>CM042696.1:249786238-255573904 GCA_023614405.1 Avena insularis
CTTCATGCTCCTTGGAGGTGTGATCCTTGTCTCCACAAATAATGCAAGCTGGGGCTCCATCTAGAATAATATTCTTGTCATCCTTATTGTCATACACTCTTTTGGGATAGTTTTCTTCCATGCTGATCATTTGGTTAGTCACCTTAAGCATCAGTTGGGATTGTTCTTCCAAAAACTTTTGCAAGGTAGGGTCTTTATCACTATTGTTGGCTATGAACTGAGTTGTTAGTTGGTTCAACTGGTGTTGGGTTGCTAGGAGTTCTCTCATGTTGTCCTCTTGGTTGTTGTTGTTGTCATCATCCTTGATGTTGGAGTTTCTTGGAGAAGTCATCTGTTTGGGGTTGAAGGGGGATTAGAATAGGCAAGAGATTTTTCTAAGGAATCAATTCTATTCACACACATCACAAATCACACAAGCAATGTGCAAGCAATCACAAACAAACACTCCACTCAAACAACAGTTTCAAGCACATATTTAGGCAACAAAAATAATTTTTGTTACACCACATAAGTTGGTGTGTTTGACTTATCTATAAATGGTGGTCCATCTACATGGTTCACTTGTGATTTTCCCATCCTTCTTGGTTGATTCTTCTTGATTGAGATCTTTGTATCCTTGGAGAATTCTTGTGTCTTGGTCACAAATCTTCAAAGATGTTGATGGCTCCTTCTAAGTTGTTTTTCCTTAGTCTTCAAGTCTTGAGTAAAATTTCTTGTATCACTTGTAATCTTTAATGGTATCCAAGTTGGAAGTCCTTGGTGAATATGCTGAAGATGTTGAAGTCATTAGAGTTGAAGAATGTTGAAGAAGTCCTTTGCACATGGTGAAGTCTTAGGTCATGGGGTAGGATTTTCCATTAAGTTTGAAGTAGAAGAGATGTAGAGTTGAAACCAAAATGATTGAGGAAAGAGTTTACAAGATTGTTTTTGTAAATAAGTTTTGGAACAAATACAATTCCTATTTTTCTAAGGGTTTTTGTCCAATCCTAGGGTTACAAATCCTACAGGCAACACAATGCTCTGATACCATTCTGTAGCGTCCCCAACCTTTAATAAGATTGAGTCCCCTGTGTTTACAATGCTAGTCCCTGGATCAATAGCTAGCATCCACAGTTCAGATGTAATATCAAGAAACAAGGGTCATAATACAACTTTATAACCAGGAATAACATAATTTTATTACATCAAACATAGCTCATTAGGCCATTACATTACATTGCAGCGGAATAACTATAGTCATGGGTCCTTCATCTTCAAAGTGCCACAGGCAGATGTTGGTTGTAGGCTTCGTAATCCTAATCAATCAATCTTCACTAAAATCAATCAAACCTGCAACATTACAAGTTACAGCCACAAGGGTCAATACATTGGAATTGTATTGGCAAGTGATACTTTGGTAGTATAGTGGAGTCTATCATCTATATGCATTTTGGCTAAGTGGAGTTGAGGCTTGCATTGCTCAAAATAGATTTTTCCTATCATTTTGAAAATACTAAGTTTTGTTTGGCAAAAACTTTCCAAGGCATCTACTAATCAAAGACTGGAGATCCACTCAGGGCTTCTGCCAATCAAAGACTGAAGATTTGCTTGGCAAAAACAATTTTCCTCAATCAATGATGTCAAGATCCTTGTACCAAGCCATCTCTCCATCAAAGATTGAAGAATTTCACACAACCCTTGTTCACCCACAAATTTTATTTAGAAATTGGAGTGATGAGATTCTTGATTGCTTCCATGTCTTGATGCTCAAAATGTCCTTTACCAGGGACATGGCTAAGTACTTAGGTTTTACACTCTGTAGAGGTGGTGCACTTTCCCCACAAGACTTGGTTTCCCAAGACAAGATCTTTCAGAAGCTTTCCCTTAGATCATCATGGACGCGTTCCAACCTATCAAACACTACCACCAACTGTCCATATGGCTAAGTTCTTGCAACCTATATGATCATGGCAGAGCCCATATTGCCAAGTGGTTGCACTTGAAGCTTCTCAACATTTGACATCTCAAATCTCTTTGTTTCCTGGGTGGCCATCCACAAGTGAGATACACAAGCCAAGTCCATGGCCTTGTGAACCACTCAACCAAAAACCACCATGCAAGTCCCATTCCACCCAGGAGATTCATTAACTTAGTTGTTTTATTAATCAAAAACATAAGTCCTCAGACTTAGAGATTTTTCCATAGTGAATATATATACCACCCAAGTTTTCTATTAGCTAGGCTAAGCTTGGTAGTAATAGGATTCTTAACTTAGGAAAATCCTACTAAGGATTTATCTACTAGGTTTTCCTATAGCAAGATCTATACTTAGCAAAATAAAAACCATGCAAGTTTTACTTAGCAAAAACACTAATGCATAGTGAAAATAATGGGATAATGATATGAAGCATCACTTGCCTTTTTGGTAGAGGGTATAGGTTTACTTGCTTGTCCTTGCAACAATCACACTCTTCAAGTCACTACAAATAATCAAGCAAGGCACAAACTCAATCTACCAATCAAGCAAACACAAAATCAACTAACACTCCAAACCAATATTCTCTCAAACAAAATTACACACACAAGACAATGGAATCTAAGTCATGCATAAGCATGCAAAGGTTGGTTCTATTGTAAGGATGGTCTTCACTAGGCTTCTAACTTTGTAAGTTCCAATTTGGTCATTTACCAAAATGGCAAAGTCATTTGCAAAGAGGGTCTCCATTAGATTCCTAAACTTTGTAAGATCCAAAATGGTCATTTACCAAAGTGGCAAAGTTAAAGTAATGCATGCAAGCATGCCAAGCTTTGTTTTGTTTGATAAAAAAGGGGTTCCTAATGGGTCATAGACATTTGGGCACACCTATTGGTCATTTTGTGAAGTGGCTAAGTCATTTGCAAAAGGTTTCACTATAAAACCATTTGCAAAACAAAGTGTCATTCTATGTGGTGTAGAAACATTTTTACTAAGGCTTTAGCCTATAGGGTTCACCAAATGAGTTGCTATTGCAAAACTTGGTGTTTGGGTCAGTAGGTTTGGTTCAAAACATTTTCTCAAAGTTTTCTTTACAAAAACATTTTTGTAAACAAAACAATAGTTTTGTTTGGCTAGAAATGGACTAAACTAATTAATCCATTCTAAACCTTTCCAAATTCATTTTCCAAAACAGGGGTTGGTTCCTAGGGTCAGTAAGGTCACAACAAACTAATTGGCAAAGGTTTTAACCTTAAAATCATTTTTAAATGATTTTTATAATGTTAGCAAGCACACAAAAGAATCTGCAAAATTAAACAAGCTAACAGATACTATTTGCTAAACTAAGGGCAGGGTTGGCTAGGGCTTGTCTTGCTGATTCCAACGACATCAAATTTGTAATTTTTGGACGTGTGGATCAAAAGATACAAGGGTTTGAAAATGGCAAAAGTTTACATTTTCAAATTCTGTTTTAAGCAGGCGGGGACACGCGCAGATTCTATTGGATGGTACCGTCATTGCGGATCACGCCTGTAGCCGTTGGATCTAAATGAGATCATGCAGCGCAGGACTCGTACCTCGCGGTTAAGTGATCTATCGTGAATCCGATCCAGATCCTATGGTGCTAGCGTGCTCGACCATTTCAGGCAGCGAGCTCTGGTCGGTCAATGACGGTGCCGGCGATACAGGAAGCGAGAGAGAAAAAGGGCATGCTCACCGGGCTCAGGGGGTCACGGCGAAACTCAGGGTACTGCTGGCTTGACAAGGGGCGCTCAGAGGCAGTCGCAATTCCTCGTCGGAGTTGGGAACGGCGGCGGTTGTTTCTGGTTGTCGAGGACGACGCTGTTGATCACGAGGTAAACAAAACACATAGTCGGAGCGCAAGGACACGGCGAAGGTGTGTGCGTGAATGAGAAGGCGTAGGCGGTTCTGGTTCACAGGAGACGTCGCGGAGAAGAAGCGAACACGCGGCGCTCTGCTTGACGGCGAAGATTAGGGCGCCCTAAGACAAACGGAAAGTGCTGTTAGGTTCGTCTGAGCTTGGAGATCATCATCGTGTTCTCGGGGAGGAGAGGGGTGACCGGAATCTACCTGTGGGGCTCGTCGGAGAAAGAGGCAGACGGTGGCGACGGTGGTCGAGGTGGTTGTCGACGCTCTGGGTCGCTCGGGGGCAAGCTGATGCTACGGGGATGATCGCCAGGAGGTGTGGATCACGAGGATGGTCGAGGAGGCAAGGCGGCGAGTCTTGGCGGAATTGCTCGAGGAGGCAGTGGTCGGAGCTGGTACAGAGAGAAATGGAGGCACCTAGGGCGAGGGAGGCGGGGTTTGAGGAAAGGGAGGAGGAGGAGCATGCGGTTAAATAGGCGTTATCACGCGAGGTTTAACGCAGCGTTAATTCAAGCATGACATTCAAAGTGAAAACGGCCGAAATGCAGGGAGGCAACGGGTCATGGGAAGAAGAAGGAGGTGGCGGTGGGGTCCTCTGCGATGGGAAAAGAAGAGGGAGGAGGTCCACTTGTCGGTCTCTTCTTGGGGTTGTTTAGTTGGTGAGGAAAAACGGTTCGGGAAAGAAAATAAGAGGAGGTGGGGTCTGTTGTCAGCGAGTGAGGGAGAAGGGGAAGTGGGTCCACGCTGTCTGTGACTGAGTGGGTCAGTTTCTGGGTGAGAAAAGGTTTCTTCGGGGAAGAGGGAGTAGACTGGGCTGGTCTGGGCCTTAGTGGGCTGGGTCTGTTTTCCTATTTTTTTTTCTGTCTAATTCTTTTTCTTTTTCTAATTCTTTTTCTGTTTTGAATTTCCAAACAATTATTCAAACAATCAAACAACACTCAATCAATTCAAACAAACACTCAACTTTGTATTTTGAATTTCGTTCTGTTTATCAACATAATCCAAATCTCAAAATGAAATAATATTTTTATTTATTTTAGGATCCATTAAATAATTAAATAAAATGGATCTTTGATTTATTAATAGTGTTTGATTTATTTAAATTAAAATTTCCATTTGAAATCCAATTATTTTCAAAACCAAACCAGAAGGTTTTATTTGAAAAATAAAAGAATACTTGGAAACTTATTTAAATAAATAAATAAGTTTTGGTGTTTTAATTAAAATGGGAAAGCCTTTACTTAAATAAAATTGGATATTTAAATCCTTATTATTTTATTTAAATAATCCTTTACTCATTTTAATCAAAGCAAAACCTTTTAATAAAAGATTTCAAAGTAGTAATAAAATACTTGGTGTTCATTTAAAATGGGAAAAAGCCTTTAAATAAAATTTGGATATTTAAATCCTTATTATTTTATTTAAATAAACTTTTATTCATTTTATCAAAACAAAATATTTTATTACAAAAGTTTGGCCAAAATTAATTTTGGCTTACCTTTTTATTTGAAAACAAAGTCTTTTATTAAAAGATCCAAATAGTATTTCCAAAACAATTTATTTACCTTTGATAAATGTTTATCTTTTTAATCCCTTTTGGATTATTTGTTCACCAATTGGTATGGTTTTGGTAAGGCTTTATTAGCTTTGGAAATTCAATTTCCTTATCTTTTATATTCACAAGATCTTTTATATTCACCCTGATTTTCAACAAAAAAAATTATTTTGTTTAATTTATTTTTCACATTACAAGATTTGGAAAATCTTGGGATGTGACATCCACCATCCCGTAATGCATTATTATCTGGATGTAAGTGGACATCTCTTGGCGATAGTAGCGGTCTGCCAACTCTTGTGGGGTCTCATAGTAGTCTGGCTCAGTCAAATCCATCGTGCGGCGTATGTAGTCTACCACATGATTCCTAGTAAGGAGATCATCTAGGCGCACAAGCCAACTAGGGAAGTTGGATCCATCAAGTCTAAGTTTCTCACCCTTTACCCAATCCTTAATCTCAAAGTAAGCTTCACGGTGAGCCATCTACATTTATAATTGCAAAAGGAATTTAGACTAAGTTTATAATTAAATGAGTTAATAATAACTCCACTCAGAAACACCTATCCACAAAGAGGGTTCCTAGTGATAACACGACCCCTATCAGCCACATCTCCCCCGATCATCACGGCCATCAATGTGGGTTCAAGGGTGGACGCTAAACGTCGGTCACATCATTCATGCGACTCGTGCTCGATCTTTCGACCATCCGCGTTCCGAGGCCACGCTTCTGTGGCGTGCTAGGCTCGCCAACTCAACCTTAGTGTATTCGCTGTGCAACATGGCTTGCACCCACTATATGCGACCGTAGATATGTCTGACACCCGATCATCACGGCCTGCCTCATACCTAAGAACTTTCTTGGTGGTGCACACTAAGGGGGAACACAATCGTTGGTTATTTTAACAGGGATCATCTTATTAGGCTACCGTCGAGTATCTAATACTAGCACACAATAAGACATACAAACAATAACATTGAATGTAAATGCTATGTGATATGGTCCTTCACGTCGTGATCTCCATCCGCCGTCACCGGGTTCTGGTGCCAGGGTTCCGGCACCGTAGACACTAGGGTACCAGTGTCATTTCGGCGTGGTAGTTTGTCATTACCGTGACCATCTACTACTATGTAACAAAAGGTAATCACTTTACCTTTGCCACAACCATATCACAAAGCAACGCCCTCCTGCAAAACAAAGTTAGACGCCTCTTCTTTATCTTTGCATGTTTTACGTGGCTGAATGGGCTTTTGCACAAGAACCGTTCTTACCTACGAACTTTCAGCACAATGCTGATCAAGTAGTTGTCTATACTACACCCCTTTCGGGGCCCTCCGTTGAAAATGGTATACCAACTAATGCGAGAGAGACAGACACCCCCCTGAGCCACTTTATACGGTACAAGCCGTATGTCAAGCGTGGACCAGTCTCGCGAATGAACGCGTAAAGTCGGTTAGGGCCGCCTCATCAAGCATTACTGCGGTATACACAAGTACACGTGGGAGGGTAACAACTAAAAGATCAACGCCCACACGCTACATCTCGTGTGTTCTACCCATACTAGTATTACTACGCATAGATCTAGCTCTGATACCACTGTAGGGGTTCCGCGCATAAAAACAATAAATTTTACTCTATGCCCCTGAACCCCTGGAGCTGCCAGGACCTATCTATTAGTAATACAGTAACGGGAGAGGCTTTTCGCGAACTTACCCTCGAAGACCGAAAAGCGTTGTCAATGCTCAGGAGAGCGTGGTTGATGTAGACGAGCCGAAGCCAACCTCAAGGTCGTGATGAAGTCCTTGCGCTCCTTCTGGCTCCAACGACTTGAGTGCCTCAAGTGTGACACCTCGTGGGAGTTACACACGTCCGGTGCCTGACGATGACTCCCGCTTCCCCGATCCAGCTGATTGTGGAAGTAGAGCTCTGGATCCAAATCCCATGACACGCAGCAGGCGCTCCACGGTGAAGATGTCTCTCTTCGACAGTCGGACTTGGGACCACGGTCACGAGAGAGAGAGGGGGAGAGAGAAAATATCAATTAGAGGTCCTCCCAAAAGTGGGGAGACCTTTTATTGATTATTGGGTGTATTTTCTAGGCCAATATACCCCACTATATATAGGGGGAGGGGAGGTACTACCTCCCCTCAAGTCCCGGGGTGGGACTAAAGGAGAGGAGGGTGGCACATGGCCACCCCCATGGGCCCCACGCAGGGGGGGGCCCACTAGGGTCGCCGGCCACCCCCTTGGCCCCTTCTCCCTCTTGCCTTTCCCTAATGGGCCCTCTCCCCTCCGGGAATTGGCCCATTAAGCCTTTGACCTTTTTAATTTATTTTCTCTTTATTAAATAATTGTGAATAAATGATTAAATCAATATTTAACATTCATTCACACGTTATCTAATCTCCGTGGCCATGGAACACCTTCCACCTCCACTCCGGACATCCTCCGGACTTACCGAAACCCTTCCGGATTTCTCCCTTCTTTTCTTCGGTGATTCTACCGATCCTATAAACACTCTCTAAGCATCATCAAGCCCTTAAGCGTGATACCCTATGGTTCGGGAACACTCCAGACATGGTCGGGACACTCCCGCACCAAGGATCAACAAAGGGACTGGATGGCCATGTGACCCCTGTGCATTCCATGAAGATCTTTCGTCGTTTGAACCGGGAATCGTGTCTTATTCCCTTTGTCATTCGATACTTGCATTGCCGAGATTCGATCAATGACATCACCATGTCGTGTTCAATCTCAAATCTTGAACAATGCTACTTAACTCGTCCCGACAAGTGATATCCCGTGATCTAATCACCGCATGACTATTGGATATAACTTCTCCGAGTGGGCCCTTGAGTATCTTCCCGTCATATGGACGGACAAATCCCGCTCTCGACATATATTGCCTCTACAGTTTCCTCCGAATACCTGAACACACCTTTATAACCACCGTTTTACCAGATGGCGTTTGATGCTATCTAAGCATTCTCGGGAGACAGTGATTGATATAGCCTCACGGTCTAAGGAATAGTCTACGAGGATCCATTTCTAATCATCGTAACTTTGAACTTTGTGACATGATCGGGTCACGATGTTTAGGTTGGGTATTGGTTCATCATCTCATTCTCTGAATGAGATGACCTCATTTCCAACTAGCATAAATGCCACATGATCAGGAAACATGATCATCTGTTGACCAATGAACCAGTGACTAGAGTTTCACTGGGAACCCCTAGTTGTTTGTATATCACACGTGTATTGATGTTTCCACTCAATACAGTTATAGCATGATATAAAACTTAATCATAAACTATATGAAATATGATAATAGTCCTTACTACTATTTGTCTCTAGGGCATATTTCCAACAGGTGAGACGGGTAGAAGGCCTCATGAGGGAAGCCCGAGGCTGGCGCCTCGTGAGGGTGCTTCTAGGCCCTGCCATCTTCCTCGGTTGAAGCCCGACTCTCCCGGGTCCTTGAACAGGCCTCGGGAGGGTCAGGGCACGCTCGGGGGCATGTCGGTCATATTGCCACGATACGGGAGAAAAAGACAAGGCCCTGCAGGGAAGACCGGGGCCGGACGGGTCGCCTCGGTAAAGAAAGGCCGAACCGTCCATCGTCTGGTGTAAATACGCCGAGGATGTCAGTGGGGCCAAGGCAACTATCCCTTACCCCTTTGGTGCTAAGGGGACAAGGGCAGCGAAGGACGGTGCCAGAAGGGTCGGCTTTATGAAGAACTAGTAGAGGACCAAGGCAAAGAGGATCGAGTCCACCGAAAGTAGTCATGTAGACCAGGTCCTCAAGGGGCGGCAGTGTGGTGACCCTTCTCGCCCAACGTTTGGGGGAAAGAGGTCGGACCACCCTATAAAAGGAGGCCTTCTCCTACCTTGGAGGAGGTCGATTCCTAGAATTTGTAACCCTAGACATTGGTTCTTCATTGTACCCTCGCGAAGCACTGCGAGCAATACAACCAAGCAGGAGTAGGGGCTTTACCTCCTCACAAGGGCCCCGAACCTGGGTAAAAAAGACTGTGTCAACCTCTTTGTCGTGTTCGTGCGTCGTCGTCTTCATCGTCGCTGAGAAGCTCGAAACGCGTGATTCAACCCCCTCTCTAACTCAGGGCTTGTTGGACCCCTGTTTCTTTGCGACACTTCTCCAACACATGTATTAGCATTTTTGGTTAATACAATTCTAGCATGAGAAATAAACGTTTATCATAAACACGGAATAAGATAATAACAATTTTATTATTGTCTCACGTGCATATTCCCTTCAAAACAAGCCACTTTCGATGGGATAGGTAACACACAGGGGGAGATATGGGGTTAATAAGGGTGTAGAAAATTATACCTTCGGTAATGTTGATGACAAACTTGCAACCGGTAGTGGTGGGAGTGTTCGAGTTTCGTGGTGCCAAAGAGCGTAAAAGTGATGATTTGCAGAAGCTTGTTGTTAGTATCAAGACACGCACACGAAACACAAACAAACAAAAGGGAAGCTCTCAAAATTTTGATGTGTAGAAAATTGTCGACGCCGAAGCTGACACCGAACTAACTGGTGGTGAGGCCAGCACTCCGGATTTCTCACCGGTTCAGTTCAGCGGTAGACCTGGTTCGCTAGATTGCACGCCGGTTCGAGCTCGGGATGAACTCCGAAACTTCGATTTGTCGATTTGGTGGGAAATTAACCAAAATCGAGGCTCGGAAGGGAAAAGAACATAGATCGAAACCTAAAGCAAGAGATCCACGGACCAAAATACTCAAAACTCGCCAAATTCAGAGATCGATCCAAGGTCAAAATTGGGTTATTTTTTGGAAAATTTTGAATTTATGATGGAAAGACTAAATCGAAGAGAAATCTGTGAGAAACCTAAGGCTCTGATGCCAAAATGTTGTGGGTTAACCACGGTGTTGGCTCGATCTTTTACGGTTCTCGAGGGAAGTCGAGGGATTCGCGAAGGAAAAGGGAGAGGAAGGCGAAGGCGAACTCAGTACATGCAAAGAACACGATGAACACACACAAAACCCAACATGTTACACGGTACAAGCCGTTGGCTCACTTCGGTGACTACTGGCCCAATATAATCTGTAGGATCGGTATCGAACAAATAACTCTCTCAATCCCAATCGGAGAGGAATAAGAACTTTGGTGAGAATCTTGACAACTTCACCTAGAGATCACTCAAAGGGAAGGCCTTGTACAACTTGGATGCCAAGGGAAAAGTCCAAAGAGGGTGGGTGATAATATGGCTTCCTTGGAAGGAAGATGAGACCAAAACTAGATTGGATCCACTCTAGGATTTTCTAATTCTGTTATCAAGTCTAAAAGAAAAAGGATGAGACATAGGGGATATTTATAGAACTTGGAGCGAATGGGTAGGTAAAAGGAATATTCTAGGGCATCAAACCTAAAGCTGTGCGCAGACAGGCTGAAACCGACGATTAAGTTGGTGGCGCCATACATTGGGTCGGTGGAAGTCAGTGCGTCGGACCTGGCACCGAATTCAGTTCAGCGGCACCAGTTTGGTTCCGATTTTGCCGAATCGATATACCGAAGGCCATTTCAATGGGGCGCTAGTTTGGCTTGGGTTCCGTCGGGATCTGGCGCATGTTCGTCTGGTTGTTCCAGTGGTGCACTCAGTGTGCATGTTCGCCTGGTTCAGGGTCTTCGTCTCTGTCTCGGCGTGACGATGGTCCAATCTGGCATTGCTCTTGGGGCTCATACCTAAGGATACACGGAGCATTATTATGGAGTAGCAATCCATCCAAAGTAGAATCAAAGTCACACATAGAGAGGAGTGAGTTCATCTTATCATTTAGAGGCTTGGCTCGGACACGGGTCATCGGTCCACTTGGGGGACTTGGTGGGGCATTGGTAGGACGAGATGGATCAGAAGAAGAACAGGTAACCAGATAGAACGCGGGGGAAAGGCGAGGTGGGGCAACGCCCTTGCGGCGGCTATGGCAAAGATGCATGTGAGGGCTAGGGGAGGTAGCGGTGGTGATTCCTCCCATCCGAGGAATATAGAGGCGAAAGGAAAGAACCGTTGTGTGGTGGAACCGGCACGAGCTTCTCGGGGCTAGTGGAAAGAGCCTTACGAGATTAAAATCGAGAGCCGTTTCAATGTGGCAAAGAGCCGTTGTGGGAGAGACGTGAAAGAAAGAGGCTTCTAGCAGAGAACCGTTGTAGAAGAGAAGGAAGATTCGCGAGGCTCCTATAAAGATCCGTTGCAACGTGGATAGGAGAGGCCGATCGCGGAGCGTCAAACAGAGCAAGCGTCGATGTTAGAAAATGTAGTATATGTTAGGGCATGTACGATGGTTGATAAGACAGTCTTATCTTATACATGCCACATCATTTAATATGACAATAAAATATAATATATAATAGGTTTTTTTTTTAGTCTTATCTTTAGCACTAGATGTTCCTAAATATGTGGTGAGACATATTATAGCTAAGAGATAATGATCTCTTAGCCAAGAGAAGGTAGACGTCTTTTTTTCGTTTCTCTCTCCTCCAACTCAGCAATCATCTTATGTGGCATTGCTAAGATAAGATCATTGTACGTGTCCTTAGATGGCTCAAAATTTATCTGCTTGCTGAGTCTCACGTTGTGGAGGTGACTATATTGATTTCTACTCTCAACGTTCGCGTTTATCCTGCTAGCTAAAGTTTTTCTACCACATTTCTAAAGAAATAGCCGAATGCATTTAATCGTCCAACTTTATGTCTAGTATGAATAATCCGTCGTATAATCTTCGCAAAAAAAATGTAGTGAACAAATGTTACTTCCTCCGTCCAGAAATAAGTGACTTGAATGTATTGTTTCATCTTGATTATAGAAACAACATTGCTTACTACTGTGCCAATTTCTTTTAGCCAAATTATTCAGTGTGACAGAGGAACCATATAAAAATCTCCATCTTCAGTAGAACCTTCATTTTCAATATGTACAGAAAAACCGTATGGATCGTTCATGTAGTCTACATACATTGATTTGACCCAAAAGCAGGGCTATTTTGAGCTGATAAATTAAACTTCAGCAAGTATTATGACAATCGCTACTGTGGTTCCAGTACAAATGGGTCCAAACGAGCCACGGTTAAATTCAAAATATCTGACTCAAGTTTTAAACATATTTGTGCTAACGATTTCCGCTCATACTAGTTGGTCAAGAGTTGCCTGCTTATCACAAAGCGTGATGAAAATTAAAGAAAAAAAGTGATTGAAAAACTTCATTCATTCCACATTGGGTTGTACTCTCTCCGTTTTAAAATATAAGATGTTTTAGCTTCGTGAAAAGAGTTATCTAAACCCCTTTAGTCGTACATTCACTCCAAATCTAAATGAAACTACACACTAAAAAAAGTTCTAGATACACTCCTTTCATAAAGCTAAAACATCTTATATTTTAAAACGAAGGGAGTACTCATAATCTGGGATGAGATCGCCAGCGAGGTAGTACGGCACATTAAGCTCCATTGGGTTACGGCAATCTCATTTTAAGCTCTCCGTTGGATACCAAGAAATTGTTCCATTACAAGTTTACAACAGAAAAAGTGACGGCAAACAAACTGCTAGGTGAACTGTTTTCATAACTGTAGAATGAACATATCACAACAAACTAACCCCTTAAATCAAGATCATGTCAGCATCTTTTTTTCATTAAGACATTTGCAATGTCCGTTTACGCTTTTTTTGCCTTCTAACAATAAAATTAGTTCTAAGCTAGTACCGATTGTTTCTTTCAAGAAAGATCCAACTAGTAGATTAGTATATTCGTCAAAATTAATGACAGTGAATATAGAAGAAAACATTACTTTACATGACAAATTGCAGGAAATCAAAAGCACCTAGCTAGAGCAGAAGGTCGCGGACTCTCACTGGTCTTTTAACGGCATTCGTATAGCCCTGCAAAGAATCACATTCATGAGATAATGGTGATCCTACAACGAGAAGCATTTAAGGGTCCAAGATCGATCTGTTCCAAAGAACTACAGAGAAGCATTTAAGGAAATTCCAGGCGGTTAAATACTAATCCCTCCGTTCCAAATTAAGTGACGCGGTTTTATCTAGATACGCATGTATCTACACACAAAAATGTGTCTAGACAGACAAAGCTACGTCAATTAATTTGGAACAGAGGGAGTACTTGCAAGCACCGTGTGACCAACTAGCCATAGCACACTCAGTTAGTTAGTTCCATAATTCAATTTGCAAAATGGAGCAAGCATGATGTTCTCTTAGGAGGTGTTCTGGCTTCTATATAAAAATAAAACATGATGTGGTACTTCTACAGGACAAACAGCCAATGATAGTTTACAATATTACAGTATATTCTTTTGCAAGATTGTCATTGTTTTCAAGTTTATAATAATGAGCACACAAAGATGATTATAGACTGGTCAAAGTTTATATCACTTGGTATGAAAAACACACAAACCTCATTGTATTTGAAGATCAGAGGGCGCAAGTCCCTCTGAACTGTTGCCCCTTGCCACGCTGCATCATTATGAGTCTTTGCACCTGCTGGTCTTTCTTTCCTGAAGCTGTTTTTTGTCGAGGGAAACAGGTGGCACCATAATCAATGCCTTGCAATTGCAGTGGTGTTTGAAAATAATTATAACTGCTGCATTACCTCTGAAAGAAATCAGTTGGGCGACTTGAGAGTTTCTTTGCAGGTGTCATGTCTTTACCCCTCAAACTAGAGGCTGAGTTTAACTGCATTGGAAGTGTAGCTGATTTAAGCTTAGAGCTACCCTTGGAAGAATCCAATGCGGCAACAGCTGCTGCTTCCTGGCATGTAACTGTTGAAACTTCACTACTAAGTCCTTCACTAGTTTGGTTCAACAATTTCCCCCCGCTATCTTTGATGATCTTTAGCTTCTCTACCTGCAAGAAAACAACAGATGTTAACATGAACAATAGCATAGTCTCTTTTTGTGTTCCTCGTGTGACATTTCCCAACATGAAGGCTCCTGGCAGCAAGAGATTATAGAGAATACATATAGGAGTTACAACAATATGTAACTCTGGAGTACAGTTATTAAAGTTAAACAGAGCAAGATCCATTTTATCCCCTCAACTATGGTGCCCGGTCCGAATTGAACCAACCCAGGACATTATTAAACCATTCATCTTGAACCTTAGCCCAGGTTTTGGCTAGTGGTTTTGCATTTTGGGCGCTTCAAAAAATGTGAAGACACTCGCAGATGTACAAGTGCTAGGAATACATAACATGCAAATTTTCATCATAAAATATAACTAATTGTGTGATGTGCGAAAAATAACAAAATAAATAGAGTCATCTTGTCTCTTTCCGTACATTAGACATGTTGTCATATTTTGATGAATTTTTGCAGGTTTTCAATCCATAGGCTCCCCTGCATGCATTTTTTTTTTCAGAAACTTTGTGAAACCACCCTAAATAACCGGTCTGGAGAGTGATTTCATCTCTGACATTCTAAAAAACCTAAAACAGTCCGTGGGTGTGGAGAATGCTATAAAGTAAGAGCCAGAAAAAAAAAGTCATCAACTAATATGATCATCTGTGTTGCATAAAAACACAATAGATAAATGGCTTTGTCGTGCCACTTTTGCACACAACATAGATAATACATTTTTTATGAGTTCTGCAAGGTTATCATTTTGCACCATTCACTACATACATGATTTTGTTCATATTTTCTTAAAGTCTTGAAATATAAAACCACTTCTCAAAACCATTCTAGGGTTCATTTTAAATCATTTTAGAAAGTTCAGGATTTAATATAAATTGTTTCATAGTTTAGGGTTGACCAAGTACAATAGTTTAGAGTTCAAAATTGATTTCCCTAAATTATACTCCCTCCATCCCAAAATACAAGGCGCCTAAGGATTACTCAAAAGTCAACGTTTTCTAAGTTTGACTAATCCTTAGGCGCCTTATACTTTGGGACGGATGGAGTATAACAGATACTAGAGTCTAAAGCCTAGTCCCTAAAAAGAAAGCAGGTAATGGATCTAGATACAATCAAAACAGCTGCTGTATAGCGGCTGACATTTGAAATCAGGCCTTTCACATAGATTACACAACAGATAACATACTACCTCAATGTCATATGGTTAGTTTTTCAAGTAATGTATAGCAACACAATATGCTCTGGCCAGAGTTCATGCATACAGGTTCAACATAGTTTGCCAAGAAATTATGAACAAGAAATTGTAAGCTGGAAAGTGTTGCATAGAAACAAAATACTGACAATATTTAGTTTCACAGGTCAAAGAAGTTACTTAAGTACAAGCAAGATACAGAACTAAAGGGTTCGACACATAGAAGTTAGAACTACCAACCTCATGCACCAAGACCTGTTTCACAGCCAAAGAGAGACCAATGTGCTCGGATTGATAGCCCTGACACCGGCAGCTTTGTCAAGCAGTGAGAAAACAGAAGAAATGTGAAATAAACAATAAAAAGACTGGAAAACAACCTTAAAGCTTATGATATCACTGATAGGAGGGTCAAGAGAGAGTGAAGGAATATCAGTTGGCACAGTAGATCCATTTGCCCTTTCTTGAGGTTCAAACTTTGTGTTTCTGTATGTAACTGAGTAAGAAACCATAGTATCAACTAGCTGCACGAGTTCATTTTTTGCCCTCTCTGACTGCAAATTCAGTGCCACCTAAATAGATTATACACTGTTAGAAACCTCACAGAGTTGGAAATATATAAAGCAAATAATTTTTTTGTAATGACATGTCCATATTTAGGGTGTGCAACCCCGACATCGCTGGTCTACTTGACACAATCAAGGAGGAGGCCAGATTGTGGGATGTGGCAGGAGCGTGACTTCCTGCTTTGCTGCCGGCAGCCTAACTTTTAGGATGCATGTTGTATTCTTGGGTGTGGCCCCTCCAGGCTTGACTGAACCCTTTTTGATATCCAAAGCTTTTGCGTTTTCTCGAAAAAATGCCATAGAAATCCAAAGGTTCCAAACTACTCGTAGTAAATTTGGTGTAACATAGGGTCCTTTTAGGAAGTTAGACTCCATTCTTGCTTGATAAATTTGTTTTAGGTAGGTTGGTTGATGAATTATTCCATTTTTGTTAGAATTATGTGCCATTAGACCATTGCAGAAAGTAGACTGAGATGAGATTTGTTAACGAGATTGAGCAATCAACGCCTACATCTCCAGTGCTTGACCACGGGCACTCCTGCCCATGTACTAAATCAACATAGTACAATCGATGACAAGACCACCGAGACCAGCAGACATCTCGGCCACCATGCCACGACCCATCCGTCAGCCCAGCCACGGCGCCCGGATCATCTCCTACGTGATTTTGTATCTAGCCTACCAGCTTAGTCTAGTCTATTTTGGTTACCCCGTGGTGCCTTTATATAAGAGGCCCAGGTTACATGTGTTCGACTCCAACACCTAACCCTCCGCATATTCCAAGTCCAACAGTAGCCCTGTACACATATCCGACACCAATTCAAACATTTTTCACTTTTGGGTAATTTGTAGAATATTTTGGGTAAGGGCAATGCAAAGATAGCTTTGTCATTCAATCCTTGCTTATAATTCTTGGTCTTACAAACCAATATGAATTTGAGGACAAATTACTGTGTGCCAAGCCTAAAGGGATGTTCGAAAATCGAGCATTAGAAAAACACGGTAAGCTGAGTGAGAACTTACAGGTCTCAAACTCAATGGGGAAAGAATATGTAAAAAGGGGGAAGCAATGTCTTCAACAAAAGATTCCACGGACAGGTGCCTTGATATGAGTGGTGACATTCGGTTTTGCCAGGTCTTCAATGTATCCTTCTTTTCCAAAAGCATTGTTCGGCACCTAAAGACAAAACCACATTAACCCGGAATGTATAGCTATTAGCTATTGATGTGTAAAAAATACCTTTGCAAAGCTTTTGGCCACTCAATATTCGGCTTCTCAACTTGAGCAACCATACGGCTTATAGTGATGGCAATAGAAGGTTGATATGCTACAGAGATAAACTACTTAAGTTAGTCTCGTATTTATACAAAAAGAAGGTAATAAACAGTCACATAGTACCTTGGATTGACATGTGCTGTGTTCGGTAAACATATTGCGTCAAAGAATCAGAAACTCCAAGTACATCAAGGCATTTCACCTGTAAGGTGGTTTGAGCTACAGTAAGTTCGCAAATATATTACAAAAGCAGGAAATCAATGAACTCTGCCTGAGAAGGTGCAATGGTGGATGCACAAGGTCCACACATTAAGGCTCCAGCTAGCCTCTACTTAATTTGAAACATGGGTGCATGAAGAGTAAAAAAGTCAAACGCAGTGTATGATTAGTTAGAATCAATACCGTCTTTTGCAACATTGGGTCATGGTAAGAGAGTCTTAAGAGGTTTTCATGAATCCCATCCATGGTAACATCATAGTCACCACTGCAAGTACAATATTACATAATAAGAAAGTGAAGCAAGTCTCTGTACAAACAAAGTTTGGAGTAGACAAAAATAAAGTTTACCGGTTAGATATGAGTGAGAAGAGAGAACCAATGTCCTTGTCTCCACTCACATGACTATCAGCCATTTCTGCCCGCTTGGGTTTTTTCTTTTGAAGAACCTGTGAAGCAAACTTGCTATATGAAAAATTGAAAAATGAATGAAATTATTTTTTGCATTAAACATTGCTAGCAGTAATCTGTGACGTGGATTGCCTTATGAACTTAGGCTTTGCACTCATTTCAGTACCAGGATACGTTTATCGATTGCCAATGATGGTATCCACAGCATAAAATAAACGAGATACAGAGCAGGCATTAAAATAAGAAAACATCAGACCTGTTTCCAAACATCAAAGATGCTTTTTGACATGTCCTTCCGTCCAATGACTTGTGACTCAAACCCTGACTGCTCAATGGCACACATATCAATGAGAAATGGACAATATATCCGTTACACAGTAGCATCAGCCAACAGGTGGCTATCTCAATCAGCTCACTTACAATGTTTAGTGCCTCCCTTTTCTTGTTCAGAAATTGAAGTGTGTTCAGGCATGATCGAATGTCACATTCTGCAGGGACGCTTTGCTCACTTAGTCTAATTTCTATGAGCTAACCAGTCATGTCATCAAAGAAAACAATACTCCCTCCGTTCCATCTTAGTTGTCGCTGATTTAGTACAAAGTTGTACCGAATCAGCGACAACTAATATGGAACGGAGGGAGTATTATATATGTGCCATCCTCAGTTGTGCAATACATAGGTGCATAACACAAGCAAAAGAAGCAGGACTACAAATGGCAAAATAACAGGTTTCAGTTCAAAGACAAAAGCATTAGCCAGCCAGCATTGCACGGAGTCGATTCACATAAACTACAGTGAGGATCATGCGTGTCTGGGAAGCATAAAAACAGGCATCCCAAAGTATGTCAGCGTATAAGGATATTTCAGTTAAATGCACGAGAAACATAGATATAACTATCCAGTTAACTTGGCAAACATAGGATATAGCTATCCAGTTAATCTGAACACGCGATATAGGAAGTTCAGAGTAAACAAAGATACTAATAGTTATGTCATATGTTTCAACATATGCTCTGTTTTGGTACACAGCTAAATTAATTAATGAGACATACACACTACAGGTGTTTCTTTGGCCGAAAATCTGGTAAATTTTGCTGAACAGATATTTCTAGGAGTCCAGAACTATCATTTTGTTTAAACATAGGAAGAACACTCTAGAACTACAAGTACTAATAGTGACGGAGATATCGCATGTGCATTAACTGACTACAGTATCTTCATTCTGCTATTGTTATAGGAAAAATAGACATATAATTATGCACAAATATTAAGCATACTTCTGGCTTGAATGGGGTAAAAGAAAATGTACCAGTATAATCTGCTAATGCAGAAAGGGCAATTGAACTTGTCTTGAACCCTTCCTTCTTGCATATGTGCTTGAGCCTAAACAAGTGAAACTTATTTGTGAACAAAATGTATCATACTAAGATACTGTTAAGAGTTAAGTGCATTTAGCCATTTACAACACCTGTTCACCACACGACTAATTGTTGGCTGCACAAAAATATGAACCCTGTAAAAAGTTACACAAAATCCTTATAAGTTTAAACAATTTAAGGCCTGCACAAAAATAAAAGAATTTACGGAGAAGAAAACGTTACTTGGCTACTTGGCGTAGTTTTCTCAAGGCTGGAGCATAAAGGTCATTGCAAATACAAATTATCTGTAAATAACATTGTACAATTCAATTCTCTATGAAGGCATTAAAATTGAAAATGATGGCAAGTGACAGCACAACATCATTGCTTACAGGCCTCAACAGTTTTGCTATTTTATGACCTTTCCTTGAAGAAGCCTTTTGTACTGGATTTTCATCAGTACTTGTGTCAGAATTTTTGTTCTTTTCAGCATTGATCTGCACCGAAAAAACTCAATGGTCCATGAATCACAGAAATGCATTATTATTGCAGAGAATAGCTTTTCTAGGTTCTCAACTGCACAACAATGCAGAATATTCTTTTATTGGCAAAAAAGAGGGGGAATTAATGTTGAAAAGGGGGAACAAGTAAAAATGATGAAAAATCATTGTATGAGTGAGGACTAGGATGTTGCCAACTTACCATCTTTAAAATAATCTCCACGGCCCCTTTTCCATCACCAAGCGCTCCATCAATTTCATCAATTACCTACACAAGTCAACAGAACTTAACAGAATGTGGGGAAAGTAATTTAACAGTCTGATAGCATAGCTTAACTCACCAGACACTTAGGTTTGGAATCTGACATGATAGAGTTCATCTGAACTACATCAAGAATTTTTGGTTCAATGGATGAAGCAGAACGATCATCACTGGCATTTATCTGCATGTATGCAGTATTTAACATAAGCAGTGTACAGAGTTTGTAGTCAGGTAGCAATAAGCAGCTGAGGGCCAGACTATAGACCAATGGCAGGCCACGCAACAATAACTAACAAGAAGCAATATTAAAATGGAGTTTGGAGGAATGTTGCTAAAGGGCATGTCACCATAGGTCTCAAAGGGATGCAATAGACTGATACTTATAGTTTTCCAGTGTGTAAAATACCAAAATCATATGCAAAGATATCTAGCTGTGTCTAGATGATGTGTACAGAAATCAACACAATTCAGAAGGATGACAACAGATATATCTTTCATATAGCAGATAAAAGGTGTATACTCCATAAGGAGTGACTAAGCAGTGCAATTATGCATGATCACATCGAATCAAACAGAGGTTACCAAAAATAAACAAAATATAATGTTGATCATATATTTAAACCTCCACGACATGGTAGCCACAATGTTTGGCTGCCACATGAGCAAGTGTTGTTTTCCCAAGGCCAGCCGGACCACATAGTAGCAACACCTGCAACATAAGGAGGTTATTCAAATAAAAATCGAACCAGCAACAACTTAGTACAGACACAGCCTGCAGCAATTACACAAAGCACAACTGAAACTGCTACTAACCCACCTTTTGTTCTGGCGCATTATTGACAGAGGGCCTTTTGTTGAAGTTGTTTTTCAAATCTTCTGAGTTGCTACCAGGTTCATTTTGGGGCATGCTATCTTGACTCGTGACATAGCCTCCCTTGATCTTGGAAAAGAAACTTCTCTTACTTGAGTTCTTTTGGATGGCACAAGAATGCCGACGTAAGGCAGATAAAGTATCATCACTTGTAGCCCGAATATGGGAACCAAACACACAGGAGTCCCATTGTTTCAACCATAGAAGTACCTGAACAAGATCAGCCAAGTAAAAAAGTTCAAGGAGAAATTCTTACAGAATAGGTCTATACTTATAAATATATTTCTTAAGATACTGGAATGGCCATTTACCTCCCTGTTTGTGTGCTCATCACTTAACAGCTCTGTGAAAGAGTGTGGTGCATACTTCTCCACCCAAAGTTGTTCTGTAACTACCGGAGTCACTGCACAACCCTCGACATATTGTGTGTCTGTGCTTTCCAGCAAGGCCTTCGTACACATTACAAAAGATAGACTAGTGAGATAGTTTTACTTGTTGCCTATAACTGCAGCAATTAACATGTCACTAGTAGCAAACATAATAATGCCTTAGTCCAGCCCTTACTCACGCGTGCTTATTGCTATTTTCCAAAGGGTGTACCCAGTGCTGAAAGCTCCCACACCTTGTGGGTCTGGGGAAGAGAATTTCTAGGCAGGCCTTCCCTTTGCTTTTTATGCAAAGAGGCTGATTTGAACCCAGGACCTCCAGGACACAAGTGGAGGTGCTCTACCACTGTGCCAGACTCCCCCTTGCTATTTTCCACTTTAAGAATAATGATTTGGTTTTTAACTTCAAGCTCCAAAAATAGAAGAATCATGATATCTGAAATTACGCATGGTAATTTTCTGCTGTGAAGTCCAAAATGATAAAGAAAAATACGACACATTCTCTATTATGGGGATAATCCACAGGATTAAGTATCTCCCTAGGAAACCAGTAAATTAAGTGGCATGCTGGCTATTAAGTACCTATTCATAGTAGCTACCACACTTTTCTTTAAGGAACAGTCTACTATATCTGCTACTGGTTTCCCTATTATTGCCAAAATAACCATTGTTTTTAGAAGAAAAGAAAGCCCAAATAAAGCATTTAGCTTGCTGGTTGCGCTTTGTAGAAGCTTCATACGAGCCAGAATATGATGATGCAGTAAACCAATCCAGGTGTATCATCTATTGACTACAGTTAATGATCTGCACAAACATCTCATTTGTACCTTTGCTAGAGCATCTTGCTCCGCTTGCATCGTTAGTGAATGAAAGGATTCAGATAGAAGCCCTGCAGGAGAACAAAAGTGCGCATTAAAAACAAAATCAAACGAGTCCTAATTCTCGAGAGAAATGATTAACAGCGCAAAATCGAAGTACACAATTTAGCAACTAACCCGTGTGGTTGGGGTTCGAAACTGAAGCCCGTCGCGTAGCTCCCTCAGTTACTTCGCTAACCAATTTCTCCGTCTTGAGCTTGGCATAAACCCTCTCTCCGTTGGGCGCTGTGACGGGCATACAGTCCCCCTGGATCTCCGATGCGAACCGCGATACTGTTTTCTCGGCGACGACTTCAACGGCGGGAGGGGGCGAGTACCGCAGCCAGTCTTCGTCCACCGAATCCTCCAGGCCCACGTTCCTCCTCTTGCTCCTCTCCTCCTCCTGTTCCGGTGGAGGCGGGGGAGGAGGCCGCTTCAGATTGGCTTCCGACACTTCCTCTTCGTACACAATTTGGACGACCGATTCAGCATCGAGCCAATCGAGGCTTAGATTTGTGATTCGTCGAGCTAGAGAGCGATGCGTACCTGCGAGCTTTGCAGGGAAAGCGGCGGCCTCCTGCGGCGGGGCCTGCGGCTTGCTCGCGACGCCGGCGGCCGGGAGGAAGGCCTCCTCGGGGTCGTCGAAGTAGGCGTACTGCTCTTCTTCCGGGAGGAGGCCGTTGCTCTCCATCCACTGGAGCTCCTCCGGATCTGGCATGTCCATGTCGACCTCCATCTCCGCCTCCGGCGCAGCACGGCAGCACGCAGACGAATCCACGAGCGGCGGCGAAATTCGATGGCGGGAAGGGCAGGGGAATGGAGCGTAGCCTAGGGGTGTTGCCGCCTTCTGCCTAGTTGTTTCGTGGTGACACTGAAGAATGGTGATATATACAGGTCATTTGGCCCAACCTGCTATTTCAGCCTAGTGTACTAATATTCGTCATGGGCCTACTGTTCTTGTGTAAATTATTTTTCTATTTAACATCTGTTATGAAAATCGATCTTGTGCTTGGAGTACACTATTAGTTATGGGCCTCCTATTCTGCTAAAAAAAGTTATGCGCCTCCTATTGTTGTGTCAATTAAGCGAATCAATAAGGTATGTGTTCCTCTAAAAAAAAGATAAGGCATGTGTTTATATATTCTTAGTATAAAGGTTTGAACCCAATTTGATCCATATACATAACTGAAAACGATAAATACAACTATGAACAATGTCATAATAAAAAGATAAAACACAAAAGAGGAATTTCTGGACATGTGACAGCTATTGGGTACGGTGAAATGCGACCTCCTCCAAGTGGTTACGATTATGGACAAAAATGGTGTGGAAAGATTCCGATATTTTTATAAAAACAAGGAAATGAAATGGATATACAGAATTAAAAATTGGCGCAACACAAACAGAAATTATTTTTTAAAAGGGAAATGGAGCAGCCGTTTTCTGGTGGAACGAAAGTGGAAAAAATCATTTCACTTTCACTGTGACCAGCCTAATCTAGCATGCCTAGTACGTGACCATCTGAAACCGGTGACCATGCAATCTCGTTGTGCATTCGAACACGCTTCCACGTTCGACTTTTCCCATATTTCTCAGTACATTGAGCAGCGACGCTAGGGGCTAGTGAACAAATTTGCCAGTTTGCTTGAGTTTTTGAGTGATTCAATGGGGTCCCTTGGTTCCGACAAGCATCCCCTTTCTGCTATTCTGTCTGCACTATATTGATATGTACAATTTTTGATAATATATGTTTTTATATGTTTTTAGGGTTTTTGTGTTCGTTTCACTTCCATAAAACAATATGGAAACAAATATGACACCACTCCATTTCATTTGCTTTTCATCCGCTTTCATCACTAGTTAAGATAAAGTTAAAAAGTTACGATTAGGAGTCATGTGCAGTGGCTAGTGAGGGAGTTGAGGACCTCTAGGTGAAAGCCTAGCCATGGCCTTGGTCGATGCCGACAATAGCGACGCACTGGCGCCGTTTCCCTTTGTGGAGGCGTACACTTGTGATGCATGTAAAACGCATCTATATTCTTTGTACTTTGTCGTGCCATATTTCATTATAATTGCATCATATATGTTGTTATAATCATGTTTTAGAATGATTTGAGGATTTTCCTACAAGAGTCCTTTTAATTGGATTATAACTCTCTAGACAGGAAAAACATGTTTTACTTTTTTAACTTTTAGGAACCTTCGCGGACTCAAAATGGCCTGTGTTTTTCTCACGGAAGTTTTTGTGGTCGATCATTACCTGGGGCACCTAGACCTCACGTACGTGGGCCATCATGAGGGCCAAGATGGGGCCCACGGTGTGGCTAGATATCCGAGCCACATGGTGGGACCTATCTAGCGCCTCCCTGCTCCGATGACATTGATCTTCGCATCTTGGCTTTATCTTAATCTGGCGCCTCCCTGCTCCTAAAAACGCTTATATATACTGCCACAATCGTGATCCCAAAGCACGGGGCGGAGATCGGAAACCACAAAACTGAGAGTCTGCCACCAGCAGAAGATTGTAGGGAGGACCGCTATCAGAATCGCCTTTGAACCCCTATTCTTTCACCAACGCCTCCTCGTCGCTCTCAACTATGAGAGGGGAGTATTCCACCCCTTAGACTTAGGTTTTGTAGTGGTAACTTGATCCAATCTCTCTATATATGATCATTATTCTAACTCGTATAAGCTTCCCTACATGATTACGATGTTATCTATGCAATTTCTATGATGGATGTTGTGGTATGAGATGATACATGTTATGTATCTACTGTTGTGTGACTTTATAGCTTGTCATACTTTGGAAGCATGGTTATGATGTCTGCATTGTTTTGTTACTATACGTCATGGAAGCATAGGGGTAATGCTAGTGGTAATGTATGGTCTACCCATATAATGAGGTGTTTGACAGCACTGAATATAGTTAGATGAGAGATGTGGGATGCGCAGAACAAACAAAACCTTTCACATAGTGTTGTAGTCTGTTTTTATAAAGGAGTATGATGTATGTATACGAGGGGTGTAGCCGAGTGAAAAAAAAGGCACCACCAACATCCTTTATCTATGGGTAAAAGGGGAATAAGTATGACGTGGTGGAGTGAAAGAAACCGCACGTTGAGTAACACATCACACATATGTCTTGTTCTTTTCAACTATGTGTTTTAGGACATGTAGCCGCTAAAATGCTAACTATTAAAGCATGACAATTGTGTGTGACTTTTATTATCTTGTAACATGATCACCACCATTGCTGGAGAGAAATCAAGTGAAACCATGAATCCAGGTCCATTGTTCCTATATTAGTAAATCTCCTTCTCGTCCTCTTGCATATGAGAAGTTTGCGACACTTTACATTTACTATTTTGTTGCATTTTACTGTAGGGGTTCGTAGCATGGAAAACAAAAATTTTCTATCGCATACAAACAAACAAGCCAAGATCTATCTACTAGATTGTAGCAACGAGTCGATGGAGGAACTCACCCTCGAAGATTCCAAAGTGGTTAACGAGAGCAGATTCTCGTGGGTGATGTAGTCGTACTCTTTCCGATCTCAAGATCGCGTAGACGATCCTTCCAGCGCCACGTTCCAGCAGCGCCCTTGATCGGTCACACGTTAAGATTTCGACGAAGACCTTCCTCTCCCTTGTTCCAGCAAAATGGAGGTTGTAGCACTCTCCTCGCGATTCCTAAGAAGACAACGTGGTACCTAAGTAGAGGGAGATCCCAGGCTTCGCCTTAAGCCGCAAGTAGTATGGTGGAGCTTATGAGAGAGGCTATTAGTGGTCTAGTAATTAGACACACCAATTAGAAGGCTCTAAACCAATTAGAAGGCTCTAAACCGAAATATCTCTAAACCGGGGTTTAGGTCTAGGGTTTAGTTTAGAGGATAGGAACTTGTGTGTGCTAGGAGGAGCCCCGCCTCCTTATATAGGTGGGAGGGCTGGCCGGCCAAGGGAGTGGAGTCCTCCCCAACTCGGCCTAGGAGTGGGCGCCGGTTTGGAGGAGGAATCCCCCAACTCGGTCTCCTCTTTCCTCCTCTTCCACTTTCCAAAACTTGCTTGACTTTCAAACTAGCCGTTTGACTTTTTCAATTTAGGATTTAAATAAACCCTTTATTTTGGACAGCGAGAACACTTAGTACATGATGCAATCATTCCAACATGCAATGACACATTCATGTACCCTTTCCCCCTCCGGAGTGCCGGACATTCCGGGACCTTCTAGAATGTTCCCGATGAAAACACCGGAACCATTCCCCAACTCCGAAACGAGACTTTCCTTATATGAATCTTATTCTCCGGACCATTCCGGATCACCTCGTGATATCCCGGATCCCATCCGAGACTCCGAACAACATTCGGTCTCTTTCTCATAATACCATAACTACTCAAACAACGTCGAATCCTTAAGTGTGTCTCCCTACGGTTCGTGAATTATGCGGACATGATCGAGACACTTCTCCGATCAATAACCAATAGAGGAATCTGGAAATTCATATGGCTCCCACATATTTCTACGATTACTTTGCGATCGAATGAACCACTTACATACGATACCAATTTCCCTTTGTCTCACGATATGTTACTTATCCGAGGTTATGATCGTCGGTATCTCTGCATACCTAGTTCAACCTCGCATCGATAAGTACTCTTTTCTCGTTCCGTGATATGTGATCCCTTGTGACCAAGTCACATGCTTGCAAGCTAATTGGATGACATTTCACCGAGAGGGCCCAGAATATCTATCCGTCATGTGGATGGACAAATCCCACTCTTGATCCATGTGTTTCAACCAATACTTCCGAACACTCAATGCCACCTTTATAGCCACCTTACGGTGTGTGTTTGATGACATCAAAGCATCCATCCAAAGAAAGGTGATATGCATGATCTCATGGTCGAAGGAATTAGGTTACTATGTATCGAAAGCATATAGCAATTGAACTATTGAAATGACTTGATCTTTATGCTACGCTTATCTATAGGAGTATGTCCATCACATCATTCTCCTAATGATATGACCTCGTTGTTAATAACATCTCTATGTTCATGATCAGGAAACAATGATCATATATTAACCAACAAGCTAGTTTAACAAGAGGCTTTACTAGGGACTCTTTATGTTTACAAATCACACAAGTATTAATGTTTCGTTAATACAATTATAGCATGGTATGTAAACATTTATCATAAGTATGAAGATATGATAATAACCACTTTATTATTGCCTCTTGGGCATATCTCCAACAGTCTCCCACTTGCACTAGAGTCAATAATCTAGTTTCAAACCTTTGTGTTTTCAACACCTATGGCTTTCTGGTGTTGTATGTACACGATTGCTAGTGGTTAATCGATCTCGGATCCGACACTTCCGTGTCCGTGTAATTGCATGTCTTTGCGCCTCTACGCATCACTCATTCTCTAATGAGATGGCTTTGTATGATTTGGTCTTTCGGTGACCTTTAGTTCTTTGGGGTTAAAACATGTTGATAATATTGTCGCACAATATATCTTCATAGTATTATCCTCATGAACTACACCTAGTTTGATAACAAACTACTTGACACAAATGCCCTCTATTGCTGCTATGATAGCAGTCATATACTTAGCCTTTTGTTGTAGTATCTGTCACAATGTCTTAACTTTGGAACT
The DNA here is from genome assembly GCA_023614405.1 of Avena insularis. NCBI lineage: Eukaryota > Viridiplantae > Streptophyta > Magnoliopsida > Poales > Poaceae > Avena > Avena insularis. Next base: position 249,814,080 of record CM042696.1, read on the forward strand.
TATCCAAATCCATTATGGAACTTACTTTCCATTATATTGTGCCACCCTTAGTTTAGATTGAGATAAACTAAATTTGTACTTTGTGACAAAGCTAGTATCAATGTAGTACTTTTACAATGAACTAACCATCTATTTGTCACTTCTACAAATAATATACTCTTAGTTCTTCCAAAAGATCATAAGAATATCCTTACTATTGTCCAATGATCATTTTACAAATCATTCTGGTATATGCTCACAACATTTAGAGCATAGGACATATCTGGATTTGTACATATCACAGCATGATTGATATAAATACTCTTTGTGATTTCATACATCAAGTATCAATCTATACTTGAATCTTTGTTTCACTTACCAAGTGCCAATACACTTGAATATATCATCAACATTGAACTCTTTCAATCCTTTCTGTGCAACAAGAACCTTTCTTGTAGTTTCTATATTGAATTCATTCAATATCTCGTCTATGTACTTCTGGCACAACCATATTAGCGTCTATTGATGCCAAATATTTGGGTTTTGCCTAAGTCTTTCATCGGGATGAAATTCTTAATATGTGTTAATAAAAGATACATTATTTCCAATCAACAATATGTCTTCCACATAATGTATTAGAAACATGTCTTAGCGCTCCCACTTAATTTCTTGCAAATGCAAGCATCTTCATTGTCTCCGATGAAATCAAACTCTTTTAACAGTTTCATCATAGTGAAGATTCCAACTCCGCTATGCTTACTTCAACCATTGAAGTTTGCATATGCTTTTAGCATCCTTTGAATTAACAAAACCCTTTGGACCGTGTCATGCACACGTCCTAGGTAACCATTCTATTAGAAGAACTTGTTTTGTTTATTCTACTACCACATAACAAATTTATATGTAGTGGTTGCTACATTAATCCGTCTAGACTAAAATTCGCTATGAGAGATCAAATCTTGTCATATACAACCTTTGAACATTGTTGTGAACTCTTTCCCAACATGTCGACTATTTCATAGATGTGAAACATCCATGTCTACTTCTTTATAGATCCAAACACAACTGCAAGGTCTTACACCTTTTTCGAGGGTCCTTCAAGTTCAAAACTTGATTTCTCGTGTATGGAACTATCACGGATTATATGGCTTCAAGCCATTTGACGGAGTCAGGGCCCATCATCGCTTCTTTGCATGTAGTCTGTCCATTATTCTCAAATAATGATTCAACCCTCAAATCTTGGTATTTGATTGTTTACTCCGACCTACTTGGTTCAATAGAAACTTAGACCTCCGTGACCACAACCTTTGAGGCACGTGAGCCATGAGCATTGTTCTTGCCTCCTAACACTTTTCGGTGTTTGCAACTTGCACATATAGCTAAGGTTCTTTAACCTTATCAAAGTTCTATTGTCCTCCCACTTAACTTTTCACGAAAAATTCCTTCTCAAAGAAACTTGACGTTCTAAGCGACAAACACTTTTGTCTCCGGTGTTTATGGAGGAATACTTAACAGTAATACAAAGACAGGTTTATCCGACTTTGGTTGCAAACATCTTTCTTATGCATAGCATACCAATGTTTAAGAAAGGACTACTTGGGTTTTATCCCAAACCATAACCTTATATGGTGTCATTTCAGGATTATGATGGAGCTCTTTTAGTGGAAAACGGTAGTCTCTAAAGCTTTTAATCTTTAAAATATAATAGCAGTTTTATGAATTATACCTTGATCTTACCATGTCAAACAAGGTTCAATTACATATCTAACGCTCCATACTCTTATGGTGTTTCGGGAAATGCAAATCCACGGAACTATTCCATAAATCTTAGGTATTATGCTAAACTTGTAACTTAAATATCTTCCTTTATGATCTTATCATAAACTATTTATATTCTTGTTACAATGATTTTGCACTTCATCTTAAAATTCTTTGAACTTTTCAAATATTTCACACTTCATCCTTATTAAGTAAATATTCATATATTCACTCAAATTTTCGGAGAAAGCATATGAAGTTGAAATCCATCGCTTTTGACTACACATAATGGAGTTCGTACAACAATATGCACAAGTTCCAATAAGCTAGTCATTCATTCCCTTTTGGCCTATGAACGAAGTTTTAATTATCTCTAGGAAAGTTTCACAAACGTCATTTGATCAAAAATCAAAAGACTCCAAAATTCCATCCACATGGAGTTTCTTCATGTTTTCTTTCCAATATAATTTAAACGGCGATGTCACTTCCTAAGTGATCTTTCAATCAATTTGTCTTTCGACATTTTTAGCACTAGTTTTATGGATGTGATGTCTCCAATGAGATTTGCGAATCATCCATCTTTTATGGATTACGGCAATTATTTGAACAACCCTTTTGTTCTCATAATACCTGATAAAACAAATCTTGAAGGCAAGCTTTGATGTTTAACGAGTAACACAATAACCCTTTATTTTGTTCTCGATGAACATCATCACATATTCTTTTGCTAGTTACTTAGGCCATTGTAGTTCATGAATTGTGTTGTTTCGTATGACGATTCATACCAACAAATTCAGTATCAAGTACTTAAGAACCACATTGTTTAATAAGCAAAGAATATAGCCATAACATGTATATCATCTATATACTTTAAACTGAACAATTCTAGTCTTTTCTTTTCTGCCATATATTTATGAGATTCTCTTCAAGATTTCCTTTCTGCTTGAAAGAATCTATCAACATCAATAGTGGAGTCATACATATGACACATAATCCAAAGCGTGTATAATTAAATACAAATGTCTTTGGACTTGCACTTTGAAGTAGATCACCATCATCAAATGTTTGGTGTTCTTCCAAATTCCTTTCTTTAGTAATCTCTTGGTGTAGTAAACATTTTACCTACATCAAATATTCACCCTCATCATGGACTTATCCATGATCTAGCTAATTTTAGCTTGTAACGGTGAATCGCGAGTATAATGTTGCTCTCCAAAACCTTTTGGAAGATTAGGACAACTAGTGTCTCCAACCTTTTGCAAATTCTCATCAAAATACGAGAACATGAACTTTGCCATATTATACTCTATCATGTTGTAACCAAAACTTTGTTTCAGATATCACAATATCTTCCACACATCATGGTTTCTGAAACAAATCTTTCAGATCCTAGATAACCTTGATATTAAGACAATCTTTGAATATCAAGAATCATTGAGACAAACATGATACTTATATACTAACATTTGGAATTGTTACTCTTGATTTAATACTAATTATTAAACTTCATGGAGTAACTGAACTTCATCGAAAGTTTGCAATAGGACTTTTAAACTTTAGATTAACACTTCAATACAATACGATACCAGTTCGTAAAGTAACTAATCAGAATTCTATAGTTCTATCATCTCAATTATAACTAAGCGCAAGGTGGTAAACGGATGCCAATGACTACAACAACTATGCAAATTCACTTTGATTTAGTTTATGATAAATTGAGTTCTAATTAATAATTAAATTAATCTAGATGAACTCCCACTCAAAACAACATCCTCACATTGTTTTAGTGATCACACTAACCAAATCCACCACATCAAAACCGATCATCACGAGAGTTGATGTAGCTTCAATAGCGAACAATCAACATGTTCATCATATCTACTATATGACTCATGCTTTACCTTTCGGTAATCCGTGTTCCTGAGGCCATGTATATACATGCTAGGCTCGTCAAGATCAAACCTTAGCTACCGCATAAGCAAATCTGGCTTGCTTACGTTGTATTCACCATGAATCAAAGACACCCGATCATCACGTGGTGCTTTGAAGCAGCAAGCTTTGGCAACGGTGCATACTAAGGGTGAACACTTTAGAACTTGAAATTTATGTGCATGAGGGATCATCTTATAATGCTACCGTCGTCTACTAAGCAATACAAGATGCATAAAGGATTAACATCACATGCAATTCATAATATGTGATATGATATGGTCTTTCTTCTTTGTGCTTCCGATCTCCATCTTCAAGCACTAACATGATCTCCATCATCACCGCATAGCATCAAGGTCAATGACGCTTCATGGTTGTCGCCCACCAGCTTCAACTATTACAACTATTTTGAATAGACACGCAGGTCTTAACAGAAATTAAAGACAACCATATTCTCGGCTGCCAACTTACAATAAGGAACATTGCATACATCAAATATAATCACAATCATGGCCATATCACATCATCAAGACACCCTCGCAAAACAAAGTTAGACGCCTCTACTTTCTTTGCATATTTTACGTGGTTTGGGGCTTTCAATAAGTGTCGTTCTAACTTACTTAACAAGAACCACAACATTGATACTAGCATTGTTGATCACCCGTTGTAAATTGGATCTTTACTATGCTAGGAGAAACAGCACCGCAAAGCCACTTATGCAATACAAGTTGCATGTCAAGCGTGGAACAGGTCTCATGAACGATGTCATGTAAGGTTAGCCCGGCCGCTTCATCCCAACATACCGCAAGATGCAAAGTACACAAAAGCAATCTAATAAAGCATCAACGCCCACAATGACCATTGTGTTCTACTCGCAACAGATCTACATATAGACACGGCTCGATACCACTGTAGGGGTTCAGAGCATGGAAAACAAAAATTTTCTATCGCATACAAACAAACAAGCCAAGATCTATCTACTAGATTGTAGCAACGAGTCGATGGAGGAACTCACCTCGAAGATTCCAAAGTGGTTAACGAGCAGATTCTCGTGGGTGATGTAGTCGATTCTTCCGATCTCAAGATCGCAGAGACGATCCTTCCAGCCCACGTTCCAAAGAGCGCCTCAGCAGTCGGTCACACGCTCGGTACTGACGAAGACCTTCCTCTCCTTGTTCCAAAGAAAATGGAGGTTGTAGCACTTCTCGCGATTCGGCAAAGACAACGGCGTGGTACCTAAGTAGAGGGAGATCCCAGCAGGCTTCAGCTTAAGCCAAAGTAGTATGGTGGAGCTTATGAGAGAGGCTATTAGTGGTCTAGTAATTAGACACACCAATTAGAAGGCTCTAAACCAATTAGAAGGCTCTAAACCGAAATATCTCTAAACCGGGGTTTAGGTCTAGGGTTTAGTTTAGAGGATAGGAACTTGTGTGCTAGAGGGAGCCCCGCCTCCTTATATAGGTGGGAGGGCTGGCCGGCCAAGGGAGGAGGAGTCCTCCCCAACTCGCCTAGGAGTGGGCGCCGGTTTGGGAGGAGGAATCCTCCCAACTCGGCCTCCTTTTCCTCCTCTTTCCACTTTCCAAAAACTTGCCGTTTGACTTTCAAACTAGCCGTTTGACTTTTTCAATTTAGGATTTAAATAAACCCTTTATTTTGGACAGCGAGAACACTTAGTACATGATGCAATCATTCCAACATGCAATGACACATTCATGTACCCTTTCCCTCCGAGTGCCGGACATTCGGACCTTCTAGAATGTTCCCGATGAAAACACCTAACCATTCCCCAACTCAAACGGGACTTTCCTTATATGAATCTTATTCTCGGACCATTCCGGATCACCTCGTGATATCCCGGATCCCATCCGAGACCAACAACATTCGGTCTCTTTCTCATAATACCATAACTACTCAAACAACGTCAATCCTTAAGTGTCTCCTACGTTCGTGAATTATGCGGACATAATCGAGACACTTCTCCGATCAATAACCAATAGAGGAATCTGGAAATTCATATGGCTCCCACATATTTCTACGATTACTTTGCGATCGAATGAACCACTTACATACGATACCAATTTCCCTTTGTCTCACGATATGTTACTTATCCGAGGTTATGATCGCTTCAGATCTCCGCATACCTAGTTCAACCTCGCATCGATAAGTACTCTTTCTCGCTCCTGTGATATGTGATCCCTTGTGACCAAGTCACATGCTTGCAAGCTAATTGGATGACATTTCACCGAGAGGGCCCAGAGAATATCTATCTGTCATGTGGATGGACAAATCCCACTCTTGATCCATGTGTTTCAACCAATACTTTCCGAACACTCAATGCCACCTTTATAGCCACCCTGTTACGGTGTGGTGTTTGATGACATCAAAGCATCCATCCAGTAAAGGTGATATGCATGATCTCATGGTCGAAGGAATTAGGTTACTATGTATCAGAAAGCATATAGCAATTGAACTATTGAAATGACTTGATCTTTATGCTACGCTTATCTATAGGAGTATGTCCATCACATCATTCTCCTAATGATATGACCCTGTTGTTAATAACATCTCTATGTTCATGATCAGGAAACAATGATCATATATTAACCAACAAGCTAGTTTAACAAGAGGCTTTACTAGGGACTCTTTTATGTTTACAAATCACACAAGTATTAATGTTTCCTGTTAATACAATTATAGCATGGTATGTAAACATTTATCATAAGTATAAAGATATGATAATAACCACTTTATTATTGCCTCTTGGGCATATCTCCAACATTTACTTCCATGCATTAAATCAATCTCCTCGTTTCTTTAGCTTGTTCAGTGCATAGACAAATAGAACTATGACACTCTAGTTGGAGAGAGTAAATAGTTTTTCCTCCTCGTTCTTCCGAATCGATACCCATACTTCCACATTATATAGGTGCTAAATTAATCCCTTGATCTTGGGGTTTATCACCGTGGAGCACTATTTCTGACCCTCGTGGGGTAGTGGATCTCTGGGAAAAAACCCTAGCTTTGGGCTACCGAAGCGGGTGATGGCAACGTATCCGGTGGTACCTTCTTGGAGGCATCGCCTTGGAAGCGTTGCATGTAGTCATCTGCCCGCATCTCTATCAACGATAGTGTGTGGGGGCGAGAGGTTGTGCTTGTACGCCAATGTGACGACCTCGAGAAGCATCACCGACAGTGGCCCTATGAGATAGGGTTGTTGCGTGCAATGTCTTGGGTGGCAATGTTGTGCCGCTAGTGCAGCGGTATTGTTGGCTTGGTCAACGCATCCTAGAGGGGACTGTCGGAATTTACGTCAGGACGGTGGCCCCGGATGAGTTAGTGTGATGGACGTGGTCTGTGGCTGGTTGCCCTGTGCGACTTGGGCTGCGGGTCAATGGTTCATGCAGTGTTGCAGATTCAGAGCAAGCGACGGTATGTCGATACGGCAACCCCAGAAGGTGGTAGCCTTGGTTGATCATGCAAGCACGACTGATCAACGAAAGTTAGAGCGGTGGCTTAGAGCGTTCAACAACTTTGATGGTGCTTGACCTTGTGTTAGGTGAGCGATTAGGTGGCTCCCGGTGTTGGTCGTCGGTGTGTTCGGACACCACTTCTTACACATGGTCTTTTGGATGCGGGCTTCTTCAACTTCGTGGTAGTTCCTCGGACTTCTCCTCCCATATCAAGTGTGACTTCTTTTATTCAGCAATGGCGGGAGCTCGGCTAGTTCGGTGGAGCGGGTCCCCGTTGGTTGTGTTTGTGTGGATGCATCATTTTGTGGTCTTCGATGTGTCGTCGACGGGTGTGGTCACAACCATGTTGTATTGGTGTTCGGGTGGGCTTGGCCCAGTTTGTATTTTTTTTGCTCGGTTTTCCTGTAATTAACTAGACACTTCACCATTAATGAATAGGACAAAGCTTTTTTCCTTTGTTTACATTGACCAGGGGCTAGATGGACTAGTTGGAGATGACATCAGGTTGGATGGGTCTGCTGGATGAGGGTGCCCAAGGTGACACAGCAGCATCACCACCACAAGTAGAGAAGACAACTATGGATAGGTTGGTGCTATCACATCACCATAACTCTTGTGGATGGCTAGCTGGGCTATTTGTTGTTTGTTTAGTTATCCCGTAGGACAGATAAGGTGTCGTCAGCTCCACCGTGATGAGCCAGCCACAAGAGTGTGGACAGCTGATCACCTACAAAGGTGTGGATGGTCTAATTGTAGACTTTGCCAACTATGCAAGAGGGGGAACGAATCTGCTGCACATCTGTCGCTATACACTTCAGATATGGAACATGATCGTTGCATGAACTAGGCTCATCTCCATTGATATTGTCAAGTTGGGTAACACAATATCGTTGAGGAGTGGTTGGAATCAGTCGTATATGCTAACTATGCTCGGAGAAAATCTTTGGCATCTTTTATCATGCTCGTCTCTTGGAAGATTTGGAACAGATACAATGCAGGGGTGTTTCGCAAAATATCCACAACCTTGGTAGCTCGCAAAATCAAAGAAGAGTTGTGGTTTTGGAGTGTCGTCCGTGCAAACCACTTGGGGTCAATTATGCTAGGAGAGTAAGCATTTGTTTCTCCGAGCATGTTTGCTCGCTTCTAATTTAGCTATGTAAAACTTCTTCTAGTTTAATGAGATGGGGCAAAACTTTTGTTTCCGTTTCAAAAATAATCAAAGATATAATGTGGAAAGAAGGCTTTGTAAATAAAACACCGATCCGGCAAATCTTTGCTTTTGTTTTCCGTTTTCAGGGAGGGCAAGGATCTCCGCTTAATCATGGTAATGACGCGATCCAATTTTCAAAGCAGGAGCTTAAGAGCATTTCCACTCGGGGGCCCTAAAGCCCCCCTAAAGGGATATGGGGGTGCCGGCGCTCAAAATCGTGCCCAGCCCGCCCCCCCAGACTTATTTTTGCGCCGGCGTGGCTCGTTTAGTTATCCGGCACCCCCAGATCAAACCCAATCTACGGGGGGCAAGCGGGGGCGCCGGATGGAACTGAAAATAACGCGGGTCAGCCCTAGCAGTGAGGTAGGCGCATCCTTCCCACCCAGGTTTTCCGCCCTTTTCCGCTATAACGAGGGCGACCGCCATTGTAATCCACAGATCTACACCTCTCTTTCTCTCCATGGACAACCCACACTCGCCTGCGGTACCCGCATTTTCAGCCTCCACGGAGCCCCAGCAGAGGCGGTGGTAACGCCCGTGTCACCAGTCGGGGCACCCCACCTCTAGGTGGCCAGCCCTCGAGGTCGGAGTGGCAGGTGCCCTCAGAGTGCGCTATGGCGGCGCGGCCACTTAGGCGCACGGCGAATTCAAGGAGTTCCTGTGCCAGGCCAGCCACGCAAGACCTCTTTGATCGCTACGAGGTCGATGCAGTCGCTGCAGAATCGCGGCCCTCCGGTCCACGCTGATCGACAGCTTACGCTTCAAACCACGGAGGGGCTCAGGTTCCAGCCGCGCGCACCAAGCGACGGCGACACCGAGGACGATGACGAGGACGCCGAGGACCCCGAACCCGTGTACTACATGCCTAGGCAGGATTACGACTAGTTTTAGTTTTTCGTGTAATAGATAAATCGTCGAATAAATATTTTCGTATTGTTTTATGGGTGTACGACTGGGAGCCGTGCCCCTACCCCAAATCGTGAATCAATCCGGCGACCCCCATACGAGCCAAAATCGGACCGCGCCGGACACCGTATTGGGGAACGAGTGGAGATGCTCTAATCGTGGTCCTGCTACAATGTCTTCTTTCCACGAGCGGTGACATCAGGATCTTGGAAGCTTAAATGTAAAGACACCCTCACGTTGAACTTCTTTGTCCGGCTAGCCTACCAATATAGATGTTGGACGAGCGAGCAACTCACACGACAACGTCTCCAGCACCCTAGGAGATGTCCATTGTGTGACCCACGGCCGGTCCTGAGATGCCAGGGGCCTGGTGCAAAAAAAAAAATAGGCCTCCTATATAAGTAAGAGGCTAAAGAGTTTTTAATTTTTCATAGCATAAACAATGCAAGAATTAGATGAACAAAGCAACTTGAGTAGGGAGGAAACTTGACTGGTTGCTGGCTTCCGCTTGTCGTCGGTCTGTCATTGGACCGTCGTGCTAGTTCTTGGCTGCGAAGTGTTGCTGCCGTCGCTCGCCCGACATTCTCGGCCGCCTCTTCTTCCCCTTAGTTTGCCCCTTCTTCCACCTCGCGTCTCTCTCAAATCAAGTATGTGGGGAATAAAGAGGGAGAACAGATCGAAACAAATCAGATTAATAAAAGCAGACTAATCTACTGGCTATTGCAGATGGAGGAGGAAATCACCAAGGCGGGGTCTCCCTCCTCCATTAATTACCTCAAAACGGAAAAGAAACTTAATGGAAGAGCGGCGCCCACTGTCGGCGGTAATTGGGGAGTCAGGCAGAATATTTTAGGAACTTAGGTTTATTTAGATTTAGAGTGAACCTACATACTAAAAGAATCTAGATACACTTCTTTCACAAAGTTAAAACATCTTATATTTTAAAACGGATGAAGTAAAAGGTTGCAATGTCCTCTCCAAGGGAGCTTGCGGTCAGGACGCATCAGGAAATGTTGGGATCGTTTTCCACTCCAACAGAAGAGAGATGTCATGTTTGCTAGCATCTGCTCAACGGAAGTGGCAGAGTAATCGACAAATCTTCACGCGCACGCTCCTCTACCACGACAGCATCTCGTTCACATTTAATTAACGCTCTAGAACCAGAGGCGCGAATAAGCAATCGTGCAAACGCTGCGGGTCTGCCATAACAGCGTCTTCAGATTTTCTGGTATACATTTGCTTTCGACGAGATCATGCCGGGCTGGGACCTCGGGTCCTGAATCTGATGCTGTTGATAGGCGACACGCAGAGCAGGGCAGCGGCGACAGCGCCACGTGATCTGCTGACTGCTGCGCTGGCTCAGATAAGATGAGATTACACACGTAAATTTCTGGCCTTGTTTACTTGTCTCGTATCTTTTTTTAGCAACCGGCAGGAGCACTGTCTATTCATTAAGTGAGAAAAAAACTCCAAACAAAACGTACAGGGTGTACTGCAGGGTGAGGTTCATGCCAGAGACGTCCGAGTGGGACACAAACGAGCCAAAAACACAAAAAAACTCTAATCTGGCTCCGCGGGGATTGCCTCGCCTAGTGTCGCGAAGGCCCTAGCCCGCTGCGTACTGTCTTTCCTAGCAATCTCCGCGACCTCAACGAAGGTTAGACGTTTCCCCGCGAAGATTCTTCGATTCCTTTCCTTCCAGACGTTCCATATGACGTAAAGCAGACGCCCGCTAATCTTATGCCGCTCCTTTGCGGGGTGACCATCAGTGATCCTGTCCCACCAGTCTGAGATGGAGGGAAACCCCAGGCCCAGAGCCCCCTCGGTATTATTGCTCCAGAGCTGGGCGAGGCTCCAAACCGCGGCCGTGAAGGGGCAGTCCTTATGCCAGAGGGCGCATACAGGGTCATGATCCCATCGTCTCAATGCCAGGTTGTCAGCCGTTAGCAGTTTGTTGTGTAGTGCCAGCCAAGCGAAAAGCTTGCACTTCGGCTCCGCGTGCGCCTCCCAAATTTTTTCTGCTTTAAACTTAGGGTGGCTCCCAAGAAACTGAGAATGGTAGGCAGAGCTGGCGCTGTAGTTTCCATCCGCAATGTAATCCAATCGGATGGTGTCCGCTGGTCGGCCGTCAGGTCGGTTCTCAACAATCTCCCAAAGGCGGAGGTATCGGTTCAGCCGTGGGGTGTTCAGACGCGCGATGGACCTGATCCATGTGCTCGTTGAATTCCTTAGCCAGTATGATTCTTCCTTGTCGCGATATTGTAAAGGTCTGGCAGAAGGTCGCACATGGGGCCTAGACTGGACCAGTTGTCGTGCCAAAAAGAAGCAGTTTGTCCATTACCCAGGGTGACTTTAGTTGCGGCTCTGAACAAGGCCATGTCCTTCTTATTGCAGGGAAGTTCGAGCCCCAAAGCGCCGAGGGTCCGTCCATTGCAACCAAGGCCATCGAAGTCTGAGGGCGCGGCCCTGTCTTAACAGGTCTGGCATACCCAGTCCGCCCAGCCCTTTCGGCCTGCAGATCGTTGCCCAGCTGACCAAGGCCTTGCCCTTAGCGGCGTGCTCCCCTTCGTCACCTGCCCAAATGAAATTTCTCGCGACCCGAGTGATCTTATCTCTGGCCCATGCGGTTTATCCACTAGAGTTTCGGGGATATGCGGGGATTTGGTGTTCACCCAATACTTTCCAATCCCCTAAAATACATTTTCTCAAAAATACTCTACCTTAGAGGAGAGTTTTCAATCTGCATAAAACACGGGGATTATGGAGTTACGCCGGGATTATCCCACCAAACCCGGCGCCAGAACGGATCATGGAGATTTTGCGGGAATTAGAAAAATCCCCTGCGATTCCCACCAATACACTAGCGAATACGGACCTCATCGGGCCAGTTTGCTGGCCATATTCAAGTGTTGCTGCGAATAGTTCCCGCGCGCAATAGGTGATATGATGTCGTGCTCCTGCACGCGGCACACGTGAATCGTACTTGATATTTCTCGCACTTTTTTTTCCCTTCCTCGACCATGACAGTGATCTTATTTCGCTGAAATTGGACACAGGGATCACATTCCCATCACGTCGCTCTCACCCGGTCACCACAACGAATAATTGCTTGCCGTGACCCGCGGCCATCTGCAAGATGATTAGATGAGATTGCATCGGATATTTTTGTTTCCTTAATGACGAGGCTGGCCCTCTCGTGCTCGGGTAGTAATCAAACCAACAACCAACGTGGCGATAGGTACTCCCTCTGTTCACAATTAGATCCTATTTTGGGTTTAGTCAAAGTCAAACTTTTTAAAGTTTGATCAAATATTTAGCAAAAAATAAAAGTATCTATGATATAAAACTTATAGTATTGAAATCTTTGTAAGTTATATTTTCATAATATATGTATTTGAAATAATGAATGTTTATATATTTTCCTATATTCTTGGTCAAAGTTGAAAAAGTTTAACTTAATAAAATCCTAGAACGCGAAGTAATAAAAAACGGAGGGAGTAAGTTCTATGAGAAGAATGCACCGGCCGACGATTTTGCTGTTTCTCGGGCAGACGCGAGGTCCCGAGGAATACCGATTCCTAAGTTGACGTTAAGAACCATCTGATCTGATAGACTGGTAAGTAAATTAGATCTATTAAAACAACACCAGCACACTAATTATCGCGTCTATATCATAAAGTAAAACCCCACTAAGAGTCATTCATGATAATCTATCTACTCATGCAGATTATCCACATCATCTCGTATATCCAGGACCGTACAATTCTAGAGACCTATCCGTCCATTTGTGTCTCAATGGTTTTGCTATGTTCTCAGGCATCTAAGACTAAGAAATACTTAGAATAAATTGACCTTAAGAGCCATTCGACCGGAACATTGAGATTCATGCATGTGCAAAGGGTTGAGAAGGTTTTCGTTGAATGGTATGATCCTTGAGAAATAACTATTTACAAGTTGGTCGAGAAAGAGTTATCCTTGAATGTTACTTAGAACGTGAGAAGACCACTTGTTGGAAAAGATGATCATGTATCCCAAATTTATATGGCAAATCCAAACTATAATGCGAGCTAGGAATATAAAATTATATTTGTCAGATGTCCTCGAAGGGAGATAAGGTTTATATTTGTGTTTTCTCAAGAATTACCGAAGTCGAGGATAAAACTCTAATATACAAAAATCTGAGTCGGTTAGGTGCCAAAACTATCTATATTAGGTCCTTCGCATTGAAAAAGTTACAGCTATGTGATGATAATCTCATATACATGGCATTCCAATCAACGTAAGATATATAACAACCTAAAAAGGAAAAACGACGGGAAAGAAAAGTTGAATTTCCAGTTAGCTCATTTTTATACACTTAATGTTCGTTGATGCTAGGATAGTAATGAGATATTTGTTATGATGAGTTCGAATATCGATTCGGAGTCCCGGATGAGATCCAATACGTCACGAGGAGTTTTAGAATGACCCGGAGATATAGATGCATATAAGGAAAGTCGTTTTCAGGTTTCCGGGGAAAGTCTGGAATTTTTCCGATATCATATCGGGAAGGTTCTAGAATGCTCTGAGAGTCCGACCATGGGTCCCAACTATCACGAAGGGGCCCACATGGACCTGGGTGGGGGCACCTCAGCCCTAAATGGGGCAAGGCGCCATAGCTCCCCAAGCCCATATGCCACATGTGGATAACGACAATGTAACACCCCAGGATTTTAAGTCAGAAAATAAGAAAACACATGCGTGTGCATTGCATTCATGCATCAGAAAATCCTGAGAATTTTCGCGTAAAACTAATAGAGGCGTAGAGGGATCGAGGTCTCTCTTGTTCTGATGGAAATGTCAGGGCAAGTGCGACAGATTTCGACATGACCTCGATGTATTTTTGTGTTTTGCGGAAACAATTCAATTTATATTTGAATTTTAAATTGGAATACCTTGAGATTTAGAAAATTCCAATATCTACTTAAAGAATATTTAAAGAACCAAATAATACCTAGAAATGAAATAGGAAATTGCAATTATATAAATAAAGGAATTCTTATGTAATGAACAAATATTGTAATACAAGTATTACATTGCCTTAAAATAATAATAAAATAAAAGAATTCTTTATTATTAAATATATACATTACATTGTTTCTTTACAATAAAGGAATAAAAGGAAAATTAGAAGTGAATAAAATAATATCTTTATTACCAATTATTACACCATATTACATTGCCTTTACAACTATCTAAATAAAAGAAATTTACAACAAAAGTAAAAGAAAACTTAAACCTATCTCCCTAATTATTCTTCTATCTTCTGTTCTTCAAATCCTTCTTATTCATGGTTCCTGGTATAATCTAAAAAGGGTTAGTGGGTTAGTGTTTACTCTCAGACTTGACATAGAAATGCTATGTCCAATGCATCACTGACTAAATAGGCAGGGACTAGTTTAGAATCTATTCTTATTCAGTAAAATGCCTCGGACCATCATTATAGGCTTTGAGAGGGGAAAATTTCATCATTAGTAATAAAAAGGGGACAATCAACTAGTAAAGATCACATTTTACTTGATCTCATCCATAAGAGAAATATCTTCGGTATTGAAACTTGGACCTGTAGGTCCCAGTTGCAAGCTGCTCACACGTACATGCAGCAGTGAGGTGCTATCGACACCGGGACGCACAAAGGGAATAGATAAAAGGCACAGTTACACCAACAAAGCTCCTCTGCTGAACACAATCCACACAACCAAGAACACCATCGACTCTTGCTATTCACCAGTAGTAAGCACCCAGATAATTTCACAAAGCTATCCACCAACCAACTAAGCCAGCACAGATGATTACTTGAAGAAGAGCAAGCTCTAGGAGCCAGGAGGAGTAGGTCAGTAACTGGAACCATATCTAGAGGAGTAGATCGAGAAGCTAGAAAGGAACATGCCCAAGAATCCAGCAGGAAGGCCACAACATCAGATCAATCTACCACTTCACCAAGCATAATAGAAGCACCAATACAGGTTGATTACTCAACCTAATGTTTTTCTAAGTATGTTATGCATCTCTTAGTATGGTGGGGATATTGGGTTACTCTCAGATTTCATTAGGTGATGCAAATCATCACAGAGTCAACGAGGGCTAGTATAGCACATGTTATTGTTCACATATGAGCCTCAACTTATATACATTATTGGCCAAGGGGCCCAAATATCATTTGTTTAGTAAGGATCATCTAAAGTTGATGATGATACCTGGAACAATTGAAAGGAACTACATATATTACCATGGAATACTTTTGTACACACTCTTAAATAGATGCACCACAAAAGTAATCAAGGTAAAGTTATCTATATAAGCATTAAGGTCAAGCAAAACAAATCATTTTCCTAGCCTACAGAAGCTAGGAATCATCTAAAATCTTACTGTCATATTGATAGAATAGATAGCCACTCAATTGTATATAAACAAGCTATCAACTGGGCACATTTCCTTATAGAAGCATCATAGTGATATACTTTATCTCTAAAACCATCAAACCAGCTTCATACAAATGGTTTGAATTCAAGGTACCAAGTGTATATTGTGTTAAATTCAAACAAATGGTTTGAATTCAAATATAACCATAGAATCATGTCTACCAGAACAATCTCTATTAAGATGAACACAGAGCAATATCACGCTAAGATAAGCTAATATCAAGCGATCAATCACACCACCAAAAAATTCAAGATTGTATAGTATTGAGCCAAACAAGCTTAGTAGCATCATCAATTAAGCCAGAGAAACTGTCAATGGAACAAGAAAAGAGGAACCCTACCTATTGTCGACTACTAGGAGGAAGAGAAGGATCCAAAAAAAGAGGGGAGGGGAATACTTACCCAGCGTCCTCGCTTAAACTCAGGAAAAGGAAGCTGAGGGGTTAGCAACGACAACCATGGCATGGCGGCACGAGGAGCACCATGACACTCGCTGCGTCAAGCCGCGTCTGCCACATCATCACTCCGCCACGGTGGTTGCTGACCACCATAGCACCGCCCCAACACTAGTACATCGTCGTCCTCATCTTTCGAGAGTCACCGAAGAGCATTGAGGTCGGAGACAAGAAACCCTAACCTAGGGGATGGATAGGGCGAGCAAGAGAGAGAAGTAAAACCACATCGAGCAAGATAGCTAGAGGGAGAAGGGGGTGGCACATAGTTCATCACCGGTAGTGTTCAGCTAGAGTAGTCAGAGCGGCCGGAATCGAGCGGTGGCGATGGCGGAATCGCGTAGTCGCTTGAGAGAGAAGAGAGTGGAGGTCGCGAGGAGAGAGAGTGGGGTCTAGGTCGGGTCGACTAGCCCCGTGGACCAGATCAATGGGTTAGCCCAGATCCACTGGGCCGACCCACGGAACAGGCCCAAGATTAAAGAAAAAAAATCACAAAATGAAAGATTACAAATATACCCAGAGAGCATTTTCACTCTAAAAAAAAAAGAAAAATCCTAAAAATACAAATGATATCTCTAAATATTTATAAAAATATAAACTATCCAATAAAAATACTAAATTGTATTTTAAGATGATAAAACTTAATTTGATTATTTTAAATCAATATTCCTTTATGTAATTTTCCAAAAACATAAAAATAAATAAAATTCATTTTTAAGATCCTAAATAAATACTTTACATAAGAAATTACTAATTTATATTTTAGTCTGATAGAATTAAAATGTGTATTTGAAAACACTTATTCCTTTATGGAATTTCAATAAAATAAGAGTAAGACTGAAATATAAATATAAATCACTTTGAAGATCTTGAAAAAGTATATTTTACTAGAAAAATGCTACTCGTGTTATTTCAAAAGGTTTTAATATTTCTAAAGTAATAAATCCTTAGTTATCTATTTTATTCAAATAAAATACTTGTTTTAGCATAAGATTAACTCTTCAAAATTATTTCCTAAGTATGGATAAACATATAATATTATAAAATATTGTATTTCTAAAAAGAATCCTTGAAATCTAAATACTAAACCTAAAACCATAATTATGATTTATAATAAAACCCGAGTGTAAATTGCTAATTATTTAATACTCCTCTAAAGTCTTAAATCAACTATAACCAATAACTTCCAAGTCAACCTTATGCATCATTCACTTATGTTGGGAGTGAATGATCTCATATCTTTAACCATACTTTAACATAACTGCAAGGCTTAATATGAGTTAAGCAAACTATATAATGATATCACCATACCTCATAATCAACTTTAGCTCCATAACTTACCTATCATCAACTTGTTAAGTTTAGATATTCAATACCCATATGAATCATCATTGATCATATCGAGGAAGACTTTTGAACTCGACCATAATATAAAATTACTTTATTTTAGTCCTAGTTATATTTTATAGTTAACTTTGTTCTGTCACTCAACCAGCGAGTAACGCATTAACTTAAGATCGTTAGAGCGATTCAAATAACCATCGAATGTGTTCTCATAACACTACAAAGTATTAAACTTAATATAATAAGTATTTTCTTCAAAGGTTATTCCTTTTGTCACTACAAACAAAAGCTTTAGCCATTCTGCTAAAAACCCACCAACTTGAGATGTGATTATCCTTAAGAGTACTTATTAATCAACATCTACCATCAACTATTGTTGTGCTTTACTTTCATCATTTACCAATTACTTTTAGAATCTTAGTATGTATTTATTTGTAAAGTAAACTTGATTGCCTCACAAATCTATCATAAATCACCAAACTCACTCCATACTTAAACATGGGGATTTAGTTTGGGATTTATACAAAATGCATATCATTATCTATGTATAATAGCATATTGCTTCTTTAAATATTAGTACTTACCGGACCAATGATGTTGTTTCCAAATATTGGATCTTATATCGTCTCGAAGAATTTGATTATATAATCTTGTAATAACAATGGCAAGCTCACACTTTCTCACGTCCTTTGGTTATTTTTATCAAGTATTTGCAATCTATTATTGATATCACCTGTATTTCAAAAAGGATGGGAGAAGACACTATTTTCGATAATAATGTGAACTATTGGTTACTGATCCAGGGTGATCAGTTAATCTATTATGACTGGCAATGGAATCACCATTGCACGGGATTATATCATCTAGGACTTAACAACCAATGTCGCTAGTGATTCTTGCACCGTATATTACGCGTTAACCATGAGATTTGGAATGGGACGGAGAAGTCAGCTGGATCTTCTTCCTTTCGTATGTCAACATATGACCATATTGTGGCACTGGTGTACCTTTCGAGGCCCAGTACATGGGTGGGACTCCTCAGTTCCCCGCAATCTTGGTATCTAGACTATCTATGAGAGACGGTCATAGGTAGGTCCCCAACTTGTTGGGGTAACCAGGGGCATTATTCTACTCACTAGAGTCCTCAAGGATACAACCATAGTTATATATCGGACATGTAATATATAGTGATACAAAGGGATTTAGTTACAAACATTAAAGGTTCAGACGATCACTGGAGTCATCGTTGAGTGTGTGGGAATCAATACGGATCTCTAGGCCCCGCTGCTGATTATCGATCGCAGAGGGGTCTCGATCATGTCTGCATTATTCACGAACCGTAGGGTGACACACTTGAGGGATACCAACACCATTTTGGAGCAAATATGTTTCACATAAATATTATGAAAGCGCTAGAATCATTTCTATGGACACCGATATTGTTTCAGGTGAAATTGCTGGAACTAGTTGTGCGTGTGATATCGAAATATTACAGGAGGTTTTATGTGAATGTTTGTTAATTAAAGTAATTAACAAAATTCTGAATAAAATAAATAAAAATGGCTTTTATTTAATAAGAGCTTGCATTAAATTTGGTGGAAAATTAATGCAAAGTGAGTGGAGTTGATTAATGGGAGTGGGCTTACTGGAAGCTCCACTCACCATTATGGAGGGAGAGGTGGGGGCACCACCATGCCATGCGCATGGAGCCTTGGTGGCTGCCCCTCCTCCTATAAAAGGAGCACCTCTCCTCCTCCACTCTCACACCTCTTCCTGAAGGATCTCTCTCCCCCTCTAGTTTATTCCTCCATGGTCTAGGATTAGCGAGATACATGTTCCCGGTGGCTAGGGATGCAAGCCACCGGTCCAACGGACAAGTTGGACGGTCTGCTAGACATATGATCTAATTAGGCGGACAAGCCAGGACGTGTAGGCGGACGTCCGCCTGCATCCCTACCAGTGGCTGTGTCTGAAAGGAGTCGTTGATTCCGCTACATCGCTGGAGCGAGGACACGGAGGTTGTCAGAGTACCATACGTGTGTGTGATCATGGATATACTGCTGCTTTGCGGTGCTGGACTTACTAGTGCTGGACCTGCTAGACTTGCTGGACTTTATCACGATCTTGAGATCAGAAAGTGTACGACTACATCATCCACGAAATCAGATTTTGTTAACAATGCTTTGTCGCTCTTCAAGGGTATGTTCTCTATGGATGTATATCCACCCGTTGATTGTATCTAGGTAGATAGATCTTGTTGCTTAGTTTTTCACTTCGTAGAATTTTTTGTTTTCTATGATGGGAACCCAACAGTGGTATCAGAGCTTGATCTATGCGTAGATGCTTTGCACGGGTAGAACATATATGAGTATGTGGGCGTTGATGAGCATGTTATTGCATCTTCTATGTATTTTGGATATTGGTTGTATAGTGGGATGAAGCGTCCCGGACTAACTTTACATGTACTCGCACATGAGACCTGTTCCACGCTTGACATGCAACTGATTTTGCATAAGTGGCTAGCGGGTGTCTGTCTCTCCTACAATAGTTAATATCTGATTTACCACGAGTTGCTAATAATTTGATTATGATCGTTGTGATTCCATGTTCGTATGTATGAATGGCTCTATCTTCGAAAACCCTAAGCCACGTAAAACTTGCAATTGATAAACTAGAGGCGTCTAGTTTAGTTGTTGCTAGGAAAGTGTCATGATATGTGATGTTATAATTTGTAGTATGGATTGATACTCTTGAAAATTATAACATACCAAAGTGTAAGTTCCATAAACCTTGACCTTACACATATAGGAATGATAAAGATCATACCACAATGCACATGATAGTGATCAAGTGCCAGAACCATATCATATCCCTTTTTGCATATGATGTTTGTTTGCATCTTATATTGCTTGTTTGGCTCTTTAGTAGTATTATAAGATGATCTCTCATTTAAATATCAAGATAAAAATATGTTCTTCCTTAGTACGCACCATTAAAAAAGTTCGTCGTTTCGAGACACCACGTGATGATCAGTGTGATAGACTCTACGTTTCGCATACAATAGGTGTAAGACAGTTTTACACGTGAGTACTAAGGTTCTTACTTGGTGAGCCTAGAATGTGCATACATGGCCTCGTAACACAAATTGAAAGGTAAAGCATGAGTCATATGGTTGATATGATGACCATCTAGATGCTCGCCTTTGAAGCTACACCAACTCACGTGATGTTTGGCCTTGGTGTAGTAGATCTGGTTCATGTAATCACCAAAAAGACACGAGGAGTGTTGTTTTTGAGTGAGAGTTCATGTAGTAATATGATTAAAGTTGAACTCAATTTATCATAAATTAAATCAAAGTGAAGTTGCATAATTTGTTGTAGTCATTGGCACCCGCTTACTACTTTACGCTTAGTTATAATTGAGATAATAGAACTATAGAATTCTGGATATTTACTTTACAAACTCGTATCATATTGTTTTGAGTGTCGATCTAAAGTTTAAAAGTCCTTTTGCAAACTTTTAGCAAACCCCTTTACTCCATGAAGTTTAATAAGTAGTACTAAATCAGGAGTAACAATTCCAATGTTAGTATCTAAAGTATCATGTTTGCCTCCATGATTCTTGATATTCAAAATTTGTTTTAATATTGAGGTTATCTAGGAGCTGAAAGAATTGTTTCAGAAACCAGCATATGTGGAAGATATTGTGATATCTGAAACAATGTTTAGGTTACAATATGACAGAGTATAATTTGGCAAAATACATGTTCTCATATTGTATGAGAATTTGCGAATGTTGGAGACGCTAGGCGTCCTAATCTCCCAAAAAGGTTTTGGGAATTTACATTATACTCGCGATTCACCCTTATAGGCTATAGTAGCTTGATCATAAAAGTTTTCATGATAAGGATGAATTCAATATGTAGGTAAAATGTTGACTACACTAAAAGATTATTAAAGAATGGATTTTGAAAGAACGCCAGACATTTGATGATGGTGATCCACTTCAAAGTGCAAGTACAAAGGTATTAGTATTTTACTATACATGCTTTGGAATGTGTGTCATGTGTATGGCGCCATTATTGATGCTGATAGGTTCTTTTAAAGGAAAAGGAAATGCTGAAAGAGAATCTATAAAATATTTGGTAGAAAAGAAAAGGTTGGAAATGTCCAGCTTAGGTATATATATACATGTTATGGTTATATTCTTTGCTTGTTAAACAATGTGGTTCTTGGGTATTGGATACCGAATTTCTGTGAAATGTCATACGGAACAACATAATTCATGAACTGCAGTGGCCTGAGTAACTAGCAAGAGAATATGTGATGATGTTCATCGAAGACAAATAACATGCTATTATGTTTCTCGTTGACATCTAAGCTTGCCTTCAATATTTTTTTAATAATTGTTATTTTGTTCCGATATTATGAGAACAATGATTGTTCAAATAATTACTGTATTCCATAGATGATGGATGAACTTTTACAAGTCTAGTTGGAGAAATCACGTCCATAAAAACTAACGCTAAAATGTCCAAGACAAATGATTGAAAGATCACTTACAAAGTGACATCGTTGTTTAAATTATATTGGAAAGAAAACATGAAGAAACTCCATGTTGATGGGTTTTTGGAGTCTTTAATTTTGATCAATTAACGCCCGTGAGACTTTCCTGGAGATAATTGAAACTCCGTTCATAGGCCAAAGAGGATCGGATGACTAACTTATTGGAAATTGTGCATATTGATGTATATAGTACATTATCTGTATCCATGTGCGGTGCATCTTTCATCTTCATATGCTTTCTCCTAAAATTTGAGTGAATATATTTGTATATTTACTTAATAAGGAAGAAGTATGAAACATTTGAAAATTATTCAAAGACTTTCAAGATAAAGTGGAAAAACATTGTAACAAGAAAATAAACAATTTATGATTAGATCATAAAGGAAGATATTTGAGTTACATGTTTGGCAAAACACCTAAGATTTGAGGAATTGTTCCATGTATTTGTGTTTCCCGATAAACCATAGGAGTATCGAATATTCGAGAGATGAAATCAAACCGTGTTTGACATGGTAAATCAAATGTGTCATTTATAAAACTGCCATTATATTTTAAGGATTAAAGCTTTTGATA
This sequence comes from Avena insularis, assembly GCA_023614405.1. Taxonomy (NCBI): domain Eukaryota; kingdom Viridiplantae; phylum Streptophyta; class Magnoliopsida; order Poales; family Poaceae; genus Avena; species Avena insularis. The sequence continues at coordinate 249,836,727 of CM042696.1, forward strand.
CTACCGCTTTTACACTAAAAAGAGCACCATCGTGATCCGTTGAATTGACACTATATGGGTTATGGTTCTGGATAAAACCCGAGTTGTATTTTCTTAAAAATTGGTATGCTAGGCATAAGTAAAATGTTTACAACCAAAGTCGGATAAGGACGTCTTTGTAGGTCATCCCAAAGAATTTGTTGGGTATTCCTCCATAACATCGAGGATAAAAGAGTTTTTCGCTTGGAACATCAAGTTTCTTAAGAAGGATTTTTTTGCAAAAGTTAAGTGGGAGGACAGTAGAACTTAATTAGGTTGATGAACCTAATCAACATGTGCTAAGTAGCACAACACCGGAATGTGTCCTGGAGGCGTCCACAATGCTCATGGCTCCCGTGATTACAAAGGTTGCGATCTCGGTGATTAGAGTTCCTATTGAACCATGTGGGTCGGGTAAGGATCAAATAGTAAGATTTGAAACAAAAGTCGTTATTTTTTTTGACAATGATAAACCGACTACATGCAAAGAAGCGATGATGGGCCCTGACTCCATAAAATGACTAGAAGTCATAAAATCCGTGATAGTATCCATACATGAGAAATCAAGTTTTTGAACTTGGAAGACCCTCCAGAAAGGCATGAAGCATATCTATCATATTTGGATATATACAAAAATAGACATGGATGTTTGATATCTATGAAATAGTCAACATGTCGGAAAGGAGTTTACGACAATGTTCAAGGAGTTGACTACGACAAGATTTGATCTTTCGTAGCGATATTTATTCTAAACGAATTATTGTAACAACCACTACATATGTAAATTTTGGTATATGGTAGTCGAACAAACAAAACAAAGTTCTTCTAATAGAATGGTTACCCAGGACATGTATAAGACACGGTCTAAAGGGTTTTGTTAATTCAAAAGATGTTAAAAGGGCATGCAAACTTCAATGGTTGAAACTGTTAAAAGGTTTAATTTCATCGGAGACGATGAAGATGCTTGCATTTGCAAGAAATTAAGTGGGAGCACTGAGACATATTTCCAATACATTATGTATAGGACATGTTGTTGATTGGAGATAATGTATCTTTTATTGATACAGGTTAAGAATTTCATTAAAATTGGATTTCGATGAAAGACTTGGGCAAAACCAGAATATTAGGCATCAATGTCTATATGGATAGATTGAGGCGCTAATATGGTTGTGCCAGACGTACATATATGAGATATTTAATGAGTTCAATTTGGAAACAACAAGAAAGGTTCTTGCCACATGGAAAGGGTTGAATCAAGATTCAAGTGTATCGACACTTGGTGAGTGAAACGAGATTCGAGTGTATTGACACTTGGTGAGTGAAATCACATGAATATTTTGATCAATAATACCGTGATATGTACATATCCAGATATATCCTATGCTCTGAATGTTATGAGTATATACTAGAATGATTCATAAGATTATTATTAGACGATAGTAAAGATATTCTTATGAGCTTTGGAAGAACTAAGAATATATCATCTATAAGCGACAAATAGTTAAAAGTAGTTCACTTACATTGATACTAGTTTGTCACAAGATACAAATTAAATTTATCTCAATTTAAACTATGGGTGGCACAATGTAATAGAAATGAGGTTCCATGATGGATTTGGATGAGTTCCAAAGTTAAGACATTGTGACGGATACTACAACAAAAGGCTAAGTATATGACTGCTATAGTAGCAGCAAAGGAGGGCAGTTGTGTTAAGTAGTTTGTTATCAAACTAGGCGTGGTTCACAGTGGGCTAGTACTATGAAGATATATTGTCGTGGTGGTGGCACAACAGATGCCATGTATAGGCTAAAGATGGGGCCAATGAGCGCTAGAGGTATCCAGGGAGGGATAGTGTGGTGATTCCACACATAGATGTTTTGTATCCAATGGAGGATCACAAGTGCTCCTTGAGCTGTTCGTGGGAAGGAGGAAGATGCACTTCTCTACTACCCACACCTCTCTCTCTAGGGTTTTCCCTTGGTAAAAATGATCGACCCTCTCTATGGAGGTCCTGGTGCTCCTTATATAGGGGAGCCCAGGTTACAAGTTAGGGCATATGTGGAAGGCATATTCTCCGAATATACTTCTCCCAAAATAGCAAAGTGGTGCGCTCCTTTTTCCCTTCGTAAGCCGCTCCGGACTCATGGCGTAAGCCTCTCTAAGCCCTTCTGCGGGGCGGCATCATCCGACAAAGGCAATGTCACCTTTGTCGGCCCGTACTCGCTGGTCCTCCCCTCTGTCCTCTGCGCTCACGTTACAGTGGAGAGAGAAAACCTTTGACCAAGGAGATTCCTTCCTTCTCTTGTAAGACAAGTGGTAACCCGGCTCAGGCCTAACTAACTTGGCCCTGTGGGTACCTGCAAACAAGTTACAAAAGAGTTGCCGACATACGTTTTATGTCGGCCGAGGCAACGTTGGATGAACTTCGTCCGGGCTGGGTCTACCGTAAGTCGGCCTGCCTTGAGGTGACTCGGCCAGCTTCCGCTTTGACCTTGCCGTACATCGGCTATCATGACTATTATACCCCGGCTTGACCCTACCCGGGGTTATCCCCCCAACATTAGTCCCCGAAGCTGGTGCGGTCTTAGCAACTTCAGCTGATAAGCCCACAGCAGGTTCAACCCGCTAAGTTCTTTGTTCCTCTTGCCGAGTTACTCAGTGACTCGGTCTTTTCACTGTTGACTTCCCTTGGCTTATTCCGAGTTACTCCTTGTTGGCCGGGTTATTCTCACGTATCCGCTTTTACCCACTTAGATTCCTTCCTTCTCGTGTATGCTTCCCCACGTCCTACATGTAGGGTAATCATTACTTTGCCTCATTTTAAGGGCATGTGCCAGTTACTGTGCATGTTGTCAGGGATTACTGCGCCAATGTCACATCATGGGCGCCTCTTCGATAACCACAATGCCACATCGCGTCTAGCGATCCGCTGCGCTATGTGGTTCTTCCTGTGGCTTGCTGTTAATTGGTCGATTCCGCACATACATGGCCACATTGTGTGGCCTGCCGCACAGCACGATACCACTACCCCACTTAGGGGCGTGGTTAAATAGGGGGTGAGGGAGGCCCCTTGGCCATTTCCTCGTTCACACGCGCCTCTGCCTCTTCTCCTTCTTCCTCCATGCGATGCCGCCGCTGCCTCTGCTTAAGCACAGCGCCGCCCCTGCCGTGCCTTGCTTTTGATTTCTCCGCCGTAGCTCTATCGCTTCTCCGCCACTCGTAGCCCACCATGGGTTCTTGCCAATCTAAGCCCCTTTTCCCTGCTTCAGATTAGATCTGCGAGGGTGAAGACCTGGAGATTCCTCAAGACATTTCCACCATCGAGGAGCATGAAGATGGCAGCGATGCCCACGAGCGCGGCGCATGGGCCGGTTCCTGGGTCTGCCAGGATGACCTTGATTGGCTGATCCAAACTCGCGGCATCTCGGCTGGGGTCAGTTGTCGCCTCCCTTTCCAGGAGATTACTCCCTCCCCCAATCCGCGTGAGTATGTTGTCTTCCTATCTCATTTCCAGCGCGGGTTCGGATTACCCGTTAGTGATTTCTTTCATGAATTCATCACCACTTTTGGTCTCCAACCTCATAATCTTCCGGCTAACGCCATCACTTCTATTTCAGCTTTCGCCTCCAGGGTTGAGGGGTATCTCGGCCTTTGGCCCACTATACGCATTTGGTACAATTTCTTCGGATTTAGGGCCAATGTCGTCCTGGATCCAAAGGTTCGCCCCGCCGACAAATATGTGACACAGTGCGGGGCGGTTTCCATATCTCCCCGAAAAACTCTGTCTTCCCCTGGGTCACCGGTTTGGAGTCCTGCAAGGGATGGGCCAGGATGTTCTTCTACATGAAGAACGATACCGAGGAGGACAAGATTCGGCTGCCTCCCTTTGTTCTCGGCGTCCTGACAGGACCCTTCTGGGGCCGGATCCCGAGGAAATCCGGCACCTTGGTTTCGTAGGTGGAGAAGCGTATCAAGGAGCTGAATCTGTTGGGGTTCTACGAAGAAGATATAATGATAACCTTTATCCGTAATGGCATTTCGCCACTGCAGCAGCGCACACATAAGCTTTGACATATGAGCGGGCACCTCGACCCCAACCGGACTTCTTCATTCAAGCTCTCTAATGCTCAAATTTTACGCTGAATCAAGGCCATTTTCAAGATAACCCCGAAGATGATTTATGATTGGGAATTGGGGTTTGAGAACTACTACCGAGATAGGCCAGCTCCCATAGTATACCCTTTATCCGACTCTCTTTTCTGAATTACCTTTTATGTCAGATCGCATCATTTGCTTGATCCTTTTGTCTTGTTTTATCAAATGTTTCTTTAGCAGACAGTTGAGGATGGCATGGAGATGCACCTTAAGTAGGGGAAGGACCATGAGCCGAACTCCGAGATGTTCTTACCTGTTCCGGACGACCACAAGCGATCCTATGGTAAGACCTCTGTCTTAAGGGATTGGACAGATGACGACGAGGATGATGATGATTGTGAAGTTCTTGAGGTATTTGACCCGATGCCCATCTCATATGCTTTTCCGGTTGATTCAGCTCCAGCTAACTCGTCCGGTCAGGTTCACACCGATCCACCTATTGCCGTGGGCGAATCCGTCCCTGCCCCGGTGAAGAAGCGGGTCGCAACTTCGGCTCAGAGTTACCCAGGACTGGGAAAAGATTAAAGAAATCTGACAATAAAGCCGCCAGCAAACCTACTACCAAGGCCACAGTTTGGAGAGCGCCAAAGCCCAAAGAACCACCTAATTCTTTCGAGTAAGCTCTTGTTTCCCTTTCTCGTCCTTTGAATAACGTAGCACTGTCTTTATGTATTTCTTGTTTCCCTTTTTCTGTTTTAATTTGGTTTTCTTCCTTTGTTTGATTCGGCAGGGCCCCCCAGGACATCTCCCAGAGCGGCTCTAGCATAGCCTCACCTATCTGAGGTGATCCACCTTCTCCTCGCCGTGATGACGCTCTCCCCCCGAGCCCCATTTAGGAGAGCTCTACGGATGCGCCAAATCTCAGCCCACCTCGGCAAGAGGAGGGCAATGTCGACACAGAGGGTGGTGGCGCCTCTAAAGATGTGGCTATGCCAGATCAGCCTAGTTCCTCCTCAGTTCAGCAACACGTTGATGATGGTGCCAGCAACATTGGCGCCGAGAAAGGTCCTACCGAGGTGTTGGTGACTCCGGCACTGACCCAAGTTCAACCCCAAGCAGCTCCAGTTTCTACTACTCAAGCTCCTCCCGCCTCGCCCGAGTGTGCACATACTCGGCGAGAAGACCAAAGCAAGGCCAAATCTTCTGTGCCAACTTCCTAGGCTAGAGACATATTTCGACAGAAGCCTTAGACCAAGCCTCTCGTGCCATCTTCGGTGGCCAAAGACCAAGCTACCTCTTTGCCGCAGCCAACCAAGTCAAGCACCAAGGCCAAGAAAACTGCCGAGGTTGCCAAGGGCCAGAAAGCTTCTGAGGCAACCAATACCACGCCCAAAGGATCAATGGCCGAGCCTGGACAGTGCACCCTTGCATCCATGATGCGAAAAAGTAGTGCTGCTTCCGACTCTACCGCTGATAAACAGCTTGCTCTGCACACCAGCCCGACCGCAGCTCAAACTGCCTAGAAATATCTCACGCCAAAGGCTTGGTTGTGGCTCGGACTCTCAGCGGGGAGAGCTACGGCTCACTCAACTAATACGTGGAGAACTTGAATAATGCTGAATATGTCGATGTCAATTCCGGTAATCCGTTGAAGTTCGGTCGTGCCGAGATTGGCATGGAGATGAACACAGCCGCCAAAGCCATTGGCCTTGCCAGCAAGATGATGGAGGTAAGTCTTTCCTCCGTTCCCTTACATATGCGCAAGTACCCATAGATATATCCTCTAGTCCCCGAGCCTCCGGGGGAGTAACTTGTTACTTGTTCGGATGCTCTTAGAAAACTAGTATAATTCCTTAGTAGTTTCAAATATCCACTCACCTAGAGCCGGGTTAAGTTCCACTTGGCCTGGATCTTGAGTAGCTTCAAATATTCACTCACCTAGAGTCAGGTTAAGTTCCACTTGGCCCGGATCTGAGTATATTTGATTATTCACTCACCTTGAGCCAGGTTAAGTTCCACTTGTCCCGGATCTGAGTAACTTCAAATATTCACTCACCTAGAGCCGGGTTGAGTTCCACTTGGCCCGGATTGGATTAACTTCAAATATTCACTCACCTAGAGCCTGGTTAAGTTCCACTTGGCCCGGATCTAAGTAAATTCGATTATTCACTCACCTAGAGCTGGATTAAGTTCCACTTGACCCGGATCTGAGTAACTTCAAATATTCACTCACCTAGAGCCGAGTTGAGTTCCACTTGGTCCGGATCTGAGTAACTTCAAATATTCACTCACCTAGAGCCAGGTTAAGTTCCACTTGACCCGGATCTGAGTAAATTCGATTATGCACTCACCTAGAGCCAGTTAAGTTCCGCTTGGCCCGGTTCTGAGTAAACTTCAAATATTCCTTATGATGCATGAACTAACACTCTCCTTTTCAGATCACCACCAACCGCCGGACCATTGAGTTTCAGCGGCTTTTGGACTCCCACAAAGAGCTTTGCGCAAAGCATAAGGCCTTGCTGCCCGAGGTGAAGAATAAAAGTAAGAATTTGTTCTTTCCCATTCTCACTTTCACTTCCCTTCATCATAAGATTGCCGAAGTAACTTGTGACTCGGATTTGTGCAGCTGAGGTTGAAGCTGAAAATAAGGCGCTGAGGAAGAAACTGGCCGAGATGAAAGGTAATTCTTTGTCCTTCTCATTTTGACTCAGCAGATAATTGTACCTCGGCTCTGCCAGGTCAAAAATTTGTTACAGTGTTTCTTCAGGATAGTGGGCCCCTGCCTAATGTGATGCTTCATTTCCTTGAACAAGCAAGGAAATACGAGGGCAAGTTGAAAGAGAAAGATGATGCGATTGCTCAACTTCGGAAAAAGGATGATGAGATCACTCGGCTCAATGCGAGATTGAAAAATTGAAAAGCCTCCAGAAAGCTGAGTTGGACAAAGTTGATCAGGCCTTTGCTGAGGAAAAGGATCGGCTACAGACTGCTCTTGAGAAATGCAAAGATATGTTGAAGGACGCCGACATCAAGTTTGGTTCGGTGAACACCGAGTATGAAAATCTCAAGAAGAGGAACGTTGCTTGGCTCATGGAGTTGACTTGGATCAACAGCCATATCTCTCGTGAGTTTCTCTTCCTTTGTCGGCATTTCTTTTTTGGGTCTAGTGCTCCTATCGGCTTATCTTATTTATCTTATTTTCAGGTAAGTTTCCGAAGTCCAACTCCATTGCTTGTGCTGCCGTAGATAAATTTCGGTTGAAGAGAGGTACTCTGGTTGGTCCTTCTGCGAAGCCAATTCCTTACGGCATAGAGGATACCTTGGTGAGCCTCACAGCTCGGGTGGAACCTATGAAGAGCTTTAGCTCGGATATCATGGATGTTGTTGTCCGGGTATTCAACACCCTTTGGCCCACAGATCCCACTCCTAAAGGTCCTGCCCCATTGATTACGAAGTTGATGGAATGCGAGACTCAACTTGATTTGTGGAGGGAATCCGCTGCCCGTGCTAGAGTGACATGGACTTGAGCTTCGTGTTATCCTGGTATGCAGGTTTGGACCTGGAGGTTCTCAGCCGCATGCGCACCAAATCCAAATGGACCACTAATCCAGACTGCATTGCCCAATGCCATGCTCATGCTTATGACCTCATTCAGTACGCCCATTGCCATCAATGGAATGAGGGGCCGAGTTTCCTCGAAGTCGTCGATGATGCATATGTCAAAGATGGCTCGGACGGTGAAGAGCATGAAGTTGTGGATTATGCTGAGTAAGCCTAGGAAGCTGAGGATGCCGAAGCTAACCCAGACGACAAGGCTGAAACCGAGATTCCCAGCATTGAGGACAACTTGCCTCCACCCGCTACCGATAGTTCGGCTACTGCGGCTCCTTGAGCAAAGAACTTCGAAATTCATTAAATCCCCGGTATGTCGGGTGCAGATGTATAAAACAGCTTGTTATTTTGCTACATCTTTAAGGTTCAATGTGAGACCAGGCACATGGCTTAATAGGATTGATAGAATACTCATACAAACAAGTTGTAACTTCTTTTCCAGAAGCTCATTCGAAAAGAACTCTAAGGTTAAGCGTGCTTGGCCTAGAGCAATTCTAGGATGGGTGACCAACTGGGAAGTGGGTACCGGATGCGAATGAGCGAGGACAAAGTGTGCAGAAAAGACTAGTGTTGGTTTGTGGGGCCAGTCTAGATATCCTATTAAGCTGCCAGGAGTGACACCCCTGGGCCTAGTGGACGGGGTGTTACAAGCAGATCCGATCCTCGCGGTTAAATGAGTGTGTGCGGGTCAGTGGCGGGACATGTGGAGCATGGCATGTGTGGCTTGGACTAGACACGGCATGGCACATGTGTCGGCACTGGACGCACAGATGCGTGCCAAGAGGGAACGTTCCTGGGGTGTGCTTGATCAATGAGGGCATCGATCTTCTAAAGGATGGGTGTATGTGAGACCAGGCACATGGCTTAATAGGATTGATAGAATACTCATACCAACAAGTTGCAACTTCTTTTTCAGAAGCTCATTCGAAAAGAACTCTAAGGTTAAGTGTGCTTAGCCTAGAGCAATTCTAGGATGTGTGACTGACTGGGAAGTGGGTACCGGGTGCGCACGAGTGAGGACAAAGTGTGACTGACTGGGAAGTGGGTACCGGGCCAGTCTAGATATCCTATTAAGCTGCCAGCAGTGAAACCCCTAGGCCCAGTGGACGGCGTGTTACATTCTATGTCGGATTAACTTGGGCGAAGTTCCCGAGTTTCATTTCCTTGTTCCCCCAATTTCATGATTCGGCTCGCGTCTACCTTGATTTGGTGTTTGAATTACGAGTCCGAGGTTCACAAAATTGACTTAACAATACTTGAAACTTTAGGATTAGCTCAAAATAATTCAACATAACATAAATAAAGTAAATACAAGGGTTAGTCAAAAAACAAACATCAGCTCGATTATGTTCCTTTTCCTTAGTCGTTTTTCATATGCCTTACAATTCCAAACTTGTTCTCTTGGTTGCCATGAAGCCAATTCTTGTTGGACAACAGCAAGTCAAAGAGTTAGTTTTTGGTGCCGACATACTACTAATGCGGCTAAGGTGTAAGTAATTTAAGCCAGGCGACATATAAAAAAGTAAATGCAGAAAATGACAATTATTATTAGGGCAGTCCCTGAGTTCCTACCCGAGGTGCCGAAGTTTCATTGATAAGCTCATTGCCGGCATACGGGCCGACATATGAGAGTTCAGGATACATACACTTTCATGTAAGTGTAAAACGGATGAAGTAGAGCTACATTCCATGGTCGCTTCGATTCCTCGTCGGACCTGTCCGCCTTGTTCTTCTCCTATGGTTGTGCATTAATGAGGTAATAGGTATCATTGTGCAGTGCTTTGCTTACAATGAATGGCCCTTCCCTTTGGGGGATAACTTATGCATGCCGGCAGTGCGCTGCACCAGGCAAAGTACCAGACCACCTTCCCGGAAGACTCGGGGTTTACTTTCCGGCTATGATAGCATCAGAGATTTTGCTGATAAATGGCGGATCTGGACAATGCCAATTCTCTCACTTCTTCCAGCAGATCAACATCATTTTGCCGGGCTTCTTGCACTTCGGCTTCTATGTATTGGGTGACTCTAGGCGAACCATGCTCTATGTCGGTTGGTGATATGGGCATACCCTACAGGTACTCGTGATCAGCATATACGGTCTAGCCCAGAAGAATCCCACGATGTTGCTAAGGCCTAGTCGAGTTTCGAGTGGACTGGTAGACTTCGACTCCTTGAAGAACACGACAAGGAACAAGATAGAAGTTTAAAGGGAAAACCCTAATATGTAACCGACTCGGCCTGCTATATGATACCTAGCCTATCTATATAAAGGTTGGGGCAGCAAGGAGGATATTCGCAACCCTAGTTTCCACACCATCGCCAGATTGCATCTGCGCACCCCTATAACTTTCGACTCCTCGATATTTCCAAGAGAAGACAAGCAGGAGTAGGGTCCTCTATGAGGCCTGAACCTGGGTAAACCTTGTGTCACCTGATTGCTTGTTTGCTAGCCGATCGATGCCTCCAGTGCTCCCTACTCCCTCGAACCTAACTCCATCAACGATGGGCATTGATGAGTTAATCCCTCGTGAACTGGCGCCATCTGTGGGAAATGCGAGTGATGATGTTGCGGCTTCCTCGACCTCATCAACCGCGATCTACGACTCCGCAGCAGCGGAGACTCGCCTTCTTTTTGGCGCCTTCGACTTCACCGTCCACATGCCGGCAACTAGCCCGGATTTCGAGTCCGTGGGCGACAGAATCGGCCTAGCGATCGGGAGCTTGCGCTTCCAAGTTGGTTTGATGGGCACACTTCGCCTCCCTAACCAGCCAAATGTTCCCGTGATTGCTCCTGCATCGTGGTTTCCACCGCCGATCGGCACCCTAAGCGAGCTCAATGCCTCGACATCAGTCGGGAATACAGATAGCAACAGCAGTTGCGAGTCCGATCTGGGTGATTTGGCAACAAAAGATGAAGCCTACGGCTCTGGATCATAAAGTTGCGGGAGCAATAGCTTCCCCAGCCACTACATGTGCGCCGTCGTCAATATAGGCGGCAACGGCACTCGGGAAAACACCGGTACTGGCGGTGGTATCCCAGTCGTGAATGGTGGCCCCTCCAATGGATCCCCCACCAACAACGGGCCAGCAAGCCGGGCCCCTGGTGACGAACCCATCCTAGAAGATCAGTCGCACCTCTCTGCGAGTGAACAAACTCGAGAGCACATACTGATCAAGATCAACGATGCTGAGTGGGCCCGCTATAGGGAGGACCTTTGGGGTAACCCCCTACCACCAAACTCATGACAAAACATGCTGATGGGTTATCACTGGCTCCTCAAGGAGGAATTCAAGCACCAAAGAGAAAAATTCGAAAGTTTGAATTCTACAAATTTTTGCCGCCAATGCTCGGTTCCTTCCTATGTTCACCAACACACACGCCGGAGACACAGCTGAGCCGATGTACCAAGTCACACATGCGCAGCACTGTGGACGAGGGAGTGCTGAGATGGATGGCGAGGCAGCGACTGAGAGCGAAAAAATAAATTTGTTTTGTTTTGAGTGCACATAAGTCCTGAAATTTACTAGAGTGTGTACGCTGTAAAGGCTGTAGTACCTCATCTCAGGAACCTATCATAATTCTGCTCTGACATCGCACCGCCTTCAAGTGCCCTATCACGCTGATGACCCACAAGTATAGGGGGTGTATCGCAGTATTTTCGAGGGAAGTGAAACCCAATTTATTGATTCGACACAAGGGGAGCCAAAGAATATTTATAAGCCTTAACAACTAAGTTGTCAATTTAGCTGCACCTGGAAACAATCTTGCTCACAGCAGTTTATCAGTTGCAACAATTTTGTAGTAGGAATAGTAAAGCAGCAACAGTAGTAAAGCAAAGACAGTAGTAACAAAAGCAGTAAACAGTGGGATTCGAGTGCGGTAGGCATAGGGATGGATGGACGGGCGTTGCATGGACAAGACAATTCACATAGCAATCAGAACATAGGGCAATTGCAGATAAATAAGATAAAGTATCCAAGTACTTGACAATCCTAGGCATGTGTTCCATATATAGTCATACGTGCTCGCAATGAGAACTTGCACAACATCTTTTGTCCTGCCAGCCCGTTTGTAGCGGGGACTCTAGGAAACTACTGGCAATTAAGGTGCTCCTTTTAATAGAGCACCGAAGCAAAGAATTAACACTCCATGAACACATGTGATCCTCATATCAAAGCCATTCCCTTCCGGTTATCCCGATTTTTGTCACTTTGGGGCCATAGGTTGGACAACAACGTGTGTATATAACTTGTAGATAAGGCTAAAAACAATACTATCATAATGAATCAATAACATGTTCACATCTGAAATCATGGCACTCGGGCCCTAGTGACAAGCATTAAGCATAACAAGTCGCAACAAAGTCATAAAGCACTAATAAAAGATACTAGGCACCATGCCCTAACAATCTGATGCCATTACATGAACGATCTCATCCAGTCCCTACCATCCCCATAGCCTATAGCGGGGGATTACTCACTCATAGATGGGGGAAACATGGATGGTCGATGGAGAAGCGATGGTGATGATGATGGCGATGATCTCCTCCAATTCCCTGTCCCGGCAGGGTGCCAAAACGGAGTTTCTGGTGTTGTTTCGTGGAATCTGGTGGTGGCGGCAGAGCGGTACTCCTTCTGGAAAAACGTCGACCCCCCCAAAGTTTTTAGGTCAGAAGGCTCCTTATAGGCGAAGAGAGAGGCCGAGGGGGTGCCTGGGGGGCCCACACCACCCCCTGGCGCGGCCTGGCCTGGCCACACCGGTGTGGCCACCCCCTGGCTCTTCTCCGTCTCGTATTCTGGCTCCTGGAGTCTTCGGGTGAAATAGGATTTTTGGCACATTTTCCGGGATTTTTCCTGATAGTTGGTTTTCTGCACAAAAAGTAGACACCAAGGCAATTCTGCTGAAAACAGCATTAGTCCGCATTAGTTGCATCCAAATCACACAAGTATAGAGGAGAAACAATAGCAAAAGTGTTCGGGAAAGTAGATACGTTTTGGACGTATCACACGCTGCCCTCCTTCCCTGCCTCCCTTTTATTCTCCAAGCTCCTCTTACTCTTAGGTTTTTTCTCTCATCTCACTAGTACCTCCGTCCCAAAGCTTAAGTTTTTTTGATAAGTCAAGCTACGGAAAGTTTGACCAAACTTCTAAAAAAATATCAAGAACTATTATATGATATTAGTAGATACTATGTGAATATATGTTTCATGATGTATCAAAGAGTATGTATTTCATATTGTAAATATTAATATATTTTTCTACAAACTTGGTCAAACTTTGCATAGTTTGACTTTTCAAAAAAAAGGCCTTGAGCCTTGGATGCAGGTACTACTAGTGTTTAGTACTCCATCCCGGAACTTAAGTCATGATATATAGACATCGTGGGTCCCTTCAGACGATTTTAGGAAAATTCAAGTGGAATAACCGCGCTTACTTGTAGTTCAAATTTCATCTAATTTCTTTAAATCGACATAAAGTTATTTAAGTGGGCACGGTTCGCTAGGGAATCTTGAAATGTGCTAAGACTAGGGAATTGTAAGAAAACATGGTCCCCACTTTTTCTGAAAACCGGGTGGTGGTACTTTTTTTAGACTAAGGTATGTCCCGAGGGAGCGAGATTCTTCAATTAATTAACATGGTAAGTGGATGTGTACATATTACACCAAGGACCTAAAAAAACAAAAAAATACATCCAAGTCCGTACATTTAGCACGAAGGACACTAAAATCAAATGCTTGAAAATTTTGGTAACATGGTCTATAGAAACAAGGGGGAAGATTCTAGAATGATGGATAAGTGTGTTTTGTGGTTTGTGCATAGCATTTCATTGTGATGAAGATTATCAATAGAATCTTCTGGATGCTAGAATAGAAAAGAAGATCCAACGGCTAGAAATGTTGGGATTCGTGAGTCTTGATCCAACTATTAATATTCAAAGTTTTTTATACACCATATAGTGTTAAGATAGTGGTAATGGTAAGACTAGTACTTGCTTAACGAAAGAAAACAACACACTTCTCATTTTCAGCAGATCTTGTTGAAGAAGATGCATGAATCTACCAGATGCAAGTACTGTATCATAAACTATATATGATGTCAATATAGTCATGACCTTGGCTATTCGGGTCGAAACCAGGAATGTTCACACACCGTAGGCCAATACACTTTGTGAGGCAGCGAGAGCAATTTTTTTGTATTCAAAGGTGTCAAAACACATGTTTCTATTTTTTCTTAGCACTATATAGTGTACGAATAACTTTGAATATTGACCGTTGGATCAAGACGTGAATGCCAACATTGTCAGACATTCGATCTTCATTATTTCCATTTTAGCATCGAGAAGATACTATTGATAGTCTTTCTTTTCTTATCTTACCACTACTAGTAAAAGGCACGTGCCACACACGTATATACTGTATTAAATGTGATTTAACAAACATTAAGTTGTTATTAACCAATAGTCTTGTTAGATAAAAATGCATACATTAAGTCTATTAATAATATATCTACACATATTGAGAATACAACCTACTGTGCTATGAAATTTTGGGGTGGTGACATGATGGTTCTAGAACATGGTGGAGTTTGCTCTAGGTACTATTCAACACGAATCTAGCTGCTTTGAACCATTGGATCTAACAGCCCAATAGTCACGATTGGTGTTATGGATCGAATTCAAAACTGCTCCATTATCTCTAACTATTATAATGGAGCGGTTTTGAATTGGATACATAGCACCAATCCTGACCATTGGGATATAAGATCCAATGGTTCAGAGCAGCTGGATTCATGCTGAACAGTACCTAGAGAAAACTTCACCTTGTTCTAGAACCATCATACTTTAAGTCTTGTTAGAGAAAAAATGCATACATTAAGCCTATTAATAATAGCTATCTACACATATTGAGAATACAACCTACTGTGCTATGAAATTTTGGGGGTGGTTACATGATGGTTCTAGAACATGCACGGTGGAGTTTGCTCTAGGTACTATTCAACACGAATCCAGCTACTTTGAACCATTGGATCTAACAGCCCAACGGTCAGGATTGGTGTTATGGATCCTATTTAAAACTGTTCCATTATAGTAGTTAGAGATATAGTGTACGAATAACTTTGAATATTGACCGTTGGATCAAGACTCGCGAATCCCAACATTTCCAACCGTTGGATCTTATTTTCCATTCTAGCATTTAGAAGATTCTATTGATAGTCTTCATCACAATGAATGCTATGCACAACACTCAAAACACACTTCTCCATCATTCTAGAATCTTCTCCTTCGTTTCGCTAGAACATGTTACCAAAAATTTCAAGTTTTATGTAACTAATAATCGTTGACTTTTACATGATATACAAAGTACAAGGATGAAATATACACCCATACTTTATAGATGTTGATCAAATTTATATTTTTTCTGCTTTACCTATTACTATTTTATATAGTGATGATATCTCAGATGTCTATTATCTCAGTCTCACGTGCAGGGCACGTGCAACTTACTAGTTTATATATAGTGTGCGAATAACTTTGAATATTATTGACCGCTGATTCATGACCCGCGAATCCCAACATTGCTGCTAGTTATTGGATCCTCTAATCCATTCCATCATCTAGACGATACTATTGATAGTCTGTGTTATCTTATCTTACCACTATATAATGTACAAATAAATTTGAGTATTGATCGTTGGATCAAGACTCACGAATCCCACCACTGCTAGCCGTTGGATCTTCTTTTTTCCTTCTACCGGGTGGTGGTACTTTTTTGGACTAATAAGGTATATGTCCCGAGGGAGCAAGATTCTTCAATTAATTAACACGGTAAGTGGATGTGTACATGTTACACCAAAGACCTAAAAAAATGAAAAATACATCCAAGTTCATACATTTAGCACAAACGACCCTAAATCCAAATACTTGAAAATTTGGGTAACATGGTCTATAGAAACAAGGGAGGAGATTCAAGAATGATGGAGAAGTGTGTTTTGAGGTTTATGCATATAGCATTTTATTGTGATGAAGACTATCAATAGAATCTTCTAGATGTTAGAATGGAAAAGAAGATCCAACAGCTGAAAATGTTGGGATTCATGAGTCTTGATCCAATAATTAATATTCAAAGTTTTTCGTACACCATATAGTGTTAATATAGTGGTAATGGTAATACTAGTACTTGCTTAACAAAAGAAAATAGCGCACTCCTCACTTTCAACGGATCTTGTTGAAGAAGATGCACGAATCTACCAGATACGGGAACTGTATCATAAACTATACTAGTAAGTTACACGTGCCTTGCACGTGAGACTCAGATAGTAGACGTATGACATATCATCATCACTATATAAAATTATAATTGGTAAAGCACAATAAATTATAAATTTGATCAACATCTATAAAGTATGGGTGTATATTTGGTCCTTGTACTTTGTATCATCATGTAGAAGTCAAAGATTATTAGCTACCTAACACATGAAATTTTTGATAACATGGTATAGAGAAACAAGGGAGAAGATTCTAGTATGATGGAGAAGTGTGTTTTGAGGTTTTTGCATAGCATTCATTATGCCGAAGACTATATCAATAGAATCTTCCACAGGCTAGAATGGAAAAGAAGATCCAACGGCTAGAAATGCTGGGATTCATGAGTCTTGATCCAACACTCAACATTCAAAGTTATTCGTACACTATATAGTGTAATATAAGACAAGATAAGATATGATAAGATCGTGTAGAAGTCAATGATTATTAGCTACAAGGGAGAAGGTTCTAGTATGATGGAGAAGTGTGTTTTGAGGTTTGTGCATAGCATTCATTATCCTAAAGACTATCAATAAAATCTTCCAGATGCTAGAATGGAAAAGAAGATTCAACGGCTAGAAATAATATTGGGATTCGTGAGTCTTGATCCAACGGTCAATATTCAAAGTTATTCATACACTATATAGTGGTAAGATATCTCTACTACTATAATGGAGCAGTTTTGAATTGGATCCATAGCACCAATCGACTGCTAATGTTAGATTCAATGGTTCAGAGAAGCTGGATTCGTGTTGAATAGTACCTAGAGAAAACTCCACCATGAATGTTCTAGAACCATCATGTCACCACCCCCAAAATTTCATAGCATAGTAGGTTGTATTCTCTCTACTACTATAGTGGAGTAGTTTTGAATTGAATCCATAACACCAATCCTGACCGTTGGGCTATTAGATCTAATGGTTCAGAGCAACTGGATTCATGTTGAATAGTACATACCTAGAGCAAACTCCACCATGTTCTAGAACCATCATGTCACCACCCCCAAAATGCATAAATTAAGTCTATTAAAAATAACTATCTACACATATTGAGAATACAACCTACTATGCTATGAAATTTTGGGGTGGTGACATGATGGTTCTAGAACGTGGTGGAGTTTGCTGTAGGTACTATTCAACACGAATCGAGCTGCTCTGAACCATTGGATCTAACAGCCCAATGGTTAGGATTGGTGCTATGGATCCAATTCAAAACTGCTCCATTATAGTAGTAGAGATATGATGTCAATATGGTCATGACCTTGGTTGTTTGGGTCAAAGCCAAGAATGTACATACACCGTAGGACAATACACATTGTGAAGAAGCCAGAGCATTTTGTATTCAAAGGTGTCAAAACACATGTTTCTCATTTTTTTCTTAGCACTATATTGTGTACGAATAACTTTGAATATTGATCGTTGGATCAAGATGCGAATCCCAACATTATGAAATGTTGGATCTTTATTTCCATTTTAGCATCGAGAAGATACTATTGATAGTCTTTCTTTTCTTATCTTACCACTATTTTTTATATATAGTGTGCGAACAACTTTGAATATTGACCGCTGATTCATGACCCGCAAATCCCAACATTGCTGCTAGTTATTGGTTCCTCTAATCCATTCCATCATCTAGAAGATACTATTGATAGTCTTTGTTATCTTATCTTACCACTATATAATGTACGAATAACTTTGAGTATTGACCGTTAGATCAAGACTCGCGAATCCCAACAATGCTAGCCGTTGGATCTTCTTTTTTCCATTCTACCGGGGGTGGTACTTTTATCTACTACTATAATGGAGCAGTTTTGAATTGGATCCATAGCAACCGTTGGGCTGTTAGATCCAATGGTTCAGAGCAGCTGGATTTGTGTTGAATAGTACCTAGAGCAAACTCCAACATGTTCTAGAACCATCATTTCACCACTCCCAAAATTTCATAGCACTGTAGGATGTATTCTCAATATGGGTAGATAGTTATTACTAATAGACTTAATGTATGCATTTTTTCTCTAAGAAGAATATTGGTTAATAACAACTTAACGTTTGTTAAATCACATTCCATACCACTTTATCATTATCAATTTGTTTTCACCCATCAATTCAGTCATCCACGTAGAGCCCATAGATTGGGGAGGTCGCGGTCGCCTTGGATGCACCAAAAAATTATGACTAGGCCATCAAGTGGGGGGAGCAGAGTCAGCATTCCGTCCAATCGCTTACCCTAGTCATCGTCATCGATATTTGCCACACGCATCGGCTTCATCAATGACATTGATTATCCCCTCGCTTCGGTAATCTGCCACATTAATCTCGGATCACCTCCTTCCTATTTAATCTCTCCCCTTCCCTGCACCAAACCATCTATAATCCCCCATTTCTAGTAACCATCTCCGTCCTCGTCTGTCATCCATGGCCACCTTCCGGATACCACCCACCATACCGGAGCACAAAGACCTCGACATTGCTGCACAGGAGGACAATGCCCTGCACATTTGGGCTTTCTCCCCACGAAGAACAAAGTAGTAGCTGGCGTGCGCCTTCCTCGACACTGGGTACGGTCACCGCAAGCACCAGATGTTCGGCCTCTACGACAATCCGGATGGGACATTGAAGGTCAAGTTCGTCAACTTCAGGGATGCCCGTCTCCTCTACGGCCAGGACTTCCACTACGGCTGCGAGATGGTGGTGTTCACCAGCGCCAACATTTTCACCAACCAGTGGAACCGGTTCCCAAACAATAGCAACTTCATTCACAGTGTTCTCCCAGAGCTGCCGATGGCTCTGGAGGTGCCGCCTCGTTATCCGGTGGTGCCGCCGATGGCTCAGGAGGTGTTGTTGCCTTATCCGGAGGTGCTGATGAGTCAGGAGCCGACTCTGTCGCTGGAGCTGTCGTTGGTGCCAATGTCACGAGCTGCCGCTGGCGGCGTGGACTAGGTGCTAGGATGCACCGGACCTGCAATAGTTCAGCAGCGAGTCATATATATGTAAACTCGTGTTGTTATTTTAATGGTTGAATGAAGTTTCTTTTGGTACTACTCATCAAAAGAAGTTTCTTTTGGTACTACTCATTGTACCATGTAGTACTAGTAATACTGCGAATGGCGATCTATTGAATATCCTTCCCCCCGGATGTTTGTGAAGGAGGTGAAAATTTTGAAACTGGGAAAGTTTGAATTGCTACTCTATTGTAAGGACCAAAATGGTTCCCACCAACGCAGCTGCCGAACACGCTAGACAAAGACATGGAGCCGCCGACAGAAGGCAGGTCATCGGTCGACACGCGTGTGCAGTGCCATGTTGTGAACGAGGGAGAGATCAGCCGGCCGGGGTGTAGGGGTGGTGATGAGGGAGTGAAGGAGAGAGAAAACACATTTTGTTTTGCGTGCATATATATTGTGGTCCTGAAATTTACTCTACTCATTGTACCCTATACCTCGTGTCAGGAACCCATCCTAGCTTTTCTCTGACATTGCACTGCCTTCAAATCCTCCTCTTCGCAGCTCTCTCGCTACCTCCTCTATGCTCATAGTCTCTTCTCGCTCATTATTTTTTAACAGAAAAAAGTAAATAAATGTTTATTACTTGCTTTTCAGAAAATAAATTCCTGTCACTTGGAAAATTGAAATTGATTATTTTTTGTTTTTAATATCTTTGATTGTTCTCAAAAGATGGCCAAATTTGTCGGCATGCAAATTCTTGGATATGGGATCATGAGCATAAAGTCTGATGTAGAGATATGACCTTGACCTTGTGGTCGTTCGCCTTGAAATCCCAGAATTTTTCATACTAATTGACAACTATGCTTAAATTCGTTGTAATTTCACCACTTACTTTTAGGTTAGCATTTTACACGGTCGGTAGGAGTACATTCTATATCAAGGACCTAAAAAAGGGAAAATTACATCGGGGTCCACACATTTCGCACAAAGGACCCTAAAATTGAGTAAAGAAAACCGCCGGGTTCGGCTCCTTCTCGGGAGAGCAGCTGATCGAGACATACTATTCATACTACTTTCTCTTTGATTGTTTTCACAATATGGCCAAATCTATCGTCATGCAAATTCTTGGATACTCGATCATCAGAATAAAGTATGATGTAGAGTTATGGCCTTGACTTTTTGGTCGTTCGGCTTGAAATCCAAGGATGTTCGTACTCCTTGACAACTATAAGCTGAAATTTGTTTAAATTTGACCACTTACTTTTAGGGTAGAATTTACACGGTCGGAGGGAGTACATTTTACAACAAGGACATAAAAAGGGAAACATTTACATCAAGGTCCATACATTTAGCACAAAGGACCCCAAAATTAATCAAGCAAAACAGTCGGGTTTGGCTCCTTCTCGAGAGAGTAGCTGATCGATCCACACTCTTCATACTACTTCATCTTTGATTGTTTTCAAAATATGGCCAAATTTGTCGGCATGCAAATTCTTGGATATGGAATCATCAACATAAAGTATGATGTAGATATGGCCTTGACCTTGGTCGTTCGTCTTGAAATACAAGAATGGTTCATACTCATTGACAACTAAGCTTAAATTCGTTTAAATTTCACCACTTACTTTTAGGTTAGAACTTTACACAGTCGACCGGAGTACATTTTACATCAGGGACATCAAAAAAGCAAAAATTACATCGAGGTCCATACATTTAGCATAAAGGACCCTAAAAGGAAAATTTTCTGGTTCGGCTCCTTCTCGAGAGATCAGCTGATCTGAGTCAAACTCTTGATACTACTTCATCTTCGATTGTTTTCAAAACATGGCCAGATCTGTTGCCATGCAAATTCTCTGACATGGGATCATCATCATCGTATAAATTATGATGTTGATATGGCCTTGACCTTGGTCGTTCGGCTTGAAATCCAAGAATGTTCATACTCGTTGATAAGTAAGCTTAAACCCGTCTAAATTTCACCACTTACACTTTTAGACCTAAAAGGGGGGATTACATCGAGGTCCATACATTTAGCGCAAAGGACCCTAAAGCAAGGAAAATAGTCGGGTTCGGCTCCTTCTCGAGAGAGTAGCTGATCGAGCCATACTCTTCATACTACTTCATCTTCGATTGTGTTCAAAATATGGCCAAATTTGTCGACATGCAAATTCTTGGATATGGGATCATCAGCATAAAGTATGATGTAGATATGGCCTTGACCTGGGTGGTTCGTCTTGAAATACAAGAATGCTTCATACTCGTTGACAACTAAGCTTAAATTCGTTTAAATTTCACCACAATACTTTTAGGTTAGAACTTTACACGGTCGATCGAAGTACATTTTACATCACGAACCTCAAAAAAGAAAAAATTACATTGAGGTCCATATACATTTAGCATAAAGGACCCTAAAAGAAAAAAAAACTGATTTGGCTCATTCTCGAGAGATCAGCTGATCTGAGCCAAACTCTTAATACTACTTCCTCTTCGATTGTTTTCAAAACATGGCCAAATCTGTTGCCATGCAAATTCTCTAACATGGGATCATCTGCACAAAGTATGATGTTTATATGGCCTTGACCTTGGTCATTCGGGTTGAAATCCAAGAATGCTCATACTCATTGACAAGTAAGCTTAAAATTGTCTAAATTTCACCACTTACACTTTTAGACCTAACAAAATGGGGAAATTACATCGAGGTCCATACATTTAACACAAAGGACCCTAAAATTAAGCAAGGAAAACAGTCGGGTTCAGCTCGTTCTCTAGAGAGTAGCTGACCGAGCCATACTCTTCATACTACTTCATACTACTTCATCTTCGATTGTTTTCAAAATATGGCCAAATTTGTCGGCATGCAAATTCTTGGATATGGGATCATCAACATAAAGTATGATGTAGATATTGCCTTGACCTTGGTCGTTCGTCTCGAAATACAAGAATGCTTCATACTCGTTGACAACTAAGCTTTAATTCATATAAATTTCACCACTTACTTTTAGGTTAGAACTTTACACGGTCGATCGAAGTACATTTTACATCAGGGACCTCAAAAAAGTAAAAGTTACATCGAGGTCCATATACATTTAGCATAAAGGACCCTAAAAGTTTTTTTTTGCTTCGGCTCATTCTCGAGAGATCAGCTGATCTGAGGCAAACTCTTAATACTACTTCCTCTTCGATTGTTTTCAAAACATGGCCAGATCTGTTGCCATGCAAATTCTCTAACATGGGATCATCTGCACAAAGTATGATGTTGATATGGCCTTGGCCTTGGTCGTTCGGCTTGAAATCCAAGAATGTTCATACTCGTTGACAACTAAGCTTAAATTCGTTTAAATTTCACCATTTACTTTTAGGTTAACATTTTACACGGTCGGTGGGAGTACATTTTACATCAAGGACCTAAAAAGGAAAATTATTACATCGAGTTCCATACATTTAGCACAAAGGACCCTAAAAGGAAAACTTTCTAGTTTGGCTCCTTCTAGAGAGATTAGCTGATCTGGGTCAAACTCTTCATACTACTTCTTCTTCGATTGTTTCAAAATATGGCTAAATCTGTTGCCATGCAAATTCACTGATATGGGGTCATCAACATAAAGTATGATGTTGATATGGCCTTGACCTTGGTTGTTCGGCTTGAAATCCAAGAATGTTCATACTCGTTGACAAGTAAGCTTAAATTCGTTTAAATTTCACCACTTATACTTTTTGGTTAGAATTTTAAACGGATGATCGGAGTACTACATTTTACACCAAGTACATAAAAAAGGGAAAATTACATCGAGGTCCATACGTTTAGCACAAAGGACCCTAAAACCAAGAAGGGAAAAAGTTGGGTACGACTCCTTCTCGAGAGAGCAGCTCATCGAGCCATACTCTTCATACTAGTTTTGACTAAGGTATGTCCCGAGGGAGCGAGATTCTTCAATTAATTAACACGGTAAGTGGATGTGTACACATGTTACACCAAGGACCTCAGAAAAAATAAAAAATACATCCAAGTCCATACATTTAGCACAAAGCCAAAGTCAAATACTTGAAAATTTTGGTAACATGGTCTATAGAAACGAGGGGAAAGATTCTAGAATGATGGAGAAGTGTGTTTTGAGGTTTGTGCATATAACATTTCATTGTGATGAAGACTATCAATAGAATCTTCTAGATCCTAGAATGGAAAAGAAGATCCAACGGCTGGAAATGTTGGGATTCGTGAGTCTTGATCCAACAATTAATATTCAAAGTTTTTCGTATACCATATAGTGTTAAGATAGTGGTAATGGTAAGACTAGTATACTTGCTTAACAAAAAAAAAATAGCGCACTGCCCACTTTCAACATATCTTGTTGAATAAGATGCACGAATCTACCAGATGCGGGAATTGTATCATAAACTATATATGATGTCAATATGGTCATAACCTTGGTTGTTAGGGTCAAAACCAGGAATGTTCATACACCATAGGCCAATACACATTGTGAAGAAGCCAGAGCATTTTTTTTGTATTCAAAGGTGTCAAAACACATGTTTCTCATTTTTTTCTTAGCATTGTATAGTGTACAAATAACTTTGAATATTGACTGTTGGATCACTCGAATCCCAACATTGTCAGACATTGGATCTTCATTTCCATTTTAGCATCGAGAAGATACTATTGATAATTTTTCTTTTCTTATCTTACCACTATTATATATAGTGTACGCACAAAATTATGAAAATTACTTTATGCAAATTCGTTAAAATTATATGTCTGTATTTTATTAATAAATACATGCATGTATTTGAACTATTAATGACTGACAAAATGTGTTTATTGTCTTGTGTCTAAAAAATTAAACATAGTTGAAAACTGGGGCGTAAGTGTGAGATATTTTCTTTTCTACATTGCTTTGGATCACTTTTGTCCATCGCATGAATATTGGATGGTAGATACAGGGGGCATGTTGATCCGAGTCCCCCTAGCAGTGGGCACGTGTAGTAGTTGAACAATTTCAGAAAACACTTAAAATCCAAAATATAAACATTAGCAACAAAGACAGTTTACAGCCAAAATACACCCTTCCTAGTGCCAAAAGAGGCCCTGCCTCTGACTACTACTACATTAACTAGTAAACCAGTGGTACTTATCTACAACTAAATTAACTAGTAATACATCATTATGTAACATCCCAAAACTTTAATCCAAGTGATCAAGATCAAATCTACCCAATTTAGGGTTAACAAAAGCTTTTCCATTTAAAAATCTTTAAGCATTCATATGTGTATGCATTTAAAATAGGAGTTGCTTGAAATGCCATGTTTGAGTGATCTATTGATTGTAAAATGATTCTAAGGTGAACTACACATCATCTAGATCATCCCCAAGCAAATCCCAAAGAAAAAGAAATCAAAAAGAATAAAATAAGGAAATGGTCATTTGTGCCATTTTAACTAACTAGCCCACTTTGGCCATTCCTAGCACTCAAATCTTAACAGAGACAATTGTGGATCTTTGCACCCCTTTCTAGTCCAAGTAGTGATGTACCAAGGCCCACTTTGTTTCATCCCAAAAACTTTCAGACTCTAAATTTAAATGACATTTGAAAATTGAATGTAGTTCATATGTATAGATCACACTTTCTCAAAAACCACTCAAATGAATTCCATTTGAAGATCCCAAGCAACCACATAGGCTTAAGCATATAACAAACCACTCCACCAAAAATCTTTCAAAAATTCAAAAACTTTCTTCATGCGGCCATTGTGTCGAACATGTAGCAGGCAGAAATCAGCTGGCCTAACTAACACTGCTGCTAGTAAAGCCCTTGTCCCCCTCTGGACCCTCTCATCTCTCCTTTGTCCCTCCTGAGCCTAACTAAGCCTAGACCAGCACTCCCCCTTCCCCGCAGCACCAGTGCAGCACCGCCACATTATGGTCGTCGCCGGCTAGAAGCGGGCAACGCGCCAGAGACCGAGCCGTGCCATTCCAGCGTGCCCTCTAGCTCTGCCCAACCCTACCACACCTCCCTGCCCCTTCCCCAAGCCCAGCCAGGCCCTAGACCACCTCAGCACCTCACCGCCCTTTCTGTCTTCGTGCAGCCAGAGCGCGCCAGAGCGCGATCGCTGCCAGCACACAGCAGACCGCGCCTTGACACCAAATCACGCACGCCGCTCCGCCTTGAAACCAGCAACCCACCAGACATGGTCGTGCACCGCCGCGCGACCCGCAGTCGCCATGATTGCCGTCGAGCACCGCCTCTGTCTCCCAGAGCACGGGAAGCCCCCGACAGTTAGGAACTGCCCCTAGCCGCGCCATTGCGCCGTAGCTGACCGCCAACAGACCTCCCACCGTCCGCCTACCTCGCCCACGCCGGTAGCCCCCCTATTTCACCATCACCGACGAGCCACGCCATGCTTTTCTGCCGCCGCGTCGAGCCTATATAAGGAGGCCACCCCAGCACCATCTCTTCACACCATTCCACTCCCCTCTCTCCACTGACCATTTCCCCTCTCTCGCCGGAGCCGCCCGAGCTGCCGTTCAACGAAATTGCACCGGAGGTAGCCGCTGCAGAGGAGGAGAAGTTGCCATCGATTCCGTCCACCGCAGCCCCTGCCGTGACCTTGCCTGAGCTCGCCATCGTCCACCAGTTTGTTTGCTTGCCTTGCCGCACTAGCTGGAGCCCTGGTACGTCCCCAGTAGACCCCCACCGGCCGTTTAGGGTTCAGTATCGCCGGTGACGAGTCCGTCGTCGACGACGACCGTGAGCCGTTGATCTGCGTTTTAATCATGTGGCCCAGATCGCCTGCATCGTTGGTTTTAAAAGCGACCTTTGGGAGAGTTCGCCTTCAAGGTCGCTGAAGGCCGTCGACTGCCCGTTAGTTTTCCCGCGCTAGCCCACAAATTCAAATAGGTGTTTTTCTATTTAGACTTAGAATCAATTATGTCCCTTAGTTTAAAAATCATTTTAGGAAGATTTACTGGACCAAATTGAATGATTCCAATTTTGTTGGAAAGATACTGAAAGTATCTATCCAAGCCCGTTGGATTTAAATCTTTTAGAGTTAGAGATCTCTCCTAGTTAAAATAACAAAACAGAAGCTTTTGCACATTCAAACATTTTTATAAAATCAACCATAATAGCTTTTGAGTTGATTCCAACTCTCAAAAATCACATTTAACCATACCTATCTGAATATGTAATAATAGTAAGGTTTGCATGTAGTGACTTTGGACTAGTACCAAAATAATGCTATATAGGCATTTCTAGTCACTTTAAATCATTAGTTATTAAACTTAAACTTATTAAAATGTGATCCAACCCTTAAATCACATTCCCATGTGTTAGAATATGTGGTGATGACATGTGTCCACATGATCCCATATTTTAATTAGAGAATATTAAATCTTAGTTAATTTCAATGAGTAGAAATTACTTTTCTCAAATAAAAAGAATGAAACTAGTTCATTAAATCTTGTGATGCTTGTGATGATACTAGATCATCAAATGTGTGCCTTAGTGTGCTACGTAGACTAGTTAAGTATTGTTTGGTGATTGTATATCCCGTATGTATTTATAGACGATAGTACCAACCAAGCTTACGAGGAGGAGGAGTTCTACCAAGAGGAGGAGGAAGAAAACTTCAACCACTGCACCAACCAAGGCAAGCTATTATTGGCAAGCTAGCATTATACAAGTTAACCATGCAAGTGATTACTTGCAAGCCTAGCACTTCAAGTAAACTGAGCAAGCTATGGTTAGAAAGTTAGACTTAAGCTAGATAACCTAAGCAAATGCATTAGACATGCTTTGGTTATACCCTTTGACTTATATCTATTCCAAGTTTTATTTACAAGCTTTACCTACTTTACTTTACCAAAGTCCTTTACTTGTTTAAAGGTAGCATAAAGAGTATAAAACTTGACCTATCTAGTTAGACTTAGATGCCATTCTATGGCATGAGATTGAGATTAGCATTCCACATTAGTGAACACTCTTAACTTAGTAGTTGGAAGAAAACCCAAAACTTGTTTCACTTTAGATGGGAATACTTGGTGAAAATTACTTGTGAAAACCTTGGAATGATGAGTCATTCTCTTGAGATGCTTTGACATGTGTTGAGAAACACAAATGGTTTATGATGATGAAAATGTTGAGGCATGAGCCTTAGCCCTTTTATAAAACTGATGGTTGGGTTCGGGTGCGATACCATTCCAATTTTACCGTACAACCACAATACCTGAATTGGGTAAGGCTTAGCCGGAAGTTTATATGCATTAGTATTAGTTTCCTCATGGGAGAGGTTTGAGCTGAGGCTACCTCTCAATGTTGTCAACCTATGTAGTGCCCAAGATGACAAATGGTCATGGTTGGGAGGTCATGCTCATAGGAGAGGTGCTTATACTAGGGTGTGTAAAGGAAAGGTTATGTTTGATTATCTGCATACTAAGTATGGTGATTCAGGGTTATCCCTGATAGATGTATCGAATCTTGTGGTGAAAGTGTACCACCTCTGTAGAGTATCAAACTATTCGAATAGCCGCGTCCATGGT
This sequence comes from Avena insularis, assembly GCA_023614405.1. NCBI lineage: Eukaryota > Viridiplantae > Streptophyta > Magnoliopsida > Poales > Poaceae > Avena > Avena insularis. Next base: position 249,864,231 of record CM042696.1, read on the forward strand.
TATGGAAAGTTGGAGTGGCCATACTATTCCATTGTCAGATATTTTCAAAACAACTTATGAAATGAATTGTGACATGATTTGACCACAACAGAGTTGTGACTATGACCATTAAGTTCCCTCTTAAGTGCTTTTCAAACTTCTATTATCTTTCTTTGTTTCTGAACTCAGCTTAGGTTTCAAACTTAACTTCACAATTAAACTTAGAGTTTAGCATTCCTACTAGAACTATCTCACTTGTTAGTGGTAGTTTGCGAGTACTTAAAGAGTACTCATGGCTTTTGTCCCTGGCTATTCCTATGGCCACACTATGAAGGAGATTACCAAGATGAAGGACAGCAGGACGGCTATGATAACTAGGACTATCTCCCATCGTCAGCATTGCCTGTGACTCTGAAGATGGACCCCACCGTTATGCTATTTATTCCGCTACTTGATTGTCCTAACACTGGATCATGAGATCCTTATTTGTGTAAGACCTTATTTATGGTTTGTAATGGATGATGTACTGTGATATCCAATCTGTTATGTCTCGCAAAAATGGTAATCCTGGGATTGCGAGGTATGGCATAACAAACATCTGGGATTAAAAATTCGGGTGTTAACAAGTTGGTATCGGAGCCATCCTAACCATAGGAGACCCTAGTTAGAATGGACGTCCGGACAAAAACTTAGTTTCAAAACCAAAGTGAGTACTTATGAAAACTATTTCCTCTCTTACCCTTGGGAATTCCTTCTTTAAAAAAAATCATGTTCCTCCAAATTCTTACATTACTACATAAAATTTTGACACACTTGATCACTTCATTAACTTTCTCATCCTAAATTCTTATAGATGGAAGCCCAATATAGCAAGTTCTACCAGTTGGGCAATGGAGGCCAACTGATCTTCGAGAGGGATTTGGATGCACTGTTTGAGTTCTTGGAGCGTCCTCATCCAGAATTCCTTCGAGCTCAACTCCCGGGTCTACCAGGAGGAGATTTACAATGGCTAGTGATTGTTGATCTTCGAGGCAAGATAGAAGCACCAGTATCTGGGAGGATTCAGTTCTCGGTGAGAGAGAACAACTGGCTAGTTGGATTAGCCAGGGCAATGCATGAAGCTCTCGCACGTCTGTGTGCCCTCGGTGTCAACCTCATCCAAGGAACCCGCTTTGTTCACTATGCAAGGCGTGATTCCATGGGAATGCCGCTAGAGATGCCAAGTCACCCAATACTGAAGCGTCAAGTGGATAACCTTGACTTCCTACTGTATGACAGACATAAGGAGTTGGACTATGCTAGAGAGCTCGCCAACAACGACCTCGCCATTGCAGCCCAGAAGGCCCAGACTTTCTCACTGCTAGTCCAGGATCGTCAGTCTCTTTGTCGTCAGCGCGCAAAGAAGGATTGCACCATCGACCGTCTTCGCAAGAAGGTGGCCGACCTCGAGAATACCATCAAGGAGCAAGAAGCTCAGCTTGCCGTAAAGGAAGAAGAGGAGGAAGGTGAAGATATCCAAGGGGATATTGACTCCTACCTCAGCAATGATGATGACTTTCTGGAGGAAGATGCTGTGGACTTCTACACCGACGATGATGACTCCGACTTCATCGACGATGAGTAGATGCACTAGAGCACTATCGTAGCATGAGGAGTATCGGTCCCATTGTATCGTAGCTTACAGAATGGTTCTTAAAACCATCTGTTTTCCCTTTGATGTTGTGGTGTGTGTGCGTTTGTATCATGTGCTTTGCTTGAATGAATGAAAAGAAGTTAGTTGCAAACACTTAAGTCAAACTCAAAGTTTTAGCTTTGAAATCAAAACCATGAACCTTAGAACTTTCCCTCTTACCCCTTTATCTATCTCAATCTTCAGATGACTCGGGGAAACCAAGGAGGGAGCAGCTCATCGCAAGACCCAATGCTGTAGATTCTGCAGACTCTCATTGCAGATCGTGAAGCAAGCAGGGCAGAGCGCCCAGCTAATCTAGCAACACTGCAGCAGATTGCCTAGATGGCTCACAACAACCAGAACCATGGAAATCAGGATCATCATGGATCCAAACTCAAAAACTTCCAGAATACCAATCCCCCAATCTTTAGTACTTTAGAGAACCCACTGGATGTCATGGACGGTTGCGCATAATGGAGAACAACTTAGAAGTAGTTGGAGTAGATGCTAATGAGAAGGTTCTTTTTGCCACCCACTATCTGGCAGGAGATGCAAGAGCATGGTGGAACAGCGTCCGCACCATGAACCATGGTTAAGTGATGACATGGGAAGCCTTCAAAATCAAGTTCAATCACACCCATGTGCCGTAGGGTCTAGTCACCCGAATGAGGGATGAATTCCGAGAGTTGAAGCAAGGCAGAATGACTGTAGTGGAGTACCGTGACAGATTCCTGTCCCTTGCAAGGTATGCACCTGATGAGATCAACACGGAGGCCAAGAAGAAGGAGAGATTCTTGAACGGACTGCATGATGAGATGCAGACTGTCCTTGTCAACATCCGTTTCTAGGATCTCGAAGAGCTAGTCGACTCTGCCATTTAGATGGAAGGGAAGCTTAACCAGGCAAACGACAACCGCAAACATCGTATGATGCACCAAGCTAGATCCAACAGTCACCAGAAGTATCGTCCCAACCCTTCAGCGGGATATGCACTGAGGAACAACCGACCCCCAATGTCTCGCCCAAGCTACCCCAACCGTAGCGGAGGAACTGTGAAGTCCGGAGGAAACAACAATCACCCCGGCAACACCAGCAATTTCAACCGTGCACCTCCCAAGAGCAACAACAACAACAACAACACTGCGCCCAAAATTGGAAGCAATGATGTGCCTGTGGCAGCAAAAGACAAGTCTCAGATCACTTGTTTCGAGTGTGGAGTGAAGGGTCACTATTCCAATGAGTGTCCCAAGAAGATTACCGCCACTGCCAATGTGAATGCCCCAGCACAACAGCAGCATCGTGTTCAACCAGGAAGAAGATTCGCCCTAGGGAACCCTCACAACCGCAATAGCCGTCTCTTCCACATGAGCACCGAAGAAGCCCAAGAAGCGCCAGATGTAGTGCTGGGTATGTTTTCTGTCAACTCCATTTTAGCAAGAGTGTTGTTTGATTCTGGAGCATCGCACTCATTTGTCACCGAAGAATTTGCATGCACTAGTAAGATTCACCCAACCAACCTGAAGCATGTCATGATAGTTCAAATCCCCGGTTCAACAACAAAAGCTAGAAAAATTTGCAAAGTTGTGCCTATCAGGATACATGGGATAGATTTTTATGCCAACCTAATAGTACTTGGAACCAAAGGTTTGGAAGTAGTACTAGGAATGGATTGGATGTCAAAGCATAAAGGATTGATTGACTGTGCCAAGAAAGCCATCACCATGACCAGTAGCTCTGGAGTCTCAGTAGAGCACATATCTGAAACCTTTCCCTGTCAATTCAAGTGTAACAAGAGTCTAGCCCTACCCACCATTGACCAAGTCAGAGTAGTCTGTGAATACCCCGACGTATTCCTAGATGAATTGCCCAGTATGCCCCTGGATAGGGATATTGAGTTCATTATTGAACTAATCCCCAAAACCGGACCCATAGCCCAGAGACCCTATAGCATGAACCCCTCAGAGTTAGTGGAATTGAAGAAGCAGTTGGATGCTATGTTAGCAACATGCTTGATTCAACCAAGCGCATCGCCGGTGTTATTCGTCGACAAGAAAGATGGAGGCAACCGTCTGTGCACCGATTACAGGAAGCTGAATGACGTCACAATCAAGAACAAGTACCCTTTGCCAAAGATAGAGGATCTATTTGATCAGTTGACTGGAGCAACTGTATTCTCTAAGATCGATCTTAGGACTGGTTATCACCAACTTAAGATTCGTGCAACAAATATTCCGAAGACCGCCTTTACTACTCGCTATGGTTTATACGAGTATATGGTTATGTCTTTTAGATTAACCAATGCCCCTGCGTATTTCATGAATCTCATGAATAAGATCTTTATGAATTTTCTGGATAAGTTTGTCATGGTGTTTATAAACGATATCCTTATCTAGTCCAAGTTAGAAGAAGAGCATGAGCAACATCTGAGAATCATCCTTGAAACCCTTAGAGAGCATTGGTTGTATGCCAAGTTCAGCAAGTGTGAGTTTTGGCTGAAAGAAGTAGGATTCCTAGGACATATTGTGTCTGCCGGAGGAGTCGCTATTGATCCCGCCAAGATCAAAGATGTCGAAGAATGGGAAGCCCCAACCACTCAAACCCAAGTCCGTGCATTTCTCGGATTAGCGGGATACTACCGCAAGTTCGTCGAAGGATTTTCAAGCATCGCCCTACCCATGACCCAATTGTTGAAGAAGGACAAGAAGTTTGAATGGACCGACAAATGTGAAGCCAGTTTCCAAGAGCTGAAGAAGATATTGATTTCATCCCCAATACTGATCATGCCAGATATAAAGAAGCCGTTTGATGTGTATTGTGACGCATCCAAGATTGGTCTCGGATGTGTATTGATGCAAGAAGGCAAAGTCATTGCATATCTGTCTTGACAACTAAAGCAGCATGAGCAGAACTATCCGACCCATGATCTTGAGTTAGCAGCTGTAGTTTTGGCATTGATCCGTATACCAATTTATATGTAGTGGTTGCTACATTAATCCGTCAAGACTAAATATCGCTTTGAAAGATCAAATCTTGTCATAGTCAACTCCATGAACATTGTCGTAAAGTTCTTTCCGACATGTCGACTATTTCATAGATGTTAAACATCCATGTCTATATCTTTATAGATCCAAACACAACCGATAGGCTTCATGCCTTTCTGGAGGGTCTTTCAAGTTTAGAAACTTGATTTCTCGTGTATGGATACTATCACGGATTCTATGACTTCTAGTCATTTTATGGAGTCAGGGCGCATCATCGCTTCTTTGCATGTAGTCAGTTCATCATTGTCAAAACAATAACGACTTGCTTATCAAATCACACTATTTGATTCTTACCGATCCACACGGTTCAATAGGAACTCTAATCTCCGAGATCACACCCTTTGTAATCACGGGAGCCATGAGCATTGTACGCCACCGGACACTTTCCCAAGACCGCGCTACTTAGCACATATAGCTAAGGTTCAATAACCTTATCAAAGTTCTATTGTCCTCCCACTTAACTTTTCACGAAAAATTCCTTCTCAAGAAACTTGACGTTCCAAGTAACAAACTCTTTTGTCCTCTGTGTTATGGAGAAAGTCCCAACAAATTCTTTGGGATAACCTACAAAGACGCGCTTATCCGACTTTGGTTGTAAACATTTTACTTATGCATAGCATACCAAAATTTAAGAAAAGACAATTCGGGTTTTATCCCAAACCATAACTTATATGGTGTCATTTCAACGGATCACGATGGTACTCTTTTCAGTGTAAAAGCGGTAGTCTCTAAAGCTTCAATCCTTAAAACATAATGGAAGTTTTATAAATGGCATCTTTGATCTTACCATGTCAAACATGGTTTGATTTCATCTCTCGAATATGCCATACTCCTATGGTTTATCGAGAAAACACAAATCATGGAAAAATTCCTCAAGTCTTAGGTGTTTTTGCTAAACATGTAACTCAAATATCTTCCTTTATGATCGAATCATAAACTCTTTATTTTCTTATTACAATGATTTTCCACTTCATCTTGAAAGTCTTTGAACAATTTTCAAATGTTTCATACTTCTTCCTTATTAAGTAAATATACAGATATATTCACTCAAATTTTCGGAGAAAGCATATGAAGCAAAAAGATCCATCGCATATGGCTACACGTAATGGACTATGCACATCAGCATGCACAATTTCCAATAAGCTAGTCATCTGTTCCTCTCTGGCCTATGAACGGAGTTTCAATTATCTCGAGGAAAGTTTCACAAGCGTCAATTGATCAAAATCAAAGACTCCAAAAATCCATCAACATGGAGTTTCTTCATGTTTTCTTTCCAATATAATTTAAAATAGCGATGTCACTTCATAAGTGATCTTTCAATCATTTGTCTTGCAACATTTTAGCAATAGTGTTTATGGATGTGATTTCTCCCACTAGACTTGTAAAAGTTCATCCATCTTTTATGGAATATGGTAATTATTTGAACAACCATTATTCTCGTAATACCGAAACAAATTAACAATTATTAAAACAAATCTTGAAGGCTAGGTTTGACGACAACGAAAAACACAATAACACTTTATTTGTTTTTGATGAACATCATCACTTAATCTCTTGCTAGTTACTTAGGCCATTGTAGTTCATGAATTGCGTTGTCCTGTATGACACTTCATACCAACCAATTCAGTATCCAATACCTCAGAACCACATTGTTTAATGAGCAAGGAATACAGCTATAACATGTATATCTTCTATATACCTAAGTTGGACATTTCCAACCTTTTCTTTTCTGCCAAATATTTTATCGATTCTCTTTCAGCAATTCCTTTTCATTTTAAAAGAATCTATCAACATCAATTGTGGTGTCATTCACATGACACATGGTACAAAGCTTGTATATAGTCAAATACTAATACCTTTGGACTTGCACTTTGAAGTGGATCACCATCATCAAATGTTTGGTATTCTTTGAACAATCCATTCTTTAGTAATCTTTTAGTGTAGTAAACATTTTACTTACATCTTCTATTCACCCTTATCATGACAACTTTCATGACCAAGCTACTATATCCTATAAGGAAGAATCGCGAGTATAATGTTAGTTCCCAAAACCTTTTTGGGAGATCCGGATGCGTAGCATCTTCATCCTTCACAAATTCTCATACAATATGAGAACATGTATTTTGCTAAATTATACTCTATCATAATGCAACCAAAAACATTGTTTCAGATATCCCAATATCTTTCACGCATGATGGTTTCTGAAACAATTTTCAGCTCCTATATAATCTTGATATTAAAACAACTTTTGAATATCAATAATCATGGAGGCAAACATGATACTTTAGATACTAACATTGGAATTCTTACTCTTGATTTAATACTACTTATTAAACTTCATGGAGTAAATAGAGTTTGCTGAAAGTTTGCAATAGGACTTATAAACTTTAAATTGACATTCAAAACAATACGATACCAGTTCGTAAAGTAAATATCAAGAATTTTATAGTTCTATTATCTCAATTAAAACTAAGCATAAGGTAGTAAACAGACGCTAATGACTACAACAAATTATGCAAATTCACTTCGATTTAGTTTATGAAAAATTGAGTTCGACTAATCAAATTATAAATGAACTCCCATTCAAAAACGACATCCCTCGTGCCTTTTTGGTGATTACATGAACCAAATCCACTACACCAAGTCCGATCATCACGTGAGTCGGTGTAGCTTCAAAGGCGAGCATCAATATGGGCATCATATCAACTATATGACTCATGCTTAACCTTTCGGTCCGTGTTCCGAGGCCATGTCTGTACATGCTAGGCTCGCCAAGTAAGAACCTTAGTACTCGCGTGTGTAAAACTGTCTTACACCCGTTGTATGAAAGCGTAGAGTCGAGTACACCCGATCATCACGTGATGTCTCGAAACACGATCCATAGAACGGTGCATACTTAAGGAAGAACACATTTTTATCTTGATATCTAAATGAGGGATCATCTTACAATGCTACAGAAAGCGCCAAACTAGCAGTATAAGATGCTAACATCTAATGTGTAAAGGGAGATGATATGGTTCATGCATTTGATCTCTATCATTTGCATCGTGGTATGATCTCTATCATTCCTTTGTGTGTAAGGCCAAGGTCTATGGAACTTACACATTGAATGTGTTGTAAGAGTATCTATCATACATCTACTTACAACAATACCATATCAATACACTGGCCTAGCAATGATCTAAACTAGACGCCTCTAATTTATCAATTGCAAGTTTTACGTGGCTTAGGGCTTTCGGAGATAGAACCGTTCTCACCTATGAACATGAACCACAATGAGGATAACCAAGTTATTAGAAACTCGTTGTAAATCAGATATTGACTATAGTAGGAGAGACAGACACCCACCAGCCACTTATGCAAAACTAGTTACATGTTAGTCATGGAACCGGTCTCATGTACGATGACATGTAAGGTTGTTCCGGGCCGCTTCATCCCACTATGCCACCAATATCCAAAATACATGAAAGATGCAATAACATGATCATCAACGCCCACATATAAACATATGTGTACTACCCGTAAAAAGCACCTACGCATAGATCAGGCTCTGATACCACTGTTCGGTTCGCAGCATAGAAAACAAAAAATTTCCTACGATGTGAACTATACGCCAAGATCTATCTACTAGATACAGAGCAACGGGTGGATATACATCCATGGAGAACTCACCTTCGAAGACAATGAGTTTTGTTAACGAGTTGGAACTCGTTGATGATGTAGTCGTACACTTGCCGATCTCAAGATCGTGATGAAGTCCAGCAGGTCCGGCTCCAGCACGTCCGTCAGATCCAGCTCCAGCAAGTCCAGCACCACCAAGTCCAGCATGGCAAAGCAGCGGTGCATCCATGATCGCACACACGTCCGGTACCCCGACAACCTCCGTCCCTCGCTCTGGCAAAGCAGCGGAAGCAGCAACTCCTTTCCAGATAAAGCCACCGGGAACATGTATCACGCTAATCCGAGACCATGGGTAAATAATACAAGAGGGGGAGAGAGATCCTTCACGAGGAGGTGTGTGGAAGAAGGAGGAAGAGGGGGGCCTTTTATAGGAGGAGGGGGGTGCCCCTCCCCATGGCCGGCGCATGGAGGAGGTGCCCTTTCACCTCCTCCATTCATGTGGTGGTAACCCCTCCACATTAAAATGCCTCTTCACATTCCCCTTTTAAAGTCTCCACTTTAAATGCATTAAAATTCTCCAAGTTTAATGCTCTCTCATTTAATAAAACTCTTTTATTAAATTTATTCAGAATTTTGTTAATTACTTTAATTAACAAACATTCACATATAACCCCCTGCAACATTTCAATATTACATGCAAAACCAATTTCAGCAATTTCACCCGAAACAGCTTCGGTGTCTATTGAAATAATTCCAGCACTTTCTTAAATCTTTATCTGAAACATATTTGCTCCAAATGGTGTCGGCATCCCTTAAGTGTGTCACCCTACGGTTCACGAATAATGCAGACATGATCGAGACCCCTCTTAGATCAATAATCAGAAACGGGACCTGGAGATCCATACTGACTCCTACACATTCAACGATGACTTCTGTGATCGTGAGGACCTTTAACGCTAGTAACTAAATCCCTTTGTCTCGTGATATATTACATGTCCGAGATTCGATCATCGGTATCTCCATACCTAGTTTGATATCGTTACCGACATGCACTCTTTTCTCGTTCCCGTGATATAACATTCTAGTGATCACATCACTTGCTTGAAAGCTAACCAATGTGATATCACCGAGAGGGCCCATAGTATATCTATCCACCATCGGGATGGAAAAATCCCACTCTTGATCCATGAGCCTCAACATAACACCTTTGTAGCACTGAACCCACCTTTATAGTCACCCTGTTACGGTGTGACGTTTGATGTTATCAAGATACTCTTCCGGTGTTAGCAATTAACATGATCTCATGGTCTAAGGACTAAGATTACTTCGTATGATGTTATAGCAATATAAACATAATGACTTTGATCGTAATGCTATACTTCGTATGAATGTTCATCACATCATTCCACCAATGTTGTGACCTCGTTATTAACAACATCCAATGTCCATGATCAGGAAACCTTGATCATCTTGTTAATCAACGAGCTAGTTTATATGAGAGGCATTACTAGGAACTTTGTATTTTGTTTATTAAACACACATGTATTAACATTTCCAATTAATACAATTATAGCATGCAAAATAAACATTTATCATAAACATGGAATAAGATAATAACCACTTTATTATTGCCTCTCGGGCATATTCCCTTCAGTCTCCCACTTGCACTAGAGTCAATAATCTAGTTTGAAAAACTTTGCGTATTGAACACCTATGGCTTTCTGGTGTTGCATATACGCGATTGCTAGTGGTTAACATAATCTCTGGATCTGACAATTTTAGGTCCGTGTGTATTTGCATGTCTTTGCGTCTCTACGCCTCACTCATTCTCAAATGAGATGGCGTTGTATAAATTTGGTCCTTTGGTGAGACCTTTTAGTTCGTTCGGGTTAAAATATGTTGATATTATTGTCATACAATATATCTTCATAGTATTAGACCACTTTGAACCACACCTAGTTTGATAACAAACTACTTAACACAAATGCCCTCCTTTGTTGCTACTGTAGCAGTTATATACTTAGCCTTTTGTTGTAGTATCTGTCACAATGTCTCAACTTTGGAACTCATCCAAATCCATCATGGAACATCCTTTCCATTACATTGTGCCACCCATAGTCTAAATTGAGATAAATTTAATTTGTATCTTATGACAAAACTAGTATCAATGTAACACTTTACAATGAACTACCTTTAACTATTTGTCACTTATACATGATATATTCTTAGTTCTTCCAAAGCTCATAAGAATATCTTTACTATCGTCCAATCATCATCTTATGAATCATTCTGGTATGTGCTCATAACATTCAGAGCATAGGACATTCTGGATATATACATATCACGGTATAATCGATCAAAATCTTCATGTGATTTTACTCACAAGTGTTGAAACACTTGAATCTTGATACAATCCTTTCCATGCAGCAAGAATCTTTCTTGTTGTTTCCATATTGAACACTTTCAATATCTCATATATGTACGTCTGGCATAACCATATTAGCGCCTCAATCTATCCATATAGACATTGATGCCAAATATTCCGGTTTTGCCCAAGTCTTTCATCGAAATCCTATTTTAATGAAATTCTTAACTTGTGTCAATACAAGATACATCATCTCCAATCAACAATATGTCCTATACATAATGTATTAGAAATATGTCTCAGCGCTCCCACTTAATTTCTTGCAAATGCAAGCATCTTCATCATCTCCGATGAATTTAAACTCTTTTAACATTTTCATCATGGTGAAGATTCCAACTCCGCTATGCTTACTTCAACTATTGAAGTTTGCATGCCCTTTCAGCACCCTTTGAATTAACAAAACCCTTCGGACCATGTCATGTACACGTCCTAGGTAACCGTTCTATTAGAAGAACCTTGTTTTGTTTATTCAACTACCATATACCAAATTATATGTAGTGGTTGCTACATTAATCCGTCAAGACTAAATATCGCTATGAAAGATAAAATCTTGTCATAGTCAACTCCTTGAACATTGTCGTAAACTTCTTTCCGACATGTCGACTATTTCATAGATGTTAAACATCCATGTCTATTTCTTTATAGATCCAAACACAACCGATAGGCTTCATGCCTTTCCGAAGGGTCTTTCAAGTTCAGAAACTTGATTTCTCGTGTATGGATATTATCACGGATTCTATGACTTCTAGTCATTTTATGGAGTCAGGGCCCATCATCGCTTCTTTGCATGTAGTCGGTTCATCATTGTCAAAACAATAACGACTTGCTTATCAAATCACACTATTTGATTCTTACCGATCCACACGGTTCAATAGGAACTCTAATCTCCGAGATCACACCCTTTGTAATCACGAGAGCCATGAGCATTGTGACCGCCACCGGGACACTTTCTGGCGCTGCGCTACTTAGCACATATAGCTAAGGTTCAATAACCTTATCAAAGTTCTATTGTCCTCCCACTTAACTTTTCACGAAAAATTCCTTCTCAAGAAACTTGAGGTTCCAAGTAACAAACTCTTTTGTCCTCGGTGTTATGGAGAAATTCCCAACAAATTCTTTGGGATAACCTACAAAGACGTGCTTATCTGACTTTGGTTGTAAACATTTTACTTAAGCATAGCATAACAAAATTTAAGAAAAGACAATTCGGGTTTTATCCCAAACCATAACTTATATGGTGTCATTTAAACGGATCATGATGGTACTCTTTTCAGTGTAGCGGTAGTCTCTAAAGCTTCAATCCTTAAAACATAATGGCAGTTTTATAAATGGCACCTTTGATCTTACCATGTCAAACATGGTTTGATTTCATCTCTCTAATATGCCATACTCCTATGGTTTATCGGGAAAACACAAATCATGGAAAAATTCCTCAAGTCTTAGGTGTTTTTGCTAAACATGTAACTCAAATATCTTCCTTTATGATCGAATCATAAACTCTTTATTTTCTTGTTACAATGATTTTCCACTTCATCTTGAAAGTATTTGAACAATTTTCAAATGTTTCATACTTCTTCCTTATTAAGTAAATATACAGATATATTCACTCAAATTTTCGGAGAAAGCATATGAAGCAAAAAGATCCATCGCATATGGCTACACATAATGGACTATGCACATCAGCATGCACAATTTCCAATAAGCTAGTCATCCGTTCCTCTCTGGCCTATGAACGGAGTTTCAATTATCTCAAGGAAAGTTTCATAAGCGTCAATTGATCAAAATCAAAGACTCTAAAAATCCATCAAAATGGAGTTTCTTCATGTTTTCTTTCCAATATAATTTAAAACAACAATGTCACTTCATAAGTGATCTTTCAATCATTTGTCTTGCGACATTTGAGCAATAGTGTTTATGGATGTGATTTCTCCCACTAAACTTGTAAAAGTTCATCCATCTTTTATGGAATATGGTAATTATTTGAACAACCATTATTCTTGTAATACCGGAACAAAATAACAATTATTAAAACAAATCTTGAAGGCTAGGTTTGACGACAACGAAAAACACAATAACACTTTATTTGTTTTCGATGAACATCATCACTTAATCTCTTGCTAGTTACTTAGGCAATTGTAGTTCATGAATTGTGTTGTCCTGCATGACACTTCATACCAACCAATTCGGTATCCAATACCTCAGAACCACATTGTTTAATAAGCAAGGAATACAACCATAACATGTATATCTTCTATATACCAAAAAGTTGGACATTTCCAACTTTTTCTTTTCTGCCAAATATTTTATAGATTCTCTTTCAGCAATTCCTTTTCCTTTTAAAAGAATCTATCAACATCAATTGTGGTGTCATTCACATGACACATGGTACAAAGCTTGTATATAGTCAAATACTAATACCTTTGGACTTGCACTTTGAAGTGGATCACCGTTATCAAATGTTTGGTATTCTTTCAAAAATCCATTCTTTAGTAATCTTTTAGTGTAGTAAACATTTTACTTACATCTTCTATTCACCCTTATCATGACAACTTTCATGATCAAGCTACTATATCCTATAAGGAAGAATCGCGAGTATAATGTTAGTTCCCAAAACCTTTTTGGGAGATCCGGATGCTTAGCATCTCCATCCTTCACAAATTCTCATACAATATGAGAACATGTATTTTGCTAAATTATACTCTATCATAATGCAACCAAAAACATTGTTTCAGATATCCCAATATCTTTCACGCATGATGGTTTCTGAAACAATTTTCAGCTCCTATATAATCTTGATATTAAAACAACTTTTGAATATCAATAAAACTATTTTTTAAAATTTATTCAGAATTTTGTTAATTACTTTAATTAACAAACATTCACATATAACCCCCTGCAAAATTTCAATATTACATGCAAAACCAATTTTAGCAATTTCACTCGAAACAGTTTCGGTGTCTATTGAAATAATTCCAGCGCTTTCTTAAATCTTTATCTGAAACATATTTGCTTCAAATGGTGTCGGTATCCCTTAAGTGTGTCACCCTACGGTTCGCGAATACTGCAGACATGATCTAGACCCCTCTCAGATCAATAATCAGAAGCGGGACCTAGAGATCCATACCGACTCCTACACATTCAACGATGACTTCTGTGATCGTGAGAACCTTTAACGCTAGTAACTAAATCCCTTTGTCTCGAGATATATTACATGTCCGAGATTCGATCATCGGTATCTCCATACCTAGTTTGATCTCGTTACCGACATGCACTCTTTTCTCGTTCCCGTGATATAACATTCTAGTGATCACATCACTTGCTTGCAAGCTAACCAATGTGATATCACCGAGAGGGCCCAGAGTATATCTATCCGCCATCGGGATGGACAAATCCAACTCTTGATCCATGAGCCTCAACATAACACCTTTGTAGCACTGAACCCACATTTATAGTCACCCTGTTACGGTGTGACGTTTGATATTATCAAGATACTCTTCTGGTGTTAGCAATTAACATGATCTCATGGTCTAAGGACTAAGATTACTTCGTATGATGTTATAGCAATATAAACATAATGACTTTGATCGTAATGCTATACTTCGTATGAATGTTCATCACATCATTCCACCAATGTTGTGACCTCGTTATTAACAACATCCAATGTCCATGATCAGGAAACCTTGATCATCTTGTTAATCAACGAGCTAGTTTATATGAGAGGCATTACTAGGAACTTTGTATTTTGTTTATTAAACACACATGTATTAACGTTTCCAATTAATACAATTATAGCATGCAAAATAAACATTTATCATAAACATGGAATAAGATAACAACCACTTTATTATTGCCTCTCAGGCATATTCCCTTCAGATATCAACAAGGACCTGACGTATCGTGAAGTGCCCATCCATATCTTGGAGGAAGCCTACAGAACCACCAGGACCAGGAGTATCAAGTTTCTCAAGATTCAATGGAGCAACCATACCGAAGAGGAAGCCACTTGGGAGCGAGAAGATTACATTAGGACTAAGTTCCTAGATCTCTTTAGTTCCTAGTTTTCTTTCTTAAATCTCGGGATGAGATTTTTTTAAGGGGGGAAGGTTTGTAACATCCCAAAACTTTAATCCAAGTGATCAAGATCAAATCTTCCCAATTTAGGGTTAACAAAAACTTTTCCATTTAAAAATCTTTAAGCATTCATATGTTTATGCATTTAAAATAGGAGTTGTTTGAAATGCCATGTTTGAGTGATATATTGATTGCAAAATGATTCTAAGGTGAATTACACATCATCTAGATCATCCCCAAGCAAATCCCAAAGAAAAAGAAATCAAAAAGAATAAAATAAGGAAATGGTCATTTGTGCCATTTTAACTAACTAACCCACTTTGGCCATTCCTAGCACTCAAATCTTAATAGAGACAATTGTGGATCTTTGCACCCCTTGCTAGTCCAAGTAGTGATGTACCAAGGCCCACTTTGTTTCATCCCAAAAATTTTCAAACTCTAAATTTAAATGACATTTGAAAATTGAATGTAGTTCATATGTATAGATCACACTTTCTCAAAAACCACTCAAATGAATTCCATTTGAAGATCCCAAGCAACCACATAGGCTTAAGCATATAACAAACCACTCCACCAAAAATCTTTCAAAAATTCAAAAACTTTCTTCATGCGGCCATTGTGTCGAACATGTAGCAGGCAGAAATCAGCTGGCCTAACTAACACTGCTGCTAGTTAAGCCCTTGTCCCCCTCTAGACCCTCTCATCTCTCCTTTGTCCCCCTGAGCCTAACTAAGCCCAGACCAGCACTCCCCCTTCCCCTTGACACCGGTGCAGGCGCCCGCCATTATGGTCGCCCGGCGAAGCGAACCTTGGCCGAGACCGAGCCACGCCATTCCAGCGTGCCCTCTAGCTCCGCCCAACCCTACCGCACCTCCCTGCCCCTTCCCCAAGCCCAGCCAGGCCTTGGACCACCTCAGCACCTCGCCGCCCTTTCTCTCTACGCGCAGCCAGAGCGCGCCAGAGCGCGATCTCCGCCAGCACGCAGCAGACCGCGCCTTGACACCAAATCACGCACGCCGCTCCGCCTTGAACCCAGCAACCCACCAGACACGGCCGTGCACCGCCGTGCAACACACAGTCGCCATGATCGCTGTCGAGCACCGCCTCTGTCTCCTAGAGCGCAGGAAGCCCCCGACAGTTAGGCACCACCCCTAGCCGCGCCATTGCACCGTAGCTGACCGCCAGCAGACCACCCACCGTCCGCCTACCTCGCCCACGCCGGTAGCCCCCCTGTTTCGCCGTCACCGACGAGCCACCGTGTCGAGCCTATATAAGGAGGGCACCCCAGCACCATCTCTTCACACCATTCCACTCCCCTCTCTCCATTGACCATTTCCCCTCTCTTGCCGGAGCCGCTCGAGCCGCCGTTCGCCGGAATTGCACCGGAGGTAGCCGCTGCAGAGGAGGAGAAGTTGCCATCGATTCCATCCACCACAGCCCCTGCCGTGACCTCGTCTGAGCTTGCCATCGTCCACCAGTTTGTTTGCCTGCATCGCCGCACTAGCTGGAGCCCTGGTACGTCCCCAGTAGACCCCCACCGGCCGTTTAGGGTTCAATCTCCCCGGCGACGAGTCCGTCGTCGACGACGACCGTGAGCCGTTGATCTGCGTTCTAATTGTGTGGCCCAGATAGCCCCGTATCGTTTTGGGTTTTAAGTGTCAGCAGCGGGCGGACCCCGTTGTAGTTTTCTCGCGCTAGCCCACAAATTCAAATAGGTGTTTTTCTATTTAGACTTAGAATCAATTCTGTCCCTTAGTTTAAAAATCATTTCAGGAAGATTTACTAAACCAAATTGAGTGATTCCAATTTTATTGGAAAGCTACTGAAAATCTCTATCCATGCCCGTTGGATTTAAATCTTTTAGAGTTAGAGATCTCTTCTAGTTAAAATAACAAAACAGAAGCTTTTGCACATTCAAACATTTTATAAAATCAACCATAATAGCTTTTGAGTTGATTCCAACTCTCAAAAATCACATTTAACCATACCTATCTGAATATGTAATAATATTAAGGTTTGCATGCAGTGACTTTGGACTAGTACCAAAATAATGCTATATAGCCATTTCTAGTCACCTTAAATCATTAATTATTAAACTTAAACTTATTAAAATGTGATACAACCCTTAAATCACATTCCCATGTGTTAGAATATGTGGTGATGACATGTGTCCACATGATCCCATATTTTAATTGGAGAATATTAAATCTTAGTTAATTTCAATGAGTAGAAATTACTTTTCTCAAATAAAAAGAATGAAACTAGTTCATTAAATCTTGTGATGCTTGTGATGATACTAGATCATCAAATGTGTGCCTTAGTGTGCTAAGTAGACTAGTTAAGTATTGTTTGGTGATTGTGTATCCCGTATGTATTTATAGACGATAGTACCAACCAAGCTTACGAGGAGGAGGAGTTCTACCAAGAGGAGGAGGAAGAAAACTTTAACCACTGCACCAACCAAGGCAAGCTATTATTGGCAAGCTAGCATTATACAAGTTAACCATGCAAGTGATTACTTGCAAGCCTAGCACTTCAAGTAAACTGAGCAAGCTATGGTTAGAAAGTTAGACTTAAGCTAGATAACCTAAGCAAATGCATTAGGCATGCTTTGGTTATACCCTTTGACTTATATCTATTCCAAGTTTTATTTACAAGCTTTACCTCCTTTACATTACCAAAGTCCTTTACTTGTTTAAAGGTAGCATAAAGAGTATAAAACTTGACCTATCTAGTTAGACTTAGATGTCATTCTATGGCATGAGATTGAGATTAGCATTCCACATTAGTGAACATTCTTAACTTAGTAGTTGGAACAAAACCCAAAACTTGTTTCACTTTAGATGGGAATACTTGGTGAAAATGACTTGTGAAAACCTTGGAATGATGAGTCATTCTATTGAGATGCTTTGACATGTGTTGAGAAACACAAATGGTTTATGATAATGAAAATGTTGAGGCATGAGCCTTAGCCCTTTTATAAAACTGATGGTTGGGTTCGGATGCGATACCATTCCAATTTTACCGTGCAACCATAATACCTGAATTGGGTAAGGCTTAGCCGAAAGTTTATATGCATTAGTATTAGTTCCCTCGCGGGAGAGGTTTGAGCTGAGGCTACCTCTCAATGTTGTCCACCTATGTAGTGCCCAAGATGACAGGTGGTCATGGTTGGGAGGCCATGCTCATAGGAGAGGTGCTTATACTAGGGTGTGTAAAGGAAAGGTTATGTTTGATTATCTGCATACTAAGTATGATGATTCATGGTTATCCCTGACAGATGTATCGAATCTTGTGGTGAAAGTGTACCACCTCTGCAGAGTGTCAAACTATTCGAATATCCGTGTCTGTGGTTATGGACAGTTGGAGTGGCCATACTGTTCCGTTGTCAGATGTTTTCAAAACAACTTATGCAATGAATTGTGACATGACTTGACCACAACAGAGTTGTGACTATGACCATTAAGTTCCCACTTAAGTGCTTTTCAAACTTCTTTTATCTTTCTTTGTTTCTGAACTCGGCTTAGGTTTCAAACTTAACTTCACAATTAAACTTAGAGTTTAGCATTCCTACTAGAACTATCTCACTTGTTAGTGGTAGTTTGCGAGTACTTAAAGAGTACTCATGGCTTTTGTCCCTGGCTATTCCTATGACCAGACTATGAAGGATATTACCAAGATGAAGGACAATAGGACGGCTATGATAACTAGGACTATCTCCCATCGTCAGCATTGCCTGTGACTCTGAAGATGGACCCCACCGCTATGCTATTTATTCCGCTACTTGATTGTACTAAGACTGGATAATGAGATCCTTATTTGTGTAAGACCTTATTTATGGTTTGTAATGGATGATGTACTGTGATATCCAATCTGTTATGTCTCGCAAAAATGGTAATCCTGGGATTGCGAGATATGGCATAACAGGCACCTGGGATTAAAAATCTGGGCATTGACACATTACCATCGCATTAGGATCACTTAGCTGAAGATTAAGATCAATTCATCCTGTCGATACAAACACAGAAAGATAACACCTTGATCGTCCGGTATTATCCACCAGTCGCGGTAATGTACCACGGGAGCACCGTGAGGAAGTCAGATCTTCGAGGCCAACACTGCCGAGCGACGCGCAGCTCGTCGGCTCAATGACCCCATTAAGGGTGTCTGTCGAGAATTCCGCCGGCGACTGCGGGCCAGTCATGCACAGCTTCACCCTGTACTAGGGCAACGAGCACGAGGCGGCCTCGACGCACACTGAGGAAACGACAGCAGCCTGGCCGAGCTCACCGATGATGAGGCTGAACACGGTAGCGTCATCACCATAGACGATGACCATGGATGGCAGAAAGGATGGTAACGACATCGTTACTATACACTCTATGGGCTGGTCATAGGATAGCCTATGCACTTGTACCTTGTGGACACCATTGAGGTGCAAAAGGAGCTCGAACGGCGAGGCGGTGAATATGCAGCTGACCTCCGTGCAGCCGCACGGGCTATACGGGCATGTGGCCTTGTGGTCGTCGAGCTCGTGGTAGGAGACCATGGTGAGGCAGCCGTCGTGGGGGCATAGAACAGTTATTGGTGTTAGCTCGTCTTTGTCCATCGCTGGCTAGCTCTTGGTGGAATCCGCCGATGCGCCCAGTGTTGGAGTGGTTCCCTGGAAGCTCGGCTCGCCGATGTAGTGCCCGCAGTCCAGAATTTTTATGCAGCATTGAGTTTTTTTAACGAGGGCTGCAGAAAGTTGACAGGTGAGAGTAAATCAGGCACTTATTACCCTGCACAGTACTGTACCAGACAAACAGATCCTACCCGCATGAGTGGTAAGAAGGTCTACGCTTTTTCTTGGAAATGGAGAAGGTCTACACCTAAGAGAGAGACAGAGAAACCTGGGCCTGGCGCAAAGTGTACAGTGCTGCGGGGGAGAGAACGAGGACTGCATGCATGTCTTCAACACCATCTGCATTTTATTCTATCTGCCTGTCTCTTTTGGCTCTTTCTTTCTTAGCATGGTAGACTCGTTTCTCTTCTCCATTTGTTTCTTGTGGTTATAGCTTGTCTAGATACAGAATACACGTAGTAGTACATTTGAACTAGTACTCCAGTAATACGGAGTATATGTCTTTTTATACTCGAGTTGCACTACCAGTACTCCAATAGTAATACATATGTCTTCTTTTTACTATACTACTACTCCAGTAGGTAGGCATCTACGGGCGGTGGGTGGCGGGCGGTGGTGGCTATTTGCGGCTTTTTACTACTCCTAGGGCAGCGGGCGGTGGTGGCTATTTGCGGCTTTTTACTACTCCTAGGGCAGCGGGCGGTGGGCAGCGGTGGCAGTAGGGTTCTAGTAGTATGGAGTAGTACTCGAGTACTCCTGCTCACTGATTCATGAAGTAAGACTTTAGTAGTGTACTACAGTACTGTACTGCTCAGATATAGCTGTCATCATACCACGGTTCCTAGGGAGACGCTAGAGACACAGGTGCTCAAATGCACGTCCCAGGTGGGCCCCGATGCTTAACGATTGGATAAAGCCTTGCTGCCTGACCACACGGCCAAGGCAATTCATTTAGCTACTCTCTACTACTATTTCTCGATGATTTTTTTCTCTCCGCTCGTCTCTGCTCGCTATTCATTTCTTGGCATGGCGCGCAGCCTCCTGATTATACAATGCATCATAAAAGCCTCAAAATGTAAAATAATAGAAGGAGAGCATGGAGTCAATGTATCGAGACGAGTGAGAGTTGTTTGGCAAGATTCAACTTCTTGCTAAGAATATGCATGCCTCGAAATTTAACCGTGTTTTGAAAACAATCAAAGAGGCTATGCCTCACCATGTCTTGAAATTTAGTTGTGTTTCGAAATTAACTTCACACCTTGCAATAATCTATTAAGTGGAACCACCACCAGACAGTCAATGTATCGAGAACGAGTGAGAGTTGTTTGGCAAGATTCAACTTCTTGCTAACAATATGCATGCCTAGAAATTTGACCATGTTTTGTAAATAACCAAAGAGACTATGACTCACCGTGTTTTCAAATTTTGGTTGCCTTTCAAAATTAACTCCACACCTTGCGATAATCTATTCACTGGACCCATCACCAGGCAGTTAATGTATCGAGAACGAGTGAGAGTTTGGAAAGATTCAACTTCTTGCTAAGAATATGCATGCCTAGAAATTTGACCGTGTTTTGAAAATAATCAAAGAGACTATGACTCACCCTGTTTTGAAATTTTGCCCGTGTTTTGAAATTAACTTCACACCTTGCAAAAATCTGTTCAATGGACCCACCACCAGGCTGTCAATGTATGGAGACGAGTGAGAGTTTGGAAAGATTCAACTTCTTGCTAAGAATATGCATGCCTAGAAATTTGACCGTGTTTTGAAAACAAACAAAGAGACTATGACTCACCGTGTTTTGAAATTTTGGTTGTGTTTCGAAATTAACTTCACACCTTGCAATAATCTTTTCAATGGACCCACCAGGCAGTCAATGTATCGAGAACGAGTGAGAGTTGTTCGACAAGATTCAACTTCTTGCTAAGAATATGCATGCCTCGAAAGTTTGACCGTGTTTTGAAAACAATCAAAGAGACTATGACTCACCGTGTTTTGAAAGTTTGGCTGTGTTTCGAAATTAACTTCACACCTTGCAATAATCTGTTTAGTGGACCTACCAGGCAGTCATTGTATCAAGAATGAGTGAGAGTTTGGAATAATTCAACTTATTGATAAGAATATGCATGCCTAGAAATTTGACCATGTTTTGAAAACAATCAAAGTGGCTATGGCTCACCACGTTTTGAAATTAACTTCACACCTTGCAAAAATCTGTTCACTGGACCCACCAGGCAGTCAATGTATCGAGAACGAGTGAGAGTTTGGAATGATTCAACTTATTGCTAAGAATATGCATGCCTAGATATTTGACCGTATTTTGAAAACAACCAAAGAGATTATGACTCACCGTGTTTTGAAATTTTGGCTATGTTTCAAAATTAACTTCACACCTTGTGATAATCTGTTCAGTGGACCCACGACCAGGCAGTTAATGTATCGAGAACGAGTGAGAGTTTGGAAAGATTCAACTTCTTGCTAAGAATATGCATGCCTCGAAATTTGACCGTGTTTTGAAAACAATTTTAGAAAGCAAAACATATTCATAAACAACCTCACAAATTTCAAATTATAAAAAGCAACACAAACAGCCTCACAATTTTCAAAATATAAAAGGGTCATATATTTATAAACATCCTCACAAATTTCAACTAAAAAGGATGAAAAAATCTCCACAAAATTAAAATTATAAAAGGGATCATGTATTTGTAAACATCATAAATCTTAGCTTATAAAAAGGATCACAGAATGACTCACGGATTTGAAATTATAAAAAACATCATAAAAGGCCTCACAAATTTCACATTACAAAGAGAATGATTCCCAAAAAGCCTCACAAATTTCAAATTATAAAAAACATCATCGAAAAAGCCTAGGGTTTTTCAAAGAACTTTTTTATGGCTTCGGTGTTAAACTAGTGATCTAGTGCCAAATTTGAACGAAAAGGAAAATATCATGGATATATCAAGCTCATTGGATCATAGAGGATCCTAAAGTGGGTGGCCATGATCCGTATGAGGTAGGTCTCGACCAATCATGGCCCGACCCTACAACACATAAAAAAACACCTTGTGCACCCAAAAAGGTGTTTCGTGAATCTTTTGTGGAAATTTTGATGAAATGACATATTGTGGAGCTACCAATGTTAAAAAACATGAGCAAAACTATGCGACACATGTAGTGCAAATGGAGGACGTTTCTAGTGAAAATTGGCATGAATTCAGAAAATGGAAGAGAGAGGAGAGAGGGAAAATCAATTTTATATTTCTTGTGGGCAACCCACAAGCTTGAGGTGCACCTTAATGCTGATGTAGTCGCAGGTGCCTCGCTAGTGAGCATCGATGGGACCGAGGCTAGCTAGGCTTATGATTCTGATGTTTGCGTGTCTTCTGGATTCTTCTGGCGTATATAGACCGATGTTTCGTGCTTGCTTGATTTTGCCACCGACGCAGCCTTTTTGATGTGCTGCGGTGACGACCAGGGGATATGGGAGAGCACGTGGCACGTTGGGCGCAGTTGAGTTTTCAAATCAATGTGGCATTAAATAATTTCAAATCAATGCCGCGCAAGGAGATGATTTACGTGGACTATACAGAGGTTATTTTTTATCCATGGACTTTGATATACTACTAATCCGTATTTCACTTATAATGATTGATATTAGTAATTAAAGAATACATGCGGGTTCCCAGGCTTCTTCCTTTTAGTATTAATTACCTGAATTCACGTGAGTAATTAACGTGGGTTTCTCTGTATTGGCACCCTTATTTCCTTGAACACATGCATAAATTAAGGGGAGGAAGTAATTTCACCTTCCTCTGTAACACAAGAGGTTTTATTGCGTCGCAATGGAAGATGAAATGACAAATGGAGTACTTATGCTAGTACTAGATCGCAAACACCGGTCCAATTTGCACTTGATAATAATATTCAATCTCCGAACATTATTACAGAAAGTAAGTAGAGGTGAAATTAAACAAAATTAATCCTAAGACTTCTTCGTCTTCTTAGACCTGGATCCTTCCGCTGTCACCTTCGTGCTGGTGTCGTCCTTCCACTTCCCGTGGCATCCCCCAGCTCTCGTTGTTTTCTTCTTCTTGAAGCCTCCTTCCTGCTTCTCCTTCCTCTTCTCATTGCCGATGAAGGCAGGATCGAGTGCACTCTTCTTAGAGACGAAGTAGAGAAATGGCCATAAATCTTCTGACCCCTCATCCACCTGCTCGTGCTTCCTCTTCTTCTTGCCGATGGAGGATGGACCGAGTGAACTCTTCTTGAAGATGATGTCTCCTTCTTAGATGAAAGAGCAAGGATCCTCCTTCCCCTCCTCCTCCTCCTCCTCTTTGCTCTCTACCGGTGTTGTCCCCTCCATCTGATGATAGTAAGCAGGGTCCTCATCGGAAAATTACCTTCCTGTGTGTCGGAATAGTATGGCCCATCAACAGACTCCCCGCTATCACCATGGTAGGAACTAATATCCCCGTTTGCCCGTGCATTGGACTCGTCAATGGAGGTGCATTGATCGGAGCAGTTGCGTGGTATTTTTGTGTGTGTGGTGGCTTGGTCAGCCTAAAGGGACATAGAGAGTTCTTCGCTGCGTGCGTCGTGCTTGGATGGGAGAGGTGGTCATTGTTGATGGCCGCTTAAAAAGGCTTGCTCGGGACATCCAGGAGTTACCATGTGCTGTAGGAGCAGCCTGATAGTTCCCTTCGTTCGTTTTTTATACAAGAGTTCCTTTCCATCGTTTTTTTACAAAAGTTCCCTTCCATTGTTGAAACAAGATCGAACGGTTGGTACTCCTTCGCCTCGAGAGCATCAGCAGCGAGGATATTGCAAGTACCACCACATGTTAGGGAGGTTTTTGCACATAACAACAACCATAGACCTTTTCTGCGCAAAATACAGACATTTTCTATAATCGCTGCACATAATACATAACCAGTCATTGAATGTTTCTTAGTTTTTTGGGAAACGTTTCATAGTTAATTATATAATATAGTACTAAAATATAATTTTTATCTAAATTAATAATATGTAAATCTCAAAAAATAATTATTATTTTGAGCCACATCCATAAAGTATCTGGTGTATTTTTGGTTCTTTTAAGTTGTATCATTTAGAAATCAACCAATTAGGAGGTACATAATTCCCGACATGCTCTAGAGAAATGATATATAGATTCTATAATGATTGAAAGTGTGTTTTGAAGTTTATGCATAGCGTTCATTGTGCTAAAGTCTATATTAATAGAATCTTCTAAATGTTAGAGTGGAAGGAAAGTCCATCGGTAAGCAATGTTGGGATTTCCAATCTTCATCCAACGGTTAAAGTTCAAAGTTATTCGTACACTATATACTGGGTATGCTAAGATAATTAAATGTATAACATGTCATTATAATCTTCATGGTGTTTGCATAGCATTCATTGTACCAAGGACTATCGATAGAATCTTCTACGTGCTAGAATGGAGAAAAATATGCAAGAGTTAACATTGTTGGGATTTGCCAGTCTTGATTCCATTTTCATTGTTCAAAGTTACTCGTACATTATATAGTGACAAGATTTGCAAGAAGTCACATGCTACTTCCTACTAGTAAAAGACACATGCCACACTCATATATACTGTATGAAATGTGATTTAATGAACATTAAGTTGTTATTAACCAATAGTCTTGTTAGAGAAAAAAGGGAATTAGGTATATTAATAATAACTATCTACACATATTGAGAATACAACCTACTTTGCTATGAACTTTTTTTTGCGGGGAGGGGGGTGACATGATGGTTCTAGAACATGGTGGAGTTTGCTCTAGGTACTACTCCTTCAACACGAATCCAGCTACTCTGAACCATTGGATCTAATAGCCCAACAGTCAGGATTGGTGCTATGGATCTAATTCAAAACTGCTCCATTATAGTAGTATAGATAATTCGAAAACATTTGCGATGATGCTATATGTGCATGACCGAATAACTTTCGGATAATCTCAAGGAAAAACAAGGCCGCATGTATCAATGAGCGTGAATGGATAATAAGAGTTATGAGGACAGATTACTTGTGGGGCCTAGCAACACCACATTTCTTCTTGTTTTTAATGAGCTTACCTCATGGGTGGATTTGATGTCGTTGCTCAGGCGCACTATATTATTCACGTTAGCGGAATAGTGGGTTCCCAAAAATTTCATTTAAACATAAGGTTGAACACTCTCAGCCATAGTGATTCAAAATTTATCAATAAAGAGGATTTATTTATCAGGTGGCCGAGTGGTTGACTCCACATGTCATTGCCATGTACTCCCTCCATTCAGAAATATAAGATGTTTTAGCTTTGTGAATTGAATGTATCTAGATGTCATTTAGCGTATAAGTTCGTAGAGGTTCGGAGTGAACCTTTACACTAAAAGGCGTCTATATACATTTATTTCACAAAGCTAAAACGTCTTATATTTTAGAACACCGAGAGTAGACATGATTTTTGCTAGGAAGGGCAAACACTAATGAATGCTTATAGGAAGGCTAGGAAATTGGAAATTGCGTTCCATTGATAAACCTTCGCGCTCCTCTTCCTAGAGTCAGATTTTAGCAATTCAATACAAAAAGGTTGTTGGACATGCTCCAAAGCCCAATAATTTTTCTTTTTAAATAAGAACAATAGTGATTAGCTCGAATAATTAATTGCTGTCTACGTATATTGTACTACTGTACTTCATAGAATATGCTATGTGTGTATGACCGAACAACTTTCGAAAAACTTGAAGGAAAACATGGCCGCATTAATGAATGAGCGCGAAGTAAGGATGGCAATTGGTGTAGGGGTTCCGCGTATGAAAACAATAAATTTTTACCCTACGACCCTGAACCCCTGATGCGGCTAGGACCTATCTATTAGTAATATAGTAACGGGAGGGGCTTTTCACGAACTTACCCTTGAAGACCGAAAAGCGTTGTCAATGCTCAGGAGATCGTGGTTGATGTAGACGAGCCAAAGCCGACCTCAAGGTCATGATGAAGTCCTTGCACTCCTGTGGCTCCAACGACTTGAGTGCCTCAAGTGTGACACCTCGCGGGGAGTTACACACGTCCGGTGCCTGACGATGACTCCTGCTTCCCCGATCCAGCAGCAGTTGTGGAAGTAGAGCTCCTGGATCCAAATCCTGAGACACGGTGCTCATGGTGAAGATGTGTCTCGCTCAGCAGTCGAACTTGGGGCCACACACGAGAGAGAGAGAGAGAGAGAGAGAGAGAGAGAGAATATCAATTGGAGGTCTTCCCAAAAGTGAGAAGACCTTTATTGAATATTGTGTGTATTTATCTAGCCAAATACCCCCACTATATATAGGGGGAGGGGAGGTCTACCACCCTCAAAGTCCCGGGGTGGGACTAAAGGAGAGGAGAGGGGGAGGGGTGGTGCCGCCGGCCACCCCCATGGGCCCCGTGTATGTGGGGGGGGGGGGGGGGGCTAGCCCACTAGGGCACCAGCCACCCCTCTGGCCCTTCTCCCTCTCACCTTTCCCTAATGGGCCATCTTCCCTCCGGAATTGGCCCATTAAGCCTTTTGACCTTTTAATTGATTTTCTCTTTTATTAAATAATTATGAATAAATGATTAAATCAATATTTAAGATCCATTCACATATTATTCAATCTCCGTGGCTACATAACACCTTCCACCTCCACTCCGGACATCCTCTGGACTTACCGAAACCCTTTCGGTTTTCTCTCTACTATTCTTTGGTGATTCTACCGATCCTATAAACACTCTATAAGCATCATCAAACCCTTAAGCGTGTTACCCTACGGTTCGGGAACACTCCAGACATGGTCGGGACAGTCCCGGACCAATGATCGACAGAGGGACCTAGATGGCCATGTGACCCCTGTGCGTTCCACGAAGATCTTTCGTCGTTTGAACCGGGACAGTCGTGTCTTATTCCCTTTGTCTCTTGATACTTGCATTGCCCGAGATCTGATCAATGACATCACCATGTCGTGTTCAATCTCGTTACCAAACAATGCTACTTGACTCATTCCGACAAGTGATATCCCTATGATCAAATCACATGTTGCGCAGCTATTGGATATAACTTCTCCGAGTGGGCCCTTGAGTATCTTTCCGTCACATGGATCGACAAAATCTGCTCTTGACATATATTACCTCTACGGTTTCCTCCGAGTACCTAAACACACCTTTATAACCACTGTATTACCAAGTGGCACTTGATGCTATCTAAGCACTCTCGGGAGATAGTGATTGATATAGCCTCACAGTCTAAGGAATAGTCTACGAGGATCCATTTCTAATCATCGTAACTTGAACTTCGTGACATGATCAGGTCACGATGTTTAGGTTGGGTATTGGTTCATCGTATCATTCTCAGAATGAGTTGAGTCCATTTCCAACAGGCATAAATGCCACATGATCAAGAAACATGATCATCTGTTGACCAATGAACCAATGACTAGAGTTTCACTAGGAACCCCTGGTTGTTTATATATCACACGTGTATTGATGTTTCCACTCAATACAATTATAGCATGATATAAAACTTAATCATAAACTTTATGAAATATGATAATTTTCATTATTACTATTTGTCTCTAGGGCATATTGCCAACAGTCTCCCACTTGCACTAGAGTACAAATACACTAGCTGCATTTGTTATTAATCATTGGCACCATATATCCGGTATCCTGAACATGCTAGTTCATGGAAGAGGTTGAGTATTGGGTTTATACTTTATAGTCCCAAATCCTTTGCAACTTACTAATGTCACCTTGATTTACATTAATACTTTATCATCACATGATAACATCTGTGTGTATTCATTGTCGCTATGGCAGCAGAACGAGGCCTGATTCCAGGAGCCTACAGTGACTTTAGATCAACCTCGAGGGATTTCTATGTTAAAAGCGAACTAGCCCCGCCATAAGTTTATACAACACTTTAGATGATACCCTTATCTATTATTATAAATGTATTCATCGAAACTCGAGTGCATTCTGATGCAACTTTTGATGTTTTGTTCACCTCGCTTCCTACTTGACTTTAATCGGTATTTACAGGAGTTTCCAACATATTCCCTTATAACACAACCCTTTATGCTTTAAGATATGTCATCCTTTATGGATTTGGAAAATGTGTCTACGGTTCTCTATTAGACACTACAGACAAACTTAGCTCAACATTCTGTGATTCAAACTTAATCACTTTCAAACGTTCCTTATTTGGATCACATATTATGTTAAGTTATCATCATGGTTTTCTAAGATAGAACCTATGTCTCAACATAGTGGATGATGATCATCCTTTTCTTTCTTTCAACCATTGATGTTAAACTTAATGATATTCCTAACTTGAGTTATTAAGGACCAGTTCCTTAATTAACTTCTATTCTGAAACCCTTTTAAGAATCCCTTAAGGAATACTACATAATATCATAACACACTTATTATCAACTTCTACCCCTTATAAATCATCAGTTATCGGTACTTGCACTTTTATTCTTAATGTGTCGAATACACACTTAATAATCACTCCTATAAGCTCCCACTCAAAATATGTTGCTAACATATTTCGGTATGAGTCACTACTCTTACTCAAACTATGTTCCTACATATTTGAATTTGAGACTTATATTGCTCCCACTCAAAAATATGTCATTCACATATTGTTTTAGGAAGACTTTTATAGCTCCCACTCAATTTCATGCAAATTGCATATCTACTCACTATTTTGAACAACTTCAAAACCCTTTTGATCAAATATCAAACTTGGAGTTTTACTATGAGATACTAGTATTTTTACTAGTTTTAAATCCACTACACATCTAGTACACTTGAATCAAATTCATTTGAATTCGTCCAATACTTGACAAATTGTGCTTTTGTCATTCACCCCTTTTCCACTATGGCTTTGCAGTCATTTGGGAAAATTCAAGTAACCCCTTTTACTTGTGAGATTCAGCAATGAATTGCTTTCTAATCTCAAGGGAATTTTGCTTTGGGATTTCTCATAATTTTAGTTTACCATTATTTCCTTGGTAGTTCGTAGGTATGTCATATTCCAAGAATCATGACAAATGATTCACAAATGTCCCCATACAAGATATGGATTACATTTTGAATCCTACTTCATGTAGTGAAAACACTAGTGGGGAAAACACAATGATCATTATCATTGATTCTTTCCTTTGTGAAGAGAATCATTCAGGAACATTGTCTGTTGCGCTTCTCAACACTCTGATGCAGAGATTTGAATCCTCATCGTTTTTTCACTATCTTCCATTTGCTTCATAATCGAGAAATATCACTGAATGCGAACTTTCTCGAAAATATACCAAAATCCAAGCAATACAAATTATGCTTCCCTTTTGGTTTCAGCTATGGATTTTGTATTCAAAGTTTCCAATGAATACTCTACAAGGACTTATTCGCTATTTTTTTGGTTATATCTAATAACCCCCAAAACTTTTATGATGATCCATACTAGATATGGAGCCGCTTTTACGAATTCAAATGGTTCACTATATATTATAATTGAGTGCTAACTATTTCTAACTAATGGTCTCTACATCTACACTACAACGATTTATTTGGTGCCATCTATTCACCCATTTTGATATCTAATATCACATTTTGATGCTTTGCATTTTGACATTTCAAAACACTTTGCATTCCACAATTTCTTTATGCCATTCTTATAAAATCGAATTTCATTACTATTGATCAAAACGTAGTAATTAGATTCTCTTTTATATTTATACCCTTTGTTGATGAAACACTTTGATCAAATCAAATAGTTTCATATTCATGTTTCCTTTGGTAAACTTCTTTACACATTTAAACAATCATATAATTATAATTACCATTTTGTTAAAACACAATACATCGAATATGTATTTACTTTTAACAATTCATTAAACACTTTGTATTCAAGTAATACACAGTGTTCAAGTTAATTTGCCGAACTTAGGCATGATTTATATGTGATAAGAAATCGAATGACGTTCACATATTATCAACATAACTTTGAATTTAAAAATGGTTTTCATTCCGTAATGAAATATCATTTAAGTTGGGTATTTTAAGGCATTTCAATATTTTACAAATGTTCATGCGTTATCAATTAGTTTCAAACAACAAGGATAACTTAAATATAATCAAATAAGGTATGAACATGAATAGAAATCATTAATAAAAGTGGAACAACTGTTTGTTACAAGCTCATATGAATAACCGTCTCACAAAGTGTGAGACACACTAAAGAAGTTCATAATATTTTGATTACAATAACGATCCAAAACATAAACTAAATGATAAATGTTGAGGGAGAGCGTCGTTGGCCATCATCATGCTCGCCATCAACGCGCAACGTCACCTCCTCTCCAACAAGCACCTCTCATGCAAATGGACCTGTTTTCAGCAAAACAGGACAAGTATCAAATATACTTAACACTGCAAATGTGTTTCCAAGATTATAACATTTATAAAATTGTATATCAAATATATACCTTTGTCATTGATGACCTCAGTGACAACAGGTTCAACCACCACATGAACTCGTGGAAATCCTGTGTTTCTGTGTCGCCTCTCATAATGCAAATCCTGACTTGTGCTTGGAAGCTTGGTGGCAGCGACCGCAGCACAACTCCTATTGCAAAAGGGCTTGCGAACCAGTTGTCCAGGAAGTATGCTAGACTCATGTATGCATCATATATGCTCAACAAGTGATCGTCCAGTGAGGAGCCTTACTCCATCTTTATGGAGAGGAAGTCCCCCATCAACTCATACTCCCATATGCACACTTGTTCCACGAAATGCGATCTCAGATGTGCCATAACGGTTCGGGGATTAAGACTTCCCACCATCGGCCATAGCCCATCTTCCATCCCGAGGCGCATCGTTACTGATATGAATGTGGCCATCACACGACGATGGCGGAGGAGATCCTGCTCTCCTGGGTCTCTTGAGAATAGGGTGGCTCCAAGTACATCTCATAGATCATGTAGTCAGCCACTTTGTTCTCACCAAGGAGATCATAAAAGCGCATGACCCATGCAGAAAAGTTGGATCCATCTAACTTGAGCTTTTATCCTTTTAACCAATTGTCAATAGGGAAGGTAATCTCGGGGAGAACCATTTTCTACATATATAATTGCAAAAGGAATTTTGACTAAGTTTATAATTAAATGAGTTAATAATAACTCCACTCAGAAAAACCTATCCCCTGAAGGGTTCCTAGTGATAACACGACCCCTATCAGCCACATCTCCCCCGATCGTCACGGCCATCAATGTGGGTTCAAGGGTGAACACTAAACGTCGGTCACATCATTCATGCGACTCGTGCTCGATCTTTCGACCATCCATGTTCCGTGGCCATGTCTGCACATGCTAGGCTCGCTAACTCAACCTTAGTGTATTCGTTGTGCAACATGGCTTACACCCACTGTATGCGAACGTAGATATGTCTGACACCACGCCTGTACCGTGGATCGCCTCATACCTAAGAACTTTCTTGGTGGTGCACACTAAGGGGAACAAAATCATTGGTAATTTTAACAGGGATCATCTTATTAGGCTACCGTCGAGTATCTGATACTAGCACATAATAAGATATACAAACAATAACATTGAATGTAAATGCGATGTGATATGGTCCTTCACGTCGTGATCTCCATCCGTCGTCACCGGATTCCAGCGCCAGGGTTCTGGCACCGTAGACACCAGGGTATCGGTGTCTTTCTGGCGTGGTAGTCCATCACCTCCGTGACTATCTACTACTACGTAACAAGAGGTAATCACTTTAACTTTGCCACAACTATATCACAAAGCAACGCCCCCTGCAAAACAAAGTTAGATGCCTCTACTTTATCTTTGCATGTTTTACGTGGCTGAATGGGCTTTCGCACAAGAACCGTTCTCACGTATGAACTTTCAGCACAATGCTGATCAACTAGTTGTATCTACTACACCCCTTTCGAGGCCCTCCATTGCAAATGGCATACCAACTAATGCGAGAGAGACAGACACCCCCCTAAGCCACTGTATACAGTACAAGCCATATGTCAAGCGTCGACCAGTCTCGCGAATGAACGCGTAAAGTCGGTTGGGGGCCGCTTCATCAAGCATTACTGTGGTATACACAAGTACACGTGGGAGGGTAACAACTAAAAGATCAACGCCCACACGCTACATCTCGTGTGTTCTACTCGTAGTAGCATTACTACGCATAGATCTAGCTCTGATACCACTGTAGGGGTTCCGCGTATGAAAATAATAACTTTTTACCCTACGCCCCTGAACCCCTGATGAGGCTAGGACCTATCTATTAGTAATACAGCAACGGGAGGGGATTTTCGCGAACTTACCCTTGAAGACGGAAAAGCATTATCAACGCTCGGGAGAGTGTGGTTGATGTAGACGAGCCGAAGCCGACCTGAAGGTCGTGATGAAGTCATTGCACTCATGTGGCTCCAACAACTTGAGTGCCTCAAGTGTGATACCTCGCAGGGAGTTACACACGTCTGGTGCCTAACGATGACTCCCGCTTCCCCGATCCAACAGCAGTTTGATACGTCCAAAACGTATCTACTATCCCGAACACTTTTGCTATTGTTTTTCCTATAAACTTGTGTGATTTGGGTACAACTAACACGAACTGATGATGGTTTTAGCAGAATTACCTTGGTGTCTAGTTTTTGTGCAGAAAATCAACTATCAGGAAAAATCCCGAAAAATATGCCAAAAATCCTATTTCACCAGAAGACTCACGGAGCCAGAAGACGAGACGGAGTAGGGCCACGAGGGGCCCACACCACCTGGCAGCACGGGCCAGGCCAGGCTGTGCCTGGGGGTGGTGTGGCCGCCTCGGCTGCCCCCCCGGCCTCCCTCTTCGCCCATAAGTTGCCCCTTGACCTAAAAACCAAGGGGGGTCGACGTTTTTCCAGAAAGAGTTCCGCTGCGCCGCCACCACCAGATTCCTTGATTCGGAACCAGAAACTCCGTTCTGGCACCCTACTGGGACGGGGAATTGGAGGAGATCATCACCATCATCATCACCATCATCATCACCATCATCATCACCATCGCTTCTCCATCGACCATCCATGTTTCCCCCATCTATGAGTGAGTAATCCCCCGATGTAGGCTATGGGGATGGTAGGGATTGGATGAGATCGTTCATGGAATGGCATCCGATTGTTAGGGCATGGTGCCTAGTATCTATTATTAGTGTTTTTGACTTTGTTGCAACTTGTTATGCTTAATGCTTGTCACTAGGGCCCGAGTGCCATGATTTCAGATCTGAACATGTTATTGATTCATTATGATAGTATTGTTTATGGTCTTACCTGCAAGTTGTATACACATATTGTTGTCCGGAACCAAAGGCCCCGAAGTGACAGCAATCAGGATAACTGGAGGGAATGGCTTTGATGTGAGGATCACATGTGTTCAAGGAGTGTTAATGCTTTGCTCCGGTGCTCTATTAAAAGGAGCACCTTAATTGCCAGTAGTTCCCTTGAGGCCCCGTTGCAAATGGGCTAGCATGACAAAAGATGTTGTGCAAGTTCTCATTGCAAGCACGTATGACTATATATGGAACACATGCCTATGATTATCTAGTACTTGGATGATTTATCTTATTTATCTGCAAATGCCCTATGTATTGATTGCCATATGAATTGTCTTGTCCATGCAACGCCCGTCCATCCATCCCTATGCCTACCGTGCTTTAATCCTACTGTTTACTGCAATTGTTAATATTGTCTTTACTGTTACTACTGCTATTACTTTACTATTGCTACTACAAAACTGTTGCTACTGATAAACTGCTGTGAGCAAGATTGTTTCCAGGTGCAGCTGAATTGACAACTCAGTTGTTAAGGCTTATAAATATTCTTTGGCTCCCCTTGTGTGGAATCAATAAATTGGGTTTCACTTCCCTCGAAAATACTACGATACACCCCCTATACTTGTGGGTCATCAAGACTATTTTCTGGCGTTATTGCCGGGGAGTATAGCTTTATTTGTCAAGTTCACTTGGAATCACTATTGTTCGCTGCCATCCAGCCATCATGGGTAACTCTCGTGATGGCAAGGTTCCTATTTTACCATCCACTACAAGAAGAGGTACGGTTGTGAACACCTCTGTTGCTCTTGATTCACCATCTGTTATGAGTAAGCTCCTTACACCACCACATACACATGTTACACATATTGCTACTACTGTTGAATCTGAAACTTTTGATACTTATGATGCTGGTTCTACTATGCTTGATAAGGGTGGTTCATTAGGTCCTTTCCTAGATGCTACGATTGCTAGAACTATAGCTAGAAATACTAAAACTCTTAATGAAGACACTACTACACCTATTAGTTCACCTGAGTCTAGAGAGAGCTATGATATTGAAGACGGCTATATAGAGATGGCCGATAAATTTATTAAAGAATGTCAAAACACCCGTGATAGGAGTGCTATTAAGAGTCTCCTTGAGAGGCATACTATAAAACCCAAATTGTCTCCTAATGCTAAGTTTGCTGCATCTCCCATAAACATTAAGGATAAGGATTATGATTTCTCTCTTGATCTAACTTACATAGCTATTGTTGAGAAAGAACCTTTTTGTGGGGCTAAGAATGAAAGTGCGGTAGCACATATGACTAAGCTTTCTACCATGAGTGGTTTATTTTCGGATGATATTAAGATGCACACCTACTTTGTTGCTAAAATTTTCCCTTTTTCACTGAAAGGAGAAGCTAAAACTTGGTTTAATAATTTACCTCCTGGATCTATTGATAGCCCTGATTGCTTGATTAGTACTTTCCTGCAGAAATATTTTCCTCCTAGTGCTAGGCATGCTATTTTGCAGGAACTTTTTGATTTTAAACAGGGAGAAAAGAGATATTGCCTGAATCATGGGCAAGGTTTTGTGCTTTGATTCATGCACAGGCTGGATGTCCATTACCTAAGAATGAGCTTCTTGATATATTTTATAATGGACTAACTGAAGAATCTAGGACATACCTGGATAGTTGTGCTGATTGTGTTTTCAGGAATAGGACTCCCAAGGAAGTTGAGGAATTAATGGCTAAAATAAGCAAGAATTATGAAGACTGGACTCCTCCTGAACCAGCTATACCTGAGACAACTATACCTGAACCAACTATTCCTGTGCATATACCAACATCAAAGAAGAGGGGAGTTATTGAAATAAATGATGAAGTGATGAAGGAAGCTAAGAAATGTCTTAAGGAGAAGGGAATTAAAGCTCCAGATGTCAAGAATTTACCTCCTATAGAAGAATTATGTAAGCCAATCCCCCACTCATCCACTATTGAGGTACACTCTCTCCAACATTTTGATGAAGGTGATATCCCTTACTCTAAACCTCCTGATCAATGCTTAGAAGAATTTGATGTTTTTATTGTTAAGCAAGATAATTTCAATAAAAGGGTGCAAAATCATTTAATGGAAAACTCTAGAGCTATAGTTGAGTTAAAAGATATTGTGGAAAGAACCTCTAATGATGTTAAAATGCTTGTTAAACATTTTCAAATGGTTCAAACTCAAATTGACCAGCTTATTAAGGTACAAAAAGACTTGCTAGTTAATGCTGCTAAAGAAAAGCATGCTTATGAAATTAGAACTAGAAGTGGTGCTACTACCCAGGATCCTCTATATCCTGAGGGGCATCCTAAAAGAATTGAGCAGGATTCTCAACAAGTTGAAAATAGTGGTACTACTCCTAAGAAAAGAAAAAAGAAACATAAAACTATTGTAGAACCCTCTGAACCTGTTAAAGATCCTAATAGTATATCTGTCTCTGATGTTGAAACTGAAAGTGGTAATGAAGAAAATGATGTTCCTGATAAAGAAAAACTTGAATAAGAACCTGAAAGGCACACTAAGAATACTAAATACACTAAAGAAAATTTTGTTGCTAAGAAACATGGTAGTGAAAGAGAGCCTTGGGTCCAAAAACCTATGCCTTTCCCTGATAAGAAACACAAGTCAAAGGAAGTTGAACACTATAATAAGTTTTGTGAGTGGATGAAACATTTATTCTTGCAAATTCCTTTGAGTGATGCTGTTAAATTGCCTCCTTATTCA
This sequence comes from Avena insularis, assembly GCA_023614405.1. Taxonomy (NCBI): domain Eukaryota; kingdom Viridiplantae; phylum Streptophyta; class Magnoliopsida; order Poales; family Poaceae; genus Avena; species Avena insularis. The sequence goes on from CM042696.1 coordinate 249,900,775, forward strand.
AAGTATATGAAGGATATTGTCTCGAATAAAAGGAAAATCCCTAATGAAGAAATTTCTACTTTGCTTGCTATTAATGGTAAGGTTCCAAAGAAACTTGGAGACCCAGGGATTCCAACCATTTCTTGCTCTATCAAAAATAGTTATGTTAGAACTGTTTTGTGTGATTTGGGAGTAGGAGTTAGTGTTATGCCTTTTTCTCTCTATGAGAGACTTCAACTGGAAAAACTAATACCAACTGATACATCTTTGCAAATGGCTGATAAATCTACTACTATTCCTGTTGGTATATGTGAGGATGTACCTGTTCAACTGGCTCATAATTGCTTGATATTAACTGATTTTGTTGTGCTTGAAATGCCTGAAGATGATAATATGTTTATTATTCTTGGGAGACATTTTCTTAATACTGCAAGAGCTATTATTAATTGTAATCAAGGAAAGGTGACTTTCAATGTTAATGACAAGGAGCATACTGTCTATTTCCCTAAGAAGATTGATAAGATTTATGGTTTGAATTCAATTGAACATGTTGAGGGCATTCAAGTTGGAGAAATATATTGTCCCATACCACGAGAAAAATATGAAACTATTATGATTGGGACCATTGCTATCAAGGTTGAGGTAACATAATCATTAGTGGAATACAAAGTTTTGTTTCATATAAAATTGTTTTGGTATCAAGACCTGATCAACCTTGTTAACAAAAGGATTTTAATGAACAAAACAATGTTTTCACCGTGATTATCTCCGTTTACTTCCATTCTATCCATTTTAGTTTTTGCTTTCGTTTAGCTTACTTTTCTGTTGTTAGTTGCTTGCTTATTAGAGTGTCTTAGAACTTTTGAAGTTCTAGTTTTGTTTTGTCATTGCATCATTCTAGAAACCTTTTTCTATCAGAAACATTCATCTATACCTGAAAATTGCTCAAAAATAAAGTGTCTCGAAAAATTCCAAAAAATTCATATTAAATTTTTATGAGAAAAAAGGGCAGAGAAGTGCCTGGAGAGTACCAGGGGGCCCATCAGGCAGGCACACCACCTGGTGGCGCGGCCAGCCCAAGGGCGCGCCTGGCCATGGTGTGGGCCACCCCTGACCCTCCACTCACTCTCTCACTTCCCACTTCTTTCTCTCTCCCGAGAAACATCAGTTCTTTGCTTGAAATCGCGTTCTTGCTGTTCTTGCCCATGATTTTTCGTTCTCCTTGCTCAGGCCATCTTTGCTGCTGAAATTTGGAGCATTTGTTCTCCGGTATGTGACTCCTCCACTTGTCCAAGTAGATTTGTGTTTAGTGGTTTATATCTTGAGTATTTTGCTGCTGTAGGTGACAAGTTACGAGAGCTTGTAAGCTTGTTCAATGCTTAGAGATATTTTTTTGATGCATGTTTAGGCCTCTTACAAGTCCCTATGAGTAGTGCCCTTCATTATGTATTCACTTTGCAATCACTTGTTTAATGGATGTTTAAATTTCAGAATATCAAAGATGAACAACCACACCGTTGGAGAAATATTTGAGAGGGACACGCCTAGGAGGTCAAGGCCCTCAAGATCAGCCTCTCAGTTTAGGCCTTGATACAATGAAGATCTCATTGCACCACGCTTTGGCAATGAAGGAGATGAGGGGGATGCTCACCCATCTACTTTTCCTTGTTTTACCTTTTTGCAAGCTGCATGGATCCTCGATGATTTCTTACTACTGGTTCAGAGGGTCGGTTTGACCTCATACATGGAAGATGAGAGTGAGCAATATGTCGTGCTCACCAAAACTTTCGTTGAGAGTTTCATTTTCGCTAACACCACCTATCAGTCAACTGTTTCTTTTAGAATTTATAATCAGCCTATTACCATGTCATTGGAAAGATTTTGCAACATTATAGGTATAGGCATGACGGGGACCGTGAATAAGATCCAAGGTGGACCCGCTGATTTGCTAGAGCTCTATCGAAGTGTGACAAATGACGATGACCGTGTAGCTCAGCGCGGGAATATAAGAAACATCCAACTCCCAGCTCTTAGATACTTTGCTTATTATCTTGCCACTAGCATTCTTGGTAGGGAGAACACAAGTAATATCTCCAATTATCATTTAGCCTTCCTCATTGCTGCACTTAATAGTGATACCCGGTACAATCTTGGCTCTCTTATTGCTCGCCGCCTAGCTGCTAGGGGACCTATTTATGGGGGAATTATTGCTTCACGTATGGTTACTGCGTTAGAACTTTTTGTGGATCCTAATGATACTATATTGGCACCACAAAGGCTTGATCTTGCTGCCATGAAAACACATCACTTCGTCACTGCTGACTCTGATACGGACAGTTTAGTATACATGATGTTGTTTACTGACGGGGATGAAAGGGAGATTCCTTTGACGCAGTCTACTTTGTTCAGTGTTCACAGGAGGTCGTGGTCGCGTTCCAAGGAGGGGGTGGACGAGCAGCTCCGCTTGCTTGGTTTCCACATGCAGCACCAGGAGGATGTGCCTTCTTACGACTACTCTGCACACTACAGTGGGGAGTCCTCGAGCTCGTACCAGGATGAGGGTACCTCCTCGCCATACTACGGAGGTGCTCCATCTTGGCCAGCTTGGGATTGATACCCACTTAGGCCAAAAGCCTAAGCTTGGGGGGAGGTACACCGACATCACACTCATCTCCATATCATGTTTAGTCGGTACTTTGTATATCCATGTTTCGTTCCCTTTTTAATTTTTGTTCTTCCTTTTCTTTTGTTTTCTAAAACACAAAAAGACCAAAAATATTTCTGTTGTTTCTCTTTGTTTGCTTCTTCTTCTTTTTGCATTGGTTTGCTTTTTTCCTTTTTGTTTTGTTTGAACTATTCAAAAACCCAAAAAGATTTTGCTTTGCTTGTTTTTCCTTTTTGTTCTTGCCTTTAAAAATCAAAAACACCAAAAATATTTGTTGTTCTTCTTTGCTTTTGTGAGTTTGTTGCAGGGATTCAGCAGTCCTCAGTGGAATTTGGTTTCATGTTATTATTCAAGCTACACAAGTGAAGGGCAATAATGAGGATTAATGACAACTTGAGGTGTGGTAAGAGGCTGGTAACAAACTCTATTTGTTTTCATTTTTGTACATATACTCATCATTGTGGGCATGCTTAGTCTATTCATGTAGGGTGTATGTTATTTATGGATGCTTAGTAGTTCTTGCTTTCTTATGATTAGCTCCGGCTCGCTAATAGCTTGTAGCATGTCATATGAATGTTTGCTTGCATTGCTCTATTCATAACTTGGTATGACACTGTGGTATCCTCCTCTGAATGTTTCACTTGAATTGACTTGGCGCATGCTCATGCATGCATATGACTGAAACAATAATCAGTTAAGCCTCGATGAATTATTTTGCCTCAGGGGTCTTGAATCACTTTCATGCCATGATTAGTCTTCTTTTGTCGCAAGCATGATTATGACAGTTATTGCTCTCTCATTTGTTGCTCCCTTACTATTGCTAGCTTTCACTTGCACTGAATATAAGCTTACTCGTGTTTCCAACTCCCTAAAACCAAAAATGCCAAAAGTGTCCATCATATCTACCTATTAGCATCATTTGCTATTCCGTGCATGCTTAGTATGCCTTGTTTTCTTCCGAACAAAATGTTTGCTTGTGATGAGAAAGTTAGTAAGTAAAGCTCTCATGAACTTGATGGCACACTTTACTTTCTTGCACTTAATAATCTTGAACCATTGCGTCCATCTTTGTTGCGTATATGCTTGCGCTTTATAAGTTGAAGTTAGTAGAACCATGTATCATGGGGAACGCTTTCAACATTGCACTGGTACTTTGTACCTCGTTGATATCACGATTCTTTTGCTTATGGATCCCGGCGGTGTGAAATAAAAGGGGAACTTGTAAGATCATGGAGTTTGTATATGTGTTAGAGAAACGCCTGGGTAGCTAGCCTAAGCCATGCCTAATCATGGTGGAAAATTGCAGCATAACCATAATGAGCATTCTATGAAGCATCCTCAATAAAAACCTATGCAAATAGCAAATAAAAAGATCGCTGAGATGCTCATTGTCTGCTTGCCTTGTCATTTTTATTATGGGATAGCTCCTGTATCATGTGCAAGGGGTACCCCGTTGGCAGTTCTCTATGATACATATGTACTTATAATGACAAGAGCTTACTTGTGAATGAAGTTGAGTAGCATGAGGTTCGGTACTCGTAAGTAAGGGGCATGAGATTTTAACCTATAACTTGTCAAGCATATCCTCTTAGTTGTGTCACTTTCACCTTAACCATTTAAAGATGCTTATGATAGGGGCAATGAGAGCTCAAAGCTAATGAGTACCATATTTTCAGCATTTGGAAGCCTTTCAAACTTTTCAAAACCTTTTCATTTCCTTGTTGAGTCTCCACACATTCTATGAGCACTTTCCTGAGAGCATAGTTGTATTCTTAGTGTAATGTGCTTGTCTCAAAACTTGATTAATTGTGTTATGACTTTGATGCTTGTATCTTTGATATCTTTACTTCCAGTCTTCACTTGAACTTCAGAGGTGCCTTGGCATTTATGTTTGCTCTACAATCAAAGGCAAGCGAGATACCACTCTATCATACCTTGTTATGAGCATTGCAATGTTGCTTATGTTTATGTTTCATGCTACTTATTATTTTTGAGTTGGAATCTCTTCATAGCTTGCGATGACTATTAAGTAAACTTAGTTGCATACTCTTTATTATGAATTTCCTGAGTAGTTAACCATATGCTGAGAATATATACATCTTATGAAGCAAATGTGTTCGTAAAAGTTTCTTTTATCGCACTCAGTTTTCAACTGAATTGCTTGAGGACAAGCAATAAGCTGAGCTTGGGGGGAGTTGATACGTCCAAAACGTATCTACTTTCCCGAACACTTTTGCTATTGTTTTTCCTCTAAACTTGTGTGATTTGGGTACAACTAACATGAACTGACATTGTTTTCAGCAGAATTACCTTGGTGTCTAGTTTTTGTGCAGAAAATCAACTATCAGGAAAAATCCCGAAAAATATGCCAAAAATCCTATTTCACCAGAAGACTCACGGAGCCAGAAGATGAGACAGAGTAGGGCCACGAGGGGCCCACACCACCTGGCCACGCGGGCTAGGCCAGGCCACGTCTGGGGTGGTGTGGCCGCCTCGGCTGCCCCATCGGCCTCCATCTTCGCCTATAAGTTACCCCTTTACCTAAAAACCAAGGGGGGTTCGACGTTTTTCCAGAAAGAGTTCCGCTGTGCCGTCACCACCAGATTCCGCGATTCGAAACCAGAAACTCCGTTCTGGCACCTTGCCGGGACGAGGAATTGGAGGAGATCATCACCATCATCATCACCATCGCTTCTCCATCGACCATCCATGTTTCCCCCATCTATGAGTGAGTACTCCCCCTTTGTAGGCTATGGGAATGGTAGGGATTGGATGAGATCGTTCATGTAATGGCATCGGATTGTTAGGGCATGGTGCCTAGTATCTATTATTAGTGCTTTTTGACTTTGTTGCAACTTGTTATGCTTAATGCTTGTCACTAGGGCCCGAGTGCCATGATTTCAGATGTGAACATGTTATTGATTCATTATGATAGTATTGTTTATGGTCTTACCTGCAAGTTGTATACACATATTGTTGTCCGGAACCAAAGGCCCCGAAGTGATAGCAATCAGGATAACCGGAGGGAATGGCTTTGATGTGAGGATCACATGTGTTCATAGAGTGTTAATGCTTTGCTCTGGTGCTCTATTAAAAGGAGCACCTTAATTGCCAGTAGTTCCCTTGAGGCTCCGCTGTAAACGGGCTAGCAGGACAAAAGATGTTGTGCAAGTTCTCATTGCGAGCACGTATGACTATATATGGAACACATGCCTATGATTATCTAGTACTTGGATGATTTATCTTATTTATCTGCAAATGCCCTATGTCTTGATTGCCATATGAATTGTCTTGTCCATGCAACGCCCATCCATCCATCCCTATGCCTGCTGTGCTTTAATCCTACTATTTACTACAATTGTTACTACTGTCTTTACTGTTACTACTGCTATTACTTTACTATTGCTAGTACAAAACTGTTGCTACTGATAAACTATTGTGAGTAAGATTGTTTCCAGGTGCAGCTGAATTGACAACTCAGTTGTTAAGGCTTATAATATTCGTTGGCTCCCCTATGTCGAATCAATAAATTGGGTTTCACTTCCCTTGAAAATACTACAATACACCCCCTATACCTATGGGTCATGACAGTTGCGGAAGTAGAGCTTCTGGATCCAAATCCCGCAGCGCGAAGGCGCTCCGCGATGAAGATGTCTCTTGTTCTCGCAGTCCGAACTTGGGACCACGGTCACGAGAGAGAGAGAGAGAGAGAGAGAGAGAGAGAGAGAGAATATCAATTGGAGGTCTTCCCAAAAGTGAGAAGACCTTTATTGAATATTGTTTGTATTTATCTGGCCAAATACCCCCACTATATATAGGGGGAGGGGAGGTACTACCTCCCTCAAAGTCCCGGGGTGGGACTAAAGGAGAGGAGAGGGGGAGGGGTGGCGCCGCCGGCCACCGCCATGGGCCCCATGCGAGGGGATGGCCCACTAGGGCGCTGGCCACCCCCTCTGGCCCTTCTCCCTCTCACCTTTCCCTAATGGGCCCTCTTCCCTCTGGAATTGGCCCATTAAGCCTTTTGACCTTTTAATTGATTTTCGCTTTTATTAAATAATTATGAATAAATGATTAAATCAATATTTAAGATTCATTCACATATTATTCAATCTCCATGGCTATGGAACACCTTCCACCTCCACTCCGGACATCCTCTGAACTTACCGAAACCCTTCCGGTTTTCTCTCTACTATTCTTCGGCGATTCTACCGAAACTATAAACACTCTCTAAGCATCATCAAACCCTTAAGCGTGATACCCTATGGTTCGGGAACACTCTAGACATGGTCGGGACACTCCCAGACCAATGATCGACAGAGGGACCTGGATGGCCATGTGACCCCTGTGCGTTCCATGAAGACCTTTCGTTGTTTGAACCGGGACAGTCGTGTCTTATTCCTTTTGTATCTCGATACTTGCACTGCCCGAGATCTGATCAATGACATCACCATTTCGTGTTCAATCTCGTTACCGAACAATGCTACTTGACTCATTACGACAAGTGATATCCCTATGATCAAATCACATGTTGCGCAGCTATTGGATATAACTTCTCCGAGTGGGCCATTGAGTATCTTTCCGTCACATGGATCGACAAAATCTGCTCTTGACATATATTACCTCTACGGTTTCCTCCGAGTACCTGAACACACCTTTATAACCACTGTATTACCAAGTGGCACTTGATGCTATCTAAGCACTCTCGGGAGATAGTGATTGATATAGCCTCACAGTCTAAGGAATAGTCTACGAGGATCCATTTCTAATCATCATAACTTGAACTTCGTGACATGATCAGGTCACGATGTTTAGGTTGGGTATTGGTTCATCGTATCATTCTCAGAATGAGTTGAGTCCATTTCCAACTGGCATAAATGCCACATGATCAAGAAACTTGATCATTTGTTGACCAATGAACCAGTGACTAGAGTTTCACTAGGAACCCCTGGTTGTTTATATATCACACGTGTATTGATGTTTCCACTCAATACAGTTATAGCATGATATAAAACTTAATCATAAACTTTATGAAATATGATAATAGTCCTTATTACTATTTGTCTCTAGGGCATATTTCCAACAATGGGTAGGGTATGAGTAGGGTAGATCAATATCATACCCACTCCCGTTTAGTCAATGGGTATAACATTTTACCCATACCCGTACTCGCGGGTATAAAACTTTACCCATGCCCGTACCCATGAAAAATATTGAAGTTTAGAAGTCACAATGTCATACTCTTGGCTAGGTTGCTTGGCCCTATAGGTTGTAACTCTACAAGTAAGTTTTACTACTATGTCAGTTTAAATGGGTAGGGTATGGGTCTATCTACTTATGTCCGTACCCATGACTTAATAGGTTAGGGTATGGATATTACCCATGGTATAAAATTGTGCCCATACCCTACCAACACGGGTACAATACCTGCGGACACTCGTGGGTAAAATTTCCATCCTTAGTGCGAAGGGACAATAAGAGTTGTGAGAACAAAGTACTTGTGGGGCCTAGAAACTTTCACATTTTTTGGATGAAAACACCGTCGCTGCTTATGTTATGAGTGGTTTGATGTCGTCCCTCAGGCGCTAGATTATTCACATTAGCGAAATAGTGGGTTCCCATATTTTTGTTTAGAATAGAAGTATGAACACTCCCAACCATAGTGATTGAAAAGTTATTGACAAAGGGTGCTTTATTTTTTTAAAGCTTAGGGCACTTTATTATTACACTCGATTCCCCATACCACCGGCCTACCATTCTGCTATTTTTAAAAACATAGTTTTGGAGAATACTTTAGTTTAAACCCCTATTATTTGTTGGAACAAAACACGAAAAGGTATTCAATAGTTTAGTTTATTCAGAAATCAAAATGTTTTCTAAATAATTTAAAAATACTTTGATGCCAAACTCGGCCTTAATATCTAAACCGAGCCAATCTGGGCCATGGATGATCAATATTTAGATGCCAAATGGCCAAATGGCCCTTTAATTTCTGAACTGAGGCAGTATGGGCCATGGATGATCACCGATGTGCCTGTCAGCCTTTGATTCTAGGGAGTACGGCTTACCAATTTACTACTAGTTGGACTATACATAAATCTGAATTTAGTCGAGCGGGAAAATCTCCCGCTATCCAATGTTTCAAACATCTTGGAATCCCCCTTCTACCCCTAGTGAAGTCGGTTCATTGGGGCTTCTATCGTAATTTCCCTGATCAGTACCTCTATACCCCTCCCCTACCACCGAACCTCCCCCCACCCCTACACCCACACACAATCCTCGCCCCCAGCTGTGCAAAGCCCTGCGGAAAACACTAGATCTACCTTCACCACCTTAGATCTGAATCACCGTCGTTGCCATGCACTGCACCAAATCTGCTTCACCGACCCACTCTCCTGGCACGCCGAACACATTTCCATCACCAGGAATCTGCTTCTTCGCTCCTGTCGTCTAGTGCTCGGAGGAACCCCTGTTCTGCTTCACCTTCGCCCACAAGCACCGCAACCGCAACACCCTCGACAACCTCGTCGTCACCACCCAGGATTCATAGGATGCCTAAACGTTGTTGCGACTGAGGTAACCATATCTCCTTCGAGTTTGGTAAGATAAATATGTAGCAGTTAACTGTATTTTGAATTGGTGCTAATTTTGTAGTAACTTACAAGTACTATACTTGTTACCCGTATCTTCCTAAATAATTTTTTTGTAGTCAGGTTTAACCGTAAGGCATTCAACTATGATTTTGTATGTCATGGAGAAATATGAGTCAGCCAACGGTTAACACATTTGTTTCCATTATCTACTTTAGTAAGTGCCCATATGTGATGTGGTTATTATTTCTCTCTGGCTGGGCGTAGTCTATGGCACTAATTGTTATTTCTTGCTTCATGCTTTTGTCCTATCTATGTAGTACATGTTTACATTCGTTATACTGCTTCCACTAAGATGTCTGTTTCATTTGCTTCTGCTTACCCCACTATTCCTAACTGTTTGTTGTTGTTACGCAATGAACAGGTGCAGTTTACACTAGAAATCGTAGAATGAATAGCCCCTATAATCTCGTAAGTATCTATTGCTTTTGTATCACTTCATGCTAACATATGTGAGACTAGAACCTTTTTGTGTTTACTATTCGTTGCACCATTATGAAGAGGACCCACACTGAATTATGGAGAACACCAGTCCAATTACTTGACGCAGCGGAGATCGTCGACGAACATACCTGTAACCAGATCAACAACCCTGAGACTCTACATAGAGCTACTGTAAGGATGTCCCCCCTTTTTAAGGTTTAAGTCCCCTGGTGTCATGCCATTGACTCTAGTTGAGTTGTTATTTTTGTTGGAGGCACTAGGGTGATTATAACAAGGCCAGAAATGCAACGGAATCCAATATAACAGAAATGGAAGGATCATAAGCAACCGCCCAATTCAAATCTCACTCTAGTATCTACACGTGTATGGCTATTTTAATACGAGGCACATGATAGTACACTTTGTCTTTGGGTAGATAATCAAAAATGTTAAACATTCTAACTGTTTGATAGATTGTTTGATCATTTCTCTAAAATGATTTGGCTAGTCTATTAGAGGCACACCTCTGCATGAGATCCTTGTGTTGAGTGCTTACATTGCTATAACAGACCAAATAATCTTTTGAAAATCTTTGAGAATGAACATGGTAGTTTTGTTTCTTTGTATGATGTTGTAACTTTTTTATCTTAGTTTCAGCCTTCATCAAGTAGAGCAGTCATTTCATACGGCAGAAGTGACACTTTCATACTATTTCATCCCTCTATGAAGTCAACTTTTCTAGTTATTCCAGAAGAAAGAGATGTATGATGCCCTACCGTTACTAATTGCTTTATTCCTTTTAGCAAAAGGATTGATTTGAAATTCGTTGGTTTTTGTTTTCCTTGGTAATGATAATGATGTTATATGATGTTTCTTTCTGTTTTAGGTTGCAAATATAAATATGAAGGAAGAACAGAAAACAACTACCTCAAGTTTAGATCTCTTTGGACAGAGCAGTAGTGACAGTGCGTATTGCTCACATAGGTACACGATATCGACTGCTCCATATATTCCAGCAGAAAGAGTTTTTGGTGCTGCACTCCAAGATGCACTTGATGTAGTTGGATAGGAAGCCAACAGAATAGAGGCAGTAGTCTCTATAGCAAGGAAGGAGTTACCTGAGTTGAAAAATAGGCAAGCTTTGACAGAGAATCTACTTAATAATATCCTCAAAAAGTCTCGTGGTAATCCCGTCGTTACATGTGAGGTGGCGTGAGCTCCCTAAAAGAAACATTTTTAAAACTGAGATCATATTGTTTATCAGCTGTGTTGTACTCCGATGATGCTTTACAGAATTTTTCAGGACTGTAATAATTTACTAATTTTCCAGTTATAAGTTATTTTCCACAGTTCCGGAATTTATTTAGAATTTTTGAGAACTTGTGTTCTTTGTTTATCCACCTTCCATTTTGTTTTATGGATCTAAAGTAGGATCAACTTAGACAAGAGTATCGCTGACAAAAGTTTTTACCGATGAACAATGAATGTAAATGGCAATGACGAAAGAGCGAGAAAGGCTATTATGATGTGTGAATAAAATAGAAAAGAAAGGCATATAAAAAAAACCATAAAAAAATAAAACAAGAAATAAAAGAAAAGTGAAAAAAGAGAAAAAAAAAGGAAAAAAAAAGGAAGAGAAAGGAAAGATTAAAAAGAAAAAAAGGACCAGAAAACAGAAAAATAATAGAAGAAGATAGGTAGGCGAGAACAAGGAAAGAACAAAAAGGAAAAAGAAAGAAAAGATAGGAATGAGGCGAACAAAAAATCAGGAAACAACTAATAGTGTGACCGGTAAAGAGAAGAGTTTGAATGGAGAAAATAAGAAAGAATGATGCAGCACCATAATAGGTGTGAAAAAGGACCATAATGGAGAACGGAGAATGCGAGCGGCGCGAGGGAAAAGAGAAGAGTGGGCCTTGTGCAAGATTGGGCTTGTCGAGAATGAACCAAAGAAAGCAGGACGGAAGTGACGACCGCCACGAAAAGTTCAATTGTTGCACTAAGTTGTAAATCCCAAACGGGCATTCAAACAAGCACAACCATTCCCCATGGGCAGCACTTGGTTATGGGTTGATCCTTCTTCTTATTGGGCTTAGCTTCTGCATTCTAGTCTGGCTTTTCATGTGGGGCCCGGCTTTAGCATGGGTTTAACTGATGGCATGGTGGTTTGGTGTAATAATTGTGGCATCTTGCATGACATTAACAATGGCAGATGAATTTGAAGAATTACACGGAACAATTTTGGTGGGAATCGGTGCGGTGAAAACCGCGATAAAAAATCGGGAAAAAATCTGTTTAGATTCTTTGGCATCGGGCCACGAAGACTTTTTTTTTTTTAATTTACTTTGGCGAAACAACCACTTTCAAAACCGAAATAGTCTGTTGTAAAAGACAACTTTTTTTCTGCCCTCACCTCCCTCATCTCATCACCTCTTCCTGAATCTCTCTCTCCCCTAAATTATTGATATGGATCATGGATTGGCGCTATACATGTTTTTGGCTTGTTTATATGGGAAAGTCTTTGCTTCCTTTGCTTTTCTTTGGGCGGGAGATGGTTGTTGGGTATGCGATCACGGATGGATGTGATGCGGACGTGCTTTGAAGTGTGCTGGATTTGGTGGTGCTGGACCGGACTCACATTGGATTCTAATCAATGATCTTGAGAATTAGTGTCGACACTACATCAACCACGAAATAAGTTTCATTAACAATGTTTTGTCGTTCTTCAAGGGTATGTTCTCTATGGATGTATATCCACCCATTGATTGTATCTAGATAGATAGATCTTGGTGCTTAGATGTTCACGTCATAGGAATTTTTTTGTTTTCTATGCTATGAACCTAACAGTGGTATCAGAGCCTGATCTATGCGTAGATGCTTTGCACGGGTAGTACACATATAAGTATGTGGGCGATGATGATCATGTTATTGCTTCTTTCATGTATTTTGGATATTGGTGGCATAGTGGGATGAAGCGGCTTTAACTTTACATGTATGTCCTTACAGACCAAGACCGGCACGCTTGACATTCAACTAGTTTTGCATAAGTGGCTAGCGGGTGTCTATCTCTCCTACTATAGTCAATATCTGGTTTACAACAAGTTGCTAATAATTTAGTTATCATCGTTGTGGTTCCATGTTTGTAGGTAAGACCGGTTCTATCTTCGAAATCCCTAAGCCACGTAAAACTTGCAATGGATAAGTTAGAAGCGTCTAGTTTAGATTGTTGCTGGGCTAGTGTCATGATATGGTAATGTTGTAAGTTGATGTATAGTTGATACTTTTACAACACACCTAAACGTGTAAGTTCCATAGACCTTGGCCTTACACACAAAGGAATGATAAAGATCATACCACGATGCACATGATAGTGATCAAGTGCAAGAACCATATCATTTCACTTTACACATATGATGTTTGCATCTTATATTGCTTGTTTGGCGTTTTAGTAGCATTATAATATGATCCCTCATTTATATATCAAGATAAAAATGTGTTCTTTCTTAAGTATGCATCGTTCTATGGATCGTGTTTCGAGACATCACGTGATGATCGGGTGTACTTGACTCTGCGCTTTCATACAACGGGTGTAAGACAGTTTTACGCACGTGAGTACTAAGGTTCTTACTTGGCGAGCCTAGCATGTATAGACATGGCCTCGGAACACGGACCTAAAGGTTAAGCATGAGTCATATATTAGATATATGATGCACATATAGATGCTCTCCTTTGAAGCTATACCGACTCATGTGATGATCGGACTTGGTGTAGTGGATTCGGTTCATGTAATCACCAAAAAGACACGAGGGATGTTGTTTTTGAGTGGGAGTTCATTCGTAGTTTGGATTAGTTGAACTCAATTTGTCATAAACTAAATCAAAGTGAATTTGCATAATTTTTTATAGTCATTGGCATCTGTTTACTACCTTATGCTTAGTTTTAATTGAGATAATAGAACTATAGAATTCTCAATATTTTCTTTACGAACTAGTATCGTATTGTTTTGAATGTCAATTGAAAGTTTAGAAGTCCTATTGCGAACTTTCAGCAAACTCTATTTACTCCATGAAGTTTAATAAGTAGTATTAATCGAGAGTGAAAATTCCAATGTTAGTATCTAAAGTATCATGTTTGCCTCCATGATTCTTGATATTCAAAAGTTTTTTTTAATATCGAGGTTATCTAGGAGCTAAAAGAATTGTTTCAGAAGCCATCATGTGTGGAAGATATTTTGATATCTAAAACAATGTTTATGGTTGCAACATGATAGAGTATAATTTGGCAAGATACATGTTCTCATATTGTATGAGAATTTGTGAAGGTTGGAGACGCTAGATGTCCTAATCTCCCAAAAAGGTTTTGGGAACTGACATTATACTCACAATTTATCCTTATAGGCTATAATAGCTTGATCATGAAAGTTGTCATGATAAGGATGAATAGAAGATTTAAGTAAAATGTTTACTACACTAAAAGATTACTAAATAATGGATTTTTGAAAGAATACCAAACATTTGATGATGGTGATCCACTTCAAAGTGCAAGTCCAAAGGTATTAGTATTTGACTATATACAAGCTTTGTACCATGTTTCATGTGAATGACACCACAATTGATGTTGATAGATTCTTTTAAAAGGAAAAGGAATTGCTGAAAGAGAATCTATAAAATATTTGGCAAAAAAGAAAAAGTTGGAAATGTTCAACTTAGGTATATAGAAGATATACATGTTATGGCTGTATTCCTTGCTTATTAAACAATGTGGTTCTGAGGTATTGGATACCGAATTGGTTGGTATGAAGTGTCATACAGGACAACACAATTCATGAACTACAATGGCCTAAGTAACTAGCAAGAGATTAAGTGATGATGTTCATCGAAAACAAATAAAGTGTTATTGTGTTTTTCGTTGTCATCAAACCTAGCCTTCAAGATTTATTTTAATAATTGTTATTTTGTTCCGGTATTACGAGAATAATGGTTGTTCAAATAATTACCATATTCCATAAAAGATGGATGAACTTTTACAAGTCTAGTGGGAGAAATCACATCCATAAACACTATTGCTAAAATGTCGCAAGACAAATGATTGAAACATCACTTATGAAGTGACATCGCTATTTTAAAGTATATTGGAAAGAAAACATGAAGAAACTCCATGTTGATGGATTTTTGGAGTCTTTGATTTTGATCAATTGACGCTTATGAAACTTTCCTCGAGATAATTGAAACTCCGTTCATAGGCCAGAGAGGAACGGATGACTAGCTTATTGGAAATTATGCATGTTGATGTGCATAGTCATGATTCGTCCTTATAAGCTATAGTAGCTTGATCATGAAAGTTGTCATGATAAGGATGAATATAAGATGTAGGTAAAATGTTTACTACACTAAAGATTACTAAAGAATGGATTTTTGAAAGAACGCCAAACATTTGATGATGGTGATCTACTTCAAAGTGCAAGTCCAAATGTATTAGTATTTCACTATACATGCTTTGTACTATGTGTCATATGAATGGCGCCACTATTGATATTGATAGATTCTTTTAAAAGGAAAAGGAAATGCTGAAAGAGAATCTATAAAATATTTGGTAGAAAAGAAAAGACTAGAAATATCCAGCTAAGGTATATAGAAGATATACATGTTATGGTTGTATTCTTTGCTTGTTAAACAATGTGGTTCTTGGGTATTGGATACCGAATTGGTTGGTATGAAATGTCATACAGAATGATGCAATTCATGAACTACAATGGCCTAAGTAACTAGAAAAATAATATGTGATGATGTTCATCGAAAACAAATAAAGTGTTATTGTGTTCATCGTTGACATTAAAGCTTGCCTTCATGATTTGTTTAAATAATTGTTATTTTGTTCCAGTACTATGAGAACAATGGTTGTTCAAATAATTACTGCATTCCATAGTAGATGGATGAACTTTTACAAGTCTAGTTGGAGAAATCACGTCCATAAAACTAATGCTAAAATGTCGCAATACAAATGATTGAAAGATCACTTACGAAGTGATATCGCCATTTAAATTATATTGGAAATAAAACATGAAGAAACTCCATGTTGATGGATTTTTGGAGTCTTTGATTTTGATCAAATGACGCTTGTGAGACTTTTCTCGAGATAATTGAAACTCCGTTCATAGGCCAAAGAGGAACAGATGACTAACTTATTGGACGTTGTGCATGTTGATGTATATACTATATAGTCCATTATGTGTAGCCATATGTGATGGATCTTTTCGCTTCATATGCTTTCTCCAGAAATTTGAGTGAATATATCTGTATATACTTAATAAGGAAGAAGTATGAAACATTTGAATATTGTTCAAAGACTTTCAAGATGAAGTGGGAAATCATTGTAATAAGAAAATAAACAGTTTATGATTTGATCATAAAGGAAGATATTTGAGTTACAGGTTTAACAAAACATCTAAGATTAGAGGAATTAGTCCATGGATTTGCATTTCCCGATATACCACAGGAGTATGGTATGTTCGAGAGATCAAATCAAACCTTGTTTGACATTTTAAGATCAAAGGTGTCATTTATAAAACTATCATTATGTTTTAAGGCTTGAAGTTTTAGAGACTCCCGCTTTTACACTGAAAAGAGCACAATCGTGATCCGTTGAAATGACCCCATATAAGTTATGGTTTGGGATAAAACCCTAGTTATCTTTTCCTAAATTTTGGTATGCTATGCATAAGTAAAATGTTTACAACCAAAGTCAGATAAGCACGTCTTTGTAGCTTATCCCAAAGAATTTGTTGGGTATTCCTCCAAAACAGTGAGGACAAAAGAGTTTGTCGCTTGGAACGTTAAGTTTCTTGAGAAGGAATTTCTCGCAAAAAGTTAAGTGGGAGGACAATAGAACTTTGATAAGGTTATTGAACCTTAGCTATATGTGTTAAGTAGCGTAGCGCCGAAAAGTGTCCCGGTGGCAGACACAATTCTCATGGCTCCCGTGATTATAAAGGTTGTGATCTTGGAGATTATAGTTCCTATTTGAACCGTATGCATCAGTTAACAATCAAATAGTGAGATTTGATAAACAAGTCGTTATTTTTTTGACAATGATGAACCGACTGCATGCAAAGAAGCGATGATGGGCCCTGAATCCATAGAATGATTAGAAGTCATAAAATCCGTGATAGTTTCCATACACGAGAAATCAAGTATTTTGAAATTGGAAGACCCTCCAAAAAGGCATGAAGCCTATCGGTCGCATTTGGATCTATAAAGAAATAGACATGGATGTTTGACATCTATGAAATGGTCAACATGTCGGAAATAAGTCTATGACAATGTTCAAGTAGTTGACTATGACAAGATTTGATCTTTCATAGCGATATTTAGTCTTGACAAATTAATGTAGCAACCACTACATATAATTTGGTATATGATAGTTAAACAAACAAAACAATGTTCTTCTAATAGAATGGTTACCTAGGACGTGTACAAGACATGGTCCGAAGGATTTTGTTAATTCAAAGGGTGCTAAAAGGGCATGCAAACTTCAATAGTTGAAGTGAGCATAGCGGAGTTGGAATCTTCACTGTGATGAAAATGTTAAAAGAGTTTAATTTCATCAAAGACGATGAAGATGCTTGCATTTGCAAGAAACTAAGTGGGAGCGCTGAGACAAATTACCAATACATTATGTAGAGTACATATTGTTGATTGGAAATGATGTATCTTTTATTGACACAAGTTAAGAATTTCATTAAAATTGGATTTTGATGAAAGACTTGGGCAAAACCGCAATATTTGGCATCAATGTCTATATGGCTAGATTGAGGCACTAATATGGCTATGCCAGGCGTACATATATGAGATATTGAAAGGGGTTCAATATGGAAAACAACAAGAAAGGTTCTTGTTGCATGGAAAGGATTGAATCAAGATTCAAGTGTATCAACGCTTGGTGAGTGAAATCACAAGAATATTTTGATCAATAATACCGTGATATGTACATATCCAGATATGTCCTATGCTCTAAATGTTGTGAGCGTATACCAGAATGATTCATAAGATGATCACTTGATGATAGTAAAGATATTATTATGAGCTTTGGAAGAACTAAGAATGTATCATGTATAAGGGACAAATAGTTGAAAGTAGTTCATTGTAAAGTGTTACATTGATACTAGTTTGTCACAAGATACAAATTAAATTTATCTCAATTTAAACTATGGGTGGCACAATGTAATGGAAAGGAAGTTCCATGATGTATTCGGATGAGTTCCAAAGTTAAGGCATTATGACGGATACTACAACAAAAGGCTAAGTATATGACTGCTATAGTAGCAGCAAAGGAGCACATTTGGGTTAAGTAGTTTGTTATCAAACTAGGCGTGGTTCACAGTGGGCTAATACTATGAAGATATATTGTACGAAAATACTATCAACATGTTTTAACCCAAAGGAACTAAAGGTCTCACCAAAGGACTAAATTTATACAATGCCATCTCATTAGAGAATGAGTGATGCGTAGAGACGCAAAGACATGAAAATACACACGGACCTGAAAATGTCAGATCCGGAGATTATGTTAACCACTAGCAAACGTGTATATTCAACACCTAGGTGTTGTATATACAAGTTTGCAAACTATATTATTGACTCTAGTGCAAGTGGGAGACTGAAGGGAATATGCCCGAGAGGCAATAATAAAGTGGTTATTATATTATTCCATGTTTATGATGAATGTTTATTTTGCATGCTATAATTGTATTAATTGGAAACATTAATACATGTGTGTTTAATAAACAAATAGAAGGTTCCTAGTTAT
This sequence comes from Avena insularis, assembly GCA_023614405.1. Taxonomy (NCBI): domain Eukaryota; kingdom Viridiplantae; phylum Streptophyta; class Magnoliopsida; order Poales; family Poaceae; genus Avena; species Avena insularis. Next base: position 249,919,294 of record CM042696.1, read on the forward strand.
GCCTCTCTTATAAACTAGCTCATTGATTAACAAGATGATCAAGGTTTCCTGATCATGGACATTCGATGTTGTTAATAACGAGGTCACAACATTGGTGGAATGATGTGATGAACATTCATCCGAAGTATAGCATTGCGATCAAAGTCATTGTGTTTATATTGCTACAACATCATACGAAGTAATCCTAATCCTTAGACCATGAGATCATGTCAATCACTAACACTGGAAGAGTATCTTGATAACATCAAACGTCACACTGTGACAGGGTGACTATAAAGGTGGGTTCACTGCAATAAAGGTGTTATGTAGAGGCTCATGGATCAAGAGTGGGATTTGTCCATCCCGATGACGGATAGATATACTTAGGGCCCTCTCGGTGATATCGCATTGAAATAGCTTGGAAGCAAGTGATGTGATCACTAGAATGTTATATCACAGGATCGAGAAAAGAGTGCATGTTGGTAACAAGATCAAACTAGGTATGAGAATACCGATGATCGAATCTCAGACATGTAATATATCATGAGACAAAAGGATTTAGATACGACGTTAAAGGTTCACACAATCATAAGAGTCATCGTTGAATGTGTGGGAGTCAGTAGGGATCTCCAGGTCCTACTGGTGATTATTGATCGAAGTGAAGGGTTTGCAGCATAGAAAACAAAAAATTCCTATGATGGGAACTATTATACGCCAAGATCTATCTATTAGATACAAGCAACAGGTGGATATACATCCATAGAGAACATACCCTCAAAGAAAACAAAGCTTTGTTAACGAGATGGAACTCATGGATGATGTAGTCGTACACTTGTCGATATCAAGATCGTGATGAAGTCCAGCAGGTCCAGCTCTAGCACGTCCATCAGATCCAGCTCCATCAAGTCCAACACCACCAAGTCTAGCAACGCAAGCAGTGGTGCATCCGTGATTGCACACACGTCTGGTACCCCGACAACCTCCATCCCTCGCTCCAACAAAGCAGCGGAAGCATCAACTTCTTTCCATATAAAGCCACCGGGAACATGTATCTCGCTAATCCGAGACCATGGGGGAAAATACTAGAGGGGGAGAGAGATCCTTCACGAGGAGGTGTGTGGAAGAAGGGTGAGAGGGGTGGCCTTTTATAGGAGGAGGGGGTACCCCTCCCCATGGCCGGTGCCCCATGGGGGTGACCCCTCACCTCCCCCATTCATGTGGTGGTAACCCCCTCCACATAAATTTGTCCCTTAACATTCCTCTTTAAAGTCTTTACTTTAAATGCATTAAATTTATCCAAATTTAATGCTCTACCATTTAATAAAACTCTTTTATTAATTTTATTAAGAATTTTGTTAATTACTTTAATTAACAAACATTCACATAAAACCCCCTGCAATATTTCAATATCACATGCACAACCAGTTTCTTCACCCGAAACAATTCCGGTTTCCATCGAAATAATTCCAGCGCTTTCTTAAATCTTTATCTACTTGCTCCAAAAGGTTTCGGTATTCCTTAAGTGTGTCACCCTACGGTTCACGAATAATGTAGACATGATCGAGACCCCTCTCCGATCAATAATCAGCAGCGGGACCTGGAGATCCGTACTGACTCCCACATATTCAATGATTACTCTTGTGATCGTGTGAACCTTTAACGTTGTAACTAAATACCTTTGTATCGCGATATATTACATGTCCGAGATTTGATCATCGGCATCCAAATACCTAGTTTGATCTCGTTACCGACATGCACTCTTTTCTCGTTCCTGTGATATAACATTCTAGTGATCACATCACTTGCTTGCAAGCTATTCTCAATGTGATATCACCGAGAGGGCCCAGAGTATATCTATCCGTCATCGGGATGGACAAATCCCACTCTTGATCCATGAGCCTCTACATAACATTTTCGTAGCACTGAACCCACCTTTATAATCACCCTTTCACGGTGTGACGTTTAATGTTATCAAGATACTCTTCTAGTGTTAGTGATTGACATGATATCATGGTCTAAGGACTAGGATTACTTCGTATGATGTTATAGCAATATAAACACAATGAATTTGATCGTAATGCTATACTTCAGATGAATGTTCATCACATCATTCCACTAATGGTGTGACCTTGTTATTAACAACATCTAATGTCCATGATGAGGAAACCGTGATCATCTTGTTAATCAACGAGCTAGTTTATAAGAGAGGCATAACTAGGAACTTTCCTTTTTTTATTAAACACATATGTATTAACGTTTACAAATCAATACAACTATAGCATGCAAAATAAACATTCAGCATAAACAAGGAATAAGATAATAACCATTTTATTATTGCCTCTAGGGCATATTCCCTTCAGTCTCCCACTTGCACTAGAGTCAATAATATAGTTTGAAAAACTTTGCATATTGAACACCTATGGATTTCTGGTGTTGCATATACCCGATTGCTAGTGGTTAACATAATCTCCAGATCTGATAGTTTCAGGTCCGCGTGTATTTGCATGTATTTGCGTCTCTACGCATCACTCATTCTCAAATGAGATGGCATTGTATAAATTTGGTCCTTTGGCGAGACCTTTAGTTCGTTCAGGTTAAAATATGTTGATATTATTGTCATACAATATATCTTCATAGTATTAGCCCACTTTGAACCACACCTAGTTTGATAACAAACTACTTAACACAAATGCCCTCCTTTGCTGCTACTATAGCAGTCATATACTTAGCCTTTTGTTGCAGTATCCGTCACAATGTCTCAACTTTGGAACTCATCCAAATCCATCATGCAACATCCTTTCCATTACATTGTGCCACCCATAGTCTAAATTGAGATAAATTTTAATTTGTATCTTGTGACAAAACTAGTATCAATGTAACACTTCACAATGAACTACCTTTAACTATTTGTCACTTATACATGATATATTCTTGGTTCTTCCAAAGCTCATAAGAATATCTTTACTATCGTCCAATGATCATCTTATGAATCATTCTGGTATGTGCTCATAACATTTAGAGCATAGGACATATATGGATATATACATATCACGGTATAACCGATCAAAATCTTCATGTGATTTTACTCACCAAGTGTTGAAACACTTGAATCTTGATACAATCCTTTCCATACAGCAAGAACCTTTCTTGTTGTTTCCATATTGAACCCTTTCAATATCTCATATATGTATGTCTGGCACAACCATATTAGCGCCTCAATCTATCCATATAGACATTGATGCCAAATATTCTGGTTTTGCCCAAGTCTTTCATCGAAATCCTATTTTAATGAAATTCTTAACTTGTGTTAATAAAAGATACATCATTTCCAATCAACAATATGTACTATGTATAATGTATTGGAAATTTGTCTCAGCGCTCCCACTTAATTTCTTGCAAATGCAAGCATCTTCATCATCTCCAATGAATTTAAACTCCTTTAACATTTTCATCATGGTGAAGATTCCAACTCCGCTATGCTCACTTCAACTATTGAAGTTTGCATGCCCTTTTAGCACCCTTTGAATTAACAAAACCCTTCAGACTGTGTCTTGTACACGTCCTAGGTAACTATTCTATTAGAAGAACATTGTTTTGTTCGTTTAACTACCATACACCAAATTATATGTAGTGGTTGCTACATTAATCCGTCAAGACTAAATATCGATATGAAAGATCAAATGTTGTCATAGTTAACTCCTTGAACATTGCCGTAAACTTCTTTCCGACATGTCGACTATTTCATAGATGTTAAACATCCATGTCTATTTCTTTATAGATCTAAACACGACCGATAGGCTTCACGCCTTTTCGGAGGGTCTTCCAAGTTTAGAAACTTAATTTCTCGTGTATGGATACTATCACGAATTCTATGACTTCTAGTCATTTTATGGAGTCAGGGCCCATCATCGCTTCTTTGCATGTAGTCGGTTCATCATTGTAAAAACAATAATGACTTGTTTATCAAATCTCACTATTTGATTCTTACCCGATACATATGGTTCAAATAGGAACTCTAATCTCCAAGATCACACCCTTTGTAATCATGGGAGCCATGAGCATTGTGGCCGCCACCGGGACACTTTCCAGCGCTGTGCTACTTAGCACATATTGCTAAGGTTCAACAACCTTATCAAAGTTCTATTGTCCTCCTACTTAACTTTTCCCGAAAAAATCATTCTCAAGAAACTTGACATTCCAAGCGACAAACTCTTTTGTCCTTGGTGTTATGGAGGAATGCCCAACAAATTCTTTGGGATAACCTACAAAGACGTGCTTATCTGACTTTGGTTATAAACATTTTACTTATGCATAGCATACCAAAATTTAAGAAAAGACAATTCAGGTTTTATCCCAAACCATAACTCATATGGTGTCATTTCAACGGATCACGATGGTGCTCTTTTCAGTGTAAAAGCGGTAGTCACTAAAGCTTTAATCATTAAAACATAATGGCAGTTTATAAATGACACCTTTGATCTTACCATGTCAAACAAGGTTTGATTTGATCTCTCAAACATACCATACTCCTGTGGTTTATCAGGAAATGCAAATTCATGGAACAATTCCTAAAATCTTAGGTGTTTTGCTAAACCCGTAACTCAAATATCTTCCTCTATGATCAAATCATAAACTCTTTTATTTTCTTATTACAATGATTTTTCACTTCATCTTGAAAGTCTTTGAACAATTTTCAAATGTTTCATACTTCTTCCTTATTAAGTAAATATATAGATATATTCACTCAAATTTCTGGAGAGAGCATATGAAGCAAAAAGATCCATCGCATATGGCTACACATAATGGACTATGCACATCAGTATGCATAATTTCCAATAAGCTAGTCATCCGTTCCTATTTGGCCTATGAACGGAGTTTCAATTATCTCGAGGAAAGTTTGACAAGCGTCAATTAATCAAAATCAAAAGACTCCAAAAATCCATCAACATGGAGTTTTTTCATGTTTACTTTCCAACATAATTCAAACAGCGATGTCACTTCATAAGTGATCCTCCAATCATTTGTCTTACGACATTTTAGCAATAATGTTTATGGATGTGATTTCTCCATCTAGACTTGTAAAAGTTCATCCATCCTTTATGGAATATGGTAATTATTTGAACAACCATGGTTCTCGTAATACCGGAACAAAATAACAATTATTAAAATAAATCTTGAAGTCTAGGTTTGACGACAATGAAAACACAATAACACTTATTTGTTTTCGATGAACATCAACACTTATTCTCTTGCTAGTTACTTAGGCTATTTCAGTTCATGAATTGTGTTGTTCTGTATGAAAATTCACACCAACCAATTTGGTATCCAAAACCGAAGAACCACATTGTTTAACAAGCAAGGAATACAACCATAACATGTATATCTTCTATATACCTAAGCTGGACATCTCCAACTTTTTCTTTTCTGCCAAATATTTTATAGATTCTCTTTCAAGAATTCCTTTTCCTTTTAAAAGAATCTATCAACATCAATAGTGGTGTCATTCACATGACACATAGTACAAAGCGTGTATAGTCAAATACTAATACCTTTGGACTTGCACTTTGAAGTGGATCACCATCATCAAATGTTTGGCATTCTTTAAAAAATCCATTCTTTAGTGATCTTTTAGTGTAGTAAACATTTTACTTAAATCTTCTATTCATCCTTATCATGAAAACTTTCATGATCAAGCTATTATAGCCTATAAGGATAAATCGTGAGTATAATATCAGTTCCCAAAACCTTTTTGGTAGATTAGGACGCCTAGCGTCTCCAACCTTCACAAATTCTCATACAATATGAGAACATGTATTTTGTTAAATTATACTCTATCATATTGCAACCATAAACTTTGTTTCAGATATCACAATATCTTTCACACATGATGGTTTTTGAAACAATTATTTCAGCTCCTAGATAACCTCGATATTAAAATAACTTTTGAATATCAAGAATCATGGAGGCAAACATGATACTTTAGATACTAACATTGGAATTCTTACTCTTGATTTAATACTACTTATTAAACTTCATGGAGTAAATAGAGTTTGATGAAAGTTTACAATAGGACTTCTAAACTTTAAATTGACATTCAAAACAATACGATACCAGTTTGTAAAGTAAATATCCAGAATTCTATAGTTCTATTATCTCAATTAAAACTAAGCATAAGGTAGTAAACAGATGCCAATGACTACAACAAATTATGAAAATTCACTTTGATTTAGTTTACGACAAATTTGGTTCGACTAATCCAAATTAGAAATGAACTCCCACTCAAAAATGACATCCCTCGTGCCTTTTTGGTGATTACATGAACCGAATCCACTACACCAAGTCCGATCATCACGTGAGTCAGTGTAGCTTCAAAGGCGAGCATCAATATGGGCATCACATCAACTATATGACTCATGCTTAACCTTTCGGTCCATGTTCCGAGGCCATGTTTGTATATGCTAGGCTCGCCAAGTAAGAACCTTAGTACTCGCGTGTGTAAAACCGTCTTACACCCGTTGTATGAAAGTGCAGAGTCGAGTACACCTGATCATCACGTGATGTCTCAAAACACGATCCATATCATGGTGCATACTTAAGGAAGAACACATTTTATCTTGATATTTAAATGAGGGATCATCTTATAATGCTACTAAAACGCCAAACTACCAATATAAGATGCAAACATCATATGTGTAAAGTGGAATGATATGGTCCATGCATTTGATCACTATCATGTGCATCGTGGTATGATCTCTATCATTCCTTTGTGTGTAAGGCCAAGGTCTATGGAACTTACATGCTAGGTGTGTTGTAAGGGTATCAACTATAAATCAACTTACAACAGTTCCATATCATGACACTAGCCCAGCAACAATCTAAACTAGACGCCTCTAATTTATCAATTGCAAGTTTTTACGTGGCTTAGGGCTTTCGAAGATAGAACCGTTCTTACCTACGAACATGGAACCACAACGATGATAACCAAATTATTAGCAACTCCTTGTAAATTAGATATTGACTATAGTAGGAGAGACAGACACCTGCCAACCACTTATGCAAAACTAGTTGCATGTCAGTCGTGGAACCGGTACTCACGTGCGATGACATGTAAAGTTGGTCTGGGCTGCTTCATCCCACTATGCCACCAATATCCAAAATACATGAAAGAATCAATAACATGATCATCATCGCCCACATATAAACATATGTGTACTACCCGTGCAAAGCACCCATGCATAGATCAGGCTCTGATACCACTGAAGGGTTCGCAGCATAGAAAACAAAAAAATTCGTACGACGGGAACTATTATACACCAAGATCTATCTATTAGACACAAGCAACAGGTGGATATACATCCATAGAGAACATACCCTCGAAGACAACAAAGCTTTGTTAACGAGATGGAACTCGTGGATGATGTAGTCGTACACTTGCCGATCTCAAGATCGTGATGAAGTCCAGCAGGTCCAGCTCCAGCACGTCCATCAGATCCAGCTCCAGCAAGTACAGCACCACCAAGTCCAGCACCACAAAGCAGCGGTGCATCCGTGATTGCACACACGTCTGGTACCCCGACAACCTCCGTCCCTCGCTCTAGAAAATCAGCGGAAGCAGCCACTCCTTTCCCGATAAAGCCACCGGGAACATGTATCTCGCTAATCCGAGACCATGGGGGGAAAATACTAGAGGAGGAGAGAGATACTTCACGAGGAGGTGTGTGGAGGAAGGGTGAGAGGGGTGGCCTTTTATAGGAGGAGGGGGTACCCCTCCCCATGGCCGGCGCCCCATGGGGGGTGACCCCTCACCTCCCCCATTCATGTGGTGGTAACCCCCTCCACATAAATTTGTCCCTTAACATTCCTCTTTAAAGTCTTTACTTTAAATGCATTAAATTTCTCCAAATTTAATGCTCTCTCATTTAATAAAACTCTTTTATTAATTTTATTTAGAATTTTGTTAATTACTTTAATTAACAAACATTCACATAAAACCCCTGCAATATTTCAATATCACATACAAAACCAGTTTCTGCAATTTCACCCGAAACAATTCCGGTTTCCATCGAAATAATTCCAGCTCTTTCTTAAATCTTTATCTAAAACATACTTGCTCCAAATGGTGTTGGTATCCCTTAAGTGTGTCATCCTACGGTTCGCTAATAATGTAGACATGATCGAGACCCCTCTCCGATCAATAATCAGCAGCGGGACCTGGAGATCCATATGGACTCCCACATATTCAATGATGACTCTTGTGATCGTGTGAACCTTTAACATCGTAACTACATCCCTTTGTATCACGATATATTACATGTCCGAGATTTGATCATCGGCATCCAAATACCTAGTTTGATCTCATTACTGACATGCACTCTTTTCTTGTTCCCGTGATATAACATTCTAGTGATCACATCACTTGCTTGCAAGCTATTCTCAATGTGATATCACCGAGAGGGCCTAGAGTATATCTATCCGTCATAGGGATGGACAAATCCCACTCTTGATCCATGAGCCTCTACATAACACTTTCGTAGCACTGAACCCACCTTTATAATCACCCTTTCACGGTGTGATGTTTGATGTTATCAAGATACTCTTCTAGTGTTAGTGATTGACATGATCTCATGGTCTAAGGACTAGGATTACTTCGTATGATGTTATAGAAATATAAACACAATGACTTTGATCATAATGCTATACTCCGGATGAATGTTCATCACATTATTCCACTAATGTTGTGACCTTGTTATTAACAACATCCAATGTCCATGATCAGGAAACCGTGATCATCTTGTTAATCAATGAGCTAGTTTATAAGCGAGGCATAACTAGGAACTTTCCTTTTGTTTATTAAACACACATGTATTAATGTTTCCAAATTAATACAATTATAGCATGCAAAATAAACATTTATCATAAGCAAGGAATAAGATAATAACCATTTTATTATTGCCTCTCGGTCATATTCCCTTCACGGAGAGGGGTCTCAATCATGTCTGCATTATTCGCGAACCATAGGGTGACACACTTAAGGGATACCGACACCACTTGGAGCAAATATCTTTCAGATAAAGATTTAAGAAAGCGCTGGAATCATTTCGATGGAAATCAGAATTGTTTCGGGTGAAATTGCAAAAACTGGTTCTGCATGTGATATTGAAATGTTGCAGGGGGTTTTATGTGAATGTTTGTTAATTAAATTAAGTAAAAAAATTCTGAATAAAATAAATAAAATAGTTTTATTTAATGAGAGTTGCATTAAATTTGGTGGAAATTTAATGGAGGTGAGTGGAATTTTGAGTGGGAGGCTAATTATGTGAGTGGGAGCTCCACCCACATGAATGTGGAAGAGGTGGAGGCACCTCCTTTGGCCGCCAGCCATGGTGAGGGGCTGCCCCCTCTCCCTATAAAAGGCACCCCACTCCCTCCTCTCATCACACACCTCCTCGTGAAGGATCTCTCTCCCCCTCTAGGAATTATTTCCCATGGTCTCGGATTAGCGAGATACATGTTCCCGGTGGCTTTATCTAGAAAAGGAGTTGCTTCTTCGGCTGCTTTGCTGGAGCAAGGGATGGAGGTTGTCAGGGTACCGAACATGTGTGTGATCACGGATGCACTGCTGCTTTGCAGTGCTGGACTTGGTGGTGCTGGACCTGCTAGAATTGCTGGTGCTGGACCTGCTGGACTCACTAGACTTCATCATGATCTTGAGATTGGCAAGTGTACGCCTACATCAACCACGAAATCAGTTTTGTGAACAATGCTTTGTTGTTCTTCAAGGGTATGTTCTCTATGGATGTATATCCACCCGTTGCTTGTATCTAGATAGATAGATCTTGGCGCTTAGATGTTCACATCGTAGATTTTCTTTGTTTTCTATGCTATGAACCCAACATCTTAAGCTCCATAATACTGCTGGTAGTTCTTCTATCCAACACCCCGCTGATTTTTGTAGCGGCTCAATGAGTCGGGGTTTTATCCCAGACAGAACTAGTCCGTTGGATCTTTCCACTTATCCGTTCGATACGGGGTCGGCTACTGATGCAACGTCTAGCCAAATCTTTTTACCTCGGCAAAACCGGGCAAATGCTCTTTAGGCAAAGTTAGTGCCATTATCTATTATGATGCTGTGTGGATAGCCCTATCTCAAGATTATATCTTTGAGGAACATCACGGTAGTTGGTCCATCACATTTTCTTATTGTCTTTACTTCAATCCACTTGGTAAACTTGTCCACCATGACTAAAATGTGAGTCATGTTTCCCTTAGCCGGTTTAAATGGTCCCACCATATCTAGGCACCACACAACAAATGGCCAAGTGATTGGTATAGTTTTGAGCTCCGACATTGGCATATGTGTTTTGGTGGCGTACCTCTGACAGCCATTACATTTCCTCACTAGTTCCTCGGCTTGCTCCAAGGCACTTAGCCAGTAAAATCCATGCCGAAAAGCTTTTGCCATTAAGGCTCTATACGAGGCATGATGACCACATTCCCCCTAATGGATATCTCAGAGGATGTCTAGCTCTTCTTCCGGGTCAACACATCATTGCAGGACACTTGTGAAACTTCTCTTGTATCGTTCAACATTGATTATGGTGTACGCCTTGGCTCTTCTGTGCACTTGCCTTGAAAGTATCTCATCATTCGGCAAAGTTCCATCTTTTAGGAACTCAGATATTGGACTTGCCCATGTTGGTATAGTACGAACTGGGAAAAGTACCTCATCAATTTCCATGGTGTCTACCGACATAACTCCTGTCGGATCAAGCTGAATAGTCCCCGGGTTCTGCGAAGTAGGCCCCGGGTTCACCGAGGTAGTCCCCAGGTTTGCCGAGGTATTCCCCTAGTCAATGTCCATTGGGGCAGCTCCTGATCCGGGGTTTGTTGGGATATATATTGATTCAGATTCTGGTGAGGGGGTGATGGATGGTTTTCTCAGATGCTCCAAGGCAATTCTTGGCGGGATAGCTTGACGATATGAGCCTAGTTTAGATAACATGTCGGCTTCTTCATTGTCAGCTCTAGGCACATGATGGAATTCACATCCCTCAAAGTACCCACATATCTTTTAGACGTGGAATCTGTACAGGGCCATGTTTGCATCCAGAGCATCCCAATGGCCATAAACTTGCTGTATCACCAAATCCGAATCTCCAAAACACTCAATCTGATGTATGCCAATCTCTTTTGCCACCTTTAAACCATGCACAAGTGCTTCATACTCGACAACATTATTTAATGCACGAAACTTAATCTGCATGACATATCTTAACTGGTCTTTCTTAAGCAAGGCAAGGACTACCTGACCCCTAATCCGTCCTTCAACTTTGATCCATCAAAGTGCATCCTCTAGTAATTTGGATCTGGCAAAGGTGGTTCGAACTGCATCTCGGCCCAGTCCACGAAAAAGTCAGCTACAGCTTGAGACTTGATTGCGTCCCTTCTATCCTATTGTGGTGCATAGGGGGCTAGCTGTATAACCCATTTTGCAATTTGGCCACTTGCGTCTTTATTGCTCATTATCTCAGATATAGGTGCGTCACATATCACCTTCACAGGGTGTTCTTCAAAGTAGTGCTTAAGCTTTTTGGCCACCATATAAACGCCATACGCCATCTTTTGATAATGAGGGTAATTCTGCTTTGAGGTAGACAACACTTCGCTTAGGTAATATATAGGCCTCTACACCTCTATCATTTCTGACCTATAGATTCGGTCCAACTTCAACCTGGCATCATCTGGCTACAAGTTCCTGTTTCCTAGCCTTGATCCAATCACATGGTGTTCCGGTCTGGGAAACCCGACATCAGCCATTGCTAAATAACCATCATTGTACCTATCTTGACCCAGACGAGCATATTGTTGTTGCATTGTGATACATTGCAAACGTATCTATCATTTTTGGTGTTCCATGCTTGGTTTTATCTACTTTCTTGTGTTTTGTTCCAACTTTGGAGTACTTTTCATATGATTTCTTGGACTAACCTATTAACAAGATGACACAGTGTCAGTTGCCTGTTTTCTGCTGTTTTTGGTTCCAGGAAGTCAGAAAATGAATATTCTCGGAATTGGACGGGACAAAAGCCAAAGTTACTATTTCCCCGGAAGACTCACGGAGCCAGAAGGAGAGTCGGAGAGGGGCCACAGGGTGGCCACACCACCCCCAGGCGCGGGTACCCCCAGGCCACGCCAGGGCATGGTGTGGGCCCCCTGGCCGACCACCGACCTTGCCTCCTTCGCCTATAAGAGCCTCCCGATACCAAAACCCTAAAGAGTCAATCAGAAATCCACGAAAAGTTCTGCAGCGCCACCACCACTAAAGGGGAGATTCGAAGGACATAAAGTCTCTATTCCGGCACCCTGCCGGGACGGGGAAGTGCCCCCAGAGCCATCTCCATCGATATCCACCGCCATCTCCATCACCATTGCTGATTCCCATGATGAGGAGGGAGTAGTTCTCTCTCAAGGCTAAGGGTTCTATCAGTAGCTATGTGTTCATCTCTCTCTATGCATGATATTATTTAGATCATGAGCTTGTAATCTATAGATCTACCTTGCTACTCAAGTGCTTTAATAGATCTGTGCTCTCCCCATGTGTGTGAAAGTGACAGCGTGCGCACCATGGTGGCACTTAGGCTAGAGATTACAAATACTTGTTATGAGTTATATTTGGAGTTGGATGTCTCTATGAAATTGTGGTGTTTGTTGGACTCATCTAGTACTCAAGGTGACAGTGTGGGGTTTTCTAGATGGGAAAGGCTTACTTTGAGGTGTGCTGTTATAGCCTTACCATCGATTAGAGTGTTCAACCGGAGAGTAGTTAAGAGTAGTATCATGAAGATAATATATTTATATGAGAGTGTTCACTAGTGAAAGTATGATCCCCAGGCCTTGTTTTTAAGCATTGAAACACCGTTTGCAACTAGATCTGTTACATGTTTGCTTGCTTCTATCTTTATTTCAGTTTGCCTTTAGTCTCTTCCACGCCATCAAAGTATTTTCTATCACCGTTACCACTTATAATTATCTATACCACTTGTATTTCACTATCTCTTCGCCGAACTAGTGCACCTATACACCTGACAAGTGTATTGGGTGTGTTGGGGACACAAGAGACTTCTTGTATCTTGATTGCAGGGTTGCTTGAGAGGGAATACCTTTGACCACTTCCTCCCTGAGTTCGATAAACCTTGGGTGATCCACTTAAGGGAAAACTTGCTGCTGTTCTACAAACCTCTGCACTTGGAGGCCCAACAACTGTCTACAAGAATAGAAGTGCGTAGACATCAAGCTATTTTCTGGCGCCATTGCCGGGGAGGTAAGGTAAAAGGTATTCACACCGGAGGATTAAAGAAGAAGAACCTCCCACGGCAAACGCCTATTTTCTAGCGCCGTTCCCGGGGAGCTAAGGTAAAAGGTACTCACATCTCCGGTGTGAGTGCTCGAAGTTATTTCCTTTAGATTCTGCAATTTTTTCTTTTTGTTTCTTGTTTTCACTAGTTAGGCCTAATGGAAAACAACAACAAAATTAGAGAGCTTTATAGTATTTATCTTGAGTTAGGACATGAAGTGTTTGAAGAGAAAATTAAAAAACCTATGGAACTTTATTTGGATGATAATAGCAATGTTGTTAGTATGAATTCTTTGGATACCATTATTGCTAATGCTATGGAAAATTCTAAGCTTGGGGAAGCTAGTCTTTATGAAAATGATCTTTTTAGTTCCCCAGCTTTGGAAGATAGCTATTCTATTGCTTATGATGATACCAAACCTCCAATATATGATGATTACAATGATGAATATGATATTTTCAGTCCACCTACTATTGAGGAGAAAAATAATGATTACAATATGCCTCCTATATTTGATGATTATGGTGATGAGAATAATAATGATAGCTATTTTGTTGAATTTGCTCCCACTATAAGTAATAAGAATGACTATGCTTATGTGGAGAGTAATAATTATTATATGCATGTGGCTCATGATAAGAATGTTTTCTGTGATAGTTATATTGTTAATTTTATTCATGATGCTACTGAAAGTTCTTATCAGAGAGGGAAACATGGTTTTATGCATCTCAATAATGTTAAGTTTTCCCTCTTTATGTTGAAAGTCTTGAAGTTGTACTTGTTTTGCTTTCGTATGCTTGTTGCTTTGTGCTTTCATGACTTGTTTATTTACAAGATTCCTATGCATAGGAAGTGGGTTAGATTTAAATGTGCTTTGAATTTTCTTCTTGATGCTCTCTTTTACTTAAATTCATATTTCTTATGTGAGCATCTTTTCAAACTATCATGCCTAACTTAAAGACGTTAAAGAAAAGTACTTATTGGGAAATAACCAAAAAGTTTTAGATGAGTCTTGGAAGTTATTACTTCAGTAATAACCGCTCCTTATACTTTTTATTTGCCTTTTCTGCCAAGAGTAACCTCTAATGAGAGAGAAGTAATGATTGGGAAAGTTGCTGTCCCAAAACAGATTTCTGTGCTTCACCGTAAAAATTTATGTAAAATCTCTGGACGTCCTTTTCAGGCATGAATTTTTGTGCTTCTGCCCCAGGTTGTTATCTAACTTTCGTTAGCTCAACACTTTTTGATTTGAGCAACAGAATATCTTCGAAAAAATTCGTCTTTACCTGCTGGTCTGTTTTAATAGATTTCTGCCATTTTCTGTATTTGCTTCTTGTTGGTTCCTTTTTGAGTTCTTTGGGGGAATTGAGCTTTTTGAGGGAAGTGCTAGAGTAGCTAGTTTTCTAATGGAAGTTTATTTGGTATTAGAACTGAACCTTAAGATTTATTTATCTTGAGTGCACTAATGTTGCTAATAAAGATTGTGTGAAGTTCTGTATGAAGGAAAAATTTCAGGTGTATGGAAGGAATGAGTAATGAGATGAAGGATGGACTAAAGCTCAAGCTTGGGGATGCCACGCGTGTCACCCCAAGAAATATCCAAGAAGTACAAGCGTCAAAACTTGGGGATGCCCAAGGCATTCATCAATAAAAATTCCAGGTTTCTTCCAAATGCCTCATTTTATTGTTTCATGCACAGTTGTGTTGTTCTTGGAGCATCTTCTTTTTCGTTTTCGTTTTGGTTTTTGTTTGCTTTTGTTTGCTTAGTTTTCTGAATAAATTGGTTGGACCCCCTGTTTCATACATTGGTTTTCAAATAGTTTGGTTTGGATTGGAAAGAGTAGGAAGGTTCATGCTAAGTGGTAAAGGAGTTTGTTTTTTACTGTGGCCTATGCTTTGTCATGCCATGCTTGATATTGTTTTGGCTTTATGCTTAGTATTCTTTGTTGTAGCATGACTTGTTATAAACAATTGAGATTGCTTAACGTGCCTTTGAAGAATCATGTGTTGTTTTAGCATATTAAAGCATAGTATAGTGGTATTCTCCTTTGACGCTTTATTTGAGTTGACTTGGCACATGCTCACACCATGTTATGACTATCCCAAGTCACCATAGCCTTTATGATCCTTTTAGTGTTCAACTTTTAGTATCACTTTATGCTTTGATTAATGATGTTTTGTCGCTCTTCATGATTATGGCCATTATTGCTCTCTTAGTAGGTCGCTCCCAGTCTTTTGCTAGCCTCTGTAACCAAGTATGAGTTCCACTCATGCATCCAACTCCTAAAACCAAGTTATTCCAAAGAGTCCACCATACCTACCTACTAGCTTATGCTATTCCAAGTATATTCATGTTTTTGTTTACCTTCCAAATTAAACTTGTTATGAGAAAACTAGTGATTAAAGATCTCACGAACTTGATGGCACACTTTACTTTTCTCGCCCTTAATAAACTTGAACCATTGTGTCTTCTATGTTGTATATGCTTGCAATTATTTGTTGGGGATTAGCAGAACCATGCTTTCATGGGGAACGCTTTCAACATTGCACTTGGTACTTGTACCTAGTTGATATCATGCTCTTTTTTATATGGATGCCGTCGGTGTGAAATGAAAGGGGAGCTTGTAAGTCCATGGAGTTATGTATATGTGTTAGAGAACGCGTCAGCTGGTCTAATCCATGTTGACATGGTGGAAACCTGCAGCGTAACCATAATGAGTTGTCTATGAAGCATTCTTCTTATAAAAAAAGAGTCCTATATTGAGAAAAAAGAGAAAAAGAAAAAAAGATTATGAAAAGAGGAAAGAGAGAAAAAGCACCATATTCCCATGGTAAATAAGAAGATTGTTGAGATGCTCGTTGTCTGATTGCCTTGTCATTTTGATATGGGGATTCTTCCGTATCATAGGGCAAGGGGTAGCCCGTTGGCGGTTCTCTATGATACACATGTACTTACGATGACAAGAACTTACCGGTGACTAAACTTGAGTAGCATGAGGAGCGGCCCTCATATACAAGGGACATGAGATTCCTAACTTATACTTCGTCAAGAATGTACACCATAGGTTGTTCACTTTAACCTTAATCACTTCAAGATGCTTATGATAGGGGCAATGAGAGCTGAAAGCTATAAGTACCATAATTTTTGGAAGCTCTTTATGAGACTTGAATCCCTACTTCCTTTTATAAAGGCCTTTCTTCCACCATTATATTGAGTCTCCACCTTCTAACTTTATGCACCTACTTTGAGAGCATAGTGGCCATTCTTAGTTCTATGTGCATTGTCCCAAGACTAGTTGATTGATGCATAACTTGATATTGCTTGTTTTAAACTATTTGTATCTAGTCACTCTTATGAACTTTGAAGGTGTCTATGCATTTATATTAGCTACTCTATTGAGGGACAAGCTGAATAATATTATGCTATTTTTTCTTTATGTGAAACAAACAAACGTCTTGCAAAGCATTGTTATTCATGAATCTTTTGTTTGTGTCTTTTCATGTTGCATCATAGTTTCTTTGTCTTATTGCTAGAACTTTGTCTTTCATGTTATGATTGAAGTACTATGATCCCAGCCTTGAATGTTTTACAAATACTTTGATCAAGTTTTTGATGGTGCATGTCACCTCAAAAATTATTCTTTCTTTTTATCACTTACCTACTCGAGGACGAGCAGGAGTTAAGCTTGGGGATGTTGATACATTGCAAATGTATCTATAATTTTTTGTGTTCCATGCTTGGTTTTATCTACTTTCTTGTGTTTTGTTCCAACTTTGGAGTACTTTTCATATGATTTCTTGGACTAACCTATTAACAAGATGCCACAGTGCCAGTTGTCTGTTTTCTGCTGTTTTTGGTTCCAGGAAGTCAGAAAATGAATATTCTTGGAATTGGACGGGACAAAAGCCAAAGTTACTATTTTCCCGGAAGACTCACGGAGCCAGAAGGAGAGTCGGAGAGGGGCCACAGGGTGGTCACACCACCCCCAGGCGCGGGTACCCCCAGGCCGCGCCAGGTCATGGTGTGGGCCCCCTGGCCGGCTACCGACCTTGCCTCCTTCGCCTATAAGAGCCTCCCGATACCAAAACCCTAAAGAGTCAATCAGAAATCCACGAAAAGTTCTGCAGCGCCGCCGCCACCGAAGGGGAGATTTGGGGGACAGAAAGTCTCTATTCTGGCACCTTGCCGGGACGGGGAAGTGCCCCCAGAGCCATCTCCATCGATCTCCACCGCCATCTCCAGCACCATTGCTGATTCCCATGATGATGAGGGAGTAGTTCTCTCTCGAGGCTAAGGGTTCTACCGGTAGCTATGTGTTCATCTCTCTCTCTATGCATGATCTTATTTAGATCATGAGCTTGTTATCTATAGATCTACCTTGCTACTCAAGTGATTTAATAGATCTCTGCTCTCCCCATGTGTGTGAAAGCGACAGCGTGCGCACCATGGTGGCACTTAGGCTAGAGATTACAAATACTTGTTATGAGTTATATTTGGAGTTGGATGTCTCTATGAAATTGTGGTGTTTGTTGGACTCATCTAGTACTCAAGGTGACAGTGTGGGGTTTTCTAGATGGGAAAGGCTTACTTTGAGGTGTGCTGTTATAGCCCTACATCGATTAGAGTGTTCAACCGGAGAGTAGTTAAGAGTAGTATCCTGAAGATAATATATTTATATGAGAGTGTTCACTAGTGAAAGTATGATCCCTAGGCCTTGTTTCTAAGCATTGAAACACCGTTTGCAACTAGATCTGTTACATGTTTGCTTGCTTCTATCTTTATTTCAGTTTGCCTTTAGTCTCTTCCATGCCATCAAAGTATTTTCTATCACCGTTACCACTTATAGTTATCTATACCACTTGTATTTCACTATCTCTTCGCCAAACCAGTGCACCTATACACCTGACAAGTGTATTGGGTGTGTTGGGGACACAAGAGACTTCGTGTATCTTGATTGCAGGGTTGCTTGAGAGGGAATACCTTTGACCACTTCCTCCCTGAGTTCGATAAACCTTGGGTGATCCACTTAAGGGAAAACTTGCTGTTGTTCTACAAACCTCTACACTTGGAGGCCCAACAATTGTCTACAAGAATAGAAGTGCATAGATATCACATTGTCGGGCCAACACTTCTCTCCTGTCGAGGTATATACTATTGCTGCTATGGCTGCTGTCGAGGTTGATTTTAACCTGCTCCCGCCAAGTTACGCTGGCCGGCATTGCCGTTCCCAGTGTTTCCCTGACCGGCATTGCCTTGGTCGCAGTTACCTCGTCCAGCTTCACCTCGGCTGGCACTATGACGTCCTCATCACCTTGCACATCTTTTCCTTTCCCTGCGCTTGCCGGGTCTCTCCAGACCATCTGCTTATTCTTTCTTGCTGAAGTTACCACTTCTTCTCTTCTAGGGACATCATGAGGAGATGATGTTGCTCCATTGGATTTTTCTAGGTTACCCCATGCTGAATGAACTACACGGGAACCTCTTGGTATCACCAGGTTTGCCTTGATTATCTCCTCATTCTGCCTATATGCTACCCTCAGCAGATGATTAACTCTCTCTTGTTGCCTTTCCCGAGTGACGAGGGTTCAACTCGTCAATGCCCATTATTATGGACTTGGGTTTTGGAGAAGGAGGGAGCACTAGAGGCATCAATCGGCTAGCAAACAAGCACACAGGGACGCAAGGTTTACCCAGGTTCAGGCCTTGTAGAGGTCCCTACTCCTGCTTGTCTGCTCTTAGAATTAACGAAGGAATCAAAGATTACAGGGGCACGCAGATGCAATCTGGCGAGAGTTGTGGAAACTAGGGTGGTGATTGTCCTCCTCGTCGCCCCCTCCTAGCCTTTATATAGATAGGCTAGGTCTCGGGTAGCAGGTCGAGTCGGTTACAGATTAGGGTTTTCCCTTTGAACCTTCTATCTTAAGCTTCTTCTTGTCTCACGAGCAATTGAGAGTCTGTGGGCCACTCGAGTTCCTTATTGGTCTTTGGCAACATCGTGGGATTCTGCCGTATCTGGATCATATATGCCAAACTCGAGTACTTGTAGGGTATACCCATGTCAGTAGCCCCCGAGTGTCCAGTGGAATCGCAGATTCGACTGGAGACTTTATGAAGCCTTTCGAGTGCATGGCTGATCATATTTTTGAGTGTTCTGTTTGTGTCATATGGATTGTTGATATACGTGCCTGATTTACCTGATGTGTCGGTATCAGTTAAGTGCCTTAGGGAAAAACAATGCAATCTACTCAAACTCGAGTCTCCGGAGTGGAATTCGGAAAAATGCTGGCGTAATTCGACTCAGGCCGCGGACGTCTTACAGGAGTCGAATTCCAATGTATAAGTGTGAGCACTCGACGCGTCCTCCAAGGCATGTCCATCGTACCTGTAGGTACGGATATATTTCTGGTAGTGCACAGCAGATGCATTGCCAGGCCTTATTCAGGTCTTATCTTCACGCTGTAAGCGCGACATCTGAATTTTTTGTCATCGCGGAGATCATTCGGGTGGCCCTAGAGACGTATTCTCTTTGTAGGGAAAATATGAAGCTGAGTTGACATAGGATTCGAGTGTGGATGTTATCAACACACAGTACGATGTACAAGGAAAAATAATCATAGGGTGCGCGACCAGCGCTCCCTTTGGGAGTAGCCCCCGAGTGCCTATTCGAGTCGTAGACTCAAGTGGGGACTAAAAAACATTTGCGACTGCTGTCGTATTTGGTTGCTTGTTTCAGTCGAATATGCTTCTGGCGTTCCCTATGGGAGTAACCCGTAATTCACAATCGAATCATTGATTCGAGTGATGGGTTTGTCTTGAATGTTCATACACCTACATAAAAATTCTGTCGGGTGCACGGCTAGCGCTCCTGTTAGGAGTATCCCCCGAGTGGTTGGTTGAGTCGAAGACTCGAGCAAGGACTAAAGGAGTCAAAATCTTCTACTGCTGGAATCAATGACGTTAGTGCTGACGATATGATGAGCTTAGTTGCCGGCGTGAGCGGCTTTGATGGGACGTGACGAGCGGTGGGTCCCACTTTCTGACTTCGATTTGACTGGGCATGCGTAATCTTCTATTTTAACTACGTCTCCTCGATTTCCGCGCGTAATGGGGGTAGTGGGGGACGGTTCGTGATTCACCCTCGCCACGTGTCGATGGCGATGTACGCCACACGTCCAGTAGGGTTTATGTTGGCCGTTGGATGGCCTCCGCAAGGAGGTTAAGTAGCAGCGCAACTGTGGTAATTTTCCCCATCTCTCTTCTTGCTCTTGCCTCCTTCACCATTGTTGCTCTCTCTGCTTCCTTGCGTGCTTCCTCTTCATAGCACTGGACCAGCTCCGTGTCTTCCCCAGTTACTTTCTCCGTTCGCACCGCCATCGAAAGATGGGTAAGAAGAAGGGAGGCCCCGCCGCTAGATCTGCGGACACCATTGCTGCCACCAAGAAGAAGGGCGGTACCACCACCGTGGACACCAGCGCCGCTGGTGCTGGGAAGAGGAAGGGTGCGGGCACCCGCGTCACCAACGGCGCCTGGCAAGCATCCATCATCAAGCCTTCCGAGCTACATCTTCATCGCCAAGATGGAGCTCTTCCACCCGCGGAAGATGACTCACGAGTGCCCGGTGATGAGGTAATCTCTTGTCCTCCTCTGGGTTTCTGGGTGATGTTCCTTGTGTTCATCATTCGAGGTCTCTCTCTCCCCCTACATCCTTTCTTTGGGGGTCTCCTTTGTTTCTATGGGCTCTAGCTGCACTAGCTGTCCCCAAATTCCATTCTCCACATCTCTTGCTTCATCACGCTTTGCGAGTGCTGGCTTGGAATCGAGCCACACTTTGGCCTCTTCAAGAGGCTTTTTAAGCTGAAACGTCAGTCGGCGTCCGGTTCGGTAGTCTACGACGTAGGAGGCTGCAGGATCCATGTCGACTCCTATGTCACCTACTTTGACATCAAGCTCACCGCGTCCATCCAAGGGTGGAGAGACAAGTGGTTCTACATCCGCGACCAGAAGGCCGACGGAGAGAACTACAGACTCGCACCCTTCGATCCCACGATGACTTGCAAGAGGAGGCGCTCCTAGAAGAATGTCGTGATGCCTGGCGAGTCCGAGGAAACAGAGGTGCTGTATAAGTGCGTCTGCGACCTTGAAAGCCGCATAGGCAAAGAAGAGGGTGGCGCCGCTCTCATTCGCACGTGGTTGCGTCGCCGCGTTCAACCTCTGCAAGCTAGATCCCACCCGATGTACTGCTGGGTTGGTGCGAGCGATGTCACTAGCATATCTGCCGAAGGCATTTTTGTGGGTGAGGTGGATAGGAGGATGCGATTGGTGACCAAGTACATTTCCAAGGAGGTTCTCCTGGGCGAGCCAGTCGTGCCTCCTTTCGATGCCTCTAACCCTCCTCCTGAGGTAAACTGTACTATGAAGTAGTTTTCTTTGTCGATTGCTATTATGGTGCTTGATATATAATGATGTATCTTCTGAATGCAGGACTGGAAGGTGTCTTCCAATTTGCCCCCTCATCCTGAAGGGCTTATCCCTCGTGAAGTGGATGAACATGATGAGTCGGAATCGACCGTCCCAATTGAAGAGGAGGAGGGATCCCCCGAGTCCAGCGACCAGGACACTCGCAAGCGCTCCCACAGCAAGGATTCTGGCGCTTCTTCCCCGATGACACCGGAAGGTCCTTCTGCTACTGCAGAGGAGCCAATCCCAGTCGTGCATGTATGTGCCATGGCTCCTCCTGCTCAATAGAAGCTGCGACTTCCAAAGGAGTCGTCGGATGACTCCTTTGACCTTGACAAATTCACTTGGTGAGTTTTTGATGTTTACGAGTTCGTCATGTTCTTTTTGAAGTTGCTTTTTCTGAAGTGGTGCTAGGCATGTTTTGTAGTCAAACGATGTTGTCGTCTTCTGACGATGTCCAATTTGTGAAACAATTCGGAGTCGCAGACTCCAAGGCCAAGGAGGTGGCCGAACGATCTCCTTCTCCTCCAGTGGCGGCCCACTCCGGGCACAATTCTTTGAGTTCCCCGCATGCTAGGGAAGAGCAGATGGTTGCCCGGATGACTACATGTCAATCATCTTCGGAGTCCCTGGAGGAACTCGTAAGCATCCATTTTGTTGTTGTGGCAGTCGAATTTATACTTTGTGCTGCTGTTGAACCTTTGTTTTCCTTTTGATGCAGCTCATTGTGAAGGAAGCTGCTTCCCTGGTGGAGCAAGTCCTTGTCATGGGTCAACAGCACGCTCTGCTGGACAATCGACACCGCATTGTCGAAGGTTAGTTTTGGCTTCGTCTTTGTCTTCGTGAAATTAATAAATTCGATTGATGATACATCCTGTGCTTTGTAGTTGAGCACAATGAACTTCTTCGTCGTGTTGCTTCCCTCAAGAAGGCGCTTTCCGCGGCAGCGAAGAATCGCGATGAAGCAATCACATCTCTGGAGGAGTCACAAAAGCGCGAAGAGGATTTGCGCGCTTCCACTGCTGAGAGGGAGAAGTTGTTCGAAGAACAACTTTTCTCGATTGCCAACTCTCTCTCAAGTATTCTTTTGTTGGATTTGCATTGCTCTTTGCTTGATGTCATGTCTCTCTCAGATACATATGGTACAATATTATCTCTTATCGGGGTTATAGTTGTCGTTTAGAGTTAAAGATCAAAATAAGCAAACACTCATTTGAAATACAAAGGAACATCCAAAGATTCGTGGAAACAACACCATAAGTGTTATGGCATGTTCGAGTTTCTAGAGATTTCGATAAGTCGAAATCGTGGCGAATAAACAAGTCTTTGTAGAGCATTCTTAGGAAGCTATGAATGCATCTTCCACAAAAGGGGCAAACCTTCTGTTGTCCTAAATTTATGTGTCTTGATGAAGATACAAGTTGAAGAAAGTAAAAGATCAAAACAAGGTATTTGACCTTGCCTCCGAATTGTTGAGTGGCGTAGCAGAATCTATTTTGTGAAACCAAACTCTACAAATAGAGGAGAAACCAATGATAATGATCATAAAGTTTCAAGCAAATGATTTTACTAAAGGAAGTAGGATTCAACTATATATTCTACAAGTTTGTGGAATTATATTGTTGATTCACTTGTCATGTTTTGAACAAGACATACCTACGAATTACAAAGAAGCGTGATGGACCTGAGTACGAGAAATGAATGGTCATTGAAATCTTGTTAGTGGAATTCTCGTTTTGATGGTGATCAAGGAATTTTGGAATGTCCAAGATTATCGAGAGTACCTAGATTTGAGTGGGAGCAAATCAGCTTGGCTAATTCATAATATGTTGCTGACATATTTTGAGAGGGAGCTAAGTGAAATCCCTGGATCTCAAACATGAATGTCATATTTGAGTGGGAGCGTGAAATCATTCTGGGATATGTGGACAACATATATGAATGATGTGATTGGTATTAATAACGTTTAAGTTAGATAAATAAGTATGAAGTTGAAGTTATTAAACAATAAGATCTATCGAGATAGATTGATGAGTTTAATGAACACGGAATGTCGAATACTTCCTGGACTTGATTCTAAAAGATGTTCAGAATGTCCTAAGAAAGATTCTGAAGTAGCTCAGAATAGAACAAGGTAAGAAAGACATTCTTACTATATGAAGCATTGAGTTAGTATTGCAACTGTGGTTGAAAGAAAGAGATGCGTTGCATCTCCTATGCCTCAGTCATAGGTTCTTCCATATAACCATGTTGCATACTCGACATAATGTGACCCAAGGTTCTGGTTGGAAGGACTAGCTCTTAACTATAAGAACATGTCTTAAGTGATTCCTGAGTTGATCACTGAACCAGAATTAAGTTTGTACTTAAATGGCAAGAAGCAATGTAAGTGGCATAGTTGCATTTCATGCACTAGGATCTACATAGATATAGAAGTATAAAAGCTCCATCTGATGTGATGTATAATGTCATGGCGGGGCTAGTTTGCTTTTAACATAGAATGATGTGTCCTAGGGCCCAGTGCCCATGAGAAAGCCCTCGAGGTTGATCTAAAGTCACTGTAAGCTCCTGGAATCCGGCCTCGTTCTGCTGCCATGACTATAGCTTATACACAAAGGATAGCAAAGTGTGTTTCGAAGTTTAGATGACAATGGTGAAAACGACCGTCATCATAAACACTAGAAACAAAAGTCTCACTTTGTTGCCAAACAAATACTTCGACCCATTATAAGATAATGGAGTGAATGTCGAAATTAGGAAGACATTAATGATTTACAAAAGACATAATGATCTGGTAAAACAGAACATGGACATGACGTTTCCCATGAGCATGCATAATCTGTAAATGCATATGGTATATGGTTTATATGAGTAAAATGCAAGCTAGGTTATTTGTACTCTAGTGCATGTGGGAGACTGAAGGAGATATGCCCTAGAGGCAAATAATAAATAGGTTTTTATTGTCATATCTCAATTAGTTTATAATAGTTTCATATTGTGCTAGAACTGTGCCAAGTAGAAACATTGGTACAGGTGTGGTATGAAACAACCAAGTCCCTAGTAGCCTCTATTCATACTAGTTCGTTAGTCACGAAGATGATCTGGGTTTCAAGATCATGGGCATTTATGCCGACTGACAACGGGATCATATCATTGGAGAATGATGTGATTGGACATTCCTCGAAGGATTGCAACACGATCAAGTCATATAGTTCATTGTTGCAACAGCTATACCTAGACTCCTTCTCCTTAGACCATGAGCTCATATTACTCACTGTCTCCCTAGGCTGCTTAGACTACATCAACCGTCATCTGGCAATACGGTGGCCATAAAGGTGTACGTCGGGTATTCCGAAGGAACAGTAGATGACATGTGACTGCAAGACCGGGATTTGTTCACCCACATGACGGGTAAAGATACATACGGCCGGCTTGGTGAGATTACATCCATAAATGTTGCAACATGTGACTAGGTCACGAGGATGTAATATCACGGTAACAAGAAAACAGAACTTGTTGTGAACGAGATTGAACAAGGTATGGGATACCAATGATCGGATCTCGGACAAGTTGTATCGAGAAACAAAAGGAAGAGGATGATACATTTAGACGGTTCAAACGACATTGTCATCAGGAATGCATAGGGGTTACATGGATATCCCCGGTCCCTCTGTTGATCATTGATTTAGATCATGTCTAGAGCATTCTCGAGCCGTGAGAGGATACACATAAGGGTACGATGAGAGCGATCATTCGTAAGACGAAATCACAGTAGAGAAAGAGAGAAAGCCGGAATTGTTCCGTAGAGAAATCCGAAGTTGTTCGGAGAAAGAATAAAGGACCGGAATCATTCCGAGAAAGATCCGAAGTCGTTCGGAGGAAATCAAAAGGGAACCGAAAGGTGTTTCGGGTTGAATCAGGTTTTGTAATATGTATTTACATATTAATTAGTGTAATTAATATTAAATATAATGTTAAAATCTAATTTGAAGGGTTATTCCACTAATGGGCCAAACTTCCTAAGGAAAAAGGGCCCATGAGGGAAAACCGAAGGAGGGAAGGGCCAAGGGCCAAAGGGCCAAGGCCCAGGCGCCTCAAGGGGGCCCACCCGGCCAGCCTAGGGCTGCACGCGGGGTGGGGCCCACCCCTGTCCGGCTGGCCCATGAAGCCCTAAGGGCCCATGCGCCTCCCCCTCTCCCTTGAATAGTCCCACATGGGAAACCCAAAGGGGAGGGCACACCCCCTCCCCCTATATAAAGGGGTGCCCATGGGTGGGATTGAACACACCAATATTTGGAGAATTCCTTTGGTTGAATTTCTCCTCCTCCCTCTCTATATACCTCGTGACCATGGCCCCAAGTCTGGGTTGTGTGATCGAGGCACACCTGCAGTATGCCGTTGCGCTGCAGCGATTCCTAGCCGGATATCAACTTCCGCACTCCCGGTGGGATCAGGGAGCTGGAGATCTCATCATGCACCAGATGTGTATGAAGACACGAGGCGCAACACTTTGGGCGCTTAAATGTCGTGAGCCGGAGCTGTTGCACGATGAAGATGATGAAGATCAAGAAGGAGCAAGGGGTGACCTGCGAGGAGCTTCGCGACCTTGAGGTCAGCTACGAGTACGACTACTTCAACCATGTTCCCCGCGGAATGTTAACCACGTACAGTCTACAAGGGTATGTATTCTCTATGCTCCGACTATTACCGCATTACTACATAGATAGATCCTAGGCAGTTTCTGGGGTTTCAACGTAGGAAATTTTTTGTTTTCCGCACCGATCCCCAACATTAACTCCCAAGGCCGGGCTGATCGACAACCTTGAAGACCTAGTGGAATCCCTTGCTGGAGGTGTTCCCACGGAATTCAAGGACTCTCAGCGGTCCATCGGCGCCACCATGGCACTCGCAATGGTGCAAGCCCATGGCGTGGAGATGGATCCCGCCGCTATTTCCGAGGCGATGCCCGTCGACGTCGGAGGCCAGTAGGTAGTGTTTGCTCCCTTCGCTGGTAGCTACGCTAAATATGGTCCTCAACTTATCGAGACAGTCGCCAAGTACTCCGAGGAGCGGCAACGAGTGAAGGCGGCGAAGACCATGGCATTTGGGTCTACCACCGGCAAGTCCGTGGCGTCAGAGGCTGCCACGGATCTGATGAAGCCCCCGAAGCCGAAGTCGAAGAAACAAAATGCTCCTTAGTCTTCGATGTGTAATAGTTGTAGCTTTAGCCTTTTGCTTGAACCGTGCTTTTTTGGGGGGTGTTCCCTTGGCATTTATCGAATTTGACTGCAGTCTCTATTTATTAATGCCTGATGAGTCTCTTTTGCCTCTTGCTTTATTGGACCTAGGGTCCTTCGAGTGGTCCTCATGATCCTCCGCCCACCGATGAAACCTTGGCGCAACCGCGCTCAAAGGTGGAGGAATTGTCGTTACTTTCGTGACTGCGCGATCGCATTAAGCAACTAGAGCGTGAGTTGCCCATCATCCGCGATAGTGTAGATGTGTGGAAGTCGAAGGCAGAGAAGGCCACTGCTCACGAGAAGTATCTCTTGGAGGAAGTGGCGCAGTTGAATGAGCAGTTCAAATGTTAGCTTTCTGCCTTCTCATCTTTTATTTTAGTTAGTCGCGCCGATGTCTTGTCTTCACACTTTGTTGTTTGCGTGGTGTAGTCATTAGCGCTCGTCATCCACATGATGAGAAGGATCGGGTGGCTATTTAAATGAATAAGTTGACCCAGGAGCAGCTGCAGGCGAGTGGGTACTTTTGGGTGGACCATGACCGTGCCATTGCATTGGCGACCCTATAGGATCGTTCTTCTCGAGTGCTTCAATGCTTGAAGAAGGCGTAGTCGTGCCTCAGGCACATTTATCAGACAATGTTTCCACTGGACGTCGTTCCTTCAAGCATGTTGGCTCTTCTGGCGAAGTTTCAAGATTTAAGCGTGGTGCGCGAGTGCCTTCATCAGCAATTGGTCGCAGCTGCGAAAGTTGCCTTATCAACGGTGCGACTACACCGACCAGATGTGGACATGGCGTCTGTTGCTGCTGGACCGCCGCCACCGCCAGAAGGGATGACCTGGAACATGGTGCCGAACTACCAGGCGGTTGACCAGCCAGCAGAAGACATCGTCGACTTCTTTGAAGAGCAGACGAATGTTCATCTTTTGCAGCAGTAGCGTAGTTTGTATCCTGCACATAGATGTATGAGTGTTGTAAAGTTCGTACGATTGCGCTGGGTGTAATTGATACCCATTGATATGTGAAGAAGCTTGCTAGCTTGTATTTTTGCGAGTGTATTGTACTCTGCAGTTCCTTTTCGTTAGCCTGGCTTGTGTTTATCTCAGCACCTTGCCAACTTGTCAGGTGAGTTGCAACTAGGTTGGTGTTTCTCAAGGGTTCGATTGGTGTTGTGTCAGTGATGGCTCTGTGTATGGCGCCAGAAAAGTGCTGGTGCGGTGTTGATGTAGAGCTCGTTGGAAACCCCAAGAGGAAGGTATGATGATCACAGCAGCAAGTTTCCCTCAGTATGAAACCAAGGTTTAATCGAACCAGTAGGAGCAAGGAAACACCCCAAAGGTGTTACTAGCTGAGCTTTGGCAGGGCACACTACCGGTGCTAGTAGCAACATGGAGACCTACACCACACAACCACAGAACTTTGTCCCCAACTTGCGATGAGGTTGTCAATATCACCATGTTTTGCTGAAAACAAAGGATTAAACGTATCGAATGGAAAGAAGTAAAAGTTTGCAGAAAGTAAACACAAAGCAGTAAACAGTTTATAGATTGTATGTAAAAGACAAGGACCGGAATCCATAGTTCACTAGAGGTGGCTCTCCTTAAGATAGATAACATGCTGGGTGAACAAATTACAGCGGGGCAATTGACAAACATCGAGAAAGCAATACATGCATATACTAATCATCTTGACTCCTTTGAGACTTGATTGGGCATTACAACATTATACATAGACCGCCATCCAACTGCATCTATGACTAATAATCCACCTTCAGGTTATCATCCGAACCCTCCAAGATTAAGTTGCAAGCAACAGATTATTGCTTCTTAACTGCATGTAAAGTAAACAATACGATTGTTCTATGAACAAAGGATTGTTGTTTTCTCCCTAGTAGCAACAGCACATCTAGTACCTTAGAGATTTCTGTCACTTCCCCAGATTACCATAGGCACGAACCCACTATCGAGCATAAATACTAACTCTTGGAGTTGCTAGCATCTACTTGGCCAAGATAGCTACTAACAAAAGAAAGCATGCAAGATCACAAATAACAAAGACATGATAGAATCAATAATCAATCTGAAATAGCATCTCAATATCCATCGGATCCCCGCAAACACAACATGCAGAATTACAAATAGATGATCTTGATCATGAATGGAGATCACAAGATCTAGACATGAAAGCACAAAGGAGGAGAACCAGCCATCTAGCTACTACATGGATCCGCAGTCCAAGGATGAACTACTCACGCATCACACCGGAGGCTTGCATGGTGATGAAGAAGGCCTCCAGGGTGAATTCCCCTCTCCGGCAGGGTGCCGGGAAGAGCTTCAGATCCCTCCCGATCTAGGGATGGAGATGACGGCGGCTATAGACTCTTTCATGGATTTTGGATCGGGTACTTAGGGTTTTCGTCCCGAGGGCAATATATAGGCGGAAGGGGCGAGGGGTGCTAGGGGCCACCACCACCAAGGCGTGGGCCAAGCCTGGCGCTGCTGCCAGGTGGTGTGGCCAGGCTCGCCCCTCTCCGCCTCAGATTCTCGCATCCGATGACTTCCGGAAAATAGGCACTTTGGCTTTTGTCCTGGCCCAATTCGAGAATATTCATTTTCCGACTTTCCGGAACCAAAACAGCAGAAAACAGGCAGCTGGCACCGTGGCTCTTGTTAATAGGTTAGTCCAAGAAATCATATGAAAAGTACTCCAAAGTGTGGGCAAAACACAAGAAAGTGGATAAAACCAAGCATGGAACATCAAAAATTATAGATACATTTGCAATGTATCAACATCCCCAAGCTTAACTCCTTCTCGTCCTCGAGGAGGTAAGTGGTAAAAGAAAGAATAATTTTGAGGTGACATGCACCATCAAAGACTTGATCAAAGTATTTGTAAATCATTCAAAGCTGGGATCATAGTACTTCAATCATAACATGAAAGACAAAGTTCTAGCAATAAGACAAAGAAACTATGATGCAACATGAAAAGGCACAAACAAAAGATACATGAATAACAATGCTTTGCAAGACGTTTGTTTGTTTCACATAAAGAAAACATAGCATAATAGCATTCAGCTTGTCCCTCATAGAGTAGCAAATATAAATGCATAGGACACCTTCAAAGTTCATAAGAGTGACTAGATACAATAGTTTAAAACAAGCAATATCAAGTTATGGATCAATCAACTAGTCTTGGGACAATGCACATAGAACTAAGAATGGCCACCATGCTCTCAAAGTAGGTGCATAAAGATAGAAGGTGGGGACTCAATATAATGGTGGAAGAAAGGCCTTTTTATAAAAGGAAGTAGGGATTCAAGTCTCATAAAGAGCTTCCAAAAATTATGGTACTTATAGCTTTCAGCTCTCATTACCCCTATCATAAGCATCTTGATGTGATTAAGGTTAAAGTGAACAAACTATGGTGTACATGCTTGACAAGTATAAGTTAGAAATCTCATGTCCCTTGTATACGAGGGTCGCTCATGCTACTCAAGTTTAGTCAGGTAAGTTCTTGTCATCGTAAGTACATGTGTATCATAGAGAACCGCCAATGGGGTACCCTTGCCCGATGATACGAAAGAATCCCCATATCAAAATGACAAGGCAAGGCATAACGAGCATCTCAAAGAATCTTCTTATTTACCTAGGAATATGGTGCTTTTTTCTCTTTCCTCTTTTCATAATATTTTTTTCTTTTTCTTTTTTCTCAACATAGGACTCTTTTTATAAGAAGAATGCTTCATAGACATCTCATTATGGTTGCTGCAGGTTTCCGCCATGTCGGCATGGATTAGACCAATGCCTGTGCATTTCTCTAACAC
Source organism: Avena insularis (assembly GCA_023614405.1). Lineage (NCBI taxonomy): Eukaryota > Viridiplantae > Streptophyta > Magnoliopsida > Poales > Poaceae > Avena > Avena insularis. The sequence goes on from CM042696.1 coordinate 249,950,146, forward strand.
ATATACCTAACTCCATGGACTTACAAGCTCCCCTTTCATTTCACACCGACGACATCCATATACGAAAGAGCATGATATCAACTATGTACAAGTACCAAGTGCAATGTTGAAAGCGTTCCCCATGAAAGCATGGTTCTGCTAATTCCCAACAAATAAGTGCAAGCATATACAACATAGACACAATGGTTAAAGTTTATTAAGGGCAAGAAAAGTAAAGTGTGCCATCAAGTTCGTGAGAGCTTTAATCACTAGTTTTCTCATAACAAGTTTAATTTGGAAGGTAAACAAAAGCATGAATATACTTGGAATAGCATAAGCTAGTAGGTAGGTATGGTGGACTCTTTGGAATAACTTGGTTTAGGGAGTTGGATGCATGAGTGGAACTCATACTTGGTTGTGGAGGCTAGCAAAAGACCGGAGCGACCTACTAAGAGAGCAATAATGGCCATAATCATGAAGAGCGACAAAACATCATTGATCAAAGCATAAAGTGATACTACAAGTTGAAAACTAAAGGATCATAAAGGCTATGGTGACTTGGGATAGTGATAACATGGTGTGAGCATGCCAAGTCAACCCAAATAAAACATCAAAGGAGAATACCACTATACTAAGCTTTAATATGCTAAAATAACGCATGATTCATCCAAGGCACATTAAGCAATCTCAATTGTTTATAACAAGTCATGCTACAGCAAATAATACTAAGCATAAATCCAAAACAATACCAAGCATGGCATGACAAAGCATCGGCCATCAAAACAAGCTCTTTTACCACATAACCATGAACTTTCCTACTCTTTTCCAAACCAAACCAAACTATTTGCAAACCAATGTATGAAAGAGGGGGTCCAACCAATTTATTCATAAAACTAAGAAAACCAAGCAAATGAAAAAACAAAACAAAAACAAAAAATAAGACGCTCCAAGAACAACACAACTGTGCATGAAACAATAAAAATGAAGCGTTTGGAAGAAACTTGAGATTTTTATTGATGAAGAAGGGGATGCCTTGGCCATCCCCAAGCTTTGACGCTTGTACTTCTTGGATATTTCTTGGGGTGACACGCGTGGCATCCCCAAGCTTGAGCTTTAGTCCATCCTTCATCTCATTACTCATTCCTTCCATACACCTGAAATTTTTCCTTCATACAAAACTTCACACAATCTTTATTAGCAACATTAGTGCACTCAAGATAGATAAGTCTTAAGGTTCAGTTCTAACACCAAATAAACTTCCATTAGAACACTAGCTACTGTAGCACTTCCCTCAACAAGCTCAGTTCCCCAAAAGAACTCAAAAAGGAACCAACAAGAAGCAAATGCAGAATATGGCAGAAATCTGTCAAAACAGACCAGCAGGTAAAGACGAATTTTTTCAAAGACCTTATGTTGCTTAAATAAAAAAGTGTTGAGATAACGGAAGTTAGATAACAACCTGGGGCAGAAGCACAAAAATTCACGCCTCAAAAAGACGTTTAGAGATTTTACACGAATTTTTACGGTGAAGCATAGAAATCTGTTTCGGGACAGCAACTTTCCCAATCATTACTTCTCTCTCATTAGAGGTTACTCTTGGCACAAAAAGCAAATAAAAATGGGAAGGAGCGGTTATTACTGAAGTAATAACTTCTAAGACTCGTCTAAAACTTTTGGGTTATCTCCCAATAAGTACTTTTCTTTAACGCCTTTAAGTTAGGCATGATAGTTTGAGAAGATGCTCACATAAGAAATATGAATTGAAGTAAAAGAGAGCATCAAGAAGCAAATTCAAAACACATTTAAGTCTAACCCACTTCCTATGCATAGGAATCTTGTAATAAAATAACTCAAAGAAGCACATAGTAACAAGAATGGGTAGATAAAACAAGAGCAACTTCAAAACTTTCAGCACATAGAGAGGTGTTTCATTACCATGAAAACTTCTACAACCATATTTTCCTCTCTCATAATAATTTTCAATAGCCTCATGAATAAACTCAACAATATAACTATCACATAAAGCATGCTTTTCATGATCTACAAATACTAGAGCTTTATTATAAACATTTTCAAAAGAATCCTCAGGAACATGACATTCATCCTCCTTTAGTAAGCATGGGGGACAATCAAATAATGTAAGGGGTAAAGAGTTACTCTTATTAGAAGGTAGGCATGGGTAGATCCATTCTTCCTCCTTTTGTTCATCACTCTCCTCCTCTTTTTCATCTAATGAGCTTTCAAGTTCAGCAATTTCTTCTTCCATAGGCTCCTCCAAGGCATTAGTCTCTTCCATTGGTGGAGAGCATCTATTAAGATATTCAAAAATATAGCCATTTTCTTCCTTGTAATTATCAAAGCAAAATTGAAGTATATCATAAACCTCATATTTATAAGGTGCATCATCAGTATTTTCAAGCAAATAAGCTAGTTCGAATGCACCCTTCCAAGCAATAAATTCTTCAATTTGTTCCACATCATAAAAGTCATAATTTCCTTTAACATAAGAAGATATGGTAACATTATCATTATAGTCACATTGAAAAGGGAGGTGTTTATACCTCCTACAGCAACAAGATTTATCACATAAGTAACATTATAAGTAGAGCACACGTTTATAGCAATGGTATACAATTTATCAATTTGTTCCCATAAGTTTTTCCCTTTTTGTGACAAGTGGTGTTCCTTATAATAATATTTTTGTTCTTCCGTGAACCCACCTTGCCAATAAGATTCAGTTTCAAAGAAACCAACCATTGATAGAAAGCATGATAAAGCAAGACAATAACAGACCAATGAAAATAACAACTATAGAAGGAACTAATTTTTTGTGTTTTCAAATAAGAAAGTAAACTAGTAAAACTAATTTTTTTTGTGTTTTTGATAAAGAAACAAGCAAACAAAACAAAAAGAAGCTAAGCAAAACAAAAATAACAAAGTTAAGAGATTGGTTATGAGGGAATCCCCTTGTGAAGATGTCCTTGACTCCCCGGCAACGGCGCCAGAAAAATGCTTGATGGCTCTGTGTATGGCGCCAGAAAAGTCTTGGTCAAAAGGTGTTGATGTAGAGCCTGCTGGGGAACCCCAAAAGGAAGGTATGATGAGCACAGCAGCAAGTTTCCCTTAGTATGAAACCAAGGTTTAATCGAACCAGTAGGAGCAAGGAAACACCCCAAAGGTGTTACTAGCTGAGCTTTGGCAGGGCGCACTACCGGTGCTAGTAGCAACGTGGAGACCTGCACAACACAACCACAGAACTTTGTCCCCAACTTGCGATGAGGTTGTCAATCTCACCGTGTTTTGCTGAAAACAAAGGATTAAACGTATCGAATGGAAAGAAGTAATAGTTTGTAGAAAGTAAACACAAAGCAATAAACAGTTTATAGATTGTATGTAAAAGACAAGGATCGGGATCCATAGTTCACTAGAGGTGGCTCTCCTTAAGATAGATAACATGCTGGATGAACAAATTACAGCGGGTCAATTGACAAACATCGAGAAAGCAATACATGCATATACTAATCATCTTGACTCCTTTGAGACTTGATTGGGCATTACAACATTATACATAGACCGCCATCCAACTGCATCTATGACTAATAATCCACCTTCAGGTTATCATCTGAACCCCCTCCAGTATTAAGTTGCAAGAAACATATTATTGCTTTACGAACTGCGTGTAAAGTAAACAATACGATTGTTCTATGAACAAAGGATTGTTGTTTTCTCCCTAGTAGCAACAGCACATCTAGTACCTTAGAGATTTCTGTCACTTCCCCAGATTACCATAGGCACGAACCCACTATCGAGCATAAATACTAACTCTTGGAGTTGCTAGCATCTACTTGGCCAAGATAGCTACTAACAAAAGAAAGCATGCAAGATCAAAAATAACAAAGACATGATAGAATCAATAATCAATCTGAAATAGCATCTCAATATCCATCGGATCCCCGCAAACACAACATGCAGAATTACAAATAGATGATCTTGATCATGAATGGAGATCACAAGATCTAGACATGAAAGCACAAAGGAGGAGAACCAGCCATCTAGCTACTACATGGATCCGCAGTCCAAGGATGAACTACTCACGCATCACACCGGAGGCTTGCATGGTGATGAAGAAGGCCTCTAGGGTGAATTCCCCTCTCCGGCAGGGTGCCGGGAAGAGCTTCAGATCCCTCCCGATCTAGGGATGGAGATGACGGCGGCTATAGACTCTTTCATGGATTTTTGATCAGGTACTTAGAGTTTTCGTCCCGAGGGCAATATATAGGCGGAAGGGGAGGCCGAGGGGGTGCCAGGGGCCACCACACCACCCCCTGGCGTGGGCCAAGCCTGGCCGTGCGGCCAGGTGGTGTGGCTAGGCTCTGGCCCCTCTCCGTCTCGTATTCTGGCATCTGATGACTTCCGGAAAAATAGGCACTTTGGCTTTTGTCCCGTCCAATTCCGAGAATATTCATTTTCTGACTTTCCTGGAACCAAAAACAGCAGAAAACAGGCAGCTGGCACCGTGGCTCTTGTTAATAGGTTAGTCCAAGAAATCATATGAAAAGTACTCCAAAGTGTGGGCAAAACACAAGAAAGTGGATAAAACCAAGCATGGAACATCAAAAATTATAGATACATTTGCAATGTATCAACATCCCCAAGCTTAACTCCTTCTCGTCCTCGAGTAGGTAAGTGGTAAAAAGAAAGAATAATTTTTGAGGTGACATGCACCATCAAAGACTTGATCAAAGTATTTGTAAATCATTCAAAGCTGGGATCATAGTACTTCAATCATAACATGAAAGACAAAGTTCTAGCAATAAGACAAAGAAACTATGATGCAACATGAAAAGGCACAAACAAAAGATACATGAATAACAATGCTTTGCAAGACGTTTGTTTGTTTCACATAAAGAAAACATAGCATAATAGCATTCAGCTTGTCCCTCATAGAGTAGCAAATATAAATGCATAGGACACCTTCAAAGTTCATAAGAGTGACTAGATACAATAGTTTAAAACAAGCAATATCAAGTTATGGATCAATCAACTAGTCTTGGGACAATGCACATAGAACTAAGAATGGCCACCATGCTCTCAAAGTAGGTGCATAAAGATAGAAGGTGGGGACTCAATATAATGGTGGAAGAAAGGCCTTTTTATAAAAGGAAGTAGGGATTCAAGTCTCATAAAGAGCTTCCAAAAATTATGGTACTTATAGCTTTCAGCTCTCATTACCCCTATCATAAGCATCTTGATGTGATTAAGGTTAAAGTGAACAAACTATGGTGTACATGCTTGACGAAGTATAAGTTAGAAATCTCATGTCCCTTGTATACGAGGGTCGCTCCTCATGCTACTCAAGTTTAGTCACAGGTAAGTTCTTGTCATCGTAAGTACATGTGTATCATAGAGAACCGCCAATGGGGTACCCCTTGCCCGATGATACGAAAGAATCCCCATATCAAAATGACAAGGCAAGCAGACAACGAGCATCTCAGCAATCTTCTTATTTACCTAGGGAATATGGTGCTTTTTTTTCTCTCTTTCCTCTTTTCATAATATTTTTTTTTCTTTTTCTCTTTTTTTCTCAACATAGGACTCTTTTTTATAAGAAGAATGCTTCATAGACATCTCATTATGGTTACGCTGCAGGTTTCCGCCATGTCAGCATGGATTAGACCAGCGGCCCAGGCATTTCTCTAACACATATACCTAACTCCATGGACTTACAAGCTCCCCTTTCATTTCACACCGACGACATCCATATACAAAAGAGCATGATATCAACTAGGTACAAGTACCAAGTGCAATGTTGAAAGCGTTCCCCATGAAAGCATGGTTCTGCTAACTCCCAACAAATAAGTGCAAGCATATACAACATAGACGACACAATGGTTCAAGTTTATTAAGGGCAAGAAAAGTAAAGTGTGCCATCAAGTTCGTGAGAGCTTTAATCACTAGTTTTCTCATAACAAGTTTAATTTGGAAGGTAAACAAAAGCATGAATATACTTGGAATAGCATAAGCTAGTAGGTAGCTATGGTGGACTCTTTGGAATAACTTGGTTTAGGGAGTTGGATGCATGAGTGGAACTCATACTTGGTTGTGGAGGCTAGCAAAAGACTGGGAGCGACCTACTAAGAGAGCAATAATGGCCATAATCATGAAGAGCGACAAAACATCATTGATCAAAGCATAAAGTGATACTACAAGTTGAAAACTAAAGGATCATAAAGGCTATGGTGACTTGGGATAGTGATAACATGGTGTGAGCATGCGCCAAGTCAACCCAAATAAAACATCAAAGGAGAATACCACTATACTAAGCTTTAATATGCTAAAATAACGCATGATTCATCCAAGGCACATTAAGCAATCTCAATTGTTTATAACAAGTCATGCTACAGCAAATAATACTAAGCATAAATCCAAAACAATACCAAGCATGGCATGACAAAGCATAGGCCACAGTCAAAAACAAGCTCTTTTTACCACATAACCATGAACTTTCCTACTCTTTTCCAAACCAAACCAAACTATTTGCAAACCAATGTATGAAAGAGGGGGTCCAACCAATTTATTCATAAAACTAAGAAAACCAAGCAAATGAAAAAACAAAACAAAAACAAAAAATAAGACGCTCCAAGAACAACACAACTGTGCATGAAACAATAAAAATGAAGCGTTTGGAAGAAACCTGAGATTTTTATTGATGAAGAAGGGGATGCCTTGGCCATCCCCAAGCTTTGACGCTTGTACTTCTTGGATATTTCTTGGGGTGACACGCGTGGCATCCCCAAGCTTGAGCTTTAGTCCATCCTTCATCTCATTACTCATTCCTTCCATACACCTGAAATTTTTCCTTCATACAAAACTTCACACAATCTTTATTAGCAACATTAGTGCACTCAAGATAGATAAGTCTTAAGGTTCAGTTCTAACACCAAATAAACTTCCATTAGAACACTAGCTACTGTAGCACTTCCCTCAACAAGCTCAGTTCCCCAAAAGAACTCAAAAAGGAACCAACAAGAAGCAAATGCAGAATATGGCAGAAATCTGTCAAAACAGACCAGCAGGTAAAGACGAATTTTTTCAAAGACCTTATGTTGCTTAAATAAAAAAGTGTTGAGATAACGGAAGTTAGATAACAACCTGGGGCAGAAGCACAAAAATTCACCCCTCAAAAAGACGTTCAGAGATTTTACACGAATTTTTACCTTGAAGCATAGAAATCTGTTTCGGGACAGCAACTTTCCCAATCATTACTTCTCTCTCATTAGAGGTTACTCTTGGCACAAAAAGCAAATAAAAATGGGAAGGAGCGGTTATTACTGAAGTAATAACTTCTAAGACTCGTCTAAAACTTTTGGGTTATCTCCCAATAAGTACTTTTCTTTAACGCCTTTAAGTTAGGCATGATAGTTTGAGAAGATGCTCACATAAGAAATATGAATTGAAGTAAAAGAGAGCATCAAGAAGCAAATTCAAAACACATTTAAGTCTAACCCACTTCCTATGCATAGGAATCTTGTAATAAAATAACTCAAAGAAGCACATAGTAACAAGAATGGGTAGATAAAACAAGAGCAACTTCAAAACTTTCAGCACATAGAGAGGTGTTTCATTACCATGAAAACTTCTACAACCATATTTTCCTCTCTCATAATAATTTTCAATAGCCTCATGAATAAACTCAACAATATAACTATCACATAAAGCATGATTTTCATGATCTACAAATACTAGAGCTTTATTATAAACATTTTCAAAAGAATCCTCAGGAACATGACATTCATCCTCCTTTAGTAAGCATGGGGGACAATCAAATAATGTAAGGGGTAAAGAGTTACTCTTATTAGAAGGTAGGCATGGGTAGATCCATTCTTCCTCCTTTTGTTCATCACTCTCCTCCTCTTTTTCATCTAATGAGCTTTCAAGTTCAGCAATTTCTTCTTCCATAGGCTCCTCCAAGGCATTAGTCTCTTCCATTGGTGGAGAGCATCTATTAAGATATTCAAAAATATAGCCATTTTCTTCCTTGTAATTATCAAAGCAAAATTGAAGTATATCATAAACCTCATATTTATAAGGTGCATCATCAGTATTTTCAAGCAAATAAGCTAGTTCGAATGCACCCTTCCAAGCAATAAATTCTTCAATTTGTTCCACATCATAAAAGTCATAATTTCCTTTAACATAAGAAGATATGGTAACATTATCATTATAGTCACATTGAAAAGGGAGGTGTTTATACCTCCTACAGCAACAAGATTTATCACATAAGTAACATTATAAGTAGAGCACACGTTTATAGCAATGGTATACAATTTATCAATTTGTTCCCATAAGTTTTTCCCTTTTTGTGACAAGTGGTGTTCCTTATAATAATATTTTTGTTCTTCCGTGAACCCACCTTGCCAATAAGATTCAGTTTCAAAGAAACCAACCATTGATAGAAAGCATGATAAAGCAAGACAATAACAGACCAATGAAAATAACAACTATAGAAGGAACTAATTTTTTGTGTTTTCAAATAAGAAAGTAAACTAGTAAAACTAATTTTTTTTGTGTTTTTGATAAAGAAACAAGCAAACAAAACAAAAAGAAGCTAAGCAAAACAAAAATAACAAAGTTAAGAGATTGGTTATGAGGGAATCCCCTTGTGAAGATGTCCTTGACTCCCCGGCAACGGCGCCAGAAAAATGCTTGATGGCTCTGTGTATGGCGCCAGAAAAGTGCTGGTGCGGTGTTGATGTAGAGCTCGTTGGGAACCCCAAAAGGAAGGTATGATGAGCACAGCAGCAAGTTTCCCTTAGTATGAAACCAAGGTTTAATCGAACCAGTAGGAGCAAGGAAACACCCCAAAGGTGTTACTAGCTGAGCTTTGGCAGGGCGCACTACCGGTGCTAGTAGCAACGTGGAGACCTGCACAACACAACCACAGAACTTTGTCCCCAACTTGCGATGAGGTTGTCAATCTCACCGTGTTTTGCTGAAAACAAAGGATTAAACGTATCGAATGGAAAGAAGTAATAGTTTGTAGAAAGTAAACACAAAGCAATAAACAGTTTATAGATTGTATGTAAAAGACAAGGATCGGGATCCATAGTTCACTAGAGGTGGCTCTCCTTAAGATAGATAACATGCTGGATGAACAAATTACAGCGGGTCAATTGACAAACATCGAGAAAGCAATACATGCATATACTAATCATCTTGACTCCTTTGAGACTTGATTGGGCATTACAACATTATACATAGACCGCCATCCAACTGCATCTATGACTAATAATCCACCTTCAGGTTATCATCTGAACCCCTCCAAAGATTAAGTTGCAAGAAACAGATTATTGCTTTATTTAATCTGTAAAGTAAACAATACGATTGTTCTATGAACAAAGGATTGTTGTTTTCTCCTAGTAGCACAAAGACATCTAGTACCTTAGAGATTTCTGTCACTTCCCCAGATTACCATAGGCACGAACCCACTATCGAGCATAAATACTAACTCTTGGAGTTGCTAGCATCTACTTGGCCAAGATAGCTACTAACAAAAGAAAGCATGCAAGATCACAAATAACAAAGACATGATAGAATCAATAATCAATCTGAAATAGCATCTCAATATCCATCGGATCCCCGCAAACACAACATGCAGAATTACAAATAGATGATCTTGGTCATGAATGGAGATCACAAGATCTAGACATGAAAGCACAAAGGAGGAGAACCAGCCATCTAGCTACTACATGGATCCGTATTCCAAGGATGAACTACTCACGCATCACACCGGAGGCTTGCATGGTGATGAAGAAGGCCTCCAGGGTGAATTCCCCTCTCCGGCAGGGTGCCGGGAAGAGCTTCAGATCCCTCCCGATCTAGGGATGGAGATGACGGCGACTATAGACTCTTTCATGGATTTTTGATCAGGTACTTAGGGTTTTCGTCCCGAGGGCAATATATAGGCGGAAGGGGAGGCCGAGGGGGTGCCAGGGGCCACCACACCACCCCCTGGCGCGGGCCAAGCCTGGCCGCGCGGCCAGGTGGTGTGGCCAGGCTCTGGCCCCTCTCCGTCTCGTATTCTGGCATCTGATGACTTCCGGAAAAATAGGCACTTTGGCTTTTGTCCCGTCCAATTCCGAGAATATTCATTTTCTGACTTTCCTGGAACCAAAAACAGCAGAAAACAGGCAGCTGGCACCGTGGCTCTTGTTAATAGGTTAGTCCAAGAAATCATATGAAAAGTACTCCAAAGTGTGGGCAAAACACAAGAAAGTGGATAAAACCAAGCATGGAACATCAAAAATTATAGATACATTTGCAATGTATCAACATCCCCAAGCTTAACTCCTTCTCGTCCTCGAGTAGGTAAGTGGTAAAAAGAAAGAATAATTTTTGAGGTGACATGCACCATCAAAGACTTGATCAAAGTATTTGTAAATCATTCAAAGCTGGGATCATAGTACTTCAATCATAACATGAAAGACAAAGTTCTAGCAATAAGACAAAGAAACTATGATGCAACATGAAAAGGCACAAACAAAAGATACATGAATAACAATGCTTTGCAAGACGTTTGTTTGTTTCACATAAAGAAAACATAGCATAATAGCATTCAACTTGTCCCTCATAGAGTAGCAAATATAAATGCATAGGACACCTTCAAAGTTCATAAGAGTGACTAGATACAATAGTTTAAAACAAGCAATATCAAGTTATGGATCAATCAACTAGTCTTGGGACAATGCACATAGAACTAAGAATGGCCACCATGCTCTCAAAGTAGGTGCATAAAGATAGAAGGTGGGGACTCAATATAATGGTGGAAGAAAGGCCTTTTTATAAAAGGAAGTAGGGATTCAAGTCTCATAAAGAGCTTCCAAAAATTATGGTACTTATAGCTTTCAGCTCTCATTACCCCTATCATAAGCATCTTGATGTGATTAAGGTTAAAGTGAACAAACTATGGTGTACATGCTTGACGAAGTATAAGTTAGAAATCTCATGTCCCTTGTATACGAGGGTCGCTCCTCATGCTACTCAAGTTTAGTCACAGGTAAGTTCTTGTCATCGTAAGTACATGTGTATCATAGAGAACCGCCAATGGGGTACCCCTTGCCCGATGATACGAAAGAATCCCCATATCAAAATGACAAGGCAAGCAGACAACGAGCATCTCAGCAATCTTCTTATTTACCTAGGGAATATGGTGCTTTTTTTTCTCTCTTTCCTCTTTTCATAATATTTTTTTTTCTTTTTCTCTTTTTTTCTCAACATAGGACTCTTTTTTATAAGAAGAATGCTTCATAGACATCTCATTATGGTTACGCTGCAGGTTTCCGCCATGTCAGCATGGATTAGACCAGCGGCCCAGGCATTTCTCTAACACATATACCTAACTCCATGGACTTACAAGCTCCCCTTTCATTTCACACCGACGACATCCATATACAAAAGAGCATGATATCAACTAGGTACAAGTACCAAGTGCAATGTTGAAAGCGTTCCCCATGAAAGCATGGTTCTGCTAACTCCCAACAAATAAGTGCAAGCATATACAATATAGACGACACAATGGTTCAAGTTTATTAAGGGCAAGAAAAGTAAAGTGTGCCATCAAGTTCGTGAGAGCTTTAATCACTAGTTTTCTCATAACAAGTTTAATTTGGAAGGTAAACAAAAGCATGAATATACTTGGAATAGCATAATCTAGTAGGTAGCTATGGTGGACTCTTTGGAATAACTTGGTTTAGGGAGTTGGATGCATGAGTGGAACTCATACTTGGTTGTGGAGGCTAGCAAAAGACTGGGAGCGACCTACTAAGAGAGCAATAATGGCCATAATCATGAAGAGCGACAAAACATCATTGATCAAAGCATAAAGTGATACTACAAGTTGAAAACTAAAGGATCATAAAGGCTATGGTGACTTGGGATAGTGATAACATGGTGTGAGCATGCGCCAAGTCAACCCAAATAAAACATCAAAGGAGAATACCACTATACTAAGCTTTAATATGCTAAAATAACGCATGATTCATCCAAGGCACATTAAGCAATCTCAATTGTTTATAACAAGTCATGCTACAGCAAATAATACTAAGCATAAATCCAAAACAATACCAAGCATGGCATGACAAAGCATAGGCCACAGTCAAAAACAAGCTCTTTTTACCACATAACCATGAACTTTCCTACTCTTTTCCAAACCAAACCAAACTATTTGCAAACCAATGTATGAAAGAGGGGGTCCAACCAATTTATTCATAAAACTAAGAAAACCAAGCAAATGAAAAAACAAAACAAAAACAAAAAATAAGACGCTCCAAGAACAACACAACTGTGCATGAAACAATAAAAATGAAGCGTTTGGAAGAAACCTGAGATTTTTATTGATGAAGAAGGGGATGCCTTGGCCATCCCCAAGCTTTGACGCTTGTACTTCTTGGATATTTCTTGGGGTGACACGCGTGGCATCCCCAAGCTTGAGCTTTAGTCCATCCTTCATCTCATTACTCATTCCTTCCATACACCTGAAATTTTTCCTTCATACAAAACTTCACACAATCTTTATTAGCAACATTAGTGCACTCAAGATAGATAAGTCTTAAGGTTCAGTTCTAACACCAAATAAACTTCCATTAGAACACTAGCTACTGTAGCACTTCCCTCAACAAGCTCAGTTCCCCAAAAGAACTCAAAAAGGAACCAACAAGAAGCAAATGCAGAATATGGCAGAAATCTGTCAAAACAGACCAGCAGGTAAAGACGAATTTTTTCAAAGACCTTATGTTGCTTAAATAAAAAAGTGTTGAGATAACGAAAGTTAGATAACAACCTGGGGCAGAAGCACAAAAATTCACGCCTCAAAAAGACGTTCAGAGATTTTACACGAATTTTTACGGCGAAGCACAGAAATCTGTTTCGGGACAGCAACTTTCCCAATCATTACTTCTCTCTCATTAGAGGTTACTCTTGGCACAAAAAGCAAATAAAAATGGGAAGGAGAGGTTATTACTGAAGTAATAACTTCTAAGACTCATCTAAAACTTTTGGGTTATCTCCCAATACGTACTTTTCTTTAACGCCTTTAAGTTAGGCATGATAGTTTGAGAAGATGCTCACATAAGAAATATGAATTGAAGTAAAAGAGAGCATCAAGAAGCAAATTCAAAACACATTTAAGTCTAACCCACTTCCTATGCATAGGAATCTTGTAAGAAAATAAATCAAAGAAGCACATAGAAACAAAAATGGGTAGATAAAACAAGAGCAACTTCAAAACTTTCAGCACATAGAGAGGTGTTTCATTACCATGAAAACTTCTACAACCATATTTTACTCTCTCATAATAATTTTCAATAGCCTCATGAATAAACTCAACAATATAACTATCACATAAAGCATGCTTTTCATGATCTACAAATACTAGAGCTTTATTATAAACATTTTCAAAAGAATCCTCAGGAACATGACATTCATCCTCCTTTAGTAAGCATGGGGGACAATCAAATAATGTAAGGGGTAAAGAGTTACTCTTATTAGAAGGTAGACATGGGTAGATCCATTCTTCCTCCTTTTGTTCATCACTCTCCTCCTCTTTTTCATCTAATGAGCTTTCAAGTTCAGCAATTTCTTCTTCCATAGGCTCCTCCAAGGCATTGGTCTCTTCCATTGGTGGAGAGCATCTATTAAGATATTCAAAAATATAGCCATTTTCTTCCTTGTAATTATCAAAGCAAAATTGAAGTATATCATAAACCTCATATTTATAAGGTGCATCATCAGTATTTTCAAGCAAATAAGCTAGTTCGAATGCACCCTTCCAAGCAATAAATTCTTCAATTTGTTCCACATCATAAAAGTCATAATTTCCTTTAACATAAGAAGATATGGTAACATTATCATTATAGTCACATTGAAAAGGAAGGTGTTTATACCTCCTACAGCAACAAGATTTATCACAGCAATAAGTAACATTATAAGTAGAGCACACGTTTATAGCAATGGTATACAATTTATCAATTTGTTCCCATAAGTTTTTCCCTTTTTGTGACAAGTGGTGTTCCTTATAATAATATTTTTGTTCTTCCGTGAACCCACCTTGCCAATAAGATTCAGTTTCAAAGAAACCAACCATTGATAGAAAGCATGATAAAGCTAGACAATAACAGACCAATGAAAATAACAACTATAGAAGGAACTAATTTTTTGTGTTTTCAAATAAGAAAGTAAACTAGTAAAACTATTTTTTTTTGTTTTTGATAAAGAAACAAGCAAACAAAACAAAAAGAAGCTAAGCAAAACAAAAATAACAAAGTTAAGAGATTGGTTATGAGGGAATCCCCTTGTGAAGATGTCCTTGACTCCCGACATGGCGCCAAAAAATGCTTGATGGCTCTGTGTATGGCGCCAGAAAAGTGCTGGTGCGGTGTTGATGTAGAGCTCGTTGGGAACCCCAAAAGGAAGGTATGATGAGCACAGCAGCAAGTTTCCCTTAGTATGAAACCAAGGTTTAATCGAACCAGTAGGAGCAAGGAAACACCCCAAAGGTGTTACTAGGTGAGCTTTGGCAGGGCGCACTACCGGTGCTAGTAGCAACGTGGAGACCTGCACAACACAACCACAGAACTTTGTCCCCAACTTGCGATGAGGTTGTCAATCTCACCGTGTTTTGCTGAAAACAAAGGATTAAACGTATCGAATGGAAAGAAGTAATAGTTTGTAGAAAGTAAACACAAAGCAATAAACAGTTTATAGATTGTATGTAAAAGACAAGGATCGGGATCCATAGTTCACTAGAGGTGGCTCTCCTTAAGATAGATAACATGCTGGATGAACAAATTACAGCGGGTCAATTGACAAACATCGAGAAAGCAATACATGCATATACTAATCATCTTGACTCCTTTGAGACTTGATTGGGCATTACAACATTATACATAGACCGCCATCCAACTGCATCTATGACTAATAATCCACCTTCAGGTTATCATCTGAACCCCCTCCAGTATTAAGTTGCAAGAAACAGATTATTGCTTTACGAACTGCGTGTAAAGTAAACAATACGATTGTTCTATGAACAAAGGATTGTTGTTTTCTCCCTAGTAGCAACAGCACATCTAGTACCTTAGAGATTTCTGTCACTTCCCCAGATTACCATAGGCACGAACCCACTATCGAGCATAAATACTAACTCTTGGAGTTGCTAGCATCTACTTGGCCAAGATAGCTACTAACAAAAGAAAGCATGCAAGATCACAAATAACAAAGACATGATAGAATCAATAATCAATCTGAAATAGCATCTCAATATCCATCGGATCCCCGCAAACACAACATGCAGAATTACAAATAGATGATCTTGGTCATGAATGGAGATCACAAGATCTAGACATGAAAGCACAAAGGAGGAGAACCAGCCATCTAGCTACTACATGGATCCGTATTCCAAGGATGAACTACTCACGCATCACACCGGAGGCTTGCATGGTGATGAAGAAGGCCTCTAGGGTGAATTCCCCTCTCGGTGAGTGCCGGAAGAGCTTCAGATCCCTCCCGATCTAGGGATGGAGATGACGGCGACTATAGACTCTTTCATGGATTTTTGATCAGGTACTTAGGGTTTTCGTCCCGAGGGCAATATATAGGCGGAAGGAGGCCGAGGGGTGCGAGGCCACCACACCACCTCCTGGCGCTGCCAAGCCTGGCCAGCTGGCCAGTGGTGTGGCCAGGCTCGCCCCTCTCGCCTAAGATTCGGCATCTGATGACTTCCGGAAAAATAGGCACTTTGGCTTTTGTCCCGTCCAATTCCGAGAATATTCATTTTCTGACTTTCCTGGAACCAAAAACAGCAGAAAACAGGCAGCTGGCACCGTGGCTCTTGTTAATAGGTTAGTCCAAGAAATCATATGAAAAGTACTCCAAAGTGTGGGCAAAACACAAGAAAGTGGATAAAACCAAGCATGGAACATTAAAAATTATAGATACATTTGCAATGTATCAGTCAACTACTCAGGATACTGCGATTTGTTCGTAGAACGAGGGTGTAAGGGGTGGCGCAGCCCCCGAGTGATAAAATTGCAAGAAAATAAGGAAAACACAGAGTTTTGGGGCACTTAGCTTTATTTATTCACAGAATAGTATGACGTACAATGTGTGGCTAAGTAGCCTGGCTGAGTAGCCTTATTTGTAATGTAAAAACGACTAAGGGTAGAAACGAAGCAGCTCCGTGACATTTTAGGGGTTGGAGTATGCGACTCCTGTCTCAAAATCTTTAAGGCGATAGGCGCCACCTGAGATTACTTCTGTAATCACGTAAGGTCCTTCCCAAGGGGACTCGCGCTTGAGGTGCCCTTGTTGCTTCAGTCGCAGGACCAGGTCTCCTTCGACGAAGGATCTGGGGCGTAGCTTTCTACTATGATAGTTGTGGAGGCTTTGCTGGTAGATCGTTGATCTCTCTGCTGCGATTTCCCGTGCCTCGTCAAGGAGGTCGACGGAGTCTTCGAGTGCAAGAGTTGACTCCTGCTAGCTGTAAGCGACCACCTGTGGGGCTTTGTAGCGTACTTCTGCGGGTAGCACCGCTTCAGCACCATGCACCATGAAGAACAGAGTGTATCCCATGGAGCTGTTTGGAGTTGTCCGCAGGCTCCAAAGAACTGATTGTAGTTCGTCTGGCCAGCATCCAGCGGCTTGTTCGAAGACCTTTTGTTGCTCAAATCAAAAAGTGTTGAACTAACGAAAGTTAGATAACAACCTGGGGTAGAAGCACAAAAAGTCACTCCATAAAAATACGTTCAGAGATTTTACACGAATTTTTACGGTGAAGCACAGAAATCTGTTTTGGGGCAGCAACTTTCCCAATCATTACTTCTCTCTCATTAGAGGTTACTCTTGGCACAAAAAGCAAATAAAAAAGATATGAAGCGGTTATTACAGAGGTAATAACTTCCAAGACTCATCTAAAACTTTTGGGTTATCTCCCAATAAGTACTTTTCTTTAGGGCCTTTAAGTTAGGCATGATAGTTTGAGAAGATTCTCACATAAGAAATATGAATTGAAATAAAAGAGAGCATCAAGAAGCATATTCAAAGCACATTTAAGTCTAACCCACTTCCTATGCATAGGAATCTTGTAAAGAAACAAGTCATGAAAGTACAAAGCAACAAGCATAGTAAAGCAAAACAAGTGTAACTTCAAAATTTTCAACATAAAGAGGGGAAACTTAATATTATTGAGATGCATAAAACCATGTTTCCCTCTCTCATAATAACTTTCAGTAGCAACATGAATAAAATTAACAATATAACTATCACATGAAACATTCTTATCATGAGCCACATGCATAAAAGAATTAATACTCCCCACATAAACATAGTCATTCTTATTAATCATAGTGGGAGCAAATTCAACAAAATAGCTATCATTATTATTCTCATCACCATAATCATCAAATATAGGAGGCATGTCGTAATCATAATTGATTTTCTCCTCAATAGTAGGTGGACTGAAAATATCATACTCATCATTGCAATCATCATATATTGGAGGTATAGTATCATCATAAGCAATAGAATAGTTATCCTCCAAAGTGTGTTCATTTGTAAACATATCATCATTGGAAGGATCATGGATAGCACTAATAGTATAGCAATTATTAATATCATTATTTTCAGAATTGGTACCGAAGAGATTATCAATATTAAAAGTAGTGTGCTTTTCCCAATCATGATCACTACTATAGGTAATAGGCATAGGAACATCATCGAGTTCAGACTCATCAAAAACTATAATAGTAGCAACATGCTTAGGGGAAAATACCATTTCCTCTCTCCTTTTACTCCTCCTCTTCTTCTTTTTATTCTTCTCTTTAGGAGGTAGAGGCTTGAAAGGAGGCTTCTCCATATACCCTAGTTCATTGTTAGAGACAATAGAAGAAACTTTGGAGGATTCCTCCTTTTCATTAATAAGGCCAAAACACATATTAGTCCTGTCATATTTTGGTAAAATCTCATCATTTAAAATATTTTGTATATAAGTATTTGTGTGGAAATTATCAACACAATAAAGATGACAACCATGCAGGACGCTATTCATATCAAAAGCACTCATGTCTACCAAAGAGGTTTTTATTCATAACTCTTCACACCCCAAAAATAATGTAAGTTGATCATGCTGATTAGGAGTGATCATGTCATCACAATACAAACTTGTAGTACTCATTGGATTAGAAGGGCTATTATTATGGCCTGAGCATTGAAAATTTAAATGACCCACTTCAAAGCAAAGTTCACAAATAAAAGGATAGAGGGCACAGACTTTTTTACCAAGATCATTTAGAGCCCTATACCATGTTCTAGTTTTTTCATTCCTGTGGGTGATACAATATTCTTCTTCAATTTGATTATTCTCACGAGGTCTATGTATTCCACAAAAATTAACATGCTTATAAGAAATAGTACTTTCAGAGGTTTGAGCATGTTTATTGCTATCATTAATAACAATTTCATTTTCCATGCAAGTGTCTTTAAAAGGCTCATGATACATGTCCCATTTTTCTTTAGGAGCATTAATATGAGAAGCAAAGGTTCTAAAACAATCAATAAGAATTTGAGGATCAAGACCATACTTAGCACTAAGCTCTTGAAAATCAGCAGTTTCAACAAAAGACTTAATGCAATCATACTCATAGTTTATACCTGATTCTTTTCCTATGTTGTTATCCCAATCTTTGGTATTGCTTTGAATTGTTTCAAGGAGATCCCACTTAGCTTTGACCTCCTTACTTGTGAAGGATCCCTCTAAACAAGTATCTAGATAGTCCTTGTAATGTCCTGAAAGCCTTGCATAGAAATTATTAATAACAATATTACTAGGGAACTCATGAATGGGACATTTGAGCATTAGTGACTTCAATCTCCCCCATGCTTGGGAAATACTTTCTCCATCATGAGGATGAAAATTATAAATATAACTCCTATCTTTATGAATTTCATGAGGAGGATAAAATTTAGAGTAAAAGAGAGATTCAAGTTCCTTCCACTCCAAATGATGAGGATCATCTAGTAGCCCATACCACTCCCTTGCTTTGCCCTTAAGTGAAAAATGGAATAGCTTCCTCTTAACTTGGTTCATTGAAATACCTACACACTTGAACAACTCACAAAATTCATGTATAAAGAGTAAATGATCACCAGGATGGACAGTTCCATCTCCAAAATAGCAGTTATTCATAACACGTTCAACAATTTTTATAGGTATTTTAAAAGGGATGCTTTCAGTATGTGGATTTAACATATCACAAGTATCATTAGAATTACCACATATGGGAGATAAAGCATCATCAGAGCAAATTTTCTTCTTTAAAGCTGGGGAATTAAAAAGATCATTTTCATAAAAACCTACTTCCCAAAGCTTAGACGTTTCCATAGCATTAGTAACAAAGGTGTTCAAAAGATTCATACTAATAACATTGCTATTAGCATGCAAAGAAAGTTCCATGGGTTTTTTAATTTTCTTTTCAGACAATTCAAGTTCTATCTTAGGAAAAATACTAAAAGCTCTCTAATTTTGTTGTTGTTTTCCATTAAGCCTAACTAGTGAAAACAAGAAACAAAAAGACAAAATTGCAGAATCTAAAGGAAATAACTTCGAGCACTCACACCGGATGATGTGAGTACCTTTTACCTTACCTCCCCGGCAACGGCGCCAGAAAATAGCTTGATGTCTACGCACTTCTATTCTTGTAGACAGTTGTTGGGCCTCCAAGTGCAGAGGTTTGTAGAACAACAACAAGTTTTCCCTTAAGTGGACCACCCAAGGTTTATCGAACTCAGGGAGGAAGTGGTCAAAGGTATCCCCTCTCAAGCAACCCTGCAATCAAGATACAAGAAGTCTCTTGTGTCCCCGACACACCCAATACACTTGTCAGGTGTATAGGTGCACTAGTTCGGCGAAGACATAGTGAAATACAAGTGGTATGGATAATTATAAGTGGTAACGGTGATAGAAAATAGCTTGAAGGCGTGGAAAAGACTAGAGTAAAACTGAAATAAAGAAGGAAGCAAGCAAACATGTAACATATCTAATTGCAAATGAAGTTTCAATGCTTAGAAACAAGGACTAGGGATCATACTTTCACTAGTGAACACTCTCATATAAATATATTCTTCTTTATGATACTACGCTGAACTACTCTTCGGTTGGACACTCTAATCCATGGTAGGGCTATAACAGCACACCTCAAAGTAAGCCTTTCCCATCTAGATAACCCCACACTATCACCTTGAGCACTAGATGGTTCCAACAAACACCACAATTTCAAAAAGACATCCAACTCCAAATATAACTCATAACAAGTATTTGTAATCTCTAGCCTAGGTGCCACCATGGTGTGCACACTGTCAACTTCACACACATGGGGAGAGCAGAGATCTATTAAAGCACTTGAGTAGCAAGGTAGATCTACTTGATTACAAAGCTCATGATCACAATATGATAATGCATAGAGAGAGAGATGAACACATAGCTATCGGTAGAACCCTTAGCCTCGAGAGAGAACTACTTCCTCCTCATCATGGGAATCAGCAATAGCGATGGAGATGGTGGTGGAGATCGATGGAGATGGCTCCGGGGGCACTTCCCCGTCCCGGCAGGGTGCCGGAACAGAGACTTTCTGTCCCCCGAATCTCCCCTTCGGTGGCGGCGGCGCTGTGGAACTTTTCGTGGATTTCTGATTGATGATCTAGGGTTTTTGCCTCGGGGGGAATATATAGGCGAAGGAGGCAAGGTCGGTGGCCAGCCAGGGAGACCACACCATGCCCTGCGCGTCCTGGGGGTACTCGCGCCTGGGGGGGTGGCCACCCTGTGGCCCCTCTCTGACTCTCCTTTTGGCTCCGTGAGTCTTCCGGGAAAATAGGAACTTTGGCTTTTGTCCCGTCCAATTCCGAGAATATTCATTTTCTGACTTTCCTGGAACTAAAAACAGCAGAAAACAGGAAACTGGCACTGTGGCTTTTTGTTAATAGGTTAGTCCAAGAAATCATATGAAAAGTACTCCAAAGTTGGAACAAAACATAAGAAAGTAGATAAAACCAAGCATGGAACATCAAAAATTAGAGATGCATTTGCAATGTATCATCCCTACACCCGCCGGCCACCTTGGGGCAGCCGCTAGCCCTAGGTGGGCCCCACTGGGGCGGCCCACCAGCCCTAGGCCGGCCGGCCCCCTCTCCCTATGCGCCTTGCCCTATTGGGCCTCCCTTCGGGTGAGGCCCATTAGCAATATGGAGCCTTTAAAAATAAAATAAAATATATATTTAATATTAATTCTCCAATTAACATTCAAATACACATATTATATTATTCCTTCACTTCGGAACACCTTTTGGACCCCTTTCCGATCTCCATCGGATGTTACCGAAACTATTCCGGTTTCTCTCTCTATTTCTCATACGATACCTCATCTACCCTAAGCGTCTCTACCCTTAAGCGTGACATCCTTCGGTTCAGAAACACTCCGGACATGATAGAGACCACTCTCATATCAATGATCAACAGAGGGACCTGGATGGCCATGTGACCCCCGCACGTTTCACGAATACAATCGCTCGAACCGTGAGATAGTCATTCCCCCTTCCCTTTGTCATTCGATACCTAATTCATCCGAGACTTGATATTTGGTATCTCCATACCTTAGTTCGATCTCGTTACTAATGAACTTGTTTTCTCGTTCTCATGTCGTTGCATTCCGTGACCTAGTCACATGCTTGCAAGCTTCATCAATGCAACGTCACTGAGATGGCCACATGTATCTGTCTATTACATGGACTAGACAAATCCTGGTCTTGATATGTACTCCTCTACGCATCCCTTCGGAAAACCTGAGTGGCACCTTTTTGATCACCCTGTTAGGAGATGATTCTTGATAACCATCTAAGCTTCTTCCAGAATGGTGATTTGCATTACCTCACAATCAAAGGATCAGGTTGCGAGGTTCTCTGTGTTTTATCATCAATAGTGAACTTTGTAACTAGATCTCATTAAGATATAACGGTCAGATGTTTATCTATCATGTTATTCAACTAATAACATGACCTCATTGTCAGTTGGCATAAATGCTCATGATCTTGAAACACAGACCATCCTCATGACCAATGAACTAGTTCACTAGAGGTAACTAGAGACACGGTTTGTTTACATACCACACGTGTATTAATGTTTCGTATTAACACAGTTATAGCACAGTATGAAATGTATTATGAACATATAGGAGATATATCAAATAATACACTTTTTTTGCCTCTAGGGCATAACTCCTTCAGTCTCCCACTTGCACTAGAGTATAAACAAAACTAGTTTACAATAGGCAGGAACCTAACACCAATGGAATCTCGGTGTTGTTCGTGCTTATCCAGTTGGAGAGCTTTAGTCAGAGGATCTGCCACATTCAGTTCCGTATCTACTTTGCAAATCTTGACTTCACCTTCGTCAACAATCTGCCGGATGACGTGAAATCTAAGCTTGATGTGTTTGGCTGTGGAATGAGTTCTTGGTTCCCTTGCATTTGAAATAGCTCCCGTGTTATCACAATAGATCGTCACGGGGTCTTGTGCATTGGGAAAAACTCCTAGTTCGATGACGAAATTCCTTAGCCAAACAGCTTCATTCGTTGCATCAGCTGCAGCAATGTATTCAGACTCCATTGAAGATTGTGCCACCAACGGCTGCTTCTTGCTCTTCCAGCTTACCGCCCCACCATTCACCAAGAAAACAAATCATGTCTAAGACTTCGAGTCATAATGATCTGAATTCCAGCTGCGCATCTACGTAACCTGTTACATTTAGAGCTTCATCATTTCCTCCATAGATTAGGAACATATCCTTTGTTCTTCTCAGATACTTTAGGATATTTTTCACAGCTGTCCAGTGATCCGGTTCTGGATTACTCTAATATCGGCTCGTCAAACTAAGAGCCAATGCCACATCAGGTCGTGTACTAAGCATTACATACATGATAGATCCTATGGCTGAAGCATAGGGGATGTAAGACATCTTCTCTCTATCATCGTTCGTTACAGGACATTGAGTCATACTCATTTTGCAATTCTTCATCATAGGTGTAAAACCCCTCTTGGTGTTTTCCATTTTGAACCTCTTCAAAATCTTATCTATGTAAGTACTCTGACTCAATGCTATTAGGTGCCTTGATCTATCTCTATAGATCTTGATTCCTAATATGTACGTAGCTTCACCTAGATCCTTCATGGAAAATTGGCTACTCAAATATGCTTTCACGCTTTTCATAAGATCCACATCGTTTCCCATGAGTAATATGTCATCCACATATACTACTAAGAAAACAACCAATCTCCCACTCGCTTTCTTGTAAACATAGATCTCTTGTTGGTTTTGGACAAATCCAAAACTTTTGATCACTTGATCAAAATGTTGGTTCCAACTCCGAGATGCTTGCTTCAACCCATAAATGGACCGTTGGAGCTTGCATACCTTTCCAGCATCCTTAGAATCAACAAAACCTTCTGGTTGCATCATATACAACTCTTCATCAATGTGACCATTGAGGAATGCGGTCTTGACATCCATCTGCCAAATTTCATAGTTGAAATGTGCAGCAATTGCTATTAAAATCCTGACAGCCTTAAGCATCACTACGGGAGAGTAAGTCTCATCGTAGTCAACTCCTTGAATTTGTCAAAAACCTTTTGCGACAAGTCGAGCTTTGTGAATGGTCACATTACCATTCGCATCTGTCTTTTTCTTAAAGATCCATTTATTTTCCACGGCCTTGCGGCCTTCTGGGAGATCCACCAAGGTCCAAACTTGGTTTTCATGCATGGATCCTATTTCGGATTTCATGGCTTCTAGCCATTTCTCGGAGTCACCACTATCCATAGCTTCTTTGTAGTTTGCAGGTTCTTCATGTTCATCTAGGATGACAGACATTACAAGGCTACTGTACCAATCAAGAGTGGCATGAACCCTTGTAGACCTGCGAATCTCAGGAGTCTCGATGTCATTGTTTTGATCATCATCAATGGGCTCTTCCTCCATGTTGGAGAGCGGTTTCGGAACAGCTTCCGTTGTGCTTCTCGGAATACGGAGAGAAGGATCAACAATTTCATCTAACTCAATTTTCCTTCCACTCACTCCTTTTGCAAGAAACTCTTTCTCGAGAAAGGTGCCGGTTTTTGTGACAAGCGTTTTGCCTTCGGCTTGATTGTAGAAGGTATATCCAATGGTTTCCCTTAGATATCCTACAAAGATGCATTTTTTCGATTTGGGTTCGAGTTTGTCAGGCTGCAGTTTCTTAACATACGCCTCACATCCCCAAACTTTCAGAAACGACAACTTTGGCTTTTGCCCATACCATATCTCATATGGTGTTGTCTCCACGGATTTGGATGGTGCTCGATTTAAAATAAAAGCGGCGGTTTCTAACGCATATCCCCAAAAAGACACAGACAAATCAGTTAAAGACATCATGGACCGTACACTATCCAATAGGGTTCGGTTACAGCGTTCCGACACACAATTACGCTATGGTGTTCCGGCTGGCGTAAGCCGTGGGATGATCCCACAGTCCTTCAAGTGCATGTTAAACTCATAACTCAAATACTCGCCTCCCTGATCTGATCGAAGGTGCTTGATTTTCTTGTTAAGTTGATTCTCTACCTCTTTCTGAAATTCCTTGAACTTTTCAAAGGTTTCAGACTTGTGCTTCATCAAGTAGATATATCCATATCTGCTCAAGTCGTTAGTAAAGGTAACAAAGTAACGATAACCATTATGTGTTGAGACACTCATTGGTCCACATATATTTGTATGTATGATCCCAAGTAGGTCTACAGCTCTCTCCACTATGCCAGAGAATGGTGTCCTGGTCATCTTGACCATGAGGCATGGCTCACATGTATCAAGGGATTCGAAATTCAATGATCCAAGAAGCCCTTCTGAATGAAGCTTCTTCATGCGCTTTATGCCAATATGACCAAGACGGCAATGCCATATGTACATGGAATTATTGTCACTGTGCTTACAACGTTTAGCATCAACACTATGGATGTGTGTATCACAATCAAGATCAAGTAGGAATAAACCATCACATACAGGAGCATGAACATAGAAAATATCATTCATATAAATTGAACAACCATTTGTTCCTGATTTAAACGAATAATGGTCTTGCAACAAGCAAGACCCACTCACAATATTCATACTCAGTGCGGGTACATAATAGCATTTGTTCAAAACCAACAATAATCCTGACGGTAGACGGAGATGCAGGGTGCCGACGACCATCACTTCGACTCTCGAACCATTGCCGACGCGCATCGTCACCTCGTCCTTCCTCAGGCGCCTCCTACTCTGCAGATCCTGCTGAGAGTTACAAATGTGAGCAACAGATCCGGTATCAAATACCTAGGTGTTACTCCTGGCGCTTGTAAGGAATACATCAATAACATGTATATCATATATACCTTTGTCCGGGATGGCTATCTTGCCAGCTCGCTTGTCTTCAAGGTACTTAGGGCAGGTGCGTTCCAGTGCCCATCCCCTTTGCAGTAGAAGCACGAAGTGTCGGGATTAGGGCCAGGCTTCGTAGTCTTTGAGGTGCTAGGAGCAAACCTGCCATCCCTCTTAGACTTCTTACCCTTGCCTTTTCCCTTTTGCCCCGGTTTCTTAAAGTTGACAGTCTTGTTGACCATCAACACCGTGTGCTCCTCCTTGATTTCAACCTCAGCAGTTTTGAGCATGGTGAACACCTCAGCAAGGGTCTTGGTCATCCCTTGCATGTTGTAGTTCATCACAAAACTCTTATAGCTAGGGGGCAGTGAGTGCAGCACCCTATCTATGGCGAGCTCCTTCGAGATTTTGCAATCCAGGGCGTTTAGGCGCTTAACGTAGCCAGATATTTTGACCACGTGCTCACTAATACTGCCGTGCTCTTCCCTTTTGGCAGAGAAGAAGAGCTCGGAAGCATCATACCTCTCTGCACGAGCCTGTGGAGCAAAGACTGCTTTGAGATCCTCAATGATCTCAAAAGCATTCATCTTCTCAAAACGCTTTTGAAGCTCCGGCTCCATGGCATAGAGCATTCCACTCTGGATGAGGGAGAAATCGTTCGCCTGGGACTGCCAGACATTCTTTTCATACTGAGAGGCGAAATCTGCAGGCTTAGCCGGAAGCTCAGCCTCGATGACATAAGTCAACTTGTAGGGGACTAGGAGGATCCTAAGATTGCGGAACCATGCAGTGAAGTTGGTTCCATCAGTTTTCAGCTTGTCCTTCTCGAGGAAAGTGCTTAGGTTGAAGGTGGGTGGGCGAGACATCTACAAAGGATTTGCAAAGTGTTTAGACTATGTTCATAATAATGAGTTCAAATTTTAATAAAGGAACTCCCACTTAAACGAACATCCCTCTACTCGTTTAGTGATCACATGATCCCTATCCCCTGCACCTCCCCCGATCATCACGGTCATCAGTGCAGCATCAAAGGTGGACATTCCCTAATGTCGATCACATCAACTATGTGATTCATGCTCGACTTTTCAGTCTCTTGTATTCCAAGGCCATGTCTGTACATGCTAGGCTCGCCAGTTCTAACTCGTGTGTATTCGCAGTGCAACATGGCTTGCACCCACTGTATGCGAACGTAGATATGTCTGACCCCCGATCATCATGGTCGGCCTCATACCGAAGAACTTTCTTGGTGGTGCACACACAAGGGGAATACGATAACTGGAATACTACGAGGGATTATCTTATCATGCTACCGTCTAGTAAGTATACTAGCATAATAAGTAATACTTCTAAAGTGAAGTGCTATGACATGGTTATAGCTTTGTGATCATCATCAATAGCTTCAATGAGAGTTTCATAAACTTGTCATTGCCATGTTATAATACTTGCCCCTATGCAATAACGAAGATATACGCTTCTATATTGACTATTGCATGTTTTACGTGGCTTTAGGGCTTTCGCAGTAGAACCCCTTCCCACCTACGAACGTGGCTTTAGGGCTATGTGTTCTATCCGTACGACATGTCTACCCATAGACCCGCTCTGATACCACTGAAGGGTTCCGTAGCAGAAAACAAAAAATTTCTATCTACTTGAACACAAATACCAGGATCTAAACTATGTAGACATAAGTAACGGAGAAAGAATAAAGTATTCATACCATTGCAAATAGAGGCATGCCTTACGCAGGAAGGCGTATATTGATGAAGACGAGCAACACCTCAAGTGTGGTGCCTCCGAAGTTCGTCACACGTCCGGTGTAGGAGACGTCAACCGGACTCCGATCCATCCGAGAAGTGGAAGAAGTAGATGCCAGATCGCCTGATCACACGACGGTGGTGTGAAGGTGGAGAACTCAACTACGAGGTCCTCCCCAATATTACAGGGAAGTCCTCAGCAGATGAGACAGAGAAAGAGAGGAATGGGTGATATCCAAGGGGAAGGGGACCCCTTTATATAGTGGGAGGGGTGCACCACCTAGGGGCCAGGCAGTGTGGGACTAATCCCCACACCCGCCGGCCACCTTGGGGCAGCCGCCGGCCCTAGGTAGGCCCCACTAGGGCGACCCACCAGCCCTAGGCCGGCCGGCCCCCTCTCCCTATGCGCCTTGCCCTATTGGGCCTCCCTTCAGGTGAGGCCCATTAGCAATATGGAGCCTTTAAAAATAAAATAAAATATATATTTAATATTAATTCTCCAATTAACATTCAAATACACATATTATATTATTCCTTCACTTCGGAACACCTTTTGGACCCCTTTCCGATCTCCATCGGATGTTACCGAAACTATTCCGGTTTCTCTCTCTCTATTTCTCATACGATACCTCATCTACCCTAAGCGTCTCTACCCTTAAGCGTGAAATCCTTCGGTTCGGAAACACTCCGGACATGATAGAGACCACTCTAATGTCAATGATCAACAGAGGGACCTGGATGGCCATGTGACCCCCGTGCGTTTCACGAATACAATCGCTCGAACCGTGAGATAGTCGTTCCCCATTCCCTTTGTCATTCGATACCTAATTCATCCGAGACTTGATCTTTGGTATCTCCATACCTTAGTTCGATCTCGTTACTGATGAACTTGTTTTCTCGTTCTCATGTCGTTGTATTCCGTGACCTAGTCACATGCTTGCAAGCTTCATCAATGCAACATCACCGAGATGGCCACATGTATCTGTCCGTTACATGGACTAGACAAGTCCTGGTGTTGATATGTACTCCTCTACGCATCCCTTCGGAAAACCTGAGTGGCACCTTTTTGATCACCCTGTTACGAGATGATTCTTGATAACCATCTAAGCTTCTTCCAGAATGGTGATTTGCATTACCTCACAGTCAAAGGATCAGGTTGCGAGGTTCTCTGTGTTTTATCATCAATGGTGAACTTTGTAACTAGAACTCATTAAGATATAACGGTCGGATGTTTGTCTATCATGTTATTCAACTAATAACATGACCTCATTGTCAGTTGGCATAAATGCCCATGATCTTGAAACACAGACCATCCTCATGACCAATGAACTAGTTCACTAGAGGTAACTAGAGACATGGTTTGTTTACATACCACACGTGTATTAACGTTTCGTATTAACACAGTTATATCACAGTATGAAACGTATTATGAACATAGAGGAGATATATCAAATAATACACTTTATTATTTGCCTCTAGGGCATAACTCCTTCAGTTTCCTGTCCGGATCTTCACTCCTGCTAGCGCCGCTAGCCCCACGGTGGGCGCCAACTGTCATGGTGGTGGCACGACAGATGCCATGTATAAGCTAAAGATGGGGCCAATGAGCACTAGAGGTATCCAGGGAGGGATAGTGTGGTGATTCCACACACACGGATGTTTTGTATTCAATGGAGGATCACAAGTGCTCCTTGAGGTGTTCGTGGGAAGGAGGAAGATGCACTTCTCTACTACCCACACCTCTCTCTCTAGGATTTTCCCTTGGTAAAAATGATCGACCCTCTCTATGGAGGTCCTGGTGCTCCTTATATAGGGGAGCCCAGGTTACAAGTTAGGGCATACGAGGAAGGCATATTCTACGAATATGATTCTCCCAAAATAGCAAAGCGTTGCACTCCTTTTTCCCTTCGAAAGCCGCTCCGGACTCATGGCGTAAGCCTCTCTTAGACCTTCTGTAGGGCGGCGTCATCCGACAAAGGCAACGTCACCTTTGTCGGTCCATACTCGCTGGTCCTCCTCTCAGCCCTTTGTGCTCACGCTATAGTGGAGAGAGAAAACCTTTGACCAGGGAGATTCGTTCCTTCTCTTGTAAGCCAAGTGGTAACCCGGCTCAGGCCTAGCTAACTCGGCCATGTGGGTACTGCAAACAAGTTACAAAAGAGTTGTCGACATACGTTTTATATTGGTCGAGGCAACATTGGATGAACTTTGTTCGGGTCGGGTCTACCGTAAGTCGGTCTGCCTTGAGGTGACTCGGCCAACTTCCGCTTTGACATTGCCGTACCTCGGCTATCACAACTATTATACCCCGGCTTGACCCTACCCGAGGTTATCCCCCCAACATATATTGTACGACAATTATATCAACATGTTTTAACCTAAAGGAACTAAATATCTCACCAAAGGACTAAATTTATATAATGCCATCTCATTTGAGAATGAGTGATGCGTATAGACGCAAAGACATGCAAATACACATGGACCTGAAAGTGTTAGATCCGAAGATTATGTTAACCACTAGCAAACACGTATATACAACACTAGAAAGCCATAGGTGTTGAATACGCAAGTTTTTCAAACTAGATTATTGACTCTAGTGCAAGTGGGACACTGAAGGGAATATGCCCGAGACAATAATAAAGTGGTTATTATCTTATTCCTCATTTATGATAAATGTTTATTTTGCATGCTATAATTATATTAATTGGAAACATTAATGCATGTGTGTTTACTAAACAAATAAAGAGTTCCTAGTTATGCCTCTCATATAAGCTAGCTCGTTGATTAATAAGATGATCAAGATTTCCTAATCATGGACATTGGATGTTGTTAATAATGAGGACACAACATTAGTGGAATGGTATGATGAACATTCATCTGAAGTATAGCAATACGATCAAAGTCATTGTGTTTAAATTGCTATAACATCATACGATGTAACTTTAGTCCTTAGACCATGAGATCATGTCAATCACTAACACACCAGAAGAGTAACTTGATGATATCAAACGTCACATCGTAACATAGTGACTATAAAGGTGAGTTCAGATACTCCAAAAGTGTTATGTAGAGGCTCATGGATCAAGAGTGGGATTTTTCCATGCCGATGACAGAGAGATATACTCTGGGCCCTCTCGGTGATATCACATTGATGTAGCTTGCAAGCAAGTGATAAGATCACTAGAATGTTATATCACAGGAACAAGGAAAGAGTACTTATCGGTAACAAGATCAAACTAGGTATGAGGATACCGATGATCAAATCTTGTACATGTAAGATATCGCGTGACAAAGTGGTTTAGTTACAAACGTTAAAGGTTCACACGATCACTAGAGTCATCGTTGAATGTGTGGGAATCAGTACGGATCTCTAGGACATGCTGCTGATTATTGATCGGAGAGGGGTCTCGATCATATCTGCATTATTCGCGAACCTTAGGGTGACACACTTAAGGAATACCGACACCATTTAGAAGCAAATATGTTTTAGATAAATATTATGAAAGCGCCGGAATCATTTCGATGGATACCGGAATTATTTTGGGTGAAACTGCTGAAACTGGTTGTGCATGATATCAAAATATTGCAGGGGGGTTTATGCGAATGCTTGTTAATTAAAATAATTAAAAAAATCTGAATAAAATAAATAAAAATAGTTTTTATTTAATGATAGCTTGCATTAAATTTGATGGAAAATTAATGCAAAGTGAGTGGAGTTGGTTTTAATGGAAGTGAGCTTAGTGGAAGCTCCATTCACCATTATGGAGGGAGAGGTGGGGGCACCACCATGCCATGCGCATGGAGCCTTGGGGGCTACCCCCTCCTCTTATAAAAGGAGCCCCCCTCCTCCTCCACTCTCACACCTCCTCGTGAAGGATATCTCTCCACCTCTAGTTTATTCCCCCATGGTCTCAGATTAGCGAGATACATGTTCTTAGTGGATTTGTCTGAAAGGAGTCACTGCTTTCGCTGCATCACTGGAGCGAGGACGTGGGTTGTCGGAGTACCGGACATGTGTGCGGTCATGGATGCACCGCTGCTTTGCGGTGCTGGACTTACTGGTGCTGGACCTGCTGGACTTGCTGGACTTCATCACGATCTTGAGATCGGCAAGTGTATGACTACATCATCCACAAATGAGATTTCGTTAACAACGTTTTGTCGCTCTTCAAGGGTATGTTCTCTATGGATGTATATCCACCCGTTGGTTGTATCTAGATAGATAGATCTTGGTGCTTAGTTATTCACTTCGTAGGAATTTTTTTTCCATGCTGCGAACCCAAAAATGGTACATGGCGCAACGCGGGCTCATCCTCGAAGAGATGCGGGCACCTCCGTCGAGCTCTGCCACACCGACGCCGATCTCTGCCCCCATGATGGAGGCCACTCATACGCTCCTGTCGAGCTCTGCTCCCGCGAAGGAGGCGTCGTCTGTCACGCCATTGCCCGTCTCTGCCCCTACGTCGCCCTCCACACCGTTGCCGAGCTCTGCCCCCACGGAGGAGGCGCCGTATGCCACGGTGGAGGAGCTTGTTGTTTGATTTCCGCATCTTTTGTAATAATTCGATCGTCGAACTGTGGCTGGTTTTATTGCCTATGCTGTCGAATTGACCAAACTTTTGTCTTTTTTGGTAGTAGGAAATCAACTTTGAAAACATATCCTCGATGTATGATACGCTGGGGACGAGAGCGTCCCCAAGCCAAAAGTAGCGCCGGCGAAAGCATTGAAAGGACAACGCCACATACATGCCAAACGGCCGGAGATGCTCTAGGTAGGTCCACTTCCACTTCTGCTACGTCCATGCGACACGAGAACCGAAATAACAATGCCACATACTCCCTCTGTTTAGAAATATAAGAGGTTTTAGCTTTGTGAATCTAATGTATCTAAATGCGTTTAGTGTATATATTCGTAGAGAACATATATATATTAAAAGACATCCAGATAAATTCATTTCACAAAACTAAAATATCTTATATTTCTAAACGGACGGAGTACGTGCCAAATGGCTGGAAATGCTCAGGTAGTTCGACTTCCACTTCCGCTACGTTCATGCGACACGACAAGAATAGAAAAACACAAGATGCGCTCGTAGAGGGAGGCAGAGGTAGGCTGGAGAATCCTATTCGTACCTGGCGGCAACCCTGGCAAGTGTTGTCAGTAGCTGAGCAGCTCTGCCTAATCATTCCGCATTCGCGTTTTGCTGCTGCCTGCCAAGGAAAGATTCCACTTACGGGGCAGGAGGCCGAGCTAAACAAAACTGGACTCGTGCCACACGACGCGATACAGTTTGGTCTCGCGACCAACGCAACAACATGAAGCAAAATCCGGGGCGTCATTGTCGCACCACGCGGTAGGGAGGGAAAGGCATATGCTGCCTCAGCAATTATTCTCTCCCCTTCTCTCCGGGTCGTCCGTCCAGGTCCACCCTGATTAGCGCCGCGCGCACACACCGCAGGCCAAGCAAGCCGGTCGCACCACGGCGCGGCGCAGCGAGGGGAACCTCGATTCGATTCCTTACCCCCGTCTCCGCTCGTCCGTTGTACTTCTTCACCCACCACCATCCGTCTCGTCCCGAATTTTATTGTCCTATCCTCCACGGCCACTGCCCAGTCCACCATCACGTCGTCGCCCTCCCCCAAGTGGCGAGCCCCGTCGTCGCTTGGGCCTAGCACCTCGGTGGTGGTGGTGGTGGTCGCGCCGGCGGCACGCCTCCCCGTGCTTCCACGCGCCGCCGCCTCCCCGCGTGTGCTCCAAGGAAACGCGGGAGGCGGAGGCCGGGCATCTCGGAGGAAGGATAGGGGGCACGGCACGGCTGGGAGTAGTAGACGTCACGGGGAGCCGGCGCTGTATAATTCGGGCGGTCCTGGTGCGCTGAGCCGAGAGGGTCAGCAGAGCAGCATGGGGGAGGCTCCAGATAATACGGCGCCGCTGCTCGTGCAGGTGGAGGACGACGCTGACTCCGAGTGGAGCTCAAGGCCGCATCGCATTGCTCTCTTCGTCGAGCCTTCGCCCTTCGCGTCAGTCTCCTCCCCCTTCCTCTACTCCCTCTCTAATATGCGCTGATCGGATCGTACCAGATTAGATCAGATCGAGATGCTCTGCGGTCTGCACGCGTCTGTGTACAATCCGGGTCAATGGTTTCTTAAATTTGCTCCGTCTTTGATCTGCCGGCGAGAATTCCAGAGTCAATGACTTCCTCCTTGTTGGCTGTGTTCGCAGTTACATCTCCGGCTACAAGAACCGGTTCCAGAACTTCATCAAGCATCTCCGAGAGATGGGCGATGAGGTATGCAAGGCTTGTTACAGCCCATCTGGTTTTCCGTTTAAAAACAACCCATCTGGCTGCTTGTTTTCAAGTTCGTTGTTCTACCTCGGAATTGACGCCTGCTTATTCGGTTCAGGTCTTGGTCGTCACCACGCACAAAGGAGCTCCCGAAGAGTTCCATGGAGCAAAGGTCGTTGGCTCGTGGAGGTAATCCAGCACAAACTCTCTTCACCTTACCGATCAGTGAAATCGAGAACTGCGATTGCGAAATAAAGATCCACGTGCCTAGCAAAATGAAGCTACGCAAGCAGAGTGTCATGCCCTCAACTGCAATTGGCTAGATACATTTGAAATTGATGATATATCTGTTTGAAGTATTTTCCCTGTCAAGTTTCTAGTATCAGAACGTCATCAAAATTCAATTTCTGGAAACTGTCTCCATTTCACATGCACTTTTGGATGCCTAAACTCCTCCTTTCCAGCTTTCCATGTCCATTATACCAAAATGTTCCGCTCTCCTTGGCCTTGAGCCCCAGAATATATTCCGAGGTGACAAAGTTCAAGCCGGATATAATCCATGTTACATCACCTGGAATTATGGTATCCATCAAAAACTCAATAGGCATCCACTGTCCTTTGACCATGGTTTCTTACTACCACATATCATGATTCCAGGTTTTTGGCGCTCTTGCTATTGCAAAGATGATTTCAGTTCCATTGGTGATGTCTTATCACACACATCTTCCAGCGTGAGTTTTATTTCCAGTGTTTGGTGTCAGTTGGGCCAAGGTTGTTAATAGATTTGCATCGTTGAATTGATTCTATGTTATGGCTTTCAGGTACTTACCGGGATACAATTTAAATTGGTTACTTGGGCCCACGTGGTGTTTTATACGTAAGCTCACTGTAGTAACTTGTTTTATGCTCTCAACAGAGGTCAGGAGCTGACGAAAAAATAAAGTTGGTATTTCTCACTTAGTTTGCACTGACACTTCTATTTTGTTTTTGAAGGATGCCTCCACAGGTCTGCAGATCTTACTCTAGTTCCTTCAGTAGCTATTGCTGAGGACTTTGAAACTGCTAAAGTAGTATCAGGTAAATATTTACAGTTAATCTGTATTTTATATATTCCTTCCCTTCATCCGTCCTTATCGTGACCCCTTTTTGCCTCTGCAGCAAATAGAATACGGCTTTGGAACAAGGGCGTTGATTCTGAAAGCTTCCATCCTAAATTTCGGAGCCATGAACTGCGAGTCAAGTTGAGGTATCGCCTACTGTTTCAAATTCAGTGATAAAAAGAGTTTGAAAAAACATTGGCAGGCTAACAGATTTTCTGTTTCTCCTATTAGTGGTGGTGAACCAGAAAAACCATTGATAATACACGTGGGCCGTTTTGGACGCGAAAAGAATTTGGATTTTCTGAAGAGGTTAGCTTTTCCCTTAGACAAAGTATATTGTCATTTGTTAATATGATCTCTACTTTAGAACTGGAAACATTTTGAACTACATGGAAGTAAAGTATCCAGTAACAATGTGTATTTGTGGAATTCATGTGGTATATTTACATCCATGATATCTATGTATAATTCTGTAGCAACTATTTTGTGTTTTTTATTTCTGTTAGAACCGTGAGACCATCTAATTTCCTTTTGTATGATCAGCTTTATCAGCTTCCCCATGTTAGTAGGCCTTAGCATTTTAGCTATAGGATCTTGGAAGTTATCAGCTTCCACATGCGCTCATACTATAACTAATAGGATCTTACCTTTTCTGTATAAGCAAACATTTTAAGCTGGCCGTACTTGAACCTTCCAACTTATCTACAGCTCAAGTGCTTGCTACATGTGTCATTTTTCCATGCTGTTAGCGCTTTACTTATTTCACTAACAATACAGGGTTATGGAAAGGCTCCCGGGAGTAAGAATTGCTTTTGTTGGAGATGGACCATACAGGTGCGCTGTTGTCCAACTGTTAACTATTTGCTGAAACAGAGCTGATAACATGTGTGCTTATGTTCATCAGCAATTACACGATATTGAAATGACATAAACATGAGCACTTTATTCTTATTGTTTGCACCTTATTTAATAAACTCTCCAAGTGATCAGAATAATAGTGCACAAAACACGTCTGGACAATGCAAGCTAGTGCAGCCAGCAAGTGTAAGGTGCCACATGTCCACAGACTATAACAATGCATGAAAGCCAAATAACAGCTTTTTTTTCTTCCTTTTTCAATGAGCATCTGAGAACGAACTTTATATGTGTTCGGCCATCTGTTTGTCCCCTTGTAGTTTCAGCTTGAGCTCTAGAGATGTTTTACACTTTCTGTTCATCTTAGCAGGGCTGAGCTGGAAAAAATGTTCGCAGGCATGCCTGCAGTTTTTACTGGAATGCTCCAAGGCGAGGAGCTCTCACAAGCGTACGCTAGCGGAGACATATTTGTAATGCCTTCAGAGTCTGAGACCCTTGGACAGGTAGTGCTGGAGTCCATGGCTTCTGGAGTCCCGGTTGTCGCTGCTCGCGCAGGAGGCATACCTGATATAATACCCAAGGACAAGGAGGGCAAGACCAGCTTTCTGTTCACGCCCGGGGATCTCGACGAGTGTGTGAGGAAGATTGAACAGCTCCTCTTGTCAAAAGACCTCAGGGAGTCCATCGGAAGGGCTGCTAGAGAGGAGATGGAGAACTGCGACTGGAGAACAGCCTCGAAGGCGATACGGAACGAGCACTACAGCACGGCGACGTCCTACTGGCGGAAGAAGACAGGCAGAACTGGCTAGGCTGCGCTTGTCCGTCAAGATATTCGGTTTGCTGCCCTGTCCAACTGGTTACTGTTTATACAGCCAAAGGATTTGTACATTGTAACCAGCAGCCTGCGAGTTTGCGTGGCTAGCTGCATTCATATGCCCAGTGACAGACCGATTGTATGCAATTCATGTACATTACAAAGCTCTTTGAAAATGCCATTTCCATCGTAGTGTTGGTCTGACTTTCTTAGGGGGACTTTCTAAGCCCCATTACATTTACATTAAGACATTAAAGTTATATGCATTAGACATGAAACAATCAAACAATTAATATAAACACAGCATCTTTCATCAAATAACTTGGTACAAGTAACATCAGGCAACAAAAGTATACAAGAAAAAGTAAATGTTATCCGTCCCTGGTGTTTTGCTTAAGCATACGATCTGCTTAGAAGAAGAGGCTGGCAACAGTACTGGCAACCCTGGAGATACCCATCGTGTACAGGTTCATCCTTGTGATCCTGAACTTCTCGTGCAGGATCGCGAGAAAGACGATGATCAGCGCGAGGTCCTCATTTGGATCAACTGTAATCGCATAGCTCTTCCCTTTGATGCTGGTAGCAGGCTTCTTCTTGACCATCTGCACTAAAAAAGAACTTCATGAGGAACTGGTAGAGGTAGCTTGCCATGCTTGCTTCTTACCTCCGCGACAACCAGGGAAGAATCACCCTTGTAGACCTTGAGAGATCTTGTGAGGAAGCTTCCCTCGACGCGGCAATCGCATTCTCGCTTCTCCTAGTTGTTGGCGAAGAAGAGCTTCATGGTGACCTTGATCTGAAACCTTCTGCCTTGCTCAACGGTGAACACGAGGTCGTTTGCTTCGAAGCTTTCTCCTCTGAAGACCTCCCATCCGTGGCGCCAACTCATCCGCTGCAAAACGCAATACACTAGCTCATTCATCAAGAGCACAAGCCGTCAGCGAAATGAAGACTCGATAGAGGTAAACTGGAAGTTACTATACCTTCCTACGGAACTGCATGACGTGGTTCCCGGAAGCGTCGGCCAGCGCGGTCCTGAGCCTGAAGTTGACGACGGAGCCGATGCTCGCGGTCGAGAACGCGAGGTTGCCCTCGTCGTCGGTGATGTGAAGTTGCCGGCGGAACAGCTCAGGAACCTATCTAGTTAGAGCATCTCCACTCGTGTTTCCAGGACGCCGTTCCCAGGGCATATTTTTGGTCCAGACGGTGATTTTTCGCCCAGTCGCGTTTCCAGGACGCTGGTTTCGTCCGGATTTGACCCAAAACTGGTCCGGCGTTCCCAGGCCAAACCCGAGGCGCCGGGAACGGCCTAGGAACGCCCGATGGAGAGAAAACGAGGGTGGGCCAACCCTGTCGGCGAGACATCCCATTTTTCATCACCAGTCGCCTCCCCCCGCGGTGAAGGATTCCACCCCCAGCTACCTCGCCGCCATGCTTGTGCCGGCGAAGCTCCGCCGATTCAAGCCGAACTCGCGCTTGTAGATAGGTCCGCCGCAAGTTCCCCCTGCAACCTAGGGCGCTTTCGTCGTCCCTCCTTCGCCGTCCCTCCTTCGTCGTAGCTCGGCCACGCTTCTAGCTCCCACCACCTCGCCCGCCAAGTGTTCGACGATTGGCCCGTTTGGCCATGGACTTCGACAATGAAGAGTTGTTCGCCGTGTTGCTGGAGGAAGAGAACGCCGCAGCCGCCGAAGATGTAGAGCACGTGCAAATCCTCGCCTCCCTGGCACGGCTGTACATGCAGACTACAATGCCAAAGCGTCGAGGCTCGGCGAAGGGTCGCCGGAAGTGCAAAGCAAGGCAGCGGGCGAAGGGCTACTGCATGTTGTACGCCGACTACTTCACTGACGAGCCGCTCCACGAAGAGGCCGTGTTTTGGCGCTATTTCAGGATGATCCGACAACTCTTCCTCAAGATCGTGCACTCCGTCCAGAAATTCGACCCCTATTTCGTGTGCAAGAAAGACTGCACCGACATGGTTGGGTTTTCCTCACTGCAGAAGTGCACAGTGGCGATGAGGTTGCTTGCATACGGAGCGCCAGGTGACAGTGCTGATGACTATCTTTGCATGGCTGAGTCCACTGCCATCGATTGCTTGTACCGGTTCTGCAGGGCGGTGATTGCAGTGTTTGGGCCATAGTATTTGAGAACACCCACTGCCGAAGACACTGCTCGGATCCTCGCAGTCAATGAAAAAAGAGGATTCCCTGAGATGCTTGGAAGCAGACTGTATGCATTGGTACTGAAAGAACTGTCCATTTGCATGGCAGAGAATGTACAAAGGTCACAAGGAGGTTGCACTGTGATACTAACTTGAGGCAGTTGCTACGCATGATCTTTGGATCTGGCACTCCTTTTTTGGCATGGCAGGATCGAACAACAACATCAACATTCTCAACTCCTCAAATGTCTTTGCTAAACTTGTTGAGGGTCATGCTCCCCCCGTGGACTTTGAGACCAATGGGCACCACTACAACAAGGGATACTATCTTGCATATGGCATCTATCCAAGATGGCCAACATTTATGAAGACTATCTCAAACCCAATAGTTCCTAAGCATGCTCAGTATGCCAAGGAACAAGAAGCTTGCAGGAAGGATGTGGAGCGGGTATTTGGTGTGCTCCAACAGAGGTTTGCAGTTGTCCGGTTTCCTGCAATGACCTGGTCAAAAGATCAGATGTGAGAAGTGATGAACTGTTGTGTGACCTTGCACAACATGATCATTGAGAATGAGAGAAAGGATCCAGTGAGTTTGGTCGAGCAGAACGAGCCATACTACAGACAGGGACCTCTTGCACAGCCTGATCACCAGGTGCCGCCAACCTAGGATGCCTTCATCGCCATGCGTCAGGAGATTCGAGACCCGATAGTGCATCAACAGCAGCAGGATGATCTGGTTGAGCACCTATGGATACGCAGGGGAAATACATAGATGCCTAGCATGAATCTGGCCGAACAAGACAGAAATATGTTGTATTTTCATTGTTACCGAACTATGTTTAAATTTATGCTGAACTGTGGTTGATTTTATCCAGAACTATGCCGAACATTGCTCTGTATTCGAAATATGCCAAAAACTAGACGAATTTGAGCCAAAAAAAACGCCGACCTGGGAACTCGGTCTGGGAACGCGAGTGAGAAATCGGCCATTCCCATGCCGAAACCTTCGTCCGCCCGGCGCTATTTAGGTCTGGATTTCGGTCTGGAAACGGCCAACGAGTGGAGATGCTCTTAGTACCAACTCAGAAGGGGCGGTGTAAACTGCTTCTGAATCCATTGCTGAGGTTCTTCTCTCTCGACCTGAACTTTATGCGTTGTACCCTCTTTTTTAAGTACTGATCTGCGTGATGAAGTTAACATCTGCCCAGAAAAACCTGCGAACCAAGTGCTTGGAGCCTATGCCGCGAACATGACATTCTCGCTCAACGCAAGCCGGTCAAAAGGAAAACTCCCGAAATTGTCAGCAAGTCAAATTGTTGTCTTTGAAATCACCATTTCCGTTCCGTTTCAGATTTCTCCTTTCCCGTGCCGTGCAGTTTCCATGTACAATCAATCACATGTAATCCTGATCCTGCTTAATGCAGCAGTAGTAGCAGCTACACGTGGAATCCTCGATCTCCCAGTGATTTTGAGAGTTCGTATATCGCTTTTGCTTTGTACGACGTGAGTTTTAATGTTACACATACATAGATTCACAAGTATTACTGTACTACTGAGCCGCGGAGGAGTTGCATGTAGGCTGCGGCTTAAAAAAGGTTGGTAACCATGGTGCTCTAGGAGAGTAAAGATAGAGACGCTCATATATAGGCTTAAACAGCAGCGGCACCACCCCTGTCGACCATGACAATTTGAAGATTACATGACAAGCAATAGAAACATAGGAACGTCAAATACTCCAAAAATAGTCGACGCACCAGTCAAATCAATGTTTCACAAATGGTTTTCACTTTTCAAAGGGGCAATATACACTGCGCAGCAGATTCTCATCTCCTAAGTTCCGCCGTACACAATTTCCAGAAAAAAAAAAGCGTGACTTCTGTGTACACAATTGACAATTCCCTCCGTGAAGAGGGGAAGATTTTCATCCACAAGTTACACGTGACAGACTATTGCCAAGTCTATGCTCTGTACACAACTCGTTGGCATTTGACAACTGACATGCACAATAATCTACAAAACAGAAGAGATAAACTGAATGGCCATGGACTGTGACAAATAGCAGAAAGACATCAGATGTATATATGCTATGGTAAACTGAACCTTCCATAATTCCATGTGTCTACACTCCTAACTAACCCTGCCCATGATTCTTACCAAGATTGCAAGTTTTCAAGAAGTAAACTGTTGCGGTGATGCATCTGATCTCATTGTCAATACAGAAATACGAGCAACATTGCATCTGAAGCAGTCAAATCATTCATCTTGCAGCACGATCATGAGTTCCCCGCCTTGACTGAGAACGCTGTCCAGGAACGCAATTAGTTGTTCTTTGCCCTGAAACTGCTTGGCTGAGGAAAGATCACTGTCCAAATTAAACCAGACACCATCAAGGCTACGAATTGCCACCCAATGCCTGCCAGACCAGAGCCCCCTAAACCTCCTGACAGGTACATTGATCATCAGACCTGCCAGAGCTTCTGCATCAAGATCTATCGAAGATGCACCCTTCCGATGATCATGCCAGACTACCTTCTTCTTTCTTGATTCTAGCGCCGCAATAAGTACATTTACATCGTAGTTACCGGTCAGTGCATTGTGATGGGGCTTCCAAATAAATGATAGTGGAGTCCATTTGTCCTTGTTTGGATCAGAAAGGGCAAGATTTTCAGAAATACCATCCAACTCAGCTCGGGTGAAAGATTCCTTTTCCTGAGCCACAGAAAAGACAATAGAAACTAAAAACATGGTAACACCAGATAAAACAAGGTTGGAACTATGCTGTTTCCAGTAAGAGTGTAAGAGTAGGACCATGTGAATTGTAGCATATATCTTTGTGACTGTATGCTTGCGACGATAAATAGTCTACTGATTAACTAGTAGATAGAAATAAAAGGGAAATGAAGTAACAGCTACAATATGGGAGCCGTGTTTTGACTCCGTGAGATATATGCTCCCAGGACAAACAGTAAAATCGTTAAGTACTTATTAAAAAAACTGGTGCTCTGAAAAGCATTTTCGAAGCACCAAATTTTGAGAGCCAACTTGAATATCCGCTAAAATAGTTGGTGTACATGTGGTAGTCATGGCAAACTACGCACCATAGTTTGAAAGACAAAAAAATACCCCTGCCCCCTTGTACAAACACTCCTCTGACCAAACAGAAAAAACGCTCACTGCCTCACTCTCGTCTTGCCGCACAGAGGCACACTCGCAAAACACCCCCCCCCCCCTCTCCCCCATCAGCAATGCTTGCGGACTGCTTAATCATCGCAGAACCCCACCAGTCTGTCGACACTGAGCTTGCACCCCAGTCCATTGATGTCGTCACCACCTAGCTTGCCCTGTTCCGAATCAGCCTGGAGCAGAGGAGAGGAGCCTGTCGCTCAAGGATCTGACCGGCTGTGCAACCGA
Source organism: Avena insularis (assembly GCA_023614405.1). Lineage (NCBI taxonomy): Eukaryota > Viridiplantae > Streptophyta > Magnoliopsida > Poales > Poaceae > Avena > Avena insularis. Next base: position 249,991,990 of record CM042696.1, read on the forward strand.
GTCTGGATCTGGGTGGGGTGACCTCGGGGAGAGCGGCAGGAGGGCAAAAAAAACATGCCCTCTCACATCCGCATCTCAGGGTCATACCGGCAGCGAGCTCGCGCCACCATCGGGAGGGAGATTGAGCCATCCTCCCTGTTACCTGTAGGTTCCATGTGCTTCCACAGAACATCAGTGTTGGGTTGGTGCCAATGATGAAAGATTTCTCAAGTTAATCTTCAATTTGGGCTAGATCGCAAAACACTGGCACTTAATTTTTACTAGGTGCACCCAGGATCCTGTATCGACTGTACAGTCCTTTTCTGTTAAATGTGTGTTCGGGATCCCGTAGCTTTTTTTGTTCTGTTGCTACTTTCCGTTCGCGTTTCTGTTAGCAGGTTTTTGGGAGAGATAGTACGCAATATATTGTGAAAACAGAATAGAGATAGGCCACACCATGATGATTAAGGAACAACCCACTTTTACGCAAGCGGTCACAATTTGCTAGCATGCCAGAGATAATCACAGGAGGATGTACACAATTTATTCAGGGCAACTCTAATTAATAAATACTCCCTCTGTTCCACAATATAAGCCTTTTTAGAAAGCTAAAACAGTTTGCTAAAAAGGCTTACATTGTGGAACGGAGGTAGTAAATAAGTTGAACCTATGCTCTCGTGTATGGAGACGGAAACTAATTTTTGGGGTAACTTGTTGGGCTAAAACTAAAAGTAATAATACGCAACATGTCCGGACAGGCTCTTGGTCCTAGCATCGTCATCCTAGTTCAATGCGTTGTTCATACGTCAATGCTGCCTTTCATCATGTTATGATAACGCATTGAACTAGGATGACAATGCTAGGAGCAGGAGCCAGTCCGAAGAGGTTACGTATTATTATTTTCAACTTTAGTGTAACAAACCCAGTTCCGTCAAAATTTTTTTTGAGCCACGAGAGCATAGTTTCAATTATTTTATTTATTAATAAAAGCAGCCCACATTGTCTTGTTTATATCCTCCTTGTGTTACCCGCTCACATGTATTGACAAACAGTGGTCGCTTGTGGAAAAATGGGTCATTCCCTCTTCATCATGGTGCAACATGTCTCTCTTTGCTATTCTCACAGCAAATGACCGGCATATCTCTTCTTAAAAAACCACGAGCATAAAATCAAACTGAAAATAGCGAGCTATACTACGGGATCCTGAACACACACTTAACAGAAAAGGACTCCTCGCTCGATACAGATTCCTGAATGCCCCTAGTAAAGCACCAGTGCTTGTGCTCAATAAGAAATTAAGAATATCTATTCCCTCCGAGATGAAACTTTCATTAGAGGCGCAAATCCTGCACTGCGACCAATCCTAGCCTAGCACAAGGTAGGATTCGTGGCCACGCAAGGCACCTATAGGTAGCAGGGAAGACAGCTCGTTCTCCCTTCCAGCAAGCATGCTGCCTCTACGTCCCCCAGGTACGGCGCAAGTTTGATAGCGACATGGTCACAAACTGGGGCATGGCTTGAGGTGCTGCAACAAACAAGGGGAATGAGCCGTCAGACGGCTAGTGCTGATGGGAGAGACTATGCAATTGTGGCTCTAGGCAGCGAGACGATAGTGAGTGAAAGATGTCTTTTTCTTCTTAGAAACTGTGGCGTGTAGTTTCCCAAATTTCACGGTACCAGCAATTCAAAACAGCATCAAGCAAGTCACATGGTCACACCTAGCTAGTCTTCAGTAGCTATTGTTGAGCATGAGCGTGCAAAACAGATGGGCGATAGCCATAAACGTCTTCACTACATATGGTTGAGCATGAGCGTGCCAAACAGATGGGCGACACCCATAAACGCATTGATAGCCAATGGCAAACAGTCCCCACTAGAACGATGGGCCAAGAATTGACAAAAGTGACTTGCTTGCAGTCTCTTTCTGGTGAGAAAGAGCATTGATTCCATCTTCTCAGTATGAGAAGGCGGACTTAATCACAAGAAAAACGTGCCCACCGTCGTCAGTACGGACGGAGTAGACAGTAGAGCACAACGCTCAACTACTACAATAACAATTCCTACTGAGTAACTCGAACGCTTAGTGCCAGATGTGGGTGCTGTGCCGATGCTACTTGAATGGAATAACCAGGCGAACAAGAAAGCGGTAGAGACGGGATTAGAAAGCCTAAGATCACGCAAGAAGTTACTGTAATCATAACAAGAACACAGCAAGGCAGGAGGAGGAGAAGGGTCACCTGCATAAGGTTATTGAGGGCGTGGAGGAGGCAGAACTGCATCTTTTGCCTTTCGTGGTACACCTTGCTGCTGCTACCACCGCCGCCGCCGCCTCTGCTTTCCGCCGAGCCTGATCCTTCCTCGTGCTGCTTTGCTTCAGATTTGGCTGCCGACTCCATGCTGCAGCGATTGAAGGGGCGGCCGGGGCTCGGGTTTTAATGGCTGAAGATTTGAGACGGGACGGCAGCGGATTCCTTTCCTTTCCTTATCCCCCACGGCCGAGCTAAACCAACTACCGGCTTTTGCGTCGCCGTCGCCGCCGCGATGGGTCGATGGGATTGCGGAAGCCAAACAGAACGGGGATTCGCCTAATCGTGAACACCCTGTCTTGTTTTTTTTTTAAAGAGTCTATATGTATCAATTTATCCATCTATCTATACTATTATATACTCCTCTCTCTGTTCCAAAATAAATGACGTGAGTTTATCTAGATTCGGATGTATCTAAACATATTTTAGTATATATAGATACATATAAATTTAGACAAACCTAAGTCACTTATTTTAGGACGGAGGGAGTAATTTTTTTAGATAGGTTCGTCTGCACTTTTTTTTTCAGATTTTACTCCCGCATGTCTTTTTGCTAATCAGAACATTTTTTCTGCTACCGACCCCCTTTACTCCGGTGCATGGTGCACCCACCGGGATAATTAAATATAAAATCCAACTTTAACTGTGAATATTTATTTCGAAGACTTTTGGAAAAAATCCGAACACATCCGAATTAATTCCGAAACATTCCTAAAAATATTTTCAGTGTCTTCCATAACATATCCGGAACAATTCTGTTCATTCTCAGTGATATCCCGAACACCTCCCGAATATTCCGAGACACTCAACAACAACAACAGCAACAACAACAGCAACAACAACAGCAACAAACAATAGCAACAACAACAGCAACAAACAACAACAGCAACAACAACAACAGCAGCAACAACAACAACAACAATAACAACAACAAGTGGGCCTTTTGTCCTAAGCAAGTTGTGGTAGGCTAGATATAAAATCCAAGCAAAAAACTCGAGAAAAAAGCAAGTCAAAGCATAAACTAGTAGAAGTACAAGTAAAAAAAAAAAAGAGTAAATCAAGGTTCAGACACGTGGATTATTGATTTCCATGCAACCCTATCAAAAGCCAAAACTCTAGGCACATTCCAATCACCGAGGTCCCTTTTAACAGCCTCCTCCCATGTCAACTTTGGTCATCCTCTACCCCTGTTAGCATTATCGATGCTCCTTAGGATCCCACTATTAACCGGTGCTTCTCGTGGCCTCTGTTGGACATGTCCAAACCATCTTAATCTGTGTTGGACAAGCTTCTCTTCAATTGGTGCCACCTCTCCCCTGTTGCATATCACTTCATTCCTAATCGTTCCTTTCTTGTGTAACCACACATCCACCTTAGCATACGCATCTCTCCGACACTTATTTTTTCGATGTGTTGCCTCTTAGTGGGCCAACATTCTACTCCATTGTTGGAGGGATGATCCCAGGTAGGGTCAGGCTGAGGTATAAGGACAAGGTCCACCGAGGCATAAAACAAGTCAAAGCATGAGTTGGCCGAATCATAGAGGGCCGACCGAATTACGGCCGGGTTACCCTAAGCCGGACAACACCAGCGAGACTAGGCCAACATATGCAGTATGTTGGCACGAGGAGTGAGTTGTTATCTCTTTGCAGGTACCATCTTGGCTAGGTTATCCTTACCAAGGCGAGTCAGGAGTTGGCTTGCTCAAGAAGTAGACTGCCAGCCCAAGGTCAGCGCTTTTCTCTCTCCAAAGGGAATTTAGGGAGAGACAAGCGCTAGCGACAATAGATAGAACGACAGCGACAAAGAAGATTGTCACGGACGTGACAGTGTCTGACCCCAACGGTCAGATGATACGTCCATTTTTGCAACACCATTTTATATCATAATTTACTGTTATTCATTGATATATTTCATATTAAGAGATGATACTTATGTTATTTCATCTATTTTTTGCATGATTGATGACTTTTGGAGGATGAACCACCGGAGTCAGGATTCTGATGGAAAAAGCATTATCCAGATGCAATATTTGCGAAGATCCGAAAATCCAAGAAAATATACGGGAATTCCTATTTTTCCAGAAGATGAAGAATGCTAGAAGGAGAAGTAGAGATGGGCCATAGGGGGCCCACACACCTCGCACGGGTCCCCCTGGGCCGCGCCACCAGGTGGTGTGGCCACCCTGGCCCACCTCTGGCATCTCCTTCTGTGTATATATTCCCCTCGAAAACCTAAAGTTTAGAGAGCGACCACAAAAAGATTCCACCGCCTCTGCGGGACGGAAACTATAGAGAGAGAAAAAGCTCTCCGGCAGGCAGAAATCTGCGAGGGAAATTCCTTTCCGGAGAGGGGAGATCGTCGCCATCAACACCGTCATCAAGCTAGACTTCATCAGCATCATCATCATCATCATCATCATCATCTCCACCATCATCTCTACCAGCACCATCACCACCACTCCGTACCACTGTAACAATTTGTGTTGAATCTTGCATAGTACTTAGGGGAAACTTTCCTGGTGTTGATTACTTGTTGTAGTTGATGCTATTGAGTGGAACCATTGAATTATTGTTCATGTTCAGATTGTTACTTATCATTATTTCATCTCTGATCTTGATCCATATGATGTCTCATGAGTAGTTCGTTTAGTTCTTGAGGACATGGGAGAAGTCATGTTGTTAGTAGTGGAATTGTGTTGAGAAAGATTCAATGGTTTGATATTTAAGTTGTGGTGCTATTCTTCTAGTGGTGTCATGTGAACATCGACTACACGATACTTCACCTTTATGGGCCTAGAGGAATGCATTGTGTATTTGGTTACTAATCATGGGGTTGTCGGAGTGACAGAAACCTGAACCCCCATTAGGAAACCTCTGCATAAGGGAGTGTAGGATCTCAGAGTTTAAGGCTATGGTTAGGTTTTTATCTTAATTACTTTCTTGTAGTTGCGGATGCTTGCAAGGGGTATAATCATAAGTATGTATTAGTCCTAATAAGGTCAGTACTTTAGCATAGGTTCACCCACACAACACTTATCTAACTAGAGAAGATTAATCAACTATATGAAGCGAAAGCACTTGACAATATTCCCATGTGTCCTCGAGAACGTTTGGTCGATTGGGCCACTTGCTGCAATTATTACTATTGTCTTTTATTTACTCACACTTTATTTATCTGCATTATCAAAAACCCCTAAAAATCCATTTGCTAAGTATTTACAGAGAATTCCTGATCCAAGCCACTTGTCAACACCTTTTGCTCCTCGTTGGGTTCGACACTCTTATTTATCAAAAGTACTATGATACACCCCCTATACTTATGGGTCATCAAGACTATTTTCTGGCGCCGTTGCCGGGGAGTGAAGCGCTATTGAAGAGTGGAACTGGTAAAGGAAACTTCTACTGTGAGTATTGTTTATTTCTGTTTTTACTTTATTTTCAATATGGATAATTCACTTAGTTTCTTATTTCGGAATGCTACTACCACTGCTAAGGTAGTAGATGAACCACCACCTGCTGCAATTGATCCTTTTAAAGTATCTACAAAAATTGTTGATCGTGTTATGGATAACTACTATTTTGGAGATGGAACTGTCCATCCCGGTGATCACTTGTTTTTTATACATGAATTATGCGGGTTGTTCAAGTGTGCAGGTATTACAACATATCAAGTTAAGAAAAAGTTATTCTCTGTATCATTGAAAGGCAGAGCTGTGGAATGGTATAAGCTGCTAAAGAATGGCCAATCTCTTGAATGGGAGGAAATTGTACCTCTCTTTTATTCCAAATTTATCCTCCTAGTGAGATTCATAAGGATCGAAATCAAAGATATAACTTTTGGCCTCGTGATGGAGAGAGTACCGCCCAAGCTTGGGGGAGATTGAAGTTACTAATGCTCAAATGTCCTATTCATGAGCTCCCTAATAATATTATTATCAATAACTTTTATGCAAGGCTTTCTCTTCATGATAAGGATCTATTGGATGCTTCTTGTGCTGGATCATTTACATGTATGAAAGAAGAAGCTAAATGGGATCTTCTAGACCGTATTCAAGACAATGCTGAAGCATGGGAGAATGATAAAGCAAGAAAGTCAGGTATAAATTATGATTATGAATGCATTAAATCTTTCATGGGAACTGATGACTTTCATAATATTAGTACTGTTTATGGTATTGATTCTCAAGTTCTTGCAAATTGTTTTAAGGCCTTTGCCTCTTATATTGAAATCCCCAAAAAGGAATGGAACAAGTATCATGCACCATATAAAGATATTGTTGGTTTTGTTCCTGCTAGAAATACTGAAGTTTGCACCGTTGATCATATTTTACCTGAACCTTACATCGAGAAAATACGTTTCCCTGTTAAGGTTAAGGAACATTCTATGATAACTAGTGTGGTTAACAAAAGTACAAAGAAAGCTGTAAAACCCGATGAACAAATAAACGTTGAACCTATAGTAGTAATTGTGAAAGACCTTATCACTAAAAGTGTAGAAGATGGACACATTATCTTTTGTGAGGATGCTTCTGATACGTCCATTTTGCATCACTATTCTATATCATAATTTACTATTATTCATTGATATATTTCATATTAAGAGATGATACTTATGTTGTTTCACATGTTTTTGCATGGTTGATGACTTTTGGAGCATGGATCGCTGCAGTCAGGATTCTGATGGAAAAGGTGTTGTTTGAAGGCAAAATTCACGAAGATCAGAAAATCCGGGAAAATACATGGAAAATCCTATTTTTCTAGAAGACGAAGAAAGCCAGAAGGGGAAGTGGATATGGGCCACAGGGGGCCCACACCACTCCCTAGCGCGGGCCACCCCAGGCCGCGCCGCCAGGTGGTGTGGCCACCCTGGTCCACTCCAGCCTCTCCCCTTTGGCATATATTATCCTCCCGAAATCCTAAGACTCTAGGAGGGACCACATAAAGATTCTGCCGCCTCTGCGGGGCGAAAACTCCGAGAGAGAAAGATCTCTCCGGCTGACAGAATTCTGCCGGGGGAATTCCTTCCCGGAGAGGGGAGATCGTCGCCATCAACACCACCATCAAGCTGGACTTCATCAGGATCATCATCATCATCATGATCACCACCATCATCTCCACCAGCACCATCATCACCACCTCATACCGCTGTAACAATTGGGTTGAATCTTGCATAGTTCTTAGGGGAAACTTTCCCGGTGTTGATTAATCCTTGTAGTTGATGCTATTGAGTGAAAAATTGAATTATCGTTTATGTTCAGATTGTTACATATCATTATTTCATCTCTGATCGTGATCCATATGATGTCTTGTGAGTAGTTCGTTTTGTTCTTAAGGACATGGGAGAAGTCATGTTGTTAGTAGTGGAATTGTGTTGAGAAAGATTCAATGGTTTGATATTTAAGTTGTGGTGTACTTCTTCTAGTGGTGTCATGTGAACATTGACTACATGACACTTCACCTATATGGGCCTAGGGGAATGCATTGTGTATTTGGCTACTAATCGTAGGGGTTGCCGGAGTGACAGAAACCTGAACCCCCGTTAGGAAACCATTGCACAAGGGACGTCAGGGTCTTAGAGTTTAAAGCTATGGTTAGGTTTCTACCTTAATTACTTTCTTGTACTTGCGGATGCTTGCAAGGGGTATAATCACAATTATGTATTAGTCCTAGGAAGGTCGGTACATTAGCACAGGTTCACCCACACAACACCTAGCAAACTAAAGAAGATTAATCAACTATATGAAGCGGAAGCACTTGACGATATTCCCATGTGTCCTCGAGAACGTTTGGTCATCTTAAGTAATACAACCGGCTTGTCCTTTGCTAAAGAAAGGATTGGGCCACTTGCTGCATTTATTCTTATTGCATTTTGTTTACTCGTACTTTATTTACCTACATTATCAAAAAAAAACCTAAAAATCCGTTTGCTAAGTATTTACGGAGAATTCCTGCTCCTAGCCACTCACCAACACCTTCTGCACCTCGTTGGGTTTGACACTCTTACTTACCGAAAATACTACGATACACCCCCTATACTTGTGGGTCATCAGCTTCTAATATTGTTTAACATCCTAGTAGAACTAGGAAAGCTAGTGTCCCTATGCTTTCTGTTAGAATTGGTGATCATTGCTATTATGGTTTATGTGATAATGGTGCAAGTTCAAGTGCTATTCCTTATGAGCTTTGCAAAGAAATTATGCATGAAATTGGTCCCTGTGAACTAGAAGAAATTGATGTGGTTATTCACCTTGCTAATAGAGAGACCGTCTCTCCAATTGGTATTGTAAGAGATGTGGAAGTTCTTTGTGGTAAGATTAAATATCCTGCTGATTTTCTAGTACTTGGTTCAGTTGCTAGTAAAACTTGTCCTATCATTTTTGGTAGACCTTTCTTGAACATTTGTGGAGCCATTATATATTGTAAGAGGGAGAAAATTTTAACTAAATTTGATGGAGAATCTTATGAGTTTAATTTTTCAAAATTTGCTAAAAGTTCCTTATGAAAATGAATTGCCTAATGAGAATTTTAGAGTTGAACAACTTGCTTCTATTTCTCTTGCTCCTAACAATGCTCTGCAGAAATATATGGAAGACCATGAAAGTGTGATCTTCATGGATGAAAGAAATGAGATTGACGAGATTATCCTTCGTCAACCCAAGATGCTTAAGCATAACTTACCTGTGGAAGATTTGGGTACCACATTACCACCTAAAAAGGATCCGGTTTTCGATTTGAAACCTTTACCTAATGATCTTAAATATGCTTACATTGATGATACGAAAATATATTTGGTTATTATTAGTTCTAAACTTTCAGGAAAGGAAGAGGAAAGACTATTAGAAGTATTGAAGAAACACCGAGGAGCTATGGGTTATACTCTTAATGATTTAAAAGGGATTTCTCCTACTATATGTCAGCATGCTATTAATATAGAACCTGGTGCAAAACCAGTGGTAGAACATCAATGTCGTTTAAATCCTAAGATGAAGGAAGTGGTAAGAAATGAGGTATTAAAACTCCTTGATGCTGGTATTATTTATCCTATTGCTGATAGTCAATGGGTTAGTCATGTTCATTGTGTCCCTAAGAAAGGAGGAATTACTGTTGTGCCTAATGAGAATAATGAGTTTATTCCCCAAAGAGTATTAGTTGGTTATAGGATGTGCATTGATTTCAGAAAGGTTAACAAAGTTACTAAGAAAGATCATTACCCGCTGCCTTTTATTGATCAAATGTTAGAAAGGTTGTCTAAGAAGACTCATTTTTGCTTTCTTGATGGATACTCTCGGTTCTCTCAAATTGCTGTTAAACAACAAGATCAAGAGAAACCCACTTTTACGTGTCCTTATGGAACTTATGCTTATAGGCGTATGCCTTTTGGTTTATGTAATTCTCCTGCTACTTTTCAAAGATGCATGTCTGCTATCTTTCATGGTTTTTGTGAGGAAATTGTGGAAGTATTCATGGAAGATTTTTCCATCTATGGAACTTCTTTTGATAATTGTCTGCACAACCTTGATAAAGTTTTGCAGAGATGTGAAGAAACTAATCTTGTTCTTAATTGGGAGAAATTCCACTTCATGGTTAATGAAGGAATTGTCCTTGGACATAAAATTTCTGAAAGAGGCATTGAAGTTGATAGAGCCAAAGTTGAAGCAATTGAGAAAATGCCCTATCCTAGGGATGTCAAAGGTATTCATAGTATCCTTGGTCATGCTGGTTTCTATAGAAGGTTTATTAAAGATTTCTCCAAAATATCAAAACCTCTTACAAATCTTCTCCAAAAAGATATACCTTTTGTTTTTGATGATGATTGTAAGGAAGCTTTTGAAACTCTAAAGAAAGATTTAACTACTACTCCTATTGTTCAACCACCTGATTGGAATTTACCCTTTGAAATTATGTGTGATGCTAGTGATTTTGCTGTAGGTGTTGTTCTTGGACAACAAATAGATAAAAAGTTGAATGTTATCCATTATGCTAGTAAGACTCTTGACGTTGCTCAAAAGAATTATGTTACTACTGAAACAGAGTTCTTAGCTATTGTCTTTGCTTGTGATAAGTTTAGACCTTATATTGTTGATTCAAAAGTTACCATTCATATTGATCATGCTGCTATTAAGTACCTTATGACAAAGAAAGATGCTAAGCCCAGGATTATTAGATGGGTGTTACTTTTACAAGAGTTCGATCTACATACTGTAGATAGGAAAGGTGCTGAAAATCCTGTTGCTGATAATTTATCTCAATTGGAAAACATTTCTTTTGATCCTATGCCTGTTAATGATAGTTTTCCAAATGAACAGTTAGCTTCAATAAAGGTAAGCTCACGAGAGAGTCCTTGGTATGCTGATTATGCTAACTTTATTGTTTCCAAGTATTTGCCTCCAACTTTTATAGCTCGGCAAAGAAGGAAATTCTTTTATGATTTGAGGCATTACTTTTGGGATGACCCACATTTATATAAAGAGTGAGTGGATGGTATTATGTGAAGATGTGTTCCAGAATATGAACAAAAAGAGATATTGTGGAAATGTCATGGTAGTGCCTATGGAGGGCATCATGCTGGAGATAGAACCGCACAAAAGGTTCTACAATCAGGTTTCTATTGGCCTATCCTCTTTAAAGTTGCACGAAATTTTATCTTATCATGTGATGAATGTCAACGAGTTGGTAATATTTCTAGACGGAATGAAATGCCTATGAGTTACTCTCTTGTTATTGAACCATTTGACTGTTGGGGATTTGACTTTATGGGTCCTTTTCCTCCTTCAAAAGGTTATACTCATATTCTTTTTGCTGTTGATTATGTTACTAAGTGGGTAGAAGCCATACCTACAAAAAGTGTTAATGGTGAGACCTCTTTAAAAATGCTTAAGGATGTTATCTTTCCTAGGTTTGGAGTGCCTAGATATCTTATGGCTGATGGAGGTTCACATTTCATTCATGGTGGTTTTAGGAAGACCCTTGCTAAATATGATGTTAATCATAGAATTGCTCCAGTTTATCATCCCCAAACCAGTGGGCAAGTAGAACTGTCAAACAGAGAAATTAAATCTATCTTGCAAAATACTATTAATAGATCTAGAAAAAATTGGGCTAAAAAGTTGAATGATGCTTTATGGGCTTATAGAACTGCTTATAAAAATCCTATGGGAATGTCTCCTTACAAAATGGTTTATGGAAAAGCTTGTCACCTGCCTTTAGAATTAGAACACAAAGCTTATTGGGTAGTTAAAGAACTTAATAGATATTTTAAACTTGCTGGTAAGAAAAGATTGCTTGACTTGAGTTCTTTAGATGAGTGGAGAAGTGAGGCTTATGAAAATGCTAGGCTCTTTAAAGAAAAAGTTAAAAGATGGCATGATAGGAGAATTCTTAAGAGAGAGTTCCATGTTGGTGAGAAAGTTCTATTGTATAGGTCTCGTCTCAGATTTTTTTGCAGGAAAACTACTTTCAAAATGGGAACGACCTTTTGTTATTAAAGAGGTGTATCGTTCAGGTGCAATAAAGATTTCTTCCTTAAGAGACAACACTACACAAGTGGTGAATGGTCAAAGACTCAAGCAATATATTTCTAGAGATTCTTACAATGAAGATATTGATATTATTCAAGTGGTGACTCCGGAAGAATTTATTAAAGACCAAATTCAGAAACCTGCAGAGTCCGTTTTCGAATAGGTAATAGTTCTGGTAAGAAAAGGTCCACGGAAAACTTTTCAATCTATATTTTCTCAGTTTTTATCTAACATGGAAGATAATGAGTCGAAAAAGGGACGGAAACGGAGCCCGATGGGCTCACACCACCTCGTGGCGCGGGCCCACCTAGCCGTGCCACCAGGGGGTGTGGCCACCCCGGAGCCCGTCTCCGACCCGTTTTCTCCCAGTACCTTCCTTTTGTTGGCAAACTTTGTTATATATAATCCCCCGGATCCCCCGAGGTCCGTATATCATGTTATCATCGTGTTTTTGTTTTGATCTGTTTCTATCAGGAACTATTTTCAAGTTTAGAAGCATGATGGTCTCCACCAACGATAAGGGCAAGAAGCATGTGGAAGATGATCTCTAAGATCCCAAGAAGGAGGAGGAGATCAAGGGTGAAGTTGAAGAGGAAGTGAAGGAAAACCAGCATCCGCGCACCGACACCACCATTGCAAGCATAGGAGTGTGATACAATGCAAATGTATCTATAATTTTTGATGTTCCATGCTTGGTTTTATCCACTTTCTTGTGTTTTGCCCACACTTTGGAGTACTTTTCATATGATTTCTTGGACTAACCTATTAACAAGAGCCACGATGCTACTGTTTTCTCTGCTGTTTTGGTTCCAGGAAAGTCAGAAAATGAATATTCTCGGAATTGGACAGGACAAAAGCCAAAGTGCCTATTTTTCCGGAAGTCATCAAGTGCCAGAATAAAAGACGGAGAGGGGCCAGGGGGCCACCACACCACCTGGCCGCGCGGCCTAGCCTGGCCCGTGCCGGGGGTGGCGAGGCCAGCCCTGGCACCCTCTCGGCCTCCCCTTCCGACTAGAAGATGCCCTCGGGACAAAAACCCTAAGGGCCTGATCAAAAATCCACGAAAGAGTCTATAGCCGCTGTCATCTCCATCCCTAGACCGGGAGGGATCTGAAGCTCTTCCTGACACCCTGCCAGAGAGGGGAATTCACCCTGGAGGCCTTCTTCATCACCATGCAAGCCTCCGGTGTGATGCGTGAGTAGTTCATCCTTGGACTACGGATCCATGTAGTAGTTAGATGGCTGGTTCTCCTCCTTTGTGCTTTCATGTCTAGATCTTGTGAGCTCCATTCATGATCAAGATCATCTATTTGTAATTCTGCATGTTGTGTTTGCGGGGATCCGATGGATATTGAGATGCTATTTCAGATTGATTATTGATTCTATCATGTCTTTGTTATTTGTGATCTTGCATGCTTTCCGTTGTTAGCAGCTATATTGGCCAAGTAGATGCTAGCAACTCCAAGTGTTAGTATTTATGCTCGATAGTGGGTTCATGCCTCTGGTAATCTGGGGAAGTGACAGAAATCTCTAAGGTACTAGATGTGATGTTGCTACTAGGGAGAAAACAACAATCCTTTGTTCATAGAACAATCGTATTGTTTACTTTACACGCAGTTCGTAAAGAAATAATCTATTGCTTGCAACTTAATACTGGAGGGGGTTCGGATGATAACCTGAAGGTGGATTATTAGTCATAGATGAAGTTCAATGGCGGTCTATGTATAATGTTGTAATGCCCAATCAAGTCTCAAAGGAGTCAAGATGATTAGTATATGCATGTATTGCTTTCTCGATGTTTGTCAATTGCCCCGCTGTAATTTGTTCACCCAGCATGTTATCTATCTTAAGGAGAGCCACCTCTAGTGAACTATGGATCCCGGTCCTTTTCTTTACATACAATCTATAAACTGTTACTGCTTTGTCTTTACTTTCTACAAACTTTTACTTATTTCCATTCGATATGTTTAATCCTTTGTTTTCCGCAAAACACGGTGAGATTGACAACCTCATCGCAAGTTGGGGACAAAGTTATGTGGTTGTGTTGTGCAGGTCTCCACGTTGCTACTAGCACCGGTAGTGCGCCCTGCCAAAGCTCAGCTAGTAACACCTTTGGGGTGTTTCCTTGCTCCTACTGGTTCGATTAAACCTTGATTTCATAACTGAGGGAAACTTGCTACTGTGCTCATCATACCTTCCTCTTGGGGTCCCCAACAAGCTCTACATCAACCACGCTCCAGCATTTTTCTGGCGCCATACACAGAGCCATCAAGCATTTTTCTGGCGCCGTTGCCGGGGAGTCAAGGATATTTTCACAAGGGGAGTCCCTCATAACCAATCTCTTTACTTTGTTATTTTTGGTTTGCTTAGTTTCTTTTTGCTTTGTTTGCTTGTTTCTTTATAAAAACACACAAAAAAAATTAGTTTTACTAGTTTGCTTTCTTATTTGAAAACCCCAAAAAATGACTACTCTTGAAAACACTAAGTTGTGTGACTTCACTAGCACCAACAACAATGATTTTATGAGCACACCTATTGCTCCACCTGTGCCCGAAGATACTTTCTTTGAGATAAAAACTGCTTTGCTCAATCTTGTTATAAGAGAGCAATTTTCTGGTATTGGTAATGAAGATGCTGCTTCCCATCTAAATAACTTTGTTGAACTTTGTGAGATGCAAAAGCATAGGGATATAGATGGTGATATTATTAAGCTGAGATTGTTTCCTTTCTCTTTGAGAGGGAAAGCTAAAGAATGGTTGAATTCCTTAACTAGGAACAATATTGATTTTTGGACTAAGTGCAAAGATGCTTTTATTGGAAAATACTATCCTCCTGCTAATATTATATCCATGAGAAGTGAAATAATGAAGTTTAAACAACTTGATAATGAGCATGTTGCTCAAGCTTGGGAAAGAATGAAATCTTTGGTTAAGAATTGACCCACTCATGGACTGACTGCTTGGATGATCATCCAAACTTTTTTATGCAGGATTGAACTATTCTTCAAGGAACTTATTGGATTCTGCTGCTGGAGGTACCTTTATGACCATCACCTTGGGTGCTGCAACAAAACTCCTGGACAATATGATGGTTAATTATTCTGAATGGCATACTGAGAGAGCTCCACAAGGTAGGAAGGTAAATTCTGTTGAGAAAACTTCCTCCTTGAGTGATAAGATTGATATTATTATGTCTATGCTTGTTAATGGGAAAGCCCATATTGATCCAAATAATGTTCCTTTGGCTTCTTTAGTTGCTCAAGAAGAGCAAGTTGATGTGAACTTCATAAGAAATAACAATTTTGGCAACAATGCTTATGGTAATAACAATTATAGGCCCTACCCTCCTAATAATACTTATGGCTATAATGGTAAACCTGGATTACCTAGTGAAGGAAGAATTTTAGAAGTTGAAAGAGCCACTAAAAACTTCATGCAAATGCAATATGAGCAAAATAAACTATTCACTAAAACTATGGAGGAACAATCTATCATCTTGAAGAACATTAGCCATCAACTTGAGAGTCTAAATAGGGAAATTCCTAGTTTACAATTGAAACTCTCTAATGCTGAAAGAAATATATCATCTTTGTCTGAAGCTCAATCTTCATTGATTAATAAAATGGCTGGTAAACCTGAAACTAATGACAATCCCTTTGCAGCTACCAATGCTATACAAGTAAGAATTGATGAAAATGTTAGACTATTAGCTGAATTACATGCTAAGTGGGAAAGAGAAGATGAAATTGCTAGAAACATTAGTGTTTCTACTATTACCACCACTAGTGTTGAGGCTAGTAATAGTTCTACTACTTTAGATGATAAATTTGACTTTGATCTTGATGGTTGCAATATCTCTAAAGTTATTAAGTTCCTATAAAAGCTTGCTAAAAGTCCTAATGCTAGTGCTATGAACATGGCCTTTACAAAACACATTATTGATGCTCTCATACAGATTAAAGAAGAAAAGATGAAACATAAAGCTTCTATTCCTATAAAACAAGAAGATGGTTGGGAACCCATCATTAATATGAAAGTGAATGACTTTGATTTCAAAGCTTTATGTGATCTTGATAGTAGTGTTTCTATTATGCCTAGAAGAATTTATGATATGCTTGATTTGCCTCCACTTGAAGATTGTTATTTGAATGTACCACTTGATGATAATGCTAAAAAGAAACTCATGGGGAGTCTTAATGATGTTCTTATTATGGTTAACAATTCCTATGTCCCCGTTGATTTCTATGTTTTGGATGTTGAATGCAATGCTTCTTGTCCTATCACTTTGGGAAGACCTTTTCTTAGAACTGTTGGTGCCATTATTGATATGAAAGAAGGCACTATTAAATATCAACTCCCACTCAAGAAAGGTATAGAACACTTCCCTAAAAAGAGAGAAAAGATTTCTTTTGCTTCTCCTATGAAAACAAAATTTGGTTTTAATGCTTCTTCATTTGAGAACACTTGATTCTTTCTTTGCTTCTTATGCCTAACTTAAAGGTGTTAAAGAAAAGTACTTATTGGGAGATAACCCAAAAGTTTTAGATGAGTCTTGGAAGTTATTACCTCTGTAATAACCTCTCCTTATCCTTTTATTTGCTTTTTGTGCCAAGAGTAACCTCTAATGAGAGAGAAGTAATGATTGGGAAAGTTGCTGTCCCGAAACAGATTTCTGTGCTTCACCGTAAAAATTCGTGTAAAATCTATGAACGTCTTTTTGAGGCGTGAATTTTTGTGCTTATGCCCCAGGTTGTTATCTAACTTTCATTAGTTTAACACGTTTTGATTTGAGCAACAGAAGGTCTTCGAACAAATTCGTCTTTACCTGCTGGTCTGTTTTGACAGATTTCTGCCATTTTCTGCATTTGCTTCTTGTTGGTTCCTTTTTAAGTTCTTTTGGGGAATTGAGCTTTTTGAGGGAAGTGCTACAGTAGCTAGTGTTCTAATGGAAGTTTAATTGGTGTTAGAACTGAACCTTAAGACTTATTTATCTTGAGTGCACTAATGTTGCTAATAAAGATTGTGTGAAGTTTTGTATGAAGGAAAAATTTCAGGTGTATGGAAGGAATGAGTAACGAGATGAATGATGGACTAAAGCTCAAGCTTGGGGATGCCACGTGTGTCACCCCAAGAAATATCCAAGAAGTACAAGCGTCAAAGCTTGGGGATGCCCAAGGCATCCCCTTCTTCATCAATAAAAATTCCAGGTTTCTTCCAAACGCTTCATTTTTATTGTTTCATGCACAGTTGTGTTGTTCTTGGAGCGTCTTCTTTTTCGTTTTTGTTTTGGTTTTTGTTTGCTTGGTTTGCTTAGTTTGCTGAATAAATTGGTTGGACCCCCTCTTTCATACATTGGTTTGCAAATAGTTTGGTTTGGAAAAGAGTAGGAAAGTTCATGCTTATGTGGTAAAAAGAGCTTGTTTTTGACTGTGGCCTATGCTTTGTCATGCCATGCTTGATATTGTTTTTGCTTTATGCTTAGTATTCTTTGATATAGCATGACTTGTTATAAACAATTGAGATTGCTTAATGTGCCTTGGATGAATCATGCGTTGTTTTAGCATATTAAAGCATAGTATAGTGGTATTCTCCTTTGATGTTTTATTTGGGTTGACTTGGCGCATGCTCACACCATGTTATGACTATCTCAAGTCACCATAGCCTTTATGATCCTTTAGTTTTCAACTTGTAGTATCACTTTATGCTTTGATCAATGATGTTTTGTCGCTCTACATGATTATGGCCATTATTGCTCTCTTAGTTTGTCGCTCCCAGTCTTTTGCTAGCCTCCACAACAAAGTATGAGTTCCACTCATGCATCCAACTCCCTAAACCAAGTTATTCCAAAGAGTCCACCGTACCTACCTACTAGCTTATGCTATTCCAAGTATATTCATGCTTTTGTTTACCTTCCAAATTAAACTTGTTATGAGAAAACTAGTGATTAAAGCTCTCACGAACTTGATGGCACACTTTACTTTACTTGCCCTTAATAAACTTGAACCATTGTATCGTCTATGTTGTATATGCTTGCACTTATTTGTTGGGAATTAGCAGAACCATGCTTTCATGGGGAACACTTTCAACATTGCACTTGGTACTTGTACCTAGTTGATATCATGCTCTTTTGTATATGGATGTCGTCGGTGTGAAATTAAAGGGGAGCTTGTAAGTCCATGGAGTTATGTATATGTGTTAGAGAAACACCTGGGCCGCTGGTCTAATCCATTGTGACATGGTGGAAACCTGCAGCGTAACCATAATGAGCTGTCTATGAAGCATTCTTCTTATAAAAAAAAGAGTCCTATATTGAGAAAAAAAAGAGAAAATAGAAAAAAAGAGATACTGTGAAAAGAGGAAAGAGAGAAAAAAGTACCATATTCCCATGGTAAATAAGAAGATTGCTGAGATGCTTGTTGTCTGCTTGCCTTGTCATTTTGATATGGGGATTCTTCTGTATCATCGGGCAAGGGGTACCCCATTGGCGGTTCTCTATGATACACATATACTTACAATGACAAGAACTTACCGGTGACTAAACTTGAGTAGCATGAGGAGCGGCCCTCGTATACAAGGGACATGAGATTTCTGACTTATACTTCGTTAAGCATGTACACCATAGTTTGTTCACTTTAACCTTAATCACTTCAAGATGCTTATGATAGGGGCAATGAGAGCTGAAAGCTATAAGTACCATAATTTTTGGAAGCTCTTTATGAGACTTGAATCCCTACTTCCTTTTATAAAAAGGCCTTTCTTCCACCATTATATTGAGTCTCCATCTTCTACCTTTATGAACCTACTTTGAGAGCATAGTGGCCATTCTTAGTTCTATGTGCATTGTCCCAAGACTAGTTGATTGATGCATAACTTGATATTGCATGTTTTAAACTTTTGTATCTAGTCACTCTTATGAACTTTGAATGTGTCCTATGCATTTATATTTGCTACTCTATTGAGGGACAAGCTGAATACTTTTATGCTATGTTTTCTTTATGTGAAACAAACAAACATCTTGCAAAGCATTGTTATTCATGAATCTTTTGTTTGTGCCTTTTCATGTTGCATCATAGTTTCTTTGCTTATTGCTAGAACTTTGTCTTTCATGTTATGATTGAAGTACTATGATCCCAGCTTTGAATGTTTTACAAATACTATGATCAAGTCTTTGATGGTGCATGTCACCTCAAAAATTATTCTTTCTTTTTATCACTTACCTACTCGAGGACGAGCAGGAGTTAAGCTTGGGGATGTTGATACATTGCAAATGTATCTATAATTTTTGATGTTCCATGCTTGGTTTTATCCACTTTCTTGTGTTTTGCCCACACTTTGGAGTACTTTCATATGATTTCTTGGACTAACCTATTAACAAGAGCCACAACGCCAGCTGCCTGTTTTTTGCTGTTTTTGGTTCCAGGAAAGTCAGAAAATGAATATTCTCGGAATTGGACGAGACAAAAGCCAAAGTGCCTATTTTTCCGGAAGTCATCAAGTGCCAGAATATGAGACGGAGAGGGGCCAGGGGGCCACCACACCACCTGGCCGTGCGACCCAGCCTGGCCCGTGCCAGGGGGTGGTGAGGGCAGCCCTGGCACCCCCTCGGCCTCCCCTTCCGACTATAAGATGCCCTCGGGACGAAAACCCTAAGGGCCCAATCAAAAATCTATGAAAGAGTCTGTAGCGGCCGCCATCTCCATCCCTAGACCGGGAGGGATCTAAAGCTCTTCCCGGCACCCTGCCAGAGAGGGGAATTCACCCTGGAGGCCTTCTTCATCACCATGCAAGTCTCCGGTGTGATGCGTGAGTAGTTCATCCTTGGACTACGGATCCATGTAGTATCTAGATTGCTGGTTCTCCTCCTTTGTACTTTCATGTCTAGATCTTGTGAGCTCCGTTCATGATCAAGATCACCTATTTGTAATTCTGCATGTTGTGTTTGCGAGGATCCGATGGATATTGAGATGATATTTCAGATTGATTATTGATTATATCATGTCTTTGTTATTTGTGATCTTGCATGCTTTCCGTTGTTAGTAGCTATCTTGGCCAAGTAGATGCTAGCAACTCCAAGAGTTAGTATTTATGCTCGATAGTGGGTTCATGCCTCTGGTAATCTGGGGAAGTGATAGAAATCTCTAAGGTACTAGATGTGATGTCGCTACTAAGGAGAAAACAACAATCCTTTGTTCATAGAACAATCGTATTGTTTACTTTACACGCAGTTTGTAAAGCAATAATCTGTTGCTTGCAACTTAATACTAGAGGGGGTTCGGATGATAACCTGAAGGTGGATTATTAGTCATAGATGCAGTTGGATGGCGGTCTATGTATAATGTTGTAATGTCCAATCAAGTCTCAAAGGAGTCAAGATGATTAGTATATGCACATATTGCTTTCTCGATGTTTGTCAATTTCCCCGCTGTAATTTGTTCACCCAGCATGTTATCTATCTTAAGGAGAGCCACCTCTAGTGAACTATGGATCCTGGTCCTTTTCTTTACATACAATCTATAAACTATTACTGCTTTGTGTTTACTTTCTACAAACTTTTACTTCTTTCCATTCGATACGTTTAATCCTTTGTTTTCCACAAAACACGGTGAGATTGACAACCTCATCGCAAGTTGGGGACAAAGTTCTGTGGTTGTGTTGTGCAGGTCTCCATGTTGCTACTAGCACCGGTAGTGCGCCCTGCCAAAGCTCAGCTAGTAACACCTTTGGGGTGTTTCCTTGCTCCTACTGGTTCGATTAAACCTTGGTTTCATAACTGAGGGAAACTTGCTGCTGTGCTCATCATACCTTCCTCTTGGGGTTCCCAACGAGCTCTACATCAACCATGCTCCAGCATTTTTCTGGCGCCATACACAGAGCCATCAGAGTGCTAGCAAACCCTTTCAAGCTCAAAAGGACTGCACGGATGTCCACTGGAGGGATGGTTCCGCGCCTTTGCTTGGCTTCACGGTCACTTCCTCCATGCATCAAGAATCCCTTCCATAGCCTTATACATGAGAAGCAATTCCAAAAGATGCCTAAGGAAAAATTACCCTCCAATTGGGATATGCCTTGTTCTAACCATGCAGGAAAATAACACTTTAAGGAGGAAGAGTAGGGAAAGAATCACAAGGACTGGGATTCACAGTCCGACATGATCATGAACCGCATTGAGAAAAATTCGGAGTTGATTCGTACTCTCACCTTAGAGATTGAGGATTTGAAGAAGTTGATTGAAAAGCTTATCGAGACAAGACCACCACCTCCGAAGGAGTAATTCGTCATCAGGTTTTGGCATCCCCTTGGTTTGTTCCAAGCTTGGGGGAGTGCCACGGTATCACATCATTATCTTTCATCTTTTTACCTTTTTAGTAGAGTCATATCATGAATAGAGAAGTTATCATATAGGATGGTTTGCATTGTGGAAGTATCTCTCCTCTAGCTAGTTATCTTGTATCCCTTGGTGTGAGTTGTTGTTATGGAATATTAATGAGAAGTTCTATCTTTTGCACATCTTATTTTAGTTTGCAATTCCTGTTATATGATTGATCTTCTTGTTAGTATTGGTATCACTTTGGGATCATTAAGTAAATTTAGTTGGTTTTGGTGAACCTAGCTCTGGTCAGTAGCAACACTATTTGAGGATTGAATGGAAAAGAGAAAAGTACTTGTAGAAATATAATTTCATTATCTTTCTTTCTTGATTGGCTTATAAGCTTAGTATTCTCTAGTTAAGATCTTTTGTGTTTCAAAGGAAGTTTGCATGTTTGTTTCTATCACTTGTATGTATGTTTGTTTCCTTTATCTCTTATGCTTGCTACCTAGCCTTGCTAGCCAAAAACCTGTACTGAGAGGGAATGCTTCTCGTGCATCCAATCCTTGAACTAAAACATATGCCATTTATGTCCACCATATCTATCTATTAGCATTATTGTTGTTCCAAGTAAATTCTCGAGTTTTATCTATCTTCCAAATTAAACTTGTTATGTGAAAATTAGTGATTAAAGATCTCACAAACTTGATGGCACACTTTATTTTCTTGTACTTAATAAATTTGAATCATTGTGACTATCTTATGAAGCTTGTATGCTTGCAAATTATAAGTTGGGAGTTAGCAAAACCATGTTATCATGGGGTCCTCTTTCGACATTGCACTTATTATTTAGTTGATATCATGTTCTTTTGTTTATGGATCCCGATGGTGATAAATAAAAGGGGAGCTTCTAAGATCATGGAGTTTGTATATGTGTTAGAGAAACGCCTGGGCGGCTAGCCTAAGCCATGCCTAATCATGGTGGAAACTTGTAGCATAACCATAGTGGCATTCTATGAAGCATCCTCAATAAAAACCTATGCAAATAGCAAATAAAAAGATCGCTGAGATGCTCATTATTTTTTGCCTTGTCATTTTGATATGGGATAGCTCATGTGTCATGGGGCAAGGGGTACCCTATTGGCGGTTCTCTATGATACACATACACTTACAATGACAAGAACTTACCAGAGACCAAAGTTGAGTATCATGAGGTCTGGTACTCGTACTCAAGGGGCATGAGATTTTTAGCTTATAATTTGTCAAGCATATAACTCATATTTTCCCTCACATTAACCTTAATCACTTCAATATGCCTATGATAGGGGCAATGAGATCTCAAATCTAGTAAGTACCATAATTTTTGGAAGCTCTTTATGAAACTTGAAATCCCTGCGTCCCTCTGCGAAGGGCCTATCTTTTACTTCTTTGTTGAGTCAGTAAACCTATTCATTTCTATCTCAAGCAAGCATTTGAGTTGTTGTGATTCAATCATCCATATGATGATTTATTCAATCATGTTTCTTATGTTCCTTGTTTTGCACACTGCTCTTATCTGAGTGAATATTACTTTAAAAGCTATCATTGAAAACCCCATTATGTTTGACTCCTGCAATTTGTTAACTGTTCTCTAACCAAGAACAAAGTTTGCCATTACCAATTATGATTTACTTTGTGTATCTTTATTGTGTTTCTCTTACTCATTGCAAGTTAAGTTATATAATAGTAAGTTGTTTTCTATCATGATTTGTGTATTGATGAATGTGATGCTTCCTGTCCGTATTCTCTTTAACCCGTGGTCATGTTTATTGAGCTCAGTTTTTGCTTGGGGACAAGCGAGGTCTAAGCTTGGGGGGAGTTGATACGTCCATTTTGCATCACCATTTTATATCATAATTTACTGTTATTCATTGACATATTTCATATTAAGAGATGATACTTATGTTATTTCATCAATTTTTTGCATGATTGATGACTTTTAGAGGATGAACCATCAGAGTCAGGATTCTGATGGAAAAAGCATTGTCCAGATGCAATATTTGCAAAGATCAGAAATCCCAGAAAATATACGAAAATTCCTATTTTTCCAAAAGATGAAGAATGCTAGAAGGGGAAGTAGAGATGGGCCATAGAGGGACCACACCACCCCCTGGCACGGGTCCCCCTGGGTCGTGCCACCAGGTGGTGTGGCCACCCTGGCCCACCTCTGGCCGCCCTTTTGTGTATATATTCCCCTCGGAAACCTAAAGTTCGGGGAGCGACCACGGAAAGATTCCCCCGCCTCTGCGTGCGGAAACTACAGAGAGAGAAAGAGTCTCCACTAGGCAGAATTCTACTGGGGAAATTCCTTCCCGGAGAGGGGAGATCATTGCCATCAACACCGTCATCAAGCTAGACTTCATCAGGATCATCATCATCATCTCCACCATCACCATCACCACCACTCCGTACTGCTGTAACAATTGGGTTGAATCTTGCATAGTTCTTAGGGGAAACTTTGTCGGTGTTGATTACTTGTTGTAGTTAATGCTATTGAGTGGAGCCATTGAATTATTGTTCATGTTCAGATTGTTACTTATCATTATTTCATCTCTGATCTTGATCCATATGATGTCTCGTGAGTAGTTCGTTTAGTTCTTGAGGACATGGGAGAAGTCATGTTGTTAGTAGTGGAATTGTGTTGAGAAAGATTCAATGGTTTGATATTTAAGTTGTGGTGCTATTCTTCTAGTGGTGTCATGTGAACATCGACTACATGATACTTCACCTTTTTGGGCCTAGGGGAATGCATTGTGTATTTGCCTACTAATCATGGGGTTGCCAGAGTGACAGAAACCTGAACCCCCGTTAGGAAACCTTTGCATAAGGGAGTGCAGGATCTCAGAGTTTAAGGCTGTGGTTAGGTTTTTATCTTAATTACTTTCTTGTAGTTGTGGATGCTTGCAAGGGGTATAATCACAAGTATGTATTAGTCCTAGTAACATTAGCATAGGTTCACCCACACAACACTTATCTAACTAGAGAAGATTAATCAACTATATGGAGCGAAAGCACTTGACAATATTCCCATGTGTCCTCAAGAACGTTTGGTCATCCTAAGTAATACAACCAGCTTTTCCTTTGCTAAACAAAGGATTGGGCCACTTGCTGCAATTATTATTATTATCTTTTATTACTCGCACTTTATTTATCTACATTATCAAAAAACCCTAAAAATCCGTTTGCTAAGTATTTACAAAGAATTCCTGATCCAAGCCATTTGTCAACACCTTCTGCTCCTAGTTGGGTTCGACACTCTTATTTATAGAAATTATTATGATACACCCCCTATACTTGTGGGTCATCATCAGACAGCGTGTCATCTACGCCATTGCCATACAGAGGCTGGCGATAGAGGAAAGGAGGGCATCGAGTTACTATATTGGGACAAGCATATTCGTAGGATATCCGGGCCACGTAAGCCCTAGCTGTAACCTGGCCACCCCTTTATAAGCTGAGACAGGGCCTCCAAGGAGGTGGTCGATTCATTTTTGGATAAGGGAAAACCCCTAGAGAGAGTAGAGAGCGGGAGCACTTCATCTCCTACCTCTCTATTATACGGCTCAAGGAGCACTTGTAATAGTCAGAGAGATCATAATATAAGATCTAGAGCAGGAGCAGAGGTTTTATCTCCATAGGAGATCCTCGAACCTAGGTACATCGTGTGTTGAGTTGCTTGTTCTTCGTGTGTAGATTCACTACACTATCCCTTCCTGGATACCACTAGTGCACATTGGCCCCATCTTTAGCCTACCCATGGCATATGCCGTGATACCACCACGATAGTTGGCACCCACCGTGGGGCCAGCAGCGGCGCTAGCTGGTGTCAAGATCTAGACAGGAAACTTCATCGCCACTAGAGAGTTCATCGTCTCTGGGCTGGACTTCGTTAGTGACAATGCGCGCAGCATTGGCAACCTCCCACCTCCGTGCAACGGGCTCTTCATCAGCTTCAGCGCACACAAGATTTACATCGGTGTCGACGACTCCTACATGCACCCGCAACGAGTCATTGTGGCAGGAGAACCTCCTCTCAGCACGGCTCGCGGTCCGCGTATCGCTTGCCCCACCAGCTGCATTGAGGTGATGATGACTGCGCCAAACACTGGCATGGGCAAGGATCCGGTTGTAGATGCGGAAACTACTCCCATGGTAACTCGATCTAGAGGTCCCCCACTAGAAAGGCCGCAAAACATACTATAGCAAGCCATAGAAAGCCTGACTACATCTGTAGCTCCCATAGTAGATCTGGCTCAGGCACATGCCGAGCTAGAGGAAACCCAACAAAAAGTGCTTGAGGGAGCCAAAATCATAGCAGTAGCTTAGAAAACATTGAACATCACGCTACGTGAGTATGCTAGAGCAAATAAGATTAGCACTAGTCCTACTCGCATGGATGGTGTAAATATTAGAGGAAGAAACGTCATCAGTGAGATATATAAGGAGTATGTGCCTAGGCCAGGTGATTCGAGTAACCCCATGTCAGCAGGTCTGTTGAGGTATAGCACCCCGGCAAAGAACCTCAGGGCTGCAGATGCAGCAGCAGTCGAGTTAGATGGTTTGACCAGCGAGGCCTGATGACCCACAAGTATAGGGGGTGTATCGCAGTATTTTTCGATAAGTAAGAGTGTCGAACCCAACGAGGAGCAGAAGGTGTTGACGAGTGGCTTGGATTAGGAATTCTCTGTAAATACTTAGCAAATGGATTTTTAGGTTTTTTTTGATAATGCAGATAAATAAAGTGCGAGTAAATAAAAGACAATGATAATAATTGCAGCAAGTGGCCCAATCCTTTCTTTAGCAAAGGACAAGCCGGTTGTATTACTTAAGATGACCAAACGTTCTCGAGGACACATGGGAATATTGTCAAGTGCTTTCACTTCATATAGTTGATTAATCTTCTTTGGTTGGATAAGTGTTGTGTGGGTGAACCTGTGCTAATGTACTGACCTTCCTAAGACTAATACATACTTGTGATTATACCCCTTGCAAGCATCCGCAACTATAAGAAAGTAATTAAGATAAAAACCTAACCACAACCTTAAACTTTGAGATCCTACACTCTCTTATGCAAAGGTTTGCTAACGGAGGTTCAGGTTTCTGTCACTCCGGCAACCCCACGATTAGTAGCCAAATACACAATGCATTCCCCTAGGCCCATAAAGGTGAAGTATCATGTAGTCGACGTTCACATGACACCACTAGAAGAATAACACCACAACTTAAGTATTAACCATTGAATCTTTCTCAACACAATTCCACTACTAACAACATGACTTCTCCCATGTCCTCAAGAACTAAACAAACTACTTTTTTTAGATAACAGGCATAGCATGCCCGACCTTAAATTAATAAAGCCCCAAAGGTTCAAACACAATAGCGGATACATGCTGCGGCATACAACTTAGCCAAACAGAAGCAAAACAACAGCTAACAACCAAACTCAGCAGGAGCAAGAAACGTCCTCCCCAACATATGCCGAAGGAGCGCTACAAGGGTAGAATCGCTGATGCGTAGAGCCTCCTGAGCTCGTTCACCATCTCTCTAAGGTCGTCCTTGTCCTGATGCTTGGCGCCCACCGTCCACAGCTGCAGAATAATCAGAGTTTTATATATCACGTCAGCAGGGTGGTTGACGAACTTAGATTCAATTGTCATTTTATTCCTAGTTAGCCACAAACCCAGGATTGTGCTAGAAACAGGAACCACGCGAGTCTTTTAGCCTGACCCAAAAACCAAAGAGAATTGAATGGAATTGCACAAAGTTTCTCAGGTTCCAATTGCACCCTAGCAATTGCCTGACCATGCTCCAGGAGAATTTTGCTAAAGAGCAAGTGAAGAAGATGCACGCAGCGTCCTCACTCGCATTGCAAAGGGAGCACCTCCCGTTAGAAGGGCCATTTCTTGGAAGACGATCTAACGCCAGTTGCCACGCAAGAAACCTAATTTTCAGAGGCACCTTGGTCTTCCAAATCTCCCTTAAGTGAGCTACCGAGGTTCCTTGAGAAAGCATCTTGTACATGGAGCTAACGGAGTACACACCGGATGCCTCAGGGTGCCAGGAGACCCTGTCCTGACCCTGCACCAGCGTGACGTCTTCCAGCGCCTCGACCAACTGGAGCCACGACCTGACCCCCTCCTGGTCAAGCCCATGTCTGAAACGGATGTTGATGCGGGTTTCTAGGCAAATCTGTCCCACCAGCGCATGCGTATCATCACAGATTGCGAAGAGATCTGGGAAGCTATCCTTGAGTAGCCGCTCCCCATGCCACCAGTCAAGCCAAAATCTAGTGCGTTTCCCGTCTCCGACCACGTGTTTGGCCCCAGCCTTGAAAAGGTGTTTCACCTTGTGAAGAGCTTTCCAGAAAGGTGACCCCCACGGCCCGTGCCCTAGAAAAGATCTTCAGCGTCCACATATTTAGCTCTCAGAAGCCTGGCCCAGAAGGCATCGTCTCCCTGATACAGCCTCCAAACCCACTTGAGGAGAAGAGCAATATTCATCTTCTTGGTGTTAATGAGGCCCAGCCTGCCCACCTCTTTGGGTCCGCAAACCGCCGGCCAGTTGACAAGGTGATACTTGCGTTTGTGTCCTGCTCCCTCCCAGAATAAATTTGCTCTAAGGGAGTCGAATTTGTCATGCACCCCATCTTGTAGAAGGAACAATGCCGTGGTGTACATAGGGAGATTGTCCAGGCACGCATTCATCAGAATCAGTCTTCCCCCTGAAGACAGGAACCGACAAAGCCAAGATTCATTTTTTCCAGCTAGCTTGGCCACTAGGAACAACCATTGGTCAATCGTTAATTTCCTGTCTGAAATTGGTAGCCCAAGGTAGATGAAAGGAAAGTCCCCCAGCTTACAGTTTAGCGCATTTGCGACTCGCTGCTGCTCGGCCACTGGATATCCCATCTCAATGACCTCGCTTTTGTGATAGTTGATTTTTAATCCTGACATGTCTTCAAAACAAAGCAGCAGAAATTTTAGGTTGGCAATCTGCATGTCGTTGTTCTCCAGCATGATTAGTGTATCATCGGCGTACTGGAGATGGGAGATTCCCCCTGGAATCAGATGGGTGACCAGACCCTTAATGTGACCCGCACCGCTGGCCCGATCCAGAATGGCTGAGAGAGCCTCCCCGATGAGATTGAAGAGGAGAGGGGAGAGAGGGTCCCCCTGCCTTACTCCCCTCTTGTTCCTAAAGAAGGGATAAATCTCACCATTAATCGAGATCGCAGTCTAACCACCTTTCACGAGCTGCCCAATCTGGTGAATGTAACCCACGTCAAAGCCCTTGAGTCTAAGCACTTCGATAAGGAAATCCCAATTAACCCTATCGTAAGCCTTCTCAAAGTCCAGCTTGAAGAGGACCCCACCCTGTTTCTTTGTCTTAACTTTGTGGATGATCTCCATCAGGGCTAACGGTCCTTCCACGATCAATCTACCCTTCAAGAAAGCAGTCTGGCTGATGATGCGATTGGCAACCGGATCTAACTTGGTGGCGAAGGCTTTCGAGATGATCTTGAAGATGACATTAATGAGTGTGATTGGTCTGTACTGCGAGATAGTTTCAGCTCCTGGGGTTTTTGGAATCAGAGAGAGGACCCCGAAGTTTAACCTAGAGACATCAATCCTCCCTAGGATGAAGTCATTAAGGATGTGGAGCACCCCAAGTTTAATCAATGGCCAGAAGGATTTAAAGAAGCGGGGAGGGAAACCATCCGGGCCAGGTGCAGAATCAGTCTTCATCTCCTTGATGATAGTCTCAAGCTCCTCCTCCGAGAACGTCAAAATCAAGTTTGAGTTCTCCTGGTCCGAAACTTTGCACCTCACATCATCCCAGATGGAGGGCAACAGGACACAAGTCCATGGGGTCTCCGAGCCCAGCAGATCATGGTAGAAGGCATAAATGTGTTCCTGAATTGGAATTTTTCTAGTCACCACCCCTTCCGGCGTCCGGAGGCTGGAAATGTTGCATTTTTTGCGCCTCCCATTGGCGACAGCATGGAAGTAGCCAGTGTTCGCGTCCCCTTTCAAAGCCTAGTTTACACGACCCCTTTGTCACCAGTATTCCTCCTCAATGCGATAAACTTGCAGCAGCTGGTCTTCAAGGTGGTATCTGAGGGCCCAATCCTCATCCTCCAACCCAACCGAGTCTGCCTGTAGGTCCAGACTCGAGATTTGCCCCAGCAAATCCGCTTTAGTTGAAGCCGTGTTTCTCCCAAAATTCTGACTCCAAACTCTGAGGAATTGTCGGAGGTTGGAGCTCATGAACTGCCACCAATCTATGATGTACCGGCCATGCACTTTGGCCGCCAGATGGAACCAGTGCCCCGAGACCAATTGCAAGAACCCATGCGCTTCAAACCAGCCAGCTTCGAAGAAAAAACAGTTGCTCTTGATTGGAGACCCCTCTCTAGAGTCAAAAATAAGCGGGGTATGGTCAGATCCCAGACTGGTTTCAGCCGCCAGCGAGGATAGGGGAAAAGATTCTCAAAGTCTGCGGACACAAAAACCCTGTCAAGCACACACCTCACTGGATTAAGTTGACAATTGGTCCAAGTGTAACGGGCCCCAGAACGTGGAATCTCACGCATTGCCCACCTAGCAATGTGTGAGTTGAAGAGATCGATCCTTGCCCAGTTGATGCGGTCGTTGTTTTTGTCTTGCACCGTTATGATTAGATTAAAATCCCCTCCGATGATCATTGGCAGCGAGCAGGCAGATATCTTCACAGACAGTTCGTCCAAAAAGGAGGCGGATCTCCCGTGATCCGCCGGGCCATATACCGCAAGCACTTCAAGAGGGCGGTTGGACGGCTGATGCACCGCCGCCGCATAGAGAAAAACTGGCCATTTTCCACATGATCCACCTCAAACATGCTATCGCACAACCCCACCAGCATTCCCCCTGAATGTCCGGTAGCAGGCAAACAACACGAGTAAAACTTGTCACCTATCTCTCGACTTTGCAGCTCCGCATCAGTGAACTCTTGTTTAATGGTCTCTTGCAGACAAACAACGTCGATCTTGTGTTTGCGGAGGAATTCCTTAAGAAGGGTTCGGCGCCCCCGCTGGCCGAATCCTATGATGTTCCAGAAGAGGCATCACATTAGGGAACCACTCCCTTAGCCCGTGGTAGGCGGGTTACGGTAGTTCTTAGTGGAACCTCAGCTTTCTTGGATCCTGTTTTTTGCCTCACCTTGCGAGCCAACTCGACAATGGTCGCGTCAGCCTCCTCTGGATCATCAGCGGTGTTCAGCTCCCTAGCCGAACACTCCACCACATCCAACTGACCGCCCCTGGTCACATTTGCGGAGGTCCCTGCCTTGCTCGCCCTCAGAACGGCCTCTGACTCCGTCACCCCTGGTTCGGCTTTCTCCTTCTCAGCCTTAGCCCTGGCCAACGCTAACTCAGCTTGGGCCAGCTCCCGAGCATTTAAAATAGAAAGGGTAGCTTCTGGAGAACTAGCAGGAGACTCTAAAAGGATGCAGCAATCTCGAGCGACATGAAACAGATGATCGGAAGAAAGATCTTGTAAAATGGAAAAGTCCGAGAGAGAGTTACCTACTGTCGGCGTGGCCATAAGAGTGCCACAAGCCGCGGAGGGGTCCTTCAGGGAGGCGAGCGCTGCGTCCTTCTTCATCGCCAGCCGTGCAGCACGCTCTAACACCGGAGCGTCGGAGAGGCCTTTGCCCCTGGCACTCTTGCGTGTGGCCTCCGTAGGGATCGCTTTGCTTCTCGATGTTCGAGTCATTAACGCTGCCAGTTCCAGGATCACCTGCATAGATGGAAGCAGCACCCCTCCCAGCGAGGAGGCGGCCGCCCTTGCAGAGTCTCCCGACCGCTCCAGCTCCTCCAACTCCCTCTTCCTGAAGTGGCGAGCTGGCCTATCTGCGTTGCTCTTGCTTCTCTTTTCCTTCTCCCTCTGAAGCTCCCAACAGTCCTCCCTCGTGCTAGGCTCTGTGACCACTTGACACGGAAACGGTGTGGAAATGCCCTCCGTGCCCCTCGAGTCCGTTCCAAACTCAGCTCCAGACGACACCTCCAAGGTGAGGGAAGGGGACGCTGGGGGAATGCTGGAAGAGAGGATTGATGCTTCTGCGGCATTGAAGGCGGCCTGAGGGGAGAGGAGGCTACCCAGCGAGGCAAAGATGTCCCCATCCTCAGTGAAGTTGGACCCGAATTGGCTGAAAGCAGGAAGAGGCAGCAATGGTGCAGATACCGATCTGGCCAAAGCAGGAAGTGGCGCCTCAATGGCAACCGATTTACGTCCCTTCCCCTCCACGGGAGCCTTCTCAGAGCCGGATTCCTGCTGACCCTTCTTGGAATGGTGCCCCCTGTGCCCATCCCACCTATCCTCATCAGAGCTCCTCTCCGCGGTCTCCATATCATCATCCTCACCATATTTGTCAGACCTTGGTGGTTTGGGAGGGGGTGGGAGGGTAGCGCTGCCTCTTTCCCTTTCCGGCTCCACCCAAATTTTATAGCCCTGGGAGTTAATGAAGAGGGTGAAATGCTCAACCAGCTACACCGGGATACGACAACTGAATTTCATACGCACCGGGTCTTTGGGGTTGATCAGAGAGTACTCGTCCACCACAATTGGTCTCCCCACTTCTTTTGTCCCTGCCACTCATGAGACATCATATGGATCAAGATCAGAGATGAAATAATGATAAGTAATAATCTGAACATGAACAATAATTCGATGGTTCCACTCAATAGCATCAACTGCAACAAGTAATCAACACTGGGAAAGTTTCCCCTAAGAACTATGCAAGATTTAACCCAATTGCTATAGCGGTATGGAGTGGTGATGATGGTGCTGGTGGAGATGATGATGATGATCCCGATAAAGTCCAGCTTGATGATGGTGTTGATGGCGACAATCTCCCCTCTCTAGGAAGGAATTTCCCCGACAGATTTCTGCCTGTCAGAGAGCTCTTTCTCTCTCTAGTTTCCGCCTGCAGAGGCGGAATCTTCTGTGAGTCCTCCGAGTCTTAGGGTTTCGAGGGGATTATATACACCAAAAGGTGATGCTGGGAGTGGACTAGGGTGGCCACACCACCTGTTGGCGTGGCTAGGGGACCCGCGCCACCAGGGGTGTGGGCCCCATGTGGCCCAACTCCACTCCTCCTTCTGGCTTCCGTCGTCTTCTGGAAAAATAGGATTTTCCATATATTTTCTGGAATTTTCTAATCTTCGCGAATTTTGCATCCAAATAGTGCTTTTTCCATTAGAATCCTGACTCCAGTGGTTCATCCTCCAAAAATCATCAATCATGCAAAAATAGATGAAATAACATAAGTACCATCTCTTAATATGAAATATATCAATGAATAACAGTGAATTATGATATAGAATAGTGATGCAAAATGTACGTATCACCCCCCCAAGCTTAGACTTCGCTTGTCCCCAAGCGAAAACTGAGCTCAATAAACATGTCCACAGGTTTATGGAGTGAAGTGTCAATAAAGAGAATACCGACAAGAAGCATCACATTCATCAATACACAAATCATAATAGAAAACAACTCACTATTATATAGTTCAACTTGCAATGAGTAAGGGAAACACAATAAAGATACACAAATTAAATCATAATTGGTAATGACAAACTTTGTTCTTGGTCACAGAACGGTTAACAAATTGCAGGAATCAAACATAATGGGGTTTTCAATGATAGCTTTCAAAGTAATATTCACTTAGATAAGAGCAGTGTGCAAAACAAGGAACATAAGAAACATGATTGAATAAATCATCATATGGGTGACTGAATCATAACAACTCAAATGCTTGCTTGAGATAGAAAGGAATAGGTTTACTGACTCAACTAAAAAGTAAAAGAAAGGCCCTTCACAGAGGGAAGCAGGGATTTCAAGTCTCATAAAGATCTTCCAAAAATTATGGTACTTACTAGCTTTCAGCTCTCATTGCCCCTATCATAAGCATATTGAGGTGATTAAGGTTAAAGTGACACAAATATGAGGAATATGCTTGACAAGTTATAAGTTGAAAATCTCATGCCCTTGCTTATGAGTACCGGACCTCATGCTACTCAACTTTGGTTTCTGGTAAGTTTCTTTCATTGTAAGTGTATGTGTATCATATAGAACCTACAACGGGGTACCCCTTGCCCCACGACACATGAGCTATCCCATATCAAAATGAAAAGGCAACAGATAGTGAGCATCTCAACGATCTTTTTATTTGCTATTTGAATAGGTTTTTATTGAAGATGCCTCATAGAATACCACTATAGTTATGCTGCAAGTTTCCACCATGATTAGGCATGGCTTAGGCTAGCCACCCAGGCGTTTCGCTAACACATATACAAACTCCATGAGCTTACAAGCTCCCCTTTTATTTCACACCACCGGGATCCATAAGCAAAAGAACATGATATTGGTTATTGGATCAACACGTCGAGCTCGTTGGGGAACCCCAAGAGGTCCCTCAGTTATGAAACCAAGGTTATCGAACTAGTAGGAGCAAGGAAACACCTCCCAGGTGTTGTTGCCAACTTGGAATCCTACACAACACAACCGTAGAACTTTGCCCCCAACTTACAGTGAGGTTGTCAATCTCACTAGTTTTGCTGAAAACAAAGGATTAAACGTATTGTGTGTAAGAAAGTAAGAGCTTGCGGAAAGTAAACAGAAAGCAGTAAACAGTTATAGATTGATGGTAAAAGAAAGGACCAGGGTCCATAGTTCACTAGTGGTGGCTCTCCTTAAGATAGATGACATGTTGGGTAAACAAATTACAGCGGGGCAATTGACAAACATCGAGAAAGCATACATGCATATACTAATCATCTTGACTCCTATGAGATTTGATTGGGCATTACAACATTATACATAGACCGTAATCCAACTGCATCTATGACTAATAATCCACCTTCAGGTTATCATCCGAACCCCCTCCAGTATTAAGTTGCAAGCAACATATAATTGCATTACGCATTGCGTGTAAAGTAAACAATATGATTGTTCTATGAACAAAGGATTGCTATTTTCTCCCTAGTAGCAATAGCACATCTAGTACCTTAGAGATTTCTATCACTTCCCCAGATTACTAGAGGCATGAACCCACTATCGAGCATAAATACTCCCTCTTGGAGTTGCTAGTGTCTACTCGGCCAAGATATCTACTAACAACGGAGAGCATGCAAGATCACAAATAACAAAGACATGATAGAATCAATAATCAATCTGAAATAGCATATCAATATCCATCGGATCCCCGAAAACACAACATGTAGGATTACAAATAGATGATCTTGATCATGAATGGAGCTCACAAGATCTAAACATGGTAGAACAAAGGAGAAGAACCAACCATCTAGCTACTACATGGACCCGTAGTCCAAGGATGAACTACTCACGCATCACACTGGAGGGTTGCATGGTGATGAAGAAGGCCTCCATGGTGAATTCTCCCCTCCGGCAGGGTGCCGGGAAGAGCTTCAGCTCCCCCCGATCTAGGGATGGAGATGACAACGGCTACAGACTCTTTCGTGGAATTTTGATCAGGTACTTAGGGTTTCTGTATCGGAGGCATCTTATAGGCGAAAGGGGAGGCCGAGAGGGTGCCCTAGGCGGCCACACCACCCCATGGCGCTGGCCAGGCCTAGCCGCGCGGCCAGGTGGTGTGGCGTCCCTCTAGCTCCTCTCCGTCTCGTATTCTGGCTCTGTGTCCCCCTCGGTGAAATACTGACTTTGGCTTCTGTCCCGTCCAATTCTGAGAATATTCATTTTCTAACTTTCCTGAAACCAAAAATAGCAGAAAACAGGCAGCTAGCACTGTGGCATCTTGTTAATAGGTTAGTCCAAGAAAGTGTATAAAAAGTACTCCAAAGTGTGGACAAAACATAAGAAAGTAGATAAACCGAAGCATGGAACATCAAAAATTATAGATACGTTAGCAACATATCAACATCCCCAAGCTTAACTCCTGCTCGTCGTCGAGTAGGTAAGTGATAAAAAGAAAGAATAATTTTTGAGGTGACATGCACCATCATAAACTTGATTAAAGTATTTGTAAAACATTGATAGCTGGGATCATAGTACTTCAACATAGCATGAAAGACAAAGTTCTAACAATAAGACATAGCAACTATGTTGTAACATGAAAAGGCAGAAACAAAAGATTCATGAATAACAATGCTTTGTAAGACGTTTGTTTGTTTCACATAAAGAAAATATAGCATAGTGGCATTCAGCTTGTCCCTCATAGTGTAGCAATCAAATGCATAGGACACCTTCAAAGTTCATAAGGGTGACTAGATACAAATAGTTTAAGAACAAGCAATATCAAAGTTATGCATCAATCAACAAGTCTTGGGGCAATGCACATAGAACTAAGAATGGCCACTATGCTCTCATAATAGGTGCATAAAGATAGAAGGTGGAGACTCAACATAAAAGTAAAAGAAAGGCCTTCATAGAAGGAAGTAGGGATTCAAGTTTCATAAAGAGCTTCCAAAAATTATGGTACTTATTATCTTTCAGCTCTCATTGCCCCTATCATAAGCATCCTAAAGTGATTAAGGTTAAAGTGAAAGAACTATGGAGTATATGCTTGACAAAGTATAAGTTGGAAATCTCATGTCCCTTGAATACGAGGGCCGCTCCTCATGCTACTCAAGTTTAGTTACCGGTAAGTTCTTGTCATAGTAAGTACATGTGCATCATAGCGAACCGCCAACGGGGTACCCCTTGCCCGATGATACGGAAGAATCCCCATATCAAAATGACAAGGCAAGTAGACAACGAGCATCTTAGCAATCTTCTTATTTAGCAGGGGAAAAATGGTGCTTTTTTTTCTCTCTTTCCTCTTTTCTCATATCTCTTTTTTCTTTTTCTCTTTTCCTCAATATCTGACTCTTTTTTATAAGAAGAATGCTTCATAGACAGCTCATTATGGCTACGCTGCAGGTTTCCACCATGACAACATGGATTAGACCGGCGGCCCAGGCGTTTCTCTAAAACACATACATAACTCCATGGACTTACAAGCTCCCATTCCATTTCACACCGACGACATCCATAGACAAAAGAGCATGATATCAACTAGGTACAAAGTACAAGTGCAATGTTGAAAACGTTCCCCATGACAACATGGTTATGCTAATCCCCAACATATAAGTGCAAGCATATACAACATAGATGACACAATGGTTCAAGTTTATTAAGGACAAGAAAAGTAAAGTGTGGCATCAAGTTCGTGAGAGCTTTAATCACTAGTTTTCTCATAACAAGTTTAATTCGGAAGGTAGATAAAAACATGAATATACTTGGAATAGCAAATGCTAATAGGTAGGTATGGTGGACTCTTTGGAATAACTTGGTTTTAGGAGTTGGATGCATGAGTGGAACTCATACTTGGTTATGGAGGCTAGCAAAAGACTGGGAGCGACCAACTAAGAGAGCAATAATGGCCATAATCATGCAAAGCGACAAAACATCATTAATTAAAGCATAAAGTGATATTACAAGTAGAAAACCAAAGGATAATAAGGGCTATGGTGACTTGGGATAGTCATAACATGGTGTGAGCATGTGCCAAGTCAACCCAAATAAAGCATTAAAGGAGAATACCACAATACTATGCTTTAATATGCTAAAACAACGCATGATTCTTCCAAGGCACATTAAGAAATCTCAATTGTTTATAACATGTCATGCTATAGAAAAATCACTAAGCATAAAACCAAAACAATATCAAGCATGACATGACAAAGCATAGGCCACAGTCAAAACAAGCTCCTTTTACCACTTAAGCGTGAGCTTTCCTACTCTTTTCCAATCCAAACCAAACTTATTTGAAAACTAATGTATGAATGAGGGGGTCCAACCAATTTATTCAAGCAAATAAAGCAAACCAAGCAAACAAAAACCAAAAATGAAAAACGAAGACGCTCCAAGAACAACACAACTGTGCATGAAACAATAAAAATGAAGTGTTTGGAAGAAACCTGAGATTTTTATTGATGAAGAAGGGGATGCCTTGGGCATCCCCAAGCTTTGACGCTTGTACTTCTTGGATATTTCTTGGGGTGACAAGCATCCCCAAGCTTGAGCTTTAGTCCATTCTTCATCTCATTACATCATTTTCTCCATACACCTGAATTTTTTCCCTTCATACACAACTTCACACAATCTTTATTAGCAACATTAGTGCACTCAAGATAATAAGTCTTTGGGTACATATTCAACACCAATAAAAATTCCATTAAAACACAATCTACTGAAGCACTTCCCTCAAAAAGCTCAATTCCCCAAAGAGAACCCAAAAAGGAACCAACAAGAAGCAAATACAAATAATGGCAGAAATCTGTCAAAATAGACCAGCAGGTAAAAACCAATTTTTTCAAAGACCTTATGTTGCTAAAATCGAAAAGTGTTGAACAAACAAAAGTTATATAACAACCTGGATCAGAAGCACAAAAATTCACGCCTCAAAACGATGTACATAGATTTTACACGAATTTTTACGGTGAAGCACAAAAATCTGTTTCGGGACAACAACTTTCCCAAGCATTATTTCTCTCTCATTAGAGGTTACTCTTGGCACAAAAAGCAAATAAAAAGGATAAGGAGCGGTTATTACAGAGGTAATAACTTCCAAGACTCGTCTAAAACTTTTGGGTTATCTCCCAATAAGTACTTTTCTTTAAGGCCTTTAAGTTAGGCATGATAGTTTGAGAAGATGCTCACATAAGAAATATGAATTGAAGTAAAAGAGAGCATCCAAATTCAAAACACATTTAAGTCTAACCCACTTCCTATGTATAGGAATCTTGTATGCAAATAAATTCACAAAGAACAAAGTGACAGACATAGGAAGATAAAACAAGAGTAACTTCAAAAATTTCAGTACATAGAGAGGTGTTTCAGTACCATGAAAACTTCTACAACCATATTTTCCTATCTCATGATAATTTTCAGTAGCCTCATGAATAAACTCAACAATATAACTATCACATAAAGCATTCTTTTCATGATCTAAAAACACATAATTTTTATCAAGCTCAAAAATAATGAGATTAAAACATTCAAACCCACTTTTAACAATTTTATAATAAGGTGACTGATCATTCTCAAGAGGTATGGGGTTACAAGATAAGGTCAAGACCCCTCCAATCTAATTTTTAATAGTAGTACAATTAATATTATCAACCAATATAGGACCATCATCTAGAGATTTATCATAAACATTTTCTAAGCAACACTCTTTAGTACCATGCATTTCGAAGTTAGGCACTAATAAAGGATTATCATAGATAACAGGAGCATAATTATTATCACAGGTTTTACCCTTAGTAGATTTTTCAAGAGAATCCACAGGAACATAACATTCATCCTCATTTGGTAATAATGGGGGACAATTAAATAATGTAAGGGATAAAGAGTTACTCTCATTAGAAGGTAGGCATGGGTAGCTAATCCATTCTTCCTCCTTTTGTCCATCACTCTCCTCCTCCTTTTCATCTAATGAGCTTTCAGGTTTAGCAATTTATTATTCCATAGGCTCCTGCAAATTGTGGACACATTCTTGTGCATGACTGCGTCTCTCTTTATAATCAATGATATAACAATTATTGCTAAAATTTTTTATGCAATGATCAAGGATAAAAGAAACCATATCTTTAAGGTCTTTACAAGCAACACAGGTTTCATAGTTTTTAGACATGAAGGATTCTATTTCAGAAGCTCCCATAAACAAAACGAATTGTTCTACTTCTTCAAATCCAAGATGAATATAGTTATTCCAATGATAGTTCATAATTACAAATTCTTTACTAAAGCCACATTGGAATTTAAGATGTTTAGTATCCTGTTCAGAGCAACAATTTATATCATGGCATTTAAGCAAAATTTTAGCAATTAGATCCAACCTTTTTAACATGGCTCTCATGACTTTACCCTTATAAGATTCTCTATACCTTATAAAATCTTCCATGGAGGTTCTAGCAGGCGGTGGTTCATCTACTACCTTAGTGATAGTAGTTTTCCCAAATAGGAAACCGAGTGGGCTATCCATAATGAAATAGTGATTGGAGCAGAACTAGATATAAAAACAACTTGAAGTGGGAACTAATTTTTTGTCTGTTTTTGATAAAGAAACAAGCAAACAAAGCAGAAATAAACTAAGCAAAACGAAAACAACAAAGTAAAGAGATTG
Organism: Avena insularis; assembly: GCA_023614405.1. NCBI lineage: Eukaryota > Viridiplantae > Streptophyta > Magnoliopsida > Poales > Poaceae > Avena > Avena insularis. Next base: position 250,031,326 of record CM042696.1, read on the forward strand.
GTTATGAGGGACTCCCCTTATGAATATGTCCTTGACTCCCCGACAACGACGCCAAAAAAAGCTTGGTTATTGGCTCAACACGTCAAGCTCGTTGGGGAACCCCAAGAGGAAGGTATGATGAGCTAAGCAGCAAGTTTTCCCTCAGTTATGAAACCAAGGTTATTGAACCAGTAGGAGCAAGGAAACACCTCCTAAGTGTTGTTGCCAACTTGGAGTCTTGCACAACACAACCATAGAAATTTGCCCCCAACTTACAGTGAGGTTGTCAATCTCACCGGTTTTGCTAAAAACAAAGGATTAAACATATTGTGTGGAAGAAAGTAAAAGCTTGCAGAAAGTAAATAGAAAGCAGTAAACAATTGTAGATTGATGGTAAAAGAAAGGACCGGGGTCCATAGTTCACTAGTGGTGGCTCTCCTTAAGATAGATGACATGTTGGGTAAACAAATTATAGCGGGGCAATCGACAAACAATGAGAAAGCATACATGCATATACTAATCATCTTGACTCCTATGAGATTTGATTGGGCATTACAACATTATACATAGACCGTAATCCAACTGCATCTATGACTAATAATCCACCTTCAGGTTATCATCCGAACCCCCTCCAGTATTAAGTTGCAAGCAATAGATAATTGCATTACGCATTGCGTGTAAAGTAAACAATACGATTGTTCTATGAACAAAGGATTGCTGTTTTCTCCCTAGTAGCAACAACACATCTAGTACCTTAGAGATTTCTATCACTTCCCCAGATTACTAGAGGCATGAACCCACTATCGAGCATAAATACTCCCTCTTGGAGTGGCTAGCATCTACTCGGCCAAGATATCTACTAACAACAGAGAGCATGCAAGATCACAAATAACAAAGACATGATAGAATCAATAATCAATCTGAAATAACATCTCAATATCCATCGGATCCCCGCAAACACAACATGTAGGATTACAAATAGATGATCTTGATCATGAACGGAGCTCACAAGATCTAAACATGGTAGCACAAAGGAGAAGAACCAATCATCTAGCTACTACATGGACCCATAGTCCAAGGATGAACTACTCATGCATCACACCGGAGGCTTGCATGGTGATGAAGAAGGCCTCCAGGGTGAATTCTCCCCTCCGGCAGGGTGCCGGGAAGAGCTTCAGATCTCCTGATCTAGGGATGGAGATGACGGAGGCTACAAACTCTTTCGTGGAATTTTCATCGGGTACTTAGGGTTTCTGTATCGGAGGCATCTTATAGGAGAAAGAGGAGGCCGAGGGGGTGCCCTAGGTGGCCACACCACCCCCTGGCGTGGGCAGGCCCGCCACGCCTGTGTGGTGTGTGGTGTTCCTCTCGCCTCTCCGTCTCAGATTCGCTCCATGTCCCCTCGGTGAAATCGACTTTGGCTTTTGTCTGCCGTCAATTCGAGAATATTCATTTTCGACTTTCCGGAACCAAAACAGCAGAAAAGCAGTAATGGTGGCATGGCATCTTGTTAATAGGTTAGTCCAAGAAAGTGTATAAACAGTACTCCAAAGTGTGGACAAAACATAAGAAAGTAGATAAAACCAAGCATGGAACATCAAAAATTATAGATACGTTAGCAACATATCATATATCAACTAAATAATAAGTGCAATGTCGAAAGCGAACCCCATGACAGCATGGTTTTGCTAACTCCCAACTTATAAAGTGCAAGCATATAAGCAACATAGACGGACACAATGGTTCAAGTTTATTAAGTGCAAGTAAAATAAAGTATGCCATCAAGTTTGTGAAAGCTTTAATCACTAGTTTTCACATAACAAGTTTAATTTGGAAGATAGAAACTCGAGAATTTACTTGGAATAGCAATAAAGCTAATAGGTAGATATGGTGGACACAAATTGCATAGGTTTTGGTTCAAGGATTGGATGCACGAGAAGCATTCCCTCTCAGTACAGGTTTTTGGCTAGCAAGGTTGGGTAGCAAGCATAAGAGTTGAAGGAAACAAACAAACATACAAGTGATAGAAACAATCATGCAATCTTCCTTGGAAGCACAAAAGATCTTAACTAGAGAATACTAAGCTTATGAGCCAAACAAGAAAGAAATATGATGAAATTATATTAAAAGTACTTTTCTCTTTTCCATTCAATCCTTAAATAATGTTGCTACTGACCAGAGCTAAATTTGCCAAAGCCAACTAAATTTACTTAATGGTCCCAAAGTGATACCAATACTAACAGCAAGATTAATCATATAACAGAAATTGCAAACTAAAATAAGACGTGCAAAAAGTAAATGATAGAACTTCTCATAAATATTCCATAACGACAACTCACACCAAGGGATACATAGATAACTAACTAGAGGGGAGATACTTCCACAATGCAAACCATCATATATGATAACTTCTCTATTCATGATATGAATCTACTAAAAAGGTAAAAAGATGAAAGATAATGATATGGTACCACGGCACTCCCCCAAGCTTGGAACAAACCAAGGGTATGCCAAAACCTGATGACGGATTACTCCTTTGGTGGTGGTGTTGTTGCAATCATGATCAGAGTGAGAAAATCTTCCAGGATCTTGCGAAGACCGTTATTCTCTTCTTGAAGTATATCCACTTTTCTCCTGAGGACTCTATACTTATCGCAAAACTCATCAGTGGCTCATAGAGCTTCCACCGCTGCAGGGCAGGAACTGAGGTCTAGAACTGGAGGTATCAGCCCCTGTCCTTTCATGTCTGCTGACATGCTCTTCACTTCCTCCTCGACGCTCCAATCCATGTCTTTGTGCCTAGCTGTGATCCTTTCTTCCACCCATCCTACGAAAGTCCCCTGCTCAAGATTGCGATGGAGCTCGCGCCGGTGTCACAGCTCATAGTCCTCCGAAAATGAATCCTGGAACGACATCTAAACAGAACAGATCAAAATGAAAACACGACGAGAACACGATATACAGACCTTGGGAGATCCGAGGGATTATATATTACAAAGTTTAACAACCAAAGGAAGGTACTGGGAGAAAACGGGTCGGAGACGGGCTCTAGGGTGGCCACACCCCCTGGTGGCGCGGCTAGGTGGGCCCGCGCCACAGGGTGGTGTGAGCCACCCGGGCTCCGTTTTCGTCCCTCTTTCGACACATTATTTTCCATGTTAGATAAAAACTGCAAAAATATAAATTAAAAAGTTTTTCGCGGACCTTTTCTTACCAGAACTGTTACCTATTCAAAAACGGACTCTGCGGGTATCTGAACTTGGTCTTTAATAAACTCTTACAGAGTCACCACTTGAATAATATCAATATCTTCATTGTAAGAATCTTAAAAAATATAGTACTTGAGTCTTTTTACCATTCTTCATCTCATTACATCATTTTCTCCTACCACTTGAAAATTTCTTTCATACAAAACTCCACACAATTTTCATTAGCAACATTAGTGCATGCAAGATAATAAACCTTTAGGTTTAATTTCAACTGAAATCCATCAAAACATAAGCTACTGAAACAACTCCTTTCGAAATCCCCAAAAGAATTCAAAAAGGAAATCGATTTAAGAGGCAAATGCAAAAAAATGGCTAAAATCTGTCAAAACAGACCAGCAGGTAAAGATCAATTTTTTCGAAAAATTTCTGTTACTCAAATCAAAAATTGCAAAACTAACGAAAGTTAAATAATGACCTGGGGCATGCACACAAAAAATTACAGATCAGTACGACGTTCTAGGATTTTTCACGATTTTTTACAGTGAAGCAAAAAAATCTGTTTCGGGACAACAACTTCCCCAAATCTTACTTCTCTCTCATTAGAGGCTAATCTTGACACAAAAACCAAACAAAAAGGCTAAGGAGAGGTTATTACATAAGCAATAACTTCCAAGACTCAAATAAACAAAAATAAACTGAAAGCAAACATATATTGGGTTGTCTCCCAAAAAGCTCTTTCTTTATAGCCATTAAGATGGGCATGATAATTTCAATGATGCTCACATGAGGATATGAATTGAAGTAAAAGAGAGCATTAAGAAGCAAATATACACATATTTAAGTCTAACCCACTTCCTATGCAAGGGAATTTTGTAAGAAAATAAATTATTGAAACCAGAGGCTACTAGCATAGGAAGGCAAAGTAAGTGCAACATAAAGACTTTCAACATAAAGCAAGGAAACTTAATATTATTGAAATGCATAAGACCAATTTTCCCTCTCTCATAATAACTTTCAGCATCATGACTAAATTTAACGATATAACTATCACATGAACCATTATAGCAATGATCATTTATTTTGACAGAAAACACAGGGACACTAGCTTTCCTAGTTCCATTAGGATGTGAAACAATATTAATAGTTTCCTTACAAAGGATAATATGCTCATCTTCTACATTTTTAGTGACAAAGTCTTTCATATTTACTACTGCAGGTTCAACATCTATTTGTTCATCAGGTTCTACAACTTTCTTTGTACTTTCGTTAACCATACTAGCTGTCATAGAATGTTCCTTTACTTTAACCGGGAAAGGTATTTTCTCGATGTAAGGTTCAGGTAAAATATGATCAATAGTATAAACTTCAGTATTTCTGGCAGGAACATAATTAACAATATCTTTATATGGCTCATGATACTTGTTCCATTTATTTTTAGGAATTTCAATATAAGAGGCAAAAGCTTTAAAACAATTTGCAATACTTTCAGAATCAAGGCCATAAGCATTACTAATATTATGAAATTCATCAGTTCCCATAAAAGATTTAATGCATTCATAATCATAATTTATACCTGACTTTCTTCATGTATCATTCTCCCATGCTTCAACATTGTCTTAAATACGGTCTAGAAGTCCCATTTAGCTTCTTCTTCCATACGTGTAAATGATCCAGCACAAGAAGCATCCAATAGATCCTTATCATGAAGAGAAAGCCTTGCATAAAAGTTATTGATAATAATATTATTAGGGAGCTCATGAATATGACATTTGAGCATTAGTGACTTCAATCTCCCCCAAGCTTGGGCTGTACCCTCTCCATCACGAGGCCAAAAGTTATATATTTGGTTCCTATCTTGATGAATCTCACTAGAAGGATAAAATTTGGAATAAAAGAGAGGTACAATTTCCTCCCATTCAAGAGATTGGCCATTCTTTAGCAGCTTATACCATTCCTCGGCTCTTCCTTTTAATGATATAGAGAATAACTTTTTCTTAACTTGATCTGTTGTAATACCTGCACACTTGAACAATCCACATAATTCGTGTATAAAAAGCAAATGATCACCGGGATGGACAGTTCCATCTCCAAAATAGTAGTTATCCATAACACGATTAACAATTTTTGTAGGTATTTTAAAAGGATCAATTTTAGCAGGTGGTGGTTCATCTACTACCTTAGTAGTGGTAGTAGCATTCCAAAATAAGAAGCTAAGTGAATTATCCATATTGAGAATAAAGTAATAAACAAAAATAAAAAAAATACTCTAAGTAGAAGTTTCCTTTACTAGTTCCACTCTTCAATAGCGCTTCACTCCCCGGTAGCGGCGCCAGAAAATAGTCCTGATGACCCACAAGTATAGGGGGTGTATCACAGTATTTTAGATAAGTAAGAGTGTCGAACCCAACGAGGAGCATAAGGTGTTGATGAGTGGCTTGGATCAGGAATTCTCTGTAAATACTTAGCAAACGGATTTTTAGGGTTTTTTGATAATGAAGATAAATAAAGTGCGAGTAAATAAAAGACAATGATAATAATTGTAGCAAGTGTCCCAATCCTTTATTTAGCAAAGGACAAGCCGGTTGTATTACTTAAGATGACCAAACATTCTCGAGGACACATAGGAATATTGTCAAGTGCTTTCGCTTCATATAGTTGATTAATCTTCTTTGGTTGGATAAGTGTTGTGTGGGTAAACCTGTGCTAATGTACTGACCTTCCTAGGACTAATACATACTTGTGATTATACCCCTTGTAAGCATCCACAACTACAAGAAAGTAATTAACATAAAAACCTAACCACAACCTTAAACTTTGAGATCCTACACTCCCTTATGCAAAGGCACTCTGGCAACCCCACGATTAGTAGCCAAATACACAATGCATTCCCCTAGGCACGTAAAGGTGAAGTATCATGTAGTCGATGTTCACATGACACCACTAGAAGAATAACACCACAACTTAAGTATCAACCATTGAATCTTTCTCAACACAATTCCACTACTAACAACATGACTTCTCCCATGTCCTCAAGAACTAAACGAACTACTCACGAGACATCATATGGATCAAGATCAGAGATGAAATAATGATAAGTAACAATCTGAACATGAACAATAATTCGATGGTTCCACTCAATAGCATCAACTACAACAAGTAATCAACACCGGGAAAGTTTCCCCTAAGAACTATGCAAGATTCAACCCAATTGTTACAGCGGTATGGAGTGGTGATGATGGTGCTGGTGGAGATGATGATGGAGATGATGATGATCCCAATGAAGTCCAGCTTGATGATGGTGTTGATGGCGACGATCTCCCCTCTCTGGGAAGGAATTTCCCCATCAGATTTCTGCCTATTGGAGAGCTCTTTCTCTCTCTGCAGTTTTTCGCCCCGTAGAGGCGGTAGAATCTTTTGGTGGTCGCTCCCCGAGTCTTAGGTTTTCGAGGGGATGATATATGCCAAAGGGCTATGCTGGGAGTGGGCCATGGTGGCCACACCACCTAGTGGCGTGGCCAGGGGGACTCGCGGCACCAGGGGGTGTGGGCTCCCTGTGGCCCAACTCCGCTCCTCCTTCTGGCTTCCTTCATATTCTAGAAAAATAGGATTTCCCATATATTTTCTAGAATTTTTTGATCTTCGCAAATTTTGCATCAAAACAATGCTTTTTTCCATCAGAATCCTGACTCCAGTGGTTCATCCTCCAAAAATCATAAATCATGCAAAAATAGATGAAATAACATAAGTACCATCTCTTAATATGAAATATATAAATGAATAACAGTGAATTATGATATAGAATAGTGATGCAAAATGGACGTATCAAGGCCCGGGAGCGGCAGCCTGGAAGAGTCATGGAGATGGTGTGCATCACGGACCAACAAAATGAGGAGATTCACAGGACTAACCCGGCAAGGGCAGCATGTTCCCGTGTCGTTCATTCGGCTAGGGGCACTCCTGCAAAATCAGCCGGGGGAACATCTTCACCTGGAGCGGACCCAAGGAGAGAAGATGTGGTAACCTCGGGTAGAAGAAAAAAGCAAATGGTGCCATATGACCAGGCCGTAGCTGGGAAAGGAAAATCATCACAAGGGAATGCTGACAGAGGAAGTGTTAGTCGAGGCAACGGTGGTCACAGAAACCCCAGACAAGGCAATGTTAATCAAGGAAACATTGGGCATGGCAATGCCAGATAGCGTAACTCGGCGGGAGCAGAACAGTATCCCCCACAGCAGCAACAATATATACCTCGGCAAGAGAAAAGTGCAGGGCCAGCTATGCAGCAGCAATATGCTCATCCGGGGCAAAACAGATACAGTGATGGTTACTCGGCTATGGCCAATGTCAGGTTTCCCAGGCCGGATCACCATGCGATGGGAAGTGCAATGGGATCAAGGCTAGGAAACATGAATTTGCAGCTGGATGATGCAAGATTGAAGTTGGATTGAATATATAGGTCGGAGCTGTTGGAAGGACAAGGTCCTTCGGGTCCTGCATGTTTTGGACCTCAGATCATTAGAGAACCACCTATGCCGAACTTTTAGTTAGCCAGGGGGATGAAGGCATATGATGGTAGTACTAAGCCACAAGATTAGTTAACTGACTGTTCCACAGCTGGGCACATCGCACAGGGCAATCTCAGATGGGAGGTGAGGTATGTGCCTCAGATGCTATAGGGACCAGCAAGAGTCTGGCTAAATAATCTGCCACTAGGAAGCATCAACTGTTGGTTGGATTTCAAGGTGTTCATCAGTAACTTCACTAGCACGTATAAGATAAAAAATAGGCCACAACACTTGGCAATGTGTAATAAGAGGTCGAATGAGACAGACCAGGAGTTTTTGACTCGGTGGTGCACAATACGCAACTCATGCGAAGGTGTGATCGAGTCATAGGAAATTGCTTGGTTTGCACAAGGATGCGGACATGGAAGTGTATTATGGCAGAGGCTATAGAGGGATATGTCAACTACATTGGTCGAGACAATCAAGATTGCATATTCATATGCATTGGGATATCCGACCTAACCCCTGCTTATGTCGGCTAAGCCGAATGAGGAGTACTACTCCAGGGATGGGGCCGGCTCATCTCGGTGGAATGATTTCCGAGGCAAGAGAAGAGATGAAAGGCCGGATTATTTGTACAATTCGAACAATGTTGCAGCAGTAACTCAAGATCAGCCAGATGCAGGGAGTAACCAGCGATAGAAGAACAATAATCAAAAGTGAACACAAAAGGCTGATGGAAAGAACTTGGACCAGTGAACAGAAAAAGCAATGGCAAGAAAAAAGAGATAGGCCGAAATATACGTACGAGTCCATGCTAGATCAGCTCTGTAAGTTCCATGCGCCCAATTCGAGTAAACCGGCGAATCATACAACCTGACAGTGTGAATGGTTTCAGCGTGCGGGACAAGGTAATATGAGACCTCCTCAGACACCTCGGCAACCACAAATTACAGGGGCAAATGCTCAGCAAGTAATGTTGCCACCACCCCTGCCGAGGTATGAGAACCAGGAAAGAAGGGAAGTGCGTAGAGTGGAGGAACAGAATCAGGCAAACTATGAATATGCTGGCCGAGGAGACCGAAATGAGTATAGGGAGCATCATGAGAGCTATTGTGTGTTCAGCACAAAGCAAAATGACAGGCAAAGTGTGCAAAGATGACATATGGAGGTCAATGATGATATGCCAGCAGTGACGAAGTACATGTACTAGTCAGATCAAGAAATCACATGGAGCATTAAAGACCACCCCAAGATCATGCTGAGTCCTGGAGCATACGCTCTGGTACTCGATCCAACATTCATTGGGCCAAGTCTGAATGTCAAGTTCTCTAAGTTTTTGATTGATAATGGCAGCAGTATCAATATACTGTATAAGGACACAATGCACAAGTTGGGAATCCCGGAAAACATGCTCCAAGCGACTAAGACCATGTTTCATGGCATTGTGCCAGGTTTGTCATGTGAACCAATCGGGAAGGTTCAAATAGATGTCTTATTTGGTACAAGAGATAATTGTCGAACAAAAAACCTAGAGTTTGAGGTTGTGGATCTAGAAAGTTGTTACCGTGAACTATTAGGCAGACCAGATATATCCAAGTTCATGGCAAGTTGTCACATAAGCTATTTGAAGATGAAACTGCCAGGGCTGAATGGGATCATCACAGTTGCAGGAGATTATAGGCGTTCTATGCAGTGCGCCTCAGTCGGACCAAGTTTGGCTGAATCACTAGTGATAGCACAAGAGAAGAAGAGAATCCATGATGCAGTGGCATTGGCTCAGTTGGCTCAACTGAGTTTGATGGCACTGAGTAACTCACATGGGAGTGTATCATTCCAACCGACTAAAGACACCAAGAAAGTTCCAATTGATGACTAGTTCCCAGAGCGCACCATGACTATTGGTGCGGGCTTGAATGACAAATAGGAAAGCAAGCTCATCAGCTTCCTCCATGAGAATCGGGATATCTTTGCTTGGTCCACACAAGGTGTGCCGAGGGAGCTGGCTGAGCACTCTTTGCATGTTAGGCCTGATGCTAGGCCGGTGAAGCAACCTCTCCGCCGCTTCGCTGATGATAGGATAAAGATCATAGGGGATGAGATAGCTCGGCTCCTTACAACCAGGTTTATCATAGAAGTTCTTCATCCAGATTGCTTATCTAATCCGGTGCTAGTGGAGAAGAAAAAAGATGACCCAAACATGGCAGTAGTATGGCGAATTGAAACTGAACAAAGACTATCCAAAGGATCCATTTCCTTTGCCAAGAATAGATCAAGTCATTGACTCGACAACTGGTTGTGAGATCTTATCATTTATAGATGCGTACTCTGGTTTCCACCAGATACCATCAAACTCAGCAGATCAAATAAAGACTGCTTTTATTACCCTGTACGAGGCTTATTGCTACCGCACTATGCCATTTGGCTTACGTAATGTAGGGCAACATATCAAAGATGCATGCAAAAATGTTTGCACGATCAAATTGGCAAAAACTTCCAAGTATATGTCGATGACGTGGTGATAAAAACCAAAGAGAGTCATACCCTCTCAGATGATATCCGACAAACATTCGCGAACTTAAGAAGGTTCTGAATGAAGCTTAACCCGGAAAAATGCACATCGGGTGTCCCGGCCATAAAATTACTTGGTTTCCTCGTATCCATCCGAGGTATCAAAGCTAACCCAACTAAAATCCGAGCTATTGAGCGCATGGAACTGCCGAAGTGTCTCAGTGATTTCTAGAAGTTCACTAGTTTCCTGGCATCATTGAGTTGCTTTGTATGTCAGATGGGAGAAAAGGCTTTGCCTCTCTACCAACTAATGAAAAAGTCGGATAATTTCATATGGACACTGCATGCGAATGACGCATTTCATGATTTAAAAATATGCTAGCCTTTGCACCTATCTTAGCATCACCACTATTCAAAGAGCCGATGTTACTCTACATAGCAGCGACCAACCGAGTTGTAAGTGTCGTGGTAGTCGTGGAGCGTGACAAGGAAGGTAAGTCGGTGTAGAGGCCAGTCTATTACCTAAGCAAGGTATGTTCTGCTTTGAAGCAAAACTATCCCCATTATCATAAAATGGCATATGGCGTCTATATGGCAGCCAAAAAGCTTAAGCATTATTTTGAAGAACACCCGATAAATGTGATATGTGAGGCACCAATATTCAAGATAATGGGTAATAGAGATGCTAGTGGCCGAATCTCCAAATGGGAAATTGATTTAGCCCCATATGCTCCACAATGTGATAGGAGAGATGCAATCAAGTCCCAGACAGTGGCCAACTTTTTTGTGGATTGGGCCGAGATGCACTATGATCCGCCTTTACCTGATTCGAATTACTAGAAAATGCACTTTGATGGGTCAAAATTGAAGGATTGTTTAGGTGCCGGGGTAGTGCTTACCTCGCCCAAGAAAGATCAGCTAAGAGATTCACTTTAGAGCATGAAACAATGTGGCTGAATATGAGGCACTTGTGCATGGCTTAAAAGTAGCAAAAGAAATTGGAATACGCCGGGTCCAGTGTTTTGGTGATTTGGATTTGGTGGTACAACAAGTTTCGGGTCATTGGGATGCTTTGGATGCAAATATGGCTTTATATATATTTCACGTGCAAACAATTTGTGGGTACTTTGAAGGATGTGAATTCTATCACGTACCTCAAGCTGAAAATGATGCAGCCGACGTATTATTGAAACTTGGTTCATCTTGGCAAGCAATCCCGCTAGGTGTAGCTCTGCAACATCTTAGAAAACCATCTATCAAACCATCGCCAGAATCCGTGTCAATCTATATCTTGGCCAATTCAGGGTCTAAGGTTGTCCCAATGGACATTGATTGGGGGAACAGTTCAAGTAACCCGGGGACTACCTCAGTGAACCTGGGGACTGTCACATGGAACTCGGGGACTATTCAGCTTAACCCCGCAGAAGTTATGTTGGCTGACCCAATGGAAGTGGATGAAGAGATTTTCCTGGCACGTGCTATACCAGCATGGGCGTAGCCAATTTTTTGCTTCTTGAATGATGGGAGTTTGCCAAGTGATGAGGTACTCTCTAGACAAATTCAGAGAAGAGTAAAGACATATACCATAATAAATGCCAAATTTTTAAGAGAATTGTCACAAGTGTCCTTCAGTAATGTGCTGATCTGACAGAAGGACAGGAGATCCTCCGAGATATACATCAGGGCGAATGTGGGATCATGCCTCGTCCAGAGCATTAGACGCCAAGGCATTTTGGCATGGATTTTATTGGCCTAGTGCTTTACAAGATGCAGAGGAACTTGTGAGGAAGTGCAATGGGTGTCAGAGGTATTCGAGCAAGATACATATGCCATCCTCTGAACTCAAAATTATACCTATCACTTGGCTATTTGATGTATGGTGCTTAGATATGGTTGGACCGTTTAGGCCAGCACGAGGCAACATGACTCATATCCTAGTCATGGTGGACAAGTTTACAAAATGGATTGAGGTCAAGCCAATTAGAAAGTGTGATGGGCCTACTGCCGTATCATTCCTCAAAGACATCATCTTGAGATATGGGTACCCACACAATATCATAATAGATAATGGCACAAATTTTGCCGAGGGAGCATGTATCGGTTCTGCCAAGATAAAAGAATAAGACTAGATGTTGCATCAGTCGCACACCCCACATCTAACGGGCAAGTGGAGAGATCCAATGGGCTAGTACTGTCTGGCATAAAACCCCAGCTCATTGAGCCGCTGCAAAGATCAGCGGGGTGTTGGATTGACGAACTCCCGGCAGTACTATGGAGCCTCAGGACAACTCCAAATCGATCAACTGGCTATACGCCATTATTTCTAGTATATGGGGAAGAAGCTGTATTACCAACCGACATAGATAATGATTCACCTAGGGTCACCCAATACACAGAAGCCGAAGTGCAAGAAGCCTGACAGAATGATGTTGATCTACTAGAAGAGGCAAGAGAGTTAGCATTGTCTAGATCTGCCATATATCAGCAGAATCTCCAACACTATCATAGCCGGAGAGTGAACCCTCGAGTTTTTCAGGAAGGTGATTTAGTGCTTCGGCTAGTGCAACGCACTGCCGGCATGCACAAGCTATCGCCTCCAGGGAAGGACCATTTATTGTAAGCAAGGCACTGCACAATGATGCATAGTATCTTATAGATGCTCAACGACATGAGACGAATAAGGCAGACATGTCAGGAGAAGAATCGAAAAGGCCATGGAATTTAGCACTCCTTCGTCCATTTTACACTTAGCTAAAGTGTATGTATCTCGAACTCTCATATGTCAGATTGTATGTCGGCAATGAGATAATTAATGAAACCTTGGCACCTCAAGCAAAAACTCGGGGACTACCTTAGTAGTAATTGTCTTTACTTTGTGTTTACATTTTATATGTCGACTAGCTTAAAATTCCTACCACTTAGGCTGGATTAGTAATGTGTCAGCACCAAAGGCTAACTCTTCGACTTACTACTGTCCAAAAGATTGGCTTCATGGCAAGCAAGAGAAACAACTCACAAGTGCTATACACATGAAAAACGACTAAGGAAGGTGAAACTAATCGAGCCGACATTTGTTTTTTGGACTAACCCTTGTACTTACTTTTTGTAATATTATGCCGAATCATTTTGAGCTAATCCTCATAATTTCAAGTATTGTTAATTTGATTTGTTGATCTCGGACTTGTAAGTCGAACACCAAAAAATGGTAGATGTGAGCCGAATCATAAGATTGAGAGAACAAGAAAATGAAACTCGAGGACTTCTCCCAAAAAGTTTTGACATAAAAGCATAATGGTAGCAAAATAACTTAAAATTGTATCATACATCTGAAGGGAATATGCCCGAGAGGCAATAATAAAGTGGTTATTATCTTATTCCATGTTTATGACAAATGTTTATGTTACATGCTAGAATTGTATTGATCGGAAACATCAATACATGTGTGTTTAATAAACAAAAAGGGTTCCTAGTTATGCCTCTTATAGACTAGCTTGTTGATTAACAAGATGATCAAGGTTTCCTGATCATGGACATTGGATGTTGTTAATAACAAGGTCACACCATTGGTGGAATGATGTGATGAACATTCATCTGAAGTATAGCATTACGATCAAAGTCATTATGTTTATATTGCTATAACATCATACTAAGTAATCTTTATCCTTACACCATGAGATCATGTTAATTGCTAACACCGGAAGAGTATCTTGATAACATCAAACGTCACACCGTAACAGGGTGACTATAAAGGTGGGTTCGATTACTACGAAGGTGTTATGTTGAGGCTCATGGATCAAGAGTGGGATTTGTCCATCCCGATGACGGATAGATATACTCTGGGCCCTCTCGGTGATATCACATTGAAATAGCTTGCAAGCAAGTGATGTGATCACTAGAATATTATATCACGGGAACGAGAAAAGAGTGCATGTCGGTAACGAGATCAAACTAGGTATGGAGATACCGATGATCGAATCTCGGACATGTAATATATCGCGGGACAAAGGGATTTAGTTACTAGCGTTAAAGGTTCTCACGATCACAGAAGTCATCGTTGAATGTGTAGGAGTCAGTATGGATCTCCAGGTCTGGCTGCTGATTATTGATCGGAGAGGGGTCTCGATCATGTCTGCATTATTCGTGAACCGTAGGGTGACACACTTAAGGGATACCGACACCATTTGGAGCAAATATGTTTCAGATAAAGATTTAAGAAAGCGCTGGAATTATTTCAATAGACACCGAAACTATTTCAGGTGAAAATGCTGAAATTGGTTCTGCATGTAATATTGAAATGTTGCAGGGGGTTTTATGTGAATCTTTTTTAATTAAAGTAATTAAAAAAATTCTGAATAAAAATAATAAAAGAGTTTTATTAAATGAGAGAGCATTAAATTTGGAGAAATTTAATGCATTTAAAGTGGAGACTTTAAAATAGAATGTGAAGGGGCATTTTAATGTGGAGGGGTTACCACCACATGAATGGAGGAGGTGAAGGGTCACCTCCCCCATGCGCCGGCCATGAAGGAGGGGTACCCTCCCCTCCTCCTATAAAAGGCCACCCTCTCCTCACTTCTCACACACACACCTCCTTGTGAAGGATCTCTCTCCCCCTCTAGTATTATTCCCCCATGGTCTCGGATTGGCGAGATACATGTTCCCGGTGGCTTTATCTGGAAAGGAGTTGCTGCTTCCGCTGCTTTGCTAGAGTGAGGGACGGAGGTTGTCGGGGTACCGGACGTGTGTGCGATCACGGATGCACCGCTGCTTTGCGGTGCTGGACTTGGTGGTGCTGGAGCTGGATCTGATAGACGTGCTAGAGCCGGACCTGCTGGACTTCATCACGATCTTGAGATCGGCAAGTGTACGACTACATAAACCACGAGTTCCTACTCGTTAACAAAGCTCGTTGTCTACGAGGGTAAGTTCTCGTTGGATATATGTCCACCCGTTGCTTTGTACCTAGTAGATAGATCTTGGCGTGTAGTTCACACCGTGGGAAATTTTTTGTTTTCTATGCTGCGGACCCAACAGTGGTATCAGAGCCTGATCTATGCGTAGGTGCTTAGCACATATGTTGATATGTGGGCGATGATGATCATGTTATTGCATCTTCTATGTATTTTGGATATTGGTGGCATAGTGGGATGAAGTGGCCCGGACCAACCTTACATGCCATCGTACATAAGACCGGTTCCACGACTAACATGCAACTTGTTTTGCATAAGTGGCTGGCGGGTGTCTGTCTCTCCTACTATAGTCAATATCTGATTTACAACGAGTTGCTAATAACTTAGTTATCCTTGTTGTGGTTCATGTTCATAGGTACGAACGGTTCTATCTCTGAAAGCCCTAAGCCACATAAAACTTACAATTGATGAATTAGAGGCGTCTAGTTTAGATCGTTGCTGGGCTTGTGTATTGATATGGTATTGTTGTAAGTAGATGTATGATAGATACTCTTACAACACACTCAACATGTAAGTTCCATAGACCTTGGCCTTACACACAAAGGAATGATAGAGATCATACCACGATGCAAATGATAGAGATCAAATGCATGGACCATATCATCTCACTTTACACATTAGATGTTAGCATCTTATACTGCTAGTTTGGCGCTTTCTGTAGCATTGTAAGATGATACCTCATTTAAATATCAAGATAAAATGTGTTCTTCCTTAAGTATGCACCGTTCTGTGGATCGTGTTTTGAGACATCACGTGATGATCGGGTGTACTCGAATCTACGCTTTCATAGGAACGGGTGTAAGACAGTTTTGCACACGCGAGTACTCAGGTTCTTACTTGGCGAGCCTAGCATGTACAGACATGGCCTCGGAACACGGACCGAAAGGTTAAGCATGAGTCATATAGTTGATATGATGCCCATTTAGATGCTCGCCTTTGAAGCTACATCAACTCACGTGATGATCGGACTTGGTGTAGTGGATTTGGTTCATGTAATCACCAAAAAGACACGAGGGATGTCATAAATTTGAGTGGGAGTTCATTAGTAATTTGGATTAGTCGAACTCAATTTGTCATAAATTAAACCAAAGTGAATTTGCATAGTTTGTTGTAGTCATTGGCATTTGTTTTCTACCTTATGCTTAGTTTTTATTTGAGATAATAGAACTATAGAACTCTGGATATTTACTTTACGAACTGGTATCGTATTGTTTTGAATGTCAATTTAAAGTTTATAAGTCCTATTGCAAACTTTCAGCAAACTCTATTTACTCCATGAAGTTTAATAAGTAGTATTAAATCAAGAGTAAGAATTCCAATGTTAGTATCTAAAGTATCATGTTTGCCTCCATGATTATTGATATTCAAAAGTTGTTTTAATATCAAGATTATATTAGAGCTGAAAATTGTTTCAGAAACCATCATGTGTGAAAGATATTGTGATATCTGAAACAATGTTTTTGGTTGCATTATGATAGAGTATAATTTAGCAAAATACATGTTCTCATATTGTATGAGAATTTGTGAAGGATGGAGATGCTAGGCATCCGAATCTACCAAAAAGGTTTTGGGAACTGATATTATACTCATGATTCTTCCTTATAAGCTATAGTAGCTTGATCATGAAAGTTGTCATGATAAGGATGAATATAAGATGTAAGTAAAATGTTTACTACACTAATAGATTACTAAAGATTGGTTTTTTGAAAGAATGCCAAATATTTGATGATGGTGATTCACTTCAAAGTGCAAGTCCAAAGGTATTAGTAGTTGACTATATACGCTTTGTACCATGTGTCATGTTGATGACACCACTATTGATGTTGATAGATTCTTTTAAAAGAAAAGGAATTGCTGAAAGAGAATCTATAAAATATTTGGCAGAAAAGAAAAGGTTGGAGATGTCCAACTTAGGTATATAGAAGATATACATGTTATGGCTGTATTCCTTGCTTGTTAAACAATGTGGTTCTTAGGTATTGGATACGATTGGATGAATTGGTTTGTATGAAGTGTCATACAGGACAACGCAATTCATGAACTACAATGGCCTAAGTAAACCAGCAAGAGAATGAGTGATGATGTTCATCGAAAACAAATAAAGTGTTATTGTGTTTTTCGTTGTCATCAAACCAAGCCTTCACGATTTGTTTAAATAATTGTTATTTTGTTCTGGTATCATGAGAACAATGGCTGTTCAAATAATTACCGTATTCCATAAAGGATGGATGAACTGTTACAAGTCTAGTTAGAGAAATCACATTCATAAACACTATTGCTAAAATGTCGCAAGACAAATGATTGAAAGATCACTTATGAAGTGACATCGCTGTTTAAATTATATTTGAAAGAAAACATGAAGAAACTCCATGTGGATGGATTTTTGGAGTCTTTGATTTTGATCAATTGACGCATGTGAGACTTTCCTCGAGATAATTGAAACTCCGTCCATAGGCCAGAGAGGAACGGATGACTAGCTTATTGGAAATTGTGCATGCTGATGTGCATAGTCCATTATGTGTAGCCATATGCGATGGATCTTTTTGCTTCATATGCTTTCTCCAAAAATTGGAGTGAATATATCTGTATATTTACTTAATAAGGAAGAAGTATGAAACATTTGAAAATTGTTCAAAGACTTTCAAGATGAAGTGGAAAATCATTGTAACAAGAAAATAAAGAGTTTATGATTCGATCATAAAAGAAGATATTTGAGTTACATGTTTAGCAAAAACACCTAAGACTTGAGGAATTGTTCCATGATTTGTGTTTCCCGATAAACCATAGGAGTATGGCATATTCGAGAGATAAAATCAAACCATGTTTGACATGGTAAGATCAAGGGTGTCATTTATAAAACTGCCATTATGTTTTATGGATTGAAGCTTTAGAGACTACCACTTTTACACTGAAAAGAGCACCATCGTGATCCATTGAAATGACACCATATGAGTTATGGTTTGGGATAAAACCCGAATTGTCTTTTCTTAAATTTTGGTATGCTATGCATAAGTAAAATGTTTACAACCAAAGTCGGATAAGCACGTCCTTGTAGGTTATCCCAAAGAATTTGTTGGGAATTTCTCCATAACACCGAGGACAAAAGAGTTTGTTACTTGGAACGTCAAGTTTCTTGAGAAGGAATTTTTCGTGAAAAGTTAAGTGGGAGGACAATAGAACTTTGATAAGGTTGTTGAACCTTAGCTATATGTGCTAAGTAGCGCATCACCGGAAAGTGTCCCGGTGGCGGCCACAATGCTCATGGCTCTCGTGATTACAAAAGGTGTGATCTCGGAGATTAGAGTTCCTATAGAACCGTGTGGGTCGGTAAGAATCAAATAGTAAGATTTGATAAACAAGTCGTTATTGTTTCGACAATGATGAACCGACTACATGCAAAGAAGCGATGATGGGCCCTGACTCCATAAAATGACTAGAAGTCATAGAATCCGTGATAGTATCCATACACGAGAAAAAAAGTTTCTGAACTTGGAAGACCCTCCGGAAAGGCGTGAAGCCTATCGGTCGTGTTTGGATCTATAAAGAAATAAGACATGGATGTTTAACATCTATGAAATAGTCGACATGTCGGAAAGAAGTTTACGACAATGTTCAAGGAGTTGACTATGACAAGATTTGATCTTTCATAGCGATATATAGTCTTGACGGATTAACGTAACAACCACTACATATAATTTGGTATATGGTAGTTGAATAACAAAACAAGGTTCTTCTAATAGAATGGTAACCTAGGACATGTACATGACATGGTCTGAAGGGTTTTGTTAATTCAAAGGGTGCTAAAAGGGCATGTAAACTTCAATAGTTGAAGTAAGCATAGCGGAGTTGGAATCTTCACCATGATGAAACTGTTAAAAGAGTTTAAATTCATCGGAGATGATGAAGATGCTTGCATTTGCAAGAAATTAAGTGGGAGCGCTGAGACATATTTCTAATACATTATGTAGAGGACATATTGTTGATTGGAAATGATGTATCTTGAATTGACACAAGTTAAGGATTTCATTAAAATAAGATTTCGATGAAAGACTTGGGCAAGCCCAGAATATTAGGCATCAATATCTATATGGATAGATTAAGGCGCTAATATGGTTGTGCCAGACATACATATATAAGATATTGAAAGGGTTCAATATGAGATATTGAAAGGGTTCAATATGGAAACAACAAGAAAGGTTCTTGCTGCATGGAAAGGATTGTATCAAAATTCAAGTGTTTCAACACTTGGTGAGTAAAATCACATGAAGATTTTGATCAATTATACCATGATATGTATATATCCAGAATGTCCTATGCTCTAAATGTTATGAGCATATACCATAATGATTCATAAGATGATCATTGGACAATAGTAAAGATATTCTTATGAGCTTTGGAAGAACTAAGAATATATAATGTATAAGTGACAAATAGTTAAAGGTAGTTCATTGTAAAGTGTTACATTGATACTAGTTTTGTCACAAGATACAAATTAAATTTATCTCAATTTAGACTATGGGTGGCACAATGTAATGGAAAGGATGTTCCATGATGGATTTGGATGAGTTCCAAAATTGAGACATTATGACGGATACTACAACAAAAGGCTAAGTATATGACTGCTATAGTAGCAGCATAGGAGGGCATTTGTGTTAAGTAGTTTGTTATCAAACTAGGTGTGGTTCAAAGTGGGCTAATACTATGAAGATATATTGTGTGACAATAATATCAACATATTTTGAGCCGAACGAACTAAAGGTCTCACCAAAGGACCAAATTTATACAATGCCATCTCATTTGAGAATGAGTGATGCGTAGAGACGCAAAGACATGCAAATACACACGGACCTGAAACTGTCAGATCCGGAGATTATGTTAACCACTAGCAATCGCGTATATGCAACACCAGAAAGCCACAGGTGTTCAATACGCAAAGTTTTTCAAACTAGATTATTGACTCTAGTGCAAGTGGGAGACTAAAGGGAATATGCCCGAGAGGCAATAATAAAGTGGTTATTATCTTATTCCATGTTTATGATAAATGTTTATTTTACATGCTAGAATTGTATTGATCGGAAACATCAATACATGTGTGTTTAATAAACAAAAAGGGTTCCTAGTTATGCCTCTCTTATAGACTAGCTTGTTGATTAACAAGATGATCAAGGTTTCCTGATCATGGACATTGGATGTTGTTAATAACAAGGTCACACCATTGGTGGAATGATGTGATGAACATTCATCCGAAGTATAGCATTATGATCAAAGTCATTATGTTTATATTGCTATAACATCATACAAAGTAATCTTTATCCTTACACCATGAGATCATGTTAATTGCTAACACCAGAAGAGTATCTTGATAACATCAAACGTCACACCGTAACAGGGTGACTATAAAGGTGGGTTCAGTGCTACGAAGGTGTTATGTTGAGGCTCATGGATCAAGAGTGGGATTTTTCCATCCCGATGACGGATAGATATACTCTAGGCCCTCTCGGTGATATCACATTGAAATAGCTTGCAAGCAAGTGATGTGATCACTAGAATGTTATATCACGGGAACAAGAAAAGATTGCATGTCAGTAACGAGATCAAACTAGGTATGGAGATACCGATGATCGAATCTCGGACATGTAATATATCGCGGGACAAAGGGATTTAGTTACTAGCGTTAAAGGTTCTCACGATCACAGAAGTCATCGTTGAATGTGTAGGAGTCAATATGGATCTCGTGTCTCGCTGATTATTGATCGGAGAGGGGTCTCGATCATGTATGCATTATTCGCGAACCATAGGGTGACACACTTAAGGGATACCGACACCATTTGGAGCAAATATGTTTCAGATAAAGATTTAAGAAAGCGTTGGAATTATTTCAATAGACACCGAAACTATTTCGGGTGAAAATGCTGAAATTGGTTCTGCATGTAATATTGAAATGTTGCAGGGGGTTTTATGTGAATGTTTGTTAATTAAAGTAATTAACAAAATTCTGAATAAAAATAATAAAAGAGTTTTATTAAATGAGAGAGCATTAAATTTGGAGAAATTTAATGCATTTAAAGTGGAGACTTTAAAAGAGAATGTGAAGGGGCATTTTAATGTGGAGGGGTTACCACCACATGAATGGAGGAGGTGAAGGGTCACCTCCCCCATGCACCAGCCATGAAGGAGGGGTACCCTCCCCTCCTCCTATAAAAGGCCACCCTCTCGTTACTTCTCACACACACCTCCTTGTGAAGGATCTCTCTCCCCCTCTAGTATTATTCCCCCATGGTCTCGGATTAGTGAGATACATGTTCCCGGTGGCTTTATCTGGAAAGGAGTTGCTGCTTCCGCTGCTTTCTTTGGAAGCGAGGGCGGAGGTTGTTGGGGTACCGGACGTGTGTGTGATCACGGATGCACCGCTGCTTTCGGTCTGGAGCTGGATCTCGATGGACGTCTTTGGGCGGACCTGCTGGACTTCATCACGATCTTGAGATCGGCAAGTGTACGACTACATCAACCACGAGTTCCTACTCATTAACAAAGCTCGTTGTCTACGAGGGTAAGTTCTCGTTGGATGTATGTCCACCCGTTGCTTTGTACCTAGTAGATAGATCTTGGCGTGTAGTTCACAGCGTGGGAATTTTTTTGTTTTCTATGCTACGGACCCAACAACATCTTGCACCCGGCATACCAGGGATTTAACGAAGTTTAAATTTTATGTGCTCAAGGAGAGGCAGTAGCCGAATCGTCAGCTAGAGGAGGAACAACAACTTCGGGATCAGCAACCTTGGTTTCTGCTTCTTCATCCGGGTTAGCTTTGGGGTCCTCAGGCTCCTCCTCGTCTTCGCCTACATCATCTTTGCCATATGCATCATCCACTTCGTAAGGGAAGCTCGTCCCATCAGTCCAAGCATGGATATTGGCATCTTGGATCAACTGGTAGGCCCGATCTTGGCAGAGTTGGATGTGATCCAAATCGGTGGTCCACCGCGATTGAGTGCGCATGTTCCGAAGAGTATCTAGGTTGATACCTTCGTACCAAGATAGCACAAAGGATAATTCCACGTTGGCACCAGCGCAGGTAGTTGATTCCCTCCACAAGTTAAGCTATGTTTTGCAATCCGTCAGTCTCTCGGACAACTGAGCGACCTTCTTGGGGGCTGTTCCGCTGGCCAGAGAGCATGGAAGACTCGGATAGCAGCATCCAAGAGCTCAACCCCAAAGACCCTCATGGGCCCGAAGCTGGCCTTGAGGCCAACCGAGAGCTCATCAATGTCGTACTCTTTGGGGAGGGGGCCAGTTTTGCCTTTCTTCTCCCGGAATTTTCCAATGGCAATAGCGACACGAGCTTTTGATCGGGGGAAATCACCTAAGTGAACAAGCAAAGATAGAAAGTCATAGGAAACAAATCAAGGAAAAGGGGAGACTTTGGCAATAAAAGAAAAAATTGGCAAAAGTAAGCTTACAAGCTACAGTGACATTGATCTGAGCCAGCTCAGCCAGCCAAGCAGCCTGTTTCTTTTGGAGATCCTCAAGCACAGTGTTCACCGACTCAAATTTGGCTTCGGCCTCTTGGAGAAGCTCCTTATCTTTGTTGAGTTGGCCGATGAGTCGGCTCTTATCCTTGGAGAATTCCTGATCCAACCTATCCATCTCAGTTTTCTGGAGTCGTTTGAGATTTTCATTTTCGACACGGAGCCGAGAGATCTCCTCATATTTCTCGTTCAGCTGGGCCTGATGCTGCCCCGCTTGTTCGAGAAAGTGAAGCATCAATTCATGCATGGATATGCTATCTTGAAGAGACACTGCAATGATTTTTGGCCCGGCCAAGCCGAGGAATAATTACTCGCCGAGCCAGAAGGGAAAGGTGCCGAGGACAAGAGGCAATAGGAAAAATACCTTTCAGCTCGGCCACCTACTTCTGCAGTTCTTTGTTATGGGTTTCCACATCAGCTGCAGCAATCTGAGTCATAAGTTAGCTCAGCAGGTCAAGAACAAAAGGAACCAAATTAAACACAATAAGGCAAAGAATTACTTTTCTTCTTTAGCTCCAGCAGCAATGCCTTATGCTTCCTATGGTTACGCTGTAGGTTTCCACCATGATTAGGCATGGATTAGACCGGCGGCCTAGGCGTTTCTCTAACACACATACATAACTCCATGGACTTACAAGCTCCCCTTTGATTTCACACCGACGACATCCATAGACAAAAGAGCACGATATCAACTAGGTACAATGTACAAGTGCAATCTTGAAAGCATTCCCCATGACAACATGCTTCTGCTAATCCCCAACATATAAGTGCAAGCATATACAATATAGAAAACACAATGGTTCAAGTTTATTAGGGGCAAGAAAAGTAAAGTGTGCCATCAAGTTCGTGAGAGCTTTAATCACTAGTTTTATCATAACAAGTTTAATTCGGAAGGTAGATAAAAACATGAATATACTTGGAATAACAAATGATAATAGGTAGGTATGGTGGACTCTTTGGAATAACTTGATTTTATTTGGAGTTGAATGCATGAGTGGAACTCATACTTGGTATGGAGGCTAGAAAAAGACTGGGAGCGGCCAACTAAGAGAGCAATAATGGCCATAATCATGCAGAGCAACAAAACATTATCAATCAAAGCATAAAGTGGTACCACAAGTCAAAAACTAAATGATCATAGAGGCTAAGGTGACTGGTTCATAGTCATAACATGGTGTGAGCATGCGCCAAGTCAACCCAAATAAAGCATCCAAGGAGAATACCACAATACTATGCTTTAATATGCTAAAACAATGCATGATTATTTCAAGGAACATTAAGCAATCTCAATTGTTTATAACATGTCATGCTACAGCAAAAAGCACTAAGCATAAAGCCAAACAATATCAAGCATGACATGATAAAGTCTAAGTCACAGTAAAAAACAAGCTCCTTTTATACCACTTAAGCATGAACTTTCTTACTCTTTTCCACTCCAAATCAACCTATTTGAAACAACTCACAAAGATAATAATAAATAAAGATCAGTGAGCTTGTATCACAAATCAAAAAGGAAGAACTAAAAATTTCTAAGCTGAAAGAACAAGAAAACTAAGGCTAAACACAGTGCTAGCAAAAGAGAACACTCACAAAACAATAAGAATGAAAACTAGAGTGTTCTAAACAATGAAAGTAGAGTGTGTCTCTCTCCAAAAGAAGTGTGTTGGGATCCAACCAACATATTTAAGCAAACTAAGCAAATTAAGCAAACAAAAACTAAGAACAAAAACAAAGACGCTTCAAGAACAACACAACTGTGCAAATAAAAATGAAGTGTTTGAAAGAAACCTCGGATTTTTATTGATGAAGAAGGGGATGCCTTGGGCATCCCTAAGCTTTGATGCTTGTACTTCTTGGATATTTCTTGGGGTGACATGGGTGGCATCCCCAAGCTTGATCTTTAGTCCATTCTTCATCTCATTACATCATTCTCTCCATACACCTGAAATTCTTCCTTCATACAAAACTTCACACAATCTTTATTAGCAACATTAGTGCACTCAAGATAATAAGTCTTTGGGTTCAGTTTCAACACCAATAAAACTTTCATTAAAACACAATCTACTGTAGCACTTCCCTCAAAAAGCTCAATTCCCCAAAGAGAACCCAAAAAGGAACCAACAAGAAGCAAATGCAAATAATGGCAGAGATCTGTCAAAACAGACCAGCAGGTAAAAACCAATTTTTTCGAAGACCTTCTGTTGCTCAAATCGAAAAGTGTTGAACTAATTAAAGTTAGATAACAACCTGGGGCAGAAGCACAAAAATTAACGCCACAAAACTACGTACAGAGATTTTACGCGAATTTTTACAGTGAAGCACAAAAATCTGTTTCGGGACAACAACTTTCCCAAGAATTAGTTCTCTCTCATTAGAGGTTACTCTTGGCACAATAAGCAAATAAAAAGGATAAGGAGAGGTTATTACAGTGGTAATAACTTCCAAGACTCCTCTAAAACTTTTGGGATATCTCCCAATAAGTACTTTTCTTTAAGGCCTTTAAGTTAGGCTTGATAGTTTGAGAAGATGGTCACATAAGAAATATGAATTGAAGTAAAAGAGAGCATTAAGAAGCAAATTCAAAACACATTTAAGTCTAACTCACTTCCTATGCATAGGAATCTCATAAAGAAACAAGTCATGAAAGCACAAAGCAACAAGCATAGGAAAGCAAAACAAGTGCAACTTCAAGACTTTCAACATAAAGAGGGGAAACTTAATATTATTGAGACACATAAAACCATGTTTCCCTCTCTCATAATAACTTTCAGTAGCATCATGAATAAAATTAACAATATAAATATCACATGAAACATTCTTATCATGAGCCACATGCATAAAATAATTAATACTCCCCACAAAAACATAGTCATTTTTATTAATTGTAGTGGGAGTAAATTCAACAAAATAGCTGTCATTATTATTCTCATCACCATAATCATCAAATATAGGAGGCATATTGTAATCATAATTAATTTTCTCCTCAATAGTAGGTGGACTGAAAATATCATATTCACCATTGTTATCATCATACATCGGAGACATAGTATCATCAAAGTAAATTTTCTCCTCTGTGCTTGGGGGACTAGAAATATCATGCTCATCCCAACCAGCTTCCCCAAGCTTAGACTTTTCCATACCATTAGAAATAATGGTGTTCAAAGAATTCATACTAATAACATTGCTATTAGCATGCAAATAAAGTTCCATAGGTTTTTTAATTTCCTCTTCAAACACTTCATGTCCTAACTCAAGATAAATACTATAAAGCTCTCTAATTTTGTTCTTGTTTTCCATTAAGCCAAACTAGTGAAAAAACAAGAAACAAAAAGATATAATTGCAGAATCTAAAGGAAATAACTTCAAGCACTCACACACCAGCAACCGCACTAGAAGATAGCTTAGTAGCCAGAGGATGTGAGTACCTTTTACCTTACTTCCCCGTCAACGGCGCCAGAAAATACTTGCCGGCGCGTGGTTGACGTGGGAGCTTCTTCTTGTTCAGTCCCCGACAACAGCGCCAGAAAAGAGCTTGATGTCTACGCACTTATATTCTTGTAGACAGTTGTTGGGCCTCCAAGTGCAGAGGTTTGTAGAACAGCAGCAAGTTTTCCCTTAAGTGGATCACCCAAGGTTTATCGAACTCAGGGAGGAAGTGGTCAAAGGTATCCCTCTCAAGCAACACTGTAATCAAGATACAAGAAGTCTCTTGTGTCCCCAACACACCCAATACACTTGTCAGGTGTATAGGTGCACTAGTTCAGCGAAGAGATAGTGAAATACAAGTGGTATGGATAATTATAAGTGGTAACGGTGCTAGAAAATAGCTTGATGGCGTGGAAGAGACTAAAGGCAATCTGAAATAAAGATGGAAGCAAGCAAACATGTAACAGATCTAGTTGCAAACGGTGTTTCAATGTTTAGAAACAAGGCCTAGGGATCATACTTTCACTAGTGAGCACTCTCATATAAATATATTATCTTCATGATACTACCCTAAACTACTCTCCGGTTGGACACTCTAATCCATGGTAGGGCTATAACAGCACTCCTCAAAGTTTGCTTTCCCCATCTAGATAACCCCACACTGTCACCTTGAGCTCTAGATGGTTCCAACAAACACCACAATTTCATAGAAACATCCAACTCCAAATATAACTCATAACAAGTATTTGTAATCTCTAGCCTAAGTGCCACCATGGAGTGCACGCTGTCACTTTCACACACATGGGGAGAGCAGAGATCTATTAAAGCACTTGAGTAGCAAGGTAGATCTACTTGATTACAAAGCTCATGATCACAATATGATCATGCATAGAGAGAGAGATGAACACATAGCTACCGGTAGAACCCTTAGCCTCGAGGAAGAACTAATCTCTCATCATCATGGGAATCATCAATGACGATGGAGATGGTGGTGGAGATCGATGGAGAAGGCTCCGGGGGTACTTCCCCGTCCCGGCAGGGTGCTAGAACAGAGACTTTCTGTCCCCCGAATCTCCCCTTTGGTGGTGGCGGTGCTGCAGAACTTTTCGTGGCTAGAGGCTTGACGATTTAGGGTTTTCTCATCGGGAGATTCTTATAGGCGAAAGGGCAAGGTCGATGGCCGGCTAGGGGGCCCACACCACCTGGTGGCACGGCCAGGGCTAGCCCGTGCCACCATATGGTGTGCCCACACTGGTGCCCTACTTTAACATCCCAACATTAGAGCTTAGAAATAAGCTGAGGTAAGGTGTGTGCATTGCATTCATGCATAGAAAATCCGGGAAATTTTCGCGCAAAACTAGAAGAGTGTAGAGGGATCGAGATCTCTCTTGTTCTGATGAAAACATCAGGGCAAGTGTTACGGATTTTGACATGACCTCTACTATATTTCTGTGTCCAATTCAATTCATATTTGAAATTGAGAATTGAAATGCAAATTTATTTCATCATACAACGGTTGGACCTTTAAAAAAATAATGGAAAAAGAATTGCAATGAGGCAATAAAATGGATTCCTTTTTATAATAAATGTATATTACAATATTCCTTATAATAAGTACGTCACAATAATATAATACGGAAGAAATTTTATATATAAGATGAATATAAAAACTTTATTTTCCTTTATATAATAAACAAAAGGTTACTTCTTATTCTTTTCTCTATTCAGTAGCAACAAATTAAATAAAATGTAACAATGGAAGATTACATTACAGACATATGAATTCAAGAAATTAAAATTCTCAAGTTACAAAAGAGAGAAAAAAGATTAACTTTATTAATAGTACATAGTATTACATTGTTTGTACAATTTCCAAATAAAAGTGGAATTACAAAAGTATAAATAAATTCCAGCTAGAGACTAAATTTTTCTTTATCTTGTAATCTTCATATTCCCTGTTGCTGCAAAACAAAAAAAAACAAAAGACAAGAGAATTGAAGAGGGAGATTAGTGTTAGTTGTACCCTCAGATTTGCTATGAAATGCATTGCTAATCTCATCATTGGTTATTTCTTAAAGAGGGTCCAAACAATAGTATATGTTCTTATCTAGAGTTTTGCCTCACTTCAACATCATGGGCCTTAAGGGGCAAGTTTCACCAACATAGTAAACAGGTAAAAGTAAAAGTGTAACAACAGCCAGAAAAGTTCTTCATGGCTAATCTGATCCTCAAGTCCAGCAAGACCAGCCTTGTAACTTGTACACAGTAGGGGCCACCTGCAAGCAACTTACACATCCTGCATGTGGAGTGTGTTGTCACCATGGCAGGAGTACCTCAACTAGGGATAAGAGGAGCAGCTGCAGTCGCCTTAGCATATCCCAGTCCATTTCACCACACTCTATAACCACCATCAACAATCTCAATTACACATGTTCTAGATATGTTCAAAGAAGAAACACAGGCAACAATAGCAGTGAAAGGTGGATAATGGTGAAGAAGGCCACAAGGACAAGTTGGTGTCAAACCAAAGAAGATCAAGTGAACAATTAAGGGTAGTGGACCAAGATCCACCACCACAAGAGCCACAACCAAACCATCTGTCCACACTACAAGCAGCAGGTTGACCATTCAACTCCTATATATCTGTTGTTCTTCTCAAGTAATGAGCATAAGTGTTGTAGGAGGAGGAAAATCCTCAGAACTGCACCCAAATGGAGTGCAAGTTCATCACTGGATGAATTAAGGCCAACACAGTATAAATATTATTCATAATATGGCTTCAGCCTGTGCATCCTTAGCAGGGACAACCAGCTTAGCAACAGATCATACCATTACAACCTATTGTTGTGCACACTCCACATGGGAGGCACACAACAATAGATTTAATGGTAGAAGCCACCAAGTTGGTTAAACACAAAGCCTGTACCAAATCTGCTCTTATTTAAATACTAGGCCTCAGCTTTTGCATCACAGTCCAAGGCAAGGGTTGTAATAGTTCATTTTTTACAAGTTTACCACTATGCACTCTCTCAGGAAAGGCACAACAGTGGCAAACCTGGTAGTTCTAGTCAGATCACCAAAGAAGCCAATTGAAATCATGTGCTAATAAAAGTAAAGAAGTTTCTCATCATTTTCCTAGCTAGCCTAGCCAGGAATCAGGGCAAGCACAGACAAGTTATGCTTGCACATTATCTACACATGAAGTAGAATAGGTTTTAATTCCAGTATATGGAGGTTACCACTGTGTACCATCTAGTAGGAGATTTCATAGTGGCATCCTTCCAAACCAGGACCAACTTTTAAGACAAACCAATTAAACAATCATCTTCTCTTGATACTAGGGGATACCCTTAGCCCTCTGGTTGAGAATCATCTCCACTATTGGCAGAATAGTCATAACAACCACCATTTCTACTTACAAATGGTATACAAACCATTTTCATCATTTCCCTAGTAGTAACTCTAGGAATCATAAGTATATGTTGTTCCACTATCAGAAGTTGACAGAAAAACAAATCAACTTCCTAAAAAACACTTCTAGGAATCATTGCAGCTATTCATGAAGTCACTGTATTCACTAACCAAGGTCATTACTGAACTATGGTTCAGTTCACCATGTAAAAATCTCACACATAAAGCCAAAAACTTGGATATTCATCAATAAATCATTAGTAAAGTGAGTTAAATCATCTTCCTAGAAAAGTTAACTAGGAATCATATATTACAGTACAAAACTGTTCAATCAAGTTTCCATGGTCCTAATAGAAGAAGCTATTATTCTAATTAAAGTATCAACACATCACTCAGAACCATGTTTTATTGAGTAAAACCTAGTCACAAATTCATACTACATCCTCAGAATACAGATAACAACGAGCATAGGTTCATGTAGTAACCTGTTGACAGGAGCTACTGTCAGTGGTTCTAGATCAAACATGGAAATAGGATCATTGTTTTGTACTCACAATAGTACCACACTCAAATCCACCTCTACCTTCTCTGATAATAACAAGTATTCTAAAATTAGAGCAATCCTAGATAGGGTTCACAACCTCAGCCAAGAGCATAGCAGATAGTAGGGGCAGAGAGTAGGATAGAGGAGAAGGAAGAACATACCTGGAGGCCTGATGACCCACAAGTATAGGGGGTGTATCACAGTATTTTCGAGGGAAGTGAAACCCAATTTATTGATTCGACACAAGGGGAGCCAAAGAATATTTATAAGCCTTAACAACTGAGTTGACAATTCAACTGCACCTGGAAACAATCTTGCTCACAGCAGTTTATTAGTAGCAACAGGTTTGTAGTAGGAATAGCAAAGTAACAGCAATAGTAAAGTAAAGACAACAGTAACAATAGCGATGCAAGTGGGAAAGCGGTAGGCATAGGGATGGATGGACGGGCGTTGCATGGACAAGACAATTCACATAACAATCAGAACATAGGGCAATTGCAGATAAATAAGATAAAGCATCCAATTACTAGATAATCCTAGGCATGTGTTCCATATATAGTCATACATGCTCGCAATGAGAACTTGCACAACATCTTTTGTCCTGCCAGCTCATTTGCAGCGGGGCCTCAAGGGAACTAATGGCAATTAAGGTGCTCCTTTTAATAGAGCACCGGAGCAAAGCATTAACACTCCATGCTTTGATGTGATCCTCACATCAAAGCCAATCCCTCCAGTTATCCCGATTTCTGTAACTTCGGGGCCATTGGTTCCGGACAACAACATGTGTATACAACTTACAGATAAGACCATAAACAATACTATCATAATGTATCAATAAATGTCCAGATCTGAAATCATGGCACTCGGGCCCTAGTGACAAGCATTAAGCACAACAATTCGCAACAAAGTCATAAAGCACTAATAGAAGATACTAGGCACCATGCCCTAACAATCTGATGCCATTACATGAACGATCTCATCCAATCCCTACCATCCCCATAGCCTACAGCGGGGGATTACTCACTCATAGATGGGGAAACATGGATGGTCGATGGAGAAGCGATGGTGATGATGATGGCGATGATCTCCTCCAATTCCCCGTCTCGGCAGGGTGCCAGGATGGAGTTTCTAGTGCTGTTTCGTGGAATCTGGTGGTGGCGGCAGAGCGGAACTCCTTCTGGAAAAACGTCGAACCCCCCAGAGTTTTTAGGTCAGAAGGCTTCTTATAGGCGAAGAGGGAGACAGGGGAGTGCAGGGGCGGAGACCACCTGGCGCGCCAGGTGGTGTGTCTGGCCCAGCCCTCCGCCTCGTATTCGCTCCGGAGTCTTCGTGAAATAGGATTTTGGCATATTTTCCGGATTTTTCACGATAGTTGATTTTCTGCACAAAAGTAGACACCGTGGCAATTCTTAAAAAAAATGTCGTTCGTGTTAATTGCATCCAAATCACACAAGTTTAGAGGAGAAACAATAGCAAAAGTGTTCGGGAAAGTAGATACGTTTTGGACGTATCAACTCCCCCAAGCTTAGCTTATTGCTTGTCCTCAAGCAATTCAGTTGAAAACTGAGTGCGATAAAAGAACTTTCACGAACACATTTGCTTCATATGATGTATATATTCTCAGCATGTGATCAACTACTTAGACAATTCATAATAAAGAGTATGCAACTAAGTTCACTTAATAGGCAATGCAAGCTATGAAGAGATTCCAACTTAAAAATAATAAGTAGCAAGAAACATAAACATAAGCAACATTACAATACTCATAACAAGGTATGATAGAGTGGTATCTCGCTTGCCTTTGATTGTGAATGCCAAGGCACCTCTGAAGTTCAGGTGAAGACTAGAAGTAAAGATATCAAAGATACAAGCATCAAAGTTATAACACAAATAGTCAAGTTTTGAGGCAAGAACATTACACTAAGAATGACAACTATGCTCTCAAGAAGGTCGTCAAAGAATATGTGGAGACTCAACAAGGAAATGAAAAGGTTTTGAATAGTTTGAAAGGCTTCCAAATGCTGAAAGTATGGTACTCATTAGCTTTGAGCTCTCATTTCCCCTATCATAAGCATCTTTAAGTGGTTAGGGTTAAAGTGACACAACTAAGAGGATATGCTTGACAAGTTATAAGCTAAAGTCTCATGGTCCTTACTTACGAGTACCGGACCTCATGCTACTCAACTTCAGTCACAAGTAAGCTCTTGTCATTGTAAGTACATATGTATCATAGACAACTGCCAACGGGGTACCCCTTGCACAAGATACAGGAGCTATCCCATAATCAAAATGACAAGGCAAGCAGACAATGAGCATCTCAGCGATCTTTTTATTTACTATGTGCATAGATTTTTATTGAGGATGCTTCATAGAATGCTCATTATGGTTATGCTGCAAGTTTCCACCATGATTAGGCATGGCTTAGGCTAGCGGCCCAGGCGTTTCCCTAACACATATACAAACTCCATGATCTTACAAGTTCCACTTTTATTTCACACCGCCGGGATCCATAAGCAAAAGAATCATGATATCAACGGGGTACAAAGTAGTGGAATGTTGAAAGCGTTCCCCATGATACATGGTTCTGCTAACTTCAACTTATAAAGCGCAAGCATATACACAACAAAGAAGGACGCAATGGTTCAGGTTTATTAAATTCAAGAAAATAAAGTGTGCCATCAAGTTCATGAGAGCTTTACTAACTAACTTTCTCATAACAAGCAAACATTCTATTCGGAAGAAAACAAGGCATATTGAATATGCACGGAAATAGCAAATGATGCTAATACGTAGGTATGGTGGACACTTTGGAAATATTTGGTTTAGGGAGTTGGAAACATGAGTAGAACATACTCAGTGAAAGTGAAGGCTAGCAATAGTAAGGAAGCGACAAACAAGAGAGCAATAGCTGTCATAATCATGCTTGCAACAAAACATGACTAATCATGGCATGAAAGTGATTCAAGATCGTCAAGGCAAAATAATTCATCTAGGCCTAACTGATTATTTTAGTCATATGCATGCATGAGCATGTGCCAAGTCAATTCAAATGAAACATTCAGAGGAGGATACCACGGTGTCATACCAAGTTATGAATAGAGTAATGTAAGCAAACATTCATATGCCATGCTACAAGCTATTAGCAAGCTGGAACTAATCATAAGAAATCAAGAACTACTAAGCATCCAAAGATATCATACACCCTACATGAGCAGACCAAGCATGCCCACAATGATGAGTACATGTACAAAAATGAAAACAAATAGTGTTCGTTACTAGCCTCTTACCACACCTCAAGTGGGCTTGTTCGTCTGCGGTACCAAAGTTGGCAGCCAACGCATGGCGGTACCTAAGTTGCCTGAAATCACCGTGTTTCGAAAAGTTGGGCCGCCAACTACCGAGAGGGGCCATTTTGATGCAAACTCGTCTCACCCCTACCAAATCCAAACATGTCGTGAAACTGCTCCATGAAGTAGACGGTCGGGACCCTCATGTCAGTAATATTTCCATGACGCGAGCGCCAACACGGCAACCACGTAGGCGAAACGAGATACTAAAGGAGCATCGTGCGTTGACAAAATTCACAAATCCACCCCTCCTTCCTTTCGCATGAACCCTAGCACCGGCGGTGTCGAAATCCCCTCTCCAACCAGAAAGATCTCGTTGGGCATTTGACTTCCGGCGCCAAGTTGCTGCGCCTACTCGCTGCTACCAAGCTCTAATGATGAATGCCGTACCAGCCGTTGCAACGATCTAGCCCGCCTCTACCGCCGACGAGCTGAGCAGCATGGAGGATGGCAGATCCATTTGCCGAGGAAGAAGTACTTCTGGCTAATTTCGGGTGAGCTACTCTTCTCTTTGCTATTCGCACTACCTATAACTGCTAGCTGGCTATTGGCATTATAGAGATATATCAAACATAGAATTGTTTGCTAGCACGACGCTGACAAACAATTCTTATCTTTTGTCTCCAATTTTCTGTCAACTAGGATCTCTGCTGAACCCAGCTACACGGTTCTGGTGAGCATCTGCGGCCACCTCATTAAATTAGCACATGGGAAGAGCACGTGGAAAGAGGCTCAGAGTCTGAAGATGGAAGTGGAGCGTGTGTAGTTATGCACTATCCCTGGTTTGGTTGCTGCTGTTCGTGAACTTGCTGAAATGAGGCTAGAGAAGACTACACGGTTCAGCCTCGTTGATGACCAAGGCTTCAAGGTTCCTGTAGCGTGTGGCAGTCAGCTAATTGGGTTGATGAAACAGCATGTTAGGCTTCGCGTGGTTACGCTGGTGTGTAACATAGTGGATGAGGAAGCTCCTGCTACTGGGAGTTGCCCAGCTATTATTGGACAGGGAGGTCTAACTTGAACCCCTGCTGTTGTTGAGCAAAATGTGGTTCCTCATCCGCGACATGCTTCTGTCAGGCAACCTCCTCGTAGGAGTCCCCGTATTCCCGTTGTGGAAAACTCTGCTCTGGAATCTGCTGGTACTGGCCGTCCCGTCCACATGCCCGTGTTCTCTGCATTGCTGCTCACCCAATCCATGCCACTGTTGAGCAAACTAAGGCGTCCGGAGGCTGCCCCGCTATTGTTGCCAAGACCACCGCCTTGTGTGCTGCTCCTCCTTGAAACCGTCCTCAAGTTGTGCGAACCCGTGCTCTTGAATCTGCTGGTACTGGTCGTCCTCGTGTTGTTGTTGATTTGGACGCTGTTGACCCAATCCCTGCCGCTGTTGAGGAAACTAAGGCTTCCGGAGGCTGCCCACTATTGTTGCAAAGACTGAACCATTCTCTCCTCCTCGAACCTATGCTCGGGTTCAGCGAGCTGCTTGTCTGAAGCCAGCTCATGGGCTGGACTCTGCTAGCACTCGAAACACTTCTGTTGTGGGAACTGCTTCTGATCGTCGAGGTGGCATGGCAGCAGCTGATCCTATTGTGGCTGCCATTAGAAGGGGCCCTGCCTGTCCACCATGTAATGTAGCTCCCGCTGCTAAGGGCCCTCGCCTTGCTCCTGGTCATGGTACTTCCACCGAGGTTGATCCAGCTAACGATGACGCTGGTGATGGTGGCGGTGGCATTGGGGCTGGGTCTGATGGTGCCGCTCCATCTCTCGAACCTCTAGGAGGTTTCTATCCTGAAGAACTTGATGATGGCAAAGTAATCGTTCGTATTGGTGTCGTGGATTATACTGCAAAATTAGATGATGGAACAGAAAAATTCTATGACAAGTTTGATGTAATCCTTGGCGGAATCGACCACAAGTGGTAGAGTTATCGACTGATGGCATCGTTACGTGTGAAGGTGCTGTGGGGGTCCTCCCAGGAAGCACGTTTATTATATTATGGTTACAGGAGCAAAAAGGCTATCGAAGTGAAAGATACCAGGGATTTAGTCGTAGCGTTTACAAGGAAACATTATAGAGGTGAAGTTTACTTCCACTTGGTAGTGCTCACGGTTGGAGAGGAATTGGAACTCCACAATAGAGATGGACTTTTAGAAGGCATGCATGACCTGATCCATGGCATCACTGGGGCTGGTGCGACTGAGGGTGGCTTCGAACAGAGGAGAGTCTTATAGAGGAGCATCATAAAGAGGAGCAGGAAGAGCATCCCCAGAAAGGGCACCCCGAAGAAGAACGTCACCAAGGAGACCACACCAGAGAAGAGGACACCCAAGAGTCGCACGACAAAAGGCACCATGCCGCAGAGTACACCGAGATCGGTCAAAATGCCACACCGAGCAGTAGCAGCAAAAATGCTAAGAGGATAGCACGATGGTGAACACTCCGGGAGTGGTAGCAAAGGCGAAGATGGCGACGGAGGCTACCACACCGGTGGGGCAGAAAAACACTAATTTGGAGTGGAACACGCCACTATCGGGGAATTATGCAAGCACGAAGGAGAACTCGCCCAATAGTAGCAGCAAAAGGGCTAATTTGGAGCGGAACACGCCCGAGGTCGTGCAATAATGCTGACGAAGGAGAAGACGCCCAATAGTAGCAGCAAAAGGGCTAATTTGGAGCGGAACACGCCGCTGGGGTCAGGCAATAATGCCAGCACAAAGGAGAACACGCCCAATAGTAGCAGCAAAAGGGCTAATTCAAAGAAGAACATGCCGCAGAGGTTAAGCAATAATGCCAGCACCCTGGAGCCAACACCCGTGAGGGGAGGCAGTAAGGAGATCACACCCAAGAGAGGCAGCAAAAGGCCTAGTTCGATGGGGAATGGAACGCGGATGTCAAGCCCTCGATACCATCGAAAGCTTACATCGTGAAGGAGGATGTACAGGAAGAGCAAGAGGGTTACGTACACTCGAGATGAAATTGATTCTGACTGCTGTTTGTCCACTAAAGTACCTGGGATGCGTGCAAACGTAAGACCACCCCATGTGGTTGCAGTAGAACCAACCGAGTGTCTTGGAGAAAACAGAGTTGCCGGTGAGGTGGACTGGGGCAATGTTCCTGTCCATCCGGGTGGAGACGATGGTGCAGCCCCACCCATGGGAGTCAATATGATGTGTGCAGTACTAGGCATTAGAGACGATGGCGAAGATTCTGAATCAGATGAAGAAGCAGGCACTGTAGAGGATCATGAATATGGTGATGATGAAATAGACGAGGAACTTAATGATGAGGCCGGTATTCTAGTCGATGATTTGGGTGTTGAAGTAAAAGAAATGAAACATGACCACGAGTATCCTATAATTTCGTTCGGCACCGAGTTCAGGAGCATGCATGAGTTCAGGATGTCGTTCCGGCATTTTTGTATCAAGGGGGAGTTCGATGTTTATCGACTGAAGAACTCTGCCGAGAGGTATGAGGCCGTTTGCAAGTTAACGTGGATGAATGGACGGGCCGAGGTACATTGTCCATGGAGGATCACCGCAAGATCCTTACCTGCGTCGACTGTAATTAGGGTATTGGGGCAATGAATGCAGCAAACCATTAGAACTCTCTCTCTCTCTCTCTCTCTCTCTCTCTCTCTTTTCACTCTATAACTACAATTGATGTGCGACATCTTTCTGGCAACTAGTCGACTCCGCTTATCTTTTAAATGAATATGTGTTGCAGGTGAACAGAATGGGCCCTGCACACATGTGTTTGACAGGAAGCAAACTGAAATCCTCAATGGCTGATACGGAGTGGATGGCTATGCAATTTATGTCCATACTAAAGGATAACCCTAAGGAGACCGCGAAGAATATTCAGACTAGCCTCGGTTCTAAATACAACATTGTCCTTCCGTATTACACGGTTTGGAAAGGTAGAGAAAGCTCTGGGGGTCTTGCACGGGGATTGGACCAATAGCTTCAGGATGCTGTACAACTTCAAGGCGGAGGTACAAGCTAGGTGTCCGGGGAGTGTTATGGAGATTGACACTGAATCAGAAGGTGGTAAAATATATTTCAAAAGATTTTTCATGGCGCTTAAACCTTGCATCGATGGATTCAAGGGCGGTTGTAGGCCGTATCTAAGTGTGAACAACCTGTCCTAATCGGCAAATGGAAAGGCTCGCCATCGCCACAAAGACTTGATGGTCACAACTGGATGTTCCCAGTGGCATTTGGGCTGTTTGAAACAGAAACGGAGGAAAACTAGGTCTAGTTTATGAGGCAGCTCAGGAGATCAATAGGCCACATGGATCCATTGGCTATATCCACGGATGCATGCAAAGGGCTGAATCACGATGAAGGAGGTGTTCCATGAGTGAAGGTAGAGAATGCCATGCCCATATGATGATCAACTTGTACTCACACTATGCAGGCAGCGTATTTTGTTACATGTTTCCTGCTGCTAGAGTTTACAAACCTAGTAGCAGCGATTATTTCATGAGCAAGATTTTTGCCGAAGCCCCTGAACTTCCAGAGTACTTAGCCATCCATCATTCGCAGCTATGGAAGAGGAGTCAATTCAACCCTGACATCAAAGTTGATTACATAAACAACAACCTTGCAGAATGCCTGAATAACTAGGTGAAGGACATAAAAGTGTGTCCTGTTCATATCTTGATGGACAGCATACGTGGTATGATCATGAAGCTATTAAATATAAGGAGAGAGATCCGTAGGAGACTTAGAGGACATATGCTACCGCCAGTTGTACAACAACTACACAAGAGAAGCCGAGGACTTGCTCATCTTAAGGTTCTCTCGTTAACCAACAGAAGCTGTGAGGTGGTCGATATGTCCAAGAGTGGCAAAAGGGATGTTGTGAACATCCAGCTGCGAGAATGCACCTTCTTAGAGTGGCAGCATACCGGGAAACCTTGTGGCCACGCCTTGGCCTTCTTGGTGAAGAAAAGAACTCTACCACATTTGGATCAATATTTGTCAGACTACTACTCTATGGAAAAGTTCAGAGCTGCGTACGCTGGATCTGTCGAGCCATGTACAGACCCATCTCAGTGGCCTCAAGTCCAACTGTCTGTCGAGCTTTACCAGCCAGTTACAAAAAGGGGCAGAGGAAGACCCCAGGTGAATAGGTTTAAGAATTTTCTCGAGAAGAAGGGTTTGGCTTTCTGTGCTACAAAGAAGGGCAAAAACAGATGCAAGACCTGCCATCTTATAGGCCATAGAGCAGCTGGATGTCCCCTTAATGCTCCCAAACCTAGGTATGAGATGGTACATTCACACAAAAAAATTGTTCATAGTCTGTAGATATAAGGTAGTAATCCATGTATTGTTTTTTACAGGAAGCGCAAGGTAAGAAACAAGACAGCCGACTCAGTGATTTTGCTGCGGAAGAAAACCAAAACGAGCAGAGTGATGATGCTGGACAAGATTCTGGTGCTGATTGGCCTGACTTCCCTCGACCCGGAGATGCAGGGTACGTGAAGGTAAGAAAATTGGCACCCAGGAAGAGGAAGAAGGCAGGAGATGAAGAAGCCAGTGGACGTGAAGGAAAGAGGAAGAAAGTTGGCACCCAAGCAGAGAAAGAAGGATAGCAGTGTAGCAGCCTAATGATGTATTGAACTTGAACCTATATATGTAGTTTGGTTAAACTCTGGAGCCGTGTGCGTGGAACTTGTTGGGCGAAACAATCTGCCTCTCATACTAGTAGTAAAATGTATCGCGACTTTAGGATTTGATATGGCCGAGGCCACTAGTTGAATCCAAAACTGTGACTATGCCACTACTATCTGAACAATCGCGATAACTGAGCGGTTAAATCCACTCCAAAATCGATGGGTGTTAGTGGCACAGACGTGATTTATTTATAGGCGCTTAATAAATCCCTGCTGTTGGCATTACACTTATGATAAGTTTCTAGGCTGGAAAACAATTTCTTAAGCTGGCCGCTACACTCCACGAAGCAGCAACTTATTTCAGCTGCTGGACAATGACATGGCAACATAAACTGCAAATGCAACAGATAATGCCCAGATAATGAGGAAATTGTGTCCACTATCTGGCCTAATCTTGATCCTGTCTGTCTCACCACCTCCCTGCCCGTGCCTCCCCTGCACTTGGCAAAGCTCCCGGATCTCTCGCTCCATCACACGAATCTCCTCTTTCTTGTCCCACACAGCATCATGCAGATCCTGAACAAGCTCTTTGTGAAAACCTGTCAGTGGCTTTTCGATCCACACAAACTTGTCACAGCCAGTCCCCCTTCCTTCTTGCGTAGTAGATCGAAGGAAACAAAAAAAGAATTACATTACGCTTTCCGAATCCGAGTTACCATTGTACCTACAGGACGAAAACAAAGCCGTCCCCCTGGAAAATTAGCAGGCGGCATGCCGAAGTCGATGAACACTTTTGCTCTTGGATAAGTTGGGCTTGCCCGTATGAGATCCTAATCACTTCGATCAAGTTCCCATCTGCGAGGTGGACGACGAGCTTTGCCGCCGGCAGTGTAGTGCAAGCTCCGTGTAGGCGCCGGCGCAAGTGCACGCGAGCTCATGGAGCGAGCTTCATGTGAGTGGCGAAAGCATCTTGGGTGGGAGCACACGGGAACGCTGCTGCGAAGTTGCACGCGAGGATCTCCAAATTCTTGGGCTCCCACATCTGCCACAACTGAAGTTCGTCGAGAAATTGGAAAAAAGATTAGCGGTTAGATTGGCGAATAGCAGGAATGTGTAGGATAAGTTCAAAAGCTTGTAAAATGATTTCTTACCATGAAGGTAGCGACCGGAGAATTGGTGGATGTCGTCGGCTCTCTCTGGCAGGATGGAAGTGAAGTGGGGAAAGTGGCTTTGAGGGGAAGGAAGAGAAGTACGGGGAGGAAGAGAAGTAACGGGGACGTGACACTGGGATATGGCCCACTGAACTCATGAGTCGTAACACTCGCAACATGCCAGTTTGTCCAGAGCAAGCATGGCCAATCATGCCGCAGAACAAACTACTCGAGGATCACTCTCGCGAAGACCATCCCAATCGTCCAAGCGCCCCAATCAAACGGTATGTAACAATCGTCAAGCAGAACAACTGTGTTATGGCGTGCCTTCTAGAAGACTCGGTCTAACGGTGGATCCATTGGGGGACAGTGCTAGTTTTAGTATAAGAACAAGCATGAAAGGACTCAAATGGATCCATGTGTGGTTTGTGGAAATAACACACATGCAATGACTCTAGTGGTTGATCCATGTGTGGTTTGTGGAAATAACACACATGCAATGACTCTAGTGGTTGATCCATGTGTGGTTTGTGGAAATAACACACATGCAATGACCACTGGTGGATCCATGTGTGGTTTGTGGAAAGAACACCCATGCAATGACCACTGGTGGATCCATGTGTGGTTTGTGGAAAAGAACACACATGCAATGACTCTAGTACTGGTTTGTGGTTTTAGTATAAGAACACACATGCAATGACTCTAGTGGTTGATCCATGTGTGGTTTGTGGAAACAACACACATGCAATGACCACTGGTGGATCCATGTTGGTTTTAGTGTAAGAAAACACATGCAATGACTCTAGTACAGGTTTGTGGTTTTAGTATAAGAACACACATGCAATGACTCTAGTGGTTGATCCATGTGTGTTCTGTGGAAATAACACACATGCAATGACTCTAGTGGTTGATCCATGTGTGGTTTGTGGAAAGAACACACATGCAATGACTCTAATGGTT
This sequence comes from Avena insularis, assembly GCA_023614405.1. NCBI lineage: Eukaryota > Viridiplantae > Streptophyta > Magnoliopsida > Poales > Poaceae > Avena > Avena insularis. Next base: position 250,072,476 of record CM042696.1, read on the forward strand.
GATCCATGTGTGGTTTGTGGAAAGAACACACATGCAATGACCACTGGTGGATCCATGTGTGGTTTGTGGAAAAGAACACACATGCAATGACTCTAGTGGTTGATCCATGTTTGTTTGTGGAAATAACACACATGCAATGATTCTAGTGGTTGATCCATGTGTGGTTTGTGAAAAGAACACACATGCAATGACTCTAGTGTTGGTTTTAGTATAAGAACACACATGCAATGACTCTAGTGGTTGATCCATGTGTGGTTTGTCGAAATAACACACATGCAATGACTCTAGTGGTTGATCCATGTGTGGTTTGTGAAAAGAACACACATGCAATGACTCTAGTGATTGATCCATGTATGGATGTGGAAATAACACACATGCAATGACTATAGTGGTTGATCCATGTGTGGTTTGTGAAAAGAACACACATGCAATGACTCTGGTTGATCCATGTGTGGTTTGTGGAAATAACACATACACAATGACTCTAGTGGTTGATCCATGTGTGGTTTGTGGAAAGAACACACATGGAATGACCACTGGTGGATCCATGTTGGTTTTAGTGTAAGAACACACATGCAATGACTGTAGTACTGGTTTGTGGTTTTAGTATAAGAACACACATGCAATGACTCTAGTGGTTGATCCATGTGTGGTTTGTGGAAAGAACACACATGCAATGACTCTAGTGGTTGATCCATGTGTGGTTTGTGGAAAGAACACACATGCAATGACCACTGGTGGATCCATGTTGGTTTTAGTATAATAACACACATGCAATGACTCTAGTGGTTGATCCATGTTTGTTTGTGGAAATAACACACATGCAATGACTCTAGTGGTTGATCCATGTGTGGTTTGTGAAAAGAACACACATGCAATGACTCTAGTGTTGGTTTTAGTATAAGAACACACATGCAATGACTCTAGTGGTTGATCCATGTGTGGTTTATGGAAATAACACACATGCAATGACTCTAGTGGTTGATCCATGTGTGGTTTGTGGAAATAACACACATGCAATGACTATAATGGATCCACATGTGGTTTGTGGTAAGAACACACATGAAATTACCACTGGTTGATCCATAAGTTGTTTGTGGAAAGAACACACATGCAATGACTCAAGTTGAACCATATGTTGTTTGTGGAAAGAACACACATGCAATGACCACTGGTGGATCCATGTGTGGTTTGTGGAAAAGAACACACATGCAATTACCACTGGTGGATCCATGTGTGGTTTGTGGAAAATAACACACATGCAATGACTCTAGTGGTTGATCCATGTTTGTTTGTGGAAATAACACACATGCAATGAATCTAGTGGTTGATCCATGTGTGGTTTGTGAAAAGAACACACATGCAATGACTCTAGTGTTGGTTTTAGTATAAGAACACACATGCAATGACTCTAGTGGTTGAGCCAGATGTGGTTTGTGGAAAGAACACACATGCAATGACTCTAGTGGTTGATCCATGTTTGGTTTTGGAAATAACACACATGCAATGACCACTGGTGGATCCATGTGTGGTTTCTAGAAAAGAACACACATGTAATGACTATAGTGCTGGTTTGTGGTTTTAGTATAAGAACAAACATGCAATGACTCTAGTGGTTGATCCATGTGTGGTTTGTGGAAAGAACACACATGCAATGACTCTTGGTTGATCCATCTGTGGTTTGTGGAAAGAACACACATCCAATGACTCTAGTGGTGGATCCATGTGTGGTTTGTGGAAAGAACACACATGCAATGACTCTAGTACTGGTTAGTGGTTTTAGTATAAGAACACATATGCAATGACTCTAGTACTGGTTTGTGGATATATTATTAAACTAACATGCAATGACTCTATTTGTTGTACTATGTGTGTTTTGTGGAAATAACACACATGAAGTGACTCTAGTGGTTGATCCATGTGTGGTTTGTGGAAAGAACACACACAATGACCCTTTGGTGGATCCAGGTTGGTTTTAGTATAAGAACACACATGCAATGACTCTAGTGGTTGATCCCTGTTTGTTTGTGGAAATAACACACATGCAATGACTCTAGTGGTTGATCCATGTGTGGTTTGTGAAAAGAACACACATGCAATGACTCTAGTGTTGGTTTTAGTATAAGAACACACATGCAATGACTCTAGTGGTTGATCCATGTGTGGTTTGTGGAAATAACACATATGCAATGACTCTAGTGGTTGATCCATGTGTGGTTTGTGGAAATAACACACATGCAATGACTCTAGTGGGTCCACATGTGTGGTTTGTGGAAAGAACACACATGCAATGACTCTAGTTGATCCATATGTGGTTTGTGGATAGAACACACATGCAATGACTCTAGTACTGGTTTGTGGTTTTACTATAAGAACACACATGCAATGACTCTAGTACTGGTTTGTGGTTTTAGTATAATAACGCACATGCAATGACTCTAGTGGTTGATCCATGTGTGGTTTCTGGAAAGAACACACATGCAATGACTCTAGTGGTTGATCCATGTGTGGTTTGTGGAAAGAACACGCATGCAATGACCACTGGTGGATCCATGTTGGTTTTAGTATAATAACACACATGCAATGACTCTAGTGGTTGATCCATGTGTGGTTTGTGAAAAGAACACACATGCAATGACTCTAGTGTTGGTTTTAGTATAAGAACACACATGCAATGACTCTAGTGGTTGATCCATGTGTGGTTTCTGGAAATAACACATATGCAATAACTCTAGTAGTTGATCCATGTGTGGTTTGTGGAAATAACACACATGGAATGACTCTAGTGGGTCCACATGTGGTTTGTGGAAAGAACACACATGCAATGACTCTAGTTGATCCATAAGTTGTTTGTGGAAAAGAACACACATGCAATGACTCTAGTACTGGTTTGTGGTTTTACTATAAGAACACACATGCAATGACTCTAGTACTGGTTTGTGGTTTTAGTATAAGAACACACATGCAATGACCACTGGTGGATCCATGTGTGGTTTGTGGAAAAGAACACACATGCAATAACCACTGGTGGATCCATGTGTGGTTTGTGGAAAATAACACACATGCAATGACTCTAGTGGTTGATCCATGTTTGTTTGTGGAAATAACACACATGCAATGAATCTAGTGGTTGATCCATGTGTGGTTTGTGAAAAGAACACACATGCAATGACTCTAGTGTTGGTTTTAGTATAAGAACACACATGCAATGACTCTAGTGGTTGATCCAGATGTGGTTTGTCGAAAGAACACACATGCAATGACTCTAGTGGTTGATCCATGTGTGGTTTTTAGAAATAACACACATGCAATGACCACTAGTGGATCCATGTGTGGTTTGTGGAAAGAACACATGTAACGACCACTAGTTGATCCACGTTGTTTTTAGTCTATTAACACACATGCAATGACTCTAGTGGTTGATCCATGTTTGTTTGTTGTAATATCAAACATGCTATTACTATAGTGGTTGATCCATGTGTGGTTTTAGTAAAAGAACACACATGCATTGAATCTAGTTCTGGTTTGTGGAAAGAACACACATGCAATGACTCTAGTGGTTGATCCATATGTGGTTTGTGGAAAGAACACACATGCAATGACGCTGGTGGATCCATGTGTGGTTTGTGGAAAATAACACACATGCAATGACCACTAGTGGGTCCACATGTGTGGTTTTAGTATAAGAACACACATGCAATGACTCTAGTGGTTGATCCATATGTGGTTTGTGGAAAGAACACACATGCAATGACACTACTTGTGGATCCATTTCTGGTTTGTTGAAAAGAACACACATGCAATTATTCTAGTGCTGGTTTGTGGTTTTAGTATAAGAACACACATGCAATGACTCTAGTGGTTGGTTTGTGGTTTTAGTATAAGAACACACATGCAATGACTCTAGTGGTTGATCCATGTGTGGTTTGTGGAAATAACACACATGCAATGACCAGTGGTGGATCCATGTGTGGTTTAGAACACACATGCAATGACTGTGGTTGATCCATGTGGTTTGTGGAAAGAAGACACATGCAATGACCAGTGGTTTTTCCATATGTTGTTTGTGAAAAGAACACACATGCATAAGTTGGTTTTAGTGGAAGAACACACATGCAATGACTCTAGTGGTTGATCCATATGTGGTTTGTGGAAAGAACACACATGGAATGACTCTAGTGGTTGATCCATGTGTGGTTTGTGGAAAAAGAACACATGCAATGACCATGGTGTATCTATATGTGGTTTGTGGAAAGAACACACATGCAATGACTCTAGTGGTTGATCCATGTTTGTTTGTGGAAATAACACACATGCAATGACTCTAGTGGTTGATCCATGTGTGGTTTGTGGAAATAACACACATGCAATTACTCTAGTGCTGGTTTGTGGTTTTAGTATTAGAACAAACATGCAATGACTCTAGTGGTTGATCCATGTGTGGTTTGTGGAAAGCACACATGCAATGACTCTAGTGGTTGTTCCATGTGTGGTTTGTGGAAAGAACACACATGCAATGACCACTGGTGGGTCCATGTGTGGTTTGTGGAAAAGAACACACATGCAATGACTCTAGCAATGACTCTGGTTGATCCTTGTGTGGTTTGTTGAAAGAACACACATGCAATGAATATAGTTGTGTATCCATGTGTGGTTTGTGGAAAAGAACACACATGCAATGACTCTAGTTCTGGTTTGTGGTTTTAGTATAAGAACACACATGCAATGACTCTAGTGGTTGATCCATGTGTGGTTTGTGGAAATAACACACATGCAATGACTCTGGTTGATCCATGTGTGGTCTATGGAAAGAACACACATGCAATGACTGGTGGATCCATGTGTGGTTTGTGGAAAGAACACACATGCAATGACTCTAGTCATGCAATGACTCTAGTGGTTGATCCATAAGTTGTTTGTGGAAAGAACACACATGCAATGACTCTGGTTGATCCATATGTGGTTTGTGGAAAGAACACACATGCAATGACCACTAGTGGATCCATGTGTGGTTTGTGGAAAAGAACACACATGCAATGACTCTAGTACTGGATCCATGTGGTTTTAGTATAAGAACACAAAAGCATTGACTGTAGTGGTTGTGCCATGTGTGGTTTGTGGAAATAACACACATGCAATGACTCTAGTGGTTGATCCATGTGTGGTTTGTGAAAAGAACACACATGCAATGACTCTAGTGTTGGTTTTAGTATAAGAACACACATGCAATGACTCTAGTGGTTGATCCATATGTGGTTTCTGGAAGGAACACATGCAATGACTCTAGTGCTTGATCCATGTGTGGTTTGTGGAAATAACACACATGCAATGACTAATGGGTCCACATGTGGTTTGTGGAAAGAACACATATGCAATGACTCTGGTTGTTCCGTATGTTGTTTGTGGAAAGAACACATATGCAATGACTCTAGTGGGTCCACATGTGTGGTTTGTGGAAAGAACACACATGCAATGACTCTAGTGCTGGTTTGTGGTTTTAGTATAAGAACAAACATGCAATGACTCTAGTGGTTGATCCATGTGTGGTTTGTGGAAAGAACACACATGCAATGACTGTGGTTGATCCATATGTGGTTTGTGGAAAGAACACACATGCAATGACCACTAGTGGATCCATGTGTGGTTTGTGGAAAAGAACACACATGCAATGACTCTAGTGCTGGTTTGTGGTTTTAGTATAAGAACAAACATGCACTGACTCTAGTGGTTGATCCATGTAGGGTTTGTGGAAAGAACACACATGCAATGACTCTGGTTGATCCATATGTGGTTTGTGGAAAGAACACACATGCAATGACTCTAGTGGTTGATCCATGTGTGGTTTGTGGAAAGAACACACATGCAATGACTCTAGTGCTAGTTTGTGGTTTTAGTATAAGAACAAACGAGCAATGACTCTAGTGGTTGATCCATGTGTGGTTTGTGGAAAGAACACACATGCAATGACTCTGGTTGATCCATATGTGGTCTGTGGAAAGAACACACATGTAATGACCACTAGTGGATCCATGTGTGGTTTGTGGAAAAGAAAACACATGCAATGACTCTAGTGCTGGTTTGTGGTTTTAGTATAAGAACAAACATGCAATGACTCTAGTGGTTGATCCATGTGTGGTTTTGTGGAAAGAACACACATGCAATGACTCTGGTTGATCCATATGTGGTCCGTGGAAAGAACACACATGTAATGACCACTGGTGGATCCATGTGTGGTTTGTGGAAAAGAACACACATGCAATGACTCTAGTGGTTGATCCATGTTTGTTTGTGGAAATAACACACATGCAATGACTCTAGTGGTTGATCCATGTGTGGTTTGTGAAAAGAACACACATGCAATGACTCTAGTGTTGGTTTTAGTATAAGAACACACATGCAATGACTCTAGTGGTTGATCCATGTGTGGTTTGTGGAAATAACACATATGCAATGACTCTAGTGGTTGATCCATGTGTGGTTTGTGGAAATAACACACATGCAATGACTATAATGGGTCCACATGTGGTTTGTGGAAAGAACACACATGCAATGACTCTTGTTGATCAAAATTTTGTTTGTTGAAAGAACACACAGGATCCATGTGGTTTTGGAAAGAACACACATGCAATGACTATAATAACACAGATGCAATGACTCTAGTACTGGTTTGTGGTTTTAGTATAAGAACACACATGCAATGACTCTAGTGGTTGATCCATGTGTGGTTTGTGGAAAGAACACACATGCAATGACCACTGGTGGATCCATGTTGGTTTTAGTATAAGAACACACATGCAATGACTCTAGTGGTTGATCCATGTTTGTTTGTGGAAATAACACACATGCAATGACTCTAGTGGTTGATCCATGTGTGGTTTGTGAAAAGAACACACATGCAATGACTCTAGTGTTGGTTTTAGTATAAGAACACACATGCAATGACTCTAGTGGTTGATTGACTCTAGTGGTTGATCCATGTGTGGTTTGTGGAAATACACATCTAATGACTCTAGATAGGTCCACATGTGTGAACACACATGCAATGACCGCTGGTTCATCCATATGTGGTTTGTGGAAAGAACACACATGCAATGAGTCTAGTGGATCCATGTGTGGTTTGTGGAAAAGAACACACATGCAATGACTCTAGTGCTGGTTTGTGGTTTTAGTATAAGAACAAACATGCAATGACTCTAGTGGTTGATCCATGTGTGGTTTTGTGGAAAGAACACACATGCAATGACTCTGGTTGATCCATATGTGGTCCGTGGAAAGAACACACATGTAATGACCACTAGTGGATCCATGTGTGGTTTGTGGAAAAGAACACACATGCAATGACTCTAGTGCTGGTTTGTGGTTTTAGTATAAGAACAAACATGCAATGACTCTAGTGGTTGATCCATGTGTGGTTTGTGGAAAGAACACACATGCAATGACTCTGGTTGATCCATATGTGGTTTGTGGAAAGAACACACATGCAATGACCCTTTGGTGGATCCATGTGGTTTGTGGAAAAGAACACACATGCAATGACTCTAGTGCTGGTTTGTGGTTTTAGTATAAGAACAAACATGCAATGACTCTAGTGGTTGATCCATGTGTGGTTTGTGGAAAGAACACACATGCAATGACTCTGGTTGATCCATATGTGGTTTGTGGAAAGAACACACATGCAATGACCACTTGTGGATCCATGTGTGGTTTGTGGAAAATAACACACATGCAATGACTCTAGTACTGGTTTGTGATTTTCGTATAAGAACACACATGTAATGACTCTAGTTGTGGTTTGTGGAAAGAACACACATGCAATGACTCTAGTGGTTGATACATGTGTGGTTTGTGGAAATAACACATATGCAATGACTCTAGTGGTTGATCCTTGTGTGGTTTGTGGAAATAACACACATGCAATGACTATAATGGGTCCACATGTGGTTTGTGGAAAGAACACACATGCAATGACCACTGGTTGATCCATAAGTTGTTTGTGGAAAAGAACACACATGCAATGAGTCTAGTGGATCCATGTGTGGTTTGTGGAAAGAACACACATGCAAGGACTCTAGTGCTGGTTTGTGGTTTTAGTATAAGAACAAACATGCAATGACTCTAGTGGTTGATCCTTGTGTGGTTTTGTGGAAAGAACACACATGCAATGTCTTTGGTTGATCCATATGTGGTCCGTGGAAAGAACAGACATGTAATGACCACTAGTGGATCCATGTGTGGTTTGTGGAAAAGTACACACATGCAATGACTCTAGTGCTGGTTTGTGGTTTTAGTATAAGAACAAACATGCAATAACTCTAGTGGTTGATCCATGTGTGGTTTTGTGGAAAGAACACACATGCAATGACTCTGGTTGATCCATATGTGGTCCATGGAAAGAACACACATGCAATGACCACTGGTGGATCCATGTGTGGTTTGTGGAAAAGAACACACATGCAATGACTCTAGTGCTAGTTTGTGGTTTTAGTATAAGAACAAACATGCAATGACTCTAGTGGTTGATCCATGTGTGGTTTGTGGAAAGAACACACATGCAATGACTCTGGTTGATCCATATGTGGTTTGTGGAAAGAACACACATGCAATGACCACTTGTGGATTCATGTGTGGTTTGTGGAAAAGAACACACATGCAATGACTCTAGTACTGGTTTGTGATTTTCGTATAAGAACACACATGTAATGACTCTAGTACTGGTTTGTGGTTTTAGTATAAGAACACACATGCAATGACTCTAGTGGTTGATCCATGTGTGGTTTGTGGAAAGAACACACATGCAATGACCACTGGTGGATCCATGTTGGTTTTAGAACACACATGCAATGACTGTAGTGGTTGATCCATGTTTGTTTGTGGAAATAACACACATGCAATGACTCTAATGGTTGATCCATGTGTGGTTTGTGAAAAGAACACACATGCAATGACTCTAGTGTTGGTTTTAGTATAAGAACACACATGCAATGACTCTAGTGGTTGATCAATATGTGGTTTGTGGAAATAACACATATGCAATGACTCTAGTGGTTGATCCATGTGTGGTTTGTGGAAATAACACACATGCAATGACTATAATGGGTCCACATGTGTTTTGTGGAAAGAACACACATGCAATGACTCTGGTTGATCCATATGTGGTTTGTGGAAAGAACACACATGCAATGAATCTAGTGATGGATCCATGTGTGGTTTGTGGAAAAGAACACACATGCAATGACTCTAGTGCTGGTTTGTGGTTTTAGTATAAGAACAAACATGCAATGACTCTAGTGGTTGATCCATGTGTGGTTTGTGGAAAGAACACACATGCAATGACTAGTGGTTGATCCATATGTGGTTAGTGGAAAGAACACACATGCAATGACCACTGGTGGATCCATGTGTGGTTTGTGGAAAAGAACACACATGCAATGACTCTAGTGTTGGTTTGTGGTTTTAGTATAAGAACAAACATGCAATGAATCTAGTGGTTGATCCATGTGTGGTTTGTGGAAAGAACACACATGCAATGACTCTGGTTGATCCATATGTGGTTTGTGGAAAGAACACACATGCAATGACCACTGGTGGATCCATGTGTGGTTTGTGGAAAAGAACACACATGCAATGACTCTAGTTCTGGTTTGTGGTTTTAGTATAAGAACAAACATGCAATGACTCTAGTGGTTGATCCATGTGTGGTTTGTGGAAAGAACACACATGCAATGACTCTAGTGGTTGATCCATGTGTGGTTTGTGGAAAGAACAAACATGCAATGACCACTGGTGGATCCATGTGTGGTTTGTGGAAAAGAACACACATGCAATGACTCTAGTGGTTGATCCATGTTTGTTTGTGGAAATAACACACATGAAATGACTCTAGTGGTTGATCCATGTGTGGTTTGTGAAAAGAACACACATGCAATGACTCTAGTGTTGGTTTTAGTATAAGAACACACATGCAATGACTCTAGTGGTTGATACATGTGTGGTTTGTGGAAGTAACACATATGCAATGACTCTAGTGGTTGATCCTTGTGTGGTTTGTGGAAATAACACACATGCAATGACTGTAATGGGTCCACATGTGGTTTGTGGAAAGAACACACATGCAATGACCACTGGTTGATCCATAAGTTGTTTGTGGAAAAGAACACACATGCAATGAGTCTAGTGGATCCATGTGTGGTTTGTGGAAAAGAACACACATGCAATGACTCTAGTGCTGGTTTGTGGTTTTAGTATAAGAACAAACATGCAATGACTCTAGTGGTTGATCCATGTGTGGTTTTGTGGAAAGAACACACATGCAATGACTCTGGTTGATCCATATGTGGTCCGTGGAAAGAACACACATGTAATGACCACTAGTGGATCCATGTGTGGTTTGTGGAAAAGAACACACATGCAATGACTCTAGTGCTGGTTTGTGGTTTTAGTATAAGAACAAACATGCAATGACTCTAGTGGTTGATCCATGTTTGTTTGTGGAAATAACACACATGCAATGACTCTGGTTGATCCATATGTGGTCTGTGGAAAGAACACACATGTAATGACCACTAGTGGATCCATGTGTGGTTTGTGGAAAAGAACACACATGCAATGACTCTAGTGCTGGTTTGTGGTTTTAGTATAAGAACAAACATGCAATAACTCTAGTGGTTGATCCATGTGTGGTTTGTGGAAAGAACACACATGCAATGACTCTGGTTGATCCATATGTGGTTTGTGGAAAGAACACACATGCAATGACCACTTGTGGATTCATGTGTGGTTTGTGGAAAAGAACACACATGCAATGACTCTAGTACTGGTTTGTGGTTTTAGTATAAGAACACACATGCAATGACTCTAGTGGTTGATCCATGTGTGGTTTGTGGAAAGAACACACATGCAATGACCACTGGTGGATCCATGTTGGTTTTAGAACACACATGCAATGACTGTAGTGGTTGATCCATGTTTGTTTGTGGAAATAACACACATGCAATGACTCTAGTGGTTGATCCATGTGTGGTTTGTGAAAAGAACACACATGCAATGACTCTAGTGTTGGTTTTAGTATAAGAACACACATGCAATGACTCTAGTGGTTGATCCATATGTGGTTTGTGGAAATAACACATATGCAATGACTCTAGTGGTTGATCCATGTGTGGTTTGTGGAAATAACACACATGCAATGACTCTAGTGGGTCCACATGTGTGGTTTGTGGAAAGAACACACATGCAATGACTCTGGTTGATCCATATGTGGTTTGTGGAAAGAACACACATGCAATGACTCTAGTGATGGATCCATGTGTGGTTTGTGGAAAAGAACACACATGCAATGACTCTAGTGCTGGTTTGTGGTTTTAGTATAAGAACAAACATGCAATGACTCTAGTGGTTGATCCATGTGTGGTTTGTGGAAAGAACACACATGCAATGACTAGTGGTTGATCCATATGTGGTTTGTGGAAAGAACACACATGCAATGACCACTGGTGGATCCATGTGTGGTTTGTGGAAAAGAACACACATGCAATGACTCTAGTGTTGGTTTGTGCTTTTAGTATAAGAACAAACATGCAATGACTCTAGTGGTTGATCCATGTGTGGTTTGTGGAAAGAACACACATGCAATGACTCTGGTTGATCCATATGTGGTTTGTGGAAAGAACACACATGCAATGACCACTGGTGGATCCATGTGTGGTTTGTGGAAAAGAACACACATGCAATGACTCTAGTTCTGGTTTGTGGTTTTAGTATAAGAACAAACATGCAATGACTCTAGTGGTTGATCCATGTGTGGTTTGTGGAAAGAACACACATCCAATGACTCTAGTGGTTGATCCATGTGTGGTTTGTGGAAAGAACACACATGCAATGACCACTGGTGGATCCATGTGTGGTTTGTGGAAAGAACACACATGCAATGACTCTAGTGGTTGATCCATGTTTGTTTGTGGAAATAACACACATGAAATGACTCTAGTGGTTGATCCATGTGTGGTTTGTGAAAAGAACACACATGCAATGACTCTAGTGTTGGTTTTAGTATAAGAACACACATGCAATGACTCTAGTGGTTGATCCATGTGTGGTTTGTGGAAATAACACATATGCAATGACTCTAGTGGTCGATCCATGTGTGGTTTGTGGAAATAACACACATGCAATGACTGTAATGGGTCCACATGTGGTTTGTGGAAAGAACACACATGCAATTACCACTTGTTGGTCCATAAGTTGTTTGTGGAAAGAACACATGCAATGAGTCTAGTGGATCCATGTGTGGTTTGTGGAAAAGAACACACATGCAATGACTCTAGTGCTGGTTTGTATTTTTAGTATAAGAACAAACATGCAATGACTCTAGTGGTTGATCCATGTGTGGTTTTGTGGAAATAACACACATGCAATGACTCTGGTTGATCCATATGTGGTTAGTGGAAAGAACACACATGCAATGACCACTAGTGGATCCATGTGTGGTTTGTGGAAAAGAACACACATGCAATGACTCTAGTGCTGGTTTGTGGTTTTAGTATAAGAACAAACATGCAATGACTCTAGTGGTTGATCCATGTGTGGTTTGTGGAAAGAACAAACATGCAATGACTCTGGTTGATCCACATGTGGTTTGTGGAAAGAACACACATGCAATGACCACTGGTGGATCCATGTGTGGTTTGTGGAAAAGAACACACATGGAATGACTCTAGTACTAGTTTGTGGTTTTAGTATAAGAACACACATGTAATGACTCTAGTACTGGTTTGTGGTTTTAGTATAAGAACAAACATGCAATGACTCTAGTGGTTGATCCATGTGTGGTTTGTGGAAAGAACACACATGCAATGACTAGTGGTTGATCCATATGTGGTTTGTGGAAAGAACACACATGCAATGACCACTGGTGGATCCATGTGTGGTTTGTGGAAAAGAACACACATGCAATGACTCTAGTGTTGGTTTGTGCTTTTAGTATAAGAACAAACATGCAATGACTCTAGTGGTTGATCCATGTGTGGTTTGTGGAAAGAACACACATGCAATGACTCTGGTTGATCCATATGTGGTTTGTGGAAAGAACACACATGCAATGACCACTGGTGGATCCATGTGTGGTTTGTGGAAAAGAACACACATGCAATGACTCTAGTTCTGGTTTGTGGTTTTAGTATAAGAACAAACATGCAATGACTCTAGTGGTTGATCCATGTGTGGTTTGTGGAAAGAACACACATGCAATGACTCTAGTGGTTGATCCATGTGTGGTTTGTGGAAAGAACACACGTGCAATGACCACTGGTGGATCCATGTGTGGTTTGTGGAAAAGAACACACATGCAATGACTCTAGTGGTTGATCCATGTTTGTTTGTGGAAATAACACACATGAAATGACTCTAGTGGTTGATCCATGTGTGGTTTGTGAAAAGAACACACATGCAATGACTCTAGTGTTGGTTTTAGTATAAGAACACACATGCAATGACTCTAGTGGTTGATCCATGTGTGGTTTGTGGAAATAACACATATGCAATGACTCTAGTGGTTGATCCATGTGTGGTTTGTGGAAATAACACACATGCAATGACTGTAATGGGTCCACATGTGGTTTGTGGAAAGAACACACATGCAATTACCACTTGTTGGTCCATAAGTTGTTTGTGGAAAAGAACACAGATGCAATGAGTCTAGTGGATCCATGTGTGGTTTGTGGAAAAGAACACACATGCAATGACTCTAGTGCTGGTTTGTATTTTTAGTATAAGAACAAACATGCAATGACTCTAGTGGTTGATCCATGTGTGGTTTGTGGAAATAACACACATGCAATGACTCTGGTTGATCCATATGTGGTTAGTGGAAAGAACACACATGCAATGACCACTAGTGGATCCATGTGTGGTTTGTGGAAAAGAACACACATGCAATGACTCTAGTGCTGGTTTGTGGTTTTAGTATAAGAACAAACATGCAATGACTCTAGTGGTTGATCCATGTGTGGTTTGTGGAAAGAACAAACATGCAATGACTCTGGTTGATCCACATGTGGTTTGTGGAAAGAACACACATGCAATGACCACTGGTGGATCCATGTGTGGTTTGTGGAAAAGAACACACATGCAATGACTCTAGTACTAGTTTGTGGTTTTAGTATAAGAACACACATGTAATGACTCTAGTACTGGTTTGTGATTTTAGTATAAGAACAAACATGCAATGACTCTAGTGGTTGATCCATGTGTGGTTTGTGGAAAGAACACACATGCAATGACTAGTGGTTGATCCATATGTGGTTTGTGGAAAGAACACACATGCAATGACCACTGGTGGATCCATGTGTGGTTTGTGGAAAAGAACACACATGCAATGACTCTAGTGTTGGTTTGTGCTTTTAGTATAAGAACAAACATGCAATGACTCTAGTGGTTGATCCATGTGTGGTTTGTGGAAAGAACACACATGCAATGACTCTAGTTGATCCATATGTGGTTTGTGGAAAGAACACACATGCAATGACCACTGGTGGATCCATGTGTGGTTTGTGGAAAAGAACACACATGCAATGACTCTAGTTCTGGTTTGTGGTTTTAGTATAAGAACAAACATGCAATGACTCTAGTGGTTGATCCATGTGTGGTTTGTGGAAAGAACACACATCCAATGACTCTAGTGGTTGATCCATGTGTGGTTTGTGGAAAGAACACACATGCAATGACAACTGGTGGATCCATGTGTGGTTTGTGGAAAAGAACACACATGCAATGACTCTAGTGGTTGATCCATGTTTGTTTGTGGAAATAACACACATGAAATGACTCTAGTGGTTGATCCATGTGTGGTTTGTGAAAAGAACACACATGCAATGACTCTAGTGTTGGTTTTAGTATAAGAACACACATGCAATGACTCTAGTGGTTGATCCATGTGTGGTTTGCGGAAATAACACATATGCAATGACTCTAGTGGTCGATCCATGTGTGGTTTGTGGAAATAACACACATGCAATGACTGTAATGGGTCCACATGTGGTTTGTGGAAAGAACACACATGCAATTACCACTTGTTGGTCCATAAGTTGTTTGTGGAAAAGAACACAGATGCAATGAGTCTAGTGGATCCATGTGTGGTTTGTGGAAAAGAACACACATGCAATGACTCTAGTGCTGGTTTGTATTTTTAGTATAAGAACAAACATGCAATGACTCTAGTGGTTGATCCATGTGTGGTTTGTGGAAATAACACACATGCAATGACTCTGGTTGATCCATATGTGGTTTGTGGAAAGAACACACATGCAATGACCACTAGTGGATCCATGTGTGGTTTGTGGAAAAGAACACACATGCAATGACTCTAGTGCTGGTTTGTGGTTTTAGTATAAGAACAAACATGCAATGACTCTAGTGGTTGATCCATGTGTGGTTTGTGGAAAGAACAAACATGCAATGACTCTGGTTGATCCACATGTGGTTTGTGGAAAGAACACACATGCAATGACCACTGGTGGATCCATGTGTGGTTTGTGGAAAAGAACACACATGCAATGACTCTAGTGGTTGATCCATGTTTGTTTGTGGAAATAACACACATGAAATGACTCTAGTGGTTGATCCATGTGTGGTTTGTGAAAAGAACACACATGCAATGACTCTAGTGTTGGTTTTAGTATAAGAACACACATGCAATGACTCTAGTGGTTGATCCATGTGTGGTTTGCGGAAATAACACATATGCAATGACTCTAGTGGTCGATCCATGTGTGGTTTGTGGAAATAACACACATGCAATGACTGTAATGGGTCCACATGTGGTTTGTGGAAAGAACACACATGCAATTACCACTTGTTGGTCCATAAGTTGTTTGTGGAAAAGAACACAGATGCAATGAGTCTAGTGGATCCATGTGTGGTTTGTGGAAAAGAACACACATGCAATGACTCTAGTGCTGGTTTGTATTTTTAGTATAAGAACAAACATGCAATGACTCTAGTGGTTGATCCATGTGTGGTTTTGTGGAAATAACACACATGCAATGACTCTGGTTGATCCATATGTGGTTAGTGGAAAGAACACACATGCAATGACCACTAGTGGATCCATGTGTGGTTTGTGGAAAAGAACACACATGCAATGACTCTAGTGCTGGTTTGTGGTTTTAGTATAAGAACAAACATGCAATGACTCTAGTGGTTGATCCATGTGTGGTTTGTGGAAAGAACAAACATGCAATGACTCTGGTTGATCCACATGTGGTTTGTGGAAAGAACACACATGCAATGACCACTGGTGGATCCATGTGTGGTTTGTGGAAAAGAACACACATGCAATGACTCTAGTACTAGTTTGTGGTTTTAGTATAAGAACACACATGTAATGACTCTAGTACTGGTTTGTGGTTTTAGTATAAGAACACACATGCAATGACTCTAGTGGTTGATCCATGTGTCGTTTGTGGAAATAACACACATGCAATGACTCTAGTGGTTGATCCATGTGTGGTTTGTGGAAAGAACACACATGCAATGACCACTGGTGGATCCATGTTGGTTTTAGTATAAGAACACACATGCAATGACTATAGTGGTTGATCCATGTTTGTTTGTGGTTTTAATATAAGAACAAACATCCTGTGTCACGCGGATCGTGCGCACCAACCGTTGATCCTGTGTGATCCAACGAGGCTCGTTGCACACGTCATGCCCTTCACAAGACAACGTGAGACAGCACGAACGTCTCCCTCAACGAGACTTCTACAAGAAGGAACACGATGCCGTCCATGGAAAAAGTGGTAGAGTGGTCATGTCATGTTTAATCTAGTCTGCAAAGGCTACAAGTCTACTACACGACAACTGGTCATCCACGAACCACCGGCTATACCATTTTTACTACGAAGTGCGCCTGCACTCTCACTTCCGTCAGGCCCCCACCACACGAACCTTCCACGCGGAAGCCGCAGCCGGGAGAGCTATCAACCGGGGCCCTCGAGGAGGCCTAAACGTCCCCGCATTAAAAACCCAGCCTATCGGGTCATCCATTCGCACTCATCCACTACTCTCTCTTCCTTATCTAGCAAAACACCACAATCTTGAACGTACTTGCACGAACCTTCTCCATGAAACCAGTGCGTGGGGGTGAGTGTCCGAGCATCGCCGCCGGGGTGGTGCTTCACGCGGCAGATCTGGAGGAGCATCACGCAGCACAGGCCGAGGAGGACGAGCAGTTCAACCCCTTGGGGGACCATGTGCACGCCTGTGCTGACGACTTCGGAGGCGCCGATGAGGGCGTGGAGTTTGACGAACACGCTCCGCTCGTGTACCCGGAGGTACATCTATTTCTACATGTTTCATATTTTCTGCTCGAGCTTAATCTATCCAGGCGTCATGAAAAAATCTAGTCCTAATGATTAGATGCAACGTACGAACCGGTACATGGAGAGATCTAGTCTGTTCTGAATGAATCCATATTATTTATTTATTAATAAGTTACCAAGAACACAAACCACATTAATTTAGGAGCGAGCTGGGGAGACGGCCGTAATGAACTACTGAACCTGTATAGACATGTTATTGCATCGAAAGTAACTTGGAATGGTGGAAGGAATATATATTTATTATTTTGCTCACTTCAGTTTGTATTCCATACATTACAGGTGTATTCAAGTGAGATGGACTCTGACAAGGAGACCAAGGACAACAAGAGCCGCCATGTCATGAAGAAGCTCAAGAGTGGGATAATCCCTTTCCGCACTCGACTTGGGGAGCTCAGGTGCCCTTTCTATAAGAAAGGAGTCAACCCGAGGATTGCCAGCTTGATTCCGCATGCGGTTGGCATCGGTAAAAGCCCGGCTAGTAAACACAAGTCGGCGACCAAGGCTAAGCACGCTGCTTATGGCAAGTTCCTAAGGGAGTATGTTAAGAACGGCCTAGTGTCCCCTTACTTAGGAATCAGCAACTCCTAGCCGACCAACCCCGTCACTGTGTTGGCCCGGCCACTAATAATATTTAGTTCTCTTACCGTATCTAGACCCTTAAACTATGTGGATTTCTAGTTTCGTACCCTTCAAAATATATTCAAGTTCATCTGTTTATGTTGTTAAAGTTCCGGTGGCATACTCGTTATTTTGCATGGATAGAGGGGTGCCCCGATAGATATAAGGGTTATCATATCCGCTAGATCACAGAGGATCAACGATTTGTGGGCAAAACTGAGTACAACTGAATCGCCATGGTTAGACACGAGGGAAAAAACGTGACTCATGGTACGCGTGTGCGGTGCACAGGGCGATAGCGGACACGTGTGGCCGTGCATGATGAATTAGCCTACACGGTGCACGGTAGTGCAACGAAACGCTGCTTCCCTTCTCCTTTAATAGAGGCCTCCCCACTCCCACTCATCACGCACTCGCTCACTCAACCGTTTCCACTGTCCCATCACCTTCAGCAAACGCCCATCAAAACCCCAACCATGCCAGCGATGGAGAAGATCGGCCCGGTGGCCATCGACGCCTCCAAGGCAGCCGACGAGGAGCCCCCCGTCCCCGTCCCCGCATCCGCCGTAGCCTCCGGCGAGGAGGCCTCCGCCGGTCTCGGACAGATCCCGTTCGGCTAGGACCCCTATGAGGAGGTTGTCTACATAAGGCCGGAGAACCCCTACTACACCAGGATCGCCGACCGGTGGTCTGAGGTAACCAGGGTTTTCTCCCCTTCCCTTGTTCTTCCCCCGTTCCCATCGTTGGATGATAGATCGTATGTTATTAGGGCTCGGCTGTTCGTATTTTTTACAGTAGCTAATCCTATTATGGTAGATCTCGATTTTCGATGAATCCCCCTGTTCGTAGTTGGGATCGGTATTCGATTTGGTTTGAGATTTGGGGAATTATCGGGAGATCTCATTTGGTTAATTTATGCAAAAAATCAATCCCGATAATCAAAGTATCTCAATCATGTCCTTATTTCACTCTTCTGTTTTTTCCAACAGGAGGATAGCAGCAACCTCCGCAGCAACGATGAGTCGCAGGACACCAAGACTCGTCATGTGCTGAGGAGGCTGAAGTCCGGTCAGTACAACAATTCTTCACCGGTGACATGTACAGGTGCCCCTTCTGCCCCACCAGGAGGCTCCACGACACGGACTTCAACTCCCTCATGAAGCATGTCGAGGACGTGAGGACCTACGGTGAGTCCTGAACATCCACGGCTTCAGGGCCAAGCACCAAGCGCTCGGTCTTCACCTTCGCAACCTCCATAAGGTGGCTATCGAGGAGGGTCGCATGCCCCCGATCAGACCCAAGGTGCCCAAGGTCAAGGGGCTGGGTAGCAAGAAGTGGAGGAGGCGCCAGAGGGAGGAGGCGGATGCCCTCCTGGCAGAGGCCATGAGGGGCCACTGATCAGCTGCTGCTGCTGCTACTGTAAAGCAGCTTCTTTTGTCTTGTCTGTGTTGAAGCAATCCGCTGCTGCTGCTGCTGAGCAGCCTAATTGTCGAACCTCGTTAAGTACCGTACTATATAACCTATATTAGCTGCTTTATCTACATCTTCTCTATTTACTGAATTTATTTATGGTGCTGGTTTGTTTTGCTGCTCTAGATTTGCTACCACATTGAGGTAAAATGATCGCAAAAGGAACAATGAATGAAGAGAGAAGCTGCTCTAGATTCCCTACCTTTTTGGGCAAAAAAAAACACAACTGTTAGAGAGAGAGGGGA
This sequence comes from Avena insularis, assembly GCA_023614405.1. Classification (NCBI taxonomy): domain Eukaryota; kingdom Viridiplantae; phylum Streptophyta; class Magnoliopsida; order Poales; family Poaceae; genus Avena; species Avena insularis. The sequence continues at coordinate 250,092,184 of CM042696.1, forward strand.
AAAGACGCTCTTTAAAAAGTCCACTTTAGGCGTCATGGCGCACATAACAGCCAAGCCTTTGACCAGACGACACCCCCCTCCGAGCGCATGTGAGGGCTTCGGAATATCGGGAGGGCAAAAGTGAGGACAAACGAGACACAATGTTGCTATAGCTAAATCTGACAAAAAGCTGAATTTGGCTTTACCATGCAATTTGGCTAGAGCTCCACAATGTAGCTATTCTAAATCCCTAAACTATATGGTGCGTTGAAACCTAATGCTTTTCCATCGACACGTGTGTTGCAAAGTTTCTTGATCGTGCATGCTTACACAAGTGGCCTACAGAGAAACTTATAGAAGCATGGGCAAACAAGCTTCATTTTGGCAAATTCGGGACAAGCTTTTTAATCGTGAAGCTGATCGGCTGCCCCGGGGTGCAGGGATGCTAGGTCCATGTCTATGCTTACACTTCTTAAACTTGTACACTTCCTTCTGTCCTGTCATGTTACGTCATGTCAGCACCGCGCACCCGCTGCGGATCGGCAACGGGACGGTGGTCTACATGACCAGTCTCTGCCACGCCAAAGCCACGTCGCACACCCATCCCATCGCCTACCGGGACGAACACCGAATTTAATCGCTAGGATTGGAAACCATCGGTGCTCGCCCGGTCAAACTTGCTTCCGCATGGGTATGACCGAAATATTGGTAAACGGAATTTAAGCATCGCCTTTTGTCTCCTCAGCACATCACTGTGCAAAAATCCCCAACTCATTCCTTCCGCCGGTGCCGCCACCGCAAGAACCAACGACGCTGCCGCAGGCACCGTCTCCGCCTGGCCATACCACCGCAACAGATCACTCCACCTCCATGCCCAGTCCCAGCCACCGCTACCGAAACTAGGCCACCGCCGCCGCATTAGCTGCTGCCATGGACACAGAGTATGGCGTGTTCGACGAAGGGATCGACTACACCGACGAGTACACCGTCATCGCCCATGGCACCACCAAGCTGACGGTCGTCCACACAAATGTGTCAGCGGAGGTGGCCAAGGTCATCGCAATGTACGAGCGGTGGCTACAAGATCTGATGGACAGGTACAAGATCGTCGGCCTTGACCTCGAGTATACCAGAGATAGGAAGAGGACGGCGCTTTTGCAGCTGTCCATGCGCAACCACTACCTACTATATCACGTATGTAAGGCAAAATCTGTATGCCCGGAGCTTCACGAGTTCCTACACATGAGGGAGATCTACTTTGCCAGCGTCGACATCAAGAACGACACTCCGAAGCTAGAACGGGATCTCCTCGTTCATGTCGTCAATCACGTCGATCTCCAACGTTTGTGGAGGTACCCGGATGGCGGTAAGGGGAAAGCCGTCATGGCTAGACTCGCTTCCGACATCATCGACCGGGAGTACGTCGGCATGAAAATCAAGTTCTCGAAGGACCTGCACGATCGATGGGAGTGGAGGCACCTGGATTACGATGCGATCAAGTACGCAGCCAGGGACGCGTATGTCTGCTACAAGATGCTCAACAAGATCTGGCGGGTGGGTGAGTGTGCTGTTTACCACTACTAGTTTCGCATTTCGTTCCTAGTTTTATCTACTTTGTATTTTATCTACTTTGTATTTTCTAAGCATTCTGTGTGTAAGAACCAAGCTCATATGATCCTTGTGCTATTAGCTACTTAACCTGTATGAATTACATTCCCCCTTTTGTATGCTCAACATTTATTCTTACAAATTCTGTCTGTGCCATTTGCATGCGGCAGAATCCAGGACTGACATGCATAAGGTGTGATACAGTCATAAGTCATAACCAAACCCAGATTATAGAGGAGGATACAGTCATAAACCAGATTATAGTTTGACAAAGGTAATACATAGCAGTTCGTAATTGCTCACATAGTGTACTTATGAAATAACATGTTTTCATAAACACAACAATCATGCACTAATAGTCTACATCCCAGCCTGTTGGAGAAGGCAACCGATCCCAGGATGCCTTCGGTCGCTTGCCCCGGTTTGTAGATTCATCTATGATCCGGCATCTGGGACAAACAACCTGCCTTGGTGGTGGTTCAATGATGCGATGCCTGGAACGAGATTTTACAATCTAGCGGTACAACTCGTGGCTAACATACCCGTCAATTGCAGCGTACTTCAGATTAGGTTCAGAAAGTGGCTTATCCTCCCAGTAATCGTGCCCTAAACGCCTCCACGAACATCTCGGCAATTTGTCCTTCATGACAGCGTACCACGGGTCTATGAGTTCGGAGGCAAGAGCGGCCATCCCGGTCTTACTGCCCTACGTCCCTGGGATCCAGTAAATTTCCTAGATGTCCACTCTGCACTCCTTTGGGATTCTAATGTTGACAGTCAGGCTTTCAAGCAGTTTATTGTCATTCGTGATGTCAACACTGGTAAATGTTATGTGCTGGTTCACGATAAAGTCATGAAACAGATCCCTAATACTTTCTCCCCACCTGCATGAAAATGAATTCAGACAAATAATATAGCAATAACTTCTGCAAACATACGGTTCAGGAACAAAAAGACAGAAAAGTCTACCAGATGCCGTCAGCCCCCTTCTCGCAAAAAGGCTGGTATACGAGGACATGTCCCTTCATGGAGAGTTGCACCACGGCGATCCTAAGGCAATCACGACTGTACTCGAGGTCGAGACCTACGAACCTGTTTTCTTCGAACTGCAGCCAACTCGTGAAATTATTCAGAGTGTTCCTCACCGTCCGAGGGTCGGTGGTGTAGACGGCATCGATCTTCTTCCCGCCATGTACTTCGATGTCGAAGTGCACAGTTTCTGGCCTGCCGTCGTTTCGGACGTCCGGAGTGTCCATGACTACAGGCAAGAGGAAAAGGATACAGAGGAAGAGGGTGATGCGGTGGTGGAGGAAATGGATGAGGCCGTGGAAGACAAAGACGATGAGGCCGTGGAGGAGGAAATGAGACGGAGAAGTGAAAGATTGGAATCGCCCTTAACAATATCTGGAATGGTGCACAACCGTTCGTAGTAGGGTGAAGGTGGCAAAAAAGGGCGGTTTTACACGTCAACGCTAGCACTTCCTAAAATTTTCTCTGCGCCACTTGCATGCGGTGGAATCAATTCAAATGTAAGAACTTTTACACGTGCCGACCTTCACACACTGACAGGCGGGCCGCACATTTCCCATTTATGATTTATTTTTTCACTTCCTTAGATGGTTTTGGTGCCCGCCCTCAATAATTACGCCCCCCGTTCTTTTCTTCCACGCGGACGAGAACCGGCGATGGCGGTGGTTCCTTGCAGATTCGCTCCCCACTCGAACAACTGCCCCATCCCTGATTCCACCCCCTCTCGAATCCATCCTCCTCCTCATCACAACGCCTCCATTAATCCACCGGATTCCAGACTCCATTTGCTGCTATGGGTAGAGCTTGGGGTAGCAGCATGCTGAAGCGAAAGGCATGCGACGACGACGCGGATGGCCAGGGCGACCACTACCGCAAGGATTGGGGATGGCCGAACCTCAGCGCCGTGAACATGCACAGGATCGCCTCGGAGTTGGACATCATCTCAGCCGGCCGCCTCGCACGCTGCATCCCTGGCTACCGCGTGACAATGCGGAACATGGACGAACAACCGTTCGGCACGCCAGGCCTTCTTTACCCCAATAACAGCAAATGGCCAGACGACCGCGATGGCCACGTAAGTTCCAGTATCTAGCTTATTCGTTCCGTCATATTGTTGATTCATATGTGCTAAACTCTCATCGGAATCCTATGTTCCTTTCGTTGAACGTGTTGTGTGCATGCACGGTTTGAACAAATCAAACCATTTAAGACTATTCTGTATAGCGGAAGCTGTGCTCGTACCTGATATTCTGGTATTTTCATAGTGACATAGTCTTACTTTAGGTGATAAACTAGTTGTCAATTTCGATTTTGCAATGGAATGCCTGCTAGGTGATATTCTGTTTCCTAAAATAAAAACAAACAGATTAGACGATTTAAGGCTGTTATGCCCCGAGCTGTTTAATTATGATCACCGTCAGGAGTTTGTTCTAGGGGGCTCTGCTTCTACTCCATATATTGAGTATCTTCGTAGTGACACAGGCACAATTTAGGCGATATCTAAGGAGACACTCGTATTTAGGCGATATTTTGTGTACTTTAATATAAAGGTCCAGTTGTCAAATTGTATCTGCAATGGAATCCATGCTAGGTGATTGTACCAACTGACAACAAACTCTGCAAAATATTCATGCAAAACTGATGCTGCTGGATAAGTGGTCGGAATCAGTAGTGGTGAATATCAAGGAAGAAGAAGAGACAGAAATGAGAGATGACCAGAACTGGGTGGGTGGCAACGGAGAGTGGCTGGTCCTTTTATCCCAGGATGGGAGTACTTGGACTCTAAAAAATTGCTACAGATCGAAGAGACTTGCAGTGCCATCTTTGAAGGGTGTCGGAATTACTGCATTCAACAGCGGGTGGTCGCCACCCATTTCTGAATTTGCTTACAGGTTCAACATGGCAGAACTTGAGCTCGTGAAGGTACAACTCCCACATAGACCGCGGGAGGGGGCATGGAAGAACTGGGAGTACGACCTCTTAGCGGTGTTCGACAAGGCAATCACATTCATTAGATGCCTAGAAGACAAGGAATGTACAGTCTTGCGCGACGACTTCCTACGGCCGGAGAAGTATGTCGACGCCGTCTTCACCTACGGCTACTCTTCGTACAGACCGCAACGCATTTATGCGGTCACTGAACCTAGCAGCGACGTGCGTGTTTGGGAGCCATCCAATTGGGAGTAACACACAGGTACCCACGCAGCCCCGCGCATAATTCTAGCTCCGGTCAGCGAAGATGCAGTAGTAGATGCTGAATTTAGGACACGGCGCTAGTTCCTGGCACCTCTCGGAGACAACACGGAACATCATGATGAACTCTTGTGGATTCATATCAGGGGAGCACTAAACAGCGTTGGTGATACAATAGAACATATGGGGACACAACTTTCTTCATACCCATCGCTACGGTGTCACGTTTTCTCGAGGTCTGCATGCCCATCCGAAGACCCAGTAGAGCAAGTCTGGAGCAGAGTCAACAATCAGAAGGGACAATCTGTGTTTTTTGGGATCAACTACCCTTTCTTTGTCGGAGCCCCTGGAGCTATTGAACCTGTAATTGCTCAGGCAGCCCTGGCCCCTGATGCTGCTGCTACTGCTGGTGGTGGTGGTGGTGTTGGTGGTGGTGGAGCTGACGAAGAACTAGCTGCTGCTGCTCCTGGTGAAGCTAACGAAATACTTGGTGATGCTGCTGCTGGTGAAGCTGACGAAATACTTGCTAATGCTGCTGCTGGTGAAGCTGACGAAATACCTGTTGAGGCTGCTGCCGGAGTCCAGGAAGAACATGCTAGTGTTGTTGCTGAGGTGCCAGCACTTCCAGTGTTGATAGCATACTGTCCTGTTTGCTGCACACTCACGCACCTATCATGTTGACACTCCAGATCCGACCTGGAGCCGAATCCACGTAGGGGGAGGGGGCCTACAATTGGCTCATCAGTGGGATCGTACTATTTGAATGAGAATGACAGACGGCCAAAAGCAGCATTCTGGTTCGTTTCGACGATACCACCAGCTCCAGGGACCTAGTGCTCATACTGGCAGATCCGATGAACCATTTGTCTTTATCTTTATCATTAGTTACGCTTATGTGTGTAAAGACTAAGCTGTGCTTATTTGTGTAAGACTAAGTTAGGCCTAACTGCGTAATATTCAGTGAAGCCCAGCTTTTCTTTCCACGCCCATAACAACAGAATTGCACCATAGAACATACAAATGTAATGTGCATACCATGCATTTTTGCTCAGGATAACAACCATTTCAAGCAAATTATACATCGTGTACACATTTGAACGCATCACTAGAATGTGCCACCTATTGATGATTGATGACATGGATCTAGCTTTTCTGTGCTTATTTGCATTGAATCGCTCATTGATTTGTTCACATATTTTTTCGCAATGGCTAATGAACTCCACTCTCTTGGTAACTTTCTTCATCAGCGAGCACTTGTTGATGCAATGCAAAGTATAGAACATGATTGTCATCGTCATTCCATTTAGGTTCTCTATGTTTCGTCATCACGGAGCTACTAATTTCAAATGAAAATCTAGTAAACAATATATGTGTACATTGTTAGAGTATGCTACGGCCACGGTACATACATGTTTTTCTACAAACACAAGAAGAAAACTTGATGCATTTTCACCTTGTTGGCGTTGTGCCGAATTGGGTGGATGTGGCTTTGGGGTTCGGAGAGGAAGGCGCCATGGCTGGTGTGTGCGCGACCACGGCGACAGTGAGCTTGGATTCTAGAGGAGACCAACAGGACCGAGCATGGTCGGCATGGGTACAGATCTCACCCGGGAATGAATTCCCGTCCCCGCGCCGTGCCAATGGTGCGGTCATGGTGAGGGCGAGCTCTGATTCGGGATGGGGAGGAGAATGGGCCGAGCAGGTTTGTCCAAGTCCTAGCTCCGCGCCATGGCCGCGACCACAGATTGTCGCCCCGGAGGAAGAAGCAGACGCGTAAAGGATGCATGCGCCAACACTGCAAGCCTACATGGCAGCAACAACGGCATCGACATAACGGCAAAAGCTGACAGGGGGGACCCAACTTGACGGCTGTTAGCCTAATTTTTTGTATTGAAACATAAAGTTGAATTCGTGCCGAAAAGGACCCTCTGAGTATTTGGCACGCCAACTATAGTCATCGCGGATGATATCAGGGAACTCGGGTACCGCGTTGCCTGGCCACCCAACTTTCAGGCCGCAAAATGATATTCTCCCATAGTTCGTAGCACGGCCCATAGCCTGCTGGGTGGCCCAGTTAGATGGATCCAAAAGGGAGGCCCATACCGGATGAAGGAAGGCTACGTGGAAGTCACCGACCTACTCGGAGCCTTGGCGTACAAGACACGAAGACTATTATTAGTGTAGGACTCTGTAACTTGTCCGGCAAGGTCCTTTCCCTATAACCCTAGGTTCTGGTGCCTTTATAAACCGGACCTGTGGGAGCCTTTAGGACGAACAACCAACATACAACGTAAAACACCTTGCACAGTGAACCGATCTCTATAACTCGGCGTATTGCCATTATAGTGATTTATAGAAGGAGTAGAGTTCCGCCACCGTTGTGGGATTTGAACCTGGGTAAACTGTGTTACCTCGTACCCGCCAACTCACCTCCTTCCCCCAACTATTTAAACACGCTCTATGAGGACCCCTCCATGGCGTACTCATCAGCAATACCACGAAAGTGATCCACTTCAAAGTGCAAGTCTAAAGGTATTAGTATTTGACTGTACACAATTTGAACTATGTGTCATATGTATGGTACCACTATTGATGTTGATATATTATTTTGAAAATAAAAGGTAATGGTGAAAGAGAATATTGGAAATATTTGGCAGAAAAGAAAAGACTAGAAATTTCTAGCTTAGGTATATAAATGATATACACGTTATGGTTGTATTATTTGCTTGTTAAACAATGTGGTTCTTGGGTATTGGATACCAAATCGGTTGGGGTGAAATGTCACACAGAGCAACACAATTCATGAACTACAATTGATGTAGCCCGATGTACGGTCATTACCACATCAATGTCTCCAATGTATTCTAAGTCTTCATGGACTTCGAAGGTGATTCCTATCCTCTATGCGAGCCCACTTCCTACCCTATTGAATGGTATATTACTTCATACTCTATCCTATGACCATGATAGGTTCACACCGACAAGTATGGAGACAAGAGAGGAAGCCCGAGGACTCATGCTCGACAAGATGGAGGCTTGGAAGATGAGATGGAACAAGAAGGCCATTTCAGCGGGCAAACCGACACCGCCAAACCCACCACCGGAATCTTTGGCGCCAGAACCAGCAGACCGGACCTACTGCCAAAACCACCACAAATTCCGGCGCCAGGCCTGGTGGAACCCGGTGCCTGCTGGAAACGGCTTCTGTACACCAATCCGACGAAGACCAGAATGACCGGTGACCGCTGAAACTTCCAGCTACAGATCCGCTGACGTCGGACTTATCACCGGAAATCCCCGTCTACACACTGATCCGGGTTTGATGCCCTGGAATTTTCCCTTTAGTTACCCTTTTGCCTAAACTACCCCTATTCTAGTGGCTGGCCTATAAATAGAGCCCCCACCACCTCATGTATCCCTTAGGCATAGATGATAGACTAAAGACAACCCCCTTTGTGGAATTTCTAGTTTTGCCTCACCCCCTTTACTAAGGTGATCCACTGTCGTCACCAAGCTCGTTGGATTTTGCATAGCACATCCATCGTTGTACAAGTCCTTGGACTCCCTTCTCCAAGACATCAAGATCCGCCCCAAGGTGTTCGTACCTATCCTCTTGGGATTCATGGGAGGACATTGACTGATCTTTCCTTGTGAGCATTCTATCGGACCAGTGACTACCCACAGGAGCAATTGGCCTTGTATCATGTTGTGTTTGCATGTGTTCATCATGTTCTTAGCGAGGTGTGTGTCCGCTTCTTCTACCTTCTCCCTTTCCCCTTGCTTTCCCATCGATTTGACCACAAGATCCGTGAAGATCAGGCCACCCATATCATCTAGTAATAGAAGCTTTTGGTTGCCACGGATTTCACATCGATTTGGTCATTTCCCCATAAATTCGAAAATTCCACCAAAAAAGACCCAATTCGTGTTTTGGATTGAACTGTGAGTTGAGTGCATTTTGTTACGTTTTGATCCATGGATTACTTGGTAAACTTGTTGATCTACCTTCCCCTGCATTCCCATGGCCTAATTCCATCATTTTCCCCTTAGATGTGAAATTTTCCATCAAGTTTTTCCGCAAAAATCACATTTTTTGTGTTCACAAACTCGTTTCAGCAAGAAGCCTGCACTACTAGGGAATACCTTATCACTGGCGCACGGCTTTTGGTATTCTATGGTGCATATAGGATGCACCACTACTCCCTCACCACTAAATTATATTTCTGTGCAACATATTGATATGTGCCAAAAAATTCTCAGATTTCTGTGGCACATTTCTTCGTATGCGCCACATAATTAGTTTCAGTGGCGCATATCCCTCCATGCGCCACAAAAATGCAATACTCCATAAAATGCTTAACATATGCGCCATAGATTCTATTACAGGTATTCAAAGTAAAATACAACCCTGGTACAGAATCAGGTATTTATACAAGATTTATACAGATCAGTAGAAATAATACATTGTATATAGTATGTGAGAACCGACATATAATACAAACACAAGTATAATCTTATCACACTTAGATCCGAATAGAGATACATATATAGTGTCAAGTGCAGAATTTTTACACAAGTTTCCAATACAAAGTTCATATCATCTCACATTACAAATGAAGTGGTCACTGCCTACACTAGGATCAAATATAATGCAACTGTGATGGCGCTGAGCAAGAGCAGGATCCCGACCAATATCTTCATCTGTTCTTCTTCCACATGTGGTTCCTCCACTTGGCTACCGCCTCCTCTCTAGTCGCATATCCTTTGTAGCTATTGCCGCTGAACTTATTCACTTGTTTCTAGCAGTCCTCCCACTCCTTGTAGACTCCTGGAACCCAGCCATTGTACACCACATACCACTTCTCCATCTCTATAGACGACAAGGTATATTACTAAATCATGCAATGGAAAGAATTAAAGGGTTCACATGCATATATTTTCATAAAAATTAAAGCAAATGATTCATAAACCTAAAAGATAGCATCGCGATCATCATAGAAGTAATAAGTGCAACGAGAACATGACCACAATATAGTTAAGTCCAACAACAACGACTGTTTCGAGCTATGAAAGTTCAGTTTAGGACACACTATACACGTCCATCGATACACAAACTCATGAAGATAATAAAGTTTATGACACAGATACTACACGCGTCCATCGAGAATATACACACACTTGATCATGCTAGGCACACATCGATCATGAAGACTTCTTCTCGCTCGACGTTGAGAACGGTTGATATCCCTCTTTCTTTATCCATGTCTTGGTGTCACCTTACTTATGGAGGTGTTCTTCGATCTCCCTCTTAGTTAACCCTTTGGTTTATTGTAGCCCTCCCCCCTTGTGTTGACATCTTCAATGATTATTTCCGACAACTTCATCTGGATGTGATGGAAGTCTTCTCTATGATCATCATCGTCGATTTGCAACAACTTTTCGGCCCATCCTCGGAGACTAGAAGGCAGCGATAGGTTCTGGCAATCCTGGACAACCTGGGTGTGATGGAGGACATAGAAGGCCTCCTTGGCGCGACCAATAGTCGGATGCTTGACGTAGGGAACTCGAGCACGTGCTTGAACACATGGCTACCATCCCTAAAACAATCTGCCTTATTGGCGAAGGGGCATCCTTTTTTGTGTTTCCCTCGATAGCCTCATCGAGAACAACACTTATTCTGGTGTAGTCTTTCTTCTTTGTCAAACTCCTCGTGTCAAAATACGTGGCTAGAGAATACCTCGGGGAAATGACGATGAGTGTGTAGTATTTGTCTCCGCAACATAATTGGAATGGGATGTTGGAAAAAGAGCAAAGGGAGAAATCTATAAGAAAGCCATAGGTTACGGTGGTGAGTGAGTGTGTACTTACCCGGGAAAGAAAGGTAAAAGAAGTTTGTCCTTCCTCTTGTTGTCGAGCATGAACTTCTTGAGGTACGCCGTTGCCTTGGTCCATGTCTCTGATCCTTTGAACAACTGGTTGTCCCGCAGGTAGTAGGGATCCACCATCACGACGGGTGGGCTACTCTCTCTCTTTATCTTCATTGTATGGCACATTGGCCATGAAAACCAGGTAATTTGGCTCTTTGTCTTTAAGAAGGAGGCCCTCTAGTGTCTTGATACACTAATGCAAAGTTACCATGGGTCCACGCGTAACGTGGAGCAGCTCTAGAGTCAACATCGGATCACCAGCTTCATGCACTCAGCACGAGCCATGTTGGTTGGCTACTACAACAACAGCGTCCTAAGCCCAGATCCTATTCGGAAGAGGTTGGCTTGTAGCCTTATTATTATTCTTACTTCTATTCTTGGATTCTTCTTTGCAATAGGGTCCTCCACTGCCATCTGCTCAAAGGTCGCCTTTTGGAGTGTGTTAGGGATGAAAACCAATTCCAGTTTCTCCTGTGGATCGGCGGCCGGAGGCGTCTCTTGAGAAAAACCATGCAAGACCAGGCGTTGCGTGCATGTACTAGTACGATGTGACACCCCTGAGATTAGGGCTAGACAAATCCCAGACCACTGTCTGGTACAAGCCTAACCTAAATCCCACAAGCATATACAGGAATAATCTGTAACATTACAGTGACCCTACGACACAAAAATTATTACAGCGAGCTCATAACTGAGCGAAGAACCAAATTATTACAAGCAGAGGTCACTGACCACGAACATCAAATAACAGAAGGAAAATTATGCTATTAAGTATAGCAAACTTAAGAAATGGCCTAGGAGGCGTGAAGCATAACGATGACGTCCCAATCCATAGATTCTAGGCTGCCGACCGGGAACCCCAATCTACTTGTTGATGTCGAAGCTGTAACAAACTTATATTCTATGTTAACACTTACCTGCTGCAAAAGTATCAAAGCAAGGCTAAGTACAGGGTGTACTCCACAAGACTTATGGCTGGTGGGGTTATTTTGCATAAAGCTAACTTTCTTTGTAAAAGAGGTAGGAGAAGCTCGACTAATGGAACCATTTAAAAAGGGGATAAGAAAGTGATATCACTAGCTTTGATCTTCTTTTGATATCCACTGAATCTTTATCAGCTGAACCTATCAACTAGGATCACCCCCTCGATCCCTGAGGAAGCATCCTTAAACACATCTCACATCTCTTAGCAAGTTTTACAATTAGGTGATATTTCTCTATGATCATCACATCCGTTCCCAAGTCGTCCATAACCGCGGACACGGCTTTTGAAAAGATTAATACCCTGCAGGGGTGTACAACTTTACCCACACGTACCAACCGATTCTTAGTTCCAGATCATTAGCCCTCTTCCTTGGAAGGCCGGTAGAGAGTGGTTGACCACGACCTTTACATTGCTTTCGCTGAGACCATGAGTCTAGCCCTAAGGAGATGTCGTAGTAACGGGTCAAGTCCTGAAGCCGGTCACTAGAGATGTGAACAGGGTTTGGGATTACAGAGGGCGGGCCTCTCCCATTTCCTACCACGCTTATCTACCTGTATGAATGCACCTCCTTCACTGCCTTCTAGAACAACCAAAATACATATGTCGAATGGAACGCCTGAACTATGTGACTCAAGGAATCTACTAGGAAAGTTAGTTGGTCGAGGGGGTTTTCAGGCCCCCGTGTGCCTGTACGCTCATCTTGGTTCAAGAGGCAAGAACTCGGATCCTAGTGGTGGCAAGTATGGGACTGCAAAAAAAACAACCTGACGTGGCCTCCCATACAAGCCTTAGCATGTTTAACTTTTGTCTCTAATCATACCATGTCATCCTGTCATACTAGGTTCATTCGTAGCTATGATTCATCAATCAGATGGATCAACGGTAACAACTAAGCATGGTTATGCACAACAGACATAAATAGATCTAGCAAAGCTCATAAGCCAAACCCTAGTTATGCTAGGAGCAGTGGATGAGGGAATATAGGCTACAAAGGTAACATGCATCAGATAGGATTAACCTATCTATCGATAAAAGACTTTGGAATTGTATGCACACAGAAAGAATGAATTACTTTGAAATCATAGGATTATATCATGTGTGGGGTTTTGCTTGCCTTTGCCTATTGATACTCAGATATAGAACTTTAGGTTCATCAGCTTGACTTATTCGTCAATATCCTTTGATGGTGTTGATCTCGGTCTTCGATCTTGGAGTCGGTATTCTATTCCAAACCAAACACCGGAAACAAATGGGAAAAGAATCAACACGTGGCATCGATGCAATGCTCAAGCAGGGATGATGATCTGACAAGTTAAATGACATTGAATTGAAACCCTAGAACATGCTTGGTCAGTTTAAACGGGGTCCAAGGGGTCCTCACCCTAATTTGGAGAAATCCCGGATGCATATGAGAGGGGTTATTATCTTATAATTAAAATTGTCATGTTAGTTACTTAACATGCATGATTATGATTCTATTATGTAGATATCATTTTTCTGAACATTTTGATATATTATTTGTATTTTTCTGATTTAAAATGAATTAGTTAAGATTTTTATCTTTTTAAATCCATTTTTAAATAATTTTAAATAACTAAACATTTTGGAATTATGAAAATATTTTACAACCTGGACCCACGTGTCATACTTTTATTATTTTCAGAAATTAATTTCCAAAATGATTAAAAAAACTGACAATAGGGACCCATCTGTCAGCGTTTAGTTAAGTACAGAAATTATTTCAGAAAACATTAAAAGAAAAGAAATACTACATCATCATGATGCATTGCTGATGTCATCCATGGAGATCCTACAAATCGAGCACGGGATCAACACAGGGGCGTGTGCGGGCACACGGAAGTGAGGGCGTTCGAAAGAGGGCAACGAGGCATGTCGGATAGTGGTGGTGCCCCGCAAAAATGGTCACCAGAATAGGAGCGATGGGCCAATGTCCAGGCACCCAGCGGAGGTTGTCTGGGGTTATGCAACGTGGTGATGAACCAGGAAGCTAGAGAGGGAATTGAGGGCACGGGGAGAACCGAAAGCTCACCCTGAGCAACATGGTGGTGGTTGCGAGGCCGGAAGAGGTCGGGAACACCAGCGATTGGTGACAGTGGCCGTCGAAACTCTGAGGATAAATATCTCGATTTGGGACGCCCGTGGACGATTGTTTTGGCAAGGAAGGTCATGGTGACAAGGTGGATCTCATGGTGTCTTCAGATAGACGAGGGGAGGCGAGTAACGATGGGGCGAGATAGCACCTACAGGCTAGGGTTCTGGCCATGACGGGGAACAAGGAAGAGAAGAAGAAGTGGGGCTCTCCTAGGGTTACAAGTGGAGGGGGAGGGTTCCTATAGCCATCCGGGGGCGACAGCGCTAATCTTGGCGGTGAGAGGATGGCATCGGGTGGCCAGCGACGAGCCACCGAGATGCTTCGCTTCAGCGTGAGGAAGAAGAAAATAAAGAGATGGACGAACGGGTACAGCTGGCTTGGGCCGAGGTGGGCCACGGGTGGTCTTTGGGCAAGGTTGAGCAGGGGAGGGAGGTAGCCAGGCAGACGCCTGGTTCTGCTCTGGCTCACTTTTTTAAAATAAAACATTTTTCTTTTCCATTTTATTTTGTCTCTTTTGTAATTTCAAATTCATTTATGTTTTGAGTCATTCCAAAATATCAGATCCTTTTAGTCCATTTGGGATCCACAAATTTTGATAATTTTCAAAATACTTTCAAAACCACCCTTTTGAATGAGTTTCAAAGAGAGAGGGGACACTAGGTTTTAGGGTTTTTAGTTTATTTTCCTTTTCTGCAACATTTCTTCCGTTAAAAGGATGCATGCAATGCTTATGATTCACAAACCAATCCTAATTCAGATTTAATAAAACTAGGGGTGTTACAATTCTATCCCCCTTAAATGAATCTCGTCCCAAGATTCCTAGGTAGGAAGATATAAGGAACATGGTTTCACTAGACTTCGACGATCTTCTTGAAGAGGTTGATACATGCCACCATTATTGAATGAATGAAGCGCTTCATTTTCTTCGAGGTAGCTTCACACACTAAAGAACAGAGGGAATGACACAGAACCACAACAAAGTATCTCATGGTCAACTCATGGATAGATGTTCCATAACATCTCCGGAGCCAACGAACATGAAACACATCAAGATAACAGAGAGAGCAAAAGAGATGGTTTCAAGTTGTTAGATGACTAGTCTTCATAAGGATTGAGACCATGGAACTTTAGAAGAGTTTAAGCTTTTGAAAAGGAGGGCGTACGACGGTAAGAACATGCCCACCAACTTCGGAAGATGAAACTCTACTCGATGACTTAAGTAGAGCTTCCAGGGATACATAGATATAGAGAACCAAGCTGTTGAACTATTTTTTGATACAGAAGGATCACTCTTCATTCAGCAAAAGGTCAAGACAAAAAGGTTGTTTTGGTGGAGAGGACTCATAAGAGTCACAAGGAACATGTAATAAGAGGAACTTCTGATTATTAAAACCATTGTCGCTCTTCAAACATGTTAGAGGAACCGAAGGAAACTCTTTATTCATCTAGGCTTATCAAAATCTTTGCCAAAGATCACGATATCACTTTACACCATCAGATGAATAAATAGGAAGATTTTTGATCACATGAGGAAAAAGAAACTTCATTCTTACACTTCAGTTACTTGGCACAAAAAGATGCTTCCCAACATAAAAGGGTCTGGAGGATCGACCGAGGGATCTTTAGCAACACTACTTTAAATGTTCTCTTTGATGTTGGAGAAAGAGGACATCAGGTAAAAGTCAGACTTTGGATACAAAGGAAACCATAAGTACAATTTCTATAACAATCATAGAAGATGCCTCATGAAGAGTGTTTGTTATTGCTTATCCAAGAGAATGTGACAAGAGGTCTTCCGGCTATTTGTGTCAACCATTACATCAATTGTGCCAAAAATTTCAAAGAGACCTATGTAAAAAACCTTGATGAACACCAACCATTATTTTTGCTTGAGATTCAGCTCTGGTTAGGTGGAATAATACTTCAGACTCAGCATGTCCGAATAGAAAGTTTACAACATTTACCACAAGGTAAAGTTGCTGGAGTCTCAAGACAAAGACTACAATGTCAAGCGCCAAAACATGAGCTAGGTTGCAGCTCCCATGTATTAACAACTTATCCAAAAGATAATTGCTCCTGCATAAATTGATTGCAATGAAACACGAATGCATCCTTGTTGAGAAACATTTAGGACGATACTAAAGTTTGTAGGACTTCTTCTCTTCAATGACAAATCAGTTAGTGGCTTTGGGTGCGTAAAGAATCTTCTCGAGATGTGAAGGTATCACCCTACCATATCAAGAATACTTTGCACATGCTTGACTGATTTGAAATAATCTCTGAGGAAATAAAGATAACTCGTCTCATATCCACAACGACAACTTTCAACTATTGCACGTGAACCAGAGAAGGTCACTCCTAACATCCAGAACACACGCTTTGAGATAACATGAAGACGGTTCTCAAAAGTTTCCAACATTAATGTCAAATGTTCCATATGAATCATGTCTAACTTGGGGAGGATAAGGATGTCATCGATGGGCTCAATAACAAACTTATAGTGACACTCCAAGAAGATAGACTCACATGTGGTATGAACAAAACAACAATATTGGTCAGACCAAAGAACATGAAGATGTACCCAGATGAAACATCACGAATAGATACACCATCAGGATAGTCCTTGGGACTGAGTTTGATTTGATGATAGCCCAAATCAAATCAAAAGCGGTGAAGATAACATTTCCACGAAGGAAACACTATCTTCTTCATCGTGAACAAAACTAGACATCACTTTAGCTGGAACAAGTCTGATAGAACTTTTGTCTTACAACTCTCTAGGTTGTTCTTTAAGCTCAAACAACTAGTTCAGGGGTATCCAGTGTGGACCCTTGGAGAAGGATCTATTCAAAGATCTAGCTTGCTCAAACAACTAGTTCAGGGGTATCTAGTGTGAATACTTGGAGAAGGAGCCATTCAAAGAACTAGCTTGCTCAAGAACATGACAAGCATGGTCATGTGGCAACATGGCAATCCTTCTAGTAGACATCTAGAATATTACAAACCACTGATATGTCACTTAGTTCGAGAGGAAACTTATTGTGTTAGGCAAGAAGACATAGTCTTAGAGCTTCGACATGAACCTAACTCTTTAACCGAAGAGAGTGTACCGGAATAGTGGTCGTGGTAGCACAGTCAAACTTTGCTTAGTGATAGATTAACCATGACGCTAAGAATGACACAAATGTCCTTGTTGAAGTCCAAAACAATAATGATTGCTAAGAATCTCAGATGGCACATTATTATGCACACATATCATTCCAGAGCACGAAGGCTCGAGAGAAGATTGGGTACGTACATGTAAGAGTATCACTTCATTAAGAGAGTCATGAAACTCAGCACAACCTCTTAGTATAAAAGAGTGTGATATTTCAAGGTAGAACAGAACAAAAGCTAATCAATTCTTATTGATATGCGGATTACAACACTTTGACCTGGTCCTAGAAATGACGAGGTACTGGAGTTTGTTTCTCCTGACATCCCGAAATGCTTTGTCTTGACGGACCACAAGTGTATCTTGCATCAGAAGACACCAATGCACATTTACTACTTGGCTACCAACTAGTAGACAATGGTTGGAACAACAAGGGAAAAGGAGCATGCTCATGATAGAATCTCGAGATGTGGATGCATAAGTCAACAACCTTCCGAAGACCGATGCAGGAGAGGAAGGGGTGGCAAAGTCACGAGTATAGAAGTGAGACTCACGAGGATCTCTTTTGTCCTGATCTATTTGGTTCCGTTAAAGAACATTTGCTATAACATGTGGTAGGGGAAGTCCTTAGTCTGTCGTAATGTAACCAAGAAAATATCCACAAGCCTAAAGGCTGTACTAGAAGGTATTGGACATCTTGAGGTATAATTTAATCATTAACAACAGGGATCAAATCTTGGGTTAAAGGTCAGCTTCATGTGGAAGATTCTCAACACCAGAATGCAGCACAATCATGGATCTCCGGTTCAAGTCAAAGGGTTAAAACCCGAGAAGTAAGTAACTGCTATCTTAGTAATACAGAGGGTACTACAAGGTAGTAACCACAAGGTAGCTCACAAGAGATGAAACAACTTCTGAAGTACCCAAATAAATGAAAAGGAAGCTCATGAGGCGAAAGGAAACTTCAAGGCCTAGAACAGATCACTGCGGAACCATCAACATGATGTTGTGGGTCCATAAGATGGAGAGATCGTGATGGAAAGGAATCTCTCAACTAAAGAAGAGCAAAAGGGAAACAAGGAACACACACACATCTGACTCTAGAGAACTCAACACTAGGTCAACTGGTTGAAACACGACGTGCCTAAAAGGAACCTAAGAATTGAAAGACGAGACGAGATAGCAAAACTTTTCAAAATCAATACAAGGTAATATAACCCAGAGTTAGAGCGAAAGTGGATAAGGAGAAAAAGAAGCATACTAGAGTTTTCGCAAATAATTTTTAACTTCCAAATAGTTTTCACAAGCACTAGAATCAACATCTACCAATATAAAGGTTTTCCTATAGTCGGTACTGCTCTAATACCAAAACCTATGACACCCCCGAGATTAGGGCTAGACAAATCCCAGACCCCTGTGGGATAAAAACCTAACCTAAATCCCAGAAGCGTGTAGAGGAAGAATTGGTAACATTATAGTGACCCTACGACACAAAAATTATTACAATGAGCTCATAACTGAGCGAAGAACCAAATTATTATAAGCAGAGGTCACTGACAACAAACATCAAACAACGGAAGGCAAATTATACTATTAAGTATAACAAACTTAACAAATGGCCTAAGAGTCCTGAATCATAATGATGACGTCCCAATCCATAGATTCCAGGCTACTAACCAGGAACCCCAAGCTACTCGTCGATGTCGATGTTGTAACAAACTTATCTTTTGTGGTAACACTTACCTACTGCAAAAGTATGACCAAAGTACGGATGACTACAGGGTGTACTCTGCAAGACTTATGGCAGGTGGTGTTATTTTGCATAAAGCTAACTTTCTTAGTAAAAGAGGTAGGAGAAGATCGACTAATGGAACCTTTTAAAAAGGGGATAAGAAAGTGGTATCACTAGCTTTGATCTTATTTTGATATCCACCAAATCTTTATCAGCTAAACCTATCAACTAGGATCACCCCCTCTATCCCTGAGGAAGCATCCTTAAACACACCTCACTTCTCTTATCAAGTTTTATGATTAGGTGATATTTCTCTATGATCATCACGTCCGTTTCCAAGTCGTCCATAACCGCGGAAACGGCTTTTCAAAAAGATTAATACCCTTGCAAGGGTGTACAACGTTAGCCACACGTACCAACTGATTCTTAGTGCCAGATCATTAGCCCTCTTCCTTGGAAGGCCGACAGAGAGTGGTTGACCACAACCTTTACCTTGCTTTAGCCAAGACCATGGGTCACGCCCTAAGGAGATTCAGCCATAACGGGTCTAATCCTGAAGCTAGTCCCTAGAGATGTGAATAGGTTTTGAGATTATGGAGGACCGGGCCTCTCCCATTCCCTACCACGCTTACCGACCTATATGAATGCACCTCCTTCACCGCCTTCGAGAATAACCAGAATGCATATGTTGAATGGAACACCTGAACTATGTGACTCATGGAATCTACTAGGAAAGTTAGTTGGCCGAGGGGGTTTCCAGGCCCTCGTGTGCTGTACGCTTGTCTTGGTTCAAGAGGAAAGAACTTGGATTCTAGTGGTGGAAAGTATGGGACTACAAAAACCACAACCTGACGTGGCCTCCCATACAAGCCTTAACATGTTTAACTTTCTTATCTAATCTTACCACATCATCATGTCATACTAGGTTCATTCATAGCTCTAATTCATCAACATGATAGATCAACAGTAACAACTAAGTATGGCTAAGAACAATAGACATAAATAGCTCTAGGGAAGCTCATAATACAAACCCTAGTTATGCTAGGAGCAATGGATGAGGTAATATAGGCTACAAAGGTAACATGCATTAGATAGGATTAATCTATCTATCGATAAAAGACTTTGGAATTGTATACACATGGAAAGAATGAATTACTTTGAAATCACAGGATTATATCATGTGTGCGGTTTTGCTTGCCTTTGCCCGTTGATACTCAGATATAGAACTTCAGGTTCATCAGCTTGACTTATTCGTCGATATCCTTCGATGATGTTGATCTCGTTATTCGATCTCGGAGTCGGTATCGTATTCTACCGGAAAGAACCAAACACCGGAAAGAAAGCGGAAAACAATCAACACGTGGCATTGATGGAATGCTCAAGAAGGGATCATGATATGACAAGTTAAATAACATTGAATTAAAACCCTAGAACATTCTTGGTCATTTTAAACAGGGTCTGAGGGGTCCAAACCCTAATTCGGAGAAACCCCAGATGCATATGAGAGGGGTTTATTTGTTCTTCTAATTAAAATTGTCATGTAAGTTAATTAACAATGCATGATTATGAGTCTATTATGTAGATCTCATTTTTCTGAACATTTTGATATATTATTTGTATTTTTCTAATTTAAAATGAATTAGTTATGATTTTTCTCATTTTAAATCATTTTAAATAATTAAACATTTTGGAATTAATCCTAACTTAGCATTGGAAAACACTTTCTTTTCGGAAGTCCTTTTTGAAAACAAAAACAACACCGCTCTACAGCAACCTTCCCAACCGTCCATGACCACAGACATGGCTATTCGTATAGATTTACACTCTGCAGAGGTTGTACACTTACCCACACCGTCCAGGTACCCTGCCTTGATCTACACCGATCGTGGGTCGAGTAACCGGTCAGGACCTTCGGAATGCCCTCTCTGGTATAAGCGCCTACCCTATGAGGGTTGTTCCCTCAACACCAGGACGTTGGGTACCGTGGACCAACCAGAGCACCTTACTACACCTTCAATGAGGGGCTCATAGTAACGCATGGAGGTCCGTAGACCCTTTGTTCCTGGGCCTAGGTAAGGTACATTACAAGAACCCAGAGAAGGCACACCTTCCAGGAACTTTGAATTCCCCTGTAGTCATTGTGAGACAACTCATTCCAGAGTAGACAAACTTCTAGTCCATCCCCTTCCCATATAGGAGTAATGTGGTTGCACAGGTTTATTGTCCTATCAAACTACAAAGAAACGGGTGTGTTTTCATAAACATTTTCCTCCTTTTTCCTTTAGCATTTTGTAACACAAAGCCTTTTTTTCCTTTCTCAAACTTATCTTGGTAGGGCATACCTCACCAAGGTTTTATCATAAAACATTTTTGTAAATCTTTTCTAGGGTCTTCCCATCCTCTAGTTTTTGCTTCGGCTAAAACAAGGTCTCCAAATGGGCATGGTGTTAAAAACCAACTATCATCCCAGGGACAAGTAGATGTCATCAAGGGGATTATACTTACTAGTACGAAGGAGTAGTGATCTGGAGGAGCCAAGCCACTACTAGATGTAGATCATTATATAATAAAACAATGCAGTTTTCATAAATAGTTGGTAAAACATGCATAAGTAAAACAATAGGGCAAGGCTTACAAGCAAGAAGGTGGCTTTCCTGTGATCAGCAATCTGGCAATATATTTCCTTGGACTTCTTCTTAGAATACCATAATATCCAATAATAACAATCTTCTTCTTAGAATACCATATATTCGCAACTATCATCGTCAGGTATGGTTCATGCAAACAAACAAGGGCAGATTCAACATCAGGCATACAAGCATCTTTACAATACATCAAAAAAACATACAACACATCATTTACTTCAGTAGGTTTTGATAGATTGAGATCATAGCATTTAGAAATGCTTAAATTGCCTTTGTGGATTTGCCTTTGTGATTTATTTGTCAAATACCACCTAATAAGGGTTTTTTGAACAAAGGCTTGGGGCCGTATGATATCAATGTGCCAAAATGATATCAACATACATGTATTGGAAGAACAAGTCCAACAAAAGTGGTTTCCTTAATTAGTTATGATTATTTTAGTGGAAATCACCCTAGTTTAGGAGAATAAATCCCCAGAAAAGATCTATAGCACAAATAAATTTATCCGCAGTTGATTTTCTACATATTTGAGTTTATAATTTTTTAGAATTGGAATCACCTCAAAATAATTACCAGAATGCCCTTGGGAAATTCCCAAAGTCAGTTATGCAGTCTTATTGTCTCTTTAACCAGATTTATTTTACAAGTCCAAAAGGTATGATACTAAGTACATTGGATAGACATTGCAAATAACTTCCAGTACAAAAAAAGGACACTGGGCCAGATCTCGGGTGGCATGGGCCAGCCGCACTAGGCCGGCCCAGCTAGGCAGGACCGTGGGCGGGAGCGCTACGTTCAAACCCCTGCGGGCGGGCCCTACCCATCAGCTACACTAGCGGTCGAAGGGGTGAGGGGGTGCCTCGCCTGTTGGATTAAGTGGAGATGAACGGTCATTGTTCATATTCCTCCCTCGATGGCATGAGACATAGGGACACCATAGGAGGGCAGTGAGAGGAAGGGGAGCTACTGGAGTCCTTGCCAGCAGTGGAAGGGGGCACGGAGAGGTACGGTTCACCGCATTGAGTCTGGGGACGGGCGGAAGAGGTAGGTTCCGCGGCGGGAGTTGTCTAGTGCGAAGACGACCTTGTGACCTCGTCGGAGCTCGTTTGTGGACGATGCTCAGGGGTTCCCTAGAGCCCAAAAAGGGGCGGATTAGATAGATCTGGACCAGGGAGGAACATGCATGGAGAAACTAACCAAGGCGAGGGTGTAGTGGAGAGTAGAATGAACTGCAAGCTTTCATTAAAGTGGGGATGTTCTCCTTTTCCGGGCTGCAGAGTGGGAGAGGATCCTTGGCCTTTTTGGGGAGGAGAGGAGTAAGGTAGGG
This sequence comes from Avena insularis, assembly GCA_023614405.1. Taxonomy (NCBI): domain Eukaryota; kingdom Viridiplantae; phylum Streptophyta; class Magnoliopsida; order Poales; family Poaceae; genus Avena; species Avena insularis. Next base: position 250,114,876 of record CM042696.1, read on the forward strand.
GAGTGCGGTGGCAATGGTGGTGATGTTCAGGGTGCGCTGGTTTGGCAGCACGGCGACCTTTCCTTGCATGCCCGAGAGGAGATTTCTCTCCTTCCATGGCAAGGGAGGGCAGAGAGGGGGAGCAGGGGCTCGTGGAGGTGAGGCTCAGGTGGCCAAGGAGAGAAATGAAGGAGTAGGGGCAAGGGTGAGAGCCTATGGCCTATTTATCCAAGATGGTAAGGTGTATGGTGGACATAGCTCATGTGAGCAATAAAGAGAGGTGGAAGGTCGACCATTGGTTGTTTTGGGCTGTGGGTGGTCGTGTTGGAGTGCCCTGGTGGTGCAGGGAGGCAGAGAGGGATGGGTGTAGCTGCTACAAACAATTAAATGGGTAAAATTTGATGTTTCACATGTCTCCCATAGTTCCAAGCACAGGAGACAAAAGGCTAGGGTTATCTACAGTGTTTTGTTGCAGTGCAGGACGACTAGAGAAGAGTGGAGTTTCTGGGGTGGTCAAAGAGTAAGATGGGTGAAGGTTTTATAGGGATTGAGTTTCAAGTTTGAAACATACTTCACTTTCCATAGATTATGTTTATGAAGGAATTTCTCAAAACTTTATCTTGGCATGAAGGGATAATGATGTTGGTAGATGCATAGGCTCATTTTACATGGCCCTGATTTATTTGGGAATTTTCTGAATGTTTTAGATCATTTTAATATCCAAACTTCAAAAGTGTTGAATCTGTTTATGGATTGTATTTGATATTTTTGAATTGTACAAGGTGATTTTTGGTTTTATATGGTACAAAATATGAATTCACCCTTTGTAGAATTTTCCCAAGCTTTATTGATAAGGAAAAGGATTTCAAATATTTATTTTCTTATCTCTGCCATTTAAGAAAAAGGGCAAAAATAATTAATGAAACCCTTCAAACATATTTATTTTTGAAATGGGAGGATAAGGTATGATAATTAGGCCTCAAATGTGACCTAAGATGGAGAAATGTTTTGGCAAAAACCAAACTGTCTTTTATGGAGAGTGTTTTGGAGGCTTTGTTCATTTTAAGAATTAAATAGGTTCTGGGCCATAATAATTATGTATAATGTGGGGCCCTGTAACATCCCAAAACTTCAATCCAAGGTTATCAAGATCTAAATCATCAAATTTGGGGTTAACAAAAAATTTTCCAAATTTAAAATGAAAGCATTCATATGTGTGTGCATTTAAAATAGGAGTTGTTTGAATTGCCATGATTGAATGATCCAATGCTTGTAAAATGTTTCTTAGGTGATTTAAACATCATCTACATCATTCCCAAACTTTTCCTAAAGAAAATCAAATCAAAAAGAATTAAAAAGGAGGAATGGCCATTTTGGCAAATTTAACTCCCATGCCTACTTTGGCTATTCCTAGTACTCAAAACTTAACAGAAACAATTCTTGATCTTTGCACCCCTTGCTAGTACACATAATGAGGTACCAAGACCCACCTTTGGATCTGCTAAAACCATTATGTTAACTATTTTAAATGACAGTTTAAAATTGAATCTAATGCATATGCATAGATCACCCCTATTTCGAAAACCATCTATTTGAGCTCCACTTTCAAAATCCTTGCAACTAGAGACTACCTATCACTAGTGGAGATCGCTCAAAAATTTTGAAACCAAAATTCAAAACTTTCTTTCATGCGGCCATTTCATCAAACACTTGGCATGCATAATCTCTACTCTAATCCTAGCTCACTGTTTACTACAGGGTTTTGCCCCCAATTGATCTTCATTTATCTCCCCTATCCCCTCTTGATCTAACCAGAGTCTAACCACCCACTCCCCTAGCCCCTAGTGGCACGGCCATGCCATGCCGAGCCGCCTCTCGCCGGCCAACCTTGCCCTCACCGCGGCAGACCGCCCCTATCCCTCTCTCCATGTCTAGGAGGTAGCTCACACCTCACCGCCAGCCCATGTCCCTTGCCCGAGCCCAGCCGTGCAGTGGACCACCGAGGACAAGCCGCGCCTGGTGCCACCGCACCATGCCAATGCCGGCCCCAGAGCGCGCCGTTTCCCCACTCGCATAGACCGCCCCTTGGCAGCAGCCCGCGCCCGCCGCTCCACCTCGACCTGGAGAACACCCCAGACACCCCCGCTGGCCGCCCAACGCCTCACAGACACCGCTCGCCGTGGACACCGCTGCCTCTGCCTCTGAGAGCGCCACCTCGCCTAGACCGCGTGCCACCGACCCTACGGCCGCATTCAAGGTCTAGAGCACCGCCAGGGAACCGCCCATCGATCGCCACCCGAAGCCATGCCTCTACCCCGTCGTAGCCATGTCGCCACCGTCGCCTGCCCATCCCGCCCAGTCTCACCGTCGGGCCTATAAAAGGAGCCCTCCCAAGCCTCTTCTCTCCACACCATTCCACTCCCCTAACCTCTCTGAACCTCACCCACCTCTAGCTGGAGCAAGGCGAGCTCTGCCTCGCCGGAATTGGAGCCGGAGCAGCCATGGTAGGAGGAGAAGGGCGCCGTTGATTGCGACCACCTCAAGCTCCGCCGCAACCACGCCTCACCTCGCCGTCGTCTTCCATGTTGTTTGCCCGCCTCGCCGACCCTGCTGGAGCCCTGGTACGCCCCCACCGAGCCGCTAGGGTTCGAGCTCATGAGCGACCTGTTGGTCGATCGGCGACCCACCAGTAGATTCTTATTCTAATCAAGACGCCACAGTAGCTGCATACCGTTGCGTTTTAAGTGCACTGACACAGGACCCCCAGTTGAGCTCTTGCCATGGAGCGCCACTAGGCCGGCACATTTCTTTTCCCGCGCTAGCCCACCCATTCAAATCTGGATTTTTCTTTTTTTGTTAAATCTAGTTTCTGTCCCCTAGTTTGAAAATCAATTCAGAGAGTTTAAAAATCCAAATTGCATGAAACCAATTTTGTCTGAAAGGTATTAAAATGATCTATCCAAGCCTGTTGGATTTAATTCAATTAGAGTTATAGATCTCTCCTAATAAAAATAAGAAGACCGAAGCTTTTGCAACATGCAACATTTTTATAAAATCAACCAAGTTAGCTTTTGAGTTGATTCCAACTCTCAAAAATCACATTTCATCATATCTATCTAAATATGTAATAATATTAAGGTTTACATGCAGTGACTTTGGACTAGTACCAAAAGAATGCTATATAGGAATTTATAGTCACTTTAAATCATTAAATAATGAACTTAAACCAAAGTAATATTGATCCAACCCTTAAATCTCATTCCCACATGTTAGAATATGTGGTGATGACATGTGTCAACATGATCCCATGTTTTAAGTGGTGAAGGTTAAATGTTGGTTAATTTTTCAATGAGTAGAAATTACTTTTCTAAAATAAAAAGAAAGAAACTATTGAATTAAACTTGTGACGCTTGTGATGATAATAGATCATCAATTGTGTGTCTTAGAATGCTATCTAGCGTAGTTAAGTATTGTTTAGTGATTGTCTACTCCGTATGTATTGTTATAGAAGATAGTACCGACCAAGCTTACGAGGAGGAGGAGTGCTACCAACAACAAGAAGAAGAAAACTTCAACCACTGCACCAACCAAGGCAAGCTATTGTTAGCAAGCTAGAATTAAGCTAGATGAATGAGCAAGGATGCTTTAGGCATGTTTTGATCACACCCTTTTAACTATTAGTACCCCAAGTCTTACTTACGAGTTTTACTCCCCTTAGTACACAAAGTTCTTTACTTGTTTTGAAGGTAGCATAAAAAGTATAAAACTTAACCTACTTAGAAACCTTTAGATGTCATTCTATGGCATGAGATTGATCCCATCCTTCCACCTTAGTGAACACTCTTAACTTAGTCTTTTAGACTAGATCAAAAGCTTGAGTCACTTTAGATGGGAACAAGTGGTGAAAATGAATTGTGAAAACCTTGGAATGATGAGTCATTCTATTGAGATGTTTTGACATGTGTTGAGAAACACAACTAGTTTATGATGATGACAATGATGAGGCATGACCCATAACCCTTTTATAAAACTAATGGTTGGATTCGGGTGCGATACCATTCCAAATTTATCGTACAACCACACTACCTAAATTGGGTAAGGCTTAGCTGGAAATTTATATGCATTAGTATTAGTTCCCTCACGGGAGAGGTTTGAGCTGAGGCTACCTCTCAATGTTGTCCACCTATGCAGTGCCCAAGATGACTAATGGTCATGGTTGGGAGGCCATGCTCATAGGAGATGTGCTTATACTAGGGTGTGTAAAGGGAAGGTTATGTTTGATTATCTGCATACTAAGTTTGATGATTCAGGGTTACCCCTGACAGATGTATCGAATCTTGTGGTGAAAGTGTACCACCTCTGAAGAGTGTTAAACTATTCGAATAGCCGCGTCTGCCGTTATGGACAGTTGGAATGGCCATACTGTTTCGTTGTCAGATGTTTTCTAAATAACTTGAAATAGATGGTGAACTTTGACTTCACCACAACAGGGTTGTGTTGATGATAATAGCTTCCCAACTTAAGTCATTCTAGAACTTTACTTTATCTTTCTTTGCTTCAGAACTCAGCTTAGGTTTCAAACTTAACTTTATAGTTAAACTTAGCTCTAGCACTTTAACTTAGATTTATACTACCGTCTAGTGGTAGTTTGCGAGTACTTAAAGAGTACTCATGGCTTTTAGCCCTGGCTATTATCATGGCCAGACTATGAAGGAGATTATCAAGAGGATGGTCAGCAGGATGGCTATGATAACTAGGACTATCTGCCATCGCCAGCATTGCCTGTGCCCCTGAAGATGGACCCTACCACTATGCTATCTTTTATTTTCCGCTGCTTGTTGTATTAAGACTGGATCATGAGATCCTTATTTGTGTAAAACCTTATGTATGGTTTGTAATGGATGATGTACTGTGATATCCAATCCGTTATGTCTCGCAAAAGTGGTAATCCTAGGATTGCGAGGTATGGCATAACGGGTATCTGGGATTAAAAATCCGGGTGTTGACAGGCCCCCGGATTAATCCCCCGAGAATCCCTATTATGCATACACCACGATCCCATGATCAGTTAATCGTGGCACATAACCGACAAGTATCAAAGTAAACATCCATACTTAGGCAGATACATGTCATACCTTACATGCCATTATGGCTACATAAATAATCATCAGCGAAACTTCATCAAGCGTAGAGCCCGAGCCATGCATTAACCTACATGCAACTGATTGGGAGAACGTCCTAGCTCACATAGTCGCCAACATCACCTTCTTTTGATATCTGACCAAGTTAATAGCCAGGGACAATGCCAATGAGTACTTTGAATATACTCGTAAACCACCTTAACAGAATAATAAAAACAAGAGGATATGCAATAAGGATGTGGTAGTAGGAGGGCTCCAAGAGAGGTTCTTTTTTCAAATAGTTTCTCTTGTAGATATAGCATCTACAAATACTTGTTTAAAACTTTTGTAAAACATTTTGGAAACTTTTTAGCAAAGTTTTAGGGAATCACTAGGATTGGGTCACCCAATTGTTTCATCCTTCTGGTCATCCCATGACCAAAGTCCTTTCCTTCCTTTCCGACCATCCCATGGGCAAAACATATATCCTTTCCGACCATCCCATGGTCAAAACATTTCCAAATCCATTGCTTTCTAAAATCCTATTTGAATACAAAACCAGCACCGCTCTACAGCAACCTTCCCTACCGTCCATGACCACGGACATGGCTATTCGAATAGATTTACACTATGCAGAGGTTGCACACTTTACCCACACCATCCGGGTACCCTACCCTGACCCCCTACGGATCATGGGTCGAGTAACCGATCAAGACTCTCCGGATGCCCACTCCAATATAAGTGCCTACCCTATGAGTGTTTTCCCCTCAACACCGGGACGCCCTATATAGTTCCCAAGCCAACCGAGCGCCTTTTCCACTTCACAAAGTGTGCGCTTTCAATGAGGGGATCATAGTAACGCGTGGAGGCCCATAGACCCTTTGTTCCTTCTCTAGGTCGATGTCCCACATGGACCTTTACAGGAGAAGGCCCACCCTCCAGGAGTTTTAAATCCCCTGTAGTAGTTGTAGGCAGCTTATACTAGAGTAAACAAACATCAAATCCAGCCCTGTCCCATTCCAGAGTAATGTGGTCGCACGGGTTAATTGTTCCGGCAAAACTGCAAAGAAAAGTGTGCGTTTTCGTAAACATTTTACTTCCTCTTTCGTTCAGCATCTTATAAAACAAAAAGCTTTTTATTTTCTCAAACTTCTCTTGGTAGGTTAAAACTCACCAAGGTTTTGCCATAAACATTTTGTAACACTTTTTCGCGGGTCTTCCCATCCTCTAGTTTTTCTTCGGCTAAAATGGGGTCTCCAACAGAGTATGGTGTTATACACCAACTATCATACTAGGGACCAGTAGGTGTCATCAAGGGGGTCGTACTTAATAGTACAAAAGTGTAATGGTTTGGAGGAGCCAATCCACTACCAGATATATATCATCATAGTATAAAACAATGCAGTTTCATAAAAAGTAGGTAAAACATGCATAAGTAAAACAATAGGACAAGGCTTATGATGAAGAAGGTGGCTTTCCTTAGATCAGCGAACTGGCAATATATGTCCCTGTACTTCTTCTTAGAATACCATATTAATAACCATAATAACCATCTTCTTCTGATCTCCGAGATAATCGCAACTATCATCGTCAGGGAGAACACATGTAAACAAGCAAGAGCACAATCAACACAAGGCATACAAGCATCATTACAATACACCAAACAGAAATTCAACACACTATTCACTTTAGTAGGTTTTGATAGATTAATATCATATCATATGGAAATGCTATAATTGCCTTTGTGGATTTGCCTTTGTGATTTATTTGTCAAATACCACCTAAGGAAGGGGTTTTGACTAAGGCTTGGGTATGTATGATATCAATGTATAAAAATGATATCAACAGATAGGTACTGAAATAACAAGGCCAACAAAAGTGGTCTCATGATTTTATCAATTTCCTATATTTAGTTATGATTTTTCTAGTGAAATAAACTCTAGTTTAGGTTAATAAATCACCAGAAAAGATCTGGACTTCAAGTAAAATTGTCCTCAGAGGTTTTGGTAGATTTTGGTGTCTAAGATTTTTGAGAGTTGGATTCATCTCAAAATATTTACCAGAATGCCCGTGGGAAATTCCCAAATTCAGTTCTAGAGGGGTTTTGTATTTTCACCATATTTATTCTACAGGAGCTATTGATGTTACTTCTAGGTCACATGGTAGATATTTAGAATACCTTTCGGTAGAAATTAGAATAATCAATTTTGGAGTTGCAGAACTACTGAGGTGATTTTATTAGGGAATTTACCATGCATGGACTAGTTTAATTCACAATATTTCAACCAGGGCACAATAAATTTTGGGCTCATACAGTTTGAAGGATATGAGGGTCTATGAGTTCACAGATTTGGAATTAGGTGATTACCTCTTTTGGTTTAACCTGGAGAAATTACCTCTCAACTTGGCAAGAGACCAAGTTCATGAGATAGGTATATGAAATACCTACGAGAGGCAGTTTTATTTATTCCATTTTTGTTTACTAAACTCCCGTGAAGATTTATTTATTGAAATATACATACTTTTGTATTTTAATTATCAGAAAATAAGGAAATTTATTTTTGGCAAGTGACAAGTTCTGCATGTTGCCCAAAAGACTATGGTACTTGGTAAAATTGTGATATGGAAAAAAGTGCAGTTTCCATTTTTATTCGTTTTAAACCAAGGAGCAAGATTTAGATCTAGAGATAAATAATAAAAACTCTGCATAGGACGGGCCAGATTCTGGGCAAGATTGGGCCAAGAAGAGCAAAGCGGCCCGCCTCGATGTCACAGCAGGTGGGAGGCCGGGGTTCAAACCCGCGCTGTGGGGCCCGCTTGTCCATGGTGGTGGGCGCCAAAGGGGTACCAGATGACCTGGAACGTTGGATCAAGAGGCAATCCACGGCCCTGGGTCGTCTCCCTCGCTGAGACACCACTGGTGATGGGGGAAACCCTAGACGAGTCGGGCGGTGGCGGGGAGCTCATCTGGGGCACCGGGAGGCGGCGGCGAGGGGCCAGGGCGACGCTGTCGATAGAGGGGAGCTTGGGGATGGGCGGCATGGGGAACTTGCACTGGTGAGGGAGCTCGCGAGCGGATCCCGATGGCGCCGAGCTTCGGGGCTTGCCGGTGTTGCTCGAGGTGCTCCTGCATGTAAGAAAAAATGGCGCCATTAGCATTAGGAGGACGAGAGGAGTGCGCGAGTGCCACAGGCGGAGAGAGGGGAGCTCGGGAGACGGAGCCTTGCTCGATTTTTGGGAGAGGGCCGAAGCTTCTCCTCCTCCTTCTTTCTGGTAGTACAGAGCAGGGGAAAGGGGAGGGAGCTTTGGGGAGGTGAGGTGGAGTGGGAGGGAGCAAATGGGAGGCCAAGTGGGGGCTGTCCAGCCTCTGGCCCTTTTATCTCGAGTGGAGGAGGTCCATGATGGACAAAGTCCATGGAGAGCATGGGGGAGGGCAGGGCAATGGCATTGGTCGAGGAGGGCCATCTCTCTCTCTCCCTCACTTGATCAAGAGCTAAGGAGGCAAGGGGAGGGAAGCTGCTGCAGGGGTACACGACTAGGAGGGAGTGATGTCTCTATGGTGGTGTATTAGACAAGTTTGGGGTAGGTTGGATTTGATTTATCTCAAGTTTTGATTGTTTTGCAAACTTTGATCACAAGAGAGCTTGTGAAGGAGTTCAGAAATTTGCATTGGAAAAGGTTGGGGAGACGACACTGGTAGATGGGTATGGTTAAGGTACATTCCTAGGATTTATTTGGGATTTTTCTAAGGGATGTTAGTCCTCTTAAATCCATTTATTCAAGAAGTGTAGAAGTAGTTTCTAGAAGATCATTTGATATTTTTACATTGGACATGGTTGGTTTTTGATGTGAAAAGGTCTTAGATATGAATTAACACTTTTGGGAATTTTCCCAAGATTTATTGATGAATAAATGTATTTAAAACAATTATTATTCCATTTCTTCCATTTAAGAAAATGGACAAAAAGAAATAATAAAGCTCTTCAAAAATATATATTTTTGAAGTTGGAAGATAGGGTATGATAATTTGACTTCAAAATATCTTAAAGTTGGAGGTGTGATTTGGAGTAAATCAAACTTTCTTCTATAGATTAAGTTTTGGAGTTTTTGTCCACTAAAGGAAATTAAATAGTTTTTGAGCCATAATAATTATTGATAATGTTTTATAAATCTTTATAATCAAGGTATATGATGTACACAAGGTGTATATAGCATTTTCAACCTTGGGTGTTGAGAATCCAAATAGATTTTGGTGAGGAACAAGAATTAAAGGATCTAGAGTGATGTTATTTTCATAGCACCAAAACATGGTTGTATCTTGGAGCTCAAGGATCTCCTTGGTTCAACGGCTATGTGGGTAGATAAACCAAGTTATGTAGATCACCATGGTACAGAAGTTTGGGCTTGATCATGCTTGAGCTCTCCAAGGATTGGTTTCAAACTTTGAATAAAATAAGGGTGCCAAAACATATTGTCAAGTAGCCTTCAAAACCTTATGGGTGTTTGAAGCACAAGGATCCATTTGGAACAAGTGAAGTAGGTATTGCTAGACATTTATGAGTAGAACACACTCCTGAAAAGAGTTGGTCCAAACAAGGTAGGATGAAGGTGTGAGCTTCTGACCAAGTAGGCTAGTTGATAAGATTTGCAGAAAATGTTACTTTGTTGCCTGCAAAACCATCAGGAACAAGTGGGTTAAAAGATGATCTAGCCAAGGGAAAGAGTGGGCCATGGTAGTCCTTACTATGTTCTACAAGATGGTTCAAGTGCATTTACAATAATGCACTAGGGTTGGGAATGATGGATACCCAAAGATGGGATCTTGACAACCTTTTTCCAGACAGCCAAATTTGGCAGATTTGGTGGTTTTAACTAGAATACAAGAATTGATGTTTTTGATTGGTTGGAAGGTTCCAAATCATCATCAAGTGGATGATGTTGAAGTGTAGATTGGGTAGAATAGATACATGCTTGATATTGGTCTTCATTGACTTGGAAACTTCTAGAATGGATCAGTTCAGAATTGATCTGGTTAAGTGTTTTAGATGATCACCTAGTGGCTAGAGATCAGATCCATCTTGTATTCTTGCTTAGGGTTTGGGGATTTTAAAGTTTCTTGATCCTAGAGGATGAGCTCCTAGAGTAGCTCATACTACTCCTAAGCAATCAAGTCAAATAGCATATCAAGGAAACTCATCTTACAAACAAATCCACTACTACTAGGGTTACCATCAAACTTAGCTTGAGGTAAGGATGGGCAATTTTAAAAGGTTGGAGTTTGAGTAAGGTAAGAGTCCTTGGTATCCCTACCAAGAGTAGAATTCAAAGGTTTTATACAAGGTTTTGGAAATCCTAGAGGTAGGAATAGTTGAAGATCTGTCTTGAAAACATAAGGATATTATATTATATATATCTCCATAGTTTTGTCAATGGAGGCTGCTGAAATAGTTTGGTTTGCAAAGGCATCTTGGTTAAGGTTTTTCAAATGCCAGAACATTTGAGAATATGAAACATAAGCGAAGACAGTTTTTGTTAAATAGCTTTTGTCAACTGATGTTGAGGTAAGGAGTATATCATAAGCTACACAATCAGAAGCATAAGCACAGACAACAACAAGCAAACAGTGCATCATAAAGCAGGAAAAAGTTTTTGTTCCCCCGCATTCTGAACAACTAATCAGGGTTGCTGAAATTGGGATGTTACATATAATATTTGATAAATCTTTATAACCAAGGTAGATAATGTACACAAGGTGCATACATCATTTGGAACCTTGGTTTATGGTAATCCAACTTGATTTTGTGTGAGAATATGGTATAGATGATCTAGGGCATAGTTAATATTATGCCAACAAAACCTTCTTGTATCTTGGAGCTCAAAGCTCCCCTGGGGTCATGGGGTATATCTATGGATAGACCAAGTGATGTAGATCACCATGGAGCAAAGAGTTGAGGTTGATCCTGATTGATCTCTCCAAGAATTTATGCTTAGAATTGAATAAAATGAGGGTGCCAAAACATATTATCAAATAGCCTTCTAAACCATGTGGGTTTTAGAAGCACAAGGATCCAATTGGAACAAGTGACATAGGGATTGATAGATCTTCATGAGTAGAGCACAACCATACTAAGGGTTGGTCAAGAGGTGATAGTATGAAGATGTGAGCTTCTTCCAAAGTAGTCTAGTTGATAAGGTTTATGGGAATTATTAGTTTCTTTCCTACAAAACCATCAAGAACAAGTGGGTTAGGGGATGGTCTAGCCAAGGGAAAGAGTGGTCCTTGGTAGTCCTTATGATGGTATACAAGATGGTTCAAGTGCATTGCCCAAAATACAGAAGGATTGGAGATAATGGAGACTTGAGGATGTGATATTGATATAGTTTTCCAGACTTAACCATTTTTGGTAGATTGAGGGTTTTTTACTAGAATACAAGTGTTGATGTTTTTTATTGGTTGCAAGGTGCCAAATCATCATCAAATGTATGATGTTGAAGATTATATTGAGTAGAAAGGATCCTTGCTTGGGTCTGGACTTCATTGACTTGGAAGCTTCTAGAAAGAATAAACTTCATAAGCGTTGTGGTTAAGGGTTTATATGGTCATCTTAGTGACTAAAGATCAGATCCAGCTTGGTTAACTTGCTTAGGGTTTATATTCTTGGATTTTCTAGATGCTAGATGATGAGCTCATAGGGTAGCTCATACTACTCCTAAGCAAACAAGTCAAGCAGCAGATCAAGGCAACTCATCTTAGCAAATCAAGGCAATTCATCTTAGCAAGCAACTCATTCTACTACTAGCGTTATCATCAAGCTAGTTTGAGATTAGTATGGGTATTGTGAAAGGGTTGTAATTTGAAGTAGACGAGAGTCCTTTGTAAATTTACCAGGAGTAGAATTCAAAAGCTTTATAAAAAGGTTTTGGAATTCTAGAGATAAGAGTAGTTGAAGTCCTATCTTGAAAACATAAGGAGATTATATTATATAGCTCTCCCTAATTTGGTCAATACAGACTACTAAAATAGTTAGGGTTGCAAGGGCATCTTGGCTCAGGTTTTTGAAATGCTAGATCAGTTCAGAATATGTAAAATAAGCCAAGAAAGTTTTGTTAAATAGCTTTTGTCAACTGAGGGTGAGGCCAGGAGTACATCATCTAATACATAGTCATATGCATAAACACCAACAAGGAAGCAAGAAAACACTCCACCACTTAAACAAGAAAAAGTTTTTGTTCACCCTGATTTTTGCATTCTAGACAACTAATCCGGGTTGCTGAAATTGGGACGTTACAAAAACCCTCCATTGATAACATCAACAAAGTGAGAGGTTGAGTCTGGAGGAGACTAGGCCTCTCAATTATCAAGCAAATACGAAAAGAAAAAAGTCAAAAAGAAAACGAGAAAAAATAGGGAAATCAAAGTGCTAAATTATGGGTTGGTTGTATGATTTTTTTTTTGGGATTAAGGATGACATTGGATTGAAGTGTTATCCAAATCCATGTTGTCATGGGAGGAGGATTTCACTTGATGTTAAAAATATATGATCATTATGTCATGCTATTCTTGCTCTGGCTACTTAGTCCAGTTAGTATGAGACCTATCAATCTCAATGGCATCCACAATGTCACTTAGATTATGTACGCAACACTTAATGACAGACATTTTAAAAAAGTGCCAAAACAAGCAAAAAGTGCCAAAAAAATAATGCTAAAAAGAATCAGGTAACGAGGGGAAATTGAACCAAACACTAATGATGTACCATCCTTCAACCATAAACTTAATGGATAGTGTTTGGAAGATAGGTTGTGTCACACATATGCTACTTTCCAGAAATACACTTTTTCAAACCTCCTTTACCAATATTATGACCATAGGGCTGCCACCATATAAATATTTATATACTTTTCTCTATGGAAAGAATGCAACTATTGTTTCATGATACTATCTGCATTTGTGTTAGTCAATATACATTGTGTTATCGAGTATGATATTATGAGAGGTACTACTTTATGCTATGCTAGCTTGTTGTTATTCTCTAAAGAATGTTCCGTTTAACATTTTGTGATACTTGCTAGTGAAAATAAGCACCAAACTCCAAAGTCCATGTTAATTTTATCACCTTTATGCTTGAGGGTGAGCATAGGTTAAGCTTTCAGATGCTTGATGCATGTAAAAGCATCCATAAACTTTCTAGTTTATCACGCTAAAATCCCCATTATGTTGCAACTTTATTATATTTATTGGGACTAACCTATTACTAGTTGAAAAAGTAACAAGTTATTTTTTCTAACTTTGCCATATAGGAAATACGCAAATATGGAACGAAACCGGCCATCATGGTGAAATTCGGAGTTTCCTGAAATCTGTTTGGTAAGGAAACTTGAAATCTGATTTTATCTTATTACTACTGTTTTATCATGGCTTTCTCAAGTTATAAAGGATTGTAACTCACCCCATTTGAGTTCCTTCATGAAAAAGATAATGATAAGGTTGAGAAGCCTACTCAACCAGAAGTTAAATATCAAATTCCTATTGGTATTGTCGACAAAGCAAGGGAGGTAACTTTTGCATGTGATGGAAGCCAAACTGCTATGGGGAATTTATATGAAATTGAAGAACTATGTTCCCTATTTAGACTTGCAGGTATTCATGAGAATGAAGTAATAATGAAGCTATTATTTTTATATTTATCTAGTAAAGCTTGTGAATGGTATAGATATCTGGATGATAAATATTGTCTTGATTGGGAAAATCTGAGAAAGGCTTTCTATCTTAAATATTATACTCCTAAAGAAGCTTATGACGATCGTTGCCATATTTATAACTTTTGGCCTCATAATGGAGAAAGTATTGCTCAAGCTTGGGGAGATTAAAGGGTCTTATTCATAAAAATCCTCGTCATGGTATTCTCGAAAGCATTATCTTAATAAACTTTTATGTGAGCTTGCCCCAACATCATAGGGATTTCCAGGATAATTCTTCTAGAGGAAGTTTCACTAATAAAACTCAAAAGGGAGCAGCAGATCTATTGGAAACTATTTCTTAAAATACTAAAGCTTGGGATCTCGACAAAGATAATAATCCAGGTTTGGAATATGAATATTCATGTGTAGACAATTTATCTACTTCTATATTATTTGAGGAACTTAAGAACATGTTTGGCATTGACCCTCATGTTAATGTTCCAAAGAAAGGATTTAATGTATTTGTTGAACCTCTTAAAAATTCTGCATTATGTTTCTAATGTTGTGAAACAGGTTCATCAAGTCTCATCTCCTAAGATAGAAGAAATCTTTGAAGCTCCTCCTTATCCTAGCAAAGTGAAGGAAAATTTAATCACTATGTCACTACTAGGAGTGCTACAAGATGTCATGAACCATATGAACAAATTCAAGTACAACATCAAATTTCAGCTATTAAAGAATTAAATGAAGAAACACCTTGTGACGTTTATTTATGTGAAGATTCTACAAAGGTAATAAAAGGTAACAACACTAGAGTTGGGAAACCTAGTATATCATGTACCATTGGGACTTCATGTTATCATGGACTTTGTGATATTGGAGAAAGTATAAGTGTGATTCCATATTCGTTATATCTTGAAATCAAGCCAGATATTGATCCCATCAACATGGAAGAGATAGGTATAACTATCCAACTTGCTAATAAAGATTATATTTGTCCTCTTGGCATTGTTAGAGATGTTGAAGTGTTAATTGGAAAGATTAAATATCCTGCCGATTTCATTGTGCTTGGTTGCTCCCAAGATGCATTTTTTCATGTTATATTTGGTAGACCTTTCCTACATATTGTTGGTGCTGAAATCAATTTGTTAAAAGAGAAAGTATTCATCAAATTTGCTGGTGAAAGACTTGAGTTTAACTTTTCAAAGTTTACTGATAAACATTTAGAAAAAGAAAAACTATCTAAAGATATAGTGGAGACTCTTGCTTCAGTGGCAGTTGCTTCATCGGACGTGATGGAACGCTATGTGCTGAATCAAGAGGAACCATTTGATGATGAAGAGAAAGAAACTCTAGAACAAATACCATCTAAACAAGCACAACAGTTGCAATTACATATTCCACCTGATAATCTAGGAGAACTACCACCACCTAAAGAAGATCCTAGTTTTGAACTTAACCATTGCCTAAAGTTATGAAATATGCATTCCTTGATGGTAAGAAAATATATGTTGTTGTTATTAGTGCTAACCTTTCAGATGAAGAAGAATCACAACTACTTGAAGTATTGAGAGCTCATAGGCCAGCCATTGGCTATTCACTTTATGATTTGGAAGGTATAAGCCCTGCTTTATGCATGCATAAGATTAACTTGGAAGAGGATGCAAAGCCTGTTATTAACTATCAACACCGTCTTCATCCAAGAATGAAAGAAGTGGTAAGAAAACAGGTAATTAGACTCATCGAGGCAGGTATTATCTATCCCATAGCTGATAGTAAGTCGGTAAATCATGTCCATTATGTGCCTAAAAAGGGTGGAATCACCATGGTTCCAAATGATGAAAATGAACTTGTTGCTCAATGTAATATTACTGGTCATAGAATGTGCATTGATTATAGGAAACTTAATAAGGCGACTCGCAAGGATCATTATCCTTTAGCATTCATTGATAAAATGCTTGAAATATTGTCAAAACACTCTCATATTTGTTATTTAGATGGTTATTCAGGTTTCTCACAGATTCTGGTGCACAAGGATGATCAAGAGAAGAGTACTTTCACGTGTCCCTTTGGTAGTTATGCTTATAGGAGAATGCCATTCAGTTTGTGCAATGCTCCTGCTACTTTTCAGAGATGCATGAATACTATATTTGCTGATTATATTGAGAAAATTATGGAAGTATTTGTGGATGACTTTTTTGTGTATGGTACCTCTTTTGAAAACTGTTTGTTCAATCTTAACAAATTTTTGTAGCGCTGTGAGGTCCAACACTTGGTCCTAAATTGGGAGAAGTTCCATTTCATGGTGGAAGAAGGTGTTGTTCTTGGACACCGAGTTTGAGGAAGAGGCATTGAAGTGAACCGCGCCAAGATACAAGCGATAGAGAAGCTCCCATATCATAGGGATATAAGAGGTATAAGAAGTTTTCTTGGTCATGCTGGTTTCTATAGTAAATTTATCAAAGATTTTTCTAAAATATACAAGCCTCTAACAAATATTTTGCAAAAAGACGTTCCATTCTCTTTTAATGACGATTGTGTAGTCTTTTGATATTTTGAAGAATTCTTTGATAAGTGCTCCTATAATTCAACCTCCTAATTGGAATTTGCCTTTTGAAATCATGTGTGATGCTAGTGACTATGTTGTAGGAGCTGTTTTAGGCCAAAGAGTTGATAAGAAACTTAATGTGATATATTATGCTAG
The DNA here is from genome assembly GCA_023614405.1 of Avena insularis. Classification (NCBI taxonomy): domain Eukaryota; kingdom Viridiplantae; phylum Streptophyta; class Magnoliopsida; order Poales; family Poaceae; genus Avena; species Avena insularis. The sequence continues at coordinate 250,131,361 of CM042696.1, forward strand.
TAAACCTCTTGATGGCGCCCAAAGAAATTATGCTACAACTGAAAAGGAGTTATTGGCTGTACTTTTTCCATGTGATAAGTTTAGACCTTACATTGTAGACTCTAAGTAAATAGTAGACACCGATCATTCTACTATTAAATACCTTATGAACAAAATAGATGCTTAGCCTAGACTTATAAGATGGGTTCTTTTACTACAAGAATTTGACCTACATATTGTAGATAGGAAAGGTGAGGACAACCCGGTAGATGATCATTTATCTAGAATGGAAAACATTCTGGTAGATCCTATTCCTATTAATGATAGCTTTGCAAATGAACAACTAGAAAACATTAATGTGTCTGCTGCTAGAGTAGCTTCACCATGGTTTGCTGACTATGCTAATTTCATTGTTGCAAAAGTTATTCCACCACATTTCACATACCAACAAAGAAAGAAATTATTTTATGATCTTAGGCATTACTTTTGGGATGACCCAATTCTTGATAAGAAAAGTGTAGATGTTATTATTAGATGTTGTGTCCTTGAGTTTGAGCAGCAGGTTACCATAAGGGATTGTCATGACAACCCTTATGGGGGACATCATGCAGGAGACCGCACTCCTACAAAGGTATTACAATCTGTTTTTTATTGGCCTACTTTATTTAAGGATTGTGCTAATTATGTTAAAGATTGTGACAAGTGCCAACATGTTAGAAATATCGGTAAGAGAAATGAAATGCCTATGAATTATTCACTGCCTCTTGAACCATTTGATGTATGGGGATTTGACTTCATGGGACCATTCCCCCCATCAAAAACAAAACATACTCATATTTTGGTTGTAGTGGATTATGTTACAAAGTGGGTTGAAGCTATTCCAACAAAAAGTGCAGACCATGCCACAACAATGAAGATGCTTAAGGACATAATATTTCCTAGGTTTGGAGTACCTAGATTTTTAATTACTGATGGTGGTTCTCATTTTATTCCTTGGGTATTTAGAAAACCTCTAGCCAAATATGGTGTTAATCATAGAATTACATCTCCATAGCATCCTCAAACCAGTGGGCAAGTTGAAGTAAGCAATAGGGAAATTAAACTCATATTATAGAAGACAATGAATAAAGCTAGGTCTGATGGGCCTACTAAAATTAATGATGATTTATGGGCTTATAGATCTGCTTTTAACAATCCTATGGGTATGTCTCCTTATAAAATGTCTTATGGAAAAGCATGTCATCTTCTAGTAGAATTAAGCTACATGGATTGTTAAACAACTCAACTTTGATTTTAAAACTGCTGGAGAGAAAAGAATTCTTGACTTAAGCTTGTTAGATGAATAGAGGAATGAAGCATATGAAAGTGCTAGACTATTTAATGAGAAAGTAATTTTTTTGGCATGATAAGAAAATAAAAAGAAAGGAATTCAAAGTAGGAGATCAAGTATTATTGTTAAACTCTCGTTTCAAGTTTTTTGTAGGAAAGTTAGCTTCAAGGTGGCAGGGTCCATTAGTTGTACAGGAGGTGTACCGCTCCAGAGCCATTCGTCTTCATGGAGACTTCAACGGTAAACCTCATGTCTTTAATGGACAATGTCTTAAACATTATATTGTAGGACAAACATCTGCTGCAAGGATTGAAGTAATGAATCTCCAAAGTCCAAAGGCTATAATTGCAAAAATTTATCCCTTTCTAGATACCAAAAATCAAAAGGAGGTGCATAACTTTCTCGAAATATCTTCATATTTTAGGAAAGTCATTATTTTGAAAAATTAATGTGTGTCGTCAAAGAAGTGGATGAAACGAGTCCCGAGGAGGGAAAGTGACCAGGTGGAGCACCTACCCCCTAGGCGTGCCACCCGAGGTGTTTCTGTCTTCCGGAGTCCATTTCATCTTCGTTTCTTCCTGAATGCTTTGTCATACCCTCAAAACAATCAATATATACTCTTGTCTGCCGATCTAATGTCACATCGAGTCTTTTCGAGCAAACTTTGTTTTTGCCCCTATTTTTTCAGATTTCTCTCTACACCAACTCCTCCTCCAAGTCTTCTAGAGACTCCTACCAGTGTTCCTCCATGGATGATGATGATGAACTTGAGGGCCTTAGCCCCAAGTCAATATGGAAGAGGAACCAGAAGAGGAAGGACTACTCCGATGATGAAGAGTATGTGCACAAGGATGATGGAGATGATGAGGATGATAAGGAGGATGATCACGAGGTCATCACCAATGCTGAGTACAAAGGTAGGCTCCACCCAACTCCCATACCATCGTTGTAGTGAGACCCGTGCCGCCCCCGAAGAAGACTATGCAAATTGCTCGCATGAGCACCGGTGGAAAAACTCTAAGGCATTTCCTCGCTTCAAGAAACCCCGTTGCTGATATTAATCACAGGAAATGCATGCATGCTCCAACAAAGGATCTTCCAAGAGAAGGGGATCAATATCCCCCAAAGAAGAGAGGAGGTGGATCACTCCCAAGTGGAAGCCTAGCAAGGAGAAAGTTGGAAAAAGGCTTTGGGAGGATTTTACAAAATCTTTCTGACAATTTCAACAAGCCTATGATCTCATGATGGGCATTCTCAGGGACCTTCAGCGTCACCACAACCCTAAGGGGCAAGTAGAGCCATACCACAGCAACTTAATCTTGGGGGAGTTCCACCATACCTTATGCTTTTAAGTTACCATATTTGCATCTAGTTCGTAATCATGAGGAGGTTTTTTCTTGCATCCATTAGGTATTGATTTTCCATAGAGTTTGAAGAGATCTTAGAGAATTATCGTGTATCCTTGGTTAGAGTGGTTTTGAATAAAATACAAAGTATGGTGTCATCCATGATTCTCTAGTTTGGGATTTATGGGTAACACTCATCCAGATGTGCGCACCATATGTAGAAATTTCACTTACATCTTGCCTTGGACTAAATTAACTTGAGCATGTTGGACAAGAATAGAATTACTCAATAAGTTGAAGTTGCAAATAAGGAAAGATCCATGCAAGGGAAGCAACACTTATAAAAAGGAACATTGTGAATTCGTGGTGAGATAGGGAGTCTTATAAATTAAATAGTTGGAAAGAGGATAATGACAAGGGGACATGAGATACTCTTGTTCTACTTAGTAATCAACGAGTAAACTGAATGCTTGTCATGGGTATTTCAATACATATGCTCTACGTTAAAGTGTTTAAAAGGTAGGCACCCAAAGATTTGGTTAGCCATGGAAAGTGAAAGACAAAGGTCATTTAGAGCATATGACATGATTGAAAGACCCATGAATAAGGTTTATACTGGTTACTAACAGAGAAAGACCATTAACTGATGCCATGCAAAAAGTGGTGAAAGTTCTTGACAAAAGTCAAAATAGTCATGTCTATCTGGTTGTTTAAACAATTCTCTTTTCCACTATTTTTTATGAGAAACTTATCTTTATTGCAAAGGCATATCGAAAGCTATTGCAAATAGTGAAGTGTATGATAAATTTGAGACTTGTTCAATTGTCCAACATGTAATGGTTAGTTTTTGTTCAAAAGTAATTGGTAAATGATAATGTAAATCTATGTAGACCACATCTTCATGGTAGTTAGTTCATATTTCTTTTGAAAAAGTGAATATGCATAAGTTGATGATGCCATGCTCGTACTTTCTTGTCAACCATAAGCTCATTGATGCATGATCATGATCTATTCGCTTATTTGCTCGAGGAAGAGCAAAGGTTTAAGCTTGGGGGAGATGATACTTGCATTTTGCATCATCATTTTTAGGACTTATATGCACTGTTTAGAATCATATTTACCATGATCCATGATTATTTATGAATATTTAGATGATTTATGGGACTTGTATTTAATTTCTGGGAGGTAGAAACCCTCCTTTTTCATGTTTTTGCTATTCATGACTTTCTGGACGTCAATAAATCGAAGGAAAAATACCTAATGAGTTTTTCACCTAGAGAATCAACTTGGGCCAAATAATGGACCAAGAGGAGTCACGAGGCCCGAAAGAGGCTAGGTGGCGCGCCCACCCCTAGGCGTGCCACCCATGCTCTTTCAGCGTTCGAGCATCGTATCAACTCCTCCATTTTACTGACTCCTCCGCATTGCCAGAAAACCTATGCCATATTTTCCCACGATTTACAAAGGCAACGGCGGAGGCGAAAGTCCTCCCTTACTCTGGTTGGGGGCAGATCCTGCTGCACCAGAGCTTCCGTTGAGGGGGAAATCGACACCATCATCGTCAAAACTCCTCCTAGGCATAGGGGAGCCTCTCCATCAACACCTCCACCAGCACCATCATCGTCACCATCACCATCTCCAATATCCATCTTGTTCCCCTCATAGTTTGTGATTGATTGAACCGTGAATATTGTTTTAAGGGCTATTTACATGTTTGTGATTGGCATCTTGGTCTTTATTTGTTGGAGAGATTATATTTTCAGATTGGGTTGTATCCCATATGCTACTGATCCATATCATGTTTGCCACTTGTGAGTAGATCCCCATGTTCCTGAGGGCATATGATGAATTGGCTATGATTTCCATATAATATGCACTGAGTATGTGGTCCAGTTTTATCTTTTATATTGTTCTATGATGGTTTTATGTGAACATCGATTGCATATTACTTCACCTATATGGGCTCACAGGAGAATACTTTGATGCAATGATAAGGGTTGGAAGGGACGGAATTGACAGAAACCATTTTCTAATACTTTGAGTAGCATTAGAGAGATTATATGTCGGGGACCAATGAACTTATTGCTATGGTGGGACATTTATGTCTTAATGATTCTCAGATGTTCATGTGAATGGATCTAGGACCCATCATAAGTGGTGTATTTAGCTCATACTTTTGGCTGCACCTAATTAGGCTCCACCCTAAGGGAATGAAACTTGTCAACATATTCACCATATTGTGTGGAAATCTTTATGCTTAGTAAATACATGTCGCCCTCGGGAACGCTTGTCACATATAAGTTCACACACACATTTGAGCTTGTCCTCTTACAGCATAGAGGATTGGGCTTTCTCTCATTGAGAGTATTATTGTTATTTACTTTCAACACTTTATATTCTTGCAAACTCCAAACCCAAAACACCAAATCTACTACATTTACTATTATTTTCTTTGTAAAATTTGCTAACCAATACCCTCATCTCCTTGTGGGTTCAACAACCTTTCTTTATTGAAAAGTACTATACTTGATCTCCTTCACTTAGGAGCCATCAAGAGGCGAGCCCTCTGTCCACTAGAAACCGCGACCAGAATGGGTTCACATCGTCATGTGAGCATTGAGAGATCCCATGTCCATGAGCGTCCGCATCTGGCATGGGCTCACAATGCCACATGGGGTTTTGTCGGGCCTCGCCACCTGACTGGTGCGGATGCGTGCCGTGTATGGAACATCGCGTGTTCCGGCCTGTGTATGCTGACGGAGGGCCCATGTCACAGGCGTGGCCCACCGTCCGGTGATGCGGGGTACGAAGGTGCGGGAGCTGTAGAGAAGGCATTTAGTTTTTGACCAGCACATCAAGGAAAGCAAAAGAGAATTCACACATCTAAGCTAACAAGAGAACATACACATTGTTCTCTGCATTAACACTGATGAAGTTTGAAGTCACCCATGAAAGGTAAAAGAGAATGCACTATTCTATGCATTAAAACTTGTGAAGTTCTAAGACACACACACATAAGATAAAAAAGAGAATGCATGCATGTTTATTTCCTGTCACATAAGCTAACATCTAAGCCTAGGATCTAAATATGATGGCAAGTCATACGCCTATCATGTCCTATATCCAGAAGGGCCCTCAGCGTTGATATGGGGTGGCCAGATATTCTCAGTAAGAGAGGGTGGTATATGATGATAGTTGGTGGATATAACTTGTATGATGCTCACGAACCTCTCGATTGATCCCTCGTGCCAATGCAACAACTCTCAACCCTTGTAGATATTCACAACTTCACACACTTGCGCACGTAGCCACTGACCATGAAGCGGTGATGCAATCTTCTAATTCCCAATGGAATAGCAGATCACACAAAACATGCAATTGGCTAAATCCCAATGGATCAACTAATCACACTTCATTGATAGTAGAAGATACATCAGATTGGTGTAGGAGTTCAATTGATTGCAAGTAGCAACTCAACGAATCTAGGGTATACTTTAAACATTTTCTAAACTATGATAAGGAGTGTCCTAGGAGTTCAATTGATTTCAAGTAGCAACTCAATGGATGGAACTGCCAAAAACCGAAACAAAAACATGTCTCACTCAAACTGATACAAACCGATTCAGAACAGATCGGTCAGCGGCCGGACATTCCGGTCCGGCTGGACACTCCGTGCGGAGTCGGACTATCTGGTCAACCTAGAAACTACAAAGTTTCCGGCAGGATTCCACATGGCTTATGATTTGGCCTTCTGATTGGAAGCCACTCGGGCGCGATGCAGCCAGGCTGGATTGTCTGGTTGATATCATTCGGACACTCCGCGGTGCTTGAATTTGTTCGCGTCATTCTTGATGATCTCCTCCTTGTCTAGTGCTCCTGCCTCCCTGATGTAGCTCGTCCTATGGACATCCCTACATCTACACCACCAAGTCCCCCAAGTGTACCAATGACTCGCGCTCGATCCAAACTCCTACAAGCTAAGGTTAACTCGCTCCTCTCCTCGTGTGACTTTGATACATCCTTGGATGGCTTGCTACTTCATGAAACTACTATATGCATTATCAGATATGAAGCCCCAATGCATCGCCAAGCCCCCACGGATGAAGTACAAGGAGAAAGACGAGAAGAAGACGTTGTTGAGACTGAAGCCCCGGAGTCTTCGGCCACCAACCCTAGAGTCTCTGGCCTAGACTCCAGACCAATCTATAGGCCCCTACCTAGAGCTTTCAGTACACCCCCACGGAGTCCTCACTAGAGAGCGTCATCCACCCTGGAGTCTCCGTGCACCCCAGAGTCTCTGGCCCAGCTACCCTAGAGTCTCACGCCCACAACATCGGAGTCTCTGCCCCCAGGACTCCATCAGGACTTCGAACCCCACCTGGAGCTCTATGTCTGCCACCCCAGAGTCCACCCCGGAGACCTGCACTAGGCCTAGAGTCTCCGGCCCATGAACCCTGAGTCTCCGGTGCCCGCGTTGATAGGCATGTTAAGGCCTTTCGGGCCTTCGGCCCTTGTAATCCCAAATCCGTCTCGACTTTACCCTTTTATTCCTTGGCTGGCCTATAAATATCCCCCACCACTATTGTAAACCCTAGACTAGGATAATTGAACTAGAAGACACCCTTGTGGATCTCCCTAATTATAGTCTCACGCTCCTTGCTAAAGGAGCACCAATAATCCCCCACCTTGTTAGAGTTCGCATCGTGCCTCACTCATCGTACAATGCCTTGGCATCGGAGCCCTATGCCAAGACACCAAGATCTCACTGAGAATCCCACTCATAGTGCTTGCTTCCTCAACAAACCTGATCATACACAAGTGCATAGACTTAGGTAGTATAAAATTATCATCAATAAAAACTCCAAATTCATTTAGGAGTGAATTCACCTGTTGTTCAAGTATCTTGGCACGAGCTCGAGTAATAGGTCCAATCCTAATCTCACTAGACTTGGTCTTGGCAGCAACATCAACAACTTCATTAGGAAATGAAGATAGCAAATCAGCAGGGATATCCTCATCAAGCGTGCAATGCCTGGGTGCATGGATTTCTCTCTATACGTGAAGGAAAAACCATATTCATCCAACATCGGATGGAAACATGTCGACGAACTGAAAGCCGCCGCTTAGCCTTCTGCGTCGCGTACAAACACAACGTGCGAGCCAGACATTCACTTCTCTCTGCCTTTCTGTTGTCCACGCATAGTCGCAGCCGCTAACGCTCAGACATGAAATAGTCACATATACCTACGAAAATAAAACTGAAATAAATTAGGTAGAGACAAAAAAGGTAAAAACGGTAGCGCAGAAATTAAAGCATAACAAGGCAAGCTTACTATTTGCATTGGAAGACGCTATCATCGTCATCTCCCCTGAATGTGACTATCATTGTGACCTTTCCAAATAAACCTTGCCTTCTCGTCTTCGGTGAGGTTATAACGTCGCCACATCCATCTAGGAAGTAGGACACCGGAGGGAGGAGCATCGAACCACATCGTCATCGATGCCGAAGATGTAGGGAACACCGTTCGGGGCGATGCCATCAAGGTGTCTAACACCAAAGAGACGAAGAGAGGCTTGCAAGGTGAGATGCATCACCAAGTCGAATATCCACATCCTGCTATGCTCAGAGCTCAACCGGAGTGACTAATGAGCTCTACGAATGAACCACGGTGCAAGAAGCTAAACCTTTAGAAGCATGCTACGTAAAAGAAATATCCGATGGAATGACAAAGAAGAGACGTAGAGATGCTTATATAGAAGAGGGAAGCTTTTTAGAGTCATCATTGACCGAAGGGATTTTTGCGGCCCAGCTACGCTACCATGTGTGCTATCATCCGCAATAAATCAATGCTACATGTAGTCTACGTTGCTAGTCCGGCCCTCCGCCACGAGAAAACGTGTCCGTCTAGGGCACACGATGCCACATTAGATGTCCGTGGGCCCCTCTACAATGAGAAACCGCGGACTGCTATAGTCTACCGTGCCATGTCGTCTTTGGATGGTCCCCGCATACACGAAAGACCGCACCCAACATGGGCTCACAACGCCACGTCGGCTCTGGAGGTTCCCCGTCTCCGCGAGAAACCGTGACCGCCTAGGGTCTACACTACCACACTAGCATCGAGTGGGCCCCGTGTCCATGAGATCCCGCGGCCGGCATGGGCTCATGGTGCCATGTTGGCTTTCGGTGGGCCCCCAACTTGGCGGGTGTCGAAGCGTGTCATGTTGAGAATGTTTCTCACTACGCACCTTCCTACCCGCGTACGCTGATAGCGGGCTTAGTTCCCGCGTGTGACCCGTTTGTGCGTGACATGCGGTACGACAGCATGCGGTACACCCGTAGGCGGTATAGAATATTTTGTCCTAGCCCAGAGTGGATCCCGCCTTATGAGATAGTAGGGATCCATTGCAACGTCGCTACATGTCCTTTCTAGCATCCATCGCATGAATGAAAAGATCAGGGCAATGTGGATAGCAGTTTGAGCTGAAACAATCTAGCACTATTATTTACTCTGATTAGTTTACGTTTTGTTATCTATTAAACACTCAAAAAAATTAGTTACTTGTTTTATTGTTTATCGTAATCTAAAAAACCCAAAAAATATTTGTACCATGGCACAAGGTTGTAGAGTATGCTACTCCCAATGATGATTTTATTCGTGCACCTATCACCCAGCCCATTGTCACAGTGGAGAACTATGAAACTAACCCAAATATTTTAAGTTTTGTTCAACAGAATCAATTTGGAGGCTCATATGCTAAAGACTCAAGTTTGCACTTAAACACATTTATTGAAATATGCGACATTATGCGCATAAAATATGTTGACCTTGCTGTGGTCAAGTTATGCCTATTCCCTTTCTGTCTTAGAGGAAAGACAAAAGATTGGTTGCTAGATTGCCTAAGGGCACTATTACTTCATGGGAGGAATGCACTAAAATTTTTATGACTATGTTTTTCCCCTATCTAAGACTAGTCAACTTTGATCTAACATTACAGGATTTAGACAACAAGATCGAGAGCCATATCGCTTGCATGGGAAAGAATGAAGGAATCTCTAATTAACCGTCCTAGTCATGGGATGGAAGAGTGGTTAATTCTCCACTTATTTTATAATGCATTTAACCCATAGTGTAAGTCTATGCTTGATACTGCAGCCGGGGTCACATTGATGGTCAAGCAAGTAGATGTGCCAAAACAATCTTCTTAATGATATGCAAAGCAACCATGCCCAATGGCATTTAGAGAGTTCCTCCTCAATAAAGGTGTGCTCAATAGCATTTAGAGAGTTCCTCCTCAAGAATTTTGCAAATCACTGGAGAGTTAGCCAGCATTCGTACGGTCTGATATAAATGTAGCGCCCGCTCGTACCACATCATGGCTCAGAAGATGAAGTATTACATTTTTTGTTGATGGGAACATACAAGTTAACAATCATCGGTACGGTGCGGTACAACTGTACCGCCCGCCCGTATCGCTTCTTAGACAAAACTTTGAAACTCAGAACTTTTACTACACAGTTAACGATGATCATTACGGGCACACGTCACCGTACTATGTGCCCATACCGAGTGTATCACTTGGATCTGGAAAATCCTAAGGCAGCGATATCCGGTACAGGCGGGTCATCACCGATGACGTGGTGTGATCATGTTAATTCCCATGGTTTATGTACTTGGGTTATCGGGGATTGGGTATGCACTAGAGAGTTCATCGGTTAACAGATAAACAAGGGGCCATGAGGTTTACCCAGGTTCAAGCCCCCGGAGGGATAATCCTACTCCTACTTGTTTGTTCTTGATTGATGGAGAAACTGAAGGTTAAAATGGCGTTGATATGGTTGTGGTTGTGCATATTAGATCTGACATGTGTATGCGAGTTTCTAGTGATGTGTACATCTATTTGTGTATCCTCCTCGATAGCCCATCCTAACCTTTATACATGGGAGGCTAGGTCTCAGGTACCGTGACTGGGTAGGTTGCAAGTTGGGGTTCATGTAGAATCTAATCTTGGACTTTCCTTGTATTGCATGTTTGGAGTCGGTGTCCTTTTGGACTTCATGCTAGCTAAACCGTCATGGGCTTAATGGATCCTCATATATCTCCACATGGGCCTTCTGTCAATCCGAGCCTATGTAGGATAATGATGTTGCCCGACCTACGGTCATTCCCACATCAAGGTCTCCAACTTATGCAAAGTCGTCATGTACTCCAAAGGTGAATTAGTTCCCCTATGCAAGCCCACTTCCTACCCTATTGAATGGTATACTACTTCATCCTCCATCCCATATTCATGATAGGTTCATACCGACAAGTACGGAGCCAAGGGAGGAAGCCCGGAGCACCAAGCGTGATAAGACGGAGGCTTAGAAGAGGAGACGAAAGAAGCAGCAGAAGCACCAGAGTCTCCGGCCCTGAGGCCCGGAGTCTCCGGCATCAAACACCACAGTCTCCGGCCATGATTCCAGACTCGCCCCAGGTGCTCCTAGTACACCCCTCCGGAGACAATCCCGGAGAGCAATTACCACTGCGGAATCTCTAGCCACCCCTAGTGTCTCCGGCCCTCTACACCGGAGTCTCTGGCCATCCACAACGGAGTCTCCACCCCAAGGACTCTGGCCATCCTTCAACGGTGCTTTCTTCGTCTCTTCTGATGCCTTGAACTCTGGATTTGGCTTGGTCACCTCCTTCTTCGTTGCGGGCATCTCGGACGGATCTATGCTCTTCTTGATCTCCTGGTACTCCTGGGCGTGCAGCACGGCTTCGGCAAAGGCGGCATTTCCATCCTCGCACTCTCGCGCTTTCTTCGGGTCTCCCCTGATGGTGATCACGCCGTTGGGACCTGGAATTTTCATCATATTGTAAATGTAACACGGACGAGCCATAAAAGCCCAGTAAGTTGGACGTCCGAATATAGCGTGGTATGTGCTCTTGAACGGGACCACTTCGAAGGAAAGTGCCTCCGTCCGATAATTCTTTGGAGTTCTAAAGGTAACATCCAAAGTGATCTCTCCTAGGGAATTAGCTTGTCTTCCTGGGACAACTCCGTGAAAAATCACAGAGCTATGGTTCAGCTGGGTCTCCGAGATCTTCATTCGGCATAGCGTTTCGACATAGAGGATATTCATGCTGCTACCACCGTCCATGAGGGTCTTGGAGAAACCATAACCGTCAATAACTGGGTTGACGATTAAGGCGTATTTTCCTCGCCTGTGTAACTTAGGCGGATGATCATCACGGTCAAATGTGATTGCCACTTCCGACCAGTCCAGATACTATGGGACAGCCGAAACTGTTGCATTGATCTCGTGTAGAACTGCTTTCTTGACCTTTGCTGGTTGAAATCCGAGGAAAGTGACATAAGGGTCCTTCTTGTTGGGAAAAGTCTTCTTCCCTTCCGACTTAGGATTTGAAGCATCAGCTTCCTCCATGTCGGAATCTTCCTTGGTCTCTTTGTCTTTTTCGGGATTTTTCTTTCCCTTCTTCCGCTTAGCTTTGTAGCCCGTGGTGTCATCTCTTTGATGTCGTCGTTGAAACGACATTCAGCGTTGGTGTGGGACGAGCCCCCATTGGCGTCTAGGTGATGCACACATGGGTTATTGGCATTGTCGGCCCAAGAGTAGGTTTTGCCTGGTTGCTGTTCTCCTCTACCTTGGACCCTTGAAGTCCCACGGCCATGCCCGAGGCCTCCACCACGTCCTCCTCGTCCTCTAGGCCCAGAAACAGTAGTAACCACCGCTGTTTCCGTGTTGGGATTTTCCTCCGAGGTGTCCTTACGTTTCTGAGCCTGTTACTTTGTTTTTGCCGACTGAGGTACAACTAGGACGGTGAGTATTCCCTCTGCATCATCGTCAGCATCTGCATATTTTCTCGCTGTTTCTATCATCTCTCCCAAATCAGTGACCTTGTCACACTTCAAACGATGACGCAGTAGACCAATTGTGAGACCTGCAATGAAAGCTTCAATCGCAGTTTGATCATTTACTCCTTCACATGAGTTCTTGGTGTCGATCCATCGTCCGAGGTAGTCCCAGTAAATTTCTCCGGCTTTCTAGGTGCAATGCTATAGGTCTCCGACCGAACAGGGCCTCCGATATGTGCCTTCGGAATTACGAAAGAACGCGCTTTGCATGTCATACCAGTTATGGATGGTGTTCTCCGGAAGTTCATTGAGTTATGATCGTGCCGTCTTCCGCAACATAAGTGGGAGATATCGGGTTGCGACCAGGCTGTTTCCGCCTTTGGCGATGCAGCAAGCTTGGAAGAAGTCCTGTAGCCAGGTATCTGGCCGAGCAATGCCATCGTAGGCTTGGATATGTCTTGAGATAGCAAATCCTTCCGGGAATTTTGTAGCTCTGATGCGTGGTCCGAAGCACTTTAGACTCACGTAGAAATCATCTTTGTCATAGCGCCGAGCCTCTATGTTGGAATTAATCCTGTGCCTTGCGTCGTTCGGGGATAGAGATCGTCCCGAATGCTGGCTTTGGCTGCGGTGCTGTGGAGCCGGACTTCGGCTTCTGCCACCACCTCCTCCGCCATGTCTTCCTCCTTGCCCTCCATGGGAGCCGTTGTGATGACTGTGTGGTGGAGAGGGTGGAGCATCTTGACTACGACGAGCCCCCTACCGGCTTGTACCAACATGGTTTCCGTTGTTTCTTCGTCCATCGTTCCCACCATGGTGAGGCTCAGCCGGACGGCTTGTGTGTTTAGGAGGTGGCATCTTTTGACGATCCTCCTCCCGTCGTTTCTCTTTATCTTCTCCCCTTCTGTCATTAGATTCTCGTCGAGGAGAGTTCGTTGGATTTAGGGCGGCAATGGCGTCATTCTCGGCCACTGGGGCGACGTTGCTCCAGTTACGCAAAGTTTTGTGATGCTGTCCTGAAGAACCGGTTCTTGAAAAGTTGTCTTCCCGGCGTTCGGGGTGATGATACTGCGCCCGGACGTAATGGGATCTTACGCCAGCCCATGCCGGATTTGTGCGACATTGGTCAGAATCTGAGACCAGTTTTTGACTTCCGGATAGGGCGACCTTTTGCTGCTCTAGTCCCTTGTTGAGTAGTTTGATACCCAAGAGGATCTACTCCGGTCCTGGATTAGCCGATAGAATTTCTCGGCCTGCCACAGTATTCTGTACTGGTGTTGGGTATACCCAATCTCCGTTGCTATCTTTCCGTGGCTTCCCCATCTCATCTCCAAAAAGAACGGCATGGACATGTGGGAATTGGTTGTCATCTATGTGACGCCTCCGTGTCTTCTGATGCAAACGAGACATGTATTCCTTGTTTGACATGCGTTTCTTCTCCACCTCGATGTTTTTGGCTTCATCGAGGAGTTGTTGTCGACGCGCTTCTAGGGCCTGCGCCCTTTCGTCCAGCTCATCCACAGTAAGTTCTACGGCTGTAGGGATAGGTGTAGTTAATGCGGTATCGATGAGCTTACGCGCACCCTCGGTGATCACATGTGCATCCACCGATGCTTCTTTTTTCGTCTCGTCTGGGATAAGTGCTCCATCCGAGTCTTCTTTGTATTCCTCGGCAATCACCTCCTCTGTCAGAGGGTCTTTTGCCGGGGTGTTGTTTTTCTTGTTCTTCTTCTTTGCCTTCTTGGCTGCGCCGGTAGCAAAGACGGCTTTGGGTCCGTTTCCCGGAGTCAGGCTCTGATCGGTACTTTCGGACATCTGGACTTGGGATTATCTCCGACGTCCATGTCATCCTGCGCTTTGGGAGAGTGTTCCCCGGATCCTTCATCCTTGGGTTCTCCTTCTTCTGCAGCTTTGGAGTTGTACTCCTCTTCATATTCCGCGGAGAACTTTCGGAAATCTGCTGACGTCATTGATTCATCCGAGGATGCGGGTACATCTGCGTTTGTTCCAATTGCCTCCCGCACCGAGTAGGTGTTTTCTCCAACATCGGCAGAGCTGGATCCGGATCCCACGAATCCGACAAAGTGCGACGCGTGCTTCCTGAGGTACCTGCGGCTTTCGCGATCAGCCTTGTCAAAACTTTTGATGGTCTCAAGAATTGCATCTGCGTTTTCGCCTTGCAGTATCATACGTCGTAATGTGTACCTTAGGAAAGGTCTGTCTGTCCCGGCATCATCAGAGCCGGAATCAGTGTCACTGATGTGCTCGTCCTGGATTTCGACTTCTGCGGGTGGGTCGATCTGGGATCTGTCTCCTCCAGGGAGATCCACTCCAGATTTGACGTGGACCGCTAGGTCTTCTTCAGGCTCGGATTTCTCCACTATCTCCGCAACTGGTGCAGGATTGGTGGGATTAGGGTTTTCTGAGATACGGAACTCTGCCGCCTCTGGGAACAAAGGGGACCCAGAAGATTATTCTTCCTCTATCATCACCGCTAGGGTGGGTTGGGCAGGTTCAGTGAAACCGATGTCAACATCGATCTCGCCAAAAGACATGATTGTGTAGGCAGTCACGGCCTCCCTAGCAGGAATCCATGTCTCGTCGAGAACGATGAGAGGGACGTCGCTGGCGTAGAGGATGCGACCGACGGCGATGGTCTCGCCGATTCCGATTTTTGCAGATTCTGCTTGGAACGCAGATCCGAAGCTCACTTGCCCCACGGTAGGCGCCAACTGTCGTCGGACTGATGACAAGTACGCCATGAGGGGGTCCTCGAGGTGTGCGGAAGTGAGGGGTGTGAGACGTACGGTATTCCGGGACGGTGAGCACACAAGTTTACCCAGGTTCGAATCCGCCAGCTTTGGACGGATCCTACTCCTGCTAGCAATCGATGTCTGGCGGAATATGATATAGGTTACAAGGTTTCGCTTTGTCGAGTTGAGATTGTAGACTATTGAGGTGTGCCCTAAAGGCTCTCCCTAGGACGGCTTATATAGATATCGGGCCTAGGGTTTACAGGAGAGATCAATCCGGCTACGACTGAGAGTCGGTTATAGAGTACATCTTGAACTACAAGTAACATTATGGGCCTAAGTCAGTAAGTCTTTTGGGCCTTCCCGTAGCTAGATTGGACTCCGTCTTTCTCCCTGACTGGGCCGCCCGTGAAGAAATGCTCTAACCTGAAGTCGGCCACCTTGGTCAGTGAGGAACTGTGAGGATACCCGAAAAGTATATCCCCAACCCCCGGAGTCTAACCTGGAGAGCATCGCCTACCCCAGAGTATCCGGCCCTAGCACCCCGAAGTCTCCGGCGTAAGTGAATGGGCATGTGTGCCAACAGCTGGGCCTCTGGCCCATGTACCCCTCTAGTCTGTACCAAACCCTAGAACTATCCCCAAATTACCCCTTGTTATGTGGCTAGACTATATATAGTGCCCATACCCCCTAATGTATATCTTAGGCATAGATGATATACTAAAGACAACCCCCTTTGTGGAATCTCTAGTTTTGCCTCATCCCCTTTACCAAGGGGACCGACTATCGTCACCAACCTCGTTGGAGTTTGCATCACGCATCCATCATTGTACAAGGCCTATGTTTGTGAGTGCGTGAGTGTAGTTGTCAAGACCCTCTCCAAGGTGTTCTTACCTCTCCTCTTGGGATCGAAGGGAGCACGTTGACCGATCTTTCCTTGTGAGAATTCTATCGGACCGGTGGCCGCCGGCGGGAGCAATTAGCCTTGTATCGTGTGAGTTTTGCGTGTCTTCATCATGTTCTTTGCAAGGTGTGTGTTTGCTTCCACTAACTTTTCGCTTTCTCCTCGCTTTCCCATCAATTTGACCAGGAGATCTATGAAGATCGGTCCACCCTTGAGGTCACCCCTTATCATATGGTATCAGCAGCTTTTTGTTGCCACGGATTTCACACCAATTAGGTCTTTTCCCCATAAATTTGAAAATTCCACCAAAAATGCCTACAATTTGTCTTTTGGATCGATATGTGATTTAGTGAGATTTGGTAGGTTTTGATCCGTGGATTACTTGCTAAACTTCTTGATCTACCTTCCCTTGCGTTTTCGTAGCCTAATTCCTTGATTTCCCCCAATCAATTTGAGGTTTTGGTTCGAGTTTTTCTGCCCAAAACATGTCCTGGATGAGTTCTTGATGTGTAGAAATCGACCGGACCAGAGTCTCCGGCCCAGGCCCGGAGTCTCCGGCCCCCGAGACTAGAGTCTCGGCCCCCTCTACAGACAGCAAATCCGTTTCACGGTTTTGAGCATAACTTTTGCATTCAAACTTTGATTTTGGTATTCTTTAGCTTGTTTCGAAGAGGAGAAGGAGGTCTACATCATCAGCAAAGTGTTTCATGCTATCTACTCCATAAAAATTCTGTGAGCAAGGTGGAATCCAACAATAAAGGGTGAAGATCGGCGATGAAAGGTATAAAAATTTCATGACTTGTCCCCACTTGCATTCCTTTGTGCACTACACTATCTTTCCGACCAGCAAACACCTGTTGAGACTAGTTCCTCCTATGATTGCTTGGGATATGAACATTTGATACCTTGTATAATTCCGAGAAAAAGTTGTGAGCGCGCTATCTCATACTATTATCTTGTATAGTTGTTGGCACAAGGAAGAGGCAAGTGAAAAAGAAAAGAAAAATAATGAAAATGAGAAAAAATAGAAAAAATTAAAGAACAAGAAAAAGAGACAAACGTGCCTCATAGAGTAGGAAGCAGAAGCTCGATGAACATCATATAGGTGGTACTTATTGAGCATATCTTGTAGCCCACCAATTTTATTGCAATCGAACTAGTGTCTCTCCTCGCACTTGTGTGACACGAGCTTATAGTCTTTGCTAGGTAATCGTTTGGTTGTTATCTCACGTTCTCCATCGCAGAAGTCCCATTTATCCCACCGCGTGTGTTTCCTTGTACATAATTCCGATATCTTGTGGATTAACTTGTTTTGCTTTGTGATCATCGTGGTTCTTTACTTACCATTACAACATCTTGACTTCGGACTGTTCTTTGACATGCCACTTTACATACTCATCCACCATAATCTTTGTGTGTGTTTTTTAGTAGTTAGATGGTTTTGGTGTTCCACGTGAACTTCACTTTACATTGTTTTGATTGCTCTCAAGTGTGGCCACCTGCACGATAATGTCTTCCAAGGTAAAGTATGGTTTGACGTTGTTTCCCTAACACCCACTACCACTTACATATACACCACTTCGTCTTATAAATCATGTCTAGGGACTCCGGAACTGAGGTTGATTTCTATGAGGAATCCACGATGAGACACCATTCCTATGTCTCCACAAGCATGGATGACATTATGGAGCACTACACTGACAATGGCTCCACATGCTTGGGTGATATGGATTTCTACAACAACAATAAATCCCCAAGCATGGATGACTGCAAGAACGACAATGACAAGCTCTTCAAGTTGCGTCGACCAAGACGGAGCCTCCACCTTTAGAGTGACAAGGTCCAACCAAATGGACAAGTTCTAAAGCGCCCTCAACAACGTCAAGAAGGACATGGATGACAACTTCTCCAAGAACATGAGAATGCTCTCCACACTTAAGGAGTCTACCTCAAGAAGGCGCCACAAGAACAAGAACAGTGCCAAGTACAAGGAGTATCTTCGCGAGCATCATGTGGATGACCTAGTATGCCACCTACATCAACCTTCGGCAAGGCACGTGAATAACCTCCGTCGACACCATGATAAGGCACCTTCCACTACTCATGCCACTACCAAAATGGAACCAAGAGCAAGCATTCCTCCATGCCATCAAGATTCAATGCCAAGACTTGATGTCCTATATGATGCATACAACTTCATGGATGAGTAAGACAAAGACCTCTACTTCACCAAGTTGGACGAGTACGTTAAGAGTATGTCTACACAAGCCAAGGATGAGAAAGCTCCAAGTCAAGCGTCTACACTTCAAGATGGAGGAAGACAAGGACACATATGTGATGAAGTCGATCCGAGAACCGCTCTCAATAACAACACGAGCCTACTTCCGCCACCACTATAATATGGAGAAATGATGGTCGAGCATGGGATTTTCCTTCGACTATGGAGGTGAGCGATGACCATCTTATGGAATCCAACTTTCAAGGAGATAGAGTCGAGAATGGTGAGCATGGGACTTTCCCTTCACCAAAGGAGGAACATGGAGTTGAGCACACCAATCCTATCCATATATGCTTGAGTGATGATGTGGTACAAATCCCATGTCAGTATGAGAACCACTTAGCCCACTTGAGTGAAAGCAAGAGTTAGATGAGTGACTCCACCATACGTGATATTGAGTGCTTCCACTTAAAGGGAATGAGTGATACACAAAGTGAGTTAAGAGTGGTAGTTGATAGGTCATGTCAGGCCACTTTGATTTCTAACAACTTACCCTCTACCTCTAGTGTGTTTTCTCATGATGTGCAATTCCATGGATCAAGAAGTGCCAAGCTTGGTGATGATGACGCTTCTGACCGAGAAGATGTACATGATGGATGAAGATGACACCATCCCCGTATTGGATGAAGAAGTCTCCTACATGGATTCCAACACGACCACAACACCCACTTCATATGCAAGTTATGAACAAGGTACAAATAAGGGTGTTAATGATGCCATGATCCCATTAGTGGACATGATGACTTATGATGATTGACATGCTATGAATGATATTTGTGACATTACATTTGACTCATTTATATTTCCATGTGATACTTTTCCTTTGCATAATGGTGAGCATGTGAAATTATTTGATTGTGATGATGTTGCCATATACATGCCATGCTCAAAACGTTACGTTGATGATATCATTGCTTACACTTTGTTGAACAATTGATCTTTCCAATGTTTTGGTTGCAATGATGTTACCAATGGTCTATCTCATACCATGCTTTCTCATGAATGTTATACAATCTCTTCTGTTGCTTGCAATAAGATGAATACTTTCTCTTTCACTTGTTTTGATTGTAACAATATTTCTAATTTGGTTTCTATCGAGATGGGCCCCATAGCCTTCTCAAATTTTGGAGATTTTGATGAATTCCATGATAAGAATGCTCCCCACTTGCATACTCACCATGCATCTATGTTACACTTGATTGACACTAATGGTGATGTGCACAAGAAGAGATATGTCATGATGGATGAAGTGTTTCTCTACCATGCACACACATTAGTCCTTTTGTGTATGATGTGTGTAGGTACCCACACTAGAATGTCAACCTTGGTTGAGCACGAGTTGACAAAAAGAGATCTAGAGAGCATCCGCCAAGTGAGTTCAAGATCGAATCCAGCTCTGATACCTTTTGCATGCTTTGCAACTTTCATGTTGAAAAATTGTTCTTTCATCTGATTTTCTTGCAAGCATGTTGATGGCTTTCACCTTGTGACAATCATGTTTATTTGCTATTGCTTTGTGTGTTGCAACAAAAAATTAAACAATTTCTCTTACGATGTTTTGTGTCCAACCATCATGTCATATTGAGCATGTATTGTCATGAGAGATTCAAAGTATCTCGTATAGTTGTTGCAAAAAACATAAGGAAAATTTTCTCTTTCATATGGTTTGTTTGCAAACATATTGTTTTTTACTTCCGCTCGTGATACACATACTCCCATGATCTTTGCTTTTGATGATTTGTGTGTGGAATCCAACATATTTACCAATTTCTCTTTCCAATGGTTCGTTTGCACAATTGATAATGATTTTGTTTTGGATATCCTTCATCATGTGTTTTTGTCGAATTATTCTATTCTCACATCAAAAATGTTGTAGTATTTTAGTCAATTTTTTAAGTGCCACACTTAGATGTTGTACGAAGTTTTCGAGTTCCCACATTTGGATGATGTTGGAATGATTTCCATGTTCTTTGACCTTGCATATGCATCCCATTTGCTATCCTTGTATTGTGATAATAGTGTCGTGAACAAGAATGGACATGCCGCAAATGATATGCTCCTCTATCACACAGAAAAATATTTTGTTTGTTCTTTGTTGTGTGAAGGTATGAATGCATACACGTCAACCAAGAGTTGACAAGACGAATTGAAGAGAGTTACCTATGGCTAATCATAAACGAGCTATATCTACATGATAAGGTGACTATATGGTGTAATGTTCATGATTTGGCCATGATTTGAGTGTCTCTTTGCTTTTGTTGTGAGCTTTGTAGGCTTCATGGAAACTGAGGAACATTGAAGTGTTGTCAACTCAATCTTACCGAGGACGACTATATGGTGAACCCCAAGATCAAGAAGGTGCCTCAACCAATTCTACTTTGTGATGAGTATGTAGATTCGAGGATGCCTCTTTTTAAGGGGGAGCTTATGTAGCTCGACCTATGGTCGTTCTGATGGGTTCGTAGCATGGAAAACAAAAAATTTCTACCGCAAGAACGAAGAAAACCCAGATCTAATCTAGATAAAAGCCAAGATCTAATCTATTAGACATGAGCAACGAGATAGATCTGTACTAACCCTCGTAGAACCGAAAGCGTTACGAGATTAGATCTCGGGGTTGATGTAGTCGATCACTTGCCGATCTCAAGATCGTGTGGACGATCCTTCCGGCGCCGTGTTCCGGCACGACAGTGTGGTGGTGGTGGTGGAGGAGAGAATTCTGCAGGGCTTCGCCTAAGCCGGAGCAGAGCGAAGGTAGAGGAGAGAGGCGGTGGCTAGAGCTTGTTATGAGAGAGGGCTAGGAGGGGGCGCCCCCTCCCTTCTATTTAAAGGAGGGAGGCGCGCCTGGGGAGGGGGAGTCCTAGTAGGACTCCCCTCCTATGGCCGGCGGGTTGGAATGGGGGGAGGAGTCCTCCTCCCCCACGAATCCGTGTCTCGCCCCACAAGGTTTCCTTTGACCCTTTCTTGGTTTTCAAGCAAACACCAAGAACTCTTCTAGAACCTTCCAGAACATTCCGAAACCTTCTAGAATCTCCATACAAACACTCCGGAACATTTCCTAACTTAGAAAATGATCCCCAATATATGAATCTTATTCTCCGGACCATTCCGGATCTCCTCGTGATGTCCCGGATCCAATCCGAGACTTCGAACAACATTCGGTTTCCAACGCACATTCCATATCTTCTTAAAACAACTTCGAACCTTAAGTGTGTCACCCTACGGTTCGTGAACATGTAGACATGATGGAGACACATCTCCGATCAATAACCATCAGTGGGATCTGGAGATCCATAACGGCTCTCACATACTCAACGATGACTTCGTGATCGATAGAACCATTTACATACGAAACCAAATCCCTTTGTCACACGATATTCTACTTATCCGAGGTTTGATCATCGGTATCTCTATACCTAGTTCTTCCTCGTTACTGATAAGTACTCTTTACTCGTTCCATGTTATGTCATCCCTTGTGACCCAGTCACATGCTTGCAAGCTAACTAGATGACATTCCAAGGAGGGCCCGAGCATATCTATCCGTCATATGGATGGACAAATCCCAATCTTGGTCCATGCGCTTCAACACATACTTTCAGAATACCCAATGACACCTTTATAACCACCCGATTCTGAAGCGGTGTTTGATGTCATCAAAGTACCCATCCGGTGATGGTAATTAACATAACCTCATGGTGAAGGATTAGGTTACTATGCATTTGAAAGCTTACAATACTGAACTTAATGACTTGATCTTATGCTACGCTTACTATGGGTGTGTGTCCATCACATCATTCTCCTAATGATATAACCTTGTTATTAATGACATCCAATGTCCATGATCAGGAAACCATGATCATCTACTAATCAACAAGCTAGTTCAACAAGGGGCTTACTAGGGACTCTTTTATGTTTACAAAACACACATGTATTAGTGTCTCCTTATAATACAATTATAGCATGGGATGTAAACATTCATCATAAACACAAAGATATAATAATAACCACTTTTATTATTGCCTCTTGGGCATATCTCCAACAGTCTCCCACTTGCACTAGAGTCAATAATCTAGATTACATGGTAATATACCTAACACCCATGGCGTTCTAGTGTTGGTCATGCTTTGCTCTAGGGAGAGGTTTAGTCAACGGATCTGCCACATTTAGATCAGTGTGTACTTTGCAAATCTTTATGTCACCATCTCGGACATACTCGCGAATAGCATGGAAACGTAGCTTGATGTGCTTCAGCTTGCTATGTGACCTTGGCTCCTGTGCATTAGCTATGGCACTTTGTGTTGTCACGATAGATGGCCATCGGGTCCAACGCATGGGAACCACGCCAAGTTCAGTAATGAACTCCTTCATCCATATGGCTTCTTGTGCAGCCTCGAAGCAGCTATGTATTCCGATTCAGTTGAAGATTTCGCCTGGCTTTGCTTGGCACTCCTCCAGCTCACTGCGGCACCATTCAAAATAAATACATTATCCGGTGTGACTTGAGTCATACGGATCGGTGTTCAACTAACATCGGTGTAACCGTTTACAACAAGCTGTTCATCACCTCCATAAGAAAGAACCATATCCTTAGTCCCTATTCGGTACTTTAGGATATTCTTGATCGCTGTCCGATGTTCCATTCGGGATCACTTTGATATCTGCTAGTCAAACTAACAGCATGTGCTATATCCGGTCTTGTACACAACATGGCATACATGATAGAACCTATGGCCGAGGCATAGGGAATATTATTCATCTTTTCTCTATCTTCTGCCGTAGCCGGACTTTGAGTCTTACTCAAGGTCTTACTGACAACATGGGCACAAACCCTTTCTTACTCTCTTCGATTCTAAACTTCTTTAGAACTTTGTCTAAGTATGTACTTTGTGAAAGTGCTATTAGGCGTCTTGATCTATCTCTATAAATCTTGATGCCTAGAATATATGCCGCTTCGCCAAGATCCTTCATTGAAAAACTATTATTCAAATAGGTTTTGACGCTATTAAGAAGTTTTATATCATTCCCAATCAACAATATTTCATCTACGTATAGTACTAGGAATGCTACAGAGCTCCCACTCACTTTCTTGTAAATACAAGCTTCTCCATAAGTTTGTATAAATCCAAAGTTTATGATTATCAAAACGTTGATTCCAACTCCGGGATGCTTGCTTCAATCCATAAATGGAGCGCTGAAGTTTGCATACCTTGTCAGCATCACTAGGATCGACAAAACCCTTGGGTTGTACCATATACAACTCTTCCTCAATGTCACCATTAAGGAACGCCGTTTTGACATCCATCTGCCAAATTTCATAATCGAAATATGCAGTGATTGCTAACAAAATCCTCACAGACTTTAGCTTTGCTACTGGTGAGAAAGTCTCATCGTAGTCAACTCCTTGAATTTGTCGGAACCCTTTCGCGACAAGTCGAGCTTTATAGATGGTAACATTACCATCAGCATCTGTTTTTCTGTTGAAAATCCATTTGTTCTCGACAGCCTTACGGCCATCCGATAAGTCCACCAAAGTCCATACTTGGTTTTCGTACATGGATCCCATTTTGGATTTCATGGCTTCTAGCCATTTGTCGGAATCTGGGCTCACCATAGCTTCTTCATACGTCGCAGGGTCATCGGTGTTGTCCACCAACATGACGTTCTAGGCAGAGCCATACCACTCAGGAGTGGTACGAACCCTCGTTGACCTGCGAGGTTCAGCAGTAACTTCGTTCGAAGTTTCATGATCAGCATCATTAGCTTCCTCTCCAGTTGGTGCAGGCGGCACAAAAACATCTTCCGGTGCTGCACTACTCTCAACTCCTAGAGAAGGTTCAATAACCTCGTCGAGTTCTACTTTCTTTCTAGTCACTTCTTTCGAGAGAATTCCTTCTCAAGAAAGGATCCATTCTTGGCAACGAAAACTTTGCCTTTGGATCTATGATAGAAGGTATACCCAATTGTTTCTTTCGGGTATCCTATGAAGACGCATTTCTCCGGTTTGGGTTCAAGCTTATCAGGCTATAACTTCTTTACATACGCTTCACAACCCCAAACTTTAAGGAACGACAACTTAGGTTTCTTACCAAACCACAATTCGTACGGTGTCGTTTCAATGGATTTAGATGGTGCCCTATTTAAAGTGAATGCGGCCATCTCTAATGCATAGCCCCAAAATGATAGCGGTAAATCTGTAAGAGACATCATAAACCGAACCATATCTAAGAGAGTTCGATTACGACGTTCGGACACACCATTACGCTGTGGAGTTCCCGGCGGTGTCAACTGCGAAAGTATTCCACATTTCTTTAAATGCATGCCAAACTCATAACTCAGATATTCAACTCCGTGGTCAGAACGCAGAAACTTAATCTTCTTGTTACGATGATTTTCCACTTCACTTTGAAATTCCTTAAACTTCTCGAAAGTTTCGGACTTATGTTTCATAAAGTAGACATACCCATATCTACTTAAGTCATCCGTGAAAGTGAGAGCATAACGATATCCACCACGCGATGCTACACTCATTGGACCGCACACATCGGTATGTATTATTTCCAATAAGTCCATAGCTTGCTCCATTATTCCAGAGAATGGAGTCTTAGTCATTTTTCCCATTAGACATGCTTCGCATCTTTCAAGTGATTCAAAATCAAGTGATTCAAGAAGTCCATCAAAATGGAGTTTCCTCATACGCTTCACTCCAATGTGACCAAGACGATAGTGCCACATGTATGTAGAATTATCATTCAATTTTATTCGTTTAGCATCTATGTTGTGAACATGTGTATCACTACTATCGAGATTCAATAAGAATAAACCTTTTATCTCAGGTGCATTACCATAAAAGATATTACTCATATAAATCGAACAACCTTTATTCTCAGACTTAAAAGAGTAACCGTCTACTTAATAAACAAGATCCAGATATAATGTTCATGCTTAACGCAGGCACCAAATAACAATTATTTAAATTTAAAACTAATCCCGAAGGTAGATGTAGAGGGAGCGTGCCGACGGCGATCACATCAACCTTGGAGCCATTTCCAACGCGCATCGTCACCTCGTCTCTTGCCAGTCTTCGTTTATTCTGCAGCTCCTGTTTCGAGTTACAAATATGAGCAACCGAACCAGTATCAAATACCCAGGCACTACTACAACTACTAGTAAGATACACATCAATAACATGTATATCGAATATACCTTTCTTCTTGATGTTGCCGTTCTTCAGATCTGCCAGGTACTTGGGGCGATGCGCTTCGATGACCAGCACCCTTGCAGTAGAAACACTCAGTTTCAGGCTTAGGACCAGCCTTGGGCTTCTTAGCAGGTGCGGCAGCTTTCTTGCCGTCCTTCTTGAAGTTGCCCTTTTTCTTAGGCTTGCCCTGTTTCTTGAAATTGGTGGTCTTATTGACCATCAACACTTGGTGCTCCTTCTTGATCTCCACTTCAGCAGTTTTCAGCATGGACGATAGTTCAGGCAACGTCTTGTTCATGCAGTGCATATTGTAGTTCATCACAAAGTTCTTATAACTCGGTGGCAGTGATTGGAGGACACGGTGAATCCCTAACTCATTAGGAATCGTTATCCCCAACTCTTGGAGTTTGTTTGCGTGCCCAGACATGGTGAGCACGTGGTCGCTAATGGAGCTTCCCTCTTTCATCTTGCAGGTAAAGAACTTCTCGGAGGCCTCATAGCTCTCCACGGCCGCGTGAGTCACAAAAATGAGCTTGAGCTCCTTAATGATCTCGAACGGGTCGTGGTGCTCAAAACGCTTCTGGAGCTCCGTTTCTAAACCGTACAGGATGGCACACTGAACTGTGGAGTAATGATTTTTCCGAGTGGCGTAAACATTCTTTACGTCATCGGTGGCATCATCTGCAGGTGGGTCACCTAGCGGTGCTTCGAGCACATAGGTCATCTGACCAGCCCTGAGGACAATCTTCAGACCACGGAGCCAGTCCGTGAAGTTGCTTCCATTGTTCTTAAGTTTTTCTTTCTCTAGGAACGCATTGAAATTGATGGAGAGATTCGCCATAATCTACAACAAATTTGCAAGTAGTTTAGACTAAGTTTATGATAAATTGAGTTCTACTTTAATTCTTAAATTAACTAGGTGAACTCCCACTCAAAACAACATCCCTCACATTGTCTTAGTGATTACACGAACCAAGTCCACTACACCAAGTACGATCTTCACGAGAGAAGATGTAGTTTCATCGACGAACAATCTTCATGTTCATCATATCACTTATATGACTCGTCCTCTACCTTTCGGTATTCCGTGTTCCGAGACCATGTCTGTACATGCTAGGCTCGTCAAGATTAACCTTAGTTTCCGCATGTGCAAATCTGGCTTGCACCCGTTGTATGCACACGTAGAATCTATCACATCCGATCATCACGAGATGCTTGAGGGCAGCGAGTCTTAGCAACGGTGCCAACTAAGGACGAACACTTTATTACTTGATATTTAGTGAGAGGGATCATCTTATAATGCTACCGTCGTGATCTAAGCAATACAAGATGCATAAAGGATTAACATCACAGGCAATTCATAATTAGTGTGATATGATATGGCCCTTTCTTCTTATGCCTTTGATCTCCATCTCCAAAGCACGGACATGATCTCCATCATCACCAGCATTGTGTCAAGGTAAGTGGTGCCGCTTCATGGTTGTCCATCATCACCAGCAACTATTACAACTACTTGGAATAAAGCTATTACAAGATGAATAGACACGCAGGTCTTAACAGAATTAAAGACAACCATTAGGCTCCTTCCGGTTGCCATATTATAACAAGGATCATTGCATACATCAAATATAATCACAATCACATGATGGCCATATCACATCACAAAACCCCTGCAAAAACAAGTTAGACGCCTCTAATTTTCTTTGCAAGTTTTACGTGGTTTGGGGCTTTCAAATAAGAACGGATCTTACCTACGAAACTGAACCACAATGTTGATACAAGTTCTATCAAGTGCAAAGTGTAGATTGGATCTATACTATGATGGGAGAGACAGACACCCGCAAAGCCACTTGTGCAAAGCAAGTTACATGTCAAGCGTGGAGCAAGTCTCATGTACGATGACATGTAATGTTAGCTCGAGCCGCTTCATCCCACCATACCGCAAGATGCAAAGTACACAAAGCAAAAGACGGCACGAGCACCAACGCCCACAACATCATTGTGTTGTACTCGTGCAACAGATCTACGCATAGACAACGCTCTGATACCACTGATGGGTTCGTAGCATGGAAAACAAAAAATTTCTACCGCAAGAACGAACAAAACCCAGATCTAATCTAGATAAAAGCCAAGATCTAATCTATTAGACATGAGCAACGAGATAGATCTGTACTAACCCTCGTAGAACTGAAAGCGTTACGAGATTAGATCTCGGGGTTGATGTAGTCGATCACTTGCCGATCTCAAGATCGTGTGGACGATCCTTTCGGCGCCGTGTTCTAGCAGCGCTTCCGCAGTCGGTCACACGTGCGGAGTCGAAGTAGACCTTCCTCTCCCTGTTCCAGCGAGCAGCGGAGGTAGTAGATCTTCTCCACGGAATCCCAGCAGCACGACGGTGTGGTGGTGGTGGTGGAGGAGAGAATTCTGCAGGGCTTCGCCTAAGCCAGAGCAGAGCGAAGGTAGAGGAGAGAGGCAGCGTCTAGAGCTTGTTATGAGAGAGGTCTAGGAGGGGGCGCCCCCTCCCTTCTATTTAAAGGAGGGAGGCGCGCCTGGGGAGGGGGAGTCCTAGTAGGACTCCCCTCCTATGGCCGGCAGGTTGGGAAGGGGGGGAGGAGTCCTCCTCCCCCACGAATCCTTGTCTTGCCCCACAAGGTTTCCTTTGACCCTTTCTTGGTTTTCAAGCAAACACCAAGAACTCTTCTAGAACCTTCCAGAACATTCCGAAACCTTCTAGAATCTCCATACAAACACTCCGGAACATTTCCTAACTTAGAAAATGATCCCCAATATATGAATCTTATTCTCCGGACCATTCCGGATCTCCTCGTGATGTCCCGGATCCAATCCGAGACTCCGAACAACATTCGGTTTCCAACGCACATTCCATATGTACTTAAAACAACTTCGAACCTAAAGTGTGTCACCCTACGGTTCGTGAACATGTAGACATGATGGAGACACATCTCCGATCAATAACCATCAGCGGGATCTGGAGATCCATAACGGCTCCCACATACTCAACGATGACTTCGTGTTCGATAGAACCATTTACATACGAAACCAATTCCCTTTGTCACATGATATTCTACTTATCCGAGGTTTGATCGTCGGTATCTCTATACCTAGTTCTTCCTTGTTACTGATAAGTACTCTTTACTCGTTCCATGTTATGTCATCCCTTGTGACCCAGTCACATGCTTGCAAGCTAACTAGATGACATTCCACCGAGAGGGCCCAGAGCATATCTATCCGTCATATGGATGGACAAATCCCAATCTTGGTCCATGCGCTTCAACACATACTTTCAGAATACCCAATGACACCTTTATAACACATACTTTCAGAAGCGGTGTTTGATGTCATCAAAGTACCCATCCGGTGATGGTGATTAACATAACCTCATGGTCGAAGGATTAGGTTACTATGCATTTGAAAGCTTACAGCAATACGAACTTAATGACTTGATCTTATGCTACGCTTACTATGGGTGTGTGTCCATCACATCATTCTCCTAATGATATAACCTTGTTATTAATGACATCCAATGTCCATGATCAGGAAACCATGATCATCTACTAATCAACAAGCTAGTTCAACAAGAGGCTTACTAGGGACTCTTTTATGTTTACAAAACACACATGTATTAGTGTTTCCTTATAATACAATTATAGCATGGGATGTAAACATTCATCATAAACACAAAGATATAATAATAACCACTTTTATTATTGCCTCTTGGGCATATCTCCAGCACGTTCCCACATCAAGGTCTCCAACTTATGTCAAGTCATCATGGACTCCAAAGGTGAATTCGTTCCTCTATGCGAGCCTACTTCCTACCCTATTGAATGGTATACGACTTCATACTCCATCCCATATTCATGATAGGTTCATGGAGACAAGTACGGAGGTAAGGGAGGAAGCCCGGAGCACTAAGCCCGACAAGACAGAGGCTTGGAAGAGGAGACGAAAGAAGCAGCAGTAGAAGCGCCGAAGTCTCCATCCATGACTCTGGACAGGATTCTGGGCTTGCCCTAGGTGCTCCCAATACACCCCTACAGAGACAAGCCCGGAGAGCAATGACCACTTCGGAGTCTCCGGCCACCCCCGGAATCTCCAGCCTGCTACACAGGAGTCTCTGGCCACCCACACCGGAGTCTCTGCCCTAGGACTCCGAACAGGACTCGGGCCGCCTGCCTAGAGCTCTATGTCCCCCACCCTGAAGTATACCCTAGAGAGCGTCGCCTACCCTGGAATATCCAACTAAACCCGGAGTCTTTGCCCCTAGCACCCTAGAGTCTCTAGCGTAAGTGAATGGGTATGCGTTCCAACATCTTGGCCCTTGGCCCATGTACGCCTCTAGTCCATTCCAAACCCTAGAATTATCCCCAAAT
The DNA here is from genome assembly GCA_023614405.1 of Avena insularis. Lineage (NCBI taxonomy): Eukaryota > Viridiplantae > Streptophyta > Magnoliopsida > Poales > Poaceae > Avena > Avena insularis. Next base: position 250,161,404 of record CM042696.1, read on the forward strand.
TACCCCTTGTTAGGTGGCTGGCCTATATATAGTACCCCCACCCCTCATGTATCCCTTAGGCATAGATGATAGACTAAAGACAACCCCCTTTGTGGAATCTATAGTTTTGCCTCATCCCCTTTACCAAGGGGGCCGACTATCGTCACCAACCTCATTGGAGTTTGCATTGTGCATCCCTAGTTGTAGAAGGCCTACATTTGTGAGTGAATGAGCATAGTTGTCAAGACCCTCTCCAAGGTGTTATTCCCTCTCCACTTGGGATTGAAGGGAGCACATTGACCAATCTTTCCTTGTGAATATTCTATCGGACCGGTGGCCACCGGCTGGAGCAATTGGCCTTGTATCATGTGTGTTTTGTGTCTATTCATCGTGTTCTTTGCCAGGTGTGTGTTCGCTTCTGCTACCTTTTCCCTTTTCCCTTACTTCCCCATCGATTTGACCACGAGATCCATGAAGATCGGACCACCCTTGAGGTTACCCCTTATTAGATAAGGTAGGTTCCCTCTAGGGCACACGATGGACACGGAGTCAACATGGTAGAATGTGTAGTCGAGGTCGACGGATTCGCGCGATGGAAGGAGTTGATACAATGGAGAGTCGCGTGGTGGAAACAGAGTCGACACAAGGGACATGGAGTCGAGGTTAATAGAGTCACACGATGGACATAGTTGACACGACAGCCATGGAGTCATATAGAGGAAAGAGTCAACATAGTGGTGAGTCATGTGGTAGAAGGATCCGATGGCAATAGTACTTTTCCGCAAGCAAAGACTATAGCAGGTCGCCGCAGCCAATGGCAGCAGCGGGTCATATTTTTGATGGAGGACTCGACGTACCGGACGCATGATCGATCCAGCCCCCGGTGTAGAGTCAAAATAGTCGGATGGAGTTGACACGGTAGAGTTGGCTATGTTACTAGCACCAATCGTCGATTAATATTTCATCCAGGATTTGCACATGAAGGCTATAGTAATTGATCCTCACGTGAAGGCTTCAATAATTTTTGCTAGCTAACCCCTTGGAACTTCGACTACTGGAAGGATTTATTCACATCGGTAACTCATTGCAGGGACTGTTAAGAACTAGGAGGCGAGGGGCGAGGTTGACATCCAAATCGGCAACAGAGTGAGAGTCGCTGCGTTGGAAGTTGGCAGGATGCAACTTCATTTACCTTCTAGATTCTTAATGGAGCTGATTAATTATTATTTTTTTCCAGTGCTTAGTCGAAACATTATTTCTGCCTCATGTTTTATGAGACAAGGCTATGATTCGAATATTAAGAATAATGGTTGTTCTTTATATTTGAATGATATGTTTCACGGCTTTGCACTTGTCTAGGAAGGGTTATTTATTTTGAATCTTGATGGTCAATCGGTCTATAACATAAATGTGAAAAGGTTGAAACCAAATGATCTGAATATGACTTACTTTTGGCACTATCGGCTTGGTCATATAAGTTGGAAACGCATGAATAAGCTCCATGATTATGGACTCTTAACTTTGTTTGACTTGGAGTCGTTCGATACATGTGAATCTTGCCTACTTAGAAAAATGACCAAGACACCTTTTGAAAGGTGTTGTGAAAGGGTGTCCGACTTGTTGGGACTAGTACATAGTGATGTATGTGTCCCAATGAGCACGACAACCAGAGGTGGTTATGAGTACTTCATTACCTTCAATGATGATTTGAGTAGGTATGGATATATCTACTTAATGAAACATAAGTCGGAAGCCTTTGAAAAGTTGAAGGAATTCCACAATGAGGTACAGAATCAACTCGGCAAGAAAGTAAAGTTTCTTCGGTCGGACCAAGGAGGCGAGTACATAATCCATGAGTTTGATGACCATCTGAAGAGTTGTGGAATAGTTTCCAGCTCACTCTGCCGGGCACACCGTAGAGAAGCAGTGTGTCTGAAAGGAGGAATTGGACCTTGTTAGACAGGGTACAATCAATGATGAGTCGGACAGATCTGCCTTTATCATTTTGGGGTTATTGTCTAGAAACTGCAGTGTTCACACTAAACAGAGTACCATCAAACTTGGTAGAGAAGACACCACATGAGATGTGTACTGGCAAGAAGCAAAGTTTGTCTTTCCTTAAGAATTGCGGTTGTCAAGCATTTGTCATGCGATTTCAGTCGGACAAGCTTACAACCAAATCAGAGGTTTACCCAGGTTTAGTCCCCCAAATGTAAAACCCATGGTTTATATACTTTGTTTTTAGGGAAGACATATGTGCTGGAGACTTCACCGGCTAACAAAGAAACAAGGGGACATGAGGTTTACCCAGGTCTAGTCCCCCAGAGGTAAAACTCTACTCATGCTTGTTTGTTATTGATTGATGGAGAAACCAGAGGTTACAAGGGCGCTGATATGTCTATGGTTGTGCATATTAGATTTGGCGTGTGTATGAGAGTTTAAGGTGATGTGTATATGTATTGTCTGTGTACTCCTAGATGTGTATATGTATTGTGTGTGTACTCCTAGATGGACCCTCCTACCATTACAAGTTGACATTCATGATTTTTAATCTAATTTTGGACTAGAGGCAATCATGTCATCCTAACCATCATGTGCTTCCTGGATCTTGGTATATCTTCACGTGGGCCTTCCGTCAAGCCGAGCCTAGGTAGGCTAATGTAGGTCTTGTTCGGAATATGCCCTAGAGGCAATCATGTGTGATGTTATTCCCAATGTATTCATAAAGTTAATGTACTTGTATGAACTACTGATATGTATCATTGAATATGTGATTCGATTGTGGAACTATGTATTCATGTTGTTCATACCAAATGTCCTTGGTTGTTGAGTTTGTGTTGGACACAAAACTTAGACTAATGTGAATGTCAGCTGATGACTCGGTTCCACTTGTCATGGGCATGGTGATGCTATTCTGACTTACACGGATTCGGCTAAAGAGTTTAGCGAGTCGGATTGACCCATATTGAGATACAACGAACAAGTAGTCATTTATGTATCAATTAATGTAATCCTTAGACCTGAGGTTATTGCATAATCCGAGTTGAGGATCACCGATTTAGGTTCTATCAAACTTTGTTCCGTCAAAGGGAAATTATAAAGGCAAAGTTTAGGTCGACTGAGAATCAAGTTGCGTGATCATGGGATCGTGGTTGTATGCATAACAGGGATTCTCGGAGGATTAATCCGGGGGGCCCACAGTAGGCTTTAAGGGATGGGGTTTAAGGCAACTAGAATTACTCTAATTGCCTTTGTGGTATTTCTTTTAGGTTTTAAAATGTCAAAAGCACTTAAAGAAGGGCTTTGGAACTAACGCTTGGGTTTGTATGATATCACTTTGCAAAAATGATACCAACATATAGGTATTGAAATAACAAGGCCAACAAAAGTGGTTTTATGATTTTATCTATTTTCCTTGATTAGTTATGATTATTTTAGTAGTAATAACCCTAGTTTTGGTGAATACTTCATCATAAAAGATCTCGAGCTCAAATGAATTATTTTTGGGAAGGTAGAAGTCCTGGATGTTAGATAAAACCCATAGGAACATGTGCATATTTATCTCTGAACAAAAGGGGGAATTTTCCATTTTGTTTGGCAATTAAACTAACAGGGTATTAAAGATCTGTAAACCTGAAAAGAAAAAGAAAAGGTGAATGATGTTGGCGGGCCAGATCTAGGGATCGATCATGTGTGATGTTATTCCCAATGTATTCATAAAGTTAATGTACTTGTATGAACTACTGATATGTATCATTGAATATGTGATTTGATTGTGGAACTATGTATTCATGTTGTTCATACCAAATGTCCTTGGTTGTTGAGGTTGTGTTGGACACAAAACTTAGACTAATGTGAATGTCAGCTGATGACTCGGTTCCACTTGTCATGGGCATGGTGATGCTATTCTGACTTACACGGATTCGGCTAAAGAGTTTAGCGAGTCGGATTGACCCATATTTAGATACAACGAACAAGTAGTCATTTATGTCTCAATTAATGTAATCCTTAGACCTGAGGTTATTGCATAATCCGAGTTGAGGATCACCGATTTAGGTTCTATCAAACTTTGTTCCGTCAAAGGGCAATTATAAAGGCAAAGTTTAGGTCGACTAAGAATCAAGTTGCGTGATCATGGGATCGTGGTTGTATGCATAATAGGGATTCTCGGAGGATTAATCCGGGGGGCCCACAGTAGGATTTGAGGGATGGAGTTTAAGGCAACTGGAATTACTCTAATTGCCTTTGTGGTATTTCTTTTAGGTTTTAAAATGTCAAAAGCACTTAAAGAAGGGCTTTGGAACTAAGGCTTCGGTTTGTATGGTACCAGTTTGCAAAAATGATACCAACATATAGGTATTGAAATAACAAGGCCAACAAAAGTGGTTTCATGATTTTATCAATTTTCCTTGATTAGTTATGATTATTTTAGTAGTAATAACCCTAGTTTTGGTGAATACTTCATCATAAAAGATCTCGAGCTCAAATGAATTATTTTTGGCAAGGTAGAAGTCCTGGATGTTAGATAAAACCCGTAGGAACATGTGAATATTTATCTCTGAACAAAAGGGGGAATTTTCCATTTTGTTTGGCAATTAAACTAACAGGGTATTAAAGATCTGTAACCTGAAAAGAAAAAGAAAAGGTGAAAGATGTTGGCGGGCCAGATCTAGGGATCGATGGGCCACGCAAGGCATGTTGACCCATCTCGCGGTCTAGCGCACACGGGAAGGCGAGTTTGAAGGCTGCTAGGCAGGGCCCAACTGTCATTGGCACGCGACACAGAAGGGGTACGGTGAGACGTGGACCACCGGATCCAGTCGAAATTGATGACTCAGAGTCGTCTCCTACCTCCGTCCATGCGGAAATAAGGGGGAAACCCTAGAGGCGGTTCCGAGGGTTTGGGGTGCTCACTAGAGGGCTCGCCGGTGATCGGGATGTGGCGTAACACACTTGGTGTGTCGTGGCGACTTCACCGATGGGCGGTGAGGTGGCGTTTTCTGTCATAGGGTGTTGCAAGCATCTACGCTGATGAGGGTTACTTAGGTGCTCGCTGGGGTTCCTTTGGGTGCGTTGCATTTAGACGCAGACGATGCAGGGCGGGTGCGGAGTTCACGGTGAAGCGGACGGTGTGCGGCACAGGGGTCCTAGGCGGCCAGAGAGGGCTGACGCGGAGATGAGCGACGATGCTGTTTTGGGGCTCGCCGGCATGGGTACCTGCAGCCATGCAGAGCTAGTAAAAGGGGAGGGTTTAGGTAGGGAAGAAGTAGCAGAGCTCAAGCTGGATCTCAGAGGAGGTAGAGGGGCAAGGGAGTGACCACCATCTCGTGATCTTGAAGGAGGGTGAGAGGAGAAACTTGCCCTCTCCCATGTGCTGTAGAGGTAGGGGTTTGGTGAGGGCAATGCTGGGGAGCAACTGGAGGGGAAGATGAGTGAATGAGGGTGGAATGAGGGGGTGTACTGGCATGTGGCCTTTAAGCTCGAGTTGGCGTGGTGCATGGTGGACATACTCCAAGGGGGAGCTTGGGGAGGTGCATGGCAAGGGATTGGGTCTCAGGGGCGATGGAGAGGGGGTGGGTGTGCTCTGGGGTCGTTCCTAGGGCAGAGGGACAGTACGGGTGCTTCTATTCCCTTCTTTCTAGGCTTTTGCTTTAAAGGCCATGTCTCTCTCCTTCTAAACATAATGGAACAAATGTGTGTGTATGGGGGGGTGCTATAGTAATAGCACGACCAAAAGAGAGTTGGGGTGTTGTGGTGGGGTATTGGGAATAATTGAGGAGGGTTTGGTTAGGTGTGGATCATGGTTTTGTAAATTTTCATATCTTGGCCCAAGATATGATCATGAGGAACTCCTTAATTCTTGATCTTAGAAAGAAGGGGAAATGGTATTCGTAGAGGTATAAGGTCCAAGGGCTTTACCAAGGATTATTTGGGATTTTCCAAGGATTTTTAGTCCTCTTAAAATCATTTATTCAAATAGTGTGAAAATGATTTTTAGAAGTTTAAACGATATTTGTGAATGGGACAAGGGTTGTTTTTGTTGTGAGATGGTTCTAAATACCATATCACTCATTGGAGAATTTTCCTGGAATTTAATGGGATGGAAAAGTAATTTTAAGAAATTATTCCTTGTTTCTGCCATTTAAGAAAAAGGGCAAAAAGAAATAATAAAACTTTTCAAAAATATTTATTTTTGCAGAAAAGGTTGTGAGCTTCTGACAAAGTAGGCTAGTTGATAAGATTTGCAGAAAAAGTTATTTTCTTGCCTGCAAAACTGTAACATCCCAAAACCTCAATCCAAGCCTATCAAGATCAAATCATCCAAAAATAGGGTTAACAAAAACTTATCCAAATTTAAAATGAAAGCATTCATATGTGTATGCATTTAAAATAGGAGTTTTTTGAATTTCCATGATTGATGGATCCAATGCTTGTAAAATGTTTCTTAGGTGATTTAAACATCATCTACATCATTCCCAAACTTTTCCTAAAGAAAATCAAATCAAAAAGAATTAAAAAGAAGGAATGGTAATTTTGGCAAATTTAACTCCCATGCCTACTTTGGCTATTCCTAGTACTCAATTCTTAACAGAAACAATTCTTGATCTTTGCACCCCTTGCTAGTACACATAATGAGGTACCAAGGCCCACCTTTTGATCTGCTAAAAACATTCTGTTAACTATTTTAAATGACAGTTTAAAATTGAATCTAATGCATATGCATAGATCACCCCTATTTCAAAAACCATCTATTTGAGCTCCATTTTTCAAAACCCTTGCAACCAGAGACTACCTATCACTAGTGGAGATCACTCAAAATTTTTGAAACCAAAATTCAAAACTTTCTTTCATGCGGCCATTTCATCAAACACTTGGCATGCATAATATCACCTCTAATCCTAGCCTACTGTTTACTACAGGTTTTTGCCCCCAAATGATCTTCATTTATCTCCTCTGTCCCCTCATGATCTAACCAAACCCCTAACACCCCTCTCCCTTCTCCCTAACCCTCTTGCCATGTCAACCCGAGGGCATGGTCGCCGGCCAAACTTTGCCCCGCCACAGCAGACCATCTCCCCCTCTCTCGCCATGTCTAGGAGGTAGCCAGGAGCTCACCGCCACCCCTTGTCCCTTGCCCGAGCCCAGAGCAGCAGTGGACCACCGAGCACAAACCGCGCCCAGTGCCGCCCCCAGAGCGCGCCCTATCCCCGCTCTCATAGACCATCCCTTGGCACCAGCCCGCGCTCACCGCTCCGCCTCGACCTGGAGAACACCCCAGACATCCCCGTTTGCCGCCCAAAGCCTCACAGCCACCGCTCGTCATGGACACCGCCGCTTCGGCCGCCAGAGCGCCACCTTGCCCAGACCGCGTGCCACCGCCCCTACAGCCGCATTCAATTCCTAGAGCACTGCCAGGGAACCGACCATCGATCGCCACCCCCAGCCATGCCTCTACCCCGCTGTAGCCTTGTCCCCGGAGTAGCCAGCCCATCCCGCTCGTTCTCACCGTCGGGCCTATAAAAGGAGCCCTCCCCAGCCTCTTCTCTCCACACCGTTCCACTCCCCTCACCTCTCTAAACCTCACCCACCTCTAGATGGAGCAAGTGGAGCAGCAACTCGCCGGAATTGGAGCTGGAGCAGCCGCGGCAGGAGGAGAAGGGCGCCGTTGATTGCGACCACCCCAAGCTCCGCCGCAACCGCGCCTCGCCTTGCCGTCGTCTTCCACGTCGTTTGCCCGCCTCGCCGACCTTGCTGGAGCCCTGGTACGCCCCCATTAGACCCCCCATCGAGCCGCTAGGGTTCGAGCTCGCCGGCGACCTGTTCGTCGTCGACGACGACCCTCAGCCGTTGATCTCGCTTCTAACCCTACGGCCCATAGCGCGCGTGCCGTTTCGCGTTTTAAGTGCCGCTGAGACGCGGGACCCCCCTGTCAGCTGAGCCCCGCACCGCGGAGCGCCACTGGGCCGGCCCAAGTCCTTTCGCTCGCTAGCCCATCGATTCAAATCTGGATTTTTCTTTTTAGTTAAATCTAGATTCTGTCCCCTAGTTTGAAAATCAATTCAGAGAGTTTTAGAAATCCAAATTGCATGAAACCAATTTTGTCTAAAAGGTATTAAAATGATCTATTCAAGCCCGTTGGATTTAATTCAATTAGAGTTATAGGTCTCTCCTAATAAAAAAAAGAAGACAGTAGCTTTTGCAACTTGCAACATTTTTATAAAATCAACCAAGTTAGCTTTTGAGTTGATTCCAACTCTCAAAAATCACATTTCATCATATATATCTAAATAGGTAATAATATTAAGGTTTACATGCAGTGACTTTGGACTAGTACCAAAATAATGCTATATAGGCATTTCTAGTCACTTTAAATCATTAAATAATAAACTTAAACTAAAGTAATATTGATCCAACCTTTAAATCTCATTCCCACATGTTAGAATATGTGGCGAGGACATGTGTCCACATGATCCCATATTTTGGTGGTGAATATTAAATTTTAGTTAATATTTCCATGAGTAGAAATTACTTTTCTAAAATAAATAGGATGAAACTATTGAAATTAAACTTGTGATGCTTGTGATCATAATAGATCATCAAATGTGTGTTTTAGAATGCTACTTAGCCTAGTTAAGTATTGTTTGGTGATTGTCTACTCCCTATGTATTTATAGACGGTAGTACCGGCCAAGCTTTCGAGGAGGAGGAGTTCTACCAAGAAGAAGAAAAAGAAGAAAACTTCAACCACTGCACCAACCAAGGCAAGATATTGTTAGCAAGCTAGAATTAAGCTAGATGAATGAGCAAGGATGCTTTAGGCATGCTTTGATCACACCCCTTTGACTATTAGTACCCTAAGTCTTACCTACAAGTTTTACCCTCTTAGGTTATACCAAGTTCTTTACTTGTTTTGAAGATAGCATAAAAAGTATAAAACTTGGCCTACTTAGAAACCTTTAGATGTCATTCTATGGCATGAGATTGATCCCATCCTTCCACCTTAGTGAACACTCTTAACTTAGTCTTTTGGAATAAATCAAAAACGTGAATCACTTTGGATGGGAACAGGTGGTGAAAATGAATTGTGAAAACCTTGGAATGATGAGTCATTCTATTGAGATGTTTTGACATGTGTTGAGAAACACAACTGGTTTATGATGATGAAAATGATGAGGCATGAGCCTTAACCTTTTTATAAAACTAATGGTTGGATTCGGATGCGATACCATTCCAAATTTACCGTACAACCACATTACCTGAATTGGGTAAGGCTTAGCTGGAAATTTATATGCATTAGTATTAGTTCCCTCACGGGAGAGGTTTGAGCTGAGGCTACCTCTCAATGTTGTCCACCTATGCAGTGCCCAAGATGACTGATGGTCATGGTTGGGAGGCCATGCTCATACGAGAGGTGCTGGTACTAGGGTGTGTAAAGGGAAGGTTATGTTTGATTATCTGCATACTAAGTATGATGATTCAGGGTTATCCCTGACAGATGTATCGAATCTTGTGGTGAAAGTGTACCACCTCTGCAGAGTGTCAAACTATTCGAATAGCCGCGTCCGTGGTTATGGACAGTTGGAATGGCCATACTGTTTCGTTGTCAGGTGTTTTCTAAATAACTTGAAATGAATGATGAACTTTGACTTGACCACAACAGGGTTATGTTGATGATAATAGCTTCCCAACTTAAGTGATTCTAGAACTTTACTTTATATTTCTTTGCTTCTGAACTCATCTTAGGTTTCAAACTTAACTTGATAGTTAAATTAGATTCAACACTTTAACTTAGAATTATAGTACCTGTTAATAGTAGTTTGCAAGTAGTTGAAGATTACTCATGGCTTTTGTCCCTAGCTATTATCATGGCCAGACTATGAAGGAGATTATCAAGATGATGGTCAGCAGGACGGCAATGATAACTAGGACTATCTGCCTTCGTGAGCATTGCCTATGCCCCTGAAGATGGACCCCACCGCTACACTTATCTTTTATTTCCGCTGCTTGTTGTATTAAAGACTGGATCATGAGATCCTTATTTGTGTAAAACCTTATGTATGGTTTGTAATGGATGATGTACTTTGATATCCAATCCGTTATGTCTCGCAAAAATGGTAATCCTGGGATTGCGAGGTATGGCATAACGGGCATCTGGGATTAAAAATCCGGGTGTTGACAAGTTGGTATCAGAGCCATCCTGACCATAGGAGACCCTAGTTAGAATGGACGTCCAAACCAAAAACTTAGCTTCAAAACCAAAGTGAGTATTTATGAAAAACTATTTCCCCTCTTACCCTTGTGAACTCATTCTTTCTCAAAAATACATGTTCCTCAAAATTCTTACATTACTACTTAAAATTTGACACACTTGATCACTTCACTAACTTCCTCATCCTTAATTCTTGTAGATGGAGACTCAGTTCAGCAAGTTTTACCAGTTGGGAAATGGAGGTCAACTGATCTTCGAGAGGGATCTGGATTCCTTTGTCAGATTCTTGGGACGCCCACATCCGGAGTTTCTTGGAGCTCAACTTCTAGGACCCCCCAGGAGGAGACCTACAGTGGCTAGTCACCGCAGATCTTCGGGGAAGCATCGAAGCACAAACTTCCGGGAGAATTCAGTTATCCGTAAGAGAGAACAACTAGCTAGATGGATTAGCCAGGGCAATGCATGAAGCTCTTGCACGTCTATGTGCCCTCAGCATCAACAAGATCCAAGGAACCTGTTTTTCCCACTATGCAAGACATGACTTCATAGGAATGCCGATGGAGATGCGAAGTCACCCAGAGTTGAGGCGTCAAGTGGAGAACCTTGACTTCTTGCTTCATGACAGACAGCAGGAACTGGACAATGCCAGAGAGTTAGCTAACCAGAACCGTGCCATTGCCGACCAGAAGGCCGGACTTCGCCTTTGCCGTCCAAGATCGCCAGTCTCTTCATCGCCAGCGTGCAAATAAGGATCGCACCATCGCCCATCTTTGCAAGAAGGTGGCCGACCTCGAGAAGACCGTCAAGGAGCAGGAAGCTCAGCTTGCCGCCAAGGAAGAAGAAGATGAGGGTGAAGACATCCAGGGCGATATGGATTCTTACCTTAGCAACGATGATGCCTTTCTGGAGGAGGATGCTGTGGACTTCTACACTGATGATGAAGACTCCGACTTCATGGACGATGAGTAGAGGCACTAGAGCACTGTCGTAGCATGATATGTATCATCTCATTGTATCGTAGCTTGCAGAATGGTTCTTCAAACCATCTGTTTTCCCCTTTGCTTGTTGTTGTGTGTGTTGTATCGGGTGCTTTCTTGCATGAATGAAAAAGAAGTTAGTTGAAAAAAAACCTGAGTCTAACTCAATGTTTTAGCTTTGAAATCCCAAAACCATGAACCTTAGAATTTCCCTCTTACTCCTACATCTATCTCAATCTTCAGATGACTCGTGGAAACCAAGGAGGGAGCAGCTCGTCACAAGACCCAATGCTGCAGATCTTGCAGAATCTCATCGCGGACCGTGAAGCAAGCAGGGCCGAGCGTCAAGCCAACTTAGCAATATTGCATCAGATCACCCAGATGGCTCTCAACAACCAAGGACATGGAAATCAGGATCACCAAGGATCCAAACTCAAAAACATTCAGAACACAAATCCCCCAATCTTTAACCAATCTGAAAACCCATTAGATGCTGATGACTGGTTACAGACCATGGAAAACAACTTAGAGGTTGCCAGAGTTGATGAGAATGAGAAAGTTCACTTCGCCACCCACTATCTGGCGGGGGATGCAAGAGATTGGTGGAATAGCATCCGCAATATGAACCATGGCCAGGTGATGACCTGGGAAGCATTCAAGGTCAAGTTCAGCCGCACCCACGTGCCGCAAGGTCTTGTCAACATGATGAGAGATAAATTATGCAAATTGAAGCAAGGAAGAATGACTGTGGTGGAGTACCGTGACAGATTCTTGTCACTTGCCACATATGCACCGGATGAGATCAACACGGAAGCCAAGAAGAATGAGAGATTCTTAAACGGACTGCATGATGAGATGCATACTGTCCTCGTCAACATCCGTTTTGATGATCTCGAAGACCTAGTCGACTCTGCCATTCAGATGGAAGGGAAGATTAACCAGGCAAACGACAACCGCAAGCGCCATATGATGCAGCAGTCTGGATCCAGTAGTCACCAGAAGTACCGTCCCAACCCCTCACCACGATATGCACCAAGGAACAACCGACCCCCAAATTCTCGCCCAAGTTACCCCAACCGTAGCGGAGGTAATGTGAAGTCCGGAGGAAACAATCACAACTCCGGTAATGCCAACAATTTCAACCGTGCCCTTCCCAAGAGCAACAACAACAACAACACTGCACCCAGAACTGGCAGCAATGTTGTGCCTGTCGTAGTCAAGGACAAGTCCCAGATCACTTGTTTCGAGTGTGGAGTGAAGGGTCACTACTCCAATGAGTGTCCCAAGAAGACTACCGCCAATGCCCCTGTGAATGCCCCTCAGAAAGCAGTCGTGTTTAACCAGAAGAAGATTTGCCCAGGAACCGCATAATCAAGAACGGTCGTCTCTTCCACATGAACGCAGAAGAAGCCTAGGAATCGCCAGATGTAGTGCTGGGTATGTTTTCTATCAACTCAGTTTTAGCAAGAGTATTGTTTGATTCTAGAGCATCGCATTCATTTGTCACCGAAGAATTTGTATGCACTAGTAAGATTTGCCCAACCAACCTGAAGCATGTCATGATAGGTCAAATCCCCGGTTCAACAACAAAATCTAGAAAAATTTGCAAGGTTGTACCTATCAGAATACATGGGATAGATTTTTATGCCAACCTAATTGTACTTGGAACCAAAGTATTGGAAGTAGTACTAGGTATGGACTGGATGTCAAGGAATAAAGGACTGATAGACTGCACTAAGAAAGCCATCACCATGACCAATAGTTCTGGAGTAATAGTAGAGCATATCTCTGAAACCTTACCCCGTCAATTCAAGTGCAACAAGAGTGTAGCCCTGCCCACCATTGACCAAGTCAGAGTATTCTGTGAATACCCCGACGTATTCCCAGATGAATTGCCAGGTATGCCCTTGGATAGGGATATTGACTTCATTATCGAACTAATCCCCGGAACCGGACCTATAGCCCAGAGACCCTATACCATGAACCCCTCAGAGTTAGTAGAACTGAAGAAGCAGTTGGATGCCATGTTAGCAACAGACTTGATTCAGCCAAGCGCATCGCCATGGAGATCACCAGTGTTATTCGTCGACAAGAAAGATGGAGGCAATCGTCTGTGTACAGATTACAGAAAGTTGAATGACGTCACCATCAAGAACAAGTACCCTTTCCCAAAGATAGAGGATCTATTTGCTCAGTTGACTGGAGCTCAGGTATTCTCAAAGAATGATCTTAGGACTGGTTATCACCAACTTAAGATTCGTGCAACGGATATTCCGAAGACCGCCTTTACTACTCGCTATGGTTTATACGAGTATACGGTTATGTCTTTTGGATTAACCAATGCCCCTGCTTATTTCATGAATCTCATGAATAAGATCTTTATGAATTTCCTAGATAAGTTTGTAGTTGTGTTTATCGACGACATCCTTATCTACTCCAAGTCAGAAGGAGAGCATGAGCAACATCTGAGAATCATCCTAGAAACCCTGAGAGAGCATCAGTTATATGCCAAGTTTAGCAAGTGTGAGTTTTGGCTGAAAGAAGTAGGATTCCTAGGACATATTGTTTCTGCCGGAGGAGTCTCTGTTGATCCCACCAAGATCAAAGATGTCGAGGAATGGGAAGCCCCAACTAATCACACCCAAGTTCGTTCGTTTATCAAATTAGCGGGATATTACCGCAAGTTCGTAGAAGGATTCTCGAGCATAGCCCGACCAATGACCCAATTGTTGAAGAAGGAAAGAAGTTTGAATGGACAGACAAGTGTGAAGCCAGTTTCCAAGAGCTGAAGAAGATATTGATATCCACCCCAATTTTGATCATGCCAGACAACAAGAAGCCGTTTGATGTGTATTGTGATGCATCCAAGATTAGCCTAGGATGTGTATTGATGCAATAAGGCAAAGTCATAGCATATCTGTCTCGACAATTGAGGCAGCATGAGCAGAACTATCCGACCCATGATCTTGAGCTAGCAGCCGTGGTTCTAGCGTTGATTATAGGGCGTCATTATTTGATGGGTAATCGCTGTGAGATTTACTCAGATCATAAGAGATTGAAGTATATCTTCACTCAGAAGGAGCTGAATATGAGGCAAAGAAGATGGATAAAGTTAATCAAGGATTATGACCTTGACATTCACTATCACCCCGGCAAAGCCAATGTGGTAGCGAATGCTCTTAGTCAAGGTCGGGAAGCTAACTTCGGAGACAACGTATTCACTTGAATTCCTTGCGTTGTTTCTACCCGATGGCGGAGTGGACTCATTATCTTCACGTTTCCTTATCATCCAGATTCTAGGGTATTTTTGACCTTCTAGCGGGGAACTACCCATTGATTTGGGTAGGGTTGACTAGAATTGTTAGTCTCCTAAGGTGGTCAGAAGCTCTAATATACTGAAGGTTAGGTATGCACTTCCTGCCTTGGTAGGTAAGTCTTGTGGTTTCTTGCGGATAGTGAGGATCCTTCGGTGATCGAGTTCTGGCTTCAACGGTATTATTGCTATAAAAGACCAATGAATGATGGCGTGTGGTGTTGGTGACGAGTCTTGAGGAGTGAGTCTGACGATGTATGGCATCCGGTTGAGCAGAAGTCTTCATTGGTTTTATCTTGATGATGTCGAAGTTCTGGTTCTTGGGATGCTTTTCCTCTCATAACTCTCGAGGTGCACATGGGTCTTGTTAGCGACGACTAGAAGGGGTGCCTGAGTTCTTAGAGGGTGTATTGGTCCTTGATTACTGCAAGAGCACAGATCGTTTGTAGTTAGTTTCGAAGTTCATATATCGATCCCACAGGGATCCCAAAGGTAAGTGTTTATTGATGAAGTGTCTGTCACACCCGAAGTTGTCACAGGTCTTCGAGTGAATTGACTACAAGTGTTGAAATAAGATTGGGATTTTGCTTAAATGCGATAGATTAAAATAGAACTAAAATGTAAACTTCAGAAATATAATGCATAAAAGTAAAGAATAACTTTGATTTTTTGTTGTTTCCTGTAGATGGCGAAAGAAGGCATAGGGAGATTTAGTTCATGGTGATAGTGACTGTGCCAGGTGGACAAGTGGTAAATGTAACAATTATAATCTTATAGAGATGTGTGTAGGCGAGCAACCTATAATTAGCTGGAACTCCTCTTGGTTGATTTCATCCCAACTTCAATAATCCTACTAGTCTGCTACCAAAACCAGGGTCAGACACTAGACGATTAAGACCCTTCAGGTCGCTTAGCGATTAAGCTCCTTGGATCGGACTAATGCAATAAGCACAGTGGTTACTCGTTATCCTTGAGTCAACTAGCTTTCCATTGATATCCCCATGTCACCTCGGGGTCACTAGTCCACTAGCGTACACGATCTTATCTATGTAGAACATGGTATCATGTTGTCTAGGCCCTTAATTGGAAAACAAGGATTAGGCATCCCACAGATAGTCAAGCACACATAATATAGTAATTAGAATCAATCACAAACTAATGGAAAATATATGAAGGCACATCATATCTCACCAATCCCCTACATCTCCCATGCCCAAGGGAATTACTCACACATGAGAGAAGAATGGATCATCAATATAATCAAATAAAGGGAATTCGTCTTAGTATTACCATGGAGATCCACAATAAGAATAGAAAAATATCCAACACAATTCAAGGTGGGAAGAAACAATCTCAAACCCTAGTCTTGCAAGGTGGAGATCCCCCTCTCTCTCAAGTACAAGTAGTGGCTATGGGGGTGTATTGTCTAGGAGGTCGAAGATCGTGGAACGAGATGAAGAATGTCTTTTTCTTCTCCGGACTCTTGTTTCTCCCTTCTGGATGGTGTGGTGGCTGCTGTGTTCTGTTTTCGCTCTCGGTCCCTTCATAGAAGTTGTCCCTTTTGACAAGACAGAGGCGGTGGCAACAATACGGGGAGAACTATATGGCCAGAAAAATATTCACGCCGTATAGTTGCTCGTTAAAGCTTTTGTGAGCTCCCCTCGTGTGCTTCCAAAGTGGGACTTGCGTGTTGTCTCTAGAATATTGTATTTCTCTAGTTAAATCCTTTTGTTGACATTCAGAACCTGAAACACACATTAAAAACCAAGTTTTCTTTGCTACCGAAGTATTAGCGTTAGGTAAAACCAGAAAATGACCAAGTCCGGGAGAAAACCATCAATAAAAGCGATCAAAAATGTGTCAAATCTCATAGCTATCAACTCCCCCCGATCTTAGATGTTGCTCGCCCTCGAGTGACAAGGAAATAAGGAAGAATAGCAAGGATTCAAGACTGAAAATAAAGGAACTCACAAGTTTGAATTGTTGTCAAATTCTTTTCTTCACAATTCCTGCAATCTTAAATATGATCATACAAGTATTCACAAGATTGCACTGAGTCCACTTCCTATCCATTTATATCTTCTTAGAAAATAAATCATATGCCCAAACAAGTGTCAGAAGATTATCTAGGAAGGTGAGACAAATTCTTTTGGTGCCTCTCTCTGTTGAGAGATGAAAACTTTTTGTTCTTGTTCATTCAACCAATTAAGAGTATTCAAGTTGGCATCAAAACACTTAATTTAAGAACAAGTCATATACTCCCATGTCAAAATTTCAAGACTCTCAAAGAACCTTTTTCTTTCTTTTGTGTTTCAAAAACTTCAGCTCTTTCATAGAGAAATCATGCCACTATTTTTAACATGTTAATTGGGGCTGAGTTGTGCACTCGTGGCCTTGCCAATAAATGATGTTGAGCAATAATGGGCCAGATGAGTAATATACTTCACTTGGAACGTGAAACCATGAGGAGACTAAAAATTTTACACGTCATAACATTGCTGCTATAGACGTTTACATAACTCAATAGCCAAAATCAATTGGTTTCCCACAATTAGATCGTTTGTTGGCCATCAGAGTTAATAGTTCCCCATGGAGCATGACAGAGTTGTAATGACACGCGTAAAGCAATATCTTACGGTAATTATTAGAAAATGTAGTGGCATAATTTCTACTACTTCGAAGCATCTATTTAATCAAAGAACTTCAATCAAGGGTACTATCGAGTCTATTTATATTAATCTCAAATGGGACGAAGTAGTTCTAAAATCAAATTCTTTGAGCTAAGCATTGACTCAAGTCATATTTCAGATGCTTTTTCTTGTTGTAAAAATGTAGGAAGTATTTTAGCCAAGTTCATTGCTCATTGTTTCAAAGCTAAAAAGGATACACTAGCAAAGGAATAGAAATTGTAGGATAACAAGCTAAGTGAGGAGTAACTCCAGTGCAAGAGAGTAAATAATTGTAGGATCAATTTAAGATTGCACAGAGTGTGATGAAAGGAATGTGATACCACCTCTTGCTTTCTTCATTCTCGTATTTGAGCCGAACCTCTCCTATATTGCCATATTGCCAAATCACCTAAAAATAAGCAATCTCCGAGAGAAGCAAAGAAACAAACTTGCAAATAAAGCTTATAACTATTTTTTAATTTTTTGGTTTAATCATGCAAAGCTAAAAATAAACATGCGAATTTTTGAAGAAATAAAATAAATCAAAAGAAGAAATAAAAACATGAAGTTTGTAGGTTTTCAAACCTCACCCAAGCTTAGGTTATCGCTAGGCTCAGCTATTGCCGTCACCTGGCGGCTGATGCGGATACTGCTGGTAGAAGTCGGGGAAGTGGTTCATGAAGTGACTGAAGTTGTGAGTCAAAGTGTTCGCATCTTCATTCACATCCTGAAGAGTGTGGTCGATCTCCCCAACGCGATGGTTGAGCTACTGGAACTCCTGAGAGGGGACGTAGCCGTACCCCTATTGTGGCTGGTTGGGCCACGGTTCCCAGGTTCCTCCTGGCTATTATTACTGCTATCCTTCCCAAGAAGGGTCGTGTCCCAGCTCTTCCTCCTGCTCCTGCTCCTTCTCCTGCTCATCCTGCTGCCCTTCATCTTCCTCTTCCTCGGTGCTATTATCACATTTAGTCTGGTTGCTTTGGTGGCGAAAGTGCTGGATGAGTAGAGTTGCAGGACTAGGGCTTTATAGTGAAGTGGGGAAGAGATCCTTTGTGATCATTTCCATGTCTGCATTGGCCATGGAGCCTGTGTCACCTCTTCCCAGTAGTGTGTTGGCAAGGAATAGAGCATAGTAGCGAATGGTTGGGTTCTGGATGGTGGACATCTTCTTCTGGTAAAAACTAAATAAGCTTGAGTTCATCCACTAGATCAATGTGGGAGTTTCAACCATGGAAATCTGAAAATAAAGCATGTATAGGGAGAGAAACATATAGATATGTTGATTCCCCCACTCAAATGAATGAAATCCGTGAAGAATGAAGAGTTCTAGGTGGATTTTAGGAGATTTGGAGAGAGAATATGAGAGAAATAATAAGGATAGGAGGAAGACCTAGCCGCTCCGGTGCGATTTTGTCGTCGCACCGAACTATACGGCCAGAACTATACGGGCGGGTGATGTTGCTCCGCCCATATAGTTGCGGCGGCGCTGTTAACTAGGATTTCTTTACAGAGAAAAACAACTATACGAGCACAACTATACGGCCGGATCACAATGATCTCGCCGTATAGTTGGTCATTAAACTGTCTGTTTCTCGAGATAAATTTCTGAAACTAGCATCGATATCTATACAACTGGAAATATACGGCCTGAATTTTTATTCCCACCATATAGTTGGTCGTTAAACTCCCATTACCTTTCAGAAGTTTTTGTACGAAGGCATTGATATCTATACGACCGGAGATATATGGCCGGAATTTTTATTCCCGCCGTATAGTTGGTCGTTAAACTCTCTGTGCCTTCGAAGAAAATTTGTTGATGGCAAAGACAACTATACGACCGGAACTATATGGCCAGAATTTTTATTCCCTTTGTATAGTTGGTCGTTAAATGTAACATCCCAAAACATTAATCCAAGTGATCAAGATCAAATCTACCCAATTTAGGGTTAACAAAAACTTTTCTATTTAAAAATCTTTAAGCATTCATATGTATGCATTTAAAATAAGAGTTGTTTGAAATGCCATGTTTGAGTGATTTATTGATTGTAAAATGATTCTAAGGTGAATTACACATCATCTAGATCATCCCCATGCGAATCAAAAAGAAAAAGAAATCAAAAATAATAAAATAAGGAAATGGTGATTTGTGCCATTTTAACTAACTAGCCCACTTTGGCCATTCCTAGCACTCAAATCTTAACAGAGACAATTGTGGATCTTTGCACCCCTTGCTAGTACAAGTAGTGATGTACCAAGACCCACTTTGTTTCATCCCAAAAACTTTCAAACTCTAAATTTAATTGACATTTTAAAATTGAATGTAGTTCATATGTATAGATCACACTTTTTCAAAAACCACTCAAATGAAGTCCATTTAACAAATCCTAGCAACCACATTCTACCAAGCATCAGATCAAAGCACCCACCAAAAATCTTTCAAAAATTCAAAAACTCTCTTCATGCGGCCATTGTATCGAACACTTAGTGAACCCTAATCAAACTGCCTAATTATTACTGTTCTAGAGTAGTGACCAAATGCCACTAAGGCCTAAAACTCCTCCCCTTGTCTCCCCGAGTACCAACCATGCCATCAAGAGGCTACCCCTTAGCCATTTGCAGCAGTGCTGCCCCACCTGAGCACCATGCTCAACGGTCGAGCATGGATAGCTCGCAGCCGACCGCCCCTCTCTCTCGCCATGTCTAGGAGCTAGACCATACCACACCGTGACTCCCTTCCCCTTCCCAAGCCTAGCTAGGCCCTGGACCACCTCAGCACTGCACCGCCCTTTCTCTCTGCGAGCAAGCCAGAGTGCACCAGAGCGCGATCGCTTCCAGCACACAGCAGACCGTGCCTTTACACCATATCGTGCATGCCGCTACGCCTCAACCCCAGCACCCTACCAGGCACGGCCGTGCAGCACCGCGCGACCCACAGTCGCCATGATCGCCATCGAGCATCGCCTCTGTCTCCCAGAGCGCGTGAATCCCCCGACAGTTAGGCACCACCCCTAGCTGCACCATTGCGCCGTAGAGGACCACCAGCAGACCGCCCATCGTCTGCCTACCTCGCCCACGCCGGTAGCCCTCTGTTTCGCCATCACCGACGAGCCGTGCCCATGCCTCACTGCCTCACCGTCGAGCCTATATAAGGAGGCCACCCCCAGCCTCATTCTTCACACCATCTCACTCCCCTCTCTCCACTGACCATTTCCCCCTCTCGCCGGAGCCGCTGCAGAGGAGGAGAATTTGCCGTCGATTCCGTCCACCGGAGCCCCTTCCGCGACCTCGCCTGAGCTCGCCATCGTCCACCAGTTTGTTTGCCCACCTCGCCGCACTAGCTGGAGCCCTGGTACGTCCCCAGTAGACCCCAACAGGCCGTTTAGGGTTCAGTCTCGCCGACGACGAGTTCGTCGTTGATGATGACCATGAGCCGTTGATCTGCGTTCTAAACGTGTGGCCCAGATCGCCCGGTACTGTTTCAGGTTTGAAATGTCATTTGTGGCGGACCCCCCTTGTCGATCACCTCAAGGCCGCTGGCGTCATTGAAGCCCATTTAGTGTTCCCGCCTAAGCCCGTAGATTCAAATGTAAGTTTTGCTATTTTAATTCAAACCTAGTTCTGTCCCTTAGTTCAAAAATCAATTCAGGAAGATTTACTGAACCAATTTGAGTGATTCCAATTTTGTTAGAAAGCTACTGAAAAGATCTATCCAAGCCCGTTGGGTTTAAATCATTTATAGTTAGATATCTCTCCTAGTTAAAATAATGAACAGAACCTTTTACACATTCAAACATTTTTATAAAATCAACCATAATAGCTTTTGAGTTGATTCCAACACTCAAAAATCACATTTAACCATACCTATCTGAATATGTAATAATATTATGGTTTGTATGCAGGGACTTTGGACTAGTACCAAAATAATACTATATAGGCATTTCTAGTCACTTTAAATCATTAATTATTAAACTTAAACTTATTAAAATATGATCCAACCTTTAAATCACATTCCCATGTGTTAGAATATGTGGTGATGACATGTGTCCACATGATCCCATATTTTAATTAGAGAATATTAAATCTTAGTGAATTTCAATGAGTAGAAATTACTTTTCTCAAATAAAAAGAATGAAACTAGTTCATTAAATCTTGTGATGCTTGTGATGATACTAGATCATCAAATGTGTGCCTTAGTGTGCTAAGTAGACTAGTTAAGTATTGTTTGGTGATTGTGTATCTCGTATGTATTTATAGAAGATAGTACCGACCAAGCCTACGCGGAGGAGAAGTTCTACCAAGAGGAGGAGGAAGAAAACTTCAACCACTGCACCAACCAAGGCAAGATATTATTGGCAAGCAAACACTTGCAAATATTATACTTGAAAGACAACATTTAACAATGCAAGCTAACCCTTGTAAGCTAGATAACCTAAGCAAATGCATTAGGCATGCTTTGGTTATACCACTTTGACTTATACCCACTCCAAGTTTTATTTACAAGCTTTACCTTATTTACTTTACCAAAGTCCTTTACTTGTTTAAAGGTAGCATAAAGAGTATTAAACTTGACCTATCTAGTTAGACTTAGATGTCATTCTATGGCATGAGATTGAGATTAGCATTCCACATTAGTGAACACTCTTAACTTAGTAGTTGGAACAAAACCCAAAACTTGTTTCACTTTAGATGGGAATACTTGGTGAAAATGACTTATGAAAACCTTGGAATGATGAGTCATTCTATTGAGATGTTTTGACATGTGTTGAGAAATAAAAATGGTTTATGATGATGAAAATGCTGAGGCATGAGCCTTAGCCCTTTTATAAAACTGATGGTTGGGTTCGGATGCGATACCAGTCCAATTTTACCGTACAACCACAATACATGAATTGAGTAACACTTAGCCGGAAGTTTATATGCATTAGTATTAGTTCCCTCATGGGAGAGGTTTGAGATGAGGCTACATCTCAATGTTGTCCACCTATGTAGTGCCCAAGATGACAGATGGTCATGGTTGGGAGGCCATGCTCATAGGAGAGGTGCTTATACTAGGGTGTGTAAAGGAAAGGTTATGTTTGATTATTTGCATACTAAGTATGATGATTTTGGGTTATCCCTGACAGATGTATCAAATCTTGTGGTGAAAGTGTACCACCTCTGCAGAGTGTCAAACTATTGAATAGTATTCAAGGTTCATGTTATGGACAGTTGGAGTGGCCATACTGTTCCGTTGTCAGATGTTTTCAAACAACTTATGAAATGAATTGTGACATGACTTGACCACAATTAAGTTCCCACTTAAGTGCTTTTCAAACTTCTTTTATCTTTCTTTGTTTCAGAACTCGGCTGAGGTTTCAAACTTAACTTTACAAGTAAACTTAGAGTTAGCATTTCCTACTAGAACTCTCTTACTAGTTTGTGGTAGTTTGCGAGTACTTAGAGTTAGCTTTTGTCCCTGGCTATTCTTATGGCCAGACTATGAAAGAGATTACCAAGATGAAGGACATCAGGACGGCTATGATAACTAGGACTATATCCCATCGTCAGCATTGCCCGTCACTCTGAAGATGGACCCCACCGCTACGCTATTTATTCCGCTACTTGATTGTACTAAGACTGGATCATGAGATCCTTTATTTGTGTAAGACTTTATTTTTTGTTTGTAATGGATGATGTACTGTGATATCCAATCTGTTATGTCTCACAAAAATGGTAATCCTGGGATTGCGAGGTATGGCATAACAGGCATCTGGGATTAAAAATCTGGGTGTTGACAAGTTGGTATCAGAGCCATCCTGACCATAGGAGACCCTAGTTAGAATGGACGTCCGAATAAAAACTTAGCTTCCAAAAACCAAAGTGACTACTTCTGAAAACCATTTCCTCTCTTACCCTTGGGAATTCTTTCTCTCAAAAAAATTCATGTTCCTCCAAATTCTTATATTACTACATAAAACTTTGACCCACTTGATCACTTCACTAACTTTCTCATCCTAAATTCTTATAGAGGGAAGCTTAATACAGCAAGTTCTACCAGTTGGGCAACGAAGGCCAACTGATCTTCGAGAGGGATTTGGATGCACTGTCTGAGTTCTTGGAGCGTCCTCATCCGGAATTCCTTGGAGCTCAACTCCCGGGCCCGCCAGGAGGAGATTTACAAGGGCTAGTGACTGCGGATCTTCGAGGCAAGATAGAAGCACCTGTATCTGGGAGGATTCAGTTCTCGGTGAGAGAGAACAACTAGCTCGATGGATTAGCAAGGGTAATGCATGAAGCTCTCGCACGTATGTGTGCCCTCAATGTCAACCTCATCCAAGGAACTCGCTTTGTTCACTATGCAAGGCATGATTCCATAGGAATACCGCTAGGGATGCCAAGTCACCCTACTGAAGCGTCAAGTGGAGAACCTCCACTTCCTACTGTACGACAGACAGAAGGAGTCGGACAATGCAAGAGAGCTCGCCAACAACAACCTCGCCATTGCCGCCCAGAAGGCCCAGACTTTCTCACTACTAGTCCAGGATCGTCAGTCTCTTTGCCGTCAACGCGCCAAGAAGGATCGCACCATCGACCGTCTTTGCAAGAAGGTGGCCGACCTCGAGAAGACCATGAAGGTGAAAGAAGCTCATCTTGCTGTCAAGGAAGAAGAAGAGGAAGGTGAAGATATCCAAGGGGATATTGACTCCTACCTCAGCAATGATGATGACATTCTGGAGGAAGATGCCGTGGACTTCTACACCGACGATGATGACTCCAACTTCATAGATGATGAGTAGATGCACTAGAGCACTGTCGTAGCATGAGGAGTATCGGTCCCATTGTATCGTAGCTTACACAATGGTTCTTAAAACCATCTGTTTTCCTTTGATGTTGTGGTGTGTGTGCGTTTGTATCGTGTGCTTTGCTTGAATGAATGAAAAGAAGTTAGTTGCAAAAACCTGAGTCAAACTCAAAGTTTTAGCTTCGGAATCAAAACCATAAACCATAGAATTTTCCTTACCCCTTTATCTATCTCAATCTTCAGATGACTCGTGGAAACCAAGGAGGGAGCAGCTCATCGCAAGACCCAATGCTGCAGATTATGCAGACTCTCATTCCAGACCGGGAAGCAAGCATGGCAGAGCTCTAAGCAAATCTAGCAACACTGCAGCAGATTGCCCAGATGGCTGACAACAACCAGAACCATGGAAATCACGATCATCATGGATCCAAACTCAAAAACATCCAGAATACCAATCCCCCAATCTTTAGTACTCAGAGAACCCACTGTATGCTGATGACTGGTTGCAGACAATGGAGAACAACTTAGAAGTAGCTGGAGTAGATGCCAATGAGAATGTTCTTTTTGCCACCCATTATCTGGCAGGAGATGCAAGAGCATGGTGGAACAGCATCCGCACAATGAACCATGGTCAAGAGATTACATTGGAAGCCTTCAAAACCAAGTTCAGTCGCACCCACGTGCCGCAAGGTCAAGTCACCCGAATGAGGGATGGATTCGCAGAGTTGAAGCAAGGCAGAATGACTATAGTGGAATACCATGATAGATTCCTGTCCCTTGCAAGTTATGCACCTGATGAGATCAACACGGAGGCCAAGAAGGAGAGATTCTTGAAAGGACTACATGATGAGATGCAGACTGTCCTCGTCAACATCCGTTTCCAGGATCTCGAAGAGCTAGTCGACTCTGCCATTCAGATGGAAGGGAAACTTAACCAGGCAAACGACAACCACAAACGTCATATGATGCACCAAGATGGATCCAACAGTCACCAGAAGTACCGTCCCAACCCTTCTGCGGGATATGCACCAAGGAACAACCGACCACCAATGTCTCACCCAAGATACCCCAACCGTAGCGGAGGAAATGTGAAGTCCGGAGGAAACAATAATCACCCCGACAACACCAGAAATTTCAACCGTGCACCTCCGAAGAACAACAACAACACTGCACCTAGAACTGGAAGCAATGTTGTGCTCGTGGCAGCAAAAGACAAGTCTCAGATCACTTGTTTCGAGTGTGGAGTGAAGGGTCACTATTCCAATGAGTGTCCCAAGAAGATTGCCGCCACTGCTAATGTGAATACCCTAGCTCAACAGCAACATCGTGTTCAGCCAGGAAGAAGATTCGCCCCAGGGAACCCTCACAACCGCAATGGCCGTCTCTTCCACATGAACGCCGAAGAAGCCCAAGAAGCGCCAGATGTAGTGCTGGGTATGTTTTCTGTCAACTTAGTTTTAGCAAGAGTATTGTTTGATTCGGCAGCATCGCACTCATATGTCACCGAAGAATTTGCATGCAGTAGTAAGATTCACCCAACCAACCTGAAGCATGTCATGATAGTTCAAATCCTTGGTTCAACTACAAAAGCTAGAAAAATTTGCAAATATGTGCCTATCAGAATACATGGGATAGAATATTATGCCAACCTCATAGTACTTGGAACCAAAGGTTTGGAAGTAGTACTAGGAATGGATTAGATGTCAAAGCATAAAGGATTGATTGACTGTGTCAAGAAAGCCATCACCATGACCAGTAGCTCTAGAGTCTTAGTAGAGCACATATCTAAAACCTTGCCCCATCAATTCAAGTGTAACAAGAGTCTAGCCCTGCCCACCATTGACCAAGTCAGAGTAGTCTGTGAATACCCTGACGTATTCCCAGATGAATTGCCCGGTATGCCCCTGGATAGGGATATTGAGTTCATTATTGAACTAATCCCCGGAACTGGACCCATAGCCCAGAGACCCTATAGCATGAACCCCTCAGAGTTAGTGGAATTGAAGAAGCAGCTAGATGCTATGTTGGCAACAGGCTTGATTCAACCAAGCACATCGCCATGGAGATCGCCAGTTTTATTCGTTGACAAGAAAGATGGAGGCAACCGTTTGTGCACAGATTACAGGAAGATGAATGACGTCACCATCAAAAATAAGTACCCTTTGCCAAAGATAGAGGGCCTATTTGATCAGTTGACTGGAGCAACTATATACTCTTAGATTTATCTTAGGACTGGTTATCACGAACTTAAGATTCGTGCAACGGATATTCCGAAGACCGCCTTTACTACTCGCTATGGTTTATACGAGTATACAGTTATGTCTTTTGGATTAACCAATGCCCCTGCTTATTTCATGAATCTCATGAATAAGATCTTTATGAATTTTCTGGATTAGTTTGTCGTTGTGTTTATCGACGATATTCTTATCTACTCCAAGTCAGAAGAAGAGCATGAGCAACATCTGAGAATCATCCTTAAAACCCTTAGAGAGCATCGGTTGTATGCCAAGATCAGCAAATGTGAGTTTGGGCTGAAAGAAGTAGGATTCCTAGGACATATTGTGTCTGTCGGAGGAGTCGCTGTTGATCCTGCCAAGATCAAAGATGTCGAAGAATGGGAAGCCCCAACCACTCAAACCCAAGTCTATGCATTTCTCGGATTAGTGGGATACTACCGCAAGTTCGTCGAAGGATTTTCTAGAATCGCCAGACCCATGACCCAATTGCTGAAGAAGGACAAGAAGTTTGAATGGATCGACAAATGTGAAGCCAGTTTCCAAGAGCTGAAGAAGAGATTGATTTCATCCCCAATATTGATCATGCCAGATATCAAGAAGCCGTTTGATGTGTATTGTGATGCATCCAAGATTGGTCGCGGATGTGTATTGATGCAAGAAGGCAAAGTCACCGCTTATCTGTCTCGACAACTGAAGCAGCATGAGCAAATCTATCCGACACATGATCTTGAGTTAGCAACCGTAGTTTTGGCATTGAAGACATGGCATCATTATCTGATGGGTAATCGCTGTGAGATTTACTGAGATCACAAAATCTTGAAGTATATTTTCACTCAGAAGACGCTGAATATGAGGCAAAGGAGATGGATAGAGTTAATGAAGGATTATGACCTTGCCATTCACTATCACCCCGGCAAAGCCAATATGGTAGCGGATGCTCTTAGCAGATTGCCGTGTAGGCTAAACTCCATGATCAAGGAGAAGCAACCAATTTTGTATGAGGAGTTGGAGCAGTTCAAGACTGAGCTAGTTAGCAAAGGATTCTTAGATAGCATTGAACTTCAACCCATGTTGATTAGCCAAATCAAGGAAGCCCAGAAAGGAAATGAAAGTATCGACGGAATCAAACGTCGTATTGTTACAGGAAAGGTACCTGGATTCACCGAAGACGAAGAAGGAGTTCTGTGGTACAAAGGCCATATCTGTGTGCCAGCAGATTCGGAGCTGAAGCAAGCTATCATGAAAGAAGCTCATAATACTCTTTATTCTATCCACCCCGAAGGAACAAAGATGTATCAAGATTTGAAAGAACAATTTTGGTGGCACAAGATGAAGAGTGAAATCGGGAGCTACATCGCCAAGTGTGATATATGTCAAAGAGTTAAAGCGGAACATCAGAGGCCCGCAGGACTATTGCAACCATTGCAGATTCCAGAATGGAAATGGGATTCTGTCGGAATGGACTTTATCACCGGTTTTCCTACTTCTAGTAGGGGAAATGACTCAATCTGGGTCATCTTTGATAGACTGTCCAAGGTAGCTCACTTTATACCTGTCAAGACAACCTACCAGAGTTCGAAGCTAGCAGAGTTGTACATTGCTAGAATGGTTAGTCTGCATAGAACCCCCAAGACCATAGTATCGGATCGAGGAACCCAATTCACCTCGAGATTTTGGCAGAAAGTCCAGGAAGGATTAGGAACCAAGTTGAATTTCAGCACGGCTTATCACCCGCAAACCGATGGATAGTCTGAAAGAGTCAACCAAATCCTAGAGGATATGTTGAGAGCTTGTGTGTTGGAGTACGGATCAAAATGGGAAGACTACCTTCCTTTCATAGAATTCTCATACAACAACAGTTATCAAGCTAGTTTGCAAATGGCACCATTTGAGATCCTATATGGAAGAAAGTGTCGTACCCCTTTGAATTGGTCGCAAGTAGGAGAGAGTCGGATTTTTGGACCCGACATTCTCCGAGAAGCCGAAGAGAAGGTTCACAAAGTCTGGGAGCACCTCAAGACCACCCAATCCAGACAAAAGAGTATTGCTAACAAGAGAAGGAGAGACCTGACTTTCAATGTCGGAGATTTTGTATATCTCAAGGTTTCGCCATTCAAGGGAACCCAGCGTTTTAGCCTAAAAGGAAAGTTAGCCCCCAGATATATCGGAACTTTGAAGATTCTAAATCGTCGAGGAGAAGTATCATATCAACTGGAACTGCCAAAAGAGATGTCAGCCATCCACAATGTGTTCCATATCTTGTTACTTCGCAAATGCTTAGAAGTGCCGGAGAAGACCGAAGTTCTCAAGAACATCGATCACCGAGTTGTTGCTATCAACAAGGACCTGACGTATCGTGAAGTGCCCATCCGTATCTTGGAGGAAGCTTACAGAACCACCAGGACCAGGAGTATCAAGTTTCTCAAGATTCAATGGAGCAACCATACCGAAGAAGAAGCCACTTGGGAGCGAGAAGATTACATTAGGACTGAGTTCCCAGATCTCTTTAGTTCCTAGTTTTCTTTCTTAAATCTCAGGACGAGATTTTTGTTTAAGGGGGGAAGGTTTGTAACATCCCAAAACTTTAATCTAAGTGATCAAGTCCAAATCTACCCAATTTAGGGTTAACAAAAACTTTTCCATTTAAAAATCTTTAAGCATTCATATGTGTATGCATTTAAAATAGGAGTTGTTTGAAATGCCATGTTTGAGTGATCTATTGATTGTAAAATGATTCTAAGGTGAATTACACATCATCTAGATCATCCCCAAGCAAATCCCAAAGAAAAAGAAATCAAAAAGAATAAAATAAGGAAATGGTCATCTGTGCCATTTTAACTAACTAGCCCACTTTGGCCATTCCTAGCACTCAAATCTTAACAGAGACAATTGTGGATCTTTGCACCCCTTTCTAGTACAAGTAGTGATGTACCAAGGCCCACTTTGTTTCATCCCAAAAACTTTCAAAATCTAAATTTAATTAACATTTGAAAATTGAATGTAGTTCATATGTATAGATCACACTTTTGCAAAAACCACCCAAATGAAGTCCATTTAACAAATCCTAGCAACCACAGTCTACCAAGCATTAGATCAAAGCACCCACCAAAACTCTTTCAAAAATTCAAAAACTTTCTTCATGCGGCCATGGTGTCGAACACTTAGTGAGCACTAATCAAACTGCCTAACTATTACTGTTTTAGATAAGTGATCAAATGCCACTAAGGCCTAAAACCCCTCCCCTTGTCTCCCCCAGTACCAACGATGCCATCAAGAGGCTACCCCTTAGCCATTTGCAGCAGTTCCGCGCCACCTGAGCACCATAATCGCTGGTCGAGCATGAATAGCTCGCAGCCGACCGCCCCTCTCTCTCTCCATGTCTAGGAGCTAGACCAGACCATACCGTGACTCCCTGCCCCTTCCCCAAGCCCAGCTATGCCCGGGAAAACCTCAGCACCGTGCCTCCCTTTCTCTCTACGAGCAAGCCAGAGCGCGCCAGAGTGCGATCGCCGGCAGCACGCAACAGACTGCGCCTTGACACCATATCACGCACGCCGCTCCGCCTCGACCCCAGCACCCCGCCAGACACGGTCGTGCACCGCCGCACGACCCATGGTCGCCATGATCGCCGTCGAGCACCGCCTCTGTCCTCCAGAGCACGTGAAGCCCCCGACAGTTAGGCACCGCCCTAGCCGTGCCACTGCACCGTAGAGGACCGCCAGCAGACTGCCCACCGTCCGCCTACCTCGCCCACGTTGGTAGCCCTCTGTTTCGCCGTCACCGACGAGCCGCTCCCATGCCTCACTGCCTCACCGTCGAGCCTATATAAGGAGGCCACCCATAGCCTCATTCTTCACACCATCTCACTCCCCTCTATCCACTAACCATTTCCCCCCTCTCGCTGGAGCCGCTCGAGCCGCCGTTCGCCGTAATTGCACCAGAGGTAGCCGCTACAGAGGAGGAGAATTTGTCGTCTATTCCGTCCACAGGAGCCCCTTCCGCGACCTCACCTGAGCTTGCCGTCGTCCACCAGTTCTTTTGCCCACCTCGGCGCACTATCTGGATCCCTGGTATGTCCCTAGTAGACCCCCACCGGCTGTTTAGGGTTCAGTCTCGCCGGCGACGAGTTTGTCGTCAACGACGACCGTGAGCCGTTGATCTGCGTTCTAATCGTGTGACCCAGATCGCCCGGTACTGTTTCGGGTTTTAAGTGTTGCTGACAGACGGACCCCCCTTGTCAGTTGTCCTCTGTGCCGCTGAGCATCACAGGGCCGACCCATTTAGTGTTCTCGCCCAAGCCCGTAGATTCAAATATAAGTTTTGCTATTTTAATTCAAACCTAGTTCTGTCCCTTAGTTCAAAAATAAATTCAGGAAGTTTTACTGAACCAATTTGAGTGATTCCAATTTTCTTAGAAAGCTACCCAAAAGATCTATCCAAGCCTGTTGGATTTAAATCATTTAGAGTTAGAGATCTCTCCTAGTTAAAAATAACAAAGCAGAAGCTTTTACACATTCAAACATTTTTATAAAATCAACCATAATAGCTTTTGAGTTGATTCCAACTCTCAAAAATCACATTTAACCATACCTATCTGAATATGTAATAATATTAAGGTTTGTATGTAGTGACTTTGTACTAGTAACAAAATAATGCTATATAGGCATTTCTAGTCACTTTAAATCATTAATTATTAAACTTAAACTTATTAAAATATGATCCAACCTTTAAATCATATTCCCATGTGTTAGAATATGTGGTGATGACATGTGTCCACATGATCCCATATTTTAATTGGAGAATATTAAACCTTAGTTAATTTCAATGAGTAGAAGTTACTTTTCTCAAATAAAAAGAATAAAACTAGTTCATTAAATCTTGTGATGCTTGTGATGATACTAGATCATCAAATGTGTGCCTTAGTGTGCTAAGTAGACTAGTTAAGTATTGTTTTGTGATTGTGTATCCCGTATGTATTTATAGAAGATAGTGCCGACCAAGCCTACGAGGAGGAGGAGTTCTACCAAGAGGAGGAGGAAGAAAACATCAACCACTGCACCAACAAGGCAAGCTATTATTGGCAAGCAAACACTTGCAAATATTATACTAGCAAGCCATCATTTAACAATGCAAGATAACCCTTGCAAGCTAGATAACCTAAGGAAATGCATTAGGCATGCTTTGGTTATACCACTTTGACATATACCTACTCCAAGTTTTATTTACATGCTTTACCTTCTTTACTTTACCAAAGTCCTTTACTTGTTTAAAGGTAGCATAAAGAGTATTAAACTTGACCTATCTAGTTAGACTTAGATGTCATTCTATGGCATGAGATTGAGATTAGCATTCCACATTAGTGAACACTCTTAACTTAGCAGTTGGAACAAAACCCAAAACTTGTTTCACTTTAGATGGGAATACTTGGTGAATATGACTTATGAAAACCTTGGAATGATGAGTCATTCTATTGACATGTGTTGAGAAACGCAAATGGTTTAAGATGATGAAAATGTTGAGGCATGAGCCTTAGCCCTTTTATAAAACTGATGGTTGGGTTCGGATGCGATACCGTTCCAATTTTACCGTACAACCACAATACCTGAATTAGGTAAGGCTTCGCCGGAAGTTTATATGCATTAGTATTAGTTTCCTCGCGGGAGAGGTTTGAGCTGACGCTACCTCTCAATGTTGTCCACCTATGCAGTGCCCAAGATGACATATGGTCATGGTTGGGAGGCCATGCTCATAGGAGAGGTGCTTATACTAGGGTGTGTAAAGGAAAGGTTATGTTTGATTATCTGCATACTAAGTATGATGATTCAGGGTTATCCCTGACAGATGTATCGAATCTTGTGGTGAAAGTGTACCACCTCTGCAGAGTGTCAAACTATTCGAATAGCCGCGTCCGCGATTATGGACAGTTGGAGTGGCCATATTGTTCTGTTGTCAGATGTTTCCGAAACAACTTATGAAATGAATTGTGACATGACTTGACCACAACAGAGTTGTGACTATGACAATTATGTTCACACTTAAGTGCTTTTCAAACTTCTTTTTTCTTTCTTTGTTTCAGAACTCAGCTTAGGTTTCAAACTTAACTTTACAAGTAAACTTAGAGTTAGCATTTCCTACTAGAACTCTCTTACTTGTTTGTGGTAGTTTGCGAGTACTTAAAGAGTACTCATGGCTTTTGTCCCTGGCTATTCCTATGGCCAGACTATGAAGGAGATTACCAAGATGAAAAATAGCAGGACGACTATGATAACTAGGACTATCTCCCATCGTCAGCATTACCTGTGACTCTGAAGATGGACCCCACCGCTATGCTATTTATTCCGCTACTTGATTGTACTAAGACTGGATCATGAGATCCTTTATTTGTGTAAGACTTTATTTTTGGTTTGTAATGGATGATGTATTGTGATATCCAATCTGTTATGTCTCACAAAAATAGTAATCTTGGGATTGCGAGGTATGGCATAACAGGCATCTGGTATTAAAAATCCGGGTGTTGACATTAAACCATCAGTATTCATCAAAAAAATTCTATTTCTGTGAGGATACCTTCCTATCCCATATCTTACCTAATACCATGTTTTTAACAGAAAATTGATAGTAAAAAATATTGACCAAATTTAGCATATTAAAAGCAAAATTTTATCTTATGTAAATAGAAAACTCAAACTTTTATTCTTATTATTATTCTCTACTCATTCAATCGACATTTCTACTACTTTTTGACAGTTGCATCTTCACGGGAGCGGTTCCGCAAGAATGTCTGTGAAAAAGTGGTGGGAATGCGATGAACTTCTTATTCTCTATTCTACTAAATTAACCAAAATTGGTTGACTCCCATCTAGCATTTATTAAGAATGGTTGAATAACTCAACCTCTTCTCTCTTCTTGAATTCTTACCTATGGTTGCCCCTTATCAATGGTACTTACCACATGAACTCGTTTTGTCGGTCGAGCATATCTTTCTCCTTCTTCTAGCTTCTTTGGAAAATACCGGATGATTTTAGCGTCATAAACATTAAAGATTATCTTCCCTTCTGCACAATCTACTAACACACATGCAGTACTGAGGAAGGGTGTTGCAAGTACTCTAGATAATCTTTCATCTTCTGGAATTTCAAGAATAATAAAATCAGTGGGAATAACTGGCTCATCTATCCTAAGTAAGACATCCTCAATCATACCAACGGGTTGTTTAGTGGACTTGCCAGCCATCTGTATAGTGATAGTAGTAGGAGAATACTCCCCAAATCCTAACCTTTTATAGAGGAAGTATGACATTACACTAACTCCTACTCCTAGATCACATAAGGCATTGTGAATATCTATTTTACCTATTGAGCATGAAATAGTTGGTATTCCAGGATCTCCAGACTTAGACAACAACTTCCTGTTAGCAGGATAACTAGTTACCATGGCAACGGTTTCAGTTATTTCTTTCTTTCTACTAGGAATTTACCATAAGTAGGAACTTTGATTGCATTCACAAATGGGATTTCTAGACCAAGGTCACTAAGTGCCTTTGTAAAAGAGTAATAAATTACCTCATCCGTTGCTTTCTTTTTTCGATCTGGATAAGGAAGCTTTTTATCACCTGGATTACTCTTGTCTTTTACCTGAATTACCAAGGTCAGGCTCTTTCATTGCTTTCTTTTGTTGTTGCTTATTTATTTTCTTCTTTCCTACTACAACAACTTCATCTTCTTTACTTATTTCTTTATATTATCTTGGATCAACCGTCTCTGAATCAGAGTCATAATGATCATCTTGTGAATCATTGTGGTCCTCCTTGGTTTGCTCTTGCGTCTCACTTTCATCTTGAGGATCCACCAATGTATCATCTTGTTGACTTTCTTCAAGCAAGGATTTTTCCTTGCGCTCTTTTTCAGCTTCGTATTCAGGTGGTCCTAAGGGTCCTGTAGCAAATGCACTCCTTCTTGTGACAACATTAGCAGAAACTGGAATATAATTCTCTTCACGAAGAAAATTTTTATAACCAGTTGCTATTTGTTCACACTGGGTTTCAATCATACTAAGATACTTGTGAAATAGTTTTATTTCTTGGCCAATCTCATCATAATTTTCAGTGAGTTCTGCCAAAATATTTTTGTGTTTTTGGAAATGCTTATGCAGGTTATCATGAGATTTTACTTGTCGATGTTTTAATTATAGAAAAACTTTTCTTGTTTCGTCTTCTTAAGTTAAAACTTGTAACAAATCCTCTTTGTTTTCCTTAGCAAGTTCAGAAGTTATACCTTTTTCTTTCATAGTTTTGCATACCTTAGGCATAAGATCAGGAGTTATCCGAAGTATCCCTTTTTCCGGCTTAGTGCCAAAATCAGGATTATATAAAGAATCATTCTTTAATAGTTAAAGTATTTATTGATCCTCCTGCTGAGAATTCAAGCAATTCTCTACATTGAGTATTGAGACCATGGTAAAATAAATGCCAGATTGTTAGTTCAGAATAGCCATGATTAGGAATACTATTGATCATTCCAAAGAATCTTTCCCATGCTTGTGGGTAGTTTTCTCCCATGTTCTGACTAAAGTTGCCAATGTTCTTTCTTAGTTCAATTACCTTTTAAAAAGGATTAAACCTGTTTATGAATTTAACAATGTAGTTTTCACAACATTTAATGTAATGGCGAGGGAGAGAATATAACCAGTCTAGAGCTTTACCTTTAAGAGACCATAGAAATAATTTAAGACGAGAAAAGTCTCTCGGAAAACCTTTTGTTCCAAGCGATGTTATCACATCATCAAACTCTCTTATATGTCTTCCTAGGTCTTCATCTTCCCTTCCACTAAAAGCTTTCTCTTGCAAAATTTTAATAATTCCACCATCAACTCGATATTCTCAGGTTTCATATGAGTTATCCTGTAAATAAAAATGATTTCCATAATATCACTTAGGTTTTCAAATTCAACTTTATTTGATCTTAAATTTTTTCCAATAATTTCTTCGCGCCTCTAAGCAGGCACGTGCTCAATATAATCCGACAGGTAGGTCCTACCAGAGCTTGTAGACCCTTTGTCTCCTAAGGAGAACATTTTGTAGTAGCAACACCTGAAATGTCAAAATACAAACACTTAGTTCTTAGCTCCCTGGCAACGGTGCCAGAAAATAGCTCGATGACTGCAAGACCATAGATCGTTTGAAGCTAGTTTCGAAGTTTAGATATAGATCCCACAGGAAGCCCAAAGGTAAGTGTTTATTGATGAAGTCTCTGCCACACCCAAAGTTGTCATAGGTCTTCGAGTGAATTGACTGCAAGTGTTGAAATAATATTGGGATTTTGATTAAATGCGATAGATTAAAATAGAACTAAAATGTAAACTTCAGAAATATAATGCATAAAAGTAAAGAACGACTTTGATTGTTTGTTGTTTCCTGTAGATGGTGAAAGAAGGCGCGGGGAGATTTAGTTCATGGTGATAGTGACTGTGCCAGGTGGATGAGTGGTAAATGTAGCAGTTTTGATAATCTTATAGATATGTGTGTAGGCGAGCAACCCATAATTAGCCGGAACTCCTCTTGGTATATTTCATCCCAACTTCAATAATCCTAGTAGTTTGCTACCAAAACATGGTCAAACACTAGACGATTAAGACCCTTCAGGTCGCTTAGCGATTAAGCTCCTTGGATCGGACTAATGCAATATGCACAATGGTTACTCGTTATACTCGAGTCAACTAGCTTTCCATTGATATCCCCGTGTCACCCGGGGGTCGCTGGTCCACTAGCATACAAGATCTTATCTATGTAGAACAAGGTATCATGTTGTCTGGGCCCTTAATTGGACAACAAGCATTACAAATCCCACAGATAGTCAAGCACACATAATATAGTAATTAGAATTAATCACAAACTAATGGAAAATATATGAAGGCACATCACATCTCACCAATACCCTACATCTCCTACGCCCCAGGGAATTACTCACACAAGAGAGAAGAACATCATCAATATAATCAAATAAAGGGAATTCGTCTTGGTATTACCGTGGACATCCACAATAAGAATAGAAAAATATCGAACACAATTCAAGGTGGGAAGAAACAATCTCAAACCCTAGTCTTGCAAGGTGGAGATCCCTCTCTCTCTCAAGTAAAAGTAGTGGCTATGGGGGTGTATTGGCTAGGAGGTCGGAGATCGTGGAATG
The DNA here is from genome assembly GCA_023614405.1 of Avena insularis. Lineage (NCBI taxonomy): Eukaryota > Viridiplantae > Streptophyta > Magnoliopsida > Poales > Poaceae > Avena > Avena insularis. The sequence goes on from CM042696.1 coordinate 250,197,753, forward strand.
AGATGAAGAACGTCTTGTTCTTCTTCTATGAATCTCTTCTTTCTCCCTTCTTAATGGTTTGGCGGCTGTTGTGTTCTGTTTTCGCTCTTGGTCGCTTCATGGAAGTTGTCCCTTTTGACAAGACAGAGGCAGCGACAACTATACAGCGGCAATTATATGGCCGGAAAAATATTCCTGCTGTATAGTTGCTCGTTAAAGCTTCTGTGAGCTCCCCTCGCGTGCTTCCATAGTGGGACTTGCTTGTTTTCTCCAGAATATTGTATTTCTCTAGTTAAATCCTTTTGTTGACGTACAGAACCTGAAACGCACATTTAAAACCAAGTTTTCTTCTCTACCGAAGTATTAGAGTTAGGTAAAACCAGAAAACGATCAAAGCTGGGAGAAAACCATCAATAAAAGCCATAAAAAATTTGTCGAATCTCACACCTATCTGTCCTCAAAACACATTTTAGTTTGGTTAAACAATCCAGAACATACATACAAGGTGAACAGAGCGAAAGGGTCGCCATGTTCCTCCTATCCTAGAAATGCAAACATCAGACATCAAGAAACACATCACGCACTTAGGTGAGCAAAACACGGCCTACTAGGGGGACCAAGTATTTAACTACTCGTGATATAGGGGAATTCTATCTTAGGACTATCAATCCTAAATCTCACGTTATCATGTTCTGGGTCACTATCTTGCGAATGAAGCCTACGCCATGTCATTAGACGATTCTTGATAGTGTCGTACTTGGTTTTCTTGAGATTAATAGAATTCCACTGGTAGGGCAAATTATAGTCTCCTCGTGTTTGCTGGTAGTTGCTTCTCTTCATCTCATCCTCATCGTCTTCACCGGGTTCTAGGTCCTATTTATTTGGAATCCGTAGGGTTGAAATTTGGACGAGAGATAGAGGAAACCATGTTCAAAATCCTTTAAATTAGGAGAGGATAAGAAGTAGAACTTTTCAAAATCTTTTGAGAAAGTAGTTTTCAAAAGCTGGTGTTTCCAAACATAGTCTTCCTGTCTAACGACAATGCTAATGAAGGTTCTCCTAAAGTTAAGATGGATATGATGCCAAGTCTATGGGCTCCCGGATTAATTCTCCGGGAATCCCTGTTATGCATACACCATGATCCCATGATCAGTTACTCGTGGCACATCAGTGACAAGTATCAAAGTAAACATCCATTACTTAAGAGGATACATGTCATACCTTATTTGCCATTATGGCTACATCATCCAACATCAGCGAAACTTCATCAAGCATAGAGCCCGATCCATACCTTAACCTACATTCAACTGACTGGAAGAACATCCTAGCTTGCATAGTCATCACTGTCACCTTGTTCTTGAAATCTGACCAAGTTATATAGCCAGGGACAATGCCAGTGAGTACTTTGAATGTACTCGCAAACCACCTTAAGAGAATAATAATATCAATAGGATATGCAATATGGCTATGCTAGTAGGAGGACTCCAAGAGGTTCTTTTCTGAAATAGTTTCTCTTGTAGATATAGCACCTACATATATTTTTTGAAAACTTTTGCAAAACATTTTGGAAACCATTTTGAATTTTTTGGAAAACACTACGATTGGGTCACCCATTGGTTCCTTCCTTCCGGTCATCCCATGACCAAACTCCTTCCCTTCCTTTCTGGCCATCCCATGTCAAAATCTTTCCAAAGCCTATTCCTTTCCGAAATCCTTTTTGAAATCAAAACAAGCACCGCTCTACAGCAACCTTCCCAACCGTCCATGACTGCGGACACGACTATTCGAATAGATTTACACTCTTCAGAGGTTGTACACTTTACCCACAACATTCGGGTACCCTTCCCTAATCTATACCGATCGTGGGTCGAATAATTAGTCAAGACCTTCGGAGTGCCCACTCCAGTATAAGCGCCAACCCTATGAGTCGTTCCCCTCAACACCGGGACATCGGGTACCATGGACCAACCGGAGGCCTTTTTCACTTCACAAAGTGTGCGCTTTCAGTGAGAGGCCCATAGTAATGCCTGTCGGCCTGCAACCATTCGTTTCTTAACCTAGTCGATGCTTCGTGGACAATTACTGGAGAAGACCCAACCTCGAGAGATCGACATCTCGTGTAGTAGTTGCGAGGCAACTCATACCAGAGTAGACAAACTTCGAGTCTTTCCCCTTCCCATCTAGGAGTAATGTGATTGCACGGGTTAATTGTTCTAGCAAAACTGCAAAGAACCGGGTGCATTTTCGTAAACCTTTTTCCTCCATATTTCCTTCAGCATTTTGTAAAACAAAACCTTTTTCCTTTCTCAAGATTCTCTTGGTAGGTCAAACCTCACCAAGGTTTTATCATAAAACAATTTGTAAGACTTTTCTGGTGTCTTCCCATCCTATAGCTTTGCTTCGGCTAAATCGAGGTCTCCAAAAAGGTATGGTGTTATACACCAACTATCATACTAGGGACAAGTAGGTGTCACAAAGGGGGTTGTATTCAGTAGTACAAATGTGTAATGTCTTGGAGGAGCCAAGCCACTACCCGATATAGATCACCATATATAAAACAATGCAGTTTGCATCAACAGTAGATAAAACATGCATAAGTAAAATGGTAGGACAAGGCTTATGAGCAAGAAGGTGGATTTCCTGTGATCAACAATCTAGCAATATATGTCCATCTACTTTTGCTTAGGAAACTATAATAACCCATAATAATAACCATCTTCTTCTGGTCTCCAGTATAATCACATCTATCGCCGATATGGATCACATGCAAACAAGCAAAGGGCACAATCAACACCAGCATACAATCACATATACCATACAACAAACAAACATATAACACATTACTCACTTCAGTAGGCTTTGATGGATGGGGTTTAAGGCAATTGGAAGTACTCTAATTCCCTTTATGGTATTTTTTTTAGGTTTTAAAATGTCAAAACCACTTAAATAAGGGCTTTGGAACTAAGGCTTGGGTTTATATGATATCAGCATGCACAAATTATACTAACATATAGGTATTGAAATAACAAGGCCAACAAAAGTGGTTTTATGATTTTATCAATTTTCCTTGATTAGTTATGATTATTTTAGTAGTAATAACCCTAGTTTTGGTAAATACTCCGTTAGAAAAGATCTCGAGCTGAAATGAATTTGTCCTCAGAGGTTTTTGTATATATTTGAGTTTATGATTTTTGAGATTTGAAAATACCTCAAAATAATTAACAGAATGTCCTTGGGAAATTGACAAAGTCACTTCTGCAAGGAATTTGTATTTTTTAACCAGATTTAATCTACAGAAGCTTTTGGTATGAATCCAAGGACACGTGGTAGGTACGTTAAATAACTTTTTATAGAAATTTAATTCACCCAATTTGGAGTGGTAAAAATCATGTAGTGATTTTTCTATTGAAACAACCCTATATAGAGATATTGAAATCACCATAAATCAAAAATGGGTCAATAAATAGTGAGCTCTTAGATTTTGATATGTATTGATATACCTCATCAAGGATAGTTGTAATTAACCCAATATATGTTGTATATGTACCTAGGGAATTTTATAAAGGCAGAAAAGAGAATCGTTTGTTATTTTTGCTAAGGTAAAACTAAGGATCTACTTGGCATGAGGCCAAGGCCATGAGATAAGTACATGCAAAAACTACCAGAGGCAATGGAAAACAACATTTTTGGATATGTTGATCTCATTTGAGAATTTTTTTACTGAAAAGGGATAACATTTAGTGGATTAAATGCCCATAAATAATAAAAATTATTTTTGGCAAGATACAAATCCTAGAAGTTATATACTACCTGCAAGAACATGTTAATATTTATCTCTAAACAAAAGACGGAATTTTCCATTTTGTTTAGCATTTAAACTAATAGGGTATTAAAGATCTATAAACCTGAAAAGAAAAGAAAAGGTGAAAGATGATGGTGGGCCAGATCTTGGGATCGACGCGCCACGCAAGGCAGGCCGGCCCAGCTCGCGGTCTGGCGTGCGCGGGAAGGAGAGTTTGAAGGCTACCAGGCAGGGCCCGGCTGTCATTGGCATGCGGCACCAAAGGGGTACGGTAAGACATGGACCACCGAATCCAGTCAAAATCGACAACTCAAAGTCTTCTCCTACCTCCATCCATGCGGAAATATGGGGGAAACCCTAGAGCCGGTTGCGGGGGTTCGTGGTGCTCACTAGAGGGCTCGCCGGTGACCGGGATGTGGCGGAACGGACGCGGCGTGTCGTGGTGACTTCACCGATGGGCGATGAGGTGGCGTTTTCCATCGGAGGGTGTCCTGAGAATCTACACCGGTGAGGGTTACTTTGGTGCTCGCCGGGGTTCCCTCGGGCGCGCTGCATGTAGACGCAGACGATGCAGGGTGGTTGTGGAGTTCACGGTGAAGCATATGGTGTGCGGCATAGGGGTCCTAGTCGTCTAGAGAGGTCTGACGCGGAGGTGAGCGATGATGCTATTTTGGGGCTCGCCGGCGTGGGTAACCTGCAGCCATGCAGAGCCAGTAAAGGGGCAGGGGTTAGGTAGGGAAGAACTAGCAGAGCTCAAGCTGGCTCTCAGAGGAGGTAGAGGGGAAAGGGGTGACCACTAGCTCGAGATCTCGAAGGAGGCCGAGAGGAAAAACTTGCCCTCTCCCGGGTGCTATAAAGACAGGGGTTTGGTAAGGACGATGCAGTGGATCAAATGGAGGAAAAGATGAGTGAATGAGGGTGGACTAAGGGGGTGTACTGGCCTGTGGCCTTTTAGATCGAGTTGGGGTGGTGCATGGTGGACACAATCCAAGGGGGAGCTTGGGGAGGTGCATGGCTAGGGATTGGCTCTCAGGGGCGATGGAGAGGGGTGGGTGTGCTTGGGGGTTGTGCCTAGGGCAGAGGGACAGTGGGGGTGCTGCTACTCCTTTCTTTCTAGGCTTTTGCTTTAAAGGCCATGTCTCACTCCTTCTAAACATAATGGAACAAAGTTGTTTGTGTGTGGGGGGCATGGTGCTACAGTAATAACACGATCAGAGGAGAGTTGGGCTGTTGTGGTGGGGTATTTGGAAAAATTGAGGAGGGTTTGGTTAGGTGGGGTATTTGGAAAAATTTCATATCTTGTCCCAAGAGATGATCATGAGGAACTCCTTAAGTCTTGATCTTGGAAAGAAGGGGAAATGATATTGGTAGAGGTATAAGGTCAAGGGGCTTTACCAAGGATTAATTGGGATTTTTCCAAGGATTTTTAGTCCTCTTAAAATCATTTATTCAAATAGTGCTGAAATGATTTTTAGAATTTTAAATGATATTTTTGAATGGTACAAGGGTGGATTTTGATGCGAGATGGTTCTAAATACCATATCACTCATTGGTGAATTTCCTGGAATTTAATGGGATGGAAAAGTAATTTTCATGGGATGGAATTTCCTGGAATTTAATGGGATGGAAAAGTAATTTTAAGCAATTAAGAAAAAGGGCAAAAAGAAATAATAAAGTTTTCAAAAATATTGATTTTTGCGATAGGAACATAGGGTAGGATATATGGGCCTCAAATGATCCTAAAGTTGGAGGTGTGACTTCGAGAAAAACAAAATTGCCTTTATAGAGGGAGTTTTGGAGGTTTTGTCCATTAAAGAATTTAAATAGGTTTTGGACCATAATAATTATGGATAATATTTTATAAATCTTTATAATCAAGGTAGATTACGTATACAATGTGTACAACCTTTCGTGTTGAGAATACAACTTGATTCGGAATGAAAATAAGGAATAAAGGATTTAGGGTGATCTTATTTTCATACCATAAAATCCTTGTTGGATCTTTGGTGCTTAGATTAGCCCTTGAGGCATGGGCTGGATGGAGGGATATAACAAGTTGAGTAGATCACCATGGTACAAGAAGTTTAGCTTGATCATGCTTGAGTGCTCCAAGAATTGATTTCGAACTCTGAATAAAATAAGGGTGCCAAAACAGATTAGCAATATAGCCTCCAAAACCATGTGGGTTCTAGATTCACAAAGCTTCATTTGAAACAAGTGAAGTAGTTATGTATATACCTTCAAGATTAGACCACAACCATTCCAAGAGTTGGTCAAAATAAGGTAGTATGGAGTTGTGAACTTCTGACAAAGTAGGCTAGTTGATAAGATTTGCAGATAAAGTTATTTTCTTACATGCAAAACCATCAAGAACAAGTGGGTTAGAGGATGGTTTAGCAAAGGGAAAGAGTGGGCATTGGTGGTCCTTAGGATGGTATACAATATGGTTCAAGTGCATTTCCAAAAATGCACAAGGGTTGAGAAAGAGAGGTATACAAAGAAGTGATGGTGAAACAGTTTCTAGACTAGAGTACAAGGGTGAATGATTTTGAGTGGATACAAGATTACAAATCATCATCAAGTAGATATTGATGAAGCATAGATTGAGTATGATAGATAAATGCTTGATATTAGTCTATATTGACTTGGAAACTTCTGGAATGGATCACCTCAAAATTGATCTGTTTAGGGGTTTTTGATGACTACATAGTGGCTACAGATCAGATCCAGCTTTGTATTCATGATTGTGTTGTGATCTTAAAACATCTTGATCCTAGTGGATGAGCTCCTAGAGTATCTCAAACTACCTCCTAAGCAAACAAATCAAATAGCAGATCAAGGAAAATCATCTTCCAAACAAATCACTCTACTGTTGGGAATATGCCCTAGAGGCAATCATGGTTGATGATATTTCCCAAAGTATTCATAAAGTAAAGTTGTCACTATATGAACATCAGATATATATCACTAAATACGTGATTCATTTATGGAACTATGTATTCATTATTGTTCATATTAGATTGTCCTTGGTCATTGAGGTTGTGCTGGGCACACAACTTAGACCAATGTGCAAGTCGGCTGATGACATGGTTCCACTTGTCATGGGCATGGAGATGCTATTCCGACTTACACTGATTCAGCTAAAGAGTTTAGCGAGTCGGACTGACCCACAGTTGAGATGCAACGAGCATGTTGCCATTTACAGTCTCAAGCAATGGAATCCTTTAACCTGAGGTGATTGCATGATCCGAGTTGTGGATCGCCAACTTAGGTTCTAACAAACGTTGTTCTGTAAATAGGCAGTTATAAAGGTAGAGTTCGTTTTGGTTGTGAAGCAAGCTGCGTGACATGGATTACCAAGATGGGATTTGCCCCTCCGTAATGGAGAGATATTCTCTAGGCCCTCTCGTGTGATATGATTCGGAAGCATGGCCATGCGCTACTCAGTTAAGTGTTAACTGAGGAGTCGGACTAAGAGTTAGTCCATTGAATCACATATCATGGTACGGGAAGAGAGTTAAGCTATTTAAGGGATGGCAACTACTCGCCTATAGCTTGACAGATATATCGTGAGGCAAAGGGACATGGATGAAAGTCACATTGAAAGGTTCGTCTTCTGACTTTACGGCACTTGGAAGTTGGCACGTCTTGCTAGAGGACGCTACCATCTATCGACTTGAGACCGAGTGTTCATGGGAGTGTGTTGGACTCAAAGCCATGACGGGATACTTGGAGGAGTAGCTCATGTCATGTACAGGTGTACGTGAACCTACATGGTCACACACTTAAGGGTAAGGAGCCCATGTGGATTAGATGTGGGCTCCCCGGATTATTCATCTGAGAAATCCCTATTATGCATACATCCATGTTCCCATGATCAGTGAGCCGTGGAACATAACCGACAGGTACCATTACAACATCCGAAACAGAACGAGTTACAAGACTTACATAAATGCCATTATGGCTACATCATCAATAGAAGCGGAACATCGCCAAGCGCAGAGCCCAATCGTGCCTCAACCTATAGGCAGCTGACTAGGAAGACGACCTAGCTCGCTGGATTTCACTTGAATCTTCCAAAATCGAAACTCTGAAAGTCTGGCCAAGTAAATAGCCAGGAACAAAGCCGTGAGTACTTTGAATGTACTCGCAAACCACCAAGATCAATGAACAAAGGAAATGCAATTCTGGCTGTGGCGAGATAGCTCTATCTGGGGTTGCTTTTGAAAAGCCTAAACTAACTTTGAAGTTATGGCATCTCCATATCTTTGTTGAAAAAGAGTTTTGCAAACATGCTTCTGTTTTATAAATCAAGACATCTCCATATCTTTGTTGAACAAGAGTTTTGAAAACAGTTTTTGTAGTTAAGACCCTTTTTAAATATCTTCGACCACCTCTGGTCAAAACAAAGCTTTCGAACTCAGGTTCCCCTAGAACCGTCGTCCACTTCGCACTTGTTTTCCAAACAAGCACCGTTTGGGTACTCCTAGCCAACACCTTTACAACCGTCCTTGACCGTGGACACGGCTTTTCGAATAGGTTATACTCTACAGAGTTTGCGCACTTTCCCCACAAGAATCAATACATCCGTCAGGATATAACCACGTCCCACTACCACGGTAGATGGGGGTCCGGATAATCAAACCTAACCTTTCGCTTGTCGACCCTAGAAAAGGCATGCTTTTCCTCTTGGGTTTGTTCTCCCCGGCAACGAGTATGTGGCTCCCAGCCATAGTCCTTCCTTCCGTACATGCGCATTCCCAAGCCGCAACTTGGCGTATACCTTAAATATGGTTACTCCACTTCCTTCCGTACTACCTAAGTCATACCATCTGTGGGAGACCCAATTGTTGCACCGGACTCCTGTCAGTTCAGGCTTACTCTTGCCGAAGCAAGCGACAGGCTTCAGATCCTTGATCTGGTGGCGCCTGCTTGGAATTCCAGGGATTTCTCCCTATAAGCATGGTAGAAGTTTCCTCAGCTAATGCAGACAAACTACAAGTTAAGCCCCAGCACCTGGGGTAATGTGGTTGCACGGATAAAATTGTTCCAGTAAAGGCGTGGAACATCCCATCACATTCTCGCTTCTCCTCATCACCAATTCTTTTGTTAAAACCTCCACTGGGAACGATGTCTCTTCCCAGGGTTTTACAAAGGCAGTTTTGAAACATTTGTAGTGGGGAAATTTCCAAAATAGTTTATTTTATCAAAACCGAGGTTTGCAAGGAGGTAGGCTGCTAACCATCATCCTCTCGATCTAAAGGGGTAAAATGATAGGTACATCGGGGTGGTGCCTCGAAGGACACAAAGTTATAACTTGGAGGAGCCAAGTTACTATCGCACTATTTGTAAAACAAGACATGTAGGTGGATGATTCAGTTTATAAAGAGGATACCAAAAATAGGTAAAAGAGAGTAGGACATATATCATAGTTCAAGAATGGTGGCTTGCCTGTGATCAGCAATAAGTCCCTGGACTTCTTTAGATAACCAGAATACCCAATAACAATAATAAGAAGTCCCTTCCTTCTTGCCGTCAGACACTCACACAATCATCGTCATCGAATACACATGCAAACAGATGATACCACGATCAATACAATACATGCAAGCATCAAACCATACAGCAAACAAACATGAGAAATACTACTGGACTAGGGAGGTTTTGGAGAAGTTGGGTATTGGTGGTGGAAATTACTAGATTGCCACTGAATTGTTTTCTCTTAGAAGACAATTGTCAAGGCTAGATACAAGGCATTTGGATTAGGGTTATGAGGTCAGTGGGATAACAATATGCAAAAGTGACACCCTCTGATAGGTATTGTCAAAACAAAACCAACACAAGTGGTTTCACTTGAATATCAATTTCCTAGAATTAGTTATGCTTTTTATAGTGGATTAAACTCTAGTTTTAGGAGATAATTCACCAGAAAAGTTCTGGAGATCCAAGTATTATTTCCTTGGATGGTTAGGCCGTATTTGATGTACTGAACCACCTAGAGTTGGAAATAAGTCAAAATAATTACCAGAATGCCCTCAGGAAATTCCCAAAGGCAGTTCTGTATAGTTTTTCTCTTTTTCACCAGATGAATTCTACAGAAGTTATTGAGTTGGTTCCAATGGCATGTGATAGGTATTTAAAATACCTTTCTGTAGGAATTGGATTCACCCTTTTTGGAGTTTCCAAACTCCTTGAGTGATTTATTTAGTGAAAATACCCATTACAAAAGTATTTAAATCACTAAAATTGAACCAGAGCTCAGTAAATTACGAGCTGCTGGGGTTTGGTAGATATTGGTACTGGGGTGTACTGGGAGGTGGAATCAGGTCAAGAACACATTTGGTTAGACCTAGGGAATTTATTTAAGGCAGACAGTAGCTATTTTTGGTATTTTTTCACCTTGGTATGAGACCTATGCTAGATGATAGGTATGTCAATTACCTTTCAAAAGAACTTAGGTTCATCTCAAATGGGGGTGTGAAATTCTCTATGGAAATTAATTAGTGCAAGGTGTACTTGGCAGCAGAATAATTACCAGTAATTAAAGAAAATTATTTTGGACATGGGGTTGCCTCTGCATGTTTGAGAAAACATCAGAGAACCATCAGAAAATTAGATCTAGGAATTTGGACTTGATTTGCATTTTCAAATGGATTTAAACTAGCTGGATCTTTTTTGGATCTGGAATAAAAAGAAAATAACAGGGAAGGCTGGGCTGGCTTCAGGGGATGCTGGGCCGACCGGGAGCGAAAGCGGCCCATGGCGCTCAGCGAGGCGCACGGGAGCTGGCGCTCGAACCTGCCAGGCGGGCCCTGATAGTCAGCGAGAGGGGGAGGCCGAAGCGGTATCAGCTAGATCTGGCCATCCGCTTAAGTGGCGATGGACGGCGCAGCGTCGTCGTCCACCCGGGGCTCACCGGCGACGAGACTAACCCTAGCGGAGGGTGGCACAGGGAGGGGAGCTCACCAGAGGGCTCGGGGAAGGTCGGGGATGGTCCAGGGCGACGCGATTGACGATGGCGAGTAGATCGGTGGGCAGCACGACGGCGGAGGCCCATGGGAAGTAGCTCGCGCGACGGCGGCCGAGAGCGACCTCGTCGGAGCTCAATGCCGACGACGGAGGAGAGGGTCCTAGACAGAAATAAGAGCACGGTCAGGTAGAGGAGGAGGAGGGGATCTTGTGAGCTGACATGGTAAGGGAATGGAGCAGAGGGGAGAGAGCCTTGCTCGATTTTTGAGAGGAGGCCGAGAGCTCCTCTTCTTCTTCCTTCGGACAGCACAGAGCAGGGGAGAGGGGGTGGTGCTCGGGGGAGGTAAGTGGGAGTGAGAGGAAGAAAATGAGGGCAGGGGCGAGCTGGGGAAGGGCTGCTGTCCTTTATACCAAGAGGGAGGAATATATGGGGTAGATTACCATTTTGGACATGGTGGAGGGCAATGCTAGCCAGGGGATTGGTCCAGGGGGAGGTGGAGAGGGGCAGGATGGGGTTTTGGTCGTGCAGGGGCAGAGTGGGGAGCTGTGGTGATTAAATGGGCAAGATCTTTGTAATATTTTTGTTGCATCTTTCTCTCTTACTACTAGTACAAGGGTAATATGGGGATTTGTTGGGGTGGAGCTACAGTGCTAGTCGACCAGGGTGTGTCCTGGTGCTAGGGATGAGCATTGAGCAAGATTGAATGAGAATTCGAAGTGTTTTGAGTAGTGGTTGGCTTAATTGGCAAATTTGATCAAACTAGAGGGTAATGAAGGAAGTCCAAAATCTTCCATTGGACCAGAGGATAAAAGGGTACTAGTAGATAGATAAGGTCAAGGTAGACTGCTAGGATTTATTAGGGATTTTTTAGAGGAGTTTTAGTCCACTAAAATCCATTTATTCAAAAAGGGCAGAAGTGGTTTGTAGATGATCATTTGATAAATTTCCATTGGACAAGGTTGGATTTTGATGTGAAAAGGTCCCAAATGAGAATACAAACTTAGGGGAATTTTCCCAAGATTTATTGAGGCATAAAAGTATTTAAAACAATTATTATTCCAATTCAGCCATTTAAGAAAATGGGCAAAAAGAAATAATAAAGCTTCTCAAAAATATTTATTTTTGAGAGGGAAATATGGGGTATGATATGTGGAACTCACATGAGCCACAAGTTGGGGAAGTGTTTTGGTAAAAACCAAATTTTCCTTTATGGAGGGAGTTTTGGGAATTTTGAGTATTTAAGGAATTAAATAGTTTTGGGACCATAAAAATTATGGTTAATATTTGATAAATCTTGGTGATCAATATGGAGGGTGTAGACAAGAGGTAGCAAGTTTTTGCAACCTTGTGGAATGGAATTCCAACTTGAATTTGGTGGAAAACAAGGAGTTGCTGATCTAGGGTGGTGTTATTTTTATACCACCAAAACATGCTTGCATCTTGGAGCTTAGAGCTCACCTTGGTGCAAGGGGTGGATGGATAGGTATACCAGGTTATATAGATGATCATGGCAGAAAGAGTTTGAATTAACCGCATTTGAGGTGATCAAGAAATGTTGGCAAACTTTGTTGAAAATAAGGCTCCCAAGCAATATGAGTCATGATGCCTTATAAACCATGTGGGTTTAAGCAGCACAGAGACCCATTTGGATCAAGTGAAGTAGGTTCTGATAGACATCAATGGGTAGAACACAACCATGCAGAGAGTTGGTCCATAGGGGTTTGGATGAGGGTGTGAGCTTCTAGCAAAGTTGGCATGATGACTAGTTTTGCAGGAAATGTTATTTTCTTGTCTGCAAAACCATCATGGAAAAGTGGGTTGGAGGAGGATCTAACCAGGAGCAAATGTGGGCATTGGTAGTACATAGGATGGTTAACAAGATGGTGCAAGTGCATTACAAATAATGCACATGGTTTGAGAAAATAAGGCATCCCAAAAGGTGATGCTGAAACTGTTTCTAGACTGTCAAAATTGGCAGTTTTGAGGATTTTGACTAGAGTATGAGAGGGAATGTTGTTGGAGGAGATGCAAGGTATCAGAGCTTTACTAAAGGGGTGATATTGAGGTGTAGATTTATTGGAAGGGTTCCAAGTTGAATATTGGTCTCCAAGGACTTGGAAACATCTAGAATGGAAATCTTCAGAATGGATCTGGTTGAGGATTTTTAGATGATCATTTCGTGGATTGGAATCACTACTAGGGTTGCATTATTGATTAGGGATTGATGATGGGAAACATCTTGATCCTAGTGATGAGCTCCTAGAGTGGCTCATACTACTTCCTAAGCAAACAATTCAAATAGGAGATCAAAGCAACTCATCAGACAGCAGATCAAGGCAACTCATCTTATACTATTCAACTACTACTAGAGTTACCATCAAGCTTAGCTTGAGGTAGGGTTTGGGCATTTTGAAGAGGTTGAATTTTTTGATAAGGTGAGAGTCCTTGGTATCTCTACCAAGAGTAGGATTCAAATGCTTTGAACAAATGTTTTGGGAAAACTAGAGGTAAGATCAGTTGAGTGTTCTGTCTTGGAAACATAAGGATATTGTAGTATATATCTCTCCATAGTTTTGTCAATAGAAGCTACCAAAATAGTTTTGGTTACATAGGCATCCTGGCTCCTGTTTTAAAATGCCAGAACGTTTGAGAATATCTAAAGTAAGCCAAGATAGTTTTGGTAAATTGCTTTTGTCAACTGAGGGTGAGGTAAGGAGTATCCTAAGATACACATCCTAAGCACAAGTGCAAGCAAACAACAAGCAAGCACTGCACCAAAGCACAAGAAAAAGTTTTTTGTTCCCACTGATTTTTGCATTATGGACAACTAATCAGGGTTGCTGAAATTGGGATGTTATATTAGATCCATGTGGAGATTGGAGTACAGCCTAGATGGGCCTCAAGCATTGAGCCCAACTAGGAGTGTATATAAGTGGAGTGACAAGGGATAGTCCCTGACCTAGCCGTCACTTTCTCCACTTCCATTTCGGGCTAGACAGGATCTAGCAATCCTTTGTCTGAAGCTCCTTCCTGTATGTGTGGATACCGGTAGAGGCGTTGCACGTGCGGCGCTAGAGACGAGGAAGCTCGTGGGGATCTGGCGAAGGAGTTCGTGGGATCCGGTGTAGCTCTCTGTGGGATCGTTCGGCACTGCTTCGATGCGCTACATCAACTTTCGCATCTGCGCGTCTAGCGGTAATCTCGTGGCCTATAACCTGAGCTGGATCTTGGGAGTACCGTGTTAGGGAAAAAGTTTTTTATCTATGCATGGCCTAGTAGTGGTATCAGAGCGAAAGCTTCTGGTTTTAGGATCTAGATCTGTGCGTATGTGATATGCATGAGGTGGTGGATGAGATCCACTTAGGGTTTCGGTGGTCGATCTATGAGATAGATCGGTTTTGTGCAAGATTGATTGGATCAATCGCACTCGGGGGGACCGCCGGCTTTGCCCTGTCGTAGCATATTAGATGTCATTGCGAGGTTCACAACACCGGTAGATATCGTATCTATGCATAACTTGTTTTTGCAGGAAGTTGTGAATGGTATGGCTTATATGCATGTGATGTGTGTAATCCATATGTGATCTGTGTATCACGGGTGTGTCAGCCGGCTGGAGCCAAAGTGCTGTCACTATTATTGTATAACGACCTTCGTGTCGGCATGAGATGCCATCTTCTTGTATATTCCTTAGTGCTAGAGTAGCATGTTTGCAGGACTTGAAGGACACTGCAGCCAAAGGCATGACGAACAGGTTCATGGAGATGGAGATCGCCATGAAGGGAGCCATACCATTTCAAATTATAATTGGATTATTGTGTGTTATTGTTATGTCTCTAGTTTTACCTCTATGAGATAGTGGTTAAACTTTAATCCCTCAAAGAAGGTCTAGTCGGTCTCCCCGCCGGTGCTGCACCATCACAAGTCGGACATTCTTGGTAGTGGGCTCATAAAATTGAGGTGCTACCAATTCTCTTCGAATAGATGGGTTCTAGTCGGACTCTTACAGCGGAAGCACTTGGTAAGCTAGACGGGTCTATCACAATGGTTGTGGGGCTCGGGGAGAGGGCGGTCGGGAGCCGGGGCATGAGATGCCACCTGACCAACAGGAGTCGCATGAGATGCGATTGGCAAGGATTTGCCTACCTTGATCACTTGACGGCTAGCGGTGATGCTAAAGCTCACTAGTCGGCTTGCTTATTCAGGATCCTGGATCACTAAGTAACCATCGGAGGGATGTTGGTTCTAGTGGGAGCATAAGTATTAAAATGTTTAATACGCCTGCTCTGTTGTAGATAATGGCACCTAGTAGCAGTCTCCCTTAGTTATCCAGTTTTGAGTTGAGGACCATCCTAGAGAAAGATAAACTTAATGGAACAAACTTCACCAACTGGTATCATAATTTGAGAATAGTTCTCAAACAAGAAAATGGGACCATGTTCTAGACAACCCGCTTACAGATGTGCCGGATGAGGATGCGAGTGTCGCAACAACCAATGCCTATCGTAGAACATGTGATGAGTCTACAGAAATTAGCTGTCTTATGCTTGCTCACATGGAACTGGACTTGCAGCAGTAGTTCAAGAATGTTGAGGCCTACGATATGATTGAAAGCCTCAAAAGTATGTTCTAGGCTCAAGAAAAGACCGAGAGATATCAAGTCTCTCAAGCTTTGCTGAGTTGTAAGCTTAAGGATGGTGATCCACTGAGTCCGCATGTGATCAAGATGGTTGGTTACATGCAGTCTCTGGAAAGGCTTGGCTACCCCATTAGCGAAGAGTTCGCTATGGATATAATTGTGAACTCTCTTCCTAGTGTGTATGGTCAGTTCATATCGAACTACCACATGCATGGTATGGATAAGAAGCCCACTGAATTACATGGGATGCTTAAGCAGGCAGAGGTTGATCTCAAGAAAGGTACTAGCCAAGTGTTGGTGGTACAGAATAAGGCTAAGTTTAAGAAGAGTTCTTGGACTAAGAAGAAGAAGGATAAGTCAGGAGGTAATGCTCAGGATGAGATCCCAAGCATTTCCTCGGGGACTAAGTCACCTCCTTTAGCCGGTTCCGCTTGCTTCTATTGCAAGGCAGATGGCCACTGGAAGAGGAATTGCAGCAAGTATTTGGCGGATAAAGCCAAGAGTGGAGGTGTGACTTCCAACTCAGGTACAATTGTTTGCAATGTTATAGACCTTTATATTGCTGATGCACCCGGTAGTTCTTAGGTATATGATACCGAATCAGTCATTCATATCTGCAACTCGTTCCAGGGACTGGTAAGAACTAGGGGCGCAGCAAGAGGCGAGGTTGACATTTGGGTCAGCAACAAACCAAGAGTTGCTGTGTTGGAAGTCGGCACGATGCAACTTCATTTACCTTCAGGATTCTTAATGGAACTAAATAATTGTTATTGTGTTCTAGTGCTTAGTCGAAACATCATTTCTGCCCCATGTATGATGAGACAAAGCTATGAGTCTAATATTAAGAACAATGGTTGTTCTTTATATTTGAATGATATGTTTCACGGCTTTGCACCCATTGAGAACGGGTTATTTATTTTGAATCTTGATGGTGGGTCGGTCTATAACATAAATGTGAAAAGGTTGAAACCAAATGATCTGAATATGACTTACTTTTGGCACTGTCGACTTGGTCATATAAGTTGGAAACACATGAAGAAGCTCCATGATGATGGAGTCCTAACTTCGTTTGACTCGGAGTCGTTCGAGACATGCGAATCTTGCCTTCTGGGCAAGATGACCAAGACACCTTTTGCAACGAGTTGTGAAAGGACGTCTGACTTATTGGGGCTAGTACATAGTGATGTATGTTGTCCAATGAGTGCGACAGCCAGAGGTGGTTATGAGTACCTCATTACCTTCACTGATGATTTGAGTAGATATGGATATGTCTACTTGATGAAACATAAGTCGAAAGCCTTTGAAAAGTTCAAAGAATTCCAGAATGAAGTACAGAATCAACTCGGTAAGAAAATAAAGTTTCTTCGATCAGACCGAGGAGGCGAGTACATGAGCCACGAGTTTGATGACCATATGAAGAGTTGTGGAATAGTTGCTTAGCTCACTCCGCCGGGTACACCGTAGAGGAACTGTGTGTCGGAACGGTGGAATCAGACCTTGTTGGACATGGTACGATCAATGATGAGTCGGACAGATCTACCTTTATAATTTTGGGGTTATTGTCTAGAAACGGAGCGTTCACACTAAACAGAGTACCATCGAAATCGGTAGAGAAGACACCACATGAGATGTGGACTGGCAAGAAGCCGAGTTTGTCTTTTCTTAAGATTTGGGGTTGTGAAGAATTTGTCAAGCGACTTCAGTCGGACAAGCTTGCAGCCAAGTCGGATCAGTGCATTTTCATTGGGTATCCAAGGGAAACCTTGGGTTACTACTTCTACAACCGAGAATAGGGCAAAGTGTTTGTCGCTCGGAACGGTGTCTTCCTTTAGAAAGAGTTTCTCACTCGGGAAGTCAGTGGAAGTGTGGTGCGGCTCGAAGAAGTTCGAGACAAACTGGTCAGTAGCGATTTGGTGAAAGCCTTGGAGGTTGAGCCAGTTGTGGTAGCTGAGCCAGCAGCTGCACCTCCACTGCGAAGATCGACAAGATTGCGAATTGTTCGTGATGTGTTATTGTTGGACAGTGATGAGCCGGCAACTTACTCGGAAGCGATGGTGGGTTCTGATTCTGAGTCATGCCTTGGAGCCATGAGATCTGAATTAAAGTCCATGGAGGATAATCAGGTTTGGAACTTGGTTGATCTGCCAGATTGTGCAAGAACCGTCGAGTGCAAATGGGTCTTTAAAAGAAAAACTGATATGGATGGAAACGTTTCTATCTATAAAGCACGGCTTGTCGCGAAGGGGTTCCAGCAGGTTCAAGGAGTTGACTACGATGAGACTTTCTCACTCGTAGCGATGCTTAAATAAGTTTGGATCATGTTATCTATAGCAGCCTATTTCGACTATGAGATATGGCAGATGGATGTCAAAACGGCTTTCCTTAATGGAAAACTAACCGAGGACGTGTATATGATACAACCCGAGGGTTTTGTCGATCTGGCTAATGCTGACAAGGTATGCAAACTTTAGAAATCCATTTATGGGTTGAAGCAAGCATCTCGGAGTTGGAACATTCGCTTTGATGAGGTAGTCAAATCATTGGGATCATCAAGAGTGATCATGATTTTGGTTTATACAAGAAGTTTAGTGGGAGCAAAGTAAATTTTCTGATCTTATATGTGGATGACATATTATTGATTGGAAATGATGTCCAGATGTTGCAAGAAACCAAGGAATCATTGGAAAGGAGTTTCTCAATGAAGTACTTGGGTGAGGCAACTTATATACTTGGAATCAGAATCTATAGAGATAGATCCAGGCGGCTCATTGGATTGACCCAAAGTACATATTTGGACAAAGTGTTGAACAAGTTCAGCATGGAATCGTCTAAGAAGGGGTTCTTACCGATGTCCCATGACATAAGACATAGCAAGACTCAGTGTCCCTCGACAACTGATGAGCAAAGTAGGATGAGTACAATTTCGTATGCTTCGGCAGTCGGGTACATCATGTATGCCATGATTTGTACTAGGCCAGATGTTTCCTATGCTCTAAGTGTTGTGAGCAGATACTAGGCTGACCCTGAAGAAATCCACTAGACAGCAGTTAAGAACATTCTTAAGTACTTGAGAAGGACTAAGGATGTGTTCCTAATTTATGGAGGTGAGGTTGAACTTAGTGTAAGGGGTTACACGGATGCGAGTTACCATCGACTGATGATTCCTGCTCAACTGGCACGTGTTCGTAATGAACGGAGGGGCTGTGAGCTGGAAGAGTTCCAAGCAAGAGACTGTGTTTGCATCTACAACAGAAGCTGAGTATATTGCAAGGAAGGTTTGGATCAAGAACTTCCTGATTGATCTTGGTGTGGTTCAAGGCTCGTCCAATCCGTTAGACATGTATTGTGACAACAATGGTGCTATTGCACAAGCCAAAGAACCGAGACAACACCAGAAGAACAAGCATATACTCATGCGATACCACTTGATTCGCCAGTTCGTGGATCAAGGTGATATCAGGTTTTGCAAGGTACACACGAATGCAAATGTTGTAGATCCGTTGACAAAGCCACTTCCACAGCCTAAGCATGAGGCGCATGTAAGATCCATGGGCATTAGATGCCTAGACATGTGATGTCGGATGATTGACTCTAGTGCAAGTGGGAGACTGTTGGGAATATGCCCTAGAGGCAATAATGGTTGATGATATTTCCCAAAGTATTCATAAAGTAAAGTTGTCCCTATATGAACATCAGATATATATCACTAAATACGTGATTCAGTTGTGGAACTATGTATTCATAATTGTTCATATTAGATTGTCCTTGGTCGTTGAGGTTGTGCTGGGTACACAACTTAGACCAATGTGCAAGTCGGCTGATGACACAGTTCCACTTGTCATGGGCATGGAGATGCTATTCCGACTAACACTGATTCGGCTAAAGAGTTTAGCGAATCGGACTGACCCACAGTTGAGATGCAACGAGCATGTTGCCATTTGCAGTCTCAAGCAATGGAATCCTTTGACCTGAGGTGATTGCATGATCCGAGTTGTGGATCGGCAACTTAGGTTCTATCAAACGATGTTCCGTAAATGGGCAGTTATAAAGGTAGAGTTCGGGTTGGTTGTGAAGCAAGCTGCGTGACGTGGATTACCAAGATGGGATTTGCCCCTCCGTAATGGAGAGATATTCTCTGGGCCCTCTCGTGTGATATGATTCGGAAGTATGGCCATGCGCTACTCAGTTAAGTGTTAACTGAGGAGTCGGACTAAGAGTTAGTCCATTGAATCACATATCATGGTACGAGAAGAGAGTTAAGCTATTTAAGGGATGGCAACTACTCTCTATAGCTTGACAGATATATCGTAAGGCAAAGGGACTTGGAAGAAAGTCACAATGAAAGGTTCGTCTTCTGACTTTACGGCACTTGGGAGTTGGCACGTCTTGCTAGAGTCCGCTACCATCTATCGACTTGAGACCGAGTGTTCATGGGAGTGAGTTGGACTGAAAGCCATGACGGGATACTTGGAGGAGTAGCTCATGTCGTGTCCAGGTGTACGTGAACCTACAGGGTCACACACTTAAGGGTAAGGAGCCCATGTGGATTAGATCCATGTGGAGATTGGAGTACAGCCTAGATGGGTCTCAAGCGTTGAGCCCAACTAGGAGTGTATATAAGTGGAGTGACAAGGGATAGTCCCTGATCTAGCCGTCACTTTCTCCACTTCCATTTCGGGCTAGACAGGATCTAGCAATCCTCTGTCCCAAGCTCCTTCCTGTATGTGTGGATACCGGTAGAGGCGTTGCATGTGCGATGCTGGAGACGGGGAAGCTCATGGGGATCTGGCGAAGGAGTTCGTGGGATCCGGTGTAGCTGTCCGTGGGATTCGGAGGGCTTTTTGTGGGATCGTTCGGCACTGCTTCGACGCGCTACATCAACTTCCACATATGCGCGTCTAGCGGTAATCTCGTGGCCTATAACCTGAGCTGGATCTTGGGAGTACCGCGTTAGGGAAAAAGTTTTGTTTATCTCTGCGTGGCCTAGCATCGACTTCTATGGATGCCATCAAGCCTAGCTTGAGGTAGAGATGGATATTTTGAAAAGTTGGAGATGGATAAGGTGAGAGTCCTCGGTATTCCCACCCATGGTAGAATTCAAAAGCTTTATAAAAAGGTTTTGGAAAACCTAGAGATAAGTTTAGTTGAAAGTTTTGTCTAGAAAACATAGGGAGATTATATCATATATATCTCCATACTTTTGTAAATAGATGCTAAGAAAATGATTGAGGTTACAAGGGCATCTTCGCTAAAGTTTTAGAAATGCCAAAACAATTGATAATATGTAAAGTAAGGCAAGGTAGTTTTGGGAAAGTAGATTTTGTCAAATGAGGTTTAGGTGAGGAGTATATCATCATCTACACATTCATATGAATAACCATAATAAGCAAGAATGCAAACATTGCATCACTTAAATTGGAAAAGAGTTTTTTCCCCTGTTTTTTGCATTCTGGACAACTAATCAGGGTTGCTGAAAATTGGAATGTTACACGGGCTCCGCTCGTACCAGTGGTCGTTAACCATACTGATGCCTCTTTTTCGATTGGTATTCTTCCAGGTGCGAAGGAAAATTCATAAAATGACTTTTATCACTTGGAAATATCATATAATTACACAATATGATAGCTCTAATTGATATGTTCCTATATGACTCCATGATTTGGGATCCTGTTGAAACAATAACAAACTAGCGCGCATAGGCACGGTGAAATACAAAAATCCCTACTCTATTTATGCAAAAACAAAAGGTAAATATTCTTTAATTTTGGATGCATCAACTCCCCCAAGCTAGGCTCTTGCTCGTCCCTGAGCAAGATGGTGGATTATGGACAAGATCATCATGTTCATGAGACACGAGTAGTTCCAATAAATGAGGCAGAAATTGAAGCAGGAATACAACATTGGATGTAGAGATACGTCGGGGGTATTACGAAACCCTTACACATTACATAACTTAGAGGCTTCCACACCTTTTTCAGTATCAATGAAATTATAAGAAGCTACTAGTGATTCAACATATCATATAATCACGGAGTTTAAAGATATGTAGCAGTAAGTTTAGTAATGAATATTCATGATCATTTCCTTTTTCTCTCTTTTTTTATGTTTGATTCTTTTGATAGTTGCTTTCTTCTTTTCTTTTGATACTTGTATGTCTATATTTTTACTTGCTCCCTTTTCTCTTTTTCTTTTCAGCAAGCTCTTTTATCATGCTCACTACTTCAATGGCTTCCGAAAACTCTTAATTATAATAGGCTACCAGAATTCTTTTTCTCATAACATAATCAATACTTCTATTGGCGTGGAAGTCCCTAAAATTATGACACATGTACAAGTATCAAAACACTCAACCTAGTTCAATCATCTAATATAATAATCATGAATCAAACACAACTTCAATTATCATAAATTCTCATAACTGAATGGATATAATTCTTCTCTTGAACAAAGGGAATTTGAAGTTGATGCAACTAATGCAAATTCAGAAATTTAAACCGAACCATGCATGCAGAAAAGTAAATATGCAAAAACTGTAAGATAGATTACAAGGTTCTCACAGATCCCCCCAAGCTTGGAATCAAGCCGGGTGGATCAAATAATCCCTTGCGATTACTTACTCCTTTTTGGGAGTAAAGAATTCATCATATTCCTCTTCTTCATTCGCCTTGAGGTTGTAGGCTTGAGAAATACACACCAATCGAGTATACATCTCTATGATCCTAACACCTAGTTCTTTGATTGCCTTGTTTAAAGTTCTCCTCTCATCGTCCATCTCCATAATGATCTTGATCAAGAGTTGTACTCTACCGTAGATGTCATTGACCTTCGTTTCGAGATCTTTACCCATCATCTAGTAAGAGTCAACTCCCTCCCCAATGGTCTCAACACAATCCTTCGAAATCTTTTCAAGGTTCTTCATCTTTTCTCGAATCTCATCTCGGTATCCCATTTTCTTGGAAGAGGTTTTCGGAGGTGATTTAAGAGAAAATCATGAAGGTTATACCTGTAAGGGTTGAGTGGAGATTCTCCTTTGTTCCTTCCTTGTTCCACGTGCCTGAGCATCTCCAATTTTTGCGGGAACATATCTTCCCAATTGGGGAGTGGAACTACTCGTGTGGACTCGCGGTTGGAGGGGATGAAGTATCTCCTTGGGATCGCTCCTTCTTGGCTCATCCTTCAGCGATGTTGTCCTTCTTGGCCTAGATCTTCTTAATATGAAAAGGTTGCATGGACCTTGAGTAATCAAGTGAGATTTGATGTTTCATTGTAAAGTACAGAAAAGAAGTTCTAGATCTAAAATAAGATGGAAGGGAACGAGAAGGAAGAAAATGTGAAAAATAAAAAGCAAAATCGGTAGGTTAAGGGGGCCAGAGTCGGTCGTGAGCTATGGTACGGGCGGGTTCTGCCCGTACCGCGCCCCCATACGGACTCCTTAGCACCTCTCTGTTTTTTTAGAAAAATAATTAACATGGAGGAAAAAGTACTGGTAACAACCATCGGTACGGGCTTTCCTGTACTATCCAGTCGTACCAAATTTAATAGATTTAGCCTTCATATTCTGAATGGTTAACGACTAGTGGTACATGCACGTTCCACCATACGGTCCGCCCGTACCAGGTCGAAAAACCATTGAGAATGACCAGAAAAACTAGATGAGTTCAAAGAAAAAGGTAGAATCAACCTAACAGTTTCCAAAATAGAAGAACTAAGTAATTGACACTTCATTAGCTAGCTTTCACTTGTTGTATTATTTAGCTGGGATCAATTCCACAATGTTTACTTCACCAGCTCTATAATGCTTTAATACCTGCCCATTAACAATCCAGGATGAAGAATAGGGTGTAGAATTTTCAGCCTTACTGCTCCCGATGGATATGCTTCTTCAACATCATATGGTCCTTCCCACCTGGATTTCAATTTTCCTGCAAAAATCTTAAGCCTAGAGTTGTAAAGCAAAACTTTTCTACGGTTTTAAGTCCCTTTCCCTGTAACTTTTTGTCATGCCACTTTTTAACCTTTTCTTTAAATATTCTAGTGTTTTTATAAGTTTCATTCCTGAGTTCATCTAAAGCATGAATGTCCAAGAGTCATTTTTCCCCTACAGTTTTAAAGTCAGAATTCATAGTTTTGATAGTCCGCCGGGCCTTATGCTCGAGTTCTAATGGAAGGTGGCAATTTTTACCATAAACCATTTTGTATGGTGTCATTCCCATGGGGTTCGTGAATGTTGTGCGATACGCCCAGAATGCATCATTAAACTTCAAAGCCTAGTCTTTTCTCGAGCTGTTCATCGTTTTCTGAAGTATGACCTTAATTTCTCTATTAGATAATCCCACTTGTCCACTTGTTTGAGGATGGTAATGCGAGGCTACCCGGTGGTCTACTCCATATTTTTGAAGTATCTTGTCAAAAGTTCCCTTCATAAAATGAGTTCGACCATCAGTAATCAAAAATCGGGGTACTCCAAACCTAGGAAAGATGATGTCCTTGACCATCTTAATGGAAGTGGATGCATCTGCATGAGTTGTGGGTATAGCTTCAACCCATTTAGTAACATAATCAACAACAACAAGAATATGAGTATAACCATCAAAGGGAACAAATGGTCCCATAAAGTCCATTCCCCATACGTCAAATGGCTCTATTACTAAGTTATATTTCATACTCATTTCTTGTATTTTTCCTATATTACTCATACGTTGACAAGCATCACTATTTTTAACATATTTGTGAGAGTCTTTAACTAGTGTAGGCGAGTAGAAACCTGACTGCAAGACTTTGGCTGAAGTGCCATTAACAGAGTGATGCCTACCGTAGGGACTATTGTGACAAGCTTTAAGGATATCTTTTGCCTCATGCTCGGGTGCGCATTTCCGAATTATCCCATCTATGCCATGCCTATATAGGTAAGGGTCATCCCAAAAGTAATGTTTTAAATCATTGAAGAATTTCTTTCTTTGATTGTAATCCATTCCTTTCGGTAAAAACTTGCCTACTAGGAAATTAGCAGAATCTGTAAACCAAGGATCGCGAGGTTCTATACTACAAGATATTCACCAGGCATAGATTCATTAATGGGAATATGATCCTCCATGATTCCTTCCATACGTGACAAATGGTCGGCCACAGGGTTATCCATTCCCCTCCTATCTACTATCTACAAGTCATATTCTTGTAGTAACAAAACCCATTTAATTAGACGGGGTTTAGCATCCTTCTTAGATAGAAGATGTCTCAAAGATTGATGGTCAGTATGAACTATTACTCTTGAATTGATGATATACTGTCTAAACTTATCGCAAGCAAAAATGACAGCTAGGAAGTCTTTCTTAGTTGTCGCATAGTTCCTTTGATCATCATTAAAGACTTGACTAGCATATTAAATAACATTGATATTAGGACCATCTATTTGTCCTAAAACAACCCCAATAGCATAATCCCTAGCATCACACATAATTTCAAATGGTTCATCCCATTTGGGTGGTTGAATAACTGGTGCAGAAATTAGTGCCTTTTTATCTGTTCGAAAGAATCATGGCAATCTTTATCAAAATTAAAGAGAGTATCTTTATCTAAGAGACAAGTTAAAGGGGCGGCTATTTTAGCAAAATCTTTAATAAAGCGCCTATAGATACCAGCATGTCCAAGGAAAATTTTCACCCCTTTTATATCTTGCATAATTATATGTGTTTCTAAGGTGGTTAAATTCGAACTATCAATCTTAATATTCTTTTCAAAAACATTATGCCCGAAAACTATACCTTCCCTTACCATGAAGCAACAACGTTTCCAATTTAGTACCAACTTGGTTTGTTTACACTGCTGCGAAATTCTATTAAGATTATAGAGACATTGTTCAAAACTAGTTCCATAGACAACAAAATTATCTATTAGAACTTCCATGAACTTTCCACAAAACTGTCAAAAATCTCTAGAACACAGTGATGACCCACAAGTATAGGGGATCGCAACAGTCTTCGAGGGAAGTAAAACCTAATTTATTGATTCGATACCAGGGGAGCCAAAGAATATTTATAAGCCTTAACAGCTGAGTTGTCAATTCAGCTGCAACTGGAAACAATCTTGCTCACAGTAGGTTTCTCAGTAGCAACAGTTTTGTAGTAGCAATAGCAAAGTAATAGCAGTAGTTAAATAAAGACAATAGTAACAATTGTAGTAAACAGTAGGATTAAAGCGCGGTAGGCATAGGGATGGATAGATGGGCATTTCATGGACAAGACAATTCATGTAACAATCAAGATATAGGGAATTTGCAGATAAATAAGATAAAGCACCCAAGTACTAAATAATCATAGACATCTGTTCCATATATAGTCATACGTGCTCGCAATGAGAACTTGCACAACATCTTTCGTCCTGCCAGCCCATTGTAGTAGGACCTCAAGGGAATCTACTGACAATTAAGGTGCTCCTTTTAATAGAGCACCAGAGCAAAGCATTAACACTCCGTGAACATAGGTGATCCTCATATCATAGCCATCCCCTCCAGTTATGCTGATTTCTGTCACTTTGGGGCCTCGGGTTTCGGACAATAATATGTGTATACAACTTGCAGGTAAGATCATAAACAATAATATCATCATGAATCAATACCATGTTCAGATATGAAATCATGGCACTTGGGCCCTAGTGACAAGCATTAAGCATAATAAGATGCAACAATGTCAAAAAGCACTAACAATAGATACTAGGAACCATGCCCTAACAATCTGATGCAATTACATGAACGATCTCATCCAATCCCTACCATCCCCATAGCCTACTGCGGGGGATTAATCACTCATGGATGGGGCAATGATGGATGGTTGATGGAGAAGCATTGGTGATGATGATGGCGATGATCTCCTATAATACCCCGTCCCGACAGGGTGCCAGAACAGAGTTTCTAGTTCCAAACCACGGTTTTTGGTGGTGGCGGCGCAGCGGAACTCTATCTGGAAAAACGTCGAACCCCCCTCTATTTTTAGGTCAGAGGACTTATATAGGCGAAAGGAGATGTTGAGGCGGAGTCCGAAGCGGCCACACCACCACCTGGCGCGGCCTGGCCTGGCCCACGCGGCCAAGTGGTGTGGGCCCCTCGTGGCCCCACTTCGTCTCGTCTTCTGGCTTCATGAGTCGTCTGGTAAAATAGGAGTTTTGCGATATTTTCCTCAAAGTTGATTTCCTGCACAAAAACGAGACACCAAAGAAATTCTGCTAAAAATAGCGTTAGTCCACATTAGTTGCATCCAAATCACACAAATTAGAGAAGAAACAATAGCAAAAGTGTTTGGGAAAGTAGATACGTTTTGGACGTATCAACTCCCCCCAAGCTTAGCTTGATGCTTCTCCTCAAGCAATTCAGTTGAAAACTGAGTGCGATAAAAGAAACTTTCACGAACACATTTGGTTCATAAGATGTATATACTCTCAGCATATGATCAAATACTTAGGAAATTCATAATAAATAGTATACAAATAAGTTTACCCAGTAGTCAAGCAATCTATGAAGAGATTCCAACCCATTAATAATAAGCAACATGACACATAAGCATATGCAGGATTGTAATGCTCATAAGAAGTTATGATAAAGTGGTATCTCGCTTGCCTTTCTTTGGAGCAAAACATAAATGCCAGGGAACCTCTGAAGTTCAAGTGAAGACTAGAAATAAAATATAAAAGATACAATCGTCAAAGTTATGTCACAACTAACTGTGTTTGGGACAAGCACATTACACTAAGAATGATATTTATGCTCTAGGGAAGGTGCTCAAAGAATAAATGGTGAGTCAACATAAGAGTGAAAGAAAATATTTGAAAAGTTTGAAAGGCTTCCAAATGTTGAAAGTATGGTACTCATTAGCTTTGAGCTCTCATTGCCCCTATCATAAGCATCTTGAGGTGATTAAAGTTAAAGTGACACAAATATGAGGATATGCTTGACAAGTTATAAGTTGAAAATCTCAAGCCCCTTGCTTACGAGTATCGTTCCTCATGCTACTCCACTTTAGTCACGAGTAAGTTCTTGTCATTGTAAGTACATGTGTATCATAGAGAACCGCGAATGGGGTACCCCTTGCCCCATGATACAGGAGCTATCCCATATCAAAATGACAAGGCAATAGACAATGAGCATCTCATTGATCTTTTTATTTGCTATTTGCATAGTTTTTAATTGAGGTTGCTTCACAGAATACTCAGTATGGTTATGCCGCAAGTTTCCACCATGATTAGGCATGGCTTAGGCTAGCCGCCCAGGCGTTTCTCTAACACATATACAAACTCCATGAGCTTACAAGCTCCCCTTTTATTTCACACCACCGGGATCCATAAACAAAAGAACATGATATCAACTAAATAAAGTGCAATGTTGAAAGCGTTCCCCATGGTCACATGGTTCTGCTAATTCACAACTTATAAAGCGCAAGCATATACGCAACATACATGGACACAATGGTTCAAGTTTATTAAGTGCAAGAAAGTAAAGTGTGCCATCGAGTTTGTGAGAGCTTTAATCACTAATTTTCACATAACAAGCAAACATTCTTATGTGGAAGAAAACACAACATAATAAATATTCAAGGAATAACAATGAAGCTAATAGGTAGATATGGTGGACTCTTTTTGACAACTTTGGTTTTGGGGAGTTGGATGCACGGGTGAAACTTATACTCAGCGCAAGTGAAGGCTAGCAATAGAAAGGGAGCGACAATCGAGAGAATAGTAACTGTCATAATCATGCTTGCGACAAAACAAAATTAATAGTGGCATAAAAGTGACATAAGAACTCTGAGGCAAAATAAATCATCAAGGCTTAACTGACTTTTTATTTAGTCATATGCATGTGTGAGCACGTGCCAAGTCGATTCAAATAAAACATTCAGAGGAGGATACCACAATGCCATACCAAGTTTTGAATAGAACAATGCAAGCAAACATTTATATGGCATGTTACAAACTACTAGTGGACATGAACTAATCATAAGAGAGAAAGAACTACTAAGCATCCATTAAATAACATACACCTTACGTGAACAAACTAAGCATGTCCACAATGATTAGTATATGTACAAAAATGAAAACAAATAGAGTTCATACCAGCTTCTTACCACACCTCGAGTTGTCATAAATCATCATTGCCCTTAACTTGTGTGACTTGAATAATAAGATAAAACCAAGCTCCAAGGATTCACTGAGGACCGCTGAACCCTGCAACAAACTTTACAAAACTAGAGAAGAACAACAAATATTTTGGTTTTTTGATTTTTAAAGGCAAGAACCAAAGGAAAGAGCAAACAAAGCAAAACATTTTCGTGTTTTTCGAATAACGAAATCAAAACTAAAAAGGATGAAGCAAACCAAGGCTAAAAGATAAAGAAGCAAACAAAGACAAATAACGAAAATATTTTTAGTCTTTTCGTGTTTTGGAAAGAAAAAATAAAGCAAGAACAAAAACTAAAAGAAAGCGAAACATGGATATGAAAAATACCGACAGAACAAGATATGTAGATGAGTGTGATGTCAGTATACCTCCCCCCAAGCTTAGGCTTTTGGCCTAAGTGGAGATCAATCCCAACGCGGGTAGGAAGTCCAAGCCAATGGGTCATCATAAGAATGATCATGGTCAAGACCTTGTGAAGAAGACAAAACTCCCCAATCGTAGGCAGGCTGCTGGTGTGAAGACCCCCCTTGTTGGAGGGCTGGACCGAATCGCCCACAACCTCCCTTCCAGCATTCTGCTCTTGCTGGGAGAGCTCCTCCAAATATGTGTCGAGCTCTTCCTCAGTGAGTGACCATCCCCCCCTTGTATCAAGGTTAAAAAAACAGGCGCAGGCAAAACAAGCACTCGCTCGGACTTACCTCTTCTCCATCCACTCTTGAGAAAGGTTATTTAATAAGATAAAGCACTCAAATTAGCCCAAGAGAAACAAATATATGTTGTATCATGGAATTAATATCAAGCCTCTCTATGGGAAACTGTAAGTATGAATGATGAGGCGCTACACCATGCAAAGCTAATAAACAAGAGGCGATGAGCCTCCACAAATTCCACCTTTCTTGGGGTTAGCAGCAAGGCGGAAAGCTATCAAGGAAGCCAAGTTATAAGTCCTATCTCGTTTCAAGGCAGCTGAGATAAAGGCTAGATCATATGAAGATAATTTACTAGCAGTCTTCCTAGCAAGAACGCACTTGGCAATAAAATAGGCAAAATATCGAATAGACGGGAGATGCATATTATGAATTTTACCACTCTCCTTTGAGAAGCTCCTCCCTTGGCAAATCTCTGCATACAAGTCCACGAGTGGTGTAGGCCGCTCTCTAATCCTTTCACATGAACCCCATTATGGTACTTTAATAGCTGCACAAAAATCATCAAAAGGGAGATCGACAGCTATATTGTAAATTTTGTAATGAACCATGGGGTTAGGCAAGGACCAACTAAATCGAAAATCATGCACCATAGACATAGTTAGTTTCACAAATTGGTAAGGTTCATCTCCCAAAAAATGCTCCAATCCTGCATTAGAAATTAAAGTATGGAAATCTTTAGAAATCCCTACGGCCTTCATGAATCCGGGGCATGGATAAATAGAAGGAAAAACTTCTTCCTCATGGTGAACTTTCATAACCTCAGGCACCCTTAATTCGTGTTGGTTGAGTTGGTGTTCATTTATCTCCTTTTCTGAAATTTTTAGACAACCTTCACACAAGTGATTGCAAAGTGATTACATAATGAAAGGAACCACTTATAGGGACTTGCAAGAGGGCTAAACATGCATCAAAACAATTTCTCTAAGCAAAGAACAAGCATTCAAACTCACATAACCTATCACCTACAATAGCAAAATACTCAAGATATAAACCACTAATCACAAATCTACTTGGACAAGCGGAGGAGTCACATACCGAAGAACAAATGCTCCAAATCTCAGCAGCAAAGGTGGCCTAAGCAAGGAGATCAGAAATCGCGAACAAGAACAGCAAAAACATGGGTTTGAGCAAATGTAATGGTGTTTTATCGAGAGAGAGAGAAAGGAATGGCAGGTAGCAGAATAAGGGGAGGCCCAGGGTTGGCCTACACCATGGCCAGGCGCCCCAGTGGTGTGGCCGTGCCTCTAGGTGGTGTGCCTGCCTGGTGGGCCCCTCTGGGTCACTCCAGGTACCTCTCTACCCCAATTTTGGTGTAAAAAATTAAAATGAATATTCCGGAATTTTTCGAGAAACTTTATTTTTGAGCAATTTTCAGGTATTGATGAATGATTTTCTGGAAGAAAGATGATTTTGGAATGATGAAAAAACAAAACTAAAACTTCAGAAGTTCTAAGACATTCTAATATGCAAGCAACTAACAACTAGAAAAGTAAATAAGGTGAAAGCAAAAATTAAAAAGGATAAAGTAAAATTGAGAAAGGAAAAACATGGTGAAAACATTGTTTTGTTCATTAAAATCCCTTTCTTAACAAGGTTGATCAGGTCTTGTTACCAAAACAATTTTATATGAAACAAAACTTTGCATTCCACTAAATGATTATGTTACCTCAATCCATATAGCAATAGTCCCAATCATAATAGTTTCATATTTTTCTCATGGTATGGGACAGTATATTTCTCCAACTTGGATGCCCTCAATATTTTCAATTGAATTGAGGCCATAAGTCTTATCAATCTTCTTGGGGAAATATACAGTGTGCTCCTTGTCGTTAACATTGAAAGTTACCTTTCCTTGATTGCAATTAATGATAGCTCCTGCAGTATTAAGAAAAGGTCTCCCAAGAATAATAGACATATTATCATCTTCAGGCATTTCAAGCACAACAAAGTCAGTTAATATCAAACAATTATGAGCCACTTGAACAGGAACATCCTCACACATACCAATAGGAATAGTAGTAGTTTTATCAACCATTTGCAAAGATATATCAGTTGGTATCAATTTTCCAATTGAAGTCGCTTGTAGAGAGAAAAAGGCATAACACTAACTCCTGCTCCCAAATCACATTTAGCAGTTCTTACATAATTACTTTTAATAGAACATGGAATAGTTGGAATCCCTGGGTCTCCAAGTTTCTTTGGAACCTTACATTGAAGGAATAACTAGCAAGTAAAGTAGAAATTTCCTCATTAGGAATCCTCCTTTTATTAGAGACAATATCCTTCATATACTTTGAATAAAGGGGCATTTTAATAGCATTAGTCAAAGGAATTTGCAAAAATAAAGGTTTCATCCACTGACAAAACTTGTTATAGTGATCTTCTTCCTTTGACTTGTGTTTATTATCAGGAAAAGGCATTGGTTTTTGAACCCAAGGCTCTCTTTCACTACCATGTTTCTTAGCAACAAAATCTTCCTTCATGTACTTGGTATTCCTAGTGTGCCTTTCAGGTTCTTCTTCAACTTCTTCTTTATCAGGAGCATCATTATTATCATTACCACTTTCAGTTTCAGCATAAGAGACAGATTCAAAAGATTCTACAACAGTTTTATGTTTCTTTTTATTTCTCTTAGAAGAAGTACCACTATTCTGCTTGATTCTTTTAGGATGTCCCTTAGGATAGAGGATCCTAAGTGGAAGCACCGCTCCTAGTTGTAATTTCATAAGCATGTTTTTCTTTAGAAGCATTAACTAGCAAATCTTTTTGTACTTTAATAAGCTGGTCAATTTACATTTGAACCATTTGGAAATGTTTAACAAGCATTTTAACATCATTGGAGGTTCTTTCCACAATATCTCTCAACTCATTAATAGCTCTAGAGTTTTCCATTAAATGATTATGCACTCTTTTATTAAAATTATCTTGCTTAACAGCAAAGATATCAAATTCTTCTAAGCATTGATCAGGAGGTTTAGAATAAGGAATATCACCTTCATCAAAATGTTGGAGAGAATGTACCTCAATAGTGGATGAGTGCGAGATTGGCTTGCATAACTCTTCTATAGGAGATAAATTCTTCACATCTTCAGATTTAATACCCTTCTCCTTAAGACATTTCTTAGCCTCCTTCATTACTTCATCATTTAGTTCAATCACTCCCCTCTTATTTGGTGTTGGTATTGGCTCAGGCACAGTTGGCTCAGGCATAGTTGGCTCAGGTGTAGTTGACTCAGGTGAAGTCCAGTCATCATAATTCTTGCTTATTTTAGCCATTATTGCCTCGGCTTCTTTGGGAGTTCTCTGCCTGAACACACAATCATCACAACTATCCAGGTATGTCCTATATTCATCAGTTAGTCCATTATAATATATATCAAGGAGCTCATTTTTAGGTAATGGACATCTAGGATGTGCATGGATTAAAGCACAAAACTTTGCCCATGATTCAGGCAATATCTCCTTTTCTCCCTGTTTAAAATCGAAAAGTTCCTGCAAAATGGCATGTTGAGCACTAGGAGGGAAATATTTCTGAAAGAAAGTATCGATCAAGCAACCAGGGCTATCAATAGATCCATGAGGTAAATTATTAAACCAAGATTTAGCTTCTCTTTTTAGTGAAAAATGGAAAATTTTAGCAAAAAAGTAGGTGCGCATCTTAATATCATCAGAAAATAGGCAACTCATGGTAGAAAGCTCAGTCATATATGCTACAGCACTTTCATTTTTAGTCCCACAAAAAGGTTCATTCTCAACAATAGTTATGTAAGATAAATCAAGGGATAAATCACAATCCTTAACTTTAATGTTTATGGGAGATGTAGCAAACTTAGCATTAGGAGATAATTTAGGTTTAACAGTATGTCTCTCGAGAAGGATCTTAATAGCACTTGTACCATGAGTGTTTTGACATTCTTCAATAAATTCATCAGTCATTTCAATATAATCGTCATCAATATCATAGCTCTCTCTAGACTCAGGTGAACTAACAGGTGTAGTAGTATCTTCATTAGGAGTTTCAGTGTTTCCAACTATAGTTCTAGCAATTGTAGCATCTAGGGAAGAACCTAATGAACCACTCTTATCAAGCACAGTAGAAGCAGCATCATAAGTATCAGAATTGATTTAGATTCAGCAGAAGTAGTAGTATGTGTAGCATGTGTTTGTGGTGGTGGTGTAAGGAGCTGACTCATGACAGATGGTGAATCAAGAGCAATGGAGCTGTTCAGAACTGTACCTCTCCTTGTAGTGGATGGTAATATAGGAACTTTTCCATCACATGTGTTACCCATGATGAACATATAGCAATGAACAATAATGATTCCAGGTGAACTTTATAAATAGAGCTATGCTCCCTGGCACCGGCGCCAGAAAATAGTTTTGATGACCCACAAGTATAGGGACGTAAAATCCAATTTATTGATTCGACACAAGGAGAGCCAAATAATATTTATAATCCTTAAAAACTGAGTTGTCAATTCAGCTGCACCTGGAAACAATCTTGCTCGCAGTAGGTTTATTAGTAGAAACAGTTTTGTAGTAGCAATAGCAAAGTAATGGCAGTAGTAAAATAAAGACAGTAGTAACACTTGCAGTAAACGGTAGGATTAAAGCGCGGTAGGCATATGGATAGATGGACGGTCGTTGCATGGACAAGACAATTCATGTAACAATCAAGATATAGGGCATTTTGCAGATAAATAAGATAAAGCATCCAAGTACTAAATAATCATAGGCATGTGTTCCATATATAGTCATACGTGCTCGCAATGAGAACTTGCACAACATATTTTGTCCTGCCAGCCCGTTGCAGCGGGGCCTCAAGGGAATCTACTGGCAATTAAGGTGCTCCTTTTAATAAAGCACCGGAGCAAAGCATTAACACTCCGTGAACACACGTGATCCTCATATCATAGCCATCCCCTCCAGTTATCCTGATTTCTGTCACTTCGGGGCCTCAGGTTCCGGACAATAATATGTGTATACAACTTGCAGGTAAGATGATGAAAAATAATATCATCATGAATCAATAACATGTTCAGATCTGAAATCATGGCACTCGGGCCCTAGTGACAAGCATTAAGTATAACAAGATGCAACAATGTCAAAAAGCACTAACAATAGATAATAGGCACCATGCCCTAACAATCTGTTGCAATTACATGAACGATATCATCCAATCCCTACTATCCCCATAGCCTACAGCGGGGGATTACTCAATCATCGATGGGGGAATCATGGATGGTTGATGGAGAAGCGTTGGTGATGATGATGGCGTTGATATCCTCCAATACCCCGTATCGGTAGGGTGCCAGAACGGAGTTTCTGGTTCCGAATCATGGTTTCTGGTGGTGGTGGCGCAGCGGAACTCTATCTTAAAAAATGTCGAACCCCCTCTGTTTTTAGGTCAGAGGGCTTATATAGGCGAAAGGAGAGGTTGAGGCAGAGTCCGAGGTGGCCACACCACCCCTTGGTGCGGCCTGGCCTGGCCCGCGTGGCCAGGTGGTGTGGGCCCCTCGTGGCACCACTCTGTCTCGTCTTCTGTCTTCTGATAAAATAGGAGTTTTGCGATATTTTCCTGGATTTTCCTGAAAGTTGATTTCCTACACAAAAACGAGACACCAAAGCAATTATGTTGAAAATAGCGTTAGGCCGCATTAGTTGCATCCAAATCACACAAATTATAGAAGAAATAATAGCAAAAGTGTTTGGGAAAGTAGATACGTTTTGGACGTATCACACACTCTTGAAAAGTAGCAGTTGCATTACACAATCCAAAAGGCATTAATCGATAAGCATAGGTTCAATAGGGACATGTGAAAGTAGTTTTTTCTTGATCTTTGGGATGGATAGCTATTTGAGAATAGCCAGAATATCCGTCAAGAAAACAAAAGTAAGAATTAGCGGACATCCTTTCCATAATATCATTATGAGGGGATGTTGCTTATGCATTTTTATGGTTTCTTTATTCAACTTCCTAATGTGAATACACATTCTATATCCTGCTATTCTTCTAGCTGATTCATTCTTATCATTTTTAATTATTGTTATGCATCCTTCCCTAGGTATGCAATGAGTTGGACTCACCCATTTATTGTCTGAAATTGGGTAGATAATACCATTGTCCAACATACGAATTACTTCCTTTCTTACTACCTCTTTCATTTTAGGATTTAACCTTTTCTGATTATCAACAGATGGTTTAGAATCTTCGACCATAGATATCTTGTGAGTTACTATGGTGGGATC
The DNA here is from genome assembly GCA_023614405.1 of Avena insularis. Taxonomy (NCBI): domain Eukaryota; kingdom Viridiplantae; phylum Streptophyta; class Magnoliopsida; order Poales; family Poaceae; genus Avena; species Avena insularis. The sequence continues at coordinate 250,233,261 of CM042696.1, forward strand.
TATACCTTTTATGTCATTAAGAGTGTATCCAAAGGATTCTCGTTGTTTGACAAGTACTTCTAACAATTTCATGCTTTCATCTGGAGAGAGCTTGTCATCTAAAATTACTGGGAATTTACCTTCCTTATCAAAGAATTCATACCTGAGTCATGGAGAGAGAGGTTTTAAAACAATAGGCGGCAGATTCTCATATTCTTTTCTTTCAAGTTCTTCATATTCATCCCTGAGACCTGGCTCGGCCTCCGGTGCGGTGTTGAGGATTTCATCCAAATCTTCTTTTGTAGAGTCATTGGCAAGGGTCTCATCACTTGTCAAACTTCTCTCCAATTCAGATTGTGGTGTGCAAAAATAGATTGTTGCCAATTCTTAAATAGTCTTCTCCTCCTTAATCTCAAGTTTCTTCTCACAAGGTAGTCTCTTGAATTGATTGTAGTTTATTTCTAAAGTTTCTTCACCAAGCTATAAACATAAAGCCTTCTTTTTTTTGTCAATATCAATGTTCATAGAGTTGTATAAACAATTACCAAAAATCAGTGGGTAACTGGGGTTAAAAGGTATTTTGATAATATGAAAATCAGCTAGATACACAAAATCCCCAACAAAAATGCAAACATTGCACTGTATCCTGCGAGTAGGATGCAAAGTTCGATTAGAAAACATAAAAGTAGCTCCTCATGGCTCAAGGTAAGATTCATCAAGGTGATCACATAATTCTGCATAAATAGTGTAAGGCATGAGTTTATTGAAGAACTTAAGTCGCATAATCCTACATAAGTGATCCCTCGTAAACAAAAAGGATTTTTTTGCTAACTTCTATTCTTATCATCAAGCTTGCCTCCTATCATCTTGGAGGATTGCTTACTCACCATTATCACTTCTTCCATCAACAATTCGCGTTCCAACAATTCTTTTACTATCCCAATATTTTCTCTAATGGCTCCCAAGTTCCTAGTTAACTTTCCTATTCTTTTATTCCCTTCACCCCTACTATAAATTACCTTAGTTAGAATAGATTCCTCTTCTGCTAACATTTTCTTTTGCATTTTTGAATATTTATCATCGTGGCAAGTTTTAGAGGGTTTTTCTTCCACAGGTGGTGTATAGCGTTCCCAATCTTTTGGAATCTGTAGGTAGTTAGCATAAGATCTAATGATTTGAATAACCATGCGATGGTCAAGATTAAAATTCCCAAGCAATTTTTCTACCTTTCCCGAAGCTAGAAACCTTTTAAAACAATTATACTCTATGGGGTTCTCCTTGTTAAACTCTTCCTCACAATAGTCTTTCTCTATCCTATGCACCGTATCTAGCAAGGTCCATGCCCTATGAATACTGAATTCGGTGAAGGGCCCATTGGTAAGGGAATCAAGTTAATTTATATTATTATAAATCAAACATGTGTAGAAGGTTTGTATCACTAGCCAAGGTGGGAAATTATGATGGGGATAGCGATCAAGCAACCCCCGAATTCTTGTATACCCTTCATGCAATCTTTCTTCAGGTTTTCCTTTAAAGTTTGTAATCATGTGCATTGCGCTAAGAGTTTTTGTCTTGGGAAAGAAATCAACTAAGAATAGAGAGGCTAGCCTCTCCTAGGAGTTAGTAATTTTTGCAGAACTTTGGATGGACCAAGAACGGGCCTCATCAATGAGAGATTGAGAAAAGAGAGCAAACTTAACCTCACCTTTAGTTTGTAAATTGAGGTGCAAAGTCCCATAAATATCTTAAAAGAACCCTACATGCTCATCCAGATCTTCCGTACCATGTCCTGCAAAATTTATTTGCATGCAATAGATCCAAAAGCATGTGGTTATTGGATTTTAAATAAGCGTCCATGGGTGGACCGGAATTCCTTACAGCCTCAAGCTGTATTATATGTTGGTACTCTCCCACAATGTATCACCTAAAACTAATAAACAACTTTAGTAAAATGAGTAACTAAGAACAAAGACGAAAAGCACTTAGCTCCCCGGCAACAGCACCACAAAATAGCTTGATGACTGCAAGTGCACAGACCAATTGTAGCTAGTTTCGAAGTAAAGATATCGAACCCACATAGAGGTATTGGTAAAGGTCTTTATGCTCCTCGTTACTATCTACCAAAGTATACTTATAAGTTGTCTTTGATCTCAAGTAAAGTGTGTTGGAATGGTTTATGGTTGTTTGCAGAAAAGTAATTAAAACAGGTAAAACAAAATAAGTAACAAGTTTGTGTGAAAGCATGGTTGAACTCCATAGGGCTAAAACATTCTCGAGGATGTAGGATACACCACTAGCATAGTATTATTGTTATGTGTAATCAAGATAACATACTCCTTGTGTAATGATATGTGTCGAGAGAGCCCCATAATAAGATGTTCACGTCAAGGCTCGTAGGAATCCACTTTGTTGAGCCAAGTGTGAGGTCACCTCTAAATAACCACTGTGACGTCTGAGAGCAATCACCCATACAAACCACCACAATTAAGGGTTTCCCCATGGATATCATAATTAGCTTAGGGAGTCCCTCTTTAATCCCCCTTTGATCATGTAGGTTACGAGCCGACACCAATATGTCATGGGGCATTCCGGGTACGCTTCCAAGACACGTCAAAAGGATTTCCCCATCCCTTTAGTCCCAAAGGCAAATGATACCCGACCAACTACCCATACCATCCAAAGAGAGATCAAACACAAATCATAATTATATCATAGACCAGCAACTCATACGGACACAAGAATAGATCATCTTTATTACAAGTTCATAATTGTGCTAGGGTTTATCCATCTCCCCAAGAACAAAGGAACTACTCACTCATGGAAGCAATCAACAACATCATCATAATCATATGAATGGATTAAAGTACGGGGGTAGATCTAATGCAAACCACAATTGGATCTGGAATTACCAAGAGATCTAATAGATGAAAGATGGAGTAATGGTTGTGATGAAGATGCGGCGGTTGATGATGAAGGGGATGATGTGTTGTCCTCCAATGATTCGTGGATCAGCAGGTATTTTACCCTAGCCAAGTTCCTCCTTCAGATCCCTATCGGATGTGTTGTTTCGTGGTTTCTGGTGGTTGTTAACCATACTGATGCCTCTTCTTCGATTGGTATTCTGCCAGGTGCGAAGGAAAATTCATAAAATGACTTTTATCACTTAGAAATATCATATAATTACACATTATGATAGCTCTAATTGATATGTTCATATATGACTCGATGTTGAACCAAGAACAAAATAGCGCGCATAGGCACGGTGAAATACAAAAATCCCTGGTCTATTTATGCAAAAACAAAAGGTAAATATGCTTCAATTTTGGACGAATCAGCGCCCACCCCCTAGGCGCTCCACCCGAGGTCTTTCCCTCTTACGAAGTCCGTTTTGCCTCTGGTTCTTCCTCAACGCTTCGGCTTACCCTAAAAACCATATATATATATACTTCTCTCTATCGATCTAATCTAGCATCAAGTCTTCTCAATCAAAACATGTTTTTCCATCCTACTTCTTAAGCTTTTCGCCATTGCAAGCTCTAGATCCAATCTTGTAGGAGATGATTACGAGAAGAAAGGCGCGGTGAATCATTACCTTAGATCTATGGTGGCTCCCATGAAAACCTTGACCTTCAAGGAAGGCGTGCTGCTCATGGAGGAGGTGAAGGCACCCAAGACCGAAGGCACCATGGAGGAGAGGCTACAAATCTTGGAGGACATCGTCTTGAGGTATGGTATGGTGGTTGAGCGCAACCTTGATGCTTATCACCTCATGAATCTGGAGATGGAGAAAAATGTTGAAGTCTATTAAGCAAGGATCAAAGATCTTGAAGAGAAGTATGTGCATACTCTCTGACAGCTGGATAGGTTCCAAGCCCTCATGTGGAATGTGGAAAACCAGAACTATGAGTATGAGGATCACTTCAAGAAGATCGCCGAGGCTGCCTCTACCAAGTTCCACGATCCTCCACTATCCTTCTTTAATGGGAGGACCTATCCTTGGAAGATCAAGGAGTGGGATGCCTACTATGAGGAGAACGACGCCAAGGAAGAAGAACTAGTGGCAAACCTCTAAGCTTGGGGAGTTGCATCATACTTTATGCTTTTTAGTTATGGTATTTGCATCTAGTTCGTAATCATTAGGAGGTTTTTGATTGCATCCATTAGGTATCGATTTTCCTAAAGTTTGAAGATCTCTTAGAGTGTTATCATGTATCCTTGGTTGAGTGGTTTTGAATAAAATATAAAGTATGGTGTCAACCATGATTCTCTTGTATGGAGATTTATGGGTAACACTCATGCAGATGTGCGCACCATGTGTAGAAATTTCACTTACATCTTGCCTTGAACTAAATTAACTTAGCATGTTGTACAAGCATAGAATTAATCAACAAGCTAAACTTGCAAATAAGGAAAGATCCATGCAAGGGAAGCAACACTTATTAAAAAAGGTAACATTGTGAATTTGTGGTGAGATAAGGAGTCTTATAAAATAAATAGTTGGAAAGAGGAGGATGACAAGGGGACATGAGATACGCTTATCCTACTTAGTAATCAATGAGTAAACTGAATGGTTGTCATGGGTATTTTAGTACATATGCTCTATGGGAAAGTGTTTGAAAGGCATGCACCCAAGAATTTAGATAGCCATGGATAGTGAAAGACAAAGGTTGTCTAGAGCATATGACATGATTGAAAGACCCATGAATAAGGTTTATATTGGTTACCTACAGGTCATGACCGTTAACTGATGCCATGCAAAAAGTGGTGAAAGTTCTTGACAAAAAGTCAAAATAGTAATGTCTATCTTGCTGTTTAAACAATTATCTTTTCCACTATTTGTTTTATGAGAAACTTATCTTTATTACAAAGACATATCCAAAGGTTAAATTAAAGCTGGTAAAAATCCATGCAAAGCTATTAAAGATAGCGGAGCGTATGATAAATTTGAGACTTGTTCAATTATCCAACATGTAGTGGTTAGTTTTTGTTCAAAAAATAAGGGGTAAGTGATAATCTATATCTATGTAGCCCATATGTGCATGACGGCTAATTCATATTTCTTTTGGACAAGTGAATATGCATAAGTTGATGATGCCATGCTCGTATTTTCTTGTCAACCATAAGCTCATTGATACATGATCATGATCTATTCGCTTATTTTCTCGAGGATGAGCAAAGGTTTCAGCTTGGGGGAGTTGATACTTGCATTTCGCATCATCATTTTTAGGACCTTTATGCACTATTTAGAATCATATTTACCTTGATCCTTCATTATTTCTGCAATTTTAGATGATTTGCGGGACTTTCCTACAAAGTCCCTTTCATTGCTATTTTATTTTTGGGAGGCAGAAAACCTCCTTTTCATGTTTTTGTTGTTTCAGGACCTTCTAGACCAACTTGGGCCAAATAATGAATAGAGAGGAGCCGCAAGGCCCGAAAGAGGCTAGGTGGCGTGCCCACCCCTTGGGCACGCCACAGAGGCTCTTTCGGTCCTTGAGTGTCGTCTCGTCTCCTCCTTTTTACAAACGCCTTCGTAATACGAGAAAACCTATGCCACATTTTTCCCATGATTTACATAGGTGGCGGCGGAGGCGAAAGTCCTCTCCTACTCCAGGAGGGGGCAAATCCTACCACACCGGAGCCTCCGGTGAGGGGGAAATCAATGACATCATCATCATCATCACTCCTCCTAGGCATAGGGGGAGGCCTCTCCATCAACATCTCCATCAGGACCATCATCATCACCATCACCATCTCCAAGATCCATCTTGTTTCCCTCATAGTTTTTGATTGATTGAACCCTAGATATTGTTTTAAGGGCTATTTACATGTTTGTGATTGGCATCTTGTCTTTATTTGGTGGAGAGATTATATTTTCAGATTGTGTTGTGTCCCATATGCTACAGATCCATATCATGTTTGGCACTTGTGAGCAGATCCCCATGTTCTTGAGGGCATAGGATGTTTTGGCTATGATTTCCATATAATATGCAATGAGTATGTGGTCTAGTTTTCTATATTTTATATTGTTTTATGATGGATTTATACGAACATCGACTGCAATGATAGGGGTTGGAAGGGACGGAATTGAAAGAAACCATTTTCCAATTCTTTAAGTTGCATTGGAGGGATTATATGTCGGGGACCAATGAACCTATTGCTATGGTGGGACATTTATGTCTTAATGATTCATAGATGTTCATGTAAATCGATCTAGGACCCATCATAAGTGGTGTATTTAGTCCATACATATGGCTGTACCTAATTAGGCTCTGCCCTAAGGGAATAAAACATGACAACATATTGACCATATTGTGTAGAAATATTTATGCTAAGTAAATCCATGTCGCCCTGGGAAAACGCTTGTCATATATAAGTACGCACACACTTGAGCTTGTCCTCTTGCTGCATAGAGGATTCAGATTTCTCTCATTGAGAGCATTCACTTATTACTATTTACTTTCAGCATTTTACATTCTTGCAAAAATACAAACCCAAAACACCAAATCTACTACATTTTCTATTATTTCCTTTGTCAAATTTGCTAACCAATACCTTCAACTCCTCGTGGGTTCGACAACTTTTCTTTATTGAAAATTAATACAAATGATCTCCTGCACTTGGGAGCCATCAGTTGCAAGCTTAAGGATGGTGATCCGATGAGTCCGCATGTGATCAAGATGGTTGGTTAGGTGCAGTCTCTAGAAAGGCTTAACTACCCCATTAGCAAAGAGTTTGCTACAGATATAATTCTGAGCTCTCTTCCTAGCGTGTATGGTCAGTTCATATCGAACTACCACATGCATGGTATGGATAAGAAGCTCACTCAATTACATGGGATGCTCAAGAAGGCTGAGGCGGATCTCAAGAAAGGCGCTAGTCAAGTGTTGATGGTGCAGAATAATGCTAAGTTCAAGAAAAGTTCTTGGACTAAGAAGAAGGCGAAGTTAGGAGGCAAGGCTCAAAACTCGGTGCAAAGCGCTTCCACGGGGACTAAGCCATCTCCTTCAGCCAGATCCACTTGCTTCTATTGCAAGGCAGATGGCCACTGGAAGAGGAATTGCAGCAAGTATCTGGCTAATAAAGCCAAGAGTGGAGGTGTGACTTCTAGCTCAGGTATGCTTGTTTGCAATGTTATAGACATTTATCTTGCTGATGCACCTAATAGTTCTCTTGGGTATATGACACCGGATTAGTTATTCACATCTGCAAGTCATTGTAGGGACTGGTAACAACTAGGATCATGGCGAGAGGCGAGGTTGACATTCGAGTCAACAACAAAGCGAGAGTCTCTATGTTCAAAGTCGGCACGATGCAACTTCATTTACCTTCTGGATTATTAATGGACCTGAATAATTGTTATTTTGTTCCAGTGCTTAGTCGAAACATTATTTCCACCTCATGTTTTATGAGATAAAGCTATGATTCGAATATTAAGAATAATGGTTGTTCTTTATACTTGAATGATATGTTTCACGGTTTTGCACCCGTCCAGGATGGGTTATTTATTTCCACGCGAGGTGAATCGGTCTATAAAATAAATGTGAAAGTGTTGAAACCAAATGATCTGAATATGACTTACTTTTGGCACTATCGGCTTGGTCATATAAGTTGGAAACGCATGAAGAAGCTCCATGATGATGGACTCCTAACTTCGTTCGACTTGGAGTCATTCGATACATGTGAATCTTGCCTACTCGGGAAAATGAACAAAACACCTTTTGCAAAGAGTTGTGAAAGGGCGTCCAATTTGTTGGGACTAGTACATAGTGATGTATATGGCCCAATGAGCATGACAGTCTGAGGTGGTTATGTGTACTTCATTACCTTCACTTATGATTTATGTAGGTATGATATATCTACTTAATGAAACATAAGTCAGAAGCCTTTCAAAAGTTCAAGGAATTCCAGAATGAGGTACAGAATCAACTCGGCAAGAAAATAAAGTTTCTTCGGTCGGACCGAGGAGGCGAGTACATGAGCCAAGATTTTGATGACCATCTAAATAATTATGGAATAGTTCTCCAGCTCACTCCGCCAGGAACATCGCAGAGAAACAGTGTGTCGGAAAGGAGGAATCAGACCTTGTTAGACATGGTACGATCAATGATGAGTCGAACGGATCTACCTTTATCATTTTGGGGTTATTGTCTAGAAAATGAAGCATTCACACTAAAAAGAGTACCATGAAAGTTGATAGAGAAGACATCGCATCAGATGTGTACAAGAAAGAAGCCAACTTTGTCTCTCCTTAAGATTTGGGGTTGTGAAGCATTTTTCAAGCGACTTCAATCGGACAAGATTACAACTAAATTGGAGGTTTACACAGGTTTAGTCCCCCATAGGTAAAATCCATGGTTTATATACATGGTTTTCAGGGAAGACATATGCGCTGGAGACATCGCTGGCTAACAAAGAAACAAGGGGATAGAAGGTTTACCAAGGTTTTGACGGGAATATGCCCTGAGAGGCAATAATAAAGTTGTTATTATATGTATTCCAAATATATGATAGATGTTTATTTTGCATGCTATAATTTTAGTAATACGGAAACTTTAATACATGTGTGTTTAATAAACAAATAGAATGTACCTAGTTATGCTTCTATATAAACTAGCTCGTTGATTCACAGGATGATCAAGGTTTCCTGATCATGGACATTGGATGTTGTTAATAACGCGGTCACAACATTGGTAAATGATGTGATGAACATTCATACGAAGTATAGAATTATGATCAAAGTCATTATTTTTATATTACTATAACATCATACGAAGTAATCTTTATCCTTAGACCATGAGATCATGTTAATTGCTAACACCAGAAGAATACTTTGATAACAACAAATGTCACACCGTAACAGGGTAACTATAAAGATGGGTTCGGGTATTGCGAAGGTGTTATGTTGAGGCTCATGGATCAAGAGTGGAATTTTTCAATCCCGATGATGGATAGATATACTCTGGGCCCTCTCGGTGATATCACATTAAGATAGCTTGCAAGCAAGTGATGTGATCACTAGAATGTTATATCATAGGAACGAGAAAAGAGTGCATATTGGTAATGAGATCAAACTAAGTATTGAGATACTAATGATCGAATCTCGGACATGTAATATATCACAAGACAAAGGGATTTAGTTACTATCGTTAAAGGTTCTCACGATCACAGAAGTCATCGTTGAATGTGTAGGAGTTAGTAGGGATCTCCAGGTCCCACTTATATTATTGATCTGAGAGGGGTCTCGATCATGTCTACATTATTCCCGAACTATAGGGTAACACACTTAAGGGTTGCCAAACACCATTTGAGGCAAATATGTTCTAGACGAAAGAATTGCAAATCGCTGGAATTATTTCAATGTACACCGGAATTGTTTCATATGAAATTGCTGAAATTAGTTCAGCATGTGATATTGAAATGTTGCAGGGGGGTTTATGTGAATGTTTGTTAATTAAAGTAATTAAAAAAATCTGAATAAAATCAATAAAAGAGTTTTATTAAATGAGAGAGCATTAAATTTGGAGAAATTCAATGTATTTAAAGTGGAGACTTTAATAGAGAATGTGAAGGGGCAAATTTATGTGGAGGGGGTTACGACCACATGAATGGGGGAGGTGAGGGGTCACCCCCAGGGGGCGCCGGCCATGGGGAGGGGTACCCCCTCCTCCTATGAAAGGCCCCCTCTCACTTCTTCTTCCTCACACCTCCTCGTGAAGGATCTCTCTCCCCCTCTAGAATTATTCCCCCATGGTCTCGTATTAGCGAGATACATGTTCCTAGTGGAATTTTGTCTGGAAGGAGTTGCTGCTTCCACTGCATCGCTGGAGCGAGGAGGTGGAGGTTGTTCGGTGGCATGAACGTGTGTGTTAGGACGGATGCGCTACTGATTTGTGGCGCTATGACTTCCACACAATCTTGAGATCGGCAAGCGTTTGACTACATCATCCACTAGTTCCATCTCATTAGCAAAGCTTTGTTGTTCTTCGAGGATAGGTTATCTATGGATGTATATCCACCTGTTGAGTGTATCTTGTAGATAGATCTTGGCGTATAATAGTTCCCATCGTAGGAAAAAAATTGTTTTCTATGCTGTGAACCCAACAGGTTTAGTCCCCTAGAGGTAAAATCATACTCATGCTTGTCCCTTCTTGATTGATGGAGAAACCGAAGGTTACAAGGGCGATGAGATGTCTGTGGTTGTGCAGATTAGATTTGGCGTGTGTATGAGAGTTTCCGGTGATGTGTATATGTATTGTGTGTGTCCTCCTAGTCGGACCCTCCTAGGCTTTATATATGAGGAGTCTATGTCTCAGCTGTCGTGACCAGGTAGGTTACAAGTTGATGTTCATATAGAATCTAATTTTGGACTCTCCTTGTCTTGCACGTTTGGAGTCTGTGTCCTTGTGGGTTTCATGCCAGCCGAACCATCATGTGCTTCCTGGATCTTGGTATAACTTCACGTGGGCCTTCCGTCAAGCCGAGCCTAGGTAGGCTAAGGTAGGTCTTGTTGTTAATATGCCCTAGAGGCAATCATGTGTGATGTTATTCCCAATGTATTCATAAAGTTAATGTCCTTGTATGAACTACTGATATGTATCATTGAATATGTGATTCGATTGTGGAACTATGTATTCATGTTGTTCATACTAAATGTCCTTGGTCGTTGAGGTTGTGTTGTACACACAACTTAGACTAATGTGTATGTCGGCTGATGACTCGGTTCCACTTGTCAAGGGCATGGTGATGCTATTCTGACATACACGGATTTGGCTAAAGAGTTTAGCGAGTCGGATTAACCCATATTGAGATACAATGAACAAGTCATCATTTGTATGTCTCAATCATTGTAATCCTTAGACCTGAGGTTATTGCACAATCCGAGTTGAGGAACACTGACTTAGGTTCTGTAAAACGTTGTTCCGTCAAAGGGAAATTATAAAGGCAGAGTTCGGGTTGGCTGAGAATCAAGCTCCAGGATGTGGATGACCAAGATGGGATTTTGTGGCTCCAACTGGAGAGATATTCTCTGGGTCCTCTCAGAAGAAATGATTCGAAAAGAATGGCCATGCACGACCCAGTTAATTGTTAACCGACGCGGCCGACTAATAGTTAGTCGGATGAATCACTTAACTCGGATCGAGAAGAGAGTTGAGCTATATAAAGGATGACGATTATTCACCTATAGCTTGACAACATGTATCGTGAGGCAAATGGGACTTAGATGATAGTCACATTGGAAGGTATGTCGTCATGATTCTTTGGTACTTCGGAGTCGACACGTTCTGTTAGGAGCCGCTATCGACTGATTGAGTACGAGTGATACTCGAATCATGTCCGAGTGTCCATGAGCCTGTCGGGTCACACACTTAAGAGAGGGAGCAAGTTTGGGTTAGACCTGAACTAGAAATCTATTTGGGGTGGACCCGAATCAGACACGGACTAGGTCAGTGAGTTGGACCCGCAGTGACTAATATAGGCCTTTTAGTGAATGGGCCACAAGTGAGCGGAGGCCACTTTCACTCACTATGTATACTGGGGCTCAGGTGCCCAACGAGCATGGTTAGGTCATTCCATGAGTTGGAAACCATAGATCTAGTGAGTCCAGTCTTGTCGCCATACCGAACCTAGCAATCCACTTCCGGCGCTCCTCCTCGTACGTGTGGATACTAGCGGAGGTGCTATACATTCAGCAAGTGGTAGAATCAAAAACAGAGAGTTTCCCTTTGTAGAATCCTTTGTGCTAAATGTATGGACCTCCATGTAATTTTCTCTTTTTTAGGTCCTTGATGTAAAATGTACTCCCACCAACCGTGTAAAATTCTAACCTAAAAGTATGTGGTGAAGTTTAAATGAATTTAAGCTTAGTTGTCAATGAGTATGAAACATATTCTTGGATTTTCAAGACAAACGGCCAAGGTCAAGGCCATATCTACATCATACTTTATGCATATGCTGATCCCATATCCAAGAATTTGCATGCCGACAAATTTGGCCATATTTTGAAAACAATCGAAGATGAAGTAGTGTGAAGAGTGTGGCTCGATTAGCTGCTCTCTAGAGAAGGAGTCAAACCCGACTGTTTTCCTTGCTTAATTTAAGGGTCCTTTGTGCTAAATGTATGGACCTCGATGTAATTTTCACTTTTTTTAGGTCCTTGATGTAAAATGTACTTCCACGCCCGTGTAAAATTCTAACCTAAAAGTGTAAGTGGTGAAATTTTGACGATTTTAAACTTACTTGTCAACGAGTATGACCATTATTGGATTTCAAGCCGAACGTCCAAGGTCAAGGCCATATCAACATCATACCTTATGTTGATGATCCCATATGAGAGAATTTCCATGGAGACAACTTGCCCTATTTTGAAAACAATCACCGAGGAAGTAGTGTGTGGCTCAGATCAGCTGATCTCTCGAGAAGGAGCCGAACCAGGGAATTTTCCTATTAGGGAGCTTTATGATAAATGTATGGACCACAATGTAATTATTTCTTTTCCGGGTCCCTGATGTAAATTATACTCTGACCAACCATGTAAAAATCTAACCAAAAAGTAAGTGGTGAAATTTAAATGAATTTAAGCTTAGTTGTCAACGAGTATGAACCATTATGGGATTTCAAGATGAACGACCAAGGTCATGATCCCATATTCAAGAATTTGCACCTCGACAAATTTTGCCATATTCTGAAAAACAATGGAAGATGAAGTAGTATGAAGAGTATGGCTCGATCGGCTACTCCCTTGAGAAGGGGCCGAACCCGACTGTTTTCCTTGCTTAATTTTAGGGTCCTTTGTGTTAAATGTATGGACCTCGATGTAATTTTCCCTTTTTTTAGGTCCTTGATGTAAAATGTACTTCCATGCCCATGTAAAATTCTAACCTAAAAGTGTAAGTCGTGAAATTTTGATGATTTTTTAGCTTACTAGTCAACGAGTATAACCATTATTAGATTTCAAGCCGAACGACCAAGGTCAAGGCCATATATATCAACCATCATACTTTATGTTTATGATCCCATATGTGAGAATTTGCATGGTGTCAAATTTGGCCATATTTTGAAAACAATCGAAGAGGAAGTAAGATGTAGAGTTTGGCTCAGATCAGATGATCTCTCGAGTAGGAGCCAAACCAGAAAATTTTCCTTTTAGGGAGCATTATGATAAACGTATGGACCTCAATGTAATTTTTGCTTTTTTTAGGTACCTGATGTAAAATGTACTCCGACCAACCATGTAAAAATCTGACCTAAAACTAAGTGGTGAAATTTAAACGAATTTAATCTTATTTGTCAACGACTATGAACCATTCTGGGATTTCAAGATGAACGACCAAGGTCATGATCCCTTATCCAATAATTTGCATGCCGGCAAATTTCGCCATATTTTGAGAACAATCGAAGATGATGTAGTATGAAGAGTATGGCACGATTAGCTACTCTCTCGAGAAGGAGTCGAACCCGACTGTTTTCCTTCCTTAATTTTAGGGTCCTTTGTGCTAAACATATGGACCTCGATGTAATTTTTCCTTTTTAGGACCTTGATGTAAAATGTACTTCCACGTCCGTGTAAAATGCTAACCTAAAAGTGTAAGTGGTGAAATTTTAGGGTCCTTTGTGCTAAATGTATGGACCTCGATGTAATTTTCCTTGCTTAATTTTAGGGTCCTTTGTGCTAAATGTGTGGACCTGGATGTAATTTCCCCCCTTTTTAGGTCTAAAAGTGTAAGTGGTGAAATTTAGATGATTATTTTAAGCTTACTTGACAACGAGTTTGAACATTCTTGCATTTCAAGTCGAACGACCAAGGTCAAGGCCATATCAACAACATACTTTATATGCTGGTGATCCCATGTCATAGAATTTGCATGGCAACAGATCTAGCCATGTTTTGAAAACAATCGAAGAGGAAGTAGTATCGAGAGTTTGGCTCGGATCAGCTGATCTCACGAGAAGGAGCCGAACGAGAAATTTTCCTTTTAGGGTCCTTTATGCTACTTGTATGGATCTCAACATAGGTTTTTCTTTTGTGGGGTCCCTGATGTAAAATGTACTTCGATCGATCGTGTAAAGTTCTAACCTCAAAGTAAGTGGTGAATTTTAAACGAATTTAAGCTTAGTTGTCAACGAGTATGAACCATTATTGTATTTCAAGACGAACGACCAAAGTCAAGGCCATATCTACATCATACTTTATGCTGATGATCCCATATTCAAGAATTTGCATACTGACAAATTTTGACATATTTTGAAAACAGTAGAAGATGAAGTACTATGAAGAGTGTGGCTCGATCAGCTACTCTCTCGAGAAGGACCTGACCCCGACTATTTTCTTTGCTCAATTTTAGGGTCCTTTGTGCTTAATGTATGGACCTCGATGTAATTTTTGCTTTTTTAGGTCCTTTATGTAGCATGTACTTTATGCTTATGATCCCATATCCAAGAATTTGCATGCCGACAAATTTGGCCATATTTTGAAAATAATCGAAGATATTAAAAACAAAAAATAATCAATTTCATTTTTCCAAGTGACGGGAATTTATTTTCTGAAAAGCAAATAAGAAGAATTTATTTCCTTTTTTCTTATAAAAAATAAAGAGCGAGAAGAGACTATATGAGCACAGAGGAGGAAGCGAGAGAGCTACAAAGAGGATGATTTGAAGGCGGTGCGATGTCAGAGCCAAGTTGGGATGGGTTCCTGACACGAGGTACAAGGTACAGTGAGTAGAGTAATTTTAGGACCACGATATATATGCATGCAAAACAAAATGTGTTTTCTCTCTCCTTCACTCCCTCATCAGGCTAGTCATAGTGGGAGTAAATTAGGTAGTAGTAACATAGTCCTACATGTATTGCCAACAATAAACATTTAGATGACATGGCATGCAATTAAATGATAAAAGAGAGCCTTGCGGTAACTATCTATGTTAACATCACAAATTTCAAGATAAATGATATGTCGTAAACGTATCTATAATTCTTGATGTTCCATGCTTGTTTTATATCAACTTTCTTATGTTTTATTCACACTTTGAGGTATTTTTATACATTTTCTAGAACTAACCTATTAACAAGATGCCACAGTGTCAGTTGCATGTTTTATACTGTTTTTAGTTTCAGAAAAGCTAGTAAGGAAATATTCTCGGAATTGGATGGGACAGAAGCCAAAGTTAATATTTTACCCGAAGCAACACGGAGTCCAGAGGGGAGACGAAGTGGCGCACAAGGGCGTCCACACCTAGTGGCGGCGCGACCAGCCCTAGGGCGCGCCACCAGGGGGTGTGGGCCCCCTGGTACTCCACTAAACTTGCCTCTTCGCCTATAAAAGCCTCCCGGGATGAAAGCCCTAAGCACCCGATCAAAATTCCATGAAAGAGTCTGTAGCTGCGCCATCTCTATCCCTAGATCGGGAGGAATCTGAAGCTCTTCTCGGCACCCTGCCGGAGGGGAGAGATCATCCTGAAGGCCTTCTTTATCACCATGCTTGCCTCCGATGTGATGCGTGAGTAGTTCATCCCTAGACTACGGGTCCATGTAGGAGGTAGATGGTTGGTTCTCCTCCTTTGTGCTATCATGTTTAGATCCTGTGAGCTCCGTTCATGATCAAGATTATCTATTTGTAATCTCACATGTTGTGTTTGCGGGGATCCGATGGATATTGAGATGCTATTTCAGATTGATTATTGATTATATCATGTCTATGTTATTTGTGATCTTGCATGATCTCCGTTGTTAGTAACTATCTTGGCCAAGGAGATGCTTGCAACTCCAAGAGGGAGTATTTATGCTCGATAGTGGGTTCATGCCTCTAGTAATCTGGGGAAGTGACAGAAATCTCTAAGGTTGTAGATGTGTTGTTGCTACTAGGGAGAAAACAGCAATCTTTTGTCCATGGCGCAATCATATTGTTTACTTTACACACTTTGCTTAATGCAATTATCTGTTGCATGCAACTTAATACTGGAAGGGGTTCGGACGATATCTTGAAGGTGGATTATTAGTAATAGATGAAGTTGGATTATGGTCTATGTATTATGTTGTAATGCCCAATCAAATCTCATAGGAGTCAAGATGACTAGTATATGCATTGTATGCTTTCTCAAATCTGTCAATTTCCCCGCTGTAATTTGTTCACCCAACATGCTATTTATCTTAAGGAGAGTCACCTCTAGTGTACTATGGACCCCAGTCCATTCATTTACCATTGATATACCATCTACTTTTACTGTTTACTGTTTACTTTCTG
Source organism: Avena insularis (assembly GCA_023614405.1). NCBI lineage: Eukaryota > Viridiplantae > Streptophyta > Magnoliopsida > Poales > Poaceae > Avena > Avena insularis. The sequence continues at coordinate 250,249,483 of CM042696.1, forward strand.
CAAGCAATTACTATCTTCCAAACTATACGTTTAATCTGTTGTTTTTAGCAAAACCAGTGAGATTGACAACCTTATTGTAAGTTGGGGCAAAGTTTTGAGGTTGTGTTGTGCAGGATTCCTAGTTGATAGCAACACCATGCAGTTGTTTCCTTGCTCCTACTGGTTCGATAACCTTGGTTTCATAACTGAGGGAAAAATTGCTACTGTGCTCATCATACCTTCCTCTTGGGGTTCCCAACAAGCTCTACATTTTGAGCCATAAACAAAATGAGTCTACATTGCAATAAATGAGGCTTTGCATGATACCACACCTATATTATTTTCCACTATGTAGGTAGTAACTTACACTAGTAACATAAGCATGTTACTACTTTAAGTTACTCCCCACTATGACCAGCCTCACCACCCCACACCCCGGCCGGCTGATCTCTCCCTCGTCCACAAAGTGGCACTATGCACGCGCGTCGACCAAAAACCTGCCTTGTGTCGGCAGCTCCGTGTCTGTGTCTAGCATGTTCTTCAGTTGCATTGGTGGGAACCATTTTGGTCCTTGGCGGCAAAAAGTATTACTACTACAGTACAATAGAGTAACAATTCAAACTTTCCCGGTTTTGAAATTTTCACTTCCTTCACAAATATCCGAGGGGAAGGATATTCAAAAGATCACCATTCGCAGTACTACTAGTACAAGTAGGAGTACTACTTAAGTGCTGGACAAGCGATTGGTTGATCTGGCCAGCAAAAAAACAAAAATGTCCCATCGCATTGGATGCTCACCATTATGATCTGGCCAGCCTTCCTACTCCGCACTACTCCACCTCCATACCCTAGGAAGAGGAAGAACCAAGCACACCCGCACCAAGATGGTTTGACAGTGAGGAGCGCTCCTTTTTTTCTGTGAAGCAAGTAGTACTCCCTCCCCTCCTTTTGAAATTATGACGCATATTACTTCTGGTGAGAGTCCAATTTAATAAACTTTGACTAAATGTACGACATCAACTCAATGTTATTTGAATCATCATGAACTATATTTTCAGATTATATGCATTTGACATTAGAAAATTCAGTATGTTTTTACATATAGTTGGTCCAACTTCATAAAGAATGACTTTGACCAAACCTAATATGCGTCCAAAATTGGGAAAGAGGAAGCAGTATGAAGAGTATGGCTCGATCAGCTGCTCTCTCGAGGAGCCGTACACGATTTTGTTCATTCCTTGTTTGGTTTTAGGGTCCTTTGTGATAAATGTATGGACCTCGATGTAATTTTCCCTTTTTTTGGTCCTTGACGTAAAATGTAGTCCCACCATCCTTGTAAAATTCTAACCAATAAGTGTAAGTGGTGAAATTTAAACGAATTTAAGCTTACTTCTCAACGAGTATGAACATTCTTGGATTTCAAGCCAAACGACCAAGGTCAAGGCCATATCAACATAATACTTTATGTTGATGGACCCATACGAGATAATTTGCAAGGAAAAAGATTGGGCCATATTTTGAAAACAATCAAAGAGGAAGTAGTATGAAGAGTTTGGCTCTGATTAGCTGATGTCTTGAGAAGGAGCCGAACCAGAAAGTTTTCCTTTTATGGTCATTTGGGCTAAATGTATGGACCTCCATGTAAATTTCCCTTTTTAGGTCTTTGATGTAAAATATGCTCCCACCGACCGTGTACAATGCTAACCTAAAAGTAAATGGTGAAATTTAAATGAATTTAAGCTTAGATGGCAATGAGTAGGAACTTTCTTGGATTTCAAGCCGAATGACCGCATGGTTAAGGACATATCTCTACATCATATTTTATGCTGATGATCCCATATCCAAGAATTTGCATGGCGAAAAAATTGACCATATTTGTAAAACAATCGAAGAGGAAGTAGTATGAAATGTATGGCTCGATCAACTTCTCTCTCGAGAAGGAGCCGAACCCGACTATTTTCTTTGCGCAATTTTAGGGTCATTTGTGCTAAATGTATGGACCTCAATGTAATTTTCCCTTTTTTAGGTCCTTGATGTAAAATGTACTCCCACCACCCGTGTAAAATTCTAACCTAAAAGTATGTGGTGAAATTGAAACGACTTTAAGCATAGTTGTCAACGAGTACGAAAAATTCTTGGATTTCAAGGCCATAACAACATCATACTTTATGCTCATGACCCCGTATCAGAGAATTTGCATGGTAACAGATTTGGCCATATTATTTTGAAAACAATCAAAGACGAAGTAGTATGAAGAGTTTGGCTCAGATCAGCTAATCTCTCGAGAAGGAGCAGAACCAAAAAAAGGTTTTCCTTTTAGGGTCCTTTGTGCTAAATGTATGGACATCGATGTAATTTTCCCCTTTTTTAGGTCCTTGATGCAAAATATGGTCCCCCCGACTGTGTAAAATGCTAACCTAAAAGTAAGTGGTGAAATTTTAATTTGTTTAAGCTTAATTGTCAACGAGTATGAACTTTCTTATATTTCAAGCCGAACAACCACAAGGTCAAGGTCATATCTCTACATCGTACTTTATGTTGTTGATCCCATATCAAAGAATTTGCATGGCGACAGATTTGGCCATATTTTGAAAAAAATCAAAGAGGAAGTAGTATGAAGAGTATGGCTCGATCAGCTACTCTCATGAGAAGGAGCTAAACACGATTATTTTCCTTGCTTTATTTTACGGTCCTTTGTGCTAAATGTATGGACCTCGATGTAATTTCCCCCCTTTTTAGGTCTAAAAGTTTATGTGGTGAAATTTATATGATTATTTTAAGCTTACTTGTCAACAAGTATAAACATTCTTGGATTTCAAGCGAAAGACCATGGTCGTCAAGGCCATATCAACATCATACTTTATGCTCATGATCCCATGTTAGAGAGTGTGCATGGAAACAGATTTGGCCATGTTTTGGAAACAATCGAAGAGGAAGTAATATTAAGAGTTTGGCTCACATCATCTGGTCTCTCGAGAAGGAGCCAAACCATAATTTTTTATTTTAGGGTCCTTTATGCTCAATATATGGACCTCGATGTAATTTTTGCTTTTTTAAGGTTCCTGGTATAAAATGTACTCCGATCGACCATGTAAAATCCTAACCTAAAAGTAAGTGGTGAAATTTAAATGAATTTAAGCTTAGTTGTCAACGAGTATGAACCATTCTTCAATTTCAAGACGAACCACCAAGGTCAAGGCCATATCTACATCATACTTTATGCTCATGATCCCATATCCAAGAATTTGCATGCTAACAAATTTGGCCATATTTTGAAAACAATCGAAGATGAAGTAGTATGAAGAGTATGGCTCGCTCAGCTACTCTCGTGAGAAGCAGCCGAACCCGACTATTTTCCTTACTTAAGTTTAGGGTCCTATGTGCTAAATGTATGGACCTCGATGTAATTTCCGCCTTTTTAGGTCTAAAAGTGTAAGTGGTGAAATTTAGACGATTTTAAGGTTACTTGTCAATGAGTATGAACATTCTTGGATTTCTAGCCGAACGACCAAGGTCGTCAAGGCCATATCAGCATCATACTTTATATGTTAATGATCCCATGTCAGAGAATTTGCATGGCAATAGATCTGGCCATGTTTTGAAAAAATCGAAGAGGAAGTAGTATCAAAAGTTTGGCTCAGATTAGCTGACATTTTTCCTTTTAGGGTCCTTTATGCTAAATGTTTGGACCTTGATGTAATTTTTTCTTTTTTGAGGTCCCTGATGTAAAATGTACTCCGATCGACCGTGTAAAGTTCTAACCTAAAATTAAGTGGTGAAATTTAAACGAATTTAAGCTTAGTTGTCAACGATTATGAACCATTGATGACCCACAAGTATAGGGGGTGTATCACAGTATTTTCGAGGGAAGTGAAACCCAATTTATTGATTCGACACAAGGGGAGCCAAAGAATATTTATAAGCCTTAACAACTAAGTTATCAATTCAGCTGCACCTAGAAACAATCTTGCAAACAGCAGTTTATCAGTAGCAATAGTTTTATAGTAGCAATAGTAAAGTAACAGCAGAGTAATTGCAGTAGTAAAAGTAACAGTAGTGACAGTAGCAGTAAACAGTAGGATTCGAGCGTGGTAGGCATAGGGATGGATGGACGGGCGTTGCATGGACAAGACTATTCACATGGCAAACAGACATAGGGCAATTGCACATAAATAAGATAAAGCATCCAAGTACTAGATAATCATAGGCATGTGTTCCATATATAGTCATACGTGCTCGCAATGAGAACTTGCACAACATCTTTTGTCCTGCCACCGCTTTGCGTGGGCCTCAAGGGAACTACTGGCAATTAAGGTGCTCCTTTTCATAGAGCACCGGAGCAAAGCATTAACACTCCATGAACACATGTGATCCTCACACCAAAGCCATTCCCTCTGGTTATCCCGAGCTGTCACTTCGGAGCCATTGGTTCCGGACAATAACGTGTGGATACAACTTGCAGGTAAGTCCAAAAAAAATACTATCATAATGAATCAATAACATGTTCAGATCTGAAATCATGGCACTCGGGCCCTAGTGACAAGCATTAAGCATAACAAGTTGCAACAAAGTCAAATAGCACTAATAAAAGATACTAGGCACCGTGCCCTAACAATCCAATGCCATTACATGAACGATCTCATCCAATCCCTATCATCCCCATAGCCTACAGCGGGGGATTACTCACTCATAGATGGGGGGAACATGGATGGATGATGGAGAAGTGATGGTGATGATGATGGCGATGATCTCCTCCAATCCCCCGTCTTGGCAGGGTGCCAGAACGGAGTTTCTGGTGCTGTTTCGTGGAATCTGGTGGTGGCGGCGGAGCGGAACTCCTTCTGGAAAAACGTCGAACCCCCCTGAGTTTTTAGGTCAGAAGGCAACTTATAGGCGAAGAGGGAGACCGAGGGGGTGTCTGGGGTGGCCAGACCACCCCCTGGCGCGGCTAGGCCCAGCCCGTGTGGCCAGGTGATGTCGCCAGGCCCTAGCCCCTCTTCGTCTCGTATTCTGGCTCCTAGTGTCCCTCGGTGAAAAACTGACTTTGGCTTTTGTCCCGTCCAATTCCGAGAATATTCATTTTCTGACTTTCATGAAACCAAAAACAGCAGAAAACAAGCAACTGGCACTGTGGCTCTTGTTAATAGGTTAGTCCAAGAAATCATATGAAAAGTACTCCAAAGTGTGGATAAAACATAAGAAAGTAGATAAAACCAAGCATGGAACATCAAAAATTATGGATACGTTTGCAATGTATCAACATCCCCAAGCTTAACTCCTGCTCGTCCTCGAGTAGGTAAGTGATAAAAAGAAAGAATAATTTTTTAGGTGACATGCACCATCATAAACTTGATCAAAGTATTTGTAAAACATTGAAAGCTGGGATCACAATACTTCAATCATAACATGAAAGACAAAGTTCTAACAATAAGACCAAGCAAATATGTTGCAACATGAAAGGGTACAAACAGAAGATTCATGAATAACAATGCTTTGCAAGACGTTTGTTTGTTTAACATAAAGAAAACATAGCATAGTGGCATTCAGCTTGTCCCTCATAGAGTAGCAAACATAAATGCAAAGGACACCTTCAAAGTTCATAAGACTGACTAGATACAAATAGTTTAAAAATAAGCAATATCAAGTTATGCATCAATCAACAAGTCTTGGGAAATTGCACATAGAACTAAGAATGGCCACTATGCTCTCAAAGTAGGTGCATAAAGATAGAAGGTGGAGACTCAATATAAAAGTGGAAGAAAGGCCTTCATAGAAGGAAGTAGAGATTCAAGTTTCTTAAAGAGCTTCCAAAAATTATGGTACTTACTAGCTTTCAGCTCTCATTGCCCCTATCATAAGCATCTTGAAGTGATTAAGGTTAAAGTGAACAAACTATGAAGTACATGCTTGACAAAGTATAAGTTGGAAATCTCATGTCCCTTGAATACGAGGGCCGCTCCTCATGCTACTCAAGTTTAATCACCGGTAAGTTCTTGTCATCGTAAGTACATGTGTATCATAGAGAACCGCCAATGGGGTACCCCTTGCCCGATGTTATGGAAGAATCCCCATATCAAAATGACAAGGCAAGCAGACAACAAGCATCTCAGCAATCTTCTTATTTACCATGGGAAAATGGTGCTTTTTTCTCTCTTTCCTCTTTTCTCATATTTCTTTTTTTTCTTTTCTTTTTCTCTTTTTTCTCAATATCTGACTCCTTTTTTATAAGAAGAATGCTTCATAGATAGCTCATTATGGTTACGTTGCAGGTTTCCACCATGACGACATGGATTAGACCAGCGGCCCAGGCGTTTCTCTAACACACATACATAACTCCATGGACTTACAAGCTCCCCTTTCATTTCACACCGATGACATCCATAGACAAAAGAGCATGATATCAACTAGGTACAAAGTACAAGTGCAATGTTGAAAGCATTCCCCATGACAACATGGTTCTGCTAATCCCCAACATATAAGTGCAAGCATATACAACATAGACGACACAATGGTTCAAGTTTATTAAGGGCAAGAAAAGTAGTGTGCCATCAAGTTCGTGAGAGCTTTAATCACTAGTTTTTTCGTAACAAGTTTAATTTGGAAGGTAAACAAATACATGAATATACTTGGAATAGAAAATGCTAATAGGTAGGTTTGGTGGACTCTTTGGAATAACTTGGTTTAAGGAGTTGGATGCATGAGTGGAACTCATACTTAGTTACGGAGGCTAGTAAAGGACTGGGAGCGACAAACTAAGAGAGCAATAATGGCCGTAATCATGCAGAGAGACAAAACATCATTAATCAAAGCATAAAGTGATACTACAAGTTGAAAATTAAAGGATCATAAAGGCTATGGTGACTTGGGATAGTCATAACATGGTGTGAGCATGTGCCAAGTCAACCCAAATAAAGTATGAAAGGAGAATATCACAATACTATGCATTAATATGCTAAAACAATGCATGATCCTTCCAAGGCACCTTAAGCAATCTCAATTGTTTATAAAATGTCATGCTACAACAAAGAATACTAAGCCTAAAGCCAAAACAATATCAAGCATGGCATGACAAAGCATAGGCCACAGTCAAAAACAAGCTCTCTTTACCACTTAAGCATGAGCTTTCCTACTCTTTTCCAATCCAAACCAAACTGTTTGAAAACCAATTCATGAAAGAGGGGGTCCAAACAATTTATTCAGCAAACTAATAAAACAAAGCAAACGAAAAACAAAAACGAAAAAGAAGATGCTCCAAGAACAACGCAACTGTGCATGAAACAATAAAAATGAAGTTTTTGGAAGAAACCTGGGATTTTTATTGATGAGGAAGGGGATGCCTTGGGCATCCCCAAGCTTTGACACTTGTACCTCTTGAATATTTCTTGGGGTGACACGGGTGGCATCCCCAAGCTTGAGCTTTAGTCCATCCTTCATCTTATTACTAATTCCTTCCATACACCTGAAATTTTTCCTTCATACAAAACTTCACACAATATTTATTAGCAACATTAGTGCACTCAAGATAATAAGTCTTTGGGTTCAGTTCCAACTCCAACAAAACTTCCATTAAAACACAAGCTACTGTAGCACTTCCCTCAAAAAGCTCAATTCCCCAAAAGAACTCAAAAAGGAACCAATAAGAAGCAAATGCAAATAATGGAAGGAATCTATCAAAACAGACCAGCACGTAAAGACGAATTTTTTCGAAGACCTTGTGTTGCTCAAATCAAAAAGTGTTGATCTAAGGAAAGTTATATAACAACCTGGGGCAGAAGCAGAAAAATTTACGCCTCAAAAGGATGTATAGATATTTTACTCGAATTTTTACAGTGAAGAACAGAAATATGTTTCGGGACAACAGCTTTCCCAATCATTACTTCTCTCTCATTAGAGGTTACTCTTGGCACAAAAAGCAAATAAAAAGGATAAGGAGCGGTTATTACTGAAGTACTTTTGGGTTACATTAGAGTTTACTCTCTCATTAGAGGTTACTAAAGTATTAACTTCCAAGAATCATCTAAAACTTTTGGGTTATCTCCCAATAAGTACTTTTCTTTAACGCCTTTAAGTTAGGCATGATAGTTTGATAGGATGCTCACATAAGAATTATGAATTGAAGTGAAAGAGAGTATCAAGAAGCAAATTCAAAACACATTTAAGTCTAACCCACTTCCTATGCATAGGAATCTTGTTTGCAAATAAATTCACAAAGAACAAAGTGACAGGCATAGGAAGATAAAAACAAGAGGAACTTCAAAACTTTCAGCACATGGAGAGGTGTTTCAATACCATGAAAACTTCTACAACCATATTTTCCTCTCTCATAATAATATTCATTAGCCTCATGAATAAACTCAACAATATAACTATCACATAAAGCATGCTTTTCTTGATCTACAAACACATAATTTTTATCAAGCTCAAAAATAGTGGGATTAAAACCTTCAATCCCACTTTTGACAATTCTATAACAAGATAGCTGATCTTTCAATATAGGACCATCGTCTAGAGATTTATCATAAACATTTTCTAAGAAAAACTCTTTAATACCATGCAAATCGAAGTTAAGCACAAATAAAGGATTATCATAGATAACATGAGCATAACATTCATCCTTCTTTGGTAAGTGTGGGGGACAATAAAATAATGTAAGGGATAAAGAGTTACTCTCATTAGAAGGTAGGCATGGGTAGCTAATCCATTGTTCCTCCTTTTGTTCATCACTCTCCTCCTCTTTTTCATCTAATGAGCTTTCAGGTTCATCAATTTCTTCTTCCATAGGATCCTGCAAGGCATTAGTCTCTTCCATTTGTGGAAAGCATCTATTAATATATTCAAGAATATAGCCATTTTATTCCTTGTAATTATCAAAGCAAAATCTAAGTATATCATAAACCTCAAATTTATAAGGTGAATCATCAATATTTTCAAGCAAACTAGCAAGTTTAAATGCACCCTTCCAAGCAATAAATTCTTCAATTTGTTCCACATCATAAAAGTCATAATTTCCTTTAACATAAGAAGATATGGTAACATTATCATTATACTCACATTGAAAAGGGAGGTGTTTATACCTCTTACAACAAGAAGATTTATCAAAGCAATAAGTAACATTATAAGTAGAGCACACGTTTCTAGCAATGGTATACAATTTATCAATTTGTTCCCATAAGTGTTTCCCTTTTTGTGACAAGCGGTGTTCCTTATAATAATATTTTTGATCTTCTGTGAACCCACCTTGACAATAAGATTTAGTTTCAAAGAAAACAACCATTGATAGAAAGCATGATAAAGCAAGACAATAACAAACCAACAAAAATAACAACTAGAGTAGGAACTAATTTTTTGTGTCGACCGACAACCTGCCGTGTGTCTGTGGCTCCGTGTCTGTGTCTGGCGTGTTCATCAGCTACGTTGGTCGGAACCATTTTGGTCCTTGGCAGAAAAAAACTATTACTACTACAGTACAATAGAGTAGAAATTCAAACTTTCCCGGTTTCAAAATTTTCACTTCCTTCACAAACATGCGGGGGGAAAGGATATTCAAAAGATCGCCATTCGCAGTACTACTAGTACAAGTACGAGTACTACTTAAGTGCTGAACAAGGGATTGGTTGATCTGGCCAGCATAAAAACAAAAAAGTCCCATCGCATTCGATGCTCACCATTATGATCTGGCCAACCTTCCTACTCCGCACTACTCCACCTCCATACCCTAGGAAGACGAAGCACCAAGCAAACCTGCAGCAAGCTGGTTCGAAAGTGAGGAGCGCTCCTTTTTTTCGTGAAGCAAGTAGTACTCCCTCCCCTCCTTCCCAAATTAGGACACATATTACTTCTGGTTAGAGTCAAATTTAATAAACTTTGACTAAATGTACGACATCAACTCAATGTTATTAAAATCATCATGAACTATATTTTCATATTATATGCATTTGTCATTAGAAAAGTCAGTATGTTTTCACATATAGTGGTTCGAACTTTATAAATATTGACTTTGACCAAACTTAATACGCGTCGAAAATTGGGAAAGAGGCAGCAGTATGAAGAGTATGGCCCGATCAGCTGCTCTCTCGAGGAGCCGTACGCAACTGTTTTCAATTCCTTGTTTTGTTTTAGGGTCCTTTGTGCTAAATGTATGGACCTTGATGTAATTTTCCCTTTTTCGTTCCTTTATATAAAATGTAGTCCCCCATCCGTGTAAAATTCTAACCAATAAGTGTAAGTGGTGAAATTTAAACAAATTTAAGCTTACTTCTCAACGAGTATGAACATTCTTGGATTTCAAGCCGAACGACCAATGTCAAGGCCATATCAACATTATGTTGATAGCCCGATACGAGAGAATTTGCATGGCAACAGATTGGGCCATATTTTGAAAACAATTGAACACGAAGTAGTATGAAGAGTTTGACTCAGATTAGCTGATGCCCGGAGAAGGAGTTGAACCAGAAAGTTCTCCTTTTACAGTCCTTTGGGATAAATGTATTCTTTCTTTTTTGATTACCTTCCTCGCGTATGTATAAGACCGAATCCATTCTTTTTCCATATCGATTTTGAAAAAGAACTACAAATCCTTAACTTTTCGAGGAATCCTTCATCAGTGGTTGTGAATGACTGACTTTTTCAATCCTTTCGACCTTGGTTCCGTAGGAGCAAGTCAGAAAGGCCACTCAACCAAAGAAAGATAATGGAGAGTTGCCCGAAATGAGCACTAAAGACTTTTCGAGAGATCTCCTCCAAATCACCCGTATGACTATCGAAATCGTGAGCATCAGCATGTAGGTTCCAGATCCAAGTGGTAGTATCAGGGGGCTGATATCATCAACCGCGCTAATCTTGGTATGGAAGTAATGCACCCTTCTAGGGGATTCTGTGTCAGAAAGCGTTAATATTTATTTCATTTCATTAAAAATAAGAAGCCAATTCTGTTCATAAGAAGAAAGAGAAGCAGATCTATTCTATACTCGATAAGTGCCCTTTTTAGGTCTTTGATGTAAAATATGCTCCCACTGACCTTTTAAAATGCTAACCTAAAAGTAAGTGGTGAAATTTTGACGATTTTAAGCTTACTTGTAAACGAGTATGAACATTCTTGGATTTTAAGCCAAACGACCAAGGTCATCAAGGCCATATCAACATCATACTTTATATGTTGATGATCCCATGTGAGAGAATTTGCATGGCAACAGATCTGGCCATGTTTTGAAAACAATCGAAGAGGAAGTAGTATGAAGAGTTTGGCTCAGATCAGCTGATCTCTCGAGAAGGAGCTGAACCAGAAAGTTTTCCTTTTATGGTTCTTTGGGCTAAATGTATGGACCTCGATGTAAATTTCCCTTTTTTAGGTCTTTGATGTAAAATATGCTCCCACCGATCGTGTAAAATGCTAACCTAAAAGTAAGTGGTGAAATTTAAACAAATTTACCTTAGCTATCAATGAGTATGAAGTTTCTTGGATTTCAAGCCGAACGACCATAAGGTAAGGCCCTATCTCTACATCATACTTTATGATCCCATATACAAGAATTTGCATGGTGACAAATTTGGCCATATTTGTAAAACTATCGAAGAGGAAGTAGTATGAAATGTATGGCTCGATCCGCTGCTCTCTCAAAGGGACCCAAACCCGACTATTTTCTTTGCTCAATTTTAGGGTCATTTGTGCTAAATGTATGGACCTCAATGTAATTTTCCCTTTTTATGTCCTTGATGTAAAATGTACTCCCACCGCCCGTGTAAAATTCTAACCTAAAAGTAAGTGGTGAAATTGAACCGAATTTAATCATAGTTGTCGACGAGTATGAAAAATTCTTGGATTTCAAGATGAACAACCAAGGTCAAGGCCATATCAACATTATACTTTATGTTGACGATCCCATATCATAGAATTTGTATGGCAACAGATTTGGCCATATGATTTTGAAAAAAAATCAAAGAGGAAGTAGTTGAAGAGTTTGGGTCAAATCAGCTAATCTCTCGAGAAGGAGCCGAACCAAAAAAAGGTTTTCCTTTTAGGGTCCTTTGTGCTAAATATATGGACATCGATGTAATTTTCCCCTTTTTTAGGTCCTTGATGTAAAATATGCTCCCACCGATCATGTAAAATGTTAACCTTAAAAGTAAGTGGTGAAATTTTAATGAATTTAAGCTTAGTTGTCAACGAGTATGATCATTCTTAGATTTCAAGCCGAACGACCACAAGGTCAAGGCCATATCTCTACATCATACTATATGTTGATGATCCCATACCAAAGAATTTGCATGGTGACAAATTTGGCCAGATTTTGAAAAAAAAATCAAAGTGGAAGTAGTATGAAGAGTATGGCTTGATCAACTACTCTCGTGAGAAGGAGCCGAACCCGACTGTTTTCCTTGCTTGATTTTAGGGTCCTTTGTGCTAAATGTATGGACCTCGATGTAATTTCGCCCTTTTAGGTCTAAAAGTGTAAATGGTGAAATTCATACGATTATTTTAAGCTTACATGTCACTGAGCATGAATATTCTTGGATTACAAGCCGAAAGACCATGGTCGTCAAGGCCATATCAACATCATACTTTATGCTCATGATCCCATGTTAGAGAATGTGCATGGAAATAGATTTTGCCATGTTTTGGAAACAATCGAAGAGGATGTAGTATTAATTGTTTGGATCAGATCATCTGATCTCTCGAGAAGGAGTCGGACCAGAAATTTTTCTTTTAGGGTCCTTTGTGCTAAATGTATGGACCTTGATGTAATTATTTCTTTTTTGAGGTTCTTGATGTAAAATGTACTCTGATCGATCGAGTAAAGTTCTAACCTATAAGTAGTGGTGAAATTCAAATGAATATAAGCTTCATTGTCAACGTGTATGAACCATTCTTCAATTTCAAGACGAACCACCAACGTCAAGGCCATATCTACATCATACTTTATGCTCATTGTCAACACCCGGATTTTTAATCCCAGATGCCCATTATCCCATACCTCGCAATCCCAGGATTACCATTTTTGCGAGACATAACGGATTGGATATCACAGTACATCATCCATTATAAACCATACATAAGGTTTTACACAAATAAGGATCTCATGATCCAGTCTTTAATACAACAAGCAGCAGAATTAAACGATAGCGTAGCGGTGGGGTCCATCTTCAGGCACAGTAATGTTAAGGCAGATAGTCCTAGTTATCATAGCCGTCCAGCTAACCATCATCTTGATAATCTCCTTCATAGTCTGGCCATGATAATAGCCAGGGACAAAATCCATGAGTACTCTTTGAGTACTCGCAAACTACTACTAGCAAGGGTTATGATTCTAAGTTAAAGTGCTGAATTGAAAGAATAACTATCGAGTTAAGTTTGAAACCTAAGCTGAGTTCTGAAGCAAGAAAAGATAAATTAAAGTTCTAGAATCACTTAAGTTGGGAAGTTATTATCATCTACACAACCCTATTGTGGTCAAGTCAAAGTTCATCATTCTTTTCAAGTTATTTAGAAAACATCTGACAACGAAACAGTATGGCCATTCCAACTGTCCATAACCGCGGACGTGGCTATTCAAATAGTTTGACACTCTGCAGAGGTGGTACACTTTCACCACAAGATTCGATACATCTGTCAGGGATAACCCTGAGTCATCATACTTAGTATGCAGATAATCAAACATAACCTTCCCTTTACACACCCTAGTACAAGCACCTCTCCTATGAGCATGGCCTCCCAACCATGACCATCAGTCATCTTGGGCACTTCATAGGTGGACATCATTGATAGGTAGCCTCATATCAAACCTCTCCCGTGAGGGAACTAATACTAATGCATATAAATTTCCAGCTAAGCCTTACCCAATTCAGGTAATGTGGTTGTACGGTAAATTTGGAATGGTATCGCATCCGAATCCAACCATCAGTTTTATAAAAGGGTTAAGGCTCATGCCTCATCATTTTCATCATCATAAACCAATTGTGTTTCTCAACACATGTCAAAACATCTCAATAGAATGACTCATCATTCCAAGGTTTTCATAACTCATTTTCACCAAGTGTTCCCATCTAAAGTGACTCAAGTTTTCGAGCTATTCTAAAGTACTAAGTGAAGAGGGTTCACTAAGGTGGAAGGATGGGATCAATCTCATGCCATAGAATTACATCTAAAGGTTTCTAAGTAGGTCAAGTTTTATACTCTTTATGCTACCTTCAAAATTAATTAAAGAACTTTGTGTAAACTAAGGGGGTAAAACTTGTCAATAAGACTTGGGGTACTAATAGTTAAAGGGGGTGTGATCAAAGTATGCTTAAGGCATCTTTACTAAAGCATGTTTGCAAGGGTTAGCTTGCCACTAATAGCTTGCCTTGGTTGGTGCAGTGGTTGAAGTTTTCTTCTTCTTCTTCTTGGTAGAACTCCTCCTCCACGAAGGCTTGGTCGGTACTATCGTCTAGAAATACATAGGGAGTGCACAATCACCAAACAATCCTTAACTAGGCTAAGTATTATTCTAAACCACACAATTGATGATCTATTATCATCACAAGCATCACAAGTTTAATTCAATAGTTTCAACCTTTTTATTTTGGAAAAGTAATTTCTACTCATTGAAATATTAACTAAAATTTAATATTCACCACCAAAATATGGGATCATGTGGACACATGTCCTCACCACATATTATAACATGTGGGAATGAGATTTAAAGGTTGGACCAATATTACTTTGGTTTAAGTTCATTATTTAATGATTTAAACTGACTAGAAATGCCTATATAGCATTATTTTGGTACTAGTCCACAGTCACTCCTGTAAACCTTAATATTATTACATATTTGGATAGATATGATGAAATGTGATTTTTGAGAGTTGGAATCAACTCAAAATCTAACTTGGTTGATTTTATAAAAATGTTTCAAGTTGCAAAAGCTTATGTCTTCTTATTTTTATTAGGATAAATCTATAACTCTAAATGAATTAAATCCAACGGGCTTGGATAGAGCATTTCAATACCTTTCAGACAAAATTAGTTTCATGTAATTTGGATTTGTCAAACTCACAGAATTGAATTTTGAAACACTGGCCAGAAACTATATTCTAACTAAAAACAAAAACCTAGATTTGAATCTACGGGCTTGCGCGGGAAAGGAAATGGGCCAGCCCAGTGGCCCTACACGGCACGAGGCTCAGCTGGCAGGGGTCCCACTTGTCACATAAAAAAAAAATCGCCAAGGCCTGTGGGCTATGCGATAGAGAGAGTGATCACGCACGAGGTGGGTGCGTCGACGATGATGGGGTTGTCGCTGCAGAGCTGCACTTAAACAGTGTGGCTGTGCTGTAACAGATTGTCGATTAGAGGCTACGGCTGAGGTTAAGTAAATGCGACAATGGGCTGGGTGGGTCGCCTTTCGAACCCTAGCGGCTCGGTGGGGTCTCTTGGGGCGTACCAAGGCTCTAGCGGGAAGTGCTGGCGAACAAAGTGGAAGACGACCGAGGCGAGGCGTGGTCACGGCGAGCTTGGGGTGGAGTCAGCACCCTTCATCTCCAGAGGCGGCTCGGCTCCAATTCGTAGCTGCTTGCTCCACTTGCTCATGAGGGGTGGTTGAGGTTCAGAGGTGAGGGAGTGGAATGGTGTGAGTCTTTGGTGCTGGGAGGGCTCTTTATAGGCTCGACGGTGAGACCGAGCGGGATGGGCGGTCGACGGTGGCATGGCTACGGGCGAGCTAAGCGGCATGGCTGGGGTGGCGATCGATGGGCGGTCCCTAAGCGGTGCTCTAGTGCTTCAATGCGTGAGGGCGGTGGCATGCGATCGGGTGAGGTGGCTCTGCTGCCAAAGCGGCTGTGTCCACGGCGGTGGCTGTGGGGCTTTGGGGCGAACGGAGGTGTCTGGGTGTTCTCCGTGTCGGCGAGCGGTGGCGCTGGCTGGTGTCGGCTTGTGCACGCTGGGACAAGGCGCTCTGGCATGGCGGCGTCGGCATGGTCGATAGGCTCGGGCGGTTCCGTCGTTCTGGTCGCTGTCCTTGGGCTGGGACTGGTTGGTGATGGACCATCTATCTCGACACGGTGGACTGGCGTGGCGTGGCTTGTCTTCAGCCGGGGGTGCCCAAGTGGGGGTTCGCCTTAATGGCCATGACCATTTGGTCGTGGCATAGTGTGCTGGGCTAGAGAGGTTAGGGGAGTAGTGGAGAGGTTTTTGGTGGCAATTTGGGGAACAAGTTTGGCTAACACTATTTAAAATAGTGAAATTTGTTTAGTTTGTAATCTGCCGCCAAGTGTTTGATGAAATGGCATAAGAGAAAAAGTTTTGAATTTTGAGTTCAAAAATTTTGGGTGATCTCCACTAGTGCTAGGTAGTCTCTGGTTGCAAGGGTTTTGAAAATGGAGCTCAAATACATGGTTTTTGAAATAGGGGTGATTTATGCATATGCATTAGATTCAATTTTAAACTGTCATTTAAAATAGTTAACAGGAGGTTTTTAGTAGATCAAAAGGTGGGACTTGGTACCTCATTATGTGTACTAGCAAGGGGTGTAAAGATCAAGAATTGTTTCTGTTAAGAATTGAGTACTAGGAATAGCCAAAGTAGGTATGAGAGTTAAATTTGTCCAAATGACCATTCCTTCATTTTAATTCTTTTTGATTTGATTTTCTTTAGGAAAAGTTTGGGAATGATGTAGATGATGTTTAAATCACCTAAGAAACATTTTAGAAGCACAGGATCACACAATCATGGCAATTCAAAACAACTCCTATTTTAAATGCACACATATATGAATGCTTTTATTTTAAATATGGAAAGTTTTTGTTAATCCTAATTTTGGATGATTTGATCTTTGATAAACTTGGATTGAAGTTTTGGGATGTTACACTCATGATCCCATATCCAAGAATTTGCATGCCGACAAATTTAGCCATATTTTGAAAACAATCGAAGATGAAGTAGTATGAAGAGTATGGCTCGATTAGATACTCTCATGAGAAGGAGCTGAACCCGACTATTTTCATTGCTTAATTTTAGCGTCCTTTGTGCTATATGTATGCACCTCGATGTAATTTCCCCCTTTTAGGTCTAAAAGTGTAAGTGGTGAAATTTAGATGATGTTAAGCTTACTTGTCAACGAGTATGAACATTCTTGGATTTTAAGCCAAACGACCAAGGTCGTCAAGGCCATATCAACATCATACTTTGCATGGAAACAGATCTGGTCATGTTTTGAAAACAATCAAAGAGGAAGTAGTATCAAGAGTTTGGCTCAGATCAGATCATCAGAAATTTTTTCTTTTAGGGTCCTTTATGCTAAATGTATGGACCTCGATGTAATTTTTGCTTTTTTGAGGTCCCTGATGTAAAATGTACACAGATCGACTTTGTAAAGTTCTAACCTAAAAGTAAGTGGTGAAATTTAAATAAATTTAAGCTTAGTTGTCAACGAGTATGAACCATTCTTGTATTACAAGACGAACGACCAAGTTTAAGGCCATATCAACATCATACTTTATGCTGATGATCCCATATTCAAGAATTTGCATACCGACAAATTTGGCCATATTTTAAACACAATCAAAGATGAAGTAGTATGAAGAGTGTGGATCGATTAGCTACTCTCTCGAGAAGGAGCCGAACCGGACTGTTTTGCTTTCTTAATTTTAGGGTCCTTTGTGCTAAATGTATGGACCTCGATGTAATTTTCCACCTTTTTAGGTCCTTGTTGTAAAATGTACTCCCATCGACCGTGTAACATTCTAACCTAAAATTAAGTGGTGAAATTTAAACAAATTTCAGCTTATAGTTATCAACGAGTATGAACATTCTTTGATTTCAAGCCGAACGACCACAGGTCAAGGCCATATTAGTATCCAAGATTTTGCATGGCGAGAGATTTGACCATATTGTGAAAAAAATCAAATAGAAAGTAGTATTAAGAGTATAGCTCGATTATCTACTCTCTCGAGAAGGAGCCGAACCTGATTGTTTTCTTTGCTCAATTTTAGGGTCCTTTGTGTTAAATGTATGGACCTCGATGTAATTTTCCCCTTTTTAGGTCCTTGATGTAGAATGTACTCCCACTAATCGTGTAAAATGCTAACCTAAAAATAAGTGATGAAATTTCAAAGAATTTAAGCATAGTTGTCAATGAGTATGAAAAAATCTTGGATTTCAAGCCGAACGACATTGAGGTCAAGGCCATATCTCTACATCATACTTTATGTTGATGATCCCATATTCAAGAATATGCATAGCGACAGATTTGGCTATATTTTGAAAACAATCGAAGAGGAAGTAGTATGAAGAGTATGGCTCAAACAACTACTCTCTCAAGAAGGAGCCGAACCAGCCTATTTTCTTTGCTCAATTTTAGGGTCCTTTGTGCTAAATGTATGGACCTCGATGTAATTTTCCCTTTTTAGGTTGTTTATGTAGAATGTACTTTATGCTTATGAACCCATATCCAAGAATTTGCATGCTGACAAATTTGGCCATCTTTTGAAAACAATCAAAGATATTAAAAACAAAAAATAATCAATTTCATTTTTCCAAGTGATAGAAATTTATTTTCTAAAAAGCAAGTAAGAAGATTTTGTTGATCAGCTACTCTCTTGAGGAGCCGTACCCGACTGTTTTCAATTCCTTGTTTGGTTTTAGGGTCCTTTGTGCTAAATGGATGGACCTTGATGTAATTTTCCCTTTTTTAGGTCCTTTATGTAAAATGTAGTTCGACCATCCGTGTAAAATTCTAACCAAAAAGTGTAAGTGGTGAAATTTAAAAGAATTTAAGATTACTTCTCAACGAGTATGAACATTCTTGGATTTCATGCCGAACGACTAAGGTCAAGGCCATATCAACATCATACTTTATGCTGATGGCCCCATCTGAGAGAATTTGCATGGCAACGGATTTGGCCATATTATGAAAACAATCAAAGAGGAAGTAGTATGAAGAGTTTGGCTCTGATCAGCTGATCTCTCGAGAAGGAGCTGAACCAAAAAAAATTCCTTTTATGGTCCTTTGGGCAAAATGTATGGACCTCCATGTAGATTTCCCTTTTTAGGTCTTTAATGTAAAATATGCTTCCACCGATCGTGTAAAATGCTAACCTAAAAGTAAGTGGTGAAATTTAAACAAATTTAAGGTTAGCTGTCAACGAGTATGAACTTTCTTGGATTTCAAGCCGAATAACCACAAGGTAAGGTCATATCTCTATATCATACTTTATGATCCCATATCCAAGAATTTTCATGGCGACAGATTTGGTCATATTTGTAAAAAAATCAAAGAGGAAGTAGTATGAAACATATGGCTCGATCAGCTGCTCTCTCGAGAAGGAGCCGAACCCGACTAGTACTCCCTCCGGCCAAAATTAATTGACTAGAATTTATCTGATTCTAATGCATCTATCACTAGAACATGTTTATATACATCCAAATCTAGACAAATTTGAGTCAAGTAATTTGAGGGAGTACAATAGAGTAGCAATTCAAATTTTCCTAGTTTCAAAATTTTCACTTCCTTCATAAACATCTGGGGGGGAGGATATTCAATAGATCAACATTTGCAGTACTACTAGTACTATAGGGTACAGTGAGTAGTAACAAAAGAAACTTTTTTTGACAATATTACCAAAAGAAAGGACGTCTCAAAAGAAACTTCATTCAACCATTAACATAACAACACGATTTTAAATATAAAGGAATCGCTGCTAAACTAGTGTAGGTACGGCTCCTCCTAGCACCTAGTCCACAATGCCAGCGACAGCTCTTGACATCGGCACCAACGCCAGCTCGAGCGACACAGCCGGCTCCTGACTCATCGTCACCTCTGGATAACGCGGCGGCACCTCCTGAGACATTGGAGGCACCTCCGGATAACATGGCAGCACCTCCGGATAAGGCGGCAGTACCTCCTGAGCCATCAGCGGCACCTCCAGATATGGGGGCGGTACCTCCAGAGCCATCGACAGCTCCGGGAGGACACTGTGGATGAAGTTGCTATTATTGGGGAACCGGTCCCAGTAGTTGGTGAAAATGTTGGCGCCGGTGAACACCACCATCTCGTAGTCGCAGTGGAACACCTGGCCATAGAGGAGACGGGCGTACCTGAAGTTGACGAAGTTGACCTTCAACGTCCTGTCTGGATTGTCGTGGAGGCGATACATATGGTACTTGCGGTGACCGTACCCAGCTTCGTGGAAGGCGCACGCCAGCTGCCACTTTGTTCTCTGTGGGGAGAAGGCCCAAATGCGCACGGCATGTCCTCCTGTAGCCGGAAGGTGTCCATGGATGACAGACGAGGACGGAGAGTGTTGCTAGAAGCGGGGGATTAGAGATGGACTAGTGCGGGGAAGGGGAGAGGATAAATAGGAAGGTGATGATCCATGATTAATGTGGCAGATTACCGAAGCGAGGGGACAATCAATGTCGCTGATGAAGCCGATGCGTGTGGCAAATATCAATGATGATGACTAGGATAAGCGATTGGATGGAATGCTAACTCTGATTCCCGCACTCGATGGCGCAGTCATAATTTTGTGGTGCGTCCATGGCGACCGCGACCTCCCCAATCTGTGGGCCCTACGTAGATGATTGAGTCGATGGGTGAAAACAAATTGATAAAGTGATCTCTTTTCTACTCCCTCCGGTCCTATTTTTACTTTATTACTCAATATATCCCACTTCATTGGAAGTTGATATGAATACCATCGAAATTGTATTCATCAAGGCATTCGAGGAAGCAAAAAGGAGCCTGACAAGATACTGTACTTAGTACTACTAGCTTGCTCCTAGATGGAACTATGGAACTTTTATAGTAGTAGCAACTAGACGTACTAGTAGTAGTACTCAAGTATTAATCCTGTTTGTATTATTAGTACTCAGCTTTTTGTGCCTAGTCGATCTCGTACTGCTGCTAATTTTTTTAAAAATACGATTAATTTAACCAATTTCACGAATAATACTTGAATTTGAGGAATTGGGAATCTAGCACGGCATCGGTGTTTGAAACACTGACCAGTACCTATCGGCATTTGAAATACCGACTAGACCTATCAACATTTGAACTATCAACTGGTTTGTCTTTCCTTTGTTAAGGACAAGATGATGAGATGTGTGGTCGGTATTTCAAATGTTGATAGATACTAGTCATTATTTCAAATGTTGACAGGTACTGGTCGATATTTCAAACACCGACGCCGCGCTAGATTCGCAATTCATTGAATTCGTGTATTATTCGTGAAATTTGTTAAAAAAATTGTATTATTTTAGAAAACAATAGCCGTACTGCTAGCAAGGCGAGCAAGGGCTCCTTCCACCACAAATATTTTGCCTTATTTTTTTAAAATGCTCCTCCACCCAAAATTATGTCTCGTCGTTGCCTTTTGTGAGAGAAGAGGCTCCTGGATGAAGGAGAATCATCCTCCCTCTCTCATCCTCAATGCGGCATTAGCTGCTATGCTCCACTCATGCATCTATGCCTGGCACTTGTTCAGGTGGGAAGCATCACATCAGTCACCTCTTCCTTCCCATGTAAGCTTCCACGCAATGGAGTACAACCGTGCAGACACAGCAGTGCAGAGAAATTTGGGGCCCGTGGTGGTCCAGCCCAACTGTCCTTCTGTTTGCCTCATGCTTCCACCAAAAAATGAGCTCTTGCTGGATGTTTTCTTTCTCTTCCATATTAGGTGCGCTTCAGAGTGCTAAATAACTTAGGCTACTAAAACTTTCACATGTTACTACAGTACCTTCAAAGTGTACTGGGTGAAAAAAAATATACACCATTACTTTTTATAGAAGTGGCTCATTCATATTTTTTTGAGTTTTACACATTACAGAGCATAGTTTTATATAGCGGTGATATGTCATACTTTATTATTATGTGGGTCTCACGTGCTAACTTAATAATAAAAGGGTGGTGCACAAATACAAAGAGGCCGCTAATTTTGTCCAATTAAACCAGGAATTTGTAGATAATATGCCTCAAAATATATAAAAAGGACCCTAGTATAGAAAGGAAAGGCGCAATCAGGTAGATCTTCATTGATTATCAGTGGTGGTATATAAAATAAGGGCACGGCTCGAGGCCGAATCAGAGAGTCCTCATTTTCCACCACCCAAATCGCAATGCTTCGGACGATCACTCTAAAGATGAAAACCACCATTCTCAGTTGTTCCTCCTATTCCTAGCCCCTCAAGCCTCGGCAGGTCTACAACGTCTCTCCATTTCTCCCTCAGAATCCATTGATTTTTCTTTTGTTGGTTCCTCCGTGCAACTATTTTATTTTTTGAACTTCCATTTCTACAGTGCATGGATATTCATCTAGTCTGCCACCGCTGCATCCGCAAGATCACATCCTGCCAGAAGTGCGAGCATCCTAGCGGCTGATTCACCCACAAGCCCACCATGGACACCATCCTATCAGAGGCTAGGGTCGAGTGCACCCACAAAGGATGCAGTAGTTTGTTGTCCTACTACGAACTCCATGAGCACAACATCATGTTCTGGTACGCTCCTTGCACTTGCACGGAGACCGGCTGCGACTTTGCCGCCCTACTGCCAGCGCTCGTCACCCACCTCGAAGCGGTCCACTCGATCCAAGTACACAAGATCCAGTATGCCACCACCAAAGCTTTCCAGGAGATGGTGCCACTACCGGGCGAGGCGTTCCGCCGGCTCATCCTCGTTGGGGAGCACGACGGCACCGTGTTAGTCCTGACGATTGGCATGGTAAGCACAGCCCCCCTTGTGTCTGCGGTTTGTGTTAGGGCCGCGATGTGCGACTTGTCGGTGTATAGGTTGAGGATGTGGACGACAGGAGGAGGGCCAGCACCGTGACGGTGGAGCTCGACGCGCCGAGCTCCGCTAAGATGGGTGACGTCACGTTTGAGGACCTTATGTCTTACCTGGCGGCGCCGCCTCATTACCTGGTCGGTCCTACTATGTCGAAGGAGCTGTGTTTCTTCTTTCATGTCGAGTTTTAGTGGTGATGTAAGCTGCTGTTAATTGGTTTAATTGCAAAAAGATCGTTTGCATTCCTGGAATGGTGGATTTTGTAGTAGTAGTACTCTATCTCCCAAGAAATAAGGCTCCCTTATTTTTCTTGTTTTTTGTTTGACCAAGATTTACTCTAAATATATATAAAGAATGTTGGTACTATACAAATTTAGCATAATTGGAAAGTGTGTTTCAATACGAATTCAACAAAACAAATTTTACACAATATAACTAAATTTTAGTTTCTCCATTTATTCAGTCAAACTTTACATTGGAGCGCGTGTGCGCCTTATTCCTTGAAAAGGAGGTAGATGAGTTCGGTGGATGTACTCTCCTGAGTATTTTTCATGAAGTCTTAACTTCCAATGGGTTGGGTGGATGTACTCTGCTGAGTAGTAAGGTGAATAGGATTAAGGCTCTCTGTTTAGGAAGGCCAGAGGGCTAATTTGCAATACTACCAAGTAGATGAATTATTCACTCTAATTAATTTATGCATGCAACACTAGGTTTACATGCATGAGACGCTAGATAAAAAAGGGGACATGATGAGAGATTAAACAACATGCATTGGGAGACTGAGAGAAAATAGAGATATCTAAATTAATGAGTCACGGGAATTAAGACAATAAAGAAAATAGGTCTTATAATTTCTAACAATTTTAAAAAACTCTTTGGCCTAATAATCCCAAACAAAGGTAGGAGTACCGGTCAACATACATTCGGGAGTACTAGTATGTACTACTCCGTAGTAGTAGTACAATAGTGGAGTATGGTAGTAGTAGTACTCCCCTCCGATTCATATTAATTGTCACTGGATTGGATGTACTCGTATCTAGCACTAAAACATGTCTAGATACATCCATTTTCCCGACAAGTAAATATAGCCATTTTTGGAGTAGTACTAGTTTGGTTGGAAGAAATCATATTTTTCCGCGGTAGGGACGGTGGTTTTTTGCTAGTAGTAGTACTAGTACATAATAGGTAGTAGTAATATATGTGTTTATACTGTACTAACTCAACATACATTCAGGCAATCGACAAATATTCATCTTGCGGTCCTGCTGCTATAGTGCTACTAGCAGTTTTTCAGGTGCCCATTCATCCTCTGTCTTTCAGCAGTACTCCGCCCTTAAGCAGTATAAATGGAATTACTCAAAGAAAGTCTCTACCACTATAAAATTATAACCTGCTATGGCTGTTGATTGACAAGTCAATTTATTGAGGTGGGGTGGGCTGTTGGCGTGCTATGATGCCTACTCCTACTATCACTCTACAGTAAAAATAAAAGAAACAACTGTGATTCCTTGCATTAATTCTTGCCTCCACCCCTTGCATGCCTGCAGTATATACATGCATTAACTTCTGCGAGTAGTAGTACAAGTAGGAGTATTATCAAGCAAGGATATACCGAAATGCAAAGATATACTCATAGGTCACATGGTGTACCATTCTGAGTCTTTGTCTTCTTCTTCTTTGTTCTGCATGCCCTTGCCCTTCTTCCTTAGTTCTTTTTTTCGTTGAACATTTTGAGAGTTTGTTGACCCCTCTCGAAGTTCACTATCCGCATGTATACCTCGTAGGTCGCCTAGGCATCAAGGTTTGCATACTTGATCTACTCTTTGGTCAGGGGCATGTTCCCTTACTGCTTGTGGTCCACGTCCTTCTCTTCTTCATGACTTTGTAACGGATGTCTATGAGGGCCACCATGTAGTCAGCCAAAGAATCCTTCTCATTCGTGGAGCCGGCAGGCTTCCACCTTTTCTGGATGTCCATGAAGTTCATCATTGGTACTAGAGAACGCCTAAGCCTGATACAGTCGTTGCTGATGTCGACGCCTACAAAGTAAATGTTAGGGTTGGCGAGGAACTCTGCTAGCTTGGAGCATGACTGGTCGGCCTGGTAGATCTGGTAGACCAGGAAATCTATGACCACACATAGCTGGACGATAGCAGCCTTCTACATCAACGATTGCTCGTTGGTGTACTCGATGTTGAGGCCAACAATCTTGTCGTCTATTTCCTCCAGGAGCTTTTGGATTTTCTCGATGTAATCGTTCACCAACAACGCTCTATTGGTACACACCACCTATAGTGTGGTGTTGCCAGGGTCCACAAAGTAGTACATCTTGTCCAACGACACCACCATGCACCGTGATTGGCGCCTTCTTTTGTTTTGCAGAGGTCTGGCCAGGTGATAGAAAAGGAATGGGATAGATAAGAAAGGAACCACTAGGAAGATCGGGAGATGCATGCATGAGCTGTTCGGGAGACAAAAGGGCATGCAGTTTCCCCCGGCCCCGCTAGTAATGCTACACTTATGGAATGGAGGGGTTGTTCCGTTTTTCTCTCTGGCAGAATCAGGATTGATTGTCACCTAATCTCGTAAGATCTTTCCGTAACAAATCCTCCCATAAGTCTAGCATTATTGCGGCCCTGCCCATGTATTCCTATAGAATAGAATTTATTTAAGGATCAGTTTTACAGACGTGGATTATTTATGGCTATAGGTTGATTTCTAGATTATACAAAAAGTATAAGAACCAAACACACGGGATACTTTATGAACGTAGCTCGTAAGTATAAATATTTTTTGAGTTTCACCTACTACTATAATTTTATATAAAAAATGATATGTCATACCTATATGATCTGATTCTCACGTGCAAGGAACTTGCAACTAACTAGTTATTTCTTATCTTATCTTACCACTATATCTCTATTATTATAATGGAGTTGTTTTGAATTGGATCCTTAGCACCAATCCTGACCGTTGGGCTATAAGATCCAATGGTTCACCTGGATTCATTTTTAATAGTACCTAGAGCAAACTCCACCATTTTCTAGAACCATCATGTCGCCACCCCCAAAATTTCATAGCATAGTAGCCTATATTCTGTCTACTACTATAATGGAGAAGTTTTGAATTCGATCCATAGCACCAATCCTGACCGTTGGGCTGTTAGATCCAATGGTTTAGAGTAGCTTGATTCTTGTTGAATAATACCTAGAGCAAACTCAAACATGTTCTAGAACCATCATGTCACCATCCCAAAAATTTCATAGCATAGTAGGATGTATTCTCAATATGGGTAGATAGTTATTACTAATATACGTAATGTATGCATTTTTTCTAACAAGGATATTGTTTAATAACAACTTAACGTTTGTTAAATCACATTTCATATAGTATATACATGTGTGGCACGTCCCTTTTG
This sequence comes from Avena insularis, assembly GCA_023614405.1. Taxonomy (NCBI): domain Eukaryota; kingdom Viridiplantae; phylum Streptophyta; class Magnoliopsida; order Poales; family Poaceae; genus Avena; species Avena insularis. The sequence goes on from CM042696.1 coordinate 250,275,634, forward strand.
ATCAACACGTGAGACTCAGATAATAGACGTCTGACATATACCACTAAAATTTTACTAGGTAAAGCATAAAAAAATATAAATTTGATCAACATCTATAAAGTATGGGTGTATATTTGGTTCTTGTACTTTGTATATCATTTAGAAGTCAACGATTATTAGCTATCTAAAACTTGAAAATTCTGGTAACATGGTCTAGAGAAACGAGGGAGAAGATTCTAGAATGATGGAGAAGTGTGTTTTGAGTTTTGTGCATACCATTCATTGTGATAAAGACTATCAATAAAATCTTCTAGATGCTAGAATGGAAAAGAAGATCCAACAGCTGGAAATGTTGGGATTTGCGAGTCTTAATCCAACGGTCAATATTCAAACTTATTCATACACATTTCCAGTGTTGGATCAAGACTCTTGAATCCCAACATTGCCAGTAGTTGGATCATCTTTTCCATTTTAGCATCTAAAAAATACTACTCCCTCCGTCCATAAATAACTTACTTGGGTTTATCTAGATTCGAATGTATCTATACACTAAAATGCGTCTAAATACATTCAAATCTAGACAAAACCAACTTAGTTATTTTTGGATGAAGGGCGTACTTTTGATAGTCTTAATCACAATGTATGCATATTACTACTCCAAGTAACTTACCACTTAGACCAGCCTTAGAGCATCTCTAGCATGGAAAAAATAGTGCGCTATTTCACGCTATGTAGCATGATATAGCTTATTTGGAGAGTCCACGATATTTTTGAAAGATTTTGCTCGCTATGGTGATGTTTTTTAAATAGCATGCTATATCACGCTAAAACATCATAGCGTTAGCGCTATTTCAAGTATAGGACGTTATTTTTTGTTGGCGAGTGTGGAGTAAGATAACATATGATGAATGTGTCAAGTAAGCAAACATACAATGAAAATTTGATTGTTAAACTTAATTGATCATGTCAAGCTTCCACCTCCTCCTGCAGCACCTGGCGTTGTACCTAGATTCAGCCCTGCTGGTTATCCTCCAACTTGGATAGCGCCGGAATTGATTATGCATGTACAAGTATTACTCTAGGCAATTCTTTACATGCTGAAATCATTTATATTCATGATATACCTGTTATATTTTAAATTTTTACAAAAAGATGTTTTGTAAAATAGCGTGTTATTAGCACGCTATAACTTTCATATCGTCTGGAGAAAAGCCACGCTAAATTAAATAGCACGCTAGTATTTTTTTCCTTGATCTCTAGTGGCTTGTCTAAATTTGGTAGTCTCCTAGAGCATCTTGATACGTCCATTTTGCATCACTATTCTAATCATATTTTACTATTATTCACTTATATATTTCATATTATGAGATGATACTTATGTTATTTCATCTGTTTTTTCATGGTTGATGACTTTTGGAGCATGGACCGCTGTAGTCAGGATTCTGATGGAAAAGGGGCTATTTGGAGGCAAAATTCGCGAAGATCAGAAAATCCGGGAAAATACATGGAAAATTCTATTTTTCTATAAGACGAAGGATGCCAGAAGGGGGAGTGGAGATGGGCCACAGGGGGCCCACACCACCCCTTGGCATGGGCCACCCTGGCCCACTCCTGGCTCTCCCCGTTGGCGTATATTATCCCCCATGAAACCCTAATACCTGGAGAGCAACCACAGAAAGATTATGTTGCCTCTGCGGGGCATAAAACTACAGAGAGAGAAAGATCTCTCTGGCAGACAGAATTCTGCCAGGGAAATTCCTTCCTGAAGAGGGGAGATCATCGCCATCAACACCATCATCAAGATGGACTTCATCAGGATCATCATCATCACCACCACCATCATCTCCACCAGCACCATCATCACCACTACATACCACTTTAACAATTGGGTTGAATCTTGCATAGTTCTTAGGGGGAACTTTCCTAGTGTTGATTACTCCTTGTAGTTGATGCTATTGAGTGAACCATTGAATTATAGTTTATGTTCAGATTGTTACTTATCATTATATCATCTCCGATATTGATCCATATGATGTCTTGTGAGTAGTTTGTTTAGTTCTTGAGGACATGGGAGAAGTCATGTTGTTAGTAGTGGAATTGTGTTGAGAAAGATTCAATAGTTTGTTATTTCAGTTGTGGTGTTATTCTTCTAGTGGTGTCATGTGAACGTCGACTACATGACACTTCACCTATATGGGCCTAGGGGAATGCATTGTGTATTTGGCTACTAATCGTAGGGGTTGCTGGAGTGACAGAAACCTGAACCCCCGTTAGGAAACCTTTGCACAAGGGATGTCAGGATCTTAGAGTTTAAAGCTGTGGTTAGGTTTCTATCTTAATTACTTTCTTGTACTTGCGGATGCTTGCCAGGACTATAATAACAAGTATGTCTTAGTCCTAGGAAGGTCGGTACATTAGCACAGGTTCACCCACACAACACTTAGCAAACTAAAGAAGATTAATCAACTATATGAAGTGAAAGCACTTGACGATATTCCTGTGTGTCCTCGAGAACATTTGGTCATCTTAAGTAATACAACCGGCTTGTTCTTTGCTGAAGAAAGGATTGGGCCACTTGCTGCATTTATTATTATTGTCTTTTATTTACTCCTACTTTATTTATCTGCATTATCAAAAAACCCTAAAAATCCGTTTGCTAAGTATTTACAGAGAATTCCTGCTCCAAGCCATTCGTCAAATCCTTCTGCTCCTTGTTGGGTTTGACACTCTTACTTATCGAAAATACTGTGATACACCCCCTATACTTGTGGGTCATCAAGAATATTTTTTGGCACCATTGCCGGGGAGTGAAACGCTATTGGAGAGTGGAACTGGTAAAGGAAACTTCAAATATGAGTATTGTTTATTTCTGTTAGTTACTTTATTTTCAATATGGATAATTCGCTGAGTTTCTTATTTTGTAATGCTACTACCACTGCTAAGGTAGTAGATGAACCACCACCTACTAAAAAATGATACTTTTAAGATACCTAAAAGAATTATTGATCGTGTTATGGATAACTATTATTTTGGAGATGGAACTGTCCATCCCGATGATCATTTGCTCTTTATACACGAATTACGTGGGTTGTTTAAGTGTGCAGGTATTACAAAAGATCAAGCCAAGAAGAAGTTATTCTCATTATCACTGAAAGGAAGAGCTGAGGAATGGTATAAGCTGCTGAAGAATGGCCAATCTCTTGAATGGGAGGAAATAGTGCCTCTCTTTTATTCAAAATTTTATCCTCCTAGTGAGATTCATAAAGATCGGAATCAAATATATAATTTTTGGCCCCTTGATGGAGAGAGTACAGCTCATGCTTGGGGGAGATTGAAGTTACTAATTCTCAAATGTCCTATTCATGAGATCCCCAACAATATTATTATGAATAACTTTTATGCAAGACTTTCTCTTCATGATAAGGATCTATTGGATGCGTCTTGTGCTGGATCATTTACACGCATGGAAGAAGGAGCTAAATGGGTTCTTCTAGACCGTATTCAAGACAATGCTGAAGCATGGGAGAATGATAACGGAAGAAAGTCGGGTATAAATTATGATTATGAATGCATTGAATCTTTTATGGGAACTGATGACTTTCAAAATATTAAAAATGCTTATGGTCTAAACTCTCAAGCTATTGCAAGTTATTTTAGGGCTTCTGGTTCCTATATTGAAGTTCCTAAAAAGAAGTGGAATAAGTATCATGAACCTTATAAAGATATTGTTAATAGTGTTCCTGCAAGAAATACTGAAGTTTATACTACTAATCATGTCTTACCTGAACCTTACATTGAGAAAATGCCTTTCCCAGTTAAGATAAAGGAACATTCTATGATAGCTAGTATGGTTAATGAAAGTACAAATAAAGTTGTTGAACCTCATGAACAAGTAGCTGTTAAACCTATGGTAGCAAATGTGAAAGACTTTGTCACTAAATATGTAGAAGATGGACACACTATTCTTTGTAAGGATAATTCAAAAACTGTTTCACAAAGTAATGTTATAAGAACTAGTATTCCTGTGTTTTTTGTTAGAATAAGTGATCATTGCTACAATGGTTCTTTGGATTATCGTTAAACTTATGCATGATACTGAAAGTTATTATGAGAGAGGGAAAAGTGTTCTTATGCATCACAATAATATTAAGTTTCCTCGCTTTATGCTGAAAGTCTTTATGTTGCACTTGTTTTGCCTTCCTATGCTAGTAGCCTTTGGTTTCAACAATTTATTTTCTTACAAAATTCCCTTGCATAGGAAGTGGGTTAGAATTAAACATGTGTATTTTTTCTTCTTGATGCTCTCTTTTTCTTCAATTCATATTCCTATGTGAGCATCATTGAAATCATCATGCCCATCTTAAAGGCTATAAAGAAAAGAGCTTTTTGGGAGACAACCCAATATATTTGTGCTTTCAGTTTGATTTCATTTATTTGAGTCTTGGGAGTTATTAATTTGGTAATAACCTCACTTTATGATTTTTGTTTGGTTTTTGTGTCAAGATCAACCTCTAATGAGAGAGAAATAATAATTCGCAAAGTTGCTGTCCCGAAACAGATTTTTGTGCTTCACTGTAAAAATTCGTGAGAGATCTCTGTACGTCGAATAGAGCTGTAATTGTTGGTTCTTTTGCCCTAGATTGTTATTTAAATTTCGTTAGTTTTGCACTTTTTTATTTGAGAAAGAGAAGATATTCAAATGAATTGATCTTTACCTGCTGGTTTGTTTTGACAGATTTTTACCACTCCTGCATTTGCCTCTTAAATCAATTTCCTTTTTGAATTCATTTTGGGTTTTCGGAAGGAGTTGTTTCAGTAGCTTATGTTTTGATGGATTTCAGTTGAAATTGAACTTAAAAGGTTTATTACCTCGCTTATTCTAATGTTACTAATGAGAATTGTATGAAGTTTTGTGTGAAAGAAATTTCCAGGTTAGTGGAGAAAATGTTGTAATAAAAGTGAAAGGTTTCATGACTCGAGCAATATGTGTATGAAGATGAAGATATTGATGCTATTCGAAAGATAATTCCGGAAAAACTTATCAAAGACCAAGTTCAGAGACCTGCAGAGTCCGTTTTCGAATAGGTAATAGTTCTGGTAAGAAAAATTCCGCGAAAAATCTGTCCAGTTATATTTTTGCAATTTTTATCCAACAAGGAAAGCAATGAAGCAAAAGAGGGACGGAAATGGAGCCAGGGTGGCTCACACCACCCTGTGGAACGACCCCCCTAGCCGCGCCACCAGGTGGTGTGGCCACCCTGGAGTCCGTCTCCGACCCGTTTTCTCCCAGTACCTTCCTTTTGTTGTAAAACTTCGTAATATATAATCCCCCGGATCCCTCGAGGTTCGTATATCGTATTCTCGTCATGTATTCGTTTCGATCTGTTTCTGCCAGGAACTATTTTTAAAGTTTAGAAGCACAATGGTCTCCGCCAACGATAAGGGAAAGGAGCCTGCGGAGGAGGATGTCCAACACCCTGAGTAGGAGAAGGAGATCGAGAGTGAAGATGAAGAGGAGGCAAAGAAAAGCCAGCATCCACACACCAGCACTACCATTGCAAGCATTGGAGTGGTGGCAAACCCTGCCAGGTTCAAAAGGACTACACGGATGTTAACTGGAGGGAAGCCTTCGCATCACTGTTTGGCTTCACGGTCACCTTCTCCATGCACCAAGAATCCCTTCCATACCCTTATCCATGAGTATCAATTCCAGAATATGCCCAAGGAGAAACTACCCTCCAATTGGGATATGCCTCGTTCTAACCATGCAGGAAAAGAAGACTTCAAGGAGGAAGAGTGGGGAAAGAATCGTACGAGCTGGGATTCACAACCTAACATGATCATGAACCGCATTGAGAAAAACTCGGAGTTAATTCATACTCTCACCTTCGAGATTGAAGACTTGAGTAAATTTATTGAGAAGCTCATCGAGAGAACACCACCACCACCGAAGGAGTAATTCGTCATCAGGTTTTGGCATCCCCTTGGTTTGTTCCAAGCTTGGGGGAGTGTCGCGGTATCACATCACTATCTTCTATCTTTTTACCTTTTTAGTAGAGTCATATCATGAATAGAGAAGTTATCATGTAGGATGGTTTGCATTATGGAAGTGTCTCTCCTCTAGGTAGATATCTATGTATCCTTTGTTGTGATTTGCCATTATGGAATATTAATGAGAAGTTCTATCATTTACTCTTTTGCATATCTTATATTAGTTTTCAATAGCTATTATATGATTGATATTGTTGTTAGTATTGGTATCACTTGGGATCATTGAGTAAATTTAGTTGGTTTTGGCAAACCTGGCTCGGTCAGTAGCAACACTAGTTTGAGAATTGAATGAAAAGATAAAAGTACTCTTAAGAAATATAATTTCATCATCATTCTTGATTAGCTCATAAGCTTAGTATTCTCTAGTTAAGATCTTTTGTGCTTCCAAGGAAGATTGCATGATTGTTTTTATCATCTGTATGTTTGTTTGTTTCCTTCAACTCTTATGCTTGCTATCCGGCCTTGCTAGCCAAAAACATGTACTGAGAGGGAATGCTTCTCGTGCATCCAATCCTTAAACCAAAACCTATGCCATTTGTGTCCACCATACCTACCTATTATCATTATTGCTATTCCAAGTAAATTCATGTTTTTATCTACCTTCCGAATTAAACTTGTTATGTGAAAATTAGTGATTAAAACTCTCACAAACTTGATGGCACATTTTACTTTCTTGCACTTAATAAACTTGAACCATTGTGCCCATCTATGTTGCGTATATGCTTGTGCTTTATAAGTTGAAGTTAGCAGAACCATGTATCATGGGGAATGCTTTCAACATTGCACTTATATTCCGTTGATATCATGATTCTTTTGCTTATGGATCCCGACGGTGTGAAATAAAAGGGGAACTTGTAAGATCTGGAGTTTGTATGTGTGTTAGAGAAATGTCTGGGTCGCTAGCCTAAGGCATGCCTAATCATGGTGGAAACTTGCAGCATAACCATAATGAGCATTATATGCAACATCCTCAATAAAAACGTATGCAAATAGCAAATAAAAAGATCTCCGAGATGCTCATTGTCTGTTGCCTTGTCATTTTGAATGGGATATCTCCTGTGTCATGGGGCAAGGGGTACCCTGTTGGCGGTTCTCTATGATACATATGTACTTACAATGACAAGAGCTTACTTGTGACTGAAGTTGAGTAGCCTGACGTTCGGTACTCGTAAGCAAGGGGCATGAGATTTCAACTTATAACTTGTCAAACATATCCTCATATTTTTCACTTTAACCTTGATCACCTCAAGATGCTTATGATAGGGGAAATGAGAGCTGAAAGCTAATAAGTACCATAATTTTTGGAATCTCTTTATGAAACTTGAAATCCCTGCTTCCCTCTGCGAAGGGCCTTTCTTTTACGTTTTAGTTGAGTCAGTAAACCTATTCCCTTCTATCTTAGCAAGTATTTTGAGTTGTTGTGTTTCATTCATTCATATGATGATTTATTCAATCATGTTTCTTATGTTCCTTGTTTTGCACATTGCTCTTATCTTAGTGTTTATTACTTTGAAAGCTATCATTGAAAAACCATTATGTTTGAACTCCTGCAAATTGTCAACTATTCTTCGACCAAGAGCTAAGTTTGCCATTACCAATTGTGATTTACTTTGTGTATCTTTATTTTTGTTTCCTTTACCCATTGCAAGTTAAGTTATATAATAGTGAGTTGTCTTCTATTATGATTTATGTATTGATGAATGTGATGCTTCTTGTCTGTATTCTTTTATCGACTCTTCACTCCATAAACCTGAGGTCATGTTTATTGAGCTCAGTTTTTGCTTGGGGACAAGCGAAGTCTAAGCTTGGGGGGAGTTGATACATCCATTTTGCATCACTATTCTATATCATAATTTACTGGTATTCATTGATATCTTTCATATTAAGAGATGATACTTATGTTATTTCATCTGTTTTTGCATGGGTGATGACTTTTGGAGCATGTACCGCTACAGTCAGGATTCTGATGGAAAGGTGGATGTTTGGAGGCGAAATTCGCGAAGATCAGAAAATTCGGGAAAATACATGGAAAATTCTATTTTTCCAGAAGACGAAGGATGCCAGAAGGGGGAGTGGAGATGGGCCACAGGGGGCCCACACCAACAAGCGTGGCCACCTCGGCGCGCACCAGTGTGGTGGCCACCCTGGCCCACTCCTGGCTCTGCCCTTTGGCGTATATTATTGCCACGAAACCCTAATACCTGGAGAGTAACCACGGAAAGATTCCGCGCCTCTCTGCAGGCGAAAACCAGAGAGAAAGATCTCTCAGTGCACTCACGGAGAAATTCCTTCTCCGAGAGGGGAGATCGTCGCCATCAAAACCACCATCAAGCTAGACTTCATCAGGATCATCATCATCATCACCACCATCATCTCCACCAGCACCACCATCACCACTCCATACCGATGTACCAATTGGATTGAATCTTGCATAGTTCTTAGGGGAAACTTTCCTGGTGTTGATTACTCCTTGTAGTTGATGCTATTGAGTGAACCATTGAATTATTGTTAATGTTTAGATTGTTACTTATCATTATATCATCTCTAATCTTGATCCATATGATGTCTTGTGAGTAGTTCGTTTAGTTCTTGAGGACATGGGAGAAGTCATGTTGTTAGTAGTGGAATTGTGTTGAGAAAGATTCAATAGTTTGTTATTTAAGTTGTGGTGTTATTCTTCTAGTGGTATGAAGTGAACGTTGACTACATGACACTTCACCTATATGGGCCTAGGGGAATGCATTGTGTATTTGGCTACTAATCGTAGGGGTTGCCGGAGTGACAGAAACCTGAACCCCCATTAGGAAACCTTTGCACAAGGGATGTCAGGATCTTAGAGTTTAAAGATGTGGTTAGGTTTATATCTTAATTACTTTCTTATACTTGCGGATGCTTGCAAGGGGTATAATCACAAGTATGTATTAGTCCTAGGAAGGTCGGTACATTAGCATAGGTTCACCCACACAACACTTAGCAAACTAAAGAAGATTAATCAACTATATGAAGCGAAAGCACTTGATGATATTCCTATGTGTCCTCGAGAACGTTTGGTCATCTTAAATAATACAACCAGCTTGTCCTTTGCTGAAGAAAGGATTGGGCCACTTGCTGGATTTATTACTATTGTATTTTATTTACTCGTACTTTATTTATCTGCATTATCAAAACCCCCTAAAAATCCATTTGCTAAGTATTTACAGAGAATTCCTGCTCCAAGCCACTCGTCAACACCTTCTGCTCCTCATTGGGTTTGACACTCTTACTTATCAAAAATACTGTGATACACCCCTATACTTGTGGGTCATCACATCTCTAGTGGCTTGTCTAAATTTGGTAGTCCACATGTTCACTTTATAGATAATGGTGTAAAAAGATTCTTTTTACACGACTTCAGTTTTCTAGTGGATAGTCTAAATTTTAGAGTCTATATGTCCATCTGCACACAAATAGTCAATATACATAGCAAATCAACACAACAAATGCTCTGATTTGGCGCGGGGGCAGGCTCGGTTGTCCAAATATGGACAATGAGTAGCCTGTTTGGATGATGTCTAAATTTTAGACCACCGGATAGACAATTCATCGGATGCATTTTTTGGTCCATGGTGGTCTATATTTGGCTTAGACTACCGGATACACTAGCCACTAGAGATGCTCTTAGGCTGGTCATAGTGGGAAACATACTAGTTCATGTTACTACGTACCTTCATGTGTGTACGTAATTGAGCCGAAGGTAGAGACCTTATTTTTGCAGAAATGGCTCCGGAAATACTCCGTACCTAGAAAGGTTAGGACATTACAGTAAAATATTTTTTCTAGTCATTGGACTATAGCTACTCCTAGGATAGGATAGGGTATTATTATTCTATATCTTTTGAACTGTATAGCCAAATTCAAAATCCCAGAGCGGCAAATTCTCCCACCTCACCTCCATCGAAATATTTTGAGTGGTCACACACACGCCCCAAGTTGTAGCCATACGAAATTCCTTTTCTACCCCTGACAATGGCCTATGTACTAATGTTGGGGCATGATTATGGTTTGTAATCCCCCTACCCCCAGGGGGGGGGCGGGGGTCCCCACAGCTCTAAAGCTGGGTAGTCCACCTTCCACCGATGCCATTTCCCCCATAGCACTCCAAAAAATCCTAACCCCTTTCTCACCTCCGGCTCCTGCACCACCTCACCGGCCCATCCTTGCAGCGCTTCGCCGACCTACACACCACCCAACCCCCTCTCACCTCCAGCACCTGCACCACCGCACCGTAATCCTCTCCGCCGCACTTCACCCGCCTACAAGCCACCCAACCCCCTATCTCACCTCCAGCTACTACACCACTGCACCGGAACATCACCGCTGCACTTCGCTGGCCTGCACGCCACCCCAAACCCCTATCTCACCTCCGGCTCCTGCACCATCGCACTTCGCCGACCTACACGCCATACCTCGATACCATATACTCCTGACCAGTCTACGTGATCAGCCGATGTCCACCTTACCAAACCTAGTTCGCTGACACCCTCTTCCATATAACCATGTTTGTTTTGTCGACTCCCTAGTCCACAACACCCAACCTTCTTCACCTACACTGGTGTGCGCTGCATTAGATCTGCTTCACGGACTCAATAGTCCACTACACCAGATTTGCTTCACCGACGCTCTTGTGCAGCGCCTCGAATCCATAATCGGTCATAATAGATTTGCTTCACCTACGACGCCGTGCACTACACCGGATCTCCTTCACCGACCATCTTGTCAAGCAAGCCAGACCCATCAACAACCTCCACAGATCTGCTTCACAGACGCCGCCGACATCTATCTGCTTCAGCCCGACTCACCACTACTGGGCACCCTCAGAGTCCTTGATGTCACCCGTAAAGATGACATGTATGCGTAAACGACATTGTGGCCTAGGTAAACCAGATCTACTTGTTCATTCATTTCAATATAGTAGGTATGAGCTTGCGACAGTGAACTGCATTTCTGTATTGGTGGTAAATTCCTACCTCAATATTAGCTTAATTGATATCCCACTCTCCCTTGATAAATTCGGTGTAGTCTATGTTAAATCTAGGCGTTAAACTAGTCCTTCTGTTTCGAGGTATAAGGCGTCCTTGTTATGCGTGTTTTTTATTTGACCAACAATTACTCTTAATATACATAACCAATTTTGGTAGTACAAAACAGACATCATTAGAGTTCATTGGTATTATGCAGTTCATGGCAAATGTTAATTCACTAAACATCTGAAGCTGCCTACATATTCAACAAGTTCACAAGTTATGTCATCATAATGTGCACTTGCTTTGTCTGTTGCTATAATATTGACTGCATGTAATTTTGGAGTTCATTGGTTGTTTTAAGCCATTGAACATGTAGGTTAACTTTCCCTGCTCTACAAGTTCAGAATTTATGCTATTTTAATTTCAATCTGGTTGTTCTAATCAACCACAGTAATTGCCTTCTCTTATGTAATTCATCGCAAATTTTATGTCATTGAACTTGTTGGTTTTGCATTCCCTCTGCAAGTTATGTCATTATTATTTGTTTCAATTAAGCTCCGATAGTAGCTGCCGCCTATTGTGTACTACTCCCTCCGTTTCAAAATATAAGATGTTTTAGCTTTGTGATATGAGTGTATCTAGACACCATTTAGTGTGTAGGTTTACTCCAAACCTACATGAACCTACACACTAAAAGTGGTCTAGATGATGACTTATACTTTTTGAAACAGAGGGAGTACATCCATTCTGTATAAGAAGGCATATACTTTTTTAAAGTCAAACAATGATGACTTTTACCAAGCTCATAGAAAAATATGTTAAGGGTTAATTTGTGGCATTTGCGTCTATGAAAATATAGGCCCTAATGTACCAATGGCGTTGGTTTGGCATGGTAGATGTTCCTGGTATGTTCTACAAACTTGGTCCAATTTTGCATCGATTGACTTGCGAAAAAATTATACGCCTTATTTACTTTGGATTGGATGTAGTATTACATTGCATTTTTAAGGCACTTAACATGGTTATGTGCATGCCCTTCTCTATAAATTCAAGTTTCTCAATTATAATTTCTATAGTAGCAGTATCTACCTTCTATTATGTAGTTCATGGCATTTTAAGTCACTTCACAGATGGGTTAGCATTCCCTGCTCTATAAGTTCACGAGATATACCATTGTAATGTCTATCTTTTTCGTCCAAATGTTAGTACAGTAACTGCCTCCTCTGTAGATGGTGACACATTTTATGGCACTTGTCATATTTGTTTTCAATCCTACTTCACAAGTTAAATCATTGTAATTTCTCTCTTGTTCGTGATAAGGAGTGACTGTAACTGCATTCTATTTTGTCACCATGGCAATCTTTATCTCATTTAAATGTTTGTTTATATTCTGCCATTCCCTGTTCTACGTGTTCACAAGTGATTATACTATAATGTCTATCTAGTTCTTTGTAAACAGCAATAACCACTATCTGATATTATTTACTCTCACAAAGAACATGGAGAATCGTAGAGTGAATCGCCCCTACAATCTTGTAAGTACTTGTTGCTTTGTATTGTTGAATGCAAACCTGTTTTATGTGAATGAGTGGCATGAACCTATATGAAGAGGACCAACAATAAAGTAGATGGATCGTCTATCCAAGTACTGGATGCGGCGGATGTCTTCAAAGAAAGACCTAACAATAGGATGTCCTCCAACGGGACTGCACAAAAAGAAATAGTAACTCTCTTGTTTTTACTAAGATGTGCTTAGTGTCAGATGCTTGTTTGTACAAGGTACCACATGATTCGACTAATGATTAGAACAAGGTTGACCTTAAACAAGACTGGACAAAAATCAAAAGTAAATCCTTCGATTTATTATTCAATGTGCTCACTTGATTTTAGTCACGATCTATTCTTTCTATATTTGACTTGTGTTCATCCATCTATCTATCTATCTATCTATATGTTAACTAGACCATGATTAGCTGGTGATGATTTAAGTATATTCACTTTTATGCTATATTTTTCTGCTATGTAACAAGTCCAATTGTAAATCTCTTGATTTATAATTCATTTTTCCCACACAATCATCGTGATGATCTATTGTTTGCTATATTTTGCTCATCATCATATCTATCTATCTATCTACATATGCGTCAACTAGACTATGATTATGTGGTGGTAATTTAAGTATATCCACTTTTATGCTAATTTATAGTCTATTATTGTATTTTTCTGCTATAATTAAGAGTTCGTATGCACACTGGAGGTAGTCACATCATATAGTGTCGGCACCACATGAGTTGGCCAATGATTAGAACAAGATGACCTTTAACGGTACTACACAAAGACCAAACGTAAATCCCTTGATTTATAATTCAATTTACTCACTCAATCATGGTGGAGATATCTTTTTTCTATATTTGACTGATGATCTTCTATCTATATATATATATGTTAACTAGACCATGATTAGGTGGTGGTGATTGAAGTATATCCACTTTTATGCTAATCTATATTCTATTATAATATTAGAGATCGCCACCATGATTGAGCTTTTATGCACTCTGGGGTAGTAACATAGTCTAGTGTTATATGTATGAGACTAGTATAAATTACTTGGTCTTGGTGGGGAGTAACTTGGACTAGTAAAAATGCATACAATACTAGTCCAAGTTACTCTACCAACACTAAAGGGTGTCTAGATACATTCGTTTCACAAAAGCCATAACATCTTATATTTTGAAACAAAGGGAGTTCTATCTAGACTACTCATAGTGAGATTGTCATAGTTATTATCATCTAATATTATCCCCAGTTACTGTATATATGTATTATAAACATGTTAATATGATCTGGAGGTCTATCGTGCACCTGTTCTTTGATTGCTTAATTCATTAGCTCAATAGATACTCTACATGATGCACATATAGAGTCTATTGCCAATTTGATTATTTAGTTTGCTCATGATTAAAGCAATGTAATGATTTTCTTAACTTAAATGGTCATAGCACCGCCCTATCAAGGCAGAAGCTGTGGGTTTGAGCCCCATCAGTCCCAAACTTGGGATGGCAATTTCTGTGAGAAAATACAATGTCTGATTAATAATAAACAAGGGATTTTCATCTATACATGATCAGATGATCTTGTGAGTTTAATATTATCCACCATATGGTTCAATTGGTTATGGTTCTTTTGAATTTTTAGTTGACTTGTGATTGCATCAATGTTATATTCTGACGTGGTTCCTAGACATACATTGTTTAAATACTTCATTGACCTTGAAAGGTGCACAATGTATCATTTGCTTGTTTGTCTACTGGATTTTCTTGCCTGGTTATATGTACAATGATAATGTCAGTAGTTGGAAGTACAATAGCTGTAGGCATTACAAAGAAGGTTTGTGCTACTTTTTGGATGCATCCAACTATTATTTTGGCAAAAAATGACCCATCCCTTTTTTCTCTTCTTTTTTAATTTAATGGCCCGATGATCAAAATATTTCAATGATCTGGCTACTGAAATGGAATGGTTGATATCTTGTTTGTCTAAAATGATTCTGGTAGTCTATTTAAGACACTTGATCTATTGCTTGTTTTTCCAAGTTACTATCATAGTTCCCTGATGATTAAAGCAATGACACCTATGGTTTTTTGGCTAGTTCATACTATAGACTATTTTTAAAGGCTATTCTTGTATTTTAGGTTAATTCTTTGTTGTCCCGACCAGTTCTAAGCCGCTAAAGGAATCTCATGCACCTCTTTTTGTTATATTTCTATATTTCCGTTATGAAGTGATATGATTAGTTTATGAGGGAAAGAGCCGAGTTGCTTGAGTCCCTATATTCATTGCCACACTAGTTTAGTCAGTTTGCATGATACACACATGTTGATGTCTTGATTTGTCATATTAGGACAATGCCAATTTTGAAATTCTTTGACAACAAACATGGTGTTTTTTCACCTGCTTTGCTTCTCTAACTTAATATGTCTTAGTTTCAGCATGCAAATAACCTATAGTGTTTGTTCCAGAGTGGCTATGATACTGGCACATGTACGCATCAGTCCAGGACATCGACAATTCCTATTATTTCGGAAAGAGATGTACAAAGCACATCATTGATTATTCCTAGCCAATGATGAATTAGAATTATTTTACACATAAGATGGCCGCCAGTTAGCTGGTACGCTATGCTGACTTGTTTTCTTTGTTTCAGGCTGCACATGAAGCTATGGGGGCACAAGGGACGAATCCTACGTTAAGTATTGAAGTCATTTTACAAATCAGCAGTGACAGTGATTATTGCTTGCATCGGCCCACGGTTTCAGTTTTCTAGCAAAAAGAGGTGTTATAGCTACGCTCCAAACAATTGATTTAATTGAACAAGAAACAAAGAAAATAGATGGAATAATCACGATTACATGTGAATGTATACAAGAACTGAAAGATCGTCAAGATTTGATATACCATCTACTTGATAATCTCTTCTACAACTGTCATGGTATGCCAGTTATTACTTGTATGGGATGTAAGCTCCATAGCAGAAACCCTGTTCCAACACATGTTTGACGATGTCTCTCTGTAATGCTTCATCTTGTTTTTTTTGAAATTCTGGTCTATAATAAATTTCAAAAAGTATTTGTTGATGTAATAGGGTGATCCTAGTGCAGCCATTAGTGGGCCGAAATATTAATGAACTATTTAAAACTAGAATTGCGCCATAGTTATAGAATATGCAAATATATTGGCCATCAGATGGGCCAAATAAACAGTAAAAGGCCGTTAGTGGCAGGTTAGAATATTGGTGGGCCTCCTAAGCGGCCAAGGCTTTGAAAACGTACATGGTTGAACAGCAACAGGCCAGAACAGTAAAATGCCCGAACTTTAATGGGCCCGAATATTGATATACCCAAACAGTAAAGAGATGAAACAGTAAAAGGCCTGAACAGTAAAAATCCCACGCAATAGAAGGCCCGCAGAGCAAAACGGACAAAAGAGTAAAAAGTCCTGAATAGTAAATGGCTGGAATAGTAGAAGGCCATATGAGCAAAAGGCCTAAAAAGTGAACAGGCGGAACAGTAGAAGGCCAGAATAGTGAAAGTCCAGAACAGTAAAGGATCCTAACACTGGCAACACATAAATGAAAAGGCCATAATAGCCCACAGGCTGTAGGAACAGTAGCGGGCCGCTTGTAGGCCTTAATAGTGCATGACCTTCTGGTGCAGGCACCTAATGGGCCGCATATTATTCTAGCAAAGTGGAACTTATTTAGGCCAAAACAGTAACGGGCCTGAAATCGTATGGGCCCTGGATGGATTCATTAATGGGCCATGTCAAACGGTACACGATGTGAGAGTAAAGGGCCATAATCTTATTGGGCTCTCCTCATGGGCCGACCCACTTAATAATTAGGAGGCCTTGTCTGGGCCAGACTTTTTCCATGGTTTCTGTGACTGTTAATGGTGGTAACCGGCCATTAATGGCGGGTGCCATGTGACATTTAGCATGACGTCAGCAGTCAACACGGCTGGCAAACAGATCTACGATGGAACAAGTTTTCGTGGCTCAATGGTGCGATCCGCCATGGTCAGAAAACAAACCGTGGTAGATTCTTTTGTGACGGGGATTTTACCACGAAGGGCATCCATCGTATAAGACTTTTTAGCCATGAAAAACGGGCCTTCAACCACGAAAATCGTCCGTTGTAAAAGCCAACTTTTCTTGTAGTGATAGCAAGCAAGTGATTTGATCACTAGAATGTTATATCACATGAACTAGAAAAGGAGTACTGGTCGGGAACGAGATTAAACAATGTATGGATGATACCTAGTAATCGAATCTCGGACAAGTAAAATATCGTGAGACAAAAGGAATTTCATTATAGCAAAAAAGGTTCAAACGATCATTGGATTTTCGTGGAACTGGTGGGAGTCATTATGGATCTCCCGATCCCGCTAATGATTATTAATCAGAGAAAGTGTCAATCATGTCTACATAGGTCTTGAACCCGTAGGAAGACACTCTTAATGTTAGTCGATGCAATTGAGTGGATAGGGAACACAAGAGAAGATAATGGACATCACAGGAATTTGTTCTGTCGAATCTACCAAAATGGTTTCACGGTATCGAAACAAAGCAAAGGATCAAAATGTTAATGTGTTTATTAAATAAAGTGTTCATTCAATTAAGTGTTCATTAAATTGAGCTGCATTGAAACAAGAGAATTAAAGTGATTTAATGGAAAGACCTTTGGTTTTTGAGTGGAGAATAAATGGGAGAAAGTGGAGATTGAAATTATGTGAGTGGAGAGTCCACCCACATGAATGAGAGGAGGGGAGGGGTGTAATACGTCAGATCCTATTTTCTAAGCAACAAGCTAGGATGAACCCAAAAGTTGAATAGGGATTCTATTGCGGAGGCCCCAGGCCACCCACGTGTAGGCCCGTAGAAGCGGAGTAAGGCATGTTACCTGCCAATCACCCTACCCACTTTCAAGAACATCGTGACAAGAGCGAGTGGCGTAGTCGATAGGTATGCGAACAAAACATACACAAGTGTGTATGCCAGCGACATCCAACAGTACATCAGAGACAGACCATCTAAAATGGAAGAAATAGAAATATTCAATGTTATACGGCAAAATCCAAATATCCTTGACAGAGATAATAGTTTAGGATACATCCTCATACATCACACATCAGAGTATCAAGTGGAAGCGGAAAACAAGATCCGAGTAGGGACAAGAAGCAAATCGGCATAAGATGCCCTGAAAATAAGCACATCCCGCCCACAGATCTCACGGATCTCCATCCCCGGTATCTCTACACCTGATGGTCGTCGCGACCATCATCGGTCTCCTTGACCCAGTAATCTTCTTGTTAGTAAACATATCCATATGAACCAAAATATTTATCGTGTGAGACCCTAGGGGTACTCAGTAATTCTTAATACATCTAAAGGGAACAACCTGGGGGTGATACAATTACAGCGAAAGATAATATCTAAACAGTTCTATAGAGACACTCTACGTCATCCTCCCAACCAGAGATGGACAACCACTCATTAATTAGTAACAACAGTGATATAAGTAACATAAATAATCATCGCTCGCCCTCCTTCTCGCTTACCGACGCGAATGCGGAAGAACATCCCATCCGTTGGCAGTTTTATTAACCATTCCATGCGTGTTGTGCTATTTACTACTCATGTTTTAGTCAAATTAACCACGATACTTTAGTTATAGTTATTTATGATCGAGAAACTGTGCTCCAAGTCATCCATAACTGCAGACACATCTTTCAGATAGATTTACCCTGCAGGGCTGCACAAATATACACTCATGTTCAACCTCGGGAAAAACCACATAAAAAAGCAACGAGGCCTCAAGACACTGCATTCACATGGTTCATAAATGATTTCAGGAGGCCACCCCACTAAGCTACCCGCAACGAAGTTTGCTGGCTCCAAGACAGGCCCTGGTTTATGTCAATGGCTATAAACGACTCAGAACCCGAAAGTGTGACTGGCTTGTCGATACCGTGAAAATATTCCAAGTTCCAAAATAGTATAGGCGCTCCACGTGCAATCGTAAATAAAGCAGTAAAGCATGACATAAGTACATGATAGTAATAACACCCCAAACTAATTGTGGCCCCAAGAAATAAAATGTGAATCAAGCTCAGGCGAAGGGGATCCATAGAGTCTCCCACATGTGGATAGTGTGAATAGTTAAGGAACATGTATCAAGTACTCAGGTCCTATGGGACACAAGTGAGCATGGAAGAACCAAATAATAACTATTGCCCAGCGATGCCTCTTTCTTTAGTTATCACATTACTACACAATTTAAGATGTATATGTACCTCTTTATCCAAAGACTCACACAAACCCTACACATGCATTTCTACGACACGCATGGCTCAAACAACTCCAGTGGTAATGGCTCATAGGATTGAGGGTACAAGTTTCAATTGGGTTTAAAATGAAAGGCTATGATATACTTGGGATTCAATTTAATGTGATAATGACTCGATGATGCAAGAATAAGATAGAGGCATAGGTACTATATGTATGCAAGCATGGGGCATTGCTTGCCTATCGGATCAACAATAGGGTAACCGGGATCTGGGTAGTACTCTTGGTTCTCCTGATAGTTCCCTTGCTCGGCGTCTGTCCAGATAAAAGCCAAACACACAAAGGGCCATAATAAATAAAGTGAACAATGATTGAATACATGAAACGAGCAAACAGAGTATGCCATGATGGAATGATGCACAATTGCATGGTATAATATAGCATGACATGGGTGAGGTGTGAGAATAATCATAAATCACTTTAATTTATTATTTAGACATGTTTTACTCCCATAATCTTTGTTGTTTTATTATTATTTGTATGATGAATGCTTAAAATTATATCATGTAATGCATGGAACCGGGTCATCGCGCTAATCAATTTGTTGAGTTTGGATTTATGGAAATAAAGTTGTGAATTTATTAAGAAAAGGCATTTATTGGCATTTAAATAATTTCAAAATATTAAATTGGTCAAAAATCATTTTAGACGGCATATTTGAATTCTTGGAATTCCTCTGATCCAAAAACATATATTATATGTATTATTTGGAAATATGAATTGTAAACAATATTTAATTGCAAAAAAAATAAAATAGGGTAAAAGTCATGGTTAGATTCATATTCAAATTTGATTCCTATTTCATGTGAAATATTTTCCCAAATCTGAATTAATTTAAAAGATATGAATTTATTTAGATTAATTCAATTTCTGGAATTTTTATTATTTAGAAAATATTGTGGAACTTTTTATACTAGGGCCAATCTAGCCATAGTCGCTGACTGGTGGGCCACGGTGCGAACTGAGTGGTGGCTGGAAGAAGATGTTCTGTGGGGTTTTCTCACGTGGCCAGTGGCAATCTATCGTGGATGATAGGTGGGGCCAAAGGACCCGTGGGGCCACGCGCGAGTGCGCCAGTGGCTGAGTGGCACGTGGGCGATCCTAGGGATGTTGGGTGGAAAATATGAAAAGACTTATTGCCATTTTGTAAAATGTTCTAACATGGTTTACTAGGACGACGCGGTTGATTGAATATTGCAAGCCTGTCGCTCTGAATCTTGACAGAGACACGATAATAGTAGCGACTTCCGGTGAGGTTGGTGACGCAACGGAGGTGCGAAATGGGAACGTGCCAAACCAAAATATGGAGAGGGTGGCTAGGGCTACATATCTTGTTAAGGAAGCAACTACAAAGGCGCACTGCAACAGCGGGAAACCATGAAGGAATAGCATCGGCCTGCGAGGCTGCAGAGCTGAGAGTGGCATGGCTAGCGGTGGGCATGACAGCGGGCATGCACGCATGGCACTCGACAGGGTGCGGCGAAGCTACGGGAAGCGAGATAGAGGGGGTCCATGTCTGGGATGATGAGGGACTCACCAGAAGCACATCGGTGAGGTTGTTGGAATAAGAGGTGGAGGGATCGTGGCTGAGGCAGAGGCTCTGGCGGCTTAGCTGCTCTCGGGCATGGCAGCATCGAGGCTGCTCCGTGGTTCTTCGATCACGGGTCCTAGCCTAGGCGACGTGGTCAACCTTGGGAAACTCCTGGTGCCACTAGGAAAACCATAGGTCGATGGGGGTGAACAGGAAGCCGAGCTAGGGTTTTGCTAGCAAGGAAGCATGGTCATGGAGAGAAGGGAGAGGTAAAAGAGTACCTGGCTTCCTCCAAATCTTGCCCTAGCATAAGTATGGGCTAGTGGTTGGAGGAGGGGAGATAAGATAAGGGAGGGGAGGTGGATCACATGGGGCTTACTTTTTGATAAATCTAGAGGAGGGAAGAGGGGTCAGGTAGCTTGGGCTCTATCTCTCTCCTCTTTCTTTCTCTATCTCAGTCAGGTGAGCAAGGGGGCGACCAGGGTCAGGTGGAGGTGGGGCTGGGCTATATTTTTGACCAGCAAGAAAGGAGGGAGGGGTAGCTAGCTTGGTGGGGTAGAGGGGGGGCACATGGCTTGGTCGCATGGCCATGGTCACCACCATGGGCATGGCTCGGGTTGGGGCTTAGGAATTAGGTTAAATGGGTTAGATTGAGGTGGTTTGGGTTTAGCCAAACCACAAGGGATGGGGTAGGTTAGTTAGATAGGTTTTCTTCCCTTCTTTTTATTTATTTGATTTGGATTTCTTTATTCAAAACAAGGTATGAGCAAGCTTACCAAAAGAACCATGACTAAACTTCAAGAAGAAACAAGGGAGGTCAAATATAGTAGGATTTTATGGATTGGTTTAAGTTGGACCATTTGTGAGAATTCAAAATTCAACAATCTTCTCACAAATTCAAATGAAACCATAGTAGGAAGAATGTGGCATGCTTTGCATGGGCCATGCATGACTCATAAATAACAACATTTATACTTATGAAAACAATTATAAATACACATGGTCATTTATTCATACATGCATCCAAAATATTTAAAATATGGCCCCACAAAATAATAAGCTTGCATATCATATGAAAATAATTAGCACATGCACATGTATGAAGCTAAATGACCATTGTAGTGTGTATTTTCCCACTAGATCACTTGTAGCCAAACATAGCATCATACATGAGCATATAGTAAATAAAACCGTATGGAAGCTTAATAAAGGGAATTCTACCCACATGGCATTGAAAGGTGGCCATGAGGCTCCACATACTTAATATTTTGAAAACAATAGAGATCATATACGGGAGCATGTATATTTAGAAGTGGATCCATCTTCTTATATATTAGCTAGACATAATACCAAAAGAAATGCAAATCCTCATATATAGTTTAAATGGATGGTGGAATTATAAGGTTGTGGTAAAGAAAGGTGGTGGAGTCAAGAAAATATAAGCCCCCAACTCAACTTGGGTATGAAACAATTTATCAAGAAGAAAATACAATATATCAAGAGGCAACTACAAGTGATACAATATAATGCATATGGGACAAGAACCAAATAGAGGGGTTTTATATGATGCTCAAATGCAAGGTGGGATGGTGACATGAGCATGATATAATGCAATGCAATAATGATATGTAGGAAGTAGCAATATATAGACTAGGCAAGTAGCATTGCAATTGTTAGACAATTGGGATCCTACAAGGAGCATCCTCTTGGATGCCAACCAAGGGAGGGGCTTGCCCCCCTCCCCCTATAAAAGGAGGTGGACACCTCCCCCCTCTCACACTCACTTGCCCATTCTCTCATATGCCCTTTGGTTGGCATCTTCTCCATCTCGCTAGCATTTTCCATTGCCACGAGCGAGGTGCTTAGGCGAAGACCTGCTCAAGATCTTCTCCACCACCATATCGTAGTGTTGGCGGAGTTCCCAAGGATCCACTACTTCCGCTGCCCGGCTAGAGTGAGGGTTCGGGAGTCGTCGGCACACCGTATGTGTGACCGATTACATAGGCGCTAGCTCTTGCGGTGCTGATTGTCTGCATGTCCTTGAGGATGATCATGTGCATTCTACATCATCCATGTTTGTTTGCAGGAACGTTATCCCGCGTTACGGTCTTCGAGGGTGAGTCCATCTGAAACCGTTACATATATCTCCTAGATATGATCTTGGTGGTTGTAACCGTAGGAATTTTTTTGTTTTGTATGCAATGAACCTTATCACTATGGAGTGGAGGAAAAGCTATCCATAAGGAAAGTGGCTATTCCATCATCAAGGTAGCCTCGACGATAAGGACCCTTCGTGGCTTGGGGAAATCCTTCGTGGGATCTCATACCTCTCCAAACGCGACACACCTTATTTGTAAGGGAACACGGGAATACATTTTCATCTCCATGTGCCTCGGTTATCTCTATACCCGAGTTTACTTTCATTGTGATAGCCATCAAGCTTGAAGCACTTATACCTTGATTATCACTTGTGTTATATATTTCTTGTGCTATCTTTCTTAGATTAAAATTTTGTTGGTGCACTTAATTGATCCTAGTGTATTTAGGATTTTTGCATGTAAAATAAATGATATATTAATTCCGCATTGTTTCAAGCCAAAGCCGCAATAGTTTTGAAATTTCCCATGTACGCCCACTAGGCAACATCTCTATGTTTTCAATTGATATGAGAGAAAGGTCCTTCCTTGCTTAGGCTTCACTACCTAGAAATATATTTGATGTCGACTAGTAGTATTGACGAGGGGTTAACTCATCAATGCCCATCGCAGATGGACTTAGGTTCGAAGAAGTGGGGAGTGCTAGAGGAATCAATCATCTAGCAAATAAGCACACAGGGATGCAAGGTTACCCAGGTTGAGGCCTCGTAGAGGACCATATTCCTGCTTGTCTGCTTTGGAATTATTGAGGGAGTCGAAAGTTACAGGGGTGCGTAGATGCAATGTAGCGATGGTCTAGAAACTAGGGTTGTGATTGTCCTCTTTGCCGCACCCTCCTAGCCTTTATATAGATAGGCTAGGTATCGGGATAGCAGGCTGAGTCGGTTACAAGTTAGGGTTTTCCCTTTAAACTTCTATCTTAAAATTGTCGTGTGCTGCAAGCAGTCAGAATTTCCTAGTCACCCGAATCTTAGCTGGGCCTCAACATCATAAGCTTCTTCAATGTTGGACCATATAGGCCAAGCTCGAGTACCTGTAAGGTATGCCCATGTCAGTATCCCCCGAGTGTCCGGTTGAATCGCATATTCGAGTGGAGACTTATGAAGACTTTGAGTGCATAGTCGAGTGTGTTTTTCGAGTGCTACAGTTTGTGTCATAGGTATTGTTGATATACGTGCCTGATTCACCCGATGCATCGGGACCAGTGAACTGCCTTAGGGCAAAACAACATAATCTACTCAAACTCGAGTCCTCGGACTTGAATTCAGAAAAGTGTTGGCGTAATTCGACTCAAGCCGCGGAGGTCTTATAGAGTTGAATCCTAGTGTATAAGTGTGAGCACTTGACGCGTCCATCAAGGCTTAGTTCATCATGTCTGGAGGCACAGATTATGTCTGGTAGAGCGCAGCAGGTGCATTGCCAGGCCTTATTCAGGTCTTATCTTCACGTCGGAGACGTGGCATCCGAATTTCTTCATCGCGGAGATGATTCAGGTGGCCTAGGAGATGCAGTATCTTTGCAGGGAAAATATGAGGTGGAGTCGCCAAAGCTTTCGAGTGTGGACATAGTCAACACGTAGTTATGTGTAAGAAAAATCATAGGGTGCGCGACCAGCACTACCTATGGGAGTAGCCCCCGAGTTCCTATTTGAGTCATAGACTCGAGTGGGGACTATAAGTATTTTGCAACCGCTGTCGTCTTTGCTTGTTTCAGTCAAATATGCTTCTAGCTCTCCCTATGGGAGTAACCCGAAGTCCACAGTCGAATCGTTGATTTGAGTGAAGGGTTGTTAAGAGAAAAATACATCATCATAATGCTTGGAGGTCTGTATAGTTCGTCGGGTGCGTGGACAGCGCTCCTATTAGGAGTAGCCCCGGAATACTTGGTCAAGTCGAAGACTCGAGTAAGGACTAGAGTAGTCAAAAGTGCTCCTACTGGAGTTAGTGACATAAGTGCGGACGATGAGATGATCTCAGTTACCCGCATGAGCGGTTTTGATGGGACGTGATGAAAAGTGGGTCCCATTTCTGACTTGGATTTGACCGCGCATGCGTAATCTTTGGTTTTAACTGTGTCTCCTCGATTCTCACGCGTAATGGGGGGAGTGGCGCAACGGTTCGTGGTTTACATTGCCACGTGGCGACATTGATTTGTGCCACGCGTCTGGCTGATTTCCTCCTGGCCGTTGGATGGCATCTTCGGTGAGGTTAAGTATAGATCTATTGTGCAATAATTTCCCCACATCGCTATTCCATTGCTCGCATCCTAGTTGTGGTGCAGGACCAGCTTCGCACTTTTCTAAGCTACTTTCTACGCTCCCACTGTCAGCGCCAGATGGGAAACAAGAAAGGAAACTCTACCGCTGGATCTTGCGGCTGCCACTGTCATGGCCAAGAAGAAAGGCGCCGTCACCGCGGGTACCAGCGCTTCAGCCACGGCTAGGAAGAAGAAGGGCCCAGGAACCCGCCTCACGAATGGATCGTGGCGTCCATCCACTATCAATCCTTCAGAGCTCTTCACCCAGCGCCAATATGGGACGCTCTCCGCCATGGAAGTTGACTGCGTGGTTCGGGACCCTCGTGAGGAGGTAAAGTCGTACTCCTGCTTGGTTGTATTGCTCGCTTTCCTCGCAAGGTTACACTGGTGGATGAAAGACTAGGGTTTTAGATCTCTGGGATCCGTCCCTTACAAGGTAGGAGAAGGACTCCTTATATAGGGCGGCGTCGAGCCTCTTCCCCTAGCTCTTGGGCAGGAAGGGTCACCACATTCCCACCAATGGACTTGGTCCAATATTGTCTTCTTGCGAGCGCTAAGTGGTTCCCGTGTTAGGGGGTGGTAGGCTGCCCCTCCACTTTACGTTGCCATCCTTGTCTTCTTCCACCAAAACAGCTGTGTTAGGAGATGCCTTCGTCTTGCATCATCCCACCACCCCTACGTGCCTTTCTTTCTCAGGGTGGACTAGTC
The DNA here is from genome assembly GCA_023614405.1 of Avena insularis. Taxonomy (NCBI): domain Eukaryota; kingdom Viridiplantae; phylum Streptophyta; class Magnoliopsida; order Poales; family Poaceae; genus Avena; species Avena insularis. Next base: position 250,301,220 of record CM042696.1, read on the forward strand.
ATCCCCTGGACCTACCGTTGGGGCGTCATCTTGCATAGCACGCTTGCACCTTGTGAGGTTTTCCTCTAGAGGTCTTAGGCGGGGGCCTCACCGCTCAAGTGTCACAGTCTCGAGCACCCGTGGAGAGTTCTGGCGTCTCCCCCTCTTCATAGGCCCACTCCTTTCGAGAGATCTCCAGAGGGTGTTTATGCAGGGCTCGGTGACCCAGTGAGACGGGGTAACCCTTTGTACCGATAGTTTGATAGTAGCCCCCGGTCGCTTTGCTCGAACATCACCGCGAGGGGGCGAGGAGGTCAAGGGACCAGATGGAGCTAGGCCCTTATAAGAAGTCACGTCGTCGCACGATCCCCGAAGCCACCGCCCGTAGCTCCCACGTGCCCACGCAGGACGTGGCGTATGCCGGGTACAGGAGCCATCGTTTCAGTAGTTAGCCTCGGGGAAGGGGCTACCCAAAAACCCCAAATCTTCGAAAACTCGTCGGCTTCCGTTCTTCCCTGCCGCTAATCCACTGGTGTTCCACACGACACCATTCCTCCTTCTTCTGCGATGCTCGTGATGGTGCTCAAGAGAGCACATGAAACTTCAGTCGTGCCGAGTTTTCCCGCGTCGATAGCGGGAGCCCTGCCGCCTGCAGTGATTCTCAACAAGGAGGGGCTAGAGAAGGTCCGCAAGCTGATGGCTTTAGACTCGAATGAGTGGGACGCCTCACACGTGTGGTGCGCCGGTGTTGGGGAAATGGGTAGGTCGCCACTACGCCCCTCTCTTCACCCACTCCATCGATGCCGGCCTAGTTGCACCGTTTTCCCCTTTCCTCATGGTCATCCTGGACCATTACTGCATCCAGATCCTGCACCTCCACCCGCAGAGTGTGACCCTCCTAGCTGCTTTTGCATTCTGGTGCGAAGCCTTCGTCGGGGTGGCCCCTTCCTTAGCATTGTTCCGGCACTTCTACAGCCTTCGCGTCCTCGTACCAGGGGACATCCTTGGCGGCATGGGATTATTCGCCGGGAAGGAGGGAGACTTCCTGCCTATCTCCATCCTCGATGTGTCATCAGAATTCCGCCGCAATTGGGTCCTGGTGGACACCTGTCGGGCCTGGCCCCCGCTTCGAGCTCCTGCTGGGGCGGCCGTGGAGAATCCGGGTTGGGCTCGCGAGGTGGCCGCTTGTATGGGTCCCGGGCCCCTCTCGAGGCGCATGGCATATCTGAGGATCCAAGGGCTGTCCGACACGATGGTGGTGAGGTAGTTCGTACGACAGCAGATTGCCACCCTTCAGGAGCACAGAAGGCCCTTGTGGTCCATGTCGGCCGACCATGATGCGATGCAGCTGTCCGAGGGGCCTCACACCAAGACACCGTGTCCGCGCTCATGCTGACGATTCTTGGTGCAGACATGGCGATAGAGTTTCCGTCGGGCGTGCGTCCCTTGTACTCACTGAGCGGCGCGAGCACCGCCCGTGCGGGCCTCCCCACCTTCGATCCAGATTATGGGTGTAGTATAGTTCTTTTTCCCTAGTAGACCCAGGTTATCGAATCCTCGGGAAGAAGAAAGTGTAGTGAAGTTACTTTAACGGACCTTCTGGAGTTTTAGAATTCTTTTTGTGTTTTACTGGACCAAGAGTTTGCTATCTTTTTTTGTTGTCGATGATTGAGAGAGAGGGCCTAGGTCTTTCGGTTTCACCTGTAACTATGCAAAACATCTGATGGGAATAAAAGATAATAATAAAGTATGCATGTAATTATTAGAGAAATATAAATTATATGTCGGTAGTGCATCCATAATTGTTGTTGTGTCCGCAACCGCTTATAGCAATAACCTACTAGTCTCATCCATATAAAAAAGAGAACTAATGAGATGCATAGTGATGTCACCGTTAATCCCAAGTAAATCCCTCACATACAGCCATACTACCCCTTTTGTCCCTGGGGTTCCCAACCTGCAGATTAGTCATTACTCATATTCCCTATACCTGGCTCAATCCTATGGGTCTTGGGTACCTGACAAGTCCTTGGATTGAGGCAAGAGAGGATACAATAATCATCATGTCATACAAACTAATACATGATCCCATCTATGATAAATAACATGCACAAAAGCTACATGGCTAGGCCGAAGCCCTTAGACCAAAGAGAATTACTCACGCATAGAGATAAAATAGACAATCATAAACATTGTAATGGAAATCATGAGATTGATATCAAATAGTCTTATAATGTCACCAATCGAAGATGAGTTCTACTATTACAAGAGGTGGAATATGGCTATGGTGGTGGAGAAGGGTTTGGAGATTAGATCTAAGTCTATTCCTCCAGCGGCTCTTCGTTGTTGTGGATGCAGGTTTCTAGGGTTCGGCGGCGGCTCTCCATGGCTCTGTTTCTCGTCGCCCGAAACCTCTTTATATAGGGGTCCCTTCACGAAAGTTGTTCTTTTTGACCTATTGGTGTCGATGACAACTATACGGCCGGAACTATACGGCCATATTTTTTCCCATCCTATAGTTGGTCATTAAAGTTTCTATCTCCACTTCACGACCCCTGGTTTCTTTGGGTTGTTGGAAATCTCGTATATTTGACTTTAATGTTGTGATTCCCATCATCAAACATCATTATCTGCATAGGGAAAAATAGAAAGAAAGGATTGCATACCCCTTTGATCATTAGGCATTAGTGGCAGGGTTTAGAGAGATATTTCATCAAACATATGAATAATATCTAGTTTAAATGTGGATGTAGATGGCTATATTTCATAGCCATCAACCTCCCCAAGCTTAAACTTGATCGTCCTCGAGCAAGAAAACAAAAATCAAAAAGGAACTCAGCATTTAAACTGAAATAACGAGATGATGATCTTACTCATGATTGGTAGCCTCATGTTTCCTCCACTTTATTAATCTAAAAAACTTCTGCATAGATAGAGTAATGGAAAGCATATCATACGGGTTTTTATGCATCCTTTTAGCATAGCAAAATTATTTTTAACATGGATGATTCAAATGAGTAAACCTTATTCCATGTCATGTAATCAACTCATAGGCTTTCCTTTGAATAATAAAGTATAATTATGTGAAATTGAGAGTGTGAGAGTTTGTCATGAAAAACACATACATTAGAGTATCTCAATTCTCCCATATCAATAAATCAAGACTACTTTTTGGTTCATTGTCCTTCAAGAATTTTAGTTCTTAGGTAATTGAGAGCATGCCAAATATTTTAGTTAGTTTATCGAGCTGTGATGGACACTCGTGGCATCACCAAGGTTTTTTCCTTTTGCACAATGATTACTCATAACAGCCAGAGGAGTGATTCCATCATGAACACATCTACCCGGGAATGCCAAGAATCTTACCCATTATAGCATTATTACTACATATGTTTAATCAACTCATAGACGAAATCTAGGAGTTTCCTCCATGACGATCGCTCGTAGGCTAGCGTAGTTGTTGGCATCCCATGAAGTTTGACACGCGTAAAGCTATATCATTCTTATGATTCACAAGTCAAACTTTGGCATGCTCACAGAAACCGCTAAACATTAATGCAATCGAACAAATCCTTTTAGAGAGAGCTATCGAGTCAATCATTATTTTCTGTGGTGTTGAGTGTCTCTAGAAATAAACCTTCAAGACTAAACACTACAACACCCAAGCATTCTATTGTGAGACTTTTTCTTATTACAATTGTTTAACTAATTTTTAGGCAAGACTTGGTTAACTACAAGAGCTGGAACAAAACGTGCCCAACTAAATACCCATGCAAACAAAATTTTACTATAATATAAAGACTCACTCGACCAATCTAATATCTTAACATTTACTATTAACTAGCCTGGGATTCTCAAACTTCAAAAGTGGGGATTCTTAAGGCATACCTCTCATGATTGGTTTCACTTCACTCTTCCCTTTTGATTTGCTTCTTGGAAACTTGAAGTCGATCACTCTCCTACAAATATCTGAAAGCCACAAGGAGAATAGAAAAGAAGGAAGAGGGAAAATAAAGATAAATGGAAAAATATTTTTGTTTTTTTAAGAGAGGGAATTAAAGATTAGAAAATTGGCAGCAAAGCTCGGCTAGAAAATCTTAAAAAAATAGAAATAACTAAAGATAAAGTGTTGGGGAAACCAACACAAGTGCTTATAAACTCGAATTAAAAGCATAACCTCGAAATAAATAAATACAAATGAATGCCAAATAAAGATAATGAGGATACTTCCCCAAGCTTAGGTTTTTGCAAGCACTTCAAATCATTATGGTGGCGGGAAAATTCATAACTCTAGTTTGCACTCATCCTCATCCGGAATCTCTTCCTCGGGTTGGTGTTTCTCAACCTGCAAATCATATAGAAAATGTCCTTCCTTGATAGAGAAAAGACCATTCGGCAAAGGAGCGGGGTAGAGATTCCTAGCTTCAGCAATATGCAAGTAATAAATACCACCTCTCCTAGTGAGCATTCCAAGAGATTTTAAAGTAGAGAAACCAACACGTCGCTCACCTAGCACTGGTTGCAACTCACCTAGGTCGATGCCTAGGGCAATGGCAAGCATGGTGATGACGCCTCCACCTGTGATTGGTCCTTGGCTTTGGGAGGATTGGTACTCTAGGTAGCGCACAAGAATTGCGCCCAAGTTGAGTGACAAGTCTAAGTTGTTGAAAGCAGCTTTTTAGAGGACTAAGATGTCCTCATCATTGAGTCTCGTGAACTCATTTCGTGCCTGCAAGGTGTTAGTAATAACATAAAATAAATAGTGAATTGCGGGATGTTGAATATTCTTCCCCTTGCTTACTCTAGAAGTGAAACTCATTCCATTATAATAATGTTCCAGGGATGGTTCTATGCTAGTAAAGGATGCACGTAAGTCATTAGCATTATTGTTTGGAAACTTAAAACATGCGCACCATTCATCTAATGATAAAGCATAATTATTGTTCATAAGTCAGAAAGAAATCATGTCCCCTCCTTGGCATGCTTTAACGGTACTTTGCAAAGAACTTAGAAATTCAAGAGTTAACCGGCGATAAGTAGGCACATCATTGAATACAAAGTTTTGCAGGCCAACTCTATTGCAAATTAAATTGAAGTCATTAGAAATACTGAGTTGATTCAATATAATGGGGCAAGCCCACTTGGTTGTCTTCACTTCTTAGTTCTTGATCCTGTTGAAGCGATCACGTTGGAGCTCATCCCTCGTATCCCCATGCGTTCTTGAGAGGCAGCGCGAGAAGCACTAGCGGTGGCACGAGCACGAGCTTGGCTCCATGTGTTCATCATCTAAAATAATAAGGAAAGACAAAAAATAATTTTTTTTGATTCAACAATAATAAGCATAACATATTACTCATCTTAGCACACTAAAGAGTCCCCTCATATAATAATCTAGGCAAGAGAATCATGGCAATTAGTTCATAGTTGGTCTCACCCTAGATTGATAATGATAACAAATCGAAAATGAATTTGCAAAAAGTAATTGGAGTATCAGAGGAGAAACATATCGTAGATCACTTGTGTGCGAGGAAATCGAACGATATTAAGTAGAGATGAAGATCTCTTGAGGTTTTGAGAGAGTTTGGAGGTAGAAGAGCGAAAAAGGATTGAAGTTTTGGTGTTGGGGGTAGATGGCGACTTTGTGATCGGACGCAACTATATGGCCAAACTATACGGTCAAAACAATTTGTTCCTGCCGTATAATTGGTCTGATGTCAAAAATTTAGGGTTTCCTCTTGGCGGCGCAACTATACGGCCAGGATTTTTATCCCCGCCGTATAGTTGGTCATCAAAACTTCTGTATCCTGGAAAAGAAATTTTACAAAGGCAACGATAACTATACGGCTAGAAATTTTATTCCCACTGTATAGTTGGTCGTTAAACCTTTAGTATCTATGGAAGAAAAATTGTCAATGGCAAAGATATCTATATGGCCAAACTATAGGGCTAGAATTTTTATTCCCACCATATAGTTGGTCGTTAAACCTTCTGTAGACATCAAAAAAATTCTATTTCTTCGAGACTTCTTTCTTATCCTGAAACTTAGTGAAACACCTTCTTTTTGACAAAAAAATGACAGTAAAAATTGTCAACCAACATCAGCATGTATAAAGCAGGATTTTAGTACTACCGATCTTCTTCTCCTGAACTGGAGCTTTCTAGCACTCTTTATTAAACATAAAACTTAAACTAAAACTTAAAAACTTTACTCAAACCTTTATTTCGCATGGGTTGCCTCCCATGCAACGCTCTTTTATGGTCAATATCTTGACCTTGATGTTGCTCACTTAGGCTTGATGCTGCATCTTCAGGCATGTCAACAATAACAAAATCAATAAGAGTAGGACAACCTTTAATGTACACTAAAGTATTTTCTTTAATCCCTACAGCTTGTTTATTGGTAGAATCAGCTAGATGTAATTTTAACTCGGTGATTTCAAAAGAGCCAAGATTTAACTTATTAAAAAGACTTTTTGGAATTGTTGAAACTCTTTCACATAGATCACAAAGTGCAGCTATCTGATTGGTCCCAATTTTAATCTTAATAGTATGCTCAAATATATCATCAAGCTTTATAGGTAATTTTTCAGCAATTTTCTTATATTCTTCCTCAAGCTCACGTACCTTTATCGCTACCTGATTAACGAAGTGTTGATACGTAGCTTCCTCATTTCCTTCACTTGCCGAAATCTTGATATTGATCCTTTTTACAAGATCTTCAAAGTGTAATTTAGTGAAGGAGCATTACTATAATCAAGTTCCTTGGGGTCCTCCCTTTGGATTCTTATCATCTTGAGGTCTTCAACATGATTGGGCTCATCTTTACCTGCAAATTTAGCTAGAATGGGAGTTTGACTCTCGGTTATCTTACCTAGTTATGCCTCAACAATCCTTGTTCTTTATTGGAGGGCCTGCAAATCATTCCTCAAACTTACAGGTTGGTTAGATAATTTACCAAGCATAACATCATGGTTCTCCGTTATTTTAACAAGGATATTATTTTTCTCATTTTGTGAATATATAAAGGACTTAAGTGTTTCTTGGAGACTACCATTATTTGTTCCCATATTATAATTAGAGTTACCTGCAGGACTATAGTAATGTTTCTAAATATTAGGATTATAATTCTTCTTCATAGCAGGGTTATAATCATTATGAGCTATGAAGTCTATTTCTTCAATATTTGATTCTGGGATAACTCTTACCTAGTTTTACTTACCTTTTACGGCTAATATGATCTCATCCAGCTTAGCGTTGAGTTCTTCATTTTCTTGTGGTGAGACGGAGTTCAGCTTCTTCGTGTTTGATCTATCCACATGCCACTGGGCATGGTTGTCTTGCATATTGTCTAGCAGCTGCTTTGCTTCGGTAATATGTTTGCCCATAAATGTTCCTCTAGCTGCAGTATCAAGCATAGATTTCGACACAGGGTTAAGAGCATTATAAAATAAATGGAGAATGAACCAATCTTCCATCCCATGATTGGGACAGTTTCTCATGCATTCTTTCATCCTCTCCCATGCAAGTGCTATTGGCTCACGCTCTTCTTGTCTAAGACCAGTAATATTATATCTTAGTTGCATTATCTTTATAGGTGGGAAAAATTTAGTCATAAATAAAGACGTACACTCCACCGATGATGCAATAGTATTTCTAGGCAAAGATAGCAACCATTCTTTTGCTCTTCCTCTAAGAGAGAAAGGAAATAAGTGCAATTTGACCGCATCGGGGTCAACATCTTTTATGCGCCTCATATCACATATTTTAGTGAAAGTGTTCAAGTGCATACCTACGTCGTCAATAGCAGAGCCTCCAAATTGATTATGTTGAACCAAACTTAAATAGTGGGGCTTAATTTCATAATCATCAGCAGTAATTGCTGGCTAGGTAATAGGAGTACGTAAATAATCATTGTTGGGAGTTGCAAACTCCCCAAGCTTCTTTTCAACCATATTTCCTATGTTTTTGGGTTTTCTTAAACAAAGAATTATGATAGTAAAAACAAGAATTTAAAGAGTAACTATTTTTTTTGGTTTTTCAAATAAAGACTGAAAGCAAACTAACAAAATTAAAAACAAGAATTAAAACTAGCAAGGTTCCTACTAACCTCACCAGGGTAGCTATTGCTTCCCCGACAACGGCACTAGAAAAAGGGTTGATACCTTCGATCTGGATTACAGATGTAGTATAGCTCTTTTTCCCTAGTAGACCTAGGTTATCGAATCTTCCGGAAGCAGAAAGCATAGTGAAGTTACTTTAACGAACCTTTAGGAGTTTTAGAATTCTTTTTGTGTTTTACCAGACCAAGAGTTTGCTGTCTTTTGTAGTTGTCGGTGATGGAGAGAGAGGACCTAGGGCTTTCGCTTTCACCTATAGTTGTGCAAAACATCTGATGGGAATAAAAATAATAATAAAGTATGCATGTAATTGTTAGAGCAAGATAATTATATGTGGGAACTGCATCCATAATTGCTATTGCCTCCACAACCGCTTATAGCAATAACCTACTAGTCTCATCCATAGAAGAAAGAGAACTAATGATATGCATAGTATTGTGGTGTGGAACATGGCAGTGCCATCGGGGATGGCATGAGATGGGACAATCAGGATGCTATCGGTGGCTACTCGCAACGGGTTAGGCACAGATACTGCAAACACAACGATGTACCCAGGTTCAGAGCCCTCTTGTTGAGGTAACGCTCCTACTCCTGCAAGGATCTACTATATGGGGAGAGAATGCTCCATACAAATGCTCCTTGAGCTGTTTCCCTGGCTATTCTTGGGATCTAGAGGAAGATGGACTACACAACTTGAAGATTCTAGCTAACTTGTAGCTTGTTATTGCCTACCTAGAACCCTAGCATTACCCCTCCTTATATACTGCTGGAAGGGTAGGTTACAATGTGGGCTCTAGGGTTTACTGTTTTGGGCTTTGGGTTTACAAAGCGGGCCGGCTGGCTGGGTCTAGCCAGTGGTCCAGGGTCTTGGTGATGTTTTAGTATAGGTGGGTGCAATGCCCTAGCGTCTCAGCGCCTCCTCTTTGGGCGTCATCCGGCGCTTTAACCATCAGCTTGGCCCTTTATCTGTTAGCCAGGACTTTGTCCGTCATCTCCCAGCCTTAGCGCTTTGGCACCTTCATCTGGTAGCGCCAGCCTGTCCGGTCAAGGGTGAGCTTAGCAAGGAGCGTCACCATATCCCGTACCATCAGCCAACAGATCCGAGGCGGCCGGGTAGACGTGCCCACCCAGCCGGCTATCCTGGCCCCGGCTAGACGGACCAGCTGAGGAATCTTGATGCGAGTCGGGTGAAGCGGATCACCTGGCTGAGGCTCTTTGTCCTGTGGCCATCCAGCCATGGAGCCAGCCAGTTAGCGCTAGCTTGGCCTATCCGGGGGTCATGCCCCCGACACTAGTCCCCTAGCGCGTTGGGGATTCTCCTTGCGGAGAATTTCCTGTGTGCTCATTGGGTTCTCTTGAAATGATTGATGTTGAAGACTATACCGCGAATTTGGCTGGTACTGCTTGTCGTTTTCTAGCTCGAGATGCCCACTTGCCCAGCTGGGGTTCACCGGCTATGGGTCCGGTGGCCCACCCATAGGGTGTGAGTGGTGATTCCGTCTCTCGCCCGGCTGGTGAGACGAATTGGCCAGTTGATGACATCAATGCTATCGTTAGGCGTGCATGCCACCTCTATCGCACGTCACGTCAGTTTAACCTCTTGGCATGCCGCTGCAGTTTTGGTAACCACGCTCACGCCTTCATCATAGCGGTTTCTCGGGGATCGTGCGCGCGCTTGGCCTTCATAGTAACGCCCACGGGATCTTTTGTGGCGTTTCCTTTGGTGCAACCGATCCGGTACCGAAGTGTCATGGGGGTAGTGGGGCAGTTCCTACGCCACGTGGCATTAGGGAGTACAGGAGGCGCGTCTTGCCCTTCCTTGATAAATAGGTGTAGCCAGTTGATGACTCCCTTATCTCGCCTTCTTCCTATGCCCATTGCCCCTTGTGCCTTTGCTTTCTTTTTTCCACCATGCGCTCATTGCTGTTTGTGCTTCAGCTTCTTTTGAGCACCGACACCGCCGCTCCTTCAACACGACGATGGGGCCTCGTTTCTCCAACACGGCCACCACGCCTACCGAGATGCTCCCTGAGCAAGCGAGTGGCTGGTGTGGCTCTTATGTCAATGATGATTTGGTGCAGAAGTACCGGCCAGGAAAATTCCTCGCATTGGAGCACTTGGTGAGGCACCGCCTTGCGCCGAAGGGGGAGCTGTCCCCAATCCACGACCTGTGGAGGCCATCGTCTTCCTCGCCCACTTCGCCCGTGGTCTCGGCCTGCCTTTGAGCAGGTTTGTCTTGGAGTTGATGGTCTCCTTCGACCTCCAGCTCCACCACCTCGGCGCCAACTCCATCGCACATCTGTCGCATCACACGGCCTGTTGCGAGGCCTACTTGGGTGTTCGTTCTGATGCGGAGAACTTCCTAAAGTTCTTCAACTTCAAGATCCATGTGGTGGGCAAGGGGGGACCCTTGATGGAGACCGGTTGCTGCACCGTCTACCCGGGGACTGGGGGGATTGTTGGTTTGCCGACCAAAAGTTCCTAGGCGACTGCATCGCGGTACCCAAGTTCCTTGTAATTGACGTGTTTCGTAAAGTTGGGCTGCCAACTACTGAGAGGGGCCATTTCGACGCAAATTCATCTCAACCCTACCAAATTCAAAAATTCCGTTAAACTGCCCCATGAAGTAGACGGTCGGGACCCACATGTTGGTCATCTATCCATGATGCGAGCGCCAACACAGCAACCTCTTAGGAAAATCGAGGAACTAAGTGGATTGTATGTGTTGACCAATTTGACAAATCCATTCCCTCCTTTCCCCTAGCACTGGCAGCACCGAAATCCACTCTCCAGGCAGAACGATCCCAATTGATGCACCCATTCGCTGATCCCGATCTCCAATGGTGCATGCCGTAGCCGCCATTGCGAGGCACTAGCCCGCCTTCGCCGCCGACGAGCTGAGCAGCTCGGAGGATGGCAGATCCTACTACCAAGGATGAAGAAGTTCTGGCTACATGCGGCTGAGCTACCCTTCTCTTTGCTATTCACACTAATTATAACTGCTAGCTGGCTACTGAACCTAAAATTGTTTGTTAGCCCAACTCTGACAAACATATTTTGTCCACAGTTTTTTCAAGTGGGATCTCCGTGGATCACCCTTACCTAGTTACGGTAGTCCTCTTCAAGTACGACACTAAATAAGCAAGGGTGAAGGGCAAGTGGTATGGACACCATTGTATCACGATGGAAGAAGCGCCTACGCAGATCTGCACTATCTTTGGTATGGTTGCTGCTCTGCGTAATCATGATGAAATATGGCCAAAGCAGACTGCAAAGTTCAGCTTCATGGATGAATGTGGCATCATGGTTCCTCTAACGTGTGACAGTCAGCTAATTGGGTTGATGAAAAGGTATGCTTCGGCTTGCATGTTTGAGCTGAATTGTGATGTACTAGATGTGGAAGCTGCTGCAACTGGGAGTCGCCTTCTATTCTTGGACAGGGTGGTCGCTCAAACCCAATTAGCTCCTAGTAAGCAAAAGTCTCTTGCGGTTCGCATGTTTGTGCTGAATTGTAATTTTTGTTTTATTTACTGTGTAGATATTAGGCAGTTATGCAACAGTCCTGTTTCTTTGACAGGAAGAGCCGCAAGTTATCTGGTTTGTGAAAAGAACACACATGCAATGACTCTAGCTGTGGTTTGTGAAAAGAACACACATCCAATGACACTGGTGTCTCCATATATGGTTTGTGGAAAGAAGAGAGATGAAATGACACTAGTTGTGGTTAATGAAAAGAACACACATGCAATGACTCTAGTTGTGGTTTGTGAAAAGAACACACATGCAATGACACTAGTGGATCCATGTGTGGTTTGTGAAAAGAACAGACATGCAATAACTCTGGTTATAGTTAATGAAAAGAACACACTTGCAATGACACTGGTGGATCCATATGTGGTATGTGAAAAGAACACACATGCAATGACTCTAGCTGTGTTTTGTGAAAAGAACACAATCTAGTGACAATGGTGGATCCATATGTGGTTTGTGGAAAGAACACACATGCACCGACTCTAGTTGTGGTTCATGAAAAGAACACACATGCAATAACACTGGTGGATCCATATGTGGTTTGTGAAAAGAACACACATGCAATCACATTGGTGGATCAATATGTGGTTTGTGAAAAGAACACACATCCAATGTCTCTATTGGATCCATATGAGGATTGTGAAAAGAACAGACATGCAATGACTCTAGCTGTGGTTTGTGAAAAGAACATGCAATACAATGACTCTGGTGGATCCATGTGTGGTTTGTGAAAGAACAAACATTCATTGACTCTAGTTGTGGTTCATGAAAAGAACACACATGCAATGACACTAGTGGATCCATATGTGGTTTGTGAAAAGAACACACATGAAATAACTCTAGCTATGGTTTGTGAAAAGAACACACATCCAGTGACACTGGTGGATCCATATGTGGTTTGTGGAAAGAATAGCCATGCAATGACACTAGTTGTGGTTAATGAAAAGAACACACATCCAATGACACTGGTGGATCCTGATGTGGTTTGTGAAAAGAACACACATGCAATGACACTAGTGGATCCATATGTGGTTTGTGGAAATAACATACATGCAATGGCTCTAGTTGTGGTATGTGAAAAGAACACACATGCAATGACTCTAGTGGATCCTTATGTGGCTTGTGAAAAGAACACACATGCAATGACACTGGTGGATCAATATGTGGTTTGTGGAAAGAACAGACATGCAATGACACTAACTATGGTTAATGAAAAGTACAAACATGCAATGACTCTGATGGATCCATATGTGGTTTGTGAAAATAACACACATGCAATGACTCTAGTTGTGGTTAATGAAAAGAACGCACATGCAATGACTCTAGTGGATCCATGTCAACACCCGGATTTTTAATCCCAGATGCCTGTTATGCCATACCTCGCAATCCCAGGATTACCATTTTTGTGAGACATAACAGATTGGATATCACAGTGCATCATCCATTACAAACCATACATAAGGTCTTACACAAATAAGGATCTCATGATCCAGTCTGAATACAACAAGCAGCGGAAATCAAAGATAAGTGTAGAGGTGGGGTCCATCTTCAGGGGCACAGGCAATGCTAACGAAGGCAGATAGTCCTAGTTATCATAGTCGTCCTATTGTCCATCTTCTTGATAGTCTCCTTCATAGTCTGGCCACGAGAATAGCCAGGGACAAAAGCCATGAGTACTCTTTAAGTACTCGCAAACTACCACTAACAAGTAATATAGTTCTAAGTCAAGTGCTAAACTCTATGTTTAACTATAAGGTTAAGTTTAAAACCTAAGCTGAGTTCTGAAACAAAGAAAGATAAAATAAAGTTCTAGAATCACTTAAGTTGGGAAGCTAGTATCATAAACACAACCCTGTTGTGGTCAAGTCAAGATTCATCATTCACTTCAAGTTATTTGGAAAACATCGGACAACGAAACAGTATGGCCATTCCAACTGTCCATAACCGCGAATGCGGCTATTCGAATAGTTTGACACTCTGCAGAGGTGGTACACTTTCACCACAAGATTCAATCCATCTGTCAGGGATAACCCTGAATCATCATACTTAGTATGCAGATAATCAAACATAACCTTTACTTTACACACCCTAGTCTAAGCACCTCTCCTATGAGCATGGCCTCCCAACCATGACCATCAGTCATCTTGGGCACTGCATAGGTGGACAACATTGAAAGGTAGCCTCAGCTCAAACCTCTCCCGTGAGGGAACTAATACTAATGCATATAAATTTCCAGCTAAGCCATCAGTTTGGAATGGTATCCCATCCGAATCCAACCATCAGTTTTATAAACAGGTAAGGCTCATGCCTCAACATTTTCATCATCATAAACCATTTGTGTTTCTCAACAGATGTCAAAACATCTCAATAGAATGACTCATCATTCCAAGGTTTTCACAATTCATTTTCACCAATTGTTCCCATCTAAAGTGACTCAAGTTTTGATCTACTCTAACTACTAAGTTAAGAGTGTTCACTAAGGTGGAAATATGATGGATTCAATCTCATGCCATAGAATGACATCTAAAGCTTAGCTAAATAGGTCAAGTTTTATACTTGTTATGCTACCTTCAACACAAGTAAGGGACTTTGTGTAAACTAAAGGAATTAAAGCTTGTAAGGTAATACTTGGGGTAGTAATAGTCAAGGTGGTGTGACCAAAGCATGCCTAAAGCATCTTTGCTCATTCATCTCTCTTAAATCTAGCTTACTAATAATAGCTTACACTGTTAATGGTGACTTGCAAGTACAACTTGCAAGGGTTAACTTGGATAGGGCTAGCTTTCCTTGGTTGGTGCAATGGTTGAAGTTTTCTTCTTCTTCTTCTTGGTAGCACTCCTCCTCCTCGTAAGCTTGGTCGGTACTATCTTCTATAAATACATACGGAGTACACAATCACCAAACAATACTTAACTAGTCTAATTAGTACTCTAAGACACACATTTGATGATCAATTATCATCACAAGCATCACACGTTTAATTCACTAGTTTCATTCTTTTTAAATTAGAAAAGTAATTTCTACTCATTGAAAAATTAACTAAGATTTAATATTCACCACTTAAAATATGGGATCATGTTGACACATGTCATCACCACATATTCTAACATGTGGGAATGAGATTTAAAGGTTGGATCATAATTACTTTGGTTTAAGTTCATTATTTAATGATTTAAAGTGACTAGAAATGCCTATATAGCATTATTTTGGTACTAGTCCAAAGTCACTGCATGTAAACCTTAATATTATTACATAATTAGATAGATATGATGAAATGTGATTTTTGAGAGTTGGAATCAACTCAAATCCTATCTTAGTTGATTTTATAAAAATGTTGCCATATGCAAAAGCTTCTATTTTGTTATTTTTACTAGGAGAGATCTATAACTGTAATTCAATTAAATACAATGGGCTTGGATAGATCATTTCAATACCTTTTATTCAAAATTGGTTTCATGCAATTTGGATTTATCAAACTCCCAGAATTGATTTTTAAACTAATGGATAGAAACTAGATTAACTCTAAATAGAAAAAACTAAATTTGAAATCCTAACTCGCGCGGGAACTAACTAGGCCGGCCCAGCTACGCACAGTGCACACAACGGGCTGCCTGACATGCGGGCTCCACCAGTCAGCGGCACAAAAATATCGAAACGGTACCTAGCATTGTAGTCCACAAGATTAAAAGCGGATCTAACAATGCAGAGTCATCGTCGACGACGGATTACTCTGGCGAGAGTCTGACCTAGACGTGGCGGTAGGGGTCGATTGGGGGCGTACCAGGGCTCCAGCAAGGTTGGCGTGGCGGTCAAATGGACTGGTGGTCAACGACAAGCTCAGGGACGATCGAGGCAGCTCCGGGGGTGGTCGCAATCAGCGGCGCCCCTTCCTCCTCTGTTGCGGGCTACTCCGGCCAAATTCCGGCGAGAAAGTGCTCGCGCTGTTCCGACTAGAGGTGGGGAACGGTCAGTGAGGTGAGGGGAGTGGAGTGGTGTGCTTCAAATGGCTGGGGGTGCCCTCCTTTTATAGGCCCGATGGTGAGACCGAACGGGATGGGCAGGCGACGGTGGCGAAATGGCTACGGCCGGCTAGAGGCATGGCTGATGGTGGCGATCGACAGGCGGTCTCCTGGGAGTGCTCTAGGAACTCAATGCGGGCATAGGGGCGGTGGTATGCGGTCGGGGCGAGCTGGCGCTCTGAGCGGCAGAGGCGGCGGTGTCCACGGAGAGCGGTGGCTGTGGTGCGTTGGGCGGCAAACGGGCGTGTCCGTCGTGTTCCCTGGGTCATGGCGGAGCGGGGGGTGCGGGATGCGATCGAGTGGCGGCTTGTGCACGCGTGCAGGGTGCGGCGCTCTTGAGCATGCTCGGCATGGCTCGGTGGCACTGGGCGCGGGCTCTCCTCGGTGGTCCACGGCGGGGCTTGGCTCGGGCAGGGGACAGAGGGTGGCGGTGCGGTCCTGGCTACCTCCTAGACATGGCGAGAGAGAGGGAAGTGGTCTGCTAGGGCGAGTGCATAGTCGGCCGACGAGGGGTGGCTCGGCATGGCATGGCTTTGCTAGTAGGAGGGTAGGGGTGGGTGCTAATGGCATGGTTGGATCTTGGTTGGACAAAGGGATTAAATGAAGATCATTTGGGGGCAAAACCCTGTTCAAAACAGTGAGCTAGGATTAGGGTGTAAATTATGCCTGCCAAGTGTTTGATGAAATGGCCGCATGAAATAAACTTTTGAATTTTGAAAAGATTTTTGGTGGGTTTGCTAGGAATAAGCTTGAGACTCTATGGGTGCTTGGGTTTTGAAAATTGAACTTGTTTGAGTGGTTTTTGAAACAGTGGGATCTTCCCATATGAAATAGATTCAATTTTAAACTGTCATTTAAAATTAGCATTTGAAAGCTTTTTGAAGATCACAAAGTGGGCCTTGGTACCTCATTTTGTGTACTATCAAGGGGTGTAAAGATCCACACATGTTTCTGTTAAGTTTTGTGTACTAGGAATAGCCAAAGTATGCATTATACTTAATTTGGCCAAAATGACCATTCACTTTAATTATTCATTTTGAGTTCTTCTTCTTTGGGGAAGTTTGGGAATGATGTAGATGATGTTTAAATCACCTAAGAAACATTTGACAACCAAAGAATCATAGAACCATGGCAATTCAAATCAATTCCTAATTTAAATGCTCATACACATGAATGCTTTCATTTTTAATTTGGGAAAGTTTTTGTTAACCCTAATTTTTGATGATTTGGATCTTGATAAGCTTGGATTAAAGTTTTGGGATGTTACAAACCTTCCCGCCTTAAACAAAATCTCGTCCCGAGATTTACAAAGAAAACTAGGAACTAAAGAGATGTGGGAACTCTGTCCTAATGTAATCTTCGCGCTCCCAAGTGGCTTCCTCCTCGGTATGGTCGCTCCACTGAATCTTGAGAAACTTTATAATCCTGGTTCTGGTGGTTCTATAGGCTTCTTCTAAGATACGGATGGGCACTTCTCGATAGGTCAGGTCATTGTTGATCTCTACAGCTCTGTGATCGATGTTCTTGAAAACTTCAGTCTTCTCCGGCACTTCCAAGCATTTGCGAAGTAACGAGATATGGTACACATTGTGGATGGCTGACATTTCTTCAGGCAGTTCCAGTTGATACGATACTTCTCCTCGACGGTTCAGAATCTTGAAAGGTCCGATATATCTAGGGGCTAACTTTCCTTTCAGACTAAAGCGTTGAGTTCCCTTCATTGGTGAAACCTTGAGATATACAAAATCTCCAACATTAAAAGTCAGGTCTCTCCTTCTCTAGTCAGCATAACTCTTCTGTCTGGATTGAGCGGTCTTGACGTGCTCACGGACTTTGTGAACCTTCTCTTCGGCTTCTCGGAGAATGTCGGGTCCAAAGATCTGACTCTCTCCTACTTGCGACCAATTCAAAGGGGTACGACACTTTCTTCCGTATAGGAATTCAAATGGTGCCATCTGCAAACTAGCTTGATAACTGTTGTTATATGAGAATTCTGCGAAAGGCAGGCAGTCTTCCCATTTTGATCCGTATTCCAACACACAAGCTCTAAGCATATCCTCTAGGATCTGGTTGACTCTCTCGGTCCATCCATCTTATGCGGGTGATAAGCGGTACTGAAGTTCAACTTGGTTCCTAATCCTTCCTGAACTTTCTGCCAAAATCTTGAAGTAAACTGGGTTCCTCGATCTGATACGATGGTCTTGGGTGTCCCATGCAGACTAACAATCCTAGCAATGTACAGTTCTGCTAACTTTGCACTCTAGTAGGTTGTCTTGATAGGTATAAAGTGGGCTACCTTGGACAGTCTATCAACTATGACCCAGATTGAGTCATTTCCCCTACTGGAAGCAGGTAAACAGGTGATAAAGTCCATTCCTACGGAATCCCATTTCCATTCCGGAATCTGCAATGGTTGCAACAATCCTGCAGGTCTCTGATGCTCTTCTTTGACTCTTTGACAGATGTCACACTTGGCGATGTAGCTTCCGATTTCTCTCTTCATCTTATTCCACCAAAATTGCTCTTTCAAATCTTGATACATCTTTGTTCCTCCGGGGTGGATAGAATAAAGAGTATCATGAGCTTCCTTCATGATAATTTCCTTTAGCTCCGAATTTGCTGGCACACAGATATGTCCTTTGTACCACAGTACTCCTTCTTCGTCTTCAGTGAATCCAGGTACCTTTCCTGTACCAATACGACGTTTGATTCCGTCGATACTTTCATTCCCCTTCTAGGCTTCCTTGATTTGGTTAATCAACGTGGGTTGAAGTTCAATGCTAGCTAAGAATCCTTTGCTAACTAATTCAGTCCTGAGCTGCTCCAACTCCTCATACAACCTTGGTTGCTTCTCCTTGATCATGGTATTTAGCCTACACGGCTGTAACATCCCAAAACTTTAATCCAAGCTTATCAAGATCAAATCATCCAAAAATAGGGTTAACAAAAACTTTTCCAAATTTAAAATGAAAGCATTCATATATGTATGCATTTAAAATAGGAGTTGTTTGAATTGCCATGATTGCTTGATCCAATGCTTGTAAAATGTTTCTTAGGTGATTTAAACATCATCTACATCATTCCCAAACTTTTCCTAAAGAAAATCAAATCAAAAATAATTAAAAAGAAGGAATGGTCATTTTGGCAAATTTAACTCTCATGCCTACTTTGGCTATTCCTAGTACTCAATTCTTAACAGAAACAATTCTTGATCTTTGCACCCCTTTCTAGTACACATAATGAGGTACCAAGGCCCACCATTTGATCTGCTAAAAACATTATGTTAACTATTTTAAATGACAGTTTAAAATTGAATCTAATGCATATGCATAGATCACCCCTATTTCAAAAACCATCTATTTGAGCTCCATTTTCAAAACCCTTGCAACCAGAGACTACCTATCACTAGTGGAGATCACTCAAAAATTTTGAAACCAAAATTCAACACTTTCTTTCATGCGGCCATTTCATCAAACACTTGGCATGCATAATATCACCTCTAATCCTAGCTCACTGTTTACTACAGGGTTTTGCCCCCAATTGATCCCCATTTAATACCCGTGTCCCCTCTGTATCTAACCAGAGCCTAACCATCATCTTCCCTACTCCCTAGCTGCACTACCATGCCATGCCGAGCACCACCTCGCCGGCCGACAGGGCACTCGCAGTAGTAGCCCTCTCCAGCCCCTCTCCTCATGTCTAGCAGCTTGCCAGTGGTCCACCTCCACCGCCCAACCAGCCCTAGGCCAGAGACAGAGAGCAGAACGGCCAGGAACCGCTGCGCCCGGAGCTTGTCGAGCATGCCGATGTCGCCCCCAGAGCATGCCCTGTCCCCGCTCGCACAGACCATCCCTGGGCACCAGCCCGCGCCCGCCGCTCCACCTCGACCTAGAGAACACCCCAGACATCCCCGTTCGCCGCCCAAAGCCTCATAGCCACCGCTTGCCGTGGGCACCGCCGGTTCGGCCACGCAGAGCGCCACCTCGCCCAGACCGCGTGCCACTGCCCCTACGATCGCATTAAGTTCTAGAGCACCAGCAGGGAACCGCCCATCGATCTCCACCCCCAGCCATGCCTCTACCTCGCCGTAGCCATGTCGCCACTGTCGCCTGCCCATCCCGCTCGGTCTCACCGTCGGGCCTATAATAGGAGCCCTCCCCAGCCCCTTCTCTCCACACAATTCCACTCCCCTCACCTCTCTGAACCTCACCCACTAGCCAGAGCAAGTGGAGCAGCAGCTCGCCGGAATTGGAGCCGGAGCAGCCGCGACAGGAGGAGAAGGGCGCCGTTGATTGCGACCACCCCAAGCTCCAAGCAACAGCCAGCCTGCCGCTGCGTCTTCCACGTTGTTTGCCCGCCTCGCCGACCCCACTAGAGCCCTGGTACGCCCCCAGTAGACCCCCACCGAGCCACTAGGGTTCGAGCTTGCCGGCGACATGTTCGTCGTCGGCGACGACCCTCAGCCGTTGATCTCGCTTCTAATCCTACGGCCCACAGCGCGCGTACCGTTTCACATTTTAAGTGCCGCTGACACGTGGGACCCCCCTATCAGCTGAGCCCCGCGCCGCGGAGTGCCACTGGGTCGGCCCATTCCTTTTCCCGCGCTAGCCCATCGATTCAAATCTGGATTTTTCTTTTTAGTTAAATCTAGTTTCTGTCCACTATTTTGAAAATCAATTCAGAGAGTTTGAGAAATCCAAATTGGATGAAACCAATTTTGTCTGAAAAGTATTAATATGATCTAACCAAGCCCGTTGGATTTAATTCAATTAGAGTTATAGATCTCTCCTAATAAAAATAACAAAACAGAAGCTTTTGCAACTTGCAACATTTTTATAAAATCAACCAAGTTAGCTTTTGAGTTGATTCCAACTCTCAAAAATCACATTTCACCATATCTATCGAAATATGTAATAATATTAAGGTTTGCATGCAGTGACTTTGGACTAGTACCAAAATAATGCTATATAGGCATTTCTAGACACTTTAAATCATTAAATAATAAACTTAAACCAAAGTAATATTGATCCAACCTTTAAATCTCATTCCCACATGTTAGAATATGTGGTGAGGACATGTGTCCACATGATCCCATATATTGTTGGTGAATATTAAAGTTTAGTTAATATTTCAATGAGTAGAAATTACTTTTCTAAAATAAAAAGGATGAAACTATTAAATTAAAACTTGTGATGTTTGTGATGATAATAGATCATCACATGTGTGTTTTAGAATGCTACTTAGCCTAGTTAAGTATTGTTTGGTGATTGTGCACTCCCTGTGTATTTATAGACGCTAGTACCGACCAAGCTTTCGAGGAGGAGGAGTTCTACCAAAAAGAAGAAGAAGAAGAAAACTTCAACCACTGCACCAACCAAGGCAAGCTATTGTTAGGAAGCTAGAATTAAGCTAGATGAATGAGCAAGGATGCTTTAGGCATGCTTTGATCACACCCCTTTGACTATTAGTACCTCAAGTCTTACCTACAAGTTTTACCCTCTTAGGTTATACCAAGTTCTTTACTTATTTTGAAGGTAGCATAAAAAGTATAAAACTTGACCTACTTAGCAACCTTTAGATGTCATTCTATGGCATAAGATTGATCCCATCCTTCCACCCTAGTGAACACTCTTAACTTAGTATTTTAGAGTAGATCAAAAACTAGAGTCACTTTAGATGGGAGCACTTGGTGAAAATGAATTGTGAAAACCTTGGAATGATGAGTCATTCTATTGAGATGTTTTGACATGTGTTGAGAAACACAACTGGTTTATGATGATGAAAATGATGAGGCATGAGCCTTAACCCTTCTATAAAACTGATGGTTGGATTCGGATGCGATACCATTCCAAATTTACCGTACAACCACATTACCTGAATTGGGTAAGGCTTAGCCGGAAATTTATATGCATTAGTATTAGTTCCCTCATAGGAGACGTTTGAGCTGAGGCTACCTCTCAATGTTGTCCACCTATGTAGTGCCCAAGATGACTGATGGTCATGGTTGGGAGGCCATGCTCATAGGAGAGGTGCTTGTACTAGGGTGTGTAAAGGGAAGGTTATGTTTGATTATCTGCGTACTAAGTATGATGATTTAGGGTTATCCCTGGCAGATGTATCGAATCTTGTGGTGAAAGTGTACCACCTCTATAGAGTGTCAAACTATTCGAATAGATGAGTCCGCGGTTATGGACAGTTGGAATGGCCATACTGTTTCGTTGTTAGATGTTTTCTAAATAACTTGAAATGAATGATGAACTTTGACTTGACCACAACAGGGTTGTGTTGATGACAATAGCTTCCCAACTTAAGTGATTTTATCTTTCTTGGTTTCTGAACTCAGCTTAGGTTTCAAACTTAACTTTATAGTTAAACTTAGATTTAGCACTTTAACTTAGAAGTATAGTACCTGTTAATAGTAGTTTGCGAGTACTTAAAGAGTACTCATGGCTTTTGTCCCTGGCTATTATTATGGCCAGACTATGAAGGAGACTATCAAGATGATGGTCAGCAGGACGGCTATGATAACTAGGACTATCTGCCTTCATCAGCATTGCATGTGCCCCTGAAGATGGACCCCACCGCTACGCTTATCTTTTATTTCCGCTGCTTGTTGTTTTAAAGACTGGATCATGAGATCCTTATTTGTGTAAAACCTTATGTATGGTTTGTAATGGATGATGTACTATGATATCCAATCCGTTATGTCTCCCAAAAATGGTAATCCTGGGATTGCGAGGTATGGCATAACGGGCATCTGGGATTAAAAAAACCAGGTGTTGACAAGTTGGTATTAGAGCCATCCTGACCATAGGAGACCCTAGTTAGAATGGACGTCCAAACAAAAAACTTAGCTTCAAAACCAAAGTGAGTATTTATGAAAAAATATTTCCCCTCTTACCCTTGTGAACTCATTCTTTCTCAAAAATACATGTTCCTCAAAATTCTTACATTACTACTAAAAATTTGACACCCTTGATCACTTCACTAACCTCCTCATCCTTAATTCTTGAAGATGGAGACTCAGTTCAGCAAGTTTTACCTATTGGGAAACGGAGGTCAGCTGATCTTCGAGAGGGATCTGGATTCACTGTCGGAGTTACTGGGACGCCCACATCCGGAGTTTCTTGGAGCTCAACTTCTAGGACTGCCAGGAGGAGACCTACAGTGGCTAGTAACCGCGGATCTTCGGGGAAGCATCGAAGCACCAACTTCCGGGAGAATTCAGTTCTCCGTGAGAGAGAACAACTGGCTAGATGGATTAGCCAGGGCAATGCATGAAGCTCTCGCACGTCTATGTGCCCTCAGCGTCAACAAGATCCAAGGAACCCGTTTTGCCCACTATGCAAGACGTGACTTCATGGGAATGCCTATGGAGATGCCAAGTCACCCAGACTTGAGGCGTCAAGTGGCGAACCTTGATTTATTGCTTCATGACAGACAACAGGAACTGGACAATGCTAGAGAGTTAGCTAACCAGAACCGTGCCATTGCCGACCAGAAGGCCCAGACTTTTGCACTGCTCGTCCAAGATCACTAGTCTCTTCGTCGCCAGCGTGCAAAGAAGGATCGCACCATCGCCCATCTTCGCAAGAAGGTGGCCGACCTCGAGAAGACCGTCAAGGAGCAGGAAGCTCAGCTTGCCGCCAAGGAAGAAGAAGATGAGGGTGAAGACATTTAGGGAGATATGATTCTTACCTCAGCAACAATGATGACTTTCTGGAGGAGGATGCTATGGACTTCTACACTGATGATGAAGACTCCGATTTCATCGACGATGAGAAGATGCACTAGAGCACTGTCGTAGCATGAGATGTATCATCTCATTGTATCGTAGCTTGCAGAATGGTTCTTCAAACCATCAATTTTCCCCTTTGCTTGTTGTGGTGTGTGTTGTATCGGGTGCTTGCTTGCATGAATTAAATTGAAATTAGTTGAAAAACCTGAGTCTAACTCAATGTTTTAGCTTTGAAAACCCAAAACCATGAACCTTAGAATTTCCCTCTTACCCCAATATCTATCTCAATCTTTAGATGACTCGTGGAAACCAAGAAGGGAGTAGCTCGTCGCAGGACCCAATGCTGCAGATCTTGCAGAATCTCATCGCGGACCGTGAAGCAGGCAGGGCCGAGCGTCAAGCCAACTTAGCAACATTGTAGCAGATCGCCCAAATGGCTCTCAACAACCAAGGACATGGAAATCAGGATCACCAAGGATCCAAAACTCAAAAACTTTCAGAACACCAATCCCCCAATCTTTAACAAATCTGAAAACCCATTAGATGCTGATGACTGGTTACAAACCATGGAAAACAACTTAGAGGTTGCCAGAGTTGATGAGAATGCGAAAGTTCTCTTCACCACCCACTATCTGGCGAGAGATGCAAGAGCTTGGTGGAATAGCATCCGCAATATGAACCATGGCCAGGTGATGACCTGGGAAGCATTCATGGTCAAGTTCAGCCGCACCCACGTGCCGCAAGGTCTTGTCAACAGGATGAGAGATGAATTCCACGAATTGAAGCAAGGAAGAATGACTGTGGTAGAGTACCGTGACAGATTCTTGTCACTTGCCAGATATGCACCAGATGAGATCAACACGGAGGCCAAGAAGAAGGAGAGATTCTTAAACGGACTGCATGATGAGATGCAGACTGTCCTCGTCAACATCCGTTTTGATGATCTCGAAGAGCTAGTCGACTCTGCCATTCAGATGGAAGGGAAGATTAACCAGGCAAACGACAACCGCAAGCGTCGTATGATGCAGCAGTCTGGATCTAGTAGTCACCAGAAGTACCGTCCCAACCCTTCACCAGGATATGCACCAAGGAACAACCGACCCCCAAATTCTCGCCCAAGCTACCCCAACCGTAGCGGAGGTAATGTGTAGTCCGGAGGAAACAATCACAACTCCGCTAATGCCAACAATTTCAACCATGCCCCTCCCAAGAGCAACAACAACAACACTACACCTAGAACTGGCAGCAATATTGTGCCTGTCGCAGTCAGGGACAAGTCCCAGATCACTTGCTTCGAGTGTGGAGTGAAGGGTCACTACTCCAATGAGTGTCCTAAGAAGACTGCCGCCAATGCCCCTGTGAATGCCCCAGATCAGCAGCCGCGTTGTGTTCAACCAGGAAGAAGATTTGCCCTGTGGAACCCGACAACGAACGGTCGTCTCTTCCACATGAACGCGAAGAAGCCGTGAAGCGCGGATGTAGTGCTGGGTATGTTTTCACAACTCAGTTTTAGCAAGAGTATTGTTTGATTCTAGAGCATCGCATTCATTTGTCACCGAAGAATTTGTATGCACTAGTAAGATTCACCCAACCAACCTGAAGCATGTCATGATAGTTCAAATCCCCGGTTCAACAACAAAAGCTAGAAAAAATTGCAAAGTTGTACCTATCAGGATACATGGGATAGATTTTTATGCCAACCTAATTGTACTTGGAACCAAAGGATTGGAAGTAGTACTAGGCATGGAATGGATGTCAAGGCATAAAGGACTGATAGACTGCGCTAAGAAAGCCATCACCATGACCAGTAGTTCTGGAATAACAGTAGAGCATATCTCTAAAACCTTACCCCGTCAATTCAAGTGCAACAAGAGTGTAGCCCTGCCCACCATTGACCAAGTCAGAGTAGTCTGTGAATACCCTGACGTATTCCTAGATGAATTGCCAGTTATGCCCCCGGATAGGGATATTGAGTTCATTATTGAACTAATCCCTGGAACCGGACCTATAGCCCAGAGACCCTATACCATGAACCCCTGATAGTTAGTAGAACTGAAGAAGCAGTTGGATGCCATGTTAGCAACATGCTTGATTTAGCCAAGCGCATCGCCATGGACATCACCAGTGTTATTCGTCGACAAGAAAGATGGAGGCAATCGTCTATGTACAGATTACATAAAGTTGAATGACGTCACCATCAAGAACAAGTAACCTTTGCCAAAGATAGAGGATCTATTTGATCAGTTGACTGGAGCTCAGGTATTCTCAAAGATTGATCTTAGGACTGGTTATCACCAACTTAAGATTCGTGCAACGGATATTCGGAAGACCGCCTTTACTACTCGCTATGGTTTATACGAGTATACGGTTATGTCTTTTGGATTAACCAATGCCCCTACTTATTTCATGAATCTCATGAATAAGATCTTTATGAATTTCCTAGATAAGTTTGTAGTTGTGTTTATCGACGACATCCTTATCTACTCCAAGTCAGAAGAAGAGCATGAGCAACATCTGAGAATCATCCTAGAAACCCTGAGAGAGCATCAGTTGTATGCCAAGTTCAGCAAGTGTGAGTTTTGGCTGAAAGAAGTAGGATTCCTAGGACATATTGTGTCTGTCGGGGGAGTCTCTGTTGATCCCACCAAGATCAAAGATGTCGAGGAATGGGAAGCCCCAACCAATCAAACCCAAGTTCGTTCATTTCTCGGATTAGTGGGATATTACCGCAAGTTCGTAGAAGGATTCTCGAGCATAGCCCGACCAATGACCCAATTGTTGAAGAAGGACAAGAAGTTTGAATGGATAGACAAGTGTGAAGCCAGTTTCCAGAAGCTGAAGAATAGATTGATATCAGCCCCAATTTTGATCATGCCAGACATCAAGAAGCCGTTTGATGTGTATTGTGATGCCTCCAAGATTGGCCTAGGATGCGTATTGATGCAAGAAGGCAAAGTCATCGCGTATCTGTCTCGACAATTGAAGCAACATGAGCAGAACTATCCGACCCATGATCTTGAGCTAGCAGTCGTGGTTCTAGCGTTGAAGACATGGCGTCATTATTTGATGGGTAATCGCTGTGAGATTTACTCAGATCCTAAGAGCTTGAAGTATATCTTCACTTAGAAGGATCTGAATATGAGGCAAAGAAGATGGATAGAGTTAATCAAGGATTATGACCTTGACATTCACTATCACCCCGGCAAAGCCAATGTGGTAGCGGATGCTCTTAGCATATTGCAGTGTAGGCTTAACACCATGATCAAAGAGAAGCAACCCAGTTTGTATGAGGAGTTGGAGCAGTTCAGGACTGAGTTAGTTAGTAAAGGATTCCTAGCTAGCATTGAACTTCAACCCACTTTGATTAGCCAAATCAAGGAAGCCTAGAAGGGAAACGAAAGTATCGACGGAATCAAACATCATATTGGTACAGGAAAGGTACCTGGATTCACCAAAGACGAAGAAGGTGTACTGTGGTACAAAGGACGTATCTGTGTGCCAGCAGATTCAGAGCTGAAGGAAATTATCATGAAGGAAGCTCATGATACTCTTTATTCTATCCACCCCAGAGGAACAAAGATGTATCAGGATTTGAAAGAGCAATTTTGGTGGCCCAAGATGAAGAGAGAGATCGGAAGATACATCGCCAAATGTGACATCTGTCAAAGAATCAAAGCAAAGCATCAGCGACCTGCAGGACTATTGCAACCATTGCAGATTCCGGAATGGAAATGGGATTCCGTCGGAATGGACTTTATCACTGGTTTACCTACTTCTAGTAGGGGAAATGACTCAATCTGGGTCATAGTTGATCGACTGTCCAAGGTAGCCCACTTTATACCTGTCAAGACAACCTACCAGAGTGCAAAGCTAGCAGAGTTGTATATTGCTAGGATTGTTAGTCTGCATGGAACCCCCAAGACCATCGTATCAGATCGAGGAACCCAGTTTACCTCAAGATTTTGGCAGAAAGTTCAGGAAGGTTTAGGAACCAAGTTGTACTTCAGTACCGCTTATCACCCGCAAACAGATGGACAAACTGAGAGAGTCAACCAGATCCTAGAGGATATGCTTAGAGCTTGTGTGTTGGAATACGGATCAAAATGGGAAGCCTGCCTGCCTTTCGCAAAATTCTCATATAACAACAGCTATCAAGCTAGTTTGCAGATGGCAGCATTTGAATTCCTATATGGAAGAAAGTGTCGTACCCCTTTGAATTGGTCGCAAGTAGGAGAGAGTCAGATCTTTGGACCCGACATTCTTCGAGAAGCAGAAGAGAAAGTTCACAAAGTCCGTGAGCACCTCAAGACCGCCCAATCCAGACAGAAGAGTTATGCTGACAAGAGAAGGAGAGACCTGACTTTCAATGTCGGAGATTTCGTATATCTCAAGATTTCACCATTGAAGGGAACTCAACGCTTTAGTCTGAAGGGAAAGTTAGCTCCCAGATATATCGGACCTTTTAAGATTCTGAACCACCGAGGAGAAGTATCGTATCAACTGGAACTGCCTGAAGAGATGTCAGCCATCCACAATGTGTTCCATATCTCGTTACTTCGCAAATGCTTGGAAGTGCCTGAGAAGACTGATGTTTTCAAGAATATCGATCACAGAGCTGTGGAAATCAACAATGACCTGACCTATCGGCAAGTACCCATCCGTATCTTAGAAGAAGCCTACAGAACCACCAGGACCAGGAGTATCAAGTTTCTCAAGATTCAGTGGAGCAACCATACCGAGGAGGAAGCTACTTGGGAACGTGAAGATTACATTAGAACAGAGTTCCCAGATCTCTTTAGTTCCTAGTTTTCTTTGTAAATCTCGGGACGAGATTTTGTTTAAGGGGGGAAGGTTTGTAACATCCCAAAACTTTAATCCAAGCTTATGAAGATCAAATCATCCAAAAATAGGGTTAACAAAAACTTTTCCAAATTTAAAATGAAAGCTTTCATATATGTATGCATTTAAAATATGAGTTGTTTGAATTGCCATGATTGCTTGATCCAATGCTTGTAAAATGTTTCTTAGGTGATTTAAACATCATCTACATCATTCCCAAACTTTTCCTAAATAAAATCAAATCAAAAAGAATTAAAAAGAAGGAATGGTCACTTTGGCAAATTTAACTCTCATGCCTACTTTGGCTATTCCTAGTACTCAATTCTTAACATAAACAATTCTTGATCTTTGAACCCCTTGCTAGTACACATAATGAGGTACCAAGGCCCACCTTTTGATCTGCTAAAAAATTTTTGTTAACTATTTTAAATGATAGTTTAAAATTGAATCTAATGCATATGCATAGATCACCCCTATTTCAAAAACCATCTATTTGAGCTCCATTTTAAAAACCCTTGCAACCAGAGAATACCTATCACTAGTGGAGATCACTCCAAATTTTTGAAACCAAAATTCAAAACTTTCTTTCATGCGGCCATTTCATCAAACACTTGGCATGCATAATATCACCTCTAATCCTAGCTCGTTGTTTACTATAGGGTTTTGCCCCCAATTGATCCCCATTTAATCCCCTTGTCCCCTCTTGATCTAACCACAGCCTAACCAGCATCTTCCCTACCCCCTAGCTGCACTGCCATGCCATGCCGAGCACCACCTCGCCAGCCAACAGGGCACTCGCAGCAGCAGCCCTCTCCAGCCCCTCTCCTCATGTCTAGCAGCTTGCTAGTGGTCCACCTCCACCGCCCAACCAGCCCTAGGCCAGAGACAGAGAGCAGAACGGCCAGGAACCGCCGCGCTCGGAGCTTGTCGAGCATGCCGACGCCGCCCCCAGAGCATGCCCTGTCCCCGCTTGCACAGACCATCCCTTGGTACCAGCCCGCGCCCGCCGCTCCACCTCGACCTGGGGAACACCGCAGACATCCCCGTTCGCCGCCCAAAGCCTCACAGCCACCGCTCCCCGTGGGCACCGCCGCTTCGGCCGCACAGAGCGCCACCTCGCCCAGACGCGTGCCACCGCCCCTACGATCGCATTTAAGTTCTAGAGCACCGCCAGGGAACCGCCCATCGATCGCCACCTCAGCCATGCCTCTACCTCGTCGTGGCCATGTTGCCACCGTCGCCTGCCCATCCCACTCGATCTCACCGTCGGGCCTATAAAAGGAGCCCTCCCCAGCCTCTTCTCTCCACACCATTCCACTCCCCTCACCTCTCTGAACCTCACCCACCTCTAGCTTGAGCAAGTGGATCAGCAGCTCGCCGAAATTGGAGCCGGAGTAGCCGCGGCAGGAGGAGAAGGACACGTTGATTGCGACCACCCCAAGCTCCGCCGCAACCGCGCCTCGCCTTGCCGTCGTCTTCCACGATGTTTGCCCGCCTCGCTGACCCTGCTAGAGCCCTGGTACGCCCCCAGTAGACCCCCACCGAGCCGCTAGGGTTCGAGGCTTGTCACGATGCTGCTGACGACCCTCAGCCGTTGATCTCACTTCTAATCCTACGGCCCATAGCGCGCGTACCGTTTCACATTTTAAGTGCCGCTGACACGTGGGACCCCCTATCAGCTGAGCCACGCGGCGCGGAGTGCCACTGGGCCGGCCCATTCCTTTTCCCGCGCTAGCCCATCGATTCAAATCTGGATTTTTCTTTTTAGTTAAATCTAGTTTCTGTCCACTAGTTTGAAAATCAATTCAGAGAGTTTTAGAAATCCAAATTGGATGAAACCAATTTTGTCTGAAAGGTATTAAGATGATCTATCCAAGACCGTTAGATTTAATTCAATTAGAGTTATAGATCTTTCCTAATAAAAATAACAAAATAGAAGCTTTTGCAACTTGCAACTTTTTTATAAAATCAACCAAGTTAGCTTTTGAGTTGATTCCAACTCTCAAAAATCACATTTCACCATATCTATCGAAATATGTAATAATATTAAGGTTTACATGCAGTGACTTTGGACTAGTACCAAAATAATGCTATATAGGCATTTCTAGACACTTTAAATCATTAAATAATAAACTTAAACCAAAGTAATATTGATACAACCTTTAAATTTCATTCCCACATGTTAGAATATGTGGTGAGGACATGTGTCCACATGATCCCATATTTTGTTGGTGAATATTAAATTTTAGTTAATATTTCAATGAGTAGAAATTACTTTTCTAAAATAAAAAGGATGAAACTATTGAATTAAAACTTGTGATGTTTGTGATGATAATAGATCATCACATGTGTGTTTTAGAATGCTACTTTGCCTTGTTAAGTGTTGTTTGGTGATTGTGCACTCCCTGTGTATTTATAGACGCTAGTACCGACCAAGCTTTCGAGGAGGAGGAGTTCTACCAAAAAGAAGAAGAAGAAAACTTCAACCACTGCACCAACCAAGGAAAGCTATTGTTAGGAAGCTAGATGAATGAGCAAGGATGATTTAGGCATGATTTTATCACACCCCTTTGACTATTAGTACCTGAAGTCTTACCTACAAGTTTTACCCTCTTAGGTTATACCAAGTTCTTTACTTATTTTGAAGGTAGCATAAAAAGTATAAAACTTGACCTACTTAGCAACCTTTAGATTTCATTCTATGGCATAAGATTGATCCCATACTTCCACCCTAGTGAACACTCTTAACTTAGTATTTTAGAGTAGATCAAAAACTAGAGTCACTTTAGATGGGAGCACTTGGTGAAAATGAATTGTGAAAACCTTGGAATGATGAGTCATTCTATTGAGATGTTTTGACATGTGTTGAGAAACACAACTGGTTTATGATGATGAAAATGATGAGGCATGAGCCTTAGCCCTTCTATAAAACTGATGGTTGGATTCGGATGCGATACCATTCCAAATTTACCGTACAACCACATTACCTGAATTGGGTAAGGCTTAGCTAGAAATTTATATGCATTAGTATTAGTTCCCTCATAGGAGACGTTTGAGCTGAGGCTACCTCTCAATGTTGTCCACCTATGTAGTGCCCAAGATGACTGATGGTCATGGTTGGGAGGCCATGCTCATAGGAGAGGTGCTTGTACTAGGGTGTGTAAAGGGAAGGTTATGTTTGATTATCTGCATACTAAGTATGATGATTCAGGGTTATACCTGACAGATGTATCGAATCTTGTGGTGAAAGTGTACCACCTCTGTAGAGTGTCAAACTATTCGAATAGCCGCGTCCGCGGTTATGGACAGTTGGAATGGCCATACTGTTTCGTTGTCAGATGTTTTCTAAATAACTTGAAATGAATGATGAACTTTGACTTGACCACAACAGGGTTGTGTTGATGACAATAGCTTCCCAACTTAAGTGATTCTAGAACCTTATTTTATCTTTCTTGGTTTCTGAACTCAGCTTAGGTTTCAAACTTAACTTTATAGTTAAACTTAGATTTAGCACTTTAACTTAGAATTATAGTACCTGTTAATAGTAGTTTGCGAGTACTTAAAGAGTACTCATGGCTTTTGTCCCTGGCTATTATTATGGCCAGACTATGAAGGAGACTATCAAGATGATGGTCAGCAGGACGGCTATGATAACTAGGACTATCTGCCTTCATCAGCATTGCATGTTCCCCTGAAGATGGACCCCACCGCTACGCTTATCTTTTATTTCCGCTGCTTGTTGTTTTAAAGACTGGATCATGAGATCCTTATTTGTGTAAAACCTTATGTATGGTTTGTAATGGATGATGTACTATGATATCCAATCCGTTATGTCTCCCAAAAATGGTAATCCTGGGATTGCGAGGTATGGCATAACGGGCATCTGGGATTAAAAAAACCAGGTGTTGACAAGTTGGTATTAGAGCCATCCTGACCATAGGAGACCCTAGTTAGAATGGACGTCCAAACAAAAAACTTAGCTTCAAAACCAAAGTGAGTATTTATGAAAAAATATTTCCCCTCTTACCCTTGTGAACTCATTCTTTCTCAAAAATACATGTTCCTCAAAATTCTTACATTACTACTAAAAATTTGACACCCTTGATCACTTCACTAACTTCCTCATCCTTAATTCTTGTAGATGGAGACTCAGTTCAGCAAGTTTTACCTATTGGGAAACGGAGGTCAGCTGATCTTCGAGAGGGATCTGGATTCACTGTCGAGTTTCCGACGCCCACATCCGGAGTTTCTTGAGCTCAACTTCTAGGACTGCCAGAGGAGACCTACGGTGGCTAGTAAATCGGATCTTCGGGAAGCATCAAGCACCAACTTCCGGAGAATTCAGTTCTCCGTGAGAGAGAACAACTGGCTAGATGGATTAGCCAGGGCAATGCATGAAGCTCTCGCACGTCTATGTGCCCTCAGCGTCAACAAGATCCAAGGAACCCGTTTTGCCCACTATGCAAGACGTGACTTCATGGGAATGCCTATGGAGATGCCAAGTCACCCAGACTTGAGGCGTCAAGTGGCGAACCTTGATTTATTGCTTCATGACAGACAACAGGAACTGGACAATGCTAGAGAGTTAGCTAACCAGAACCGTGCCATTGCCGACCGTGAAGGCCCGGACTTTTGCAATCGCCGTCCAAGATCACTAGTCTCTTCGTCGCCAGCGTGCAAAGAAGGATCGCACCATCGCCCATCTTCGCAAGAAGGTGGCCGACCTCGAGAAGACCGTCAAGGAGCAGGAAGCTCAGCTTGCCGCCAAGGAAGAAGAAGATGAGGGTGAAGACATTTAGGGAGATATGATTCTTACCTCAGCAACAATGATGACTTTCTGGAGGAGGATGCTATGGACTTCCACACTGATGATGAAGACTCCGACTTCATCGACGATGAGAAGATGCACTAGAGCACTGTCGTAGCATGAGATGTATCATCTCATTGTATCGTAGCTTGCAGAATGGTTCTTCAAACCATCTGTTTTCCCCTTTGCTTGTTGTGGTGTGTGTTGTATCGGGTGCTTGCTTGCATGAATTAAATTGAAATTAGTTGAAAAACCTGAGTCTAACTCAATGTTTTAGCTTTGAAAACCCAAAACCATGAACCTTAGAATTTCCCTCTTACCCCAATATCTATCTCAATCTTTAGATGACTCGTGGAAACCAAGAAGGGAGTAGCTCGTCGCAGGACCCAATGCTGCAGATCTTGCAGAATCTCATCATGACCGTGAAGCAGCGAGGCCGTCAAGCCAACTTAGCAACATTGTAGCAGATCGCCCAAATGGCTCTCAACAACCAAGGACATGGAAATCAGGATCACCAAGGATCCAAAACTCAAAAACTTTCAGAACACCAATCCCCCAATCTTTAACAAATCTGAAAACCCATTAGATGCTGATGACTGGTTACAAACCATGGAAAACAACTTAGAGGTTGCCAGAGTTGATGAGAATGCGAAAGTTCTCTTCACCACCCACTATCTGGTGAGAGATGCAAGAGCTTGGTGGAATAGCATCCGCAATATGAACCATGGCCAGGTGATGACCTGGGAAGCATTCATGGTCAAGTTCAGCCGCACCCACGTGCCGCAAGGTCTTGTCAACAGGATGAGAGATGAATTCCACGAATTGAAGCAAGGAAGAATGACTGTGGTAGAGTACCGTGACAGATTCTTGTCACTTGCCAGATATGCACCAGATGAGATCAACACGGAGGCCAAGAAGAAGGAGAGATTCTTAAACGGATCGCATGATGAGATGCATCGTCTCGTCAACATCCGTTTTGATGATCTCGAAGAGCTAGTCGACTCTGCCATTCAGATGGAAGGGAAGATTAACCAGGCAAACGACAACCGC
Organism: Avena insularis; assembly: GCA_023614405.1. Lineage (NCBI taxonomy): Eukaryota > Viridiplantae > Streptophyta > Magnoliopsida > Poales > Poaceae > Avena > Avena insularis. The sequence continues at coordinate 250,335,300 of CM042696.1, forward strand.
AAGCGTCGTATGATGCAGCAGTCTGGATCTAGTAGTCACCAGAAGTACCGTCCCAACCCTTCACCAGGATATGCACCAAGGAACAACCGACCCGCAAATTCTCGCCCAAGCTACCCCAACCGTAGCGGAGGTAATGTGTAGTCTGGAGGAAACAATCACAACTCCGCTAATGCCAACAATTTCAACCATGCCCCTCCCAAGAGCAACAACAACAACAACACTACACCTAGAACTGGCAGCAATATTGTGCCTGTCGCAGTCAGGGACAAGTCCCAGATCACTTGCTTCGAGTGTGGAGTGAAGGGTCACTACTCCAATGAGTGTCCCAAGAAGACTGCCGCCAATGCCCCTGTGAATGCCCCAGATCAGTAGCAGCGTTGTGTTCAACCAGGAAGAAGATTTGCCCCAGGGAACCCGCACAAACGCAATGGTCGTCTCTTCCACATGAATGCAGAAGAAGCCCAGGAAGCGCCAGATGTAGTGCTGGGTATGTTTTCTGTCAACTCAGTTTTAGCAAGAGTATTGTTTGATTCTGGAGCATCGCATTCATTTGTCACCGAAGAATTTGTATGCACTAGTAAGATTCACCCAACCAACCTGAAGCATGTCATGATAGTTCAAATCCCCGGTTCAACAACAAAAGCTAGAAAAATTTGCAAAGTTGTACCTATCAGGATACATGGGATAGATTTTTATGCCAACCTAATTGTACTTGGAACCAAAGGATTGGAAGTAGTACTAGGCATGGAATGGATGTCAAGGCATAAAGGACTGATAGACTGCGCTAAGAAAGCCATCACCATGACCAGTTCGGAATAAGAGAGCATATCTCTAAAACCTTACCCCGTCAATTCAAGTGCAACAAGAGTGTAGCCCTGCCCACCATTGACCAAGTCAGAGTAGTCTGTGAATACCCTGACGTATTCCTAGATGAATTGCCAGTTATGCCCCCGGTTAGGGATATTGAGTTCATTATTGAACTAATCCCTGGAACCGGACCTATAGCCCAGAGACCCTATACCTTTTCCTTGTGCATCTCAGTATCCTGAGGCAACTGACCAAGCTCTGGCGCGCGTCCCCGAGGGGGAGGTTGGCCGCAACCTGCACCGGTGGAGCTAGTGACAATCATCAGCGAGGAGGCCAACCAGCTGCGTGGCGCTACCCTTGAGGCCTTTGACTATGTCTGGCCTAAAGTCGACCGCCCGGGTACAATGGCCACCTTGGCTAGGACGCTTGACGGTGCCCCGGAGCTCATGAACGTGGCGCATGACTAGGCTGCTAGCGGTGGTGCAGAGATGGTCTTGGTGCTGCTGAAGTCCTGGTAGCTAGATGTAGACCTGTGGAGTCTCTCTAGAGGGTTTCACCAAGGGACCAGCTATGACCAGCTCCAGGCATAAGTTCCTGACATTCGCTCCTGCGGCGTGAAGATTGGGACCTTCGTCCAGCTGGATAGGGACTTTGCCAACCCGTCTGGTGCGGATCGGAACCATTATAGCCCAATGTGTACTGACGCCCTGGCTGTGCCGAGCTCCGCCTTCGCCAACCATGCATCTAGCAGCCATGCCCCAGCCGGTGCCTCTCCACCCTCTGATGACCCTTAGGCCTGATCCCTAGAATGCTGGGTGTATTTGTATTTTATCTTAAAACTTTGTTCGCTTGTGGTACTCTATGGTGAACACTTGACTTTTGTCGTTTGACAAGTTCTGTTTGGAGCTTCACCTCCTTTTGTGAATGTTATCTTTGTGTTTGCACTTGCGGTGTAGTCCCCGAGGTTCGGTCCGGCTGGAGAATCCAGGCAGGCCAAAGCTCCTTCGAATGTTTGCTTGCTGCAGGTTTCCTGTGTGGGGGCGCGCGAGCACACCCATTGGGTGTAGTCCCCGAGGTTCGGGCCGAATGGAAATTCCAGGTGGGCCGAAGCTCCTTCTTTGCCGTCGCGGAGTTGGTCTCTGGCTGCAGCACTTCATCTCATGCGAAAAATGAAGCATGATCAATGGTCTTTGTGTTTGTCATGTGTAGAATAAATATAGTCTTTTAACTTCTATTTTGTTTGAAAACTTTGCCTTTTCGGGCAAGGCTGGTAGCTTAGTCATTTTATTAGCGAGCACTGGCCTGTAAAGTTGTGCCCCTGTCAGCTCTTGGCTAGATGCAAGGGTTTGCTTAGGTGGCATACTTTTGCAATACTTCGGTCTTTCACTACCGGCTTCGAGCGAGCAAGCGCTACCGAGGCGTCCAGACATCTGGTTTTCCTTATGTTTTTCTTGTATGAGCCTTCAAGTTTGTCTGTTCTTGTCGTGTCTCTCAGCTGGCTTACGGTCTGCAACCAGAATCGAAAAGGGGTCTCTTGGGACTGCGTACAGTACTTGATTCCTACGGAGTTTGCGGCTGTCTGGGCTATCCGGCGAGCTTCCGAGGGAAACTGGCGGGTCCGAGGTTTAAAAAACAATGTAGCTGGAAAATTTGCGAGTGCAGCGGAAAAATGCCAAATTATTATGGAGTCCCCGAGACTATGTCGAGTCTCCTGATCTTATTCGTTACATAAAAGCAAGATACATTTTCGCTTTACTTAGGTGTAGAATGGATGAAGCAGGTTCGCATTACACGTTCGCTCAGTTTCTTTGCCGGAGCGGTCGATCTTGTTATTTATCGAGTGGCAGGCGTTGATTAGGTAGTAGGGTTGTTATGCAGCGCCCGACTGATGATGAACGACCCTTCCCAAGGTAGAGCTAGCTTGTGCATCCCCTTGGTGTCTTGTACCAGCCGCAAGACAAGGTCGCACTCGCGGAACGAGACATTGCGGATCCAGCTGGCGTGGTAGCGTTGTCGGCTCTGCTGGTAGATGAAATAGGCTGCAATATCTCATAATCGAAATAGGCTGCAATAGCTAACATGATCCGAACTTATTTAATCATCGCTAGGGGTGACAAAGTCTCTTTGTAGTCAACTCCTTGAACCTGCCGGAACCCCTTCACGACAAGCCGTGCTTTATAGATAGAATTGTTTCCATCCATATTAGTTTTCTTCTTAAATACCCATTTGCACTCGACGGGTCTTGCACCGTCTGGCAGATCAACCAAGTTACAAACTTATTTTCATCCATGGACTTTAACTCGGATCTCATGGCTCCAAGCCACGACTCAGAATCAGAACCCATCATCGCTTCCGAATAAGTTGTCGGCTCATCACTGTCCAGCAGTAATACATCACGAACACTATGCAATCTTTCCGATCTTCGCAGTGTAGGTGTAGCTGGTGGCTCAGCTACCACGACTGGCTCAACCTCCAAGGCTTTCACCAAATCGCTACTGACCGGTTCCTCTCGAACTTCTTCGTGTCGCACCGTACTCCCATTGACTTCCCGACTAAGAAACTCTTTCTCAACGAAGACACCGTTCCGAGCGACAAACACTTTGCCCTCTTCTCGGTTGTAGAAGTAGTAACCCAAGGTTTCCCTTGGATACCCAATGAAAATGCACTTATCCGACTTGGTTGTAAGCTTGTCCGATTGATGTCCCTTGACATATGCTTCACAACCCCAAATCTTAAGAAAAGACAAACTCAGCTTCTTGCCTGTCCACATCTCATGTGGTGTCTTCTCTACCGATTTTGATGGTACTCTGTTTAGTCTGAACGTTGCCGTTTCTAGACAATAACCCTAAAATGATAAAGGTAGATCTTTCCGACTCATCATTGATCGTACCATGTCCAACAAGGTCCGATTCCGCCGTTCCAACACACCATTCCTCTGCGGTGTACCCGGCGGAGTGAGATGAGGAACTATTCCACAACTCTACAGATGGTCATCAAACTCATGGCTCATGTACTCGCCTCCTCTGTCTGACCAAAGAAACTTTATTTTCTTGCCGAGTTGATTATGTACTTCATTCTGGAATTATTTGAACTTTTCAAAGGCTTCCGACTTATGTTTCATTAATTAGACATATTCATATCTACTCAAATCATCAGTGAAGGTAATGAAGTACTCATAACCACCTATGGCTGTCGCTCTCATTGGACCATATACATCACTATGTACTAGTCCCAACAAGTCAGACGCCCTTTCACAACTCCTTGCAAAAGGTGTCTTGGTCATCTTGCCTAGAAGGCAGGATTCGCATGTCACGAACGACTCCAAGTCGAACGAAGTTAGGAGTCCATCATCATGGAGCTTCTTCATGCGTTTCCATCTTATATGACCAAGTTGACAATGCCAAAAGTAAGTCATATTCAGATCATTTGGTTTCAGCCTTTTCACATTTACGTTATAGACCGACCCACCATCAAGATTCAAAATAAATAACCCATTCTGAACGCGTGCAAAGCCGTGAAACATATCATTCAAATATAAAGAACAACCGTTGCTCTTAATATTAGACTCATACCCTTGTCTCATCAAACATGAGGAAGAAATGATGTTTTGACTAAGCACTGGAAGAGAATAACAATTATTTAGTTCCATTGAGAATCCTGAAGGTAAATGAAGTTGCATCGTGCCGACATCCAACACGGCAACTCTTGCTTTGTTGCCGACCCGAATTTCAACCTCGCCTCTTGCTACACCCCTAGTTCTTACCAGTCCCTGCAACGAGTTATATATATGAATGACTGATCCGGTATCATATACCCAAGAACTACCGGGTGTATCAGCAAGATAAAGGTCTATAACATTGCAAACAAGTGTACCTGAGTTGGAAGTCACACCTCCACTCTTGGCTTTATCTGCCAAATACTTGCTGCAATTCCTCTTCCAGTGGCCATCCGCCTTGCAATAGAAGCAAGCGGAACCAGCTGAAGGAGATGACTTAGTCCCAGAGGAAACGCTTGGGATCTCATCCTGAGCATTACCTCCTGACTTAGCCTTCTTCTTCTTAGTCCAAGAACTCTTCTTAAACTTAGCCTTATTCTGTACCACCAACACTTGGCTAGTACCATTCTTGAGATTAACCTCTGCATGTTTAAGCATCCCATGTAATTTAGTGAGCTTCTTATCCATACCATGCATGTGGTAGTTCGATATGAACTGACCATACACACTAGGAAGAGAGTTCAAAATTATATCCGTAGCAAACTCTTCGCTAATGGGGTAGCCAAGCCTTTCAAGAGACTACATGTAACCAACCATCTTGATCACATGCGGACTTAGTGGATCACCATCCTTAAGCTTACAACTCAGCAAAGCTTGAGAGACTTGATACCTCTCGGTCTTTGCCTGAGCCTGGAACATACTTTTGAGGCTTTCGATTATATTGTAGGCCTCAACATTCTTGAACTGCTGTTGCAAGTCCGGTTCCATGTGAGCAAGCATAAGACAGCTAATTTATGTAGACTCATCACATGTTCTACGGTAGGCATTGGTTACTGCGAGACTCGCATTCTCATCCGGCACATCTGGAAGCGGGTTGTCTAGAACATGGTTGCTCTTTTCTTGTTTGAGAACAATTCTCAGATTACAATACCAATTGGTGAAGTTTGTCCCATTAAGTTTATCTTTGTCTAGAATGGTCCTCAAAGCAAAACTGGATAACTGAGGGAGACTGCTACTACATGCCATTATCTACAATAGAAATTTGCAAAACACTTAAGACAAGTATTCATAAAATAGCAGGCCTATTAAACATTTCAATACTTACGCTCCCACTAGAACCAACACCCCACAGATGGTTACTTAGTGATTTAGGATCCTAAATAAGGAAGCCGACTAGTGAGCATTAGCATCATCGCTAGCCGTCAAGTGATCTAGGTAGGCAACTCCTTGCCAATAGCATCTCATGTGATTCCTGTTGGTCGGGTGGCATCTCATGCCCCGGCTCCCGACCGACCTCTCCCCGACCCCCACAACCGTTGTGATAGACCCGTATAGCTTACCAAGTGCTTCTGCTGTAGGAGTCTGACTCGAACCCACCTAGTCGAAAAGAATTGGTAGCACCTCAATTTTATGATCCCACTACCAAGGATGTCTGACTTGTGATGGTGAAGCACTAGCGAGGAGACCGACTAGACCTTCTTTGAGGGATTAAAGTCTAACCACTATCTCATAGAGGTAAAACTAGCGACATAACAATGACACAAAATAATCCAACTATAATGTGAAATGATATGGCTCCCTTCGTCATGCCTTTGGCTGTCGTGTCCTTCAAGTCCTCCAAATGTGCTACACTAGCACTAAGGAATATACAAGAAGATGGCATCTCATGCCGACACGCATGTCGTTATACAATAACAATGACAACATTTTGGCTCCAGCCGGCTGACAAACTCGTGATATGTAGATCACATATGGATTACACACATCACATGCACATAAGCCATACCATTCACAACTTCCTAAAAAACAAGTTATGCATAGATACGATATCTACTGGCGTTGTGAACCTCGCAATGACATCTAATGCACTATGGCAGGGTGAACCCGGCGGTCCCTTCATTCTGAACCTCACAACGACATCTAATGCGCTACGACAGGGCGAAGCAGGTGGTCCTTTCTGAAATTGTAGATCTAATCTGCATTCCGAACCATGGATTCCTTCATTGGATAAAACACTTTTACCCAAATCTGATCCCTGTACAGATCTGACTAATCTCATTGATCATCCGCACCTGATCTTCCATGCACCCCCGAGTGCGATTGATCCAATCAATCTTGCACAAAACCGATCTATCTCATAGATCGACCACCAAAACCCTAAGTGGATCCTATCCACCACCTCGTGCATATCACATATGCACAGATCTAGAGCCTAAAACCAGAAGCATTTTCTCCGATACCACTATTGGGCCACAAAGAGATAAACAAAACTTTTTCCCTAACACGGTACACCCAAGATCTAGCTCAGGTTATAGTCCACGAGATTACCGCTAGACGCACAGATGCAGAAGTTGATGTAGCGCGTCGAAGTAGTGTTGAACGATCCCACGGACAGCCCTCGGAATCCCATGGACAGCTACACTGGATCCCACGAACTCCTTCGCCAGATCCCCATGAGCTTCCCTGTCTCCAAGCGCTGCACGAGCAACGCCTCTACCGGTATCCACACATATAGGAAGGAGTTTCGGACAGAGGATTTCTAGATCTTGTCTAGCCTGAAATGGAAGTGGATAAAGTGACGGCTAGGTCAGGGACAATCCCTTGTCACTCCACTTATATACACTCCTAGCTGGTCTCAACGCTTGAGGCCCATCTAGGCCATACCCCAATCTCCACATGGATCTAATCCACATGGGCTCCTTACCCTTTAGTGTGTGACCTTGTAGGTTCACGTACACCTAGACACGACACGAGTCACCACTCCGAGTCGATAGCTGGTAGCGGCCTCTAGCAAGATGTGCCAACTCCCAAATGCCGCAAAACCAGAAGACAAACCTTTCTCAATGTGACTTTCTTCCAAGTCCCTTTGCCTCACGATATATCTTGTCAAGCTATAGGCGAGTTGTTGCCATCCCTTTAATAGCTCGACTCTCTTTTCTCGTTCTGTGATATACGATTCACTAGACTAACACTTAGTTTGACTCCTTGGTTAACTCTTAACCAAGTCGCGCATGACCATGCTTCCGAATCATATCACACGAGAGGGCCTAGAGAATATCTCTCCATTACGGAGGGGCAAATCCCATCTTGGTAATCCACGTCAGGCAGCTTGCTTCACAACCAACCCGAACCCTACCTTTATAACTCCCCATTTATGGAACAACGTTTGATAGAACCTTAGTTGGTGATTCACAACTCAAATCATGCAATCTCCTCAGGACAAAGGATTCCGTTGCTTGAGACTGCAAATGACAACATGCTCGTTGCATCTCAATTGTGGGTCAATCCGACTCGCTAAACTCTTTAGCTGAATCAGTGTAAGTCGGAATAGCATCACCATGCCCATGACAAGTGGAACCGTGTCATCAACTGACCTGCACATTGGTCTAAGTTGTGTGTCCAGCACAACCTCAATGACCAAGGACAATCTAGTATGAACAATCATGAATATATTGTTCCACAACAGAATCACGTATTCAGTGATACATATCTGATGTTCATACGAGGACATCTCTACTTTATGAATACTTTGGGAAATATCATCAACCATGATTGCCTCTAAGGCATATTCCAAACAACGCGCTGGTTGAGCTGCTGGAATTCCTAATAGGGGAAGTAGCCATACCCGTCCTGTGGCTGGTTAGGCCATGGGTCCTAGGCTCGCCATTGTTGCTACTATTGTCCCTCCCAAGGAGGGTTGTGTCCCTGCTCTTCCTCCTTCTCCTGCTCCTGCGCCTCCTCATCATGCTGCCCTCCTTCTTCACCTTCCTCTTCATCGGGATGGAGCTTGGCTAGGATCTCCATGACTTGGTCCTTGGTGAGGATCCAAGTGTCCTTCTCCTCAATCGAGAAGGCTTGGGGGCATGGGAACTGAACCTACTCACCATGTGCATCACCAATATAACTAAATTGATATGCTCGGAGCCTCCGGTTAGCATGGTAGACACCAAGGAAGCCAGAAATAGTCAAATACTTGATGTCCATGAGTTTGGAGCTGTCAACAGGTTCCATAACAGGTAGTATAATAGTTAATGCATAGGCAAGGTGGGTTACCAATCCACCAATGCGAATATCACCTTTGGTCTTGTTGCTTTGGTGGCTAAAGTGATGGATGAGTAGAGCTGCAGGATTGGGGCTTTGCGGTGACATGGGGAAGAGAGCCTTGGTGATCATTGCCATGTCCCCATTGGCCATAGAACCGGTGTCACCTCTTCCTAGTAGTGTGTCGGCGAGGAACAAAGCATAGTAGCGAATGGTTGGGTTTTGAATGGTGGACATATTCTTTTGGTAAAATCGCTTCCCACCATTAAAATAAATAACCTCCCAAATCTCTCTACTTGTGACGCTATAGAGGTTAGTAACAATATGCTCCCCAACATGAGGGAAGCTAAAAACATTGCAAAATTGTTCGAAATTTATTTCATAGTGCTGCCAGTTCATGGTGAAGCTTACCGTGCACATATTACCTTTCTCCCTGTGATCATCATTGAAGGAGGTAAGGAACTCATGGGTAAGCTCGGCGTAGGTATCATGGCTTGCAAAGCCAAGTACCGCTAACCCCGACCTATTGCACATGAGGTCAAAGTCCGCCTTCAACCCTGCCACGGTGAGAAAGTTGTGGTCGGCCCAACGTGTGGGCAGCACCCTCCTCGATGAGACAATATCTAACTTGGAGTTGCACGAGGCTCAGGAACCCGAGCTCGAGCCCTCACCTCATTGGCGCTTGCTCGAACGAAAGAGGTTACCGATCTTGTTCATCGTGATGCACTAAAAAATTTCACCATAAAACCTTAGGCATATAGTTTCTACAAGATATATGAATGATCCTACATGGAAAAATTCAATCCTAACGTGAGAAATTAATAGGTAAAACAAAATAAGCCTGAGTTGATCCATTAGATCAATGTGAGAGTTTCAACCATGGAAATATGAAAATAAAGCATGGATAGGGAGAGAAAATACCGATCTATTGATTCCCCCACTCAAACGAATGAAATCCGCGAAGAATAAAATTTCTAGGTGGATTTTGAGAGGTTTGGAGCGAGAATATTAGAGAAATAATGAGGAGGGGAGGAAGACCTAGCCGCCCCGGTGCGATTTTGTGGTCGCACCAAACTATACGGCCAGAAGTATATGGGCGGGCGATGTTGCTCCGCCCGTATAGTTGCGGCAGCGCCGCCAACTAGGGTTTCTTTATGCATACGGACGCAACTATATGGCCGGATCGCAATGATCACGTCGTATAGTTGGTTGTTAAATTGTCTGTCCCTCAAGATAAATTTCTAAAACTACCATCGATATCTATATGACCGAAACTTTTATTCCCGCCATATAGTTGGTCGTTAAACTCTTAGTACTTTTCAAAGAATTTTGTTTGAAGGCATGGATATCTATACGACCGGAACTACATGGCCAGAATTTTTATTCCCGCCGTATAGTTGGTCGTTAAACTCTCTGTGACTTCGAAGAAAATTTGTTGATGATAAATATATCTATACGATCGGAACTATAGAGCCAGAATTTCTATTCCCGCCGTATAGTTGGTCATTAAACCATCAGTAATCATCAAAAAAATTATATTTCTTCGAGAATACCTTATTTTGGACAGAAAATTAATGGTAGAAACTGTCGACCAACATTGACTTATTAAAAGCAAAATTTAGCTTCTTTAGATGAAAAACTTCAAACTTAAATTTTTATTCTTATTCTAAACTCATTCAATCGATGTTTCTACTACTTTTTGACAGTTGCATCTTCATGGGTGCGCTTTCGCAAGAATGTCTATTAAGAAGTGGTAGGAATACGATGAACCTTTTATTCTCTAATCTATTTTATTGACGAGATGGGTTGACTCCCATTAAGATTTTATTAGGAATGGTTGAGTAACTCAACCTTTTTTTTGTTCTTGAATTCTTACCTTAGGATTCCCCTTATCAAAGGCACTTACCTCATGAACTTGTTTTGCCGGTGGAATATATCTTTCTCCTACTTCTAGCTTCCTTGGAAAATACCGGATGATTTCAGCATCATAAACATTGAAGATTATCTTTCCTTTGGCACAGTCTACTGATGCCCTGCAGTACTGAGGAAAGGTCTTCTAAGTATTATGGATAATCTTTCATCTTCTAGCATTTCAAGAATAATAAAATCAGTCGGAATAACATGCTCATCTATTCTAAGTAAAACATCCTCAATCATACCAATGGGTTGTTTAGTGGACTTGTCAGCCATCTATAAAGTGATAGTAGTAGGATAATACTCTGCTAATCCTAACCATTTATAGAGGGAGTATGTCATTACACTAACTCCTGCTCCTAGATCACACAAGGCATTGTGAATATCAGTTTTTCCTATTGAGCATGAAATAGTTGGTATTCCAGGATCTCCAGACAACAACTTCCCATTAGTAGGATAACTAGTTAGCATGGCAACAGTTTTAGTTATTTCTTTCTTTCTACTAAGAATATCATGGAGGATTTTGGTATAAGTAGGAATTTTGATTACATCTGCTAATGGAATTTCTAGACGAAGGTCACTAAGTGCCTTTTAAAAGAATTATAAATTACCTGATATGGTGATTTCTTTTTTTGATCTAGATAAGGAAGTTTTTTCTCACCTGACTTACTCTTGTCTTTTACCTTTTTTGGGGGGTCAGGTTTTTCGTTGCGTTCTTTTGTTGTTGCTTATTTCTTTTCTTCTTTTCTACTACAACAACTTCATCTTCCTTGCTTATTTCTTTATCTTCTCTTGGATCAACCGTCTTTGCATCAGAGTCATAATGGTCATCATGTGCATCATTTTGGTCCTCCTTGGTTTGATCTTGTGTTTCAGTCTCATCTTGAGGATCCACCAATGTATCATCTTCTTGGCTTGCTTCGAGCAAGGCTTTTTCCTTTCGCTCCTTTTCAGCTTCGTAGTCCGGTGGTCCTAAGGGTCCTGTAACAACTGCACCCCTTCTTGTGACCACATTAGTAGAAACAGGAATATCTTTATCATCGCGAAGGAAAATTTGATAGCCAGATGCTATTTGTTCACACTGGGTTTCAATCATACTAAGATACTTGTGAAATAGTTTTATTTCTTGGCCAATCTCATCACAATTTTTAGTGAGTTCCGCCAAAATATTTTTGTGTTTTTGGAAATGCTTATGCAAGTTATTATGAGATTTCACTTGTCGATGTTTTAATTCTTGAAAAACTTGTCTAGTTACATCTTCTTCATTTAAAACTCTCATTTGGAAATGCATATGCAAGTTCAGAAGGTATCCCTTTTTCTTTCATTGTTTTGCATACCTCGGGCATAAGATCAGGAGTTATCCGAAGTATCCCTCTATCCAGCTTAGTGCCAAAATCAGGATTATATAAAGAATCATTCTTAGCCCTAGTAGACATCAATTACAAACATTCCTTAATAGTTAGAGTATTTATAGACCCTCCAGCTGAGAGGTCAAGCTATTCTATACATTGAGTATTAAGACCGTGGTAAAATAAATGGCAAATAGTAGATTCAGAATAGCCACTATTGATCATTCCAAAGAATCTTTCCCAGGCTTGTGGGTAGTTTTCTCCCACATTCTGACTAAAGTTGCCTATATTCTTTCTTAGTTCAGTTACCTTTTTTAAAGGACTAAATCTGTTTATGAATTTAACAATGTAGTTTTCCTAACATTTAATGTAATGGCGAGGGAGAGAATATAACCAGTCTAGAGCTTTACCTTTAAGAAACCATCCAAATAATTTAAGACGAGAAAAGTCTCTTGGTAAACCTTTTGGTCCAAGCGATGTTATCACATCATCGAACTCTCTAATCTGTCTTCCCGGGTCTTCATCCTCCCTTCCACTGAAAGCTTTTTCCTGCAAATTTTAATAATTCCACCATCAAATCGATATTCTCTAACTCCAGGATTAGGGAACTCTATTCGTTGTTTAAGAAATTCAGAACTTTGAGCAATGTATTCCCTGAGAGTTTTCTCAGGTTTCATAGGAGTTGTCCTGTAAATATACATTATTTCCATAATATCACCCAGGTTTTGAACTTCAACTTTATTTGATCTTAAAAGATTTATAATAATTCTTCGAGCCTTTGAGTAGGCACACGCTCAATGTAATCCGTTAGATAGGTCCTACCAGAGCGTGTAGACCCTTTGTCTCTTAGGAAGAACATTTTGTAGTAGCAACACCTAAAATGTCAAAAGATAAACACTTAGCGCTGAGCTCCCTAGCAACGGTGCCAGAAAATAGCTTGATGTCTGCAAGTGCACAGATCGTTTGTAGATAGTTTCGAAGTATAGATATCGATCCCACAGGGAGCCCAAAGGTAAGTGTTTATGGGTGATGTCTCTGTCACACCCGAAGTTGTCACAGGTCTTCGAGTGAATTGACTGCAAGTGTTGAAGTAGGAATGGGTTTTGATTAAATGAGATGTATTTAAATAGAACTATAATATAAACTTCCGAAATATAAAGCACAAAAGTAAATAACGACTTGGTTGTTTGTTTTTTCCTCCATATGGAAAAAAGAAGGGGCGAGCACATTCAGTTCATGGTGATAGTGACTGTGCCAAGTGGATGAATGATAAATGTAACAATTATAAGCTTATAAATATATGTGTAGGCGAGCAACCCATAATTAGCTGGAACTCCTCATGGTAGATTTCATCCCAACTTCAATAATCCTACTAGCCTATTACCACAACCTTGGTCAGACACTAGACGATTAAGACCCTTCAGGTGGCTTAGCGATTAAGCTCCTTATATCGGACTAATGCAATAAGCACGATGGTTCCTTGTTATCCTCAAGTCTACTAGTTTTCCATTGATATCCCCGTATCGCCCGGGGGTCGCCGGTCCACTAGTAAACAAGATCTTATCTATGTAGAACAAATCATCATGTTGTCCGGGCCCTTAATTAGACAATAAGCATTAGGCATCCCACAGATAGTCAGGCACACATAATATAGTAATTAGAATCAATCACAAAATAATGTAAAATATAGGAAGGCACATCACATATCACCAATCCCCTACATCTCCCATGAGAGAAGATATGATCATCAATATAATCAAATAAAGGGAATTCTTCTTGGTATTACAATGGAGATCCATAATAAGAATAGAAAAATATCCAACACAATTCAAGATAAGAAGAAACAATCTCAAACCCTAGTCTTGCAAGGTGGAGATCCCTCTCTCTCTCTCAAGTACAAGTAGTGGCTATGGAGGTGTATTGGCTAGGAGGTTGATGATCATGGAGCAAGATGAAGAACGTCTTCTCCTTCTTCTTCGGATCTCTTCTTTCTCCCTTCTGGATGGTGTGGTGGCTGCTGTGTTGTGTTTTCGACCTCGGTCCCTTCACGGAAGTTGTCCCTTTTGACAAGACAGAGGTGGCGGCAGCTATACGGTAGGAACTATACAGCCGGAAAAATATTCCTGCCGTATAGTTGCTCGTTAAAGCTTTTGTTTACATTCAGAACCTGAAACACACATTAAAAACCAAGTTTTCTTCGCTACCGAAGTATTAGTGTTAGGTAAGGATAGAAAACAATCAAATCCGGGAGAAAACAATCAATAAAAGCCATCAAAAATGTGTTGAATCTCACAGCTATCAGGGAGACTGTTGAGCCAGGATCTAGCTAAATCCATCAGCGTGAGTGGGATGTAGCAAACCGCCATTCGGCGATTGCCTTTTGCAATGCCCACCACGGTGGTGTAATCCACTAGCCAATCCTCTGGCTTGATGGTGCCGTTGTACTTCGGTGTGTCCCTTGGGAGCGAAAATCCCTTTGGAAACGGTTCATTCCGGATGCGTGGTCGGAAACACCTTCGGCGAGCTGGACTTTCTTCCTCCAACATGCACGATTGGACCAGCAGGTCGATGCGTTCACGCGCATCTCGTGGTTCCTCAGGCTCGGCTAGGTCAAGCTGACCTGACAGGCGGGATTTCGGTGGCGCATTTTACCTTCCGGCTTTGTTGGCCAGGACGCAGTTTCTGCTGGTGGCTTCGCGTGGGTTTTTGTCCATGGCCTGCCAACCCGCCATGTGGACGGTTGTCCTACCTTGTGATATTTGGAGGGAAGGCCTTGCTCCCGCCTGCAACTGGCTCGCCCACCCGGCGAGGTGGCTAGTTCTTGTTGTTGCTGCCTAGGCCTACACTTGCCTCGGCCTACTGTCGGTTAGCTGTTGCCACAAGGAGCTGGACGTGTGCCTGCTGGCGGTGCAGCTCGTCACCCTCTAGGTGGCTAACCTCTGCGGCTACAACTTCCGCCACCCTCATGTTTTTGGCCGGAGTGCTGTAGACCGGGCGAGGCTCTACCACACGCGAGTCAGCAGCGCGGTCTAGCTCCGAGCCTAGGTTACGGCCCTATAGCGGCACCTGTCGGTTCGCGTCGGGTAGGCGGGAAAAGCCATGTGCAGTGTTGTACTCGTGCACAGTGGCATCCAGGCGTCGGTTGCGTGTTGTGACTCTGATGGCTTCCTCCAGGAGGCTGTGGCGTGTGGTCTCCAGCGCGGCCATCATGGCAGCTGGATCCAGGTCGGTGGCGATGGGGATGCGAAGGTTTTAGATGGAATCCACCAGAGAGCCTCTGGCATGCGCTTGTGGGGTGGGGTCCTGGGCGCCTGCGTCACACTCCAGAGGTGGGTGGCGTCCTTCACCTGCACCGGCAATCATGACCTTGATCCTACCGCTCGCGTGGAGTGGGGCGGACAAACCTGGAGGCGCACCACTGATGGCGACGACCTTGCGAGGAAACTTCTTGGTGATGGTGGCGACATAGACGCGATGCTCGCTGAAGTGCATGACGGAGCCGTCACTTGGGAATGTTTCCCCGTTGAAGCAGGATGCGTTGTCGAGGGCGCAGTCAAACGAGCTAAAGGTGAGGACGAGGCTAGAGGCAACTCGCTCACCGGCGGCGAGCGGAATTCCCGTGTGAAAGATGACCCTAGCCGAAGCACTGTGCCCCATGGTGGGCGCCAACTGTCGTGGTGTGGAACATGGCAGTGACATCAAGGATGGCATGAGAGGGGACAATCAGGATGCTATCGGTGGCTACTCGCAACGGGTTGGGCACGGATACTACAGACAGAGCGATGTACCCAGGTTCAGAGCCCTCTTGTCGAGGTAACGCTCCTACTCCTACAAGGATCTACTATATGGGGAGCGAATGCTCAATACAAATGCTCCTTGAGTTGTTTCCCTAGCTATTCTTGGGAGCGAGAGGAAGATGGACTACATAACTTGAAGATTCTGGCTAACTCCTAACTTGTTATCGCCTACCTAGAACTCTAGCACTACCCCTCCTTATATACTGCTAGAAGGGTAGGTTACAATGTGGGCTCTAGGGTTTACTGTTTTGGGCTTTGGGTTTACAAAGCGGGCCGGCTGACCGGGTCCAGCCGGTGGTCCAGGGTCTTGAGCAAGCTTTGTTATAGGTGGGGGTAGTGCCCCAATGTCTCAGCGCCTCCGCTTTCGGTGTCATCTGGCGCTTTAACCATCAGCTTGGTGCTTTATCCGTCAGTCAGGACTTTGTCTGTCATCTCCTAGCCTTAGCGGTTTGGCGCCTTCGTCTGGTAGCGCCAGCCTATCCGTTCAAGGGTGAGCTCGACAAGGAGCGTCACCCTATCTCATACCATTGGCCAACGGATCCGAGGCGGCCGAGTAGAGTTGGCCACCTAGCCGGCTATCCTGGCCCCGACTAGACGGGCCAGCCAGGGAATCTTGATGCAAGCCAGGTGAAGCGGATCACCCGGCTGAGGTTTTTTGTCTTGTGGCCATCCACCCAGCTTTTCCCTGGAGCCGGCCAGTTAGCACTGGCTTGGCCTATCCGAGGGTCATCCCCCTGACACATAGTGATGTCATCGTTAATCCCAAGTAAATCCCTCACATACAGCCGTATTACCCTTTCTGTCACTCGGGTTCCCAACCTGCAGATTAGTCATTACTTATACTCCCTATACCTGGCTCAATCTTCGGGGTCTTGGGTACCTGACAAGTCCTTAGATTGAGGCAAGAGAGGATACAATAATCATCATGTCATACAAACTAATACATGATCCTATATACGATAAATAACATGCACAAAAGCTACATGGCTAGGACGAAGCCCTTAGCCCAACGAGAATTACTCACACATAGAGATGAAATCGACAATCATAAACATTGTAATGGAATATCAGATTGATATCAAATTGTCTTACAATGTCGCCAATCGAAGATGAGATCTACTATTACAAGAGGTAGAGTATGGCTATGGTGGTGGAGAAGGGTTTGGAGATTAGATCTAAGTCTATTCCTCCTACGGCTCTTCGGTGTTTTGGATGCAGGTTTCTGGGGTTTTGTGGTGGCTCTCCGTGGCTCTATTTCTCGTCGCTCGAAGCCTCTTTAAATATGGGTACCTTCATGAAAGTTGTTCTGTTTGACCACGTGATGTCGATGGCAATTATGCAGCCGAAATTATACGGCCAGAATTTTATTCCTGCTGTATAGTTGGTCGTTAAAGCTTCATTCTCGACTTCATGACCCCTGGTTTCTTTGGGTTGTTGGAAATCTCGTATCTTTGACTTTAATGTTGTGATTCCCATTATCAAACATCATTATCTGCGTAGGAAAAAATAGAAAGAAAGGATTGCATACCCCTTTCGTCATTAGGCATTAGTGGCGGGGTTTAGAGAGATATTTCATCAAAAATATGAATAATATCCAGTTTAAATGTGGATGTAGATGGCTATATTTCATAGCCATCAGGTATGTCCCTTGTTCAACCTGGACGACAATGATGAGGGACCAAGCCAAGCCCCCGAGCCGCTTCGACACGCCTGGCGCGGAAGGATGACCGATAGCATGTCCTCTTTCGAGGAGGAGGACGTCGAGGACCACCCTCGCGCTGGGGCTGACCTGAGGCGTCAGCCACCCTGGTGCTGGTGCTGTCAGTCGAGAAGCACCTAAGGTGGGGGCAGCTTCTCCTTCCATACTTCCGGTGCGAGGAGAGCCAATTGGTCCTTGGCAGGGGAAAGAGTGGAGAGGTAAGACCCCTTCGTGAAACTTACCTTCTTCTCTTGCCTCTTTCCTCATGACGCCACCTCGCTCTATCGCTGCAGTCGTGAGGGGGAAGGAAAGTAGCAGCGATGAGGACCGATTTGGGTGAAGCGGGAGGGCGCGTTGTGGGCAGGTCTACCTTCGTGGCTGCCCAGGAACTTATCATTGTGGGGGAGAGCTTGGCTGACGAGAGCCTTCCAAACCTGGCGGTGGCCCTCGGACACGGTGAGGCCTCCTCCCCGACGACCTGGTAGGATCTCAAGGTGGAACCCCATCACTGATATACGACGGCCAGGAGGAGTTCACGGGAGGCAGCCCCCAAGCCCCCGAGGTAGCGTGGACAAGTCTGCTGGCCCTGCTACATCCCGAGGGTAGTTCCTTGGGACGGTCGGGGCGCCTGCAGGGCATTATCGCAACTGCCCATGCCGGGGTCGACCAGTTACTTGCTGATATCGCTGCAGAGGATTGGAAGTTATTTCAAACATCAAAGCAAAGCTACAACTACCATTTGCAATGGAGATCATTATCATGACCTCCTGGAGTATCTGGATATGTAGAAATAAGAAGATTTTTAATGACAAAAGACCCACATTTGATAGATGGAAAGCAATTTTCTATCAAGAAATGAGATGGATACAATTCAGAATCAAAGGAAAATACAAGGAGAAATTCAAAGCCTGGCCCAATCAGCACTTAGATCAGGGATAGAGTAGAATTTTCTCAGCATTGAACGATTTCACTTTACTGCTTTGATCTACCTTAGATCTTTTCTCATTGTAACATACTCATATATATAATAAAAATTGCAGTAGGGATTCTTTCCCTACTATTTCACCTTAAAAAATATCGCTGCAGAGGGGCATCGTCTGGCTGGGGCGTGGTATCGCCTTCACCTGGAGTGGCCGCTCTTGAATGGGCCCAGGAGCAATGGAGGAACCACGGTGAGGCCACGAGCTCTGGGGGGCGGTCAGGACTTCGCGGAGGCACCTCACGAGGCCGTGGTGACCCCTGCTCCGGTACAGGTTCGTGCTCCGCTACCTGAGGCCTACCCTGCGGGCGTGGCCAGCGTCGCCCAGGACCTCTTTGTGCATGAACGTGTGTTGGCCTTCTCCGAGCAGGAAGCCGAAGAGGATTGTCGAAGTGTTACCCAGAGGGAGCACGATGTGGCCCTCCGGGAAGAGGCAGTCCGGCTTCATGAGGACGAAGCTTAGCTAGAGAGGAGTCATCCGGAGGATTTTGAGGCCTAGCTAGGTATGGCCAAGCAACGGCTCGAGGAGCGCATGCGTGATGTCGATCGTCGCAGTGCGAACACCAACGACCACGTCCAGCGGTGCTACGCTAAGGTCGCTGTACAGCGGGAGCAGATGAAGAAGGACAACAAGGTGGTGTTCTCGTAGCTTCGCCAGGCCTGTCAAGTGGAATGGCACGGGAAGGCCAAATTCCAAGAGTCCCGCTTCGTGAAGAGGCGATAGGAGTTGCAAGATTCTCTCCGATCGACCGAGGAGCGCCTGGCCCAGGCTCTTGTTAACCAAGACACCCTGAAGGAGCTACAAGCTGCTCGCCAGGAGCTCTAGAAAGGCTGGAATCTTTGCGACCAGATGGAGCGAGACCTCCAGGTGTTGGAGAAAGATAGGTGCAACATGTACCAGGCGCTCGCCAAGCGCGCAGCTACCACCCTACATGACTTCGGGGTGACCGATTTCTACACCGGGTCGCTTGCTGACATTAGCACATATGGTGCTTTCCTAACACTTCAACTGGATCACGATGGTGCTAGAGGGGAGGGTAGTGCTTTTCCATGGGTATCACCTGGAGGAGTGTTGTAGGATGATGCGGGTCATAGCGACACACGTTCTCTCCGTCCTCTATTAGTATGATGCCAACTTCCCCTGGAGGGTGCTCCTAGATAAAGTGACACACCTTGTGGGGACCCTGCCTGGCAAGGTCGCGCGTCTCAACCATCTCGTGGAGGAACATGTCGACGAGTTTCTCCCGGTCTTCAGGTTGACCGAAGAGGGGGAAATCTCTGAAGCGATGAAGACGAAGGCTCCCTGGCTGGCTCACCTAGTGTCGGGGGAAGCGACAAGCTATCTCTAGGAGATAGCGGTTCAGGGTCGTTCGCCTGAGGGGCCCTTTTGATTGTACTCCATGTAAAGTGAACTGGGGTAGTAGCCATGTCCCAGACCTGATGTCTTTTTGTGGCGCGTACTTTTCCATGCTCTTGTCGAGGTGTGAGTGCTTGTGTCTGCAGGTGGGGTGACTTGCATCCCTGACTGAGCGGCAAGTTCAGAGCCTGTCCTGCCGAGTCCCTTAATCGGTCGAGGTTCCACTATTTCATGAGCCATTTTGTTGTCCTCTCAAGGAGAGGGCTGTCCTATTGGCATAGGGATTTTTAGTATTTTCAGGGCCAGGAACCGTGGGTGAGGTGACTTACGGCCGAAGAACGGGTCGTAGGTTCAGAGCTCAACACTTTAGGTCATGTGGAGCTCGAGCTGCAGATGGATAGGGCCTCGCGAGCCATCATAGCAAGGTGTGCTCGTGTTTGTTTTAGTTTAGGAACCGTGGGTGAGGTGACTCACGACCGAGGAATAGGTCACAAGTTTAGAGCTCGACACTTTAGGCCCTTAGGAGCTTGGGCCACGGATGGATTGGGCCTCGCGAGCCGTCATAGAAAGGTGTGTGTGTGTTTGTTTTAGTTCAAGAACCATGGGTGAGGTGACTCGTGACCAAGGAACAAGTCACAAGTTCAAAGATCGACACTTTAGTCCCATAGGAGCTTGGGTTGCGGATGGATAGGGCCTCGCGAGCCATCATAGCGATGTTTTTTTCGGGCCAGCAACCGTGGGTGAGGTAACTTGTGGCTAGGGAATGGACCGCAAGTTTAGAGATTGACACTTTAGGCCCTGGCGATTTAGGGCCGCCGGAGGGAAGTGCCTCACGAGCCACTCCGTAAGCCTCTTGAGGAGAGCACCATGGGACCAGTGCTAGCCCGTGATCCTCTTGAGGAGGAGATCAAAGGTGTCGCATGTTGCGGCAGTCCCGACCAGGGATGTGTGTGTCCTGGCCGAGCCACATTCCCAGCGCTGCCCCATCCCGTTAGTACATCATACGAGGGCCTCGAGCATTAGGGATCGACGAGCGAGGTGACTTATCACCGGAGCTAGTCCGTAAGTTTAGAGATCCCTTCTTCAGTACCGGACATCGACGGAGGCGATCAGGTGATATGCACCACCCTAGCCCCCGCTCGAATGATGGACTATAGGGATGAGGCCAGCACATGGGAGAAGAAAAGCCCAGAAAAACAGAATAATTTATCTAGAAAAAGGAAGAAATCGTCATCAACTGCAGCTGTCTTCCTTCCCGGGTACCCTGGTGAGGGCGCAAAAGTGTCACCTAGCGGAGGAGGAGTGAGGACGGTGGGTCACCTTGGGGGAAGAGCCTAGTAGAGGTGCGTGCGCCTAGGATGCGGGTTATCTCCAATTCTCCAGGCTCCTTAGGGGGGCTCGGGTCTTCTGGCTCTGCTACAGGCCGAGCACCCGAGGTGTCTGCCGGAGCTGTGGGCCCGGGGTCTCGGGGGTGCCGGGACTTGTTGCGCTTGATTCTATGTGCGAGCCTCCTCTTGCTGTCGTACTCCTCCCTTACCTCATTGAGCTTGACGCATTCGTCGGTTTCATGGCCTTGCCTCTGATGGAAGGCGCAGTACAGGTGCAGGCCGGTAGTGTTGTCCGCTCCTCTCCTAAGGAGGCGCTGCTTGCCACCCCTTCTCGGCCGCCTAGTGGGGCTTGCGTTGCCCTTCTTGGTGGGGTCTACGGGCCCAGTCCTGCCATGGTCGAACAGATCCCTGGCCTCTGCCTTGGTGCAGCGGTCAGCCACTGCAAAGAGCTCGGCTACCATGGATAGGTTCTACCTAAGACAGCCGATCATGTCGAGCCATCGCGTGCTGGAGACCCTGCCCTCAAAGGCCATGATGATCTCCATGTCGGTGGCTCCACTGACCTTGATGAGGCTTTGGTCATAATGCTGCAGGTACTTTCAGAAGGTCTCTTCAGGCCCTTGGCGCACCCTCCGGAGGTCCTCGCACGTGTACACAGACTCATCTGCCTCCCCAAATTTCGTGACGAAGAGGCCACAGAGTTCGGACCACGAGCCTATGGACTCCTCGGGGAGGTTCGGGAGCCAGGCGCACGCCTCTGGCCCCAGGACCATAGGGAACCAGTTGGCAAGGACGCAGTCATCTCCCCTGGCTGCTTCTATGCCTATGGTGTAGACCTGCGGGAAATCCACGGGGTTGGTAATGCCTTTGTATCGGGGGCATCTCCGGCTTGAACTTGGGTGGCCATACCAACCGTCGGAGGTGATCGGTGACGGGACGGCAACTGGAGCTGCGGGACTCCATGCCATGAGCGAGTTTTGCCTTGTTTTGTAACCTTGTGGCCGAGATGGCCTAGAGGGTCCAGGTCTCATGGCCCTGGCGCCTGGCCAAGGTAACCTGCGCATCCTCTGTCGAACGGACGACGTTTTCCCATGCTTGAACCCGTGCCGGGCTCGCTGCACCGGGCGCCCTCTCCTCGCCCGAGCCCCCGGGTCCAACGCATAGAGGAGGAGGTGGAGGCGCACGGTAGGCTACGTCGCCTGGCTGCACCTCGGCATCGCGGGGTTTTCCCAGGCGGCGTCCAACAGGGCTGCAAGGCGTGCCTTCCACACTTCCTTGGCACCCTCCGCTAGAAGTAGCGAAGGAGATCTTTCTCCATTAGGCGGGCTGTCTCCATGGTGAGGGGGGCTCTAGGCTCCCGAGTCGGTGAAGTGCTCGATGAGGAGAACTCTCCTCCCGTCCACGCGGATGGGCGCACTCAGGGCCCGCTACTGGCCCTAGAGCGGGGCGGGGAGTGGGGGAACCCCGCCGCAAGCCCTCGAGTCTCTCCGCTTGCTCCTGCCGGGAGCGACTGTCTCGAGGCTTGCTGGGAGCTACCATGTAGGTGTCTCTAGCTGAAGTCCTCCAGGTCGCGCCTCAACCCCCTACCTGGGGCGCCAAATGTTGGAGATTTGTCCCACAAAGGAACTAGGGTCCAACGATTGCTTGGTTCATGAGGGGGCTAAACATGCAATCCTGAAGGAGTTCAATAGCGACTACGGCGGCAAAACTAGCACATGACAGAGAGTTGACACCCGGGTTTTTTACCTAGTTTTGGGACCCTCGTGGGGAGGTAAATCCCCATACTCCTGCTTGGTTGTATTGCTCGCTTGCTTCGCGAGGTTAAAATGGTGGATGAAAGACTAGGGCTTTAGATCTCTGGGATCCGTCCCTTACAAGTTAGGAGAAGGAATCCTTATATAGGGCGGCGCCGGGCCTCTTCCCCCAGCTCTTGGGGGGAAGGGTCACCACATTCCTGCCAATGGACTTCGTCCAAGATTGTATTCTTGCAACCGCTGAATGGTTGCCGTGTCAGGGGGTGGTCGGCTTGCCCTCCACTCTACGTCGTCATCCTGGTCTTCTTGCACCAAACCAGCTGTGTTAGGAGCTGCCTTCGTCTTGCATCATACCATCGCCCTTTGTGTGCCTTGCTTTCTCAGGGTGGACCGGTCATCCCTTGGACCGACTGTTGGGGCGTCATCTTGCAAAGCACGCTCGGACCTCGTGAAGTTTTACTCTAGAGGTCTTGCCGGGGGACCTCACCGCCTAGCTCTCACAGTCTCGAGCATCCCTGGAGAGTTCTGGCATCTCCCCTCTTTAGAGGACCACTCCCTTCAAGAGCTCTCAAGAGGGCATTTATGCAGGGCTCAGTTACCTAGTGAGACAGGGTACCCCCGGTACCGATAGTCTGACACACCTGGTATGCATTCTTGAATATTTTTGTGCTTCATCCAAATTATATGTTCTTTGGAACTTGAAATCCTCATGCATACCCCCTCCATTCAGAAATATAAGACATTTTAGTTTTGTGAAACGAGTGTCTAGACGACTTTTAATGTATAAGTTCACTCTGACTTCTAGTGTATCTAGACTAAAAGACATCTAGATAACGTTTGTTTCACAAATCTAAAATGTCTTATATTTCTAGATAGAGGGAATACATGTCTACTAAATGTATATCTTATATCATTTTTCGGTTTCTTTGATCCTATATATAAAGAATACTCCATCAAATCCTTAATGGCTAAGATGTGCATGAAATTCAAATTTCATCTCTACATATGCACATATTTTTATGGAGTGTGTCCTATGTATTCTAGTTAGTCTAACCATTCTGGACCCAATTGTCGGACCAAGGGCACCGGGGTACCCCGAGTCCCTAGTCGACTGGTCCTCCGAACGGTTCATCTAGGTGCCTCGTGATGCGTAGGTTGAAGCAACACTACAACGACAATAAGTACCTGTGGGAGGAGGAGGAGAAGAAGAAGAGCAAGAAGGCCTAGAACAAGAGCAGCATCCGCCGAACCCCTACACCCTGTATGAGGATATATACGTGCTAGAAGGAAACATCAACCTTGCCATCAACCTTCGAGACTCCACCTTGGACCTCTCATCCCAGTTCACTCATTGGAGTAGCCAATGGAGCTTGGGAGATTATCGACCACCACCACAATGAGCAACAAGGGGCCTACAAAAACCTAAGCTTGGGGATGTGTTCCCTAAGCAATTTATTAATGTACTGAGGTTATACTACAGCTCCAAGTGAGCTTTGAGTCCAACACTTTGCTTTTTCATTTGCTTTCTTTTTTGTTTTATTTTTGTTTGTTTTAAGTTACTTGCTTTGTCGTCAATCCCTTATGTTCTCTAAACCCAATCTTCACGAATATAAAAATATTTTTCCTTTTAAGTTTATTTGTGAAAAGTGGATTGTCGTTTGCCTCTTTGCTTCAATATTATTAATGAGAACGTTCAAATTTGAGTTTTGAAGGAACACATCATATGAAAGATAATTTTGAATTCACTCATGAGAGGTATGTCTTCTGTCTCCCACTTTAGCAGTTTGAAATGTTTATGCTACTGGGAGTAATTGAAGATAGTTAGAGTGAAGCATTTTATTTGCATGATTAATTACTCGTGTAGGCTTTGGCTCTAGTTCTTGTAGTTAACTAAGTCTTTCCATGGAAATAATTATACCAAACAAGTACAACAAGAAATGGTCTCTAATTATGACTTGTGTGATGTGTAATTATCTTAGGAGTTTAATTTTTGAAGATAATCAACCCCATAGATATGATGATAGACTTGAGAGCACTCTTGAAAGGAATTATTTGAAGGAAATAAAGTTTAGTGGTAATTGAGATGCATGTCAAAATGGAAAGTTTTGAATCAAAAGTATGATATTTCTTTAAGCTTGTCTACAAATTATTGATGCACACCCTGGGATGCCAACAACTCCGCTAGCCTTAGAGATCTATGGATAAACCCTTATTTTGGTTATGAGTTGATGACATGGGTATCTACGCTACTAAAGGTCAAAAGTATTTGTACTCTTAAGGGTTGTGCACAAAGTTGATATTGGAAATAGTTATGAAAACCAAATGAATCATCTAGAATTTTTGGCATGGTCTTGTTAATACTAGAAGGGTTTTCTTGAACGACAATGAATAGAAAAGAATTATTTTGATAGTCTTCATTTATTTATGTGTGTGTTATCTAATGAGTCACTTCATTATTATGCTTCTTTTGACATGATCTCCCACATTTAATATGCTAATGTGAAACTTCATAGTGTTCCTTGGCAAGTTGAGAGTTAACTAGAGGAATTGGAATGATTGCTATACTTCTAGTTATTTATGCTTATAGAAAATTTATTTTGATTTTCTTGGTTACCAAAGCTTGTATGATATTCTTAGCACTACTCTAACTATACTAGGCTTTCAAATGAAAGAAATGCTGGACTCATAAGGCTACCAATGATAAGCGAGTTTACTTTCTTGTTATTTTAGTTTAAATGTTGAGCTCCTTATGATTTTTGGTTTCTTCCTCGAGGACGATCAAGGTTTAAGATTGGGGATGTTGATGGTTGTGAAAATAAACATCTTTACCCGCATTTAAATCTTATTTTGTGTCAAGAAATTGACTAAATAACTCTCTGGTTTGCCACTAATGATTAATTATTGCAAATATGTGCAAATCTTTATATTTATTTGTGTGATTCAAGAAATTACACTTTTATGGAGAGATGAGAAGAAATTATGCAAGTTATAAGATGTTTCCAACCTAGCCAAGTCAAACTTGGATCGAAAAGCTGCCTCCAGGCATGCGACATACCACCAGGTACCGCCTTTGCCAGGTCAAACACAACAACTTCTATGAAGGGCTCCATATGTTTTGAGATTCCATTCACCGCACAGAGAGACACCATTCTCAGTTTGCATCAGAAACACACCAAGGAAGATCCACCACTCACCACCACCATAGTTCATCATCTCCATCTCCAATCCCATTCATAGTTGTAGCCATAATCTTGTATCCGAGATATCCTCGTGATTGGGGACTATTGTAGGAATATTTCATTTCAATCTATGTAATTCTACAACATTTTCTATCCTTGATATTATTATTACGAGTGAGTAGTCCTCACAGGCTGCGGGTTGAGGAGCAGCATCGTAGCAATTATGTGCATCTAATTACATAACAATATTATGTGGTGATTTCATAGGAGATTTGTATATTCTATCTTTGTCTCATATCTCGATTCGAGGAATTGTCGGGTACCCAAGACCCCGCGGATTTATCATGGTTTTGGGCAAGATGAGTGGTGAACAACGTCTACTTGCAAAATTAAGTGACAATAAGGGGAGTGCAATATTCATTTAGTGATTCTTAGCCTTCAAAAGCACATATTCATAGCCGCGGACTTGTTTTCGTGGAAGTATTAATTCCAATTTTTATATCGATTCTAATAAGGAGCCTAGTAAAGTGTTTAACTGAGGCATTTATGTCACACCCAAGGTGTCACTCTTTCTTGAGTGAATTGACCACAAGTGTTGAGAGTGGAATTGGGTGCGTGAATCGGAGGTAGATTTAAGTATTGAACGATACGAAAAGTAAATAACATAAAAGTAAAAGTAAAGAGGTTGTTCGATGTTCCTGTAGATGAGAAGTTAGGCGCGGAGAGAAACTGGTTCATGGTGATAGTGAATGTGCTAGGTGAGTAAAATAGAATAAGTGATTATGATACTTCTTATTCATATGTGAGTAGCGAAGCAACCTGTATACCTATCAAGAGTCCTCTTGGTAGATTCTTCTCGATCCCAATGATCCTTCTGCCTGCTACCAAAGTCATGGTCAACACATCAATTAAGGTCTTTCGACCATATCAAGACTTTAAACTTGGTGGTTCCTTGTTGTCCT
Organism: Avena insularis; assembly: GCA_023614405.1. Classification (NCBI taxonomy): domain Eukaryota; kingdom Viridiplantae; phylum Streptophyta; class Magnoliopsida; order Poales; family Poaceae; genus Avena; species Avena insularis. The sequence goes on from CM042696.1 coordinate 250,362,181, forward strand.
CGAGTTATACTAGATCGTCTTTGATATCGACCATGTCACTCAGGAGTTACCGATTTACTAGTAACAAGTTCATATCTATGAGATCTCAGGATCATGTTACTCAGGCCCTTAAATTGGATAACAAGCATTAGGCAAACATAGATAGTCGTTCTCACAATATAATAATCACGACAATAAACACAAATGGATGGAAATAGAGTAGGCACAACACATCTCACCAATTCCCTACATCTCCCATGTCTATGGGTATTTACTCAGACATGAGAGGAGAATTGATCAAAGATAGAATCATATTGCAAATGGAAATCATCTCAACTTTACCATAGCAAATCACAATACTGTTGGAGATCAAATCAATTACAAACCAAAGTAGGAATAGAGGTTCAAGCCCTGATCTTACAAGTGTGAATCTCTCTCTCTAAATATGAATGGTCAATTATGGTGGAGTTGATGATCAAGAGGCTTAAGATCTTTGAGGGATGAGGTGGTGTTCTTCTCCTTCTTTTGGTCTGATCTCCTCTCTTCTAGAACTATTTGTGGCGTCTGTGTTCATATTTCTCCCCTCTTCCCTTCATGAAAGTTGCTTGTATTGATATAACAGAGGCGACGGAAGGTAGTACGGGTGGACTGTACGGGCGGCCTCCATCCGTACTGTCAGTTGTTAAAGGCTCTATAGCCTTCCAATGAAAAAGTCTTCAACTGGGGATTTTCTCAATTTAGTGTAATTAGCCCATAAATGCTCTCAGATCTTCCAAAAGTTTCCAATACATGAAAACCAATATAAGAGTACAAGGTTTCGCTAACTTACAGTATTAGCATTAGTTGAAAGATCAAAATCAGTGAAACCCGGTGAAAACCCATGGAAAGTCCCCGATAAAAAGAGTCAAAATTTGGAGCTATCAGTGAACCATTTGGGAACAAGAGCAAAATCATAGATCTTAATGATTTGGTCTGTATTTACTTAATAATCATTCATAACCCGATGCTTCATGGTATTAATGCTTGGACAAAGATACTTTGTCTATGATTGTGTATCGCAAGGGCTCTAGTAATTATGGATGTGATGTCCACACATCATATCTATCTTAGATCATTTACACATGAATGTGCATAACATTATATTTATCCCATATGTATGCATAGCTACACATGAATCTTCAACCCTGGTCGATCTCCAACCATCGACACTAAAGGAGATATGCCCTAGAGGAAAATAATAAATGGATTTTATTATCATTTCTCAACTAGTTCATAATAGTTTCATATTGTGCTATAATTGTATCAAGTGGAAACATTGATAAAGGTGTACCAAGTCCCTGGTTGATAAGGGGTGACATCCAGGGTGGCCTGATCTTCACAGATCTTGTGGTCAAATCGAGGGGAAAGTGAGGGGAAGGGAGAAGATAGCAGAAGCAAACACACACCTCGTGAAGAACACGATCAACACACGCAAAACTCATACGATGCAAGGCCAATTGCTGTCGCCGGCAGGCACCGGTCTGATAGAATCCTCGTAAGGAAAGATTGGTCAACATGCTCCCTTCAATCCCAAGCGGAGAGGGAAGAACACCTTGGAGAGGGTCTTGAAAACTACGGTCACACACTCGCTAATGTAGGCCATGTACAATGATGGATGCGCGATGCAAACTCCAAAGAGGTTAGTGATGATAGTCAGTCCCCTTGGTAAAGGGGATGAGACAAAACTAGAGATTCCACAAAGGGGGTTGTATTTAGTCTATCATCTATTCCTAAGGGATACAATGAGTGGTGGGGACACTATATATAGGCCAACCACTAGAATAGTGGTAGTTTGGAGCATAAAACTAGGGTTTGGAATGGACTAGAGGGGTACATGGGCCAAGGGCCCAGCTGTTGGCACGCAGACCCATCCACTTACGCAGAAGACTCTGGGGTGCTAGGGCCGGAGACTCCGAGGTGGTCCTCAGTCTCAGGGGTAGAGTCCGGCATGGCGGATAGAGAGCTCCAGGAAGTGGGGTCAGAGTCATGTCCGGAGTCCTAGGGGCGGAGACCCGGAGACTCCAGTGTAGAGGGCTGGAAAATCCGGTGTGGTCATAGCTCTCCGAGATTATCTCCAGAGGGGTGTATTGAACGCTCTTGGAACGAGTCCGTAGTATTGGCCGGAGACTCTGGTGTTGGAGGTCGGAGACTCCAGGCATCAGGGATGGAGACTCCGGTGTTTCTGCTGCTGCTTCTTCCGTCTCTTCTTCCAAGCCTCTGTCTTATCAGTCTTGGTGCCTGGGTCTTCCTCCCTTGCCTCCGTAATTGTCGGTGTGAACTTATCATGATAATGGAACGGAGTATGAAGTAGTATACCATTCAATAGGGTAGGAAGTGGGCTCACATAGAGGATTTGATTCACCTTTGGAGTCCATGACGACTTGGCATAAGTTGGGGGCCTTGATGTGGTAACGGCCGTAGGTCGGGCTACATCAGCTCCCCCTCCCTTCAAAAATAGTTGTCCACGACTCTTCATGCTCATCACAAAGTACAAGCGGTCGAGAGACTTTCTTGATCCTAGGGTTCACCATATAGTCGTCCTCAGGAAGATTGATTTGACAACACTTCAATGTTCATTCACTTTCCATGAAGCCTACAAAGCTCACAACACAAGCGAAGAAACACTCAAAGAGTAGCCAATTCATGAAGATTATAGCATGGGTCCTAAAGTAGATGGAAGTCACCTTATGATGTAGAGATAACTCGTTTAAGGGCAGCCAAAGGTAACCCTCTTTGGTTCGTCGTGTCAACTCATGGTCCATAGAGGTTAACGCATAAGCAATTGTACCATCACACAACAAAGACCAAGAAAAATATTTTCGTGTGTGATAGAGGAGCATGTCATTTGTGGCATGTCCATTCTTGTTCACAACACTATTAGCACAATACAACAATAGCAAATGGGATGCATAAGCAAGGTCGGTGTGCATGGAAATTGTTTGAACATCATCCAAATGTCGGAACTCAAAAACTCCATAAAACATCTTAGTGTGGCACTCAAAGCAATTGACTAAAATATTGATCAACATCTTTGATGCGAGAGTAGGATAATTCTGCAAAAAACACATGAGGAAGGACATCCAAAACAACATCATTATTTGTGTAAACCAACCATTCGAAAGAGAAATTGTTCAATATGTTGGATGCCACACACAAATCATCCAAAGAAAATATCAAGGAAGTATGTGTATCACGAGCAGAAGCAAAAACAACATATTTGCAAACAAACCATATGAAAGAGCAAGTGGTCCTCATGTTTGTTTCAACAACTATATGAGATACTTTGAAGCTCTCAGACAATACATGCTCATAATGACATTATGGTTGCACACAAAACATCGGAAAGAGAAATTTTTCAAATTTTTTGTTGCAACACACAAAGCATCAATATCCAATAGCAACGAAACATGATTGACACAAGGTGAAAGAATACCATCAACATGCTTGCAAGCAAACCATTGGAAAGAGCCATTTTTCAAAATGAAAGTTGTGAAGCATGCAAAAGGTATCAGAGTTAGATCTGATCTTGAACTCACTTGGGGGATGCTCTCTAGAGCTCTTTTTGTCAACTCGTTGTCGACCGAGGTTGACATTCTAGTGTGGGTACCTACACACATCATACACAAAAGGAATAATGTGTGTACATGGTAGAGAAACACATCATCCATCATGACGTATCTCTTGTTGTGCACATCACCATTAGTGTCAATCAAGTGTAACATAGATGCATGGTGCATATGCAAGTGGGAGCATGCTTATCATGGCAATCATCAAAATATCCAAAATTTGAGAAAGCTATGGGGGCCATCTCAATAGGAACCATATTAGAAATACGGTTGCAAGCAAAACAAGTGAAAGAGTAAGTATTCATCTTATTGCAAGGAAAGGAAGAGATTGTATAACATTCATGACAAAGCATGGTCCAAGATATACCATTGTTAACATCATTGCAAGCAAAACATTGGAAATAAGAATTTTTCAACAAAGTGCAAGCAATGATATCATCAACATAACGTTTAGAGCATGGCATGCCTATTGCAACATCATCACAATCAAATAATTTCACATGCTAAACATTATGCAAAGGCAAAGTATCACATGGAAATATCAACGAGTCAAATGTAATGTCACAAATATCAACAATAGCATGCCAATCATCATAAGTCATCATGTCCACTAGTGGGATCATGGCATCATCAACACCCTTATTTGTACCTTGTTCATACCTCTTGCCGTGGTATTGCTAACAAGTACACCATGGAGGGGTCCTCATAGTGTATGATTAAAAACATGGGGTAAGGCAGAGAGTTGGCGGGTACGATTAACATAGCTTCCCCAGGTTCAAGTCCCACGACGGTGGCGGAACTCTACTCGTGCTATAAATCACTATAATGGCAATACGTCGAGTTGCAGGGATCGATTCGCTATGCGAGGTGTTGTATGTTGTACGTTGAGTGTTTCCCTAAAGGCTCCCATAGGTCCGGTTTATAAAGGCACCAGAACCTAGGGTTACAGGGAAACAACCTTGTCGGATAAGGTAAAGAGTCCTACACTAATACAACTAGTCTTCGTGTCTTGCACTCCAAGGCTCCGAGTATGTCAGTGATTCCTGCGTAGCCTTCCTTTATCCGGCATGGGCCTCCCTTCTAGATCTGTCTAACTGGGCCGCCCAGTAGGCCATAGGTCATGCTACCAACTGTGGGCCACTCAAGTTAGCCGGATTAGAAACGTGCTATGGTGATACCCATTTACCATATCCCCAACAGTAGCCCCCGGAGGACTTTGAGATCTTGCACCGTCTTGCCTATTAGTATTGAATGCTCCATCCAGGTGATGCCAGTAATTCGTCAAGCAATATCTCGAAGGTCTCCCAAAAAACCCTGCAATCCTCTCTGTCTTTGCAATGTAGTCGGAGCTTCCTTGAGTCTTTGTTTCCACAGTCGGATAACTTCTTCCTTCGATGTAATCTTCAAATGTGACTACTCCACTGCAACGGTCAGAAGATGACGTAGGCTATAGCCTACGCTACCATGAAACTCATAGAAGGCAGTGAATTAATCATTAGCTATTTTTACGCGCGCAAAATTATCACGCACGCTCATCTCCACTTTGGCAACACTTCATCTATTGGATCTCTCTACACGAATCTTGACACTAAGTCTATTTATATTAACGGTGGCTTAGGGTTTTACTTTTACCCGCATTCTTCCCTGTGTCTTCGTCTTCCTCCAGCCGCATGACCGTTCGAGCTCTTTGACGAAAAACCTTAACCAGAGCTTTCCCCTTTCTCCATTCTCTCCCACCTACACAATGGCCACCAGCGGCTCTGCTCCCTCAATGGCGGCGACTCCCGAGGCTTCAACGTAGCCATCCCAGGGAGTGACCATCCCACCGGAGGGGGTCGTCGTCCCTATCTCTACCATGGTAGAAACCATCGGCGGTGACCCAAAACAGGCAACGCCAGAAGCTGCTGAAGAAGATAGCGACTCCCACAAGGGAGTGTGGAGGGGCCCTGATCTCTCCGCCGAAGATCTACAAGAACTCATCACCGAGGGGTATCTCCCCATGACGGAGGGCTTGGCCTGGCGGCTGGCACCAGCCGGCGAGGTGACTCCTTCTCCCCAAGCCGGAGAGAAAGTGTACGTCAAAGCTCCACTGGTACGTGGAGTAAGCCCGCTAGTCTCCAACTTCTTCCTGGTTGTCATTCGTTACTTCCGGGTACTTACCCACAACCTCTCTCCCAACAACATCCTCGTACTCAGCAACTTCATAGCTTTGTGCGAAGAATACCTAGGAATCAAACCTAGGTTAGATTTGTTTTTTTACTTCTTTACCGTCAATAGAGAGTCTGTAGAATCCAAGGATGAGTTGCGGATATGCTGAACTATTAGCTTTAAGATCTGGCCTAGCCGGCGCTTCCCCGACATTATGGGCCATGAGTCCTGCAAGAACTGTCAGCGCACATATTTCTATGGCCTAGATATTCCTCTACCCAGCCGTCTTGAGACGTATCCCAACTTCGTCGATGGGGACACCATCGAAGCACACACCTGAAGGTCCCAAGCCTTCCTCTTGTCCGACGAAGAAGCCAACCATGTCGTAAGGCGGATCAAATGGCTCGTAGACGGGGGTCTGACCGGCTTGGACCTAGCCATGTAATGGTTCACTAGGCGGATCCAACCTCTATAGCACCGCACCAAGATGGTGTGTATGTACTCCAAGAACTGGAAGGATCCCATGCGTATTTCACTGGATAACTTCTCCACAGACTCCATCAAGCTCTAGCTAAAGGACATAGTCAAGGTGAAAGACAGGAAGTGTGGCTTCAAAATCACCTATGACATGTTCAAATGCGGCAAATGCCTAGAGGTAGCTTCTGCTTCCTTTGTTGCTTGTTATATATATACTCTAAGGTTTTTCCCTCTTGAAGTCATCAATCTAACACTCCTTTTCCTTTTACCTGGCAACCTTGGCGGCAGATCATATGGCCTCCCAGGTCTATGATCCCAAGCTAAAGGATATCCAGGTGGTGTACGACAACGATGCCTCCAAGGATCCTCCGGCTTTGGAAGTGCGAAAGCGGAAGAGCTCCACCTCTGACGCTGCTGCTGAGGGCAAGAAGAACAAGAAATCGAAGAGTGGAGTCTCTAAGAAATCCACTATTGCCTTAAATGCAGAGAAGAAGAAATCCACCATCATCCCCTTAACTAAGGCGCCTGTTGTGTTGTAAGCGCCTTCATTCTTCGACTTTAAGTTTCATTGCATTCATTCAATTCTTGTAATTCTACCGAGTATGTTTTAGGAAGAAATCTGGTGTTGGTTTGAAGTGATCCTCCAAAGCTGTTGGAGGGTCCAAAAATATTCATGATATGCTGACCAAGAACATGCCAGCCAAGTCGTACCCCACTACTGCTCCCCCTACTCCTGCCGCCAAGCCCGTAACAGGCCCCACTAGGCCTTCGTCCCCCACCGTTCCTGAGACCTCCGCCATGGAGATAGATATCCATCCATCAACTGATATCTCAGGTTTGGTCGGCATGGATGTTGCTCCCAGTGGTCAAGCAACACAGGAGAGTACCTCCTCAAAAATGGTTGAAGCTCTAGCTAAGGATGCCATCGATAAAGGGAAGCAAGTAGTGGAGGGAGCAGAGGCAGAAGCATTGCAGCCATGGACAAGGCGGGAGCCTCTGAGCCATCAACTACCATCATCACTCAGCAGGCGGCCAAGGCATCATCCACGCCTCCGGCTTCAACCACTCCTTTGGCCTTGAATCCTCCGACCTTATGCCTAGATGATCCCATTAAGCAAGAAGATGCTATTTATAATAATGCCCGAACCTTCCATGACTCATATGCTCACTTGGCCAACAATCTGAAGATGATTGCCATTGTAAGTTTGTGAACTTCACTCTTTTACTTTGTAATGTATCCCACTGTAGCCCCTGAGCTCTTAGGCGGAAAATTAATAGATTTGGCCTGAGTGCTCGAAAGAACTAAGTATAGAACTTGTCTGTGTAGCCCCTGTGTTTCTAGTTTAGAATAATAATTTTGACTAGACACTCTAAGAGAGAACACTAGTTGATTAAAATCTTATAATGTAGCCCCCGAGCGTGTAGTGGAAACTGGATAGTTCTGACTAGATGGTCTAGAGAAGGGATGTCTACGCACTTGTATTCTTGTAGACAGTTGTTGGGCCTCCAAGTGCAGAGGTTTGTAGAACAGCAACAAGTTTTCCTTAAGTGGATCACCCAAGGTTTATCAAACTTAGGGAGGAAGTGGTCAAAGGTATCCCCTCTCAAGCAACCCTGCAATCAAGATACAAGAAGTCTCTTGTGTCCCATACACACCCAATACACTTGTCAGGTGTATAGGTGCACTAGTTCGGCAAAGACATAGTGAAATACAAGTGGTATGGATAATTATAAGTGGTAACGGTGATAGAAAATAACTTGATGGCGTGGAAAAGACTAAAGTAAAACTTAAATAAAGATAGAAGCAAGCAAACATGTAATAGATCTAATAGAAAACGGTGTTTCAGTGATTAGAAACAAGGCCTAGGGATCATACTTTCAATAGTGAACACTCTCATATAAATATCTTCTCTTTATGATACTACTCTTAACTACTCTCCGGTTGGACACTCTAATCGATGGTAGGGCTATAACAGCACACCTCAAAGTAAGCCTTTCCCATCTAGATAACCCCACATTGTCACCTTGAGCACTAGATGGTTCCAACAAACACCACAATTTCATAAAGACATCCAACTCCAAATATAACTCATAACGAGTATTTGAAATCTCTAGCCTAAGTGCCACCATGGTGTGCACACTATCTACTTCACACACATGGGGAGAGCAGAGATCTATTAAAGCACTTGAGTAGCAAGGTACATCTATAGATTACAAGCTTATGATCTCAATAAGATCATGCATAGAGAGGGAGATGAACACATAGCTACCGGTAGAACCCTTAGCCTCGAGAGAGAACTACTCCCTCCTCATCATAGGAATTAGAAATGGTGATGGAGATGGCGGTGGAGATCGATGGAGATGGCTCCGGGGGCACTTCCCTGTCCCGGCAGGGTGCCGGAACAGAGACTTTCTGTCCCCCGAATCTCCCCTTCGTTTGTAGTGGCGCTGCGGAACTTTTCGTGGCTGGAGGATTGATGATTTAGGGTATATGCATCGGGAGGCTTCTTATAGGCGAAGAGGCAAGGTCGGTGGGCGGCCAGTTGGCCCACACCACCTGGTGGCGTGGCCAGGGCTAGCCCGCGCCACCATATGGTGTGGCCACCCTGTGGCCCATCTCCGTCTCGTCTTCTGGCTCCGTGAGTCTTCTGGTAAAATATCGATTTTGGCTTTTGTCTGGTCCAATTCCGAGAATATTCATTTTCTGACTTTCCTAGAACCAAAAACAGCAAAAAACAGGCAACTGGCACCATGGCATCTTGTTAATAGGTTAGTCCAGGAAAGTGTATAAAGTGTACCCCAAAGTTGGAACAAAACATAAGAAAGTAGATAAAACCAAGCATGGAACATCAAAAATTATGGATACGTTAGCAACGTATCAAGAAGCTAAGCATGTTATCTTCTTTGCAGAATGAAAATTCTGGGGAATTGCCGCCAATGAGAGGTTTGCTAACTTGCGGAAGGAACTGGACCTTGAACAGGGTAAAACAGCCTTCCTAAAGCAACTGATAAAAAAGAGCTAGAGTTTGTTCCTTTTAGAAGCTCTTTACTTTTCTCATGGCTCAATTTCCTTCAACTTCTCACAATGCTTTATGTTTTGTCTTACAGAGGCCATTTCCAAATCCCAGAGCATCGTCGAGCAATCCAAGCATAACCAGGAGCTTGACAATGAGAATAAAATTTTGAAGAAAGATATGGCCAAAGCTGTTAAGGGCCATGAGCAGGCAATGAAGGTGCTGCAAGAGTCTGCTAACACCGAGATGCAGCGCCTGATGAACGAAATTGCGCAGCTCAAGGAACAAAATCGAGCTACCAAAGAGCAGAATGAAAGAAACCTTGAGGTGTACAAGAAAGTTAAGGAGGAGCGGGACATCTTGGCAGAGATCTGCAAGCAAGCTGAGACGAGCATCTTCGGTAACTTTCCTCTGACTTTGTCAATTTCTGTAAGATGGGTAGTTGTATTATTTATACTTATGAACATTTGTCTCTAACAAAAACACATCCTCCATTGGTTTAACTAACATGGGAGAAGGTGCTCCGGATCCAAAAGAATGCATGATTCTTGCCGGTAGCATCATGAAGACCACCATTGCCCAGGCCAAGGAGATAGAATAGTCCCTCGGCATCAACATCAAGGCGGCAGAATCAGCGGCCAAGTACTCAGAAATACTGCGCTGAGCCCCCGAGAAAGTCAAGGACTAAAAAGCCTCTTGCGTCTGGGCTGGTGCAAGGATGACCTTGTCCTTGGTCAAGGCGCACTATGACAACATCGACATGGACCTGGTGACCTCCGGCATGCGGAAGTTTGACGAGGAAGGAAAGGAGATCGATAGCGATGTTATTTGGAACTCCCTCGCCGGCTACGACACCAAGGTTTCCAAGATGGTCAATGCGGATGTCTTCGTGCCTGCCGAGGAGATGGATGAAGATCTAGCATCTTTTGAATCTAGCCCTGGCCCTTCTGAATTTGATGAACTCTCTAGGCATGGCTCTCCTGTTGATGATGTAGCCACCAAGTCTCCTACGACAGAGCCATAAAACAATGTTTGTATTAAATGTATCTCTGCAATGTGTATGCGGAAAAAACTGATGAATTTGTAAGGCAGAAAAACTTGTACTCAACTTTCCTGCTACTTATCTGTTTCTAGTATGTATATATTTTTTAAACAAGTGCATGCTTATCCATTATTCTAGTTCGTATGCTTAACCTTTCGTGAGACGAAAGACTCGCAGCACAGAACTATGCTCTCAAGCGATGATGCTTAATAGCACCATCGAGAACCTAAGGGCAAAATCACTGGTTTTGAGTGCCGAGAAGTCACTACTCCAGAATCCACAAAAAAACTCCAGAAAACGTGTAGACCAGAAAACTTAAGCTAACGCACGTAGGCGGAATTTTCACAAGTGCAAATGCAAACTTGCTCATAAAGGGTTTATATGATCCAAAAATGAATAACTAAAGGAGGTAAAAGACTCAGAAATCATGAGTCAACTAAATGCTTTATTTCATTGATCATATAAGAAACTTATTGCATAATATAAAATATGCTAAGTGTAAAAGGGACGTAGCTGTGCTATGTTCCTTGGCCAATCTGTCTCCGGGTAATCATCATCGGAGTCATGTTGCTTGCACTTGCGATTTTTTGGCCTACCTTTCAACTCGCGGATATCGACGAGATAATAGGAACCATTGAGCAATGCTTTGCCTATGACTTACGGCCCTTCCCAAGGTGAGGATAGTTTGTGTGATTTCTCCTGCTTGAGTCTAGGCTCCAGATCCCCCTCTTTAAACGAGTGATGCCTAACGCAGCGACTATGGTAGCCATGTAGCTTCTACTGGTAGATGGCGGATCTCTCGCATGCAAGCACGTGCCCTTCCTCGAGTAGGTCCACAAATAGGTGTCTGGATTCTTCAGCTTCATCCTCCTTGTAGGCGGTGACTCTTGGTGCATCGTGGAGCCTGTCGGATGGCCGGACAGCTTCTGCTCCATAAACTATGAAAAAGGGAGTTAAGCCGGTGGATCTGTTGGGTGTTGTTCTTAAACTCCACAATACAAATGGTAATTCCTCCGCCCAGGGTCCAGCTGCTTTATGTAGTCGTGCCTCTAAGCGTGGCTTGATCCTGTGCAGAATTAGTCCATTTGACTGTGGATGTGCCACAGATACTAGGTCAAGGCGGATACCTTTCTCATGACAGTACTCCTCAACTTCTCTGAGAGACAAGTTTTTGCCGTTGTCGGGGATGATCCTGCGTGGGAGACCAAATCTCACCACTAGATCCCGGACAAATTTCAGGGCTATTGCCCCATCGAGCTTTCTAATGGGTTTAGCTTCAATCAATTTTGTGAACTTATCCACTAGTACTAGCAAGTTTGTGAATCCACAAGGTGTTATTTGCAAAGGTCCCACCATGTCCAGCCCCCAGGTATGGTTTGCAATTCTTCAGCTGGGACATTTGGTCATCTTGCATAAAATTGGCACCCAAGACATGTTTGCACCAACTTGTCGGTGTCCGTCTTGGTAGTTAACCAGTAGAATCCTTGTCGAAAGGACTTGGCCACCAACGATCAGGGAGCGACGTGATGCCCGCAATCTCTGAGATGTATTTCTCCAAGGATGTCAGTACCTTGCTGTTGGGAGACGCATCGTAGGAAAACTCCTTTGGTACTTCTTTTCTATAGTTGGCCATCAATGATGATGTAGACTTTTTCTCTAAGTACTATTTGACAGCTTTCGACTTCGTCGGCGGGCAAAGTTTCGTCTTGTAGATAGTCCATAACGGTTTCATCCAAGCTGGAGAGGTCAATGTTACTGAATTAACGGATGAGTCCACTCTATCCGGGTTGTCGACGTCCGCTCCCTTCATGGATGGTGTCCGTAAATGCTCCAAGAAAAGCCTGGCGGAATTGGTCGACAAGCTGATCCAAGCTTTGACAGCAGATCTGCCACCTCATTTTCCTCCCTTTTGACGTACTTGACTTCGTAGCCGTCAAAGCACTTGTCTATCTCGTCTACTTCTTCCTGATATGCCACGATCATACGGTTCCGCGTGTTCCAGGTGCCAGCCACCTGCTGGGCAACCAAGTCAGAATCTCCACAGTAAACTATGCGCTTGATGCCAATATCCTTAGCCACACGAAGTCCATGAATGAGGGACTCATACTCTGCCATGTTATTTGTAGCATTGAAGTGGATCTACAGAACGTATTGCAACTTCTCCCCGACTGGTGATTGTAGTAACACACCAGCCCCAAGCTGTTGAGTAGCTTTGATCCATCAAAGTGCATGACCCAATATTCTGGCTCTAGCACAGGAGATTCTTCTGGTAGCTCTGTCCAATCTGCAAGAAAATCCGCCAATGCTTGAGATTTCAAAGCTACTTGTATGTGATTTCAATGCCGGCAAGTTCAATGCCCCACTTTGCCACTCTTTCTGTAGCATCATTGTTGTTGATGATGTCGGACAGTGGAGCTTTGCTCACTACTGTGATAGGGTGCTCCTGGAAGTAATGCCTTAGCTTCCTTGAGGCAAGGAAAACTCCATAAGCTATCTTCTGGTAGTGCGGGTAACGCTGCTTGGATTCCATCAAGACCTCGCTTACGTAGTAAACTGGTCACTAAACTCTGTATTCATGTGTTGTCTCCTTGCGCTCCACCATGATGACGATGCTGATTACTCGGTTGGTTGCCGCCATGTAAATTAACATAGGCTCCACTGATACCGGTGATGCAAGTATTGGTGCGGAGGAGAGTATTCTCTTCAACTCTTGAAGTGTTGCATCAGCCTCGTCCGTCCATATGATTTTTTCCGCCTTCTTGAGCAACTTATAGAGCGGCATAGTCTTCTCTCCAAGTCAGTTGATGAACCGGCTTACTACTGCTATGCAACATGTGAGCCTATGTATGTCCCTCAAGCACTTTGGGCGTTTAACGTCAAGGATGACCTTGATTTTCTCTGGGTTGACCTTGATTCGTGATGCAAAACAATGAATCCCAACACTTCAGGAGTTGAAGATGGCACCCCAAAGAAGCACTTCTTGGGGTTAAGCATCATGTTGTACTTCCGAAGATTTTCGAAGGTTTCCTGCAAGTCGGCGATAAGGTCATTTGATTTCTTTGACATTACCATGATATTTTCCATGTAAGTGTGTATGTTGAGACCTATTTGGTCATGTAGGCAGTGTTGCATGGTCCATTGGTAAGTAGCACCAACATTTTTCAGCCCAAAGGGCATCGTGACATAGCAGTATGTGCCATACAGTGTGGTGAACAAAGTGGCTAGTTGGTCCGACTTTCGCATCTGGATTTGGTGGTATACTGAGTAAGCATTGAGAAAACACAAAAGTTCTAAGCCAGCCGTCGAGTCAATGACTTGGTCAATGCGAGACAAAGCAACCGGATCCTTCGGACATGCTTTGTTCAAGCTGCTGTAATCAACGCACATTCTTAATTCATTGGTTCCCTTTCTGGGGACAAGTACAGGATTTTCCACCCATCGGGTGTGAATAACTTGTCGGATAAAGCCAGCCTTAAGTAACCTAGCTATCTCTTTCCCTATAGCCCTTTGTCTTTCATCACCAAAGAGTCATGGAGGTTGTTTCACAGGTTATCATTAGGATCAATATTCAAGCTGTGCTCGGCAAGTTCCCTAGGTACACCTTTCATGTTGGCAGTTGCCAGGCAAAGATGTCCTTATTCTCACGGAGGAACTCGACGAGCATGCTTTCCTATTTGTTATCCAGGTCCGTGCCAATGGCGGTGGTCTTGGAGGAATATCCTTCAACAAGCTCCACCTGCTTGGTCTTGATGGCAGCCTTGAATGCGGGTTCAGCAGTAGTGATTTTCTTCTTTGAAGCCGAAATCTCCGAGGCATCGACCTAGCTCTAGATCTCCTTGAAATCCTCTCCATAGAGGACCGCTTCGGTGAAGGCGGCTTTGTTGATCTCGCACTCTCGTTCCTAGGTGCAGCTTCCGTCAACAGTGATGATGCCGTTTGGTCTGGGTATCTTGAGCTTGTTGTATACAAAGCATGGCCTTGCAAGGAAAGAGTGGAATATGTCACGTCCAAAGATCATGTGGTACACGCTCTTGAAGGGCACCACTTCAAAGGTCATACATTCTTGGTGGTAGTTGTTGACATTGCCAAAAGCGACCAGAAGGGTGATGCAGCCCAGGGAATTTGCTTGTTAGCCAGGTACAATGCCATGGAACATAGTGTTGGTTTTCCTAAGATGGGTCTCCGTCAAGTTCATCTTGTGAAGTGTATCCAGGTACATGATGTGGATGCTGCTTCCACTGTCTACGAGGCACTTGGTGAACTCTATGCCGTCAATCAAGGGATTGATAACCATGGAATACAAGTTCTCTGTTGGGATAAGATCTGGATGATCCTTCCTATCCCAACTGATTGGAATCTCCAACCACCTGACATACTGGGGAACCAGAGGAAGGGTAGCCATCAGTATCCTCAAGGAGGTTTTCTGGGCCTGAACAGTGGGGATACCAAGGAAAGTGTGGTACACTAGGGCCTTCTTCTCGAAGGGGTTTTCCCTTTGCCCTCGCCTTTGTTGGCGGACTTGGGTTCCATGTCATCATCAATGTCACTCAATCCTTGGACTCCTCCTCCTTCTTTTTCCCTTTTCCCTTTCTGCGGGTCTGTTCTTCTGACTTCGCTTCTAGCCAGACTCAGGGTCTTCCTTGAGGTCATTGACAAATTTGCATTGGCGGTTGGTGAGGGTGGCTTTGCTGTTTGTGTCAAGGTGGACGAAACACGGCATATCACGATACTCTTTGTACGTTTGGGGAACGCGGGGCACTGAGGGTGTAGAATCACTCCTCTGCTAACCATGGCTAGCCTCCTGGCATGACCATGCTGTCCGCCTCCGCCTCTGCCAGTGAACATTGTGGCGACCATGTCGGTTGTTTGCTTCTCTTTAGGCGGAGTCTTCTGCTTGTTGTTATTGTTCTTTCTGGCCTAGGTAGGGATTCCTATTGCCAGCAACGATCCACGCGTGTTGTCATCACCGGTGACAAATTCGCTAGCCGTGGTGATCATTGTGTTGAGATGAGCTCATTGTTGTCTTGCTTGCGCTTCAACGTATGCTAGAGCAAAGTTCCCTTCTCCAGTCCGTAGATGAAGGCGGCCATAGCGGTTTGTTCATGCACCCCTATGCAGGAATTTTTCATATCTACCTAGCGAGAGAGGTAGGCACAAGAGGTTTAATCGTTTTCTTGTATGCACCGCTGTAGGTCTCCAAAAGTGTAGGGACGTTTGTACGTACCCTCAAAGTTCTTGGTGAATGCTTCATGCATGTCCAACCAATTGCATATTGATTTCTCCGAAAAGTCGTCAATCCATTGTCGGGCAGTGCCAGTAAGGAAAAGTGGGAGGTACTTGACAGCGACATTAGGGTTTCCCCCTGTGATATGAATTTCTTTGATGTAGTCATGCAACCATGTGGCTGTCCTGGCAGTGTCGTCATAAGGCTTGATGGTCTTGTCAATCCGGAGGCCTGTGGGATAAGTTGTGGCCTGTATTACTGGTCCAAAACAACATGGCCCAAGCTATGGGAGCTCCCGTGCTTCTTGGATCTTGTCGAGCCGTGAACGTGCGTCGTATGTCTCTAGTTGCTTCCCTTTCCATCATGGGGAGGGGAGTTGTGGTGTCATCTGTGGGATTTGTCGTGCCCTCCACCCTGATGGCTGCTGGGTGGCGGTGTGTTAGCCTTCTTGCTGTTCCCTCCATGCGACTCCTCACGCCTGTCACGGTTGCTTGTCGAACATGGTGCTTACTTGTAGGACTTGCTCCTTGATACGTCGTAAACGTCTCTATAATTTTCGATGCTCCATGCTTGTTTTGTATCAACTATCTTATGTTTTGTCTACACTTTGATGCATTTTTATACATTTTCTAGAACTAACCTATTGACAAGATGTCGTAGTGCCAGTTGCCTGTTTTCTGCTATTTTTGGTTTCAGAAAAGCTAGTAAAGACATATTCTCGGAATTGGACGAAACAGAAGCCGAAGTTCCTATTTTTTCCGACACGACACAGATGTCCAAAGCAGAGACGGAGGAGAGCCACGAGGCAGCCACACCATAGGGTGGCGCGGCACCCCCTGGGCACGCTAGGACCTGGTGTGGGCCCCTCGGCCGGCCACCGACTTCGCATCTTCGCCTATATAAACCCCCCGAGATGAAAATCCTAAAGGGGAGGATCAGAATTCGACGAAAAGTTCCATAGCACCGTCGCCACCGAAGAGGAGATTCGTGGGACAGAAGTCTCTGTTCCGGCACCCTGCCAGGATGGGGCAGTGCCCACGGAGCAATCTCGATCGACTCCACCGCCATCTCCATCACCTTTGCTGACTCCCATGATGAGGAGGGAGTAGTTCTCTCTCGAGGCTAAGGGCTCTACCGGTAGCTAAGTGTTCATCTCTCTCTCTATGCGTGATCTTATTGAGATCATGAGCTTTGTAATCTAGTTGAATAAGTAGATCTATTTTGCTACTCGCCGTTGAATGTATCGATCGCGCGATCCTCCAAGATGTTCTCTGGAGTTCTTGATGATGGACCACCTCTGGATGTAGGAGTGTAGAGATTCGCCCGATCTTTGCTGGCAGCATCTCAGCTCTTCGATTGATGCGGGCCATTTGTATGTGCCCTTGAAGTTGCGCACGAAGCTGTATACCATCTCTTCCCAACTACGAATGGATCCGCGTGGGAGGTTGTTGGGCCAGGCTCAGGCGGCGCCCTGCAGCTGTAGCTGTAGGCATTGCATGGCCATGCTTCGACTTCCGGTGTGAAGCCTGATGGATGAGATGTGGTCCTCCAACCAAATCTTCAGGTCCTGTAGGCCCTCAAACTTCGGGTTCTCCGATGGGAGTTTAAACCCCTTGGGCATTCGCTTTTTCCTGATGGCCCTGCTGAAGCATCTAGCGCCACAGAGCTCCACATCTTCGTCTTCTGAGTCAGTCGACCGAGCACGTCGCGCTGTTGATTTGTCGATATTGCGCTGCGTGAGGTCGTCGCGCGCATCATAGTCGTGGTCGTGTCGCCGTGAGCGGCAACGTCGAGACAGGCCGTGACTGTCGTCGCTAGATGAGGGCGAGGAGTAGCGCTTTGCCTTTCTTCGGTTCTGACGCCGACTCTTTATCGAGGGCAGCTTCGATTAACCCCAAGCCTGCGATCGTAGATCGGTGCATGGTAGCTCGAGGGTCTCCAGCTGGCGGATGGTTGTTGAGGAGGTACATGGTGGCCGCCGTTACCACGGCATTTGGCATTTTCGGGAGCACATTGCCACGCGTATCCACCGTCATGGAGCCGAAGTCGAGGACTTTGGCGGCTTCTACACGTTCTTGTTCAGTGAGGTGGGCGAGTCGAGATCGTCTCTTGTTAGCGATGTACTCGTTGCACTTGGAGGAGGATCCTCCGTGGGAGGAGAGCCTAGCTCGTCGGAGGCTTGACTCATCAGCTGCCTTTTTTCGCGCCTCGAGTTGCGTGATTGTTTGTAGCTGGCTCTTGTATTCCTCCTTCAGGAGCCAGTGGTAGCCCATCAGCAGTTCTTGTGGGGAGCCGAAAGGTAGAGGATGGCCTCGTAGAGCTTCGCAGCAACGGACCCACTCGAGATCGTTGAGCCTGATCACGACGCGTTCGCCAGTTTGCTCGTTTATCATGGTTGGAGGTTCGACTACTCCTCCATGTTGACGGGGGCGCCATTGGTGGGGCTGCCGTTTGGTGGTGGTCCGCCATTGGGTATGCCGCCGTTGGTTGGTCCGCCCTTTCGCGGGTCAGCTTCATGGCCACCGTTGCCCGTGTTGTCACGATTGGCGGAGGTGTCGCCCGCATTGATGATAGCGCACATGAAGTGGTTGGGGAAGTTGTTGCTCCCACAACTTTTAGATCTAGAACCGTAGGCTCCGTCTTCAGTGGCCAGATCGCCCATATCGGATTCGCGACTGCTGTCGCTGACCGTATTCTCGACTGTTGTCGAGGTATGAGGCTCACTGAGGGTGCCGATCGGCAAAGGGAACCATGATGCTGGAGCAATCGATGGTACCATCGGCTGGTCAGGCATGCAAAGCATGCCCATCTGAGCAACTTTGATGCGGAAGCTCCCGATCGCCAGGCTGATTCCGTCGCCCACGGATTCGAAGGCAGGGCGAGTGGCTGTCGTGTGGACGGTGAAGTCGAATGCGCCGAAGAGCTGGCGAATCTCCGTTGTTGCGGAGTTTTAGATCACGGTTGATGGGGTCGAAGAAGCTGCAACATCAGCACTCCCAATTCCCACTGACGGCGCCAATTGACGAGGGTTTAACTCATCAATGCCCATTGTTATGGACTTGGGTTTTGGAGAAGGAGGGAGCGCTGGAGACATCTATTGGCTAGCAAACAAAAACCATACTGAGCATTCTGTGAAGCATCCTCAATAAAAACCTATGCAAATAGCAAATAAAAAGATCGCTGAGATGCTCATTATCTTTGCCTTGTCATTTTGATATGGGAAAGCTCCTGTGTCATGGGGCAAGGGGTACCCCGTTGGCGGTTCTCCATAATACACATGTACTTATAATGACAAGAACTTACTTGTGACTAAGGTTGAGTAGCATGAGGTTCGGTACTCGTAAGCAAGGGGCATGAGATTTTCAACTTATAACTTGTCAAGCATATCCTCATATTTGTGTCACTTTAACCTTAATCACCTCAAGATGCTTATGATAGGGGCAATGAGAGCTCAAATCTAGTAAGTACCATAATTTTTGGAAGCTCTTTATGAAACTTGAAATCCCTGCTTCCTTCTATGAAGGGCTTTCTTTTTATCTTTTTATGTTGAGTCTCCATCTTCTATCTTTATGCACCAATTAAGAGAGCATAGTTGTCATTCTTAGTTCAATGCACATTGTCCCAAGACTTATTGATTGATTCATAATTTTGGTATCGCTTGCTCTTAAATTATTTGTATCTAGTCACCCTTATGAACTTTCAAGGTGTCATATGCATTTATGTTCTGCTAATCCATGAAGGACAAGATGATTACCACTCTTATTATGTTTTCTATATGTGAAACAAACAAATGTCTTTCGATGCATTGTTATTCATAATCTTTTGTTTGTACCTTTTTATGTTGCAACTTAGTTGCTTTGTCTTATTATTAGAACTATATCTTTCATGTTTATGTTAGAGTTCTATGATCCCAGCTATCAATGTTTTAGAATACCTTGATCAATATTGTGATGGTGCATGTCACCTCAAAAATTATTCTTTTTATCACTTACCTACTCGAGGACGAGAAGGAGTTAAGCTTGGGGATGCTTGATACATCGTAAACGTATCTATAATTTTTGATGCTCCATGCTTGTTTTGTATCAACTATCTTATGTTTTGCCTACACTTTGAGGCATTTTTATACATTTTCTGGAACTAACCTATTGACAAGATGCTGTAGTGCTAGTTGCCTGTTTTTTGTTGTTTTTGGTTTTAGAAAATCTAGTAAAGAAATATTCTCAGAATTGGACGAAACAAAAGCCAAAGTTCCTATTTTTTTCGACACGACACATAAGTCCAAAGCAGAGACGGAGGAGAGCCATGAGGAGGCCACACCATAGGGTTGCGCGACACCCCCCTGGGCGTGGTAGGCCCTGGTGTGGGCCCCTCGAGCGACCACCTACCTTGACTCTTCTCCTATATAAACCCCCGAGACGAAAACCCTAAAGGGGAGGATCAGAATTCCACGAAAAGTTCCGCAGTGCCGCCACCACCGAATAGGAGATTCGGGGGACAGAAGTCTCTATTCCGGCACCCCGCCGGGATGGGGAAGTGCCCCTGGAGCTATCTCCATCCACTCCACCGCCATCTCCATTGCCGTTGCTGACTCAGATCATGAGGAGGGAGTAGTTCTCTCTCGAGGCTAAGGGCTCTACCTGCAGCTATGTGTTCATCTCTCTCCCTATGCGTGATCTTATTGAGATCATGAGCTTTGTAATCTAGTTGAAAAAGTAGATCTATTCTGCTACTCAAGTGCTTTAATTAATCTCTGCTTATCCACACGTGTGTGAAGTTGATATTGTTCACACCGTGTGGCACTTAAGCTAACATTACAGAAATACTTATCATGAGTATAATTTGAGTTGGATGTCTCTATGAGATTATGGTGTTTGTTGGAACCATCTAGCGCTCAAGGTGATAGTGAGGGGTTATCTAGACGGGGAATGCGAACTTTAAGGTGTGCTGTTATAGCCCTACATCATCCATCTTGAGAGTAGTTTAGGGTAGCATAATGAAGAGAAAATATTTATATGAGAGTGTCCACTAGTGAAAGTATGATCCCTAGGCCTTGTTTCTAAGCATTGAAACACCGTTTACAATCAGTCATGTTACATGTTTACTTGCTTCCACTCTTATTTCAGATTGCAATTACCACTTATAATCATCTATATTACTTGTATTTCTCTATATCTTCGCCGAACTAGTGCACCTATACACCTGACAAGTGTATTGGGTGTGTTGGGGACACAAGAGACTTCTTGTATCTTGATTGCAGGGATGCTTGTGAGGGATACCTTTGACCACTTCCTCCCTGAGTTCGATAAACCTTGGGTGATCCACTTAAGGGAAACTTGTTGCTGTCCAACAAACCTCTGCACTTGGAGCCCCAACATTATCTATAAGAATAGAAGTGTGTGTAGACATCACTCCTGTGTCCTTCAATGCCACTGCGCTCTTCGGCATGCCGGGTTTGCTCGCCCTGGTTGCGTATAACGATACTGACCTGGGGACACCTAGGAGGTGGCATGCTTGTGCGGTGGCGCAGTTGTGGTTCCTCGTGACGCCGGGATGGCGATGGTGGCAGCGATCGACGGGGGCGTGCCTTTTCTTCGTGATCGGAAGATATGGGTATGGAATCAGCCCTGTTGCGCGGATCCCTCTGTCTTCGCTCCGTAGAGCCCGTGTGGGATCCCTCATCACGGGGAGATCTTGGTCTTCTGCGGCTGTTCAGGGTTGACTGGTGATGAGTGCAAGTGCACAAATCGTTTGTAGCTAGTTTCGAAATAAAGATATCGATCCGACAGGGAGCAGGAGTCTGAAGTTTAATAACTCTTGAAATAAATATTACACTAGTAATGCTAAATAAAGTTCTAAGTCACAAGATAAAATGCGAGTATTGTGTAAAAGTTAATTTTTTGGGTTTTTGGTATAAGATCAATAATAAGTAAAGTAAAACAGCTGAATACAGAAAGTAAGTATCGCTTATGTAAGAGAGATTGGAACTGCAATAGGGAAAAAGCGTTCTCAGGGAGTAGCGGATTCACCACAAGCATTATAAGGAGCTAAGGTAAAGATTATTATCATGAACATTCTCAACTATGTATGTGTGGGAGGAACTCCGTATTAGGACAAATAGGTAACAACCACTCCTCACATCATCCTCATAACCACAGCAGTCAGCAATCGACATCAATCGAATTACTGCGCTATTAAGGGACGTAATCTTGTAGGACGTATCCCATGGAATGTATAGTGTTTCGTTAGTTTCCTCGGTTTCCCAAGTTGATACGTAAGGAGTGCCAACAGCTTTATAGTCACTATAAGTGCTAACACACCTCCATCTACCAACAAGTAGTTCTCTCCATCAAGACCCCATGAGAGGCAAATATTGAGAGGTCGACTTCTCTCAACATCAAAATGAAGACAATCTAACACATGGTCACAGCGATGAATATCATATTAAACTGTATCTTATTTCAATTTCATACTAGTGTTTCTCCATCTCCCCAAGAACTAATGATCTACTCAGACATGGAGGCAATCAACATCATGGCAATAACAATGGAATCTATCATAGATGAATAGTACTTGTATAAATCCACAATGAGTACGGAAATTACAACAAGATCTAAACAAGTTGTAGATGGGATGGATGGAGATGGTGGTGATGCAGCCATGGATGATGAAGATCGATGCATCAGCCTTCCAGATCTATGCAGGGCGAAGATGGTTCCCCGGTGGACGAGTTCCCCCTCCAGATGCCTTCCGAAGGTGAGGTTTCTAGGATTTCTAGGTGTTCTATATGTCGTCTCCCCGATCCATTTGCACGGGGTGAAACTATTTGAGGAGGCGGTGGCAGCGCAAACTATACGGCAGGAACTATACGACTGGAAAATTTATTCCCGCCGTATAGTTGGTCGTTAAACCGTCTGTCTCCTTTGATCGCTTCAGGATTTCTTCTGGTATTATTAATATTTCCCAAATAAGCGATTTATGTTGTTTTGTTTCCTTTTCTCCTCAATACAACTGCTTCAATAATTGTGTCCATTGTATCCATCATTTGTCCTGATCCTGGTGAAAACAGACATAAAATGTGCGTGGGAGCGCCGTAAAATACCAAGATCCTACGCATACCATGCAAAATAACAATATAAAACATGATACAAATATGCACTCATCAACTTCCCCAAGCTTAGACTCTTGCTCACCCCGAGCAAGTTCAGCTTAAGGGATGTGATCCTCATATTCATGAAGCTGAGTCGATAAAATAAATGAGGCGGTTGCAGCATGTGTTTATCATATACAATACATTGGAATAAGTTCATGAATAGTACCTTAATCGAACCATCTGAATAGTATTAGCAGTCTTCCACACCTTAGTGATCAACAATTCATGAAAGATGAATCTCAACATAATGTAAAAGTATCTGGTTCAACGGAATGAGTTAGTGAGGTAGTCCCAAGTGTTTTAGGATTAACATATTCACTTGGGATTCAAAATCTCAAAAGTGTCTCTTTGTCATACTACAATATAGTGGTGTATGCCTATTTTCTCTTTGCACATTCGATCTTTTTCTTCTTTCTTTTCTTCTCTTTTGTTTATATGCTCAAACTTTTGTTTAAGTGATGTGCAAAGGAGATAGCCATATATTCCACTTCATGTAGGAATTCAAAGTTTAACAATCTCAATTATCAAATTCTAATTGTATATGAAGCATTCTTATGACTTGAATATTCTACCTCGACTTGTTCTCACTCTATTTTTGATAGCACTGTTATTTTCCTTTGTTCAAGGTTTTCTTTTTCAACTAAACAGATTAGATATTTTTTCTTTCTTTGTAAATCAAACCGTGTACTTACAACATATTAACCATATTATCTTTGTATGTTCCATTAATACCAATGGTGTGGAAGACTCCTATTGCTATCATCAAGTGCAAGTAAAATTATACTCAAACCATTCATATATCCAATAAGACAAATACAAACTCAAAATTGCTCCGTATATAATAATAAACTCAGAATTTCATAAAAGGGATCAAC
This sequence comes from Avena insularis, assembly GCA_023614405.1. Lineage (NCBI taxonomy): Eukaryota > Viridiplantae > Streptophyta > Magnoliopsida > Poales > Poaceae > Avena > Avena insularis. Next base: position 250,385,695 of record CM042696.1, read on the forward strand.
TATTCCTGAAGGGAATTCTAATGATGCAAGCTTTATTTCTAGTTTGAACTAATGTGAAAATAGTAGTAAAAAATTATAAGATAGATTACAAGGTCTTAAAGATCTCCCCAAGCTTGGAATCAAGCCAGGCGAGATCAAATAATCCCTTGTGATTATTTGATACCATGATTATTCTAGATCACTGTGCCACCATGGCATGTAACACCGCGGTGCGTAGCTTCTTGTTGGTATCCTCTAGAGCGGTGATGCGACTGTAGCATCTGCGCAAATCAGATTGTAGCGTGTCCACTCTATCTACGAGCTTAGTCACTAATAGGAGGAGATTATCCTTCTTCTCTATCTCCTTGAGACGGTGGCGTACTTCGACGTGATGAAGTAGTTCTTGCTTCTGATATATCTCTAGTGCTCGCACTCCATCCTTGGTCTTGGGAACAACTTCCTCTTCGTCATCCATGATTGATGGATCAGGGAAGTAGAAACTATTCTTCCACTTTTCTTGAGGCTTGACCCTCATACGAGCACCAATAGTAAGCTTCAAGAGTGGCGATGTCGCTCCATTCCTAGAACCTGCACCAGTGTTAGGAATTTCCTTACGCTTATGCGGCCTGGGGTCCGTGGTGATGAACTTGACCGTCTCCACACGCCCTTTTCCATGTGGCTTGCAACCTTCTCTCTCTTCTTGGGTTCTCTTCATCACCGCCCAGTTGATCTTAGGTGGATCATAGACATCACTATAGATGTAGATGTCACTCCAATCTTCGTCGACATCGTTGTTGTAGAAGCTTGGCTCGACGTCCTCCTTGTATCTCAGTCTAAACCTCTCCACTTACTCATTGTCGTCCTCCATGGACAGGCTGCTAGAGCGGTCCCTGGAAGGAGCGACGAGACCCAAGGGGGAAGGAGCGATGAGACCCAAGGATTTTCCATGGCCTGGGGCGACATAGCACATTGCTAGATTGGTTCCTGGAGATTATGATTAGAGCGAGAGACAATGGCAGTATATAAGGGGGGTGAGAGGTTGGTAAAACTCACGAGAAACACCAAATTGTCGCCCAAGAAAAGAATCTTCGCGTAATGACCAACTATACGGGCACGACCCATATAGCTCCGGCCGTATAGTTTGTTCTGGGCAGATATTTCCAAATATCTCGAGTCCAGGTCGGTTAAGTTACGACATGGAACCGACAATAACGTTTTTTAGATGAATAACAAAAAGGCAAACGTCTAGTAGTTTAATGAACAACTATACGGGCACGACCCGTATAGATACAAACACCAAAAATTAAAAGTGCCTGAGAGTTTAACGACCAACTATATGGACGGAATTATTTCATCTGGTCGTATAGTTGTGCCCGTATAGTTCCAGACATCGAAAACAATTTTGCAAAGAAGATACAGAGAGTTTAACGACCAACTATACAGCGGGAGCTTCCTATTCGATCGTATAGTTCCGCCCGTATAGTTGGTAAAAACCCTCAAAAACTTTAGAAAAACACAAGGAATTCAAAGGCAGAAATTTTTGGAGTAAAATCTGTGAAAATAAATCACATATTGGAGTAAGAACACTCACCTTGATCTTACCGTTTACTTATTTGGGGATGACAAGCTCCTCCAAAAACAAAGACCTTTTCTCTTTTAGAGGAATTGAACTTAGTTCATTGAATAATTCTCGTAAAAGAAAATCACTAGGACTAAAGTTCCTCTCAATAAGGTTGGTGTCTTGCTGGGCAAACATGGACAGTGCATTCAACATGTTTATTTCTTGCCTCTGCATAATCTGTAACTCAAATTCTTGAAGTAAAAGAATTCAACCGATCAGTCTTGGCTTATGGTCTTTCCTCTCAAGGAGTTCTTTTAAAACATCATGATCCGTATGAACTCTCACTTTTGCATCAACTATATAAGAATCACAAGAGAAAAATACAACAAAAAGTTCCTTTTCTTCCTTAGGATAATTCTTTTGAGCACCATTAAGAGTTCTACTAGCATGATGTATAATATTAAATCTGCGACTAATGTGTTGTCCTAGAGTTACTCCTACAGCATCATCACTAGCTTCACATATTAAGTCAAAAGTCATATCCCAGATAGGAGGTTCAATAATAGGAGCACGGGATAAAGCATTCTTGAGTATATCAAAGGCTATAAGACATTTATCATCAAATTTAAATATTACTCCCTTTTGTAGGAGGTTAGTCAAAGGTTTAGATATTCCATAGAAATTTATCATGAACCTTCTATAAAAACCCTCAAGACCAAGGAAACTTCTTATACCTTTAATATCTCTGGGTTGTGGCATTCTCTCTATGGCCTCAACCTTAGCTATATCCACTTTAATTCCCTTACCTGATACCTTATGTCCAAGGACTTTACCTTCTTTGACCATAAAATGGCACTTCTCTCAGTCGAGAATAAGATTGGTTTCTTTGCAACGCTACAAAACTCTTTTGAGATTACCCAAGCAACTAGTAAACAAAATTCCATAGACAGAAAAGTCATCCATAAATACTTCCATTATCAGTTCTATAAAATCTACAAAAATAGCTGTCATGCATCTTTGAAAAGTAGCTAGAGCATTACATAAACCAAAAGGCATACGTCGGTAAGCATGTAAATGATAAGGACTAATGAAAGTTGTTTTAAGTTGGTCATCCGGATGAACAGCTACTTGAGAAAAACCAGAGTATCCGTCCAAGTAGCAAAAATGAGTGTGGTTTGCTAACCTTTCTAAAGTTTGATCTACGAACGGTAAAGGATAGTGATCTTTCCTAGTTTCTTTATTCAATTTCCTAATGTCTATGCACATCCTATGACCAAAATTAGTTCTAGTAGGTATCTATTCATTGTTTTCATTGGGAACAATAGTAAAACCTCCTTTCCTAGGGACACAATGAATATGACTTACCCATTCACTTTCTTTAACAGGATAGATTATACCTCCATCCAGTAGGTGTAAAATTTCTTTCCTTACCACTACTTTCACTTCAGGCTTAAATCTTCTATTAAATTCCTCAACTGGTTTAGCATCTTCTTCCAGGAATATTCGATGGATGGTTATCATGGGACTAATGCCCTTCAAATCATCCATTGAGTACCCAAAGGCCTTGCGATGCTCCTTGAGTATTTCCATGAGTTCTTCTTCTTCTCCTGAAAGTTTAGCACTAATAATAATAGGAAATTTATTTGTATCATCTAAAAACCTGTATTTAAGATTATCTGGTAGAGTCTTCAACTCCGTGGGTGGTAATTCCTCGTCCCCTCTCTTTTCTGGCTCTTCCAAAGCTTCATCAGTTGAAGGCCCTATAATGGGAAGTGAATTGAGTTCATCTTCTAGTTCTTCTGGGGACTTATCCTCCATAAGTAGTACTTCATAATTTGAGTCTTCATTTATTTCTTCTTCTTGATTACTAAAGGAAAGAGCTGCCATTTCCTCAATAGTTTTCTCTTTCTCTTCTTATTGTATTTGTGGAGGCCTGTCTTTAAATTTGGAAAAGTGGAATTCCTTTTCCACTCCCCCAAGATTAAGAGACACTATCTCCTTTTTAAAATCAACATAGGCACCTATATCACTCAAAAAGTTCCTTCCAAATATAATTGGGAAAAGAGTGTTAGCTGGCATGTCAACAACTACAAAATCGATAGGAAAGTTTTTGTTGCCAATTGTGACAGCTGCATCTTCAACTACTCCCATTGGAATTCTAAGATTTTTATTGGCTAACATAATTGTCATACCAGTATTTTCAATTGTAGCCGGTTATATTTCTTATTTTATTTCTAAAGAGAAATCATAAGATATAACATTAACTTTGGTGCCAATATCACATAAACCGTAATGCGAGTTTTCTTTAAATATGTAGGGAAGAATAGGCTTACCCACATCTTTTACCTTTGTCTTACCTTCAACCAATACAGAAGTCTCTTCATCAAGTTCAACTATGCTACAATGCACGTACATAGCCATAATTGCTTCCTTGGTTACCTCTTCATCTTTGGTTTCTTCCATATGTTCCAAGACTTGTGGAATACTTTTCTCTTCCTTCTTTTCCTATGCTGCTTTGACCTGTTTATATTCAAAAATATGCTTCGGTGCAGTGTTAGGGAAAGGTATCTCATATGTTGGTTCTAGGGAGGCCAGTGTTGCTTTAACTTCTCTTTTCTTCTCAGGTTCGGGTGGTGGATCATCCTTGACCAAACCCTCTTTTGGAGCTTTGATATGTTCTATAAAAGTTTTAACAACTTGCAACACAAGATCTGAATCCAAATAAAGTTATTTAGATAATTCTTTAACATGGCCTTTTTTATTATAGTCGTGAATACAATCATGTTCTATTTCTATGCCTCCTTCACTTCCTAGACCAAAATTCCATGAAAATCTATAATCACAAATTCTATTAAGTATAGCCCAAGCTTTAGTTATAGGAAGATTCATAAAGGCTCCTTCTGTGAAAGAGTCTGGTTCAATTTTGTTAGGTTCAATTAAACCGCCATAAAAGATATGCAATACCATTCAGGAAAATCATGATGAGGACATAGGCGAAGTAAATCTTTAAATCTGATATAAGCTCTTACTAGTCCTTCATTAGAACGGTTCTTCCAAGTCATTATAAGATGCCTGATTCCAAAAGATTTTGATAATGGATAATATTTTGCTAGAAATTCACAAGCTAGATTATCCCAAGTAGTAGTGGCTTCTGAGGGGGTAAAGATCTATACCATGAGAGAGTTGTACTAGTCAAAGTCTGACTAAAAAGTTTAACCCTTACCTCATCAGCAGTATAACCTGTCAATTGAAAAGTGCCACATATATCTTTGAAACATGAAATATGCTCATATGGATCAGGATCTTCTTCATTTCTAGTAAATTGTTTCTTGTGTCGAATACCAAGTAATAGAGGATTTATTTCAAACCCCCTTGGATTCTCATTTTAGTTGTCTCTTTTATAAATACCATAGGGCTTCCCAAAGTGGTTGAGTGGGTTAGCACTAGTCATATGCTCAAACTCCATCATGTTGGTGGAAACCTATAACTCAAAATAAAACTTAGCAAGACAAAAATAAATAAGCAAAAACTAAAATACCTACAGCGCTTAGCTCCCTGGCAACGGCGCCAGAAAATAGCTTGATGACTGTAAGTGGACAGATCGTTTGTAGCTAGTTTTAAAATAAAGATATCAATCCCATAGGGAGAAGGAGTCTGAAGTCTAATAACTCTTGAAATAAATATTACACTAGTAATGCTAAATAAATTTCTAAGTGACAAGATAAAATGCGAGTATGGTGTAAAAAGGTGTTTTTCGGTTTTTGGTATAAGAGCAATAATAAGTAAAGTAAAACAGCTGAATACAGAAAGTAAGTATCGCGTATGTAAGAGAGATTGCAACTGCAATAGGGAAAATGCATTCTTAGGGAGTAGCGGATTCACCACTAGCATTATAAGGAGCTAAGGTAAAGATTATTATCATGAACATTCTCAACTATGTATGTGTGGGAGGAACTCTGTATTTGGACAAATAGGTAGCAATCGCTGCTCACATCATCCTCATAACCACAGCAGTCAACAATCGACATCAATAGAATTACTGGGTTATTAAGGGACGTAATCTTGTAGGACGTATCCCATGGCATGGATTGTGTTCTGTGAGTTTTCTCGATTTCCCAAGTTGATACGTAAGGAGTGCCAACAGCTTTATAGTCACTGTAAGTGCTAACACACCCTCGTCTACCAACAAGTAGTTCCCTCCATCAAGACCCCGTGAGAGGCAAATATTGAGAGGTCGACTTCTCTCAACATCAAGATGAAGACAATCTAGCACATGGTCACAACGATGAATATCATAATAAACTTTATCTTATTTTATTCTCATACTAGGATTTCTCCATCTCCCCAAGAACTAATGACCTACTCAGACATGGAGGAAATCAACATCATGGCAATAATAGTGGAATCTATCATATATGAATAATACTTGTATAAATCCACAACGAGTATGGAAATTACAACAAGACGTAGATGGGATGGGTGGAGATGGTGGTAATGCAGCGATGGATGATGAAGATCGATGCCTTAGCCTTCCGGATCTATGCAGGGTGAAGATGGATCCAAGTGGCGAGGTCCCCCTCCAGATGCCTTCCGCGGGTGAGGTTTCTTCGATTTCTGGGTGTTATGTATGTCGTATCCCCGATCCAGTTGCACGGGGTGAAACTATTTGAGGAGGCGGTGGTGGCGTCAACTATATGGCGGAAATTATACGGCCAGAAAATTTATTCCCGCTGTATAGTTGGTCGTTAAACCGTCTGTCTCCTTTGATCGCTTCAGGATTTCTTATGGTATTATTAATATTTCCCAAATAAGCGATTTACATTGTTTTTGGCTCCTTTTCTCCTGAGTACAATTGCTTCAAGAATTGTGTCCATTGTATCCATCATCTGTCCTGATCCTAGTGAAAACAAACATAAAATGTGCATGGGAGTGCCGTAAAATACCAAGATCCTACATCTACAATGCAAAATAACAATATAAAACATGATGCAAATATGCACTTATCAACTGGCAAAGCTCCGGTTTGGACTCAAGCCTCTGCAAGGTGGTCTTTTCCTGTTTCTTGCATGCCTTGGCGATGAGGTCGTACACCTGAGCAACTGCTTCTGGTGACCTGTCCTACTCTAGGAGGGTCTTGGCGATGGCAATGTTGAGGGCGGGAGTTGGCATTACTTTCCTACCCTCTGAATCAATGTATGGGGTGGCTTTTGCCGGTTTGGTTCCATCATATCCTAACCTGCACTGAACATCGGGGTCTTGGACAACGTGACATGGTGCTTTATTTGCCTTGTGCTTCAATAGCAACTGCTTGTACTCAGCCTCCATAGCTCTTTCCACCTTGATAGATTGTTGTGCCCTGGCCATGTCTTTGTCCAGCTGAGCGCCCTGCTCTACGATGAACTTGGCCTCCGCTAGGATCTCTACACGCTTCTCATCAAGCTCTGTAATGCTCCGAATATGGGCGACGGTAATGGGCTCAACGAGGAGTGCACCATATATTGCCTTGTTGGCGGGAGTAACCAATGGGTTGCCAGCTGCAGATGTTGACAGTGGCGGTGGCGGCAAATTTGTTTGCTTGGCAGTACTAGGGCCTGTGGTAAGTTCCTGCTTCCTGCTGTGGGCGAATAGCCAGAGGAGGCATGGCCTTGCCTGGAGCCGGAGGCTCGGTGGCCTTCTTTGTTGCTGCCACTCTGGTAACCACAAGTGTGGGCGGAGCTCGCTCGGGTTCCGATTCATATCCGTCTTCTTCCATCACACTCCTGATGGTGACTAGCACCTGGTGGGACGTGTTGGCTTTCTCGACGCGCTCCTGCTTCTCGATCTCCTGCACAATCTCCCTCATAACATCATCATATTCCTCCAATTTAGCGTCTAAGCCACCACCATCCATGTTGATGTCAACATATAGCACGTCAAGGACAGAGTCGGAGTTGGCTTCGGTGTTGTTGATGGAGGATGTGGAGGGTGATGGAGGCGGGCCGTTGTTATTGCTTCCTTCGGCTTTGGGCCTAGAGCTTGGGTGTTCTCCTCGGCGTTCGTGTATTCATTGACAATTGCAACCATCTCGCCAAGGGTTAGAGGGCCTATGGCCTGCCGTCTTCAGAGGGTATGTCGGAGGAGCGTTCCGGGCGTGAGCCCTTCCACAAAGTGGTAGACGAGTTCGTCAACGTGATCACCCTCTAGGGTTTCCCTCACCCTCATCCGTCTGGCAAGGTATTCACGGGGAGGTTCTCCATCCCTCTAAACTTATCTGAACGGTTCGAACATGATGACGACACCAACAAAGTGTGACCTTCGCATCTCTAATGCTCTGCGAAGCCAAGTGGATTTGCGGGGTCCTTCCACCATTATATCCTACATAGGGGCGGTTTGGGTGGGCTATGAATTTTCCTAATCTAAGCCGCCATACCCTAGAGAGAGGTACGAGCCAGATTCTTCCATGAATGTGTCCTGCCCGTAGGCGGTCCGTGCGGGCCTTGACAAGTTTATGAATTATTGGGAGCTAGGACCCGAGTTAGTTTCGCAGATGAAGATGTGGATGTATCCGAAGGGGATGTCAGAGCAGCGCATGGGGTTCGTCGTCACCGACACCCAAAAATCATCTGGAGGGCCAATCAGGATGTTGCTAGAGAAGAGAACGCGTCTGATGGCTACGGTGTCACTGATTCCTGCGAAGAGGCTTGGACCTCGCCTGGTGTAGAGCTCGAAGCGCCTCTTGCCCCATGGTGGGCGCCAACTGTCGTGGTATTGCCAACGAGTATGCCATGGAGGGGTCCTCACAGTGCATGTTTAGAGACGTGTGGTAAGGTGGAGAGTTGGCGGGTACGAGGTAACACAACTTACCCAGGTTCAAGTCCCACGATGGTGGTGGAACTCTACTCCTACTATAAATCACTATAATGGCAATACGCCGAGTTACAGGGATTGGTTCGCTGTGCGAGGTGTTGTACAGTGTACGTTGAGTTTTGCCCTAAAGGATACCAAAGGGCCGGTTTATAAAGGCACCAGAACCTAGGGTTATAAGGAAAAGACCTTGTTGGGCAAGGTAAAGAGTCCTACACTAATACAACTAGTCTTCGTGTCTTGCACTCCAAGGCTCCGAGTATGTCGGTGACTCCTGCGTAGCCTTCCTTTATCCGGCATGGTCCTCCCTTCTGGATCCGACTAACTAGGCCGCCCAGCAGGCCATAAGTCATGCTACCAACTATGGGCAACCCAGGTTAGCTGGATTAGAGACGTGCTATGGTGATACCCATTTAACATATCCCCAACACCTCTCATATGAAGTGGGTGTTGTGTTAGTGTTGGCCTCCATGTTGGCAACTTCTTTATCCAATTTGGGGATGGTGTCATCTTCATCCACTATGTGCATCTTCTCAGTCAGAGGCACCATCATCACTAATCTTTGTGCTTCTTGATCCACGGAACCTAGCACGTCATGAGATAGCACACTATAGGTAGAGGGTAAATTGTTAGAAATCAAAATGGCCTCACATGACCTATAAACTACCACTCTCAACTCACTCGGTGTATCACTCGTGCCCTTTAAGTGGAAGCACTCAATGTCATGTATGGTGGAGTCACTCATCTCACTCTTGCTTTCACTCAAGTGGGCTAAGTGGCTCTCATACTCACATGGGATTGGTACCACATCATCAGTCAAGCATATAGGGATAGGCTTGGTGTGCTCAACTCCATGCGCCTCCTTTGGTGAAGGGAAAGTACCATGCTCACCATTCTCGACTCTATCTCCTTCAAAGTTGGATGCCATAAGATGTTCATCACTCACCTCCATGGTTGAAGGGAAAATCCCAAGCTTGGCCGTCATGTCACCATCTTGTAGTGGTGGCTGAAGTAGGCTCATGTTGTTATCAAGAGCAGTGCTTTAATTGACTTCATCACATATGTGGCCTTGTCTTCCTCCATCTTGAAGTGTAGACGCTTGACTTGGAGCTTTATCATCCTTTTTCGTGGCCAACTTGGCTTGTGTAGACATCCTCTTGACGTACTCATCCAAATGGTGAAGTAGAGGTCTTCGTCTTCCTCATCCATGAAGTTGCATTGGTCATCTAGGATGTCAAGTCTTGGTGTTGAAGCTTTATGGCATGGAGTAAGGCTTGCTCTTGGTCCCATTTTGGTGGTGGCATGAGTAGTGGAAGGTGCCTTATGATGGTGTCTACGGAGATCATTGGTGTTCCTTGTTGAAGGTTGATGTAGCTGGTGTACTAGGTCATCCACATGATGCTCCGTGTCCTTGGCACTCTTCTTGTGCTTGTGGCGCCTTCTTGAGGTAGACTCGTTAAGTGTGGAGATAATGCTCGTGTTCTTGGAGAAGTTGTCATCCATGTCCTTCTTGAAGTTGTTGAGGGCTCTTTGGAACTTGTCCATTTGATGGTGGACCCTGGCACTCTCGAAGTGGAGGCTCCATCTTGGTCGATGCCACATGAGGAGCTTGTCATTATCGTTCTTGAAGTCATACATGCTTCGGGAGTTATTGTTGTTGTAGAAATCGACATAGGCATGGTTAGTGATCCATCATGTCATCCATGCTTGTGGAGACATAGGCATGGTGGCTCATCGTGGATTCTTCATAGAAATCGACCTCGGTTCCGGAGTCCCTAGACATGACTCACAAGACCAAGTGGTGTATACGGAAGTGGTAGTGGGTGTTAGGGAAACAACGTCCAACCTTACTTTACCTTGGAAGATAGTATCGTGCAAGTGGCCACACTTGAGAGCAATCAAAACGAAGTCAAGTGAAGTTCACACGGAACACCATAACCAACTAACTACTAAAAACACCCACACACAAAGCTAATGGAGGATGGGTATTGACGTGGGTATACCCTACATGTACCTAAGATTAGCCTATACGGTTCATCCCAAGAAGGAGTACACGGTGCAAATGAAGCCCAACAAAGATTCGGGTGGCCCGCAGGATGTTCAACTTCTTGGAGGACATGGTGAACTATAAATAGAAACATAAAAGAAAACCCTAACTTGTAACCGACTCGATCTACTACCCTGAGACCCGGACTCTCTATATAAAGGAAGGAGGGGCGGTGAGGAGGACCAACGCATACACCTCCGCATACACACCGCCAGATCGCATTTGCGCACCATTGTAATCTTCGACTCCCTCGTAATCAAGAGCAGACAAGCAGGAGTAGGGTCCTCTACGAGGCATGAACCTGGGTAAACCTCGTGTCACATGTGTGCTTGTTTGATAGCCGATCGATGCCTCCAGTGCTCACCACTTCCTCAAACCTAAGTCCATCAACGATGGGCATTGATGAGTTAACCCCTCGTGAATTGGCGCCGTCTGTGGGAAATGGGAGTGTTGATATTGCGGCTTCCTCGGCCCCATCAACCGCAATCTATGACTATGCAGCAGCAGAGACTCGACTCCTTTTCGGTGCCCTTGACTTCACCATCGACGCACCGGCAACTCGCCCGGACTTCGAGTCCGTAGGCGACGGGATCGTCTTGGCGATCGGGAGCTTATGCTTCCAAGTTGGTCAGCTGGGCACACTTCGCCTCCCTGATCAGCTGAAGGTTCCTGCGATTGCCCCTGCGTCGTGGTTCCCACGGCCAATTGGCACTCTGGGAAAACTCAATGCCTCGATATCAGTCGAGAATATGGATGGAAACAGCAGTTGTGAGTCTAATCTGGGGGATCTGGCAACAGAAGACGAAGCATATGGCTCCGGATCTGAGAGATGCAGGAGCAACAACTTCCCTAGCGACTACATGTGTGTTGTCATCAATACAGGCGGCAATGGCAGCGGCACTCGGGAAAACACCAGCACCAATGCTGGTATCCTAGTAGCAAACGGTGGCCCCTCCAACGGCGCCCCCACCAACAATGATCCAACATACCAACCCCCCCCATTGTTGGTCCCGTCCAAGAAGATCAGCCGCACCTCCATGTGGGTGAACATGCCCGCGAACGACAACTGATCGAGCTCAACGACGCTGAGTGGACCCGTAGCAGGGAGGCCCTATGGGGCAACCCCTACCACCAAACTCATCGCAACAAATGTTGATGGGTTATCACTGGCTTCTCATGGAGGAGTTCAAGCACCGGCAACAAGTGATCGCCCAGCTCGACGAGCGTAGAAGGGCGGCGGGCGAGTCGAGCCTCTGACGAGTTGCGCGCTCTTCCATTGGAGGATCCTCCTCTAGAGGCAATGATCATGCATCTACCAAAATACGCTCTTGGCTTGCTCACCTCACCGATAGGGAGCGAGAAGAGGCCACTCAAGTCCTCAACTTCTCATCCATGACGGTGGATTCAAGGGGAAACGTGCTCCCCAAGACACCACACATAGCAGCGACAGCAGCCACCAAGTACCTTCTCAACAACCAGCCACCAATTGGGGATCCACGATCCGCCATGCACCGACCTATGATCACGGGCATGGGATTGGTCGAAGCTACGCTCACCAAGGATCCAGTGCTGGAGACGAGGAAAAGTAAGGCTCTAGCCAAGTATTACTCTACCTCTTCCTCCAGCGACGACGAACATGACTTGTCGCGGCGATGCTGCTCACGTCGACATGACCACAACTACGACGTGCGTGATGACATCACGCAGCGCAAGGTCGACAAGATGCGCGTGAGGCGCGCTCGCTGGATGGACTCGGAAGATGATGGAACAGAGCTCTGTGGCGCCAGCTGCTTCAGCAGAGCCATACAGCAGAAGCGAATGCTGAAGGGGTTCAAACTCCCATCAGAGAACCCAAAGTTTGACGGCCTCTAGAATCCAACGATCTGGCTGGAGGATCACATCTCGTCCGTCAGACTGCACGGCAGAACCATGAGCACTGATATGCAATGCCTCCAGCTATAGCTGCAGGGTGCTACCCGTGCATGGGTTAACAACCTCCCCCGCGGGTCAATCCGCAGCTAGGAGGAGCTGGTATATAGCTTCGTGCGAAACTTCAAGGGAACTTACAAAAGGCCCGCATCAATCAAAGAGCTAAGGGGATACTACCAAAAACCCGGCAAGTCACTGCGCTCTTACATCCAGAGGTGCTCCATCATTAAAAACTCCACAGAGGACATCTCCGAGGACCGCGCAATCGACACATTCAATGGCAGCATACGCCGCAGAGAGCTCAGGGAGGAGCTGGGCCACTTCCTCAAGCACCACGAAGGCCTCGCCCAGATGAATCTCGAAGCGATAAACTAGGGTTACGGAGCTGCGCCAGGCGCTGTGGCTCATGGAGCACCACCACCACCCGGGCCACCACCTCCTGCGGCTGCACGAACACAAAACAATGGAGGCGAGCAGTACCCATGAGAGCTGGGGAATATGGGCATGATCCAAAAAGGACGCCCATCAAATCAGGTGCAAAAATCAATCACTCGCCAATTCAATATAGTGATCAACTCTCGACTCTTAACCACCGAGTACCTCAGTGGGTGCGAGTCCTACATCACCTTCGACAAGCGTGATCATCCGCGTCAAGTACCTCACCTAGGTCACTGTACCCTGGTGCTTAAGGAACAAATTGGAGGCTTTGAGATGAGTCGTGTCTTCATGGACGGCAGCAACGGCATCAACCTGATGTTCGCTAGCACCTTGTGCACCATCCGGATCCCACCCTCTTGTATAGAGGCCTCGGACACAATGTTCGATGGCATCATCCCAGAGAAAGGAATATACCCCTTGGGAAAGATTAAACTAGACTTCATCTTCGGCACGCCATCTAACTTCAGGCGAGAACGCCTAGAATTCGAAGTCATCGACTAGCCCTTGCAGTACCATTGCATCCTCGGACGTGTCGCATTCGTGAGGTTCATGGCAGTGCCCCACTACACCTACCTGCAGATTAAAATGCCGGGACCGAACAGTATCATCACCAACAACGAAAACTTTGCCAAGTCGGATAGCTATGGTAGGGAATTCAACAGAATCTCCCAATCCTTCGGAATGCAGGAGGAGCTGGCAAGGCTGAAGGAGTTGACAGACAATAGTCTTCTTCCCCCTAGTAAGCCAAATGCACCTGATAAATCTTTCGACTCAACGGTGCACACCAAGGCAGTCTAGGTCCATCCAACGGACCCAACCAAGATGGCCCTCATCGCCAACAACTTGAGTTCTGCATAGGAACTTACGCTTGTCGAATTCCTCCATGAGCACTAGGAAATATTTGCTTGGTGTCCGGTGGACATGCCACGAGTTCCCACGGAATTAGCCGAGCACTAACTCAACGTGAACCCTGAAGCTAGACCAGTGACCCAAATGATACATCGACTGTCAGAGCCAAGGGCAAAAGCGGTCAGTATGGAAGTCAACAGACTCCTTGACGCCAACTTCATACGAGAGATCAACGAGGGCACCTGGGTAGCAAACCTAGTTCTTGTTCCTAAAAAGGACACGGATATCCTGCGGATGTACATGGACTTCACTTCTCTGAATAAGCATTACCCAAAGGATCACTTCCCATTACCGCGGATCGACCAAATAATCGATTCCAGCGTGGGATCCGAGCGCCTCTGTTTCCTTGGCGCCTACTCAGGCTATCACCAGATTCGAATGAAGGAAGAGGACGAGGAAAAAACGGCATTCATCATACCTTTCAGCGTCTTCTGCTACACAACAATGCTCTACGGGATAAAGAACGTAGAAGCCACCTACCATCAATGTATGCAGGCCTGCCTCAAGAGCCAACTTGGCTGAAATATCCAAGTCTATGTGAAGGACATCGTCATCAAAACCAAGGAGGAGGCCTCATTACTCGACGATCTTCACGAGACCTTCGAAAACCTCGACCGCTACCAGATCAAGCTAAATCCGGAAAAGTGCGCCTTGCGCATACCATCCAGGCAACTGCTTGGGTACCTCATCTCTGTGAGGGGAATCAAGGCAAACCCGAAGAAGATAAAGGCCATACTGGCCATGGAAAAGCTGAAGAACATAAAAGGCGTCTAGCAGCTAGCTGGGCGAATCGCGGCGCTCAGTCGATTCATCAGTCGAATTTGAGAGAAGGCGCTGCCGTTTTACCAACTCCTCTGCAAAACTGAGGAGTTTGAGTGGACAAAAGAAGCGCAAGAAGCATTTGAAGACCTCAAGCGTCTACTCTCCACCTCGCCAGTACTGGTGACTCCTCGAGAAAAGGAGCCCATCTTGCTATTCATCTCCGCCACCAACCAGGTGGTCAGTACTGTACTGGTAGTAGAACAAGACGAGGAGAACAAAGTCCATGGGGTGCAATGCCCAGTCAACTACCTCAGTGAGGTTCTTACACCGACAAATCAGCGGTACCCACGCTATCAGAAGCTAGCATACGGCATCTTCATGATGGCCAACGACTGCGCCAATACTTCTAGGAGAACCCCATCATTGTGGTGAACGGTGCTCCACTGGGGCACATCCTCAACAACCCTGACGCCACTGGATCGGTCGCACTTTTGGGGATTGAGCTGTCTCCACGAGACATCACATACGAGAAGAGAGACGTGATTAAATTGCAAGTACTTCCAGATTTCCTGGTCCACTAAATGGAAAACCAGCTCCCTGGCACACCAGATATGTCCTGCCTATGGACAATGCACTTTGACGGATCAAAGCATCGGGAAGGAGTGGCGTCGGCATCATCCTAACGTCGCCACAGGGAGACAAGATGAGGTATGTTCTCCGAATGCAGTTCCGCGCCTCCAACAGTGAAGCTGAATACGAGGCGTTGCTCCATGGGATGTGGATGGCCAAGCCTTGTGGTGCCACGCGACTCGTTATCTATGGCGACTCCAAACTCGTGGTGGATCAAACCATGAACTAGTGCGACGCCCTGAGCGACAACATGATCGCCTACGGCAACCTCTACGACGCACTCGGAGGATATTTCGACGACTATGAGCTGCGGCACGTAGGCCGTGAAAGCAATGAGGAGGCAGATACACTCACCAACATAGGCTCCACCTATGCTTCGATATCAACCAGAGTCTTCTTGGAGCAGATCTGCAAGCGCTCCATCAAGCCAAAGGCTCCAGAGCAACTAGCTGGCACATCAAAGAACTCGGGAGCTACACCACCTGGAGGACTTGAAAAACTAAATGACAAAGAACAAGAACCTGAAGGACTCGAAGGACCCATGGAGTTCATGCTCGTCGAGCCATCCTGGACGCAGCCGTACATCACACACTTGCTCAGCAAATGGCTGCAAGACAATCCGATAGATGCGTGACACATAGAGCGCGCTCAAAATCCTTCACCATCATCAACGATGAGATGTACAAGTGTAGCATCATAGGAGTCCTTCAATAATCCATCTCCAATGGCGACGGAAGAGCCGTCCTCCTCGAGATACATGAAGGCTCCTGCAGCCATCACACCGGGAGTTGCGCCCTCGTCGCCAAGGCTCTACGAGCTGGTTTCTACTGGCCAACTGCAATGCGCGATGCCAAGGATATCGTCTGAAAGTGCAATGCCTACCAAAGGTTTGCGGACAAACCGCACACACCTGGCGCGGAGCTTAGGCCAATACCTGTAGCCTGGCCATTCGTGCAATGGGGACTCGACATGGTTGGCAAGCTGGAAAAGTCATCACCATGAGGTTACACTTTCCTCCTTGTCGTAGTCGACAAGTTCACCAACTGGATCGAGACCATGCCAGTGACAAATCAGACAGGCGCCACCGTCGTCAAATTCTTCGATTCCATCATCTACTGGTTCGGGGTGCCACATAGCATCATCACCAACAATGATACGAAATTCACTTCGGTTGAGTTCTAGGATTTCTGCGAAAACCTGGGAATCAACATCAGCTACGCTTCGGTAGCAAACCCCCAGACCAACGGTCAAGTCGAGAAGGCCAACGGCCTCGTCTGCAATGGCATCAAGAAAAGGCTCCTCAGGCCACTCGAACGAGCGGCTAGGTGCTGGCTTAAGGAGCTACCATCAGTACTATGGAGCCTACGCACAAATCCAAACAGTGCCACAGGCTACACTTTGTTCTTCATGATACATGGCACCAAGGCAGTGCTACCTACAGAAGTACGTTATAATGCCCCGAGGGTTGTGGCACACAGCGAGGCCGAGTCAACGACTGCACTCGAAGACTCCATCGAGATCCTCAATGAATCACGTGAGATCGCGGCGGAGCGATCCACGATCTATCAGCAGAGCCTTCGCAACTACAACAGCTAATGGCTACGTCCAAGGCCCTTCGTCGAAGGAGAACTCGTCCTGCAACTAAAGCAGAAAGGACACCTCAATATCGAGTGGGACCCTATGTGATTACCGAAGTAATCCTAGGTGGCACCTATCGCCTGAAGGACGTAGAGAGTGGAGTCGCATACTCCAACCCCTGGAACGTCGCGCAGCTGCATCGTTTCTACCCTTAGATGTTTTTGCTTTTTTCAATAAGGCTACTCAGCCAGACTACTTAGCAAAACATTGTACCTCCTAATATTTTACAAATAAATAAAGCTAAGTGCATCCAACCTCGTGTTTCGTTTTTAATTACATTTATATTTACCTCATCACACGAGCAACACAGTAACCTGAGTAGCTGATGCACTATTAATCGAACCCTTGAGAAAACCCAACCCAGCTGCAACACATTTGACAAGTTAGCAAGGTGCTGAGATAAGTGCACGTTAGGCTAACAAAAGGCACTTCATAATACAAACACTCGAAAAACATACAAGCTAGCAAGCTCTACATACAGTACGGGTAACAAAGCACTCAGTCCAACTATATGAACTTTACAACACCTATACATCTTTGTGCAGGTCCAAAAGTACTCTACTGATGTAAAAGAAGAACGTTGGTACATTGGTCGAACAAATCGATGATGTCTTTGGCTGGTTGATCAACAGCTCGATAATGGGTTACCATGTTCTATGCCATACCCTCTGGAGGAGGCGGTGGTCCTAAAGCAATAACACCAAAGTCTAGGTCAGGTCGATGCAAACGCACAAGCTACAGCGTGGCCTTAGGACCTACAACCAGCTACTGGTGCACACACTCGCGAACCGCATCAGCACTTTGGAATTTCCTCATTAGGGCCAGCAGGCTCGAGGGCACCGCATCCAAGGGAAACATCACCCGGAAGATGTGCGTCAAGCACAACTGCACTTTCTTCAAATAGTGCAGCACCTGAGAGACACGATCTTGCAGTGTTGCCAACGCGAATGCATGATCCCGATAACCCTAGAAGTACCCGCTAGCTTCCAGTTGTTCCTGGGTTAGGCAGTTCAGTCAAATACTCACACGGTCCTTCTCTTCCTGGAGGAGACGAAGACTCACAACTTCAAAGGACAATCAAGCAGCAAAAGAGTGAGTCGCCATCACAAGCGATGTGACAAAAGGGAAAAGGGAGCCAGAAAAACTAACATTGCAGCTTCTCATTAAGCTGAGCCACCTCGCGAAGCAGATAAGCTTCTCGCTACAAACATTTTTCCGCCTTCGACTTCCAGATATTGGAAATACCAAGGACGACTGGTGCCTCTCGCTCTAAATGCTTCACGTGGTCACGCAGTCGAGACAGCAATGATAGCTCCTCCACCTTCGAATGTGGCTGCACCACAGGTTCGCTACGGGAGGATGGACCAGGAGCGTCAGTAGAGGGTGCATGAGGCGAATCATTCGAAGATCCCTAACCAGGAAACATAATAGAAGAATAAGAGCCATCACTCGAAAGGAGCAAAAGTACAGAAGAACCAAGACTCAAAAGTATAGAAGAATAGAGGACACTCCCCACAAAAATAATTCATAATAAGGTCTAAAAGTATCAGTATGATTACAAAAGGACACAGCATGACTACGCCTATAGTTATGCGTTGGCACTCGGTGGCTTCATCGACTCCGTGGCCGCCTCCTATGTTGTGGCCTTCTCAGCTATAGCCTACAATGTCATGGATTTCATCGTCTTTGACCTCTTCCTCCCCTTTGAGTACCTCGTGAGTGTCTCTACGAGCCGAGGCCTATATTTGTGACAACGAGTGGCAAAGGGGGCGAAAACTACCTACTGGCCATCCGTAGCAACCGGCATCGTCATGCAGACCTAGCTAGGGTCCAAGTTGACACCATGGGCCTATGCCATTTCAAGCCCCATGGTAGCGCCTACCTCTTATTGTGCATTCTTGTATTCCGTGGGGACGCCACCGGTGAAGGACTCAACGAGGCCATTAATATCTTCAATAAGCTTGGCCTTGGGAAATATCTCCTCTCGTAGACGCCCAAGAGCAGCCTTGGCCTTCTTGACTGAGTCCTGAATGCCGACGCTATGGTCTTCTACCGCAGCCATGGTGTTGGCCAACGCATTGCCGCGAGCAAGAGTTTTGGGGTCAAAACTCACCCTAGTAGCGTATTCATAAAACCAATAATTAAAGTCATCAAACACCAGACAATGGAGGAAAAGAAAATTCTTTACGAAGCAAAAAACTGCAGCAGAAGAATACCTGAAAGCGCTTTCATGATGGAGTGAAGTTTTCCTGCGAACACCTTCTCCCGCTCAGCCGCGGTGGCCGCGAGGTCATCTTCACGCCTCTTCGACTCCTGCTCAGAGCGGTCGAGGGTTCCGAGTGCCTCATCCTTTTTCTTCTCCGCAATGTTAAGTCCCTTCTCGAGGGTAGTAATGCGGCGGAGAAGATCATTGTTCTCAGCTGCAAGAATGATAAATTAAAGTCAAGACTCGGCTAAACTTCTACAATAAACATCAATATGTATAAAGGCTCACCTTTGAGCTGGCGCGTGGGGGAGCTTGAAGAGTTGGCGCCGGAGTTGGCCGCTACCTAGGGAGAGCACGGATGCTCCTCCACATACTTTCCTTTGGAGTCTACGACTCTGGTCTCTTTCAGAAAGCGACAATCATTGGAGGATGATGACACGGTTTTGCTGCAGCAAAATGCACAACTCACTTCAGGGAAAGTTCCACAAGACATGGAATTACAATCGTAACATTGAAAACTTTCCTGGTCAAAGTTATCAAGGTCGAAGGAGTAATCGGCCTCATCCTTCTACTCCTTCAGCTTCTTACATCCAGGAGGAGCTACACCACGCTCGGGCACTACAGGGATCGGGGTGTCCACCTTAGTCGAGGGGCCCTTCGGTATCTCCAGCGATGACGCATCTGAGTCCTTGCTGCGGGAGCGCTTGTGAGTGTCGTCCCTGCTGCACTTGGGGGCTCCTTGCTCCTCAACATTAGGGATAGTGGAGACGGATTCATCCTCCTCCTCTACCTTGGGAGGAATTATCCCTTCCTGCTGGGGAGGGAGGATAGTCGCCACTCTCTGTTCCTGTAACAAACATACACAATGGCATCATAAGAAGCCTTGCAAGCAATCGAAGAACCAAAGAAGTGTTCGGGTTCCGCGTATGAAAACAATAAATTTTACTCTATGCCCCTGAACCCCTAAAGCTGCCAGGAACTATCTATTAGTAATATAGTAACAGGAGGGGCTTTTCGTGAACTTACCCTTGAAGACTGAAAAGTGTTGTCAACGCTCAGGAGAGCGTGGTTGATGTAGACGAGCCGAAGCCGACCTCAAGGTCATGATGAAGTCCTCGTGCTCCTTCTGGCTCCAACGACTTGAGTGCCTCAAGTGCGACACCTCGCGGGGAGTTACACAAGTCCGGTGCCTGATGATGACTCCTGCTTCCCCGATCCAGCAGCAGTTGCGGAAGTAGAGCTCCCGGATCCGAATCCCGAAGCGCGACGACGCTCTGTGCTCAAGATATCTCTCGCTCGCGTAGTCCAAACTTGGGACCACGGTCACGAGAGAGAGAGGGGGAGAGAGAAAATATCAATTGGAGGTCCTCCCAAAAGTGGGGAGACCTCTATTTATTATTGGTGTATTTTTCTAGGCCAAATACCCCACTGTATATAGGGGGAGGGGAGGTACTACCTCCCCTAAAGTCTCGGGGTCGGACTAAAGGAGAGGAGGGGGAGGGGAGGCGCTGGTGGCCACCCCCTCATGGGCCCCACGTGGGGGGGGGGGGGCTGGCCCAACAGGGCCGCCAGCCACCCCTTGGCCCTTCTCCCCTCTTGCCTTTCCCTAATGGGCCCTCTCCCCTCCGAGAATTGGCCCATTAAGCCTTTGACCATTTAAATTGATTTTATCTTTATTAAAAAAATATGAATAAATGGTTAAATCAATATTTAACATTCATGCACATATCATTTAATCTCCGTGGCCATGGAACACCTTCCACCTCCACTCCGGACATCCTCCGGACTTACCGAAACCCTTCCGGTTTTCTCCCTTCTTTTCTTCGGTGATTCCACCAATCCTATAAACACTCTCTAAGCATCATCAAGCCCTTAAGCGTGATACCCCACGGTTCGGGAACACTCCAGACATGGTCGGGACACTCCCGCACCAATGATTGACAGAGGGACCTGGATGGCCATGTGACCCCTATGTGTTCCACGAAGATATTTCATTGTCACTCGATACTTGCATTGCCCGAGATCTGATCAATGACATCACCATGTCATGTTCAATATCGTTACTGAACAATTCTACTTGACTCGTTCCGACAAGTGATATCCCCATGATTCAATCACACGCTGCGTAGCTATTGGATATAACTTCTCCGAGTGGGCCCGTGAGTATCTTCCCGTCACATGGACGGACAAATCCCGCTCTTGACATATATTGCCTCTATGGTTTCCTCTGAGTACCTGAACACACCTTTGTAACCACCGTTTTACCAGATGGCGTTTGATGCGATCTAAGTACTCTCGGGAGATACTGATTGATATAGCCTCACGGTCTAAGGAATAGTCTACGAGGATCCATTTCTAATCATCGTAACTTGAACTTCATGACATGATCGGGTCACGATGTTTAGGTTGGGTATTGGTTCATCATCTCATTCTCCAAATGAGATGACCTCATTTCCAACTGGCATAAATGCCACATGATCAGGAAACATGATCATTTGTTGACCAATGAACCAGTGACTAAAGTTTCACTAGGAACCCCTAGTTGTTTGTATATCACACGTGTATTGATGTTTCCACTCAATACAGTTATACCATGATATAAAACTTAATCATAAACTATATGAAATATGATAATAGTCCTTACTACTATTTGTCTCTAGGGCATATTTCCAACAGTCTCCCACTTGCACTAGAGTACAAATACACTAGCTGCATTTTGTTCTCAATCATTGGCACCATATATCCGGTACCCTGAACATGCTTGCTCATGGAAGAGGTTGTGCCTTGGGTCTGTACTTTACAGTCCCAAATCCTTTGCAACTTACTAATGTCACCTTGATTGACATTAATACTTTATCATCACATGGCAGCAGAATGAGGACTGATTCCAGGAGCCTATAGTGACGTTAGATCAACCTCGAGGGCTTTCTCATGGACACTGTGCCCTGGGACACATCATTCTACGTTAAAAGAGAATTAGCCCCGCCATAACATTATACAACACTTTAGATGGTACCCTTATCTATTATTATAAATGTATTCATCGAAACACCAGTGCACTCTGTGCAACTTTCGATGTTTTGTTCACCTCGCTTCCTACTTGACTTTAATTGGTATCTACAGGAGTTTCCAACATATTCCCTCATAGCATAACTCTTTATGCTTTAAGATCTGTTATCCTTTATAGATTTGGAAAACATGTCCACGGTTCTTTATTAGACATTGCGGACAAAACTTAGCTCAAACGTTCTGTGATTCAAACTTAATCACTTTCACACGTTCCTTATTTGGATCACATATTATGCCAAGTTATCATCATGGTTTCTAAGATAAAACCTATGTATCAACATAGTGGATGACGATCGTCCTTTTCTTTCTTTCAACCGTTGATGTTAAACTTAATGCTATTCCTAATTTCAGTTATTAAGGACTAGTTCCTTAATTAACTTCTATCTTGAAACCCTTTTCAGAATCCCTTAAGGAATACTACACAATATCATAATACACCTATTATCAACTTCTACATCTTATGAATCATTATTCATAAGTATTTGTGCCTTTCATTCTTAACATGTTTAAGAATTACTCTTATAAGCTCCCACTCAAAATATGTTCCCACATATTTGAATTTGAGACTTACATTGCTCCGACTCAAAAATATGTTAATCACATATTGTTTCAGGAAGACTTTCATAGCTCCCACTCAATTTTATGCAAATTTCATATCTCCTTACTATTTGAATAACTTCAAAATCGTTTGATCAAATATCAAACTTGGAGATTTATTATGAGATACTAGTACTTTACTAGTTTTAAATCCACTAGACTTTTAGCACACATGAATCAAATTCATTTGAATTTGTCCAATACTTGACAAATTGTGCTTTAGTCATTTACCCCCTTTTTCCTACTATGGCTTTGTAGTCATTTGGGAAAATTCAAGTAACCCCTTTTACTTGTGAGATTCAGCAACGAATTACTTTCTAATCTCAAGGGAATTTTCCTTTTAGGATTTCTCATAATTCTAGTTTACCATTATTTCCTTTGTAGTTCGTAGGTATGTCATATTCCAATAATCATGACAAGTGATTCACAAATGTATCCATACAAGATATGGATTTACATTTTGAATCCTACTTCATGTAGTGAAAAATGATAGTGGAGAGAAAAACACAATGATCAAAATCATTGGCTCTTTCCTTCTGTGAAGAGAATCGTTCAGGAACATTGTCCGTTGCGCTTCTCAACACTCTGATGCAGGGTTTTGAATCCTCATCGTGTTTTACACTAATTTCCATTTGCTTCATAATTGAGAAACATCACTAGAAGTGAGCTTTCTCAAGAATGCACCAAAATCCAAGCAATACGAATCTTGTTTTCCTTTTGGTCTCAGCTATGGATTTCGTATTCAAAGTTGCCAATGAATATACTACAAGGACTTATTCGCTATTGTTTTGGTTATAACGAATAACCCCCAAAACTTTCACGAATTCAAATGGTTTTACCAATTCTAATTGAGTGTTAACTATTTCTAACTGATGGTCTCTACATCTACACTAAAACGATTTATTTGGTGCCTTCTATTCAACCCCTTTGATATCTAATATCACATTGTGATGCTTTGCATTTTGATGTTTCAAAACACTTTGCATTTCACAATTTCTTTTATGCCATTCTTATAAATTTGAACTTCATTACTATTGATCAAATCATAGTAATTGGATTCTCTTCTATATTTATACCCTTTGGTAATGAAACATTTTGATCAAATCAAATAGTTTCATATTCATGTTTCCTTTGGTAAACTACTTTACTCGTTTCAACAATCATTTAATGATAATTACCATTTTCGTTAAAACACAATACATCGAATATGTATTTACTTTTAACAATTCTTTAAACACTTTGTATTCAAGTAATACACGGTGTTCAAGTTATTTTGCCAAACTTAGGCATGATTTATATGTCAAAAGAAATCGAATGACTTTCACATATTATCACATAACTTTGAATTCAAACAATGGTTTCATTCATTAATGAAATATCATTAAGTTGGGTATTTTAAACAAGGCATTTTAATGTTTTACAAATGTTCATACATTATCAATTAGTTTCAAACAACAAGGATAATTCACACATAATCAAACAAGATATGAACACGAATAGAAATCATTCATAAAAGCAGAACAACTGTTTGTTACAAACTCATATGAATAACCGTCTCACGAAGTGTGAGACACACTAAAGCAGTTCACAATCTCTTGATTACAATAATCATCCTAAACATAAACTAAATAATAAATGTCGAGGGAGAGAGTCATTGGCCATCATCATCATGCTCGCCATCAACACGCAACGTCACCTCCTCTCCACCAAGCACCTCTCGTGCAGAAGGACCTGTTTTCACCAAAACAGAACAAGTATCAGATATACTTTAACACTGCAATGTGTTTGCAAGATTATAACATTTATAAAACTGTATATCAAATATATACCTTGGTCGTTGATGACTCCAGCGATGTTGGGCTCATCTATCACATTTCTGAAATGTGATATGAACTCGAGGAAATCCAGTGTTTCCGTGTCGCCTCTCATAACGCAGATCCTGACTTATGCTTGGAAGCTTGGAGGAAGCGGCCGCAACACAACTCCCATCGCAAATGAGCTTGAGTACCAGTTGTCCAGGTAGTATGCCAGACTCATGTACGCATCGTAGAGGCGCAATAAGTGCTCATCCAGTGAGGAACCCTCCTCCATCTTTATGGAGAGGAAGTCCCCCATCAGCTCATACTCCCACATGCGCACTTGTTCCACGAAATGTTCTCTCAGATGTGCCATGACACATTCGGGGCTTGAGACTCCCCACCATTGGCCATAGCCCATCCTCCATTCCGAGGCGCATGGTCACTGATATAAACGTGGCCATCACACGACGATGATAACGCAGATCCCGCTGCTCCTCGGTCTCATGAGAATAGGGTGGCTCCAGATACATCTCGCAGGTCATGTAGTCAGCTACATTGTTCTCCCCGAGGAGATCAAACAGGCGTATGACCCATGCAGAAAAATTGGATCCATCTAACTTGAGCTTTTCTCCTTTTAACCAATCGTCGATAGGAAAGGTAATCTCGGGAAGAACCATTTTCTACATTTATAATTGCAAAAGGAATTTAGACTATGTTTATAATTAAATGAGTTAATAATAACTCCACTCAGAAACACCTATCCCTATTGAGGGTTCCTAGTGATAACACGACCCCTATCAGCCACATCTCCCCCGATTGATCACGACCATCGTTGTGTGTTCAAAGGTGGACGCTAAACGTCGGTCACATCATTCATGTGACTCGTGATCGATATTTCGACCATCCATGTTCCGAGGCCACGCTTCTGTGGCGTGCTAGGCTCGCCAACTCAACCTTAGTGTATCCACTCTGCAACATGGCTTACCTCCACTGTATGCGAACATAGATATGTCTGACACCTAGGCCTGTAACCCTGGATCGCCTCATACCGAAGAACTTTCTTGGTGGTGCACACTAAGGGGGGACACAATCGTTGGTAATTTTAACAGGGATCATCTTATTAGGCTACCATCGAGTATCTAATACTAGCACATAATAAGACATACAAACAATAACATTGAATGTAAATGCTATGTGATATGGTTCTTCACGTCGTGATCTCCATCCGCCGTCACCGGGTTCCGGCGCCAGGGTTCCGGCACCGTAGACACCAGGGTACCGGTGTCATTCCGGCGTGGTAGTTTGTCATTATCGTGACTATCTACTACTATGCAACAAAAGGTAATTACTTTACCTTTGCCACAACCATATCACAAAGCAACGCCTCCTGCAAAACAAAGTTAGACGCCTCTACTTTATCTTTGCATGTTTTACGTGGCTGAATGGGCTTTCGCACAAGAACCGTTCTTACCTACGAACTTTCAGCACAACGTTGATCAAGTAGTTGTCTCTACTACACCCCTTTCGGGGCCCTCCGTTGCAAATGGTATACCAACTAATGCGAGAGAGACAGACACCCCCCTAAGCCACTTTATACGGTACAAGCCGTATGTCAAGCGTTGACCAATCTCGTACGAACGCGTAAAGTCGGTTGGGGGCCGCTTCATCAAGCATTACTACGGTATACACAAGTACACGTGGGAGGATAACAACTAAAATATCAACACCCACACGCTACATCTCGTGTGTTCTACGCGTACTAGCATTACTACGCATAGATCTAGCTCTAATACCACTCTTGGGGTTCCGCGTATGAAAACAATAAATTTTACTCTACGCCCCTGAACCCCTGAAGCTTCCAGGACCTATCTATTAGTAATACAGTAACGGGAGGGGCTTTTCGCAAACTTACCCTTGAAGACTGAAAAGCGTTGTCAACGCTCAGGAGAGCGTGGTTGATGTAGACGAGCCGAAGCCGACCTCAAGGTCGTGATGAAGTCCTTGCGCTCCTTCTGGCTCCAACGACTTGAGTGCCTCAAGTGTGAAACCTCGCGGGGAGTTACACACGTCCGGTGCCTGATGATGACTCCTGCTTCCTCGATCCAGCAGCAGTTGCGGAAGTAGAGCTCCCGGATCCGAATCCCGCAGCACGACAGCACTTTGCGGTGAAGATATATCTCGCTCGCGCAGTCCAGACTTGGGACCACGGTCACGTGAGAGAGGGGGAGAGAGAAAATATCAATTGGAGGTCCTCCCAAAAGTGGGGAGACCTTTATTGATTATTGGTGTATTTTTCTAGGCCAAATACCCCACTATATATAGGGGGAGGGGAGGTACTACCTCCCCTAAAGTCCCGGGGTGGGACTAAAGGAGAGGAGGGGGGAGGGAGGCACCGCCGGCCACCCCCTCATGGGCCCCACGTGGGGGGGCTGGCCCAATAGGGCCGCCGGCCACCCCTTGGCCCTTCTCCCTCTTGCCTTTCTCTAATGGGCCCTCTCCCCTCCAGGAATTGGCCCATTAAGCCTTTGACAATTTAACTTGATTTTATCTTTATTAAATAAATATGAATAAACTATTAAATCAATATTTAACATTCATTCACATATCATTTAATCTCTGTGGCCATGGAACACCTTCCACCTCCACTCCGGACATCCTCCGGACTTACCGAAACCCTTCCGGTTTTCTCCCTTCTTTTCTTCGGTGATTCCACCAATCCTATAAACACTCTCTAAGCATCATCAAGCCCTTAAGCATGATACCCCACGGTTCGGGAACACTCCCGACATGGTCAGGACACTCCCGCACCAATGATCGACAGAGGGACCTGGATGGCCATGTGACCCCTGTGCGTTCCACGAAGATCTTTCGTCGTTTGAACCAGGACAGTCGTGTCTTATTCCCTTTGTCACTCTATACTTGCATTGCCTGAGATCTAATCAATGACATCACCATGTCGTGTTCAATCTCGTTACTGAACAATGCTACTTGACTCGTTCTGACAAGTGATATCCCCATGATCCAATCACACGCTGCGCAGCTATTGGATATAACTTCTCCAAGTGGGCCTTGAGTATCTTCCCGTCACATGGACGGACAAATCCCGCTCTTCACATATATTGCCTCTATGGTTTCCTCTGGGTACCTGAACACACCTTTGTAACCACCATTTTACCAGATGGCGTTTGATGCTATCTAAGTACCCTCAGGAGACAGTGATTGATATAGCCTCACTGTCTAAGGAATAGTCTACGAGGATCCATTTCTAATCATCATAACTTGAACTTCGTGACATGATCGGGTCACGATGTGTAGGTTGGGTATTGGTTCATCATCGCATTCTCCAAATGAGATGACCTCATTTCCAACTAGCATAAATGCCACATGATCAGGAAACATGATCATCTGTTGACCAATGAACCAGTGACTAAAGTTTCACTGGGAACCCCTGGTTGTTTGTATATCACACGTGTATTGATGTTTCCACTCAATACAGTTATAGCATGATATAAAACTTAATCATAAACTATATGAAATATGATAATAGTCCTTACTAATATTTGTCTCTAGGGCATATTTCCATCAAGAAGAAGCAATAATAAAACTACCTCAGGTGGAGGGTGACTCGCGCAGAACGGGAGAACGACTGAGTCACCTAGGAGCTTCTCTTTGGCGGTCCACTTGGTCACCCCCCGGAACCTCTTGTCCACCTCTACCGAAGAAATATTCTCCTGGGAGACGCGGGTGATGTCACCAGTGCCAGTCCAGCAGTACATTGGGTGTGCCCTAGCTTGCAGCGGATGCACCCAATGATGCATCCAAGTGCGTATGAGATCAGGACCGTCAATCTCCTTTCCTCGAATGAGTTGGAGGTCGCAGACGCGCTTGTACAAGACTTCAACTTCCTCAGACTCGCTAGGCATCACCACATTCTTCCAGGATCTCATCTTCTTCGATTCCGCCTTTTGGTTGAAAGGCGCAAGCCCGTAGTGTTTGCCCTCAACTTTCTGGTCGCAGATGTAAAAGCACTTCAGGGAGAAGTATTGGATAGACATGTCCACATGGATACCGTAGCCTCCAATATCGTACACTATAGACCCAGAACCTGACTGTCGTTTCAGCTTGAAGAGCTTTTTGAAGAAGCCAAAGTGTGGCTCGATTCCGAGCCAGCACTCGCAAAGCATGATATAGCACGCAATGTGCAGAATAGAATTTGGGGTCAGCTGGTGTAGCTGGAGCTCTAAAAACAGAGTAACCCTCGCACAAACTTGTGGTGGGGGAGAGAAAGGCCCCGAAGGATAAAGGCAAGGAACATCACCCGAAATCTAGCAAGGGGATCAGGGATTAGCTATGGGCCTGGCACCTTGCAGCCTTTTGCATCAGCAGGAAGAAAACCGTCCTGGCGGTGCTGCTCGAGCACATGTTCCTTGATGGCGGTGCGCCGCCACGAGCCGTTGGTGACACGCATCCCCGCACCCTTCTTATTTCCGGCCGCAGTTGTGGTGCCGGAACCGGCGGCAACATTGCCCTCCTTCTTGGTGGCAGTAGCGATGGTGGTAGATCCAGATGCGGCCGCACCTTTCTTCTTCCCCATCTTTCGTTGACGGTGGGAGTGAAGGAAGTAACTGTGGAAGGTCTTGAGCGCGTCCAGCACAGCGACGTGGGCAGGAGCAGCAGTGCAGCAACAGGCAATGAGATAAGTGCGCAAGGAGGAAGATG
The DNA here is from genome assembly GCA_023614405.1 of Avena insularis. Lineage (NCBI taxonomy): Eukaryota > Viridiplantae > Streptophyta > Magnoliopsida > Poales > Poaceae > Avena > Avena insularis. Next base: position 250,414,821 of record CM042696.1, read on the forward strand.
ATGAACTATGGGGAATTTACCGCACAGGAATCCCTACTTAACCTCAAAGGCAGATGCAATCTAATGGCCAGAAGCGCACCAGCCAGACGCGTGGTGCAAATCAAGGCGGACGCATGGTGAAGGAAACATTAAACTGTCGCCACAGTTTCCCCACCACGCGCGAAAATTGAGGAGACGCAGTTAAAGCGAAGATTACGCATGCCTGGTCAAATATCAGTCAGAGATGGGGCCCCACTTTCATCACGTCCTGTCAATACCACTTGGGCGGGCAAATGAGGTCATCTAATCGCCAGCACTAATGTCATCTACTTTAGCAGAGGATACACTTGACTACTTTAGTCCTTGCTTGACTCTGCGAGTCGACCAAGCACTCGGGGGCTACTCCTAATAGGAGTGCTGGCCGCGCACCTGAAGAATTTCATAGGCACATAACTGCCTTGATTAAAGCATTACTCCTCTTAGAATCAACACTTAAATTATTTTACTCGAGGGTAACTCCCATAGGGAGCACTGGAAACATTTCCGGCTAAAACAAGAAATGACAGCAGTCGAAAGCATATTCAAAGTCCCCACCCGAGTCTATGACTCGGATAGGCACTCGGGGGCTACTACCATAGGGAGCGCTGGTCGTGCACCCTATGAAAAAATTTAATCGTCAAAACATGTGTTGATTGCATCCACACTCGAAATGGCGACTCCTCCTCACATTCTCCCTACGAAGAGACTACGTCTCATGGGTTACCCGAATCACCTCCACGGTGAACAAAACTTCGGATGCCGCGTTTACAACATGAAGGTAAGACCTAAGAAAGGCCTGGCAATGCACCTGTTGTGCTTTACCAGAAATGAACCGTTCCGATAGGCACGATGAAATAAGCCTTGACGGACGTGTCGAGTGCCCACACCTAAAACACTGGAATTCGAACTCTGTAATACCTCCGCGGCTAGAGTCGAACTACGCCAGCATTATTCCGAATTCGAGTCCGGGGACACGGATTTGAGTAGATAGCGACGTTTTCCCTAAGGTAGTTAATTGATCCAGATCCATCAGGTGAATCAGGCATGCTTATCGACAATTCCTATGACATAGATTGCAGTACCCAAAATAACTTCGGATGAGCTTATATCCAACGCACTAAAAAATTTATAGTCTCCACCTGAATCTGCGATTCGGATGGAGACTCTAGGGCTACTGACATGGGTATACCTTACAGGTACCTAAGATTAGCCTATATGGTTCAGCCCAAGAAGGTGTACACAGTGCAAATGAAGCCCAACAAAGATTCGGGTGGCCCACTAGACTTTCGACTTCTTGGAGGACACGGTGAACTATAGATAGAAACTTAAAAAACCCTAACTTGTAACCAACTCGATCTGCTACCCCGAGACCTGGCCTCTCTATATAAAGGCAGGAGGGGCGGCGAGGAGGACCAACGCATACACCCTTGAATACACACCGCCAGATCGCATCTGCGCACCATTGTAATCTTCCACTCCCTCATAATCAAGAGCAGACAAGCAGGAGTAGGGTCCTCTATGAGGCCTAAACCTGGGTAAACCTCGTGTCACCTATGTGCTTGTTTGCTAGCCGATTGATGCCTCCAGTGCTCCCCACTTCCTCGAACCTAAGTCTGTTAATGATGGGCATTGATGAGTTAACCCCTCGTCAGGTATGTAAAGTGGCGTGTAAAAGAACAATCTGAAATCAAGATGTTGTAATGGTAAGTAAATAACCACGATGATCACAAAGAAAAACAAGTTAATCCACAAGATATCGGAATTATGTACAAGGAAACACACACAGTGGGATAAATGGGACTTGTGCGATGGAGAAAGTGAGCTAAGAACCAAATGATTACCTAGCAAAGTCTAATCTCGTGTCGCACAAGTGTAAGATGAGACGCTAGTTCGATTGCAATAAAATTGGTGGGCTACAAGATATGCACAATAAGTATCACCTATATGATGTTCATCGAGCTTGCGCTTCCTATTTTATGAGGCACGTTTGTTTCTTTTTCTTTTCTTTTTTCTATTTTTTATCTTTTTATTTTATTTTTCACTTGCCTCTTCCTTGTGCCAACAAATATACAATATAACAATATGAGATAGCACGCTCATAACTTTTGCTCAAAATTCTACAAGGTATCAAACGTGCATAACCCAAGCAGTTAGACGAGGAACTAGTCTCAAAAGGTGTTTGTTGGTCGCAAAGATAGTGTATGTAACACCCTCGAATCGGCCCTATGCAGATTTTAGCAATTCCTGCAAACCCGCATAAAAATGATTCAAAGGTGCCCACCAGGCAATTGCGTGCGGGTAGAAAACGAAGTAATACGATTACACAATAGTCCAGGATGGAAAGCATAGAAACATATATATACAACCACGACTCCATGAGTGAAGAATACAGATATACAGTACAAAGGTCCAAATCACCTTGAAAATGATACAACATCCGAGTACGAAGATGCAAATGGGGCTAAGAGCCCTGAAGAATAATCAATGGCATCCATAACCCTGCCCAGTCCAAGCCGGAAGGGTAACCCTACTAACAACATCAATCCCAAACCTGCTAAAACAAAAGGGGTGCTGACAAAGGGCAAAGGAAAATGGGGAGAGGTCAGTATTGAGGCTAGTACACGACAAGTCTATATTTCGGCGGCTCTCGCCTACATAGGTATGGTGGACTGAAGCGGTAGCGAAGCATGCACTAAACAACCTATAAAGACTCGATACGTCTGTCGGCTATCATAGAGAGGTAAGAAAGACCTAGGTGGGACCAACCTGATACTAACACCAATCATACATGTCCTAGTATTTCCCCCTCGAGGCCAAACGAGGAAATCAAACCAAGGAACTCACATAGTCGGCAGTTTTATTCATTCCATTATAGTTGCATCACTTACTAGTCAGATATAGATAGCATGAGTCATCCTGATATCATAAGCAATGGGTAGTTTTAGTTAACCATTCCATTGTAGTTGCAAGACTTACTAGTCAGATACAATTAGCATGGGACATCCCAAATCCAATAGTTGTTGGTATTTTTATTTACTGATTCTATTGTAGTGAAACTGATTACTAGACATATAGAAGTCAAATTTATAGCACTACTTTAGTTATGGTTGTCTATAATTGAGATATTGTGCTCCAAGTCATCCATAACCGCGGACACGGCTTTCAGAAAGATTTGCCCTTTGGGGGTGCACAAATAGCAACACACGCACAATCAACCTTCGAAAAACCAAATAAAACCCAACGAGGCATCACGACAAAGAAATCACAAGATTCATAAAATATTTCAGGGGGGCACCCCAATAAGTTACCCGCAACGAAGTTGGCCGGCTGCAATACAGACCCATGGTTTACGAGAACGGATGTAAATGACTGGGAACCTAAAAGTATGACTAGGCTTGTGGATACCGCAAAATTGTGCCGCAATCCTAAACAGTACAGGCGCTCCACACGCAATCATAAATAAAGAAGAAAAGCATGTCATAAGTACAGGATAGTAATAAAGCCGCAAACTAGTTTGTGGCCCCAAGAAATAACAAACGAATCAAGATTTGGCTAAGTGGAGTCATTGTCCCACATGCGGGTAGTGCGATAGTGAAGGAATAGGTATCAAGTACTCGGGGCCTACGGGACAAAGTGAGCGGTTAAAAACCAAATATTGACTTACCCACCGATGCCTCTACATTATATCTATTTCTAGCATTTTAGTTAACAAGTTATAATGAAAGCCATGATCATCTCCACCATTAAGCATGTGCCAACCTTCCATAAATGGTGGAACAACAACGACACGAAGCAGCACCTGAGCAAGCAACTACGACTCGCAAGGCCGACTTTGTATCAAACAATAGGCAATAGGATGTGTCCAAGGCAATATAGAGGCTGCAAGGAATATAAATAGTGCACGGGAACTGAAGCATCGCAACACGGATAGCAATAGATCAACAAGAGGAAATAAAGACTATAAAAGCAAAATAGGTAGAAAGGGGGAGATTGCTCGCTTGGGAAACACTATCGATGATATATTACCTTAAGAACTTGTCGATACTTGCAACAATTCAACGGCCTTGTCCGTGAAGAAGCAAAGCACACTGGATGCAATATTTAATACTACGGTAGAAGATCGTGCATGTTGCATGTATGATGCATGACATGGCAAAGATGTGATGCGGTTAGGCAATATTAAGTGGAACCGGGGTACCGATAATTAATTGGGGGGTTCATGTTATTTTGTTACCCCACAATTTAAATGTTGGCTTAAAAAGGAAAAACATGGCATCAGTTTGCTACACAAATTTAAATGGAGCCAACATAAACCTAGAATAGCCCGCATATGGTCTCCATATTTAATTATTAGGTGTGTCGACAAAATACCCCCAAACAATGAATATGTATCCGAGCATGAACCATTTATATGCTACAAGTATATGAATGGAAATTTATAAAAGAGGGGCTCGGATCAGGATCACACAGCAAGGTCCAAGGATCTTGGGGTTATCCAAGGGTCTAGGTTCGGGCACGCTGGGATCGGGCTTCGAGGTAGACGGTCTTAGGGTTCCGTTAAGAAAATCTTGTCGTATTGATGTCACTAGATCCTCGAAGGAGGGCTTGGCGTGCATAGTCCCTTGATTCCATGTTCCTTCTTCAAACGCATCGGCATGGTGCCGGTCTGGTTGGTGTACGTCCGTATATGAAGTACTCGACAAGTTAAAGTTGAACTTGGTATCTTCGAATCCGCATCGGCTTCTTCCGATGATCTTGTCGAAGACCTTGACCAACACGTACAGGGCCCTCCACGAGATGGAGAGGGTCACGACAAGTACACGCATACACACATGAAAGGCAACAAGGGTTCCCCGTTGGTAGTGCTTGCCGGCAGCCACGAAACATGAAGCACGAGAGCAACTAGAGGGATTCTGGAGCAGCGCCTCGAGTAGGAGGCTCTCAATGATGCGGCAGGACACCGAGATGGCAAGGAGGCAGGGCGAGCCGTTGGTTGGCTACCGGTGCTACAGGAGTTGACATGGAACGAGTCGGGCGATGATGCGTTGCGGCGGGGGAACGACAACCAACAAGGAAAGGGCACGTCGGAGCAGATCAAGGTGAGGGTGGCGACCGATGCAGGGGAGATGGGGCTCACGGACGGCGGTCGGAGAAGTGGCGGTGGCAGCTCTGCTTGGGGGGTACGGCCAACGAGCAGAGGCCGAGAGGGCGGTGCAGGCAACGGTGGTCTGAGTCCTGGCTCGCGGGAGGCGCAGGGCAGCATCGAATAGAGGGGCGGCGGTGCTTTGTGGCCAGGGGAAGCCGCAGGGTGAACCTCCAGGGCGCTGCCGTGGCCAGGGACGGGGTCGTCGCTAGGGCTTGGGAAGGTCGGGCCGGAGGAGCTCTGCAGCGGGGAGGGCGTCGACGGTGAGGAGGATGCAAAGCACCACTAGGAGACAACCAGTGGCTGGGGGTGCTCCAACGATGTGGTGGCGGAGCGGGTTGCATCGGGGAGGAGGCGCGGGTCGCGCGGGGTAGGTGGGGAGGGCTCGGGGTCACGAGATGAGGGCAGTGGCGTATGGTTGGTGGGGGTTGGGACGAGGAGGTGGGCCAAGTTGGTGAGGGGAGCGAGCCATCGAGGTGGTCGACCGTGTCGCGTGCGACATGTGGAGTTGTGTGCTGGTGCGGACGCTTGTAGCTTGTCGGGCAGGGGATGGGGTTACGGTGTATCACGCGGCGATGTGTGTGTGTGTAAGTCCACGCAAGTGAGTTCGTGGCTCGTGGTAGGTATCCAGGTAGCGTGCGGATGCTGCGTGCCAGGGTGGGTTAGCTGGGTGGTCTGGGTAGGGTTAGGACTATGATAGAACTAGGGTTTGTCTAGATTTAGGATGGAGGTGGGTGGTTGGGCTTTTGGGCCTGGCTGGCTACCTCCCAAAAAATAATATATATTTTTGGGTTATTATTTTAAATCACTTTTGTAATTTGTTTTTAGACAAACAAAATATCCAGAAAGACTTGGGGTTTATACTTTGAAATAAGAAAGGGGATAATGTAGAAAAAATAGGGCTTTTGGAAAATAGTTTTAGGCAAACCATGCATGATGACATGACGATGCTCAAATGCAATATGGCATGATGACATGAGCATGCGGTCATAATGATGCACAAAACAGAAACACCAAGCGATTTTCTAGTAGTGGTTTTTCTGGGGTCTTACAGTATAGTTCACAAAGGAATGCAAGTGGAGACAAGTCGCGGAATTTTTATACCTTTCATCACTGATCTTCACCCTTTATTGTTGGATTCCGCCTTTCTCACCGAATTTATATGGATTGGATAGCATGAACCACTTAGATTATTATGTAGAGATGCTTCTCCTCTTCGAAACGAGCTAAAGAACACCAAAATCCAAGTTCGAATGCAAAAGTTATGCTCAAAATCGTGAAACAAATTTGTTGTATGTAGAGGGGGCGGAGACTTCGGTCTCGAGGTCCGGAGACTCTGATCTAAGTTCACTAACGCTGGATACTCCGGGCCTAGGCTGGAGACTCCGGTCCGGTCGATTTCCGGATGTCAAGAACTCCTCTGGGACGCATTTTGGGCGGAAAAACTCGAACCAAAACCTCAAATTGATGGGGGAAATTAAAGAATTACACTATGGAAACGCAGGGGGAGGTAGATCAACAAGTTTAGCAAGTAATCCATGGATAAAAACCTACCAAAACTCACTCAAATCACATATAGATCTAAAACATGAATTGGGGCTATTTTTTGGTGAAATTTTCAAATTTATGGGGCAAAGACCAAATTAGTGAGAAATTCGTGGCAACCAAATGCTTCTGATACCAAATGATAGGGGGTGACCTCAAGGGTGGCCCAATCTTCATAGATCTCATGCTCAAATCGAGTGGAAAGCAAGGGGGAAGGGGGAAGATAGCAAAAGAGAACACACAACTCATGAAGAACACGATGAACACACGCAAAACTCACACGATATAAGGCCAATTGCTCCCATTGGCGGCCAATAGTCTGATAGAATACTCGCAAGGAAAGATCAGTCAATGTGCTCCCTTAGATCCCAAGAAGAGAGGTAATAACACCTTGGAGAGGGTCTTCACAACTACGCTCATGCACTCACAAACGTAGGCCTTGTACAACGATGGATGCACGATGCAAACTCCAACAAGGTTGGTGAAGATAGTCAGTCCCCTTGGTAGAGGGGATGATGCAAAACTAGAGATTTAACAGAGGGGGTTGTCTTTAGTCTATCATCTATGCCTAAGGGATACAATAAGGGGTTAGGCACTATATATAGGCCAGCCACTAGAATAGGGGTAGTTCGGGGTATAAAACTAGGGTTGGAATGGACTAGAGGGGTACATGGGCCAAGGGCCTAGCTGTTGGCATGCAGGCCCATGCACTTACGCTGGAGACTCTGGGGTGCTAGGGCCAGAGACTCTGGGGTGGTCGGAGACTCCTATGTGGTCCTTAGTCTTCGGGGTAGAGTCCGGGGAGGCGGACAGAGAGCTCCAGGCAGCGTGTGGAGTCATGTCCGGAGTCCTGGGGGCGGAGACTCTAATGCGGATTGCCGGAGACTACGGTGTAGAGGGCCGGAGACTTCCGGGTGGCCGGAGCCTTCGGTGTGGTCGCTTCTCTCTGGGATTCTCTTCGGAGTCCTGGCGGAGTCCTGGCCGGAGACTCCGGTGTTAGCGACCAAAGACTCCTGTGTTGGAGGCTGATAGCTATGAGATTCGACATATTTTTGATGGTTTTTACTTATGGTTTTCTTATGGATTTGATCGTTTTCTAGCTTTACCTAATGCTAATACTTCGGTAGCAAATAAAACTTGGTTTTTAATGTGTGTTTCAGGTTCTGAACATCAACAGAAGGTTTTAACAAGAGAAACACAATATTCAGGCGAAAACAAGCAAGTCTCTTTTCGGAAGCAATCAAGGGAGGCATACAGAAGCTTTAACGAGCAACTATATGGAGGGAATATTTTTCTGGCCGTATAGTTCCGGCCGTATAGTTCCCGCCATATAGTTGCCGCCACCTCTGTCTTGTAAAAAGGGACAACTTTCATGAAGAGAAGGGAGAAGAAATCATAACACAGCAGCCGCCATCCCATCCAGAAGGGAGAAAGAAGAAATCCGGAGAAGAAGGGGAAGACGTTCTTCATCTCGCTCCACGATCTTCAACCTCCTAGCCATCACACCCTCATAGCCATCACTTGTACTTGAGAGAGAGAGAGAGATCTTCACTTTGCAAGATTAGGGTTTGATATTGTTTCTTCCTATCTTGAATTGTGTTGGATTACTTTTCTATTCTTATTGTGGATCTCCACGGTAATATGGAGAAGAACTCCCTTTATTTAATTATATCGATGGTGGTTTCTTCTCTCATGTGTGAGTAAGTTCCTTGGGCGTGGGAGATGTAAGGGATTGGTGATATGTGATGTGCTTCCATATATTTTCCATTAGTTTGTGATTGATTTTAATTACAATATTATGTCTGCTTGACTATCTGTGGGATGCCTAATGCTTGTTGTCCAATTAAGGGCCAAGACAACATCATGCTTTGTTCTACATAGATAGGATCTTGTTCGCTAGCAGATCCGCGACCCCTGAGTGACATAGGGATATCAATGGGAAACTAGTTTGACTCGAGGATCACGAGGAACCACTGTTCTTATTGCATTAGTCCGATCCAAGGAACTCTTGTTTAGCTCCAAATTTCATCACTTTTTACCATTGGTTTTCCTTTTGTTTATTGTCGTATTTCACTAAAGATTATCCCTTTCCACTAATGTTAATGTCAAAATTAGTGAATCCTTAGTTTCTTGTGTTGGTTTTCAGGCAATGAACATTTATTTAAGATCTAATAGCATTTATGGGCTAATTACACCAGAATAAGCAAATCCCAAATTGGAGCAACTTTCATTGGAGGTGTGTTGAATATTTAACGACCACTTCCATAGTCAGGGCGCGCCTATACTACCCACTGACACCTTCCTTATATCAAGGCAAGCAACTTTCGTGAAGGAGGAGAGACGAGAAGAACCACAGAACAAAAGATACAGCCGCCGCAGCCCATCTAGAGGAGAAGATCGGACCTGGAAGAGGAAAAGAACTTCGCCTTGTTCCTCAATGATCTCCAACCTCTAAAGAACACACTCCACCATCATTCCATCGTTACTTAGAGAGAGATAGATTGGCTCTTGTAAGATTAGGGTTTGATACTTTGATCTACCTCTGGTTTGTATTTATTTGATCTTTAATCGCTATTGTGGTTTGCTATAATAAATTTGATATGATTTTCATTTGCAATACAATTATGCCTTTGATTTGTCTTCCTCTCATGTTTGAGTAAATCCCCATAGGCGTGGGAGATGTAGGGCATTGGTGAGATGTATTGTGCGTCCTTTAAATCCATCCATTTGTGATCGTTGTAATGTTTTATTTAAATGGTGAGAATGAATATCTATGTTTGCCTACTGCTTGTTATCTAATTTAAGGGCCCAGGTAACATGATCCAAAGATCTCATAGTATGAACTTGTATGCTAGTGATTCGGCGACCCCCGAGTGACATGGCCGATATCAAAGAAGAGCTAGCACTACTCGAGGACAACAAGGAACCATCAAGATTAAAGCCTTGATCCGGTCGCAACACCTTAATTAATGCGCTGACCATGGTCGTGGTAACAGGCAGATGGATCATTGGGATTGGGAAGAATTGGACATGAGGACTCCTAGTCGGTACATGGGTTGCTTCCCTACTCTTATAAATAACAAATATCACCATCACTTATTCCACTCGTTCCATTTGGCACTTTCACTATCACCATGAATTGTTTCTCTCCGCGCCTAACTTCTCATCTTCAAGACCTTTACACACCTTTCGCATCTTTACTTTTATGCAATTTACTTATTTCCTAAGAAAGTTACTCTATCTTTTACTCACCACTTGCACCGTCAACTTTTGCAGTCAATTCACTCAAGACATGTGACACCTTGGGTGCGACGGAAACACTGCATAAAAACACTTTCCTAGGCTCCTTGTTGGGATCAATATAAAAACTGGAATTAATACTTCTGTGAAAACATTCTCTGACGAACCTATGCATTTGCAGGCCATCAAGATATTTTCTAGCGCTGTTGCCGGGGAGCTAAGCGCTAAATGTTTATTCTTGACAACAACAACTATTGACACCATTCATGATCTCCGTTGAAGACGGAGGTACCACTCGATCAGGAAAAACCTATTTACTTCCATATATTGAATGTATTCTGATCGAGAGATGATTAGAATTTATTGAAAGATTTACTAATTCACGTACTATAGATGTGAAGAGCTTGATTCCATTTATGGCAGATTTGTCCATCACCCGAGGGGCCAAACCTGAGCTATCTTTGGGAGAATATGGGAATCCATCTAGGGACTTGAGGAAAATGCCTATTCTTTGTCCTGAACTTGAGGGCTAGGAATTTGAAATATATCCTAAGCTAATATATATGATGAAAGAAATTGCTTTCGCAGGAAAAGAAGAGGAAGACCCTAGTGACCACTTGACGTCTTTGACCTTTGCGCTACTCTTAAACCAGCAAGTTTACCAATAGAGTTTGTACTTCCTAAACTATTTAGCTGGTCTTTGAAAGGTAAAGCTTTTTCTTGGTTATAATCGTTACCCAATGATGACCCACAAGTATAGGGGGTGTATCGCAGTATTTTCGATAGGTAAGAGTGTCGAACCCAACGAGGAGAAGAAGGTGCTGGCTAGTGGTATGGATCAGGAATTCTCTGCAAATACTTAGCAAACAGATTTTTAGGGGTTTTCGATAAAGCAAGTAAACAAAGTACGAGTAAATAAAAGACAGCAGGAATAAATGGAGCAAGTGGCCCAATCCTTTATGCAGCAAAGGACAAGCCGGTTGTATTTCTATAGATGGCCAAACATTCTCGAGAACACATGGGAAGACTGTCAAGTGCTTTAGCTTCATATAGTCGATTAATCTTCTTTAGCTTGCTAAGTGTTGTGTGGGTGAACCTGTGCTAATGTACCGCCCCATCCAAGACTAATACATACTTGTGATTAAACCCCTTGCAAACATCCGTAAGTACAAGAAAGTATTTAAGGTAGAAACCTAACCACAGCTTTAAACTCTAAGACCCTTACGTCCCTTGTGCAATGGTTTCCTAACGGGGGTTCAGGTTTACACTCACAGCAACCCCTACGATTATTAGCCAAATACACAATGCATTACCCTAGGCCCATATAGGTGAAGTGTCATGTAGTCGACGTTCACATGACACCACTAGAACAAGTACACCACAACTTAAATAACAATCTATTGAATCTTTCTCAACGCAACTCCACTACTAACAACAAGACTTCTCTCATGTCCTCAAGAACAAAACGAACTACTCACAAGACATCATATGGATCATGATCAGAGATGGAATAATGATGTATAACAATCTGAACATAAACAATAATTCAACGGTTCACTCAATAGCATCAACTACGAAGAGTAATCAACACCGGGAAAGTTTCCCCTATGAACTATGCAAGATTCAACGCAATTGTTACAGCAATACGGAGATGGTGATGAGGGTGCTGATGGTGATGAAGGTGATGATGATGATGATGATCCCGATGAAGTCCGGCTTGATGGTGGTGTTGATGGTGACGATCTCCCCTCTCTGGGAAGGAATTCCCCCAGCAGAAATCTGTCTGCCAGAGAGATCTTTCTCTCTCGGTATTTTCCGCCCTGCAGAGGCGGCGGAATCTTTTTGTGGTTGCTCCCCGAGTCTTAGGGTTTCGTGGAGATTATATATGCCAGAGGGAAGAGGCTGGAGTGGGCCAGGGTGGCCACACCACTCCTAGGCGCGGCCTAGACCTGCCCGCGCCATGGGGTGGTGTGGGCCCCCTGTGGCCCACCTCCACTCCATCTTCTGGCATCCCGAGTCTTCTGGAAAAATAGGATTTTCCGTATATTTTCCCGGATTTTCTGATCTTCGCGAATTTTGCCTCCAAACAACACCTTTTGCATCAGAATCCTGACTACAGCGGTCCATGCTCCAAAAGTCATCAACCATGCAAAAATAGAAGAAATAACATAAGTATCACCTCTCAGTATGAAATATATCAATGAATAATAGTGAATTAAGACATAGAATAGTGATGCAAAATGGACGTATCAACTCCCCCCAAGCTTAGACTTCGCTTGTCCCCAAGCGAAACCGAGCTCAATAAACATGGCCTCAGGTTATGGAGTGAAGAGTCGATAAAAGAATACGGACAAGAAGCATCACATTCATCAAAAGCATAGATCATAATATAAGACAACTCACTATTATATAACTTAACTTGCAATGAGTAAAGGAAACACAAATAAAGATACATAAAGTGAATCATAATTGTTAATGGCAAACTTAGCTCTTGGTCGAAGAATAGTTGAAAATTTTCTAGAGTTCACAAATAGCTGGTTTTTCAATGAAAGCTTTCAAAGTAGTAACTATCAAGATAAGAGCAATGTGCAAAGCAAGGAACATAAGAAACATGATTGCATAAATCATCATATGAATGAATGAAACACATCAACTAAAAATACTTGCTGAGATAGAAGGGAATAGGTTTACTGACTCAACTACAAAGTAAAAGAAAGGCCCTTCGTAGAGGGAAGCAGGGATTGCAAGTCTCATAAAGAGCTCCCAAAAATTATGATACTTACTAGCTTTTAGATCTTATTGCCGCTATCATAGGCATCTTTAGGTGATTAAGGTTAAAGTGATCAAAACTGAGGATATGCATTGACAAGTTGTAAGTTGAGAATCTCTTGTCCCTTGAATACGAGGGCCGCTCCTCATGCTACTCAAGTTTAGTCACCGGTAAGTTCTTGTCATCGTAAGCATATGTGTATCATTGAGAACCGCCAACGGGGTACCCCTTGTCCGATGATACGGAAGAATCCCCATATCAAAATGACAAGGCAAGCAAACAACAACTATCTCAGCAATCTTCTTACTTACCATGGGAATATGGTTCTTTTTTCTCTCTTTCCTCTTTTCATAATATCTCTTTTTTTCTTTCTTTTTTCTCAATCTCTATCTCTTTTTTTATAGGAAGAATGCTTCATAGATACTCGTTATGGTTAAGCTGCAGGTTTCCACCCTGTCCGCATGGATTAGACCAGCGGCCTAGGCGTTTCTCTAACACACATGCATAACTCCATGGACTTACAAGCTCCCCTTTCATTTCACACCGACGACATCCATAGACAAAAGAACATGATATCAACTTGGTACAAAGTACCAGCACAATGTTGAAACGTTCCCCATGACAGCATGGTTTTGCTAATTCACAACTTATAAAGCGCAAGCATATACGCAGCATAGGTGAGCACAATGGTTCAAGTTTCTTAAATGCAAGAAAGTAAAGTGTGCCATCAAGTTCGTGAGAGCTTTAATCACTAATTTTCACATAACAAGTTTAATATGGGAGGTAGATAAAACAAGAATTTACTTGGAATAGCAATAATGCTACTAGGTAGGTATGGTGGACACAAATGGCAAAGGTTTTGGTTTAAAGGAGGTGGATGCACGAGAAGAATTCCCTCTCAGTACAGGTTTTTGGCTAGCAAGGCTGGGTAGCAAGTACAAGAGTTGAAGGAAACAACCAAACATACAAATGATATAGACAAACATGGAATCTTCCTTGGAAGCACAAAAGATCTTAACTAGAGAATACTAGACTTATGAGCAAATCAAGAAAGAAAGATGATGAAATTATTTTTCTTTAGAGTACTTCTATCTTTTTCTTTTCAACTCTCAAAAAGGTGTTTCTACTAACCGAACCAGGTTTGCCAAAACCAACTAAATTAACTCAATGATCCCAAAGTGCTACCAAACTAACAACAAGATCAATCATATAACCGCAAATTGAAAACTAACATAAGCTATGCAAAAGAGTGAATGATAGAACTTCTCATTAATATTCCATAATGACAACTCACACCAAGGGATACATATCTAACGAGAGAGGGGACACTTCCATAATGCAAACCATACTACATAATAACTGCTCTATTCATGATATGACTCTACTAATAAGGTAAAAAGATAGAAGATAGTGATATGATATCGCGACACTCCCCCAAGCTTGGAACAAACCAAGGGGATGCCAAACCTGGTGACGAATTACTCCTTCAGAGGTGGTGGTAATATTTTCTTAGTTGTCGTGAGGAAATCTTCCAGCATCTTCTGAAGCCTATTATTCTCCCATTGAAGCATGTCCACCTTCTTCTGCAGGTCTCGATACTTATCGCAGAACTCCTTAGTGACTCGTAGGGCTTCCGCTGATGCAGGGCAAGAGACTAAAGGTACCAGCCCCTGCTTGGGGTCTTGAAGATCCTCCTCCATGGGTTCCTTCCCTTTATCCTTGGCGGACACCATCGTGCTTCTAAGCTTTCAAAACTAGTTCCTGGCAAAAACAGATCGAAACAAAAACACGATATATGGACCTTGGGGGATCCGGGGGGTTATATATTACGAAGTTTCATATCAAAAGGAAGGTACTGGGAGAAAACAAGTCGGAGGCTGAGTCCGGGGTGGACTCACCACCTGGTGGCGCGGCCAGGGGTGGGCCCGTGCCACAGGGTGGTGTGAGGCACCCTGGCTCCGTTTCCATCCCTTTTTCACTTTGTAGCTTTCCTTATTGACTGAAAACTGCAAAAATATAGTTGGATTGTATTTTCGCGGAACTTTTCTTACCAGAACTGTTACCTAGTTTGAAACGGACTCTGCAGGTCTCTGAATTTGGTATTTAGTGGATCCTTCCGGAGTCATCACTTGAATCATCAATATCTTCATCTTCATACACTTATTACTTGAGTCATAAAACCCTTCTCTTTCTTATTACACCATTATCTCCACTTCCTGGAAATTTCTTTCACACAAAACTTCACACGGTTCTCATTAGCAACATTCGTATATATGAAGTGATAAAACCTTTTGAGTCCAACTTCCACTGAAAACCAACAAAACAAAAGCTACTGTAGCAACTCCTTCCGAAAACCCAAAAAGAATTCAAAAAGGAAATCGAATAAAGAAGCAAATGCAAGATTGGCAAAATCTATCAAAACAGACCAGCAGGTAGAGATCATTTTTTTCGAAAATCTTCTGTTGCTCAAATCAAAAAGTGCAAATCTAACGAAAGTTAAATAACAACCTGGGGCAGAAGCAAAAACAATTACAGCTCAATCCAACATACAGAGATCTCTCACAAATTTTTACGGTGAAGCACAAAAATCTGTTTCGGGACAGCAACTCCCCCAAATCTTACTTCTCTCTCATTAGAGGTTGATCTTGACACAAAAACCAAAAAAAACGGATAAGGAGCGGTTATTACCAAAGTAATAACTTCCAAGACTCAAAGAAACACAAACAAACTGAAAGAAAAAATAGATTGGGTTGTCTCCCAAAAAGCTCATTCTTTATAGCCATTAAGATGGGCATGATAATTTTGAAGAAGCTCTCATAGGGATATAAATTGAAGCGAAAGAGAGCATTAAGAAGATCATACACCCACACAATTAAGTCTAACCCACTTCCTATGCAAGGGGATTTTGTAAACAAACAAGTTATTGAAACCAAAGGCAACTTGCATAAGAAGGCAAAAGAAACGCAACATAAAAACTTTTAGCATAAAACGAGGAAACTTGATATTATTAAGATGCATAAGAACACTTTTCCCTCTCTCATAGTAGCTTTCAATATCATGCATAAACTTAACAATATAGCTATCACAAGGACTATCATAGCAATGATCACTTATTCTAACAGAAAACACGGGAATACTAGCTCTCATGACACTACTTTGTGAAACAATATTAGAGGTATCCTTACAAAGGATAGTGTGTCCCTCTTTTTCATATTTAGTGACAAAGTCTTTCACACTTGCTATTATAGGTTCATCAACCATTTGTTTATCGGGTTCAACAGCTTTATTCATACTTTCATCTACCATACTAGCTATCATAGAATGTTCCTTTACCTTAATTGGAAAAGGCATTTTCTCAATATAAGGTTTAGGTAAAACATGATTAGCAGTATAAACTTCAGTATTTCTCGCAGGAACACTCTTAGCAATATCTTTATAAGGTTCATGATACTTATTCCACTTATTTTTAGGCACTTCAATATAAGAAGCAAAAGCCTTAAAATAAGAAGCAATAGCTTGAGAGTCTAGACCATATGCATTTTTAATATTTTGAAAGTCATCAGTTCCCATAAAAGATTCAATGCATTTATAATCATAATTTATACCTGACTTTCTACCTTTGTCATTCTCCCAAGCTTCAGCATTGTCTTGAATACGATCCATAAGGTCCCATTTAGCTTCTTCTTCCATACGAGTGAATGATCCAGCACAAGAAGCATCCAATAAATCCTTATCATGTAGAGGGAGCCTTGCATAAAAGTTGTTGATAATAATATTGTTGGGGAGCTCATGAATGGGACATTTGAGCATTAGTAACTCCAATCTCCCCCAAGCTTGAGCTGTACTCTCTCCATCAAGAGGCCAAAAGTTGTAAATTTGATTCCGATCTTTATGAATCTCACTAGGAGGATAAAACTTTGAATAAAAGAGAGGCACTATTTCCTCCCATTCCAGAGCTTGACTATTCTTCAGCAGCTTATACCATTCCTCACCTCTTCCTTTCAGCGATAATGAGAATAACTTCTTCTTAACTTGATCTGCAGTAATACCTGCACACTTGAACAACCCGCATAATTCGTGTATAAAGAGTAAATGATCACCGGGATGGACAGTTCCATCCCCAATATAATAGTTATCCATAACACGATCAATAATTCTTGTAGGTATTTTGAAAACATCTTTCTCAGCAAGTGGTGGCTTATCTACTACCTTAGCAGTGGTAGTAGCATTACCAAATAAGAAACTCAGCGAATTATCCATAACAAAAATAAAGCAACTAGCGGAAGTAAGCAATACTCACAGTAGAAGTTTCCTTTACCAGTTCCACTCTCCAATAGCGCTTCACTCCCCAGCAACGGCGCCAGAAAATAGTCTTGATGACCCACAAGTATAGGGGGTGTATCGCAGTATTTTCGATAAGTAAGAGTGTCGAACCTAACGAGGGCGAAGGTCTTTGGCTAGTGGTATGGATCAGAATTCTCTGCAAATACTTAGCAAACAGATTTTTAGGGGTTTTCGATAAAGCAAGTAAACAAAGTACGAGTAAATAAAAGACAGTAGGAATAAATGCAGCAAGTGGCCCAATCCTTTATGCAGCAAAGGACAAGCTGGTTGTATTTCTATAGATGACCAAACGTTCTTGAGGACACATGGGAAGACTATCAAGTGCTTTAGCTTCATATAGTCGATTAATCTTCTTTAGCTTGCTAAGTGTTGTGTGGGTGAACCTGTGCTAATGTACCGCCCCATCCAAGACTAATACATACTTGTGATTAAACCCCTTGCAAACATCCGTAAGTACAAGAAAGTATTTAAGGTAGAAACCTAACCACTTTTCAACTCTAAGACCCTTCGTCCCTTGTGCAATGGTTTCTCAGGGGGTTCAGGTTTCACATCCGCAACCCCTACGATTAGTAGCCAAATACACAATGCATTCCCCTAGGCCCATATAGGTGAAGTGTCATGTAGTCGATGTTCACATGACACCACTAGAAGAAGTACACCACAACTTAAATAACAATCTATTGAATCTTTCTCAACGCAACTCCACTACTAACAACAAGACATCTCCCCTGTCCTCAAGAACAAAATGAACTACTCACAAGACATCATATGGATCATGATCAGAGATGGAATAATGATGTATAACAATCTGAACATAAACAATAATTCAACGGTTCACTCAATAGCATCAACTACAAAGAGTAATCAACACCGGGAAAGTTTCCCCTATGAACTATGCAAGATTCAACGCAATTGTTACAGCAATACGGAGATGGTGATGAGGGTGCTGATGGTGATGACGGTGGTGATGATGATGATGATCCCGATGATGTCCAGCTTGATGGTGGTGTTGATGGTGATGATCTCCCCTCTCCGGGAAGGAATTCCCTCGGCAGAAATCTGTCTGCCGGAAAGATCTTTCTCTCTCGGTGTTTTCCGCCCCGCAGAGGTGGCGGAATCTTTCTATGGTCGCTCCCCGAGTCTTAGGGTTTCATGGGTATGATATACTCTAGAGGGGAGAGGCTGGAGTGGGCCAGGGTGGCCACACCACTCCTAGGTGCGGCCTAGGCCTGCCCGCGCCATGGGGTGGTGTGGGCCCCCTGTGGCCCACCTCCACTCCATCTTCTGGCATCCCGAGTCTTCTGGAAAAATAGGTTTTTCCATATATTTTCCCGGATTTTCTGATCTTCGCGAATTTTGCCTCCAAACAGCACCTTTTCCATCAGAATCCTGACTGCAGCGGTCCATGCTCCAAAAGTCATCAACCATGCAAAAATATATGAAATAACATAGGTATCACCTCTCAATATGAAATATATCAATGAATAATAGTGAATTAAGACATAGAATAGTGATGCAAAATGGACGTATCACCCAACCATACTATAAAAAGCTAGGAAGATTGCATCCTAGAATTCATGCATAAATATTGTTCATTTAGTAAAATCATGCAGATCAAACGAAATATAACAAATTTTCTTCAAACAATTGGAGAAAACTTTTATCAAGCATGGAATAGATTTTATGCAATGATTATGAAAGTCCCAAATCACGGTTTTCATGAGAGTTTAGTTATCCAAAAAAATTATAATGGGCTTAATGACGAGACAATAGAGATAATTCATGCAACTTGACACTGCAAGAATGTGTAAAGCTTTTCGAGGTAAGATCCTTTAATGAAAAACAATACAATCTAGGTTAGGATATTGAACCACGAAAAGGTATGATTCATATACCACCAGATCTTATATCCAAAGTCAAAAAGTCCATGGATGAAAAAGGTATAGCTTCGGAACTCGTAAAAGAAAACAAAGTTGACATTCTTCAAACTTATGTAATAGAAGATGATATAAATCTTGTAATGCACAAAGTTTAAATATCAATAGAATCAATTCCATGATAAAAACTATAAACGCCTTATGGCACAAGAAAAAAATATAAGAGACCTAACAGAAGTCTTTGATGACTTGGGTCAAGCCACAAAACATTTAGGTAGATATCTAAGTATGATTAAAACTCAGTGTGAGCAAATAAATGAAACCCAAATTTGATTTTGAACTAAGGAAACTTCAATACTGTTTCTACTAACATTATTACGAGGCGTTGTACAGAAACTCAGGAACCACAAGGGCCACCTTGGTATCAAGAGGAGCAGGTTCGAAAAGCAAGAGAGACTCGGGAGTTGAGTCAAGAAGAAGAGGATTTAGTCGATCCCTAGGACGACATTGATTATGAGGCCCATAAAAAGGAAAATGAAGCTTCCAAAACTCAAGAAGAAGAGGAAGCAGGGGATAAGCATAAACCATATGATTCAAATGCTGAGATAATCGAATCAAGGGAAGAATCCGATTTCAGAAAGGAACAAGAAGAGCAAGTTATCATCTCGCGTGAAGAACATGCCTATAAGCATAAATCAGCTGCAAGGAAAAAAACGGTGACAAAGGTAAAAGAGAAGGTAATACCTAGTAAAAATAAAATCCCTTATCCTAACCGAGTTCAATGCAAACCAGATAAAGCTATTTATGATTATTTTGCTGAGGCACTAGGCAGCTTGCATTTAGAACTTCCTTTAACTGATGTTATTCAAGTTCCTACTTATAAAATGTGTATGCGAGACATTCTTAATAGAAAGAAGAAGGTAACGAAGACTGTAGCAGTAATGACAAGCTTTGGAGATAAACTACCTGCTAAGCTTGGGGACCCAGGGGTACCAACCATCTCCTGTGAAATAGGGAAAACTAATATATTCAATGCTTTTGTGATTTAGGAGCAGGTGTTAGTGTTATGCATTATTCCTTATTCAAGAAATTGAATCTTGGAGAATGTTCTCCTACATGAATAACTTTACAGACGGTGGATAAGATGACTAAACAACCTATCGGAATGATCGAAGATGTTTTACTTAGAATCGATCAACATGTTCTACCCACTGATTTTATTATTCTTTATATTCCTAAGGATGACAAACTGTCTATCATCCTTGGAAGACCTTTTCTTACATCAGCTGGAGCTAACATAGATTGCTCTAGCAGTAAGATTGTCTTCAATATATATGATGATCAAATTGTTCGATACTTTCCTAAGAAACATGAACACAATGGAAAATATGTTCCACCACCTAAGGCCTTGTTTACTTCTCTCATATTCGCTAGTGTATTCGCGGGGATCGTAGGGGATTGTTCCAATTCCCGTAAAATCCATGCAGTCTGTTTACTACGCCGGGTTTGGTCGGGATAATCCCAACATATCCCCGCAAATCCTTCATGTTTTTGTCTAGATTGAAAACTCTCCTCTAAGGTAGAGTATTTTTGGGAAAAGGTATTTTGGGGGATTTGAGAGTATTGGGTGAACACCAAATCCCCGCATATCCCCGAAACTCTAGTGGATAAAAATACGAGACAAGTAAACAAAGCCTAAGCGTGATCAAGCAGCAAAAACTAAAATAAAATAGCAGCTTGAGATGAACACCGATGACATGGAGTTTGATTAGTCAAAACTCTAGAATAAAATAATTAATGGGAGTTAACCCATTCTTAATAAATTAAGTTTAAATTTTAATTATGATCACTACTTTATTATTTGTATACTTTAATTAATTTGTTTCGAGTTTTGAGTTCATTCAGAGAATTTACCTTAGCAAAGTTGAGAAGCAAGGGGAAATGAAGAAAAGAAAAGGGTTCAGCATAGATAACAAGCAGCGGTACAACCGCGGTATGCCCGTACCGCGTGCCCGTACTGAGTCCCGATGAAACCAGCAGTAGGAACAGGGCCGGCGACGACCAGTGGTACGCCCGTACCGAACTTCGACGAAATCGGCCAACGTTCTCGTATAGATAACGACCAGTGGTATGGCCGGGGTACGCCTATACCGCGCACCCGTACCAGGTCGACTAGATTTGATCTCGAACCCTAATGGTGGTCCAACGGTGACGAACATCGTCTGGCGATGCACCTGCATCGCCTACCGCACCGAGTCGTCGCCGCCAGTAAAGATCGGCTGGCTCCCAGCCAACCTCCTTCTTCTTATTTCCTCTTTCTTCCTTGTTCTTTCTCTCTCCACCTCCAACCCTTGCCTCCTAAAACCTTTGATTCTTCATTGATTTCGTGTTTTTGAGTTGGGGAATCTTCACATCGGTATGTTTCTCATCCGATCAATACTCTATTTTCTGAAATCCATGGTTGAATTCATCACATTGGCTATTTAGATGAGTTCATCATATTTTGATATTATTATTGATTTCTCATGTTAGGATTTGTAACTTCTACCTGTAATCGTTTGTTTATATGATAGAAACTTGATGCATATAGTTTTCTTCAAAAAAAATGCAGCACAATGCATAACATTGGAAGGATTTTCTGCTCGGGCAAGGGATCGGGTACGGCGGGAGCCTCGGGCTCCGCCAAGCCATCGGGCTCAAAGAAGAAATGCTCAGAGGTGGATAGCTTGAGGGCTGCCATTAGCAGAGACTACGAGAGGGTGAGAAACCGCAAGGTTTTGCCCACCAAGTGGGTAGACCGTGAGTTCCTCTCCCGCCAGGGTCTTCTGGAGGACTTCGAGCAAATGACTGTGCAAGCTTGCATGGTCGACTTATCCTATATCTCCATGGACACCTATAAGCTCGCCATGTTCGAGTTCCTTTCATCGTTCCATGATGATCTTGAGGCCCAGGTGCGTAATTGCACTGTAAGTTTTGTGATCAATGGGCAACTCCACATCCTAACCTTCTATGAATTTTGTAATAGTTACGGTTCTCCCATGAGGGAGAACTCAATATTAATGACAATGTGCACATAGAGGCAATGTAAACTTGGGGAGAAATTTCTGTCCACAGGAACAATGATTACTTGCACAAAAAGAGTGCCACCATCCAGAATCCTACTATCCGTTATTTTCATACCTTCCTTGTGAATTCTTTATTTGGGAAAGGTGATGTTGGGGTGATGGCAGGCCCCAAAATGAGTATGATTCATATGTCCTTGCATCCAAAGATGGAGCACAAGGTAAACTTGGGTGCTTTGCTCATCCAGCACTTTCGCCACCAAAGGTCAGCTTCCGCGAGGGACATTCGTTGTGGTGGGTTGATCACACAGATCGCCTACGCAAACGAATTTGTCCTACCACAGGAAAGAGTTGTGGCTGGCAGTAGGGCCCTAGATGACATTCATATGGCTAGCACCAAGTTCATGGGGGTCTATAGAACCGAATGTGCCCTCTGCGCTTACCAATTTTATTTTGAACCTAATGGTGATATCCACCAAATCTTGCTTCCTTTTGTCCAAGCTTTTGGTTTGCCAGGTAAACAGAGTTGTGTCCTTACTGAGGAGGAGTTCCAGTAGGCACTGATCATATCAGGAAGGACTGTACTGCCTCGTGGCCACCCCAACTAGGAAAACGTAGGAGCTAGCCAACAACAGCAAGATAAAGGAGAAGAAGATTGGCATGGTGCAGGATGGGACGACTACCGCCAGCAGCACCATCACCAGTAGCCTTTCCACCAACACTAACAACAAGGTATGCCTCCACCAGAGCCAGGATTCAACTATGTCACGAGGAGTGATTTTGACCAGGTGGTGCATCGCATTCACAACATAGAAAACATGTTGTATGATGCGAACGCCAACATAGTCAACCTTACTCAAGACTTCACATATTTCATGACTAACTTTCCAAATCGCTACCCGAATTTCCCATATCAGCAGTCGCCACCTGACGGTAGCGACAACTAATTTTAGTTAGGCAAAATGCCTAAACTTGGGGAGGTTAAACTCCTCCCACCATTTTGCATTCATATTTTTTTTATTTGTTTTTGTTTCAATGCATGTTTACTTTCAGTTTTGCATTTGATAAAGAAAAACCCAAAAATATTAGACTAGTTTCTAAATCTATTTGTGCAAATTTCTCTCGGCTCTTGTTGATTCTTTCTGCAGGTTGCTCACTTCTAGTGATCAAGCCATGGAGACAACGTAAAGAGTTGGCTCAAGTAGAAGGCGAGCAAGAAAGAGGAGGTACCACATTCCTATTTTCCTTCTTCATGTAAGCTTATTCATGAACATTTTATGTCCGTTTGGTTGCACTTGAGTTCGACTCCACGCTTAATTCGTTATCTTTTAGGACTTGAGCTCAAAGGTTTTTGTCACCTCTTTGGTTAAGACTTTCGAAAATTAATATAAGTTTGAAAAACTACTCTTTGGATTCAATTACAACCTTTTAAGAATAAGATAAAGTGTCTATCAACAACTTTGGTTTCATGCTTTTGTCTTAAGGGCTTAATCTTAGTAGTGCTCAACCCCACATACTGATCGTACGCTTGATGATACTTTCTGGAAAAGATTTGTTTAATAGAATGAACTTTTTAGAATGGGAGAGGGATATGCCAAAACATGTATTGACCTGCTGTAAAAAAAGATAAAAGATAGAAAAAGAATATAAAAGTACTTTGTTTCAAATACACACCTTTGGGTTACCAACAACTCCGCTAGCTTCTGAACGATCTATGGTATAACCCCGGATTTTGGCTATGAGTTGATGGCATGAGTGGCATACGTGTCGCAATATGAGAAAAATTATTGGTATGCCCAATAGGTTGTGTAGGAGTTTAGAAAATAAATTTTCGTTGATCCTTGAGAAGGAAAAGAAAAATATTTATCATCCAAATATGAGCTGAGAAACTTTCGATACTTTTGATTGTTGGCATCACCTCACCACCTAAAATGTGCAATTAGAGTTCTTGATAGGCAAGGAAAAGGAGAAGTTTTTGATAGCCGTGATTATTGAAGTTGGTGATTAATGAAAAAGCTCTAAGTTTATCCTTCTTTTGACATATACACGTGCACCCTTAATTTTGACTCAAACGACTTCGCTTAAAAAAATTTCACTCTCATAACAAGAGAGGCACTAAAAGAAATTCATTTACAAAGCCTCGCCAATTTTTTAACAATCTCATTTGAGTTATAAGAACTATTAGCTAGCAAGTTACTTGCGTTTAGGAATCAAGCTTAAGTGCAACTGTTCAGATATATTATGCTCATGTTCAAGGTTGCAGGATTTGAGACGATGGAATATGTCATAACCTCAAACTTGTAAGTTTTCATCTTGATTCAGTTCTTCGCTATTACTCATTATAGCTTTGTAACTCGAGGGAGAGTAACCGCTAAGCATGGGGATGTTGATAGCTCCAAATTTCATCACTTTTTACCATTGGTTTTCCTCTTGTTTATTGTTGGATTTCACTGAAGATTACCCCTTTCCACCAACGTTAATGTTGGAATTAGAGTATCCTTGGTTTCTTGTGTTGGTTTTCAGGCAATGAACATTTATTGAAGATCTAATGGAATTTATGGGCTAATTACACTAGAATAAGCAAATCCCCAATTGGAGCAACTTTCATTGGAGGCGTCCCGAAAACTTAACAACCACTGGTACGGTTAGGGAGCGCCCATACCGCCCGCCCGTACTACCCATGGACGCCTTACTTATATCAAGGCATGCAACTTTTGTCAAGGAGGAGAGACGAGAAGAACCACAGAACAAAAGATATAGCCGCCGCAAGCCATCTAGAGGAGAAGATCAGATCTAGAAGAGGAGAAGATCAGATCTGGAAGAGGAGAAGAACTTCGCCTTGTTCCTCGACGATCTCCAACCTCTAAACCACACACTCCACCATCATTCCATTATTACTTAGAGAGAGAGAGATTGGCACTTGTAAGATTAGGGTTTGATACTTTCATCTATCTTTGGTTTGTATTTGATTTTATCTTTAATCGCTATTGTGATTTCCTACAATAACTTTGAGATGATTTTCATTTGCAATACAATTATGCCCTTGATTTGTATTCCTCTCATGTCTGAGTAAATCCCCATTGTTGGGGATATGCTAAATGGGTATCCCTATAGCATGTCACCAATCCGGCTAACCCGGGTGGCCCATAGTTGGTAGCAAGGCCTATGGCCTGCTAGGTGACCCATTTAGATGGATCTAGAAGGGAGGCCCATGCCAGATAAAGGAAGGCTATGCATGAGTCACCGACATACTTGGAGCCTTGGAGTGCAAGACACGAAAGACTAGTTCGTATTAGTGTAGGACTCTTTACCTTATCCGGCAAGGACCTTTCCCTGTAAACCCTAGGTTCTGGTGCCTTTATAAGCCGGACATGTGGGAGCCTTTAGGACACAACCACCTAGATTTCTACGTACAACGTGCAACACCTCGCATAGCGAACCTATCTCCATAACTCGGTGTATTGCCATTATAGTGATTTATAGAAGGAGTAGAGTCCCGCCACCATTGTGGGACTTAAACCTGGGTATGTTGTGTTACCTCATACTCGCCAACTCACTGCCTTACCCCACGCATCTAAGAACGCACTATGAGGACCCCTCCATGGCGTACTCGTCGGCAATACCACGATAGTTGGTGCCCACCGTGGGGAAATAGGCGCTTCGAGCTCTACATCGGGCGAGGTCCAATCTCTTCGAGGGAATCGGCGACACTATAGCCATCGGACGCGTTCTCTTCTCCGGCAACGTCCCAATCGTCCCACCAGATGAGTTCTGGGTGCCGGTGAAGACGAACCCTACGCGCTGCTCTGTCATCCCCTTCGGAGACATCCACATCTTCATCGGTGAAACCGACTCGGGTCCTAGCTCCCAGGAAGTAAACTCGTCAAGCCCTGCACGGACCGCCTATGAGCAGGACATGTTTGCGGAAGGATCTGGGACATATCTCTCCTTAGAGTATGGTGGCCCGGATCAGGAAAATTCAAGGCCCACCCAAACCACCCCTGTGCAGGATATAAAGGTGAAAGGATCCTGCAAATCCACTTGGCTTCCCCGAGCGTTAGAGATGCGCAGGTCACACTTTCTTGGGGTAGTCACCATCTTCGATCTGGCTAGATGTGTTCAAAGGGACAGAGAACCTCCTCGTGAATACGTCGCCAGATGGATGAGGGTGAGGGAAACCCTAGAGGGTGACCATGTCGATGAGCTCATTTACCACTTCATGGAAGGGCTCACACCCGGAACACTCCTCCGGCATACCCTCCGAAGGCGGTAGGCCACGGGTCCTCTCACCCTTGGTGAGATGGTCGCCATCGTCAATGAATACGTGGACGCCAATGAGGAGGTCGAGGCTGCGATTTCCGTCGTAGCCGGAGGAGGAAACAACAACAATGGCCCACCTCCTTCACCCTCTACGTCTGCCATTGCCAACACTGAAGTCAACTCCGACTCCGTCCTCGACGCGCTATACTCTGACATCAATATGGATGGCGGCGGCTTGGACGCTAACTCAGAGGAATACAATGCTGTTACGAGGGAGATTGAGCAGGAGATCGAGAAGGAGGAGCGCGCGGAGAAGACCAACACTTCCCACCAGGTGCTGGTCGCCATTGGGAGCATGATGGAAGAAAACGGACAGGAACCGGAACGTGAGAGAGGTCCGCCCATGCCAGCGGTTACCAGAGCAGCAGTAGCCAAGAAAGCTGACGAGCCTCCGGCTCCGGCCAAGGCCTTGCCTCCTCTGGTTATCCGCTCACAACTAGCGCAGGAACTCACCACAGCCCCTAGTACTGCCAGACAGTCAAATCAGCCGCCAATGCCGCCATCAATGTCTGCAGCTGGCAATCCATTGCTTACTCCCACCGACAAGGCAATTTATGGTGCACTCCTTATTGAGCCTATCACCGTCGCCCATATTCGGAGAGTTACGGAGCTTGATGAGAAGCGCGCGGCAATCTTAGCAGAGGCCAAGTGCATTGCGGAGCAGCGCGCTAAGCTGGATGAAGACATGGCCAAGGCACAACAATCCATTAAGGCGGCAAGAGCTATGGAGGCTGAATGCAAGCAATTGTTGTTGAGGCAAAATGCAAAGAAGGTTCCAGCTCACATCGTCGAAGATCCGGCGCAGGTTGGGATATGACGGGTCTAAGCCGACAAAAACCACCCCGTACATTGATTCAGAGGGGAGGCAAGTCATGCCAACTCCTGCCCTCAACATCACCGTTGCCAAAACCATCCTGGAAAAGGACAGGTTGCCAGAAGCAGTTGCTCAGGTATACGACCTCGTCGCTAAGGCATGCAAGCAACAACAAAAGGCTACCTCACAGAGGATTGAGTCCAACCCGGAGCTTTGTCAATCAACCTGAACATCTGCAGAAGGCCAAAAACCTCCCCGTGACGAGGGATCCCACATAGGCTCCATAGAGCGAAGACGGAGGGAGGAATGCAACAGGACTGATGCCATCACCATATCCTCCGATCACGGAGAAAAGGCTTGTCCTTGCCGGTCGCCACCTCCACCACCATATCGGCATCACGAGGAACCATAGCCACGCTACCGTACAAGCATGCCACCACCAAGGCGTCCCCAGGCCGGCATAGTTATACGCGACCAGGGTGAGCAGCCCCGGCATGTCGGAGAGCGCAGCAGCATTGAAGGACATAGGAGCAGGTCCTACAAGGAGCCGCCACGTCCGACAAGCAATTGCGACAGGCGTGAGGAGTCACAGGAGGGACACAGCCAGAAGTCTAACCCACTGCCTCCACCGCCACCGTCGCCACCTAGCAGCCATCATGGTGGAAGGCACGGTGGATCTCATAGATCGTGCCACAACTCCCCTCCCCATGACGGAAAAGGGAAGCACCAGAGTCGTATGATGCACATTCACGGCTGGACAATATCCAAGAAGCTTGGGAGCTCCCATACGTTGGGCCACGTTGTTTTGGACCAGTAATACGGGCCATAACCTACCCCAAGGGTCTCCGAATAGACAAGACCATCAAGCCCTACGACAGCACCGCCGGGCCAGTAACATGGTTGCAGGACTACAGCTAAGTGATCCACATCGCAAGGGGAAACCCCAATGTCGCCGTCAAGTACCTCCCACTCATGCTGACCGGCACCTCCCGACAATGAATCGACAACATGTTAGAGAAATCAATATGCAATTGGTTGGACATGCATGAAGCGTTCACCAAGAATTTCAAGGGTACATACAAACATCCCTGTACTGTCGTTGACCTACAGCGGTGTGTGCAAGAAAAGGATGAAACCTCTCGTGCCTACCTCTCTCACTAGCTAGATATAAAAATTCCTACGCAGGGGTGCATGAACAGACCGCTATGGCCGCCTTCATCGATGGTCTGCAAAAGGGGACTTTGCTCCGGCATACGTTGAAGCACAAGCAAAACAACAATGAGCTAAACCACAACGCAATGATCGCCATGTCTAGCTAGTTCGCCGCTGCCGACGATGACATGCATGGATCATTGCCGACAATAGCAATCCCTACCCAGGCCAGAAAAACAACAATAACAAGCGGAAGAATCCGCCTAAAGAAAAGCAAGCAGCCGACATGGTCGTCATGACGTTCACTGGCAGAGACGGAGGCGGACAGCGTGGACATGGCTGGGAGGCTAGCAGTGGCCAGCAGAGGATTGATCCTACACCCTCAGTGCCCCGCATTCCCCAAACGTACGAAGAGTACCGAGATATGCCATGTTTCGTTCATCTGGACGCAAACGGCAAAGCCACCCACACCAACCGCCAATGCAAATTTGTCAACTACCTCAAGGAAGACCCTAAGTCCGGCTACAAGCAAAGTCGGAAGAACAGACCCCGCAGAAAGGGCAAAGGGAAGAAGAAGGAGGAGGAGTCCAAGGAATCAAGTGTTATGGATGAAGATGTGGAACCCAAATCTTCTGAAAAGGGAGAGGGTAAAGGGAAAAATCCCTTCGAAAAGAAGGCTCTAGTCTACGAGACCTTCCTTGGCACTCCCACCGTCCGAGCCCAGAAAACCTCTTTGAGGATACTGATGTCCACCCTCCCTCTGGTTCCCCAGTATGTCAGGTGGTCAGAAATTCCAATTGGGATAGGAAGGATCACCCAGACCTTATCCCAACAGAGAACCAGTATGCCATGGTCATCAACCGTTTGATTGACAGCATAGAGTTCACCAAGTGCCTCGTGGACAGTGCAAGCAGCATCAACATCATGTACCTGGATGCACTGCACAAGATGAACTTGATGGAGACCCAGCTAAGGAAGAGCAACACTGTGTTCCATGGGGTCGTCCCCAGCCAACAGGCAAATTCCATGGGCTGCATCACCCTTCCGGTCGCTTTTGGCGATGTTAACAATTACCACCAAGAACGCATGACCTTTGAAGTGGTGCCTTTCAAGAGCGTGCACCACGTCATTTTTGGACACGACATCTTCCACTCCTTCCTTGCAAGGCCATGCTTTGTCTACAACAAGCTCAAGATTCCCGGACCAAATGGCGTCATCACCATTGACAGAAGCTTCACCAAGGCACGGGAGTGCAAGCTCAGTGAGGCCGCCTTTGCCGAAGTAGTCCTCTATGGCGAGGAGTTCAAGGATATCCAAAACCAGGTCAATTCCTCGGAAATGCTGGCTTCAAAGAAGCAGATCACTACTGCCGAACCCGCATTCAAGGCCACCATCAAGACCAAGCAGGTGGAGCTTGTTGAAGGAGATTCCTCCATGACCACCGCCATTGTCACGGACCTGGATCCCAAATAGGAAAGGGCGCTCGTCAAGTTCCTCTGTGAGAATAGGGACATCTTTTCCTAGCAACATGCCGACATGAAAGGTGTACCTAGGGACCTTGCCGAGCACAGCTTGAATATTGATCCCAATGCCAAACCAGTGAAGCAACCTCTACGACGCTTTGGTGATGAAAGACGAAGGGCTATAGGCAAAGAAATAGCTAGGTTACTTAAGGCTGGCTTTATCCGAGAAGTTATTCACACCTGATGGGTGGAAAATCCTATACTTGTCCCCAAAAAGGGAACCAATGAATTAAGAATGTGCATTGATTACACTGGCTTGAACAAAGCATGTCCGAAGGATCTGTTTGCTTTGCCTCGCATTGACCAAGTCATTGACTCGATGGCTAGCTTGGAACTTCTGTGTTTTCTCAATGCTTACTCAGGTTACCACCAAATCCAGATGCAAAAGTCAGACCAACTGGCCACTTTTTTCACCACACCCTACGACACGTATTGCTACGTCACGGTGTCCTTTGGGTTGAAAAACCCTGGTGCTACTTACCAGCGTACAATGCAACGTTGCATGCACGACCAAATAGGTCGCAACATACACGCTTACATGGACGACATCGCGGTAATGTCAAAGAAATCAAATGATCTTATCACTGACTTGCAGGAAACCTTTGACAATCTCTGGAAATACAACATGATGCTGAACCCCAAGCAGTTCGTCTTCGGGGTACCTTCCGGCAAACTGTTGGGTTTCATTGTTTCGCATCACGGAATCGAGGTGAACCCGGGGAAAATCAAGGCCATCCTGGACATCAAACGTCTGACATGCCTGAAGGACATACAAAGGCTCACGAGCTGCATAGCGGTAGTAAGCCGGTTCATCAGCCGACTTGGTGAGAAGGCTATGCCGCTCTACAAGTTACTCAAGAAGGTGGAAAAATTCACATCGAGGGACGAGGCTGACGCAGCACTTCAGGAGTTGAAGATAATACTCTCCTCCCGACCAATACTTGTAGCACCAGTGTCAAGGGAGCCTATGTTAGTTTACATGGCGGCAACCAACCGAGTAATCAGCATCGTCATCGTGGTGGAGTGCAATGAACCAATGCAGGAATATGGAGTTCAGTGACCCGTTTACTATGTAAGCGAGGTCTTGACGGAATCCAAACAACATTACCCACACTACGAAAAGATAGCTTATGGAGTTTTCCTTGCTTCGCACAAGCTAAGGCATTATTTCCAGGAGCACCCTATCACAGTGGTGAGCAAAGCTCCACTATCTGACATCATCAACAAAAGCGACGCTACAGGAAGAGTGGCAAAGTGGGTATTAAACTTGCCACCTTTGACATCACCTATAAGAGACGTGACGCTATCAAATTACAAGCATTGGTGGATTTTATCGTAGATTGGATAGAACTGCCAGAAGACACTCCTGTGCCAGAGCCAGAATATTGGGTCATGCACTTTGACGGATCAAAGCTACTCAATGGCTCGGGGGCTGGTGTGTTATTGTAATCACCAACAGGAGAAAAGTTGCAATACGTCCTGCAGATTGACTTCAATGCTACCAACAACATGGCGGAGTATGAGGCCCTCATTCACGGACTTCGTGTGGCCAAAGATATTGGCCTCAAGCGCATAGTTTGTTGCGGAGATTCCAACTTGGTTGCCCAGCAAGTAGCTGGCACCTGGAACACACGGAACCTTATAATGGCGGCATATCGAGATGAAGTAGACGAAATAGCCAAGTGCTTCGACAGCTACAAAGTCAAGTATGTCAAAAGGGAGGAGAATGAGGCGGTAGATCTGTTGTCAAAGCTTGGATCAGCTCGTCGACCAATTCCGGCAGGCATTTTCCTAGAACAATTACGGACCCCATCCATGAAGGGAGCGGACCCCGACAACCCAGATAGAGTGGATTACTTTGTTAATACAGTAATAGTGACCTCTCCATCTTGGACGAAACTGTTCATGGACTATCTACAAGATGGAACTTTGCCCGCCGACGAAGTCGAAAGCTGGCAAATAGTACGCAGAGCAAAAGGCTACATCATCTTTGATGGCCAACTATATAAAAGAAATACCATAGGAGTATTCCTTCGATGCGTCTCCCAGCAGCAAGGTATTGACATCCTTAGAGAAATACATCTCGGAGACTGCGGGCATCATGTTGCTCCGCGATTGTTGGTGGCCAAGGCCTTCCGACAAGGAGTCTACTGGCTAACTACCAAGGCGGACACTGACAAGTTGGTACAAACATGCCTTGGGTGTTAGTTCTATGCAAAATAACCAAGTGTTCTAGCGGAAGAATTGCGAACCATACCAATAACTTGGCCATTTGCAGTCTTGGGGCTGGACATGGTGGGACCTTTGCAGACGGCACCCTATGGATTTACACACTTCCTAGTAGCAGTGGACAAATTCACAAAATGGATTGAAGCTAAACCCATTAGAAAGTTTGTTGGGGCAACATCCCTAAAATTTGTCCAGGATCTAGTGGTGAGATTTGGTCTCCCACATAGCATCATCATCGACAATGGCAGAAATTTGTCTCTCGGAGAAGTTGAGGTGTATTGTCATGAAAAAAGCATTCGCCTTGACCTAGCATCTGTGGTACACCCACAGTCAAATGGGCAAGTTGAAAGGACCAATGGACTAATTCTACATGGAATCAAGCCATGCTTAGAGGCACCGCTATGTAGAGCAGTTGTAGCCTAGGCGGAGAAATTACCATCTATCTTGTGGAGTTTACGAACAACACCCAACAGATCCACCGGCTTGACTCATTTCTTCATGGTTTATGGAGCAGAAGCCGCCCTTCCATCGGACATCCTCCACGATGCACCAAGAGTCGCCACCTATAAGAAGGATGACACTGAAGAATCCAGATGCCTATCCGTGGACCTACTTGAAGAAGAGCATGTGCTGGCATGCCAGAGATCCGTCGTCTAACAGCAGAAGCTGGGTGGATACCATAGTCGCTATGTAAAGCATCGCTCGTTTAAAGAGGGGGATCTGGTGCTTAGACTCAAGCAGGAGAAATCACACAAACTATCCCCGCCTTGGGAAGGACCATTCGTTATAAGCAAAGCATTGTTAAATGGTTCCTATTACCTCGTCGATATTCGCAAGTTGAAAGATAGGCCAAAAAATCTCAAGCGCAAGCAACATGACTCCGATGATGATTACCCGGAGATAGATCAGCCATGGAACATAGCACAGCTACGTCCCTTTTACACTTAAGCACATTTATATTATGTAATAAGTTTCTTATATGATCAATGAAATAAAGCATTTGGTTCACCCATATTCTCTGAGTCTTTTACCTCCTTTAGTTGTTCATTTTTGGATCATATAAACCCTTTATGCGCAAGTTTGCATTTGCACTTGTGAAAATGCCACCTACGGGCGTTAGCTTAAGTTTTCTGAAGTTTTTATGTGGATTTCGGAGTACTGACTTCTGGGCATTCAAAGCCGGCGATTTTGCTCTTAGATTCTTGATGGTGCTATTAAGCATCATCACTTGAGGGCATAGTTTTGTGCTACGAGTCTTTTGTCTCACGAAAGGTCAAGCATACAAACCGGAATAATGGATAAGCCAGCACTTGCTTAAAAAATATACACAAGCTAGAAACAGATAAGTAGCAGGAGACTTGAGTACAAGTTTTTCTGCCTTAATAACACATAAGTTTTTCCGCATACACTTCGCGGAGATACATTTAATACAAAATTGTTTTTCATGGCTCTACTGTAGGGGGCTTCGTGGTGGCATCATCAGGAGAGCCAGGCCAGGAGAGCTCGTCAAACTCGGAGGGAGATGGGATAGACTCAGACGAGGCCATATCTTCATCAAGGATCTCGGCAGGCACAAAGACATCTGCATTAACCATTCTGGCAATCTTGGTGTCGAAGCCGGAGAGGGAATTCCAGTCCTTGACATTCTTGGGGGCTCGGCGCAGGATTTCTGTGTACTTGGCCGCTGAGTCTGCGGCCTTGATATTTATTCCTAGGGGTTGGGCTATCTCCTTCGCCTAGGCAATGGTGGTGCTGACGAAGTTGCCGGCAAGAATCATGCATTCCTTGGGGTCTGGAGCACCTTCACCCAAGTTGGCCAAGCCAATGGGAGCTACGGTTTGCACAAGATACAAGGACCATAAGTACAAACAAATCAAATGGTTATCCAAAGTACAGAATTCACCAAGACAGAGAAAAGTTACCGAAGATGCTCGTCTCCGCTTGCTTGCATGTCTCCGCCAAAACATCCCGCTCCTTCTGGATTGTCATGTACACCTCAAGGTTCCTCGCATTTTGCTCTTTGGCAGCTTGGTTCTGCTCCTTGAGTTGTGCAATTTCGTCCTTGAGGCGCTGCATCTCGGCATCAGAAGATTCTTGCAGCACCTTCTTCACCTCCTCATGGCCCTTGACGGCATCGGCCAGGTCTTTCTTCAAAATTTTGTTCTCATCATCGAGCTCTTGGATATGCTTGGATTGCTCGACGATGCTCTTGGCCTTGGCAATGGCTTCTATAAGACGGAAATCAGAAAGCATTATGAGAATATGGCAGAAATGAATCCATGAGTAAAAGCAAGGAGCTGTTACAAGAAACAGATGCTGGCTATTTTTATATGTTGCTTCAGGAAGGTTGTTTTACCCTATTCAAGGTCCAACTCCTTCCGCAAAGCAGCAAACCTCTCATTGGCTATGATCCTCCGTCTATTCTCATTCTGCAAACAAACAAGCATGCTTAGTTTCTCTAGAGCATGTAGCCGGAACTATATGGTTTCATCGACAGGGTAGGGGGCTACAGTCATTATGACAGGGGCTTTTGCTCATGGAGCTATTTTTTTCATTAGGGATTACAATCCGGAACAGAATGAGGATAATGTATTGGCAACAATGTTAGATCATAAAGAAGCTATTATATCTCATTTAAGTTGGGCTAGCCTCTTTCTAGGATTCCATACCTTGGGCCTCCGATTCAAACAGGAGGAGTACGCCATGCTAATGTGCCTTGGATGATCCACATCTTCGGGTCAGGCGCTGATGAGCACATTGAACTATCCATGTCCAGTTGAATGGAATCTACCGTTCTTTATGCTCTCGCTAGCTTTGGACTTGTTTGTACCAGTAATCAAACCCAGAATCTCATTTCCCATTGCTTTCATCGCATAGAGCTAGATGCCGCATCCACAGGCCTATTTAGAGCCCCTGTTTTGCACGAAGTTCAAAATGGGATATCCTCTTGCCATAAGATTTTAATCCGCAAGTATGCTACTCTTAGAGAATCTAGCCAGAAATCTTCTAAGTTTCCACCTAGACGCTCGGGGGCTACACTATCAAGGTCCACTCTTAAAAGTTCTTTGGAGCACTCAGGCTAATAACTTTTGTCTATCCTCCTAAGAGCTCGAGGCTATAGAGGGATATACTATGCAAAATAAAATAAGTGAAGTTCAAAAGACTTACAATGGCAATAAGATTGAGATTGTTGGCCAGATTGGCATATGCGGTGTGGAAGATGCAGCCATTGTTTTACACGGCATCTTCCTACACAATAAGGTCATCTAGGCACAATGTGGGAGGAGTTGCAGCCAAAGGAGATGTTGAAGCTGGAGGCATGGATGATGCCCTAGCCGCCTGTTGCGTTTTCAGAACAGATGATGGCTCAGAGGCTCCCGCCTTGACCGTTGCCTCCGCCTCCGCCTCTTCCACCACTTGCTTCCCTTTCTCAGTGGCATCCTTAGCCGGAGCTTCAGCCACTTTGGAGGAAGTGCTCTCCTACGTTGCTTGGCCACTGGGAGCAACATCTGCCTCAATAGATGCTGAGATATCAAGGATTAGATATGTCTCCATGGCGGAGATCTCAGGGATGACGGGGGATGAAGGCCCGGCGAGACCAGCAGAAGGCTTGGCGGTAGGAGTAGGAGGAGCAGTAGCAGGAGAGGGCTTGGCGGCCACATCTCTGGTTAGCATGGCACGGATATTTTTTGACCCTCCAGCATCTCTGGAGCATCGCTTCAAACTACACTGGCTTTCCTCCTACAACATACAAAGTATAAGTACAAGAGTTGAAAAAAAGGTATGAGCTGAAAAGTACAAGCCGGAGAATGAAAACACTTACTCCACAGTAGGAGCCTTGGTGAGGGGAATGCCGATGGACTTATTCTTCTCCGCCTCTAAGGTGGTGGTGGATTGTCTGGAGACTCCACTCTCCGATCTCTTCTTCTTCTTGGCCTCGGCAGCATCGTTAGAGGTGGAGCTCTTCCGCTTTCGTGCTGCCAGAGCTGGCTGATCCTTGGGGGCGTCGTCGTCGGACACCACTTGGATATCCTTCCGCTTGGGATCATAGACCTATGTGGTCATCTAATCTTCCGCCAAGGTCGCCAGCTGGGATATAGAGAAGTGTTAGACTAACAACTTCAAGTCGGAAAAACCTTAGAGTATATAACGAGCAACAAAGGAAACAAAATCTACCTATGGGCATGTCTCGCAATCAAACGTGTCATAGG
This sequence comes from Avena insularis, assembly GCA_023614405.1. Taxonomy (NCBI): domain Eukaryota; kingdom Viridiplantae; phylum Streptophyta; class Magnoliopsida; order Poales; family Poaceae; genus Avena; species Avena insularis. Next base: position 250,451,069 of record CM042696.1, read on the forward strand.
TGATCTTGAAGTTGCACTTCCTGTCCTTCACCTTGACGATGTCCTTAAGCCGGAGTTTGACGGAGTTAGTGGAGAAGTTATCCCGCGAAATTTGCATGGGATCCCTCCTGTCTTGAGTGTACTTGCACATCAACTCGGCGCGATGCTGCAGAGGCTAGATCCGCCTAACAAACCAGCACATGGCTAGGTCCAAGCCCGTCAGACCTACATCCACGAGCCATTCAATCTGCCTTACGACGCGGTTGGCCTCGTCGTCAGAGGGAAGAGAGGCTGGGGTCTGCTATGCGGGCACGTCGGTGCCGACTCCGTCAACAAAGTCAGGATATGTCTCAAGACGGTCAGGAAGAGGAATATCTAGGTCGTAGAAGTACGTGTGTTGCTAGTTCTTGCATGAATCATGCCCTACAATGTCGGGGAAGCGGTGGCTAGGCTTAATCTTGAAGCTAATGGTTCTGTAGATCCACAATTCGTCCTTGGACTCTATGGACTCTCTCTTGATGGTGAAAAAGTACACGAACAGATCTAACCTAGGTTTGATGCCTAGGAATCCTTCACACAAAGCTACGAAGTTGCTAAAGACTAAGATGTTGTTGGGGGAGAGATTATGGGGAAGTACCTGGAAGTGCCGAAGAACGTCCAAGAAGAAGTCGGAGACTGGCAGGCTTACGCCTCGTACTAGCTGGGCCTTGAGGTACACCTTCTCTCCGGCTTGGGGAGAAGGAACCACCTCGCCGGCCGGTGCCGCCCGCTAGACCAAATCCTTCGCCACGAGGAGATACCCCTCGGTGACCAGTTCTTGCAGATATTCGGCGGTGAGGTCAGAGCCCCTCCACACCCCCTTGTGGGAGTCATTGTCTTCTTCAGCAGCTTCTGGCACCGCTCGTTCTTGGTCGTCGCTGGTGGTTTCCACCACGGCAATGACAGGGACAACCACCCCCTCTGGCGGGACAATTACTCCCTGGGATGGCTATGGAATAGCCTCGGCGGTCATCGCCGTCGAAGGGATGGAGCTGCCGGAGGCCATTGTGATGAGGGAGTAGGTGGAGAAGGAGAGGGCTCTGGCTAGGGTTTTCCGGAGAGGAGCTCGAACGGGCGCACGACTAGAGGAAGACGAAGACGAGGAAGCGAATGTGGGTAAAAAGAAAATAAACTGACCACGATGAAAATATATAGACATCGCGTCAAGATTCGTGCTAAGGGATCTAACGGATGGAGTGTTGCGGATGTGGAGACGAACGTGCATGGTAATTTCGCCACGTCCTCCGTCTTTGCCGCTTTGCCGTTTCGGATTTCGCGCGCATGAAAATAGCTGATGATTAATTCTCTGTCTTCTATGAGTTTCGAGGTAGCGTAGGCTGCACCCTACGACATCCACCTGATAGTTGCAGTGAAATGTCACGTCTGAAGATTCCATCGAAAAGGAAGAAATTATCCGGCACTGGAAACAAAGACTCAAGGAATTTCTGGCTACATTGCGAAGCCGGAGTGGATTGTAGGGTTCTTTGGGAGACCTTTGAGATATTGCTTGACGAATTGCCAGCATCACCTAGACGGACTATTCAAAGATCAATGGGCAAGACGGCACAAGATTTCAAAGTCCTCCGGGGGATACTGTTGGGGATATGCTAAATGGGTATCCCCATAGCATTTCACCAATCCGGCTAACCCGGGTAGCCCATAGTTGGTAGCAAGGCCTATGGCCTGCTGGGCAGCCTAGTTAGACGGATCCAGAAGGGAGGCCCATGCTGGATAAAGAAAGGCTATGCAGGAGTCACCGACATACTCGGAGCCTTGTAGTGCAAGACATGAAACACTAGTTCGTCTTAGTGTAGGACTCTTTAACCTGTCCGGCAAGGACCTTTCCCTGTAAACCCTAGGTTCTGGTGCCTTTATAAGCCGGACATGTGGGAGCCTTTAGGACACAAGCACCTAGATTGCTACATATAAAGTGTAACACGTCGAACGGCGAACCTATCACTGTAACTCGGCGTATTGCCATTATAGTGATTTATAGCAGGAGTAGAGTCCCGCCACCGTTGTGGGACTTGAACCTGGGTAAGCTGTGTTACCTCATACCCGTCAACTCACCGCCTTACCCCACGTCTCTAAACACGCACTGTGAGGACCCCTCCATGGCATACTCGTCGGCAATACCACGACAGCCATAGGCGTGCAAGATGTAGGGGATTTGTGAGATGTGTTGTGCCTCCTTTATATCCATCCATTTGTGATCATTGAAATGTTTTATTTAAATAGTGAGAATGAATATCTATGTTTCCCTAATCCCTAATGCTCCTGACCATGGTTGTGGTAACAGGCAGATGGATCATTGGGATTGGGAAGAATTGGACATGAGGACTCCTAGTCAATATATGGGTTGCTTGCCTACTCACTTATAAATAAGAAATATCACTATCACTTATTCCACTCATTCCATTTCGCACTTTCACTATCACCATGAACTGTTTGTCTCCGCGCCTAACTTCTCGTCTGCAGGACCTCTACACATCTTTTGCATCTTTACTTTATGCAATTTACTTATTTCCTAAGCAAGTTCCTCTATCTTTTACTCACCACTTCCACCTTCAACTTTTGCAGTCAATTCACTCAAGACTTGTGACACCTTGGGTGCGACAAAAACACCACATAAAAACACTTTCCTAGGCTCCTTGTTGGGATCGATATAAAAATGGAATTAATACTTCCGTGAAAACATTCTCTGGCGAGCATGTGCACTTGCAGGCCATCAACCGACTCGCTGAGATTACATCCATAAGGTTGCAACATGTGACTAGGTTATGGGGATGGAATATCATGGGAATGAGTAAAACAGAACTTGTCAGTAATGATATTGAACAAGGTATGGTGAGACCAATGATCAGATCTCGGACAAGCCAGTAGCAAAGTACAAAGGGAATTGGACTCGACATGTATGGTTCAAATGCCATTAAACATCATGGAATGCACAAAGATCATTATGGGTATCGTGGTCCACTAATGATCATTGATATGAGAGGTGTCTCGATCATGTTTGTGATGTCCCCGGACTGCTGGGATAACATGCTTACGGGTACGATGGCGCTTGGAGATCATTATGGAATCATCAGAATCACAGGATGAGAGAGAAGAGAAAACTAGAAGTGTTCCATGAGAGAACCGAAATTGTTCCAGGAGGATCTGAAGGTGTTCGGAGTGAAGCAAAAGGTGTTTCAGGTCAAAGGGAGTTTAATAATATATATTTCATATTAATTAATGGAATTAATATTTAAAATATATTTAAATTAAATTAAAATGGGCATACTTCCCTAATGGGCCAAGTTCCTAGAGGAAACAAGGCCCAAGAGGTCAAGCCACCATAGGGTAGGCAAAGCCTCCCAAGGGGCGGCAAGCCAATGACCAAAGGGAGCCCACCCGGCTGGTCTAGGTCTGTGCACGGGGTGGGTCCCACCTGTCTTGGCCAGCTGGCCCACCTCCCCAAGGCTCCTCCTCCCACCTCCTCCTTCTTTACTCCCACCCCGAGACTTTAGTGGAGGATGTGCTCAACTTTTTCCTATATAAAGGGGGCATATGGGAGGGAATAATCATCCAATAATTCTTTGAGTCATTTTACTCACGGAATAAATCTCTCTCTCTAACTCTCGCTGCCTTCTTGTGATGGCACGGTCCCTGGAAGAACTATACACCGAAGAGACGACACACACCTACATCACGCCATTTTGTTGTAGGGATTCCAGCCAGAAGAACTATTTCTGCACTCTTGGCAGGGATCGGAGAACCGAAGGTTGTCATCATACATCGTATGTGTACGAAACCATGGGGGTGTTGCCACTAGTGGTACACAGACTATCGTGACCCGGATTGATGCACGATGGAGCAAGGGTGACCTGCGAGGAGCTTCAAGACGTTTAGGTCGGCTACGAGTACGACTACGTCATCCATGTTCCCCTCGGAATGTTAACCGCTTTCAATCTACAAGGGTATGTAACTGAAACCTCTTTGTTATAGCATTACTCCTAGACTGTAACACCCTCAAATCGGCCCTATGCAAGTTTTTGCGATTCCCACCAAACCCGCATAGAAACGATTCAAAGATGCCCACCAGGCACTTGCGTGTGGGTGGAAAACAAAGTAATACCATTACACAATAGTTCACTATGGAACCCATAGAAACATATATATACAACAACGAGTCCATGAGTCAAGAATACAGATATACAATACAAAGATCCAAATCAACTTGAAAACGACACAACATCTGAGTATGGATAAGATGCAAATGGGGCTAAGAGCCCTAAAGAATAACCAATGGCGTCCATAACCCTGCCTAGGCCAAGGCGGAAGGGTAACCCTGCAAACAACATCAAACTCATACCTGCTAAAACAAAAGGGGTTCCAACAAAGGGCAAAGGAAAAAGGGAGTGGTTAGTACTGAGGCCACTACACGGCGAGTCTAGAATTCGGCGGCTCTCGCCTACATAGGTATGGTGGACTGAAGCGGCAGCGAAGCATCACTACACACCCTATAGAGACTCGATACATCTGTCGTCTATCAGAGAGAGGTAAGAAAGACCTATGCAGGACCAACCTGATACTAACACCAATCATACCCATCTCGGTATTTCCCCCTTGAGACCAAACGAGGAAGTCAAACCAAGGAACTCACATAGTTGGCAGTTTTTATTCATTTCATTATAGTTGCAGCACTTACTAGTCAGATATAGATAGCATTAGTCATCCTAAGATGATAAGCAGTGGGCAGTTTTAGTTAACCATTTCGTTGTAGTTGCAATACTTACTAGTCAGTTGCAATTAGCATAAGACATCCCAAACCCAGCAGTTGTTGGCACTTTTATTTACTCATTCCATTGTAGTGACACTGATTACTAGACATGTTAAAGTCAAATTTATAGCACTACTTTAGTTATAGTTGTCTATGATCGAGATACTGTGCTCATAGTCGTCCATAATCGTGGACACGACTTTCAGAAAGTTTTCCCTGTAGGGGTGCACAAATAGCAACATACACACGATCAACCTTGGGAAGAACCAAATAAAAAGCAACAATGCCTCACGACAAAGCATTCACAGGATTCATAAATTATTTCAGGGGCCACCCCCAATAAGCTACCCTCTACGAAGTCGGCCAGCTCCACGACGGACCCAGGGTGTGTGGCGTCGGATGTAAATGAGTGGGAACCCGAAAGTGTGACTGGGCTTATCGATACAGCATAAACGTGGCATGAGTCCCTAAACAGTACAGGTGCTCCACGCACAATCATAAATAAAGCAGTAAAGCATGCAATAACTATAGGATAGTAATAAATCCTCAAACTAGTTTGTGGCCCCAAGAAATAAAGTGCAAATCAAGATCAGATAGAGGGGGGTCCATAGGATCTCCCGTATGTGGAAAGTCTGAATAGTTAAGGAACAAGTATCAAGTACTAGGGCCTACGAGACACAATTGAGCGTGGAAGAACCAAATAACATCTATTGCCCACTGATGTCTCTGCATTAGTTACATATATTCGCAGCATTTTAATTATCAAGTTGAAATTAAAGTCATGATCATCTCTAACATTAAGCATGTGCCAACCTCCCAACAATGCTGGAAGATCGACGACTTGAAGCAGCACCTGAGCAAGCAACTACGACTAGCAAGGCCGACCGTCTATCAAACAATAGGCAATAGGGTGTGTCCAAGGCAATATAGAGGCTGCAAGGAATATAAAGGCTGCACGGGAACTAAAGCATCACGGACACATAGCAATAGATCAACGGGAAGAAGTAAAGACTATAAATAAAATAGGTAGAAAGAGGGAGATTGCTCGCCTGAGAACCATTGTTGAAGGTACATTATTCTAAGAACTTCTCGCTACTCGCATCCACTCAACGGCCTAATCCGTGAAGAAGCAAAGCACTAAAAGGAACATCGGATGCACTATTTAATACTATGGCAGAAGATCGGGCATGATGCATGTATGATGTATGAAATGGCAAGTATGTGATGCAACTAGGCAATATTAAGTGGAACTGGGGTCCCGACAATTAAGTAGGAGGTTCATGTTGTTTAGCTACCCTATGATGGCTCTGAAATACAGCCATCTACGTCCACATTTAAACTGGATATCATTCATAATTTTGATGAAATATCTCTCTAAACCTTTCCACTAATGCCTAATATTCAAAGGGGTATGCAATCATTTCATTCTATTTTTTCCTATGCAGATAATGACGTTTTATGATGGGAATCACTACATTTATGTAAAAGATACGAGATTTCCAACAACCAGAAGAAACAAGGAGCCATGGATCGGAGGCAGACGCTTTAATGACCAACTATACAACCGGAATGAAATTTTGTCCATATAGTTCCGGCCGTATAGTTGCCATCAACGCCGCTAGGTCAAACAGTAGAACTTTCGTGAAGGGACCCCTATATAAAGAGGCCTCGGGCGACAAGAAGCATGCGCTCGAAGAAACCATCAGCCACCCCCCAGATCTCCATCCACAACACCAACGAGCCGCCGGAGGAATAGACTTAGATCTAATCTCTCCACCACCATAGCTATATTCCACCACTTGTAATAGTAGATCTCTTCTTCGATTGGCGACATTGTAAGACTATTTTCTATCAATCTCATGATTTCTACTACAATGTTTATGATCTTTGATCTCATCTCTATGTGTGAGTAATTCTCCTTGGGCTAAGGGCTTCGGCCTAGCCATGTAGCTTTTTTGTGCATGTTATATATCATAGATGGGATCATGTATTAGTTTGTATGACATGATGATTATTGTATCCTCTCTTTCCTCAATCTATGGACTTGTCAGGTACCCAAGACCCCGAGGATTGAGCCAGGTATAGGGAGTATGAGTAATGACTAATCTGCAGGATGGGAACCCCGGTGACGGAAAGGGTAGTACATCTGTATGTGAGGGATTTACTGGGGATTAACGGTGACATCACTATGCATATCATTAGTTCTCTTTCTTCTATGGATGAGACATGTAGGTTATTGCTATAAGCGGTTGCGGAGGCAATAGCAATAATGGATGCACTTCCCACATATAATTTATCTTGCTCTAAAAATTACATGCATACTTTATTTCTATCTTTTATTCCCATCAGATGTTTTGCATAGCTATAGGTGAAACCAAAAACCCGAGGCCCTCTCTCTCCATCATCGACAACAACAAAAAGACGCAAACTATTGGTCCGATAAAAACACAAAAGGAATTCTAAAACTCCTGAAGGTCCGTTAAAGTAACTTCACTACGCTTCTGCTTCCCGAGGATTCGATAAAGCTAGGTCTACTAGGGAAAATAGCTATACTACATCCGTATTCTGGATCGAAGTTATTAACCCTTTTTCTGGCGATGTTGTCGGGGAAGCGATAGCTACCCTGGTGACGTTAGTAGGAACCTTGCTGGTTTTAGTTCTTGTTTTTAATTTTTAGTTTGCTTTCAGTCTTTATTTGAAAAACCAAAAAAAATAGTTAGTCTTTAAATTCTTTTTTTATTATTATCATAAGTTTCTGTTTATGAAAACCCAAAAACATAGGAAATATGGCTAAAAAGAAGCTTGGGGAATTTTCCACTCCCAATAATGATTATTTGCATACTCCTATTACTCAGCCAGCAATTGTTGCTGATGACTATGAAATTAAGATCCATTACTTAAGTTTGGTTCAACAGAAACAATTTGGAGGCTCTGCTGTTGAGGACGTGGGTATGCACTTAAATACTTTCACTAAAATATATGATATGATGCGCATAAAATATGTTGACCCTGATGCGATCAAATTGCGTTTATTTCCTTTCTCTCTTAGAGGAAGAGCAGAAGAATGGTTGCTATCTTTGCCTAAAAATACTATTACATCATGGGTGGGATGTACTTATTTATTTATGACTAAATTTTTCCCACCTACAAAGACTATGGAACTAAGATCTAATATTATTGGTTTTAGACAAGAAGAGCTTGAGCCACTAGCGCTTGCATGGGAGAGGATGAAAGAATGCTTAAGAAACTGTCCCAGCCATGGGATGGAAGATTAGTTAATCCTCCATTTATTTTATAATGCTCTTAATCCTGTGTCTAAGTCTATGCTTGATACTACAACAGGAGGAACATTTATGGGTAAACATATTACCGAAGCAAAGCAGCTGCTAGACAATATGCAAGACAACCATGCCCAATGGCATGTGGAAAGATCAAACACGAAGAAGGTGAACTCCGTCTCACCACAAGAAAATGAATAAATCAATGCTAAGTTGGATGAGCTCATATTAGCCGTGAAAGGTAAGGAAACCCCGGTAAGAGCTATTCCCGAAACTAATATTGAAGAAATAGACTTCATAGCTCATAATGATTATAACCCTGCTTGGAAGAAATATTATAATCCTAATTTTCAAAAACATTATTCTAATCCTGCGGGTAACTCTAATAATAATATGGGAACTAGTAATGGTAGTCTCCAAGAAACAGTTAAGTCTTTTATAGACTCACAAAATGAACAAAACAATATTCTTGTTAAAATAATGGAGAACCATGATCCTATGCTTGGTAAATTATCTAACCAAGCTGTAAGTTTGAGGAATGATTTGCAGGCCCTCCAAGAAAGGACAAGGATTATTGAGGCACAGCTAGGTAATATAACCGAGAGTCAAAGTCTCATTCTATATAAATTTGCAGGTAAAGTTGAGCCCAATCCTGTTGAAGAACTCAAAATGATGAGGATCCAAAGATAGGAGCCTGAAGAGCTTGATTTCAGTAATGCCCCTTCACCAAGCTACACCATCGAAGACCTTGTAAAGAGGATCAACGTCAAAATTCCGGTAAGTGAAGGTAACAATGAAGCAATGTATCAACACTTTGTTGATCAAGTAGCGATTAAGGTATGCGATCTTGAAGAGGAATACAAGAAAATCGCTAAAAAAATTACATGTTAAACTAGATGATATATTTGATCCCACGATTAAAATTAAGATTGGGACCAATGAGATAGCTACACTTTGTGATCTAGGTGCAAGCATCTCAACAATCCCAAAGAGTCTTTTTAACAAGTTAAATCTTGGCTCTTTCGAAATCACTGAACTAAAACTACATCTTGCAGATTCTACCTATAAACAAGTTGTAGGAATTAAGGACAACACTTTAGTTTACATTAAAGGTTGTCCTGCTCTAATTGACTTTGTTATTGTGAACATGCCTGAAGATGATATTGCTCCTATCATACTAGGTCGTCCTTCCTTAAGAACTATAAAGGCTTTAATTAATCTCCATGAAGGGAACGTGAAGCTGCAATTGCCTTCGCGGGATCCTTTTGTTATCAATTTCCATAGGAAAAATAAAGCCAAACATGATGATAAGGAGGCCATCACTTTGAAGGCCAACTACTTTGGAGTGGGTGTTCCACTCATCTGGCCCAAGTGAGTAACATCAAGGTCAAGCTATTGACCATAAAAGAGCGCTCCATGGGAGGCAACCCATGTGAAATAAAGGTTTGAGTTAAGATTTAAGTCTTAGTTTAAGTTTATGTTTAATAAAGAGTGCTAGAAAACTCCATTGAGGAGAAGTAATTCGGTAGTACTTAAAATTTTGCTTTATACATGCTGTTAGTGGTCGATAATTTTAACTGTCAACTTTCTGCCAAAAATAAGGTATTTTGCTAAGTTTCAGTATAAGAAGTAATTCACGAAGAAACGGAAAAAAATTTATGGACACAGAGAGTTTAACGATCAACTATACGGCGGGAATAAAAATTTCAGCCATATAGTTCCGGTCGTATAGATATTTGTGTGATCGAGAATTTTTCTTTCTAAAATATTGATTGTTTAACGACCAACTATATGGCAGGAATAAAAATTCCGGCCATATAGCTCCAGTCGTATAGATATCGGTGCTTTCGTTCGAATTCTTTTTCCACGTACTGACGGATTAATGACCAACTACACGGTGGGAATAAAAATTCCGGCTGTATAGCTCCGGTCTTATAGATATCGATGCTTTTGTACAAATTCTTTCCCAGATACAGACGGTTTGACGACCAACTATACGGCGGAAACATATTGTTCTGGCCGTATAGTTCTGGTTGTATAGTTGCGCCGCCAGGTGGAAACTAAAAAATTGACAGAAGGCTAACTATACGGCGGGAACGCATTGTTCCAGCCGTATAGTTACACAAGTATAGTTGTGTCTGACCATAAAATCGCGTAGGAAGGTACCACCAATTCCAAAACTTCAATCCTTTTTCTCTCTTCTACCTCCAAACTCTCTCAAAACCCCAAGAGATCTTCACCTCTACTCAATTTCGTTCGATTTCCTCGCACACAAGTGTTCTACGGTATGTTTCTCCTCCGATCCTCCAATTACTTTTTACAAATTCATTTTTGATCTATTGTCATTATCAATCTAGGGTAAGACCTACTATGAACTAATTGCCATGATTCTCTTACCTAGATTATTATTTAGAGAGGATTCGTTAGTGTGCTATGATGAGGAATATGTTATACTTATTATTGTTTGATCAAAAAGTTTTATTTTTGTCTTCCTTTATTGTTTTAGATGATGAACACAAGGACCCAAACTCATGCTCGTGCCGCTGCTAGCGCTTCTCGGGCAGTCACTCAAGAACTTACGGGGACACGGTTCAGGAATGAGCTCCAACGCGATCGCTTGAAAAGATCATGAACCGCGAAGTGAAGGCCACCAAGTGGGGTTGCCCCATTATATTGAACCAACTTGGTATTTCTGATGACTTCAATTAACTTTACAATAGAGATGGCCTGCAAAACTTTGTGTACAATGATGTGCCTACTTATCGCCGCTTAACCATTGAATTCTTAAGTTCGTTGCAAAGCACTATTAAACTATGGCAAGGAGAGGACACGATTTCTTTCCGACTTATGAACAACAACAACACTTTAACACTAGATGAATGGTGCACATGTTTTAATTTCCCAAACAATGATGTTAATGTTTTACGCGCATCCTTTACTGGCTTAAATCCTTCCCCTAAACAATATTATAATTAAATGAGTTTCACTACTAGAGTAAGCAAGGGGAAGAATATTCAACATCCTGCAATTCGCTATTTGTACTATGTTATTGCTAACACCTTGCAGGCACGTAATGAGTTCACAAGACTCAATGAGGAGGACATCTTAGTCCTTGCAAAGGCTGCTTATATCAACAGCAACGTGTCACTCCACTTGGGCGCAATCCTTGTGTACTACCTGGAGCACCAATCCTCCCAAAGACAAGGACCAATCACAGGTGGAGGCGTCATGTAGTGCTTGCCAATGCCCTAGGCATTGACCTAGGTGAGCGACGTGTTGTTTTCTCTACTTTGAAAGCTTGTGGAATGCACAGTAGGAGAGGTGGTGTTTATTACTTGCATATTGCTGGAGCTGGGCGTATCTACCCCGCTCCTATGCCTAATGGTATTTTCTCTATCGAGGAAGGACGTTTGCTATATGACTTTCAGTTTGAGCAACACCAACCCGAGGAGGAGATTACGGATGAGGATCAGGACCATGAAGAGGAGCAAGAAGTTCCTCATGATGAGGAGCAGCCATCAACCCGGTTCGCTACATACCAAGACTTTAAAGAACTTGGAGGGACTGTTGAGAGGAAGCATATGCTCTCTCTGAACCTCCGAGAATCAACTAGTAACCTCTCAACTCAATTTGCAAACTGGAGTTCCGACTTTTTCCCGCCACCACAATGATTTGAAGGGCTTACAAAAGCCTAAGATTAGGGAAGTTTCCTCATGTATCTTTATTTGGCGTTCATTTGCTTTTATTTATTTCAAGGTTGTGTTTTTAATTCGAGTTTATAAGCACTCGTGTTGGCTTCCCGAACACTTTATCTTTAGTTATTTCTATTTGATTTCGAGATTTTCTAGCCGAGCTTTGTTGCCAATTTTCTATTCTTTAAATTCCCTCTCTTAAAGCAACAAAAAGATTTCTCCATTTTTCTTTATTTTCCCTCTTTATTTTTCTTTCCACCTCGAGGTTCTCATGTATTTGCAGGAGAGTGATCGACTTCGAGTTTCTAAGAAACAAATAAAAAAGGAAGAGAGAAGTGGAACCAAACATGAGAGGTATGTCTTATGACTCCCCACTTTTGAAGTTTGAGAAACCCATGCTAGTTAGTAGTAAATGTTGAGATATTATATTGGTGGAGTGAGTCTTTGTATTTTAGTAACATTTTCATTTTCATGGGTATTTAGTGGGGTACCTTTTGTTCTAGCTCTTGTAATTAACCAAGTCTTGCCTAAAAATTGCTAAACAATTGTAATAAGAAAAGTCTTACAATTGAAGGCTTGGGTGTTGTAGTGTTTAGTCTTGAAAGCTTATTTCTAGAGACACTCAACACCACTGAAAATGTTTATTGACTTGATAGCTCTCTTTAAAAAGATTTGTTCGATTGAATGAATGTTTAGCGGTTTCTGTGAGCATGCCAAAGTTACTTATTAATAATAAGAATGACATTGCTTTACGCGTGTCAAACTTCATGGGATGCCAACAATACTGCTAGCCTACGAACGATCTTCATGGAGGAAACTCTAGATTTCGGCTATGACTTGATTAAATACATGTAGCAGAAATGCTACAGTGGGTAAGATTCTTGGCACTCCTGGGTAGTTGTGTTTATGATGGAATCACTCCTCTAGCTATTATGAGTAATCATTATGCAAAAGGAACAAAAACCTTAGTGATGCCACGAGTGTCCATCACAGCCCGATAAACTAAAACAAAAAATTTGGCATGCTCTCAATTACTCAAAAACTAAAAATTTTGAAGTACAATGAATAGAAAAGTAGTGCTTGAAAAGTCTTGATTTATTGATGTGAGAGAATTGAGATACTCTAGTATATATGCTTTTCATGACAACTCTCACACTCTCAATTTACATGATTATACTTTATTGTTCAAAGGCAAGCCTATGAGTTGATTACCTGACATGGAATAAAGTTTACTCATTTGAATCATCCATGTTAAACAATAATTTTGCTGCGCTATAAGGATGCATAAAACCCATATGATATGCTTGCCATTACTCTATCTATGGTGAAGTTTTTCAGATTTATGAAGTGGAGGAAACATGAGACTATCAATCATGAGTAAGATCATCATCTTGTTATTTCAGTTTAAATGTTGAGTTCCTTTTTGATTTTGGTTTTTTTGCTCGGGGACGATCAAGTTTAAGGTTGGGGAGGTTGATGGCTCGGAATATAGCCATCTATGTCCACATTTAAACTGGATATTATTTATAATTTTGATGAAATATATCTCTAAACCCTTCCACTAATGCCTAATATTTAAAGAGGTATGCAATCCTTTCTTTGTATTTTTCCTCTCCAGATAATGACGTTTTATGATGGGAATCACTACATTAAAGTCAAAGATACGATATTTCCAACAACTAGAAGAAATCAGGAGTTGTGGATCGGAGGCAGATGCTTAACGACCAACTATACGACCGGAATAAAATTCCGGCCATATAGTTCTGGCCGTATAGTTGCCATCGATGCTGCTAGGTCAAACAGATCAACTTTCGTGAAGGGACCCCTATATAAATAGGTCTCGGGCGACGAGAAACATGCGCTCGCAGAAACCATCAGCCACCCCCCAGATCTCCATCCACAACATCGACGAGCCGCCGGAGGAATAGACTTAGATCTAATCTCTCCACCATCATAGCCATATTCCACCACTTGTAATAGTAGATCTCTTCTTCGATTGGCGACATTGTAATACTATTTGCTATCAATCTCATAATTTCTACTACAATGTTTATGATCTTTGATCTCATCTCTATGTGCGAGTAATTCTCCTTGGGCTAAGGGCTTCGGCCTAGCCATGTAGCTTTTTTGTGCATATTATTTATCATAGATGGGATCATGTATTAGTTTGTATGATATGATGATTATTGTATACTCTCTTGCCTCAATCTAAGGACTTGTCAGGTACCCATGACCCTGAGGATTGAGCCAGGTATAGGGAGTATGAGTAATGGCTAATCTGTAGGATGGGAACCCTAGTAATAGAAAGGGTAGTACGGTTGTATGTGGGGGATTTACTTGGGATTAATGGTGACATCACTATGCATATCATTAGTTCTCTTTCTTCTATGGATGAGACTAGTAGGTTATTGCTATAAGCGGTTGCGAAGGCAATAGCAATAATGGATGCACTTCCCACATATAATTTATCTTGCTCTAAAAATTACATCCATACTTTATTTCTATCTTTTATTCCCATCAGATGTTTTGCACAACTATAGGTGAAACCGAACGCCCAAGACCCTCTCTCTCCATCATCGACAACAACAAAAAGATGGAAATTCTTGGTCCGATAAAAATGCAAAAGAAATTCTAAAACTCCCAAAGGTCTGTTAAAGTAACCTCACTACGCTTCTGCTTCCCGAGGATTCGATAAACCTTGGTCTACTAGGAAAAAAGAGCTATACTAATCCGTAACCTAGATCGAAGGTATCACCCCGCAAATTAAATGTTTTCTTAACAAGACAAAACATGGCATCGGTTCACTACACAAATTTAAATGGAGTCAATATAAGACTAGAAAAGTCCGTATATGGACTCCATATTTAATTATGAGGTGAATCGAAAAAGTACCCCACAACCCTCAACGAATATATGCGACATGAATGATTTAATATGCAACAAGTGTATGTCATATATTATAAAAAATAAGGGGGATCTTGGATAGGGTCACACATCTCGGTCCGAAGATCTTGGGATCTCGGGGGATCAGGCCCGACTTCGGACTCCGGGATCGGGGTCTGTCTTTAGAGGCTCGGTCGTCGTATCCATGAAGGATGACTCGTGGTCTTCGGGTCTGCCCTTCGGTTCCGGGGAAGGGGTTCGGGGCCTTGGCATCCTTGAAGGGGACCTTGTCGTTCCGCGGTCTTCGGTTCCTTGAAGAAGATCATGGCGTTTCGAGCGGTTCACATTCCGTGTCGACGACTTTTGGTTTCGGGGATCTTCGGGTCGGTGAAGGGGCTCTCGGGTCTCCTGCTCTCGATGACGGGCTTGTGTCGCGGTGGTCTTGGATTGTCGATGGAAAATTTGGAAGTGGCATCCGAGTCCTCCAATAGCCCCACAATGTTCCATCGGTAACATTTGTCGGAGTCTAGTCGAGCTTGTCCAAATTCTCGCTCTTATCTTTGCAGCACCAACGCGGTACAGATCCGAGCAGCACCGCAACATCACCATCATCCCCACACATCTCTACCTCCACATCAACCAATATTACCATGACTATGATGAACGACCCTGGCGGACAGAGTTACTGCAGAGGACGATGCGCGGGGATGCGGGCTCGGGTTGAAGAAGGCAGTGGCGGGTCGTGCTGGTAGCGGCGAGGACGCGGGTCGACGATGTTGGTGCCAAGCGATGGTGGCTCGGACGAGCTTGGCGGGCCGAGCGGCTAGTCGAAGCAGGGGAGACGGCTGCACTGGCAGCGGCTCCTGGCGACGGAGGGTGAGGCCGACGAGACGAGGCAGGTCATGTGGCCTTCATGGGCAGCTCTGCTGCGGCGGCCAGCCACAGGGCTCATGGCGGAGACGGTGCCCGAGGTCATTCAGGCCGGCGAGGAGGTAGAGGCCAGTGGCGGCCGAGCCTACGGGGAGCACGAGAGCGGCGGCCATAGTGCGAGGTAGCGGTGGCGGTCACGCTCCAGGGGACAGGGACAGAAGGCGGTGGCGGCGCTCGGGGATCGAGGGAGCCCGAGGTTGGGGACAGGGAGTGGGAAGCTCCATGGGGACACGAGGGCGGCGGCGGAGGTTCTCGCGAGGGAGAGGGTTGGGTCGGGGTTAGCAGACAGGGAGAGGTTGCGTGAGTGGAGCATGCGGGCTGGGCGAGAGAGAGTAAGGTGGGGTGCTGGCATCGATTGCGAGTGGGGAAGGGAATACTGAGGCGTGTCGGTGGGGTGGGCCAGGGGAGTGGGCTGCTGCGCGTGCTAGGTCTGGCGGGGCGCTGGGTCGGGTGCCATTGCGAGTTGGGTACGTGACTGAGTAGCGCTAGACTATGGTTGCGGTCGGTGTGCCGCGCACCGTGTGTCTGCTTGTGTCGCTGCGCAGGGTGGGTTGGGTGGTGCGGTACATGGGCAGAGGTAGGTGTGGAGCTGGGTAGTTTAGGCAGGGACTAGGTGCTAGGGTTTGGGTGAATTAGGGTTTTGGGTCGATCTTCAGGTTTCTATCGGGGTGGTAGGTGGCTGTGGGCTGGGCTTTCGGGTCTGACCTGTGGCTGCCTCTCCCGATACAACTTTATTTTAAAAATATGTTTGCTTTATTTTTAATCAAAGATTTTATAAATAGTTTAGACAAACACAATACTCTGAAGGTCCGGGGTTTGGATTTGAAATATAGAAGGGGGATATTTAGAAAACAAAGATAAGCTTTTAGAAAATAGTTTTAGACAAAATATGCATGATGACATGACAATGCTCAAATGCAATGTGACATGATGACATGCGCATGCAGTCATGCCGATGCACACAATAAAAACATCCGCGTTTTTCTAGTAGTGGTTTTACCCGGAGTGCTACAATTCGATCCCACTAACAATGGATCTCGCCCTCGAGATCCATTGTCATGGTACGGGGAAGAAACAGATGGTCTGAATCTTCTCACTTCGGCTAGGTCCTCGCGACACCACTAACAAAGATTCTTGCTCTGTCTTGAATTCGGCGACACCACCAACAAGGGGTCATGGCTCACGTCTGTTGAGGGAACACTCTGGATAAACAAAGGACAAAGATAAAGGTATCAAAAGGTAAGGCCACCTCTAATTTCGATAGAAGGAGAGAAAAAGGTGCAACCTAATCCACTTCAATGTACGAAAGCGAATAGAATGAGTAGTCAGCATGGGGGGCAATCCATCATGCACCCATCCTATTACTCCGCACATGCAGTAGAAAAATCGTGCAACCAATTCTCGGAATTCAGACTGAAGATCTTCACAAGCAATGTTCGGAAAGCAAAGGAGTGAGGCAAGCTCTTTATCGGATCTGATGTAGATGATGTCATCACGTTGGAAACACCGAAAGATATAAAGAAAAATTTTAGTGACTTTTGGGTCACTTGAAAGGTACATAGAGGAAAATTCCTCAGATAGCATGAAGACCGGATGTAGCAACACCGTTACAAGAAGAAGGAAGCGAAACCCTGAAGGTATGACGAAAACCCAACCGCGATAATTCCTGGACTCAAAGAAAGGTAAGAGAACAGATTCAAAACACGCGAAGGTAAGATGAGAATAGCATAGGGGTAAGGAGTAAAATTAGACCTAATCAGATCAATCCAACTGATTTGCAAAAAATAGTTGGACACTCTACATCGGCCGTTAGCTAGGTTATCCTATAGGCTGGATGAGTGGGGTATCGCAACTACTGAGCTCTGATACCACTTTGTAACACCTCGAAGCGACCCTATGCAAGTTTTAGCGATTCCCGCCAAACCCGCATAGAAACGATTCAAAGATGCCCACCAGGCACTTGCGTGCGGGTGGAAAACGAAGTAATACCATTACACAATTGTTCACTATGGAACCCACAGAAACATATATATACAACAACGACTCCATGAGTCAAGAATACAGATATACAATACAAAGATCCAAATCACCTTGAAAACGATACAACATCCGAGTATGAATAAGATGCAAATGGGGCTAAGAGCCCTTGAAGAATAACCAATGGCGTCCATAACCCTGCCCAGGTCAAGCCGGAAGGGTAACCCTGCTAACGATGTTGAACTTATACCTGCTAAAACAAAAGGGGTGCCAACAAAGGGCAAAGGAAAAAGGGAGCGGTCAGTACTGAGGCCAGTACTCGGCGAGTCTAGAATTCGGCGGCTCTCACCTACATAGGTATGGTGGACTGAAGCGGCAGCGAAGCATGCACTACACAGCCTATAGAAACTCGATACATCTGTTGGCTATTAGAGAGAGGTAAGAAAGACCTATGCGGGACCAACCTAATAATAACACCAATCATACCCATCCTGGTATTTCCCCCTCGGGACCAAACGAGGAAGTCAAACCGAGGAACTCACACAGTTGGCAGTTGTATTCATTTTATTATAGTTGCAGCACTTACTAGTCAGATATAGATAGCATTAGTCATCCTAAGATCATAAGAAGTGGGCAGTTTTAGTTAACCATTCTGTTCTAGTTGCAATACTTACTAGTCAGTTGCAATTAGCATAAGAGTTGACACTTTTATTTACTCATTCAGTTGTAGTGAAACTGATTACTAGGGATGTCAAAGTCAAATTTATAGCACTACTGTGCTCCAAGTCGTCCATAATCGCGGACACGGCTTTCAGAAAATTTTACCCTGTAGGGGTGCACAAATAGCAACACACACACGATCAACCTCGGAAAGAACCAAATAAAAAGCAACGAGGCCTCACGACAAAGCATTCACAGGATTCATAAATTATTTCAGGGGGCCACCCCTAATAAGCTACCTGCTATGAAGTCGGCCGACTCCAGGACGGAACCAGGGTGGGTGGCAACGGCTGTAAGTGACTAGGAACCCGAAAGTATGATTGGGCTTGTCGATATAGCGTAAACATGTCACGGGGTCCCTAAACAGTACAGGTGGTCCACGCACATTCATAAATAAAGCAGTAAAGCATGGCATAAGTACAGGATAGTAATAAAGCCCCAAACTAGTTTGTGGCCCCAAGAAATAAAGTGCGAATCAAGCTCAGACAGAGGGGGATCCATAGGGTCTCCCTGATGTCTACAAGAGCACAGATCGTTTGTAGCTAGTTTCTAAGTCAGATATCGATCCCACAGTGAGCCCAAAGGTAAGTGTTTATTAATGAAGTCCCTGTCACACCCGAAGTTGTCACAAGTCTTCGAGTGAATTTACTACAAGTGTTGAAATAAGAATGGGATTATAATTAAATGCAATAGATTTAAATAAAACTAAAATGTAAACTTCAGAAATATAATGCAAAGAACGACTTTGCTTGTTTGTTGTTTCCTGCAGATGCAAAAGAAGGCGCGGGGAGATTTAGTTCATGGTAATAGTGAATGTGCCAGGTGGACGAGTGTTAAATGTAACAATTATAATCTTATAGATATATGTATAGGCCAGCAACCCATAATTAACCGAAACTCCTCTTAGTAAATTTCATCTCAACTTCAATAATCATACTAGCCTGCTACCAAAACCATGGTCAGACACTAGACGATTAAAAACCTTCAGGTTGCTTAGCGATTAAGCTCCTTGGATCGGACTAATGCAATAAGCACAATGGTTACTCGTTATCCTCGAGTCAACTAGATTTCCATTGATATCCCCGTGTCACCCGGGGGTCGCCGGTCCACTAGCGTACAAGATCTTATCTATGTAGAACAAGGTATCATGTTGTCTAGGACCTTAATTGGACAACAAAAATTAAGCATCACATAGATAGTCAAGCACACATAATATAGTAATTAGAATCAATCACAAACTAATGGAAAATATATGAAGGCACATCACATCTCACCAATCCCCTACATCTTCCACGCCCAAGGGAATTACTCACACATGTGAGAAGAACGGATCATCAATATAATCAAATAAAGGAATTCATCTTGGTATTACCGTGGAGATCCACAATAAGAATAGGAAAATATCCAACACAATTTAAGATGGAAAGAAACAATCTCAAACCCTAGTCTTGCAAGGTGGAGATCCCTCTCTCTCTCTCTCAAGTACAAGTAGTGGCTATGCGGGTGTATTGGCTAGGAGGTAAAATATCGTCGAGCGAGATGAAGAACGTCTTCTCCTTCTTCTCCGGATCTCTTCTTTCTCCCTTCTGGATGGTGTGGCGGCTGTTGTGTTGTGTTTTCGCCCCCGTTCCTTCACGGAAGTTATCCCTTTTGACAAGACAGAGGCGGCGGCAATTATACTGCGAGAACTATATGGCCGGAAAAATATTCTCGCCATATAGTTGCTCGTTAAAGCTTCTGTGAGCTCCCCTCGCATGCTTCCAAAGTGGGACTTGCTTGTTTCCTTCAGAATATTGTATTTCTCTAGTTAAATGGTCCTATTGAAGTTCAGGACCTGAAACACACATTAAAAACCAAGTTTTCTTTGCTACGGAAATATTAACGTTAGGTAAAACCAGAAAACGATCAAATCCGGGAGAAAACCATCAATAAAAGCCATCAAAAAGTCACTATAAGAAATCTGCTCACTAGTGACTTTTTTTAACGACCATGGATTTTTTGGTCATAGATCTATGACCATTCTAAACCAATTGGTCATAAGGAATTTAGGAGGGTCTAAATCTTAAAAAATAACTACCAATTTAGTCAAGAAGGTCATGATATCCTAACACAGAAAGGTCATAGATAGATAGAACTGATTTGGAGCCTTTTATTTGGTAGACTATGACCAATTTAAATGGTCGTTATGGTTAAATTCTAAGACAAAGAAATTACAGGATTGCCAACTCAGCAATATCACTTCATGTCATGTATATGTGTCGTATAGGATTGCCAACTCAGCAAATTTGCGTGTATGGAAAATTTAGTCAATAAGGTCATGATATCCTAACACAGAAAGGTCATAGATAGATAGAACTGATTTGGAGCCTTTTATTTGGTAGACTATGACCAATTTAAATGGTCGTTATCGATAAATTCTGAGACAAAAAAATTACAGGATTTCCAACTCAGCAATATCACTTCATGTCATGTCTATGTGTTGTACATAATTGTCAACTCAGCAAATTCGCGTGTATGGCAAAAATAAGACCCCCAAGGGATCAAACTAAAGACCTCACCAACACCCCACAGGATACTAACCACTACACCACTGAAATCTTTCTTGCAAGATAAGAAGCTCATCCTTTTTTAACCACCGCAGTGCGCACACAAATATATGGCAAAAATAAGAGCACTAGAGCGCTCAAAATTGTGACCTTATAACTCCGAACAGGTTCATTACCATTGTGTTAGTCAACTAGTTCGTGTCAGTTATGGAGCTTGACCGCATTTAACCACAACTGCGATACATAAAGGCACGAGTATATGGAAAAAATAGCGTGGACGCAGGGATCGAACACGCAACCTCTCCAATCCAACCAATGATACAAACCACCACAGCAGTGCCACCTTCATGATATCTACTCATGCGCTACAATACTTAACCAAAGAAACTTTTTTTGGGCCTAAGATTATAAGGAATGAGGCCTTCCTTTCTTTTTGTCTCTATCCAAGATGGGCCAACATCTCATATTCCATTAGAATGTTTGTATTTCTCTAAATTGTGGCCCTCTTACACAGTTTCCAAATAGCAGATTTTTTCATGCATTCTGAAAATATAATTTCACAATCAGTTTCGTATATGACCTTGGAATGAGATGATACAAAAATCAATATAGTTCAACTTGAAGAGATGCATAACATGAGGCTATAAATGATTTTATTGTGACACCACGTGAAGGATTTAACTTGTTTTTATGGTTTTTTAATTTCTTATGTCTGTTTCAAACTATGGTCAAAACGGCGGACATGAAGGTTCTTAGCTAGGGGATGAACCTCACAAACCTTTTAGTGGATCTATAATAAAATAGCATATTGTTAAGCTAAGAATGATTTTTAAAAAAAATTATGAGCACTAGATCATGTACTTGTAGTTCAAATCGGACGCTGTTCCCAATAATACGGCACACATTTGTCTTTTTCGCGAGGGGTGGACGGAAATGTTTGAGACACCACGGTTCGGACATTTTACATGTAAGGTGGTATAGTATTTTTTTAAATATGGTGGTAGCATTTTGAATGAGCACTTTGGTGGTTGTTTCATAAAACGCTCCGTTTTTGGCACTCAAAAAATAGAAAATGCATTTTCTGTGCGACAAAAAGAAAAGTTCCTCCTGCAATATTGTTCGACATCCAAAGATACACATTCATGCACAATATGGGTACATTATCACAAACTATACCACGATTCTAGCTATAACATTGGTCGTTTGGCCTAAAAGCCATGAAACCTCGAACATCATAGGTCATTTCTGTGAAGGTTTTTTCGAGAGGCAATCAATATACCAAGTTTGGTATTTTTCCTTGAAACTATGTCACATAATAGGATACCATGTGAAGGATTACCTTGTTTGGACCATTTTTGAATTTTTTATGCTAGTTTCAAACTATGGTCAAAACGGCGGACATGAAGGTTCTTAGCTAAGGGATAAGCCTCGCTAAACTTTTAGTGTATTTATGATAAAATAGTCTATTGTGATTCTAAAAATTATTTTTGCAAAAAATCATGAGCATTATATAATGTACCTGTAGTTCAAATCGGACCAGCTTCCTACCATTTCGGTAGACAATTGTATTTTTCACGAGGGATGCACGGATAGATTTGAGATACACTCGTTGGGACATTGTCTATGTAACATGGTCTAGTATTTTTTTAAATAGGTTGGTGGAATTTTGCAACTTTCATTTGGTGGTTACTTCACAAAATGCTACATTTTTTGCATTTGAAAAATGGAAAACGTATTTTCTGTGTGACGAAACGGAAAACTTCCTCCTGCAACATTGTTCGCCATCCCAAGATGTATATGCGTACACAATATGGGCACATTATCACGAACTATACCGCTATTCTAGCCATAACATTGGTCGTTTAGCCTGAAAGCCATGGAACCTCGAACATGATAGGTCATTTTTGAGAAGGTTTTTTCGAGAGGCAATCAATATACCAAGTTTGGTATTTTCCCTTGAAACTATGTCATATAATAGAATACCACGCGAAGGTTTTACCTTGTTTGGACCGTTTTTGTATTTTTTATGCCTGTTTCAATCTATGGTCCAAATGGCGGGCATGAAGGTTCTTAGTTAGGGGATAAGCCTCGCTAAAATTTCATCAGATTTCTGATAAAATAGCATATTTTGAGTCTAAAAATGATTTTTTTCAAAAAATCATGAGCATTATATAATGTGCCTATAGTTCAAATCGGACCCGCTTCCTACCGTTTCGGCAGACATTTATCTTTTTCACGAGGGATGCATGGGTAGGTTTGAGATACCCTCATTTGGACATTATCCATGCAATATGGTCTAGTATTTTTTTTAAATGGGTTGGTGGCATTTTGAAACTTTCATTTGGTGGTTGCTTCATAAAACGCCATATTTTTTGCATTCAGAAAATGGAAAACTCATTTCCTGTGTGACGAAAAAGAAAACTTCCTCCTGCAACATTATTCGCCATCCCAAGATACACTAGTGTGCACAATGCGGGCACATTATCACAAACTATGTCATGATTCTAGCCATAACATTGGTCGTTTGGCCTAAAAGTCATGAAACTTCAAACATGATAGGTCATTTCTGTGAAGGTTTTTTCGAGATATTTGCAATATACCAAGTTTGGTATTTTTTCTTGCAACTATGTCACATAATACGACACCACGCGAAGGATTTACCTTGTTTGGACCCTTTTTAGATTTTTTATGCCCCTTTCAAAAATTTCTCGTTTCAAACTATGGCCAAAACAGCGGGCATGAAGATATGGGATGAGCCTCGCTAAACTTGCACTCGATCTCTAATAAAACAGCATATTGTGAGTCTAAAAATGATTTTTGCAAAAAATCACGAGCATTATATCATGTACATGTAGTTCAAATCGGATCCACTTCCTACCGATTTTGCAGGAATTTGTCTTTTTTGTCAGGGGTGGACGAAAAGGTTTTAGATACCCCAGTTGGTACATTGGCCATGTAACACGGTTTAGTATTTTTGAAAAATAGGATGGTACCATTTTGAAACTTTCACTTGGTAGTTGCTTAACAAAACGCCCCGTTTTTGGCACTCGGAAAATAGAAAATGGTTTTTCCGTGCGGCGAAAAGGAAAACTTCCTCCTACAATATTGTTAGGCATCCCAAGATACACGTGTGTGTACAATATGGACATATTATCACAAACTATGCCACGATTCAGACCATAACATTAGTCTTTTGACCTAAAAGTCATGAAATCTCAAAATGATAGGTCATTTCTGAGAAGTTTTTTTGAGACATCTACAATATACCAAGTTTGGTATTTTTTCTTGCAACTATGTCACATAATATGATTCCACGTGAAAGATTTACCTTGTTTGGACTGTTTTTGAATTTCTTATGCCCGTTTCAAACTATGGTCAAAATGGCGGGCATGAAGGTTCTTAACTAGGGGATGAGTCTAGCTAAAATTGCATTGGATCTTTGAAGAAACATCAATTGTGAGTCTAAAAATGATTTTTTCAAAAAATCATGAGCATTAGATAATGTGCTTCTAGTTCAAATCGGGCCCATTTCCTACCAATTCAGCAGGAATTTGTCTTTTTCGCCAGGGGTGGATGGAAAGGTTTTAGATACCTTAGTTGGGACATTGTCCATGAAAGGTGGTCTAGTAGTTTTTGGAAAATAGGGTGGAACCATTTTGAAACTGTCACTTCGTAGTTGCTTAACAAAATGCCCCGTTTTTGGCACTCGGAAAATAGAGAATGGCTTTTCTGTGCGGCGAAAAGGAAAACTTCCTCCTACAACATTGTTCGCCATCCCAAGATACACGTGGGTGCATAATACGAGCACATTATCACAATCTATGCCAAGATTCAGGCCATGACATTATCATTTTTCTTGAAGCTCATGATACCCTAACCTCCTCATAATACAGCCAACTAATCATAATAGAGATTAGACAATCCACGGATCACCCTGCTGAAGAAGATCTTAGCCGTCCATATGGGCTCCATCCAACGCCCGATATTCATCTCCCGCCAGGTTCTCCACTCCTCCTCCCCCCACCTTTTGGAAGCTAAATGGCCAAAACGCCCTACTATTTACACAGTCTTGCAGCACAGAAGTGACTAGGGACAGGTTCGTAAAATCAAACACCAACCATCCAGATCACGGTCTAGATTCCAGATGACATCCATGCCAATGAACCCCAAACCTTAATCCCCTCTCGTCCCTTGTTACTCTTCCCAGAACCGATGAGCTCCCTTCGATCCGCTTCCCACCTTCGCTGTCCTCCGAACACTAGTCCCCTCACGCCCCTCTCTCCACGTCGTGCTCTTGCGACATCACAACGCCGCCTTCCTCTCTCCCCTTCACCAGCCATAGAGACCGGGCACACGGACGGGGCACCTATGAAGGCCTGCAAGGAGGGGTTTGATGTCTACGCACTTCTATTCTTGTAGACAGTTGTTGGGCCTCCAACTACAGAGGTTTGTAGAACATCAGCAAGTTTCCCTTAAGTGGATCACCCACAGTTTATCGAACTCAGGGAGGAAGTGGTCAAAGGTATCCCCTCTCAAGCAACCCTGCAATCAAGATACAAGAAGTCTCTTGTGTCCCCAATGATGGGTTCGTAGCATGGAAAACAAAAAATTTCTACCGCAAGAACGAACAAAACCCAGATCTAATCTAGATAAAAGCCAAGATCTAATCTATTAGACATGTGCAACGAGATAGATCTGTACTAACCCTTGTAGACCCGAAAGCGTTACGAGATCGGATCTCGTGGTTGATGTAGTCGATAACTTGCCGATCTCAAGATCGAGTAGACGATCCTTCCGGCGCCGCGTTTCGGCAGCGCTTCCTGATCGATCACTGCGTCAGTCGAAGCGGACCTTCCTCTCCCGTTCAATGGTGAGGTAGTAGATCTTCTCCACGGAATCCCAGCAGCACGATGACGTGGTGGTGGTGGTGGAGTAGAGAATTCTGTAGGGCTTCGCCTAAGCCAGAGCAGAGGGAAGGAGGAGGAGAGAGGCGGCTAGGGTTTGAGGATTGGTTGGGGGCCAGGGGTTGGCGCCTCCACCCCTCTATTTAAAGGAGGGAGGCGCCATGGGAGGGGGAGTCCTAGTAGGACTCCCCTCCCTCCTTGGCCGGCGGATTGGGAAGGGGGAGGAGTCCTCCTCCCCCACTACTCCTTGTCTTGCCCTACAAGGATTCCTTGATCCTTTCTTGGTTTTCAAGCAAACTCCAAGAAATCTGCTAGAACCTTCTGGAACATTCTGAAACCTTCTAGAATCCCCATACAAATACTTCGGAACATTTCCTAACTTAGAAAATGATCCCCAATATATGAATCTTATTCTCCAGACAATTCCGGATCTCCTCGTGATGTCCCGGATCCAATCCGAGACTACGAACAACATTCGGTCTCCAATGCACATTCCATATCTACTTAAAACAACTTCGAACCTTAAGTGTGTCACCCTACGGTTCGTGAATATGCAGACATGATGGAGACACCTCTACGATCAATAACCATCAGCGGGATCTGGAGATCCATAATGTCTCCCACATACTCAATGATGACTTCGTGATCGATAGAACCATTAACATACGAAACCAATTCCCTTTGTCACGCGATATTCTACTTATCCGAGGTTTGATCGTCGGTATCTCCATACCTAGTTCTACCTCGTTACTGATAAGTACTCTTTACTCGTTCCATGATATGTCATCCCTTGTGACCTAGTCACATGCTTGCAAGCTAACTAGATGACATTCCACCGAGAGGGCCCAGAGCATATCTATCCGTCATATGGATGGACAAATCCCAATCTTGGTCCATGCGCTTCAACACATACTTTGAGAATACCTAATGACAGCTTTATAACCACCCAGTTATGAAGCGGTATTTGATGTCATCAAAGTACCCATTCGGTGATGGTGATTAACATAACCTCATGGTCGAAGGATTAGGTTACTATGCATTTGAAAGCTTATAGCAATACGAACTTAATGACTTCATCTTATGCTACGCTTACTATGGGTGTGTGTCCATCACATCATTCTCCTAATGATATAACCTTGTTATTAATGACATCCAATGTCCATGATTAGGAAACCATGATCATCTATTAATCAACAAGCTAGTTCAACAAGAGGCTTACTAGGGACTCTTTTATGTTTAAAAAACACACATGTATTAGTGTTTCCTTATAATACAATTATAGCATGGGATGTAAACATTCATCATAAACACAAAGATATAATAATAACCACTTTTATTATTGCCTCTTGGGCATATCTCCAACACCCAACACACCCAATACACTTCTCAGGTGTATAGGTGCACTAGTTCGGCGAAGAGATAGTGAAATACAAGTGGTATAGATAATTATAAGTGGTAACGGTGATATAAAATAGCTTGATGGCATGGAAAAGACTAAAGTAAAACTGAAATAAAGATAGAAGCAGGCAAACATGTACTAGATTTAATAGCAAACAGTGTTTCAATGCTTAGAAACAAGGCCTAGGGATCATACATTCACTAGTGAACACTCTCATATAAATATATTCTTCTTTATGATACTACGCTGAACTACTCTCCGGTTGGACACTCTAATCTATGGTAGGGCTATAACAGCACACCTCAAAGTTCCCTTTCCACATCTAGATAACCCCACACTGTCACCTTGAGCACTAGATGGTTCAAACAAACACCACAATTTCATAAAGACATACAACTCCAAATAGAACTCATAACAAGTATTTGTAATCTCTAGCCTAAGTGCCACCATGGTGTGCACACTGTCAACTTCACACACATGGGGAGAGTAGAGATCTATTAAAGCACTTGAGTAGCAAGTAGATCTATAGATTACAAGCTCATGATCACAATATGATCATGCATAGAGAGATATGAACACATAGCTACCGGTAGAACCCTTAGCCTCGAGAGAGAACTACTCCCTCCTCATCATGGGAATCATCAACGGTGATGGAGATGGCTCCGGGGGCACTTCCCCATCCCGACAGGGTGCCGGAACAGAGACTTTCTGTCCCCCAAATCTCCCCTTCGGTGGCGGCAGCGCTGCGGAACTTTTCTTGGCTAGAGGCTTGACGATTTAGGGTTTTTGCATCGGGAGGCATCTTATAGGCAAAGAGGCAAGGTTGGTGGGTGGCCAGGGGGCCCACACCATGCCCTGGCGCGGCCTAGGGGGACCCGCGCCTAGGGGTGGTTTGGCCACCCTGTGGCCCCCCTTCGTCTCTCCTTCTGGCTCCATGAATCTTCCGGGAAAATAACGACTTTGGCTTTTGTTTGGTCCAATTCCGAGAATATTCATTTTCTGACTTTCTAGAACCAAAAACAGCAGAAAACATGCAACTAGCACTGTGGCTCATGTTAATAGGTTAGTCCAAGAAATCATATGAAAAGTACTCCAAAGTGTGGACAAAACATAAGAAAGTAGATAAAACCAAGCATGGAACATCAAAAATTATGGATACGTTAGCAACATATCAGGGTTCTAGGGCACACAGGACGAGGCGCCAATGAAGGCCTGCAAGGAGGGGTTCCAAGCTCGACCGTGTCATGGGCGCCGACGGAGGGGTTTGATACATTGCAAATGTATCTATAATTTTTGATGTTCCATGCTTGGTTTTATCCACTTTCTTGTGTTTTGTCCACACTTTGGAGTACTTTTCCTATGATTTCTTGGACTAACCTATTAACAAGAGCCACGTACTGTTTTCTGCTGTTTTTGGTTCCAGGAAAGTCAGAAAATGAATATTCTCGGAATTGGACGGGACAAAAGCCAAAGTGCCTATTTTTCGGAAGTCATCAGATGCTAGAATACGAGATGGAGGGGAGCCAGGGGGCCACCACACCACCTGGCCGCACGGGCTAGGCCTGGCCGCGCCAGGGGGTGGTGTGGCCAGCCCAGGCACCCCCTCGGCCTCTCCTTCCGCCTATAAGATGCCCTCGGGACGAAAACCCTAAGTAACCGATCAAAAATCCACGAAAGAGTCTGTAGCCGCCGTCATCTCCATCCCTAGATCGGGAGGGATCTGAAGCTCTTCCTGGCACCCTGCCGGAGAGGGGAATTCACCCTGGAGGCCATCTTCATCATCATTCAAGCCTCCGGTGTGATGCGTGAGTAGTTCGTCCTTGGACTACGGATCCATGTAGTAACTAGATGGCTGGTTCTCCTCCTTTGTGCTTTCATGTCTAGATCTTGTGAGCTCCGTTCATGATCAAGATCATCTATTTGTAATTCTGCATGTTGTGTTTGCGGGGATCCAATGGATATTGATATGCTATTTTAGATTGATTATTGATTCTATCATGTCTTTGTTATTTGTGATCTTGCATGCTTTCTGTTGTTAGTAGCTATCTTGGCCAAGTAGATGCTAGCAACTCCAAGAGTTAGTATTTATGCTCAATAGTGGGTTCATGCCTCACGTAACTGGGAAGTGACAGAAATCTCTAAGGTACTAGATGTGCTGTTGCTACTAGGGAGAAAACAACAATCCTTTGTTCATAGAACAATCGTATTGTTAACTTTACACGCAATTCGTAAAGCAATAGTATGTTGCTTGCAACTTAATACTGGAGGGGGTTCGGATGATAACCTGAAGGTGGATTATTAGTCATAGATGCAGTTCGATGGCGGTCTATGTATAATGTTGTAATGCCCAATCAAGTTCCAAAGGAGTCAAGATGATTAGTATATGCATGTATTGCTTTCTCGATGTTTGTCAATTCCCCCGCTGTAATTTGTTCACATCATGTTATCTATCTTAAGGAGAGCCACCTCTAGTGAACTATGGATCCCAGTCCTTTTCTTTTACATACAATCTATAAACTGTTTACTGCTTTGTGTTTACTTTCTGCAAACTATTACTTCCTTCCATTCTATACGTTTAATCCTTTGTTTTTAGCAAAACACGATGAGATTGACAACCTCATCGCAAGTTGGGGACAAAGTTCTGTGGTTGTGTTGAGCAGGTCTCCACGTTGCTACTAGCACCGGTAGTGCGCTCTGCCAAGGCTCAGCTAGCAACACCTTTGGGGTGTTTCCTTGCTCCTACTGGTTCGATTAAACCTCGGTTTTATAACTGAGGGAAACTTGCTGCTATGCTCATCATACCTTCCTCTTGGGGTTCCCAACGAGCTCTACATCAACACCGAGCCATTAGGGTTTCTTCTCCAGCACAACGCCACGAACCAGGATAGAATGGCGGCCAAGTTCCTGCCTCCGGTGGACGCCAGATCCCCTTCCACGACGCAACGCCACGAACAAGGTCAGGCCTGATGGTGAGATGGATTCTGCATCCTGGAGCTCACCATGGTTGTCCCCGGTCTCAAATCTTTTTCTGCCTCAGGTAAGCACACCATCTTCTGGCTCAGGCCCGACCATGTAGAACTTGTATCGTGTTCCTTCAACTACTGCTATGCCCATTTCCTTCAACTGTAGAAATTGCATGACCCTATACATGTATAGTTGATCATTACCCTGGACATGTATAGCTAAATGACCCTGGACATGCATAGTAGCTTAATATGAGAAACTTGTTCTAAGCATGAGTATGTGTGGCTGCTGGTGGACTGTGATAGTGCTGCTGGGCTATGATAGTGTGTGCAATCTTGTATATAATTTATTTGTTCCGACTAGTTACTCGTCATATTCCAGTTTTTCACTTGAGGTTTGCTTACTATCTTCATTGCAGCTACCGGTATGATGGCTGCTTGCTTCTCACTGAAACATGGATAATAAGAATAGAATATTACTTCTCAATTGATCTTTGTTTATTAACCCTCAATGCTAGTATTATTCTTGAATAGCTACTCCGTGGTTATCAAATTAGTAGGTTGTGTCAAACTGCGGAAATTTGCGACTTGCTAGTTTTTTGAATGCACAAATGCTGCAACTCTTCACTTGTATAAACATGCTCATATAGTATGTCAGGTTTTGGTCATTCGAGGTCAATGCGCAATGTTGATCATGATTTCTTATAGGGTTAAATCTCTATATTTTTTATGGCTTTAGCAATAATAATTGACTAATAACTGTAGCACTTCTAAAACTACATTGTTGTTTAAGATACAAGTTGTGGATGTTTTCTGCATCTCTATTCTGTTTGCATCAATTGGTGTATTGTTCTGTAGTTTGTCTTGTTTTTCTATGTATTTTCTTTTCACTCTTAACTTGTACTAGCATAAATTAGATATGCTATGATATTGTCCCTAAAATCTATTCCATGCTTGACTCTTTTTATTATCTAGGACTATAGGTACGAGCTAATGTAAACCATACAATCAGGTTAATGAAACTGTACATGATCCTTTTATCTCTTCCTTTCTTGCGATAAACTACCTTGCCTTAATCATTACCTTTCTTCTCTGCATTTTAGAGAACATTTGTTTCATTAATCTTGACACTAGATTGGCTTCTTCACATGCAATAGGTCAAGTGATCCAGAAGGAGGGCATGATGCTTTTAGGTCGGTGCAACATGTCAAAAAGCTTTGATTCATCTTTTGTATCTTTGGACTCATTGAAATTTCATTTTGTACTCCACAAGAGTATGTTATCTATCTAGAATCCACGCAAGAAGCACCCTTGTAGCTATGAGCTCTTCCTCTATTGTATGCCCTGTTGGTTTTCAGTTATGGGAAATGCATTGATATTGAGTTGTTTTGTTCAATCAGGGTTGTTATCTTGTACCGTTTTGATTTCCTAGTGATATATACTATAAAGTTTAGCAGGCATATATCAGTATACGTGGGATGTGGGCACCTGCATAGATTTCCTAGGGCTACTACTAGTACGCAGCATCACTCATTCTTTTGCTTACCTTGGAAAATTATTTCCTAGGAGAATATGTTCTTGTCTTATACACTTCTATTACTAGAACAACATCCAGGCCACACACCACACTACTGTATAATCTTACTACATATACTCTGTTTGTTTACCACATTTGTGCCATTTGCAGGTTAGGATGTTTTTTTCAGGGTGGTATAATTATACAATATGCGTAGGTCAGCAACATGAGATGGACCCGACGGTTGAACGGCAGCCTGCTGTTGGACCCCGTGCCATGTCTTGACGCCGACAAGATCAGAGGCCTTTTCACTCCACCATGGGGTAATCATCCCAACAAAATTCCACTCCATTCCAACTATCTGGCCTCATAGAGTCGCACATATATACTTATATACATAATTCTAATCGATGTCGTGTGCGCGTAGGTGACAAGCTGTCATTGTCCGTGTTCTACATGACAAGTACTGTTGTTGAATGTGATGTCTTCAGGACCATCGACATGGATGTTCAGGTATTCTACTATACTCGGCTAAATGCATGTGCACATTCAAAGTAACTAGCTAAGACATGTTTATGTGATGTATCATAGTCCTACCCACTGGCTGCATGGATTTGTGTATGGAACCATTATAAATGGCATTGTTTTATCATCTCCAGGCAAGTTTGATGCAATTTCACATAAAAGAATCGTCGAGCGGTCGTCATTTGGATGAAGATGAGATG
The DNA here is from genome assembly GCA_023614405.1 of Avena insularis. NCBI lineage: Eukaryota > Viridiplantae > Streptophyta > Magnoliopsida > Poales > Poaceae > Avena > Avena insularis. The sequence continues at coordinate 250,483,382 of CM042696.1, forward strand.
GCCACTCTGAATGCTTGACAACGTATATCTTCATAGACAAGGGAAGCTATCAATAACTTCCTGGCCCATCTGCTTGGGATATACGAGGTATGTGCACCTTCTGAATCATCGATTAACCATTCAGTTATCCGATAAAGTTAATGTTACAAGAATCTATTGCTATTACAAGAACGATCTTTGTATACTGGCTTAGTTAGCACATGAATATCAACATTATTATAGTAAACATGATTCTACCTAGCCGCTACTCCATCAGCATCAATCTAACTCGTTTTTGTGAAATTGTGGTCTAGGAATTTGAGAAGATCACAGAGATTGAGGACTATAAGGAGGACGCTGCTATGTGATTTGAGAAATCGTGCTCCAAGAATTGTACAAGGCATAACCTTCTCTAAAGAGGCCTAAATCTATCATTTTGACTTTTTTGTTACACTAGTATAGTATACGTGATTGTGTCACACTGGTTAACTCCAGGCTGAAGTTAGAAGAGCTCGCTGGAGTTAGAAGAGCTCCAGGCTGTGGTACATATTGATTTGTTGTTATTTGAAATATAATAGAAATTGTTTTGCTATTATTTGAAATGTTCTAATTTTCCATTGTTTATTGGAAATAATTGTTGTTTACTGTCAAATTGTGGAAACTAAACCTGATATTGTATGTGTGAGAAATTGAAATCTGACGAATGGGTCCTCTATGAATGTTGAATAGTTAGATCTGTGTGGAACTTCTACATGATGACGTGTGGGGCCAGTAGGGAAACTGGTATTGACAGGTAGGACCCATTTGACTCGTGTGACCTACTGTAAATAAAAATAGGAAAAAAATGTTGGACCAAAGAAAATGCCACATACCAAAAATATATGGGCTGAAGTTTTGGAATTGGCCCATGAAATTGTTGGGCTCACCCAAGTAAAGCACTTCACTAGGGTGGACCAATTTTGATCTACAACTATTTGGATTGGTCATGGATGTGCCACATAGGATTAGCCACGTCAGATCTGACGTGGAGAGGCTAGATTTCTCGTGACCAAAATTTTGGTCATACCCTCTATGACCATCTATTTTGGTCATAGTATTCCATGACCAATTGAAAAAAAGGTCGTTAGCTGTCTATAGTGACCCTCTCCATGTGACCTACTGTTTTTGGTCATATATGAATTACTATGACCTTTCTATGACCAATATTTGGGGTCACGAGTTAGCACATTTCTTGTAGTGTGTGTCGAATCTCACAGCTATCAACTCCCCCAAGCTTAGATGTTGCTCGCCCTTGAGTGACAAGAAAATAAGGAAGAATAGCAAGAATTCGAGACTAAAAATAAAGGAACTCACAAGTTTGAATTGGTACCAAATTATTTTCTACACAATTCCTGCAATCTTAAATATGATCATACAAGTATTCACAAGATTGCACTAAGTACACTTCCTAACCACGTATATCTTGTTAGCAAACAAATCATATGCACAATAAAGTGTCAAAAGTTTAGCTAGGAAGGTGAGACAAATTCTTTTGGTGACTCTCTTTGTTGAGAGATGAAAACTTCTTGTTCTTGTTCATTTAACCAATCAAGAGTACTCAAGTTGGCATCAAAGTATTTAATTTAAGAACAACTCATCTACTCTCATGTCAAAATTTCAAGGCTCTCAAAGCACCTTTTTTCTCTTTCAAAATCTTTAGCTCTTTCATAGAGAAATCATGCCACTATTTTTAACATGTTAATTGGGGTTGTGTTGTGCACTTGTGGCCATGCCAATAAATGATGTTGAGCAATAATGGGCCAGAGGAGTACTACTACTTCACTTGGAACGTGAAACCATGAGGATACTAAAAAATTTACACGTCATAGCATTGTTTCTACAGACGTTTACATAACTCAATGGCCGAAATCAAGTGGTTTCCCACATTTAGATCGTTTGTTGGCTAGCGGAGTTAATAGTACCCCATGGAGCATGATAGAGTTGTAATGACACGCATAAAGCAATATCTTACGGTAATTATTAGAAAATGTAGTGGCATAATTTCTACTACTTCAAAGCATCCATTTAATCAAACAATTTCAATCAAGGGTACTATCGAGTCTATTTATATTAAGCTCAAATACGATGGAGTAGTTCTAAAATCAAATTCTTTTGAGCTAAACATGGACTCAAGTCATCTTTCAGATGCTTTTTCTTGTTGTAAAAATGTAGGAAGTATTTTAACCAAGTTCATTGCTCATTGTTTCAAAACTAAAAGGGAGACACTAGCAAAGGAATAGAATTTAGAGGATAATAAGCTAAATGGGGAGTGGCTCCAGTGCAAACAAGTAAATAATTGTAGGATCAATTTAAGGTTGCAAAGAGTGTGATGAAAGGAATGTGATACCTCCTCTTGCTTGCTTCATTCTCGTAATATAAAGTTGTTATTATACATATTTCAAGTATATGATAGATGTTTATTTTGCATGCTATAGTTGTATTTTAATTTGGAAACTAGGTATGGAGATACCAATTATCGAATCTTGGACATGTAATATATCGCGAGACAAAGGGATTTAGTTACTAGCCTTAAAGGTTCTCATGATCACATAAGTCATCGTAGAATGTGTAGGAGTCAGTATGGATCTCCAGGTCCCACTTATGATTATTGATCTGAAAGGGGCCTCGATCATGTCTGCATTATTCACGAACCGTAGGCTGACAGACTTAAGGGACACTAACACCATTAGGAGCAAATGTGTTTCAGACGAATGAATTGCAAAGCGCTGTAATTATTTCAATAGACGCCGAAACTGTTTCGGGTGAAATTGCAAAAATTGGGTCTGCATGTAATGTTGAAATGTTGCAGGGGGTTTTATGTGAATGTTTATTAATTAAAGTAAATAACAAAATTCTGAATAAATTTAATAAAATAGTTTTATTAAATGAGAGAGCATTAAATTTGGAGAAATTTAATGCATTTAAAGTGGAGACTTTAAAAGAGAATGTGAAGGGGCATTTTAATGTGGAGGGGTTACCACCACATGAATGGGGGAGGTGAGGGGTTGATGGCTCTGTGTATGGCACCTAGAAAAGTGCTGGTGCGGTGTTGATGTAGAGCTCGTTGGGAACCCCAAGAGGAAGGTATGATGAGCACAACAGCAAGTTTCCCTTAGTATGAAACCAAGGTTTAATCGAACTAGTAGGAGCAAGGAAACACCCCAAAGGTGTTACTAGCTGAGCTTTGGCAGGGCGCACTACCGGTGCTAGTAGCAACGTGGAGACCTGCACAACACAACCACAGAAATTTGTCCCCAACTTGCGATGAGGTTGTCAATCACCGTGTTTTGCGGAAAACAAAGGATTAAAGTATCGAATGGAAAGAATTAATAGTTTGAAGAAAGTAAACACAAAGCAGTAACAGTTTATAGATTGTATGTAAAGAAAAGGACCGGGATCCATATTTAACTAGAGGTGGCTCTCCTTAGATAGATAACATGCTGGGTGAATAAATTACAGCAGGGCAATTGAAAAACATCGATAAAGCAATACATGCATATACTAATCATCTTGACTCCTTTGGAACTTGATTAGGCATTACAATATTATACATAGACCGCCATCCAACTGCATCTATGACTAATAATCCACCTTCAGGTTATCATCCGAACCCGCTCCAGTATTAAGTTGCAAGCAACATATTATTTCTTTACGAATTGCATGTAAAGTAAACAATACGAGTGTTCTATGAACAAAGGATTGTTGTTTTCTCCCTAGTAGCAACAACAAATCTAGTACCTTAGAGATTTCTGTCACTTCCCCAGATTACCGGAGGCATGAACCCACTATCGAGCATAAATACAAACTCTTGGAGTTGCTAGCATCTACTTGGCCAAGATAGCTACTAACAACGGAAAGCATGCAAGATCACAAATAACAAAGACATGATAGAATCAATAATCAATCTGAAATAGCATCTCAATATCCATCGGATCCCATAAACACAACATGCGAATTACAAATAGATGATCTTGATCATGAACGGAGCTCACAAGATCTAAACATGAAAGCACAAAGGAGGAGAACCAGCCATCTAGCTACTACATGGATCTGTAGTCCAAGGATGAACTACTCACGCATCACCTCGGAGGCTTGCATGGTGACGAACCAGGCCTCCAGGGTGAATTCCCCTCTCCGGCAGGGTGCCGGGAAGAGCTTCAGATCCCTCCCTATGTTGGGATGGAGATGACGGCGGCTACAGACTCTTTCTTGGATTTTTGATCGGGTACTTAGGGTTTTCGTCCCGAGGGCATCTTATAGGCGGAAGGGGAGGCCGAGGGGGTGCCAGGGGCCACCACACCACCCCCTGGCGCGGGCCAAGCCTGGCCACACGACCAGGTGGTGTGGCTGGCCTCTGGCCTCTCTCCTTCTTGTATTCTAGCATCTGATGACTTCCGAAAAAATAGGCACTTTGCTTTTGTCCCGTCCAATTCCGAGAATATTCATTTTCTGACTTTCCTGGAACCAAAAACAGCAGAAAATAGGCAGCTGGCACTGTGACTCTTGTTAATAGGTTAGTCCAAGAAATCATATGAAAAGTACTCCAAAGTTGGAACAAAACACAAGAAAGTGGATAAAACCAAGCATGGAACATCAAAAATTATAGATACATTTGCAATGTATCAGGGGTCACCCCCCATGGGCACCGGCCATGGTGAGGGATACCCCCTCCTCCTATAAAAGGCCACCCCTCTCACCCTTCTTCCTCACACCTCCTCGTGAAGGATCTCTCTCCCCCTCTAGAATTATTCCCCCATGGTCTCGGATTAGAGAGATACATGTTCCGGGTGGCATTTCGTCTGGAAGGAGTTGCTGCTTCCGCTGAATCGCTGGAGCAAGGAGGCTCAGGTTGTTCGGTGGCCTAAACATGTGTGCGAGTGCGGATGCGCTGCTGGTTTGCAGCGCTAGGACTTCCACATGATCTTGAGATCGGCAAGTGAACGACTACATCATCCAGAAGTTCCTACTCGTTAACAAAACTTTGTTGTCTTCAAGGGTAAGTTCTCCATGGGTGTATATCCACCTGTTGCTTGTATCTAGTAGATAGATCTTGGCGTATAGTTCCCATCGTAGGAATTTTTTTGTTTTCTATGCTGCGAACCCTTCAGTGGTATCAGAGCCAGGTTTATGCGTAGGTGCTTTGCACGGGTAGAACACATAAGAGTATGTGGGGGGTGATGATCATGTTATTGCTTCTTATACGTACTTTGGATATTGGTGGCATAGTGGGATAAAGCGGCCCAGACCAACCTTACAAGTCATCGCACATGAGACCAGTTCAACGACTGACATGCAACTAGTTTTGCATAAGTGGCTGGCGGGTGTCTGTCTCTCCTACTATAGTCAATATCTGATTTACAATGAGTTGCTAATAATTTGGGTATCATCGTTGTGGTTCCATGTTCGTAGGTAGGAACGGTTCTATCTTCGAAATCCCTTAGCCACAATAAACTTGCAATTGATAAATTAGAGGCATCTAGTTTAGAACGTTGATGGGCTTGTGTCATGATATGGCAATGTTGTAAGTTGATGTATAGTTGATACTCTTACAACACACTTAACGTGTAAGTTCCATAGACCTTGGCCTTACACACAAAGGAATGATATAGATCATACAACGATGTATATGATAGTGATCAAATGCAAGAACCATACCATTTCACTTTACACGTATGATGTTTGCATCTTATATTGCTTGTTTGGTGTTTTAGTAGAATTATAAGATGATCCCTCATTTAGATATCAAGATAAAATGTGTTCTTCCTTGAGTATGCACTGTTTATGTTTTGCCGCTTCAAGACATCACGTGATGATCGGGTGTACTGGAATCCACGATTATATTTCGGGTGTAAGACAGTTTTACACACGCGAGTACTAAGGTTCTTACTTGGCGAGCCTAGCATGTAGAGACATGGCCTCGTAATACAGACCAAAAGGTTAAGCATGAGTCATATAGTTGATATGATGCCCATATAGATGCTCGCCTTTGAAGCTACACTGATTCACGTGATGATCGGACTTGGTGTAGTGAATTTGGTTCATGTAATCACCAAAAAGACACGAGGGATGTTGTTTTTGAGTGGGAGTTTAGTTGAACTCAATCTATCATAAACTTAGTCTAAATAAACTTTACAAATTCTGTTGTAGATGGCACCACCTGCTTTTAATTTCAATGTGTTCATGGAGAAAGAGAAACTTGCTGCGAATGGTAGCAACTTCACCAACTGGGCTACGAATTTGAGGATTCTCCTTCTGCTACACAAAAGCAATATGTGCTAGAAGCGCCGCTAGGCCCCCCACCAGCTCCTGATGCCCCTCACGAGGAAAAGAATGTCTATATAACTCGTCAGGAGGACCACAACTTAGTTCATTGCGGCATACTATATGGGCTGGAGCCAGAACTTCGAAAGCGTTTCAAAAATGGCAATGTGTAACATCCCAAAACTTTAATCCAAGCTTATCAAGATCCAAATCATCAAAATTAGGGTTAACAAAAACTTTTCCAAAGTAAAAATGAAAGCATTCATGTGTATGAGCATTTAAAATAGGAATTGATTTTAATTGCCATGGTTCTGTGATTCTTTGCTTATAAAATGTTTCTTAGGTGAAATAAACATCATCTACTTCATTCCCAAACTTTTCCCAAAAAGAACAACTCAAAATGAATAATTGAAGTGAATGGTCATTTTGGCCAAATTAACTACCATGCCTACTTTGGCTATTCCTAGTACTCAAAACTTAACAGAAACATGTGTGGATCTTTACACCCCTTGATAGTACACATAATGAGGTACCAAGGCCCACTTTGTGATCTGCAAAAATCTTTCAAATGCTAATTTTAAATGACAGTTTAAAATTGAATCTATTTCATATGGAAAGATCCCACTATTTCAAAAACCACTCAAACAAGCTCAATTTTCAAAACCCAAGCACCCACAGAGTCTCAAGCTTATTCCTAGCAAACCCACCAAAAATCTTTTCAAAATTCAAAAGTTTATTTCATGCGGCCATTTCATCAAACACTTGGCAGGCATAATTTACACCTTAATCCTAGCTCACTATTTTGAACAGGGTTTTGCCACCAAATGATCTTAATTTAATCCCTTTGTCCCCCCAGGGTCTAACCATGCCATTAGCACCCATCCCCTACCCTCCTAGTGGCAAGGCCATGCCATGCCGAGCCACCCCTCGCCGGCCGACCATGCACTCGCCCCAGCAGACCACTTCCCTCTCTCTCGCCATGTCTAGGAGGTAGCCAGGACCTCACCGCCACCCTCTGTCCCCTGCCCGAGCCAAGCCCCGCCGTGGACCACCGAGGAGAGCCCGCGCCTAGTGCCACCGAGCCATGCCGAGCACGCGCCAGAGCACCACACCCGGCACACGTGCACAAGCCGCAGCCCGTGACCGCCGCTCCGCCACGACCCAGGGAACACGACGGACACGCCCGTTCGCCGCCCAACGCACCACAGCCACCGCTCGCCGTGGACACCGCCGCATCTGCCGCTCAGAGCGCCAGCTCGCCCCGAACGCATACCACCGCCCCTATGCCCGCATTGAGTTCCTAGAGCACCGCCAGGAGACCGCCTGTCGATCGCCACCCTCAGCCATGCCTCTAGCCGGCCGTAGCCATGTCTCCACCGTCGCCTGCCCATCCCGCTCGGTCTCACCGTCGGGCCTATAAAAGGAGGGCACCCCCAGCCATTTGAAGCACACCACTCCACTCCCCTCACCTCACTGACCGTTCCCCACCTCTAGCCGGAACAGCGTGAGCACTTGCTCGCCGGAATTTGGCCGGAGTAGCCCGCAGCAGAGGAGGAAGGAGCGCTGCTGATTGCGACCACCCCCGGAGCTGCCTCGACCGTCCCTGAGCTCGTCGTCGACCACCAGTCCGTTTGCCTGCCTCGCCGAGTCTGCGGTTATGGATAGTTGGAATGGCCATACTGTTTGTTGTCAGATGTTTTCCAAATAACTTGAAGTGAATGATGAATCTTGACTTGACCATAATAGGGTTGTGTTTATGATACTAGCTTCCCAACTTAAGTGATTCTAGAACTTTATTTTATCTTTCTTTGCTTCAGAACTCAGCTTAGGTTTCAAACTTAACCTTATAGTTCAACATAGAGTTTAGCACTTGACTTAGAACTATATTACTTGTTAGTGGTAGTTTGTGAGTACTTAAAGAGTACTCATGGCTTTTGTCCCTAGCTATTCTCGTGGCCTGACTATGAAGGAGACTATCAAGATTATGGCCAACAGGATGGCTATGATAACTAGGACTATCTGCCTTCGTCAGCATTGCCTGTGCCCCTGAAGATGGACCCGACCGCTACGCTTATCTTTTATTTCCGCTGCTTGTTGTATTCAGACTGGATCATGAGATCCTTATTTGTGTAAGACCTTATGTATGGTTTGTAATGGATGATGTATTGTGATATCCAATCCGTTATGTCTCGCAAAAATGGTAATCCTGGGATTGCGAGGTATGGCATAACGGGCATCTGGGATTAAAAATCCGGGTGTTGACACAATGCCTTTGATACCATGGGTGAATTGAAAATGATTTTTGATACCCATGCTGCCGTAGAGAGTTATAATGCTTCAAAAAAGTTCTTTAGCTACATGATGGAAGAGAATAGCTCCGTTAGTGAGCATGTACTCAAAATGTCTGGGTACGCCGATAAGTTGTGTCCTTGGGAATAACGATTCCCATTGACTTAGGCATACATCGTGTTCTCCAATCTCTGCCGCCTAGCTGTAAGAGCTTCGTGATGAACTATAACATGCATGGCATGAAGAAGACTCTCCACGAGCTTCTGTCTATGCTTAAGACTGCAGAAGTGCAGATTAGGAAAGAACATCAAGTGTTGATGGTCAATAGATCCACCAGTTTCAAGAAAGACAAGAAGGGTAAACATAAGGGAAAGAAGGGCATCAAATCTGTTGCTGCGCCTGAAAAGAAATCTCGGCGCTTGTGATTATACCCCTTGCAAACATCTGTAAGTATAAGAAAGTAATTAAGGTAGAAACCTAACCACACCTTTAAACTCTAAGACCCTTACATCCCTTGTGCAATGGTTTCCTAACGGGGGTTCAGGTTTCTATCAGTCCGGCAACCCCTACGATTATTAGCCAAATACATAATGCATTCCTCTAGGCCCATATAGGTGAAGTATCATGTAGTCGACGTTCACATGACACCACTAGAAGAAGTACACCATAACTTAAATATCAAACTATTGAATCTTTCTCAACACAACTCCACTACTAACAACATGACTTCTCCCATGTCCTCAAGAACAAAACTAACTACTCACAAGACATCATATGGATCATGATCAGAGATGGAGTAATGATGTATAACAATCTGAACATAAACAATAATTCAATGGTACACTCAATAGCGTCAACTACAAAGAGTAATCAACACCGGGAAAGTTTCCCCTATGAACTATGCAAGATTCAACGCAATTGTTACAGCAATATGGACATGGTGATGAGGGTGCTGATGGTGATGATGATGGTGATGATCCTGATGAAGTCTAGCTTGATGGTGGTGTTGATGGCGACGATCTCCCCTCTCCGGGAAGGAATTCCCTCGGCAGAAATCTGTCTGCTGGAGAGATCTTTGTCTCTCGGTGTTTTCCGCCCCGCAGAGGCGGCGGAATCTTTCTGTGGTCGCTCCCCGAGTCTTAGGGTTTTGGGAGGATAATATCGAGGGGAGTGCGAGGGTGGACCAGGCGGCCACACCACTGGTGGTGCGGCCTAGGCTGGCCGCTCCGAGGTGGTGTGGGCCCCCGTGGCCCATCTTACCCCCTTATCGCTTCCGTCTTCGGAAAAATAGGATTTTCCGTATATTTCCCGGATTTTCTGATCTTCGCGAATTTTGCCTCCAAACAGCACCTTTTCCATCAGAATCCTAACTGCAACGGTCCATGCTCCAAAAGTCATCAACCATGCAAAAACAGATGAAATAACATAAGTATCACCTCTCAATACGAAATATATCAATGAATAACAGTGAATTATGACATAGAATAGTGATGCAAAATGGACGTATAACCCCCCCCCCCCCCAAGCTTAGACTTTGCTTGTCCCCAAGCGAAACTAAGCTCAATAAACTTGACCTCAGGTTTATGGAGTGAAGAGTCGATAAAAGAATACGGACAAGAAGCATCACATTCATCAAATACATAGATCATAATAGAAGACAACTCACTATTATATAACTCAACTTGCAATGAGTAAAGGAAACACAATAAAGATACATAAAGTAAATCATAATTGGTAATGGCAAACTTAGCTCTTGGTCGAAGAATAGTTGATAATTTGCTGCAGTTCACAAATAACTGGTTTTCAATGATAGCTTTCAAAGTACTAAACATCAAGATAAGAGCAATATGCAAAACAAGGAACATAAGAAACATGATTGAATAAATCATCATATGAATGAATGAAACACAACAACTCAAAATACTTGTTGAGATAGAGAGAGATAGGTTTACTGACTCAACTAACAAGTAAAAGAAAGGCCCTTCACAGAGGGAAGCAGGGATTGCAAGTCTCATAAAGAGCTCCAAAAAATTATGATACTTACTAGCTTTCAACTCTCATTGCCCCTATCATAGGCATCTTTAGATGATTAAGGTTAAAGTGACACAACTAATAGGATATGCTTGACAAGTTATAAGTTGAAATCTCATGCCCCTTACTTATGATTACCGAACCTCATGCTACTCATATTCAGTCACGAGGAATCTCTTGTCATTGTAAATACATGTGTATCATTGAGAACCGCCAACGGGGTACCCCTTGCACATGACACAGGAGCTATCCCGTAATCAAAATGACAAGGCAAGCAGACAGTGAGCATCTCAGCGATCTTTTTATTTGCTATTTGCATAGGTTTTTATTGAGGATACTTCATAGAATGCTCACTATAGTTATGCTTCAAGTTTCCACCATGATTAGGCATAGCTTAGGCTAGCGGCCCAGGCGTTTTCTCTAACACGCATATAAACTCCATGATCTTACAAGGTCCACTTTTATTTCACACCGCCGGGATCCATAGGCAAAAGAATCATGATATCAACTAGGTACAAAGTACCATGGAAGTGTTGAAAGCGTTCCCCATGATACATGGTTCTGCTAACTTCAACTCATAAAGCACAAGCATATACGCAACAAAGAAGGACCCAATGGTTCAAGTTTATTAAGTGCAAGAAAATAAAGTGTGCCATCAAGTTCGTGAGAGCTTTAATCACTAATTTTCACATAACAAGTTTAATTTGGGAGGTAGACAAAAACAGGTTGATGATATCCTCTAAGAGATCCTTCTTGGTTGATCCAGAGGAAGACATTGTGGCTCCAAATCTCGGGGGATCCGAGGGGTTATATATTACGAAGTTTCATATCAAAAGGAAGGTACTAGGAGAAATAGAGTCAGAGGCGGAGTCCGGGGTGGCCACTTCAATAACCATCAGTATCTTCATCTTTATACACTTATTACTTGAGTCATAAAACCCTTCTCTTCCTTATTACACCATTATCTCCACTTCCTGGAAATTTCTTTCACACAAAACTTCACACAGTTCTCATTAGCAACATTAGTATAAGTGAAGTGATAAAACCTTTTGAGTTCAACTTGAAAACCATCAAAACATAATCTACTGTAGCAACTCCTTCCGAAAACCCAAAAAGAATTCAAAAAGGAAATCGAACAAAGAAGCAAATGCAAGAGTGGCAAAATCTTTCAAAACAAACCAGCAGGAAAAGATCAATTTTTTAGAAAATCTTCTGTTGCTCAAAGAAAAAAGTGCGAAACTAACAAAAGTTAAATAACAACCTAGGGCAGAAGAAAAAAATTACAGCTCAATCCGACATAGAGAGATCTCTCACGAATTTTTACGGTGAAGTACAAAAATCTGTTTCGGGACACCAACTTCCCCAAATATTACTTCTCTCTCATTAGAGGTTGATCTTGACACAAAAACCAAAAAAACGGATAAGGAGAGGTTATTACCGAAGTAATAACTTCCAAGACTCAGAGAAACAAAAACAAACTGAAAGAAAAAACAAATTAGGTTGTCTCCCATAAAGCTCTTTCTTTATAGCCATTAGGATGGGCATGATAATTTTGATGATGCTCACATAAGAATATGAATTGAAGTGAAAGAGATCATTAAGAAGCAAAAACTCACACATTTAAGTCTAACCCACTTCCTATGCAAGGGAATTTTGTAAACAAACAAGTTGTTGAAACTAGAGGCTTCTTGCATAAGAAGGCAAAAGAAGTGCAACATAAAAACTTTCAGCATAAAGCAAGGAAACTTGATATTATTGAGATAAACAAGAACACTTTTCCCTCTCTCATAATAACTTTCAGTATCATGCATAAACTTAACAATATAACTATCACAAGAACCGTCATAGCAATGATCACTTATTCTAACAGAAAACAGAGGAATACTAGCTCTCATAACACTACTATGTGAAACAATATTAGAGGTATCCTTACAAAGGATAGTGTGTCCCTCTTCTTCATATTTAGTAACAAAGTCTTTCACATTTGCTATTATAGGTTCATCAACCATTTGTTTATCAGGTTCAACAACTTTTCTTATACTTTCATTAACCATACTAGCTATCATAGAGTGTTCCTTTATCTTAACTGGGAAAGGCATTTTCTCATTGTAAGGTTCAGGTAAAACATGATTAGCAGTATAAACTTCAGTATTTCTTGCAGGAACACTCTTAGCAATATCTTTATAAGGTTCATGATGTTGGGTCCGCAGCATAGAAAACAAAAATTTTCCTACGGTGTGAACTACACGCCAAGATCTATCTACTAGGTACAAAGCAACGGGTGGACATACATCCAACGAGAACTTACCCTCGTAGACAACGAGCTTTGTTAACGAGTAGGAACTCGTGGTTGATGTAGTCGTACACTTGCCGATCTCAAGATCGTGAGGAAGTCCAGCAGGTCCGGCTCCAGCACGTCCATCAGATCCAGCTCCATCAGCACCAAGTCTAGCACCGCAAAGCAGCGGTGCATCCGTGATCGCACACACGTCCGTTACCCCAACAACCTCCGTCCCTCACTCCAGCAAAGCAGCGGAAGCAGCAACTCCTTTCTAGACAAAGCCACCGGGAACGTGTATCTCGCTAATCCGAGACCATGGGGGAATAATACTAGAGGGGGAGAGAGATCCTTCACAAGGAGGTGTGTGTGAGAAGTGAGGAGAGTTTGGCCTTTTATAGGAGGAGGGGGGTGCCCCTCCTTCATGGCCGGCGCATGGAGCAGGTGACCCTTCACCTCCTCCATTCATGTGGTGGTAACTCCCTCCACATAAATTTGCCCCTTCACATTCTCTTTTAAAGTCTCCACTTTAAATGCATTAAATTTCTCCAAATTTAATGCGCTCTCATTTAATAAAACTCTTTTATTAATTTTATTCAGAATTTTGTTAATTAATTTAATTAACAAACATTCACATAAAACGCCTTGCAACATTTCAATATTACATGCAAAACCAATTTCAGCAATTTCACCAAAAGCTTGATTTAGGTGTCTATTGAAATAATTCCAGCACTTTCTTAAATCTTTATCTGAAACATATTTGCTCCAAATGGTGTCGGTATCCCATAAGTGTGTCACCATACGGTTCGCAAATAATGCAGACATGATCGAGACCCCTCTCCGATCAATAATCAGCCAGGACACAGAGATCCATACTGACTCCTACACATTCAACGATGACTTCTGTGATCGTGAGAACCTTTAACGCTAGTAACTAAATCCCTTTGTCCCTGGATATATTACATGTCCGAGATTCGATCATCGGTATCTCCATACCTAGTTTGATCTCGTTACCGACATGTACTCTTTTCTTGTTCCCGTGATATAACATTCTAGTGATCACATCACTTGCTTGCAAGCTATTTCAATGTGATATCACCGAGAGGGCCCAGAGAATATCTATCCGTCATCTGGATTGACAAATTCCACTCTTGATCCATGAGCCTCAACATAACACCTTCGTAGTACTGAACCCATCTTTATAGTCACCCTGTTACGGTGTGACGTTTGATGTTATCAAGATACTCTTCCGGTGTTAGCAGTTAACATGATCTCATGGTCTAAGGATAAAGATTACTTCGTATGATGTTATAGCAATATAAACATAATGACTTAATCGTAATGCTATACTTCGGATGAATGTTCATCACATCACTCCACCAATGGTGTGACCTTGTTATTAACAACATCCAATGTCCATGATCAGGAAACCTTGATCATCTTGTTAATCAACAAGCTAGTCTATAAGAGAGGCATGACTAGGAACCCTTTTTTGTTTATTAAACACACATGTATTGATGTTTCTGAATCAATACAATTCTAGCATGTAAAATAAATATTTATCATAAACATGGAATAAGATAACAACCACTTTATTATTGCCTCTCAGGCATATTCCCTTCAGTCTCCCACTTGCACAAGAGTCAATAATCTAGTTTGAAAAACTTTGCGCATTGAACACCTATGGCTTCCTGGTGTTGCATATACGCTATTGCTAGTGGTTAACATAATCTCCGGATGTGACAGTTTCAGATCCGTGTCTATTTGCATGTCTTTGCGTCTCTACGCATCACTCATTCTCAAATGAGATGGCATTGTGTAAATTTGGTCCTCTGGTGAGACCTTTAGTTCATTCGGCTCAAAATATGTTGATATTATTGTCACACAATATATCTTCATAGTATTAGCCCACTTTGAACCACACCTAGTTTGATAACAAACTACTTAACACAAATGCCCTCCTTTGCTGCTACTATAGCAGCTATATACTTAGCCTTTTGTTGTAATATCCGTCACAATATCTCAACTTTGGAACTCATCCAAATCCATCATGGAACATCCTTTCCATTATATTGTGCCACCCATAGTCTAAATTGAGATAAATTTAATTTGTATCTTTTGACAAAACTAGTATCAATGTAACACTTTACAATGAACTACCTTTAACTATTTGTCACTTATACATGATATATTCTTAGTTCTTCCAAAGCTCATAAGAATATCTTTACTATTGTCCAATGATCATCTTATGAATCATTCTGGTATATGCTCATAACATTTAGAGCATAGGACATTCTGGATATATACATATCATGGTATAATCGATCAGAATCTTCATGTGATTTTACTCACCAAGTGTTGAAACACTTGAATCTGAATACAATTCTTTCCATGCAGCAAGAACCTTTCTTGCTGTTTCCATATTGAACCCTTTCAATATCTCATATTGAACCCTTTCAATATCTTATATATGTATGTCTGGCACAACCATATTAGCGCCTTAATCTATCCATATAGATATTGATGCCTAATATTCTGGGTTTGCCCAAGTCTTTCATCGAAATCTTATTTTAATAAAATCCTTAACTTGTGTCAATTCAAGATACATCATTTCCAATCAACAATATGTCCTCTACATAATGTATTAGAAATATGTCTCAGCGCTCCCACTTAATTTCTTGCAAATGCAAGCATCTTCATCATCTCCGATGAATTTAAACTCTTTTAACAGTTTCATCATGGTGAAGATTCCAACTCCGCTATGCTTACTTCAACTATTGAAGTTTACATGCCCTTTTAGCACCCTTTGAATTAACAAAACCCTTCGGACCATGTCATGTACATGTCCTAGGTTACCGTTCTATTAGAAGAACCTTGTTTTGTTTATTCAACTACCATATACCAAATTATATGTAGTGGTTGCTACATTAATCCGTCAAGACTGTATATCGCTATGAAAGATCATATCTTGTCATAGTCAACTCCTTGAACATTGCCGTAAACTTCTTTCCGACATGTCAACTATTTCATAGATGTCAAACATCCATGTCTATTTCTTTATAGATCCAAACACGACCGATAGGCTTCACGCCTTTCCGGAGGGTCTTCCAAGTTCAGAAACTTGATTTCTCGTGTATGGATACTATCACGGGTTCTATGACCTCTAGTCATTTTATGGAGTCAGGGCCCATCATCGCTTCTTTCCATGTAGTCGGTTCATCATTGTCAAAACAATAACGACTTGCTTATCAAATCTTACTATTTGATTCTTACCGACCCACACGGTTCTATAGGAACTTTAATCTCCGAGATCACACCTTTTGTAATCACGAGAGCCATGAGCATTGTGGCCGTCACCAGGACACTTTCCGGCGCTGTGCTACTTAGCACATATAGATAAGGTTCAACAGCCTTATCAAAGTTCTATTGTCCTCCCACTTAACTTTTCATGAAAAATTCCTTCTCAAGAAATTTGACGGTCCAAGTAACAAACTCTTTTGTCCTTGGTGTTATGGAGAAATTCCCAACAAATTCTTTGGGATAACCTACAAAGACGTGCTTATCCGACTTTGGTTGTAAACATTTTACTTATGCATAGCATACCAAAATTTAAGAAAAGACAATTCGGGTTTTATCCCAAACCATAACTCATATGGTGTCATTTCAACGGATCACGATGGTGCTCTTTTGAGTGTAAAAGCAGTAGTCTCTAAAGCTTCAATCCTTAAAACATAATGGCAGTTTTATAAATGACACCTTTGATCTTACCATGTCAAACATGGTTTGATTTCATCTCTCGAATATGCCATACTCCTATGGTTTATCGGGGAACACAAATCATGGAACAATTCCTCAAGTCTTAGGTGTTTTTGCTAAACATGTAACTCAAATATCTTCCTTTATGATCGAATCATAAACTCTTTATTTTCTTGTTACAATGGTTTTTCACTTCATCTTGAAAGTCTTTGAACAACTTTCAAATGTTTCATACTTCTTCCTTATTAAGTAAATATACAGATATATTCACTCAAATTCTTGAAGAAAGCATATGAAGCAAAAAGATCCATCGCATATGGCTACACATAATGGACTTATGCACATCAGCATGCACAATTTCCAATAAGCTAGTCATCCGTTCCTCTTTGGCCTATGAACGGAGTTTCAATTATCTCGAGGAAAGTCTCACATGCATCAATTGATCAAAATCAAGGACTCCAAAATAACATCAACATGGAGTTTCTTCATGTTTTCTTTCAAATATAATTCAAACAGCGATTCACTTCATAAGTGATCTTTCAATCATTTGTCTTGCGACATTTTAGGAATAGTGTTTATGGATGTGATTTCTCCAACTAGACTTGTAAAAGTTCATCCATCCTTTATGGAATACGGTAATTATTTGAATAGACACTGTTCTCATGATACCAGAACAAAATAACAATTATTTAAACAAATCTTGAAGGCTTGGTTTGATGACAACGAAAAACACAATAACACTTTATTTGTTTTCAATGAACATCATCACTCATTCTCTTGCTAGTTACTTAGGCCATTGTAGTTCATGAATTGCGTTGTCCTGTATGACACTTCATACCAACCAATTCGGTATCCAATACCGGTATCCAATACCTAAGAACCACATTGTTTAACAAGCAAGGAATATAGCCATAACATGTATATCTTCTATATACCTAAGTTGGACATATCCAACCTTTTATTTTCTGCCAAATATTTTATAGATTCTCTTTCAGCAATTCCTTTTTCTTTTAAAAGAATATATCAACATCAATAGTGGTGTCATCAACATGACACATGGTACAAAGCGTATATAGTCAACTACTAATACCTTTGGACTTGCACTTTGAAGTGGATCACCATCATCAAATGTTTGGTGTTCTTTCAAAAATCCATTCTTTAGTAATCTATTAGTGTAGTAAACATTTTACTTACATCTTCGATTCATCCTTATCATGACAACTTTCATGATCAAGCTACTATAGCTTATAAGGAAGAATCACGAGTATAATATCAGTTCCCAAAACCTTTTTGGTAGATTCGGATGCCTAGCATCTCCATCCTTCACAAATTCTCATACAATATGAGAAGATGTATTTTGCTAAATTATACTCTATCATAATGCAACCAAAAACATTGTTTCAGATATCACAATATCTTTCACACATGATGGTTTCTGAAACAATTTCCAGCTCCAATATAATCTTGATATTAAAACAACTTTTTGAATATCAATAATCATGGAGGCAAACATGATACTTTAGATACTAACATTGGAATCCTTACTCTTGATTTAATACTACTTATTAAACTTCATGGAGTAAATAGAGTTTGCTGAAAGTTTGCAATAGGACTTATAAACTTTAAATTGACATTCAAAACAATACGATACCAGTTTGTAAAGTAAATATCCAGAATTCTATAGTTCTATTATCTCAAATAAAAACTAAGCCTAAGGTAGAAAACGAATGCCAATGACTACAACAAACTATGCAAATTCACTTTGATTTAATTTATGACAAATTTGGTTCGACTAATCCAAATTAGAAATGAACTCCCACTCAAAAACGACATCCCTCGTGCCTTTTTGGTGATTACATGAACCAAATCCACTACACCAAGTCCGATCATCACGTGAGTTGATGTAGCTTCAAAGGCGAGCATCTATATGGGCATCATATCAACTATATGACTCATGCTTAACCTTTCGGTCCGTGTTCCGAGGCCATGTCTGTACATGCTAGGCTCGCCAAGTAAGAACCTTAGTACTCGCGTGTGTAAAACTGTCTTACACCCGTTTGTATGAAAGCGTAGAGTCGAGTACACCCGATCATCACGTGATGTCTCGAAACACGATCCACAAAACGGTGCATACTTAAGGAAGAACACATTTTTATCTTGATATCTAAATGAGGGATCATCTTACAATGCTATAGAAAGTGCCAAACTAGCAGTATAAGATGCTAACATCTAATGTGTAAAGTGAGATGATATGGTCCATGCATTTGATCTCTATCATTTACATCGTGGTATGATCTCTATCATTCCTTTGTATGTAAGGCCAAGGTCTATGGAACTTACATGTTGAGTGTATTGTAAGAGTATCTATCATACATCTACTTACAACAATACCATATCAATACAGTAGCCCAGCAACGATCTAAACTAGATGCCTCTAATTTATCAATTGCAAGTTTTACGTGGCATAGGGATTTCAGAGATAGAACCGTTATTAGCAACTCGTTGTAAATCAGATATTGACTATAGTAGGAGAGACAAACACCCGCCAGCCACTTATGCAAAACAAGTTGCATGTCAGTCGTGGAACCGGTCTCATGTACGATGACATGTAAGGTTGGTCCGGGCCGCTTCATCCCACTATGCTACCAATATCCAAAATACATACAAGATGCAATAACATGATCATCATCGCCCACATATCAACATATGTGTACTACCCGTGCTAAGCACCTACACATAGATCAGGCTCTGATACCACTGTTGGGTCCGCAGCATAGAAAACAAAAAATTCCTACGGTGTGAACTACACGCCAAGATCTATCTACTAGGTACAAAGCAACGGGTGGACATACATCCAACGAGAACTTACCCTCGTAGACAACAAGATTTGTTAACGAGTAGGAACTCGTGGTTGATGTAGTCGTACACTTGCCGATCTCAAGATCGTGAGGAAGTCCAGCAGGTCCGGCTCCAGCACGTCCATCAGATCCAGCTCCAGCAGCACCAAGTCTAGCACCGCAGCAGCGGTGCATCCGTGATCGCGTCACGCCTGTACCCGACAACCTCCGTCCCTCGCTCCAGCAAAGCAGCGGAAGCAGCAACTCCTTTCCAGATAAAGCCATCGGGAACATGTATCTCGCTAATCCGAGACCATGGGGGAATAATACTAGAGGGGGAGAGAGATCCTTCACAAGGAGGTGTGTGTGAGAAGTGAGGAGGGGTTGGCCTTTTATAGGAGGAGGGTGCCCTCCTTCATGGCAGCGCATGGAGGAGGTGACCCTTCACCTCCTCCATTCATGTGGTGGTAACTCCCTCCACATAAATTTGCCCCTTCACATTCTCTTTTAAAGTCTCCACTTTAAATGCATTAAATTTCTCCAAAGTTAATGCTCTCTCATTTAATAAAACTCTTTTATTAATTTTATTCAGAATTTTGTTAATTACTTTAATTAACAAACATTCACATAAAACCCCTTGCAACATTTCAATATTACATGCAGATCCAATTTCAGCAATTTCACCCGAAACAGTTTCGGTGTCTATTGAAATAATTCTAGCGCTTTCTTAAATCTTTATCTGAAACATATTTGCTCCAAATGGTGTCGGTATCCCATAAGTGTGTCACCATACAGTTCATGAATAATGCAGACATGATCGAGACCCCTCTCCGATCAATAATCAGCAGCGGGACCTGGAGATCCATACTGATTCCTACACATTCAACGATGACTTCTGTGATCGTGAGAACCTTTAATGCTAGTAACTAAATCCCTTTGTCCCGCGATATATTACATGTGCGAGATTCGATCATCGGTATCTCCATAACTAGTTTGATCTCGTTACCGACATGTACTCTTTTCTTGTTCCCGTGATATAACATTCTAGTGATCACATCACTTGCTTGCAAGCTATTTCAATGTGATATCACCGAGAGGGCCCAGAGAATATCTATCCGTCATCTGGATTGACAAATTCCACTCTTGATCCATGAGCCTCAACATAACACCTTCGTAGTACTGAACCCATCTTTATAGTCACCCTGTTACGGTGTGACGTTTGATGTTATCAAGATACTCTTCCGGTGTTAGCAGTTAACATTATCTCATGGTCTAAGGATAAAGATTACTTCGTATGATGTTATAGCAATATAAACATAATGACTTGATCGTAATGCTATACTTCGGATGGATTTTCATCACATCATTCCACCAATGGTGTGACCATGATATTAACAACATCCAATGTCCATGATCAGGAAACCTTGATCATCTTGTTAATCAACAAGCTAGTCTATAAGAGAGGCATGACTAGGAACCCTTTTTTGTTTATTAAAAACACATGTATTGATGTTTCTGAATCAATACAATTCTAGCATGTAAAATAAACATTTATCATAAACATGGAATAAGATAATAACCACTTTATTATTGCCTCTCGGGCATATTCCCTTCACACGATACTTATTCCACTTCTTTTTAGGCACTTCAATGTAGGAAGCAAAAGCCTTAAAATAAGAAGCAATAGCTTGAGAGTCTAGACCACAAGCATTTTTAATATTTTGAAAGTCATGAGTTCCCATAAAAGATTCAATGCATTCATAATCATAATTTATACCTGACTTTCTACCTTTATAATTCTCCCAAGCTTCAACATTTTCTTGAATATAGTCCAGAAGATCCTATTTAGCTTATTCTTCCATGCGAGTGAATGATCCAGCACAAAAAGCATCCAATAAATCCTTGTCATGTAGGGGGAGTCTTGCATAAAAGTTATTGATAATAATATTGTTGGGGAGCTCATTAATGGGACATTTGAGCATTAGTAACTTCAATCTCCCCCAAGCTTGGGCTGTACTCTCCCCATCAAGAGGCCAAAAGTTGTATATTTGATTCTGATCTTTATGAAGGACGATAAACTTTGAATAAAAGAGAGGCACTATTTCCTCCCATTCCAGAGCTTGACCATTCTTCAGTAGCTTATACCATTCCTCAGCTCTTCCTTTCAGTGATAATGAGAATAATTTCTTCTTAAATTGATCTGTAGTAATACCTGCACACTTGAACAACCCGCATAATTCATGTATAAAGAGTAAATGATCATCGAGATGGACAGTTCCATCCCCAACATAGTAGTTATCCATAGCACGATCAATAATTCTTGTAGGTATTTTGAAAGCATCAATTTCAGCAGGTGGTGGTTTATCTACTACCTTAGCAGTGGTAGTAGCATTACCAAATAACAAAAATAAAGCAACTAGTAGAAGTAAACAATACTCAAAGTAAAAGTTTCCTTTACCAGTTCCACTCTCCAATAGCGCTTCACTCCCCGGCAACGGTGCCAGAAAATAGTCTTGATGACCCACAAGTATAGGGGGTGTATCGCAGTATTTTCGATAAGTAAGAGTGTCGAACCCAATGAGGAGCAGAAGGTGCTGGCTAGTGGTATGGATCAGGAATTCTCTGCAATTACTTAGCAAATGGATTTTTAGAGGTTTTTGATAAAGCAAGTAAACAAAGTACGAGTAAATAAAAGACAGTAGGAATAAATGCAGCAAGTGGCCCAATCCTTTATGCAGCAAAGGACAAGCCGGTTGTATTACTTAAGATGACCAAACGTTCTCGAGGTCACATGAGAAGACTGTCAAGTGCTTTCGCTTCATCTAGTTGATTAATCTTCTTTAGCTTGCTAACTGTTGTGTGGGTGAACCTGTGCTAATGTGCCGACCTTCCTAGGACTAATACATACTTGTGATTATACCCCTTGCAAACATCTGTAAGTACAAGAAAGTAATTAAGGTAGAAACCTAACCACACCTTTAAACTCTAAGACCCTTACGTCCCTTGTGCAATGGTTTTCTAACGGGGGTTCAGGTTTCTGTCACTCCGGCAACCCCTACGATTATTAGCCAAATACACAATGCATTCCCCTAGTCCCATATAGGTGAAGTGTCATGTAGTCACCGTTCACATGACACCACTAGAAGAAGTACACCATAACTTAAATATCAAACTATTGAATCTTTCTCAACACAACTCCACTACTAACAACATGACTTCTCCAAAGTCCTCAAGAACAAAACGAACTACTCACAAGACATCATATGGATCATGATCAGAGATGGAGTAATGATGTATAACAATCTGAACATAAACAATAATTCAATGGTTCACTCAATAGCATCAACTACAAAGAGTAATCAATACCGGTAAAGTTTCCCCTATGAACTATGCAAGATTGAACGCAATTGTTACAGCAATATGGAGATGGTGATGAGGGTGCTGATGGTGATGATGATGATGATCCCGATGAAGTCCAGCTTGATGGTGGTGTTGATGGCGACGATCTCCCCTCTCTTGGAAGGAATTCCCTCGGCAGAAATCTGTCTGCCGGAGAGATCTTTGTCTCTCGGTGTTTTCAGCATGTGAGGCTGGAATCTTCTGTGGTCGCTCCCCGAGTCTTAGGGTTTAGGAAGGATAATATACGCCAGAGGGGAGTGCCAGGGGTGGACCAGGGCGGCCACACCACCTGGTGGCGCGGCCTAGGCTGGCCCGCGCCAGGGGGTGGTGTGGGCCCCCTGTGGCCCATCTCCAGCCCTCCTCTGGCTTCCTTCGTCTTCTGGAAAAATAGGATTTTCCGTATATTTTCTTGGATTTTCTGATCTTCACGAATTTTGCCTCCAAACAGCACCTTTTCCATCAGAATCCTGACTACAGCGGTCCATGCTCCAAAAGTCATCAACCATGCAAAAACAGATAAAATAACATAAGTATCACCTCTCAATACGAAATATATCAATGAATAACAGTGAATTATGACATAGAATAGTGATGCAAAATGGACGTATCAATGCAGCAGATGGGATATGACGTCACCACTGGTCCGTCTTTATGCGATGGCCGTGGGCAGCTAGCACTGTTCCAAAAGGTGTTATCCCAAGAACAACTTGAAGCTCTACATGAATATCAAGTTTTAAAATAAAAGAAGCATGGT
Organism: Avena insularis; assembly: GCA_023614405.1. Lineage (NCBI taxonomy): Eukaryota > Viridiplantae > Streptophyta > Magnoliopsida > Poales > Poaceae > Avena > Avena insularis. The sequence continues at coordinate 250,507,005 of CM042696.1, forward strand.
TTAGGATATGAGGTTTGTATGGTGTCGGCTGAATATATGGACATGGCTGAAGCATCTCCACAAATGGAAGATGGCAACCAGTCCACGGTCGACGACTTGGAAGAAATAAATATTGGTATGGCTGATGATCCTTGTCCAATTTCTATAAGCAAACATTTGTCCAAAGAAAATAAAGAAAAGTATCATAAATTTCTTTGTGCAAACAGTGACGTGTTCGCTTGGACTTATGAAGAAATGTCTGGATTAAACCCAGAAATAGATGTACATCGCCTTGCCGTACAAGATGACATTGCGCTGGGGAAACAAGCACAAAAAAGTATCGACCTGATATACTCCCAAAAATAGAAGTTGAGGTAGATAAACTCATAGCACTGGGTTTCATTAGAGAAGTCAAATTTCCTAGATAGATCTCTAGCATTGTACCTGTCAAAAAGAAAAATGGTCCAACTCGCATATGTGTAGATTTCAGAGATTTGAATAAAGCTTATCCTAAAGACGATTTTCCCATACCTATTTCTGAAATAGTAGTCGATGCCACCATGGGTCATGAAATATTTTCTTTCATGGATGGTTATTCCGGTTATAACCAAATAAATATGTCACCAGAAGATGAAGAATTAACAACATTCCACAAACCTAAAGGTATATTCTGTTATATTGTTATGCCTTTCGGGTTAAAAAATACAGGGGCAACTTATCAACAAGCCATGACAATTATCCTCGACAAGTTGTTGTATGATATTGTTGAATGTTACATAGATGATATTGTTGTGAAATCGAAAAAGGAACAAGATCACCTAAAACATCTCGCTACGGTGTTCGAACGCCTCAGGCAACATAACTTGAAGATGAACCCAATGAAATGATCCTTTGGGGTTTCTTCGGGTAAATTTCTTGGTTTCATAGTTACAAATAAAGGCATTCAAATTGACCCTTCCAAAGTACAAGCAATTGTGAAAATGCCACCACCCGTAATCCTTAAAAAGTTAAAGAGTTTTCAGGGTCATCTCGCATATATTAGAAGGTTCATTTCAAATTTATCGGAGAGATGGAAACCTTTCTCGCGACTTATGAAAAAGGAAGTCCCTTTTGAATGAGACCAAGCATGCCAAAACGCATTCTTGGAAATTAAAAAATACTTTATAAACCCTCCCGTGTTGGGAGCACCAGTTAAGGACCGGCCATTGATCCTATATACGGCTGCCATGTTTACTTCATTAGGAGCCCTCTTGGCATAAAATAATGATGCCGGCAAAGAAACATCTTTGTATTATCTCAGTCAACTACCCAGACATGAAAAAAATATGTCTCGCACTGGTCTTTGCTGCACAAAAGTTGAGACATTACATATTAGAGCACACTGTCCACTTAGTCTCGAGAGCAGATCCTCTAAGATATATCTTAAATAAAATGGTGCTCTCTATAAGGTTAGCTAAATGGGCAATGTTTTTGTCACAATTTGACATCACGTATGTACCTCAAAAAGCCATAAAAGGTCAAGCTTTGGCTAACTTCCTTGCAGCACACCCGATCTCGGATGATTTTCCTATAGATGATGACTTGCCTGATGAGGATGTATTCGCTACATCGGTTACTAACTCAACATGGCAAATTTACTTTGATGGCGCTTGCCGACAATCTGGGGTAGGAGCTGGAGTTGTTTTCGTTACACCTAATGAAGGAGTGATCCCATATTCGTTCACCTTAACATCAGCAATATCAAACAATTCAGCCGAATATGAGGCCCTCATCACCGGTCTTGAGATAGCTATAAACATGAAGCTTGATACTTTATCGGTTTATGGAGATTCACAATTAGTGATTAATCAGTTAATGGGAACTTACATGGTGAAGAAACAAGAGTTATTGTCATATTTCAAAAGGGATAAAGAACTCATGGCCATGTTCACCGCTCTGACTATTCAACATATAGTTAGAAATAAAAATGAAAAGGCTGACGCCTTAGCCAGTTTAGCCGCTAGTATGTCATTAAATGCACATGAAACAATGGATGTACATGTGGAACAACGAAGAATACTACCAATATTTGCTGAAGAAGAAGAAACACCAGTATCTTCAGCAATGACAGCCAACATATGCGAAATCGAAGTGGGGGATTGGAGAGAACCATTCCTAGAATATTTACTTCATGGATACTTACCACCGGAGACTAGAGAAAGGTCTAGAATTCGCAAAAGATCAATTCATTATACATGCATCAATGAGACGCTTTATAGACGCTCTCACAACGGCATATTATTGTGTTGCCTCGCTGGAAATGAAATTATGGAGGCCCTAAACGAGGTGCATGCTGGAATATGTGGTGCACACCAATCTGGTCCTAAACTGCACTATCAGCTAAGGCATATTGGTTATTACTGGCCTACGATCTTTGAAGACGCCATCAAGTTCGCAAAGAAATGTCACGAGCATCAAGTGCATGGTGATTTCATACATCAACCACACAAGCCACTCCATGCGACGAATATGTCCTGGCCGTTTGAACTGTGGGGACTGGATATAGTAGGACCAATTCATCCACCTTCGTCTAAGGGTCACAAATTCATATTAACCGTGACCGACTATTTCTCCAAGTGGGCCGAACTCACACCACTAAAAGAGCATAAAGCGGAGAATGTAGAACATTTCATAAGAACACAACTTATATATCGCTTCGGCGTCCCGTCTCGGATCATGTCCGATAATGGAACCCCTTTTAAAACTAAACTAGTGGATAAAATGTGCTCAAAGTTTAAGATAAACCATAGCTACTCGACGGCATATAACCCGCTAATGGATGGGCAAAGGCCTTCAATAAAACCCTCTGCAAATAACTAAAGAAAGTCGTATCAAAGAATAAGAGTGAGTGGCATGAAAAACTTCTCGAAGCCTTGTGGGCTTATAGAACCACGACGTGCACGCCGATAGAAATGATGCCTTACTCCTTGGTATTCGGGGGAGAAGCGGTTCTACCTTTGAAATTACAGATAGCTTCATTGAGAGTCGCTACTCATGAAAGACTATCAGAAGAAAAATCAATGCAATTATGCCTCGATGAGTTAGAAAGACTCGAAGGCAAATGACTTCAAGCCTTACAAAATCTAGAGGCATATCAAGTTAGGATGTCTCGAGCCTTCGACAAACGTGTTAAAAGAAGGACATTTAAAGAAGGAGATCTAGTGCTCGCTGTCATCCGTCCCATGAATATTATGCTGCGAATTAAAGGAAAATTTGAGCCTAAATGGGAAGGTCCCTTCGTCATAAAGGAAGTTTAGTTTATTCTAGCGGCGCATACCAAATTATCTCTCCGGATGAAAAATACTACGCATGAGTAAAAAAAATATTTATATGACTTCATACCTTTACGAGTATAAACTAGGGCAAACAAATCAAAAATTATATGACTCCATACCCTTACGAGTATAAACTGGGACAAACAAATCAAGAAATTATATGACTCCATATCCTCATGAGTATAAAATGGGACAAACAAACCAAAAAAAAAATCTACTCCATACCCTCACGAGTATAAACTGGGTCAAACAAACCAAAAACAATTCCACTTCATATCCTCACATCCTCACGAGTATAAACTGGGGCAAAAAAAAATTTACTCCAACAACTTACGAGTCTAAACTGCGAAATACAAAAATTATATACTCCAACAACTTACGAGTCTAAACTGTGAAATACAAAAATAAACTCCAACATAGTACGAGTCCTGACCGTGATGCTTTAAAGAAATTACTTGGAGTATAATGTACCTTAATAAATACGACAATAATGTACATTAAACATAGGCACTAGAAATATCTGCACCACGTCCTCATGTCTCAATGTATCAATATTGCATTTGATTCTGAAATAAATGGTTCATATTAGGCTACCAAAATTAGAACGTCTTAAACGGATGCATCACAGAATAAAATCCCAACAGTAAGAGCACCGAAAATAGATTGACCAAGCGCACAGCTTGACGCTCTGGTAGTTCTACATGTGAAATATCCGACCATAAAAACCCAGATCTATTTTACAATCTGATAAATGACTTATTAAATAAGATGATATCAAGAATTAATTCGGCGTTACCCGCCAATTCTTCAAATTCTCGAAAACTGAACTAGCCTCAGATCCCAGCGCTGAAGTTTTCGCCTTGAAAACTTCTACTTCTTGAGCAACCTGAGAATTAGTCTCATGCGAATTGTCCCGGAGCTTCTCAACTTCAGACTGCTTAGCTAAATACTCCGAGTTTAGCTGTACCTCCTTTTCACCTGCTTGTAATGCAGCAGTAGCTTCATCCAGCTTGGCAGTGTATACCTCCACGAGCCTTTGCCTCTCAGCTTGTTGCTCCATCGCAGAAGATATCTCATTGGACTCGTCTTTTAAGGCATTCTTAAGAGACGTAACCTCATTCTCCGCCTCAACAACGGCTTCAGACTTCTTCAGAGATGCACTATCAATTCCCCCTTTAGCTTCTTGCATTTCGATGGAGATAGAAAGGAGCCTCTCCAAAGCTTCCCGGGCAGGAACAACTTGTGGCAAGCCTGGGAGCAATGAAATCAGCGTCCGTAGAAATTCTTGCCGCTGAGGTTCTACCATACTTGAGGCATCTGACGTTTCAACAGCCTTCTTCAGTGTCAATTCAGTCGCCTCCACATTGTTGGTTAATCTAGTTGTCAGTCAATAAGTTCAGGTTAGATCTTTGGTCAGTTTCAGTTAGTTTCAGTTAGCTTGTCAGTTAACTGAGGTTCAGCTATTTGTTAGGAGAGGATAGCTCTCATCTGTTAGAGTCCCGATCTGGGAGCTGGCGGCCCGTTCGCCCGAACTTGGGATGGCACATCCATAGTGGGCATCGTGCTGGTTAGACATGATCTTTTTCCCTTTCAATAAAAGGAGAGAAAGACATCAGAAAGGCTGCAAGTTGTTCGCAGCACAAACCATCGTCTCTCCTCTGTGAATTCTCTGAAATTTGTGAGCGAGAGACTGCAAGTGGTATCAGAGCCCTGTCAACATCAATGGCGGGTTTAAGGAAGGACGACGGGTCCAGATCAAGGTCGCGGCCGCACCCTCCTCGTCAGACCTCTCACTCCCCAGTTCGCCGTGGCCGCAACCCAGGAGGGCACCATGGGCGCGATCTGGTGGTGAGGAAGAGGGTCGTGAGGGAGGCCAACGGCGGTGCCAACTGGCCAACCCTGACGCGTACCAATTACGCGGATTGGGCGGTCATCATGCGCGTACCGCTTCAAGTTCACGGGCTCTGGGAAGCCGTGAGCGAGGGTGAAGTCGACGATCATGACGATCGGGCGGCACTGGACGCATTGCTGAGGGCCGTACCACCGGAGCTGGTGCGCACCCTCGCCGCCAAGGACAACGCCAAGGCCGTGTGGGACACGCTCAAGGCGCTCCGCGTCGGGACGGAGCGCGTGCACGAGGCGAAAGCTCAGACGCGCCGTCGCCGCGACTACGATCGCCTCGCCTTCAAAAACAGGGAGACGGTCGAGGAGTTCGGGCTGCGCCTCTCCACCATCCTCAGTGATCTGGAGATGCTTGGAGATCCCGAGGATGAGCGCAAGGCCCTGAGGAAATTCTTCCGGGTCCTCCCACGTAAGTACCGCTCAATGGCAAATTCGATTGAGTCTCTGCTAGATTTGAAGACGATGTCGATCGAGGAGCTCAACAGGCGCCTGCTCGTGGTTGAGGAGAACGACGCCCTTGACGGAGTAGATGACTCCGGCCAGCTGCTCCTTACGGAGGAGCAGTGGCGGGCGCATCAGCAGAAGGGCTCGCGGGACGCGGGCGGTAGCAGCTCCGGTGGCGATAGCCGCCAAGGCAAGAAGAAGGGCCGCGATGACAAGCGCCCTGTTGGGCCCAAGCGCGACGACGAGTGCCGCTACTGCGGCAAGAAGGGGCACTGGGCAAAGGAGTGCCGCAAGAAGAAGCGTGTCAAGGAAGAAGCTCACCTCGCCAAGCTCGACGATGACGGCGCTGATCCGGCGCTGCTCTTCGCGGAGATCGAGCTCGATGCTGCGCACTCTGCATCGCCACCAGCGGTGGCGCCCACGCTGCCCATGCCAGCACCGGCTGCAGCACCAAGCGCGCCAGAACACGCACTCGTATTCCTCAAGGAGGAGAAGGCCAAGGTCGTTCCCAGGCGGGTCGACGAACCCGTGGACTCCACGTGGTACCTAGACACCGGAGCCTCAAATCACATGACTGGGGACCTTTCTGTCTTCACCGAGCTCGACGAGACGATCACCGGCAACGTCAAGTTCAGGGACGGCCCCGTCGTACAGATCAAGGGCCATGGCACGATCGCGTTCTGCATAGACGGCGGGCCACAACGAGCCTTCTCGGAGATCTACTACATCCCGAAACTCAAGAGCAGCGTCATCAGCCTCGGCCAGCTGGATGAGCATTCCTTTGATGTCCACATCCGGCGCGGCTTGCTCTCAATCCTCGACAGGCACACGACAACCTGCTGGTCAAGGTAAAACGCGTGCCTAATCGCCTCTACAAGCTAACCATGCAGCCGGTATAGCCGCTCTGCCTCGCCGCACGACACGACACAGTGCCCTGGCAGTGGCATGGGCGGTACGGCCATCTCCACTTCGAGGCTCTGCAGAAGATGGCGCAGGACAACATTGTGTGCGGCATGCCCAGCGTCGAGCCCACCGGCGAGCTGTGCGAGGCATGTCTTGCTAGGAAGAATCGGCGGACGCCCTTTCCCCAGCAGGCCAAGTTCCGAGCGGAGGAGCCACTCGAACTGGTCCATGCAGACCTGTGCGGCGCGATCACGCCGACCACGCCGGGCGGACGCCGCTATTTTCTGCTGCTCGTCTGAAATGGATCGTATGGGCACCTAGAGGGGGGGTGAATAGGTGCTACACCAATTTTTAATTCTTTTTCAATTTTAGGCTTAGCACAAAGGTAAATTCTCTAGATAAACTAATATGTAGAATTTCCCTATATGCAAACCTAACTACTAGCGAGTAAGGAGCGAGTGGAAGAGGAACGAGTGAACCGAAGTGAAGCACGCGGAGACACAAGATTTATTTGAGCGCAGTTCCTTCCTTGTTAAGGGAAGTACGTCTGCGTTGGAGGGATGGGCGGTACTAAGACCACCATGCCACAAAAGGCCTTACCCTGTTCTCCGATGGATCTCGGCACAACAGGCCTGCTCCACCTTCCACTATGGGTACCCTTCGAGGCGGGCACCGGCGCCTTTACACAACTAGCGGGGCAACAACTCCACAACAACTTGGAGGCTCCCGAAATGACAACAAGCCGCCACAAGAACAAAGTTGTCAAACACAATAACAAGATCTAGGTATTGACAAGAATACTAGATCAGAGATTTCTCCAAGTGAATGGAGAGGAGTTGAAGTGCTTGATTCTTGATGTTGATGATGAACTTCTCCTCCTTCAATTCCACCAAAGATCAAGACCTTCGAGTGGTTGAAGTGAGAGATTGAGAATGAGAGCTCTTGCACAAGGTCTGGTCAATTTCGAATGAATCAAGAGTTCTGATCGTTGGGGAAGAAGGGGTACTTATACCCCCTTCCAAAAACCAGCCCAAGTGAGGGGTCGGATTATCCGGCCTGGGGAAAACACCACCCCAGACTCGGAATATCCGGCAGATAATCCACCCCCTCACAGAGCGTCGCGCCGAGCTTGCCCTTGATAAACTTCTGGGGGCCGGATTATTTGGTCCTATGCGAAGGCCGGATTATCCGGCCTGGGGAAGAAACGCCCCAGTTCGGATTTTCCGGGAGAAAATCCGACTAGATACCAAGCGACGCGCCTTGGCTCCTGTTGCTCGAAAACTGGGGGCCGGATTATCCGGCACTTGCGAAACCCGGATTATCCGGCCTGGGGAGGTAAAACCGCCCCAGTTCGGATTTTCCGGGAGAAAATCCGACTGGACACAGAGTGACGTGCCTTGGCTTCCTTGAGAGATGAGGTAGGCCGGATTATCCGGCCCTTGGAGGGGCGGATTATCCGGCCCCCTCAAAACTTCCTGCACACTTATCCCACATGAAAAGTCTCCATAGTATTGTTATCTAACACGCAAAACATAGGAAAACATGAAATGTTCTTTCAATCTCCCCCTTTTTGGTGTTAGATGACAATACCAGGATTTGCAGGAGAAAGACACAAGACAAACAGAGATAACTATGAAAGGAAATCCCCCTCAATGTATGCATAATAGAGTTTTGCATTGGAATACAAATGCACACAAATAGGTGAATCTATTCCATAGACAAAAGGGCAAAAACACATACCACCGAAGTAGAGAATAGGCATCCTTGACATAAATCACAATTATTACTGGATAACCATTATGATTGTGCACCTTCCGTGATAAACCTCCAGCAATAGGATATGAATAGATATAACCATGAGCATAATCCACGATATGAAGACCATAGGTATCATCCAGACAACCACATAAAGTATCAACCACAAATCACAAACCACGAATTTAAAAGTTCAACGCTAAATGAGCATAAGCAGGAAATAACAAATAGAAAAGCGCAAGTGCTTATGCCCGACCCATGCAAATCCACGGACAACCTAATAGAACTACTTCTCCCCCTTTGGCATCGAGACACCAAAAAGGGAGAAGAGCGATGCTAGAGCCCCATGGGATCACTCATCGTAGTCCTCGTCCGCGTCCTCGTCCTCTTCGTCATTCTCTTCCTCATCTTCAATCTCCTCAGTGTCACCTTCCTCATCTTCATCATCAGCAGCAGGCGCAGACGTGAAAAAGTGACGCTCCAGCTCACCATAGTTCAGCCCGGAGGAAGAGTTCCACCGGGCATACAGAGTGGGAGGTGTAGGAGCCGGAGGAGCACCCGAAGCGCTAGACACATGGTGGAGAATGAGTTGCTGGGAGTGAGCCAACTCATGGCGCTGCCTGTAAGCCTCGTACTGACCCTTGCGCATGTCCACGCCCATGCAGAGAATGTGACGCTGGAACCAGTTCAGCTGCATGATCTCACGGGCCACGGGAGGTACAGGCGGCCTGCGAGCATCCCTCACGAGTCCCTCAGGAGCAGAGGAGGGGTGAGAGGTCTTCCGAACCTTATTGTATATCTTCTTAGCCTTGTGCACCGAGTCAATGTGGAACTCCTTAGTAGGAAGCAGGTGGCGGATGAGCATCATAATGTAGGGCGCATAGGGAATGGATAGATGGTTGAACATAGCATCACACAGCTCATGGTAAATGAAGTCCATGACATCCAGCCTGTACTGCACTGACTCATCCTCACAAGAAGCAACTTCATGAGATAATTGAAGTATCTGAACAAGGTGACCACGGATGCTGTCATTGTTGCCCCCACTCGGTGTAATAGAGTCACGGAAGAGACCCACCAATGCAGCATAGATGGGAGCAAGACCAGCCACAGTACCCATAATGCCATTGTCCACAGTACACGGAGAGAGAGCAGCATCCTTGTTGGGATTCAGCTGAGTGATGATGCGGTGACCACTGGCTCTATCCCTGCTGCGGAAGGAGTACCCCAGAACCTCAGCAAACACGTGAAAATCAGCAGTCATGAGCCTGTCATGAGTCATCCACTTCATAGTGCGACGCTCATCACCACAAATCACCAGAGTGGAGAATAATTTCTTCACCACCTCAGAGTCAAAGGAGCATTGCAGAGACATGACACCGTGCAACCCCATCCTCTCAGCCACATACATTGCATCCACAAGATGCGCTTTCTCCAAAGCCTCAGCAAGTACCAGTGGGTGCATAGGCCTAATGTTCAGCCTGGCATAGATGTCTTCATAAATCCCTTTCTGTTTTGCACACCAAAACCAGGTATCCCCCAGCTCATCATCACGAGGCAGCTTAGCAAACAAGTCACGGTGACGGATGGCAGAGTAGGAGAACGCATCCAGAGCCCTGTAGTTGATCCTGGGCTCCTTGCCCTTCCTCTTGGACACCCCCTTCCGAGTCCTCTTGGATTGTTCAGCCATGCGCTTCTCTTCGTTCTTCCTTCTCCTCAATTCAACTTCGTCCACTAAGTGACCTTGTCCGTCGTCCTGAAAGTACTTGGCGTGAGGATGGCGCTTGTAGGTCTTGGAAACACCGGATCCACCTGTGAGGAGAATAAGGGCGATAGCATGGGGATAAGCATACACACAAGTCCAGGAGAGAGCATGGAAAAAGTAGTCAAAAAGTTCATAGGTCAAAACTACTCAATACATACACCAGAGTGAAATTGAAGCAGACTTGAATCTGTCAGGCCGGATTATCCGGCCTGGCCAGGGGCGGATAATCCGGCCCTGGCAGAAATTTTCGATTTCACCAAGATTGCATGCAAAAAAATAGATCAGGCCTAGAAAATGCAAGACTACGAGTTCTATGCGAAAACACATCCTTCTAGACAATGTTCCAGCCAACAAGATACACATCTAGCAAAGATGGGAAGAGAGGGAGTTACCCTCACTCATTGGAGGAAGAACGTGGAGGAGAAAGTACCCGGAGGCACGTAGAAGAAGATCCGAGGAGGCCCGGAAAATCCGGTGGCCGGAGAGGCTCCGGGAGGGTGAGGGCCGGCAGGCGGCGGCTGGGGAGAAGGAGGGGGCTGGGGGAGAAGTGTTGCTCGTTATGAGCCCTTCTCCCCCAGCCCTGCCCTTTAAGATCAAATCCGCCAGGGCCGGATTATCCGGCCTAAATTCTGGGATTCTGTTATACACAGAACCAGGCCCGTGCGTCCCCAAACAACACCCCCACAATGTGTACAAGGGACTTGTGTGCAAGAATAGATGGCTTTGAGGTAGGGAAGGCTTAAGATTAAGAGAGCCAAACTGAGATGGTACTAGACACTCAAAATTGCAAAAACCAAATCAAATAAAAGCCAAGATTGAGTGTGATTCCCATAAGAACAAGAGAGAGCAAATAACATCCAAAAAGATCCAATTCTCCACAAAGGAGAGGGCGGTGGCCGAAGCCACCTTGTTGGAGTGTATGGTGTGACACCGCGAAGATATATCTTGGGTTCACGACCAATACTCATCAATAAGCTCACATATCACAACATGATATTAAGAGAAATGATATAACTTGCTATTGGCATTATGGGGGGAGGGTTAGCCCAATAAGTTAGGACCACACTCCCCCTATATCCATGCCCACACAGAGGCCAAACAAGGATTGAGATGTACGAGTGGGTGCATCGGTAATCAAGACAAGCTCCCGGAATCAATGATATTTAGCTCATTCCTCAAATAGCAGAATCTTGCTTCATCAAGTGGCTTTGTAAAAATATCCGCCAGTTGGTTCTTCGTGCTCACAAAATATAGATCAATATCACCTCGAGCAACATGGTCACGAATAAAATGATTCCAAATCTCAATATGCTTCGTCCTTGTGTGCTGAACTGGATTGTACGCAATTTTGATAGCACTTTCATTATCACATAAAAGAGGCACTTTGTCACAATTGACACCGTATTCCTTTAAAGTTTGCCTCATCCACAATAATTGAGTACAAGCGCTGGCAGCAGCAACATATTCAGGTTCAGCGGTGGAGAGAGATATACAATTCTGCTTTTTGGAGGACCAACATACAAGAGATCTTCCCAAGAATTGACAAGCTCCAGAAGTGGACTTCCGATCATCCTTATCACCAGCCCAATATGAGTCAGTATAACCACATAAAGAGAAATTGGAGCCCTTGGGATACCAGAGACCAAAGTTGGGGGAATGAACTAAATATCGAAAGATCCTCTTGACCGCCACTAAGTGGCTTTCTTTAGGAGCTGCTTGATACCTTGCACACACTCCCACACTCAACACAATATCGGGTCTAGATGCGCAGAGGTAAAGAAGAGAGCCGATCATGGACCGGTATACCTTTTGGTCCACATCTTTACCATGAGGGTTGAGTTGAAGATGACACTTTGTTTGCATCGGAGTAGCGACACCATTTAGATCCGTCATCTTGAATCTCTTGAGAATGTCTTGGATGTACTTTGCTTGATTAATAAAGGTTCCTTCTCTAAGTTGCTTGATCTTGAATCCAAGAAAGAACCGTAATTCCCCCATCATAGACATCTCAAACCTGTCAGTCATAAGCTTTGAAAATTCATCGTTAAAAGCTTTGTTATTAGAGCCAAAAATGATATCGTCTGCATATAGTTGGCATACGAAGAGCTCCCCCTTAACCTTCTTAGTAAAAAGAGTGGGGTCGATTTGCCCAACTTCGAAACCACGATCTAACAAAAGCTCTTTAAGGTGCTCATACCACGCACGTGGGGCTTGTTTAAGGCCATAGAGTGCCTTATCGAGTTTGTAGACATGGTTCGGGAAGTTAGGATCCTCAGACCCCGGGGGTTGCTTTACGTATACCAACTCATGTAGAGGACCGTTAAGGAAGGCACTCTTGACGTCCATTTGATGCAACTTAAAATTGTTATGGGCAGTATAAGCAAGAAGGATACGGATGGACTCAAGGCGAGCCACGGGAGCATAGGTCTCGCCGAAGTCGATGCCCTCAACTTGGGAGTAAGCTTGTGCCACAAGTCCTGCCTTGTTCCTTACAACAATGCCATTCTCATCTTGCTTGTTCTTGAAAATCCACTTGGTGCCGATAACATTGCGGCACTCTTTCGGTTTCTCCACTAGTTTCCAGACTTTGTTGCGCTCGAAATTATTCAATTCTTCATGCATAGCAACAACCCAGTCTGGGTCTTCAAGAGCTTCAAAGACCTTCTTAAGTTCCACCATGGAGATATGAGCTTGATGCTCACCAAAACTGGCTAATTCTCTTCTTGTAGAAACCCTTCGTCGAAGATCACCAACAACCTTGTCGAGAGTGTGACCCCTCAACTAAAGGTTATGATCAGTCCGAGCCTTGAGACGAAGTTCAATAAGTTTATTGTCTCTTGGTGGAGGAGATTCATCACTTGAGTCTGCATTGGAAGCATTTTCTCCGCCTTGATCAGTAACTGGAACATCAGTAGTAGGTGGTGGAGATGTATGCCCTTGAGGTGTATCCGTAGCCGTAGCAGGAGGCTGCAGAACTGGAGAGTCAGGGCCGGATAATCTGGCTGATGAAGAGGCCGGATAATCCGGCCTGGGAGTACTTGCAGCATCTTCATCAGGAAGCCTGGGACTTGCTTGAACGGGCGAGGATCCGGATAATCCGGGGTTAGCCGGAAAATCCGGCCTGGAGCTTGCGATGATATCTTCACCACCAGGAGCAGAAAGGTCAGCTGGAGAGGGTTGGCCGGATAATCGAGTGTCCACCGGAAAATCTGGCCTGGAGCTTTCTGGAGCATCTTGACCTTCAGCAGTTGATGGAGATGGTGTAGAAGTTGCCCCCGTGGTTGGAGCATGTTGCGTATGTGTAGATGAGGGCTCTATATGAGTAGAGCATTGTCCTTCCCGGTCTGCCACAAGGGGTTCCTCAATGGGGCGGAAGAATCCCACGCCCATTCTTCTAATGGCATCTTGGGGTATTTCAACATCTGCATCACAAACACCAACTTGCTCCGCACGGGAACCGTCATTTTCCTCGAACACCACACTACAAGATTCTACAATAGTTCCGGAGAGCTTATTGTAGACCCTATAAGTGTGGGATTGGGCACCATAACCAACAAAAATACCTTCTAGAGCCTTAGATTCAAACTTAGATAAACGAACTCCTTTAATAAGAAAGAAACACTTACACCCGAATACCCGAAAGTATGAGATGTTTGGCTTGTTACCGGTAAGTATTTCATACGGAGTCTTGTCCAAAATCTTGCGGAGGTATAAACGGTTGGATGAATGACAAGCAGTAGAGATTGCTTCAGCCCAGAAGTTATATGGAGATTTGAATTCGGCCAACATTGATCTTGCCATGTCCATTAGATTCCGATTCTTCCTCTCGGCTACACCATTTTGTTGAGGGGTGTACGCAGCAGAATATTGATGTCTTATCCCCTCTTCACTTAGGAAGTCATTTAAGTTGTAGTTATTGAACTCCGAGCCGTTATCACTCCTTATAGCCAGAATGGGGACGTTGTGTTGACGTTGAACCTTGTTGGCAAAGTCGATGACAGTTTGTTGAGTTTCACTCTTCAACTTGAAGAAATAAACCCAAGTGTATCTAGAGTAATCATCAACAATCACTAGACAATACTTCTTCCCACCGAGGCTTGCATGAGATGGAGGTCCGAAGAGGTCCACATGAAGGAGCTCCAATATCCTTTTTAAAGAGATAATGGTTTTCCTTCGATGAGGTGAATCATGCATTTTCCCTTCAACACACGCCCTGCAAACACGATCTTTGGAAAAAGAGACATTTTCTTTTAGTCCAAGAATGTGGCCACCCTTGTGGAGACTTTGCAAAGTTCTCATATTGACATGGGCTAGTCGGCGATGCCATAGCCAACCCGCGTCAGCCTTTCCGTAAAGACACATCAGACTGTAGTGGTTTTCCCGAAAAGTCCACCACGCATGGTCATTTTCGACATATCCCACGAAAGCGACTTTTAGAGACTTGCTCCACAAGAGTACCACTAAATCAGCATCAATGTAAACTGCAAAGCCCATCTTACCAAGGGCACGAACTGAAAGTAAGTTATACCCGAGGGTCTCAACAAGCATGACGTCCACGAGGGAGATATCGTGAGCCACCACAACTTTGCCGAGACCCAATACCTCAGATTTTGACTTGTCACCATAGGAGACGGTAATGTGATCACGGTTTGGCCGCATCTCCATGATGATCTCCTTGCTTCCGGTCATATGACTTCGTCTGACCACTATCGAGTACCCATTTAGAACCACCAGAAGCATAGCCCTGCAAGAAAATTACTTCTTGGCTTTAGGTACCCATTTTTCAATGGGTCCTCTCATGTTAGTAACAAGGGTCTTGGGAACCCAAATAGACCAAGGAATGTAACAATCATAAGGCCCTACATAACTAGCATAAACATCACCATAAGAATCACAATATAGTTCAAAATTAGGATTGTTCATCCCTGCAAAACCATCATAATTAGTCTTGTCATTTGTACTGTTGCTAGTCTTTGATTGAGCAGTCTTGTTCTTCTTCTTCTTGTTGTTTTTCTTGCTCTTTATCTTGGGTATGTAACCAAGACCTTCTTTACTGTGGCGTGTCCTTTGCCTGCTCAGTATCTCATAAATAACCCCTTTACCTTTGTGTTGAGAACTTCTTGTAAGATCTTATTTTCCAAGGGATGAAGAGGAGGTACTTGGCACGTCATACCGTTTCAATTGAGTTTGGAGCTGGTCATGAGACTCATTTAGAGTAGAATGATCACTCTTCAATGCCTTGTGAGCACTTTCAAGATCATCAAACTTCTCCAAAAGTCTAGCATGAACAACCCCAAAATCAATCTTTTCTTTCTTTAGTTTCTTTACCTTGGCAAGAGCATGATCATGTTCTTTAATGAGCTGAGCTACAGCTTCCTCTTGTGACTCCTCTAGGGATTCGAGTCTTTCTTCCAAAGAAACTCGAGCTTCCTCTTCCTCTTCCAAAGCATTCTTCAAAGAGGCTATCTCCAAGGCATCTTCTCTTTCAATTCTGCCCTTTTCTTCAAGGAGATCTTCGGCTTGAGCAAGTTGACTCATAAGAGCATCAAAATGGAGTTTGTGCTCACCTTGTAGGTTAGTGAAAAAAGTATCCAAGGCAATAACTTCTTCTTTCATTTCAAGACTGTCATGATCATCCATATCCAAAATTATGTTAGTCTTAGGAAATGAGGCGTTAGAAGTTGATACCTCGGATCCTCTTGCCATTAGACAAGTGGCGTTGTTGTTGATGGCGTTCTCGTTCGGCGAGTCGAAGAGAGAGGAGGGAGTCGATGTGGTGGCTATAGCAGCCACTTCTCGGGAACTATCATCATCCTCTTCATCTTCACTTGCGGAGGAGTATTCCTCTTGAGATACAAGTACCATCTTGGGTTGCTTCTTGAAAGGGCCATTCTTCTTAGCAAATGGCTTCTTCTTAGGAGCTTTGGATTTCTCTTTGAGAATGAGTCTGCCACCATTGTCTTATCTATTTTCATAAGGACACTCGGCTACAAAGTGTAGTCTATCTCCACAGTTGAAGCAAGTTCTCGATCTTGGGCTACTTTCTCTTCTTCCATTTGACCTATTCTTGCGCTCAAGTTCAGACTTGGCTTTGGCAGGGTCCTTCCAAAAGTTCCTTGCATAGAATGCCATGTACTCAATCGGGGCAGTCCATGGATATCCTCTCAAAAGCTCCTTCATCGTCCTCTTGCTCAACAATATTGGCTTTGAGAGCCACATTGACACCCTTTTGCATTCCAATGGCCCAAGCAGGGACATCTTCAGCATTCTTTGTCGCCACTTTGAATGACGCCATTTCTTGCATGACTTCATTGGATGTCATTTGATGATAGTTGTGTCTACCTTGCAAGCTCTTTAAATCCATTGGTTCGAAAGGCATTAAGGCACTCACATACTTTCTTTTTATCCATAAATCATTAATGTGAGTGGCCCCATGCTTCCGAAATGTTGTTGCGATGCCCTTGAGTCTTCTATACATGTTCTCATGGTTTTCACCATCCAACATGTAGAATCCCTCAGCTTCATTGCTAAGGCATCATACCTGTTTCTTCTCATGCTTTCATTTCCAACAAAAAGGTCTGTAAGAGCATCCCACGCCTCTTTAGCTGTGTTGAGATGTTCAATGTGTGGCATGTCCTTGGGACCCACACCCCGCTGTATCATGTGGAGAGCAGTGGCATTCAACTGGCTATCCACAACTTCCCTTCTTGTTAGATTGGTTTGATCTCCAATATGAAGACCTTCTTCAATAATCCTCCACAATTCAATAGAGGAGCTGCAAACATGAGATTTCATTAGAAATTGCCATTGGTTAAAAGAGGATGCAGTGAGCTTGGGTGGATCACCCCTATTGTTTATATGAGGATGTGGGATAGGTGGGTCGGGGGAATATACGTGGCGAACCTCACTATATTCCTCCTTACCACTTCCCTTTTTGGAGGTGGAGCCATTTAGTTTTTCACCTTCCACATCATCATCCTTGGATCCGGTGTTACCCTTTTCCTTAGATGATGGTGAGGGAGCCTCAGAGGAGGATGGAGATGGGACTATTGATGATGTAAGGCGAGCAATCATTTGATTCATCTCCTCCATCTTGGCCTCAAAGGATTTCAACAAGGTTGTTTCCAACGACTTGAGATCATCCATTGTGACCTTATCCACAGCCTCATTTCCATCATCCTTGGTACCCATACTACTCTTAGGCGGTTAAGCCCGAATTAAGAGTCGGGGCTCTGATACCAATTGAAATGGATCGTATGGGCACCTAGAGGCGGGTGAATAGGTGCTACACCAATTTTTAATTCTTTTTCAATTTTAGTCTTAGCACAAAGGTAAATTCTCTAGATAAACTAATGTGTGGAATTTCCCTATATGCAAACCTAACTACTAGCGAGTAAGGAGCGAGTGGAAGAGGAACGAGTGAACCAAAGTGAAGCACGCGGAGACACAGGATTTGTTTGACCGCAGTTCCTTCCTTGTTAAGGGAAGTACGTCTATGTTGGAGGGGTGGGCGGTACTAAGACCACCACGCCACAAAAGGCCTCACCCTGTTCTCCGATGGATCTCGCCACAACAGGCCTGATCCACCTTCCACTATAGGTACCCTTCGAGGCGGGCACCGGCGCCTTTACACAACTAGCGGGGCAACAACTCCACAACAACTTGGAGGCTCCCGAAATGACGACAAGCTGCCACAAGAACAAAGTTGTCAAACACAATAACAAGATCTAGGTATTGACAAGATTACTAGATCAGGGATTTCTCCAAGTGAATGGAGAGGAGTTGAAGCGCTTGATTCTTGATGTTGATGATGAACTTCTCCTCCTTCAATTCAACCAAAGATCAAGACCTTCGAGCGGTTGAAGTGGGAGATTGAGAATGAGAGCTCTTGCACAAGGTCTGGTCAATTTCGAATGAATCAAGAGTTATGATTGTTGGGGAAGAAGTGGTTCTTATACCCCCTTCCAAAAACCAGCCGTTGCACATTTTGGGGGCCGGATTATCCGGCCCAAGTGAGGGCCGGATTATCCGGCCTGGGGAAAACACCGCCCCAGACTCAGAATATCCGGCAGATAATTCGCCCCCTCACAGAGCGTCGCGCCGAGCTTGCCCTTGATCAACTTCTGGGGGCCGGATTATCCGGTCCTATGCGAAGGCCGGATTATCCGGCCTGGGGAAGAAAAACCATCCCAGTTTGGATTTTCCGGGAGGAAATCCGACCGGATACCGAGCGACGCGCCTTGGCTCCTTTTGCTCGAAAACTGGGGGCCGGATTATCCGACCCTTGTGAATCCCGGATTATCCGGCCTGGGTAGGAAAAACCGCCCCAGTTCGGATTTTCCGGGAGAAAATCCGACTAGACACAGAGTGACACGTCTTGGCTTCCTTGAGAGATGAGGTAGGCCGGATTATCCGGCCCTTGGAGGGGCGGATTATCCGGCCCCCCTCAAAACTTCCTGCACACTTAGCCCACATGAAAAGTCTCCATAGTATTGTTATCTAACACGCAAAACATAGGAAAACATGAAATGTTCTTTCATCGTCGACGACTACAGTCGCTTCATGTGGCTAGTGCTGCTCACGACGAAGGATGAGGCTGCAACGGCGCTCAAGCACTTCCAGGCCGAGGCACAGACCGAGGCACGCCGCAAGCTGCGCACCCTGCGCACTAACCGCGGCGGGTAGTTCACCTCCAACGCGCTCGTCTCGCACTTCGCGTACACCAGCGTCAAGCGGCACCTGATGGTGCCATATAGCCCGCAGCAGAACAGCGTCGTTGAGCGCCGCAACCAGACCATGGTTAGGATGGCCAGGAGCATGATGAAGGCCAAGAAGATGCCAAACTTCTTCTAGGGCGAGGCGGTGACCATGGCGGTGTACCTGCTCAACCGTTCCTTCACCAGGAGCGTCGATGGCAAAACGCCGTACAAAGCCTAGTATGAGAAGAAGCCCTCCGTCGGGCACCTCCGCGTCTTCGGCTCTGTCGCCCACGTCAAATCAGCTCGACCAATCTTGAGCAAGATGGATGACAGTAGTACACCGACGGTGTTCATCGGGTACGAGCGGGGATCGAAGGCATGGAGGGTGTACGACCCGTCCACGCGCCGCGTCCATGTCTCTCGCGACGTCGTCTTTGACGAGGCTACCAGCTGGGACTGGGGCAGCAGCAGCGAAATGACGTCTTCCTTGATAAGCGAGTTCGTGGTGGAGTACATCACGTCACCTGCTCCACCAGCTGCAGCACGTGGAGGAGCCAGAGAGAGCACGGAGGCAGGGAGCGTGGCCACCACTACGTCACCATGTACCACGACTGCATCAGATGCGGCACCAAGTACACTTGCATCACCAGGAACTCTAGCAGCTTCGTCTTCCCCACCTCTGGTGGTGTTCGCGACGCCTCCCTCACATCCAGACCCGGAGCTGCTCGATGCCTTCGATGAAGGGGGGGGCGCACCGGTACCATCACATGACGGATGTACTATAACCGGACACGGTGGTGCCGGTACTGGCGCAACGCCTCTTCCTCACCACGATAGAGGAGCCGAGCAGCATGGTTGAAGCGCTGCAGGACGCGAGCTGGAGCAAGGCGATGGGGGAGGAGCTGGACTCCATTGACAAGAACCAGACCTGGTCCCTGGTGGACCTTCCTCTAGGCCAAAAGCCCATTGGGTTGAAGTGGGTTTACAAGGTCAAAAGGGACGAAAAGGGGGCCATCGTTAGGCACAAGGCCCGCCTCGTCGCCAAAGGGTACGTGCAGTGAGAGGGAGTCGACTTCGAGGAGGTCTTTGCCCCCGTCGCATGGCTCGATTCGTTGCGTCTACTTCTCGCCGTCGCTGCTCAGGAGAAGTGGGGGGTACACCACCTCAAAGTCAAGTCTGCTTTCCTCAACAGAGAACTCAAGAAGGAGGTCTACGTTGCGCAGCCCCCTGGATTCGTCAAGAACGGATCGGAGGGGAAGGTACTACACCTGCATAATGCGTTGTACGGGCTTCGTCAAGCCCCTCGAGCATGGAAAGCAAAGCTGGACAACAGCCTCGTCGAGCTCAGCTTCATCAAGTGCCCGTCCGAGCATGCTGTGTACATGCACAGCAAGGGCGTGGCACGTCTTTTGCTCGATGTATACGTGGACGACCTCATCATCACCGACACGACTCCTGAAGCAATCGGTGAGTTCAAAACTGAGATGACTTCTCTATTCAGGATGAGCGATCTGGGCTTGTTGTCCTACTACCTTGGAAAAGAGGTGGTGCAGCAACCAGGACGCATTCTGCTCGGGCAAGCTGCATATGCAGAAAAGCTGCTCGATAGGATGGGCATGAGTGCCTGCAATGCCGTCTCCGTCCCCATGGAGCCACGGCTAAAGCTGAGAAAGAAGGGAGAAGGAGCGGGCATGGACGCTGATACGTCCATTTTGCATCACTATTCTATGTCTTAATTCACTATTATTCATTGATATATTTTGTATTGAGAGGTGATACTTATGTTATTTCATCTATTTTTGCATGGTTGATGCCTTTTGGAGCATGGACCGCTGTAGTCAGGATTCTGATGGAAAAGGTGCTGTTTGGAGGCAAAATTCGCGAAGATCAAAAAATCCGGGAAAATATACGGAAAATCCTATTTTTCCGGAAGACTCAGGATGCCAGAAGATGGAGTGGAGATGGGCCACAGGGGGCCCACACCACCACATGGCGCGGGCAGGCCTAGGCCATGCCTAGGAGTGGTGAGGCCGCCCTAGCCCACTCTAGCCTCTCTCCTCTGGCGTATATCATTCCCACGAAACCCTAAGACTCGGGGAGCGACCATAGAAAGATTCCGCCGCCTCTGCGGGGGAATTCCTTCCTGGAGAGGGGAGATCGTCGCCATCAACACCACCATCAAGCTGGACTTCATCGGGATCATCATCATCATCACCACCATCATCACCATCAGCACCCTCATCACCATCTCCATATTGCTGTAACAATTGCGTTGAATCTTACTATAGTTCATAGGGGAAACTTTCCCGGTGTTGATTACTCTTTGTAGTTGATGCTATTGAGTGAACCGTTGAATTATTGTTTATGTTCAGATTGTTATACATCATTATTCCATCTCTGATCATGATCCATATCATGTCTTGTGAGTAGTTTGTTTTGTTCTTGAGGACATGGGAGAAGTCTTGTTGTTAGTAGTGGAGTTGTGTTGAGAAAGATTCAATAGATTGTTATTTAAGTTGTGGTGTACTTCTTCTAGTGGTGTCATGTGAATGTCGACTACATGACACTTCACCTATATGGGCCTAGGGGAATGCATTGTGTATTTGGCTACTAATTGTAGGGGTTGCCGGAGTGACAGAAACCTGAACCCCCGTTAGGAAACCATTGCACAAGGGACGTAAGGGTCTTAGAGTTTAAAGCTGTGCTTAGGTTTCTACCTTAATTACTTTCTTGTACTTACGGATGTTTGTAAGGGGTATAATCACAAGTATGTATTAGTCTTGGATGGGGCGGTACATTAGCACAGGTTCACCCACACAACACTTAGCAAGCTAAAGAAGATTAATCGACTATATGAAGCGAAAGCACTTGACAGTCTTCCCATGTGTCCTCGAGAATGTTTGGTCATCTGTAGAAATACAACCGGCTTGTCCTTTGCTGCATAAAGGATTGGGCCACTTGCTGCATTCATTCTTACTGTCTTTCGTTTACTCGTACTTTGTTTACTTGCATTATCGAAAACCCGTAAAAATCCGTTTGCTAAGTATTTACAGAGAATTTCTGATCCATACCACTAGCCAGCACCTTCTGCTCCTCGTTGGGTTCGACACTCTTACTTATCGAAAATACTGCGATACACCCCCTATACTTGTGGGTCATCAAGACTATTTTCTGGCACCGTTGCCGGGGAGTGAAGCGCTATTGGAGAGTGGAACTGCTAAAGGAAACTTCTACTGTGAGTATTGTTTACTTCTGCTAGTTGCTTTATTTTCGTTATGGATAATTCGCTAAGTTTCTTATTTGGTAATGCTACTACCACTGCTAAGGTAGTAGATAATCCACCACCTGCTGAGAAAGATGTTTTCAAAATACCTACAAGAATTATTGATCGTGTTATGGATAACTACTATGTTGGGGATGGAACTGTCAATCCCAGTGATCATTTACTCTTTATACATGAATTATGCGGGTTGTTCAAGTGTGCAGGTATTACTACAGATCAAGTTAAGAAGAAGTTAGTCTCATTATCACTAAAAGGAAGAGCTGAGGAATGGTATAAGCTGTTGAAGAATGGTCAAGCTCTGGAATGGGAGGAAATAGTGCCTCTCTTTTATTTAAAGTTTTATCCTCCTAGTGAGATTCATAAAGATCGGAATCAAATATACAACTTTTGGCCTCTTGATAGAGAGAGTACAACTCAAGCTTGGGGGAGATTGAAGTTACTTATGCTCAAATGTCCCATTCATGAGCTCCCCAACAATATTATTATCAATAACTTTTATGCAAGGCTCCCTCTACATGATAAAGATTTATTGGATGCTTCTTGTGCTGGATCATTCACTCGCATGGAAGAAGAAGCTAAATGGGACCTTTTGGACTGTATTCAAGACAATGTTGAAGCTTGGGAGAATGACAAAGGTAGAAAGTCAGCTATAAATTATGATTATGAATGCATTGAATCTTTTATGGGAACTGGTGACTTTCAAAATATTAGTAATATTTATGGTCTTGATTTGCAAGTTATTATGAATTTCTTTAGAGCTTTTGCTTCCTATATCGAAATTCCAAAAAGGGGATGGAACAAGTACCATGCACCTTACAAAGATATTGTTGACTATGCTCCTATTGGAAGTGCTGAGTATTGCATTATTGACCCCATCTTACCCGAACCTTATATCGAGAAGATTCCCTTTCCCGAAAAGGTAAAGGACCATCCAATGATAACTAATGTAATCACCAAAAGTGAAAAAAGAACTGTAAAACCTGATGAACAAATAAACATTGAACCTGTGGTAGAAATTGTGAAAGACCTTGTCACTAAAAGCGTAGAAGATGGGCACATAGTCTTTTGTGAGGATGCTTCTAATATTGTTTCACATCCCAATAGAACTAAAAAGGCTGGTGTTCCTGTGCTTTCTATTAGAATTGGTGATCATTGCTATTATGGTTTATGTGATATTGGTGCAAGTTCCAGTGCTATTCCGTATGAGCTTTACCGAGAAATTATGCATGAGAACAGTCCTTGCGAGTTGGAAGAAATTGATGTGGTTATTCACCTTGCTAATAGAGAGACCATCTCTCCAATTGGTATTGTACGAGACGTGGAAGTTATTTGTGGTAAGATTAAGTACCCCGCTGATTTTCTAGTACTTGGTTCGGCCGCTAGTAAAACCTACCCTATCATTTTTGGTAGACCTTTCTTGAGTACTTGTGGAGCTATTATTGATTGCAAGAGGGAGAAAATCTTGACTAAGTTTGATGGAGAATCTTATGAGTTTAATTTTTCGAAATTTACTAAAGAACCTTGCGAAGAGGAAACCCATGATGAGGATTTCAGGGTTGAACAACTTTCTTCTATTTCTCTTGCTCCTAACAATGCTTTGCAGCAATTTATGGAAGATCATGAAAGTGAAATCTTCATGGAAGAAAGGAATGACATTGACAGGATCCTCCGTGATCAACCTAAGATGCTTAAGCATGACTTGCCTATGGAAGACTTGGGTACCACGATGCCACCTAAAAAGGATCCGGTTTTCGATCTAAAACCTCTCCCTGATGATCTTAAATATGCTTTTATTGATGATAAAAAGATATATCCTGTTATTATTAGCGCTAAACTTTCAGGGGAGGAGGAAGAAAGATTATTGGAAGTTTTGAGGAAACACCGAGGAGCTATGGGCTATACTCTGGATGATTTGAAAGGGATTTCACCTACTATATGTCAGCATTCTATCAATATAGAACCAGACGCGAAGCCGGTAGTGGAGCACCAACGAAGTTTAAATCCTAAGATGAAGGAAGTGGTAAGGAATGAGGTATTGAAACTCCTGGATGCTGGTATTATTTACCCGATTGCTGATAGTGAATGGGTTAGTCTTGTTCATTGTGTTCCTAAAAAGGGAGGTATTACCGTTGTCCCTAATGATAATGATGAGCTTATTCCTCAAAGAATAGTGGTAGGCTATAGGATGTGCATCGATTTTAGGAAAGTCAATAAAGTTACTAAGAAAGATCACTACCCGCTTCCTTTTATTGATCAAATGTTGGAAAGATTATCTAAAAAGACCCATTTTTGTTTTCTTGATGGTTATTCTGGTTTCTCTCAAATTGCTCTTAAACAACAAGATCGAGAAAAAACTACTTTTACTTGCCCTTATGGAACTTATGCTTACAGACGTATGCCTTTTGGTTTATGTAATGCTCCTTCTACTTTCCAAAGGTGCATGTCTGCTATCTTTCATGGATTTTGTGAGGAAATTGTAGAAGTGTTCATGCATGACTTTTCTGTCTATGGAACTTCTTTTGATAATTGTCTGCACAACCTTGATAAAGTTTTGCAGAGATGTGAAGAAACTAATCTTGTTCTTAATTGGGAGAAATGCCACTTCATGGTTAATGAAGGGATTGTTCTTGGGCATAAAGTTTCTGAAAGAGGCATAGAAGTTGATAGAGCTAAGGTTGAGGCAATTGAGAAGATGCCATGCCCAAGAGACATCAAAGGTATTTGCAGTATCCTTGGTCATGCTGGTTTCTATATAAGGTTTATTAAAGACTTTTCTAGAATATCAAAACCCCTTACTAATCTTCTTCAAAAAGATGTACCCTTCGTTTTTGATGATGATTGTAAGGAAGCTTTTGAAACTCTTAAGAAGGCTTTAACTACAGCCCCTATTGTTCAACCACCTGATTGGAGTTTACCCTTTGAAATAATGTGTGATGCTAGTGATTTTGCTGTAGGTGCTGTGCTTGGGCAGCGTATTGATAAAAACCTAAACGTTATCCATTATGCTAGTAAGACTCTAGACCCTACTCAAAGGAATTATGTTACTACTGAAAAGGAATTTCTAGCTGTTGTTTTTGCTTGTGATAAGTTTAGGCCCTATATTGTGGACTCAAAAGTAACCATTCATACTGATCATGCTGCTATTAAATATCTTATGACGAAGAAGGACGCTAAGCCTAGGCTTATTAGATGGGTACTGCTTTTACAAGAGTTTGATCTACGTATAGTAGATAGAAAGGGTGCTAAAAATCCTGTAGCTGATAATTTATCTCGTTTGGAAAACATCTCTTTTGACCCTATGCCTGTTAATGATAGTTTCCCAAATGAACAGTTAGCCGCAGTAGGGGTGAGCTCGCGAGGAAGCCCTTGGTATGCTGATTATGCTAACTTTATTGTCTCCAAGTATTTGCCTCCAACTTTTACAGCTCCGCAAAAAGAAAGTTCTTCTATGATTTGAGGCATTATTTTTGGGATGACCCACACTTATACAAAGAAGGAGTTGATGGTATTATGCGAAGATGTGTTCCAGAATATGAACAAAAGGAGATATTGCGTAAATGTCATGGTAGTGCCTATGGAGGACATCATGCAGGAGATAGAACTTCACAAAAGGTACTACAATCAGGTTTCTACTGGCCTACCCTTTTTAAAGATGCAAGAAAATTTGTCCTATCTTGTGATGAATGTCAGCGTGTTGGTAATATTTCTAGACGCAATGAAATTCCTATGAACTACTCTCTAGTTATTGAACCTTTTGATTGTTGGGGATTTGACTTTATGGGTCCTTTCCCTCCTTCGAAAGGCTACACTCATATTCTTGTTGCCGTTGATTATGTTACTAAGTGGGTAGAAGCTATTCCTACAAAGTGTGCTGACGGAGAGACTTCTCTAAAAATGCTTAAGGATGTTATCTTTCCTAGGTTTGGGGTCCCTAGGTATCTCATGACTGATGGGGGTTCTCATTTCATTCATGGTGGTTTTAGGAAGACCCTTGCTAAATATGATGTTAATCATAGAATTTCTTCAGCTTATCACCCCAAACTAGCGGGCAAGTAGAGTTATCAAATAGAGAAATTAAATCTATCTTGCAAAAGACTGTTAATAGGTCTAGAAAAAACTGGGCTAAGAAGTTGAATGATGCTTTATGGGCTTATAGAACTGCTTATAAAAATCCTATGGGAATGTCTCCTTATAAAATGATTTATGGGAAAGCTTGCCACCTACCCTTAGAGTTAGAACACAAAGCTTACTGGGTAGTGAAAGAACTAAATAGAGATTGTAAGCTCGCTGGTGAGAAAAGATTATTTGACTTAAGTTATTTAGATGAATGGAGGAGTGAATCCTATGAGAATGCTAGGATCTTTAAGGAAAAAGTTAAAAGATGGCATGACAAGCGAATACTTAAGAGAGAATTTCATGTTGGTGAGAAAGTTCTATTGTATAGGTCTCGTCTCAGATTTTTTGCAGGTAAGCTACTATCAAAATGGGAAGGACCTTTCATCATTGAAGAAGTATACCATTCAGGAGCAATAAAAATTTCTTCTCTAAAAGATAATACTACACAAGTAGTGAATGGACAGCGACTCAAACACTATATTGCTGGAGATTCTTACAATGAAGATGTTGATGCCTTTCAAATTATAACTCCAGAAAAGTTCATTGAGGACCAAATTCAGAGACCTATAGAGTCCGTTTCCAACTAGGTAACAGCTCTGGTAAGAAAAGTTCCATGAGAATACAATCCAACTATATTTTTGCAGTTTTCAGCCAATAAGGAAATCTACGAAGCGAAAAAGGGACAGAACCGGAGCCGGGGTGGCCCACACCACCCCATGGCGCGGGCCCACCCCTGGCCGCGCCACCAGGTGGTGAGGCCACCCAGGACTCCGCCTCCGACTCGTTTTCTTCCAGTTCCTTCCTTTTGATATGAAACTTCATAATATATAACCCCCCGGATCCCCCGAGATCTATATATCGTGTTTTCATAGTGTTTTTGTTTCGATCTGTTTTCTGCCAGATAAAATATCAGATTTGTATATTCAATGTCTTCCACTGGATCGGTTAAGGGAGATTGCTTGGAAGATATCATCAACCCATACATGAGAGAATTGAAGATTCATCCCAAGGAGTTATTGCTCGAAGGTGGGGAGGTTCGGATTAAAGAGGTTCAAGGCCCTAAAGGTGAAGGAAGTCTAGAGGACAGGATGGAAGCATTGGAACAAGAAGTCTTTAGGTACAAGAAGATGGCGGAGCGCGAAGTGGATATCATCCATAAGATTTGTTCCGAACTCATCACCGAGCACCAAAAGGAGACTGCTGAACTCAAAGACGAAGTCCTCGCACTCTGCCAAACAACCAATGAACTGCAAGCACAGTTCTATGATGTTCAAAATCAAAATTGTGAGTATGAGGCTAGATTTAAACTCATAAGTGCTTCTGCATGTTTCAGGATGTTGGAAACCATGATGTCCTTTGTTGATGGGAAGCCTTTACCTTGGAAGACGGACAAAGATGAGAAGATACCACCACCACCGAAGGAGTAATTCGTCATCAGGTTTGGCATCCCCTTGGTTTGTTCCAAGCTTGTGGGAGTGCCGCGGTATCATATCACTATCTTGTATCTTTTTACTTTATTAGTAGAGTCATATCATGAATAGAGGAGTTATTTTGTAGTATGGTTTGCATTATGGAAGTGTCCCCTCTCTTGTTAGATATGTATCCCTTGGTGTGAGTTGCCGTTATGGAATATTAATGAGAAGTTCTATCATTCACTCTTTTGCATAGCTTATATTAGTTTTCAATTCGTGGTTATATGATTGATCTTGTTGTTAGTATTGGTAGCACTTTGGGATCATTGAGTTAATTTAGTTGGTTTTGGCAAACCTGGCTTGGTTAGTAGCAACACCTTTTTGAGAGTTGAAAAGAAAAAGATAGAAGTACTTGAGAGAAATATAATTTCATCATCTTTCTTTCTTGATTTGCTCATAAGTCTAGTATTCTCTGGTTAAGATTTTTTGTGCTTCCAAGGAAGATTGCATGTTTGTCTTTATCACTTGTATGTTTGTTTGTTTTCTTCAACTCTTATACTTGCTACCCAGCCTTGCTAGCCAAAAACTTGTACTGAGAGGGAACTCTTCTCGTGCATCCACCTCCTTTAAACCAAAACCTTTGCCATTTGTGTCCACCATACCTACCTAGTAGCATTATTGCTATTCCAAGTAAATTCCTGTTTTGTCTACCTCCCAAATTAAACTTGTTATGTGAAAATTAGTGATTAAAGCTCTCAGGAACTTGATGGCACACTTTACTTTCTTGCACTTAATAAACCTGAACCATTGTGAACTCTCCATGAAAGTTATATGCTTGCAAATTATAGGCTAGGGATTAGCAGAACCGTGCTGTCACGGGGAACGCTTTCAACACTTGTAAATATATACCCAGTTGATACCTTGCTCTTTTGTTTGCGGATGTCATCGGTGTGAAATAAATGGGGAGCTTGTAAGTCCATGGAGTTATGTATGTGTGTTAGAAAGCGCTGGGCTGGTCTAATCCATGCTGACATGGTGGAAACCTGCAGCGTAACCATAATGATATCTATGAAGCATTCTTCTTAAAAAAAAGGAGAGAGATAGCTATTGAGAAAAAAAAGAAAAAAGAGATACTATGAAAAGAGGAAAAAGAGAAAAAAGCACCATTTT
Source organism: Avena insularis (assembly GCA_023614405.1). Classification (NCBI taxonomy): domain Eukaryota; kingdom Viridiplantae; phylum Streptophyta; class Magnoliopsida; order Poales; family Poaceae; genus Avena; species Avena insularis. The sequence continues at coordinate 250,535,747 of CM042696.1, forward strand.
CCCATGGTAAATAAGAAGATTGCTGAGATACTCATTGTCTACTTGCCTTGTCATTTTGATATGGGGATTCTTCCGTATCATCGGGCAAGGGGTACCCCGTTGGCGGTTCTCAATGATACGCACATACTTACGATGACAAGGACTTACCGGTAACTAAAGTTGAGTAGCATGAGGAGCGGCCCTCGTACTCAAGGGACTTGGGATTTTCAGTTTATAGTATGTCAAGCATATAACTCAGATTGGACCTCACTTTCACCTTAATAACCTAAAGATGCCTATGATAGGGGCAATGACAGCTGAAAGCTAGTAAGTATCATAATTTTGGGGAGCTCTTTATGAGACTTGCAATCCCTGGTTCCCTCTTTGAAGGGCCCTTTCTTTTACTTTGTAGTTGAGTTAGTAAACCTACTCCCTTCTATCTCAGCAAGTATTTTGAGTTGTTGTGTTTCATTCATTCATATGATGATTTATGCATTCATGTTTCTTATGTTCCTTGTTTTGCACATTTCTCTTATCTTGAAGTTTACTACTTTGAAAGCTATCATTGAAAAGCCAGCTATTTGTGAACTCCAGCAGATTATCAACTATTCTTCGACCAAGAGCTAAGTTTGCCATTACCAATTATGATTTACTCTATGTATCTTTATTGTGTTTCCTTTACTCATTGCAAGTTTAGTTATATAATAGTGAGTTGTCTTTTATTATGATCTATGATTTTCATGAATGTGATGCTTCTTGTCCGTACTCTTTTATCGACTCTTCACTCCATAAACCTGAGGTCATGTTTATTGAGCTCAGCTTCGCTTGGGGACAAGCGAAGTCTAAGCTTGGGGGGAGTTGATACGCCCATTTTGCATCACTATTCTATGTCTTAATTCACTATTATTCATTGATATATTTCGTATTGAGAGGTGATACTTATGTTATTTCATCTATTTTTGCATGGTTGATGACTTTTGGAGCATGGACGCTGCATCGAGGATTACGATGGAAAATCTTTGTTTGGAGGAAAAATTCGTGAAGATCAAAAAATCCGGGAAAATATACGAAAAATCCTATTTTTCCAGAAGACTCGGGATGCCAAAAGAAGGAGTGGAGGTGGGCCACAGGGGGCCCACACCACCCCATGGCACGGGCAGGCCTAGTCCACGCATGGGAGCGGTGTGGCCGCCCTGGCCCACTCCAGCCTCTCTCTCCTCTGGCGTATATCATCCCCACGAAACCCTAAGACTCGGGGAGCGACCACAGAAAGATTCCGCCGCCTCTGCGGGGCGGAAAACACCGAGAGAGAAAGATCTCTCTGGTAGACAGATTTCTATCGGGGAAATTCCTTCCCAGAGAGGGGAGATCGTCGCCATCAACACCACCATCAAGCTGGACTTCATCGGGATCATCATCATCATCACCACCATCAGCACCCTCATCACCATCTCCATATTCCTGTAATAATTGCGTTGAATCTTTCTATAGTTCATAGGGGAAACTTTCCTGGTGTTGATTACTCTTTGTAGTTGATGCTATTGAGTGAACCGTTGAATTATTGTTTATCTTCAGATTGTTATACATCATTATTCCATCTCTGATCATGATCCATATGATGTCTTGTGAGTAGTTCGTTTTGTTCTTGAGGACATGGGAGAAGTCTTGTTGTTAGTAGTGGATTTGTGTTGAGAAAGATTCAATAGATTATTATTTAAGTTGTGGTGTACTTCTTCTAGTGGTGTCATGTGAACATCGACTACATGCCACTTCACCTATATGGGCCTAGGGGAATGCATTGTGTATTTGGATACTAATCGTAGGGGTTGCCGGAGTGACAGAAACCTGAACCCCCGTTAGGAAACCATTGCACAAGGGACGTAAGGGTCTTAGAGTTTAAAGCTGTGGTTAGGTTTCTACCTTAATTACTTTCTTGTACTTACAGATGTTTGCAAGGGGTATAATCACAAGTATGTATTAGTCTTGGATGGGGTGGTACATTAGCACAGGTTCACCCACACAACACTTAGCAAGCTAAAGAAGATTAATCGACTATATGAAGCGAAAGCACATGACAGTCTTCCCATGTGTCCTCCAGAACATTTGGTCATCTGTAGAAATACAACCGACTTGTCCTTTGCTGCATAAAGGATTGCCACTTGCTGCATTCATTCTTACTGCCTTTCGTTTACTCATACTTTGTTTACTTGCTTTATCGAAAACCCCTAAAAATCCATTTGCTAAGTATTTGCAGAGAATTCCTGATCCATACCACTAGCCAGCACCTTCTTCTCCTTGTTAGGTTCGATACTCTTACTTATCAAAAATACTACGATACACCCCGTATACTTGTGGGTCATTAGACGCCTCGCTGTACCGCAGCGTCGTCGGTGGCCCGCGCTACCTCGTCCGCACATGACCCGACGTCTGCTACACTGTGGCATCCCGCTAAAACCACTACTAGAAAATCGCTGTGTTTTTGTGCATTGCATCATCATGACTGCATGCTCATGTCATCATGCCACATTGCATTTGAGCATCGTCATCATCATGCATGGTTTTGTCAAAAACTATTTTCAAAAAGCATAGTTTTGTTTTCTAAATATTCCCCGTCTTAATTTCAACTCAAAACTCCGGGCTTTTCCAGGTCCTTTATTTTTGTCTAAAAACGGATTACAAAAGGTTTTTCAAAATAAATAAAAGTTTAATTTATTTTGTTAGGAGGCAGCCAGCCAGGCCCAACAGCCCAGCCGGTAACCTCCAGTTAAACCCTAATCTACCTAAGCTAACCAACCAGACACCCCACCCACTCTCTTCCACCCCAGCGGCCACACCCCCACCTATTCTCTACCCAGCCGCCACCTGGTCCCTCCTCTCGAGCAAGCCCCACCCTGGCCACACGCAGACACCGCCCTGCCGCACTCCACACGTAGCCCGGCCCCGCTATCTCCCTCTCAACGCGACGAGCCAGCCAACCACCCATCTCTGACACACCTCCACCTGCCCGTGGGCCACCTCCCACCTGCCGCTCCCATCCACCCGTCCTCTCTCCCTCTCGCACCAACCGACCCAACCCCCGGTACACCACCTACCCCTACCGCTCGCCGACACGCCCCACGCCTTGCTCCCTCGCGTTCCCCTCACGCGACCCCGGCCTCGCCCCACCCTGCAGTCGGCCCACACCCCCATGTCCCCGTCCCACATCCACCTACCCCGCCTCCCCTCGATGGATCTCAGTGTCGCGCGCCCTCTCCTCAAGCCCGCATTCCCGCCTCCAGGACAGAACCTCGTAGCCTCTCGACACCTCGCCGCGCCCTGCCGCCTCACAGCACCCTGGCGTCTCGCAGAGCCACTGCAGCTCCGCCCCTCTGCAGGCCACCGTCCCTCGCAGGCGTCCTCCTCCGCCCAAGGTCGCCGACCCGCGCCTCCTCCTTCTGGCCGTGCGCTCTGATATCCTGCAGAGTCCGGCCTCCGCTACGAGCGCCACCGTCCTCCGTCCGCGGCCGTGGCCCTGCCTCCTCGATGACCTTGTCTCTCCCGATGCCGTGGCGCCCATACCGAGCTGCTGCTGACGCCGCCCCTCGCCTGTGCGCCATGGCCACCGTGGCGTCAACCTCTCGGTCTGGCAAGCACTGCACATCGCCACCCTCTTCCTCGAATCCGAACCATCGTCGGCCGCCTTTCCCAGTGCCATCCGCGCGTCCTCGACCCGACGACCCAGAGTCGTACTCCTCTCCGCAGCACACCCGCTGCTCACCTGGCCTCACCTCGGCTCTCTGCTATGTGGCACGCGATTCCTGCTGTTGGTCTGTCCCTGCTGTGTGTTCACATCTGGTGTTGCTGATGCACATGTTCTGAACTGACGGTGGGATACATGTGTTGTGGTACCTGTTCTGATATTTTGTGATTTGGGGCTGAAGCGTGAAGATGTGGTGATGTTGTGGAGATGGTGAAGTCCCTGTGAGGCTAAGATCAATGTCAAGATTTTCTCATCGATAAGGTCAGCCACATGGAACCCAAGTGCTGCCGCCAAGATCTACCGGCGACCCGACCAAGATCCGAAGACCGAACCCTGGCACGCCAAGTTCTTCGACCCCGAGAACCGATCCATCAGATGCGACAAGGCCTTCCTCTCGGTACCACCAAGTGCTTCCTCTCAGACGCCAAGACCCGAACCTGAAGAACACCAAGATCGCCACGGGAACGACAAGTACTTCACCCCGGATGCCAAGACCGACCCGATACGCGGATCCGACAAGATCTTCGCGATGACAAGATCGACACCGACCAGGGCAAATACGATGTGCCCCCGACGCTAACCAAGTCCTTCTTCCCGGAACGCCAAGATCTCCTTCCGTTGTCCGAGACCGATCCCGTCGAACCGTTCCCCCCGTCGAACCCTGAGACCCAGACCCGAACCCCCGAAACCCAAGATCTTCCGAACCCAGATGTGTGACCCTAAGCCCCTATTTTTATAATATGACATATTTGTCGCATATTAAATTGTTCATGCTTGCATACATGTCATCTGGTGTGTTGGGTTAAATAGTCGATTCACCTAAATTAAATATGGAGCGTGTATGCGGGATACCTTTGTCTTATTCCGGACTCCATTTAAATTGGTGTAGCGAACCGATGCCATGTTTTGTATTGTTAATACAACATTTAATTTGCGGGGTAGCTAAATAACTCGAACCGTTTAATTAATTGTCGGAACCCCGGTTCCACTTAATACTATCTAATTGCACCGCATCTGCATCATATCATAATCATGCCGGATCTTCTGTCGTAGTATTAAATATTGTATCTGGTGTTTCTGCTAGTGTTTGCTTCTTCACGTTAGGCCGATGAGTTGATGCGAGTATCGACAAGTTCTTCGGATTATGATCCGTCGGCAGTGTTTCCCAGGCGAGCATCTCTTCCCCCTCTACCTATTTTGCATTTATAGTCATTATTTCCTCCTGTTGATCTATTGCTATCCGTACCGCGATGCTTTAGTTCCGTACCCGATATATTCCGTGCAGCCTCTATATTGCCTTGGACACCTCCTATTACCTGTTGTTTGGTAGATAGATGGCCTTGCGAGTCACAGTTGCTTGCTCAGGTGCGATCTTGTGTTGTCGAGTACCACAGTTGTTGGAATGCTGGCAGATGTTTATGGTGGAGGTGATCATGTCTTTAATTACAACTATTAAATTGCTGTGATAACTAATGAAAGAGGCACCGGTGGGCAATATATGCTATTTGGTTTTTATGTCCACTTGTGTCCCGTAGGACCCGAGTACTTGATACCTGTTCCTTGACTATTCGCACTATCCACATCCGGGAGACCCTATGGGATCCCACTGAGCCAGAGCTTGATTCATTTCTATTTCTTGGGGCCACAAACTAGTTTGGGGCTTTATTAATATCTTGTACTTATGCCATGCTTTACTCCTTTATTTAAGATTGTGCGTGGAGCACCTGTACTGTTTTGGACCGTGCCACGTTTTCGCGGTATCGACAAGCCCAGTCACACTTTCGGGTTCCCAGTCATTTACAACCATCGTCACAAACCCTGGGTCCGTTCCGGAGCCGGCCAACTTACTTGCGGGTAGCTTAGTGGGGTGGACCCCTGAAATATTTTTGAATCCTGTGATCGCTTTGTGGTGAAAGCCTCGTTGGGTTTTGAGTTGGTTTTTCGAAGGTTGATCGAGTGTGTGTTGGTATTTGTGCACCCTCGCAGGGTAAAACTTTATGAAAGCCATGTCCGTGGTTATGGACGACTTGGAGCACAGTATCTCGATCATAGACAAGCATAACTAAAGTAGTGCTATAAATTTGACTTAATATGTGACTAGTAATCAGCTCAAATACAACGGAATGGATATTAAAAATGCCAACAACTGGTGGAACTGGGGTTCCTTGTGTCTTGTTATACCTGCCTAGTAAGTATTGCAACTCCAATGGAATGTGATAAAAGTGCCAACAATTGCTGGGTTTTGGGATTCTGCAGGACAATTATATCTAACTAGTAAATGTTCCAACTATAACGGAATGGTGATTAAAACTGCCCACTACTTATGCTTCATGATGACTGATGCTATTTATATCTGACTAGTAAGTGCTTCAACTATAATGGAATGGATAACACTGCCAACTGTGTGAGTTCCTTGGTTTGACTTCCTCGTTTGGTCTCGAGGGAGAATACCAGGATGGGTATTTTTGGTGTTACTATCAGGTTGGATCCGGATAGGTCTTTCTTATCCCTCTCTAATAGCCGCCAGTTTTACTGAGTCTCTATAGGCTGTTTAGTGCTGCTGCGCAGTCGCATCAGTCCACCATACCTATGTAGGCGAGAGCCACCGAATTCTAGCCTCGCCGTGTACTGGCCTCAGTACTGACGCTCCTCTTTTTCCTTTGCCCTTTGTCGGCACCCCTTTTGTTTTAGCAGGTTTGAGATCGACGTCGTTAGTAGGGTTATCCTTCTGGCTTGGCCTAGGCAGGGTTATGGACGCCATTGGTTATTCTTCAGGGCTCTTAGCCCCATTTGCATCTTGTTCGTAGTCGGACGCTCTATCGTTTTCAAGGTGATTTGGATCTTTGTATATTATATCTGTATTCTTGACTCATGGAGTCGTTGTGTATATATATGTTCTGTGGGTTCCATCATGGACTAATGTGTAATGGTATTACTTCGTTTTCCACCCGCACGAAAGTGCCTGGTGGGCGTCCTTGAATCGTTTCTATGCGGGTTTTGGCGGGAAGCGCTGAAACTTGCATAGGTCCGATTTGAGGGTGTTACATACAACGTGGGCTACCTCAGCAGGTTCATGGAGGCACCCACGAGCAAGCATTGGGGTGCTGTGAAGCACCTCCTGCGCTACATCGCCGTCACACACAACCTGGGTTGTTGCTATGCTCAGCAGGAGTCAAAGGCGGAGCTCGTCGGCTACAGCGACGCGGACATGGCCGGCGATGTCGACGACCGCAAGAGCACAAGCGGGGCGTTGTTCTTCTTTAGAGGAAGCCCCGTCTCCTGGCAATCGACGAAGCAGAAGATCGTCGTGCTCTCGTCTTGCGAGGCGGAGTACGTCGCTCCCACAGCAGTGGCCCGCCAGGGTGTCTGGCTTCAGCGGCTCCTCGGAGAGCTTTTGGGGAACGATGGCGGAGCAACAGATCTTCGCATCGACAACAAATCAACCATTGCGCTGATGAAGAACTCGGTCTTCCACGACCGGACCAGGCACATCAAAACACGCTACCACTACATCCGCGATTATTAGCCGACAAGGCGATATTGGCGTTCGATTAAATGCGCCGAAGAACAACTGTCTGACATCATGACCAAGGCACTTGGGCGCGTGCAGTTCTAGGAGTTGCGTGCATGCATCGGCATCGTCAAGGTGAAGGACACCTAGATTAGGAGGAGTTTGTTGGTTAATCTAGTTGTCAGTCAATAAGTTCAGGTTAGATATTTCGTCAGTTTCAGTTAGCATGTCAGTTAGCTGAGGTTGAGCTATTTGTTAGGAGAGGATAGCTCTCATCTGTTAGAGTCCTGATCTGGGAGCTGGCGGCCCGTTCGCCCGGATGTGGGATGGCACGTCCATCGTGGGCATCGTGCTGGTTAGACACGATCGTTTTTCCCTTTCAATAAAAGGAGAGAAAGACAGCAGAAAGGCTGCAAGTTGTTCGCAGCACAAACCATCGTCTCTCCTCTCTGAATTCTCTGAAATTTGTGAGCGAGAGACTACACAGATAAATATTTGTGAGAGCGGAAACATCCATAAGCGGCGCCGCAGTTGGTGTCGACATTGCCTTGTTAAGAATGGCAGCGTGCCCAGTACCTGCAAATGTTCAAATTATTTAGCGGGTTAAAAAAAGAGAGACGTATATAGAAAGAGGTAAGGAGTATATGCATATATATATATATCTATACAAGACTACCATGCACGGAGGTAGACGGATCAACAGAGACGTAGTCTATTAGAGACACGTTTGTGTCGAGGCGTGAAATAGTAGTTGGAGATTGCAAAGCTGAGTCTAGTCCATAATCATCATCTACGTACAGATCGCCCAGATCACCGAGACCGTGATCTATATCTCCACTAAGTACTTCATCTAGTGTTGCACCACTAAAATTATCCACGTGAAGGGGTATGTCCAATTTTATGGGACCAGATTCACTGTCAACAGCCATACAATCGACTCGCCTTTTAATGGTAGGCCTCGCCTCCTCCTCCGAAGAGCTAGTTTCCATCACACGAGTCCCTTCTGCCCCCACTGGATAAAGTCTCGAAGACAGAAGTGTTGGGTTCGCAACATAGAAAACAAAAAATTCCTACGATGGAAACTATACGCCAAGATCTATCTACTAGATACAAGCAACGGGTGGATATACATCCATAGAGAACTTACCCTCAAAGACAACGAAGCTTTATTAACGAGTTGGAACTCGTGGATGATGTAGTCGTACACTTACCGATCTCAAGATCGTGATGAAGTCCTTTAGGTCCAGTAGCTCCAGCACCATCAGGTCCAGCACCATCAAGTTCAGCACCGCAAAGTAGCGGTGCATCCATGATCACACACACGTTCGGTCCACTGAACAACCTCCGCCTCCTCGCTCCAGTGATGCAGCGAAAGCAGCAACTCCTTTCCAGATAAAGCCACCGAAAACATGTATCTCGCTAGTCCGAAACCATGGAGAATAACTAGAGGGAGAAGAGAACCTTCACGCGGAGGTGGTGCAAGAGGAGAGGAGGAGGAGCTGCTACTTATATAGGAGAGGCTGGCAGCCCAAGGGGGCATGGCGCCGGCCATGATGGGTGCCCCCACCTCTCCCTCATTCATGTGGGTGGAGCTCCCACTAACAAACACACACCTCCACTCATGTCCACTCACATGCATTAAATTTCCACCAAATTTAATGCAAGCTCTCATTAAATAAAACACTATTATTTATTTTATTCAGAATTTTGTTAATTACTTTAATTAACAAACATTCACATAAAACTCTCTGCAACATTTCAATATCACATGAAGAACTAGTTTCAGCAATTTCACCCGAAACAATTCCCGATGACCCACAAGTATAGGGGGTGTATCGCAGTATTTTCGATAAGTAAGAGTGTCGAACCCAACAAGGAGCAGAAGGTGCTGGCTAGTGGTATAGATCAGGAATTCTCTGCAAATACTTAGCAAATGAAATTTTAGGGGTTTTTGATAAAGCAAGTAAACAAAGTATGAGTAAATAAAAGACAATAGGAATAAATGCAGCAAGTGGCCTAATCCTTTATGCAGCAAAGGACAAGCCGGTTGTATTACTTAGGATGACCAAACGTTCTCGAGGACACACGGGAAAACTGTCAAGTGCTTTCGCTTCATATAGTTGATTAATCTTCTTTAGCTTGCTAAGTGTTGTGTGGGTGAACCTATGCTAATGTACCGACCTTCCTAGGACAATACATACTTGTGATTTTACCCCTTGCAAACATCCGTAAGTACAAGAAAGTAATTAAGGTAGAAACCTAACCACATCTTTAAACTCTAAGACCCTGACGTCCCTTGTGCAATGGTTTCCTAACAGGGATTCAGGTTTCTGTCACTCCGGCAACCCCTACGATTAGTAGCCAAATACACAATGCATTCCCCTAGGCCCATATAGGTGAAGTGTCATGTAGTCGGCGTTCACATGACACCACTAGAAGAAGTACACCACAACTTAAATATCAAACTATTGAATCTTTCTCAACACAATTCCACTACTAACAACATGACTTCTCCCATGTCCTCAAGAACAAAACGAACTACTCACAAGACATCATATGGATCATGGTCAGAGATGCAATAATGATGTATAACAATTGAACATAAACAATAATTTAATGGTTCACTCAGTAGCATCAACTACAAAGAGTAATCAACACCGGGAAAGTTTCCCCTAACAACTATGCAAGATTCAACCCAATTGTTACAGCAATATGGAGATGGTGATGATGGTGCTGATGGTGATGATGGTGGTGATGATGATGATGATGATCCCGATGAAGTCTAGCTTGATGATGGTGTTGATGGCGACGATCTCCCCTCTCCGGGAAGGAATTCCCTCGGCAGAAATCTGTCTACCGGAGAGATCTTTCTCTCTCGGTGTTTTCCGCCCCGCAGAGGCGGCGGAATCTTTCTGTGGTCGCTCCCCGAGTATTAGGGTTTCGGGAGGATTATATAAGCTAGAGGGGAGAGCCATAGGTGGGCCAAGGCGTCCACACCACCTGGTGGCGCAGCCTAGGCTGGCCCGCGTCGGGGGTGGTGTGGGCCCCCTGTGTCCCATCTTAGCCTCGCCTTCTTGTTTCCTTTGTCTTCTGGAAAAATAGGATTATTCATGTATTTTCCCGGATTTTCTGATCTTCGTGAATTTTGCCTCCAAACAGCACCTTTTCCATCAGAATCCTGACGACCACGGTCCATGCTCCAAAAGTCATTAACCATGCAAAAACAGATGAAATAACATAAGTATCATCTCTTAATATGAAATATATCAATGAATAATAGTAAATTATGATATAAAATAGTGATGCAAAATGGACGTATCACTCCCACATATTCAACGATGACCCTTGTGATCGTGTGAACCTTTAACGTCGTAACTAAATCCCTTTGTCTCACGATATATTACATGTCCAAGATTCGATCATTGGCATCTAAATACCTAGTTTGATCTTGTTTCCGATATGCACTATTTTCTCGTTCCCGTGATATAATATTCTAGTGATCACATCACTTGCTTGCAAGCTATTTCAATGTGATATCACCGAGAGGGCCCAGAGTATATCTATCCATCATCGGGATGGCCAAATCGCACTCTTGATCCATGAGCCTCAACATAACACCTTCGTAGCACTGAACCCACATTTATAGTCACCCTGTTACGGTGTGACGTTTGATGTTATCAAGATACTCTTCTGGTGTTAGCAATTAACATGATCTCATGGTCTAAGGACTAAGATTACTTCGTATGATGTTATAACAATATAAACATAATGACTCTGATCGTACTGCTATACTTCGGATAAATGTTCATCACATCATTCCACCAATATTGTGACCTCGTTATTAACAACATCCAATGTCCATGATCAGGAAATCTTGATCATCTTGTTAATCAACGAGCTAGTTTATATGAGAGGCATTACTAGGAACTTTGTATTTTGTTTATTAAACACACATGTATTAACGTTTCTAATTAATATAATTATAGCATGCAAAATAAATATTTATCATAAACATGGAATAAGATAATAACCACTTTATTATTGCCTCTCGGGCATATTCCCTTTAAAAAGAAGAGCATGCAATATCAGTAATTTTACGTTTCTGTAAAAGGAACATATATGTGTTAGAAACGACAATCAAGAAAAATATATGTATGCATACGCCACAAATAATAATGAAGGAAACATGAAGCTCGCCTTATTTGAACTAGTATACGGTTCATCATTTGAAAGGAGGCTTGATAGAACTGGAGCCCAACAGTCCATGATCTCCTTTTCTTTTTTTCTGATGGTTGCAATGTGCTCCTATTGGCCCCTCACAGTAACTTCTCTAATGACAAAAAAATCCCTTTCGGAAAGCTTACGAGGAGCAATAAACGTTTCCCCGCTTCTTAGAAATTTCTTCTTCACCGTATTGTAACGCGTGCCATTCGAAATACCCGAGGAGAGAATACTGAATATTCTGTTAAAGGACTGCATAAATTTTACCCACCAATTTGTCCAAGCCATGGTACAAAGTGCCTCATGTTTTTCATTGAGAAAGTACTGGAACTCCCCACGATCCTCGTGTAACAGATGCTACCAATATTCATACGCAACCCCAGTATCCTCTATGGTATACAAGCTTGGTAACAGAGCATAGGGAAATTGCTGCCTTAGGGTAAACTGGCGCGCAACTCTATCCAGATGATATGGCTCTGCTATGAATAGGTCATCGACATCAGTAGCATGCCTCCATGGAAGCATACCTCGATGGGAAGAAATAGAGAAGGCTCGTTGCAGCTGATCCACCCCGACTAAGTTAGTCGAAGTATAAGGATGCCAAAAAGTATTGGCTCGATCTTCCAGAAAAGTGCGTGCTCCAGCAGGACTGAAAATCTTGGGAGGCTGAAACATCGTCTTTACCATGGTCGGTTGCATTAGTAATTGCTTAACATTTGGAAGATGTTTTCCTTTTGTTTTGGCCATGAACGGTCTTTTCAAGTAGAAACCCATCCACCCCGCAACAAAATGCACTGGCCAACCTCTCTTCTCATAAGAAGGGGCGACATGATGTGTGCTAATCCTTCAAAGAGAATAGTATAATGAGCAAATCGCGGGAGGAGCCAAAGAAATTTTACGTCCTGAAACGAACCAAGAGGCTATAAGAAGAACTTCGTGGCAGATGTAGGTGTCAGAGTATTAGGTATATACGGTTGTTATGGTAGTTTAGATAGAGTTAGGATTTGTTTACGTACAATACTAACTTGACTCGTACTCTAAAATAATCATCTGTATGTCTATATATACTCGCCCATGAGGCTCAATAATATAATCATCATATTCCGCCAAACTCATACTATTTCATGGTATCAGCCTAATCGGTCCAAACCCTAGCCGCACGCTTCCACCGCGCCGCCCCCGAGGATCGATCTCTATGATCTCCATCGGGGGCCGCGCGATCCGTACACAGGGTTCGTCCGCCGATCCGTGATCGGCTGCCCTATAAGTCCTTTTTTCCGATCTCTTGATCGGTTTTCTTTTTTGGTTTACTGATGTTAGATCGGATTGAGTCGCCCACCGCCGTCGTCATCGCTGCGCCTCTACTCATAGTCGGAGATGTGCCACCACCTAACAAACCACGATGACCATCACGAGAGGCAAAAGACATAATCAGGTTACTGTTTCTATACCACAGTTTAATGATAGATCTAAACCTGATTTACATATTGAATGGGAGCTAGTGATAAATGATATATTTGTTTCCCATAATTTTTCTGAGCGTAAGAGAATAAAAGCTGCAATTTGTACAGTCACTTATTTTGCTTCTATGTGGTGGAATAAATATTGTCAATTATATCTTGATTATATACATACTACTTGGCATGATTTGAAACTTGCTATGCGATATAGATTTGTTCCATCATATTATACTCGTGACATGGCTAGTAAATTGCAAAATTTAAATCAAGGTAGTAACACCGTAACAGAATAATATGATGCTTTAGAAACTATCTTGTTGTATTCCTTCATAGAAGAAAGTGAAGACGATTTTATGAACAAATTTTGAATAGGGTTAAACCATGATATCAAAAATATACTTATGCATGAAGAGTTATATTCTGTCTACTATTTGTTTCGTATTGCCTGTAAATCTGAACAAAATATAAGAGGTGCTCATAAGACCAATAGGCGCACGATGGACTCACTATCGTCAACGTCAAAGAAGTTTTCCACTCCGACCACTCCACTATCATGGGGGTCACATTTTCCAGGGTCATGCAACCACAAAATTGTGACGCGTCTCCACCAACAGTATTTGCATCTCCTGAAGCGGACTTACAAGGTAATAGTAAAGGTACCAATTCTATCCATACACGTGACATTGATCAATGTCCCGTCTATTTTACTATGCCATGTGTTGAGGTAGCCAGTGATTTTGTCACACCGCTAGTTGTAGATGATCCTACTATTGGTTTGAATGTATTATTTGAATGTATTATGTGATTATTGAATTGCATGCACTAGCCAACGCAACCAAATGTCCGAACTGATGGAAAGGACTAGGTAATATATTTCAACACTCATCCTACGTCTTTCGCCCTTTGGCCTATTGTGACGTATGTTTGTGGAGCCGCAATATTTGTTTTTAATTCTTGAGTCGGTCAGGATTTGATCCTAGGACCTTCTGCTCTGATACCATATTTAATTGTATGCACTAGCCAACGCAACCAACAACCCGAACTGATGGAAAAGGCTAGACAATATATTTCAACACTCACCCTACGTCTTTGCCCTTTGAACTATTGAGACGTTTGTTTGGGGAGCCGCAATATTCTTTTTTTAATTTTTGCGTTGGTTAGGATTTGATCCTAGGACCACCTGCTCTGATATCATAATAAATTGCATGCATTAGCCAACGCAACCAGCAGTTCGAACTGAGGAAAAGGGCTAGGCAATATATTTCAACAATGATGAAACAACCGAGATAGTTGTTGGACCGAGAACGCCTATCATTGTTGTCGACTTACCATGTGATCAGATAGCCGAGATACAACCAATTTTATGTGAGTCTATTACTGAAACTCATTCTTCTATTGATATGAGTGCACCTAGTGAAATTATTGATGCTAAAACTATATGATGTGACTTTATAGTTGAATATGATATGGATCGCATAAAATTACTTAGAATTGACGAAGTTTTAGATAATACTTCTCGTGATATTTCTTTGTGGTCTATTATGTTTGATCCTCCAATTTCCTTGTCACGTGCTAGAAATAGAATTGCTGAAATCACATGTTTGAAGAGTATTTACGCCCCTAATTTTTAATTTCATTTGATTGGAGATTATGGCGTAGACAAAGAATTTTTGGTGCATAGGATCTGCGTAATGTGTGAAGAAATTGCTAGTGGTAAAAACAATAACACACTACATGTGTTTAGTCGTTTTGATATAACCTCTAATAATGGTATTTACTTTACTCTGAATAGCTTGATACATGATTACTTTTTTAAGTACGTCATGTCTAGACATTTGGAGCCATGAAATTTTTGTTTACCATAGTTGGATGGTTTAATGATGAGCACTACAATTTACAAAACACTTCACTTATATATGCAAACTAAGTTGCAGTACCTGTTGTATGCATATTGTTAATCTTCTTCATAAATACTATGAGCACTTTTATCATGCAATAATAAGTATTAAACGTGGAAGTGGAGTTAAAATGAATGACATATACATATATCATGTACACACCTTGTTTCTTTTATTATCATGTTTATAAAATAAACGTCGTCGAGGACGGCTTTATTTTCAAGAAAGAGAAGATGATATTGACATGAAAACCTCAGATATGACCAAATGTAGTATCTATAGATATACTTATTAGGTGAATTCTAGTAGCAATTATAAAATACTAGCAAAATACCCGTGCGTTGCTACGGGTTAGTTTATTTAATTATTTTTATCGTTCCTCAAAACTTTAACGAAGACACAATTACAGTTAATCAAGTAAGTTGACACTAATGGTTAAGCAGGGCCCAAAACATACAAATTGCATCATGGCACCTTGACATGTTAATACGAAAATAATATTCTGCTAAAATGCTACATATATAGTTGGAAAACAAAAGCCTGTGCTTTTAAATGTGCCGGAACAATTTTCTAGCAAATCTGAATTCTACTTTAATCATACAATTCAGCTAAGAGTGGTTGATTTCTTAGTTGGCTTAAGAGAAAAAATATTTTTTATCTTCAGGGTTATCCCAAGAACCAGGAGACAAATATATATTTCATATTAATTCTTTTGCAATGAGCATCTTTGATTTCTTAGCCTTGTCAGCAGAATCAATGAAAACTGTAACAGCTTTGCTAATTTAGGAGTACAAAACATACTACATAACTCACACACAGAGAAAATACTTGTATCTCGTATGAGAGCTCTGTTGTTTGCTCACTCCACCCTTCAAGGCGCTGATCCATTAATATACGTGCATAATCACTTATCTGGAAAACATATGGAGAACCAACTATCAACTCTAGCATGACAACTCCAACACTCTAGATATCATACCTGTAAACAAACAAATTGAGATCAATGACCTACAGTGTAGCTATGTGCCGATAATACTGGCACGAGGAAGCATTTGCAGAAGAAGTAAAACAAATAGATGGAGACATACTTCAGTCTTGAACTTTTTGATCCCTGACGCCAACTTGAATTAAGGAGTTCCTCTTGAGGAGCGTACTCAAAAGTCTGCTCAGACTGGAATTGAGTTCCAAAATTAGATTAGAATGGACTGGAACAACAAAAAGTAGGACCATGCGGCAAATATGTTGTTCAAGAACAAACATGTTGCACCATACTATACAAATTGCCAAAGAAAAATGCAGTGTCATAGGTTATTTTCCAACATTGATAAATTTAGATGGGTTCTTTTTCTTAAATAATAACAAAGGGGTGCATACAAATGTTGATCAACTATCAGTCTTCCCACTATGCAGTGAAAACCACCATCGTCTTCCCTCTACTTCTTTCCCCTTAAACGACCACCACAAACCTCCATTTGTATTTCTTCTAGTAGTGTGTCTATCTACTCTCCCTCAATGAATTTCACATATATTACTAAGGCAAATGATGCAGAGAACTGCAATGTTTGTTTCTTTATGTGAGACATGATCTCAAACGCGCTATAAAAACTACAACATGAGGAAATATCCAAGGCTAGTCTATAGGAGTAGAAAGCACTTTAGACGATTCTAATATGAAAAGTTGTGTGGCGTGTCAGTGTATAACAGATACTGCAGAATACACACAACAGGGTGCGAGCGTTGGCCTGAAAAAACCCTGGTTGATTGGTACAATTTGTATAGCTATCATGTATTATTGTTGGCCGTTTGCATCCTAAGATCATTTCATGTCTATGTTGCATTAGATTTCCATAACTATGTAGCATTTAGAATTGCTTTCACGGTAGACAAATCAGTTGCTTTGATTGGCTGCAATAGACAGATTGTCTTAATAAGATATGCAGAATGCAGCTTTGATTTGACTCATCTGAAATTTATAAGTATGTATGTATGAAGTTAAAAACATAAGAATACAGTTTTAATTGACTAATCTGGAATTTATAAGTATGTATGTATGTATGAAGTTAAAAACATAAAGTTCAGCATTCTTTCTTTCAACGACACAACACGCAAGGAATTCGCTTTGGTTGCTGCACAGAGCATGGTGGTTAAGACCCAAATGGAAGAGAGTGTTCACGAAAGGAAATTTTACCAGACGACAGTTGTACTCGATTCAAGCATCGATCAAGAGAGCTATACTTGTTACCTTTACCACTGAGCAAACGAAGATGACACGCTTATCATGCGGCCAGTGCGCAGAGATGATCATCGATGGCAGCCGGTCTGTATCCACGCCTCCCCAATGCCCAGCCTGCACCTGATTCACTACAGCATATCTCACCTAGGGACGGTGCTGGGCGGCGATCTGGTTCTCGGTGGAGTCTCGACAGAGATAGTGTGAGGGGACCTCACGCTGGAACTGGACTGTCAAGAGTCTAACGATGGAGAACACGCTTGTACCTTCTGTACATCAGCTAGAGTTCTAGATGGTCCTCCAACGCGTCGCGCAGCTCACCGGTGGCGCCCTCGGGCACGAAGAAGCGGTAGCCCCCGATGGGAGACCTCCTACCCGACGCGGCGATGCCTTGTGGCGTTTTCCGTCGCCACGGTACCCTGCAGCAGCCGTGAGCACGCCACCACGGCTAGTCTGAAAGGCGCCGCCTGCCGCATGTGTTGCAGGGGATGGGGACGACTCTGCCAGTTGATCTCCAGGCAGAGCGAGGTCGCCTCCGGTGGCCGGGATCCATGCCGGAGGAGGAAGACGGGAGGGCGACGGAGGCAACCGGTGGTGGAGTTTTCCTCTCGTTAGCAAGAGAGCGAAGCGAACCGGCCTGCGGATCGAACATGGCTGCGACGGTGATTTCTGGGTTAGCCGGTGGATTGGGGATCGAAGGAGTTTTTTTTTTAGATGAGGATCGAAGGAGAAAAGGGACGATGGGTTCGGCGACGAACTGTTTTTTTACTTAAGAGTGGCATAGGTGGGTTAATCCTTATCTGGTGTAGGGGCAAAATCGTCTATAGTATTGGCAGACGGAAAATCCGCTCAAGTGACTTCGCGGTGGCAGGTCGCTGTAATATCCCCAAAGGATTAGGGACAAAACCGTCTTTACGACGGTAGACGGAAAATTCTGCTGGTGACGAACGTACCACAAGAGAAATTATTAGATAGATATTATTCAATTATTCTAGTCAAAAATACAACACCTTCTTCTCTTTTATACAGATTTATTGAAGATATGTATAACCCACGAGTGAAGATGCGAGATGCTATTCAAGACTATTTTTATACATGCATGTGTATGTGCATTGATACAACCAACACAAGGAGTCGCAACGATCAATAAAGCCATACATGCCGATTCATCTCAAGTGGTTGAGAATTTAAGAGTCAATGCAACTGCCAAGAAATTGAGGCATGTCGCCATGCATGTGGGCCCTACCTGGCCAAGAATTCTACATGCCGTTTGATTCTTTTAAGATCGGTTCAGGGCTGGAACGATATGGCTCACTAGAGGACTTTCGGACCCTCGGCCATCAGCAGCTCAGGCCTTACGCCAGGGACATAACAAGGTCCATCATGAACCGACTGTCTCACAGTTTCCGTCCAGAGAATCGGGCGATGTTCTCCGTCAATAAATAGCGGATCTTGTTTAGGGTCAGACTCGGATTTTATTTAGACTAAAATTTAGCTATTATTATAACTTTACCTAGACTTAAGTAGCGCAGAGACCTCCTGTACTTCGTACTTATTCAGGATCCCACCATTTTTAATAAAGTTTTCATCTTAATTCGTAATATCTTGATTGCAATATCCGTTCTTGATTATTCTCTATTTTAGATAGGAATTAAGATCCTTACTGGTCAGGCTGATCATACTTCTACAATATCGGTAACGTCTAGGAGATTGGCCTAGCGATTGCATTGGTGCTCGTGCTCGCACGTGTAGTCGGATCGTCAAGCCTGAACTCCACCCAAATCGATTATCATCATCTTATCAAAAGATCGAACACCTTTGCCCTATTAGTGAATTCATTCTTAGTTGGACATGATACTTTGATTTATAAGAACTTTATACTACCTAAATAATGATGTTATTGTTTTATTAGATTTGGCATCTATCGGACTAGCGCCCACAGGAGGAGAGGGAGGAACGCGACCAAGAGAGATGGAAGATGCATTAGGAGGCAATAAGGAGAGCAAGCATGATCATGAGAGATATGTGATGAGCCAGGACACGTTTGAGGTGCACCACAACATATGGCATGCGTATTAAGTAGGCTGAACCCATCTATGTATCGGTATGTATCAGTTTGAGTCGAACCGGATCAGTTTGATACAAGATATGGCTGTTTTTAGGCCTGGTTAGAGGGGAGGACGCCCCGGCCCTCATATATACTTCCATAGCCGTTAAAATTAGGTTAGACCATGTTTAAAGTAAATCCTAGATTCGTTGAGTTGCCACTTGCATCCAATTGAACCCCTGCACCAATTCGTATCGATCTGGTGTATTTGGTACTATCAATCAAGTGTGATTAGCTGATCCATTAGGATTTAGCCAACTGCAAGTTTCGTGTGATCTACTATTCCATTGAGAATTAGAAGATTGCAAATCGTTTCGTGGTCAGCGGCTACGTGCGCAAGTGTGTGAAGTTATGAATATCTATAAGGGTTGAGAGATGTTGCATTTGCATCAGGGATCGATCGAGAGGTTCGTGAGCGGCATATAAGTTAACTTCAATCACTATCATCATATATCCACTTCACTTACTGGAAAGATCAGGCCACCCCATATCATCTTGGTATCAGATTTTCAGCATTTACTCAGTGAGCTTTCACAAATCCATCCGTAGATTAGTTTTTGTTTAGTCCTATACGGAAAAATTCACACAAAAATATTAGGGTTTATAGTTTTGGCATAGCCTAGATAACATTGTTCGTGAGTTCTAGTTGTTGGTCGTAATCTTTTGTGTAGCCTTTCTTCTAAATCTAAGTCGTAGTTTTTATCAAGGTTTCGTCTATTTTTGTTGCGTCGTCGGAGTTCCTATACTGTTTCTACTGTTTCTACTGTTTCTAGACTGTTTCTTGTGTTTTTAAGTTTGTTCGTGTTTTTTGGTCTTCGATCTCCAGATTTTTTATTTTTAGATTGGTTTAGTTTTCTACTTTGTAGATCTGTTTGTGTCAAGAAAAAACAAGAGGATACGGATCAGGCAAGAGTCCCTTGAACTTACGTGAGTAAAGGAAAAAAAAGATCGCTAGCGCGTGCGCGCGCTGAACCTCAGCTTGATTCTGTGCTAGTACGTAAGCCTCAGGAAAAAAATCGCTCTGCTCGTACTACCACGGATCTCATCTGTCCTTGTACGTGAAAGCAAAAAAAATCCGAAAATAAGAAAAATTGGGCTCACGCCAGACCACGGACCAGTCTGTGGTCATACGAATAAACAAAATTTCTGCCGATATCCTGTCCACGGCAGGATTTTGACATATTTTTCTGACGTGGCAGAGACCAATTCTCAGGTCAATTTTTATTTATTTACTGAGTCCACATAGCGTATCTATCCTTGTGTGCCTTAGTAAATCTTTCTTAGTGTCTAGAACTATCCTACGAGACTAGCGTGCTTAGCGCTCCACGAGCTGCTCAGTTTAGCAACCTTGTGCCTGTTTTGTTGAGTCATTGCTAGCGGCTCTTCTTGTGCATTGCAACACGAGTATTACTCCAACATACCTAAATTTTTGAGCTCGTTTTCATAGTTGTAATTGGCCATTTATCTCCACTATGTGTGTTTCCGTGGGTCTGCTATCATACGATCAACACTAGGATTTTTGAATTGGTGTTGTTAGGTATCCCAACTAAGCTCCGCCATATACCTGGTTTGTCGTGTGATATTTTCTTATACCATTGGTATTCGTTTCATCACATCTATGCATATAGCTATTATTCCAAGTTGGTAAGCTTCTCTAATTTACTTTAGAACGGTAAGATTCCTCTTTCTTCCAGTTGAGTGAGTTGTAAGAGTTCTACCACCAGATTTTTGTTTTGTGCACTAATATACTAAGCATGTCTTCTAGTAGTGTTGATGTGATGAAGAAAAATGATGCAGATGATTATCTCTTCCCATTACGCTCCAACTGCGGCAGCACATTCTCGGAGGAGGATTCAGGAGTGGTACCGAATTCGGGTTTGTTCCACTTCATGACAAAAATCAATGGTGGTAGACAGGCTGCTACTATCATTGATACTTGTTCTTTCATAAATTTGGTTAGTGTTGAGGTTGTTAAAAAGCTACAATTATACACATGTGCAACAACATCCTCATTCATGTTAGCAACTTCTAGTCATGCACTACCAATTAATCAGATCGCATGTGTTCCGCTCACCATTTATTGCCCTAGAAGATATATTTCTTGTTATATCATTTATCATGTTGGGAACACAGTGGTGTAATGAATTCCAGGTTACCTTTGGTAGTGAGTGTTCTAATCTTTCTATCTTTTGAAATGGTAAGCACACGTGGTTACCACGTACACATATTAAGCAATTTTAGGAGATTGGGCATCAAAACCTATGTGCACCTGTAACCACCAACTTAAATCCACATGTTGATCCTGTCGTACAAGAACCGAGAATGAGAGTTGATGAGACAATGTAACCATCTCTACTCCTAGTGTTGTTTCTTGTGATATCTGGTTTCTTTTAAAAAAATGGAGCCATCTATTTTACAACCTGTATTGCTAGACTGTGCATTGTCACTTGAGGAGGATGTTCTAGTGCCTACTACATGTGAGGAGAAAACTATGATATAGGTATTGATTTGGAGCTACAGCCAACAAACGCAACATATTGTGAGTCTATTCCTTTGTTGCTGGCTCCTTGTGATTTTCCATGTACTAATGTTATAGCACCATGTAATAGTTTACTAAATTTGAATTTTAATCATGTGGTATTGATTACACATAATGCAATATTTGCTCGAATACCACCTACTGTTATTGTGTATTCCATCATGCTAAATGAACCTATGAATATGAGTTGTGCTGTGGATAAGATTTCTGAAATTTCATGTCTAAATTATAGCACATATTCTTCTTATTTCACTTTTAATATAATTGGTGAATATAGCACATATGAAAATTTTCTTGTGGATCACAAATGCAATACTTGTGATAGAATCCCTAAACTGAAACATGATGTTTTCATCCATACATGTTGTGTGTCGACTACTTTTTGTTGTGGGACATATGCACAAATTTGTGATAGTATGAAACTAAATTCAGATCTAGTTGATATATTGCAGCCAGCACAAGTAATTTTACCTGTGTTGGATTGTTCTAATCTTGCTAAAATAAAACCCGAGTTTTCATATTTATTCTGTTTGTCCTAAAAGTATTTGTCTAGTTATGCTACTACTTTACACTTCACTTATATTTGCAAATTGTGCTGCATGTTACCTACAAGACATAATGATCATGCACATATAACTGATTATTTTTGTGTCAGTTCATCACTTGTTTATAATAATCAGAGTAGCACAGTTGAAGCATGGTCTAAACCCATTTTGTTTTCACATCTTTTGGATTGGTTTGATCTTGTTCATCACAAATTTATAATCGATCTTCTTTGAGAAAACTGAATTTAATATTGAACAAAAAGACTATATATCTATTTGTTTTTCACCTTGATCATGATTCTTTGTACTTCACTTATACCTGCAATTGAAGTTGCTTGATGTATACTGGACATATTTATCATGTGAACAACAATAATACAAGATGTTACATATACATATATTCTACGTACACGTTGTTCTTTTTGTTTATTCCACTTTCAACATATCTAAAGACACATATGGTTTTTTTGAGGAAATGGAGGATGATGAGGATGCATTCATAGAGTACGATGATTCTGCTTATTTGAGCCGGAAGGAAATTTTGAGCCTCATTGAAAAATATCACAAGGTGAATTCATTCCTAGTTGTACACGATACTTTGATTTATAAGAACTTTATACTACCTAAATTATGGTGTTATTGTTTGACTAGATTTTGGCATCTATCGGACTAGCCCCCGCGTGAGGAGAGGGAGGAAGGCGACCGAGAGATGGAAGATGCACTAGGAGGCAATAAGGAGAGAAAGCATGATCACGAGAGATATGTGGCGAGCCAGGACACATTTGAGGTGCACCATGACATATGGCCTGCGTGCCACGTAGGACGAACCCATCTATGGGTCGGTATGCATCAGTTAAAGTCGAACTGGGTCAATTTGGGCCAAGATATGACTGTTTTTAGGCCTGGTTAGATGGGAGGACACCCCAGCCCTCATATATACTTATGTAACCGTCACAATTAGGTTCAACCACGTTTAAAGTAAACCCTAGATTCGTTGAGTTGCTACTTGCATCTAATTAACCCCTGCACCAATTCGTATCGATCTGGTGTATTTGCTACTATCAATCAAGTATGATTAGTTGATCCATTGGGATTTAGCCAATTGCAAGTTTTGTGTGACATGTTATTCCATTCGGAATTAGAAGATTGCAAACCGCTTCGTGGCCAGCGGCTACGTGCGCAAGTGTGTGAAGTTATGAATATCTACAAGGGTTAAGAGTTGTTGTATTGGCATCAGGGATCGATCGAGAGGTTCGTGAGAGGCATACAAGTTATCTCTAACCACTATCATCATATATCCATTTCGCTTACTGAGAAGATCGGGCCACCCCATATCAAATAGGAAAATCAAACTCATTTTAGAAAATACAGTTAATAGAGCTAGATCTGATTGGCCAACCAAAATCAATGATACTTTGTGGGCTTATAGAACTGCTTTTAAAATCCTATGTGTATGTGTCCTTATAAAATGGTCTACGGTAAGGCATGTCACCTCCCAATAGAATTAGAACATAAAGCTAGATGGGCTATTAAACAACTCAACTTTGATTTCAAAACTGCTGGAGAAAAAAGAATTCTAGTCATAAACTTGTTAGATGAATAGAGGAATGAAGCTTATGAAAGTGCTAGATTATTTAAAGTAAAAGTGAAGTTTTGGCGTGATAGAAAATAAAGAGAAAGGAATTTAAAGTAGGAGATCAAGTATTATTGTTCAACTCTCGTTTCAATTTTTCTGCAGGGAAGTTAGCATCAAAGTGGCAAGGTCCATTTGTTGTGCAGGAGGTGTATCGCTCTAGAGCCATCCGTATTCATGGAGACTACAAAGGTAACCCTCATGTTGTTAATGGACAACATCTTAAACATTATATTGCAGGCCAAAATTCGTTGGAAAGGTGGAAGAGTTAAATCTCTAGAGTCCCGAGGCCATAATTACAAAGAAATATCCTCTGCCACATATCATAAATCAATAAAATTTAAGTTCCAGGTGTGTAATGATCCCGAAATATCTTCATCTTTTAGGGAAGTCATTATTTTTGGAAAATAAAAGAGTGCAACGTAAGAATTGGACAGAACGGAGTCCCGAAGGGGGAAAGAATCCAAGTGGCACACGCCCCCTAATAGGTGTGCTACCCTAATCTTTTCCCCCTCTGAAGTCCGTTTCACCTCCGTTTTGACTCCAGCGCTTCGTCTTACCCTAAAAACTGTCAATATATACCCTTCTCTGCCGATCTAATCATGCATCGAGTCTTTCCAAGAAAACCTTGTTTTCCTGCCCTATCTCCCCTCAGTTTTTAGCCATGGAAAACTCTGGATCCAATATAGGAGGAGATGATTCTGAGAAAAGGGTGTGGTGAATCACTTGACCTTCACGGAAGGAGCGCTACTCGTGGAGGAGGTGAGGGCTCCCAAGACCGAGGGCACCATGGAAGAAAGGCTGTAGGTCCTGGAGGACACCACTTTAGGTATGGCAACGTGGTTGAGCATAGCCTTGATGCTCATCACTTCATGAATCTCGACCAAGAAAAGAAGATTCAATCCTATGAGTCAAGGATCAAATATCTGGAGTAGAAGTATTTGTAGGCCCTCCCACAACTAGATAGGTTCCAAGCCCTCATGTGGGATTTGGAGAACCACAATTACCACCACTATTCCACACTCATGGTTCTGTTAGTTTAATTTATTTTATTGCTGCAGCAACTAGCTTTACTTTCTTGTTATTTATTATCATGCAAAGCTATCTCTATTACTCGTATTGTTGCTCTAGTTTTATTTCCTAGATAATGCAAACGTTTAGTGTGCGTAGAGTTGTATCAGTGGTTGATAGAACTTGAGAGAATATTTATCCTACCTTTAGTTCCTCATTGGGTTCGACATCTTACTTATAGAAAAGGCTACACACGATCCCCTATACTTGTGGGTTATCAAGACCTTTTCTGGCGCCGTTGCCGGTTTTGGCAAACCTCGCTCGGTCAGTAGCATCACTATTTTTGAGAGTTGAATGAAAAGATAAAAGTACTGTAAAGAAAAAATAATTTCATCACCTTTCTTTCTTTCTTGATTTGCTCATAAGTTCAGTATTCTCTGGTTAAGATCTTTTGTGCTTCCAAGGAAGATTGCATGTTTGTCTTTATCACTTGTATGTTTGTTTGTTTCCTTCAACTCTTATACTTGCTACCCAGCCTTGCTAGCCAAAAACCTGTACCGAGAGGGAATTCTTCTCGTGCATCCAATCCTTAAACCAAAACCTATGCCATTTGTGTCCACCATACCTACCTATTAGCACTATTGCTATTCCAAGTAAATTCTTGTTTTTATCTACCTTCCAAATTAAACTTGTTATGTGAAAATTAGTGCTTAAAGCTCTCACGAACTTGATGGCACACTTTACTTTCTTGCACTTAACAAACTTGAACCATTGTGCCCATCTATGTTGCGTATATGCTTGCGCTTTGTAAGTTGTGAATTAGCAGAACCATGTTGTCATGGGGAACGCTTTCAACATTGCACTTGTACTTTGTACCTAGTTGATATCATGTTATTTTGTATATGGATGTCGTCGGTGTGAAATGAAAGGGGAGCTTGTAAGTCCATGGAGTTATGCATGTGTGTTAGATAAACGCCTGGGCCGCTGGTCTAATCCATGCTGACATGGTGGAAACCTGCAGCGTAACCATAACGAGCATCTATGAAGCATTCTTCTTATAAAAAAAAGAGTCCGATGTTGAGAAAAAAGAGAAACAGAAAAAAGAGATTATGAAAAGAGGAAAGAGAGAAAAAAGCACCATATTCCCATGGTAAATAAGAAGATTGCTGATATGTTTCTTGTCTGCTTGCCTTGTCATTTTGATATGGGGATTCTTCCGTATCATCGGGCAAGGGGTACCCCGTTGGCGGTTCTCCATGATACACATGTGCTTACGATGACAAGAACTTACCGGTGACTAAACTTGAGTAGCATGAGGAGCGGCCCTCGTATTCAAGGGACATGAGATTCTCAATTTACAACTTGTCAAGCATATCCTCATATCTTATCACTTTAACCTTAATCACCTAAAGATGCCTATGATAGGGGCAATGATAGCTGAAAGCTAATAAGTATCATAATTTTTGGGAGCTCTTTATGAAACTTGAAATCCTTGCTTCCCTCTGCGAAGGGCCTTTCTTTTATTTTTTAGTTGAGTCAGTAAACCTATTCCCTTCTATCTCAGCAAGTATTTTGAGTTGTTGTGTTTCATTCTTTCATATGATGATTTATTCAATCATGTTTCTTATGTTCCTTGTTTTGCACATTGTTCTTATCTTGGTGTCTACTACTTTGAAAGCTATCATTTAAAATCAGTTATTTGTGAACTCCAGCAAATTGTCAACTATTCTTCGACCAAGAGCTAAGTTTGCCATTACCAATTATGATTCACTTTATGTATCTTTATTGTGTTTCCTTTACTTTTTGCAAGTTAAGTTATATAATAGTGAGGTGTCTTCTATTATGATCTATGTATTGATGAATGTGATGCTTCTTGTCCATATTATTTTATCGACTCTTCACTCCATAAACCTGAGGTCATGTTTATTGAGCTCAGTTTCGCTTGGGGACAAGCGAAGTCTAAGCTTGGGGGAAGTTGATATGTCCATTTTGCTTCACTATTCTATATCATAATTTACTGTTATTCATTGATATATTTCATATTAAGAGATGATACTTATGTTATTTCATCTGTTTTTGCATGGTTGATGACTTTTGGTGCATGGACCGCTGCAGTCAGGATTCTGATGGAAAAGATGCTGTTTGGAGGCAAAATTCGCGAAGATAAGAAAATCCGGGAAAATATACAAAAAATCCTATTTTTCCAGAAGACGAAGGAAGCCAGAAGGAGGAGTGGAGATGGGCCACAGGGGGGCCACACCACCCCATGGTGCGGGCCATCCTAGGCCGCGCCACCAGGTGGTGTGGCCGCCCTAGCCCACCTCTAGCGTATATAATCCTCCCAAAACCGTAATACTCGGAGATCGACCACAGAAAGATTCCGCCGCCTCTGCGGGGCGGAAAACACCGAGAGAGAAAGATCTCTCCGACAGACAGATTTCTGCCGGGGGAATTCCTTCCCGGAGAGGGGAGATCATCGCCATCAACACCACCATCAAGTTGGACTTCATCAGGATCATCATCATCATCACCACCATCATCACCATCAGCACCATCATCACCATCTCCATATTGCTGTAACAATTGGGTTGAATCTTGCATAGTTCTTAGGGGAAACTTTCCCGGTGTTGATTACTCTGTATAGTTGATGCTATTGAGTGAACCATTGAATTATTGTTTGTGTTCAGATTGTTACACATCATTATTCCATCTCTGATCATGATCCATATGATGTCTTGTGAGTAGTTCGTTTTGTTCTTGAGGACATGGGAGAAGTCATGTTGTTAGTAGTGGAATTGTGTTGAGAAAGATTCAATAGTTTGATATTTAAGTTGTGGTGTACTTCTTCTAGTGGTATCATGTGAACGTCGACTACATGACACTTCACCTATATGGGCCTAGGGGAATGCATTGTGTATTTGGCTACTAATCGTAGGGGTTGCCGGAGTGATAGAAACCTGAACTCCCGTTAGGAAACCATTGCACAAGGGACGTCAGGGTCTTAGAGTTTAAAGCTGTGGTTAGGTTTCTACCTTAATTACTTTCTTATACTTACGGATGTTTGCAAGGGGTATAATAACAAGTATGTATTTGTCCCAGAAAGGTCGGTACATTAGCACAGGTTCACCCACACAACACTTAGCAAGCTAAAGAAGATTAATCAACTATATGAAGCGAAAGCACTTGACAGTCTTCCCGTGTGTCCTCGAGAACGTTTGGTCATCTTAAGTAATACAACTGACTTGTCCTTTGCTGCATAAAGGATTGGGCCACTTGCTACATTTATTCCTATTGTCTTTTATTTACTCGTACTTCGTTTACTTGCTTTATCAAAAACCCCTAAAAATCCGTTTGCTAAGTATTTGCAGAGAATTCCTTATCCATACCACTAGCCAGCACCTTCTGCTCCTTGTTGGGTTCGACACTCTTACTTATCGAAAGTACTGCGATACACCCCCATACTTGTGGGTCATCAAGACTATTTTCTGGTGCCGTTGCCGGGGACTGAATGAATGAAACACAACAACTCAAAATACTTGGTGAGATAGAAGGGAATAGGTTTACTGACTCAACTAAAAATTAAAAGAAAGGCCCTTCGCAGAGGGAAGCAGGGATTTCAAGTTTCATAAAGAGCTTCCAAAAATTATGATACTTATTAGCTTTCAGCTCTCATTGCCCCTATCATAGGCATCTTTAGGTGATTAAGGTTAAAGTGATCAAATATGAGGATATTCTTGACAAGTTGTAAATTGAGAATCTCATGTCCCTTGAATACGAGGGTCGCTCCTCATGCTACTCAAGTTTAGTCACCGGTAAGTTCTTGTCATCGTAAGCACATGAGTATCATGGAGAACCGCCAACGGGGTACCCCTTGCCCGATGATACGGAAGAATCCCCATATCAAAATGACAAGGCAAGCAGACAACAAACATCTCAGCAATCTTCTTATTTACCATGGGAATATGGTGCTTTTTTCTCTCTTTCCTATTTTAATAATCTCTTTTTTCTTTTTCTCATTTTTCTCAATATCAAACTCTTTTTTTATAAGAAGAATGCTTCATAGATGCTCATTATGGTTACGCTTCAGGTTTCCACCATGTCAGCATAGATTAGACCAGCGGCCCATGCGTTTCTCTAACGCACATGCATAACTCCATGGACTTACAAGCTCACCTTTCATTTCACACCAACAACATCCATAGACAAAAGAACATGATATCAACTAGGTACAAAGTACCAGTGCAATGTTGAAAGTGTTCCCCATGAAAGCATGGTTCTGCTAATTCACAACTTACAAAGCGCAAGCATATACGCAACATAGATGGGCACAATGGTTCAAGTTTATTAAGTGCAAGAAAGTAAAGTGCACCATCAAGTTCGTGAGAGCTTTAATCACTAAGTTCACATAACAAGTTTAATTTGAAGGTAGATAAAAACAAGAATTTACTTGGAATAGTAATAGTGCTAATAGGTAGGTATGGTGGACACAAATGGCATAGGTTTTGGTTTAAGGATTGGATGAACGAGAAGAACTCCCTCTCAGTACAGGTTTTTGGCTAGCAAGGCTGGGTAGCAAGTATAAGAGTTGAAGGAAACAAACAAACATACAAGTGATAAAGACAAACATGCAATCTTCCTTGGAAGCACAAAAGATCTTAACCAGAGAATACTAAACTTATGAGCAAATCAAGAAAGAAAGATGATGATTTTTTTTTGTTTAGAGTACTTCTATCTTTTCATTCAACTCTCAAAAATAGTGATGCTACCGACTGAGCCAGGTTTGCCAAAACCGACAACGGCGCCAGAAAAGATCTTGATAACCCACAAGTATAGGGGATCGTGTGTAGCCTTTTCGATAAGTAAGAGTGTCGAACTCAACGAGGAGTTAAAGGTAGGATAAATATTCTCTCAAGTTCTATCAACCACTGATACAACTCTACGCACACTAAACGTTTGCATTATCTAGGAAATAAAACTAGAGCAACAATACGAGTAATAGAGATAGCTTTGCATGATAATAAATAACAAGAAAGTAAAGCTAGTTGCTGTAGCAATTAAATAAACTAAACTAATAGAACCACGAGTGTGGAATAGTGGTGGCTTTGTCCAAGTTTAAATAGCGAATAGATCGGGGTCATTGTCTTCGATGCAGTTTTCTATGTGAGAGAGGCTAAATATACATGCGCTTCACTACTTGGAATTACATGTACTATATGATTGGATTGTTAGCAAACATCCGTAAGTACTAATCAATGCATTAAGGTTTTCCCAACCATAGCCTTAAGTTTAATGGTCCTCTTACTCCCATACGTGCAATGTTCCGGTTCGTGTTCTCAGGTTTCTGTCACTCCGGCAGAACTTCCCCCTTCCCCTTACACATACTACAAACCCTATGATGTTTAATCCATGCGCGCACAAATATAATGGACACCAAAGGACTATACCATATTAACATAGAACTCTAATGAACCAAATACGTTCAACCATTCAATCTAAGAACAAAGAAACTACGCAAACATGACATAGATCATAGGATTATAACTTATAGCATCAAACACCATGTTTACGTAGGACGGTACAGAGGTGTGTGGGAGGATGAACCACTATATACTAGGAGGATTAGGTGATGGAGATGGCGGTGAAGATGATGAAGAGGGCGGCGGCGGTGCCGGCAGCGGCGCGGGGGACTCCTTCCCTGCCGGCGGCGGCGCGGGGGACTCCTTTCCTGCCGCCGATATCATGGGGGAGCACCGCCCCTTAGCCCCCTCCTTCATGACTTCTTGAGAGCCTTCCCCCATGGAGATGGGATCCATGGGGGAGGCAAAAACGTGGCTTTGGTGGCTGCAAATTTGTGGGTGGAGATGCCCTGGGCGAATTAGGTTTCCTCCCTTTATATAGCTTCTCGGATTCCCGTCACCCCATCTTGGGCTGCAGTAAATCGGGCCTAAAAGGCCTGTCTGTACTCGGAATCCGTTAAATTTTATGTCCAGAATGTTTGTCGTGAAATTTCCAACAACTTTGTAGTTGAAGAGTTTTCCGTTTGACACTGTTTTCGACCGGAAACGTGACCATCTTCAAAAAGAGTTCTAAGACAGATTTCTGGAAAAATCCCAATTTGACTCCAACAAGGTTTCCACTTGTATTCTTGGTGATTCCTACACATCAAAGTGTAAAACAAGAACATTGTGCACTTTTGCAACTATTAGTAGGTTAGTCCAAATAAATCATAAACTTTATACAAAAAGGAGTGTCAAAAGCATATTATTAGCATAAAACCATCAAAAATTATAGATACGTTATGGACGTATCAACATCCCTAAGCTTAGTTTCTACTCGTCCTTGAGTAGGTAAATGATTAAAACAATATAATTTTTGAGGTGACATGCAGACAACACAATCTTGATCATCATTATTGTAAAATCATTGGTCGCTGGGATTAAGGTACTCTAAACATGAATCATGAAAGATAGAGTTCTAACAATAAGACATAGCAACTATGTTGTAACATGAAAAGGCACAAACAAAAGATTCATGAATAACAATGCTTTGCAAGACGTTTGTTTGTTTCATATAAAGAAAGCATAATGAGAATGGTATTCATCTTGTCCCTCATAGAGTAGCAAAACATAAATGCATAGGACACCTTCAAAGTTCATAAGGGTGACTAGATACAAATAGTTTAAGAACAAGCAATATCAAAGTTATGAATCAATCAACAAGTCTTGGGACAATGCACATTAAACTAAGAATGTCCACTATGCTCTCTTAATAGGTGCATAAAGATAGAAGATGGAGACTCAACATAAAAGTAAAAAAAGCCTTCATAGAAGGAAGCAGGGATTCAAGTTTCATAAAAAGTTTCCAAAAATTATGGTACTTATTAGCTTTCAGCTCTCATTGCCCCTATCATAAGCAACTTTAGGTGATTAAGGTTAAAGTGACACAACTAATAGGATATGCTTGACAAGTTATAAGTTGAAATCTCATGCCCCTTACTTAGGAGTACCGAACCTCATGCTACTCAACTTCAGTCACAAGTAAGATCTTGTCATTGTAAGTACATATATGTCATAGAGAACCGCCAACGGGGTACCCCTTGCACATGATATAGGAGCTATCCCATAATCAAAATGACAAGGCAAGCAGACAATGAGGATCTCAGCGATCTTTTTATTGGCTATTTGCATAGGTTTTTATTGAGGATGCTTCATAGGTGCTCATTATGGTTATGCTGCAAGTTTCCACCATGATTAGGCATGGCTTAGGCTAGCGGCCCAAGCGTTTCTCTAACACACATACAAACTCCATGATCTTACAAGTTCCCCTTTGATTTGACACCGCCGGGATCCATAAGCAAAAGAATCATGATATCAACGGAATATAAGTGCAATGTTGAAAGCATTCCCCATGATAAATGGTTCTGCTAACTTCAACTTATAAAGCGCAAGCATATACGCAACAAAGATGGACACAATGGTTCAAGTTTATTAAGTGCAAGTAAATAAAGTGTGCCATCAAGTTCGTCAGAGCTTTAATCACTAATTTTCACATAACAAGTTTAATTCAGATGGTAGATAAAAGCATGAATATACTTGGAATACCAAATACTAATAGGTAGGTATGGTGGACTCTTTGGGATAACTTGGCTTTATTTGGAGTTGGATGCATGAGTGGAACTCATACTTGGTTATGGAAAGCTAGCAAAATACTGGGAGCGACCAACTAAGAGAGCAATAATGGCCATAATCATGCAAAGCGACAAAATATTATTAATTAAAGCATAAAGTTATATTACAAGTCGAAAACTAAAGGATCATACAGGCTATGGTGACTTGGGATAGTCATAACATGGTGTGAGCATGCGCCAAGTCAACCCAAATAAAGCATCAAAGGAGAATACCACAATACTATGCTTTAATATGCTAAACAACGCATGATTCTTTCAAGGCACATTAAGCAATCTCAATTGTTTATAACATGTCATGCTACATCAAAAATCACTAAGCATAAAACCAAAACAATATCAAGCATGACATGACAAAGCATAGGCCACCGTAAAAAACGAGCTCCTTTTACCACTTAAGCATGAACTTTTCCTACTCTTTTCCAATCCAAACCACACTTATTTGAAAACTAATGTATGAAAGAGGGGTTCCAACCAATTTATTCAAGAAAACGAAAACAAAAACTAAGACACTCCAAGAACAACACAATTGTGCATGAAACAATAAAAATGAAGTGTTTGGAAGAAACCTGAGATTTTTATTGATGAAGAAGGGGATGCTTTGGGCATCCCCAAGCTTTGACGCTTGTACTTCTTGGATATTTCTTGGGGTGACACACGTGGCATCCCCAAGCTTGAGCTCTAGTCCATTCTTTATCTCATTACATCACTCTTTCCATACACCTGAAATTTTTCCTTCATACAAAACTTTCCCACATTCTTTATTAGCAACATTAGTGCACTCAAGATAATAAGTCTTTAGGTTCAGTTTTAACACCAATAAAACTTCCATTAAAACACAAGCTACTATAGCACTTCCCTCAAAAAGCTCAATTCTCCAAAAGGAACCAACAAGAAGCAAATGAAAATAATGGCAGAAATCTGTCAAAACAGACCAACAAGTAAAAACCAATTTTTTCGAAGGACTTCTGTTGCTCAAATCAAAAAGTGTTGAACTAACAAAAGTTATATAACAACCTGGGGCAGAAGCACAAAAAGTCACGCCTCAAAACGACGTACAGAGATTTTACACGAATTGTTATGGTGAAGCACAAAAATCTGTTTCGGGATAGCAACTTTCCCAATCATTACTTCTCTCTCATTAGAGGTTACTCTTGGCACAAAAAGCAAATAAAAAGGATAAGGAGCGGTTATTATAGAGGTAATAACTTCCAAGACTCATCTAAAACTTTTGGGTTATCTCCCAATAAGTACTTTTCTTTAACGCCTTTAAGTTAGGCATAGGAGCAAGATTCAAGTATTTTCGAATGAATAAGCATTAAGATCAATACCAGAAATATCTTTCTTTTTCAAGGCTTCATGCATTCCTACAAGTTTTTAACTAAAAAGCTTCCATGGAAAGATTTGTTTTGGTTTCATAGGCATGAACACAAGTGTTCAAGGTCGACCCTCACTTAACCATTACTCATCTTTCCAATCACTTTCCTTTTTTAAAACATTTTTAGGTAACAAGTACAACTATTTTTTTGTAATTCGCATTCCCTATCCATACTAGAACTGAGAGTAAAACCTACTTTGTTGGGGATATACTTTCCGGGTATCCTCACAGTCCTCACTGACCAGGGTGGCCCATTTCGGGTTAGAGCTTTGTTTCACGGGCGGCCTAGTCAGGGAGAAGAGACGGAGTCCAATCCAGCTATGGGAAGGCCCAGAAGACTTATCGACTTAGGCCCATAGTGTTACTTGTAGTTCAAGATGTACTCTGTAACCGACTCTTAGTCGTAGCCAGATAGGTAATTCCTGTAAACCCTAGGCCGGATATCTATATAAGTCATCCTAGGGACCAGCATTTAGGGCACCCACAATAGTCTACAATCTCAACTCGCACAGGCGAAACCCTTGTAACCCATATTTTAGCTCTATCGTATTACTAGATTGCTAGCAGGAGTAGGATACGTCCAAAGTCAGCGGATTCAAACCTGGGTAAGCGTGTGTGCTCACCATCCCAGAAAACCGTACGTCTCACACCCTTCTCTTCTGCACGCCTCGAGGACCCCCTCATGGCGTACTTGTCATCAATCTGACGATAGTTGGTGTCCACCGTGGGGCAAGTGAGCTTCGAATTTGCGTTCCGAGAGGAATCTACAAGAATCGGAATCGGCGAGACCATCGCCATCGGTCGCATCCTCTACGCCAGCGATATCCCTCTCATCGTTCTCGACAAGACCTGGATTCCGGCTGGGGAGGCTGTGACTACCTACACCATCATGTCTTTTGGCGAGATCGATGTTTACATCGGTTTTGCTGAACCTGTCCCACCCACCCAAGTGGTGATGATAGAGGCAGAAGAATCTTCTGGGTCCCCTTTGTCCGCGGAGGCGGCAGAGTTCCGGATCTTAGAAAACCCTAATCCCACCCAGCCCGCACTAGTTGCGGAGATAGTGGAGAAATCCGAGCCCGAAGAAGATTTAGCTGCCCAAGTCGAATCTGGAGTGGATCTCCTCGGAGAGGCCGAATCCCAGATCGACCCACCTGCTGTAGTCGAAATCCAGGAGGAGCATATCAACGACACTGATTCCGGCTCTGACAATGCCGGGACAGACATGCCTTTCGTAAGGTACACGCTGCGACGTATGATAATGCAAAACTCAGGCGTGGACGCAATTCTCGAGGCAATCAAAAGTTTCGACGAAGCTGATCGCGAGAGCCGCAGGTACCTCAGGAGGCACGCGTCGCACTTTGTCGGATATGTGGGATCCGGATCCGGCTCTGCCGATGCTGGAGACAACACCGACTCTGTGCTGGAGGCAATTGGAACAAACGCCGACGTACCCGCATCCTCGGATGAATCAATGACGTCAGCAGATTTCTGAAAGTTCTCCGTGGAATATGAAGAGGAGTATAACTCCAAAGCTGCAGAGGAAGGAGAAGCCATGGACGAAGGATCCGGGGAACACTCTCCCAAAGCGCAGGATGACATGGAAGTCAGAGATAATCCCGAAGTCCAGATGTCCGAAAGTACCGATCAGAGCTTGACTCCAGGAAACGGACCCAAAGCCGTCTTTGCTACCGACGCTGCCAAGAAGGCAAAGAAGAAGAACAAGACCCCGACAAAAGACCCTCTGGCAGAGGAGGTGATTGCCGAGGAATACGAGGAATACTCGTATGGAGCACTTATCCCAGAAGATCCCAAAAAAGAAGAGTCGGTGGATGGACACATGATCACTTAAGGTGCGCGTAACCTCATCGATGCTGCATTAACCACACCTATTCCTACAACTGCAGAGCTTACTGCTGAAGAACTAGACGAGAGGGCACAGGCCCTAGAAGCGTGTCGTCAAGTACTCCTCGATGAAGCCAAAAACATCAAGGAGGAAAAGAAACGCATAACATCTGCGGAGAAGTACAACTCCAGACAATACCAGAAGACTAGGAAGCATCATACTAACGACAACCAATTCCCGCAGATCCACACCGTCCTTTTCGGAGAAGAGATGGGGAAGCCTCGGAAAGATAGCAAAGGGGATTGGGGATATCCAACCCCAGTACAGAATACCGTGGCGGCCCGAGAAATTCTATCGGCTAATCCAGGCCTGGAGGAGATCTGGTTGGGAATCAAACTACTCAACAAGGGACTGGAGCAGCAAAAGGTCGCCATGTACGGAAGTCAAAAACTGGTCTCTGATTCCGACCAATGTCGCACAGATCCGGCGTGGGCTGACGTAAGACCCCAGCGTGTTCCGGAGCAGCACCATCGCCCCGATCACCGGGAAGACAATTGCTCGAGAACCGGATCTTCGGGACAGCACCACAAAGCTGCCCGTGGCTGGCGTAACGTTAACCCAGTTGCGGAGCAAGAGGCAATTGCTGCACTGAATCCGAGGAACCCGCCCCGGCGAGAGTCGAAAGACCGTAGGGATGATGACAAGGAGAAACATCGGGAGGAGGACCGACAAAGAATGCCACCTCCTAGACATGAAAGCCGTCCGGATGACGGACGAAGGAACGACGGACACCATGCTGGGGCAAGCCGGCAGGGGGATCGTCACGATGAAGACCCTCCCCGGAACCGGAATAATGACGCTCCAGACGGAAGCCAGCGATCAGCCGGAAAAAACCCAGCTGCTCCACCCTCTCCGCCAAGTAGCCATCACAACGGCCCCCAGGGAGGCAATGGAGGGCGTCGTGGTGGAGGAGGTGGTGGCAGAAGACGAAGTCCGGCTCCAAGGCACCGCAGCCACAACCGACACTCGGGAAGATCTCTATCCCCGAATGACGCAAGACAAAGGATCAAGTCCAACATAGAGGCGCGACGCTACGAAAATGATGATATCTACGTGGGCCCAAAATGCTTCGGACCATGCATCAGAGCTACAATATTCCTGGAAGGATTTGCTATCTCAAGACATATCCAAGCCTACGACGGCATTGCTCGACCAGATACCTAGCTACAGGATTTCTTCCAAGCTTGCTGCATCGCCAAAGGCGGAAACAGCCTGGTCGCAACCCGATATCTCCCACTTATGTTGCGGAAGACAGCACGATCATGGCTTAATGAACTTCCAGAGAACACCATCCACAACTGGTATGACATGCAAAGTGCGTTCTTTCGGAATTTCGAAGGCACATACCGGAGGCCCTGTACGGTCGGAGACCTACAGCGTTGCACCTAGAAGGCCGGAGAAATTTGCCGAGATTACCTCGAATGATGGACCGACACCAAGAACTCCTGTGAGGGAGTAAACGATCAAACTGCGATTGAAGCTTTCATTGCAGGTCTCTTCGATTAGCCTACTACGTCATCGCTTGAAGTGTGACAAAGTCATTGACTTGGGAGAGATGATAGAAACAGCGAGCAAGTATGCAGACGCTGACGACGACGCAGAGGGATTACTCAACGCCCTACCTGTGCCATAGTCGCCAAAACAACCAAAGCAACAAGCTCAAAAGCGCAAAAATACCTCGGAAGAGAAACCTAACGCAGAAAACGGCAGTGCTTACTGCTACTTTCGGGTCTGGAGGACGAGGAGGACGCGACGGAGGCCGCGAGCGTGGCCGTGGGACTTTGAGAGTAGAGGAGACCAGCAACCAGGCAAAACCTACACTTGGGCCGACATTGCCAAGAGCCCATGTGTGCATCACGTAGACGCCAATGGGGGCTCGTCCCACACGAACGCAGAGTGTCGTTTCAATGATGACATCAAAAGAGATGATACCGCTGGCTATAGAGCTAAGCGGAAAAAGGGAAAAAAGAATCCCGAAAAGGATAAAGAGACCAAGGAAGATTCCGACATGGAGGAAGCCGATGCTTCAAATCCCAAGCCGAAAGGGAAGAAAAAATTTCCGACCAAAAAAGACACTTACATCACCTTCCTCGGATCTCAACCAGCAAAGGTCAAGAAAGCAGTTCTACATGAGCTCAACGCAACAGTTCCGGCTGTTCCCCAATACCTGGACTGGTCGGAAGTGGCAATCATATTTGACCGCGATGATCATCCGCCTAAGCTACATAGGCGAGGAAATACACCATAATTGTCAATCCACTTATTGATGGTTATGGTTTCTCCAAGACCCTCATGGACGGTGGTAGTAGTATCAATATTCTCTATGTCGAAACACTACGCCAGATGAGGATCTCGAAGACCCAGCTGAACCATAGCTTTGTGATCTTTCACGGAGTTGTCCTAGGAAGACAAGCTAATTCCCTGGGAGAAATCACTTTGGATGTTACTTTTGGAACTCCAAAGAATTATCGGACGGACGCACTTTCCTTCGAAGTAGTCCCGTTCAAGAGCGCGTACCACGCTATATTCGGACGTCCGGCTTACTGGGCCTTTATGGCTCGTCCGTGTTACATTTACAATATGATGAAAATTCCAGGTCCCAACAGCGTAATCACCATCAGGGGAGACCCGAAGAAAGCGCGAGAGTGCAAGGATGGAAATGCCGCCTTGTTGAAACCATGTTGCACGCCCAGGAGTACCAGGAGATCAAGAAGAGCATAGATCCATCCGAGATGCCCGCAACAAAGAAGGAGGTGACAAAGCCGAATCCGGAGTTCAAGGCATCAGAAGAGACAAAGAAGACGCCGTTGAAGGATGAAGACCCCTCCAAGGTGACCCAGATAGGCGTAGGCCTAGATAGCGCATAGGAAAGCGCGCTCCTCAAGTTCCTCAAAGCAAATCAAGATATCTTCGCATGACAGCCATCTAACATGACTGGAGTACCTAGGGAACTTGTCGAGCACTCTTTAAATGTAAACCCGAACGCTAAACCCGTCAAACAATCCTTATGATGTTTTGGTGATGAAAAGCGTAAGGCAATAGCTAAGGAACTAGCGCGGCTCGAGTTAGCTGGATTCATAGAAGAGGTCATCTACACTGAGTGGTCGGCCAATCCTGTAATGGTCCATAAAAAGGACACCACTGATTTAAGGATGTGTGTTGATTATACTGCCTTGAACAAGGCTTGTCCAAAAGATCCGTTCGCTCTGCCTAGGATTGATCAAGTTATCGATTCTACAGCAGGCTCGGAACTCCTCTGTTTTCTCGACGCATATTCCGGTTATCACCAAATCCGGACGAAGGA
Organism: Avena insularis; assembly: GCA_023614405.1. Classification (NCBI taxonomy): domain Eukaryota; kingdom Viridiplantae; phylum Streptophyta; class Magnoliopsida; order Poales; family Poaceae; genus Avena; species Avena insularis. The sequence continues at coordinate 250,574,892 of CM042696.1, forward strand.
ATCTGACAAAGTCAAAACCTCATTCATAACCCCTTTCGTAACCTGTTGTTTCGTTACGATGCCTTTCGGGCTGAAGAACGCAGGAGCTACCTACCAGTGCACGATGCAGCGTTGCCTCCATGACCAACTCGAACGCAATGTACATGCATACATGGATGATATTGCGGTGATGTCCAAAAATAAGGAAATGCCGATTTCCGACTTGGAGGAAACGTTCGCCAATTTAAGAAAATACAACATCATGCTTAATTTGGAATCCCAGCCAGAAAATTGTTAGGTTTCATCATGTCTCAAAGAGGCATAGAGGTGAACCGAGACAAAATCAAGGCTATACTCAATATTTCCAGGCCAACTCGCCTGAAGGACGTACAAAGACTAACTGGTTGCATCGCTGCAGTCAGTCGGTTTGTAAGCCAACTCGATTAAAGAGCCACACCATTATACAAACTCTTGAAAAAGACCAAGGATTTTGTGTGGACCGACGAAGCTGAAGCTGCACTACAAGACCTGAAGAAAGTACTCTCATCTGCTCCTATCCATGCTGCACCGGAACCACAAGAACCGATGTTGCTTTATCTTGCTGCGACAAACAAAGTCGTTAGTATCGTCATGGTAGTGGAGAGACCAGAGAAAAATCAGGAGCACTTGGTGCAGCGTCCGACGTATTTTGTCAGCGAGGTTCTGACAGAATCAAAACAGCGGTATCCGCACTATCAAAAGCTGGCTTACGGTGTTTTCCTAGCATCCCGTAAGATACGACACTACTTTCAGAAGCATCCGATGACCATGGTGAGCATAGCTCCCATGAGAGACATAATCAACAAAAGTGACGCCACAGGACGCGTCGCCAAATGGGGCATAGAGCTCTCAGCTTTCGATATTGAGTATAAACCCTGGACAGCAATCAAATCCCAAATCCTTGCCGACTTTGTCGCTGATTGGACAGAGACGAAGGAGAATATGACCCTCCCTGAGTCGGAATATTGGACCCTCTACTTTGACGGGTCTAAGGCTCGAGGGGGCTCGGGGGCTGGCGTGGTGCTCAAATCACCCCAAGGTGATAAACTTCTATATGTGTTGCAAATCCACTTCACAGCAACAAACAATATTGCCGAGTATGAAGCATTGCTACACGGAATCCGGATTGCTAAGGATATCGGCATCCAACGTTTGATGTGTTACGGAGATTCGGATCTTGTTGCTCAGCAAGTTTCAGATATTTGTAATGCAAATAAGCACATGGCAGCGTATAAAGTTGTCGTGGATGATTTATCTAAATCGTTCGAAGGGTTTGAGGTTCAACACATCCCATGAGCAGAAAACGAGGAAGCAGATGCATTATCTCGGATAGGCTCTACACGGGAAGAGGTCCCAGATGGCGCTTTTTAGAGCACCTCAAAGTTCCCTCAATAAAGGGAGTGGATGAGGAATATCTGACCAAATCCGACTCACCTCTAATAGCAGTTCTGGCTGTAATTCACAGCTGGACTCAACCCTACCTTGATTATCTGGTAGATGGCAAATTACCCGAAGACGAGGTCCTGAGCCGGCAGATTATCCAACGAGCGAAAGCCTATACTATAGTTAAAGGTGAGCTCTATAAGAGGAGTGTTTCTAGGGTTTTTCAGCGCTGCGTATCTCCAGAAGAAGGAGTGGAAATCCTAAGAGAAATCCATGAAGGCGAGTGTGGTCACCATGCTGCAGCCAAATCTTTAGTGGCAAAAGCTTTCAGACACGGATTTTTCTGTCTTACAGCTCAAGTAGATGCCGAACGATTAGTCAAGACATGCAAAGGCTACCAAAAGTACGCCAAGCAAGCTCATGTTCCAGCTAATCAGCTGCGAACAATACCTATAACATGGCCTTTTGCGGTCTGGGGGCTTGATATGGTAGGACCATTTAGACGTGCTTGATGACCCACAAGTATAGGGGGTGTATCGCAGTATTTTCGATAAGTAAGAGTGTCGAACCCAACGTGGAGTAGAAGGTGCTGGCTAGTGGTATGGATCAGGAATTCTCTACAAATACTTAGCAACCGGATTTTTAGGGGTTTTTGATAAAGCAAGTAAACAAAGTATGAGTAAATAAAAGACAGTAGGAATAAATGCAACAAGTGGCCCAATCCTTTATGCAGCAAAGGACAAGCCGGTTGTATTACTTAAGATGACCAAACGTTCTCGAGGACACATGGGAAGACTGTCAAGTGCTTTCGCTTCATATAGTTGATTAATCTTCTTTAGCTTGCTAACTGTTGTGTGGGTGAACTTGTGCTAATGTACCGACCTTCCTTGGACTAATACATACTTGTGATTATACCCCATGCAAACATCCATAAGTACAAGAAAGTAATTAAGGTAGAAACCTAACCACAACTTTAAACTCTAAGACCCTTACGTCCATTGTGCAATGGTTTCCTAACGGGGGCTCAGGTTTCTGTCACTCCGGCAACCCCTATGATTAGTAGCCAAATACACAATGCATTCCCCTAGGCCCATATAGGTAAAGTGTCATGTAGTCGACGTTCACATGACACCACTAGAAGAAGTACACCACAACTTAAATATCAAACTATTGAATCTTTCTCAACACAACTCCACTACTAACAACATGACTTCTCCCATGTCCTCAAGAACAAAACGAACTACTCACAAGACATCATATGGATCATGATTAGAGATGGAATAATGATGTATAACAATCTGAACATAAACAATAATTCAATGGTTCACTCAATAGCATCAACTATAAAGAGTAATCAACACCGGGAAAGTTTCCCCTATGAACTATGTAAGATTCAACGCAATTGTTACAGCAATATGGATATGGTGATGAGGGTGCTAATGGTGGTGATGATGATGATCCCGATGAAGTCCAGCTTGATGGTGGTGTTGATGGTGATGATCTCCCCTCTCTGGGAAGAAATTCCCCCGGTAGAAATCTTCTACCGGAGAGATCTTTCTCCCTCGGTGTTCTCCGCCCCGCAGAGGCGGCAGAATATTTCTATGGTCACTCCCCGAGTCTTAGGTTTTCAGGAGGATAATATACGGCAGAGGGGAGAGCTTGGAGTGTGCCAAGGTGGACACACCACCTGCTGGCGCGGCCTAGGGCTGCCCGCGCCAGGGGGTGGTGTGGGCCCCCTTTGGTCCATCTCTAGCCCCCCTTCTGGGTTCCTTAGTCTTCTGGAAAAATAGTATTTTCCGTATATTTTCCAGGATTTTCTGAACTTCGCGAATTTTGCCTCCAAACAGCACCTTTTCCATCAGAATCTTGACTGTAGCGGTCCATGCTCCAAAAGTCATCAACCATGCAAAAACAGATGAAATAACATAAGTATCACCTCTCAATATGAAATATATCAATGAATAATAGTGAATTAAGACATAGAATAGTGATGCAAAATGGATGTATCAACTCCCCCCAAGCTTAGACTTCACTTGTCCCCAAGCGAAACTGAGCTCAATAAACAGGGCCTCAGGTTTATGGAGTGAAGAGTCGATAAAAGAATACGGACAAGAAGCATCACATTCATCAAATACATAGATCATAATAGAATACAACTCACTATTATATAACTCAACTTGCAATCACAATAAAGATACATAAAGTAAATCATAATTTGTAATGGCAAACTTAGCTCTTGGTCGAAGAATAGTTGATAATTTGATGGAGTTCACAAATAACTGGTTTTCAATGATACCTTTCAAAGTAGTAAACACCAAGATAAGAGCAATGTGCAAAACAAGGAACATAAGAAACATGATTGAATAAATCATCATATGAATGAATGAAACACAACAACTCAAAATACTTGCTGAGATAGAAGGGAGAAGGTTTACTGACTCAACTAAAAAGTAAAAGAAAGGCCCTTCGCAGAGGGAAGCAGGGATTGCAAGTCTCATAAAGAGCTCCCAAAAATTATGATACTTACTAGCTTCCAGCTCTCATTTCCCCTATCATAGGCATCTTTAGGTGATTAAGGTTAAAGTGATCAAATATGAGGATATGCATTGAAAAGTTGTAAATGGAGAATCTCATGTCCCTTGAATACGAGGGTCGATCCTCATGCTACTCAAGTTTAGTCACCGGTAAGTTCTTGTCATCGTAAGCATATGTATATCATAGAGAACCGCCAACGGGGTACCCCTTGCCCGATGATACGGAAGAATCCCCGTATCAAAATGACAAGGCAAGCAGACAACAAGCATCTCAGCAATCTTCTTATTTACCATGGGAATATGGTGCTTTTTTTCTCTCTTTCCTCATTTCATAATCTCTTTTTTCTTTTCTCTTTTTTCTCAATCTCTATCTCCTTTTTATAAGAAGAATGCTTCATAGATGCTCGTTATGGTTACGCTGCAGGTTTCCACCATGTCAGCATGGATTAGACCAGCAGCCCAGGCGTTTCTCTAACACATATACATAACTCCATGGACTTACAAGCTCCCCTTTGATTTCACACCGACAACATCCATAGACAAAAGAACATGATATCAACTTGGTACTAAGTACCAGTGCAATGTTGAAAGTGTTCCCCATGACAACATGGTTCTGCTAATTCACAACTTACAAAGCGCAAGCATATACGCAACATAGGTGAGCACAATGGTTCAAGTTTATTAAGTGCAAGAAAGTAAAGTGTGCCATCAAGTTCGTGAGAGCTTTAATCACTATTTTTCACATAACAAGTTTAATTTGGGAGGTAGACAAAACAAGAATTTACTTGGAATAGCAATAATGCTACTAGGTAGGTATGGTGGACACAAATGGCAAAGGTTTTGGTTTAAAGGAGTGGATGCACGAGAAGAATTCCCTCTCAGTACAGGTTTTTGGCTAGCAAGGTTGGGTAGCAAGTACAAGAGTTGAAGGAAACAACCAAACATACAAGTGATAAAAACAAACATGCAATCTTCCTTGGAAGCACAAAAAATCTTAACTAGAGAATACTAAACTTATGAGCAAATCAAGAAAGAAAGATGATGAAATTATTTTTCTTTAGAGAACTTTTATCTTTTTCATTCAACTCTCAAAAATAGTGTGCTACTGACCGAGCCAGGTTTGCCAAAACCAACTAAATTAACTCAATGATCCCAAAGTGATACCAATACTAACAACAAGATCAATCATATAACCACGAATTGAAAACTAATATAAGCTATACAAAAGAGTAAATGATAGAACTTCTCATTAATATTCCATAACGGCAACTCACACCAAGGGATACATATCTAACGAGAGAGGGGACACTTCCATAATGCAAACCATACTACATAATAACTCCTCTATTCATGATATGACTCTACTAATAAGGTAAAAAGATAGAAGATAGTGATATGATACCGCGGCACTCCCACAAGCTTGGAACAAACCAAGGGGATGCCAAACCTGATGATGAATTACTCCTTTGGTGCTGGTGGTATCCTCTCATCTTTGTCCGACTTCCAAGGTAAGGGCTTCCCATCAACAAAGGACATCGTGGTTTCCAACATCCTGAAACTTGCAGCAGCACTTATGCGTTTAAACCTAACTTCATAATCACAGTTTGTATGCTGAACATCATAGAGCTGTGCTTGCAGTTTGTTGGTTGTTTGGCGGAGTGAGAGGACTTCATCCTTGAGTTCAACAGTCTCCTTTTGGTGCTCGATGATGGGTTCGGAACAAATCTTATGGATGATATCCACTTCGCGCTCCGCCATCTTCTTGTACCTAAAGACTTCTTGCTCCAGTGCTTCCATCCTGTCCTCCAGACTTCCTTCACCTTTAGGGCATCGAACCTCTTTTATCCGGAGTTCCCCATCTTCAAGCAACAACTCCTTGGGATGAATCTTCAACTCTCTCATGTATGGTTGATGATATCTTCTAAGGAATCTCCCTTGGCTGATCCAGCGGGAGACATCGTGGTTCCAAATTTAGGACTCTCCCTGGCAGAAACAGATCGAAACAAAAACAGGACGAAAACACGATATGTGAACCTCGGGAGATCCGGGGGGTTATATATTACGAAGTTTCACAACAAAAGGAAGGTACTGGGAGAAAACGGGTCGGAGACGGAGTCCGGGTTGGACTCACCACCTGGTGGCGCGGCCAGGGGTGGGCCCGCACCACAGGGTGGTGTGAGCCACCCTGGCTCCGTTTCCGTCCCTTTTTCGCTTTGTAGCTTTCCTTATTGACTAAAAACTGCATAAATATAGTTGGATAGTATTTTTGTGGAACTTTTATTACCAGAACTGTTACCTATTTGAAACCGGATTCTACAGGTATCTGAATTTGGTCCTTGATAAATTTATCTGGAGTTATAACTTGAAAGGCATCAACATCTTCATTATAAGAATCCCCAGCAATATAGTGCTTGAGTCGCTGCCCATTCACTACTTGTGTAGTATTATCTTTTAAAGAAGAAACTTTTATTGCTCCTGAACGGTATGCTTCTTCAATAATGAAGGGTCCTTCCCATTTTGATAGTAGCTTTCCTGCAAAAAATCTGAGACGAGACCTATACAATAGAACTTTCTCACCAACATGAAATTCTCTCTTAAGTATTCGCTTGTCATGCCATCTTTTAACTTTTTCCTTAAAGAGCCTAGCATTTTCATAGGCTTCACTCCTCCATTCATCTAAAGAACTTAAGTCAAATAATCTTTTCTCACCATCGAGCTTACAATCTCTATTTAGATCTTTAACTGCCCAGTAAGCTTTGTGTTCTAATTCTAAGGGTAGGTGACAAGCTTTCCCATAAACCATTTTATAAGGAGACATCCCCATAGGATTTTTGTACGCAGTTCTATAAGCCCATAAAGCGTCATTTAACTTTTTAGCCCAGTTTTTTCTAGATCTCTTAACAGTCTTTTGCAAGATGGATTTAATTTCTCTATTTTATAACTCTACTTGCCCGCTAGTTTGGGGGTGATAAGCTGAAGCAATTCTATGATTAACATCATATTTAGCAAGGGTCTTTCTAAAACCACCATGAATGAAATGAGAACCCCATCAGTCATGAGATACCTAGGCACTCCAAACCTAGGAAAGATAACATCCTTAAGCATTTTTAGAGAAGTCTCCCCATCAACACTCTTTGTAGGAATGGCTTCTACCCACTTAGTAACATAATCAACGGCAACAAGAATATGAGTGTAACCTTTCGACGGAGGGAAAGGACCCATAAAGTCCAATCCCCAGCAATCAAAGGGTTCAACAACTAGAGAGTAGTTCATAGGCATTTCATTGCGTCTAGAGATATTACCAACACGTTGACATTCATCACAAGATAAAACAAACTTTCTTGCATCTTTAAAAAGGGTAGGCCAGTAGAAACCTGATTGTAGCACCTTTTGTGCGGTTCTATCTCCTGCATGATGTCCTCCATAAGCACTACCATGACATTTACGCAATATCTCCTTTTGTTCATATTCTGGAACACATCTTCGCATAATACCATCCACTCCTTCTTTGTATAAGTGTGGGTCATGCCAAAAATAATGCCTCAAATCATAGAAGAACTTCCTCCTTTGCTAAGCTATAAAAGTTGGAGGCAAATACTTGGAGACAATAAAGTTAGCATTATCAGCATACCAAGGGCTCCCTCGCAAGCCTACCCCTACTGCGGCTAACTGCTCATTTGGGAAACTATCATTAACAGGCGTAGGGTCAAAAGAGATGTTTTCCAATCGAGATAAATTATCAGCTACAGGGTTTTCAGCACCTTTTCTATCTACTATATGTAGATCAAACTCTTGTAAAAGCAGCACCCATCTAATAAGCCTAGGCTTAGCGTTCTTCTTCGTCATAGGATATTTCATAGCAGCATGATTAGTATGAATGGTGACTTTTTAGTCTACAATATAGGGTCTAAACTTATCACAAGCAAAAACGATAGCTAGAAATTCTTTTTCAGTAGTAGCATAATTCCTTTGAGCAGCGTCTAGAGTCTTACTAGCATAATGAATAATGTTTAACTTTTTATCAATTCGTTGCCCAAGGACAACACCTACAGCAAAATCACTAGCATCACACATTATTTCAAAGGGTAGACTCCAATCAGGTGGTTGAACAATAGGTGCTGTAGTTAAAGCCTTCTTAAGAGTTTCAAAAGCTTCCTTACAATCATCATCAAAAACAAAGGGTACATCTTTCTGAAGAAGATTAGTAAGGGGTTTTGATATCCTAGAAAAGTCTTTAATAAACCTCCTATAGAAACTAGTATGACCAAGGATACTACGAATACCTTTGATATCTCTTGGGCATGGCATCTTCTCAATTGCCTCAACCTTAGCTCTGTCAACTTCTATGCCTCTTTCAGAAACTTTATGCCCAAGGACAATCCCTTCATTAACCATGAAGTGACATTTCTCCCAATTAAGAACAAGATTAGTTTCTTCACATCTCTGCAAAACTTTATCTAGGTTGTGTAGATAATTATCAAAAGAAGTTCCATAGACAGAAAAGTCATCCATAAAAACCTCTACAATTTCCTCACAAAAACCATGAAAGATAGAAGACATGCACCTTTGAAAAGTAGTAGGAGCATTACATAAACCAAAAGGCATACGTCTATAAGCATAAGTTCTGTAAGGGCAAGTAAAAGTAGTTTTTTCTTGATCTTGTTGTTTAACAGCAATTTGAGAGAAACCAGAATAACCATCAAGAAAACAAAAATGGGTCTTTTTAGACAATATTTCCAACATTTGATCAATAAAAGTAAGCAGGTAGTGATCTTTCTTAGTAACTTTATTGACTTTTCTAAAATCAATGCACATCCTATAGCCCACTACTATTCTTTGAGGAATAAGCTCATCATTATCATTAGGAACAACGGTAATACCTCCTTTTTTAGGAACACAATGAACAGGACTAACCCATTCACTGTCAGCAATAGGGTAAATAATACTAGCATCAAGGAGTTTCAATACCTCATTCCTTACCACTTCCTTCATCCAAGGATTTAAACGTCGTTGGTGCTCTACTACTGGTTTTGCATCTGGTTCTATGTTGATAGAATGCTGACATATAGTAGGTGAGATCCCTTTTAAATCATCCAGAGTGTAGCCCATAGCTCCTGGGTGTTTCCTCAAAACCTCCAATAACCTTTCTTCTTCCTTTCCTGAAAGTTTAGCACTAATAGTAATAGGATATATCTTTTTATCATCAGTATAAGCATATTTAAGATCATTAGGGAGAGGTTTTAGATCGAAAACCGGATCCTTTTTAGGTGGCAATGTGGTAGCCAAGTCTTCTACAGGCAAGTCATGCTTTAGCATCTTGGGTTGACGACGGAGGATCTCGTCAATCTCATTCCTTTCTTCCATGAAGATCTCACTTTCGTGATCTTCCATAAATTGCTGCAAAGCATTGTTAGGAGCAAGAGAGATAGAAGCAAGTTGTTCAACTCTAAAATTCTCATTATGGGTTTCCTCTTCGCAAGGTTCTTTAGTAAATTTTGAAAAATTAAACTCATAAGATTCCCCATCAAACTTAGTCAAGATTTTCTCCCTCTTGCAATCAATAATAGCTTCACAAGTACTCAAGAAAGGTCTACCAAAAATGATAGGATAAGTTTTACTAGCAGCTGAACCAAGTACTAGAAAATCAGCAGGATACTTAATCTTACCACAAAGAACTTCCACGTCTCGTACAATACCAATTGGAGATATGGTCTCTCTATTAGCAAGGTGAATAACCACATCAATCTCTTCCAATTCACAGGGACTGATTTCATGCATAATTTCTCTGTAAAGCTCATAAGGAATAGCACTAGAGCTCGCACCAATATCACATAAACCATAATAGTAATGATCACCAATTCTAACAGAAAGCACAGGAACACTAGCTTTTTTAGTTCTATTAGGATGTGAAACAATATTAGAAGCATCCTCACAAAAGACTATGTGTCCATCTTCTATGCTTTTAGTGACAAGGTCTTTCACAATTTCTACCACAGGTTCAACATTTATTTGTTCATCAGGTTTTACAGTTCTCTTTTCACTTTTAGTGATTACATTAGTTATCATAGGATGATCCTCTACCTTATCTGGGAAGGGAATCTTCTCGATATAAGGCTCAGGTAAGATGTGATCAATAATGGAACACTCAGTGCTCCCAACAGGAACACAGTCAATAATATCTTTATAAGGTGCATGGAACTTGCCATCCCCTTTTTGGAATTTCAATATAAGAAGGAAAAGCTCTAAAGCAATTAGTAATAACTTGCAAATCAAGACCATAAACATTACTAATATTTTGAAAGTCATCAGTTCCCATAAAAGATTCAATGCATTCATAGTCATAATTTATACCTGACTTTCTACCTTTATCATTCTCCCAAGCTTCAGCATTATCTTGAATACGGTCCAGAAGATCCCATTTAGCTTCTTCTTCCATGCGAGTGAATGATCCAGCACAAGAAGCATCCAATAAATCCTTGTCATGTAGAGGGAGCCTTGCATAAAAGTTATTGATAATAATATTGTTGGGGAGCTCATGAATGGGACATTTGAGCATTAGTAACTTCAACCTCCCCCAAGATTGAGCTATACTCTCTCCATCAAGAGGCCAAAAGTTGTATATTTGATTCCAATCTTTATGAATCTCACTAGGAGGATAAAACTTTGAATAAAAGAGAGGCACTATTTCCTCCCATTCCAGAGCTTGACCATTCTTCAGCAGCTTATACCATTCCTTAGCTCTTCCTTTCAGTGATAATGAGAATAACTTCTTCTTCTAAACTTGATCTATAGTAATACCTGCACACTTGAACAACCCGCATAATTCGTGTATAAAGAGTAAATGATCACCGGGATGGACAGTTCCATCCCCAACATAGTAGTTATCCATAACACGATCAATAATTCTTGTAGGTATTTTAAAAACATCATTCTCAGCAGGTGGTGGCTTACCTACTACCTTAGCAGTGGTAGTAGCATTACCAAATAAGAAACTCAGCGAATTATCCATAACAAAAATAAAGCAACTAGCAGAAGTAAACAATACTCACAGTAGAAGTTTCCTTTAGCAGTTCCACTCTCCAATAGCGCTTCACTCCCTAGCAACGGCGCCAGAAAATAGTCTTGATGACCCACAAGTATAGGGGGTGTATCGCAGTATTTTCGATAAGTAAGAGTGTCAAACCCAACGAGGAGCAGGAGGTGCTGGCTAGTGGTATGGATAAGGAATTCTCTGCAAATACTTAGCAAACGGATTTTTAGGGGTTTTTGATAAAGCAAGTAAACAAAGTATGAGTAAATAAAAGACAGTAGGAATAAATGCAACAAGTGTCCCAATCCTTTATGCAGCAAATGACAAGCCAGTTGTATTACTTAAGATGACCAAACGTTCTCGAGGACACATGGGAAGACTGTCAAGTGCTTTTGCTTCATATAGTTGATTAATCTTCTTTAGCTTGCTAAGTGTTGTGTGGGTGAACCTGTGCTAATGAACCGACCTTCCTAGGACTAATACATACTTGTTATTATACCCCTTGAAAACATCCGTAAGTACAAGAAATTAATTAAGGTAGAAACCTAACCACAACTTAAAATCTAAGACCCTAACGTCCCTTGTGCAATAGTTTCCTAACGGGGGTTCAGGTTTCTGTCACTCCGGCAACCCCTACGATTAGTAGCCAAATACACAATGCATTCCCCTAGGCCCATATAGGTGAAGTGTCATGTAGTCGACGTTCACATGACAACACTAGAAGAAGTACACCACAACTTAAATATCAAACTATTGAATCTTTCTCAACACAACTCCACTACTAACAACATGACTTCTCCCATGTCCTCAAGAACAAAACGAACTACTCACAAGACATCATATGGATCATGATCAGAGATGGAATAATTATGTATAACAATCTGAACATAAACAATAATTCAATGGTTCACTCAATAGCATCAACTACAAAGAGTAATCAACACTGGGAAAGTTTCCCCTATGAACTATGCAAGATTCAATGCAATTGTTACAGCAATATGGAGATGGTGATGAGGGTGGTGATGGTGATGATGGTGGTGATGGTGATGATGATGATCCCGATGAAGTCCAGCTTGATGGTGGTGTTGATGGCAACGATCTCCCCTCTCCGGGAAGGAATTCCCCCGACAGAAATCTGTCTGCCGGAGAGACCTTTCTCCCTCGGTGTTTTCCGCCCTGTAGAGGCGGCAGAATCTTTCTGTGGTCATGCCCCGAGTCTTAGGGTTTCGGGAGGATAATATACGCCAGAGGGGAGAGCCTGGAGTGGGCTAGGGTGGCCACACCACCTGCTGGCGTGGCCTAGGGCTGCCCGCGCCAGGGGGTGGTGTGGGCCCCCTATGGCCCATCTCTAGCCCTCCTTCTGGCTTCCTTAGTCTTCTGGAAAAATAGGATTTTCCGTATATTTTCCTGGATTTTCTGAACTTCACGAATTTTTCCTCCAACCAGCACCTTTTCCATCAGAATCCTGACTGTAGCGGTCCATGCTCCAAAAGTCATCAACCATGCAAAAACAGATAAAATAACATAAGTATCACCTCTCAATACGAAATATATCAATGAATAATAGTGAATTAAGACATAGAATAGTGATGCAAAATGGACGTATCAGTGCTCCAAGTGGATTTACTCACCTCTTAGTGATAGTGGATAAATTCACAAAGTGGATTGAGGCTAAACGCATCACTAGTTGTGATGGAGCAACAACCAAAAGATTTGTCGAGGATGTTATAATCCGGTATGGTTATCCGCATAGTATTATCACGGACAACGGGAGTAATTTCTCTATGGGAGAATTGGCCGAATTCTGCAACGAACAAAAAATCCGGCTTCACATTGCGTCAGTCGCACATCCACAAGCTAACGGACAAGTCGAAAGAGCAAATGGTCTAATCCTGCAAGGCCTAAAACCGAGACTCGAAGCACCACTATGACGTGCTGCGGGGGCTTGGGCAGAGGAATTACCCTCTGTAATATGGAGTTTGCGAACAACTCCGAACAGGTCAACCGGATACACACCTTTCTTCTTGGTCTATGGTGCAGAAGCAGTTCTTCATAGTGATTTAATTCATACTTCTCCTAGAGTGGACGCGTATATCAAAGAAGATGCCGAGATTTCTCGACAAAATGATCTCGACATACTCAAAGAAGTTCGCGTCGTTGCTGAAATGAGATCAACAGCCTATCAGCAGAAGTTACGCAAGTATCATAGCCAGAGAGTCAGAAACAGATCTTTCAATAAAGGTGATTTGGTTCTCCGTCTTGTGCAACAAAGAAAGCACAAACTTTCTCCAGTATGGGAAGGGAACTTTTTAGTTAGTCAAGTATTGCACAATGGTTCGTACTACTTAACTGACATGAGGCTAGTCAAAGAAAGACCTGCTACTAAGAAGAGAAAGAGAGCTGGAGGCAGTACAAATATGGATGAATTAGACAGACCATGGAATATTGCTCAGCTACGTCCCTTTTACTCTTAGTTTATCCTTCTTTGTAATCATACATATGTACATGCTCTGTGAGAGATACAAGTCTTGGTTGCCTCAAGTTTTTTCTGAGAAGTTTTACCATCTTATTTCCGAATGATCATGTCATAGTCGAAAATCCCAGAATACTTGAAAATACTTTATGCTCATGTTTGTTCTGCTTTAGATTTCCGATTCTAAAAATTCTACCTTTGGGTATAAATCTAAAAATTTCTAGTCTATACTTTCGTTATTTGTCTGATTGCCGGATGCGGGTATTTTCCGAGTAGTGAATTGTTGGTACTGGAAGCCAGCTTTGTTTCTGAGTTTAAACTAGTTTAGCAATTGAGCTCCATTGCTCGGCAAAGTTTCCGTGCAGAAGGTTTAGCCGGCTCACGAAAGGGACAAGGCAGAAAGCCAGATAAACCATAAGTGTAGACGAAAAAGTATTAAGTGCTCATGTAAACATTTCAGGCACACAAAAATTTAAAGCCAAAAGTGCTGAATAGATCAAAACTTAGCACTAGCAAAATTATAATATTGCATATTTTACAGACCCATAAATGTTTCTCGGAATAATACAATTGCTTCTAATAATTTATGATGCAGGAGAGGATGCAGGAGCTGCCGGCTCGCTGGACGCATCAGCCTCGGTTTGTTAACGATCCGAGACGTTCAGATCCGATACGGTCTGTTCATCATTGGAAAGTTCAGCTGCTTCTTCCGGAGGCGGAGGCGGTGTGTCCACACGAGTGAAGAAGGGAGTGTCATAGCTGGTTAAGTCAGCCACGCGACACCCATATCCGGCGCAGGAGTCCATGATGGCCTTGATGTCTTGCTCCTGTCCGTCTTCATCCACTGTAGAGTACCCTCTAGTCACTTGCCATATCTCCATGCTTCCATGGTGGCTCATGACCATGGTGAGAGCGTTCTGCACCACGGATCGCGCGTAGGACATATTCCAATCCTGGACAAGCTGCGGCATATCCTTCGCCTTGTCCCGCACCTGAAAATCCGACATGCTATGCATATCTGGAATCTTGAGAGCTTCGCCAATATCTTCAAGAGATTGGCGAAAGTAATGAAGCAGATCACCGACTTGGGTAAGACGGTGGGTGCGAGGCTTGGCAGAAGAGGAGTCCGTCAAGTTCAGATGACCTGTACATAAAAACAGTTAATAAAAATCCGACATTGAAAGAGTCAAAGCATAATGACAAGTCAGAAATATGGAAACATACCGAAGATGATATCGTCAACTTTGGTCTTCTCTTCTCGAAGACTCCGGAGATCAGCCCGGAGCGCCTCAGAAAGGTCCTTCTCTTTGCATATCTCGTTGTTGAGATCCGAGATTCTCTGGTCTTGAGCAGCAATCTTACGATCACGCTCATCAGTGGCCATGGAGGAAGACTCGAGAACTTGAGCCATGCTTTTCTCATGATCCACCTTGAGTTTCTCCAGCTCTTGGCGAAGTTCTTTGTTCTCCACCACTAAGGTTTTGAGGTTCTCGGCCTCTTCAATCATAGCGTAGGACTGTTTTACTAGTGCTGTAATTCAAAAAAGAACAACAGTTTAGGAAAAAATTCGACTATGAAAACACAAAGACAAGATTTGAGTCTCGAAATGTTTACCTTCGGCCTCATCCTTGGAGACCTTCAGCTCAGCATTTTCAAGCCGGAGAGCTCTGATCTCTCTCCGCTTGTTGCAGATGTTCTTCAACAAATCCTGGTTATATGAATTAACTTTCTGTAAGTCAGAATACCTAGAGTCAGAAGTCTACTAAAGACTCGGGCTAATATTGTTATTAATATCAGCATGAGCCTTGGGGGCTACACTAGTTCATTCTTTGGCATCCTAAGGAAGCATAAACCCAGATTAAATATCCTACTTCATGCTTGGGGGCTAGAGGATATGATATAAAATGCAATAAAGAAAATCGTGAGTTGGAATTCCGACTTACATGATGTTCATGTGTGAGCTTGCTCAGACACATGTTCACCTTGGTGGTAACCTTCTCGGCGAGGGTGAGTGGAATAACCGAAGGTGGTGGAAGCACACCAGCTCTAAGTCCCTCGTTGCAAAGACATACTTGTTCAAAAAGGTCGGAGTATTTGATGTCCTCTGCCTCTTGCGCTTCTTCTTCGGCAGAGAGATTTCTCTTCTCCAGGCATTGCCGGGCCAGCCGTTGGATCTCTTCCGCAGATTTCCGGGACAGGCCAAACTTGGCAAGCCCCGGATTGTTAAGGAGGTTTTCGGCAAAGGTCTCTACCGAGGGATCATTACCCGAAGAGGGTTCACCCTTATCTAAACCTGAGCCATTCGTGGTGGCATCAGTCTACGACTCAAGGGTCACTGGCCCCATGGTAGGAGCCGGATCCTCTACGACAGCTGGCGAAGGAGTAATCACCGGCTTTGCAGAGGGTTGCGGGGGTAGGAGTCGGAGGAGCCACGACAGGAGAAGCTATGGTTAGCTTTGTCTGTCGCAGGGGCTTTGAAGAAGTTCCCTTCCCCTTGCCCTTGATGAGCTGCTTAGCTCTGAGAATGTAATAGAATAGAAAACATTACATCTTGGAAGAAAATTCGAGAAAGGTACACAGGCCAAAGTTGTGTTGAAAGTTACCTCTTCATGACGGGCACCTCCTTTGTGCCGACGGCCACTGTCGGAGCTTTGCACTTCCTGGGCACAATGTCCGGCAATGGGACCAGTTCCGCCTCCTGAGAAAACTCTGGAGGATATCCCTCGAGTGGAGGAAATTCGGACTCGGGGAGGTCGGCAAGCTGAAAAGAAGAGAGCATCTCAGTATTGCGAAATAACCTAAAGGGTGAAACACATAAAGGGATTAATCATTGAAACTTACCGGAACCAAAGGGTCTTCCGCTGTATGCATGTCTAGAGACAAGTCTGGAATCTTCCTTTCAATCCGCTCCTTGATCAGCCATTTAATCTAGCTTATGTAATCCTGTGGCTTTAAAGCCTTAGGACTGATGCGGAGGGAGTCGTTTTTTGACGCCGTGATGGTATGCATCAGACGGTTGCCGTGGTGTTGGAGAGACTGGATCCGACGCGCGACCCAACATTGGACTAGGTCGGATCCTTTCAAACCCTTGTGTTTTATCAGATATTCGATCCGCCTCTTAGTGAGGATTAGATCGTCACTGAGAGCTAGAGGAGCCTCGTCCCAAGACGGTTGGGCCGTGGCGGCTTCGTCGATGAAAGCCGGCAAAGCAGTAGCTTTGCCGGGAGTTGGAATATCCTTATGGTAGAAGAAAGTGGCTGGCCATTGTTTGACTGAGTCAGTGGCAGAAATGTGAGGATAACTACGCTCGTGTCTAAGAGAAAGGCTAATAGTACCGGTAATATACGGATTACCGGCAGTGATAGAGTTTCTATGGACATGGAAGTAGAAACGAAACAAGGTGAGACTCGGCCTAATGCCGAGATACCCCTCACACAAATATGCGTAAGAACTCATCTCTAAGAGAGAGTTCGGGGGAAGATGGTGGAGTTGCACACTGTAGTGATCAGTTACCTCGGAAAAGAATTCCGAGGGAGAAAATGACAAACCTCTGTCGAGGTGGGTGCCGAAGTGGACCCGCTCGTCGGCGCGCGGGTGGGAGATGGTTTCGTTGAAGCTGCTCCGCCAGTCGCCGGCACGGAGGAGACCTTCATTCTCCACGAGTTGGAGTTCCTCGTCATCGAGGAGGCACGAGATCCAAATTCCCCGGTTGCTTTCCTTCTCTGCCGCCGCCGCTGCTGCCGCCAAGCCGTAAGAGGAAGAAGAAGCCATTTCTCCGGTGCGCCGATGACCTTAGATGGGTGGCGCTAGGAAATCTGGGAGGAGGGAGAGCTCTGTGCGCTGGGGAGATGTGGAGGATAAGAAATGGCAAGGGAACAGGTGAAGAGAGGAGAAGGAGAATCCTCACCCTTATAACCACCTACCTGCGCCAAGATTCGTGCAAACTGCACTGTGTAAATGCCACGCGTCGTGGAAGGAACTGGGATGGACCCACGCGATGATTACGTCGCCTCGATCTCTGCATACGCATTAAAACAATGCCTCGGTTCCACGAATGGTGGACCCACCAATGGTCGTGCTGACAGGATGTTTGTCAGATGACGTGACTTGACCATGACGAGTGTCAGATGATGTCAGAGACCAAGTTCCGGCTTAGTTTGAAATCAAGCTGGAAAATCCGAGTAACGTGCTGATAGGTCCAACTTATTTTTAAGACACGGATCGTATTTTTTGTTGTGAAGTTTCAGGAACCCTTCAAGATTCTGCAAGCCGAAGATCAAGCTAGACGATGATGAATCCGACTTTGGATCTTGGAGACTTCCGGGGGTTGCTGTTGGGGATATACTTTTCGGGTATCGTCACAGTCCTCACTGACCAGGGTGGCCCATTTCGGGTTAGAGCTTTGCTTCACGGGCGGCCCAGTAAGGGAGAAGAGACAGAGTCTAATCCGGCTACGGGAAGTCCTAGAAGACTTACCGACTTAGGCCCATAGTGTTACTTGTAGTTCAAGATGTACTCTGTAACTGACTCTCAGTCGTAGCCGGATAGATCTCTCCTATAAGCCCTAGGCCGGATATCTATATAAGCCGTCCTAGGGAGAGCCTTTGGGGCACCCTCAATAGTCTACAATCTCAACTCGCACAGGCGAACCCTTGTAACCCATATTCCGACTCCGCCGTATTACTGGATTGCTAGCAGGAGTAGGATCCGTCCAAAGCTGGCGGATTCGAACCTGGGTAAACTTGTGTGCTCACCATCCCGGAACACTGTACGTCTCACACCCCTCTCTTCCGCATGCCTCGAGGACCCCCTCATGACGTACTTGTCATCAATCCGACGACATTCTTAGAGATAAAGCAAACAACTGCACACAAGAATATTCACCCACACGCTATTGCTCCCCGACAATGGCGCCAGAAAATAGTCTTGATGACTGACAAGTATAGGGGGTGTATCGTAGTATTTTCGAGGGAAGTGAAACCCAATTTATTGATTCGACACAAGGGGAGCCAAAGAATATTTATAAGCCTTAACAACTAAGTTGTCAATTCAACTGCACCTGGAAACAATCTTGCTCACATCAGTTTATCAGTAGCAATAGTTTTGTGGTAGCAATAGTAAAGTAACAGCAGTAGTAAAGTAAAGACAACAGTAACAATAGCAGTAAATAGTAGGATTTGAGTGCGGTAGGCATAGGGATGGATGGACGGGCGTTGCATGGACAAGACAATTTATATAGCAATCAGAACATAGGGCAATTGCAGATAAATATGATAAAGCATCCAAGTACTAAATAATCATAGGCATGTGTTCCATATATAGTCATACGTGCTCGCAATGAGAACTTGCACAACATCTTTTGTCCTGCCAGCCCGTTTGCAGCGGGGCCTCATGTAACACCCTCAGAATCGGCCCTATGCAAGTTTTAGCGATTCCCGCCAAACCCGCATAGAAACGATTCAAAGGTGCCCACCAGGCACTTGCGTGCGGGTGGAAAAAACGAAGTAATACCATTACACAATAGTCCACGATGGAACCCACAGAACAGATATATGCAACAACGACTCCATGAGTCAAGAATACAGATATACAGTACAAAGATCCAAATCACCTTGAAAAGCGATACTGCGTCGAAATGCGGACAAGATGCAAATTGAGCTAAGAGCCACGAAGAATAACCAACGGCGTCCATAACCTGCCCGAGCCAAGCCGAAGGGTAACCCTGCTAACGACGTCGATCTTAAAACCTGCTTAAACAAAAGGGTGCCGACAAAAGGGCAAAGGAAAAGAGAGAGAGGTCGATCGAGGCGATAGCAGCGAGACTAGAATTCGGCGGTCCTCGCCTACATAGGTATGGTGGACTGAGCGGCAGCGCGGCATGCACTAAACAACCTATAGAGACTCGATGATAACTGTCGGCTATCAGAGAGGGTTAAGAAAGACCTATTCGGAACCAACCTGATACTACCACCAAACATACCCATCCTGGTATCTCCCCCTCGAGACCAAACGAGGAAGTCAACCGAGGAACTCACACAGTTGGCAATTTTATTTATTCAGTTATCGTTGCAGCAATTACTAGTCAGGTATAGATAGTCATCCTGATATAATAAGCAGTGGGCAGTTTTAGTTAACCAATCCATTGTAGTTGCAACACTTACTAGTCAGATACAATAAGCATGAGATATCCCAAACCCAGAAGTGGTTGGCACTTTTATTTAGCCATTCCGTTGTAGTGAAGCTGATTACTAGTCATATCGGATACAAGTCAATTTATAACAGTAAACTTTAGTTATAGTTGTCTATGATCGAGAAATGTGCTCCAAGTCGTCCATAACCGCGGACATGGCTTTTCGAAAAGATTTAACCCTGCAGGGGTGCACCAAAGTATCCACACACTTGACCCTTTTGCGGATCGGTTAACATACACCCATCGGTATGTCGGGGGCCTAAGTCATGACGCGTTCCTGGACCCAAAGCAAGTACATGGGGCCACCCACTAAGCTACCATAACAAAGTCGGCCGGTCTCGACACGGACTCGGGGTTTGTGTAGCCGGCTATGCTTATTGGGAACCCGAAAGTGTGACTGGGCTTGTCGATACAGCGAAAATGGGTCACGGTCCTAAACAGTACAGGTGCAGTACCTCGCACAATTTAAATTAAGCAGTAAAGCATGGCATAAGTACAGGATAGTAATAAAGCCCCAAACTAATTTTGGCCCCCGGTACAATACTTTGCAATCAGGTACTAATCGATGGGGGTGCCCACACACCCCACCTGTGGTTAGCGCGCTCGATCTCGGAACAGGTATCAAGAACTCGGGGTCCTACGGGACACAAGTGGACGATTAACAACCAAATAACATCTATTTCCCACCTGTGCCTCTGCATTATTTACCTACTTCAATTTTAGTTATTAAACAACAATTAAAGTCTTGATCATCTCCAACATTAAACATGCGGCAATACTCCAACAACTGTGGTACTTAACAACACGCAACGGCACTTGAGCAAGCGACTACGACGCGCAAGTCCAACTATCTACCAAACAACAGGTAATAGGATGTGTCCAAGGCAATTTAAGGCTGCAAGGGATATTACGGGCCCGAAACTAGAGCATCGCAACACAGATAGCAATAGATCAAAAGGAGGGAATAAATAATATAAAAGTAAGATAGGTAGAAAGGGGGGAGATGCTCGCCTGAAAACATTGCCGAAGGTTCATCCGAAGATCGGGGCGACACTCGCATCAACTCATCGGCCTAATCCGTGAAGAAGCAAAGCACTAGAAGAAACACCGGATGGACTATTTAATACTACGGTAGAAAATCGGGCATGATGCATGACATGGCAAGGATGCGATGCAATTAGGTCATATTAAGCAGAACCGAGGCCCCGGCAATTAATTAGACGGTTCAAGTTATTTAAAACCCCACAAATTAAATGTTGTATTCACAAGAAAAGCATGGCATCGGTTCACTACACCAATTTAAATGGAGTCCGGAATAAGACAAAGATATCCCGCATATAGACTCCATATTTAATTATGAGGTGAATCGGCATAATGCCCCCAAACCACACAAGATATGCATGCGAGATGAACAATTTAATATGCACCAGTTGATATTGTCATATTATAAAAATGATGGGGGCTCGGATAGGGAATCACACATTAGGGTTCGGCGAACTTGGGCTCCGAGGGGTTCGGGGTTGGGTCTTAGGGTCCGGATCTGGGGTTCGGTCTCGGCGGGATCGTTCTCAGATAACAGAGTAGATCTTGGCGTTACGGTGAAGAAGGACTTGGTTTGGCGTCGGGGCGCATCGGATCCGCCCTGGTCGGTGCCGATCTTGTCGTCACGAAGATCTTGTCGGGTCCTCGTATCGGGTCGGTCTTGGCGTTCGGGAAGAAGAACTTGGCGTGCGACGTCGTCGGCATCGGTGCGGGAAGGAGGTCTTGTCGTTCCGTGTCGGTGACCTTGGCATCCGGGTTCTCGGCGAACTTGGCGTCCGGGAAGGAGTACTTGTCGCACCGGGGTCGCGGTGTCCTCGGATCCGAGAGGAAGAACTTGGCGTGTCGGGTTCGGTCTTCGGAGTACGGAGTTGGGGCCTTCGGATCCTTGAGGGCGATCTTGTTGTCGATGGATAACTTGAATCTAATCCGGTGGTCATCGAATATCTTGAGAGGAACTTGGGGAACACATGGTCTTGTCTTGGACTTGGGCTTCACAGAGAAAACGCAAGCAATCTAGCTAGCAGACTAGGGATTCCTGTATCCAAAAAGGCATCGCCGGATGAACCCTTGGAGGCAGGGGGACACACACAGGAGGCCACGTCCGTGCACTGTTCTTCTACCTACTTGCACCGCAACCGAAGAAGTGGCTTCGTGCTCCTCCTGCTGCTGGCACGCACGCGCGAGGTGGAGGAGAAGGGCCGAGCTCGGCGACGAGGAGGGCGCCGGAGCAGGGCGAGGAGGAGGGCTTGGCGGCGCAGCCCGATGGGCAGGCCAGCGAGGCCATCTGTGAGCTCGGGCTGGAGGCGGCCAGAGGCGTCTGTGGCTGGGAGGTGTGGCCGGGGATGCGGGTCTGGGGCGGCCGAGAGAAGAGGCGGCGAGGTCGGAGAGAAGAGCGGGCTACCGGGCGAGGAGGCGTGGAGGGGGTGGCGCGGCGCGGTGCTCGCTGGCTGGCGAAGAAGTCTGAGGTCGGCCTTTTTGGCCATGGGCAAGCGGGTCTGGCGACAGAAGGGGTTGCAGGCTGAGGTCGCAGTGAGTCTTGGCCTTTCGAGCAGAGCGTCTGAGCAGGAGGGCTTCGTGGGCCAGGAGGATCTAGGAGGAGGCGGCTGGAGGTTGATGCTGCAGAGGGCGCCGGAGAGGGGAAGACGGCCCGAGGACGCAGAGGTGTGACGAGGAGGAGAGGGGCCCCCGTGGCAGCAGAGGGAGGCGGAGGGGTTGTCGGGTGAGGAACGAAGGGAGGAGAGGAACGAGAGTAGGCGCCCGACAGGGGGAGGGGAGGCCGGAGGGAGGAGGCCGGGAGGAGACCTCGGTGGTGTTTGCAGGGGCTCGCGGAGAGGAGTCGTGAGCGAGAGGAGGAGGAGAGGAAGGGCCGGGAGAGAGAGAGGGGAGACGGGGAGGCAGAGGCAGGTGGGGCCAGGCTGGCAGGTGTGGGTCGGGGCTGGTGTGGTGTGCGGGAGTGGTGGGGCCGGGGGTTGGACCAGGGGGTGTTGGGGCGTGTGTGGCTGCGTGTGTGCGCGTGTGGGTGAGGGAGTGGGGGTGGGTCCGGGCTGGCTGATGTGGCGGCAAGGGAGTGGAGGGAGGAAAAGGAGTGGTGAGGTGGCAGCAGGTGATTGGTCGGGGTGAGGTGGCCTGGGACTGGGTAGGTTAGGGTTAGGTAGGAAAAGGGTCTGGTTAGTCTGGTTTTGAACTGGGGGTGGCCGACTGGGTCGGATCGGCCCGGTACGGCTGCCCCTAAAAATAAAAATAAATATTTTTAATATTTAAAACGGGGCGTTTGAAAACTGTTGGTAGACAAAACAAAATATTCCGGAGACCCGGGTTTTGATTTGAATAAAGACGGGGCATTTAGAAAATAAAAACAGACTTTTCGAAAAATAGTTTTATACAAACAATGCAAGGTGACATGACGATGCTCAAATGCAACGTGGCATGATGACATGAGCATGCGGTCATGGCGATGCGGTGCACAAAAACAACGCGATTTTCTAGTGGTGGTTTTTGCGGGGCGCCACACCTCAAGGGAACTACTGGCAATTAAGGTGCTCCTTTTAATAGAGCACCGAAGCAAAGCATTAACACTCCGCGAACACATGTGATCCTCACATTAAAGCCATTCCCTCCGGTTATCCCGATTTCTGTCACTTCGGGGCCATTGGTTCTGGAAAAGAACGTGTGTATACAACTTGTAGATAAGACCATAAACAATACTATCATAATGAATCAATAACATGTTCAGATATGAAATCATGGTACTTGGTCCCTAGTGACAAGCATTAAGCATAACAAGTCGCAACAAAGTCATAAAGCACTAATAGAAGATACTAGGCACCATGCCCTAACAATCTGATGCCATTGCATGAACGATCTCATCCAATCCCTACCATCCCCATAGCCTACCGCGGGGGATTACTCACTCATAGATGGGGGAAACATGGATGGTCGATGGAGAAGCGATGGTGATGATGATGGCAATGATCTCCACCAATTCCCCGTCCAGGCAGTGTGCCAGAACAGAGTTTCTGGTTCCGAATCGTGGAATCTGGTGGTGGCGGCGGAGCGGAACTCTTTCTGGGAAAATGTCGAAAACCCCTGAGTTTTTAGGTCAGAAGGCATCTTATAGGCGAAGAGGGAGACCGAGGGGTGTGCAGGCGGACCACCACCTGGCGGCCAGCCTAGCAGCGGCTAGGAGGTGTGGCCTGGGCCTAGCCCCCCTCCGTCTCATATTCTGGCTCCAGGAGTCTTCTGGTGAAATAGGATTTTTGGCATATTTTCTAGGATTTTTCCTGATAGTTGATTTTCTACACAAAAAACTAGACACCAAGGCAATTCTGTTGAAACAACGCCAGTCCGTGTTAGTTGCATCCAAATCAGAAAAGTTTAGAGGAGAAACAATAGCAAAAGTGTTCGGGAAAGTAGATACATTTTGGACGTATCAACTCCCCCTAAGTGCGATAAAATAAACTTTCACAAACACATTTTCTTCATATGATTTATATATTCTCAGCATGTCATCGACTACTTAGACAATTCATAATAAGGAGTATGCAACTAAGTTTACTTAATAGGCATTACAAGCTATGAAGAGATTCCAACTCAAAAATAATAAGTAGCATGAAACATAAACATAAGCAACATTACAATGCTCATAACAAGGTATGATAGAGTGGTATCTCGCTTGCCTTTGATTATGAATGCCAAGGCACCTCTGAAGTTCAGGTGAAGACTAGAAGTAAAGATATCAAAGATACAAGCATCAAAGTCATAACACAAATAATCATGTTTTGAGACAAGCACATTACACTAAGAATGACAACTATGCTCTCAAGAAGGTGCTCATAGAATAAGTGGAGACTCAACAAGGAAATGAAAAAGGTTTTGAAAAGTTTGAAAGGCTTCCAAATGCTGAAAGTATGGTACTCATTAGCTTTGAGCTCTCATTGCCCCTATCATAAGCATCTTTAATATGGTTAAGGTGAAAGTGAGGTCCAATCTGAGTTATATGCTTGACAGACTATAAACTGGAAATCCCATGTCCCTTGAGTACGAGGGCCACTCCTCATGCTACTCAACTTTAGTTACCGGTAAGTTCTTGTCATCGTAAATACGTGCGTATCATAGAGAACCACCAACGGGGTATCATACACCCCCTATCATATTATGAAGTTTCATATCAAAAGGAAGGTACTAGGAGAAAACGAGTCAGAGGCGGAGTCCGAGTGGCCACACCACCTGGTGGCGCGGCCAGGGGTGGGACCGTGCCACAGGGTGGTGTGAGCCACCCTGGCTCCGTTTCTGTCCCTCTTTCGCTTCATAACTTTCCTTATTGGAAAAACTGCAAAAAATATAGTTGGATAGTATTTTTGTCAAACTTTTCTTACCAGAACTGTTACCTATTTGAAAACAGACTCTGCAGGTCTCTGAATTTGGTATCTAGTAGATTCTTTTAGAGTCACCACTTGAATATCATCAATATCTTCATCTTTATACACTTATTTCTTGAGTCATAAAACCTTTCACTTCCTTATTACACCATTATCTCCACTACCTGGAAATTTCCTTCACACAAAACTTCACAAAGTTCTCATTAGCAACATTAGTATAAGTGAAGTGATAAAACCTTTTGAGTTCAACTTCAACTGAAAACCATCAAAAGATAAGCTACTGTAGCAACTCCTTCCGAAAACCCAAAAAGAATTCAAAAAGGAAATCGAATAAAGAAGCAAAAGCTAGAGTGGCAAAATCTGTCAAAACAGACCAGCATATAAATATCAATTTTTTCGAAAATCTTCTGTTGCTCAAATCAAAAAGTGCAATACTAACTAAAGTTAAATAACAACCTGGGTCAGAAGCACAAAAAACAGCTCAATCCGACATACAGAGATCTCTCACGATTTTTTACGGTGAAGCACAAAAATCTGTTTCGGGACAGCAACTTCCCCAAATCTTACTTCTCTCTCATTAGATGTTGATGTTGACACAAAAACCAAACAAAAAAGGATAAGGAGAGGTCATTACCGAAGTAATAACTTCCAAGACTCAAAGAAACAAAAACAAACTGAAAGCAAAAATAAACTGGGTTGTCTCCAAAAAAGCTCTTTCTTTATAGCCATTAACATGGACATGATAATTTTGATGATGCTCACTTAGGAGTATGAATTGAAGTGAAAGAGAGCATTAAGAAGCAAAAACACACGCATTTAAGTCTAACCCACTTCCTATGCAAGGGAATTTTGTAAACAAACAAGTTGTTGAAACTAGAAACCACTAGCATAGGAAGGCAAAAGAAATGCAACATAAAAAGTTTCAGCATAAAACGAGGAAACTTGATATTATTGAGATGCATAAGAACACTTTTCCCTCTCTCATAGTAACTTTCAGCATCATGCATAAACTTAACAATATAACTATCACAAGGACCATCGTAACAATGATCACTTATTCTAACAGAAAACACAGGAATACTAGTTCTCATAACTCTACTTTGTGAAACAATATTAGGGATATCCTTACAAAGGATAGTGTGTCCCTTTTCTACATATTTAGTGACAAAGTCTTTCACATGTTCTATTATAGGTTCATCATTCATTTGTTTATCAGGTTCAATAGCTTTATTTGTACTTTCATTAACCATACTAGTTATCATAGAATGTTCCTTTATCTTAACTGGGAAAGGCATTTTCTCAATGTAAGGTTCAGGTAAAGCATGATCAGCAGTATAAACTTCAGTATTTCTCGTAGGAACACTTTTAGCAATATCTTTATATGGTTCATGATACTTATTCCACTTCTTTTTAGGCACTTCAATGTAGGAAGCAAAAGCCTTAAAATAAGAAGCAATAGCTTGAGAGTCTAGACCATAAGCATTTTTAATGTTTTGAAAGTCATCAGTTCTCGTAAAAGATTCAATGCATTCATAATCATAATTTGTACCTGACTTTTTACCTTTGTCATTCTCCCAAGCTTCAGCATTGTCTTGAGTACGGTCTAGAAGATCCCATTTAGCTTCTTCTTCCATGCGAGTGAATGATCCAGCACAAGAAGCATCCAATAAATCCTTGTCATGTAGAGGGAGCCTTGCATAAAAGTTATTGATAATAATATTATTGGGGAGCTCATGAATGGGACATTTGAGCATTAGTAACTTCAATCTCCCCCAAACTTGAGCTGTACTCTCTCCATCAAGAGGCCAAAAGTTGTATATTTGATTTCGATCTTTATGAATCTCACTAGGAGGATAAAACTTTGAATAAAAGAGAGGTACTATTTCCTCCCATTCCAGAGCTTGACCATTCTTCAGCAGTTTATACCATTCCTCAGCTCTTCCTTTCAGCGATAATGAGAATAAATTCTTCTTAACTTGATCTGTAGTAATACCTGCACACTTAAACAACCTGCATAATTCGTGTATAAAGAGCAAATGATCACCGAGATGGACAGTTCCATCCCCAACATAGTAGTTATCCATAACACGATCAATAATTCTTGTAGGTATTTTAAAAGCATCATTCTCAGCAGGTGGTGGTTCGTCGACTACCTTAGCAGTGGTAGTAGCTTTACCAAATAAGAAACTCAGTGAATTATCCATAATGAAAATAAAGCAACTAATAGAAGTAAACAATACTCACAGTAGAAGTTTCCTTTACCAGTTCCACTCTCCAATAGCGTTCACTCCACGGCAACAGCGCCAAAAAATAGTCTTGATGACCCACAAGTATAGGGGGTGTATCACAGTATTTTTGATAAGTAAGAGTGTCGAACCCAACAAGGAGCAGAAGGTGCTGGCTAGTGGTATGGATCAGGAATTCTCTGCAAATACTTAGCAAACAGATTTTTAGGGTTTTTTGATAAAGCAAGTAAACAAAGTACGAGTAAATAAAAGAAAATAGGAATAAATGCAGCAAGTGGCCCAATCCTTTATGCAGCAAAGGACAAGCCGGTTGTATTACTTAAGATGACCAAACGTTCTTGAGCACACACGGGTAGACTGTCAAGTGCTTTCGCTTCATATAGTTGATTAATCTTCTTTAGCTTGCTAAGTGTTGTGTGGGTGAACCTGTGCTAATGTACCGACCTTCCTAGGACAAGTACATACTTGTGATTATACCCCTTGCAAACATCCGTAAGTACAAGAAAGTAATTAAGGTAGAAACCTAACCACAACTTTAAACTCTAAGACCCTTACGTCCCTTGTGCAATGGTTTCCTAACGGGGGTTCAGGTTTCTGTCACTCCGGCAACCCCTACGATTAGTAGCCAAATACACAATGCATTCCCCTAGGCCCATATAGGTGAAGTGTCATGTAGTCGACATTCACATGACACCACTAGAAGAAGTACACCACAACTTAAATATCAAACTATTGAATCTTTCTCAACACAACTCCACTACTAACAACATGACTTATCCCATGTCCTCAAGAACAAAACGAACTACTCACAAGACATCATACAGATCATGATTAGAGATGGAATAATGATGTATAACAATCTGAACATAAACAATAAGTCAATGGTTCACTCAATAGCATCAACTATAAAGAGTAATCAACACCGGGAAAGTTTCCCCTATGAACTATGCAAGATTCAATGCAATTGTTACAGCAATATGGATATGGTGATGAGGGTGCTGATGGTGATGATGATGATGATCCCGATGAAGTCCAGCTTGATGGTGGTGTTGATGGCGATGATCTCCCCTCTCCGGGAAGGAATTCCCCCAGTAGAAATCTGTCTGCCGGAGAGATCTTTCTCTCTCGGTGTTTTCCACCCCGTAGAGGCGGCATAATCTATCTGTGGTCGCTCTCCGAGTATTAGGGTTTCGGGAGGATTATATACACCATAGGAGAGAGCCAGAGGTGGGCCATGGCAGCCACACCACCTGGTGGCGCGGCCTAGGCTGGCCCACGCCAGGTGTTGGTGTGGGCCCCCTGTGGCCCATCTCCGCTCCTCCTTCTGGCTTGCTTCGTATTCTAGAAAAATAGGATTTTCCGTATATTTTCCCGGATTTGCAGATCTTCGCGAATTTTGCCTCCAAACAACACATTTTCCATCAGAATCCTGACTGAAGTGGTCCATGCTCGAAAAGTCATCAACCATGCAAAAACAGATGAAATAACATAAGTATCATCTCTTAATATGAAATATATCAATGAATAACAGTAAATTATGATATAGAATAGTGATGCAAAATGGACGTATCACTTGGTCGAGTGGTTTTTGAATAAAGTATAAAGTATGGTTAACGAGGGGTTAACTCGTCAATGCTCATCATTGATGAACTTGGGTTAGAGGAAGTGGGGAGCGCTGGAGGCAATGATCGGCTAGCAAACAAGCACATCAGGGACATGCGTTTACCCAGGTTCAGGCCCTTAGAAGGGACCCTACTCCTGCTTGTCTACTCTCTGTTGATGAAGGAATCAAAGATTACAGGGGTGCATAGATGCAATCTGGCGGTGTGTGAACTAGGGTTGTGAGGTGTCCTTCTCGTTGCTCCCTCCTAGACTTTATATAGGGAGGCTAGGTCTCGGTATAGCAGGCTGAGTCGATTATAGATTAGGGTTTTTCCCTTTAACTTTCCTCTCTACACATTACCGTGCTTCCCAAGGATCTGCGTCTTCTTGGACTTGGGCCACCCGAATCTTCTTGTGCCTTGCCGTGGGATTCTCTTGGGCTGCACCGTATAGGCCAAACCTAGGTGCCCGTGGGGCATACCCATGTCAGTAACCCCCGAGTATCCCTAAGAATCATAGATTCGAAAGGAGACTCTAAAGTCTTAGAGTGCTCATCCGAATGTTTTATCGGGTGTCTTCTTATATCATAGGGATAGCTGATACGCATGCCTGATTCATCCAACGGATCAGGATCAGTTAACTGCCTTAGGGCAAAACAACACTATCTACTCAAACTCGAGTCCCTGGACTCTAATTCAGAAAATTGCTGGCGTAATTCGACTCATGCCTGTAGAGGCCTTAAAGAGTCAAATTCCAGTGTTTAATGTGTGCACTCGACGCGTCCATCGAGGCTTTTTCATAGTGCATGTAGGAACGGTATACTTCTGGTAGAGTGGAGCGGGTGTGTTGCTAGGCCATTGGATTGCATCCGCATGTCTTATCTTCATGTTGTAAACATGGCATCCGAAGTTTTATCACCACAGAGGTGTTTCGGGTGGCCCAGGAGACGTTGTCTCATTGCCAGACAATTTTTTATTTTGTTGGAGATGAATTTGTCGAATGCTTACAGTACAAACATGGTCAACGCTTTTTTGCCATAAATAATTTATTTTACGTTTTCATAGGGTGCGCGGCCAGCGCTCCCTATGGGAGTAGCCCCCGAGTGCATATTCGAGTCATAGACTCGAGTAGGGACTTTGAACTTTTGGGACTGCTGTAATTGGCCGTAGCTTGTCGATTGAGCTTCCAGCGCTCCCTACGGGAGTACCCCCGAGTCTGTAGTCGAATCGCTGATTCGAAGGAGGGGTCGAGGAGTAATTGCCCTAGATTTGTATGTGGATGGCGTGTTCATTGGACCCGGAAGATCCTCAGGTGCGTGATCAGCGCTCCTGTTAGGAGTAGCCCCCGAGTATTTGGTCGAGTCATAGACTCGAGCAAAAATTGTGTTAATCGAAGAAAAATTACCGTTGCACACTTTTTACTTGAGCTACAGATGGTGTGATGTTGATGATGTCATTGCTAACGATTTGATGAGCTTAATCGCAGGCGTGAGCGGTGCTGATGGGACGTGACGGTTGTGGGCCCCAATCGTCTGACCAGGACATAACCAGCCAAGTGTAATTTTGGGGTTTTAATTGTGCATCTCGATTTTCCCGTTGAGTGGCGATCGTGCAGCGAAGGTTCAGTGCACGCGCCACCAAGCGTCTTCGTCAATGTGTGCCATGCGTTGGAGTAGAGAATTGCTGACCATCGGATGATCTTTCACCAGTTCTTAAGTAGAAGATTGAGGCAGTAATTTTCGTACTTTGCCTCTTCTTTGCCTTCACACTACTGCCATTGTTGCTCTTTTCCTCTTCACTGCTCTACACCTCTTGTTGTGTTGGACGTCCTTAGAGCATTTCCTAGTTACTTTCTCCTATTTGTCCGCCAAAGAAGAATGGGAAGGAAGAAGGGCGCTGTTGCTGCTAGATCTGGCGCCATTGCCACTGCTGCGAAAAAGAAATCCGTCACCGCCACTAGGTCCGGCACCTCCATCATTGCTACGAATAAGAAGGGCATTGGGTCCTGCGTGACCAATGGGTCCTGGTGGATTTCTACTCTCAAGCCGCACGAGCTCCATTCTCACCACCTAGCCGGTCTTATTCTGGCCAACGAAGATGACTGCCAGAATCCTGGGCCGGAGGTAATTCCTGATCATCTCGCCGTATTTCACGTGACGGTCATTGCCTTCCTTCTTCGAGGTCTCTCTCTTCCCCTCCGACTTTGTTTGCGGATAACTCTGTTTTTATGGGATTCGGCTTCACCAGCTGACTCCCAATTCTATTCTGCACATCGCGTGCTTCATCACTCTTTGCGAGTGCTGGCTTAGTATCGAGCCGCACTTCGGCCTCTTCAAGAAGCTATTAAATTTGAAGAGGCATTCGGGGTCGGGATCCATAGTATATGACATTGGCAGGTGCGGTATATCCATGGACCCCCATGTCCAGTACTTTACACTCGGCATGGTCAACTCCGCCCAGTGATGGAGGGACAAGTGGTTCTATATTTAGGACCAAAAGGTAATAGAGAAGAGGTTTGACCTCGTGATACCTTCGATCAGGATTACGGATGTAGTGTAGCTTCTTTTTCCCTAGTAGACCTAGGTTATCGAATCCTTGGGAAGCGAATGCGTAGTGAAGTTACTTTAACGGACCTTCAGGAGTTTTAGAATTTCTTTTGTGTTTTTACTGAACCAATAGCTTGCGTCTTTTTGTTGTTGTCGATGATGGAGACAGAGGGCCTAGGGCGTTTGGTTTCACCTATAGCTATGCAAAACATCTGATGGGAATAAAAGATAGAATAAAGTATGCATGTACTTGTGAGAGTAAGCTAAATTATATGTGGGCAGTGCATCCATAATTGCTATTGCCTCCGCAACTGCTTATAGCAATAACCTACTAGTCTCATCCATAGAAGAAATAGAGCTAATTGATATGCATAGTGATGTCACCGTTAATCCCAAGTAAATACCTCACGTACAACCCTACTACCCCTTCTGTCACTTGGGTTCCCAACCTGCAGATAAGTCATTACTCATACTCCCTATACCTGGATCAACCCTCGAGGTCTTGAGTACCTGACAAGTCCTTGGATTGAGGCAAGAGAGGATTCAATAATCATCATGTCATACAAACTAATACATGGCCCCATCTATGATAAATAACATGCACGATTGCTACATGGCTAGGCCAAAGCGCTTAGCCCAAGGAGAATTACTCACACATAGAGATGAGATCAACAATCACAAACATTATAATGAAAATCATAAGATTGATAGCAATAGTCTTACAATGTCGCCAATCGAAGAAGATATCTACTATTACAAGTGGTGGATGATACGTTGCTAACATATCTATAATTTTTTATGTTCCATGCTTGGTTTTTATCTACTTTCTTATGTTTTGTCCACACTTTGAAGTAATTTTTATATACTTTCTTGGACTAAACTATTAACAAGATGCCACGGTGTCGGTTGCCCGTTTTCTGCTGTTTTTGGTTCTAGGAAAGTCAGAAAATGATTATTCTCGCAATTGGACGGGACAAAAGCCAAAGTCAATATTTCACCGAGGGGGACACGAAGCCAGAATAGGAGATGGAGAGGGGCCAGAGGGCCGCCACACCACCTGGTCACGCGGTCAGGCCTAGCCCGTGCCAGGGGTGGTTTGGCCGCCTAGGGCACCCCATCGGCCTCCCCTTCCGACTATAAGATGCCTCCGATACAGAAACCCTAAGTACCCAATCAAAATTCCACAAAAGAGTCTGTAGCCACCGTCATCTCCATCCCTAGATCAGGAGGGATCTGAAGGTCTTATCGGCACCCTGCCGGAGAGGGGAAATCACCCTGGAGGCCTTCTTCATCACCATGCAAGCCTCCGGTGTGATGCGTGAGTAGTTCATCCTTGGACTACGGGTCCATGTAGTAGCTAGATGGTTGGTTCTTCTCCTTTGTGGTATCATGTTTAGATCTTGTGAGCTCCGTTCATGATCAAGATCATCTATTTGTAATTCTACATGTTGTGTTTGCTGGGATCCGATGGATATTGAGATGCTATTTTAGATTGATTATTGATTCTATCATGTCTTTGTTATTTGTGATCTTGCATGCTTTCCGTTGTTAGTAGCTATCTTGGTCGAGTAGATGCTAGCAACGCCAAGAGGGAGTATTTATGATCGATAGTGGGTTCATGCCTCTAGTAATCTGGGGAAGTGAAAGAAATCTCTAAGGTACTAGATGTGTTGTTGCTACTAGGGAGAAAACAACAATCCTTTGTTCATAGAACAATCATATTGTTTACTTTACATGCAATGCGTAATGCAATTATCTATTGCTTGCAACTTAATAATGGAGGGGGTTTGGATGATAACCTGAAGGTGGATTATTAGTCATAGATGCAGTTGGATTATGGTCTATGTATAATGTTGTAATGCCCAATCAAAACTCATAGGAGTCAAGATGATTAGTATATGCATGTATGCTTTCTCGATGTTTGTCAATTGCCCCGCTGTAATTTATTCACCTAACATGTTGTCTATCTTAAGGAGAACCAACAGTAGTGAACTATGGACCCCGGTCCTTTCTTTTACCATCAATCTACAACTGTTTACTGCTTTCTGTTTACTTTCTGCAAGCTATTACTTTCTTCCACACAATACGTTTAATACTTTGTTTTCAGCAAAACCGGTGAGATTGACAACCTCACTGTAAGTTGGGGGCAAAGTTCTGTGGTTGTGTTGTGTAGGATTCCAAGTTGGAAACAACACCTTGGAGGTGTTTTCTTGCTCCTACTGGTTCGATAACCTTGGTTTCATAACTGAGGGAAACTTACTGCTGTGCTCCTCATACCTTCCTCTTAGGGTTCCCCAACGAGCTCATTATTACACGAGTCAGCAGTGGAATATGGCTATGGAGATGGTGAAGGGTTTTGAGATCTAGAGGCGGCTGGTGATCTGTGGCAGAGTCTTTTTGGCAAGGTCTGGCTTGTTTTCTCGTTGCCTGAGGCTTCTTTATATAGGGGTCCCTTCACGGAAGTTGTTCTGTTTGACCTAATAGTGGTGGCGCCAACTATACGACTAGAGCTATACGGCCAAATTTTTTGCTCCGGTCATATAGTTGGTCGTTAAAGCGTCTGCCTCCGTCTTACGGCTCCTAGTTTCTTATGGTTGTTGGAAATCTGCGCAGGAAAATTTTGAAAGAATGGATTGCATACTCCTCTAAATATTAGCATTAGTGGCAGGGTTTAGAGAGATATTTCATCAAAATTATTAATAATATCCAGTTTAAATGTGGACGTAGATGGCTATTCTCAGAGCCATCAACCTTCCTAAGCTTAAACTTGATCGTCCCCGAGCAAGAAAACCAAAATCAAAAAGGAACTCAACATTTAAACTGAAATAACGAGATGGTGATCTTACTCATGATTAGTAGTCTCATGTTTCCTACAGTTCATAAATCTGAAAAACTTCAGCATAGATAGAGTAATGGTAAGCATATCATACGGGTTTCATGCATCCTTATAGTGCAGCAAAATTATTTTAAACATGGATGATTCAAATGAGTAAACTTTATTCCATGTCAAGTAATAAGCTCATAGGATTGCCTTTGAATAGTAAAGTATAATCATGTAAATTAAGAGTGTGAGTGTTGTCATGAAAAGCATATACACTAGAGTATATCAATTCTGCCACATCAATAAATCAAGACTTTGCAAGCACTACTTTTCTATTCATTGTCCTTCTAGAATTTCAGTTTTTAAGTAATTGAGAGGATGCCAAAGATTTTTATTAGTTTATCGGGCTGTGATGGACACTTGTGTCATCACTAAGGTTTTGTTCCTTTTGCATAATGATTTCTCATAATAGCCAGAGGAGTGGTTCCATCATGATTACAACTACCCGGGAGTTCCAAGAATCTTACCCACTATAGCATTGCTGCTACAAGTGTTTAATCAACTCATAGCCAAAATCTAGGAGTTTCCTCCATGAAGATCGTTCATAGGCCAGCGGAGTTGTTGGCATCCCATGAAGTTTGACATGCATAAAGCTATATCATTCTTGTGATTAACAAGTCAAACTTGGGCATGCTCACAAAAACCGCTAAACATTAATTCAATCAAACAAATCCTTTTAAATAGAGCTATCAAGTCAATCAACATTTTAGGTGGTGTTGAGTGTCTCTAGAAATAAACATTCAAGACTAAGCACTATAACACCCAAGCCTTCAATTGTGAGACTTTTTCTTATTACCATTTTTTAGCAATTTTTAGGCAAGACTTGGTGAATTACGAGAGCTGGAACAAAATGTACCCAATTAAATACCCACGTAAACAAAAAATCTCACTACAATACAAAGACTCACTCCACCAATATAATATCTCAACATTTACTACTAACTAGCATGGGTTTCTCAAACTTCAAAAGTGGGGAGTCATAAGGCATACCTCTCATGTTTGGTTCCACTTCTCTCTTTCTTTTTTATTTGTTTCTTGGAAACTAGAAGTCGATCACTCTCCTGCAAACATATGAAGACCTCAAGGCGGAAAGAAAAGAAATAGGGAAAATAAGAAAAATGGAGAAATCTTTTTGTGAATTTTAAGAGAGGGAATTTAAAGAATAGAAAATTGATGGCAAAGCTCGGCTAGAAAATCTCGAAAGCAAATAAAGAATTTAGAAAATAAAGTGTTGGGGAAACCAACATGAGTGCTTATAAACTCAAATAAAAACGCAACCTCGAAATAAATAAAAGCAAATAAACGCCAAATAAAGATACATGAGGAAACTTCCCCAAGCTTAGGCTTTTGCAAACCCTTCAAATCATTGTGGTGGCGGGAAAAAATTGTTACTCTAGTTTACAAATTGAGTTGAGAGGTTACTAGTTGATTCTCGGAGGTTCAAAGAAAGGCTATGCATCCTCTCCATAGTCCCTCCAAGTCCATGGAAATCTTGGTATGTGGTGAACCGGGTTTGTGGTTGCTCCTCCTCTTGGTCCTCATCCTCCTCCGGAATCTCTTCCTCGGGTTGGTGTTTCTCAACCTGCAAGTCATATAGCAAACATCCTTCCTCGATAGAGAAAAGACCATTAGGCATAGGAGTGGGGTAGAGACGCCCAACTCCAGGAATATGCAAATAATAAACACCACCTCTCCTAGTGAGCATTCCACAGGCTCTCAAAGTGGAGAAACCAACACCTGTCTCACCAAGTACGGGTTGCAACTCACCTAGGTTGATGTCTAGGGCAATGGAAAGTACGGTGATGACGCCCCCACCTGTGATTGGTCCTTGGCTTTGGGAGGCTTGGTGCTCCAGGTAGCGCACAAGGATGGTGCCCAAGTTGAGTGACAGGTTGCAGTTGATGTAAACAGCCTTTGCGAGGACTAGGATGTCCACCTCGTTGAGTCTCGTGAACTCATTACGTGCCTGCAAGGTGTTAGCAATAACATAGAACAAATAGCGAATTGCAAGATGTTGAATATTCTTCCCCTTGTTCACTCTACTAGTGAAAGTCATTCCATTATAGTATTGTTCAGGGGAAGGACTTAAGCCAGTAAAGGATGCGCGTAAGGCATGACCATCATTGTTTGGCAAATTAAAAAATGCGCACCATTCATATAATGTTAAACTATAGTTGTTATTCATCAGATAGAAAGAAATAATGTCCTCTCCTTGCCATTGTTTAATGGTGCTTTGCAATGAACTTAGAAATTCAATGGTTAAGCGGCGATAAGTAGGTACATCATTGTACATAAAGTTTTACATGCCAGCTCTATTGCAAAGTAAATTGAAGTCATCAGAAATACCGAGTTGGTTCAATATAATGGGGAAAGCCCACTTGGTAGCCTTTACTTCGCGGTTCTTGATCCTGTTGAAGCGATCACGATGGGCCTCATCCCTGAACCGTATCCCCATGCGTTCCTGGGCGGCAGCCTGAGAAGCGCTAGCGGTGGCACGAGCACGAGTTTGGCTCCTTGTGTTGATCATCTAAAACATTGAAGAAAGACAAAATAAAACTTTTTGATCCAACAACAGTAAGTATAATATATTCCTCATCAAAACACACTAAAGAATCTCCTCAAAATAATAATCTAGGCCAGAAAATCATGGCAATTGGTTTATAGTAGGTCTCACCCTAGATTGATAATGACAATTGACCAAAGATGAATTTGCAAAAAGTAATTGGGGGATCGGAGGAGAAACATACCGTAGATCACTCATGTGCGAGAAAATCGAATGAAATTGAGTGGATATGAAGATCTCTTGAGGTTTTGGGAGAGTTTGGAGGTAGAAGAGATAGTAAGGATTGAAGTTTTGGAGTTTGAGGTACCTTCTCGTGCGATTTTGTGGTTAGATGCAACTATACGGGCGGAACATGTGTTCTCGCCGTATAGTTGGCTTTCTTTCAAAATATTAGGGTTTCCTCTTGGCGATGCAGCTATATGGACGCAACTATACGGCCAGAACAAAATGTTCCTGCCGTATAGTTGGTCATTAAACTGTCTGTCCCTGCGAAAGAAACTATACATACACATCGATATCTATACGACTGGAACTATATGGCTAGAAATTTTATTCCTGATGTATAGTTGGTCGTTAAACTCTCAGTATGTTAGAAAATAATTCGTACGGAGGCACTGATATCTATATGAGCGGAACTATACGGCCGAAATTTTTATTCCCGCCGTATAGTCTGTCGTTAAACTCTCAATACATATTACAGAAAGATTTTCGATGGCAAAGATATCTATACGACTGGATCTATATGGTCGGAATTTTTATTCCCGCTGTATAGTTGGTCGTTAAACTCTTAGTACATATGAAAAGGAAATTGTCGATGAAAAAGATATCTATATGGCCAAAACTATACGACCGGAATTTTTATACCCACCGTATAGTTGGTCGTTAAACTCTCTGTGTGCATTAAAAAAATTCTGTTTCTTCAAAAACTATTTATTTTACTGTAACTAAGTGATATACCTTGTTTATGACAGCAAATTGACAGTAAATATTGTCGACCAACAATAGCATGAACAAAGCAGAATTTCAAGTACTACCGAACATCTTCTCCTCAAATGGAGTTTTCTAGCACTCTTTATTAAACATGAACTTAAACTAAAACCAAAAACTTAACTCAAACCTTTATTTAACATGGGTTGCCTCCCATGGAGCGCTCTTTTATGGTCAATAGCTTGACCTTAATGATACTCACTTGGGCCAAATGAGTGGAACACCCACTCCAAAGTAATTGGCCTTCAATGTGATGGCCTCCTTCTCGTCATGTTTGGCTTTCTTTTTCCTGGGGAAATGGATAACAAATGGATCCCGTGAAGGCAATTGCAACTACATGTTCCATTCATGAAGGTTAATTAAATCCTTTCTAGTTCTTAGGAAAGGACGGCCTAGTATTATAGGAGCAATAGTATCTTCAGGCATGTCAACAATAACGAAGTCAATTAGAGCAGGACGACCTTTGATGTAAAATAAAGTGTTCTCCTTAATTCCAACAGCTTGTTTGTTGGTAGAATCTGCTAGATGCAATTTTAATTCAGTGATTTCAAAGGAGCCAAGATTTAACTTGTCAAAAAGGCTATTCGGGATTGTTGAGACGCTTGCACCTAGATCACAAAGTGCAGCTATCTCATTAGTCCCAATCTTTATTTTAATAGTAGGCTCTGTTGGGGATATACTTTCTGGGTATCCTCAATGGACCTCACTGACCAGGGTGGCCCACTTCGGGTTAGAGCTTTGCTTCACAGGCGGCCCAGTCAGAGAGAAGAACGGAGTCCAATCCGGCTACGGGAAGGCCCAGAAGACTTACCGACATAGGCCCATAGTGTTACTTGTAGTTCAAGATGTACTCTGTAACCGACTCTTAGTCGTAGCCAGATAGATCTCTCCTGTAAACCCTAGGACGGATATCTATATAAGCCGTCCTGGGAAGAGCCTTTAGGGAACCCTCACAATAGTCTACAATCTCAACTCGCACAGGAAGAACCCTTGTAACCCATATTCCGGCTCTGCCGTATTACTAGATTGCTAGTAGGAGTAGGATCCATCCAAAGCCAGTGGATTTGAACCTGGGTAAACTTGTGTGCTCACCGTCTCGGAATCCCGTACGACTCACACCCCTCTCTTCCACACGCCTCGAGGACCCCCTCATGGCATACTTGTCATCAACACGACGACAGTTGGCGCCCACCATGGGGAAAGTGAGCTTCGGATCTACGTTCCGAGCGGAATCTGCAAGAATCAGAATCGGCGAGACTATCGCTGTCGGTCGCATCCTCTACGCTAGTGACGTCCCTCTCATTGTCCTCGACGAGACTTGGATTCCGGCTAGGGAAGCCGTGACCACCTACACCATCATGTATTTTGGTGAGATCGATGTTTACATTAGTTTCGCTAAACCTGCCCCACCCACCCCAGCGGTGATGATAGAGGCAGAAGAAATTTCTGGGTCCCCTTTGTCCATAGAGGTGGCAGAGTTCCGGATTTCAGAAAACCCACCTAGACCCCACCAGTTGCGGAGATAGTGGAGAAAGCTGAACCTGAGGCAGATCTCGCAGTACAAGTCAGATCTGGAGTGGATCTCCTTAGCGAGATCAAATCCCAGATCGATCCACCTGCGGGGGTCGAAATCCAGGAAGAGCAAGAAAATAACTCTAGTTTCGGCTCTGACGATGCCGGGACAGACAAACCGCTCCTGAGTTACACATTGAGGCGCATGATGATGCAATACACAAGCGTAGATGCAATCCTCGAGACCATCAGGCGTTTCGACGAAGCCTACTATGAAGACCGCTGTTATCTCAGGAGGAACGTGTCGCACTTTGTCGGATATGTTGGATCTGGATCCGGCTCTACCGATGCTGAAGACAACACCGACTCGGTGCTGGAGGCTATCGGAACAAGCGTCAAATTACCGGCATCTTCGGATGACTCCATGACGTCGACAGATTTTCGGAAGTTCTCCGTGGAATATGAAGAGGAGCTTAACTCCACAGCTGCTGCAGAAGGAGAATACATGGATGAAGGATCCTGAGAAAACTCTCCCAAAGCACAGGACAACATGGATCTCGGAGATGATCCCGAGAACCAAATGGACGAAAGTACCGATCAAAGTTTGACTCCAGGAAACGGGTGCAAAGCCGTCTTTGCTACCGGAGCTGCTAAGAAGGCAAAGAAGAAAAACAAGAAGAACAAGACTCCGGCAAAGGATCTTGCAACAGAGGAAGTGATTGCCGAGGAATACAAAGAAGACTCGGATGGAGCACTTATCCCAGACAAGCCAAAAGAAGAATCGGTGGATGGACACATGATCACTAAAGGTGTGTGTAAACTCATCGATGCTACATTAACCACACCTATCCCTACAGCTGCAGAACTTACTGCTGAAGAATTAGATGAAAGGGCCCAGGCCCTAGAAGCGCGTCGTCAAGTACTCTTGGATGAAGCCAAAAACATCGAAAAGGAGAAGAAACGCATGGCAACTCCGGAGAAGTAGGTCTCTCGGCAGCATCAGAAGACCCGGAAGCGTCACACACATGACGATCAATTCCCGGAAGTACAAAACGTTCTCTTTGAAGGAGACCCAGGGATGCCTCGTCTTGATAGCAAGGGAGATCTGGTGTATCCAACACCGGTACAAAACACTATTGCAGCTTGAGATATCCTATTAAACAATCCAAGCCCAGAACAAGTTCGATTGGGCATCAAGCTACTCACCAAGGGTCTGGAGCAGCAAAGGGCCGCGAAATCCGGAAGCGGAAAACTGGTCTCCAAATCCGACCAATGTCGCACGGACTCAGCCTGGAATGATATAAGGCCCCAGCGTGTTCCGGAATAGCACTACTGTTCCGACCGTCGGGAAGACAACTACTCAAGAACCGGATCTTTAGGACAGCATCACAGAGTTGCACGTGACTGGCGCAATGTCGTTCTAGCTGCCGAGCAAGAAGCAATTGCTGCACTGTATCTGAGAAACCCTCCCCGACGGGAGTCGAACGATCATAGGGGAGAAGACAAAGAGAAATGTCGGGAGGAGGACCGTCAAATAATGCAACTTCCTAGACCTACAAACCATCTGGCTGAGCCCCACCATGGTGGGAGTGACGAACGAACGAACGACAAAAACCATGCCGAGACAAGCCGGCAGGGGGCTCGTTGCAATGAAGACCCTCCCTGGAACCGGAATAATGACGCTCTGGACGGAGGCCGGCGATCATCCGGAAACAATCCAGCTACCCCACCCTCTCCACCAAGCAACCATCACAACAGATCTCAAGGAGGCCAAGGAGGACGTCGTGGCGGAGGAGGTGGTGGTAGAAGCCGAAGTACAGCTCCAAGGCACCGTAGCCATAGCCATCACTCAGGACGACGATCTTTGTCTCCAAGTGATGCGCGACACCGGATTAACTCCAACATAGAGGCACGGCGCTATGAAAATGATGACATATACAAGGGCCCAAAATGCTTCGGACCACGCATCAGAGCCACAAAATTCCCAGAAGGATTCGCTATCTCAAGACACATTCAGGCCTATGACGGTATAGCTCGGCCAGACACTTGGCTCCAGGATTTTTTCTAGGCTTGCTGTATCGGCAAATGTGGAAACAGCCTAGTCGCAACCCGATATCTTCCACTCATGTTGCGGAAGACGGCACGATCATGTCTCAATGAACTTCTAGAGAACACCATCCACAACTGGTATGATATGCAAAGTGTGTTCTTTCAGAATTTCGAAGGGACATATCGGAGGCCCTGTACAGTAGGAGACCTATAGTGTTGCACCCAGAAACCCGGAGAAACTTGCCGAGATTATCTCGGACGATGGATCGACACCAAGAACTCCTATGAAGGAGTAAATGACCAGACTGCATTGAAGCTTTCATTGCGGGAGTCCCAATTTGTTTACTACGTCATCGCTTGAAGTGTGACAAGGTCACTGATTAGGGAGAAATGGTAGAAACAGCAAGCAAGTATGCAGATGCTGACGACGATGCAGAAGGATTACTGAACGCCCTAGCTATGCCACAGTCGGCAAAACAACCAAAGCAACAAGCTCAGAAGCGCAAGAACACCTCGGAAGAGAATCCCAACGCGGAAATGGTAGTGGTTACTACTACTTTCGGGTCTGGAGGACGAGGAGGACGTGGCGGTGGCCGCGGACGCGGTCATGGGACATCAAGAGTTCAAGGTAGAGGAGACCAGCAACTTGGCAAAACCTACTCTTGGGCCGACATTACCAATAACCAATGTGTGCATCACCTCGATGCCAATGGGGGCTCTTCTCCCACAAACATCGAGTGTCGTTTCAATGATGACATTAAGAAAGATGACACCGCTGGCTACAGAGCTAAGCGGAAGAAGGGAAAGAAGAATCCTGAAAAGGACAAAGAGACCAAGGAAGATTCTGACATGGAGGAAGCTGACGCTTCAAATCCCAAGCCGGAGGGGAAGAAAACCTTTCCCACAAAGAAAGACACCTACGTCACCTTCCTCGGATCTCAACCAGCTAAGGTCAAGAAAGCAGTTATGCATGAGCTCAAGGCGATAGTTTTGGCTGTCCCTTAGTACCTGGACTGGTCGGAAGTTGCAATCACCTTTGACCGTGCTGATCATCCGCCTAAGTTGCACATGCA
The DNA here is from genome assembly GCA_023614405.1 of Avena insularis. Classification (NCBI taxonomy): domain Eukaryota; kingdom Viridiplantae; phylum Streptophyta; class Magnoliopsida; order Poales; family Poaceae; genus Avena; species Avena insularis. The sequence continues at coordinate 250,617,398 of CM042696.1, forward strand.
AGGAAAATACGCCTTAGTTATCAATCCACTTATTGATGGCTATGGTTTCTCCAAGACCCTCATGGATGGTGGTAGCAGCATTAACATTTTGTATGTCGAAACGCTACGCCAGATGCGGATCTCAGAGACCCAGCTGAATCACAGCTCCATGATCTTTCGTGGAGTTGTCCCAGGGAGACAAGAAAATTCCCTGGGAGAGATCACTTTGGATGTTACCTTTGGAACTCCAAAGAACTATCGGACGAAAGCACTTTCCTTCGAAGTGGTCCCATTCAAGGGCGCGTACCATGCTATATTTGGACATCTGGCTTATTGGGCTTTTATGGCTCGTCCGTGTTACATTTACAATACGATGAAAATTCCAGGTCCCAACGGCGTGATGAATATCAGGGGAGACCCAAAGAAAGCACGAGAGTGCGAAGATGGAAATGCCGCCTTTGCTGAAGCCATGCTACATGCCCAGGAGTACCAAGAGATCAAGAAGACCATCAATCCATCCGAGATTCCCGCCATGAAGAAGGAGGTGACAAAGCTGAATCTGGAGGTCAAGGCATCGGAAGAGACGAAGAAGACGTCATTGAAGGATGATGACCCCTCCAAGGTGACACAGATAGGCGTAGGCCTAGATAGCGCATAGGAAAGCGCGCTCGTCAAGTTCCTCCAAGCAAATCAAGATATCTTTGCATGGCAGCCATCTGACATGACCGGAGTACCTGGGGAACTTGCCGAGCACTCTCTAAATGTAAACCCGAACGCTAAACCCGTCAACCAGTCCCTATGATGTTTTGGCGATGTAAAGCATAAGGCAACAGCTAAGGAACTAGCTCGGCACGAGTTAGCCGAATTCATAGAAGAGGTCATCCATACTGATTGGTCGGCCAACCCTGTAATGGTCCCTAAAAAGGACACCACTGATTTAAGGATGTGTGTTGATTATACTGCCTTGAACAAGGCTTGTCCCAAAGATCCGTTCGCTCTGCCTAGAATTGATCAAGTTATTGATTCTACGGCAGGCTTGGAACTCCTCTGTTTTCTCGACACATATTCCGGTTATCACCAAATTCATATGAAGGAATCGGATAAAATCAAAACTTCATTCATAATCCCTTCGGAACCTTCTGCTTTGTTACGATGCCCTTTGGCTTGAAGAACGCAGGAGCTACGTAACAGCGCACTATGCAGCGTTGCCTCCACGATCAAATCGGACGCAACGTACATGCATATGTGGATGATATTGCGGTGATGTCCAAAAAGAAGGAAACATTAATTTCTGACTGGGAAGAAACATTCGCAAATTTACGAAAATACAACATTATGCTCAATCCGAAGAAATGTTTCTTTGGAATCCCAGCCGGAAAATTGTTAAGTTTCATCGTGTCTTAGAGGGGAATAGAGGTGAACCGATACAAGATCAAGGCTATACTCAATATTTCCAGGACAACTCGCCTGAAAGACGTTCAAAGACTCACTGGTTGCATTGCTGCAGTCAGTCGGTTTGTAAGCCGGCTCGGAGAAAGAGCCGCACCACTTTACAAGCTCCTGAAAAAGACCAAGAAATTCATTTGGACTGATGTAGCTAAAGTTGCACTACAAGACTTGAAAGAAGTACTCTCATCTGCTCCTATCCTTGCAGCACCGGAACCAAGAGAACCGATGTTGCTCTATCTCTCTGCGACAAACAGGGTCGTTAGTGTCGTCATGGTAGTGGAGAGACCAGAGGAAAATCAGGAACACCTGGTGCAGCATCCGATTTACTATCTTAGTGAGGTCCTAACTTAGTCAAAACAGCGTATCCGCAATATCAAAAGCCGGCTTATGGTGTTTTCTTCGCATCTCGTAAGTTACGACACTATTTTCAGGAACATACAATTACCATGGTGAGCACAGCACCCAAGAGAGATGTAATCAACAACAGCGAGGCTATAGGACGCGTCGCAAAATGGGGCATAGAGCTTTCAGCTTTTGATATTGAGTATAAACCTCGGACAACAATCAAATCCCAAATCCTTGCTGACTTTGTTGCTGATTGGATAGAGGCAAAGGGGAATATGACCCTCCCTGAGTCAGAATATTGGACCCTATATTTTGACGGGTCTAAGGCTCGAGGGGGCTCGGGGGCTGGTGCGGTTCTCAAATCACCTCAAGGAGATAAACTTCTGTACGTGTTACAAATCCACTTCACAACGACAAATAACATTGCCGAGTATGAAGCATTGCTGCATGGAATCCGGATTGCTAAGGATATCGGCATCCGATGTTTGATGTGTTACGGCGATTCGGATCTTGTTGCTCAACAAGTGTCAGATATTCGTAATGCAAATAAACACATGGCAGCATACAAAGCTGCCGTGGATGATTTATCTAAATCGTTCAAAGGGTTTGAGGTTCAACACATCCCTCTAGTAGAAAATAAGGAAGCAGACGCATTATCTCGAATAGGCTCTGCACGGAAAGAGGTCCAGATGGCGCTTTTTTAGAGCACCTCAAATTTCCCTCCATAAAGGGAGTAGACGAGAAATATTCAACCAAATCCGACTCACCTTTAGTAGTAGTTCTGGCTGTAATTCCCAGCTAGACTCAACCCTACCTTGATTACTTGGTAATGGCAAATTACCCGAAGACGAAGTTCTGAGCCGACAGATTGTCCAACGAACAAAATCCTACACTATAATTAGTGGTGACCTATATAAGCGGAGTGTATCTGGGATCTTTCAACGCTGTGTATCTCCGGAAGAAGGAGTGGAAATCCTAAGAGAGATCCACGAAGCCGAGTGTGGTCACCATGCTGCAGCCAAATCTTTAGTGGCAAAAGCTTTTCGACACGGTTTTTTCTAGCTTATGGCCAAGGCAGATGCCGAACGGCTGGTCAAGACGTGCAAGGGCTGCCAAAAATACCCCAAACAAGCTCATGTTCCGGCTGATCAGTTGCAAACAATACCTATAACATAGCCTTTTGCGGTCTGGGGGCTTGATATGGTAGGACCGTTCAAACGGGCTCCAAGTGGATTTACTGACCTCTTAGTGATGGTGGATAAATTCAGCAAATGAATTGAGGCTAAACCTGTCACTAGTTGTGATGGAGCAACAGCAAGAAGATTTGTTGAGGATGTTATAATCCGTATGGTTATACGCATAGCATTATCACGGACAACGGGAGTAATTTCTCTATGAGAGAGCTTGCCCAATTCTGCAACGAGCAAAGTATCCGGCTTGACGTTGCATCAGTCGCACATCCACAGGCTAATGGACAAGTCGAAAGGGCAAATGGTTTAATCTTACAAGGCCTAAAACCAAGACTTGAAGCACCACTTAGACGTGTTGCGGGGGCTTGGGCAGAGGAATTACCCTCTGTAATATGGAGCTTGCGAACAACTCTGAATAGGTCAATGGGTGTCAACACCTGGATTTTTAATCCCAGATGCCCGTTATGCCATACCTTGCAATCCCAGGATTACCATTTTTGCGAGACATAACGGATTGGATATCACAGTACATCATCCATTACAAACCATACATAAGGTTTTACACAAATAAGGATCTCATGATCCAGTCTTTAATATAACAAGCTGAAATAAGCGATAAGCGTGGGTGGGGTCCATCTTTAGGGGCACGAGGCAATCTTGTCCTAGTTATCATAGCCGTCGTGCTGACCATCATCTTGATAATCTCCTTCATAGTCTGGCCATGATAATAGCCAGGGACAAAAGCCATGAGTACTCTTTAAGTACTCGCAAACTACTACTAACAAGGATTGTAATTCTAAGTTAAAGTGCTGAATTTAAAGAATAACTATCAAGTTAAGTTTGAAACCTAAGCTGAGTTCTGAAGCAAGAAAAGATAAAGTAAAGTTCTAGAATCACTTAAGTTGGGAATCTAATTTCATTAACACAACCCTGTTGTGGTCAAGTCAAAGGTCATCATTCATTTCAAGTTATTTAGAAAACATCTGACAACGAAACAGTATGGCCATTCCAATCGTCCATAATCATGACGCTATTCGAATAGTTTGACACTCTATAGAGGTGGTACACTTTCACCACAAGATTCGATACATCTGGGGATAACCTGAATCATCATACTTAGTATCAGATAATCAAACATAACCTTCCTTTACACACCCTAGTACAAGCACCTCTCCTATGAGCATGGCCTCCCAACCATGACCATCAGTCATCTTGGGCCTTTGATAGGTGGACATCATTGAGAGGTAGCCTCAGCTCAAACCTCTCCCGTGAGGGAACTAATACTAGTGCATATAAATTTCCAGCTAAGCCTTACCCAATTCAGGTAATGTGGTTGTACGGTAAATTTGGAATGGTATCGCATTCGAATCCAACCATTAGTTTTATAAAAGGGTTAAGGCTCATGCCTCATCATTTTCATCATCATAAACCAATTGTGTTTCTCAACACATGTCAAAACATCTCAATAGAATGACTCATCATTCCAAGGTTTTCATAACTCATTTTCACCAAGTGTTCCCATCTAAAGTGACTCAAGTTTTTGAGTTATTCTAAAGTACTAAGTTAAGAGTGTTCACTAAGGTGGAAAGATGGGATCAATCTCATGCCATAGAATAACATCTGAAGGTTCCTAAGTAGGTCAAGTTTTATACTCTTTATGCTACCTTCAAAATTAATTAAAGAACTTTGTGTAAACTAAGGGGGGTAAAACTTGTCAATAAGACTTGGGGTACTAATAGTTAAAGGGGTGTGATCAAAGTATGCTTAAGGCATATTTACTAAACCATCTAGTTTTATTGTAGCTTGCTAACAATAGCTTACTAAAGCATGTTTGCAAGGGTTAGCTTGCCACTAATAGCTTGCGTTGGTTGGTGCAGTGGTTGAAGTTTTCTTCTTCTTGGTAGAACTCCTCCTCCTCGAAGGCTTGGTTGGTACTATTGTCTAGAAATACATAGGGAGTGCACAATCACCAAACAATACTTAACTAGGCTAAGTAGTATTCTAAACCACACAATTTATGATCTATTATCATCCCAAACATCACAAGTTTAATTCAATAGTTTCAACCTTTTTATTTTGGAAAAGTAATTTCTACTCATTGAAAAATTAACTAAAATTTAATATTCACCACCAAAATATGGGATCATGTGGACACATGTCCTCACCACATATTCTAACATGTGGGAATGAGATTTAAAGGTTGGATCAATATTACTTTGGTTTAAGTTTATTATTTAATGATTTAAAGTGACTAGAAATGCCTATATAGCATTATTTTGGTACTAGTCCAAAGTCACTTCCTGTAAACCTTAATATTATTACATATTTGGATAGATATGATGAAATGTGATTTTTGAGAGTTGGAATCAACTCAAAAGATAACTTGGTTGATTTTACAAAAATGTTTCAACTTGCAAAAGCTTCTTTCTTCTTATTTTTATTAGGAGAAATATATAACTCTAAATGAATTAAATCCAACGGGCTTGCATAGAGCATTTCAATACCTTTCAGAAAAAATTAGTTTCATGTAATTTGGATTTGTCAAACTCACAGAATTGAATTTTGAAACACTGGACAGAAACTATATTCTAACTAAAAAGAAAAATCCCGATTTGAAAATACGGGCTCGCGCGGGAAAAGAAATGGACCGACCCAGTGTCGCTACGCGGCACGGGGCTCAGCTGACAGGGGTGTCCCACTTGTCAGAGGCACTTAAAACGCAAAACGGTACGCGCGTTGTGGACCGTGCGATTAGAGGCTAGATCTACGGCTGAGGGTCGTCATCGACGACGGATAGGTCGCCGGAGCTCGAACCCTAGCGGCTCGGTGGGGGTCTACTGGGGGCGTACCAGGGCTCCAGCGGGGTCGGCGATGCGGGCGAACAAAGTGGAAGACGACGGCGAGGCGAGGCGTGGTCGCGGCGGAGCTTGGGGTGGCCGGAATCAACGGCACCCTTCTTCTCCAGAGGCGGCGGCTCCGGCTCCAATTCCGGTGAACTGCTGCTCCACTTGCTCCGGCGAGAGGTGGGTGAGGTTCAGAGAGGTGAGGGGAGTGGAATGGTGTGTGTCTTTGGTGCTGGGGAGGGCTCCTTTTATAGGCTCGATGGTGAGACCGAGCGGGATGGGCGGTCGACGGTGGCGACATGGCTATGGCTAGCTAGCGGCATGGCAGGGGATTGCGATCGGTGGGCGGTTCCCTGGCGGTGCTCTAGTGCTTCAATGCAGCCATAGGGGAGGTGGCATGCGGTCGGGGCGAGGTGGCGCTCTGCGCGGCCGAAGCGGCGGTGTCCACGGCGAGCGGTGGCTGTGGGGCTTTGGGCGGCGAACGGAGGTGTCTGGGGTGTTCTCCAGGTCGAGGCGGAGCGGTGGGCGCGGGCTGGTGCCAAGGGGCGGTCGGTGCGAGCGGGGACAGTGCACGCTCTACGGGCGGCGTCGGCATGGTTCGGTGGCACTGGGCGCGGGTTCTTATCTGTGGTCCATGGCTGATCTTGGCTGGGGCAAGGGACAGAGAGGGGCAGTGCGGTGCTGGATACCTCCTAGACATGGAGAGGAACGAGGAGGTGGTCTACTGCAGCGGGGCAAGTTCGGCTGGCCAGGGTGGTGCTCGGCATGGCAGTGCCTTGCCACTAGGGTGTAGGGGATCGGTTGCAAATGGCATGGTTTGATCAGAGGGGGACATAGAGATTAAATGGAGATCAATTGGGGGCAAAACTCTGTTCAAAACAGTGAGCTAGGATTAGAGGTGTGATTCTGCCTGCCAAGTGTTTGATGAAATGGCCGCAAGAGGAAAAGTTTTGAATTTTGAGTTCAAATTTTTTGGGTGATCTCCACTAGTGCTAGGTAGTCTCTGGTTGCAAGGGTTTTGAAAATGGTGCTCAATTAGATGGTTTTTGAAATAGGGGTGATCTATGCATATGCATTAGATTCAATTTTAAACTGTCATTTAAAATAGTTTACAGAATGTTTTTAGTAGATCAAAAGGTGGGCCTTGGTACCTCATTATGTGTACTAGCAAGGGGTGCAAAGATCAAGAATTGTTTCTGTTAAGAATTGAGTACTAGGAATAGCCAAAGTAGGTATGAGGGTTAAATTTGTCAAAATGACCATTCCTTCATTTTAATTCTTTTTGATTTGATCTTCTTTAGGAAAAGTTTGGGAATGATGTAGATGATGTTTAAATCACCTAAGAAACATTTTACGAGCATTGGATCAATCAATCATGGCAATTCAAACAACTCCTGTTTTAAATGCACACATATATGAATGCTTTCATTTTAAATTTGGAAAAGTTTTTGTTAACCCCATTTTTGGATGATTTGATCTTGATAAGCTTGGATTGAAGTTGTGGGATGTTACAAACCTTCCCACATTAAACAAAATCTCGTCCCGAGACTTACAAGGAAAACTAGGAACTAAAGAGATCTGGGAACTCTGTCCTAATGTAATCCTCGCGCTCCCAAGTAGCTTCCTCCTCGGTATGGTTGCTCCACTGGATCTTGAGAAACTTGATACTCCTGGTCCTGGTGGTTCTGTAGGCTTCTTCTAAGATGCGGATGGGTACTTCCCGATAGGTCAGGTCATTGTTGATTTCCACTGCTCTGTGATCGATATTCTTGAAAACTTCAGTCTTCTCAGGCACTTCCAAGCATTTGCGAAGTAACGAGATATGGAACACATTGTGGATGGCTGACATCTCTTCAGGCAATTCCAGCTGATACGATACTTCTCCTCGGTGGTTCAGAATCTTGAAAGGTCCGATATATCTGGGAGCTAACTTTCCCTTTAGACTAAAGCGTTGAGTTCCCTTCAATGGTGAAACCTTGAGAAATACGAAATCTCCGACATTGAAAGTCAGGTCTCTCCTTCTCTTGTCAGCATAACTCTTCTGTCTGGATTGGGCGGTCTTGAGGTGCTCACGAACTTTGTGAACTTTCTCTTCTGTTCTCGGAGAATGTCGGGTCCAAAGATCTGACTCTCTCCTACTTGCGACCAATTCAAAGGGGTACGACACTTTCTTCCGTATAGGAATTCAAATGGTGCCATCTGCAAATTAGCTTGATAACTATTGTTATATGAGAATTCTGCGAAGGGCAGACAGTCTTCCCATTTTGACCTGTATTCCAACACACAAGCTCTAAGCATATCCTCCAAGATCTGGTTGACTCTCTCAGTCTGTCCATATGTTTGCGGATGATACGCGGTGCTGAAGTTCAACTTGGTTCCTAATCGTTCCTGAACTTTCTGCCAAAATCTTGAAGTAAACTGAGTTCCTCGATCTGATACGATGGTCTTGGGGGTTCCATGCAGACTAACAATCCTAGCAATGTACAGCTCTGCTAGTTTTGCACTCTGGTAGGTTGTCTTGACTAGTATGAAGTGGGCTACCTTGGATAGTCTATCAACTATGACCCAGATTGAGTCATTCCCCCTACTAGAAGTAGGTAAACCGGTGATAAAGTCCATTCCGACGGAATCCCATTTCCATTCCGGAATCTGCAATGGTTGCAACAATCCTGCAGGTCTCTGATGCTCTGCTTTGACTCTTTGACAGATGTCACATTTGGCGATGTAGCTTCCGATCTCTCTCTTCATCTTGTGCCACCAAAATTGCTCTTTCAAATCCTGATACATCTTTGTTTCCTCCGGGGTGGATAGAATAAAGAGTATCATGAGCTTCCTTCATGATACTTTCCTTCAGCTCTGAATCTGCTGGCACACAGATACGTCCCTTGTACCACAGTACACCTTCTTCGTCTTCGGTGAATCCAGGTACTTTGCCTATACCAATACGACGTTTGATCCCGTCGATACTTTCATTCCCCTTCTGGGCTTCCTTGATTTGGCTAATCAAAGTGGGTTGAAGTTCAATGCTAGTTAGGAATCCTTTGCTAACTAACTCAGTCCTGAACTGCTCCAACTCCTCATACAAACTTGGTTGCTTCTCTTTGATCATGGTGTTTAGCCTACACGGCAATCTGCTAAGAGCATCTGCTACCACATTGGCTTTGTCGGGGTGATAGTGAATGTCAAGGTCATAATTCTTGATTAACTCTATCCATCTTCTTTGCCTCATATTCAACTACTTCTGAGTGAAAAAATACTTCAAGCTCTTATGATCGGAGTAAATCTCACAGCGATTACCCATCAAATAATGACGCCATGTCTTCAATGCTAGAACCACGGCTGCTAGCTCAAGATCATGGGTCAGATAGTTCTGCTCATGCTGCTTCAGTTGTCGAAGAGCATCTGTGATGACTTTGCCTTCTTGCATCAATACACATCCTAGACCAATCTTGGATGCATCACAATACACATCAAACGGCTTCTTGATGTCGGGCATGATCAAAATTGGGGCTGATATCAATCTCTTCTTTAGCTCCTGGAAACTGGCTTCACACTTATCTGTCCATTCAAACTTCTTGTCCTTCTTCAACAATTGGGTCATTGGTCGGGCTATGCTCGAGAATCCTTCTACGAACTTGCGGTAATATCCTGCTAATCCGAGAAATGAATGAACTTGGGTTTGATTGGTTGGTGCTTCCCATTCTTCGACATCTTTGATCTTGCTGGGATCAACAGAGACTCCTCTGGCAGACACAATATGTCCCAGGAATCCTACTTCTTTCAGCCAAAACTCACACTTGCTGAACTTGGCATATAATTGATGCTCTCTCAGGGTTTCTAGGATGATTCTCAGATGTTGCTCATGCTCTTCTTCTGACTTGGAGTAGATAAGGATGTCGTCGATAAACACAACTACAAACTCATCTAGGAAATTCATAAAGATCTTATTCATGAGATTCATGAAATAAGCAGGGGCATTGGTTAATCCAAAAGACATAACCATATACTCGTATAAACCATAGCGAGTAGTAAAGGCGGTCTTCGGAATATACGTTGCACGAATCTTAAGTTGGTGATAGCCAGTCCTAAGATCAATCTTTGAGAATACCTGAGCTCCAGTCAACTGATCAAATAGATCCTCTATCTTTGGCAAGGGGTACTTGTTCTTGATGGTGACATCATTGAACTTTCTGTAGTCTGTACACAGACGGTTGCCTCCATCTTTCTTGTCGACGAATAACACTGGTGATCTCCATGGCGATGCACTTGGTTGAATCAAGTCGGTTGCTAACATGGCATCCAACTGCTTCTTCAGTTCTACTAACTCTGAGGGGTTCATGGTATAGGGTCTCTAGGCTATAGGTCCGGTTCCGGGGATTAGTTCGATAATGAACTCTATATCCCTATCCAGGGGCATACCTAGCAATTCATCTGGGAATACGTCGGGGTATTCACAGACTACTCTGACTTGGTCAATGGTAGGCAAGGCTACACTTTTGTTGCATTTGAATTGATGGGGTAAGGTTTCAGAGATATGTTCTACTGTTACTCCAGAACTACTAGTCATGGTGATGGCCTTCTTAGCACAGTCTATTAGTCCTTTATGCCTTGACATCCAGTCCATACCTAGTACTACTTCCAAACCTTTGGTTCCAAGTACAATTAGGTTGGCATACAAATCTATCCCATGTATTCTGATAGGTACAGCTTTGCAAATTTTTCTAGCTTTTGTAGTTGAACTAGGGATTTGAACTATCATGACATGCTTCAGGTTGGTTGGGCGAATCTTACTAGTGCATACAAATTCTTCGGTGACAAATGAATGCGATGCTCGAGAATCAAACAATACTCTTGCTAAAACTGAGTTGACATAAAACATACCCAGCACTACATCTGGTGCTTCCTGGGCTTCTTCTGCGTTCATGTGGAAGAGACGACCGTTGCGGTTGTGTGGGTTTCCTGGGGCAAATCTCCGTCCTGGTTGAACACGACGCTGCTGCTGAGCTGGGGCATTCACAGGGGCATTAGCGGCAGTCTTCTGGGACACTCATTGGAGTAGTGACCCTTCACTCCACACTCGAAACAAGCGATCTGGGCCTTGTCCTTGACTGCGACAGGTACAACATTGCTGCCAGTTCTGGGGGCAGTGTTGTTGTTGTTGTTGCTCTTGGGAGGGGCACGGTTGAAGTTGTTGGCGTTGCCGGAGTTGTGATTGTTTCCTCCGGGCTTCACATTTCCTCCGCTACGGTTGGGGTAGCTTGGGCGAGAATTTGGGGGTCGGTTGTTCCTTGGTGCATATCCTGGTGAGGGATCCAGACTGCTGCATCATACGACGCTTGCGGTTATCATTTGCCTGGTTAATCTTCCCTTCGATCTGAATGGCAGAGTCGACTAGCTCTTCAAGATCCTTGAAACGGATGTTGACGAGGACAGTCTGCATCTCATCATGCAGTCCGTTTAAGAATCTCTCTTTCTTCTTGGCCTCCGTGTTGATCTCATCCGGTGCATATCTGGCAAGTGACAAGAATTTGTCACGGTACTCTACTACAGTCAATCTTCCTTGCTTCAGTTCACGGAATTCATCTCTCATCCTGTTGACAAGACCTTGCGGCACGTGGGTGCGGCTGAACTTGACCTTGAATGCTTCCTGTGTCATCACCGCCATGGTTCATGTTGCGGATGCTATTCCACCAAGCTCTTGCATCTCCCGCCAGATAGTGGGTGGCGAAGAGAACTTTCTCATTCTCCTCAACTCCTGCAACTTCGAGGTTGTTTTCCATGGTCTGTAACCAGTCATCAGCATCTAATAGGTTTTCAGATTGGTTGAAGATTGGGGGATTGGTGTTCTAAAATTTTTTGAGTTTAGATCCATGGTGATCCTGATTTCCATGTCCTTGGTTGTTGAGAGCCATTTGGGCGATCTGCTGCAATGTTGCTAAGTTGGCTTGACGCTCGGCCCTGCTTGCTTCACGGTCCGCGATGAGATTCTCCAAGATCTGCAGCACTGGGTCCTGCGACGAGCTGCTCCCTCCTTGGTTTCCACGAGTCATCTGAAGATTGAGATAGATATAGGGGTAAGAGGGAAATTCTAAGGTTCATGGTTTTGGGTTTTCAAAGCTACAACTTTGAGTTAGACTCAGGTTTTTCAACTAACTTCATTTTCATTCATGCAAGCAAGCACACGATACAACACACACCACAACAAGCAAAAAGGGAAAAACAGATGGTTTGAAGAACCATTCTGCAAACTACGATAAAAAGATGATACATCTCATGCTACGACAGTGCTCTAGTGCATCTACTCATCGTCGATGAAGTCGGAGTCTTCATCATCAGTGTAGAAGTCCATAGCATCCTCTGCCAGAAATTCATCATCGTTGCTGAGGTAAGAATCCATATCTCCCTGGATGCCTTCACCCTCATCATCTTCTTCTTTGGCGGCAAGCCGAGCTTCCTGCTCCTTGATGGTCTTCTCGAGGTCGGCCACCTTCTTGCGAAGACGGGCGATGGTGCGATCCTTCTTTGCACGCTGGCGACAAAGAGACTGGCGATCTTGGACGAGCAGTGCGAAAGTCTGGGCCTTCTGGTCGGCAATGGCACGGTTCTGGTTGGCTAACTCTCTGGCATTGTCCAGTTCCTACTGTCGGTCATGAAGCAAGAAGTCAAGGTTCTCCACTTGACGCCTCAACTCTGGGTGACTTGGCATCTCCATCGGCATTCCCATGAAGTCACGTCTTGCATAGTGGGCAAAACGGGTGCCTTGTATCTTGTTGACGCTGAGGGCACATAGACATGCGAGAGCTTCATGCATTGCCCTGGCTAATCCATCTAGCCAGTTGTTCTCTCTCACGGAGAATTGAATTCTCCCGGAAGTTGGTGCTTCAATGCTTCCTCGAAGATCTGCGGTAACTAGCCATTGTAGGTATCCTCCTGGGGGTCCTGGAAGTTGAGCTCCAAGAAACTCTGGATGTGGGCGTCCCAGTAACTCCGACAGTGAATCCAGATCCCTCTCGAAGATCAGCTGACCTTCGTTTCCCAACTGGTAAAACTTGCTGAACTGAGTCTCCATCTACAAGAATTTAGGATGAGGAAATTAGTGAAGTGATCAAGTGTGTCAAATTTTAAGTAGTAATGTAAGAATTTTGAGGAACATATATTTTTGAGAAAGAATGAGTTCACAAGGGTAAGAGGGGAAATAGTTTTTCATAAATACTCACTTTGGTTTTGAAGCTAAGTTTTTGGTTTGGACGTCCATTCTAACTAGGGTCTCCTATGGTCAAGAGGCTCTGATACCAACTTGTCAACACCCGGATTTTTAATCCCAGATGCCCGTTATGCCATACCTCGCAATCCCAGGATTACCATTTTTGCGAGACATAACGGATTGGATATCACAGTACATCATCCATTACAAACCATACATAAGGTTTTACACAAATAAGGATCTCATGATCCAGTCTTTAATACAACAAGCAGCGTAAATAAATGATAGCGTAGCGGTGGGGTCCATCTTCAGGGCACAGTAATGCCAATCGAAGGCAGATAGTCCTAGTTATCATAGTCGTCGTGCTGACCATCATCTTGATAATCTCCTTCATAGTCTGGCCATGATAATAGCCAGGGACAAAAGCCATGAGTACTCTTTAAGTACTCGCAAACTACTACTAACAAGGATTGTAATTCTAAGTTAAAGTGCTGAATTTAAAGAATAACTATCAAGTTAAGTTTGAAACCTAAGCTGAGTTCTGAAGCAAGAAAAGATAAAGTAAAGTTCTAGAATCACTTAAGTTGGGAATCTAATTTCATTAACACAACCCTGTTGTGGTCAAGTCAAAGGTCATCATTCATTTCAAGTTATTTAGAAAACATCTGACAACGAAACAGTATGGCCATTCCAACTGTCCATAATCATGACGCGGCTATTCGAATAGTTTGACACTCTATAGAGGTGGTACACTTTCACCACAAGATTCGATACATCTGTCAGGGATAACCCTGAATCATCATACTTAGTATGCAGATAATCAAACATAACCTTCCCTTTACACACCCTAGTACAAGCACCTCTCCTATGAGCATGGCCTCCCAACCATGACCATCAGTCATCTTGGGCACTGCATAGGTGGACATCATTGAGAGGTAGCCTCAGCTCAAACCTCTCCCGTGAGGGAACTAATACTAATGCATATAAATTTCCAGCTAAGCCTTACCCAATTCAGGTAATGTGGTTGTACGGTAAATTTGGAATGGTATCGCATCCGAATCCAACCATTAGTTTTATAAAAGGGTTAAGGCTCATGCCTCATCATTTTCATCATCATAAACCAATTGTGTTTCTCAACACATGTCAAAACACCTCAATAGAATGACTCATCATTCCAAGGTTTTCATAACTCATTTTCACCAAGTGTTCCCATCTAAAGTGACTCAAGTTTTTGAGTTATTCTAAAGTACTAAGTTAAGAGTGTTCACTAAGGTGGAAAGATGGGATCAATCTCATGCCATAGAATGACATCTAAAGGTTCCTAAGTAGGTCAAGTTTTATACTCTTTATGCTACCTTCAAAATTAATTAAAGAACTTTGTGTAAACTAAGGGGGGTAAAACTTGTCAATAAGACTTGGGGTACTAATAGTTAAAGGGGTGTGATCAAAGTATGCTTAAGGCATCTTTACTAAACCATCTAGTTTTATTATAGCTTGCTAACAATAGCTTACTAAAGCATGTTTGCAAGGGTTAGCTTGCCACTAATAGCTTGCGTTGGTTGGTGCAGTGGTTGAAGTTTTCTTCTTCTTGGTAGAACTCCTCCTCGAAGGCTTGGTTGGTACTATTGTCTAGAAATACATAGGGAGTGCACAATCACCAAACAATACTTAACTAGGCTAAGTAGTATTCTAAACCACACAATTTATGATCTATTATCATCCCAAACATCACAAGTTTAATTCAATAGTTTCAACCTTTTTATTTTGGAAAAGTAATTTCTACTCATTGAAAAATTAACTAAAATTTAATATTCACCACCAAAATATGGGATCATGTGGACACATGTCCTCACCACATATTCTAACATGTGGGAATGAGATTTAAAGGTTGGATCAATATTACTTTGGTTTAAGTTTATTATTTAATGATTTAAAGTGACTAGAAATGCCTATATAGCATTATTTTGGTACTAGTCCAAAGTCACTTCCTGTAAACCTTAATATTATTACATATTTGGATAGATATGATGAAATGTGATTTTTGAGAGTTGGAATCAACTCAAAAGCTAACTTGGTTGATTTTACAAAAATGTTTCAACTTGCAAAAGCTTCTGTCTTCTTATTTTTATTAGGAGAAATCTATAACTCTAAATGAATTAAATCCAACGGGCTTGGATAGCATTTCAATACCTTTCAGACAAAATTAGTTTCATGTAATTTGGATTTGTCAAACTCACAGAATTGAATTTTGAAACACTGGACATAAACTATATTCTAACTAAAAAGAAAAATCCCGATTTGAATCTACGGGCTCACGCGGGAAAAGAAATGGGCCGGCCGGTGGCGCTCTGTGGCCTTGGGCTCAGTGACAGGAGGTCCCACTTGTCGGACACTTAAACGCTAAACAGCTGCTGTGGGCCGTGCGATTAGAGGCTAGATCACGATCGAGGGTCGTCATCGACGACTGACAGGTCGTGAAGCTCGAACCCTAAGCGGCTCGGTGGGGGTCTCTGAGGCGTGCAGGGCTCGGCAGGGAGTCGATGCAGGCGAACAAAGTGGAAGACGACGGCGAGGAGGCGTGGTCATGGTGGAGCTTGGGGTGGCTGGAATCAACGGCACCCTTCTTCTCCGAGGCGGCTCTGGCTCCAATCCGATTTAACTGCTGCTCCACTTGCTCCGGCGAGAGGTGGGTGAGGTTCAGAGAGGTGAGGGGAGTGGAATGGTGTGAGTCTTTGGTGCTGGGGAGGGCTCCTTTTATAGGATCGACGGTGAGACCGAGCGGGATGGGCGGTCGACGGTGGCGACATGGCTACGGCTAGCTAGCGACATGGCTGGGGATTGCGATCGGTGGGCGGTTCCCTGGCGGTGCTCTAGTGCTTAAATGCGGCCGTAGGGGCGGTGGCATCTGATCGGGCGGTGGCGCTCTGCGGCAGGCAGCGGTGTCCACGGCGAGCGGTGGCTGTGGGGCTTTGGGAGGCGAACGGAGGTGTCTGGGGTGTTCTCCAGGTCGAGGCGGAGCGGTGGGTGCGGGCTGGTGCCAAGGGCGATCGGTGCGAGCGAGGAAAATGCGCGCTCTACGGGCGGCGTCGGCATGGTTCGGTGGCACTGGGCGCGAGTTCTTCTCTGTGGTCCATGGCTGCTCTTGGCTCGGGCAAGGGACAGAGAGGGGCGGTGCGGTGCTGGCTACCTCCTAGACATGGAGAGGAACGAGGAGGTGGTCTGCTGCAGCGGGGCAAGTTCGGTCGGCCAGGTTGGTGCTCGGCATGGCAGTGCCTTGCCACTAGGGTGTAGGGGATGGGTTGCAAATGGCATGGTTTGATCAGAGGGGGACATAGAGATTAAATGGAGATCAATTGGGGGCAAAACTCTGTTCAAAACAGTGAGCTAGGATTAGAGGTGTGATTACGCACGCCAAGTGTTTGATGAAATGGCCGCAAGAGAAAAAGTTTTGAATTTTGAGTTCAAAATTTTTGGGTGATCTCCACTAGTGCTAGGTAGTCTCTGGTTGCAAGGGTTTTGAAAATGGTGCTCAATTAGATAGTTTTTGAAATAGGAGTGATCTATGCATATGCATTAGATTCAATTTTAAACTGTCATTTAAAATAGTTTACAGAATGTTTTTAGTAGATCAAAAGGTGGGCCTTGGTACCTCATTATGTGTACTAGCAAGGGGTGCAAAGATCAAGAATTATTTCTGTTAAGAATTGAGTACTAGGAATAGCCAAAGTAGGCATGAGGGTTAAATTTGTCAAAATGACCATTCCTTCATTTTAATTCTTTTTGATTTGATCTTCTTTAGGAAAAGTTTGGGAATGATGTAGATGATGTTTAAATCACCTAAGAAACATTTTACAAGCATTGGATCAATCAATCATGGCAATTCAAACAACTCCTATTTTAAATGCACACATATATGAATGCTTTCATTTTAAATTTGGAAAAGTTTTTGTTAACCCCATTTTTGGATGATTTGATCTTGATAAGCTTGGATTGAAGTTTTGGGATGTTACAACGGGATACACACCTTTCTTCTTGGTCTATGGTGCTGAAGCAGTTCTTCCTAGTGATTTGATTCATAATTCTCCTAGAGTGGCCACGTATATCGAAGAGGATGCCGAGATGTCTCGACAAAATGATCTCAACTTAGTCAAAGAAGTTCGCGTCGTTGCTGAAATGAGATTAATAGCCTATCAACAGAAGTTACGCAAGTATCATAGCCAGAGAGTCAAAAACCGGTCTTTCAATAAGGGCGATTTGGTTCTCTAGCTTGTGCAGCAAAGAAAGGATAAACTTTTCCTAGTATGGGAAGGGCCCTTTTTTGTTAGTCGAGTATTGCATAATGGTTCATACTACCTAATTGACATGCGGCCAGTCAAGGAAAGACCTACTACTAAGAAGAGAAAGAGAGCTGGAGGCAGTACAAATCTAGAAGAATTAGACAAACCATGGAATATTGCTTAGCTACGTCCCTTTTATTCTTAGTTTATATTTCTTTGTAATTGTATATGTGTACATGTTCAATGAGAAATAAAAGTAGTGGTTGCCTCAAATTTTTTCTGAGAAGTTTTTACCATCTTATTTTCGAATGATCATGTTACAGTCGAAAATCCCAGAATACTTGAAAGTACTTTATGCTCATGTTTGTTCTGGTTTAGATTTCCGATTCTAAAAATGCTACCTTCGGGTATAAATCTAAATTTTATAGTCTATACTTTGGTTATTTGTCTGATTGCTGGATGCGGACATTTTCCGAGTAGTGAATTGTTGGTACTAGAAGCCGGCTTTGTTTCCGAGTTTAAACTGGTTTAGCATTTGAGCTTCGTTGCTCGGCAAAGTTTCCGTGCTAAAGGTTTTCCAGCTCACGTAAGGGACGAGGCGGAAAGCCAGATAAACGATAAGTGTAGACAAAAAACACAAGTGCTTATGCCAATTTTTCAGGCACATAAATATTTAAGCCAAAAGTTCTAAATAAATAAAAACTTGGCACTAGCAAAAGTATCACACTACTTATTTACAGATCCATAATGTTTTTCAGAATAACACATTTGTTCTGATGATCTATAATGCAGGAGGAGAGGTAGGAACTGCCGGATCGCTGGATACATTAGCCGCACCTTGATAACGATCCGAGACGTTCAAATCCGATGGGTTTGATCATCGTCGGAAACTTCAGTTGTCGCTTCGGAAGGCGGAAGCGGCGTGTCCATGCGGGTGAAGAAGGGAGTGTCGTAGCTGGTTAACTTAGCCACGTGACACCCATATCCGGCGCAGGAGTCCATGATGGCCTTGATATCTTGCTCCTGTCCATCTTCGTCCACAGTAGAATATCCCCTGGTCACTTGCAAGATCTCCATGCTTCCATGGTGGCTCATGACCATTCTTAGAGCGTTTTGCACTGCGGTTCGCGCGTAGGACATGTTTCAGTCCTGGATAGGCTGCGACATCTCCTTGGCCTTGTCCCGCACCTGAAAACCGGACATGCTATGCATATCCGGGACCTTGAGAGATTCAACAATATCCTCGATGGATTGGCGGAAGTCATGAAGAAGATCGCCGACTTGTGTAAGCCGGCTGATGCGAGACTCGGCAGAGGCTGAGTCCAGCCTAGAGTTCAGCCTAGAGTGCCTCAGTGATATCCCTCTCTCTGAATAAGTCATTACTAAGATCCGAGATTTTCTTGTCCTGAGTCGCAATCTTATGATCACACTCATCGTTGGCCATGGAGGAGGATTCGAGAATCTGAGAAATGCTCTTCTCATGATTCGCCTTAACCTGATCCAGCTCTTGACGGAGATCCTTGTTTTCCACCACCAAGGTCTTAAGATTCTCGGCCTCTTGAATCATAGCGCATGACTGCTTTACTAGTGCTGTAAGTCAAAAGAATAACAGTTCAACAAAATATTCGACTATGAAAATGCAAGACAAGGTTTGAGTCTCGGAATGTTTACCTTCGGCCTCATCCTTGGAAACTTTTAGTTCAGCATTTTCAAGTTGGAGAGCTTTGATCTCTCTCCACTTGTTGCAGATATTCTTCAACAATTCCTGGTTATATGAATTAACTTTCTGTAAGTCAGAATAACCAGAGTCAGAAGTCTACTAAAGACTCGGGCTAATATTGTAACTAATATCAGCACGAGCCTTGGGGCTACACTAGTTCATTCTTTGGCATCCTAAGGAAGCATCAACCCGGATTGTTTGTCCAACTTTGTGCTTGGGGGCTAGAGGATATGATATAAAGTACCATAAATGAAAACGCGAGTTGGAATTCCAACTTACATGATGTTCATGTGTGAGCTTGCTCAGGCACATGTTCACTTCAGTGGTAACCTTCTCGGCGAGGGTGAGTGGAATAATTGGAGGTGGTGGAAGCACACCAGCTCTTAATCCCTCGTCGCGAAGGCGGACTTGTTCGAGAAGTTCGGAGTACTTTACGTCCTCCACTTCTTGTGCTTCTTCTTCGGTAGAAATGGTTCGGATTTCAAGGCACTCCTTGGCCAACCGTTGGATCTCCTCCGCAGATTTACGAGATAAGCCAAATTTGGCAAGTCCCAGATTGCTCAGGAGGTTGTCGGTGAAAACTTCTGTCGAGGGATCATTACCCGAAGAGGGTTCAACCTTATCAAAACCTGAGTCACCCATGGTGACGTCAGTGTGTGACTCAAGGATCGTTGGCCCCGCTGAGGGAGTCGGATCTTCTACAACGATCAGAGACGGAGTAATCTCCGGTGCTGCAGAAGGCTGAGGGGCAGGAGTCGGAGGAGCCACGGCAGGAGAAGCCAAATTTAGCTTCGACTGACGCAGGGGCTTGGTAGTAAATCCCTTCCCCCTTGCCCTTGATGAGCTGTTTAGCTCTGAGAAAGTAATAGAACAAAGAACATTACATCTCGGAAGAAATCACAAGTAAAGTACAAAGGCGGAAGTTGTGAGGAAAGTTACCTTTTCACAACAGGCACCTCCTTTGTGCCGATAGCCACTGTCGGAGCATTATGCTTCCGAGGAACGACGTTCGACAGTTGAACCAATTCCTCCTCCTGTGAAAACTCAGGAGGATACCCCTCGATAGGAGCTAATTCCAACTCGGGGAGGTCGGCAAGCTGAAAAGAAGACAGTATCTCAGTATTGCGAAGTAACTTAAAGATGAGCACATAAAAAAGGGTTATTGCTAAGGCTTACCAGCACAGCGGGATCTTCCGATTTATGCATGTCCAGGGATACATCCAGAATCTTCCTTTCGATCCGCTCCCATATCAGCCACTTAATCTAGCTTATATAATCCTTTGCCGTATAGGCTCTGGGCTGATGCGGAGGGAATCCTTTTTGGACGACATGATGGAATGCATCAGTCGATCTCCTGGTGTTGGATTGGTTGGATCCGGCGTGATACCCAACACTGGACCAAGTCGGACCCTCTCAGGCCCTTGTGCTTCATCAGATATTCGATCCGCCTCTTGGAGAGAAGCAAATCGTCACTGAGAGCCGGAGCGACCTCATCCCAAGATGCTTGAGGCGTGGCAGCTCTGTCGATGAAAATCGGCAATGCAGTAGCTTTGCCGGGAGCGGGAATATCCTTATGATAGAAAAAAGTAGCCGGCCATTGCTTGACTGACTCACTAGATAAAACCCGAGGATAAACACGCTCACACCTAACCGAAAAACTAATAGTGCCGGTAATGTAAGGATTACCGGCAGTGATGGAGTTTCTCCGGACTAAGAAATAGTACCGGAAGAGAGTAAGACTCGCCTAATGCCGAGATACCCCTCGCACAAAGATGCGTAAGAGCTCATCTCTAAGAGGGAGTTCGGGGGGAGATGGTGGAGTTGAACTCCATAATGATCTATAACCTCGGAAAAGAAATCTGAGGGAGGGAAACTCAGACCTCTGTCTAGGTGAGTGCCGAAGTGCACTCGCTCGCCGTCGTGAGGGTTGGGGACGGTTTCGCCGAAGCCGCTCCGCCAATCGCCGGTGCGGAGGAGCCCTTCTTCTTCTACGCCGTGGAGCTTGTCGTTGTCGAGGACGCACGGGATCCAGACCCCGCGATTGCTCTCCTTTTCCGCCGCTGCTGCTATTGCTGTTGTCGCTGCCGCGCCGGAGGATGATGTGGAAGCCATTCCGGTGCGCCGGTGACCTTGGATGGGCGGCGCTAGGAATTTCTGGAGGCGAGGGAGCTCTGTGCGTGTGGGAGAAGTAGGGGAGAAGGAAACAGCGCTGAGAACAGGTGAATAAGATGAGGAAAAGGAATCCTCACCCCTTATAACCGCCACCTGCGCCAAGATTCGTGCAAATGCTACAGTAAATATGCCACGTGTCGTGGAAAGAACTGGGAAGCCCCCATGCGATGATTACGCCACCTCGATCTCCACGTACGCATTGAAACGGCGCCTCGGTTCTGTGAAAGGCTGATAGGATATGTCTGTCAGTGACGTGACTTGACCATGACTGGTGTCAGAGACCAAGTTCCGGCTTAGTTTGAATTTAGAGCTGGAAATTGAAATAACGTATTTATAGGTCCGACTTGTTTTTGAGACCCGGATCGTATCTTTTCTTGTGAAGTTTCAGGAACCCTTCAAGATTCTACAAGCCGAAGATAAACCTAGACGATGATAAATCCGACTTTGGATCTTGGAGGCCTCCGGGGGCTACTGTTGGGGATATACTTTCCGGGTATCCTCAATGTACCTCACTGACCAGGGTGGCCCACTTCGGGTTAGAGCTTTGCTTCATGGGCGAACCAGTCAGAGAGAAGAACAGAGTCCAATCCGGCTACGGGAAGGCCCAGAAGACTTACCGACATAGGCCCATAGTGTTACTTGTAGTTCAAGATGTACTCTGTAACCGACTCTTATTCGTAGCAGGATAGATCTCTCCTGTAAACCCTAGGGCGGATATCTATATAAGACGTCCTAGGGAGAGCCTTTAGGGCACCCTCACAATAGTCTACAATCTCAACTCGCACAGGCGGAACCTTGTAACCCATATTCCGGCTCTGTCGTATTACTGGATTGCTAGCAGAAGTAGGACCCATCCAAAGCCGGTGGATTCGAACCTGGGTAAACTTGTGTTCTCACCATCCCGTAATCCCGTACGACTCACACCCCTCTCTTCCACATGCCTCGAGGACCCCCTCATGGCGTACTTGTCATCAACACGACGACATGCTCAAATATGTCATCTAGTTTAACAGGTAACTTTTCAGCGATTTTCTTGTATTCCTCTTCAAGCTCCCGTACCTTAATTGCTACTTGATCAACAAAGTGTCGATACATGGCTTCATCGTTACCTTCACTTACCAGAATTTTGACATTGATCCTCTTTACGAGATCTTCGATGGTGTAGCTTGCTAAAGGGGCATTACTATAATCAAGTTCTTCAGGCTCCTCCCTTTGGATCCTCATCATTTTGAGTTCTTTAACATGATTGGGCTCACCTTTAGCTGCAAATTTAGCTAGAATCAGAGTTTGACACTCGGTTATCTTACCTAGTTGTGCCTCAACGATCCTCGTTCTTTCTTGGAGGGCCTGCAAATCATTTGTCAAACTAACAGCTTGGTTAGATAATTTACCAAACATGGAATCATGGTTCTCCGTTATTTTAACAAGAACATTGTTTTGTTCATTTTGTGAGTCTATAAAAGACTTAAGTGTTTCTTGGAGACTACCATTACTAGTTCCCATATTATTATAGAATTACCTGCAGGACTAGAATAATGTTTCTGAAAGTTAGGATTGTATCTCTTCTTCTAAGTAGGGTTATAATCATTATGATCTACGAAGTCTATTTCTTCAATATTTGTTTTAGGGGTGGCTCTTACCTGGGTTTCCTTACCTTTTACGGCTAGTATGAGCTCATCCAACTTAGCATTGAGTTCTTCATTTTCTTGTGGTGAAATAGCGTTCACCTTCTTTGTGTTTGATCTTTCCACATGCCATTGTGCATGGTTGTCTTGCATATTGTCTAACAACTACTTTGCTTCGGTAATATGTTTACCCATGAATGTTCCTCTAGCTGCAGTATCAAGCATAGACTTAGATACATGATTAAGAGCATTGCAAAATAAATGGAGGATTAACCAATCTTCCATCCCATGACTAGAATAGTTTCTTAGGCATTCTTTCATCCTCTCCGATGCAAGCGCTAGTGGCTCACGCTCTTCCTATCTAAAGCCAGTAATATTAGATCGGAGTTGCATAGTCTTTGCAGGTGGGAAAAATTTAGTCATAAATAAAGAAGTACATCCCACCCATGATGTAATAGTATTTGTAGGCAAAGATAGCAACCATTCTTTTGCTCTCCCTCTTAGAGAGAAAGGAAATAGATGTAATTTGACCGCATCAGGGTCAACGTCTTTTATATGCATCATATCACATATTTTAGTGAAAGTATTTAAGTGCATACATGCGTCTTCAACAACAGAGCCTCCAAATCGATTTTGTTGAACCAAACTTAAATAATGGGGCTTAATTTCATAGTCATCAGCATCAATTGCTGGCTGAGTAATAGGAGTATGAAAATAGTCATTATTGGGAGTAACAAACTCCCCAAGCTTCTTTTTAGCCATATTTCCTATGTTTTGGGGTTTTCTTAAACAAAGAATTTTAATAGTAAAAACAAGAATCTAATGGCTAACTAATTTTTTTGGTTTATCAAATAAAGACTAAAAGCAAACTAACAAAATTAAAAACAAGAATTAAAACTAGCATGGTTCCTAATAACCTCACTGATGGCTCAAAATATGTAGAGCTCGATGGGAACCCCAAGAGGAAGGTATGATGAGCATAGCAGCAAGTTTCCCTCAGTTATGAAACCAAGGTTATCGAACCAGTAGGAGTAAGGAAACAACTCCAAGGTGTTGCTAGCAACTTGGAATCCTGCACAACATAACCACAAAACTTTGCCCCAACTTACAGTGAGGTTGTCAATCTCACTGGTTTTGCGGAAAACAAAGGATTAAACGTATAGTGTGGAAGATAGTAATTGCTAATAGAAAGTAAACAGTAAACGGTAAACAGTAGATGGTATATTAATGGTAAAATAATGGACTGGGGTCCATAGTTCACTAGAGGTGTTTCTCCTTAAGATAAATAGCATGTTGGGTGAACAAATTACAGCGGGGCAATTGACAGATTGAGAAATCATAACAATTCATATACTAGACATCTTGACTCCTATGAGATTTGATTGAGCATTACAACATAATACATAGACCGTAATCCAACTACATCTATGACTAATAATCCACCTTCAGGTTATCATCTGAACTCCTTCCAGTATTAAGTTGCAAGCAACAGATAATTGCATTAAGCAAAGTGTGTAAAGTAAACGATACAATTGCCCCATGGACAAAGGATTGTTGTTTTATCCCTAGTAGCAACAACACATCTACAACCTTGGAGATTTCTGTCACTTCCCCAGATCACTAGAGGCATGAACCTACTATCGAGCATAAATACTCCCTCTTGGAGTTGTAAGCATCTACTTGGCCAAGATAGCTACTAACAACAGAGAGCATGCAAGATCAAAAATAACATAGACATGATAGAATCAATAATCAATCTGACATAGCATCTCAATATCTGTAGGATCCTCGCAAACACAACATGTAGGATTACAAATAGATGATCTTGATCATGAACGGAGCCCACAAGATCTAAACATGATAGCACAAAGGAGGAGAACCAACCATCTAGCTACTACATGGACCCATAGTCCAAGGGTGAACTAGTCATGCATCACACCGGAGGCTTACATGGTGATGAACAAGGCCTCCAGGATGATCTCTCCCCTCCGGCAGGGTGCTGGGAAGAGCTTCGGATCCCCCGATCTAGGGATGGAGATGGCGGCGGCTATAGACTCTTTCGTGGGTTTTTGATCGGGTACTTAGGGTTTCTGCATCGGGGTACTTTTATAGGCGAAGGGGCAAGGTCGGTGGGCGCCCGATGGGCCCACACCATAGGTAGGCACGCCTAGGGGTGGCTGCACCAGCCCTAGGTGTGGCCACCTCGTGGCCCCACTTTGGCTACCCTCTGGAGTCCGTGTTCCTTCTGGTAAAATATTGACTTTGGCTTTTGTCCCGTCCAATTACGAGAATATTTCCTTACTAGCTTTTCTGAAACCAAAAACAGTAGAAAACAGGCAACTGTCACTATGGCATCTTGTTAATAGGTTAGTTCTAGAAAATGTATAAAAATACCTCAAAGTGTGAACAAAACATAAGAAAGTTGATATAAAACAAGCATGGAGCATCAAAAATTATAGATACGTTTATGACGTATCAAGCATCCCCAAGCTTAACTCCTGCTCGTCCTCAAGTAGGTAAGTGATAAAAAGAATAATTTTTGAGGTGACATGCACCATCACAATCTTGATCAAGGTATTTGTAAAGCATTGATAGCTAGGATCAAAGTACTCTAATCATGAGCATGAAAGATAGAGTTCTAACAATAAGACATAACAACTATGTTGTAACATGAAAAGGTACAAACAAAAGATCATGAATAACTATGCATTGAAAGATGTCTGTTTGTTTCACATACAGAAAACACAATAGGAGTGGTATTCAGCTTGTCCTTCATGGTATAGCAAAACTTAAATGCATAGGACACCTTCAAAGTTCATAAGGGTGACTAGATACAAATAATATAAGAACAAGCAATATCAAAGTTATGAATCAATCAACAAGTCTTGGGACAATGCACATTAAACTAAAAATGACCACTATGCTCACTCAATTGGTGCATAAAGATAGAAGATGGAGACTCAACGTAAAAGTAAAAAGAAAGGCCCTTCACAGAGGGAAGCAGGGATTTCAAGTTTCATAAAGAGCTTCCAAAAATTATGGTACTCATTAGATTTCAGCTCTCATTGCCCCTATCATACGCATCTTGAGAGGATTAAGGTTAAAGTGACACAAATATGAGGATATCTTGACAAGTTATAAGTTTAAAATCTCATGCCCCTTGCTTACGAGTACTGAACCTCATGCTACTCAACTTTAGTCACAAGTAAGTTCTTATCATTGTAAGTACATGTGTATCATGGAGAACCTCCAATGGGGTACCCCTTGCCCCATGACACAGGAGCTATCCAATATCAAAATGACAAGGCAATAGACAATGAGCATCTCAGCGATCTTTTTATTTGCTATTTGCATAGGTTTTTATTGAGGATGCTTCACAGAATGCTCTTTATGGTTATTCTGCAAGTTTCCACCATGATTAGGCATGTCTTAGGCTAGCAACCCAGGTGTTTCTCTAACACACATACAAACTCCATGAGCTTACAAGCTCCCCTTTTATTTCACACCGCCGGGATCCATAAACAAAAGAACATGATATCAGCTGAATAATAAGTGCAATGTTGAAACCGTTCCCCATGGTACATGGTTCTGCTAATTCAAAACTTATAAAGCGCAAGCATATAAGAATCATAGATGGACACAATGGTTCAAGTTTATTAAGTGTAAGAAAATAAAGTGTTCCATTAAGTTTGTGAGAGCTTTAATCACTATTTTTCACATAACAAAAGTTTAATTTGGAAGGTAGATAAAAACATGAATATACTTGGAATGGTGTAACACACCATGCATAGGAATTTATAGTGGACTCTTTGGATTAACTTGGTTTGCTTGGGGGTTGGATGCATGAGTGGAACTCATACTTGGTACATGTGGAGGCTAGCAAAAGACCGAGAGTGACCAACTAAGAGAGCAATAATGGCCATAATCATGCAAAGTGACAAAACATTATTAATGAAATCATAAAGTGATATTACAAGTCAAAAACTAAATGATCATAGAGGCTAAGGTGACTGGTTCATAGTCTTAACATGGTGTAAGCATGTGCCAAGTCAACCCAAATAAAGCATCAAACGAGAATACCACAATATTATGCTTTTCTATGCTAAAACAATGCATGATTCTTTCAAGGAACATTATGAAATCTCAATTGTTTGGAACAAGTCATGCTACAACAATAATCACTAAGCATAAGGTCAAAGCAATATCAAACATGACATGAGAAAGTCTAGGCCACAGTCAAAACAAACTCCTTTTGTACCACTTATAAAGCTTCCTACTCTTTTCCAACACCAATCAACTTATTTGAAACATCATATGAATGCAGGGGTCCAAACAATTTATTTAAGAAAACCAAACAAAAGAAAATTAAAAACAAAAACAAAGACGCTCCAAGAACAACACAATCGTGCATGAAACAATAAAAATGAAGTGTTTTGGAAGAAAACCTGAGATTTTTATTGATGAAGAAGGGGATGCCTTGGGCATCCCCAAGCTTTGATGCTTGTAACTCTTGAATATTTCTTGGGGTGACACGGGTGGCATCCCCAAGCTTGAGCTTTTGTCCATACTTCATCTCATCACATTATTCTTCCCTACACTTGAAAATTTTGTTCATACAAAACTTCACACAATCTTCATTAGGAACAATAGTATATTCAAGATAATAAGTCTTTTGGTTTAGTTTCAACACAAGTAAAACTTCCATTAAAACACAAGCTACGGTAGCAATTCCTTCTAAAAGCTTAAGTGATCAGAGAGAACTCAAAGAGAAAGAGATTAAGAGGCAAATGCCAATAATGGCAGAAATCTGTCAAAACAGACCAGCAGGTAAAAACCGATTTTTTCGAAGACCTTCTGTTGCTCAAATGGAAACGTGCTAAACTAACGAAAGTTAGATAATAACCTGGGGCATAAGGACAGAAAGTTTCAGATTAATCCGACATAAAGGGATTTTTCACGATTTTTTAAAGTTAAGCACAAAAATCTGTTTCGGGACAACAACTTTCCCAAGTCTTACTTCTCTCTCATTAGAGGTTATTCTTGGCACAAAAACCTCACAAAAAGGATAAGGAGAGGTTATTACCGAGGCAATAACTTCCAATACTCAACCAAAGAAAAACTTACTAAAGGTAAAAATAATTTGGGTTATCTCCCAATAGTGCTTTTCTTTAACGCTTTTCAGCTAGGCATAGAAGCAAGATTCAAGTGTTTTCGAATGAAGAAACATTAAGATAAATTTTTGTTTGAATAGGAGAGGAAAAAGGTGTCTTATCTCTCCTCCTAGGGAGGTGTTCTATACCTTTCTAGAGTGGGAATTGATATTTAATGGTGCCTTCATATCAATAATAGCACCAACAGTTCTAAGAAAAGGTCTTCCCAAAATAATAGGACAAGAAGCATTGCATTCAACATCCAAAACATAGAAATCAACGGGGACATAGGTATTGTTAACCATAATAAGAACATCATTAGTACTCCCCATGAGTTTCTTTTTAGCATTATCATCAAGGTGGACATCTAAATAAAAATCTTCCGATGGTGGCATAACAAGCATTTCATAAATCTTTCTAGGCATAATAGAGACACTAGTACCAAGATCACATAAAGCTTTGAGATCAAAATCATTCGCTTTCATATTAATGATGGGTTCCCAACCATCTTCTAATTTCCTAGGAATAGAAGCTTTATGTTTCAAATTTTTCTTCTTTAATTTTTATGAGAGCATCTGTAATGTGTTTTGTAAAGGCCATATTCATAGCACTAGCATTTGGACTTCTAGCAAGCTTTTGTAGGAACATAATTACTTCAAAAATATTGCAGCCATCAAGATCAAAATCAAAATTACCATCCCAGGTAGTAGAACTATTGTTTCCCATATTTCGAAGAATTTCAGCATTTTTATTGGAAAAGGTTCCATTGGTTTAGGCATTGTTGCAAAAGGAATGGGGACTTCATGAGATTTGCTAGCATCAACATTGGTGGTGGTAATAGTACAAATACTACTATCTCTAGCAATTTCATCTTCTCTTTCCCACTTAGCATGCAATTCAGCTAATAGTCTAACATTTTCATCAATTCTAACTTGTGTGGCATTAGTAGCAGCAAAGGGGTTTTCCATAGTTTCAGGTTTAGCAGCCATTTTATTAATCAAACGAGATTGTGCTTTAGACAAAGATGATATTTTTTCAGCATTCGAAATTTTGGATTGCAAACCAGGAATTTCCCTATTTAAACTCTCAAGTTGATGACTAATATTTTTCAAAACAGTAGATTGTTCCTCCATGGTTTTAGTAAATATTTTATTATGCTCATATTGCATTTGCATGAAGTTTTTAGTGGCTCTTTCAACTTCTAAAATTCTTTCTTCACTAGGCATTCCGGATTTACCATGATAATTATTGATATTATTAGGAGGATAAGGCCTATAATTGTTATTACCATAAGCATTGTTGCCAAAATTATTATTTCTAATGAAGTTCACATCAACTTGCTCTTCTTGAGCAACCAAAGAGGCTAAGGGAACATGATTTGGATCAATATGATCTTTTCCATTAACAAGCATAGACATAATAACATCAATTTTATCACTCAAGGAGGAGGTTTCTTCAATCGAATTTACCTTCTTACCTTGTGGAGCTTTCTCAGTGTACCATTCAGAATAGTTAACCATCATATTATCAAGGAGCTTCGTTGCAGCACCCAAAGTAATGGTCATAAAGGTGCCTCTAGTAGCAGAATCTAACAGATTTCTTGAAGAATAATTCAGTCCTGCATAAAAAGTTTGGATAATCATCCAAGCAATCAGTACATGAGTGGGGCAATTCTTCACCAAAGATTTCATTCTTTCCCAAGCTTGAGCAACATGTTCATTATCAAATTGTTTAAATTTCATTATTTCACTTCTCATAGATATAATCTTAGAAGGTGGATAATATTTTCCAATGAAAGCATCTTTCCATTTAATCTAGGGATCAATACTACTTCTAGGTAGGGACAACAACCATTCTTTAGCTTTTCCTCTCAAAGAAAAAGGAAACAATTTAAGCTTAATAATATCTCCATCTATATCCCTATGTTTTTGCATCTCACAAAGTTCAACAAAGTTATTAAGGTGAGTAGCAACATCATTAGTACCAGCACCAGAGAATTGTTCTTTCATAACAAGATTGAGCAAAGCAGGTTTAATTTCAAAGAAAGCAGCTTCAGGAACAGGTGGAGCAATAGGTGTGCACATGAAATCATTGTTGTTTGTGCTAGTGAAGTCACACAACTTAGTGTTTTCGGGAGTATTTGTTTCTTTTAAGATTAAAGCAAGCCAGCAGAAATAAAAACTAAAATAGGAACTAACTTTTTGTGTTTTTGATAGAAAGAAACAAGCAAACAAAGCAAAATAAACTAAGAAAAACAAAAACAAAGTAAAGATATTGGTTGTGAGGGACTCCCTTGCAAGAATCTTCTTTCTCCCTGAAAAGTGATTGACGAGGAGGAAGAGATTGAAGCTGTCCTTAATTCCCTGGCAACGGTGCCAGAAAAAGTGCTTGATGGCTCAACGCTGCCAGTTATGAAACCAAGGTTATCGAACCAGTAGCAGTAAGGAAACAACTCCTAGGTGTTGCTAGCAACTTGGAATCCTGCACAACACAACCACAGAACTTTTCCCCAACTTACCGTGAGGTTGTCAATCTCACAGGTTTTGCTGAAAACAAAGGATTAAATGTATAATGTGGAGCATAGTAATTGCTTGCAGGAAGTAAACTGTAAACGGTAAACAGTATATGGTATTTAATGGTAAAAGAATGGACTGGGATCCATAGTTCACTAGAGGTGTTTCTCCTTAAGATAAATAGCATGTTGGGTGAACAAATTACAGCGGGGCAATTGACAGATTGAGAAAGCATAACAATGCATATACTAGACATCTTGACTCCTATGAGATTTGATTGGGCATTACAACATAATACATAGACCGTAATCCAACTGCATCTATGACTAACAATCCACCTTCAGGTTATCGTCCGAACTCCTTCCAGTATTAAGTTGCAAGCAACAGATAATTGCATTAAGCGAAGTGTGTAAAGTAAACAATACAATTGCCCCATGGACAAAGGATTGTTGTTTTCTCCCTAGTAGCAATAGCACATCTACAACCTTGGAGATTTCTGTCACTTCCCTAGATTACTAGAGGCATGAACCTACTATCGAGCATAAATACTCCCTCTTGGAGTTGCAAGCATCTACTTGGCCAAGATAGCTACTAACAACAGAGAGCATGCAAGATCAAAAATAACATAGACATGATAGAATCAATAATCAATCTGACATAGCATCTCAATATTCATCGGATCCCCACAAACACAACGTGTAGGATTACAAATAGATGATCTTGATCATGAACGGAGCTCACAAGATCTAAACATGATATCACAAAGGAGGAGAACCAACCATCTAGCTACTATATGGACCCATAGTCCAAGGGTGAACTAGTCATGCATCACACCGGAGGCTTGCATGGTGATGAAGAAGGCCTCCATGATGATCTCTCCCCTCCCGCAGGGTGCCGGGAAGAGCTTCGGATCCCCCTGATCTAGGGATGGAAATGGCGGCGGCTACAGACTCTTTCGTGGATTTTTGATCGGGTACTTAGGGTTTCTGCATCAGGGTACTTTTATAGGCGAAGGGGCAAGGTCGGTGGGTGCCCGAGGGGCCCACACCATAGGGCGGCGTGCCTAGGGGTGGCCGCGCCAGCCCTAGGTGTGGTCACCTCGTGGCCCCACTTCGGCTGCCCTCCGGACTCCGTGTTCCTTCTGGTAAAATATTGACTTTGGCTTTTGTCCCGTCCAATTCTGAGAATATTTCCTTACTAGCTTTTCTGAAAACCAAAAACCGCAGAAAACAGGCAACTGACACTATGGAATCTTGTTAATAGGTTAGTTCCAGAAAATGTATAAAAATACCTCAAACTGTGAACAAAACATAAGAAAATTGATAGAAAACAAGCATGGAGCATCAAAAATTATAGATACGTTTATGACGTATCACTCACTAGGATAGCTATTGCTTCCCCAGCAACAACGCCAGAAAAAGCCAAAGTAGACCTAGGTTATCGAATCCTCGGGAAGCGAATGCGTAGTGAAGTTACTTTAACGGACTTTCGAGAGAGAATTCCTTTTGTGTTTTTACTGGACCGATAGCTTGCGTATTTTTGGTCGAATGGAGAGAGAGGGCCTAGGGCATTTGGTTTCACCTGTAGCTGTGCAAAACATCTGATGGTAATAAAAGATAGAAATAAAGTATGCATGTACTTGTTAGAGCAAGATAAATTATATGTGGGTAGTGCATCCATAATTGCTATTGCCTCCACAACCGCTTATAGCAATAACCTACGAGTCTCATCCATAGAAGAAAGAGAGCTAATGATATGCATAGTGATGTCACCGTTAATCCCAAGTAAATCCCTCGCATACAGCCGTACTACCCCTTCTGGCACTAGGGTTCCCAACATGAAGATCAGTCATTACTCATACTCCCTATAACTGGATCAATCCTTGTGGTCTTGGGTACCTGACAAGTCCTTGAATTGAGGCAAGAGAGGATACAATAATCATCATGTCATACAAACTAATACATGATCCCATCTATGATAAATAACATGCACAATTGCTACATGGCTAGGCCAAATCCCTTAGCCCAAGGAGAATTACTCACACATAGAGATGATCTCAACAACCACAAGCATTGTAATGAAAATCATAAGATTGATAGAAATAGTCTTACACTGTCGCTAATGGAAGAAGAGATCTACTATTACAAGTGGTGGAATATGGCTATGGAGATGGAGTAGGGTTTTGAGATCTAGAGGAGGCTGGTGATCTGTGGTAGAGACTTTTTGGCGAGGTCTAGCTTGTTTTCTCATTTCCTGAGGCTTCTTTATATAGGGGTCCCTTCACAAAAGTTGTTCTTTTTGACCTAACGGTGGCAGCGCCAACTATATGACCGGAGTTATACGGCCAGAATTTTTGCTCCGATCGTATAGTTGGTCATTAAAGCGGCTGCCTCCATCTTACGACTCCTCGTTTCTTGTTGTTGTTGGAAATCTCGTATCTTTGACTTTAATGTAGTGATTCCCTCCTTTAAACAACATTATCTGCGCATGAAAAATATAAAAGAAAGGATTGCACACCCCTCTGAATATTAGCATTAGTGGCAGGGTTTAGAGAGACATTTCATCAAAATTATAAATAATATCCAGTTTAAATATGGACGTAGCTGGCTATATCTCAGAGCCATCACCTCGCTCCTTTTATTCTGAAGGCGGAGCTAAAGAAGAGGAGGTATCGAAAGAATGTAGTTATGCCCGGAGAGGAGAACGACGTGGAGGTCTTGTATCAGCGAGTGTAGGATCTTCAGCTCATCTGAGGCAAGGAGGTCACTGGTGTGGATCTCATTCGAACATTGCTGAAATGTTGAGTGCAGCCGCTACAGGCCAATGCATATCTGATGTACCTCTAGACTAGCGTGATGGATCTAACATGCATCTGTACGGTGGACATGACTTCGGTGGAACTCGAGAAGAAAATCAGGTCGTTGACCAAGATCACCTTGAAGGAGAAGCTTCCCGCAGAGTCAAGCACCCTTCCTTTCCATTCTACTCTTGCTCCTCCCGAAGTAATCTTGTGTTGGATGTTTCCTTATGTCCGTAGGATAATATTAGTGATGAACTGACGGCATTATCCTTTTTGTTGCAGGAGTGGAAAGTTGCACGCTCGATGCCTCCTCAGCCAGAAGGCATAATTACTCCTGAGGCCACATAGGTAGACGAGTCGGACTCGACTGTGCCTACCGTTGAGACATAGGTAGCCCCCGAGTCTAGAGAGGCTGGGTCTCGCAAGAGGGAGTGAAGCGAGGAGTCGGATGCCTCCACGCCAAGGACACCGAGGGACCTTTCTCCTAAGGAGGGTGACACAGATCCAATTTTGGCGATTCCCATTCACAGTGTGTGTCCCCTGTCGCTGAAGAAGACAAAATAGGATAAGTTTTTGACCTCGATAAGTATGACATGTGAGGTTCTATTCCTTTCGTGATGTTTATAGATTGTTATTCTCCTTGTACTTATAGTCTTGTGCATGTACTGAAGTGTCGTGGCATCATGTTCATTGGACACCGCCCGTGAGCTGAACGACGAGGGAGTCGTGGACTCTAGGGAGAAGGTTGCGGAATAACCCGAGCCTTCCCCAAAGATAGTGACCAACTTCGGCGCGAGCTCGTCGAGTTCCTCCAAGTTGGAGGAACACAGGGTTCTGACCCGGACGACCAGAAATAGAACCTTCAGAGTCTTTGGGTGATCATGTAAGTGTATTTTTAGTCATTCGAGGAAGCCCTCGAGTCCTTTTGTGCCCTTCTGATGCAAAATCCATTGAAGCCCTTCCTTCAGGACATGATTCGCCTTGGCAAGGTTTATGTGTGCGTGGATACTAACCATCGGCAGCTGCAAAGTAAATTCCTTTTTCACAATTGTTTAAAATGGAAAATGGAAGCAATTCCTGACTAGTGCATCTTCTGTTGCCAGAGGAGAATAACGAGAGACTTTGTCGACTGAGCTCTCTTGAAAAGTTCCTTGGTGCGGTAGAGACGAAGAGAAAGGACGCAGTCGATACCCTCGAGTGCTACAAGGATGAGTCACAACAATGCAAGGAAGAACGGGCAGCAGTTTTAGCTGAAAGGGAGCGCGAGTTCACAGAACAACTCCTGGCCGCTGCCCAGGCTCTTTCTGGTCCCTAGTTTGTCTTTAGTTTTGAATGCGTTGATGTTGTTGACTTCTTCTTATTCTTGATCATGAACAGCTATGGTGTCACAGATGTGGCCAACATTTACTTCGACCGTCAGGTGCTGACCCACGAGGATCTCCTGGTCGGCACTATGGCTATAGTCGAAGACCGCAACACTTCCGCCAAATATGCACTATTGAAGTCCAAGGTCATGTTTCGGCATCTCCAAGAGGAGATGAAGCCGATGGCCAAGGCTATTGAGGATGTTGACGACATCGCTGAAGCTTTCGTTGGGGGTGTACCGACAGAGTATAAGCAGATGTAGAAGGGAGTAGGTGTATCCCTCGGGCTGGCGATGGTGCAGGCCTACGGAGCTGAGCTAGACATGAGCAAGATCACATCAAAAATGCTGATGGCTGCATATGACAAAGAGGTAGCATTCTCTCCTTTTGTTGCTCGCTATCATAAGTATGGGCCATGGCTCATAGAGATGATCGTGAAGTACTCTATGGAGCTAAAGTGACTGAACGTGGCAAAGACCATGGCGTCGTGGGCTGCTATTGCAAAGGCCACGATATCGGAGGTTGCCACGGAGTCCGCGAAGCCCGCAGGTGCTGATGCGTAGGCCTAGATTTTCTTCTGTTTGTTATATAGTTATGTTAGGAACTCAAATTATCCTAGAGTGCTTTTGTGGGGGTGCCCCATCACGAACTTGTTTAAACCTGATTTGTATATTTTGGCTGCTTGATGCTTCTTTTACTTCTTCGGACTTGAATTCCGTGATTAATGATTATTATACTTCGATTGTTTTGCCTAGCTAGGGGTCTGCGTGTGGCGCTCAGGTCATGTCATCTTCTGTCGCCTCCTTATCTCCTTGCACAAAGGTGGACGAGTCCTCCCAGCTCACACGGTTACGCGACCATGTGAAGGAGCTGGATAAAAAGGTGCCGATCATCTGTGGTAAAACCAATGTGTGGAAATCTAAGGCGGAGAAAGCAGCCGAGCAGGATAAGTATCTTCTTGGCGAGGTTGCTCAGATCAATGAACGTCTGCGATGTGAGAATTATTCGAGTGACTTGTGTTGCTCTTTGCTTATCATGGACTAGAATGATGTGTCTTTCTTTGCATGTGTAGTTGTCAATCTTATTCCATAGGAAGAGAGGGATTATATCAGCATTCGACTGCATTGCCTGACTCGGGCGGAGCTAGAAGCTAGGGTGTTCTTCTGGACCAATCGAGATCGGGGAACCGTGCTGGCAACCTTGCAGGATTGTATTTCACAGGTGGTACACTCCTTGAAGATAGCACGGTCATCTTTTAAGCATATTTTCAGGGTGATGTTCCCGCTGGATGTGGTCCCTGTAACTCCGCTGGCCTTGCTATGAAAATGCCGTGATGCTGGTGCTATTCACGAGTGCGTGCACCAGCAACTTGTCGCGGGTGCTAAAGCTGCGCTTGCACTTGTGCATATGCAACGTTTGGATGTGGACCTAGATGCTATTGCAGAAGGGCCGCTGGCACCTCCAGATGGTATGGCGTGGAACATGGTCCCACACTATTGAGCGGTTGTGCGTCCAGTGGAGGACATCATGAATTTATTCGATGAGCGAACCCTAGTCCTTCTTCAACACCAGTAGAATAGTTGTTAGCCTACACAAAACGTACAAGTGTTGTAAAGATCGTACAATTTTGATTGCGCGTTTGTGTGGCCCTTGTAATTGTTTTAAACTTGCTAGTTTGGATATGTTTTCAAATATGATTATGCGATGCCTTTTCGTTAGCTTGATGCTCCCAATTCTCATCAACTTTCCAACCTCCCAGTTGTCGTGCAACTGGGTTGGGGTTTCTCAAGGGTTCGATTGTAAGCTAAATCAGCTACACGGGCAGTCGCGATGGCGAGTTATGCATGTGACGAGGCTGCAAGGAGGCACAGCCCCCGAGTCGAAATGCATGAAGAGTAAAAAATAAAAAGACACACGGTTGTGGAACTTAGCTTTATTTATTGTAGGATAGCATAAGGTACATTGTGTGGCTAAGTAGCCTGGCTGAGTATCCTTATTGTAAAGGAAAAACATCTAAGGGTAGAAACATTGCAGCTGCGCGACGTTCCACAAGTTGGAGTATGCGAGTCCAGTCTCTAAGTCCTTGAGGTGATAGGTGCCAGCTGGGATGACTTCGGTGATCACGTAGGGTCCTTCCCATCGAGATTCGAGCTTGAGGTGCCCCTTCTACTTCAGTTGTAGGATGAGGTCTCCTTTGATGAAGGACCTTGGTCGCAGCCGTCGGCTGTGGTAGTTGCGGAGGCTCCGCGGGTACATAGTTGGCCGTTCCGCTGCGATTTCACATGCTTCATCGAGTAGATCGACGGAATCCTCGAGTGTCATCATAGATTAGGCCTCGTTGTAGGAGACGACCCGTGGTTCCTTGTAGCGTACTTTAGCTGGCAGTACTACCTCTGCACTGTGTACCATGAAGAAAGGTGTGTACCTAGTGGCGTTGTTCGGGGTTGTCCGTAGGCTCCATAGCATAGAGGGCAGCTCCTCGGCCCAACATCCTGCTGCTCATTCGAGAGGCCCAAGGAGGTGCTTCTTGATGCCATTGCATACTAGGTTGTTGGCCTTCTAGACTTGACCGTTGGTCTGAGGATGTGCCATAGAAGCGTAGCTGATGTTGATTCCCAGGTTTTCCCAGAAATCCTGGAACTCATTCGAGGTGAAGTTCGTCCCGTTGTCGGTGATGATGCTGTGCGGCACCCCAAATCTGAAGACAATGGACTCGAAGAACTTGACGGCGGTGGCTCCAGTCCATTTGGTGAACTTGTCAACTACGACGAGGAGGTATACGTATCCTCCAGGCGATGAATTATGTAGCTTGCCAACCATGTCGAGGCCCCACTGCACGAAGGGCCAAGCCACAGGTATCGGCCTTAGTTCCATGCCTGGTGCGTGCGGCTTATCCATGAATCTCTAACGGGCGTTGCACCTTTCGGTGATTTCCTTGGAATCACGCATTGCGGTGGGCTAGTAGAAGCCAGCTCGTAGAACTTTAGCGACGAGGGCGCGACTGCTGGCATGATGTCCACAGGTACCCTCATGTATTTCGAGGAGGATGCCCTATAACATCCCAGCATTAGAGCTTAGAAATAAGCTAAGCTTAGGTGTGTGCATTGCATTCATGCATAGAAAATCTGGATAATTTTCTCTCTTTTAAATAAAACTTGTCAAAGTAATTGAAGCTTCTCTTAACCTGGTGGAACTGATGTATATCATCAAGTGACTGCGATAAGTTTCAACATGACCTTTGCTAAAATCAAATGTAATAAAACTAAGTCACAACACACTACTTAATAAGGAGTACTAGATCTTCTAGATATCATTACATGGAATTCCATACAACAACTCAAGGATGAATACTTAATATTCCAAAGATGATATCAAGGTATTATCTACCACAAACCCTGAATACCAACTCAAGTATATAAACCAAGTAAAAGAAACTCAATAATTAAATCTTGAAACACTTGTTTGCCATAGATATTCCTACCATGGGTATCATGGTAGTTCTTAAATATGAACTCTTATCACAAATAAAGTAGAATTGAAGACAAGCCAAGACCATTGATCTCACATCTTTGTTTCCATATTAGTAGGTGACATTTCTACTTAACCAAGTCCTCGTCTCTATTGATCTTCAATGTAGTGGGATCAATTCCTGACCTAGAACTTATTGACTCTTAGCCTTTGACCTATTATAATGACCTTCCAAAGACCTTAAGTAAATTAATAAGAAGGAGGAACTAGTTTTGGTAGGATGTGCCATCGTCAATGGAATGTGATCCTTAGTGGAGATCAAACCATTTGATGTTGGAGGAGTTAACTCACTCATGAGTTAACTAGAAGAAGTACCTAAACCCAAGAGTTAAGCTAGTGACCATGAAGCTATGAGAAAGGTAGTAGTATTATAGTATCCAATGATAATCCTGTTAAGCCAAGTAGATATAAATATAAAGTAAGCTTCCTTAACAAGATAAATCCTATACAGAGGCTAGTACAAGCCTACTACTTATATGAATATAGATCTTGATCAGACAATTAGAAGCCTAAGATTTGCTTGATCAAAGGTTGGCAGTCATTATTCCCAAGTCATTTGAGAATAGATGACCAGCTGATAAAGAAGAGTTGTGAGTATACTAAGTTAGGAAAGCCGTAGTAAGCTGAATCAACTAGCTAGATCATGAGAAGTCAAGATAAAGTATGATGAAGCATATAATATGATTTGTATGGAGTAGCTGGAGGCATAGTAGTTTAACCCAACTAGTAAAAGAATAAACTTGTGTTATGGGAGTAGCACCCTAACCATTCCAGAGGATTGATATCACATGTATAGAGAGAATTGTAATCTGGAAAGCCTTGGAATTAGTTGCAAGATGTATATAAAGGAATTAATGGAGGGAGTTAGAAGTAACTAGATTGACGGATTCATCAAAGGTAGTTAAGAAGTGCAAGTTAGGTAGTAAAGGAAGATTGTTAGGAGAATGGAATAATGAAGTTATAACTAACTAGATAAATGACTTCCTTAAGGGTAGTTTATAAATGGAAGTTGTATATATACTAGGAGAAGAACGAAGGAGTAATGTTGAAGTGGCAAGACCATGTCATCATATGATGATGGATATGATGGAGTCAGATGATTGACTTATTCAGGAAGATGTGACCTTTGTGAATACGATACGAGAGATTGATAGCGTATATTTAGGAAAGGAAATCCGTATCTAAAGATAAGCTTAGTGAGGTATTAAGGTAGGAGTGCTTGAGAAACCTTTAACCAACAGTATGTCAAGCCATGACAAAAAACCATGTCTACCTCTTTGTGCAAAACTCTAGAATCAAATTGATAGTGGAACCATTTCCTATTCCTAGATAACCATTGAATAATATCACTTGGACAAATGAAGCTTCCAAGGGATAATTAGAGAACCAGATGTGTGGTTAAGGATGAAAGCCTTGTTTGCTTTATTATCTTAAACCCTAATAGAACCTAAACCACATTACTGAGTAATATTTATAGTTCACTCTAGGTTGAGATATCATTCAAGATTATAAATTCAGGATCAATCCTTAAACCTTGATCCCTAGCAACATTCACTAATAAACTTGAGGGTAGTGTAACCTCTAGGGACCATAGTGAGTGTGGTATTAGAAACCCTAAATAAATGTTGTTGGGCATCAAGATCACTTGTGCCACCTGAATAATAATGGTTGTTCACCATTATATAATAAACTTCTATCAAAACATTAACCACACTTAACAAAGTAGTGAACAACTAGTTTAAGAAGTGATCCATGCTTACTTTGGAATAAGTAGGATGGTGATAGATAGAATTTTAGAGGAATTTGAATGACGGAAATTCCAAACTTTGAGAACCATAAAACTAAACCTTCTACAAACTAAAGATAGATATTTGTAAATGAATATTTTCATTCCTTTATAAATAATCGTTATTCATGCTTAATGACTTTACCAAGATTGCTATATAGTAATTCTAGACACTACAATACAAGTAGAATTTGAATAGGAAAAGTCACCAACTTTAAAGAATCTTGGAATTCAAATCACTACATTATAAACCCCAGGGTTTAATCCCTTGTAATATATTTGCATAGTTCCTTTATGAATATAAGTATGAATAGAGTTCTCTATATATCATTCAACATTTCAAATCTCTGCCATAAACATTATCATGGTGAAAATAAGAACATTTCATAAGGTTTACCTTAGAAGAAGCAAATCCCTAAAACCCTAATTTATATTTACTTTACTAAATAAAAGAACCCTTCATATAGTTATGAATATTTTATACACAATAAGAAATGGAGAGAAGATGGTCATAATTTCTTTATACAACAATATTCATGACCTACAAATTTTCTAGATATTTAAATCCTTGAAGAAACTCATATTTCAAATGAACTAGCCCACGGCCAGAGAAGTTTTTTCGCCTAACCAATGCTCGCGAGCATCATCAGTCACCTCCCACTCGCTTCGTCGCGGCCCAATAGAAGTCTAGGACCAGGTACCGCTTTGTCGTCATCTTCCTCGACGTCACAAGCAGCTCTCAGGAACGAGAGTCATCGCCCAATGCCAATCATTGTCGTCAGCAGAATTGGACCGCCGCAATGCTCGCCGACGCCTCGGACCTCGCTGATAGGATCGGATGCGTTGTCCTCTATCCATCCATACGAGTCTTATCCTCTCTCTCTCTCTCGCTCTCTAGAGTAAACCCGTCTTCCTCACCGAAACCCTAACCTCTGATCACCTCAAATCACCATCGTCTCTGACCTCCCCGAGCTCCGTCGTGGTGTCTGGGAGCTTCCTCTCGTCGTCCTTGATCATCTGATAGAAGGAAACGATCCATCTCGCTCACTATCGACGCCACCAACCTCATCTGTCCACCGCTGGCTGTTGACCATGGCGTCACCGTCGGAGCTCGCCTCTCCTCGGCGTCGCCTCTACAAGCTTCCTGGTGAGCTTCTAGTTCTGATGGTCCTCTCCAATTCATCCCTGGTCCTCCGTAGCTCCGTCCCCACGAACACCTGCAAGCGCCGCCGCTGTAGCTCGTCGCCGGTCAGCCTCCGTTGGCCAAAATCAAGCAGCGCAGGTAGCTATAGGATCCACATCTCCTTATGGTTGTAACACAGCCATCTGCACTTGTCGGCGTGGCCTGGTTCACAGATGGCAACCGTTCTCTAGTGGCGGAGGCCGGGCTGGCGTCATCATGACGTCATACCCACATCATCCTTGACCAAGTCAGCGTGTTGACCAGTCCGCGTGTGACACCCCCGGGATTAGGGCTAAACAAATCCCGGAACTATGTCTAACATAAGCCTAACCTAAATCTTGGAAGCATACAGAGAAAGAATCGGTAACATTACAGTGACCCTACGACACAAAAGTTATTACAGCAAGCTCATATCTGAGCAAAGAACCAAATTATTACAAGGAGAGATCACCGACCACAAACATCAAACAACGGAAGGAAAATTATGCTATTAAGTATAGCAAAATTAACAAATGGCATAAGAGGCCCAAAGCATAACAATGACATCCCAATCCATAGATTCTAGGCTGCCGACCGGGAAC
The DNA here is from genome assembly GCA_023614405.1 of Avena insularis. Taxonomy (NCBI): domain Eukaryota; kingdom Viridiplantae; phylum Streptophyta; class Magnoliopsida; order Poales; family Poaceae; genus Avena; species Avena insularis. The sequence goes on from CM042696.1 coordinate 250,659,107, forward strand.
CCTAAACTACTCGTCGATGTCGATGTTGTAACGAACTCTTCTTGTATGGTAACACTTACCTACTGCAAAATTAACAACAATGCAAGGCTGAGTACAGGGTGTACTCCACAAGACTTATGGCTGGTGGGGTTATTTTTCATCAAGCCATCTTTGTTTATAAAACAAGAGAGAGAAGAAGCTCGTCTAATCAGAATATTTTAAAAGGGGATAAGAGAGCGACATCTCTGAAGAATTGATCATCATCTTTTGATATCCACCAAAGTAATCTTCATCTCACAACTGGCATCAACCCCTCATACCCAAGAGGAAGCATCCTTAAGCACACGTTGAACTCCAAGTTTTAGATTAGGTTATAGTTCTCTATGATCTTAGAATTTGGTCACCAAGCATTTATATCTATGAACTCGGCTTTTCGAAAAGATTTAACCCTACAGGGGTGCACAACTTTACCCACACGTACTAACCGACTCTTAATGCCAGAATCATTCGCCCTCTTACTTCGAAGGCTGCCAGAGGGTGGTTAGACACGACCTTTACCTTGCTTTTGTCAAGACCAAGAGTCACGCCCTAAGGAGATGCCGCCGTAACGGGTCAAGTCCCGAAGTCGGTCCCTAGAGATGTGCTTAGGGTTCAAGATTGCGGAGGCCGTGCCTCTCTTGTTCCCGGCCATGCTTACCTACCTATATGAATGCACCTCCTTCACCGCCTTTGAGAACAACCAGCATGCATATGTCTAATGGAATGCCCGGACTATGTGACTCATGGAATCTACTAGGCAAGTTAGTTGGTCGAGAGGTCCCCATAAACCCCGTGTGGTTGTACGCTCGTCTCGGTTCCAAAGGCAAGAACTCGGGTCCTAGTGGTGGCGAGCATGGGACTACAAAAACCACATCACACCGTGGCCTCCCATACAAGCCTTAACATGTTTAATCTTTACCATAGATCTCATCAGTATACCTTGTTCTCCTTCCATACTAGATTCTTTGTATCTGATACATCATCTGGATGAACCATAACTAACAGCTAAGCATGACTAAGCAAGACACAGATATAAGTTCCAGCAATGTACACAAGCCAAACCTAGTTATGCTAGGAGTAGTGGATCAGGTAATATAAGATCAAAAGGAGTAATGCAACATATAGGGTACTCTATCTATCGGTAAAAGACCACAGTAGAATCGTATGCATCATGAAAAGAATGAAATACTTTCGAAACCATAGGATTATATCATGTGTAGGGTTTTGCTTGCCTTTGCCTGTTGATACTCAGATATAAAACTTCTGCTTCATCTGCTTGGCATCGTTTGTCGATAACCTTCGATGGTGTTGATCTTGATCTTTAACATTGGACTCCATCCTGTTGCTCACATCATCTTCGAGGTCTACCAAGAAGAAGCAGAAACACCGGAAAGGAAAACGACAATCAACACATGGCATTGATGCAATTCTCAATCAAGAATGATGATATGACATATTTAAAGGTGTTACATCAAACCCTAAAGATATATGAACTATTTTAAGCGGAGTTGGAATGCCCTAGATAGCACTTCTGATAAACTCCGGAGGCATATGAGAGGGGTTCATTAGGGTTTCAGAAAGGAAATCATTTTAGTTGTTACAATTATGCATGACTTTGATGCTATGAGATAGATCTCATTTTTTGAACATTTTGATATATAATTTGTATTTTCTGACTTAAAATGAATTAGTTATGATTTTTCTCAATTAAAATTCATGTTAAATCATTATTAAAACAATTAAACATTTTTGGATTATATTAAATATTTTTCCACCTGGACCCACATGTCATATATTTATTCTTTTCCGAAAATATTTATGGAAAATATAAAAAACCTTACAACCTAGGACCATAGGGGTTATTTTTATTTCCAGAAAATAATTACAAAAACATTTAATATAAGAAAACGCATTTATGACATGTGCATGTCATCATGGTGACGTCAACTAGAGCTTGATCTTCAGATCGTTTCTCGATCCTTCGATCAGGAGCACCATGGGATGCGGGGCTGGATGTGCTGGACTCAGCGCACCGCACTGAGCCAAAAATAGGTGGAAAGGCTCGTGGATGCTCGCCGGAGAAACGACGACGAGGGTGACTGCGGCGGCAGGCGGCGGTGCTCGGTGCTAGCTCAAACTAGGGCGAGAGGGAGAGAGAGAGAGAAGGTCCAGCAAGACCGCGTGCTCACTAGGATTGCAACGGAGGGGTCCGAGAGGCTAGGAGAGGTCGGACGGCGACGAAATCATCGATCACGGCTGCGTCGGCCATCGGTGATTTCGAGATCGAACAGGTCGATTGCGGGCACGCGTAGTCGATTCCTCTTGGAGGGAGACGTAGTCCGGCATGGCGGAGCTCCTGGGAATGGTGTCATGGATCGGGGAGGCCGGCAACGACGGGGAAAAGTGGCGGCCGGAGCTAGGGTTTGGGACCGAAGGGGAAAATGATAGAGGAGGCGAGAGGAAGCGAAATGGGTATGGGGAGGAGATGAGAGAGTCATGGTTCTTATCCTCACGTCCAATGGTGGCGGTGGGCATCGTAATGTGATGAGGATCGACGGTTGTCGTGCGGGAACGTAGGAGCTTCGGCTGGCGACGAAGAAGAAAAAATAAAGGAATCTAAGGGGTATTGGACCTGGTGGGCTGGCTTGGGCCAGTGCTGGGCCGCGAAGAAGTTTGCTGCGCGGCTACTAGCTGCTGTGCTATGCTACTAGGAGCGGCAGATAGAGGAGAGGAGAGAATGGATTGGCCTGCTACGACTGCTGCTCTATTTTTTATTTGTAAAACCTTTTTCCATTATGTTTTCTATTTCCCTGTTGTAATTTCAAATTTCTCTCTGTTTTAAATATTCCAAAAATACTAGAGGGTTTGTAAAACATGTGACATAGTTGAGGGCCCCTTTATTCCATTTGGGCTCCACATGTTTTTGAGTTTTCAAAATATAAAAACTATTTTAAATTCATTTCAAAAAGAGGGGAAGGAAATTAGAGTTTAGGGTTTTACTTTATTAATTTTGCATGCACTTTTAAAGGGATGATGCTCATGAATACACAAACAAAGTCCTAATATAAGATTAACTAAAACTAGGTTGTTACACCGCGCCCACGTGGTTGCCGACATGGCCACTAGCCCACGGGTCAGTGCCTTGGGCTCGGTTTAGTTGCAGTGTAAAAAGTTTTAGAGAGAGGCTGACGTTATCGCTGATCCATTAAATCATTTAGTAGTTTATAAATCCAGAAAATGATTAAATCTTGTTGAATCAATATTTCTTTTGTTTTATAATTTAGAAAAATATGTCTTATATATCAAAATGTTAAGAAAAATAAATCCTATAATATAAACCTATTATTATATTTTATTTTCCAACTTAAATAAGATAATTATTATCATTAGTAAATAACCTATTAGGGATAAATCTTAAGTAAATGTATTCTATTATTTAAAATTCATAAAAATAAGTATAATATATCAAATTCTTAGAAAAAAATATAGATTTATAAACTTAATTTGTACATTTTTGTGATACTTAACTAAGTATTTATTATTTATTAAGTCTTTATAAATTCATAAAACATATAAAAATCATATCTTTTTATTTATAAATCATAAAAATATTTATAATATACCAAAATGATCACAAATATAATATCTGCATGTTAAAATTATAATCTTTCACTTTTTAGGTAAATAAAATTTAATACTCTAATAACTTGAATTTAAACTTATTTCCTTAACTGATAATTCATATAAGGATAAATAAAAATTGCTAATATTTCTAATATGATACATCTAAGACCTAATAATAGTATTTGCCTTAAGTATTAATAGTATGGAGTCCAAATAATGAAAAACATCTTAATTAAAATCTTTGTGAAACTATCATTCATAAATAAGTGTGGTATTTTCCAAAAAGATTCTTATGAAATGTAAAATCCTCATGAATGATATTTTTTTAAAACCTTTTACCATCACTTCAACCACAAGTTCATAAACATATTAAAAATCCAAAGGTAATTCATAAGAAGTTAAATAATATTGTTTCCTTGTTTACAAATCATAACCACCCATTTATAAGGAGACAAATGATTCTATTCAATCATAAAATTAAGAAATTAATAACCATTTTAAAAAATCCCTGTGTACCATTCCACACGTGAGTTCTTTACTATTGCATGCTACTTGTTGTATTTACTTATTGTTTCACACGCTCACACAAACTTTAATAAGAATCACAATTGTAAAATTGGTATAAAAAGTGCAACACATTCCAAAGAACTCATCACAAGCTTCAAACCCTAGATCAGATACGATTATTCTGGGGATTCGAGTTTACAAACTTGCATTACATTACTTATGCATAATTGCATATTGCTTCTTTAAACATTCGTCCTTACCGGACGAATGATGCTGTTTATAGATATTGGATCTATCTCAAAGATCGTGTGTGTATAATCTTGCAATCACAAAAGGCAAGTTGACAACTTGCTCATGTACTTTGATTATTTTCTATCAAATGCTTGTAACTCAAATATTGTCATCACCTGCATTTCAAAAAGGTCAGAAAATACAATTTTCATAATAATATGATTATGGATTAGTTACCAAATGGTAATAATCTGTTGTACAGTTCTAGTGGTAAAGGAACATAATATCTAGGACTTAATCAACCAATGTTGCCAGTGATTCTAGCGCCATATATTACGCGTTAACCATGAGATTTAGAATGGGACAAAGAAGTCAGCTGGATCTTCTTCCTTTCGCATGGACAAATGACCTTATCGTGAGGTTGTAGCATCCTTGCAGGGACTCAGCAGATGGGTGGGACTCCTAGTTCCCCACAATATTGGTGTCTAGACTTTCCGTCAGGGGATGTCAGAGGTATATCTGCATATATGGGGGTTGCTAGGGACATGATCTACTCACTAGAATATCCAAGGGATTGCCAGGGTTATATCTGCCTATATGGGGGTTAACAAAGGTATATCTGCTTGGGGAGGTCGTGTCTTCATGCGGGGTTGCGGAGAGGGGCAGTGATTGGCTTGGATCATCTACTGGGCCCCGCAACAAGGAATTGTGGACGGGAATAAGCTGCCCGGTTGTGCAATAAGGATTTGGTCTCTCATGGGTAAAGTAACGCACCTGTAATATCCCAAAACTTTAATCCAAGCTTATTAAGATCCAAATCATCAAAATTAGGGGTAACAAAAACTTTTCCATTTAAAAATATGAAAGCATTCGTGTGTAGGTGCATTTGAATTAGGAGTTGATTTGAATTGCCATGGTTCTATGATTCTTTGCTTGTAAAATGTATCTTAGGTGAAATAAACATCATCTAAATCATTCCCAAACTTTTCCCAAAGAAAAACAACCTCAAAATGAATAATTGAAGTGAATGGTCATTTTGGCCAAATTAACTATCATGCCTACTTTGGCTATTCCTAGTACTCAGAACTTAACAGAAAAAATGTGGATCTTTGCACCCCTTGCTAGTACACATAATGAGGTACCAAGGCCCACTTTGTGATCTGCTAAAAACAATCAAATACTAATTTTAAATGACAGTTTAAAATTGAATCTACTTCATATGGGAAGATCCCACTATTTCAAAAACCACTCAAACCAACTCAATTTTCAAAACCCAAGCTACCACAGAGTCTCAAGATTAGTACTAGCACACCCACCAAAAATCTTTTCATAATTCAAAAATAAATCTCATGCGGCCATTTCATCAAACACATGACAGGCATGATTTACACACTAATCTTAGCTCACTGTTTTGAACAGGGTTTTGCCCCCAAATGATCTCCATTTAATCTCTTTGTCCCCTCATGATCTAAACATGCCTTTAGCACCCATCCCCTACCCTCCTAGAAGCCATGCCATGCCAACCCGAGGACATGCTCGCCGGCCAAACCTTGCCCCGCTGCAGCAGACCATCTCCCCCTCTCTCGCCATGTCTAGGAAGTAGCCAGCACCTCACTACCGCCTACTATCCCCTCCCCGAGCCAGGCCAAGTCGTGGACCACCGAGCAAACCCCGCGCCCAGTGCCACCATGCCACGCCGAGCACGCGATAGAGCGCCGCACCCGGCACGCGTGCACAAGCCGCCGCTCGACCGCAGCCCGTGCCCACCGCGTCGCCATGACCCAGGGAACACGCCGGACATGCCCGTTTGCCGCCCAAGACACCATAGCCACTGCTCGCCGTGGACACCGCTGTCTCTGCCGCTCATAGCGCCAGATGCCCCCGACCGCATACCACCACCCCTAAGCCAGCATTAAAGCCCTAGAGCACCACCAGGAGATCACGCGTCGATCGCCACCCTCAGCCATGGTGATTATGTACTCCGTATGTATTTATCGAAGATAGTACCGACCAAGCTTACAAGGAGGAGGAGTGCTACCAAGAAGAGAAGAAGAAGAAAACTTCAACCACTGCACCAACCAAGGCAAGCTAACACTTGCAAGTATAATGCTTAGCAAGCTAGGATCGAACTAGATGGTTTAGCAAAGATGCTTTAGGCATGCTTGAGTTATACTACCTTGACTAGTATTTCATCCAAGTCTTAGTTTCAAGATTTACTTCCTTTACTTTACCCAAAGTTCTTTACTTGTTTTGAAGGTAGCATAAAGAGTATAAAACTTGACCTATTTAGAACCCTTTAGATGTCATTCTATGGCATGAGATTGATCCCACCATTTTCCACCTTACTGAACACTCTTAACTTAGTAGTTTAGAGTAGATCAAAAACTTGAGTCACTTAGATGGGAACACTTGGTGAAAATGAATTGTGAAAACCTTGGAATGATGAGTCATTCTATTGAGATGTTTTGACATGTGTTGAGAGACACAAATGGTTTATGATGATGAAAATGTTGAGGCATGAGCCTTAGCCCTTTTATAAAACTGATGGTTGTATTCGGATGCGATACCATTCCAAATTTACCGTACAACCACACTACCTGAATTGGGTAAGGCTTAGCCGGAAGTTTATATGCATTAGTATTAGTTCCCTCGCGGGAGAGGTTTGAGCTGAGGCTACCTCTCAATGTTGTCCAGCTATGTAGTGCCCAAGATGACTGATGGTCATGGTTGGGAGGCCATGCTCATAGGAGAGGTGCTTATGTTTGATTATTTGCATACTAAGTATGATGATTCAGGGTTATCCCTGACAGATGTATCGAATCTTGTGGTGAAAGTGTACCACCTCTACAGAGTGTCAAACTATTCGAATAGCCGTGTCCGCGGTTATGGACAGTTGGAATGGCCATACTGTTTCTTTGTCAGCTGTTTTCCAAACAATTTATGAAATGAATGATGAATCTTGACTTGACCACAACAGGGTTGTGTTTATGACAATAGCTTCCCAACTTAAGTGATTCTAGAACTTTGTTTTATCTTTCTTTGCTTCAGAACTCAGCTTAGGTTTCAAACTTAACCTTATAGTTAAACTTAGATTTAGCACTTTAACTTAGAATTATACTACTTGTTAGTGGTAGTTTGCGAGTACTTAAAGAGTACTCATGGCTTTGTCCCTGGCTATTCTCATGGCCAGACTATGAAGGAGACTATCAAGATGATGGCCAGCAGGACGGCTATGATAACTAGGACTATCTGCCTCCGTCGGCATTGCCTGTGCCCCTAAAGATGGACCCCACCGCTACGTCTTATATTTATTTCCACTGCTTGTTGTATTAAGACTGGATCATGAGATCCTTATTTGTGTAAGACCTTATGTATGATTTGTAATGGATGATGTATTATGATATCCAATCCGTTATGTATCGCAAAAATGGTAATTCTGGGATTGCGAGGTATGGCATAACGGGCATCTGGAATTAAAAATCCGGGTGTTGATAGCACCTCTGCAGAGTGTAAGAACTGTGACATGTTACTCCCTATACCAGGAAGGAGCTACGAACGCGGCAGGAAAGGAACCCCACAAAGGTTCTGGTTAACCTGTGAACGCTGTCGGACATAGTTTTCAGAATAAAAGCAACCTTTGAAGAAATGTTTATGAAAACCTGCATTGCCTACGACCTATGGTCTATGGCTGTAGAGATAGTTGATGTCTACACACTTCTATTCTTGTAGACAGTTGCTGGGACTCCAAGTGTAGAGGTTTGTAGAACAATAGCAAGTTTCCCTTAAGTGGAGTACCCAAGGTTTATCGAACTCAGGGAGGAAGTGTTCAAAGGTATCCCTCTCAAGCAACCCTACAATCAAGATACAAGAAGTCTCTTGTGTCCCCAACACACCCAATACACTTGTCAGGTGTATAAGTGCACAAGTTCGGCGAAGAGATAGTGAAATACATGTGGTATGGATGATTATAAGTGGTAATTGCAATTTGAAATAAGAGAGGCAGCAAGCAAATATGTAACATGACTAACTGTAAATGGTGTTTCAATGCTTAGAAACAAGGCCTAGGGATCATACTTTCACTAGTGAACACTCTCATATAAATATCTTCTCTTTATGATACTACTCTGAACTACTCTTTGGTTAGACACTCTAATCCATGGTAGGGCTATAACAGCACTCCTCAAAGTTCTCTTTCCCCATCTAGATAACCCCACACTGTCACCTTGAGCACTAGATGGTTCCAACAAACACCACAATTTCATAGAGACATCCAACTCAAAATATAACTCCTCGCAAGTATTTGTAATGTCTAGCCTAAGTGCAACCATGGTGTGCATGCTATCACTTTCACACACGTGGGGAGAGCCAGAGATCTATTAAAGCACTTGAGTAGTAAGGTAGATCTACTTGATTAAAAAGCTCATGATCACAATATGATCATGCATAGAGAGAGAGAGATGAATAGCGATGGAGATGGAGATGGAACCCTTAGCCTCGAGGAAGATGTACTCCCTCATCATCATGGGAATCAACAACAGCGATGGAGATGGTGGTGGAGATCGATGGAGATGGCTCCGGGGGCAATTCCCCATTCCGGCAGGGTGCCGGAACAGAGACTTTCTGTCCCCCGAATCTCCCCTTCGGTGGCGGCGGTGCTACGGAACTTTTCGTGTCTGGAGGCTGGATTTTTTAGGGTTTCTGCACCAGAAGCTTCTTATAGGCGAAATGGCAAGGTCGGTGGAGGCCGGAGGGTCCCACACCACCCCATGGCGTGGCCTAGCCTAGCTCGCGCCACCAGGTGGTGTGGCCAGCCCTTGGCCCCTCTCCGTCTCGTCTTCTGGTTCCGTGAGTCTTCCGGTAAAACATCGACTTTGGCTTTTGTCTGGTCCAATTCCGAGAATATTTCTTTTCCAGCTTTTCTATATCCAAAAACAGCAGAAAACAGGCAACTTGCATTGTGGCATCTTGTTAATAGATTAGTTCCAGAAAATGTGTAAAAATACTCCAAAGTGTTGACAAAATATAAGAAAGTAGATATAAAACAAGCATGGAACATCAAAAAATATAGATACGTTAGCAACGTATGAACATCCCCAAGCTTAACTCCTGCTCGTCCTCGAGTAGGTAAGTGATAAAAAGAAAGAATAATTTTGAGGTGACATGCACCATCTCAATCTTGATCAAGGCATATTGATAGCTGGGATCATAGTACTTTAACATAGCATGAAAGATATAGTTCTAACAATAAGACATAGTAACTATGCATGCAACATGAAAGGATACAGAGTAAGATCGTGAATAACAATGCATTGAAAGACGTTTGTTTGTTTCACATATAGAAAACATAATGAGAATGGTATTCAGCTTGTCCCTCACAGTGTAGCAAAACATAAATGTATAGGACACCTTCAAAGTTCATAAGGGTGACTAGATACAAGTAGTTTAAGAACAAGCAATATCAAAGTTATGAATTAATCAACAAGTTTTGGGACAATGGACATTAAACTAAGAATGGCCACTAAGCTCTCTCAATAGGTGCATAAAGATATAAGGTGGAGACTCAACATAAAAGTAAAAGAAAGGCCTTCATAGAAGGAAGCAGGGATTCAAGTCTCATAAAGAGCTTCCAAAAATTATGGTACTTATTAGCTTTCAGCTCTCACTGCCCCTATCATAAGCATCTTGAAGTGATTAAGGTTAAAGTGACCAAACTATGGAGTATATGATTGACAAAGTATAAGTTGGCAATCTCATGTCCCTTGAATATGAGGGTCGCTCCTCATGCTACTCAAGTTTAGTTACCGGTAAGTTCTTGTCATATTAAGTACATGCGTATCATAGAGAACCGCCAAGGGGTACCCCTTGCCCGATGATACGGAAGAATCCCCATATCAAAATGACAAGGCAACATACAACAAGCATATCAATAATCTTCTTACCACGGGAAAATGGTTCTTTTTCTCTCTTTCCTCTTTTCTCATCTCTTCTTTTTTTTCTTTTTTTGTCGATCTCTATCTCTTTTTTATAAGAAGAATGCTTCATAGATTGCTCATTATGGTTACGCTGCAGGTTTCCACCATGATTAGGCATGGATTAGACCAGCTGCCCAGGCGTTTCTCTAACACACATACATAACTCCATGGACTTACAAGCTCCCCTTTCATTTCACACCGATGACATCCATAAACAAAAGAGCATGATATCAACTAGGTACAATGTAGAAGGGCAATGTTGAAAGTTTTCCCCATGACAGCATGGTTCTGCTAATTCCTAACGTATAAGTGCTAGCATATACAACATAGATGACACAATGGTTCAAGTTTATTAGGGGCAAGAAAAGTAAAGTGTGCCATCAAATTTGTGAGAGCTTTAATCACTAATTTTCACATAACAAGTTTAATTTGGAAGGTAGATAAAAACATGAATATACTTGGAATAGCAAATGCTAATAGGTAGGTGTGGTGGACTCTTTGGAATAACTTGGTTTTATTTGGAGTTGGATGCATGAGTGGAACTCATTCTTGGTTATGGAGGCTAGCAAAAGACTGGGAGTGACCAACTAAGAGAGAAATAATGGCCATAATCATGCAAAGCGACAAAACATCATTAATTAACGCATAAAGTGATATTACAAGTCGAAAACTAAATGATCATAGAGACTATGGTGACTTTGGATAGTCATAACATGGTGTGAGCATGCGCCAAGTCAATCCAAATAAAGCATCAAAGGAGAAGACCAGAATACTATGCTTTAATATGCTAAAACAACGCATGATCCTTTCAAGGCACATTAAGCAATCTCAATTGTTCATAACATGCCATGCTACAGTAATAATCACTAACCATAAATCAAAAACAATATCAAGCATCACATGACAAAGCATAGGCCACAGTCAAAAACAAGCTCCTTTTTACCACTTAAGCATGAACTTTTCCTACTCTTTTCCTATCCAAACCAACTTATTTGAAAACTAATGTATGAATGAGGGGGTCCAACCAATTTATTCAAGAAAACTAAGCAAACGAAAACCAAAAACAAAATGAAGACGCTCCAAGAACAACACAACAATGCATGAAATAATAAAAATGAAGTGTTTGGAAGAAACCTGAGATTTTTATTGATGAAGAAGGGGATGCCTTGGGCATCCCCAAGCTTTGACGCTTGTACTTCTTGAATATTTCTTGGGGTGACACGGGTGGCATCCCCAAGCTTGAGCTTTTGTCCATACTTCATCTTATCACATTGTTCTTCCCTACACTTTAAAATTTCCTTCATACAAAACTTCACACAATCTTCATTACCAACATTAGTGTATTCAAGATCATAAGTCTTTTTGGTTCAGTTTGAACACAAGTAAAACTTCCATTAAAACACAAGCTACTGCAGCAATTCCTTCTAAAAGCTCAGGTGATCAAAGAGAACTCAAAGAGAAAGAGATTAAGAGGCAAATTCAAATAATGGCAGAAATCTGTCAAAACAGACTAGCGGGTAAAAACCAATTTTTTAAGAGACCTTCTATTACTCAAATCAAAAAGTCTTGAACTAATGAAAGTTGGATAACAACCTGGGGAATTACAGAGGTAATAACTTCCAAGACTCAACTAAAACTTTTGGATTATCTACCAATAAGTACTTTTCTTTAATGGCTTTAAGTTAAGCATGATAGTTTGAGAAGATGCTCACATAGGAAATATGAATTGAAGTAAAAGAGAGCATCAAGAAGCAAATTCAAAACACATTTAACTCTAACCCACTTCCTATGCATAGGAATCTTGTAAAGAAACAAGTCATGAAAGCACAAAGCAACAAGCAACAAGCACAAACAAGTTGCACAAAACAAGTGCAACTTCAAGACTTTCAACATAAAGAGCAGAAACTTAATATTGTTGAGACACATAAAAACATGTTTCCCTCTCTCATAATAACTTTCAGTAGCATCATGAATAAAATTAACAATATAAATATCACAAAAAACATTCTTATCATGAGCCACATGCATATAATAATTATTACTCTCCACATAAGAATAGCCATTCTTATTAATTATAGTGGGAGAAAAATCAACAAAATAGCTATCATTTTTATTCACATCACCATAATCATCAAATAGTGGAGGCATATTGTAATCATAATGAATTTCTCCTCAATAGTAGGTGGACTGAAAATAACATATTCATCATTGTAATCAACATATATTGGAGGTATAGTATCATCAAAGTAAATTTTCTCCTCCATGCTCAGGGGACTAAAAATATCATGCTCATCAAAACCAGCTTCCCCAAGATTAGACTTTTCCATATCATTAGAAATAATGGTGTTCAAAGAATTCATACTAATAACATTGCTATTAGCATGCAAAAGTTCCATAGGTTTTTTAATTTTCTCTTCAAACACTTCATGTCCTATCTCAGGATAAATACTATAAAGCTCTCTAATTTTGTTGTTGTTTTCCCTAACTAGTGAAAATAAAAACAAGAAACAAAAAGATATAATTGCATAATCTAAAGGAAATAACTTCGAGCACTCACACACTAGCAACCGCACTAGAAGATAGCTTAGTAGCCAAAGGATGTGAGTACCTTTTACCTTACCTCCATGACAATGGCGCCAGAAAATACCTTGATGTCTACGCACTTCTATTCTTGTAGAAAATTGTTGGGCCTCCAAGCGCAGAGCTTTGTAGAACAGCAGCAAGTTTCCCTTAAGTGGCTTTCCCAAGGTTTATCGAACTCAGGGAGGAAGTGGTCAAAGGTATCCCTGTCAACACCCGGATTTTTAATCCCAGATGCATGTTATGCCATACCTCGCAATCCTAGGATTACCATTTTTGCGAGACATAACAGATTTAGATATCACAGTACATCATCCATTACAAACCATAAATAAGGTCTTACACAATAAAGGATCTCATGATCCAGTCTTAGTACAATCAAGTAGCGGAATAAATAGCATAACGGTGGGGTCCATCTTCAAAGTCACAGGCAATGCTGACGATAGAAGATAGTCCTAGTTATCATAGCCGTCCTGCTGGCCTTCATCTTGATAATCTCCTTCATAGTCTGGCCACGGGAATAGCCAGGGACAAAAGCCATGAGTACTCTTTAAGTACTCGCAAACTATCACTAACAAGTAAGATAGTTCTAGTAGGGATGCTAAACTCTAAGTTTAACTCTAAAGTTAAGTTTCAAACCTAAGCTGAGTTCAGAAACAAAGAAAGATAAAATAAGTTTGAAAACACTTAAGTGGGAACTTAATCATCATAGTCACAACTCTGTTGTGGTTAAGTCATGTCACAATTCATTTCATAAGTTGTTTTGAAGACATCTAACAACATAATAGTATGGCCACTCCAACTGTCCATAATCGCGGACGCGACTGTTTGAATAGTTTGACACTCTGCAGAGGTGGTACACTTTCACCACAAGATTCAATACATTTGTCAGGGATAACCCTGAATCATCATACTTAGTATGTAGATAATCAAACATAACCTTCCTTTACACAACCTATTATAAGAACCTCTCCTATGAGCATGGCCTCCCAACCATGACCATCTATCATCTTGGGCACTGCATAGGTGGACAACATTGAGAGGTAGCCTCAGCTGAAACCTCTCCCGCAAGGGAACTAATACTAATGCATATAAACTTCCGGCTAAGCCTTACCCAATTTAGGTATTGTGGTTGTACGGTAAACTTGGAATGGCATCGCATCCAAACCCAACCATTAGTTTTGTAAAAGGGCTAAGGCTCATGCCTCAACATTTTCATCATCATAAACCATTTGTGTTTCTCAACACATGTCAAAAAATCTCAATAGAATGACTCATCATTCCAAGGTTTTCACAAATCATTTTCACCAAGTATTCCCATCTAAAGTGATCTAGTTTTTGGTTTAGCTCTAAACTACGAAGTTAAGAGTGTTCACTAAGGTGAGATGCTAAGATCAATCTCATGCCATAGAATGACATCTAAGTCTAACAAGATAGGTCAAGTTTTATACTCTTTATGCTACCTTCTAAACAAGTAAAGGACTTTGGTAAAGTAAAGAAAAGTAAATCTTGGAATTAAATCTTGGAATAGGTATAAGTCCAAAATGGTATAACCAAAGCATGCCTAATGCATTTTCTTAGGTTATCTAGATTGCAAGGGTTAGCTTTCATTGTTAATGATGGCTTGCCTTGTGCAGTGAAGTGGTTGAAGTTTTCTTCCTCCTCCTCTTGGTAGAACTCCTCATCTTCGTAAGATTGGTCGGTACTATCGTCTATAAATACATACGGAGTACACAATCACCAAACAATACTTAACTAGTCTATTTAGCACACTAAGGCACACATTTGATGATCTAATATCATCACAAGCATCACAAGGCTTAATGAACTAGTTTCATTTATTTTATTTGAGAAAAGTAATTTCTACTCATTGAAATTAACTAAGATTTAATATTCTCCAATTAAAATATGGGATCATGTGGACACATGTCATCACCACATATTCTAACATATGGGAATGTGATTTAAAGGTTGGATCATACTTTACTAAGTTTAAGTTTAATATTTAATGATTTAAAGTGACTAGAAATGCTTATATAGCATTATTTTGGTACTAGTCCAAAGTCACTGCATGCAAACCTTAATATTATTACATATTCAGATATATATATGGTTAAATGTGATTTTTGAGAGTTGGAATCAACTCAAAAGCTATTATGGTTGATTTTATAAAAATATTTGAATGTGCAAATGCTTCTGTCTTGTTATTCTTACTAGGAGATATCTCTAACACTAAATGAATTAAATCCAACGGGCTTGGATAGATATTTTCAGAAGATTTCCAACAAAATTGGAATCAACTCAATTTGGTTCAGTAAATCTTCCTGAATTGATTTTGAACTAAGTGACAGAATTGAGTTTAAACCTAAATAGAAAAATCTAGTTTTGAATTACTGGGTCAGCGCGGGAAATGAAATGGGCGGCCAGTGACGCTTCAAAGAGAGAGGCGGTCGACAGGTTGGTCCGCTTGTCGTAGACTTAAAACCCAAAACGGTATCTAGCGATCTGGGCCACACGATTATAACACGGATCAACGGCTCACAGTCGTCGTCGATGACAGACTCGTCGCTGGCAAGACCGAACCCTAAACGGATGCTGGGAGTCTACTGGGGACGTACCAAGGCTCCAGCTAGTGCAGCGAGGCAGGCGATCGAACCGGACAACGACGATGGACTCAGGCGAGGTCACGGCAGGGGCTGCGGTGGACGGAATCGACGGCAGCGTCTCCTCCTCTATAGTGGGCTCCTCCGGTGCAATTTCGGCGAATGGAATGGTGTGAGAAATTCGTGCTGGGGAGGCCTGCTTATATAGGAACGACGGTTAGACCGAGAGGTGTGGGCAGGCGTCTCTGGCGAGGGCGGTACAGGGGGCTATCGGCATGGGTGAGGTAGGCAGACGGTGGGCAGTTCCCTGGCGGTGCTGTATAGCGTAATGGCGCGGCTAGGGGCGGTGGCATATGGTCGGGAGCGTCACACACTCTAGGAGACAGAGGCGATGCTCGACGCGGCTCCCGATGACTGTGGGTCGCGCGGCGGTGCACGGTCGTGTCTGGCAGGGTCCTGGGGTCGAGGCGGAGCAGCGTGCGCGGTATGGGGTCGAGGGGCGGTCTGCTACGTGCTGGCGGCTATCGCTCTCTGGCGCGCTCTGGCGAGCTCGCAGAGAGAAAGGGCGGCGACGCTGGGGAGTGGTCCAGGGGCTGGGGTTGATCGAGGGGTGGACCGTGGGCGGCATCATGGTTGGGCGGAGCTAGGGGACGTGCTGGTTTGGCGCGGTCCCTTGTGTGTTGCCCGCTTCTGGCCGGCGGTGACCATAAAGTGGCGGCGCTCCACTGCTGCTCCAGGCTTAGGGGTAGGCCGGTGGGGTTTTTGTTAGAGCTGGGAGGGATAGGGGAACCAAATGAGGTCCAAGCACTCGACAAAGCATTGATCTAGACACAGTAATAGTTAGGCAGAATTTTTGTGCATGCCACTTGTTCAACACAATGGCCGCATGAACAAAATATTTGAATTTTGGGCTGATTTTTGGTGGAATGATGTAACTTATGCTTAAGCATCTAGGTTTGCTTGGGATTTAAAAATGGATTTCATTTGAGGGGTTTTTGAATAAGTGTGATCTATACATATAAACTACATTCAAATTTCAAATGTCATTTAAATTTAGTGTTTGAAAGTTTTTGGGATGAAACAAAGTGGGCCTTGGCACATCAGTACTTGTACTATCAAGGGGTGCAAAGAGCCACAAGTGTTTCTGTTAAGATTTGAGTTCTAGGAATAGCCAGGCTAGGTGATTAAAATGGCAAAAGTGACCATTTGCTTATTTTATTCTTTTTGATTTGTTTTTATTTGGGATTTGTTTGGGAATGATCTAGATGATGTTTAATTCACCTTAGAATCATTTTACAACCAATGGATCACTCAAACATGGCAATTCAAAACAACTCCTAATTTAAATGCACACACATATGAATGCTTAATCATTTTAAATGGAAACGTTTTTGTTAACCCTAAATTGGGTAGATTTGATCTTTATTAACCTTGGATTAAGTTTTGGGATGTTACAAACCTTCCCCCTTAAACAAAATCTCGTCTCGAGGTTTAAGAAAGAAAACTAGGAACTGAAGAGATCTGGAAACTCGGTCCTAATGTAATCTTCTCGCTCCCAAGTGGCTTCCTCTTCGGTATGGTTGCTCCATTGAATCTTGAGAAACTTGATACTCCTGGTCCTAGTGGTTCTGTAGGCTTCCTCCATGATACGGATGGGCACTTCACGATATGTCAGGTCCTTGTTGATATCAACAGCTCGGTGATCGATGTTCTTGAAAACTCCGGTCTTCTCCAGCACTTCTAAGCATTTGCGGAGTAACGCGATATGGAACACATTGTGGATGGCAGACATCTCTTCAGGCAGTTCCAGTTGATACGATACTTCTCCTCGGTGATTCAGAATCTTGAAAGGCCCGATATATTTGGGGGCTAACTTTCCTTTCAGATTAAAACGTTGGGTTCCCTTCAATGGTGAAACCTTGAGATATACAAAATCTCTGACATTGAAAGTCATGTCTCTCCTTCTCTTGTCAGCATAACTCTTCTGTCTGGATTGGGCGGTCTTGAGGTGCTCACAGACCTTTTGAACCTTCTCTTCGGCTTCTCGGAGAATGTTGGGTCCAAAGATCTGACTCTCTCCTACTTGCGACCAATTCAAAGGGGTGCGACACTTTCTTCCGTATAGGAACTCAAATGGTGCCATTTGCAAACTAGCTTGATAACTGTTGTTATATGAGAATTCTACGAAAGGCAGGCAATCTTCCCATTTTGATCCGTACTCTAACACACAAGCTCTCAATATATCTTCTAAGATCTGGTTGACTCTTTCAATCTGTCCATCAGTTTGCGGGTGATAAGCTGTGCTGAAATTTAACTTGGTTCCTAATACTTCTTGGACTTTCTGCCAAAATCTCGAGGTAAATTGGGTTCCTCGATCGGATACTATGGTCTTGGGGGTTCCATGCAGACTAACAATTCTAGCAATATACAACTCTGCTAGGTTCAAACTCTGGTAGGTTGTCTTGACTGGTACAAAGTGAGCTACCTTGGACAGTCTATCAACGATGACCCAGATTAAGTCATTTCCCCTACTCGAAGTAGGCAGACCGGTGATAAAGTCCATTCCGATGGAATCCCATTTCCATTGCAGAATCTATAATGGTCGCAACAGTCCTGCGGGTCTCTGATGCTTGGCTTTGACTCTTTGACAGATGTCACACTTGGCGATGTATCTACCGATATCTCTCTTCATCTTGTGCCACCAAAATTTCTCTTTCAAATCTTGATACATCTTTGTTCCTCTGGGGTGGATTGAATAAAGAGTATCATGAGCTTCCTGCATGATAACTTGCTTGACTCAGCTGTGGCACCGAATCTGGGACTTTGTTCCACAAAACTCCTTCTTTGTCTTCGGTGAATCCAGGTACCTTTCCCGTACCAATATGACGTTTGATTCCGTCGATACTTTCATTTCCCTTCTGGGCTTCCTTGATTTGGCTAATCAAAGTGAGTTGAAGTTCAATGCTAGCTAGAAATCCTTTGCTAACTAGCTCAGTCCTGAACTACTCCAACTCATACAAACTTGGTTGCTTCTCCCTAATCATGGTGTTTGGCCAACAAGGCAATCTTCTAAGAGCATCCGCTACCACATTGGCTTTGCCGGGGTGATAGTGAATGTCAAGGTCATAATCCTTTATTAACTCTATCCATCTCCTTTGCCTCATATTCAGCTACTTCTGAGTGAAAATATACTTCAAGCTTTTGTGATCTAAGTAAATCTCACAGCGATTACCCATAAGATAATGATACCATGTCTTCAATGCCAATACTACGGCTGCTAATTCAAAATCATGGGTCAGATAGTTTTGCTCATGCTGCTTCAGTTGTCGAGACAGATAAGTGATAACTTCGCCTTCTTGCATCAACACACATCCGAGACCAATCTTGGATGCATCACAATATACGTCAAACCGTTTCCTGATATCTGGCATGATCAATATTGGGGCTGAAATCAATCTCTTCTTCAGTTCTTGGAAACTGGCTTCACATTTGTCGGTCCATTCAAACTTCTTGTCCTTCTTGAACAATTGGGTCATGGGTCTAGCGATGCTAGAAAATCCTTCTACAAACTTGCGGGTAGTATCCCGCTAATCCGAGAAATGCACGTACTCGGGTTTGAGTGGTTGGGGCTCCCCATTCTTCGACATCTTTGATCTTGACGGGATCAACAGCCACTCCTCCGGCAGACACAATATTTCCTAGGAATCCTATTTCTTTCAGCCAGAACTCACATTTGCTAAACTTGTCATACAGCCGATGCTCTCTAAGGGTTTCAAGGATGATTCTCAGATGCTACTCATGGTCCTCTTCTGACTTGGAGTAGATAAGGATATCGTCTATAAACACAATGACAAACTTGTCTAGAAAATTCATCAAGATCTTATTCATGAGATTCATGAAATAAGCAGGGCATTGGTTAATCCGAAAGACATGACCGTATACTCGTATAGACCATAGCGAGTAGTAAAGGCGGTCTTCAGAATATCCGTTGCACGAATCTTAAGTTGGTGTTAACCAGTCCTAAAATTAATCTTTGAGAATACCTGGGCACCAGTCAACTGATGAAATAGATCTTCTATCTTTGGCAAAGGGTACTTGTTTTTGATGGTGACATCATTCAGCTTTCTGTAATCGGTGCACAAACAGTTGCCTCCATCTTTCTTGTCGACGAATAACACTGGCAATCTCCATGGCGATGCGCTTGGTTGAATCAAGCCTATTGCCAACATAGCATCCAACTGCTTCTTCAGTTCCACTAACTCCGAGGGGTTCATGCTATAGGGTCTCTAGACTATGGGTCCGGTTTCGGGGATTAATTCAATAATGAACTCAATATCCCTATCCAGGGGCATACCGGGCAATTCATCTGGGAATACGTCGAGGTATTCACAGACTACTCTGACTTGGTCAATGGTGGGCAGTGCTAGACTCTTGTTGCACTTGAATTGATGGGGTAAGGTTTCAGATATATGCTCTACTGTTACTCCAGAGCTACTGGTCATGGTGATGGCTTTCTTGGCATAGTCTATCAGTCCTTTAAGCTTTGACATCCAGTCCATTCCTAGTACTACTTCTAATCCTTTGGTTCCAAGTACTATTAGATTAGCATAAAAATCTATTCCATGTATTCTAATAGGCACAGCTTTGCAAATTTTTCTATCTTTTGTAGTTGAACCGAGGATTTGAACTATCATGACATGCTTCAAGTGGGTTGGGTGGATCTTACTAGTGCATGCAAATTCTTCGGTGACAAATGAGTGCGATGCTCCAGAATCAAACAACACTCTTGCTAAAACTGAGTTGACATAAAACATACCCAACACTACATCTGGCGCTTCTTGGGCTTATTCGGCGTTCATGTGGAAGAGACGGCCATTGCGGTTGTGAGGGTTCCCTAGGGCGAATCTTCTTCCTGGTTGAACACGACGCTACTATTGAGCTGGGGCATTCACATTGGCAGTGGCAGCAATCTTCTTGGGGCACTCATTGGAATAGTGACCCTTCACTCCACACTCGAAACAAGTGATCTGAGACTTGTCTTTAGCTACGACGGGCACAACATAGCTTCCAGTTCTGGGTGCAGTGTTGTTGTTGCTCTTGGGAGCTGCACGGTTGAAATTGCTGGTGTTGCCAGAGTGATTGTTGTTTCCTCCAGACTTCACATTTCCTCCGCTACGGTTGGGGTAGCTTGGGCGAGACATTGGGGGTCGATTTTTCCGTGGTGCATATCCTAGTGAAGGGTTGGGACAGTACTTCTGGTGACTGTTGGATCCAGCTTGATGCATCATACGATGTTTGTGGTTGTCGTTTCCGTGGTTAATCTTCCCTTCCGTCTGAATGGAAGAGTCGTCTAGCTCTTCGAGATCCTGGAAACAGATGTTGACGAGGACAATCTGCATCTCATCATGTAGTCCGTTCAAGAATCTCTCCTTCTTCTTGTCCTCCGTGTTGATCTCACCAGGTGCATACCTTGCAAGGGACAGGAATCTATCACGGTACTCCACTACAGTCATTCTGCCTTGCTTCAACTCTTGGAATTCATCCCTCATTCGGGTGACTAGACCCTACGGCACGTGGGTGCGGCTGAACTTGGTTTTGAAGGCTTCCCATGTCATCACTTGACCATGGTTCATTGTGCGGACGCTGTTCCACCATGCTCTTGCATCTCCTGCCAGATAGTGGGTGGTAAAAAGAACCTTCTCATTAGCATCTACTCCAGCTACTTCTAAGTTGTTCTCCATTGTCTGCAACCAGTCATCAGCATCCAGTGGGTTCTCTGAAGTACTAAAGACTGGGGGATTGGTATTCTAGAAGTTTTTCAGCTTGGATCCTTGATGATCCTGATTTCCATGGTTCTGGTTGTTGTGAGCCATCTGCGCAATCTGCTGCAGTGTTGCTAGATTAGCTTGGCGCTCTGACCTTCTTGCTTCCCGGTCTGCAATGATATTCTACAGGATCTGCAGCATTGGGTATTGCGATGAGCTGCTCCCTCCTTGGTTTCCACGAGTCATCTGAAGATTGAGGTAGATAAAGGGGTAAGATGGAAAGTTCTAAGGTTCATGGTTTTGATTTCAAAGCTAAAACTTCGAGTTTGACTCAGGTTTTGCAACTAACTTCTTTTCATTCATTCAAGCAAAGCACACGATACAAACACACACACACCACAACATCAAAGGAAAATAGATGGTTTTAAGAACCATTCTGTAAGCTACGGTACAATGGGACCGATACTCCTCATGCTACGATAGTGCTCTAGTGCATATACTCATTGTCGATGAAGGAAGAGTCATCATCGTCGATGTAGAAATCCACGGCATCTTCCTCTAGAAAGTCATCATCATTGCTGAGGTAGGAATCAATATCCCCTTGGCTATCTTCACCTTCCTCTTCTTCTTCCTTTACGGCAAGCTGAGCTTCTTGCTCCTTGATGGTCTTCTCGAGGTTGGCCACCTTCTTGCGAAGACGGTCGATGGTGCGATCCTTCTTGGTGCGTTGATGGCGCAGAGACTGGCGATCCTAGACTAGCAGTGAGAAAGTCTGGGCCTTCTGGGCAGCAATAGCGAGGTTGTGGTTTGCTAGCTCTCTTGCATTGTGCAACTCCTTCTGGCGGTCGTACAACAGGAAGTCGAGGTTCTCCACTTGGCGCTTCAGTATTGGGTGACTTGGCATGTCGAGCGGCATTCCCATGGAATCACGCCTTGCATAGTGAACAAAGCATATTCCCTGGATGAGGTTGACACTGAGGGCACATAGACATGCGAGAGCTTCATGCATTGCCCTAGCTAATCCATCTAGCCAGTTGTTCTCCCTCACCGAGAACTGAATTCTCCTAGATACTGGTGCTTCTATCTTGCCTCGTAGATCAACAGTCACTAGTCATTGCAAATCTCCTCCTGGTGGACTCGGGAGTTGAGCTCCAAGGAATTCCGGATGAGGATGCTCCAAGAACTCAGACATTGCATCCAAATTCCTCTCGAAGATCAGTTGGCCTCCGTTGCCCAACTGGTAGAACTTATATTGAGCTCCCATCTATAAGATTTAGGATGAGGAAGTTAGTGAAGTGATCAAGTGTGTCAGAGTTTTATGTAGTAATGTAAGAATTTGGAGGAACATGAATTTTTTTGAGAGAAAGAATTCCCAAGGGTAAGAGGGGAAATAGTTTTTCATAAATAATCACTTTGGTTTTGGAAGCTAAATTTTTGTTCGGACGTCCATTCTAACTAGGGTATCCTATGGTCAGGATGGCTCTGATACCAACTTGTCAACACCCGGATTTTAATCCCAGATGCCTGTTATGCCATACCTCGCAATCCAGGATTATCATTTTTGCGAGACATAACAGATTTGGATATCACAGTACATCATCCATTACAAACCATAAATAAGGTCTTACACAATAAAGGATCTCATGATCTAGTCTTAGTACAATCAAGTAGTGGAATAAATAGCGTAGTGGTGGGGTCCATCTTCAGAGTCACAGGAAATGTTGATGATAGAAGATAGTCCTAGTTATCATAGCCGTCCTGCTGGCCTTCATCTTGGTAATATCCTTCATAGTCTGGCCACGGGAATAGCCAGGGACAAAAGCCATGAGTACTCTTTAAGTACTCGCAAACTATCACTAACAAGTAAGATAGTTCTAGTAGGGATGCTAAACTCTAAGTTTAACTATAAAGTTAAGTTTGAAACCTAAGCTGAGTTCAGAAACAAAGAAAGATAAAATAAGTTTGAAAACACTTAAGTGGGAACTTAATCATCATAGTCACAACTCTGTTGTGGTCAAGTCATGTCACAATTCATTTCATAAGTTGTTTTGAAGACATCTGATGACGGAACAGTATGGCCACTCCAACTGTCCATAACCGTGGACGCGGCTATTCAAATAGTTTAACACTCTGTAGAGGTGGTACACTTTCAGCACAAGATTCGATACATCTGACAAGGATAACCCTAAATCATCATACTTAGTATGCAGATAATCAAACATGACCTTTCCTTTACACACCCTAGTATAAGCACCTCTCCTATGAGCATGGCCTCCCAACCATGACCATCTGTCATCTTGGGCACTGCATAGGCGAACAACATTGAGAGGTAGCCTCAGCTCAAACCTCTCCCGCGAGGGAACTAATACTAATGCATGTATACTTCCGGCTAAGCCTTACCCAATTCAGGTATTCTGGTTGTACGGTAAAATTGGAAGGGTATCGCATCCGAACCCAACCATCAATTTTGTAAAAGGGCTAAGGCTCATGCCTCAACATTTTCATCAACATAAACCATTTGTGTTTCTCAACACATGTCAAACCATCTCAATAGAATGACTCATCATTCCAAGGTTTTCACAAATCATTTTCACCAAGTATTCCCATATAAAGTGATCTAGTTTTTGGTTTAGCTCTAAATTACTAAGTTAAGAGTGTTCACTAAGGTGGGATGCTAAGATCAATCTCATGCCATAGAATGACATCTAAGTCTAACTAGATAGGTCAAGTTTTATACTCTTTATGCTACCTTCTAAACAAGTAAAGCACCTTGGTAAAGTAAAGAAAAGTAAAGCTTGGAATTAAATCTTGGAATAGGTAGAAGTCCAAAATGGTATAACCAAAGCATGCCTAATGCCTTTGCTTAGGTTATTTAGATTGCAAGGATTAGCTTGCATTGTTAATGATGGCTTGCCTTGTGCAATGCAGTGGTTCAAGTTTTCTTCCTCCTCCTCTTGGTAGAACTCCTCCTCTTCGTAAGCTTGGTTAGAACTATCGTCTATAAATACATACAGAGTACACAATTACCAAACAATACTTAACTAGTCTATTTAGCACACTAAGGCACACATTTGATGATCTAATATCATCACAAGCATCACAAGGCTTAATGAACTAGTTTCATTTATTTTATTTGAGAAAAATAATTTCTACTCATTGAAATTAACTAAGATTTAATATTCTCCAATTAAAATATGGGATCATGTGTACACATGTCATCACCACATATTCTAACATATGGGAATGTGATTTAAAGGTTGGATCACACTTTACTAAGTTTAAGTTTAATATTTAATGATGTAAAGTGACTAGAAATGCCTATATAGCATTATTTTGGTACTAGTCCAAAGTCCCTGCATGCAAACCTTAATATTATTACATATTCAGATAGATATGGTTAATTGTGATTTTGGAGAGTTGGAATCAACTCAAAAGATATTATGGTTGATTTTATAAAAATGTTTGAATGTGCAAATGCTTCTGTCTTGTTATTCTTACTAGGAGACATCTCTAACTCTAAATGAATTAAATCCAACGGGCTTGGATAGATCTTTTCATAAGCTTTCCAACAAAATTGGAATCACTCAATTTGGTTCAGTAAATCTTCCTGAATTGATTTTTGAACTAAGTGATAGAATTGAGTTTAAACCTAAATAGAAAATTCTAGTTTTCAATTAGTGGGTCAGCGCGGGAAATGAAATGGGCCAGCCCAGTGACACTCAGTAGCGCAGAGGGCGGCTGACAGGTTGGTCCCGCGTGTCAGCGAGACTTAAAACCCGAAACGGTATCTAGCGATCTGGGCCACACGATTATGACGCAGATCAATGGCTCACAGTCGTCGTTGACGACGGACTCGTCGCCGGCGAGACCGAACCCTAAATAGACGGTTGGGGTCTACTGGGGACGTACCATAGCTACAGCTAGTGTGGCAAGGCGGGCGATCGAACTGGACAGCGATAGCGGACTCAGGCGAGGTCACGATAGGGGCTGCGGTGGTCGGAATCGATGGCAGCGTCTCCTCCTCTGCAGCGGGCTCCTCCGGTGCAATTCCGGCGAACTATGGCTCGAGCGGCTCTAGTGAGAGAGGGGAAATGTTCAGGCGAGAGAGGGGAGTGGAATGGTGTGAGGAATTCGTGCTGGGGAGGCCTGCTTATATAGGCGTGACGGTGAGACCGAGAGGTGTGGCAGGCGTCTCCGGCGAGGGCGGTACAGGGGTTATCGGTGTGGGTGAGGTAGGCGAACAGTGGGCGGTTCTCTAGCGGTGCTCTACGGCATAATGGCACGGCTAGGGGCGGTGGCATATGGTCGGGAGCGTCGCGCGCTCTAGGATACAGAGGCAGTGTTCATGCGGCTCCCAGCGACTGTGGGTCGCGCGGCGGTGCACGGCCGTGTCTGGCGGGATGCTAGGGTTGAGGCAGAGCGGCGTGCGCGGTATGGGGTCGAGGGGCAGTCTGCTACGTGCTAGTGGCTATCGCGCTCTGGCGAGCTCACAGAGAGAAAGGGCGGCGATGTTGGGGAGTGGTCCAGGGGCTGGGGTTGATCGAGGGGTGGACCGTGGGCGGCGGCATGGTTGGGCGGAGCTAGGGGACATGCTGGTTTGGTGCGGCACGGTCCCTGGCACGTTGCCTGCTTCTGGCCGGCGGTGACCATAAAGTGGCGGCGCTCCACTGCTGCTCCAGGCTTAGGGGTAGGCTAGTGGGGGTTTTGTTAGAGCTAGGAGGGACAGGGAAACCTAATGAGGTCCCAACACTCGACAAAGCATTAATCTACACACACTAATAGTTAGGCAGAATTTTTGTGCATGCCACCTGTTCGACACAATTGCCGCATGAATAAAATATTTGAATATTGGGCTGATTTTTGGTGGAATGATGTAACTTATGATTAAGCATCTAGGTTTTCTTGGGATTTAAAAATGGAGTTCATTTGAGGGGTTTTTGAATAAGTGTGATCTATACATATGAACTACATTCAAATTTCAAATGTCATTTAAATTTAGTGTTTGAAAATTTTGGGATGAAACAAAGTGGGCCTTGGCACATCACTCCTTGTACTAGCAAGGGGTGCAAGAACCACAATTGTTTCTGTTAAGATTTGAGTTCTAGGAATAGCCAAAGTGGGCTAGGTGATTAAAATGGCAAAAGTGACCATTTGCTTATTTTATTATTTTTGATTTGTTTTTCTTTGGGATTTGTTTGGGAATGATCTAGATGATGTTTAATTCACCTTAGAATCATTTTACAACCAATGGATCACTCAAACATGGCAATTCAAAATAACTCCTAATTTAAATGCACACACATATGAATGCTTAATCATTTTAAATGGAAAAGTTTTTGTTAACCCTCAATTGGGTAGATTTGATCTTGATTAACCTTGGATTAAGTTTTGGGATGTTACAATCCCTCTGAAGCAACCCTGCAATTAAGTTACAAGAAGTCTCTTGTGTCTCCAACACACCCAATACACTTGTCAGGTGTCTAGGTGTACTAGTTCAGTAAAGAGATAGTGAAATACAAGTGGTATGGATGATTATAAGTGGTAATTGCAATTTAAATAAGAGAGGCAGCAAGCAAATATGTAACCGAACTAATTGTAAATGGTGTTTCAATGCTTAGAAACAAGGCCTAGGGATCATACTTTCACTAGTGAACACTCTCATATATATATCTTCTCTTTATGATACTACTCTGAACTACTCTCCAGTTGGACACTCTAATCCATGGTAGGGCTATAATAGCACTCCTCAAAGTTCGCTTTCCCCATCTAGATAACCCCACACTGTCACCTTGTCAACTCCTGGATTTTTAATCCCAGATGCCTATTATGCCATACATCGCAATCCCAGGATTACCATTTTTGCGAGACATAACATATTGGATATCACAGTACATCATCCATTACAAACCATAATAAGGTCTTACACAAATAAAAGGATATCATGATCTAGTCTTAGTACAAACAAGTAGTGGCATAAATAGCGTAGAAGTGGGGTCCATCTTCAGTGTCATAGGCAATGCGGACAATGGGAGATGATCCTAGTTGTCGTAGCCATCCTGTTGTCCTTCCTCCTGATAGGCCTCTTCATAGTCTAGCCACGGGAATAGCCAGGGAAAAAGCCATGAGTACTCTTCTAGTAGGAATGCTAAACTTTAAGTTTATTTGCAAGGTTAAGTTTGAAACCCAAGCTGAGTTCAGAAGTAAAGAAAGATAAAATAAAGTTCTAAAATCACTTAAGTGGGAAACTAGTTTTCATGTTCACAACCCTGTTGTGGTCAAGTCAAAGTCACCATTCATTTCATAAGTCAATTTGAAAAACATCTGATGACAGAACAGTATGGCCACTCCAACTGTCCATGACTACGGATGCGGCTATTCGAATAGATTGACACTCTGCAGAGGTGGTACACTTTCACCACAAAATTCGATACATCCATCAAGGATAACCCTGAATCATCATACTTACTATGTAGATAATCAATCATAACCTTTCAATTACACACTCTAGTATAAGCACCTCTCCTATGAGCTTGGCCTCCCAGCCATGGCCATCTACCATCCTGGGCACTGCATAGGTGGACAACATCGAGAGGTAGCCTCAGCTCAGACCTCTCCCGCGAGGGAACTCATACTAATGCATATAAACTTCTGGCTAAGCCTTACCCAATTCAGGTATTGTGGTTGTACGGTAAAAATTGGAATGGTATCGCATCCGAACCCAACCATCAGTTTTTATAAAGGGTTAAGGCTCATGCCTCAACATTTTCATCATCATAAACCATTTGTGTTTCTCAACACCTGTCAAAACATCTCAATAGAATGACTCATCATTCCAAGGTTTTCATAATCATTTTCACCAAGTATTCCCATCTAAAGTGATCAAGTTTTATGCTTAGCACTAGTAACTAAGGTTAAGAGTGCTCACTAATGAGGGATGCTAATATCAATCTCATGCCATAGAATGACATCTAAATATTACTAGATAGGATAAGTTTTATACTCTTTATGCTATCTATAAATAAAGTAAAGAACTTTAGTAAAGCAAGAGAGAGTAAAGCTTGCAAGTAAAACTTGGAATGGGTATAAATCGAAATGGTATAATCAAAGCATGCTTAAGGCATTTTGCTTAGGTTAACAAGCTTGCAAGTGTTAGCTTACGTTGATAATGATGGCTTGCAAGTAATAACTTGCATGGTAAACTTGTATAATGCTAGCTTGCCTTGGTTGGTGAAGTGGATGAAATTCTCCTTGTCTTCTTCGGGGTAGAACTCCTCCTCCTCGTAGACTTGGTCGGTACTATCGTCTATAAATACATACGGGGTACACAATCACCAAACAATGCATAACTAGTCTATTTAGCACACTAAGGCACAACTTGACGATCTAGCATCATCACAAGATTTAATGAACTAGTTTCATTCCTTTTATTTTAGAAAAGTAATTTCTACTCATTGAAATTAATTAAGATTTAATATTCTCCAATTAAAATATGGGAACATGTGGACACATGTCATCACCACATATTCTAATACGTGGGAATGTGATTTAAATTGGTCACATTTCACTAAGTTTAAGTTTATTATTTAAATGAAATAAAGTGACTAGAAATGCCCTAGTAGCATTATTTTGGTACTATTCCAATGTCACTGCATGCAAACCTAGATATTTTTACATATTCAGATAGGTATGGCCAAATGTGATTTTTGAGAGTAGGAATCAACTCAAAAGCTATTATGGTTGATTTTTGAAAAATGTTTGAAAGCGATTATCTCTAACTCCAAATGACTTAAATCCAACGGGCATGGATAGATATTTTAATTATCTTTCTAACAAAATTTGAATCATGCATTTTGGTTAAGTGGATCTCTCTGAAATGATTTTTAAAGAAGTGGACAGAATCTAGTTTAATTCTAAATACAAAAACCTATATTTGAAGTTGTGGGCTAGCGCGGGAAATCTAACAGGCCAGCCCAATGACGCTCAGCGGCGTAGAGGGCAACTGACAGGGGGGTCCGCATGTCAGGGAAACATAAAAACCCAAAATGGTACGGTGCGATATCAGCCATGCGATTAGAACAGAAATCGACGACCGACGTTCATCGTCTCTGGTGAACAGCTCCGACGAGAACTAACCCTAAAGCAGCACAGTGGGGGTCGATTGGGGGCTTACCAGGGCTCCAGCTAACGTGGCGATGGGGGCGATCAAACTGGTGGACGACAGTAATCCTAGGCATGGTCGCGGCGGCTCCTAGGGTAGTTGCAATCAACAGTGCCTCTTCTCCTCTGCTGAGGCCAGCTCCGGCGAAATGCTAGCCAATGGTTGCTGGCCTTTCTCCAGGGAGAAGTGGGGAAGGCTCAGTGGGGAGAGGGGAGGTGAGTGGTGTGCAGAATGAGGCTGGGGGAGGCCTCCTTTTATAGGCTCGATGATGGGACAGCACGGTGTGGGCAGGTGACGGTGGAGACATGGCTACGGGTGGCTAGAGGCGTGGCTGTGAGCGGCGATCGATGCGCGGTCTCCTGGCGATCCTCTACGGCGTAAAGGCATGGCTAGGGGCGGTGGTATGTGGTCGGGAGCGGCTCGTGCTCTGTGCGATAGAGGCGGCGCTCGACGCGGCGTGCGGTGGCTGTGGGTCAATCGGCGGCGAACGGGGATGTCTGGGGGCATGCCGGTGTTAAGGCGAGTGTGCGCGTGCGAGCTAAGGGCAAGGCGAGGTCTATGCGAGGCTGTCGGGGGCGGCGCTCTAGCACGGTCCATGCATGGTGCAGAGGCAGAGAGCGCGGGCGTTCTGCGGTGGTCCAATGCCTGGCAGGGCTTGGGACAGAGACATGGGGTGGCGGTGTGGTCTCGCCTACCTCCTAGGCACGGTGGAAAAGGGCGGGGCGATCGGCTTGGAGTTGTCCATGCTCGACCGACGAGCATGGCCTCGGGGTGGCTCGACACTGCTGCTAGAGGCTAAGAGGTAGCTCCTTGATGGCATGGTTGGAACTAGGGGAGACAAGGGGAGTGGATTGAGGCCTTAGTGCCACTTGATCACTGCTCTAGAACAGTAATAGTTAGGCAATCAATTCAGTGCTCACTAAGTGTTCAACACAATGGCCGCAAGAGAATTTTATTTGAATTTTGAGAAATTTTATGGTGGGGGATTTGATCTTATGCTTGGTAGTCTGTGGTTGCTTGGGATTGTCAAGGTGAACTCATTTGAGTGGTTTTTTAAAAAGTGGGATCTATGCATATGTAATGGATTCAATTTTCCAATGTGAATTAAAATTAGTGGCTAAATGTTTTTGTAAGATTTCAAAGTGGTCCTTGGTAGAACTTTACTTGTACTAGCAAGGGGTGCAAAGATCCAGAATTGTTTCTGTTTGAAAATGACTTCTAGGAACACCTAAAGTGGCCTTGTGGATTAAAATGGTAAAAATGACCATTTGCGTTATTTACTCTTATTTGATTTCTTTTCTTTGGATTTTGTTTTTGAATGATCTAGATGATGTGGAATTCACCCTTGAATCATTTTACAACCATTAGAACAATCAAACATGGAATTTCCAAACAATGCTATATTAATGCAAACACACATGCGTTCCTAATTATGTTAATGATAAAAAGTTTCTGTTAACCCTAAATTGGGTGATTTAGATCTTGATAACCTTGATTAAAGATTTGGGATGTTACACACCTTGAGCACTAGATGGTTCCAACAAACACCACAATTTCATAGAGACATCCAACTCCAAATATAACTCCTAACAAGTATTTGTAATCTCTAGCCTAGGTGCCACCATGGTGTGCACGCTATCACTTTCACACATGTGGGGAGAGCCAGAGATCTATTAAAGCACTTGAGTAGCAAGGTAGATCTACTTGATTACAAAGCTCTGATCACAATATGATCATGCATAGAGAGAGAGATGAACACATAGCTACCGGTAGAACCCTTAGCCTCGAGGAAGATCTACTCCCTCATCATCATGGGAATCAGCAACGGCGATGGAGATGGTGGTGGAGATCGATGGAGATGGATCCAGGGGAAATTCCCCATCCTGGCAGGGTGCCGGAACAGAGACTTTCTGTCCCCAGAATCTCCCCTTCGGTGGTGGAGGTGCTGCGGAACTTTTCGTGGCTAGAGGCTGGATTTTTTAGGGTTTCTGCATCGAAGGCTTCTTATAGGCGAAAGGGCAAGGTCGGTGGAGGCCGGAGGGGCCCACACCACCCCCTGGCGCGGCTAGGCCTGGCCTGCGCCACCAGGTGGTGTGGCCAGCCCCTGGCCCCTCTCCGTCTCGTCTTCTAGCTCCGTGAGTCTTCCGGTAAAATATCGACTTTGGCTTTTGTCTAGTCCAATTCCAAGAATATTTCTTTTCCAGCTTTTCTTTTCCAAATTTTCTGAAACCAAAACAGCAGAATACAGGCAATTGGCACTGTGGCATCTTGTTAATAGGTTAGTTCCAGAAAATGTGTAAAAATACTCCAAAGTGTGGACAAAACATAAGAAAGTAGATATAAAACAAGCATGGAACATCAAAAATTATAGATACGTTAGCAACGTATCAATAGTGCATTAAACAATCCTTTTTAGTGAACTTGCTGAGTATGCTCATACACAACCATACCTTCTTAACCCTTGCTAGGTTCTAAGCCATTGGAGACGATGTCAACACCAACTTATGCTCAAGAAACCATCATCGACAGCTCAAGTTCTTCAATAAAGTCAATGAAGTCAACATATTCATCAACCGAAGTGAAGACAAAGATCTAATTAGATAGGAGTAGATACTCTAGCCATAAAACCTACTTCTGTAGAGCATTGCTTTATCAGCAATCGCAAGACAGATAGCTTTGAGTTATTCTTTCTGTTTCTTTGTTGTAAGAAGTTTCTTTCTCTCTCTTTCACCTAGAGTGTTCTCTAGATCTTTTGTAAAGAGTCAAGTTGTAATCTATAGTCATGTCTTGGACCTGATGTGTTTCTGTTGTACCACTCTGAGGGATGTAATACTAGTGAACTCTGTTTCATTGGTGTTATGTCAATGACTATAGTGTACTACATCATGCAGTGGTATGCTGGGTCACCGCAGCTGGTATCGGAGCATATGCTTTAACCGTATGTTTAAAACCCTTTTAGGAGACCTGTAGGTTGGATAGTGACTATAGGAGCCATCTTATCTAAACAAAGACTTGTGATGGATATCCACTTGACGATAAACCTTGTCACACTTAAGTTAGATGTTTTTGTCACCTTTCTTAAGGATTAGTTATATGACTTGTTTAGGGAAATGCCATTTTAAGATAGCTTTAAATAGGTAGAACACCACTTAGATATCTTAAGTAAATTAAAACATTGAAGTAGATTATGACTAAGTTTAGGATATAATGTTGAGTAATATTAGTGATGGAGTCTATATTTACAATCCCTATGAAGCAGCAGGATCTTACCGCTAGTTGATACCACTATACCACATAGGGTAGACCATTAGAATATGTATAGATGTAATGGGAAGTAAATCATGTGGGATTCACTTGAGAATTTTACGTGATGAAGTAAGATTTGGTTTAAAATCAAAAATAGTAAGATAAAAAGAAAAGGCATCATGGTGATATTATCTCCGAGACCATGCTAGTACTTAGCTAATAATCTTGTAACAACAGTAAGAAAAGGACAGTGTGGGCCTATGATAGTAGCCATAAGTGGCATAATATTACGATATTTTTTGGATTAAGGTAGTAATTACAATGTTAGTAGTTTTGGGAGCTCATGTGAGAATAGTTTACGATGAAATGGAAAACTAGTAGTCTTTAGTAGTCCTGAAAGAAAGGTAAGGGTTAGTCAAAATCGAAGTGAGAGCATTTTTCTCAAAATTATCCTGTTGCAACTGAGCAATTTGGGTAAATATTGAGACAAAGAGTAGTAAATAATTTAACCCCTAAGTGCTAAGTATCACGAGGTAAACCTATATTAGGAGGTGTCATATACTACACAACTAAGCCTGCATTTTCGAGATGTTTTACTCAACTACTATATTACGGGCTTAGAATGATGTGTGTTATATGTACCACACTTGGATTTCTTGGTTTTTCCTGGATCTTCTTGATTGACTAGATCTATACATGAAGTTTGACTTGGTGTGCAAATGCATGTTGCATCATCAAGTTATTACTTAATGTTATAGACTTAGATAGATAAGGGAATTCGTGTAAGGGAGTGACGAGTTCCGAAGATCAAGACGAAGACTTATAGGAAGAAGGAAGCCAAATGTAAGGGCTATCGACACTATTTTGAAGGATGGATCAGTCCCAACTCATTATGAGCTGGCAATAAGAAGGATTATTAGTGCAGAAAAAGGTGGAGAGCAACATGAAGCAACATGAAGGAAGTTCACTCAAAGCAGGTGATGTTGCTTAGAAGTTAATGAGGTAGTTGTTCCAAGATCATGGAAGTATCATGAACTAGTGCAAATAAGAAGTCTTGGAAAAGGGTGGTATTCAAGCTCTGACAACTCAGAGAGAATGCTAGTAAGAAGTTGAAAACCCGTAGGGTAATCCATACACCTAGGAGGATCCGCAGCCGATATCCATACCTGGTATCCTTGCGGTGTAGCTAATTAGGTCATCTTGGTATGACTTAAAGAGCATAAAACTTGGCTTAAGTTAAGAAAGACATCCAGGAGTATCAAGATAAAGTGATTGTCTTTTGAGACGCTTCGCGAAAACAGCTTTAACAATAAGAGAACATCCAATAGGATTGAAATAAAGAAAAAGGATGTTGGAAGATTCATTTCGGAGATCCACAACTATGTGGGTGTACCGTAGACTCTTTCATGAAACCTTATAGAAGCTGAGTATAAGCTGGACAGAGACCGATATCCTAACCATTGAGATAATGGGTATTATACATGTAGTTTAGAGACCATTAGGAAATGCCAAGGGGGAGAGTAAATAAAAACAACACTG
Organism: Avena insularis; assembly: GCA_023614405.1. Classification (NCBI taxonomy): domain Eukaryota; kingdom Viridiplantae; phylum Streptophyta; class Magnoliopsida; order Poales; family Poaceae; genus Avena; species Avena insularis. Next base: position 250,693,350 of record CM042696.1, read on the forward strand.
AAGTGTTGTTATATGACTTCTTACAAAAGGTCGGAAATGGAAGTACTAAACTATGATGAGATTAAGCCTTATTCTCATAAGGTTATAAGAAGTCATTTTTATAAAGTATTTTTGAGAGTATGTCTAGATTAATGATGGAAGGAGATAAACCAGGCTAACTTAAGTGTACTAGTTATAAAGGGTAAACCACTCGTAAGTTGTCCTTAAGAGTAAAGAGAGTGTTCCAAAATAGACTAGTGTAGTGTAATAGGAAAACCGGATTGGAATGGACAAAATGTGTCCACAACCAATTCTAAATAGGACTCTAAGGATATAATCCAAGAGATTATAGTAAAATAAACCATAGGATAAATTATAAGTGATAGTGGATATTGTCAAGTATGAAGAGAATTCAAAGAAAAAGATTTGGAGATGGGATACCACAATTATCCCCAATTATGATCACAATGGAGTTAAGAAATGTCGTGATCAATACAAGTCAACACCTTATTCCGAAACGTAAGAGAGTACGAACTTCGGGGATGAAGTTGATTTTAAGGGGGGGAGTCTGTAACATCCCAGCATTGGAGCTTAGAAATAAGCTGAGCTCAGGGGTGTGCATTGCATTCATGCATAGAAAATCTGGATAATTTTCACGCTTTTAAATAAAACTTGTCAAAGTGATTGAAGCTTCTCTTAACTTGGTGGAACTGAAGTAGATCATCAAGTTGACTGCAATAAGTTTCAAAATGTCCTTTGATAAAACCTTATCTTTGGGTAATATAATTTGATCTAAGGGTAGATAAAATGTAATAAAACTAAGTCACAACACACTACTTAATAAGGAGTACTGGATCTTCTATAGATCATTACATGGTATTCCATACAACAACTCAAGGATGAATACTTAATATTTTAAAGATGATATCAAGGTATTACCTAACACAAACCCTGAATACCAAGTCAAGTATATAACCCAAGTAAAAGAAATTCAATAATAAATCTTGGAACACTTGTTTGCCATAGATATTCCTACCATGGGTATCATGGTAGTTCTTAAATATGAACTCTTATCACAAATAAAGTAGAATGGAAGACAAGCCAAGACCATTCATCTCACATCTTTGTTGCCATATTAGTAGGTGACATTTCTAATTAACCAAGTCCTAGTGCCTATTGATATTCAATGTAGTGGGATCATTTCCTGACCTAGAACTTATTGACTCTTAGCCTTGGACCTATTATAATGACCTTCCAAAGACCTTAAGTAAATTAATAAGAAGGAGGAACTAGTTTTGTTAGGATGTGCCATCATAAAAGGAATGTGATCGTTAGTGGAGGTCAAACCATTTGATGTTGGAGGAGTTAACTCCCTCATGAGTTAACTAGAATAAGTACCTAAACCCAAGAGTTAAGATAGTGACCATGAAGCTATGAGAAAGCTAGTAGTATTATAGTATCCAATGAGAGTCCTGTTAAGCCAAGTAGATATAAATATAAAGTAAGCTTCCTTAACAAGATAAATCCTATAGAGAGGCTAGTACAAGCCTACTACTTAGTTGAATATAGATCTTGATCAGACAATTAGAAGCCTAAGCTTTGCTTGATCAAAGGTTGGCGATCATTATTCCCAAGTCATTTGAGAATAGATGACCAACTGATAAAGAAGAGTTGTGAGTATACTAAGTTAGGAAAGCCCTAGTAATCTGAATCATCTAGCTTGATCATGAGAAGTCAAGCTAGAATACGATGAAGCATATAATATGAGTTGTATGGAGTAGCTGGAGGAATAGTTGTTTAAACTAGCTTGTAAAAGAGTAAACTTGTGTTATGGGAGTAGCACCCTAACCATTCAAGAGGATTGATATCACATGTATACAGAGAATTGTAATCTGGAAAGCCTTGGAATTAGTTGCAAGATGTATATACAGGAATCAATGGAGCGAGTTAGAAGTAACTAGATTGATGGATTCGTCAAGGGTAGTTAAGAAGTGCAAGTTAGGTAGTAAAGGAATAGTGTTAGGAGAAGTTATAACTAACTAGATAAATGACTTCCTTAAGGGTAGTTTATAAATGGAAGTTGTATATATATACTAGGAGAAGAATGAAGGAGTAATGTTGAAGTGGCAAGACCATGTCATCATATGATGATGGATATGGTGGAGTCAGATGATTGACTTATTCAGGAAGATGTGATCTTTGTGAATAAGATAAGAGAGATTAATAGAGTATATTTAGGAAAGGAATTCCTTATCTGAAGATAAGCTTAGTGACGTATTAAGGTAGGAGTGCTTCAGAAACCTTTAACCAACATTATGTCAAGCCATGACAAAAACCATGTCTACCTCTTTGTCCAAAACTCTAGAATCAAATTGATAGCGGAACCATTTCCTATTCCTAGATAACCATTGAATAATATCTCTTGGACAAATGAAGCTTCCAAGGGATAATTAGAGAACCAGATGTGTGGTTAAGTATGAAAGGCTTCTTTGCTTTATTATATTAAACCCTAATAGAACCTAAACCACATTACTGAGTAATCTTTATAGTTCACTCTAAGTTGAGATATCATTCAAGACTATAAATTCAGGATCAATCCTTAAAACTTGATCCCTAGCAAGATTCACTAATAAACTTGAGGGTAGTGTATCCTCTAGGGACCATAGTGAGTGTGTTATTAGAAACCCTAAATAAATGTTGCTGGGCATTTAGATCACTTGTGCCACCTGAATGATAATGGTTGTTCACCATTATATAATAAACTTCTATCAAAACATTAACCACACTTAAGAAAGTAGTGAGCAACTAGTTTAAGAAGTGATCCATGCTTACTTTGGAATAAGTAGGATGGTGATAGATAGAATTTTAGAGGAATTTTAATAAAGGAAATTCCAAACTTTGAGAACCATAAAACTAAGCCTTCTACAAACTAAAGTTAGCTATTTGTAAATGAATATTTTCATTCCTTTATAAATAACCATTATTCATGCTTAATGACTTAACCAAGATTGCTCTATAGTAATTGTAGACACTACAATACAAGTAGAATTGGAATAGGAAAAGTCACCAACTTTAAAGAACCTTGGAATTCAAATCACTTCATTATAAGCCCCAGGGTTTAATACCTTGTATTATACTTCCATAGTTCCTTTATGAAGCTAAGTATCAATAGAGTTCTCTACATATCATTCAATATTTTAAATCTCTGCCATAAACATTATCATGGTGAAAATAAGAAAATTTCATAAGGTTTACCTTAGAAGAAGCAAATCCCTAAAACCCTAATTTATATTTACTTTACTAAATAAAAGAACCCTTCATATAGTTATGAATATTTTATACACAATAAGAAATGGAGAGAAGATGGTCATAATTTATTTATACAACAATATTCATGACCTACAAATTTTCTGGATATTTAAATCCTTGAAGAATCTCATATTTAAAATGAATTTTTGAAAAACAGAAAATAGAAATAAAAAAGGGGAAACGACAGGGTCCAAAACCGGCCCATGGCCAGAGAAGTTTTTTAGCCTAACCAACGCTCGCGAGCAGCAGTAGTCAACTCCCGCTCGCTTTGTCGTGGCCGAATAGAAGCCTAGGACCAGGTACCGCTTCATCGTCGTCTTCTCGACGTCACAAGCAGCTCTCTGGAACGAGCGTCGTCACCCGATGCCAATCATCGTCTACAGCAGAATTGGACCACCACGATGCTCGCCGATGCCCCGGACCTCGCTGATAAGATCGACCGCATTGTATTCTAACCATCCATACCAGTCTTATCCTCTCTCTCACTCTATAGAGCAAACCCCTCTTCCTTACCAAAACCCTAACCTCCAGCCACCTCAAATCACCATCATATCCGACCTCCCCGAGCTCCATCGTGTTGTCTAGGAGCTTCCTCTTGTCGTCCTGGATCATCTAACAAAAGGAATCAATCCCTATTGCTCACTATCGATGCCATCGACCTCATCTGTCCGTCGCTCGCCCTCGACCATGGCATCACCGTCCGAGCTCGCCTCTCCTTGCTGTCACCTCTACAAGCTTCCTGGTGAGCTTCTGGTTCCGATGGTCCTCTCTGATTCATCCCTGGTCCTCCGTAGCTCCATCCCCACGAACACCTGCAAGCGCCACTGCTGTAGCTCATCGCCGGTCAGCCTCTGGTGCCAAAATCGAGCAGCACAGGTAGAAATAGGATCCCCATCTCCTTGCAGTTCTAACACTACCATATGCACTTGTTGGCGTGGCCTGGTTTGCCACCGACAACCGTTCCCTGGTAGCAGAGGCCGGGTTGGCGTCATCATGACGTCACACCCAGACCAAGTTAGTGTGTTGACCAGTCCGCGCCCGCGTGGTTACCGATGTGGCCACTGGCCCATAGGTCAGTGCCTTGTGCTAGGTTAAGTTGTGGTGTAAAAATTTTTAGAGAGAGGCTCACGTCATCGCTGATGCATTAAATCATTTAGCAGTTTATAAATCCATAAAATGATTAAATCTTGTTAAATCAATATATTTTGTTTCATAATTCAGACAAATATATGTTATATATCAAAATGTTAAGACAAATAAATCCTATAATCTAAACCTATTATTCTATTTTATTTTCCAACTTAAATAAGATAATAATTAGTATTAGTAAATAACCCATTAGGGATAAATCTTAAATAAATGTATTCTATTATTTAAAATTCATAAGAATAAGTATAATATATCAAAATTCTTAGAAAAACAAAATATAAATTTATAAACTTGTTTTGTAAATTTTTCTTGATACTTAACTAAGTATTTATTGTTTATTAAGTCTTTATAAATTAATAAAACTTATAAAAATCATATCTTATTATTTATAAATCATAAAAATATTTATAATATACCAAGATTATCACAAAAATAATATCTATATGTTAAAATTATAATCTTTCACTTTTTAGGTAAATAAAAATTTAATACTCTAATAACTTGAATTTAAACCTATTTCCTTAATTGATAATTCATATAAGGATAAATAAAAATTGCAAATATTTCTAATATTATACATCTTAGACCTAATAATAGTATTTGCCTTAAGTATTAATAGTATGGAGTCCAAATAGTCAAAAACATCTTAATTACAATATTTGTGAAACTATCATTCATAAATAAGTGTGGTATTTTCCAAAAAGATTCTTATGAAATGTAAAATCCTCAACAATAATTTTTTTAAACCTTTTACCATCAATTCAACCACAAGTTTATAAACATATTAAAAATCCAAAGGTAATTCATAAGTAGTTAAATAATATTGTTTCCTTGTTTACAAATCATAACCACCCATTTATAAGGAGACATATGATTCTATTCAATCATAAAATTAAGAAATTATTACTCAAATAATAGTACTACCTCTCTTAATTAACCTTAAAGAAACATTATGAAGTGAACAAACTATAATACCATATAATGACCAAGATAGATAAGTCTCAACTACTAGTGTGGTCCTTATTCAAATGAAGTAATTCTGTCTTCCATAAGAATTGTAACTAGAAAGAAAACCTAAGAGTGTTAACTTATAGTTTAAATGATTTTGTTTAGTTAAATAAGATTTTCCTCAAAAGTTATTATTTCAAGAAATATTAAAAGTAATCCTTAAGTATTTCTATGAAGACTTTAATTAATTAATAACCCTTTTAAGAAATCCCTATGTACCATTCCACACTTGAGTTCTTTATTATTGCGTGCTACTTGTTGTATTTACTAATTGTTTCACACACTCACACAAACTTTAATAAGAAGCACAAGTGTGAAATTGGTATAAAAAGTGCAACACATTCTGAAGAACTCATCACAAGCTTCAAACCCTAGATCACATACGATTAGCCCGGGGATTCGAGTTTACAAACTTGCATTACATTACTTTTTAATAATTGCATATTTCTTCTTTAATCATTCGTCTTACCAGACCAATTATGTTGTTTACAGAATTTGGATCTTCTATTATCTCGAAGACCGTGAGTGCATAATCTTGCAATCACAAAAGGCAAGTTCACAACTTGCTCATGTCCTTTGATTATTTTCTATCAAATGCTTGTAAGTCAAATGTTGTCATCACCTACATTTAAAAAAGGTTAGAAAATACTATTTTCATAATAATATGATTATGGATTAGTTACCAAATGGTAATAATCTATTGATACAATTCCGGTGGTAAAGGAACATAATATCTAGGACTTAATCAACCAATTTCGTCAGTGATTCTAGCACCGTATATTACGCGTTAACCATGAGATTTGGAATGGGATGAAGAAGTCAGCTAGATCTTCTTCCTTTCGCATGGACAGATGACCTTATCGTGAGGCTGTAGCATCCTTGCGAGGACTTAGTAGATGGGAGGTACTCCTAGTTTCTCGCGATATTGTTGTCTAGACTTTCCGTGAGGGGCTGTCGGAGGTATATCTGCCTATATGGGGGTTCCGAGGGACATAATCTGCTCACTGGAGTCTCCAAGGGGTTGCTGACAGTTGTGAGATTCGACACATTTTGATGGCTTTATTGATGGTTTTCTCCTAGATTTGATTGTTTTCTGGCTTTACCTAATGCTGATACTTCGATGGCGAAGAAAACTTGGATTTTAATGTGTGTTTTAGGTTCTGAACGTTAACAGAAGGATTTAACTAGAGAAATACAATATTCTGGAGAACACAAGCAAGTCCCACTTTGGAAGCACGCGAGGGGGCTCACAGAAGCTTTAACGAGCAACTACACGGCGGGAATATTTTTTCCGGCCGTATAGTTCCCACCGTATAGTTGTCGTCGCCTCTGTCTTGTAAAAAGGGACAACTTCCATGAAGGGACCGGGGACGAAAACAAAACACAGCAGCCGCCACACCATCCAAAAGGGAGAATGAAGAGATCCGGAGAAGGAGAAGACGTTCTTCATCTTGCTCCACGATCTTCGACCTCCTAGCCAATACACCCCCATAGCCACTACTTGTGCTTGAGAGAGAGAGATCTCCACCTTGCAAGACTAGGGTTTGAGATTGTTTCTTCCCATCTTCAATTGTGTTGGCTATTTTTCTATTCTTATTGTGGATCTCCTCGGTCATAACAAGACGAATTCCCTTTTTTTGATTATATTGATGATCCGTTCTTCTCTCATGTGTGAGTAATTCCCTTGGGCGTGGGAGATGTAGGGGATTGGTGAGATGTGATGTGATGTCATATATTTTCCATTAGTTTGTGATTGATTCTAATTACTATATTATGTGTGCTTGAATATCTGTGGGATGTTTAATTCTTGTTGTCCAATTAAGGGCCCATACAACATGATACCTTGTTCTACATAGATAAGATCTTGTTCGCTAGTGGACTGGTCATACATCGTAAATGTATCTATAATTTTTGATGCTCCATGCTTGTTTTGTATCAACTATCCTATGTTGTGTCTACACTTTGAGGCATTTTTATAAATTTTCTGGAACGAACCTATTGATAAGGTGCCATAGTGCCAGTTTCCTGTTTTCTGCTTTTTTTATTTTAGAACATCTATTAAAGAAATATTCTCGGAATTGGACGATACAAAAGCCGAAGTTCCTATTTTTCCCGACACGACACAGAAGTCCAAAGTAGAGACGTATGAGAGCCACGAGGCGGCCACACCATAGGGTGGTGCCCCTCCTGGGCATGCGAGGCCCTGGTGTGGGACCCTCAGGCGGCACTGACCTTGCCTCTTCGCCTATATAAACCCCCCGAGACGAAAACCCTAAGGGGAGGATCAGAATTCCACGAAAAGTTCCATAGTGTCGCCGCCACCGAAGAGGAGATTCAGGGGACAGAAGTCTCTGTTCTGGCACCCTGCCGGGACGGGGAAATGCCCTCGGAGCCATCTCCATCGACTCCACCACCATCTCCATTATAGTTGCTAACTCCCATGATGAGGAGGGAGTAGTTATCTCTCGAGGCTATGGGCTCTATCGGTATCTATGTGTTCATCTCTCTCTCTCTCTATGCATGACCTTATTGAGATCATGAGCTTTGTAATCTAGTTGAATAAGTAGATATATTCTGGTACTCAAGTGCTTTAATTAATCTCTGCTTATCCCCACGTGTGTGAAGTTGACAATGTGCACATCGTGTGGCACTTAGGCTAAGGTTACAGAAATACTTATCATGAGTATAATTTGAGTTAGATGTCTCTCTGAGATTGTGGTGTTTGTTAGAACCATCTAGCGCTCAAGGTGGTAGTGAGGGGTTATCTAGATGGGGAATGCGAACTTTAAGGTGTGTTGTTATAGCCCTACATCGTACAACCGGAGATTAGTTCAGGGTAGCATAATGAAGAGAAGATATTTATATGAGAGTGTCCACTAGTGAAAGTATGATACCTAGGCCTTGTTCCTAAGCATTGAAACACCTTTTACAATCAGTCTGTTACATGTTTGCTTACTGCCACTCTTATTTCAGATTGCAATTACCACATATAATCATCCATATTACTTGTATTTCACTATCTCTTCACCGAACTAGTGCACCTATACACCTGACAAGTGTATTGGGTGTGTTGGGGACACAAGAGACTTCATGTATCTTGATTACAGGGTTGCTTGAGAGGGATACCTTTGACCACTTCCTCCCTGAGTTTGATAAACCTTGGGTGATCCACTTAAGGGAAACTTGCAGCTATTCTACAAACCTCTGCACTTGGAGGCCCAACACTGTCTACAAGAATAGAAGCGTGGATAGACATCAAGTTATTTTCTGGTGCCGTTGTCGGGAGGTAAGGTAAAAGATACTCACATCCTCTGGCTACTAAGTTATCTTCTAGTACTGTTGCTGGTGTGTGAGTGCTCGAAGTTATTTCCTTTAGATTCTGCAATTATATCTTTTTGTTTCTTATTTTTATTTTCACTAGTTAGGCTTAATGGAAAACAACAAAAACATTAGAGAGCTTTATAGTATTTATCTTGAGTTAGGACATGAAGTGTTTGAAGAGAAAATTAAAAAACCTATGGAACTTTATTTGCATGCTAATAGCAATGTTATTAGTATGAATTCTTTGAACACCATTATTGCTAATGCTATGGAAAAGTCTAAGCTTGGGGAAGTTGGTTTTGATGAGCCTGATATTTTTAGTCCCCCAAGCACGGAGGAGAAAATTTACTTTGATGATACTATACCTCCAATATATGATGATTACAATGATGAATATGATATTTTCAGTCCACCTACTATTGAGGAGAAAATTAATTATGATTACAATATGCCTCCTATATTTGATTATTATGGTGATGAGAATAATAATGATAGCTATTTTGTTGAATTTTCCACCACTACGATTAATAAGAATGTTTATGCTTATAGGGAGAGTAATAATTATTTTATGCATGTGGCTCATGATAAGAATGTTTTATGTGATATTTATATTGTTAATTTTATTCATGATGCTACTGAAAGTTATTATGAGAGAGGGAAACATGGTTTTATATGTCTCAACAATATTAAGTTTCCCCTCTTTATGTTGAAATTTTTGAAGTCGCAGTTCTTTTGCTTTCCTATTCTTGTTTCTTTGTGCTTTCATGACTTGTTTCTTTATAAGATTATTTTTCATAGGAAGTGGGTTAGACTTAAATTTGTTCCATATTTACTTCTTGATGCTCTCTTTTACTTCAGTTCATATTTCTTATGTGAGCATCATCGAAATTATCATGCCTATCTTAATGGCTATAAAGAAAGTGCTTTTGGGAGACAACCCATTATATTTTTACTTTTAGTTTATTTTTGTTTTGTTGAGTCTTGGAAGTTATTGCCTCTGTAATAACCTCTCCTTATCCTTTTTGTTTGGTTTTTGTGCCAAGAATAATCTCTAATGAGAGGAAAGTAAGATATGGGGAAGTTGCTGTCCCAAAACAGATTTCTGTGCGTCACTGTAAAAAATCATGAAAAATCTCAGTACGACAGATTGAGATGTAATTTGTCGTTCTTATGCCCCAGGTTATTACCCAACTTTCGTTAGTGTTGCACTTTTTGATTTGAGCAACATACGATTTTCGAAAAAATGGGTCTTTACCTGCTGGTCTGTTTTGACACATTTCTGCCATTATTTGCATTTGCCTCTTAATCGGTTTCTTTTTGAGTTCTCTTGGATCACTTGAGCTTTTAAAATAAATTGCTATAGTAGATTATGTTTTAATGGAAGTTTTACTTGTGTTGGAACTAAACCTAAAGACTTATTATCTTGAATACTCTAATGTTGCTAATGAAGATTGTGTGAAGTTTTGTATGAAGGAAATTTTCAAGTGTAGGGAAGAATAATGTGATGAGATGAAGTATGGAAAAAAGCTCAAGCTTGGGGATTCCACCCGTGTCACCCCGAGAAATATTCAAGAAGTACAAGCGTCAAAGCTTGGGGATGCCCAAGGCATCCCCTTCTTCATCAATAATCTCATGTATTCTTTCAAGACACTTTATTTTTATTACCTTATGCACTATGTGTTATTTTTGAAGTGTCTTTTTTTAGTTTTCTTTTGCTTTATTTGCCAGAATAAGTTGGTTGGATCCCAACGCACTTCTTTTGGAGAGAGACACACCCCGTTATTCATTACCTAGAACACTCTAGTTTTCACTCTTACTAGATCATGTAGGCGCGCATTGCTGCGCCCGTCCATTAGGAGAATAGATTGTTATGAATTGATGAAAATATATTTGATAACATGTTCCAAAGTATCGAGTCATGTTTCGGAATATATTTCATAATGTATGCTCTTATAATAGCAACTTGCATGTACCCTTATATGGTGAAATTCATTTGCATTTTAAGCTAAAATTCTTCATAGGTTTGTTAGTGGTTAATTGGAAGGATAGCATGGAGAGTCAACAAAGAGAGAATAGGTGTGATATGTGAATGTTCTACATTGTTCAAATTATTTTTAGAATCATTAATTTTTGTAATCCTTAATATTGTTCTTCTATTCTGATTGTTTTTTTCACGAATGGGAAAGAAACTGAATACAAAAATCGTGAATCATTGTAGTAGGAAAGGAATTGACGCATGTGTAATACTGTAAAATACATCCTTAACTACATCATAGAACCAAAGAGACATGCCAAGATTTCCAAAAAGTAAGATGGCGTCAAAATGGAAACAAAGTTATTGTTCTGGATATGCCTTGATTAACTATTTCACCGACACACAAAAATAAGAAGTAATTTATATATACTGTCATAATTTTAGAATCAATACCTTTGAGTTGCAAAAGAAGCACACCAGTCTAATGCTGAAGAAATCAGCCAAAACGATGCATAAATCAACTCAAACAGGCCAAGTCCAAGCCCTACGGAAACAAACAGCAAGGGCGTAGAGTTCGGACCAGATTCTCCCGCCCTGTCACCATGATCGACCTCAGACAATTTACAATGGTGCAAGTGTCGTGGATATAAGTATAGCAATGGCAAACATTTATAATAATAAGGCGTATACTATTAAGTGAAATTAGTTATGTAATTGAGGAACTCACCTGTCCAGCAGAAATTGGTAATACCGAGTCCAACAAAACCAACCAGATGAAAATTCGACCAATCACCAGGAAGCAATAGAATGTAAGCAACTGAGCTAGAACAAGCAGAAATAGAATCAACCTATCAGTCCTCCATTAGACCTATCAGACCACCATTATACATGGGCAGAGAAATATATTTCTGATTTAGAAAAGATGACAATTGTTATCTGAAGAAGATGGGTATTTCATTTGGAAATAGAATCAACCTATCAGACCACCATTAGACCGGGAATCTGCTATTGAGTGGGAGTAGCACGGGTAGAAATTGAGGCAAGAGATTTTATAGGACATGTAGGCAGTGTAGTGGCAGTGTAGTGACGTACCATAATCATTTGCCGCTATCAATTTGTGCACCATGGCTGCCATTAGGGATTTGTAAGAACTGAAAAATAACATGGTCATAAAGATCAATTAAGACCGGCGCATTAGATCGCCATGAATGGGGAGGAGAGGGCAGGATCTGTACCGCATCCGCAAGAGAAATTGATGGCCGCACCAGATTCTGGCCTGCGTTCGAACGGATCTAGAGGTGTGCATCTGGTCTTGATCGGTCGAATCTCGATTGGAGTCTGCTGCATGCCCGCTCTAGATTTCGGCCTGCGGTCCAATCGATCGGGAGGTGTGCATCTTGTCTGGGTGGTCGAATTTATATTGGAGTCTGCCACCACATCGTGTGTCCTCTTCAAAAAAATTCTGGTGGTTCCGGATGAGTAAGGAGACCCATTTTCCATTGGAGTATGCTGCCGCATGTGTCCTCTTCAAAAAAAATCCGGTGGTTCCGTACGAGGAGACCCGGTTGACAAAAGGTGGAGTAGAGCGGGCCAAAATAGATAGACATTCTAGCCCAATTAAGCACAGAAAGACTTTTTGATGTCCAGAGAAGCGTCCCTAAGGGATAATTCGGTCCACGTGGGAGTTGAGGATCATCCAACAGCCAGAATGACGTGGGGGCGCGATCGGACGGCCAAAACTGCCTAGTTCGTGGGAGGCCTCCTTTTTTACTCGGTTTTAATATCCCTAATTCTAGCCTAATTAAGCATAGAAAGACTTTTTGATGTCTAGAGAAGCGTCCCTAAGGGATAATTCGGCCCACGTGGGAGCTGAGGATCATTCAACGGCCAGAATGATGTGGGGGGCACGATCGGACGGCCAAAACTGCCCAGTTTGTGGGAGGCCTCCTTTTTGACTTGGTTTTAATATCCCTAATTGTTCTATGAGTGTTCTCCTTTGCTAGCACTGCGTTTAGCTTTAGTTTTCTTATTCTTTTGGCTTAGAACTTTTTAGTTCTTCTTTGCAGATGGGTGAGACATGCTCTCTGGTCTTTATTGATTATTATCTTTGAGAGTTGTTTCAAATAAGTCGATTGGTGTTGGAAAAGAGTAGGAAGTTTCATGCTTATAGTGGTACAAAAGGAAGCTTGTTTTGACTATGACATAGACTTTATCATGTCATGCTAGATGTTGCTTTGACCATATGCTTAGTGATTATTGTTGTAGCATGACTTGTTTCAAACAATTGATATTGCTTAATGTTCCTTGAAAGAATCATGCGTTGTTTTAGCATACAAAAGCATAATGTTGTGGTGTTCTCCTTTGATGCTTTATTTCGGTTGACTTGGCACATGCTTACACCATGTTAAGACTATAAACCAGTCACCATAGCCTCTATGATCATTTAGTTTTTGACTTGCAATATCACTTTATGATTTAATTAATATTGTTTTGTCTCTTTGCATGATTATGGCCATTATTGCTCTCTTAGTTGGTCTCTCCCAGTCTTTTGTAGGCCTCCACCTGTAGCAAGTATGAGTTCTACTCATGCATCCAACCTCCAAGAAAACCAAGTTATTCCAAAGAGTCCACTATAAATTCCTATGCATGGTGCGTTACACCATTCCAAGTATATTCATGTTTTTATCTACCTTCCAAATTAAACTTTTGTTATGTCAAAATTAGTGATTAAAGATCTCACAAACTTGATGGCACACTTTATTTTCTTGCTGACGAGGGGTTAACTCATAAATGCCCACTGTTATGGACTTGGGTTTTGGAGGAGGGAGCGCTAGAGGCATCAATCGGCTAGCAAACAAGCACATAGGGACGCAAGATTTACCCTGGTTCCGGCCTCGTAGAGGTCCCTACTCCTACTTGTCTACTCTTGGAATTATCGAGGGATTCAAAAGTTACAGGGGTGCACAGATGCAATCTAGCGATGGTTGTGGAAACTAGGGTTGTGATTGTCCTCCTCGTCGCCCCCCTAGCCTTTATATAGATAGGCTAGGTCCCAGGTAGCAGGTAGAGTCGATTATAGATTAGGATTTGTCCCTTTAAACTTTCTATCTTAAGCTTCGTCCTGTGCTGTAAGCAATCGAAGTCTCCGTGGATCACCTGAATCCTGTATTGGGCCTTGGTAAGGCCGTGGGCTTCTGCCATACCTGGACCATATATGCCAAACTCGAGTACCTGTAAGGTATGCCCACGACAATAGCCCTAGAGTGTCCAATGGAATCCTAGTGCGCACAATAGCCAAGCATATTTTTCGAGTACTTTGATTGATGTCATAGGTATTGTTGATATATGTGCTTGATTCATCCGATGCCTCGGGATCAGTTAACTGCCTTAGGGAAAAACAACGCAATCTACTCAAAATCGAGTCCCTGGACTCGAACTCAGAAAAGTGCTGGTGTAATTTGACTTAGGCCGCGGAGGTCTTACAGGAGTTGAATCCCAGTATATAAGTGTGAGCACTCGACGCGTCCGTCAAGGCATATTTCATCGTACCTGCAGGCACGGATATTTTCTGGTAGAGTGTAGCAGATGCGTTGTCAGGCCTTATTCAGGTCTTATCTTCACGTCATAGACACGGCATCCGAATTTTTTCATCGAAGAGACGATTCAGGTGACCTAGGAGACATAGTCTCTTTGCAGGGAAGTTATGAGGCAGAGTCGCCATAGCATTCGAGTGTGGATGTTATCAACACAGAGTGTAATGTATAAGAAAGAATCATAGGCTACACGAACAGCGCTCCCTATAGGAGTAGCCCCCGAGTGCCTATTCGAGTCGAAGACTCAAGTGGGGATTATAAGTACTTTGTGACTATTGTTGTCTTTTTTGCTTGTTTTAGTCGAATGTGCCTTCAGCGCTCCCTATGGGAGTAACCCGAAGTCCACGGTCGAATCGTTAATTCGAGTGAAGGGTTCTTCAATGTCTTAGAAAGAAAATTTCTTCGGGTGTGCGACCAGCTCTCCTGTTAGGAGTAGCCCCCGAGTGCTTGGTTGAGTCGAAGACTCGAGTAAGGACTAAAGAAGTCAAAAGGTGCTCCTACTGGAGTTGATGACATCATTGCTAATGGTGAGATGACCTCAGTTGCCCGCATGAGCTATTTTGATGGGACGTGACAAGTAGTGGGTCCCACTTTCTAACTTTGATTTGACCAGGCGTGCGTAATCTTTTGGTTTAACTGTGTCTCCTCGATTCCCGCATGTAATGGGAGGAGTGGGGTGACGCTTCGTGGTTTACCCTTGCCACACGTCAATGTCGATGTATGCCACACGTCTAGTAGATTTTCTTCTGGCCATTGGATGGCATCTGCTAGGAGGTTAAGTAGGGGCACACCATGCGGTAATTTCCCCACATCACTCTTCTAGATTGTGCTCCTCCGCCATTGTTGTTCTTGCTGCTCCTTTGTACACATCTCCTCCGTGGCACTGGACCAACTCTGCATCTTGCCCAGCTACTTCCTATGCTCACATCGCCAGCATAAGATGGGCAAGAAGAAGGGAGGTTCCACCGCTGGATCTACGGCTGTCGCCATCGCAACCAAGAAGAAAGGTGTCGCCGCCGTGGGCACCAGCGCTTCCGGAGCTGTGAAGAAGAAGGGCACGGGAACGCGCGTCACCAATGGGTCATGGCGCCCATCCATCATCAAGCCATCGGAGTTGTTCACCCAGCGCCAGGACGGGGCGCTTTCCATCGTGGAGGGCGACTCGCACATTCCCAATGACGAGGTAATCCCCAATCCTCCTGCAGGTTTTCGAGTGATATTCCTTGCATTCATCATTCGTGGTCTTTCTCTTCCCCTGCATCCGTTTGTTAGGGGTCTCCTTTGCTTCTATGGGCTTCAGCTCCATTAGCTGACCCCCAATTCTATCCTCCACATTGCCTGATTCATCACTCTTTGCGATTGCTGGCTCGGAATCGAGCAGCACTTTGGCCTCTTCAAGAAGCTCTTCAATCTCAAACGTCAATCGGCATCGGGCTCCATAGTCTACGACATAGGAGGCTGCGGTATCCACGTCGATTCCAGCGTTACTTACTTCAACATCAAGCTCACTGCGTCTGCCCAAGGATGGAGGGAGAAGTGGTTCTACATCCATGACCAGAAAGCGGATGGAGAGCATTCCGGACTCGCACCCTTCGATCTGATGGCATCCTGCAAGCAAAGGAGGTCGTGGAAGAACGTTGTGATGCCCGTCGAAGTCGAAGAGACAGAGGCCCTCTATTAACGTGTCTGCGACCTCGAACAACGTATAGGCAAATAAGTAGGCGACGCAGATCTTATTCGCACTTGGATGCATCACCGGGTACAGCCTCTGTAGGCCAGGGCGCACCCGATGTTTCGCTGTACCGGTGCTGGTGATGCCACTCGCATTTCTATGGAGGGCATTTCTTTGAGTGAAGTGGACAGGAGGTCACGACTACTGACTAAGTACACCGCCAAGGAGGATCTCTTGGGTGACTCTATCGTGCCTCCATTTTGTGCCAGCAATCCTCCGCCTGAGGTGGATTTTACTTCAGAGTTTCTTGTTTTTTCGATTGCTTGTAGGTGCCTTTGTATACTGATACTTTGCCTGTTTGTTAGGACTAGGCCGTGGCCACCAACTTGCCTCCCCGGCCCGAAGGAATTATTCCTCGCGAGGTGGATGAAGAGGACGAGTCGAGCTCCACCATCCCCGTGGAAGAAGAGGAGGAAGCCCTCGAGTCCAGTGACCATGGGACTCACAAGCACTCCTGTAGCAAGGATTCGGATGCCTCCTCGCTGACGGTGCTAGAGGATCCTCCTGCTGCTGCAGAGGAGCCAATCCCCGCCGTGCCTGTACGCGCCATGGCTCCTCCCGCGCGGAAGAAGCTGAGGTTGCCAAAGGAGTCGTCGGATGATTCCTTCGACCTTGACAAATTTGACGGGTAAGTTTTTAATATTTGTGAGTTCGTCCTGTTTTCCTTGAAGTTTCCCTTCTGAAGTGGTACTGGTCATGTTGGCAGTCAAACAGTGTCATCGTCCTTCGACGACTGCCAATTAGTGAAAGAATCCGGAGTCGCGGACTCTAAAAACAAGGGGGTGGCTGTACGGTCTCCTTCTCCTCCAGTGGCGGCCCACCTCGGTGCCAATTCTTCGAGTTCCTCCCCATGAAGGGGGGCTCCAGATGGTTGCACGGAAGCCCACTCGACAGGAACCTTCGAAGTCCCTAGAGGAGCATGTAAGTGTTTTTTTCCGTTGGCATTCGAATTTGTGCACTTTATTCAGTTTGCCAATGATGATGCTTCTTATCTTTTGATGTAGCCTAGCATGAAGGATTCCACTCGCCTCGTGGAGCAGATTCTTGCCTCGGGTCGGCAGCATGCCTTGCTGGACAACCGCCCGTCGTGTAGTCGAAGGTTTGTGTTAATCTTGTCTCTCTGTTCTTCTTGAATAGAGGTTGGCGGACTCATGCGTTGTCGTGTTCTGTCCTGCGTAGGTGAGAATAATGAGCTTCTCCGTTGCGTAACTTCCCTCGAAAAGGGTCTTGCCGTAGCGGAGAAGAAGGGTGATGAGGTAGTCGTGGCTCCAGAGGAGTCACAAAAACGCGAAGAACATCCACGTGCTTTCACTGCCAAAAGGGAGAAGGTATTCGAAGAACAGCTTTTCTTGATTGCAAAAGCTCTCTCGGGTATTCTTCAGCTTCACTTGCATTTTTCCCTGTTTTTGTTCTATGTCGTTGTGCTGATACCCTGTGTTTTTCAGATGCTGCCGGCATAAGCTTCGACGCCCAAGCTTTGCGCCGCGCAGATGCCTTGGCTGGCGCCGTGTCCGCAGTCGAGGACCATAGTGTCTCCCTCCAAGACACGCTCGGGAAAGCCAAGGGCGTGCTGAGCCGCCTCCGAGAGGATATGGTTCCCAAGGCCAGCTTAATCAAAAATCTTGATGGCTTGGTGGAATCCTTCGCAGAAGGCATCTCGATGGACTTAAAGAATGCGCAGTGGTCTGTCGGCGCCACCATGGCACTTGCGATGGCGCAAGCACATGGTGTAGAGCTGGATGCGAGCATGATCTCCAAGGCGATGCTTGTCGACGCAGATGGCCAGTAGGTAGTGTTCGCTCCCTTCGCCACTAGATGCAGTAAATATGGGCCTCGTCTCATCGAGACGGTCACCAAGTATTCCGAGGAACTGCGGCGAGTGAAGGCGGCAAAGGCTACAGTGTTTGGGGCTACCACTGGGAAGTCTGTGGCATCCGATACTGCCACAGATTCGAGGAAGCCCCCGAAGTCGAAGTCAAAATCGAAGAACCAGGACGTGCCTTAGCTGTCATATGTAATAGTGTAGCTTCCCTTTTGTTGGACCATGTTTTGTGGGGGTACCCCTGTTGATACTTTGCTGAATTTGAATCTGTCCTTTTGATCAATGGATAATTGGTCTTATTTGCCTCTTGTTTGGCTGTAATAGGGTCCTTCGAGTCGTCCTCCTGACTCTCCTCCCATTGATGAGACTGTGGCGTGACCGTGTTCAATGGTGGAAGAGCTATCGTTGCTTGCACGACTGCGCGATCGCATAAAGCAGTTGGAGCGAGAGTAACGTGGACGTGTGGAAGTCGAAAGCCGAGAAGGCCACTGCTTGCGAGAAGTATCTCCTGGACGAAGTTGCGCAGTTGAACGAGCAATTTAAATGTTAGCTGTATATCTTCTTTTCCTTTTCTTTGGCCACTCGCGGCGATGCTCTATCTTATGCTCTTTTCTTTCTTCTTGTAGTTGTTAGCGCTCGTCAACCACATGATGAGAGGTATCGGGTTGCCATTCGCTTGCATAATCTGACCCAGTTGCAGCTACAAGCTAGCGGTTACTTCTGGGTGGATCATGACCGTGTAGTCGTGTTTGCGACGCTGCCGGATTGTCCCTCACGAGTGCTTTAGTGCTTGAAGAAGGCGCAGTCGTGCCTTAGGCATATCTTCCAAGCGATGTTTCCTCTGGACGTGGTTCCATCAAGCTTGCTAGCTTTGCTGGCGAAGTTTCAAGATATCAGCGCGGTCCGCGAGTGCGTGGACCAGCAATTGGTCATGGGTGCCAAGGCTGCATTGGTGCTTGTTCGATTGCATCGACCAAATGTCGATGTCACGGCTGTTGCCGCTGAGCCGCCGCCAATAGAAGGGATGACCTGGAACATGGTCCCACACTACCAGGCGGTTGATCGGCCAGTTGAAGATATCGTCGTTTTCTTTGAAGATCAAAGAAATGTTCTCCTTTTTTAGCAGTAGTGTAGTTTGTATCCTGCACATAGATGTATAAGTGTTGTAAAATTTATATGATTATACTGGGTGTGTTTGATACCCATTAATGTGTAAAGATCTTGCAAGCTTGTATATTTTTTGAGTGTATTGTAAGATACATGTCCTTTTCGTTAGCCTGACGTGTATTTATCTCAGCACCTTGCCAACCTGTCAGGTGCATTGCAGCTAGGTTGGTGTTATCAAGGGTTCAGTTGGTAGTGTGTTAGCTACTCAGGATACTGTGTTGTTCATGTAACATGATGTAAAGGGTGGCGCAACTCTCAAGTAAAATAATTGCAAGGAAAGCAGAAAAACACAGGATTTGGGGCGCTTAGCTTTATTTATTTGTAGAATATCATGAGGTACAATGTGTGGCTAAGTAGCCTGGCTCAATAGCCTTATTTGTAAAGTAAAAACATCTAAGGGTAGAAATGGTGCAGTCATGCAGTCTTTAAGGCGATAAACGCCACCTGGGATTACTTCGGTAATCGGGTAATGTCCTTCCCAAGGGGACTCGAACTTGAGGTTCCCTTGTTGCTTCAGTCACAGGACCAGGTCTCCTTTGACGAATGATCTCGGGCGTAGCTTTCTGCTGTGGTAGTTGTGGAGGTTCTGCTGGTAGATCAGGGATCTCTCTGTTGCAATCTCACGTGCCTCATCGAGGAGGTCGACGGAGTCTTCGAGTGCAAGAATTGATTCTTTCTCGCTGTAAACCACCACCCGCGGGGCTTTATAATGCACTTCTGCAGGTAGTACCGCTACAGCACCGTGCACCATGAAGAACGAAGTGTAGCCTATGGCGTTGTTTGGAGTTGTGCGCAGGCTCCAAAGTACTGATTGTAGCTCGTCTGGCCAGCACATAGCAGCTTGTTCGAGTGGCCGGAGGAGCCTTTTCTTGATTCCACCACAGACGAGGCCGTTGGCCTTTTCGACTTGACCGTTGGTCTGGGGTTGGGCCACCGAGGCATACCTAATATTTATTCCCAGGTTCTCGTAGAATTCCTAGAACTCCTTGGAGGTGAAGTTTGGCCCATTGTCTGTGATGATTCTATGTGGCACCCCGAAGCGGAAGACGATGGAGTCGAAGAACTTGACGACGCTGGCTCCTAATTGATTTGTCACCGGCATGGCCTCGATCCACTTGGTGAATTTGTCGACCGCGACTAGGAGGTAGACGTATCCTCCTTGCGAGGACCTCAGGAGCTTACCGACCATGTCGAGTCCCTATTGCGCAAAGGGCCAAGCCACTGGTATTGGTCTGAGCTCCACGCTAGGTGCGTGCGGTTTGTCCACGAATCACTGACAAGTGTTGCAGGGCTGGACGATGTCCTTGGCATCATGCATGGTCGTCGGCCAGTAGAATCCAGCTCGTAGAGCTTTGGCGACAAGAGCACGACTGCCAGCGTGGTGCCCGCAAGTGCCTTCGTGTATGTCAAGGAGGATGGCTCTTCCGTCCCCATTGGAGACACACCCCTCAAGAACTCCCGTGATGTTGCGCTTCTACAGTTCACCATTGATGAGGGCGAATGCCTTGGATTGCGCGCTATATCACGCGCATCAGTCGGGTCATCTGGCAACCTTTTGCTGAGAAAGTATGTAACATATGGGTGCGTCCAGGATGGCTCGATCATCATGACCTCCATGGGACCTTCGAGTCCTGTATCCGGCTTCGTTTCATCGAGTGGGTGGTGTAGCCCCCGAGTCTATTGGTGTGCTTGTTTTCTTCTCTAGAACCTTGGGCTTGATGGAGCATTCGTAGATGCGCTCTAGAAATACTCCAGGTGGCATTGGAGCACAGGTGGTGCCGATGTTAGCGAGTATGTCTGCTTCCTCATTTCTGTCGTGGCGGACATGCCATAGCTCGCAGCCATCAAAGTCTCCCTCGAGTGTGTCGTAGAGGTAGCGGTAGGCGATCATGTTGTCGCTCAAAGCATCGCACTCGTTCATTGTTTGGTTGACCACCAATTTGGAGTCGCCGTAGATGACGAGTCACTTGGCGTCGCAGCCTTTCGCCATCCGCATTCCATGAATCAAGGCTTCGCATTCAGTTTCATTGTTGGAGGCTGTGAACTGCATTCGCAGAACATACCTCATCTTGTCACCTTGGAGCGATGTAGTATGACACCTGCGCCATCTCCTTCCTTTCGCTTGGACCCGTCGAAGTGCATTGTCCATAGGTAGGACATGTCTAGCTTGTCGGGGAGCTAGTTCTCCATCCAGTGCACGAGGAAGTCCGGGAGGACTTGCGATTTTATCACGTCGCGCTTCTCATATGTGATGTCTTGCGGAGACAGTTTGATTCCCCAAAGCGCGACTCATCTAGTGGCGTCGGGATAATTGAGTATATGCCTAAGCGGGGCGTCGTTTACCACCACGATTGGGTGATCCTGGAAGTAGTGGCGCAATCGCCTGTCTGTCATAAAGACACCATACGCCAGCTTCTGGTAGTGCGGGTACCGCTGCTTTGTTGGCGTGAGCACCTTGCTGAGGTAGTAGACTGGGCGTTGAACACCGTGGACTTTATTTTCTTCGGCTCGCTCCTCCACGAGCATAGTGCTGACCACTTGGTTGGTGGTGGAGATGTATAACAACAACGGCTCCTTTTCGCGAGGCGTTACCAATACTGGCGAGGTGGATAGTAGAGGCTTGAGGTCTTCGAATGATTCTTGTTCTTCCTCTGTCCACTCGAACTTGTCAGCTTTACAGAGAAGCTGGTAGAATGGCAGTGCCTTTTTTCCCATGTGACTGATGAATCGACTGAGCGCCACGATTCGCCCAGCTAGCTGCGTGACGCCTTTTATGTTATTTGACTTCTCCATGGCCAGTTATGCCTTTATTTTCATCATGTTAGCCTCAATCCATCTTGCGGAGATGAGATATCTAAGAAGTTTCCCAGATGGTACGCCAAAGGCGCATTTGTCCAGATTGAGCTTGATCCTGTAGCGATCAAGGTTGTCGAAGGTTTCGTGGAGATCGTCGAGTAATGCGGCTTCATCTTTGGTTTTGACGACAATGTCATCGACGTAGACTTGGATATTGCGACCAAGTTGATTCTTGAGGTAGGCCTGCATACACCGCTGATAGGTGGCTCCTGCATTTTCTAGCCCGAAGGGCATCGTGTTGTAGCGGAACACACCAAAGGGTGTTGTGAATGCCGTTTTCTCCTTATCTTCCTCCTTCATTCGAATCTGATTGTAGCCTGAGTAGGCGTCGAGGAAGCAGAGGAGCTCGCATCCCGTAGTGGAGTCGATTATCTGATCGATCCGTGACAACGGGAAGTGATGCTTGGGGCAGTGCTTGTTCAAGGTGGTGAAGTCCACGCACATCCGTAGGATATCGGTGCCCTTTTTAGGCACAAACACTGGATTTGCGAGCCAGGTGCTTTCCTTGATCTTGCGTATGAATTTGGCATCGAGGATTCTGTTTACTTCCATACCGACCGCTTTTGCTCTTGGTTCAGACAGTCGCCGTAATGTTTGCTTGACTGACCTTGCGTCTGGATTCACGTTGAGTGAGTCCTCGGTGAATTCCCTGGGAACTCCTAGCATGTCCGCTGGACACGAGGCGAAGATTTCCCAGCGCTCACGGAGGAATTTGACGAGCGCGAGTTCCTATGCGGGACTCAACTTGTTCGCAATGAGGGTTGTCTTGGTTGGGTCCGTTGGGTGGACCTGGACTTTCTTGGTGTGCACCGACGAGTTGAAGGATAGGTCGGGTGAGCTTGGCTTGCTCAGGGGAGGCAGACTGTTGTCTGTCGACTCCTTCAACCTTGCGAGGTCCTCTTGCATGCCGAAGGACTAGGAGATTCTGTTGAATTTCCTGTCGTAGCTGTCAGACCTCTCGAAGCTTCCATTGATTGTGATGACGTTGTTTGGGCCTTGCATCTTCATCTGCAGGTAGGCATAGTGTGGTACCGCCATGAACCTCGTGAATGCGACACGTCCGAGGATGTAGTGTTACTGCGAAGGCCAGTCGACGACTTCAAAGTCGATGCGTTCTCGCCGAAAATTTTGCGGCGTGCCGAAGACGACGTCGAGGTTGATCTTGCCCAGGGGGTACATGCTATTCCCTAGGATGATGTCGTGGAATGTCGTGTCTGAAACTTCCAGACATGTTAGAGGGATCCTCATTGCACGCAAGGTACTTGCAAACATGAGGTTGATGCCTCTTCCGCTGTCAATGAAGACACGACTCATATCGAAGCCCCCAATTTATGCCTCGAGTACGAGGGGATAGTGGCCTGGGCGAGGTACTTGGCACGGGTGGTCACGCTTGTTGAAGGTGATGCAGGACTCGCTTCCACTAAGGTACTCAGTGGTGGAGGGCGGCGAGTTTATCGCCAATTTGACTTGGCGAGTGATTGCCTTCTGCACTCGATTTGAGGGGCGCCCTTTTTGGATCACCCCCATGTTGCCCAGTGCTCGTGGGTATGGATCGCCTCCATGGTTCTGGACGGGTGCCGCCGTAGGTGGTGGTGGTCCAGGTGGTGGTGGTGCTCCGGGAGCCACGGCGCTCGGGCCAGGCCTTCGTGGAGCTTGAGGAACTCGTGGCAGTCCTTGAGAAGGTGGCTGGACATTTTCTTGCCGTCGTGTTTCTCGATGTAGAAGTGTACGTTGCACGGTCCGGACAATTTTTCCTGGATGGATAAGCCAGGTGCCTCGTCACGAGTGCGGCACTGCCACACTTGCGTGGTTTTCCCACTATCACGGTATCCACCACTGCAGTATCCGCTGTTGTGGTTGTCGTCGCGTTTGTCAGCGTTGCCGGCCACGACCATGTCGACCTCTTCGCGGTCCTCATAGACGCGCATTCGACATTTCCATCGGCGATCATGTCTACGCCCTAGGTCATCGTCATCATCAGAGTAGGCATGGTTTTTCACCGAGTCCTCTTCGTCGGCCCACCGATTTGCAATATCCATCAGGTGGTCGATTGTCTTGGGCTTCGAGCGGCCCAGCTCCTCCTTGAGCTCTTTGCGGCGAACACCGCTATTGAACGCGTCGATTGCGCGATCCTCAGAGATATCTTCTACAGAGTTCTTGATGATGGACCACCTCTGGATGTACGAGCGTAGCGACTCGGAAGACCTCTGGTGGCAGCCTCTTAGTTCTTCGATTGACACGGGCCTTTTGTAAGTGCCCTTGAAGTTGCGCACGAAGCTGTAGACCAGCTCTTCCAGCTGCAAATTGATCCACGCGGGAGATTGTTGAGCCACACGTGGGCGGCTCCTTGCAGCTGTAGCTGCACGCATTGCATTGCCGTGCTTGAGCTTCCACCATGCATCCTGGCGGAGGAGATGTGATCTTCCAGCCAGATCTTCGGGTCCTGTAGGCCATCAAATTTCGGGTTCTTCGATGGGCGTTTGAACCCCTTAGGCATTCGGTTCTGCCGGATGGCTCTGCTGAAGCATCTAGCACCATAGAGCTCTACTTCATCATCTTCCGAGTCAGTTGAACGGGCACGCCTTGCGTGCATCTTGTCGACCTTGCGCTGCGTGATGTCATCACGCGCGTCGTAGTCGCGGTCATGCCGCCGTGAGCGACATCGCCATGACAGATCATGGCTATCATCGCTAGAGGAGTACGAGTAGTAATATTTGTCTAGAGCTTTACTTTTCTTCGGCTCCGGTGTTGGCTCCTTGACAAGGGCAACTTCGACTATCCCCAAGCCTACGATCATAGATCGGTACATGGTAGCTCACGGATCCCTAGTCGGTGGTTGGATGTTGAGGAGGTACATGGTGGCCGTTGTCACCACTGCTTGCGGTGTCTTTGGGAGCATGTTTCCCCACGTATCCACCACCATGGAGCAGAAGTCCAGGACTTTTACGGCTTGTTCGCGCTCCTGGTCAGTCAGATGGGCTAGTCGAGATCGCTGTTTGGCGGCCATGTAGTCGTTGCCCTTGGAGGAGGATCCTCCCATGGAGGAGTGCTGAGCCCGTCGAAGGCTCGACTCGTCCGCCGCCTTTCTGTGCACGTCGAGTTGCACCATTACTTGTTGCTGGCGCTTGTACTCCTCTTTGAGCATCCAATGGTAACCCATCAACATATGTTGCGATGAGTTCAGGGGGAGAGGACTGCCCCACAGAGCCTCTCGGCAGCGGGCCCACTCGTTGTCATTGAGCTTGATTAGTGTCATGGTGTGGAACACGACAGTACCATCGGGGATGGCTTGAAGGGGACAATCAGGATGCTATCGGTGGCTACTCGCAACGGGTTGGGCACAGATACTGCAAACACAGCGATGTACCCAGGTTCGGAGCCCTCTTGGCGAGGTAACACTCATACTCCTGCAAGGATCTACTATCAAAGGGGGCGAGTTCCCAATACAGATGCTCCTCGAGCTGTTTCCTTAGATACTTCTAGCTTGAAACTGTCTAAGTCCTTCGTCTTCTGTCTACCTAGAACCCTAGCACTACCGCCCCCCCCCCTCCGTTATATATAGGTTGAGGAGGTAGCTTACAAGGTGGGTTCTAGGGTTTACTGTTTGGATTTGGGCCTTACAAAGTGGGCCGGCTGGACAGGGCCAAACGGTAGGCCCGGGTCCAGTCAAGCCTCTAGTACAGGGGAGGATCGTGCTATAGTGCATAGCGCCCCTAATTTACTCGTCATCCGGCTCCTTAGGCGCCAGCCGGTTCTTTATGCGTCAGCCGGAGCTTTCCTCGCCAGCCCTTGCTTTGCTTGTCAGCCTCCCGCTTTAGCGCAGTTGTCCAGTAGCACCGGTCAGGCCAGCCAGCCTATCCGATCAAAGGTGTGCTCAGCAAGGAGCATCACCCCTACCGTACCGTGGCCAGCGGATCCGAGGCGGCCGGCTCGGAGTGGCCTCCCAGCTGGTTCTTCTGGCTACCCGGCTAGATGGGCCAATCGAGGAAACTTGAATGCGGACCAGGTGGGGATTCCACCCGGCTGTGGTCCTTGATCTGGGTCCAGGCGGCCTGTGCTCCTTGGAGCAGGCCGGTTGGTCCCGTCGTGGCCTACCCGGGGGTCATCCCCCGACACTAGCCCCCAAGCGCGTTAGGACTTGGCCTCGTGGAGAAGTTCTTGCGTGCTCATTTGAAATGATTGATGGTGCAGACACTTTGTCGTTTTCATTTGTCTTGTAGTCTTTGTCTTATAATCTTTGTTCCGTACTGGCTTGGGATTCTGTGCTGGTTTCCCGGCTACAGATCGATGGCCCCAGCCACAGGGTGTGAGCGGTGATCTTCTTAACCGGCTGCCACACCCGGCCAGGAGAGGGATCGCTAATTTGCTGTCATTGGTGCTCGCGTCAGCCATGCCCGCCGTTTTTGGTGCGCGTCGCTTCAGCCATGCCTGCCGTTTTTGCCGTGCATCGCGTTAGTTTGACTTCTGGGCCTACCGCGGCAGTTTTTTGGTAACCGCGTGCACACCTTCATCATTGTGCCTTCTTGGAGATCGTTGGTGCGGTTTTCCTCCCGCATTAACTTCTGTGGGATCTTCTGCGCGCGTGGTGCTGGCAAACGCGATCCGTCCCAAACTGTCGTGGAGAGGCGGGGCGGTTGCTTGCCACGTGGCGTAGAGGGAGAGGAACCGGCGTGGTGGAGTAGGGTCGTTGCTTGCCATGTGGCGCAGAGGGAGGAGAACTGGCGTGGCCCTTCTTCCCCGATAAATACGTATGCCAAGGAGCAGTGGCTCCTCACTTCGTCTCTCTGCTCCTGCCATCCCTATTCTTCCTTGCGCTCTAGCTTTTCACTGCTCCTCTATGCCACCGTTTCTTGGTTGCCGGTGCCGCTCCTCTTCTTCAACAGCGGTCTCCCGTGCTTCAACCACGACCACCTTTCCGGACAACATGTTGCCCGAGGTTACCAGCGGGTGGTACGGCTCTTATGTTACTGAAGAGCTGGTGAAGAAGTATCGGCGGGGGAAGTTCCTGCCATCGGAGCGGATGGTGAAGCATCGCCTCACACCGGAGGGCAAGCGGGTGCCCCGCCCCCAGCCTAGCGAGGCCGTCGTCTTCCTCACCCACTTTGCTCGTGGCCTTGGGCTGCCACTGAGCTGCTTCGTCTTGGAGCTGCTCGTCACCTTCGACCTGCAGCTCCACCACCTCGGAGCCAACACCGTGTCGATGTTGTCGCATCACGTGGCCTGCTGCGAGGCATTCCTTGGCCTCTGCCCTGATGCCGCCAACTTATTGAAGTTCTTCTACTTGAAGGTTTAGGTGGTGGGGAAAGGTGGGCCGCTGACAGAGACGGGCTGCTGCGCCATCTACCCGCGGCCATCAGCGCCCATCCTGTGCCTGGAGATCCCCGACACCGTCAAGCTCTGGCAACGCTTGTACTTTTACGTGCGCAACAACACCGAGGTGGACTTCATCAAGGTCCCCGTCTTCGCCAACGTCCCCTCCAGCCGGAAGGCCTGGAGCGTCCAGCACTTGGGTGCCCAGGGTGACATCGACTGGATGGGCACCCGGCTAGCCGTCCTCGTGGAGAAGGAGCGGCTCACTGCCCGGGACATTATGCTGTCCTGGATGGTGAACCGCGTGATCCCGTTGCAGCACCGGTAGCACAAGATGTGCCATCTCTCTGGCCATCTGGATCCCACTCGGGTATCCTGGCTGGACATGCCGCATGCCGCCCTCTGCAAATGGCTCACCGCCATCTCGAAGGAGGTGCTGGAGGAGGACTGGGTGTTCTCCTGCCTGTCGTACCACCGCAGCCATCTTCCGCTGAAGGTATATATTTCATGCTCATCTCCGGGTGGATTTTCCTGAGGGACTCCCGTTTCGTGCCTCTTATCATCCCTTGTTGAGTAGCTTTTCACGACGCAGCTAGCGGAGGACGGTATGGACAAGGAGTTCCCACCTGGTGAGAGTTTGTTCTTTGTCCTTGTTTGCTTTGCTCTTGTTGTGCTTTTAGCCGTGAACTTGATGTTTTGCTTGCACTGGAACAACCTCTCATGGCGAGGACGTGGACCTGGCCGAGGTCGCCGCACCTAGGGGTAGGGGGAAGCGGGCCACCCCCACCAGTGCTGCTCCGGCCGGAGGCGGCGCCAAGAAGATACGCCGCCCCCGTTCTGCGGCCACCATGCCGTGCATTGCCGAGTAGGTCCTTCTATCTTCTTGGTACTTGTATCAACTTGCACGTTTTTGCGTTGCTCATTCCTTGTGTTTCCACAGCGTGGCTATGGCCTTGCACGACTCCACGACCGTCGCCATCGTCGCCTCCGCCGCTGCGGAGGGGAGCATCTGACCGGCACCGAGGCTGTGCCGGTTAAATCCCTCGAGGCGACATCTCCGGTCGGCTGGGGCCAGAGCAGCAGCGACGGAGGTGGTGCCGCCGGCTGCGCTCGCGACGCTCCACCGGGCTGGGGCCATCTCCCGGCTTGCTGAGGGGCTTCTACTTGGGCACACGGACACGACCATGCCTCCCCCCGGCTCGACGATGGGCGTTGACTCTAGCGCCTACCGGGTGGAGGAGCCGGTGGAGGTGCCGCAACCTGAGGTCAGCGATGATGACCTCCAGGTCACCGGCTAGACGCCAGCTCGGGCTACGCCGCCGCTGGACGCCCTCCTAGTGCAATTGTCGGAGGCGGCGCTCCTGGCTGTTGGCCAGGCTCGCCAGCTGGTGGAGGCGCTGGGGGCCTCCATCGAGGTATGTGCTTTGTCGCCCATCTCGATGCTTGTTCACTGTCTTGCGCTGTGGCTTGTTCTCACTTCTTTGTTTGTGTAGAGGGATCTTGTCGACGCCGCAAAGACCTCGCGGGACCTGCGCCATAAGATCGCTCGCTCTGCCACATCTTCTCGATTGCACGATTTCTCGCACTTCTTGTTGAATATTGGTTACCCTCCTGCAGCTCTGCTGGCGAACAGGGACCGTGAGGTGTCCCGGTTGAAGGAGGAGGTCGCTCGGCTAGAGGAGTCCGACAAGAAGCGCCAGGACCAAATTGCCAAACTGACTACGCAACAGAAGCAGATGGAGATCAAGGCAAGCAGGATCAAGAAGACGGTGGACACCCGAGCCGACGCGCTGAAGAACCTGGAGGGGATTTACACCACCCAGGAGGACGCCCTCAAGGTTTCCAAGGCGAAGGAGGTAGCGGCGCTATCGGAGCTTTGCCAGATCACCGAGATTGTTGTGAGTAAGTGGCCTCAACATAAGCCAATTTTGCCATTTTGCCCTTTGTAATCAGTAGTGATTGTTGTTTCTTTTCCCGGCTGTAGCTCAGTATCGTGAGGCGACAGATCAGGCGTTGGGCCGGATTCCCGAGACGGATCCGGATCCGGATCTCCACCCAGGGGAGCTGGTGGCGGTCATCAGCGAGGAGGCGAACCGGCTTTGTGCCGCCGCTCTCGAGGTCTTTGACTATGTCTGGCCCAAAGCTGTCCCGCCTGCCTCCATGGCTGTGTTGGCCGAGCATCTTTTGGGAGCCCCGGACCTCATGAACGTGGCCCGGGAGTGGGCGGCTCGTGGCGATGCGGAGATGGTGCTGGCGCTACTGAAGTCCTGGTACCCTGATGTGGATCTGCGGGGCCTTTCCTGCGGATTTCACCCACGGACCAGCTATGACCAGCTTCGCACCAAGGTTCCTGACATCCGCTCCTATGCGTGACGACCAGGAGCTTCGTTGTGCTGGACTGGGATTTCAGCGACCCGGCTGGCACAGAGGGGTACTATCACAGCCCAGATGCGCCACGCACTGATGCTCCGGCTACACCATAGACCACCTCGATAGACGCCGCCTCCAGCAGCCAGGCTCCAGCTGATGCCTCCGGCCACTCTACCCCTCAGTGAACTTGATCCCCAGTATGTCGTGAGTATTTGTGACTGACAAACTTGTCTTTTCTTTGTGCTTGTGTGAACAATTGTCTGTGTTGTGGTTATTGAACTCTTGTGGGAGCATCGTCTCCTTCTGTATATTTGTGTGTGCTCTTTTGCTTGCACTTTCTGTTCTGCATTTTTTGCATGATTGTTTCTATGTGGGGGCGTGCGAGCGCACCCACAGGGTGTAGTCCCCGAGGTTTGGGCCAGCTGGAGAATACAGCCGGGCCGAAGCTCCTTTGTGTTGTCTGTTTGTAGGTTTCTGTGTGGGGGCGAGCGAGCGCACCCACAGGGTGTAGTCCCCGAGGTTCGGGCCGGCTGGAGAATACAGCCGGGTCAAAGCTCCTTGACCTGCTATGCTACCGCCTGGAAGCTACTTGCCTCCGGTTTGGGTGTTCATCGTTAGACTTTGGCTCATGCAAGCATAGAAACAAACAAGTTGTTTGCCTGGTTAAGCATATGCAAGTTCGGACTATAATCTTAGATTTACTAATTTTGAAATTTTCGCTGTTTCGTGCAAATCCAATGTCTTAGTGAGCATTGGCCAGTTTTGATGTTGTTCCCTTGCTGGCTTTTAGCCGGAGTCGAAGGGGTAGCTTAGTAGGCGTATTGCACGATACTTCGGGTTTGGGTCATTATCTTTGGGCCAGCGAGCGCAACTGGGTCGTCTAGACGTTTTTGTTTTCCTCGTGGCTTTTTCGTGTAGGGGCCTTTGAGCGTTCTGCTCTTGCCGGATCTGTCAGCTGGCTTGCTGTCTGCAGCCAGACCCGAAGAGAAATCCTTAGGAACCACGGACAGTACTTTTCCGCGTGGGTCACGCAGCCGTCTGGGCCAACCAGCGAGCCCCCGAGACGGATCGCCGGCTCCGGGGTTAGATTACTGCAGCTAAAAAACCAATTTGTGCAGCATGACTTGCTTATTTATTGCGGAGTCCCTGAGACTGCGTCGAGGCTCCCATGCTTGTTCGTTACATGAAGGTAAGATACATACACTTCTTGCTCAAGTGTAAAATGGGAGAAGCAGGCTCGCATTCCATGGGCGTTTAGTTTCTTCGCCTGAGCGATCCATCTTGTTCTTTTCCGGCTTGCGGGCGTCGATGAGGTAGTATGAGTTGTTCTGCAGTGCCCGGCTAATGATGAATGGGCCCTCCCAAGGCGGAGAAAGCTTGTGCATCCCCTTGGTGTCTTGAACTAGCCTTCGCACTAGGTCACCCTCGTGGAACGAGACGTTGTGGATCCGGCTTGCGTGGTAGCGGCGCAAGTTTTGCTGGTAGATGGCGGATCTGGACAAGG
Organism: Avena insularis; assembly: GCA_023614405.1. Taxonomy (NCBI): domain Eukaryota; kingdom Viridiplantae; phylum Streptophyta; class Magnoliopsida; order Poales; family Poaceae; genus Avena; species Avena insularis. The sequence goes on from CM042696.1 coordinate 250,724,445, forward strand.
CTAGCTCGTGTGCTTCTTCAAGGAGATCGACGTTGTATTCCCGTGCTTCTTTGGCTTGTTGTTCTGTGTAGAGCAGTTTGCGGGGTGCGTCGAACTCGATGTCAGTGGACAAAACCGCCTCCGCCCCGTAGACAAGGAAGAAAGGAGTGTAGCTGATGGACCGGTTTGGCATGGTGCGAAGGCTCTAGAGTATAGCCGGCAGCTCCTCAATCCAGCACCCGGGGGATTGCATCAGTGGTTCAATCAGCCGGGGCTTGATTCCGACTAGGACTAAGCCGTTTGCTCGCTCACACTGCCCGTTGGACTGGGGGTGTGCCACAGATGCAAGGTCCAGGCGGATGTCCTTATCTCCATAGAATCGCGCGAAAGCTCCCTTGGTGAAATTTGTGCCGTTGTCGGTTATGATGTTGTTGGGGTAGCCAAAGCGTGTGATTATGTCTGTGAAGAATTTGACCACCATTGGTCCATCTAGCTTCTTTATTGGCCTTGCCTCTATCCACTTGGTGAACTTGTCCACCGCCACCAGGAAGTGGGTCATGCCGGATCTGGCTGTTTTGAAAGGGCCAACCATGTCCAGCCCCCAGACGGCAAATGGCCAGGTGATGGGAATTATCTTGAGTGCTGCTGATGGAGTGTGCTTTTGCTGCCTGAACCGCTGACAGCCGTTGCATGCTTTGATGATCTTCTCCGCATCTTCCAGTGTTGTGGGCCAGTAGAACCCGTGGCGGAATGCCTTTGCCACTATGGCCCGTGACGACGTGTGTTGTCCGCATTCGCCCTGGTGGATGTCGACCAGCAGCCGTATTCCGTCCTCTTGGCTCACACATCATTGATAAATACCGCCAACACTGCGCTTGTAGAGTTTGTTGTTGATGATGGTAGAAGCACTGGCTCTACGCTTCACCTGCCTTGCCTCTACCTCTTCTTCGGGTAGCTCTCCTCTTGCCAGGAAATCCATGAACGGCTTGGCCCATGTGGGGGTTTCCCGGATGGCGCACACTGCATGAATGGCTTGGCCCATGTGGGGGTTGCTCGGATGACTGGGTCGGACTCGTCCGGAGGCCGACCGGGTGGAGCAGCGGAGCCGGCAGCCTCCAGGCTGGAGGTGGCACTTCCTAGGTGTGTGGGCCACGGGATCTTGGAGCAGGAGTCCCAGGTGCGGCGAAGCGATCCCCTGGTGCGGCAGTCCCCGGTCTTGGTGAAGCTGCTATGAGGCCCTGGAGTTGGCAGTCCCAAGGTGCGGCGAAGTAGTCCTCGGGTGAAGTGAAGTCGTCATGGAGGTCCTGGAGCCAGCAGTCCCCGGGTGCGGTGAAGCCGTCGTGGAGGTCCTGGAGCCGGCAGTCCCCGGGTGTGGCGAAGCAGTCCCAGGGTCCGGTGAAGCCGTCACGGAGGTCCTTGAGCCGGCAGTCCCCGGGTCCGCGTCCAACATTATGGAGTCAGATTCAGGAGAAGGTGTGATTGATGGCTTGCGCAGGTTCTCAAGGGATACTCCTGGCAGAATTTCTTGTCTTGTGGACCCAATGCGGGCGAGCGTGTATGCAACCTCGTTGTTTGCCCTGGGAACATGGTGAAACTCGCATCCTTCAAAATAGGCGCATAGAGCCATGTTTGCATCTCTGTCGTCCCATTCTCCTAACACTTGCTACACCACCAGATCAGAGTCGCTGAAGCATAGGATGCGTCGGATGCCTATTTCCCTTGCCATCTTGAGGCGGTGGACAAGCGCTTCATACTCAGCGACGTTGTTGGATGAGCGGAAGTGGATTTGCAGCACGTATTCCAGTCGGTCTCCTTTTGGAGAGGTGATGACCACTCCAGCTCCGAGCCCTCCATACATCTTGGAGTCGTCAAAATGCAGCTTCTAATGCGTGGAGTCAGGGCAAGGCGGCAGGTACTGCGTTTCTGCCCAGTCGACCAGGAAATCCGCCAAGGCCTGAGACTTGGTCGCCATTCTTGGCTCGTACTGTATGTTATGGGCGGTGAGCTCTATGGCCCGTTTCGCCACCCGGCTTGTGGCATCTTTGTTGCCGATGATCTCCGAGAGCGGCGCTAGCGCCACCACCCGGATGGAATGTTCTTGGAAGTAGTGCTTCAATTTCTTAGAGGCCATGTACATGCCATATACCAGCTTCTAGTAATGAGGGTAATTATGCTTTGAGGATGAGAGTACCTCACTCAGGTAGTACACCGGTCGTTGCACCGTCTGCGCCTTTCTTTCTTCTGGCCTTTCCTCTACCAGAACCACACTAACAACCCTGTTGGTTGCTTCAATGTACATCAGCATGGGTTCCTTTGCTGTTGGTGCTGCCAAAATAGGTGGTGAGGTTAGCATGCGCTTGAGGTCACGGAAGGCTTCATCCCCCTGTGATGTCTAGATGAATTTGTCCATCTTCTTGATGAGTTGGTACAGCAGGAGTGCTTTCTCGCCTAGCCGGCTGATGAACCAGTTGAGGGAGGCCAGGCATCCAGTGAACTTCTGGACATCTCTCAAGTTCTTGGGTAGATGTATGCGCTCGATTGCGCCAATCTTATACGGGTTAACCTTGGTCCTTGCTCAGATACGAGAAAACCGAGGAGTTGGCTGGCTGGGACGCCGAACACACACTTCTCCGGGTTCAGCTTCATCTGGAACTAGCGTAGGTTGGTGAATGTTTCCTTCAGATCTTCAAGGATTGTCCGGTGCTCCTTGGTCTTGACCACCACATCATCAACATAGGCGTGTACGTTTCTGCCAATGTGATTCTGCAAGCACTTCTGCATGCAGCGCTGGTATGTTTCTCCGGCGTTCTTCAGTCCGAATGGCATTGTGGTGTAGTAGTAGGCTCCGTAAGGAGTGATGAATGATGTCTTTATTTGACCAGCAGGGTTCAACCGGATCTGGTGGTAGCCGGAATACACATCCAGAAATGACAACAACTCGCAGACGACCGTGGAATCGATCACTTGGTCTATCCTTGGTAGGGGAATGGATCATTGGGGCATGCTTTGTTCAGACTGGTGTAGTCAACACACATGCGCCAAGTCTTGTTTTTCTTCAGCACAAGTACGGGGTTTGCCAGCCATTCCGGGTGGAAAACCTCCATGATGAATCTGGCTGTGAGCGGTCGGGTGATCTCCTCCCTAATTGTTCTTTTTTTTCTTCCGCGAAGCGGTGTAGTGACTGCTTGACTGGCTTTGCATCCGGCCTGACATGTAAAGAGTGCTCGGCGAGCTTCCTCGGAACACCTGGCATGTCCTTAGGGGACCATGAAAAGATATCACGATTCTCACGGAGGAAATCGATGATTGTGCTTTCCTATTCGCTGTCAAGGCTGTCTCCGACCTGGACGAACTTGTCCGGCTTGGCCTTGTTCAGCAGGATCATTCTCGTGCCCTTGGATGGCTTGAACTGTGCCTCTCCAGCCCGCTTGGGCTCGCCAGCCGGCATGTCCTTCTGCAGGGCCGCCACGTTCTGCATGATTATGCGCTTCTCTTCTGTGATGATCATGGCTTCCGCTATCTTGAAACCGTCTGTGGCGCACTCCACAGACCGTCTGTAGCCACCAGCCATGGTTATTATGCCCTTGGTCCCTGGTAGCTTCATCCATAGGTACGCGTAATGTGGCACCACCATGAACTTGGTGAGCGCCGGGTGCCCTAGGATTGCGTGGTACGCGCTGTAGAGGTTGACCACCTCGAACCAGATGGGCTCATGGCGGAAGTTGTCCTCTGTGCCGAAGATGACGTCCAGCCGGATCTTTCTGATTGGGGAGTGCGACGGGCCTGGGACGGCTCTGTGGAAGGAGGTGCTCGATGGCTCCAGCTGCGACTCACTGATACCGAGCCGGTCAAGCAAGCTGCGGTACAGGAGGTTGATGTTGCTCCCTCCATCTACGAGGACATGGGAAAAGCTGCAGGAATGATAGGATCCAGAACCATCGCGTAGGTGCCTAGGTTAGGCAACTCAGCTGGCTGGTTTTTCCGGCTCCATGCAACTTCTTGCTTCGACCAGTTGAGGTATTGGGAACGGAGGAACGATTGCATTCACTTCCGCCTCGCGACGCCTCTTGTTGTGCTTGGTCTCCTGCTCTGTGGTGAAGATGTGGTAGTTTCCCACCAAGGGGGTAGTTGTTGTCATCGTCTTCCCTTCGACGCTGGTTATTGCGATCGCCTGGCGGCCCGCCGGCTGGAGGAGGTGGCGCCTATCCAGCTGGTGGGCCAACAATCTCCGCCATTTTCTTCGTCCAGGTGCACTATCGTGCGGTATGCGTGGCTGGCTTGTTGCCTCCGCTATGGAACTTGCATTGCCCATCAAGCATCGACTCGATGGTGTACTTGGGCCTTGGAGGCTGGTCATCGGGCTTCTGTCTCCGGCTTCCGCCTGCAGCCGGATCCTCCTGCACTGCCGCTACCTTCCTGGAACCGTATTGGTTGTCCGACTAGTTGTCCTCTCTTTTGCCGTGGAGGTTATCGTGCCGCCTGGAATTGTGGCCATTTCCCTCTGGCTGGCGCCGATCTATGGCGATGTCGACGATTATTTGCCCTTGGTTGTCCACTCAGATGGATCTTTTCATTGCCGTGTCGGCCGTGGCGTACTTTTCCACGATGGCCTTGGTCTGTGCCATGGTTGTGGGCTCCACCCGGTGAAGCTTATGCTTGAGCATAGTGCCGTCTCTACAGCCGTTAATGAAGAAATCAACCGCCTGGTGCTCACGTACCCCCTCACAGGAGTTGTGCATGCTTGTCCATCGTGTAATGTAGGAGCGATCAGATTCATCTAGGCCCTGCATGCAAAGAGCGAGCTCGCCGGGTCGGCCCGGGTGCTTGTAGGTGCCGGTGAAGTTGCAAACGAACGCCTGCTCAAAATCAATCCAAGCGTTGATGTTGTTGTCAGGGAGGCTGTTGAGCCACGTCCTGGCTGAGTCGAGGAGCATGAGAGGGGCGTTGCTTACTCCTACCCAGCGGTTGCCATTGGAGATGCCTACGGCGGTGGTGTAGTCCACCAGGCAGTCCTCCGGCTTGACCGAGTCGTTGTACTTTGGCGTATCCCTTTAGCTATTATCTCGGGAATCGTCGAGATTGGGAAAGTCTAAAATTTAGGAACATTAGAGTCTTCATTAAAATAGACTTTGTTTGGTAGTATCGTTGCGATTTTTTTTACAATAAACTCTTGCTGTGCCTAATGGAAAGACTGCCTGAAAGAGTTGGAACTCCTTTTTTCTAATTAGTTTCTCCCTTAAATTTTGAGAATTCTTTCAATAAAAAGAAAATTTTAGAGAATCAAACTTTATGCTCCTATTAATATTAATAGGAGCGAAAATCCCTTTGGAAATGGTTCGTTCCGGATGCGCGGTCCCAAGCATCTTGGACCGGCTGGACTTTCTTCCTCTAGCACGCGTGACTAGACTAGCATGTCAATTCGTGTGCGCACGTCTTGTTGTTCATCCGGCTCGAGCGGTCCCAGCCAGCCAGATAGGCCAGACTTGGGATGCGCTTGGCCTTTTCCGGCTTCGTCGGCCGGCTCACGGTTTTTGCTGGTAACAACTCCCGTGTCGCGGGCATTGTGCCCACGACCTGCAGATCCACCACGTGGGCGGTTGCTCTGCATTGCTCCGTTTGGGGAAGATGCCTTGCTGCCGCCTGCAACCGAATCCGCCATCCGGCGAGCCGGTTGGGTTCTGCTATTCCCAGCCATGCTGAGTTCTGCCTCGGCCAGGCTGCTTGTTCGCTGTGACCACGAGGAGCTGGACACGTGCCTGCTGACGGAGTAGTTCCTCGCCCTCCAGGTGGCTTAGCTCTGCAACTTCCACCTCCGCGGCCCTCATGTTTTTGGCAGGGGTGTTATAGACCGGTTGCACCGTGGGCGTGCGCGGATCAGCGGCGCGATCCATATCCGAACTAAGGTTCCGGCCTTGTGGCTGGGCTAGGCGGCTGGTCCCAGACAAGCGCGCGAAGCTGTGCACAATGTTGTACTCCCGCATGGTGGCGTTCATCCATCGTTGGGCAGCCACCACCTTGCCAACTTCCTCTAGAAGGTTCTGGCGGGTAGTCTCCAGGGTTGCCGCAGCTATAGCTGGATCCACCACGATGGGGGTGATGGGGTTGAGGTGCTCGATGGACGCGTTGATCAAGTCCTGGTTCAGGAGGCGTGAGTTAGTGGCGCGGCCGTCCACATTGCGCTCCAGATGTGGGCGACGGTTCTCCACCGAGCCTGCCATCATGACCTCCACGCAGCCGCTGGCGATGAACAAGGTGGAGAGACTAGGGGGCATGCCGAAGATGGTGAGGATCTCACGAGGGAAGGCCTCAAGGACGGTGACGACATAGACGTGGTGCTCGCTGAAGTGCATGTTGGAGCCCCCACTTGGGAAAACCCCCTCAACGAAGTAGGACGTGTTGTCGAGGACGCAGTCGTAGGAGCCGAGCGTGAGGACGAGGCCAAAGGCGACTCTCTCACCGGCGATGAGTGGAAGTCCCATGCGAAAGATGATCCCAGCCGAAGCACTGTGCCCCACGGTGGGCGGCAGCTGTCATGGTGTGGAACACGGTAGTACCATCGGGGATGGCTTGAAGGGGACAATCAGGATGCTATCGGTGGCTACTCGCAACAGGTTTGGCACAGATACTGCAAACACAGCAATGTACCTAGTTTCGGAGCCCTCTTGGCGAGGTAACACTCATACTCCTGCAAGGATCTACTATCAAAGGGGGCGAGTGCCCAATACAGATGCTCCTCGAGTTGTTTCCTTAGCTACTTCTAGCTTGAAACCGTCCAAGTCCTTCCTCTTCTGTCTACCTAGAACCCTAGCACTACCCCCCCCCCCTTATATACAGGTTGAGGAGGTAGTTTACAAGGTGAGTTGTAGGGTTTACTGTTTGGATTTGGGCCTTACAAAGTGGGCCGGCTAGACAGGGCCAAACAGTAGGCCCGGGTCCAGTCAAGCCTCCAGTACAGGGGAGGACAGCGCTATAGTGCACATTGCCCCTACTTTACTCGTCATCCGGCTCTTTATCCGTCAGCCGGTTCTTTATGCATAAGCCAAAGCTTTCCTCGTCAGCCCTTGCTTGGCTCGTCAGCCTCCCGCTTTAGCGCAGTTGTCCAGTAGCGCCGGTCAGGCCAGCCAGCCTGTCCGGTCAAAGGTGCGCTCAACAAGCAGCATCACCCCTACCGTACCGTGGCCAGTGGATCCGAGGCATCCGGCTAGGAGGGCCCCCTAGCCGGTTCTTCTGGCTACCCGGCTAGACGGTCCAACCGGGGAAACTTGAATACGGACCGGGTGGGGATTTCACCCTGCTGTGGTCCTTGATCTGGGTCCAGGCGGCTTGTGCTCCTTGGAGCCGGCCGGTTGGTCCTGTCTTGGCCTACCCGAGGGTCATCCCCCTGACGATCAGCACGCGCTCTTCGGTGCGCTCAGTCGCCGTGAGGTTCGGTCTCCTTCTGTCCCATTGTTGGTGGGCGCGCCATTGACTGGGCCACCATTTTCGCCATTGGATGGTCCGTTGCCGGTGTTTTCGCGATTGACACCGATGTTGCCTGCGTGGATGACGGTGCACATGAAGTGATTGGGAAAGTTGTTGCTCCCACCACTTTCAGATCTAGAGCCGTAAGCTCCATCCTCTGTGGCCAGGTCACCCAAATCAGATCCGCGACTGCTGTCACTGTCCATGCTCCAAACTGTTGTCGGGGCGTTGAGCTTCCTTAGGGTGCCGATTGGTGGTGGAAACCACGATGCTGGAGCAATCACGGGGATTGTCGGCTGGTCAGGGAGGCGAAGTGTGCCTAGCTGAACAACTTGGAAGTGTAAGCTCCCGATCACCAGGCCGATCCCATCGCCCACGGACTCGAAAGTCGGGTGAGTGGCCGGCGTGTGGACGGTGAAGTCGAAGGCGCCGAAGAGCTAGAAAATCTCCACTATTGCAGAGTTGTAGATCGCAGTTCACGGGGCCGAAGAAGCCACGACATCAGCACTCCTAGTTCCCACGGACGGTGCCAATTGATGAGGGGTTAACTCATCAATGCCCATTGTTATGGACTTGGGTTTTGGAGAAGGAGGGAGCGCTGAAGGCATCAATCGGCTAGCAAACAAGCACACATGGACGCAAATTTTACCCAGGTTCAGGCCTCGTAGAGGTCCCTACTCCTGCTTGTCCGCTCTTGGAATTATCGAGGAAGTCCAATGTTACAGGGGGTGTGCAGATGCAATCTGGCGATGGTTGTGGAAACTAGGGTTGTGATCGTCCTCCTCGCTGCCCCCTCCTAACCTTTATATAGATAGGCTAGGTCCCGGGTAGCAGGTCGAATCGGTTACAGATTAGGGTTTGTCCCTTTAAACTTTCTATCTTAAGCTTCTTCTTGTGCTGCAAGCAATCGAAGTCTTCATGGATCACCTGAATCCTATATTGGGCCTTGGTAAGGCCATGGGCTTCTGCCATACCTGGATCGTATATACCAAACTCGAGTACCTGTAAGGTATGCCCACGTCACTTGCACTTAATAAACTTGAACCATTGTGTCCATCTATGTTGCTTATATGCTTGCACTTTATATGTTGTGAATTAGCAGGACCATGATACCATGGGGAACGCTTTCAACATTGCACTTATTATTCAGCTAATATCATGTTCTTTTGTTTATGGATCCCGACGGTGTGAAATAAAAGGGGAGCTTGTAAGCTCATGGAGTTTGTATGTGTGTTAGAGAAATGCCTGGGCAGCTAGCCTAAGCCATGCCTAATCATGGTGGAAACTTGTAGCATAACCATTGTGAGGATTCTATGAAGCATCCTCAATAAAAACCTATGCAAATAGCAAATAAAAAGATCATTGAGATTCTCATTGTCTGTTGCCATGTCATTTTGATATGGGAAAGCTCCTGTGTCATGGGGGAAGGGGTACCCTGTTGCCGGTTCTCTATGATACACATGTACTTATAGTGACAAGTACTTACTTGTGACTACAGTTGAGTAGCATGAGGTTCGGTACTCGTAAGCAAGGGGCATGAGATTTTCAACTTATAACTTGTTAAGCATATCCTCATATTTGTGTCACTTTAACCTTAATCACCTGAAGATGCTTATGATAGGGGCAATGTGAGTTGAAAGCTAATAAGTACCATAATTTTAGGAAGCTCTTTATGAAACTTGAAATCCCTGATTCCTTCTGTGAAGGCCTTTCTTTTTATTTTTTATGTTGAGTCTCCATATTCTATCTTTATGCACCAATTAAGAGAGCATAGTTGTCATTCTTAGTTCAATGTGCATTGTCCCAAAACTTATTGATTGATTCATAATTTTGTTATTGCTTGCTCTTAAATTATTTGTATCTAGTCACCCTTATGAACTTTGAAGGTGTCCTATGCATTTATGTTATGCTAAATCCACGAAGGACAAGCTGATTACCACTCTTATTATGTTTTTTATATGTGAAATAAACAAATGTCTTTCAATGCATTGTTATTCATGATCTTTTGTTTGTACCTTTTTATGTTGCAACTTAGTTGCTTTGTCTTATTGTTAGAACTATATCTTTCATGTTTATGTTAGAGTACTATGATCCCAGCTATCAATGTTTTACAATACCTTGATCAAGATTGTGATGGTGCATGTCACCTCAAAAATTATTATTTTTATCACTTACCTACTTGAGGACGAGCAGGAGTTAAGCTTGGGGATGCTTGATACGTCGTAAATGTATCTATAATTTTTGATGCTCCATGCTTGTTTTGCATCAACTATCCTATGTTTTGTCTAAACTTTGAGGCATTTTTATACATTTTCTGGAACTAACCTATTGACAAGATGTCGAAGTGGTAGTTGCCTGTTTTTGCTGTTTTTGGTTACAGAAAAGCTAGTAAAGAAATATTCTCGGAATTGGACGAAACAAAAGCCAAAGTTCCTATTTTTCCTGACACGACATAGAAGTCCAAAGCAGAGACGGAGGAGAGCCACGAGGCGGCCACACCATAGGGTGGTGCGCCCCCCCTAGGCACGCCAGGCCCTGGTGTGGGCCCCTCGGGCGGCCATCGACCTTGCCTTTCACCTATATAAACACCCCCGAGACGAAAACCAAAAGGGGAGGATCAGAATTCCATGAAAAGTTCCGCAGCATCGCCGCCATCGAAGTGGAGATTCGGGGGACAAAAGTCTTTGTTCTGGCACCCTGCCAGGATGGGGAAGTGCCCTCGAAGCCATCTCCATTGACTCCACCACCATCTCCATCGCTGTTGCTGACTCCCATGATGAGGAGGGAGAAGTTGTCTCTCGAGGCTAAGGGCTCTACCGGTAGCTATGTGTTCATCTCTCTCTCTATGCATGATCTTATTGAGATCATGAGCTTTCTAATATAGTTGAATAAGTAGATCTATTCTACTACTCAAATGCTTTAATTAATCTATGCTTGTCCCCACATGTGTGAAGTTGACAGTGTGCACATCGTGTGACACTTAGGCTAAGGTTACAAAAATACTTATCGTGAGTATAATTTGAGTTAGATGTCTCTATGAGATTGTGGTGTTTGTTGGAACCATCTAGTGCTCAAGGTGATAGTAAGGGGTTATCTAGATGGGGAATGCGAACTTTAAGGTGTGCTCTTATAGCCCTACATCGTCCAACCGGAGAGTAGTTAAGGGTGGCATAATGAAGAGAAGATATTTATATGGGAGTGTCCACTAGTGAAAGTATGATCCCTAGGCCTTGTTTCTAAGCATTTAAACATCGTTTACAATCAGTCATGTTACATGTTTGCTTGCTGCCACTCTTATTTCAGATTGCAATTACCACTTATAATCATCCATATTACTTGTATTTCACTATCACTTCGCCGAACTAGTGCACCTATACACCTGACAAGTGTATTGCGTGTGTTGGGGACACAAGAGACTTCTTGTATCTTGATTGCAGAGTTGCTTGAGAGGGATACCTTGAACCACTTCCTCCCTGAGTTCGATAAACCTTGGGTAATCCACTTAAGGGAAACTTGCTGCTGTTCTACAAACCTCTGCACTTGGAGGCCCAACACTGTCTACAAGAATAGAAGCGTCCGTAGACATGCGAATATCAATGGAAAGCTAGTTGACTCGAGGATAATGAGTAACCACTGTGCTTATTGCATTAGTCTGATCCAAGGAGCTTAATCGCTAAGCGGCCTGAAGGATCTTAATCGTCTAATGTCTGACCATGGTTTTGGTAGTAGGCTAGTAGGATTATTGAAGTTGGGATGAAATCTACCAAGAGGAGTTCCGGCAAATTATGGGTTGCTCGCCTACACATATATCTATAAGATTATAATTGTTACATGTACCACTCGACCACCTGGCACATTCACTACCACCATGAACTGAATCTCTTCACGCCTTCTTTCGCCATTTGGAGGAAACAACAAACAAGCAAAGTCGTTCTTTACTTTTATGCATTATATTTCTGAAGTTTACATTTTATTTCTATTTAAATCTATTGCATTTAATCAAAATCCCATTCTTATTCCAGCACTTGCAATCTATTCACTCGAGGACCTGTGACAACTTCGGGTGTGACAGAGACTTCACCAATAAACACTTACCTTTGGGCTCCCTATGGGATCGATATATGAACTTCAAAACTAGCTACAAACGATCTGTGCTCTTGCAGACATCAGTTGTCAGGGTTATATCTGCCTATACGGGGGTTGATGGAGGTATATCTTCTTGGGGAGGTCGTGTCTTCATGCGGGGTCGCGGAGAGGGGCAGTGATTGGCTTGGATCACCTACTGGGCCCCACATCAAGGAATTGTAGACGGGAATAAGCTGTCCGGTTGTGCAACAAGGATTTGGTCTCTCATGGGTAAAGTAACGCACCTCTGCAGAGTGTAAGAACTATGACATGTTACTCGCTGTTCCGGGAAGGAGCTATGAACGCTGCAGGAAAGGAACCCCACGAAGGTTCTGGTCAACCTGTGAAGGCTGTCGGACATAGTTTTCAGAATAAAAGCAACCTTTGAAGAAATGTTTACAAAATCCTTCATTGCCTACGACCTATGGTCTATGGCTGTAGAGATAGTGCATCAAACAATCCTTTTTAGCGAACTTGTTGAGTACGCTCGTACTCAACCGTACCTTCTTAACCCTTGCTAGGTTCTAAGCCGTTGGAGACAACATCAACACCAACTTATGCTCAATAAACCATCATCGACAGCTCAAGTTCTTCAATAAAGTCAATGAAGTCAACATATTCATCAACTGAAGTGAAGACAAAGTTCTAATTAGATAGGAGTAGATACTCTAGGAATAAAACGTACTTCTATAGAGCATTGCTTTAGTAGCAATTGCAAGCCAGATAGCTCTGAGTTATTATTTCTAGGTCTTTGTTATAAGAAGTTTCTTTCTCTCTCTTTAACCTAGAGTGTTCTCTGGATCTTTTGTAAAGAGTTGAGTTGTAATCTAGTCATGTCTTGGACCTGCTGTGTTTCTATTGTACCACTCTATGGTATGTAATACTAGTGAACGGTGTTTCATTGGTGGTATGTCAACGACTATAGTGTACTACATCATGGAGTGGTATGCTGGGTCACCGCAGCTGGTATCAGAGCATATGCTTTGACCTTAGGTTTAAACCCCTTTTAGGAGATTTATAGGTTGGATAGTGACTATAGGATCCATCTTATCTAAACCAAGACTTGTGATGGATATCCACTTGAGGTTAAACCTTGTCACACTTAATTTGGATGTTTTTGTCATCTTTAAGGATTAGTTATATGACCTGTTTACGGAAATGCCATTTTAATATAGCTTTAAATAGGTAGAACACCACTAAGATATCTTAAGTAAGTTAAAACATCGAAGTAGATTATGACTAAGTTTAGGATATAATGTGGAGTAATATTAGTGATGGAGTCTATATTTAGAATCCCTATGAAGCAGAAGGATCTTACCACTAGTTGATACCACTAGACCACATAGGGTAGACCATTAGAATATGTATAGATGTAATGGGAAGTAAATCATGTAGGATTCACTTGACAATTTCATGTGATGAAGTAAGATTTGGTTTAAAATCAATAGTACTAAGATAAAAAAAGAAAAGGCATCATGGTGAGATTAGCTCCGAGACCATGCTCAGTTTTTAATTAGGACTAGTACTTAGCTAATAATATTGTAACAATATTAAGAAAAGGACAGTGTAGGCCTATGATAGAAGGCATAGGTCACATAATATTATGATAATTGTTAGATTAAGGTAGCAACTACAATGTTGTTAGTAGTTTTGATAGCTCATGTGAGAATAGTTTATGATGAAATGGAAAATTAGTAGTCTTTAGTAGTCCGAAAATAAAGGTAAGAGGTTAGTCAAAACCAAAGTGAGACCACTTTGCTCAAAATTATCCTGTTGCAACTAAGCAATTTGGGTAAATATTGAGGCAAAGAGTAGTAAATAGTTTAAACCCTAAGTACTAAGTATCACGAGGTAATCCTATATTAGGAGGTGTCATATACTACACAGTTAAGCCTGCATTTTCGAGAAGTTTTACTCAACTACTATATTACGGGCTTAGAATGATGTGTGTTATATGTATCACATTTGGATTTCTTGGTTTTTCTTGGATCTTCTTGATTGACTAGATCTGTACATGAACTTTGACTTGGTGTGCAAATGCATGTTGCATCATCAAGTTATTACTTGATGTTATAGACCTAGATAGATAAGGGAATTCATGTAAAGGAGTGACGAGTTCCGAAGATCAAGATGAAGACTTGTAGGAAGAAGGAAGCCAAATGTAAGGGCTATCGACAGTAGTTTGAATGATGGATCAGTCCCAACTCATTATGAGCTGGCAATTAGAAGGATTATTAGTGCAGAAAAAAGGTGGAGAGCAACATGAAGGAATGGACTTAAGTTCACTCAAAGGAGGTGATGTTCCTCAGAAGTTTATGAAGTAGTTGTTCCAAGATCATGGAAGTATCATGAACTAGTGCAAACTTGTAAAGGAGATAAACCAGGCTAACTTTAGCGGACTAGTTATAAAGGGGAAATCACTCATAAGTTGTCCTTAAGGGTAAAGAGAGTGTTCCAAAATAGACCGGTGTAGTGTAATAGGAAAACCGGATTGGAATGGAGAAAATCTGTCCACAGCCAATTCTAAATAGGACTATAAGTTTATAATCTAAGAGATTATAGTAAAATAAACCATAGGATAAATTAAAAGTGATAGTGGATATTGTCAAGTATGAAGATAATTCAAGGAAAAAGATTTGGAGACGGGATACCATAATTATCCCCAATTATGATCACAATGGAGTTAAGAAATGTCGTGATCAATACAAGTCAACACCTTATTCCGAAACTTAAGAGAGTATGAACTTGGGGATGAAGTTGATTTTAAGGGGGAGAGTTTGTAACATCCCAGCATTAGAGCTTAGAAATAAGATGAGCTCAGGTGTGTGCATTGCATTCATGCATAGAAAATATGGATAATTTTCGCGCTTTTAAGTAAAACTTGTCAAAGTGATTGAAGCTTCTATTAACTTGGTAGAACTGAAGTAGATCATCAAGTTAACTGTGAGAAGTTTCGAAATGTACTTTGTTAAAACCTATTGTCGTCGGATTGATGACAAGTACGCCATGAGGGGGTCCTCAAGGCGTGTGGAAGAGAGGGGTGTGAGACGTACGGGATTCCGGGACCAATTTTACCCAGTTTTGAATCCGCCGGCTTTGGATGGATCCTACTCCTGCTAGCAATCCAGTAATACGGCAGAGCCGGAATATGGGTTATAAGGGTCTCTCCTGTGCGAGTTGAGATTGTAGACTATTGTCTGGGTGCCCTAAAGTCTCTCTCTAGGATGGCTTACATAGATATCCGGTCTAGGGTTTATAGGAGAGATCTATCCGGCTATGACTAAGAGTCGATTACAGAGTACATCTTGAACTACAAGTAACACTATGGGCCTATATCGGTAAGTCTTCTGGGCCTTCCCGTAGCCGGACTGGACTCCTTCTCTTCTCCCTAACTGGGTCGCCCGTGAAGCAAAGCTCCAACCCGAAGTGGGCCACCCATGTCAGTGAGGTACAGTGAGGATACCCGGAAAGTATATCCCCAACAGCAGCCCCCGGAGGCCTCCAAGATCCAAAGTCGGATTCATCATCGTCTAGCTTGATCTTCGCATTGCAGAATCTTGAAGGGTTCCTGAAACTTCAAAAGAAAAGATACGATCCGGGTCTCAAAAATGAGTCGGACCTATAAATATGTTATTCGGATATCCAGCTCAAAATTCAAACTAAGCCGGAACTTGGTCTCTGACGTCATCTGACACCAGTCATTGTTAAGTCACGTCACTGACATACATTTCCTGTCAGCACGACCATTGGTGGGTCCACCTTTCGCAGAACCAAGGCGCCATTTCAATGCGTGCATGGAGATCGAGGCGACGTAATCATCGTGCGGGGGCTTCCCAGTCCTTTCCACGACACGTGGCATGTTTACTGTAGTGTTTACACGAATCTTGACGCGGCCGGTGGTTATAAGTGGTGAGGATCTCTTGTCCCAATCTCCTTCAACAGTGCCTTGTGCCGTTTCCTTCTCCTCTACTCCTTCCACGAACCTAGAGCTTCTTTGCTCCCCAGAAATTCCCAGCTTCGCCCATCCAAGGTCACTGGCACACCAGCGAAATGGCTTCTGCATCATCCTCCAGCACGACTGCGATGGCATCAGCGGCAGAGAAAGAGTGCAATCGCAGGGTTTGGATCCCTTGTGTCCTCGACGACGCCAAGCTCCATGGAGTGGAAGAAGAGGGGCTCCTCCGCGCCGGCGACTAGCGGAGCAGCTTCGGAGAAACCATCCCCAACCCTCACGACGGCGAGCTAGTGCACTTCGGCACTCACCTTGACAGAGGTCTGAGATTTCCTCCCTCAGATTTCTTTTCCGAGGTTATCGATCACTATGGAGTTCATCTACATCATCTTCCCCCGAAATCCATCTTAGAGATGAGCGCTTATGCATCTTTGTGCGAGGGGTATCTCAGCATTAGGCCGAGCCTTACTCTCTTCCGGTATTACTTCCATGTGTGGAGAAATTTCATTACTGTCGGTAATCGTTATATTACCGGTACTATTAGTTTTTCGGTTAGGCGAGAGCGCGTCTATCCTCGGATTATGGCCAGCGAGTCGGTCAAGCAATGGTCGTCCACTTTCTTCTACCACAAGGATATTCCCACTCCCGGCAAGGCTACTTCTTTGCCGACTTTCGTCGACGGAGCCACCACGCCCCAAAAATCCTGGGATGAGGTCGCTCCGACTCTCAGTGACGATCTGCTTCTCGCCAAGAGGCGGATCGAATATTTGATGAAACACAAGGGCCTGAGAGGGTCCAACTTGTTCCGATGCGGGGTGGCACGCCGGATCCAGCCTCTCCAACATCATGGAGATCTACTGATGCAGTCCATCACGTCGTCCAAGAAAGATACACTCTAAATCAGTCCGAAGGCTTACTTGGAAAAGGATTATATATGCCAAGTCAAATGGCTGATAAAGGAACAGATCGAGAGGAAGATTCCGGAGCTGTCTCTGGACATGCACACGGCAGAAAACCCCGTTGTGCTGGTAAGTTTCAGCAGTAACTCATTTCATATGTTCATCCTTATATAATTTTGCAATACTGAGATACTATCTTCTTTTCAGCTTGCCGACCTCCCCGAGTTGGAGCTTGCTCCTATCGAGGGATATCCTCCTGAGTTTTCTCAGGATGAGGGAGAGTTGGTCCCACTACCGGACATTTAACGCTGGAAACGAAAAGCTCCGGCAGTGGCTATCGGCACAAAGGAGGTGCCCGTTGTGAAGAGGAAACTTTCCTCACAAATTCTGCCTTTGTACTTTGTTTGTAATTCTTTCCGAGATGCAATGTTCTTTGTTCTATTACCTTCTCAGAGCTAAAAAACTCATCAAGGGCAAGGGGAAGGGAGTTACTTCAAAGCTCCTACGCCAGCAGAAGCTAAACTTGGTTTCTCCTGCCATAGCTCCTCCGACTCCTGCCCCTCAACCTTCTGCAGCGCCGGAGATTACTCCATCTCTGACCGTTGTAGAAGATCCGGCTCGTTCAGCAGAGCCAGGGATCCTTGAATCGCAAACTGACGTCACCATGGGTGACTCAGGTCTTGATAAGAGTGAACCCTCTTCGGGTAATGATCCCTTGGCAGAAATCTTTGCCGACAATCTCCTAAGCAATCTGGGACTTGCCAAAATT
This sequence comes from Avena insularis, assembly GCA_023614405.1. Taxonomy (NCBI): domain Eukaryota; kingdom Viridiplantae; phylum Streptophyta; class Magnoliopsida; order Poales; family Poaceae; genus Avena; species Avena insularis. The sequence goes on from CM042696.1 coordinate 250,741,630, forward strand.
GGCCTTTCTCAGAAATCTGCGGAGGAAATCCAGCGGTTGGCTCGGCAATGTTTAGAAAGCTGGACCATTATTGCCGAAGAAGAAGCACAAGAAGTGGAGGACGTCAATTACTCCGAACTTCTTGAACAAGTCCGCCTTCACAAAGAGGGACTAAGAGCTGGAGTGCTACCACCTCCACCAGTGATCCCACTCACCCTTAACGAGAATGTTACAACTGAGGTGAAGATGTGCTTGAGAAAGCTCACACATGAACACCATGTAAGTCCGAATTCCAACTCACATTATTCTTTATGTTACTTTATATCTTATCCTCTAGCCCCCAAGCATGAAGTTGGATAGATTAATCCGGATTTATTCTTTATTAGGATGCCAAAGAATGAACTAGTGTAGCCCCCAAGGCTCGTGTTGATATTAGTTACAATATTAGCCCGAGTCTTTAGTAGACTTCTGACTCTGGGTATTCTGACTTACATAAAGTTAATTCATATAACCAGGAATTATTGAAGAATATCTGTAACAAGCGGAGAGAGATCAAAGCTCTCCGACTTGAAAATGCTCAATTGAAAGTATCTAGGGATGAGGCTGAAGGTAATCATTTCAGTACTCAAACCTTGCCATTGATTTCATAGTCAAACTTTTTGTTCAACTGTTGTTCTTTTGACTACAACACTGGTGAAGCAGTCCTGTGCTATGATTGAAGAGGCCGAGAATATTAAAACCCTGGTGGTGGAAAACAAGGATCTCCGCCAAGAGCTGGATAAGCTTAAGGCGGATGATGAGAAGAGCATTGCTCAAGTTCTAGAGTCCTCCTCCATGGCTACTGAGGAGTGTGATCGTAAGATTGCGCTCTAGGATAAGAAAATCTCGGATCTCAGCAACGACTTGTTGAGAGAGAGGGATATTACCGAGGCACTCCGGGCTGAACTCCAGAGTCTTCGAGAGGAGAAGACCAAAGTTGTCGATGTCATCTTCGGTATGTTCCGATCTTTCTGACTTTCCTGCATCTTTCGACCTTTCAAAGTCGGATTTCTTTTATTAACCATTTTGCATTTCATGCATAGGTCCTCTGAACTTACTAGACTCAGCCTCTGTCGAATCTCGCACCAGCTGGCTTATTACACAAGTCGGTGATCTGCTTCATGACTTCCGCCAATCCATCGAGGATATTGGCGAAGTTCTTAAGGTTCCGGATATGCATACATGTCCGTCTTTGAAGTGCGAGACAAGGCCAAGGATATGCCACATCTTGTCTAGGATTGGAACATGTCCTACGCGCGATCCGCAGCGCAGAATGCACTCACCATGGTCATGAGCCACCATGGAAGCATGGAGATCTGGCAACTAACCAGAGGATATTCTACTATGGACGAAGATGGCCAGGAGCAGGACATTAAAGCCATCATGGACTCCTGCGCCGGATACGGGTGCCATGTAGACGACTTAACCAACTACGACACTCCGTTCTTCACCCACGTGGGCACGCCACCTCCGCCTGCCGAAGAAACAACAGAAGTTTCCGACGATGAACAAACCGTATCAGATTTGAACCTCTCGGAACGCTATCAAGGCAAGGCTGATGTATCTAGTGAGCCAGCAACTCCTACCTCTCCCCTGCATCATAGAGCATCAGAAAAAACAATGTGTTATTCTGAAAGCAATTTGGTTCTGTAAATAAGTAGTATGATACTTTTGCTAGTGCCAAGTTTTATTTTTTCTATTCATCACATTTGGCTTAAATGTTTATGTACCTGAAATGTTTGCATAAGCACTTGGACTTTTTTCTGCACTTATCATTTATCTAGCTTTCCGCCTCGTCCCTTTCGTGAGCCGGCCAACCTTTAGCATGGAAACTTTGCCGAACAACGGAGCTCAATTGCTAAACCAGTTTTAACTCGAAAACAAAGCCGGCTTCTAGGACCAACAATTCACTACTCGGAAAATGCCCGCATCCGGCAATCAGACAAATGACCAAAGCACATACTATAAAATTTAAATTTATACCCGAAGGTAGCAATTTTAGAATCAGAAATCTAAACCAGAACAAACATGAGCATAAAGTACTTTCAAGTATTCTGGGATTTTCTACTGTGTCATGATCATTTGAAAATAAGATGGTGAAAAACTTCTCAGTAAAATTTGAGACAACCAACACTTTATTTATTTTTGAACATGTACACATATATGATTACAAAGAAAGATAAACTAAGAATAAAAGGGACGTAGCTGAGCAATATTCCATGGTCTGTCTAATTCTTCCAGGTTTGTACTGCCTCCAGCTCTCTTTCTCTTCTTAGTAGCAGGTCTTTCTTTGACTGGCCGCATATTAGTTAGGTAGTATGAACCATTGTGCAATACTCGACTAGCAAAAAAAGGCCCTTCCCATACTTGGGAAAGTTTGCGCTTTCATTGCTACACAAGCAGGAGAACCAAATCGCCCTTATTGAAAAACCGGTTTCTGACTCTCTGGCTATGATACTTGCGTAACTTCTGCTGATAGGCTATTGATCTCATTTCAGCAATGACGCGAACTTCTTCGACTAAGTCGAGATCATTTTTTCGAGAAATCTTGGCATCCTCTTCTATATACGCGGCAACTCTAGGAGAATTGTGAATCAAATCACCAGGAAGAACTGCTTCAGCACCATAGACCAAGAAGAAAGGTGTGTATCCGGTTGACCTGTTCGGAGTTGTTCGCAAGATCCATATTACAGAGGGTAATTCCTCTGCCCAAGCCCCCGCAGCACGTCTTAGTGGTGCATCGAGTCTTGGCTTTAGGCCTTGTAGAATTAAACCATTTGTCCTTTCGACTTGTCCATTAGCATGCGCATGTGTGACTGACGCAATGTCAAGGCGGATATTTTGTTCGTTGTATAATTCGGCAAGCTCTCCCATAGAGAAATTACTCCCGTTGTCCGTGATAATGCTATGCGGATAACCATATCGGATTATAACATCCTCGACAAATCTTCTGGCTGTTGCTCCATCACAACTAGTGACGGGTTTAGCCTCAATCCATTTGGTGAATTTATCCACCATCACTAAGAGGTGAGTAAATCCACTTGGAGCCCGTTTAAACGGTCCTACCATGCCAAGCCCCTAGACCACAAAAGGCCATGTTATAGGTATTGTTCGCAGCTGATCAGTCGGAACATGAGCTTGTTTGGCGTATTTTTGGCAACCTTTGCACGTCTTGACCACCCGTTCGGCATCTGCCTTGGCTGTAAGCTAGAAAAAACCGTGTCGAAAAGCTTTTGCCACTAAATATTTGGCTGCGGCATGGTGACCACACTCGCCTTCGTGGATTTCTCTTAAGATTTCCAGTCCTTCTTCCGGAGATACGCAGCGCTGAAAGACCCCAGACGCACTCCGCTTATAGAGGTCACCACTAATTATAGTATAGGCTTTTGCTCGTCGAACGATCTTCCCGCTCAGAACCTCGTCTTCGAGTAATTTGCCATCTACCAAGTAATCAAGGCAGGGTCGAGTCTAGCTGGGAATTACACGTAGAACTTCTACTAAAGGTGAGTCAAATTTGGTCGGATATTCCTCGTCTACTCCTTTTATAGAGGGAACTTTGAGGTTCTCTAGAAAAGCGCCATCCGGGACCTGTTTCCGTGCAGAGCCTATTCCAGATAATGCATCTGCTTCCTCATTTTCTACTCGTGGGATGTGTTGAACCTCCAACCCTTCGAACAATTTAGATAACTCATCCACAATAGCTTTATATGCTGCCATATGCTTATTTGCATTACAAATATCTGACACTTGTTGAGCAACAAGATCCGAATCTTCGTAACACATCAAACGTCGGATGCCGATATCCTTAGCAATCCGGATTCCATGCAGCAGTGCTTCATACTCGGCAATGTTATTTGTCGCTGTGAAGTGGATCTGGAACACATATAGAAGGTTATCTCCTTGAGGTGATTTGAGTACCACGCCAGCCCCCAAGCCCCCTCGAGCCTTAGACCTATCAAAATATAGGGTCCAGTATTCCGACTCCGGGAGGGTCATATTCTGCTTTGTCTCTGTCCAATCCGCAACAAAGTCAGCAATGATTTGGGATTTGATTGTTGTTCGAGGTTTATACTCAATGTCGAAACATGGAAGCTCTATGCCCAATTTTGCGACGTGTCCCGTAGCCTCGCTGTTATTGATTATATCTCTCATGGGAGTTGTGCTCACCACAGTAATTGGATGTTCCTGAAAATAATGCCGTAACTTACGGGATGCAAAACACACACCATAAGCCAGCTTTTGATAATGCGGATAGCGCTATTTCGATTCAGTTAGGACCTCGCTGAGGTAGTAAGTCGAACGTTGCACTAGGTGTTCCTGATTTTCCTCTGGTCTCTCCACTGCCATGACGACACTGACGACCATGTTTGTCGCTGCGAGATAGAGGAACATCGGTTCCCTTGGTTCCTGTGTTGCGAGGATAGGAGCAGACGAGAGTACTTCTTTCAAGTCTTGTAGTGCAGCTTCAGCTTCATCAGTCCAAACAAATTTTCTGGTCTTTTTCAGGAGCTTGTAAAGTGGTGCGGCTCTTTCTCCGAGCCGGCTTACAAACCGACTGACTGCAGCAATGCAACCAGTTAGTCTTTGAACGTCCTTCAGGCGAGTTGGCCTGGAAATATTGATTATAGCATTGATCTTGTCTCAGTTCACCTCTATGCCTCTTTGAGACACGATGAAACCTAACAATTTTCCGGCTGGGATTCCAAAGAAACATTTCTTCGGATTAAGCATTATGTTGTATTTTTGTAGATTGGCGAATGTTTCCTCCAAGTAGGAAATCAGTGTTTCCTTCTTTTTAGACATCACCGCAATGTCGTCCACATATACATGCACGTTGCGTCCGATTTGGTCATGGAGGAAACGCTGCATAGTACGCTGATACGTAGCTCCTGCGTTCTTGAGCCCAAAGGGCATCGTAACGAAACAGAAGGTTCCGAAGGGGGTTATGAATGAAGTTTTGATTTTATCCGATTCCTTCATCCGAATTTGGTGATAACAGGAATACGCATCGAGAAAGCAGAGGAGTTCTGAGCCTGCCGTAGAATCGATAACTTGATCAATTCTAGGCAGAGCGAACGGATCTTTGGGACAAGACTTGTTCAAGGCAGTATAATCAACACACATCCTTAAATCAGTGGTGTCCTTTTTAGGGACCATTATAGGGTTGGCCGACCAATCAGTATGGATGACCTCTTCTATGAATCCGGCTAACTCGAGCTGGGCTAGTTCCTTAGCTATTGCCTTACGCTTTACATCGCCAAATCATCGTAGGGACTGCTTGATGGGTTTAGCGTTTGGGTGTACATTTAGAGAGTGCTCGGCAAGTCCCTAGGTACTCCGGTCATGTTAGATGGCTGCCATGCGAAGACATCTTGATTTGCTTGGAGGAACTTGACGAGCGCGCTTTGCTATGCGCTATCTAGGCCTACGCCTATCTGGGTCTCCTTGGAGGGGTCATCATCCTTCAACGGCGTCTTCTTCATCTCTTCCGATGCCTTGAACTCCGGATTCGCCTTTGTCACCTCCTTCTTTGTTGCGGGCTTCTCGGACGGATCTATGGTCTTCTTGATCTCCTAGTACTCCTGGGCGTGTAGCACGGCTTCAGCAAAGGCAGCATTTCCATCCTCGCACTCTCGTGCTTTCTTCGGGTCTCCCCTAATGGTGATCACGTTGTTGGGACCTGGAATTTTCATCATATTGTAAATGTAACACGGACGAGCCATAAAGGCCCAATAAGCCGTGTGCCCGAATATAGCATGGTACACGCTCTTGAACGGGACCACTTCCATCCGATAGTTCTTTTGAGTTCCAAAGGTAACATCCAAAGTGATCTCTCCCAGGGAATTTGCTTGTCTTCCTGGGACAACTCCATGAAAGATCACAGAGCTGTGATTCAACTGGGTCTCCGAGATTCGCATCCGGCGTAGCATTTCCACATACAGAATATTGATGCTGCTAACACCATCCATGAGAGTCTTGGAGAAACCATAGCCGTCAATAAGTGGATTGACGACTAAGGCATATTTTCCTCGCCTGTGCAACTTAGGCGGATGATCAGCACGGTCAAAGGTGATGGAAACTTCCGACCAGTCCAGGTATTGAGGGACAGCCGGAACTATTGTGTTGAGTTCATGCATAACTGCTTTCTTGACCTTAGCTGGTTGAGATCCGAGGAAGGTGACGTAAGTGTCTTTCTTTGTGGGGAAGGTTTTCTTCCCCTCTGGCTTGGGATTTGAAGGATCAGCTTCCTCCATGTCGGAATCTTCCTTGGTCTCTTTATACTTTTCGGGATTCTTCTTTCCCTTCTTCCGCTTAGCCGTGTAGCTAGCGGTATCATCTTTCTTGATGTCGTCATTAAAACGACACTGGGCGTTTGTGTGAGACGAGCCCCCATTGGCATCTAAATGATGCACACATGGGTTATTGGCAATGTCGGCCCAAGAGTAGGTTTTGCCAGGTTGCTGGTCTCCTCTAGCTTGGACTCTTGATGTCCCACGACCGCGTTCGCAGCCACCACCATGTCCTCCTCGTCCTCCAGACCCGAAAGTAGTTGTAACCACTGCCGTTTCCGTGTTGGGATTTTCTTGCAAGGTGTTCTTGCGCTTCTGAGCTTGCTGCTTTGGTTGTTTTGCCGATTGTGGTATAGCTAGGGCGTTTAGTAATCCCTCTGCGTCGTTGTCAGCATCTGCATACTTGCTCACTGTTTCTATCATCTCTCCCAAATCAGTGACCTTGTCACACTTTAAGCGATGACGTTGTAAACCAATTGGGAGTCCTACAATGAAAGCTTCAATCGCAGTTTGGTCATTTACTCCTTCACAAGAGTTCTTGGTGTTGATCCATCGTCCAAGATAATCTCGGCAAGTTTCTAGAGCTTTCTAGGTGCAACGCTGCAGGTCTCCTACCGTATAGGGCCTCCAATATGTGCCTTCGAAATTCCGAAAGAACACACTTTGCATGTCATAACAGTTGGGATGGTGTTCTCTGGAAGTTCATTGAGCCATGATCATGCCGTCTTCCACAACATAAGTGGGAGATATCGGGTTGCGACCAAGCTATTTCCGCCTATGGCGATGCAGCAGGCCTAGAAAAAATCCTGAAGCCAAGTATCTGGCCAAGCTACACCGTCGTAGGGATGGATGTGTCTTGAGATAGCAAATCCTTCCGGGAATTTTGTGACTCTTATGCGTGGTCCGAATCATTTTGGGCCCATGTATATGTCATTATTTTCGTAGCGCCGCGCCTCTATGTTGGAGTTAATCCAGTGTCTCGCGTCACTTGGAGACAAAGATCGTCGTCCTGACTGAGGGCTGTGGTTGTGGTCCCTTGGGTGGGTGCCAACTGTCGTCGGATTGATGACAAAGATAGTTATTCTGATTCTTGCATATTCCGCTCGGAACATAGATCTGAAGCTCACTTGCCCCACTGTGGGTGCCAACTATCGTTGGATTGATGACAAGTACGCCATGAGGGGGTCCTCGAGGCGTGTGGAAGAGAAGGGTGTGAGACGTACGGGATTCCGGGACGGTGAGCACACAAGCTTACCCAGGTTCGAATCCTTCGGCTTTCGACGGATCCTACTCCTGCTAGCAATCCAGTAATACGACAGAGCTAGAATATGGGTTACAAGGGTTTTGCCTGTGCGAGTTGAGATTGTATACTATTGTCAGGGTGCCCTAAAGCTCTCCTAGGACGGCTTATATAGATATCCGACCTAGTGTTTACAGGAGAGATCTATCCGGCTACGACTAAGAGTCGGTTACAGAGTACATCTTGAACTACAAGTAACACTATCGGCCTATATCGGTAAGTCTTCTGGGCCTTCCCGTAGCCGGACTGGACTCCGTCTCTTCTCCCTAACTAGGACGCCCGTGAAGCAAAGATCTAACCCGAAGTGGGCTACCCTGGTCAGTGAGGTACAGTGAGGATACCCGGAAAGTATATCCCCAACACTTATCTTTGGGTAATTAATATGATCTAAGGGTAGATTAAATGTAATAAAACTAAGTCAGAACACACTACTTAACAAGGAGTACTAAATCTTATAGAGAACACATAATATTCCAAAGATGATATCAAGGTATTATCTACCACAAACCCTGAATACCAAGTCAAGTATATAACCCAAGTAAAAGAAACTCAATAAATAAATCTTGGAACACTTGTTTGCCATAGATATTCCTACCGTAGGTATCATGGTAGTTCTTAAATATGAACTCTTATCACAAATAAAGTTGAATGGAAGACAATCCAAGACCATTCATCTCACATCTTTGTTGCCATATTAGTAGGTGACATTTCTACTTAACCAAGTCCTAGTGTCTATTGATCTTCAATGTAGTGGGATCAAATCCTGACGTAGAACTTATTGACTCTTAGCCTTTGACCTATTATAATGACCTTCCAAAGACCTTAAGTAAATTAATAAGAAGGAGGAACTAGTTTTGTTAGGATGTGCCATCATCAATGGAATGCGATCCTTAGTGGAGATCAAACCATTTGATGTTGGAGGAGTTAACTCACTCATGAGTTAACTAGAAGAAGTACCTAAACTCAACAGTTAAGCTAGTGACCATGAAGCTATGAGAAAGCTAGTAGTATTATAGTATCCAATAATAATCCTGTTAAGACAAGTAGATATAAATATAAAGTAAGCTTCCTTAACAAGATAAATCCTATAGAGAGGCTAGTACAAGCCTACTACCTAGTTGAATATAGATCCTGATTAGACAATTAGAAGCCTAAGCTTTGCTTGATCAAAGGTTGGCGGTCATTATTCCCAAGTCATTTGAGAATATATGACCAACTGATAAAGAAGAGTTGTGAGTATACTAAGTTAGGCAAGCCCTAGTAAGCTGAATCATCTAGCTTGATCATGAGAAGTCAAGCTAGAGTATGATGAAGCATATAATATGAGTTGTATGGAGTACCTGGAGGCATAGTAGTTTAACCCAGCTAGTAAAAGAGTAAACTTGTGTTATGGGAGTAGCACCCTAACCATTCCAGAGGATTGATATCACATGTATAGAGAGAATTGTAATCTAGAAAGCCTTGGAAGTAGTTGCAATATATATATAAAGGAATCAATGGAGGGAGTTAGAAGTAACTACATTGATGGATTCATCAAGGGTAGTTAAGAAGTGCAAGTTAGGTAGTAAAGGAAGAGTGTTAGGAGAATGGAATAATGAAGTTATAACTAACTAGATAAATGATTTCCTTAAGGGTAGTTTATAAATGGAAGTTTTATATATATACTAGGAGAAGAATGAAGGAGTAATGTTGAAGTGGCAAGACCATGTCATCATATGATGATGGATATGGTCGAGTCAGATGATTAACTTATTCAGGAAGATGTGATCTTTGTGAATAAGATAAGAGAGATTGATAGAGTATATTTAGGAAAGGAATTCCTTATCTAAAGATAATATTAGTGAGGTAATAAGGTAGGAGTTCTTGAGAAACCTTTAACCAACATTATGTCAAGCCATGAAAAAAACCATGTCTACCTCTTTGTCCAAAACTCTAGAATCAAATTGATAGTGGAACCATTTCCTATTCCTAGATAACCATTGAATAATACCTCTTGGACAAATGAAGCTTCCAAGGGATAATTAGAGAACCAGATGTGTGGTTAAGGATGAAAGCCTTGTTTGCTTTATTATCTTAAACTCTAATAGAACCTAAACCACATTACTGAGTAATCTTTATAGTTCACTCTAAGTTGAGATATCATTCAAGATTATAAATTTAGGATCAATCCTTAAACCTTGATCCCTAGCAACATTCACTAATAAACTTGAGGGTAGTGTATCCTCTAGGGACCATAGTGAGTGTGGTATTAGAAACCCTAAATAAATGTTGTTGGGCATTATGATCACTTGTGCCACCTGAATGATAATGGTTGTTCACCATTATATAATAAACTTCTATCAAAACATTAACCACACTTAAGAAAGTAGTGAACAACTAGTTTAAGAAGTGATCCATGCTTACTTTGGAATAAGTAGGATGGTGATAGATAGAATTTTAGAGGAATTTGAATAAAGGAAATTCCAAACTTTGAGAACAATAAAACTAAACCTTCTACAAACTAAAGATAGCTATTTGTAAATGAATATTTTCATTCCTTGATAAATAATCGTTATGCAGGCTTAATGACTTAACCAAGATTGCTCTATAGTAATTCTAGACACTACAATACAAGTAGAATTTGAATAGGAAAGTCACCAACTTTAAAGAACCTTGGAATTCAAATCACTACATTATAAACCCTAAGGTTCAATACCTTGTAATATATTTGCATAGTTCCTTTATGAAGCTAAGTATGAATAGAGTTCTCTACATATTATTCAATATTTTAAATCTCTGACATAAACATTATCATGGTGAAAATAATAACATTTCATAAGGTTTACCTTAGAAGAAGCAAATCCCTAAAACCCTAATTTATATTTACTTTACTAAATAAAAGAACCCTTCATATAGTTATGAATATTTTATACACAATAAGAAATGGAGAGAAGATGGTCATAATTTCTTTATACAAAAATATTCATGACCTACAAATTTTCTGGATATTTAAATCCGTGAAGAAACTCATATTTAAAATGAATTTGTAAAAAACAGAAAATAGAAATAGAAAAAAGGGAAAACGGCAGGGTCCAGAACCGGCCCATGGCCAGAGAAGTTGTGACACCCCGGTTCTGATAAGACCGTGGCCTCTATGTGACATGCCAATCCCTGGATCGGTTCATTGGCCCACAATAGAGTAAGATAGATAATCATAGCAAATAACCGTGTATCATGATCTACAAGATCCAGAGTACCATTATTACAATATAAAAGCTTAGCATAAAGCTAGCTCAAATTGTTCAGGTAGCAACAAAAGCGAGTAAATCCTCCAATCTTCAAATTGCCCACAAGTGAACAAGTGCCGAGTGGAGTACCGTGGCCTATAACGATCAATCAGAATCGGAATAACCTGCAGCATAAAACGCAACAGCCCCGAAGGGTCAATACATGGAATGTATGGCAAGTAGAGCTAGTAAAGGAGACAATAGTACTAACAACTACATGCATATTTGGCAAGTGGAGCTGTGTAAGCTTGCATTTGCAAATAACTTTGTCCTACTTTCATAAACAGTTTTGAATTTTCTTTGAAAAGATCCCAACTAAGTTAACCCAACAATATTAAAACAATTATGAAATTAGAATGAGCGAGAAACATGTCATGGAATCAATATCTAGCAACTCAGATGTCCATAACCGGGGACACGGCTAATCGATTAGATTATACACTCTGCAGAGGTTAATACACTTTACCCATGTGACTTGGCCAGCTCGTACCATCACTCTTATTTTGGGTGACGATAGGAGAAGACCAAGAAGAGACTGTTAGGAAGTAGCTCCTCAATCCCGGCGACCGGTCCAACCTACCAAAATTCTACATCTCTGGATACGGGTTCGAGTTACCACAACCTACTAAGTCCAACCAACCGCCCATTCCATTATTGGCACATGGTTGTACCGTAAGCTACACAATAAAGAAGCCAATCATTCTCTCTTGATACCTGGGTGCCTTTCATAATGAAACCACCAAAATTATCAATCCCATCACACCGGATGATTCATTGATTAAGTTGTTTTAGTTTTCGCAAACCAATACTTTGAGAAAACAAGTGTCAATGATGTAACCCAGCCCTCGTTCAACATAGCATGGCTAAGCACATCTACAAGTGGTTCATCTACAAGGAAAACCCTACCACATAATAGGACATAGCATAGCGATAGTATCATCCTACATGCATCTACAAAATACGACAATGCATTGAAAATAGTAGGACGATATCATGAACAAAGTAGCATCTACTTGCCTTGGTTGTAGCGGTCGGAAGAACAATCCACACACGCAAGGGTTGCACTCCACACAATCTACGACACAATTGCATTCATAAACAAACAATTCACAAACATATGCAACAAAGATGATGCATGAATGCAAGAACGCAAGTGAATTGGTGCTACAGCTGCACCACATAGTACTAATTCATATTACTACGAATACATGCATGGAAAATAGATTTGGCGAGAAACTATTAACCAAAAGTGGTGATCACTACTAGAGCTAGAACTTAAATAATTCACTACCGGCAGTATACTGTTTGTAAAATCTTGGAAAAATTCTACCGCATAGGCATCGCTGATAAGAAACAGTACCAATTGGAATTACTCAAAAAGGAGTTATAAAACATCCCGAGTAATTAAAACACTGGAGAAGGCCATTAGACAAATACTGCAGAAGTTTTTACTGTAAGCCTATCTTTTTATTTCACGATGAGATTCCCCTCGTTCATACGAGTTCAGGGACATATCATACGCGATTTTTGGAGCTACGAAACTTTTACTACAAATTTATTACTCCGAAAAGGCCACTAATTAGTTTGATTAAACTGTACTAAACCTGACAGTAAAAGTCTGAACCAAAGCTACAGCGAGATTCTACACGACTCACTGAACGCGTGCATATTTTATTCGCAAATTTTGGCCAAGCGGTTTAATTTCTACGCAATTTACAAGATTCTACCGAAATCTGCCAACTAATAGGATTAACGAAATTGACCCGATCAGCGTAGCCGATGACTGGGCTGACTGGCGTCGACCAGTCAGCGTCTGGGGCCTCTGACTAGTCAACGTCTGGAGTGCTGACCAGTCAACGAACGATCTAAGCCGCTGATCTGAGATCTGACGGTGGCTGCTGTCTTACCGAAAACGGACGGCGAAACGAACTCCGGCGAGCTCCGGACGGCGGCAACGATCGGATCCGGTGGCGTGGAAACTCCTGCAAGTACACACACGGTCAACTACGGCTCCCGGAAAAATAAACGCGTGCGCGTACGCGGCGATCTGCGGTAGCGCGGTTGGCGGCGACGGATGGAGACGCGAACGCGAACGGAAAGAGGCGGCGAGCGAACCCGGCATGACGCGGCGCATTTAACGGCGGCGGAGGGTGGCGGCGGCGAAGCGGCGGCGTGCACGCAGGAGGAGGTCGCGGTCTGGCGGCGGGTAGGTGGGCACGGAAAACGAGGCAGCCTTTAAGAAGTCCCACGTGAAAAAAAAAAAAACTGAAACAGAAACGGTCAGGCTGGACTACAACTCGGAAATCGGTCCGGATTTTTGGACCGTTTTCCGGCGGTTTACTAAAACGTCCGAGTCTTTTGCATACGAACTCCGATTGGAGCGATTTTCGCGCCTACGGGTTCGTATCGTCGAGGGGAACAACCTTCAGTCGAAGTTTGAGCGAAAGCTCGAACCTACAGGGGTGGTTGTAGCAAGCCCCTCTGAAGCCTCCCGCAGGAAACTCGAAGCGAAGGAGAAACGGGGTTTTGCAAATAGCGTTTCGTCGATCCTCTCTACTCGACGGTAATGCATGGAAAGATATGATGCGATGCAATGAATGATATGCAAGACCAAATCTAAAATTTGGGATGTGACAAGACTAACCCCCTTAAGATGAATCTAGTCCTCGAGATTCGTAGCTAACAAATAGGTGTGGGTAGTCCTCTCGGATGTCATCTTCACGCTCCCAAGTGGCTTCCTCTTGGTGTGGTGACTCCACTTGCACCTTGCAAAACTTGATTGTCTTGGTACGGGTAGTCCTTTCGCTGTCTCCGAATCTTGACGGTTTCTCCTCATAGGTCAAGTCATTTTCAAGCTGAACCTCCTCTAGTGGTACAGTGTCTCTCCATGGTGTATCCACCATCTCCGGATGGCACTTCTTTAGCTGTGACACGTGGAACACATCGTGAACAGCGAGCGAGCCTCTGGCAACTCCAAGCGATAGGCAACTTCTCCCTGCGTGCTAAAAACTCGTCACGGTCCAATGAATCGAGGTGCCTTACCCTTAATTCCAAATCTCTTGATTCCTCGAAGTGGCGATACTCTGAGGTACGCTCTATCACCAATCTCATACACCACTTCCTTGCGTTTGGCATCAGCGTAGCTCTTCTGCCTTGATTGTGCTACCTTGACTGTCCTTAATCAAGGCAACCTTTTCCTCGGCATCCTTGATCAAATCAGGTCCAAACAAGCGGCGTTCTCCTACTCCATCCCATAGCAATGGTGTTGGCACCGTTTCCCATACAATCGTCGAGCGGTGGCGTCTTGATGCTGGTTTGATAGCTGTTGTTGTAGGAAAACTCGGCATAAGGCAAATTCTCATCCCAACTAGAACCATGAGCCAAAGCGCAAGCTCTCGATGTCTTCCAAAATCTGGTTCACCCTCTCTACATCCATCTGTTTGTGGGTGAAACGCTGTACTAAACTCAATCTAGTACCAAGCGACTCGTGCATTTGGCGCGGAAGTGTGAGGTAAATTGGGTGCCTCTATCGAATCGATACTCTTGGGAACTCCATGTAGGCACACAATCCTGTCCATGTAAATCTTGGCCAACTTTGCACTCGTATAGGTCGTCTTTACGGTATAAAATGGGCTACCTTGGTCAAATGGTGACCACTACCCAAATAGAGTCATATCCCGACCTGGTCTGGCAGTCCTGTGATAAAGTCCATTCCCACTCTATCCCATTTCCAATCCGGCACGAGCAGCGGCTGTAATCCTGGTTTACGGTGTTCGCCTTCACTCGGCTACATACATCACATAGGGCAATATGCTTGGCGATATCTCCCTTCATGTTGTTCCACCAAAATCTGCTCTTCAAATCCATATACATCTTTGTGTTGCCCGGATGTATGGAATATGGCGAGTCATGAGCTTCTGCAGAATCAACTTCCTTATCTCGGGATCGTTGGGAACACACAAACGATCTCCATACCACAAGGTACCATGCTCATCCTCATGAATATCCTTTTCGGTTCTCCTTCATCTTCTCCTTTATTTCTTCTATTTCCTTGTCTCCCACTTGAGCCTTCTCGATTCTGTCTTGAAGCGTCGGTTGGACTTCCATTGTTGCTAAGTACCCTTCAGATACTACCTCCAATCTAAGGTCCTTGAATTGCTTGCACAAATCCTCAGGCAATTCACCAATTGTCAATCCATTGGCATAAACCTTCCGGCTCAGAGCATCTGCTACTACATTGGCCTTTCCTGGGTGGTATTGTAGATTCATATCATAATCCTTGATAAGTTCCAACCATCTCCTTTGTCTCATGTTCAGTTCATACGTGTAAATATGTACTTGCTCTTGTGGTTGGTGTACACATCACAGTGTTTTCCCATTAAGTAATGCCTCCATACCTTGAGCGCATGAACCACTGACGCTAACTCCAAGTCGTGTGTGGGGTAATTCCGCTCATGGTGCTTGAGTTGTCGCGAGGCATATGACACTACTCTCCCATCTTGCATCAGCACACTCCCAAGTCCCTGTCGTGAAGCATCACAGTACACTTGGAAATCCTTCTGAAGATCTGGTAAACCTGAGCAGTAGCGATTACTAGTCGGCCTTCAGTTCCTGAAAGCTGGCTTCACATACATCTGACCATTCAAACTTCCTCTCCTTATTCAGAAGTTCAGTCATCGGCTTAGCAATCTTGGAAAAGTTTTCTATGAACCTTCGGTAATATCCAGCAAGTCCCAAAAAGCTTCGAATCTCTCCCGCATTCTTGGGTGCTTCCCACTCTGTCACTGCAGTCACTTTGCTTGGATCAACAGCGACTCCTTCTCCTGACACTACGTGTCCAAGAAATCCCACAGTGTTAAGCCAGAATTCACATTTACTGAATTTGGCATACAGCTTGTGTTCTCTCAGTTTCTCCATAATCAGTCGCAGATGTTTCTCATGCTCAGCATCATCCTTGGAATATATCAGTATGTCATCAATAAACACCACCACGAACTTGTCCAAATACTCCATAAATACCTTGTTCATCATGTTCATGAAATACGCAGGGGCATTCGTTAGTCCAAACGACATAACTGTATACTCATATAAACCATACCTAGTGGTGAAGGCGGTTTTTGGTACATCCTCCTTCCGGATCTTCAATTGAAAGTAGCCTGATCGCAGATCAATCTTGCTGAACACCTTTGCTCCTTCCAGTTGATCAAATAAATCATTTATGTTCGGCAGAGGGTACTTGTTCTTGATGGTTAACTCATTCAGCGAACGATAGTCCACCACTAATCTCTTGGTGCTGTCTTTCTTCTCCACAAATAGAACAGGTGCTCCCCATGACGACGCACTAGGCTGAATGAATCCCTTTTCCAGCTGCTCCTTCAACTGTTTCTTCAATTCCTTCAGCTCATCCACATCCATCTTATATGGTTTCTTTGCTATTGATCATGTTCCCGGCATCAGGTCGATAAGAAACTCTACATCTCTGTCAGGTGGCATCCCTGGAAGCTCTTCCGGAAACACGTCGGGGTAATCCCTAATCACTGGCACAGTATCCATGCTAACCCCCTTAAGAGAATTCAGCTTACACCTTCCTAGTCGTGCGGCTGACTTGAATCTAATCCTCTTACCATCCGGGGTTTTGAGTGAAACAGCTCGCTGTGCACAATCTATGTGTCCCCCATGCATAGACATCCAATCCATACCCAGAATGACATCTAACCCTTGTGAATCCAACACTACCAAAAGTGCAATGAAGTTGTGTGTTCCAATCCTCACAGTCAAGTCGCGGCATCCCGCGCTAGCTATCATATCTCCTCCAGGTGAACTCACTCTAATAGCCCTTTTCATAGACTCAGTAGGTAACTTATACTTATCCACAAATGCCCTTGATATGAATGAATGCGATGCACCAGTATCGAAAAGTATAAGTGCAGGGTAAGTGTTGATTGGAAACTTACCAATCACAAGGTCAGGCTCGTCTGGAATCTCCTCCACATTCATGTGGTTCACTGTGGCCTTCTCGCCGTTGGTTGGCTTCAGTCCTTTCCTCTCCGGACAGTTGTCAGCATAGTGTCCCTTCTGCTTGCACTTGAAGCACGTCACCTCACTCAGATCTTTCTTCACGAAGTTGCGATCACGGTTGCGGTCATGTCCACCGTGTCCTCCAGAGTGGTGAGAATGTCCTCCCTTGTGGTTATGGTGGTTGCTCCTATGGTTGTCATGGCGATGTCCATCGCGGTGGTCATGGTTCCCATGGTCACTTCCTCCATGTTTGGAGTATCCATCATAAGTCTTGAGTCTTGTGGTGTGAACCAGAGTGGTGATTGTTGTTCTTTCTCTTGCGGTTCTCCACTTGCTTGTGCTTCCCCTCCAAGATTCTGGCCTTGTCCATAAGCTCCTGGAAAGTGGGGCAATAAACCACAAGTAGCTGTACTGAAAGCTCATCAACGAGGCCATCCAGAATCTCTCCTTTTGGCATCAGTGTCAACATCCTCAGGTGCATAACGGGACAGGTTGTTGAACTCCTCAATGTACTCGGCCACAGTGCGATTGGTTTGGCGCAAGTTGCGGAACTCTTTCCTCTTCAGGCTCAGAACTCCTGAAGACACGTGGTCGGTCCTGAAACCTTCCTCAAACATAGCCCAAGTCACGGTATTCAGAGGGTGGGTGATCTGAAATGTGTCCCACCAAGAAGCGGCTGGTCCCTCCAGTAGGTGAGCGGCGAACCTTACCTTCTCAGCATCAGTGCATCCGGGTTACTAGATCCTTGTTGACTGAATGCAACCAGTCGAGAGCAACCATTGGTTCCGTTGCAGTAGAGAACTTAGCTGGCCTTAGCCTCAGAAATCTGGTGAGAGCATCTCCCTGAGGCTGATTGTTTCCATTGTTGTTGTTCTGATTTGCCATGAACTGGGTCATCACTTGGGTCAGCTGTGCCTGAGCTGCCATGAGCTGCTCCAACTCAGTGGGTTGGCGGGGGAGGCATCTGGTTCAGCATAGGTAAGTTTAGAAAGAATCAACTACGACAATAGGATTCTACCCATGCATATGATCAAACAACAACAAACAATAGCAGACAATCACAAGCAAGCAACACATCAACAAACAAGCGATCCAGCAACATCCCAGGTGTTATCCTAGTAGTATATACCTACTGAAATAGTTTTGCAAGAGTTGGCAATGGTTAACTAAACAGTTGAGCATCAAAACGACAAAACAGCAATTCTGACAGAACAGTTCTGCTGTGTTCGCGAATTTTTCCGCCTGACTTAAACTCGTCAGAAAATTAAGCCAATTTTTGTGCATATAGAACAGGAAGTTCCGCATCAGCCCAATTTGTTTCAGATTTTTCCGAGTTACCAGAAAATATGAAAAATCGCGCAGTACTGCTGTATCAGCAGAAAAACTGCAGCGAAAACAACACAGATAGTAACCAAATTGCCATAACTCTTTCATATAATTTGCACAAATAATTCCTGAGATATTGGAGTACACAAATAAGCATCTAAACACTCTTACACTAACACGAACTAAGTATCACAACGATCGAGAATAAATCTAACGAATTTACCTAACGAGGACTAATTGGTGGACTTCTATCTATTGCTTGAAGAGTTTGAGGTAGGCCCTTGCGGTCATGCGTTGGCGCTTCGGCTCGCGGTACAACCATGGCGGTGGAGTGTACACCTCTCCTGAACCATCACTTGAAACGTCAAACTCCACCTCTTCTGGATCCTCCTCTTCTTCTTCATCCTCAGCTGCAACTGCAACAGCTTCATCTCCTCCACCATCATCGTCTCCATCATCATCATCCTCGTCCTCATCATCATCATCTCCACTGTCATCATCATCCCCATTGTTGCCATCATCTCCATTGTCATCATCAGAGGGTGGATTCAGCTGTGCTTGGAGAGCGGCAATCTGGGCTGTCATAGCTTCAATAGTCTGATCCCTTTCCTGGACTGTCCCTTGCAGTTCTTTGTATGTTCGGTGTTCTCCTGCAGTACCATGAAGATGTGCTATGGTGGCATCTCTGGCTATCAGGGCATTCTCCAGGACTCCCACAGCTTCATGCAAAGTGTCAATCTCCTGTCCTTGGACCACCATACCATTGCTAGTAAAATCTGCAATCTCCTTTATCATCCTCACCTTCTCTGCTAGAGCTCCATTCTCCCTTTCCATGTCCTCTATGTGCCTCCGACGGGGCGGCATGTTGTTCCTGTCGCCCGGGGTAACCACAATGTTCCCATCTTCATCACGCCTTCCATAGTCACGGTAGGGTGAATCTGCCGGTAGTAGGTGTCGGACATAGTGGCCTTTGGAGGAGGCTTCATGTATGGCCAAGTTGATTCCAAGTCCCCAGTTGCAGTAGGTCTTGGTGTAGATCAAATGCACGGGGTTTGGCAAGGCGGCATCTCTGAATATGAAGGTAGTGATCTCCCATGCATCCTCTCCATATCCATAGGTGTACAGCCTTCTTCCCTTGAACATGGGCAGTGGCAATCCCAATGACTGCGAGAGCTGAGCTAAGCCTTGCAAAGGGCCTTGGTGACTCCATGGTGACATACTCGATCTGACGTCTCCCATCTATCAAGTAAAGAGGAAAGTGTGAGAATAGCATATGGTAAGAATATACGAGGGTGAAAGGCATAAGATGAAAGAGTTAATATAGGCTTTAATAATTCTATGGCTTCCTAATCCAATCCTAGGTCACGATCCTACTGATCGACACACGGGCTCGGATACCATCTGTGACACCCGGTTACGATAAGACCGTGGCCTCTATGTGACATGCCAATCCCTGGATCGGTTCATTGGCCCACAATAGAGTAAGATAGATAATCATAGCAAATAACCGTGTATCATGATCTACAAGATCCAGAGTACCATTATTACAATATAAAAGCTTAGCATAAAGCTAGCTCAAATTGTTCAGGTAGCAACAAAAGCGAGTAAATCCTCCAATCTTCAAATTGCCCACAAGTGAACAAGTGCCGAGTGGAGTACCGTGGCCTATAACGATCAATCAGAATCGGAATAACCTGCAGCATAAAACGCAACAGCCCCGAAGGGTCAATACATGGAATGTATGGCAAGTAGAGCTAGTAAAGGAGACAATAGTACTAACAACTACATGCATATTTGGCAAGTGGAGCTGTGTCTGGCTTGCATTTGCAAATAACTTTGTCCTACTTTCATAAACAGTTTTGAATTTTCTTTGAAAAGATCCCAACTAAGTTAACCCAACAATATTAAAACAATTATGAAATTAGAATGAGCGAGAAACATGTCATGGAATCAATATCTAGCAACTCAGATGTCCATAACCGGGGACACGGCTAATCGATTAGATTATACACTCTGCAGAGGTTAGTACACTTTACCCATGTGACTTGGCCAGCCCAGCTCGTACCATCACTCTCATTTTGGGTGATGATAGGGAGAAGACCAAGAAGAGACTGTTCGGGAAGTAGCTCCTCAATCCCGGCCGCACCGGTCCAACCTACCAAAATTCTACATCTCTGGATACGCGGGTTCGAGTTACCACAACCTACTAAGTCCAACCAACCGCCCATTCCATTATTGGCACATGGTTGTACACGTAAGCTACACAATAAAGAAGCCAATCATTCTCTCTTGATACCTGGGTGCCTTTCCGCAATGAAACCACCAAAAATTATCAATCCCATCACACCCAGATGATTCATTGATTAAGTTGTTTTAGTTTTCGCAAACCAATACTTTGAGAAAACAAGTGTCAATGATGTAACCCAGCCCTCGTTCAACATAGCATGGCTAAGCACATCTACAACGGTGGTTCATCTACAAGGAAAACCCTACCACATAATAGGACATAGCATAGCGATAGTATCATCCTACACATGCATCTACAAAATACACGACAATGCATTGAAAATAGTAGGACGATATCATGAACAAAGTAGCATCTACTTGCCTTGGTTGTAGCGGTCGGAAGAACAATCCACACACGAGCAAGGGTTGCACTCCACACAATCTACACGACACAATTGCATTCATAAACAAACAATTCACAAACATATGCAACAAAGATGATGCATGAATGCAAGAACGGCAAGTGAATTGGTGCTACAGCTGCACCACATAGTACTAATTCATATTACTACCGAATACATGCATGGAAAATAGATTTGGCGCAAGGGAAACTATTAACCAAAAGTGGTGATCACTACTAGAGCTAGAACTTAAATAATTCACTACCGGCAGTATACTGTTTGTAAAATCTTGGAAAAATTCTACCGCATAGGCATCGCTGATAAAAAACAGTACCAATTGGAATTACTCAAAAAGGAGTTATAAAACATCCCGAGTAATTAAAACACTGCAGAAGACCATTAGACAAATACTGCAGAAGTTTTTACTGTAAGCCTATCTTTTTATTTCACGATGAGATTCCCCTCGTTCATACGAGTTCAGGGACATATCATACGCGATTTTTGGAGCTACGAAACTTTTACTACGAATTTATTACTCCGAAAAGGCCACTAATTAGTTTGATTAAACTGTACTAAACCTGACAGTAAAAGTCTGAACCAAAGCTACAGCGAGATTCTACACGACTCACTGAACGCGTGCATATTTTATTCGCAAATTTTGGCCAAGCGGTTTAATTTCTACGCAATTTACAAGATTCTACCGAAATCTGCCAACTAATAGGATTAACAAAATTGACCTACCAAGCGTGTTCGATATTTGGCGCCGATAGACGTCTGACCAGTCAACGTCTGGGAACCTCTGACTAGTCAACGTCTGAGTGCTGACCAGTCAACGAACGATCTAAGCCGCTGATCTGAGATCGGCGGTGGCTGCTGTCTTACCGGAAGCGGACGGCGAAAGCGAACTCCGGCGAGCTCCGGACGGCGGCAACGATTGATCCGTGGCGTGGAAACTCATGCAAGTACACACACGGTCAACTACGGCTCCGGAATAATAAGCGTGTGGCAGCGTCTGGCGATCTGCAGGCGCGATTGGCGGCGGATGGAGACGCGGAGCACGGGAACGAAAAGAGGGCGGCGAGACGAACCCGGCAATGACGCCGGCGATTTAACGGCGACGGAGGGGTGGCGGCGGCGAAGCGGCGGCGGCTACGTGCACCAGAGGAGGTCGCGGCGGGAGGTCTGGCGGCGGGATGGGCACGGAAAACGAGGCAGCCTTTAAGAAGTCCCACGCGTGAAAAAAAAAAAAAAAAAAACTGAAACAGAAACGGTCCAGAACTGGACTACAACTCGGAAATCGGTCCGGATTTTTGGACCGTTTTCCGGCGGTTTACTAAAACGTCCGAGTCTTTTGCATACGAACTCCGATTGGAGCGATTTTCGCGCCTACGGGTTCGTATCGTCGAGGGGAACAACCTTCAGTCGAAGTTTGAGCGAAAGCTCGAACCTACAGGGTGGTTGTAGCAAGCCCCTCTGAAGCCTCCGCAGAAACTCGAGCGAAGGAGAAACGGGGTTTTGCAAATAGCGTTTCGTCGATCCTCTCTACTCGACGGTAATGCATGGAAAGATATGATGCGATGCAATGAATGATATGCAAGACCAAATCTAAAATTTGGGATGTGACAGAAGTTTTTTTCCTAACCAATGCTCGCGAGAACCATCAGTCACCTCTCGCTCGTTTCATCGTGTCCCAATAGAAGCCTAGGCCCAGGTACCGCTTCGTCGTTGTCTTCCTCGACGTCACAAGCATCTCTCTAGAACAACGTCGTCGCCCGATGCCAATCATAGTCGTCAACAGAATTAGACCACCATGATGCTCGTCGATGCCCTAGACCTCGTTGAAGATCGGCAGCGTCGTCCTCTATCCATCCATACTAGTCTTATCCTCTCTCGCTCTCTAGAGCAAACCCCTCTTCCTCACCAAAACCCTAACCTCCGGCCACCTCAAATCACCATCGTCTCCGACCTCCCTGAGCTCTATTGTGGTGTTTGGGAGCTTCCTCTCGTCGTCCTCCATCATCTGGCAGAAGGAATCGATCCCTCTCGCTCACTATCGATGCCACCAACGTCATCTGTTCGCTGCTCACGGTCGACCATGGCATCACCGTCTAAGCTCGCCTCTCCTTGCCGTCGCCTCTACAAGTTTCCTAGTGAGCTTCTGGTTTTGATGGTCCTCTCTAATTCATCCCTGGTCCTCCATAGCTCCGTCCCCACAAACACCTGCAAGCGCCTCCGCTGTAGATCGTCGTCGATCAGCCTCCAGTGACCAAAATCGAGCAGCACAAGTAGCAATAGGATCCCCATCTCCTTGCGGTTCTAACATAGCCATCTGCACTTGTCGGTGTAGCCTGGTTCGCCGCCGGCGACCATTCCCTGGTGGCGGAGGTCGGGCTGGCGTCATCAGGACGTCATACCCGCGTCATCCTTAACCAAGTCAGCGTGTTGACCAGTCCACGCCCGCGTGGTTGCCGACTTGGCCACTAGCCCATAGGTCAGTGCCTTGGGCTAGGTTTAGTTGCGCTGTAAAAAGTTTTAGAGAGAGGATGATGTCATCGCTGATGCATTAAATCATTTAGTAGTTCATAAATCCAAAAAATGATTAAGTCTTGTTAAATCAATATCTTTTGTTTTATAATTTAGAATAATATGTGTTATATATCAAAATGTTAAGAAAAATAAATCCTATAATATTAAGATATTATTATATTTTATTTTTGAACTTAAATAAGATAATAATTATTATTAGTAAATAACCTATTAGGGATATATCTTAAATAAATCTATTCTATTATTTAAAATTCATAAAAATAAGTATAATGTATCAAAATTCTTAGAAAAAATATACATGTATAAACTTATTTTGTACATTTTTGGGATACTTAACTAAGTATTTATTATTTATTAAGTCTTTATAAATTAATAAAACTTATAAAAATCATATCTTATTATTTATAAATCATAAAAATATTTATAATATACCAAGATGATCAGAAAAATAATATCTACATGTTAAAATTATAATCTTTCACTTTTTAGGTAAACAAAAAATTTATACTCTAATAACTTGAATTTAAACCTATTTCATTAATTGATAAATCATATAAGGATAAATAAAAATTGCTAATATTTCTAATATTATACATCTAAGACCTAATAATAGTATTTGCCTTAAGTATTAATAGTATGGAGTCCAAATAGTCAAAAACATCTTAATTACAATCTTTGTGAAACTATCATTCATAAATAAGTGTGGTATTTTCCAAAAAAGATTCTTATGAAATGTAAAATCCTCAAGAATGATATTTTTTAAAACTTTTACCATCACTTCAACCACAAGTTTATAAGCATATTAAAAATCCAAAGGTAATTCATAAGTAGTTAAATAATATGGTTTCCTTGCTTACAAATCATAACCACCCATTTATAAGGAGACAAATGATTCTATTCAATCATAAAATTAAGAAATTGCTACTCAAATAAAAGTAATACCACTCTTAATTAACATTAAAGATACATTATGAAGTGAACAAACTATAATACCATATAATGACCAAGATAGATAAGTCTTAACTACTAGTGTGGTCCTTATTCAAATGAAGTAATTATGTCTTCCATGAGACTTGTAACTACAAAGAAAACCTAAGAGTGTTAACTTATAGTTTAAATGCTTTTCTTTAGTTAAATAAGATTTTCCTCAAAAGTTATTCTTTCAAGAAATATTAAAAGTAATCCTTCAGTATTTATATGAAGACTTTAATAAATTAATATCCCTTTTAAGAAATCCCTATGTACCATTCCACACTTGAGTTCTTTACTATTCCGTGCTACTTGTTGTATTTACTTATTGTTTCACACACTCACGAACTTTAATAAGAAGCACAAGTGTGAAATTGGTATAAAAAGTGCAACACATTCCAAAGAACTCATCACAAGATTCAAACCCTAGATCAGATACGATTAGTCTTGGGATTCGAGTTTACAAACATGCATTACATTACTTATGCATAATTTCATATTGCGTCTTTAAACATTCATCCTTACCGGACCAATGATGTTGTTTACAGAATTTGGATCTTCTATTATCTCGAAGACCGTGAGTGCATAATCTTGCAATCACAAAAGGCAAGTTCACAAATTTCTCATGTCCTTTGATTATTTTCTATCAAATGCTTGTAACTCAAATGTTGTCATCACATGCATTTCAAAAAGGTCAGAAAATACTATTTTCATAATAATATGATTATGGATTAGTTACCAAATGGTAATAATCTATTGATACAGTTGCAGTGGTAAAGGAACATAATATCTAGGACTTAATCAACCAATGTCGCCAGTGATTCTAGCGCCGTATATTATGCGTTAACAAAGAGATTTGCAATGGGACAGAGAATTCAGCTGGATTTTCTTCCTTTCGCATGGTCGGATGACCTTATCGTGAGGTTGTAGCATCCTTGTGGGGACTCAAAAGATGGGTGGGACTCCTAGTTCCCCGTGATATTGGTGTCTAGACTTTCTGTGAGGGGTTGTTTGCGGTATATCTGCCTATATGGGGGTTGCCAGGGACATGATCAACTCACTGGAGTCTCTAAGGGGTTGCTAGGGTTATCTCTGCCTATATGGGGGTTAATGGAGGTATATCTGCTTGGGGAGGCCGTGTCTTCATGCTGGGTCACGGAGAGGTATATCTTCTTGGGGAGGTCGTGTCTTCATGCTTGGGTCATCTACTGGGCCCCACATCAAGGAATTGTGGACGGGAATAAGCTGCCCGGTTGTGCAACAAGGATTTGGTCTCTCATGGGTAAAGTAACGCACCTCTGCAGAGTGTAAGAACTGTGACATGTTACTCCCTGCTCCGGGAAGGAGCTATGAACATAGTAGGAAAGGAACCCCACGAAGGTTCTGGTCAACCTGTGAAGGATGTCTGACATAGTTTTCAGAATAAAAGCAACCTTTGAAGAAATGTTTACGAAAACCTACATTACCTATGACATATGGTCTATGGCTGTAGAGATAGTGCATCAAACAATCCTTTTTAGTGAATTTGCTGAGTACGCTCGTACTCAACCGTACCTTCTTAACCCTTGCTAGGTTCTAAGTCGTTAGAGACAACGTCAACACCAACTTATGCTCAAGAAACCATCATCGACAACTCAAGTTCTTCAATAAAGTCAATGAAGTCAACATATTCATCAACCGAAGTGAAGACGAAGTTCTAATTACATAAGAGTAGATACTCTATCCATAAAACCTACTTCTGTAGAGCATTGCTTTAGCACCAATTGCAAGCCAGATAGCTCTGAATTATTATTTATGGTTATTTATTGTAAGAAGTTTCTTTCTCTCTCTTTAACCTAGAGTTTTCTCTGGATCTTTTGTAAAGAGTCGAGTTGTAATCTATAGTCATGTCTTGGACCTACTGTGTTTCTGTTGTACCACTCTGAGGGATATAATACTAGTGAACGGTGTTTCATTGGTGTTATGTCAACGACTATAGTGTACTACATCATGGAGTGGTATGCTGGGTCACCGCATGCCCCTGCCGTCACTATTGGTGAAGGACCGTTGGAGGACGCCCGTGATGTTGTGTTTCTATAGCTCGCCATTGATGATTGTGAAGGCCTGATACATTGCAAATGTATCTATAATGTTTGATGTTCCATGCTTGGTTTTATCCACTTTCTTGTGTTTTGTCCACACTTTGGAGTACTTTTCATATGATTTCTTGGACTAACCTATTAACAAGATCCACAGTGCCAGCTACCTGTTTTCTGTGGTTTTTGGTTCCAGGAAAGTCAGAAAATGAATATTCTCGGAATTGGACGGGACAAAAGCCAAAGTGCCTATTTTTCCGAAAGTCATGAGATGCCAGAATACGAGACGGAGAAGGGCTGGGGGCCAGCCACACCACTGGCAGCAGCTAGGCTGGCCGTGCTGAGGGTGGTGCAGGCCGACCTAGCACCCCCTCGGCCTCCCCTTCCGCCTATAAGATGCCCTCAGGACGAAAACCCTAAGTACCCGATGTTGGGGATATACTTTCCGGGTATCCTCATAGTTCCTCACTGACCAGGGTGGCCCACTTCGGGTTAGAGCTTTGCTTCACGGGCAGCCCAGTCAGGGAGAAAAGACGGAGTCCAATCCGGCTATGGGAAGGCCCAGATGACTTACCGACTTAGGCCCATGGTGTTACTTGTAGTTCAAGATGTACTCTGTAACCGACTCTTAGTCGTAGCCGGATAGATCTCTCCTGTAAACCCTAGGCTGGATATCTATATAAGCCGTCCTAGGGAGAGCCTTTAGGGCACACCTTAATAGTCTACAATATCAACTCGCACAGGCGAAACCCTTGTAACCCATATTCCGCTGCCAGACATCGATTGCTAGCAGGAGTAGGGTCCATCCAAAGCCGGCGGATTCGAACCTGGGTAAACTTGTGTGCTCACCGTCCCGGAACACCGTACGTCTCACATCCCTCTCTTCCACACGCCTCGAGGACCCCCTCATGGCGTACTTGTCATCAATCCGACGACAGTTGGCGCCCACCGTGGGGCAAGTGAGCTTCGGATCTGCATTCTGAGCGGAATCTACAAGAATCGGCATCGGCAAGACCATCATCGTCGGTCGCATTCTCTATGCTAGCGATGTCCCTCTCATCGTTCTCGACGAGACCTGGATTCTGGCTAGGGAGGCCGTGACAGCCTACACAATCATGTCTTTTGGCGAGATTGATGTTTACATCGGTTTCGCTGAACTTGTCCCACCCACTCCAGCGGTGATGATAGAGGAAGAAGAATCTTCTGGATCCCCTCTGTCCGTGGAGGCGGCAGAGTTCCGGATCTTATAAAACCCTAATCTCACCCAGCCCGCACTAGTTGCGGAGATAGTGGAGAAATCCGAGCCTGAGGAAGACCTAGCGGTCAAAGTAGAATCTAGAGTGGATCTCCTTGGAGAGGCCGGATCCCAGATCGACCCACCCTCGGAAGTCGAAATATAGGAGGAGCATATCAACGACACTGATTCCGGCTCTGATGACGCCGGGACAAATAGGCCTTTCCTAAGGTACACACTGCGAAGTATGATAATGCAAAACTCAGGCATAGATGCAATTCTCGAGACCATCAAAAGTTTCAACAAGCTGATCGCGAAAGAGGCAGGTACCTCAGGAGGAGCGCAACACACTTTGTCAGATACATTGGAGACAACACCGACTCTGTACCGGAGGCAATTGGAACAAACGCCGACGTACCCACATCCTCGGACGAATCAATGACGTCGGCAGATTTCCAAAAGTTCTCCGTGGAATATGAAGAGGAGTATAACTCCAAAGCTGTAGAGGAAGGAGAAGCCATGGATGAAGGATCTGGGGAACACTCTCCCAAAGCACAGGATGACATGGAAGTCGGAGACAATCCCGAAGTCCAGATGTCCGAAAGTACTGATCAGAGCTTGACTCTAGGAAATGGACCCAAAGCCGTCTTTGCTACCGGCACTGCCAAGAAGGCAAAGAACAAGAACAAGAAGAATAAGACCCCATCAAAAGACCCTCTGATAGAGGAAGTGATTGTCGAGGAATATGAGGAAGACTCGGATGGAGCACTTATCCCAGAAGAGCCGAAAAAAGAGGAATCGGTGGATGGACACGTGATCACTGAAGGTGCGCGTAAACTCATCGATGCTGCATTAACCACACCTATCCCTACAGCTGCAGAACTTACTACTGAAGAGCTGGACGAAAGGGCCCAAGCCCTAGAAGCGCGTTGTCAACAAATCTTGGATGAAGCTAAAAACATCGAGGGGGGGAAAGAAACGCATGGCAACTAAGGATTACATGTCTCGGTTGCATCAGAAGACACGGAAACGTTACACAGGTGACGGTAAATTTCCGGAAGTAAACAGGATCCTCTTTGAAGGAGATCCAAGGATGCCTCATCTCGATAGCAAAGGAGATCTGGTGTACCAAACACCGGTACAGAACACTGTCGCAGATCGAGATATCCTGTCAAACAACCCAGGCCCAGAACAGGTTTGATTGGGCATCAAGCTACTCACCAAGGGTCTGGAGCAACAGATGGCTGCGAAATCCGGAAGTGGAAAACTAGTCTCTAAATCCGACCAATGTCACGCGGACTCAGTCTAGAATGATATAAGGCCCCAGCGTGTTCCGGAACAGCATCACCGTTCTGACCGACGGGAAGACAACTACTCTAGAACCGGATCATCAGGACAGCATCACAGACCTGCACGTGACTGGAGCAACGTCGCTCCAGCGGCCGAACAAGAGGCCATTGTTGCACTGTATCCAAGGAATCCTCCCCGACGTGAGTCGAACGATCAAAGGGGAGAAGATAAAGAGAAACGTCAGCAGGAGGATCGTCAAAAAATGTCACCTCCTAGACACGCAAGCCGTCCGACTGAGCCTCACCGTAGTGGGAACGATGGATGAAGGAACGACGGAAACCATGCCGGGACAAGCTGGCAGGGGGCTCGTCATAGTGAAGACCCTCCCCGGAACCGGAATAATGACGCTCCGGACGGAGGCTAGCGAACAGCCGGAAAAAATCCAGCTGCCCCACCCTCTCCACCAAGCAGTCATCACAACGGCTCTCCCGAAGGACAAGGAGGACAACGTGGCGGAGGAGGTGATGGCAGAAGCCGAAGTCCGGCTCTAAGGCACCACAGCCACAGCCGACATTCGGGACGATATCTATCCCCGAACGACGCAATGCACAGGATCAATTCCAACATAGAGGCGCGACACTACGAAAACGATGATATCTATGTGGGCCCAAAGTGCTTTGGACCATGTATTAGAGCTACAAAATTCCCGGAAGGATTTGCTATCTCAAGACATATCCAAGCCTATGACGGCATTGCTCGGCCAGATACCTGGCTACAGGATTTTTTCCAAGATTGCTGCATCTCCCACTTATGTTGCGGAAGACGGCATGATCATGGCTTAATGAACTTCTGGAGAACACCATTCACAACTAGTATGACATGCAAAGTGCGTTCTTTCGGAATTTCGAAGGCACATACCGGAGGCCCTATGCAGTTGGAGACCTATAGCGTTGCACCCAGAAGGCCGGAGAAACTTGCCGAGATTACCTCGGATGATGGATCCACACCAAGAACTCCTATGAAGGAGTAAATGATCAAACTGCGATTGAAGCTTTCATTGTAGGTCTCCCAATTAGTCTATTGGGCCATCGCTTGAAGTGTGACAAGGTCACTCATTTGGGAGAGATGATAGAAACAGCGAGAAAGTATGCAGATGCTGATGACGATGAAGAGGGATTACTCAATGCCCTAGTTGTGCCACAGTCAGCAAAACAACCAAAGCAACAAGATCAGAAGCGTAAAAATACCTTGAAAGAAAAACCCAACGCGGAAACGGCAGTGGTCACTGCTACTTTTGGGTCTAGAGGACGAGGAGGACGTGGCAGAGGCCGCAGGCGTGGTCGGGGGACTTCAAGAGTCCAAGGTAGAGGAGACCAACAACCAGGAAAAACCTACTCTTGGGCCGACATTGCCAATAACCCATGTGTGCATCACTTAGACGCCAATGGGGGCTCATCCCACACCAACGCCGAATGTCGTTTCAATGATGACATCAAAAGAGATGACACCGCGGGCTACAAAGCTAAGCGGAAGAAGGGAAAGAAGAATCCCGAAAAAGATAAAGAGACCAAGGAAGATTCCGACATGGAGGAAGCTGATGCTTCAAATCCCAAGCCAGAAGGGAAGAAAAATTTTCCGACCAAGAAATACACTTATGTCACCTTCCTCGGATCTCAACAAGCAAAGGTCAAGAAAGCAGTTCTACATGAGCTCAATGCAACAATTCCGGCTATCCCTTCTTGGACTGGTCGGAAGTGGCAATCACATTTGACCGCGCTGATCATCCGCCTAAGTTGCACAGGCGAGGAAAATACTCCTTAATCGTCAATCCACTTATTGACGGTTATGGTTTCTCCAAGACCCTCATGGATGGAGGCAGCAGTATCAATATTCTCTATGTCGAATTGCTACGCCGGATGAAGTTCTCGGAGACCCAGCTGAACCATAGCTCTGTGATCTTTCACGGAGTTGTCCCAGGAAGACAAGCTAATTCTCTGGGGGGGATCACTTTGGATGTTAGCATTGGAACTCCAAAGAATTATCGAACGGAGGCACTTTCCTTCGAAGTGGTCCCGTTCAAGGGCGCGTACCACGCTATATTCGAACGTCTAGCTTACTGGGCTTTTATGGCTCGTCCGTGTTACATTTACAATATGATGAAAATTCCAGGTCCCAACGGCATAATCACTATTAGGGGAGACCCGAAGAAAGCGCGAGAGTGCAAGGATGGAAATGCCGCCTTTGCTGAAGTCGTGTTGCACGCCCAGGAGTACCAGGAGATCAAGAAGAGCATAGATCCGTCCGAGATGGCTGCAACAAAGAAGGAGGTGACAAAGCCAAATCCGGAGTTTAAGGCATCAGAAGATACGAAGAAGACGCCGTTGAAGGATGATGACCTCTCCAAGGTGACCCAGATAGGCGTAGGCCTAGATAGCGCATAGGAAAGCGCGCTCGTCAAGTTCCTCCAAGAAAATCAAGATATCTTCGCATGGCAGCCATCTTACATGACCAGAGTACCTAGGGAACTTGCCGAGCACTCTTTAAATGTAAACTCGAATGCTAAACCCGTCAAACAGTCCTTACGACATTTCGGCGATGAAAAGCGTAAACCAATAGCTAAGGAACTAGCAAGGCTCGAGTTAGCCGGATTCATAGAAGAGGTCATCCACATTGAGTGGTCGGCCAATCCTGTAATGGTCCCTAAAAAGGACACCACTGATTTAAGGATGTGTGTTGATTATACTGCCTTGAACAAGGCTTGTCCAAAAGATCCGTTCGCTCTGCCTAGAATTGATCAAGTTATCGATTCTACGGCAGGCTCGGAACTCCTCTGTTTTCTCGACGCATATTCCGGTTATCACCAAATCCGGATGAAGGAATCTGACAAAGTCAAAACTTCATTCATAACCCCTTTTGGAACCTTCTATTTTGTTACGATGCCCTTTGGGCTGGAGAATGCAGGAGCTACCTACCAGCGCACGATGCAGCGTTGCCTCCATGACCAACTCAGACGCAATGTACATGCATACGTGGATGATATTGCTGTGAAGTCCAAAAAGAAGGAAATGTTGATTTCCGACTTGGAGGAAACATTCGCCAATCTATGAAAATACAACATCATGATTAACACGAAGAAATGTTTCTTTGGAATACCAGCCGAAAAATTGTTAGGTTTCATCGTGTCTCAAAGAGGCATAGAGGTGAACCGGGACAAAATCAAGGCTATACTCAATATTTCCAGGCCAACTCGCTTGAAGGACGTACAAAGACTAACTGGTTGCATTGCTGCAGTCAGTCGGTTTGTAAGCCGGCTTGGTGAATGAGCCGCACCATTATACAAACTCCTAAAAAATACCAAGGATTTTGTTTAGACTGACGAAGCTGAAGCTGCACTACAAGACCTGAAGAAAGTACTCTCATCTGCTTCTATCCCTGTTGCGCCAGAACCACAGGAACCGATGTTGCTCTATCTTGCTGCGACAAACAAGGTCGTAAGTATCGTTATGGTGGTGGAGAGACCGTAGGAAAATCAGGAACACCTGATGCAGCGTCCGACTTACTTTGTCAGCGAGGTCCTGACAGAATTCAAATAGCGGTATCCGCACTATCAAAAGTTGGCTTATGGTGTTTTTCTATAATCCCGTAAGCTACGACATTATTTTCAGGAGCATCCAATTACCGTGGTAAGCACAACTCCCATGAGAGATATAATAAACAACAGTGACGCCATAGGACGCGTCGCCAAATGGGGCATAGAGCTTTTAGCTTTTGATATTGAGTATAAACCTTGGACAGCAATCAAGTCCCAGATCCTTGCTGACTTTGTCACTGATTGGACAGAGACGAAGGAGAATATGACCCTCCCTGAGTCGGAATATTGGACCCTCTACTTTGATGGATCTAAGGCTCGAGGGGGCTCGGGGGATGGCGTGGTGCTCAAATCACCCGAAGGTGATAAACATCTATATGTGTTGCAGATCCACTTCACAGCGACAAATAATATTGCCAAGTATGAAGCACTGCTGCATGGAATCTGGATTGCTAAAGATATTGGCATCCGATGTTTGATGTGTTATGGAGATTCGGATCTTGTTGCTCAACATGTGTCGGATATTTGTAATGCAAATAAACACATGGCAGCTTATAAAGCTGTCGTGGATGATTTGTCTAAATCGTTCGAAGGGTTTGAGGTTCAACACATCCCTTGAGCAGAAAATGAGGAAGCAGATGCACTATCTCGAATAGGTTCTGCGCAGAAAGAGGTCCTGGATGACTCACCTTTGATAGCAGTTCTAGCTGTAATTCCCAGCTGGACCCAACCCTACCATGATTATTTGGTAGATGGCAAATTACCCGAAGACGAGGTTCTGAGCCGGCAGATTATCCGACGAGCAAAAGCCTACACGATAGTTAAAGGTGAGCTCTATAAGCGGAGTGTTTCTAGGGTTTTTCAGCGCTGCGTGTCTCCGGAAGAAGGAGTGGAAATCCTAAGATAAATACACGAAGGCGAGTGTGGACACCACACTGTAGCCAAATCTTGAGTGGCAAAAGCTTTTAGACACGGATTTTTCTGGCTTACAGCTCAGGCAGATGCTGAACGATTAGTCAAGACGTGCAAAGGCTGCCAAAAGTACGCCAAAAAAGCTCATGTTCCGGCTGATCAGCTGAGAAAAATACCTATAACATGGCCTTTTGCGGTCTGGGGGCTTGATATGGTAGGACCATTTAAACGAGCTCCAAGTGGATTTACTCATCTCTTAGTGATGGTGGATAACTTCACCAAATGGATCGAAGCTAAACCTGTCACTAGTTGTGATGGAGCAATAGCTAAAAGATTTGTCGAGGATGTTATAATCCGGTATGGTTATCCGCATAGAATTATCACGGACAACGGGAGTAACTTCTTTATGGGAGAATTGGCTGAATTCTGCAATGAGCAAAATATCCGGCTTGACCTTGCATCAGTCGCACATCCACAGGCTAACGGACAAGTCGAAAGAGCAAATGGTTCAATCCTACAAGGCCTAAAACCGAGACTCGAAGAACCACTACGATGTGCTGTGGGGGCTTGGGTAGAGGAATTGCCCTCTGTAATATGGAGTTTATGAACGACTCCGAACAGGTCAACCGGATACACACCTTTCTTCTTGGTCTATGGCGCAGAAGCAGTTCTTCCTAGTGATCTTATTCACACTTCTCCTAGAGTGGCCGCGTATATTGAAGAGGATGCCGAGATTTCTCGACAAAATGATCTCGACTTAGTCGAAGAAGTTCGCGTCGTTGCTGAAATGAGATCAACAGCCTATCAGCAGAAGTTACGCAAGTATCATAGCCAGAGAGTCCGAAACAGATCTTTCAATAAAGGTGATTTGGTTCTCCAGCTTATGCAACAAAGAAAGCACAAACTTTCCCCAGTATGGGAAGGGCCCTTTTTAGTTAGTCGAGTATTGCACAATGGTTCGTACTACTTAACTGACATGAGGCCAGTCAAAGAAAGACCTGCTACTAAGAAGAGAAAGAGAGCTGGAGGCAGTACAAATCCGAATGAGTTAGACAGACCATGGAATATTGCTCAGCTACGTCCCTTTTATTCTTAGTTTATCCTTCTTTGTAATCATATCTATGTACATGCTCTGTGAGAACTAAAAGTTTTGGTTGCCTCAAGTTTTTCTGAGAGGTTTTTACCATCTTATTTCCGAATGATCATGCCATAGTCGAAAATCCCAGAATGCTTGAAAGTACTTTATGCTCATGTTCGTTCTGGTTTAGATTTCCGATTCTAAAATTGCTACCCTCGGGTATAACTCTAAAGTTTCTAGTCTTTACTTTGGTTATTTGTCTGATTGCCGGATGTGGGTATTTTCCGAGTAGTGAATTGTTGGTACTGGAAGCCGGCTTTGTTTCCGAGTTTAAATTGGTTTACTAATTGAGCTTCGTTGCTCGGCAAACTTTCCGGGCAGAAGGTTTAGCCGACTCACAAAAGGGACGAGGCGGAAAGCCAGGTAAACGATAAGAATAGGTGAAAAATTTCAAGTGCTTATGTAAACATTTCAGGCACACAAAAATTTAAAGCCAAAATTGCTGAATAGATCAAAAGCTTAGCACTAGCAAAGTTATAGTACTTCATATTTACAAATCCATCATGTTTTTTCAGAATAATACAAATGTTTCTGGCAATCTATGATGCAGGGGGAGAAGAAGGAGCTGTCGGCTCGCTGGATACATTGCCTTGATATCGTTCCGAGATGTCCACATCCGAAATAGTGCGGTCATCGTCGGAAACTTCTGCTTCTTCTGGAGGCGGAGGCGGAGTATCCACGCGAGTGAAGAAAAGAGTGTCGTAGCTGGTCAAATCATCCACGTGACACCCATATCTGGCACAGGATTCCATAATAGCCTTGATGTCCTGCTCCTGGCCGTCTTCATCCACTGTAGAATACCCTCTGGTCACTTGCCATATCTCCATGCTTCCATGGTGGCTCATGACCATGGTGAGAGCGTTCTGTGCTACGGATCGCGCGTAGGACATATTCCAATCCTGGACAAGCTGCGGCATCTCCTTTGCCTTGTCCCTCACCTGAAAATCTGACATGCTATGCATTTACAGAATCATGAGAGCTTCGCTAATATCCTCAAGGGATTGTCGGAAGTCATGAAGCAGGTCACCGACTTGGGTAAGCCGGTGGGTGCGGGGCTCGGCGGAGGTGGAGTCCGTCAAGTTCAGAGGACCTATATACAAAACGGTTAAGAAAATCCGACATTGAAAGAAGTCAAAGAAAATGGACAAGTCAGACAGATGGAACATACCAAAGATGACATCGTCAATCTTGGTCTTCTCTTCCCGAAGACTCCGGAGTTCATCCTGGAGCGCCTCGGAAAGGTCCTTCTCTCTACACAGCTCATTATTGAGGTCCGAGATTTTCTGATCTTGAGCGGCAATCTTGTGATCGCGCTCGTCAGTAGCCATGGAGGAGGACTCGAGAACTTGAGCTTTTCTCATGATCCGCTTTGAGCTTATCCATCTCTTGGCGAAGTTCCTTTTTCTCCACCACCAAAGTTTTGAGGTTCTCGGCCTCTTCAATCATGGCGCAGGACTGCTTTACCAGCGTTATAAGTCAAAAAGAACAACAGTTCAGGAAAACATGAAAGACAGAGGTTTGAGTCTCGGAATGTTTACCTTCGGCCTCATCCTTGGAGACCTTAAGCTCAGCATTCTTAAGTCGGAGAGCCTTGATCTCTCTCCGCTTGTTGCAGATATTTTTCAATAAATCCTGGTTATAGGAACATACTTTCTGTAAGTCAGAATACCCATAGTCAGAAATCTACTAAAGGCTCGGGCTAATATTTTTACTAATATCAGCACGAGCCTTGGGGGCTACACTAGTTCATTCTTTGGCATCCTAAGGAAGCATAACCCGGATTATATATCCTACTTCATGCTTGGGGACTAGAGGATATGATATGAAATGAGGGAAAAACAAGAGTTAGAATTCCGACTTACATATTGCTCGTGAATAAGTTTATCCAAACTCGTGTTTACTTCAACAGCAAACTTCTCAGCGAGAGTCAGAGGGACCACTGGCGCTGTTGGAAGCTCACCGGTCCTTATCCTCTTGTCACGAAGGCGCACTTGTTCAAGAAGGTCAGAGAACTTGATATCCTCTGCCTCTTGTGCTTCTTCTTCGGCAGATAAATTTATTTTCTCTAGGCATTGCCTAGCCAGCCGCTGGATCTCTTCCGCAGATTTCCAGGACAAGCCAAACTTGGCAAGCCCCGGATTGTTGAGAAGGTTTTCGGTGAAGATATCTGCCGAGGGATCATTACCCGAAGAGGGTTCACCCTTATCTATACCTGATTCACTCATGGTGACGTCAGTTTGTGATTCAAGGATCACAGGCTCCGTTGAAGGAGTCGGATCTTCTGCGGCAGCCGGAGAAAGAATGATCACCGGTGTTGCGGAAGGTTGGGGGGCAGGAGTCTAAGGAGCCACGGCAGGAGAAGCAATGGAAAGCTTCGTCTGTCGTAGGGGCTTCGAAGAAGTTCCCTTCCCCTTGCCCTTGATGAGCTTCTAATCTCTGAGAATGTAATAAAGTCAAAAACATTACATCTCGGAAGAAAATTCGAGTAAGGTACAAAGGCGGAAATTGTGTTGAAAGTTACCTCTTCACGATAGGCACCTCCTTTGTGCCGACAGCCACTATTGGAGCCTTGCGTTTCTTAAGCGCAATGTCTGGCAATGGGACCAGTTCTGCCTCCTGAGAAAACTCTGGCGGATATCTCTCGAGTGGAGCAAGTTCCGACTCGGGGAGGTCAGCAAGCTGAAAAGTGGAAAACATATCAGTATTGCGATATAAACTTAAAGATTAAAACACATAAAAAGGTTTATTGTTATAAGTTTACCGGCACTACGGGGTCTTCTGTCGTATGCATATCTAGATAAACCTCTGGGATCCTCCTCTCGATTCGCTCCCTTATCAGCCATTTAATCTGGCTTATGTAACCTTGCGAGGTATAGACTCTAGGGCTGATGTGGAGGGAATCTTTTTTGGACGACGTGATGGAATGCATCAGTCGGTCTCCGTGGTACTAAAGGGGTTGGATCCGGCGTGAGACCCAACATTGGAACAAGTCGGATCCCTTTAGTCCTTTGTGTTTGATCAAATATTCGATCCGCCTCTTAGCGAGGATCAGATTGTCATTGTGAACCGGAGGGGCCTCGTCCCAAGACGGTTGGGCCGTGGAAGCTCCGTCGATGAAAGCTGGCAAAGCGGTGGCTTTGCCGGGAGCCAGAATATCCTTGTGATAAAAGAAGGTGGCTGGCCACTGTTTCACCGAGTCACTGGCTAAGATATTGGGATCTGCGCGCTCGCGTCTAAGTGAAAAACTAATTGTACCGGTAATATACGGATTACCGACAGTGATAGAATTTCTCCAGATATGGAAGTAGTACTGGAATAAGGTCAGACTCGGCCTAATACCGAGAAATCCCTCGCACAAAGTCGCGTAGGCGCTCATCTCTAGGAGAGTGTTGGGAGGAAAATGGTGGAGTTGAACACTATAATGATCTATCACCTCGGAAAAGAATTCTAAGGGAGGAAATGACAAACCTCTGTCGAGGTGGGTGCCGAAGTGGACCCGCTCGCTGGCGTGTGGGTTGGGGACAGTCTCCCCGAAGCCGCTCCGCCAGTCGCCGGTGCGGAGGAGCCCTTCTGTCTCCACGCCGCGGAGCTTCTCGTCATCGAGCACGCAGGGGATCCAGACCACACGAAAGCTTTCCTTCTCCGCCGCCGCTTCCTCCGCCGCCGCCGCCAAACCGGACGAGGATGAAGAAGCCATTTCTCCGGTGAGCTAGTGACCTAGGATGGGCGGCGCTGGGAGTTCTTGGGGGAAAGCAGAGCAGCTCTGTGTGCGCGGGGGAGATTTGGAGGAGAGGAAATGGCAAGGGAACAGGTGAAGAAAGGAGGAGGAGAATCCTCACCCCTTATATCCACCTAACCGCGCCAAGATTCGTGCAAATGCTACAGTGTAACCGCCACGCGTCGCGGAAGGAACTAGGAAGGACCCACGCGATGATTACGTCGCCTCGATCTCCGCATACGCATTAAAACGACGCTTCGGTTCTGCGAACCGTGGGCCCACCAACGGTCATGCTGACAGGATGTCTGTCAGATGACGTGACTTGACCATGACTTGTGTCAGGTGGCGTTAGAGACCAAATTCCGGCTTAGTTTGAAATCAAGCTAGAAAATCCGAGTAACCAGTTGATAGGTCCGACTTATTTTTAAGACCCGGATTGTATTTTTTTTGTGAAGTTTCAGGAACCCTTCAAGATTCTGCAAGCTGAAGATCAAGCTAGACGATGATAAATCCGACTGTGGATCTTGGAGACTTCCGGGGGCTGCTGTTGGGGATATACTTTCCGGGTATCCTCACAGTTCCTCACTGACCAGGGTGGACCACTTTGGGTTAGAGCTTTGCTTCATGGCTAGGCTAGTCAGGGAGAAAAGACGGAGTCCAATCCGGCTACAGGAAGGCCCAGAAGACTTACCGACTTAGGCCCATAGTGTTACTTGTAGTTCAAGATGTACTCTGTAACCGACTCTTAGTCGTAGCCGGATAGATCTCTCCTATAAACCCTAGGCCGGATATCTATATAAGCCGTCCTAGGGAGAGCCTTTAGGGCACACCTTAATAGTCTACAATCTCAACTCGCACAGGCGAAACACTTGTAACGCATATTCCGGCTCTGCCGTATTACTGGATTGCTAGCAGGAGTAGGGTCCGTCCAAAGCCGGTGGATTCAAACCTGGGTAAACTTGTGTGCTCACCATCCCGGAACACCGTACGTCTCACACCCCTCTCTTCCGCACGCCTCGAGGACCCCCTCATGGCGTACTTGTCATCAACCGATGACACCCGATCAAAAATCCACGAAAGAGTCTATAGCCGCCGTCATCTCCATCCCTAGATCGGGAGGGATTTGAAGCTCTTCCCGGCACCCTACCGGAGAGGGGAATTCACCCTGGAGGCCTTCTTCATCACCATGCAAGCCTCCGGTGTGATGCGTGAGTAGTTCATCCTTGGACTATGGATCCATGTAGTAGCTAGATGGCTGGTTCTCCTCCTTTGTGCTTTCATGTTTAGATCTTGTGAGCTCCGTTCATGTTCAAGATCATCTATTTGTAATTTTGCATGTTGTGTTTGCGGGGATCCGATGGGTATTGAGATGCTATTTCAGATTGATTATTGATTCTATCATGTCTTTGTTATTTGTGATCTTGCATGCTTTCCGTTATTAGTAGCTATCTTGGCCAAGTAGATGATAGCAACTCCAAGAGTTAGTATTTATGCTCGATAGTGGGTTCATGCCTCTGGTAATCTGGGGAAGTGACAAAATCTCTAAGGTACTAGATGTGCTGTTGCTACTAGGGAGAAAACAACAATCCTTTGTTCATAGAACAATCATATTGTTTAATTTA
Organism: Avena insularis; assembly: GCA_023614405.1. Taxonomy (NCBI): domain Eukaryota; kingdom Viridiplantae; phylum Streptophyta; class Magnoliopsida; order Poales; family Poaceae; genus Avena; species Avena insularis. The sequence continues at coordinate 250,781,569 of CM042696.1, forward strand.
CACGTAGTTCGTAAAGCAATAATATGTTGCTTGTAACTTAATACTGGAGGGGGTTCCGATGATAACCTGAAGGTGGATTATTAGTCATAGATGTAGTTGAATGGCGGTCTATGTATAATATTGTAATGCCCTATCGAATCTCAAAGGAGTCAAGATGATTAGTATATGCATGTATTGCTTTCTCGATGTTTGTCAATTGCCCCGTTGTAATTTGTTCACCCAGCATGTTATCTATCTTAAGGAGAGCCACCTCTAGTGAACTATGGATCCCGGTTCTTTTCTTTACATACAATCTACAAACTGTTTACTGCTTTGTGTTTACTTTCTGCAAACTATTACTTCTTTCCATTCAATACGTTTAATCCTTTGTGTTCCGCAAAACACGGTGAGATTGACAACCTCATCACAAGTTGGGGACAAAGTTCTGTGGTTGTGTTGTGCAGGTCTCCATGTTGCTACTAGCACCAGTAGTGCGCCCTGCCAAGGCTCAGCTAGCAACACCTTTGGGGTGTTTCCTTGCTCCTACTGGTTCGATTAAACCTTGGTTTCATAACTGAGGGAAACTTGTTGTTGTGCTCATCATACCTTCCTCTTGGGGTTCCCAACGAGCTCTACATCAACATCGCACCAGCATTTTTCTAGCGTTGACACTGAGCCATCAAGGCCTTGGAGCATCGAGCTACGTGTCGTGTGTCTGTCGGGCCATCTGGCAGGCTTTTAGTGAGCAGGTATGTGATGTGTGGCTAAGTCCAGGATGGCTCGATGAGCATCACCTCCATGGGGACGTCAGGTGCAGATCCTTGTTCTGCCTCGCTAGACTCTTCAGCTTCTTCGGGTGGCATAGCCCTCGAGTGCGCTGCTTCGTCTGATGGCCCTGTGGTAGCCTTCAGTTTGATCGACCGTTCGTATATTTTCTCCAAGAATATGCCTAGTGGAACCAGGGTGCTGGTGGAGCCTATGTTAGCGAGCATGGCGGCCTCCTCGTTGCTTTCGCGGCTGATATGTCATAGTTCACAGCAATCGAAGTCCCCTTCGAGTGCGTTGTAGAGGTCACGGTATTCTATCATGTTGTCTCTCAAGGCGTCACACCTATTCATAGTTTATTGAACCACGAGGTTAGAGTCGCCGTAGATGATGAGCCTTGCTGCGCTGCAAGCCTTGGCCATCCGTATCCCGTGGATCAGTGCTTCGTACTCCTCCTTGTTGTTGGATTCGCAAAACTTCATCCACAGGATATATCACATCTTCTTGCCCTGGGGAGATGTCCGGATGACGCTCGTGCTAGCTCCTTGTTTGCGCTTGGATCTGTCAAAGTTCATAGTCCATAGGTTGGACATGTCCGATGTATCTAGGAGCTGATTCTTCATCCAGTGGACGAGGAAGTCTGGCCGTACTTGCCACTTGACCACTGTCCACCGCTCGTAGGTGATGTCCCGTGGGAATAGTTCGATGCCACAAAGGGCGACCCGACCCACCACGCCTGGGTTCTTGAGGATGTGATTCAACGGAGCGTCGTTCACCACAAATATTGGGTGCCCCTAAAAGTAGTGGCGTAGTCACTTTCCTATCATGAAGACACCGTAGGCCAGCTTCTAATAATGCGAGTACCGAAGTTTTGTGGGTGTCAGTACCTTGCTGAGGTAGTACACTGGGTGTTGCACCCCATGGATCTTGTTTTCTTCGGCTCGTTTGACCACCAACACGATACTAAACACTTGGTTGGTGGCACATTTGTATAGCAACTTTGGCTCCTTTTCCCTAGGGGTCACCAAAACATGCGAGGTGGAGAGCAAGTGCTTGAGATCTTCGAATGCTTCTTGCGCCTCATCCGTCCACTCAAACTTGTCAGTCTTGCGGACGAGCTAGTAGAGCGGTAGTTCCTTCTCTCCCATTCGACTGATGACAACTGAGCGTTGTGATTCGCCCAGCTAGCTACTAGACACCCTCGATGTTCTTTAGCTTCTCCATGGCCAGTATGGCCCTTATTTTCTTCAGGGTAGCCCTTATTCCCCTTGGTGGAGATAAGGTATCCGAGTAATTACCCGGATGGGACGCCGAAGGCGCACTTCTCCGAGTTCAGCTTGATCCTGTAGCGATCGAGGTTGTCGAAGGTCTCATGGAGATCATCGATGAGCATAGCTTCCTCTTTGGTCTTGACCACTATGTTGTTGACATAGACCTGGACATTGCGGCCTAGCTGGTTCTTGAGGCAGGCATGCGTGCACCGTTGGTAGGTGTCTCATGCGTTCTTCAGCCTGAAGGCCTTCATTGTGTAGCAATAGACGCCGATGGGCGTGATGAAGTCCGTCTTCTCTTGATCTTCCTCCTTCATTTGAATCTTATGATATCCTGAGTAGGTGTTGAGGAAGCAAATGCGTTCACATCCTGCGGTGGAGTCGATTATATGGTCGATCCGTGGTAATGGGAAATGGTCCTTTGGGTAATGTTTGTTGAGGCAGGTGAAGTCCATGCACATCCATAGGATGTCAGTGTCCTTTTTAGGAATGAGCCCATGGTTAGCCACCCAGGTGCTTTCATTGATTTCGCGTATAAAGTTGGCATCGATGAGTCTATTGATTTCCATGCCAACTGCTTTTTCCCTTGGCTCGGACAGTCGACACATCGACTGTTTGACTGGTCTTATGTCTAGATACACGTTGAGTGGATGCTCGGCGAATTCCTTGGGAACTCCTGCAATGTCCGCAGGACACCAGGCGAATATTTCCCAGCGCTATCGGAGGAATTCGACTAGCATGAGTTCCTATGCGGAGCTCAGGTTGTTGGCTATGAGGGTCGTCTTGGTCGGGTCCATCGGGTGGACCTACACTACCTAGGTGTTCACCATGGAGTCGAAGGATTGGTCCGGTGTGTTCTGTTTGCTCACAGGAGGAACACTGTTGTCCGTAAACTCCTTGACTTGGTGAAGCTTCTGTTGATGGTGATAATTCTGTTAGGTCTCGGTATCTTCATATGGAGGTACGCATAGTGCGAGACCACCATGAATCTTGCGAATGCTACACGCCCGAGTATAGTGTGATATTGGGATGGCCAATCGACACCCTCGAAGTCGAGTCGCTCACGTCGGAAGTTTGTGGGTGTGACGAAGCTGACATCCAACCAGATTTTTCCCAGGGGATATACTCCTTTCCCTGGTACGATGTCGTGGAAGGTTGTTTCAAATGCTTCTGGTCTAGAGAGGGGGATTCACAAGGCGTGTAAGGTGCTTGCGCACATGAGGTTGATGCCGCTGCCTCGGCCATCAAGACTCGGCTCATCTCAAATCCACCAATCTGCGCCTCGAGAACCAGGGGAGAATGGCCTCCGCAAGGGACCTGGCGCAAGTGGTCACTCCTATCGAAGGTGATGCAGCACTTCGACCTGCTAAGGTACTCAGGGGTTGAGGGTGGAGCGTTTACTACTAAATTGATCTGGTGGGTGATTGTATTATGCGTCATGTTGGAGGGACGCCCCTTATGGATCATACCCATATAAGTGGTCATGGATATTGTTCTCCTCCATTGTTTTATACCGGCACAGCCACAGGCTGCGCGGGTCCTCTAGGTGGTGGTGGTGGCGCCCCATGAGCTATGACGCCTGGCCTAGCATCGTATCCTTGATGCATCGCGTCGCGGTGTAGTTGGGTGTATCCCTCATGGAGCTTCTAGAGTTCACGACAGTCCTTGAGGAGATGAGTGGACTTCTTCTTGTTGTCATGTTTGTTAATGTAGAAGTGGATGTTGCAAGGTCGAGATAGCTTCTCCAAGACACTAGGTGCGCCTGGTGCACTGTTGCGGGAGCGGCATTGCCACACTTGCATGGTTTTTCCGATGTCGTGGTAGCTGTTGGTATGGTATCCGCTGTTGCAGTTATCCTTGTCGCGTTTGTCGGCGTAGTCGGCTACGACCATGTCGACCTCCTCGCGGTCTTCGTAGTCGCGCATCCGATGCTTCCCTTGGCGGTCACATTTGCGTCCGAGGTCGTTCTCGTCATTTGAGTGGATGCGGTTGAGCGAATCTTCCCCATCCTCCCACCGGTTTGCAATGTCCATCAAGTGGTCTATGGTTTTGGGCTTCGTGCGACCCAGTTCTTCTATGAGCTCCCTGCGGTGTATGCCATCGTTGAACACGTCGATTGCACGATCTTCAAAGATATCCTCTGCATAGTTCTTGATGATGGACCACCTTTGAATGTAGGAGCGAAAGGATTCGCTTGGCTTTTAGCAGCATGCCCTGAGCACTTCTATTGACGCGGGCCATTTTTAGGTGCCCTTGAAGTTGCGGATGAAGCTATACACTATCTCCTCCCAGCTATGGATCGATCCGCGAGGCGGATTGCTGAGCCATGCTCGAGCAGTGCCCTGTAGCTGCAGTTGGAGGCACTGCATGGTTTTGTTCTTGTTCCCACCGTGCAACTTGACAGAGGACATGTTGTCTTCCAGCTAAATTTTTGGATCCTGGAGGCCATCAAACTTCGGATTTTCCGAAGGAATCTTGAAGCCTATTGGCGTTCGAGTATGCCGTATGGCTCTGCTGAAGCAGCTAGCGTCACAGAGCTCTGTTCCTTCATCCTCCTACTCTGGTGAGTAGGTGCGCTTGGCATGCATCTTGTCGACCTTGCGCTGCGTGATTTCATCACGCGCGTCCTAATCGCGGTCATGTCGCTGCGAGCTGTGGCGTCGCCGCGATAAGTCATGGTCATCCTCATTGGAAGATGTCAACTCTAGAAAGTGGCGCCTTTGCTTTCTTTGGCTCTGGCGTTGGTTCCTTGGCCAGCACAACTTCGACTAGCCCAAGCCCAGCGATGTCGGACCGGTGCACGGCAGATCGTGGATCTCCGGCTGGTGGCTGGTTCGTCAGCAGGTATGTGGTAGCTGCTATCACCGCGGCTTGCGGTGTTTTGGGGATAATGTTACCCTGAGAATCCAGCGACATGAATGAGAAATCGAGGGCCTTTGTGGCTTATTCTTGATCCTTGTCATTGAGGTGGTCCAGTCGAGAGCGCCTTTTGGAAGCTCCGGGACCATTGCCCTTTGAGGAGGATCCGCCAATGGACGTGCTGACCGTCGGGCACTCGACTCATCTGCGGCCTTCTTGCGGGCCTCGAGTTGTGCGTTCACCACCTGCTGGCGTTTGAACTCCTGGATGAGTAGCCAATGGTATCCTATCGGCATTTTGCGTGATGTGTTTGCTGGTAGGGGGTTGCCGTGTAAGGCTTCTCTACATCGCGCCCATTCAGCATTGTTGAGGTGGATCTCTTGGCGCGCTGACCCATTGTTGGGGTTTTCTCACTGACTGTCGGGGTTGGGCGGGTTGGGCTTCTCCCCATTGGAGAGGCCATTGATGGGAGCTCCATTTGTAGGCCCATCGTTGCTTGTGTTTCCTTGGGTGCCCCCATCACCGTTGGTGATGACGGTGCACATGTGGTGGTTGGGGAAGCCGCTGCTCCTGCAACTCCCTGATCCGGAGCCGTAGATGCCTTCCTCCGATGACAGATCGGACATATCGGAATCACAACTATTGTTTTTATCCGTGTTGTAGGATGAGGCTGACACTTTGAGCTTGCTCAGTGTGCCGATTGCTGATGGGAACCACGAGGAAGGTGCAATCGAAGGTGCCGGCGAGTGATCGGGCAAGCAGAGCATGACGATCTAGCCGACCTTGAAGCGTAGGCTCCCGATCATCATGCCGATTCCGTCGCCCACAGACTCAAAATCCGGGCATGTCGCCAGCGAGTGGATGGTGAAGTTGAAGGTGCTGAAGAGGAGGAGATTCTCCGCTATTGCAGAGTTGTAGATTGCAGTTGATGGGGACGAGGAAGCCACAACATCAGCACTCCTAGTTCCCACAGACGGCGCCAATTGACGAGGGGTTAACTCTTCAATGCCCATCGTTGATGAACTTGGGTTAGAGGAAGTGGGGAGTGTTGTAGGCAACGATCGGCTAGCAAACAAGCACATCAAGGACACGTGGTTTACATAGTTTCAGGCCCTCGGAAGGGACCCTACTCCTGCTTGTCTGCTCTTTGTTGATGAAGGAATCAAAGATTACAGGGGTGCACAAATGCAATCTGGCGGTGTGTGAACCAGGGCTACGAGGTGTCCTTCTCGTTGCTCCCTCCTAGCCTTTATATAGGGAAGCTAGGTCTCGAGATAATAGGCCAAGTCGGTTGCAGATTAGGGTTTTTCCATTTAAGTTTCCCATCTACACATGTCGTTCTTCCCAAGGATCCACGTCTTCTAGAACTTGGGCCAACCGAATCGTCTTGGGCCTTGCCATAGGTTTCTCTTGGGCTAAACCACATAGGTTAAACCTTGGTGCTCGTGGGGCATACCCATGTCAATGGTGTCATCCATGATTCTCTTGTTTGGATATTTATGGGCATACCCATGCCAATGGTGTCCTCCATGATCCATGATGGGCTCGACGATGATGGTATGGTTTGATGATCTCTTGCATTCATCATGGAGGATGTGTAATTTTTTTGATTCCATGGTTCAACATTGTTCAATATATGTTTGGGGTTGTTGTGATCACCAACAATTTGATGTTAAAACTATGAACCATTGCATCATTTGATTGTTGGAGTATTGATTACCGTTGGATGAAATGGTGAACTCCTGAATACGGGTCCAGTTTACGGGCTTTCTGTGTGAGCTGTTTTTGAATGGTAAATGTCATTTGCCGTGCCATGTATACACGATATACTCATATACACGTCATGTTTTTATAGGTACCGTTAGAGCTGCTCTTTATGACCCATGTCGTATGGGCCAAGTTCGTGGACCACCTCCCACGAATAACATATAGTAATTCGAATCTCCAAGCATCTTGGCAAAATCAGTTACTAGATCCCCAAATCCACTTCTCTCCCCACGACTCCCTAGTGCGCGAATTGGTCTGCTACGTGTTGTTCCACCGCGACCACCGGCGAGCCATCGAAGACCATGTTCCTCCGTGAAAAGGAAGTTCTCCCCGGACGATGCAACCATCAGCACTCCATCCCCATAGCTCTCCCTACGTCTTAGAGCCACAGTTCATGCGATACGTGGAGGCGCGACCGCTACTAGCACTCACGGGGAAGGCCGGGATCCAGTGCGAGTTGGCGCTTGCTGGTGTGCTGAGGGCCAGGGGAGGATGGTGACGATGAACCACAAGGTCGACTAGCTCTCCCGGTTGGGAACACCCGATGTGCTTGTCTATCGGCTTGGCTGGTAGGGAATTTGTGATTCCTTCTAAACCGCCGCTCGACTTTATTGCCGATTTTGGCTGGGTGCTTTGAGATAGGCAATGCCACGTATCACCTATTGGAGGTGGTCCACCCACCTGGCCCGTATGACGTGGTCGCACATGATTTTTCTCTCCCCTCCGCAGACAGACGTGCCCCCACCTGTGAGTGAACCAACAACTTGGCACCCAGATCAATAACTCGGCACCCAGTCCCAAAATCCGCGCGTGAAAAGCCGTCGCAACAAGGCGTCCCTGCCGACCCCTCCCCTTGCAAAATAACTACCCCACCAGAAATATTTCCAATCCCATCTCATCTTCCCCTGTACGTGTGTTGGACAAGTATAGAACTTCTCAAACAAACAAAAACTTGCAACAAAGGAAAGATCCATGCAAGTGATGTTTACATATATATATGATTATATATAAGGAATACCTTGAATTTGGAGTAGAGATATGGTTTTGTAGAACAAATGGTTAGGAAGAGATGATGACAAGGGGAAATGATAGACTCTTGTTTTATTTAGTAATCAACGAGTAAACCGAGGGTCATGGATATTTTGATACATATTCTCTATGGAAAAGTGTATGAAAGGCAGGCACCCAAGGATTCAATTATCTATGGAAAGTAAAATACAAAGTTTGAGTAGAGCATATGACATGATTGAAGTATCCATAAATAAGTTTTATACTAGTTACTAAGAGGCAAAACCATTAACTGATGCCATTTAAAAAGTGGTGAAAGTGTTTGACGAAGTCAAACTACATGTTTATCTTGTTGTTTCATAACTCTCTTCTTTTAACTAGTTGTTCTATGAGAGTTTATCTTCATTGCAAAGCCAAGAGTGAAATGAAAGATAGCAAGGTAAAAAATGCAAGCTAATATTAGCAAATAGAAAATAAAAATGTGAGATTTGTTCAATTGTCCAACATTAAATGGTTAGTTTTGTTCAAAAGCAAGGGGTAATGTGTAGTTGCTAGAACTCTTATCTATGTAGACCACATTTGTATGATTGTTAGTCTATAGATATTTTAAGAAAGTGAATATGCATAAGTTAATGATGCCATGCTCGTATTTTATTATCGTCCATAAGCTCATTGATACATGATATGATCTATTCGCTTATTTGCCCGAGGACAAGCAAAGGTTTAAGCTTGGGGGAGTTGATACATGCATTTTACATCATCAATATAGTGAATTATATGATATGTTTTGAATGATATTTACCGTGTTCAATCATTATTTAGGCCTTTTTAGTTGATTTATGGGACTTTCCTACAAAGTCCATTTCATTGGTATTTTATCTCTACGAGGCAGAAAACTACCTTTTTCGTATTTTGCTGTTTTAGGGACCTTCAGGATGCCTAAAAATCAAAGGAAAAAATACTTGGTTAGTGTTTCAACTAGATAAGGACCGTGAGCAAAAGAATCAAGCAAGAGGAGTTGTTAGGCTCAAAAGAGACCAGGTGGCGCATCCTCCTTTACTGGGCACACCACCCATGCCCTTTTGTCCCACGAGCATCGTCTCGACTCCTTGTTTTTTATAGATGCCTCTGTCTCGCCAGAAAACCTACACCATATATTTCCCATGATTTACAGAGGCGGCAACACAGGCAAAAGTCCTCTCCTACTCTAGGAGAGGGCAGATACTACAACACCAGAGCCTCTGGTGAGGGGGAAATCGACGCCATCGTCATCACCATCTCCAAGATCCACCTGGTCCCCCTCATAGTTTGTGATTGATTGAACCCCGGATATTGTTTAAGTGCTATTTGCATGCTTGTGATTGGAAACTTGTCTTTATTTGGTGGAGGTATTATATTTCCAGATTGTGTTGTAATCCATATGCCACTGATCCATATCATGTTTGTCACTTGTGAATAGATCCCCGTGTTCTTGAGGGCATAGGATGAATTGGCTATGATTTCCATATAATATACAATGATTATTTAGTCACGGTTTTTACATTTTATGTGGTTCTATGATGGTTTTATGTGAACATTGACTGTATATTACTTCACCTATATGGGCTCATAGGGTTACACCTTAATGCAATGATGAGGGTGATGACCCACAAGTTTAGGGGGTGTATCGCAGTATTTTCGATAAGTAAGAGTGTCGAACCCAACGAGGAGCAGAAGGTACTGGCTAGTGGTATGGATCAGGAATTCTCTGCAAATACTTAGCAAACGGATTTTTAGGGGTTTTTGATAATGCAGGTAAACAAAGTACGAGTAGATAAAAGACAATAAGAATAAATGCAGCAAGTGGCCCAATCCTTTATTCAGCAAAGGACAAGCCGATTGTATTACTTAAGATGACCAAACGTTCTCGAGGACACATGGGAATATTGTCAAGTGCTTTCGCTTCATATAGTTGATTAATCTTCTCTAGCTTGCTAAGTGTTGTGTGGGTGAACATGTGCTAATGTATCGACCTTCCTAGGACTAATACATACTTGTGATTAAACCCCTTGCAAGCATCCGCAGGTACAAGAAAGAAATTAAGGTAGAAACCTAACCACAGCTTTAAACTCTAAGACCCAGACGTCCCTTGTGTAATGGTTTGCTAACGGGGGTTCAGGTTTCTGTCACTTCGGCAACCCCTACGATTAGTAGCCAAATACACAATGCATTCCCCTAGGCCCATATAGGTGAAGTGTCATGTAGTCGATGTTCACATGAGACCACTAGAAGAAGTACACCACAACTTAATTAACAAACTATTGAATCTTTCTCAACGCAATTCCACTTCTAACAACATGAATTCTCCCTTGTGCTCAAGAACTAAACGAACTACTCACAAGACATCATATGGATCATGATCAGAGATGGAATAATGATGTATAACAATCTGAACATAAACAATAATTCAATGGTTCCACTCAATAGCATCAACTACAAAGAGTAATCAACACCCGGAAAGTTGCCCCTAAGAACTATGCAAGATTCAACCCAATTGTTACAGCGAGATGATGGTGGTGATGATGGTGCTGGTGGAGATGATGGTGGTGATGATGATGATGATGATCCCGATGAAGTCCAGCTTGATGTTGGTGTTGATGGTGATGATCTGCCCTCTCCGGGAATGAATACCCCCAGCAGAATTCTGTCTCACAGAGAGATCTTTCTCTCTCGGTGTTTTCCGCCCGTAGAGGCGGTGGAATCTTTCTATGGTTGCTCCCCGAGTCTTAGGGTTTCGGGAGGATAATATACGCCAGAGGGGAGAGCTAGACGTAGACCAGGGCAACCACACCACCTGGTGGCGCAGCCTAGGGTGGCCCGCGCCAGGGGGTGGTGTGGGCCCCCTATGGCCGATCCCCACTCCTCCTTCTAGCAGCCTTCATCTTCTGGAAAAATAGGATTTTTCATGTATTTTTCGGGATTTTCTAATCTTCCCCAATTTCGCCTCCAAACAGCCCCTTTTCCATCAGAATCCTGACTGCAGCGGCCCATGCTCCAAAAGTCATCAACCATGCAAAAACAGAAGAAATTATAGAAGTATCATCTCTTAATATGAAATATATCAATGAATAACAGTAAATTATGATATAGAATAGTGATGCAAAATGGACGTATCAACTCCCCCCAAGCTTAGACTTCGCTTGTCCCCAAGTGAAACTCAGCTCAGTAACATGACCTCATGTTTATGGAGTGAAGAGTCGATAAAAGAATACGGACAAGAATCATCACATTCATCGATACAAATATCATAATAGCAGACAACTCACCATTATATAACTTGACTTGCAATAGGTAAAGGAAACACAATAAAGATACACAAAGTAAATCATAATTGGTAATGGCAAACTTAGCTCTTGGTCAAAGAATAGTTGACAATTTGTAGGAGTTCACAAATAACTGGTTTTCAATGATAGCTTTCAAAGTAGTAAACACCAAGATAAGAGAAAAGTGCAAAACAAGGAACATAAGAAACATGATTGAATAAATCATCATATGAACGAATGAAATACAACAACTCAAAATACTTGCTGAGATAGAAGGGAATGGGTTTACTGGCTCAACTGAATAGTAAAAGAAAGGCCCTTCGTAGAGGGAAGGAGGGATTTCAAGTTTCATAAAGAGCTTCCAAAAATTATGATACTTACTAGCTTTCAGCTCTCATTGCCCCTATCATAAGCATCTTTACGTGATTAAGGTTAAAGTGACACAACTAAGAGGATATGCTTGACAAGTTATAAATTGAAGTTTCATGCCCACTACTTATGATGACCGAACCTCATGCTACTCAACTTCAGTCACGAGTAAGCTCTTGTCATTGTAAATACATGTGTATCATCGAGAACCACCAACGGTGTACCCCTTTCACATGACATAGGAGCTATCCCATAATCAAAATGACAAGGTAAGCAGACAATGAGCATCTCAGCGATCTTTTTATTTGCTATTTGCATAGGTTTTCATTGAGGATGCTTCATAGAATGCTCATTATAGTTATGCTGCAAGTTTCCACCATGATTAGGCATGGCTTAGGCTAGCGGCCCAAGCGTTTCTCTAACACATATACGAACTCCATGATCTTACAAGTTCCCCTTTTATTTCACACCGCTGGGATCCATAAGCAAAAGAACATGATATCAGCTAGGTACAAAGTACCAATGCAGTGTCGAAAGCGTTCCACGTGATACATGGTTCTGCTAACTTCGACTCATAAAGCGCAAGCATATATGCAACAAAGATGGACCCAATCTTTCAAGTTTATGAAATGCAAGAAAGTAAAGTGTGCCATCAAGTTTGTGAGAGATTTAATCACTAATTTTCACATAACAAGTTTAATTTGGAAGGTAGACAAAAACATGAATTTACTTGGGATAGCAATAATGCTAATAGGTAGGTATGGTGGACACAAATGGCATAGGTTTTGGTTTAAGGATTGGATGCACGAGAAGAATTCCCTCCCAGTACAGGTTTTTGGCTAGCAAGGCTGGGTAGCAAGCATAAGAGTTGAAGGAAACAAACAAACATACAAGCAATAAAAACAAACATGCAATCTTCCTCGGAAGCACAAAAGATCTTAACTAGAGAATACTTAGCTTATGAGCAAATCAAGAAAGAAAGATGATGAAATTATATTTGTTTAGAGTACTTTTATCCTTTTCATTCAACTCTCAAAAATGGTGTTGCTAATGACCAAGCCAGGTTTGCCAAAACCAACTAAATTAACTCAATGATCCCAAAGTGATACCAATACTAACAACAAGATCAATCGTATAACCACGAATTGAAAACTAATATAAGATATGGAAAAGAGTAAATGATAGAACTTCTCATTAATATTCCATAACGTAAAATCACACCAAGGGATACATATCTAACGAGAGAGGGGACACTTCCACAATGCAAACCATCCTACATGATAACTTCTCTATTCATGATATGACTCTACTAAAAAGGTAAAAAGATAGAACATAGTGATGTGATACCGCGGCACTCCCCCAAGCTTGGAACAAACCAAGGGGATGCCAAAACCTGATGACGAATTACTCCTTCGGTGCTGGTGGTGCTCTCCCAGTTGGTGAGAGGAAATCTTCCAGTATCTTGTGAAGCCTGTTATTCTCCTCTTGAAGCATATCCACTTTCCTCCTCAAGGCTCGATACTTGTCTGAGAAATCATCAGTTACTCGTAGAGCTTCCACTACTGTAGAGCAGGAATTGAGATCTAGAGGTATCAGCCCCTTCATGCCTTCTGTCATGTCCTTTACTTCCTCTCCGACGTTCCGGTCCATGTCTTCACACCTAGTCATGATCCTTTCTTGTTTCATCCGTCCCACGAGAGTCTCCTGCTCAAGATTGCGATGAACCTCGTGACGGTGTTGCAGCTTGTAATCCGTTGAAGATGAACCCCTGAACGACATCTAAACAAAACAGATCGAAACAAAAACACGACGAGAACATGATATATGAACCTCGGGGGATCCGGGGGATTATATATTATGAAGTTTTACAACAAAAGGAAGGAACTGGGAGAAAACGGGTCGGAGACGGAGTCTGAGGTGGCCTCACCACCTGGTGGCCCGGCCAGGGCTGGGCTCGTGCCACATGGTGGTGTGAGCCACCCTGTCTCCGTTTCTGTCCCTCTTTCTCTCCATAGCTTTCCTTGTTGGATAAAAATTTCAAAACTATAACTGGACAAATCTTTCACGGAATTTTTCTTACCAGAACTGTTACCTATTCGAAAACGGACTCAGCAGGTCACTGGATTTGGTATTTAGTAGATTATTCCGGAGTCACCACTTGAATAACATCAATATCTTCATCTTCATACACATATTGCTCGAATCATGAAAACTTTCTCTTTCTTATGACACCATTTTCTCCACTAACCTGGAAATTTCTTTCACACAAAACTTCACACAGTTCTCATTAGCAACATTAGTGCATATGAGGTAATAAGCCTTTTGACTTAAATTTCAACTGAAATCCATCAACACATAGGCTATTGCAGCAATTACTTCCGAAATCCCAAAAAGAATTCAGAAAGGAAATCGTTTTAAGAAGCAAATGCAAGAATGGCAAAATTTGTCAAAACAGACCAGCAGGTAAAGATCAATTTTTTCAAAAATATTATGTTGCTCAAATCAAAAAGTTAAATCTAATAAAAGTTAAATAACAACCTGGGTCAGAGGCATAAAAAATTACAGCTCAATCCGACATACAGATATCTCTCACGAAATTTTACGGTGAAGCACAAAAATCTATTTCGGGACAGCAACTTCACCAAATATTACTTCTCTATCATTAGGGGTTGATCTTGACACACAAACCAAACAAAAAGGATAAGGAGAGGTTATTACCGAAGTAATAACTTCCAAGACTCAAAAGAAAGAAAACAAACTGAAAGAAAAAATAAATTGTGTTGTCTCCCAAAAAGCTCTTTCTTTATAGCCATTAAGATGGGCATATAATAATTTTGATGATGCTCACATAAGAATATGAATTGAAGTAAACGAGAGCATTAAGAAGAAAAAATACACATGTTTAAGTCTAACCCACTTCCTATGCAAGGGAACTTTGTAAGCAAATAAATTGTTGAAACCAAAAACTGCAAGCATAAGAAGGCAAAACAAGTGCAACATAAAGACTTTAAGCATAAAACAAGGAAACTTGATATTATTGAGATGCATAAGAACAGTCTTTCCTCTCTCATAACAACTTTCAGTATCATGCATAAACTTAACAATATAACTATCACAAGGACGATTGTAGCAATGATCACTTATTCTAACAGAAAACACAGGGACACTATTTCTTATAACACTACTTTGTGAAACAATATTAGAGGTATCCTTACAAAGGATAGTGTGTCCCTCTTCTACATATTTAGTGACAAAGTCTTTCACATTAGCTATTATAGGTTCATCATCCATTTGTTTATCAAGTTCAACAGCTTTATTTGTACTTTCATTAACCATACTAGCTATCATAGAATGTTCCTTTATCTTGACTGGGAAGGGCATTTTCTCAATGTAAGGTTCGGGTAAAACATGATTAGCAGTATAAACTTCAGTATTTCTTGCAGAAACACACTTAGCAACATCTTTATAAGGTTCATGATATTTATTCCACTTCTTTTTAGGCACTTCCATATAGGAAGCAAAAGTCTTCAAATAAGTTGCAATAGCTTGAGAGTCTAGACCATAAGCATTTTTAATATTTTGAAAGTCATCAGTTCCCATAAAAGATTCAATGCATTCATAATCATAATTTATACCTGACTTTCTTCCTTTGTCATTCTCCCATGCTTTAGCATTATCTTGAATACAGTCTAGAAGATCCCATTTAGCTTCTTCTTCCATGGGAGTGAATGATCCAGCACAAGAAGCATCCAATAGATCCTTATCATGAAGAGAAAGCTTGCATACAAGTTATTGATAATAATAATGTTGGGGAGCTCATGAATGGGACATTTGAGCATTAGTAACTTCAATCTCCCCCAATCTTGAGATGTACTCTCTCCATCAAGAGGCCAAAAGTTGTATATTTGATTCCGATCTTTATGAATCTCACTAGGAGGATAAAACTTTGAATAAAAGAGAGGTACTATTTCCTCCCATTCAAGAGCTTGATCATTCTTCAGTAGCTTGTACCATTCCTCAGCTCTTCCTTTCAGTGATAATGAGAATAACTTCTTCTTAACTTGATCTGTAGTAATACATGCACACTTGAACAACCTGCATAATTCATGTATAAAGAGCAAATGATCACCGGGATGGACAGTTCCATCTCCAACATAATAGTTATCCATAATATGATCAATAATTCTTGTAGGTATTTTAAAAACATCATTCTCAGCAGGTGGTGGTTCATCTAGTACCTTAGCAGTGGTAGTAGCATTATGAAATAAGAAACTCAGCGAATGATCCATAATGAAAATAAAGTAACTAACAGAAATAAACAATACTCATAGTAGAAGTTTCCTTTACCAGTTCCACTCTCCAATAGCGGTTTACTCCCCGGAAACAGTGCCAGAAAATAGTCTTGACGACCCACAAGTATAGGGGGTGTATCGCAGTATTTTTGTTAAGTAAGAGTGTCGAACCCAACGAGGAGCAGAAGGTGCTGGCTAGTGGTATGGATCGGGAATTCTCTGCAAATACTTAGCAAACGGATTTTTAGGGGTTTTTGATAATGCAGGTAAATAAAGTACGAGTAGATAAAAGACAATAAGAATAAATGTAGCAAGTGGCCTGATCCTTTATTCAGCAAAGGACAAGCCGGTTGTATTACTTAAGATGACTAAACATTCTCGAGGGCACATGGGAATATTGTCAAGTGCTTTCGCTTCATATAGTTGATTAATCTTCTCTAGCTTGCTAAGTGTTGTGTGGGTGAACCTGTGCTAATGTACCGACCTTCCTAGGACTAATACATACTTGTGATTAAACCCCTTGCAAGCATCCGCAAGTACATGAAAGCAATTAAGGTAGAAACCTAACCACAACTTTAAACTCCAAGACCCTGACGTCCCTTGTGCAATGGTTTCCTAACGGGGGTTCAGGTTTCTGTCATTCCGGCAACCCCTACGATTAGTAGCCAAATACACAATGCATTCCCCCTAGGCCCATATAGGTGAAGTGTCATGTAGTCGACGTTCACATGACACCACTAGAAGAAGTACACCACAACTTAATTAACAAACTATTGAATCTTTCTCAACGCAATTCCACTACTAACAACATGACTTCTCCCATGTCCTCAAGAACTAAACAAACTACTCACAAGACATCACATGGATCATGATCAGAGATGGAATAATGATGTATAACAATCTGAACATAAACAATAATTCAATGGTTCCACTCAATAGCATCAACTACAAAGAGTAATCAATAACGGGAAAGTTTCCCCTAAGAACTATGCAAGATTCAACCTAATTGGTACAGCGAGATGATGGCGGTGATGATGGTGCTGGTGGAGATGATGGTGGTGATGATGATGATGATACCGATGAAGTCCAGCTTGATGGTGGTGTTGATGGCGATGATCTCCCCTCTCCGGGAAGGAATTCCCCCGGCAGAATTCTGTCTGCCGGAGAGATCTTTCTCTCTTGGTGTTTTCCACCCCGCAGAGGCGACGAAATCTTTCTGTGGTCTATCCCCAGGTCTTAGGGTTTCAAGAGGATAATATACGATAGAGGGGAGAGCTGGAGGTGGACAGGGCGGCCACACCACCTGGTGGCGCGGCCTAGGGTAGCCCGCGCTAGGGGGTGGTGTGGGCCCCTTGTGGCCCATCTCCACTCCTCCTTCTGGCAGCCTTCGTCTTCTAGAAAAATAGGATTTTCCATGTATTTTCTCGGATTTTATGATCTTTGTGAATTTCGCCTCCAAACAACCCCTTTTCCATCAGAATCCTGACTGCAGTGGTCCATGCTCCAAAAGTCATCAACCATGCAAAAACAGATGAAATTACATAAGTATCATCTCTTAATATGAAATATATCAATGAATAATAGTAAATTATGATATAGAATAGTGATGCAAAATGGATGTATCAGAGGGTTGGAAGGGACGGAATGACAAAAACCATTTTTCAATATTTTGAGTTGCATTAGAGGGATTTATGTCAGAGACCAATGAACAAACTGCTATGGTGGGACATTTATGTATTAATGATTCATATACTTGCTCATGAAAATGGATCTATGACCCATCATAAGGGGTGTCTTTTCTCATATCTATGGTTGCACCTAATTTAGGCTCCACCCTAAAGGAATGAAAATTGACAAGATATTCACCATGTTGGGTAGAAATCTAAATGCTAAGTAAATCCATGCCCCCCTCGAGAACATTTTTCACATATAAGTTCACACACACTTGAGCTTGTCCTCTTGATGCATAGAGGTTTGGGCTTTATCTCATTGAGAGCATTTACTTGTTGCTATTTACTTTTAGTACTTATTTTACTGCAAACTACAAAACCCAAACACCAAAACCATTGCACCCTTTTATTGTTTTACTTGTCAAACTTACTAACCAATACCTTCAACTCCTCGTGGGTTCGACAGCCTTTATTATTGAAAAAGTACTACAACTAATATACTGCACTTGGGAGCCATCAGTCTCTCACTCTCTCGTATCGGTCTCTACAAGGGCGATGGGATGTGATAATACTAACATGTAGTCGTTGGGCCAGACCTTTGCAGCAAGTGCGGAATAATCCTCCAAGTGGCGTAACTACGGATGACTATGTGGGATCATTGTTCTTCTCTTGTTCATTTACCTAATTGAGCTACGGATAAGAGTTTATTGATCATCTCATTGTGCAATTCAGGAAAACATTGCACAAGAGAGGTACAATGCAACGAAGGGATCGAAGAACAAACCATTCAACCTTCACCATTGTTGGTAGTTCCTTAAACATATGACAAAATGGAATTTGAGGGATCAAGAAGCAGCTCTGAAGAGGGAGGCCATGAAATAAATGGACGATGCTAGTGATGATGAACATGGAGGAAGGAACAATGGGAAGCCGAAAGGCAACAAGAAGGGGAAGGAGAGGATGAAGCTTGAAGCCGAATCATCATCTTTTAGGGATAAGATTAATGAGATGGTGAAGTCAGAGGAAATGTTGATGATAAAGACGTTGGAGATGAAGATGATGATGCCTGGCAAGAAGATAGTGATGAAGTGTCGTTGGATTGTGTCGTTGTATTGGAAATGGCAATGCCTAAGAAGGCTAGATAGACGTGTGGGGACTAGCAGGAAAGCTCTCGACGATGTCCGTAGGCGGGATTGGGTACGAGCGAGTGTAGAAAGACACAAGAAGTACCCAGGTTCGGAGCCCTCATGGTGAGGTAAAACACCTACTCCTACCGATCTGACTATGGGTAGAATATAGAGTACACTTGCCCCTTGAGCTATATGAACTAGCTACCTCTTAAATGCTCAACCCCCGCTACCAGAGCCTTGCCCCACCTTATATAGGCAAAGGGGAAACAGACTCACTGGCTAGGCCGACTGGTGGGCCCCTCAGGCGAGCCCTAGCCGGCTAGTCATCTATAGTATCTGGTAGTATCTATCATGTCGAAGGTACACGCTGTGCGAGTCATCGCGGGTACAGTGAATGCCATGCGAGCCTATCGTCAGGAACCAGCCACTATGCCTGCGTCACCCGTAAAGTCTTCAGCATGGTCTCATAGTGGTGAGTCTTGTCGTTGTACCAGGGGTACCGTGCACTGTGCAGCACGTCGCCCTGCCCTCTTGATTACGTCCAGCTACGCCCGTGTAGCCGGCTCCGTGTCTTGCCGCCCTTTATTGTTCCGGTTACCGGCTGGTAGCTGGGACAAGGTGTCTTTGTCTGCCTATGATCCGCTAGCCGGACCCAAGCCATCTGCCCTTGTTCTTGTCCGGTCATGGTACCTGGGGGTGATCCCCCTGAGCATGTGTGGATTTTGCCCTTAGGTGAAATGTGCGTGTGCTCCTCTTGCGTTTGAATTTTGTATCCGGCTGTAGGCTGATGGTTGGGCTTCCCATGACATCAGTGTTGACACCGGCCATGCACGCACGTGCCATCATTGCACTGTCGCGCGCAGCGCTGTGTCCCATCGCACGTCGCGCATGTCGCCTAGGGAACCGCCGCTTGTCGCTTCGGTTTAGTGTCGCCGGAGATACGGACCCTCGCCTCTCCGCACCCACCACCACGGCCGATGAGGAGGTGATGGCGTCCCTGCGTGGAGCCTAGTGCGGTTCGTCCGTGACGGAGGACCACATTGGCAAGTATCGTGTGATGCGGGTTCTGCCGTCGGAGACATAGGTGGCGGTGCGGCTCGCACAGCCTAAAGAGGAGTCGCTGCACCTCCAGCAGGGGAGTAGGTGATCTTCCTTTCCCATCTCATGTGCTGTTTCGCCATTCCGGCGAACCCCTTCCTCCTCACTTTTCTTTCTTTCTTTGATCTTCATCTTCACCACCTTGGCGCCAATGCCATTAGTATTCTTGTGCACTTCGCAGCCTTCTCCGAGTGCTACCTCGGGATCCAGCTGGATCTTGGGCTCTTCTGCCGGTTGTTCCGCGTCCGACCCCAGGTCCAGTTCTCCTAGGGCCCGCTGGTCCCCTGCGGTGGTGCCTCCATCTACTCTCGCACGCAGACCGGCTACCCGAAGTTCAAGCTTCACGAAATGGTCCGACTATGGCAACAATCGTATTTCTACATCCGCAACATCACTAAAGTCGACCAGATCAATCTTCCGGCTTTCCAGGATGTGGAGTCCACCCTGCAGAACTAGGATATGATGATTCATGGTGAGAAGGCGGAGTCGGACACGATGTTGCAGCGGATGCGGTCCCTCGTCACTGTTGGCTTAACCGGCCTAGACATCACGCTCAGCTGGATGTCCCGGCTGATGATGCCGCTGCAGCAACGGGCCCACAAAATGTGCTTCTACTCCGGCCGGCCGGACCCGACCTGGTTATCCCATCGCGATCCCTGTTATCACAACCTCAAGGAGTGGGTGTGGACGATTACGAAGGAAAAGTTGTCGGAGAACTAGAAGTTTGGGCAGGCCCCATATACGCGCGGGAACCGCATGCCCCGGGTAAGTCTTTTGCTTCGGCCCTTGTCTTCTAATTTCCATCTAGCTTGCTTTATCCGGCTGACGCTCTGTACTTATTTTTGTGGCAGAACTTCCCCTGCATCCTCTGGGAAGAGGGCCAGACCCCCCCTCCAAGTTCGTGGCCGACCTTCCGGAGCCGCATTCGCACCGGACTGGCGAAGAGTCGGAAAGCGATGCCGACGTCTTCCCCAACCGAAACGACGAGCTGGTGCATGACCCCCATGCGCTAGTTGTCGAGGAGGAAGAGGCCGACTCGTCTCCCGAACCGACCCGACACCGAGCGACGGATGGCGACTCTAGTCGCTCCGGCGTGGGAGGGAGCGGATCAAGCCAGCCCCCGGTGGAGGAGCTGGCTCCCAAGAGGAGCCGGACTGGCACCGCACCCCTGAGCCAACTTGGCCGCAAGAAGGCGCCGCCCGGGGTGGTGCAGCGGTAAGGCTGTTTTCCAAAAGATCTTTTTGTCTTGCTCCTCCCTCCATTTTCTTACTAGTTTTGTCCTCCCTTTTTACTACGCCCATCTCCTTCGACGCTGCCAGCCAGGCGTCTGTTGGCCAGCTTGCCTTTGTAATCCGGCTCCTGCTGCCTCGCCTCTCGACGCCTGGGCTCCACCGGCGCCTTGCACGGATCTGGCTACGAGAGCCAGGGCCGGTGATGCCCCGCCAACTACGGTGGTTCAGCCGGACATCGCCGCGCCGAGCCCGAGGGGCGGGGGTGGCTCCTCCGTGGGAGCGAGGGGGACTACAGCCGGCAAGGAGCTGGTAGTGGTCCAGGATGACAACTCCTATGGTGAGCCGGGGGAAGAGTAGCAGGTGACACTCCACGAGGCAAAGGAGTCCCTGGCCCTCAATGCCGCCGACGACTCTTCCTCCTCCACCTCCCTAGCATATCTGGCCGCTACCTTGGAGGTGGCGATGAAGGAGATTGATGGCTCGGTGTTGATGTAGAGCTCGTCGGGAACCCCAAGAGGAAGGTATGATGAGCACAACAGCAAGTTTCCCTCAGTTATGAAACCAAGGTTTAATCAAACCAGTAGGAGCAAGGAAACACCCCAAAGGTGTTACTAGCTAAGCCTTGGCAGGGCGCACTACCGGTGCTAGTAGCAACATGGAGACCTGCACAACACAACCACATAACTTTGTCCCCAACTTGCGATGAGGTTGTCAATCTCACCGTGTTTTGCTGAAAACAAAGGATTAAACGTATCGAATGGAAAGAAGTAATAGTTTGCAGAAAGTAAACACAAAGCAGTAAACAGTTTATAGATTGTATGTAAAGAAAAGGACCGGGATCCATAGTTCACTAGAGGTGGCTCTCCTTAGATAGATAACATGATGGGTGAACAAATTACAGCGGGGCAATTGACAAACATCGAGAAAGCAATAGATGCATATACTAATCATCTTGACTCCTTTGAAACTTGATTGGGCATTACAACATTATATATAGACCGCCATCCAACTACATCTATGACTAATAATCCATCTTCAGGTTATCATCCGAACCCCCTCCAGTATTAAGTTGCAAGCAACAGATTATTGCTTTACGAATTGCGTGTAAAGTAAACAATACGATTGTTCTATGAACAAAGGATTGTTGTTTTCTCCCTAGTAGCAACAACACATCTACTACCTTAGAGATTTCTGTCACTTCCCCAGATTACCAGAGGCATCAACCCACTATCAAGCATAAATACTAACTCTTGGAGTTTCTAGCATCTACTTGACCAAGATAGCTACTAACAACAGAAAGCATGCAAGATCACAAATAACAAAAACATGATAGAATCAATAATCAATCTGAAATAGCATCTCAATATCCATCGGATCCCCGCAAACACAACATGTAGAATTAAAAATAGATGATCTTGATCATGAACGAAGCTCACAAGATCTAGACATGAAAGCACAAAGGAGGAGAACCAGCCATCTAGCTAATACATGGATCCCTAGTCCAAGGATGAACTACTCACGCATCACACCGGAGGCTTTCATGGTGATGAAGAAGGCCTCCAGGGGAATTCCCCTCTCTGGCAGGGTGCCGGGAAGAGCTTCAGACACCTCCCGATCTAGGGATGGAGGTGATGGCGGCTATAGACTCTTTCGTGGATTTTTTTATCGGGTACTTAGGGTTTTCGTCCCGAGGGTAATATATAGGCGGAAGGAGATGCCGAGGGGGTGCTGGGGTCGGCCAGACCATCCCCTGGCGTGGGCCAGGCCTGGCCACACGGCCAGGTGGTGTGGCTGGCCCCCAGCCCTTCTCCGTCTCGTATTCTGGCATATGATGACTTCCGGAAAAATAGGCACTTTGGCTTTTGTCTCGTCCAATTCCGAGAATATTCATTTTCTGACTTTCCTGGAACCAAAAGCAGCAGAAAACAGGTAGCTGGCACTGTGGCTCTTGTTAATAGGTTAGTCCAAGAAATCATAAGAAAAGTACTCCAAAGTTGGAACAAAACACAAGAAAGTGGATAAAACCAAGCATGGAACATCAAAAAATATAGATACATTTGCAATGTATCAACATCCCCAAGCTTAACTCCTGCTCATCCTCGAGTAGGTAAGTGATAAAAAGAAAGAATAATTTTTGAGGTGACATGCACAATCAAAGACTTGATCAAAATATTTGTAAAACATTCAAAGCTGGGATCATAGTACTTCAATCATAACATGAAAGACATGGTTCTAGCAATAAGACAAAGAAACTATGATGCAACATGAAAAGGTACAAACAAAAGATTCATGAATAACAATGCTTTGCAAGACGTTTGTTTGTTTCACATAAAGAAAACATAGCATAACAGTATTCAGCTTGTCCCTCATAGAGTAGCAAAACATAAATGCATAGGACACCTTCAAAGTTCATAAGAGTGACTAGATACAAATAGTTTAAAACAAGCAATATCAAGTTATGCATCAATCAACTAGTCTTGGGACAATGCACATAGAACTAAGAATGACCACTATGCTCTCAAAGTAGGTGCATAAAGGTAGAAGGTGGAGACTCAATATATAATGGTGGAAGAAAGGTCCTTCATAGAAGGAAGTAGGGATTCAAATCTCATAAAGAGCTTCCAAAAATTATGGTACTTAATAGCTTTCAGCTCTCATTGCCCCTATCATAAGAATGTTGAAGGTGATTAAGATTAAAGTGACACAACTAAGAGGATATGCTTGACAAGTTATAAACCGAAATCTCATGCCCCTTACTTACGAAGACCGATCCTCATGCTACTCAACTTTAGTCACAAGTAATCTCTTGTCATTGTCAGTACACATGATATAGGAGCTATCCCATAATCAAAATGACACGACAAGCAGACAATGAGCATCTCAGCGATCTTTTTATTTGCTATTTGCATAGGTTTTTATTGAGGATGCTTCATAGAATGCTCATTATAGTTATGCTACAAGTTTCCACCATGATTAGGCATGGCTTAGGCTAGCGGCCCAGGCGTTTCTCTAACACATATACGAACTCCATGATCTTACAATTTCCCCTTTTATTTCACACCGCTGGGATCCATAAGCAAAAGAACATGATATCAACTAGGTACAAAGTACCAATGCAATGTCGAAAGCGTTCCCCATGATACATGGTTCTGCTAACTTCAACTCATAAAGCGCAAGCATATATGCAACAAACATGTACCCAATGGTTCAAGTTTATTAAATGCAAGAAAGTAAAGTGTGCCATCAAGTTGGTGAGAGATTTAATAACTAATTTTCACATAACAAGTTTAATTTGGAAGGTAGATAAAAACATGAATTACTTGGGATAGCAATAATGCTAATAGGTAGGTATGGTGGTGAAGGAAATATGCCCTAGAGGCAATCATAGAGATGATTATATTTCATGTGTATCCATGAGTTATTATAATGTTCCTTGAATATCCATATACCAGGCAACTTGTATTGATTGGCAATTATGTGAATTGTTTGTGAAACTCTTTACTTGTATGGTTATCTAATAATTGTCCCTAGTCGGAGTTCATGTGAGGACACACGTGAATATTAGACTAGCACATCGATTGGTTGATGACTATGTTTCGCAAGTCATAGACATGGAGATGTCAAACCAATGATGTGGACACATGTTATGAACATGCGGTTGGACTGACCCAACTCGAGACTAGCAATAATACTTGCACCTCTCTCTACACATCGTGTACATTTTGTCCTTAGACCTGAGATTGTCACATGTACTTGAGATGCGGATCAACCTACTTTGGGGCTATCAAACACTACTTCGTAGCTGGGTAGTTATAAAGGTAGCTTTCGGGTTTGTCTTGATACATGCTGCAAGGCATCGGTCAATCAAGATGGGATTTGCCCCTCTCGACTTGAGAGAGATATCTCTAGGCCCCTCGAGTGATCGGATCCATAAATCCATGGCCGTG
Source organism: Avena insularis (assembly GCA_023614405.1). Classification (NCBI taxonomy): domain Eukaryota; kingdom Viridiplantae; phylum Streptophyta; class Magnoliopsida; order Poales; family Poaceae; genus Avena; species Avena insularis. Next base: position 250,806,258 of record CM042696.1, read on the forward strand.
CTACATATGGTTAAGAGTTAACCTAGTAAAGGGATTCCGAATCACAGTATCGAGAAAGAGAGGTTAGCTTGGAGCTAGACCAAATATCGTGAGGCAAAGGGAAAGACATGTACTCAACCTTGTGATGGTTCGTCCGAATGATCTTTATATGCGTTTAGGAGTTGGCACGTCTTGCTAGAGGCCGCTACCAACTATTGACGGAGTAAGTGTACTCGTGTCATGACTATACGTGTATGAACCTATAGGGTCACACACTTTAGGGGCTGGAAGCCTAATGAGGATTGGATCCGAATTAGACCAGGCTTAGGCTGCTAATGGGCTGCTAATGTAGAAGCCCACCAGGGATGCCTATATAAGAGAGAGTGAGGCGAGCCGAATAGGGTTGAGCATTCCACCCAGCCGCCACTCCTCTTCCGCATGTGTTGCACGTGCAGACCTAGCAGTCTGGCGTGTGAAGGATTCCACTCCGGACGTGTGGATACCTCGGAGGTGCTGCAGCTGTAGCACTTGGACGAGCCGCGCAAAGGGGAGCTACTCATGGGACGAGGACGAGGAGGAGACGTAGAACATCTACACTGCCCCGACATGCTTCATCGAGTTCCGCAATTGCGTGTCTAGTGGTAATCCCATGATCTATGACAATAGTATTCCTGGTTGACGCGGTAGAAAATTTTGATTTTACGCTAGTGTAGCCTACCCGTTCCTCTACAGGTGGACTCTTTGGAATAACTTGGTTTAGGGAGTTGGATGCATGAGTGGAACTCATACTTGGTTGTGGAGGCTAGGAAAATACTAGGAGCGACAAACTAAGAGAGCAATAATGGCCATAATCATGCAGAGCGACAAAACATCATTGATCAAAGCATAAAGTGATACTAGAAGTTGAAAACTAAAGGGTCATAAAGGCTATGGTGACTTGAGATAGTCATAACATGGTGTGAGCATACGCCAAGTCAACCCAAATAAAGCATCAAAGGAGAATACCACTATACTATGCTTTAATATGCTAAAACAACGCATGATTCATCCAAGGCACATTAAGCAATCTCAATTGTTTATAACAAGTCATGCTTCAGCAAATAATACTAAGCATAAAGCCAAAAAAATATCAAGCATGGCATGACAAAGCATAGGCCACAGTAAAAAACGAGCTCTTTTTACCACATAAGTATGAACTTTCCTACTCTTTTCGAAACCAAACCAAACTATTTGCAAACCAATGTATTAAAGAGGGGGTCCAACTAATTTATTCAGAAAACTAAGCAAAAAAAAGCAAACAAAAAACCAAAACGAAAATGAAAAAGAAGACGCTCCAAGAACAACACAACTGTGCATGAAACAATAAAAATGAAGCGTTTGGAAGAAACCTGGGATTTTTATTGATGAAGAAGGGGGATGCCTTGGGAATCCCCAAGCTTTGACACTTGTACTTCTTGGCTATTTCTTGGGGTGACACGCGTGGCATCCCCAAGCTTGAGCTTTAGTCCATCCTTCATCTCATTACTCATTCCTTCCATACACCTGAAATTTTTTCTTCATACAAAACTTCAAACAATCTTTATTAGCAACATTAGTGCACTCAAGATAAATAAGTCTTAAGGTTCAGTTCTAACACCAAATAAACTTTCATTAGAACACTAGCTACAGCAGTAATTCCCTCAAAAAGCTCAATCCCCCAAAAGAACTCAAAAAGGAACCAACAAGAAGCAAATGCAGAAAATGGCAGAAATCTGTCCAAACAGACCAGCAGGTAAAGACGAATTTTTTCGAAGACCTTCTGTTTCTCTAATCAAAAAGTGTTGAACTAAAGAAAGTTATATAACAACCTGGGGTAGAAGCACAAAACTTTACGCCTCAAAAATACATTCATATATTTTATACGAATTTTTTTGGTGAAGCACAGAAATCTGTTTCGGGACAACAACTTTCCCAATCATTACTTCTCTCTCATTAGAGGTTACTCTTGGCACAAAAAGAAAATAAAAAGGATAAGGAGCGGTTATTACTTAAGTAATAACTTCCAAGACTCATCTAAAACTTTTGGGTTATATCCCAATAAGTACTTTTCTTTAACGCCTTTAAGTTAGGCATAAGAAGCAAGAAAGAATCAAGTGTTCTCAAATGAAGAAGCATTAAGAACAAATTTTGTTTTCATAGGACAAGCAAAAGAAATCTTCTCTCTCTTCTTAGGGAAGTGTTCTATACCTTTCTTGAGTGGGAGTTGATATTTAATGGTGCCTTCTTTCATATCAATAATGGCACCAACAGTTCTAAGAAAAGGTCTTCCCAAAGTAATAGGACAAGAAGCATTGTATTCAACATCCAAAACATAGAAATCAATGGTGACATAGGCATTGTTAACCGTAATAAGAACATCATTAAGACTCCCCATGAGTTTCTTTCTAGCATTATCATCAAGTGGGACATTCAAATAACAATCTTCAAGTGGAGGCAAATCAAGCATATCATAAATCCTTCTAGGCATAATAGAAACACTACTATCAAGATCACATAAGGCTTTGAAATTAAAGTCATTCACTTTAATATTAATGATGGGTTCCCAACCATCTTCTTGTTTTATAGGAATAGAAGCTTTATGTTTAATCTTTTGTTCTTTAATCTTTATGAGAGCATCAGTAATGTGTTTTGTAAAGGCCATGTTTATAGCACTAGCATTAGGACTTTTAGCAAGCTTTTGTAGGAACTTAATAACTTCAGAGATATTGCAACCATCAAGATCAAAATCAAATTTATCATCTAAAGTAGTAGAAATATTACTAGCCTCAACACTAGTGGTGGTAATAGTAGAAGCACTAATGTTTCTAGCAATTTCATCTTCTCTTTCCCACTTAGCATGTAATTCAGCTAATAATCGAACATTTTCACCAATTCTTACTTGTATAGCATTAGTAGCTGCAAAGGGATTATCATTAGTTTCAGGTTTAGCAGCCATTTTATTCAAAGAAGATTGAGCTTCAACCAAAGATGCTATATTTCTTTCAGCATTAGAGAGTTTTTCATCAATAGTTTTATTGAAAGCAGTTTGTTTACTAATAAACTCTTTCAGCATAACTTCAAGTTCAGAGGGAGCACTCCTATTATTGTTGTAAGAATTTCCATAAGCATTACCATTGTTGGGAGGATATGGCTTATAATTGTTGTTACCAAAATTAATCCTATAAGCATTATTGCCAAAATTAATATTTCTTATGAAGTTCACATCAACTTGCTCTTCTTGAGCAACCAAAGAGGCTAAAGGAACATTGTTTGGATCAATATGGGCTTTCCCATTCAAAAGCATAGACATAATAATATCAATTTTATCACTCAAGGAGGAGGTTTCCTCAACAGAATTTACCTTCTTACCTTGTGGAGCTCTTTCAGTATGCCATTCAGAATAATTAACCATCATATTGTCCAGAAGTTTCGTTGCAGCACCCAAAGTAATGGTCATAAAGGTACCTCCAGCAGCAGAATCCAATAGGTTCCTTGAAGAATAGTTTAATCCTGCATAAAAAGTTTGGATGATCATCCAAGCAGTCAGTCCATGAGTGGGACAATTCTTTACTAAAGATTTCATTCTTTCCCAAGCTTTAGCAACATGTTCATTATCAGATTGTTTAAACTTCATTATTTCACTTCTCATAGATATAATCTTAGCAGGAGGATAATACTTCCCAATGAAAGCATCTTTGCATTTAGTCCAAGAATGAATACTATTCCTATTTAAGGAACTCAACCATTCTTTAGCTTTTCCTCTCAAAGAGAAAGGAAACAATTTTAGCTTAATAATATCACCATCTACATCCCTATGCTTTTGCATCTCACAAAGTTCAACAAAGTTATTTAGATGGGCAGCAGCATCTTCATTACCAATACCAGAAAATTGTTCTCTGATAACAAGATTGAGCAAAGCAGGTTTTATCTCAAAGAAAGTATCTTCAGGCACAGGTGGAGCAATAGGTGTGCTCATAAAATCATTGTTGTTGGTGCTAGTGAAGTCACACAACTTAGTGTTTTCAAGAGTAGTCATTTTTTTGTGTTTTTGATAAAGAAAGCAAACTTGTAAAACTATTTTTTTTGTGTTTTTGATAACAAAACAAGCAAACAAAGAAAAAAGAAACTAAGCAAAACAAAAATAACAAAGTAAATAGATTGGTTATGAGGGAATCCCCTTGTGAAGATGTCCTTGACTCCCCGGCAACGGCGCCAGAAAAATGCTTGATGGCTTGGTGTTGATGTAGAGCTTGTTGGGAACCCCAAGAGGAAGGTATGATGAGCACAGCAGCAAGTTTCCCTCAGTTATGAAACCAAGGTTTAATCGAACCAGTAGGAGAAAGGAAACACCCCAAAGCTGTTACTAGCTGAGCCTTGGCAGGGCACACTATCGGTGCTAGTAGCAACATGGAGACCTGCACAACACAACCACAGTACTCTGTCCCCAACTTGCGATGAGGTTGTCAATCTCACCGAGTTTTGCTGAAAACAAAGGATTAAACGTATCGAATGGAAAGAATTAATAGTTTGCAGAAAGTAAACACAAAGCAGTAAACAGTTTATAGATTGTATGTAAAGAAAAGGACCGTGATCCATAGTTCACTAGAGGTGGCTCTCCTTAGATAGATAAAATGCTGGATGAACAAACTACATTAGGGCAATTGACAAACATTGAGAAAGCAATACATGCATATACTAATCATCTTGACTCCTTTGAAACTTGATGGGGCATTACAACATTATACACAGACCACCATCCAACTGCATCTATGACTAATAATCCACCTTCAGGTTATCATCCGAACCCCTCCAGTATTAAGTTGCAAGCAACATATTATTGCTTTACGAATTGCGTGTAAAGTAAACAATACGATTGTTCTATGAATAAAGGATTGTTGTTTTCTCCCTAGTAGCAACAACACATCTACTACCTTAGAGATTTCTGTCACTTCCCCAGATTACCAGAGGCATGAACCCACTATCGAGCATAAATACTAACTCTTGGAGTTGCTAGCATCTACTTGGCCAAGCTAGCTACTAACAACGGAAAGCATGCAAAATCACAAATAACAAAGACATGATAGAATCAATAATCAATCTGAAATAGCATCTCAATATCCATCGGATCCCCGCAAACACAACATGTAGAATTACAAATAGATGATCTTGATCATGACTGGAGCTCACAAGATCTAGACATGAAAGCACAAAGGAGGAGAACCAGCCATCTAGCTACTACATGGATCCGTAGTCCAAGGATGAACTACTCACGCATCACATCGGAGGCTTGCATGGTGATGAAGAAGGCCTCTAGGGTGAATTCCCCTCTCTGGCAGGGTGCCGAGAAGAGCTTCAAATCCATCCCGATCTAGGGATGGAGATGACGGCGGCTACAAAATCTTTCGTGGATTTTTGATCGGGTACTTAGGGTTTTCGTCCAGAGGGAAATATATAGGCGGAAGGAGAGGCCAAGGGGGTGCTGGGGTCGGCTAAACCACCCACTGGCGTGGGCCAGGCATGGCCGCGCGGCCAGGTGGTGTGGCTGGCCCCTAGCCCTTCTCCGTCTCCTATTCTGGCATCTGATGACTTCTGGAAAAATAGGCACTTTGGCTTTTGTCCCGTCCAATTCCGAGAATATTCATTTTCTGACTTTCCTGGAACCAAAAACAACAGAAAATAGGCAGCTGGCACTGTGGCTCTTGTTAATAGGTTAGTCCAAGAAATCATATGAAAAGTACTCCAAAGTGTGGACAAAACACAAGTGGATCAAACTAAGCATGTAACATCAAAAATTATAGATACATTTGCAATGTATCAGAGATCCAGCTGTTCGAGGCCTCGACCGGGAGCAACCAGATGCTGGAGCAGAAACTTACCACAGTGAACGGCACCTTCCAGAGTAAGTGTTGTTTCTCGGTTTCCCTTTTTTACTCATATCCGGTTGTCTGCAGCCATGATGGTCTGTGCCCAGCGGGAGATCGGTCGGCTGACCAAGGCGAGCGACCGCTCACCTGGTCTAACTCCTCCCTTCGCCTCCAGAACAAGGAGTGGCACTCCAAGACGGACAAGATGGAGGCCATCATCAAGGAGTGTGACTCCTCCCTTCCCAGTCGGGCCTAGGCCTTCGATATCCTTTACACGCAGCAGAAAGACCAGGAGAAGGAGATCAAATGGCTGGGGGAGTGGGAGAAGGCCCTTCTGGAGGAGCTGATGTAGACCAGCCGCACCGCCAAAGGTAAGCCCCCTTGCTGACTCGCCTTTCTTTGTATGGATCTGGTAGCCAGACTTGACCTTCTTTTCTGACAGCCTTTTATCCGGGCGTAGACCTGTTGGCCTACAACTGTCTCTGGGAGAACTGGTCGAGCGAGCAGCCCACCTCCCAGGAGCTCTTCGCCCTCCTTGGCGAGGAGGGCGCGGAGCTGCTAAAGGCTAGCCACGCCGTCTTCGACTTCCTCTGGCCGGATGTGGCCATGCCGGAGACCATCACTCAGCTGGCGACGAAGGTTGCGGAGGTGCCGGCTGCCATCAACCCGCTACGAGATCTGGCGGCGCGAGCTGGAGCGGAGATGGCACTAGCGCTAATACTCTCCTGGTACAAGGACACGCGTGTCGAGAAGATCGACAGAGGCTTCCGCGCCGGTGCGGACCTTGCCACGATTTGCCAGGCTCACCCTGAAATCCGTGCCTCCTCCATCAAGATCATCGGCTATGTTGACGTCGACGAAGTCCTCACCGACTCGAAGTTCGCTGGGACGCCGGAGATAGCGGTCAAGCCGATGCCGCAGCCGGAAGGTGGATATGTCGGAGCCGGCACATCCAGCGTGCCTCCTCCTCCTCCTCCGCCAAAAGCCATGGCTGGCCAGGACCAGCCGCACGGCAAGGGCCCTGCCGCCTAGACCTGATCCACGGGATGCCGGGTGGAATTGTAGTAGTTTTTTGCTTTTGTCGAACTTGTGTCTGCACGTCGGTGAACTTGTGGGAGCTTCGACTCCCCTTATATTTGTGTATTTGAACTTGTTTGCCTTTTGCTCTTTTAATTTTTGGTACTTTGCGTTTCTTTCCTCTTTTGCCAATTAGGCTCGCCCGACTATCTTCATCCAGCTAAACTCCTTTAGCTGGATAACTGCCAATTCCGGTGGGGGCGCGCCAGCGCACCCACTGGGTGTATCCCCCGAGATTCAGAGTTCTTGGCGAAGACAAGGACTTCAAACCTTCTCTCCTTTCTTTCCTTCGACTTCGTAGTTTCTTTCGGCTAAACACCTTTAGCCGGATAAATTGGCCCTGGTTGACGAACCGGACAACCACAACCAACAGTGGGGGCGAGTCAGCGCACCCACTATGCGTAGCCCCCGAGATTCGGAGTAGTTGGAGAAGCCAAGTGCTTCGAATCTTCTCTTCTTTTCTTGCCCTTGCCCTCACCTGGGCCCGAATATCTGGCTAAACTCCTTTAGCTGGTCAGAACTACCTGATTCCACCGAGGGCGCGCGAGCGCACCCAGTGGGTGTAGCCCTCGAGATTCGGAGCGCTTGATGAAGGCAAGTACTTTGAATCTTAACTTCTTTGCTCTTGACAGCCGACTCGGTGTAGTCATGCAATATAAACATATAGATAGATTTTCTTAATACATTACTTGGTCAGTACGTGCCTTTTAACCGGCTTACAGACTTCGGTTTGTTTCAAAAACTAGCTTGCGCTTCTCTAGATACTTAGTCACTTTCCCGTGTGCTCTGCTGTTTACGTTGCGTCCTTGTCGGGCATCCGGGTTGCGGTATGCAACCAGAATCGAAGGGAGCTGAAAATACATTGCGCACGATACTACAGGCTCAGTAGCCGGACAATCCCAGACTAGGCACAAGGCCGGACTATTTGATCTGTCGCATCTTTTCGTCGTTTTTCGTGTGGGGTGCCTTGGGATTTTGCTCTTGCTAGCCGGACAGTCAAGTTCTGGTCTATAGCTGAGACAAAGAGTGGGCCTCTGAAACCATCGTACACTACTCAGTTGGCTTATAGAATTAGCAAGCCGAGCCAATCAGCGAGCCCCTGGGTAGGGGTTGCCGGAGCTGGAAAAAACTGAATCGAATAAAGAGCAACATGCAGATTTCTAGCAAGGAGCCCCCGAGTGTCTCTCAGGGTTCTGCATTTTTCATTCATAAGGTTCACGGGATACATACACTGTCAGATGACTAGGTGTAAAATGGACGGAGTAGGGCCGCGTTCCAGGGTGTTCTATCTCCTCGTCCGACTTGTCCATCTTGTTCTTGCACAGCTGTTGTGCATCGATGAGGTAGCAAGAGTTGTTGTGTAGCGCCCGGCTGATGATGAAGGTTCCTCGTGCATCTACCAAATGGCGTCAGCCTCCTCGTCCACGATCCGGAGGAGCTCCTACACCCGGGCGTGTTGCTGGTCTCACTCCTCGCCCTCCAGCTTGGGCAGCTCGTCTGCCGTGGCTCGCACCACACGCAAGTTCTTGATGGGCGTGATGTAGGTGGGCCGGACAAGGAGAGGTGGTGGATCCGACTCGCCGTCCCTCTCCATCCTTCTGCCAAGTTCGTTGGCCCAGCATCGCACCTGCCCGCGCCGGCTTTCCTCCTTGGTAGCCGGAGTGTGACCGTGAGCGCGGTCATACTCGCGCATGGTGATGTCGACTTGCTTCTTGGTTGCGGCTAGGTCGATGGCCTCCCGCAAGAGGAGCTCTCTCTCCATGGCAAAGTTTTCCTAGCTTCCTCCGGGTTGTCCCCGAGGGTAACTGATGTCTGCAAGTGCACAGATTGTTTGTAGCTAGTTTCGAAGTATAGATATCGATCCCATAGGGATCCCAAAGGTAAGTGTTTATGGGTGAAGTCTCTGTCACACCCGAAGTTGTCATAGGTCTTCGAGTGAATTGACTTCAAGTGTTGAAGTAGGAATGAGTTTTGATTAAATGAGATGTATTTAAATAGATCTAAAATGTAAACTTCAGAAATATAAAGCATAAAAGTAAAGAACGACTTGGTTGTGTGTTGTTTACTATATATGGCAAAAGAAGGTGCGGGGAGATTCGGTTCATGATGATAGTGACTATGCCAGATGGATGAATAATAAATGTAACAATTATAATCTTATAAATATATGTGTAGGCGAGCAACCCATAATTAGCCGGAACTCCTCTTGGTAGATTTCATCCCAACTTCAATAATCCTACTAGCCTGTTACCAAAACCATGGTCAGACACTAGACGATTAAGAACCTTCAGGTCACTTAGCGATTAAGATCCTTAGATCGGACTAATGCAATAAGCATAGTGGTTCCTCGTTATCCTCGAGTCTACTAGTTTTCCATTGATATCCCCGTGTCACCCAGGGGTTGCCGGTCCACTAGCGAACAAGATCTTATCTATGTAGAACAAAGCATCCTGTTATCTGGGCCCTTAATTGGACAACAAGCATTAGGCATCCCATAGATAGTCAAGCACACATAATATAGTTATTAGAATCAATCACAAAATAATGGAAGATATATGAAGGCACATCACATCTCAGCAATCCCCTACATCTCCCATGCCCAAGGGAATTACTCACACATGAGAGAAGACTAGATCATCAATATAATCAAATAAAGGGAATTCGTCTCGGTATTACTGTGGATATCCACAAGAAGAATATAAAAATATCCAACACAATTCAAGATGGGAAGAAACAATCTCAAACCCTAGTCTTGCAAGGTGGAGACCCATCTCTCTCTCAAGTACATGTAGTGGCTATGGAGGTGTATTGGCTGGGAGGTTGAACATTGTGGAGCGAGATGAAGAACGTCTTCTCCGTCTTCTCCGGATCTCTTCTTTCTCCCTTCTGGATGGTGTGGTGGCCGATGCGCTGTGTTTTCGTCCCCGGTCCCTTCATGGAAATTGTCCATTTTGACAACAGAGAGGCAACGGCAACTATACGGCAGGAACTATACAGCCGGAAAAATATTCCCGCCGTATAGTTGCTTGTTAAGGTTTTATGAGGTCCCCTCGCGTGCTTCCAAAGTGAGACTTGCTTGTTTTCTCCATAATATTGTGTTTCTCTAGATAAAACCTTCCGTTGACATTCAGAACCTGAAACACACATTAAAAACCATGTTTTCCTTTCTACCGAAGTATTAGCTTTAGGTAAAACCATAAAACGATCAAATTCGGGAGAAAACCATCAATAAAAACCATCAAAAATGTGTTGAATCTCACAGCTATCAGTAACCGTGGCGAGGAGTCGGTTGATGGCCTCCTCCACCGGATCCTTTAGCCGTGGAGGGGCGGAAGTTCTGGCCTCATCACCGCCCTGCTCCCAAGGATGCCGAGGTTGGGTGCTGGAGCCAGCCATCATGACCTCAATGCCGCGTGGAGCGACGGGAACGCCGCTGCTGTGGAACAGCGGTTCCATGACGGAGACGATCTCCCTAGGGAAACGCTATGGCACGGTGGCGACATAGACGGGAAGGTCACCGAACAGCAGGATGGAACCGCCCGCCAGGAAGGTGGATCCGGCGAAGCACGACACGTTGTCGATGACACAGTCGAATTTGCCTAGCGTAAGAACGAGGCCAGAGGCTAGGTGCTCACCGGCTGAATTGCAGGCTCCCGTGCGAAAGGTGACTCCGGTCGAAGCCATGTTACCCCATGGTGGGCGCCAACTGTCGTTGTATTGGAAATGGTAGTGCCTACGAAGGCTAGATAGAGGTGTGGGGACTAGCAGGAAATCTCTCGACGGCGTCTGCAAGTGGGATTGGGTACGAGCAAGTATAGCAAGACATAGGAAGTATCCAGGTTTGGAGCCCTCAAGGTGAGGTAAAACTCCTACTCCTGCCGATCTGACTATGGGTAAACTGCAGAGTACACTTGCTCCTCGAGCTTTATGAATTAGCTACCTCTTAAATGCTCAACCCCTGCTACGAGAGCCTTGCCCCTCCTTATATAGGCAAAGGGGCAACGGTCTCACTAGCCAGGCCGACTGGTGGGCCCCTTAGGCGGGCTCCATCCGGCTGGTCATCTACATTATCGAGTAGTATCTGTCATGTTTAAGGTACACGCCGTTCGGGTCATCGCAGGTACAGTGAACACCGTGCGAGCCTATCGTCAGCAACCAACCACTATGCCTGCATCACCTGCAAAGTCTTCGGCACGGTCTCGTAGTGGTGAGTCTTTTTGCTGTACTAGGGCATACTGTGCATTGTGCAAGATGTCGCCCTGCCCTCTGGATTGCGTCCGGCTACGCCCGTGTAGCCGGATCCATGTCTTGCCGCCCTTTCTTGTTCCATATACCGGCTGGTAGCCAGGACAAGGTGCCTGCGTCCGGCTACGATCCGCTAGCCAGACCTGAGCCATCTGCTCTTGTTCTTGTCCGGTCAGGGTACCCGGGGGTCATCCCCCCGATAGATTGAGGACAAGTACGCCTTGAGGGGGTCCTTGAGGCATATGAAAGAGAGGGGTGTGAGTCGTATGGTGTTCCGGGATAGTGAGCACACAAGCTTACCCGGGTTCGAATCTATCGATGATGGACGGATCCTACTCCTATTGTCAATCGAGTAATATAGCAAATCCGTAATATGGGTTACAAGGGGTTCGCCTGCGTGAGTTGAGGTTGTAAACTATTGCGTGTTGCCCTAAAGGCTGGTCCCTAGGATGGCTTATATAGATATCCAGCCTAGGATTTATAGGAGAGATCTATCCAGCTACGATACAGAGTCGGTTACAAAGTACACCTTGGACTACAAGTAACTAAATAGGCCTAAGTCGGTAAGTCTTATGGGTATTCCGGTAGCCGTATGGGACTCCCTCTCTTCTCTCTGACTCGGTCGCCCATGAAGCATATCTCTAACCTGAAGTGGGCCACCCTGGTCACCAAGGCATAGTGGGTATACCCAGAAAGTATATCCCCAACAGCAGCCCCCGAAAGCCTCTAAGATCCAAAGTCGGATTTCATCGTCTAGCTTAATCTTTCTTCGTCTTGCCGAATCTTGAAGGGTTCCTGAATCTTTCAAAACAAACAATAGGATCCGAGTCCCAAGTTCAGTCGGATTCGTCAATACTTCACTTGTTCTTTTCCCTGCTTGATTTCAAACTAAGCCAGAAGATAACCTCTGACGTCATATGACACCACTCAAGGTCTGGTCATGTCACCGACAGACATTCCTGCCAATGTGACCATTGGTGTGCCCAACTCGCACGGAACCAAGGTGTCGTTTTAATTCATGTGCGGAGATCAAGGAGGCATAATCTTCTCGAGGAAGTTACCCTAGCTCCTTCCACGACGTGTGGCTAACACCACAGTGTTCATACACGATTCTTAATGCAGGTCAGGTACATAAGGGGTTGGGATTTCATCTTTCTCCTCTACTTATTCTTGCCTTCTCCTTCCTCCAGCAACGCAGCGCTCTCCAGCCTCCTTTTCCTTCCCCAACTCCATAGCGCCGCCCATCCTAGGTCACCACATTAGACCAAATGGCTGAGGCATCCTCCTCCAGCACGACGGCAATGGCGGCAACAACGATGGCAGCATCATAGAAAGATAACTTCTGCAGGCTCTAGATCCCCTGCGTGCTCGACGATGAGAATCTGTGATTCGTCGAGAAGGAAGGCCTTCTCTGCACCGGCGAGTGGTGGAGCGGATTTGGACAAATCGTTCCCTCCCCTCACGATGACGAGAGAGTCCACTTCGGTACACATCTTGACCGAGATCTGAGCTTTCCTCCTTCGGAGTTCTTCTCCAAAGTGATCCATCATTATGGAGTTCAACTCCATAACTTCCCCCCAAATTTGATCCTAGAGCTTAGTGCCCATGTTTCTCTTTGTGAGGGTTATCTCGGAATAAAATTGGGTCTCACTCTTGTCCACTACTACTTTGGTACCCCGAGAAATTCCATCACTTCCGATAATCCTTATATTACCGGAACGCTTATCTTTTTCCTTAGGAGAGAACAAACCTATCCTAATGTTATATCTAGCGAGTAAATGAAGAAATAGTTGTCCATGTTCTATTATCATAAGGAGAAACCGGCTCTCGGGAAGCAAGAAGCATTGTTGTCTTTCATCGATGGAGCTGTAGCTCCCCAAGAGTCCTGGGACGCTGATCCGCCGACTCTCACTGATGACTTAATCCTTGCCAAGAGGCGGATAGAGTACTTAATGAAGCACAAGGGCTTGAAAGGATCCAACCTTGTCTATTGTTGGCTCGCACGCCTAATTTAGTCCCTCCAACACCATGGTGATTTTCTCATGCATACGATTACCAACAATAAGAAAGATAGCCTGAGAATCAGCCCAAAGTCAATCCCGGATAAGGAGTACGAATCCCGGATTAAGTGGCTGATTAAGGAGCGGGTTAAGACGAAGATTCTGGAGATCCCTCTGGATATGTATACGGCTGACAACCCTCTCACTCCAATAAGTTTTCCGACGTACTCATTCTTACTGTCGAATTGGTTATCCATTTGCAATACCAAGATATTTCTTTGCCTTTCAGCTTGCTGACCTCCCCGAGTCAGAGCTTGCTCCTCTTGAGGGATATCCAACTGAGGATTCGGTTCCTCAGGAGGATGAAGAACTTGAATTACTACCGGATGCGTTTACCCAGAAATGCAAAACTCCGAATGTTTCTGTTGGCACGAAGGAAGTGCCTGTTGTGAAGACGTAACTTTCCTCACAATGTCTTTTATTTTATTTTATGTTCTTTCCAAATTGTAACGATCTTATTCTGTTTCTCTTCAGAGCTAAGCAACTTGCCAAGGGCAAAGGGAAAGGAAATATGAAAAAGGTCATGCGTCAGTCAAAGTTAGTTTTGACTTCGCCTACTCCCCTGCCTCCGACTCCTACCCTGATGCCCTCTACAGCACTGTAGGTTACTTCATCTCCCCATGATGTAGAAGATCTGGCTTAGCACTCAGAGCCAGCGATCCTTGGCTCACAAACCGACGTCATCATGGGTGATTCGGCAACTGATAAGGGTGAACCCTCAAAGGGTAATGATCCCTCAGTAGAGACTTTTGTAGATAACCTCCTGAACAATCCTGGTATCACCAAATTTGGCATTACTCGGAAAAGCGCATAAGAGATCAAGAAGTTGGCTCTCCACTGTTTGGAGAGACGAAACATCACTGCTGAGGAGGAGGCACAAGAATCCTAGGACATCAAACTCGTCGAGCTTCTTGACCAAGTTCGTCTTTGCGACAACAAGCTGAAGGCTAGCGTGGCTCCTCCACCACCAGTAATCCCTCTGACTCTCGCTGAGAAGGTTTCTTCTGAGGTGAGTATGAGTCTCAACAAGTTAACCCACGAACACCACGTAAGTCGGAATTCAACTCTCTTTTTACTTTATTTCATATCATATCCCCTAGCCCTCAAGCATGAAGTTGGATATGAAATCCGAATTTGTGCTTCCATAGGATGCCAAAGAACGAACTAGTATAGCCCTAAGGATCACGATGATATTTAGTTAAAATATTAGCTCGAGTCTTTAGTAGACTTCTGACTCTGGGTATTATTCTGACTTACAAAAAGTTAATGCTTATAACCAGGATTTGTTGAAGAATATCTGCAAAAATCATAGAGAGATCATAGCTCTCCATCTAGAAAATGCCAAACTGAAAATTGCCAAGGATGAAGCCGAAGGTAATCATTTCAGTCATCATGCTTGTTGTTTGATTTTATGACTCATAGATGATTTTTTATTTGACTTCTATCTTGCTTTTACAGAACTAGTCAAATAGTCCTGCAAAATGATTGAAGAGGCTAAGAATTTCAAAACCCTAGAGGTGGAAAATGCCGATTTGAGGAAAGAGCTAAATAAGCTTAAGGAAGTTCATGAGCGCAGTATCAACAACATTCTTGAATCATCCAACATGGCCACCGAAGAACGTGATCGCAAGATCGCTATCTAGGATAAGAAAATTTTGGATTTGAAAGATGATCTGGATAGAGAGAAGGACACCACCAAGGCTCTCCAGGATGAACTCCAGAGTCTTCGAGCGGAGAAAGCCAAAGTTGATGATGCCATCTGTGGTAAGTTTTCCTGTCTCTGACCTTTCTTTTTTCCAACCCTAGGAGTTCGGATATATTTCTGACTTTGTTTTATGTATGCAGGTCCTTTGAATATGCTGGATTCTTCCACTTCCGAATCTCACACCAGCCGGCTTACTTCAGTCGGAGATCTGCTTCACGACTTCAGACCGTCACTCGAGGACATTGCTGAAGCCATAAAGGTTCCCGACATAAACAAAATGTCTACCTTTGAGGTGCGACACAAGGCAAAGGAGATGCCTCAGCTCATCCAAGATTGGAACATGTCTTATGTGTGAACTGCGACACAGAATGCCCTAACAATGGTTATGAGCCACCATGAAAGCATGGAAATATGGCAAGTAACCAACGGTTATTCAACTGTTGATGAAGATGGCAAGGAGCAGAACATCAAATACATCATGGATGCTTGTGCCAGATATGGGTGTCATGTGGCTGAGCTGACCAGTTACGACAAGCCATTCTTCACTCCCATGGAAGCGCCACCTCCGCCTCAAGAAGAAGTTGCTGAAGCTTCAGATGACGAGCAGACTGAGTCTAACATCCTCGTCTCAGAAAGATATCAAGGAGGAGGAGATGTTACCAGTGAGCCGGATGATCCTTCGTCTTCACCAATGGAATAAGAAGTGCCAGAAAAACAATGTGTTATTCTGATAAACAAATCTTGATGTAATAACTAGAATAATTATTTTGATGTGCTAGCTAGTAAGATCATAATGCTTTTACTTTTTAGGACTCTAATTTTTAATTTTTTCCATGCTTGAAAATTACGTAAGCACTTATTTTGTTTGTACTTATCGTTTATCTGACTTTCTGCCTCGTTCCTTTTGTGAGCCGGCAAACTTTCAGGACGGAAACTTTGCCGAGCAAAGAATCTCAATTGCTAAACCAGTTTAAACTCGGAAACAAAGCCGGCTTCTAGTACCAACAATTCACTACTTGGAAAATACCCGCGTTCAGCAATTAGACAAAAAACAAAGTACAAACAAGAAAATTGACTTATACCCGAAGGTAGCGTTTTTAGAATCGGAAATCTAACCAGAACAAACATGAGCATAAAGTACTTTCAAGTATTCTAGGATTTTTGACTTATGTCATGATCATTTGGAAATAAGATGGTACTATAAAACTTCTCAAAAGAAACATTGAGGTAACCAATACTTTATTTCTCATTGAACATGTACACATATATGATTACAAAGAAAGATAATTTTAAGAATAAAAGGGACGTAGTTGAGCAATATTCCACGGTCTGTCTAATTCTTCCGGGTTTGTACTGCCTCCAGCTCTCTTTCTCTTCTTAGTAGCAGGTCTTTCTTTGGCTGCCCTCATATCAGTTATCTAGTATGAACCATTGTGCAATACTCGATTAACCAAAAAGGTCCCTTCCCAAACTGGGGAAAGTTTATGCTTTCTTTTTTGCACAAGCCGGAGAACCAAGTCGACCTTATTGAAAGATCAATTCTTGACTCTCTTACTATGATACTTGCGTAACTTCTACTGATAGGATGTTGATCTCTTCTTAGCCACGATGCAAACTTCCTCGATTACATCAAGATCATCTTGTCAAGAAACTTTGGCATCCTGTTCGATATACGCAGCAAGTCGGGGAGAAGTATGGATGAAATTACTAGGAAGAACTACTTCTATGCCATAGAACAAGAAGAAAGGTGTGTACCCTGTTGACCTGTTCGGAGTTGTTCTCAAGCTCCATATCACAAATGGTAATTCGTCCGCCCAAGCCCCCACAGCATGGTGAAGTGGTGCTTCGAGTCTTGGTTTGAGGCCTTGAAGTATTAAACCATTTGCTCTTTCGACTTTTCCATTGGCTTGTGGATGCGCGAGTGATGGAATATCAAGCCGGATTTTTTGATCGGTGCAGAATTCGACAAGTTCTCCCATAGCAAAATTGCTCCTATTGTCCGTAATAATACTATGCAGACAAATGTTTCAAATTATGACGTCCTCTACGAATCTCTTGGATGTTGCTCCATCACAAATTGTGATGGGTTTAGCCTCAATCCATTTTGTGAACTTATCCACCATCACTAAGAGGTGAGTAAATCCACTTGGAGCCCGCTTAAACAGTCCTACCATGTCAAGCCCCTAGACCGCAAAGCGCCATGTTATCGGAATTGTTCGCAACTGATCAGCCGGAACATGGGCTTGTTTGGCGTATTTTTGACAGCCTTTGCACGTCGTGATAAGCCGTTCGGCATTTTCCTTGGCTGTAAGCCAGAAAAATCCGTGTCTAAAAGCCTTTGCCACTAAAGATCATGCTACGGTGTGATGTCCGCATTCGCCTTCGTCGATCTCCCTTAGGATTTCCTCTCCTTCCGGAGAAACAGAACGCTGAAAGAGCCTAGACACACTCCTCTTATAGATCTCACCATGTATTATCGTATAGGTTTTTCTCATCGGACGATCTGCTGGCTCAAAACCTTGTCTTTGGTTAATTTTCTATCTACCAAGAAATCAAGGTAGGGTTTTGTCCAGCTCGGAATCATAGCCAGAACTGCTATTAAGAGTGAGTCAGATTTGGTCGGATACTCCTCGTCAACTCCTGTGATAGAGGGAACTTTAAGGTGTTCTAGAAAACACCATCCAGGACCCTTTTCTGTTCAGAGCCTATTCGAGATAATGCATCTTCTTCCTCATTTTCTGTTCGAGGGATGTGTTGAACCTCAAACCCTTCGAACAATTTAGATAATTCATCCACGGCAACCCTGTATGCTGCCATGTGCTTGTTTGCATTATAGTGATCCGACACTTGTTGAGCAACAAAATCCGAGTCTCCATAAAACATGAGTCGTTGGATGCCGGTATCCTTAGCAATCCGGATTCCATGTAGTAGTGCTTCATATTCGTCAATGTTGTTTGTTGCCATGAAGTGCATCTACAGCACATAGAAAAGCTTATCTCCTTGGGGTGATTTGAGCACCATGCCAGCCCCCGAGCACTTTAGACCCGTCAAAGTGCAAGGTCCAATATGATGACTCTGGTAGGGTCATATTCTCCATTTTCTCTGTCCAATCAGCAACAAAGTCAGCGAGGATTTGGGATTTGATTGATGTGTGCGGTTTATACTCAATGTCGAGAGCTGAGAGCTCTATTCCCCACTTTGCGACACGTCCTTTGGCGTCGCTATTGTTGATTATGTCTCATATGGGAGTTGTGCTCACCACGGTAATCTCGTGCTCCTAAAAATAATGTCGTAGCTTTTTAGATGCGAAGAACATGCCACAGGCTAACTTTTGATAGTGTGGATACCGCTGTTTGGATTCAGTCAAGACCTCGCTAAGGTAGTAAGTCGGATGTTGCACCAGGTGTTCCTGATTTTCCTGTGGCCGTTCCACCACCATAACGATGTTGACAACTCTATCTGTTGCAGCTCATAGAGCAACATCAGTTCCTGAGGTTCCGGCGCTGCAAGTATGGGAGCAGACGAGAGTACTGTTTTCAGGTCTTATAGTGTAGCTTTAGCTTCATTAGTCCAGCCGAATTTTTTGGTCTTTTTCAGGAGCATCTAAAGTGGTGCGGCTTTCTCACCGAGCCGGCTTGCAAACCGAGTGATTGCAGCAATGCAACCAGTTAGTCTTTGTACATCCTTCAGGCGAGTTGGCCTAGAAATATTGAGTATAGCCTTTATCTTGTCCCGGTTCACCTCGATACCTCTTTGAGACACGATGAATCCTAGCAATTTTCTGGCTGGTATTCCAAAGAAACATTTCTTTGGGTTAAGCATTATGTTGTATTTGTGTAGATTGGTGAATGTTTCATCCAAGTCGGATATTAGTGTTTCCTTATTTTTCGACATTACCGCTATATCATCCACATATGCATGTACATTGCGTCCGATTTGGTCGTGGAGGCAACGCTGTATAGTGCGCTAGTACATAGCTCCTGCGTTCTTGAGCCCAAAAGGCATCGTAACAAAATGGAAGGTTCCGAAGGGGGCTATGAATGAATTTTTCAGTTTATCTGATTTCTTCATACGGATTTGGTGATAACAGGAATATGCGTCAAGAAAACATAGGAGTTCCGAGCCTACCGTAAAGTCGATTACTTGATCAATTTTAGGCAGAGTGAATGGATCTTTGGGACAAGCCTTGTTCAAGGCGGTATAATCAACACATATCCTTAAATTAGTGGTGTCCTTTTTAGGGACCATGATACCTTCGATCCGGATTCACGGATGTAGTATAATAGCTTTTCCCTAGAAGACCTAGGTTTAATCGAACCTCGGAAAGCACTTCTAAAAGGTAATAAAAAGGATACGTCTACAAGACTTTGTTTGTTCGTTTTACCTTAGTTAACCGGACCAATGTAGTTACTTTATAACGGGTTTGAATCAATGGATGGAGATAGGCCAGTGTTGAAGATCCACCTGCAGTTGCACATCAAATGGGATAAAATATAATAATAAGCATAGTCATGTATAATGTTTGTATCGAGATAATCTCTTATGGGCAACACATCCTAATATTCTAGAGCCCATGTGATGCAGGGGCATAGCAATAGACTCTTAATCCAACTGAGAGTACACCGAAGCCACGGGTTACAAAAAATTATTAAGTGCAAAACATAGATCAAAGTTTAAGTGGTGATGTTGTTGTTGATCCCGAATGGGGCGATAAGCAAAGACCGGACTACCCTTTCTTTCACTGATGTTCCTATGAGATCGCCGCTAGACAAGTATCTCACCTCAAGCCTTTATCAATCTATGGGATCTTGGGTACCTACAAGTCCATAGATCGAGACAAGAGACGAAGAAACAAAAGATACAAATCACAATTCCAAACAAGATACAATTCTCCCATGATCTATATGCACATAATCGCTGTGAGGTTTCTCCCCAACCCGCAACTCGTGAGGGCTACTCACTCATAACAAATAGATTGAAATAAAATATTCTTACAATGGTCGCCAAATCACAAGGAGATCTGAAGTGCAAAGCAATGGCTATGGCTAGTGGATGGATGGATGGGGTAAGTGATGAACAATGGATAAAAAATGGTGTGGATCTCCTTTGGTGGTGTTGTGATGCAATCTACGAATGGCGGCTCTCTAGCCATGTCGTGGTATTGCCGATGAGTACGCCATGGAGGGGTCCTCATCGTGCGTGTTTAGAGATGTGGGGTAAGGCGGAGAGTTGGTGGGAACGAGGTAACACAGCTTACCCAGGTTCAAGTCCCACGATGGTGGTGAATCTCTACTCCTGCTATAAATCACTATAATGGAAATACGCTGAGTTACAAAGATCGGTAGGTTGTGCGAGGTGTTGTACGTTGAGTCTTGCCCTAAAGGCTCCCAGAGGTCTGGTTTATAAAGGCACCAGAACCTAGGGTTACAGGGAAAGGACCTTGCCTGACAAGTTACAGATTCCTACACTAATACTAACTAGTCTTCGTGTCTTGTACTCCAAGGCTCCGAGTATGTCGGTGACTCCTACATAGGCTTCCTTCATCTGGCATGGGCCTCCCTTCGGGATCCGTCTAACTAGGCCGCCCAGCAGGCCATAAACCTTGGTACCAACTGTCGGCCACCCGGGTTAGCCAGATTAGAGACATGCTATGATGATACCCATTTGGCATATCCCCAACAGTAGACCCCGGAGGACTTTGTGATCTTGCGCCGTCTTGCCTTATAGTCTTGAATGCTCAGTCTAGATGATGTCGGCAATTCATCAAGCAATATCTCGAAGGTTTCCCAAAGAACCATGCAATCCTCTCTGTCTTCATGATGTAACCGGAGATTCCTTGAGTCTTCATTTCTAGAGTCGGACAACTTCCGTCTTTGATGGAATCTTCAGATGTGACCTCTTCACTGTAACTATCAGGAGGATGACGTAGGGTACAGCCTATGCTACCTCAAAACTCACAGAAGGCAAGGAATTAATCATTAGCTGTTTTCACGCACGCGAAATCCGAAATGGTAAAGCGACAAAGACGGAGGACGTGGCAAAATTACCACGCACGCTCATCTCCACGTAGGAAACACTTCGTCTGTTGGATCCTTCCGCATGAATATTGACACCAGGTCTATATATTTTAACTGTAGCCAGATTATTTTATGTTACCTGCATTCTCACCTGCGTCGTCATCTTCCTCCAGCTGCACGACCATTGGAGCTCTTCGATAGAAAACCCTAGCCAGAGCTTCCCCCTTTCTCCATCCTCTTCCATCTACACAATGGCCTCCAGCAACTCTGCACCCTAAACAGCAGCGACTCCCGAGGCTACAACGGAGCCATCCTAGGGAGTGATGGTCCCACCGGAGGGGGTTGCTGTCCCTGTCTCTGCCGTGGTGGAAACTACCGGCGATGACCAAGGACGGGCGGCAACAGAAGCTTCTGAAGAAGATAGTGACTCCCACAAAGGAGTGTGAAGGGGCTCTGACCTCTCCGCCGAAGATCTGCAAGATGGAAGCACCCACTTCGGAGAAGATCCAATTCACCTTGAGGGAGAACAACTGGCTAGATGGATTACCCAGGGCCATGCATGAAGGTCTTGCCCGTCTGTGTGGACAAAACATCAACCAAATCCAGCGAACTCGCTTTGCTCACTACGCAAGGCGTGGTTCTATGGGAATTCCCTTGGAGATGCCAGGACACCCGGAGCTGAAGCACCAGGTGGGAAATCTTGACTTCATGCTGTATGATAGGCAGAAGGAGTTGGACAACGCCCGTGCCTACGCCCACCACAACCATGCCATTGCAGTCAAGAAGGACCAGACTCTCGCCATCCTCGCCAAGGAGCACCAATCACTTCGTTGTTAGCGTGACAAGAAAGATCACACCATCGATCGTCTTCGCAAGAAGGTGGCCACTCTCGAGAATACCATCCATGAACAGGAGATCCATCTTGAAGCAAAGGAGGAGGAAGGTGAAGATATCCAGGGAGATCTTTACTCTTACCTCAGCGATGACAATGACTACCTGGAGGATGATGCCATGGAGTTCCACACTGATGATGATGAGTATGACTTCATTGATGATGATTAGATGCACTTGAGCACTACCATAAGAGTGAGTTGTACCGGTCCCACTTATCATAGTTTCACAGAATGGTTCTTAAAACCATCTGTTTTCTATTTGTGTTAGGGTGTGTGTTTGTATTGTGTGCTTGAATGAATGAATGAATGAATGAGAGGAAGTTGTTAGTTTGCAAAACCTGAGTCAGACTAAAAGTTCAAAGCTTTTGAAACAAAACCATGAACCCTAGAGATTTCCCTCTTATCTCATTATATATCTCAATCTTCAGATGACTCGTGGAAACCCAGGAGGAAGCAGTTCATCATAGGACCCAATGTTGCAGATTTTGCAAATGCTAGTTTCCGACTGTGAAGCTAGTAGAGCCGAACGCCAAGACAACTTAGCCACTCTCCAACAGATAGCTCAGATGGCCCACAATAATCAAGGCCATGGAAACCAAGATCACCATGGATCCAAGCTAAAGAGCTTCGAGAAAACCAACCCACCTATCTTCAGTAAGTCTGAGGATCTCTTAGGTGCTAATGACTGGCTGCAAACCATGGAGAACAACTTAGAGGTTGCGGGAGTTGAAGCAAATGAGAAAGTATTGTTTGCCACCCACTATCTGGCAGGAGATGCAAGAGCCTAGTGGAATAGTACTCGTACCATGAAGGAAGGTCAGATAATGACTTGGGAAGCATTCAAGATCAAGTTCAGCTGGACTCATGTGCCCTAAGGTTTGGTCACCAGGATGAGAGATGAGTTGAGGGAACTAAAGCAAGGAAGGATGATGGTAGCTGAGTACTGTGACAAATTTCTGTCCCTAGCTAGATATGCCCCTGATGAGATTAACATCGAAGCAAACAAGAAGGAAAGGTTCCTAAATGGATTACATGATGAAATGCAGACCGTGTTAGACAACATCCATTTTGCAGATCTAGAAGAGCTAGTCGACTATGCCATTCAGATGGAAGGAAAGATAAACCAATCCAATGACCATCACAAGCGTAGGACGATGCACCAGACTAGATCCCACCATACCCAGAAGTATCGCCCCAACCCATCCGCGGGATATGCCCCAAGAAACAACATACCCCCTATGTCCCGTCCAAACTATCCCAATCATAGCGGAGGAAACCTGAAGTCTTGAGGAAACCACAACAACAACCCCGACAACTCCAATAACTTCAACCGTGCACCACCCAAGTCCAACAACAACAACAACAACAACAACAATACTGCCCCAAGGACTGGAAGCAATGTTGTGCCTATTGCAGGAAAAGACAAGTCCATATTACTTGCTTTGAATGTGGAGTCAAGGGTCACTACTCCAATGAGTGCCCCAAGAAGCTTGCAGCAGCCACCAATGTGAATGCACCCGCTCAGCAGCAGCGCCGTGTTCTGCCTGGAAGGAGATTTTCCCCAGGGAACTCGCTCAACCGCAACGGCCGTCTGTTCCACATGAATGCTGAAGAAGCCCATGAAGCGCCAGATGTCATGCTGGGTATGTTTTATGTGAACTCAGTACTTGCAAGAGTGCTGTTTGATTCTGGAGCATCGTGCTCATTTGTTATAGAAGAATTTGCATGCACTAGTAAGATTCAACCAACAAAATCGAAGCATATTATGATAGTTCAAATACCTGGTTCAACCATCAAAGCTAGAAAAATTTGCAAGGTTGTACCTATCAGAATCCATGTAATAGATTTTTATGCTAATCTAATAGTACTTGGAACCAAAGGTTTGGAAGTTGTACTAGGAATGGATTGGATGTCAAAACATAAAGGATTAATCGATTGTGCTAAGAAGGCCATAACCATGACCAGTAGCACTTGAGTATCAGTAGAGCATGTATCTGAGACCTTGCCCCGTCAATTCAAGTGCA
This sequence comes from Avena insularis, assembly GCA_023614405.1. Classification (NCBI taxonomy): domain Eukaryota; kingdom Viridiplantae; phylum Streptophyta; class Magnoliopsida; order Poales; family Poaceae; genus Avena; species Avena insularis. The sequence goes on from CM042696.1 coordinate 250,830,140, forward strand.
ACAAGAGTCTAGCCCAACCAACCTTAGACCAAGTCAGAGTAGTCTGGGAATACCCCGACGTGTTCCCAGAGGAATTGCCCGGTATGCCCCCAGAACGGGATATGGAGTATGAACCCATCTGAATTAGTGGAGCTGAATTAAAAACTTGATGCTATGCTGGAGAAAGGTTTGATTCAACGAAGCGCATCGCCATGGAGATCGCCTGTTTTGTTTGTGGATAAGAAATATGGAGGTAACCGTTTGTGCATGGATTACCGGAAGCTGAATGATGTCACCATCAAGAACAAGTACCCACTGCCAAAGATAGAATATCTGTTTGACCAGTTGACTGGTGCCAAAGTGTTTTCTAACATTGATCTTAGAACTGGTTATCATCAACTCAAGATTCGTGCAACAGATATTCCAAAGACCACCTTTACCACCAGATATGGATTGTATGAGTACACGGTCATGTCTTTTGGATTAACCAATGCCCCCGCTTATTTCATGAATCTCATGAATAAGATTTTTATGAACTTCCTGGATAAGTTTGTCGTTGTTTTTATCGACGATATTCTGATCTATTCCAAGTCAGAAGAAGACCATGAGTTACACCTGAGAACCATCCTTGAAACCCTTAGAGAGCATCAGTTGTATGCCAAGTTTAGCAAATGTGAGTTCTGGTTAAAGGAAGTAGGATTCCTTGGACATATTGTGTCGGCAGGAGGATTCGCTGTCGAACCCGCCAAGATCAAAGATGTTGTAGAATGGAAAGCCCCAACCACTCAAACCCAAGTTCATGCATTTCTCGGATTAGCGGGATATTACTGCAAGTTTGTTGAGGGATTTTCGAGCATCGGAGACCGATGACCCAGTTGTTGAAGAAAGATAAGAAGTTTGAATGGACGGACAAATGTGAAGCAAGTTTTCAAGAGCTCAAGAAGAGATTGATTTCGGCCCCAATCTTGATTATGCTGGATATCAAGAAGGCTTTTGATGTGTATTGTGATGCATCCAAGATTGGTCTTTGATGTGTGTTGATGCAAGAAGGCAAAGTCACAACATATTTGTCCCGATAGCTGAAGCAACATGAGCAAAACTACCCTACACATGACCTTGAACTAGCAGCCGTAGTTTTGGCTTTGAAGACATGACATCATTACCTTATGGGTAACCGTTGTGAGATTTATTCGGATCACAAGAGTCTGAAGTATATTTTCACTCAGAAGGAGCTGAATATGAGGCAAAGGAGATGGATAGATTTAATCAAGGTTTATGACCTTGACATTCACTATCACCCTGGCAAAGCGAATGTGGTAGCGGATGCTCTTAGCAGATTGCCGCGTAGATTAAACACTATGAATAAAGAAGCCCAACCAAGTTTGCATGAATAGTTGGAGTAGTTTAGAACGGAACTAGTTAGCAGAGGATTTTTAGCTAGCATAGAACTTCAACCCACTTTGATCAGTTAGGTCAAGGAAGCCCAGAAAGGAAATGCACGTATTGACGGAATCAAGCGTCTTATCGGTACAATGAAGGTACCCAGATTCACTGAAGATGAAGAAGGAGTTTTGTGGTACCAAGGACGTATCTGTGTGCCAGTAGATTCCGAGCTGAAACAAGTTATCATGCAGGAAGCTCATGATACTCTTTATTCTATCCATCCCGGAGGAACAAAGATGTATCAAGATTTGAAGGAGCAATTCTGGTGGCACAAGATGAAGAGAGAAATCGAAAGCTACATCACCAAGTGTGATATCTGTCATAGAGTCAAAGCGGAACATCAGAGACCTGTAGGACTTTTGCAACCATTGCAGATTCCATAATGGAAATGGGATTCTGTTGGAATGGATTTCATCACCGTTTTGCCTACCTCTAGTAGGGGAAATCACTCTATTTGGGTCATAGTTGATAGACTGTCCAAGGTAGCGCATTTTATACCTCTCAAGACCACCTACCAAAGTTCGAAGCTAGCAGAGTTATACATTGCTAGAATCGTTAGTTTGCATGGAACCCCTAAGACCATAGTGTCGTATCGAGGAACCTAGTTTACCTCAAGATTTTCACAGAAAGTCCAAGAAGGATTAGGAACCAAGCTGACTTTCATCACAGCTTATCACCCGCAAACCGATTGACAAACTGAAAGAGTCAACCAAATCTTAGAAGATATGTTGAGAGCTTGTGTTCTAGAATATGGATCAAAATGGTAAGATTGTCTGCCTTTCGCAGAATTCTCATACAACAACAGTTATCAAGCTAGTTTGCAGATGGCCCCATTTGAATTTCTGTATGGAAGGGAGTGTCGTACCCCGTTGAATTGGTCGCAAGTAGGAGAGAGTCAGATCTTCGGACCCGACATCCTACGAGAAGCCGAAGAGAAGGTTCACAAAGTCCATGAACACCTCAAGATCGCCCAATCCAGACAAAAGAGTTATGCTGACAAAAGACATCGAGACCTGACCTTCAATGTCAGAGATTTTGTGTATCTCAAAGTATCACCCTTGAAAGGAATGCAATGTTTTCAGCTTAAAGGAAAGTTAGCCCCCAGATATATTGGACCCTTCAAGATTTTGAATCGCCGAGGAGAAGTATCATATCAACTGGAACTTCCAGAAGAGATGTCAGCTATACATAATGTGTTCCATATCACGTTACTTCGCAAATTCCTAGAAGTTCTGGAGAAGACCGAAGTATTCAAGAACATTGATCGCCGAGCCATAGATATCAACAAGGATCTGACTTATCGTGAATTTCCCATTCGTATTTTCGAACAAGCTTTTAGAACCACCAGGACCCGGAGTATCAAGTTTCTCAAGATCCAATGGAGCAACCATACTGAAGAAGAAGCTACTTGGGAGCGACAAGATTACATTAGGACTAAATTTCCAAATCTCTTCAGTTCCTAGTTTTTCTTAAATCTCGGGACGAGATTTTGTTTAAGGAGGGAAGTACTGTAACACCCCAAAACTATTAAGCAAGATTAGCAAGTTCAAATCACCCAAGTTTAGGGTTAACAAAAACTTTTGTTCTTAAATTGAATATGAGTGTATATGTGTTTTGCATTAGTGTATGAATTATTGCAATTGCCATGTTTGGTTGCTACAAATGATAAGAAATGGTTTAAAGATGAATACTACCTCATCTAGGCCATTTACAAACAAAATCCAAAGAAAAGAAAATCAAATAAGGATCATATGATCAAATGGTCATTTTGACCAAAATTAACCACCAGGCCACTTTGGGTGTTCCTCGTAAAAGATTTCTAACAGAAACAATTCCAATTCTTTTCACCCCTTGCTAGACCAAGTAAAAGTGTATCCAAGCCCACTTTACAAAACCACAGAAACTATTTTCAAATCTATTTAAAGGACAATTCAAAATTGAATCAAGTGTATGTACTAAGATCACCATTTTTCAAAAACTCCTCAAACCATTTCCACTTGACTTTTCCAAGCAACCATAGACACTCAAGCATAAGATCAAAGCACTCAACAAAATTTGGCCAAAAATTCAAATCTTGTGTTCAAGCGGCCATTTGGTCGAACACATTGTAGACACAGAAAACTAATGCCTAACTTCACTGTTTGGGAGCAGTGATCACTCACCCCACTGTCCCCTCTTCACTCCCCTAGTCTCTCCTAACACATAGTAGCGCTAGACTAGAACCCCTCTTTGTCGTTTGCACTAGTGCACCGCCGCCCGAAACAGACCACGCTGGTCGACCATGGACAGACAACCACAGCCAACACCGCCCTCTCCCACGATGACTAGGAGACAGGCGACCGTCCACCGCCACCCCCTGTCCAATCCATGATCGCAGGAAAGCCATGGACCACCTGAGAATCGTCGCGTCCACTCTCTCTGCACCGTGCCGAGAGCGCGCCAGAGTGCCATAGCCGACCAGCTCGCACGTGCCGCGCCAGAGTGCCACAGTCGACCATCTTGCACGTGTCGCGCCTCGCCCTCTCCGCACATGCACACGCTTGCCATGACCATAGATACCTCCCAGACATCCCCGTTCGCTGCCGCGTGACCCGTAGCCCCTGGGCACCGTCTCAAACACCGCCTGACGAGGGTTTAACTCATCAATGCCCATTGTTATGGACTTGGGTTTTGGAGAAGGAGGAAGCGCTGGAGACATCTATCGGCTAACAGACAAGCACACAGGGGACAAAGATTTACCCAGGTTCAGGCCTCGTAGAGGTCCCTACTCCTGCTTGTCTGCTCGTGGAACTATCGAAGGAATCGAAAGTTACAATGGTGCGCAGATGCAATCTAGCGAGGGTTGTGGAAACTAGGGTTGTGTGTGTGTCCTCCTCGCTTCCCCCTCCCAGCCTTTATATAGATAGGCTAGGTCTCGGGTAACAAGTCGAGTAGGTTACAAATTAGGGTTTTCCCCTTTGAACTTTCTATCTTTAGCTTCTTCTTGTTCTTCAAGCAATCAAGAGTCCGTAGGTTTACTCAAATCCTTCGTTTGGGCCTTGGCAACACCGTGGGCCTATACATATTTAGACCGTATATACCAAGCTCGAGTACCTGTAGGGTATACCCATGTCAGGAGCCCCCGAGTGTCCAGTGGAATCGCAGATTCGACTGGGGACTTTTTGAAGTCTTTCGAGTGCCTGAACGGGTATATATTTCGACTGCTTTTAATTGTGTCATAGGGATTGTTGATATATGTGCCTGATATAACCGAAGTATCGGTATCAGTTAACCACCTTAGGGTAAAACAACGCAATCTACTCGAACTCGAGTCCCCAGACTCGAATCCGGAAAAGTGCTGGTGTAATTCGACTCAAGCCGCAGAGGTCTTACAGGAGTCGAATTCCAGTTATATGGGTGTGAGCACTCGACGCGTCCATCAAGGAATATTCATCGTACCTGTAGGCACGGATACATTTCTGGTAGTGCACAGCTAAATGCGTTGCCAGGCCTTATTCAGGTCTTACCTTCATGCTGTAAGCGCAACATCCGAATTTTATCATCGCGGAGACGATTCGGGTGACCTAGGAGACGCAATCTCTTTGTAGGGAAAATTATGAGGCGGTGTCACCATGAGCTTTGAGTGCGGATGTTATCAACACACAACTTTCTGTATTAATAATCATAGGGTGTGCGACCAGCGCTTCCTATGGGAGTAGCCCCCGAGTGCCTGGTTGAGTCGAAGACTCAGGCAGGGACTAAAGAATCATTTTGCGACTGATGTCGTCTGTTGCTTGTTTCAGTCGAATTTGTTTCTGGCGCTCCCTATGGGAGTAACCCATGTCCATAATCGAATCGTATTTTGAGTGGTTAGGTTTGTCTTTTGATTGTCCTTATTCCTGCAGAAAAAAAAAATCGTAGGGTGTGCGGCCAGCGCTCCCTATGGGAGTAGCCCCTGAGTGCTTGGTGGAGTCGAAGTTTTTTGCTCCGTAGCTTTGATGACGTCAGTGCTGATGCTTGTATGACCTCAGTTGCCCGCGTGAGCGAGTTTGACGGGATGTGACGAGCAGTGGGTCCCACTTCCTGTCTTTGATTTGACTGGGCGTGTGCAATCTTTATTTTAACTGCGCCTCCTTGATTTTCGTGCGTAATGGGAGTAGTGGAGGGACGGTTCGCACTTCCCCTTCTCCACGTGTCCAGCACGATGTGTGCCACGCGTCCAATAGGGTTTTTCTGAGTCGTTGGATTGCATCTTCTAGGGGTTAAGTAGCGGCGCTACGGCGGTAATTTTCCCATCTGTGCTCATTCTTCCTTGCTGCCATCGCCATTGCTGCTACTCCTCTGCTTTTTCCTGTGCTCCTTTCCTCTACGACGCTAGACCAGATCTGCTTGTTCCCGAGCTACTTTCTTTGCTCACATCGCCGTCATGCAATGGGGAAGAAGAAGGGAGGCGCTACCACTGATTCCACGGCCGATGTTGCCATGGTGAAGAAGAAGGGCCACTCCACCGCTGCGGGCACTAGCACCGCCGCCGGCGGGAAGAAGAAGGTTGCGGGCACCCGCGTCACAAATGGTGCGTGGCGCCCTTCCATCATCAAGGCGTCTGATCTCCGTCTTATTCGCCAAGACGGAGTGCTGTCCGCGGCAGTCGCCGATGCGCGCGTCCCCAGCGGTGAGACCATTCCTGCTCCTCCCGCTGGTTTTCGAGTGATGTTTCTTGCATTCATCATTCGCGGTCTTTCCTTGCCTCTTCACCCCTTTTTTAGGGGTCTTCTTTGTTTCTACGGGCTCCAGCTCCATCAGCTGTCCCCAAATTCGATCCTCCGCATCTCTTGCTTCATCACACTCTGCGAGTGCTGGCTCGGAATCGAGCCACACTTTGGCCTTTTCAAGCGCATCTTCAAATTTAAGCGCCAGTCTGCATCTGGATCTTTAGTTTACGATGTAGGTGGTTGCGGAATCCACATCGACCCATCCGCCACCTACTTCGACATCAAGCTCACGGCGTTCATCCAAGGGTGGAGGGACAAATGGTTCTACATCCGCGATCAGAAGGCCAAAGATGAGCACTTTGGACTCGCGCCCTTCGATCCCGCGATGCCGTGTAGGAGGATGCGCTCCTGGAAGAATGTAGTCATGCCTGGCGAGCTCGCGGAGAGAGACGTGCTATATCAACGCGTCTGCGACCTCGAGAGTCGCAGAGGTAAAGAGGAGGGAGGCTGCACTCTCATCCGAACTTGGCTGCACCGTCGCGTCCAGCCCTGCAAGCTAGAGTCCACCCCATGTTTAAATGGGCTGGCGCTGATGATCCCACTCGCGTGTCTGCCGATGGCATGTCCATGAGTGAGGTGGACAAGAGGGTTCGACTGGTCACGAAGTACACCGGCAAGGATGTGCTTCCTAGTGAACCAGTTGTTCCTCCCTTTGATGCTTCGAATCCTCCTCCTAAGGTATAGTTGTGCTACGCAGTAGCTTATTTTTGTCGATTGCTCTTCTGTTGCTTACTTGCTTTTTGCTGATTTTTGTTGTCTGTATGTAGGATTGGGTGGTGTCGCCATGTATGCCACCTCTCCCTGAGGGGATTATTCCTCGCGAAGCCTTGGAAGAGGATGAGTCTAAGTCGACTATCCCTTCTGATGTGGAGGAGGAAGCCCCCGAGTCCGATAGTCCGGATACTCGCAAGCGTTCGCGCAGTAACGACTCCGACGCGTCGTCTCCTTCGACTCTAGACGGCACGGGCGTTGGTGCAGAGTCGCCAATTCCTTCCATTCCTGTGAGGGCTGTGGCACCATCTTCTCGCAAGAAGATGCGATTACCCAAGGAGTCTTCGTCGGAGTCGGTGGAGGCCACGTTTGACTTTGACAAGTTTGACTAGTAAGCTTTCTAGTTCACTTGTTCTTCTCTGTTTGCTTCCTTTTGGCTTGTCTCCGAGTTTGCCATTTTGTTGATATGGTCGTTATCTTGCAGTCAAGAGGCGTCGTCATCTTCTAGCGACGTCCAATTTTTAAAGGAATTAGGAGTCGCGACCTCGAAGGCCAAGGAAGAGGTCGAGCACGCTCCTTCCCCTCCTGTGGCGGCCCACTCCGGGCACAACTCTTCCAGTTCTCCCCATGCAGGGGAGCATCGAATGGTTGCCCGGGTGACGGCACAACAGACATCTTCGGAGTCACTAGAGGATCATGTAAGTATAACTTTTCTTCGTTTTAGTTTGCAGTCGACGTTGTCTGTTGCTTCTGCTGATTCCTTGTTTATGCTACAGCTCCTTGTGAAGGAAGCCGCACACTTGGCAGAACAGGTGATGGCGATGGGTCGCCAGCATGCAATGCTGGAGACGCGTCACCGCGTGGTTGAAAGTGAGTATTCTACACTTTATTCTCCTTTGTCTGCTCCTTTTGATATAGTCGACTTATGATCATCTTTTGCTTGTCCAGTAGCCGAACATAATGCCTTATTGCGCAACGTCGCCACCATGGAGAAGACACTTGCCGCGGCTGTGAAGGGTCGCGACGAGGCAATCGCAGCGCGTGACGAGGCGCAGAAGCGTGAAGAGGATCTGCGTGCCTCCTTTGTGGCCAGGGAAAAGTTGTTCAAAGAACAACTATTTTCAATCGCCAAGGCCCTCTCAGGTACTGTTACTTGTGGATATTGTTATTCTTCTCTGCTTCTAATGTTTTTGCTGGTGACGCTGATGTTTTGGTCCCTGCATGGGTTCATGTACAGATGCTGGCGATTTGAGCTTTGACCCGCAGGCCCTTCATCCCGATGACGCTCTGGCGGGCACGGTGTCTGCAGTCGAGGACCGTAGCGCTGTCGTCCAGGATACACGTTCCAAGGCCAAGGTCGCCCTCAGTCGCCTCCTAGAGGAGTTGATGCCTAAGGCGGAGCTAATCGATAATATGGACGAGATGGTAGAATCACTCGTTGAGGGTGTGCCTTCCAGCTACAAGAACTCACTCCACGCGGCTGGCGCGACCATGTCACTGGCCATGGTGCAGGCCCACGGAGTCAAGATCGAACCTTCCGCGGTGTCGAAGGCGATGCCTGTTGGCACGGACGGTCAGCAGGTAGTCTTTGCTCCTTTCGTGACTGCCTGTGCCAAATATGGCCATCATTTGATAAATACTATTGCAAAGTACTCTGAGGAGCTCCAACGTGCCAAGAAGGCGGCGAAAGCTTCGACCTCAGGGGCCGGCGGAAAGTCAGTGGCGTTTGATACTGCCATGGACTTGATGAAGCCCCCGAAGCCGTCGAAGTCGAACAGGCTAGCTACTCCTTAGTTAGCTTTGTAATAGTTGATTAGTTTATGTCCTTTTGTTTAAGAACATGCTTGCTGGCGAGTGTATCTGCTGATACTTTATGCTGGTCTTGAATGCATCTGACCCTTTTGTTGTTGTGTTGATTTGGTCGTCTTATTTTGTTTTCTATCTTGACTTGTAGTACGGTACATCAAGTGATCCTGTGAGGGGGACCCAGGACTCGCCAACTCTTGATGATACCGTGGCACCATCTCGCTCCAGGGTAGATGAGCTGTCATTGCTTTCGCGACTGCGTGATCGCGTGAAGCAGCTGGAGCGTGAGTTGCCCGTGCTCCGCAGTAACGCGGACTTGTGGAAGTCAAAGGCGGAAAAAGCCACCACCCGAGAGCAATATCTGCTTGGCGAGGTGACGCAGTTGGGCGACCAATTCAAGTGTTAGTTTGCTTGTTCTCATCTTTTCCTTGTAGTCACTCGCAGTGGTACGTTGTACTTATGCTGCTGGTGTTGCTCCGAGTAGTTGTTAGCGCGCGTCATCCGCAGGAGGAGAAGGATAGAATTGCTATTCGCCTGCATGATCTCACCCAGGAGCAACTTCAAGAGAGTGGGTACTGATAGGTAGATCATGATCATGCGACTTCTCTGGCAACCCTGCAGGATCGTGCATCGCGAGTGCTGCTTTTTCTGAAGAAGTCGCAGCCATGCTTGAAAAACATTTATCAGGCGCTTGTCAAAGGTGATGCATGACTCGCTTCCACTGAGGTACTCAGTGGTGGATGGTGGCGAGTGTGTGGCCAAGTTGACTTGGCGAGTGATGGCCTTCTACACCCTGTTGGAGGGGCGTCCCTTTTGGATCATCATGGTGCCCATGGCCCGTGGGTATGGTTCGCCTCCATGGTGCTAGTCCGGTGCGGCTCCGTTCGGGGGTGGCCCAGGTGGTGGTGGTGGTGCGCCATGTGCCACGGCACCTGGAGCGGCTCCGTAGCCTCTTTCGACTGCATTGCGGTTCATCCGAACTAGTCCCTCACGTAGCTTGAGGAACTCGCGGCAATCCTTGAGGAGGTGGCTGGACTTCTTCTTGCCATCATGCTTGTCAATGTGGAAGTGCACCGTACATGGCCCGGACAGTTTTTCCTCAATGGAGCTCGCGTGTGCCTTGTTGCGAGTGCAGCGTTGCCATACTTGCGTGGTTTTCCCGGAGTCGCGGTATCCGCCACTGGTATCCGCTGTTGCGGTTGTCGTCGCGTCTTTCGCCGTAGCCAGCCGCGACCATGTTGACGTCGTCGCGGTCGTCGTAAATGCGCATGCGACGCTTGCCTCGGCGATCACCTCTGCGCTCGAGATCCGCCTCCTCGTCGGAGTGAACGCGATTCTTTACCGAGTCTTCTCCATCGGCCCACCGATTCACGATCTCCATCAGGTGGTCGATGGTCTTGGGCTTTGAGCGGCCCAGCTCCTCTCTGAGTTCTAAACGGCGGATGCCACCGTTGAATGCGTCAATCGCGCGATCCTCTGAGATGTTCTCCGCGGAGTTCTTGATGATGGACCACCTTTGGATGTAGGAGCGCAGCGATTCGCCAGATCTTTGCTGGCAGCATCTCAGCTCTTCGATTGATGCGGGCTGTTTGTACGTGCCCTTAAAGTTGCGCACGAAGCTGTAAACCAGCTCATCCCAACTGCGAATGGATCCGCGTGGGAGGTTATTGAGCCATGCTCGGGCGGTGCCCTGCAGCTGTAGCTGCAAGCATTGCATGGCAGTGCTTCAACTGCCTCCATGGAGTCTGACGGAGTAGATGTGGTCCTCTAGCCAGATCTTGGGGTCCTGTAGACCGTCAAACTTCGGGTTCTTTGACGGGACTTTGAACCCTTTAGGCATTCGCTTCTGCCTAATGGATCTACTGAAGCATCTGGCGCCGCAGAGCTCCACGTCCTCCTCTTCTGACTCAGTCGACTGAGCACGTCGTGCTCTTGATTTGTCGATCTTGCGATGCGTGATGTCATCACATGCGTCGTAGTCGTGAGCGGCGACGTCGAGACAAGTCATGGCTGTCATCGCTGGATGAGGGCGAGGAGTACCGCTTTGCTAGCGCTTTGCCCTTCTTTGGCTCCGGCGTCGGCTCCTTGTCGAGGGAGGCCTCGATTAATCCCAAGCCTGCGATCGTAGATCGGTGCATGGCGGCTCGGGGGTCTCCAACTGGTGGTTGGTTTTTCAAGAGGTACATGGTGGCCACTGTCACCGCAGCCTGTGGCATTTTGGGGACCACATTGCCCCTGGTGTCGACTGTCATAGAGCCGAAGTCGAGGACCTTTGCGGCCTCTATGTGTTCCTTCTCGGTGAGGTGGGCCATCTGAGACTGCCTCTTCTTGGCGAGGTGCTCGTTGCCCTTTCAGGAGGATCCTCCGTAGGAGGAGAGTCCAGCACGACGAAGGCTCGACTCGTCTGCCGCCTTTTTGCGCGCCTCGAGTTGCGCGATTGTTTGTACTTGGCGCTTGAATTCTTCCTTCAGGAGCCAGTGATAACCCATCAGCAGTTCCTGCGGGGATCTGAAGGGTAGAGGGGTGCCTCGCAGGGCCTTGCGGCAGCGAGTCCATTCTTGCTCGTTGAGCTTGATTATGACGCGTTCGCCTGTTTGCTCATTTACTACGGTTGGAGGTTCGACTGCCCCTCCGTTGTCAACGGGGACGCGATTGCCACCGTTACCGCCGTTGCCACCATTGCCACCGTTGCTGCCGTTAGGCGGGTCGGTTCCGTTGCCGTGATTCCCGCCGTTGTCACGGTTGGCAGAGGTGTCACCTGCGTTGATGACGGCGCACATGAAGTGATTGGGGAAGCTTCTGCTTCCAAAACTCTCAGATCTGGAACCGTAGGTTCCATCTTCAGTGGCCAGATCGCTCAGATCGGAGTCGCGACTGCTGTCGCTGACAGTGTTCTCGACTGTTGTCGGGGTGTTGAGTTCGATGAGGGTGCCGATCGATGGAGGAAACCGCGATGATGGGGCAATCGCCGGTGTTGTCGGCTGATCAGGCAAGCGAAGCATGCCCATCTGACCAACTTGGATGGGGCCGAAGAAGCCTCAACATCAGCACTCCCAATTCCCAGAGACGACGCCAATTGACGAGGGTTTAACTCGTCAATGCCCATTGTTCTGGACTTGGGTTTTGGAGAAGCAGGGAGCGCTGGAGACATCTATCGGCTAACAGACAAGCACACAGGGGATAAAGATTTACCCAGGTTCAGGCCTCGTAGAGGTCCCTACTCCTGCTTGTCTGCTCTTGGAATTATCGAAGGAATCGAAAGTTACAATAGTGCACAGATGCAATCTGGCAAGGGTTGTGGAAACTAGGGTTGCGTGTGTGTCCTCCTCGCTGCCCCCTCCCAGCCTTTATATAGATAGGCTAGGTCCCGGGTAGCAGGTCGAGTCGGTTACAAATTAGGGTTTTCCACTCCTCACAGAGCCTCCCACACCCTTCCCCTAAGCCCCTAAGCCCCTAAGCAGTCCTGGGTAGCAGGTCGATTGCTTACCACCGCCCCTAAGCCCGCATTAAAGTCCTAGAGCACTGCCAGGAGACCGAGCGTCAATCACCACCCTCAGACATGCCGCTAGTAGCCCGTAGCCATGTCGCCACCGTCGCCTGTCCATCCCTCTCGGTCTCACCGTCGAGCCTATAAAAGGAGGGCACCCCCAGCCGTTTGCAGCACACCACTCCACTCCCCTCACCTCGCAGATCGTCCCACACCTCTAGCTGGAGCACGGGGAGCAGCAGCTCGCCGGAATTGTACCAGAGCAGGCCGCCTCTGGAGGAGAAGGGCACCGCTGATTGCGACCACCCCCGGAGCTGCCTCGACCGTCCCTGAGCTTGCCGTCGACCACCAGTCCGTTTGCCCGCCTCGCCGTTGTTGCTGGAGCCCTGGTACACCCCCTATGCACCCCCACTGAGCCGCTAGGGTTAGAGCTCGCCGGCGACAGGTCCGTCGTTGATGACGATCCACAGTCGTTGATCTCCACTCTAATCCAACGTCCCACGTTGCCATGTACCGCTTCGCGCGTTATGAGCCGCTCACTGGTGGACCTCCTGTCAGCTGAGCTCCGTGCCGTGGAGTGACACTGGGCCGGCCCGTTAGCGTTTCCCGCGCGACCCAGTTAGTTTAAATTAGGATTTTTCTTTTTACTTTAAACTTAGTTATGTCCCCTAGTTTGAAAATCAATTTAGAGAGATTTACAAATCCAAATGAAGTGATTCCAATTTTCTTAGAAAGCTACTGAAAAGATCTATCCAAGACCGTTGGATTTAATTCATATAGAGTTACAGATCTCTCCTAGTAAAAATAATAAAACAGAAGAATTTGCACCTTGCAACATTTTTATAAAATCAACCAAGTTAGGTTTTCAGTTGATTCCAACTCTCAAAAATCATATTTCATCATACCTATCTTAATATGTAATAATATTAAGATTTACATGCAGTGACTTGGGACTAGTACCAAAATAATGCTATATAGGCATTTCTAGTCACTTTAAATCATTAAATAATAAAATTAAACCAAAGTAATTATGATCCCACCCTTAAATTACATTCCCACGTGTTAGAATATGTGGTGATGACATGTGTCCACATGAGCCCATATTTTAAGTGGTGAATATTAAATCTTAGTTAAAATTTTCAATGACTAGAAATTACTTTTCTAAAATAAAAAGGAGGAAATTGTTGAATAAAACTTGTGATGCTTGTGATTATAATAGATCATCAATTGTGTGCCTTAGAGTACAAAGTAAACTAGTTAAGTATTGTTTGGTGATTGTGTACTCCGTATGTGTTTATAGAAGATAGTACCGACCAAGCTTACGAGGAGGAGGAGTTCTACCAAGAAGAAGAAAAAGAAAACTTCAACCACTGCACCAACCAAGGCAAGTTATTATTGGCAAGCTAACCCTTGCAAATCTTACTTTAGCAAGCCAACATTAACAATGCAAGAAAATCCTTGCAATCTAGATAAACCAAGCAAAGATGCTTTAGGCATGCTTTGATCCTACCACTTTGACTACTAGTTACCCCAAGTCTTACTTTCAAGTTTTACTTCCTTTACCTTGCACAAAGTCGCTTACTTGTTTTGAAGGTAGCATAAAGATTATAAAACTTTACCTATTTAGATAAGCTTTAGATGTCATTCTATGGCATGAGATTGAACCCATCATCTTTCCACCTTAGTGAACACTCTTAACTTAGTAGTTTAGAGTAGATCAAAACTTGAGTCACTTTAGATGGGAACAATTGGTGAAAATGAATTATGAAAACCTTGTAATGATGAGTCATTCTATTGAGATGTTTTGACATCTGTTGAGAAACAAAAATGCATTATGATGATGAAAATGTTGAGGCATGAGCCTTAGCCCTTTTATAAAACTGATGGTGGGATTCAGATGCGATACCATTCCAAATTTACTGTACAACCACACTACCTGAATTGGGTAAGTCTTAGCCGGAAGTTTATATGCATTAGTATTAGTTCCCTCTCGGGAGAGGTTTGAGCTGAGGCTACCTCTCATAGGAGAGGTGCTTATACTAGGGTGTGTAAAGGAAAGGTTATGTTTGATTATCTGCATACTAAGTATGATGATTCAGGGTTATCCCTGACAGATGTATCGAATCTTGTGGTGAAAGTGTACCACCTCTGCAGAGTGTCAAACTATTCGAATAGCCGCGTCCGCGGTTATGGACAGTTGGAATGGCCATACTGTTTCGTTGTCAGATGTTTTCAAAATAACTTATGAATGAATGATGAATCTTGACTTGACCACAACAGGGTTGTGTTTATGACAATAGCTTCCCAACTTAAGTGATTCTACAACTTTATTTTATCTTTCTTTGCTTCAGAACTCCGCTTAGGTTTCAAAGTTAACCTTATAGTTAAACTTAGATTTAGCACTTTAACTTAGAATTATACTACTTGTTAGTAGTAGTTTGCGAGTACTTAAAGAGTACTCATGGCTTTTGTCCCTGGCTATTCTCATGGCCAGACTATGAAGGAGACTACCAAGATGATGGCCAGTAGGACGGCTATGATAACTAGGACTATCTAGCTTCGTTAGCATTGCATGTGCCCCTGAAGATGGACCCCACTGCTACGCTTATCTTTTATTTCCACTGCTTGTAGTATTAAGACTGGATCATGAGATCCTTATTTGTGTAAGACCTTATGTATGGTTTGTAATGGATGATGTACTGTGATATCCAATCCGTTATGTCTCGCAAAAATGGTAATCCTGGGATTGCGAGGTATGGCATAACGGGCATCTGAGATTAAAAATCCGGGTGTTGACAAGTTGGTATCAGAGTCATCCTGACCATAGGAGACCCTAGTTAGAATGGATGTCCGAACAAAAACTTAGTTTCAAAACCAAAGTGAGTATTTACGAAAAACTATCTCCTCTCTTATCATTGGGAATTCTTCCTTTCTCAAAAATTCTTACATTAGTACTTAAAATTTGACACACTTGATCACTTCACTAATTTCCTCATCCTTAATTCTTGTAGATGGAGACTCAGTTCAGCAAATTTTACCAGTTGGGAAACGGAGGTCAGCTGATCTTCGAGAAGGATCTGGATTCACTATCGGAGTTACTGGGACGCCCACATCCGGAGTTTCTTGGAGCTCAACTTCTAGGACCCCCAGGAGGAGACCTACAGTGGCTAGTCACCGCGGATCTTGGAGGAAGCATCGAAGCACCAACTTCCGGGATAATTCAGTTCTCCATGAGAGAGAACAACTGGCTAAATGGATTAGCCAGGGCAATGCATGAAGCTCTCGCACGTCTATGTGCGCTCAGCGTCAACAAAATCCAAGGAACCCATTTTGCTCACTATGCAAGACATGACTTCATGGGAATGCCGATGGAGATGCCAAGTCACCCAGAGTTGAGTCGTCAGGTGGAGAATCTTGACTTCTTGCTGCACGACAGACAGCAGGAACTAGACAATGCCAGGGAGTTAGCCAACCAGAACCGTGCCATTGCCGACCAGAAGGCCCAGACTTTCGCACTGCTCGTCTAGGATCGCCAGTCTCTTCGCCGCCATCGTGCCAAGAAGGATCGCACCATCGCCCGTCTTCGCAAGAAGGTGGCCGACCTCGAGAAGACCGTCAAGGAGCAGGAAGCTCGGCTTGCCTCCAAGGAAGAAGAAGATGAGGGTGAAGACATCCAGGGAGACATGGATTCTTACCTCAGCAACGATGATGACTTTCTGGAGGAGGATGCTGTGGATTTCTACACTGATGATGAGGACTCCGACTTCATCGACAATGAGCAGATGCACTAGAGCACTGTCGTAGCATGAGATGTATCGGTCCCACTGTATCGTAGCTTGCAGAATGGTTATTCAAACCATCTGTTTTCCCTTTGATTGTTGTGGTGTGTGTTGTATCGTGTGCTTGTTTGCATGAATGAAATGGAGTTAGTTGAAAAACCTGAGTCTAACTCAAAGTTTTAGATTTGAAACCAAAACCATAAACCTTAGAATTTCCCTCTTACCCCTCTATCTATCTCAATCTTCAGATGACTCGTGGAAACCAAGGAGGGAGCAGCTCGTCGCAAGACCCAATGCTGCAAATTTTGCATAATCTCATCGCAGACCGTGAAGCAAGCAGGGCAGAACGTCAAGCCAACTTAGCAACACTGCAGCAGATCGCCTAGATGGCTCTCAACAACCAAGGGCATGGAAATCAGGATCACCATGGATCCAAACTCAAAAATTTTCAGAATACCAATCCCCCAATCTTCAACCAATCTGAAAACCCGTTAGATGCTGATGACTGGTTGCAGACGATGGAAAACAACCTAGAAGTTGCAGGAGTTGATGAAAACGAGAAAGTTCTCTTCACCACCCACTGTCTGGCAGGAGATGCAAGAGCTTGGTGGAATAGTATCCACAATATGAACCATGGCCAAGTGTTGACATGGGAAGAATTCAAAGTCAAGTTCAGCCGCACCCACGTGCCCCAAGGTCTAGTCAACAGGATGAGAGATGAATTCCGCGAATTGAAGCAAGGAAGAATGACTGTGGTAGAATACCGTGATAGATTCCTGTCACTTGCCAGATATGCACCTGATGAGATCAACAAGGAGGCCAAGAAGAAGGAGAGATTCTTGAACGGACTGCATGATGAAATGCAGACTGCCCTCATCAACATCCGTTTTCAGGATCTCGAAGAGCTAGTCGACTCTGCCATTCAGATGGAAGGGAAGATTAACCAGGCCAACGACAATCGCAAGCGTCGTATGATGCAGCAATCAGGATCCAGCAGTCACCAGAAGTACCGTCCCAACCCCTCACCAGGATATCCACCAAGGAACAACCGACCCCCAACGTATCGCCCAAGCTACCCCAACCGTAGCAGAGGAAATGTGAAGACCGGAGGAAACCATCACAACTCCGGCAACGCCAACCATTCAAACCGTGCACCTCCCAAGAGCAACAACAATAACAACAACAACCACAACAACAC
The DNA here is from genome assembly GCA_023614405.1 of Avena insularis. Taxonomy (NCBI): domain Eukaryota; kingdom Viridiplantae; phylum Streptophyta; class Magnoliopsida; order Poales; family Poaceae; genus Avena; species Avena insularis. The sequence goes on from CM042696.1 coordinate 250,847,294, forward strand.
TGCACCCAGAACTGGCAGCAATGTTGTGCCTGTCGTAGCAAAGGACAAGTCCCAGATGACCTGTTTCGAGTGTGGAGTGAAGGGTCACTACTCCAATGAGTGTCCCAACAAGACTGCCACTAATGCCACTGTGAATGCCCCAGCTCAACAGCAGCGTCGTGTTCAACCAGGAAGAAGGTTTGCCCCAGGGAACCCTCACAACCGCAATGGTCGTCTCTTCCACATGAACGCAGAAGAAGCCCAAGTAGCGCCAGATGTAGTGCTGGGTATGTTTTCTGTCAACTTAGTTTTAGCAAGAGTATTGTTTGATTCGGGATCATCGCATTCATTTGTCACCGAAGAATTTGCATGCACTAGTAAGATTCACCCAATCAACCTAAAGCATGTCATGATAGTTCAAATTCCCGGTTCAACTACAAAAGCTAGAAAAATTTGCAAAGTTGTGCCTATCAGAATACATGGGATATATTTTTATGCCAACCTAATCGTACTTGGAACCAAAGGATTGGAAGTAGTACTAGGTATGGACTGGATGTGAAGGCATAAAGGACTGATAGACTGTGCTATGAAAGCCATCACCATGACCAGTAGTTCTGGAGTCACAGTAGAGCATATATCTGAAACCTTACCCCGTCAATTCAAGTGCAACAAGAGTCTAGCCCTACCCACCATAGACCAAGTCAGAGTAGTCTGTGAATACCTCGACGTATTCCCAGATGAATTGCCAGGTATGCCCCCGGATAGGGATATTGAGTTCATTATCGAACTAATCCCTGGAACCGGACCCATAGCCTAGAGACTCTATAGTATGAACCCCTTAGAGTTAGTGGAGTTGAAGAAGCAGTTAGATGCCATGTTAGCAACAGGCTTGATTCAGCCAAGCGCTTCGCCATGGAGATCACCAGTGTTATTCGTCGACAAGAAAGATGGAGGCAATCGTTTGTGTACAGATTACAGAAAGTTGAATGACGTCACCATCAAGAACAAGTACCCCTTTCCAAAGATAGAGGATCTATTTGATCAATTGACTGGAGACCAGGTATCTCAAAGATTGATCTTAGGACTGGTTATCACCAACTTAAGATTCGTGCAATGGATATTCCGAAGACCGCCTTTACTACTCGCTATGGTTTATACGAGTATACGGTTATGTCTTTTGGATTAACCAATGGCCCTGCTTATTTCATGAACCTCATGAATAAGATCTTTATGAATTTCCTAGATAAGTTTGTAGTTGTATTTATCGACGACATTCTTATCTACTCCAAGTTAGAAGAAGAGCATGAGCAACATCTGAGAATCATCCTAGAAACCCTGAGAGAGCATCGGTTATATGCCAAGTTCAGCAAGTGTGAGTTTTGGCTGAAAGAAGTAGGATTCCTAGGACATATTGTGTCTGCCGGAAGAGATCCCTCCAAGATCAAAGATGTCGAAGAATGGGAAGCCCCAACAACCCAAACCCAAGTCCGTGCATTTCTCGGATTAGCGGGATACTACCGCAAGTTTGTAGAAGGATTCTCGAGCATAGCCATACCCATGACCCAATTGTTGAAGAAGTACATGAAGTTTGAATGGACAGACAAGTGTGAATCCAGTTTCTAGGAGCTGATGAAGAGATTGATATCAGCCCCAATTTTGATCATGCCAGACATCAAGAAGCCATTTGATGTATATTGTTATGCATCCAAGATTGGTCTAGGATGTGTATTGATGCAAGAAGGAAAAGTCATTGCGTATCTTTCTCGACAACTAAAGCAGCATGAGCAGAACTATCAGACCCATGATCTTGAATTAGCAGCCGTAGTGCTGGCATTAAAGACATGGCGTCATTATCTGATGGGAAATCGCTGTGAGATTTACTCAGATCATAAGACCTTGAAGTATATTTTCACTCAGAAGGATCTGAATATGAGGCAAAGGAGATGGATAGAGTTAATCATGGATTATGACCTTGACATTCACTATCACCCCGGCAAAGCCAATGTGGTAGCGGATGCTCTTAGCAGATTGCCGTGTAGGCTAAACACCATGATCAAGGAGAACCAACCAAGTTTGTACGAAGAGTTGGAGCAGTTCAGGACTGAATTGGTTAGCAAAGGATTCTTAGCTAGCATTGAACTTCAACCCACTTTGATTAGCCAAATCAAGGAAGCCCAGAAGGGGAATGAAAGTATCGACGGAATCAAACGTCGTATTGGTACAGGAAAGGTACCTAGATTCATGGAATACGAAGGAGTATTGTGGTACAAAGGACGTATCTGTGTGCTAGCAGATTCGGAACCGAAGCAAGTTATCATGAAGGAACCTCATGATACTCTTTATTCTATCCACCCCGGAGGAACGAATATGTATCAGGATTTGAAAGAGCAATTTTGGTGGCACAAGATGAAGAGGGAAATCGGAAGCTACATCGCCAAGTGTGATATCTCTCAAAGAGTCAAAGCAGCGCATCAGAGACCTGCAGGATTGTTGCAACCATTGCAGATTCCAGAATGGAAATGGGATTCCGTCAGAATGGACTTTATCACTGGTTTGCCTACTTCTAGTAGGGGAAATGACTCAATCTGGGTCATAGTTGATAGACTGTCCAAGGTAGCCCACTTTATACTTATCAAGACTACCTACCAGAGTGCGAAGCTAGCAGAGCTGTACATTGCTAGGATTGTTAGTCTGCATGGAACCCCCAAGACCATAGTACCAGATCGAGGAACCTAGTTTACCTCGAGATTTTGGCAGAAAGTTCAGGAAGGATTGGGAACCAAGTTGAACTTCAGCACCGCGTATCACCCGCAAACAGATGGACAGACTGGGAGAGTCAACCAGATCTTAGAGGATATGCTTAGAGCTTGTGTGTTGGAATACGGATCAAAATGGGAAGACTGCTTGCCTTTCGCAGAATTCTCATATAACAACAGTTACCAAGCTGGTTTGCAGATGGCACCATTTGAGTTCCTATACGGAAGGAAGTGGCGTACCCCTTTTAATTGGTCGCAAGTAGGAGAGAGTCAGATCTTTGGAGCCGACATTCTCCGAGAAGCCGAAGAGAAGGTTCACAAAGTCCGTGAGCACCTCAAGACCGCCCAATCTAGACAAAAGAGTTATGCTGACAAGAGAAGGAGAGACCTGACTTTCAATGTCAGAGATTTTGTATATCTGAAGGTTTCACCATTGAAGGGAACCCAACGCTTTAGTCTGAAAGGAAAGTTAGCCCCCAGATATATCGGGCCCTTCAAAATTCTGAATCGTCGAGGAGAAGTATCGTATCAACTAGAACTACCTGAAGAGATTTCAGCCATCCACAATGTGTTCCATATCTCGTTACTTCGCAAATGCCTAGAAGTGCCGGAGAAGACTGAAGTTTTCAAGAACATCGATCACAGAGCTGTGGAGATCAACAATGACCTGACATATCGTGAAGTGCCTATCTGTATCTTGGAAGAAGCTTACAGAACCACAAGGACCAGGAGTATCAAATTTCTCAAGATTCAATGGAGCAACCATACCGAGGAGGAAGCCACTTGGGAGCGCGAAGATTACATTAGGACGGAGTTCCCGGATATCTTTAGTTCCTAGTTTTCTTTGTAAATCTCGAGACGAGATTTTGTTTAAGGGGGGAAGGTCTGTAACATCCCAAAACTTTAATCCAAGCTTATCAAGATCCAAATCATCAAAATTAGGGTTAACAAAAACTTTTCCAATCAAAAATATGAAAGCATTCATATGTGTGTGCATTTAAATTAGGAGTTGATTTGAATTGCCATGTTTAAGTGATCCATTTCTTATCAAATGATTCTTAGTTGAAATAAACATCATCTAAATCATTCCTAATCTTTTCCCAAAGAAAAACAACTCAAGATGAATAATTGAAGTGAATGGTCATTTTGGCCAAATTAACTATCATGCCTACTTTGGCTATTCCTAGTACTCAAAACTTAACAGAAACATTTGTGGATCTTTACACCCCTTGCTAGTACACATAATAAGGTACCAAGGCCCACTTTGTGATCTGCTAAAAATAACCAAATACTAATTTTAAATGACAGTTTAAAATTGAATCTATTTCAGATCGAAAGATCCCACTCTTTCAAAAACCACTCAAACAAGCTCAATTTTTAAAACCCAAGCACCCACAGAGTCTCAAGATTAGTACTAGCACACCCACCAAAAATCTTTTCAAAATACAAAAAGAATTTTCTTGTGGCCATTTCATCAAACACTTGGCAGGCAGAATTCAAACAAAACAAAATTCACTATTTTAAATAGTGTTCTGGCCAAACTTGTCTCCCATTTGACCCCCTTTTGCTCACATTGTCCCCTCTTGATGAAACCAGGGCATAATCACCCCATCCCCTACCTCTTAGCAGCATGGCCATGCCAAGCCGAGCCCCACCTCGCCGGCCAACTTGGTCGCCGCCATAGTCGGCCGTCCTCCTCTCTCTCGCCATGTCTAGGAGATAGCCCACACCTCACCACCGCCCACTGTCCCCTCCCCGAGCCAGGCCAGCCGTGGACCACCGAGAGAACCCCGCGCCCAGTGCCACTGCACCATGCCGAGCACGCGCCAGAGCGCCGCACCTGGCACGCATGCACAAGCCGCCGCTCGATCGCAGCCCATGCCCACCGCGTCACCACGACCCAGGGAGCACGCCAGACACCCCCATTCGCCGTCCAACGCCTCACAGCCACCGCTCGCCATCGAAGCCGCCACCTCTGCCGCTCAAAGCGCCAGCTCCGCCCGACCGCTTACCACCGCCCCTAAGCCCGCATTAAAGTCCTAGAGCACCGCTAGGAGACCGTGCGTCGATCGCCACCCTCAGCCATGCTGCTAGCAGCCCATAGCCATGTCGCCACCGTCGCCTGCCCATCCCTCTCGGTCTCGTCATCGAGCCTATAAAAGGAGGGCACCCCTAGACGTTTGCAGCACACCACTCCACTCCTCTCACCTCACTAATCGTCCCACACCTCTAGCCGGAGCACGGGGAGCAGCAGCTCACCGGAATTGTACCGGAGCAGGCCGCCTCTGGAGGAGAAGGGCGCCGCTGATTGCGACCACCCCCGGAGCTGCCTCGACCATCCCTGAGCTCGTCGTCGACCACCAGTCCGTTTGCCCGCCTCGCCGTTGTTGTTGGAGCCCTGGTATGCCCCCTATGCACCCCCACTGAGATGCTAGGGTTAGAGCTCGCCGGTGACAGGTCCGTCGTCGACGACGATCCACAACCGTTGATCCCCACTCTAATCCAACGTCCCACGTTGCCTCGTACCGCTTTGCGCGTTATGAGCCACTGACTGGTGGACCCCCCTGTCAGCTGAGCCCCGCGCCGCGGAGTGACACTGGGCCGGCCCGTTAGCATTTCCCACGTGACCCAGTTAGTTTGAATTAGGATTTTTTTTAGTTTAAACTTAGTTCTGTCCCCTAGTTTGAACATCAATTCAGAGAGATTTACAAATCCAAATGAAGTGATTCTAATTTTTTTTAGAAAGCTACTGAAAAGGTCTATCCAATCCCGTTGGATTTAATTTATATAGAGTTAGAGATCTCTCCTAGTGAAAATAATAAAACAAAAGCATTTGCACCTTGCAACATTTTTATAAAATCAACCAAGTTAGCTTTTGAGTTGATTCCAACTCTCAAAAATCACATTTCATCATACCTATCTGAATATGTAATAATATTAAGATTTACATGCAGTGACTTGGGACTAGTACCAAAATAATGCTATATAGGCATTTCTAGTCACTTTGAATCATTAAATAATGAACTTAAACCAAAGTAATTATGATCCCACCCTTAAATTACATTCCCACATGTTAGAATATGTGGTGATGACACGTGTCCACATGATCCCATATTTTAAGTGGTGAATATTAAATCTTAGTTAAATTTTTCAATGAGTAGAAATTACTTTTCTAAAATAAAAAGGAGGAAACTATTGAATAAAACTTGTGTTGCTTGTGATGATAATAGATCATCAATTGTGTGCCTTAGAGTACTAAGTAAACTAGTTAAGTATTGTTTGGTGATTGTGTACTCCATATGTATTTAAAGAAGATAGTACCGACCAAGCTTACGAGGAGGAGTAGTTCTACATGGAAGAAGAAGAATAAAACTTCAACCACTGAACCAACCAAGGCAAGCTAACCCTTGCAAAACTTACTTTAGCAAGCCACCATTAACAATGCAAGCAAATCCTTGCAATCTAGATAAACCAAGCAAAGATGCTTTAGGCATGCTTTGATCCTACCACTTTAACTACTAGTTACCCCAAGTCTTACTTTCAAGTTTTACTTCCTTTACCTTACACAAAGTCGCTTACTTGTTTTGAAGGTAGCATAAAGAGTATAAAACTTTACCTATTTAGATAAGCTTTAGATGTCATTCTATGGCATGAGATTGAACCCATCATCTTTCCACCTTAGTAAACACTCTTAACTTAGTAGTTTAGAGTAGATCAAAACTTAAGTCACTTTAGATGGGAACAATTGTTGAAAATGAATTATGAAAACCTTAGAATGATCAGTCATTCTATTGAGATGTTTTGACATATGTTGAGAAACACAAATGGTTTATGATGATGAAAATGTTGAGGCATGAGCCTTATCCCTTTTATAAAACTGATGGTTAGATTCGGATGCGATACCATTCCAAATTTACCGTACAACCACACTACCTGAATTGGGTAAGGCTTAGACGGAAGTTTATATGCATTAGTATTAGTTCCCTCGCGAGAGAGGTTTGAGCTGAGGCTACCTCTCAATGTTGTCCACCTATGTAGTGACCAAGATGACAGATGGTCATGGTTGGGAGGCCATGCTCATAGGAGAGGTGCTTATACTAGGGTGTGTAAAGGAAAGGTTATGTTTGATTATCTGCATACTAAGTATGATGATTCAGGGTTATCCCCATGATGTATCGAATCTTGTGGTGAAAGTGTACCACCTCAGAGAGTGTCAAACTATTCGAATAGCTTCATGATTATGGACAGTTGGAATGGCCATACTGTTTCGTTGTCAGATGTTTTCAAAATAACTTATGAATGAATGATGAATCTTGACTTGACCACAACAGGGTTGTGTTTATGACAATAGCTTCCCAACTTAAGTGATTCTACAACTTTATTTTATCTTTCTTTGCTTCAGAACTCAGCTTAGGTTTGAAAGTTAACCTTATAGTTAAACTTAGATTTAGCACTTTAACTTAGAATTATACTACTTGTTAGTGGTAGTTTGCGAGGACTTAAAGAGTACTCATGGCTTTTGTCCCTGCCTATTCTCATGGCCAGACTATGAAGGAGACTACCAAGATGATGGCCAGCAGGACGGCTATGATAACTAGGACTATCTGCCTTCGTGAGCATTGCCTGTGCCCCTGAAGATGGACCCCACTGCTACGCTTATATTTTATTTCCGCTGCTTGTTGTATTAAGACTGGATCATGAGATCATTATTTGTGTAAGACCTTATGTATGGTTTGTAATGGATGATGTACTGTGATATCCAATCCGTTATGTCTCGCAAAAATGGTAATCCTGGGATTGCGAGGTAGGGCATAACGGGCATCTAGGATTAAAAATCCGGGTGTTGACAGACTATGAGGAGGACTACCAGGAAGATGGACATCATGAGGTCTATGACAACTAGGATGATCTCCCATCGTCAGCATTGCCTGTGACCCTGAAGATGGAGCCCCTACTACGTTTAATTTCCACTTCTTTGATTGTATTAAAACTGGATCATGAGATCCTTTATTTGTAAGACCTTTATTATGCTTTGTAATGGATGATGTACTGTGGTACCAATTCTGTTATGTCTCGCAAAAATGGTAATCCTAGGATTGCGATGTATGGCATAACAGGCATATGGGATTAAAAATCCGGGTGTTGACAGATACCTAGGAATCAAACCTACGTTAGATCTATTTGTTTACTTTTTCACCGTCAAGAGAGAATCCGTAGAGTACAAGGATGAGCTACGGATATGCAGAACTATTAGCTTTAAGATCCATCCTAGCCTGCACTTCCCCAACATTGTGGGCCATGAGTCCTGCAAGAACTAGTGATGCACATATTTCTATGGCCTAGACATTCCTCTGCCCAACCGTATAGAGATGTATCCCGACTTCATCGATGGGGCCTCCGAAGCACCTACCTGGAGGTCCCAAGCCTCCCTCCCATCCGACGACGAAGCCAACCGCGCCGTAAGGCGGATCAAATGGCTTGTAGACAGAGGTCTAACCGGTTTGGACCTAGCCATGTGCTGGTTCACTAGGCGGATCCAGCCTCTGAGCACCACACCGAGTTGATGTGCAAGTATTCCAAGAGCCAGAAGGATCCTATGCGTATCTCGCAGGATAACTTCTCCAATGACTCCATCAAGCTCTGACGAAATGACATTGTCAAGGTGAAAGAAAGGAAACATGGCTTTAAGATCACCTATGACATGTTCGAATGTGACAAATGCCTAGAGGTATCTTATGTTTCCTTTGTTTCTCGTTATATATACTCTAAAGTTTTTCTGTCTTGAAGTCATGAATCTAACATTCCTTTGCCTATAGCTGGCGACCTTGGCGGAGGATCAGATGGCCTCTTAGGTCTATGATCCCAAGATGAAGGATATTAATGGCTCTAAAATATAGCCATCCACGTCCACATTTAAATTGGATATTATTCATATTTTTGAGTATCTCTCTAAACCCTGCCACTAATGCCTAATAATCAAAGGGGTATGCAATCCTTTCTTTCTATTTTCCCTGCGCAGATAATGACGTTTGATGATGGGAATCACTACATTAAAGTCAAAGATATGAGATTTCCAACAACCAAAAGAAACCAGGAGTCGTGGGACGGAGGCAGACGCTTTAACGACCAACTATATGACCAGAACAAAATTTCGGCCGTATTGTTCATGTTGTATAGTTTCCATCAACGCTACTAGGTCAAACAGAACAACTTTCGTGAAGGGACCCCTATATAAAGAATCCTCGGGCGACGAGAAACGGGCCGCTCCAGAAACCATCGGCCACCCCTAGATCTCCATCCCCAACACCGACGAGCCACCGGAGGAATAGACTTGGATCTAATCTCTCCACCACCATAGCCATATTCCACCACTTGTAATAGTAGATCTCTTCTTTGATTGGCGACATTGTAAGACTATTTTCTATCAATCTCATGATTTTCGCTACAATGTTTATGATCTTTGATCTCATCTCTATGTGTGAGTAATTCTCCTTGGGCTAAGGGCTTCGGCCTAGCCATGTAGCTTTTTGTGCATGTTATTTATCATAGATGGGATCATGTATTAGTTTGTATGACATGATGATTATTGTATCCTCTCTTGCCTTAATCTAAGGACTTGTTAGGTACCCAAGACCCCGAGGATTGAGCCAGGTATAGGGAATATGTGTTGGATCCGCAGCATAGAAAACAAAAAAATTCCTACGGTGAGAACTACACGCCAAGATCTACCTACTAGATACAGAGCAACGGGTGGACATACATCCATCGAGAACTTACCCTCGAATACAGCGAGTTTTGTTAACAATTAGAAACTTGTGGTTGATGTAGTCGTACACTTGCCGATCTCAAGATCGTGATGAAGTCCAGCAGGTCCGGCTCCAGCACGTCCATCAGATCCAGCTCCAGCAAGTCCAGCACCACCAAGTCCAGCACCGGAAAGCAGCGGTGCATCCGTGATCGCACACACATCCGGTACCCCGATAACCTCCGTCCCTCGCTCCAGCAAAGCAGCGGAAGCAGCAACTCCATTCCAGATAAAGCCACCGGGAACATGTATCTCGCTAATCCGAGAACATGGGGGAATAATACTAGAGGGGGAGAGAGATCCTTCACGAGGAGGTGTGTGGAAGAATGGGAGTGAGGGGGGCCTTTTATAGGAGGAGGGGGGTACCCCTCCCCATGGCCGGCGCCCCATGGTGGGTGAGTCCTCACCGACCCCATTCATGTGGTGGTAACCCCTCCACATTAAAATGCCCCTTCACATTCTCTTTTAAAGTCTCCACTTAGATGCATTAAATTTCTCCAAATTTAATGCTCTATCATTTAATAAAACTGTTTTATTATTTTTATTCAGAATTTTGTTAATTACTTTAATTAACAAACATTCACATAAAACCCCTGCAACATTTCAATATTACATGCATAACCAATTTCAGCAATTTCACCTGAAACAGTTTTGGTGTCTATTGAAATAATTCCAGCGCTTTCTTAAATCTTTATCTGAAACATATTTGCTCCAAATGGTGTCGGTATCCCTTAAGTGTGTCACCCTAGGGTTCACGAATAATGCAGACATGATCGAGACCCCTCTCAGATCAATAATCAGAAGCGGGACCTGGAGATCCATACTGACTCCTACACATTCAACGATGACTTCTGTGATCGTGAGAACCTTTAACGCTAGTAACTAAATCCCTTTGTCTCGCGATATATTACATGTCCGAGTTTCGATCATCGGTATCTCCATACCTAGTTAGATCTCGTTACCGACATGCACTCTTTTCTCATTCCCATGATATTACATTCTAGTGATCACATCACTTGCTTGCAAGCTATCTTAATGTGATATCACCGAGAGGTCCTAGAGTATATCTATCCATCATCGGGATGCACAAATCCCACTCTTGATCCATGAGCCTCAACATAACACCTTTGTAGCAATGAACCAACCTTTATAGTCACCCTGTTACGGTGTGATGTTTTATGTTATCAAGATACTCTTTCGGTGTCAGCAATTAACATGATCTCATGGTCCAAGGACTAAGATTACTTCATATGATGTTATAGAAATATAAACATAATGACTTTGATCGTAATGCTATACTTCGGATGAATGTTCATCACATCATTCAACTAATGTTGTGACCTCGTTATTAACAACATCCAATGTCCATGATCAGGAAACCTTGATCATCTTGTTAATCATTCTACTAGGTAACCATTCTATTAGAAGAACCTAGGTAACCATTCTATTAGAAGAACCGTGTTTTGTTTATTCAACTACCATATACCAAATTATATGTAGTGGTTGCTAAAATAATCCGTCAAGACTAAATATCGCTATGAAAGATCAAATCTTGTCATAGTCAACTCCTTGAACATTGACGTAAACTTCTTTCCGACATGTCGACTATTTCATAGTTGTTGAACATCCATGTTTATTTGTTTATAGATCCAAACACGACCGATAGGCTTCACGCCTTTCCGGAGGGTCTTCCAAGTTCAGAAACTTGATTTCTCGTGTATGGATACTATCATGGATTCTATGACTTCTAGTCATTTTATGGAGTCAGGGCCCATCATCGCTTCTTTGCATGTAGTCGGTTCATCATTGTCAAAACAACAATGACTTGCTTATCAAATCACACTATTTGATTCTTACCGACCCACACGGTTCAATAGGAACTCTAATCTCCGAGATCACAACCTTTGTAATCACGGGAGCCATGAGCATTTTAGCCGCCTCTACGACACTTCCCGACGCTGCGCTACTTAGCACATATAGCTAAGGTTCAACAACCTGATCAAAGTTCTATTGTCCTCCCACTTAACTTTTCACGAAAAATTCCTTCTCAAGGAACTTGACGTTCCAAGTAACAAACTCTTTTGTCCTTGGTGTTATGGAGAAATTCCCAACAAATTCTTTGGGATAACCTACAAAGACGTGCTTATCCGACTTTGGTTGTAAACATTTTACTTTTGCATAGCATACCAAAATTTAAGAGAAGCAAATTCAGGTTTATCCTAAACCATAACTCATATGGTGTCATTTCAACGGATCACGATGGTGCTCTTTTCAGTGTAAAAGCGGTAGTCTCTAAAGCTTCAATCCTTAAAACATAATGGCAGTTTTATAAATGACACCTTTGATCTTACCATGTCAAACATGGTTTGATTTCATCTCTCAATTATGCCATACTCCTATGGTTTAACGGGAAACACAAATCATGGAACAATTCCTCAAACCTTAGGTGTTTTGATAAACATGTAACTCAAATATCTTCCTTTATGATCAAATCATAAACTCTTTATTTTCTTGTTACAATGATTTTCCACTTCATCTTGAAAGTCTTTGAACAATTTTCAAATGGTTCATACTTCTTCCTTATTAAGTAAATATATAGATATATTCACTTAAATTTCTGGAGAAAGTATATGAAGCAAAAAGATCCATCGCATATGGCTACATATAATGGACTATATCCAATAAGTTAGTCATCCGTTCCTCTTTGGCCTATGGACAGAGTTTCAATTATCTCGAGGAAAGTTTCACAAGCGTCATTGATCAAAATCAAAGACTCTAAAAATCCATCAACATGGGGTTTCTTCATGTTTTCTTTCCATTATAATTTAAACAATGATGTCACTTCATAAGTGATCTGTCAATCATTTGTCTTGTGACATTTTAGCAATAGTGTTTATGGATGTGATTTCTCCCACTAGACTTGTAAAAGTTCATCCATCCTTTATGGAATATGGTAATTATTTGAACAACCATTGTTCTCGTAATACCGGAACAAAATAATAATTATTAAAAAAAATCTTGAAGGCTAGGTTTGACGACAACGAAAAACACAATAACACTTTATTTGTTTTCGATGAACATCATCACTTATTCTCTTGCTAGTTACTTAGGCCATTGTAGTTCATGAATTGCGTTGTCCTGTATGACACTTCATACCAACCAATTCGGTATCCAATACCTTAGAACCACATTGTTTAACAAGCAAGGAATACAGCCATAACATGTATATCTTCTATATACCTAAGTTGGACATCTCCAACCTTTTATTTTCTGCCAAATATTTTATAGATTCTCTTTCAACAATTCCTTTTCTTTTAAAAGAATCTATCAACATCAATAGTGGTTCCATTCACATGACACATAGTACAAAGTGTATATAGTCAAATACTAATACCTTTGAACTTGCACTTTGAAGTGGATCACCATCATCAAATGTTTGGTGTTCTTTCAAAAATCCATTCTTTAGTAATCTACTAGTGTAGTAAACATTTTACTTACATCTTCTATTCATCCTTATCATGACAACTTTCATGATCAAGCTACTATAGCCTGTAAGGAAGAATCGCGAGTATAATATTAGTTCCCAAAACCTTTTGGGAGATCTGGATGCTTAGCATCTTCATCCTTCACAAATTCTCATCCAATATGAGAACATATATTTTGCTAAATTATACTCTATCATAACGCAACCAAAAATATTGTTTCAGATATCACACATGATGGTTTCTGAAACAATTTTCAGCTCCTATATAATATTGATATTAAAACAACTTTTGAATATCAATAATCATGGAGGCAAACATGATACTTTAGATACTAACATTGGAATTCTTACTCTTGATTTAATACTACTTATTAAACTTCATGGAGTAAATTGAGTTTGCTGAAAGTTTGCAATAGGACTTATAAACTTTAAATTGACATTCAAAACAATACGATACTAGTTTGTAAAGTAAATATCCAGAATTCTATAGTTCTATTATCTCAATTAAGATTAAGCATAAGGTAGTGAACAGACGCCAATGACTACAACAAATTATGCAAATTCACTTCGATTTAGTTTATGACAAATTGAGTTCGACTAATCCAAATTAGAAATGAACTCCCACTCAAAAACGACATCCCTCGTGCCTTTTTGGTGATTACATGAACCAAATCCACTACACCAAGTCCGATCATCACGTGAGTCGGTGTAGCTTCAAAGGCGAGCATCAAGATGGGCATCATATCAACTATATGACTCATGCTTAACCTTTCGGTCCGTGTTCCGAGGCCATGTCTATACATGCTAGGCTCTCCAAGTAAGAACCTTAGTACTCGCGTGTATAAAACTGTCTTACACCCGTTGTATGAAAGCGTAGAGTGGAGTACACCCGATCATCACGTGATGTCTCGAAACACGGTCCATAGAACAATGCATACTTAAGGATGACCACATTTTTATCTTGATATCTAAATCAGGGATCATCTTAAAATGCTACTAAAACGCCAAACTAGCAATATAAGATGCAAACATCTAATGTGTAAAGTGAGATGATATGGTCCATGCATTTGATCTCTATCATATGCATCATGGTATGATCTCTATCATTCCTTTGTGTGTAAGGCCAAGGTCTATGGAACTTACACGTTAGGTGTGTTGTAAGAGTATCTATCATACATCTACTTACAACATTACCATATCATGACACTAGCCCAGCAACAATCTAAACTAGACGCCTCTAATTTATCCATTGCAAGTTTTACGTGGCTTAGGGTTTTCGGAGATAGAACCGTTCTTACCTACGAACATGGAACCACAACAAGGATAAGCAAGTCATTAGCAACTTGTTGTAAATCAGATATTGACTATAGTAGGAGAGACAGACACCCGCCAGCCACTTATGCAAAACTAGCTGCATGTTAGTCATGGAACTGGTCTCATGTACGATGACATGTAAGGTTAGTCCGGGCCGCTTCATCCCACTATGCCACCAATATCCAAAATACATGAAAGATGCAATAACATGATCATCATCGCCCACATATAAACATATGTGTACTACCCGTGCAAAGCACCTACACATAGATCAGGCTCTGATACCGCTGTTGGGTCCATAGCATAGAAAAAAATTCCAACGATGAGAACTACACACCAAGATCTATCTACTAGATACAGAGCAACGGGTGGACATACATCCATCGAGAACTTACCCTCGAATACAACGAGTTTTTTTAACGAGTACGAACTCGTGGTTTATGTAGTCGTACACTTGCCGATCTCAAGATCGTGATGAAGTCCAGCAGGTTCGGCTCCAGCACGTCCATCAGATCCAGCTCCAGCAAGTCCAGCACCACCAAGTCCACCATCAAGAACAGCGGTGCCAGGATCGCACACACATCTTTGGACAACCTCCGCCTCAGCTCCAAAGAAGCAACAAACAACTCCTTCAGGATAAAGCCAGAGTTCAAGCTAATCCGAGACCATGGGGAATAATACTAGAGGGAGAGATCCTTCACGAGGAGGTGTGTGTAAGAATGGGAGTGAAGGGGTTTTTATAGGAGGAGGGGGTACCTCCCATGGGGTGACTCCTCACCTCCCCATTCATATGGTGTAACCTCCACATTAAAATGCCCTTCACATTCTTTTAAGTCTCCACTTTAAATGCATTAAATTTCTCCAAATTTAATGCTCTCTCATTAATAAAACTCTTTTATTATTTTTATTCAGAATTTTGTTAATTACCTTAATTAACAAACATTCACATAAACCTCGCAACATTTCAATATTACATGCAGAACCAATTTCAGCAATTTCACGAAGCAGTTTGATTTGTCGAAATAATTCCAGCGCTTTCTTAAATCTTTATGCGAAACATTTTGGCTCCAAATGGTGTGGTATCTCTTAGGTGTGTCACCCTACGGTTGATGAATAATCCCACTCTTGATCCATGATCCTCAACATAACACCTTCGTAGTACTGAACCCATCTTTATAGTCACCCTGTTACGGTGTGAGATTTGTCCATACCAATGACGGATCATGGATCAAGAGTGGAATTTGTCAATCCCGATGACGGATAGATATAGTCTGGGCCCTCTCGGTGATATCACATTAAGATAGCTTGCAAGCAAGTGATGTGATCACTAGAATGTTATATCACGGGAACAAGAAAAGAGTGCATGTCGATAACGAGATCAAATTAGGTATGGAGATACCGATGATCGAATCTCGACATGTAATATATCGAGACAAAGGGATTTAGGTACAAGCGTTAAAGGTTCTCACGATCACGTAAGTCATCGTTGAATGTGTAGGAGTCAAGACGATCTCCAGATCCCGCTGATTATTGATCGAGAAGGGTCTCGATCATGTTTGCATTATTCACGTAACCGTAGGGTGTCACACTTAAGAGTTACGACACCATTTTGGAGCACATATGTTTCGTAAAGAATTACAAAGCGCAGGAATTGTTTCAATAGAAACCGGAAATTGTTTCGGTGAAATTGCAGAAAGAGGTTCTGCATGTGATATTGAAATATTGCAAGGGGCTATATGTGAATGTTTGTTAATTAAAGTAATTAACAAAATTCTGAGTAAATTTAATAAAAGAGTTTTATTAAATGAGAGAACATTAAATTTGAAGAAATTTAATGCATTTAAAGTGGAGACTTTAAAAGGGAATGTGAAGAGGCATTTTAATGTGGAGGGGTTACCACATGAATGGGGGAGGTGAGGGTCACCCCCATGCACTGGACATGGAGAGAGGGGCACCCTCCTCCTATAAAAGGCCACCCATTCCTCCTTCATCCTCACACCTCCTTGTGAAGGATCTCTCTCCTCTAGAATTATTCCTCCATGGTCTCGGATTAGCGAGATACATGTTCCCGTGGCATTGCCTAGAAGGAGTTGCTGCTCTCGCTGGATAGTTGGACCGAGGAGGTGGAGGTTGTCCGTGGCTTGAACGCAAAAGGAGTACGGATGCGCTGCTGAGTTGCGGCGCTAGGACTTCCTCACGATCTTGAGATCGGCAAGTGTACGACTACATCAACCACATGTTCCTACTCGTTAACAAAACTCGTTGTCTTCGAGGGTAAGTTCTCGTTGGATGTATGTCCACCCATTGCTTTGTACCTAGTAGATAGATCTTGACGTGTAGTTCACACCGTAGGAAATTTTTTGTTTTCTATGTTGCAGACCCAAATGTGGTATCAGAGACTGATCTATGCGTAGGTGCTTTGCACGGGTAGTACATATATGTTTATATGTGGGCGATGATGATCATGTTATTGCATCTTCTATGTATTTTGGATATTGGTGGAATAGTAGGATGAAGCGTCCCGGACCAACCTTACATGTCATCGTACATGAGACCGGTTCCACGACTGACATGCAACTTGTTTTGCATAAGTGGCTGGCGGGTGTTTGTCTCTCCTACTATAGTCAATATCCGATTTACAACGAGTTTCTAATAACTTAGTTATCCTCGTTGTGGTTCATGTTCATAGGTGAGAACGGTTCTATCTCCGAAAGCCCTAAGCCACGTAAAACTTGCAATTGATAAATTAGATGCGTCTAGTTTAGATCATTGCTGGGCTAGTGTATTGATATGGTATTGTTGTAAGTAGATGTATGATAGATACTCTTACAACACACTCAATGTGTAAGTTCCATAGACCTTGGCCTTACACACAAAGTAATGATAGAGATCATACCACGATGCAAGTGATAGAAATCAAATGCATGGACCATATCATCTCACTTTACACATTAGATGTTAGCATCTTATACTGCTAGTTTGGCGCTTTTGATAGCATTATAAGATGATCCCTCATTTAGATATCAAGATAAAAATGTGTTCTTCCTTAAGTATGCACCATTCTGTGGATCGTGTTTCGAGACATGACGTGATGATCGGGTGTACTCGAATCTACGCTTTCATAGGAACGGGTGTAAGACAGTTTTACACACGCGAATACTAAGGTTCTTACTTGGCGAGCCTAGCATGTATAGACATGGCCTCGGAACACGGACCGAAAGGTTAAGCATGAGTCATATAGTTGATATGATGCCCATATAGATGCTCGCCTTTGAAGCTACATCAACTCACGTGATGATCGGACTTGGTGTAGTGGATTTGGTTCATGTAATCACCAAAAGGACACGAGGGATGTCGTTTTTGAGTGGGAGTTCATTAGTAATTTGGATTAGTTGAACTCAATCTATCATAAACTTAGTCTAAATAAACTTTACAAATTCTATTATAGATGGCAGCACCTGCTTTTAATTTCAATGTGTTCATGGAGAAAGAGAAACTTGCTGCGAATGGAGGCAACTTCACCAACTAGGCTATGAATTTGAGGATTCTCCTCACTGCTGCACCACTAGGCCCCCCACCAGCTCCTGATGCCCCTGACGAGGAAAAGAATGTCTATGTGACTCGTCAAGAGGAGCACAACTTAGTTCATTGCGGCATACTGTATGGGCTAGAGCCAGAACTTCGAAAGCGTTTCGAAAATGGCAATGCCTTTGATACCATGGGAGAATTGAAAATGATTTTCGATACCCATGCTGCCGTAGAGAGTTATAATGCTACAGAAAAGTTCTTTAGCTACATGATGGAGGAAAACACCCGATAGTGAGCACGCATCAAAATGTCTGCACGCCGATAAGCTTGTGTCCTTGGGAATAATGATTCCCATTGACTTAGGCATACATCGTGTTCTCCAATCTCTGCCACCTAGCTACAAGAGCTTCGTGATGAACTATAATATGCAGGGCATGAAGAAGTCTCTTCCCGAGCTTCTGTCAATGCTTAAGACTGCAGAAGTGGAGATTAGGAAAGAACATCAAGTGTTGATGATCAATAGGACCACCGGTTTCAAGAAAGACAAGAAAGGCAAGCACAAGGGAAAGAAGGGTGGCAAGTCTCATACTTGCCAAAAAGAAACCCGAGCTGGCCCTAAATCACAATCGAGTGCTACTATTGTAAGGGATCGCCATTGGAAGCGCAACTGCCCCAAGTATTTGGCGAACAAGAAGTCCGGCAAGGCAAACAAAGGTATATGTGATATACATGTTATTGATGTGTACTTGACTAGTAATCGCAGTAGCACCTAGGTATTTGATACGGGATCAGTTGCTAATATATGTAACTCGGTTCAGGGGCTACGGAACAAGCGACAACTAGCAAAGGATGAGGTCAGGATGCGGGTCGGCAATGGATCAAAAGTTGATGTGATCACCGTCGGGACGCTACCTCTCCATTTGCCATCGGGATTAGTTATAAACCTAAATAATTGTTATTTAGTGCCCACGAAAGCATGAACATTGTATCTGGATCGTGTTTGATGCAAAGTGGTCATTCCTTTAAATCTGAAAACAATGGTTGTTCGATTTATAAGAATGATATCTTTTATGGTCATGCACCTATGTTGAATGGTTTATTTTGATAGATCTCGATAGTAATATTACACACATTCATAATGTTAATGCTAAAAGATTAAACTTGATGATGATATGTCTACATATATGTGGCACTGCCGTCTAGGTCATATTAGCGTTAAACGCATGAAGAAACTCCATTCTGATGGACATTTGGAATCACTTGATTTTAAATCATTTGATACATGTGAGCCATGCCTTATGGGCAAGATGACTAGAACGTCGTTTTTCGGTTCAATGGAACGGGCGACAGATCTATTGGAAATCATACATACTGATGTGTGTGGACCAATGAGTGTGTCGGCGCGAGGTGGATATCGTTATTTTGTTACTTTCACGGATGATTTGAGTAGATATGGGTATATCTATTTGATGAAACACAAGTCTGAAACTTTTGAAAAGATCAAGGAATTTCAGAATGAAATGGAAAATCATCGTAATAGAAAGATCAAATTTCTATGGTCTAACCGTGGAGGAGAGTATCTAAGTTACGAGTTTAGCACACACATGAAAGAGTGTGGAATAGTTTCACAACTCACGCCTGCCGGAACACCACAACGTAATGGTGTGTTGGAACGTCGTAATCGTACCTTATTGGATATGGTTTGATCTATGATGTCTCCGAATTCGACATCGCTATTTTGGGGTTATGCACTGGAAACAAATGCATTCATCAGAATCGGGCACCATCTAAACTGCTGAAACGACACCGTATGAATTATGGTTTGGAAACAAACCTAAGCTGTCATTTCTTAAAGTTTGGGGATGCGATGTTTATGTGAAGAAACTTCAACCAGATAAACTCGAACCCAAAGCGGAAAAATGTGTCTTCATAGGATACCCTAAGGAAACAATTGGGTATACCTTCTATCGCAGATCCGAGGGCAAGGTTTTTGTTGCCAAGAATGGATCCTTTCTTGAGAAGGAGTTTCTCACGAAAGGTGTGAGTAGTCGGAAGGTAGAACTCGAAGAGGTTATTGAACCTTCTCTTCATGGAATGGCGAGTGGCACAGCACCGGAAGTTGTTTTGGAGTTGACTTCACCTGATGAAGAGAGAGCTAATGATAATGATCATGAAACTCCGAAAGAGGACACTACGGAACCTCGCAGGTCAAGCAGGACACGTGCAGCTCCTGAACTGTACGGCAATCCTGTTGTCAATTTCATGGTTGATGAAATAGATGACCCTGTGACATATGATGAAGCGATGATGAGCCTGGATTCCAACAAATGGCTGGAAGCCATGAAATCCGAGACGGAATCCATGTACGAGAACCAAGTTTGGAACTTGGTGGACTTACCTCACGATCGAAAGGCCGTTGAGAATAAATGGATTTTCAAAAGAAAAGCTGATGATGATGGTAATGTGACCATCTATAAGGCTCGACTTGTCGCAAAGGGGTTTCGACAAATTCAAGGAGTTTACTACGATGAGACATTCTCTCCCATAGCGATGCTTAAGTCGGTTAGGATTATGTTAGCAATTGCTGCATATTTCGATTATGAAATATGGCAGATGGATGTCAAAACTGCGTTCCTCAACGGTAATATTGAAGAAGAATTGTATATGATACAACCTAAGGGTTTTGTCGATCCTAAGGATGCTAATAAGGTATGCAAACTTCAGCGATCCATCTATGGACTGAAGCATGCATCCCGGAGTTGGAATCTCCGCTTTGATGAGGTGATCAAAGAGTTTGGATTTGTCCAAACTTATGGAGAGGCTTGTATTTACAAGAAGGTGAGTGGGAGAAATGTGGCATTTCTGATATTATATGTGGATGACATATTATTGATTGGAAATGATATAGATCTTTTAAACAGTGTTAGAAGTTATCTAAACAGCAAATTTTCGATGAAACACCTTGGTGAAGCGTCATATATATTAGGCATTAAAATCTATAGAGATAGATCAAGGTGCCTAATTGGTCTATCGTAGAGTACATACCTTGATAAGATATTAAAGAAGTTTAATATGGACGAAAGTAAGAAGGGGTTCTTACTTATGTTGCAAGGCAAGACATTGAGTAAGACTCAAAGTCCGGCTATGGCGGAAGAAAGAGAGATGATGGATAAGATCCCCTATGCCTCGGCCATAGGCTCTATTATGTATGCCATGCTATGTACAAGACCGGATGTGGCACATGCTATTAGTTTGACTAGTAGATACCAATCTGATCCAGGTTCGAAACACTGGATAGCGGTAAAGAACATCCTCAAGTACTTGAGAAGAACTAAGGATATGTTTCTTATATACGGAGGTGAAGAAGAGCTAGTCGCTAAGTGTTATGTTGATGCTAGCTTTGACACTGATCCGGATGACTCTAAGTCTCAATCTGGATACGTATTTCTCTTGAACAGAGCAGCAGTTAGTTGGAGGAGTTCCAAACAACCTGTGGTGGCTGGATCAACGACGGAGGCGGAATATGTTGCTACTTCAGAGGCGGTGCAGGAGGCGGTTTGGATGAAAGAGTTCATCACGGAACTAGGTGCGGTTCCCAGTGCGTTGGACCCAATGGTGATCTATTGTGACAACAATGGAGCCATAGCCAATGCAAAGGAACCGAGGTCTCACAAGAATTCCAAGCATATTAAGCGCCGGTTTCACTCCATCCTCGAGCATGTCAATGATGGAGATATAAAGATTTGTAAAGTACACACGAACCTAAATGTAGCAGATCCGTTGACTAAAGTTCTCCCTAGGGCAAAACATGATCAACATCAGAACTCCATGGGTGTCAGATTTATCACTATGTGAACTAGATTATTGTCTCTAGTGCAAGTGGGAGACTGAAGGAAATATGCCCTGAGAGGCAATAATAAAGTTGTTATTATATATTCCTTATATATAGATGTTTATTTTACATGCTAGAATTGTATTGATCAGGAAACATCAATACATGTGTGTTTAATAAACAAAAAGGGTTCCTAGTTATGCCTCTCTTATAGACTAGCTTGTTGATTAACAAGATGATCAAGGTTTCCTGATCATGGACATTGGATGTTGTTAATAACAAGGTCACACCATTGGTGGAATGATGTGATGAACATTCATCTTAAGTATAACATTACGATCAAGTCATTATGTTTATATTGCTATAACATCATACGAAGTAATCTTTATCCTTAGACCATGAGATCATGTTAATTGCTAACACCAGAAGAGTATCTTGATAACATCAAACGTCACACTTTAACAGAGTGACTATAAAGATGGGTTCAGTACTACGAAGGTGTTATGTTGAGGCTCATGGATCAAGAGTGGAATTTGTCAATCCCAATGATGGATATATATACTCTGGGCCCTCTCGGTGATATCACATTAAGATAGCTTGCAAGCAAGTGATGTGATCACTAGAATGTTATATCACGGGAACGAGAAAAGAGTGCATGTCGGTAACGAGATCAAACTAGGTATGGAGATACCGATGATTGAATCTCGGACATGTAATATATCGAGAGACAAAGGGATTTAGTTACAAGCGTTAAAGGTTCTCACGATCACAAAAGTCATCGTTGAATGTGTAGGAGTCAGTACGGATCTCCAGGTCCCGCTGCTGATTATTGATCGGAGAAGGGTCTCGATCATGTCTGCATTATTCGTGAACCACAGGGTGGCACACTTAAGAGTTACAGCACATATGTTTCAGACGAAAGAATTGCAAAGCGCAGGAATTGTTTCAATAGAAACCGGAAATTGTTTCGGGTGAAATTGCAGAAAGAGGTTCTCCTTATGATATTGAAATATTGCAAGGGGCTATATGTGAATGTTTGTTAATTAAAGTAATTAACAAAATTCTGAATAAATTAAATGAGAGAGCATTAAATTTGGAGAAATTTAATGCATTTAAAGTGGAGACTTTAAAAGGGAATGTGAAGAGGCATTTTAATGTGGAGGGGTTACCACCACATGAATGGGGGAGGTGAGGGGTCACCCCCCTTGCGCCGGCCATGGAGAGAAGGGGCACCCCCCTCCTCCTATAAAAGGCCACCCATTCCCTCCTTCATCCTCACACCTCCTTGTGAAGGATCTCTCTCCCCCTCTAGAATTATTCCCCCATGGTCTCGGATTAGCGAGATACATGTTCCCGGTGGCATTTCGTCTGGAAGGAGTTCTTGCTCACTGGATCGCTGGAGCGAGGAGGTGGAGGTTGTCCGTGGCTTGTGTGCGATGCGGATCCGCTGCTGAGTTGCGGCGCTCGGACTTCCTCACGATCTCGAGATCGGCAAGTGTACGACTACATCAACCACGAGTTCCTACTCGTTAACAAAACTCGTTGTCTTCGAGGGTAAATTCTCGTTGGATGTATGTCCACCTGTTGCTTTGTACCTAGTAGATAGATCTTGGCGTGTAGTTCACACCATAGGAAAATTTTTGTTTTCTATACTGTGGACCCAACAATTGCTACTAGGGAGAAAACAACAATCCTTTGTTCATAGAACAATCATATTGTTTACTTTACACGCAATGTGTAATGCAATTATCTGTTGCTTTCAACTTAATACTGGAGGGAGATTGGATGATAACCTGAAGGTGGATTATTAGTCATAGATGCAGTTGGATTACGGTCTATGTATAATGTTGTAATGCCTAATCAAATCTCATAGGAGTCAAGATGATTAGTACATGTGTGTATGCTTTCTCGATGTTTGTTAATTGCCCCATTGTAATTTGTTCACCCAACATGTTGTCGATCTTAAGGAGAACCACCGCTAGTGAACTATGGACCCCGGTCATTTCTTTTACCATCAATCTACAACTGTTTACTTTTTTCTGTTTACTTTCTGCAAGCTATTACTTTCTTCCACACAATATTTTTAATCCTTTGTTTTCAGCAAAACCGGTGATATTGACAACCTCACTGTAAGTTGGGGCAAAGTTCTGTGGTTGTGTTGTGCAGGATTCCAAGTTGGAAACAACACCTTGGAGGTGTTTCCTTGCTCCTACTGGTTCGATAACCTTGGTTTCATAACTGAGGGAAACTTACTGCTATGCTCATCACACCTTCCTCTTGGGGTTCCCCAACGAGCTCGTTATTACACGAGTCAGCAAGTATTTTTCTTGCGCCGTTGCCGGGGAGGTAAGGTAAAAGGTACTCACAACCTTTGGCTACAAAGCTATCTTCTAGTGCGGTTGCTGGTGTGTGAGTGCTCGAAGTTATTTCCTTTAGATTCTGCAATTTTATCTTTTTGTTTCTTGTTTTTATTTTCACTAGTTAGGCTTAATGGAAAACAACAACAAAATTAGAGAGCTTTATAGTATTTATCTTGAGTTAGGACATGAAGTGTTTGAAGAGAAAATTAAAAAACCTATGGAAATTTATTTGTATGCTAATAGCAATGTTATTAGTATGAATTCTTTGAACACCATTATTGCTAATGCTATGGAAAAGTCTAAGCATGGGGAAGCTGGTTTTGATGAGCATAATATTTTTAGTCCCCCAAGCATGGAGGAGAAGATTTACTTTGATGATACTATGCCTCCAATATATGATGATTACAATGATGAGTATGATATTTTCAGTCCACCTACTATTGAGGAGAAAATTGATTATGATTACAATATGCCTCCTATATTTGAGAATAATAATGATAGCTATTTTGTTGAATTTGCTCCCACTATGATTAATAAGAATGACTATGCTTATAGGGAGAGTAATAATTGTTTTATGCATATGGCTCATGATAAGAATGTTTTCTGTGATAGTTATATTGTTAATTTTATTCATGATGCTACTTAAAGTTATTACGAGAGAGGGAAATATGGTTTTATGTATCTCAACAATATTAAGTTTCCCCTCTTTATGTTGAAAATTTTGAAGTTACACTTGTTTTGCTTTCCTATGCTTGTTGCTTTGTGCTTTCATGACTTGTTTCTTTACAAGATTCCTATGCATAGGAAGTGGGTTAGACTTAAATGTGTTTTGAATTTGCTTCTTGATTCTCTCTTTTATTTCAATTCATATTTCCTATACGAGCATCTTCTGAAACTATCATGCCTAACTTAAAGGCGTTAAAGAAAAGTACTTATTGGAAGATAAACCAAAAAAATTAGTTGAGTCTTGGAAGTTATTGCCTATAATGACCTCTCCTTATCATTTTTTTGTGGTTTTTGTGCCATGAGTAACCTCTAATGAGAGAGAAGTAATGCTTGGGAAAGTTGCTGTCCCGAAACAGATTTTTGTGCTTCGCTGTAAAAATTCGTGAAAAATCTCTGTAAGTCGGTTTGAGCTGTAATTTTTTGTGCTTCTGTCCCAGGTTGTTATCCAACTTTCGTTTGTTCAACACTTTTCAATTTGAGCAACCGAAGGTCTTCGGAAAAATCGGTTTTTACCTGCTGGTATGTTTTGACAGATTTCTACCATTATTTGCATTTGTCTCTTAATCTCTTTCTCTTTGAGTTCTCTTTGATCACTTGAACTTTTTAAAGGAAGTGCTACAGTAGATTGTGTTTTAATGGAAGTTTTACTTTTTTTAAAACTGAACCAAAAGACTTATTATCTTGAGTACACTAATGTTGCTAATAAAGATTATGTGAAGTTTTGTATGGAGGAAAAATGTTAGCTGTATGGAAAGAAGGATGTAATGAGATGAAGAATGGACTAAAGCTCAAGCTTGGGGATGCCATGTGTGTCACCCAAGGAAAAATACAAGAAGTACAAGCGTCAAAGCTTGGGGATGCCCAAGGCATCCCCTTCTTCATCAATAAAAATCTCAGGTTCCTTCCAAACACTTCATTTTTATTGTTTCATGCATAGTTGTGTTATTCTTGGAGCGTCTTCTTTTTGTTTTTGTTTTTGGTTTTTATTTTCTTGGTTTTCTTAGTTTGCTTGAATAAATTGGTTAGACCCCCTCTTTCATACATTAGTTTTCAAATAAGTTTTGTTTGGATTGGTAAAGAGTAGGAAAGCTCATGCTTAAGTGGTAAAAGGAGCTTGTTTTTGACTATGGCCTATGCTTTGTCATGCCATGCTTGGTATTGTTTTGGATTTATGCTTAGTGATCTTTACTGTAGCATGACTTGTTATAAACAATTGAGATTTCTTAATGTGCCTTGGAAGAATCATGCGTTGTTTTAGCATATTAAAGCATAGTATTGTGGTATTCTCCTTTGATGTTTTATTTAGGTTAACTTGGTGCATGCTCACACCATGTTATTACTATATCAAGTCACCATAGCCTTGATGATCCTTTAGTTTTCGACTTGTAATATCACTTTATGCTTTAATAAATGATGTTTTGTCGCTTTGCATGATTATGGCCATTACTGCTCTCTTAGTTGGTCGTTCCCAGTGTTTTGCTAGCCTCCATAACCAAGTATGAGTTCCTCTCATGCATCCAACTCCAAATAAAACCAAGTTATTCCAAAGAGTCCACCATACCTACCTATTAGCATTTGATATTCCAAGTATATTCATGTTTTTTATCTACGTTCCGAATTAAACTTGTTATGTGAAAATTAGTGATTAAAGCTCTCACGAACTTGATGGCACACTTTACTTTTCTTGCACTTAATAAACTTGAACCATTATGTCATCTATGTTGTATATGCTTGCACTTATATGTTGGGGATTAGCAGAACCATGTTGTCATGGGGAACGCTTTCAACATTGCACTTGTACATTGTACCTAGTTGATATCATGCTCTTTTGTCTATGGATGTCGTTGGTGTGAAATGAAAGGGGAGATTGTAAGTGCATGGAATTATGTATGTGTGTTAGAGAAACGCCTGGGCCACCAGTCTAATCCATGCCTAATCATGGTGGAAACCTGCAGCGTAACCATAATGATCTGTCTATGAAGCATTCTTCTTATAAAAAAAGAGATAGAGATTGAGAAAAAGAAAAAAAGAAAAAAAGAGATATGAGAAAAGAGGAAAGAGATAAAAAAGCACCATTTTCCCATGGTAAATAAGAAGATTGCTGAGATGCTCGTTGTCTGCTTGCCTTGTCATTTTGATATGGGGATTCTTCTGTATCATCGGGCAAGGGGTACCCCGTTGGTGGTTCTCTATGATACACATGTACTTACTATTACAAGAACTTAATGGTGACTAAACTTGAGTAGCATGAGGAGCGATCCTCGTATTCAAGGGACATGAGATTTCCAACTTATACTTTGTCAAGCATATACTCCATGGTTGTTCACTTTAACCTTAATCACTTCAAGATGCTTATGATAGGGGCAATGAGAGCTTAAAGCTAATAAGTACCATTATTTTTGGAAGCTCTTCATGAGACTTGAATCCATTTTTCCTTCTATGAAGGCCTTTCTTTTACTTTTATGTTGAGTCTCCACCTTCTATCTTTATGCACCTATTGAGAGAGCTTAGTGGCCATTCTTAGTTTAATGTGCATTGTGCCAAGACTTGTTGATTGATGCATAACTTTGATATTGCTTGTTCTTAAACTATTTGAATCTAGTCACCCTTATGAACTTTGAAGGTGTCCTATGCATTTATATTTTCTACACTATGAGGGACAAGTTGAATGCCACTATACTATGTTTTCTTTATGTGAAACAAACAAGCGTCTTGCGAAGTATTGTTATTCATGAATCTTTTGTTTGTGCCTTTGCATGTTACAACATAGTTGCTATGTCTTATTGCTAGAACTTTATCTTTCATGCTATGTTGAAGTACTATAATCCCAGCTTTCAATGTTTTACAAATACTTTGATCAAGTTTATGATGGTGCATGTCACCTCAAAAATTATTCTTTCTTTTTATCACTTACCTACTTGAGGACGAGCATGAGTTAAGCTTGGGGATTTTGATACGTTGCTAACGTATCTATAATTTTTGATGTTCCATGCTTGGTTTTATCTACTTTCTTATGTTTTGTTCCAACTTTGGAGTACTTTTTATATACTTTCTTGGACTAACCTATTAACAAGATGCCACAGTGACAGTTGCCTGTTTTCTGCTGTTTTTGGTTCCAGGAAAGTCAGAAATGAATATTCTCGGAATTGGACGGGACAAAAGCCAAAGTCAATATTTTACCGAGGGGGACACGGAGCCAGAATACAAGATGGAGAGGGGCCAGAGGGCCGCCACACCACCTGGTCGCGTGGCCAGGCGTGGCCCGTGCTAGGGGTGGTGTGGCCACCTAGGGCACCCCCTCGACCTCCCCTTCCGACTATAAGATGCCTCCGATACAGAAACCCTAAGTACCCGATCAAAATTCCACGAAAGAGTTTGTAGCCGCCATCATCTCCATCCCTAGATCGGGAGAGCTCTGATGCTCTTCCCGGCACCCTGCCGGAGAGGGGAATTCATCCTGGAGGCCTTCTTCATCACCATGCAAGCCTCCGGTGTGATGCGTGACTAGTTCATCCTTGGACTACGGGTCCATGTAGTAGCTAGATGGCTGGTTCTTCTCCTTTGTGCTATCATGTTTAGATCTTGTGAGCTCCGTTCATGATCAAGATCATCTATTTGTAATCCTACATGTTGTGTTTGCGGGGATCCGATGGATATTGAGATGCTATTTTAGATTGATTATTGATTCTATCATGTCTTTGTTATTTGTGATCTTGCATGCTTTCCGTTGTTAGTAGCTATCTTGGCCGAGTATATGCTAGCAACTCCAAGAGGGAGTATTTATGCTCGATAGTGGGTTCATGCCTCTACTAATCCGGGGAAGTGACAGAAATCTCTAAGGTACTATATGTGTTGTTGCTACTAGGGAGCAAACAACAATCCTTTGTTCAGAGAACAATCGTATTATTTACTTTACACGTAATGCGTAATGCAATTATCTGTTGCTTGCAACTTAATACTGGAGGGGGTTCGGTTGATAACCTGAAGGTGGATTATTAGTCATAGATGTAGTTGGATTACGGTCTCTGTATAATGTTGTCATGCCCAATCAAATCTCATAGGAGTCAAGATGATTAATACATGCATGTATACTTTCTCGATGTTTGTCAATTGCCCCGCTGTAATTTGTTAACCCAACATGTTGTCTATCTTAAGGAGAACCACCACTAGTGAACTATGGACCCCGGTCCTTTCCTTTACCATCAATCTACAACTGTTTACTGCTTTCAGTTTACTTTGTACAAGCTATTACTTTCTTCCACACAATACGTTTAATCCTTTGTTTTCAGCAAAACCTCTCTCTGTATCCACCTTTAGTCGGTATTCAGGGTTCCATCCTTTCTTTTTAGTTTCTACAAGCTATTAATTTCTTCCACACAATATGTTTAATCCTTTGTTTTCAGCAAAACCGGTGATATTGACAACCTCACTGTAAGTTGGGGCAAAGTTCTGTGGTTGTGTTGTACAGGATTCCAAGTTGGAAACAACACCTTGGAGGTGTTTCCTTGCTCCTACCGGTTCTATAACCTTGGTTTCATAACTGAGGGAAACTTACTGTTGTGCTCATCATACCTTCCTCTTAGGGTTCCCCAACGAGCTCGTTATTACACGAGTCAATAGTGATGATGCTTAATAGCACCATCAAGAACCTAAGAGAAAAATCACTAGCTTTGAGTGCCAAGAAGTTAAACTCTGGAATCCACATAAAAACTTCAGAAAATGTGTAGACCAGAAAACTCAAGCTAACGCCCGTAGGCGGAATTTTCACAAGTGCAAATGCAAACTTGCACATAAAGGGTTTATATGATCCAAAAATTAATAACTAAAGGAGGTAAAAGACTTAGAAATCATGAGTGAACCAAATGCTTTATTTCATTGATAATATAAGAAACTTATTACATATTATAAAGTATGCTAAGTGTAAAAGGGATGTAGCTGTGCTATGTTCCATGGCCGATCTGTCTCTGGGTAATCATCATTGCAGTCACGAGTGATGCCTAACACAGCGACTATGGTAGCCACATAGCTTCTGCTAGTAGATGGAAGATCTCTAGCATGCCAGCACGTGCTCTTCCTCGAGTAGGTCCATAGATAGACGTCTAGATTCTTCAGCATCATCCTCCTTGTAGGCGCCGACCCTTGGTGCACCGTGGAGGATGTCGGATGGTAGGACGGCTTCTACTCCATAAACCATGAAGAAAGGAGTCAAGCCCGTGGATCTGTTGGGTGTTGTTCTTAAACTCCACAATACATATGGTAATTCCTCCGCCTAGGCTCTAACTTCTTTGTGTAGCGGTGCCTCTAAGCGTGGCTTGATTCGGTGCAAAATTAGTCCATTGGCCTGTTCAACTTGTCCATTAGACTGTGGATGTGCCATAAATGCTAGGTTAAGGTGGATGCCTTTTTCATGACAGTACTCCTCAACTTCTTGGAGAGACAAATTTCTGCCATTATCGGTGATGATGCTATGTGGGAGACCAAATGTCAGGGTTGTTGCCCCATCGAGCTTTCTAATGGGTTTATCTTCAATCCATTTTGTGAACTTATCCACTTCTACTAGCAAGAGTGTAAATCCACAAGGTGCTATTTGCAAAGGTCCTACCATGTCTAGCCCCCATACTGCAAACGGCCAAGTTATTGGTACGGTTTGCAATTCTTTAGCTGGAACATCTGGTTATCTTGCATAAAACTGACACCCAAGACATGTTTGTATAAGCTTGTTGGCGTCCGCCTTGGAAGTTAACTAGTGGAATCCTTGTCGGAAGGCCTTAGCCACCAACGATTGGGCAGCGGCATGATGCCCGCAATCTCCGAGATGTATTTCTCTAAGGATATCAATACCTTATTGCTGGGAGACGCATCAAAGGAAAACTCATGTGGTACTTATTTTGTATAGCTGGCCGTCAATGATGACGTAGCCTTTTTCTCTTCGTACTATTTGCCGGCTTTCAACTTCGTCGGTGGGCAAAGTTTTATCATGTAGATAGTCCATGAACGGTTTCTTCCAAGCCGGAGAGGTCATTGTTACTGTGTTAACAAATGAGTCCACTCTATCTGGGTTGTCGGGGTCCGCTCCCTTCACGGATGGGGTTCGTAAATGCTCCAAGAAAACGCTTGGTAGAATTGGTCGGCGAGCTAATCCAACCTTTGATAGTAGATCTATCGCCTCATTTTTTTCTCCCTTTTGATGTACTTGACTTTGTAGCCATCGAAGCACTTGGCAATCTCGTCTACTTTGTCTCGATATGCCGCCATCATAGGGTTCCACGTGTTCCAGGTGTCAGCCACTTGCTGGGCAACCAAGTCGGAATCTCCACATCAAACTATGCGCTTGATGCCAATATCCTTGGCTACTCGAAGTCCGTGAATGAGGGCCTCATACTCCGCCATGTTGTTTGTAGCGTTGAAGTGGATTTGCATGATGTATTGCAACTTCTCCCGTGCTGGTGATTGTAGTAATACACCAGCCCCCGAGCCGTTGAGTAGCTTTGATCCGTCAAAGTGCATGACCCAATATTCTGGCTCTAGTACAGGGGTATCTTCTGGCAGTTTTGTCCAATCCACAATAAAATCCACCAATGCTTGAGATTTGATAGCATCACGCTTGTAGGTGATATTAAAGGCGGCAAATTCAATGCCTCACTTTTCCACTCTTCCTGAAGTGTCACTATTGTTGATGATGTTGGACAGTGGAGCTTTACTCACTACTGTGATAGGGTGCTCCTGGAAGTAATGCCTTAGCTTTCATGAAGCAAGGAAAACTCCATAAGCTATCTTCTGGTAGTGCGGGTAATGCTGCTTGGATTTTGTCAAGACCTAGCTTACGTAGTAAATTGGTCACTGAACTTTGTATTTGTGCGTCGGTTCCTTGCACTCCACCAAGATGACAATGTTGATTACATGGTTGGTTGCTGCCATGTAGACTAACATAGGTTCCCTTGATACCGGTGCTGTAAGTATTGGTGCGGAGGAGAGTATTCTCTTCAACTCCTAGAGTGCTCCATCAGCTTCATTCGTCTATATGAATTTGTCCGCCTTCTTGAGCAACTTGTAGAGTGGCATATCCTGCTCTCCAAGTCGGCTGATGAACTGGCTTACTGCTGTTACGCAGCCCATGAGCCTTTGTATGTCCTTCAAGCATGTTGGGTGTTTCATGTCAAGGATGGCCTTGATTTTCTCCGGGTTGACCTCAATTCCGCGGTGCAAAACGATGAAGCCCAACAATTTGCCGGATGGCACTCCGAAGATGCACTTCTTGGAGTTAAGCATCATGTTGTACTTCCGAAGATTGTTGAAGGTTTCCTGCAAGTCGACGATAAGGTCATTTGATTTCTTTGAAATTATCGCGGCATCATCCACATAAGCATGTACATTGCGACCTATTTGGTCATGTAGGCAGCGCTGCATCCTCCGTTGGTACGTAGCACCAGCATTTTTTATCCCAAGGGGCATCATAACGTAATAGTATGTGCCATAAGGTATGGTGAACGAAGTGGCTAGTTGGTCTGACTTTCGCATCCGGAATTGGTGGTAACCTAAGTAAGTATCGAGAAAACACAGAAGTTCAGAGCCAGCCGTCAACACAATGACTTGGTCAGTGCGAGGCAAAGCAAACGGATCCTTCGGACATGCTTTGTTCAAGCTGGTGTAATCAACACACATTATTAGTTCATTGATTCCCTTTTTGGGGACAAGTATAGGATTTGCCACCCATCGGGTGTGAATAACTTCTCGGATAAAGCCAGCCTTAAGTAACCTAGATATCTCTTTGCCTATAGCCCTTCATCTTTCATCACCAAAGCATCGTAGAGGTTGTTTCACCGGTTTAGCATTGGGATCAATATTCAAGCTGTGCTCGGAAAGTTCCCTAGGTACCCCTTTCATGTCGGCAGGTTGCCAGGCAAAGATGTCCCTATTCTTACATAGGAACTCGACGAGCGCACTTTCCTATTTGGGATCCAGGTTCGTGCCAATGGCGGTGGTCTTGGAGGAATCTCCTTCAACAAGCTCCACCTGCTTGGTCTTGATGGTGGCCTTGAATGCGGATTCAGCAACAGTGATTTTCTTCTTTGAAGATGGCATCTCCGAGGCATCGACCTGGCTCTGGATCTCCTTGAACTCCTCACCATAGAGGACCTCTTTGGCGAAGGCAACCTCGCTGAGCTCGCACTCCCGTGCCTTGGTGAAGCTTCCATCAACGGTGATGATGTTGTCTGGTTCGGGTATCTTAAGCTTGCTATAGACAAAGCATGCACTTGCGAGGAAGGAGTGGAAGATGCCACGTCCAAAGGTGGTACACGCTCTTGAAAGGCACTACTTCAAAGGTCATGAATTCTTGGCGGTAATTGTTGACATCGCCAAAAGTGACCAGAACAGTGATGCAGCCCAAGGAATTTGCTTGTCAGCCAGGGACAACACCATGGAACACGGTGTTGCTCTTCCTTAGCTGGGTCTTTGTCAAGTTCATCTTGTGTAGTGTATCTAGGTACATGATGTTGATGCTGCTTCCACTGTCCACGGGGCACTTGGTGAACTCAGTGTCGCCAATCAAGGGGTTGATGACCATGGCATACTAGTTCTCTGTTGGGATAAGATCTGGGTGATCTTTCCTATCCCAAGTGATTGGAATCTCCGACTACCTGACGTACTGGGGAACCAGAAGAAGGGTAGCCATCGGTATCCTCAGGGAGGTTTTCTAGGCCTGGACGGTGGGGGTGCCAAGGAAAGTGTGGTAGACTGGAGCCTTCTTCTCGAAGGGGTTTTTCCCTTTGCCCTCGCTCTTATCGGCGGACTTGGGTTCCACATCTTCGTCCATATCACTTGAATCCTTGGACTCCACCTCCTTCTTCCCTTTGCACTTTCCGCGGGGTCTGTTTTTTCGACTTTGCTTGTAGCCGGATTCAGGGTCTTCCTTGAGGTCATTGACAAACTTGCATTGGTGGTTGGTAGAGTGGCTTTGCCTTTTGCGTTGACGTGGATGAAACATGGCATATCATGGTACTCTTCATACGTTTAGGGTACACGAGGTGCTAAGGGTGTAGAATCACTCCTCTGCTGACCATGGCTAGCCCCCGGCCACGACCACGTTGTCTGCCTCCGCCTATGCCGGTGAACATTGTGGCGACTATGTCGGCTGTTTCCTTCTCTTCAGGCGGAGTCTTCCGCTTGTTGTTATTGTTTTTCATGGCATGTGTAGGAATTGCTATTGCCGGCAACGATCCGTGCACGTCGTCATCAGCAGCGGCGAACTCCCTAGCCATGGCGATCACTGCGTTGAGGTTGAGCCTGTTGTTGTCTTGCTTGCGTTTCAACGTATGCCGGAGCAAAGTCCCCTTCTCCAGACCGTCGATGAAGGTAGCCATAGCGGTTTGTTCGTGTACCCCGCGCATGAATTTTTCATATCTAGCCAGCGGGAAAGGTAAGTACGAGAGGATTCGTCCTTTACTTGTACGCACCGTTGTAGGTCTCCGACAGTGCAGGGATGCTTGTACGTGCCATCGAAGTTCTTCGTGAACGCTTCATGCATGTGCAACCAATTGCATATTGATTTCTCCGGCAAGTCGTCAATCCATTGTCGGGCGGTGCCAGTGAGCATAAGTGTGAGGTACTTGACAGAGACATTAGGGTTTCATCCTGTGATGTAAATCGCTTTTCTGTAGTCCTGCAACCATGTAACTGGCCTGGTAGTGCCATCATAGGGTTCGATTGTCTTGTCAATCCGAAGACCCGTGGGGTAAGTTGTGGCCCGTATTACTGGTCCAAAACAATGTGTCCCAAGGCATGGGAGCTCCCGTGCTTCTTGGGTCTTGTCCAGCCGTGAACATGCGCCGTATGGCTCCGGTTGCTTCCCTTTTTTGTTATGGGGAGGAGATTTGTGGTGCGATCTTTTAGATCTGCCATTTCCTCCACCATGATGGCTGTTGGGTGGCGACAGTGGCGGTGGAGGCGGTGGGTTAGCCTTCTTGCTGCTCCCTCCATGCGACTCCTCACGCCTGTCGCGGTTTCTTCTCAGACGTGGTGCTTCCTTGTAGGATCTGATCTTGTGTCCTTCAATGCCGCTGCGCTCTCCGACATGCCGGGGCTGCTCGCCATGGTCACATATAACGATACCGACCTAGGTACGCCTAGGTGGTGGCATGCTTGTGCGGTGGCACGGCTGTGGTTCCTCGTGACGCCGGGATGGCGGGGGTGGCGACGATCGACGGACGAGCCTTTTCTCCGTGGTTGGAAGATATG
Source organism: Avena insularis (assembly GCA_023614405.1). Taxonomy (NCBI): domain Eukaryota; kingdom Viridiplantae; phylum Streptophyta; class Magnoliopsida; order Poales; family Poaceae; genus Avena; species Avena insularis. Next base: position 250,882,314 of record CM042696.1, read on the forward strand.
GGTATGGCATTAGTCCTGGTGTGCGCATCCCTCCGTCTTTGCTTTGTGGAGCATGTGTGGGATACCTCATCACGGGGAGATCTTGGCCTTCTGCGGCTATTCAGAATTGACTAGCAAAGCTCCGGGTTGGACTCAAGCCTCTGCGAGGTAGCCTTTTCCTGTTGCTTGCATGCCTTAGCGACACGATCATACACCTGAGCAACTGCTTCTGGTGACCTGTCTTTCTCTAGGAGGGTCTTGGCGACGGCAATGTTGAGGGCGAGAGTTGGCATTACTTGCCTCCCCTCTGAATCAATGTACGGGGTGGCCTTTTCTAGTTTGGTTCTGTCATATCCCAACCTGCGCCGAATGCCAGGGTCTTCGATGATGTGAGCTAGTGCTTTCTATGCTTTGTGCTTTAGTAGCAACTGCTTGTACTCAGCCTCCATAGCTCTTGTCGCCTTGCTGGATTGCTGCACCTTGGCCATGTCCTGGTCTAGTTGAGCACCTTGCTCTATGATGCACTTGGCCTCCTCTAGGATTTCTGCAGGCTTCTCGTCAAGATCCATAACGCTCCGGATATGGGCAACAGTAATGGTCTCAACGAGGATTGCACTATATATTGCCTTGTCGGCAGGAGTAACCAATGGGTTGCCAGCTGCAGACGTTGACGGTGGCGGATTTGTTTGCTTGGAAGTACTGGGGCCCGTGGTGAGTTCCTACGCCTGCTGCGGTTGGATAGCCAGAGGGGCATGGCCTTGGCCAGAGCCAGAGGCTCGGTACCCCTCTTTGTCGCTGCCACTCTGGTTACCACGGGTGTGGCCGGAGCTCTCTCATGTTCCGATTCATGTCCGTCTTCTTCCATCACGCTCCCGATGGCGACTAGTACCTGGTGGGCGGCGGAGCTCTCTCGGCGTGCTCCTCCTTGTCAATCTCCTGCTCGATCTCCCACATAACAGCATCATATTCCTCCGAGTTAGCGTCTGAGCCGCCAACATCCATGTTGATGTTGGCGTATAGCGTGTCAAGGACGGAGTCGGAGTTAGTTTCGGTGTTGTTGACCGTGGATGTGGAGGGTGATGGAGGCGGACCGTTGTTGTTGCTTCCTTCGGCTTCGGGCCCAGGCATAGCTTGTGTTTTCTCCTCGGCGTCCGCGTATTCATTGACGATTGCGACCATCTCACCAAGGGTGAGAGGGCCTGCGGCCTGCCGTCTTCGGAGGGTATGGCAGAGGAGTGTTTCGGGCGTGAGCCCTTCCACGAAGTGGTAGACAAGTCCGTTAGCACGGTCACCTTCTAGGGTTTCTCTTACCCTCATCCACCTGGCAAGGTATTCACGGGGGATTCCCCCTCCCTCTGAACACATCTAGCCAGATCGAAGATGGTGACGATGCCGACAAAGTGTGACCTTTGCATCTCTAACACTAGGGGAGGCCAAGCAGATTTGCGGGGTCCTTCCACCGTTATATCCCGCATAGGGGTGGTTTGGGTGGGCCTTGAATTTTCCAGAACTAAGCCGCCATACTCTAGAGAGAGGTACGGCCTAGATTCTTCCGCGAATGTATCCTGCCCGTAGGCGGTCCGTGCGGGCCTTGACGAGTTTACGACTTCCTGGGAGCTAGGACCCAAGTTAGTTTCTCTAATGAAGATGTGGATGTCTCTGAAGAGGATGACGGAGCAGTGCGTAGGGTTCGTCTTTGCCGGCACCCAGAATTCATCTAGAGGGACGATCAAGACATTGCCGGAGAAGAGAACGTGTTCGATGGCTATGGTGTCGCCGATTCCCACGAAGAGCTTGGACCTCGCTCGGTCTAGAGGTCGAAGCGCCTCTTGCCCCACAGTGGGCACCAACTGTCATGGTATTACCGACGAGTACGCCATGGAGGGGTCCTCACAGTGCATGTTTACAGACCTGGGGTAAGGTAGAGAGTTGGTGGGTACGAGGAAACATAGCTTACCTAGGTTCAAGTCCCATGATGACGGCGGAACTCTACTCGTGCTATAAATCACTATAATGTCAATACGCCAAGTTACAGAGGTCGGTTCGCTGTGCGAGGTGTTATATGTTGTATGTTGAGTGTTGCCTAAAGGCTGTAACATCCCAAAACTTTAATCAAGGTTATCAAGTTTCTAATCACCCAAATTAGGGTTAACAAAAACTTTTTAGAATTAAAATGATTATGAATGCATGTGTATGTTGCATTAGAGTATAATTGTTTGAAAATGCCATGTTGGATTGTTCTAAATGATATGAAATGGTTTAAGGGTGAATGCCACATCATCTAGACCATTTATAAACAAATTCCAAAGAAAAAGAAATCAAATAAGATTAAATAATGCAAATGGTCATTTTGATTAATCCACTAGGCCACTTTAGGTGTTCCTAGAAGTCAATTTCAAATAGAAACATTCTCAACTCTTTTCACCCCTTGCTAGACCAAGTAAAGATGTACCAAGGCCCACTTTACAAACTTACAAAAACCTTTAGTAAGGAAATTTAAATGACATTTGAAAATTGAATGAAGTGTAGGTGTTAAGATCACCATTTCTCAAAAACCAACCAAACCACTTCACCTTGACAATTCCTAGCAACTAGAGACTACCAAGCATAAGGTAAGATCACACACCAAAAATCTTTCCAAAATTTGAATTTAAATCTCTTGTGGACATTTGATCGAACACCTGGCAGACAAAACTAAGTTGGCCTAACTATTATTGTTCTTGATCAATGCGTTGTCCACCATTTTGCCCCTTTACCCTCCCCTTGTCCCCTCTAGTCACAACCAGCACCAATGCACCACTCCTAGTTGTTGTTTGCACCAGTGCCGAGCCACCCCGAGCCCTCCATGCCAGTCGACCATGGGCAAGCCCTAGCAGACCGCCCCGAGCTCGCCCATGACGCCTAGGAGGTAGGCGAGGCCACAGTGCCGCCCTCTGTCCCCTCCCCGAGCAGAGCCGAGCCATGGACCACCCACAGAATGCCACGCCCAGAACGTCTGCACCATGCCGAGCATGCGCCAAAGCACAGCGCCCGACAAGCATGCACACACCGCGCCTCGACCGCAGCCCGCGTGCACCGCTTCACCATGAACCCAGGAACCGCCTAGACATGCCCGTTTGTCGCTGTTTGACCCACAGCCACTGTGTGCCGCGTTGAACGCTGCTTCTGCCGTGCAGAGCACCAGCCGCGACCGACCAAATACCACCGCCCCTAGCCGCGCCTTTAAGCCATAGAGGACCGCCAGGGAGCACTACGTCGACCGCCGCTCGTAGCCATGCTGATAGTAGCCCGTAGCCATGTCGCCACCGCCGCCCGACCATGTTGCGCTGCCCCCTTCCTCGAGCTATATATAGAGGCCACCTCCAGCCTCATTCCTCACACCATCTGACTCCCCTCTCACCACTGACCACCCCACACATCTCCCCGGAGCCAATCGAGCTGTAGTTCGCCGGAATTTTGCCGGAGCTTGCCGCTATAGAGGAGAAGAGGCATCGTTGATTGGAGCTATCCCAGGAGCCACCGCGACCATGCCTAGAACCGCCGCCGTCTACCAGTTCAATCGCCCCCATCGCCATGTCTAACTGGAGCCCAGGTGAGCCCCCACGTACCCCCACCGTGTCGCGTTAGGGTTCGTTCTCGCCGGAGCTGTTCGCCGGAGACGACGAACCACAACCGTTAGATTAGGTTCTAATCGCACGGCTGATTTTGCCCCGTACCACTTCATGTTACATGTGCCGCTGACATGCGGGACCAGCCTGTCAGTAGCCTGCTACGCCGCGGAGTGCCACTGGGCTGGCCCGTTTAGTTTCCCACGCTAGCCCACAGATTCAAATAAGTGTTTTTCCATTTAGATTTAAACTAGCTTGTGTCCACTTGTTTAAAAATCAATTCAGAAAGATTTACTTAACCAAATGACATGATTCAAATTTTGTTAGAAATATATTTAAAATATCTATCCATTCCCGTTGGATTTAAATCAATTGGAGTTAGAGATAATCTATAGAAAAAATAACAAGATAGAGACTTTTCTACATTCAAACATTTTTCAAAAATCAACCATAATAGCTTTTGAGTTGATTCCAACTCTCAAAAATCAAATTTGATGATATCTATCTGAATATGTAAAAATATTTAGGTTTGCATGTAGTGACTTTGGACTTGTACCAAAATAATGCTATATAGGCATTTCTAGTCACTTTAAATCTATTAAATAATAAACTTAAACTTTAAAAAATGACACCAACCCTTTAAATCACATTCCCATGTATTGGAATATGTGGTGATGACATGTGTCCACATGATCCCATATTTTAATTGGAGAATATTAAATCTTAAATATTTTCAATGAGTAGAAATTACTTTTCTAAAATAAAATGAATAAAACTAGTTCTTTAAATATTTTGATGATTGTGATGATGCTAGATCATCAAGTGTGTGCCTTAGTGTACTAAATAGACTTAGTTAAGTGTTGTTTGGTGATTGTGTATCCCGTGTTCCTTTATAGACGATAGTACCGACCAAGTCTACGAGGAGGAGGAGTTCTACCCCGAAGAAGACGAGGAGAATTTCAATCACTACACCAACCAAGGTAAGCCATCATTAACAATGCAAGCTAACACTTGCAAGCTTGGTAACCTAAGCAAAATTCCTTAAGCATGCTTTGGTTATACCATTTTGATTTATGCCCATCCCAAGTTTTTCTTGCAAGCTTTACCTTCTTTTACTTTACCAGAGTTCTTTACTTTTCTTATAGATAGCATAAAGAGTATAAAACTTGGCCTATCTAGTTATACCTAGATGTCATTCTATGGCATGAGATTGAAGATTAGCACCCCTCTTTAGCGAACACTCTTAACCTTAGTGGCTAGTGCTAAGCATAAAACTTAATCACTTTAGATGGGAATACTTGGTGAAAATGATTATGAAAACCTTGGAATGATGAGTCATTCTATTGAGATGTTTTGACATGTGTTGAGAAACACAAATGGTTTATGATGATGAAAATGTTGAGGCATGATCCTTAGCCCTTTATAAAAATTGATGGTTGGGTTCGAATGCGATACCATTCCAATGTTACCGTACAACCACAATACCTCAATTGGGTAAGGCTTAGCCGGAAGTTTATATGCATTAGTATGGGTTCCCTCGCGGAAGAGGTTTGAGCTGAGGCTACCTCTTGATGATGTCCACCTATGCAGTCCCCAGGATGGCAGATGACCATGGCTGGGAGGCCAAGCTCATAGGGGAGGTGCCTATACTAGAGTGTGTAATTGAAAGGTTATGATTGATTATCCGCATACTAAGTATGATGATTCAGGGTTATCCCTGACGGATGTATCGAATTTTGTGGTGAAAGTGTACCACCTCTAAAGAGTGTCAAACTATTCAAATAGCCGTGTCCACGGTCATGGACAGTTGGAGTGGCCATACTGTTCCGTTGTCAGATGTTTTCAAAGTGACTTATGAAATGAATGGTGACTTTGACTTGACCACGGCAAGGTTGTGACTATCAAAACTAAGTTCCCAACTTAAGTGATTTAGAACATTAAATTACCTTTCTTTACTTCTGAACTCAACTTAGGTTTCAAATTAGCTTTTGCAACTAAACTTAGAGTTTAGCATTCCTATTAGAATTACCTTACTTGTTAGTGATAGTTTGCAAGTACTTAAAGAGTACTCATGGCTTTGTCCCTGGCTATTCCCGTGGCCAGACTATGAGGAGGACTATCCGGAAGAAGGACAGCAGGACGGCTATGACAACTAGGATCATGTCCCATCGTCAGCATTGCCTGTGACACTGAAGATGGAACCCACCGCTACGCTTATTATTCCGCTACTTGTTTGTACTAAGACTGGATCATGAGATCCTTTATTTGTGTAAAACCTTAGTATGGTTTGTAATGGATGATGTAGTGTGATATCCAATCTGTTATGTCTCGCAAAAATGGTAATCCTGGGATTGCAATGTATGGCATAACAGGCATCTGGGATTAAAAATCCGGGTGTTGACAAAGGCTCCCAGAGGTCTAGTTTATAAAGGCACCGGAACCTAGGGCTACTGTGAAAGGACCTTGTCGGACCAGTTATAGAGTCCTACACTAATACTAACTAGTCTTCGTGTCTTGTACTCTAAGGCTCCGAGTATGTCGGTGACTCCTACGTAGCCTTCCTTCATCCAGCATGGGCCTCCCTTCGGGATCCGTCTAACTAGGTCGCCCAGCAGGCCATAGACCTTGCTACAAACTATGGGCCACCCGGGTTAGCCGGATTAGAGACATGCTATGATGATACCCATTTGGCATATCCCCAATAGGCCGGCAGCTAGAGCCTCAAAATATATAGGCATCTTCATGAAAGTTGTAGGGTTTAACGAGACGAAGTCATCGCCACCTGGTATGGCCAGGCGGTACGGGCGGACCGTGCCCATACAAGTGGTCGTTAAGCTTGCAGACACCCTGGAACGCCTCTCCAATTACTTGGTCATGTGTACTTCCTCAAAATCCTCCATTATGACTCCTTATTTTTCTTTAAAAGATGTGATTTCCTGCATAACATAAATCAAAGAAGGGATTTGCATATCTTTGCAATTATTAGTCATTAGTGGCAAGAGTTGAGAGTTTCTTGGGCAATTTCTTAACCAAAAACAACATTTAAACAAAGTGGAAGATGGCAAAAATCGAATCCATCAACTTCCCCAAAGCTCAAACCTTGATCATCCTCGAGCAAGAAGAACCAAAAGAACTATAAGGAATTCAGCGTTTAAAGTTGAAACATCAAGAATAAGAGTTCACTTACAGTCGGTAGTCGTATGTGCTCAACGCTTCATTCATTTGCGAAGCTTATCAAAGTTAGAGAGATGACAAGAATACTATACAAGCTTTGGTAATATAAGTATATGTAACTAGAAGTGTAGCAATCAATCCAATTCCTCTAATTAACTCTCATCTTGCCAAGGAACACTATGATGTTTAAATAGCATAATTGAGTAAGAGAGTTTCATGTCCCAAGTAGTATAACAATGAAGTGTCTTGTTTACACCCACATCAATAAATCAAGTCTATCTAAAACACTTCTAATCCAAGCATTGTCTTTCAAGAAAAATTTGTAAAGTAGTAATGAGACCATGCCAAGGACTTGTTACGTGGATCCTCATAGATATCTTTTTTCTTTCTTTTATTTTTCAAGGATCGCTGATTGTTTATTTTGCAAGTGTTTGCACAGCCTTTGAGAATACCAATACTTTTGCCCATATATTGACACGGATTCCACTCATGTCATCAACTCATAGCCAAAATCCGGGGTTATACCATAGATTGTTCAAAAGCTAGAGGAGTTGTTGGCATCCCAAAGGTGTGCATTAGAGACATAGAACAAATTTGTCTCACTTCTTTCTCTTTCTCTTATTTGGAGCTAGTACCGTGGTTTGATCCACAAGGTTAGCTTTGGCATGCATCACAATTACCACTAGACTTTATTTCAATCAAACAACTCCTTTCATGAGTGTCATTGAGACGATCAAAATATCTATGGGATTAAGTATCATCAAGAGTATACTCCCAAGACAATCATTCATCAAACAAGTCGTAAATTTCAGACCTTTTCTTATTGTACTTGTTTGGCATTATTATTTCCAAGGCAAGCCTCGGTTAACTAAAAGAACTAGAGCAAGAGCTTTAAAAACTAATCATCATACCAATAAATGCCTTACTCTAACCATATTAAATTACTTCCCACTAGCATGGCATCTTAGCAAATCAACCAACTAAGACAAATGACTCAAACTTCATCAGTGGGAGACATAGGACATACCTCTCATAAGTGACTTCATGATCCTCTTCCTTATAGGGATGTGTTCCTTCAAAACTCAAACACGATTACTCATCAAATGATATTAAAGCAAAGAGGCAAAGTGTGAATCCACATTTACGAAAAAGGATAAACAGAAAAATATTTTTGTATTTTTTGAGGATAGGTATTAAAAAATATAAAAGAACTTGTGACCAAGCAAGGGTTTTAAGAAAATAAAAACAAACGAAATAAACTAAAACTAAAGCAAATTAAAAAGCAAAGTGTTGGAACAAGCCAACATGAGTGTTTCAAATCTCCCAAGGAGCTGGAGTACAACCTTTTTATTACACAAATAAATTTGTCGGGGGAACACATCCCCAATCTCAGGCTTTTGCAAGCCCTTTTGTTGCTCATTATGGTGGCGGTGGATAATCTCCCACATTCCATTGGCTGCTCCAATCATGGAACTGGGTGGCCAGGCTTGCAGTGGCATCTCGAGGGTTGACGGAGAGGTTGTTCATGTTTTAAATATTTTCTTCGAGTGCATAGATGTCTTCATAAGTGGTGTAGTAGTTTGGTGGTTGCACATCTTGTTCGGGTTCCCCTTGTTCTACTTCTTCATCTTCTCCTCCTCCCACGGGTATTTCTTGTTGGCATAGATTAGCTTCAACCTACATCCATCATTGATAGAGAATAAACCGTTAGGTAAATAAGCTAGGATAAAATGATCTGCTCCAGGTATATCGAAGAAATATCTACCATGATTTTTAGAAATCATACCACATGCTCTTAGAGTAGAAAGAGCGAGACGGTTACCTCCAGTCAACGGTTGGATGTTACCTAGGTTGATGCAAAGTGCGCGTGCAAGAACGGTCACACGTCCTCCACATATGGGTCCTCGAGATTGAAGAGCCTGATGCTTGAGATAAAACACAAGAAGAGCGCCCAAGTTTGGCGTTAAGTTACAATTGATAAGGGCAGCTTTTTCGAGGATCAACATGTCCTCCTCATTAACTCTAGTAAACTCACCACATGCCTTCAATGTGTTAGCAATCACATAGAATAAATATCGAATAGCAGGATGATCAATTTGGTTCCCCTTGGGTGTGTTTCCACGAATTCTCATCAAATTAAAATATTGTGAAGGGGAAGGATCTAAAACAAAGGTAGGTGTGCGTACATTGGTCGTGTTATTGGAAAACCCAAAGAATTGAGCCCATTGGATGAGTGTCAAAGTAACTCACAGTTCATAAGGCCGAATTTAATTCGATCAACTCTGGGTCTTTGTTCCTCGGAACAACCATAAGGATCCACCGTGTGTGTCAAGGTGCAGAAGAACTCAAGCGTCAAGCGGCGATATGTCGCAACATCCTAAAAGACAAAATTGTACAGACCAACATTGTTGCAAAGTAAATCAAAATCACCACAAATGCCAAGTGGGTTCAGGATATAAGGACACACCCACTTGGTGGACTTGATCTCTCGAATCTCGAGACAATTGGAATGTCTCAGATGGAACTCCTCGACAAACTCGATGCCAAGTGACTCGGGGGTTAACGTATAAATGGGTGGTGCGGAGGATTCCGCAGCCATCTCACGTGTACGACTCCTCATGTTCATCTAATAAATAAAACAAGACAAAGTAAATAAAGTTTGCTAATAATTTTTTTGGTCTAGTAGAAACATAGTATAAGTGATTTTCTACACTAACTATAAAAGAAACTCCTCTAAAAACAATGCTAAGCATACTTAATATCAAGATTGAATCAACAGCAAGACCTATGTATAGATTGACAATGATGAATGATCGAGTGAAGCTTTTGCACAAATAAGTTGGAGATCGGAGGAGAATCATACCTTAGATCGAGTGAGTGCAAAGAATCTAAGAAAGATTGAGTGAATTTGAAGATCCAATGGAGGTGGTTTGAAGTTTGGAGGAAGAAGAAAGAGAAAAAATAATTTGGGGATTTTTAGGTTACCTCCTCGGGGTGCTTATGGTGGACGCATACGTGGTACGGGCGAGCGGTACGGCCGGAGCCCGCCCGTACAGGGTGAATGACCTTGGGTGCGACGACTAGTCCCAGGCGGTGCACTCGGTACGGGCACGCGGTACGGTCGTGCGCGCCTATATTGTTGGTCGTTAACACTGCGGTGACTTTGCTTGAAATTTGATATTTGCGTAGGGGTACGGTACGTGCACGCGGTATGTGCGCGTCCGGCCATACCAGTGGTCGGTATCGACGCTGTTCCTTTCGGCAAACATCAAAAAAGTATTTCTCTTTGGCTCGATGTGGTATGGGTATTTCACATGGGTTGCCTCCCATGAAGCGCTTCTAGTTAAGGTCAATTAGCTTGACCTCGATGGCAATCACTTAGGTTTGTGAAGTGGAACACCCACTCCAAAGTAATTGGATTTCAAAGTAATTACACCATCATCATCATTAGGCTTGGCCTTCTTGTTCCTAGGTAAGTGGACTACAAAAGGATCTCTAGATGGTAGCCCTATTCTCACATTCCCTTCATTTAAATTAATCAAAGCTTTAATAGTTCTTAGGAATGGCCTACCTAGAATTATAGGTGCTATGGGATATTTAGGCATGTCCACAATAACAAGATCAATAAGAGCATTACCTTCATGCTCAAATATATCATCTAGCTTAGCTGGAAGCTTATCAGCTAGTCTTTTATACTCCATCTCTAAATCATGAACCTTAGATGCTACTTGTTGTATAAATTTTTGGTACATAGCATCGTTACCTTGTTCTATTCATGGATTCTTAACGGTGATCATCTTGAATAGATCTTTCACGGTATATTCCGGTGTTAGCGCGTTGCTATAATCTAGCTCTTCAGGTTTTTCATCATTGGTTACCACCCTCATCATTTTGATGTCTTCTGCCAGATTTGGCTCGGGTTTTCTAGCAAACTTTGCTAGTATGAGAGCTTGTGTCTCGGCTACCTTACCCAGCTAAGCCTCCACGGTCTTTGTGCTTTCCTATAGAGCCTACACATCATTTCTAATTGCAATGGCCTAGTTAGATAATCTTCCTATACTACTTTCATGGTTCTCTGTAATCTTAATAAGCATATTATTTTGATCGGTTTGCTCAAACGGGAGCTTGCCATGATTTGCTCCATTAGTATTATCATAATTATTATAAGGAGCTCCTACAAGATTAGCATGATATTTTTGAATATTAGAAGCATAACTACTTTTCGATGCAGGATTAAAAGGAGTATGAGCTATAAAATTAACATCATTAACATCGGTAGTGATAGAATTAACTTGGGTATCTTCCTTACCCTTTACTAAGCTAAGCAACTCATCTACCTTAGATGTAAGCTCTTCATTATTTACCTCGGTAGTTGAACTTACTCTCTTCGAGGTTCTTTCCACATGCCATTGGGCATGGTTATTTTGCATATCATTAAGTAACTTCTTTGCAACACTCACATGCTTTCCCATGATCATTCCTCCTGCTGTAGTATCTAGCATAGACTTAGACATTGGGTTAAGACCATTATAAAACAAATGTAATATAAGCCACTCTTTCATCCCATGATTAGGACAGTTTATTATGGCTTCTTTCCTCCTTTCCCACGGAAGCGCTAGTGGCTCATGGTCTTCTTATCTAAAACTTGTAATGTTGGATCTTAGCTGCATAGTCTTAGCTGGGGGGAAATTTTTTGTCATAAACAAATTAGTACATTCCTCCCAAGATTTAATAGTGCCCTTTGGTAGAGGTAGCAACCAATCCTTAGCCTTTCCTCTAAGAGAGAAAGGAAACAATCTTAGCTTAACAGCATTTGGATCTACATCCTTAATACACATCATGTCACAAATTTCAGTAAAAGTATTTAAGTGAAATCCTGAATCTTTAGCAGATGAACCCCCAAATTGGTTTTGTTGAACTAAACTTAAAAGGTTAGGTTTCATCTCATATGTTTCCGCATCAACTGCGGGCTGAGTGATGGGTGCACGAATAAAATCATCAGTGGGAGTAGCATACTCCCCTAATCTCTTTTGAGCCATGGCTCTTATCTTTTTGGTAAAAAAAATTAAGTAATGAAAATGAATAACAAGTAACTATTTTTTTGGGTTTTCAAGGAGATAACAAGAAAGTAAACTAATAACAAGAATTGAACTACAACTAATAATAAAACTAAAAACAAGGTCTCTAATGACCTCAACGGGATAGAGAAATTGCTTCCTCGGCAACGGCTCCAGGAAAAAGGTTGATACCTTCGATCTGGATTCACGGATGTAGTATAATAGATTTTTCCCTAGAAGACCTAGGTTTAATCGAACCTTGGAAAGCATACTAAAAGGTAATAAAAAGGACATGTCTACAAGACTTTGTTTGTTCGTTTTACCTTAGTTGACCAGACCAATCTAGTTTACTTTATAACGGGTTTGAATCAATGGATGGAGATAGGCTAGGGTTAAAGATCCACCTACAGCTGCACATCAAATGGGATAAAAGATAATAATAAGCATAGTCATGTATAATGTTTGTATTGATATAATCTCTTGTGGGAAACACATCCTAATATTCTTGAGCCCCCATGATGCAGTGGGCCTAGCAATAGACTTTTAGTCCAACCGAGAGTACACCAAAGCCATGGGTTACAAACGATTATTAAGTGCAAAACACAGATCAAAGCTTTAAGAGGTGATGTTTTTGTTGATCCCGAATGGGGCACTAAGTGAAGACCGTACTACCCTTTCTGTCACTGAGGTTCCTATCATATCACCGCTAGCCAAGTATCTCACCTCAAGCCTTTATCAATCCATGGGATCTTTTGTACCTAAAATTCCAAAGATCGAGACAAGAGACAAATAAAAAAGATACAGATCACAATTCCAAACAAAATAAAATTCTCCCATGATCTAGATGCACATAATCGCTACGAGGTTTCTCCCCAACCCGTAGCCCGTGAGGACTACTCACTCATAACAAATAGATCAGAGATAGAAAACATCATACAAATACTTAGATTGAAATCAAATATTCTTACAATGGTCGCCAAATCACAAGGAGATCTAAAGTACAAAGCAATGGCTATGGCTAGTGTATGGATGGATGAGGGAAGTGATGAACAATGTATGAACAATGGTGTGGGTCTCCTTTGGTGGTGTTGTGATGCAATCTGAGAATGGCGGCTCTCTGGATGGCGGCTGGAGCCTCAAAATATATAGGCGTCTTCATGAAAGTTGTAGGGTTTGACAAGACCAAGCCGTCACCACCTGGTATGGGCGGGCGGTACGATCAGACCACGCCCGTACCAGTGGTTGTTAAGCTTGTAGACGCCTTGGAACGCCTCTCCAATTACTTGGTCGTGTGTAGTTCCTCAAAATCCTTAATTATGACTCCTTATTTTGCTTTAAAAACCGGGATTTCCTGCACAACATAAATCAAAGAAGGGATTTTCATATCTTTGAAATTATTAGTCATTAGTGGCAATAGTTGAGAGTTTCTTAGGCAATTGCTTGACCAAAAACAACGTTTAAACACAGTGGAAGATGGCGAAAATCGGAGCCATCAGACCATTAGAGAATTGGCCAACCACTCAGTGTGGATGACCTCTTCTATGAATCTGGCTAAGTCGAGCTGGGCTAGTTCTTTAGCTATCGCTTTTCGGTTTTCATCGCCGAACCGTCATAGAGACTGTTTGACTGGTTTAGCCTTTGGGTGTACATTTAGAGAGTGCTCGGCAAGTTCCCTAGGTACTCCGGTCATGTCAGAAGGTTGCCATGTGAAGATATCTTTATTAGCTTTGAGGAACTCGACGAGCGTGCCTTCCTATGCACGATCTAAACCTACACCTATCTACGTCACCTTGGAGGGATCTCCTTCCTGCAATGGCATCGTCTTCTTCTCTTCCGATGCCTTGAACTCCGGAGTCAGCTTTGTCACCTCCTTCTTTGTTGCGGGCATCTCAGACGGGTCGATGTTCTTCTTGATCTCTTGGTACTCCTAGGCATGTAATACGGCTTCAGTAAAGGAGGCATCTCCATCTTCGCAGTCTCGTGCCTTCTTCGGGTCTCCCCTGATGGTGATCACGCCCTTGGGACCTAGAATTTTCATCATATTGTAAATGTAACATGGGCGAGCCATAAAAGCCCAATAAGCTGGATGCCCAAAGATAGCATGGTATGCGCTCTTGAATGGGACCACTTCGAAAGAAAGTGCTTCTGTCTAATAGTTCTTTGGAGTTCCAAAGGTAACATCCAAACTGATCTCTCCCATAGAATTTGCTTGTCTTCCGGGGACAAATCTGTGATAAAATACATAGCTGCGATTCAGCTGCGTCTTCGAGATCCTCATCCGAGTAGCATTTCAATTTGGAGGATGTTGATGTTGTTGTCGCCGTCCATGAGGGTCTTTGGAGAACCCATAGCCGTCAATGAGTGGATGTTGAGTGCACTTTCCTCGCCTGTCCACCTTAGGAGGATGATCACTGTAGTCAAAGGTGATTGTTACTTCCGACTAATCCAAAAACCGAGGGACAGCCAGAACAGTAGTGTTGAGCTCGTACATTACTGCCTTCTTCACCTTGGCTGGTTGAGACCCAAGGAAAGTGACATAAGTGTCTTTCTTCGTTGGGAAGGTCTTCTTTCCATCTGACTTGGGATGTGAAGTGATACATTGCAAATGTATCTATAATTTTTGATGTTCCATGCTTGGTTTTATCCACTTTCTTGTGGTTTGTTCCAACTTTGGAGTACTTTTCATATGATTTCTTGGACTAACCTATTAACAAGAGCCACAGTGTCAGCTGCCTGTTTTCTGCTGTTTTTGGTTCCAGGAAAGTCAGAAAATGAATATTCTCGGAATTGGACGTGACAAAAGCCAAAGTGCCTATTTTTCCAGATGTCATCAAGTGCCAGAATACGAGACGGAGAGGGGCCAGGGGGCCACCACACCAACTGGCCGCGCGGCCAGGCCTGGCCCGCGCCAGGGGTGGTATGGCCGCTCCCGACACCCCCTCGGCCTCTCCTTCCGACTATATATTGCCCTCAGGACGAAAACCCTAAGTGCCCGATCAAAAATCCACGAAAGAGTCTGTAGCCGCCGTCATCTCCATCCCTAGATCGGGAGGGATCTGAAGCTCTTCCCGGCACCCTGCCGGAGAGGGGAATTCACCCTGGAGGCCTTCTTCACCACCATGCAAGCCTCCGGTGTGATGCGTGAGTAGTTCATCCTTGGACTACGATGCATGTAGTAGCTAGATGGCTGGTTCTCCTCCTTTGTGCTTTCATGTTTAGATCTTGTGAGCTTCGTTCATGATCAAGATCATCTATTTGTAATTCTGCATGTTGTGTTTGCAGGGATTCAATGGATATTGAGATGCTATTTCAGATTGATTATTGATTCTATCATGTCTTTGTTATTTGTGATCTTGCATGCTTTCTGTTGTTAGTAGCTATCTTGGCTAAGTAGATGCTAGCAACTCCAAGAGTTAGTATTTATGCTCGATAGTGGGTTCATGCCTCTAGTAATCTAGGGAAGTGACAGAAATCTCTAAGGTACTAGATGTGCTGTTGCTACTAGGGAGAAAACAACAATCCTTTGTTCATAGAACAATCGTATTGTTTACTTTACACGCAGTTCGTAAAGCAATAATCTGTAGCTTGCAACTTAATACTGGAGGGGGTTCGGATGATAACCTGAAGGTGGATTATTAGTCATAGATGCAGTTGGATGGCGGTCTATGTATTATGTTGTAATGCCCAATCAAGTCTCAAAGGAGTCAAGATGATTAGTATATCCATGTATTTCTTTCTCGGTGTTTGTCAATTGACCCATTGTAATTTGTTCACCCAGCATGTTATCTATCTTAAGGAGAGCCACCTCTAGTGAACTATGGATCCCGGTCCTTGTATTTTACATACAATCTATAAACTGTTTACTGCTTTGTGTTTAATTTCTGCAAACTTTTACTTCTTTCCATTCGATACGTTTAATCCTTTGTTTTCCGCAAAACACGGTGAGATTGACAACCTCATCGCAAGTTGGGGACAAAGTTCTGTGGTTGTGTTGTGCAGGTCTCCACGTTGCTACTAGCACCGTAGTGCATCGCCAAAGCTCAGCTATTAACACCTTTGGGGTGTTTCCTTGCTCCTACTGGTTCGATTAAACCTTGGTTTCATAACTAAGGGAAACTTGCTTCTGTGCTCATCATACCTTCCTCTTGGGTTCCCAACAAGCTCTACATCTACACCGCCATCAAGCAATTTTCTGGGCACCGTGCACTGAACCATCAAGCGATTTTCTGGCGCCGTTGTCTGGGAGTCAAGGACATCTTCACAAGGGGAGTCCCTCATAACCAATCTCTTTACTTTGTCGTTTTTGTTTTGCTTAGTTTCTTTTTGCTTTGCTTGCTTGTTTCGTTCTTAAAAAAAACACAAAAAAATTAGTTCTACTAGTTTGCTTTCTTATTTGAAAAACACACAAAAAATTAAGTCTCCTTTAGTTGTCACATCTTCCTTAGCTCACCATGTTGATCCCTAAATTCACCCTGAAAGACCTTTCCATTGGTAGTGGTTCTATAATTGGGAAAGATAATATTGAAGAATTATTTAATCATGTTAGTAAACATGAGGATACTGAGGATAGATCCCTTGCAAAAATTGCTCCAAACTATGAGATTACTGCAGCTTCTTTAATTCACATGTTAGAAGATAGGTTTGTTAACCTCAACCCCTTAATGCAAGTAATGTTTCTTAAGCTTAAAGAAATTGAGGACCCTGAAAAGAGAGATTTTATTCTAGAAACCTTTTTAAGGAGTTGTATGATGTTGCCAAGGAAGCTAGGAAAGTCTTTGAACGTTTCAATATGCTAGGCTCATGTGTAGATGTTGTTGGTACACGAGAAAAGACGAACAAAACCGAACCTAATAGGGAGGAACCTAAGATGCCAACACCCTTTAAACTAGTAGCAATACATGATGCCATAGAAAAGAATCTTGATTGGATTGTTCCTGCAAACCCTTTTGATGAGAATAGTGAACCTAAGAGTATTGAGAGAGGATCCTCTAGAACTTACTTGGATGATATACCTTGCCTTGTTGAAAATATTTCTGGTATTGATCTTAATGCTTCTTCATTTGAGAATACTTGATCCTTTTTCTTGCTTCTTATGCCTAACTTAAAGGCGTTAAAGAAAAGTACTTATTGGGAGATAACCCAAAAGTTTTAGATGAGTCTTAGGAGTTATTACCTCTGTAATAACCGCTCCTTATCCTTTTTATTTGCTTTTTGTGCCAAGAGTAACCTCTAATGAGAGAGAAGTAATGATTGGGAAAGTTGCTGTCCCGAAACAGATTTATCTGTGCTTCACCGTAAAAATTCGTGAGAGAGATCTGTATGTCGTATTGATCTGTACTTTTTTGTGCTTCTGCCCCAGATTGTTATATAACTTTCGTTAGTTCAACACTTTTTCATTTCAGCAACATAAGGTCTTCGAAAAAATTCGTCTTTACCTGCTGGTCTGTTTTGACAGATTTCTGCCATTTTCTGCATTTGCTTCTTGTTGGTTCCTTCTTGAGTTCTTTTGGGGAATTGAGCTTTTTGAGGGAAGTGCTACAGTAGCTAGTGTTCTAATCGAAGTTTATTTGGTGTTAGAACTGAACCTTGAGACTTATTTATCTTGAGTGCACTAATGTTGGTAATGAGATTGTGTGAAGTTTTGTATGAAGGAAAATTTCAGGTGTATGGAAGGAATGAGTAATGAGATGAAGGATGGACTAAAGCTCAAGCTTGGGGATGCCACGCGTGTCACCCCAAGAAATATCCAATAATTACAAGCGTCAAAGCTTGGGGATGCCTAAGGCATCCCTTCTTCATCAATAAAAATCCCACGTTTCTTCCAAACGCTTCATTTTTATTGTTTCATGCACAGTTGTGTTGTTCTTGGAGCGTCTTCTTTTTCGTTTTCTTTTTGGTTTTTTGTTTGCTTGGTTTGCTTAGTTTGCTGAATAAATTGGTTGGACCCCCTCTTTCATACATTGGTTTGCAAATAGTTTGGTTTGGTTTGGAAAAGAGTAGGAAAGTTCATACTTATGTGGTAAAAAGAGCTTGTTTTTATCGTGGCTTTGTCATGCCATGCTTGATATTGTTTTGGCTTTATGCTTAGTATTCTTTGCTGTAGCATGACTTGTTATAAACAATTGAGATTTCTTAATGTGCCTTGGATGAATCATGCGTTGTTTTAGCATATTAAAGCATAGTATAGTGGTATTCTCCTTTGATGCTTTATTTAGGTTGACTTGGCACATGCTCACACCATGTTAAGACTATCTAAAGTCACCATAGCCTTTATGATCCTTTAGTTTTAAACTTGTAGTATCACTTTATGCTTTGATCAATGATGTTTTGTCGCTCTACATGATTATGGCCATTATTGCTCTCTTAGTTTGCCGGTCCCAGTCTTTTCCTAGCCTCCACCACAAAGTATGAGTTCCACTCATGCATCCAACTCCCTAAACCAAGTTATTACAAAGAGTCCACCATACCTACCTACTAGCTTATGCTATTCCAAGTATATTCATGCTTTTTTTACCTTCCAAATTAAACTTGTTATGAGAAAACTAGTGATTAAAGCTCTCACGAACTTGATGGCACACTTTACTTTATTGCCTCTAATAAACTTGAACCATTGGGTCCTTATTTGTTGCGTATATGCTTGCGCTTTATAAGTTGAAATTAGCAGAACCATGTTCCATGGGGAACGCTTTCAACATTGCACTTGTACTTTGTACCCCGTTGATATCATGTTCTTTTGCTTACGGATCTCGGCGGTGTGAAATAAAAGTGGAACTTGTAAGATCATGCAGTTTGTATGTGTGTTAGAGAAACGCCTGGGCCGCTAGCCTAAGCCATGCCTAATCATGGTGGAAACTTGTAGCATCACCATAATGAGCACTCCATGAAGCATCCTCAATAAAAACCTATGCAAATGTCAAATAAAAAGATCGTTGAGATGCTCATTGTCTGCTTGCCTTGTCATTTTGATTATGGGAAAGCTCTCGTATCATGTGCAGGGGGTACCCCATTGGCGGTTTTTAATGATACACATATACTTACAATGACAAGAGCTTACTCGTGACTGAAGTTGAGTAGCATGAGAATCGGTCTTCGTAAGTAAGGGGCATGATATTTAGGTTTATAACTTGTCAAGCATATCCTCTTAGTTGTGTCACTTTAACCTTAATCACCTTAAAGATGCTTATGATAGGGGCAATGAGACCTGAAAGCTATAAGTACCATAATTTTTGGAAGCTCTTTATGAGACTTGAATCCCTACTTCCTTTTACAAAGGCCTTTCTTCCACCATTATATTGAGTCTCCACCTTCTATCTTTATGCACCTACTTTGAGAGCATAGTGGCCATTCTTAGTTCTATGTGCATTGTCCCAAGACTAGTTGATTGATGCATAACTTGATATTGCTTGTTTTAAACTATTGTATCTAGTCACTCTTATGAACTTTGAAGGTGTCCTATGCATTTATATTTGCTACTCTATTGAGGGACAAGCTGAATGCTATTATGCTATGTTTTCTTTATGTGAAACAAACAAACGTCTTGCAAAGCATTGTTATTCATGAATCTTTTGTTTGTGCCTTTTCATGTTGCATCATAGTTTCTTTGCTTATTGCTAGAACTTTGTCTTTCATGTTATGATTGAAGTACTATGATCCCAGCTTTGAATGTTTTGCAAATACCTTGATCAAGTCTTTGATGGTGCATGTCACCTCAAAAATTATTCTTTCTTTTTATCACTTACCTACTCGAGGACGAGCAGGAGTTAAGCTTGGGGATGTTGATACATTGCAAATGTATCTATAATTTTTGATGTTCCATGCTTGGTTTTATCCACTTTCTTGTGTTTTGTTCCAACTTTGGAGTACTTTTCATATGATTTCTTGGACTAACCTATTAACAAGAGCCACAGTGCCAGCTGCCTATTTTCTGCTGTTTTTGGTTCCAGGAAAGTTATAAAATGAATATTCTCGGAATTGGATGGGACAAAAGCCAAAGTGCCTATTTTTCCGGATGTCATCAAGTGCCAGAATACGAGACGGAGAGGGGCCAGGGGGCCACCACACCATCACCATGCGGCCAGGCCTGGCCCGCGCCAGGGGGTGGTGTGGCCGCTTCCGGCACGCCCTCGACCTCTCCTTCAGACTATATATTGCCCCCGGGACGAAAACCCTAAGTGCCCGATCAAAAATCCACGAAAGAGTCTGTAGCCACCGTCATCTCCATCCGTAGACCGGGAGGGATCTGAAGCTCTTCCCGACACCCTGCCGGAGAGGGGAATTCACCCTGGAGGCCTTCTTCATCACCATGCAAGCCTCTAGTGTGATGCGTGAGTAGTTCATCCTTGGACTACGGATCCATGTAGTAGCTAGATGGCTGGTTCTCCTCCTTTGTGCTTTCATGTTTAGATCCTGTGAGCTCCGTTCATGATCAAGATCATCTATTTGTAATTTTGCATGTTGTGTTTGTGGGGATCCGATGGATATTGAGATGCTATTTCAGATTGATTATTGATTCTATCATGTCTTTGTTATTTGTGATCTTGCATGCTTTCTGTTGTTAGTAGCTATCTTGGCTAAGTAGATGCTAGCAACTCCAAGAGTTAGTATTTATGCTCGATAGTGGGTTCATGCCTCTAGTAATCTAGGGAAGTGACAGAAATCTCTAAGGTACTAGATGTGTTGTTGCTACTAGGGAGAAAACAACAATCCTTTGTTCATAGAACAATCGTATTGTTTACTTTACACGCAGTTCGTAAAGCAATAATCTGTAGCTTGCAACTTAATCTTTGGAGGGTTGGGATGATAACTCAAGGTGGATTATTAGTCATAGATGCAGTTGGATGGCGGTCTATGTATTATGTTGTAGTGCCCAATCAAGTCTCAAAGGAGTCAAGATGATTAGTATATGCATGTATTTCTTTCTCAGTGTTTGTCAATTGACCCATTGTAATTTGTTCACCCAGCATGTTATCTATCTTAAGGAGAGCCACCTCTAGTGAACTATGGATCCCGGTCCTTGTATTTTACATACAATCTATAAACTGTTTACTGCTTTGTTTTCCGCAAAACACGGTGAGATTGACAAACTCATCGCAAGTTGGGGACAAAGTTCTGTGGTTGTGTTGTGCAGGTCTCCACGTTGCTACTAGCACCGGTAGTGCGCCCTGCCAAAGCTCAGCTAGTAACACCTTTGGGGTGTTTCCTTGCTCCTACTGGTTCGATTAAACCTTGGTTTCATAACTGAGGGAAACTTGCTGCTGTGCTCATCATACCTTCCTCTTGGGGTTCCCAACGAGCTCTACATCAACACCGCCATCAAGCAATTTTCTAGGCGCCGTGCACTGAGCCATCATGAAGCTTCTGCTTCCTCCATGTCGGAATCTTCATTCGTCTCTTTTTCTTTGTCAGAATTTTTCTTTCCTTTTCATCACTTGGCCATGTAGCCAGCGGATTCAACTTTCTTGATGTCGTCATTGAAACGACACTCAGCATTTTTGTGGGATGAGCCCCCGTTGTTGTCTAGGTGATACACAAACAGATTATTGGCAATGTCGGCCCAAGAGTAGGTTTTGCCAGGTTGCTCGTCTCCTCTACCTTGGACTCTGGATGTTCCATGATCGCATCCGCGGCCACCTCCGCGCCCTCCTCGTCCTCCTGACCTGAAATTAGCATTGACTACTGTTGATTCCACGATGGGCTTTTCTTCTGAGGTGTTCTTGTGCTTCTGGGCATGTTGCTTTGGCTATTTTGCCGACTGTGGCACAGCTAGCATGTCCAACAGTCCCTCTGAATCATCGTCGACATCCGCATACTTGCTTGGCATCTCTATCATCTCCCCAAATCGGTAACTTTGTCGCACTTCAAGCGATGACGAAGTAAACAAATTGGGATTCTCGCAATGAAAGCTTCAATCGTGGTTTGATCATTTACTCCTTCACAGGAGTTCTTGGTGTCGATCCATCATCCGAGATAATCTCGGCAAGTTTCTCCGGCATTCTGGGTGCAACTTTGTAGGTCTCCTACCGTACAGGGCCTCTAATATGTGCCTTTGAAATTCCAAAAGAACATGCTTTGCATGTCATACCAGTTGTGCATGGTGTTTTCCAGAAGTTCATTGAGCCATGATCGAGCCATCTTCCTCAGCATTAGCGGGACATACTGGGTCACGACCAAGCTGTTTCCTCCTTTAGTGATGCAGCAAGCCTGGAAAAAATCTTGGAGCCAGGTCTCTGGCCGGGCTACACCGTCGTAGGGCTGGATATGCCTTGAGATGGCAAATCCTTCTTGAAAGTTTGTTTGTAGAATGCACGGTCCAAAGCATTTTGGACCCACATAGATGTTGTCTGACTCGTAGCACCACGCCTCTATGTTAGAGTTGATCCGGTGCCTCGCATCACTTGGTGATAGAGAACACCGTCGTGGTTGTTCGTTGTGGTTGCGTTGCCTTGGAGCCGGACTTCTTCTTCCGCCACCACCTCCTCCGCCACGATGCCCTCCATGGCTCCCTCCAGAGCCACTATGATGGTTGCTTGGTGGAGAGGGTGGTGCAGGTGGATTGTTCCCGGCTGAGCGCCGGCCTCCGTCCGGAGCGTCATTATTTTGGTTCTAGGGAGGGTCTTGATTATGATGAGCCCCCTGGCAGCTTGACTCGGCATGGTGTCCGTCGTTCCTTCGTCTGTCATTCCCGTTATTGTGACAAAGTTCAGCCAGACAACTTGTGTGTCTAGGAGGTGGCATTCTTTGTCGGTCCTCCTCCCGATGTCGTTCTTCTTCATCTTCCCTGCAATTGTTTGACTGTCACTGGGGAGGCTATCTCGGAACCAGTGCTGCAACTGCGTCTCGCTTTGCGGCTAGAGCAACGTTACTCCAGTCATGTGTGGATCTGTGCCGTTGTCCTGAAGATCCGGTTCTTGAGTAATTGTATTCCTGACGGTCGGGGCAGTAGCATTGTTCTAGATCCCGTCGGGGCCTTACATCCTGCCAAGACGGATCTGTGCGACATTGGTCGGATTTAGAGACCAGTTTTTCGCTTCCAGATTTGGCGGCTTTCTGCTGCTCCAGGCCCTTGGTAAGTAGTTTTACCCGCAACCAAATTTGGTCTGGATTTGGATTGTTCACCAGGATATCTCGGGCAGCAGCAATATTTTGCACTGCTGTGCCATACACCAGATCTCCCTTACTGTCGAGTCGAGGTGCTCCTTTGATGGCATCATCTCCTTCAAAGAGGGTCTTGTGGACTCCTGGATTTTTGTTAGCTCGCACAGGGCCATTCCAGGTCTTCTGGTGCTGCAGGGAGTTAAACTGTCCTGCAGATGCGATGTGCTTTTTCTCCTCGAGGATATTGTTAGCTTCATCCAGGAGTACTTGGTGATGTGCTTCTAGGGCTTGATCCCTATCTTCCAACTCCGCAGGTGTAAGATCTGCAGTAGTAGGGATTGGCGTAGTGAGCACATCTCCGAGGATTTTATAGGCACCAGGGGTAACCACGTGTCCATCCACTATAGTATTTTTTGGCTCGTCTGGGATTAGAGCTCCATCAAAGTCTTCTTCATAATCTTTGGCCATTACATCCTCAGCCGGAGGGCCCTTCATCGGAGTCTTCTTCTTCTTTGCCCTCTTGGCAGCACCGGTAGCAAAGATGGCTCTGGGTCCGTTTCCTGAAGTCAAGCTCTAATCAATACTTTCATACATTTGGATGTTGGGATTTTCTCCGAGATCCATGTCATCCTGCATTTTGGGAGAGTTTTCTCTGGATCCTTCATCCATAGATTCTCCTTCTTCCACAGCCTTGGAGTTGAATTCCTCCTCATATTCCGCGGAGAACTGGAAATCTGCCAACGTCATGGAGTCATCCGAAGATGCCGGTAAGTCGACGTTTGTTCCGATTGCCTCCAGCACCAAGTCATTGACATCTCCAGCATCGGTAGAGCCAGATCTAGATCCGATGTATCCGACAAAGTGTGATGCATGAGTCCTGAGGTAGTTGCGATCTTCTTCGTAGGCTTCCTCGAAACATCTTATGGTCTCAAGAATTGCATTTATGTCGACTATGGCATTGTTCATCATCATCTTTACAATGTGCCTCAGAAGTGATTTTCTTGCTCTAGCATCGGCAGAGCCGGATCCAGATATGTTGCTACTTTGTTCCTCCTGGAATTCGAACTCGCTGGAGAGATCGTCCCGAGATTCGGCCTTGCTAGGGAGATCCACTGCAGTTTTGACATCCACATGAAGGTCTAGTTCAGGCTTAGCTTTCTCAACTATCTCCACTGCAAGAGCGGGCTGGGTGGTATTAGGGTTTTCTGAGATCCAGAACTCTGTCGCCTCTGCGTACAAAGTGGATCTAGAAACTTCTTTTGCCTCTATCATGACCGCTAGGGTGGGTGGGGCAGGTTCAACGAAACTGAGGTAAACATCGAACTCGCCAAAAGACATGAAGGTGTGGCTAGTCACGGCCTCTATAACTGGAATCCAGGTCTTGTCTAGAAGAACAAGAGGGACGACGATGGCGTAGAGGACGCGACCGAAGACAATTGTCTTGCCGATTCTGATTCTTGCAGATTTCGCTCGAAACATAGATCTGAAGCTCACTTGCCCCACGGTGGGCGCCAACTATCGTCGGATTGAGGACAAGTGATGAGTGCATATTTGCATCATGTTTTACATTATTATTTTGCATTATAGATGTAGGATCTTGGTATTTTACGGTGCTCGCACGCACATTTTATGTCTGTTTTCACCAGGATCAGGACAGATGATGGAACCAATGGACACAATTCTTGGAGCAATTGTATTGGGGAGAAAAGGAGTAAAAAACAATGTAAATTTCTTATTTGGGAAATATCTTACTTTCTGCATTAAGTTTTACTTTACTCTAAATTTCCTCGTTCAACCAAAAACCCAAAAACAACTCTACTATTCTTGCATCTTAAATTTATTCCTTAAGTACTTTGTCTAGTTGTAGTTAAAAGCATTACAGTCTTTCGCCTACTGCTCCTTGTGGGATCGATATCTTTATTTCCAAACTAGCTACAAACGATTTGTGCACTTGCAGTCATCAAGCTATTTTCTGGTGCCGTTTCCGGGGAGCTTAGCACTATAAGTCACTTTACTTTTAGTTATTTACTTTCGTTGTACTAATTTTTAATTTAAGTTGCAGGACCGCAACAATGGATAACACTCACATTTAAACCAGCTTGAGGCAGTAAGGAAAATGGGTTCGCCCATGGACGCTTTTATAACTGTCAATAAAAGCATAAATCTGGATGGAATTGAGGTCCACCCTTTATTATTTGAACCACTGCACTCTAAGAAATTTGCAGGAACCAATAAAGAGAGTCCATATGGACACTTACAATTCTTTGAAGACGTTCTCAGTTCCTTTATATTCGATGACTGTAATCTTGATATGGTTAAAACCTAGTTGTTTAGACAAACTCTCTCTAATAATGTTTGCAACTGGTACAGATCTTTTTGTGCAGAAGCACCAAGGACTTGGAAGGAATTGACAACCAAGTTTCTATCAAAATATTATTCAGAAAGAAAAGCTCACATGATCAGAGGTATTATTATCAGTTTCAAAAATAATCCTAGTGAGGGTTTATATGAAGGATATCTAAGGTACAAAGTTACCTAGATAATTGCCCCCATCATCGTTTGCCTGATTAGTTAATCACTCGTACTTTTTATGGAGGGCTTAATATTGAAAATAGAATGAATATAGACACTGCTTATAATGGCAGCTTTCTATCTTATACCTATGATGAAGCCTGTAATCTAATAATAAAAATGAGGGAGGCAATGGAAAATCTTAGAAATGAGGAGAACATTACAAATAGTTTTTCTGAATATGCCTGCGTTAATGATTTCCTTGCAGATGAAAAGACTGGTGCAATGATTTAAACCCTCGATGTTGATTCTTACTTAGTAAAGAAAATTATTGAGAATTATTCAGGACATTTGTAGGTACCGACAGAATGGGAACCACATAAACCCCTTGAAGAGAAGAAGCGTGCAAGAGCTCTAATGAAAGAATTCTCCTCAGTACCTATTCAAGGGATCATCAGGAAAAGGCAAAAAGAGGAAGAACAAATAAAGAAGAGACCAAAGAAACCATAAAAGAACCTCAAAGCTACCAATATAAATATTGTTATATTAATGGATCTTATGGAAGCACGAATAGTGGATGATGAAGTGGTTATGTTAGACCATAAAACCTCAGAGTTTATCAAAGGTAAGGTACGAGGTAATAAAACATATAAACCTATGACTCCTATATATTTGTGAGCCGATTTACACTATAAATATTATGACTTCATCACTTTATGAGGAACTTCGCTACAATTTAAATAATCTAGATGTGGTCTAATACGACCAATATAAAACCGGAAGGTGTAATCAGAAATATCTATGTCTTTATTGGATCACTCATGTACCCTCTTGATTTTCATATTATTGATATGCCTCGAGATTCTTTTTGTCCTATTATTTTAGGCAGGCCTTTTGTTTCCATAACCAAAGCTCGAGTTGATAATAAGAAGGAGACTATTTCACTGATGTTTGGAGAAGAGGAAATGACATTCCACTTCGCCAAACTAAAGAAGAGGCCATATGAAGTGGAAGATATGAAGGAAGAGAAAACAATTGCCGAGCTAGCCGCAATTCATTTTAGTACTCCACGAGATGAATTAGAGAGGAGTCTAATTAATTGGGAGGAAGCATAAGATGATGAGGAGAGAGAAGACATGCATGATTACCTTGATTCAGTTCCGGAAGCAGAAAATCCACATAACTATGAAGAACTGGTAAGAAAAGAAGATGAAGAACCTCCACCAATTCAATTGAAACAACTTCTAGACGATATGAGGTATGAGTTTTTAGATAATGAAAATAAATGTCCTATTATTATTAGCAAAAATTTATCAAAGAATGAAACAAATAAACTCCTTTCGGTCTTGGTTAAGCATCATGAAGCCTTTGGATATACTCTAAGTGATATTAAAGGAATAGATCCATCTATAGTAACACATAAGATTACCATGCTTGATGATGTTGAACCTGTAGTGGATACACAAAGAAGACTTAATCCGAAAATGAAGGAAGTAGTGAGAAAACAGGTTATATGCTTATTAGATTCTAGCATAATATATCCTATCCTTGACAGTAAGTGGGTTAACCCAGATCATTGCATAAAAAGACAAGGTGGTATTGATGCTGCCATGAATGAGGATGGTGAGCTAGTTCCTGTAAGGCCTGTTGTAGGATATCATATGTGCATTGATTTTAGGAAGCTAAACCGAGAGACACAGAAAAATCATAAACCTATACCATTCATGGATAAAATTTTAGAAATACTAGGTAATAATTATTATTTATGTTTTCTTGATGGTTGTTCTGGATATTCTCAAATTGCCATACAACAGGAAGATCAAGAGAAAACAACTTTCACTTTCCCTTATGGCACATATGATTATAGATTAATTATGTTTGGCTTATGTAACGCAGCAGCAGCTTTTCAAGAATGTGTTCTAAAAATCTTTGATGATTTTGTTGAGAAGAATATGGAAGTTCTAACAAATGATTTTGTTGTTTGTGGAACAACCTTTGATAATTGCCTCTACTATCTAACAAAAGTCTTTCAAAGATGTAGGCAATCAAATTTTGGTTTTGAATTGGGAACAATGCCATTTCATGGAAAGAGAAGGTAAAGTTTTTAGGCATAAGATTTCGGAGAAGGGAATAGAAATAGATAAAACTAACATAAATGCTATAGAAAATCTTCCAATACCTTAGGATATTAAAAACTAAAAAATGTTTCTGGGACATGCAGGCTTTTATAAGCGTCTTATAAAAGATTTTGCCAAAATAGCTATGCCTCTCACCATCCTTCTTGATAAAGAAACTCCATTCTACTTAGATCATGACTGCATTGCAGCTTTTGAGAACCTTAAGAATAAATTAGTTTCAGCACCTATCATGCAATCTCCAAAATGGGATGAACCTTTCGAAATCATGAATGATGCTAGTGACTATGCTTTAGGGGCTGCATTGGGACAGCGAGACGGAAAGAATTTAAATGTTATTTATTATGCTAGTAGACCTCTTAATAAGATTTAGAAACATTATGCTACTACAGAAAAAGAGTTCCTAGCTATAATATTTGCTTGCGACAAATTTAGATCCTACATCATAATTCTATGGTAATTGTAACATCCCATTTTTCTACATCCATGTTTGTTGAGGGTTGGGAAGCTAGAAAGTAGGGGGAATTAAAGCTTTTCTACTTGTGTGCTTTTATGCCTAGCTTATTTAGATTTGTTTGATCACTTGTGTTGTTTTGGTAATCTTGTTTGCTAGTCTACATGCTTGTTTGACCACCCCGGGGTTCACCCACCCCTAAATTGGTTATGTCTTGGAAAAACTATTTTTTCTCCAACTTTGGAGCAATGGTTTGAGTAAATCCTTCACCTTCCCTACCAGGCAAGAGTACCAAGTGGTACTAGGCTACGAGTACCCGTGAACCATCCCTTAGTCTTGGTAAAACCACAAGCCCTAGCCTCTTGCATGTAGGTGCTTTCCTCTCTAGTGATCACTTAAGGAATGACACTCGTATTTTCTTCCAAGTTTGGTTGGCCCTTGTGAGCATCTGGCTGTGATCCAAGGATCAACCATGGCCTAAGCTTGATCACCAAGTCACCCTCTACCAGCCTGAACCCTTCCCTCCGCCATTTGTGACCCTAACCCTAAATGGCAAGCCCCCAAAGTGGCCACCCCACTAACACTAACCTAGATCATCCCCAAAACCCCCTCCCTCTTCTCTGCTCCTGCCACCCCTTCTCCCTGGCCTTGCCTCGATGCAGCACCAACCTAGCTACCCCCCCTTGCACACACCGAGCCCAAACGCGCGCTCGGGCACACTACATCAAGGAGGGACACGAGAGATCATCGCCAAATCCCTGCCCACCTCGAGAACCAGCAACCCCTCATCTCTCCTTTCCCATCTGGCCCCGCCTTGGACAGCCCCAACTCCCCAGGTGCCCCCTCCACCCCTTCTCACTCTCCACCCTGCACGCCCAGCCACCCTGACCGCTGGCGTCCACCTCAGAAGAGCACCCCCTAGCCTCCCTTGCTCCCTCCCTTCTCGTGCTGCAAAAAGCCCTCGGGGGACAGAAGGTAGCCCCTTCGCCCTACTGCCACCTTCTACTCCCTCACCCGCGGCCCCGATCACCCCCCAACCCGCGGCGGCCACGTCGGCAGAGCGCCACGCTCACCATGCCGTTTCTCCTGCTTGCTCGGTATGTCTCGACGCCACCTCCGCCCGGACGTGACCACTCCCTCCCCTCCACCCTACGGTGCCCCTACCCTCCTACTCCCTCCCCTCCACCCTACTAACATATGTAGAACAAATAGTTAGTAAGAGATGATGACAAGGGGACATGAGATACTCTTGTTCTATTTAGTAATCAACGAGTAAACCGAGGGTCATGGATATTTTAATACATATGTTCTATGGAAAAATGTATGAAAGGCGGGCATCCGAGGATTCCATTAGCCATGGAAAGTGAAAGACAAAGGTTGAGTAGATCATATGACATGATTGAAAGATCCATGAATAAGGTTTATACTGGTTACTAAGAGGCAAGACCGTTAACTGATGCCATTTAAAAAGTGGTGAAAGTGTTTGACAAAGTCAAACTTCATATTTTTCTTGTTGTTTCATAATTCTCTTCTTTTAACTAGTCGTTCTATGACAGTTTATCTTCATTGCAAAGGCAAGAGTGAAATGAAAGATAGCAAGGTAAAAAACCATGCAAGCTAATATTAGTAAAGAGAAAAGAAAAATGTGAGATTTGTTGAATTGTCCAACATACAATGGTTAGTTTTGTTCAAAAGGAAGGGGTAAGGGGTAGTTGCTAGAACTCCTATGTATGTAGCCCACACTTGTATGATTGTTAGTCTATAGATATTTTAAGACAAGTGAATATTCATAAGTTAATGATGCCATGCTCATATTTTATTATCATCCATAATCTCATTGCTACATGATATGATCTATTCGCTTATTTGCCCGAGGACGAGCAAATGTTTAAGCTTGGGGGAGTTGATACATGCATTTTACATCATCAATATAGTGACTTATATGATATGTTTTGAATCATATTTACCATGTTAAATCATTGTTTATGCCTTTTTAGTTGATTTATGTGACTTTCCTACAAAGTCCCTTTCATTGGTATTTTATCTCTAGGAGGCAGAAAACCACCTTTTTCGTATTTTACTATTTCAGGGACCTTCTGGACGCCTAAAAATCAAGGGAAAAAATACATGATCAGTTTTTCACCTCGATAAGGACCATGAGAAAAAGAATTAAGCGAGAGGAGCTTCTAGGCTCAAAAGAGACTAGGTGGCGCACCCTCCCTTACGAGAATATCATTTTGCGGCCCGAAAGTTGGGTCGCCCAGGCAACGCAGTACCCGAGTTCCCTAAAATCAGCCGCGATGACTACAGTTGGCGTGCCAAATACTCAGAGGGTCCTTTTCAGCACGAATTGAACTTTACGTTTCAATACAAAAATTCAGGCTAACGGCCGTCAAGTTGGGCCCCCCTGTCAGCTTTTGCCGTTATGTCGCTGCCGCCGTCGTTGCCATGTAGGCTTGCAGAGTTGGCGCATGCATCCTTTACGCGTCTTCTTCTTCCTCCGGGGCGGCAATCTGTGGTCGTGCCAATGGCGTGGAGCTAGGACTTGGACGAACCTGCTCGGCCCGGCTCTCCTCCCCATCCCAAGTCGGAGCTCGCCCTCACCATGGCCGCACCATTGGCACAGCGCGGGGACGGGAATTCATTCGCAGGTGAGATATTTCACCATGCCGACCATGCTCGGTCCTGTTGGCCTCCTCCAGAATCTGAGCTCACCGTCGCTATGGTCGCACACGCACCAGCCACGGCGGCTTCCTCTCCAAACCCCAAAGCCACATCCACCCAGTTCGGCACAACGCCAACAAGGTGAAAATGCATCAAGTTTTCTTCTTGTGATTGTAGAAAAACATGTATGTACTATGGCCGTAGCATACTCTAACAATGTACACATATGTTATGTACACATATGTTGTTTACTAGATTTTCATTTGAAATTAGTATCTCCATGATGAAGAAACATAGAGAACCTAAATGGAATGACGATGACGACCATGTTCTGTACTTTGCATTGCATCAACAAGTGCTCGCTGACGAAGCATGTTACTAAGAAAGTGGAGTTCATCAGCCATTGCCAAAAAATATGTGAACAAATCAATGAGCGATTCAATGCAAATACGCTCATAAAAGCTAGATCCATGTCATCAATCGTCAATAGGTGGCGCATTCTAGTGGTGTGTTCAAATGCGTACACCATATATCATTTACTTGAAGTGGTTGTTATCCTGAGCAAAAATGCCTAGTATGCACATTACCTTTGTATGTTCTATGCTGCAATTCTATTGTTATGGGCATGGAAAGAAAAGCTGGGCTTCACTAAATATTACACAGTCAGGCCTAACTTAGTCGTACACAAATAAGAACAGCTTAGTCTTTACACAAATAAGCGTAACTAATGATAAAGATAAAGACAAATGGTTCATTGGATCTGCCAGTATGAGCACTAGGTCCCTGGAGCTGGTGGTATCGTCAGAATGAACTAGAATGTTGCATTTGGTCGTCTGTAATTCTCCACCAAATCATACGACCCCACTAATGAGCCAATTTTAGGACCCCTCCCTCCGACGTGGATTCGGCTCCAGGTCGGATCTGGAGTGTCAACATGATAGGCGCGTGAGTGTGAAGCAAACACACACTCTGCTATAAACACTGGAAGTGCTGGCACCTCAGCAACAATACCAGCATGTTCTTCCTGGACTCCGACAGCAGCCTCAGCGGGTATTTCGTTAGCTTCACCAGCAGCAGCCTCAGCAGGTATTTCGTTAGCTTCACCAGTAGCAGCATTAGTAAGTATTTTGTCAGCTTCACCAGCAGCAGCATCACCAAGTATTTTGTCGGCTTCACCAGGAGCAGGAGCAGCTAGTTCTTCGTCAGCTCCACCACCACCAACACCACCACCAACACCACCACCACCACCACCACCAGCTGCTGCAGCAGCCTCAGGAGCCAGGGCTGCCTGAGCAATTACAGGTTAAACAGCTCCAGGGGCTCCGAGAAAGAAAGGGTAGTTGATCCTAATAAACACAGATTGTCCTTTCTGATTGTCGAATCTGCTCCAGACTTGCTCTATTGGGTCTTTGGATGGGCATGCGGACCTCGAGAAAACGTGAAACCGCAGCGATGGGTATGAAGAAAGTTGTGTCCCCATATGTTCTATTGTATCACCAACGCTGTTTAGTGCTCCCCTGATATGAATCCACATGAGTTCATCATCCTGTTCCGTGGCCAGGAACTAGCGCCGTGTCCCAAGTTCAGCATCTTCTACTGCATCTTCGATGATCGGAGCTGGAATGATGCGCGGGGTTGCCTGGGTACCTGCGTGTTACTTACAGTCAGTAAGCAGAATTTTGAATGGGATTTTACATGCTATATGACACCATGACTCACCCCAAATGGACGGCTCCCAAACACGCACGTCGCCTCTAGGTTCAGTGACCGCATAAATGCCTTGCGGTTTGTACGAAGAGTAGCTGTAGGTGAAGACGGTGTCGACATACTTCTCCAGCCGTAGGAAGTCGTCGCGCAAGACTGCCCATTCCTTGTCTTCTGGGCATCTAACGAATGTGATTGCCTTGTCGAACACCGCTAAGAGGTCGTACTCCTAGGTCTTCCACGCCCCCTCCCGTGGTCTATGTGGGAGTTGTACCTTCAAGAGCTCAAGTTCTGCCATGTTGAACCTGTAAGCGAATTCGGAAATGGGCGGCGACCACCCGTTGTTGAATGCAGTAATGCCGACACCCTCCAAAGATGGCAATGTAAGTCTCAACAATCCGTAGCCATTTCTTAGAGACCAAGTACTCCCATCCTGTGATAAAAGGACCAGCCACTCGCCGTTGCCACCCACCCAGTTCTGGTCATCTTCCATTTTCGTCTCTTCTTCTTCCTTGATATTCACCACTACTGATTTGGACCACTTATCTAGTAGCATCAGTTTTGCATGAATATTCTACAGAGTTTGTTGTCAGTTGGTACAATCACCTAGCATGGATTCGATTGCAAATACAATTTGACAACTGGACCTTCAGATCAAAGTACATAAAATATCGCATAAATACGAGTGTCTCCTCAGATATCGCCTAAATTGTGCCTGTGTCACTATGAAGATACCCAATATATGGAGGAGGAGCAGAGCCCCCAGAACAAACTCCTAACGATGATCATAAACAGCTCGGGGCATAACAGCCTTAAATCGACTAATCTGTTTGTTTTTATTTTAGGAAACAGAATATCACCTAGCAGGCATTCCATTGCAAATCGAAATTGACAACTCGTCTATCACCTAAAGTAAGACTGTGTCACTACGAAAATACCAGAATATCAGGTACGAGCAGAGCTTCTTCACAGACACCACCCCTAGAGAGCCCCAGGCTCTCCGATTTTGTGCTCGGACCACCGACGACGCCGACGATGATTCCGGTGAGCACCGACCGCCTCGCGCCCTCCTCCCTACCCTATTATCATCTCCATACTCTGGCGCACCTTTAATCTTTTTTTTCGATTTCTACCTGCCCCAGGTCGTCGCCACGGTCACCACCGGAGTTTCCCTCCGCTGCTGCCATTCATCGACGATTCCGGTGAGACTCGGGTTCCCGCCGCCCCTTTTTGGCCACCACTAGCTGGTACTAGACCGGGCACACTTTGCTGACCCCATTCATTGTCTGCTCAAGCCCCAGAACGACGCCACCGTCTCGAAGACGTGAACTCCAACGTCGGCAGGAACTCCGGCCAGGAATTTTGGATGAAGCAGAGCGCCCCTCCCTCAACCGTGACCCTCACCGCGACCACCTCGACCGCCGTGATCTCTGGTAACAGTCCACCCTCTCCCTACCCCTCTAGGATCGCCGGAATGCCACCACCTGACGCGCCGCCGCCGCGCGCAGAGAACCAGCGCTGCCAGTCCCTGGCCAAGCGCTCGGATCCTTTGGATCTGTAACCAGCGGCTATGATTAGATCATTAATCGAAGCGGTATCGGTTGATCTCGTTCACCCGTTGCCACTTAAATCCAACGGCCCACATCGATCGATCCGACCGAATCGGTACGGGCCAATAGAATCATGCCACGTCAGCTTGGCGTCTATTTAAATTAGAAAATAGACAGAATATATGTTTAACTTAGAAATTCAATAACTTTTGATCCACAAATCATAAAAATACAAATTTGGTGTCCATGGACTCAGAAAAATGAGACCTTTATTTTTGAGGCCTTACTTCACCCTTTACTTCTGAAAAATTGGAATTATAGGCAGAACGTTTTTAGGTGTATTTTACCCATAAGAATTACTTCATAAATTGTTTTTAAGTAATCCTTATGCCTTTAGATAGAGTATTTTAACTTCTGTACTATAGACTTTGTTTATTTAAGAGTTTTGTTCATCTCATTGCATTTGCATGCATTCCTATTTTTGTGGTGCTATATTGATTATATTATTGTTGTTGGATTGTTCTTTGTGTAGATTGTGTGGATTGTGAAGTTTGTTGATGTGAGGATTGTACCTACTCCCCTAGCTACCAAGGCAAGTGATAATTCATCTTATGTCCTATTATTTTCACTAATGCACTAGTGCTATTTTTGTAGATCTTAGCATGGTAGGATTATTTATATATGTTACTATGCTATGGCTATCCTATAGATTATATCTTGGTAGTATTTCCTAGTTGGAAGACATCGTATGCTAGAGTGCTTAGCCATGCTATTAGAATTCGTGGGTGGAAATTAACATTAAGATAGTATGGAAGTATATTTTCTTTGACTAAGAAAACAACTAATGATAATGAAACACCTGGGTGGAAATGGGACTTGTATGGATTATGTTGAGTGGTTACTCAGGGCCCATGTCTATGGTCTACCATGGTGTATCACACTTGTGGACGGCCACCCAGGAACAAAGAGATTGGAGACATTCTTGTGACGAAGCTTCAAGTGCAGCCACATGGCATATGGGCTCTGCCTTGACCGACTAAGTTGCAAGAACTCAGCCAGACGGATAGAGGGTGGTAGCTATATAGAATGGAACGCGTCTATGGTGGTCTAAGGGATTGCTTCTGAAAAGTCTCGTCTCGATGCATGTCGAGTCTTGTGGGGAAAGTGCACCACCTCTCGAGAGGGTAAAACTAAGTACTTAGTCGTGTCCCTGGTTATGGACAATTTCTGAGCATCAAGATGGGGAAGCAGTTCAAAAATCTCATCATCCAAATTTTTCTAAGTTAAAACTTGTGGGTGAACAAGGGTAGAGGTTCATTGTTGTCTATCAATGGTACCATAGTGCTTTGAAAGGGAAAACCTACTCTTCAAAAACTATGAGATAAAACCTTGCTTTTAGCAAACTCATCCAAAACCACACTTAGCCATATATTCATGTAGTTATTGGATTTTACTAAGTATCTATGGTATCACTTGCCAATACAATTCCAAATGTATTGACCCTTTGTGGCTGTAACTTATTATGTTGCAGGATACTCTGATGATGACTAGGGTTACGGGTCTACACTCGACATGTTTGCCTGTGGCGCATGAAGACAAAAGACTCTATTATTATACTATGTCTTGTGAACCTTGAATAATGTTAGCCTTGGGCTAAGTGAGTTGTAAGAACTATTATATTCCTGGATATGCGATGTAATAATGACCTTTGTTTCTGTGTACTTCATCTTAAACTGTGGGTGCTAGCAATTCGATCCAGGGACTAGCACTGCAAACACAGGGATCTTTACCTTATTATGGTGAGATCTTACAGATGGTATCAGAGCACTGTGTTGCCTGTAGGTTCGTGACCCTAGGTTGGATTAGACTAAGGAAAACCCTTAGGAAAAATAATTCTATTTCATCTCGTAAAACTTTTCCTGATCATCCTTGCTCATCTATTTTTGTAGATGTCCACCATCAATGAATCTATCAAGAAGGGACCACTGATGACTATGACACTTGAGTGTGAGACAGAATTTCCCAAGGCACTCAAGAACCTCTTGATCGGCTTGGGGATGGATGGTGAAGCCGTGTACAAGGGATTTCCTGTGATAGACGAAGGACAAGAGTATTGGTGGGTGCAACTCCATTTATATAAGAACAAGGAAGATGATCCAAAGAGTATGGGATTCTGCATGTTCACCAACTCTGAAGTGCACACATCATTCTTTGACTGCAAGGAATGCTGCATGGAAAGCCATTGAGGAACTTGGGGAAAGACTTAAGTATAGAATGCTCAATACTCAGGAGGATCTCAAGGAGGAGAAACATCGTGTCCAAGATTCAAGGGCCACGGTAAAACGACTAAGTAAGGATATCATAGACTTGGCTTTGGAGTTATGCGAGCAAGACAAACAGATTGCTGCCAAGAATGCTCAGATTGCTATCTTGGTTGGTAAGGAGTGAGATACTATTTGGACCACCACACCTGGCATTTTATCACGTTAGTATTTTGATTATACCGACCTATGTGGTATGGAAAAAATAAGTTATGTTTGGACCTTGATTGCTTGAGTTGAATAATGTATTGCTACTTGCTTTGAGGAATGCTTTGTTGGTTGGTTTTTATTTTTATCTTTGCATCTATTGTTACTTGTGTTTTCTTTCTCTAGACCTTGTGTTATTACTAATTTTCTCCATACTATGCAAAAGATGCCGAATTTTGTCTATAGCACGGCCGAGGATTTCAAGGGAACTCGCTTCAGGACTCGCGTTTTGGAGCTTGTCCAGGTGCTCGCTCTTCCAATCCCTACCATTCAGGAACTTCAGCTGAGGAAATTTCAGAGGAAGGACTTATGGGGATTCAGAGTTACTCAGCCAGGACGCGAGACATAGCCCCAAACTAAGGAGATCGCATTCAAGATACTCCACGATGACTTGGAGAAGGGCCTCGACATTGCTATGCAGGAGCTGTTGGGACGCCTATGTGGACGTCACTCTTCTGAGATCAAGAGCCACTACTTCCACTTCTTTGGGAGGCGCGACGAGGACGGAGAGCCTATCGTGTTGGACGAGGCCACTAAGGAGTCTATCAAGCACGTGCGACACTACCTCCAGGACTTAGAGAGCCTCATCAGGAACCTTGATACTGATAGGACTAATGTGATGCTTAGCAATGATGAACTACGAGTCCAACTTAAGGAGAAGGACAAGGCCTTCCAGGAACAGGAGAAGCGAATCAAGGAAATGGAGAAGAAGTTTGAAGACCAGGAGAAGAAATTCAAGAGCCAAGAGAAGAGGGTTCAGGAGAAGAATAAGAAGATTAGAGACTTGGAGACCGAGTTAGAGCTTGAGGACATTGAGCTAGAGGCGGATCGCGAGGTGATAGAGAGGCTGTGCACACAGAAGAGAGATTTACAAGCGAAGATTGATGCTTTGTCTACAAGCTTGGAGGAATACAAGGCACGATTCGCCGCAGCAGGACTTGCCCTAGTGGAAGAGGAAGTCGACATGGAGGAGTAATGATATCCATCTATCTATCGTTTTATTATCGAGTCGCATAGATCATACTGACTTGTGGTTGACTATGCTAGTATGTTTATCTTCGCAAACTCTATTATTGTCATGATGTTGAACCTACATGTGCTTGTTTGTTTGTTGTTATTTTACTTGGGTTATCTATCATTACTTACCCTTATTAAACCCGCAGATGCCTCCCTGTCAAAACAACAAGGACAACAACAACAATGGCAATGGAATGCAGCAAATGATGGCTGCACAGACACAGTTGATGCAGATGATGACTCAGTTCATGGCGAACCAGAATCAGAACAACAACAATAACAATAATAACAACCAGAACAATCCACCTCTTGATATGCTCACAAGATTTCTAAGGCTGAGACCTGCTAAGTTCTCTGGTACTACTGATCCCATGGTAGCAAATGACTGGCTACGCTCTGTGAATAAGGACTTAGTCATAGTTGGATGCACTAACGCAGAGAAAGTCAGATTTGCAGCACACTTACTGGAAGGTCATGCAGCTACTTGGTGGGATAATTTCCAAGTTACTCACCCTATTGAGGAAGTAAACTGGGCAATGTTTGAGGATGGATTTCGTACCACTCACATCTCTTATGGAATAATGGGGTTGAAGAAAAAGGAGTTTCACAACCTCAAACAACGCCACCGTAGGATTTCTGAGTACATCGAAGAGTTCAACAATCTGTCATGTTATGCACCAGATGATGTTGACACTGACGCAAAAAGGAAAGAGAAGTTCCTTGATGGGTTTGATACATTGCAAATGTATCTATAATTTTTGATGTTCCATGCTTAGTTTTATCCACTTTCTTGTGTTTTGTTCCAACTTTGGAGTACTTTTCTTATGATTTCTTGGACTAACCTATTAACAAGATGCTATAGTGCCAGTTGCCTGTTTTCTGCTGTTTTTGGTTCCAGGAAGTCAGAAAATGAATATTCTCGGAATTGGATGGGACAAAAGCAAAAGTTATTATTTTCCCGAAAAACTCATGGAGCCAGAAGGAGAGTCGGAGAGGGGCCACAGGGTGGCCACACCACCCCTAGGCGCGGTCAACCCTAGGCCGCGCCACCAGGTGGTGTGGGCCCCCTGGCTGGCCACCGACCTTGCCTCATTCGCCTATAAGAGCCTCCCAATACCAAAACCCCAAATCATCAAGCCTCCAGCCACGAAAAGTTCTGCAGCGCCGCCGCCACCGAAAAGGAGATTCAGGGGACAGAAAGTCTCTGTTCCGTCACCTTGCCGGGACGGGGAAGTGCCCCTAGAGCCATCTCCATCGATCTCCACCACCATCTCCATCACCGTTGCTGATTCCCATGATGAGGAGGTAGTAGTTCTCTCTCGAGGCTAAGGGTTCTACCGGTAGCTATGTGTTCATCTCTCTCTCTATGCATGATCTTATTGAGATCATGCGCTTGTAATCTATAGATCTACCTTGCTACTCAAGTGCTTTAATAGATCTCTGCTCTCCCCATGTGTGTGAAAGTGATAGCGTGCACACCATGGTGGCACTTA
This sequence comes from Avena insularis, assembly GCA_023614405.1. Lineage (NCBI taxonomy): Eukaryota > Viridiplantae > Streptophyta > Magnoliopsida > Poales > Poaceae > Avena > Avena insularis. Next base: position 250,921,282 of record CM042696.1, read on the forward strand.
GGCTGAAGATTACAATTACTTGTTATGATGAGTTATATTTGGAGTTGGATGTCTCTATGAAATTGTGGTGTTTGTTGGAACCATCTAGTGCTCAAGGTGATAGTGTGGGGTTTTCTAGATGGGAAAGTCTTACTTTGAGGTGTGCTGTTATAGCCCTACCAACGATTAGAGTGTCCAACAGGAGAGTAGTTCAGCATAGTATCATAAAGAAGAATATATTTATATGAGAGTGTTCACTAGTGAAAGTATGATCCCTAGGCCTTGTTTCTAAGCACTGAAACACCGTTTGCTACTAGATCTGTTACATGTTTGCTTGCTTCCTTCTTTATTTCAGTTTTCCTTTAGTCTTTTCCACACCATCAAGTTATTTTCTATCACCGTTACCACTTGTATTTCACTATCTCTTCGCCGAACTAGTGCACCTATACACCTGACAAGTGTATTGGGTGTGTTGGGGACACAAGAGACTTCTTGTATCTTGATTGCAGGGTTGCTTGAGAGGGAACACCTTTGACCACTTCCTCCCTGAGTTCTATAAACCTTGGGTGATCCACTTAAGGGAAATCTTGCTGATGTTCTACAAACCTCTGCACTTGGAGGCCCAACAATTGTCTACAAGAATAGAAGTGCGTAGACATCAAGCTATTTTCTGGCATGTCGGGAGGTAAGGTAAAAGGTACTCACATCCTCCGGTGTGAGTGCTCGAAGTCATTTCCTTTAGATTCTGCAATTTTGTCTTTTTGTTTCTTGTTTTCACTAGTTAGGCTTAATGGAAAGCAACAACAAAATTAGAGAGCTTTATAATATTTATCTTGAGTTAGGACATGAAGTGTTTGAAGAGAAAATTAAAAAACCTATGTAACTTTATTTGCATGCTAATAGCAATGTTGTTAGTATGAATTCTTTAGACACTATTATTGCTAATGCTATGGAAAAGTCTAAGCTTGGGGAAGCTATTTTTTATGAAAATGATCTTTTTAGTTCCCCATCTTTGGAAGATAGCTATTCTATTGCGTATGATGATACAAAACCTCCAATATATGATGATTACAATGATGATAAATATATTTTCAATCCTCCTACTATTGAGGAGAAAATTGATTATGATTACAATATGCCTCCTATATTTGATGATTATGGTGATGAGAATAATAATGAAAGCTATTTTGTTGAATTTGCTCCCACTATGATTAATAAGAATGACTATGTTTATGTGGAGAGTATTAATTCTTTTAAGCATGTGGCTCATGATAAGAATGTTTTATGTGATATTTTTATTGTTAATTTTATTCATGATGCTACTGAAAGTTATTATGAGAGAGGGAAAAATGTTTTTATGCATCTCACTAATATTATGTTTCCCCTCTTTATGTTGAAAATTTTGAAGTTGCACTTGTTTTGCTATCCTATGATTGTTGCTTTGTGCTTTCATGACTTGTTTATTTACAAGATTCCTATGCATAGTAAGTGGGTTAGACTTAAATGTGTTTTGAATTTGCTTCTTGATGCTCTCTTTTACTTCAATTCATATTTCTTATGTGAGCATCTTTTCAAACTATCATGCCTAACTTAAAGGCGTTAAACAAAAGTACTTGTTGGGAGATAACCCAAGAGTTTTAGATGAGTCTTGAAAGTTATTACTTCTGTAATAACCGCTCCTTATCTTTTTTATTTGCTTTTTGTGCCAAGAGTAACCTCTAATGAGAGAGAAGTAATGATTGGGAAAGTTGCTGTCCCGAAACAGATTTCTGTGCTTGACCGTAAAAATTCGTGTAAAATCTCTAAACGTTATTTTGAGGCGTAAATTTTTGTGCTTCCGCCCCAGGTTGTTATCTAACTCTCGTTAGTTCAACACTTTTTGATTTGAGCAACAGAAGGTCTTCGAAAAAATTCGTCTTTACCTGCTGGTCTGTTTTGACAGATTTCTGCCATTTTCTGCATTTGCTTCTTGTTGGTTCCTTTTTGAGTTCTTTTGGGGGATTGAGCTTTTTGAGGGAAGTGCTTCAGTAGCTAGTGTTTTAATGGAAGTTTTATTGGTGTTGAAACTGAACACAAAGACTTATTATATTGAGTGCAGTAATGTTGCTAATAAAGATTGTGTGAAGTTTTGTATGAAGGAAAAATTTCAGGTGTATGGAAGGAATGAGTAATGAGATGAAGGATGGACTAAAGCTCAAGATTGGGGATGCCACGCGTGTCACCTCAAGAAATATCCAATAAGTACAAGCGTCAAAGCTTGGGGATGCCCAAGGCATCCCCTTCTTCATCAATAAAAATCCCAGGTTTCTTCCAAACGCTTTATTTTTATTGTTTCATGCACAGTTATGTTGTTCTTGGAGCGTCTCCTTTTTCGTTTTCATTTTGGTTTTTCATTTGCTTTGGTTTGCTTAGTTTTCTGAATAAACTGGTTGGACCCCCTCTTTCATACATTGGTTTTCAAATAGTTTGGTTTGGATTGGAAAAGAGTAGGAAAGTTCATGCTTAAGTGGTAAAGAGAGCTTGTTTTTGACTGTGGCCTATGCTTTGTCATGCCATGATTGATATTGTTTTGTCTTTATGATTAGTATTCTTTGTTGTAGCATGACTTGTTATAAACAATTGAGATTGCTTAATGTGCCTTGGATGAATCATGCGTTGTTTTAGCATATTAAAGCATAGTATAGTGGTATTCTCCTTTGATGATTTATTTGGGTTGACTTGGCGCATGCTCACACCATGTTATGACTATTTCAAGTCACCATAGCCTTTATGATCCTTTAGTTTTCAACTTGTAGTATCACTTTATGCTTTGATCAATGATGTTTTGTCGCTCTGCATGATTATGGCCATTATTGCTCTCTTAGTTTGTCGCTCCCAGTCTTTTGCTAGCCTCCACCACCAAGTATGAGTTCCACTCATGCATCCAACTCCTTAAACCAAGTTATTCCAAAGAGTCCACCATAGCTACCTACTAGCTTATGCTATTCCAAGTATATTCATGTTTTTGTTTACCTTCCAAATAAAACTTGTTATGAGAAAACTAGTGATTAAAGCTCTCACGAACTTGGTGGCACACTTTACTTTACTTGCCCTTAATAAACTTGAACCATTGTGTCGTCTATGTTGTATATGCTTGCACTTATTTATTGGGAATTAGCAGAACCATGTTGTCATGGGGAACGCTTTCAACATTGCACTTGGTACTTGTACCTAGTTGATATCATGCTCTTTTGTATATGGATGTCATCGGTGTGAAATGAAAGGGGAGCTTGTAAGTCCATGGAGTTATGTATATGCGTTAGAGAAACGCCTGGGCCGCTGTTCTAATCCATGCTGACATGGTGGAAACCTGCAGCGTAACCATAATGAGCTGTCTATGAAGCATTCTTCTTATAAAAAAAGAGTCCTATATTGAGAAAAAAAAGAGAAAAAGAAAAAAAAAAGATTATGAAAATAGGAAAGAGAGAAAAAAGCACCATATTCCCATGGTAAATAAGAAGATTGTTGAGATGCTTGTTGTCTACTTGCCTTGTCATTTTGATATGAGGATTCTTCCGTATCATCGGGCAAGGGGTACCCCGTTGGCGATTCTCTATGATACACATGTACTTACGATGACAAGAACTTACCGGTGACTAAACTTGAGTAGCATGAGGAGCGGCCCTCATATACAAGGGACATGAGATTCCTAACTTATACTTCGTCAAGCATGTACACCATAGTTTGTTCACTTTAACCTTAATCACCTTCAAGATGCTTATGATAGGGGCAATGAGAGCTAAAAGCTATAAGTACCATAATTTTTGGAAGCTCTTTATGAGACTTGAATCCCTACTTCCTTCTATGAAGGACTTTCTTCCACCATTATATTGAGTCTCCATCTTCTACATTTATGCACCTACTTTGAGAGCATAGTGGCTATTCTTAGTTCCATGTGCATTGTCCCAAGACTAGTTGATTGATGCATAACTTGATATTGCTTGTTTTAAACTATTTGTATCTAGTCACTCTTATGAACTTTGAAGGTGTCCTATGCATTTATATTTGCTACTCTATTGAGGGACATGGTGAATACTATTATGCTATGTTTTCTGTAACACCCTCAGAATCGACCCTATGCAAGTTTTAGCGCTTCCCGCCAAAACCCGCATAGAAACGATTCAAAGGTGCCCACCAGGCACTTGCAAGGGTGGAAAGCAGTAATATCATTACACAATAGTCCTCGATGGAACCCACAAAACATATATATACAACAGCGACTCAATGAGTCAAGAATACAGATATACAATACAAAGATCCAAATCACCTGGAAAACGATACAGCGTCCGAGTACGGACAAGATGCAAATTGAGCTAAGAGCCCTGAAGAATAACCAATGGCGTCCATAACCCTGCCCAGGCCAAGCCGGAAGAGTAACCCTGCTAACGACGTCGATCTCAAAACCTGCTAAAAACAAAAGGGGTGCCGACAAAGGGCAAAGGAAAAAGAGAGCCAAGATCTTGAGGCCAGTACACGGCGAGACTAGAATTCGGCGGTCCTCGCCTACATAGGTATGGTGGACTGAAGCGGCAGCGCGGCATGCACTAAACAACCTATAGAGACTCGATACAAATAGCGGCTTTCAGGGAGGGGTAAGAAAGACCTATTCGGAACCAACCTGATACTACCACCAAACATACCCATCCTGGTGTTTCCCCCTCGAGACCAAACGAGGAAGTCAACCGAGGAACTCACACCGTTGGCAGTTTTATTTATTCAGTTATCGTTGCAGCAATTACTAGTCAGGTATAGATAGTCATCCTGATTTAATAAGCAGTGGGGGACTTTTAGTTAACCATTCCGTTGTAGTTGCAACACTTACTAGTCAGATACAATTAGCATGAGATATCCCAAACCCAGCAGTTGTTGGTACTTTTATTTAGCCATTCCGTTGCAGTGAAGCTGATTACTAGTCATATCGGATACAAGTCAAATTATAACAGTAAACTTTAGTTATAGTTGTCTATGATCGAGAACTGTGCTCCAAGTCGTCCATAACCGCGGACACGGCTTCTCGAAAAGATTTAACCCTGCAGGGGTGCACCAAAGTTTCCACACGCACCTACACCCTTGTTGTCAGATCAGGTAGGTACAAGATCACAAAACATACACCCAACGTTATGTCGACGGGGTTTCGGACACGACGTTTCCCAGACCCAAAGCAAGCACGGGGGGCCACCCCACTAAGCTACCCGTAACGAAGTCGGCCGGTCTCCGAGACGGACCCAGGGTTTGTGTCGACGGCTGTAAACGACTGGGAACCCGAAAGTGTGACTGGGCTTGTCGATACAGCGAAAACGTATCACGGGGTTCCTAAACAGTACAGGAGCTCCACACGCAATCGTAAATAAAGTAGTAAAGCATGGCATAAGTACAGGATAGTAATAAAGCCCCAAACTACTTTGTGGCCCCCAGCACAGTACTTTGAAAATAGGTACTAAATCGATGGGGGTGCCCACACACCCCACCTGTGGTTAGCGCGCTCGATCTCGGAACAGGTGTCAAGAACTCGGGGTCCTACGGGACACCAAAGGAGCGTTAAAACCAAATATTGTCTATTACCCACCGGTGCCTCTGCATTTACCTACTTCAATTTTAGTTATTAAACGATAATTAAAGCCATGATCATCTCCAACTTTAAACATGCGGCATTACTCCAGCAACTATGGTACTTGACGACACGCAACAGCACTTGAGCAAGCGACTACGACGCGCAAGTCCAACTATCTACCAAACAACAGGTAATAGGATGTGTCCAAGGCAATATAAGGCTGCAAGGGATATCACGGGCACGAAAACTAGAGCATCGCAACACAGATAGCAATAGATCAACAGGAGGGAATAAATACTATAAAAGTAAGATAGGTAGAAAGGGGGAGATTGCTCGCCTGAAAACATTGCCGAAGGTTCATCCGAAGATCGGGTCGACACTCGCATCAACTCATCGGCCTAATCCGCGAAGAAGCAAAACACTAGAAGAAACACCGGATGCACTATTTAATTCTATGACATAAGAACGGGCATGATGCATGTATGATGTATGGCATGGCAAGGATGCGATGCAATTAGGCAATATTAAGCGGAACCGGGGTCCCGACATTTAATTAGGTGGTTCATGTTGTCTAGATACCCTGCAATTTAAATGTTGTCTTATCAAGGCAAAATATGTCACGGTTTGCTACACAAATTTAAATGAGACCAATAAAAGACAAGATTTGTCCATATATAGGCGCCATATTTATTATTAGATGATTCGACAACATACACCCAACCCACAATATGTATGCAAGGATGCTCAATACATACGCAACAAGATATATCTTTCATTTATAAAAATAAGGTCTCGAAAAGAGGGTCACACATATTAGGGGTCGAAGATCTTGGTTCCGATGGTTCGGGGGATCGGTCTCGACGCCGGGATCTGGGCTTCGAATCCAGGAACGGGCTTCAGAATCCGGGTCTTCGAGTCCATGTTGACGATCTTGTTTCTACGCCTCCGGGAACGAGAGCTTGACGAGCCAAAGGGAATAGCACTCTCGAGGGGTTTCGATACTGTTTGGGTGGCATCACCATCATCATAGTTCACCACCAACTCTGCACATACATCCCCATACGGCCTTCAACGATGCAACATCACACCACTGCGTCAACCACCACTACTACTGCACATCCAGAGCTCCACAGATGTACATCACTAGCAGTCCCGTCTCGGCAGGAGAAAAAGGCGACCAGGCCACCAGGGGCTCACGCAAGGTCGTTCAACTGCAACCAGAGGAACCAGCTCGAACGCGTTGGGGCGGCCCCGGCGGGACAGAGGTAGAGCGGTGGCCTTGGGAGGCTCCGGCGACGCGAGCCGATGAGGAAGGCGTCGGGGATGATGAGGCGCTGTCGGTGAGGAGAGGAATAACGAGGAGTGCCCGCAGCGGCGGCGGCCGGACGTCGAGGAACGACGGGAGGCGCGCCTGCAGGGGACGAGGAAGGGCGGCGGCTCGGCTCGGCCTCGCGGATGAACACCGACGAACGGCGGGCTCCAAAGACGGGGGCGGCGCAAGGGTCGCGGAGAAGAGGTGGGGCAGAGACGCGCCGAGGCGGCCAGGCGCCTGGAGCGGCTCGCAGAGGAGACGGCGACCGGGAAGATGGGGACCCGCAGAGCTCCTGGCGGGGACGGTCGCGAGGTGGAAAGGACGGGAGCGGGGTCACGGGGTGGGGAAGAGGAAGATGGCGGCAGAGGCCTGGCGGCGGTGCCGATCGGAGAGGAGGGAGGAGGTGGCGTGCGGGACGGGATAGAGGCGGGGAAGGATGGGCGCGTCGCTCGCGAGGGCCAGGAGAAGTTGGGGACGAGCGGGGTTCGTGGGAAGTGGTGGGGCCAGGGAACCGGGATCGGGGAGGTGGGGTGGGTTTGGTGATGGGATTGGCGAGGTGGTTGACCGCTTGCCAGGGTGTGGCGGCGGCGGGTGAGGGAGATTGGGGTGGGGGTAGGGGTGGTTCTAGGGTTAGGCTTAGGAATTTATATGGGGTAGTAGGTGGTCTGGCCGGTTGGGCTTTTGGGCCAGCCGGCTGGACTGCCTCCCAGATTAAAAACATATTTTATTATTTTTATAAAACCAATATTTGAAAACATAGTTTTAGGAAAATATAAGATCCGAAAAAGACTGAGGTTTCGCATTTGAATAAAGAGAGAGGCATTTGTAGAAAACAAATAGGGCTTTTGATAATAGTTTAGTGCAAAAATATGCATGATGCAATGATGGTGCACAAAATAGATGAAAACATGCGATATTTTAATTAGGGTTTACCCGGGGTGCTACATTTTCTTTATGTGAAACAAACAAACGTCTTGCAAAGCATTGTTATTCATGAATCTTTTGTTTGTGCATTTTCATGTTGCATCATAGTTTCTTTTTCTTATTTCTAGAACTTTGTCTTTCATGTTTTGATTGAAGTACTATGATCCTAGCTATCATTGTTTTACAAATAATTTGATCAAGTTTATGATGGTGCATGCCACCTCAAAAATTATTCTTTCTTTTTATCACTTACCTACTAGAGCACGAGCAGGAGTTAAGCTTGGGGATGTTGATACATTGCAAATGTATCTATAATTTTTGTTGTTCCATGCTTGGTTTTATCCACTTTCTTGTGTTTTGTTCCAACTTTGGAGTACTTTTCTTATGATTTCTTGGACTAACCTATTAACAAGATGCTATAGTGCCAGTTGCCTGTTTTCTGCTGTTTTTGGTTCCAGGAAGTCAGAAAATGAATATTCTCGGAATTGGACGGGACAAAAGCCAAAGTTATTATTTTCCCGAAAGACTCATGGAGCCAGAAGGAGAGTCGGAGAGGGGCCACAGGGTGGCCACACCACCCCTAGGCGCGGGCAACCCTAGGCCGCGCCACCAGGTGGTGTGGGCCCCCTGGCTGGCCACCGACCTTGCCTCCTTCGCCTATAAGAGCCTCCCAATACCAAAACCCCAAATCATCAAGCCTCCAGCCACGAAAAGTTCTGCAGCGCCGCCGCCACCGAAAAGGAGATTCAGGGGACAGAAAGTCTGTTCATTCGGCCGACGGGATTGAAGTGTTCTAGAGCCATCTCCATCGATCTCCACCACCATCTCCGTCACCGTTGCTGATTCCCATGATGAGGAGGGAGTAGTTCTCTGTCGAGGCTAAGGGTTCTACCGGTAGCTATGTGTTCATCTCTCTCTCTATGCATGATCTTATTGAGATCATGAGCTTGTAATCTATAGATCTACCTTGCTACTCAAGTGCTTTAACAGATCTCTGCTCTCCCCATGTCTGTGAAAGTGATAGCATGCACACCATGGTGGCACTTAGGCTGAAGATTACAATTACTTGTTATGATGAGTTATATTTGGAGTTGGACGTCTCTATGAAATTGTGGTGTTTGTTGGAACCATCTAGTGCTCAAGGTGATAGTGTGGGGTTTTCTAGATGGGAAAGTCTTACTTTGAGGTGTGCTATTATAGCCCTACCAACGATTAGAGTGTCCAACCGGAGAGTAGTTCAGCGTAGTATCATAAAGAAGAATATATTTATATGAGAGTGTTCACTAGTGAAAGTATGATCCCTAGGCCTTGTTTCTAAGCACTGAAACACCGTTTGCTACTAGATCTGTTACATGTTTGCTTGCTTCCTTCTTTATTTCAGTTTTCCTTTAGTCTTTTCCACGCCATCAAGTTATTTTCTATCACCGTTACCACTTGTATTTCACTATCTCTTCGCCGAACTAGTGCACCTATACACCTGACAAGTGTATTGGGTGTGTTGGGGACACAAGAGACTTCTTGTATGTTGATTGCAGGGTTGCTTGAGAGGGAATACCTTTGACCACTTCCTCCCTGAGTTCGATAAACCTTGGGTGATCCACTTAAGGGAAATATTGCTGCTGTTCTACAAACCTCTGCACTTGGAGGCCCAACAACTGTCTACAAGAATAGAAGTGCATAGACATCAAGCTATTTTATGGCTCCGTTGCCGGGGAGGTAAGGCAAAAGGTACTCACATCCTCCGGTGTGAGTGCTCGAAGTCATTTCCTTTAGATTCTGCAATTTTGTCTTTCTGTTTCTTGTTTTCACTAGTTAGGCTTAATGGAAAACAACAAAAAAATTAGAGAGCTTTATAGTATTTATCTTGAGTTAGGACATGAAGTGTTTGAAGAGAAAATTAAAAAACCTATGGAACTTTATTTGCATGCTAATAGCAATGTTGATATGAATTCTTTAGACACTATTATTGCTAATGCTATGGAAAAGTCTAAGCTTAGGGAAGCTAGTTTTTATGAAAATGATCTTTTTAGTTCCCCATCTTTGGAAGATAGCTATTCTATTGCGTATGATGATACAAAACCTCCAATATATGATGATTATTATATTTTCAATCCTCCTACTATTGAGGACAAAATTCATTATGATTACAATATGCCTCCTATATTTGATGATTATGGTGATGAGAATAATAATGATAGCTATTTTGTTGAATTTGCTCCCACTACGATTAATAAGAATGACTATGTTTATGTGGAGAGTATTAATACTTTTAAGCATGTGGCTCATGATAAGAATGTTTTATGTGATAGTTATATTGTTAATTTTATTCATGATGCTACTAAAAGTTATTATGAGAGAGGGAAACATGGTTTTATGCATCTCACTAATATTAAGTTTCCCCTCTTTATGTTGAAAATTTTGAAGGTGCACTTGTTTTGCTTTCCTATGCTTGTTGCTTTGTGCTTTCATGACTTGTTTCTTTACAAGATTCCTATGCATATGAAGTGGGTTAGACTTAAATGTGTTTTGAATTTGCTTCTTAATGCTCTCTTTTACTTCAATTCATATTTCTTATGTGAGCATCTTTTCAAACTATCATGCCTAACTTAAAGGCGTTAAACAAAAGTACTTGTTGGGAGATAACCCAAGAGTTTTAGATGAGTCTTGGAAGTTATTACTTCTGTAATAACCGCTCCTTATCCTTTTTATTTGCTTTTTGTGCCAAGAGTAACCTCTAATGAGAGAGAAGTAATGATTGGGAAAGTTGTTGTCCCGAAACAGATTTATGTGCTTCACCGTAAAAATTCGTGTAAAATCTCTGAACGTCCTTTTGAGGCGTAAATGTGTGTGCTTCCGCCCCAGGTTGTTATCTAACTTTCTTAGTTCAACACTTTTTGATTTGAGCAACAGAAGGTCTTCGAAAAAATTTGTCTTTACCTGCTGGTCTGTTTTGACAGATTTCTGCCATTTTCTGCATTTGCTTCTTGTTGGTTCCTTTTTGAGTTCTTTTGGGGAATTGAGCTTTATGAGGGAAGTGCTTCAGTAGCTAGTGTTTTAATGGAAGTTTTATTGGTGTTGAAACTGAACCCAAAGACTTATTATCTTGAGTGCAGTAATGTTGCTAATAAAGATTGTGTGAAGTTTTGTATGAAGGAAAAATTTCAGGTGTATGGAAGGAATGAGTAATGAGATGAAGGATGGACTAAAGCTCAATCTTGGGGATGCCACACGTGTCACCCCAAGAAATATCCAAGAAGTACAAGCGTTAAAGGTTGGGGATGCCCAAGGCATCCCCTTCTTCATCAATAAAAATCACAGGTTTCTTCCAAACGCTTTATTTTTATTGTTTCATGTACAGTTGTGTTGTGCTTAAAGCGTCTCCTTTTTCGTTTTCGTTTTGGTTTTTCGTTTGCTTTGAGGTTATAGATTACACTTAGGCTAGATATTACAATTACTTGTTATGATGAGTTATATTTGGAGTTGGATGTCTCTATGAAATTGTGGTGTTTGTTGGAACCATCTAGTACTCAAGGTGATAGTGTGGGGTTTTCTAGATGGGAAGTCTTACTTTGAGGTGTGCTGTTATAGCCCTACCAACGATTAGAGTGTCCAACCGGAGAGTAGTTCAGCGTAGTATCATAAAGGAGAATATATTTATATGAGAGTGTTCACTAGTGAAAGTATGATCCCTAGGCCTTGTTTCTAAGCACTGAAACACCGTTTACTACTAGATTTGTTACATGTTTGCTTGCTTCCTTCTTTATTTCAGTTTGCCTTTAGTCTTTTCCATGCCATCAAGTTATTTTCTATCACCGTTACCACTTGTATTTCACTATCTCTTCGCCGAACTAGTGCACCTGTACACCTGACAAGTGTATTGGGTGTGTTGGGGACACAAGAGACTTCTTGTATCTTGATTGCAGGGTTGCTTGAGAGGGAATACCTTTGACCACTTCCTCCCTGAGTTCGATAAACCTTGGGTGATCCACTTAAGGGAAATCTTGCTGCTGTTCTACAAACCTCTGCACTTGGAGGCCCAACAACTATCTACAAGAATAGAAGTACGTAGACATCAGGGTTGAATGATGAAATATCTATGAAACTATTTGTTGCTTATGCTCCAACCTATCAATCTTTGTGTGTTAAAGCTACCATCCTATAAAACAAGATGAAGCAAGTTGAAGGTAGAAAGAGGAAACACCACTTCGATAAGTTCGGATCAGGATCACCTCACAAGCGTTCTTATGGTGAAGGTAGTGGGAGTTCTAGATCCCACAAGAATGGGAATCATAACAACCATCGTAACAATAACCACCACCACGATGGAAACAATCATCATGGACACAACAAAGGTGGGTACAGGAATAACCATAATGTTCATGGCCATGGGAATCAAAATGGTCAGAATCGCCATAATCGGCTAGCAAAGAAAGACATCAGTCAGGTGGAATGTTTCAAGTGCAATAAGATAGGGCACTATGCTAATGAATGCCTAGAAAAGAAGACTGATGGGGCTAAGCCAAACCCTTTTTAAAAGGGTCATGCGGATCACATCAATGTGGAGGAAATCCAAGAAGGATCTAATGTCGTGATCGGTAAGTTCAAGATTAATTCCTTTCCTGTACTCATCCTTTTTGATATCGGCGCATCGCATTCATTCATTTCAAGAGCATTTGTAGTCAAAAACAAACTCTCCACTGAAACTATCGGATGTCCCATTAAGGTAAGTTCCCCGGGTGGAGAAATGATAGTAAATTCTAGGTGCCGACAGATAATCCTAGAGATTGGAAAGAACAAGTTTCCAGTTAATTTAATAATCCTAGAGTCCCAAGGCTTAGATGTAATATTAGGGATGGACTGGTGGACACGTGATGAGGGAGTGATAGATTGTGACAAACGAACTGTTATGCTCACCACCCCAGAAAAGAAACGGATCAGGTTCAAGTCTAACTTTGAACCCAAGGGGGCAAGGTTAACTCTCTTAAGGGGGTTAGCTTAGACAGAGTACCAATAGTGAAGGAGTACCCTGATGTGTTCCCAGAAGAATTACCTGGCATGCCACCAAATAGGGATGTGGAGTTTCTGATAGACTTATTACCAGGAGCTGGACCTATAGCAAAGAGACCTTACAAAATGTCAGTGGACAAGTTAAAAGAACTCAAGAAATAGCTAGGAGAACAGTTGAAAAGGGGATTTATCCAACCAAGTTCTTCGTCGTGGGGATCCCCAGTTTTGTTTGTTGAGAAGAAGGACCGGAGTCAAAGACTATGCATAGACTATCGATCACTTTATGAAGTGATCATAAAGAATAAATATCCCCTGAATTAATGATCTTTTTGATCAGCTAGAGGGAGCATGTGTGTTCTCAAAAATTGATCTTCGATCAGGATACTTCCAACTAAAGATTAGAGAACATGATATACCAAAGACTGCATTTACCACTAGATATGGGTCGTATGAATATACAATGATGCCATTTGGATTGACTAATGCACCAGCCTATTTCATGAACATGATGAACAAGGTATTCATGGAATTTCTTGACAAGTTTGTAGTGGTATTCATTGATGACATATTGATATATTCCAAGAGCAACGAAGAACATGAAGAACATTTGCGCCTAATTCTAGAGAAACTCAGGGAACACAAACTATATGCCAAATTCAGTAAATGTGAATTTTGGCTGAATGAAGTGGGATTTCTTGGGCATATAGTATCTCGAAGTGGTATAGCTATTGACCCAGCAAAAGTGGCAGCTGTAACGCAATGGGAACCTCCTAAAATAGTTAAAGAAATTCGTAGTTTCCTAGGCCTAGCAGGATACTATCGGAGGTTCATTGAAAAATTCTCAAAGGTAGCAAAGCCTATGACTGATCTGCTAAAGAAAGAGAAGAAATTTAACTGGACAGAAGCATGTGAAGCCAGTTTTCAGGAGTTGAAAAAGATATTAGTGTCAGCACCAGTGTTATGTTTGCCGGATCTTGAGAAAGACTTTCAAGTTTATTGTGATGCATCTCACCAAGTACTTGGAGGTGTACTAATGCAGGAAGGTAGAGTGGTAGCTTATGCATCAAGACAACTCAAAAATCATGAAGTGAACTATCCTACTCATGACCTAGAGTTGGCATCAGTTGTGCATGCATTAAAGACATGGAGGCATTATCTTATGGGAAAGCATTGTGAAATGTTCACCGATCACAAGAGTCTAAAATACATTTTCACATAGAAGGAACTCAACATAAGGCAAAGAAGATGGCTAGAACTTATCAAAGACTACAACTTAAGTTTGCAATACCATCCTGGAAAGGCAAATGTCGTAGCCGATGCATTAAGCCGCAAGGTTTATGTAAATGGCCTCAATAAAGGAGAATTGTTGGAAGAGTTATGTTCCCAATTTAGGGAGTTGAGATTAGAGATAGTTCCTGAAGGATACCTTGCATCCTTGGAAGTGCAGCCCACACTGATGAACATAATCCGAGAAGCTCAAAAGATGGATAAAGAAATATAAGAAATTAGAAGTAAAATTAGTGAAGGCAAGGCAAGAGGATTTCATGTAGACGAACAAGGAACCTTATGGTACTAAAAACATATCTGTATTCCACAGGATCTTGAATTTAAGAAGTTTATCTTACAAGAATCTCACAATTCACCATATTCAATTCATCCTGGCAACACCAAGATGTATATGGATGTTAAGGAAAGATTCTGGTGGAATAATTTAAAGAAAGATATAGCAGAGCACATTGCCTTGTGCGACGTGTGTAGTCGTGTAAAGGCAGAACATCAAAAACCGGCAGGATTATTACAACCACTGCCAATACCCGATTGGAAATGGGATAAAATCGGTATGGATTTTATCACTAGGCTGCCAAGGACTAGATCTGGATACGATTCTATATGGGTTATTGTTGATCGCTTGACAAAAGTGGCTCATTTCATACCGGTGAAGAGCACTTACACAAGTGCCAAGCTAGCCAAGATATACATGAATAGAATTGTATGTTTACATGGGGGGCCTAAGAGTATTGTATCGGATAGAGGAACTCAGTTCACTTCGCACTTTTGGCAACAACTTCACGAGTCGTTGGGAACTCGACTAGAATTCAGCACTACATTTCATTCATGGACTAATGGGCAGACAGAAAGGACCAATCAGATATTGGAAGATATGTTAAGAGCTTGTGCATTGGACTATGGATCTAGTTGGGACGAAAGTCTACCATACGCGGAGTTTTCCTATAATAATAGCTATCAATCAAGCATAGAAATGGCTCCGTTTGAATTCCTTTATGGAAGGAAGTGTACTACACCATTGTTGTGGAATGGAGTAGGATAAAGAAATTTGTTCGGACCAGACCTAATCAAGGAGGCCGAAGAGAAAGTCAAGATGGTGAGGGATAGACTAAAGGTAGCCCAATCTCGACAAAATTGCTATGCAGATCCAAAACGTAGAGAGGTCACCTATGAGGTTGGTGATAGAGCTTATCTCAGAGTATCACCACTTCGTGGTGTAAAGAGATTTGGAATCAAAGGAAAATTAGCACCACGTTATGTAGGACCCTTCAAGATTTTGAGCCACAAAGGAGAAGTGGCATACGAGATAGAATTACCAGAATCTCTATCAGCAGTTCATAATGTATTTCATGTCAGTCAGCTAAAAAAGTGTCACCCAAAGATGGAAAAAACATCGTTGAAAGACACTATACCGTTAGAAGAGGTTCAGCTAGAGAATGATCTCACTTATGAAGAGAAACCTATTAAGATTCTGGAGACAGCAGAAAGAATTACACGTACCAAGACAATCAAATTCTGCAAAGTACAGTGGAACCATCACACTGAATCGGAAGCAACATGGGAACAAGAAGATGAACTTCAGAAAGATCACCCTCACCTATTTGCTAGCCAACCCGAATCTCGAGGGCGAGTTTCATCTTAAGGGGGTTAGATTTGTAACATCCCAAAATTTCCATCTGAAAACCATCATCATTACACTCATATCATCATGGCATGTGTTGCATTGCATTTAGATTGTCCCCCAAAAATTTGGTGAAAGTTTGAGTCAATTTGGAACCCTTTTGCTAATTCAAAACCTTGGAAAAGAAAACTAAAAAGAAAAAAGGAGAAAAAAATAACAGCAGTAGTAGCAGCCTATTCGGGCCAGCTAACCCCAGCCCAAAACAGCCCACCTTGCCACCCCTCTCCCCCTCTCTTTCTTTTTCTCACCAACCCACTGCACGCCCCCTCTCACTTACGCCCTGGCCCCACTTCCACGTCACCCTCCACCTCACCGTCTTCAACCAATCGACAGCAGCTCGTACCCCTCCCCCTACCATTTCTAATTCGATTAAACTCGAGTAAATTCGAGCATTGCAGGAAGTAATTCTCGACTACATCCCCCGCTTCTTAATCCCCTCTCCCTCCTCTTCGTTTTCCTCACAGACACCACCCCCAGAGAGCCCCCAGGCTCTCTGATTTTTTGCTCGGACCGCCGCGGCCACCGACGAGGCCGGCGATGATTCCGGTGAGCACCGATCGCCTCGCGCCCTCCTCTCTGCCCTATTATCATCACCATACTCTGGCACACTGTTTAATCTTTTTTCGATTTCTACCTACCCCAGGTCGTCGCCACGGTTACCATCAGAGTTTCCCTCTGCCGCCGCCGTTCATCGACGATTCCAGTGAGACTCGGGTTCTCGCCGCCCCTTTGTGGCCACCACTAGCTGGTACTGGACCGGGCGCACTTTGCTGACCCCTTTCATTGTCTACTCGAGCCCCAGAACAATGCCACCGTCTCGAAGACGTGAACTCCAACATCAGCAGGAACTCCAACGAGGAATTTTGGACGAAGCAGAGCGCCCCTCCCTCAGCCGCGACCACCTCGACCGCCGTGATCTCTAGTAACAGTCCACGCTCTCCCTACCCCTCTAGGATCACCGGAACGCCACCACCCGACACGCCACCACTGCGCACAGAGAACCAGCGCCGCCAGTCCCTGGCCAAGCGCTAGGATCCTTTAGATCTGTAACTAGCGGCTAGGATTAGATCATTAATCAAAGCGGTATCGGTTGATCTGGTTCGCCCGTTGCCACTTAAATCCAATGGCCCACATCGATCGATCTGACCGAATTGGTACGGGCCAATAGAATCACGCCACGTCAGCCTTGGCGTCTGTTTAAATTAGAAAATCGACAGAATATATGTTTAACTTAGAAATTCAATAACTTTTGATCCACAAATTAGAACAATACAAATTTGGTGTCCATGGATTCAGAAAAATGAGACCTTTATTGTTGAGGCCTTATTTCACCCTTTAGCTTCTGAAAAATTGGAGTTATAGGAAGAACCTTTTTAGGAGTATTTTACCCATAAGAATTACTTCATAAATTGTTTTTAAGTAATCCTTATGCCTTTAGATAGAGTATTTTAACTTCTGTACTATAGGCTTTGTTTATTTAAGAGTGTTGTTCATCTCATTGAATTTGCATGCATTCCTATTTTTGTGGTGCTATATTGATTGTATTATTGTTGTTGGATTGTTCTTTGTGTAGATTGTGTGGATTATGAAGTTTGTTGCTGTGAGGATTGTACCTACTCCCCTAGCTACCAAGGCAAGTGATAATTCATCTTATGTCCTATTATTTTCACTAATGCACTAGTGCTATTTTTGTAGATCTTAGCATGGTAGGATTATTTATATATGTTACTATGCTATGGCTATCCTATAGATTATATCTTGGTAGTATTTCCTAGTTGGAAGACATCGTATGCTAGAGGTCTTAGCCATGCTATTAGAATTCGTGGGTGGCAATTCACATTAAGATAGTATGGAAGTATATTTTCTTTGACTAAGAAAACAACTAATGATAATGAAACACCTGGGTAGAAATGGGACTTGTATGGATTATGTTGAGTGGTTACTCAGGGCCCATGTCTATGGTCTACCCTGGTGTATCGCACTTGTGGACGTCCACCCAGGAACAAAGAGATTGGAGACATTCTTGTCATGAAGCTTCTAGTGCAGCCACATGGCATATGGGCTCTGCCTTGACCGACTAAGTTGCAAGAACTCAGCCAGACGGATAGAGTGTGGTAGCTATAATAGGATGGAACGGGTCCGTGGTGGTCTGAGGGATTGCTTCTAAAAAGTCTCGTCTCGATGCATGTCGAGTCTTGTGGGGAAAGTGCACCACCTCTCGAGAGGGTAAAACTAAGTACTTAGTCGTGTCCCCGGTTATGGACAATTTCTGAGCATCAAGACAGGGAAGCAGTTCAAAAATCTCATCATCCAAATTTCTCTAAGTTAAAACTTGTGGGTGAACAAGCGTAGAGGTTCATTGCTATCTATCAATGGTTCCTTAGTGCTTTGAAAGGGAAAACCTACTCTTCAAAAACTATGAGATGAAACCTTGCTTTTAGCAAAGTCATCCAAAACCACACTTAGCCATATATTCATGTAGTTGTTGGATTTTACTAAGTATCTATGGTATCACTTGCCAATACAATTCCAAATGTATTGACCCTTTGTGGCTGTAACTTATTATGTTCCAGGATACTCTGATGATGAGTAGGGTTACGGGTCTACACTCGACATGTTTGCCTGTGGCGCATGAGGACAAAAGACTCTATTATTATACTATGTCTTGTGAACCTTGAATAATGTTAGCCTTGGGCTATGTGAGTTGTAAGAACTATTATATTCCTGGATATGCGATGTAATAATGACCTTTGTTTCTGTGTACTTCATCTTAAACTGTGGGTGCTAGCAATTCAATCCAGGGACTAGCACTGCAATCACAGGGATCTTTACCTTATTATGGTGAGATCTTACAGGCGGCAAGACCGGGATGGCCGCACTTGCCTCCGTACTCATCGACCCGTGGTACGCTGACATGAAGGGCAAACTACCGAGATGTTCGTGGAGGCGTTTAGGACACGAACCTAATCTAAACTACGCTGCAATTGACGGGTATGTTAGCCACGAGCTGTACCGCCAGATTGTAAAATCGCATTCCGGGCATCGCATCATTGAACCACCACCAAGGCAGGTTGTTTGCCCTAGATGCCGGAGTGTAGATGAATCTACAAGATGGGGCAAGCGACCGAAGGCATCCTGGGATCGGTTGCTTAGAAAATACTAAATGCGAGATAAAATACAGGCGAGATAAAACTAGTAGTAGTAAACAGCACACTCACCCACCCGCCAGATCCTGTTGAGCATCTCGTAGTAGACATACGCGTCCTTGGCTGTGTAATTGATCGCATCCTAATCCAGGTGCCTCCACTCCCATCGCTCTTATAGGTTCTTCGGGAACTCGACTTTCATGCCGGCGTACTCGCGGTCGATGATGTCGGCAGCGAGTCTAGCCATGCTGGCTTTCCCCGTATCACCATCCGGGTACCTCCACAAACATTGGAGATCGACGTGATTGACGACATGAACAAGGAGATCCCGCTCTAGCTTCGGAGTGTCGTTCTTGATGTCGACGCTGGCGAAGTAGATCTCCCTCCCGTGTAGGAAGTCGCGAAGCTCCAGGCATACAGATTTGGCCCTACATATGTGGTATAGGAGGCAGTGGTTGCGCATGGATAACTGCAAAAGCGCCGTCCTCTTCCTATCTCCGGTATACTCGAGGTCAAGGCCGACGATCTTGTACCTATCCATCGGCTCCTGTATCCACCGCTCATACATTGCAATGACCTTGGCGACCTCCGCTGACGCATTTGTGTGGATGACCGTCAGCTTGGTGGTGCCATGGGCGGTGACGGTGTACTCGTCAGTGAAGTCGCTCCCGTCGCCGAACACGCCGTACTCTGCGTCCATGATAGCAGCTAATGCTGCGGCGGTGGCCTAGGGTCGGTAGCGGTGGCTCGGACTTGGCGTGGCAGTGGAGTGATCTATTGCGGTGGTATGGCCCGGTAGAGGCGGTGCCTGCGGCAGCGTCAATGGTTCTTGCGGTGGCTGCGGCGGCGACAGAGGGTGGCGGAAGGAATGAGTTGGGGATATTTGCACAGTGATGTGCTAAGGAGATGGAAGGCGATGCTTAAATTGTGTTTACCAATATTCCGGTCATACCCATGTGGAAGCAAGTTTGACCGGGCGAGCACCGTTGGTTTCCAATCCTAGTGATTAAATTCGGCGTCTGTCCTGGTAGGCGATGGGAAGTGGCTTTGGCTTGGCAGAGACCGGTCACGTAGACCACCGTCCCATTGCCGATCCGCAGCGGGTGCGCGGTGCTGACACGATGTAACGTGACAGGACAGAAGGAAGTGTACAACTATTATTCCTAACAAGTTTAAGAAGTGTAAGCATAGACAGGGACCTTAGCATCCCTGCACCCCGGGGCAGCCGATTGTGCAAAGCTTGCAATTTCCTTTGTTTAATTTAGTGATTTTGTCCAGAATTTGCCAAATTGAAGCTTGTTTTCCCATGCTTCTATAAGTTTCTGTGTAGGCCACTTGTGAAAGCATGCACGATCAAGCAACTTTACAACACGTGTTAGTGGAAAAGCATGAGGTTTCAACGCACCACATAGTTTAGGGATTTAGAATAGCTACATTGTGGAGCTCCAGCCAAATTGCATGGTAAAGCCAAATTCAGCTTTTTGTCAGATTTAGGTATAGCAACATTGTGTCTCGTTTGTCCTCACTTTTTCCCTCCCGATATTCCGAAGCCCTCACATGCGCTCGGAGGGGGGTGCCCTCTAGTCAAAGGCGTGGCCGTTACGTGCGCCCTGACGCCTAAATTGGAAGTTTTTTTTGTTATTTAGCCTTTTTAAGAGCCTTTTCCCCTCTCTCGCTAACAGTTGTGTTTTTTCCCCAAAAAGGTAGGGAATCTAGAGAAGCTTCTCTCTTTGTTCATTGTTCCTTTTGCCCTCGTTTTTCCCCAATCTGGTAGCAAATCTAGAGTAGCAAAACTAACCAGCACCATAAATAAATTTAGTAAACAGAGCAGATGTAGATAAAGCAGCTAATATAGGTTATATAGTACGGTACTACTTAACGAGGTTCGACAATTAGGCTGCTCAGCAGCAGCAGCTGACAGGTTCAACACGGACAAGACAAAAGAAGCTGCTTTACAGAATGGGATCAACTGGCCCCTCGTGGCCTCTGCCAGGAGGGCCTCCGCCTCCTCCCTCTGGCGCTCCTTCACTTATTGCTGCCCACCCCCTTGACCTTGGGCGCCTTGGGTTTGATCGGGGCATGCGACCCTCCTCGATATCCACCTTCTAGATGTTGCGGAGGTGAAGACTGAGTGCCTGGTGCTTGGCTATGAAGCTGTGGACGTTTACGGACTCGCCATAGGTCCTCACTTCCTCGGCATGCTTCACGAGGGAGTTGAACTCCGTGGTGTGGATCCTCCTGGTGGGGCGGAAGGGGCACCTATACACGTCACCGGCGAAGAAGTTGTTGTACTGGCTGGACTTTAGCCTCCTCAGCACATGACGAGTCTTGGTGTCCTCGGACTCGTCGTCACTGCGGACGTCGCTGCTATCCTCCTATTGGAAAAAAACAGTAGAGTGCAATAAGGACTTGATTGAGATACTTTGATTATCGGGATTGATTATTTGCATAGATTGACTGATTGAGATCTCCCAATTATTCCCCAAATGTCAAACCAAATCGAATACTGATCCCAACTACGAACAGGGGGATTCATTGAAAATCGAGATCTAACACAAGTGGATTAGCTACTGTAAAAATACCAACAGCCAAGGCCTAATAACATACGATCTAGCATCCAACGATGGGAATGGGGGGAGAACAAGGGAAGGGGAGAAAACCCTGGTTACCTCCGACCATGGGTCGGCGATGCTGGTGTTGTAGGGGTTCTCCGGTCTTATGTAGACAACCTCCTCGTAGGGGTCCCAGCCGAGCGGGATCTGTCCGAGACCGGCGAGGGCTTCCTCGCCGGCGGCTACGACGGATGCGGGGACGGGGACGGAGGTCTGTACGGGGATGAGGGGCTCCTCGCCGGCGGCCTTGGAGGCGTCGATGGCCACCACGCCGTTCTTCTCCATCGCCGGCGCGGTTGGGGTTTTGTTGGGCGTTTGCAGAAGGTGATGGGACAGTGGAGACGGTTGAGTGAGCGAGTGCGTGATGAGTGGGAGTGGGGAGGCCTCTATTAAAGGAGAAGGGAAGCGATGTTTTGTTGCACTACCGTGCACCGCGTACGCTAATGCACCGTGCACGGCCACACGTGTCCGCTACCGGCCCGTGCACCGCACATGTGTACCGTGAGTCGCGTTTTTTCCATCGTGTCTAACCCTGCCGATTCAGTTATACTCAGTTTTGCCCTCGAGCGTAACACTGGCGGTTTGGTTCCATTTGTAAATCATTTTCTATTTTCTATTTTCTATTTGAATCCCTTTGTCACGCTTGCCCTTGGTTTTTAAGTTCTACGCAGTTTAGCCCTTGGTTTTTAAGTTCTACTCAGTTTTGCCCTTGGTTCTTAAGTGCTACTTAGTTTTCCCCTATCTTTGTATCCATCTCTCGCACCTATGCTCATCTTTGCTGCTATGCTCTGATTGGTCGAGACAGTTGTCACACGGATCGTGCCCACCAAGCATTGATCCTCTATGTTCTAGCGGACAGGATAACCCTTATATCTGTCGGGGGCACCCCTCTATCCATGCAAAATAACGAGTATGCCACTGGAACTTTAACTCCATAAACAGATGAACTTGAATATATTTTGAAGGGTACGAAAATAGAAATCCCCATAGTTTAAGGGTCTAGATACGGTAAGAGAACTAGATATTATTAGTGGCCGGGCCAGCACAGTGACGGGTTGGTCGGCTAGAAGTTGCTGATTCCTAAGTAAGGGGACACTAGGCCGGTCTTGACATACTCCCTCGGGAATTTGCCATAAGCAGCATGCTTAGCCTTGGTCTCCGACTTGTGTTTACTAGCCGGGCTTTTACCGATGCCAACCGCATGCGGAATCAAGCTGGCAATCCTACGGTTGACTCCTTTCTTACAGAAAGAGCACCTGAGCTCCCCAAGTCGAGTGCGGTAAGGGATTATACCGCTCTTAAGCTTCTTCATGACATGGAGTCTCTTGTTGTCCCTGGTCTCCTTGTCAGAGTCCATCTCACTTGAATCCACCTGTAATGTATGGAATACAAACCGAAATGAGCAAAATAATAAATATATATTCCTTCCACCATTCCGAGTTACTTTCGATGAAATAATACAGGTTCAGCAGTTCATTACGGCCGTCTCCCCATCTCACTCCTAAATTAATGTGGTTTGTGTTCTTGGTAACTTATTAATAAATAAATAATGTGGATTCATTTAGAACAGACTAGATCTCTCCATGTACCGGTTCGTACGTTGCATCTAATCATTAGGACTAGATTTTTTTATGACGCCAAGATAGATTAAGCTCGAGCAGAAAATATGAAACATGTAGAAATAGATATACCTCCGGGTACACGAGCGGAGCGTGTTCGTCCAACTCCACGCCCTCATCGGCGCATCCGAAGTCGTCAGCACTGGCGAGCACATGGTCCCCCAAGGGGTTAAACTACACGTCCTCCTCGCCTTGTGCTGCGTGATGCTCCTCCAGATCTGCCGCGTGAAGCACCACCCCGGCGGCGATGCCCAGACACTCACCTCCATGCACTGGTTTCAGGGAGAAGGTTCGTGCAAGTACGTTCAAGATTGTGGGCTTTTGCTAGATAGGGAAGAGAGAGTAGTGGATGAGATTGAATGGAGGACCCGATAGGCTGGGTTTTTAATGCGAGGACATTTAGGCCTCCTCGAGGGCCCCGGTAGGCAGCTCTTCCGGCTGCGGCTACCGCGTGGAAGGTTCGTGTGGTAGGGGCCTATCGGAAGTGAGAGTGCAGGCGTGCTTCATAGTAAAAATGGTATAGCCCGTGGGTCGTGGATGACCAGTTGCCGTGCAGCAGACTTGTAGCCTTTGCAGACTAGATTAAACATGACATGACCACTCGACAACTTTTTCCATGGGTCGTGTTCCTTCTTGTAGAAGTCTCGTTGAGGGAGACGTCTGTGCTGTCTCACGTTGTCCTGTGAAGGGCACGACGTGTGCAACGAGCCTCAATGGACCACACAGGATCAACGGTTGGTGCGCACGATCCGCGTGACAACTGTGACAACCAATCAGGGCATAGCAGACAGAGTGGGCACAGATTTGGGCTTCTACGAAAGAGAGAGAGGGGCAAAACTGGGTAGTATCAAAAAACCAAGGGAAAAGCTGAGTAGTATAAAAATGGAAAGTGGGTGTATTTTACAATGAAATACATCATGGCATACATCAAATTATGCCAAGATAGATCCACTAGAGTTCATTGCATGTGTGTTCTTTCCACAAACCACATATGTATCCACTAGAGTCATTGCATGTGTGTTCCTGTCATGAACCACATTTGGATCCACCAGTGTCATTGCATGTGTGTTCTTTCCACAAACCACATATGGATCAACCAGTGTCATTGCATGTGTGTTCCTGTAATGAACCACACATGGATCAACCAATGTCATTGCATGTGTCTTCCTGTCAAGAACCACAAATGGATCAACCAGTGTCATTGCATGTGTATTCCTATCATGAACCACACATGGATCAACCAATGTCATTGCATGTGTGTTCCTGTCAAGAACCACATATGGATCCACCAGTGTTCATTGCATGTGTGTTCCTGTCATGAACCACGCATGGATCAACCAGTGGTTATTGCATGTGTGTTCTTTCTGTAGACCACATATGGATCCACTAGAGTCATAGCATGTGTGTTCTTTCCACAAACCACACAGGGATTAACCAATGGCATTGCATGTGTGTTCTTTTCACAAACCACATATGGATCAACCAATGGCATTGCATGTGTGTTCTTTTCACAAATCACATATGGATCCACCATTGTTCACTACATGTGTGTTTTTTCCACAAACCACTTATGGATCCACCAGTGTTCATTGCATGTGTGTTCTTTTCCACAAACCACATATGGATCCACTAGAGTCATTGCATGTGTGTTCTTTTAACAAACCACATATGGACCCACTAGAGTCATTGCATGTGTGTTCTTATACTAAAACCAGCACTAGAGTCATTGCATGTATGTTCCTATCACAAACCACATATGGATCCACCAGTGTTCATTGCATGTGTGTTCCTGTCATGAACCACACATGGATCAACAAGTGGTCATTGCATGTGTGTTCTTTCCGCAGACCACATATGGATCCACTATAGTCATTGCATGTGTGTTCTTGCCACAAGCCACACATGGATTAACCAATGGCATTGCATGTGTGTTCTTTTCACAAACCACATATGGATCAACCAATGGCATTGGATGTGTGTTCTTTTCACAAATCACATATGGACCCACCAGTGTTCACTTCATGTGTGTTCTTTCCACAAACCACTTATGGATCCACTAGTGTTCATTACAGGTGTGTTCTTTTCCACAAACCACATATGGATCCACTAGAGTCATTGGATGTGTGTTCTTATACTAAAACCAGCACTAGAGTCATTGCATGTGTG
This sequence comes from Avena insularis, assembly GCA_023614405.1. Classification (NCBI taxonomy): domain Eukaryota; kingdom Viridiplantae; phylum Streptophyta; class Magnoliopsida; order Poales; family Poaceae; genus Avena; species Avena insularis. The sequence continues at coordinate 250,946,605 of CM042696.1, forward strand.
TTCCTGTCAAGAACCACACATGGATCAACCAGTGTTCATTGCATCTGTGTTCCTGTCACCAACCACACATGGATCAACCAGTGGTTATTTCATGTGTGTTCTTTCCGCAGACCACATATGGATCCACTAGAGTCATTGCATGTGTGTTCTTTCCACAAACCTCACATGGATCAACCAATGGCATTGCATGTGTGTTCTTTTCACAAACCACATATGGATAAACCAATGGCATTGCGTGTGTGTTCTTTTCACAAATCACATATGGATCCACCAGTGTTCACTGCATGTGTGTTCTTTCCACAAACCACTTATGGATCCACCAGTGTTCATTGCATGTTTGTTCTTTTCCACAAACAACATATGGATCCACTAGAGTCATTACATGTGTGTTCTTTTCACAAACCACATATGGACCCACTAGAGTCAATGCATGTGTGTTCTTATACTAAAACCAGCACTAGAGTCATTGCATGTGTGTTCCAGTGAAGAACCACATATGGATCCACTAGTGTTCATTGCATGTGTGTTTCTGTCATGAACCACACATGGATCAACCAGCGGTCATTGCATGTGTGTTCTTTTCCAAACACCACATATGGATCCACTAGAGTCATTGCATGTGTGTTCTTTCCACAAACCACACATGGATTAACCAATGGCATTGCATGTGTGTTCTTTTCACAAACTAGATATGGATCAACCAGTGGTCATTGCATGTGTGTTCTTTTCCACAAACGACACATGGATCCACCAGTGGTCACTGCATGTGTGTTCTTTCCACAAACCACTTATGGATCCACCAGTGTTCATTGCATTTGTGTTCTTTTCCACAAACCACATATGGATCCAATAGAGTCATTGCATGTGTGTTCTTTTCACAAACCAAATATGGACCCACTAGAATCATTGCATGTGTGTTCTTATACTAAAACCAGCACTAGAGTCATTGCATGTGTGTTCCTGTCAAGAACCACACATGGATCCACCAGTGTCATTGCATGTGTGTTCCTGTCATGAACCACACATGGATCAGCCAGTGGTTATTGCATGTGTGTTCTTTTCTACAGACCACATATGGATCCACTAGAGTCATTGCATGTGTGTTCTTTCCACAAACCACACATGGATCAACCAATGGCATTGCATGTGTGTTCTTTTCACAAACCACATATGGATCAACCAATTGCATTGCATGTGTGTTCTTTTCACAAATCACATATGGATCCACCAGTGTTCACTTCATGTGTGTTCTTTCCACAAACCACTTATGGATCCACCAGTGTTCATTGCATGTGTGTTCTTTTCTACAAACCACATATGGATCCAATAGAGTCATTGCATGTGTGTTCTTTTCAAAACCAAATATGGACCCACTAGAGTCATTGCATGTGTGTTCTTATACTAAAACCAGCACTAGAGTCATTGCATGTGTGTTCCTGTCAAGAACCACACATGGATCAACCAGTGTCATTGCATGTGTGTTCCTGTCATGAACCACACATGGATCAGCCAGTGGTTATTGCATGTGTGTTCTTTTCTGCAGAGCACATATGGATCCACTAGAGTCATTCCATGTGTGTTCTTTCCACAAACCACACATGGATCAACCAATGGTATTGCATGTGTGTTCTTTTCACAAACCACATATGGATCAACCAATTGCATTGCATGTGTGTTCTTTTCACAAATCACATATGGATCCACCAGTGTTCACTGCATGTGTGTTCTTTCCACAAACCACTTATGGATCCACCAGTGTTCATTGCATGTTTGTTCTTTTCCACAAACAACATATGGATCCACTAGAGTCATTACATGTGTGTTCTTTTCACAAACCACATATGGACCCACTAGAGTCAATGCATGTGTGTTCTTATACTAAAACCAGCACTAGAGTCATTGCATGTGTGTTCCAGTGAAGAACCACATATGGATCCACTAGTGTTCATTGCATGTGTGTTCCTGTCATGAACCACACATGGATCAACCAGCGGTCATTGCATGTGTGTTCTTTTCCAAACACCACATATGGATCCACTAGAGTCATTGCATGTGTGTTCTTTCCACAAACCACACATGGATTAACCAATGGCATTGCATGTGTGTTATTTTCACAAACTAGATATGGATCTACCAGTGGTCATTGCATGTGTGTTCTTTTCCACAAACGACACATGGATCCACCAGTGGTCACTGCATGTGTGTTCTTTCCACAAACCACTTATGGATCCACCAGTGTTCATTGCATTTGTGTTCTTTTCCACAAACCATATATGGATCCAATAGAGTCATTGCATGTGTGTTCTTTTCACAAACCAAATATGGACCCACTAGAGTCATTGCATGTGTGTTCTTATACTAAAACCAGCACTAGAGTCATTGCATGTGTGTTCCTGTCAAGAACCACACATGGATCCACCAGTGTCATTGCATGTGTGTTCCTGTCATGAACCACACATGGATCAGCCAGTGGTTATTGCATGTGTGTTCTTTTCTACAGACCACATATGGATCCACTAGAGTCATTGCATGTGTGTTCTTTCCACAAACCACACATGGATCAACCAATGGCATTGCATGTGTGTTCTTTTCACAAACCACATATGGATCAACCAATTGCATTGCATGTGTGTTCTTTTCACAAATCACATATGGATCCACCAGTGTTCACTTCATGTGTGTTCTTTCCACAAACCACTTATGGATCCACCAGTGTTCATTGCAGGTGTGTTCTTTTCTGCAAACCACATATGGATCCAATAGAGTCATTGCATGTGTGTTCTTTTCAAAACCAAATATGGACCCACTAGAGTCATTGCATGTGTGTTCTTATACTAAAACCAGCACTAGAGTCATTGCATGTGTGTTCCTGTCAAGAACCACACATGGATCAACCAGTGTCATTGCATGTGTGTTCCTGTCATGAACCACGCATGGATCAGCCAGTGGTTATTGCATGTGTGTTGTTTTCTGCAGACCACATATGGATCCACTAGAGTCATTCCATGTGTGTTCTTTCCACAAACCACACATGGATCAACCAATGGTATTGCATGTGTGTTCTTTTCACAAACCACATATGGATCAACCAATTGCATTGCATGTGTGTTCTTTTCACAAATCACATATGGATCCACCAGTGTTCACTGCATGTGTGTTCTTTCCACAAACCACTTATGGATCCAGCAGTGTTCATTGCATGTGTGTTATTTTCCACAAACCACATATGGATCCACTAGAGTCATTGCATGTGTGTTCTTTTCACAAACCACATATGGCCTTACTAGATTCATTGCATGTGTGTTCTTATACTAAAACCAGCACTAGAGTCATTGCATGTGTGTTCCTGTCAAGAACCACACATGGATCCACCAGTGTTCATTGCATGTGTGTTCTTGTCACACACCACACATGGATCAACCAGTGGTCATTGCATGTTTGTTCTTCTGCACAGACAACATATGGATCCACTAGAGTCATTGCGTGTGTGTTCTTTCCACAAACCACACATGGATTAACCAATGGCATTGCATGTGTGTTCTTTTCACAAAACCACATATGGATCAACCAATGGCATTTCATGTGTGTTCTTTTCACAAGTCACATATGGATCCACCAGTGTTCACTTCATGTGTGTTCTTTCCAACAACCACTTATGGATCCACCAGTGTTCATTGCATGTGTGTTCTTTTCCACAAACCACATATGGATCCACTAGAGTCATTGCATGTGTGATCTTTTCACAAACCACATATGGACCAAATAGAGTCATTGCATGTGTGTTCTTATACTAAAACCAGCACTATAGTCATTGCATGTGTGTTCCTATGAAGAACCACATATGGATCCACTAGTGTTCATTGCATGTGTGTTCCTGTCATGAACCACACATGGATCAACCAGTGGTCATTGCATGTGTGTTCTTTCCGCATACCACATATGGATCCACTAGAGTCTTTGCATGTGTGTTCTTTCCACAAACCACACATGGATTAACCAATGGCATTGCATGTGTGTTCTTTTCACAAACCACATATGGATCAACCAATGGCATTGCATGTGTCTTCTTTTCACAAATCACATATGGATCCACCAGTGTTCACTGCATGTGTGTTTTTCCACAAACCACTTATGGATCCACCAGTGTTCATTGCATGTGTGTTCTTTTCCACAAACCACATATGGATCCACTAGAGTCATTGCATGTGTGTTCTTTTCACATACCACATACCGACCCACTAGAGTCATTGAATGTGTGTTCTTATACTAAAACCAGCACTAGAGTCATTACATGTGTGTTCCTGTCAAGAACCACACATGGATCAACCAGTGTTATTGCATGTGTGTTCCTGTCATGAACCACACATGGATCAGCCAGTGGTTATTGCATGTGTGTTCTTTTCTGCAGACCACATATGGATCCACTAGAGTCATTGAATGTGTGTTCTTTCCACAAACCACACATGGATCAACCAATGACATTGCTGTGTGTTCTTTTCACAAACCACATATGGATCAACCAATTGCATTCCATGTGTGTTCTTTTCACAAATCACATATGGATCCACCAGTGTTCACTGCATGTGTGTTCTTTCCACAAACCACTTATGGATCCAGCAGTGTTCATTGTATGTGTGTTCTTTTCCACAAACCAAATATGGATCCACTAGAGTCATTGCATGTTTGTTCTTTTCACAAACCACATATGGCCCTACTAGATTCATTGCATGTGTGTTCTTATACTAAAACCAGCACTAGAGTCATTGCATGTGTGTTCCTATCAAGAACCACACATGGATCCACCAGTGTTCATTGCATGTGTGTTCTTGTCACAAACCACACATGGATCAACCAGTGGTCATTGCATGTTTGTTCTTTTGCACAGACCACATATGGATCCACTAGAGTCATTGCATGTGTGTTCTTTCCACAAACCACACATGGATTAACCAATGGCATTGCATGTGTGTTCTTTTCACAAACCACATATGGATCAACCAATGGCATTGCATGTGTGTTCTTTTCACAAATCACATATGGATCCACCAGTGTTCACTTCATGTGTGTTCTTTCCACAAACCACTTATGGATCCACCAGTGTTCATTGCATGTGTGTTCTTTTCCACAAACCACATATGGATCCACTAGAGTCATTGCATGTGTGTTCTTTTCACAAACCACATATGGACCAAATAGAGTCATTGCATGTGTGTTCTTATACTAAAACCAGCACTATAGTCATTGCATGTGTGTTCGTGTGAAGAACCACATATGGATCAACTAGTGTTCATTGCATGTGTGTTCCTGTAATGAACCACACATGGATCAACCAGTGGTCATTGCATGTGTGTTCTTTCCGCATACCACATATGGATCCACTAGAGTCATTTCATGTGTGTTCTTTCCACAAACCACACATGGATTAACCAATGGAATTGCATGTGTGTTCTTTTCACAAACCACATATGGATCAACCAATGGCATTGCATGTGTGTTCTTTTCACAAATCACATATGGATCCACCAGTGGTCACTTCATGTGTGTTCTTTCCACAAACCACTTATGGATCCACCAGTGTTCATTGCATGTGTGTTCTTTTCCACAAACCACATATGGATCCACTAGAGTCATTGCATGTATGTTCTTTTCACAGAGCATATATGGAACCACTAGAGTCATTGCATGTGTGTTCTTATACTAAAACCAGCACTAGAGTCATTACATGTGTGTTCCTGTCAAGAACCACACATGGATTAACCAGTGTTCATTGCATGTGTGTTCCTGTCACAAACCACACATGGATCAACCAGTGGTTATGGCATGTGTGTTCTTTCGGCAGACCACATATGGATCCACTAGAATCATTGCATGTGTGTTCTTTCCACAAACCACACATGGATCAACCAATGGCATTGCATGTGTGTTCTTTTCACAAACCACATATCGATCGACCAATGGCATTGCATGTATGTTCTTTTCACAAATCACATATGGATCAACCACTAGAGTCATTACATGTGTGTTCTTTTCCACAAACCACACATGGATCCACTTGACTCATTCCATGTGTGTTCTTTTCACAAACCACTTATGGATCCACCAGTGTTCATTGCATGTGTGTTGTTTTCCACAAACCACATATGGATCCACTAGAGTAATTGCACGTGTGTTCTTTTCACAAACCACATATGGACCCACTAGAGTCATCGCATGTGTGTTCTTATACTAAAACCAGCACTAGAGTCGTTGCATGTGTGTTCCTGTCAAGAACCACACATGGATCCACCAGTGTTCATTGCATGTGTGTTCCTTTCAAGAACCACACATGGATCCACCAATGTTCATTGCATGTGTGTTCTTCTCACAAACCACACATGGATCAACCAGTGGTCATTGCATGTGTGTTCTTTTCCACAAACAACACATGGATCCACCCGTGGTCACTTCATGTGTGTTATTTCCACAAAGCATTTACGGATCCACCAGTGTTCATTGCATGTGTGTTCTTTTCCACAAACCACATATGGATCCACTAGAGTCATTGCATGTGTGTTCTTTTGACAAACTACATATGGACCCACTAGAGTCATTGCACGTGTGTTCTTATACTAAAACCAGCACTAGAGTCATTGCATGTGTGTTCCTATCAAGAACCACACATGGATCAACCAGTGTTCATTGCATGTGTGTTCCTATCACAATCCACACATGGATCAACCAGCAGTCATTGCATGTGTGTTGTTTTCCACATACCACATATGGATCCACTAGAGTCATTGCATGTGTGTTCTTTCCACAAACCACATATGGATTAACCAATGGCATTGCATGTGTGTTCTTTTCACAAACCACATATGGATCAACCAATGGCATTGCATGTGTGTTCTTTTCACAAATCACATATGAATCCACTAGTGTTCACTACATGTGTGTTCTTTCCACAGACCACTTATGGATCCACCAGTGTTTATTGCATGTGTTTACTTTTCCACAAAACACGTATGGATGCACTAGATTCATTGCATGTGTGTTCTTTTCACAATCCACATATGAGCCCACTAGAGTCATTGCATGTGTGTTCTTATACTAAAACCAGCACTAGAGTCATTGCATGTGTGTTCCTGTCAAGAACCACACATGGATCAACCAGTGTTTATTGCATGCGTGTTCCTGTCACAATCCACACATGGAACAACCAGTGGTCATTGCATGTGTGTTCTTTTCCACATACCACATATGGATCCACCAGTGTTCATTGCACGTGTGTTCCAGTCATGAACATGGATCAACCAGTGGTCATTGCATGTGTGTTCTTTTCCACAGACCACATATGGATCCACTAGAGTCATTGCATGTGTGTTCTTTCTACAAACCACACATGGATTAACCAATGGCATTGCATCTGTGTTCTTTTCACAAACCACATATGGCTCAACCAGTGGGATTGCATGTGTGTTCTTTTGCAGAAACCACACATGGATCCACCAGTGGTCACTACATGTGTGTTCTTTCCACAAAGCACTTATGGATCCACTAGTGTTCATTGCATGTGTGTTCTTTTCCACAAACCACATATGGATCCACTAGAGTCATTGCATGTGTGTTCTTTTCACAAACCACATATGGACCCACTAGAGTCATTGCATGTGTGTTCTTATACTAAAAATAGCACTAGAGTCATTGCATATGTGTTCCAGTCAAGAACCACACATGGATCCACCAGTGTTCATTGCATGTGTGTTCTTCTCAGAAACCACACATGGATCAACTAGTGGTCATTGCATGTGTGTTCTTTTACACAGAACACATATGGATCCACTAGAGTCATTGCATGTGTGTTCTTTCCACAAACCACACATGGATTAACCAATGGTATTGCATGTGTGTTCTTTTCACAAACCACATATGGATCAACCAATGGCATTGCATGTCTTATCTTTTCACAAATCACATATGGATCCACCAACGTTCACTGCATGTGTGTTCTTTCCAAAAACCACTTATGGATCCACCAGTGTTCATTGCATGTGTGTTCTTTTCCACAAACCACATATGGTTCCACTAGAGTCATTGCATGTGTGTTCTTTTCACAAACCACATATGGACCCACTAGAGTCATTGCATGTGCGTTCTTATACTAAACCAGCACTATAGTCATTGCATGTGTGTTCCTGTCAAGAACCACACATGGATCAATCAGTGTTCATTGCATGTGTGTTCCTATCATGAGCCACACATGGGTCAACCAGTGGTCATTGCATATGTGTTCTTTTCCACAGACCACATATGGATCCACTAGAGTCATTGCATGTGTGTTCTCTCCACAAACCACACATGGATTAACCAATGGCATTGCATGTGTGTTCTTTCCACAAACCACATATGGATCAACCAGTGGTCATTGCATGCGTGTTCTTTTCCACAAACCACACATGGATCCACCAGTGGTAACAACATGTGTGTTCTTTCCACAAAGCACTTATGGATCCACCAGTGTTCATTGCATGTGTGTTCTTTTCCACAAACCACATATGGATCCACTAGAGTCATTGCATGTGTGTTCTTTTCACAAACCACATATGGACCCACTAGAGTCATTGCATGTGTGTTCTTATACTAAAACCAGCACTAGAGTCATTGCATGTGTGTTCCTGTCAAGAACCACACATGGATCCTCCAGTGTTCATTGCATGTGTGTTCTTCTCACAAACCACACATGGATCAACCAGTGGTCATTGCATTTGTGGTCTTTTCCACAGACCACATATGGATCCACTAGAGTCATTGCACGTGTGTTCTTTCAACAAACCACAAATGGATTAACCAATGGCATTGCATGTGTGTTCTTTTCACAAACCACGTATGGATCAACCAATGGCATTGCATGTGTGTTCTTTTCACAAATCACATATGGATCCACCAGTGTTCACTTCATGTGTGTTCTTTCCACAAACCACTTATGGATCCACCAGTGTTCATTGCATGTGTGTTCTTTTCCACAAACCACATAGGGATCCACTAGAGTCATTGCATGTGTGTTCTTTTCACAAACCACATATAGACCCACTAAAGTCATTGCATGTGTGCTCTTATACTAAAACCAACACTAGAGTCATTGCATGTGTGTTCCTTTCAAGAACCACACATGGATCAACCAGTGGTCATTGCATGTGTGTTCTTTTCCATAGACCACATATGGATCCACTAGAGTCATTGCATGTGTGTTCTATCCACAAACCATACATGGATTAACCAATGGCATTGCATGTGTGTTCTTTCCACAAACCACATATGGATCAACCAGTGGTCATTGCATGTGTGTTCTTTTCCACAAACCACACATGGATCCACCAGTGGTCACTGCATGTGTGTTCTTTCCACAAATCGCTTATGGATCCACCAGTGTTCATTACATGTGTGTTCTTTTCCATAAACCACATATGGATCCACTAGAGTCATTGCATGTGTGTTCTTTTCACAAACCACATATGGACCCACTAGAGTCATTGCATGTGTGTTCTTATACTAAAACCAGCACTAGAGTCATTGCATGTGTGTTCCTGTCAAGAATCACACATGGATCCACCAGTGTTCATTGCATGTGTGTTCTTCTCACAAACCACACATGGATCAACAAGTGGTCATTGCATGTGTGTTCTTTTCCACAAACCACATATGGATCCACTAGAGTCATTGCATGTGTGTTCTTTCCACAAACCAGACATGGATTAACCAATGGCATTGCATGTGTATTCTTTTCACAAACCACATATGGATCAACCAATGGCATTGCATGTGTGTTCTTTTCACAAATCACATATGGATCCACCAGTGTTCACTGCATGTGTGATCTTTCCAAAAACCACTTATGGATGCACCAGTGTCCATTAAATATGTGTTCTTTTCCACAAACCACATATGGATCCACTAGAGTCATTGCATGTGCGTTCTTTCCACAAACCACACATGGATTAACCAATGGCATTGCATGTGTGTTCTTTCCACAAACCACATATGGATCAACCAGTGGTCATTGCATATGTATTCTTTTCCACAAACCACACATGGATCCACTAGTGGTCACTGCATGTGTGTTCTTTCCACAAACCACTTATGGATCCACCAGTGCTCATTGCATGTGTGTTCTTTTCCACAATCAACATATGGATCCACTAGAGTCATTGCATGTGTGTTCTTTTCACAAACCACATATGGACCCACTAGAGTCATTGCATGTGTGTTCTTTTCACAAACCACATATGGACCCACTAGAGTCATCGCATGTGTGTTCTTTTCACAAACCACATATGGACCCACTAGAGTCATTGCATGTGTGTTCTTATAGTAAAACTAGCACTAGAGTCATTGCATGTGTGTTCCTGTCAAGAACCATACATGGATTAACCAGTGTTCATTGCATGTGTGTTCCTGTCATGAACCACACATGGATCAATCAGTGGTCATTGCATGTGTGTTCTTTTCCATAGACGACATATGGATCCACTAGAGTCATTGCATGTGTGTTATTTCCACAAACCACATACGGATCAACCAATGGCATTGCATGTGTGTTCTTTTCACAAACCACATATGGATCCACCAGTGTTCACTGCATGTGTGTTGTTTCCACGGACCACTTATGGATCCACCAGTGTTCATTGCATGTGTGTTCTTTTCCACAAAGCACATATGGATCCACTAGAGTCATTGCATGTGTGTTATTTTCACAAACCACCTATGGACCCACTAGAGTCATTGCATGTGTGTTCTTTTCCACAAACCACACATGGATCAACCAATGGCATTGCATGTGTGTTCTTTTCACAAACCACATACGGATCAACCAATGGCATTGCATGTGTGTTCTTTTCACAAATCACATATGGATCCACTAGTGTTCACTACATGTGTGTTCTTTCCACAAACCACTTATGGATCCACCAGTGTTCATTCCATGTGTGTTATTTTCACAAACCACATATGGATCAACCAATGGCATTGCATGTGTGTTATTTTCACAAATAACATATGGATTGACCAGTGTTCACTGCATGTGTTTTCTTTCCACAAACCACTTATGGATCCACCAGTGTTCATTGCATGTCTGTTCTTTTCCACAAACCACATATGGATCCACTAGAGTCATTGCATGTGTGTTCTTTACACAAACCACATATGGACCCACTAGAGTCATTGCATGTGTGTTCTTATACTAAAACCAGCACTAGAGTCATTGCATGTGGGTTCCTGTCAAGAACCACACACTGATCAACCCGTGTCATTGCATGTGTGTTCCTGTCATGAACCACACATGGATCAACCTGTGGTCATTGAATGTGTGTTCTTTTCCACAAACCACATATGGATACACTAGAGTCATTGCATGTGTGTTCTTTCCACAAACCACACATGGATCAACCAATGGCATTGCATGTGTCTTATTTTCACAAACCACATATGGATCAACCAATGGCATTGCATGTGTGTTCTTTCCACAAACCACATACGGATCAACCAATGGCATTGCATGTGTGTTCTTTTCACAAACCAGATATGGATCCACCAGTGTTCAGTGCATGTGTGTTCTTTCCATAGACCACTTATGGATCCACCAGTGTTCATTGCATGTGTGTTCTTTTCCACAAACCACATATGGATCCACTAGAGTCATTGCATATGTGTTATTTTCACAAACCACCTATGGACTCACTAGAGTCATTGCATCTGCGTTCTTATACTAAAACCAGCACTAGAGTCATTGCATGTGTGTTCCTGTAAAGAACCACACATGGATCCACAAGTGTCCATTGCATGTGTGTTCCTGTCATGAACCACACATGGATCAACCAGTGGTTATTGCATGTGTGTTCTTTCCGTAGACAACATATGGATCCACTAGAGTCATTGCATGTGTGTTCTTTCCACAAACCACACTTGGATCAACCAATGGCATTGCATGTGTGTTCTTTTCACAAACCACATATGGATCAACCAATGGCATTGCATGTGTGTTCTTTTCACAAATCACATATGGATCCACTAGTGTTCACTGCAGGTGTGTTCTTTCCACAAACCACTTATGGATCCACCAATGTTCATTCCATGTGTGTTCTTTTCACAAACCACATATGGATCAACCAATGGCATTGCATGTGTGTTATTTTCACAAATAACATATGGATCGACCAGTGTTCACTGCATGTGTTTTCTTTCCACAAACCACATATGGATCCACCAGTGTTCATTGCATGTGTGTTCTTTTCCACAAACCACATATGGATCCACTAGAGTCATTGCATGTGTGTTCTTTACACAAACCACATATGGACCCACTAGAGTCATTGCATGTGTGTTCTTATACTAAAACCAGCACTAGAGTCATTGCATGTGTGCTCCTGTCAAGAACCACACATGGATCCACCAGTGTTCATTGCATGTGTGTTCTTCTCACAAACCACACATGGATCAACAAGTGGTCATTGCATGTGTGTTCTTTTCCACAAACCACATATGGATCCACTAGAGTCATTGCATGTGTGTTCTTTCCACAAACCAGACATGGATTAACCAATGGCATTGCATGTGTATTCTTTTCACAAACCACATATGGATCAACCAATGGCATTGCATGTGTGTTCTTTTCACAAATCACATATGGATCCACCAGTGTTCACTGCATGTGTGATCTTTCCAAAAACCACTTATGGATGCACCAGTGTCCATTAAATATGTGTTCTTTTCCACAAACCACATATGGATCCACTAGAGTCATTGCATGTGCGTTCTTTCCACAAACCACACATGGATTAACCAATGGCATTGCATGTGTGTTCTTTCCACAAACCACATATGGATCAACCAGTGGTCATTGCATATGTATTCTTTTCCACAAACCACACATGGATCCACCAGTGGTCACTGCATGTGTGTTCTTTCCACAAACCACTTATGGATCCACCAGTGCTCATTGCATGTGTGTTCTTTTCCACAATCAACATATGGATCCACTAGAGTCATTGCATGTGTGTTCTTTTCACAAACCACATATGGACCCACTAGAGTCATTGCATGTGTGTTCTTTTCACAAACCACATATGGACCCACTAGAGTCATTGCATGTGTGTTCTTTTCACAAACCACATATGGACCCACTAGAGTCATTGCATGTGTGTTCTTATAGTAAAACTAGCACTAGAGTCATTGCATGTGTGTTCCTGTCAAGAACCATACATGGATTAACCAGTGTTCATTGCATGTGTGTTCCTGTCATGAACCACACATGGATCAATCAGTGGTCATTGCATGTGTGTTCTTTTCCATAGACGACATATGGATCCACTAGAGTCATTGCATGTGTGTTCTTTCCACAAACCACATACGGATCAACCAATGGCATTGCATGTGTGTTCTTTTCACAAACCACATATGGATCCACCAGTGTTCACTGCATGTGTGTTGTTTCCACGGACCACTTATGGATCCACCAGTGTTCATTGCATGTGTGTTCTTTTCCACAAAGCACATATGGATCCACTAGAGTCATTGCATGTGTGTTATTTTCACAAACCACCTATGGACCCACTAGAGTCATTGCATGTGTGTTCTTTTCCACAAACCACACATGGATCAACCAATGGCATTGCATGTGTGTTCTTTTCACAAACCACATACGGATCAACCAATGGCATTGCATGTGTGTTCTTTTCACAAATCACATATGGATCCCCTAGTGTTCACTACATGTGTGTTCTTTCCACAAACCACTTATGGATCCACCAGTGTTCATTCCATGTGTGTTATTTTCACAAACCACATATGGATCAACCAATGGCATTGCATGTGTGTTATTTTCACAAATAACATATGGATTGACCAGTGTTCACTGCATGTGTTTTCTTTCCACAAACCACTTATGGATCCACCAGTGTTCATTGCATGTCTGTTCTTTTCCACAAACCACATATGGATCCACTAGAGTCATTGCATGTGTGTTCTTTACACAAACCACATATGGACCCACTAGAGTCATTGCATGTGTGTTCTTATACTAAAACCAGCACTAGAGTCATTGCATGTGGGTTCCTGTCAAGAACCACACACTGATCAACCCGTGTCATTGCATGTGTGTTCCTGTCATGAACCACACATGGATCAACCTGTGGTCATTGAATGTGTGTTCTTTTCCACCACATATGGATACACTAGAGTCATTGCATGTGTGTTCTTTCCACAAACCACACATGGATCAACCAATGGCATTGCATGTGTCTTATTTTCACAAACCACATATGGATCAACCAATGGCATTGCATGTGTGTTCTTTCCACAAACCACATACGGATCAACCAATGGCATTGCATGTGTGTTCTTTTCACAAACCAGATATGGATCCACCAGTGTTCAGTGCATGTGTGTTCTTTCCATAGACCACTTATGGATCCACCAGTGTTCATTGCATGTGTGTTCTTTTCCACAAACCACATATGGATCCACTAGAGTCATTGCATATGTGTTATTTTCACAAACCACCTATGGACTCACTAGAGTCATTGCATCTGCGTTCTTATACTAAAACCAGCACTAGAGTCATTGCATGTGTGTTCCTGTAAAGAACCACACATGGATCCACAAGTGTCCATTGCATGTGTGTTCCTGTCATGAACCACACATGGATCAACCAGTGGTTATTGCATGTGTGTTCTTTCCGCAGACCACATATGGATCCACTAGAGTCATTGCATGTGTGTTCTTTCCACAAACCACACTTGGATCAACCAATGGCATTGCATGTGTGTTCTTTTCACAAACCACATATGGATCAACCAATGGCATTGCATGTGTGTTCTTTTCACAAATCACATATGGATCCACTAGTGTTCACTGCAGGTGTGTTCTTTCCACAAACCACTTATGGATCCACCAATGTTCATTCCATGTGTGTTCTTTTCACAAACCACATATGGATCCACTAGAGTCATTGCATGTGTGTTCTTTACACAAACCACATATGGACCCACTAGAGTCATTGCATGTGTGTTCTTATACTAAAACCAGCACTAGAGTCATTGCATGTGTGCTCCTGTCAAGAACCACACACTGATCAACCCATGTCATTGCATGTGTGTTCCTGTCATGAACCACACATGGATCAACCGGTGGTCATTGCATGTGTGTTCTTTTCCACAAACCACATATGGATACACTAGAGTCATTGCATGTGTGTTCTTTCCACAAACCACACATGGATCAACCAATGGCATTGCATGTGTGTTATCTTCACAAACCACATATGGATCAACCAATGGCATTGCATGTGTGTTCTTTTCACAAATCACATCTGGATCCACCAGTATTCACTGCACGTGTGTTCTTTCCACACACCACTTATGGATCCACCCGTGTTCATTTCATGTGTTTCTTTTCCACAAACCACATATGGATCCACTAGATTCATTGCATGTGTGTTCTTTTCACAAACCACATATGGACCCACTAGAGTCATTGCATGTGTGTTCTTATACTAAAACCAGCACTAGAGTCATTGCATGTGTGTTCTTGTCAAGAACCACAGATGGATCAACCAGTGGTCATTGCATGTGTGTTCTTTCCGCAGACCACATATGGATCCACTAGAGTCATTGCATGTGTGTTCTTTCCACAAACCACATATGGATCAACCAATGGAATTGCATGTGTGTTCTTTCCACAAAGCACATATGGATCAACCAATGTTATTGCATGTATGTTCTTTTTACAAACCACATATGGATCCACCAGTGTTCGCTCAATGTGTGTTCTTTCCACAAACCACTTATGGATCCACCAGTGTTCATTGCATGTGTGTTCTTTTCCACAAACCACATATGGATCCAATAGAGTCATTGCATGTGTGTTCTTTCACAAACCACATATGGACCCACTAGAGTCATTCCATGTGTGTTCTTATACTAAAACCAGCACTAGAGTCATTGCATGTGTGTTCTGTCCAAGAACCACACATGGATCCACAAGTGTTCATTGCATGTGTGTTCCTATCATGAACCACACATGGATAAACCAGTGGTTATTGCATGTGTGTTCTTTCCGCATACCACATATGGATCCACTAGAGTCATTGCATGTGTGTTCTTTCCACAAACCAGACATGGATCAACCAATGGCATTGTATGTGTGTTCTTTTCACAATCCACATATGGATCAACCAATAGCATTGCATGTGTGTTCTTTTCACAAATCACATATGGATCCACCAGTGTTCACCACATGTGTGCTCTTTCCACAATCCACTTATGGATCCACCAGTGTTCATTGCATGTGTGTTCTTTTCCACAAACCACATATGGATCCACTAGAGTCATTGCATGTGTGTTCTTTTCACAAACCACATATGGGCCCACTAGAGTCATTGCATGTGTGTTCTTATACTAAAACCAGTACTAGAGTCATTGCATGTGTGTTCATGTCGAGAACCACACATGGATCCACCAGTGTTCATTGCATGTGTGTTCTTGTCACAAACCACACATGGATCAACTAGTGGTCATTACATGTGTGTTCTTTTCCACAGACCACATATGAGTCCACTAGAGTCATTGCATATTTATTATTTCCACAAACCACACATGGATTAACCAATGGCATTGCATGTGTGTTCTTTTCACAAACCACATAAGGATCAACCAATGGCATTGCATGTGTCTTCTTTTCACAAATCACATATGGATCCACCAGTGGTCCCTGCATGTGTGTTCTTTCCACAAACCACTGATGGATCCACCAGTGTTCATTGCATGTGTACTATTTTCCACAAACCACATACGGATCCACTAGAGTCATTGCATGTGTGTTTTTTTAACAAACCACATATGGACCCACTAGAGTCATTGCATGTGTGTACTTATACTAAAACCAGCACTAGAGTCATTGCATGTGTGTTCTTATACTAAAACCAGCAATAGAGTCATTGCATGTGTGTTCCTGTCAAGAACCACACATGGATCAACCAGTGTCATTGCTTGTGTGTTCCTGTCATGAACCACATATGGATTAACTAGTGGTCATTGCATGTGTGTTCTTTTCCACAGACCACATATGGATCGACTAGAGTCATTGCATGTGTGTTTTTTCCGCAGACCACATATGGATCCACTAGAGTCATTGCATGTGTGTTCTTTACACAAACCACATATGGACCCACTAGAGTCATTGCATGTGTGTTCTTATACTAAAACCAGCACTAGAGTCATTGCATGTGTGCTCCTGTCAAGAACCACACACTGATCAACCCATGTCATTGCATGTGTGTTCCTGTCATGAACCACACATGGATCAACCGGTGGTCATTGCATGTGTGTTCTTTTCCACAAACCACATATGGATACACTAGAGTCATTGCATGTGTGTTCTTTCCACAAACCACACATGGATCAACCAATGGCATTGCATGTGTGTTATCTTCACAAACCACATATGGATCAACCAATGGCATTGCATGTGTGTTCTTTTCACAAATCACATCTGGATCCACCAGTATTCACTGCACGTGTGTTCTTTCCACACACCACTTATGGATCCACCCGTGTTCATTTCATGTGTTTCTTTTCCACAAACCACATATGGATCCACTAGATTCATTGCATGTGTGTTCTTTTCACAAACCACATATGGACCCACTAGAGTCATTGCATGTGTGTTCTTATACTAAAACCAGCACTAGAGTCATTGCATGTGTGTTCTTGTCAAGAACCACAGATGGATCAACCAGTGGTCATTGCATGTGTGTTCTTTCCGCAGACCACATATGGATCCACTAGAGTCATTGCATGTGTGTTCTTTCCACAAACCACATATGGATCAACCAATGGAATTGCATGTGTGTTCTTTCCACAAAGCACATATGGATCAACCAATGTTATTGCATGTATGTTCTTTTTACAAACCACATATGGATCCACCAGTGTTCGCTCAATGTGTGTTCTTTCCACAAACCACTTATGGATCCACCAGTGTTCATTGCATGTGTGTTCTTTTCCACAAACCACATATGGATCCAATAGAGTCATTGCATGTGTGTTCTTTTCACAAACCACATATGGACCCACTAGAGTCATTCCATGTGTGTTCTTATACTAAAACCAGCACTAGAGTCATTGCATGTGTGTTCCTGTCAAGAACCACACATGGATCCACAAGTGTTCATTGCATGTGTGTTCCTATCATGAACCACACATGGATAAACCAGTGGTTATTGCATGTGTGTTCTTTCCGCATACCACATATGGATCCACTAGAGTCATTGCATGTGTGTTCTTTCCACAAACCAGACATGGATCAACCAATGGCATTGTATGTGTGTTCTTTTCACAATCCACATATGGATCAACCAATAGCATTGCATGTGTGTTCTTTTCACAAATCACATATGGATCCACCAGTGTTCACCACATGTGTGCTCTTTCCACAATCCACTTATGGATCCACCAGTGTTCATTGCATGTGTGTTCTTTTCCACAAACCACATATGGATCCACTAGAGTCATTGCATGTGTGTTCTTTTCACAAACCACATATGGGCCCACTAGAGTCATTGCATGTGTGTTCTTATACTAAAACCAGTACTAGAGTCATTGCATGTGTGTTCATGTCGAGAACCACACATGGATCCACCAGTGTTCATTGCATGTGTGTTCTTGTCACAAACCACACATGGATCAACTAGTGGTCATTACATGTGTGTTCTTTTCCACAGACCACATATGAGTCCACTAGAGTCATTGCATATTTATTATTTCCACAAACCACACATGGATTAACCAATGGCATTGCATGTGTGTTCTTTTCACAAACCACATAAGGATCAACCAATGGCATTGCATGTGTCTTCTTTTCACAAAGCACATATGGATCCACCAGTGGTCCCTGCATGTGTGTTCTTTCCACAAACCACTGATGGATCCACCAGTGTTCATTGCATGTGTACTATTTTCCACAAACCACATACGGATCCACTAGAGTCATTGCATGTGTGTTTTTTTAACAAACCACATATGGACCCACTAGAGTCATTGCATGTGTGTACTTATACTAAAACCAGCACTAGAGTCATTGCATGTGTGTTCTTATACTAAAACCAGCAATAGAGTCATTGCATGTGTGTTCCTGTCAAGAACCACACATGGATCAACCAGTGTCATTGCTTGTGTGTTCCTGTCATGAACCACATATGGATTAACTAGTGGTCATTGCATGTGTGTTCTTTTCCACAGACCACATATGGATCGACTAGAGTCATTGCATGTGTGTTTTTTCCGCAGACCACATATGGATCCACTAGAGTCATTGCATGTGTGTTCTTTCCACAAACCACACATGGATCAACCAATGGCATTGCATGTGTGTTCTTTTCACAAACCACATATGGATCAACCAATGGCATTGCATGTGTGTTCTTTTCACAAATCACATATGGATCCACCAGTGTTCACTGCATGTGTGTTCTTTCCACAAACCACTTATGGATCCACCAGTGTTCATCGCATGTGTTTTCTTTTCCACAAACCACATATGGATCCACTAGAGTCATTGCATGTGTGTTCCTTTCGCAAACCACATATGGACCCACTAGAGTCATTACATGTGTGTTCTTATACTAAAGCCAGCACTAGAGTCATTGCATGTGTGTTCCTGTAAAGAACCACACATGGATCCACCAATGATCATTCCATGTGTGTTCCTGTCATGAACCACACATGGATCAACCAGTGGTTATTGCATGTGTGTTATTTCCGCGGACCACATATGGATCTAGTAGAGTCATTGCATGTGTGTTCTTTCCACAAACCACACATGGATCAACCAATGGCATTTTATGTGTGTTCTTTTCACAAACCACATATGGATCAACCAATGGCATTGCATGTGTGTTCTTTTCACAAATCACATATGGATCCACCAGTGTTCACTACATGTGTGTTCTTTCCACAAACCACTTATGGCTCCACCAGTGTTCATTGCATGTGTGTTCTTTTCCACAAACCACATATGGATCCACTAGAGTCATTGCATGTGTGTTCTTTTCACAAACCACATATGGACCCACTAGAGTCATTGCATGTGTGTTCTTATACTAAAACCAGCACTACAGTCATTGCATGTGTGTTCTTATCAAGAACCACACATGGATCAACCAGTGTTCATTGCATGTGTGTTCCTGTCATGAACCACAGATGGATCAACCAATGGTCATTGCATGTGTGTTCTTTCCGCAGACCACATATGGATCCACTAGAGTCATTGCATGTGTGTTCTTTCCACAAACCACACATGGATCCACCAATGGCATTGCATATGTGTTCTTTTCACAAACCACATATGGATCAACCAATGGCATTGTATTGTGTTCTTTTCACAAATCACATATGGATCCACCAGTGTTCACTACATGTGTGTTCTTTCCACAAACCACTTATGGATCCACCAGTGTTCATTGCATGTGTGTTCTTTTCCACAAACCACATATAGATCCAATAGAGTCATTGCATGTGTGTTCTTTTCACAAACCACATATGGACCCACTAGAGTCATTCCATGTGTGTTCTTATACTTAAACCAGCACTAGAGTCATTGCATGGGTGTTCCTGTCAAGAACCACACATGGATCCACAAGTGTTCATTGCATGTGTGTTCCTGTCATGAACCACACATGGATAAACCAGTGGTTATTGCATGTGTGTTCTTTCCGCATACCACATATGGATCCACTAGAGTCATTGCATGTGTGTTCTTTCCACAAACCACACATGGATCAACCAATGGCATTGTATGTGTGTTCTTTTCACAATCCACATATGGATCACCAATGGCATTGCATGTGTGTTCTTTTCACAAATCACATATGGATCCACCAGTGTTCACCACATGTGTGTTCTTTCCACAAACCACTTATGGATCCACCAGTGTTCATTGCATTTGTGTTCTTTTCCACAAACCACATATGGATCCACTAGAGTCATTACATGTGTGTTCTTTTCACAAACCACATATGGACCCACTAGAGTCATTGCATGTGTGTTCTTATACTAAAACCAGCACGAGAGTCATTGCATGTGTGTTCGTGTCAAGACCCACACATGGATCCACCAGTGTTCATTGCATGTGTGTTCTTGTCACAAACCACACATGGATCAACTAGTGGTCATTGCATGTGTGTTCTTTTCCATAGACCACATATGGGTCCACTAGAGTCATTGCATATTTGTTATTTCCACAAACCACACATGGATTAACCAATGGCATTGCATGTGTGTTCTTTTCACAAACCACATATGGACCAACCAATGGCATTGCATGTGTCTTCTTTTCACAAATCACATATGCACCCACCAGTGTTCACTGCATGTGTGTTATTTCCACAGACCACTTATGGATCCACCAGTGTTCATTGCATGTGTGTTCTTTTCACAAACCACATATGGATCAACCAATGGCATTGCATGTGTGTTCTCTTCACAAATCACATATGGATCCACCAGTGTTCACTACATGTGTGTTCTTTCCACAAACCACTTATGGATCCACCAGTGTTCATCGCATGTGTTTTCTTTTCCACAAACCACATATGGATCCACTAGATTCATTGCATGGGTGTTCCTTTAGCAAACCACATATGGACCCACTAGAGTTATTGCATGTGTGTTCTTATAGTAAAGCCAGCACTAGAGTCATTGCATGTGTGTTCCTGTAAAGAACCACACATGGATCCACCAATGATCATTACATGTGTGTTCCTGTCATGAACCACACATGGATCAACCAGTGGTTATTGCATGTGTGTTCTTTCCGCGGACCACATATGTATCCACTAGAGTCATTGCATGTGTGTTCTTTCTACAAACCACACATGGATCAACCAATGGCATTGCATGTGTGTTCTTTTCACAAACCACATATGGATCAACCAATGGCATTGCATGTGTGTTCTTTTCACAAATCACATATGGATCCACCAGTGTTCACTACATGTGTGTTCTTTCCACAAACCACTTATGGATCCACCAGTGTTCATTGCATGTGTGTTCTTTTCCACAAACCACATATGGATCCACTAGAGTCATTGCATGTGTGTTCTTTTCACAAACCACATATGGACCCACTAGAGTCATTGCATGTGTGTTCTTATACTAAAACCAGCACTAGAGTCATTGCATGTGTGTTCTTGTCAAGAACCACACATGGATCAACCAGTGTTCATTGCATGTGTGTTCCTGTGATGAACCACAGATGGATCAACCAATGGTCATTGCATGTGTGTTCTTTCCGCAGACCACATATGGATCCACTAGAGTCATTGCATGTGTGTTCTTTCCACAAACCACACATGGATCAACCAATGGCATTGCATGTGTGTTATTTTCACAAACCACATATGGATCAACCAATGGAATTGCATGTGTGTTCTTTCCACAAAGCACATATGGATCAACCAATGTTATTGCATGTATGTTCTTTTTACAAACCACATATGGATCCACCAGTGTTCACTGCATGTGTGTTCTTTCCATAGACCACTTATGGATCCACAAGTGTTCATTGCATGAGTATTCTTTTCCACAAGCCACATATAGATCCAATAGAGTCATTGCATGTGTGTTGTTTTCACAAACCACATATGGACCCACTAGAGTCATTCCATGTGTGTTCTTATACTAAAACCAGCACTAGAGTCATTGCATGTGTGTTCCTGTCAAGAACCACACATGGATCCACAAGTGTTCATTGCATGTGTGTTCCTGTAATGAACCACACATGGATAAACCAGTGGTTATTGCATGTGTGTTCTTTCCGCATACCACATGTGGATCCACTAGAGTCATTGCATGTGTGTTCTTTCCACAAACCACACATGGATCAACCAATGGCATTGTATGTGTGTTCTTTTCACAATCCACATATGGATCAGCAATGGCATTGCATGTGTGTTCTTTTCACAAATCACATATGGATCCACCAGTGGTCACCACATGTGTGTTCTTTGCACAAACCACGTATGGATCCACCAGTGTTCATTGCATGTGTGTTCTTTTCCACAAACCACATATGGATCCACTAGAGTCATTGCATGTGTGTTCTTTTCACAAACCACATATGGACCCACTAGAGTCATTGCATGTGTGTTCTTATACTAAAACCAGCACGAGAGTCATTGCATGTGTGTTCGTGTCAAGACCCACACATGGATCCACCAGTATTCATTGCATGTGTGTTCTTGTCACAAACCACACATGGATCAACTAGTGGTCATTACATGTGTGTTCTTTTCCATAGACCACATATGGGTCCACTAGAGTCATTGCATATTTGTTATTTCCACAAACCACACATGGATTAACCAATGGCATTGCATGTGTGTTCTTATCACAAACCACATATGGACCAACCAATGGCATTGCATGTGTCTTCTTTTCACAAATCACATATGGACCCACTAGTGTTCACTGCATGTGTGTTATTTCCACAGACCACTTATGGATCCACCAGTGTTCATTGCATGTGTGTTCTTTTCCACAAACCACATATGGATCCACTAGAGTCATTACATGTGTGTTCTTTTCACAAACCACATATGGACCCACTAGAGTCATTCCATGTGTGTTCTTATACTAAAACCAACACTAGAGTCATTGCATGTGTGTTCCTGTCAAGAACCACACATGGATCAACCAGTGTCATTGCTTGTGTGTTCCTGTAATGAACCACATATGGATTAACTAGTGGTCATTGCATGTGTGTTCTTTTCCACAGACCACATATGGATCAACTAGAGTCATTGCATGTGTGTTCTTTCCGCAGACCACATATGGATCCACTAGAGTCATTGCATGTGTGTTCTTTCCACAAACCACACATGGATCAACCAATGGCATTGCATGTGTGTTCTTTTCACAAACCACATATGGATCAACCAATGACATTGCATGTGTGTTCTTTTCACAAATCACATATGGATCCACCAGTGTTCACTACATGTGTGTTCTTTCCACAAACCACTTATGGATCCACCAGTGTTCATCGCATGTGTTTTCTTTTCCAAAAACCACATATGGATCCACTAGAGTCATTACATGTGTGTTCCTTTCGCAAACCACATATGGACCCACTAGAGTCATTGCATGTGTGTTCTTATACTAAAGCCAGCACTAGAGTCATTGCATGTGTGTTCCTGTAAAGAACGACACATGGATCCACCAATGATCATTGCATGTGTGTTCCTGTCATGAACCACACATGGATCAACCAGTGGTTATTGCATGTGTGTTCTTTCCGCGGACCACGTATGGATCCACTAGAGTCATTGCATGTGTGTTCTTTCTACAAACCACACATGGATCAAACAATGGCATTGCATGTGTGTTCTTTTCACAAACCACATATGGATCAACCAATGGCATTGCATGTGTGTTCTTTTCACAAATCACATATGGATCCACCAGTGTTCACTTCATGTGTGTTCTTTCCACAAACCACTTATGGCTCCACCAGTGTTCATTGCATGTGTGTTCTTTTCCACAAACCACATATGGATCCACTAGAGTCATTGCATGTGTGTTCTTTTCACAAACCACATATGGACCCACTAGAGTCATTGCATGTGTGTTCTTATACTAAAACCAGCACTACAGTCATTGCATGTGTGTTCTTATCAAGAACCACACATGGATCAACCAGTGTTCATTGCATGTGTGTTCCTGTCATGAACCACAGATGGATCAACCAATGGTCATTGCATGTGTGTTCTTTCCGCAGACCACATATGGATCCACTAGAGTCATTGCTTGTGTGTTCTTTCCACAAACCACACATGGATCAACCAATGGCATTGCATGTGTGTTATTTTCACAAACCACATATGGATCAACCAATGGAATTGCATGTGTGTTCTTTCCACAAAGCACATATGGATCAACCAATGTTATTGCATGTATGTTCTTTTTACAAACCACATATGGATCCACCAGTGTTCACTGCATGTGTGTTCTTTCCACAGACCACTTATGGATCCACCAGTGTTCATTGCATGAGTATTCTTTTCCACAAACCAAATATAGATCCAATAGAGTCATTGCATGTGTGTTCTTTTCACAAACCACATATGGACCCACTAGAGTCATTCCTTGTGTGTTCTTATACTAAAACCAGCACTAGAGTCATTGCATGTGTGTTCTTGTCAAGAACCACACATGGATCCACAAGTGTTCATTGCATGTGTGTTCCTGTCATGAACCACACATGGATAAACCAGTGGTTATTGCATGTGTGTTCTTTCCGCATACCACATATGGATCCACTAGAGTCATTGCATGTGTGTTCTTTCCACAAACCACACATGGATCAACCAATGGCATTGTATGTGTGTTATTTTCACAATCCACATATGGATCACCAATGGCATTGCATGTGTGTTCTTTTCACAAATCACATATGGATCCACCAGTGTTCACCACATGTGTGTTCTTTCCACAAACCACTTATGGATCCACCAGTGTTCATTGCTTGTGTGTTCTTTTCCACAAACCACATATGGATCCACTAGAGTCATTGCATGTGTGTTCTTTTCACAAACCACATATGGACCCACTAGAGTCATTCCATGTGTGTTCTTATACTAAAACCAGCACGAGAGTCATTGCATGTGTGTTCGTGTCAAGAACCACACATGGATCCACCAGTGTTCATTGCATTTGTGTTCTTGTCACAAACCACACATGGATCAACTAGTGGTCAGTGCTTGTGTGTTCTTTTCCACAGACCACATATGGGTCCACTAGAGTCATTGCATATTTGTTATTTCCACAAACCACACATGGATTAACCAATGGCATTGCATGTGTGTTCTTTTCACAAACCACATATGGACCAACCAATGTCATTGCATGTGTCTTCTTTTCACAAATCACATATGGACCCACCAGTGTTCACTGCATGTGTGTTCTTTCCACAGACCACTTATGGATCCACCAGTGTTCATTGCATGTGTGTTCTTTTCCACAAACCACATATGGATCCACTAGAGTCATTACATGTGTGTTCTTTTCACAAACCACATATGGACCCACTAGAGTCATTCCATGTGTGTTCTTATACTAAAACCAGCACTAGAGTCATTGCATGTGTGTTCCTGTCAAGAACCACACATGGATCCACAAGTGTTCATTGCATGTGTGTTCCTGTCATGAACCACACATGGATAAACCAGTGGTTATTGCATGTGTGTTCTTTTGCATACCACATATGGATCCACTAGAGTCATTGCATGTGTGTTCTTTCCACAAACCACACATGGATCAACCAATGGCATTGTATGTGTGTTCTTTTCACAATCCACATATGGATCAACCAATGTCATTGCATGTGTGTTATTTTCACAAATCACATATGGATCCACTAGTGTTCACCACATGTGTGTTCTTTCCACAAACCAATTATGGATCCACCAGTGTTCATTGCATGTGTGTTCTTTTCCACAAACCACATATGGATCCACTAGAGTCATTGCATGTGTGTTCTTTTCACAAACCACATATGGACCCACTAGAATCATTGCATGTGTGTTCTTATACTAAAACCAGCACGAGTCATTGCATGTGTGTTCGTGTCAAGAACCACACATGGATCCACCAGTGTTCATTGCATGTGTGTTCTTGTCACAAACCACACATGGATCAACTAGTGGTCATTGCATGTCTGTTCTTTTCCACAGACCACATATGGGTCCACTAGAGTCATTGCATATTTGTTATTTCCACAAACCACACATGGATTAACCAATGGCATTGCATGTGTGTTCTTTTCACAAACCACATATGGATCAACCAATGGCATTGCATGTGTCTTCTTTTCACAAATCACATATGGATCCACCAGTGGTCACTGCATGTGTGTTCTTTCCACAAACCACTTATGGATCCACCAGTGTTCATTGCATGTGTATTATTTTCCACAAACCACATATGTATCCACTAGAGTCATTGCATGTGTGTTCTTTTCACAAACCACATATGGACCCACTAGAGTCATTGCATGTGTGTACTTATACTAAAACCAGCACTAGAGTCATTGCATGTGTGTTCTTTTCACAAACCACATATCGACGCACTAGAGTCATTGCATGTGTGTCCTTATACTAAAACCAGCACTAGAGTCATTGCATGTGTGTTCGTGTCAAGAACCACACATGGATCAACCAGTGTCATTGCATGTGTGTTCCTGTCATGAACCACATATGGATTAACTAGTGGTCATTGCATGTGTGTTCTTTTCCAAAGACCACATATGGATCCACTAGAGTCAGTGCATGTGTGTTCTTTCCACACACCACATATGGATCCACTAGAGTCATTGCATGTTTGTTCTTTCCACAAACCACACATGGATCAACCAATGGCATTGCATGTGTGTGCTTTTCACAAACCACATATGGATCAACCAATGGCATTGTATGTGTGTTCTTTTCACAAATCACATATGGATCCACCAGTGTTCACTACATGTGTGTTCTTTCCACAAACCACTTATGGATCCACCAGTGTTCATTGCATGTGTGTTCTTCTCCACAAACCACATATGGATCCACTAGAGTCATTGCATGTGTGTTCTTTTCACAAATCACATATGGACCCACTAGAATCATTGCATGTGTGTTCTTATACTAAAACTAGCACTAGTGTCATTACATCTGTGTTCTTGTCAAGAACCACACATGGACCCACCAGTGTTCATTGCATGTGTGTTCTTGTCACAAACCACACATGGATCAACCAGTGGTCATTGCATGTGTGTTCTTTTCCACAAACCACATATGGATCCATGATACGTCCAAAACGTATCTACTTTCCCGAACACTTTTGCTATTGTTTCTCCTCTAAACTTGTGTGATTTGAATGCAAGTAGCGCGGACTGACGCTGTTTTCAGCAGAATTGCCTTGGTGTCTACTTTTTGTGCAGAAAACCAACTATGAGGAAAAATCCCGAAAAATATGCCAAAAATCCTTTTTCACCCGAAGACTCTAGGAGCCAGAATACGAGACAGAGAAGAGCCAGGGGGTGGCCACACCACCTTGTGGCGCGGGCCAGGCCAGGCCGCGCCAGGGGGTGGTGTGGGCCCCCAGGCAACCCCTCGGCCTCTCTCTTCGCCTATAAGGATCCTTCTGACCCTAAAACTTCGGGGGATTTGGCATTTTTCCAGAAGGAGTTCCGCTCCGCCGCCACCACCAGATTCCATGAAACAGCACCAGAAACTCGGTTCCGCCGCCACCCCATCTATGAGTGAGTAATCCCCCGTTGTAGGCTATGGGGATGGTAGGGATTGCATGAGATCGTTCATGTAATGGCATCAGACTGTTAGGGCATGGTGCCTAGTATCTTTTAGTAGTGCTTTATGACTTTGTTGCGACTTGTTGTGCTTAATGCTTGTCACTAGGGCCCGAGTGCCATGATTTCAGATCTGAACATGTTATTGATTCATTATGGTAGTATTGTTTATGGTCTTATCTGCAAGTTGTATACACACGTTGTTGTCCGGAACCTATGGCCCCGAAGTGACAGAAATCGGGATAACCGGAAGGGAATGGCTTTGATGTGAGGATCACATGTGTTCACGGAGTGTTAATGCTTTGCTCCGGTGCTCTATTAAAAGGAGCACCTTAATTGCCAGTAGTTCCCTAGAGGCCCCGCTGCAAATGGGCTGGCAGGACAAAAGATGTTGTGCAAGTTCTCATTGCGAGCACGTATGACTATATATGGAACACATGCCTAGGATTATCTAGTACTTGATTTATCTTATTTATCTGCAATTGCCCTATGTTCTGATTGTTATGTGAATTATCTTGTCCATGTAACGCCCGTCCATCCGTCCCTATGCCTACCGCACTCGAATCCCACTGTTACTGCTTTTGTTACTATTGTCTTTCCTTTACTACTGTTGTTACTTTGCTATTCCTACTACAAAACTGTTGCTAATGATAAACTGCTGTGAGCAAGATTGTTTTCCAGGTGCAGCTGAATTGACAACTCATTTGTTAAGGCTTATAAATATTCTTTGGCTCCCCTTGTGTCGAATCAATAAATTGGGTTTCACTTCCCTCGAAAATACTGCGATACACCCCCTATACTTGTGGGTCATCAAGGCTATTTTCTGGCGCCGTTGCCGGGGAGCATAGCTTTATTTATCAAGTTCACTTGGATTCTCTATTGTTTGTTGTTATCCATCCATCATGGGTAAGTCTCGTGATGGCAAAGTTCCTATTTTACCATCCACTACAAGAAGAGGTACGGTTCTAAACACTTCTACTGCTCTTGATTCACCGTCTGTTATGAGTAAGTTCCTTACACCACCACATACACATGCTACACACACTGCTACTACTGCTGAATCTGAAACTTCTGATGCTTATGATGTTGCTTCTACTGTGCTTGATAAGAGTGGTTCATTAGGTCCTTTCCTAGATGCTACGATTGCTAGAACTATAGCTGGAAATACCGAAACTCCTAATGAAGACACTACCACACCTATTAGCTCACCTGAGTCTAGTGAGAGTTATGATATTGAAGATGGTTATGTTGAGATGACTGATGAATTTATTAAAGAATGTAAAAACACCCATGGTAGGAGCACTGCTAAGAATCTCCTTGAGAGGCATACTATTAGACCCAAATTGTCTCCTGATGCTAAGTTTGCTGCTTCTCCCATAATAGATGAAGATTATGATTTCTCTCTCGATCTATCTTACATAGCTATTGTCGAGAAAGAACCTTTTTGTGGGACTAAGAATGAAAGTGCGGTAGCACATATGAATGAACTTTCTACCATGAGTGGCTTGTTTTCTGATGATATTAAGATGCATAGTTACTTTGTTGCTAAGATTTTTCCCTTTTCACTGAAAGGAGAAGCTAAAACTTGGTTTAGTAATTTACCTCCTGGATCTATTGATAACCCTGAGTGCTTGATTAGTACTTTCCTGCAGAAATATTTTCCTCCCAGTGCCAGACATGCTATTTTGCAGGAACTTTTTGATTTTAAACAGGGAGAAAAAGAGGTATTGCCCGAATCTTGGACAAGGTTTTGTGCTTTGATTCATGCACAGACTGGAAGTCCATTACCTAAGAATGACCTTCTTGATATATTTTATAATGGACTAACAGAGGAATCTAGGACATACCTAGATAGTTTTGCTGATTGTGTTTTCAGGAATAGGACTCCTAAGGAAGCTGAGGAATTAATGGCTAAAATAAGTAAGAACTATGAAGATTGGACTCCTCCTAAACAAGCTATACCTAAAGTAATTGTACCTAAACCATCTATTCCGGTGCCTATTCCAACATCAAAGAAGAGGGGAGTTATTGAATTAAATGATGAAGTGATGAAGGAATCTAAGAAATGTCTTAAGGAGAAGGGAATTAAAGCTGCAGATGTCAAGAATTTACCTCATATTGAAGAATTATGTAAGCCTATTCCCTACTCATCCACTATTGAGGTACACTCTCTCCAACACTTTAATGAAGGTGATATCCCTTACTCTAAACCTCCTGATCAATGCTTAGAAGAATTCGGTATCTTTATTGTTAAGCAAGATAACTTTAATAAAAGGTTGCAAAATCATCTAATGGAAAACACTAGAGCTATTGTTGAGTTGAAAGATATTGTGGAAATAACCTCTAATGATGTTAAAATGATTGTTAAACACTTTCAAATGGTTCAAACTCAAATAGATCAACTCGTTAAAGTGCAAAACGACTTGCTAGTTAATGCTGCTAAAGAAAAACATGCTTATGAAAATAGAACTAGAAGTGGTGTTGCTACCCAGGATCCTATATATCCTGAGGGGCATCCCAAAAGAATTGAGCAGGATTCCCAACAAGCTGAAAATAGTGGTTCTACTCGTAAGAAAAGGAAAAAACAAACATAAAACTGTTGTAGAACCCTGTGAACCTGCAATAGATCCCAATAGTATATCTATCTCTGATGCTGAAACTAAAAGTGGTAATAAAGAAAATGAAGTTCCTAATGAAGAAAAAGTTGAAGAAGAACGTGAAAACCACACTAAGAATACTAAATACACCAAAGAAGATTTTATTGTTAAGAAACATGGTAGTCAAAGAGAACCTTGGGTCCAAAAACCTATACCTTTCCCTGATAAGAAACACAAGTCAAAGGATGATGAAAATTATAATAAGTTTTGTGAGTGGATGAAGCCTTTATTCTTGCAAATTCCTTTGACTGATGCTATTAAATTGCCTCCTTACTTAAAGTACATGAAGGACATTGTCTCGAATAAAAGGAAGATCCCTAATGAAGAAATTTCTACTTTGCTTGCTAATTATTCCTTCAATGGTAAGGTTCCTAAGAAACTTGGAGACCCAGGGATTCCAACTATCCCTTGCTCTATTAAGAACAGTTATGTTAGAACTGCTTTGTGTGATTTGGGAACTAGAGTTAGTGTTATGCCTTTCTCTCTCTATAAGAGGCTTCAACTTGAAAAATTAATACCAACTGATATATCTTTGCAAATGGCTGATAAATCTACCACTATTCCTGTGGGTATATGTGAGGATGTACCTGTTCAGGTGGCTCACAATTGCTTGATATTAACTGATTTTGTTGTGCTTGAGATGCCTGAAGATGATAATATGTCTATTATTCTTGGGAGACCTTTTCTTAATACTACAGGAGCTGTTATTAATTTTAATCAAGGAAAGGTGACCTTCAATGTTAATGACAAGGAACATACTGTCTATTTCCCCAAGAAGATTTAAAGGACTTATGGTTTGAATTCAATTGAACATGTTGAAGGCATTCAAGTTGGAGAAATATATTGTCCCATACCAAGAGAAAAATTTGAAACTATTATGATTGGGACCATTGCTATCAAGGTTGAGGTAACATAATCATTAGTGGAGTACAAAGTTTTGTCTCATATGCAATTGTTTTGGTAGCAAGACTTGATCAACCTTGTTAACAAAAGGATTCCATTGAACAAAACAATGTTTTCATTATGATTATCTCTGTTTATTTCTATCCTTTGCATTTTAGTTTTTGCTTTCATTTAGTTTTCTTTTTGTTGTTAGTTGCTTGCATGTTAGAACTTCTGTAGTTCTAGCCTTGTTTTGTCCTTGCATCATGTTTCCAAAAAAGAAAAAAATCTGTCTGTCAGAAAAATCATTCTTCTATCTCTGAAAATTGCCCAAAAATAAAGTGTCTCGAAAAATTCCAGAAAATTCATATTAAATTTTTACGTGAAAAAAGGGCAGAGGAGTACCTGGGAGGTACCAGGGGGGCCCACCAGGCAGGCACACCACATGGTAGCGCGGCCAGCCTTGGGTGGCGCCATGCCCTGGTGTGGGCCACCCCTGGCCCCCCACTAACTCTCTCACCTGCCACTTTCTTCTCTCTCTCGAGTAAGCTCCAGTTCATATCTCAAAATCGTGTTCTTGCTGTGCTTGCTCTCGATTGTTTCGATCTCCTTGCTCAGCCCATCTTTCTTGCTAAAATTTGGAGCATTTTTTCCCTGGTATGTGACTCCTCCCCTTGTCCAAGTAGATTTGTGTTTAGTGGATTATATGTTGAGTATTTTGCTGCTTTAGGTGACTGGTTATGAGGGCTTGTAAGCTTGTTTGATGCTTAGAGATATAGTTTTGATGCATGTTTAGGCCTCTTGCAAGTCCCTATGAGTAGAATCCTTCATTATATTTACTTTGCAATCACTTGTTTAATAGGTGTTTAAATTTCAGAATACCAAGCATGAACAACCATACTTTCGAAGAGATATTTGAGAGTAATGCACCTAGGAGGTCGAGGCCCTCAAGAACAGCCTCTCAAGCTAGGCCATCATACAATGAAGATCTCATTGCAACTCGTATTGGCAGTGAAAGGGATGGTGGGGATGCTCACCCATCCTCTTTTCCTTGTTTTACTTTCTTACAAGCTGTAGGTATTCTTGATGATTTCTTGCTACTGATTGAGAGGGTTGGTTTGACCTCATATATGCAAGATGAGAGTGCGCAATACGCTATGCTCACCAAAACTTTTGTTGAGAGCTTCACGTTTACTAACACACCTATCAGTCTACTATCTCTTTTAAAATCTATGATCTGCCCTTCACCATGCCTTTGGAGAGATTTTGCAGTATTGTAGGTGTGCGCATGACAGGAACCGTGAAGAAAATTCAAGGGGGACCAGCTGATTTGTGGGAGCTTTACCTAGGGGTGACCAATGATGATGACCGCGTGGCGCAGCGCGGAAAGATAAGAAATATCCAACTCCCTGCTCTTAGATACTTTGCATATTATCTTGCTACGAGTGTACTGGGTAGGGAGAACACAAGTAATATCTCCAACTATCATTTAGCATTCCTTGTTGCTGCGCTTAACAATGATACTCGGTACAATCTTGGCTCGCTTATTGCTCGCCGCCTAGCTGCTAGGGGGCCTATCTATGGGGGCATCATCGCCTCGCGTATAGTCAATGCATTAGGTATTTCAGTGGATCCCTATGATGCTATGCTGGCACCACAGAGGCTTGACCTTGTTGCCATGAAAACTCTTCACTTTGTCACTGCTACCTCTGATTTGAACAATCTAGTATATAGGATGCTTTTCACTGACGGGGATGAAAGGGAGATCCTTTTGCCACAACCTGCTTTGTTTAGTGTTCACAGGAGACCGTGGTCACGCTCCAAGGAGGAGGTGGACGAGCAGCTTCGCTTCTTGGGTTTCCACGAGCAGCACCAGGAGGATGTGCCCTCCTATGATTACTCCGCGCATTACGGAGGGACGTACTCGAGTTCGCACTAGGATGAGAGGACCTCTTCGTCGTACCAGGGTGACACTTCATCCTGGACAGCTTGGGATTGATACCCACTTAGGCCAAAAGCCTAAGCTTGGGGGGAGGTACGCCGACACCGCACTCATCTCCATATCATGTTGGATCAGTACTTTGTATATTCATGTTTTCGTTCTATTTTTAGTTTCCATTCTTCTTTGCTTTTGCTTTCTAAAAACACAAAAAGACCAAAAATATTTCTATTGTTTCTCTTTGGTTTGCTTCTTCTTTTTTCCTGCTTTGTTTGAACTTTTTGAAAAACCTAAAAAGATTTTGCTTTGTTTTTCCCTTTTGGTTCTTGTTTAAAAATCAAAAACACCAAAAATATTTGTCGTTCTTCTTTGGTTTTTGCGAGTTTGCTACAGGGTTCGGCAGTCCTCAGTGGATATTGGTTTCATATTATTATTCAAGCCACACAAGTGAAGAGAAATAATGAGGATCAATGACAACTTGAGGCGTGGTAAGAGGCTGGTAACGAACTCTATTTGTTTTCATTTTGTACATATACTCATCGTTGTGAGCTTGCTTGGTCCGTTCAAGTAGGGTGTATGTTATCTTTGGATGCTTAGTAGTTCTTGCTTTCTTATGATTAGCTCTAGCTCGGTAATAGTTTGTAGCATGTCTTATGAATGTTTGCTTGCATTGCTCTATTCATAAATTGGTATGACACCGTGGTATCCTCCTCTGAATGTTTCATTTGAATTGACTTGGCACATGCTCACGCATGCACATGACTGTGATAATCAGTTAAGCCTTGATAAATTATTTTGCCTTGAGGATCTTGAATCACTTTCATGCCATGAGTAGTCTTGTTTTGTTGCAAGCATGATAATGACAGCTATTGCTCTCTCGTTTGTCGCTCCCTTACTATTGCTAGCCTTCACTTTCACTAAGTATGTTTTACTCAAGTTCCCAACTCCCTAAACCAAATATTTCCAAAGTGTTCACCATACCTATCCATTAGCATCATTTGCTACCTCCGTGCATATTCAATATGCCTTGTTTTCTTCCGAATAAAATGTTTGCTTGTTATGAGAAAGTTATTTAGTAAAGCTCTCACGAACTTGATGGCACACTTTATTTTCTTGCACTTAATAAACCTGAACCATTGCGTCCTTCTTTGTTGCGCATATGCTTGCGCTTTATGAGTTGAAGTTAGCAGAACCATGTATCATGGGGACCGCTTTCAACACTTCAGAGGTACTTTGTACCTAGTTGATATCATGTCCTTTTGCTTATGGATCCCGGCGGTGTGAAATAAAAGTGGAACTTGTAAGATCATGGAGTTTGTATGTATATTAGAGAAACGCCTGGGCCGCTAGCCTAAGCCATGCCTAATCATGGTGGAAACTTGCAGCATAACCATAATGAGCATTCTATGAAGCACCCTCAATAAAAATCTATGCACATAGTAAATAAAAAGATCGCCGAGATGCTCATTGTCTGCTTGCCTTGTTATTTTGATTATGGGATAGCTCCTGTGTCATGTGCAAGGGGTACCCCGTTGGCGGTTCCCTATGATACGTATATACTTACAATGACAGGAGCTTACTTGTGACTGAAGTGGAGTAGCATGAGGATCGGTCTTCGTAAGTAAGGGGCATGAGACTTCGATTTATAACTTGTCAATCATATCCTCTTAGTTGTGTCACTTTCATCTTAACCACATTAAAGATGCTTATGATAGGGGCAATGAGAGCTCAAAGCTAACGAGTACCATACTTTCAGCATTTGGAAGCTTTTCAAAATTATTCAAAACCTTTTTCTTTACTTGTTGAGTATCCACATATTCTTTGAGCACCTTCTTGAGAGCATAGTTGTCATTCTTTGTGTTTGTTCTTGATTATTTGTGTCATGACTTTGAAGATTGTATCCTTGATATATTTACTTCTAGTCATCATTTGAACTTTAGAGGTGCCTTGGCATCATAATCAAAGGCAAGCGAGATACCACTCTATCATACCTTTTTATGAGCATTGTAATGTTGCTTATGTTTGTGCTTCATGCTACTTATTATTCTTGAGTTGGAATCTCTTCATAGCTTGCAATGACTATTAAGTAGACTCAGTTGCATACTCTTTATTATGAACTGTTTAAGTAGTTGATCGCATTGCTGAGAATACTTACATCTTATGAAGCAAATGTGTTCGTGAAAGTTCTTTTATTGCACTCAGTTTTCAACTGAATTGCTTGAGGACAAGCAATAAGCCAATCTTGGGGGGAGTTGATACGTCCAAAACGTATCTACTTTCCCAAACAGTTTTGCTATTGTTTCTCCTCTAAACTTGTGTGATTTGAATGCAACTAACGCGGACTAACGTTGTTTTCAACAGAATTGCCTTGGTGTCTACTTTTTGTGCAGAAAACCAACTATCAGGAAAAATCCCGGAAAATATGCCAAAAATCCTATTTCCGAAGACTGTGGAGCCGAATCACGAGACGGAGAAGAGCTGGTGGCCACACCACCGGTGGCACAGCAAGCAGGCCGCGCCAGGGGGTGGTGTGGGCCCCCCAGGCACCCCCTCAGCCTCTCTCTTTGCCTATAAGGATCCTTCTGACCTAAAAACTTCGGGGGGGTTCGACGTTTTTCCAGAAGGAGTTCCGCTCCGCCGCCACCACCAGATTCCACGAAACATCACCAGAAACTCTTCTCTGGCACCCTGCCGGGACAGGGAATTGGAGGAGATCATCGCCATCATCATCACCATCGCTTCTCCATCGACCATCCATGTTTCCCCCATCTATGAGTGAGTAATCCCCCGTTGTAGGCTATGGGGATGGTAGGGATTGGATGAGGTCGTTCATGTAATGGCATTATATTGTTAGGGCATGGTGCCTAGTATCTTTTATTAGTGATTTATGACTTTGTTGCAACTTGTTGTGCTTAATGCTTGTCACTAGGGCCCAAGTGCCATGATTTCAGATCGGAACATGTTATTGATTCATTATGATAGTATTGTTTATGGTCTTATCTGTAAGTTGTATACACACGTTGTTGTCCGGAACCTATGGCCCCGAAGTGACAGAAATCGGGATAACCGGAAGGGATGGGAATGTGAGGATCACATGTGTTCACGGAGTGTTAATGCTTTCCTCCGGTGCTCTATTAAAAGGAGCACCTTAATTGCCAGTAGTTCCCTAGAGGCCCTGCTGCAAACGGGATGGCAGGACAAAAGATGTTGTGCAAGTTCCAATTGCGAGCATGTATGACTATATCTAGAACACATGCCTAGGATTATCTAGTACTTGGATGCTTTATCTTATTTATCTGCAATTGCCCTATGTTCTGATTGTTATGTGAATTGTCTTGTCCATGCAACGCCCGTCCATCCATCCCTATGCCTACCGCACTCGAATCCCACTGTTACTGCTTTTGTTACTACTGCCTTTGCTTTACTACTACTGTTACTTTGCTATTCCTACTACAAAACTGTTGCTACTGATAAATTGCTATGAGCAAGATTGTTTTCCAGGTGCAGCTGAATTGACAACTCAGTTGTTAAGGCTTATAAATATTCTTTGTCTCCCCTTGTGTCGAATCAATAAATTGGGTTTCACTTCCCTCGAAAATACTGCGATACACCCCCTATACTTGTGGGTCATCAATTGTAACACCCTCGAATCGGCCCTATGCAAGTTTTAGCCCTTTCCGCCAAACCCGCATAGAAACAATTCAAGAACGCCCACCAGGCACTTTCGTGCGGGTGGAAAACAAAGTAATAACATTACACAACAGTCCTCGATGGGACCCACAGAACAGATATATATACAACAACGACTCAACGAGTCAAGAATATAGATATACAATACAAAGATCCAAATCACCTTGAAAACAATAGAGCGTCCGACTACGGACAAGATACAAATGGGGATAAGAGCCTTGAAGAATAACCAATGGCGTCCATAACCCTGCCCAGGCCAAGCCGGAAGGGTAACCCTGCTAACGACGTCGATCTTAGACCTGCTAAAACAAAAGGGGTGCCGACAAAGGGCAAGGGAAAAAGAGGAGCATCAGTACTGAGGCTAGTACATGGCGAGGCTAGAATTCGGCGGCTCTCGCCTACATAGGTATGGTTGAAATTTGAGCGGCAAGAAGGCACTAAACAACCTATAGAGACTCGATACAACTGGCGGTATCAGAGAGGGATAAGAAAGTCCTATTCGGATCCAACCTGAAGCTAGCACCAAACAAACCCATCCTGGTATTCCCCCTCGAGACCACACGAGGAAGTTAAGCTGAGGAAACTCACACGGTTGGCAGTTTTATTTAATCTTTCCATTATAGTTGCAGCACTTACTAATCAGATATAGATAGCATGAGTCATCCTGAAGCATAAGTAGTGGGCTGTTTTAATTACCTTTCCGTTGTAGTTAGAACATTTACTAGTCAGATATAATTGTCCCGAGGAACCCCAAACCCAGCAGTTGTTAGCCCTTTTATCACATTCCATTGGAGTTGCAATACTTACTAGGCAGGTATAGTATGATATATATCACCACTGATCCACCAGTTGTTGGCATTTTTAATATCCATTCTGTGATAGTTGAACCTGGTTACTAGACATATATTAAGTCAAGTTTATAGCACTACTTTAGTTATGCTTGTCTATGATCGAGATATTGTGCTCCAAGTCGTCCATAACCGCGGACATGGCTTTCAGAAAGTTTTACCCTGCAGGGGTGCACAAATAGCAACACACACTCGATCAACCTCGGAAAAACCAACTCAAAACCCAACGAGGCTTTCACAGCAAAGCGATCACAGTATTCATAAAATATTTCAGGGGCCACCCCACTAAGCTACCCGCAACGAAGTTGGCCGGCTCCGGAATAGACCTAAGGTTTGCGAGAACGGCTATAAACGACTGGGAACCTGAAAGTGTGACTGGGCTTGTCGATACCGCGGAATCGTGCTGCGATCCAAAACAGTACAGGTTCTCCAGGCACAATCATAAATAAAGCAGTAAGCATGGCATAAGTACAGGATAGTAATAAAACCCCAAACTACTTGTGGCCCCAAGAAATAGAAATGAACCAAGCTCTGGCTCAGGGGGGTCCATAAGGCCTCCCGGATGTGGATAGTGCGAATAGTGAAGGAACAGGTATCAAGTACTCGGGGTCCTACAGGACACAGGTGAGCGTGGAAGAACCAAATAACATCTATTGCCCACCGATGCCTCTGCATTAGTTATAGCTAGCATTTTAATAGTTGTATTTAAAGTCATGATCATCTCCACCAGGAAGCATATCTCCACCATTAACATCTGCCAGCGTTCCAACAACTGTGGTACTTGACAACACGAGATCGCACCTGAGCAAGCAACTACGACTCACAAGGCCAGCTATCTACCAAACACGGTAATAGGAGGTGTCCAAGGCAATATAGAGGCTGCACGGGATATAATGGGTGTACGAAAACTAAAGCATCGCGACACGGATAGCAATAGATCAATAGGAGGAAATAAAGACTATAAATGCAAAATAGGTAGAAGGGGGAGAGATGCTCGCCTGGGAAACACTGCCGACGGATCATAGCCGGAGAACTTGCCGGTACTCGCATCCACTCATCGGCCTAATCCGTGAAGAAGCAAACACTAGAAGAAACACCGGATGCAATATTTAATACCACGGCAGAATATCCGGCATGATCATGATATGATGCATATGCGTTGCAATTAGGCGGTATTAAGCGGAACCGGGGTCCCGATAATTAATTAAGCGGTTCAAGTTATTTAGAACCCCCGCAATTTAAATGTTGTATTAACAGGGCGAAACATGGCATCGGTTCGCTACACCAATTTAAATGGAGTCCAGAATAAGACAAAGATATCCCGCATATAGACTCCATATTTAATTATGAGGTGAATCGGCATATTGCCCCCAAACCACAGAAAGCCATGCATGCATGAAGAATTAATTATGCGACAGTTGGTAATGTCATATTATAAAAATAGGGGCTTTGGATCACACATCTGGGTTCGGCAGATCTTGGGTTCCGGGGGGTCCAGGGTTGATTGTGGTTCGGGACGGGATCGGGGTTCCCCTATACAATGACAGAAGGGAGAGCGGCCGATCTTGCCCGGGAAGAAGGACTTGGTTTACGCTGGGTCGCGCCCGATTCGGCCCCTGGTCGGTAAGTCACGATCTTTGTCGCCACGTAAGATCTTTGATCTTGGGTCATCGATCGTGGTCGCGACCTTCGGATGCGTTCGGCGGTTCCCCTCGGCCCCTGTTGTCAAGAACTTGGCTGCCAGGATTTGGGTCCTTCGGTTCATGTCGGCGGTCTTGTCGCTTTCGCCGACGAGATCTTGTCATCCTGTGTGGCTAGGGCGCTTAGCGCCTTCATCGATGGCTAACTTGGTCTGGATAATGGGATCGGTAATCGCGAGGTCCCTGGATCCTAAAAAGAAGATCTTGACGCACCTGCTCGGGTAGGCTAACTTGGCGGAGCTGACGATCTTGTCGAGTCCTCGGGTTCCACGCAGACTCTCGTGCCATCGGACTCGCGGCAGAAGTAGATTTATCTTTGGAGTCTCCGCCGCCCATGGCGGATCTTTGGCCGGGTACCGAAGCTTGTCTTCTAAGATCTTGTCGCATGACTGGCTGCTAGAGAAGTTCGGTTCACGGGGGTGCTCCTGGAGTACTTCTGATGTTCCAATGAGAAGAGAAGATCATGTCCGTGGGTTCGTTGAGCCTCGCTCACCACATTCGCTTGGGCACGGCCATCGGGCTTCGAGTAAAAATCGGCTCGGATCGGTTTCGTTCTCGGAAGCAGGCCTTCGGCATGGTGGTCTCAGGCACGCGGTCAATGCCGATGGCTGGAATGCCATCTTTAGATCTTTGAATAGAAACACAACATCACCACAAGCACCATTTTGATGGGCACTGGTGCTCTTTGCACATCAAGCACGACACCAAATAGACTCAAACATCGGGGCTTCGTACCACAACAACAGAGATGCCTTGTCTCCACAAGGTGGCGGGAAGACAGGCATCGTAAGTTACGGGACGTTGGGCTTCACTCGCAGCCAGGCCGGAGTCGGAGAGAGAGGTAGGCGGTATGACCTTGCAAAGATGCAGAGGCCGGTCGTGAGTATGGGCGCAAAGAAGGAGGCATGCGCGACAAACAGCCTGCATGGGGACGCAGCACCCGGCAGACGAGATGGCGCTGGAGAGATGATGGGGACGGCC
The DNA here is from genome assembly GCA_023614405.1 of Avena insularis. Lineage (NCBI taxonomy): Eukaryota > Viridiplantae > Streptophyta > Magnoliopsida > Poales > Poaceae > Avena > Avena insularis. The sequence goes on from CM042696.1 coordinate 250,987,667, forward strand.
GGAGATTTTAGCATGGCGGGGAGCAAGCGGTTTGTGCCGGACCGCCGAATGGGCGGGGCCACAGGGTGGCCGGGCCGAGGCTAGAGAAGGTCAGGGAGGCTTAATAGGAGCGGCGGCGACGTGGCCAGAACCGGGGAGCGCAGGCAACGTTAGGGCGGAGAGAGGCCGCACGGCGGGAAGCTACAGAAGTCAACGCCCGCCGGGCGCATGAGTCCGTGGCAGAGGCTGGAGGACGCGCCCCCAACATGCAAGCCGGCGGAGGGGTCAACGATGAGGCCGGCACGGGACGATGGACGGTTTGCGGTGGTGACAAGGCCGGGAAGGCGGGAGGAGAGGACGGCGCTGCCGAGGCTGAGGAGCGGTAGATCCGGGCCTGGCGAAGGGCACGGTAATGATCGCCGTAGATGCTGGGCACGGAGGATGGGGCGGTATGCGGCGGGTTTGGACATGGCGTAGAGGAAGCAGCCGTGAGGGAGAGCGGGCGATGCAGCGAGGCGAAGCATGCGGGAGGACGAGGCGGCCTGGGGGGGATGGTAGGCCGGCTGGGAAGGGTTAGGGTGTGGGGCGCCTCGACCTGGCAACGGGTGCGGGAGCAGGATCCCCGGGCGGCGCGCAGGGGCGGCCAGGCTGCAGCTCGGCGGGGCGGCCAAAGTAGCAAAGGTGTGGGATGGGCGGCTGGCTGGGCATTGGGCGCGGAGAGGTGGAGGGGCGAAAACGTTGGGAGGGGGGGGGCCGGTGGCTGGGCTGCGCAGCAGGTGGAGAGGTTGGTGTGGGGCCACATGTGAGATGAGAGAGAGAGAGAGAGGCGGCTACGGGTGAGAGAAGTTGGGGTAGCTAGGGTATTGTTTGCCGGGTAGGTAGTTTATGGAGCCTGGCTCATTTATCAAATACTTGGGCCTGGGTCGGCCGCCCCTCAAAAACATTTTTTAATTATTTTATTAGACTATTATTTTATTTTATTTTTAAAACGCCTTTTGTAAATATTTTGTAGACAAACAAAAAAAATATCCATAAGAGACCGAGTTTTTAATTTGAAATAAAGACTAGGTATTTAGAAAACAAAATAGATTTTTGAAAATAGTTTCAGACAAGCGATGCATGCATGATGATGTGATGCTCAATGCAATGTGGCATGATGACATGAGCATGCAGTCATGATGATGCGCAACACAAAAACACCGCGATTTTCTAGTAGTGGTTTTAGCGGGACGCCACAATTCGACACCACTAACAATGGATCTCGCCCTCGAGATCCGCCTCATGGTACCGGGAAGAAGGTCAGCGATCTGAATCTTCTCGCTTCGTGTAGATGCTCGCGACACCACTAACAAGAGGTCGTTGTCAGTGATGGCCGAGAGAACACTCCAGGAACAAAGGGCGAAGGTAGAGGTATCAACAAATAAAACCAGCGCTAACTTCCGTGGACGGAGTAAAATTGCTGGATCCACCGATTCAATGTACAAAGCGAATGATAAGAGTAGTGGTATGGTAGCTACTCCATCCCGCACTCAAAGCATTACTTTGCACATGAATAGGAGAATTATGCAACCAACTCTCGGAATTCAGACTGAAGATCTCGACAAGGAAGGTTCGGAAACAAAGGAGTGATGCAGGCTCTGTATCGAATCTGGCGTAGAAGATGTCGTCGCGTCGGAAAACACCGGAAGGCACAAAAAAGGAACAAAGAATGGTACCACAGATAAAGGGTTACTCAGAGAGCATGTAGTGCGGAGATAGAAACACCGTTACCAAAGGAGGAAGCGACAATCTAAAGGTATGACGGAACCCATCCACGAGAAATCCTGGACTAGAAGAAGGTAAGAGAGTAGAATCCAAAACACGTAGAGGTAAGAGGAGAACAACAAAGGGGTCAGGAGTAAAATCAGACCTAATCAGATCTATCCAACCGATTTTGCAAAATAGTTTTGACACTCTACTTGACAGCTAGGTTATCCTCTGAGCTAGACTTGTGGGTATACATGGCTGAGCTCGATACCACTCTGTAACACCCTCGAATTGGCCCTATGCAAGTTTTAGCCCTTTCCGCCAAACCCACATAGAAACGATTCAAGGACGCCCACCAGGCACTTTCGTGTGGGTGGAAAACGAAGTAATAACACTACACAACAGTCCTCAATGGGACCCACAGAACAGATATATATATACAACAGCGACTCAACGAGTCAAGAATACAGATATACAATACAAAGATCCAAATCACCTTGAAAACAATATAGCGTCCGACTACGTACAAGATGCAAATGGGGCTAAGAGCCCTGAAGAATAACCAATGGCGTCCATAACCCTGCCCAAGCCAAGCCGGAAGGGTAACCCTGCTAACGACGTCGATCTCAGACCTGCTAAAACAAAAGGGGTGCCGACAAAGGGCAAGGGAAAAAGAGGAGCGTCAGTACTGAGGCCAGTACATGGCGATGCTAGAATTCGGCGGCTCTCGCCTACATAGGTATGGTGGGCTGAAGCGGCAGTGCAGCGGCACTAAACAACCTATAGAGACTCGATACAACTGGCGGTATCAGAGAGGGATAAGAAAGACCTATTCGGATCCAACCTGAAGCTAGCACCAAACAAACCCATCCTGGTATTCCCCCTCGAGACCACACGAGGAAGTTAAGCTGAGGAAACTCACACGGTTGGCAGTTTTATTTAATCTTTCCATTATAGTTGCAGCACTTACTAATCAGATATAGATAGCATGAGTCATCCTGAAGCATAAGTAGTGGGCCGTTTTAATTACCTTTCCGTTGTAGTTAGAACATTTACTAGTCAGATATAATTGTCCCGAGGAACCCCAAACCCAGCAGTTGTTGGCCCTTTTATCACATTCCATTGGAGTTGCAATACTTACTAGGCAGGTATAGTATGATATAGATCACCACCGATCCACCAGTTGTTGGCATTTTTAATATCCATTCCGTGATAGTTAAACCTGGTTACTAGACATATATTAAGTCAAGTTTATAGCACTACTTTAGTTATGCTTGTCTATGATCGAGATATTGTGCTCCAAGTCGTCCATAACCGCGGACATGGCTTTCATAAGGTTTTACCCTGCAGGGGTGCACAAATAGCAACACACACTTGATCAACCTCGGAAAAACCAACTCAAAACCCAACGAGGCTTTCACAGCAAAGCGATCACAGGATTCATAAAATATTTCAGGGGGCCACCCCACTAAGCTACCCGCAACGAAGTTGGCCGGCTCCGGAATGGACCTAAGGTTTGCGAGAACGGCTGTAAACGACTGGGAACCTGAAAGTGTGACTAGGCTTGTCGATACCGCGGAATCGTGCGGCGATCCAAAACAGTACAGGTTCTCCAGGCACAATCATAAATAAAGAAGTAAGCATGGCATAAGTATAGGATAGTAATAAAACCCCAAACTACTTGTGGCCCCAAGAAATAGAAATGAACCAAGCTCTGGCTCAGGGGGGTCCATAAGGCCTCCCGGATGTGGATAGTGCGAATAGTCAAGGAACAGGTATCAAGTACTCGGGGTCCTACGGGACACAGGTGAGCGTGGAAGAACCAAATAACATCTATTGCCCACCGATGCCTCTGCATTAGTTATAGCTAGCATTTTAATAGTTGTATTTAAAGTCATGATCATCTCCACCAGGAAGCATATCTCCACCATTAACACCTACCAGCGTTCCAACAACTGTGGTACTTGACAACACGAGATCGCACCTGAGCAAGCAACTACGACTCGCAAGGCCATCTATCTACCAAACACGGGTAATAGGAGGTGTCCAAGGCAATATAGAGGTTGCACGGGATATAACGGGTGTACAGAAACTAAAGCATCGCGACACGGATAGCAATAGATGAATAGGAGGAAATAAAGACTGTAAATGCAAAATAGGTAGAAGGGGGAGAGATGGTCGCCTGGGAAACACTGCCGACGGATCATAGCCAGAGAACTTGTTGGTACTCGCATCCACTCATCGGCCTAATCCGCGAAGAAGCAAACACTAGAAGAAACACCCGATGCAATATTTAATACCACGGCAGAAGATCCGGCATGATCATGATATGATGCATATGCGGTGCAATTAGGCAGTATTAAGCGGAACCGGGGTCCCGACAATTAATTAAGCGGTTCAAGTTATTTAGAACCCCCGCAATTTAAATGTTGTATTAACAGGGCGAAACATGGCATCGGTTCGCTACACCAATTTAAATGGAGTCTAGAATAAGACAAAGATATCCCACATATAGACTCCATATTTAATTATGAGGTGAATCGGCATAATGCCCCCAAACCACAGAAAGCCATGCATGCATGAAGAATTAATTATGCGACAGTTGGTAATGTCATATTATAAAAATAGGGGCTTAGGATCACACACAGGTTGGCGGATCTTGGGTTCGGGGGTCCAGGTTACGATGTGTTCTGGCGAGTTCGGCGAGGATCGGTCTCGGCGGGAACATTCTCGGACACAGAGTAGATCTTGTCGCATGTTACGAAGGTCTCGGATTCGGAAGGAGGTCTTGGCGTTCTGATGGATCGGTCCTCGGGGTTGAAGAACTTGGCGCGCCAGGGTTCGGGCTTCGGATCTGGGGTTCGGGCTTTTGAATCCCTTGCGATGCTCTTGTCGTACTGGGATGAAGACCTTGGTGTGCCATCTCGAACATCGGTCAATGCGTTGGAAGTAGATCTTGGCGTCTGGGAAGGAGCACTTTCGGACGTTCGGGGAGGGGATCTTGAATCAAGTGAAGTAGATCTTTACCCTTTGCGGTGTCGGTAGGTGAACTTGTCGATTCCATGGCTTCGATTGTCGGAGGTGAATTTTTTCCACCACCGGCGGCCTTGTCATCGAGAGAAGATCTTGTCGTTCCGTGTGCATCCTGTCGATTCCACCTTGAAGGACTTGGGTCTTCCCGTGTCGGAGGTCTTGGGTGGCGCCAGCAGTGGACGTGCTTGGCGGTTCTCGACGGTCTTGTCTCTCTAGAACAAAAACACAAACACCTTGCCGTCGAGCACCGGGCGGGGCGACAAGCTCCTTCCTGTGATCTTGGGCGAAGATATCGCAGGGTACAGGGACGGAATGGCCTTCTACAAAAAGGAGACGACAGGGAGGGCCTACGACAGTCGAACACGAAGCATCGAGGTTGCAGCGGCCGGCGCTGTGCTCGGCGCCCGATTGCGTGTTATCGGACTCTGGCGGCGGTGCTAGGCAGAGGCGCGGCAGCCACCGAGCGACGAGGAGGACGCGGCGACAGCGAGGAAGGCGCTGCAACAGCCAGAGACGGGGCGGCGCTGGGAGTTCGGGTCGGGGCACTCGAGCGGGAGACGGCCGAGGCGAGGCCCGCGCATCTGCAGCCGGAGGTTGATGGCAGGAGGGGCAGCTCGGTGAGGAGCTCCAGGTGACGACGGCGTTGGTCGGCGGGGAACCAGCGGCCGAGCGGTGGAGGCAACCGGGGCGGCGGGACCCGCGGAGCTTGGCAGTGGAGGTTAGCTCGGGAGCTCGAGCTCCGTGGGGAGGGAGGCGAGGTCGACGGGCTCGGGAGGAGTAGGTCGGGGCAGAGCCTGGCCTGTGGCGGCGCTCGGTGTGGAGAGCATCGAGGCAAGGCAGGCGAGGCCGGCCAGAGACGAGCACGGTGGCGGCGAGCTTCTGCGGCATCCGACGGCGGCGGCACCGGGTGGCTCTGACACGGAGGAGCGTAGGCAGGGGTGAAGTGGTTTCTCGAGGCTGACGGCAGGCGGGCGGCCGAAGGAGAGGAAGGCACAGGGAAGACAGAGGGGAGGAGGTGGCGGCCGATGGTGGCTTCGTCCCTGGCGGCGGAGATGGAGGTGACGAGGCGCCGGTGACGGCCAGGGCGACGTGGAACTGGGGAGGAGGCCGGCGCGGAAGGGGAGAGCCTCGCGGTGGCGGCGGAGGCGAGCAGGGGAGGCCGGGCGGCGGCCGGAGAAGAGCGGGGCGGCACTGCACGGGGGTTGGTGGGGAAAGAGAGGGTCCTGGGTGGGGCCGAGCGGGTGGGTTAGGTGGAGCTGGGGAAAAACCGAGGTGGTCGGGGGCGGTGCTATGCATGCACGGCGCGCGGGTGTCGTGCTGTGTACGTGACAGGGGCAGGGGCCAAGGTGTGGTGGCTGTGGCCGGGGCGAGGCGGGAGTGGTGGCAGACGCAGTTTGCAGCTTCTTCTTGCTGCGTCATGTGGTGAGTGCGTTGCGGTGCACTGTGGTAGCGTGTGTGTGGGTGTGTGCGTGCTAGCTTGTGCTTGCTGGCCGCGCGGGTGGAATCAGCGCAAGGGCGGGCATCAGGTGGCGGCGGCTGGGAGGGATTGGAGGGAGCTAGGGTTTGGGGTAAGGTAGGATTAGATTTTATTTGGAGGTGGCCGGCTGGGCTTTCGGTCTTGGCTGGCTGCCTCCTACAAAAATAATATAACTTTTGTTTATTAAAACGGGGCTTTTGTAAACCGTTTTTAAACGAAACAAAATAATCCAGAAGACCGGGGTTTTAATTTGAAATAAAGACTAGGTATTTAGAAAACAAAAATAGATTTTTTGAAAATAGTTTCAGACAAACAGATGCATGATGATGACGATGCTCAAATGCAATATGGCATGATGACATGAGCATGCAGTCATGATGATGCGCAACACAAAAACACCGCGATTTTCTAGTAGTGGTTTTAGCGGGGCGCCACATCAATCTAGTAGAGTCATTGCATGTGTGTTCTTTCCACAAACCACACATGGATTAACCATGGCATTGCATGTGTGTTCTTTTCACAAACCACATATGGATCAACCAATGGCATTGCATGTGTGTTCTTTTCACAAATCACATATGGATCCACCAGTGTTCACTGCATGTGTGTTCTTTCCACAAACCGCTTATGGATCCACCAGTGTTCATTGCATGTGTGTTCTTTTCCACAAACCAAATATGGATCCATGATGTCTACGCACTTCTATTCTTCTAGACAGTTGTTGGGCCTCCAAGTGCAGAGGTTTGTAGAACAACAGCAAGTTTTCCCTTAAGTGGATCACCCAAGGTTTATCGAACTCAGGGAGGAAGTGGTCAAAGGTATTCCCTCTCAAGCAACCCTGCAATCAAGATGCAAGAAGTCACTTGTGTCCCCAACACACCCAATACACTTGTCAGGTGTATAGGTGCACTAATTCGACGAAGAGATAGTGAAACACAAGTGGTATGGATAAATATAAGTGGTAACGATGATAGAATATAGCTTGATGGTGTGGAAGATACTAAAGGCAAACTGAAATAAAGATGGAAGCAAGCAAACATGTAACAGATCTAGTAGCAAACGGTGTTTTAGTGCCTAGAAACAACGCCTGGGGATCATACTTTCACTAGTGAAAACTCTCATATAAATATATTCTCTTCATGATACTACTCTTAACTACTCCCCGGTTGAACACTCTAATCGATGGTAGGGCTATAACAGCACACCTCAAAGTCTTTCCCATCTAGAAAACCCCACACTATCACCTTGAGTACTAGATGAGTCCAACAAACACCACAATTTCATAAAGACATCCAACTCCAAATATAACTCATAATAAGTATTTATAATCTCTAGCCTAAGTGCCAGCATGGTGTGCACGCTGTCACTTTCACACACATGGGGAGAGCATAGATCTAATAAAGCACTTGAGTAGCAAGGTAGATCTATAGATTACAAGCTCATGATCTCAATAAGATCATGCATAGAGAGAGAGATGAACACATAGCTACCGGTAGAAACCCTTAGCCTCGAGAGAGAACTACTCCCAACTCATCATGGGAATCAACAATGGTGATGGACATGGTGGTGGAGATCGATGGAGATGGCTCCGGGGGCACTTCCCCGTCCCGGCAGGGTGTCGGAATAGAGACTTTCTGTCCACCGAATCTCCCCTTCGGTGGCGCCGGTGCTGTAGAACATTTCGTGGCTGGAGGCTTGATATTTAGGGTTTACGCATCGGGAGGCTTCTTATAGGCCAGAGGGAAAGGTCGGTGGGTGTCTAGGGGGCCCACACCATGCCCTGGCGTGGCCTAGGTGGACCCGCGCCTAGGGGTGGTATGGCCACCCTGTGGCCCCCCTCCAACTCTCCTTCTGGCTCCGTGAATCTTCCGGGAAAATAGTAACTTTGGCTTTTGTCCCGTCCAATTCCAAGAATATTCATTCTGACTTCCTAGACCCAAAAACAGCAGAAAACAGGCAACTAGCACTGTGGCATCTTGTTAATAGGTTAGTCCAAGAAATCATATGAAAAGTACTCCAAACTTGGAACAAAACATAAGAAAGTAGATAAAACCAAGCATGGAACATAAAAAATTATAGATACATTTGCAATGTATCAACATCCCCAAGCTTAACTCACCGTCCCTAGTAGGTAAGTGATAAAAAGAAAGAATAATTTTTGAGGTGACATGAACCATCATAAACTTGATCAAAGTATTTGTAAAACATTCAAAGTTGGGATCATAGTACTTCATTCATAACATGAAAGACAAAGTTGTAGCAATAAGACAAAGAAACTATGTTGCAACATGAAAAGGCACAAACAAAAGATTCATGAATAACAATGCTTTGCAAGACGTTTGTTTGTTTCACATAAAGAAAACATGGCATAGTGGCATTCAGCTTGTCCCTCATAGAGTAGCAAACATAAATGCATAGGATACCTTCAAAGTTCATAAGAGTGACTAGATACAAATAATTTAAAACAAGCAATATCAAAGTTATGCATCAATCAACTAGTCTTGGGACAATGCACACAGAACTAAGAATGGCCACTATGCTCTCAAAGTAAGTGCAGAAAGATAGAAGGTGGAGACTCAATGTAATGGTGGAAGAAAAGCCTTTGTAAAAGGAAGTAGGGATTCAAGTCTCATAAATAGCTTCCAAAAATTATGGTACTTGTAGCTTTCATCTCCCCTATCATAAGCATCTTGAAGGTGATTAAGGTTAAAGTGACACAACTAAGAGGACATGCTTGACAAGTTATAAACCGAAATCTCATGCCCCTTACTTACAAAGACCGATCCTCATGCTACTCAACTTCAGTCACGAGTAAGCTCTTGTCATTGTAAGTACATGTGTATCATTAAGAACCGCCAACGGGGTACCCCTTGCACATGATACGGGAGCTTTCCCATAATCAAAATGACAAGGCAAGCAGACAATGAGCATCTCAGTAATCTTTTTATTTGCTATTTGCATAGGTTTTTATTGAGGATGCTTCATAGAGTGCTCATTATGGTGATGCTGCAAGTTTCCACCATGATTAGGCATGGCTTAGGCTAGCGGCCCAGGCGTTTCTCTAACACACATACAAACTCCATGATCTTACAAGTTCCACTTTTATTTCACACCGCCGGGATCCGTAAGCAAAAGAACATGATATCAATAGGGTACAAAGTACAAGTGCAATATTGAAAGCGTTCCCCATGAAACATGGTTCTGCTAATTTCAACTTATAAAGCGCAAGCATATACGCAACAAATAAGGACCCAATGGTTCAAGTTTATTAGAGGCAAAAAAGTAAAGTGTGCCATCAAGTTCGTGAGAGCTTTAATCACTAGTTTTCTCATAACAAGTGGAAGGTAAACAAAAGCATGAATATACTTGGAATAGCATAAGCTTGTAGGTAGGTATGGTGGACTCTTTGGAATAACTTGGTTTAGGGAGTTGGATGCATGAGTGGAACTCATACTTTGTTGTGGAGGCTAGCAAAAGATTAGGAGCGACAAACTAAGAGAGCAATAATGGCCATAATCATGCAGGGTGACAAAACATCACTGATCAAAGCATAAAGTGATACTACAAGTTGAAAACTAGAAGATCATAAAGGATATGGTGACTTTGGATAGTCATAACATGGTGTGAGCATGCGCCAAGTCAACCCAAATAAAGCATCAAAGGAGAATACCACTATACTATGCTTTAATATGCTAAAACAACGCATGATTCATCCAAGGCACATTAAGCAATCTCAATTGTTTATAACAAGTCATGCTAAAGCAAATAATACTAAGCATAAAGTCAAAACAATATCAAGCATGGCATGACAGAGCATAGGCCATAGTCAAAAACGAGCTCTTTTTACCACATAAGTATGAACTTTCCTACTCTTTTCCAAACCAAACCAAACTAATTGCAAACCAATGTATGAAAGAGGGGGTCCAACCAACTTATTCAGAAAACTAAGCAAACCAAGCAAACTAAAAACCAAAACAAAAACGAAAAAGAAGACGCTCCAAGAAAAACACAACTGTGCATGAAACAATAAAAATGAAGCGTTTGGAAGAAACCTGGAATTTTTATTGATGAAGAAGGGGATGCCTTGGGCATCCCCAAGCTTTGACGCTTGCACTTCTTGGATATTTCTTGGGGTGACACGCGTGGCATCCCCAAGCTTGAGCTTTATTCCATCCTTCATCTCATTACTCATTCCTTCCATACACCTGAAAATTTTCCTTCATACAAAACTTCACACAATCTCATTAGCAACATTAGTGCACTTAAGATAAAAGGTCTTAAGGTTCAGTTATAACACCAAATAAACTTCCATTATAACACTATCTACTGTAGCACTTCCCTCAAAAAGCTCAATTCCCCAAAAGAACTCAAAAAGGAACCAACAAGAAGCAAATGCAAATAATGGCAGAAATCTGTCAAAACAGACCAGCAGGTAAAGACGAATTTTTTCGAAGACCTTCTGTTGCTCAAATAAAAAAGTGTTGAACTAACAAAAGTTAGATAACAACCTGGTACATAATCACAAAAATATACAGCTCAATCCGACGTACAGAGCTCTCTCAGGAATTTTTATGGTGAAGCACAAAAATCTGTTTCGGGACAGCAACTTTCCCAATCATTACTTCACTCTCATTAGAGGTTACTCTTGGCACAAAAAGCAAATAAAAAGGATAAGGAGTGGTTATTACTGAAGTAATAACTTCCAAGACTCATCTAAAACTCTTGGGTTATCTCCCAACAAGTACTTTTCTTTAACGCCTTTAAGTTAGGCATGATTGTTTGAGAAGATGCTCACATTAGAAATATGAATTGAAGTAAAAGAGAGCATCAAGAAGCAAATTCAAAGCACATTTAAGTCTAACCCACTTCCTATGCATAGGCAACTTGTAAAGAAACAAGTCATGAAAGCACAAAGCATCAAGTATAGGAAAGAAAAACAAGTGCAACTTCAAGATTTTCAACATAAAGAGGGGAAACTTAATATTATTGAGATGCATAAAACCATGTTTCCCTATCTTATAATAACTTTCAGTAGCATCATGAATAAAATTAAAAATATAACTATCACATAAAACATTCTTATCATGAGCCACATGCATAAAATGATTATTACTCTCCACATAAGCATAATCATTCTTATTAATTGTAGTGGAAGCAAATCCAACAAAATAGCTATCATTATTATTCTCATCACCATAATCATCAAATATAGGAGGCATATTGTAATCATAATTAATTTTCTCCTCAATAGTAGGTGGACTGAAAATATCATACTCATCATTGTAATCATCATATATTGGAGGTTTTGTATCATCATAAGCAATAGAATAGCTATATTCCAAAGATAGGGAACTAAAAAGATCATTTTCATAAAAACTAGCTTCCCCAAGCTTAGACTTTTCCATAGCATTAGCAACAATCGTGTCCAAAGAATTCATACTAACAACATTTCTATTAGCATGCAAATAAAGTTCCATAGGTTTTTTAATTTTCTCTTCAAACACTTCATGTCCTAACTCAAGATAAATACTATAAATCTCTCTAATTTTGCTGTTGTTTTCCATTAAGCCTAACTAGTGAAAACAAGAAAAAAAAAGACAAAATTACAGAATCTAAAGGAAATAGCTTCGAGTACTCACACTAGAAAATAGGTGTTTGCCGTGGGAGGTTCTTCTTCTTTAATCCTCCGGTGTGAATACCTTTTACCTTACCTACCCGGCAACGGCGCCAGAAAATAGCTTGATGTCTACGCACTTCTATTCTTGTAGACAGTTGTTGGGCCTCCAAGTGCAGAGGTTTGTAGAACAGTAGCAAGTTTTCCCTTAAGTGGATCACCCAAGGTTTATCGAACTCAGGGAGGAAGTGGTCAAAGGTATTCCCTCTCAAGCAACCCTGCAATCAAGATGCAAGAAGTCTCTTGTGTCCCCAACACACCCAATACACTTGTCAGGTGTATAGGAGCACTAGTTCGGCGAAGAGATAGTGAAACACAAGTGGTATGGATAAATATAAGTGGTAACGATGATAGAAGATAGCTTGATGGTGTGGAAGATACTAAAGGCAAACTGAAATAAAGATGGAAGCAAGCAAACATGTAACAGATATAGTAGCAAACGGTGTTTCAGTGCTTAGAAACAAGGCCTAGGGATCATACTTTCACTAGTGAACACTCTCAAATAAATATATTCTCTTCATGATACTAGTCTTAACTACTCTCCGGTTGAACACTCTAATCGATGGTAGGGCTATAACAGCACACCTCAAAGTAAGTCTTTCCCATCTAGAAAACCCCACACTGTCACCTTGAGTACTAGATGAGTCCAACAAACACAACAATTTCATAAAGACATCCAACTCCAAATATAACTCATAACAATTATTTGTAATCTCTAGCCTAAGTGCCACCATGGTGTGCATGTTATCACTTTCACACACATGGGGAGAGCAGAGATCTAATAAAGCACTTGAGTAGCAAGGTAGATCTATAGATTACAAGCTCATGATCTCAATAAGATCATGCATGGAGAGAGAGATGAACACATAGCTACCGGTAGAAACCCTTAGACTCGAGAGAGAACTACTCCCTCCTCATCATGGGAATCAGCAATGGTGATGGAGATGGTGGTGGAGATCGATGGAGATGGCTCCGGGGGCACTTCCCCGTCCCGGCAGGGTGCCGGAACAGAGACTTTCTATCCCCCGAATCTCCCCTTTGGTGGCAGCGGCGCTGCGGAACTTTTCATGGCTGGAGGCTTGATATTTAGGGTTTACGCATCGGGAGGCTTCTTATAGGCCAGAGGGCAAGGTCGGTGGGTGTCCAGGGGGCCTACACCATGCCCTGGCGCGGCCTAGGTGGACCCGCGCCTAGGGCTGGTGTGGACACCCTGTGGCCCCCCTCCGTCTCTCCTTCTGGCTCCGTGAATCTTCTGGGAAAACAGTAACTTTGGCTTTTGTCCCATCCAATTCCGAGAATATTAATTTTCTGACTTCCTAGAACCAAAAACAGCAGAAAACAGGCAACTAGCACTGTGGCATCTTGTTAATAGGTTAGTCCAAGAAATCATATGAAAAGTACTCCAAAGATGGAACAAAACATAAGAAAGTAGATAAAACCAAGCATGGAACATCAAAAATTATAGATACATTTGCAATGTATCAATCCACTAGTCATTGCATGTGTGTTCTTTTCACAAACGACATATGGACCCACTAGAGTCATTGCATGTGTGTTCTTATACTAAAACCAGCACTAGAGTCATTGCATGTGTGTTCCTGTCAAGAACCACATATGGATCCACTAGTGTTCATTGCATGTGTGTTCCTGTCATGAACCACACATGGATCAACCAGTGGTTATTGCATGTGTGTTCTTTCCGCAGACCACATATGGATCCACTAGAGTCCTTGCATGTGTGTTCTTTCCACAAACCACACATGGATTAACCAATAGCATTGCATGTGTGTTCTTTTCACAAACCACTTATGGATCCATCAGTGTTCATTGCATGTGTGTTCTTTTCCACAAACCACATATGGATCCACTAGAGTCATTGCATGTGTGTTCTTTTCAGAAACCACATATGGACCTACTAGAGTCATTGCATGTGTGTTCTTATACTAAAACCAGCACTAGAGTCATTGCATGTGTGTTCTTATACTAAAACCAGCACTAGAGTCATTGCATGTGTGTTCCTATCAAGAACCACCCATGGATTCACCAGTGTTCATTGCATGTGTGTTGCTATCATGAACCACACATGGATCAACCAGTGGTCATTGCATGTGTGTTTTTTCCACAGACCACATATGGATCCACTAGAGTCATTGCATGTCTGTTCTTTCCACAAACCATACATGGATCAACCAATGGCATTGCATGTGCGTTCTTTCCACAAACCACATATGGATCAACCAATGGAATTGCATGTGTGTTCTTTTCACAAACTACATATGGATCCACCAGGGTTCACTTCATGTGTGTTCTGTCCACAGACCACTTATGGATCCACCAGTGTTCATTGCATGTGTGTTCTTTTCCACAAACCACGTATGGATCCACCAGTGTTCATTGCATGTTTGTTCTTTTCCCCAAACAACATATGGATCCACTAGAGTCATTGCATGTGTGTTCTTTTCACAAACCACATATGGACCCACTAGAGTTATTGCATCTATGTTCTTATACTAAAACCAGCACTAGAGTCATTGCATGTGTGTTCCTGTCAAGAACCACACATGGATCCACCAGTGTTCATTGCATCTGTGTTCCTGTCATGAACCACACATGGATCAACCAGAGGTTATTGCATGTGTGTTCTTTCCGCAGACCACATATGGATCCACTAGAGTCATTGCATGTGTGTTCTTTCCACAAACCACACATGGATCAACCAATGCCATTGCATGTGTGTTCTTTTCACAAACCACATATGGATCAATCAATGGCATTGCATGTGTGTTCTTTTCACAAATCACATATGGATCCACTAGTGTTCACTACATGTGTGTTCTTTCCACAAACCACTTATGGATCCACAAGTGTTCATTGCATGTGTGTTCTTTTCCACAAACCACATATGGATCCACTAGAGTCATTGCATGTGTGTTCTTTTCACAAACAACATATGGATCCACTAGAGTCATTGCATGTGTGTTCTTATACTAAAACCATCACTAGAGTCATTGCATGTGTGTTCCTGTCAAGAACCACACATGGATCCACCAGTTTTCATTGCATGTGTGTTCTTGTCACAAACCACACATGGATCAACCAGTGGTCATTGCATGTGTGTTCTTTTCCACAAACCACATATGGATCCACTAGAGTCATTGCATGTGTGTTCTTTGCACAAACCACACATGGATTAACCAATGGCATTGCATGTGTGTTCTTTTCACAAACCACATATAGATCCACCAGGGTTCACTTCTTGTGTGTTCTATCCACAGACCACTTAAGATCCACCAGTGTTCATTGCATGTGTTTTATTTTCCACAAACCACATATGGATCCACCAGTGTTCATTGCATGTGTGTTCTTTCTCCCAAACCACATATGGATCCACTAGAGTCATTGCATGTGTGTTCTTTTCACAAACAACATATGGACCCACTAGAGTCATTGCATGTGTGTTCTTATACTAAAACCAGCACTAGAGTCATTACATGTGTGTTCCTGTCAAGAACCACATATGGATCCACCAGTGTTCATTACATGTGTGTTCATGTCATGAACCACACATGGATCAAACAGTGGTCATTGCATGTGAGTTCTTTTCCACATACCACATATGGATCCACTAGAGTCATTGCATGTGTGTTCTTTCCACAAACCACACATGGATTAACCAATGGCATTGCATGTGTGTTCTTTTCACGAACCACATATGGATCAACCAATGGCATTGCATGTGTGTTCTTTTCACAAATCACATATGGATCCACCAGTGTTGACTGCATGTGTGTTCTTTCCACAAACCACTTATGGATCCACCAGTGTTCATTGCATGTGTGTTCTTTTCCATAAACAACATATGGAACCACTAGAGTCATTGCATGTGAGTTCTTTTCACAAACCACATATGGACCCACTAGAGTCATTGCATGTGTGTTCTTATACTAAAACCAGCACTAGAGTCATTGCATGTGTGGTCCTTTCAAGAACCACACATGGATCAACCAGTGTTCATTGCATGTGTATTCCTATCATGAACTACACATGGATCAACCAGTGACCATTGCATGTGTATTCTTTCCATAGATGACATATGGATCCACTAGAGTTATTGCATGTGTGTTCTTTCCACAAACCACACATGGATCAACCAATGGCATTGCATGTGTGTTCTTTTCACAAACCACATATGGATCAACCAATGGCATTGCATGTGTGTTCTTTTCACAAATCACATATGGATCCACTAGTGTTCACTGCATGTGTGTTCTTTCCACAAACCACTTATGGATCCACCAGTGTTCATTGCATGTGTGTTCTTTTCCACAAACCACATATGGATCCACTAGAGTCATTGAATGTATGTTATTTTCACAAACAACATATGGACCAACTAGAGTCATTGCATGTGTGTTCTTATACTAAAACCAGCACTAGAGTCATTGCATGTGTGTTCATGTCAAGAACCACACATGGATCCACCAGTTTTCATTGCATGTGTGTTCCTGTCACAAACCACACATGGATCAACCAGTGGTCATTGCATGTGTGTTCTTTTCCACAAACCACATATTGATCCGCTAGAGTCATTGCATGTGTGTTCTTTCCAGAAACAACACATGGATTAACCAATGGCGTTGCATGTGTGTTCTTTTCACAAACCACATATGGATCCACCAGGGTTCACTGCATGTGTGTTATGTCCACATACCACTTATGGATCCACCAGTGTTCATTGCATGTGTGTTCTTTTCCACAAACCACATATGGATCCACTAGTGTTCATTGCATGTGTGTTCTTTTCTCCAAACCACATATGGATCCACTAGAGTCATTGCATGTGTGTTCTTTTCACAAACCACATATGGACCCACTAGAGTCATTGCATGTGTGTTCTTATACTAAAACCAGCACTTGAGTCATTACATGTGTGTTCCTGTCAAGAACCACATATGGATCCACCAGTGTTTATTGCATGTGTGTTCATGTCATGAACCACACATGGATCAAACAGTGGTCATTGCATGTGAGTTCTTTACCACATACCACATATGGATCCACTAGAGTCATTGCATGTGTGTTCTTTCGACAAACCACACATGGATTAACCAATGGAATTGCATGTGTGCTCTTTTCACAAACCACATATGGATCAACCAATGGCATTGCATGTGTGTTCTTTTCATAGATCACATATGGATCCACCAGTGTTCACTTCATGTGTGTTCTTTCCACAAACCACTTATGGATCCACCAGTGCTCATTGCATGTGTGTTCTTTTCCACAAACAACATATGGAACCACTAGAGTCATTGCATGTGTGTTCTTTTCACAAACCACATATGGACCCACTAGAGTCATTGCATGTGTGTTCTTATACTAAAACCAGCACTAGAGTCATTGCATGTGTGTTCCTATCAAGAACCACCCATGGATTCACCAGTGTTCATTGCATGTGTGTTGCTGTCATGAACCACACATGGATCAACCAGTGGTCATTGCATGTGTGTTTTTTTCCACAGACCACATATGGATCCACTAGAGTCATTGCATGTCTGTTCTTTCCACAAACCACACATGGATCAACCAATGGCATTGCATGTGCGTTCTTTCCACAAACCACATATGGATCAACCAATGGCATTGCATGTGTGTTCTTTTCACAAACTACATATGGATCTACCAGGGTTCACTTCATGTGTGTTCTGTCCACAGACCACTTATGGATCCACCAGTGTTCATTGCATGTGTGTTCTTTTCCACAAACCACGTATGGATCCACCAGTGTTCATTGCATGTTTGTTCTTTTCCCCAAACCACATATGGATCCACTAGAGTCATTGCATGTGTGTTCTTTTCACAAACCACATATGCACCCACTAGAGTTATTGCATGTGTGTTCTTATACTAAAACCAGCACTAGAGTCATTGCATGTGTGTTCCTGTCAAGAACCACACATGGATCCACCAGTGTTCATTGCATCTGTGTTCCTGTCATGAACCACACATGGATCAACCAGTGGTTATTGCATTTGTGTTCTTTCCGCAGACCACATATGGATCCACTAGAGTCATTGCATGTGTGTTCTTTCCACAAACCACACATGGATCAACCAATGCCATTGCATGTGTGTTCTTTTCACAAACCACATATGGATCAATCAATGGCATTGCATGTGTGTTCTTTTCACAAATCACATATGGATCCACTAGTGTTCACTACATGTGTGTTCTTTCCACAAACCACTTATGGATCCACAAGTGTTCATTGCATGTGTGTTATTTTCCACAAACCACATATGGATCCACTAGAGTCATTGCATGTGTGTTCTTTTCACAAACAACATATGGATCCACTAGAGTCATTGCATGTGTGTTCTTATACTAAAACCATCACTAGAGTCATTGCATGTGTGTTCCTGTCAAGAACCACACATGGATCCACCAGTTTTCATTGCATGTGTGTTCTTGTCACAAACCACACATGGATCAACCAGTGGTCATTGCATGTGTGTTCTTTTCCACAAACCACATATGGATCCACTAGAGTCATTGCATGTGTGTTCTTTGCACAAACCACACATGGATTAACCAATGGCATTGCATGTGTGTTCTTTTCACAAACCACATATAGATCCACCAGGGTTCACTTCTTGTGTGTTCTGTCCACAGACCACTTAAGATCCACCAGTGTTCATTGCATGTGTGTTATTTTCCACAAACCACATATGGATCCACCAGTGTTCATTGCATGTGTGTTCTTTCTCCCAAACCACATATGGATCCACTAGAGTCATTGAATGTGTGTTCTTTCCACAAACAACATATGGAACCACTAGAGTCATTGCATGTGAGTTCTTTTCACAAACCACATATGGTCCCACTAGAGTCATTGCATGTGTGTTCTTATACTAAAACCAGCACTAGAGTCATTGCATGTGTGGTCCTTTCAAGAACCACACATGGATCAACCAGTGGCCATTGCATGTGTATTCCTATCATGAACTACACATGGATCAACCAGTGTCCATTGCATGTGCATTCTTTTCCATAGATGACATATGGATCCACTAGAGTTATTGCATGTGTGTTCATTCCACAAACCACACATGGATCAACCAATGGTATTGCATGTGTGTTATTTTCACAAACCACATATGGATCAACCAATGGCATTGCATGTGTGTTCATTTCACAAATCACATATGGATCCACTCGTGTTCACTTCATGTGTGTTCTTTCCACAAACCACTTATGGATCCACCAGTGTTCATTGCATGTGTGTTCTTTTCCACAAACCACATATGGATCCAATAGAGTCATTGAATGTATGTTCTTTTCACAAACCACATATGGACAAACTAGAGTCATTGCATGTGTGTTCTTATACTAAAACCAGCACTAGAGTCATTGCATGTGTGTTCATGTCAAGAACCACACATGGATCCACCAGTTTTCATTGCATGTGTGTTCTTGTCACAAACCACACATGGATCAACCAGTGGTCATTGCATGTGTGTTCTTTTCCACAAACCACATATTGATCCGCTAGAGTCATTGCATGTGTGTTCTTTCCAGAAACCACACATGGATTAACCAATGGCGTTGCATGTGTGTTCTTTTCACAAACCATATATGGATCCACCAGGGTTCACTGCATGTGTGTTATGTCCACAGACCACTTATGGATCCACCAGTGTTCATTGCATGTGTGTTCTTTTCCACAAACCACATATGGATCCACCAGTGTTCATTGCATGTGTGTTCTTTTCTCCAAACCACATATGGATCCACTAGAGTTATTGCATGTGTGTTCTTTTCACAAACCACATATGGACCCACTAGAGTCATTGCATGTGTGTTCTTATACTAAAACCAGCACTAGAGTCATTACATGTGTGTTCCTGTCAAGAACCACATATGGATCCACCAGTGTTTATTACATGTGTGTTCATGTCATGAACCACACATGGATCAAACAGTGGTCATTGCATGTGTGTTCTTTTCCACAAACCACATATGGATCCACTAGAGTCATTGCATGTGTGTTCTTTGCACAAACCACACATGGATTAACCAATGGCATTGCATGTGTGTTCTTTTCACAAACCACATATAGATCCACCAGGGTTCACTTCTTGTGTGTTCTGTCCACAGACCACTTAAGATCCACCAGTGTTCATTGCATGTGTGTTATTTTCCACAAACCACATATGGATCCACCAGTGTTCATTGCATGTGTGTTCTTTCTCCCAAACCACATATGGATCCACTAGAGTCATTGCATGTGTGTTCTTTTCACAAACAACATATGGACCCACTAGAGTCATTGCATGTGTGTTCTTATACTAAAACCAGCACTAGAGTCATTACATGTGTGTTCCTGTCAAGAACCACATATGGATCCACCAGTGTTCATTACATGTGTGTTCATGTCATGAACCACACATGGATCAAACAGTGGTCATTGCATGTGAGTTCTTTACCACATACCACATATGGATCCACTAGAGTCATTGCATGTGTGTTCTTTCGATAAACCACACATGGATTAACCAATGGAATTGCATGTGTGCTCTTTTCACAAACCACATATGGATCAACCAATGGCATTGCATGTGTGTTCTATTCACAGATCATATTTGGATCCACCAGTGTTCACTGCATGTGTGTTCTTTCCACAAACCACTTATGGATCCACCAGTGCTCATTGCATGTGTGTTCTTTTCCATAAACAACATATGGAACCACTAGAGTCATTGCATGTGTGTTCTTTTCACAAACCACATATGGACCCACTAGAGTCATTGCATGTGTGTTCTTATACTAAAACCAGCACTAGAGTCATTGCATTTGTGTTCCTATCAAGAACCACCCATGGATTCACCAGTGTTCATTGCATGTGTGTTGCTGTCATGACCCACACATGGATCAACCAGTGGTCATTGCATGTGTGTTTTTTTCCACAGACCACATATGGATCCACTAGAGTCATTGCATGTCTGTTCTTTCCACAAACCACACATGGATCAACCAATGGCATTGCATGTGCGTTCTTTCCACAAACCACATATGGATGAACCAATGGCATTGCATGTGTGTTCTTTTCACAAACTACATATGGATCCACCAGGGTTCACTTCATGTGTGTTCTGTCCACAGACCACTTATGGATCCACCAGTGTTCATTGCATGTGTGTTCTTTTCCACAAACCACGTATGGATCCACCAGTGTTCATTGCATGTTTGTTCTTTTCCCCAAACCACATATGGATCCACTAGAGTCATTGCATGTGTGTTCTTTTCACAAACCACATATGGACCCACTAGAGTTATTGCATGTGTGTTCTTATACTAAAACCAGCACATTGCATGTGTGTTCCTGTCAAGAACCACACATGGATCCACCAGTGTTCATTGCATCTGTGTTCCTGTCATGAACCACACATGGATCAACCAGTGGTTATTGCATGTGTGTTCTTTCCGCAGACCACATATGGATCCACTAGAGTCATTGCATGTGTGTTCTTTCCACAAACCAGACATGGATCAACCAATGCCATTGCATGTGTGTTCTTTTCACAAACCACATATGGATCAATCAATGGCATTGCATGTGTGTTCTTTTCACAAATCACATATGGATCCACTAGTGTTCACTACATGTGTGTTCTTTCCACAATCCACTTATGGATCCACAAGTGTTCATTGCATGTGTGTTCTTTTCCACAAACCACATATGGATCCACTAGAGTCATTGCATGTGTGTTCTTTTCACAAACAACATATGGATCCACTAGAGTCATTGCATGTGTGTTCTTATACTAAAACCATCACTAGAGTCATTGCATGTGTGTTCCTGTCAAGAACCACACATGGATCCACCAGTTTTCATTGCATGTGTGTTCTTGTCACAAACCACACATGGATCAACCAGTGGTCATTGCATGTGTGTTCTTTTCCACAAACCACATATGGATCCACTAGAGTCGTTGCATGTGTGTTCTTTGCACAAACCACACATGGATTAACCAATGGCATTGCATGTGTGTTCTTTTCACAGACCACATATAGATCCACCAGGGTTCACTTCTTGTGTGTTCTGTCCACAGACCACTTAAGATCCACCAGTGTTCATTGCATGTGTGTTATTTTCCACAAACCACATATGGATCCACCAGTGTTCATTGCATGTGTGTTCTTTCTCCCAAACCACATATGGATCCACTAGAGTCATTGCATGTGTGTTCTTTTCACAAACAACATATGGACCCACTAGAGTCATTGCATGTGTGTTCTTATACTAAAACCAGCACTAGAGTCATTACATGTGTGTTCCTGTCAAGAACCACATATGGATCCACCAGTGTTCATTACATGTGTGTTCATGTCATGAACCACACATGGATCAAACAGTGGTCATTGCATGTGAGTTCTTTTCCACATACCACATATGGATCCACTAGAGTCATTGCATGTGTGTTCCTTCTACAAACCACACATGGATTAACCAATGGCATTGCATGTGTGTTCTTTTCACGAACCACATATGGATCAACCAATGGCATTGCATGTGTGTTCTTTTCACAAATCACATATGGATCCACCAGTGTTGACTGCATGTGTGTTCTTTCCACAAACCACTTATGGATCCACCAGTGTTCATTGCATGTGTGTTCTTTTCCACAAACAACATATGGAACCACTAGAGTCATTGCATGTGAGTTCTTTTCCCAAACCACATATGGACCCACTAGAGTCATTGCATGTGTGTTCTTATACTAAAACCAGCACTAGAGTCATTGCATGTGTGGTCCTTTCAAGAACCACACATGGATCAACCAGTGTTCATTGCATGTGTATTCCTATCATGAACTACACATGGATCAACCAGTGGCCATTGCATGTGTATTCTTTTCCATAGATGACATATGGATCCACTAGATTTATTGCATGTGTGTTCTTTCCACAAACCACACATGGATCAACCAATGGCATTGCATGTGTGTTCTTTTCACAAACCACATATGGATCAACCAATGGCATTGCATGTGTGTTCTTTTCACAAATCACATATGGATCCACTAGTGTTCACTGCATGTGTGTTCTTTCCACAAACCACTTATGGATCCACCAGTGTTCATTGCATGTGTGTTCTTTTCCACAAACCACATATGGATCCACTAGAGTCATTGAATGTATGTTCTTTTCACAAACCACATATGGACCAACTAGAGTCATTGCATGTGTGTTCTTATACTAAAACCAGCACTAGAGTCATTGCATGTGTGTTCATGTCAAGAAACACACATGGATCCAGCAGTTTTCATTGCATGTGTGTTCTTGTCACAAACCACACATGGATCAACCAGTGGTCATTGCATGTGTGTTCTTTTCCACAAACCACATATTGATCCGCTAGAGTCATTGCATGTGTGTTCTTTCCAGAAACCACACATGGATTAACCAATGGCATTGCATGTGTGTTCTTTTCACAAACCACATATGGATCCACCAGGGTTCACTGCATGTGTGTTATGTCCACAGACCACTTATGGATCCACCAGTGTTCATTGCATGTGTGTTCTTTTCCACAAACCACATATGGATCCACCAGTGTTCATTGCATGTGTGTTCTTTTCTCCAAACCACATATGGATCCACTAGAGTCATTGCATGTGTGTTCTTATACTAAAACCAGCACTAGAGTCATTACATATGTGTTCCTGTCAAGAACCACATATGGATCCACCAGTGTTTATTGCATGTGTGTTCATGTCATGAACCACACATGGATCAAACAGTGGTCATTGCATGTGAGTTCTTTACCACATACCACATATGGATCCACTAGAGTCATTGCATGTGTGTTCTTTCGACAAACCACACATGGATTAACCAATGGAATTGCATGTGTGCTCTTTTCACAAACCACATATGGATCAACCAATGGCATTGCATGTGTGTTCTTTTCACAGATCACATATGGATCCACCAGTGTTCACTGCATGTGTGTTCTTTCCACAAACCACTTATGGATCCACCAGTGCTCATTGCATGTGTGTTCTTTTCCACAAACAACATATGGAACCAGTAGAGTCATTGCATGTGTGTTCTTTTCACAAACCACATATGGACCCACTAGAGTCATTGCATGTGTGTTCTTATACTAAAACCAGCACTAGAGTCATTGCATGTGTGTTCCTTTCAAGAACCACACATGGATCAACCAGTGTTCATTGCATGTGTGTTCCTGTCATAAACCACACATGGATCAACCAGTGGCCATTGCATGTGTGTTCTTTTCCGCAGATGACATATGGATCCACTAGAGTTATTGCATGAGTGTTCTTTCCACAAACCACATCTGGATCAACCAATGGCATTACATGTGTGTTCTTTTCACAAACCACATATGGATCCACTAGTGTTCACTGCATGTGTGTTATTTCCACAGACCACTTATGGATCCACCAGTGTTCATTGCATGTGTGTTCTTTTCCCCAAACCACATATGGATCCAGTAGAGTCATTGCATGTGTGTTCTTTTCACAAACCACATATGGACCCACTAGAGTCATTGCATGTGTGTTCTTATACTAAAACCAGCACTAGAGTCATTGCATGTGTGTTCCTGTCAAGAACCACACATGGATCCACTAGTGTTCATTGCGTATGTGTTCCTGTCATGAACCACACATGGATCAACCAGTGGTTATTGCATGTGTGTTCTTTCCACAAACCACATATGGATCAACCAATGGCATTGCATATGTGTTCTTTTCACAAACCACATATGGATCCACCAGTGTTCACTGCATGTGTGTTTTTTCCACAAACCACTTATGGATCCACCAGTGTTCATTGCATGTTTGTTCTTTTCCCCAAACCACATATGGATCAAATAGAGTCATTGCATGTGTGTTCTTTTCACAAACCACATATGGACCCACTAGAGTCATTGCATGTGTGTTCTTATACTAAAACCAGCACTAGAGTCATTGCATGTGTGTTCCTGTCAAGAACCACACATGGATCCACTAGTGTTCATTGCATCTGTGTTCCTGTCATGAACCACACATGGATCAACCAGTGGTTATTGCATGTGTGTTCTTTCCGCAGACCACATATGGATCCACTAGAGTCATTGCATGTGTGTTCTTTCCACAAACCACACATGCATCAACCAATGGCATTCCATGTGTGTTCTTTTCACAAACCACATATGGATCAACCAATGGCATTGCATGTGTGTTCTTTTCACAAATCACATATGGATCCACTAGTGTTCACTTCATGTGTGTTCTTTCCACAAACCACTTATGGATCCACCCGTGTTCATTGCATGCGTGTTCTTTTCCACAAACCACATATGGATCCACTAGAGTCATTGCATGTGTGTTCTTTTCACAGACCACATATGGATCCACTAGAGTCATTGCATGTGTGTTCTTATACTAAACCATCACTAGAGTCATTGCATGTGTGTTCATGTCAAGAACCACACATGGATCCACCAGTTTTCATTGCATGTGTGTTCTTGTCACAAACCACACATGGATCAACCAGTGGTCATTGCATGTGTGTTCTTTTCCACAAACCACATATTGATCCGCTAGAGTCATTGCATGTGTGTTCTTTCCAGAAACCACACATGGATTAACCAATGGCATTTCATGTGTGTTCTTTTCACAAACCACATATGGATCCACCAGGGTTCACTGCATGTGTGTTATGTCCACAGACCACTTATGGATCCACCAGTGTTCATTGCATGTGTGTTCTTTTCCACAAACCACATATGGATCCACCAGTGTTCATTGCATGTGTGTTCTTTTCTCCAAACCACATATGGATCCACTAGAGTCATTGCATGTGTGTTCTTTTCACAAACCACATATGGACCCACTAGAGTCATTGCATGTGTGTTCTTATACTAAAACCAGCACTAGAGTCATTACATATGTGTTCCTGTCAAGAACCACATATGGATCCACCAGTGTTTATTGCATGTGTGTTCATGTCATGAACCACAGATGGATCAAACAGTGGTCATTGCATGTGAGTTCTTTACCACATA
Source organism: Avena insularis (assembly GCA_023614405.1). Classification (NCBI taxonomy): domain Eukaryota; kingdom Viridiplantae; phylum Streptophyta; class Magnoliopsida; order Poales; family Poaceae; genus Avena; species Avena insularis. The sequence continues at coordinate 251,013,656 of CM042696.1, forward strand.
CCACATATGGATCCACTAGAGTCATTGCATGTGTGCTCTTTTCACAAACCACATATGGATCAACCAATGGCATTGCATGTGTGTTCTTTTCACAGATCACATATGGATCCACCAGTGTTCACTGCATGTGTGTTCTTTCCACAAACCACTTATGGATGCACCAGTGCTCATTGCATGTGTGTTCTTTTCCACAAACAACATATGGAACCACTAGAGTCATTGCATGTGTGTTCTTTTCACAAACCACATATGGACCCACTAGAGTCATTGCATGTGTGTTCTTATACTAAAACCAGCACTAGAGTCATTGCATGTGTGTTCCTTTCAAGAACCACACATGGATCAACCAGTGTTCATTGCATGTGTGTTCCTGTCATAAACCACACATGGATCAACCAGTGGCCATTGCATTTGTGTTCTTTTCCACAGATGACATATGGATCCACTAGAGTTATTGCATGAGTGTTCTTTCCACAAACCACACATGGATCAACCAATGGCATTGCATGTGTGTTCTTTCCACAAACCACATCTGGATCAACCAATGGCATTACATGTGTGTTCTTTTCACAAACCACATATGGATCCACTAGTGTTCACTGCATGTGTGTTATTTCCACAGACCACTTATGGATCCACCAGTGTTCATTGCATGTGTGTTCTTTTCCCCAAACCACATATGGATCCACTAGAGTCATTGCATGTGTGTTCTTTTCACAAACCACATATGGACCCACTAGAGTCATTGCATGTGTGTTCTTATACTAAAACCAGCACTAGAGTCATTGCATGTGTGTTCCTGTCAAGAACCACACATGGATCCACTAGTGTTCATTGCGTATGTGTTCCTGTCATGAACCACACATGGATCAACCAGTGGTTATTGCATGTGTGTTCTTTCCACAAACCACATATGGATCAACCAATGGCATTGCATATGTGTTCTTTTCACAAACCACATATGGATCCACCAGTGTTCACTGCATGTGTGTTTTTTCCACAAACCACTTATGGATCCACCAGTGTTCATTGCATGTTTGTTCTTTTCCCCAAACCACATGTGGATCAAATAGAGTCTTTGCATGTGTGTTCTTTTCACAAACCACATATGGACCCACTAGAGTCATTGCATGTGTGTTCTTATACTAAAACCAGCACTAGAGTCATTGCATGTGTGTTCCTGTCAAGAACCACACATGGATCCACTAGTGTTCATTGCATCTGTGTTCCTGTCATGAACCACACATGGATCAACCAGTGGTTATTGCATGTGTGTTCTTTCCGCAGACCACATATGGATCCACTAGAGTCATTGCATGTGTGTTCTTTCCACAAACCACACATGCATCAACCAATGGCATTCCATGTGTGTTCTTTTCACAAACCACATATGGATCCACCAGGGTTCACTGCATGTGTGTTATGTCCACATACCACTTATGGATCCACCAGTGTTCATTGCATGTGTGTTCTTTTCCACAAACCACATATGGATCCACTAGTGTTCATTGCATGTGTGTTCTTTTCTCCAAACCACATATGGATCCACTAGAGTCATTGCATGTGTGTTCTTTTCACAAACCACATATGGACCCACTAGAGTCATTGCATGTGTGTTCTTATACTAAAACCAGCACTTGAGTCATTACATGTGTGTTCCTGTCAAGAACCACATATGGATCCACCAGTGTTTATTGCATGTGTGTTCATGTCATGAACCACACATGGATCAAACAGTGGTCATTGCATGTGAGTTCTTTACCACATACCACATATGGATCCACTAGAGTCATTGCATGTGTGTTCTTTCGACAAACCACACATGGATTAACCAATGGAATTGCATGTGTGCTCTTTTCACAAACCACATATGGATCAACCAATGGCATTGCATGTGTGTTCTTTTCACAGATCACATATGGATCCACCAGTGTTCACTTCATGTGTGTTCTTTCCACAAACCACTTATGGATCCACCAGTGCTCATTGCATGTGTGTTCTTTTCCACAAACAACATATGGAACCACTAGAGTCATTGCATGTGTGTTCTTTTCACAAACCACATATGGACCCACTAGAGTCATTGCATGTGTGTTCTTATACTAAAACCAGCACTAGAGTCATTGCATGTGTGTTCCTATCAAGAACCACCCATGGATTCACCAGTGTTCATTGCATGTGTGTTGCTGTCATGAACCACACATGGATCAACCAGTGGTCATTGCATGTGTGTTTTTTTCCACAGACCACATATGGATCCACTAGAGTCATTGCATGTCTGTTCTTTCCACAAACCACACATGGATCAACCAATGGCATTGCATGTGCGTTCTTTCCACAAACCACATATGGATCAACCAATGGCATTGCATGTGTGTTCTTTTCACAAACTACATATGGATCTACCAGGGTTCACTTCATGTGTGTTCTGTCCACAGACCACTTATGGATCCACCAGTGTTCATTGCATGTGTGTTCTTTTCCACAAACCACGTATGGATCCACCAGTGTTCATTGCATGTTTGTTCTTTTCCCCAAACCACATATGGATCCACTAGAGTCATTGCATGTGTGTTCTTTTCACAAACCACATATGCACCCACTAGAGTTATTGCATGTGTGTTCTTATACTAAAACCAGCACTAGAGTCATTGCATGTGTGTTCCTGTCAAGAACCACACATGGATCCACCAGTGTTCATTGCATCTGTGTTCCTGTCATGAACCACACATGGATCAACCAGTGGTTATTGCATTTGTGTTCTTTCCGCAGACCACATATGGATCCACTAGAGTCATTGCATGTGTGTTCTTTCCACAAACCACACATGGATCAACCAATGCCATTGCATGTGTGTTCTTTTCACAAACCACATATGGATCAATCAATGGCATTCCATGTGTGTTCTTTTCACAAATCACATATGGATCCACTAGTGTTCACTACATGTGTGTTCTTTCCACAAACCACTTATGGATCCACAAGTGTTCATTGCATGTGTGTTATTTTCCACAAACCACATATGGATCCACTAGAGTCATTGCATGTGTGTTCTTTTCACAAACAACATATGGATCCACTAGAGTCATTGCATGTGTGTTCTTATACTAAAACCATCACTAGAGTCATTGCATGTGTGTTCCTGTCAAGAACCACACATGGATCCACCAGTTTTCATTGCATGTGTGTTCTTGTCACAAACCACACATGGATCAACCAGTGGTCATTGCATGTGTGTTCTTTTCCACAAACCACATATGGATCCACTAGAGTCATTGCATGTGTGTTCTTTGCACAAACCACACATGGATTAACCAATGGCATTGCATGTGTGTTCTTTTCACAAACCACATATAGATCCACCAGGGTTCACTTCTTGTGTGTTCTGTCCACAGACCACTTAAGATCCACCAGTGTTCATTGCATGTGTGTTATTTTCCACAAACCACATATGGATCCACCAGTGTTCATTGCATGTGTGTTCTTTCTCCCAAACCACATATGGATCCACTAGAGTCATTGAATGTGTGTTCTTTTCCACAAACAACATATGGAACCACTAGAGTCATTGCATGTGAGTTCTTTTCACAAACCACATATGGTCCCACTAGAGTCATTGCATGTGTGTTCTTATACTAAAACCAGCACTAGAGTCATTGCATGTGTGGTCCTTTCAAGAACCACACATGGATCAACCAGTGGCCATTGCATGTGTATTCCTATCATGAACTACACATGGATCAACCAGTGTCCATTGCATGTGCATTCTTTTCCATAGATGACATATGGATCCACTAGAGTTATTGCATGTGTGTTCATTCCACAAACCACACATGGATCAACCAATGGTATTGCATGTGTGTTATTTTCACAAACCACATATGGATCAACCAATGGCATTGCATGTGTGTTCATTTCACAAATCACATATGGATCCACTCGTGTTCACTTCATGTGTGTTCTTTCCACAAACCACTTATGGATCCACCAGTGTTCATTGCATGTGTGTTCTTTTCCACAAACCACATATGGATCCAATAGAGTCATTGAATGTATGTTCTTTTCACAAACCACATATGGACAAACTAGAGTCATTGCATGTGTGTTCTTATACTAAAACCAGCACTAGAGTCATTGCATGTGTGTTCATGTCAAGAACCACACATGGATCCACCAGTTTTCATTGCATGTGTGTTCTTGTCACAAACCACATGGATCAACCAGTGGTCATTGCATGTGTGTTCTTTTCCACAAACCACATATTGATCCGCTAGAGTCATTGCATGTGTGTTCTTTCCAGAAACCACACATGGATTAACCAATGGCGTTGCATGTGTGTTCTTTTCACAAACCATATATGGATCTACCAGGGTTCACTGCATGTGTGTTATGTCCACAGACCACTTATGGATCCACCAGTGTTCATTGCATGTGTGTTCTTTTCCACAAACCACATATGGATCCACCAGTGTTCATTGCATGTGTGTTCTTTTCTCCAAACCACATATGGATCCACTAGAGTTATTGCATGTGTGTTCTTTTCACAAACCACATATGGACCCACTAGAGTCATTGCATGTGTGTTCTTATACTAAAACCAGCACTAGAGTTATTACATGTGTGTTCCTGTCAAGAACCACATATGGATCCACCAGTGTTTATTACATGTGTGTTCATGTCATGAACCACACATGGATCAAACAGTGGTCATTGCATGTGTGTTCTTTTCCACAAACCACATATGGATCCACTAGAGTCATTGCATGTGTGTTCTTTGCACAAACCACACATGGATTAACCAATGGCATTGCATGTGTGTTCTTTTCACAAACCACATATAGATCCACCAGGGTTCACTTCTTGTGTGTTCTGTCCACAGACCACTTAAGATCCACCAGTGTTCATTGCATGTGTGTTATTTTCCACAAACCACATATGGATCCACCAGTGTTCATTGCATGTGTGTTCTTTCTCCCAAACCACATATGGATCCACTAGAGTCATTGCATGTGTGTTCTTTTCACAAACAACATATGGACCCACTAGAGTCATTGCATGTGTGTTCTTATACTAAAACCAGCACTAGAGTCATTACATGTGTGTTCCTGTCAAGAACCACATATGGATCCCAGTGTTCATTACATGTGTGTTCATGTCATGAACCACACATGGATCAAACAGTGGTCATTGCATGTGAGTTCTTTACCACATACCACATATGGATCCACTAGAGTCATTGCATGTGTGTTCTTTCGATAAACCACACATGGATTAACCAATGGAATTGCATGTGTGCTCTTTTCACAAACCACATATGGATCAACCAATGGCATTGCATGTGTGTTCTATTCACAGATCATATTTGGATCCACCAGTGTTCACTGCATGTGTGTTCTTTCCACAAACCACTTATGGATCCACCAGTGCTCATTGCATGTGTGTTCTTTTCCATAAACAACATATGGAACCACTAGAGTCATTGCATGTGTGTTCTTTTCACAAACCACATATGGACCCACTAGAGTCATTGCATGTGTGTTCTTATACTAAAACCAACACTAGAGTCATTGCATTTGTGTTCCTATCAAGAACCACCCATGGATTCACCAGTGTTCATTGCATGTGTGTTGCTGTCATGACCCACACATGGATCAACCAGTGGTCATTGCATGTGTGTTTTTTTCCACAGACCACATATGGATCCACTAGAGTCATTGCATGTCATTCTTTCCACAAACCACACATGGATCAACCAATGGCATTGCATGTGCGTTCTTTCCACAAACCACATATGGATGAACCAATGGCATTGCATGTGTGTTCTTTTCACAAACTACATATGGATCCACCAGGGTTCACTTCATGTGTGTTCTGTCCACAGACCACTTATGGATCCACCAGTGTTCACTGCATGTGTGTTCTTTCCACAAACCACTGATGGATCCACCAGTGTTCATTGCATGTTTGTTCTTTTCCCCAAACCACATATGGATCCACTAGAGTCATTGCATGTGTGTTCTTTTCACAAACCACATATGGACCCACTAGAGTTATTGCATGTGTGTTCTTATACTAAAACCAGCACTAGAGTCATTGCATGTGTGTTCCTGTCAAGAACCACACATGGATCCACCAGTGTTCATTGCATCTGTGTTCCTGTCATGAACCACACATGGATCAACCAGTGGTTATTGCATGTGTGTTCTTTCCGCAGACCACATATGGATCCACTAGAGTCATTGCATGTGTGTTCTTTCCACAAACCACACATGGATCAACCAATGCCATTGCATGTGTGTTCTTTTCACAAACCACATATGGATCAATCAATGGCATTGCATGTGTGTTCTTTTCACAAATCACATATGGATCCACTAGTGTTCACTACATGTGTGTTCTTTCCACAATCCACTTATGGATCCACAAGTGTTCATTGCATGTGTGTTCTTTTCCACAAACCACATATGGATCCACTAGAGTCATTGCATGTGTGTTCTTTTCACAAACAACATATGGATCCACTAGAGTCATTGCATGTGTGTTCTTATACTAAAACCATCACTAGAGTCATTGCATGTGTGTTCCTGTCAAGAACCACACATGGATCCACCAGTTTTCATTGCATGTGTGTTCTTGTCACAAACCACACATGGATCAACCAGTGGTCATTGCATGTGTGTTCTTTTCCACAAACCACATATGGATCCACTAGAGTCGTTGCATGTGTGTTCTTTGCACAAACCACACATGGATTAACCAATGGCATTGCATGTGTGTTCTTTTCACAGACTACATATAGATCCACAAGGGTTCACTTCTTGTGTGTTCTGTCCACAGACCACTTAAGATCCACCAGTGTTCATTGCATGTGTGTTATTTTCCACAAACCACATATGGATCCACCAGTGTTCATTGCATGTGTGTTCTTTCTCCCAAACCACATATGGATCCACTAGAGTCATTGCATGTGTGTTCTTTTCACAAACAACATATGGACCCACTAGAGTCATTGCATGTGTGTTCTTATACTAAAACCAGCACTAGAGTCATTACATGTGTGTTCCTGTCAAGAACCACATATGGATCCACCAGTGTTCATTACATGTGTGTTCATGTCATGAACCACACATGGATCAAACAGTGGTCATTGCATGTGAGTTCTTTTCACAAACCACATATGGACCCACTAGAGTCATTGCATGTGTGTTCTTATACTAAAACCAGCACTAGAGTCATTGCATGTGTGGTCCTTTCAAGAACCACACATGGATCAACCAGTGTTCATTGCATGTGTATTCCTATCATGAACTACACATGGATCAACCAGTGGCCATTGCATGTGTATTCTTTTCCATAGATGACATATGGATCCACTAGAGTTATTGCATGTGTGTTCTTTCCACAAACCACACATGGATCAACCAATGGCATTGCATGTGTGTTCTTTTCACAAACCACATATGGATCAACCAATGGCATTGCATGTGTGTTCTTTTCACAAATCACATATGGATCCACTAGTGTTCACTGCATGTGTGTTCTTTCCACAAACCACTTATGGATCCACCAGTGTTCATTGCATGTGTGTTCTTTTCCACAAACCACATATGGATCCACTAGAGTCATTGAATGTATGTTCTTTTCACAAACCACATATGGACCAACTAGAGTCATTGCATGTGTGTTCTTATACTAAAACCAGCACTAGAGTCATTGCATGTGTGTTCATGTCAAGAAACACACATGGATCCAGCAGTTTTCATTGCATGTGTGTTCTTGTCACAAACCACACATGGATCAACCAGTGGTCATTGCATGTGTGTTCTTTTCCACAAACCACATATTGATCCGCTAGAGTCATTGCATGTGTGTTCTTTCCAGAAACCACACATGGATTAACCAATGGCATTGCATGTGTGTTCTTTTCACAAACCACATATGGATCCACCAGGGTTCACTGCATGTGTGTTATGTCCACAGACCACTTATGGATCCACCAGTGTTCATTGCATGTGTGTTCTTTTCCACAAACCACATATGGATCCACCAGTGTTCATTGCATGTGTGTTCTTTTCTCCAAACCACATATGGATCCACTAGAGTCATTGCATGTGTGTTCTTTTCACAAACCACATATGGACCCACTAGAGTCATTGCATGTGTGTTCTTATACTAAAACCAGCACTAGATTCATTACATATGTGTTCCTGTCAAGAACCACATATGGATCCACCAGTGTTTATTGCATGTGTGTTCATGTCATGAACCACACATGGATCAAACAGTGGTCATTGCATGTGAGTTCTTTACCACATACCACATATGGATCCACTAGAGTCATTGCATGTGTGTTCTTTCGACAAACCACACATGGATTAACCAATGGAATTGCATGTGTGCTCTTTTCACAAACCACATATGGATCAACCAATGGCATTGCATGTGTGTTCTTTTCACAGATCACATATGGATCCACCAGTGTTCACTGCATGTGTGTTCTTTCCACAAACCACTTATGGATCCACCAGTGCTCATTGCATGTGTGTTCTTTTCCACAAACAACATATGGAACCAGTAGAGTCATTGCATGTGTGTTCTTTTCACAAACCACATATGGACCCACTAGAGTCATTGCATGTGTGTTCTTATACTAAAACCAGCACTAGAGTCATTGCATGTGTGTTCCTTTCAAGAACCACACATGGATCAACCAGTGTTCATTGCATGTGTGTTCCTGTCATAAACCACACATGGATCAACCAGTGGCCATTGCATGTGTGTTCTTTTCCGCAGATGACATATGGATCCACTAGAGTTATTGCATGAGTGTTCTTTCCACAAACCACATCTGGATCAACCAATGGCATTACATGTGTGTTCTTTTCACAAACCACATATGGATCCACTAGTGTTCACTGCATGTGTGTTATTTCCACAGACCACTTATGGATCCACCAGTGTTCATTGCATGTGTGTTCTTTTCCCCAAACCACATATGGATCCACTAGAGTCATTGCATGTGTGTTCTTTTCACAAACCACATATGGACCCACTAGAGTCATTGCATGTGTGTTCTTATACTAAAACCAGCACTAGAGTCATTGCATGTGTGTTCCTGTCAAGAACCACACATGGATCCACTAGTGTTCATTGCGTATGTGTTCCTGTCATGAACCACACATGGATCAACCAGTGGTTATTGCATGTGTGTTCTTTCCACAAACCACATATAGATCAACCAATGGCATTGCATATGTGTTCTTTTCACAAACCACATATGGATCCACCAGTGTTCACTGCATGTGTGTTTTTTCCACAAACCACTTATGGATCCACCAGTGTTCATTGCATGTTTGTTCTTTTCCCCAAACCACATATGGATCAAATAGAGTCATTGCATGTGTGTTCTTTTCACAAACCACATATGGACCCACTAGAGTCATTGCATGTGTGTTCTTATACTAAAACCAGCACTAGAGTCATTGCATGTGTGTTCCTGTCAAGAACCACACATGGATCCACTAGTGTTCATTGCATCTGTGTTCTGTCATGAACCACACATGGATCAACCAGTGGTTATTGCATGTGTGTTCTTTCCTGAACCACATATGGATCCACTAGAGTCATTGCATGTGTGTTCTTTCCACAAACCACACATGCATCAACCAATGGCATTCCATGTGTGTTCTTTTCACAAACCACATATGGATCAACCAATGGCATTGCATGTGTGTTCTTTTCACAAATCACATATGGATCCACTAGTGTTCACTTCATGTGTGTTCTTTCCACAAACCACTTATGGATCCACCCGTGTTCATTGCATGCGTGTTCTTTCCACAAACCACATATGGATCCACTAGAGTCATTGCATGTGTGTTCTTTTCACAGACCACATATGGATCCACTAGAGTCATTGCATGTGTGTTCTTATACTAAACCATCACTAGAGTCATTGCATGTGTGTTCATGTCAAGAACCACACATGGATCCACCAGTTTCCATTGCATGTGTGTTCTTGTCACAAACCACACATGGATCAACCAGTGGTCATTGCATGTGTGTTCTTTTCCACAAACCACATATTGATCCGCTAGAGTCATTGCATGTGTGTTCTTTCCAGAAACCACACATGGATTAACCAATGGCATTTCATGTGTGTTCTTTTCACAAACCACATATGGATCCACCAGGGTTCACTGCATGTGTGTTATGTCCACAGACCACTTATGGATCCACCAGTGTTCATTGCATGTGTGTTCTTTTCCACAAACCACATATGGATCCACCAGTGTTCATTGCATGTGTGTTCTTTTCTCCAAACCACATATGGATCCACTAGAGTCATTGCATGTGTGTTCTTTTCACAAACCACATATGGACCCACTAGAGTCATTGCATGTGTGTTCTTATACTAAAACCAGCACTAGAGTCATTACATATGTGTTCCTGTCAAGAACCACATATGGATCCACCAGTGTTTATTGCATGTGTGTTCATGTCATGAACCACAGATGGATCAAACAGTGGTCATTGCATGTGAGTTCTTTACCACATACCACATATGGATCCACTAGAGTCATTGCATGTGTGTTCTTTCGACAAACCACACATGGATTAACCAATGGAATTGCATGTGTGCTCTTTTCACAAACCACATATGGATCAACCAATGGCATTGCATGTGTGTTCTTTTCACAGATCACATATGGATCCACCAGTGTTCACTGCATGTGTGTTCTTTCCACAAACCACTTATGGATGCACCAGTGCTCATTGCATGTGTGTTCTTTTCCACAAACAACATATGGAACCACTAGAGTCATTGCATGTGTGTTCTTTTCACAAACCACATATGGACCCACTAGAGTCATTGCATGTGTGTTCTTATACTAAAACCAGCACTAGAGTCATTGCATGTGTGTTCCTTTCAATAACCACACATGGATCAACCAGTGTTCATTGCATGTGTGTTCCTGTCATAAACCACACATGGATCAACCAGTGGCCATTGCATTTGTGTTCTTTTCCACAGATGACATATGGATCCACTAGAGTTATTGCATGAGTGTTCTTTCCACAAACCACACATGGATCAACCAATGGCATTGCATGTGTGTTCTTTCCACAAACCACATCTGGATCAACCAATGGCATTACATGTGTGTTCTTTTCACAAACCACATATGGATCCACTAGTGTTCACTGCATGTGTGTTATTTCCACAGACCACTTATGGATCCACCAGTGTTCATTGCATGTGTGTTCTTTTCCCCAAACCACATATGGATCCACTAGAGTCATTGCATGTGTGTTCTTTTCACAAACAACATATGGACCCACTAGAGTCATTGCATGTGTGTTCTTATACTAAAACCAGCACTAGAGTCATTACATGTGTGTTCCTGTCAAGAACCACATATGGATCCACCAGTGTTCATTACATGTGTGTTCATGTCATGAACCACACATGGATCAAACAGTGGTCATTGCATGTGAGTTCTTTTCCACATACCACATATGGATCCACTAGAGTCATTGCATGTGTGTTCCTTCTACAAACCACACATGGATTAACCAATGGCATTGCATGTGTGTTCTTTTCACGAACCACATATGGATCAACCAATGGCATTGCATGTGTGTTCTTTTCACAAATCACATATGGATCCACCAGTGTTGACTGCATGTGTGTTCTTTCCACAAACCACTTATGGATCCACCAGTGTTCATTGCATGTGTGTTCTTTTCCACAAACAACATATGGAACCACTAGAGTCATTGCATGTGAGTTCTTTTCACAAACCACATATGGACCCACTAGAGTCATTGCATGTGTGTTCTTATACTAAAACCAGCACTAGAGTCATTGCATGTGTGGTCCTTTCAAGAACCACACATGGATCAACCAGTGTTCATTGCATGTGTATTCCTATCATGAACTACACATGGATCAACCAGTGGCCATTGCATGTGTATTCTTTTCCATAGATGACATATGGATCCACTAGATTTATTGCATGTGTGTTCTTTCCACAAACCACACATGGATCAACCAATGGCATTGCATGTGTGTTCTTTTCACAAACCACATATGGATCAACCAATGGCATTGCATGTGTGTTCTTTTCACAAATCACATATGGATCCACTAGTGTTCACTGTATGTGTGTTCTTTCCACAAACCACTTATGGATCCACCAGTGTTCATTGCATGTGTGTTCTTTTCCACAAACCACATATGGATCCACTAGAGTCATTGAATGTATGTTCTTTTCACAAACCACATATGGACCAACTAGAGTCATTGCATGTGTGTTCTTATACTAAAACCAGCACTAGAGTCATTGCATGTGTGTTCATGTCAAGAAACACACATGGATCCAGCAGTTTTCATTGCATGTGTGTTCTTGTCACAAACCACATGGATCAACCAGTGGTCATTGCATGTGTGTTCTTTTCCACAAACCACATATTGATCCGCTAGAGTCATTGCATGTGTGTTCTTTCCAGAAACCACACATGGATTAACCAATGGCATTGCATGTGTGTTCTTTTCACAAACCACATATGGATCCACCAGGGTTCACTGCATGTGTGTTATGTCCACAGACCACTTATGGATCCACCAGTGTTCATTGCATGTGTGTTCTTTTCCACAAACCACATATGGATCCACCAGTGTTCATTGCATGTGTGTTCTTTTCTCCAAACCACATATGGATCCACTAGAGTCATTGCATGTGTGTTCTTTTCACAAACCACATATGGACCCACTAGAGTCATTGCATGTGTGTTCTTATACTAAAACCAGCACTAGAGTCATTACATATGTGTTCTAAGAACCACATATGGATCCACCAGTGTTTATTGCATGTGTGTTCATGTCATGAACCACACATGGATCAAACAGTGGTCATTGCATGTGAGTTCTTTACCACATACCACATATGGATCCACTAGAGTCATTGCATGTGTGTTCTTTCGACAAACCACACATGGATTAACCAATGGAATTGCATGTGTGCTCTTTTCACAAACCACATATGGATCAACCAATGGCATTGCATGTGTGTTCTTTCCACAGACCACATATGGATCCACCAGTGTTCAGTGCATGTGTGTTCTTTCCACAAACCACTTATGGATCCACAGTGCTCATTGCATGTGTGTTCTTTCCACAAACAACATATGGAACCAGAGAGTCATTGCATGTGTGTTCTTTTCACAAACCACATATGGACCCACTAGAGTCATTGCATGTGTGTTCTTATACTAAAACCAGCACTAGAGTCATTGCATGTGTGTTCCTTTCAAGAACCACACATGGATCAACCAGTGTTCATTGCATGTGTGTTCCTGTCATAAACCACACATGGATCAACCAGTGGCCATTGCATGTGTGTTCTTTTCCGCAGATGACATATGGATCCACTAGAGTTATTGCATGAGTGTTCTTTCCACAAACCACATCTGGATCAACCAATGGCATTACATGTGTGTTCTTTTCACAAACCACATATGGATCCACTAGTGTTCACTGCATGTGTGTTATTTCCACAGACCACTTATGGATCCACCAGTGTTCATTGCATGTGTGTTCTTTTCCCCAAACCACATATGGATCCACTAGAGTCATTGCATGTGTGTTCTTTTCACAAACCACATATGGACCCACTAGAGTCATTGCATGTGTGTTCTTATACTAAAACCAGCACTAGAGTCATTGCATGTGTGTTCCTGTCAAGAACCACACATGGATCCACTAGTGTTCATTGCGTATGTGTTCCTGTCATGAACCACACATGGATCAACCAGTGGTTATTGCATGTGTGTTCTTTCCACAAACCACATATGGATCAACCAATGGCATTGCATATGTGTTCTTTTCACAAACCACATATGGATCCACCAGTGTTCACTTTGCATGTGTGTTTTTCCACAAACCACTTATGGATCCACCAGTGTTCATTGCATGTTTGTTCTTTTCCCCAAACCACATATGGATCAAATAGAGTCATTGCATGTGTGTTCTTTTCACAAACCACATATGGACCCACTAGAGTCATTGCATGTGTGTTCTTATACTAAAACCAGCACTAGAGTCATTGCATGTGTGTTCCTGTCAAGAACCACACATGGATCCACTAGTGTTCATTGCATCTGTGTTCCTGTCATGAACCACACATGGATCAACCAGTGGTTATTGCATGTGTGTTCTTTTCCGCAGACCACATATGGATCCACTAGAGTCATTGCATGTGTGTTCTTTCCAGAAACGACACATGGATTAACTAATGGCATTACATGTGTGTTCTTTTCACAAACCACATATGGATCAACCAATGGCATTGCATATGTGTTCTTTTCACAAATCACATATGGATCCACTAGTGTTCACTTCATGTGTGTTCTTTCCACAAACCACTTATGGATCCACCCGTGTTCATTGCATGCGTGTTCTTTTCCACAAACCACATATGGATCCACTAGAGTCATTGCATGTGTGTTCTTTTCACAGACCACATATGGATCCACTAGAGTCATTGCATGTGTGTTCTTATACTAAACCATCACTAGAGTCATTGCATGTGTGTTCATGTCAAGAACCACACATGGATCCACCAATTTCATTGCATGTGTGTTCTTGTCACAAACCACACATGGATCAACCAGTGGTCATTGCATGTGTGTTCTTTTCCACAAACCACATATTGATCCGCTTAGAGTCATTGCATGTGTGTTCTTTCCAGAAACCACACATGGATTAACCAATGGCATTTCATGTGTGTTCTTTTCACAAACCACATATGGATCCACCAGGGTTCACTGCATGTGTGTTATGTCCACAGACCACTTATGGATCCACCAGTGTTCATTGCATGTGTGTTCTTTTCCACAAACCACATATGGATCCACCAGTGTTCATTGCATGTGTGTTCTTTTCTCCAAACCACATATGGATCCACTAGAGTCATTGCATGTGTGTTCTTTTCACAAACCACATATGGACCCACTAGAGTCATTGCATGTGTGTTCTTATACTAAAACCAGCACTAGAGTCATTACATATGTGTTCCTGTCAAGAACCACATATGGATCCACCAGATGTTTATTGCATGTGTGTTCATGTCATGAACCACAGATGGATCAAACAGTGGTCATTGCATGTGAGTTCTTTACCACATACCACATATGGATCCACTAGAGTCATTGCATGTGTGTTCTTTCGACAAACCACACATGGATTAACCAATGGAATTGCATGTGTGCTCTTTTCACAAACCACATATGGATCAACCAATGGCATTGCATGTGTGTTCTTTTCACAGATCACATATGGATCCACCAGTGTTCACTGCATGTGTGTTCTTTCCACAAACCACTTATGGATGCACCAGTGCTCATTGCATGTGTGTTCTTTTCCACAAACAACATATGGAACCACTAGAGTCATTGCATGTGTGTTCTTTTCACAAACCACATATGGACCCACTAGAGTCATTGCATGTGTGTTCTTATACTAAAACCAGCACTAGAGTCATTGCATGTGTGTTCCTTTCAAGAACCACACATGGATCAACCAGTGTTCATTGCATGTGTGTTCCTGTCATAAACCACACATGGATCAACCAGTGGCCATTGCATTTGTGTTCTTTTCCACAGATGACATATGGATCCACTAGAGTTATTGCATGAGTGTTCTTTCCACAAACCACACATGGATCAACCAATGGCATTGCATGTGTGTTCTTTCCACAAACCACATCTGGATCAACCAATGGCATTACATGTGTGTTCTTTTCACAAACCACATATGGATCCACTAGTGTTCACTGCATGTGTGTTATTTCCACAGACCACTTATGGATCCACCAGTGTTCATTGCATGTGTGTTCTTTTCCCCAAACCACATATGGATCCACTAGAGTCATTGCATGTGTGTTCTTTTCACAAACCACATATGGACCCACTAGAGTCATTGCATGTGTGTTCTTATACTAAAACCAGCACTAGAGTCATTGCATGTGTGTTCCTGTCAAGAACCACACATGGATCCACTAGTGTTCATTGCGTATGTGTTCCTGTCATGAACCACACATGGATCAACCAGTGGTTATTGCATGTGTGTTCTTTCCACAAACCACATATGGATCAACCAATGGCATTGCATATGTGTTCTTTTCACAAACCACATATGGATCCACCAGTGTTCACTGCATGTGTGTTTTTTCCACAAACCACTTATGGATCCACCAGTGTTCATTGCATGTTTGTTCTTTTCCCCAAACCACATGTGGATCAAATAGAGTCATTGCATGTGTGTTCTTTTCACAAACCACATATGGACCCACTAGAGTCATTGCATGTGTGTTCTTATACTAAAACCAGCACTAGAGTCATTGCATGTGTGTTCTCCAAGAACCACACATGGATCCACTAGTGTTCATTGCATCTGTGTTCCTGTCATGAACCACACATGGATCAACCAGTGGTTATTGCATGTGTGTTCTTTCCGCAGACCACATATGGATCCACTAGAGTCATTGCATGTGTGTTCTTTCCACAAACCACACATGCATCAACCAATGGCATTCCATGTGTGTTCTTTTCACAAACCACATATGGATCAACCAATGGCATTGCATGTGTGTTCTTTTCACAAATCACATATGGATCCACTAGTGTTCACTTCATGTGTGTTCTTTCCACAAACCACTTATGGATCCACCAGTGTTCATTGCATGCGTGTTCTTTTCCACAAACCACATATGGATCCACTAGAGTCATTGCATGTCTGTTCTTTTCACATACCACATATGGATCCACTAGAGTCATTGCATGTGTGTTCTTATACTAAACCATCACTAGAGTCATTGCATGTGTGTTCATGTCAAGAACCACACATGGATCCACCAGTTTTCATTGGATGTGTGTTCTTGTCACAAACCACACATGGATCAACCAGTGGTCATTGCATGTGTGTTCTTTTCCACAAACCACATATTGATCCGATAGAGTCATTGCATGTGTGTTCTTTCCAGAAACCACACATGGATTAACCAATGGCATTGCATGTGTGTTCTTTTCACAAACCACATATGGATCCACCAGGGTTCACTGCATGTGTGTTATGTCCACAGACCACTTATGGATCCACCGGTGTTCATTGCATGTGTGTTCTTGTCACAAACCACACATGGATCAACCAGTGGTCATTGCATGTGTGTTCTTTTCTCCAAACCACATATGGATCCACTAGAGTCATTGCATGTGTGTTCTTTTCACAAACCACATATGGACCCACTAGAGTCATTGCATGTGTGTTCTTATACTAAAACCAGCACTAGAGTCATTACATGTGTGTTCCTGTCAAGAACCACATATGGATCCACCAGTGTTTATTGCATGTGTGTTCATGTCATGAACCATACATGGATCAAACAGTGGTCATTGCATGTGAGTTCTTTACCACATACCACATATGGATCCACTAGAGTCATTGCATGTGTGTTCTTTCGACAAACCACACATGGATTAACCAATGTAATTGCATGTGTGCTCTTTTCACAAACCACATATGGATCAACCAATGGCATTGCATGTGTGTTCTTTTCACAGATCACATATGGATCCACCAGTGTTCACTGCATGTGTGTTCTTTCCACAAACCACTTATGGATCCACCAGTGCTCATTGCATGTGTGTTCTTTTCCACAAACAACATATGGAACCACTAGAGTCATTGCATGTGTGTTCTTTTCACAAACCACATATGGACCCACTAGAGTCATTGCATGTGTGTTCTTATACTAAAACCAGCACTAGAGTCATTGCATGTGTGTTCCTTTCAAGAACCACACATGGATCAACCAGTGTTCATTGCATGTGTGTTCCTGTCATAAACCACACATGGATCA
This sequence comes from Avena insularis, assembly GCA_023614405.1. Classification (NCBI taxonomy): domain Eukaryota; kingdom Viridiplantae; phylum Streptophyta; class Magnoliopsida; order Poales; family Poaceae; genus Avena; species Avena insularis. Next base: position 251,031,577 of record CM042696.1, read on the forward strand.
ACCAGTGGCCATTGCATGTGTGTTCTTTTCCACAGATGACATATGGATCCACTAGAGTTATTGCATGTGTGTTCATTCCACAAACCACACATGGATCAACCAATGGCATTGCATGTGTGTTCTTTCCACAAACCACATCTGGATCAACCAATGGCATTGCATGTGTGTTCTTTTCACAAACCACATATGGATCCACTAGTGTTCACTGCATGTGTGTTATTTCCACAGACCACTTATGGATCCACCAGTGTTCATTGCATGTGTGTTCTTTTCCCTAAACCACATATGGATCCACTAGAGTCATTGCATGTGTGTTCTTTTCACAAACCACATATGGACCCACTAGAGTCATTGCATGTGTGTTCTTATACTAAAACCAGCACTAGAGTCATTGCATGTGTGTTCCTGTCAAGAACCACACATGGATCCACCAGTGTTCATTGCATGTGTGTTCCTGTCATGAACCACACATGGATCAACCAGTGGTTATTGCATGTGTGTTCTTTCCGCAAACCACATATGGATCAACCAATGGCATTGCATATGTGTTCTTTTCACAAACCACATATGGATCCACCAGTGTTCACTGCATGTGTGTTTTTTCCACAAACCACTTATGGATCCACCAGTGTTCATTGCATGTTTGTTCTTTTCCCCAAACCACATGTGGATCAAATAGAGTCATTGCATGTGTGTTCTTTTCACAAACCACATATGGACCCACTAGAGTCATTGCATGTGTGTTCTTATACTAAAACCAGCACTAGAGTCATTGCATGTGTGTTCCTGTCAAGAACCACACATGGATCCACTAGTGTTCATTGCATCTGTGTTCCTGTCATGAACCACACATGGATCAACCAGTGGTTATTGCATGTGTGTTCTTTCCGCAGACCACATATGGATCCACTAGAGTCATTGCATGTGTGTTCTTTCCACAAACCACACATGCATCAACCAATGGCATTCCATGTGTGTTCTTTTCACAAACCACATATGGATCAACCAATGGCATTGCATGTGTGTTCTTTTCACAAATCACATATGGATCCACTAGTGTTCACTTCATGTGTGTTCTTTCCACAAACCACTTATGGATCCACCGGTGTTCATTGCATGCGTGTTCTTTTCCACAAACCACATATGGATCCACTAGAGTCATTGCATGTGTGTTCTTTTCACAGACCACATATGGATCCACTAGAGTCATTACATCTGTGTTCTTATACTAAACCATCACTAGAGTCATTGCATGTGTGTTCATGTCAAGAACCACACATGGATCCACCAGTTTTCATTGATGTGTGTTCTTGTCACAAACCACACATGAATCAACCAGTGGTCATTGCATGTGTGTTCTTTTCCACAAACCACATATTGATCCGCTAGAGTCATTGCATGTGTGTTCTTTCCAGAAACCACACATGGATTAACCAATGTCATTGCATGTGTGTTCTTTTCACAAACCACATATGGATCCACCAGGGTTCACTGCATGTGTGTTATGTCCACAGACCACTTATGGATCCACCAGTGTTCATTGCATGTGTGTTCTTTTCCACAAACCACATATGGATCCACCAGTGTTCATTACATGTGTGTTCTTTTCTCCAAACCACATATGGATCCACTAGAGTCATTGCATGTGTGTTCTTTTCACAAACCACATATGGACCCACTAGAGTCATTGCATGTGTGTTCTTATACTAAAACCAGCACTAGAGTCATTACATGTGTGTTCGTGTCAAGAACCACATATGGATCCACCAGTGTTTATTGCATGTGTGTTCATGTCATGAACCACACATGGATCAAACAGTGGTCATTGCATGTGAGTTCTTTACCACATACCACATATGGATCCACTAGATTCATTGCATGTGTGTTCTTTCGACAAACCACACATGGATTAACCAATGGAATTGCCTGTGTGCTCTTTTCACAAACCACATATGGATCAACCAATGGCATTGCATGTGTGTTCTTTTCACAGACCACATATGGATCCACTAGAGTCATTGCATGTGTGTTCTTATACTAAAACCATCACTAGAGTCATTGCATGTGTGTTCATGTCAAGAACCACACATGGATCCACCAGTTTTCATTGCATGTGTGTTCTTGTCACAAACCACACATGGATCAACCAGTGGTCGTTGCATGTGTGTTCTTTTCCACAAACCACATATGGATCCACTAGAGTCATTTCATGTGTGTTCTTTCCACAAACCACACATGGATTAACCAATGGCATTGCATGTGTGTTCTTTTCACAAACCATATATGGATCCACCAGTGTTCACTGCATGTGTGTTCTGTCGACATACCACTTATGGATCCACCCGTGTTCATTGCATGTGTGTTCTTTTCCACAACCCACATATGGATCCACCAGTGTTCATTGCATGTGTGTTCTTTTCCCAAAACCACATATGGATCCACTAGAGTCATTGCATGTGTGTTCCTATCACAAACCACATACGGACCCACTAGAGTTATTGCATGTGTGTTCTTATACTAAAACCAGCACTAGAGTCATTACATTTGTGTTCCTGTCAAGAACCACATATGGATCCACCAGTGTTCATTGCATGTGTGTTCCTGTCATGAACCACACATGGATCAACCAGTGGTCATTGCATGTGAGTTCTTTTCCACATACCACATATGGATCCACTAGAGTCATTGCATGTGTGTTCTTTCCACAAACCACACATGGATTAACCAATGGCATTGCATGTGTGTTCTTTTCACAAACCACATATGGATCAACCAATGGCATTGCATGTGTGTTCTTTTCAAAAATCACATATGGATCCACCAGTGTTCACTGCATGTGTGTTCTTTCCTCAAACCACTTATGGATCCACCAGTGTTCATTGCATGTGTGTTTTTTTCCACAAACAACATATGGAAGCACTAGAGTCATTGCATGTGTGTTCTTTTCACAAACCACATATGGACCCACTAGAGTCATTACATGTGTGTTCTTATACTAAAACCAGCACTAGAGTCATTGCATGTGTGTTCCTTTCAAGAACCACACATGGATCAACCAGTGTTCCTTGCATGTGTGTTCCTGTCATGAACCACACATGGATCAACCAGTGGCCATTGCATGTATGTTCTTTTCCACACACGACATATGGATCCACTAGAGTCATTGCATGCGTGTTCTTTCCACAAACCACACATGGATCAACTAATGGCATTGCATGTGTGTTCTTTCCACAAACCACATATGCATCAACCAATGGCATTGCATGTGTGTTCTTTTCACAAACCACATATGGATCCACAGTGTTCACTCCATGTGTGTTATTTCCACAGACCACTTATGGATCCACCAGTGTTCATTGCATGTGTGTTCTTTTCCCTAAACCACGTATGGATCCACTAGAGTCATTGCATGTGTGTTCTTTTCACAAACCACATATGGACCCAGTAGAGTCATTGCATGTGTGTTCTTATACTAAAACCAGCACTAGAGTCATTGCATGTGTGTTCCTGTCAAGAACCACACATGGATCCACCAGTGTTCATTGCATCTGTGTTCCTATCATGAACCACACATGGATCAACGAGTGGTTATTGCATGTGTGTTCTTTCCGCAGACCACATATGGATCCACTAGAGTCATTGCATGTGTGTTCTTTCCACAAAGCACACATGGATCAACCAATGCCATTGCATGTGTGTTCTTTTCACAAACCACATATGGATCAACCAATGCCATTGCATGTGTGTTCTTTTCACGAAGCACATATGGATCCACCAGTGTTCACTGCATGTGTGTTCTTTCCACAAACCACTTATGGATCCACCAGTGTTCATTGCATGTGTGTTCTTTTCCACAAACCACATATGGATCCAACAGAGTCATTGCATGTGTGTTCTTTTCACAAACCACATATGGACCAACTAGAGTCATTGCATGTGTGTTCTTATACTAAAACCAGCACTAGAGTCATTGCATGTGTGTTCCTGTTAAGAACCACATATGGATCCACTAGTGTTCATTGCATGTGTGTTCCTGTCATGAACCACACATGGATCAACCAGTGGTTATTGCATTTGTGTTCTTTCCGAAGACCACATATGGATCCACTAGAGTCATTGCATGTGTGTTCTCTCCACAAACTACACATGGATCAACCAATGGCATTGCATGTGTGTTCTTTTCACAAACCACATATGGATCAACCAATGGCATTGCATGTGTGTTCTTTTCACAAATCACATATGGATCCACCAGTGTTCACTGCATGTGTGTTCTTTCCACAAACCACTTATGGATCCACCAGTGTTCATTGCATGTGTGTTCTTTTCCACAAACAACATATGGATCCACTAGAGTCATTGAATGTGTGTTCTTTTCACAAACCACATATGGACCCACTAGAGTCATTGCATGTGTGTTCTTCTACTAAAACCAGCACTAGAGTCATGGCATGTGTGTTCCTGTCCAGAACCACATATGGATCCACAAGTGTTCATTGCATGTTTGTTCCTGTCATGAACCACACATGGATCAACCAGTGGTCATTGCATGTGTGTTCTTTTCCACAGACCACATATGGATCCACTAGAGTCATTGCATGTGTGTTCTTTCCACAAACCACACATGGATTAACCAATGGCATTGCATGTGTGTTCTTTTCACAAACCACATATGGATCAACCAATGGCATTGCATGTGTGTTCTTTTCACAAATCACATATGGATCCACCAGTGTTCACTGCATGTGTGTTCTTTCCACAAACTACTTATGGATCCACCAGTGTTCATTGCATGTGTGTTCTTTTCCACAAACCACATATGGATCCACAAGAGTCATTGCATGTGTGTTCTTTTCACAAACCACATATGGACCAACTAGAGTCATTGCATGTGTGTTCTTATACTAAAACCAGCACTAGAGTCATTGCATGTGTGTTCCTGTCAAGAACCACACATGGATCAATCAGTGTTCATTGCATGTGTGTTCCTGACATGAACCACACATGGATCAACCAGTGGTTATTGCATTTGTGTTCTTTCTGCAGACCACATATGGATCCAGTAGAGTCATTGCATGTGTGTTCTCTCCACAAACCACACATGGATCAACCAATGGCATTGCATGTGTGTTCTTTTCACAAACCACATATGGATCAACCAATGGAATTGCATGTGTGTTCTTTTCACAAATCACATATGGATCCACCAGTGGTTATTGCATGTGTGTTCTTTCCGCAGACCACATATGGATCCAGTAGAGTCATTGCATGTGTGTTCTCTCCACAAACCACACATGGATCAACCAATCGCATTGCATGTGTGTTCTTTTCACAAACCACATATGGATCAACCAATGGCATTGCATGCGTGTTCTTTTCATAAATCACATATGGATCCACCAGTGTTCACTACATGTGTGTTCTTTCCACAAACCACTTATGGATCCACCAGTGTTCATTGCATGTGTGTTCTTTTCCACAAACCACATATGGATCCAATAGATTCATTGCATGTGTGTTCCTTTCACAAACCACATATGGACCCACTAGAGTCATTGCATGTGTGTTCTTATACTAAAACCAGCACTAGAGTCATTGCATGTGTGTTCCTGTAAGGAACCACACATGCATCCACCAGTGTTCATTGCATGTGTGTTCCTGTCATGAACCACACATGGATCAACCAGTGGTTATTGGATGTGTTCTTTCCTTGCACCACATATGGATCCACTAGAGTTATTACATGTGTGTTCTTTCCACAAAGCACACATGGATCAACCAATGCCATTGCACATGTGTTCTTTTCACAAACCACATATGGATCAACCAATGGCATTGCATGTGTGTTCTTTTCACAGATCACATATGGATCCACCAGTGTCACTGCATGTGTGTTCTTTCCACAAACCACTTATGGATCCACCAGTGTTCATTGCATGTGTGTTCTTTTCCACAAACCACATATGGATTCACTAGAGTCATTGAATGTATGTTCTTTTCACAAACCACACATGGACCAACTAGAGTCATTGCATGTGTGTTCTTATACTAAAACCAGCACTAGAGTCATTGCATGTGTGTTCCTGTCAAGAACCACACATGGATCAACCAGTGTTCATTGCATGTATGTTCCTGTCATGAACCACACATGGATCAACCAGTGGTTATTGCATTTGTGTTCTTTCCGCAGACCACATATGGATCCAGTAGAGTCATTGCATGTGTGTTCTCTCCACAAACCACACATGGATCAACCAATGGCATTGCATGTGTGTTCTTTCAACAAACCACATATGGATCAACCAATGGCATTGCATGTGTGTTCTTTTCACAAATCACATATGGATCCACCAGTGGTCATTGCATGTGTGTTCTTTCCGCAAACCACATATGGATCCAGTAGACTCATTGCATGTGTGTTCTCTCCACAAACCACACATGGATCAACCAATCGCATTGCATGTGTGTTCTTTTCACAAACCACATATGGATCAACCAATGGCATTGCATGCGTGTTCTTTTCATAAATCACATATGGATCCACGAGTGTTCACTACATGTGTGTTCTTTCCACAAACCACTTATGGATCCACCAGTGTTCATTGCATGTGTGTTCTTTTCCACAAACCACATATGGATCCAATAGATTCATTGCATGTGTGTTCCTTTCACAAACCACATATGGACCCACTAGAGTCATTGCATGTGTGTTCTTATACTAAAACCAGCACTAGAGTCATTGCATGTGTGTTCCTGTCAGGAACCACACATGCATCCACCAGTGTTCATTGCATGTGTGTTCCTGTCATGAACCACACATGGATCAACCAGTGGTTATTGCATGTGTGTTCTTTCCGCAGACCACATATGGATCCACTAGAGTCATTACATGTGTGTTCTTTCCACAAAGCACACATGGATCAACCAATGCCATTGCACATGTGTTCTTTTCACAAACCACATATGGATCAACCAATGGCATTGCATGTGTGTTCTTTTCACAGATCTCATATGGATCCACCAGTGTCACTGCATGTGTGTTCTTTCCACAAACCACTTATGGATCCACCAGTGTTCATTGCATGTGTGTTCTTTTCCACAAACCACATATGGATCCACTAGAGTCATTGAATGTATGTTCTTTTCACAAACCACACATGGACCAACTAGAGTCATTGCATGTGTGTTCTTATACTAAAACCAGCACTAGAGTCATTGCATGTGTGTTCCTGTCAAGAACCACACATGGATCAACCAGTGTTCATTGCATGTATGTTCCTGTCATGAACCACACATGGATCAACCAGTGGTTATTGCATTTGTGTTCTTTCCGCAGACCACATATGGATCCAGTAGAGTCATTGCATGTGTGTTCTCTCCACAAACCACACATGGATCAACCAATGGCATTGCATGTGTGTTCTTTTCACAAACCACATATGGATCAACCAATGGCATTGCATGTGTGTTCTTTTCACAAATCACATATGGATCCACCAGTGGTAATTGCATGTGTGTTCTTTCCGCAAACCACATATGGATCCAGTAGACTCATTGCATGTGTGTTCTCTCCACAAACCACACATGGATCAACCAATCGCATTGCATGTGTGTTCTTTTCACAAACCACATATGGATCAACCAATGGCATTGCATGTGTGTTCTTTTCATAAATCACATATGGATCCACCAGTGTTCACTACATGTGTGTTCTTTCCACAAACCACTTATGGATCCACCAGTGTTCATTGCATGTGTGTTCTTTTCCACAAACCACATATGGATCCAATAGAGTCATTGCATGTGTGTTCTTTTCACAAACCACATATGGACCCACTAGAGTCATTGCATGTGTGTTCTTATACTAAAACCAGCACTAGAGTCATTGCATGTGTGTTCCTGTCAGGAACCACACATGCATCCACCAGTGTTCATTGCATGTGTGTTCCTGTCATGAACCACACATGGATCAACCCGTGGTTATTGCATGTGTGTTCTTTCGCAGACCACATATGGATCCACTAGAGTCATTACATGTTTGTTCTTTCCACAAACCACACATGGATCAACCAATGGAATTGCATGTGTGTTCTTTCCACAAACCACACATGGATCAACCAATGGCATTGCATGTGTTTTTTTTCAGAAACCACACATGGATCCACCAGTGTTCACTCCATGTGTGTTCTTTCCACAAACTACTTATGGATCCACCGGTGTTCATTGCATATGTGTTCTTTTCCACAAACCACATATGGATCCACTAGAGTCATTGCATGTGTGTTCTTTTCACAAACCACATATGGACCCACTAGAGTCATTGCATGTGTGTTCTTATACTAAAACCAGCACTAGAGGCATTGCATGTGTGTTCTTTTCACAAATCACATATGGATCCACTAGTGTTCACTTCATGTGTGTTCTTTCCACAAAACACTTATGGATCCACCAGTGTTCATTGCATGTGTGTTCTTTTCCACAAACCACATATGGATCCACCAGAGTCATTGCATGTGTGTTCTTTTCACAAACCACATATGGACCAACTAGAGTCATTGCATGTGTGTTCTTATACTAAAACCAGCACTAGAGTCATTGCATGTGTGTTCCTGTCAAGAACCACACATGGATCAACCAGTGTTCATTGCATGTGTGTTCCTGTCATGAACCACACATGGATCAACCAGTGGTCATTGCATGTGTGTTCTTTCCGTACACCACATATGGATCCACCAGAGTCATTGCATGTGTGTTCTCTCCACAAACCACACATGGATCAACCAATGGCATTGCATGTGTGTTCTTTTCACAAACCACATATGGATCAACCAATGGCATTGCATGTGTGTTCTTTTCACAAACCACATATGGATCAACCAATGGCATTTCATGTGTGTTCTTTTCACAAATCACATATGGATCCACCAGTGTTCACTTCATGTGTGTTCTTTCCACAAACAACTTATGGATCCACCAGTGTTCATTGCATGTGTGTTCTTTTCCACAAAGCACATATGGATCCACTAGAGTCATTGCATGTGTGTTCCTTTCACAAACCACATATGGACCCACTAGAGTCATTGCATGTGTGTTCTTATACTAAAACGAGCACTAGAGTCATTGCATGTGTGTTCATGCCTATAACCATACATGGACCCACTAGAGTTCATTGCATGTGTGTTCTTGTCATGAACCACACATGGATCAACCAGTGGTTATTGCATGTGTGTTCTTTCCGCAGACCACATATGGATCCGCTAGAGTCATTGCATCTGTGTTATTTCCACAAAACACACATGGATCAACCAAAGGCATTGCATGTGTTTTCTTTTCACAAACCACATATGGATCAACCAATGGCATTGCATGTGTGTTCTTTTCCACAAACCACACATGGATCCACCAGTGGTTACTGCATGTGTGTTCTTCCCACAAACCACTGATGGATCCACCAGTGTTCATTGCATGTGTGTTCTTTTCCACAAACCACATATGGATCCACTAGAGTCATTGCATGTGTGTTCTTTTCAAAAACCACATATGGACCCACTAGAGTCATTGCATGTGTGTTCTTATACTAAAACCAGCACTAGAGTCATTACATGTGTGTTCCTGTCAACAACCACACATGGATCAACAAGTGTTCATTGCATGTGTGTTCCTGTCACAAACCACACATGGATCAACCAGTGGTCATTGCATGTGTGTTCTTTTCCACAAACGACATATGGATCCACTAGAGTCATTGCATGTGTATTCTTTCCACAACCACGCATGGATTAACCAATCGCATTGCATGTGTGTTCTTTTCACATACCACATATGGATCAACCAATGGCATTGCATGTGTGTTCGTTTCACAAATCACATATGGATCCACCAGTGTTCACTGCATGTGTGTTCTTTCCACAAACCACTTATGGATCCACCAGTGTTCATTGCATGTGTGTTCTTTTCCACAAACCACATATGGATCCACCAGAGTCATTGCATGTGTGTTCTTTTCACAAACCACATATGGACCAACTAGAGTCATTGCATGTGTGTTCTTATACTAAAACCAGCATTAGAGTCATTGCATGTGTGTTCCTGTCAAGAACCACACATGGATCAACCAGTGTTCATTGCATGTGTGTTCCTATCATGAACCACACAGGGATCAACCAGTGGTCATTGCATGTGTGTTCTTTCCGTAGACCACATATGGATCCAGTAGAGTCATTGCATGTGTGTTCTCTCCACAAACCACACATGGATCAACCAATGGCATTGCATGTGTGTTCTTTTCACAAACCACATATGGATCAACCAATGGCATTGCATGTGTGTTATTTTCATAAATCATATAGGGATCCACCAGTGTTCACTACATGTGTGTTCTTTCCACAAACCACTTATGGATCCACCAGTGTTCATTACATGTGTGTTCTTTTCCACAAACCACATATGGATCCAATAGATTCATTGCATGTGTGTTCCTTTCACAAACCACATATGGACCCACTAGAGTCATTGCATGTGTGTTCTTATACTAAAACCAGCACTAGAGTCATTGCCTGTGTGTTCCTGACAAGAACGACACATGGATCCACCAGTATTCATTCCATGTGTGTTCCTCTCATGAACCACACATGGATCAACCAGTGGTTATTGCATGTGTGTTCTTTCCGCAGACCACATATGGATCCACTAGAGTCATTGCATGTGTGTTCTTTCCGCAAACCACACATGGATCAACCAATGGCATTGCATGTGTGTTCTTTCCACAAACCACACATGGATAAACCAATGGAATTGCATGTCTGTTCTTTTCACAAACCACACATGTATCAACCAATGGCATTACATGTGTGTTGTTTTCACAAATCACATATGGATCCACCAGTGTTCACTGCATGTGTGTTCTTTCCACAAACAACTTATGGATCCACCAGTGTTCATTGCATGTGTGTTCTTTTCCACAAACCACATATGGATCCACTAGAGTCATTGCATGTGTGTTCTTTTCAAAAACCACATATGGACCCACTAGAGTCATTGCATGTGTGTTCTTATACTAAAACCAGCACTAGAGTCATTGCATGTGTGTTCCTGTCAAGAACCACACATGGATCAACCAGTGGTTATTGCATGTGTGTTCTTTTCCACAAACGACATATGGATCCACCAGTGGTCATTGCATGTGTGTTGTTTTCACAAATCACATATGGATCCACCAGTGTTCACTACATGTGTGTTCTTTCCACAAACCACTTATGGATCCACCAGTGTTCATTGCATGTGTGTTCTTTTCCACAAACCACATATAGATCCACTAGAGTCATTGCATGTGTGTTCTTTTCACAAACCACATATGGACCAACTAGAGTCACTACATGTGTGTTCTTATACTAATACCAGCACTAGAGTCATTGCATGTGTGTTCCTGTCAAGAACCACACATGGATCAACCAGTGTTCATTACATGTGTGTTCCTGCCATGAACCACACATGGATCAACTAGTGTTTATTGCATGTGTGTTCTTTCCGCAGACCACATATGGATCCAGTAGAGTCATTGTATGTGTGTTCTCTGCACAAACCACACATGGATCAACCAATGGCATTGCATGTGTATTATTTTCACAAACCACATATGGATCAACCAATGGCATTGCATGTGTGTTCTTTTCACAAATCGCATAGGGATCCACCAGTGTTCACTTCATGTGTTTTCTTTCCACAAACACCTTATGGATCCAACAGTGTTCATTGCATGTGTGTTCTTTTCCACAAAGCACATATGGATCCACTAGAGTCATTGCATGTGTGTTCCTTTCACAAACCACATATGGACCCACTAGAGTCATTGCATGTGTGGTCTTATACTAAAACCAGCACTAGAGTCATTGCATGTGTGTTCCTGTCAAGAACCACACATGGATCCACCATTGTTTATTGCATGTGTGTTCCTTTCATGAACCACACATGGATCAACCAGTGGTTTTTGCATGTGTGTTCTTTCCACAGACCACATATGGATCCACTAGAGTCATTGCATGTGTGTTCTTTCCACAAACCACACATGGATCAACCAATGGCATTGCATGTGTGTTCTTTTCACAAACCACATATGGATCAACCAATGGCATTGCATGTGTGTTCTTTTCCACAAACCACACATGGATCCACCAGTGGTTACTCCATGTGTGTTCTTTCCACAAACCACTTTTGGATCCACCAGTGTTCACTGCATGTGTGTTCTTTTCCACAAACCACATATGGATCCACCAGAGTCATTGCATGTGTGTTCTTTTCACAAACGACATATGGACCAACTAGAGTCATTGCATGTGTGTTCTTATGATAAACCAGCACTAGAGTCATTGCATGTGTGTTCCTGTCAAGAACCACACATGGATCAACCAGTGTTCATTGCATGTGTGTTCCTGTCATGAACCACACAGGGATCAACCAGTGGTCATTGCATGTGTGTTCTTTCCGTAGACCACATATGGATCCAGTAGAGTCATTGCATGTGTGTTCTCTCCACAAACCACACATGGATCAACCAATGGCATTGCATGTGTGTTCTTTTCACAAACCACATATGGATCAACCAATGGCATTGCATGTGTGTTATTTTCATAAACCATATAGGGATCCACCAGTGTTCACTACATGTGTGTTCTTTCCACAAACCACTTATGGATCCACCAGTGTTCATTACATGTGTGTTCTTTTCCACAAACCACATATGGATCCAATAGATTCATTGCATGTGTGTTCCTTTCACAAACCACATATGGACCCACTAGAGTCATTGCATGTGTGTTCTTATACTAAAACCAGCACTAGAGTCATTGCCTGTGTGTTCCTGACAAGAACGACACATGGATCCACCAGTATTCATTCCATGTGTGTTCCTCTCATGAACCACACAATGATCAACCAGTGGTTATTGCATGTGTGTTCTTTCCGCAGACCACATATGGATCCACTAGAGTCATTGCATGTGTGTTCTTTCCGCAAACCACACATGGATCAACCAATGGCATTGCATGTGTGTTCTTTGCACAAACCACACATGGATCAACCAATGGCATTGCATGTCTGTTCTTTCCACAAACCACACATGGATCAACCAATGGCATTGCATGTGTGTTCTTTCCACAAACAACTTATGGATCCACCAGTGTTCATTGCATGTGTGTTCTTTTCCACAAACCACATATGGATCCACTAGAGTCATTGCATGTGTGTTCTTTTCAAAAACCACATATGGACCCACTAGAGTCATTGCATGTGTGTTCTTATACTAAAACCAGCACTAGAGTCATTGCATGTGTGTTCCTGTCAAGAACCACACATGGATCAACCAGTGGTCATTGCATGTGTGTTCTTTTCCACAAACGACATATGGATCCACCAGTGGTCATTGCATGTGTGTTGTTTTCACAAATCACATATGGATCCACCAGTGTTCACTACATGTGTGTTCTTTCCACAAACCACTTATGGATCCAGCAGTGTTCATTGCATGTGTGTTCTTTTCCACAAACCACATATAGATCCACTAGAGTCATTGCATGTGTGTTCTTTTCACAAACCACATATGGACCAACTAGAGTCACTACATGTGTGTTCTTATACTAATACCAGCACTAGAGTCATTGCATGTGTGTTCCTGTCAAGAACCACACATGGATCAACCAGTGTTCATTACATGTGTGTTCCTGCCATGAACCACACATGGATCAACTAGTGTTTATTGCATGTGTGTTCTTTTCGCAGACCACATATGGATCCAGTGGAGTCATTGTATGTGTGTTCTCTCCACAAACCACACATGGATCAACCAATGGCATTGCATGTGTGTTCTTTTCACAAACCACATATGGATCAACCAATGGCATTGCATGTGTGTTCTTTTCACAAATCACATAGGGATCCACCAGTGTTCACTTCATGTGTGTTCTTTCCACAAACAACTTATGGATCCACCAGTGTTCATTGCATGTGTGTTCTTTTCCACAAAGCACATATGGATCCACTAGAGTCATTGCATGTGCGTTCCTTTCACAAACCACATATGGACCCACTAGAGTCATTGCATGTGTGTTCTTATACTAAAACCAGCACTAGAGTCATTGCATGTGTGTTCCTGTCAAGAACCACACATGGATCCACCATTGTTCATTGCATGTGTGTTCCTGTAATGAACCACACATGGATCAACCAGTGGTTATTGCATGTGTGTTCTTTCCGCAGACCACATATGGATCCACTAGAGTCATTGCATGTGTGTTCTTTCCACAAACCACACATGGATCAACCAATGGCATTGCATGTGTGTTCTTTTCACAAACCACATATGGATCAACCAATGGCATTGCATGTGTGTTCTTTTCCACAAACCACACATGGATCCACCAGTGGTTACTCCATGTGTGTTCTTTCCACAAACCACTTTTGGATCCACCAGTGTTCACTGCATGTGTGTTCTTTTCCACAAACCACATATGGATCCACCAGAGTCATTGCATGTGTCTTCTTTTCACAAACCACATATGGACCAACTAGAGTCATTGCATGTGTGTTCTTATACTAAAACCAGCACTAGAGTCATTGCATGTGTGTTCCTGTCAAGAACCACACATGGATCAACCAGTGTTCATTGCATGTGTGTTCCTGTCATGAACCACAAAGGGATCAACTTGTGGTCATTGCATGTGTGTTCTTTCCGTAGACCACATATGGATCCAGTAGAGTCATTGCATGTGTGTTCTCTCCACAAACCACACATGGATCAACCAATGGCATTGCATGTGTGTTTTTTCACAAACCACATATGGATCAACCAATGGCATTGCAAGTGTGTTCTTTTCATAAATAATATATGGATCCACCAGTGTTCACTACATGTGTGTTCTTTCCACAAACCACTTATGGATCCACCAGTGTTCATTACATGTGTGTTCTTTTCCACAAACCACATATGGATCCAATAGAGTCATTGCATGTGTGTTCCTTTCACAAACCACATATGGACCAACTAGAGTCATTGCATGTGTGTTCTTATAATAAACAAGCACTAGAGTCATTGCCTGTGTGTTCCTGTCAGGAACCGCACATGGATCCACCAGTATTCATTCCATGTGTGTTCCTGTCATGAACCACACATGGATCAACCAGTGGTTATTGCATGTGTGTTCTTTCCGCAGACCACATATGGATCCACTAGAGTCATTGCATGTGTGTTCTTTCCGCAAACCACACATGGATCAACCAATGGCATTGCATGTGTGTTGTTTTCACAAATCACATATGGATCCACCAGTGTTTACTGCATGTGTGTTCTTTCCACAAACAACTTATGGATCCACCAGTGTTCATTTCATGTGTGTTCTCTTCCACAAACCACACATGGATCCACCAGTGTTCACTACATGTGTGTTCTTTCCACAAACCACTTATGGATCCACCATTGTTCATTGCATGTGTGTTCTTTTCCACAAACCACATATGGATCCACTAGATTCATTTCATGTGTGTTCTTTTCACAAACCACATATGGACCCACTAGAGTCATTGCATGTGTGTTCTTATACTAAAACCAGCACTAGAGTCATTGCATGTGTGTTCATGTAAAGAACCACACCTGGATCAACTATTGTTCATTGCATGTGTGTTCCTGTCATGAACCACACATGGATCAACCAATGGTCATTGCATGTGTGTTATTTTCCACAAACGACATATGGATCCACTAGAGTCATTGCATGTGTGTTCTTTCCACAAACCACACATGGATTAACCAATGGCATTGCATGTGTGTTCTTTTCACAAACCACATATGGATCAACCAATGGCATTGCATGTGTGTTATTTTCACAAATCACATATGGATCCACCAGTGTTCACTACATGTGTGTTCTTTCCACAAACCACTTATGGATCCACCATTCTTCATTGCATGTGTGTTCTTTTCCACAAACCACATATGGATCCACTAGAGTCATTGCATGTGTGTTCTTTTCACAAACCACATATGGACCCACTAGAGTCATTGCATGTGTGTTCTTATACTAAAACCAGCACTAGAGTCATTGCATGTGTGTTCATGTAAAGAACCACACATGGATGAACTAGTGTTCATTGCATGTGTATTCCTGTCATGAACCACACATGGATCAACCAATGGTCACTGCATGTGTGTTATTTTCCACAAACGACATATGGATCCACTAGAGTCATTGCATGTGTGTTCTTTCCACAAACCACACATGGATTAACCAATGGCATTGCATGTGTGTTCTTTTCACAAACCACATATGGATCAACTAATGGCATTGCATGTGTGTTCTTTTCACAAATCACATATGGATCCACCAGTGTTCATTGCATGTGTGTTCTTCCCACAAACCACTTATGGATCCACCAGTGTTCATTGCATGTGTGTTCTTTTCCACAAACCACATATGAATCCACTAGAGTCATTGCATGTGTGTTCTTTTCACAAACCACATATAGACCAACTAGAGTCATTGCATGTGTGTTCTTATACTAAAACCAGCACTAGAGTCATTGCATGTGTGTTCCTGTCAAGAACCACACATGGATCAACCAGTGTTCATTGCATGTGTGTTCCTGTCATGAACCACACATGGATCAATCAGTGGTCATTGCATGTGTGTTCTTTCCGCAGACCACATATGGATCTAGTAGAGTCATTGCATGTCTGTTCTCTCCACAAACCACACATGGATCAACCAATGGCATTGCATGTGTGTTCTTTTCAGAAACCACACTTGGATCAACCAATGGCATTGCATGTGTGTTGTTTACACAAATCACATATGGATCCACCAGTGTTCACTGCTTGTGTGTTCTTTCCACAAACCACTTATGGATCCACCAGTGTTCATTGCATGTGTGTTCATTTCCACAAACGACATATGGATCCACTAGAGTCATGGCATGTGTGTTCTTTTCACAAACAACATATGGACCCACTAGAGTCATTGCATGCGTGTTCTTTTCACAAACCACATATGGATCAACCAATGGCATTGCATGTGTGTTATTTTCACAAATCACATATGGATCCACCAGTGTTCACTACATGTGTGTTCTTTCCACAAACCACTTATGGATCCACCATTCTTCATTGCATGTGTGTTCTTTTCCACAAACCACATATGGATCCACTAGAGTCATTGCATGTGTGTTCTTTTCACAAAACACATATGGACCCACTAGAGTCATTGCATGTGTGTTCTTATACTAAAACCAGCACTAGAGTCATTGCATGTGTGTTCATGTAAAGAACCACACATGGATCAACTAGTGTTCATTGCATGTGTGTTCCTGTCATGAACCACACATGGATCAACCAATGGTCATTGCATGTGTGTTATTTTCCACAAACGACATATGGATCCACTAGAGTCATTGCATGTGTGTTCTTTCCACAAACCACACATGGATGAACCAATGGCATTGCATGTGTGTTCTTTTCACAAACCACATATGGATCAACCAATGGCATTGCATGTGTGTTCTTTTCACAAATCACATATGGATCCACCAGTGTTCATTGCATGTGTGTTCTTCCCACAAACCACTTATGGATCCAACAGTGTTCATTGCATGTGTGTTCTTTTCCACAAACCACATATGGATCCACTAGAGTCATTGCATGTGTGTTCTTTTCAAAAACCACATATGGACCCACTAGAGTCATTGCATGTGTGTTCTTATACTAAAACCAGCACTAGAGTCATTGCATGTGTGTTCCTGTCAAGAACCACACATGGATCAACCAGTGTTCATTGCATGTGTGTTCCTGTCATGAACCACACATGGATCAATCAGTGGTCATTGCATGTGTGTTCTTTCCGCAGACCACATATGGATCTAGTAGAGTCATTGCATGTATGTTCTCTCCACAAACCACACATGGATCAACCAATGGCATTGCATGTGTGTTCTTTTCAGAAACCACACTTGGATCAACCAATGGCATTGCATGTGTGTTGTTTACACAAATCACATATGGATACACCAGTGTTCACTTCTTGTGTGTTCTTTCCACAAACCACTTATGGATCCACCAGTGTTCATTGCATGTGTGTTCATTTCCACAAACGACATATGGATCCACTAGAGTCATGGCATGTGTGTTCTTTTCACAAACAACTTATGGACCCACTAGAGTCATTGCATGTGTTTTCTTATACTAAAACCAGCACTAGAGTCATTGCATGTGTGTTCCTGTCAAGAACCACCCATGGATCAACAAGTGTCATTGCATGTGTGTTCCTGTCATGAACCACACATGGATCAACCAGTGGTCATTGCATGTGTGTTCTTTTCCACAAACGAGATATGGATCCACTAGAGTCATTGCATGTGTGTTCTTTCCACAAACCACACATGGATTAACCAATGACAGTGCATGTGTGTTCTTTTCACAAACCACATATGGATCAACCAATCGCATTGCATTTGTGTTCTTTTCACAAATCTCATATGGATCCACCAGTGTTCACTTCATGTGTGTTCTTTCCACAAACCACTTATGGATCCACCAGTGTTCATTGCATGTGTGTTCTTTTCCACAAACCACATATGGATCCACTAGAGTCATTGCATGTGTGTTCTTTTCACAAACCACATATAGACCAACTAGAGTCATTGCATGTGTGTTCTCATACTAAAACCAGCACTAGAGTCATTGCATGTGTGTTCCTGTCAAGAACCACACATGGATCAATCAGTGTTCATTGCATGTGAGTTCTTGTCATGAACCACACATGGATCAACTAGTGGTCATTTCATGTGTGTTCTTTCCGCAGACCACATATGGATCCAGTAGAGTCATTGCATGTGTATTCTCTCCACGAACCACACATGGATCAACCAATGGCATTGCATGTGTGTTCTTTTCACAAACCACATATGGATCAACCAATGGCATTGCATGTGTGTTCTTTTCACAAATCACATATGGATCCACCAGTGTTCACTGCATGTGTGTCCACAAACCAGTTATGGATCCACCAGTGTTCATTGCATGTGTGCTCTTTTCCACAAACCACATATGGATCCACTAGAGTCGTTGCATGTGTGTTCCTTTCACAAACCACATATGGACCCACTAGAGTCATTGCATGTGTGTTCTTATACTAAAACCAGCACTAGAGTCATTGCATGTGTGTTCCTGTCAAGAACCACACATGGATCCACCAGTGTTCATTGCATGTGTGTTCCTGTCATGAACCACACATGGATCAACCGGTGGTTATTGTATGTGTGTTCTTTTCGCAGACCACATATGGGTCCACTAGAGTCATTGCATGTGTGTTCTTTCCGCAAACCACACATGGATCAACCAATGGCATTGCTTGTGTGTTCTTTTCACAAACCACACTTGGATCCACCAATGGCATTGCATGTGTGTTGTTTACACAAATCACATATGGATCCACCAGTGTTCACTGCTTGTGTGTTCTTTCCACAAACCACTGATGGATCCACCAGTGTTCATTGCATGTGTGTTCTTTTCCACAAACCACATATGGATCCACTAGAGTCATGGCATGTGTGTTCTTTTCACAAACAACATATGGACCCACTAGAGTCATTGCATGTGTGTTCTTATACTAAAACCAGCACTAGAGTCATTGCATGTGTGTTCCTGTCAAGAACCACACATGGATCAACAAGTGTCATTGCATGTGTGTTCCTGTCATGAACCACACATGGATCAACCAGTGGTCATTGCATGTGTGTTCTTTTCCACAAACGACATTTGGATCCACTAGAGTCATTGCATGTGTGTTCTTTCCACAAACCACACATGGATTAACCAATGACATTGCATCTGTGTTCTTTTCACAAACCACATATGGATCAACCAATCACATTGCATTTGTGTTCTTTTCACAAATCTCATATGGATCCACCAGTGTTCACTTCATGTGTGTTCTTACCACAAACCACTTATGGATCCACCAGTGTTCATTGCATGTGTGTTCTTTTCCACAAACCACATATGGATCCACTAGAGTCATTGCATGTGTGTTCTTTTCACAAACCACATATAGACCAACTAGAGTCATTGCATGTGTGTTCTTATACTAAAACCAGCACTAGAGTCATTGCATGTGTGTTCCTGTCAAGAACCACACATGGATCAACCAGTGTTCATTGCATGTGTGTTCTTGTCATGAACCACACATGGATCAACCGGTGGTCATTTCATGTGTGTTCTTTCCGCAGACCACATATGGATCCAGTAGAGTCATTGCATGTGTGTTCTCTCCACAAACCACACATGCATCAACCAATGGCATTGCATGCGTGTTCTTTTCCCAAACCACATATGGATCAACCAATGGCATTGCATGTGTGTTCTTTTCACAAATCACATATGGATCCACCAGTGTTCACTACATGTGTGTTCTTTCCACAAACCACTTATGGATCCACCAGTGTTCATTGCATGTGTGTTCTTTTCCACAAACCACATATGGATCCACTAGAGTCATTGCATGTGTGTTCCTTTCACAAACCACATATGGACCCACTAGAGTCATTGCATGTGTGTTCTTATACTAAAACCAGCACTAGAGTCATTGCATGTGTGTTCCTGTCAAGAACCACACATGGATCCACCAGTGTTTATTGCATGTGTGTTCCTGTCATGAACCACACATGGATCAACCGGTGGTTATTGCATGTGTGTTCTTTTCGCAGACCACATATGGATCCACTAGAGTCATTGCATGTGTGTTCTTTCCACAAACCACACATGTATGAACCAATGGCATTGCATGTGTGTTCTATTCACAAACCATATATGGATCAACCAATGGCATTTCATGTGTGTTCTTTTCCACAAACCACACATGGATCCACCAGTGGTTACTACATGTGTGTTCTTTCCATGAAGCACTTATGGATCCACCAGTGTTCATTGCATGTGTGTTCTTTTCCACAAACCACATATGGACCCACTAGAGTCATTGCATGTGTGTTCTTATACTAAAACCAGCACTAGAGTCATTGCATATGTGTTCCTGTCAAGAACCACACATGGATCAACTAGTGTTCATTGCATGTGTGTTCCTGTCATGAACCACACATGGATCAACCAGTGGTCATTGCTTGTGTGTCCTTTCCGCAGACCACATATGCATCTAGGAGAGTCATTGGATGTGTGTTCTCTCCACAAACCTCACATGGATCAACCAATGGCATTGCATGTGTGTTCTTTTCACAAACCACATATAGATCAACCAATGGCATTGCATGTGTGTTCTTTTCACAAATCACATATGGATCCACCAGTGTTCACTGCATGTCTGGTCTTTCCACAAACCACTTATGGATCCACCATGGTTCATTGCATGGGTGTTCTTTTCCACAAACCACATATGGATCCAATAGAGTCATTGCATGTGTGTTCCATTCACAAACCACATATGGACCCACTAGAGTCATTGCATGTGTGTTCTTATACTAAAACCAGCACTAGAGTCATTGCATGTGTGTTCCTGTCAAGAACGACACATGGATCCACAAGTGTTCATTACATGTGTGTTCCTGTCATGAACCACACATGGATCAACCAGTGGTTATTGCATGTGTGTTCTTTCCGCAGACCACATATGGATCCACTAGAGTCATTGCAAGTGTGTTCTTTCCACAAAACACACATGGATCAACCAATGGCATTGCTTGTGTGTTCTTTTCACAAACCACACTTGGATCAACCAATGGCATTGCATGTGTGTTGTTTACACAAATCACATATGGATCCACCAGTGTTCACTGCATGTGTGTTCTTTCCACAAACCACTTATGGATCCACCAGTGTTCATTGCATGTGTGTTCTTTTCCACAAACCACATATGGATCCACTAGATTCATTGAATGTGTGTTCTTTTCACAAACCACATATGGACCCACTAGAGTCATTGCATGTGTGTTCTTATACTAAAACTAGCACTAGAGTCATTGCATGTGTGTTTCTGTCAAGAACCACACATGGATCAACCAGTGTTCATTGCATGTGTGTTCCTGTCACAACCCACACATGGATCAACCAGTGGTCATTGCATGTGTGTTCTTTTCCGCAGACCACATATGGATCCACTAGAGTCATTGCATGTGTGTTCTTTCCACAAACCACACATGGATCAAAAAATGGCATTGCATGTGTGTTCTTTTCACAAACCACATATGGATCAACAAATGGCATTGCATGTGTGTTCTTTTCATAGATCACATATGGATCCACCAGTGTTCACTGCATGTGTGTTCTTTCCACAAACCACTTATGGATCCACCAGTGTTCATTGCATTTGTGTTCTTTTCCACAAACCACATATGGATCCACTAGAGTCATTGCATGTGTGTTCTTTTCACAAACCACATATGGACCCACTAGAGTCATTGCATGTGTGTTCTTATACTAAAACCAGCACTAGAGTCTTTGTATGTGTGTTCCTATCAAGAACCAGACATGGATCAACCAGTGTTCATTGCATGTGTGTTCCTATCATGAACCACACATGGATCAACCAGTGGTCATTGCATGCGTGTTCCTGTCATGAACCACATATGGATCCACTAGAGTCATTGCATGTGTGTTTTTTCCACAAACCACACATGGATCAACCAGTGTTCATTGCATGTGTGTTCCTGTCATGAACCACACATGGATCAACCAGTGGTCATTGCATGTGTGTTCTTTCCGCAGACCACATATGGATCCACTAGAGTCATTGCATGTGTGTTATCTCCACAAAACACACATGGATCAACCAATGGCATTGCATGTGTATTCTTTTCACAAACCACATATGGATCAACCAATGGCATTGCATGTGTGTTCTTTTGACAAACGACATATGCATCAACCAATGGCATTGCATGTGTGTTCTTTTCACAAATCACATATGGATCCACCAGTGTTCACTGCATGTGTGTTCTTTCCACAAACCACTTATGGATCCACCAGTGTTCATTGCATGTGTGTTCTTTTCCACAAACCACATATGGATGCACTAGAGTCATTGCATGTGTGTTCCTATCACAAACCACATATGGACCCACTAGAGTCATTGCATGTGTGTTCTTATACTAATACCAGCACTAGAGTCATTGCATGTGTGTTCCTGTCAAGAACCACATATGGATCAACCAGTGTTCATTGCATGTGTGTTCCTGTCACAACCCACACATGGATCAACCAGTGGTCATTACATGTGTGTTATTTTCCGCAGACCACATATGGATCCACTAGAGTCATTGCATGTGTGTTCTTTCCATAAACCACATATGGACCCACTAGAGTCATTGCATGTGTGTTCTTATACTAAAACCAGCACTAGAGTCATTGCATGTGTGTTCTTATACTAAAACCAGCACTAGAGTCATTGCATGTGTGTTCCTGTCAAGAACCACACATGGATCCACCATTGTTCATTGCATGTGTGTTCCTGTCATGAACCACACATGGATCAACCAGTGGTTATTGCATGTGTGTTCTTTCCGCAGACCACATATGGATCCACTAGAGTCATTGCATGTGTGTTCTTTCCACAAACCACACATGGATCAACCAATGGCATTGCATGTGTGTTCTTTTCACAAACCACATATGGATCAACCAATGGCATTGCAGGTGTGTTCTTTACCACAAACCACACATGGATCCACCAGTGGTTACTCCATGTGTGTTCTGTCCACAAACCACTTTTGGATCCACCAGTGTTCACTACATGTGTGTTCTTTTCCACAAACCACATATGGATCCACCAGAGTCATTGCATGTGTGTTCTTTTCACAAACCACATATGGACCAACTAGAGTCATTGCATGTGTGTTCTTATACTAAAACCAGCACTAGAGTCATTGCATGTGTGTTCCTGTCAAGAACCACACATGGATCAACCAGTGTTCATTGCATGTGTGTTCCTGTCATGAACCACACAAGGATCAACTTGTGGTCATTGCATGTGTGTTCTTTCCGTAGACCACATATGGATCCAGTAGAGTCATTGCATGTGTGTTCTCTCCACAAACCACACATGGATTAACCAATGGAATTGCATGTGTGTTTTTTCACAAACCACATATGGATCAACCAATGGCATTGCAAGTTTGTTCTTTTCATAAATCATATATGGATCCACCAGTGTTCACTACATGTGTGTTCTTTCCACAAACCACTTATGGATCCACCAGTGTTCATTACATGTGTGTACTTTTCCACAAACCACATATGGATCCAATAGAGTCATTCCATGTGTGTTCCTTTCACAAACCACATATGGACCCACTAGAGTCATTGCATGTGTGTTCTTTTACTAAAACCAGCACTAGAGTCATTGCCTGTGTGTTCCTGTCAAGAACCACACATGGATCCACCAGTATTCATTCCATGTGTGTTCCTGTCTTGAACCACACATGGATTAGCCAGTGGTTATTGCATCTGTGTTCTTTCCGCAGACCACATACGGATCCACTAGAGTCATTGCATGTGTGTTCTTTCCGCAAACCACACATGGATCAACCAATGGCATTGCATGTGTGTTGTTTTCACGAATCACATATGGATCCACCAGTGTTCACTGCATGTGTGTTCTTTCCACAAACAACTTATGGATCCACCAGTGTTTGTTTCATGTGTGTTCTCTTCCACAAACCACACATGGATCCACCAGTGTTCACGGCATGTGTGTTCTTTCCACAAACCACTTATGGATCCACCAGTGTTCATTGCATGTGTGTTCTTTTCCACAAACCACATATGGATCCACTAGATTCATTGCATGTGTGTTCTTTTCACAAACCACATATGGACCCACTAGAGTCATTGCATGTCTGTTCTTATACTAAAACTAGCACTAGAGTCACTGCATGTGTGTTCATGTAAAGAACCACACCTGGATCAACTATTGTTCATTGCATGTGTGTTCCTGTCATGAACCACACATGGATCAACCAATGGTCATTGCATGTGTGTTATTTTCCACAAACGACATATGGATCCACTAGAGTCATTGCATGTGTGTTCTTTCCACAAACCACACATGGATTAACCAATGGCATTGCATGTGTGTTCTTTTCACAAACCACATATGGATCAACCAATGGCATTGCATGTGTGTTATTTTCACAAATCACATATGGATCCACCAGTGTTCACTACGTGTGTGTTCTTTCCACAAACCACTTATGGATCCACCATTCTTCATTGCATGTGTGTTCTTTTCCACAAACCACATATGGATCCACTAGAGTCATTGCATGTGTGTTCTTTTCACAAACCACATATGGACCCACTAGAGTCATTGCATGTATGTTCTTATACTAAAACCAGCACTAGAGTCATTGCATGTGTGTTCATGTAAAGAACCACACATGGATCAACTAGTGTTCATTGCATGTGTGTTCCTGTCATGAACCACACATGGATCAACCAATGGTCATTGCATGTGTGTTATTTTCGACAAACGACATATGGATCCACTAGAGTCATTGCATGTGTGTTCTTTCCACAAACCACACATGGATTAACCAATGGCATTGCATGTGTGTTCTTTTCACAAACCACATATGGATCAACCAATGGCATTGCATGTGTGTTCTTTTCACAAATCACATATGGATCCACCAGTGTTCATTGCATGTGTGTTCTTCCCACAAACCACTTATGGATCCACCAGTGTTCATTGCATGTGTGTTCTTTTCCACAAACCACATATGGATCCACTAGAGTCATTGCATGTGTGTTCTTTTCACAAACCACATATAGACCAACTAGAGTCATTGCATGTGTGTTCTTATACTAAAACCAGCACTAGAGTCATTGCATGTGTGTTCCTGTCAAGAACCACACATGGATCAACCAGTGTTCATTGCATGTGTGTTCTTGTAATGAACCACACATGGATCAACCAGTGGTCATTGCATGTGTGTTCTTTCCGCAGACCACATATGGATCTAGTAGAGTCATTGCATGTGTGTTCTCTCCACAAACCACACATGGATCTACCAATGGCATTGCATGTGTGTTCTTTTCACAAACCACACTTGGATCAACCAATGGCATTGCATGTGTGTTGTTTACACAAATCACATATGGATCCACCAGCGTTCACTGCTTGTGTGTTCTTTCCACAAACCACTTATGGATCCACCAGTGTTCATTGCATGTGTGTTCATTTCCACAAACGACATATGGATCCACTAGAGTCATGGCATGTGTGTTCTTTTCACAAACAACATATGGACCCACTAGAGTCATTGCATGTGTGTTCTTATACTAAAACCAGCACTAGAGTCATTGCATGTGTGTTCCTGTCAAGAACCACACACGGATCAACAAGTGTTATTGCATGTGTGTTCCTGTCATGAACCACACATGGATCAACCAGTGGTCATTGCATGTGTATTCTTTTCCACAAACGACATATGGATCCACTAGAGTCATTGCATGTGTGTTCTTTCCACAAACCACACATGGATTAACCAATGACAGTGCATGTGTGTTCTTTTCACAAACGACATATGGATCAACCAATCGCATTGCATTTGTGTTCTTTTCACAAATCTCATATGGATCCACCAGTGTTCACTTCATGTGTGTTCTTTCCACAAACCACTTATGGATCCACCAGTGTTCATTGCATGTGTTCTTTTCCGCAAACCACATATGGATCCACTAGAGTCATTGCATGTGTGTTGTTTTCACAAACCACATATAGACCAACTATAGTCATTGCATGTGTGTTCTTATACTAAAACCAGCACTAGAGTCATTGCATGTGTGTTCCTGTCAAGAACCACACATGGATCAACCAGTGTTCATTGCATGTGTGTTCTTGTCATGAACCACACATGGATCAACTAGTGGTCATTTCATGTGTGTTCTTTTCGTAGACCACATATGGATCCACTAGAGTCATTGCATGTGTGTTCTTTCCGCAAACCACACATGGATCAACCAATGGCATTGCTTGTGTGTTCTTTTCACAAACCACACTTGGATCAACTAATGGCATTGCATGTGTGTTGTTTACACAAATCACATATGGATCCACCAGTGTTCACTGCTTGTGTGTTCTTTCCACAAACCACTAATGGATCCACCAGTGTTCATTGCATGTGTGTTCTTTTCCACAAACCACATATGGATCCTCTAGAGTCATGGCATGTGTGTTCTTTTCAAAAACAACATATGGACCCACTAGAGTCATTGCATGTGTGTTCTTATACTAAAACCAGCACTAGAGTCATTGCATGTGTGTTCCTGTCAAGAACAACACATGGATCAACCAGTGTTCATTGCATGTGTGTTCTTGTCATGAACCACACATGGATCAACTAGTGGTCATTTCATGTGTGTTCTTTCCGCAGACCACATATGGATCCAGTAGAGTCATTGCATGTGTGTTCTCTCCACAAACCACACATGGATCAACCAATGGCATTGCATGTGTATTCTTTTCACAAACCACATATGGATCAACCAATGGCATTGCATGTGTGTTCTTTTCACAAATCACATATGGATCCACCAGTGTTCACTACATGTGTGTTCTTTCCACAAACCACTTATGGATCCACCAGTGTTCATTGCATGTGTGTTCTTTTCCACAAACCACATATGGATCCACTAGAGTCATTGCATGTGTGTTCCTTTCACAAACCACATATGGACCCACTAGAGTCATTGCATGTGTGTTCTTATACTAAAACCAGCACTAGAGTCATTGCATGTGTGTTCCTGTCAAGAACCACACATGGATCCACCAGTGTTCATTGCATGTGTGTTCCTGTCATGAACCCACATGGATCAACCGGTGGTTATTGCATGTGTGTTCTTTTCATGACCACATATGGATCCACTAGAGTCATTGCATGTGTGTTCTTTCCGCAAACCACACATGGATCAACCAATGGCATTGCTTGTGTGTTCTTTTCACAAACCACACTTGGATCAACCAATGGCATTGCATGTGTGTTGTTTACACAAATCACATATGGATCCACCAGTGTTCCTTTGCATGTGTGTTCTTTCCACAAACCACTTATGGATCCACCAGTGTTCATTGCATGTGTGTTCTTTTCCACAAACCACATATGGATCCACTAGAGTCATGGCATGTGTGATCTTTTCACAAACAACATATGGACCCACTAGAGTCATTGCATGTGTGTTCTTATACTAAAACCAGCACTAGAGTCATTGCATGTGTGTTCCTGTCAAGAACCACACATGGATCAACAAGTGTCATTGCATGTGTGTTCCTGTCATGAACCACACATGGATCAACCAGTGGTCATTGCATGTGTGTTCTTTTCCACAAACGACATATGGATCCACTAGAGTCATTGCATGTCTGTTCTTTCCACAAACCACACATGGATTAACCAATGACATTGCATGTGTGTTCTTTTCACAAACCACATATGGATCAACCAATCGCATTGCATTTGTGTTCTTTTCACAAATCTCATATGGATCCACCAGTGTTCACTTCATGTGTGTTCTTTCCACAAACCACTTATGGATCCACCAGTGTTCATTGCATGTGTGTTCTTTTCCACAAACCACATATGGATCCACTAGAGTCATTGCATGTGTGTTCTTTTCACAAACCACATATAGACCAACTAGAGTCATTGCATGTGTGTTCTTATACTAAAACTAGCACTAGAGTCATTGCATGTGTGTTCCTGTCAAGAACCACACATGGATCAACCAGCGTTCATTGCATATGTGTTCTTGTCATGAACCACACATGGATCAACCAGTGGTGATTTCATGTGTGTTCTTTCCGCAGACCACATATGGATCTAGTAGAGTCAATGCATGTGTGTTCTCTCCACAAACCACACATGGATCAACCAATGGCATTGCATGCGTGTTCTTTTCACAAACCACATATGGATCAACCAATGGCATTGCATGTGTGTTCTTTTCATAGATCACATATGGATCCACCAGTGTTCACTGCATGTGTGTTCTTTCCACAAACCACTTATGGATCCACCAGTGTTCATTGCATGTGTGTTCTTTTCCACAAACCACATATGGATCCACTAGAGTCATGGCATGTGTGATCTTTTCACAAACAACATATGGACCCACTAGAGTCATTGCATGTGTGTTCTTATACTAAAACCAGCACTAGAGTCATTGCATGTGTGTTCCTGTCAAGAACCACACATGGATCAACAAGTGTCATTGCATGTGTGTTCCTGTCATGAACCACACATGGATCAACCAGTGGTCATTGCATGTGTGTTCTTTTCCACAAACGACATATGGATCCACTAGAGTCATTGCATGTCTGTTCTTTCCACAAACCACACATGGATTAACCAATGACATTGCATGTGTGTTCTTTTCACAAACCACATATGGATCAACCAATCGCATTGCATTTGTGTTCTTTTCACAAATCTCATATGGATCCACCAGTGTTCACTTCATGTGTGTTCTTTCCACAAACCACTTATGGATCCACCAGTGTTCATTGCATGTGTGTTCTTTTCCACAAACCACATATGGATCCACTAGAGTCATTGCATGTGTGTTCTTTTCACAAACCACATATAGACCAACTAGAGTCATTGCATGTGTGTTCTTATACTAAAACTAGCACTAGAGTCATTGCATGTGTGTTCCTGTCAAGAACCACACATGGATCAACCAGCGTTCATTGCATATGTGTTCTTGTCATGAACCACACATGGATCAACCAGTGGTGATTTCATGTGTGTTCTTTCCGCAGACCACATATGGATCTAGTAGAGTCAATGCATGTGTGTTCTCTCCACAAACCACACATGGATCAACCAATGGCATTGCATGCGTGTTCTTTTCACAAACCACATATGGATCAACCAATGGCATTGCATGTGTGTTCTTTTCACAAATCACATATGGATCCACCAGTGTTCACTGCATGTGTGTTCTTTCCACAAACCACTTATGGATCCACCAGTGGTCATTGCATGTGTGTTCTTTTCCACAAACCACATATGGATCCACTAGAGTCATTGCATGTGTGTTCCTTTCACAAACCACATATGGACCCACTAGAGTCATTGCATGTGTGTTCTTATACTAAAACCAGCACTAGAGTCATTGCATGTGTGTTCATGTAAAGAACCACACATGGATCCACCAGTGTTCATTGCATGTGTGTTCCTGTCATGAACCACACATGGATCAACCAATGGTCATTGCATGTGTGTTATTTTCGACAAACGACATATGGATCCACTAGAGTCATTGCATGTGTGTTCTTTCCACAAACCACACATGGATCAACCAATGGCATTGCATGTGTGTTCTTTTCACAAACCACATATGGATCCACCAGTGTTCACTGCATGTCTGTTCTTTCCACAAACCACTTATGGATCCACCATGGTTCATTGCATGTGTGTTCTTTTCCACAAACCACATATGGATCCAATAGAGTCATTGCATGTGTGTTCCTTTCACAAACCACATATGGACCCACTAGAGTCATTGCATGTGTGTTTTTATACTAAAACCAACACTAGAGTCATTGCATGTGTGTTCCTGTCAAGAACCACACATGGATCCACCAGTGTTCATTGCATGTGTGTTCCTGTCATGAACCACACATGGATCAACCGGTGGTTATTGCATGTGTGTTCTTTTCGCAGACCACATATGGATCCACTAGAGTCATTGCATGTGTGTTCTTTCCGCAAACCACACATGGATCAACCAATGGCATTGCTTGTGTGTTCTTTTCACAAACCACACTTGGATCAACCAATGGCATTGCATGTGTGTTGTTTACACAAATCACATATGGATCCACCAGTGTTCACTGCTTGTGTGTTCTTGCCACAAACCACTGATGGATCCACCAGTGTTCATTGCATGTGTGTTCTTTTCCACAAACCACATATGGATCCACTAGAGTCATGGCATGTGTGTTCTTTTCACAAACAACATATGGACCCACTAGAGTCATTGCATGTGTGTTCTTATACTAAAACCAGCACTAGAGTCATTGCATGTGTGTTCCTGTCAAGAACCACATATGGATCAACCAGTGTTCATTGCATGTGTGTTCCTGTCACAACCCACACATGGATCAACCAGTGGTCATTACATGTGTGTTCTTTTCCGCAGACCACATATGGATCCACTAGAGTCATTGCATGTGTGTTCTTTCCATAAACCACATATGGACCCACTAGAGTCATTGCATGTGTGTTCTTATACTAAAACCAGCACTAGAGTCATTGCATGTGTGTTCCTGTCAAGAACCACACATGGATCAACAAGTGTCATTGCATGTGTGTTCCTGTCATGAACCACACATGGATCAACCAGTGGTCATTGCATGTGTGTTCTTTTCCACAAACGACATATGGATCCACTAGAGTCATTGCATGTGTGTTCTTTCCACAAACCACACATGCATTAACCAATGACATTGCATGTGTGTTCTTTTCACAAACCACATATGGATCAACCAATCGCATTGCATTTGTGTTCTTTTCACAAATCTCATATGGATCCACCAGTGTTCACTTCATGTGTGTTCTTTCCACAAACCACTTATGGATCCACCAGTGTTCATTGCATGTGTGTTCTTTTCCACAAACCACATATGGATCCACTAGAGTCATTGCATGTGTGTTCTTTTCACAAACCACATATAGACCAACTAGAGTCATTGCATGTGTGTTCTTATACTAAAACCAGCACTAGAGTCATTGCATGTGTGTTCCTGTCAAGAACCACACATGGATCAACCAGTGTTCATTGCATGTGTGTTCTTGTCATGAACCACACATGGATCAACCCGTGGTCATTTCATGTGTGTTCTTTCCGCAGACCACATATGGATCCAGTAGAGTCATGGCATGTGTGTTCTTTTCAGAAACAACATATGGACCCACTAGAGTCATTGCATGTGTGTTCTTATACTAAAACCAGCACTAGAGTCATTGCATGTGTGTTCCTGTCAAGAACAACACATGGATCAACCAGTGTTCATTGCATGTGTGTTCCTGTCATGAACCACACATGGATCAACCGGTTGTTATTGCATGTGTGTTCTTTTCGTAGACCACATATGGATCCACTAGAGTCATTGCATGTGTGTTCTTTCCGCAAACCACACATGGATCAACCAATGGCATTGCTTGTGTGTTCTTTTCACAAACCACACTTGGATCAACTAATGGCATTGCATGTGTGTTGTTTACCCAAATCACATATGGATCCACCAGTGTTCACTGCTTGTGTGTTCTTTCCACAAACCACTAATGGATCCACCAGTGTTCATTGCATGTGTGTTCTTTTCCACAAACCACATATGGATCCTCTAGAGTCATGGCATGTGTGTTCTTTTCAAAAACAACATATGGACCCACTAGAGTCATTGCATGTGTGTTCTTATACTAAAACCAGCACTAGAGTCATTGCATGTGTGTTCCTGTCAAGAACAACACATGGATCAACCAGTGTTCATTGCATGTGTGTTCTTGTCATGAACCACACATGGATCAACTAGTGGTCATTTCATGTGTGTTCTTTCCGCAGACCACATATGGATCCAGTAGAGTCATTGCATGTGTGTTCTCTCCACAAACCACACATGGATCAACCAATGGCATTGCATGTGTATTCTTTTCACAAACCACATATGGATCAACCAATGGCATTGCATGTGTGTTCTTTTCACAAATCACATATGGATCCACCAGTGTTCACTACATGTGTGTTCTTTCCACAAACCACTTATGGATCCACCAGTGTTCATTGCATGTGTGTTCTTTTCCACAAACCACATATGGATCCACTAGAGTCATTGCATGTGTGTTCCTTTCACAAACCACATATGGACCCACTAGAGTCATTGCATGTGTGTTCTTATACTAAAACCAGCACTAGAGTCATTGCATGTGTGTTCCTGTCAAGAACCACACATGGATCCACCAGTGTTCATTGCATGTGTGTTCCTGTCATGAACCCACATGGATCAACCGGTGGTTATTGCATGTGTGTTCTTTTCGCAGACCACATATGGATCCACTAGAGTCATTGCATGTGTGTTCTTTCCACAAACCACACATGGATCAACCAATGGCATTGCTTGTGTGTTCTTTTCACAAACCACACTTGGATCAACCAATGGCATTGCATGTGTGTTGTTTACACAAATCACATATGGATCCACCAGTGTTCACTGCATGTGTGTTCTTTCCACAAACCACTTATGGATCCACCAGTGTTCATTGCATGTGTGTTCTTTTCCACAAACCACATATGGATCCACTAGAGTCATGGCATGTGTGATCTTTTCACAAACAACATATGGACCCACTAGAGTCATTGCATGTGTGTTCTTATACTAAAACCAGCACTAGAGTCATTGCATGTGTGTTCC
The DNA here is from genome assembly GCA_023614405.1 of Avena insularis. Lineage (NCBI taxonomy): Eukaryota > Viridiplantae > Streptophyta > Magnoliopsida > Poales > Poaceae > Avena > Avena insularis. The sequence continues at coordinate 251,065,032 of CM042696.1, forward strand.
TGTCAAGAACCACACATGGATCAACAAGTGTCATTGCATGTGTGTTCCTGTCATGAACCACACATGGATCAACCAGTGGTCATTGCATGTGTGTTCTTTTCCACAAACGACATATGGATCCACTAGAGTCATTGCATGTCTGTTCTTTCCACAAACCACACATGGATTAACCAATGACATTGCATGTGTGTTCTTTTCACAAACCACATATGGATCAACCAATCGCATTGCATTTGTGTTCTTTTCACAAATCTCATATGGATCCACCAGTGTTCCCTTCATGTGTGTTCTTTCCACAAACCACTTATGGATCCACCAGTGTTCATTGCATGTGTGTTCTTTTCCACAAACCACATATGGATCCACTAGAGTCATTGCATGTGTGTTCTTTTCACAAACCACATATAGACCAACTAGAGTCATTGCATGTGTGTTCTTATACTAAAACTAGCACTAGAGTCATTGCATGTGTGTTCCTGTCAAGAACCACACATGGATCAACCAGCCTTCATTGCATATGTGTTCTTGTCATGAACCACACATGGATCAACCAGTGGTGATTTCATGTGTGTTCTTTCCGCAGACCACATATGGATCCAGTAGAGTCAATACATGTGTGTTCTCTCCACAAACCACACATGGATCAACCAATGGCATTGCATGCGTGTTCTTTTCACAAACCACATATGGATCAACCAATGGCATTGCATGTGTGTTCTTTTCACAAATCACATATGGATCCACCAGTGTTCACTGCATGTGTGTTCTTTCCACAAACCACTTATGGATCCACCAGTGTTCATTGCATGTGTGTTCTTTTCCATAAACCACATATGGATCCACTAGAGTCATTGCATGTGTGTTCCTTTCACAAACCACATATGGACCCACTAGAGTCATTGCATGTGTGTTCTTATACTAAAACCAGCACTAGAGTCATTGCATGTGTGTTCATGTAAAGAACCACACATGGATCAACCAGTGTTCATTGCATGTGTGTTCCTGTCATGAACCACACATGGATCAACCAATGGTCATTGCATGTGTGTTATTTTCGACAAACGACATATGGATCCACTAGAGTCATTGCATGTGTGTTCTTTCCACAAACCACACATGGATCAACCAATGGCATTGCATGTGTGTTCTTTTCACAAACCACATATGGATCCACCAGTGTTCACTGCATGTCTGTTCTTTCCACAAACCACTTATGGATCCACCATGGTTCATTGCATGTGTGTTCTTTTCCACAAACCACATATGGATCCAATAGAGTCATTGCATGTGTGTTCCTTTCACAAACCACATATGGACCCACTAGAGTCATTGCATGTCTATTTTTATACTAAAACCAGCACTAGAGTCATTGCATGTGTGTTCCTGTCAAGAACCACACATGGATCCACCAGTGTTCATTGCATGTGTGTTCCTGTCATGAACTACACATGGATCAACCGGTGGTTATTGCATGTGTGTTCTTTTCGCAGACCACATATGGATCCACTAGAGTCATTGCATGTGTGTTCTTTCCGCAAACCACACATGGATCAACCAATGGCATTGCTTGTGTGTTCTTTTCACAAACCACACTTGGATCAACCAATGGCATTGCATGTGTGTTGTTTACACAAATCACATATGGATCCACCAGTGTTCACTGCTTGTGTGTTCTTTCCACAAACCACTGATGGATCCACCAGTGTTCATTGCATGTGTGTTCTTTTCCACAAACCACATATGGATCCACTAGAGTCATGGCATGTGTGTTCTTTTCACAAACAACATATGGACCCACTAGAGTCATTGCATGTGTGTTCTTATACTAAAACCAGCACTAGAGTCATTGCATGTGTGTTCCTGTCAAGAACCACATATGGATCAACCAGTGTTCATTGCATGTGTGTTCCTGTCACAACCCACACATGGATCAACCAGTGGTCATTACATGTGTGTTCTTTTCCGCAGACCACATATGGATCCACTAGAGTCATTGCATGTGTGTTCTTTCCATAAACCACATATGGACCCACTAGAGTCATTGCATGTGTGTTCTTATACTAAAACCAGCACTAGAGTCATTGCATGTGTGTTCCTGTCAAGAACCACACATGGATCAACAAGTGTCATTGCATGTGTGTTCCTGTCATGAACCACACATGGATCAACCAGTGGTCATTGCATGTGTGTTCTTTTCCACAAATGACATATGGATCCACTAGAGTCATTGCATGTGTGTTCTTTCCACAAACCACACATGCATTAACCAATGACATTGCATGTGTGTTCTTTTTACAAACCACATATGGATCAACCAATCGCATTGCATTTGTGTTCTTTTCACAAATCTCATATGGATCCACCAGTGTTCACTTCATGTGTGTTCTTTCCACAAACCACTTATGGATCCACCAGTGTTCATTGCATGTGTGTTCTTTTCCACAAACCACATATGGATCCACTAGAGTCATTGCATGTGTGTTCTTTTCACAAACCACATATAGACCAACTAGAGTCATTGCATGTGTGTTCTTATACTAAAACCAGCACTAGAGTCATTGCATGTGTGTTCCTGTCAAGAACCACACATGGATCAACCAGTGTTCATTGCATGTGTGTTCTTGTCATGAACCACACATGGATCAACCAGTGATCATTTCATGTGTGTTCTTTCCGCAGACCACATATGGATCCAGTAGAGTCATGGCATGTGTGTTCTTTTCAGAAACAACATATGGACCCACTAGAGTCATTGCATGTGTGTTCTTATACTAAAACCAGCACTAGAGTCATTGCATGTGTGTTCCTGTCAAGAACAACACATGGATCAACCAGTGTTCATTGCATGTGTGTTCTTGTCATGAACCACACATGGATCAACTAGTGGTCATTTCATGTGTGTTCTTTCCGCAGACCACATATGGATCTAGTAGAGTCATTGCATGTGTGTTCTCTCCACAAACCACACATGGATCAACCAATGGCATTGCATGTGTGTTCTTTTCACAAACCACATATGGATCAACCAATGGCATTGCATGTGTGTTCTTTTCACAAATCACATATGGATCCACCAGTGTTCACTGCATGTGTGTTCTTTCCACAAACCACTTATGGATCCACCAGTGTTCATTGCATGTGTGTTCTTTTCCACAAACCACATATGGATCCACTAGAGTCATTGCATGTGTGTTCCTTTCACAAACCACATATGGACCCACTAGAGTCATTGCATGTGTGTTCTTATACTAAAACCAGCACTAGAGTCATTGCATGTGTGTTCCTGTCAAGAACCACACATGGATCCACCGATGTTCATTGCATGTGTGTTCTGTCATGAACCACACATGGATCAACCGTGGTTATTGCATGTGTGTTCTTTCGCATGAGACCACATATGGATCCACTAGAGTCATTGCATGTGTGTTCTTTCCGCAAACCACATGGATCAACCAATGGCATTGCTTGTGTGTTCTTTTCACAAACCACACTTGGATCAACCAATGGCATTGCATGTGTGTTGTTTACACAAATCACATATGGATCCACCAGTGTTCACTGCATGTGTGTTCTTTCCACAAACCACTTATGGATCCACCAGTGTTCATTGCATGTGTGTTCTTTTCCACAAACCACATATGGATCCACTAGAGTCATGGCATGTGTGATCTTTTCACAAACAACATATGGACCCACTAGAGTCATTGCATGTGTGTTCTTATACTAAAACCAGCACTAGAGTCATTGCATGTGTGTTCCTGTCAAGAACCACACATGGATCAACAAGTGTCATTGCATGTGTGTTCCTGTCATGAACCACACATGGATCAACCAGTGGTCATTGCATGTGTGTTCTTTTCCACAAACGACATATGGATCCACTAGAGTCATTGCATGTCTGTTCTTTCCACAAACCACACATGGATTAACCAATGACATTGCATGTGTGTTCTTTTCACAAACCACATATGGATCAACCAATCGCATTGCATTTGTGTTCTTTTCACAAATCTCATATGGATCCACCAGTGTTCACTTCATGTGTGTTCTTTCCACAAACCACTTATGGATCCACCAGTGTTCATTGCATGTGTGTTCTTTTCCACAAACCACATATGGATCCACTAGAGTCATTGCATGTGTGTTCTTTTCACAAACCACATATAGACCAACTAGAGTCATTGCATGTGTCTTCTTATACTAAAACCAACACTAGAGTCATTGCATGTGTGTTCCTGTCAAGAACCACACATGGATCAACCAACGTTCATTGCATGTGTGTTCTTGTCATGAACCACACATGGATCAACCAGTGGTGATTTCATGTGTGTTCTTTCCGCAGACCACATATGGATCCAGTAGAGTCATTGCATGTGTGTTCTCTCCACAAACCACACATGGATCAACCAATGGCATTGCATGCGTGTTCTTTTCACAAACCACATATGGATCAACCAATGGCATTGCATGTGTGTTCTTTTCACAAATCACAAATGGATCCACCAGTGTTCACTGCATGTGTGTTCTTTCCACAAACCACTTATGGATCCACCAGTGTTCATTGCATGTGTGTTCTTTTCCACAAACCACATATGGATCCACTAGAGTCATTGCATGTGTGTTCCTTTCACAAACCACATATGGACCCACTAGAGTCATTGCATGTGTGTTCTTATACTAAAACCAGCACTAGAGTCATTGCATGTGTGTTCCTGTCAAGAACCACACATGGATCCACCAGTGTTTATTGCATGTGTGTTCCTGTCATGAACCACACATGGATCAACCGGTGGTTATTGCATGTGTGTTCTTTTCGTAGACCACATATGGATCCACTAGAGTCATTGCATGTGTGTTCTTTCCACAAACCACACATGGATCAACCAATGGCATTGCATGTGTGTTCTTTTCACAAACCACATATGGATCCACCAGTGTTCACTGCATGTCTGTTCTTTCCACAAACCACTTATGGATCCACCATGGTTCATTGCATGTGTGTTCTTTTCCACAAACCACATATGGATCCAATAGAGTCATTGCACGTGTGTTCCTTTCACAAACCACATATGGACCCACTAGAGTCATTGCATGTGTGTTTTTATACTAAAACCAGCACTAGAGTCATTGCATGTGTGTTCCTGTCAAGAACCACACATGGATCCACCAGTGTTCATTGCATGTGTGTTCCTGTCATGAACCACACATGGATCAACCAATGGCATTGCATGTGTGTTCTTTTCACAAATCACATATGGATCCACCAGTGTTCACTGCATGTGTGTTCTTTCCACAAACCACTTATGGATCCACCAGTGTTCATTGCATGTGTGTTCTTTTCCACAAACCACATATGGATCCACTAGAGTCATTGCATGTGTGTTCCTTTCACAAACCACATATGGACCCACTAGAGTCATTGCATGTGTGTTCTTATACTAAAACCAGCACTAGAGTCATTGCATGTGTGTTCCTGTCAAGAACCACACATGGATCCACCAGTGTTCATTGCATGTGTGTTCCTGTCATGAACCACACATGGATCAACCGGTGGTTATTGCATGTGTGTTCTTTTCGCAGACCACATATGGATCCACTAGAGTCATTGCATGTGTGTTCTTTCCGCAAACCACACATGGATCAACCAATGGCATTGCTTGTGTGTTATTTTCACAAACCACACTTGGATCAACCAATGGCATTGCATGTGTGTTGTTTACACAAATCACATATGGATCCACCAGTGTTCACTGCATGTGTGTTCTTTCCACAAACCACTTATGGATCCACCAGTGTTCATTGCATGTGTGTTCTTTTCCACAAACCACATATGGATCCACTAGAGTCATGGCATGTGTGATCTTTTCACAAACAACATATGGACCCACTAGAGTCATTGCATGTGTGTTCTTATACTAAAACCAGCACTAGAGTCATTGCATGTGTGTTCCTGTCAAGAACCACACATGGATCAACAAGTGTCATTGCATGTGTGTTCCTGTCATGAACCACACATGGATCAACCAGTGGTCATTGCATGTGTGTTCTTTTCCACAAACGACATATGGATCCACTAGAGTCATTGCATGTCTGTTCTTTCCACAAACCACACATGGATTAACCAATGACATTGCATGTGTGTTCTTTTCACAAACCACATATGGATCAACCAATCGCATTGCATTTGTGTTCTTTTCACAAATCTCATATGGATCCACCAGTGTTCACTTCATGTGTGTTCTTTCCACAAACCACTTATGGATCCACCAGTGTTCATTGCATGTGTGTTCTTTTCCACAAACCACATATGGATCCACTAGAGTCATTGCATCTGTGTTCTTTTCACAAACCACATATAGACCAACTAGAGTCATTGCATGTGTCTTCTTATACTAAAACCAACACTAGAGTCATTGCATGTGTGTTCCTGTCAAGAACCACACATGGATCAACCAACGTTCATTGCATGTGTGTTCTTGTCATGAACCACACATGGATCAACCAGTGGTGATTTCATGTGTGTTCTTTCCGCAGACCACATATGGATCCAGTAGAGTCATTGCATGTGTGTTCTCTCCACAAACCACACATGGATCAACCAATGGCATTGCATGCGTGTTCTTTTCACAAACCACATATGGATCAACCAATGGCATTGCATGTGTGTTCTTTTCACAAATCACAAATGGATCCACCAGTGTTCACTGCATGTGTGTTCTTTCCACAAACCACTTATGGATCCACCAGTGTTCATTGCATGTGTGTTCTTTTCCACAAACCACATATGGATCCACTAGAGTCATTGCATGTGTGTTCCTTTCACAAACCACATATGGACCCACTAGAGTCATTGCATGTGTGTTCTTATACTAAAACCAGCACTAGAGTCATTGCATGTGTGTTCCTGTCAAGAACCACACATGGATCCACCAGTGTTTATTGCATGTGTGTTCCTGTCATGAACCACACATGGATCAACCGGTGGTTATTGCATGTGTGTTCTTTTCGTAGACCACATATGGATCCACTAGAGTCATTGCATGTGTGTTCTTTCCACAAACCACACATGGATCAACCAATGGCATTGCATGTGTGTTCTTTTCACAAACCACATATGGATCCACCAGTGTTCACTGCATGTCTGTTCTTTCCACAAACCACTTATGGATCCACCATGGTTCATTACATGTGTGTTCTTTTCCACAAACCACATATGGATCCAATAGAGTCATTGCATGTGTGTTCCTTTCACAAACCACATATGGACCCACTAGAGTCATTGCATGTGTGTTTTTATACTAAAACCAGCACTAGAGTCATTGCATGTGTGTTCCTGTCAAGAACCACACATGGATCCACCAGTGTTCATTGCATGTGTGTTCCTGTCATGAACCACACATGGATCAACCGGTGGTTATTGCATGTGTGTTCTTTTCGCAGACCACATATGGATCCACTAGAGTCATTGCATGTGTGTTCTTTCCGCAAACCACACATGGATCAACCAATGGCATTGCTTGTGTGTTCTTTTCACAAACCACACTTGGATCAACCAATGGCATTGCATGTGTGTTGTTTACACAAATCACATATGGATCCACCAGTGTTCACTGCTTGTGTGTTCTTTCCACAAACCACTGATGGATCCACCAGTGTTCATTGCATCTGTGTTCTTTTCCACAAACCACATATGGATCCACTAGAGTCATGGCATGTGTGTTCTTTTCACAAACAACATATGGACCCACTAGAGTCATTGCATGTGTGTTCTTATACTAAAACCAGCACTAGAGTCATTGCATGTGTGTTCCTGTCAAGAACCACATATGGATCAACCAGTGTTCATTGCATGTGTGTTCCTGTCACAACCCACACATGGATCAACCAGTGGTCATTACATGTGTGTTCTTTTCCGCAGACCACATATGGATCCACTAGAGTCATTACATGTGTGTTCTTTCCACAAACCACATTTGGACCCACTAGAGTCATTGCATGTGTGTTCTTATACTAAAACCAGCACTAGAGTCATTGCATGTGTGTTCCTGTCAAGAACCACACATGGATCAACAAGTGTCATTGCATGTGTGTTCCTGTCATGAACCACACATGGATCAACCAGTGGTCATTGCATGTGTGTTCTTTTCCACAAACGGCATATGGATCCACTAGAGTCATTGCATGTGTGTTCTTTCCACAAACCACACATGGATTAACCAATGACATTGCATGTGTGTTCTTTTCACAAACCACATATGGATCAACCAATCGCATTGCATTTGTGTTCTTTTCACAAATCTCATATGGATCCACCAGTGTTCACTTCATGTGTGTTGTTTCCACAAACCACTTATGGATCCACCAGTGTTCATTGCATGTGTGTTCTTTTCCACAAACCACATATGGATCCACCAGAGTCATTGCATGTGTGTTCTTTTCACAAACCACATATAGACCAACTACAGTCATTGCATGTGTGTTCTTATACTAAAACCAGCACTAGAGTCATTGCATGTGTGTTCCTGTCAAGAACCACACATGGATCAACCAGTGTTCATTGCATGTGTGTTCTTGTCATGAACCACACATGGATCAACCAGTGGTCATTTCATGTGTGTTCTTTCCGCAGACCACATATGGATCCAGTAGAGTCATTGCATGTGTGTTCTCTCCACAAACCACACATGGATCAACCATTGGCATTGCATGCGTGTTCTTTTCACAAACCACATATGGATCAACCAATGGCATTGAATGTGTGTTCTTTTCACAAATCACATATGGATCCACCAGTGTTCACTGCATGTGTGTTCTTTCCACAAACCACTTATGGATCCACCAGTGTTCATTGCATGTGTGTTCTTTTCAACAAACCACATATGGATCCACTAGAGTCATTGCATGTGTGTTCCTTTCACAAACCACATATGGACCCACTAGAGTCATTGCATGTGTATTCTTATACTAAAACCAGCACTAGAGTCATTGCATGTGTGTTCCTGTCAAGAACCACACATGGATCCACCAGTGTTTATTGCATGTGTGTTCCTGTCATGAACCACACATGGATCAACCGGTGGTTATTGCATGTGTGTTCTTTTCGTAGACCACATATGGATCCACTAGAGTCATTGCATGTGTGTTCTTTCCACAAACCACACATGGATCAACCAATGGCATTGCATGTGTGTTCTTTTCACAAACCACATATGGATCCACCAGTGTTCACTGCATGTCTGTTCTTTCCACAAACCACTTATGGATCCACCATGGTTCATTGCATGTGTGTTCTTTTCCATAAACCACATATGGATCCAATAGAGTCATTGCATGTGTGTTCCTTTCACAAACCACATATGGACCCACTAGAGTCATTGCATGTGTGTTTTTATACTAAAACCAGCACTAGAGTCATTGCATGTGTGTTCCTGTCAAGAACCACACATGGATCCACCAGTGTTAATTGCATGTGTGTTCCTGTCATGAACCACACATGGATCAACCGGTGGTTATTGCATGTGTGTTCTTTTCGCAGACCACATATGGATCCACTAGAGTCATTGCATGTGTGTTCTTTCCGCAAACCACACATGGATCAACCAATGGCATTGCTTGTGTGTTCTTTTCACAAACCAAACTTGGATCAACCAATGGCATTGCATGTGTGTTGTTTACACAAATCACATATGGATCCACCAGTGTTCACTGCTTGTGTGTTCTTTCCACAAACCACTGATGGATCCACCAGTGTTCATTGCATGTGTGTTCTTTTCCACAAACCACATATGGATCCACTAGAGTCATGGCATGTGTGTTCTTTTCACAAACAACATATGGACCCACTAGAGTCATTGCATGTGTGTTCTTATACTAAAACCAGCACTAGAGTCATTGCATGTGTGTTCCTGTCAAGAACCACATATGGATCAACCAGTGTTCATTGCATGTGTGTTCCTGTCACAACCCACACATGGATCAACCAGTGGTCATTGCATGTGTGTTCTTTTCCGCAGACCACATATGGATCCACTAGAGTCATTGCATGTGTGTTCTTTCCACAAACGACATATGGACCCACTAGAGTCATTGCATGTGTGTTCTTATACTAAAACCAGCACTAGAGTCATTGCATGTGTGTTCCTGTCAAGAACCACACATGGATCAACAAGTGTCATTGCATGTGTGTTCCTGTCATGAACCACACATGGATCAACCAGTGGTCATTGCATGTGTGTTCTTTTCCACAAACGACATATGGATCCACTAGAGTCATTGCATGTGTGTTCTTTCCACAAACCACACATGGATTCACCAATGACATTGCATGTGTGTTCTTTTCACAAACCACATATGGATCAACCAATCGCATTGTATTTGTGTTCTAATCACAAATCTCATATGGATCCACCAGTGTTCACTTCATGTGTGTTCTTTCCACAAACCACTTATGGATCCATCAGTGTTCATTGCATGTGTGTTCTTTTCCACAAACCACATATGGATCCACTAGAGTCATTGCATGTGTGTTCTTTTCACAAACCACATATAGACCAACTAGAGTCATTGCATGTGTGTTCTTATACTAAAACCAGCACTAGAGTCATTGCATGTGTGTTCCTGTCAAGAACCACACATGGATCAACCAGTGTTCATTGTCATGAACCACACATGGATCAACCAGTGGTCATTTCATGTGTGTTCTTTCCGCAGACCACATATGGATCCACTAGAGTCATTGCGTGTGTGTTCCTTTCACAAACCACATATGGACCCACTAGAGTCATTGCATGTGTGTTCTTATACTAAAACCAGCACTAGAGTCATTGCATGTGTTTTCCTGTCAAGAACCACACATGGATCCACCAGTGTTTATTGCATGTGTGTTCCTGTCATGAACCACACATGGATCAACCGGTGGTTATTGCATGTGTGTTCTTTTCGCAGACCACATATGGATCCACTAGAGTCATTGCATGTGTGTTCTTTCCACAAACCACACATGGATCAACCAACGGCATTGCATGTGTGTTCTTTTCACAAACCACATATGGATCCACCAGTGTTCACTGCATGTCTGTTCTTTCCACAAACCACTTATGGATCCACCATGGTTCATTGCATGTGTGTTCTTTTCCACAAACCACATATGGATCCAATAGAGTCATTGCATGTGTGTTCCTTTCACAAACCACATATGGACCCACTAGAGTCATTGCATGTGTGTTCTTATACTAAAACCAGCACTAGAGTCATTGCATGTGTGTTCACGAGAACCACACATGGATCCTGATGTTCATTGCATGTGTGTTCCTGTCATGAACCACACATGGATCAACCAGTGGTTATTGCATGTGTGTTCTTTCCGCAGACCACATATGGATCCACTAGAGTCATTGCATGTGTGTTCTTTCCATAAACCACACATGGATCAACAATTGGCATTGCATGTGTGTTCTTTTCACAAACCACATATGGATCCACCAATGGCATTGCATGTGTGTTCTTTTCACAAATCACATATGGATCCACCAGTGTTCACTGCATGTGTGTTCTTTCAACAAACCACTTATGGATCCACAAGTGTTCATTGCATGTGTGTTCTTTTCCACAAACCACATATGGATCCACTAGATTCATTGGATGTGTGTTCTTTTCACAAACCACATATGGACCCACTAGAGTCATTGCATGTGTGTTCTTATACTAAAACTAGCACTAGAGTCATTGCATGTGTGTTTCTATCAAGAACCACATATGGATCAACCAGTGTTCATTGCATGTGTGTTCCTGTCACAACCCACACATGGATCAACCAGTGGTCATTGCATGTGTGTTCTTTTCCGCAGACCACATATGGATCCACTAGAGTCATTGCATGTGTGTTCTTTCCACAAACCACACATGGATCAAAAAATGGCATTGCATGTGTGTTCTTTTCACAAACCACATATGGATCAACCAATGGCATTGCATGTGTGTTCTTTTCATAGATCACATATGGATCCACCAGTGTTCACTGCATGTGTGTTCTTTCCACAAACCACTTATGGATCCACCAGTGTTCATTGCATTTGTGTTCTTTTCCACAAACCACATATGGATCCACTAGAGTCATTGCATGTGTGTTCTTTTCACAAACCACATATGGACCCACTAGAGTCATTGCATGTGTGTTCTTATACTAAAACCAGCACTAGAGTCATTGCATGTGTGTTCCTATCAAGAACCAGACATGGATCAACCAGTGTACATTGCATGTGTGTTCCTATCATGAACCACACATGGATCAACCAGTGGTCATTGCATGTGTGTTCCTGTCATGAACCACACATGGATCCACTAGAGTCATTGCATGTGTGTTTTTTCCACAAACCACACATGGATCAACCAGTGTTCATTGCATGTGTGTTCCTGTCATGAACCACACATGGATCAACCAGTGGTCATTGCATGTGTGTTCTTTCCGCAGACCACATATGGATCCACTAGAGTCATTGCATGTGTGTTATCTCCACAAACCACACATGGATCAACCAATGGCATTGCATGTGTATTATTTTCACAAACCACATATGGATCAACCAATGGCATTGCATGTGTGTTCTTTTCACAAGTCACATATGGATCCACCAGTGTTCACTTCATGTGTGTTGTTTCCACAAACCACTTATGGATCCACCAGTGTTCATTGTATGTGTGTTCTTTTCCACAAACCACATATGGATCCACTAGAGTCATTGCATGTGTGTTCCTTTCACAAACCACATATGGACCCACAAGAGTCATTGCATGTGTGTTCTTATACTAAAACCAGCACTAGAGTCATTGCATGTGTTCCTGTCATGAACCACACATGGATCAACCAGTGCTTATTGCATGTGTGTTCTTTTCCACAAACCACTTATGGATCCACCAGTGTTCATTGCATGTGTGTTCTTTCCATGGACCACATATGGATCCACTAGAGTCATTGCATGTGTGTTCTTTCCACAAACCACACATGGATTAACCAATGGCATTGCATGTCTGTTCTTTCCACAAACCACATATGGATTAACCAGTGGTCATTGCATCTGTGTCCTTTTCCACAAACCACACATGGATCCACCAGTGGTCACTACATGTGTGTTCTTTCCACAAACCACTTGTGGATCCACCAGTGTTCATTGCATGTGTGTTCTTTTCCACAAACCACATATGGATCCACTAGAGTCATTGCATGTGTGTTCTTTTCACAAACCACATATGGACCCACTAGAGTCATTGCATGTGTGTTCTTATACTAAAACTAGCACTAGAGTCATTGCATGTGTGTTCCTGTCATGAACCACACATGGATCAACCAGTGGTTATTGCATGTGTGTTCTTTTCCACAAACCACTTATGGATCCACTAGTGGTCATTGCATGTGTGTTCTTTTCCACAAACGAAATATGGATTGATACATTGCAAATGTATCTATAATTTTTTATGTGCAATGCTTGGTTTTATCCACTTTCTTGTGTTTTGTCCACAGTTTGGAGTACTTTTCATATGATTTCTTGGACTAACCTATTAACAAGAGCCACAGTGCCAGCTGCCGGTTTTCTGCTATTTTTGGTTCTAGGAAAGTCAGAAAATGAATATTCTCGGAATTGGACGGGACAAAAGCCAAAGTGCCTATTTTCCGGAAGTCATCAGATGCCAGAGTACAAGACGGAGAGGGGCCAGGGGGCCACCACACCACCTGGCTGCACGGCCCAGCCTGGCCTGCGCCGGGGGTGGTCTGGCCGCCTCCGGCACCCCCTCGGCCTCTCCTTCCGCCTATATATTGCCTCCGATACCAAAACCCTAAGTACCCGATCAAAAATCCACGAAAGAGTCTGTAGCCGCCGTCATCTCCATCCCTAGATCGGGAGGGATCTGAAGCTCTTCCGGCACCTGCGGAGAGAATTCACCACGAGGCCTTCTTCATCACCATGCAAGCCTCCGGTGTGATGCGTGAGTAGTTCATCCTTGTACTACGGATCCATGTAGTAGCTAGATGGCTGGTTCTCCTCCTTTGTGCTTTCATGTCTAGATCTTGTGAGCTCCGTTCATGATCAAGATCATCTATTTGTAATTCTACATGTTTTGTTTGTGGGGATCCGATGGATATTGAGATACTATTTCAGATTGATTATTGATTCTATCATGTATTTGTTATTTGTGATCTTGCATGCTTTCCGTTGTTAGTAGCTATCTTGGCCAAGTAGATGCTAGCAACTCCAAGAGTTAGTATTTATGCTCGATAGTGGGTTCATGCCTCTGGTAATCTGGGGAAGTGACATAAATCTCTAACGTACTAGATGTGCTGTTGCTACTAGGGAGAAAACAACAATCCTTTGTTCATAGAACAATCGTATTGTTTACTTTACACGTAATTCGTAAAGCAATAATCTGTTGCTTGCAACTTAATACTAGAGGGGGTTCGGATGATGACCTGAAGGTGGATTATTAGTCATAGATGCAGTTGGATGGCGGTATATGTATAATGTTGTAATGCCCAATCAAGTCTCAAAGGAGTCAAGATGATTAGTATATGCATGTATTGCTTTCTCGATGTTTGTCAATTGCCCTGCTAAAATTTGTTCACCCAACATGTTATCTATCTTAAGGAGAGCCACCTCTAGTGAACTATGGATCCCAGTCCTTTTCTTTTACATACAATCTACAAACTATTTACTGCTTTGTGTTTACTTTCTGCAAACTATTACTTCCTTCCATTTGATACGTTTAATCCTTTGTTTTCAGCAAAACACGGTGAGATTGACAACCTCATCGCAAGTTGGGGACAAAGTTCTGTGGTTGTGTTGTGCAGGTCTCCACGTTGCTACTAGCACTGGTAGCATACTGCCAAGCTAGCTTAACACCTTTGGGGTGTTTCGTTGCTCCTACTGGATTGATAACTTTGGTTTCATAACTGAGGGAAACTTGCTGCTGTGCTCATCATGCCTTCCTCTTGGGGTTCACAACGAGCTCTACATCAACACCGAGCCATCAAGCATTTTTGGGGCGCCGTTGCCGGGGAGTCAAGGACATCTTCACAAGGGGAGTCCATCATAACCAATCTCTTTACTTTGTTATTTTTGTTTTGCTTAGTTTCTTTTTGCTTTGTTTGCTTGCTTTGTTATCAAAAACACAAAAAAATTAGTTTTACTAGTTTGCTTTCTTATTTGAAAACACAAAAAAAATTAGGTCTCCTTTAGTTGTCACCTCTTCCTTAGATCACCATGTTGATCCCCAAATTCACCCTGAAAGATCTTTCAATTGGTAGTGGTTCTATAATTGGGAAAGATAATATTGAAGAATTCTTTAATCATGTTAGTAAGCATGAAGATACTGAGGATAGATCCGTTGCAAAACTTGCTCCAAACTATGAGATTGTTGCAGCTTCTTTAATTCACGTGTTAGAAGCTAGGTTTGTTAACCTCAACCCCTTAATGCAAATAATGTTTCTTAAGCTTAAAGAAATTGAGGACCCTGAAAAGAGGGATTTTATTCTAGAAACTTTGTTTAAGGAGTTCTATGATGTTGCCAAGGAAGCTAGGAAAGTCTTTGAACGTTTCAATATGCTAGGCTCATGTGTAGATGTTGTTGGTACACGAGAAAAGATGAACAAAACCGAACCTAATGGAGAGGAACCTAAGATACCAATACCATTTAAACTAGTAGCAATACATGATGCCATAGAAAAGAATCTTGATTGGATTATTCTTGCAAACCCTTTTGATGAGAATAGTGAACCTAAGAGCGTTGAGAGAGGATCCTCTAGAACTTATTTGGATGATATACCTTGCCTTGTTGAAAATATTTCTGGTATTGATCTTAATGCTTCTTCATTTGAGAACACTTGATTCTTTCTTGCTTCTTATGCCTAACTTAAAGGCGTTAAAGAAAAGTACTTAGTGGGAGATAACCCAAAAGTTTTAGATGAGTATTGGAAGTAATTACTTCAATAATAACCGCTCCTTATCCTTTTTATTTGCTTTTTGTGCCAATAGTAACCTCTAATGAGAGAGAAGTAATGATTGGGAAAGTTGCTGTCTCGAAACAGATTTTTGTGCTTCACTGTAAAAATTCGTGTAAAATCTCTTAATGTCTTTTTGAGGCGTCAATTTTTTTGCTTCTGACCTAGGTTGTTATCTAACTTTCGTTAGTTCAACACTTTTTGATTTGAGCAACAGAAGGTCTTCGAAAAAATCGTCTTTACCTGCTGGTCTGTTTTGACAGATTTCTGCCATTTTCTGCATTTGCTTCTTGTTGGTTCCTTTTTGAGTTTTTTGCGGAATTGAGCTTTTTGAGGGAAGTGCTACAGTAGCTAGTTTTCTAATGGAAGTTTATTTGGTGTTATAACTTAACCTTAAGACTTATTTATCTTGAGTGCACTAATGTTGATAATAAAGATTGTGTGAAGTTTTGTGTGAAGGAAAAATTTCAGGTGTATGGAAGGAATGAGTAATGAGATGAAGGATGGACTAAAGCTTAAGCTTGGGGATGCCACGCGTGTCACCCCAAGAAATATCCAATAAGTACAAGCATCAAAGCTTGGGTATGCCCAAGGCATCCCCTTCTTCATCAATAAAAAATCCCAGGTTTCTTCCAAACACTTCATTTTTATTGTTTCATGCACAGTTGTGTTGTTCTTGGAGCGTCTTCTTTTTCGTTTTCGTTTTGTTTTTTCGTTTGCTTTGGTTTTCTTAGTTTGCTGAATACATTTGTTGGACCCCCTCTTTCATACATTTGTTTGCAAATAGTTTGGTTTGATTTGGAAAAGAGTAGGAAAGTTCATACTTATGTGGTAAAAAGAGCTTGTTTGTGACTGTGGCCTATGCTCTATCATGCCATGCTTGGTATTGTTTTGGCTTTATGCTTAGTATTCTTTGTTGTAGCATGACTTGTTATAAACAATTGAGATTGCTTAATGTGCCTTGGATGAATCATGCGTTGTTTTAGCATATTAAAGCTTAGTATAGTGGTATTCTCCTTTGATGCTTTATTTGGGTTGACTTGGCGCATGCTCACACCATGTTATGACTATCTCAAGTCACCATAAGCCTTTATGATCCTTTAGTTTTCACCTTGTAGTATCACTTTATGCTTTGATCAATGATGTGTTGTCGGTCTGCATGATTATGGCCATTATTGCTCTCTTAGTTTGTCGCCCCCAGTCTTTTGCTAGCCTCCACAACCAAGTATGAGTTCCACTCATGCATCCAACTCCCTAAACCAAGTTATTCCAAAGAGTCCACCATACCTACCTACTAGCTTATGCTATTCCAAGTATATTCATGATTTTGTTTACCTTCCAAATTAAACTTGTTATGAGAAAACTAGTGATTAAAGCTCTCACGAACTTGATGGCACACTTTACTTTTCTTGCCCTTGATAAACTTGAACCATTGTGTCGTCTATGTTGTATATGCTTGCACTTTTTTGTTGGGAATTAGCAGAACCATGCTTTCACGGGGAACGCTTTCAACATTGCACTTGGTACTTGTACCTAGTTGATATCATGCTCTTTTGTATATGGATGTCGTCGGTGTGAAATGAAAGGGGAGCTTGTAAGTCCTTGGAGTTATGTATATGTGTTAGAGAAAGCGCTTTGGCATTTGGTCTAATCCATGCTGACATGGTGGAAACCTGCATCGTAACCATAATGAGTTGTCTATGAAACATTCTTCTTATAAAAAAAGAGTCCTATATTGAGAAAAAAGAGAAAGAGAAAAAAAGAGATATGAAAAGAGGAAAGAGAGAAAAAAGCACCATATTCCCATGGTTAATAAGAAGATTGTTGAGATGCTCGTTGTCTGCTTGCCTTGTCATTTTGATATGGGGATTCTCCCGTATCATCGGGCAAGGTACCCGTTGGTTCTCTATGATACACATGTACTTACGATGACAAGAACTTACAGGTGACTAAACTTGAGTAGCATGAGGAGCGGACCTCGTATACAAGGGACATGAGATTTCTGACTTATACTTCGTCAAGCATGTACACCATAGTTTGTTCACTTTAACCTTAATCACTTCAAGATGCTTATGATAGGGGCAATGAGAGCTGAAAGCTATAAGTACCATAGTTTTTGGAAGCTCTTTATGAGACTTGAATCCCTACTTCCTTTTATGAAGGCCTTTCTTCCACCATTATATTGAGTCTCCACCTTCTACCTTTATGCACCTACTTTGAGAGCATAGTGGCCATTCTTAGTTCTATGTGCATTGTCCCAAGATTAGTTGATTGATGCATAACTTGATATTGCTTGTTTTAAACTATTTGTATCTAGTCACTCTTATGAACTTTGAAGGTGTCCTATGCATTTATATTTGCTACTCTATGAAGGACAAGCTGAATACTATTATGCTATGTTTTCTTTATGTGAAACAAACAAATGTCTTGCAAAGCATTGTTATTCATGAATCTTTTGTTTGTGCCTTTTCATGTTGCATCATTGTTTCTTTGTATTATTGCTAGAACTTTGTCTTTCATGTTATGATTGAAGTACTATGATCCTAGCTTTGAATGTTTTACAAATACTTTGATCAAGTCTTTGATGGTGCATGTCACCTCAAAAATTATTCTTTCTTTTTATCACTTACCTACTCGAGGACGAGCAGGAGTTAAGCTTAGGGATGTTGATACATTGCAAATGTATCTATAATTTTTTATGTTCCATGCTTCCTTTTATCCACTTTCTTGTGTTTTGTCCACACTTTGGAGTACTTTTCATATGATTTCTTGGACTAACCTATTAATAAGAGCCACAGTGCCAGCTGCCTGTTTTCTGCTGTTTTTGGTTCCAGGAAAGTCAGAAAATGAATATTCTCGGAATTGGACGGGACAAAAGCCAAAGTGCCTATTTTTCCGGAAGTCATCAAATGCAGTCAGAGGCGGAGAGGGCCGGGGTCCACCACACCACGGCAGCGGCCCAGCCCAGCGCCGAGGTGGTGCAGCCGCCTCGGCCTCCCCTCTCCTTCCGCCTATATATTGCCTCCGATACCAAAACCCTAAGTACCCGATCAAAAATCCACGAAAGAGTCTGTAGCCGCCGTCATCTCCATTCCTAGATCGGGAGGGATCTGAAGCTCTTCCCGGCACCCTGCCGGAGAGGGGAATTCACCCTGGAGGCCTTCTTCATCACCATGCAATCCTCCGGTGTGATGCGTGAGTAGTTCATCCTTGGACTACGGATCCATGTAGTAGCTAGATGGCTGGTTCTCCTCCTTTGTGCTTTCATGTCTAGATCTTGTGAGCTCCGTTCATGATCAAGATCATCTATTTGTAATTCTACATGTTTTGTTTGTGGGGATCCGATGGATATTGAGATACTATTTCAGATTGATTATTGATTCTATCATGTCTTTGTTATTTGTGATCTTGCATGCTTTCCGTTGTTAGTAGCTATCTTGTCCAAGTAGATGCTAGCAACTCCAAGAGTTAGTATTTATGCTCGGTAGTGGGTTCATGCCTCTGGTAATCTGGGGAAGTGACATAAATCTCTAACGTACTAGATGTGCTGTTGCTACTAGGGAGAAAACAACAATCCTTTGTTCATAGAACAATCGTATTGTTTACTTTACACGTAATTCGTAAAGCAATAATCTGTTGCTTGCAACTTAATACTAGAGGGGGTTCGGATGATGACCTGAAGGTGGATTATTAGTCATAGATGCAGTTGGATGGCGGTATATGTATAATGTTGTAATGCCCAATCAAGTCTCAAAGGAGTCAAGATGATTAGTATATGCATGTATTGCTTTCTCGATGTTTGTCAATTGCCCTGCTAAAATTTGTTCACCCAACATGTTATCTATCTTAAGGAGAGCCACCTCTAGTGAACTATGGATCCCAGTCCTTTTCTTTTACATACAATCTACAAACTATTTACTGCTTTGTGTTTACTTTCTGCAAACTATTACTTCCTTCCATTTGATACGTTTAATCCTTTGTTTTCAGCAAAACACGGTGAGATTGACAACCTCATCGCAAGTTGGGGACAAAGTTCTGTGGTTGTGTTGTGCAGGTCTCCATGTTGCTACTAGCACCGGTAGTGCGCCCTGCATGGGCTCAGCTAGCAACACCTTTGGGGTGTTTCCTTGCTCCTACTGGATTGATAACCTTGGTTTCATAACTGAGGGAAACTTGTTGCTGTGCGCATCATACCTTCCTCTTGGGGTTCCCAACGAGCTCTAGATCAACACCGAGCCATCATGGATCCACTAGAGTCATTGCATGTGTGTTCTTTCCACAAACCACACATGGATTAACCAATGGCATTGCATGTGTGTTCTTTTCACAAACAACATATGGATCAACTAATGGCATTGCATGTGTGTTCTTTTCACAAATCACATATGGATCCACCAGTGTTCACTCCATGTGTGTTCTTTCCACAAACCACCTATGGATCCACCAGTGTTCATTGCATGTGTGTTCTTTTCCACAAACCACATATGGATCCACTAGAGTAATTGCATGTGTGTTCTTTTCATAAACCACATATGGACCCACTAGAGTCATTGCATGTGTGTTCTTATACCAAAACCAGTACTAGAGTCATTGCATGTGTGTTCCTGTCAAGAACCACACATGGATCCACCAGTGTTTATTGCATGTGTGTTCCTATCACGAACCACACATGGATCAACCAGTGGTTATTGCATTTGTGTTCTTTCCGCAGACCACATATGGATCCACTAGAGTCATTGCATGTGTGTTCTTTCCGCAAACCACACATGGATCAACCAATGGCATTGCATGTGTGTTCTTTTCACAAACCACATATGGATCAACCAATGGCATTGCATGTGTGTTCTTTTCACAGATCACATATGGATCCACCAGTGTTCACTGCATGTGTGTTCTTTCCACAAACCACTTATGGATCCACCAGTGTTCATTGCATGTGTGTTCTTTTCCATAAACCACATATGGATCCGCTAGAGTCATTGCATGTGTGTTCTTTTCACAAACCACATATGGACCCACTAGAGTCATTGCATGTGTGTTCTTATACTAAAACCAGCACTAGAGACATTGCATGTGTGATCCTGTCAACAACCACATATGGATCAACTAGTGTTCATTGCATGAGTGTTCCTGTCATGAACCACACATGGATTAATCAATGGTGATTGCATGCGTGTTCTTTCCACAGAGCACATATGGATCCACTAGAGTCATTGCATGTGTGTTCTCTCCACAAACCACACATGGACCAACCAATGGCATTGCATGTGTATTCTTGTCACAAACCACATATGGATCAACCAATGGCATTGCATGTGTGTTCTTTTCACAAATCACATATGGATCCACCAGTGTTCACTGCATGTGTGTTCTTTCCACAAACCACTTATGGATCCACCAGTGTTCATTGCATGTGTGTTCTTTTCCACAAACCACATATGGATCTACTAGAGTCATTGCATGTGTTTCCTTTTCACAAACCACATATGGACCCACTAGAGTCATTGCATGTGTGTTCTTATACTAAAACCAGGACTAGAGTCATTGCATGTGTGTTCCTGTCAAGAACCACACATGGATCCACCAGTGTTCATTGCATGTGTGTTCCTGTCATGAACCACACATGGATCAACTAGTGGTTATTGCATTTGTGTTCTTTTCGCAGACCACATATGGATCCACTAGAGTCATTGCATGTGTGTTCTTTCCGCAAACCACACATGGATCAACCAATGGCATTGCATGTGTGTTCTTTTCACAAACCACATATGGATCAACCAATGGCATTGCATGTGTGTTCTTTCCATAGATCACATATGGATCCACCAGTGTTCACTGCATGTGTGTTCTTTCCACAAACCACTTATGGATCCACCAGTGTTCATTGCACATGTGTTCTTTTCAACGAACCACATATGGATCCACTAGAGTCATTGCATGTGTGTTGTTTTCACAAACCACATATGGACCCACTAGAATCATTGCATGTGTGTTCTTATACCAAAACCAGCACTAGAGTCATTGCATGTGTGTTCCTGTCAAGAACCATACATGGATCCAACAGTGTTCATTGCATGTGTGTTCTTGTCACAAACCACACATGGATCAACCAGTGGTCATTGCATGTGTGTTCATTTCCACAGACCACATATGGATCCACTAGAGTCATTGCATGTGTGTTCTTTCCACAAACCACACATGGATTAACCAATGGCATTGCATGTGTGTTCTTTTCACAAACCACATATGGATCAACCAATGGCATTACATGTGTGTTCTTTTCAAAAATCACATATCGATCCACCAGTGTTCACTGCATGTGTGTTCTTTCCACAAACCACTTATGGATCCACCAGTGTTCATTGCATGTGTGTTCTTTCCACAAACCACATATGGATCCACTAGAGTCATTGCATGTGTGTTCTTTTCAAAAGGATCAACCAATGGCATTGCATGTGTGTTCTTTCCACAAACCACACATGGATCAACCCATGTCATTGCATGTGTGTTCTTTCCACAAACCACATATGGATCAACTAGTGGTCATTGCATGTGTGTTCTTTTCCATAAACCACATATGGATCCACTAGAGTCATTGCATGTGTGTTCCTGTCATGAGCCACACATGGATAAACCTGGCATTCCATATGTGTTCCTGTCATGAACCACACATGGATCAACCAGTGGTCATTACATGTGTGTTCCTCTCATAAACCACATATGGATCCACCCAGTGTGATTGCATGTGTGTTCTTCTCACAAACCACATAAGGATCCACCAATGTCATTGGATGTGTGTTCTTTTCATAAACCACATATGCATCCTAACCCTAGGAGAGCCCTAACCTTAGCCCCCCAATGGATCCACTATTAGACCGAGTCTTCTAGAAGGAACGCCATTACACAGTTGTTCTTCTTGACGATTGTTACATACCGTTTGATCGGGGCGCTTGGACGATTGGGATGGTCTTTGTGAGAGTGATCCTCGAGAAGGCTGTTCTATGCCATGATTGGACACGCTTGCTCTAGACAAACTGGCATGTTGCGAGTGTCACGACTCACGAGTTCAGTGGGCCATATCACAGTGTCACGTACCAATTACTTCTCTTCCTCCCTGTACTTCTCTTCCTTCCCCTCGAAGCCACTTTCCCCACTTCACTCCCATCCTGTCGTAGCCGCAAGCCGACATCATTCGCCAATTCTCAGGTCGCTACCTTCATGCTAAGAAATCATTTTACAAGCTTTTTAACTTATCCTACATATTCCTTCGCCAAGGAGGCAACAATGGAGTTTTGCACAGCTTCGTCCCTGTCGTCCTCCACATCGGAATCGACAATGACGAAGGTGATGGGGCTGGCGTGGACCAAGCACTATCGCGCCTAGCGGCTCCTGCTCGAGCTCGACGCCGCATCAGTCCTTCTACAGGTAGGAGGGGCCGAGCTCGGATACGTAGCGTCGTCAGTCCTCTCAAGAAACCATGGCCATTTGATACTACGACAGTTGGATCTTGGGGTGGATCCGCCGTGGCGAGCCCTACCGGAAGCGGTGGAGCAGATGGATCTGCCGGCGCGAGCCATGACAAGTTACTAGGAGGGAGTAAGATTGTGGGCCAGGCGTGTCTGGTTCCTGAGCAAGGCCTCCCAGTGATATGTACGAGGGCAAGGTGCCAAAAAAATTTGTCCAATGCGCGTGAGAGGGTTGTTGAACCACGAAGGCGCGTGGTTTGGTTGACAAGTCCACACGCTAGGTCCCCCACCTGTCAGCCGAATGTGGACGGTAGGATTGTGCCCGAGTTATTAAGTGGGGATAAATCACGCTTCACCACTACCCTAACATCCAAAGGCTCCTCTTTCCTCTGCCCTCGCTCCCCTCGCTCATGGCTCGCAGCTCGTGCAGTTCATCTCGGGCGGAATCAGGATCGGCTCAACACCGTCAGGCGGGTGCCCCCATCAGGTACCGGAGGGTGCCCTACTATTACTACCCCGATATGCTGTGTTTGTGCGGTGATAAGATGCCGAGATGGATTTCATGGACCAACGAAAATACTGCAGGAAAAATCAGCAACTGCAGCATCAGAGTGGTAAGTTCCTACTGTGGGTACAATGGTAACCCGGATCTAGAAAGCATAATGTAATTCTTTTTTTTGTCTCCTTCGATCTACTACGTAGGAAGGGAGGGGGACTGGCTGTGACAAGTTTGTGTGGATCGAAAAGCCACTGACAGGTTTTCACAGAGAGCTTGTTCAGGATCTGCGTGATGCTGTGTGGGACAAGAAAGAGGAGATTCGTGCGATGGAGCGAGAGATCCGGTAGCTTCACCAGGTGCAGGGGAGGCAGGGCAGGGAGGTGGTTAGACAGACGGGCTCAAGATTAGGCCAGATAGTGGAAACAATTTCCTCATTATCTTGGCATTATCTGTTGCATTTGCAGTTTATGTTGCCATGTCGTTGTCCAGCAGCTGAAATAAGTTGCTGCTTCGTGGAGTGTAGCAGCCAGCTTAAGAAATTGTTTTTCAGCCCAGAAACGTATCATAAGTGTATTGCCAATAGCAAGGATTTATTAAGCGCCTATAAATAATTCATGGCTGTGCCACTAACACCCATCGATTTTGGATACCCCTTAACCGCTCAGCTATCGCAATTGTTCAGATAGTAGTGGCACAGTCACAATTTTGGATTCAACTAGTGGCCTCGGCCGTATCCAATCCTAAAGTCGCGATACATTTTACTCCGAGTACGGGAGGCAGATTGTTTCGCCGGACAAGTTCCACGCACACAGCTCCAGAGTTTAACCGAACTACATATATAGGTTCAAGTTCAATACATCATTAGGCTTCTACACTGCTAGCCTTCTTTCTCTACTTGGGTGCCAACTTTCTTCCTCTTTCCTTCATGTCCACTGGCTTCTTCATCTCCTGCCTTCTTCCTCTTCCTGGTTTCCAATTTTCTTACCTTCACGTACCCTGCATCTCCGGGCCGAGGGAAGTCAGGCCAATCAACACCAGAATCTTGTCCGGCATCATCACTCCACTTGTTTTGGTTTTCTTCCCGCAGCAAAATCACTGAGTCGGCCGTCTTGTTTCGTACCTTGCGCTTCCTGTAAAAAAATAGTACATGGATTACTACCTTATATCTACAGACTATAAACAATTTTTTGTGTGAATGTACCATCTCATACCTAGGTTTGGGAGCATTAAGGGGACAGCCAGGTGCTCTATGGCCTATAAGATGGCAGGTCTTGCATCTGTTTTTCCCTTCTTTGTAGCACATAAAGCCGAACCCTTCTTCTCGAGAAAATTCTTAAACCAATTCACCTGAGGTCTTCCTCTGCCCCTTTTTGTAACTGGCTGGCAAAGCTCTAAAGATAGTTGGACTTGAGGCCACTGAGATGGGTCTGTACATGGCTCAACGGATCCAGCGTACACAACTCTGAACTTTTCCATAGAGTAGTAGTCTGACAAATACTGATCTAAATGTGGTAGAGTTGTTTTCTTCACCAAGGGCCAAGGCATGGTCGCAACGTTTCCAGGTATGCTGCCACTCTAAGCAGGTGCATTCTCGCAGCTGGATGTTCACAACATCCCTTTTGCCACTCTTGGATATATCGACCACCTCACAGCTTCTGCTGGTTGACGGGAGAACCTTAAGATGAGCAAGTTCTCAGCTTCTCTTATGCAGTTGCTATACAACTGGCGGTAGCATATGTCCTCTAAGTCTCCTACCGATCTCTCTCCTTATATTTAACAGCTTCATGATCATACCACGTATGTTGTCCATCAAGATATGAACAGGACACACTTTTATGTCCTTCACCTAGTTATTCAGGCATTCTGGAAGGTTGTTGTTTATGTAATCAACTTTGAGGTCAGGGTTGAATTGACTCCTCTTCCATAGCTGCGAATGATGGATGGCTAAGTACTCTGGAAGTTCAGGGGCTTCCGCAAAAATCTTGCTCATGAAATATTCGCTGCTACTAGGTTTGTAAACTCTAGCAGTAGGAAACATGTAACGAAATACGCTGCCTGTGTAGTGTGAGTACAAGTTGAGCATCATATGGGCATGGCATTCTCTACCTTCAGCTCGCGGGAACACCTGCTTCACTGCATTCGTCAGCCCTTTGCATGCATACGTGGATATAGCCAATGGATCCATGTGGCCTATTGATCTCCCAAGCTACCTCATAAACCAGACCCAGTTTTCCTCCGTTTTTGCTGCTACTATTGGGCGTGTTCTCCTTCGTGCTGGCAAGACCCCCAGAGCTTTCTCTTTACCTTTCCAAACCGTGTAATACGGAAGGACAATGTTGTATTTAGAACCGAGGCTAGTCTGAATATTCTTAGTGGTCTCCTTAGGGTTATCCTTTAGTATGGACATAGATTGCATAGCCACCCACTCTATGCAGCCATTGAGGATTTCAGTTTGCTGCCTGTCGGACACATGTGTGGAGGGCCCATTTTGTTCACCTGCAACACAGATTCATTTAAAAGATAAGCGTAGTCGACTAGTTGCCATAAAGATATCGCACATCAATTGTAGTTATAGAGTGAAAAGAGAGAGATAGAGTTCTAATGGTTTGCTGCATTCATTTCCCTAGTACCCTAATTGCATTCGACGCAGGTAAGGCTCTTGATATGATCCTCCATGGACAATGTACCTCGGCCCGTCCATTCATCCATGTTAACTTGTACCTCATACCTCTCGGCAGTGTTCTTCAGTCGATAAACGTCGAACTCCCCCTTGATACAAAAATGCCGGAACAACATCCTGAACTCATGCATGCTCCTGAACTCAGTGCCGACCAAAATTATAGGATACTCATGGTCATGTTTCATTTCTTCTACTTCAACACCCAAATCATCGACTAGAATACCATCCTCATCGTTAAGTTCCTCGTCTATTTCATCATCACCAGATTCTTGATCCTCTACAGTGCCTTGTTCTTCATCTGATTCAGAATCCTCGCCATCCTCTCTAATGCCTAGTACTGCACACATCATATTGACTCCCATGGGTGGGGCTACACCATCGTCTCCACCCGGATGGACCAGAACATTGCCCCAATCCACCTCACCAGCAACTCTGTTTTCTCCATGACACTCGGTTGGTTCTGCTGCAACCACATGGGGTGGTCTTATGTTTGCACGCATCCCAGGTACTTCAGTGGACAAACAGCAGTCAGAATAAATTTCATCTTGACTGTACGAAAACCTCTTGCTCTTCCTGTGTACATCCTCCTTCCTGATGGTATCACTAGGGCTTGACATCTGTGTTCCATTCCCCATCGAACTAGGCTTTTTGCTGCCGCTCTTGGGTGTGATCTCCTTACTGCCTCACCTCACGGGTGTTGGCTCCAGGGCGCTGGCATTATTGCCTGACCTCTATGGCATGTTCTTCTTCAAATTAGCCGTTTTGTTGCTACTATTGGGCGTGTTCTCCTTCGTGCTGGCATTATTGCCTGACCTAAGCGGCATGTTCTGCTCCAAATTAGCCCTTTTGCTGCTACTATTGGGCATGTTCTCCTTCATGTTGGCATTATTTGCTGACCTCAGCGGCGTGTTCCGCTCCAAATTAGCCCTTTTGCTGCTACTATTGGGCGTGTTCTCCTTCGTGCTGGCATTATTCCCTAACAGCGGTGTGTTCCGCTCCAAATTAGAATTTTTTCTGCTCCCACTGGGTGTGGTAGCCTCCGTGCTGGCCATCTTCGCCTCTTTGCTACCACTCCTGGGAGTGTTCACCATCGTGCTAGCCCTCTTAGCATTTTTGCTGCTACCGTGCGGTGTGGCATTTTGACTGGATCTCAGGGGTGTACTCTGTGGCGTGGTGCCTTTTTTCGTTAGACTCTTGGGCGTCCTCTTCTCTGGCATGGTCTCCTTGGTGACGTTCTTCTTCAGGGTGCCCTTTCTGGGGATGCTCTTCCTGCTCCTCTTTATGGCGCTCCTCTGTAGAACTCTCCTCTGTTCGAAGCTACCCTTAGTCACACCAGCCCTAGTGATGCCATGGATCAGGTCACGCATGCCTTCTAAAAGTCCATCATCTCTATTGTCGAGTTCCAAATCCTCTCCAACCATTTGCACTATCAAGTGGAAGTACACTTCACCCATATAATGTTTCCTTGTAAACGGTACGACTAAATCTCTCGTGTATTTCACTTCGATAGACTTTTTGGTCCTGTAACCAAAATATAACAAACGTGCTTCCTGTGAGGACCCCCACAGCACCTTCACACGTAACGATGTCATCAGGTCAGATAACTCTACCACTTCAGGATCGTATCTGCCAAGGATTAGGTCAAACTCGCCATAGAACTTTTCTGTGCCATCATCTAATTTTGCAGTATAATTCGTGACACTGATATGAACGATTACTTTGCCATCATCAGGTTATTCAGGATAAAAACCTCCGAGAGGTTCGAGAGGTGGAGCGGGACCATCAGACCTAGCCCCAATGCCACCGCCGCCATCACCAGCGTCATCGTTAGCTGGATCAACCTCGGTGGAAGTTCCAGGACCAGGAGCAAGGCGAGGGCCCTTAGCAGCCGGAGCTACATTACATGGTGGACAGGCAGGGCCCCTTCTAACGGCAACCACAATAGGATCAGCTACTGCCATGCCACATCGATGATTAGGAGCAGTTCCCACAACAGCAGTGTTTCGAGTGCTAGCAGAGTCCAGACCAGCAGCTCGTTGAACCTGCGCACGGGTTCAAGGAGGACATAAGGCATCAGTCTTTGCAACAATAGTGGGGCAGCCTCCAGAAGCCTTAGCTTGCTCAACAGCGGCAGGGATTGGGTCAACAGCGGCCAGATCAACAACAACACAAGGACGACAAGTACCAGCAGATTCCAGAGCACGGGTTCGCACAACTTGAGGACGGTTTCAAGGAGGAGAAGCACACAAGGAAGCGGTCTTGGTAACAACAGCAGGGTAGCCTCTGGAAGCCTTAGTTTGCTCAACAGCGGCATGGATTGGGTCAGCAGCAAGCCGGAGCAACAACACCACGAGGACGACCAGTATCGGCAGATTCTAGAGTAGAGTTTTCCACAACAGCGATACGGGGACTCCTACGAGGAGGTTTCCTGACAGAAGCATGTCGCGGACGAGGAACCACATTTTGCTCAACAACAGCAGGGGTTCGAGTTAGACGTCCATGTCCAATAATAGTTGGGCGACTCCCAGTAGCAGGAGCTTCCTCATCCAGTATGTTACACACCAGCATAACCACGCGAAGCCTAACATGCTGTTTCATCAACCCAATTAGCTGACTGTCACACGCTATAGGAACCTTGAAGCCTCGTTCATCAATGATGCTGAACCGTGCAGTCTGCTCTGGCCTCATTTCAGCAAGTTCATGCACAGCAACAACCAAACCAGGGATAGTGCATAACTGCAGAGGCGCTACTTCCATATTCAGATTCTGAGCTTGTTTCCACGTGCTCTTCCCATGTGCTAATATATTGAGGTAGCCGCAGATGGTGACCAGAACCGTGTATTTGGGTTCAGCGGAGATCCTACTTGGCAGAAAATTGGAGACAAAAGATAAGAATTGTTTGTCAGCGTCGTGCTAGCAAACAATTCTATGTTCGATATATCTCTGTAATTCCAATAGCCAGCTAGAAGTTATACGTAGTGCGAATAGCAAAGATAAGAGTAGCTCACCCGCAATTAGCCAGAAGTACTTCTTCCTATGCAAATGGATCTGCCATCCTTCGCGCTGCTCAGCTCGTCGGTAGTAGAGGCTGGCTATATCGTCGTAATGGCTAGGACGGCATTCAGCATTAGAGCTCGGTAGCAGCGAGTAGGCGCATCAACTTGGCGCCGGAGGTCAAATGCCCGAAGAGATCATTCTGGTTGGAGAGGGGATTTCGACGCCGCCGGTGCTAGGGTTCATGCGAAAGGAGGGAGGGAGTGGATTTGTAAATTTGGTTAACGCACCATGCTCCTTTAGTCTCTCATTTTGCCTACGTGGTTGCCATGTTGGCGCTCGTGTCACGGAAATATTACTGACATGAGGGTCCCGACCATCTACTTCACGGGGCAGTTTCACGGAATGTTTGGATTTGGTAGGGTGAGATGAGTTTGCATCGAAATGGCCCCTCTCGGTAGTTGGCGGCCCAACATTTCGAAACGCAGCAATTTCAGGCAACTTAGGTACCGCGGTGCACTCGCCCGCGAACTTTGGTACCACAGCCCGGTAGCCCTCCCTTGCTGGGTGCGCCACCCATGCCCGTTTGACCCACGAGCATCGTCTCGACTCCTCATTTTTACAGATGCCTCCATCTCACCAGAAAACCTACGCCAAAACTTTCCCACGATTTACAGAGGCGGCGACACAGGCAAAATTCCTCTCCTACTCCAGGAGAGGGCTGATACTGCAACACCAGAGCCTCCGCTGAGGGGGAAATCGACGTCATCATCATCACCACTCCTCCTTGGCATAGGGGGAGGCCTCTCCATCAACATCTCCATCAGCAGCATCATCTTTACCATCTCCATCTCCAAGATCCACCTCGTCCCCCTCATAGTTTGTGATTGATTGAACCCGAGATATTGTTTATGTGTTATTTGCATGCTTATGATTGGAAACTTGTCTTTATTTGGTGGAGGTGTTATATTTTTAGATTGTGTTGTAATCCATATGCCACTGGTCCATATCATGTTTGTCACTTGTGAGTAGATCCCCATGTTCCTAAGGGCATATGATGAATTGGCTATGATTTCCATATAATTTGCAATGAGTATTGGTCAAGTTTTTATCTTTTATGTGGTTTTATGATGGTTTTATGCGAACATTGACTGTATATTACTTCACCTATATGGGCTCATAGGGCTACACTTTAATGCAATGATGAGGTTGGAAGGGACGGAATGATAAAAACCATTTTTCAATACTTTGAGTTGCATTAGAGGGATTTATGTCGGGGACCAATGAACAAACTGCTATGGTGGGACATTTATGTCTTAATGATTCCTATACTTTCTCATGAAAATGGCTCTATGACCCATCATAAGGGGTGTCTTCGCTCATATCTATGGTTGCACCTAATTTAGGCTCCGCCCTAAAGGAATGAAACTTGACAAGATATTCACCATGTTGGGTAGAAATCTAAATGCTAAGTAAATCCATTCCCCCCTCGGGAACGTTTGTCACATATAAGTCCATACACACTTGAGCTTGTCCTCTTGCTGGATAGAGGATTGGGATGGGATGTGATAATACTGACATGTAGTCGTTGGGTCGGAGCTTTGCAGCAAATTCGGAATAATCCTCCAAGTGGCGTCACTCCGGATGGCTACGTGGGACCATTGTTATTCTCTTGTTCATTTAACTAATTGAGCTATGGATAAGAGTTTATTGATCATCTCATTGTGCAATTCAGGAAAACATTGCACAAGAGAGGTACAAAGCAATGAAGGGATTGAAGAACAAACCATTCAACCTTCACCATTGTTGGAAGTTGCTTGAACATATGCAAAAATGGAATTTGAGGGATCAAGAAGCAACTCCAAAGAGGGAGGCCATGAAAGAAATGGACGTTGCTAGTGGTGATGAACATGGAGGAAGGAACAATAGAAAGCCGAAAGGCAACAAGAAGGCGAAGGAGAGGATGAAGCTTGAAGCCAAATCATCATCTTTGAGGGATAAGATTGATGAGTTGGTGAAGTCAAAGGAAATGTTGATGACGAAGACGTTGGAGATGAAGATGATGATGCATGGCAAGAATATAGTGATGAATCATTCAAGGTGGGAAGCAATCCGAAGTGATGCAAGTACAAGACCAAGCTAGAGGATAGGAGGCTCAAGATAAAGGAGGCCAAGGCAATGAAGGAGCTCATGGTCAAGGAGAAGGAGATCATGATGATGGATACCTTGAGGATGAGTGAAGCACAATTGGAGTTGAATCAAATTATGCTTTCAGACATCTTAGAGAGGAGGAAGCTAGCACGTCAATGGGGTGGTGCATAGACAAGTGGTGGTGATGGTGTTGTGCATGATGGGCTCGATGACGATGGTATGGTTTGATGATCTCTTGCATTCATCATGGAGGATGTGTACTTTTTTTGATTCCATGGTTCAATATTGTCCAATCTGTGTTTGGGGTTGCTGTGAGCACCAACAATTTAATTTAAAACTATGAACCATTGCATCGTTTGATTACTGTTGGCTGGAATGGTGATCTCATGAATACGGGTCTAGTTTATGCGCTTTCTACGCGAGTTGTTTTCGTACCTTCCCTGTGAAGGCTCTGGCGGGAACGCCTACGCAAGGAATCGTTGGGTGTCCGTGGGTAGACTATAGGGGTAGCTGTGCTTGTGACCCAAAGTACTCCAGAGTCCATACAATAGCTGGGTGTCCATGACGCTAACGGTGCATTTTCTTTTCTAAACACTGGATCTGGATTCCTACACAACTGACAAAGTAGAAAGTATGACCAAATTTAAAGATCACTCATTGACGATTTAATTATTTTTTATTTATTAGACATACTCTCCCTCCATCCTAATTTTTCTAAAAATGCCCTCCAACCTAATTAAAAAGAATATCATATATTTGAATAAATTTGAATGTATATGTACACTAAACAGTGACTACTATATGGCAACTATATCGTTATAAAAGCTCCACAGACCGTATTCGAATGCTAAAGAGTGCAATATAATTATGCGAAGACGGATGAGAAAAAATGATCCATGAACCCAAAAGAAAGAAAAAGGAGGGCCACGTAGGCAAGTTCTCCCCCTTCCTAGTTCCTACTCCAAGATTTGGCGATTGCAACAATGTGGCCTCCTTGCAGAGGTAGGGCCTCGACGACCTCCGCAATGGTCACAACCTTGACATCCAACATGAGATGGCTTCTCTCTTCCTACTTAGCAGGGCGTGACCTAGACAATCTCTAGAATGGTAGTTGCTGGCTATGGAGCACCGTGACTTCTTTCTTCAAATTTTTGCACTCAGCGCGAAGCGTGGAGGAGTCATACTCGTAAGATCGTGCGAGCTTCATTTGAAAAGCCAAATCGGCTCAGAGGCGATCACACTCTAGGTTGAGCTCGAATTTTTTTTGAAGAATGTTGACGTTATGGCTGTAGATTTCATCTACTTTGGTCGAGATTCTCACCCTGACTTCTTGCATGGAAAATGCATCATCAGTAAGAGAGCATGGAGTGCATGCAGAGAAGAACAGAAAATGTCAATACATGTATAGTGACTACAGTACCTCTCTTCTTCGACCGAGAGCGGGCATGAGGGCATCTGACATCAGAGATATCCATCGTGCTATCGACCTGTGGGGTGGAAAATTCGACGCTCGAGTCGCCTACCCTGGAAGATGTACAACGACGGTTCAATAGTAGGAGCAGACAGCCCAGGAATCAACAGAAGTACAAACCTACCCGGACTCTTGGTCCCCATGATAGCCACTCTTCGGATACATGCGCGAATACGAGCCCTCGCCCATGGCTGGTCTCCTTTCTCGGTCCGAGCCTGCAGGTCACCCTGCTGGCGGGATTTCTCCATGGCTCTAACCATCGCCATCTTGCTATTCTTCCGACAAGATAGGATATTTTGTGACATCGCTGGATGAAGAAGTAAAGAAGAAAGGGAGAAGAAAATGGTTTTTGCAAAGGCGGAGCGAGGTAGTACTAGTAGGAGGAGAGAGGAGAGTGAATAGTGGAAGCAAAACATCAAGTACTGGGTCTTGCTTGTTCAAAAAAAAGTACTAGGTCTCGTTGCCGGCCTACGAGCAATCTCGTTGGTCCATCAAGCGATCGAGCTTACTAGATACAAATATTGTGCAGTGTGCTAAGGCCTGGGCATGAGCTAAGAAAATAACTTAGACATGAGTCTAGCAAAATCAAAACTGCTCCACCGTTTAGGTATCTTGCGTGGGTCCCATGTAGTAGCTTTTTTCACTTTTTCTCTCCAAACTACTAGTGCTCTGGCCAATGAAACTTCCTCAAACTATTATGTCCAATATTTTAATTAACTAGCCTCTGGGTCTTGTACTAGACACAAGTCCAAGAATATAAAAATATTTTCCTTAGACCCATCTTCTCCACCGTTTAGACATAGGTGTAAGAGATGAAAAGTTTTCTTAGCCACCCCATTTCCTATACGCTGCACACACTCACCGTTTAGACAGTGTCTAGCAATAAAGCTTGCCAACTCAACAACGGCGCTAGCAGAGCAAAAATGGTTGCACTGGTTAGCCACCTCGATAGGACCCACAAGCCTAGAAAAAGGTACCTTTTCTACCCAATTTTCTGCCATCAGTGTCAGGATAATATGAGGCTGGCAGTGGGCCTTTTCTGCCTTCTGTTTCCTTAGACGCATAGACTAGTACTAGACACGTGCCTAAGAATTTTTTGGTTAGACATAGGTACTCCACCATTTAGACTCGAGCTAAGAAACAAAAAGATTCTCTTAGCCACCGCAATTCTCATACACTGCGCTTGCTCTTACGACCCACCCAAAGTTTATGGAGAAATTTGGCTAGATACATAGTGGTGCAATCAACTGGCTTGTGTTGTACTAAGTGGGTCCCATCTTTAGGATTGGTTTTTGCCGGCCAGTCTAGTAAATTTCTAGTAGATTCAGAAAAATAATTCTAGTATGTACATTTCTTAGCCACGTTAGGAACGGCTCACGCTGTGCTTGCCCATAGTAGTAGTACTCCCTCCCATCCATATTTACTCGTCACTGAATTGGACGTATCTAGCAATGAATCGGAGGGAGTACTAGTAGTAGTCACATTGAATATACTTAGGGCTTGACGCATAAGCATCACAAACGGTCGCCAAAAGATCAAACGGCAAACTTAAAGATAACTTTGGGCTTCTTTGGATAACAGGATTTTAAAACATAGAAATTTGACTCGGTCATAGGTACAAAACAATGGATTGCAAAACAGAGGAAATAGCTTTCTTTAGATCACAGAATTTCAAAACACAGGATAACAGGGTCGGAGGTACAAAACAGAGGAAATATGCTGGCTTAAAGTCATTTCAATGAAACACAGTAAACGCGGAGGAAAATTGCCTCAATCCTACACGAATGAGTGTAAAAAAGTGGATGTTGAAATTCCTATGGGATTGGGGTGTAGAAATGCAATCTATATGAATTTTGGGGGTTTGATTCCTTTCATCCAAAGGGCTTACTTATGAAAAAAATCCTATGGGTCGAATTCCTCCAAAATTCCTTTGAAAATCCTTCGATCCAAATTGGCACTTAAACAATATGTGCGTTCTCACAACAGACGAACACCTTCCAGCAGGAGGTGATGTAGTTGTAGATTTTCATCTCGAACCCGTCTGCGGTGATCTTGGACATAAGGCAGTCACCCTCCTTCAACCCATGGAAAGCAGCAAAGGTAGTCCATGGAGGTTATGATCTTAGCATGTTGGCACATTTGGAAACAACGAAATAGTAAAAAAATTATGCATGAGAGGCCCACCTTTGCTAGGTGGAAATGTAATTTTGTGCATGATATCTCCCTTCTAGAACATAGAATAAAGAAAAAACATAGAGAGAGTTTGAAGGCTTGGGTAGCTTCCCTTCCTTAAATAGTTTCTTGTATTATGTGAGTGTTTTGTAATAGGTGAGTCATCTGTATAGTTGGGTTGTACATATTTTATTTTATTTTTTTAAGTAATGAATTATGTTGTGGGGCTTTTGCCTCATAGTCCATGGTCAAAAAAAAGGTAGACCACTCTTTGTCCAGGACGATCTGGTATTTGTTGCGGTTGGCATGGACAACCCACTCACATTCCTCGCATGCTTGGAGGACCACTAGTTGTGGGTAGGGGTGTCCCTTCAAGTAAGGCTTGAAGTAAGTCGGGATGATAAGCATATACGAGTCATGCTGGACTAACTAGATGTAGAAGTGCCTAAGACGATGCGTCGTTGCATGGTGTCCAACCGACCTAGGGCGTCTTCTCGTTTTGGCAGAACTAGCGACCGACCTAGGCCTCCACTCTCCTGCCTAGTAGCTTCAACTCCCTTGGTATGATGGGGAGAGCATCTTCATAGCCACCTGGAGCTGGAGCAGTCCGGTCAAGAACATAGTCTAAGTTCGGCATTACAACTGGGCCATCCTACATGAAAATTACCATCGCGTCAGTCCTTTGGAATTACCAAAACACCACAATGCATTGTATAAATTGACTAAAGATCACAATGATTCATTGCACCATCAAAATTACCTAAACAACACAAGGTATCAGGTAAACTAAATTGCCTACATAGCACAATGCATCATTAGAATGACCTAACCCGATGGGTCCTCAAAATTATTTGAACAGCTACTAGAAGGCATAACATTTAATTAGATTAATTAAACAACACAATGCATAATCTGAATGGCTAAAACAGCACAATGCATTATCTGGATAGACAAAACAGCATATATGCAGTGCATCATCAAAAATACCAAAACAGCAAAAGGTATCATGTAATGAAATTTAATAAACAGTGTCTGCACAATCAAAATTACCTAAACTGATGGGTCATTGAAATAATCTGAATAGCTAGAAGGCATATGATTTAATCCTAAACAGTAGAACGTAGATCAAAATGGATGAAACAACATAGTGAGGAGACAGGACACAATGCCACACAAAAAATACCAAAACAGCACAACGCGTTATGGAAAATTCCTAAACAGTACAATGCATCATCTAAGTACCAAAACAGAACCCTGCATCATCGTCATGAAGAATATTCCATAACTAAGCAGAACAACACAAAAGACAAATATAGATACATTCAAATCTAGGCAAAGTCAAGTCAGATATTTCTGGATGGAGGGAGTATAAAGAACATCACAAAAGACAATTATCAAGAATATGACATACAACTAAGTAGTTCAACAAAGGGCCTGCAGTACGGGCTTGTTCGTCTGCGGTACCAAAGTTGGCAGGCTAGCGCATGGCAGTACCTAAGTTGCCTAAAATTACCGCGTATCGAAAAGTTGGCAAACTCGTCTCACCACTACCAAATCCAAACATGCCGTGAAAATGCCCCGTGAAGTAGACGGTCGGGACCCTCATGTCAGTAATATTTCCGTGACGCGAGCGCCAACGCGGCAACCATGTAGGAGAAACGAGATACTAAAGGAGCATCGTGCGTTGACCAAATTCACAAATCCACTCCCTCCCTCCTTTCGCATGAACCCTAGCACCGGCAGCATCGAAATCCCCTCTCCAATCAGAATGATCTCTTCGGGCATTTGACTTCCGGCGCCAAGTTGCTGCGCCTACTCGCTGCTACCAAGCCCTAATGTCGAATGTCGTGCCAGCCATTGCGACGATCTAGCCCGCCTCTACCGCCGACGAGCTGAGCAGCGCGAAGGATGGCAGATCCATTTGCCGAGGAAGAAGTACTTCTGGCTAATTTCGGGTGAGCTACTCTTCTCTTTGCTATTCGCACTACCTATAACTGCTAGCTGGCTATTGGCATTACAGAGATATTTCGAAAATAGAATTGTTTGCTAGCATGACGCTGACAAACAATTCTTATCTTCTGTCTCCAATTTTCTGTCAACTAGGATCTCCGCTGAACCCAAATACATGGTTCTGGTGAGCATCTACGGCTACCTCGTTAAATTAGCACATGGGAAGAGCACGTGGAAACGGCTCAGAGTCTGAAGATGGAAGTAGCACCTGTGTAGTTATGCATTGTCCCTGGTTTAGATGCTACTATGTGTGAACTTGCTGAAATGAGGCCAAAGCAGACTGCACAGTTCAGCATCGTTGATGAACGAGGCTTCAGGGTTCCTATAGCGTGTGACAGTCAGCTAATTGGGTTGATGAAATAGCATGTTAGGCTTCGCGTGGTTACGCTGGTGTGTAACATAGTGGATGAGGAAGCTCCTGGTACTAGGAGTCGCCCATCTATTATTGGACAGGGAGGTCTAACTCGAACCTCTGCTGTTGTTGAGCAAAATGTGGTTCCTCCTCCGCGACATGCTTCTGTCAGGCAACCTCCTTGTAGGAGTCCCCGTATTGCCGTTGTGGAAAACTCTGCTCTAGAATCTGCTGGTACTGGTCATCCCCGTCCACATGCCTGTGTTTCTGCGGCTGCTGCTCACCCAATCCATGCCACTGTTGAGCAAACTAAGGTGTTCGGAGGCTGCCCCGATGTTGTTGCCAAGACCGCCACCTTGTGTGCTGCTCCTCCTTGAAACCGTCCTCAAGTTGTGCGAACTCGTGCTCTGGAATCTGCTGGTATTGGTCGTCCTTGTGTTGTTGTTGATCTGGATGTTGTTGACCCAATCCCTGCCGCTGTTGAGCAAACTAAGGCTTCCGGAGGCTGCCCCACTGTTGTTGCAAAGACTGATGCCTTGTCTCCTCCTCGAACCTGTGCTTGGGTTCAGCGAGCTGCTGGTCTGAAGCCAGCTCATGGTCTGGACTCTGCTAGCACTCAAACACTGCTATTGTGGGAACTGCTCTTGATCGTCGAGGTGGCATGGCAGCAACTGATCCTATTGTGGCTGCCGTTAGAAGGGGCCCTGCCTGTCCACCATGTAATGTAGCTCCCGCTGCTAAGGGCCCTCGCCTTGCTCCTGGTCCTGGTACTTCCACCGAGGTTGATCCAACTAACGATGACGCTGGTGATGGCAGTGGTGGCATTGGGGCTGGGTCTGATGGTGCCGCTCCATCTCTCGAACCTCTCGGAGGTTTCTATCCTGAAGAACCCGCCGATGGCAAAGTAGTCGTTTGTATCGGTGTCGCGGATTATACTGCAAAATTTGATGATGGCACAGAAAATTCTATGATGAGTTTGATGTAATCCTTAGCAGATACGACCCTGAAGTGGTAGAGTTATCTGACGTGATGGCATCGTTACGTGTGAAGGTGTTGTGGGGGTCCTCCTAGGAAGCACGTTTGTTATATTATGGTTACAGGAGCAAAAAGGCTATCGAAGTGAAAGATACCAGGGATTTAGTCGTACTGTTTACAAGGAAACATTATAGAGGTGAAGTTTACTTCCACTTGGTAGTGCTCACGGTTGGAGAGGAATTGGAACTCGACAATAGAGATGATGGACTTTTAGAAGGCATGCGTGACCTGATCCATGGCATCACTGGGGCTGGTGCGACTGAGGGTGGCTTCAAACAGAGGAGAGTCTTATAGAGGAGCGTCATAAAGAGGAGCAGGAAGAGCATCCCCAGAAAGGGCACCCTGAAGAAGAACGTCACCAAGAAGACCACGCCAAAGAAGAGGACGCCCAAGAGTCGCATGACAAAAGGCACCACGCCGCAGAGTACACCCCTGAGATCCAGTCAAAATGCCACACCGAACGATAGCAGCAAAAATGCTAAGAGGGCTAGAACGGTGGTGAACACTCCCAGGAGTGGTAGCAAAGAGGCGAAGATAGCCAACACGGAGTCTACCACACCCAGTGGGAGCAAAAAAAACACTAATTTGGAGCGGAACACGCTGCTATCAGGGAATTATGCCAGCACGAAGGAGAACACGCCCAATAGTAGCAGCAAAAGGGCTAATTTGGAGTGGAACACGCCGCTGAGGTCAGGCAATAATGCCAGCACGAAGGAGAAGACGCCCAATAGTAGCAGCAAAAGGGCTAATTTGGAGCGGAACACGCCGCTGGGGTCAGCCAATAATGCCAGCACGAAGGAGAACACGCCCAATAGTAGCAGCAAAAGGGCTAATTCGAAGAAGAACACGCCGTAGAGGTCAGCCAATAAAGCCAGCACCCTGGAGCCAACACCCGTGAGGGTAGGCAGTAAGGAGATCACACACAAGAGCGGCATCAAAAGGCCTAGTTCGATGGGGAATGGAACGTGGATGTCAAGCCCTACTGATACCATCAGGAAAGATTACATCAGGAAGGAGGATGTACACAGGAAGAGCAAGAGGGTTCTGTACACTCAAGATGAAATTTATTCTGACTGCTATTTGTCCACTGAAGTACCTGGGATGCGTGCAAACGTAAGACCACCCCATGTGGTTGTAGTAGAACCAACTGAGTGTCTTGGAGAAAACAAAGCTGCCAATGAGGTGGACTGGGGCAATGTTCCTGTCATCCGGATGTAGACGATGGTGCAGCCTCACCCATGGGAGTCAATATGATGTGTGCAGCACTAGGCATTAGAGACGATGGCGAAGATTCTGAATTAGATAAAGAAGAAGGCACTGTAGAGGATCAAGAATCTGGTGATGATGAAATAGACGAGGAACTTAATGATGAGGCTGGTATTCTAGTCGATGATTTGGGTGTTGAAGTAGAAGAAATGAAACATGAACACGAGTATCCTATAATTTTGGTCGGCACCGAGTTCAGGAGCATGCATGAGTTCAGGATGTCGTTCCGGCATTTTTGTATCAAGGGGGAGTTCGATGTTTATCGACTGAAGAACTTTGCCGAGAGGTATGAGGCCGTTTGCAAGTTAACATGGATGAATGGACGGGCCGAGGTACATTGTCCATGGAGGATCATAGCAAGATCCTTACTTGCGTCGACTGCAATTAGGGTATTGGGGCAATGAATGCACCAAACCATTAGAACTCTATCTCTCTCTTTTCACTCTATAACTACAATTGATGTGCGATATCTTTATGGCAACTAGTCGACTACGCTTATCTTTTAAATGAATCTGTGTTGCAGGTGAACAAAATTGGCCCTCCACACATGTGTCCGATAGGCAGCAAACTGAAATCCTCAATGGCTGCATAGAGTGGGTGGCTATGCAATCTATGTCCATACTAAAGGATAACCCTAAGGAGACCACGAAGAATATTCAGACTAGCCTCGGTTCTAAATACAACATTGTCCTTCCGTATTACACGGTTTGGAAAGGTAAAGAGAAAGCTCTGGGGGTCTTGCACGGGGATTGGACCAATAGCTTCAGGATGCTGTACAACTTCAAGGCGGAGGTACAAGCTAGGTGTCCGGGGAGTGTTGTGGAGATTGACAGCGAATGAGAAGGTGGTAAAATATATTTCAAAAGATTTTTCATGGCGCTTAAACCTTGCATCCAGGGATTCAAGGACGACTGTAGGCCGTATCTGATTGTAGACAACACTGTCCTAACTGGCAAATGGAAAGGCTGCCTGCCATCTGCCACAGCACTTGATGGTCACAACTGGATGTTTCCAGTGGCATTCGGGCTATTTGAAACAGAAACGGAGGAAAACTGGGTCTGGGTTATGAGGCAGCTCAGGAGATCAATAGGCCACATGGATCCATTGGCTATACCCACGGATGCATGCAAAGGGTTGATGAATGCAGTGAAGGAGGTGTTCCCGCGAGCTGAAGGTAGAGAATGCCATGCCCATATGATGCTCAACTTGTACTCACACTACGCAAGCAGCGTATTTCGTTACATGTTTCCTGCTGCTAGAGTTTACAAACCTAGTAGTAGCGATTATTTCATGATCAAGATTTTTGCTGAAGCCCCTGAACTTCCAGAGTACTTAGGCATCCATCATTCACAGCTATGGAATAGGAGTCAATTCAACCATGACATCAAAGTTGATTACATAAACAACAACCTTGCAGAATGCCTGAATAACTGGGTGAAGGACATAAAAGTGCATCCTGTTCATATCTTGATGGACATCATACGTGGTATGATCATGAAGCTGTTAAATATAAGGGGAGAGATCAGTAGGAGACTTAGAGGACATATGCTAACACCAGTTGTATAGCAACTGCACAAGAGAAGCCAAGGACTTGCTCATCTTAAGGTTCTCCCGTCAACCAGCAGAAGCTGTGAGGTGGTTGATATATCCAAGAGTGGCAAAAGGGATGTTGTGAACATCCAGCTGCGAGAATGCACCTGCTTAGAGTGGAAGCATACCTGGAAACCTTGCGACCATGCCTTGGCCCTTGGTGAAGAAAACAACTCTACCACATTTAGATTAGTATTTGTCAGACTACTACTCTATGGAAAAGTTCAGAGTTGTGTACGCTGGATCCGTCGAGCCATGTACAGACCCATCTCAGTGGCCTCAAGTCCAACTATCTTTAGAGCTTTGCCAGCCAGTTACAAAAAGGGGCAGAGGAAGACCTCAGGTGAATTGGTTTAAGAATTTTCTCGAGAAGAAGGGTTCGGGTTTATGTGCTACAAAGAAGGGAAAAAACAGATGCAAGACCTGCCATCTTATAGGCCATAGAGCACCTGGCTGTCCCCTTAATGCTCCCAAACCTAGGTATGAGATGGTACATTCACACAAAAAATTGTTTAAAGTCTGTAGATATAAGGTAGTAATCCATGTACTATTTTTTTTACAGGAAGCGCAAGGTATGAAACAAGACGGCCGACTCAGTGATTTTGCTGCGGGAAGAAAACCAAAACAAGTGGAGTGATGATGCCGGACAAGATTCTGGTGTTGATTGGCCTGACTTCCCTCGGCCCGGAGATGCAGGGTACGTGAAGGTAAGAAAATTGGCAACTAGGAAGAGGAAGAAGGCAGGAGATGAAGAAGCCAGTGGACATGAAGGAAAGAGGAAGAAAGTTGGCACCCAAGTAGAGAAAGAAGGCTAGCAGTGTAGAAGCCTAATGATGTATTGAACTTGAACCTATATATGTAGTTCGGTTAAACTCTAGAGCTGTGTGCGTGGAACTTGTCCGGTGAAACAATCTGCCTCCCGTACTCGGAGTAAAATGTATCGCGACTTTAGGATTTGATACGGCCGAGGCCACTAGTTGAATCCAAAATTGTGACTGTGCCACTACTATATGAACAATTGCGATAGCTCAGCGGTTAAATCCTCTCAAAAATCGATGGGTGTTAGTGGCACATACATGATTTATTTATAGGCGCTTAATAAATCCCTGTTGTTGGCATTACACTTATGATAAGTTTCTGGGCTGGAAAACAATTTCTTAAGCTGGCTGTTACACTCCATGAAGCAGCAACTTATTTCAGCTGCTGGACAACGACATGGCAACATAAACTGCAAATGCAACAGATAATGCCCAGATAATGAGGAAATTGTGTCCACTATCTGGCCTAATCTTGAGCCCGTCTGTCTCACCACCTCCCTGCCCCTGCCTCCCCTGCACCTGGCAAAGCTCCAAAATCTCTCGCTCCATCGCACGAATCTCCTCTTTCTTGACCCACACAGCATCACGCAGATCCTGAACAAGCTCTCTGTGAAAACCTGTTAGTGGCTTTTCGATCCACACAAACTTGTCATAGCCAGTCCCCCTCCCTTCCTGCGTAGTAGATCGAAGGAAACAAAAAAAAGAATTACATTACGCTTTCCGGATCCGGGTTACCATTGTACCTACAGTAGGAACTTACCGCTCTGATGCTATAGTTGCTGAATTTTCCTGCAGTATTTTCGTCGGTCCACGAAATCCATCTCGTCATCTTCTCACCGCACAAACACAGCATATCGGGGTAGTAA
The DNA here is from genome assembly GCA_023614405.1 of Avena insularis. Classification (NCBI taxonomy): domain Eukaryota; kingdom Viridiplantae; phylum Streptophyta; class Magnoliopsida; order Poales; family Poaceae; genus Avena; species Avena insularis. The sequence goes on from CM042696.1 coordinate 251,108,390, forward strand.
TCGTAGGGCGCCCTCTGGTACCTGATGAGGGCACCCGCCTGACAGCGTTGAGCCGACCCTGATTCCGCCCGAGATGAACTGCACGAGTTGTGATCCATGAGCGAGGGGAGCGAGGGCAGAGGAAAGAGGAGCCTTTGGATGTCAGGGTAGTGGTGAAGCGTGATTTATCCCTACTTAATAACTCGGGCAGAATGCTACCGTCCACATTCGGCTAACAGGTGGGGGACCTAGCGTGTGGACTTGTTCAAAAAACTCACGCCTTCGTGGTTCAAAAGCCCTCTCGCGCGCATTGGATGAAATTTTGTGGTACCTTGCCCGTGTACATATCACTGGGAGGCCTTGCTCAGGAACCAGACACGCCTGGCCCACAATCTTACTCCCTCCTAGGAACTTGTCATGGCTCACGCCGGCAGATCCATCCGCTTCACCGCTTCCGGTAGGGCTCGCCGCGGCGGATCCACCCCATGATCCTACCATCGTAGTATCAAATGGCCATGTTTCTTGAGAGGAGTGACGACGCTACGTATGCAAGCTCGGCCCCTCCTACCTGTAGAAGGACTGATGCAGCGTCGAGCTAGAGCAGGAGCCGCCAGGCGTGATGGTGCTCGGTCCATGCCAACCCCGTCACCTTCGTCATTGTCGATTACGATGTGGAGGACGACGGGGACGAAGTTGTGCAGAACGCCATTGTTGCCTCATTGGTGAAGGGCAACCACGGGCGGGAGTGGATGTCGCTGGGAAGGGCATGTCGGTGTCACCAATCGAGGTGGACTCCGACGACAGCGGTGTGATGTGGGTTTATATGTTGTTTAGGATGGTTGCAATTTCGGTTGTGTTTAATGCGACTACAATTATTGTAATGGGTTTGTCGAGCTATATTGAGAAATATGTGCAATAGCAGCGTGTGAGTGCTTCCACTTTAGAAATTGTGTTTGTGCCATTTGCAAGTTGCATTATCAACTTAAATTACTTGTAAACAATCCAACAAAAATCATCAGATTACAACCATCGGACGGGAGTGGCAGGATGGAAGAGAAGTTGGGACAGTGGCTTCGAGGGGAAGGAAGAGGAGGGGGCGTGACACTGGTAGGTGGGCCCTCGGAACACGTGACACTAACATGCGGGAGCGGGAGCACACGTATTGCCGGTCTGTCCAGAGCAAGCAGACTTTGCAACGTGACAACAACAAGCTGATTGGACCAATATAATAACTCGTCGAACTATTAAGGAGTACTGAAAACTACAACTAGGGTACATTCGCACAACATGTATGCTCTAAGCACCTGAGAAGCATCGCTTAAGTCTAACAGTAACGACATCACAAGTGCTACATTTGCCTGTCGATCTTCTCGATACAAATGTAGAAATGCATCTGCCTGTTCGGTCCAGCACCGACAAGGTACTGAGATGGCACACATAGGATCGACCTTAGGTGCACATACTCCACCTCCCACGGTGTCGGGCAGCTCGGCGCCTCGGCTAGCACAAGAATGCTATCCGACGACGGCGGCTGGGCGTCGCCATTACATGCAGACCGTACGGCCCAGCACGAGACCGACCAATACGACACCCACGACGGTGGGCCTGGCTCTGGTTCCCGGAACACCGGCGGTGATGGTCAGGACGAAATCAGAGTCGTACCCCCCCTAGAAAATTAGCAAGCGGCGTGCCAAGTCAGTGAAAGGCACCTGCTCTTGGAGAAGTTGGGCTTGCCCGTACGAGATCCTAATCACTTTGATCAAGTGCCCCTCTGCAAGGTGGATGACGAGCTCTGCCGGCGGGCCGGTGTAGTTGCAGCCCGGCTCCGTGCAGGAGCACGCGCCGTGCGGGCACGCGATCTCGTGGAGCGGGAGCTCGTGGTAGGAGTAACTGTGAAAGCATCCTGGGTGGGAGCACACGAGTGGGAACGCCGCTGCAAAGTTGCACGCGAGGATCTCCAGATTCTTGGGCTACAACATCTGCCACATCTGAAGTTCGTCAAGAAGTCGGAAAAAAGATCAGCAGTTAGATTGGTGAATAGCAGGAATATGTAGGATAAGTTCAAAAGCTTGTAAAATGATTTCTTATCATGAAGGTAGCGACCGGAGAATTGGCGGATGTCTTCGGCTTGCGGCTACGGCAGGATGGAAGTGAAGTGGGGAAAGTGGCTTCGAGGGGAAGGAAGAGAAGTACGGGGAGGAAGAGAAGTAACAGGGACATGACACTGGGATATGGCCCACTGAACTCGTGAGTCGTAACACTCGCAACATGCCAGTTTGTCCAGAGCAAGCGTGGCCAGTCATGCCGCAGAACAACCTACTCCAGGATCGCTCTCGCGAAGACCATCCCAATCATCCAAGCGCCCCAATCGAACGGTATGTAACAATCGTCAAGCAGAACAACTGTGTTATGGCATGCCTTCTAGAAGACTCGGTCTAACGGTGGATCCATTGGGGGGCAGTGCTAGTTTTAGTATAAGAACAAGCATGAAATGACTCAAATGGATCCATATGTTGTTTGTCGAAAAGAACACGCATGCAATGAACACTGGTGGATCCATAAGTGGTTTCTAGAAAGAAAACACATGCAATGACTCTAGTGGTTGATCCATGTGTGGTTTGTGGAAATAACACACATACAATGACTCTAGTGTTGGTTTTAGTATAAGAACACACATGCAATGACTCTAGTGGGTTCACATGTGGTTTGTGAAAAGAACACACATGCAATGACCACTGGTTGATCCATATGTGGTTTGTGAAAAGAACACACATGCAATGACCACTGGTTGATCCATATGTTGTTTGAAGGAAAGAACACACATGAAATGACTCTAGTGCGTCCATATGTGGTTTGTGAAAAGAACACACATGCAATGACCACTGGTTGATCCATATGTGGTTTTTGGAAAAGAACACACATGCAATGAACACTGGTGGATCCATCAGTGGTTTGTGGAAAAGAACTAACGTGCAATGACTCTAGTGGGTCCGCATGTGGTTTGTGAAAAGAACACACATGCAATGACCACTGGTTGATCCATAAGTGGTTTGTGGAAAGAACACACATGTAACGAACACCGGTGGATCCATAAGTGGTTTGTGGAAAGAACACACATGCAATGACTCTAGTGCTGGTTTTAGTATAAAAACACACATGCAATGACCACTTGTTGATCCATGTGTGGTTTCTGGAAAAAACACACGTGCAATGACTCTAGTGCTGGTTTTAGTATAAGAACACACATGAAATGACCACTTGTTGATCCATGTGTGGTTTGTGGAAAGAACACACATGCAATGACACTGGTTGATCCATGCATGGTTTGTGGAAAGAACACACATGCAATGACTCTAGTGGTTGATCCATAAGTGGTTTGTGGAAATAACACACATGCAATGGCCACTGGTTGATCCAGAAGTGGTTTGTGCAAAGAACACACATGCAATGGCCACTGGTTGATCCATAAGTGGTTTGTGGAAAGAACACACATGCAATGGCCACTGGTTGATCCATAAGTGGTTTGTGGAAAGAACACACATGCAATGAGTCTAGTGGATCCATGTGTGGTTTGTGGAAAAGAACACACATCCAATGAGTCTAGTGCTGGTTTTAGTATAAGAATACACATGCAATGACTCTAGTGGGTCCACATGTGGTTTGTGCAAATAACACACATGCAATGACTCCAGTTGTTGTTAGTAACAAGAACACACATGCAATGACACTGGTGGATCCATGTGTGGTCTCTAAAGAGAACACACATTTCAATGACTATGGTTGTTGTTTGTAAAAAGAACACACATGCAATGACACTGCTGGATCCATGTGTGGTCTCTGAAGAGAACACACATGCAATGACACTGCTGGATCCATGTGTGGTCTCTGAAGAGAACACACATGCAATGACTCTGGTTGTTGTTAGTAAAAAGAGCACACATGCAATGACACTGGTGGATCCATATGTGGTATGTGAAAATAACACACATGCAATGACTCTGGTTGTTGTTAGTAAAAGAACACACATGTAATGACACTGGTGGATCCATAGGTGGATTGTGAAAAGAGCACACATGCAATGACTCTAGTTGTTCCATATGTGGTTTGTGGAAATAACACACATGCAATGACTCCAATTGTTGTTAGTAAAAAGAACACGCATGCAATGACACTAGTGGATCCATGTGTGGTCTCTGAAGAGAACACACATTTCAATAACACTAGTGGATCCATATGTGGTATGTGAAAAGAACAGTCATGAAATAACTCCAGTTGTTGTTAGTAAAAAGAACACACATGCAATGATTCTGGTGGATTTATAGGTGGATTGTGAAAATAACACACATGCAATGACACTGGTGGATCCATATGTGGTATGTAAAAAGAACACACATGCAATGACTCTGGTTGTTGTTAGTAACAAGAACACACATGCAATGACACTGGTGGATCCATGTGTGGTCTCTGAAGAGAACACACATTTCAATGACTCTAGTGGGTCCACATGTGGTTTGTGAAAAGCACACACATGCAATGACCACTGGTTGATCCATATGTGGTTTATGTGAAAGAACACACATGCAATGGCTACTAGTTGATCCATAAGTGGTTTGTGGAAAGAACACACATGCAGTGACCACTGGTGGATCCATATGTTGTTTGTGGAAAAGAACACACATGCAATGAACACTGGTGGATCCATAAGTGGTTTGTGGAAAGAACACACATGCAATGACTCTAGTGGTTGATCCATGTGTGGTTTGTGGAAATAACACACATGCAATGACTCTAGTGTTGGTTTTAGTATAAGAACACACGTGCAATGACTCTATTGGGTTCACATGTGGTTTGTGAAAAGAACACACATGCAATGACCACTGGTGTATCCCTATGTGGTTTGTGAAAAGAACACTCATGCAATGACCACTGGTTGATCCATATGTGGTTTGTGAAAAGAACACACATTCAATGACCACTGGTTGATCCATGTGTGGTTTGTGGAAAGAACACACATACAATGACTCTAGTGCTGGTTTTAGTATAAGAACACACATGCAATGACCACTTGTTGATCCATGTGTTGTTTGTGAAAAGAACATACATGCAATGACACTGGATCCATGTGTGGTCTCTGAAGAGAACACACATTTCAATGACTCTAGTGGGTCCACATGTGGTTTGTGAAAAGAACACACATGCAATGACCACTAGTTGATCCATATGTGGTTTGTGGAAAGAACACACATGCAATGGCTACTAGTTGATCCATAAGTGGTTTGTGGAAAGAACACACATGCAGTGACCACTAGTGGATCCATATGTTGTTTGTGGAAAAGAACACACATGCAATGAACACTGGTGGATCCATAAGTGGTTTGTGGAAAGAACACACATGCAATAACACTGGTTGATCCATGTGTGGTTTGTGGAAAGAACACACATGCAATGACTCTCGTGTTGGTTTTAGTATAAGAACACACATGCAATGACTCTAGTGGGTTCACATGTGGTTTGTGAAAAGAACACACATGTAATGACCACTAGTTGATCCATATGTGGTTTGTGAAAAGAACACACATGCAATGACCACTGGTTGATCCATATGTGGTTTGTGGAAAGAACACACATGCAATGACACTGCTTGATCTATGTGTGGTTTGTGGAAAAGAACACACATGCAATGACACTAGTGCTAGTTTTAGTATAAGAACACACATACAATGACTCTAGTGGGTCCACATGTAGTTTGTGAAAAGAACACACATGCAATGACCACTGGTTGATCCATATGTGGTTTGTGAAAAGAACACACATGCAATGACCACTGGTTGATGCATGTGTGGTTTGTGGAAAGAACACACATACAATGACTCTAGTGCTGGTTTTAGTATAAGAACACACATGCAATGACCACTTGTTGATCCATGTGTGGTTTGTGGAAAGAAAACACATGCAATGACACTGGTTGATCCATGTGTGGTTTGTGGAAAGAACACACATGCAATGAATCTAGTGGTTGATCCATAAGTGGTTTGTGGAAATAACACACATGCAATGGCCACTGCTTGATCCATAAGTGGTTTGGGGAAAGAACACACATGCAATGGACACTGGTTGATCCATAAGTGGTTTGTGGAAATAACACACATGTAATGAGTCTAGTGGATCCATGTGTGGTTTGTGGAAAAGAACACACATGCAATGAGTCTAGTGCTGGTTTTAGTATAAGAACACACATGCAATGACTCTAGTGGGTCCACATGTGGTTTGTGAAAAGAACACAGATGCAATGACCACTGGTTGATCCATATGGGGTTTTTGGAAAAGAACACACATGCAATGAACACTGGTGGATCCATGTGTGGTTTTTGGAAAGAACACACATGCAATGACTCTAGTGCTGGTTTTAGTATAAGAACACACAAGCAATGACTCTAGTGGGTCCATATGTGATTTGTGGATAGAACACACATGCAATGACACTGGTTGATCCATGTGTGGTTTGTGGAAAGAACACACATGCAATGACTCTAGTGGTTGATCCATGTGTGGTTTGTGGAAATAACACACATGCAATGACTCTAATGGATCCATAAGTGGTTTGTGGAAAAGAACGAACGTGCAATGACCACTGGTTGATCCATATTTGGTTTTTGGAAAAGAACACACATGCAATGAACACTGGTGGATCCATAAGTGGTTTGTCGAAAGAACACACATGCAATGACACTGGTTGATCTATTGTGGTTTGTGGAAAGAACACATGTGCAATGACTCTAGTGCTAGTTTTAGTATAAGAATACACATACAATGACTCTAGTGGGTCCACATGTAGTTTGTAAAAAGAACACTAATGCAATGACCACTGGTTGATCCATATGTGGTTTGTGAAAAGAACACACATTCAATGACCACTGGTTGATCCATGTGTGGTTTGTGGAAAGAACACACATACAATGACTCTAGTGCTGGTTTTAGTATAAGAACACACATGCAATGACTCTAGTGGTTGATCCATAAGTGGTTTGTGGAAATAACACACATGCAATGGCCACTGGTTGATCCATAAGTGGTTTGTGGAAAGAACACACATGGAATGGCCACTGGTTGATCCATAAGTGGTTTGTGGAAAGAACACACATGCAATGAGTCTAGTGGATCCATGTGTGGTTTATGGAAAAGAACACACATGCAATGAGTCTAGTGCTGGTTTTAGTATAAGAACACACACATGTGGTTTCTGGAAAGAACACACATGCAATGACTCTAGTTGTAATTAGTAACAAGAACACACATGCAATGACACTGGTGGATCCATGTGTGGTCTCTGAAGAGAACACACATTTCAATGACTCTGGTTGTTGTTAGTAAAAAGAACACACATGCAATGACACTGGTGGATGCATGTGTGGTCTCTGAAGAGAACACACATGCAATGACTCTGATTGTTGTTAGTAAAAAGAGCACACATGCAATGACACTGGTGGATCCATATGTGGTATGTGAAATAACACACATCCAATGACTCTAGTGGTTATTAGTAAAAGAACACACATGGAATGACACTGGTGGATCCATAGGTGGATTGTGAAAAGAGCACACATGCAATGACTCTGGTTGTTCCATATGTGGTATGTGAAAAGAACACACATGCAATGACTCCAGTTGTTGTTAGTAAAAAGAACACACATGCAATGACACTAGTGGATCCATGTGTGGTCTCTGAAGAGAACACACATTTCAATGACACTAGTGGATCCATATGTGCTATGTGAAAAGAACAGTCATGAAATGACTCTAGTTGTTGTTAGTAAAAAGAACGCACATGCAATGACACTGGTGGATCCATAGGTGGATTGTGAAAAGAACACACATGCAATGACACTGGTGGATCCATATGTGGTATGTAAAAAGAACTCACATGCAATGACTCTGGTTGTTGTTAGTAACAAGAACACACATGCAATGACACTGGTGGATCCATGTGTGGTCTCTGAAGAGAACCCACATCTCAATGACTCTAGTGGGTCCATATGTGGTTTGTGAACAAAACACACAAGCAATGACCATTGGTTGATCCATATGTGGTTTGTGGAAACAACACACATGCAATCGCTACTGGTTGATCCATAAGTGGTTTGTGGAAATAACACACATGCAGTAACCACTGGTGGATCCATATGTTGTTTGTGAAAAGAACACACATGCAATGAACACTGGTGGATCCATAAGTGGTTTGTGGAAAGAACACACATGCAATGACTCTAGTGGTAGTTTTAGTATAAGAACAAACATGCAATAACTCAAATGGATCCATATGTGGTTTGTGGAAAGAACACACATGCAATGACACTGGTTGATCCATGTGTGGTTTGTAGAAAGAACACACATGCAATGACTCTAGTGTTGGTTTAGTATAAGAACACACATGCAATGACTCTAGTGGGTTCACATGTGGTTTGTGAAAAGAACACACATGCAATGACCACTGGTTGATCCAGGTGTGGTTTGTGAAAAGAACACTGGTGCAATGACTCTAGTGTTGGTTTAGTATAAGAACACACATGCAATGACTCTAGTGGGTTCACATGTGGTTTGTGAAAAGAACACACATGCAATGACCACTGGTTGATCCATATGTGGTTTGTGAAAAGAACACACATGCAATGACCACTGGTTGATCCATATGTGGTTTGTGGAAAGAACACACATGCAATGACACTACTTGATCCATGTTTGGTTTGTGGAAAAGAACACACATGCAATGACTCTAGTGCTAGTTTTAGTATAAGAACACACATACAATGACTCTAGTGGTCACACATGTAGTTTGTGAAAAGAACACACATGCAATGACCGCTGGTTAATCCATATGTGGTTTGTGGAAAAGAACACACACGCAATGAGTCTAGTGGATCCACGTGTGGTTTGTGGAAAAGAACACACATGCAATGAGTCTAGTGCTGGTTTTAGTATAAGAACACACATGAAATGACTCTACTGGGTCCACATGTGGTTTGTGAAAAGAACACACATGCAATGACCACTAGTTGATCCATATGTGATTTTTGGAAAAAGAACACACATGCAATGAACACTGGTGGATCCATGTGTGGTTTGTGGAAAGAACACACATGCAATGACTCTAGTATTGGTTTTATTATAAGAGAACACAAGCAATAAATCTAGAGGGTCCATATGTGATTTGTGGAAAGAACACACATGCAATGACCAATGGTGGATCCATATGTTGTTTGTGGAAAAGAACACACATGCAATGACTCTAGTGGTGGATCCATGTGTGGCTTGTGGAAATAACACACACGCAATGACTCTAAAGGATCCATAAGTGGTTTGTGGAAAAGAACAAACGTGCAATGACCACTGGTTGATACATATGTGGTTTTTGGAAAAGAACGCACATGCAATGAACACAGGTGGATCCATAAGTGGTTTGTGGAAAGAACACACATGCAATGACCACTGGTTGATCCATATGTGGTTTGTGGAAAAGAACACACATGCAATGAGTCTAGTGGATCCGCGTGTGGTTTGTGGAAAAGAACACACATGCAATGAGTCTAGTGTTGGTTTTAGTATAAGAACACACATGCAATGACTCTAGTGGGTCCACATGTGGTTTGTGAAAAGAACACACATGCAATGACAACTGGTTGATCCATATGTGGTTTTTGTAAAAGAACTCACATGCAATGAACACTGGTGGATCCATGTGTGGTTTGTTGAAAGAACACACATGCAATGACTCTAGTGCTGGTTTTAGTATAAGAACGCACAATCCATGATTCTAGTGGGTCCATATGTGATTTGTGGAAAGAACACACATGCAATGACACTGGTTGATCCATGTGTGGTTTGTGGAAAGAACACACATGCAATGACTCTAGTGGTTGATCCATGTGTGGTTTGTGGAAATAACACAAATGCAATGACTCTAATGGATCCATAAGTGGTTTGTGGAAAAGAACACACGTGCAATGACCACTCATTGATCCATATGTGGTTTTTGGAAAAGAACACACATGCAATGAACACTGGTGGATCCATAAGTGGTTTGTGGAAAGAACACACATGCAATGACACTGGTTGATCCATATGTGGTTTGTGGAAAGAACACACGTGCAATGACTCTAGTGCTGGTTTTAGTATAAGAACACACATACAATGACTCTAGTGGGTCTACATGTAGTCTGTGAAAATAACACACATGCAATGACCACTGGTTGATCCATAAGTTGTTTGTGGAAAAGAACACACGTGCAATGAACACTGGTGGATCCATGTGTGGTTTGTGGAAAAGAACCCACATGCAATGACACTGGTGGATCCATAGGTGGATTGTGAAAAGAACACACATGCAATGACACTGGTGCATCCATATGTGGTATGTGAAAAGAACACACATTTCAATGACTCTAGTTGTTGTTAGTAAAAAGAACACACATGCAATGACACTGGTGGATCCATAGGTGGATTGTGAAAAGAGCACACATGCAATGACACCGTGGATCCATATGTGGTATGTGAAAAGAACACACATGCAATGACTCCAGTTGTTGCTAGTAAAAAGAACACACATGCAATGACACTGGTGGATCCATGTGTGGATTGTGAAAAGAACACACATGCAATGTCACTAGTCGATCCATATGTGGTATGTGAAAAGAACACACATGCAATGACACTGGTTCATCCATGTGTGGTTTTTGGAAAGAACACACATGCAATGACTCTAGTGGTTGATCCATGTGTGGTTTGTGGAAATAACACAAATGCAATGACTCTAATGGATCCATAAGTGGTTTGTGGAAAAGAACACACGTGCAATGACCACTCGTTGATCCATATGTGGTTTTTGGAAAAGAACACACATGCAATGAACACTGGTGGATCCATAAGTGGTTTGTGGAAAGAACACACATGCAATGACACTGGTTGATCCATATGTGGTTTGTGGAAAGAACACACGTGCAATGACTCTAGTGCTGGTTTTAGTATAAGAACACACATACAATGACTCTAGTGCGTCTACATGTAGTTTGTGAAAATAACACACATGCAATGACCACTGGTTGATCCATAAGTTGTTTGTGGAAAAGAACACACGTGCAATGAACACTGGTGGATCCATGTGTGGTTTGTGGAAAAGAACCCACATGCAATGACACTGGTGGATCCATAGGTGGATTGTGAAAAGAACACACATGCAATGACACTGGTGGATCCATATGTGGTATGTGAAAAGAACACACATTTCAATGAATCTAGTTGTTGTTAGTAAAAAGAACACACATGCAATGACACTGGTGGATCCATAGGTGGATTGTGAAAAGAGCACACATGCAATGACACCGTGGATCCATATGTGGTATGTGAAAAGAACACACATGCAATGACTCCAATTGTTGCTAGTAAAAAGAACACACATGCAATGACACTGGTGGATCCATGTGTGGATTGTGAAAAGAACACACATGCAATGTCACTAGTGGATCCATATGTGGTATGTGAAAAGAACACACATGCAATGACTCTGGTTGTTGTTAGTAAAAAGAACACACATGCAATGACACTGGTTGATCCATGTGTGTTCTCTGAAGAGAACACACATGCAATGAATCTAATGGATCCGTAAGTGGTTTGTGGAAAAGAACACTCATATAATGACCACTGGTTGATACATATGTGGTTTGGGGAAAGAACACACATGCAATGACACTAGTTGATCCATGTGTGGTTTGTGAAAAGAACACACATGCAATGCCACTGGTTGATCCATGTATGGTTTGTGGATAGAACACACATGCAATGACTCTAGTGCTAGTTTTAGTATAAGAACACACATACAATGAGTCTAGTGGGTCCACATGTAGTTTGTGAAAAGAACACACATGCAATGACCACTTGTTGATCCATATGTGGTTTGTGGAAAATAACACACACGCAATGAGTCTAGTGGATCCATGTGTGGTTTATGGAAAAGAACACACATGCAATGAGTCTAGTGCTGGTTTTAGTACAAGAACACACATGCAATGACTCTAGTGGGTCCACATGTGGGTTGTGAAAAGAACACACATGCATTGACCACTGGTTGATCCATATGTGGTTTTTGGAAAAGAACACACATGCAATGAACACTGGTGGATCCATGTGTGGTTTGTGGAAAGAACACACATGCAATTACTCTAGTGCTGGTTTTAGTATAAGAATACACAAGCAATGACTCTAGTGGGTCCATATGTGATTTGTGGAAAGAACACACATGCAATGACACTGGTTGATCTATGTGTGGTTTGTGGAAAGAACACACATGCAATGACTCTAGTGGTTGATCCATGTGTGGTTTGTGGAAATAACACACATGCAATGACTCAAATGGATCCATAAGTGGTTTGTGGAAAAGAATAAACGTGCAATGACCACTGGTTGATCCATATGTGGTTTTTGGAAAAGAACACACATGCAATGAACACTGGTGGATCCATAAGTGGTTTGTGGAAAGAACACACATGCAATGACACTGGTTGATCCATATGTGGTTTGTGGAAAGAACACACGTGCAATGACTCTAGTGCTAGTTTTAGTATAAGAACACACATACAATGACTCTAGTGGGTCCACATGTAGTTTGTGAAAAGAACACACATGCAATGACCACTGGTTGATCCATAAGTTGTTTGTGGAAAAGAACACACATGCAATGACTCTAGTGGTTGATACATAAGTGGTTTGTGGAAAGAACACACATGCAATGGCCACTGGTTGATCCATAAGTGGTTTGTGGAAAGAACACACATGCAATGAGTCTAGTGGATCCATGTGTGGTTTGTGGAAAATAACACACATGCAATGAGTCTAGTGCTGGTTTTAGTATAAGAACACACATGCACTGACTCTAGTGGGTCCACATGTGGTTTGTGGAAAGAACACACATGCAATGACTCTGGTTGTAATTAGTAACAAGAACACACATGCAATGACACTGGTGGATCCATGCGTGGTCTCTGAAGAGAACACACATTTCAATGACTCTGGTTGTTGTTAGTAAAAAGAACACACATGCAATGACACTAGTGGATCCATGTGTGGTCTCTAAAGAGAACACACATGCAATGACTCTGGTTGTTGTTAGTAAAAAGAGCACACATGCAATGACACTAGTGGATCCATATGTGGTATGTGAAAATAACACACATGCAATGACTCTGGTTATTGTTAGTAAAAGAACACACATGCAATGACACTAGCGGATCCATAGGTGGATTGTGAAAAGAGCACACATGCAATGACTTTGGTTGTTCCATATGTGGTATGTGAAAAGAACACACATGCAATGACTCCAGTTATTGTTATTAAAAAGAACACAACATGCAATGACACTGGTGGATCCATGTGTGGTCTCTGAAGAGAACACACATTTCAGTGACACTGGTGGATCCATTTGTGGTATCTGAAAAGAACAGTCATGAAATGACTCCAGTTGTTGTTAGTAAAAATAACACACATGCAATGACACTGGTGGATCCATAGGTGGATTGTGAAAAGAACACACATGCAATGACACTGGTGGATCCATATGTGGTATGTAAAAATAACACACAGGCAATGACTCTGGTTGTTGTTAGTAACAAGAACACACATGCAATGACACTGGTGGATCCATGTGTGGTCTCTGAAGACAACACACATTTCAATGACTCTAGTGGGTCCACATGTGGTTTGTGAAAAGAACACACATGCAATGACCACTGGTTGATCCATATGTGGTTTGTGGAAAGAACACACATGCAATGACACTGGTTGCTCCATGTGTGGTTTGTGGAAAAGAACACACATGCAATGACTCTAGTGCTAGTTTTAGTATAAGAACACACATACAATGACTCTAGTGGGTCCACATGTAGTTTGCGAAAAGAACACACATGCAATGACGACTGGTTGATCCATATGTGGTTTGTGGAAAAGAACACACATGCAATGAGTCTAGTGGATCCATGTGTGGTTTGTAGAAAAGAACACACATGCAATGAGTCTAGTGCTGTTTTTACTATAAGAACACACATGAAATGACTCTAGTGGGTCCACATGTGGTTTGTGAAAATAACACACATGCAATGACCACTGGTTGATCCATATGTGGTTTGTGGAAAAGAACACACATGCAATGAACACTGGTGGACCCATGTGTGATTTGTGGAAAGAACACACATGCAATGACTCTAGTGCTGGTTTTAGTATAAGAACAGACAAGCAATGACTCTAGTGGGTCCACATGTGATTTGCGGAAAGAACACACATGCAATGACACTAGTTGATCCATGTGTGGTTTATGGAAAGAACACACATGCAATGACTCTAGTGGTTGATCCATGTGTGGTTTGTGGAAATAACACACATGCAATGACTCTAATGGATCCATAAGTGGTTTGTGGAAAAGAACACACGTGTAATGACCACTTGTTGATCTATATGTGGTTTTTGGAAAAGAACACGCATTCAATGAACACTGGTGGATCCATAAGTGGTTTGTGGAAAGAACACACATGCAATGACACTGGTTGATCCATATGTGGTTTGTGGAAAGAACACACGTGCAATGACTCTAGTGCTGGTTTTAGTATAAGAACACACATACAATGACTCTAGTGGGTCCACATGTAGTTTGTGAAAAGAACACACATGCAATGACCACTGGTTGATCCATATGTGGTTTTTGGAAAATAACACACATGCAATGAACACTAGTGGATCCATGTGTGGTTTGTGGAAAAGAACACACATGCAATGAGTCTAGTGCTGGTTTTAGTATAAGAACACACATGCAATGACTCTAGTGGTTCCACATGTGGTTTGTGAAAAGAACACACATGCAATGACCACTGGTTGATCCATATGTGGTTTATGGAAAAGAATACACATGCAAAGAACACATATGGATCCATATGTGGTTTGTGGAAAAGAACACACATGCAATGACCACTGATTGATCCATAAGTGGTTTGTGGAAACAACACACATACAGTGAACACTGGTTGATCCATGTGGGGTTTGTTAAAAGAACACACATGCAATGCCATTGGTTGATCCATATGTGGTTTGTGGAAAGAACACACATGCAATGACACTGGTTGATCCAAATGTGGTTCATGAAAGGAACACACATGCAATAACTCTTGTGGATACTGAAGGAAATATGCCCTGAGAGGAAATAATAAAGTTGTTATTATATATTCCTTATATATGATAGATTTTATTTTACATGCTAGAATTGTATTGATCAGGAAACATCAATACATGTGTGTTTAATAAACAAAAAGGGTTCCTAGTGAAAGGGCATGTATGCCCCATGTGTGGTTTTGGTAATTAATGACAATCCCTATGGACTAATGTGCAAATTGAGTTTCACCTGTAGGTTTGTCCATTGGCATCGCTTGGACCATGTGTTGGTTTCAAGGATGAAAAAGAAGAAGCATCATCCAAGGGCTTTGTGCCTATTGGAATCAAGTAGAAGAAGAAGAAGATGAAGTTCCTCATGGCTATCTTCAAGACATCATCAAGAATTGAAGTGCAAGCTCAAGATGCGTCATCTCTATAAGATATCATGCTTGGAGCTTGCCATCCTCGGCGTTCATGGAATGATGAAGACAAGATCGAAGAAGAGGCTTCCCCATGGAGTATGGGGGAGCATGTCTCAAGACTTCATCAAGCAAGTGCAATCAAGTGCAATCAAGAAAGGTGTTCCATCTTGAAGGTGACAAGATCGTCTTCATCAAGCTCAAGTGGGATGCTCAAGGCAAAGGTATGATCTTGATAGGGTTTAGGATAGATAGCCGTACTATCAAGAGGGGCTCTCGAGTGGGTGACTCATTCGTATCTTTTGGAGAGAGCTCAAACCTTTGCATACATAGCATCATCTTTCTTAGTTGTTTTTTGGTTCTTGTCCACGTGACGATCTAGAGCTTGTGTTTATATTCATAACAAGCTCTAGTTCATCAAAAATGGATTTCCCTTGCATATCTTATTGCGTTTTTGATCTTGCGGGTTTTTCCAGCTCCACACCTTGGGAGGTATCTCACATATATATTCCTGATATTTTCTCCCTTGGTGATATCCAATATTTCTACTTTTTGCTGGATTCTACACGTCTTTATCTTTCCAACAAAATTGGTTTCATCTCGTTTGGAGTTCGGATGCAAAAGTTATGGCATTTCTGGTTCTGAAGTTTCTCTGACCGGAAGTACCGGCCAGACGCCAGAAGTACCGCTCAGGAATAAATGCCGTCGGTAGTACCTGTGTTAATTCCGGCCCAACTTCCGGTATACCCATTTTTAGTTCAGTATGCTCTTTGTCTGGTCTGCGCTATTTGACGGAACTTCGGTCGGAATCTTGGGCGGTTGTCAAATCTGAAGTACTGCGACCCACCGGTAGTACCTAAACTGACCTTATTTTGTGTTTGTTTGCACCGTGTTTTTGGACCGTTGGCTGAGTTCCACCGGTAGTAATGGCCACCCACCGGTATTACTGGCTGTGCGCGATTCTGTGGGTAATGGGCATATCGGGGAGCCCTTTAAAAGGAGCTCCCCTTTCCCCTTCACCCCCCCTCCCCACTTGTTCTTCTCGGTTTTGGCTTTCTCTCTCCTCCATTGTTGACCTTGAAGATCTTGCTCTCTCCCCTTTCCCTCCTATGATTCTTGCATCTTTTTGAGGGATTTGAGAGAGGAGATCTAGATCTACAAGCCCCACCAAGAAAAATCCCTTCTTTGTGAAGGAATCCTTGGGATCTAGATCTTGGAGAGTTTTGTGTTCTCCTCTTGTGTTCTTCCTCCCTTATTCCCCCAATAGCTTTTGTAGCTTTGGTGGAATTTGAGAGTGAAGGACTTGCCTCTTGCATTTGGTGCATAGGTTTGAGTTCTCCTCGGAGATTCAGTGAGTTCAATCCCTTGGGATTGTTTCTCTTGGGTTCTTGGAACCCTAGACGGTAGTGTGGTTGGATAGTTGACCTTTTGTGGTCTTGTAGCCTTTTATGGCCTTGTTGCCTTTTGTGGCTTTGTAGCCTTTGTGGCATTGTTCTTGGGGCTCCAATTGAGTTGTGGAGGTTCCCCAAGCTTGTTGGCCTTTTGTGGCATTGTGGAGCCTTTGTGGCGTTTCTTGGGAGCCCTCCAATTGAGTTGTGGAGATTGCCCCAAGCCTTGTACGGATTCGGTGACCGTCCTCAAGTGTCCCATAGTGGAACGTGAGTAGGCCTTTGTGGAGAGCTCACGGGAGAATAGGGTGAGCCTTTTGTGGCGTCGGTGAGTTGCGTGGCTTCGCATCCTTGGTGAGGCCTTGTGTGGCATTGGGTGAGCATCGAGCCACCACACCTCTAGGTGAGCCATTTGTGGCGTTCGAAGTACATTGCGCCCCCGCACCTCTCCAACAGAGACGTAGCTTCTTTGGAAGCGAACTTTGGGAAACAAATCATCGTCTCCACGTCCATCGGTTATCTCTCAACCGAGCCCTTTACCTATGCAATTTACATTGTGATAGCCTTCGTGCTTGAAGTACTATATCTTGCTATCACCTTGTTGCTTGTCTTGCTTAGCATAGGTTGTTGGTGCACTTAGTGAAACTAGTGGATATAGGTTTTGGCTTGATAAATTAAACGTTAAGTTTTATTCCGCATTTATTAGAGCCTAAACCATAATAATTTTAAAACGCCTATTCACCCCCGCCCTCTAGGCGACGTCCATTTCCCTTTCACCTAGTTATGTCTCTCTTATAGACTAGCTTGTTGATTAACAAGATGATCAAGGTTTCCTGATCATGGACATTGGATGTTGTTAATAACAAGGTCACACCATTGGTGGAATGATGTGATGAACATTCATCCGAAGTACAGCATTACGATCAATTCATTATGTTTATATTGCTATAACATCATACGAAGTAATCTTTATCCTTAGACCATGAGATCATGTTAATTGCTAACACCGGAAGAGTATCTTCATAACATCAAACGTCACACCGTAACAGGGTTACTATAAAGATGGGTTCAGTACTATGAAGGTGTTATGTTGAGGCTCATGGATCAAGATTGGAATTTGTCAATCCCGATGACGGATAGATATACTCTGGGCCCTCTCGGTGATATCACATTAAGATAGCTTGCAAGCAAGTGATGTGATCACTAGAATGTTATATCACGGGAACGAGAAAAGAGTGCATGTCGGTAACGAGATCAAACTAGGTATGGAGATACTGATGATCCAATCTCAGACATGTAATATGTCGAGAGACAAAGGGATTTAGTTACAAGCGTTAAAGGTTCTCATGATCACAGAAGTCATCGTTGAATGTGTAGGAGTCAGTACGGATCTCCAGGTCCCGCTGTTGATTATTGATCGGAGAAGGGTCTTGATCATGTCTGCATTATTCACGAACCATAGGGTGGCACACTTAAGAGTTACCGGACACCATTTTGGAGAACATATGTTTCAGACGAAAGAATTGCAAAGCGCAGGAATTGTTTCAATAGAAACCGGAAATTGTTTCGGGTGAAATTGCAGAAAGTGGTTCTGCATGTGATATTGAAATATTGCAAGGGGCTATATGTGAATGTTTGTTAATTAAAGTAATTAACAAAATTCTGAATAAATTTAATAAAAGAGTTTTATTAAATGAGAGAGCATTAAATTTGGAGAAATTTAATGCATTTAAAGTGGAGACTTTAAAAGGGAATGTGAAGAGGCATTTTAATGTGGAGGGGTTACCACCACATGAATGGGGAGGTGAGGGGTCACTCCCCCATGCGCCGGCCATGGAGAGAGGGGGCACCCCCCCCCTCCTCCTATAAAAGGCCACCCATTCCCTCCTTCATCACACACCTCCTTGTGAAGGATCTCTCTCCCCCTCTAGAATTATTCCCCATGGTCTCGGATTAGCGAGATACATGTTCCCGGTGGCATTTCGTCTGGAAGGAGTTGTTGCTTCTGCTGGATCGCTGGAGCAAGGAGGTGGAGGTTGTCCGGTGGCTTGAATGTGTGTGCGAGTATGGATGCGCTGCTGAGTTGTGGCGCTCGGACTTCCTCACGATCTTGAGATCGGCAAGTGTACGACTACATCAACCACGAGTTCCTACTTGTTAACAAAACTGGTTGTCTTCGAGGGTAAGTTCTCGTTGGATGTATGTCCACCCATTTCTCTGTACCTAGTAGATAGATCTTGGCGTATAGTTCACACCGTAGGAAAATTTTTGTTTTCTATGCTGCGGACCCAAAAGTGGTATCATAGCCTGATCTATGCGTAGGTGCTTTGCACGGGTAGTACACATATGTTTATATGTGGGCAATGATGATCATGTTATTGCATCTTCTATGTATTTTGGATATTGGTGGCATAGTGGGATGAAGCAGCCTGGACCAACCTTACATGTCATCGTACATGAGACCGGTTCCATAACTGACATGCAACTTGTTTTGCATAAGTGGCTGGCGGGTGTTTGTCTCTCCTACTATAGTCAATATCTGATTTACAACGAGTTGCTAATAACTTAGTTATCCTTGTTGTGGTTCATGTTCGTAGGTGAGAACGGTTCTATCTCCGAAAGCCCTAAGCCACGTAAAACTTGCAATTGATAAATTAGAGGCGTCTAGTTTAGATCGTTGCTGGGCTAGTGTATTGATATGGTATTGTTGTAAGTAGATGTATGATAGATACTCTTACAACACACTTAACGTGTAAGTTCCATAGACCTTGGCCTTACACACAAAGGAATGATAGAGATCACACCACGATGCAAGTGACAGAGATCAAATGCATCGACCATATCATCTCACTTTACACATTAGATGTTAGCATCTTATACTGCTAGTTTGGTGCTTTTGGTAGCATTATAAGATGATCCCTCATTTAGATATCAAGATAAAAATGTGTTCTTCTTTAAGTATGCACCATTCTGTGGATCGTGTTTCGAGACATCACGTGATGATCGGGTGTACTCGAATCTATGCTTTCATAGGAACGGGTGTAAGACAGTTTTACACACGCGAGTACTAAGGTTCTTACTTGGCGAGCCTAGCATGTACAGACATGGCCTCGGAACACAGACCGAAAGGTTAAGCATGAGTCATATGGTTGATATGATGCCCATATAGATGCTCTCCTTTGAAGCTACACCGACTCACGTGATGATCGGACTTGGTGTAGTGGATTTGGTTCATGTAATCACCAAAAAGGCACGAGGGATGTCGTTTTTGAGTGGGAGTTCATTAGTAATTTGGATTAGTTGAACTCAATCTATCATAAACTTAGTCTAAATAAACTTTACAAATTCTGTTGTAGATGGCACCACCTGCTTTTAATTTCAATGTGTTCATGGAGAAAGAGAAACTTGCTGCGAATGGTAGCAACTTCACCAACTGGGCTATGAATTTGAGGATTCTCTCATCACGCACAAAAGCAATATGTGCTAGATGCGCTGCTAGGCCCCCCACCAGCTCCTGATGCCCCTGACAAGGAAAAGAATGTCTATGTGACTCGTCAGGAGGACCACAACTTAGTTCATTGCGGCATACTGTATGGGCTAGAGCCAGAACTTCGAAAGAGTTTCGAAAATGGCAATGCCTTTGATACCATGGGAGAATTGAAAATGATTTTCGATACCCATGCTGCCGTAGAGAGTTATAATGCTACTCAAAAGTTCTTTAGCTGCATGATGGAGGAGAACAGCTCCGTTAGTGAGCATGTACCCAAAATGTCTGGGTACGCCGATAAGCTTGTGTCCTTGGGAATAAAGATTCCCATTGACTTAGGCATACATCGTGTTCTCCAATCTCTGCCACCTAGCTACAAGAGCTTCGTGATGAACTATAATATGCAGGGCATGAAGAAGTCTCTTCCCGAGCTTTTGTCAATGCTTAAGACTGCAGAAGTGGACATTAGGAAAGAACATCAAGTGTTGATGATCAATAGGACCACCGGTTTCAAGGAAGACAAGAAAGGAAAGCACAAGGGAAAGAAGGGTGGCAATTCTATTGCCATGCCTGAAAAGAAACCCCGAGATGGCCCTAAGTCTGACACCGAGTGCTACTATTGTAAGGATGGCCATTGAAGCGAATCGCCCCAAGTATTTGGCATAAGAAGTGCAGCAAGGCAAACAAAGGTATATGTGATATACATGTTATTGATGTGTACTTGACTAGTACTCGCAGTAGCACCTGGGTATTTGATACGGGATCGATTGCTAATATATGTAACTCGGTTCAGGGGCTACGGGACAAGCGACAACTAGCAAGGGATGAGGTCAGGATGCGGGTCGGCAATGGATCAAAAGTTGATGTGATCGCCGTGGGGACGCTACCTCTCCATTTGCCATCGGGATTAGTTATAAACCTAAATAATTGTTATTTAGTGCCTGCACTAAGCATGAACATTGTATCTGGATCGTGTTTGATGCAAAGTGGTCATTCCTTTAAATCTGAAAACAATGGTTGTTCGATTTATAAGAATGATATCTTTTATGGTCATGCACCTATGTTGAATGGTTTATTTCTGATAGATCTCGATAGTAATATTACACACATTCATAATGTTAATGCTAAAAAGATTAAACTTGATGATGATATGTCTACATATATGTGGCACTGCCGTCTAGGTCATATTGGCGTTAAACGCATGAAGAAACTCCATTCTTTTGGACTTTTGGAATCACTTGATTTTGAATCATTTGATACATGTGAGCCATGCCTTATGGGCAAGATGACTAGAACGCTGTTTTCCGGTTCAATGGAACGGGCGACAGATCTATTGGAAATCATACATACTGATGTGTGTGGACCAATGAGTGTGTTGGCGCGAGGTGGATATCGTTATTTTGTTACTTTCACGGATGATTTGAGTAGATACGGGTATATCTATTTGATGAAACACAAGTTTGAAACTTTTGAAAGGTTCAAGGAATTTCAGAATGAAGTGGAAAATCATCGTAATAGAAAGATCAAATTTCTACGGTCTGACCGTGGAGGAGAGTATCTAAGTTACGAGTTTAGCACACACATGAAAGAGTGTGGAATAGTTTCACAACTCACGCCTGCCGGAACACCACAACCTAATGGTGTGTCAGAACGTCGTAATCGTACCTTATTGGATATGGTTCGATCTATGATGTCTCTGACTGACTTACCACTGTCATTTTGGGGTTATGCACTGGAAACAGCTGCATTCACTTTAAATTGGGCACCATCTAAATCCGTTGAAACGACACCGTATGAATTATGGTTTGGAAACAAACCTAAGCTGTCATTTCTTAAAGTTTAGGGATGCGATGTTTATGTGAAGAAACTTCAACTAGATAAACTCGAACCCAAAGCGGAAAATGCGTCTTCATAGGATACCCTAAGGAAACAATTGGGTATACCTTCTATCATAGATTCGAGGGCAAGGTTTTTGTTGCCAAGAATGGATCCTTTCTTGAGAAGGAGTTTCTCGCGAAAGGTGTGAGTAGTCGGAAGGTAGAACTCGAAGAGGTTATTGAACCTTATCTTCATGGAATGGCGAGTGGTGCAGCACCAGAAGTTGTTTCGGAGTTGACTTCACCTGATGAAGAGAGAGCTAATTATAATGATCATGAAACTCTGAAAGAGGATACTACCGAACCCCGCAGGTCAAGCAGGACACGTGCAGCTCCTGACGGAAATCCTGTTGTGAATTTCATGGTTGATGAAATGGATGACCCTGCGACTTATGAAGAAGCGATGATGAGCCCGGATTCCAACAAATGGCTGGAAGCCATGAAATCCAAGATGGAATCCATGTATGAGAACCAAGTTTGGGACTTGGTGGACTTATCTCACGATCGAAAGGCCGTTGAGAATAAATGGATTTTCAAAAGAAAAACTAATGCTGATGGTAATGTGACCATCTATAAGGCTCGACTTGTCGCAAAGGGGTTTCGACAAATTCAAGGAGTTGACTACGATGAGACATTCTCTCCCGTAGTGATGCTTAAGTCGGTTAGGATTATGTTAGCAATTGCTGCATATTTCGATTATGAAATATGGTAGATGGATGTCAAAACTGCGTTCCTCAATGGTAATATTGAAGAAGAGTTGTATATGATACAACCTAAGGGTTTTGTCGATCCTAAGGATGCTAATAAGGTATACAAACTTCAGCGATCCATCTATGGACTGAAGCAAGCATCCCGGAGTTGGAATCTCCGCTTTGATGAGGTGATCAAAGAGTTTGGATTTGTCCAAACTTATGGAGAGGCTTGTATTTACAAGAAAGTGAGTGGGAGCAATGTGGAATTTCTGATATTATATGTGGATGACATATTATTGATTGGAAATGATATAGATCTTTTAAACAGTGTTAAAAGTTATCTAAACAGCAAATTTTCGATGAAAGACCTTGGTGAAGTATCATATATATTATGCATTAAAATCTATAGAGATAGATCAAGGCGCCTAATTGGGCTATCGCAGAGTACATACCTTGATAAGATATTAAAGAAGTTTAATATGGACGAAAGTAAGAAGGGGTTCTTACCTATGTTGCAAGGCAAGACATTGAGTAAGACTCAAAGTCCGGCTACGGCGGAAGAAACAGAGATGATGGATAAGATCCCCTATGCCTCGGCCATAGACTCTATTATGTATGCCATGCTATGTACAAGACCGGATGTGGCACATGATATTAGTTTGACTAGTAGGTACTAATCTGATCCAGGTTCGGAACACTAGATAATGGTAAAGAACATCCTCAAGTACTTGAGAAGAACTAAGAATATGTTTCTTATATACAGAGGTGAAGAAGAGCTAGTCGCTAACTGTTATGTCGATGCTAGCTTTGACACCGATCCGGATGACTCTAAGTCTCAATCCGGATATGTATTTCTCTTGAACGGAGCAGCAGTTACTTGGAGGAGTTCCAAACAACCTGTGGTGGCTGGATCAACGACGGAGGTGGAATATGTTGCTACTTCAGAAGCAGTGCAGGAGGCGATTTGGATGAAAGAGTTCATTACGGAACTAGGTGTGGTTCCCAGTGCGTTGGACCCAATGGTGATCTATTGTGACAACAATGGAGCCATAGCCAACGCAAAGGAACCGAGGTCTCACAAGAATTCCAAGCATATTAAGCGCCAGTTTCACTCCATCCGCGAGCATGTCAAGGATGGAGATATAAAGATTTGTAAAGTACACACGGACCTAAATGTAGCAGATCCGTTGACTAAAGTTCTCCCTAGGGCAAAACATGATCAACACCAGAACTCCATGGGTGTTAGATTTATCACTATGTGAACTAGATTATTGTCTCTAATGCAAGTGGGAGACTGAAGGAAATATGCCCTGAGAGGCAATAATAAAGTTGTTATTATATATTCCTTATATATGATAGATGTTTATTTTACATGCTAGAATTGTATTGATCAGGAAACATCAATACATGTGTGTTTAATGAACAAAAAGGGTTCCTAGTTATGCCTCTCTTATAGACTAGCTTGTTGATTAACAAGATGATCAAGGTTTCCTGATCATGGACATTGGATGTTGTTAATAACAAGGTCACACCATTGGTGGAATGATGTGAGGAACATTCATCCGAAGTATAGCATTACGATCAAGTCATTATGTTTATATTGCTATAACATCATACGAAGTAATCTTTATCCTTAGACCATGAGATCATGTTAATTGCTAACACCGGAAGAGTATCTTCATAACATCAAACGTCACACCGTAACAGGGTGACTATAAAGATGGGTTCAGTACTATGAAGGTGTTATGTTGAGGCTCATGGATCAAGAGTGGAATTTGTCAATCCCGATGATGGATAGATATACTCTGGGCCCTCTCAGTGATATCACATTAAGATAGCTTGCAAGCCAGTGATGTGATCACTAGAATGTTATATCACGGGAACGAGAAAAGAGTGCATGTCGGTAACGAGATCAAACTAGGTATGGAGATACCGATGATCGAGTCTCGGACATGTAACATATCGAGAGACAAAGGGATTTAGTTACAAGCGTTAAAGGTTCTCACGGTCACAGAAGTCATCGTTGAATGTGTAGGAGTCAGTACGGATCTCCAGGTCCTGCTGCTGATTATTGATCGGAGAAGGGTCTCGATCATGTCTGCATTATTCGTGAACCATAGGGTGGCACACTTAAGAGTTACTGGACAGCATTTTGGAGCACATATGTTTCAGATGAAAGAATTGCAAAGCGTAGGAATTGTTTCAATAGAAACCAGAAATTGTTTCGGGTAAAATTGCAGAAAGTGGTTCTGCATGTGATATTGAAATATTGCAAGGGGATATATGTGAATGTTTGTTAATTAAAGTAATTAACAAAATTATGAATAAACTTAATAAAAGAGTTTTATTAAATGAGAGAGCATTAAATTTGGAGAAATTTAATGCATTTAAAGTGGAGACATTAAAAGGGAATGTGAAGAGGCATTTTAATGTGGAGGGGTTACCACCACATGAATGGGGGAGGTGAGGGGTCACCCCCCATGCGCCGGCCATGGAGAGAGGGGCACCCCCCTCCTCCTATAAAAGGCCACCCATTCCCTCCTTCATCCACACACCTCCTTGTAAAGGATCTCTCTCCCTCTAGAATTATTCCCCATGGTCTCGGATTAGCGAGATACATGTTCCCGGTGGCATTTCTTCTGGAAGGAGTTGGTGCTTCCGCTGGATCGCTGGAGCGAGGAGGTGGAGGTTGTCTGGTGGCTTGAACGTGTGTGCGAGTACGGATACGCTGCTGAGTTGCGGCGCTCGGACTTCCTCGCGATCTTGAGATCGGCAAGTGTACCACTACATCAACCACGAGTTCCTACTCGTTAACAAAACTCGTTGTCTTCGAGGGTAAGTTCTCGTTGGATGTATGTCCACCCATTGATCTGTACCTAGTAGATAGACCTTGGCGTATAGTTCACACTGTAGGAAACTTTTTGTTTTCTATGCTGCGGACCCAACAGATATATATGTGGTTTGTGGAAAGAACACTCATGTAATGAACTCTAGTGGATCTATCTTGGCATAATTTGATGTATGCCACAATGCATTTCATTGTAAAAGACACCCACTTTCCATTTTTATACTACTCAGCTTTGCCCTTGGTTTTTTATACTACCTAGTCCCCCCTCCCCCTCTCTCTCTCTTTCGTAGAATCCCAAACCTGTGCCCACTCTGTCTGCTATGCCCTGATTGGTTGTCACAGTTGTCACGCGGATCGTGCGCACCAACCGTTGATCTCGTGTGATCCAACGAGGCTCGTTGCACACATCGTGCCCTTCACAAGACAGTGCGAGACAACATGGACGTCTCCCTCAACGAGACTTCTACAAGCAGGAACACGATGCCGTCCATGGAAGAAGTCGTCGAGTGGTCATGTCATGTTTAATATAGTCTGTAAAGGCTACAAGTCTACTGCACGGCAACTGGTCATCCACGGACCATCGATTATACCATTTTTACTACGCAGGACGCCTGCACTCTCACTTCCATCAGGCCCCCACCGTAGCCGGAAGAACTGCCAACCGGGGCCCTCGAGGAGGCCTAAACGTCCCCGCATTAAAAACCCAGTCTATCGGGTCCTCCATCTGCACTCATCCACTACTCTCTCTTCCCTATCCAGCAAAACCCCACAATCTTGAACGTACTTGCACAAACCGTCTCCATGAAACCAGTGCGTGGGGGTGAGTGTCCGGGCATCGCCGCCGGGGTGGTGCTTCACGCGGCAGATCTGGAGGAGCATCACGCAACACAGGCCAAGGAGGACATGCAGTTTAACCCCTTGTGGGACCATGTGCACGCCGGTGCTAACGACTTCGGAGGAGCCGATGAGGGCGTGGAGTTCGACGAACACGCTCCGCTCGTGTACCCGGAGGTACATCTATTTCTACATGTTTCATATTTTCTGCTCGAGCTTAATCTATCCTGGCGTCATAAAAAAATCTAGTTCTAATGATTAGATGCAACGTACGAACCGGTACATGAAGAGATCTAGTCTGTTCTGAATGAATCCATATTATTTATTTATTAATAAGTTACCAAGAACACAAACCACATTAATTTAGGAGCGAGCTGGGGAGACGGCCGTAATGAACTGTTGAACCTGTATAGACATGTTATTGCATCGAAAGTAACTTGAAATGGTGGAAGGAATATATATTTATTATTTTTCTCATTTCGGTTTGTATTCCATACATTACAGGTGTATTCAAGTGAGATGGACTCTCCCAAGGAGATCAGGGGCAACAAGAGCCACCATGTCATGAAGAAGCTCAAGAGCGGGATAATCCCTTTCCGCACTCGACTTGGGGAGCTCAGGTGCCCTTTCTGTAAGAAAGGAGTCAACCCGAGGATTGCCAACTTCATTCCGCATGCGGTTGGCATCGGTAAAAGCCCGGCTAGTAAACACAAGTCGGCGACCAAGGCTAAGCACGTTGCTTATGGCAAGTTCCAGAGGGAGTATGTCAATACCGGCCTAGTGTCCCCTTACTTAGGAATCAGCAACTTCTAGCCGACCAACCCCATCACTGTGCTAGCCCGGCCACTAATAATATTTAGTTCTCTTACCGTATCTAGACCCTTAAACTATGGGGATTTATATTTTCGTACCCTTCAATATATATTCAAGTTCATCTATTTATGTTGTTAAAGTTCCGATGGCATACTCGTTATTTTGCATGGATAGAGGGGTGCCCCCGACAGATATAAGGGTTATCATGTCCGCTAGATCACATAGGATCAACGGTTGGTGGGCAAAACTGAGTACAACTGAATCGCCATGGTTATACATGAGGGAAAAAACGTGACTGAAGGTACGCGTGTGTGGTGCACGGGGTGGTAGCGGACACGTGTGTCCGTGCACGGTGCATTAGCGTACGCGGTGCATGGTAGTGCAATGAAATGTCACTTCCCTTCTCCTTTAATAGAGGCCTCCCCACTCCCACTCATCACGCACTCGCTCACTCAACCGTATCCACTGTCCCATGACCTTCTACAAATGCCCAACAAAACCCCAACCACGCCGGCGATGGAGAAGATCGGCGTGGTGGCCATCGGCGCCTCCAAGGCCACCGGCAAGGATCCCCCCGTCCCCGGCCCCGCATCCGCCATAGCCGCCGGCGAGGAGGCCCCCGCCGGTCTCGAACAGATCCCGCTCGGCTGGCACCCCTACGAGGAGGTTGTCTACATAAGGCCGGAGAACCCCTACGACACCAGCATCACCGACCCGTGGTCTGAGGTAACCAGGGTTTTCTCCCCTTCCCTTGTTCTTCCCCTGTTCCCATCGTTGGATGCTAGATCGTATGTTATTAGGGCTCGGCTGTTCGTATTTTTTACAGTAGCTAATCCTATTGTGTTAGATCTAGATTTTCGATGAATCCCCCTATTCGTAGTTGGGATCAGTATTCGATTTGGTTTGAGATTTGGAGAATAATCGGGAGATCTCATTCGGTTAATTTATGCAAAAAATCAATCCCGATAATCAAAGTATCGCAATCATGTCCTTATTTCACTCTATTGTTTTTTCCAACAGGAGGATAGCAGCGACCTCCGCAGCGACGATGAGGCCAAGGACACCAAGACTCGTCATGTGCTGAGGAGGCTAAAGTCCGGTCAGTACAACAACTTCTTCACCGACGACGTGTACAGGTGCCCCTTCTGCCCCACCAGGAGGCTCCGCAGCACGGACTTCAACTCCCTCGTGAAGCATGCCGAGGACATGAGGACCTGCGGCGAGACTGTGAACGTCCACGGCTTTAGGGCCAAGCACCAGGCGCTCGGTCTTCACCTCCGCAACCTCCAGAAGGTGGCTATCGAGGAGGGTCACATGCCCCCGATCAGACCCAAGGTGCCCAAGGTCAAGGGGCTGGGCAGTAAGAAGTGGAGGAGGCGCTAGAGGGAGGAGGCGGATGCCCTCCTAGGAGAGGCCAAGAGGGGCCACTAATCAGCTGCTGCTGCTGTAAAGCAGCTTCTTTTATCTTGTCTATGTTGAAGCAGTCCGCTGCTGCTGCTGAGCAGCCTAATTATCGAACCTCGTTAAGTACCATACTATATAACCTATATTAGCTGCTTTATCTACATATGCTCTGTTTACTGAATTTATTTATGGTGCTGGTTTGTTTTGCTACTCTAGATTTGCTACCAGATTGGGGGAAAACGATCGCAAAAGGAACAATGAATGAAGAGAGAAGCTGCTCTAGATTCCCTACCTTTTTGGGCAAAAAACACAACTGTTAGAGAGAGAGGGAAAAGGCGCTCTTAAAAAGGACAAATAACAAAAACAAACTTCCACTTTAGGCGTCATGACGCACGTAACGGCCAAGCCTTTGACCAGACGGCACCCCCCTCCGAGCACATGTGAGGGCTTCGGAATATCGGGAGGGCAAAAGTGAGGACAAACGAGACACAATGTTGCTATAGCTAAATCTAACAAAAAGCTAAATTTGTCTTTACCATGCAATTTGCCTAGAGCTCCACAATGTAGCTATTCTAAATCCCTAAACTATGTGGTGCGTTGAAACCTAATTCTTTTCCACCAACCTTTGAGTTGCAAAGTTGCTTGATCGTGCATGCTTACACAAGTGGCCTACAGAGAAACTTATAGAAGCATGGGCAAACGAGCTTCATTTTGGCAAATTCAGGACAAGCTTTGCGCAATCGGCAGGCCTGATCGGCTGGGCGGCTGCCCCGGGGTGAAGGGATGCTAGGTCCATGTCTATGCTTACACTTCTTAAGGAATTAATAATAACTGTACACTTCCTTCTGTCCTGGCACGTTACGTCGTGTCAGCACCGCGCACCCGCTGCGGATCGGCAACGGGATGGTGGTCTACGTGACCGGTCTCTGCCACGCCAAAGCCACGTCGCACACCCGTCCCATCGCCTACCGGGACAGACACCGAATTTAATCGCTAGGATTGGAAACCATCGGTGCTTGCCCGGTCAAACTTGCTTCCGCATGGGTATGACCGGAATATTGGTAAACATAATTTAAGCATCTCCTTCCGTCTCCTCAGCACATCACTGTGCAAAAATCCCCAACTCATTCCTTCCGCCAGCGCCGCCATAGCACATCACTGTGCAAAAATCCCCAACTCATTCCTTCCGCCGACGCCTCCGCCTGGCCATACGACCGCAACAGATCACTCACCTCCACGCCCAGTCCTAGCCACCGTTACCGACCCTAGGTCACCGCCGCCGCATTAGCTGCTTCCATGGATGCAGAGTACGACGTGTTCGGCGATGGGAACGACTACACCGACGAGTACACCGTCACCGCCCATGGAACCACCAAGCTGACGGTCGTCCACACAAATGCGTCAGCGGAGGTGGCCAAGGTCATCACAATGTACGAGCGGTGGCTACAGGAGCCGATGGACAGGTACAAGATCGTCGGCCTTGACCTCGAGTATACCAGAGATAGGAAGAGGACGGCACTTTTGCAGCTATCCATGCGCAACCACTGCCTACTATATCACGTATGTAGGGCCAAATCTGTATGCCCGGAGCTTCACGAGTTCCTACACAGGAGGGAGATCTACTTCGCCAGCATCGACATCAAGAACGACACTCCGAAGCTAGAACGGGATCTCCTCGTTCATGTCGTCAATCACGTCGATCTCCAACATTTGTGGAGGTACCCGGATGGCGGTACGGGGAAAGCCGGCATGGCTAGACTCGCTTCCGACATCATCGACCGCCAGTAGGCCGGCATGAAAATCGAGTTCCCGAAGCACCTGCACGAGCGATGGGAGTGGAGGCACCTGGATTACGATGCGATCAAGTACGCAACCAGGGACGCGTATGTCTTCTACGAGATGCTCAACAGGATCTGGCGGGTGGGTGAGTGTGCTGTTTACCACTACTATTTTCGCATTTCGTTCCTAGTTTTATCTCGCCTATATTTTATCTCGCATGTATTTTCTAAGCATTCTGTGTAAGAACCAAGCTGGTATGATCCCTGTGCTATTAGCTACTTAACCTGTATGAATTACATTCCCCCTTTTGTATGCTCAACATTCATTCTTACGAATTCTGTCTGTGCCATTTGCATGCGGCAGAATCCAGGACTGACATGCATAAGGTGTGATACAGTCATAAGTCATAACCAAATCCAGATTATAGAGAAGGATACAGTCATAAACCAGATTATAGTTTGACAAAGGTAATACACAGCAGTTCGTAATTGCTCACATAGTGTACTTATGAAATAACATGTTTTCATAAACACAACAATCATGCACTAATAGTCTACATCCCAGCCTGTTGGAGAAGGCAACCGATCCTAGGATGCCTTCGGTCGCTTGCCCCAGTTTGTAGATTCATCTACACTCTGGCATCTGGGACAAACAACCTGCCTTGGTGGTGGTTCAATGATGCGATGCCTAGAACGAGATTTTACAATCTGGCGGTATAGCTCGTGGCTAACATACCCGTCAATTGCAGCGTACTTCAGATTAGGTTCAGAAAGTTGCTTATCCTCCCAGTAATCGTGCCCTAAACACCTCCATGAACATCTCGGCAATATGTCCTTCATGTCAGCATACCACGGGTCGATGAGTTCGGAGGCAAGAGCGGCCATCTCGGTCTTGCCGTCCTTCGTCCCTGGGATCCAGTAAATTTCCTAGATGTCCACTCTACACTCCTTTGGGATTCTAATGTTGATAGTCGGGCTTTCAAGAAGTTTACTGTCATTCGTGATGTCAACACTGGTAAATGTTATGTGCTGGTTCACGAGAAAGTCATGAAACATATCCCTAATACTTTTGCCCCACCTGCATGAAAATAAATTTAGACAAATAATATAGCAATAACTTTTGCAAACAGACGGTTCAGGAACAAAAAGACAACAAAATCTACCAGATCCCGTTAGCCCCCTTCTCGCAAAAAGGCTGGTATATGAGGACCTGCCCCTTCATGGAGAGTTGCAGCACGGCGATCCTACGGTGATCGTGGCTGTACTCGAGGTCGAGACCTACGAACCTGTTTTCTTTGAACTGCAGCCAACTCGTGTAATTATTCAGAGTGTTCCTCACCGTCCGAGGGTCGGTGGTGTAGAAGACATCGATCTTCTTCCTGCCATGTACTTCGATGTCGAAGTGCGCAGTTTCTTGCCTGCCGTTGTTTCGGACGTCTGGAGCATCCATGACTACAGGCAAGAGGGAAAGGATATGGAGGAAGAGGGTGATGTGGTGGTGGAGGAAATGGATGGGGCCGTGGAGGAGAAAGACGATGAGGCCATCGATGAGGAAATGAGACGGAGAAGTGAAAGATTGGAACCGCCCTTACCAATATCTGGAATGGTGCACGACCCTTCGTAGTAGGGTGAAGGTGGCGAAAAACGGCGGTTTCACACGTCGACGCTAGCACTTCCTAAAATTTGTTCTGCACCACTTGCATGCGGTGGAATCAATTCAAACGTCGGCATGTTTGCGCATGCTGACCTTCACTCACTGACAGGCGGGCCCACACATTTCCCTTTTACGATTTATTTTTTCACTTCCTCCAGACGGTTCCGGTGCCCGCCCTCAATAATTACGCCCCCCTTCTTATCTTCCACGCGGACGAGAACCGGTGGGGGTGGCGGTTCCTTGCAGATTCACTCCCCACTCGAACAACTGCCCCCATCCCTGATTCCACCCCCTCTCGAATCCATCCGCCTCCTTATCACAATGCCTCCATTAATCTACCGGATTCCAGACTCCATTTGCTGCTATGGGTAGAGCTTGGGGTAGTAGCAGGCTAAAGCGAAAGGCATGCAACGATGACGTGGATGGCCAGGGCGACCGCTACCACGAGGATTGGGGATGGCCGAACCTCAGCGCCGCAAACATGCACAGGATCGCCTCGGAGTTGGACATCATCTCAGCTGCCGCCGCCGCTGCATCCACAGCTACAGCGTTACAATGCGAACATGGACGAACAACCGTTCGCACGCGAACCTTCTTTACCGGATAACACAAATAGCCGACGACGCGATGGCCACGTAAGTTCCAAGATTCTAGCTTATTCGTTCAGTCATATCGTTGATTCATATGTGCTGAACTCTCATCGGAATCCTATGTTCCTTTTGTCGAACGTGTTGTGTGCACACGCGGTTTGAACAAATCGAACCATTTAAGACTATTTGTACAGTGGAAGATCTGCTCGTACGTAATATTCTGGTATTTTCGTAGTGACACAGTCTTACTTTAGGTGATAGACAAGTTGTCAATTTCGATTTTACAATAGAATGCCTGCTAGGTGATATTCTTTTTCCTAAAATAAAAACAAGCAGATTAGACAATTTAAGACTGTTATGCCCCGAGCTGTTTAATTATGATCATCGTCAGGAGTTTGTTTTGGGGCTCTGCTACTACTCCATATATTGACTATCTTCGTAGTGACACAGGCACAATTTAGGCGATATCTGAGGAGACACTCGTATTTAGGCGATATTTTAGGAACTTTAATCTGAAGGCCCAGTTGTCAAATTGTATCTGCAATGGAATCCATGCTAGTTTATTGTAGTACCGACAACAACTCGCAGAATATTCATGCAAACTGATACGCTGATTGCCAATCTGGATAAGTGGTGAATATCAGTGGTGTGAATATCAAGGAAGAAGAAGAGACGGAAATGGAAGATGACCAGAATCGGGTGGGACCGGGTGGTGGAAGCAGTGAGTGGTCCTTTTATCACAGGATGGCAGTACTTGGACTCTAAAAATGGCTACAGATCGGTGAGACTTGCGGTGCCATCTTTGAAGGGTGCATTCTGCATTCAGTGTGGTGCCGCCCATTTCTGAATTCAACAGGAGTTCAACATCATGGCAGAACTTGACCTCGTGAAGGTACATCTCCCACATAGACCGCGGGAGGGGGCGTGGAAGAACTGGGAGTACGACCTCTTAGCGGTGTTCGACAAGGCGATCACATTCATTAGATGCCTAGAAGACAAGGAATGGACAGTCTTGCGCCACGACTTCCTGTGGCCAGAGAAGTATGTCGACACCGTCTTCACCTACGGCTACTCTTCATACAGACCGCAACGCATTTATGCGGTCACTGAACCTAGCGGCGACGTGTGTGTTTGGGAGCCATCCATTTGGGGTGAGTCATGGTGTCATATAGCATGTAAAATCCCATTCAAAATTCTGCTTACTGATTGTTAGTAACATGCAGGTACCCACGCAGCCCCGCTCATCATTCCAACTCCGGTCATCGAAGATGCAGTAGCAGATACTAAACTTGGGACACGACGCTGGTCCTTGGCACCTCTCGGAGACAACACGGAACAGGATGATGAACTCTTGTGGATTCATATCAGGGGAGCACTAAACAACATTGGTGATACAATAGAACATATGGGGACACAACTTTCTTCATACCCATCGCTGCGGTGTCACGTTTTCTCGAGGTCCGCATGCCCATCCGAAGACCTAGTAGAGCAAGTCCAGGCGAGGAGTCAATGTCAACTGGAAGGGACAATCTGTGTTTCTTGGGATCAACTACCCTTTCTTTGTCGGAGCCCCTAGAGCTGTTGAACCTGTAATTGCTCAGGCAGCCCCTCTGGCGATGCTCTTTTGCTCATCTTTGTTGGTGGTGGTGGTGGAGATGACGAAGAACTAGCTGCTGCTGCTCCTGGTGAAGCTGACAAAATACTTGGTGATGCTGCTGCTGGTGAAGCTAACGAAATACTTGCTAATGCTGCTGCTGGTGAAGCTAATGAAATACCTGCTGAGGCTGCTACCGGAGTCCAGGAAGAACATGGTGGTGTTGTTGCTGAGGTGCCAGCACTTCCAGTGTTGATAGCAGACTGTGTGTTTGCTGCACACTCACGCGCCTATCATGTTGACACTCCAGATCCGACCTGGAGCCGAATCCACGTCGGGGGGAGGGGGCCTACAATTGGCTCATCAGTGGGGTCATACTATTTGAAGGAGATTGAAAGACGGCCAAACGCAGCATTCTGGTTCGTTCCGACGATACCACCAGCTCTAGGGACCTAGTGCTCATACTGGCAGATCCAATGAACCATTTGTCTTTATCTTTATCATTTGTTACGCTTATGTGTGTAGAGAATAAGCTATGCTTATTTGTGTAAGACTAAGTTAGGCCTAACTGCATAATATTCAGTGAAGCCCAGCTTTTCTTTCCACGCCCATAACAACAGAATTGCAGCATAGAACATACAAATGTAATGTGCATACCAGGCATTTTTGCTCAGGATAACAACCACTTCAAGCAAATGATACATCGTGTATGCATTTGAACGCATCACTAGAATGTGCCACCTATTGGTGATTGATGACATGGATCTAGCTTTTCTGCGCTTATTTGCATTGAATCGCTCATTGATTTGTTCACATATTTTTTAGCAATGGCTGATGAACTCCACTCTCTTGGTAACTTGCTTCGTCAGCAAGCACTTGTTGATGCAATGCAACATACAGAACATGGTCGTCATCGTCATTCCATTTAGGTTCTCTATGTTTCGTCATCACGGAGCTACTAATTTCAAATGAAAATCTAGTAAACAATATATGTGTACATTGTTAGAGTATGCTACGGCCATGGTACATACATGATTTTCTACAATCACAAGAAGAAAACTTGATGCATTTTCACCTTGTTGGCATTGTGCCGAACTGGGTGGATGTGGCTTTGGGGTTCGGAGAGGAAGGCGCCATGGCTGGTGCGTGTGCGACCACGGCGATGGTGAGCTCGGATTCTGGAGCAGACCAACTGGACTGAGAATGGTTCGCATGGTGACAGATCTCACCCAGGAATGAATTCCCGTCCCCGCGTCGTGCCAATGGTGCGGTCATGGTGAGGGCGAGCTCCGATTCGGGATGGGGAGGAGAACGGGCCGAGCAGGTTTGTCCAAGTCCTAGCTCCGTGCCATGGCCGCGACCACAGATTGCCGCCCCGGAGGAAGAAGAAGACGCGTAAAGGATGCATGCGCCAACACTGCAAGCCTACTTGGCAGCCTACATGGCAGCGACGACGGCATCAACATAATGGCGAAAGCTGACAGGGGGGCCCAACTTGACGGCCGTTAGCCTGGTTTTTTGTATTGAAACGACAAGTTGAATTCGTGCTGAAAAATACCCTCTGAGTATTTGGCATGCCAACTGTAGTCATCGCGGCTGATATCAGGGAACTCGGGTACTGCGTTGCCTGGCCACCCCAACTTTCGGGGCGCAAAATGATATTCTCCCGCAGTACACATTGCAAAAATCTGACTAGATGCATGTCGGATTTGGGTTAAAGCCCCAATCCTCTAGATCTAACCTTGTTGTAGTTGGGGGGCACGAACTTAAACAGGGGTCGATGGGTTGAGCAGATGAACAAGGCGCCACTGATGAAGAACCAGCCACATACACCGAAGAAGCACAAACAATCACTGATGAAGGGGGGCACTGATAGGGGTTTCACCGCGTACACTCTGAAATTTGGCACATTGGGAATGAGAGTCCAACCTACAGACGAAAAGGACGCGTCCGCCACCGCACGAGCATTCATTCCCAATGCACGCAGCATCGGAGGCTTAGGCGACCGCTCAACGGGCGACGAGGGTTTCGGCGTGACCGGCCAAAACCCTAAGGGCGACGGACGCCTCACCTTGGGCACGACCCGCACACACGCGAAAGGCGAAGGACACTTCAGAGAGGGTGATGAGGTCGTCGGAATCGAACAAGCGACCTGCAGCTCCGAAGTAGAGCTTGATGAGGACCCTAGCTCAACCATAGACAAAGGTTTTGGCATTAGTTTCATCGAGGCAATGGCTAGGTTAACGATTGAAAGTTGTGAGGTGAGTGCGGGAATGTGATAGCGAGAGAGGGAATGGTGGGGGAGGACTTAGAGAATGGGAGTGGGTAACCCTCTATCCGCTTTAGTAGTACTGTACTACAAAAAAACTACATTTCACATATCATCACTTTTTGACGAACTAGTTCATTTCTTTGAACCAACTAAAATAGTAGGTACCCTTTAGGTTTCAAACTTCCATATGGTACCTGTTTTGCTAATAGTAAGTACAGTATAATACTTTGTATTACCCTCCATCCCAAAATATAACGCGCCTGAGGATTAGTCAAAAGTCAACCTTTTTTAAGTTTGACCATGATTATACATGAAATATATATAAATTTATAATACTAAATTAATATCAATAGATTCAACATAAAGTATATTTTCTTAATATGTCCATTCAATATTGTAGATGTAGATACTTTTTTCTAAATATTTGGTCAAAGTTAGTAAGGTTTAACTTTTGACCAATGCTTAGACGCCTTATATTTTGGGACGGAGGAAGTAGTATAAAACATTTTTTGAGATAAAGAAAATTGCACGATCCACCATCTTTTCATCGCACTTTTGCACAAAGCACTTGGTGGACGTCATTTTTGCACATTTTAACATTTTTTTAGCGTAATATGCACAAATTTGGCCAGTTAGTCCTATAATGACTGATTTAACCTCATTGGTAGCAAGACTGACAAGTGGTCCCTGAATGCCATTGCTCCCATTCACACACAAAGATTTGAATGGTGCTAAAAACTGGATACTAACGATATTTATCACCCACAATACTTTTTGGATGCATGTAGCTGGTATATAAGAGACTTATTTCATATGAAACGTCAATGCTTACACAAAGGTACCAACATAACAGCCCGTCGCACATTGAATTTGTGAAGGCTTTATTTGGTCATAATAAACTTGTTTTTGAACATAACTTGTTTGTACATAAGATTTGACGTTTCATTCACATATACAAATGTCCATCGAAGAGTTTCTTTTAAAGTGTAGGACTAACGATATATGTCTGTTTATTACACCTCACACAAAAAACACCCCGATTTATCATAAAATTTAAGGAGATTATTATTTTCCTGGGATTTATTTTCCTAAGACCAAGCACGGTGAGTATGCCTCGGAATGCCATAAGCCTAGTTTCTAGACAAAGTTTATATATGTTTCACTTACGATTACGAACTTTTTTGAGTTCTCAAGGTTTCCTAGCGAACTTCACATTATTAAACTAATTTAAGTTGATTTATCAATGTTAGATAAAATTTGAACTATGAGTAAGTAGTAGATTGCTCTTAAAGTTATACAAGTATCTTTTGAAGGTACCCACACCCAGACTGTCAATATATCGGAAACCAATGAATTTGTTGGATTCAACTTCTTGCTAAGCATTTGCATGTACAAAATTTGTCTTTTATTTGAAAACAATACAAAAACATTGCACGGTGACCTCTGACTTGTCCTACTTGCTTTGAAAAATGATTATTATCAAGAGAGTTCGCATATAAAAAACAATGTAATTGAAAATATGGCCTGCCATGTATGAACATATCCTTAGGCTTCAGGCCAAAAGGCAAGCTAAATGGCCTTATATATGTATAACATACTTTATCGTAATGTTCCGATATTTGGTAGATGAGTGCATCTTGGCATGGTGAACAATAATGCTACCAGTACTAGGAGTTTCCAAAATTTAGGAATAAAAATCATTTTAAAATTTGAACTACAAGTAAACATGATAGAATGCTCTTAAAAAGTTACAAACATCCTTTGAGTCTTTATGGTACCGAGGCGGTCAATACTTCAAAAACCAACGAGAGTTATGTAGGATTAAAATTCTTGCTACGAATATGCATGTTGACAATTTGATCCTCACTAACTATGAACAAAAATAATGAAAACCCTAAAAATGAAGCCTTCTTCATGGCATCCTCTTGCATGTACTACTATTTGCACTGAAAAATAATTAATAACCGTGAGTCATCATAAATTACAAAAAAATAGCTACACAATATATATGGCCCACGGTGTATGAACACTCTTGGGTTTCAAGCCGAACGACAAAGGTAACAACCATATGCATATCATATTGTATTGTAATGTTCCCATATTTTGTAGATGTGTGCATCTTGGCAAGGTGAGAAATGGTGGCAACCACAGGTTCCAACTTATAGGAACAATGAAACTGAAAGCAACAAGATTTTTTTGTAAGCACGTACAAATAAAAATGGCTCAGAGTACCACAACAACAACCCTAGTTTTCAGACAAAGCATGGACCTTGATACACTTACGATTGATTACCAAGTTCTATGAGTTCTCAAGCTTCCCAGCCAACTATTTTCCTTGCTTAATTTTAGGGCGCTTCGTGCTAAATGTATGGAAATCAATGTAATTTTACCTTTTTTAGGTCCTTGATGTAAAATGCACTTCCACCGTCCATGTAAAATTCGAACCTAGAAGCAAGTGGTAAAATTTAAACGTATTTAAGATTATTAGTTATTAATGAGTATGAACATTCTTGGAGTTTCAAGCCGAACGACCAAGGTCATGGCCATATCAACATCACACTTTATGCTGATGATGATCCCATATCCAAGAATTTGCATGCCACCACATTTGGCCATATATTTTGAAAACAAATGAACTGGAAGTAGCGGTATGAAGAGTATGGCTCAATCAGGTGCTCTCTCAAGAATGAGCCGAACCTGACGGTTTTATTTCTTTGCTTAATTTTGGGGTAGTTCATGCTAAATGTAAGGATCTCCATGTAATTTCCCCCCTTTTAAGGTCCTTGATGTAAATTATACTCCCACCGTCCGTGTAAAGTTCGAACCTAAAATCAAGTGGTAAAATTTTAAACATATTTAAGATTATTAGTTGTCGATGAGTATGAACATTATTGGGTTTCAAGACGAACGACCAAGGTCATGCCCATATCTACATCATACTTTATGTTGATGATTCGTGATCCCATATCCAAGAATTTGTATGCCGCCAAATTTGGCCACATTTTGAAAATAAACAAAGAGGAAGTAGTATGAAGATTATGGCTCGATTAGCTTCTCTCACGAGAAGGAGCAAACCATGATTGTTTCCCTACTTAATTTTAGGGTGCTTCGTGCTAAATGTATGGACCTTGTTGTAATCTACCTTTTCAAAACATATTTATGATTATTGGTTGTCGATGGGTATGAACATTCTTAGATTTCAAGACGAATGACCAAGGTCATGGCCATATCTACATCATACTTTATGCTGATGATGATCACATATCCTAGAATTTTCATGCCGCCAAATTTGGCCATATTTTGAAAACAAACAAAGAGGAAGTAGTATGAAGAGTATGGCTCGATTAGCTTCTCTCTCGAGAAGCAGCCAAACATGATTGTTTTCCCTGCTTAGTTTTAGAGTGCTTTGTGCTAAAAGTACAGACCTCGATGTAATTTTAGCACTTTTTAGGTCCTTGCTGTAAAATGTACTCCCACCGTCCATGTAAAATTCTAAGATAAAAGCAAGTGGTAAAATTTAAACGTATTTAGGCTTAGTTGTGTGAATAAGTATAAACAATCATGGATTCGAAACCGAACGACCAAGGTGTCAACACCCGGATTTTTAATCCCAGATGCCCGTTATGCCATACCTCGCAATCCCAGGATTACCATTTTTGCGAGACATAACGGATTGGATATCACAGTACATCATCCATTACAAACCATACATCAGGTTTTACACAAATAAGGATCTCATGATCCAGTCTTTAATACAACAAGCAGCGGAAATAAACGATAGCATAGCGGTGGGGTCCATCTTCAGGGGCACAGGCAATGCTGACGAAGGCAGATAGTCCTAGTTATCATAGCCGTCCTGCTGACCATCATCTTGATAATCTCCTTCATAGTCTGGCCATGATAATAGCCAAGGACAAAAGCCATGAGTACTCTTTAAGTACTCGCAAAATACTACTAACAAGGATTGTAATACTAAGTTAAAGTACTGGATTTAAAGAACCACTATCAAGTTAAGTTTGAAACCTAAGCTGAGTTCTGCAGCAAGAAAAGATAAATTAAAGTTCTAGAATCACTTAAGTTGGGAAGCTATTATCATCTACACAACCCTGTTGTGGTCAAGTCAAAGTTCATCATTCATTTCAAGTTATTTAGAAAACATCTGACAACGAAACAGTATGGCCATTCCAACTGTCCATAACCGTGGACGCGGCTATTCGAATAGTTTGACACTCTGCAGAGGTGGTACACTTTCTGTTGGAGATATGCCCTAGAGGTAATAATAAATGTAGTTATTATTATATATCTTTGTGTTTATGATAAATGTTTACATTCATGCTATAATAGTATTAACAAGGAAACCATTAATACTTGTGTGATTTGTAAACTTAATTTGAAGTCCCTAGTATAGCCTCTATACTTCACTAGCTTGTTGGTTGATTGATGATTGTGGTTTCTCTATCATGAACATTGAGATGTTATCAACAACAAGATCATATCATTAGGAGAATGATATGGTGGACATACTCCTATAGACAAGCGTAGCATAAAGATCAAGTCATTTCAATAGTTCAATTGCTATATGCTTTCTGATACATAGTAACCTAATTCCTTCGACCATGAGATCATGCATATTGCCTTTACTGGATGGATGCTTTGATGTCATCAAACACCACACCGTAACAGGGTGGCTATAAAAGTGGCATTGGGTGTTCGGAAAGTATTGGTTGAAACACATGGATCAAGAATGGGATTTGTCCATCCACATGACGATGATATTCTCTGGCCCTCTCGGTGAAATGTCATCCAATTAGCTTGCAAGCATGTGACTTGGTCACAAGGGATCACATATCACGAACGAGAAAAGAGTACTTATCAAGAACGAGGTTGAACTAAGTATGCAGATACCACGATCATAACCTCGGATAAGTAACATATCGTGAGACAAAGGGAAATTGGTATCGTATGTAAGTGGTTCATTCGATCGCAAAGTAATCGTAGAAATATGTGGGAGCCATATGAATTTCCAGATTCCTCTATTGGTTATTGTTCGGAGAAGTGTCTCGATCATGTCCGCATAATTCACGAACCGTAGGGAGACACACTTAAGGATTCGACGTTGTTTGAGTAGTTATGGTATTATGAGAAAGAGACCGAATGTTGTTTGGAGTCTCGGATGGGATCCGGGATATCACGAGGTGATCCGGAATGGTCCGGAGAATAAGATTCATATAAGGAAAGTCCCATTTCGGAGTTGGGGAATGGTTCCGGTGTTTTCATCGGGAACATTCTAGAAGGTCCCGGAATGTCCGGCACTCCGGAGGGGGAAGGGGTACATGAATGTGTCATTGCAAGTTGGAATGATTGTATCATGTGCTAGGTGTTCTCGCTGTCCAAAATAAAGGGTTTATTTAATTCCTAAATTGGAAAAGTCAAACGGCTAATTTGAAAGTCAAACTGCCAATTTTGGAAAGTGGGAAAGAGGAGGAGGTGGAGGCCGAGTTGGGAGGAGTCCTCCCCAAGCCGCCCACCAAGCCGAGTTGGGGAGGGACTCCCCTCCCCTTGGCCGGCCAGCCCTCCCACCTATAAAAGCAAGGCCAAGGCCCCCTCCTCTAGACACACAAGTTCCTATCCTCTAAACTAGAAACTAGATCTAGACCCCGGTTTAGAGCTGTTTCGGTTTAGAGCCTTCTAATTGGTTTAGAGCCCTCTAATTGGTGTGTCTAATTACTAGACCACTAATAGCCTCTCTCATAAGCTCCACCATACTGCACTGGCTTAAGGCGAAGCCCTGGATCTCCCTCTACCTCCGGTACCACGCCGTTGTCTTTGCGGAATCGCGAGGAGAGTGCTACAACCTCCGGGCCTGCTGGAACAAGGAGAAGAAGGTCTTCGCCGAAAACCGAACGTGTGACCGATCATGGGAGCGCTTGGGAACGCTGCGCCGGAAGGATCGCTCACGCGATCTTGAGATCGGAAAGAGTACGACTACATCACCCACGAGAATCTGCTCTCGTTAAACACTTTGGAATCTTCGAGGGTGAGTTATTCCATCGACTCGTTGCTGCAATCTAGTAGATAGATCTTGGCTTGTTTGTTTGTATGCGATAGAAAATTTTGTTTTCCATGCTACGAACCCCTACGGGTATCGAGCCGTGTTTATATGTAGATCTGTTGCCGAGTAGAACACAATGGTCATTGTGGGCGTTGATGCTTTTATTGTAGATTGCTTTTGTGTACTTTGCATCTTGCGGTATGTTGGGATGAAGCGGCCGGGCTAACCTTACATGACATCGTTCATGAGACTTGCTCCACGCTTAACATGCAACTCGTATTGCATAAGTGGCTTTATGGTGCCTGTTTCTCCTAGCATAGTAAAGATCCAATTTACAACGGGTGATCAACAATGCTAGTATCAATGTTGTGGTTCTTGTTCGTAAGTTAGAACGACACTTATTGAAAGCCCCAAACCACGTAAAATATGCAAAGAAAGTAGAGGCGTCTAACTTTGTTTTGCAGGGTGTCTTGATGATGTGATATGGCCATGATTGTGATTATATTTGATGTATGCAATGTTCCTTATTGTAAGTTGGCAACCGGCAGGAGCCATATGGTTGTCTTTAAATTCTGTTAAGACCTGCGTGTCTATTCAAAATAGTTGTAATAGTTGAAGCTGGTGGACGGCAACCATGAAGAAGCGTCATTGACCTTGATGCTATGCCGGTGATGATGGAGATCATGTTCGTGCTTGAAGATGGAGATCGGAAGCACAAAGAAGAAAGGCCATATCATATCACATATTATGAATTGCATGTGATGTTAATCCTTTTATGCATCTTGTATTGCTTAGTAGACGACGGTAGCATTATAAGATGATCCCTCATGCACATAAATTTCAAGTTCTAAAGTGTTCACCCTTAGTATGCACCGTTGCCAAAGCTTGCTGCTTCGAAGCACCACGTGATGATCGGGTGTCTTTGGTTCCGCGGGTGACTACAACGTAAGCAAGCCAGATTTGCTTATGCGGAAGCTAAGGTTTGTCTTGACGAGCCTAGCATGTACAGACATGGCCTCAGGAACACGGATCGCCGAAAGGCAAAGCATGAATCATATAGTAGATATGATGAACATGATGATTGTTCGCCATTGAAACTATATCAACTCTCGTGATGATCGGTGTTGATGTAGTGGATTTGGTTCGTGATCACTAAAACAATGTGAGGGATGTTGTTTTGAGTGGGAGTTCACCTAGTTTAATTTCATTAATTAATTTGAACTCAATTTGTCATAAACTTAGTCTAAACTATTGCAAATATGTTGTAGATCAATGGCAGCCCCTACCATCAATTTTAATGCGTTCCTAGAGAAAGAAAAGTTGAAAAACAATGGAAGCAACTTCGCGGATTGGTTCCGCAATTTGAGGATTGTCCTCACAGCTGGTAATTTGACCTATGTGGATGCACCGCTAGGTGACCCACCTGCGGTGATGCTACCGATGAAGTAAAAATGTTTACCTCGCTCGGAAGAATCGGTACTCCATAGTTCAAGTGTGCTATCTTGTATGGTTTAGAATCGGAGCTTGTAAAAGGTTTGAAGAGTCAGATCCATATGATATTGTCGAGGATCTCAAATTAATCTTTGAGACTCATGCGGCAATTGAAAGTTATGAAGCTTAAAAGTTCTTTAAGCGCAAGATGGAAGAGGGTAGCTCAAGTCGGTGAGCATGTGCTTAAGATGTCCGGGCACGCAAATAAACTTCAAAATTTGGGTATAGTGATTCCTAATACTTTGGGGTTTACCGTATCCTCCAATCACTACCACCAAGTTACAAGAACTTTGTGATGAACTACAACATGCGTAACATGAACAAAGAGTTGCCGAACTATTTGCCATGTTAAAATCTGCGAAGTGGAGATCAAGAAAGAGCACCAAGTGTTGATGGTCAATAAGACCACCAAATTCAAGAAAGGCAAGTCCAAGGAAGGGACACTTCAAGAAGGGTGGTAAGAAAGTTACCATACCGACGAAGAAGACCAAGGCTGGACCTAAGCCTGATACTGAGTGCTTTTACTGCAAGGGAGAAGGTCACTGGAAGCGGAATTGCCCAAGGTACTTGGCAGATTTGAAGAACGGCAACATCAAAAAGAAAGGTATATCTGATATACATGTTATTGATGTGTATCTC
Organism: Avena insularis; assembly: GCA_023614405.1. NCBI lineage: Eukaryota > Viridiplantae > Streptophyta > Magnoliopsida > Poales > Poaceae > Avena > Avena insularis. Next base: position 251,153,381 of record CM042696.1, read on the forward strand.
ACTAGTACTCGTAGTAGTGCCTGGGTATTTGATACTGGTTCGGTTGCTCATATTTGTAACTCAAACAGAGCTACAGAATAAACGGAAGCTAGTGAAGAACGAGGTGACGATGCGTGGAAACGGATCAAAGGTTGATGTGATCGTGATCGGCACACTACCTCTTCATCTACCATCGGGATTAGTTTTATACTTAAATAATTGTTATTTGGTGCCTGCGTTAAGCATGAACATTATATCAGGATCTTGTTTATTGCGAGACGGTTACTTGTTTAAATCCGAGAATAATGGTTGTTCGATTTATATGAGTAATATGTTTTATGCACATGCACCTTTGATAGATGGTCTATTCATATTGAATCTCGATAGTAGAAATACACATATTAATAACATTGAAGCTAAACGTTTGAAATCAAGCGATAACTCGACCTATATGTGGCACTGTCGTCTTGGTCACATTGGAGTGAAGCGTATGAAGAAACTCCATTCCGATGGACTTCTTGAATCACTTGATTTTGAATCACTTGAAAGATGCGAGGCATGTCTGATGGGTAAAATGACTAAGACTCCATTTTATGGTATGATGGAGCGAGCTACAGACTTATTGGAAATCATACATACCGATGTGTGTGGTCCAATGAGTGTAGCATCGCGCAGTGGTTATCGTTATGTTCTTACCTTCACGGATGACTGGAGTAGATATGGATATATCTATTTCATGAAACATAAGTCCAAAACTTTCGAGAAGTTTAAGGAGTTTCAAAGTGAGGTAGAGAATCAACGTAACAAGAAGATTAAATTTCTACGTTCTGATCGTGGAGGTGAATATCTAAGTTACGAGTTTGGCGAGCATTTGAAGAAATGTGGAATACTTTCGCAGTTGACACCGCCGGGAACACCACAGCGTAATGGTGTGTCTGAACGTCGTAATCGAACTCTCTTAGATATGGTTCGTTCTATGATGTCTCTTACAGATTTACCACTATCATTTTGGGGTTATGCATTAGAAACAGCCGCATTCACTTTAAATAGGGCACCGTCTAAATCCGTTGAAACGACACCGTATGAATTATGGTTTGGGAAGAAACCTAAATTGTCGTTCCTTAAAGTTTGGGGATGCGAAGCCTATGTAAAGAAGTTATAGCCGGACAAGCTTGAACCCAAAGCGGAAAAATGCGTCTTCATAGGATACCCAAAGGAAACTATTGGGTATACCTTCTATCATAGATCCGAAGGCAAAATCTTCGTTGCTAAGAATGGATCCTTTTCAGAGAAGGAATTTCTCTCGAAAGAAGTGACTGGAAGGAAAGTAGAACTCGACGAGGTTGTCGAACCTTCTCTCGAAATTGCGAGTAGCGCAGCACCGGAAGAAGTTCCTGTGGTGCCTGCACCAATAAGAGGGGAAGCTAATGATAGTGATCATGAAACTTCGGTTGAAGTTACTACAGAGCCTCGGAGATCAACGAGAAATCGTACCACTCCAGATTGGTATGATTCCGTTATGAATGTCATGTTGGTGGACAACACCGATGACCCCGAGACATATGAGGAAGCAATGATGAGCCCAGATTCCAATAAATGGCAAGAAGCCATGAAATCCGAGATTGGATCCATGTACGAAAACCAAGTATGGACTTTGGTGGACTTACCGGATGGCCGTAAGGCTGTCGAGAACAAATGGATTTTCAAGAAGAAAACAGATGCTGATGGTAATGTTATCGTTTATAAAGCTCGACTTGTCGCAAAAGGGTTTCGACAAATTCAAGGAGTTGACTACGATGAGACTTTCTCACCGAGCGAAGCTTAAAGTCCGTGAGGATTATGTTAGCAATCGCTGCATATTATGATTATGAGATATGGCGATGGATGTCAAAACAGCATTCCTCAATGGAGACATTGATGAAGAGTTGTATATGATGCAACCCAAAGGTTTTGTCGATCCTAAAGATGCTAACAAGGTATGCAAACTTCAGCGGTCCATCTATGGATTGAAGCAAGCATCCCGAAGTTGGAATCAACGTTTTGATAAGGTAATCAAAGTTTTGGTTTTATACAAACTTATGGAGAAGCTTGTATTTACAAGAAAGTGAGTGGGAGCTCAGAGCATTCTTAATACGTATGTGGATGACATATTGTTGATTGGGAATGATGTAGACCTTCTTAATAGTGTCAAGGAATATTTGAATAATAGTTTTCAATGAAGGATCTTGGCGAAGCAGCTTACATATTAGGCATAAAGATTTATAGAGATAGATCGAAACGCCAAATATCATTGTCACAAAGTACATATTTGGACAAAGTTCTAAAGAGGTTTGGAATGGAAGATAGCAAGAAAGGGTTCTTGCCCATGTTGCCCAATATGACCTTGAGTAAAACTCAAAGTCCGACATCGGCAGAAGATAGAGAAAAGATGAGTAAGACTCCCTATGCCTCAGCCATAGGATCTCTAATGTATGCCATGCTATGTACTAGACCCGACATCGCATATGTCGTTAGTCTAACTAGCAGATATCAAAGTGATCCAGAGTGGATCATTGGACAATGTCAAAAACATCCTTAAGTACTTGAGAAGAACTAAGGATATGGTTCTTTCTTATGGAGGTGATGAACAGCTCGTTGTTAATGGTTACACCGATGCTAGTTGGAACACCGATCCGGATGATTCTAAATCACAACTGGATAATGATTTATTTTGAATGGTGCAGCAGCTTAGTCGGAGGAGTGCAAAGCAAAGCGTTGTGGCGAGATCTTCAACGAATCGGAATACATGGTGCTTCCGGAGGCTTCACAAGAAGCGATATGGATGAAAGAGTTCATTACAGAGCTGGGTGTGGTTCCTAGTGCGCTGGACCCAATGTCTATCTACTGTGATAACATGGGCGCCATAGCCAATGCGCAAGAACCAAGGTCACACAAGAAGTCAAGCATATCAAGCTGCGTTTTCACGTTATTCGAGAACATATCCAGGATGGGGATATAAAGATTTGCAAAGTACACACAGATCTGAATGTGGCGGATCCGTTGACTAAACCTCTCCCGAGGGCAAAACATGACCAACACCAAACTGCCATGGGTGTTCGGTATATTACCATGTAATCTAGATTAGATGACTCTAGTGCAAGTGGGAGACTGTTGGAGATATGCCCTAGAGGTAATAATAAATGTAGTTATTATTATATATCTTTGTGTTTATGATAAATGTTTACATTCATGCTATAATAGTATTAACAAGGAAACCATTAATACTTGTGTGATTTGTAAACTTAATTTGAAGTCCCTAGTATAGCCTCTATACTTCACTAGCTTGTTGGTTGATTGATGATTGTGGTTTCTCTATCATGAACATTGAGATGTTATCAACAACAAGATCATATCATTAGGAGAATGATATGGTGGACATACTCCTATAGACAAGCGTAGCATAAAGATCAAGTCATTTCAATAGTTCAATTGCTATATGCTTTCTGATACATAGTAACCTAATTCCTTCGACCATGAGATCATGCATATTGCCTTTACTGGATGGATGCTTTGATGTCATCAAACACCACACCGTAACAGGGTGGCTATAAAAGTGGCATTGGGTGTTCGGAAAGTATTGGTTGAAACACATGGATCAAGAATGGGATTTGTCCATCCACATGACGGATAGATATTCTCTGGGCCCTCTCGGTGAAATGTCATCCAATTAGCTTGCAAGCATGTGACTTGGTCACAAGGGATCACATATCACGGGAACGAGAAAAGAGTACTTATCAGTAACGAGGTTGAACTAAGTATGCAGAGATACCGACGATCATAACCTCGGATAAGTAACATATCGTGAGACAAAGGGAAATTGGTATCGTATGTAAGTGGTTCATTCGATCGCAAAGTAATCGTAGAAATATGTGGGAGCCATATGAATTTCCAGATTCCTCTATTGGTTATTGTTCGGAGAAGTGTCTCGATCATGTCCGCATAATTCACGAACCGTAGGGAGACACACTTAAGGATTCGACGTTGTTTGAGTAGTTATGGTATTATGAGAAAGAGACCGAATGTTGTTCGGAGTCTCGGATGGGATCCGGGATATCACGAGGTGATCCGGAATGGTCCGGAGAATAAGATTCATATAAGGAAAGTCCCATTTCGGAGTTGGGGAATGGTTCCGGTGTTTTCATCGGGAACATTCTAGAAGGTCCCGGAATGTCCAGCACTCTGAGGGGGAAGGGGTACATGAATGTGTCATTGCAAGTTGGAATGATTGCATCATGTGCTAGGTGTTCTCGCTGTCCAAAATAAAGGGTTTATTTAATTCCTAAATTGGAAAAGTCAAACGGCTAATTTGAAAGTCAAACTGCCAATTTTGGAAAGTGGGAAAAGAGGAGGAGGTGGAGGCCGAGTTGGGGGAGGAGTCCTCCTCCCCAAGCCGGCGCCCACCAAGCCGAGTTGGGGAGGGACTCCCCTCCCCTTGGCCGGCCAGCCCTCCCACCTATAAAAGCAAGGCCAAGGCCCCCTCCTCTAGACACACAAGTTCCTATCCTCTAAACTAGAAACTAGATCTAGACCCCGGTTTAGAGCTGTTTCGGTTTAGAGCCTTCTAATTGGTTTAGAGCCCTCTAATTGGTGTGTCTAATTACTAGACCACTAATAGCCTCTCATAAGCTCCACCATACTCGCACCGGCTTAAGGCGAAGCCTCGGGATCTCCCTCTACCTCCTGCACACGCTGCCAGGCCGAATCGCGAGGAGAGTGCTACAACCTCCGCTTCGCTGAAACAAGGAGAAGAAGGTCTTCGCCGAGTACCTAACGGTGACCGATCATGGAGCGCTGTGGAACGCGGCGCGCCGAAGGATCGTCTACGCGATCTTGAGATCGGAAAGAGTACGACTACATCACCCACGAGAATCTGCTCTCGTTAAACACTTTGGAATCTTCGAGGGTGAGTTATTCCATCGACTCGTTGCTGCAATCTAGTAGATAGATCTTGGCTTGTTTGTTTGTATGCGATAGAAAATTTTTGTTTTCCATGCTACGAACCCCTACACTTTCACCACAAGATTCGATACATCTATCAGGGATAACCCTGAATCATCATACTTAGTATGCAGATAATCAAACATAACCTTCCCTTTACACACCCTAGTACAAGCACCTCAACTATGAGCATGGCCTCCCAACCATGACCATCAGTCATCTTGGGCACTACATAGGTGGACATCATTGAGAGGTAGCCTCAGCTCAAACCTCTCCCGTGAGGGAACTAATACTAATGCATATAAATTTCCAGCTAAGCCTTACCCAATTCAGGTAATGTGGTTGTACGGTAAATTTGGAATGGTATCGCATCCGAATCCAACCGTCAGTTTTATAAAAGGGTTAAGGCTCATGCCTTATCTTTTTCATCATCATCAACCCATTGTGTTTCTCAACACATGTCAAAACATCTCAATAGAATGACTCATCATTCCAAGGTTTTCATAACTCATTTTCACCAAGTGTTCCCATCTAAAGGGACTCAAGTTTTGATCTATTCTAAAATACTAAGTTAAGAGTGTTCACTAAGGTGGAAAGATGGGATCAATCTCATGCCATAGAATGACATCTAAAGGTTTCTAAGTAGGTCAAGTTTTATACTCTTTATGCTACCTTCAAAATTAATTAAAGAACTTGGTGTAACTAAGGGGGTAAAACGTGTTAATAAGACTTGAGGTACTAAGAGTTAAAGGGGTGTGATCAAAGTATACTTAAGGCATCTTTACTAAACTATCTAGTTTTATTCTAGCTTGCTACAATAGCTTACTAAAGCATGTTTGCAAGGTTTAGCTTGCCACTAATAGCTTGCCTTGGTTGGTGCAGTGGTTGAAGTTTTCTTCTTCTTCTTCTTGGTAGAACTCCTCCTCCTCGAAGGCTTGGTCGGTACTATCGTCTAGAAATACATAGGGAGTGCACAATCACCAAACAATACTTAACTAGGCTAAATAGTATTCTAAACCACGCAATTGATGATCGATTATCATCCCAAGCATCACAAGTTTAATTCAATAGTTTCAACCTTTTTATTTTGGAAAAGTAATTTCTACTCATTGAAATATTAACTAAAATTTAATATTCACCACCAAAATATGGGATCATGTGGACACATGTCATCACCACATATTCTAACATGTGGGAATGATATTTAAAGGTTGGATCAATATTACTTTGGTTTAAGTTTATTATTTAATGATTTAAAGTGACTAGAAATGCCTATATAGCATTATTTTGGTACTAGTCCAAAGTCACTGCCTGTAAACCTTAATATTATTACGTATTTGGATAGATATGATGAAATGTGATTTTTGAGAGTTGGAATCAACTCAAAAACTAACTTGGTTGATTTTACAAAAATGTTTCAAGTTGCAAAAGCTTCTGTCTTCTTATTTTTATTAGGAGAAATCTATAACTCTAAATGAATTAACTCCAACGGGGTTGGATAGAGAATTTCAATACCTTTCAGACAAAATTAGTTTCATGTAATTTTGATTTGTCAAACTCACAGAATTGAATTTTGAAACACTGGACAGAAACTATATTCTAACTAAAAAGAAAAATCTAGATTTGAATCTACGGGCTTGCGCGGGAAAGGAAATGGACCGGCCCAGTGGTGCTACGTGGCACGGGGCTCAGCTGACAGGGGGTCCCACTTGTCAGCGGCACTTAAAACGCGAAACGGTATGCGCGCTGTGGGCCGTGCGATTAGAGGCTAGATCTACGGCTGAGGGTCGTCGTCGACGACGGACGGGTCGCCGGCGAGCTCGAACCCTAGCGGCTCGGTGGGGGCCTACTGGGGGCGTACCAGGGCTCCAGCGGGGTCGGGGATGCGGGCAAACGAAGTGGAAGAAGACGGCGAGGTGAGGCGTGGTCGCGGCGGAGCTTGGGGTGGCCAGAATCAACGACACCCTTCTTCTCCAGAGGCGGCGGCTCCGGCTCCAATTCCGGCGAACTGCTGCTCCACTTGCTCCGGCGAGAGGTGGGTGAGGTTCAGAGAGGTGAGGGGAGTGGAATGGTGTGAGTCTTTGGTGCTGGGGAGGGCTCCTTTTATAGGCTCTACGGTGAGACCAAGCGGGATGGGCGGTCAACGGTGGCGACATAGCTACGGCGAGCTAGCAGCATGGCTGGGGGTGGCGATTGATGGGCGGTCCCCTGGCGGTGCTCTAGTGCTTCAATGCGGCCGTAGGGGCGGTGGCATGCGGTTAGGGTGAGGTGGCGCTCTGCGCGGCCGAAGCGGCTGTGTCCATGGCGAGCGGTGGCTATGGGGCTTTGGGCGGCGAACGGAGGTGTCTGGGGTGTTCTCCAGGTCGAGGCAGAGCGGTGGGCGCGGGCTGGTGTCGAGCGGCGGCTTGTGCACGCGGGGACAGTGCGCGCTCTGCGGGCGGCGTCGGCATGCTCGACAAGCTCCGGGCGCGGCGGTTCTTGGCCGCTCTGCCCTCTATCTCTGGCCTGGGGCTGGTTTGACGGTGGAGGTGGACCACTGGCCAAGTACTAGACATGGCGAGAGAGGCTGGAGAGGGTTGCACCAGAGGGTGCACGGTCGGCATGGCTGTGGGCAAAGGTGGCTAGGGGGTAGCGAAGAGGCTGGTTTGGTCTGGTCTGGCTTGAGGGGGGACAAGATGATCAAAGCACTACAGAATTGCTAGACAAAATCAGCCCAAAACAGTAATAGTTAGGCCTTAATGATCTTGCTAACAAGGTGTTTGACAAAATGGCCGCAAGAGAAAACGTTTTGAATTTTGAGTTCAAAAATTTTGGGTGATCTCCACTTGTGCTAGGTAGTCTCTGGTTGCAAGGGTTTTGAAAATGGTGCTCAATTAGATGGTTTTTGAAATAGGGGTGATCTATGCATATGCATTAGATTCAATTTTAAACTATCATTTAAAATAGTTTATAGAAGGTTTTTAGTAGATCAAAAGGTGGGCCTTGGTACCTCATTATGTGTACTAGCATGGGGTGTAAAGATCAAGAATTTTTTCTGTTAAGAATTGAGTACTAGGAATAGCCAAAGTAGGCATGAGAGTTAAATTTGTCCAAATGACCATTCCTTCATCTTAATTCTTTTTGATTTGATTTCTTTTAGGAAAAGTTTGGGAATGATGTAGATGATGTTTAAATCACCTAAGAAACATTTTACAAGCATTGGATCAATCAATCATGGCAATTCAAAACAACTCCTATTTTAAATGCACACATATATGAATGCTTTCATTTTAAATTTGGAAAAGTTTTTGTTAACCCCATTTTTGAATGACTTGATTTTTATAAGCTTGGATTGAAGTTTTGGGATGTTACAAACCTTCCCCCCTTAAACAAAATCTCGTCCCGAGATTTACAAGAAAACTAGGAACTAAAGAGATCTAGGAACTCTGTCCTAATTTAATCCTCGCGCTCCTAAGTGGCTTCCTCCTCAGTATGGTTGCTCCACTGAATCTTGAGAAACTTGAAACTCCTGGTCTTGGTGGTTCTGTAGGCTTCTTCTAAGATACGAATGGGCACTTCCCGATAGGTCAGGTCATTGTTGATTTCCACTGCTCTGTGATCGATATTCTTGAAAACTAGCTTTTCTGTCTGGGTTCCCTTCAATGGTGAAACCTTGAGATATACGAAATCTCCGACATTGAAAGTCAGGTCTCTCCTTCTCTTGTCAGCATAGCTTTTCTGTCTGGATTGGGCGGTCTTGAGGTGCTCACGAACTTTGTGAACTTTCTCTTCTGCTTCTCGGAGAATGTCTGGTCCAAAGATCTGACTCTCTCCTACTTGCGACCAATTCAAAGGGGTACGACACTTTCTTCCGTATAGGAATTCAAATGGCGCCATCTGTAAACTAGCTTGATAACTGTTGTTATATGAGAATTCTACGAAGGGCAGGCAGTCTTCCCATTTTGATCCATATTCCAACACACAATCTCTAAGCATATCCTCCAAGATCTGGTTGACTCTCTCAGTCTGTCCATCTGTTTCCTAAACCTTCCTGAACTTTCTGCCAAAATCTTGAAGTAAATTGAGTTCCTCGATCTGATACGATGGTCTTGGGGGTTCCATGCAGACTAACAATCCTAGCAATGTACAGCTCTGCTAGTTTTGCACTTTGGTAGGTTGTCTTCACTGGTATGAAGTGGGCTACCTTAGATAGTCTATCAACTATGACCCAGATTGAGTCATTTCTCCTACTAGAAGTAGGTAAACCGGTGATAAAATCCATTCTGACAGAATCCCATTTCCATTCCGGAATCTGCAATGGTTGCAACAATCCTGCAGGTCTCTGATGCTCCGCTTTGACTCTTTGACAGATGTCACATTGGCGATGTAGCTTCTGATCTCTCTCTTCATCTTGTGCCACCAAAATTGCTCTTTCAAATCCTGATACATCTTTGTTCCTCCGGGGTGGATAGAATAAAGAGTATCATGAGCTTTCTTCATGATAATTTCCTTCAGTTCCGAATCTGCTGGCACACAGATACGTCCCTTGTACCACAATACACCTTCTTCGTCTTCGGTGAATCCAGGTACTTTGCCTGTACCAATACGATGTTTGATTCCGTCGATACTTTCATTTCCCTTCTAGGCCTCCTTGATTTGGCTAATCAAAGTGGGTTGAATTTCAATGCTAGCGAGGAATCCTTTGCTGACTAACTCAGTCCTGAACTGCTCCAACTCCTCATACAAACTTGGTTGCTTCTCTTTGATCATGGTGTTCAAATTTACCACGGCAATCTGCTAAGAGCATCCGCTACCACATTGGCTTTGCCGGGGTGATAGTGAATGTCAAGGTCATAATCCTTGATTAACTCTATCCATCTTCTTTGCCTCATATTCAACTCCTTCTGGGTGAAGATATACTTCAAGCTCTTATGATCTGAGTAAATCTCACAGCGATTACCCATCAAATAATGACGCCATGTCTTCAACGCTAGAACCACCGCTGCTAGCTCAAGATCATGGGTCGGATAGTTCTGCTCATGCTGCTTCAGTTGTCGAGACAGATACGCGATGACTTTGCCTTCTTGCATCAATACACATCCTAGACCAATCTTTGATGCATACACATCAAACGGCTTCTTGATGTCTGGCATGATCAAAATTGGGGCTGATATCAATCTCTTCTTCAGCTCCTAGAAACTGGCTTCACACTTGTCTGTCCATTCAAACTTCTTGTCCTTCTTCAACAATTGGGTCATTGGTCGGGCTATGCTCGAGAATCCTTCTACGAATTTGCGGTAATATCCCGCTAATCCGAGAAATGAACGAACTTGGGTTTGATTGGTTGGGGCTTCCCATTCTTCGACATCTTTGATCTTGCTAGGATCAACAGAGACTCCTCCGGCAGACACAATATGTCCTAGGAATCCTACTTCTTTCAGCCAAAACTCACATTTGCTGAACTTGGCATATAACTGATGCTCTCTCAGGGTTTCTAGGATGATTCTCAGATGTTGCTCATGCTCTTCTTCTGACTTGGAGTAGATAAGGATGTCGTCGATAAACACAACTACAAACTTATCTAGGAAATTCATAAAGATCTTATTCATGAGATTCATGAAATAAGCAGGGGCATTGGTTAATCCAAAAGACATAACCGTATACTCGTATAAACCATAGCGAGTAGTAAAGGCGGTCTTCGAAATATCCGTTGCACGAATCTTAAGTTGGTGATAACCAGTCCTAAGATCAATCTTTGAGAATACCTGAGCTCCAGTCAACTGATCAAATAGATCCTCTATCTTTGGCAAGGGGTACTTGTTCTTGATGGTGACATCATTCAACTTTCTATAGTCTATACACAGACGGTTGCCTCCATCTTTCTTGTGGACGAATAACACTGGTGATCTCCATGGCGATGCACTTGGCTGAATCAAGCCGGTCGCTAACATGGCATCCAACTGCTTCTTCAGTTCTACTAACTCTGAGGGGTTCATGGTATAGGGTCTCTGGGCTATAGGCCCGGTTCCGGGGATTAGTTCGATAATGAACTCTATATCCCTATCCGGGGGCATACCTGGCAATTCATCTGGGAATACGTCGGGGTATTCATAGACTACTCTGGCTTGGTCAATGGTAGGCAGGGCTACACTTTTGTTGCATTTGAATTGACGGGGTAAGGTTTCAGAGATATGTTCTACTGTTACTCCAGAACTACTGGTCATGGTGATGGCTTTCTTAGCACAGTCTATCAGTCCTTTATGCCTTGACATCCAGTCCATACCTAGTACTACTTCCAAACCTTTGGTTCCAAGTACAATTAGGTTGGCATAAAAATCTATCCCATGAATTCGATAGGTACATTTTGCAAATTTTTCTAGCTTTTGTTGTTGAACCGGGGATTTGAACTATCATGACATGCTTCAGGTTGGTTGGGCGAATCTTACTAGTGCATACAAATTCTTCGGTGACAAATGAATGCGATGCTCCAGAATCAAACAATACTCTTGCTAAAACGAGTTGATGTAAAACATACCCAACACTACATCCGTGCTTCCGGGCTTCTTACGTGTTCATGTGGAAGAGACGACTGCGGTTAAAGGGTTCCTGGGCAAATCTCCCGCCTGGTTGAACACGATGCTGCCGAGCTGGGCATTCACAGGGGCATTGTCGGCATCTTCTTGGGACACTCATTGAGTAGTGACCCTTCACTCACACTCAAACAAGTGATCCGGGACTTGTCCTTGATCAGCGTACAAAGATTGCTGCCAGCCTGGGGAAGTGTTGTTGTTGCTCTTGGGAGGCACGGTTGAAGTTGTTGGCGTGCGGAGTTGTGATTGTTTCCTCCGGCTTACATTTCCTCCGCTACGGTTGGTGTAGCTTGGGCGAGAAGGTGGGGGTCGGTTGTTCCTTGGTGCATATCCCAGTGAGGGGTTGGGACGGTACTTCTGGTGACTATCGGATCTGCATCGCTGCATCATACGACGCTTGCGGTTGTTGTTTGCCTGGTTAATCTTCCCTTCCATCTGAATGGCAGAGTCGACTAGCTCTTCAAGATTCTGGAAATGGATGTTGACGAGGACAGTCTGCATCTCATCATGCAGTCCATTTAAGAATCTCTCTTTCTTCTTGGCCTCCGTGTTGATCTCATCCGGTGCATATCTGGCCAGTGACAAGAATTTGTCACGGTACTATACTACCGTTAATCTTCCTTGCTTCAGTTCACGGAATTCATCTCTCATCCTGTTGACAAGACCTTGCGACACGTGGGTGCGGCTGAACTTGACCTTGAATGCCTCCCAGGTCATCACCTGGCCATGGTTCATGTTGCGGACGCTATTCCACCAAGCTCTTGCATCTCCCGCCAGATAGTGGGTGGCGAACAGAACTTTCTCATTCTCATCAACTCCTGCAACTTCGAGGTTGTTTTCCATGGTCTGTAACCAGTCATCAGCATCTAATGGGTTTTCAGATTGGTTGAAGATTGGGGGATTGGTGTTCTGAAAGTTTTTGAGTTTAGATCCATGGTGATCCTGATTTCCATGTCCTTGGTTGTTGAGAGCCATTTGGGCGATCTGCTGCAATGTCGCTAAGTTGGCTTGACGCCTACCGCTTGCTTCACGGTCTACGATGAGATTCTGCAAGATCTGCAGCATTGGGTCTTGCGATGAGCTGCTCCCTCCTTGGTTTCCACGAGTCATCTGAAGATTGAGATAGATATAGGGGTAAGAGGGAAATTCTAAGGTTCAAGGTTTTGGGTTTTCAAAGCTACACTTTGAGTTAGACTCAGGTTGTTCAAATAATTTTACTTTCATTCATGCAAGCAAGCACACGATACAACACACACCACAACAATCAAAGGGGAAAACAGATGGTTTTAAGAACCATTCTGCAAGCTACGATACAATGAGATGATACATCTCATGCCACGACAGTGCTCTAGTGCATCTACTCATCGTCGATGAAGTCGGAGTATTCATCATCAGTGTAGAAGTCCACAGCATCCTCTTCTAGAAAGTCATCATCGTTGCTGAGGTAAGAATCCATATCTCCCTGGATGTATTCTCCCTCATCATCTTCTTCCTTGGCAGCAAGCTGAGCTTCCTGCTCCTTGATGGTCTTCTCGAGGTCGGCCACCTTCTTGTGAAGACGGGCGATGGTGCGATCCTTCTTTGCACGCTGGCGACGAAGAGACTGGCGATCTTGGACGAGCAGTGTGAAAGTCTGGGCCTTCTGGTCGGCGATGGCACGGTTCTGGTTGGCTAACTCTCTGGCATTGTCCAGTTCCTGCTGTCGGTCATGAATCAAGAAGTCAAGGTTCTCCACTTGACGCCGCAACTCTGGGTGACTTGGCATCTCCATCGGCATTCCCATGAAATCACGTCTTGCATATTGGGCAAAACGGGTTCCTTGAATCTTGTTGACGCTGAGGGCATATAGACGTGCGAGAGCTTCATGCATTGCCCTGGCTAATCCATCTAGCCAGTTGTTCTCTCTCACAGAGAACTGAATTCTCCCGGAAGTTGGTGCTTCAATGCTTCCTCGAAGATCTGCGATGACTAGCCATTGTAGGTCTCCTCCTGGGGGTCCTGGAAGTTGAGCTCCAAGAAACTCCGGATGTGGGCATCCCAGTAACTCCGACAGTGAATCCAGATCCCTCTCGAAGATCAGCTGACCTCCGTTTCCCAACTGGTAAAACTTGTTGAACTGAGTCTCCATCTACAAGAATTTAGGATGAGGAAATTAGTGAAGTGATCAAGTGTGTCAAATTTTAAGTAGTAATGTATGAATTTTGAGGAACATGTATTTTTGAGAAAGAATGAGTTCACAAGGGTAAGAGGGGAAATAGTTTTTCATAAATACTCACTTTGGTTTTGAAGCTAAGTTTTTGGTTTGTATGTCCATTCTAACTAGGGTCTCCTATGGTTAGGATGGCTCTGATACCAACTTATCAACACCCGGATTTTTAATCCCAGATGCCCGTTATGCCATACCTCGCAATCCCAGGATTACCATTTTTGCGAGACATAACGGATTGGATATCACAGTACATCATCCATAACAAACCATATATAAGGTTTTACACAAATAAGGATCTCATGATCCAGTCTTTACTACAACAAGCAGCGGAAATAAACGATAGTGTATCGGTGGGGTCCATCTTCAGGGGCACAGGCAATGCTGACGAAGGCAGATAGTCCTAGTTATCATAGCCGTCCTGCTAACCATCATCTTGATAATCTCCTTCATAGTCTGGCCATGATAATAGCCAGGGAAAAAAGCCATGAGTACCCTTTAAGTACTCGCAAACTACTACTAACAAGGATTGTAATACTAAGTTAAAGTACTGGATTTAAAGAACCACTATCACGTTAAGTTTGAAACCTAAGCTGAGTTTTGAAGCAAGAAAAGATAAATTAAAGTTCTAGAATCACTTAAGTTGGGAGGCTATTATCATCTACACAACCCTGTTGTGGTCAAGTCAAAGTTCATCATTCATTTCAAGTTATTTAGAAAACATCTGGCAACGAAACAGTATGGCCATTCCAACTGTCCATAATCATGACGACTATTCAATAGTTTGACACTCTGCAGAGGTGGTACACTTTCACCACAAGATTCGATACATCTGTCAGGGATAACCCTGAATCATCATACTTAGTATGCAGATAATCAAACATAACCTTCCCTTTACACACCCTAGTACAAGACCCTCTCCTATGAGCATGGCCTCCCAACCATGACCATCAGTCATCTTGGGCACTACATAGGTGGACATCATTGAGAGGTAGCCTCAGCTCAAACCTCTCCCGTGAGGGAACTAATACTAATGCATATAAATTTCCAGCTAAGCCTTACCCAATTCAGGTAATGTGGTTGTACGGTAAATTTGGAATGGTATCGCATCCGAATCCAACCGTCAGTTTTATAAAAGGGTTAAGGCTTATTCCTTATCTTTTTCGTCATCATCAACCCATTGTGTTTCTCAACACATGTCAAAACATCTCAATAGAATGACTCATCATTCCAAGGTTTTCATAACTCATTTTCACCAAGTGTTCCCATCTAAAGGGACTCAAGTTTTGATTTATTCTAAAATACTAAGTTAAGAGTGTTCACTAAGGTGGAAAGATGGGATCAATCTCATGCCATAGAATGACATCTAAAGGTTTCTAAGTAGGTCAAGTTTTATACTCTTTATGCTACCTTCAAAATTAATTAAAGAACTTGGTGTAACTAAGGGGGTAAAACTTGTTAATAAGACTTGAGGTACTAAGAGTTAAAGGGGTGTGATCAAAGTATACTTAAGGCATCATTACTAAACTATCTAGTTTTATTCTAGCTTGCTACAATAGCTTACTAAAGCATGTTTGCATGGTTTAGCTTGCCACTAATAGCTTGCCTTGGTTGGTGCAGTGGTTGAAGTTTTCTTCTTCTTCTTCTTGGTAGAACTCCTCCTCCTCGAAGGCTTGGTCGGTACTATCGTCTAGAAATACATAGGGAGTGCACAATCACCAAACAATACTTAACTAGGCTAAATAGTATTCTAAAACACACAATTGATGATCTATTATCATCCCAAGCATCACAAGTTTAATTCAATAGTTTCAACCTTTTTATTTTGGAAAAGTAATTTCTACTCATTGAAATATTAACTAAAATTTAATATTCACCACCAAAATATGGGATCATGTGGACACATGTCATCACCACATATTCTAACATGTGGGAATGAGATTTAAAGGTTGGATCAATATTACTTTGGTTTAAGTTTATTATTTAATGATTTAAAGTGACTAGAAATGCCTATATAGCATTATTTTGGTACTAGTCCAAAGTCATTGTCTGTAAACCTTAATATTATTACATATTTGGATAGATATGATGAAATGTGATTTTTGAGAGTTGGAATCAACTCAAAAGCTAACTTGGTTGATTTTACAAAAATGTTTCAAGTTGCAAAAGCTTCTGTCTTCTTATTTTTATTAGGAGAAATCTATAACTCTAAATGAATTAACTCCAACGGGCTTGGATAGAGCATTTCAATACCTTTCAGAAAAAATTAGTTTCATGTAATTTGGATTTGTCAAACTCACATAATTGAATTTTGAAACACTAGACAGAAACTATATTCTAACTAAAAAGAAAAATCTAGATTTGAATCTACGGGCTTGCGCGAAAAAGGAAATGGGCCGGCCCAGTGCCGCTACGCGGCACGGGGCTCAGCTGACAGGGGGGTCCCACTTGTCAACGGCACTTAAAACGCGAAACGGTACGCGCGCTGTGGGTCATGCGATTAGAGGCTAGATCTACGGCTGAGGATCGTCGTCGACGACGGACGGGTCGCCGGCGAGCTTGAACCCTAGCGACTCGGTGGGGGTCTCATTGGGGCACAGGGGCTCCAGCGGGTCGGATGCGCGAACAAAGTGGAAGAGGACGAGGCGAGGCGTGGTCGGGCGGAGCTTGGGGTGGCGGAATCAACGGCACCTTCTTCTCCAGAGGCGCGGCTCCGGCCCAATTCGCGAACTGCTGCTCCACTTGCTCCGTGAGAGGTGGGTGAGGTTCTGAGAGGTGAGGGAGTGGAATGGTGTGAGTCTTTGGTGCTGGGAGCGCCTTTTATAGGCTCGGCGGTGAGACCGAAGGGATGGGCGGTCGACGGTGGCGACATGGCTACTGGCGATCTAGCGGCATGGCTGGGTGGCGATCGATGGGCGGTCCGGCGGTGCTCTAGTGCTTCAATGCGGCCGTAGGGGCGGTGGCATCGGTCGAGGTGGCGCTCTACACGGCCGGCTATGTCCACGGCGAGCGTGGTTGTGGGGCTTTAGGCGTGAACGGAGGTGTCGGGGTGTTCTCTGTGTCGAGGCAGAGCGGTGGGCTGGCTGGTGTCGAGCGGCTTGTGCACGCTGGGACAGTGGCGCTCTGAGGCGGCGTCGGCATGCTCGACAAGCTCGGCGGCGGTTCTGGCCACTCGCCTGCCTCTGGCCTGGGGATGGTTGGACGGTGGAGGTGGACCACTGGCCAAGTACTAGACATGGCGAGAGAGGCTGGAGAGGGTTACTGCTGCAGGTGCACGGTCGGCCGGCGAGATGGTGCTCGGCATGGTTGTGCAGTGTGGCTAGGGGGTAGAGAAGAGGCTGGTTTGGTCTGGTCTGGCTTGAGGGGGACAAGATGATCAAAGCACTACAGAATTGCTAGACAAAATCAGCCCAAAACAGTAATAGTTAGGCCTTAATGATCTTGCTAACAAGGTGTTTGACAAAATGGCCGCAAGAGAAAAAGTTTTGAATTTTGAGTTCAAAAATTTTGGGTGATCTCCACTAGTTCTATGTAGTCTTTGGTTGCAAGGGTTTTGAAAATGGTGCTCAATTAGATGGTTTTTGAAATAGGGGTGATCTATGCATATGCATTAGATTCAATTTTAAACTATCATTTAAAATAGTTTACAGAAGGTTTTTAGTAGATCAAAAGGTGGGCCTTGGTACCTCATTATGTGTAGTAGCAAGGGGTGCAAAGATCAAGAATTGTTTCTGTTAAGAATTGAGTACTAGGAATAGCCAAAGTAGGCATGAGAGTTAAATTTTTCCAAATGACCATTCCTTCATTTTAATTCTTTTTGATTTGATTTCTTTTAGGAAAAGTTTGGGAATGATGTAGATGATGTTTAAATCACCTAAGAAACATTTTACAAGCATTGGATCAATCAATCATGGCAATTCAAAACAACTCCTATTTTAAATGCACACATATATGAATGCTTTCATTTTAAATTTGGAAAAGTTTTTGTTAACCCCATTTTTGGATGACTTGATTTTGATAAGCTTGGATTGAAGTTTTGGGATGTTACACAAGGTCATGGCCATATCCATCTACATCATACTTTATATTGATGATTCATGATCCCATATCCATGAATTTGTATGCCGCCAAATTGGGCCATATTTTGAAAACAAACGAAGAGGAAGTAGTATGAAGAGTATGGCTCAACCAGCTGATCTCTCTCGAGAAGGTGTCGAACATGACTGTTTTCCCTGCTTAATTTTAGGGTGCTTCGTGCTAAATGTATGGACCTCGATGTAATTTTACCTTTTTTAAACGTATTTAAGATTATTACTTGTCGATATGTATGAACATTCTTGGATTTCAAGACGAATGACCAAGGTCATAGCCATATCTACATCATACTTTATGCTGATGATGATCATATATCCAAGAATTTCCATGCCGCCAAATTTGGCCATATTTTGAAAACAAACGAAGAGTAAGTAGTCTGAAGAGTATGGCTCGATCAGCTTCTCTCTCAAGAAGGAGCCAAACAAGACTGTTTTCCCTGCTTAATTTTAGGGTGCTTCATGCTAAAAGTATGGACTTCGATGTAATTTTACCCCTTTTTAGGTCCTTGTTGTAAAATGTACTCCCACCATCCGTGTAAAATTCAAAGATAAAAGCAAGTGGTAAAATTCAGCTATTTTTTTTAAATAATACGTTTTTAAATAATTTCCACGAATAATACACGAATTGAAAGATTTGCAATTCTAGTGTGGTGTCGGCAGTTGAATAGCCGACCAGTCCTTATCGGCTTTTGAATAGCCGACTAGTCCCTGTCTGCTTTTGAAAAGCTGATTAGTCTCTGTCTGCTTTTGAAAAGCCAACAAGTTATAGGGCAATGTGAAGAATAGGGGGACTAGTCAGATTTTCAAAAGTAGACAAGGACTAGTCAGCTTTTCAAAAGCAGACAGGGACTAGTCGGCTATTCAAAATCCGATAAGGACTGGTCGGCTTTTCAAATGCCGACACCGTGCTAGAATTGTAAATCTTTCAATTCATGTATTATTCATGAAAATTATTGAAAAATGTATTATCTAAAAAAATTAGCTAAAATTCAAACGTATCTAAGCTTAGTTGTGAATGAGTATGAACAATCTTGGATTTCAAGCCGAACGACCAAGTCATGGCTATACCTACATCATACTTTATATCGATAATTCATGATCCCATATCCAAGAATTTGCATGTCGCCAAATTAGGCCATATTTGGAAAACAAACGAAGAGGGAGTAGTATGAAGAGTATGACTCGATGAGCTTTTCTCTCGAGAAGGAGCAAAACATGACTTTTACCTATTTAATTTTAGGGTGCTTCGTGCTAAATATATGGACCTCAATGTAATTTTACCTTTTTTAGGTCCTTGATGTAAAATGTACCTCCACCGTCTGTACCTATAAAATTCGTACCTAAAAGCAAGTGGTAAAATTTAAACGTATTTAAGCTTATTAGTTGCCAATGAATATGAATACTCTTGCATTTCAAGCCGAACGACCAGGATCATGGACATATCTACATCATACTTTATGCTGATGATTCATGATCCCATATCGAAGAATTTGCATGCCGCCAAATTTGGCCATATATTTTGAAAACAAATGAAGAGAAAGTAGTATGAAGAGTATGGCTCGATCAGCTGCTCTCTCGAGAAGAAGCCGCACCCGACTATTTCCATTGCTTAATTTTAGGGTCTTCGTGCTAAATGTAAGGACCTTTATATAATTTTTTCCTTTTTAGGTCCTTGATGTAAATTGTACTCCCACCATCCGTGATGGTCCCATATTTGGGCGTAAAATGGGTGTGAATCATGGCATGGTAACAATGTTGCCACTCGGAGTTTCCAACCATGAGGAAAGGAAAAAAAATCAATTTTCCAAGTGATAGGAGTGTAAT
The DNA here is from genome assembly GCA_023614405.1 of Avena insularis. Classification (NCBI taxonomy): domain Eukaryota; kingdom Viridiplantae; phylum Streptophyta; class Magnoliopsida; order Poales; family Poaceae; genus Avena; species Avena insularis. Next base: position 251,173,030 of record CM042696.1, read on the forward strand.
TTCTGTAAATCAAGTACTCCCTCCGACCCAAATTAATTGACTCAAGTTTATCTAGATTCGGATGTATCTAGTACTAAAATATGTCTAGATACATCCGAATCTAGACAAATCTGAGTCAATTAATTTGGGTCGGAGGGAGGAAGAATATGTATTTCTGTAGAAAAGAAACAAAGAGACAGAAGAGAAACTTTGGGCACAGAGGAAGCAGCTCGAGAGAGCAGCGAAGAGGAGGAGTTGAAGGCGGTGCGATATGAGAGAAAAGTTGTGATGGCTTCCTGACACGAGGTACAAGGTACAGTCACCTAGTATTACTAGTAGTATGGAACTAGTACTAGTAAATTTCAGGACCTTTACTATAGTATATACTACTATATGCATGCAAAACGAATTGTGTTTTCTCTCTCCTTCAATGCCTCATCACCATCCCCACACCCCGGCTAGGTGTTATCTCCCTCGTCCAAAACATGGCGTTGCGCACGTGTGTCGACCTGCCTTGTCGTCGGCTCCATATTAGTATCAGGCGTGCTGCATAGAAGGAACCATTTTGGGGCTTGGTGACAAAAGGGACAGTACTCATACTATTTTTAGAGTCGGAGTTCAAACTTTCGCAGTTTCGAAATTTTCACTTCCTTCCCAAACATCCAGAGGGAAGGTTATTCAAAAGATTCAAAAGATAGTGGTGCACAAGGGATTGTTTATACTGTCTGGTGTCTGCAGTACATCCCATCGCATTCGATGCACTTCATTATGATCTGACCAGCTTTACCACCACTCCGTAGTACTACTCCATTGTCGTTCCATTTCACATCCTGCAAAGAGGAACCCACCAAGCACACCCACAGCACGCTGGATCGAAAGTACAGTAGGAGTAGTACGAAGGGTATGGCTCGGCCCCTCGCTCAAGAAGGACCCGCACCCAATTGTTTTTCATTGCTTCATTTTAGCGCTCTTTGTGCTAAATGTATGGACCTCTATGCAATTTTCTATTTTTTGAGGTCTTCGATGTAAACTGTACTCCCACCGACCTTCTCAAATTTTAACTAAACATAAGCGCGATAGGTTACTCTTAAAATTTTCCAAAAATCTTTTGAAGCTAAGCAGGAATTCGGTACATCGAAAAACCACAGAAAGTTTTGAAAAAATCATGTTCTTGCTATGCATCCGCATCCCGAAAAAGTTGACACGGTTTTCATAACATTTCAAAAAAAGAACAAGAAGTGTAATATTTTTTGTGTCATCATGTTACGTGCATCCGGAAAAATGAGTTATAAAAGTATAATACAAACATTATTAATTATTCTTTGGTTTCGATAATACTTTATGTCAATGAAATTAGGTCAAACTTGAACTACAAGTAATAAATTGTAGGTTGCTTTGAAAGTTTTATGAAAAAAGCTTTTGGAGGTACCCATCGAGCGGTTAATTAATATATCAGAAACCATAGAGAGTTTTGACGAGTGGTTCGACTTCTAGCTAAGATTTTGCATCATGAAAATTTTGATCACCTTTTGAAAACGATCACATGAAATAGGGAGAGAGTGGAAATGATTTTTATATTCTCTATGGGAAACCCACAAGCTTGAGGTGCACCTTATTAGGCTTAAAGATACAAACTCTATTTTCTCCACAATGTATATGGTGAACCTTAGCGGATGCCACATACTAGGCCTTAAGGTGTGCTTTTGTACACATTGTTGATGCCCTTATTAGGGAAAAAGCAAATAGTACTCCCTCGATCCAAATTAGCGTTCTCACATTTGTCTAGATTCAGATGTATCTAGTCATGTTTTAGTGCTAGATACATCCGAATATAGACAAATATGAGAACATTAATTTGGATCGATGGGAGTAGTATATTAGTACTTTTTTTGAGGAAAGTATATTAGTACTAGTACACTAGTATAGTACTAGTACACATTTCTTTTCTTAGACATATTCTCACCTTTGTCCACGCGTTGTACATACTGAGAGACTAAAACATAGGCAGGGTAAAAGAGGGCAGCAGCGAAGAGGAGTTGAAGGCGGTTCGATGTTAGAGGAAAGTTATGATGGGTTCCTGACACGAGGTACTCTTGCGGCCATTCTACTAGTAGTAAATGTGGGGCCCCCGGATTAATCCTCCGAGAATCCCTGTTATGTATACAACCACGATCCCATGATCAGTTAGTCATGGCACATGACCGACAAGTATCAAAGTAAACATCCAATGATGTACCAAAAACAATACTTACAGGAATGCCATTATGGCTACATCAATAATCAGCAGTGGAACCTCATCAAGCGTAGAGCCCGAGCCATGCCTTAACCTACAGGCAACTGACTGGGAGAACGTCCTAGCTCGCATAGTCGCCATCATCGTCTTCCTCTTGAGATCTGGCCAAGTTAATAGCCAGGGACAATGCTAGTGAGTACATTGAATGTACTCGCAAACCACCTTAAGAGAATAGTAATAACTAGAGGATACGCAGTATGGCTGTGGTAGTAGGAGGGCTCCAAGAGGGGTTCATTTCTAAATAGTTTCTCTTGTAGATATAGCATCTACATATCTTTGTTGAAAACTTTTGTAAACCATTTTGGAAACCTTTTTGAAAAGTTTTGGAAAACATTAGGACTGGGTCACCCATTTGTTCCTTTCTCCCGGTCGTCCCACGACTAAACTCCTTCCATCCCTTTCTGACCATCCCATGGTCATAGTAGGGATCCTTTCCGACCATCCCATGGTCAAAACATTTTCAAAGCCATTTCTTTTTAGAAATCCTTTTTGAAAACAAAACCAGCACCGCTCTACAGAAGTTTGTCCAACCCGTCCTTAACCGTAGACACGGCTATTCGAATAGATTTTTATCCTCTCCAGAGGTTGTACACTTTACCCACAAGATCCGATACATCCGCCACGAACTATCGTGGATCGTCATCTGACGATATGGGTTTGGATAACCGGACAAGACCTTCAGGATAATCCCCTCCTAACACCAGCACCTACCCTATGGGTGTTATTTCCCTCAAAACCGGGACGTCGGGCGAGGACCAACCGGAGCGCTTTTTCCACTCCTCGAGAGTGTGCACTTTCAATGAGGGGCCCATAGTAACGCATGGAGGCCTGCCGACCCTTTGTTCCTTCTCCAGGTCCCAACTTTATCAGAGAAGGCCCACCCTCCAGGGATCCCTGATCCCCTGTAGTAGTTGCGAGGCACCGGTATCAAAGAGAACCACTTTCGGGTCAAGCCCCTTCCCATATAGGAGTAGTGTGGTTGCACGGGTTTAAGTTGTTATAGATAGACTGCAAAGAACCAGGTGCATTTTCGAAAACAGTTTTTCCTCCATCTTTTCTTCAGCATTTTTGTAAAACAAAACCTTCTCCTTTTTCAACATCTCTTGGGATGTCCGACCTCACCAAGGTTTTATCATAAAACATTTGGTAAAACTTTTTCCGGGGTCTTCCCATCCTCCAGCTTTGCTTCGGCTAAAATAGGGTCTACAAAGGGTTATGGTGTAAATACACCATCTATTCCACTACGGCCACATAGGTATCATCAAGGGGGTGTACTTATTAGTACCATTGGGTAATGGCCTGGAGGAGCCAAGCCACTACCAGATATACAACATCGTATAGTAAAACAATGCAGGTTTAGAAATAGCAGGTAAAACATGCATAAATAAAATAATAGGACCAGGCTTATGAGCAAGAAGGTGGCTTGCCTGAGATCAGCAGTATGGCATAAATGTCCCTGGACGTCTTCTTTAGATACCCCAGGATACCAATATCAATAATAAATACCACTTCTTCTGCTCTCCGATTTCATCGCAACTATCGTCGTCCCAGCAACACATGCAAGCAAACCAAGACACAATCAACATCAGGCATTCAAGCACCAATACATATGACAAACAATGAACAATACAAGTTCATAGATCATTGGGTCTTAGGAGGAATGGATTTAAAAAGATTGGCCTTTTCTTGAAAAGTGGAAGAAAATCCCTTAGGATTTATAGTCTAGAAATTACCTAAGAAATGGATTTCTAGACAAGACCACATTCTATATACCATGGTATAAAAATGATACCTACAGATAGATGTTGATAAAATGAAACCAACAAAAGTGGTTTCACTATTTTATCACTTTCCTTCAATTTATTATGAATATCCTAGTGATAAAAATTCTAGTTTTAAGAAATAATTCACCAGAAATGTTCTGTATGGCCAAAAATTATTTCCTTGGGTTGTTAGGTAGGCCTTGATGTACTTGTTCACTAAGAGTTGGAATCAGGTCAAGAAATTTACCACAATGCCCTCAGGAAATTCCCAAAGGTAGTTCTGTAGACAACTTGTCTTTTCCACCAGAGTAAATCTACAGTAGATTTTGATTTGATTCCAAGGACACATGGTAGGTATTTAGAATACCTTTCTTTATAAATTGGAATCACCTTGTTTAGAGTTTTGGAACTACTGTAGTGATTTAACTAATGAATTGACTAAGCCCAGAACAGATTAATTCACAATAAATCAACTGGCGCTTAGAAAATTATGGGCTCCTGTATATTGAGAGATCTTATGTTTTAGAATCTAGGAGAGTTGGGTTTAGGTCAGTACCTATTTTAATTTGGCCCAGAGAAAATCTTAAAGGCAGAAATGCCCTGTTTTTGTTATTTTGCTACTGGTGGACCAGAGCTCAAACTGACATGGGACCAAAGCTGGATAAAAGGTATGGGGAATACCTACCAGGTAAGGTTTGTTTCTCCACATTTGGATGAGGATGGTTCTCTAGGGAATTAATTTACTAGAATAGGTACCTGTTGGTATATTTATTTCTAGAATTTATTGGTAGACCTTTTTGTACTAGGGTTGGTTCTGCATGTTAGAGAGAACATACAGGGACATGTCAAAAATTGAATCTGGGCAAAAAGGAGATATTTTTCAATTTTATTTTGAATTAAACTGCGAGGCTTTTCTGCAAATCTCTAAATATCCAGAATAAAAGGAAAGGGGGGCGGGGTGGCTAGGCTAGATCCAGCAGGGAGATGGGCTGCAGAGGGAAGTCGGCCCATCCCGAGGGCGAGCCATGCGCGGGAGGAAGTTTAAATCCCGCGCGACGGGGCCCGGCTGTCAGCCACACGGGGCGCCAAAGGGGCATGGGGCAACCCTGGCCGTCCGATCAAGTTCGGATCGACGGCCAGCGGTCGTCGTCCTCCCCATACGCAACGACGGTGAGGGGAAACCCTAGCAGGGTCGGGGCAGCGTTGGGAGGCTCACATGGGGGCTCGCGGCAGCGGGGAAGGTGCAGGGGTGACGTGGCGCTTCACGACGAGCTCAGGGATGGGCAGGGCGACTGGTTTCTATTCCAAACAACATCGCGCCGATGGCGCCGGCGTAGATGGCTTCGGTGCTTGTCGGGGCTGCATGTTGGGCTCGTTCCTAGCAGGGAAACAACAGGGGAAGGGGTTAGAGAGGGTAGGGGAATCTGCACGGTGACATGCATGGAAGGAGAGGCAGAGGGGAGAGCTCTAGGCTCGATTTTGGAGAGGAGGCCGAGGCTTGCTCTCCTTCTTCCTTCCTGCCAGACAGAGCTGGGGAGAGTGAGTGGGGGTTCGGGGGAGATGAGTAGGGAGCAGAGGGGGTGAATGAACAGCAGGGGGAGGGCGGGGGTGGCCTGCTGGCTTATAAACCAAGGAAGAGGGGTGTAGAGTGGACTAGGTCCATGAGAGCAAGAGGGAGGGAGTGAAACCAGGGGAGGGTTTTCTGGGGGCGGTGGAGGTGGTATCTAGCCTGGAAGCAGGTCAGAGAGAGCAATGTGCCTTAGTTGCAAGGGAAGAAGAAGTTTGCAAGGCAAGACACTCATATGAGGCGAAGCACTAGTGTCCAAGCACTAGAGGACAAGATGCTACAGTAATTGCTACAGTGATGGTCGACCAGAGGTGAAAGCTGGGTGCTATGGAGGTTTTGGTGAAGGTTGATGAGGTTTTATGGAGTATTAAAGTAGGGTTTTGATCATAACCCAATATTGGCAGAGTTAATGATTATGAAGGAAAATACTTGAATTGATCTTGGCAAGATGAGTGAAAGGTACTGGTAGATAGATGAGGTCAAGATAGATATCCAGGAATTATTTGGGATTTTTCTAAAGATTTAAAGTCCACTTAAATCCATTTATTCAAAAACTGCAGAAGTAGTTTCTAGAAGATCATTTAATAACTTTACATTGGACAAGTGGAGTTTTTGATGGGAGATGGTCCCAAATAAGAATACACACTTAGGGGAATTTTCCCAAGATTTATTGGGTCTTAAAAGTATTTAAAACTATTATTATTCCAATTCAGCCATTTAATAAAATGGGCAAAAAGAAATAATAAAGCTCTTCAAAAATATTTATTTTTGGAGTTGGAACTTAGGGTATGATATATAGGACTCAATTGAGTTAAGAGTTGAGGGAGTGTTTTGGCAAAAACCAAACTTTTCTTTAGAGGAGTTTTGGAGATTTTCACTATTGAAGGGATTTATTAGACTTGGTGCCATAATAATTAGGGAGAATTATTGATACATCTTGGTGATCAAGGGAGATGATGTAGACAAGGTGTAGCACGCATTTGCAACCTTGGGATTGGATAATCCATGTTGATTTTGGTGAAATATCCTGGAGTAAGGATCTAGGGTGATGTTAATTTCATACCATCAAAACATGGTTGTAACTTGGAGTTCAGATCTCCCCTTGGGGCATGGGGTAGATGGTTGGATATAACAAGTGATGTATATTGCAATGGTGTATGGGTTTGAGCTTGATCCTGCTTGAGATCACCATGGCAAGCTTTCAAACTTTGAATAAAATAAGCCTGCCAAGGCAGATTATCAACTAGCCTTCAAAACCTTGTGGGTGTAAACAGCTTAAGGATCCAATTGGAACAAGTGAAGTAGGTAATGATAGACCTATATGAGTAGAACACAACCATGCAAAGAGTTGGTCCATAGAAGGTTGGATGGTGGTGTGAGCTTCTATCAAAGTAGGCATATTGACTAGATCTGCAGGAAAAGTTATTTTCTTGTCTACAAAACCATCAAGAACAAGTGGGTAGGAGGAGGGTCTAACCAATGGAAAGAGTGAGCCTTGGTAGTCCTTAGGATGGTTAACAAGATGGTTCAGATGCATTTCCAAAAATGCACAAGGGTTGAGAAAGAGAGGCATTCAAAAAGGTGATGTTGGAAACAGATTTCTAGACTTGCCCAAATTTGGCAGATTTAGGGTTTTTGACTAGAATAAGAGGGAGGATGTTCTTGATTGATTTCAAGGTACCAAAGCATCATCAAGTGGATGATGTTGAAGTGTAGATTGAGTAGGAAGTATCCTTGCTAGATATTGGTCTTCATTGACTTGGAAATTTCTTGAAGGGATCACTTTAGAAGGGGTCTGGTTAGAGGTGTTAGATGATCACCTAGTAGCTAGGGATCATATCCAGATTGGTCTTCTTGCTTAGGGTGTGTTGGTTTGGAAACACCTTGATCCTAGTGATGAGATCCTAGAGTAGCTCATACTACTTCTAAGCAATCAAGTCAACATCAAATCAAGGCAACTCATCTAACAAACAAATCCACTACTACTAGGGTTACCATCAAGTCTGACTTGAGGTAAGGTTGGGCAATTTGGGAAGGGTTGGAGTTTGAATAAGATGAGAGTCCTTGGTATTTCTACCAAGAGTAGAATTCAAATGCTTCATAAAAAGGTTTTGTTAAATCTAGAGATAAGAATAGTTGAAGGTTCTGCCTTGAAAACATAAGGAGATTAGGTTATAAAGCTCTCCATAGTTTTGTCAATAGAAGCTACTAAAATAGTTTTGGTTTCACAAGCATCTTGGCTCAGTTTTTGAATTGTCAGAACATTTTAGAAAATGGAAATTATGCCAAGACAGTTTTGGAAAGTAGCTTTGGTCAACTGGTGTTAAGGTAAGGGAGTATATCATCTAATACACAATCCTATGCATGAGCATATCCAAAAAAACAAGAAAACACTCCAGCATTAAACAAGAAAAAGGTTTTGTACCCCCTGATTTTTGCATTCTGGACAACTAATCAGGGTTACTGAAATTGGGATGTTACAGTAAATTTCAGGACCTATGCATGCAAAACAAATTGTGTGTTTTCTCTCTCCTTTGCTTCCTCTCACCATCCATCCTCCCTCTCTCCTACCCTTTCCCCTCGTGCACCGGCCCGGCTAATCTCTCCCTAGTCCACAGCGTGGTGCTGCGTATGTGTGCCTTATATACGGCGACTCTGTGTCTCTGGTGTATTCGGCAGCCGTGTTGGTGTGGAGTAGGGATGAGGAGTACATAGGAAGGAAACCACTTTGGTCCTTGGCAGCAAAAAAAATCAAACTTTTCTGGTTTTCGAAATTTTCACTTGCTTCCCAAACATCGGGAGGGAAGGTTACTCAAAAGATCGGCCATTCACAGTACTTCTTATCTTATCTTTATCTTTTCTTATCTCTTGTAATACCATACCATACCACTATATAGTGTACGGATAACTTCGAACATTGACCGTTGGATCAAGACCGGCAAATCCAAATAGTGTCGTCGGTGTGATTTTCCAACTATATCAGGAAAGAACATTCAATTATTCTCAATTTCCTGAGTACATGACGAGTGAGGTTATGCTTTTCCATTTAGGAATGTTCGAAGAATATTGGATCTGAATGCCAGAAGCCAAGTTTACCAACATGTTGTACCAACGATTCCCATGTTTTATTTATGAGTTTTCAAACTTCCTAGCTAACTCTGCCCATTTGACAGAATGACTTTATGTCGATTTATCGAAATTAGGTCAAATTTGAAACTATAAGTAAATTCTAGGATGCTTTGAAAGTTTTATGAAAAATATTTTGAAGGTACCCATCAAGGGATCACAATTAATATATCATAAAACACCGAGAGTATTGACGATAGCTTCAACTTCTTGCTAAGATTTTGCATCTTGACAATTTAACGTAATTAGGTCAAACTTGAGCTACAAGTAAGAGCGATAGATTGCTCTTGACTTAAATGTATTTTTAGAGGTAGATGGGTGCATCTCCTTGTAGTTAACAATGTCGTCACTATGAGTTTCCAACTATCTAGAAATAAAATTCTCAGTTTTTCAAGTGATGACATGGCGTGCTATTAAATGAGGATAGAGATGGATGTAGTAACTAGCTAAGTTACCATAACATCACAATTTTCAAGTGAAAATGAGTCTACCAGATAATTAATATAGTCTTCTATGACACTACCTATTAGTTACTATGCATTATGAAGGTGGTAACTTAGACTAGTGTTAGGTGCATGACACTAGTTGAAGTTACTCCCCACTATGACCAGCCTAAGCATCTACACAAGTAAAGGCAATTGATTGCTATTGAATTAAATTTATTTCTAGAGGTACATGGGTGCATCTTCATGTAGTAAACAATGTCCTCGGTGTTAGTTTCCAACCATCACGAAAGAACACTTAATTCTCAATTTTTTGAGTGATGACAAGATTGTTCTTTTATGTAAAGAAACACCGAAGAATATGGATCTGAATACCACAAGACAAGTTTTCAGACATAAATGTATGGACGTCAATGTAATTTTACCTTTTTTAGGTCCTTAATGTAAAATGTACTCGCACTATCCTTGTAAAATTCAAACCTAAAAACAAGTGGTAACATTTAAACGTATTTAAGATTATTAGTTGTCGATGCGTATGAACATTCTTGGATTTCAAGCCGAACGACCAAGGTCGTGGCCATATCTATATCATAATTTATGCTGATGATGATCCTATGTCCACGAATTTTCATGCCACCAACTCTGGCCATATATTTTGAAAACAAACAAAGAGAAAGTAGTATGAAGAGTATGGCTCGATGAGCTTCTCTCTCGAGCAGGAGCCAAACATGACTATTTTCCCTACTTAATTTTAGGGTGCTTCGTGGTAATTAAATGTATAGACCTCGATGTAATTTTACCTTTTTTAGGTCCTTACTATAAAATTTCCTCCCACCGTCCGTGTAAAATTTGAACATAAAAGCAAGTGGTAAAATTTAAACATAATTAAGCTTATTAGTTGTCAATGAATATGAAAATTCTTGCATTTCAAGCCGAAAGACCAGGGACATACATATTTACATCATACTTTATATGATGATGATTCATGATCCCATAGCGAAGAATTTGCATGCCGCCAAATTTGGCCATATTTTGAAAACAAACAACGAGGAAGTAGTATGAAGAGTATGGCTCAGTCAGCTTCTCTCTCTAGAAGGAGCAAAACATGACGGTTTTCCCTGCTTAATTTTAGGGTGCTTCGTGCTAAATGTATGGACCTCAATGTAATTTTACCCTATTATGTCCTTGATGTAAAATACTCCGACTATCCGTGTAAAATTGGAACCTAAAAGCGAGTTGTAAAATTTAAACATATTTAAGATTATGATATGTCAACGAGTATGAACATTCTTGGATTTCAAGACGAACGACCAAGGTCATGGCCATATCTACATCATACTTTATGCCGATGATTCGTGATCCCATATCCAAGAATTTGCATGCCCCCAAATTTGGCCATATTTTGAAAAAAAATAAAGAGGAAGTAGTATGAAGAGTATGGCTCGATCAGCTTCTCTCATGAGGAAGAGCAAAACATGACTATTTTCCCTGCTTAATTTTAGGTCGCTTCGTGCTAAATGTATAGACCTCGATGTAAGTTTACCTTTTTTAGGTCCTTGGTGTAAAATGTACTCCCACCGTCCGTACGTGTAAAATTTGAACCTAAAAGCAAGTGGTAAAATTTAAACATATTTAAGATTATCAGTTATCGATGAGTTTGAACATTCTTGGATTTCAAGATGAACGACCAAGGTCATGGACATATCTACATCATACTTTATGTTGATGGTTCCTGATCCCATATCCAAGAATTTGCATGCGGCCAAATTTGGCCATATTTTGAAAACAAATGAACAGGAAGTAGTATGAATAATATGGCTCGATCAGCTTTTCTCTCGAGAAGGAGCAAAACATGATTGTTTTTCCTGCTTAATTTTAGAGTGCTTCGTGCTGAATGTATGGATCTCGATGTAATTTTACTTTTTTAGGTCCTTGATGTAAAATGTACTCCCACCATCCATACGTGTAAAATTCAAACCTAAAAGCAACTGTAAAAATTTAAACGTATTTAAGATTATTAGTTGTCAATAAGTATGAACATTCTTGGATTTCAAGAAGAACAACCAAGGTCATGGGCCTGATGGCCATATCTACATCATACTTTATGCTGATGATTCATGATCCCATATCCAAGAATTTGCAAGCTGCCAAATTTGGCCATATTTTGAAAACAAACAAAGAGGAAGTAGTATGAAGAGTATGGCTTGATCATATTTTTATCTCGAGAAGGAGAAAAACATGAGTGTTTTCCTTGGTAAATGTATGGACCTCGATAAAATTTTACCTTTTTAGATCCTTGATTTAAAATGTAATCCCTACGTCCTTACGTGTAAAATTAGAACCTAAAAGCAAGTGACAAAACTTAAATTTATATTATTTTATTAGTTGTCGATGAGTATGAACATTCTTGGTTTTCAAGCCGAACGGACAAGGTCATAGCCATATCTACATCATACTTTATACTGATGATGATCCCATGTCCAGGAATTTTCATGCCACCAAATTTGGCCATATATTTTGAAAACAAACGAAGAGAAAGTAGTATGAAGAGTATGGCTCTGCTCTCTCGAGAAGGAGCTAGACCCGACTATTTCCCTTGCTTATTTTTAGGGTGCTTCGTGCTAAATGTAAGGACATCTATGTAATTTTATCCATTTTTAGGTCCTTGATGTAAATTGTACTCCCACCATCCGTGATGTTCCCATATTTGGGAGTAAATGGGTGAATCATGGCATGGTAATAATGCTGCCACTCAGAGTTTCCAAACATTAGATAAATCTAGCACGAAAACATGACTATATACATTCTAATCTAGATAAATCTGAGAACATTATATGCATCGGAGGGAGTAGTATATATGCATTCAAAACAAATTGTGTTTGCTCTCTCCTTCAGTGCAGAATCACCATCCCCACACGCAAAGCAAAATTGAGGACATTTTGAACTTTTTTTCTTCGGCACGGTGTGATTTGCTGTCCCTAGCTACCTATCGAAAAAACAGTAGCGCCTCAAACTAGAGGCCAGCGTTGCAGGCTCGAACGTTTAAGAAATACTACTACATCTAATTTTCTGTTATTATTCCTTTTTTGCATAAGCGTCTATGTTAACGTTCCACGTTAGTTTTTCCCTAATATACTGGGTCGAAGTAGTCGATCCGACAACCGGAGGAGAACCGCCTCGTGCCCCTCATCGTCTTCCTTTGCTGCTCCGGCCGCTTGTGCACCATCGTAGCCCCTCTCCACCCTTGCAAAAAGGTAGAAACCGCCAACCCATCCCGACTAATCTTCTGCAGTACTCTTCCCCGGAACAACATCTAGAGCGATGAAGCGTAAGATATCTGAGCGTTATAGCCAGGCAATCGGATTTGGCAACCTCCACTACAGACCGCTGAGTAACATCAGCGGTCGCATCGATCTTCTGAGCACCGCTCACCTGGCTCGCGGCATGATTGGCATACATCGAGGGATTGCGGAAGATCCTGGTCTCCCGTTTGGTTTGCCCTGCCTACTTCACTCTGACCCACAGACATGGCCACTAGACCATGATGAGCAGGTAAAAATCATTTTTGCATGATTTTTGTAGGACTCGAATCCTTTGATTCTTTCATATGGATTGAATTTGGATCAAAGGAATCATGGTACGCAAATTCTTTTGAACTACAATCCCCCACCCATGCTTAAATCCTGTAGGAATTGGAACATCTACTTGAGGCACAACTCTCATCATGGCAATCACGTAGGTAGTTTTCCTACGTTTTATAATCGCCTGTTTTTCACCGGTAAACCTATGAAATTCCTGTGTTCTCAATCGTGTGATCGAAAGAGGCCCAAGACTTTTGCTTCAGTGTCCCCCCTCTCCTCCAAACATACTAATCTGAAAACACAAGAACGACCAGGATTGTTGATACCTGTAATGGAAGGTGTATTGGCCAATCAAGGCTGGTGTTATATTTTAAGTTTCATGTGTTTTATAAACACAAGATTTCTGTAAAAAGTTGGCTCTTTGGTTTACATGAATACAAAAACATAGGATTACATTAAAACATGGTAAAATCAAAGTCAAACCTCACGGGAGAGTATATTTATGATGTTATCGGGTCTCTTGGGACCTCATTCTTGTTATTTGCGTGCGTAGGAATTTGAAAATGAGGTCCAAGTTGGATATGAAGAATTGCATATGAGTTTTGGAGGATTCTAACACATAGGATTTTGGAAGATATCAAATTCCTATGGAGTCACTTCTTAGTTCCTATGCCCTCCATTCCATAAGAATCTAAACACGAGCTCCAACCTCATTCTATTTATCCTTTGAGAAGTCCAATGAGCTTACACTATATTCCTGCAAAACTCTTGTGTTTATTTCCTATTCACCATCCAAAGACACCTATTACAAAATTCCTATGTTTTTAATTCCTAATATGAATTTACTGTACCTACCATGTCAATCATGTGTTTTTCCTATTCCTACATTTTTTAAAAACCATTGATCGAAAGAGGCCCCTAATCTTGTTAATCAATCATAGGAAAATTGCCTGCATTTTTTTTCTCTGGTCCATTCCTCTGAACAGTGCCAGCATAGGAAACTTAACTATTCCTACACATTTTCTTTAATGCAAACAAGACCTTATTCCTTGGTGTGTTTGTCTGCATGCATTCATGATTTATTCAACACGTTTTTGCATCTTTTAGATAGTAGTTTTTCCACAAAGCTAGATAGCACTACCCCCTTTGTCAAACACCTTGCATGCCCCTAGATATGAAGAAAATCTGTTGCAGGGCATTGATGCGTTGGTGATGCCACTAGACATCCAACAGTAGAAGCATTTGTACCAGTTGATGATGACATACCCGGAACATGGGATGATGAAGGATTTGAAAACAAGGGTCACTAGGTTGGTGCCAACGGAGAATGGATTGCGATTGCAAAGCACCCGGGGGGCTGGTACCTCCAAAACGTCTACAGTATGGCACGTATCGAGCTGCCATGTGTGCAGCGTGTTGACATTTATCTATCAGGTAACCAGTGTTTCCCCAGCCTCCCATGCACTTACATCTACAAGCACGCGTATATCAAGCTGCTGAAGATACAAATAGCAAAGAAACCATACAGATTTGACAACCAATGGCACTACAGCGTGATGGCAGTGTTTGACAAATTCATTGCTACCATAGATTTTCCTTGTGACAGGGGCTGGATTATCCTTCGAAACGACTATCTTGCACCAGCAACATATGTCGATGCCATTGCCAAGTGTCTAATCAGTGGTTCTATTGATCGCATATACGTGCTGATAGAACCGCGAGGAGATGTTATTGTCTGGGAACTAAACAAGTGGAGTGAGTCCCATTATTTAAAAGTAAAATTTATAAATTACTTACAACTGCATTATTCGTGATACTTTTGCTAACTGAAATGCACACACAGGTATACTTATAGGCCCGCATGTCATATAGGCTCCAGTAATTGAAGAGCCGGCAAACGTCCAAGCCGGTGACAATGCCGAGGCTGAAGATATTGCATTACGCAGCTAGTACTTGGCAGAGCTTGGCTGGAATATCCTGTGGATTCACACCAGGGGTGCACGAACCAGCAGCCATGGTAATCTTGTATCATACATGGGTAGAGAACTGCTCTCTTATCCCTCGCTCTGCTGCCACGTTTTTCAGAGGGCCCTTAATTTGGATGACCCTGTAATACCGGACTGGATCAGAAGGGATAATCTTGAAGGGAGGTCAGTGTTTGTGGGAATCAACCATCCATTCATCCTCGAGCCCCCTACAAACTCTGAACATGGTGATGCCGATGTTGACGAAGCTCTGCTAGTGTTCAGAGGAGACCATGTGTTTTCTACACACGTGCGCTGCCAACATCGCCCACAACCAGTTCCAGATTGGAGCTGCATGCATGTCAATGGGGGAGTTGCCATAGGTTCATCACTTAACTACACTGGAGCGGAACATAGAGAGCAAATGTTTGAGGCGTCAATATGGTTCGTGCCAACCCTGCCTCGTTAGAACTATGTGAAGTTTGACCAAAATACCGAAAAGCTGATTATGAGCACTCGCAACATCATTTCTGTACCTAGTACTTGTCACCATGTAATGTACAGTACTATGTACATAGTACTTTCATATTGTATTGTAGTATCAGTACTTGCAACATCATTTTCGCTATTGCTTGTACTAGGTACCATGCACGTAATAATATACTTTCATAGTATGTGTTTGATGTTTCCCTATTCAAGCACTCAAGTTGTCATACCCAATTTTCTAGGCAATTAATTTTTGCATGACAATTCGTAGTACTGTATTGGTGGAAAGCTTTGCTTTGTCCACAGCATTCGTGTAACCTCACCGCATTTATTCCCTCACTAGCCCCCGCCCCAGCCCTAGCCCTCTCTCACACAACACTCCTTAATCGCCATTGCGCTTCTCTCCATTGACGACCACCACCGCCGCAACTTACTCGTCTTAGCCGGGTCGGCTGTGAGCGGCGGGCCCTGCAACCTCATCTATAGAGCCATCATATCCCTCAGACATCACGGTGGTAGTGCGGTATGTACATAATCCTCGGAACCCTTGATCTTGATGATGAGATGCGGTCAAGCTTTTATTAACGCTTGGTTCACATTGGGTTGGTGTTGAGTATAGTTCTCATCTAGTGTATTTAACCCGTTTGTATACTACAATTCAGTTTTACACATGCAAGCTAGTTCCGGGGCTAGATCTACGGTGAACTGTAATAATAAGTTCAAATTTTGTATTGATTGATCCACGGCTGATGATGATTTGGGAGGCCACTCGGTATGTTTTGCTTTAGATTTGTCTCAGGGGCGGAGGTCCCTTTAATTTTGGCAAGTTAGGGCGGTTGCCCTGATTTTTGCCAAAATTTCGAGTATATGTATGCATCTCTAGCATCGGCAGCAGATAGAGCTCATCTTGTTCGTTCGTTCGTCTGTTCCTAGGTGTTCGGTATTTGTACTGCTCGATAAAGAACTACACTAATGTGATGCCTAGATCTTGGAAGTAGTACTAATATAACCGGCGTTCATGCTAGCTAGAGTTAAGACTTTAATTTGTGTACTTCGATAAGAAAATTACTCCACTTTACTTTCTTAGTTGATCTTGTATTGTACTCTATCAGCTAATACTGTACTATTTCACAATTATTGACAGCTGGTAGAGACATTATCTGTCCACGGGATTTTTTTGCAGTGTTCGGGCAAGAAGCTCAAGCTTGGATAGACTCATCATCGAAGAAGACAAGAGAGCCCTATGCAGTCTAGATGGAGGGGCGAGCCAGGAAACCCACGTGGACAACACCTGTGACGAGTTCTGCAAGATGCTGTTAATTCCGGGAGGGTTAAACGTGCGGAGCATACCCAGATCCTTTTTGCCAACGTTTGGCGGTGACTATCTAGAGGCCATCAAGCTGAAGATATGCAAAGCCTGCAGCTGGGACGTCAAGCTGAAGAAGCAAGATGGCAAGGTAATCCTTGACAAAGGGTGGCTAGATTTTGTCAAAGCACGTGACTTGAAGGTAGGATACTTTCTGGTATTCAAGAAGCTTGCCACCACTTCCTTTAAGGTGATAGTATTTGATCATGATAACTGCGAGAAGGTTATCATATGTGCAGGTTATCACCCATCATTTGATGGACAATTTACTATATCGTAGGTGTATTAATGTAGTGATTGTTCGCTTCTAATTATAACTATTCTGTAAAACTGCAAAACAAACATCTAGTGTACTACTGCTAGTATTGTACTACCTCCTGTTCCAAAGTATTAGGGCTGGACATAAAACTCAAAACTCGACGAGTTTAATAACCACTCGTTTGCTCGGCTCGTTCAAAATCGATTCGTTTCCTTAACGATCTGAGCTGAGCTACAGTTTTTGCTCGATATCCTTAACGGGCTAAATGATCGAGTTAACGATGTTCGTGAGCTACTCGTTAAGCTCGGTAACAACCAAGGTAAGGCCCACTTATGTTGCTACATGTCTAATCTAGTAGCCCATCTAAGGCAAACATCTAGCCCATTGAGTAAGACTGATCAATCCAGGAGCGAGAGCGACCGACCAAAAACCCTACCCTATACTCTCCCGATTGATTCAGGATATTTCTCATGTGTCTCGTCAACTCGTCATCTCCCACTACATACCCCATCTCCATCTTCTCGATCTGGATCTGCTGACCGTGGCACTGACCGAACCCTGCCGACTGTCATTTTTAATTATCGGTATGCCTCTATTTGAGGCTGATACATTTTCATAACGAGTAGCTCGTGACGCTTGTTAACATCTAATGAACCGAGCTGAGCTTTACTTTTTGCTCATTATCCTTAACGAGTTTAATGACCATGAGCCTTCACGAGCCGAGCCTTAACAAGTTGAGCTGCTCGATAGTCCAGCCCTACACAGTATAATCCTTTTTAGCAAACTAAACAAACATAATCTGGTCAAACATGACAGTAGTAGTAACTCTAGTCGGTGTACACGGCAGTGTGCCGGCCTAGATGTAATGGCCCAGGTTGTGACATGGTTAATTTAGCGCACGGCAGCGTGCCAGTCTAGCTATAAAATGCGCCAGGATTTCAGATGGTTAATTTAGTGCACTGCAGCATGCAAGCCAAGCTAATCGGCGTCCTGGATGCATCTGCAGAGGCCTTGTTAAAAAAACTCGTTCAAAGAGCCATCCCATCTTACCCATCTTGGTTGTTTTTATCCCCACTCACCAACGCCGCCTGGCCCCGGATTTGGGATCGTCTCTAGTGCATGCTTCGCACATTTTCCTCGCCATCTCGCCCACTGCATCGGATCTTGCAGGCCGCACGCCACTCCTCTCCAAAAGTCCCTCGATAGTCATACTCTGGTCCGACCTCTTCCCCCCAATCCATCCCGATGTCGCAATCGATGCACAACCCACTACACAGCGTCTGGAGCAAGGTCGGCAACAATGTTTCCAACAAAATCGCTATGTGTCTTGACACTACCAGCGTCGCTCGGCTGGCCGCATGCTCCAAGGAGTTGTACCGCCAAGTCACGGGTGGAAAAGGTAGCAGATGCCCCAACGACCACTACAGAACATTCGTCCCCTACAACAATGTCTACGACCACATAATCTGGTGCTTTCATGGCCAGTAAGTCTGCACGAAGCCTAGATGCAAGTTCATCATCTCGTCAGTAGAGCTAACACCTATGGTAGAGCTCGTCTGCCACCTCGGAGTTGCCCACTCGAGGACTGCGCCCATAATGCCCTATAGCCACAAACACTAGGAGCCGTCTAAGCCGGTGCCCACAGGGGGCTCACGGAGAGCAGATATCATCGGCATTGGGAAAGAGGGCACCGTGTTCGTCACCCGAATTGATGGCCACACCATGGACATCGTCATATCCCCTAGGTTCGTCAGTTCAGGGGCGTGCGAATCGCCACGGTACAAGGTGAAGCTTTGGTCGCTGTCTCTGTGGCATAAGATCCATGCAGTCGAAATGGTGGCGACATCTGAGTTGACGAGCAGGCCATCGTCGACCGAAGTCACCCTGGAAGGGCTCAGGTCGTACATGTCGTAGCCGCGGTGTTACCTGGAAGCTTCTGAACCGTTCGTCGGAATTCCCTATGGATTAGGAGTATTGCATCAACAAGTTTCAAAAGTGAGATAAAACATCTAAATATTATTTGTGATGATCCCAATGTTAAGATATGTAATGTCATACTAATTAACTACTACTTTATGTTGGTGACAGATTAAATTTGTATGGGGAGAGGTGGAACAAGTTTGCGGCAATGTATACCTATTTCCAATGTACGTTGTTGACATAGTGGGCCCACAGGCGACAGTGTGACAAGGAAAGGGTAACAGGCAGGAAAGAAAGTGCTACCCGACCAGCACTTGACACGCTATTGCGTTATGCCGAGTATTTTTTATGGAGGTCTTAACTTGCTACTACAAATCTATTTTGTAGTATGCATATGTACTGGTACTTGTTCAGATCGACCGATCGAGTGCTGAATATGGACTATCTTTCCTTTGGAGTCATGGCCATTCTACAACTATTGAATTTCAATGTCTGCATTGCTGAATCTGTCATTTCTTTTGGCCATTGTCTGTACTACTGAATTGGTCATATTCAGCAACAAAATAGATTATCTGAAGCTTGAGAAGTATTATGTCGTTACTATTACTAAGGTATTTTCTAGAACTAATACTGATGTACTGGTGTAACACCCTCGAATCGGCCCTATGCAAGTTTTAGCCCTTTCTACCAAACCCGCATAGAAACGATTCAAGGACGCCCACCAGGCACTTTCGTGCGGGTGGAAAACGAAGTAATACCATTACACAACAGTCCTCGATGGGACCCACAGAACAGATATATATACAGCACGACTCCAAGAGTCAAGAATACAGATATACACTACAAAGATCCAATTCACCTTGAAAACGATACAGCGTCCGAGTACGGACAAGATGCAAGTGGGGCTAAGAGCCCTAAAGAATAACCAATGGCGTCCATAACCCTGCCCAGGCCAAGCCGGAAGGGTAACCCTGCTAACGATGTTGATCTCAACCTACTAAAACAAAAGGGGTGCCGACAAAGGGCAAAGGAAAAAGAGGAGCGTCAGTACTGAGACCAGTACACGGCGAGGCTAGAATTCGGCGGCTCTCGCCTACATAGGTATGGTGGGCTGAAGCGGCAGCGCAGCGGCACTCAACAACCTATAGAGACTCGATTCAACTGGCGGTTATTAGAGAGGGGTAAGAAAGATCTATTCGGATTCAACCTGAAGCTAACACCAAACAAACCCATCCTGGTATTTCCCCCTCGAGACCAAACGAGGAAGTCGGACCAAGGAACTCACACAGTTGGCAATTTTACTCATTCCGTTATAGTTGCAGCACTTACTAATCAGATATAGATAGCATGAGTCATCCTGATAGCATAGGTAGTGGGCAGTTTTAATCACCATTCCGTTATAATTGGAACATTTACTAGTCAGATATAATTGTCCTGAGGAATCCCAAAACCCAGCAGTTGTTGGAACTTTTATTTCATTCCATTGACGAGGTGGGGGCCGGCGGCGGCGCGACAGCAAGAAGGAGGAGAGAGGGCCGGGGCTCGGGCTGGTCGGGCTCGCCAGAGCGGAGGAGGGCGGCGGAGGGCATGGCGATGACGGTCATGTGGCGGGCAGCTGGAGGAAGCGGCAGCGTCCGTCGGTGAGGAAGGAGTGGGGTGGGGATCGTGGTGGATGGGGAGGTGGGGAGAGGAACGAGGCAGCGTCTGGCGCTTGCGGCGGCGGTGGTTGGTGCGGGAGAGGCGCGGGGAGAGAGAGAGGCGCGGGGCGCGTGGGTGGGGTCGGACGGGGCGTGGGAAGGCCGCGTGGGGTGCGTGGGGTGGTGGACCAGGGCGCGGGAGCGGGCGGGAAAAACGGCGGGCGGCGTGTGTGTGCGCGCCCAGGCGGGGTGTGTCCGCGTGTGGGGCCGGCAGGCGGGAGCAGGAGCGAGAAAACGGGAGTGGGGGCGCGCAGGTGGCCAGGTGGTGTGGGGATGCGTGTGTGTGTTGTGGGGGTGGGTGGAGTGTGTGTGTCCACCGATGAGGTGGCGGGTGAGAGGGAAGAGAAGGGTGAGGTGGCGTGCACTGATTGGGTAGGGTGAGGTGGAGGGGCTGGGTAGGATAGGGCTGGGTAGGTTATTAGGTAGAAAGGGTTTGGGATTTAGACATATTAGGGTTTTTAATTTGGAGGTGGCTAGCTAGGCTTTCGGGCCTGGCTGGCTGCCTCCTATAAAAATAATATAAATTTTGTTTAATTAAAACGGGGCATTTGAAATCTGTTGGTAGGCGAAACAAAATATTCCGGAGACCCGGGTTTTAATTTGAATAAAGCGGGAATATTTAGAAAACAAAACTAGGCGTTTTCGAAAATAGTTTATACAAAACCGTGCATGATGATGACGATGCTCAAATGCAATGTGGCATGATGACCTGAGCATGCGGTCATGACGATGCAATGCACAAAAACAACGCGATTTTCTAGTAGTGGTTTTAGCGGGGCGCCACAACTCGACACCACTAACAATGGATCTCGCCCTCGAGATCCGCCTCATGGTACCGGGAAGAAGGTCGGCGATCTGAACCTTCACGCTTCATGTAGATGCTCGCGAAACCACTAACAAGAGGTCATTGTCAGTGATGGTCGAGAGATCACTCCGGGAACAAAGGGCGAAGGTAGAGGTATCAACAAATAAAGCCACCTCTAGCTTCCGTGGATGGAGTAAAATTGCTTGATTCACCCATTCAATGTACAAAGCGAATGATAAGAGTAGTGGTATCGTAGCTACTCCATCCCGCACTCAAAGCATTACTTTGCACATGCATAGGAGAATTATGCAACCAACTCTCAGAATTCAGACTGAAGATCTCGACAAGCGAGGTTCGGAAACAAAGGAGTGATGCAGGCTCTGCATCGGATCTGGCGTAGATGATGGCGTCATCTTGGAAACTCCGGAAGGCACAAAGAAAGGACAACGAGAATTCCAACAAAAGAAGGGTTCCTTAGATGGCGCAAAGTCCGGATTGTAGAACACCGTTATCAAAGGAGGAAGCGAAACCCTGAAGGTACGACGGAAACCCAACCACGAGAAATCCTGGACGCGAAGAAAAGATAAGAGAGCAGATTTAAAACACGTGGAGGTAAGAGGAGAATAGCAGGGGTAAGGAGTAAAAACAGACCTAATCAGATCTACCCAACCGGTTTTGCAAAATAGTTTTGACACTCTATATCGGCCGTTAGCAAGGTTAACCTACAGGCTGGACTTGTGGGGTATCGTAACTGCTGAGCTCTGATACCACTCTGTAACACCCTCGAATCGGCCCTATGCAAGTTTTAGCCCTTTCCGCCAAACCCGCATAGAAACGATTCAAGGACGCCAACCAGGCACTTTCGTGCGGGTGGAAAACGAAGTAATACCATTACACAACAGTCCTCGATGGGACCCGCAGAACAGATATATATACAGCACGACTCCAAGAGTCAAGAATACAGATATACACTACAAAGATCCAATTCACCTTGAAAACGATACAGCGTCCGAGTACAGACAAGATGCAAGTGGGGCTAAGAGCCCTGAAGAATAACCAATGGCATCGATAACCCTGCCCAGGCCAAGCCGGAAGGTAACCCTGCTAACGATGTTGATCTCAACCTGCTAAAACAAAAGGGGTGTCGACAAAGGGCAAAGGAAAAAGGAAAAAGAGGAGCGTCAGTACTGAGGCCAGTACACGGCGAGGCTAGAATTCGGCGGCTCTCGCCTACATAGGTATGGTGGGCTGAAGCGGCAGCACAGCGGCACTCAACAACCTATAGAGACTCGATTCAACTGGCGGTTATTAGAGAGGGGTAAGAAAGATCTATTCGGATTCAACCTGAAGCTAACACCAAACAAACCCATCCTGGTATTTCCCCCTCGAGACCAAATGAGGAAGTCGGACCAAGGAACTCACACAGTTGGCAATTTTACTCATTCCATTATAGTTGCAGCACTTACTAATCAGATATAGATAGCATGAGTCATCCTGATAGCATAGGTAGTGGACAGTTTTAATCACCATTCTGTTATAATTGGAACATTTACTAGTCAGATATAATTGTCCTGAGGATCCCCAAACCCAGCAGTTGTTGGCACTTCTATTTCATTCCATTGAAGTTGCAATACTTACTAGGCAGGTACAACATGTCACAAAACAACCCCAGATCCACCAGTTGTTGGCACTTTTATTATCCATTCCATTATAGTGAAGCTGATTACTAGTCACATATTAAGTCAAATTTATAGCACTACTTTAGTTATGCTTGTCTATGATCGAGATACTGTGCTCCAAGTCATCCATAACCGCGGACACGGCTTTCAGAAAGTTTTACCATGCAGGGGTGCACAAATAGCAATAGACACTCGATCAACCTTGGAAAAACCAACTCAAAACCCAACGAGGCTTTCACGACAAAGCGATCACAGGATTCATAAAATATTTCAGGGGGCCACCCCACTAAGCTACCCGCAACGAAGTTGGCCGGCTCCGGAACGGACCCAGGGTTTGTGTGGACGGTGGTAAACGACTAGGAACCCGAAAGTGTGACTGGGCTTGTCGATACAGCGAAAACGTGTCACGATCCTAAACAGTACAAGTGCTCCACGCACAATCGTAAAAAAAGCAGTAAAGCATGGTATAAGTACAGGATAGTAATAAAACCCCAAACTAGTTTGTGGCCCCAAGAAATAGAAATGAATCAAGCTTTGGCTCAGGGGGGTCCATATGGCCTCCCGGATGTGGATAGTGCGAATAGTCAAGAAACAGGTATCAAGTACTCGAGGTCCCGACAATTAATTAAACGGTTCAAATTATTTAGAACCCCCGCAATTTAAATGTTGTACTAACAGGGAGAAACATGGCATCGGTTCGCTATACCAATTTAAATGGAGTCCGAAATAAGACAAAGATATCCCGCATATAGACTCCATATTTAATTATGAGGTGAATCGGCATAATGCCCCCAACCCACATGATATGCATGCGAGATGAACAATTAATATGCAACAAGTTTTATATCATTTATAAAATAGGGTTCCGAGAAAAGGAGTCACACATGTTTGGGATCGAAGGTCTTGGGTTCCGGGGGTTCGGGGTTCGACGGGGTTCGATGGGGATCGGTCTCGGCAGGAACATTCTCGGACAAGGGAGTAGATCTTGGCGTTCTTCTGGTTCGGGTCTTGGCGTCTGAGAGGAAAGAGAACTTGGCGTTCTTGAGGAAGTACTTGGCGTATCCGTATCGACGACCTTGGCATCCGGGGAGGCGGTCTCGGTGCTCGGTACCGTGAAGAAGATCTTGGTGTTCTGGGTAGACGCTCTTGTCATGGGTCTCCAGGTTCCGAGATCAGTCTTGTCGGTGTGGAACTCGGGCTGCTTGTCAACGGGAGGCCTTGGCACACCAAACTTGCGGCGATTATCTTCGAAAAACCATGTCGTTCCACAGGATAGGGCTCGACTTAGGCAGTAACATCTCCACAATATCACCCCACGAAACTCCATTAGTACAACATCTGTGACACGAACACAACAAGAGTAATAGAGGCATGGCCGGGTCACACGAGACCAAGATGATACGAGATGCGTGGAGGATACGGATGCCGACGCGGGCGCGGAGGTAGGGGTCGAACAGGACAGGGGAGGTGTTGACGCGCGGCAGAGCCTGTACCGGAGATGAGCGCCAGGCGCTGAGGCGAGCTCGGGGCGGCACGGTGCAGGGAGCCTCACGGGGTTGTCCTGCCAGGTACGCGAGCACACCGGCGGGGGACGGCGAGGTGCAGCCACAACGGCGCACGCGTGTAGGAGACGGAGGAGCTCTGCTCAGGGAGGCCTGGTGGTGGGGCTTGGTGGAGCACGAGCTCGTGGTGGGTAGGCGCGAGACGACGGCGAGGGAAGCTCGTGCTCGGGCGGCAGAGGCAGAGGCTGGACGACGAAGGCGCACGGGGCGACGAGGCGGCACCCGGTAAGGAGAGGCCCGCTGGCGGCAGGGTTCGCTGCAGGGGAGACAGCAGCGAAGCCGACGGCGGCAACGCGTGCCTCGGGCAGAGAGAAGTGGGGCGCGACCTTGGCGGCGTCGACGTGCGGCCGGGCTTCGGCAGAGGCCAGCATGGCCGCGGGGAGGAGGGGTGGTGGAGAGGCGATGACGAGGTGGGGGCCGCGGCGGCGCGACAGCAAGGAGGAGAGAGGGTCGGGGCTCGGGCTGGTCGGGCTCGCCAGAGCGGAGGAGGGCGGCGAAGGGCATGGCGATGACGACGGCGGGGTCGCGCGGCCGGGGCCGGCGCTGGAGGGCGGCGGGCGGCAGCGTCCGTCGGTGAGGAAGGAGTGGGGTGGGGATCGCGGTGGATGGGGAGGTGGGGAGAGGAACGAGGCAGCGCCTGGCGCTTGCGGCGGCGGTGGTTGGTGGGGGAGAGGCGCGGGGAGAGAGAGAGGCGCGGGGCGCGTGGGTGGGGTCGGACGGGGCGTGGGAAGGCCGCGTGGGGTGCGTGGGATGGTGGACCAGGGCGCGGGAGCGGGCGGGAAAAACGGCCGAGCGTGTGTGCTTGGCCAGCGGGGTGTGTCCGTGCAGGGGCAAAAGGGAGCAGGAGCGAGAAAACGGGAGTGGGGGCGCGCAGGTGGCCAGGTGGTGTGGGGATGCGTGTGTGTGTTGTGGGGGTGGGTGGAGTGTGTGTGTCCACCGATGAGGTGGCGGGTGTGACGGAAGAGAAGGGTGAGGTGGCGTGCACTGATTGGGTGGGGTGAGGTGGAGGGGCTGGGTAGGATAGGGCTGGGTAGGTTATTAGGTAGAAAGGGTTTGGGATTTAGACATATTAGGGTTTTAATTTGGATGTGGCTAGCTAAGCTTTCGGGCCTGGCTGGCTGCCTCCTATAAAAATAATATAAATTTTGTTTAATTAAAACATGGCTTTTGAAATCTGTTGGTAGGCAAAACAAAATATTCCGGAGACCCGGGTTTTAATTTGAATAAAGCGGGAATATTTAGAAAACAAAACTAGGCGTTTTCGAAAATAGTTTAGACAAAACCATGCATGATGATGACGATGCTCAAATGCAATGTGGCATGATGACATGAGCATGCGGTCATGATGATGCAATGCACAAAAACAACGCGATTTTCTAATAGTGGTTTTAGCGGGGCGCCACAACTGGTACTTGTTTAGATCAAGTGTAGTAGATGGTCTTGCTTTCCTTTTTTAACTTGGCTTCGTCACACTAGTATTAATGTGAAGAGGAGGTATGCACACAAAAGCATACTTGATCGTCAGTTATGCTTGCTCCAATGATCGAGTGTGTTTGGAGAAAAGGGCAAATTGATCGTGCGACAAGGATTTTAGAGCTGAAACATGAATGGGTTCTCTCTGTACTGCTATTGAGTTTCAGTGTCTGTATAGCTAAAATAGTCACTTTGGAATGCTGCAGAATCTGTCAAGTGCTGCTGAATATGAACTAGGAATCTGTCGATATCTTTTCTGTCTTATTCTATACTACTGGCCCTTTCAAATGCTACTGAATTTGTAAAAAAGTTCTGTCGCTGCTGCTAGGCTGCTTGCACTAGAGCTTTTGCATGTGTGTCATCAGAACTGTTGGATGTGTTTTGCACAGAAATGAGAGGGTACCAAGTGAAGTCATTGGATACCAGTCTAGTTTTGGCTCACGCGGTCTGTGTCCCTTGTTCTTTAGATATTTTTACACGAATATATGTCAAAAGAATTATCGTTTTTTCCCTCCGGTAGTGAGGACTATGTTCCGAATCCAGCCGAGCCACATCATAATGCAAATTTTACTAAATAGGAGGTAAAATCTAGCCCATCCGGCCCCTCTTTAGCCCAAAACAATTTAATTCGGCCTTGTAGGGGTCAGGAGACTTGCTGATGACAGCCCATTTAAATATTTATCAAGGAGCCCATGGAGAATAGCGCATGGAGTATAGCCCATTGGGTATAGTAGATGTAGAATAGCCCAAAATGTTTAATTCGGTATTTTTGGAATTGCCCTTTAAAACAAAAACAAAAAACATGCCTACCCATGTTTTTAAGAAACTAATCCATTATCTGGCATTTAATAAATTGAGATGCCAGGATCGCTTCCCTTTTATTTTAATAAGAGAGATAACATGGACACATAAAATATTTTTAAGAGGGATAATATATAAGTTATAGGTACTATAAAGCTTTTTAATGAGAATGTTCATCTATGTTGTTTGTCATTGTGGCAACGCACATGGTTTATATGTGTTTTGAAGTCTTGAGTTCAATTCTCTGTGCTTGACATAAAATTATCTTGGGTTTATATTTTTCTTCTAGCAATATTGCTTTATGGAGAGGCTGACATCACAGACCCACCAGCCTTCAGCATCCCTCGAGTTTAATGGTCGGATTTGAAAAAAGTTAAATACTTGTACAGAGAGCCTGGCATCGGGAACCCACCTGCCAGAACATGCGAGGCTGCATCTGGGACCCACAAGCCAGAACATACCAGAGAGGCTGACATGGGGGCCTCAGCAGCAAGACCATACACGGCTACCACATCGAGAAACGTTGTCAAGGTAAAAACAGCGGACGTGCGGCCGAAAAAAAGTCCATCATACGTAATTTACAGAGAGACCGACATGTCGGACCCAGTAGCGTGGCCTTATACAAGTTCTGCCTTGAGCGACATTGCCAAGTTCGAAACAGGGAGGCGTGAGCGATAAAAAAGACCAGCATGCAAACGTTTCTTCTAATGAGAGGCTCACATGGGGGACCCAGTAGCCTGGAAAAACAGAAAAAATTCCATCATACACACGTTTCTTCTAATGAGTGGATGACATGTAGGGCCCTGCATCATGATTAAACGGTACATGCAGCGAGCAACGCTATCAAGTTCGGAACACGGAGGCGCGACCGAGGGAAAAAGTTTTGTCGTGGAAATGGCCACGGCAGTGCTGCTACTGGCAGCGATTGATTGAATCTGGGGCGAGAGTTGGTGGCCATCTGCGGTGCGAGATGGGGGCGGATGCACATGGTTTACCCAGGTTCGGCCCCCCGGAGGGTAAAGACCTACTCCTGCTAGATTAGATTGATGGAGAGCGAGTTACAGGGGTGGCGAGCTCGGCGTCTAAGTAGCGAGTCGCTTGAAGGGGTGTATGATGGAACGTAAGTCCTCGGAGTACCCTAGGAAGGTTTATATAGGAGGCACCTCGCTAGGGTTTACAGTTTACAACCGAACAAGATATGGATTCGGAGGCTTTGACCTAATCCGACTGGGCTTCGAGTACGCTTCTGGGCCTCCAGTCTCCAATCGCCAGGCAATCTCCTCAGTCGTATTCCAGTCGCCGTCCTGCAGGTCCACTCCCGAGGCCTTTGGCCCAATCGGAACGTCCTACTGGGCATACCCCATTCGGCATATCCCCATCAGTAGTCCCCGAGGCCATCGTTGATTCAGACACTGGCGTTTATTTGGCGGTCGGAGTAGGCGAGTCCAATTTGGACGCGTAGTCGAATCGGCAATGGACTCCACCGAAACCAAGGAAATTTTCCACCAGGTTTCTAGTCGCTACTTATGCGAATGGACAGGGCTCAGTTGCAAGCGAGTCGAGTGAAGTAGTTGGACCGTGAACTTGGTCAAACTAACTGTTGGGTAGTCCAACAGTAACTTCGGTGCAATTACCGCGGTAACGGCTACCCCGAGATTGGCGGGTAGTACCCCCTTATAAGGGGAGTGACAGATCAGTCCAGCAGATTCTTCCTCACGTTCTTCATTCTTGCGCATCCATTTCTTCTGTCTTCCCTCGATCCAAACTCTCTAGACCAAGCGACCCGGCTTCCTTCATGATGGTGCCTCCGAAAGTCTCGTGGGGGAAATCTAAGTGCACCACAGCACAGCTCAGGTCCTTCGAGGACGTCGGGGTCCTCCGCAAGGGGAATTGGTGGATCCCCGCGTTTTCCGAGATCGAGATGAAGCCGCGGGCCCGCGAATTCATCTGCTTCCCAAGCCATTTGGAGAGGGGCTTGGGGTTCCCTACCTCACTATTCTTCTGGCAGTTCTGCGCATATTATGCGATCAAGCCGTCGGATATCAGCCCACATAGCATCGAGCAGCTGGCGATCTTCGTCGCCTTCTGCGAGTGTTACCTTGGCTGCAGGCCGTACTTCCCGCTGTGGCTGGAGCTTTTCTACGGCCGCATCGGACACAAGGGGTCTGGTGGCCCGATCTTGGCGACCGGAGGTGTCACCTTTCAGCTGAAGCCGAAGGCCAACTTCGCCAAGCTTATGCTGCCGAAGAAGGCCGCGAGCGAGTGGAAGAGGAGCTGGTTCTACATGAAGGAGTCCACCCCCTCCGGTGAAGTGGCGTTGCCGGAATTCGTCGTGGAGAGAAGCGAACCCCGTCAGCTGGCAACGGATAGGCTCCCCGACGATCAAAGGATGGTTGTCGCGGAAATGATGGATTGGATCCAGAAGCTGAAGAGCCAAGGGTTGTCCTTGATCAACCTGTATAACTGCTGGCTCGGGCGGCGATTGGTTCCATTGGTGGCCCGGCCGCATTGGATGTATGAGTACAACGGGAAGAATGATCCTTCCTGGACCAGCAAGGAGTCATGGGACGCTGAAGACTACAAGGCTGCCCTGAAGAAGATCACTGACGCGGAATTTACAACCACGTCGGCCGGGCTCGCCCCATACGTGCCTGTGAAGAACGAAGCCCCCACAAGAAGTTGTTCTCTCCGAATTTATCTTCAGTCGTAATTCTCGCGGTGCGATTTGCAACAGCATCGTCTGAAATTTATTTGTGTCCACTCTCAGTTGTTCTAGGTTTGGAAGGCTGGCTCCCCCCACTCGACAAAGAGGTTCCCCACGAGTGTGAAGAGGTTGCCGCAGGAGAATCTTCTAAGGACGAAGAGGAGGAAATAGAGGTTCCTCCCCCAGCGCCCGCGGCCCGCAAGACTCGCATGCAAAAGCAGCACGAGTTCGAGGCGAGACGTAGTCTTGAAGCGCGTGAAGAAGGCAATGAGATCTTGCAAGAGCACACTTCTAGGCGAACAGCCACGCCGGCGAAGCCCACGCGCAAACCGAAGTCGCCAGCGAAGAAGCCGGCGTCACCGCCCAGGTCGGCGGTGGTGTTCGAGTCAAATGACGAATCTAACAATGACATGGCCGAGACCTCACGCAAGATCCCGGAGGGCACGATTCCGATGATGGGATTGGAGGCTAAGGACACCGAAGCAGCGATAGAAGTTCCTCTTGCGGTGATCGCGCCAACAACTTCGATGGTGCTAGAGCAAGAAGCAGCTGAGGCCGCGGCGTCGAAGTCGCCGCAACCTTCGGGAACGGCCGCGTCTTCAGAGCCGGAGATTCCGGCGACCACGGCTTCATCATCAAAGAAGCCCGCGGTGTCGTGGGCTTCGTATGTTTTTGAGAGAGGCCTCACACGCAAGCTGGGGCCGGAGTTAGACAAGACCGCCCACATCAGCACGGGGTTGCATGTTCTTCAGGTTGCCAAGTAAGCCTCGAGTTCTCCCTTCCAATTCTTTATCCGTTTTTTGTGTGATTTCTAAGCTGACATTGGAGGTTTGACAGGTCCGACATCAAAAAGATTGGTCGCCCTTCTGTGGCGAAGATTCTGCCAGTTGCCACCGCAGGGGAAGGCGATCTCCACAAAATGAGGAAGCCTGCTACAGACGTCGCGCCTGCGGAGGGTCCAAAGAAGTAGGAGGGAGGTGTCGGCGATGTTGCGGCAGGAGATAGCGCCAAGGGGAGTGATCTTGCCGCAGGCGTCGAGGAGGTAGAGGTTACCCGATCGGAGCCAGGCAAAGGGACTCCGATGACGGAACCGTCGGCCCCGACGACTAGTGCCCCGGCACGGTCCCCTGCGACATTTCCGCGCTTCATGGTGAAGGGTTTTCCGAGCGTGGCGGAAAACCAGTCTCCGCAGATGCCTGAGATTGTTGATGAGGATGTTGGGTCTCATCGCGGGTGTACCTCCTTCGTGGTCCCTTCGACGGACGCCAGAGAACTTCATAATATGCTTGGCGCCGCCATTCAGATACGTCTAGTCCCCGAGTGTCTAGTCGTTGAATTTTAGCGGCTAGGCACTGAGTTTCTTCTAGTCGCCAGTCCCCAAGTTTCTAGTCGCTGAATTTCAGCGGCTAGGAACTGAGTTTCTTCTAGTCGCCAGTCCCTGAGTGTCTAGTCGCTGAATTTCAGCGGCTGGACACTGAATCTGTGTTTTTGCAACCGCTAATTTTTTGTTCTGCTTGTAGGGCTTGCAGAGGGAGTCGACTAATCGGCATGCCACAAAAGAGCATCTGGAGCATGATCTGCGTGTGGCGCAGGAGGCGAACCGGCGACTCCGGGAGACTGTTGGTGAGTACTTGATTCATTTTACGGCCGCGAGCTGCTGGTGTTCCGGAGTGCTGACAGTCGTTTATGTTCTGTTCAGATGGTCTTCCGGCTACGATTGCTGAAGCCATAGAAGGATATGTCCCAGTTGCCGAGCTAAACGTGGCGAATGGGCGTATCGATTCGCTAGTCAAGGAGTTGGAGGTGGCGAAGGTGGCCTTGATCTCTTCTAAGGATAGGGCAAAGGCCACAGTCGCTATGGCTGAAGAGGAGCGGAAGGCTGCAGACTCAATCACCTTGGGCTACAAAGCGATCAAGCTGCCTTGAAGAAGCACGTCACCGAGAACTAGCGGAAACTCCTTGGTGAGTCACTGCTCTTCTTTTTGGTATGTGCGGTGAGTCCCCGAGTAGGGGAATCCGACTGGCACTGACGTCTGAAGTTGCAGTTGTGATAGGCAAAGCGACCCGGTGGTGCAGACCTTCAATGCCTCATGGTGTGTGACTACGATGGTGAACGCGGCCACCGCCTCGGCGTTGTGCATCCAGGCAGTTCTTCAAGGAATGTCCCCCACCGAGGTTATACCTGGGGGACTGACTGAAGTATGGCGCTATTTGGAGGAGGTGCCTGGTGTCGTAGAATGGATGGCGTGCTCGGCTTTCAGGCGCGGGGCCACCATGGTGTTGAGTCTGGGGCTTGCTCACTTCCCCGACGACTTCGATCTCGGCGACATCACCAGTGGCTACCCTTCGGCGACTGGCATGATGGAGATGTCGGAGTTGTTGAAGCTGACCACCTAGGTCGCTCCCTTCGCTGATCAGGTGCTGGCGATGGGGGACTTGTTGCCGTACCAGGAGACGGTGGTGGCGCCAGGCGACCCTAAACCGGAGCATCGTGACCTGAAGTCGGAGCAGCCCTTCCGGTCGGCGCTGTCGAAGTCAATGTCGACCTACCTGACGAACCCATGGCAGCCATTCATGTCAAGGGTGGTGGGGATGCTTCTTCATCAGGGCCTGCAAAATAGATAGCTTCTCTAGGCAGTTTGTAAGATACGCCAAGTGGCGACTTTTGTAATATGAACAATATTTTGTATGTGAGTAAGAGGAGTTAATCGACTCGCAATGCAAACTTAATTGTATGGTGTGTTTAACTTATTTGTTTGAGCGAGTCCCCGAGTGCGTCCTCCCTTTAGTGGGGTATAACTCGTTTGTATGCATATGTGTTTTTTTTGGATTTTGTGTTGGTTGTTCCTTGCGTCTCTGAAGGGGTGAGTCCCTGAGCACGAGTAGGATTGTTTTTAGGCGAGTCCTCGAGCATAGTACTTAGCCGTTTTGGGCGCGTGCCTATTGTGAGTTATTGGTGCATTGTTTGTAACGTGTCTCTTCCCCTGGTTCGGAGAGCCGGTCGCTAGGCGAGTCCAAGGCAGCTCTCTTACTTGGTGTGTTCCTGAGCCACGTGAGGGTTTCTGTTTTCGAATTCCCCGTGCGTGGTACTTAACCACTCGAGTCGCTTTGCACGAGGATGGGAAGGACAGGTCGATGTGGGAAGCGTATGTTGGTCGTCTTGGCCCGATGGGCCAGTCGAGCTGGGCGACTCCGATGGTGGCTCCGGGTTGGCGTATTCATGGACGACACAAAGCCCGAATATTTTCGGTGCCCTTGGGCCGCACTACTTAGCCGTGCCAGTCGCTCGACCAAGGGTTGACTTCCATAGGTAGCATATTGCTAATTGTACAAGTGCAAGTGGCACAAGAGTATGGCGAGTGCATACAATTTGTGTGATCCGAATGGATTTCATTATATATCATCTGGGTACAAGTTTGAGTTCTATGTATAGAACTTTCGGAGAAGGTTTACTTTCCATGGCCTCCTGACCTCAAGCTGGCCACCGCCTCGTATGTCGATGAGGTAGTAGGCATCGTTGCCGAGGACTCGCCCTATGGCAAATGTGCCCTCCGATGGGGGGAGAGTTTGTGCATGCCCTTCTTGTCCTGAGCCAGTCGTAGGACCAAATCGCCCTCCTGGAAGGTGCGGGTTCGGACTCGGCGGCTATGGTAGAGGCGGAGTCCCTGCTGGTAGATGGCGGTGCAGGAACGAGCCAGGTCGCGTGCCTCGTCGATCTAGTCGATGTTGTCTTGGTGGGCGATCTCGTTTGTCGCCTCGACGTAGTTGGCGACTCGAGGTGAGTCGTGCTCCAGGTCGGTTGGCATTACGGCTTTGGCGCTGTACACCATGAAGAAGGGTGTGAACCTCGTGGAGCGGTTGACGGAGGTGCGGATCCCCCATATTACAGAGGGGAGCTCTTCGACCCAACATCCTGGGGTGCGCTCGAGGGGCACTTGGAGTCGCGACTTGAGCCCGTGGAGGACGCTCTGATTGGCGCGTTCTGCTTGGCCGTTCGACTCCGGGTGGGCGACTGAGGTGAGGTTGAGTCGTATGCCGTGTTCTTCGCAGAATTCTGCTATGGCACCCTTGGCAAAGTTAGTACCGTTGTCCTTTATGATGTTGTGCGGGTAGCCGTACCGGTAGATGAGCTTGCGTAAGAACTTGGTGGCCGTCTTGCCGTCACACTTTTTGATCGGCTTGGCCTCGACCCATTTGGTGAACTTGTCGACCGCGACCAGGAGGTGGGTGAAGCTGGATGGGGCCTTCTTGAACAGGCCGACCATGTCCATGCCCCATACAGTGAATGGCCATGTGATGGGGATGGTCTTGAGTGCCGAACCAGGGAGGTGCGTCTGGTTGGCGTACTTCTGGCACCCAACGCATCGTTGGACGATGTCGGTGGCATCGGCGTGCGCGGTGAGCCAGTAGAAACCATGCCGCATGGCCTTGGTGACCAGCGACTTGGCACCGGCGTGATGGCCGCAGTCGCCGGCGTGGATGTCCTGGAGGATCTTGCGGCCTTCTTCTGGCTGTACGCAGCACTAGAACACGCTAGTCACGCTGCGTTTGTGGAGCACGCCATTGATGATGACAAAGGATTTGCAGCGGCGCACAATCATTCGCGCTTCCGTCTCTTTGCTTGGGAGGATCTTGTGCTCGAGGAAGGCGACATATGGTGTCATCCAGTCGCTGGGCTCCACGATCATGGCGACTAGGGCCGGCTCGGGTTGTAGTGGTATCCCGATGTCGATCTCTTTCGGTGGGTAGACTGAAGGTTTGTGGATGATGTCGAGGAAGATGCCTGCGGGTGGCGTTTGCCGAGCCGACCCGATGTGGGAAAGGGCATATGCCTCCTCATTCTTTCACCTGTCGATCCACTCGAGTGAGTAGCCGTCGAAGTGTCCTCCCAGCTGGTCTACCGCTTGGCGGTACGCTATCATTGTCGGGGAGACTGCATCGCAAGTTCCGACGACTTGGCCGGCAACTAGATCGGAGTCTCCATAGCACCGTAGGCGGTTGATGTTCATCTCCTTGGCAGCCCGCATGCCGTGAGGAAGGGGCTCGTATTCTGCCATGTTGTTGGTGGAGGGCTTGAAGTTGGGGTAGAGCATGTAGCGGAGCTTGTCTCCTTTAGGGGAGGTTAGTATGACCCTGGCCCCTGCGCCGTCAGCGTTCTTGGACCCGTCGAAATGGAGCGACCAGTAGTGGAGGTATGGTAGCTTCTCCGGCTGCTGTACTTCTTCCCAGTCTGCGAGGAAATCAGCCAGGGCTTGCGACTTGATCGCTTTGCGGGGCAAGTATTTGATGTTGTGGACGCCGATTTCGACGGCCCACTTGGCAACTCGCCCAGTTGCCTCGCGATTGCGTATTATGTCCTGCAGTGGTGTGGAGGAGACGACCGTGATTGGGTGCTCCTGGAAGTAATGGGGGAGTCGTCGTTGAGCTCGGAATACCACGTATACCAGTTTTTGGTATTGCGGGTAGCGCTGTCTTGAGTCCGTCAGGACTTCGCTGATGTAGTAGATGGGGCACTGTACGGGGCACTCCTTGCCCTCCTCTGGCCGTTCGACGACCATCACGGCGCTGACGACTCAAGTGGAGGCCGTCACATAGACGAGCATTGGCTCTTTATCAACTGGGGCAGCAAGGAGTGGAGCCGCGAGTAGCACTTCTTTGAGTGATTTGAGTGCGTCGTCTGCCTCCGCATCCCATTGGAACGTGGGGGTTTTGCGCATAAGGCGGTAGAGGGGCATTGCCTTCTCGCCGAGCCGGGGAATGAAGCGACTGAGAGCCGTGACTCGCCCGGCCAACTTCTGGACGTCGGGCAGGCACTCGGGTTTCCCGAGTCACGTGATGGTGTCGATCTTGGTGGGGTTGGCCTCGATGCCTCGCTTGGAGACCACATACCCTAGGAGCTGTCCGGTGGGGATGCCGAAGATGCATTTTCCTGGGTTTAGCTTGATGTTGTACCTCCGCAGGTTTGCAAAGGTTTCGGCCAGGTCGGCGAGCATGTCGTCTTGGCGGGTGGATTTTACCACCATGTCGTCGATGTAGACGTGAATGTTGCGGCCAATTTGGCTCGCAAGGCACTCCTGCATGCACCTTTGGTATGTGGCGCCGTTTTTCTTGAGGCCGAACGTCATGGTCGTGTAGCAGAAGGCGTCGAATGGCGTGATGAACGCCGTCTTCTCCTTATCCTCGATCGCCATTTTGATCTGGTTATAACCGGAGTACACATCGAGGAAGCACAGCGACTCTGATCCCGCGGTCGAGTCGATGATCTGGTCGATACGCGGTAGGACGAACTCCTCCTTCGGGCAGACGCTGTTGAGGTTGGTGTAGTCGATACACATTCTCCACGTGTTCTTTTCCAGGACCAGGACTGGGTTTGCCAGCCACTTGGAGTATTTTATTGGCTAAATGAAGCCTGCGGCTAGCAGGCGCTGTACTTCTTCGGCGATTGCTCGATGGCGCTCTTCATTGAAGGGCCGCAGCGACTGCTTTACTGGTCGCACTTTGGGGTCGGCGTTGAGTTTGTGCTCAGTGAGTTCCTTCGGGACACCTGGCATGTCAGATGGTTTACATGTGAAGATGTCGCGATTCTCATGGAGGAACCCGATGAGCACGCTTTCCTATGCGGGGCTCATGTGCGCCCCAATGGTGACCGTCTGGCTAGAGTCGCCCGGGATGAGCTCGACGGTGCAGGTGTGCGTGGTTGCCTCGAACGTGGAACTCGTGGCGGTTGGCTTCTTCAGTATGGTGGGGTCGTCCTTGTTGATGTTACCCGCGTATTTCACGAGTTCTTCCATGTGGTCATTTTCCGTAGCGATGACGACGTCAGCGAGCTCAGCGCCTTTGTCCTCGCATTCCACGGCCATATCGGGGTCGCCGTGGATGGTGATGATGCCGCTTGGCCCTGGAAGCTTCATCATGGTGTAAGCGTAGTGGGGG
Organism: Avena insularis; assembly: GCA_023614405.1. NCBI lineage: Eukaryota > Viridiplantae > Streptophyta > Magnoliopsida > Poales > Poaceae > Avena > Avena insularis. Next base: position 251,209,431 of record CM042696.1, read on the forward strand.
GTCACCATGAATTTGGCGAACATTTGGCGTCCTAGGATGCAGTGGTAGGGGCTGCGGAAGTTCAGCAGCTCGACCACGATCGTCTCCATGTGGTACTTTGCCGGTGTGCCGAAGGTGACTGGCAGCGTCACTTTTCCAATCGGGTACGCCTTCCGACCGGGAACGATGTCGTGGAAGGTTGTTATGGTCGGCTCGATTGCTGCTTCTGGGAGCTGGAGCCTCTTGAACGTGTCCAGGTACATGATGTTGATGGAGCTCCCGCCGTCCATCAGTGTCTTGGGCAGCCAGTAATCGGCCACCTTGGGCCTTACTACCAGGACAACTCGCCCTGGATATTCGATCCTGGGCGCGTGATCCTGGCGACTCCATGTGATGCTTTGCTCGGACCATTTGAGGAAGCGAGGGATGTCAACTTGGGTCACCACATTGACGGCGACCGCGCAGGCGAGGACCTTATTCTCGCGTTTGGTGTCGAGCCCGGTGAAGGTGAGTAGCGAGCCGGCGGCATGTCCGAACCCGCCGGCATTGCCGTTGTCCCTTGGTGGGTTGTTGTTGGGGTCCTCCCTTGCTCGCCTTGCCTTTTCGATCTCTTTGAGAGAATGGCAGTCCGCGGTGGTGTGGGTGGTAGGTTTTCCTTCCTTGTTGTGGTAGATGCAGGGCTGGTTGAGCAGGGCAGTGGGGTCGAATTTCGGCCTCGTCGCGTTGTTGGCACGGTAATTTCTGCTGTCCTGGTAGTTTCCTCCGTCGTGGCGGAAGCTCTTCGAGTCGCGTTGGCCGTAGCCGACGTTGGCGACGAAGTCGAATCGCCCATCACTACGACGCTTGCCGGTGATGCGAGTGTTGCTATAGCGCATGTCGCGATGTCGCCCGCTATCGTGGCCGTTGGTGCGGCATCTTCCTCCTGACTCGTCGTCGGAGTCCTGGTTGGGGTCCTCTTTCGCGTAGCGCTTAGCGATCTCGAGGATGTCGGGGATGTTGTCAAGCGTCCAGTAGACCCTCTTGATCTTAGCGACCAGGGGCTCGTACTGGCACGCGTTCTTGAAGCAATGTATCACCGTGTCCGGGTGGATGCCGGAGGCATTGATCCATAGTTCCTGCCACCTTTGAATCCAGTGGCGGGTCGACTCGCGTTGTCCCTGGATGCATCGCTCCAGGTCCTCAATGATGGTGGCCGGGTGTAGGAACCCTCAAAGTGCCTGACGAAGGCATCCCGCATCTCCTCCCAGGAGTCGATGATGTCGGCGGGGAGGGTGTTTATCCATTGCCGGGTCACACCCTCCATCATCAGGGGGAGGTAGCGAGCGGCTAGCAGGTCGGTGTGGCCGGTGATTCCCATCGCCATGAGGTATGTGTCTAGCCAGACAGCTGGATTGTATGTCGGATCGTACTTTTCGATCTCCTTGGGCGCCTTGAAGTTGGCGAGGTACTTCTCTCCTCGGATCATAGGTCCGAAGCACTGGGGGCCGACTCGGCTGAGCGAGCCCCTAGGTTCGGGGTCACCGTGGTTACTAAGGGTGTGCCTCAAGTCGTTGGGCTGGCGCGCCCGCCAGGCCTGGTTGTTGACGATGTGCGTCCGGGCATCGATGGGCTGCCAGTTGGCGGCAACCGTGTTGTTCACCGGTCGCGGCTCATTGGTGGAGAGTGCGGGGATGGTGGCCCGTGGCTGGTTCGCCAGGGGCTGCGGTGGTGGGCAGGTCACGGTGTTGGCGACGGTGGGGTGACCGCTTGAGGCCGCCCTGCTTGCGGAGGAGCGGGAATACATCTGCCCTCGCGGGTCGACTCCCACGGCTTGCTGCTCGACAGCCCTGGCGAGTAGGGCCTTGGTGTACTAGATCTGCAGTGCGCCTTCTCCTTGGACGTCGAGGTTTGCGACCGCGGCGTCGGCCGCGACGACATTGTCCATCGGGGTGGAGTACAGTGGGAGTCCGTTGGCGTCGTAGGCCTGTGGCGACATTATGATCCACGGATGGTCCGGCGGGGCACGCGACCAATGGGTGGTGGTAGGGCCCCAGTCGCTGGTGCACCGAGTGGTGGTCGGTTGCTTCCACCTGGTGGCGCGTTCTCGCAGTACTCGCGCCCAGCCGCGCGTGCGGGGTCGCTTTAGTCGTTGAAGTTTAGGACGCGGCCCTGAACGTTGGAGTTCTGGAGGAATCTCTCGCGCCGTTTCCCGCTCGAGGCGGAATCTCTCGCGCTCGGCTAGCTCATTGCGCTGCGCCTCCACGAGTCGTTGGCGGGCTTCCTCCACCTCTTTGGTCGTGGCGGTCGGCAGGATCAGTGTGGAGAATGAATCTGGTAGGGCGGCCGTACTGCCCGCCATGTAGATCGCGTTGAAGCGATTGGATCTGGCGCGGAAGTCCTCGGGGGACTCCGAGCCGGAGTCGGAGTCGAAGATCCTAAGGATGGAGAAGTCCTCGAAGTCCTCAGGGTTGGAGACCCGTGTGATGGAGTCCTTCCGTGATGCTGTGGTGATAGATCCGTCCACCGAGGCAGGGGTCGCGGAGTCGGCGTCGTCGTGAAGGGCCGCGTCATCCGTGGCAGCGTTGGTCATGGCCGCGCTGCTGGCGGCCGAGTCGTACTCGGTGATGAGGCTCCTGATGGAGCGAACCTGCTCCTCCGAGAGCAGATCGCGACGCGCCGGTGACCCGCCGACGGTCACCATCGCCGCTGGGTCGACCGCTCCAGTGAAGCCAACGAACAGGTTGATGGTGCCGACCGACACTATCGCGTTGTGGGTGATCGGGCATGACGCCAGGATGTAGCTGCTGGGCAGGATCTGTAAGATCCCACCGATGTCAATCATGCGGCCGGTGGTGATCGGCCGATCGATCGGCGAGTAGGGTCTCGCCGCAGAACTCAGGCCAGTCCTGCTATGCCCCATGGTGGGCGCCACTGTCGTGGAAATGGCCACGATAGTCGCTGCTACTGGCAGCGATTGATTGAATCGGGGGTGAGAGCTGGCGGCCATCTATGGTACGAGATGGGGCGGATGCACATGGTTTACCCAGGTTCGGCCCCCCAGAGGGTAAAGACCTACTCCTGCTAGATTAGATTGATGGAGAGCGAGTTACAGGGGTGGCAAGCTCGGCGTCTAAGCAGCGAGTCGCTTGAAGGGGTGTATGATGGAATGTAAGTCCTCAGAGTACCCTAAGGAGGTTTATATAGGAGGCACCTCGCTAGGGTTTACAGTTTACAACCAAACAAGATAAGGATTCAGAGGCTTTGACCTAATCCAACTAGGCTTCGAGTATGCTTCTGGGCATCCAGTCTCCAATCGCCAGGCCTTCTCCTCAGTCATATTCCAGTCGCTGTCCTGCAGGTCCACTCGCGAGGCCTTTGGCCCAATCGGAACGTCCTGCTAGGCATACCCCATTCGGCATAACCCCATCAAGTTCTACCATACACACGTTTCTTCTAATGAGAGGATGAGATGTGGGGTCCAGGAGTTTCATTAAATAGTAGATGCATCGAGCAGCGCTATCAAGTTTGGAACATGGTAGCACGAGCAAAGAAACAAATTCCATCATACACACGATTCTTATAACGTGAGGCTGACATGGAGGACCCAGCAGCGTGACTAGACGACAGATAGATCGAGCAACGTTATCGAGTTGAAATCAGGGAGGCAATAGACAAGGGGAAAAATTCCATCATACACATGTTTCTTCTAATGAGAGGATGACATGTGGGTACCAGGAGGTTGATTAGACGGTAGATGCATCGAGCAGTGCTATCAACTTCGGAACAGGGTAGCGTGAGCGAAGGAAAAAAATTCCATCATGCACACGATCCTTCTAATGAGAGGCCGACATGTGGGACCTAGCAGCCTGACTAAACGGTAGATGCCTCGAGCAACATTATCAAGTTCAAATCAGGGAGGCGCGACTGAAAAGTATGGTCCGCTAGAGACACTGACGTCCGAGACCCACACGCCTCAAAAGTATGGTCCACCCACCTAACCCGTACGACCTGGTCACACATGATTTTTCTCTCCCCTCCGTAGACAGACGTGACCCCACTTGTGAGTAAACCAATAACTCGGCGCCCAGATCAATAACTCCGCACCTAGTCCCAAAAACCGCGCACAAAAATCCGTCTCAACGAGGCGTCCCTCCCCTCTCCCCTTCCAAAATAACTCCCCTTGCTAGAAATATTTCCAATCCCATCTCATCTTCCCATGTACGTGTGTTGTACAAGTATAGAACTTCTAACACAAACAAAAACTTACAACAAAGGAAAGATCCATGCAAGTGATGTTTACATATGTATATAATTATATATATGGAATACCTTGAATTTGGAGTAGAGATATGATTTTGTAGAACAAATAGTTAGGAAGAGATGATGACAAGGGGACATGAGATACTCTTGTTCTATTTAGTAATCAACGAGTAAACCAAGGGTCATGGATATTTTAATACATATGTTCTATGGAAAAATGTATGAAAGGCAGGCATCCGAGGATTCCGTTAGCCATGGAAAGTGAAAGACAAAGGTTGAGTAGAGCATATGACATGATTGAAAGATCCATGAATAAGGTTTATACTGGTTACTAAGAGGCAAGACTGTTAACTGATGCCATTTAAAAAGTGGTGAAAGTGTTTGACAAAGTCAAACGTCATGTTTTTCTTGTTGTTTCATAATTCTCTTCTTTTAACTAGTCGTTCTATGACAGTTTATCTTCATTGCAAAGGCAAGAGTGAAATGAAAGATAGCAAGGTAAAAAACCATGCAAGCTAATATTAGCAAAGAGAAAAGAAAAATGTGAGAATTGTTCAATTGTCCAACATACAATGGTTAGTTTTGTTCAAAAGAAGGGGTAAGGGGTAGTTGCTAGAAATCCTATCTATGTAGCCCACATTTGTATGATTGTTAGTCTATAGATATTTTAAGAGAAGTGAATATTCATAAGTTAATGATGCCATGCTCGTATTTTATTATCATCCATAATCTCATTGCTACATGATATGATCTATTCGCTTATTTGCCCGAGGACAAGCAAAGGTTTAAGCTTGGGGGAGTTGATACATGCATTTTACATCATCAATATAGTGACTTATATGATATGTTTTGAATCATATTTACCACGTTCAATCATTATTTATGCCTTTTTAGTTGATTTATGTGACTTTCCTACAAAGTCCCTTTCATTGGTATTTTATCTCTAGGAGGCAGAAAACCACCTTTTTCGTATTTTACTATTTCAGGGACCTTCTGGATGCCTAAAAATCAAAGGAAAAAATACATGATCAGTTTTTCACCTAGATAAGGACCATGAGAAAAAGAATCAAGCGAGAGGAGCTGCTAGACTCAAAAGAGACCAGGTGGCGCACCCTCCCTTCTTAGGCGTGCCACCCATGCCCGTTTGGACCACGAGCATCGTCTCGACTCCTCGTTTTTACAGATGTCTCCATCTCGCTAGAAAACCTACGCCAAAACTTTTCCACGATTTACAAAGGCGGTAGCACAGGCAAAAGTCCTCTCCTACTCTAGGAGAGGGCAGATACTGCAACACCAGAGGCTCCGCTAAGGGCGAAATCGACGCCATCATCATCACCACTCCTCCTTGGCATAGGGGGAGGCCTCTCCATCAACATCTCCATCTGCAGCATCATCATCACCATCTCCATCTCCAAGATCCACCTTGTCCCCCTCATAGTTTGTGATTGATTGAACCCGGGATATTGTTTATGTGTTATTTGCATGCTTGTGATTAGAAACTTGTCTTTATTTGGTGGAGGTGTTACATTTTCAGATTTTGATGTAATCCATATGCCACTGGTCCATATCATGTTTGTCACTTGTGAGTAGATCCCCATGTTCCTGAGGGCATAGGATGAATTGGCTATGATTTCCATATAATATGCAATGAGTATTGGTTAAGTTTTTATGTTTTATGTGGTTCTATGATGGTTTTATGTGAACATTGACTATATATTACTTCACCTATATGGCTCATAGGGATACACTTTAATGTAATGATGAGGCTGGAAGGGACGGAATGACAAAAACCGTTTTTCAATACTTTGAGTTGCATTAGAGGGATTTATGTCGAGGACCAATGAACAAACTGCTACTGTGGGACATTTATGTCTTAATGATTCCTATACTTGCTCATGAAAATGGCTCTATGACCCATCATAAGGGGTGTCTTTGCTCATATCTATGGTTGCACCTAATTTAGGCTCTGTCCTAAAGGAATGAAACTTGACAAGATATTCACCATGTTTGGTACAAATCTAAATGCTAAGTAAATCCATTCCCCTCTTGGGAACGTTTCTCACATATAAGTTCACACACACTTGAGCGTGTCCTCTTGCTGCATAGAGGATTGGACTTTCTCTCATTGAGAGCATTTACTTGTTGATATTTACTTTTAGTACTTATTTTACTACAAACTACAAAACCCAAACACCAAAACCACTGCACCCTTTTATTGTTTTACTTGTCAAGCTTAGTAACCAATACCTTCAAGTCCTCGTGGGTTCGACAACCTTTATTATTGAAAAGTACTACAACTGGTCTCCTGCACTTGGGAGCCAATAGTCGCTCGCTCTCTCGTATCGGTCTCTATAAGGGCGATGGGATATGATAATACTGACATGTAGTCGTTAGGCCGGAGGTTTGCGGCAAGTGCGGAATAATCCTCCAAGTGGTGTCACTCCGGATGACTATGTGGGATCATTGTTCTTCTCTTGTTCATTTACCTAATTGATCTACGGATAAGAGTTTATTGATCATCTCATTGTGCAATTAAGGAAAACATTGCACGAGAGAGGTACAAGGCAATGAAGGGATCGGAGAACAAACCATTCAACCTTCACCATTGTTGGAAGTTGCTTGAACATATGCCAAATTGGAATTTGCGGGATCAAGAAGAAGCTCCGAAGAGGGAGGCCATGAAAGAAATGGATGATGCTAGTGATGATGAACATAGAGGAAAGAACAATGTGTAACACTACAGTACTGAAAAGACTGTAGCTTCTATGCAACATGCCAATCCCTGGATCGGTTCATTGGCTTACATAGAACATATATGAAATAACAAAGTAATAATCTGTGTATCATAAATAACGAAGATCCAGAAGATTCAATTATTACTATATTCGCTTAGCTCGAAGGCTATCTTACACATTATTCAAGTAGCAACATAAATAAAGATAACTACTCCATCTTCAAATTGCCCACAAGAGAACAAGTGTCGAGTGGAGTACCGCGACCTATTCGGTCACTCAGAATCGGAATAACCTGCAACATGAAACGTAGCAGCCCCAAAGGGTCAATACATGGAATGTATGGCGAGTAGCACTAAGGTAAAAGAGACAATGCACCTAGCATCTACATGCTTATTTGGCTAGTGGAGTTGTGACTAGCTTGCACTTTTCAAACACATTTATCCTACTTTCGTAAACCATTTGATTCACATCAACCCATTAGGTTCACCCATCATGTTTTAGTAATTAGGAAATAAGGATGAGTGAGAATATGTCATAGTCTCAAAATCAAGCAACTCAATCATCCGTAACCGGGGACATGGCTAAGTACTTTGTTTTACACCCTGCAGGGGTTTGTACACTTTACCCATATGACCTGGCCAACCTAGCTCGTACCACCACACTCATATTGTGTGATGATAGGGAGAATACCAAGATGAGACCTTTCGGGAAGTAGATCTCCAAACCCCACTGCGCACCGGTCCCGACCTACCATTCACTACATCTCTGGCTACGCAGGGTTCGGATCACCACAACCTACTAAGTCCAACCAGCCACCCATTTCTTACTGGCACATGGTTGCACACGTAAGCTACTATAACAAAGAGAACTAATCCTTCTCGGTACCCTGGGCGGCATTCCCACCATTATCCACACTCCTTTGATAATCCAACCACTCCGCCCAGGTAGTTCATTAACATTATGTTGTTTTTAGTTTGAACAAACACATACTTCACCATAATATGATCCCTTTCCCCTGTCTTCACTGCAGGTCTAAGCACATCTACTGAACGGGGCTCAACTACAAGGAATTCCTACCACAGTATATAGGATATAGCATAGCATAGTAATTCCTACACAATATTTATAGAAATACACTACACATGCATAAGATAAAATAGTAGGACAAGGTATGAACAAAATAGCATCTACTTGCCTTGGCGGTAGGAGTCGAGAGTACAATCCTTGCAGAAACAAGCATTGCACTCGTCACAATCTATACGATACAATTTCAACACATAAACAAACATACACAATCATAGACAAGTGCACAAATGCATGCATGATAGCTTAATAAAGGTTTCCGTAACCCTTCTATGTTCTTTGATGTTTATTACTGTTGAATGATGCATGGAAAAAACTTTACTGCAATGAAAACAAAATATGCAATTTGTTATCCCAATTAATAGGCCTTTAGGAAAAATACTAAGCCACGTCTATAAACAGTGTTGTAAAACCTAGGCAAAAAATACTACTGTGTGGACAATCCAAAATAAAGCCAGGGGCAATTGGAATCACGCAAAAAGGTGTTACAGATCTTTTTCTGCAATTTTTATAGTGCAATGAGCCTTTAATTAAACTCAAACATATTAGTACAGTAAACTTGCAATTTTAATTCAGAAACAGGTTCTACACTTTTTTTTGATTCCATAGACACCTTATTTGCAATTTTCTGATTAGTAGTTATTTTCTTATGAATTTAATACTCCAAAAAGGGAATTAAACTATTTAAATAACTACAGTAAAACCTTACAGTAATTGTCTAAACCAATTGTATATTAATAAACTACAAGAAAAGAGCTTTCCAACGACATATTGTTTGTTATTTTTGGACTAGTAAATCTTTTCTTATGAATTTTTGAAGTTGCAATAGTTTTCTGTCTTTTTGATCAATTTTGAAAATCGGGAATATTCTACCGACCGTGGGTCACGCCGACATGGCGGGTTGACCGGTCAGCGGTCCACCGCAGGGGTCAACCATTGATCTGGGTCGTTGGCCATAGATCGAAGGGCTGGCGCTGTTGGCCCAGGTGCTCACCGGTGTGTCGTCGGAGGTGGGCGACGGCGGCTCTACGACGATCTTCGGTGGCAGCGATGCGGTCTACAAGATGCAGCGGCCGGCGGTGGTCCTGGGGCTGGCTTCGGTGCGGATAGGGACGACCTCGGGCGACGATGTTTGGCGGCTAGAGCGACGCGACGGGCGGCGGTCTCCTGTGAGCTCGTGGGGCGGCTCTGTGCTCTGTGGAGGGAATGAGGAGGTCAAAAAAAGTTCGGAGCTTTGGCGCGGGGTCACGGAACGAGGAGAGGGGCACGAGAATCGAGCTTCGGCTTGTACCGGCGGCAATGGCAGCGGCGGCGGTCGGAACTCCGGTGAGAAATCGCCGCGGCTTGTTGGTGGTGTAGATGGATACGAAAGAGGGAAAAGGTCGGGGGTGGCGGCGGCTTTATAGGTCGCGGAGAAGCACGCGAGGTGGAACCGACTCGCGAGGAAATCGGAGAGGATTAAAACGCGATGGTGGAGGCGGCTCTCTGTGTCGAGCACGAACAGGTGGGGCGGCTGGCTGGTCGGGTCTGCTTGTCGGCCGGACGAGGCGAATTTCTTGGGTCGGCTCGTGTTCACGCATCATGCACATGCCTTGCGCGCTGGGCCACCGGCGCCTGGCGAGCCGCAAGGGGGTGGGCCGCTTCACTGCATACTGTGAGCCCGTGTTAGGCTGGGCTAATGCTGACTATCATTTCTTTTTTTTTCTTTCTTTTTTCTTTTTCCAAACAGTCTGTTAGCTGAATCTGGGTGTCTGTCTAAAACTGTCTGAATTCTAAATTCAATTAAGGTAAAACTGCCATATCTTTTGATCTACAGCTCCGATTTGAGCGAAACAAATTTCTATAGTTTTGTATTGGAAAACTCTACGCACCTATGCATCTGAAATGTTTATATAGTACTATTCTAGCAGATGCAAGGTAAAAACCCTACTAGTCACCTGTAAGCGATGAACATGCACTTTGAGTGGTGTTTTTAGCAAAAGCTTTTAAAACTAAAATTTTGCAAAGATGATCATGATGCAATGCCATGTATGATATGCAGTACCAATTCTAATAATTGGGATGTGACAAGACTAACCCCCTTAAGATGAATCTCGTCCCCGAGATTTGTCGTGGCTAGCAAATAGGTGTGGATGGTCCTCTCGGAGGTCATCTTCTCGCTCCCAAGTGGCTTCCTCTTCGGTGTGATGGCTCCATTGCACCTTACAAAACCTAATTGTCTTGCTACATGTAAACCTCTTCGCAGTTTCCAAGATCTTGACCGGCTTCTCCTCATAAGTCAAGTCGTTCTCCAGCTGAACCTCTTCTAGTGACACGGTGTCTCTCAATGGTGTATCCACCATCTCCGGATGGCATTTCTTCAACTGAGACAGATGGAACACGTCATGAACAGCGGATAGAACCTCTGGCATCTCCAATTGATATGCAACCTCTCCCTTGTGTGCTAGGATCTTATATGGTCCTATAAACTGAGGTGCCAGCTTGCCCTTAATTCCAAATGGCTTAATTCCACGCAGTGGAGAAACTCGGAGGTATGCTCGATCTCCAATCTCATACACCGCTTCCTTGCGTTTAGCATCAGCATAGCTCTTCTGCCTTGATTGTGCTACCTTCAGCATATCTCGAATCAAACTGACCTTCTCCTTAGCATCCTTGATCAAATCAGGTCCAAACAACTGACGCTCACCTACACCATCCCATAATAATGGTGTCCTGCATCTCTTACCATATAGCACATCGAACGGTGACGTCTTAATGCTAGTCTGGTAGTTGTTGTTGTAGGAAAACTCAGCATAAGGTAAATTCCCATCCCATCTAGAGCCATGAGCTAGAGCACAAGCTCTCAACATATCCTCCAAAATCTGATTCACCCTCTCTGTCTGTCCATCCGTCTGAGGGTGGAAAGCTGTACTAACTCTAACCTAGTACCCAACGACTCATGCAGCTGGCGCCAAAAGTGAGAGGTAAATTGGGTGCCTCTATCTAAAACAATACTCTTGGAAACTCCATGTAGACACACAATTTTTTCCATGTAGATCTTGGCCAATCTAGCACTAGTATAGGTGGTCTTCACAGGTATAAAGTGAGCTACCTTGGTCAAATGATCAACCACTACCCAAATAGAGTCATATCCTAACCTCGTCCTAGGTAGTCCTGTGATAAATTCCATTCCAACTCTATCCCACTTCCAATCAGGTACTGGCAATGGCTGTAGCAATCCTACTGGCTTCTGGTGCTTAGCCTTCACTCTGCTGTAGACATCACATAACGTGATATACTCTGCGATATCTCCCTTCACATTGACCCACCAAAATCTTTCCTTCAAATCCATGTACATCTTCATGTTACCAGGATGTATGGAGTATGGCAAGTCATGGGCTTCTTGGAGAATCAACTTCCTAATTTCCTGATCGTTGGGCACGCACAGACGGTCTCCATACCATAGAGCTCCTTGCTCATCTTCGTGAAATCCCTTTGCTTTACCCTCAGGTATGTTTGCTCTTATTCCTTCCATGTCGCTATCCTTCTTTTGAGCCTCCCTGATCAAGTCCAGAAGCATTGGTTTGACTTCCAGTGTTGCCAAATACCCCTCGGATACTACCTCCAACCTAAGATCCTTGAATTGTTCATACAAATCCTTGGGTAACTCTCCCACGGTCAAACCATTAGCATACACTTTGTGGCTTAGCACGTCTGCTACAACATTAGCCTTCCCGGGATGATATTGCAGGCTCATGTCATCATCCTTTATGAGCTCCAACCATCTCCTTTGCCTCATGTTCAATTCCTTTTGTGTGAATATGTATTTCAAGCTTTTGTGGTATGTGAATACATCACAATGCTTACCCATCAGATAGTGTATCCATACCTTGAGCGCATGCACAACTAACGCTAACTCCAAGTCATGCGTGGGGTAATTCTGCTCATGGTGTTTAAGTTGGCATGAGGCGTAGGATACCACTCTTCCATCTTGCATCAACACACTTCCAAGTCCTAGACGAGATGCATCGTTGTACACTTGGAAAACCTTCTGAATATCCGGCAAACACAAGATAGGTGCGGTCACTAAGCGTTGCTTCAGTTCCTAGAAACTAGCTTCGCACTCTTCTGTCCACTCAAACCTTTTCTCCTTCTTCAATAACTCAGTCATTAGCTTCAAAACCTTGGAGAAATTTTCTATGAACCTCCTATAGTATCCAGCAAGTCCCAAGAAACTCTGAATATCTCCCATATTTTTGGGAGACTCTCATTCAGCAACTGACGATACCTTGCTTCGATCAACTACAACTCCTTCACCTGACACTATGTGTCCGAGAAAACCAACAATGTTCAACCAAAACTTGCACTTGTTGAACTTAGCATATAGCTTATGCTCTCTCAACTTCTCCATAATTAGGTGCAAATGCTTATCATGCTCATTGTCATCCTTAGAATAATCAATATATCATCGATGAACACCACGACAAATTTATCCAAGCACTCCATGAATACCTTGTTCTGTTGGAGATATGCCCAAGAGGCAATAATAAAAGTGGTTATTATTATATCTTTGTGTTTATGATGAATGTTTACATCCCATGCTATAATTGTATTATAAGGAAACACTGATACATGTGTGTTTTGTAAACATAAAAGAGTCCCTAGTAAGCCTCTTGTGGAACTAGCTTGTTGATTAAATGATGATCATGGTTTCCTGATCATGGACATTGGATGTCATTAATAACAAGGTTATATCATTAGGAGAATGATGTGATGGACACACACCCATAGTAAGCGTAGTATAAGATCAAGTCATTAAGTTCGTATTGCTGTAAGCTTTCAAATGCATAGTAACCTAATCCTTCGACCATGAGGTTATGTTAATCACCATCACCGGATGGGTACTTTGATGACATCAAACACCGCTTCATAACTGGGTGGTTATAAAGGTGTCATTGGGTATTCTGAAAGTATGTGTTGAAGCGCATGGACCAAGATTGGGATTTGTCCATCCATATGACGGATAGATATGCTCTGGGCCCTCTCGTTGGAATGTCATCTAGTTAGCTTGCAAGCATGTGACTAGGTCACAAGGGATGACATAACATGGAACGAGTAAAGAGTACTTATCAGTAACGAGGAAGAACTAGGTATGGAGATACCGACGATCAAACCTCGGATAAGTAGAATATCACGTGACAAAGGGAATTGGTTTCGTATGTTAATGGTTCTATCGATCACGAAGTCATCGTTGAATATGTGGGAGCCATTATGGATCTCCAGATCCCGCCAATGGTTATTGATCGGAGAGGTGTCTTCATCATGTCTGCATATTCACGAACCGTAGGGTGACACACTTAAGGTTCGAAGTTGTTTTAAGTAGATATGGAATATGCGTTAGAGACCGAATGTTGTTAGGAGTCTCGGATTGGATCCGGGACATCACGAGGAGATCCGGAATTGTCCGGAGAATAAGATTCATATATTGGGGATCATTTTCTAAGTTAGGAAATGTTCTGGAGTGTTTGTATGGATATTCTAGAAGATTTCGGAATGTTCTGGAAGGTTCTAGAAGATTTCTTGGAGTTTGCTTGAAAACCAAGAAAGGATCAAGGAGTCTTTGTGGGGCAAGACACGGATTCGTGGGGGAGGAGGATTCCTCCCCCCCTCCCAATCCGCCGGCCAAGGAGGAAGGGGAGTCCTACTAGGACTCCCCCTCCCATGGCGCCTCCCTCCTTTAAATAGAAGGGAGGGGCGCCAACCCCAAGACCTCTCCCATAACAAACCCTAGCCGCTGCCTCTCTCCTCCTCCTTCGCTCTACTCCGGCTTAGGCGAAGCCCTGCAGAAATCTCTACTCCACCACCACCACACCGTCGTGCTGCTAGGATTCCGTGGAGAAGATCTACTACCTCCACTGCTCGCTGGAACGGGGAGAGGAAGGTCTGCTTCGACTCTGCACGTGTGACCGACTGTGGAAGCGCTGCCGGAACGTGGCACCGGAAGGATCGTCCACACGATCTTGAGATCGGCAAGTGATCGACTACATCAACCCCGAGATCTAATCTCGTAACGCTTTCGGATCTACGAGGGTTAGTACAGATCTCTCTCGTTGCACATGTCTAATAGATTAAATCTTGGCTTTTATCTAGATTAGATCTGGGTTTTGTTCGTTCTTGCGGTAAAATTTTTTTATTTTCCATGCTACGAACCCATCATGTTCATCATAGTCATAAAATATGATGGAGCATTTGTTAGTCCAAAATACATAACTGTATACTCATACAAACCATACCTAGTGGTGAAGGCGATCTTTGGTATGTCCTGCTCACAGATCTTTAATTGGAAATATCCTGATCTTAGATCAATCTTGGAAAATACCTTTGCTCCCTTCAACTCATCAAACAAGTCATTTACATTGGGCAGAGGATATTTATTGTTGATGGTAACCTCATTAAGCGAGCGATAGTCTACCACCAGTCTCTTACTACTGTCCTTCTTCTCCACAAATAGAACAGGTGCACCCCAAGATGAAGAACTTGGCTGAATGAATCCCTTGTCCAACTATTCTCTAAGTTGCTTCTTCAACTCCTTCAGCTCATCCACATCCATCTTGTACGGTCTCTTGGCTATTGGTCCAGTTCCCGGCATTAAGTCAATGAGAAACTCCACATCACGGTCCGGTGGCATCCCTAGTAATTCCTCCGAAAACACATCGGGGTATTCTCTCACTATGGGTACGGTGTCCATGTTAACCCCCTTAAGAGAGTTCGCCTTAGCACCCCTAAGACGTGTTGCCGACTTGAACTTAATCTTTATTCCTTGTGGTGTCCTGAGAGAGATGGCACGCTGTCCACAATCTATATGGCCATCATGCTCGGACAACCAATCCATGCCCAGTATTACATCTAATCCCTGTGACTCCAAAACTACCAAATGTGTTGGGAAGCTGTGTGCTCCAATACCTAGGGTAAGATCACGACATCCCTTACTAGCTAGCATCTCTCCTCCTTGTGAGCTCACTCTAATAGTCCCTTTTAGTGACTCAGTGGTTAACTTATTTCTATCCACAAATGCCCTTGATATGAATGAATGCGATTGTTGGGTTCGTAGCATGGAAAACAAAAAATTTCTAGCGCAAGAACGAACAAAACCCAGATCTAATCTAAATAAAAGCCAAGATCTAATCTATTAGACATGAGCAACGAGATAGATCGGTACTAACCCTCGTAGAAGAAGCCAGATTAGATCTCGTGGGATGATATAGTCGATCACTTGCCCGATCTCAAGATCGTGTGGATGATCCTTCCGGCGCCGCTGCCTGCAGCCTTCAGAGTCACACGCATGCGGTCGGCAAGACCTTCCTCTCCCTATTCCAGCGAAACGTGAGGTAGTAGATCTTCTCCACGGAATCCAGCCACAAAGACAGCATGGTGGTGGTGGTGGTGAGAGGTGGAGGTGGGCTTCACCTGCAAGTAAGAAGAAGGAGAGAGGCGCAGAGATTGGGAGTTATGAGAGGAGGAGCAGAGGGCGCCCTCCCTTCTATTTAAGGGAGGAGGCGCCAGGAGGGGACTCTAGTAGGACTCCCTCCTTGGGCGGTGGGAAGTGGGGAGGAATCCTCCTCCCCCACGAATCCGTGTCTTGCCCCACTTGGACTCCTTGATCCCTTCCTTGGTTTTCAAGTAAACTCCAAGAAATCCTCTAGAACCTTCCAGAACATTCCGAAACCTTCTAGAATCTCCATACAAACACTCCGGAACATTTCCTAACTTAGAAAATGATCCCCAATATATGAATCTTATTCTCCGGACCATTCCGGATCTCCTCGTGATGTCCTGGATCCATTCCGAGACTCCGAACAACATTCGGTCTCCAACGCAAATTGCATATCTACTTAAAACAACTTCGAACCTTAAGTGTGTCACCCTACGGTTCGTGAATATGCAGACATGATGAAGACACCTCTCTGATAAATAACCATCAGCGGGATCTGGAGATCCATAACGGCTCCCACATACTCAACGATTTCTTCGTGATCGATTGAACCATTTAACATACGCAACCAATTCCCTTTGTCTCGCGATATTCTACTTATCCGAGGTTTGATCGTTGGTATCTCTATACCTAGTTCTACCTCGTTACTGATAAGTACTCTTTACTCGTTCCATGTTATGTCATCCCTTGTGACCTAGTCACATGCTTGCAAGCTATCTAGATGACACTCCACCGAGAGGGCCCAGAGCATATATATCCGTCATATGGATGGACAAATCCCAATCTTGGTTCATGCGCTTCAACACATACTTTCAGAATACCCAATGACACCTTTATAACCACCCGATTCACGGCGTTTGATGTCATCAAAGTACCCATCCGCTGATGGTGATTAACATAACCTCATGGTCGAAGGATTAGGTTACTATGTATTTGAAAGCTTACAGCAATACGAACTTAATGACTTGATCTTATACTACGCTTACTATGGGTGTGTGTCCATTACATCATTCTCCTAATGATATAACCTTGTTATTAATCACATCCAATGTCCATGATCAGGAAACCATGATCATCAATTAATCAACAAGCTAGTTCAACAAGAGGCTTACTAGGGACTCTTTTATGTTTACAAAACACACAAGTATTAATGTTTCCGGTTAATACAATTATAGCATGGGATGTAAACATTTATCATAAACATAAAGATATAATAATAACCACTTTATTATTGCCTCTTGGGCATATCTCCAATAGCGATGCACCAGTATCAAATAGAACGAGTGCAATATGGGGATCGATTGGAAACTTACCAATCACGAGATCCGGCTCATCACGGACTTCCTCCGCATCCACATGGTTCACATTTGCCTTCTGGTTGGGTCCAAGCTTGGGTCCTACTCCTGTGATCTTCTCCGGGCAGGTACTAGCATAGTGGCCTAGCTTCTTGCACTTGTAACACTCCACATTGCTGAGGTCCTTCTTGCTCACATAGTCATGTCCATTGTTCCTCCCAGAGTTGCTGTGATGGCTCCTGTGACCATTATGGTGGCGGACATTTCCTCCACGGTGGTGATTGTTGCCCCTGTGACCATCGTGGCGATGTCCATTATTTCCACGGTGGTTGCGGTCATCTCCGCCATGCCTAGATTATCCATAGTGTACATCATAAGAGGTGTGAGCACGGTGGTGCGACCAGAGGAGTGATGGATGTTCTTCCTCTTGTGTCTCTCCACCTGCTGCAATTTCCCTTCCAGAATCCTGGCCTTGTCCACCAGTTCCTGAAATGTCGGGCAATAAACCACAGATAGCTGAAGTGAAAGCTCATCACTGAGACCATCCAGGAACCTCTCCCTCCTCTTGGCATCAGTGTCCACATCCTCAGGGGCATAGCGGGACAAGTTGTTGAATTCCTCTATGTAGTCCGCCCCAGTGTGGTTGGTTTGGCGCAGGTTGCGGAATTCCTTCCTCTTCAGGCTCATGGTCCTGGCAGAGACGTGGTTGGTTCTGAACCCTTCCTCAAACATGGCCCAAGTAACCGTGTCCAGCGGGTGGGTGATTTGGAAAGCATCCCACCAAGAAGCAGCTGATCCTTCCAGCAAGTGAGCAGCAAACCTCACCTTTTCAGCATCAGTGCAACCAACGGTCACCAAGTCCTTGTTCATAGAGCGGAGCCAGTCAAGAGCAACCATGGGCTCAGGTGCAGAGGAGAACTTAGGTGGCCTCAGCCTCAGGAACCTGGTGAGAGCATCTCCGTGTGGTTGATTATTCCCGTTGTTGTTATTGTTGTTCTGATTTGCCATGAACTGTGTCATCACTTGGGTCAACTGTGCCTGAGCAGCCATGAGCTGAGCCATATCATCAGGTACTCAGCGAGGAGCCATCTATGGTTCAGCACAGGTAAGATTAGAAAGAAGAAACTAAGGAAATAATCCCTACCCATGTATAGTGCTCATGCAACAACCATATGTTTACATACAATAACAAACAGGTATCACACAAGCAACACACAACAAGCACAGTTCCAGGTGTTTATCTTAACAGTATATAACTACAAAATAGTTTAAAAACATTTGCAACAATATTTAGATACAAAAGAGCAACAAGAGAGCAATAAACAGATTTCTGCCAGAACAGTTCAGCTGTGTTCACGAATTTTTCTGACTAACTTAAACTCGTCAGGAATTTTTTCTGATTTTTGTTCCTATAGTACAGATAACCACGCACTAGATCCCAATTTTGTAGATTTTTATCAGTTAGTAGTAAAATATGAAAAATCGTACAGTACAGAAGATTCAGCAGAAAACTACTGCAGCAATCATACGGATTTTACCCAAATCTTGCCAAAACCATTTAATAAAACCACACAAGAAAAATTCTGGAACTTCATAGTACTGAATAGAGCATCCTAAACACAATATCTAACAGTGCCAAAGTTTACATTGATCGATATATAACGGCTAACAAAAATCCTAACGGAGACTAATTTTGGAGGACCATCTCTAACAATTTGATGAACAAATTGCAATAGGTTCTGGAGTCCATGCGCTGGCGCTTCGATCCTCGTGCATGCCATGGCGGTGGCGTGTACACCTGCCCTAAATCTTCAGCACTCGATTCCTCGAAGTCCACCTAATCAGGGTCCTCCCTCGCTTTCTTCAGCAAAGGCGTTCTCCTCATGTCCTCCATCATCATTGCCTCCATCATCGTCATCGCCTCCATCATCGTCATTGCCTCCATTATTGTCATTGTTACCACCATCACCATTACCCGCATCATCATCATCATCATTGCCATCATCGTCATTACCATTATTTGGGGCGGGTTCTGCTGCGCTTGAAGGGCAGCTATCTCCACAATGGTGTGATCTCGCTCCGCCACAACTTGAGTAATTCCCACAATAGTTTGGTTCAGCCCCACAATTGTAGCATCCCTTTCCACCACAACATTCTTTTGTTCCTCAATGGTGGCATCCTTCTCCGCTATGGTCCCATTGAGGTCCGCTATGGTTTGATCCCTACCAATGAGGGCTTGCTCCATTGTATTCACAGCGGTGTGCAGGGTTTCCATCTCATATCCTTGTAAATGCACGGTGCCCTGAAAATAATCCAGCGCCTCCTTTTGTTGCATCAGTTTCTCTTCCCTCTCCCAAGCTTTAATTTCCATGTTCTCTATATGCTTTTCATGGAATGGCATGTTGTTCCGGTTGCCTGCGGTGACCATCACGTTCCCGTCTTCATTACATTTTCCAAATGCAAGGAAAGGTGAACCCGTTGGCAGTCGGTGTTGGTGGAGATAGCACAGGTGTGACAATGCCTCATGCATGGCTGATTCCACTCCTTGCTCCCAAGTAAGGTATTTCTTGGTGCGTTCAGGTTCTCAATGCCAGGCACGGTGGGATCTGCAAGAACAATAGTGGTGATCTCCCATACGCGATCTCTAGGCACATATGCGTTCATCCTCCTTCCTTTGAACATCGGCATTAGCATGCCCAACGTCTGACAAAGCTCTGCCAACTGCCTTGCGAAGAGTCTTGGTGATTGGAACTCAACATACTCAACTCTGGTGGCATCTCCCATCTATCAATTGTAAAGAGGAAAGAGTGAGAACAACAAAGGATAAGAATTTACTAGAATGAAGGCATAATAATAAAGACAGAATGTAAAATAGACTTAAATAAATATGAGGCTTCCTATTTCAATCCTAGGTCACGATCCCACAGTCAACACACGGTTCTGATACCATATGTAACACTACAGTACTGAAAAGACCGTAGCTTCTATGCAACATGCCAATCCCTGGATCGGTTCATTGGCTTACATAGAACATAGATGAAATAACAAAGTAATAATTCGTGTATCATAAATAACGAAGATCCAGAAGATTCAATTATTACTATATTCGCTTAGCTCGAAGGCTAGCTTACACATTATTCAAGTAGCAACATAAATAAAGATAACTACTCCATCTTCAAATTGCCCACAAGAGAACAAGTGTCGAGTGGAGTACCGCGACCTATTCGGTCACTCAGAATCGGAATAACCTGCAACATGAAACGTAGCAGCCCCAAAGGGTCAATACATGGAATGTATGGCGAGTAGCACTAAGGTAAAAGAGACAATGCACCTAGCATCTACATGCTTATTTGGCTAGTGGAGCTGTGACTAGCTTGCACTTTTCAAACACATTTATCCTACTTTCGTAAACCATTTGATTCACATCAACCCATTAGGTTCACCCATCATGTTTTAGTAATTAGGAAATAAGGATGAGTGAGAATATGTCATAGTCTCAAAATCAAGCAACTCAATCGTCTGTAACCGGGAACACGGCTAAGTACTTAGTTTTACACCCTGCAGGGGTTTGTACACTTTACCCATATGACCTGGCTAACCCAGCTCGTACCACCACACTCATATTGTGTGATGATAGGGAGAAGACCAAGATGAGACCTTTCGGGAAGTAGATCTCCAAACCCGACTGCGCACCGGTCCCAACCTACCATTCACTACATCTCTGGCTATGCTGGGTTCGGATCATCACAACCTACTAAGTCCAACCAGCCACCTATTTCTTACTGGCACATGGTTGCACACGTAAGCTACTATAACAAAGAGAACTAATCCTTCTCAGTACCCTGGGCGGCATTCCCCACCATTATCCACACTCCATTGACAATCCAACCACTCCGCCCAAGTATTTCATTAACATTATGTTGTTTTTAGTTTGAACAAACATATACTTCACCATAATATGATCCCTTTCCCCCGTCTTCATAGCAGGTCTAAGCACATCTACTGAACGGGGCTCAACTACAAGGAATTCCTACCACAATATATAGGATATAGCATAGCTTAGTAATTCCTACACAATTTCTATAGAAATACACTACACATGCATAAGAGAAAATAGTAGGACAAGGAATGAACAAAATAACATCTACTTGCCTTAGCGGTAGGAGTCGAGAGTACAATCCTCGCAGAAACAAGTGTTGCACTCGTCACAATCTACACGATACAATTTCAACACATAAACAAACCAATCATAGACAAGTGCACAAATGCATGCATGATAGCTTAATAAAGGTTTCCGTAACCCTTCTATGTTCTTTGATGTTTATTACTGTTGAATGATGCATGGAAAAACATTTAATGCAATGAAAACAAAATATGCAATTTGTTATCCCAATTAATAGTCCTTTACACAAAATACTAAGCCACGTTTGTAAACAGTGCTGTAAAACCTGGGCAAAAAATACTATTGTGTGGACAATCCAAAATAAAGCCAGGGGCAATTGGAATCACGCAAAATGGTGTTACAGATCTTTTTCTGCAATTTTTATAGTGCAATGAGCCTTTAATTAAACTCAAATATATTAGTACAGTAAACTTGCAATTTTAATTCAGAAACAGGTTCTACATTTTCTTGTGATTCCATAGACACCTTATTTGCAATTTTCTGATTAGTAGTTATTTTCTTATGATTTTAATACTCCAAAAAGGGTATTAAACTATTTAAATAACTACAGAAAAACCTTACCGTAATTGTCTAAACCAATTGCATATTAATAAACTACAAGAAAAGAGCTTTCCAACGACATATTATTTTCTATTTTTGGACTAGTAAATATTTTCTTATGAATTTTTGAAGTTATAATAGTTTTTTGTCTTTTTAATCAATTTTTCAGAAAACTGCGGGGAATATTCCCGCTGACTGGTGAGGTCACGCCGACGTGGCGGGTTGACCGGTCAGCGATCCACCGCAGGGGTCAACCATTGATCTGGGTCGTTGGCCACAGATCGAAGGGCTGGCGTTGTTGGCCCAGGTGCTCACCGGCATGTCGTCGGAGGTGGGCGGCGGCGGCTATCCGGCAATCTTCGGCGGCAGCGATGTGGTCTACGGGATGCGACGGCTGGCGGTGGTCCTGGGGGTGGCTTCAGTGCGGACAGAGGCAACCTCGGGCGGCGGTGTTTGGCGGCTAGAGCGACGCGACGGGCGGCGGTCTCCGGCGAGCTCATGGGGCGGCTCTGTGCTCTGCGGAGGGAACGAGGAGGTCAAAAAAAGTTCAGAGTTTTGACGCTAGGTCGCGGAACAAGGAGAGGGGCACGGGAATCAAGCTTCGGCTCATACCAGCGGCAATGGCAGCGGCGGCGGCGGTCGGAACTCCGGCGAGAAATCGCCGCGGCTTGGCGGTGGTGTAGATGGATTCGAAAGAGGGAAAAAGTCCGGGGTGGGGGCGGCTTTATAGGCGGCGGAGAAGCACGCGAGGTGGAACCGACTCGCGAGGAAATCGGAGAGGATTAAAATGCGACGACGGTGGCGGCTCTCCGTGTCGAGCACGAACAGGTGGGGCGGCTGACTGGTGGGGTCCGCTGTTAGCGCCACGCAAGGCCAGTGAGCCACGCAGTGGTCAGCTCTTGAGCTGGCAGGCGACCGTTGCTGTTTTTTTTTTTTTTTTTTTCTGAACAGTCTATTAGCTGAATCTGGGTGTCTGTCTGAAACTGTGTGAATTCTGAAATTCAGTTAAGGTAAAACTGCATAACTTTTGATCTACATCTCCGATTTGAGCGAAACAAATTTCTACAGGTTTGTATTGGAAAACTCTATGCACCTATGCATCTGAAATGTTTATATAGTACTATTCTATCTGATGCAAGGTAAAAACCCTACTAGTCACCTATAAGCGATGAACATGCACTTGAGTGGTGTTTTTAGCAAAAGCTTTTAAAACTGAAATTTTGCAAAGATGATCATGATGCAATGCCATGTATGATATGAAGTACCAATTCTAATAATTGGGATGTGACACAATGGGAAGCCGGAAGGCAACAAGAAGGCGAAGGAGAGGATGAAGCTTGAAGCCGAATCATCATCTTTAAGGGATAAGATTGATGAGCTGGTGAAGTCAAAGGAAATGTTGATGACGAAGACATTGGAGATGAAGATTATGATGCATGGCAAGAAGATAGTGATGAAGCATTCAAGGTGGGAAGCAATCCGAAGTGATAAAAGTACAAGACCAAGCTAGAGGATAGGAGGCTCAAGATAAAGGAGGCCAAGGCAATGAAGGAGCTCATGGTCGAGGAGAAGGAGATCATGATGATGAATACCTCGAGGATGAGTGAAGCACAATTGGAGTTGCATCAAATTATGCTTTCAGACATCTTGGAGAGGAGGAAGCTAGCGCCTCAAGGGGGTGGTGCATCGACAAGTGGTGGTGATGGTGTCGTGCATGATGGGCTCGACGACGACGGTATGGTTTGATGATCTCTTGCATTCATCATGGAGGATGTGTACTTGTTTTAATTGGTTCAACATTGTCCAATCTATGTTTGGGGTTGTTGTGAACACCAACAATTTGATGTTAAAACTATGAACCATTGCATTATTTGATTGTTGGAGTATTGATTACCGTTGGCTGAAATGGTGAACTCATAAATACGGGTCCAGTTTACGGGCTCGCGAGCTGTTTTCGATGGTAAATGTCGTTTGCCGTGTCATGTATACACGATATACTCATATACACGTCATGTTTTTACGGTACCGTTAGAGCTGCTCTTTACGACCCGGGTCGTGTAGGCCAAGTCCGTGGACCACCTCCCGCGAGCAACATGTAGCAATTCGAATCTCAAAGCACCTTGGCAAAATCAGTTAGGAGATTCCTAAACCCACTTCTCTCCCCACGACTCCCTAGCGCGCGAATTGGTCCGCTATGTGTTGTTCCACCGCGACCACCGGCGAGTCGTAGAAGACCACGTTCCTCCGTGCATAGGAAGTTCTCCCCAGATGATGCAACCATCGACACTCCATCCCTACAGCTCTCCCTACGTCTCAGAGCCACAATTCATGTGAGGGTACGTGGAGGCGGACCGCTACTGGCACTCACAGGGCAGGCTGGGATCGAGTGCGAGTTGGCGCTTGCTGGTGTGCCGAGGGACGGGGGAGGATGGCGACGACGAACTGCAAGGTCGACCAGCTCTCCTGGCTGCGAACACCTGATGTGCTTGTCCATCGGCTTGGCTGGTAGGGGAATTCGTGATTCCTTCTAAACCGCCGCTCCTTTATTACCGACTAGTTGAATGCCTGTGTGTTGCTACGGTACATATTTTTTTGTAGTTTGTTAATACAATACATGCAAAAGTTCATGGCATGAATACAACCACAAGATATTCTAACAACCCATAAGATTCTACCTCGTTTACAATATATATATTTAGACAACTGATATAATTAACATCGTTTGAATATGAAATAAGCACACGACCAATTTTTAATCAACTAATGTCTACTCCTTGATGCTCCTTAGATATTGTCGTACAACATGAGGAATATTTTCTTCTGCTTCATTCTCATGATACTTGAGCAAGTGTACCAAAAACTTCTTCCGCAACTCGTTCTCATTCTGCATCACAATACTTGTTATTAGCCTATATATTTCATGACTAAACAATAGAAAAATGCAATCGTAAAATACCCACCACACATATTAGATGGACCAATTCTTTGCCATTCCATGAGATCATAATGTAAAAGACAAAATAACCAGACGCATTCCTGTTGATGAATAACTCATCATTATGTTAAATAGTAAAAAAATGAGTATTATTATTTTGAGTTCATGTTTAGAGATATTCACATGTCTAGACTTTTTGGAATATCAACCGGTGATCTACGTGGCCAGACAAATATATCGGCATCCCAGCCAGGTTGTGCTAATGCTAGTGCATCTCTTAGGTAGATTGCAATTCTTTGCAACTTTAATTCCAAGTTATGAGATCGAAGCAGTTTACTCTCCAGCAATGGCAACACAGAAAGAGGATCTAGAACAGATACAGAAGAGGCATGCTTATCGATGGAAAATAAGTTAAAGTACCCCCTGGAAGAATACGGGAGAAAGACCTTCAAAGGAACAACCAAAACCATTAGAAACACATATAGCATGACAACGTTGGACAACTGAATTGTTTTTACCAATTTGCGTGAAGAGATTTTGTAGTCTATCCTAGGCCAGCTATTGAACAACGCCGCCAGTGACTGTTTATTTGGCTTTATTTGCCACTTGTGACCTCGTGTGGAATTGACCATCGCCGTCTGACAATTTTTTATGTTTAGAAATATATAGTGATAACAATGAAAATGCGAGATTGTAGTAACTTACACAAAAACGTAGATCCATGTAGTGCACATCGGTCTCTACCATCTGTAGGATCTCGTCACATGCCACTATGCGTATGCCCAAGTTGAAACAGTCATTGTCCATAGGCCTCTCATTCCTGAGTATGTCCTGGATTTTCTTAAGACTCAAACCTATCGGATATGGTTTGGAGCTCTGCACCCATTCTTGCCTGCAAGGCAAATGTTAAGAATGACAAAATTATAGCAATGCATACTATCACAAGTATTCTTTTTACCAGATGCTTACTCTAATAATTTGGTGTCTTTAATCGACATGATGTGTTTGCAAAGCTCGTCAACTAACTTGTGTGGGTCCATGAGCATCACGTGGATCGAAATTAGGTGTTTTCCTTCAACTCCATCAGTCAAGGCAAGTCGCTTCGGACCATCCACTATCATACAATCAGAATTAGACACATTTTCTCCATTGCTAGGTTGATAGTATATCAGCTTTCCTTTTATCTTATTCAATTCCGACTCCACCAATATAACTACTAATTTTTGACGAAATTATTTCATATCTTCCTACAAAATAGTATTTAGAAACAGTTCTTTGAAACGGTTATTTAGATGTAAGCGACTACTAATGTTATCCTAAACAAAAATAATTACCTGAGTGACATGATCAGACAACATATCACCTGTCCAATATTCCATATAATTAAGCATGAATAACCCACACGATGAGCTACAAGATTACCGGGCACTGATTTAGTCTCTCATATAGACAAATCAACGTAAATAAATTAGTTGGACATGTATGAATGCACCAATTTTAAAAACAACAATTTGAGATGCTAAGAAGTGTCCAACATACCCATCAGTTTGCGCTGGTTCTTGGAAATGTTCTACTATTGGCCATTTTGTGACATCGAGACCCTTCCACTTATCACCTATGTCAAAGTCCTTCATCTGGGATGCAATTTTCAGATGCTTCTCAAGTCCTTGTAACTTTTATACGAGAATAGGTATTAGTTATTGAGGTGAACACAATGTTAAGAGGAAATCAAATTCAGTAGACATTTACTTACCATAAGAGTGAGATCACTCCGACCCATTCCAGCACCAAGCGAGTCCAATACTTGTATCATGCGTTTTTTCGCATTGATGACAGCTAAATACCAGTGGGTCTTACTAATGTTTATTGGAAGTAAGACCTGAAGTAAATATTGTATAAGACTAAGAAATGCACATGTTTAAAACATATTGAACCATAGGTAGTGAGTGAATTCTAACCATGTCATGCTTTACATAAAGATGCACCCGTTTTAGGATGCGGTGACGTTCTGATTGTTTCAGTACAACAGAGGCAAATGTAGAGTCCAGATACACCTTTCCACCCGCTCTATCCCGCAGATGATCACATACACTTATACAGTAAATATAAGCATTTACAACCTATAATTGAAAACATAAAAATACATTTAATTTCAAGACAATTTTAGAGTTTAAATGTGTAAGTAGTGGTATGTGTGCTGTTGACTTACACCATCCGGCAAGAAACCATCGCCACGTGTAAGACATCGTAAGTCATTGTTTGATAACAACGCATCACCGATATCTACAAACTTCGTATTTTTTGGTGCTGACATGATTAATTTGACAAGATCTATATTTTCGGAAGTGCATACATAATCTAGCATAACATGGTAGTGCGCCAAAAAATAGTTAGGTAAGAAAATAATGGAGCACAAGCAAGAATATAATAACCGCAACTGGAGTACGAACCTTGTGGGTCAACCATTTTATCTACTTTTTCGGTTTCTTATGTTGTGAATCGGTCATCCACCTCTTCTCCTCCTTTAGTGGTGTAAGATCCCACAAATTTTCAGTTTGTTCCAACATCTCCTCAGTGCATATGTCCATGGGTACTTTCATAACATCAATAGAATCCATATGTTTCCTACTAGCGATCTGCAAAAGTGAAACAATATTTATCAAAATAAAATTCAAATATGGGTATATTCTGCATGTATAGAGAAAACATCTATTTGTATACACCTCATTTGGTGGTGTAGAGTCAAAAGGGGCATTCAGAGCATCGATAGAATTGATGTGGGTTCCCATGATCTAAAACAGTGAGACATAATATAATTGCATTAAAATTAGTACATGGTAACGTGCAACATGCCTAGTAACCAAAAAGAAAGCAATTACACGTGCACACCTCCATTGGTTGTGTAGAACTCGATGAATCTTCTATCTGTCCCAACATCATGGCACCGGGGCCTTTATCTGTTGATTTATGTGGATCATCAACAGAATCCATCAAGTTTCTGCTTGTAATCTGCAAAAGTGAAACATAAGTGCTGAGGCTATGTTGTTGCCTGGCACGACATGCAGTGGGTCTCATCAATGTCTTTTTATGTGACTGAATGACATGCTAAACAACTTCATTGAATTTATAGAAAATATGTAAGTTTGTTGCAGTATAGATACATCAAGTTTTGGATGTGAAAGTAGTATAAGCTCCCTTAAAAAAGTAGGCAACAACTATCAATGGTTCCACAAGCCATTTATTATATGGGAACATACATCATCATTGTTTCATAGGACATAGGAGGCTACTAAAGAGCTGCAACTTGGTTTTGCAACACGCTCAAAGAGTCTTCGTAGGAAACTACTAAAGAGCTATGACTCGGTTTTGCAACTTCTTTTCAAATGATGTATCTAATGTAAATATAGTCTAACATCGAAGTAGTAGCAGGTCCAAAACAATGCCTTGACATGTTTATTTACAAACGAAATAGAGAGAAAGACATCGGCTTCTTTCTTCAGTTCACACCCAACCATCCAGGTCCATGCTAGCCCTATGGCTATCGGAGAAGATTGTTTTTTCAGGAGTATAAAAGCATCGTACTACAACAATAAAAGCTGCCCATGGGAAAAAACTTAAACCTCAAGGCTACACTAATATAAGCATTTATGACGAAAATAAATTAACACTAAACAAACTTTTATGCCTGAAAAACAACAGTAGCTAGAAGAAATGTCACTTCAAAACACACACATATCAGATCTGTTTGAAACTATTACATTTTACCATAAGCAAATGGGCCTAAGAAATAGACTAACATGATGGTATGGCCAATACACTAACACGATGGTGATATCTAACAAACGGGTAAATGGTGGTCGATCTAATCTCTACTATATAATTGTGCATGGTAGGCTCTGGCACTGATGGTCCCAAGTGGATGGGATCGTGTGTTACTTGCGGGAGCATCCTCTTCCTCAGGGACGATCCAAAACTCCTCTCCATTTGGCAATAAAGCAATGCGCTCCTCTGGATCTTCTTCCTCATTCTGCATCTCCTGGTCTTGTGGGACTGCTGAGGTCTCCTTAGGCATCATTGCCTTCTTCAGTTGGGCAATCTCGATATCTCTCGCAAGAACCTTATCATCCGTATCACGGAGCACCATGGTCAACTTCGTGTTAACATGCTTCAGTTTCTCCACGGTAATCCTCAAATTCTCATTCCTTCTCATCTCAGCAGTAAGGTTATTCTCTAAGTTGATTATGTGGCACTCCAAGTCCTCCATCTGGATAACCTCGTAATCCATCCCTTCACGATCTCCAGCAGTCCTGTTGGCTGTCCCATCCTCAAAGCGCCTTCCTAAGGCATAAAAAGCGTAACTCGAGATATCTCTGGCGCTTAAGTTCTGCAAGTGGCTAAGGCCCTGCATGGCCATCTCCACGCCAATCTCCCAGTTGGGGCTCTCCTTGTAGAAGACTATGTCTTGTGTCTCTGGCTTGACACGTCGTCCCCTCACATTGCCCTCAATAAGCCAACGATGATCTCCAGGTGATGTGGGTGGGAGTTGCTTGCCCCTGAACTCTGGAGGTGGAAGTCCAAGCAAAGACGTCAAGGTCGCCAGCTGGTCACCTGTCATCATCTTCCTCGGGGGTTGACATCATAGTGAACTCTCCAAAGTCTCCCATCTACATTTTGAAATAGAGAAGAGTGAGATATTGAAAATGAAAAGTTACGAGAAAAAGACAAATGCGGTTGAAACTGGTATTAGGATTAGCTACTACATAGGCCCCTTTTCCTGCTTATAGGCTACAAACACGCCCTACAAAGTATGGATAACCAAAACTGGGAATAAAAGGCAGTTTACATACCCATGCATAAGAAGCACCTTGAAACATATTTATATTAAACATGTAAGGAAAATATCTTCAATTAATTGCACAGTTAACCGCTCTATAGCAAGCATAAAACTGATCTCATATTTTCGTAAGTAACCGAAGCAGGCATGCTTTTATCATGCGTAGCAACCAGTTACTATGCATCCCCTTGTATTTAATTCTGATGACTGTGGTATAACAAAACTATTTTTTGAGTCATTTATCCGATGACCGTGGTACAAGGAATTCAGCTATTACCTTTCTGGTGCTCCTATACTAATGCCTTATTTCCTCTTCAGATTTTGTTGTTCTGCTGTCTATATCAAAATATGACTTGCTTTATCATTGGCGCTGTATTGATGATATACCAATAACTCCAAACAACGCATGACCTTATCTATGGTACCGGCAAGACAGCAACAATAGTACAGTTAAAAAAAGAAAACTACAGTATCCCAATTTTAGAAAGTATTGAGTTGATATGTTCTTCACCTTGTATCAGTGCTTCTAATTTGTAGTTAATGAAAGAAAAGGCTAATCATTATGTATTTTCTTAAAAAAGGAAGGAACAACTGGAATAATGCCACTACAAAATTTGAAACTTTGAAAAATACCACTGACCGTGTTTAGGACATGTTTTGGCATGGTTCACGATTTCCATGTACAACTTATCTAACAGTCTGATTAGTTTATTTAGGTCAAAATCTTCTAATTCACTCTATAGTGATCTAGTACAATACTTACACATGGCCTGGTTATTTTTCATCCAGGACAAACTTCTCAAAACTAATATCAGTTTTTAGAGGCTGGTTTTACAGATGTATTTGGCAATAGATAAACCACACACAGCACACATATTTTTCAAACATTGTAGAGGGAGAACAGATTTAACAATATGTCAGTAAACAGTGTTGTCTAAACTTCAAGGTCAATTCAAAAGCTAGGAAAAGGTGTAGACCAGTTCAAGGAGCTTACTCTTCTTGTTTTCAATAGGTTAGCTCCCTCTTCTTCACGTCTGAACCGATAGAGAAAAACCTATACACATTAAAAATGGAAAAAAGCTTCCAGTTAATAGGATAGATATGAAGCCAGAAGAACCAATCAAGAAGATTTTAATGGACCAATTATAGTAGTTTATGAACAAATCTAGGACAGAAATGATTTCATCAGTTAGGGTACCAGTTCAAGCAGGACTTAACCAAGCTGTATGTAGCAGATAAACACTGTAATTTCCCGTGCAAATATCCCTCTTGTAGTTTACAACAGATCAATTGAGTAGAACATGGCATATTGGATTGACTATTTGTTATACTGGCAATTAGGCATAGAGGAAACTAAGCATGCACTGAGCTGATTCTTTATTTCTTTTTCATGACATAGATCTTATCTATTTTCCTTGCTTGAAATTCTTCATGCACACACATGCTTTCCCCATGACCAACTGACTCAGAAACATAAGGAAGCGGATTTGAGCAGCAGGTATCCGTCGTGTACCTTGGAGTCGCCTCCGCGTGATGGTACGCTTTCCCAGAACCACCTGCACGGCATGAATAACAATCATCCCCAAAGAGCAACCGGCCAATCAAATCAAAGAGCAAGCAGCAACAGCACGGGGGAATTGACTAACGCTTATGCGTGTGGTCGGCGCTGCGGCTTGACCGTTGCAGGCGGCGTCGGCAACGCCTCTACAGTACGAGAGGCGGCGGCGGCTGGTCCCGTCGCCGGTTTCGAGAGAGGCGACTGGAGGTGGGAGAAGAGGAAGTGAGGATCTTTGAGGGCTCGAGGCGTTTTGTAATGAGCATGGTTCAAACTAACACGACTTCCACGATCGGCAGTCCCCACGTACCTAGCTGACCGACGGTTCCACAAGCACGGAGATGAGCGGCGGTTACAAAATTTGGGAGCTGCGGTGGTTGCCATGGGAGGAGAGATAGTGCTGGGGGATTGGGGAGGCGACGCCCGTGGACCGTGGAAGCGGCGCGGCGCGGCGGGCGATGGCGACGACGAGCACCGGAGCCGGCGTGGTAGGAGGCTAGGAGATGGAGGCGCGACGGAGAGAAGAGGATCCAGGTCGAGGGGATTGGGGTCAGATTTTTTCTTGCCTCTCGTTGACGGAAACCACGGTTTTCTTCCTTTTTTCAGCGTGAGCATTTAGGAGTCTCCAAAATGGATCATATATTTGGCAAAAAAAAATTGAGATATATTTGGCAAACTTAACTAAGAAGCGCACGTATATATTTCAGTAAATAGCAGTACGCACTTGGAGGCAGATTGTCACCTCTCTAATACACATGCAGTTAACTGGCTAGAGCTCCAAATTTATTTCCTGGTTGCGTAGACACATACTCACATAGTAGTACCGTATATGAATATATCGATCTCATGGGCAAATGGAAGCTGCAGAATCGATCACATGGCTCACATGGATATTATTAAGCAGAAGGATCCTCGATTGGTTTCAGCTAAGCAACGGGGATCAGCTCATTGTGATCATTCAGTGACTGTATCCTGCAGTATCATCAGTTCGCACTGTAGTCTTTCCCTGTTCAAATCAGCATAGTTTTAAAATCTACCCCTCATCTCTGAAAAATACACCTGAACGGTTGAGTAAGAACCAAACCTGATACAGTCATAAGCATGGGTGAAAGGATAAGCATTGGTGTAAGGATAAACCTGATACATTCATACAGTCATAAGCATTGGTGTAAGGATAAACCTGATACAGTCATAGGCATTGGTGAAAAGTAGATAACAGATTTTGCTCATATATAGAACCAGTCAGGTATATATAAATCTAGCTTTCTGGTCATTTGATTTCATGTTGGCTGGATATAAGTTTGTACACTGTCATTTCTTTGTTTTCAGGAAGTATAGAGTTTTAATGAGAGAGAACAAAATTGTGTGATGGATCGGCTAACAATCTAGAAATATAGATTACTGTTCACTGTCCACTGTCCACTTTTTAGCTGCTTGGTCTTGTCAATATCCTTTGGGCTTTCACTACTGTCATCGCCATATTTCTCAATCCCACTGTCATTGTCATCACCTTGATGGTCCACCTCATCAAGTTCATCGCATAAAGATGAAGATGAAAATTTCGAATATGTTCCCTTGTCATCCTCATGTTCTCTAAGTGTTCTGAGATCCAAGATTTTGAGCAAGTTCATGACTTGAATGGCATGCATCAGAGCAGTAAGAGGGTCTGACCATATAATTGCAAAGCAGACACTATGTTAGCACTTGTGTTAACAATCATGTCTGAGTAAGAGAACTACAACAAGAAAATTAATACCTGTGTCATATTGGGTGCAAAAACCATGGCAATATTCAGAGCGTTCATCTAATTGGAGTCCTCTTCTTCAACTACATTGGCCATGAGCTCTACAACCCAGCTAAAGGAAGAAGCTTCACGAGCTCTACACATTGTTCCTCTGTGTTGCAGTGAAGAACTTGCTCCAGTGAGAGGCTATCAAGCACACCTTCAGGTAGTTCCCTGAACCATGCCTGATTCAAATTGCAGAACATAATTACCATCTATGAGCCAATGCGGACTCACCAAAAGTGTGAAAAATCAAAACAAATACAATTTGAAAACACGGTTCAGCTAATTGTATCCTGTAATCTGACAGTACGACTGGAATGCATGGTTGGGGCTACGTTCACACTGATATGCTTACCTGTGTTGAATGGCAGTTGATGCATTTGATGGAAGTAATGTTGCTGCATGATGTTTAACTGCAGGAAGATTCTGGAATCATACAGACCATGTGGTCGTACCGTCTACTGTCGACGCGCCCCCATCATGTTCATGGGCTGATGCGCCCTCTCATTCTCAGCAACCTGCAGAAAATAAAGTGCTCCGAGTCTCAGTGGTCACATCTTAAAATTATATATGATGGCCATATATACAGTCTGTTTTGGTTGATCAACATGCTAGCCATAGGTAACTAATGTGCATTACTCCTCAGGTACATGTTGTCATTATGCAACTCCATTTCTTGCAATTAAAGTAAAAATGTTGCTTATCTTAAATTTGTGTTGGGAAAATGTTTCAATACAATGAGAAATGACCTGGGATAATTAAGAGGCACATGATCCATAGATAGTGAGTTAATCTGTACTACTTATATACAACAATTAGGAATCCTAAATGGCCCTATTTCAATTTCTGTAGCACTGAGTCAGCTCCATCAACTCACTATATACCATGGAATTCTTGGGCCTGTCAGCTACATTAGCTCACCGTATCGATCCAAAAGAATGAAAACTATATTCTGGTGATGTGCATTAGCGACAAGATATGGAATGATCTTAGCATCAGGGGAAAAAGATGAGAAAAATAAAAGGTACAACATATGGTTACCAGCTTCAGGCTGAGACCATGTCATGAAAAAACATGCCTTGTCGCCCCTATTTTATTCACCTGAAGGTGTGGTGACTTGGGCCTAGTCAACTGCTTCGTCGACCTGCGCGAGAACCGGATCAGTTGTAGGTTTCTGAGGTCTCAACACTTCAGGAAGATGAGCAATGTCGATGACACAATTTGGTGGTTCCTACTTACCTTTGTGGTCAGACTTTTGAAGTGGCCGTGCTTGTGGTACCAAGGTCCTCCTCAACTGCTTCAGTGACTTTTCTTACTAAATCTTCACATGCAGATTACACACACTGTGGTTAATCGCCAGAACAGAGAACAGGAGAAAAAGATGTGCTTGCATTTGCACCACTTCAACATCCAAGGAACAACAAGGATATGCATTAGTACCTTTTGCGCAAATTTGTTCTCCTCTAGCCGTTGTCTAGGAACACAGGAACGGTGAGGAGATCAGGCGGAGTGTCGGCAACGCGGCGGAGCGTTGGCGGGCTCCTGATGTAAGAACATCAGATTTATCACCATTCAAATCAATAAACGGATGAAAAATTGGTTGAGTAGTTTCCTAGATGCATGCTTTAATTTGCAAAAGTGACAGGCTAGTTAAATGTCCGTGCGTTGCCACGGTTTCTATTTTTCTTGCAATCTATATTTATTGCAATACATGCAAGAATTCACCAGAATGAATACAGCCGCAAGATATTCAAAAAACCCATAAGATCTAAAAACTGATCATCTTTGTCTGAAATTAATGCCTTGTGCTGATGCAAAAGAGGTGATTGGAGGAATTGTGAAAGAACAGACACAACTGAAGTGTGTTGCACTGCTTTCTGTATAGTGGAGAGTAAGAAATAAGCAGTATCGCAAGATTTTGTTTTACACTAGATTATGGTAATGAATCCAGACTTTGAGAAATTTTGCAAAAAAGAGAAAGTGCAAAAGTTGCAACTGCATGAAAGTGTGTGCCAAAAGATGAAAATCAATGTGTATGACAGTGTTGTTGCCGATGGGCAAACAGGGGGCAGGGGTTTTGTGGTCTGAGATGCACAAGGAGAGGTCCAGGATGTCCTACATGCAGAAGCAGAGGCATGTCCCCAAGCTGTCTTGTACGCTCAAACCTGGGGTATGATGAACATCTATGTTGAAACTAATCGTCAGCAACTGGTTCAAGCAATATCCGGGAATAGCCAAGACCTGACACTAATTGGTTCTCTGTTTAGAGATATCAAGTTTCAAATTAGACTGAACTTTATTAATTTCCGCATTTTGTTTTGCCCACAGGCTTGTAATAAAGTGGCGGATGCAATGGCGACGCATGGCGTGAACCTTGGACATAAACAGGTTGTTTTTACATTTCAGATTTGCTAACATAGCTTGCACATTTGCAATCTGACGTGGTGCATTTCATAGACAGTGACAACAGCAAACCAGAGACAAAACAATCCCTACAACTGAATGTTATGGAGTCTCTACTGTCTGACATATGTTCATAACCAGTCGCCAAGAGTTTGAGTTCATGTCTCTAGATTTTACCCAAAATGTTGAAGCAGTTCTGTTTGTCGAACCAAAGAACCACATAAGATGGGTTAAATCTCTAGATTTTGAGTTCATATCTCCAACCATTAACCAGGCAAATACTGCATTACGCTGGCAGTGTTGATTTACATACTAACAAGAAATGAATGGACCAGCAGCTGGTTCAACTAATAATGAAATGGTGATAGCCCCTAAACCTGTTTGTATCAGGTTGTGGTTCACCATACTCCAGTAACACTCGAGCTACAAATCTGAATGTTGGCTCCCAATTAAGGAGCGAGCCAGAACCCCACTGATGGCATGCCATTGGTGGAGATCCATGTCCCACTGGCTAACGAAACCTATTTTTTTAAGGAATATTTATTATATGAGACTTGACTATATAGGATTTTTTAAGAGCCTTCATATCACACTGCTGGTTCATAGAAAAATAACATTGATAAGTCTGAAGTAGAATACCCATCTGAAGACTGCCTACCTGAAGCAATTACAAGCTTGCGGCACGAACTCTGCAGAAAACGAATAGAAATTAGAGCAAGTAATAAAGTGATGTTCAAGTAACAGAGAGCTTATATACTTGAGGCGCTGAGGGAGTTGGCAGTGGTGAAGAGACGTGCGTCGTCGGTCGTCTCCTCCAGACGCCGTAGTGGAGCACGGGCACGGCGAGAAGGTCCAGTCCAAGGGCGCCGCGCGACACGCGGGACAGTCGAGACAGTGAGACGGGATCCGGAACCGCGCAGAGCGTCGGAGGCACGGCAAGGAGTGTCGGCGGGCATCTGATGTGCAGCAGTATGAGAATAGGAGGGCTCGGACCTTTTTTATTGGTAGAGGAGGTAACCAGCACGACCTCCACGATTGGCGAGCTCCACGATCGGCATCGGCGGTTGCCATGGGATCAAGCTGACCAGCGGTTTCCTGAGCGGAGTATGTCAGATTGGGAGGCAGCATAGCTGGGGATTGTCCAGGAGACACGGGGAACGGGGACGGGAGGCATCGGCAGCGCGGCGCACGGGATAGAGAGGCGGGGGACGGGAGCCGGGACGGCGCGACGGTGGGGAATTTGTTTGGCTGTTGCGAGAGGAGAGATCGAGAGTCTGGTCACGTACATGGGGTTCGCTGAGCCGTTTTTTTTAGCGTTTTGTTTTGTTTACCGGTTTTTTCCGAGTGGGAAAGAGAAGCCGTGCGGGGCGGGCGGAAGCCGACGTACCGTACAGATTTTGCCTGGGTGTTTTGAGATTCGCAATGCCATGTACAACAATGCTATAAGTACGACAATTTCTAGTACGATTCATATCCGACATTAAAATCAAGCCGTTCGTGGCTGAATCGTTTGACCATCTGAGGGTGCAGATCTTGTGTTGTATGCAATTCGGACGTAAAATATCTGCTGAAGATGGTCCACCCACCTGACCCGTACGACCTGGTCGTACATGATTTTTCTCTTCCCTCCGCAGACAGACGTGACCCCTGTGGGGTGAAATGCATCCATAGTCCCTGAACTTGTTGGCTATGTCTACAACAGTCCTTAAACTTAGAAAATGCACCCAATCGGTGCCTAATCTTACTCTAAGGGTCCACATACGGTCCGAACTACATACACCGCCGTATTTTGAGGACGTGGCAGCTGATTGGACCCACAGCATCGTTGCCCACCTTTAGAAATTCCAAAATCGGAGAGTTTCCTAGCGCCCATGCCATGCTTCCGCATTGACGAGATGCTTGCCGCCGGTGACAATGATGGCCCCTCGGATGGCGGCCGCCGGCCTGATGTCCTCGCTCTTCTCCCATGGCCGTGTGAGGAGCCCATTAGTGAGGTACTTGCACACCACCTCCATGTCTCATGACTGCTCGCTGTGTATCTGCCACGCCAGGATGGTCTTACCATGGCTCAGCCTCCACCGTGTTCCAGCCTCAGTAGCTCATGAAATCACGCCGTGCGCGCACCTAGTAACCGCCACACCTATGCCATGCGCCGCCGCGTCGGCGGCGTCCTTAGCAGCGCTCGGATAAATAGTAATTTCGGTCACGGACCGTGGTAGCTTGCTCCCTGACCTCCTCTTTCCAGAGTGACAACATCATGTTGAACGAGATGTACAACATCGACGAGACGACGACGATGGCTTGCCCGTTGAGTCACCTAGGCACTCATGCCGCGCGGCCAGGTGCACACGGATCAGCTGGTCGGCGCACACGACGTGCTCGACATAATACCCATGAGAGAGCGACGGGCGCAGTCAGATGAGCAGGGCGAGGCGCTGCTCGCCGTGAGCAGCAGAGTGGAGCTGCTCGGCTGCAAGCACGGGGCGTGATGCGATGGCGCCTCCTCTCCCTCCAATTCCGCGCGCTCAACGTCCGGCGCACGCGTCACGAGACCCCGACCCACCTTTGCCATTCAGACCCACATGCAGCCCCTCTTCGAGGCCTTCTGCAATAACGACGATGCACGTGCCTTGAATCCTTGATCACGACGCTCCCGCAGAAGTTCTATGTGGCCCAACGCCGCGTCGTCGTCCTGTACAGCCACATGGCGGCGCTCTCAGTTGGCGAGGTCGTGATAGAGGCCGACTACCTCGGGTGCGCGCGGTGGAAACTCGCCGAAGATGGAGAGAGGATGAGGCGGGTGTGGAATTAGGGCAGCGACGCGGTTCTTTTCGTGTCACGGCGGCGGGAATCGCTATGGCGACTACATCCATACATTATTCAGACCAAGATGATGTGTGGCTTGCCCAAGACGAAGGCGAAAGTTCGGCTGGGTTGCATATGGGTCCGATACAGCAGATATGTCAGAAAAAATACGGGGTCAGTACAGTTTTGGACCGTATATGGACATAGAGATCGAGATTAGGGACCGCGATGGTGCGTTTTATGACTTCAAGGACGGGATTAGGGACCGCGATGGTGCGTTTTATGACTTCAAGGACGGTTTTAGACATGGCCAACATCTTCAAGGACAGTGGATGCATTTTACTCGACCCCTGTGAGTGAACCAACAACTCGGCGCCCAGATCAATAACTCCGCGCCCAGTCGCAAAAACCGCGCGCGAAAAGCCGTCTCAACGAGGCGTCCCTCCCGCCCCCTCCCCTTCCAAAATAACTCCCAGCCAGAAATATTTCCAATCCCATCTCATCTTCCCCTGTACGCCGACCCCTCTTGCTGTGTCGCCGCCGCCACCGCCACCGCCATAGCCACCGACGCAACCAAACCCTATATCGATCCCGCAAGGACCCCGTCGAACCCCGTCCTAGAAAGAAGAGAGGCCGACCGGAGCAACCGCAACAATGTTCTACTCGCAGTCGATCCTGGCGAGGAAGAGTCCGCTGGGCACTGTGTGGATCGCCGCGCACCTCGAGCGCAAGGTCAAGAAGACGCAGATCGACGACATCGATATCCCTTCCTACGCCGGTCCGTTTCTTCGCTCAAAGATGCTATCTTTCCTCTCTTCTTCTGTTCATGGGTAGCAACTAACGACGGGGCAGATTCGTAGTCTTTCTTCCAAACTTCGAGTGATTATGATGTGTCGTTGCGCAAAGAAGATGGCCCGGTTGGTCATGGGGAAATAATTTCGTCTGCAGGTTTCTTTGTCTTGCCAAGATTAAGATTTGTCGCAGAAATCCCCCTATCGAGCTTCAGTCCATAGGATTGTCAGTTCAGGCATATGCGGATTCTTAGGTTGGGGTTACCATAGGATCATCCATTGCTTTTTTTAGAATGTTTACTGTGGCAGGTGGAATTTTGTGTAAAGATATGTTCTCGTTTTGTGCAAACCGAACATGTTCGGTTGCCCAGTAATAATAATAGCCGAGTCTGGTCATCTCCTCTGGAAGGTTGGCTTAGCTTGTTCGATCTTTAAGCTGTTTCCCAAGATGTTATGTCTTATCTGCAGCAAAGGCATAATCTTTTAAGCCGATTATGTGCATGTGAGGTATCATTGAGTTAAACTTCCTGTGTTTAGTTGCCTGGAGTCGATTTTTCTCCCCTCAAAGAATTGACATGAGCAACGTAATGTTTCAAGCTGTTTCATGTACGTTAAGAAGTTCTCCTTTTAAAATGGATTCCATTTGCTATATAATTACTCCTGGCGATGCATAAGAAATATACCAGACTGAATTATGTACCAAAAAGATATTCTTCAGGGCTAGAAGGAGTTAGTGATGCAGCTGAGTAAGGATAAACACCATTATATTCACATCAGAACTCAGAAGACCAATAGCTCTGCATTTTTGTGTAAAGGCATATATGCTTTCAGAGATTCACGTTATTTTCCAGTGTGTAAACGGGAAATGGTTATATTCCGATTGTCCTTTTCTTTGCATTTTCGAATTTGGTTATTCTGCACTATTTTTTCTATATGTTTTTTCCTTGTGTCCTGATGCATGTATTGTGCCTTTTTCAGAGTCCATAATGTGCCCCGAGGTTCCAATTGCTCTGAGGTTATCAGGCCATCTTCTTCTAGGGCTAGTTCGTATCTACTCATGGAAGGTGAATTACTTGTTTCAAGATTGTAACCGAATGCTGAGCACAATCAGAACCGCTTTCGCCTCGGTGGAAGTAGATCTGCCATTTGATGCGGACCGTGCTCCTTTTGAGGTCATCACATTGCCAGAAACATTTAACCTTGACGATGTAAACCTGGATGATGCAATTCGTCAGATGGAGTAAGTTTTCTTATCTTCATATTATTGCTTTGTGTGTTATGGAACCTCAATGTAATTATTTCTTTCTTAACTTGCTGATAGTACACCGGATAATCATCGAAAAACTTTTGATCAGATCACCTTGTCTGGTATGTGAAACTCGATATATTCAATACTCAGTATGTTTATTATCATTTCAACATCTGTGTTTAACTATCTCATTTGTTTTGCAGAGGTAGAGTATGTCACGATCACTCTTGATGAGGTATTCACTACTGTTCTTAATTTTCTCTATATATACATGTCCACTCTTGGCGATAACATTATTGTACATATACATGATGCAGGACGGTAGAGCAGAACCATCTCCCGCTGGTCAATCCTTGTTTATTCAGCCTGAACCACCTGAGCAAGGGTATGTATCTCATATAATACTTTTCCTCTTCATTTTGGTAGACTCATCTCTCTTTTTCAATCATGTCCAGGACATTCCCTCCATTCCCTAAGGATGCCATGTCTGTAGATCCTCCAGAGGACAGTTTGCCAGCGAACACTACTAATGGGGAGCAAGACTCACCAGAAAGATTGCGTGAAGCACCCGAGAGCCTGCCGAGCTTTAAAGGTGTTATTGATGGCAGTGACCCCATGGATGAAGATCCGTCGCCCTTCATATACAAGGCCACCACACCACCAGCAATAGACTCATCTTTATCCCCTGGTAGAGGATCTTTGCCTGGGACATCCATTCCCAATGTATCAAGAAGTATCAGCCATGATCCTATTGAAGATGAAGAACCAATCGGCACTGGTTTGTATCTTGCTTGCTAACTCGATTATCTATGTAGAAGATGTGTTTCTTCCTTCACTTCTTAGTTTTCATTAAAATTGGAACAGTTCTGCCATTCTACCAGCAAGTAGTTTTGTTGGATGGTGAAATCTTGTCTAAGATGTATCTACTCTAGATGGCATAAATACCTCCTAATGCAACTATAATTTTGTTTACTTGTATCATTTTAGGAATCTCGGTACCTATATTTGTCCTTGAACCATCTCCACTTCAAGTACATGTTAACAAGAGAAAGAGAACGCTGGAAGTACAGGAGAACAAGAGAAGCCCCAAATTTGATGGTCAATTAGTTTTCTCCAACGCGTAAGCTTCAATTTGGCCCTGACATACAAGGACAAATTCTACTTTTTTTTCTTGAGCAATGTCTAACTCTGGAAATAAAATACATATATTTGTGTGCATATCTGAACTTTGATTGAAATAAATTGCTTAAGAGAATTAGCTATCATCAAATCTTATACTTTGTCACATCAAATGTGTTGTTCAATGTCTGCCAAAACACCTTTCATATGTGAGTCTGTATTGTCATATCGTTTTTTTTTTAAGTATGTGAGTCTGTATTGTAATATCGTCATTGAACATTGGCTTATGAAATGGATTATGTACAACATTCCCATCGTGTTGTCTGGTTAATAATTCGTCTAGCAAATGAAATAGATGTTTCTAGGATTTACTTTGTTGCAACCAATCAATTTGAGCTTTGAACTTTCTCCATCATAATGCTCGCTGTATCAGTGATATTTTTTTCATCACAATAATATGATTTCTGGTGGATGGTGGTGCTCATCATATCAATTAAATTTAATCTTCTCTTTGCACAGCTATATGAAGAAACAAATTGATGGTGACGAACTATGTAAGCTGGTTTCCAAGAGGAATAAACTACCTCATACAGTAGTGGATATGTGGAAATATAACAGGATACGCCAAAAAGACAGCTTCTTCTCTGAACCTTTGATACACGGTAAGCTAATATGCTTGATTCAGCTGGTTTATAGTCTTGCTCTCTAAAGAAACCATGTCATCCTCGAATCTGCTCTTTTACAGGAATCTGTACCGACCTGCATAATACCTACACCGCTGAATTCCCTCGGACGAGTGACTCTGATTCTGTGTCTGCCTCTCATGAACGGGCTACTGATGTTGCAAATGTTGGCGAGCAAGATGCACCTCCTGAATGCCACCTTACCCCCAAGTTTCTAGGAAATGCAGATGTACAACCTGAACAAGACAATGTGAGATCTCCAGGAAATGCAGATGCACGGCCTGAACCTCACCTCACCCCAATGTCTCGAGAAAATGGAGATGCAACACCATTTCATTCGGCACCTGAGCTCCCTCGATTCTCTCCAGGAGGGAATCAATCTCCAGTAAGATACGATGATACTCCTTTCAAGACTCCAGGTAGAACTCCACAGAATAGACCTGGAGGAACTGGTGCTACGATGGAAGTACCAGCAACATATGGGAGTTGTTTATCACCTGGACAAAGTACTCGTGTGTCTGATCCCAGTGGATCTCCGTTCCCATTCAATGACGAACTTGAGGAAGATCTGCCAGATATTCCTGGGCTCATCAATACCCCTAGCATGATATCTAGCGTGGGCACTGGCACCACAGGATTAGGTAGCATGTCTACTAGAACAAGGTAAATGATATATACTCCCTCTGTTCGAAAATATAAGATGTTTGTCTTTTTCTGAAACACATGTACACTTTTTAGTGTGTGGTTTCACTCATTTTGCTTTGAACCTACACACTAAAAGGTATCTAGATACATTCATTTCAGAAAAAGGCTAAAACATCTTATATTTTGGAACGGACGGAGTACGTTTTAAGAGATGCCTTCACTATTATTACTTTTGGAGGAAAACTCTTATGCAAGCACACAGCTTGATTAGTGTTGTTGTATTGCAGGGCTGTGGCTGAGTACTTCAAAAATAAGATATCTTCAGCCACATCACATGATCAACGAGGGAAATTCAGTTTGAACGGAATCCTGGAAGGGAGGACAAGGAAGCAAGCTGCACGCATGTTTTTTGAAACATTGGTAACACTCAGACCCGTAGCTACCTAATTTTTCAGATAATTGCTTGTTTCTGCTGGCTCAGTACTGTATATTTTTTCTCTGTTTCTGATGTTTTGTTCTCAATGCTTTTGTTCTCTAGGCCCTGAAGAGTTATGATTATATTGATGTAGAGCAGGAAGAAGCATATAGTGATATTTCAGTTTCACTTAGACCTTCACTCTCAGCCGCCAAACTCTAAATAACTCAATTCAGAGTCGAGCACTTTAATCCTTCCTCTAATATTAGTCCTGGTTTAGGATCGAGTTGTTTTGGGCATACCACTGTGAGTATTGAGTGCCATGTTATGTATTTCTTTTACTCATCCTGTAGTATTTTGTATTGGTGTCTATGTTTGTGTCAATTCTGTTTCAGAACCTGCCAAGGGTTGTGAGTGTCTGCAATGCAATGGAAATGCATTTTTTTGATTGAAAGTGATTAGCATTTCACCATATGAGCACATTAATTACTCTGCTGGCCATTAACTGATTTCTATTTATATTCATCAATTTGAAAAATCCATTCAGGTTTGCCTAGAAGGGCTTGGACACTTTCAATAATACAGCGGTGCAGCTACATTTGCAGTACGGACCTTATAGAAATACCTAAAAGCAAATGAATCTCCACTATTTATAGGAAAGACC
This sequence comes from Avena insularis, assembly GCA_023614405.1. Classification (NCBI taxonomy): domain Eukaryota; kingdom Viridiplantae; phylum Streptophyta; class Magnoliopsida; order Poales; family Poaceae; genus Avena; species Avena insularis. The sequence continues at coordinate 251,252,840 of CM042696.1, forward strand.
TTAGAAAGTAGCTGGAAAAAGCCATCAGGTCTTTTGCCATCACAGTTGGAGCATAGAGGGTCTTCATCGCGCCAAGGACATCATATTCTTCTGATTTCACGCTTGTTCATATGCAGACTTAGGTTCACTTGAAGGCCTACCACCACTGCTTCCAGAGTCATCTTGAAGATCGCGTAGCGCCTTGGAATTGGATGGCGTATGAGAGGGTAAGGAGGACGGCGCCACCACAAAGTTTGACCTCGAACTGGGTGTTCGGACTCGTGACCAGAAGCTTGCCGCTTCTAGCGAAGCTGCAGCCAGCGACCCAGGGAAAGAGCTGATGGAGGGAGACGAGGAAGCTCCTGCTGTCTTGTGAACACCTGGATTTTTAAGTCCAAATGTCTGTTATGTCATACATCGCAGTCCTAGGAATACCATTTTTGCGAGACATAACAGAATTGATAGCACCGTACATCATCCATTACAAACCATAATAGTCTTACAAATAGTTGATCTCATGATCAAGTCTCAACACCATCAAAGTGGCGGAAATAAACGTTGTAGAGACTCCATCTTCATCATCACATGCAATGCTGACGACGAGAGATGATCCTAGTTATTGTAGACGTCCTGTTGTCCATCCTCTGGATACTCCTCTTCATAATCTGGCCATGGGAATAGCTAGGGACAAAGCCATGAGTACTCTTAAAGTACTCGCAAACTATCACTAATGCAAGTAAAACAATTCTAGTAGGAATCCTAAGCTCTAGGCTTGTTTGCAGTAAGCCAGTTTTATTTCAGAAGTACTTAGTAGTAAAGACCTATTTTAGTTGTCTAGATTACTCAAGTGGAAACATAGTTTTCATTTCCACAACCCTGTTGTGGTCAAGTCAAAGTCATATTTGACAGCGGAACAGTATGGCCATCCAACTATCCATGACCGCGGATGCGGCTATTCGAATAGTTTGACACTCTGCAGAGGTGGTACACTTTCACCATAAAATTCGATACATCCGTCAAGGATAACCTTGAATCATCATACTTGGTATGCGGATAATCAATCATAACCTTCAATTACACACCCTAGTATAGGCACCTCCCCTATGAGCTTGGCCTTCTAGCCATGGCAATTCGCCATCCCGGGAACTGCATAGGTGGTCACTTCTTTCACTCACGGTCACGAGGTAGCCTCAGCTTAACACCTTTTTCCGCGAGGGAACCCATACTGACACATAAACTTCCAGTTAAGCCCTACCCAATTCAGGTATTGTGGTTGTACGGTAAAAGCTGGAATGGTATCGCATCCGAACCCAACCATTAGTTTTTATTCAAAGTCAAGGCACATGCCTCATTCATCATCATCTTCAAGTCATTGTGTTTCATAACCCATGTCAAAACATTTCAATAAAATGACTCATCATTCTAAGGTTTTCATAATCATTTGCTCCAAGTGTTCCCATCTAAAGTGATCAATATTAGTTTAGCACTAGCAACTATCAATGAGGGTATCACTATTAAGGGGTGCTAATCAAAAGTAACTACCCAAGCCTGGTTCTATGCTCTTGATGACATCCGCCCTATTTTTCCACTAATCCCCAATAATTAACTATTTAAGAAACTTTGGTAAAGGAAAAAATAAAGCTTGCAGGTACAAATTGGGATTGGTATAATCAAGGTTGCATCTCAATAGCATGCATGGTTTAGCTTGCCTTGGTTGGTACAGTGGTCGAAGTGCTCCTCTTCTTCTTCGTAGAATTCTTCCTCCTCGTAGCCCGGGTTGATACTAGCGTCTATAAATAAATACGAGGTACACAATCACCAAACAATACTTAGTTACTTCTACTCAGCACACAAAGACTCACACTAGATGATCTAGCATCATCTCAATCACCACATGAAAAAGTGACATGGTCTTATTTATCTTATTTTGGAAATGCAATTTCTACTCATTAAAAAACACTTAGGATTTAATATTCTCCAATTATAAAATATGGGATCAAGTTGACACATGTCATCACCACATATTCCAATACATTGGGAATGTGATTTAAAGTAGATGTCATATATTACAAACTTTAATATTGCTATTTAATATAATTAAAATGACTACCAATGACTATATAGCCATTCTTTTAATCTTAGCCCATGACTACTGCATGTAAAACTATATATTTTTACATATTTAGGTAGATCATGGTAAATATGATTTTTGACAATTGAAATCAACTCAAAAGCATTTATGGTTGATTTTATAAAAATGTTTGAAGTTGAAAAAGTCACTGCCTTGTTATTTTTTACTGTGGGTGATCTACAATTCCAAAATGTTTGAATTCAATGGAAGTGTTTAGAGATTTTCATTTCCTTTCTAACAAAATTAGAATCATGCAATTTGGTTCAATGAATCTTCTTGAATTCAATTTCAAAGTCACCTACATAATAGGATTTTGGAAATAAAAGAAAAACCTACATTTGAATTGCTGGGCGCGCGCGGGAAAGTTACGGGGCCGACCCAACTACATAGTGCACGTGTAGCGGCCTTCACTTACGCTGGCCCCACGCGTCCAACTGGAAACGGTAAGTTATATTCCTAGTCGCACGATTAGAGCACGATCGACGACTCCGCGTCGTCGTCTCCCTCGCACGACGCGCGCGGGATTCAACCCTAACTCTACGGCAGGGGTTGTCAGGGGCTTACCAGGGCTCCAGCTAGGTACGACAGTGCGGGCAGATGAACTGGTCGACACCGACGGTTTGAATGGTGGTCGCGGCGGCTCCTGGGGCGGCTCCTAGCGCTGGCTCCGTTCCGCCACTGCTACGGTGAGCTCCGGTGAAATTCCGACGCTACTAGCTTCGGCTTGCTCCGGGGATGGGTCAGAAAGGTTGCTGGGTGAGAGGTGAATCGAGTGGGGTGCGTTTTGAGACAAGGGGAGGGATCTATTATACCCCAGCGAGGGGAGCATCGGGGCATGGCTCGGGCTCGTCGGCGACGTCGTTATAGTGAGATATGCGAATGGCGAAGGGTGTAGGCCGACGCAGAGCTCCTTGGCGATCGTCATGAGCAGAGTGGCACGGCGAGGCGTGGTCTCAATCGGTCGGGGACGTCCATGCCATCCTCGGGTACCGCGGGCGTTCGTCACGGCGTATGGCGTGTACAAGTCGCGCGGGGTCAAACGGGCATGTCTGGGAGGTTGCTGGCGTCGCGGCGAGTGCATTGATGCGAGGGGAGAGTGAGGCGCGACGTGGTTGTGCGGGATTGCTCGGCGCACTGGCGCGCGCGGCATGGCGGACAAAAAGGGCGCGGCTGTGCTGGCGTCTCCACGGGCTGGCGTTGGTCGAGGCGTACACGAGCGGGTGCGGTGAGGTCACGACTAGCTCCTAGATGTCAAGGGCGAGTGCGGTGAGGCATGTAGCGTCGAGTTCATGTTGGGGTGGCATGGTGAGCTCGGGTACGGTTGGCACTGGTCAAAGGGTCGAGTGAGCGAGGCGCAGCAGCACGGGCTGGTACTGGGGTGAGTGTGGGCGAGTTGTGGAGGCCGAGTGAGGTACAAAGATGATCACAAGGATGATCTAAACAGTGTGAAGTAGGTAGCTCCGTACTATGCTCATAAGGTGTTTGATCAAATGGCCGCAAGAGAAAAAGATTTGAATTTTCAAATTATATTTAGTGGGTTTGCTGATCATAAGCTTGAGAGTCTCTGGTTGCAAGGATTGGCCAAGTGGAGAAGGTTTTGATGGTTTTTGAAAAGTTGCTATCTTGATACATGAGACAGATTCAATTTTGAAAAGTCCTCCAAATGAATTTGAATTTGTTCTGATAAGTTTTGAAAGCTCACTTGTGTTCATTGTCACTTGGTCTAGCAAGGTGAGAAAAGAAACAAAATTGTTTCTGTTTTAAATTATTTATTAGAGATGCTCCAAGTGAGCTAGGCGTTAACATTTGCAAAAGTGACCATTAGCATATATGCTTTATATTTTGATTTTCTTTTGCTTTGGTTTGGTTTTGATTTGACCTAGATAATCTTGTTTTGATCTTTAAACCAATTCTCATCATTTAGAACAAACAAAACATGGCATACCATGCATTCACTCATCATTAATAAACACACACTTGCATTCATAGTTGTTTAAGATTAAAAGTTTTTGTTAACCCTAATTTTGGTTTGCTTGGAAATTGATATACTCATTTTAATATTTTTGAGATGTTACAAACCTTCCTCCTTAAACAGAATCTCGTCCCGAGATTCAACAAAAACTAGGAACTAAAGAGATTTGGAAACTTAGTCCTAATATAATCTTCTCGCTCCTAGGTGGCTTCTTCTTCAGTATGGTTACTCCACTGGATTTTTAGAAACTTGATACTTCTGGTCCGGGTGGTTCTGAAGGCTTCTTCCAAAATACGAATGGGTACTTCACGATAAGTTAAATCCTTGTTGATATCCACGGCTCTGTGATCGATGTTCTTGAAAACTTTGTTTTCTCCAGAACTTCTAAGCATTTACGAAGTAACGAGATATGAAACACATCATGTACAACTAACATCTCTTCATGCAGTTCTAGCTGATAGGATACTTCTCCTCGGCGACTTAAAATCTTGAAGGGTCCGACATATCTGGGTGCAAGCTTCCCTTTGGGTTGAAAACGCTGCATTCCTTTCAAGGGTGATACTTTGAGATACACAAAGTCTCCGATATTGAAGGTCAGTTCTCGGCGTCTTTTGTCAGCGTAACTCTTCTGTCTGGATTGAGAGGTCTTGAGGTGTTCATGGATCTTGTGATCCTTCTCTTCAGATTCTCGTAGGATGTCTGGTCCGAATATCTGACTCTCTCCTACTTGTGACCAATTTAGGGGGGTACGGCACTTCATTCCATACAAAACCTCAAATAGGGCCATTTGCAAACTGGCCTGATAACTGTTGTTGTATGAGAATTCTGTGAAAGGCAGACAGTCTTCCCATTTAGATCCATATTCTAGTACACAGGCTCTCAGCATATCTTCTAGTATCTGGTTTACTCTTTCCGTCTGTCCGTCGGTCTACGGGTGATAAGCTGTGCTGAAGTTCAGTTTGGTTCCTAATCCTTCTTGGCCTTTCTTCCAAAACCTTGAGGTAAACTGGGTTCCTCGATCTGACACAATGGTCTTGGGGGTTCCGTGCAGACTGACTATTCTAGCAATATACAACTCTGCTAGCTTCGGGCCTTGGTAAGTGGTCTTGACGGGTATGAAATGAGCTACTTTGGACAGTCTATCTACTATGACACAAATATAATCATTGCCTCTACTAGATGTAGGCACGTGATGAAATCCATTCCAACGGAATCCCATTTCCATTTCGGAATTTGCAACGGCTGCAAAAGTCCTACGGGTCGCTGGTGTTCCGCTTTGACTCTCTAACAGATATCACACTTGGCGATATAGCTTCCGACTTCTGTCTTCATTTTGTGCCACCAAAATTGCTCCTTCAAATCCTGATACATCTTCGTTCCTCCTGGATGAATAGAATAAAGAGTATCATGGGCTTCCTGCAAAATGACTTGTTTCAACTTTGAATCTGCTAGCACACAGATGTGTCCTTTATACCACATAACACCTTCTTCATCTTCAATGAATCTGGTTACCTTCCTTGTATCGATATGATGTTTAATTCTGTTGATACTGGCATTTCCTTTCCGAGCTTCCTTTATCTGACTGATCAAAGTGGGTTGAAGTTCAATACTGGCTAGGAATCCTTCGCTAACTAGCTCCATTCTAAAATTCTCTAACTCCTCATGCAAACTTGGCTGGTCTGCTTTAATCATGGTGTTTAACCTACACGACAGTCTACTAAGAGCATCTGCTACCACATTGGCCTTGCCGGGGTCGTAGTGAATGTCAAGGTCATAATCCTTGATTAACTCTATCCATCTCTGTTGCCTCATATTCAGCTCCTTCTAGGTGAAAATATACTTCAGACTCTTGTGATCCGATTAAATCTCACAACGGTTACCCATGAGGTAATGATGCCATGTCTTCAAGGCTAAAACTACCGTTGCTAATTCTAAGTCATGGGCGGGATAATTCTGCTCATGTTGCTTTAGTTGCCGGGACAAATATGATATTACTTTGCCTTCCTACATCAACACACACCTGAGACCAATCTTGGATGCATCACAAAATACATCAAAAGGCTTCGTGATATCAGGCATGATCAAAATTGGGGCTGAAATCAATCTCTTCTTGAGCTCTTGAAAACTTGCTTCACATTTGTCCGTCCATTCAAACTTCTTGTCTTTCTTCAATAGCTGGGTCATCGGCCTTGTGATGCTTGAAAATCCTTCAACGAACTTGCGGTAATATCCCGCTAATCCAAGAAATGCGCGGACTTCGGTTTGAGTGGTTGGGGCTTTCCATTCTTCAACATCCTTAATCTTGGCAGGATCGACGATAACTCCTCCTGTTGACAAGATATGTCCTAGGAATCCTACTTCCTTTAGCCAAAACTCACATTTGCTAAACTTGGCATACAACTGATGCTCTCTAAGGGTTTCAAGGATGGTTCTTAGGTGCTGCTCATGGTCCTCTTCTGACTTGGAATAGATCAGAATATCGTCGATGAACAGCACGACAAACTTATCCAAGAAGTTCATAAAAATCTTATTCATGAGATTCATGAAATAAGCGGGGGCATTTGTCAATCTAAATGACATGACATTGTACTCATACAATCCATATCTGGTAGTGAAAGCAGTCTTTGGGATATTCATTGCGCAGATCTTTAGTTGATGATAACCAATTCTAAGATCAATCTTAGAAAACACTCTGGCACCAGTCAGTTGGTCAAACATATCTTCTATCTTCGGGAGTGGGTACTTGTTCTTGATGGTGACGTCATTAAGCTTCCGGTAATCCGTACACAAACGGTTGGAACCATCTTTCTTATCCACAAACAAAATAGGTGATCTCCACGACGAGGCACTTGGTTGTATCAGACCTTTGCTCAACATGTCATCAAGTTACTTCTTCAACTCCACTAATTCGGCTGGGTTCATACTATAGGGTCTCTGAGCTATGGGTCCAGTTCTAGGAACTAATTCAATGACAAAATCGATATCCCGATCTAGGGGCATACCGGGTGACGAGGGTTTAACTCATCAATGCCCATTGTTATGGACTTGGGTTTTGGAGAAGGAGGGAGCGCTGGAGACATCTATCGGCTAGGAAACAAGCACACAGGGGACTCGAAGATTTACCCAGGTTTAGGCCTCGTAGAGGTCCCTACTCCTGCTTGTCCGCTCGTGGAATTATTGAAGAAATGGAGGATTACAATGGTGCGCAGATGCAATCTAGCGAGGGTTGTGGAAACTAGGGTTGCGTGTGTCCTCCTCGCCGCCCCCTCCTAGCCTTTATATAGATAGGCTAGGTCTCGGGTAGCAGGTCGAGTCGGTTACAGGTTAGGGTTTTCCCCTTTGAACTTTCTATCTTTAGCTTCTTCTTGTTCTTCAAGCAATCGAGAGTCCGTAGGTTACTCGAGTTCTTCATTTGGGCCTTGGCGACACCATGGGCTTCCATTGTATTCAGACCATATATACCAAGCTCGAGTACCTGTAGGGTATACCCATGTCAGTAGCCCCCGAGTGTCCAGTGGAATCACAGATTCGGGTGGGGACTTTATGAATCTTTTTCGAGTGCATGACTGAGTATGTTTTTCGAATGCTCCGTTTGTGTCGTAGGGATTGTTGATGTGCATGCCTGATTTAACCGATGTATCGGTATCAGTTAACTACCTTAGGGTAAAACAACGCCATCTACTCGAACTCGAGTCCCCGGACTCGAATCTGGAAAAGTGCTGGTGTAATTCGACTCAAGCCGCGGAGGTCTTACGGGAGTCGAATTCCAGTATATGGGTGTGAGCACTCGACGCGTCCGTCAAGGCATGTTCGTCGTACCTATTGGCACAGATATATTTCTGGTAGTGCGCACAAAATGCGTTGCCAGGCCTTATTCAGGTCTTATCTTCACGCTGCAAGCGCGACATCCGAATTTTGTCATCGCGGAGATGATTCGGGTGACCCAGGAGACGCAGTCTCTTTGTAGGGAAATATCATGAGGCGGTGTCGCCATAAGCTTCGGGTGTGGATATTATCAACACACAGTATGATGTACAAATAATCATAGGGTGCGCGACCAGCGCTCCCTATGGGAGTAGCCCCCGAGTGCCTGGTTGAGTCGAAGACTCAGGCAGGGACTAAATAACTTTTGTGACTGCTGTCGTCTTTTGTCTGCTTGTTTAAGTCAAATTTATTTCCAGCGCTCCCTATGGGAGTAACCCACGTCCATAATCGAATCGCAGATTCGAGCGGTTGGGTTTGCCTCGATTGTCCATGTTCCTGCAAAAATAAAAAATAAAAAATCGTAGGGTGCGCGACCAGCGCTCCCTATGGGAGTAGCCCCCGAGTGCTTGGTGGAGTCGAAGACTCGAGCAAGGACTAAATTAGTCGAAATCTTCTGCTGTCCTATTTTGGATGACGTCAATGCTGACGATGCGATGACCTCAGTTGCCCGCGTGAGCAAGTTTGACGGGACGTGACGAGCGGTGGGTCCCATTGTCTGACTCTGACTTGACCGGGCATGCGTAATCTTTGTTTTAACTGTGCCTCCTCGATTTCCGTGCGTAATGGGGGTAGTGGGGGACGGTTCATGCTTCAAGTCCTCCACGTGTCGAGCTTGATGAATGCCACGCATCTGGTAGGGTTTTTCCTGACCGTTAGATTGCATCTTCCAGAGGGTTAAGTAGTGATGTTGCGACGGTAATTTTCACATCTGCTTCCTCTCTGCCTTTGCCTCTGTCGCCATTGCTGCTGCTCCTCTGCTTCTTTGTGCTCCTCTGCTTCTTTGTGCTCCTCTCCTTCACGGCGCTGGACCAGCTCCGCATTTTTCCTAGTTACTTTCTCCGGTCACACCGCCACCGTAGAATGGGGAAGAAGAAGGGAGGTGCCGTGACCGATTCTGCCGCCGCCACGGTTGCTGCGAAGAAGAAGGGTGGCTCCGCCGCTGTGGGCACCAGCACCAGCACCGCCAGGAAAAAGAAGGGCATGGGCACTCGCGTCACCAATGGTGCGTGGCGTGCATCCATGATCAAGTCTTTAGAGCTTCGTCTTCTACGCCAAGACGGAGTTTTGTCTTCCGCAGCCGCCGACGCGCGTGTTCCTGGCAGCGAGGTAATCCCCTCTCCTCCTGCCGGCTTTCGGGTGATGTTCCTAGTGTTCATCATCCGCGGTCTCTCGTTGCCCCTGCATCCTTTCTTCAGGGGCCTTCTCTGTTTTTACGGGCTCCAGCTCGATCAGCTGTCCCCAAACTCCATCCTCCATGTAGCTTGCTACATTACTCTTTGCGAGTGCTGGCTCGGAATCGAGTCGCACTTCGGTCTCTTCAAGCCCCTCTTCAAGCTGAAGCGCCAATCGACGTCTGGCTTCGTAGTCTACGATGTAGGCGGCTGCAGTATCCACGTCGACTCCTCCACCACATACTTTGATATCAAACTCACGGCGTTTGTCCAAGGATGGAGGGACAAGTGGTTCTACATCCGCGACCTGAAGGCCGACGGAGACCACTTCGGACTCGCGCCCTTCGATCCCGCGACACCGTGCAAGAGGAGGCGCTCCTGGAAAAACGTAGTGATGCCTGGCGAGTCCGCGGAGACAGATGTGCTATACGATCGTGTCTGCGACCTCGAGAGTCGCCTGGGTAAAGAGGAGGGAGGCTGCGCCCTCATTCGCACATGGCTGTGTTGCCGCGTCCAGCCCCTACAGGCCAGAGTCCACCCCATGTTCCAGTGGGCTGGCGCGGACGATGTCACTCGCGTATCTGTCGATGGCATTTCTGCGAGTGAAGTAGATAAAAGGGTTCGACTGGTCACCAAGTACACCGCCAAGGATGTGCTTCCCAATGACCCAGACGTTCCTCCATTTGATGCTGCTAACCCTCCTCCTGAGGTACAGTCGTGCTATGTAGTAGCTTTGCTTTGTCGACTGCTTTTTTGCTGTTGCATGACTTTGTGCTAAATTGTTTTCTGTATGCAGGATTGGGTGGTGTCACCCTGTATGCCCCCTCTTCCCGAGGGGGTTATCCCTCGTGAAGCCTTGGAAGAGGACGAGTCGGAGTCGACCGTCCCATCTGATGTGGAGGAGGAAGCCCCCGATTCGAGTGGTCCGGACACTCGCAAGCGTTCGCGCAACAAGGATTCGGATGTGCCGTCCCCTTCGACTCCAGGAGGTGCAGGTGTTGGTGCAGAGTCACCGATACCTGCCGTTCCTGTGAGTGCCGTGGCGCCATCTTCTCGCAAGAAGATGCGGCTGCCGAAGGAGTCGTCCTCGGAGTCGGGGGATCAAACCTTCGATTTTGATAAATTTGATTGGTAAGTATTCGAGTCTTCCTTTTGGTTCTTCTTTGGAGTTGCATTCTCTTGATGTTGGTTTTGTTCTCACCAATGGTCGCCGCTCTTTCCTCGGGCGACGTCCAATTTTTGAAGGAATCTGGAGTCGCGACCTCCAAGGCCAAGAAAATGGCTGAGCGCACTCCTTCTCCTCCATTGGCGGCCCACTCCAGGCATAATTCATCAAGTTATCCACACAATGTGGAGCACCAGATGGTTATCCGGACGTCTGCAAATCCATCGACTTCGGAGTCTTTGGAGGATCATGTAAGTATAGTATATCTTATTCTGATGTGGCAAATGAATTTTCATCTATGCCATCTGTTGATCCTTTATGATGTCTTCTGCCGCAGCTCGTTGTGAAGAAAGCCGCTCGCCTTGCGGAGCAAGTGCTTGTGATGGGTCGTCAGCACACAATGCTGGACAATCGCCATCATGCGGTGGAAAGTGAGTGTTCCTTATTTTTCTTTCCGCATCCTTGTGATATAGTCGACTGACGGTCTACCGTTGCTTGTGTCACAGCTGAGCATAATGCCCTCCTTCGTAGCACTGCTTCCATGGAGAAAACGCTTGCTGCGGCAGTGAAGAGCCGTGATGAGGCAATCACGACGCTAAACGAATCACGGAAACGCGAAGAGGATCTGCGTGCCTCCATCGCAGATAGGGGGAAGTTGTTCGAAGAACAGCTTTTCTCGATTGCCAAGACTCCCTTAGGTATTTCCTGATCTTCAATTTCACCAGTTGCATCTTCTGTCGACTTTGCTATTTTATACTTATTTTTGTGCCAATGCTTGATTCTTGTTTAGATGCCAGCGGTCTGACCTTTGACGCGTGGGCTCTCCGTCGTGATGATGCATTGGCGGGTGCCATCTCGGCAGTCGAAGACCGCAGTGCTGCCGTGCAGGGGACACTCACCAAGTCCAAGGGCGTGCTCAGTCGCCTCCGGGAGGAGCTGGCGCCCAAAGCTAAGTTGATCGAGAATATGGATGAGCTGGTGGAGTCCTTTGCCGGAGGCATTCCTTCACGCTTCAAGAACTCACTCCGTGTGGCTGGTGCTTCAATGTCACTTGCCATGGTTCAAGCACACGGAGTCAAAGTTGATCCTGCAGCTAGCCTGTCATGCCGATGGCCGATGCCAGGTAGTTTTTGCTCCCTTCACATCGCCAGGCAAGTACGGCCCGCAGATGATCAACACAGTTGCGAAGTACTATGAGGAGCTTCAGCAAGCCAAGAAGATGGCTAAGGCTGTGACGTTAGGGGCCGGGGGAAAGTCTGTGGCGTCTGACACCGCCACAGACTCGATGAGGCCCCCAAAACCGAAGTCGAAGTCAAAGAAGCCAATCGCTCCTCAGTAGTCACATCTTGTAATAGAATAGCTTATGTCTTTTTGTTGAGAACATGCCTTTTGGCAAATGTATCTGCTGATACTTTGTTGATCTTGAATGCACTTGAGTCTTTTGTCCATGCCTCGCCTTAGTCCTCTTATTGTCTCTTGCTTGACTTGTGATAGGGCATATCGAGTGATCCTTTGCAGGAGCCTCAGGATTCGCCTCCCCTTGATGACACTTTGGCACCGCCACGCTCAAGGGTGGATGAGCTGTCTCTACTCTCGCGACTCCGTGATCGCGTGAAGCAGTTGGAGCATGAATTTCCCGTACTCCGCGGAAATGCGGATGTATGGAAGTCGAAGGCGGAGAAGACCGCCGCCCGACAACAATATCTGCTAGGGGAGGTGACGCAGCTGGGCGACCAATTCAAATGTTAGTCTTCTTCCTTCCTGTCGTTTCTGTGTAGTCACTCGCAGTAGTTAGTTGTCCTCATACTTTGCCTTTTCTTGGTATAGTTGTCAGCGCACGCCATCCATAGGATGAGAAGGATATGATTGCCATTCGCATGAATGACCTGACCCAAGAACAGCTTCAGGCGAGTGGATACTTCTAGGTAGATCATGATCGCGCAATCGCATTGGTGACCCTGCAGGATCGTGCATCACGAGTGTTGCACTTCTTGAAGAAGTCGCAATCATGCTTGAGGAATATTTACCAGACGATGTTCCCGTTGGACGTCATTCCATCGAGCCTGCTGGCCCTTCTTGCTAAATTCCAGGACTTGAGTGCGGCCCGCGAGTGTGTACGGCAACAATTAGTGGCTGGTGCCAAGGCTGCTCTGTCACTGGTGCGACTGCATAGGCCTGATGTGGACGTTGCAGCAGTTGCGGCCAGACCGCCAGCGCCGCCAGCAAGTTCGACTTGGAACATGGTTCCGCACTACCAGGCGGTGGATCGCCCAGCGGAGGACATCGTCGACTTCTTCGAGGAGCAGACCAACGTTCTTTTGCTATAATAGTAGTTTAGTTTGTATCCTGCACATAGTTGTACCAGTGTTGTAAAGTTCGTATATATGCTGTGTATAATTGATTGACAGTGATGTGTAAAGGAGCTTGTTAGCGTGTATGTTTTGTGAGTGCGTTGCACTATGCGATTCCTTTTCGTTAGCCTGACTTGTGTTTATCTCAGCCCCTTGCCAACCTGTCAGGTGGGTGGCAGCTGGGTTGGTGTTTATCAAGGGTTTCGATTGATGCGTGATGTCTACGTACTTCTATTCTTGTAGACAGTTGTTGAGCCTCCAAGTGCAGAGGTTTGTAGAACAACAGCAAGTTTTCCCTTAAGTGGATCACCCAAGGTTTATCGAACTCAGGGAGGAAGTGGTCAAAGGTATTCCCTCTCAAGCAACCCTGCAATCAAGATATAAGAAGTCTCTTGTGTCCCCAACACACCCAATACACTTGTCAGATGTATAGGTGCACTAGTTCGGCGAAGAGATAGTGAAATACAAGTGGTATGGTGATAGAAAATAGCTTGATAGCGTGGAAGAGACTAAAGGCAAACTGAAATAATGATAGAAGCAAGCAAACATGTAATAGATCTAATAGCAAATGGTGTTTTAGTGCTTAGAAACAAGGCCTAGGGATCGTACTTTCACTAGTGAACACTCTCATATAAATATATTATCTTCATGACACTACTCTTAACTACTCTCCGGTTGAACACTCTAATCGATGGTAGGGATATAACAGCACACCTCAAAGTAAGCCTTTCCCATCTAGAAAACCCCACACTGTCACCTTGAGTACTAGATGAGTCCAACAAACATCACAATTTCATAAAGACATCCAACTCCAAATATAACTCATAACAAGTATTTGTAACCTCTAGCCTAAGTGCCACCATGGTGTGCACACTGTCAACTTCACACACATGGGGAGAGCAGAGATCTATTAAAGCACTTGAGTAGCAAGGTAGATCTATTTACAAGCTCATGATCTCAATAAGATCATGCATAGAGAGAGATGGACACATAGCTACCGGTAGAACCCTTAGCCTCGAGAGAGAACTACTCCCTCCTCATCATGGGAATCAGCAATGGTGATGGAGATGGCGGTGGAGATCGATGGAGATGGCTCCGGGGGCACTTCCCCGTCCCGGCAGGGTGCCGGAACAGAGACTTTCTGTCCCCCGAATCTCCCCTTCGGTGGCGACGGCACATCGGAACTTTTCGTGGATTTCTGATTGACGAACTAGGGTTTTTGTATCAGGAGGCTCTTATAGGCGAAGGAGGTAAGGTCGGTGGCCGGCCAGGGGGCCCACACCATGCTCGGCGACCTAGGGTTGCCTGTGCTAGGGGGTGTGGCCACCTGTGCCCCTCTCCGACTCTCCTTCGCCCGTGAGTCTTCGAAAATAGTAACTTTGGCTTTTGTCCCGTCCAATTTCGAGAATATTCATTTTCTGACTTCCTGGAACCAAAAACAGCAGAAAACAGGCAACTGGCACTATGGCATCTTGTTAATAGGTTAGTCCAAGAAATCATATGAAAAGTACTCCAAAGTTGGAACAAAACACAAGAAAGTAGATAAAACCAAGCATGGAACATCAAAAATTATAGATACATTTGCAATGTATCAACATCTCCAAGCTTAACTCCTACTCGTCCTCGAGTAGGTATGTGATAAAAAGAAAGAATAATTTTTGAGGTGACATGCACCATCATAAACTTGATCAAAGTATTTGTAAAACATTGATAGCTGGGATCATAGTACTTCAATCATAACATGAAAGACAGAGTTCTAGCAATAAGACAAAGAAACTATGTTGCAACACGAAAAGGCACAAACAAAATATTCATGAATAACAATGCTTGTTTGTTTGTTTCACATAAAGAAAACATAGCATAGTGGCATTCAGCTTGTCCCTCATAGAGTAGCAAACATAACTGCATAGGACACCTTCAAAGTTCATAAGAGTGACTAGATACAAATAGTTTAAAACAAGCAATATCAAGGTATGCATCAATCAACTAGTCTTGGGACAATGCACATAGAACTAAGAATGGCCACTATGCTCTCAAAGTAGGTGCATAAAGATAGAAGGTGGAGACTCAATATATAAGTGGAAGAAAGGCCTTCATAGAAGGAAGTAGGGATTCAAGTCTCATAAAGAGCTTCCAAAAATTATGGTACTTATAGCTTTCAGCTCTCATTGCCCCTATCATAAGCATCTTGAAGTGATTAAGGTTAAAGTGAACAAACTATGGTGTACATGCTTGACGAAGTATGAGTTAGGAATCTCATGTCCCTTGAATATGAGGGCCGCTCCTCATGCTACTCAAGTTTAGTCACCGGTAAGTTCTTTTCATCGTAAGTACATGTGTATCATAGAGAACCGCCAACGGGGTACCCCTTGCCCGATGATACGGAAGAATCCCCATATCAAAATGACAAGGCAAGCAGACAACGAGCATCTCAGCAATCTTCTTATTTACCATGGGAATATGGTGCTTTTTTCTATCTTTCCTCTTTTCATAATCTTTTTTTTCTTTTTCTCTTTTTTTTCTCAATAT
This sequence comes from Avena insularis, assembly GCA_023614405.1. Lineage (NCBI taxonomy): Eukaryota > Viridiplantae > Streptophyta > Magnoliopsida > Poales > Poaceae > Avena > Avena insularis. Next base: position 251,268,123 of record CM042696.1, read on the forward strand.
AGGAATCTTTTTTTATAAGAAGAATGCTTCATAGACAGCTCATTATGGTTACGCTGCAGGTTTCCACCATGTGAGCATGGATTAGACCAGCGGCCCAGGCGTTTCTCTAACACATATACATAACTCCATGGACTTACCAGCTCCCCTTTCATTTCACACCGACGACATCCATATACAAAAGAGCATGATATCAACTAGGTATAAGTACCATGTGCAATGTTGAAAGCGTTCCCCATGAAAGCATGGTTCTGCTAATTCCCAACAAATAAGTGCAAGCATATACAACATAGACGACACAATGGTTCAAGTTTATTAAGGGCAAGAAAAGTAAAGTGTGCCATCAAGTTCGTGAGAGCTTTAATCACTAGTTTTCTCATAAAAAGTTTAATTTGGAAGGTAAACAAAAACATGAATATACTTGGAATAGCATAAGCTAGTAGGTAGGTATGGTGGAATCTTTGGAATAACTTGGTTTAGGGAGTTGGATGCATGAGTGGAACTCATACTTGGTCTGTGAGGCTAGCAAAAGACTGGGAGCGACAAACTAAGAGAGCAATAATGGCCATAATCATGCAGAGCGACAAAACATCATTGATCAAAGCATAAAGTGATACTACAAGTTGAAAACTAAAGGATCATAAAGGCTATGGTGACTTGGGATAGTCATAACATGGTGTGAGCATGCGCCAAGTCAACCCAAATAAAGCATCAAAGGAGAATACCACTATACTATGCTTTAATATGCTAAAACAACGCAAGTTTCATCCAAGGCACATTAAGCAATCTCAATTGTTTATAACAATTCATGCTACATCAAAGAATACTAAGCATAAATCCAAAACAATATCAAGCATGGCATGACAAAGCATAGGCCACAGTCAAAACAAGCTCTTTTTACCACATAAGTATGAACTTTCTTACTCTTTTCCAAACCAAACCAAACTATTTGAAAGCCAATGTATGAAAGAGGGGGTCCAACCAATTTATTCAGAAAACTAAGAAAACCAAGCAAACAAAAAACCAAAACAAAAACGAAAAAAAAGACGCTCCAAGAACAACACAACTGTGCATGAAACAATAAAAATGAAGCGTTTGGAAGAAACCTGGGATTTTTATTGATGAAGAGGGGGATGCCTTGGGCATCCCCAAGCTTTGAAGATTGTACTTCTTGGATATTTCTTGGGGTGACACGCGTGGCATCCCCAAGCTTGAGCTTTAGTCCATCCTTCATCTCATTACTCATTCCTTCCATACACCTGAAATTTTTCCTTCATACAAAACTTCACACAATCTTTATTAGCAATATTAGTGCACTCAAGATAATAAGTCTTAAGGTTCAGTTCCAAGACCAAATAAACTTCCATTAGAACACTAGCAACTGTAGCACTTCCCTCAAAAATCTCAATTCCCCAAAAGAACTCAAAGAGGAACCAACAAGAAGCAAATGCAGAAAATGGCAGAAATCTGTCAAAACAGACCAGCATGTAAAGACGATTTTTTTGAAGACCTTATTTTGATCAAATCAAAAAGTGTTGAACTAATGAAAGTTAGATAACAACCTGGGGCAGAAGCAAAAAATTTCACGCCTCAAAAGGACGTACAGAGATTTTACACGAATTTTTACGGTGAAGCACAAAAATCTGTTTCGGGACAGCAACTTTCCCAATCATTACTTCTCTCTCATTAGAGGTTACTCTTGGCACAAAAAGCAAATAAAAAGGATAAGGAGCGGTTATTACAGAGGTAATAACTTCCAAGACTCATCTAAAACTTTTGGGTTATCTCCCAATAAGTACTTTTCTTTAACGCCTTTAAGTTAGGCATTATAGTTTGAGAAGATGCTCACATAAGAAATATGAATTGAAGTAAAAGAGAACATCAAGAAGCAAATTCAAAGCACATTTAAGTCTAACCCACTTCCTATGCATAGGAATCTTGTAAATAAACAAGTCATGAAAGCACAAAGCAACAAGCATAGGAAAGCAAAACAAGTGCAACTTCAAGACTTTCAACATAAAGAGGGGAAACTTAATATTGTTGAGACACATAAAACCATGTTTCCCTCTCTCATAATAACTTTCAGTAGCATCATGAATAAAATTAACAATATAACAATCACAAGAAACATTCTTATCATGATCCACATGTATAAAAGAATTAATACTCCCCACATAAACATAGTCATTCTTATTAATTGTAGTGGGAGCAAATTCAACAAAATAGCTATCATTATTATTCTCATCACCATAATCATCAAATATAGGAAGCATATTGTAATCATAATTAATTTCCTCCTCAATAGTAGGTGGACTGAAAATATCATATTCATCATTATAATCATCATATATTAGAGGTTTGGTATCATCATAAGCAATATAATAGCTATCTTCCAAAGCTGGGGAACTAAAAAGATCATTTTCATAAAAATAGCTTCCCCAAGCTTAGACTTTTCCATAGTATTAACAATAATGGTGTTCAAAGAATTCATACTAATAACATTGCTATTAGCACGCAAATAAAGTTCCATAGGTTTTTTAATTTTCTCTTCAAACACTTCATGTCCTAACTCAAGATAAAGACTATAAAACTCTCTAATTTTTTTGTTGTTTTCCATTAAGCCTAACTAGTGAAAACAAGAAACAAAAAGACAAAATTGTAGAATCTAAAGGAAATAACTTCGAGCACTCACACTGGAGGATGTGAGTACCTTTTACCTTACCTCCCCGGCAATGGTGCCAGAAAATAGCTTGATGTCTACGCACTTCTATTCTTGTAGACAGTTGTTGGGCCTCCAAGTGTAGAGGTTTGTAGAACAGCAGCAAGTTTTCCCTTAATTGGATCACCCAAGGTTTATCGAACTCAGGGAGGAAGTGGTCAAAGGTATTCCCTCTCAAGCAACCCTGCAATCAAGATACAAGAATGTAACTACCTCGGTGAATTACGCTCCTAGTTACAAGCCTGGATGAGCAGAAATGGTTGAAATAGTACGGTGGGGCCCAAATGCCACTCACAGGTAGACCTTTCGGCCGTCCCAACCATTTCCAAACATCGGGACAAGAACGGGCGGCGTAATCGGCAGGCGAAGGGATTAACTACATACACAAATGAGTATGTATGCAAGCCACCATACAATGGTTCTCAGAGTCATTCCATCTAAAAAGAAAGGAAATATTGCAACGCCATACGGCAAGATCCAAATATCCTAGATAGATATAATAGTTTAGGATATCTCCTCATACATCAAACATCAGAGTATCAAGCGGAAGCGAAAAACAAGGTCCGAGTACGGATAAGAAGCAAATCGGCATAAGATGCCCCATAAATAAACACATCCCGCCCACAGATCTCATGGATCCCCGTTCCCGGAATCTCTACACCGAATGATCGTTGCCCACATCGTCCGTCTCCTCCACCCAATATCCATCTTGCGCATTTACCTGTTCATCTGAATCAAACAATTTATCGTGTGAGACCCTAGGGGTACTCAGCAAGTCTTTATGCCTCTAAAGGGGAAACAACCTGGGGTGACGCAATAGCAGCAAAAGATAAACCCTAACAATTCTAGAGATACTCGCTAACCATCCGCCTAACCAGAGATAGACGGATGTCCGTGAATTAATAACAACAGTTATAATGGTAATGTCCACAGATCCATCCTCCTCCTCGCCACCGACGAGGAAGCGATTTAACAACCCCCATCCTTTGGCAGTTTTATTATCCATTCCATGAGTGTTGCACTATTTACTAGTCCGTACTTAGTCAAATAAAAGCGGTACTTTAGTTATTCTTGTCTATGATCGAGAAATGTGCTCCAAGTCGTCCATAACATGACACGGCTTTCGAGAAAGTTTTACCGCAGGGTGCACAAATAGCAACACACACTCGATCAACCTCGAAAACCAAATCAAAACCCAACGATCCGACAAAGCGATCACAGGATTCAGAATATTTCAGGGGCCACCCATTAAGCTACCATGACGAAGTTGGCCGACTCGAGATGGACTCAAGGTTTGCCAATGGCTGAAACGATCGGGAACCGAAAGTGTGACTGGCTTGTCGATACCATGAAAACACTCGCTCTAAACAAGACAAAAGATTACTGCACAATTTTAAATAAAGCAAGAAAGCATGGCATAAGTACAGATAGTAAATAAAACCTCAAACTAGTTTGTGGCCCCAAGAAATAAGAAAGAATCAAGCTCTGGCTCAGGTGGTTCATAAGCCTCCGGATGTGGATAGCGAATATTCAAGGAACAGGAATCAAGTACTGGGTCCCACGGACACAAGTGAGCCTGAAAACCAAATAGCAAATATGGCTCACGGTGCCACTTTCATTAGTTATCCCATTACTACTCAGTTAAGTTGTTTAGGTACCTCATTATCCATCGACACTCACATACCCTACACATGATGTTCTACGACTGCATGGCTCAAACAACTCCTGTAGTAATGGCTCATGGGATGGAGGAACAAGCTTTGGGTTTAAAAGTAAAGGCTATGCAATACTTGGGATTCATTAATGCAATCGCGACTCAATGATGCAAGAATAAGATAGAGGCAATAGGTACTATATGTATGCAAGCATGTGGTAGTGCTTGCCTGGCAGCTCAGTTGAAGCGAGAGAAGGATCTGGGTAGTGCTCCTGGGTATCTTGGTATATCCCCTGCTCAGCGTCTATTCGAAGAAGAACCAAACAAACAAGGGCCAACATAAATAAAGTGCACAAGCATATGAATAAAATGCGACAAGCAAACAATCATGCCATGATGAATGATGCACAATTTGCATGGCAATAAAGTAGCATGGCATGGGTGAGGTGTGGAATACAAGAATAAATCATTTTATTGAGTTTTGGCCCCATTTTATCCTCAAATAAGTTGCTGTAATCTTTATTTTTATATGATGCATGCTGCAAAACAGAACAAGGAATGCATAAACAGAAAGGTCTCGTCGAGCTAATCATTTTAGACATATCATTTGTCAAATTTGGAGTTATAAAACAAAAGTTATTAATTAATTAAGAAAAAGGGCATTTTATTGTAATTTTAATCAACTTGAAGAATTAAATTGTTCAAAATACATTTTGAATGAAAGATTTGAATTCCTCACATTTTTCTGATTTCAAAACATATATTATTTGTATTATTTGGAAAAATATTTGAAAAGTTATTTGAAAACAGATTTAAATTTGAATTTGAATTAATTTTGAAAAGATTTGAATTAAATGAAATAGATGAAACTTTTCACTTAGGCAGATACAGACCCACCACGACGGGTGGGCCTGTCGACCGGGACACCACATGTGGAAAACATTCTATCATCATGAGGTCGCCTAGCCACAGTGGATGACAAAGTGGGCAGAGACATAGGTCCCACGCGACAGCGAGGTCAAGGGTGGACCACGTGGCGCAGCGAGGGAGCGCGGGTTGAGAAGCCCAGAAGCCTGGGTACCTTTTTGCAAAAAGACTGGGAGGCTGACAGGTGGGACTGGCGGACCGCGGGTTAGGAGAAAAAAGATGCAGGGGGTGTTGGAATTATGCCCTAGAGGCAATAATAAAGATGTTATTATTATAATTCTTGTTCATGATAAAGTTTATATTCCATGCTAGAATTGTATTAAGCGGAAACATTAATACTTGTGTGGTTTGTGAACAACACCGTGTCCCTAGTACGCCTCTATGGACTAGCTCATTTATCAATGATGGTTAAGGTTTCCTAACCATAGACATGAGTTGTCAATTGATAATGAGATCATATCATTGGGAGAATGATATGGTGGATGACCAAACTAAGCGAAGCAATTAGATCGATGTCATCGTGTTCGTCTTTCGAAGCTTTTCTTATGTCAAATATTTTATTCCTTAGACCATGAGATAATACAACTCCACGGTATCGAAGAAAGCTTTGAGGTCATCAAACGTCATCCTATGAGAGGGTGATCATAAAGGTGTCTCTCAGGTGATCGGAAAGTATCTGTTGGGTTGTATGTATCGAGATGGGATTTGTCCCTCCCAAGTCGGAGAGATATACTTCGGGCCCACTCGGTAATCGATATCAACACCGCTTGCAAGCATGTGGTTAAGGAGTTAATCACAAAGTGATATCGGATTACAGAACGAGTAAAGTACTTGCTGTGAACGAGATTGAACTAGGTATGACGATACCGACGATCGAATCTCGGGCAAGTAAAATATCGCGAGACGAAGGGAATATATATATGGGATTGATTGAATCCTGGCATCGTGGTTCATCCGATATGATCATCGATGAATGTGGGAGTCAATATGGGTGCCTGCACCGCTGTTGATTATTGATAGAAGATCATGTCGCATATTCTCGAACCCACAGGTCACACACTTAACGTGTATCGGCTAGGATAGATTGGATAATTGGTTTATGAATTTTGTTGAGTCTTGGATGGGATCCGGATATCACGAGAGGTTCCGGAATGGTCCGGAGAATAAGATTCATATAAGGCATGCAGTTTTTGGAGTTCGGAATTGTTCCGGATTAATCGGTATTGTACCGGAAGCTTCTAGAACCTCCCGGAAGGGGGCCAACGTGGTCCCACCTTCCGGGAGGGGGCATGGGCCTATGAGGGAGTGTCCTGGCCGCATTGGGCCAGGGGCACAAGGCCCCATAGGGCCCAGCCAATCCTAGAGAGTTTAAATCGTTTAAACTAGAGATAAGATAAGATAGGATTTCTAGATAAGGGAGAGTTTAAATTGTTTAAACTAGAGATAGGCTTGGAGGAGAGGCTAGGGCTGGCCGCACCCTCCTCTATATATAGAGGGCTGGTGCGCCTCACACACCCTTACACCTTCCTCCAAACCCGGTTGCCTGCCTTCCTCTCTCCCTCCCGATTGTTTGTAGGCGAGAAGCCTGTGGCAGAAATTCTCCACCATATACACCACGCCGTCGTGCTGTAGATCCAATCTATCTCTCCACCATACTTGCTGGTCCGAGGAAGGAGGAGACGTCGAGGTGCCGCACGTGTGCATCTCACGGAGGCACCGCCACTTGTGGTGCTAGATCGGATCGGATCGCGAGGAGGAGAAGCGAGTACGACTACATCACCCACGTTCCCGATTTAACGTTCACGCGAATCTTCAAGGGTATGAAGATCTAATCCAATCTCTCTTGTTGTTTGCATCTCCTAGATTAGATCTTGGCTTTCCCTCTGCTCGCTCAGAGAAAATTTTGATTTACTATGCTGCGAAACCCTTCAAAGGTATCGAGCTAGATCTATGCGTAGATGTGTTTCACGAGTAGAACGCAACATGGTTGTTGCGCGTTGATGTTTTCTGTTGCAAGCCTCTTGTTTGTGTTCTTCTTATGGCGCTGGATAGTGAGATTGAAGCGGTCCAGGCCAACCTTACGCGACGTCGTCATGAGACCGACTCCGCACTTGACGTGTGGCTTGTACCATACATGCGGCCGGTGGATGCTTTCTCACTATAGTTGTCATGGGATTAACACCGAGTTTGGCAACCATAATATCACCGTTGTGGCTTTTCGTAGGTAAGAATCGTTCTTAGCATCTACTCCCATAAGCCACGTAAAACATGCAACAACAAAGTAGAGGCGTCTAACTTGTTTTTGCAGGAGTGTTTTCGTGATATGGTATGGCCCAAGATGTGATGTGTATAATGTATGCGATGATCATGTTTTGTAATGTTTCACGACTTGCATGTCGATGAGTACACAACCAGGAGCCATATGGTTGTCTTTATAATTGTGTATGACCTGAGTCAACTTCTTAGATGCCATGTAATAGCTTTACTTTATCGCTAAGTAGTTAGCAATAGTTGTAGTTGCTATTCGTGGTGGAGGCAATCATGGTGGAGTGATGGAGATCATGCGAACGCACAAGATGGAGATCATTCTTGTGAAGATTGGCTATACCATGTCACATAAAGTTATATGCATGTGATGTTTATCCTTTTATGTATCTTATTGTGCTTAGATCGTGACGGTAGCATTATAAGATGATTCCTCACTTAAAGATCAAGATAAAAACTGTGTTCTCCCCAAGTATGCACCGCTATGGAAAGTTCGTCGTGTCCAAGCATCACGTGATGATCGGGTGCTATAGACTCTACGCCACATACAACGGGTGCAAGCCAGTTTTGCACACGCGAAATACTTGGTCTAGCTTGACGAGCCTAGCATGTATGCACATGGCCTCGGAACACAAGAACTGAAAGGTTAAGCATGAGTCATATGAATGATATGATCGACACTTCGTTGTCCACCATTGAAACCACATCTCTTCTCGTGAAGATCGGATTAGGTGTGGTGAATTTGGATCGTGTTCACTAAACAACTTGAGGGATGTTGAATTTAGTGGGAGTTCATCTAGTAATTTGATTAAGTTGAACTATTTATCATGAACATAGTCTAAATTGTACTTGCAAATACTGTAGATCACATGGCCAAGTCCAACTTCAACTTCAATGTTTTTTGCTGAGAAAGAAAAGCTTAGAAACAATGGGTCTAACTTCACCAACTGGTTCTGCAATCTGAGAATCATTCTCTCTGGCGGACAAAAGGACTATGTCCTTGAGAAAGCGTTAGGTAACCCCCCTGCTGCAACTGCGCTGGCTGATGAGAAAGCTGTCTATCAGTCGCGCAAAGATGATTATGGTGTGATTAAGAGCACCATGTTGTTTGCTATGGAACCGGAACTTCAAAATCGTTTTGAAAACTATCCCGGGCCCTTTGAGATTCTCAAGAGTTGAAACGATGTTTGGACTCAGCCCATTACGAGAGATATGAGATCTCCGAGAAGTTCTTTAACTGCAAGATGGAGGAAGGGAGTTCCGTTAGTGAGCACGCCATTAAGATGTCGGGCTACACTCAACGCCTTGAGCAACTGGACTGCAAGATTCCAGAGGAGCTCAAGATTGACAGGGTTCTGCAATCACTCCCTCCCAGCTACAAAATTTTGTAGTGACTCATAATCAGATTGGTTCCACTGATACGATCACCGAGCTCTTCGCAAAGCTGAAGGCTGCGGAGGTGGACATCAAGAAGGCTAATCATGTGTTGATGGTCAACAAGCCCTCCTTTAAGAAAGGTAAAGGTGCAAAGAAGCTCTTCAAGCGGCGGCAAGCGTTGCCCTGCTGAGAAGAAGCTCAAGTGCGGACCTAAGCCGGACCTCGAGTGCTTCTATTGCAAGGACAAGGGTCCTTGAAGCAAGCTGTCCAAGTACTTAGCGGACAAGAAGGCTGGCACCATCAAAGGTATATTTGATATACATGTTATTAATGTTTTCCTTACTAGCCCTCGTTGTAGTGCACGGGTATTTGATCTTGGTTCAGTTGCTAATATTTGTAACTCAAACAGAGCTACGGAATAAACGACTGCGAGGGATGAGGTGACGATGCGCTGCTGGCAACGGATCAAGAGTTGATGTGATGGCCGTCACGCTCTCCTTAGTTTTACCTTCGGATTAGTTTTAAACCTTAATAAATGTTATTATGTGCCTGCGTTGAGCATGAACATTATTTCTGGATTGTGTTTATTGCAAGAGGTTATTCATTTAAATCGGAGAATAATGGTTGTTCTATTTATATGAGTAACATCTTTTATGGTCATGCACCTCTTGTGAATGGTTTATTTCTTCTAAATCTCGAAGGGATGAAACACACATCCATAACATTGAGGCTAAGAGATGCAAAGTAGATAGTGATAATACTACTTATTTGTGGCATAATCGTCTGGGTCATATTGGTGTAAAGCGCATGAAGAAACTCCATTCGATGGACTTTGGAGTCTCTTGATTTTGAATCATTTGACACATGAACCATGCCTCATGGGCAAGATGATCAAAACCCGTTCTCGGTATGATGGAGCGAGCAACGGACTTGTTGGAAATCATACATACCGATGTATGCGGACCGATGAGTGTTTCGACGCGCGGTGGATATCGCTATTTTCTCACTTTTACCGATGACTTAAGTAGATATGGGTATATCTATTTAATGAAACATAAATCTGAAACGTTTGAAAAGTTCAAAGAATTTCAGAATGAAGTGGAGAACCATCGTAACAGAAAGATTAAGTTTCTACGATCCGATCGTGGGGGCGAATATTTGAGTTATGATTTTCTCACGCATCTCAAAGCAAGTGGAATCGTTTCGCAACTCACGCCACCCGGAACACCACAGCGCAATGGTGTGTCTGAGCCGAATCGAACCCTATTAGATATGGTCCGATCGATGATGTCTCTTACTGATTTGCCGTTATCATTTTGGGGTTATGCATTAGAAACCGCTGCATTCACTTTAAATAGGGCTCCATCTAAATCCGTTGAGACGACACCGTATGAACTGTGGTTTGGTGCTAAACCTAAGTTGTCGTTTCTTAAAGTTTGGGGATGCGAAGCTTACGTCAAGAAGTTGATGCCGGACAAGCTCGAACCCAAAGCAGAGAAATGCGTCTTCATAGGATACCCTAAGGAAACTATTGGGTATACCTTCTATCACAACTGAAGGCAAAGTGTTTGTCATGAAGAACGGTTCCTTTCTTGAGAAGGAGTTTCTCTCGAAAGAAGTGAGTGGGAGGAAAGTAGAGCTAGACGAGGTTATTGAACCTTCTCTTGAATTGGAGAGTAGCGCAGCACCTGAAATTGTTCGATGGTCACCTGCAACAACAATAGAGGAAGCTAATGACAAGTATCATGAAGCTTGGACGATCTCTCTTGAGCGTCGCATGGTCGACAAGGTCGCGTGCCCCTCTGAGTGGTACGGCAACCTGTCTTGACTGTCTTGTTAGTAGAAGACAGCGAACCTCACGAACTATGAGGAAGCGATGATGAGCGGACTCGATAAATGGCTAGAAGCCATGAAATCCAAATTGGGATCCATGGCGAAAACCAAGTATGGACTTTGGTGGACCTCCTAGCGACCGAAAAGGCCGTTGAGTGCAAATGGATCTTCAAGAAGAAAGCGGACGCGATGGTAATGTTACCGTCTATAAAGCACGGCTTGTTGCGAAAGGTTTTCGACAAGTTCAAGGTGTTGACTACGATGAGACTTTCTCTCCGTAGTGATGTTTAAGTCCATTCGGATTTTATTAGCAATTGCTGCGTTTCATGATTATGAAATATGGCAAATGGATGTCAAGATGCTTTCCTCAATGGCAACATTGATGAAGAGTTGTATATGATGCAACCCGAAGGTTTTATCGATCCTAAGGATCTTGATAAAGTGTGCAAACTTTAGCGTTCCATTTATGGATCAAGCATCTCGGAGTTGGAACCTTCGTTTTGATCAAGTGATCAAGAGCTTTGGATTTGTTCCAAATTGCTCTGAAGCTTGCATCTACAAGAAAGTGAGTGGGAGCTCGGTGACGTTTACGGTACTATATGTGGATGACATATTGATTATTGGAAATGACATCAACATGCTTAACGATGTGAAGAGTTATTTGAACAAGTGTTTTCAATGAAAGACCTAGGTGAAGCTGCTTATATATTGGGCATCAAAATCTATAGAGATAGACAAAGCTGATAGCTTTAAGCAGTACATACCTAGACAAAGTTACGAAAAGGTTCAGAATGGATAAGGCATTGAAAGGTTCGATTGCCTATGTTGTCGTAAGATATTGAGCAAGGCTCGGTGTCCATTCTGTAAATGATAGGAAGCTATGAGCAAAGTGCCTTATGCCTCGCCATAGGTTCCATCATGTATGCCATCTTGTGTACTAGACCGGATGTGTCCAATGCTCTTAGTTTGACGAAGAGATATCAAAGTGATCCAGAGTGGAACCTTTGGACAGCCGTGAAGAACATCCTAAGGTACCTAAATAGGACTAAAGAAATGTTCTTAGTCTATGGGGGTGATGAACAGCTCGTCGTAAAAGGTTACGTCGATGCTAGTTTCGACACCGACAAGGATGATGCTAAATCTCAGACAGGATACGTGTATATTTTGAATGGAGGAGCTGTGAGCTGGAGAAGCTGCAAGCAAAGCATGGTCGGGATCTACGATGAGAAGCGAATACATGGCTGCCGCAGCGTCAAGTGAAGGAGTTTGGATCAGAAACTTCATCCTTGAGCTTGTGGTTCAAGTGCATTGGACCCTTGGAGATATTGTGTGACAACCTTTGGCGCCATAGCACTCGCTAAGGAACCAAGATATCATCCAAAGACCAAGCATATCAATCAAGTTTCATATAATCCGAGATTATATAGGATGGAGATCTGAAGATCAGCAAAGTACATACAGATCTGAATGTCGCAGATCCATTGACTAAACCTCTTCCACGTGTAAAACATGATCAGCACCTTAGTGCCATGGGTGTGAGATTGTTGCCAAATGTAAACTAGATTATTGACTCTAGTGCAAGTGGGAGACTGTTGGAATTATGCCCTAGAGGCAATAATAAAGATGTTATTATTATAATTCTTGTTCATGATAAAGTTTATATTCCATGCTAGAATTGTATTAAGCGGAAACATTAATACTTGTGTGGTTTGTGAACAACACCGTGTCCCTAATGCGCCTCTATGGACTAGCTCATTGATCAATGATGGTTAAGGTTTCCTAACCATAGACATGAGTTGTCAATTGATAATGAGATCATATCATTGGGAGAATGATATGGTGGACAAACCCAAACTAAGCGAAGCAATTAGATCGTGTCATCGTGTTCGTCTTTGCGAAGCTTTTCTTATGTCAAATATTGTATTCCTTAGACCATGAGATAATACAACTCACTGGTATCGGAAGAAAGCTTTGATGTCATCAAACGTCATCCTATCAGAGCGTGAACATAAAGGTGACTCTCTGGTGATCGGAAAGTATCATTGGGTTGGGTTGTATGTATCGAGATGGGATTTGTCCCTCCCAAGTCGGAGAGATATACTTCGGGCCCACTCGGTAATCGATATCAACACCGCTTGCAAGCATGTGGTTAAGGAGTTAATCACAAAGTGATATCGGATTACGGAACGAGTAAAGTACTTGCTGTGAACGAGATTGAACTAGGTATGACGATACCGACGATCGAATCTCGGGCAAGTAAAATATCGCGAGACGAAGGGAATATATATATGGGATTGATTGAATCCTGGCATCGTGGTTCATCCGATATGATCATCGATGAATGTGTGGGAGTCAATATGGGTTTCCAGACCCCGCTGCTGATTATTGATAGAAGATCATGTCTGCATATTCTCGAACCCGCAGGGTCACACACTTAACGTGTCTCGACGCTAGGATAGATTGGATAATTGGTTTATGAATTTTTGTTCGGAGTCTTGGATGGGATCCGGGATATCACGAGAGGTTCCGGAATGGTCCGGAGAATAAGATTCATATAAGGCAGTGCAGTTTTTGGAGTTCGGAATTGTTCCGGATTAATCGGTATTGTACCGGAAGCTTCTAGAACCTCCCGGAAGGGGGCCAACGTGGTCCCACCTTCCGGGAGGGGGCATGGGCCTATGAGGGAGTGTCCTGGCTGCATTGGGCCAGGCGCACAAGGCCCCATAGGGCCCTGCCGATCCTAGAGAGTTTAAATCGTTTAAACTAGAGATAAGATAAGATAGGATTTCTAGATAAGGGAGAGTTTAAATTGTTTAAACTAGAGATAGGCTTGGAGGAGAGGCTAGGGCTGGCCGCACCCCCCCTCTATATATAGAGGGCTGGTGCGCCTCTCACACACCTTACACCTTCCTCCAAACCAGGTTGCCCTGCCGCCTTCCTCTCTCCTCCCATTGTTTGTAGGCGAAGCCTCAAGCAGAAATTCTCCACCATATACACCACGCCGTCGTGCGTAGATCCAATCTATCTCTCCACCATACTTGCTGGTCCGAGGAAGGAGGAGACGTCGAGGTGCCGCACGTGTGCATCTCACGGAGGCACTGCCACTTGTGGTGCTAGATCGGATCGGATCGCGAGGAGGAGAAGCGAGTACGACTACATCACCCATGTTCCGACGAACGTTCCGCTGTGCGAATCTTCAAGGGTATGAAGATCTAATCCAATCTCTCTCGTTGTTTGCATCTCCTAGATTAGATCTTGGCTTTCCCTCTGTTCGCTTCCGTAGAAAATTTTGATTTACTATGCTGCGAAACCCTTCAGGGGGCTATTTGCAAAACGAGCGCCCGATGCACTGTTGTTCTTCTCTGAATGTCTGACGACAAAACGGTGCTCGACAGGGCGCGGGGCACGGCGCGCGGGATTCGATCCGGGGACCTGCCGTGCGCTGTGAGGGCGGCGCAGCCACTGCGGTGGTCTGGCGTTGTTGCTGGGGAACGGCTGCGCGGCTAGATGAGGTTCCGCGACGCGCTGAGCGAGCAGACGCACGCGCTCGCCGGTGCACCGAGGGTGCTCGACAAGCGGTCCGACGCGAACAGGATGCAACGGCGAGGAAGGAGGTGCCAGGGAGGCTCGTGGGCTCACCGGGAGGTTGTTGGTGCGGTCGGATCGGGCAGAGGAGAAGCGGGTCATCGCCGAGGCAGAGGCCGGCCGAGCTAGGGTTTGGCGTCGGTGGCGGCGGCGATCTTCGGCTCTGGCCCTTCTCCTCCTTGCTGGCGGTACTGGTCGATCAGGGAACGTCGACTTCTCGACTTTCCACGCCACGCTCGCCTGCTGGTTCGTGGAAACGACGGTGGACACCGACAGTGGCCGGTGATGGGGTAGACGGTGGTGAGGGAAGGCAGGGAGAGAGGGGAGCGGCCTGGGGAGATCTGGGGGTGCAGAGGGTTCGTGGGGCGGAGGTAAAGCAGAGGGAAGAGGGAGATGCCGTGGGGATGTGGGGTAGATGGAAAAGGTGGCCTCGGTGCCACCTTTCTCTCCTTCCCCTCTTCACGTGCTTGGGTCGGGCAGGACTAGGGCAGGGGCAGGTGGGGACGGCTGGCTGGTGGGGAGGCTCGGGCTAGGGCCCTCCTGGCAGAGAGAGCTAGAGAGAGAGAGGGGGTAGGCTCGGGCTAGGTTGGAGGAGCCTCGGGTTAGGGTTTGGTACTAGGGTTGGGGCTTGAGGTGGTGGTAGCTAGGTGGTCCAGGGTGGCCAGGTGGGGCCAGCTAGGTGAGAGAGGAGAGAGGCCGAGAGAGAGGGTGGAGCTAGGGTTAGGTTAGATGGTGGTGTGGTTTAGAGAGGATGGTAAAGAGAGAGGAGAGATGAGTGTATGGTTTAGGGTTTAGAGAGAGATTAGATGGAGTGGCTTTCTTTTGACAAGACCAAGCTAGAACAAGTCAAGCTCAACAAGATCTAGACAAGAAAAGAGAGGGGGAGATAAAAAGGTGGTGAGGGGATGGATGGAGGTAGATGTAGGTTTTAGGGTTAGATGCTTGCATGCATCAAGCAAGATCAAGCATAAGAGGGTAGAGAGAGATATGGGAAAAAGATCCACTCAAAATTCAAATAAAATCCAAAGGACAAGCAAAAGGTGGTACTTGCATGGCCCATGCAAAGTATTTAATACCATGTTTATTCTTGTGAAAACAATTATATCACATGGCATTAATCTTAGGCATTCCCACAAGTGGAATAAAGCCAGGCAAAGAATTTAAAAGAAAGTTCCAAGTGGAGTAGATGGAGATGATCACATTTGATTATAATTGGGACTTGCTAGTGTGTATATTCCACTAGGTGCCTACTAGTCCCAAAAATATTCCCACATGAGCATAAATCCATAATAATCCATATGGAAGCTAGGAAAAAGGGTTCCACTCACAAGGCATGCAAAGGTGGCCATGTGGCTCTCATATATCAATAATGTGAAAACAACATGATGCTAAGATGAGAGCATGTGGAAATAGAATTGGATCCATCCCAACCCATATGAGCTAGAGGTAAAACCCAAAAGAAAAACAATTTCAAGCTCATGGATAATGGAATGGTGGAAAGATGGGGTGATGACAAGAAAGGTGGTGGAGTTAAATAAAAGATATGCCCCCAACTCAACTTGGGCATTTAAACAATATATCAACAACCAAATACATTATCAAGAGGCAAATACAATTAATAATGCATATGAGATAAGAACCAAATGGAAAAGGGTTTTATATGATGCTCAAATGCAAGGTGGCATGATGACATGAGCATGATATATTTATGATGCAACAGTTATATGTAGGAAGTAGCATATATATAGACTAGGCTAGTAGCATTGCAATTGCTAGACAATTGGGATGCTACAACTCTCCCTAAAACAAGAATCTGCTTGAGATTCCTAGGAAAAATAAAACAACACAAGGAGAGGCGGTTGTTCGGAACGAAGGTGACCCTTGCGTTCCCAAGATGATGAAGAACGGAATGGTGCGACCACTACACCTTGCAAAACTTGCTAGACTTGTTGCGAGTCTTGCGTTTTGCTTGAGAAACAACGGGTTAGAAGAGTTGAAGGATTGTCGTGAGACAAGAAGGATAGGATGGGCATAGCTTCGGTTTTCTCAAGAAACATGATAAAAGAATAGAACCACTTGAGAAAGGAAGGACAAGATGATGTATCATGGATAAAGAAAGACACACCGTTAAGATTAAAGATTTACTGTTACGAGAGAGGGTGAATATTTATCTCGCCGGAATAAAAAGAGCTAGATTGGAGAGGTTTTGAACCACTATGACAATAGCATCGTATCTTCCCTCGGATTTGAGAATGAAATACGGAAACAATATTGCCTTCAAACAATAGAGTCCCTTGATATCAACAGAAAGATTTAGATAGACATCGTCGTATTAGATTCTTCATGCGCCGGTAAGAACCAAGGATCACGCAATTGAGGTGCGCGGATATAACTTCCAGAGACGGATGTGAAGCTAGATCATGGTGGAGTCCCGAGAAGCAAAGAATATGGAGGATCTGGAGTTTATTGTAGATACTTATTGCTTTCTTTAGCCTTGAGGATAACGCAATAGTTTTGCGGCTGATGGCATCAACCATAATTGGCTTTACCACAGAAAAAGAATTGATGAAACAAAGAGAGAGATAGTTTCCTTCCATCTTGTTTGGGGATGTAGAGCACCGGTAGAAAGACGAGGACCTAAAAGAGTTTGTGTCTGTTTCCACCAGATAATTGAAGATTTTGCTCCATCTAGAATAGACAGATCACCAACAAAAGATTATTGATTACTTTCTTCGAGAGAACACTCCGGAAAAACAAGGACGGAAGTAAAAGTATCGAGGGATAAAGGCCACTTCTAACTTCCGTGGAATGAGTGAAATCACATTAACTCACCAATTCAATGTGCAAGAGCGAATGATAAGAGTAGTGATATGGTAGCTACTCCATCCCGCACTCAAAGCATTACTCCGCACATGAATAAGAAGAATCATGTAACCCAACTACCAAAACAGACTGAAGGTATTGATAAGAGAAGCTCATGGAACTCCATTAGAAAACAAGGATTGATGCAAACGATTCGCCGGATTCATAGATAGATAAAGATGATGATGTTGTCGTCATGTCTGAAGTACCAAGCCACCAGAAAGATATGATGGAAGATTACGGAGAAGAACTGCAAGATTCAACAGCTACAGAAAAGATAGCACCAACTTGAACAGAAGGAATACAAGATCTGGAAGGTCTTCATGGCCTCCGGTGGATTGAGCATAGACGATAGAGCGAGAGGGTTTCAAGAGATTACTTAACGAGATAGAGGTGAAAAGAACTCCGTGTTCTTATTGAAAAGATTGAGAGAGATTTAGCAGTCTTGAGGAAAATCTTTAGCGGAACGACGATGATAACTCGCCAACAAGGAAAGACTCCGGGTTTGATTGAAGATGGAAGATGGAATTAACAATAAACTTGCTGATTCCAGAATTGAAGCGATCTATTTAGCAGAAGGACGTGGTCGAGATAGGTGACTTCAAGAAGCCAGAATTCACGCTTTGAGAACTTTGCACACAGGCAGTGTTAACAAAGCTTGAGAGAAAGAGACACAGATGATCTTCCATGTTCTTCCATTGATATCAAATAGGCAAGCATATTATCAACATATACCACCATGGATTAACAAGATATTCCGAGAATATCAAGTTCAAGCGGCGAGAGAACGAACAAATGCTCGAACACTTCCTGAGCTCAACGCTCTTAGAAAGATCAATATTAAGAGCACGGGTTCGTGTTGAAGAAGATGCACTGGAAGAATAGATTATCTGGTCCTTCGGAAGAAAAAGAGATGTCACCTGGTTCACATTGTCGATAGGCTCACCGGTTACAAGGATAAAGAGATCTTGGATAAAGGAACGATGCTAGCTCATACCTCAAGCAAAACTACCAGAGACGAAAAGATGCAATTCCCTCATCTCAAAGAGAATTTTTTGCAGATATGGAGTTCAAAAAGACGTGCAGCATGATGGACAGATGATAGACCGCCGTAATGCTTTGAGAAACTCCGGATTGCCAAAGATGCTTGAATATGCATAGATATGATCACGGTGTACTCAAAATCATAGGAGATAACCGTCACCATTTGGAGGATAGAGTTGATAGCAATTTCCATATTCCACTCATGATAAGTGTCATATAGCTATGCCGAGAGCCAAATTACAATCATCAGCATCGGATCGACACATGTTATGTAATTAGCCCAAGAGAATTGGAGATGAAATTAAACTCCAGGATCAAGCGCCGGTGACAAAAGAATGAGTTAGCATGGATATGCTGATAAAAGGGAGATAGATAATGTTTCACACACGACTGGAAAAGTAGTGTGGAAACACAGATGTATCAAAGAAAAAATTTCCGCATTTTTCGGCATTAAAATACCAATAGATGCACAAAATCACTTATCAGATAGAGATTAGCAACTGATGCTTGCACAGAATGTGGAGTTGCTAGAAGGAAGGACACCCTTAAGAAGATGGCACCGGTTAACAAGGAGTCAGATAGATCGCGCCGGTTTTCAAAAGCCTGTCAGTATGGAATGTACCCACAGTGGATAACCAAAGGCAGATGGAGATAACATGTGGGATGCAACAGATAGACAAGGAATTCACACACACGCACACACACCCTATGGTACTACGGAAACCCAGAACACGTGAATCCTAGTTTGAATTGTAAGAAGAGGATTGAAAATGTTACACTTCCTTACCAGAAAAGGGTGGGTGGGTGGGTAAGAAGAAAAGTGGAAGCAGTCCTACTCTCGTGTTTTGTTTTTCCCTAGTATACATAGCTACCAAAAATATTTGCTAAACTGACAACGACCATTTGGCTGAGACCCTGAAGGTCGGGATGGCTCTGATACCAATTGTAACTCCCTCGGTGAATTACGCTCCTAGTTACAAGCCTGGATGAGCAGAAATGGTTGAAATAGTACGGTGGGGCCCAAATGCCACTCACAGGTAGACCTTTCGGCCGTCCCAACCATTTCCAAACATCGGGACAAGAGCAGGCGGCGGCGTGTCGGCAGGCGAAGGGATCAACTAGATACACAAATGAGTATGTATGCAAGCCACCATACAATGGTTCTCAGAGTCATTCCATCTAAAAAGAAAGGAAATATTGCAACGCCATACGGCAAGATCCAAATATCCTAGATAGATATAATAGTTTAGGATATCTCCTCATACATCAAACATCAGAGTATCAAGCGGAAGCGGAAAACAAGGTCCGAGTACGGATAAGAAGCAAATCGGCATAAGATGCCCCATAAATAAACACATCCTGCCCACAGATCTCACGGATCCCCGTTCCCGGAATCTCTACACCGAATGATCGTTGCCCACATCGTCCGTCTCCTCCACCCAGTATCCATCTTGCGCGTTTACCTGTTCATCTAAATCAAACAATTTATCGTGTGAGACCCTAGGGGTAATCAGCAAGTCTTTATGCCTCTAAAGGGGACACAACCTGGGGTGACGCAATAGCAGCAAAATATAAACCCTAACAATTCTAGAGATACTCGCTAACCATCCGCCTAACCAGAGATAGACGGATGTCCGTGAATTAATAACAACAGTTATAATGGTAATGTCCACAGATC
Organism: Avena insularis; assembly: GCA_023614405.1. NCBI lineage: Eukaryota > Viridiplantae > Streptophyta > Magnoliopsida > Poales > Poaceae > Avena > Avena insularis. Next base: position 251,288,064 of record CM042696.1, read on the forward strand.
CATCCCCCTCCTCGCTTACCGACGAGGAAGCGGACGAACAACCCCCCATCCTTTGGCAGTTTTATTATCCATTCCATGAGTGTTGCACTATTTACTAGTCCGGTACTTAGTCAAATAAAAAGCGGTACTTTAGTTATTCTTGTCTATGATCGAGAAACTGTGCTCCAAGTCGTCCATAACCGCGGACACGGCTTTCAGAAAGTTTTACCCTGCAGGGGTGCACAAATAGCAACACACACTCGATCAACCTCGGAAAAACCAACTCAAACCCCAACGAGGCAGTCATGACAAAGCGATCACAGGATTCAGAAATATATCAGGGGGCCACCCCATTAAGCTACTCTCGACGAAGTTGGCCGACTCCTAGACGGACTCAAGGTTTGCGTAATGGCTGTACGATTGGGAACCCGAAAGTGTGGTGGGCTTGTCGATACTGCGAAAACACTCCGCTTACCTAAGCGATGCAGTGCGATTACCTCGCAAAATTTTAAATAAAGCAGTAAAGCATGGCATAAGTACAGGATAGTAAATAAAACCTCAAACTAGTTTGTGGCCCCAAGAAATAAGAAAGAATCAAGCTCTGGCTCAGGGGGGTTCATAAGCCTCCCGGATGTGGATAGCGCGAATATTCAAGGAACAGGAATCAAGTACTCGGGGTCCTACGGGACACAAGTGAGCCTGAAAAACCAAATAGCAAATATGGCTCACCGGTGCCACTTTCATTAGTTATCCCATTACTACTCAGGTTAAGTTGTTTAGGTACCTCATTATCCATCAGACACTCACATACCCTACACATGATGTTCTACGACTCGCATGGCTCAAACAACTCCTGTAGTAATGGCTCATGGGATGGAGGAACAAGCTTCGGTGGGGTTTAAAAGTAAAGGCTATGCAATACTTGGGATTCAGATTAATGCAATCGAGACTCAATGATGCAAGAATAAGATAGATGCAATAGGTACTATATGTATGCAAGCATGTGGTAGTGCTTGCCTGGCAGCTCAGTTGAAGCGAGAGAAGGATCTGGGTAGTGCTCCTGGGTATCTTGGTATATCCCCTGCTCAGTGTCTATTCGAAGAAGAACCAAACAAACAAGGGCCAACATAAATAAAGTGCACAAGCATATGAATAAAATGTGACAAGCAAACAATCATGCCATGATGAATGATGCACAATTTGCATGGCAATAAAGTAGCATGGCATGGGTGAGGTGTGGAATACAAGAATAAATCATTTTATTGAGTTTTGGCCCCATTTTATCCTCAAATAAGTTGCTGTAATCTTTATTTTTATATGATGCATGCTGCAAAACAGAACAAGGAATGCATAAACAGAAAGGTCTCGTCGAGCTAATCATTTTAGACATATCATTTGACAAATTTGGAGTTATAAAACAAAAGTTATTAATTAATTAAGAAAAAGGGCATTTTATTGTAATTTTAATCAACTTGAAGAATTAAATTGTTCAAAATACATTTTGAATGAAAGATTTGAATTCCTCACATTTTTCTGATTTCAAAACATATATTATTTGTATTATTTGGAAAAATATTTGAAAAGTTATTTGAAAACAGATTTAAATTTGAATTTGAATTAATTTTGAAAAGATTTGAATTAAAAGAAATAAGCGAAACTTTTCTCACTTAGGCGGATACCAGACCTAGCCGCTGTGGGTGGGCCAGCTACTGGGACACCACAAATACAGAAAACATTCTGTCACATGAGGTCGCCTAGCCACAGTGGATGGCAATTGGGGGCGGCGAGACATAGGTCCCACGTGACAGCGAGGTCAAGGTGGACCACGTGGCGGTGAGGGAGCTGGTTGAGGAGCGAAGCCTGGGTATCTTTTTGCAAAAAACCGGGAGGCGGCAGTGGGGATGGCGGATCATGGATTAGGAAAAAAGATGCAGGGGGCTATTTGCAAAACGAGCGCCTGATGCACTGTTGTTCTTCTCTGAATATCTGACGACAAAACGGTGCTCGACAAAGCGCGGGGCGCGGCGCGCGGGATTCGATCCGGGGACCTGGCGTGCGCACGAGCGGCAGCCCGCTGCGGTGCCGCGTTATTCTTTGGGAACGCTGCGGCGGCTAGATGAGGTTCCGGCAGCTGACGAGCGTGAGCCTGCTTCGCCCGGTGCAGGGTGCTCGACAAGCGGTCCGACGCGAACAGGATGCAACGGCGAGGAAGGAGGTGTCAGGGAGGCTTGTGGGCTCATCGGGAGGTTGTTGGTGCGGTCGGATCGGGCAGAGGAGAAGCGGGTCGTCGCCGAGGCAGAGGCCGGCCGAGCTAGGGTTTGGCGTCGGTGGCGGCGGCGATCTTCGTCTCTGGCCCTTCCCTCCTTGCTGGCGGTACTGGTCGATGCAGGGGAACGTACTCGACTTCCTCGACAGCCTCCACGCCACGCTCTCCTGCTGGTTCGTGGAAACGACGGTGGACACCGACGGTGGCCGGTGATGGGGTAGACGGTGGTGAGGGAAGGCAGGGAGAGAGGGGAGCAGCCTGGGGAGATCTGGGGGTGCAGAGGGTTCATGGGGCGGAGGTAAAGCAGAGGGAAGAGGGAGATGTCGTGGGGAGGTGGGGTAGATGGAAAAGCTGGCCTCGGTGCCACCTTTCTCTCCTTCCCCTCCTCACGTGCTTGGGTCGGGCAGGACTAGGGCAGGGGCAGGTGCATGGGGCTGCAGGTGGGGACGGCTGGTTGGTGGGGAGGCTCGGGCTAGGGCCCTCCTGGCAGAGAGAGCTAGAGAGAGAGAGGGGGTAGGCTCGGGCTAGGTTGGAGGAGCCTCGGGTTAGGGTTTGGTACTAGGGTTGGGGCTTGAGGTGGTGGTAGCTAGGTGGTCCAGGGTGGCCAGGTGGGGCCAGCTAGGTGAGAGAGGAGAGAGGCCGAGAGAGAGGATGGAGCTAGGGTTAGGTTAGATGGTGGTGTGGTTTAGAGAGGATGGTAAAGAGAGAGGAGAGATGAGTGTATGGTTTAGGGTTTAGAGAGAGAGATTAGATGGAGTGGCTTTCTTTTGACAAGACCAAGCTAGAACAAGTCAAGCTCAACAAGATCTAGACAAGAAAAGAGAGGGGGAGATAAAAGGTGGTGAGGGGATGGATGGAGGTAGATGTAGGTTTTAGGGTTAGATGCTTGCATGCATCAAGCAAGATCAAGAATAAGAGGGTAGAGAGAGATATGGGAAAAAGATCCACTCAAAATTCAAATAAAATCCAAAGGACAAGCAAAAGGTGGTACTTGCATGGCCCATGCAAAGTATTTAATACCATGTTTATTCTTGTGAAAACAATTATATCACATGGCATTAATCTTAGGCATTCCCACAAGTGGAATAAAGCCAGGCAAAGAATTTAAAAGAAAGTTCCAAGTGGAGTAGATGGATATGATCACATTTGATTATAATTGGGACTTGCTAGTGTGTAGATTCCACTAGGTGCCTACTAGTCCCAAAAATATTCCCACATGAGCATAAATCCATAATAATCCATATGGAAGCTAGGAAAAAGGGTTCCACTCACAAGGCATGCAAAGGTGGCCATGTGGCTCTCATATATCAATAATGTGAAAACAACATGATGCTAAGATGAGAGCATGTGGAAATAGAATTGGATCCATCCCAACCCATATGAGCTAGAGGTAAAACCCAAAAGAAAAACAATTGCAAGCTCATGGATAATGGAATGGTGGAAAGATGGGGTGATGACAAGAAAGGTGGTGGAGTTAAATAAAAGATATGCCCCCAACTCAACTTGGGCATTTAAACAATATATCAACAACCAAATACAATATCAAGAGGCAAATACAATTAATAATGCATATGAGATAAGAACCAAATGGAAAAGGGTTTTATATGATGCTCAAATGCAAGGTGGCATGATGACATGAGCATGATATATTTATGATGCAATAGTTATATGTAGGAAGTAGCATATATATAGACTAGGCTAGTAGCATTGCAATTGTTAGACAATTGGGATGCTACAAAGAAGTCTCTTGTGTCCCCAACACACCCAATACACTTGTCAGATGTATAGGTGCACTAGTTCGGCGAAGAGATAGTGAAATACAAGTGGTATGGTGATAGAAAATAGCTTGATGGCGTGGAAGAGACTAAAGGCAAACTGAAATAATGATAAAAGCAAGCAAACATGTAATAGATCTAATAGCAAACGGTGTTTCAGTGCTTAGAAACAAGGCCTAGGGATCGTACTTTCACTAGTGAACACTCTCATATAAATATATTATCTTCATGATACTACTCTTAACTACTCTCCGGTTGAACACTCTAATCGATGGTAGGGCTATTACAGCACACCTCAAAGTAAGCCTTTCCCATCTAGAAAACCCCACATTGTCACCTTGAGTACTAGATGAGTCCAACAAACACCACAATTTTATAAAGACATCCAACTCCAAATATAACTCATAACAAGTATTTGTAATCTCTAGCCTAAGTGCCACCATGGTGTGCACACTGCCAACTTCACACACATGGGAAGAGCAGAGATCTATTAAAGCACTTGAGTAGCAAGGTAGATCTATAGATTACAAGCTCATGATCTCAATAAGATCATGCATAGAGAGAGATGGACACATAGCTACCGGTAGAACCCTTATCCTCAGGAGAGAACTACTCCCTCCTCATCATGGGAATCAGCAATGGTGATTGAGATGGCGGTGGAGATCGATGGAGATGGCTCAGGCACTTCCCTCTGAGGTGCTTACAGAGACTTTTTGTCCCCCGAATCTCCCCATTGGTGGAGGCGGCACAGCGGGACTTTTCGTGGATTTCTGATTGACGATCTAGGGTTTTGGTATCGGGAAGCTCTTATAGGCGAAGGAGGCAAGGTCGGTGGCCGGCCAGGGGGCCCACACCATGCCCTGGCACGGCCTAGGGTTACCCGTGCCAAGGAGGGTGTGGCCACCTTGTGGCCCCTCTCCGACTCTCCTTCTGGCTCCGTGAGTCTTCTGGGAAAATAGTAACTTTGGCTTTTGTCCCGTCCAATTCCGAGAATATTCATTTTCTGACTTCCTAGAACCAAAAACAGCAGAAAACAGGCAACTGGCACTATGGCATCTTGTTAATAGGTTAGTCCAAGAAATCATATGAAAAGTACTCCAAAGTTGGAACAAAACACAAGAAAGTAGATAAAACCAAGCATGGAACATCAAAAATTATAGATACATTTGCAATGTATCAATGCGTCAGCTACTCAGGATATCGCGCTAGTTCGTAGAACATATGTGTACAGGCTGGCGTAGCCCCCGAGTGGATTAATTGCAAGAATAATAAGAGGAACACAGAATTTTGGGGCACTTAGCTTTATTTATCCGCAGATCAGTACGAGGTACAATGTGTGGCTGAGTAGCCTTATTTGCAATGTAAAAGTAAAGGCGACTAAGGGTAGAAGTGTCACAGCTGCGCGACGTTCCAAGGGTTGGAGTATGCGACTCCTGTGTAGCATCCCAATTGTCTAACAATTGCAATGCTACTAGCCTAGTCTATATATATGCTACTTCATATATATAATTGTTGCATCATAATTATATCATGCTCATGTCATCATGCCACCTTGCATTTGAGCATCATATAAAACCCTTTTGTTTTGGTTCTTATCTCATATGCATTGTTAATTGTATTTGCCTCTTGATATTGTATTTGATTATTGATATATTGTTTAAATGCCCAAGTTGAGTTGGGGGCATATCTTTTATTCCACTCCACCACCTTTCTTTCACCACTTTATAATTCCACATCCCATTAGCCATGAGCTTGCATTTTATTTTATTTTGGTATTTAATCTAGCTCATGGGAGATAGGATGGATCTACTTCTACAAATCCTTAGCTTGGCCTTAAACCATCTTTTGGGAATGCATAAGAATAATGCCATGCCAATAATATTGTTTTCACAAGAATAAGCATGGCATTAATTATTTTGCATGGGCCATGCAACCATATCCATCTTTGGTCCTCCTTTGTTTTTATTTGGATTTTTGGGTGAATCATCCATCTCCCTCTCTACCTCTCTTTTGGCTTGATCTAGTTTGGTCTTGCTAAAATCCACCACCACACCTCTATTCCTCTTTTCCACTCCTTTTTGTTGATCTTGTTTGAGTTGCTAAACCCTACACCTCTTCCACCTCTCTTGTATGGTCTAGCTAGATGCATGCAAGTATCTAAACCCTAAGACACCTTCCTCATCTCTCTCTCTAAACCTCTCTCCAAAATCTACACCTAATCTAAACCCTAAACCCCCTCTCTCTTTTTCTATCTAACCCTACCCTCACCTCTCACACCTCACCCTTACCTCTCACCATGCCGAGCCCCCCTTGCTGACCCCACCTGGCCCTCTCTCCCTGGCCACACCCGAGGCTACCAAAACCCTAGCCCGAGCCTCCCTCCTACCCTAGCTCTCTCTCTCCCTCTCTTTTCTCTCCCTGTCGTGAGGACCCTAGCCCGAGCCTCCCCTCGCCTCTCTCTTGCTCTTCTCTCTGCCTGGCGTGCCCCACCCGAGCCTACCTCCTTGGACGCTCCCTGGTCCCACCTGGCAGCCCTACCCGTGCCTGCCCTGGCCTCCCAGCTCGAGCACGTGAAGGGAGGAGGAAAAAGGTGGCCGAAGCCACCTCTATCCCTAACCACTTCCCCACGGCACCTCCCTCTCCCTCTCTGCTTTATCTCCTTCCCCACGTCTTCCTGCCTCTCCCAGATCTACCCCAGGGCCTTGCCCTCTCCTCTCCTTCCTCCCCACCACCGGCCACCCTCTCTCACCAACCTTCCCGTCGGCCTCCTCTCGACTACACCGTACCAGTGGCAAGGCCCAGGTGTCGAGGAAGAGCAGTCGACCCCTGCATCGTCCCTATCATGAGCGTGAAGGAGGAGGAGCCCCAGGCCGAGCTGCACACCGACGCACCGCCGAAACCCTAGCCGCGGGAGCGTCTGCATCGCCGATGATCCCCTGCTTCCCGGCTCGATCTGACACCATCGCCCTCCCCGCGGTGAGCCTCCGAACCTCCTAGACACCCTCCTCTGGCCGATCCACCCCTGTACACGCTAGTCGATTCGTCGAGCGCTCTCTGCGCTGGCGCGCTCGCGGTCGCGTCCTCGCCGTCGTGCCGCGATAGGGATTTCTGTCCGCGCAGCCGTTCCCCAGCAACAACGCCAGGCCACCGCAGCGGTAACACGCCACTTGTATGTCTGGTCATGAGTTCGAACCTGCCGAGTCCATACATCGAGCACAAACCTGTCGGAGTCGAGAAGAATCTGATGGCTTTGCTACTTTGCACTTCCCCGCCTTTTGATTCCTTAACCAGCGCTCGCTCGGTCCCACTGTCGGCCTCCATGGAGTTTTAAAAAGCACCTGTTTTCCAGAACCCTAACCGCACTCCATCGCGTCCCGCTTGTCGATCCTTTGGGTTAGTCACATCCGTGGGCCGTAGCCACCGGACCCAGCTGTCATCCTCTGCGGTTAGAAAGCGACATGGTGAGAAACATCTTTCAGCGTGTCGCCCGATCGACTGGTCCCACTTGTCACCGACTGTGGCTAGGACTGGGCTGAGTGACAAAAGTATCTCTGTTTCTCTGTTTGAATTTAAACCCTATTCAAATTAATTTAAATTCCAAATTTAAATCTGTTTTAATATATCTTTTACAATACAACTCCAAATTAAACATGTAATATATGTTTTGAAATCAGAAAAATGTGATGACTTCAAATATGGCCTTCAAAATATATTTTGAACACTTTAATTTTTGAGTTGGATAAAATTACAATAAAATGCCCTTTTTCCTTAATTAATTAATAACTTTTGTTTTATAACTCCAAATTTGACAAATGATATGTATAAAATGATTAGCTCGACGAGACCTTTATGTTTATGCATTCCTTGTTCTGAATTGCAGCATGCATCATATAAATATAAAGTATACAGCAACTTTTTGGAGGATAAAAGGTGATTAAAACACCATAAAATAATTTATTCTTGTATTCCACACCCCACCCATGCCATGCTACTTTATTGCTATGCAAAATGTGCATTATTCATCATGGCATGATTGTTTGCGTGTCGCATTTTATTCATATGCTTGTGCACTTTATTTATGTTGGCCCTTGTTTGTTTGGTTCTTCTTGAATAGGCTGACGGGGGATATATCAAGAAACCCAGGAGCACTACCCAGATCCTTCTCTCGCTTCAACTGAGCCGCCAGGCAAGCACTACCACATTCTTGCATACATACAGTACCTATTGCCTCTATCTTATTCTTGCATCATTGAGCCGCGATTGCATTAAACTGAATCCCAAGTATTGCATAGCCTTTACTTTTAAACCCCACCGAAGCTTGTTCCTCCATCCCATGAGCCATTACTACAGGAGTTGTTTGAGCCATGCGGGTCGTAGAACAACATGTGTAGGGTATGTGAGTGTCGGATGGATAACGAGGTACCTAAACAACTTAACCTGAGTAGTAATGGGATAACTAATGAAAGTGGCACGGTGAGCAATATCGCTATTTGGTTTTCATGCTCACTTGTGTCCCATAGGACCCAGTACTTGATTCCTGTTCCTTGAATATTCGCTATCCACATCAGGAGGCCTATGGACCCCCTGAGCGAGCTTGATTCATTCTTATTTCTTGGGGCCACAAAGTAGTTTGGGGCTTTATTACTATCCTGTACTTATGCCATGCTTCTTTGCTTTATTTAAGATTGTGCGAGGAGCACTTTGTCTATTTAGGTAAGCGGAGTGTTTTAGCGGTATCGACAAGCCCGATCACACTTCGGGTTCCCGATCGTTTACAGCCATTGACGCAAACCTTGAGTCCGTCTCGGAGCCAACCGTTCTTGGGTAGCTTAATGGGGTGGCCCCTGAAATATTTCTGAATCTGTGATCGCTTTGTCGTGAATGCCTCGTTGGGTTTTGATTTGGTTTTTCGAGGTTGATCGAGTGTGTGTTGCTATTTGTGCACCCTGAGGTAAAAACTTCTGAAAGCCGTGTCCGCGGTTATGGACGACTTGGAGCACAGTTTCTCGATCATAGACAAGCATAACTAAAGTACCGCTTTCAATTTTACTAAGTACCTGACTAGTAATAGTGCAACATTCATGGAATGGCTAATAAAACTGCCAACGGATGGGGGTTGTTAATCACTTCCTCATTGGTAGCGAGGAGGAGGATGGATCATTAATATTACCGTTATAACTGTTGTTATTAATTCACGGACATCCGTCTATCTTTGGTTAGGCGGATGGTTAGCAGTATCTATAGAATTGTTAGGTATTATCTTTTGCTGCAATTCGTCACCCAGGTTGTGTCCCCTTTAGAGGCATAAAGACTTCTTGAGTACCCTAGGGTCTCACCACGATAAATTGTTTGATTCGGATGAGCAGGTAAACTTCATAAGATGGATACTGGGTGGAGGAGACGGACGATGTTGGCAGCTATCATTCGGTGTAGAGATTCCGGGAATGGGGATCCGTGAGATCTATGGGCGGGATGTGTTTATTTATGGGGCATCTTATGCCGATTTGCTTCTTATCCGTACTCAGATCTTGTTTTCCGCTTCCGCCTGATACTCTGATGTTTGATGTATGAGGAGATATCCTAAACTATTATATCTATCTAGGATATTTGGATCTTGCCATATGGCGTTGCAATATTTCTATTTCTTTTAGATGGAATGGCTCTGAGGACTGTTGTATGGTGGCTTGCATACATACTCATTTCTGTATGTAGTTGATCCCTTCGCCTGCCGATTACGCCGCCCGTTCTTGTCCCGATGTTTAGAAATGGTTAGGACGGCCGAAAGGTCTACCTGTGAGTGGCATTTGGGCCCCACCGTACTATTTTAACCATTTCCGCTCATCCAGGCTTGTAACTAGGAGCGTAATTCACCGAGGTAGTTACAATTGGTATCAGAGCCAGGTTTCGATCCTGGGACCTATGGGTTATGGGCCCACCACGCTTTATCCTCCAAATGGTGACGGTTATCTCCTGTGATTTTGAGTACACCGTGATCATATCTATGCATATTCAAGCATCTGTGGCCATCCGGAGTTTCTCAAAGCACTACGATGTCATCATCATTCATCATTACGCACATCTTTTGAACTCCATATCTGCAAAATTCTCTTTGAGACGAGGAATTGCATCTTTAAACTCGATAGCTTTGCTTAAGGTATGAGCTATCATCGGTTCGTATCCAAGATCTCTTTATCTTTGTAACCGGTGATCCGATCGACAATGTGAACCAGGTGGCATTTCCTGTTCTCTTCTGAAGGACCAGATAATCTATTCTTCCAGTGCATCTTCTTCAACATGAACCCGTGCTCTTAATATTGATCTTTCTAAGAGCGTTGAGCTCAGGAAGTGTTCGAGCATTTGTTCGTTTCTCCCGCCTCTTGAACTTGATATGCAGGAATATCCTGTTAATCCATGGTGTTATATGTTGATAATATGATTGCATATTCCATATCAATGTAAGGACATGGAAGATCATCTGTGTCTCTTTCTCTCAAGCTTCGTGAAACCTTTGCACGTGCAAAGTCTCAAAGTGAGAATTACTTTACGAAGTCACCTATCTCGCCACGCCCTACGCTAAATAGATCGCTTCAATTCTGGAATCAGCAAGTCCATTGTTAATTCCATCTTCCATCTTCAATCAAACCTAGAGTCTTTCCTTGTTGGCGAGTTATCATCGTCGTTCCGCCGAAGATTTCCTCAAGACTGCTAAATCTCTCGCAATCATTTCAAGAAGAACATGGAGTTCTTTCACCCTAGTCTCGTCAAGCAATCTCTTGAAACCCTCTCGCTCTATCGTCTATGCTCAACCCACCGGAGGCCATGGAGACCTTCTAGATCTTGTATTCCTTCTGTTCAAGTTGGTGCTATCTTTTACATGTTGTTGAATCTTGCGCTTGTTCTCCGTAATCTTCCTTCATATCTTTCCGGTGGCTTGGTACTTCAGACATGACGACAACATCATCATCTTTATCTATCTATGAATCCGGTGAATCGTTTGCATCTATCCTTGTTTTCTAACGAAGTTCCATGAGTTTTTGTCAATACCTTCAGTCTGTTTTGGTAGTTGGGTTGCATGGTTTTCTTATTCATGTGCGGAGTAATGCTTTGAGTGTGGGATGGAGTAGCTACCATACCACTACTCTTATCATTCGCTCTTGTACATTGAATTGGTGAATTATTGTGATTTCACTCATTCCACGGAAGTTGGAAGTGGCCTTTATCCCTTGATACTTTTACTTCCGTCCTTGTTTTTTCGGAGTGCTCTCTCGAAGAAAGTAATCAATAATCTCTTGTTGGTGATCTGTCTATTCTAGATGAAGCAAAATCTACAATTATCTGGTGGAAACAAACGCAAACTCCTTTCGTTCCTCGTCTTTCTACCGATGCTCGGCATCCCCAAACAAGATGAAAGGAAACTATCTCTCTTTGTTTCATCAATTCTTTTTCTGTGGTAAAGCCAATTATGGTTGATGTCATCAGCCGCAAATCTATTGCGTTAGCCTCAAGGCTAAAGAAGCAATAAGTATCTCTACAATAAACTCCAGATCCTCCATATTCTTGCTTCTCGGGATTCCACCATGATCTGCCTTCACATCCATCTCTGGAAGTTATATCCGCGCACCTCAATTGCGTGATCCTTGGTTCTTACCATTGCAAAAAGAATCTAATCCGATGATGTCTAACTAAATCTTTCTGTTGATATCAAGGGACTCTATTGTTTGAAGGCAATATTGTTTCCGTACTTCATTTCTCAAATCTGAGAGCAGATACGATGCTATTGTCATAGTGGTTCAAAACCTCTCCAATCTAGCTCTTTTTCTTCTGGCGAGATAAAGATTCATCCTCTCTCGTATCAGTAAATCTTTAATCTTAATGATGTGTCTTTCTTTATCCGTGATACATCATCTTGTCCTTTCTTTCACAAGTGGGTTATTCTTTTATCATGTTTCTTGAGAAAACTGAAGCTATGTCCATCCTATCCTTCTTGTCTCATGACAATCCTTCAACTCTTCTAACCGTTGTTTCTCAAGCAAAACACAAGACTCGCAACAAGTCTAGCAAGTTTTGCAAGGTGTAGTGGTCGCACCATTCCGTTGTTCATCAACTTGGGAACGTGAGGGTCACCTTCGTTCGGACACCCGCCTCTCCTTGTGTTGTTTTCTTTTTCCTAGGAATCTCGGGGCGAGATTCGTGTTTAGTGGGGGAGAGTTGTAGCATCCCAATTGTCTAACAATTGCAATGCTACTAGCCTAGTCTATATATATGCTACTTCATATATATAATTGTTGCATCATAATTATATCATGCTCATGTCATCATGCCACCTTGCATTTGAGCATCATATAAAACCCTTTTGTTTTGGTTCTTATCTCATATGCATTGTTAATTGTATTTGCCTCTTGATATTGTATTTGATTATTGATATATTGTTTAAATGCCCAAGTTGAGTTGGGGGCATATCTTTTATTCCACTCCACCACCTTTCTTTCACCACTTTATAATTCCACATCCCATTAGCCATGAGCTTGCATTTTATTTTATTTTGGTATTTAATCTAGCTCATGGGAGATAGGATGGATCTACTTCTACAAATCCTTAGCTTGGCCTTAAACCATCTTTTGGGAATGCATAAGAATAATGCCATGCCAATAATATTGTTTTCATAAGAATAAGCATGGCATTAATTATTTTGCATGGGCCATGCAACCATATCCATCTTTGGTCCTCCTTTGTTTTTATTTGGATTTTTGGGTGAATCATCCATCTCCCTCTCTACCTCTCTTTTGGCTTGATCTAGTTTGGTCTTGCTAAAATCCACCACCACACCTCTATTCCTCTTTTCCACTCCTTTTTGTTGATCTTGTTTGAGTTGCTAAACCCTACACCTCTTCCACCTCTCTTGTATGGTCTAGCTAGATGCATGCAAGTATCTAAACCCTAAGACACCTTCCTCATCTCTCTCTCTCTAAACCTCTCTCCAAAATCTACACCTAATCTAAACACTAAACCCCCTCTCTCTTTTTCTATCTAACCCTACCCTCACCTCTCACACCTCACCCTTACCTCTCACCATGCCGAGCCCCCCTTGCAAAACCCCAGCCCTCTCCACAGGCCACACCCGAGGCTACCAAAAACCCTGGCTTGAGCCTCCTCCTACCCTAGCTCTCTCTCTCCCTCTCTTTTCTCTCCCTGTCGTGAGGACCCTAGCCCGAGCCTCCCCTCGCCTCTCTCTTGCTCTTCTCTCTGCCTGGCGTGCCCCACCCGAGCCTACCTCCTTGGATGCTCCCTGGTCCCACACAGCGGCCCTACCCGTGCCTGCTGGCCTCCCAGCTCGAGCACGTGAAGGGAGGAGGAAAAAGGTGGCCGAAGCCACCTCTATCCCTAACCACTCCCCCACGGCACCTCCCTCTCCCTCTCTGCTTTATCTCCTTCCCCACGTCTTCCTGCCTCTCCCAGATCTACCCCAGGGCCTTGCCCTCTCCTCTCCTTCCTCCCCACCACCGGCCACCCTCTCTCACCAACCTTCCCGTCGGCCTCCTCTCGACTACACCGTACCAGGCGGCGGGCGCGGCGTCCAGGTGTCGAGGAAGAACGAGTCGGCCCTCTGCATCGTCCCTATCCGCATGAGCGTGAAGGAGGAGGAGCCCCAGGCCGAGCTGCACACCGACGCACCGCCGAAACCCTAGCCGCGGGAGCGTCTGCATCGCCGATGATCCCCTGCTTCCCGGCTCGATCTGACACCATCGCCCTCCCCGCGGTGAGCCTCCGAACCTCCTAGACACTCTCCTCTGGCAGATCCACCCACAGCCACGCTAGTCGATTAAACCGCTCTCTGTGTTGGGCCTTCATGATTGCATCCTCGCCGTCGTGCCGCGATAGGGATTTCTGTCCGCGCAGCCGTTCCCCAGCAACAACGCCAGGCCCAGCCGGTAACCGCACACAGCCTTGTCTGGTCGCGAGTTGAACCTGCCGAGTCCATACCTGTCGAGCACAAACACATCGACAGAGTCGGAGAAGAAATCTGATGAATTGCTACTTTGCACTTCCCCCCCGCCTTTTTGATTCCTTAACCCGCGCTCCGCTCGGTCCCACCTGTCGGCCTCCGCGGGAGTTTTGCAAAAATCACCTCTGTTTTCCAGAACCCTAACCCGCACTCCATCGCGTCCCCGCTTGTCAGTCACTGCGGGTTAGTCGCTGTCACGTGGGCCCGTAGCCACCGGACCCAGCTGTCATCCTCTGCGGTTAGAAAGCGACGTGGTGAGAAACATCTTTCCGCGCGCGTGTCACCCAGTCAGCCTGGTCCCACTTGTCACCGACTATGGCTAGGACTGGGCTTAGTGACAAAAGTATCTCTGTTTCTCTGTTTGAATTTAAACCCTATTCAAATTAATTTAAATTCCAAATTTAAATCTGTTTTAATATATCTTTTACAATACAACTCCAAATTAAACATGTAATATATGTTTTGAAATCAGAAAAATGTGATGACTTCAAATATGGCCTTCAAAATATATTTTGAACACTTTAATTTTTGAGTTGGATAAAATTACAATAAAATGCCCTTTTTCCTTAATTAATTAATAACTTTTGTTTTATAACTCCAAATTTGACAAATGATATGTCTAAAATGATTAGCTCGACGAGACCTTTATGTTTATGCATTCCTTGTTCTGAATTGCAGCATGCATCATATAAATATAAAGTATACAACAACTTTTTGGAGGATCAAAGGTGATTAAAACACCATAAAATAATTTATTCTTGTATTCCACACCCCACCCATGCCATGCTACTTTATTGCTATGCAAAATGTGCATCATTCATCATGGCATGATTGTTTGCGTGTTGCATTTTATTCATATGCTTGTGCACTTTATTTATGTTAGCCCTTGTTTGTTTGGTTCTTCTTTGAATAGACGCTGAGCAGGGGATATATCAAGAAACCCAGGAGCACTACCCAGATCCTTCTCTCGCTTCAACTGAGCCGCCAGGCAAGCACTACCACATGCTTGCATACATACAGTACCTATTGCCTCTATATTATTCTTGCATCATTGAGCCGCGATTGCATTAAACTGAATCCCAAGTATTGCATAGCCTTTACTTTTAAACCCCGCCGAAGCTTGTTCCTCCATCCCATGAGCCATTACTACAAGAGTTGTTTGAGCCATGCGAGTCGTAGAACAGCATGTGTAGGGTATGTGAGTGTCGGATGGATAACGAGGTACCTAAACAACTTAACCTGAGTAGTAATGGGATAACTAATGAAAGTGGCACCGGGGAGCAATATCTGCTATTTGGTTTTTCATGCTCACTTGTGTCCCGTAGGACCCCGAGTACTTGATTCCTGTTCCTTGAATATTCGCGCTATCCACATCCGGAGGCCTATGGACCCCCACGAGCTTGATTCATTCTTATTTCTTGGGGCCACAAAGTAGTTTGGGGCTTTATTACTATCCTGTACTTATGCCATGCTTTCTTGCTTTATTTAAGATTGTGCGAGGAGCACCTTTGTCTTTTAGGTAAGCGGAGTGTTTTCGCGGTATCGACAAGCCCAGTCACACTTTCGGGTTCCCAGTCGTTTACAGCCATTGACGCAAACCTTGAGTCCGTCTCGGCGCCGGCCAACGTCGTTGCGGGTAGCTTAATGGGGTGGCCCCCGGAAATATTTCTGAATCCTGTGATCGCTTTGTCGTGAATGCCTCGTTGGGTTTTGATTTGGTTTTTCTGAGGTTGATCGAGTGTGTGTTGCTATTTGTGCACCCCTGCAGGGTAAAACTTTCTGAAAGCCGTGTCCGCGGTTATGGACGACTTGGAGCACAGTTTCTCGATCACAGACAAGCATAACTAAAGTACCGCTTTTAATTTGACTAAGTACCTGACTAGTAATAGTGCAACATTCATGGAATGGCTAATAAAACTGCCAACGAATGGGGGGTTGTTCGTCCGCTTCCTCGTTGGTAAGCGAGGAGGAGGATGGATCTGTTAATATTACCGTTATAACTGTTGTTATTAATTCACGGACATCCATCTATCTTTGGTTAGGCGGATGGTTAGCGAGTATCTATAGAATTGTTAGGTATTATCTTTCGCTGCAATTGCGTCACCCCAGGTTGTGTCCCCTTTAGAGGCATAAAGACTTGCTGAGTACCCCTAGGGTCTCACACGATAAATTGTTTGATTCAGATGAACAGTAAACTTAAGATGGATCTTTGGGTGGAGGAGACGGACGATGTTGGCAGCGATCATTCGGTGTAGAGATTCCGGGAATGGGGATCCGTGAGATCTGTGGGCGGGATGTGTTTATTTATGGGGCATCTTATGCCGATTTTCTTCTTATCCGTACTCGGATCTTGTTTTCCGCTTCCGCCTGATACTCTGATGTTTGATGTATGAGGAGATATCCTAAACTATTATATCTATCTAGGATATTTGGATCTTGCCGTATGGCGTTGCAATATTTCTATTTCTTTTAGATGGAATGGCTCTGAGGACTGTTGTATGGTGGCTTGCATACATACTCATTTGTGTATGTAGTTGATCCCTTCGCCTGCCGATTACGCCGCCCGTCCTTGTCCCGATGTTTGGAAATGGTTAGGACGGCCGAAAGGTCTACCTGTGAGTGGCATTTGGTCCCCACCGTACTATTTTAACCATTTCCGCTCATCCAGGCTTGTAACTAGGAGCGTAATTCACCGAGGTAGTTACATCCTGTCTCTAAATCTTGAAGGCGATAGTCCCTCCTAGGATGACTCGAGTTTGAGATGCCCTTGCTACTTCAGTCGCAGGACCAGGTTGCCTTCGACGAAGGACCTGGGGCGTAACCTCTTGCTGTGGTAGTTGCACAGGTTCTGCTGGTAGATCGTTGATCTCTCCGCGGCGATTTCCCTTACCTCGTCAAGGAGGTCGACGGAGTCTTCGAGTGCGAGAGTTGACTCCTGTTTGCTGTAAGTGACCACGCGTGGTGCTTTGTATCGTACTTCGGCAGGTAGCACCGCTTCAGCCCCGTGCACCATGAAGAACGGGGTGTACCCTGTGGCGCTGTTTGGAGTTGTGCGTAGGCTCTAGCGTACCGATTGCAGCTCGTCTGTCCAGCAACCCGCGGCCTGTTCGAGTGGTCTGAGGAGTCGCTTCTTGATGCCGCCGCAGACAAGCCCGTTAGCTTTTTCGACCTGGTCGTTGGTCTATGGACGTGCGACAGAGGCATAGCTAACGTTGATTCCCAGATTCTCGCAGAATTCCTGGAACTCCTTGGATGTGAAGTTTGTCCCATTGTCCGTGATAATGCTGTGTGGCACTCCAAAGCGATAGACGATGGACTCGAAGAACTTGACTACGTTGTAGCCTGACTGATTAGTCACTGGCACGACCTCTATCCACTTGGTGAATTTGTCGACTGCGACCAAGAGGTAGATGTAGCCTCTGCGTGAGGACCTTGGGAGTTTGCCGACCATGTCGAGTCCCCATTGCGCGAAGGGCCAGGCCAATGGAATTGGCCGGAGCTCTGCACCAGGTACGTGTGGCTTGTCTGCGAATCGCTGGCACGCATTGCATTTCTAGACGATGTCCTTGGCGTCGCGCATGGCCATAGGCCAGTAGAATCCAGCTCGTAGAGCTTTGATAACGAGGGCGCGACTGCCGGCGTGGTGCCCGCAGGTCCCCTCATGGATGTCGAGGAGAACAGCTCTTCCATCGGCCGTGGAGACACATCGTTGGAGCACTCCTGTGATGCTGCGCTTGTATAGTTTGCTGTTGATAATGGCGAATGCCTTGGATCGCCGTGCATCAGTCAGATTGTCCGGTAGCCTCTTGCTGAGAAGGTACGTAATGTACGGTTGAGTCCAGGATGGCTCGATCATCATGACACTCATTGGTCCTTCCAGTCCTGTATCCAACTCCAAGTCGTCGAGTGCCATTGGCTCATTGGGCGGCATAGCCCCCGAGTTTGTTGCTGCGCTTGTTTTCTTCTCTGCGGCCTTTGGCTTGATGGAGCGTTCGCAAATGCGCTCGAGAAATACCATGGGTGGTATGGGGGCGCAGGTAGAGCCTATGTTGGCGAGTGTGTCCGCCTCTTCATTGCTTTCGCGACCTATGTGATGCAGCTCGCAACCGTCGAAATCCCCTTCGAGTGTGTTGTAGAGGTCACAGTAGGCGATCATGTTGTCGTTCAGTGCGTCGCACTCGTGCATTGTCTGGTTGACGACCAACTTGGAGTCACCATATATTATGAGCCTCTTGGCGCCGCAAGCTTTTGCCATCCTCATCCCGTGTAGTAGGGCCTCGTATTCGGCTTCGTTGTTGGAGGCGGTGAACTGCATTCGCAGAATATATTTTAGCTTGTCTCCCTGGGGCGATGTTAGTATGACACCTGCACCAGCTCCGTTCTTCCGCTTGGATCCGTCGAAGTGCATTGTCCAGAGGTAGGACATATCTAGTTTTTCAGGGAGCTGATTCTCCATCCAGTGCACGAGGAAGTCAGGGAGAACTTGCGACTTGATTGCGTTGCATTTTTCATATGTGATGTCTCGTGGAGACAGTTCGATTCCCCAAAGTGCGACTTGTCCGGTGGCATCAGGATTGTTGAGGATGTGCCCGAGCGGGGCGTCGTTGACTACCACGATTGGGTGTTCTTGGAGAGTAGTGGCGCAGTCACCGGGCTATCATGAAGACTCCGTATGCCAGTTTCTGGTAGTGCGGGTACCGCTGTTTTGTTGGCGTAAGTACCTCGCTGAGGTAGTAGACTGGGCGCTGTACTCCATGGACCTTGTTTTCCTCGGCTCGTTCTACCACGAGCACCGTGCTGACCACCTGGTTGGTGGCGGAGATGTATAGCAACAGTGGTTCCCTTTCGCGTGGGGTCACCAGTACTAGCGAGGTGGATAGTAGGCGCTTGAGGCCTTCGAATGCTTCCTGTGCCTCGTTGGTCCACTCGAATTTGTCGGCTTTGCGGAGGAGTTGGTAGAAAGGTAGTGCCTTCTCGCCCATTCGGTGATGAATCGATTGGCCATGATCGCCCGCCAATTCTTGGACGCCTCTTATGTTTTTCGGCTTCTCCATGGCCAGTATGGCTTTTATTTTCTTCGAGTTCGCTTCGATCCCTCTCGCGGAGATAAGATACCTGAGTAGTTGCCCAGATGGTACGCCAAAGGCACATTTGTCCGGATTGAGATTGATCTGGTAGCGGTCGAGGTTGGCGAAGGTTTCGTGCAAATCGTCGATTAGTGAGGCTTCCTCTTTCGTCTTGATTACTATGTCGTCGACATAGACTTGAATGTTGCGACCAAGTTGGTTCTTGAGGCAAGCCTGCATGCACCGTTGGTAGGTGGCTCCTGCGTTCTTTAGCCCGAAGGGCATTGTGTTGTAGCAGAACACACCAAAAGGCGTTGTAAACACTGTTTTTTCTTGATCTTCCTCCTTCATTCGAATCTGGTTATAGCCTGAGTAGACATCGAGGAAGCAGAGGCGCTCACATCCCGCAGTGGAGTCGATGATCTGGTCGATTCACGGTAGCGGGAAGTGGTCCTTCGGATAGTGCTTATTCAAAGAGGTGAAGTCCACACACATCCGCAGGATATCCGTGTCCTTTTTTGGTACTAGCACCGTGTTGGCGAGCCAAGTGCTTTCCTTGATCTCACGTATGAATTTGGCGTCGAGGAGTCTGTTGATCTCCATTCCGACTGCCTTTGCTCTTGGTTCAGATAGTCACCGAATTGTTTGCTTGACTAGCCTTGCGTCTGGGTTGACGTTGAGTGCGTGCTCGGCGAATTCCCTGGGAACTCCTGGCATGTCCGCTGTACACTAGGCAAAGATTTCCCAGTGCTCACGGAGGAATTCGACAAGCACGCGTTCCTATGCGGAACTTAAGTTGTTGGCGATGAGAGCCGTCTTGGCGGGATCCGATGGGTGGACCTGGACTTTCTTCGTGTGCACCGATGAGTCGAAGGACAAGTCAGGTGAGCTTGGCCAGCTTAGGGAAGCGGTGTGCATCGACTCCTTTAATCTTGCGAGTTCCTCCTGCATGCCGAAGGACTAGGAGATTCTGTTGAATTCCCTATCGCAACTGTCGGACCTCTCGAAGCTCCCGTTGATTGTGATGACGCCATTAGGTCCTAGCATTTTTATCTGCAGGTAGGCGTAGTGCGACACCGCCATGAACCTAGCGAACACGACACGTCCGAGGATGCAGTGGTACTGTGAGGGCGGTCGGCGACTTGGTCGATGCTTTCGGCCGAAAAGTTTTCAGTGTCGAAGATGACGTCGAGGTTGATTTTGAGGGATATACACCCTTGCGGTGGCGATGCCATGGAATGTTGTGTCCGAGGCCTCTAGGCAGGTCGGAGGATCCTCATTGCTGCAAGGTACTTGCGAACATAAGGTTGATGCCGCTTCGCCGTCCATGAATATCACGACTCATGTAAGCCTCAATTTGTGCCTCGAGGACGAGGGGACAATGGCCTGGACGAGGTACTTGGCGCGGGTGGTCGCACTTGTCAAAGGTAATGCAGGAGTCGCTTCCACTGAGGTACTCGGTGGTGGATGGTGGTGAGTTTGTCGCCAAGTTGACTTGGCGAGTGATGGCCTTCTGCACCCGATTCGAGGGGCGTCCCTTCTGGATCATCATGGTACCCATGGCCCGTGGGTTGGTTCGCCTCCGTGGTGCTGGTCCGGCGCAGCTGCATTTGGGGGTGGTCCAGGTGGTGGTGGCGGAGCTCCATGTGCCACGGCGCCTGGGGCGGCTCCGTAGCCCCTTTCGACTGTGTTGCGATTCATCTGAGCCAGTCCCTCATGTAGTTTGAGGAACTCATGGCGATCCTTGAGGTGGCTGGACTTCTTTTTTCCGTCGTGCTTGTCAATGTAGAAGTGCACAGTGCATGGCCCGGACAGCTTGTCTTCAATGGATGTTGCGGGTGCTTCATCGCGATTGCGGCGCTGCCATACTTGCGTGGTTTTTCCGGAGTCGCGGTATCCACTACTACGGTAGCCGCTGTTGCGGTTGTCGTCGCGTCTGTCGGCGTAGCCGGCTGCGACCATGTTGACGTTGTCAAGGTCATCATAGATGCGCATGCGGCGTTTGCTTCGGCGGTCGCGTATGCGTTCGAGTTCTGCCTCGTCGTCGGAGTGAACGCGATTTTTCACCGAATCTTCTCCATCTGCCTAGCGATTCGCAATTTTCATCAGGTCGTTGATGGTTTTGGGCTTCGAGCGGCCTAGCTCCTCCTTGAGCTCTATGCGGCATACGCCGCTGTTGAATGCATCAATCGCGCGATCCTCCGAGATATTCTCTGTGGAGTTCTTGATGATGGACCACCTCTGGATGTATGAGTGTAGCGACTCGCCTGACCTTTGCTGGCAGCATCTCAGCTATTCGATTGATGCGGGCCATTTGTAGGTGCCCTTGAAGTTGCGTACAAAGCTGTAGACCCCTCTTCCCAACTTCGAATGGATCCGCGTGGGAGGTTGTTGAGCCATGCTCGGGCGGCGCCCTGCAGCTGCAGCTGCATGCATTGCATGGCCGTGCTTCGACTCCCGCCGTGGAGCCTAGCGGAGGAGATATGGTCCTCTAACCAGATTTTTGGGTCCTGCAGGCCATCGAACTTTGGGTTCTCTGATGGGAGATTAAACCCCTTGGGCATTCGCTTTTGTCTAATGGCCCTGCTGAAGCATCTAGCGCCACAGAGCTCCACGACTTCGTCCTCTGAGTCAGTCGACCGGGCACGTCGCGCCCTTGATTTGTCAATCTTGCGCTGCGTGAGGTCATCGCGTGCATCATAGTCGTGGTCGTATCACCACGAGTGGCGACGTCGAGACAGATCGTGACGGTCGTCGCTAGATGAGGGCGAGGAGTAGCATTTTGCCAGAGCCTTGCCTTTCTTCGGTTCCGATGCTGGCTCTTTGTCGAGGGCGGCCTCGATTAACCCCAAGCCTGCGATCGTAGATCGATGCATGGCGGCTCGAGGGTCTCCAGCTGGCGGCTGGTTGTTAAGGAGGTACATGGTGGCTGCCGTTACCGCGGCTTGCGGCGTTTTTAGGAGCACGTTGCCACGCGTATCCACCGTCATGGAGCCGAAGTCGAGGACTTTGGCGGCTTCTACATGTTCTTGTTCGGTGAGGTGGGCGAGTCGAGATCGTCTCTTGTTGGCGATGTACTCGTTGCACCTAGAGGAGGATCCTTCGTGGGAGGAGAGCCTAGCTCGTCGGAGGCTTGATTCATCAGCCGCCTTTTTACGCGCCTCGAGTTGCGCGATTGTTTGTAGCTGGTGCTTGTATTCCTCTTTCAGGAGCCAATGGTAGCCCATCAGCAGTTCTTGTGGGGAGCCGAAGGGTAGAGGGTGGCCTCGTAGGGCTTCTCGGCAATGAGCCCACTCGAGGTCGTTGAGCTTGATCATGACGCGTTCGCCAGTTTGCTCGTTTATCATAGTTGGAGGTTCGACTGCCCCTCCGTTGTTGACGGGGGCGCCGTTAGTGGGGCCGCCATTTGGCGGTGGCCCGCCATTGGGTATGCCGCCGTTTGGCGGGTCGGTTCCATGGCCACCGTTGCCCGTGTTGTCACGATTGGCGGAGGAGTCGCCCGCGTTGATGACAGCGCACATGAAGTGGTTGGGGAAGCTGCTGCTCCTGCAACTTTCAGATCCGGAACCGTAGGCTCCGTCTTCAGTTGCCAGATCACCCAGATCGGATTCGCGACTGCTGTCGCTGACCGTATTGTCGACTGTTGTCGTGGCATGGATCTCACTGAGGGTGCCGATCGGCGGAGGGAACCCTGATGCTAGAGCAATCGATGGTACCGTCGGCTGGTCAGGCAGGCGAAGCGTGCCCATCTAACCAACTTGGAAGCGGAAGCTCCCGATCGCCAGGCTAATTCCGTCGCCCACGGATTCGAAGGCAGGGCGAGTGGCTGGCGTGTGGACGGTGAAGTCGAATGCACCGAAGAGTTGGTGAATCTCCGCTGTTGCGGAGTTGTAGATCGCGGTTGATGGGGCCGAAGAAGCCGCAACATCAGCACTCCCAATTCCCACAGACGGCGCCAATTGACGAGGGTTTAACTCATCAATGCCCATTGTTATGGACTTGGGTTTTGGAGAAGGAGGGAGCACTGGAGACATCTATCGGCTAGCAAACAAGCACACAGGGGACTCGAAGATTTACCTAGTTTCAGACCTCGCAGAGGTCCCTACTCCTTCTTGTTTACTCGTTGAATTATTGAAGAAATCAAGGATTACAATGGTGCGCAGATGCAATCTGGCGAGGGTTGTGGAAACTAGGGTTGCGTGTGTCCTCCTAGCCGCCCCTCCTAGCCTTTATATAGATAGGCTAGGTCTCAGGTAGCAGGTCGAGTCGGTTACAGGTTAGGGTTTTCCCCTTTGAACTTTCTATCTTTAGCTTCTTCTTGTTCTTCAAGCAATCGAGAGTCCGTAGGTTACTCGAGTTCTTCATTTGGGCCTTGGCGACACCATGGGCTTCCATTGTATTCAGGCCGTATATACCAAGCTCGAGTACCTGTAGGGTATACCCATGTCACCGGGTAATTCATCTGGAAACACATCGGGGTATTCACAGACTACTCTGACTTGGTCTAGGGTTGACTGGACTAAACTCTTGTTGCATTTGAATTGATGGGGCAGCGTCTCAGACACATGCTCTACTGATACTCCGGTGCTACTGGTCATGGTTAGGGCTTTCTTGGCACAGTCTATTAATCCCTGATGTTTCGACATCCAATCCATTCCTAGTACTAGTTCTAAACCTTTTGTTCCAAGTAATATTAAATTGGTATAAAAATCTATTCCATGTATTCTTATAGGCATGGCCTTGCAAATTTTTCTAGCTTTGGTGGTTGACCCACGGATTTGGACTATCATAACATGCTTCAAATTTGTTGGTTCAATCTTACTAGTGCATGCAAATTCTTCTGTAACAAACGAGTGCGATGCTCCAGAATCAAACAACACTCTTGCAAGTACTGAGTTAACAGAAAACATACCTAGCACGACATCTGGCACTTCACAGCTATACGCATTCATGTGGAGCAGTGACGGCCGATATGGTTATCTTGGTTGCACAGGCAAACCTCTTTCTAGGATGGACATGGCGCTGCTGCTAGGCAGGTGCAGTGACATTGGGGGCTGCAGCAAGCTTCTTAGGGTACTCATTGGATTAGTGAACTGTAACTCCACATTCAAAGCAGGTTACCGTTGACTTGTCCTTCTCGGCAATGGGCACAGCATTGCTTCCAGTCTTTGGGGCAGTATTGTTGTTATTGTTGTTGTTGTTGGTGGACCTTGGTGGTGCGCGGTTGAAGTTATGGGGGTTGCAGGTGTTGTTGTTGTGGCCTCCGGGCCTCGGGTTTCCTCCGCCACGATTGGGAAAATTCGGACAGGACATAGGTGGCTTGTTGGGTCTTGGTGCAAATCCTGTAGACGAGCTGGGGCAGTACTTCGGGGTATTGTGGGGTCCAGGCTGGTGCATCATACGACGCTTGCGGTTCTCATTGGCTTGATTGATTTTTCCTTCCATCTGGATAGAAGAATCCACTAGAGCTTCTAGGTCGTCAAAAGGAATGTTGACTAACACTGTCTGCATCTCATCATGCAGGCCATTTAGGAATCTTTCCTTCTTCTTTGCCTCAGTGTCGATCTCATTGGGAGCATACCTAGACAAAGACAGAAATCTGTCACGATATTCCACCACAATCATTCTCCCTTGCTTCAAGTCCCCGAATCCATCCCTCATCCTCTTGATCAAACCTGGGGGCACATGGGTCCTGCTGAACTTGATCTTGAATTCCTCCCAAGTCATCATTTGTCCTCCGTTCATTGTACGAGTGCTATTCCACTAGGATCTTGCATAACCTGCCAGATAGTGGGTGGCAAACAACACTTTCTCCGCAGCATCTACTCCTGCAACTTCTAAATTGTTCTCCATTGATTGTAGCCAGTCATTCGCATCTAAGGGCTCTTCAGATTTGCTAAACATGGGAGGATTTGTGTTTTGAAAGTTCTTTAGCTTAGATCCATGGTGATCCTGATTTCCATGGCCTTGGTTGTTGTGCGCCATTTGGGCGATCTGTTGAAGAGTGGCGAGATTGGCTTGACTCGGCTCTACCGGCTTCTCGATCTGATACTAGCATTTGCAGAATCTGAACCATCGGATCCTGGGATGAGCTGCTCCCACCGGGGTTGCCGCGAGTCATCTGAAGATTCAGATAGATCATAAGATAAGAGGGGAATTTATATGGATTATGGGTATGGTTCAAAAATCTTAAACCTTGAGTATTGCTAGGGTTTGAAAACCAACAACTCTTTTTCATTCATTCCAAGCAACACATTCTAAACAACACACCAGAACTACCAAGCAGATGGTTTTAAGAATCATTCTGTCATTCTATGATACATTGGGACTGGATACAAACTCACACCTACGACAGTGTAAGATCTCACCATAATAAGGTAAGATCCCTATGATTGCAGTGCTAGTCCCTAGATCGAAAATGCTAGCACCCACAGTTTAAGATGAAGTACACAGAAACAAAGGTCATTATTACATCGCATATCCAGGAATATAATGGTTCTTACAACTCACTTAGCCCAAGGCTAAGGCACTTAAAGTTCACATTTCATAGCATAATAATAATAGAGTCTTTAGTCTTCATGTGCCACAGGCAAGCATGTCGAGTGTAGACCCGCAACCCTACTCATCATCAGAGTATCCTGCAACATAATAAGTTACAGCCACAAGGGTCAATACATTTGGAATTGTATTGGCAAGTGATACCATAGATACTTAGTATAATCCAACAACTACATGAATATATGGTTAAGTGGGGTTTATGGCTAGCTTTGCTAAAATTAGTTTAATTTATAGTTTTTGAAGAAGTTTTTCATTCCAGCTATAAGGTACCAATGATAGACATCACTGAACCTCTACCCATGTTCACCCACAAGTTTTAACTTAGAGAAATTTGGATGAGGAGATTATTGAACTGCTTCACTTTCTCGAGGCTCAGGAATGTCCATAACCGGGGACACGGCTAAGTACTTAGTTTTACCCTCTCGAGAGGTGGTGCACTTTCCCCACAAGACTCGACATGCATCGAGATGAGACTTTTCAGAAGCAATCCCTCAGACCACCACGGACGCGTTCCATCCTATCATCACTACCACCCTCTGTCCGTCTGGCTGAGTTCTCGCAACTTAGTCGGTCAAGGCAGAGCACATATGCCATGTGGCTGCACTGGAAGCTTCGCGACAAGAACGTCTCCAATCTCTTTGTTCCTGGGTGGCCATCCACAAGTGTGATACACCAGCTGACCATAGACATGGCCCCTGAGTAACCACTCAACATAATCCAAGCAAGCCCATTCCACCCAGGTGTTTCATTAACATTAGTTGTTTTCTTAGTTAAACAAAATAATATCTTTCCATGCTATCTTATGTGTATATCCACCCACGAATTCTAATAGCATAGCTAAGCATTCTAGCATACAAAGTCTTTATCTAGGGAATACTACCAAGATATACACTATACAGTAGCATAGCATAGTATGGTAACATATGAATAATTCTATCATGCTAAGATCTACCAAAATATCACTAGTGCAATAGTGAAAATAATAGGACATGAGATGAAATATCACTTGCCTTGGTAGTTAGGGGAATAGGTACAATCCTCACAACAACAAACTTCACAATCCACACAATCTACACAAGATTAATACAACAATAACAATTCAATCAATATAACATTACAAAAACATGCAATGATATGATCATAATTCTATAATTTACAGAGTCTACAGTACAGAGGATAGAATACCTCATCTAAATGCATAAGAAATACCCAAAAATAATTTATAGAACAATTTTTATGAGCAAAATACTCCTAAAAAGGTTCTGCCTATAATTCCAAGTTTACTGAGGCAAAAGTGTGAAACAAGGCCTCCATAATAAAGGTCTTATTTTTCTGAATCCATAGACACCAAATTTGTATTTTTCTGATTTGTGAATCAAAAGTTATTGAATTTCTAAGTTTAATACTAAATCTATCTATTTTCTAATTAAACAGAAATAGTCTGGCGACGTGGCGCTATCCTATTGGCTGGTACCGGTTCGGTCGGATCGACCGCTGTGGGCCGTCAGATTTAAGTGACGTTGGACGGATCAGATCAGCCGTACCCTTTCGTTTAAGTAATCTAATCTTAACCGCTAGGATCTGATCGAACGGCTACTAAGCATCTCGCCGGGGACTGGCGGTGCTACGGCGTCTTGTGGCGGAGCGTCGGCCGATGAGGTTCTGGCGATTATACGAGGGCTGGGAGATCGTGGACACGTACCAGAGGTTGAGGAGGTCGTGGCGATCTCGATGGAGGTCATTGCGGTGCGGGGGGGTGCTCGGGCTTGGCCTGGATCCTTCGTCGGAGTTGCGCAGACGGTGGAGTTCACGGCTCGGTGTCAGAGACCGCGACCTGGGGCTCGAACCAACCGGCAAAGAGGTCAGCGAGGTGCGCAAGTGTCTGCACGACCTAGTAAAGACCAAAAGGGGGCGGCGGGAACCCTACCTTTACCGGAGAAGGCAAGCGGTGGCGGCGAGAGGAGTTCGCGGACTTGGTCCGTGTCGTCGACTGGAGCAAGAGGAGGCACGCTGGGTTAGTAGGTGCGCCAGATACGACAAACCATACAGATGACAGAGAGGAGGCGCTAGGCAGGGTTCACTGGAAATCGTCGCCGGTCCGTCCGACGGACAGCGGTTTGAGCTCGGAATTTGGGGAGCCTAGGGGCTCTCGAGGTGATGTCTGGGAAAATGATGAGGAGGAGGGGTTTAGTAGGCGAATCGCCAGGCAATTAATCATGAAACGCCAGAATCGAATCGATTTGAAAGCCAAAGGGAGGTCCATCATCGGCAGTGAAGACGACGAGGTGACGCGTGGGCGTCACCCCGGAGGGGTAGAAATGAGGGGGTGAGAAAAGACAGAGAAGGGGAGAGGGAGTCCAGGTGGGCTGCTGGGCCGGATTGGGCCAAAAGGCCAGAAGCTGTCTGCTGCTCTTTTTTTTTCTCTCTTGTCTTTTTTTCTTTTTCTATTTCTGTTTTCTCCACAACTTTGGATTTAAGGATTCAAATTGATTCAAATCAATTTGTGAACATTTGTAAAAACTCAAATTAGGGTTTTAGGGTATTATGAAACATATTTATCTTCTATTTTAATCCAAAGTATTTACTTTGGATTTAATAGGTAATATAGCATTTTCTTTGATTCTATTTTCAAAAAAAATTCATATTTTTTTGTTCATGGCTCAAAATTGCACCAAATTTTTGGAGGACATTCTAAATGCAATGCAATTACATGTTATGATGATATGAGTGCAATGATGATGATTTTAGATGAAATTTTGGGATGTTACAAATCTAACCCCCTTAAGATGAATCTCGCCCTCGAGATTCGGGTTGGCTAGCAAATAGGTGAGGGTGATCTCTCCGAAGTTCATCCTCTCGCTCCCATGTTGCTTCTGATTCAGTGTGATGGTTCCACTGCACTTTGCAGAACCTGATGGTCTTGGTACGGGTAATTCTTTCTGCGGTCTCTAGAATCTTAATAGGTTTCTCTTCATAAGTGAGATCATTATCTAGCTGAACTTCCTCCAATGGTATAGTGTCTTTCAACGAAGTTTCTTCCATCTCTGGGTGACACTTTTCGGTGACTAACATGGAATACGTTATGAACTGCTGACAAAGATTCTGGTAATTCTATCTCATATGCCACTTCTCCTTTGCGACTCAAAATCTTGAAAGGTCCTACATAGCGTGGTGCTAGTTTTCCTTTGATTCCAAATCTCTTTACACCACGAAGTGGTGATACCCTGAGGTAAGCTCTATCACCAACCTCATAGGTAACCTCTCTACGTTTTGGATCAGCATAGCTCTTCTGCCGAGATTGAGCTACCTTTAGCCTATCTCTCACCATCTTGACTTTCTCTTCGGCCTCTTTGATTAGGTCTGGCCCGAACAAATTTCTTTCCCCTACTCCATTCCATAGTAATGGTGTAGTACACTTCCTTCCGTAAAGAAATTCAAATGGAGCCATTTCTATGCTTGATTGATAGCTGTTATTGTAAGAAAACTCTGCGTACGGTAGACTTTCATCCCAACTGGATCCATAATCTAACGCACATGCTCTTAGCATATCCTCTAATATTTGATTGGTCCTTTCTGTCTGTCCATCAGTTTGTGGATGAAATGCAGTGCTGAACTCCAGTCGAGTTCCCAATGACTCGTGAAGTTGTCGCCAAAAGTGCGAAGTAAACTGAGTTCCTCTGTCGGACACGATACTTTTAGGTACCCCATGCAAACATACAATTATATTCATGTGAATCTTGGCTAGTTTTGCACTTGTATAAGTGGTCTTCACTGGTATGAAATGGGCCACTTTTGTCAAGCGGTCAACGATAACCCATATGGAATCGTATCCAGATTTAGTCCTAGGTAGTCCGGTGATAAAATCCATACCAATTTTATCCCATTTCCAATCAGGTATTGGCAGTGGTTGTAATAATCCTGCGGTTTCGATGTTACGCCTTTTACACGATCGCACACAAGGCAATGTGCTCGCTATGTCCTTTTTAAATTATTCCACCAAAACCTCTCCTTAACATCCATATACATCTTGGTATTACGGGATGAATTGAATCTGATGAGTTGTGCCTCTTGTAAGATCAACTTCTTAAGTTCAAGATCCTGCGGAACACAGATACGTTTTTCGTACCATAAGATTCCTTGATCATCCACATGGAATCCTTTCACCTTGCCTTCACTAACTTTACTTTTGATTTCTTCTATTTCTTTGTCCAACTTTTGGGCTTCTTGAATTTTGTCCATTAGTGTGGGTTGCACTTCCAAGGATGCAAGGTACCCTTCAGGCACAATTTCAAGTCTCAGCTCTCTAAATTGGGCACATAACTCCTCCGGCAATTCTCCTTTATTAAGGCCATTTACATGAGCCTTGCGGCTTAATGCATCGGCTACGACGTTTGCCTTTCCAGGGTGGTATTGCAAACTTAAGTCATAGTCTTTGATAAGTTCTAGCCATCTTCTTTGTCTCATGTTGAGTTCTTTCTATGTAAAAATATATTTCAAACTCTTGTGATCAGTGAACATCTCACAACATTTTCCCAGAAGATAATGCCTCCATGTTTTTAGTGCATGCACAACTGATGCCAACTCTAGATCATGAGTAGGGTAGTTCACTTCATGATTTTTGAGTTGTCTTGATGCATAAGCTACCACTCTACCTTCCTGCATCAATACACCTCCTAATCCTTGGTGAGATGCATCACAGTGTACTTGAAAGTCTTTCTCAATATCTGGCAAACATAACACTGGGGCTGACACTAGCCTCTTTTTCAATTCCTGAAAGCTGGTTTCGCAAGTTTCTGTCCAATTAAACTTATTCTCCTTCTTCAGCAGATTAGTCATGGGCTTTGCAATCTTAGAGAAATTTTCAATGAACCTCCGATAGTACCCTGCTAGGCCAAGGAAGCTACGTATTTCTTTAACTAATTTAGGAGGTTCCCACTCTGTCACAGCTGCCACTTTTTCTAGATCCACAGCTATACCATTACCAGATACTATGTGTCCAAGAAATCCCACTTCATTCAGCCAGAATTCACATTTACTGAACTTGGCATAAAGTTTATGTTCTCTAAGTTTCTCTAGAATCAGGCGTAGATATTCTTCATGTTCTTTGCTGCTCTTGGAATATACCAATATATCATCGATGAATACCACTACAAACTTGTCAAGGAATTCCATGAATACCTTATTCATCATGTTCATGAAATAGGATGGTGCATTAGTCAATCCGAATGGCATCACTGTATATTCATACAACCCATATCTAGTGGTGAATGTGGTCTTGGGTATGTCATGTTCTCTAATCTTTAGTTGGAAGTATCCTAATCGAAGATCAATTTTTGAGAACACACATGCTCCCTCTAGCGGATCGAAGAGATCATTTATTCTAGGCAGGGGATATTTGTTCTTTATGGTCACTTCATTGAGTGAACGATAATCTATGCATAGCCTTTGACTCCGGTCCTTCTTCTCAACAAACAAGACTGGTGCTCCCCAAGACGACGAGCTTGGTTGAATAAATCCCTTTTTCAACTGTTCTCCCAGCTGTTTCTTGAGTTCTTTTAACTCGTCCACCGACATTTTATAAGGTCTCTTTTCTATAGGTCCCGTTCCTGGTAGTAGGTCTATCAGAAACTCCACGTCCCTATCTGGTGGCATGCCAGGTAATTCCTCGGGGAACACATCTGGATATTCCCTCACTATTGGCACATTATCTAGGCTAACCCCCTTAAGAGAATTAACCTTGCTCCCCTTGAGTTCAAAGTTAGACTTGAACCTGATCCTTTTCTTTTCTGGGGTAGTGAGCATAACAGTTCGCTTGGCACAATCAATCACCCCTTCATAGCGGGTCAACCAGTCCATCCCTAATATTACATCTAATCCTTGGGACTCTAGGATTATCAAACTAATCGGGAACTTGTGTTTTCCAATTTCTAGGGTGATATGTGGGCACCCTGAATTTACTATCATTTCTCCACCCGGAGAACTTACCTTCATAGGACATCCAATAGTTTCAGTGGAGAGTTCATTTTTGATTACAAATGCTCTTGAAATGAATGAATGCGATGCGCCAGTATCGAAAAGGATAAGTGCAGGAAAGGAATTAATCATGAACTTACCGATCATGGCATCAGATCCTTCTTCGATTTCCTACACATTAATGTGATTCACATGGCCCTTTTGGAATGGGTTTGGCTTAGCCCCATCAGTCTTCTTTTTTGGGCATTCATTAGCATAGTGTCATGTCTTCTTACACTTGAAACATTCCACCCGACTGATGTCTTTCTTTGCTGGCTGGCTATGACGGTTCTGACCATTTTGGTTCCCATGGCCATGATTATTGTGATTATTCCGGAATCCACTTTTGTTATGTCCACGATGATTGTTTCCATCATGGTGGTGGTTGTTGTTATGATGGTTATTATGATTCCCATTCTTGTGGAATCCTGAGCTCCCACTTCCTTCACCATGAGGGCGCTTGTGAGGAGATCCTGATCCAAACTTATCGAAATGGTGTTTCCTCTTTCTACCCTCCACTAGCTTCATCTTGTTTTCTAGGATGGTAGCTTTATCACATAAAGATTGATAAGTTGGAACATATGCAACAGATAGTTGCATAGAAATTTCATCATTCAGCCCATCTAGGAACTTCTCCTTCCTCTTCGCATCAGTGTCAACATCATCGGGGGCATAACGTGACAAATTATTGAACTCCTCGATGTATTCAGAAATACTGCGGTGGCGTTGCTTGAGGTTATGAAACTCCTTTTTCTTCAATCCCATTATTCCAGCAGAGATGTGAGTGGTGCGAAACCCATCTTCAAACATTGCCCAAGTCACTTCCTCAATAGGGTGGGTAATTTGAAAATTATCCCACCAAGCAGCTGCATGACCTTCCAACAAGTGTGCTGCAAATCTGATCTATTCTGCATCCGTGCATCCAACCGTGACTAGGTCCTTATTCACAGAGCGTAACCAATCATTTGCTACCATGGGGTCAGAGGTACCTGAGAACTTGGCAGGTCTCAGCCTTAGAAATCTAGTCAGCATATCCAAAGGTGGTGGATTGTTCTGGTTGTTATTGTTATTATTGTTGTTCTGGTTCTGGTTCGCCATAAATTGAGTCATCATTTGCATCAATTGGGTCTGTGCAGCCATCATCTGCTGCATTCCATTGTCATTGTCATTGTTATCCTCGTTGTTGCGTCGGGGAGGCATCTGTGGGTTTAGTAAGGGTAAGTAATGATAGATAACCCAAATAAAACAACAATTCAGACAAACAAGCACATGCAAGTTCCAATATCACAACAATAACAGAGTCTACAAAGATAACATACTAGCATAGTCACCCACAAGTCGGTATGACCTATGCACTCAATAATAATAGAACGATAGGTAGATGGAACAGTTCACTACTCCTCCATATCAACTTCCTCCTCCACTAGAGAAAGTCCTGCTGATGCGAATCCTGCCTTGTATTCCTCCAAGCTTGTAGTCAAAGCATCGATCTTTGCTTGTAACTCTCTCTTCTGTGTGCGTAGCCTCTCTATCATCTCGTGATCCGCTTCCAGCTCAATGTTCTCCAGCTCTAACTCGGTCTCCAAGTCTCTAATCTTCTTGTTCTTCTCCTGAACTCTCTTCTCTTGGTTCTTGAATTTCTTATCTTGGTCTTCAAACTTCTTCTCCATTTCCTTGATTTGATTTTCCTGTTCCTGGAAGGCCTTGTCCTTCTCCTTGAGTTGGACTCGTAGTTCATCATTGCTAAGCATCACGTTAGTCCTATCAGTATCAAGGTGTCTAATAAGGCTCTCTAAGTCCTGGAGGTAGTGACGCACAGGCTTGATAGACTCCTTAGTGGCCTTGTCCAACACAATAGGCTCTCCATCCTCGTCGCGCCTCCCAAAGAAGTGGAAGTAGTGGCTCTTAATCTCAGAAGAATGACGTCCACATAGGCGTCCCAACAGCTCCTGCATAGCGACATCGAGGCCCCTCTCCATGTCATCATGGAGAACCTTGAATGTAATCTCCCTAGTTTGGGGCTCTGTCTCACGTCCTGGCTGGGTAACTCTGAATCCCCATAAGTCCTTCCTCTGAAACTTCCTCAGCTGAAGTCCCTGAATAGTGGGGATCGGAAGAGCGAGCACTTGGACTAGCTCCAAGATACGAGTCCCAAAGCGAGTCCCCTTGAAATCCTCGGTCGTCTTTGTAGACAAAGTTCGCATCTTTGCATAGTATGGAGAAAATTAGTAACACAATAGAGAAAGAAAATACAAGTCACAAAATAAGAGGGAATTCAACCAACAAAACATTCCAAGTAGCAATACATTAATTCAACTCAAGCACTCAAGGTTCCAGACATAACTTATTTTTGCCATACCACATAGGTTGGTATGGTCGAGATACTAACGTGATAAAACGCCAAGGGTGGTGGTCCAACTAATATCTCACTCCTTCTTAACCAAGGTGGCAATCTGGGCATCCTTGGCAGAAATCTGCTTGTCTTGGTCACATAGCTCCAAAGCTAGGCCTATGATATCCTTACTTAGGCGTTTCACAGTGGCCTTTGAGTCTTGGACAAGACGCTTCTCTTCCTTGAGATCCTCCTGAGTATTGAGCATTCTATACTTGAGTCTCTCCCCAAATTCCTCAATAGCTTTCCATGTAGCATTCCTTGCAAAGTCAAAGAAGGACGGGTGCATTTCAGAGTTGGTGAACATGCAGAATCCCGTACTCTTGGGATCGTCTTCCTTGTTCTTGTACAAGTGGAGTTGCACCCACCAATACTCTTGTCCTTCATCTATCACAGGAAATCCCTTGTACACGGCTTCACCATTCATCCCCAAGCCGAGCATGAGGTTCTTGAGCACATTGGGAAATTCTGTCTCACACTCCAGGGTCATAGTCATCAGTGGTCCCTTCTTGACAGATTCATTGATGGTGGACATCTACAAAAATAGATGAGAAGGATAATTAGGGAAAGCTTTACGAGATGAAAAGACAAGTGTAAAGTTGAAATATAGAGTTATTTTTCCTAAGGGTTTTCCTTAGTCTAATCCATTCTAGGGTCACGAACCTACAGGCAACACAATGCTCTGATACCATCTGTAAGATCTCACCATAATAAGGTAAGATCCCTGTGATTGCAGTGCTAGTCCCTGGATCGAAAATGCTAGCACCCACAGTTTAAGATGAAGTACACAGAAACAAAGGTCATTATTACATCGCATATCCAGGAATATAATGGTTCTTACAACTCACTTAGCCCAAGGCTAAGACACTTAAAGTTCACATTTCATAGCATAATAATAATAGAGTCTTTAGTCTTCATGTGCCACAGGCAAGCATGTCGAGTGTAGACCCGCAACCCTACTCATCATCAGAGTATCCTGCAACATAATAAGTTACAGCCAGAAGGGTCAATACATTTGGAATTGTATTGGCAAGTGATACCATAGATACTTAGTATAATCCAAAAACTACATGAATATATGGTTAAGTGGGGTTTATGGCTGGCTTTGCTAAAATTAGTTTAATTTATAGTTTTTGAAGAAGTTTTTCATTCCAGCTATAAGGTACCAATGATAGACATCACTGAACCTCTACCCATGTTCACCCACAAGTTTTAACTTAGAGAAATTTGGATGAGGAGATTATTGAACTGCTTCACTGTCTTGAGGCTCAGGAATGTCCATAACCGGGGACACGGCTAAGTACTTAGTTTTACCCTCTCGAGAGGTGGTGCACTTTCCCCACAAGACTCGACATGCATCGAGACGAGACTTTTCAGAAGCAATCCCTCAGACCACCACGGACGTGTTCCATCCTATCATCACTACCACCCTCTGTCCGTCTGGCTGAGTTCTCGTAACTTAGTCGGTCAAGGCAGAGCCCATATGCCATGTGGCTACACTGGAATCTTCACGACAAGAACGTCTCCAATCTCTTTGTTCCTGGGTGGCCATCCACAAGTGTGATACACCAGCTGACCATAGACATGGCCCCTAAGTAACCACTCAACATAATCCAAGCAAGCCCATTCCACCCAGGTGTTTCATTAACATTAGTTGTTTTCTTAGTTAAACAAAATAATATCTTTCCATGCTATCTTATGTGTATATTCCACCCACGAATTCTAATAGCATAGCTAAGCATTCTAGCATACAAAGTATTTATCTAGGGAATACTACCAAGATATACACTATAGGGTAGCATAGCATAGTATGGTAACATATGAATAATTCTATCATGCTAAGATCTACCAAAATATCACTAGTGCAATAGTGAAAATAATAGGACATGAGATGAAATATCACTTGCCTTGGTAGTTAGGGGAATAGGTACAATCCTCACAGCAACAAACTTCACAATCCACACAATCTACACAAGATTAATACAACAATAACAATTCAATCAATAGAACATTACAAAAACATGAATGCATGCAAAATGCAATGATATGATCATAATTCTATAATTTACAGAGTCTACAGTACAGAGGATAGAATACCTCATCTAAATGCATAAGAAATACCCAAAAATAATTTATAGAACAATTTTTATGAGCAAAATACTCCTAAAAAGGTTCTGCCTATAATTCCAAGTTTACTGAGGAAAAAGTGTGAAACAAGGCCTCCATAATAAAGGTCTTATTTTTCTGAATCCATAGACACCAAATTTGTATTTTTCTGATTTGTGAATCAAAAGTTATTGAATTTCTAAGTTTAATACTAAATCTATCTATTTTCTAATTAAACAAAAATAGTCTGGCGATGTGGCGCTATCCTATTGGCTGGTACCGGTTCGGTCGGATCGACCGCTGTGGGCCGTCAGATTTAAGTGACGTTGGACGGATCAGATCAGCCGTACCCTTTCGTTTAAGTGATCTAATCTTAACCGCTAGGATCTGATCGAACGGCTACTAAGCATCTCGCCGGGGACTGGCGGTGCTAACGACGGCGCGCGGCGGCGGAGCGTCGGCCGATGAGGTTCTGGTTATTATACGAGGGCTGGGAGACCGTGGACACGTACCAGAGGTTGAGGAGGTCGTGGCGATCTCGATGGAGTTCACTGCGGTGCGGGTGGTGCTCGGGCTTGGCCTGGATCCTTCACCGGAGTTTCGCAGACGGTGGAGTTCACGGATCGGTGTCGGAGACCGCGATCTGAGGCTCGAACCAACCGGCAAAGAGGTCAGCGAGGTGTGCAAGTGTCTGCATGACCTAGTAAAGACCAAAAGGGGGCGGCGGGAACCCTACCTTTACCGGAGAAAACGACTGACGGTGGCGGCAGAGGGAGTTCGCCGGACTTGGTCCGTGTCATCGACCTGGAGCAAGAGGAGGCACGCGGCTGGGTTAGTAGGTGCGCCAAGATACGGCAAACCATACAGGACAGAGAGGAGGGCGCCGGGCGGCCTGGGTTCACCGGAATCGTCGCCGGAGTCCGTCGGACAGCGGCGGTTCGAGCTCGGAATTTGGGGAGCCTAGGGGCTCTTCAGGGTGATGTCTGTGTGGAAAATGATGAGGAGGGAGAGGGGGTTTAGTAGGGGTAATCGCCGGGGCAATTAATCACGAGAAACTGCCGGAATCGAATTGATTCGAAACGGCCGAAGGGGAGAGGTCCATCATCGGCAGTGAAGACGACGAGGTGACGTGGGCGTGGGGTCAACCTGTCAGCAGGAGGGGTAGAAATGAGGGGGTGAGAAAAGACAGAGAAGGGGAGAGGGAGTCCGGGTGGGCTGCTGGGCCGGATTGGGCCAAAAGGCCTGAAGCTGTCTGCTGCCTCTTTTTTTTCTCCCTTATCTTTTTTTCTTTTTCTATTTCTGTTTTCTCCACAACTTTGGATTTAAGGATTCAAATTGATTCAAATCAATTTGAGAACATTTGTAAAAACTCAAATTAGGTTTTTAGGGTATTATGAAACATATTTATCTTCTATTTTAATCCAAAGTATTTACTTTGGATTTAATAGGTAACATAGCATTTTCTTTGATTCTATTTTCAAAAAAAATTCATATCTTTTTGTTCATGGCTCAAAATTGCACCAAATTTTTGGAGGACATTCTAAATGTAATGCAATGACATGCTATGATGATATGAGTGCAATGATGACGATTTTAGATGAAATTTTGGGATGTTACAGATAGTGATCTACTGATACTACTCCTCATCAGAACTGATGGGTTCTTTGTCATCCAGGAAACCTTCGTCCTCCCGTCGGTGTGGAACTCCATGTTCGCATCCTCTAGATAGTCTTCATCATCACTTATGAAAGAGGTGATATCCCTACAAAGATCTTCACCTTCGTCTTCTGTAATACCTCAGACATTACGCTCTAAGTTCTAGCCTGGACGAACCAAAAGTGGATAAGTGTCTCTATCGCGGAGGCCCAAGGCCACCCACGTGTAGGCCCGTCGAAGCAGAGTAGGGCACGGTACCGGCCTACCACCTTATCCACTTTCAAGAACATCGAGACAAGAGCGAGCGGCGTAAGCGACAGGTAACGTGACCACGACATACACAAATGAGTATGTATACCTGCGACTTACAATAGACATCAGAGTCACACCATCTAAAAGAAATAGAGATATTGCAACGCCATACGGCAAGATCCAAATATCCTAGATAGATATAATATTTTAGGATATCTCCTCATACATCAAGCAACAAAGTATCAAGCGGAAGCGGAATACAAGATCCGAGTACGGATAAGAAGCAAATCGGCATAAGATGCCATAGAATGAAGCACATCTCGCCCACAGCTCCAACCCCGGAATCTCTACACCGGATAGTCGTTGCCACCATCATCCGTCTCCTCAACCCAGTAACCTTCCTGAGAGTATACCTGTCCATGTGAACCAAATATTTATCGTGTGAGACCCTAGGGGTACTCAGCAAGTCTTAATGCAGCTAAAGGGAACAACCTGGGGGTGACGCAATTGCAGCGAAAGATAATATCTACAAAGAGCTATAGAGACTCGCTACACATCCGCCCACCAGAGATGGACGGCCGCCCGTTAATTAATATCAACAGTTATATGAGCAACATAATTTAACCTCGCTCGTCCTCCTTCTCGCTTACCGACGAGAAGGCGGAAGAACAACCCATCTGTTGGCAATTTTATTAACTATTCCATGAGTATTATTCTATTTACTAGTCATGTCTTAGTCAAATTAAAGACGGTACTTTAGTTATGCTTGTCTATGATCGAGAAACTATGCTCCAAGTCGTCCATAACCACGGAGACGGCTTTCAGAAAGATTTACCCTGCAGGGGTGCACAAATAGCAACACACACACGATCAACCTCGGGAAAAACCAAATAAAACACAACGAAGCCTCACGACAATGCATTCACAGGATTCATAAATCATTTCAGGGGGCCACCCCAATAAGCTACCCAAGAACGGTTGGCGGCTTCAGATGCACCTGTGGTTTGCGTTAATGGTCAGAAATGACTGGAACCCAAATGTGACTGGGCTTGTCGATATCTGAAAACACTGCATTCCAAAGCAGAGTGAACATAGTCGGTAGAGTGATGTGTCGGAAGTGGCCTTGGTCGGATTTTGGTTTTAAATCAAGAATAACAGGATGCAATCCTGAATTCGAGACGATGCGCTGCTGTGCCATATAGCTGATCGTACATGCAAGGAGGTGAACCAAAAGCGATTGGGTAAAACTAGCTAGCTCAAACGCCATGTGCTCTAAACGGAAGTGTCACGGAGCAAGGAAAAAATAGCAGCAGTAGCCTGGCCATGGCGATCAGGCTATGCGGGAGAGGATGCAGAGGGAAGAGATAAGGGAGGGAATCGGAAGCTGAACTCACCCTGGGGATACCGGTGACCTTGGCCTGGATGGAGGGTCACGGACGATGGCGACAGTAGCGCCCTGGGATGCTCTTGTCGGGCTCGACAGAACGAATGCGGAGGCGGCTGTAGCTTCGGCTCCTTGAAGAAGAAACTGGCGGCGCTTGAAGGATAGGGTTTGAAGGAGTCTCCTCGGCCAGAGATAAGGAGGGCGGGGCGCTGGTGTGGTGTGACAAGGATGACAGCATCGAACGGCGACCTGCCCCGTTCCCTCTGCTCCTCCTCTACTTCGAACAGAAAACTGACGGGGAAGAGACACAGTGACGGGAGGCTTCAGAGGGGTATGGCCGGTGTCGACTTTGCCCAGCCTAGAGGAAGGAGGAGAAGTGGCAGGCCCCTGGTGGGCTGGAACTGCTGTTGGGGGTGCATCGTCGAGTGGGGTGTAGCCAGGTAAGTCACTCTCTGCTCAAAAAACGCTAGTTGCTGCTTGCTTGAGTTAACTAAAGATTGCTGTTGCTACACTTGCATGAATTTTATCCAGAATTTGAAAAATAAGGCCAGGTTTTGAACAACGGTTGAACATAATAAGCAGGAACAGTTTTTTTAGGAGGCTCGAAAATAAAAATAGCAGCATAACCCTGTTATGCAGATCTAGGATAGATACAAAACAATAAGAAAGAGAGGAAGGATACATCATGTGATTGGAAGATAGCCAAAGAAAGAATGCTAGCAGACTTATGTGTTGTTCTCATTGATTGGGGAAAACTTAATGGCTCAAGTGAGATAGAGAGGAAAAGAACCCACATATGAAAACAAGATTAAAGAGGGAGTGCAAAAAAAAACACGTGAGCAAGAATAGATATAGGAGAAAGGTTCAAAAGATTCCATATATTTCAAATGGGCATGAGTTCGAACCCACAAAGCAAAATAAAAGGAACCCACTTGACAACATATGGTAGATTTCGGGATTTGATCATATAGACACAATGAGACCACACGATAGAGATAAAAAGGATTTAAAAGATAACGCCCCCAACTCAACTTAGGCATCAGGCTAAATGCATATGAGATAAGAACCAATTAAAAGGGGTTTTATATGATGCTCAAATGCAAGGTGGCATGGTGACATGAGCATCATATAATGATGATGCAACCATTCATATAGGAAGTATCATTTTATTATTAAACCATGTAGCATTACAGATGGGATGCTACAACTCCCCCCCACTAAACAGGAATCTCGCTCCGAGATTCTAGGAAGAAGAAGACTCAAAGAGAAAAGGGTACTCAGAACGGAGGTCGTCCTCACGCTCTCAAGTGGCTTCATCCACCGAATGGTGCGACCACTGCACCTTGCAGAATTTGATAGACTTGTTGCGAGTCTTTCATTCTGCGACTTCAAGAATTTTGATGGGGTGTTCTTTATAGGAGAGATCCTCTTGGAGGTTGATGAGCTCGTGATCCACGGTCCTGCCGGGATCCTTGAAGCACTTCTTGAGTTGAGAGATGTGGAAGACATCATGAACCTTGAGTTTATCAGGAACCTCAAGTGCATAAGCAACTTCTCCTCTTTTGCCACGGATTTTGAAAGGGCCGATGTATCTAGGAGCCAACTTGCCTTTGATACCGAAGCGGTGTGTGCCTCTCATGGGAGTGACACGAAGGTAAACGAGATCACCAGGGACATACTCCATGTCCATGTGTTTTCTGTCATAGTTGCTCTTCTGGCAACTTTGAGCAACCTTCAAATTTTCAAGGATGATGTGAACCTTTTCCTCCGCTTGAGTGACAATGTCGGGGCCAAAGAATTTCCTTTCACCTGCGCCCGACCAACCAATCGGAGTTCGGCACTTGCGGCCATAGAGAACCTTAAATGGTGCCATCTTGAGACTATTCTAGAAGCTGTTGTTATAGGAGAACTCAACATAAGGAAGGCATTCTTCCC
The DNA here is from genome assembly GCA_023614405.1 of Avena insularis. Lineage (NCBI taxonomy): Eukaryota > Viridiplantae > Streptophyta > Magnoliopsida > Poales > Poaceae > Avena > Avena insularis. The sequence goes on from CM042696.1 coordinate 251,329,448, forward strand.
ACTTGATGTTGAAAGAGATGACGCAAGCACGAAGCATATCTTCCAGAATCTGATTGATCCTTTCAACTTGTCCTTGCGACTGAGGGTGGTATGTTGTGCTGAAGTTCAACTTTGTTCCCAAAGCATTTTGGAAAGTTTCCCAGAACTTGGAAGTGAAGATGCTTCCATGGTCCGAGCTGATCTCCAGAGGAACCCCATACAGAGAGACAATTCTATTGATATAGAGCTCAACCAGCTGACTTGCAGAAATTGTTTCCTTGACTAGAAAGAAGTGAGCCACTTTTGAGAGCCTGTCAATGACAACAAAGATTGCATTGTTGCCTTTTTGCGACCTTGGAAAACCAGTTATGAAGTCCATCTCTACTTTCTCCCATTTCCATTCTGGAGGATTCAAAGGTTGAAGAAGGCTAGAAGGTTTTTGATGAACAACTTTCACTCTGCGGCAGACATCACACTCGGAGACATACTTGGCACAATATCGTTTCAACCCCGGCCACCAATATTGTGTTTTCAGGTCCTTGTACATCTTAGTGCTGCCAGGGTGGATAGAAAGAACAGATCATGAGCTTCTTTAAGAACTTGCTCTCTCAAACCCGGATACTTCGGAACAAACATCCGGTGCTTAAAGAATAGAGTGCCTTGGTCGTCAAGGTGGAAAGGTTCATACTTCGGAATCTAAATCTTGGAGATGATGTTTTTAGTGTAAGGATCACCAAGTTGAATGGAGCGAACTTTTTCTTCCAAGAGAGGGGTAGCTATCAAGTTATGAAGATAGCTCTGAGGTACAAGCTCGAGGTTGAGTTGACGGAATTCCTCGCACAAGAGAGGTTGTTGTTCTTCCACCATGAGGTTATTGACATAAGCTTTTTGGCTGAGAGCATCGGCCATCACATTTGCTTTGCCCGGAGTGTAGTTGATCGAAAGATCAAAATCATTGATGGTTTCAATCCATCTCCTCTGGCAAAGGTTGAGGTTCGGCTGAGTGAAGATATACTTCAGACTTTTGTGGTTAGAAAAGATCTCACAACGGTTTCCAAGCAAGTAGTGCCTCCATACTTTCAAAGCAAAGACAACTGCAAGTTCAATATCGTGTGTTGGATAGTTGAGCTCATGAGTCTTCAACTGACGGGAAGCATAAGCAACGACTTGCTTGTCTTGCAAGAGGACCGCGCCAAGTCCTTGGAGAGAGGCATCACAAAAGATCTGAAACGGTTTTGATGTATCTGGAGGAATCAAGACAGGTGTGGAGGTAAGCTTTTCCTTGAGAGTTCCAAAGCTTGCTTGACACGCCGGTGACCAAAGAAATTTCTTCCCTTTCTTGAGGAGATTGGTAAGGGGCTTAGCAAGTTTTGAGAAGTTCTAAACGAATCGATGACAATAACTAGCCAATCCAAGGAAACTCCGGACTTCTTAAACATTTTTGGGAGGGAGCCACTCCACAATTGTCCGCACAGTTTCTGGGTTGATAGCAATGCCCTTAGCAGAAATGACGTGCCCCAGATAGGTGACTTCAGGAAGCCAAAATTCACACTTGGAGAACTTTGCATACAGACGGTTCTCACGAAGCTTGGTAAGAACACAACGGAGATGTTCCACATGTTCTTCTTTTGACTTGGAATATACCAGAATATCATCAAGATAGACCACCACGAACTTATCAAGATACTCTATGAAAACTGAGTTCATAAGCCTTGAGAAAGTAGCGTGAGCATTGGTGAGGCTGAAGGACATGACCGTGTACTCGTACAGGCCATAGCGAGTAGTGAAAGCTGTTTTAGGAACATCTTCCTTGCGAATCTTGATTTGATGATAACCACTTCTCAAGTCAAGCTTGGAGAATACCACTGCTCCTGCAAGCTAATCGAAGAGATCATTGATCCGCGGAAGGGGATATTTATTCTTGATGGTTTTTGCATTGAGAGCTCGGTAGTCAACACAAAGTTGATCGGTCCGGTCTCGCTTCTTCACAAAGATTGTTGGGCTGCCCCAAGAGGAAGTGCTATGCTGAATGAAACCCAACTTCTCTTGTTCATAAAGCTGCCGTTTGAGTTCGGCCAATTCTGCAGGACCCATTTTATAAGGCCGCTTGGAGATAGGAGCGAGATCAATCACAAACTCGACCTCTCGGTCAGGAGGCATACCTGGTAACTCTTCTGGAAACACATATGGAAACTCACAAACCACAGGAACATTTTGCAAGGCTTCCATAACATCAATGTTTTGGACACCCAAAGAGTAGAGCTGAATAGAAGGAGTTTGCCTTGGAGAATAGACTATGTGGCCTTCAGGAATTTTCAAGGAAACCGAGTGTTCAGCACAATCAATCACTGCTTCATTGGCTTTCAACCAGTCCATGCCCAAGATGACATCAATATCTGAGTTGCCCAGAATAATCAAGGAAGCTAGAAATGAAGAACCACCAATTAGAATTTGATTGCCATGACTGATCTTGGAAGATGCCATAGTTGCTCCAGGAGAGAGAACCATTAAATGTTTAGGAAGAGAATCCATAGCCAGCTCATGTTCATTTGAAAACTTGTGAGACACAAAAGAATGTGATGCTCTAGAATCAAATAAAACTCGTGCAGGGACTAAGTTAACGGGAAGCGTACCCATCACAACTCCAGGTGCATGTTCATCTTGAACCATGTTGATGTTGTTGGCACGAGCAACAGTGGACCCGGGCTTAGTGTTGATGTTGAGAGCCCGTGGTGCAGGTGCACGAGCAGCAGTAGTCGAAGTAGGTCTTGGAGGTGGAGGAGGAAGAGCTTTGTTGTTAATAGGGAAATTCCATTGCTGATGCCCAGTGTTCCCGCAAGTGTAGCAAGCACCAAATGAACACGGAGCAGAGTAGCCAGGGACTCCACCATACGACGCTCTAGGGTAGTTGTGGTTGTAGCCCCTAGGAGCAGTGTTGAAGGACTTTGGTGGCCTTGTCGAGTAGCTTGAGGGTCTTGGCAGAGCAGGGAGCGCGCTGCGGTATTAGGAATCCACACACGGCGCTTAGAAGGAGTTGCCATTGCTGAAGAACCAGTTGTGTCCCGACTGTGTTTCTTGGAATCATCGTATGCCTGTTTACTTGCCTCCTCTTGAAGAGCTGCTTGTTGAAGCTAGAGCAATGAGCCTGGAGTGGTATGGGTGAGAGCATATTTGATTGAAGCATTTAGCCCTTGACGGAACCTCTTCTGTCTTTTCTTATCATCAGAGACCTCATCACCCCCATAGCGAGATAAGTTTGCAAAGTTTTTGATGTAGGTGTTGACATTGTCATTGCCCTGCTTAAGATTCAAGAACACCTCCTTCATGCGTTCCATGACAATTTCAGGGAGGTACTGCTCCTTGAAAGCATCAGTGAATTGCCCCCATGTTGGCTGAAATCCAGGAAGACTTGCCCTCATATAGCTCTCCCACCAAAGAGCGGCTTCCCCATGCAGAAGATGAGTGGCAAACTTGACCCTGTCGTGCTCAGCAACATCTGCGGTATCCAACAACCTCGTGGTCTATCGGATCCAATCGTCGGCATCCAGCGGCTTAGTGGTCACCTCGAAGTGCCGTGGGGCAAACTTCAGAAAGTCCTTCAAGCTGCCACGCTGGGGAGGTGGTGGAGGTGGTACGAACTCATTCCTCCTGACGCTCTCCTCGAATCTCTGCTAGTTTTGCTGCATAGCTCCCAGAGTATTCGCCAAACTGACAAGCTCAGCACCCAGCTCTGGCAAACGCGGGACATCATCATTGCGGCGAGGCATCCTGTTATTGATGGAAAAACTTGCATTAGTACCATAATGGAGAATTATTAATAATCCAAAATAGCACTAAAACAGAATTGACCAAGATTAAAGGATACAATTTACTAAGATGATATTAAAATATCAAACAAAGTTCATAGCACCTAGAAGATAGTTAGCATATCGCACGCGACTGAAAAGGAGTGTGGAACACAAATCTACCAAAGAAATTTTTTCCGCAAATTTCGGCATTAAAATACCAACTAGATGCGCAAAACCACTTAATAGTTAGATCTTAGCAGCTTCACCATTCAATGTACAAGAGCGAATGATAAAAGTAGTGGTATGGTCATGACTCCATCCCGCACTCAAAGCATTACTTCGCACAAGAATAGGAAAAACGTGCAATCCAACTCTTATCCTTCTTACGAACAACCGAAGTGATTAACAGATACAGAACAAACACCCCTAACTAGAACGCATCGGTTACCAAGATAAGACAGGTCGTATCGGTTTACAACGAATCGGATAGATCGCGTCGGTTTACACAATGCCTGTCGGTATGGAATGTACCAACAGTTCATAACCAAAGGCAGATTGTGACAACAAGGTTGGATGCAACAGATAGACAAAGAATTACACACACATCCTATGGTACTATAGAAACCCCAAACACGTGAATCCTATTTTGAATTTTTAGAAGAGGATAGACAAACGTTACACTTCCTTACCAGAATAAGGTGGGTGGGTAAGAAAAAAATGGAAGCAGTCCTACTCTCACGTTTAGTTTTTCTCTAGTATACATAGCTACCAAAATATTTTCTAAACTGACAACGACCATGTGGCTGAGACCCTGAAGGGCAGAATGACTCTGATACCAATTGTAATACCTCGGACATTATGCTCTAAGTTCAAGTCTAGACGAACCAAAAGTGGATAAGTGTCTCTACCGCGGAGGCCCAAGGCCACCCACGTGTAGGCCCGTCAAAGCGGAGTAGGGCACGGTACCGGCCTACCACCTTATCCACTTTCAAGAACATCGGGACAAGAGCGAGCGGCGTAAGCGACAGGTAACGCGACCACGACATACACAGATGAGTATGTATTCCTGTGACTTACAATAGACATCAGAGTCACACCATCTAAAAGAAATAGAGATATTGCAACGCCATACGGCAAGATCCAAATATCCTAGATAGATATAATATTTTAGGATATCTCCTCGTACATCAAGCAACAGAGTATCAAGCGGAAGCGGAATACAAGATCCGAGTACGGATGAGAAGCAAATCGGCATAAGATGCCATAGAACGAAGCATATCCCGCCCACAGATCTCACGGATCTCCAACCCCGGAATCTCTATACCGGATAGTCGTTGTCACCATCATCCGTCTCCTCAACCCAGTAACCTTCCTGAGAGTATACCTGTCCATCTGAACCAAATATTTATCGTGTGAGACCCTAGGGGTACTCAGCAAGTCTTAATGCAGCTAAAGGGAACAACCTGGGGTGACGAATTGCAAAAAGATAATATCTACAAAGAGCTATAGAGACTCGCTACACATCCGCCCACCGAGAGATGGACACGCTTGTTAATTAATATCAACAGTTATATGAGCAACATAATTTAACTCATTGCGTCCTCCTTCTCGCCATCGGAGAAGGCGGAAGAACAACCCATCTGTTGGCAATTTTATTAACTATTCCATGAGTATTATTCTATTTACTAGTCATGTCTTAGTCAAATTAAAGACGGTACTTTAGTTATGCTTGTCTATGATCGAGAAACTATGCTCCAAGTCGTCCATAACCACTAGGAGACTTTCTTTAAAGATTTACCGTAGGGTGCACAAATAGCAACACACACACGATTAACCTCGGCAAAAACCAAATAAAACGCAACGAGGCCTCACGACAATGCATTCACAGGATTCATAAATCATTTCAGGGGCCACCCTACTAAGCTACCCGCAACGAAGTTGGCCGGCTCCGAGACGGACCCAGGGTTTGCGTCAATGGCTATAAATGACTAGGAACCCAAAAATGTGACTGGGCTTGTCGATACCGCGAAAACACTCCGCATTCCAAAACAGTACAAGTGCTCCACACACAATCGTAATTAAAGCAGTAAAGCATGGCATAAGTACAGGATAGTAATCAAGCCCCAAACTACTATATGGCCCCAAGAAATAAAGTGTGAATCAAGCTCAAACAAAGGGGGATCCATAGGGTCTCCCGTATGTGGATAGTGCGAATAGTCAAGGAACAGGAATCAAGTACTCGGGCTCCTACGGGACACAAGTGAGCTTAAAGAACCAAATAACAATTAATGCTCATCGATGCCTCTTTCATTAGTTCTCTACTCATATTAAGTTGTTTAAGTACCTCATTATCCAAAGACTCGCACAAACCCTACACATGCAATTCTACGACTCGCATGGCTCAAACAACCTATAGTAATGGCTCATGGGATGGAGGTACAAGCTTTGGTGGGGTTTAAAAGTAAAGGCTATGCAATACTTGGGATTCAATTTAATGCAATCGCGACTCAATGATGCAAGAGTAAGATAGAAGCATAGGTATTATATGTATGCAAGCATGGGGAATTGCTTGCCTGGCAGTTCAGTTGTAGGATAGGAAGGATCCGGGTAATACTCCTGAGGCTCCTGGTATTCTCCTTGCTCAGTGTCTATCCGGATAAAAACCAAACACACAAGGGACCGAAATAAATACATTGCATAATCATATAAATAATATGCAACAAGCAAACAAGTATGCCATGATGGAATGATGCACACTTTACATGGCATTGCATAGCATGGCATGGATGAGGTGTGGGGTACAAGAACGAAGCATTTTATTAAGTTTTTAGTCATGTTTTGCTCCCATAAACATTGCTGTATCCTTAGTATTTATATGATGCATGCTTCAATTCATATCTTCGAATGCATAATCAGAATGGAGTCGTCGCGTTGATCGATTTAGACATATTATTTGCCAAATTTAGAATTACAGAAATAAAGTTATAGATATACTAAGAAAAGGACATTTATTAGCTTTAAAACAAATTCAGACTTTTATTTGCCCAGAAATTATTTTCGATGGCATATTATTAATCCTTACATTTTTCTTCTGATCAGAAAACATATATAACTTATTTTCAAAGAAGTTGTTGTTTAGAAGATACAAAGTAAAACAGATTTGCATAAATAACTCAAAGGGAAAAAGGAATGGACAGCGGGGAAAAACAAATGGGCTGGACCTGATGTACTAGGCCGCGGTGGATTGTTTCTGGACATGCAAAACTGGGAGTAGATATAAGTGCACGTACCCTGCTCAGGCTGAGATTTGAACTTGAGATCGATCGGTGTAGAAATTGGGGCTAGCCACTAGGGTAGTTGCCTGTTGTTGTACGAAAAGAAACTCAGGTTTTTTTCAACATGCACTGGGACGCTACTGGAATGTTAACTGATGAATAGAAGCAGGCCGTTGTTGTCCTTCAGAGGTGGCACTGGCGCACGCACGGCGGACAGACAAAAATGGCAAAAGTTGGAGGAATTTTAGAGGGAAAAAGGGCTTGATCTTACGCTGATGGAACTGGGAACCACCGAAGAGCACTGCTATTCGTGTAAGGAGGCAGGCACACGACAAGCTGTACTGAAGCATCTGCTGCATCTGCTGAAGAACACGCACCCGCGCAGACTGACGACAATGACAGTCTGAAGTGAAATTCAACAATCTTCGACGGACAGTTACGAGCGACTCCGGGCACTAAATTGAGTGTAGTCTGGTGCGTTTGAAAGCTGGAACAGCCAGCTACAACAGAGAGTGAACATAGTCGGCAGAGTGATGCTGTGTCGGAGGTGGCCTTGGTCGGATTTTTGGTTTCTAACGAAACTGAAGAATAGCAGGGATGCAATCCTGAATTCAGAGACGATGCGCGCGTGGTGCTGTACATAGCTGATCATACATGCAAGGAGGTGAACCAAAAGCGATTGGGCAAAACTAGCTAGCTCAAACGCCATGTGCTCTAAATGGAAGTGTCACGGAGCAAGGAAAAAATAGCAGCAGCAACCTGGCCATGGCGATCAGGCTATGCGGGAGAGGATGCAGAGGGAAGAGATGAGGGAGGGAATTGGAAGCTGAGCTCACCCTGGGGATACCGGTGACCTTGGCCTGGATGGAGGGTCACGGACGATGGCGACAGTAGCGCCCTGGGATGCTCTTGTCGGGCTCGACAGAAACGAAGGCGGGGAGGCGGCTACAGGTAGCTTCGGCTCCTTGAAGAAGAAACTGGCGGCGCTTGAAGGATAGGGTTTGAAGGAGCCTCCTCGGCCAGAGATAAGGAGGGCGGGGCGCTGGTGCGGTGTGACGAGGATGACGACGTCGAACGGCGACCTGCCCCGTTCCCTCTGCTCTTCCTCTACTTCGAACAGAAAACTGACGGGGAAGAGACACAGTGACGGGAGGCTTCAGAGGGGTATGGCCGGTGTCGACTTGGCCCAGCCTAGAGGAAGGAGGAGAAGTGGCAGGCCCCTGGTGGGCTGGAACTGCTGTTGGGGGTGCATCGTCGGGTGGGGCGCAGCCAGGTAAGTCACTCTCTGCTCAAAAATGCTAGTTGCTGCTTGCTTGAGTTAACTGAAGATTGCTGTTGCTGCACTTGCATGAATTTTATCCAGAATTTCAAAAATAAGGCCAGGTTTTGAACAACGGTTGAACATAATAAGCAGGAACCATTTTTTTTAGGAGGCCCGAAAATAAAAATAGCAGCACAACCCTGTTATGCAGATCTAGGACAAATACAAAACAATAAGAAAGAGAGGAAGGATACATCATGTGATTGGAAGATAGCCAAAGAAAGAATGCTAGCAGACTTATGTGTTGTTCTCATTGATAGGGGAAAACTTAATGGCTCAAGAGAGATAGAGAGGAAAAGAACCCACATATGAAAACAAGATTAAAGAGGGAGTGCCAAAAAAAACACGTGAGCAAGAATAGATATAGGAGAAAGGTTCAAAAGATTCCATATATTTCAAATGGGCATGAGTTCGAACCCACAAAGCAAAATAAAAGGAACCCACTTGACAACATATGGTAGATTTTGGGATTTGATCATATAGACACAATGAGACCACAAGATAGAGATAGAAAGGATTTAAAAGACAATGCCCCCAACTCAACTTAGGCATCAAGATAAATGCATATGAGATAAGAACCAATTAAAAGGGGTTTTATATGATGCTCAAATGCAAGGTGACATGGTGACATGAGCATGATATAATGATGATGCAACCATTCATATAGGAAGTATCATTTTATTATTAAACCATGTAGCATTACAAATGTTAGACAAATAGGATGCTACATCTTCCCTCTCCTCAAGATGAATTTCTTGGTCATGGATGGTTTCTTGAAGGGTTGCCAACTTCTGGCAGAGGCGAGCAATGATGCGGTCCTTCTTGTCACGTTGGCGGCGAAGTGTCTTGCACTCTTTAGCTAGGATGGCGATGGTGTGGTTCTTCTCTTCTTGGACAGTATGCTTATAGTTGGCATAGGCACGGGCGTTGTTCAGCTCTTTCTGAGTCTCATGCAACATGAAGTCAAGGTGATCCACATGATGCTTCAGCTCCGGGTGTCCTGGCATGGCCAAGGGTTCTCCCATGGAATCGCGTCTTCCGTAGTGAGCGAAGCGAGTGCCATTGATCTGATTTACATTCTGCCCACATAGACAGGCAAGTGCTTCCTGCATTGCTCTAGCTAGTCCATCCGGCCAGTTGTTCTCCCTCACAGTGAACTGTATCTTCTCCGAGGTGGGTGGCTCCATCTTTCCTCTCAGATCTGAAGCGACTAACCACTATAGTTCTCCTCCTGGCTGATCATTGAGTTGCACTCCATATAACTCTAGATGCGGGCGTCCAAGAAACTCCGCTAGCTGACTTAAGTCCCTCTCGAAGATGAGTTCTCCTCCGTTGCTAAGCTGATAGAACTTGCTGTACTTGACTTCCATCTATAAGCAATTAGGATGAGTAAGTTAGTGAGGTGATCAAGTGTGTCAAATTTTATGTAGGTTTGCAAGAATTTTTAGGAACATGTGAACTCTCCTTTTTGAAAGAATCTCAAGGATAAGAGTGAGAATAGGTTTTCATAAATACTCACTTCCTTTGTTTTGAAACTAAGTTTTTCAGACGTCCATCCGAACTAGGGTCTCCTATGGTCAGGTGGCTCTGATACCAACTTGTGAACACCCGGATTTTTAGTCCAGATGCCTGTTATGCCATACATCGCAATCCCAGGAATACCATTTTTGCGAGACATAATAGAATTGATAGCATAGTACCTCAACCATTACAAACCATAATAGTCTTACAAATAGTTGATCTCATGATCAAGTCTTAACACACATCAAAGCAGCGGAAATAAATGTAGTAGAGACTCCATCTTCATTCTCAAGGCAATGCTGATGACGGGAGATGATCCTAGTTATTGTAGACGTCCTGCTGTCCGTCCTCCGGATACTCCTCTTCATAGTCTGGCCATGGGAATAGCTAGGGACAAAGCCACGAGTACTCTTAAAGTAATCGCAAACTATCACTAATGCAAGTAAGACAATTCTAGTAGGAATCCTAAGCTCTAGGCTCGTTTGCAGTAAGCCAGTTTTATTCAGAAGTACTTAGTAGTAAAGACTTATTTTAGTTGTCTAGATTACTCAAGTGGAAACATAGTTTTCATTTCCACAACCCTGTTGTGGTCAAGTCAAAGTCATATTTCAAGTCACAAGTCATTTTGGAAAACATCTGACAATGGAGTAGTATGGCCATCCAACTGTCCATGATCGCGGATGCGGCTATTTGAATAGTTTGACACTCTACAGAGGTGGTACACTTTTACCACAAAATTCGATACATCCGTCATGGATAGCCTTGAATCATCATACTTGGTATGCGGATAATCAATCCTAACCTTTCAATTACACACCCTAGTATAGGCACCTCCCCTATGAGCTTGGCCTCCTAGCCATGGCAATTCGCCATCCCGGGAACTGCATAGGTGGTCACTTCTTTCATTCACAGTCACGAGGTAGCCTCAGCTTAACACCTTTTTCCACGAGGGAACCCCTACTAAGACACATAAACTTCCAGTTAAGCGCTACCCAATTTAGGTATTGTGGTTGTACGGTAAAAGCTGGAATGGTATCGCATCTGAAACCAACCATCAGTTTTTATTCAAAGTCAAGGCACATGCCTCATTCATCATCATCTTCAAGTCATTGTGTTTCATAACCCATGTCAAAACATTTCAATAGAATGACTCATCATTCTAAGGTTTTCATAATCATTTGCTCCAAGTGTTCCCATCTAAAGTGATCAATATTAGTTTAGCACTAGCAACTATCAATGAGGGTATCGCTATTGAGGGGTGCTAATCAAGTGTAACTACCCAAGCCTGGTTCTATGCTCTTGATGGCATCTATCCTATTTTCCACTAATCACCAATAATTAACTATTTATAAAACTTTGGTAAAGGGAAAAATAAAGCTTGCAAGTAAAAATTGGGATCGGTATAATCAAGGTTACATCTCAATAGCATGCATGGTTTATCTTGCCTTGGTTGGTACAATGGTCGAAGTGCTCCTCTTCTTCTTCGTAGAATTCTTCCTCCTCGTAGCCCGGGTTGGTACTAGCGTCTATAAATAAATATGAGGTACACAATCACCAAACAATACTTAGCTACTTCTACTCAGCACACAAAGGCTCACACTAGATGATCTAGCATCATCTCAATCACCACATGAAAAAGTGACATGGTCTTATTTATCTTATTTTGGAAATGCAATTTCTATTCATTGAAAAACACTTAGGATTTAATATTCTCCAATTATAAAATATGGGATCATGTTGACACATGTCATCACCACATATTCCAATACATTGGGAATGTGATTTAAAGTAGATGGCATATATTACAAAGTTTAATATTGCTATTTACTATAATTAAAATGACTAACAATGACTATATAGCCATTCTTTTAATCTTAGCCCATGACTATTGTATGTAAAACTATATATTTTTACATATTCAGGTAGATCATGGTAAATGTGATTTTTGAAAATTGGAATCAACTCAAAAGCATTTATGATTGATTTTAGAAAAAATTGAAGTTGGAAAAGTCACTGTCTTGTTATTTTTACTGTGGGTGATCTACAATTCCAAAATGTTTGAATACAATGGGAGTGTTTAGAGATTTTCATTTCCTTTCTAACAAAATTGGAATTATGCAATTTGGTTTTGTGAATCTTCTTGAATTCAATTATAAAGTCACCAACAGAATGGGATTTTGGAAATAAAAGAAAAACCTACATTTGAATTGGACACACCTAACTACTTAAGGCGCAGCGGGCTTCACTTACGCTGGCCCCACGCATCAACGACTGGTTCAACGCGAAACGGTAAGTTCTATTCCTAGCCGCACGATTAGAGCACGATCGACGGCTCCGCGTCGTCGTCTCCCTCGCACGACGCGCGTAGGATTCAACCCTAACTCTACGGCGACGGTCGTCGGGGGCTTACGAGGGCTCCAGCTTGGTATGGCGATGCAGACATATGAACTGGTCGATGAAGGAGGTTCGAACGATGGTCGCGGCGGCTCCTGGGGCGGCTCCTACCGCTCGCTCCGTTCCACCACTGCTACAGCAAGCTCCAGTGAAATTCCGGCGCTGCTGGCTTTGGCTTGCTCCGGGGATGGGTCAGAAAGGTTGCTAGGTGAGAGGTGAGTCGAGTGGGGTGCGTTTTGTGGCAAGGGGAGGGGTCTATTTATACCCCAGCGAGAGGAGCATCGGGGCATGGCTCGGGCTCGTCGGCGACATCGTTACAGTGAGCTATGGGCATGGCGGAGGGTGTAGGCCGACGCAGTGCTCCTTGGCGATCGTCATGAGCACAGTGGCACAGCGAGGTGCGGTCTAAATCGGTCGGGGGCGTCCATGGCATCCTCGGGTACCGCGGGCGTTCGTCATGGCGTACGGCGTGTACAAGTCGCGCGGGGTCAAACGGGCATGTCTGGGAGGTTGCTTGCGTGGCGGCGAGTGCATTGATGCGAGGGGAGAGCGAGACGCGGCGTGGTTGTTGGAGTTATGCCCAAGAGGCAATAATAAAGTGGTTATTATTATATCTTTATGTTTATGATAAATGTTTACATCCCATGCTATAATTGTATTAACCGGAAACATTAATACTTGTGTGTTTTGTAAACATAAAAGAGTCCCTAGTAAGCCTCTTGTTAAACTAGCTTGTTGATTAAATGATGGTCATGGTTTCCTGATCATGGACATTGGATGTCATTAATAACAAGGTTATATCATTAGGAGAATGATGTGATGGACACACACACCCATAGTAAGCGTAGCATAAAATCAAGTCATTAAGTTCGTATTGCTATAAGCTTTCAAATGCATAGTAACCTAATCCTTCGACCATGAGGTTATGTTAATCACCATCACCGGATGGATACTTTGATGACATCAAACACCGCTCAGAATCGGGTGGTTATAAAGGTGTCATTGGGTATTCTGAAAGTATGTGTTGAAGCGCATGGACCAAGATTGGGATTTGTCCATCCATATGACGGATAGATATGCTCTGGGCCCTCTCGGTGGAATGTCATCTAGTTAGCTTGCAAGCATGTGACTAGGTCACAAGGGATGACATAACATGGAACGAGTAAAGAGTACTTATCAATAACGAGGTAGAACTAGGTATGGAGATACCGACGATCAAACCTCGGACAAGTAGAATATCGCGTGACAAAGGGAATTGGTTTCGTATGTTAATGGTTCTATCGATCACGAAGTCATCGTTGAGTATGTGGTAGCCGTTATGGATCTCCAGATCCCGCTAATGGTTATTGATCGGAGATGTGTCTCCGTCATGTCTACATGTTCACGAACCGTAGGGTGACACACTTAAGGTTCGAAGTTGTTTTAAGTAGATATGGAATATGCGTTGGAGACCGAATGTTATTCGGAGTCTTGGATTGGATCCGGGACATCACGAGGAGATCCGGAATTGTCCGGAGAATAAGATTCATATATTGGGGATCATTTTCTAAGTTAGGAAATGTTCCGGAGTGTTTGTATGGAGATTCTAGAAGGTTTCGGAATGTTCTGGAAGGTTCTAGAAGATTTCTTGGAGTTTGCTTGAAAACCAAGAAAGGATCAAGGAGTCTTTGTGGGGCAAGACACGGATTCGTGGGGGAGGAGGATTCCTCCCTCCCAATCCATGGCCAAGGAGGGGAGTCCTACTAGGACTCCCCCTCCCATGGCGCCTCCCTCCTTTCAATAGAGGGGAGGGGGTGCCAACCCCAAGACCTCTCCCATAACAAACCCTAGCATCGCTGGGATTCCGTGGAGAAGATCTACTACCTCCGCTGCTCGCTGGAACAGGGAGAGGAAGGTCTGCTTCGACTCAAGACGCAGGACCGATCATGAAGCGCTGCCGGAACGTGGCGCCATAAGGATCGTCCACACGATCTTGAGATCGGCAAGTGATTGACTACATCAACCCCGAGATCTAATCTCGTAACGCTTTCGGATCTATGAGGGTTAGTACAGATCTATCTCGTTGCACATATCTAATAGATTAGATCTTGGCTTTTATCTAGATTAGATCTGGGTTTTGTTCGTTCTTGCGGTAGAATTTTTTTGTTTTCCACGCTACGAACCGATCAGTGGTATCAGAGCCTTGTCTATGCGTAGATCTGTTGCACGAGTAGAACACAATGGTTTTTTGGGCGTTGGTACTCGTGCCATCTTTTGCTTTGTGTACTTTGCATCTTGCGGTATGGTGGGATGAAGCGGCCCGGGCTAACCTTAGATGTCATCGCACATGAGACTTGCTCCACGCTTGACGTGTAACTTGCTTTGCACAAGTGGCTTTGCAGGTGTCTGTCTCTCCCATCATAGTATAGATCCAATCTACACTTTGCACTTGATAGCACTTGTATCAACATTGTGGTTCAATTTCGTAGGTAAGATCCGTTCTTATTCGAAAGCCCCAAACCACGTAAAACATTCAAAGAAAATTAGAGGCGTCTAACTTGTTTTTGCAGGGGTTTTGTGATGTGATATGGCCATCATGTGATTGTGATTATATTTGATGTATGCAATGATCCTTGTTGTAATATGGCAACCGGCAGGAGCCTAATGGTTGTCTTTGATTCAGTTAAGACCTGCGTGTCTATTCATCTTGTAATACCTTTATTCCAAGTAGTTGTAATAGTTGCTAGTGATGATGGACAACCATGAAGCGGCGCCACTGACCTTGACACAATGCTGGTGATGATGGATATCATGTCCGTGCTTTGGAGATGGAGATCAAAGGCATAAGAAGAAAGGGCCATATCATATCACACTAATTATGAATTGCCTGTGATGTTAATCCTTTATGCATCTTGTATTGCTTAGATCGTGACGGTAGCATTATAAGATGATCCCTCTCACTAAATATCAAGTAATAAAGTGTTCGTCCTTAGTAGGCATCGTTGCTAAGACTCGTCGTTTCAAAGCATCTCGTGATGATCGGGTGTGATAGATTCTACGTGTGCATACGACGGGTGCAAGCCAGATTTGCACATGCGGATACTAAGGTTAACCTTGACGAGCCTAGCATGTACAGACATGGTCTCGGAACACGGAATACCGAAAGGTAAAGCATGAGTCATATGGATAATATGATGAACATGTTGATTGTTTGCCTTTAAAGCTACATCATCTCACGTGATGATCGGACTTGGTGTAGTGGATTTGGTTCGTGTAATCACTAAAACAACTCGAGGGATGTTGTTTTGAGTGGGAGTTTATTTGTAATTTGGATTAGTCAAACTCAATTTATCATAAACACAATCAAAGTGAATTTGCATAGTTTGTTGTAGTCATTGGCATCCGTTCACCACCTTACGCTTAGTTATAGTTGAGATAGTAGAACTATAGAAATTCTGGATATTTGCTTTACGAACTGGTATCATATTGTTTTGAGTGTCAATCTAAAGTTTAAAAGTCATATTGCAAACTTTCAGCAAACTTCGTTTACTCTGTGAAGTTTAATAAACAGTATTAAATCAAGAGTAACAATTCCAGTGTTAGTATCTAATGTATCATGTTTGCCTCCATGATTCTTGATACTCAAAAGATTGTTTTTAATATCAAGTTTATCTAAGAGCTGAAAGCAATGTTTCAGAAACCATCATATGTGAAAGGTATTGCTATATCTAAAACAATGTGTTGGTTACAACATGATAGAGTATATGTCCTCATATTTGATGAGAATTTGTGAAGGTTGGAGACGCTAGTCGTCCTAATCCTCCAAAAGGTTTTGGAAAAGAAATATTATACTCGCAATTCACCTTTATAAGCTATAGCAGCTTGATCATGAAAGTTGTCATGATAAGGATGAATAGAAGATGTAAGTAAAATGTTTACTACACTAAAAGATTACTAAAGAATGGAATTTTGAAAGAATGCCAAACATTTGATGAAGGCGATCCACTTCAAAGTGCAAGTCTAAAGGTATTAGTATTCGACTATACACACTTTATACTATGTGTCATGTGAATGACACCACTATTGATGTTGATAGATTCTTTTAAAAGAAAAGGAATTGTTGAAAGAGAATCTATAAAATATTTGGTAGAAAATAAAAGATTGGAGATATCCAACTTAGGTATATAGAAGATACATGTTATGGCTGTATTCCTTGGTTGTTAAACAATGTGGTTCTGCGGTATTGGATACCAAATTGGTTGGTATGAAATGTCATACAGGACAACATAATTCATGAACTGCAATGGTCTAAGTAACTAGCAAGAGAATATGTGATGATGTTCATCGAAAACAAACAAAGGGTTGTTGTGTTGCTCGTTAACATCAAAGCTTACCTTCAAGATTTGTTTCAATAATTGTTATTTTGATCAGGTATTATGACGACAAAAGGTTGTTCAAATAATTACCGTATTCCATAATAGATGGATGATATACAAGTCTGGTTGGAGAAATAACGACCATAAAACTAATGCTAAAATGTCGCAAGACAAATGATTGAAAGATCACTTGCGAAGTGACATCACCGTTTAAATTATATTGAAAGGGATACATGAAGAAACTCCATGTTGATGGATTTTTGGAGTCTTTGATTTTGATCAAATGACGCTTGTGATACTCTGGAGATAATTAAAACTCCGTTAGTAGGCCAAAGAGAGCAGACGACTAATTGATTGGAATTTGTACATATTGATGTATATAGTCCATTATGTGTATTCGTGGGCGATGGATTTAAACTTCATATGTTTTCTCCGAAGATTTGAGTGAGTATATGTATATACTTACTCAATAAGGAAGAAGTATGAAATATTTGAAAAATGTTCAAAGACTTTCAAGATGAAGTGGAAAATCATTGTAACAAGAAAATAAAAAAATATATGATTTGATCATAAAGAAAGATGTTTGAGTTACAAGTTTAGCAAAACACCTAAGATTTGAGGAATCGTTCCATGGATTTGCATTTCCCAAAACACCATAGGAGTATGGAGTGTTCAAGATATGTAATGAAACCTTGTTTGACATGGTAAGATCAAAAGTATCATTTATAAAACTGCCATTATATTTTAAAGATTAAAGCTTTAGTGACTACCGCTTTTACACTAAAAAGAGCTCCATCGTGATCCGTTGAAATGACACCATATAAGTCATGGTTTGGGATAAAACCCAGGTTGTCCTTTCTTAAATTTTTTTGGTATGCTAGGCATAAGTAAAGTGTTTACAACCAAAGTCGGATGAGCATGTCTTTGTAGGTTATTTCGAATAACCATTGGGTATTCCTCCATAACACCGAAGACAAAAGTGTTTGTCGCTTAGAATGTCGAGTTTCTTGAGAAGGAATTTTTGGTGAAAAGTTAAGTGGGAGGACAATAGAACTTTGACAAGGTTGTTGAACCTTGGCTAATATGTGCTGAGTTGCGCAGCGTCGGTAAGTGTCCCGAAGGCAGCAACAATGCTCATGGCTCACGTGCCTCAAAGGTTGTGGTCACGGAGATCTAAGTTACTATTAAACCAAGTAGGTCGGGTAAGTAATCAAATGCCAAGATTTGAGAGTTAAATCATTGTTGTTTGACAATGATGAACCGACTACATGCAAATAATCAATAATGGGCCCTGACTTTGTCAAGTGGCTTGAAGCCATAAAATCCGTGATAATTCCATACACGAGAAATCAAGCTTTGAATTTGAAAGACCCTCTGGAAAGGTGCAAGACCTTACAGTCGTATATGGATCTATAAAGAAATAGACATGGATGTTTCATATCTATGAAATAGTCGACATGTCGGAAAGAGTTTACGACAATGTTCAAGGAATTGACTATGATAAGATTTGATCTTTCATAGCGATATTTAGTCTGGATGGATTAATGTAGCAACCACTACATATATTTTGTTATATGGTAGTTGAACAAACAAAACAAGTTCTTCTAATAGAATGGTTACCTAGGATGTGTCCATGACACGATCCAAAGAGTTTTGTTAATCAAAGGATGCTAAAAGAGTATGCAAAACTTCAATGGTTGAAGTGAGCATCGCGGAGTTGGAATCTTCACCGTGATGAAACTGTTAAAAGGTTTAATTTCATCAGAGATGATGAAGATGTTTGCATTTTGCAAGAAATTAAGTGCGAGCGCTAAGACATATTTCTAATACATTATGTGAAAGACATATTGTTGATTAGAAATGATGTATCTTTTATTGACACAGGTTAAGAATTTCATTTCGATGAAAGACTTAGGCATAACCCAAGAATTAGGCATCAATGTCTATATGGATAGATTGAGGCGCTAATATGGTTTTGCCAAATGTACATAGATAAGATGTTGAATGAGTTCAATATGGAAACAACAAGAAAGGTTCTTGGCCTTGCGGAAAGGACTGAATCAAGATTCAAGTGTGTTGACACGAGATTCAAGTGTTTTGACACTTGGTGAAATCACAAGAATATTTTGATCAATCATTCTTTGAGATGTACACATCCAGATATGCCCTATGCTCTAAATGTTATGAGCATATACCAGAATGACTCATAAGATGATCATTGGACAATAGTAGGGATATTCCTATGATCTTTGGAAGAACTAAGAATATATTATTTATATAGTGGTGACAAATAGTTCATTGTAAATTGTTACATTGATACTAGTTTTGTCACAAATTAAGTTTATCTCAATTTAAACTATGGGTGGCACAATGTAATGGAAAGGAAGTTCCATAACGGATTTGGTTGAGTACCAAAGTTAAAACATTGTGACAGATACTACAACAAACAGGCTAAGTATATGACTACTATTGTAGCAGCAAATGAGGGCATTTGCGTCAAGTAGTTTGTTATCAAACTAGGTGTGGTTCATAGCGGGATAATACTATGAAGATACATTGTATGACAATTGTATCAACATGATTTAATCCCAAGGAACTAAAGGTCTCACCAAAGGACCAAATTTATACAATGCCATCTCATTGGAGAATGAGTAATGCGTAGAGACGCAAGGACATGCAAATACACACGGACCTGGAAGTGTCAGATCCGAAGATTATGTTTACCACTAGCAATAGTGTCTATACAACACCAGAAAGCCATAGGTGTTGAATGCACAAGTTATTAACTAGATTATTGACTCTAGTGCAAGTGGGAGACTGTTGGAGATATGACCAAGAGGCAATAATAAAGTGGTTATTATTATATCTTTATGTTTATGATAAATGTTTACATCCCATGCTATAATTGTATTAACCGGAAACATTAATACTTGTGTGTTTTGTAAACATAAAAGAGTCCCTAGTAAGCCTCTTGTTAAACTAGCTTGTTGATTAAATGATGATCATGGTTTCCTGATCATGGACATTGGATGTCATTAATAACAAGGTTATATCATTAGGAGAATGATGTGATGGACACACACCCATAGTAAGCGTAGCATAAGATCAAGTCATTAAGTTCGTATTGCTATAAGCTTTCAAATGCATAGTAACCTAATCCTTCGACCATGAGGTTATGTTAATCACCATCACCGGATGGATACTTTGATGACATCAAACACCGCTTCGTAACTGGGTGGTTATAAAGATGTCATTGGGTATTCTAAAAGTATGTGTTGAAGCGCATGGACCAAGATTAGGATTTGTCCATCCATATGACGGATAGATATGCTCTGGGCCCTCTCGGTGGAATGTCATCTAGTTAGTTTGCAAGCATGTGACTAGGTCACAAGGGATGACATAACATGGAACGAGTAAAGAGTACTTATCGATGTGAGGTAGAACTAGGTATGGAGATACCGATGATCAAACCTCGGATAAGTAGAATATCGCGTGACAAAGGGAATTGGTTTCGTATGTTAATGGTTCTATCGATCATGAAGTCATTGTTGAGTATGTGGGAGCCGTTATGGATCTCCAGATCCCGCTAATGGTTATTGATCGGAGATGTGTCTCCGTCATGTCTACATGTTCACGAACCGTAGGGTGACACACTTAAGGTTCGAAGTTGTTTTAAGTAGATATGGAATATGCGTTGAAGACCGAATGTTGTTCGGAGTCTCGGATTGGATCCGGGACATCACGAGGAGATCCGGAATTGTCCGGAGAATAAGATTCATATATTGGGGATCATTTTCTAAGTTAGGAAATGTTCTGGAGTGTTTGTATGGAGATTCTAGAAGGTTTCGGAATGCTCTGGAAGGTTCTAGAAGATTTCTTGGAGTTTGCTTGAAAACCAAGAAAGGATCAAGGAGTCTTTGTGGGGCAAGACACGGATTCGTGAGGGAGGAGGATTCCTCCCCCTCCCAATCCGCCGGCCAAGGAGGGAGGGGAGTCCTACTAGGACTCCCCCTCCCATGGCGCCTCCCTCCTTTAAATAGAGGGGAGGGGCGCCAACCCCAAGACCTCTCCCATAACAAACCCTAGCCGCCGCCTCTCTCCTCCTCCTTCGCTCTGTTCCGGCTTAGGCGAAGCCCTGCAGAAATCTCTACTCCACCACCACCACCACATCGTCGTGCTGCTGGGATTCCATGGAGAGGATCTACTACCTCCGCTGCTCGCTGGAACGGGGAGAGGAAGGTCCGCTTCGACTCCGCACGTGTGACCGATCATGAAGCGCGGAAGCGATGGCGCCCGGAAGGATCGTCCACACGATCTTGAGATCGGCAAGTGATCGACTATATCAACCCCGAGATCTAATCTCGTAACGCTTTCGGATCTACGAGGGTTAGTACAGATCTATCTCGTTGCACATATCTAATAGATTAGATATTGGCTTTTATCTAGATTAGATCTGGGTTTTGTTCATTCTTGCGGTAGAATTTTTTTGTTTTCCATGCTACGAACCCATCAGTGGTTGCGGGATTGCTCAGCGCACTGGCGCGCGCGCGGCATGGCGGACAGAGAAATGGGCGCGGCTGTGCTGGCGTCTACACGGGTTGGCGTTGGTCGAGGCGTACACGAGTGGGTGCGGTGATGTCACGGCTAGATCCTAGATGTCATGGGCGAGTGCGGCGAGGCGTTTAGCGTCGAGTTCATGTCGGGGTGGCATGGTGAGCTCGGGTACGGTTGGCACTGGTCAAAGGGTCGAGTGAGCGACGCGCAGCAGCACGGGCTGGTACTGGGGTGAGTGTGGGCGAGTTGTGGAGGCCGAGTGAGGTACAAAGATGATCACAAGGTTGATCTAAATAGTGTAGAGTAGTAGCTCCGTACTATGCTCACAAGGTGTTTGATCAAGTGGTCGCAAGAAAAAAGATTTGAATTTTCAAATTATATTTAGTGGGTTTGCTGATCATAAGCTTGAGAGTCTCTGGTTGCAAGGATTGGCCAAGTGGAGAAGGTTTTGATGGTTTTTGAAAAGTTGCTATCTTGATACATGAGACATATTCAATTTTCAAAAGTCCTCCAAATGAATTTGAATTTGTTCTGGTAAGTTTTGAAAGCTCACTTGTGTTCATTGTCACTTAATTTAGCAAGGTGAGAAAATAAATGGAATTGTTTCTGTTTGAAATTATTTAATAGAGATGCTCCAAGTGAGCTAGGTGTTAACATTTGCCAAAGTGACCATTAGCATATATGCTTTATATTTTGATTTTCTTTTGCTTTGGTTTGGTTTTGATTTGACCTAGATGATCTTGTTTTGATCTTTAAACCAATTCTCATCATTTAGAACAAACAAAACATGGTATAACATGCATTCACTCATCATTAACAAACACACACTTACATTCATAGTTGTTTAAGATTAAAAGTTTTTGTTAACCCTAATTTTGGTTTGCTTGAAAATTGATATACTCATTTTAATATTTTTGAGATGTTACATGTCTTCAAAAGAACCAAGAAGAATCCCCCTGAGGGCTAGGCTGGGAAACCATTGAATAAATCAGCATTTAAGCGTGTCGTCGACCCCAAGTAATTGTTCTGAATTTTTCTAAGTTAATACTTAATTCTGTAATGTTAGGTAGTAACTCATCGCTTTTGAGCAGGATCGCCTATTCAGAACCCATAAGAAGGCACCGGCTGAGGCGGAGCCGCCCACCGATTCAACTCCGGAGGTCCCAGAGAACACATGCTCCCAGTCATCGCTGGTGGATTCCACAACCTCTATTGAGGGTGCGATGCCGTTGAACGAGACTGGGGCGCTGCTGGTTGTGACCGAAGAAACAGGACCCAAACCCTCTGAGGCTAATGCTCTAGGCGGTGCGCCAGGCGGCTCAGTCGCGACGGAGGTGGTGATGGAGAGTGCTACAACCACTGTTGCTGACGACGTGTCGAAAGTGCTAGAGACACCGAGTGTTGAAATCGTCATCCCTGACGACATGGTGGTTGCGCTGGGGGCTGCTGCTAGTGGCGAAGCTTCCAACTCACAAGTTGTCGTTGTCGACAAAGGCGCTACTCTCATGCGGCGGGAGTATCCTTTCCCATTGATTGCCGCGTATCCTAGTCAACTAGTGAGTTTTGAAGTCGCGCATGAGAGTATTAGATGGCGATGCGCCAATCCAACTCCTTTTATTCCTCCATAGATGCGAGACAGGTCGATGATGGTTATGTCCACATCAAACTTGTAGGGGAGAAGATGGGCCAGATGCTGGATCGCCACAAGACCGAGATGAAGCAGGCGACAGACCAGCTGACGGAGCGCCACTAGGTCGAGCTCAAGAAGCTGAACGGGCATCTAGAGGAGGCCAAGAAGAGCGTGGAGCAGAAACCGAAAAATCTGGAGGACCTCAACACGCTCATGGCCGATTCGCTGAAGGCAAGGGAAGACGAGCTCAGGGATGCCATGCACCAAGTGGATGCGTTGACACTGGTGATTCGATAGCTGGTCCTCAAGGTTGCTGGTAAGCGTCTGTTTTTTGTACTCTTTGTGCGGGTCGCCACCGTGAGCGATTCTCTTGCGCGTGCGAGTCCCTGACGTGGGCGAGTCCCCAGCTAGCGAATCCCTAGCGCGGGCGAGTCCCCAACATGTTGGCATGTTTGTCGTTTGCTCTTGCATGCCACAGTGACAAGGTCCTCGATCTAGATCCCTTCAAATCCCCAAACCAGATCTTCAACTTTTGACTGCGAAGTATGCTGCGGCGGCCCTCTGCGTGTTGAAGTTCATGGCTCCTAACGAGGTGCTATCGGACAAGACCTTCAAAGTTTGGGAGAAATTCAAGGTCATTTCGGTGGTGTCTGAGTCATTGCATCGATCGGCCTATTGCTGAGTCTTGTACTCGCCTATCATCCAGACATCGATCTGTCGACGGTGACCAAGGCCTTTCCCGGCGCTAGAGACTTGGAGTTGTCGATCGAGCAACTAGAGGCGCTCCCGAAGGCAACCTCGCCCTACGCCGAGCGTGTGCTTGGCATGGTGAATCTAGACATGCACCAAGGCATGGTGATTGCGCCAGAAGATGTCAATGAGCCGTCGCCCGAGGGCATCGACTACACTCCCAACATGTATTTCCATGTGGCGCGTGAAGGTAAGCTCACAACTTGTCTCACAAAAATGTGGAGCTTCAACGTGGGGCCGGAACCTAGATTCCAGTCGCTAATGAAGGGGTTGTCACCGACGCACGTGCTGTCGATCGATAGATCCAGGGCGGACGAAAAGGAGGATCCAGAGATGGAGCTGGCAAAGAGGCGCAGCCTTGAGGCTGCCGAGTCATGATGATGTTGAGGCTGGTTCCTCCGAGGCTGCCGAGTAGAGGCCCTTTTATCCCGCAACAGTAACTTTATGTGTACTGTAACAAACTAAACCGTACATGTGTAATGTATTTTCAGATGCTTTTGTTGCACGATTGATATGTATACGTGTTTTTAGATGCACGTTCTTCTGTCATGACCTTTTTGAGATCAGTCGCTAGTGCAACTCCGAGGTAGTGCCTTCGATTTCACGCGTTTTCGTGGACGATCCAAGGTTTGACATCGACAAAGGCCATTCTTGGCTGCAATTGTCAAGTTAGGAACACTCATCCACACTACTTTGTTACTTTTCGAGTCACACTTTTGTGGGTCAGATGACATAGGCATTGGCTTTTGTCGTAAGAGGCGAGGCACCCGGTGTTGGGCTGCACAACATGTCGACTAGCCCTCCTTGCCGACTCCGATGATCACATAGGGGTTTGTGCATAAAATAAAAACTCGAAAGCAGAACAGATCAAAACTACGACTCTAGTTGTGCTAGTAATGCAGGATTTTATTGATCATCATAACAGGAGTTTTACAGAAAGTTCTAAGTATAGAAAGGGCGAAGCAGATTCACGTTCCATGGTTGCTCGGTTTCTTCCGCTGACTTGGAGCTCCTGTCTTCCTCTCGAATGTCGATAAGGTAGTAAGAGTCATTGCCCAGGACTTTGATGATGATGAAGGGGCTGTGTTGGTCTGTGGGGCTTGTCTAGATATCCTATTAAACTGCCAGGAGTGACAACCCAGGCACGGGTGTTACACCCTCCCATGGAGGTGATAACTTGTGCATGCCCTTCGTTGTTGAATCGGTCGCAGGACTAAGTCACCTTCTTGCAAGATGCGACTCCAAACCCGATGGTAGTGGTAGCAATGCATACCTTGTTGATATATGGTGATCTTGGAGAGGGTGGGTTCATGCTGCTCTTCCAGGAGATCCAAATCATTGTGGCGAGTGGACTTGTTATCCGACTCGACGTAACTAGCGACTCTCGGGGAGTCGTGCTCGATGTCGGTTGGCATGAAGGCTTCAACGCCGTAAACCATGGAGAAAGGGGTGAACCCTATTGATCAGTTTGGGGTTGTCCATATGCCCCACAGCACGACAGGGAGTTCTTCAGTCCAGCACACAGGGGTTCGCTCGAGGGGAACTTGGAGACGGGGCTTGATGCCGTGGAGGATGCTTTGATTTGCGTGTTCGGCCTGTTCATTGGACCGCAGGTGGGCGACTAAAGCGAGATCGTGCTGAATTCGCTTTTCCTTGCAGAAGTCGGTCATGGCACCCTTGGCGAAGTTGGTTCTGTTGTTCGTGATTATACTGTGCGGGTATCCATACTTGAATAGCAGTTCCTTCAAAAACTTGGTCGCGGTCAGCCCGTCGCACTTGGCGACTGGCTTGGCCTTGATCCACTTGGTGCATTTGTTGACCACGACCAGTAGGTGTGTTAGGCTTCCTTTGGACCTTTTGAAGGGTCCCACCAGGTAAGGGGAATCGTCTTCAGCGCCAAGCCTGACATATGCGTCTGGTTGGCGAAATTTTGGCATCCCACGCACTTGCAAACTATGTCGATGGCATCGACATGTGCGGTGAGCCAGAAGAAACCGCGCCTGAAGGCCTTTGCTACCAACGACCTTGAGCTAGCACGGTGGCCGTAGTCGCCAGCGTGGATGTCCAGGAGGACGGCGCGACCTTCTCTGATGATACGCATTGGTGGAAGGTTCCGAAGGTGCTGTGCTTGTAGAGCTCGTTGTTGATGATGGTGAAGGCCCTGACTCGTCGTGTGATTTGTCGCGCCTAGGATATTCCTCTCTAGGTACGCCATGTATGTCGTGGTACACTCAGGAGCGTCTACGTGACTGTGACCAAGACCGAGTCGGGCGAGGGTGGTTTTGCCAGCTCGAACTCCCTTGGAGGTGCGGTGGAAGGATGATGCAGATGATCCAGGAAAACTCCAGTGGAGGCGTCTCCCTTTTGGAACCAAAATAGGAGTGTGTTCGCCTCCTTGTTCTTCCTCCTATCCATGTACTCCAGCTGGTAGCCGATGAAGTGGCCGCCGAGTTGGTCGGCGGTGTTGCGGTATGGCGCCATGTTGGAGTCGCTTGCGTCGCAGGTGCCGGAGTTTTGTCCGATCACCAGGTTAGAGTTGCTGAAACAAATAGAGGTGACTGATGTTCATCTCCTTGGATGTACACATGCCGTGTAACAGAGCCTCGTATTCCTCTGCGTTATTGGTGTAGGTGAAGTGGATCTAAAAATGTAGTGGAGTTTGTCTTCCTTAGGGGAGGTTAGCACGACTCCTGCACTGATGCCTTCAATTTTTTTGGAGCTGTCGAAGTAGAGTATCCAGTGGTCCCTCTCGATGCGTGCTATCGGCTGTTATTTTTCCATCCAGTCGATAAGGAAATTTGCTAGCTACTGCGACTTCATGGCAATCCGGGGCAGATACCTGATATCATAGACTCCAATCTCCAAGACCCACTTGGTGACTCGTCTAGGTGCCTCAATATTGTGAACGATGTATGATAGCGGGGTCGAGATGATGACCATGACAAGGTGCTTGTGGAAGTAATGGCGTAGTTACCTTTTGTGCCGTGAATACCGTGTACACCATCTTCTGGTATTGCAGGTAGCGCTGCTTGGAGTTGGAGAGGACCTATCTAATGTAGTAGACTGTAGCATCCCAATTGTGTAACAATCGCAATGCTACATTCATAGTCCATATATTTTTACTTCCTACATGTCATTATTGCATCATCATCATATCATGCTCATGTCACCATGCCGCCATGCATTTGAGCATCATATAAAACCCCTCTTTTTGGTTCTTATCCTATATGCTTTATATATTGTAGTTGCCTATTGATACATTGTATTTGGTTATTGATAAATGCTTGATGCCCAAGTTGAGTTGGGGGCATATCTTTTCTTAACTCCACCACTTTTTTTATCACCACCTTATAAGTCCATCATCCAAACCATATACGGGCTTTGCAATTCATTGGCTTTTATCTAGCTCATATGTGTTGGGATGGGCTCCCTAGCTTCCTTATGGTCGTATATTGATTGATGATCATGGATGAATGTATTGTGGCTCTATGTTATCTAGTGGATCACACACACACTAGCTTGGCCACATCATATGCATACATGATCCCTATCCATCTATTCCATAAGTTAAGCAAGCTTCCATTCTTGTGCATGGGTTGTTCAATTTGGAATACATGCATATATGTATATATGCCATATACAATATAGTTGTTTTCACAAACATATAGAAGTGGCATTGAAACCATATGCATGTCCCATACAAGTTCACATAGCCCTCTCATTCTTGTTTCTTGGGTTTAGGTGGGACTATTTGGTTGGGTTGCTCCAAAGAGACACCACATCCAAACCATCCCCTTGGACCATCCCTTTTCCCTCCTCCATGTTCCCTTTTGAGTTGTTTGAGCTTTGTTTAAATGTTGTGAAATCAAATTCACATCAACTTGTCCAAACAACAATTTAACCATTTTTTCCTTATGTTTGGTTGGTTCTTGTTTTAAACCTACAAAACCCTCCTAGATATTCTACCTACTCTGCTAGCTTCATGTTTTGTTGCTTGGTTTTTCAAACTGAAGGAAAACAAATAAAAGAAACAAGACACGAATTCAAATTCCAAACAATTTTTAGAATGGAAAAGATAAAAGATGAAAACCAGCCGCACTTGTGCCTGGGCCACCCCTACCCTTTGGCCCGCTCTAGTTTTCAGCCACCCGAGGTCCTGTCCTCTAGCGCCACCGGCCCACTTTGGCCCATCCCCATCGACTCGACCACCAGCGGCCCACGTACCGGTTCGACACTATCTCCGTCTACTATGCTTTGTCACCGTCTCGTCCCCTCTCTCTGTAGGTGACTAAGGAGAAGGTGGGCATCCTCCACCGTTTGCCGTGTCACCAGCCTCCTTATCATCTCCCCGCGGCATGCTCAGAAAACCCTAGCCCCACTGAAAGAACATTTCATGATCTCTAGTGTTTTGTGTGTTAGATAACAATACCATGGAGTTCCTCATGTGTGCTAAGTGCTACAGGTAAGAAAATTTGTTGCTGGAGGGCCGGATTATCCGCCCCATCAAGGGACAGATAATCCGGCCTGACCCTCTTGGTCAGTATTGCTAACGTGTGAGCTTCTGTCTGGGGGCGGATTTTCCCCCGGACAATCCGAGGCTAGGGCGGATTTCCCCACTAGCCGGATAATCCGGCTTTCTCTTGGGCTGGATAATCCACCCCCTAGAGAAGTTGCCAAGGGAGGATCGGCGCGACCTTCTGTCTGGAGGCGGATTATCCCTCGGACAATCCATGGTTGGGGGCGGAGTTTTCCCTGGCCGGATAATCTGGCCTTTCTCTTGGGCCGGATAATCTGCCCCCCGGGATAAGCTGCCAAGGATGGTTCGGCGCGACCTTCTATCCGGGGGTGGATTATCCCCTAGATAATCCAAGTCTGGGGCGGAGTTTCCCCAGGCCGGATAATCCGGCCCTCACTTAGGCCAGATAATCCGGCCCCAGACTACTCCAACGGTTCCGTTTGGACAGGGGGTATAAAAGCCCCAATCACCCCTCTCAGATTTCTTGATTCATTCGAAAAAGTTCTGATCAGTTGCAAAAGCTCTCATTCAAGATCTCCCACTTCAACCATCCGAAGGTTTCGATCTTTGGGGAATTGAAGGAGGAGACTTCATTCATCAACATCACGAATCAAGCACTTCACCTCCACTCCATTCACTTGGAGATCTCTCGATCTAGTATTCTTGTTAATATCTAGATCTAGTGTTTCGATATTGATAACATTTGTTCTTGTGGTAGCTTGTTGTCATTACGGGAGCCTCCAATTCGGTTGTGGAGTTGTCCCCGCTAGTTGTGTAAAGGCATCGGTTCCCGCCTCGAAGGGTTCCAATAGTGGAAAGGTGGATCATGCCTTTAGTGGCGAGATCCATGGGAGAATAGGGTGAGGCCTATTGTGGCGTGGTGGTCTTAGTACCGCCCACCCTTCCAACGCAGATGTACTTCCCTTAACAAGGAAGGAACTATGATAAAACAAATCCTGTGTCGCCTAATGCTCCACTACGGTTTCCTCGTTCCTCACTCTTACCCGCTTTTACTCGCTAGTATTTAGGTTTGCATATAGGGAAATTCTACGTAGTTGCATATCTAGAGAATTTACCTTTTGTGTCAAGCTAAAAATTGAAGAAGTATTAAAATTTGAAGTAGAACCTATTCACTCCCTCTAGGTGCCCATATGATCCATTTCAATTGGTATCAGAGCCTCGACTCTTTTTTTCTGGGCTTAACCGCCTAAGATAAGTATGGGTACTAAGGAGAATGGGAGTGAGGTTGTGGACAAGGTCACAATGGATGACCTCAAGACGTTGGAAACAACCTTTTTGAAATCCTTTGAGACCAAAATGGAAGCGATGCAGCAAATGATTGCTCGTCTCACCTCATCTACAACCCCACCTCCATCTTCCTCTAAGGCCACCACTCCTCTATCTAAGAATAAGGCTCATGCCGACTCTAAGGAAGATGAGGTGGTGGGTGAGAAAAATAATGGCTCCGCTTCCAAGAAGGGAAGTGGTAAGGAGGATTATAGTGAGGTATCTCACTTATATTCTCCCGACCCACCTATCCCTCATCCTCGAATAAACAATAGGGGTGATCCACCCAAGCTTACTGCATCTTCATTTAATCAATGGAAATTCTTAATGAAATCTTGTGTGTGTAGTGTTGGGAATATGCCCTAGAGGCAATCATGTGTGATGTTATTCCCAATGTATTCATAAAGTTATTGTCCATGTATGAACTACTGATATGTATCATTGAATATGTGATTCGATTGTGGAACTATATATTCATGTTGTTCATACTAGTTGTCCTTGGTCGTTGAGGTTGTGCTGGACACACAACTTAGACTAATGTGAAAGTCGGCTAATGACTCGGTTCCACTTATCATGGGTATGGTGATGCTATTCCGACTTACACTGATTAGGCTAAAGAGTTTAGCGAATCGGACTGACCCACAATTGAGATGCAACGAGCATGTTGTCATTTGTAGTCTCAAGCAATGGAATCCTTCGACCTGAGGTGATCGCATGATCCGAGTTGTGAATCGCCAGCTTAGGTCCTATCAAACCATGTTCCGTAAATGGGCAGTTATAAAGGTAGGGTTCGGGTTGGTTGTGAAGCAAGCTGCGTGACATGGATTACCAAGATGGGATTTTCCCCTCTATAATGGAGAGATATTCTCTGGGCACTCTCATGTGATATGATTCAGAAGAATGGACATACGTGACTTGGTTAATGTTAACCAAGGAGTCGGACTAAGTGTTAGTCTAGTGAATCGTATATCATGGAACAAGAAGAGAGAATCGAGCTATTAAAGGGATGGAAATAACTCGCCTATAGCTTGACAATATGTCAACACCCGGATTTTTAGTCCCAGATGCCTGTTATGGCATACCTCGCAATCCCAGGATTACCATTTTTGCGAGACATAACAGATTGGATATCACAGTACATCATCCATTACAAACCATAAATAAGGTCTTACACAAATAAGGATCTCATGATCCAGTCTTAGTACAATCAAGTAGCGGAATAAATAGCGTAGCGGTGGGGTCCATCTTCAGAGTCACAGGCAATGCTGACGATGGGATATGATCCTAGTTATCATAGCCGTCCTGCTGTCCTTCATCTTGGTAATCTCCTTCATAGTCTGGCCATAGGAATAGCCAGGGACAAAGCCATGAGTACTCTTTAAGTACTCACAAACTACCACTAATAAGTAAGATAATTCTAGTAGGAATGCTAACTCTAAGTTTATTTGTAAAGTTAAGTTTGAAACCTAAGCTGAGTTCAGAAACAAAGAAAGATAAATGAAGTTTGAAAACACCTAAGTGGGAACTTAGTTATCATAGTCACAACTCTGTTGTGGTCATATCATGTCACAAATCATTTCATAAGTTGTTTTGAAAACATCTGACAACGGAACAGTATGGCCAGTCCAACTGTCCATAACCGCGGACGCGGCTATTCGAATAGTTTGAAACTCTGCAGAGGTGGTACACTTTCACCACAAGATTTGATACATCTGTTAGGGATAACCCTGCATCATCATACTTAGTATGCAAATAATCAAACATAACCTTTCCTTTACACACTCTAGTATAGGCACCTCTCCTATGAGCTTGGCCTCCCAACCATGACCATCTGTCATCTTGGGCACTGCATAGGTGGACGACATTGAGAGGTAGCCTCAACTCAGACCTCTCCCGCGAGGGAACTAATACTAATGCATATAAACTTCCGGCTAAGCCTTACCCAATTCAGGTATTGTGGTTGTACGGTAAAATTGGAATGGTATCGCATCCGAACCCAACCATCAGTTTTATAAAAGGGATAAGGCTCATGCCTCAACATTTTCACCATCATAAACCAGTTGTGTTTCTCAACACATGTCAAAACATCTCAATAGAATAACTCATCATTCCAAGGTTTTCACAAATCATTTTCACCAAGTATTCCCATCTAAAGTGAATCAAGTTTTGGTTTAGCTCCAAACTACTAAGTTAAGAGTGTTCACTAATGTGGGATGCTAATGTCAATCTCATGCCATGGAATGACATCTATGTCTAACTAGATAGGTCAAGTTTTATACTCTTTATGCTACCTTTAAACAAGTAAAGGACTTTGGTAAGGTAAAGAAGGTAAAGCTTGTAAATAAAACTTGGAGTAGGTAATAGTCAAGTGGCATAACCAAAGCATGCTTAAGGCATTTGCTTAGGTTATCTATCTTGCAAGGGTTAGCTTGCATTGCTAAAGATGGCTTGCTAGGTGTAATACTTGCAAGTGTTAGCTTGCTCAGTTTACTTGAAGTGCTAGGCTTGCCTTGGGTAGTGCAGTGGTTGATGTTTTCTTCCTCCTCCTCTTGGTAGAACTCCTCCTCCTCCTCATAGACTTGGTCGGTACTATCGTCTATAAATACATACAGAATACACAATCACCAAACAATGCTTAACTATTCTACTTAGCACACTAAGGCACACACTTGATGATCTATTATCATCACAAGCATCACAAGGTTTAATGAACTAGTTTCATTTATTTTATTTGAGAAAAGTAATTTCTACTCATTGAAATTAACTAAAATTTAATATTATCCAATTAAAATATGGGTTCATGTGGACACATGTCATCACCACATATTATAACATATGGGAATGTGATTTAAAGGTTAGATCAAATTATAATGAGTTCAAGTTTAATGATTAATGATTTAAAGTAACTAGAAATGCCTATATAGCATTACTTTGGTACTAGTCCAAAGTCACTGCATGCAAAACTTAATATTATTACATATTCAGATAGGTATGGTTAAATGTGATTTTTGAGAGTTGGAATCAACTCAAAAGCTATTATGGTTGATTTTATAAAAATGTTTGAATGTGCAAAAGCTTCTGTTTTGTTATTTTAACTAGGAGAGATCTGTAACTCTAAAAGATTTAAATCCAACGGGTTTGGATAGATATTTTCAGTAGCTTTCCAAGAAAATTGGAATCACTCAATTTGGTTCAGTAAACCTTCCTGAAATGATTTTTAAACTAAAAGACAGAATAGAATCTAAATCTAAATAGAAAAACCTATATTTGAATTACTGGGTCAGCGCGGGAAACTAATTGGGCCGGCCTAGTGGTGCTCCGCGGTGCAGAGGGCAACTGACAAGGGGGTCCCGCATGTCAGCGGCACTTAAAACCCGAAGTTGTACGGGACGATCTGGGACACATGATTAGAACACAGATCAATGGCTCACGGTCGTCGTCGACGACAGACTCGTTGCCGGCGAGACTGAACCCTAAACGGCCGATGGGGGTCTACTGGGGACGTACCAGGGCTCCAGCTAGTGCTACGAGGCGGGCAAACGAACTGGTGGACGACGGCGGACTCAGGCGAGGTCATGGCAGGGGCTGAGGTGGACGGAATCGACAGGAGCTTCTCCTCCTCTGCAGCGGCTACCTCCGGTGGAATTCCGTGACAGCGGCTCGGCGCTCCGAGAGAGGGGAAACAGTCAGTGGAGAGAGGGGAGTGAGATGGTGTGAAGAAATGATGCTAGGGTGGCCTCCTTATATAGGCTCGACGGTGAGGCAGTGAGGCATGGGCGCGGCTCGTCGGTGACGGCGAAACAGGGGGCTACCAGCGTGGGCGAGGTTGGCGAATGGTGGGTGGTCTGCTGGCGGTCAGCTACGGTGCAATGGCGCGGCTAGGGGCGGTGTCTAACAGTCGGGAGCTTCCCACGCTCTGGGAGATAGAGGCGGTGCTCGATGCGGCTCCCGGTGACTGTGGGTCATGCGGCGGTGCGCGGATGTGTCTGGCAGGGTGCTGGGTTGATGGCGGAGCGGCGTGTGTGATTTGGTGTCGAGGCGCGGTCTGAGGCGTGCTGGTGGCGATTGTGCTCTGGTGCGCTCTGGCTGCTCGCAGAGAGAAAAGGGCAGCGTGGCGCTGAGGTGGTCCAGGGGCTTGCAGCGATCAAGGGGTGGACATGGAGAGGCGGTAGGGTTAGGCGGTGCTAGCAGGAAAGCTGGAATGGCGCGACTTGGTCTCTGGCGCGTTGCCCTCGTTTGGCCGGCGGTGACCACAAACGGGCGGCACTCAACTGCTGCTCCAGGCTAAGGGGTAGGCCGGTGAGGGTTTGGTTAGAGCTGGGGGAGACAGGGGAACCAAATGAGGGCCAAAAACTCGACAAAGCATTGATCTACAAATAGTATTAGTTAGGCAGAAAAATCTTGCCTGTGACCTGTTCGACACAATGGCCGCATGAAAGTTTTATTTGAATTTTGAGCTCATTTTTGGTGGAGTGATTCATCTCATGCTTGAGCATCTAGGTTTGCTTGGGATTTTAAAATGGAGTTCATTTGAGTGGTTTTTGAGAAAGTGGTATCTAGACATATGAACTAGATTCAATTTTCAAATATCAATGAAATTTGGAGTTTGAAAGTTTTTGGGATGAAACAAAGTGGGCCTTGGTACATCACTACTTGTACTAGCAAGGGGTGCAAAGGTCCACAATTGTTTCTGTTAAGATTTGAGGGCTAGGAATAGCCAAAGTAGGCTATGCGATTAAAATGGCAAAAGTGACCATTTGCTTAGTTAATTCTTTTTGATTTATTTTTCTTTGGGATTTGCTTGGGGATGATGTAGCATCCCAATTGTCTAACAATTGCAATGCTACTAGCCTAGTCTATATATAATGCTACTTCATATATATAATTGTTGCATCATAATCATATCATGCTCATGTCATCATGCCACCTTGCATTGGAGCATCATATTAAAACCCTTTTTGTTTTGGATCTTCTCTCATATGCATTGTTAATTGCATTTGCCTCTTGATATTGCATTTGGTTGTTGATATATTGTTTAATGCCCAAGTTGAGTTGGGGGCATATCTTTTATTCCACTCCACCACCTTTCTTGTCACCATCCCATCATTCCACCATTCCACCATATATGAGCATTGCAATTTATTTGGTTTTACCTCTAGCTCATGTGGGTTGGGATGGATCCAATTCTTTTCCACATGCTCTCATCTTAGCATCATGTTGTTTTCACATTAGTGATAAATGAGAGCCACATGGCCACCTTTACATGCCTTGTGAGTGGAACCCTTTTTCCTAGCTTCCATATGGATTATTATGGGTTTATGCTCATGTTGGGATATTTTGGGGACTATTAAGCATCTAGTGGTATATACACACTAGCAAGTCCCAATTTTACTCAAATATGATCATCTCCATCTATTCCACTGGGGACTTTCTTTTAAATTCTTTGCCTGGCTTTATTCCACTGGTGGGAATGCCTAAGATTAATGCCATGTGATATAATTGTTTTCACAAGAATAAACATGGTATTACATACTCTGCATGGGCCATGCAAGTACCACCTTTTGTTTGTCCTTTGGATTTTATTTGAATTTTGAGTGGATCTTTTCCCCATATCTCTCTTTACCCTCTTATGCTTGATGCATGCAAGCATCTAACCCTAAAACCTACATCTACCTCCATCCATCCCCTCACCACCTTTTTATCTCACCCTCTCTTTTCTTGTCTAGATCTTGTTGAGCTTGACTTGTTCTAGCTTGGTCTTGTCAAAAGAAAGCCACCCCATCTTGTCTCTCTCTCTAAACCCTAAACCATACCACTCATCTCTCCTCTCTCTTTACCATCCTCTCTAGCCACACCCCCATCTAAACCTAACCCTCCCCTTGGTCTCTCCTTGCCGAGCCTCCCCATGCTGGACCCACCGGCCACCCTCTCTCCCTGGCCACCACACCCTAGCTACCTAACCCAACCCTAGAGCCCTAACCCGAGACCACCATATGACCTAACCCGAGCATGCCCTAGCACACCCTAGTTCTCCTCTCCTCTCCTTTTCTCTCTCCCTCTCTCTGCCGGGTAGGTCCCCCGCGACCCTGCCCCGCCTTGACCGCCATCTGGCCCACCTGCCATGCCTCTGCTCCGCCCTAGCTAACCCAGCCGAGCCAGCACGTGAGGTGGAGGAGGAGGAAAGGTGCACGCCACCTTTTTCCCCAGCCGAGCCATCCCATGTGCTCTCCCTCTGTCCTCGACCTTATCTACCTCCCTCCCCTGCCTGGCTGCTCTCTAGATCTCACCTGGGCGCTGCCCTTCTCCACCAAGTTCCCCTCCTGCCTGCTACCCCTCTCCCTCCCATCTCCCATCTCTACCGTCGGTCTCCTCTGCTCCCTCCTCTTGCAGCCGGTGGCGAGGATCTGTGGTCGTCGAGGAAAGACGAGGAGGTCCCTCTGCGTCGTTCCGTACCCGCCAGCGAGGAGGAGGAGGCTCACGCCACTGCACTCATGACGCCGACCCCGAAACCCTAACTCCACCGGCGCCTGCCTCGTCAACGATCGCCCGCCCCTCTGCCCGAACCAACACCGTCAGCAACCTCCCGGTGAGCGCCTCGACCTCTCTGACATGCTCCGCCTCGCCATCGCCGTCTAGATCCGCCGGCCCTTCCGTCGAGCGCCCTCAGTGCACCGCTGCTCGCTGCCGTCTGCTCGCTCCCGCACCGCATAGCAACATAACTAGGCCGCGCCTGACCCCCTAACAACTACCTCGCCCTAGCCCAGCGGTGGCCGCCTCCGTGCGCACGCCCAGGTCACGGGTTCGAGCCCCGCGCGACGCGCTCTGCCGCAATGCACCGGTCGTCAAGATTCGGAAGAGAAAGAAAGCGATTGCAGCGTGGACACTTTGCTTACCCCCACCTTTTTGACTCAGTAACCGCGCCTCTTGGTCCCACCTGCGCCTCCGTGGATGTTTTGCAGATGAACCCCCTGGTTCCAGAACCTCAACTCAGCGCCAGCTTCGGCCCGCTTTGGCGTCCTTGGCGCTCGTTCGCTGACACGTGGGCCCGTGGCCGCTGGCCCCACCTGTCATTCTCAGAGACTAGATTAGGCCGCGGTGTAAAACGTTTTCCATCGCGCTGTGACGTCCAGTCAGCCAGTGGCCCACCTGTCATTGTCTGTGGCTAACTTAACCTGAGTAGAAAAAGTATTTCTGCTTTTCTGTTTTATTCAAACTTTTCAAATTTGTTTTAAATTCAAAAATTCAAATCTGTTTTATAATAACTTTTAAAATAAAAATCCAAATTAAACATGTAATATATGTTTTGAAATCAGAAAAATATAAGGAATTCAAATATGGCCTTCAAAATATATTTTGGACACTTTATTTTCCAAGTTGATTAAAATTACAACAAAATGCCCTTTTACCTTAATTAATTAATAACTTTTGATTTATAACTCCAAATTTGTCAAATAATATGTCTAAAATGATTAGCTCGACGAGACCTTTCTGTTTATGCATTCCTTGTTCTGTTTTGCCGCATGCATCATATAAATATAAAGTATACAGCAACTTAATTGAGCATAAAATGTGTCTAAAACCCAATAAAATGCTTTATTATTGTATTCCACACCTCACCCATGCCATGCTACTTAATTGCCATGCAAATTGTGCATCATTCATCATGGCATGATTGGTTGCTTGTCGCATTTATTCGTATGCTTGTGCACTTTATTTATGTTGTCCCTTGTTTGTTTGGTTCTTCTTGAATAGGCTGGCGGGGATATATCAAGATACCCAGGAGCACTACCCAGATCCTTCTCTCGCTTCAACTGAGCTGGCAGGCAAGCACTACCACATGCTTGCATACATATAGTACCTATTGCCTCTATCTTATTCTCGCATCATTGAGTCGTGATTGCATTAATCTGACTCCCAAGTATTGCATAGCCTTTATTTTTAAACCCCACCGAAGCTTGTTTCTCCATCCCATGAGCCATTACTACAGGAGTTGTTTGAGCCATGCGAGTCGTAGAACAGCATGTGTAGGGTATGTGAGTGTCTGATGGATAACGAGGTACCTAAACAACTTAACCTGAGTAGTAATGGGATAACTAATGAAAGTGGCATCGGTGAGCCATATTTGCTATTTGGTTTTTCAGGCTCACTTGTGTCCCATAGGACCCCGAGTACTTGATTCCTGTTCCTTGAATATTCGCTATCCACATCCGGAGGCTTATGAACCCCCACAGCCGTAGCTTGATTCATTCTTATTTCTTGGGTCCACAAACTAGTTTGAGGTTTTATTTACTATCCTGTACTTATGCCATGCTTTCTTTTATTTAAATTGTTCGAGGTACTACTGTCTTTATTTAGGACCGTGACCCGTTTATTGTGTCGACAAGCCCAGTCACACTTTCGGGTTCCCGATCGTTCTGACCGGCCCTAAACCTTGAGTCCGTCTCAGGCCAGGCCCGTTCTTGGTAGCTTAATGGGGTGGCCCCTGAAATATTCTGAATCTGTGATCGCTTTGTCGTGATCGCCTCGTTGGGTTTTGATTTGGTTTTCGAGGTTGATCGGTGTGTGTTGCTATTTGTGCACCCTGCAGTAAAACTTCTGAAAGCCGTGTCCGCGGTTATGGACGACTTGGAGCACAGTTTCTCGATCATAGACAAGCATAACTAAAGTACCGCTTTTAATTTGACTAAGTACCTGACTAGTAAATAGTGCAACACTCATGGAATGGATAATAAAACTGCCAACGGATGGGGGGGGGGTTGTTCGTCCGCTTCCTCGTCGGTAAGCGAGGAGGAGGATGGATCTGTTAATATTAACGTTATAACTGTTGTTATTAATTCACGGACATCCGTCTATCCCTGGTTAGGCAGATGGTTAGCGAGTATCTATAGAATTGTTAGGGTTTATCTTTTGCTGCAATTGCGTCACCCCAGGTTGTGTCCCCTTTAGAGGCATAAAGACTTGCTGACTACCCCTAGGGTCTCACATGATAAATTGTTTGATTCAGATGAACAGGTAAACTCGCAAGATGGATACTGGGTGGAGGAGACGGACGATGTGGGCAACGATCATTCGGTGTAGAGATTCCGGGAACGGAGATCCGTGAGATCTGTGGGCGGGATGTGCTTATTTATGGGGCATCTTATGCCGATTTGCTTCTTATCCGTACTCGGATCTTGTTTTCCGCTTCCGCTTGATACTCTGATGTTTGATGTATGAGGAAATATCCTAAACTATTATATTTATCTAGGATATTTGGATCTTGCCGTATGGCGTTGCAATATTTCTATTTCTTTTAGATGGAATGACTCTGAGAACCATTGTATGGTGGCTTGCATACATACTCATTTGTGTATGTAGTTGATCCCTTCGCCTGCCGATTACGCCGCCCGTTCTTGTCCCGATGTTTGGAAATGGTTGGGACGGCCGAAAGGTCTACCTGTGAGTGGCATTTGGGCCCCACCGTACTATTTCAACCATTTCATTCATCCGGCTTGTAACTAGGAGCGTAATTCACCGAGGTAGTTACAATTGGTATCGAGCCATCCGCCCTTCGTGGTCTCAGCCAAATGGTCGTTGTCGGTCTAGCAAATATTTTGGTAGCTATGTATACTAGGGAAAAACAAAAGCGAGTAGGACTGCTTCCACTTTTCTTCTTACCCACCCACCCACCCTTTTCTGGTAAGGAAGTGTAACGTTTTCAATCCTCTTCTTAAAATTCAAACTAGGATTCACGTGTTCTGGGTTTCCGTAGTACCATAGAAAGTGTGTGTGTGTGTGTGTGTGTAATTCCTTGTCTATCTGTTGCATCCAATTTGTTATCACAATCTGCCTTTGGTTATCAACTGTTGGTACATTCCATACTGACAGGCTTTTGAAAACCGGCGCGATCTATCTGACTCCTTGTTAACCGGTGCCATCTTCTTAAGGGTGTCCTTCCTTCTAGCAACTCCACATTCTGTGAAACCATCTGTTGCTAATCTCTACCTGTTAGGTGATTTTGCGCATCTATTGGTATTTTAATGCCGAAAAATGCGGAAATTTTTTCTTTGATACATCTGTGTTTCCACACTCCTTTCCAGTCGTGTGTGAAAACATTATCTATCTCCCTTTTATCAGGATGTCCATGCTAACTCATTCTTTTGTTCCCGGCGCTTAATCCCAGAGTTTCTTTTCATCTCCTTTTCTCTTGGGCTAATTACATAACATGTGTCGATCTGATGCTGGTGATTGTAATTTGGTCCTCGGCATAGCTATATGACACTTATCATGAGTGGAATATGGAAAATGCTATCAACTCTATCCTCCAAATGGTGACGGTTATCTCCTGTGATTTTGAGTACACCGTGATCATATCTATGCATATTCAAGCATCTTTGGCAAACCGGAGTTTCTCAAAGCACTACGGCGGTCTATCATCTGTCCATCATGCTGCACATCTTTTTGAACTCCATATCTGCAAAATTCTCTTTGAGACGAGGGAATTGCATCTTTTCGTCTCTGATAGCTTTGCTTAAGGTATGATCTATCATCTTTTCTTTATCCAAGATCTCTTCATCTTTGTAACCGGTGATCCGATCGACAATGTGAACCAGGTGACATCTCTTTTTCTTCCGAAGGACCAGATAATCTATTCTTCCAGTGCATCTTCTTCAACACGAACCCGTGCTCTTAATATTGATCTTTCTAAGAGCGTTGAGCTCAGGAAGTGTTCGAGCATTTGTTCGTTCCTCTCGCCT
The DNA here is from genome assembly GCA_023614405.1 of Avena insularis. Lineage (NCBI taxonomy): Eukaryota > Viridiplantae > Streptophyta > Magnoliopsida > Poales > Poaceae > Avena > Avena insularis. The sequence continues at coordinate 251,369,554 of CM042696.1, forward strand.
TTTGAACTTGATATTCTGGGAATATCCTGTTAATCCATGGTGGTATATGTTGATAATATGCTTGCCTTTTCCATATCAATGGAAGGACATGGAAGATCATCTGTGTCTCTTTCTCTCAAGCTTCGTGAACACTGCCTGTGTGCATAGTCTCAAAGTGAGAATTCTGACTTTTTGAAGTCACCTATCTCGGCCACGTCCTTCTGCTAAATAGATCGCTTCAATTCTGGAATCAGCAAGTCCATTGTTAATTCCATCTTCCATCTTCAATCAAACCCGAAGTTTTCCTTGTTGGCAAGTTATCATCGTCGTTTCGCTTAAGCTTTTCCCCAAAACTGCTAAATCTCTCTCTATCATTTCAAGAAGAACATGGAGTTCTTTCACCTCAGTCTCGTCAAGTAATCTCTTGAAACCTTCTCGCTCTATCGTCTATGCTCAATCCACCGGAGGCCATGAAGATTTTCAGATCTTTCGTAATCCTTCTGTTCAAGTTGGTGTTATCTTTTTCTTTAGCTGTGGAATCTTGCAGTTGTTCTCCGTAATCTTCCTTCATATCTTTCCGGTGGCTTGGTACTTCCGACATGACGACAACATCATCACCCATATCTATCTTGGATCCGGTGAATCGTTTGCATCTATCCTTGTTTTCTAGCGGAGTTCCATGAGCTCTTCTTATCAATACCTTCAGTCTGTTTCGGTAGTTGGGTTGCATGATTTTCTTATTCATGTCCGGAGTAATGCTTTGAGTGCGGGATGGAGTAGCTACCATACCACTACTCTTAACATTCGCTCTTGCACATTGAATTGGTGAGTTAATGTGATTTCACTCATTCCACGGAAGTTAGAAGTGGCCTTTATCCCTTGATACTTTTACTTCCGTCCTTGTTTTTTCCGGAGTGCTCTCTCGAAGGAAGTAATCAATAATCTCTTGTTGGTGATCTCACCCTTTCTACACGGAGCAAAATCCTCAATTATCTGGTGGAAACAAACGCAAACTCTTTTCTGTCCTCGTCTTTCTACCGGTGCTCTACATCCCCAAACAAGATGGAAGGAAACTATCTCTCTCTTTGTTTCATCAATTCTTTTTCTGTGGTAAAGCCAATTATGGTTGATGCCATCAGCCGCAAATCTATTGCGTTAGCCTCAAGGCTAAGGAAAGCAATAAGTATCTCTACAATAAACTCCAGATCATCCATATTCTTTGCTTCTCAGGATTCCACCACGTTCTGGCTTCACATCCGTTTCTGGAAGTTATCTCCGCGCACCTCAATTGCATGATCCTTTGGGTCTTACCGGTGCACGAAGAATCCAATCCGATGATGTCTAACTAAATCTTTCTGCTGATATCAAGGGACTCTATTGTTTGAAGGCAATATTGTTTCAGAACTTCATTTCTCAAATCCGAGAGAAGATACGATGCTATTGTCATAGTGGTTCAAACCTCTCCAATCTAGCTCTTTTCTTCCGGCAAGATAAAGATTCATCCTCTCTCATATCAGTAAATCTTTAATCTTAACGGTGTGCCTTTCTTGATTCATGATACATCAACTTGTTCTTTCTTTCACAAGTGGTTCTATCCTTTATCATGTTTCTCGAGAAAACCGGAGCTATGTCCATCCTATCCTTCTTGTCTCACGACAATCCTTCAACTCTTCTAACCAGTTGTTTCTCAAGCAAAACGCAAGACTCGCAACAAGTCTAGCAAGTTTTGCAAGGGGTAGTGGTCGCACCATTCCGTTGTTCATCAACTTGGGAACGTGAGGGTCACCTTCGTTCGAACACCGCCTATCCTTGTGTTGTTTTCTTTTTCCTAGGAATCTCGGGGCGAGATTCTTGTTTAGTGGGGGAGAGTTGTAGCATCCCAATTGTCTAACAATTGCAATGCTACTAGCCTAGTCTATATATAATTATACTTCATATATATAATTGTTGCATCATAATCATATCATGCTCATGTCATCATGCCACCTTGCATTGGAGCATCATATTAAAACCCTTTTTGTTTTGGATCTTCTCTCATATGCATTGTTAATTGCATTTGCCTCTTGATATTGTATTTGGTTGTTGATATATTGTTTAATGCCCAAGTTGAGTAGGGGGCATATCTTTTATTCCACTCCACCACCTTTCTTGTCACCATCCCATCATTCCACCATTCCACCATATATGAGCATTGCAATTTATTTGGTTTTACCTCTAGCTCATGTGGGTTGGGATGGATCCAATTCTTTTCCACATGCTCTCATCTTAGCATCATGTTGTTTTCACATTAGTGATAAATGAGAGCCACATGGCCACCTTTGCATGCCTTGTGAGTGGAACCCTTTTTCCTAGCTTCCATATGTATTATTATGGGTTTATGCTCATGTTGGGATATTTTGGGGACTATTAAGCATCTAGTGGTATATACACACTAGCAAGTCCCAATTTTACTCAAATATGATCATCTCCATCTATTCCACTTGGGACTTTCTTTTAAATTCTTTGCCTGGCTTTATTCCACTGGTGGGAATGCCTAAGATTAATGCCATGTGATATAATTGTTTTCACAAGAATAAACATGGTATTAAATACTTTGCATGGGCCATGCAAGTACCACCTTTTGTTTGTCCTTTGGATTTTATTTGAATTTTGAGTGGATCTTTTCCCCATATCTCTCTCTACCCTCTTATGCTTGATCTTGCTTGATGCATGCAAGCATCTAACCCTAAAACCTACATCTACCTCCATCCATCCCCTCACCACCTTTTTATCTCACCCTCTCTTTTCTTGTCTAGATCTTGTTGAGCTTGACTTGTTCTAGCTTGGTCTTGTCAAAAGAAGGCCACCCCATCTTGTCTCTCTCTAAACCCTAAACCATACCACTCATCTCTCCTCTCTCTTTACCATCCTCTCTAACCACACCCCCATCTAATCCTAACCCTCCCCTTGGTCTCTCCTTGCCGAGCCTCCCCATGCTGGACCCACCGGCCACCCTCTCTCCCTGGCCACCACACCCCAGCTACCTAACCCAACCCTAGAGCCCTAACCTGAGACCACCATATGACCTAACCCGAGCATGCCCTAGCACACCCTAGTTCTCCTCTCCTCTCCTTTTCTCTCTCCCTCTCTGGGTAGGTCCTCACGACCCGCCTTGACCGCCATCCGCCCACTGCCATGCCTCTGCTCCGCCCTAGCTAACCCAGCCCGAGCCAGCACATGAGGTGGAGGAGGAGGAAAGGTGCACGCCACCTTTTTCCCCAGCCGAGCCATCCCATGTGCTCTCCCTCTGTCCTCGACCTTATCTACCTCCCTCCCCTGCCTGGCTGCTCTCTAGATCTCACCTGGGCGCTGCCCTTCTCCACCAAGTTCCCCTCCTGCCTGCTACCCCTCTCCCTCCCATCTCCGATCTCTACTGTCGGTCTCCTCTGCTCCCCCCTCTTGCAGCCGGTGGCGAGGATCTGTGGTCGTCGAGGAAAGACGAGGAGGTCCCTGCGTCGCCTGCACTGCCGCCGAGGAGGAGGAGGCCTGTACGCCGCTGCACTCCGCGATGCCGACCCCGAAACCCTAACTCCACCGGCGCCTGCCTCGTCAACGATCGCCCGCCCCTCTGCCCGAAGCAACACCGCCAGCAACCTCCCGGTGAGCGCCTCGACCTCTCTGACATGCTCCGCCTCGCCATCGCGCCGTCTAGATCCGCTGGCCCTTCCGTGGCGCCCTCGGTGCCGCCGCTTCGCTGCTCGCCGCTCCGCCGCATAGCAACATAACTATGCGCCGACCCCCTAACAACTACCTCGCCCTAGCCCAGCGGTGGCCGCCTCCGTGCGCACGCCCAGGTCACGGGTTCGAGCCCCGCGCGACGCGCTCTGCCGCTGTCGTGCACCGACTGGTCGTCAGAAGATTCAGAGAAGAGAAACAGTGCACGCGTGGACACTTTGCGCTTACCCCCCACCTTTTTGACTCAGAACCCGCGGCCTCTTGGTCCCACCTGTCTGCCTCCGTGGAAGTTTTGCAGATGAACCCCCCTGGTTCCAGAACCTCAACTCATGCTCTTTCGGCCCTTGGCTGTCACGACATCGCGTGGGCCGTGGCACTGGCCCCACCTGTCATTCTCAGACTAGATTAGGCAGCGGGTGTAAAAACGTTTCCATCCTTGTGACGTCCGGCGGCCAACAGGCCCACCTGTCATTGTCTGTGGCTAACTTAACCTGAGTAGAAAAAGTATTTCTGCTTTTCTGTTTTATTCAAACTTTTCAAATTTGTTTTAAATTCAAAAATTCAAATCTGTTTTATAATAACTTTTAAAATAAAAATCCAAATTAAACATGTAATATATGTTTTGAAATCAGAAAAATATGAGGAATTCAAATATGGCCTTCAAAATATATTTTGGACACTTTATTTTCCAAGTTGATTAAAATTACAACAAAATGCCCTTTTACCTTAATTAATTAATAACTTTTGATTTATAACTCCAAATTTGTCTAATAATATGTCTAAAATGATTAGCTCGACGAGACCTTTCTGTTTATGCATTCCTTGTTCTGTTTTGCCGCATGCATCATATAAATATAAAGTATACAGCAACTTAATTGAGCATAAAATGTGTCTAAAACCCAATAAAATGCTTTATTATTGTATTTCACACCTCACCCATGCCATGCTACTTAATTGCCATGCAAATTGTGCATCATTCATCATGGCATGATTGGTTGCTTGTCGCATTTATTCATATGCTTGTGCACTTTATTTATGTTGTCCCTTGTTTGTTTGGTTCTTCTTCGAATAGGCTGACGGGATATATCAAGATACCAGGAGCACTACCTGATCCTTCTCTCGCTTCAACTGAGCTGCCAGGCAAGCACTACCACATGCTTGCATACATATAGTACCTATTGCCTCTATCTTATTCTCGCATCATTGAGTCGCGATTGCATTAATCTGACTCCCAAGTATTGCATAGCCTTTATTTTTAAACCCCACCGAAGCTTGTTCCTCCATCCCATGAGCCATTACTACAGGAGTTGTTTGAGCCATGCGAGTCGTAGAACAGCATGTGTAGGGTATGTGAGTGTCTGATGGATAACGAGGTACCTAAACAACGTAACCTGAGTAGTAATGGGATAACTAATGAAAGTGGCATCGGTGAGCCATATTTGCTATTTGGTTTTCAGGCTCACTTGTGTCCTGTAGGACCCCGAGTACTTGATTCCTGTTCCTTGAATATTCGCGCTATCCACATCCGGGAGGCTTATGAACCCCACAGGCGAGCTTGATTCATTCTTATTTCTTGGGGCCACAAACTAGTTTGAGGTTTTATTTACTATCTGTACTTATGCCATGCTTCTTGCTTTATTTAAATTGTGCGAGGTATCGCACCTTTGTCTGTTAGGACCGTGACCCGTTTTGCTGTGTCGATAAGCCAGTCACACTTTGGGTTCCCAGTCGTTACCGCCATTAAAACCTTGAGTCCGTCTCGTCGGCCAGCTTCGTTATGGGTAGCTTAATGGGGTGGCCTGAAATATTTCTGAATCCTGTGATCGCTTTGTCGTGATCGCCTCGTTGGGTTTTGATTTGGTTTTCCGAGGTTGATCGAGTGTGTGTTGCTATTTGTGCACCCTAGGTAAAACTTTCCAAAGCCGTGTCGCGGTTATGGACGACTTGGAGCACAGCTTCGATCATAGACAAGCATAACTAAAGTACCGCTTTTAATTTGACTAAGTACGACTAGTAAATAGTGCAACACTCATGGAATGGATAATAAAACGCCAACGGATGGGGGGGTTGTTTCCGCTTCCTCGTCGATGGCGAGGAGGAGGATGGATCTGTTAATATTACCGTTATAACTGTTATTAATTCACGGACATCCGTCTATCCGGTTAGGCGGATGGTTAGCAGTATCTATAGAATTGTTAGGGTTTATCTTTTGCTGCAATTCGTCACCCTAGGTTGTGTCCCCTTTAGAGGCATAAAGACTTGCCGAGTACCCTAGGGTCTCACACGATAAATTGTTTGATTCAGATGAACAGTAAACTCGCAAGATGGATCTTTGGGTGGAGGAGACGATGTGGGCAACGATCATTCGGTGTAGAGATTCCGGGAACGGGGATCCGTGAGATCTGTGGGCGGGATGTGCTTATTTATGGGGCATCTTATGCCGATTTGCTTCTTATCCGTACTCGGATCTTGTTTTCCGCTTCCGCTTGATACTCTGATGTTTGATGTATGAGGAAATATCCTAAACTATTATATTTATCTAGGATATTTGGATCTTGCCGTATGGCGTTGCAATATTTCTATTTCTTTTAGATGGAATGACTCTGAGAACCATTGTATGGTGGTTTGCATACATACTCATTTGTGTATGTAGTTGATCCCTTCGCCTGCCGATTACGCCGCCCGTTCTTGTCCCGATGTTTGGAAATGGTTGGGACGGCCGAAAGGTCTACCTGTGAGTGGCATTTGGGCCCCACCGTACTATTTCAACCATTTCTGTTCATCCAGGCTTGTAACTAGGAGCGTAATTCACCGAGGTAGTTACATATGATCTAGATGATGTGTAATTCACCTTAGAGTCATTTTACAACCAATAGATCACTCAAACATGGAAATTCAAAACAACTCCTATTTAAATGCATACACATATGAATGCTTAAAGATTTTTAAATAGAAAAAGTTTTTGTTAACCCTAAATTGGGTAGATTTGATCTTGATCACTTGGATTAAAGTTTTGGGATGTTACACAAGATATATCGTAAGGCAAAGGGACTTGGGCGAAAGTCACATTGAGAAAGGTTTGTCTTCTGACTTTACAGCTCTTGGGAGTTGGCACGTCTTGCTAGAGGCCGCTACCAACTGTCGACTCGGAGTGGTGACTCGTGTCGTGTCCAGGTGTACGTGAACCTACAGGGTCACACACTTAAGGGTAAGGATCCCATGTGGATTAGATCCATGTGGAGATTGGGGTACAGCCTAGATGGGCCTCAAGCGTTGAGCCAAGCTAGGAGTGTATATAAGTGGAGTGACAAGGGATTGTCCCTGACCTAGCCGTCACTTTATCCACTCCCATTTCAGGCTAGACAAGATCTAGCAGTCCTATGCCTGGAGCTCCTTCCTGTATGTGTGGATATCGGTAGAGGCATTGCATGTGCGGCGCTAGAGACAAGGAGGTCCGTGGGGATCTGGAAGTGCTGTACGGGGATCGTTCACACGGCATCAACTGGCGCGCTTCATCAATAATCCGCACATGCGCGTCTAGTGGTAAATCTCGTGGCCTATCACCTAAGCTGGATCTTGGGAGTACCGCGTAGGGAAAAAGTTTTGTTTATCTCTGCATGGCCTAACAGTGGTATCAGAGTGTTAGCTTCTGGTTTTAGGCTCGAGATGGTGCATATGTGATATGTGGTTGGCGTTAGATTGGATCTAATTGCAGTTTTGGTGGTCGATCTATGAGATAGATCGGTTTTGTACGGAGTTGATTGGATCAATTGTACTCGGGGAATGGATGATCTGGTTTCTGTGATCTAACTGCTAAGGTCATGGAATGGCAGACCCCTATCGGTCGGCTTCCGCCATTGGGGTAGACTATGACACGTAAATCCGGATGCGGTGATCGAAGATCAAAGAGTTTGGTGGAAGCGGGACCGCCGGCTTCTCCCTGACGTAGTGCCTTAGATGTCGTTGTGAGTTTCACAACACCAGTAGATATCGTATCTATGCATAACTTGTTTTTGCAGGATGATGTTGTGAATGGTATGACTTATGTGCATGTGATGTGTGTAATCCATACGTGATCTACGTATCACGGTTTGTGTCAGCCGACTGGAGCCTAGGTGCTGTCATCTTATTGTATAACGACCTGCGTGTCAGATTCTCTATGTAATTTACTTTACTAGCTAGCGTAGCTGCTTGGAGAACCCGGATGGCATGCAAGTCAATGTACAAGTCGGCTACATGGTGTAAGGCATCACATGACAAGAGTTAACACGAGTCGAATTACAAGCTTTGTGGAGATGGAGATCGCCATGAAGGGAGCCATACCATTTCAAATTATAATTGCTTTATTTTGTGTTACTGTTATGTCTCTGTTTTTACCTCTATTAGATAGTTGGTAGAATGTAATCCCTCAAAGAAGGTCTAGTCAGTTTCCCCGCCAGTGCTGCACCATCACAAGTCAAACATTTTTGGTAGTGGGCTCATAAAATTGAGGTGCTATAAATTCTTTCCGACTAGGTGGGTTCGAGTCGGACTCTTATAGCGGAAGCACTCGGTAATCTAGACGGGTCTATCACAACGGTTGTGGGACTCGGGGAAAGGTCGGATGGGAGACGGGGCATGTCATGCCACCCGTCCAACAAGAGTCGTATGAGATGCGAGTGACAAGGAGTTATCTACCTAGATCACTTGACGACTAGCGGTGATGCTAAAGCTCACCAGTTGGCTTGCTTATTTAGGATCCTGAATCACTAAGTAACCATCGGAGGGGTGTTAGTTCTAGTGGGAGCATAAGTATTAAAGTGTTTGATATGCTTGCTCTTTTATGGATACATGTCTTAAGTGTTTTGCATATTTTTCTGTTGTAGATCAATGGCACCTAGCATTCTCCCTCAAATTTCTAGTTTTGCTTTGAGAACCATCTTAGAGAAAGATAAGCTAAATGGAACTAACTTCAACAACTGGTATCGTAATCTGAGAATTGTTCTCAAGCAAGAAAAGAGGGACCATGTACTAGACAACCCACTTCCAGATGAGCCAAATGAGAATGCGAGTGTCACAGCCAGCAATGGCTACTGTAGGACTTGTGATGAGTCTACGGAGATAAGCTGTCTTATGCTTGCTCACATGGAACCGGACTTGCAGCAGTAGTTCGAGAATGTTGAGGCCTACGATATGATTGAAAGCCTCAAAAGTATGTTCCAGGATCAAGCAAAGACTAAGAGGTATAAAGTCTCTCAGGCTTTGTTGAGCTGCAAGCTTAAGGATGGCGATCCACTGAGTCCGCATGTGATCAAGATGGTTGGTTACGTGTAGTCTCTAGAAAGGCTTGGCTACCCCATTAGCAAAGAGTTCGCTATGGACATAATTCTAAACTCTCTTCCTAGTGCGTATGGTCAGATCATATCGAACTACCACATGCATGGTATGGATAAGAAGCTCACTGAATTACATGGGATGCTCAAGCAGGCTGAGGCGGATCTCAAGAAAGGCGCCAATCAAGTGTTGATGGTGCAGAATAAGGCTAAGTTCAAGAAGAGTTCTTGGACAAAGAAGAAGAAGGAAAAATCGGGAGGTAAGGCTGAGGACCCGGTCCAAAGCGCTTCCTCAGGGACTAAGCCATCACCTGTAGCCAGATCCACTTGCTTCTATTGCAAGGCGGATGGCCACTGGAAGAGGAATTGCAGCAAGCATCTAGCTGACAAAGCGAAGAGTGGAGGTGTGACTTCCGACTCAGGTACACTTGTTTGCAATGTTATAGACATTTATCTTGCTGATGGACCCGGTAGTTCTTGGGTATATGATACCAGACCAGTTATTCACATCTACAACTCGTTGCAAGGACTGGTATGAACTAGGAGCTAGGCGAGATGCGAGGTTGACATTCGAGTCAGCAACAAAGCAAGAGTCACTGCATTGGAAGTTGGCACAATGGAACTTTCATTACCTTCTAGATTCTTAATGGAGCTAAATAATTGTTATTATGTTCCAATGCTTAGTCGAAACATTATTGCTGCCTCATGTTTGATGAGACAAGGCTATGAGTCGAATATTAAGAAGAATGGTTGTTCTTTGTGTTTGAATGATATGTTTCACGGCTTTGCACCCGTCTAGGACGGGTTATTTATTTTGAATCTTGATGGTGAATCTGTCTATAATATAAATGTGAAAAGGTTGAAACCAAATGATCTGAATATGACTTACTTTTGGCACTGTCAGCTTGGTCATAAAAGTTGGAAACGCATGAAGAAGCTCCATGATGATGGACTCCTAACTTCGTTTGGCTTGGAGTCGTTCGAGACATGTGAATCCTGCCTACTCAGCAAGATGACCAAGACACCTTTTTCAAAGAGTTGTGAAAGGGCGTCCGACTTACAGGGACTAATACATAGTGATGTATGTGGCCCGATGAGCACGACAGCTAGAGGTGGTTATGAATACTTCATTACATTCACTGATGATTTGAGTAGGTATGGATATATCTACTTGATGAAACATAAGTCGGAAGCCTTTGAAAATTTCAAGGAATTCCAGAATGAGGTACAGAATCAACTCGGCAAGAAAATAAAGTTTCTTCGGTCGGACTGAGGAGGCGAGTACATGATCCATGAGTTTGATGACCATCTGAAGAGTTGTGGAATAGTTCCCCAGCTCACTCCATCGGGAACTCCGCAGAGAAACAGTGTGTTGGAAAGCCGGAATCGGACCTTGTTAGACATGGTATGATCAATGATGAGTCGAACAGATCTACCTTTATCATTTTCGGGTTATTGTCTAGAAACTGCAGCGTTCACACTAAATAGAGTACCATCAAAGTCGGTAGAGAAGACACCACATGAGATGTGGACTAGCAAGAAGCCGAGTTTGTCTTTTCTTAAGATTTGGGGTTGTGAAGCTTTTGTCAAGCGATTTCAGTCGGACAAGCTTACAGCCAAGTCGGATAAGTGTATTCTCGTGGGGTATCCATGGGAAACCTTGGGTTACTACTTCTACAACCGAGAAGAGGGCAAAGTGTTTGTCGCTCGGAATGGTGTCTTCCTTGAGAAAGAGTTTCTCAATCGGGGAGTCAGTGGGAGAATGGTGCAACTCGAAGAAATTCGAGAGATACCGGCCAGCAGCGAGTCAGAAAAAGCCTTAGAGGTTGAGCCAGCCATGGCACCTGAGCCGACAACTGCACCGACACTGCGAAGATCGACTAGATTGCGAAGTGTTTGTGATGTGTTGCCGTTGGACAGTGATGAGACATCAACTTATTCGGAAGCAATGGTGGGATCTGATTCTGAGTCATGGCTTGGATCCATGAGATCTGAGTTAAAGTCCATGGATGAAAATCAAGTTTGGAACTTGTTGATCTGCCAGATGGTGCAAGACCCATCGAGTGCAAATGGGTCTTTAATAAGAAAACTGATATGGATGGAAATATTTCTATCTATAAAGCATGGCTTGTCGCAAAGGGGTTCCGACAAGTTTAAGGAGTTCACTACGATGAGACTTTCTCACCTGTAGCGATGCTTAAGTCAGTTTGGATCATGTTAGCTATAGCAGCCTATTTCGACTATGAGATATGGCAGATGCATGTCAAGACGGCTTTCCTTAATGGAAATTTAACCGAGGACATGTATATGATATAGACTGAAGGTTTTGTCGATCCGGCTAATGCTGACAAGGTATGTAAGCTTTGGAAATCCATTTATGGATTGAAGCAAGCATCTCGGAGTTGGAATATTCGCTTTGATGAGGTAGTCAAATCGTTTGGCTTCATCAAGAGTGATCATGATTCTTGTTTATACAAGAAGTTTAGTGGGAGCAAAGTAAACTTTCTTTTCTTATATGTGGATGACATATTACTGATTGGAAATGATGTCCAGATGTTGCAAGAAACCAAGGAATCATTGGAAAAGAGTTTTTCGATGAAAGACTTGGGTGAGGCTACTTACATACTAGGAATCCGGATCTATAGAGATAGATCAAGGCGGATCATTGGATTGAGTTAGGGTACATATTTGGACAAAGTGTTGAAGAAGTTCAACATGGAATCATCTAAGAAGGGGTTCTTACCGATGTCATATGGCGTGAAACTTAGCAAGACTCAGTGTCCTTCGATAACTGATGAGCGAAGTCGGATGAGTGCGATTCCGTATGCTTCTGCAGTCGGATCCATCATGTACACTATGATTTGTACTAGGCCAGATGTTTCCTATGCTCTAATTGTTGTGAGCAGATACCAGGCTGACCCTAGAGAGATCCACTGGCCAGCGGCTAAAAATATCCTTAAGTACTTGAGAAGGACTAAGGATATGTTCCTGGTTTATGGAGGTGAGGATGAACTCAGTGTAAGGGATTACACGGATGCGAGTTATCTCACTGACTTGGATGATTCTTGTTCACAATCTAGGTATGTGTTTGTGATAAACGGAAGGGCTGTGAGATGGAAGAGTTCCAAGAAAGAGACAGTGTCTGCATCTACAACAGAGGCTGAGTATATTGCTGCCTCGGAGGCGGCACAAGAAGACGTTTGGATGAGGAATTTCCTCATGGATCTTGGTGTGGTTCAGGGCTCGTCCAATCCGTTAGACGTGTATTGTGAAAACAATGGTGCTATCGCACAAGCCAAGGAACCTAGACAACACCAGAAGAACAAACATATACTCATGCGGTACCACCTGATTCACCACTTCGTGGATCAAGGTGATATCAAGTTATGCAAGGTACACATGGATGCAAATATTGCGAATCCGTTGACAAGCCGCTACCACAGCCGAAGCATGAGGCACACCTGAGAGCTATGGGCATTAGATGCCTAGACATGTGATGTCAGATGATTGACTCTAGTGCAAGTGGGAGACTGTTGGGAATATGCCCTAGAGGCAATCATGTGTGATGTTATTCCCAATGTATTCATAAAGTTATTGTCCATGTATGAACTACTGATATGTATCATTGAATATGTGATTCGATTGTGGAACTATATATTCATGTTGTTCATACTAGTTGTCCTTGGTCATTGAGGTTGTGCTGGACACACAACTTAGACTAATGTGAAAGTCGGCTGATGACTCGGTTCCACTTCTCATGGGCATGGTGATGCTATTCCGACTTACACTGATTCGGCTAAAGAGTTTAGCGAATCGGAATGACCCACAATTGAGATGCAATGAGCATGTTGTCATTTGTAGTCTCAAGCAATGGAATCCTTCGACCTGAGGTGATCGCATGATCCGAGTTGTGAATCGCCAGCTTAGGTCCTATCAAACGCTGTTCCGTAAATGGGCAGTTATAAAGGTAGGGTTCAGGTTGGTTGTGAAGCAAGCTGCGTGACGTGGATTACCAAGATGGGATTTGCCCCTCTGTAATGGAGAGATATTCTCTAGGCCCTCTCGTGTGATATGATTCGGAAGCATGGCCATGCGTGACTTGGTTAAGTGTTAACCAAGGAGTCAGACTAAGTGTTAGTCCAGTGAATCGTATATCACGGAATGAGAAGAGAGAGTCGAGCTATTAAAGGGATGGTAATAACTCACCTATAGCTTCACAAGATATATCGTAAGGCAAAGAGACTTGGGCAAAAGTCACATTGAGAAAGGTTTGTCTTCTGACTTTACGACGCTTGGGAGTTGGCACATCTTGCTAGAGGCTGCTACCAACTGTCGACTCGGAGTGGTGACTCGTGTCGTGTCTAGGTGTACGTGAACCTACAGGGTCACACACTTTAGGGTAAGGAGCCCATGTGGATTAGATCCATGTGGAGATTGGGGTATGGCCTAGATGGGCCTCAAGCGTTGAGCCTAGCTAGGAGTGTATATAAGTGGAGTGACAAGGGATTGTCCCTGACCTAGCCATCACTTTCTCCACTCCAATTTCGGGCTAGACAGGATCTAGCAGTCCTTTGCATGGAGCTCCTTCCTGTACGTGTGGATACTAGTGGAGGCGTTGCATGTGCGGCGCTAGAGACAAGGAGGTCCGTGGGGATCTGGACGTGCTATACGGGGATCGTTCGACACGGCATCAACTGGCGTGCTTCATCAATAATCCGCACCTGTGCGTCTAGTGGTAAATCTCGTGGCCTATCACCTGAGCTGGATCTTGGGAGTACCGCATAGGGAAAAAGTTCTGTTTATCTCTGCGTGGCCCAACATGCAGTTCATCGATTGAGATTTGGAGGATCATTGAAGATGGCCTTCATATTGGAGACCCCACTAACTTGACTAGAAGAGAAGTTGTGGACAATCAACTAAATGCAACGGCTCTTCACATGATTCAGCTCGGAGTGGGTCCTGAGGACATGCCACATATTGAGCACTTTAACACTGCCAAAGAAGCTTGGGATGCTCTCACCGACCTATTCATCGAAAATGAAAGCATGAGAAGAAATAGGTATGATGCTCTTAGCAATGAAGCCGAAGGATTTTACTTGTTGGATGGTGAGGACCATGAAGACATGTATAGAAGGCTCAAGAGCATTGCAACAACATTTAGAACGCATGGAGCCACTCACATTGATGATGCTTGGATCAAAAGGAAATATGTGAGTGCCCTCATGCCATTTGAGCCAACGGACTTGAAGAGTTTGAAAGATAGACACAACTACCACCAAATGACTTCGAATGAAGTCATGCAAGAAATGGTGGCCTTCAAGGTTGGAGCTAAGAATGCCGAAGATGCTCGCGCTCGAGCAATTGGGATGCAAAAGGGAGTTAATGTTGCTCTAAAGGCCAATGTTGTTGAGAAATATGAGGGTGATAGAGGGTACGATGTAGTCTCCATGGGCTGTCCCGAGGAGGTCAAGCGTGCTCATGGTGAGTACATGGCCTTCTATGCAAGAAACTTTTGGAAGGACCCAACTAAGGCCAAATCTGAACTTGAGCGCAAGAATGGGTCAAGCGGGCGAAAGTAGAATTTCCCGAAACTGAGAACTTCCTACAATTGTGAAGATCGGCTGCACTTTGTGGCTGAGTGTCCTTACCAAAGTAGATAAGACAATGGAGGCAGGCGCATCTTCAAAGAAAAGTCTAAGGCACATCGAAAGAAACCATTTATCAAGAAAAATGTCCCTTACAAGAAGCAACCTAAGATTATCTTGGTGGCACAAGAGGAATATTCTTCTGCAAGTGAAGATGAAGAGGATGAAGATAGCTCTCAGGAGGTGGCTGCTATAGCAACCACATCGAGCCCCACATCTCTCTTCGACTCTCCAAACAAAAATGTCATCAACAACAACGTCACTTGCCTTATGGCAAGAGGGTCCGAGGTATCATCTTCCATTCCCTCATTTCCTAAGACATCTATGAATGTTGATATGGATGATCATACAAGTCTTAGGATAAAAGAAGAGGTTATTGCTTTGGACAATTTTTTACTAACTTGCAAGGTGATCACAAACTTCATTTTGATGCTCTTATGAGTCAACTTGCTCACTCCGAAGAACTCCTCGAAGAGAAGGGGAGAATTGAAAGAAAATATCTTTGGAGATAGCCTCTTTGAAGAACGCTCTAGAGGAAGAAGAGGAAACTCGAGTCTCTTTAGAGGAGAAACCTGAGTCAATTAAGGAGTCCCATGAATAATTTGTTGCCCAGCTCATAAAGGAACGTGACAATGCTCTTGCTAAGGTAAAGAAACTAAAGAAAAAGAAGATTGACTTTGGGGCTGCTCATGCTAGACTCTCAGAGAAGTTAGAGAAACTTGATATTACCTACAAGGTATTGGAGAGTGATCTCTCTACTCTAAATGAGTCTCGTGATCAGCTCCAAACTCAATTGGACAAGTATGACATGCCTATCACCTCCACACCATCGTGTGGACATGAAGATATTATTGAAGAAAATGCAAGATTGAAAGAAGAACTTATAAAGGGGTCTCATCCTAAAGGTAAAGAAGTCCTAGATGAGATTCTTAGCAAGCAAAGGACAAACAATGGAAAAGAAGGTCTTGGTTATGTTCCCAAGACAAAGAAGAATAATAATAAGAAGAAGACGAAGAGCAAAACTGCTCAAACAAAGACAAGCACCACAACTAATGACAAGACTAACTATGTTGGTTTTGCAGGGGCTAATAATCCAAATTATGAATTATTTTGTGATTATTATGGTGATGTCTATGCTAGCTATGTTGGTTTATTTGATAGTTACATTTCTTGGTCTATTTGGATTCCAAAGACCGTTGTCACTAACATGAGAGGACCCATTGAAAAATGGGTACCTAAAACCAAGAAGTAACTTTCTTGCAGGGCTATGTTTCTAGTGGGTCCAAATGGGTGCTCGATAGAGGGTGCACTAGTCATATGACTAGAAGCAAGGATATCATCTCAGAGATGTGGCCAAATCATGATCACATAACCGTCTCCTATGGTGATAAGTCAAAATCTGAGGTATTGGGCCTTGGAAAGGTTGTGGTTGCTCACGATATCTCTCTCATGGACTTCATGCTTGTTGAGACCCTCGGTTACAATTTACTTTCTATTTGTGCCCTTGGTAAGATGGGCTTTGCTGTTTTTATTGATGGTGATTTGGTGGTACTCTTGTGGAGCAAGTCTCTAAAGGTCGCTTTCGTTGGATATGTCGAAAATGACCTGTATGTGGTGGACTTTTCGGGGAAAACCACTACAGGCCTGATGTGTCTTTTCGGAAAGGCCGACACGGGCTGGCTATGGCATCGCCGACTAGCCCACGTCAATATGAGAACTTTGCAAATTCTTCACAAGGGTAACCACATTCTTGGACTAAAAGAAAATGTTTCCTTTGCCAAAGATCATGTTTGCAGGGCTTGTGTTGAAGGGAAAATGCATGACTCTCCCCATCAATGGAAAACTATTATTTCATCAAAGAGGATTTTGGAGCTCCTTCATGTGGACCTCTTTGGTCCTCCATCTCATGCAAGCCTCGGTGGGAAGAAATATTGCCTCGTAATTGTTGATGATTTTTCAAGATATACATGGGTCTATTTCTTCAAGTTGAAGAGCGAGACTCAAGAAACGGTCATCGATTTTGCCAACGAGGTTCAACATCAACACAATGTCCCTATTTTGGCAATTAGAAGCGATAATGGCTCCGATTTCAAGAACTAAACTCTGAATGAATTCCTAAGTGAGAAGGGGATAAGACACCAATATTCTGCTGCGTACACCCCTCAACAAAATGGTGTAGCCGAGAGGAAGAACCGGACCTTAATGGATATGGAAAGATCTATGTTGGCTGAGTTCAAGTCACCATATAACTTCTGGGCGGAAGAAATTTCTACCGCATGCCACTCTTCCAACCGGCTCTACCTCCGCAAAATCTTGGACAAGACAACTTATGAAATACTTACCGGTAACTAGCCAAACATCTCCTACTTTCAGGTATTTGGTTGTAAGTGTTTCTTTCTTATCAAAGGAGATCGTCTATCTAAATTCGAGTCTAAGGCTTTAGAAGGTATTTTTGTTGGTTATGGTGCCGAATCCCACAGTTATAGAGTCTACAATAAGCTCTCCGGAACTGTTGTAGAATCCTGTAGTGTGGTGTTCGAGGAAAATGATGGCTCCCATGCGGGGCAAGTTGATGTTTGTGATGCAGATGTTGAAATACCCCAAGAAGCCATAAGGTGAATGGGCGTGGGATTTTTCCGCCCCATTGAGGAACCCCTTGTGGTGGATCGGGTAGGACAATTCTCTACTCAAGTAGAGCCCTCATCGACACAAGCTCAACATGCTCTAGCTGTTGGAGAAACCTCTACACCAACACCTCAAACTGCTGAAGATCATCCATCAACTGCTCCAGAAAGATCCAGGCCAGATTATCCGGTGGACACCGGATTATCTGGCCAACCTTCCTCGACTGGCAGAACTGAAAACATCATCGAAAAATCTGCTGCAACTCCTAGGCCGGATTTTCCGGTTGACCCCGGACTATCCGGCCCCTCTCCAGTTCGAGCCAGAAACCTACAAGACAATGAAGATGGACCAAGTTCTCTTAGGCCGGATTATCCAGCCATTGCCTGAGCCGGATTATCCGGCCTTGAAAATTCTGAACAGCAACAACCTCCTGTTATGGCTGCTGATCAACATCAAGGGCAAGATTCATCATCTCCAATTCCTGCTGATCAAGCTAGAGATCAAGGCCAAGATAATAAGTCCAACAAAGACTCAAATGATGAACATATTCCTCCAAGAAATAACAAGTTGATTGAATTTCATCGCAAAGATCATGCATATAGGAATCTTGAATTAAGGGGTCACACTCTTGACAGAGTTGTAGGTGATCTTAGATGAAGGTTGTCCACAAGAAGGGAGCTAGCAAGCGTTGGTGAGCACCAAGCTCACATATCCATGGTGGAACCCAAGAAAGTGTTTGAAGCCCTTGAAGACCCGAAATGGGTTGTCGCTATGCATGAAGAGTTAAATAACTTTGAGCGCAACAAGGTCTGGAAATTAGTAGAGAAGCCCAAGGATTGCCACAATGTTATCGGCACAAAGTGGATTTTTAAGAATAAACAAGATGAGAATGGCATTGTTGTAAGGAACAAGGAAAGACTCGTGGCACAAGGCTATTCCCAAGTTGAGGGCATCGACTTCGGCGAGACTTATGCTCTAGTGGCTCGTCTTGAGTCCATCTGTATCCTTCTTGCTTATGCTGCTCACAATAATATTAAATTACAGCAAATGGATGTTAAGCGTGCTTTTCTTAATGGTCCTCTACATGAGTTGGTATATGTAAAGAAAGCCCAGGGATTTGAGGATCCTAACTTTCTAAACCACGTCTACAAACTCGATAAGGCACTCTATGGCCTTAAACAAGCCCCACGTGCATGGTATGAGCACCTTAAAGAGCTTTTGCTAGACCGTGGCTTCGAAGTTGGGCAAATCGATCCCACTCTTTTTACTAAGAAGGTTAAGGGGGAGCTCTTTGTATGCCAACTATATGTAGATGACATCATCTTTGGCTCTACTAATAAAGCTTTTAATGATGATTTTTCAAAGCTTATGACTGACAGGTTTGAGATGTCTATGATGGGGGAATTACGATTCTTTCTTGGATTTGAGATCAAACAACATAGAGAAGGAACATTCATAAATCAAGCAAAATACATCCAATACATGCTCAAGAGATTCAAGATGATGGATCTTAATGGCGTCACCACACCGATGCAAACTAAATGTCATCTTGAACTCAATCCCCGTGGTAAAGATGTGGGCCAAAAGGTATACCAGTCCATGATCGGCTCTCTTCTTTACCTCTGCGCATCTAGACCCGATATTGTGTTGAGTGTAGGTGTGTGTGTGCAAGGTATCAAGCAGCTCCTAAAGAAAGCCACTTAGTGGCAGTCAAGAGAATTTTCCGATATTTGGTTCATTCCCCTAATTTTGGTCTATGGTATCCCAAGGTGACATGGGTATACCCTACAGGCACTCGAGTTTGGTATATACGGTCCAAATACATACAGGCCACGGTGTCGCCAAGGCCCGGATGGAAGGACTCGAGTAACCTACGGACTCTCGATTGCTTGAAGAACAAGAAGAAGCTAAAGGTAGAAAGGTTAAAGGGAAAACCCTAACTTGTAACCGACTCGACCTGCTACCCGAGACCTAGCCTATCTATATAAAGGCTAGGAGGGGGCAGCGAGGAGGACACACACACAACCCTAGTTTCCACAACCTTCGCCAGATTACATCTGCGCACCATTATAACTTTCGACTCCTTCAATAATTCCACGAGCAGACAATCAGGAGTAGGGACCTCTACGAGGCATGAACCTGGGTAAATCCTTTGTCCCCTGTGTGCTTGTTTGCTAGCCGATAGATGTCTCCAGCGCTCTCTCCTTCTCCAAAACCCAAGTCCATAACAATGGGCATTGATGAGTTAAACCCTCGTCAATTGGCGCCGTCTGTGGGAACTGGGAGTGCTGATGTTGCGGCTTCTTCGGCCCCATCAACCGCGATCTACAAGTCCGCAACAGCGGAGATTCGCCAGCTCTTCGGCGCCTTCGACTTCACCGTCCACACGCCGGCCACCCGTCCGGCCTTCGAGCCCGTGGGCGACGGAATCAGTCTGGCGATTGGGAGCTTCCGCTTCCAAGTTGGTTAGATGGGCACGCTTTGCATGCCTAACTAGCCGACAACACTGGCAATTGCCCCGGCATCATGGTTCCCTCCATCGATTGGCACCCTCAGCGAGCTCAACGCTCTGGTCAGCGACAGCAGTCGCGACTCTGATCTAAGCGATATGGCCACTGAAGATGGAACCTACGGTTCTGGATCTGAAAGTTGTGGAAGCAACAGCTTCCCTAATCACTTCATGTGCGCCGTCATCAACGCGGGCGACACCTCCGCCAATCGCGGTAACAGTGGCAACACCGGCAACGGCACCGATCCACCCAATCGCGGCAATGGTGGTAACATCGGCAATGGCACCAACCCACCCAACGCCGGCAATGGTGGCAACGACAGCAACGGCGGTAATGGTGGCAACGGAGGAGCAGTCGAACCTCCTAGCATGATCAACGAGCCAACCGGCGAACGCGTCGTGATCAGGCTCAACGAGCAAGAGTGGGATCACTGCCGCGAAGCCCTACGAGGTGCACCTCTACCCTTCGGGTCCCTGCAGGAACTGCTGATGGGCTACCACTGGCTCCTAAAAGAGGAATTCAAGCGCCAAAAACAAGCAATCGCGCAACTTGAGGCGCGTAAAAAGGCAGCGGATGAATCAAGCCTTCGTCGTGTTGGGCTCTCCTCCTAAGGAGGATCCTCCTCAAGAGGCAACGAGTACCTCGCCAAGAAGAGGCATTCACGGATCGCTCACCTCACCGAACAAGAGCGCATAGATGCCGCGAAAGTCCTCGACTTCGGTTCTATGACGGTCAACACGAGAGGCAACGTGGTTCCCAGGACACTGCAGGCCGCGGTGACAGCATCCACCATGTACCTCCTCAATAACCAGCCGCCAGCTGGAGATCCCCGAACGGCCATGCACCGATCTACGATCGCGGGCCTGGGGCTAATCGAGGCCGCCCTCGACAAGGAACCGGTACCAGACCCAAAAAAGGGCAAAGCGCTAGCAAAGCGCTACTCCTCGCCCTCGTCCAGCGATGACAGTCATGACCTGTCTCGACGCCTCCGCTCACGGCGACACGATCGCGACTAGGATGCACGCGACGAACTCACGCAGCGCAAGATCGACAAGTCAAGGGCACGACGTGCTCGGTCGACTGATTCGGAATAGGAATATGGGGAGCTCTGCGGCGCTAGATGCTTCAGCAGATCCATCAGGCAAAAGCGAATGCCTAAAGGGTTTAAACTCCCATCGGAGAACCCGAAATTTGACGGTCTGCAGGACCCTAAGATCTGGCTGGAGGATCACATCTCCTCCATCAGGCTACATGGAGGCAATCGAAGTACTGCCATGCAATGCTTACAGCTATAGCTGCAGGGCGCCGCCCGGGCATGGCTCAATAACCTCCCACGCGGATCCATTCGCAGTTGGGATGAGCTAGTCTACAGCTTCGTGCGCAACTTTAAGGGAACGTACAAACGCCCCGCCTCAATCGAAGAACTGAGATGCTGCCAGCAAAGATCTGGCGAATCGCTGTGCTCTTACATCCAAAGGTGGTCCATCATCAAGAACTCCGCGTAGAACATCTCGGAAGACCGCGCGATTGATGCATTCAACGGCGGTGTCCGCCGCATAGAACTCAGGGAGGAGCTAGGCTGCTCAAAGCCCCAGACCATCGACCACCTGATGGAGATCGCGAATCGGTGGGCCGATGGAGAAGATTCGGTGAAGAATCATGTTCACTCTGACGAGGAGGCAGAACTCGAACGAAGACACGACCGCCGGGGTAAGTGTCGCATGCGCGTCTACGACGATCGCGATGACGTCAACATGGTCGCAGCTGGCTACGCCGATAGACGCGATGATAACCGCAACAGCGGATACCGTAGCGGCGGATACCGCGACTCCGGGAAAACCATGCAAGTGTGGCAACGCCGCACTCGCGATGAAGAACCCGCGACCTCCATCGAGGACAAACTATCCGGGCCATGCACGGTACACTTCTACATTGACAAGCATGATGGCAAGAGAAAGTCCAGCCACCTCCTCAAGGACTGCCGCGAGTTCCTCAAGCTACACGAGGGATTGGTTCGGATGAACCACAATGCAGTCGAAAGAGGCTACAGAGCCGCTCCAGGCGCCGTGGCACATGGCACACCACCACCACCTGGGCCACCCCTGAACGGAGCTGCACTGGACCAACACCACGGAGGCGAACCGTACCCACGGGCCATGGGTACCATGATGATCCAAAAGGGGCGCCCCTCCAATAGGGTGCAGAAGGCCATCACTCGCCAAGTCAACTTGGCCATGCACTCGTCACCATCCACCACTGAGTACCTCAGTGGCAGTGAGTCGTGCATTACCTTCGACAAACACGACCACCCACCCCAAATACCTCGCCCAGGTTATTGCCCCCTCGTACTCGAGGCGCAAATTGGAGGCTTCGACATGAGTCGCGTCTTCATGGACGGCGGAAGCGGCATCAACCTCATATTCACGAGTACCTTGCGAGCAATGATGATCCCTCTAACCTGCTTGGAGGCATCAGACACAACGTTCCACGACATCGTCCCAGGGAAAGGCGTATACCCCCTGGGCAAAATCAACCTGGACGTCATCTTTGGCATGCCGAAGAACTTCCGGTGTGAGCGCATCAACTTTGAGGTCGTCGACTGGCCCTCACAATACCATTGCATCCTTGGGCGCGTCGCATTCGCCAGGTTCATGGCAGTACCCCACTACGCCTACCTGCAGATGAAAATGCCAGGTCCCAACGGCGTCATAACAATCAATGGGAACTTCGAGCGATCTGACGCTTGCGACAGGGAATTCAACAGAATCTCCCAGTCCTTCGGCATGCAGGAGGAACTCGCAAGACTGAAAGAGACGACAGACAACACGCCTCCCCGAGTAGGCCAAGCTCACCTGATCTCTCCTTCGACTCATCTGTGCACACAAAGAAGGTGCAGGTCCATCCATCAGATCCCGCCAAAATGGCCCTCATCGCCAACAACTTGAGTCCCGCATAGGAACTCGCGCTCGTCGAATTCCTCCGTGAGCACTGGGAAATTTTTGCCTGGTGTCCTGCGGACATGCCAGGAGTTCCCAGAGAATTCGCCGAGCACACACTCAACGTCAACCCCGACGCAAGGCCAGCCAAGCAAACAATCAGGCCACTGTTTGAGCCACGAGCGTAGGCAGTCGGAATGGAGATCAACAGAATCCTCGAGGCCAAATTCATACGCGAGATCAAGGAAAGCACTTGGCTCGCCAATACGGTGCTGGTGCCAAAAAAGGACATGGATATCCTACGGATGTGCGTGGACTTCACTTCTTTAAACAAGCACTGCCCAAAAGATCACTTCCCGCTACCACGGATCGATCAAATAATCGACTCCACCGCTGGATGCGAGCGCCTCTGCTTCCTCGATGCCTACTCAGGCTATAACCAAATTCGAAAGAAGGAGGATGACCAGGAGAAGACCGTGTTCACAACGCCCTTCGGTGTGTTTTGCTACAACACAATGCCCTTCGGGCTAAAAAATGCGGGAGCCACCTAGCAGCGGTGCATGCAGGCTTGCCTCAAGGAGCAACTGGGTCGGAACATCCAATTCTATGTCGACGACATAGTAATCAAAACCAAGGAGGAAGCCTCTCTAATCGACGACTTGCGTGAAACCTTCGCCAATCTCGATCGTTACCGGATTAAGATCAATCTGGACAAATGCGCCTTCGGCGTACCATCTGGGCAATTGCTCGGATATCTCATCTCCACGAGGGGGATTGAGGAAAACCCGAAAAAGATAAAGGTCATACTGGCCATGGAGAAGCGAAAGAACATAAGAGGCGTCCAACAACTAGCCGGACGAATCACGGCCCTCAGTCGATTTATCAGTCGAATGGGAGAAAAGGCACTGCCGTTCTATCAGCTCCTCCGCAAAGCTGACAAATTCGAGTGGACCAATGAAGTGCAAGAAGCATTCGAAGATCTCAAGCGCCTGCTATCCACCTCGCCAGTACTGGTGACTCCACGAGAAAGGGAACCACTACTACTGTACATCTCCGCTACTAACCAAGTGGTTAGTACAGTGCTCGTCGTCGAGCGGGCCGAGGAAAACAAGGTCCATGGTGTACAACGCCCGGTATACTACCTCAGCGAGGTCCTTACGCCAACAAAACAGCGGTACCCGCACTACCAAAAGCTGGCGTACGGCATCTTCATGACCGCCCGGCGACTGCGTCATTACTTCCAAGAACACCCAATCGTGGTAGTCAGCGACGCCCCATTGGGACATATCCTCAACAACCGCGACGCCACGGGGTGAGTCGCGCTTTGGGGAATCGAACTGTCTCCACGAGACATCACATACGAAAAGCGCGACGCCATCAAGTCGCAAGTTCTCCCTGACTTCCTCGTGCATTGGATGGAAAACCAACTCCCGGATAAGCCAGACATGTCCTACCTCTGGACAATGCACTTCGACGGATCCAAGCGGAAAGATGGAGCAGGAGCAGGTGTCATACTGACATCACCTCAAGGAGACAAACTGAAATATATCCTGCGAATGCAGTTCACAGCCTCAAACAACGAGGCTGAATACGAGGCCCTGTTGCACGGGATGAGGATGGAAAAAGCCTGCGGCACAAAGAGGCTCATCATATATGGCGACTCCAAGCTAGTCGTCAACCAAACAATGCACGAGTGCGACGCACTGAACAACAACATGATCGCGTACCGCGACCTCTACGATACACTCGAAGGAGACTTCGACGGTTGCGAGTTGAGACACGTAGGTCGCGAAAGCAACGAGGAGGCAGACGCACTCGCCAACATAGGCTCTACCTGCGCCCCCATACCACCTGGGGTATTTCTCGAGCGCATATGCGAATGCTCCATCAAGCCAAAGGCCGCAGAGAAGAAAACAAGCACAGCAACGGACTCGGGGGCTACGCCACCCAATGAGCCAATGGCACTCGATGACTTGGAGCTAGACATAGGACTCGAGGGACCAATGAGCGTCATGATGATCGAACAATCCTGGACGCAGCCGTACATTACGTACCTCCTCAGCAAGCGCCTACCGGACGACCTGACAGACGCACGACACATCGCGCGATGCTCCAAGGCATTCACTATTATCAACTATGAATTGTATAAACGCAGCATCACAGGCGTGTTACAACAATGCGTCTCCCTGGCCGATGGAAGAGCAATCCTCCTTGACATCCACGAAGGGACCTGCGGGCACCATGCCGGCAGTCGCGCCCTCATTGCCAAAGCTCTACGAGCTGGATTTTACTGGCCCACGGCCATGCGCGACGCCAAGGACATAGTACAAAAGTGCAACGCTTGTCAGCGATTCGCAGACAAGCCACACGCACCAGGCGCAGAACTACAGCCTATTCCATTGGTCTGGCCCTTCGCACGATTGGGGCTCGACATGGTGGGCAAGCTTCCAAGGTCCTCGCAAGGAGGCTACGTCTACCTCTTGGCCGCAGTCGACAAGTTCACCAAGTGGATTGAGGCCATGCCAGTGACCAAACAATCAGGGCACAGCGCGGTCAAGTTCTTCGAGTCCATTGTGTACCGCTTCGGCGTGTCGCACAACATCATCACTGACAACGGGACGAACTTCACATCCAAGGAGTTCCAAGAATTCTGTGGAAACCTGGGGATCAACATCAGTTACGCCTCAGTCGCACATCCACAGACCAACAGTCAGGTGGAAAAAGCAAACGGGCTCGTCTGCAGCGGCATCAAGAAGCGACTCCTTCGACCACTCGAACAAGCCACGGGTTGCTGGCTAGATGAGCTCCAATCCGTACTCTGGAGCCTACATACAACTCCAAACAGCGCCACGGGCTACACGCCATTCTTTCTGGTGCACGGAGCAGAAGCAGCACTACCTGCCGAAGTAAGGTACAAGGCGCCGCGCCTAGTCGCTTACAGCAAACAAGAGTCCTCTCTTGCACTCGAAGAGTGTGTTTGGTAGACCGGGGCAACAGAGATATTCTCAACCCAACCTAGCTCAACTGCCTATTTGTTGTTTGTTAGCCCGGGTCGGGTCAACTCAGCACTGCCCAACTCATACGAAAAAGGGCTCTCAGCCAGGCCGGGTTGAGAAGCTCAAATCGAGCTTCGCAAGTGAGCTCGGTTCACTTCATCCCGCAAAACTCTGTAGCGACAGCGCTCGGCCCCCCACCAGACACCCACCCCCACTTCTTTCTCATCTCATTTTCCCCCACCTCCGCTCTCTGCTCACCGTGAGACTTCCTCCCGAGCTCCTCCCGTCGACCCGGCTTCCTCGACGGCACATGGTTTCCTCCGCGGCACACGGCTTCCTCAACGCTGGCCGACTCCTCGACGCCGGCCTGCTTGAAGCCAGCTCCGTCACCAGTGCCTCCGCCGCCGGCCAGCTCAACTGCCAAGATCTGCATCAGTGCAAGGAGTTAGTACCCATGCCTCCGCCGCCGGCCAACACGGACGAGAGCCTCCATGGACCTCAGCAGCGCCACGCCGCAGGCGCCCGCACGCCGAGCTGAGAGCGCATACGGCCGTCAGGACGCGCCGCCATGGCCGTCGGCAAGAACTGCCTCCTTGCACCGCCACAGAAACCATCCACCGCCGCGACGACCTGCTGCTTCCACCACCGCCACGACGCCCCCCTACGTCCTCCAGCAAGCGTCGCCTCCACGAGCTGCTTCCTCCACGCGCAGCCATGGTCGAAGTGGCCTCCTCAATGCGGTGGTCAAATGAAAGGACCCAATTGCTTTTTCATTTTTCTGTGTAGGGACCTTTGTGTAAAAATTTGGACACAGCAGTATCTCAACTCATACACCCCACCAAATAGCATCTCAGCTGAGCATCTCTCAACAAATACAGGCCACCAATCAAGGCACAAAATCTCGGCTTAGCATAGCTGAGGTCAACATAGCTGAGGTGGGAAACACTTGTTGAGGTCACCCGACCTACCAAACACACCCAAAGACTCCGTCGACCTCCTCGACGAGGCAAGAGAAATCGCCACAGAAATATCCACGATCTACCAGCAAAACCTGCGCAACTACCACAGTAGAAGGCTTTGCCCCAGATCCTTCGTCGAAGGTGACCTGGTCCTGCGACTGAAGCAGCAGGGGCATCTCAAGCTCGAATCCCCCTGGGAAGGACCGTACGTGATTACAGAAGTAATCCCAGGTGGCGCCTATCCCCTTCAAGATTTAGAGACAGGAGTCGCATACTCCAACCCTTGTAACGTCGCACAACTGCGACGCTTCTACCCCTAGTTGTTTTACTTTTTACATCGCAAATAAGGCTACTCAGCCAAGGCTACTTAGCCACACATTGTACCTCGTACTTCTCTTCAAATAAATAAAAGCTAAGTGCCCCAAAACTCTGTGTTTTTCTTTCACTTTTGTCAATTTTATACTCGGGGGCTACGCCATCCTACCTACATATGTTATTCGAACCAATAAACGCGATATCCTAAGTAGCTGGCACATCAATCGAACCCCCTAACACAAACTCAACCTAGCCGCAATGCGCCTGGCAGGTTGACAAAGGGATGGCCAGGCTAACGAAAAGGACTCGCATAGTGCAACGCACCTGACACTGACAAAGCTGCTTATACACATTCGACAATAAATTATCTACAACATATATATGAACTTTACAACACAAATACACTTATGTGCAGGATACAAATCTAGCTACTGCTGCAACAGAAGAACATTGGTTTGTTCCTCGAAGAAGTCAACAATCTCCTCTGCTGGACGGTCCACCGCCTGATAGTGCGGCACCATATTCCAAGCAGATCCGGCTGGCGGCGCTGGCGGCCCGGAAGCAATGGCGGCGACATCCACGTCAGGCCTGTGCAATCGCACCATCGAGAGGGTAGCCTTGGCACTAGCCACCAACTGCTGCCTCACGCACTCGCGAACCGCGGACGTATCTTGAAATTTGGCCAGGAGAGCCAGCAGGCTTGATGGAGTGTCATCCAATGGGAACATCACCTGATAGATGTTCTTCAAACACGACTACAACTTCTTCAGGAAGAGCAGCACTCGCGAAGCGCGATCCTAGGTCGCCAATCGATCGAGACGATCATGATCTACCCAGAAGTATCCACTCTCTTGAAGTTGCTCCTGGGTGAGATCATGAAGGTGGATGGCAATCCTATCCCTCTCCTCCTGTGGACGGCGTGCGCTAACAACTATACGAAGCAGCACCAACAGCATGAGTACAACGTACCATTGCGACTAACTACAAAGGAAAAGATGAGGACGAGCAAACTAACACTTAAAATGGTCGCCTAGCCACGTCACCTCGCCAAGCAGATATTGCTCGCGGGCGGCGGATTTTTCCGCCTTCGACTTCCACACGTCCGCATTACCACGGATCAGGGGCAACTCACGCTCCAGCTGCTTCACGCGATCACGAAGTAGCGACAACAAGGATAGATCCTCTACCCTGGAGCGCGGTGGTTCTACTGTCTCATCAAGAGATGGCGAATCCTGGTTTTCCCCCACAGGACCACTCGATGTGCCCTACCACAAGTCAAGACAAAAGCAAATAAGACGACCAAATCAACACAAAGGCAAGGGGAACAGACGCATTCAAGATAAGCATAGGTGTTTACAAACACACTCGCCAGCAGGCACGTCCTTAGCCTAAAAGGACAACTGATCAATTATTACAACAAGTTAACTACGGAGCAGCTGGCTTCTTCAACTTCGACGCCTTCGGGGGCTTCATCAAGTCCGTGTTAGTATTTATCAAGGAATGGCCATATTTGACGCAAGCAGTCGCAAAGGGAGCAAAGACTACCTGCTGACCATCCGCGCCAATAGGCATCACCTTCGACACAACAGAGGGATCTATATCGACTCCGTGGGCTTGCACCATGGCGGTGACATCGTCGCACCAGCCGCGTGGAGGGATTTCTTGTAAGTAGCAGGCACACCCCCGGCGAGTGACTCCACCAGCTTGTCCATATTATCGACCAGCTCCGCCTTCGGCATCAACTCCTCCCGGAGGCGACTAAGGGCGACCTTGGCCTTGGACAACGTATCCTGAATGGTGGCGCTTCGGTCCTCGACCGCAGATACCGCGTCGGCCAGAGCGTCATCATGACGAAGGGCCTGTGGGCCAAAACTCAAGTCGCCAGCATATACACTGAAAATACACACATGGATCAAACTTCTAGTTCCACCAGCAAAAACTCTAGATGCAGAGAGGAACATCAATAAAATATCTACCAGTAAAGGTACCTGAGAGGGCCTTGGCGGATGAGAACAGTTGCTCTTCGAACAACTTTTCCCTGGCCGCAAAGGAGGCGCGCAGATCCTCTTCGCGCTTCTGGGCATCATCACGAGCCACGATTGCCTCGTCGTGCCCCTTCACAGCTGTGGCTAATGTCTTCTCCAACGTGGCGATGTTGCGCAGTAAAGCGTTATGCTCAGCTACATGGCAGTTAATAATTGGCTATCGGTCGATTGTACCAAAACAGAGAGAAGATGAAAAGAATAAGTGTAGAGCACTCACTTTCGACCACGCAGTGATGCGTCTCCAGCATTGCATGCTGGCGACCCATCGCCATCACCTGCTCTGCCACCTGCGCGGCTTCCTTTACAAGGAGCTGTCACACAAAACAAGGAGTCAGAAGAGGGCAGCAGAAGGCATTGACTGCCACATTAAATAAGAAGGAAAGATATACTTACATGGTCCTCTAGCGACTCCGAAGAAGTTTGCTGAACCGTCATCCGAGCAACCATTCGATGCTCCCCTATGTGAGGAGAGCTCGAAGAATTGTGCCCAAAGTGGGCCGCTACCGGAGGAGAAGGAGCGCGCTCGACTTATACTTTGGCCCTTGAGGTCGTGACTCCAGATTCCTTCAAAAACTCGACGTCGCCAGAAGATGGCGACGCCTCTTGGCTACAAGACCAAATCCACACTGAGAAAAGGAAAACTCCAGGGCAAAGCCAACAAGAAGAAAACAGAAAAGAATTAGTGAACTCGCAAATTTACCAGTCAAAGTTTTCAAGATTAAACGTGGACTCCGCCGACTCTGACGAAGAGTCCTTCAGCAATTGCATCTTCTTGCGAGAAGATGGTGCCACAACCCTCACAGGAACGGCGGGAATTGGCGATTCCACGCCAGCAGCTGTGCCTTCTGGAGTCGAAGGAGTCGACGCATCGGAATCCTCGCTACGTGAACGCTTGCGAGTATCCGGGCTCTCGGACTCGGGGGCTTCCTCTTCCACATCAGAAGAGACAGTCGACTCAGACTCGTCCTCTTCCAAAGCTTCACGAGGAATAATACCCTCAGGGAGAGGAGGCATACAAGGCGACACCGCCCAATCCTGCATAAAGACAGTGAAGATCAGCAAACAGAACAGGTAAGCAACAGAAAAAGCAATCGCAAAAATAAGCTACTACGTAGCACAACTGTACCTCAGGAGGAGGATTCGAAGCATCGAAAGGAGGAACGACTGGCTCATTCGGAAGCACATCCTTGAAGGTGTACTTCGTGACCAGTGGCACCCTCTTATCTACCTCACTCGCGGACATGCCATCGGCAGACACGCGAGTGGCATCATCAGCGCCACCCCATTGAAACATGGGATGGACTCTGGCCTGGAGAGGCTGGACGCGACAACGCAGCCAAGTCCTGACAAGGGCGCAACCTCCCTCTTCTGCGCCTATGCGACTCTCGAGGTCGCAAACGCGTTGATATAGCACGTCTGTCTCCGCGAGTTCGGCAGGCATGACCACGTTCTTCCAAGAACACATCTTCTTGCAGGGAGTCGCGGGATCGAAAGGCGCGAGTCCAAAGTGCTCGTCCTTGGCCTTCTGGTCGCAAACATAGAACCATTTGTCCCTCCATCCCTGGACGGACTTGGCAAGCTTGATGTCGAAGTAGGTGGCGGACGAACGACATGGATTCCACAACCACCTACGTAAACTAGAGAGGCGGTGGCGCTTGATTTAAATAAGCGTTTGAAAAGGCCAAAGTGCGGCTCGATTCCGAGCCAGCACTCGCAAAGAGTGATGAAACAGGTGATGTGGAGAATCGAGTTTGGGGACAACTGATGGAGCTGGAGCCCGTAGAAACAAAGGAGACCCCTAAGAAAGGGATGGAGAGGCAAAGAAAGGCCATGAATGACGAATGCAAAAAAACATCACTCGAAAACCAGCAGGAGGCACAGGAATGGTCTCACCGCTGGGGACGCACGAATCGGTGACTGCTGCAGAAATAACTCCGTCTTGGCGAAGAAGACGGAGATCCGACGCCTTGATGATAGAAGGGCGCCATGCTCCATTGGTCACGCGGGTGCCCACGACTTTATTTTCTGCGGGCGTGGCAGTGCCCGCAGCAAGAGGCCACCTTCTTCTTCGTGACAGCGGTGGCCAGCGGATTCAACAGCGCCCTTTTTCTTCTTTCCCATTGCGTGGCGGCGATGAGAGCGAAGAAAATAACTTGGAAACGAGCGGAGGTGGTCCAGAGTTGAGGAGGAGATGAGCGCAGGGAAAAGAAGATGAGCAGCAGCAATGGCGATGGCAGCGAGGAAGAAAAGAGTGTAGATGGAAAATTACCGTCGTAGCGCCGCTACTTAACCCCTAGGAGATGCAATCCAACGGCTCACAAAAACCCTACTGGACGCGTGGCACGCATCGTGCTTGACATGTGGAGAAGAGGAAGCACGAACCGTCCCTCCACTGCTCCCATTACGCGCGGAAATCAAGGAGGCACAGTTAATAATAAGATTACGCACGCACAGTCAAATCAAAGTCAGAAAGTGGGACCCACCGCTCGTCACGTCCCGTCAAAATCGCTCACGCGGACAACTGAGGTCATGCAAGCGTCAGCGCTGACATCATCAAAGGCTACTTTAGTCCTTGCTGGAGTCTTCGACTCCACCAAGCACTCGGGGGCTACTCCCATAGGGAGCGCTGGCCATGCACCCTACGATTTTTTCTTTTCTTATTGCAGGGATATAGGCAATCACAATCAAAACCAACCACTCGAACCACGGTTTGACTATGGACATGGGTTACTCCCATAGGGAGCGCCGGAAACAATTTCGACTGAAACAAACAAGCAAAGACGACAGCAGTCGCAAAAATTCTTTAGTCCCTGCCTGAGTCTTCGACTCAACCAGGCACTCGGGGGCTACTCCCATAGGGAGCGCTGGCCGCGCACCCTATGATTATTTGCACAAAAACTGTGTGTTGATAACATCCACACTCGCAGATCATGGCGACACCGCCTCATAATTTTCCCTGCAAAGAGACTACGTCTCCTGGGTCGCTCGAATTGTCTCCGCGATGATAAAATTCGGATGCCGCGCTTACAGCGTAAAGGGAAGACCTGAATAAGGCCTAGCAACGCATTTAACTGCGCACTACCAGAAATATATCCGTGCCTGCAGGAACGATGAACATGCCTTGACGGACGCGTCGAGTGCTCACACCCATATAACTGGAATTCAACTCCTATAAGAGCTCTGTGGCCTGAGTCGAATTACGCCAGCACTTTTCCGGATTCGAGTCCAGGGACTCGAGTTTGAGTAGATTGCGTTGTTTCACCCTAAGGTGGTTAACTAATACCGACACTTCGGCTATATCAGGCGCGTATATCAACAATCCCTATGCCATAAATAAAAGCAGTCGAAAATGTACTCATTCAGGCACTCGAAGACTTCAAAAAGTCCCCAGTCGAATCTGCGATTCCACTGGACACTCGGGGGCTACTGACATGGGTATACCCTACAAGCACTCGAGTTTGGTATATACAGTCCAAATACATACAGGCCACGGTGTCGCCAAGGCCCGGATGGAAGGACTCGAGTAACCTACGGACTCTCGATTGCTTGAAGAACAAGAAGAAGCTAAAGATAAAAAGATTAAAGGGAAAACCCTAACTTGTAACCGACTCGACCTGCTACCCGAGACCTAGCCTATCTATATAAAGGCTAGGAGGGGGCGGCGAGGAGGACACACACGCAACCCTAGTTTCCACAACCTTCGCCAGATTACATCTGCGCACCATTGTAACTTTCGACTCCTTCAATAATTCCACGAGCAGACAAGCAGGAGTAGGGACCTCTACGAGGCCTGAACCTGGGTAAATCCTTTGTCCCCTGTGTGCTTGTTTGCTAGCCGATAGATGTCTCCAGTGCTCCCTCCTTCTCCAAAACCCAAGTCCATAACAATGGGCATTGATGAGTTAAACAATCGTCACAAGGGCTCCAATTTCTCTTTATGTGGCTATACTAATTCAGATTGGGTTGTTGATAAGGATGATAGGAAATCAACTTCTGGATCTTGTAAATTCTTGGGAAGATCCTTGGTTTGTTGGTCTTCTAAAGAGCAGAATTGTATATCTCTCTCCACCGCCGAGGCTGAATATGTGGCTGCTGCTAGTGCATGTACTCAATTATTATGGATGAGGCAAACTCTAAAGGAGAACGGTGTCAATTGTGACAAAGTGCCTCTTTTATGTGATAATGAAAGTGCAATCAAAATTGCGTACAATTCGGTCCAACACACAAGGACAAAGCATATTGAGATTCAGAATCATTTTATTCGGGACCATGTAGCTCCAGGTGATATTGATCTATCTTTTGTGAGCACGAAGAATCAACTTGCTGATATTTTCATGAAGTCAATTGATGAAGCAAGGTTTTGTTACTTGAGGAATGAGCTAAATATCGTTGATTCAAGGAGCTTGTCTTGATTACCCATGCACTCACTCTTATATCTCCTCTGTATTTGGTGTAGTTGTGGGCATGGATATAGGGGGAGTGTGGTCCTAATTAATTGGGCTAACCCTCCCCCATAATGCCAAAAGCAAGTAAAATCATTTCCCTTAATATCATTTTTTGATATGTGAGCTTTTTCATGAGTATTGGTCATGAACCCAAGATATATCTTCGCGGTGTCATACCATGCACTCCAACAAGGTGGCCTCGGCCACCGCCCTCTTCCGTGAGAAGAGTTGGTTCTATGTGGATCTTTTTGGTTGTTATTCCTCATCTCCTGTTCTGATGGAAATCACACTCAATTTTGGCTTTTAGTTGATTTGATTCTTGCAATCTTGAGTGTGTAGTACCATCTCAGTTTGGTTGTCTAATCCCAAGCCTCTTTATATCCCTAAGCCATCTCTTCTAGCACACAAGTCCATTGTTCATCTTGTGGGGGTTTTGTTTGGGGATGAGCGGGCCTGAATCTGTGTGTAACAGAAATTCAGAAATCAGTCCAGATAATCCGGCCCAAGTGGTGGCCGAATAATCTAGCCCTAGCGGGTTCAGTCTTATAAGGGCTGGGCGTTGGGGGAAAGGGCTCACATAGAGAAGTTCTTCTCCCCCGACCCCTCTCTCTCTCCCAAGCTGCCGCCCGCTACCCCAACCCACCCTGGAGCCCTTCTGGCCACCGGATTCTCCGGGCCTCCCCCGGATCTTCTTCCCCATGCCTCCGGGTACCTTCTTCTCCGTGTTGTTCCTTCAATGAGTGAGGGTAACTCCCTCTCTCCCATCTTTTGTGTTGATGTGTTACTTGTTGGTGGAACATGGACTAGGAGTTTCCTTGTGGTTGTTTTTTGCATAGAAATCGTAGTCTAGAAATTCCTATGCCCGATCTATGTTGTTGCACTGAATCTATGTAGGATCTGAAAATTTTGCCAGGGCCGAATTATCCGCCCCTGGCCAGGCCGGATTATCCGGCCTGATAGATTCATCTCTGCTTCACCTTTTTGTAGATTTTTGCACGATGTATGTGTGGGCTGTGGATTGTTTGTCTACTATTTCTACTTTCTCTCCGAGACTTGTGTGTGCTTATCCCCATGCTATCCATCTTATTCGTTTCACAGGTGGTTCCAGTGCTCCCAAAACCTACAAGCGTCATCCCCGTGGCCTCTACTTCCGGGACGACGGTGAAGGTGGTCTCGTGGACGAGGTTGAACTGAGAAGGAGGAAAAAGAGGCTGATCGTATGGCTGAGCAGGAAAAGTGGGACAAGAGCAGGAAGGGTGTTTCCAAGAAAAAGGGAAAGGCACCAAAGAGCAACTATAGGAAAATTGGTGCTCTCACTTACTCCTCCATTCACCATCGTGATCTGTTTGCAAAATCTGAGCAAGATACTGAGCTTGGTGACTCCCTCTTTTGGTGTGCTTACGAAAAGTCTATTTATGAAGATGTCTATGCTTTGCTGAAGATTCGCCCTATGCATCCTATGATCATTGCTGAGGCTATGGAGAAGCCTCAACTTGCTGATGCCATGGAGGTGACTGAATGGATGGGGCTGCACCATCTTATGGCCCTTCAGTGTTCCTATGACTCCGAGGTGGTGAAGAAATTCTTATCCACTTTTGTCATTTTTGGTGATGAGTACCGCACCATGAAGTGAATGACCCGTGACATTCCAATGCAAATAGATTTTTGGACCTTTGCTGAGGTGCTTGGATATCCCTTCCGCAATAGGGACCGTGCTAGTGGCTATCGCATCATTACTCAACTCAAGCCCAACAAAGATGTTTTTCTCTCTCCTTGCACGGTTCACAATGGTATTGTGGGCTCTTTTGCTGGTCTCTCACCTCTTTTTGCTAGCTTGGTGGGCATTTTCCATGACTCTATCACACCAAGTGGGGGAAACAATGACAGTATTCATGGTCACTTGGTTCAGCTGCTTGCCTTTTCTAATGAGGTTGCCTCCTGTGAAGATTAATCTGTTGACTACAAGCTGGATGTGATGGATTTCATCTATCATGAGTTGACTGATGCAATGTTCAATAGGCTCTCCATCCCGTATGCGCCTTATATTATGATGCTGATCAAGCACTTGCTTCCCACTGGAGAGTTTCACATTGATGTTGTGCATAAGGCCAACAAGATATACAATAAGGCGAGGAAGATCTCTCATCCATCTTCTGCTTCTGAGGGCATCATGAGGGATGCCTGTGCTAGTTCCCGTAGGCCCCTAGTGCCTCCTATTGCTCGTGAGGTGAAGTAGTTGAACTGGTTCCAGCGGAAAATTTTATGTATGGGGGTGGACACTCGGAAGGGGCAGTATGCGGCGTATAAGCAGCGCCAGGAGATGGCCCATACTCAGCAGCTCATTCTCCACCATGTGTCCGGGGCGTCCGGTGCTCCTCCTGCTCCTACCCCTCCCACACCATATGCTCAGTGGAATTCTCCGTTTGGACTCAACTATGGAGAGCTTGAGCGTCACCTATTTCCTACCCGGACCACTGCTGGTGCAAAAGGGGAAGACACCGAGGAGTATGATGATGGAGACGAGGACAGGGACGAGGAATACAATGAGGATCCGAGTGATCATCTGGGGTGCTAGCATCGCTCTTCTTTCTTTTTGGTGTTTTGATGCTAAAGGGGGAGAAGTAAATCTATTAGGTCTTCGTGGATTTGCATGGGTCGGGCGCAAGCATTTGCACTTTATCGTTTTGGTCTTTTTCTTGCTTGTACCCATTTAGCGTTGAACTCTTATTTGTGATTTGCTTTGTACGACACTTTGTTAATGTGTGGCTCTGGAATTACCTCGTGGATTATTTCCTCGGGATTATGGATATATCATATTGGTTATCTATCTCTCATGGAAGGCATTTATAATGGTTATCACATTGACTATTCTTGAGGAAGCCTCTCTCACGGTGGTATGATAATTTTCTGAGCTAGCCCATCATTTATGTGTCAATTCAGTTTCAATGAAATAGACTTGTACCTACTTGTGTGCATTTTTATTCAAATGCATTTTTTTATTATACACACATTGAGGGGGAGTCTTTTTTCATTCGCTAAATGATGTTGTTATTAGAGCTATCTTGCAAATCCTAGTATTGTCAGCTAACACCAAAAATGGGGAGATTGAAAGAACATTTCATGATCTCTAGTGTTTTGTGTGTTAGATAACAATACCATGGAGTTCCTCATGTGTGCTAAGTGCTGCAGGTAAGAAAACTTGTTGCTGGAGGGCCGGATTATCCGCCCCCATCAAGGGCCGGATAATCCGGCCTGACCCTCTTGGCCAGAATTGGTCGCATGTGAGCTTCTGTCTAGGGGCGGATTTCCCCCCGGAAAATCCGAGGCTGGGGCGTATTTCCCCCCCAGCCGGATAACCTGCCCCCAGGAGAAGTTTCCAAGGGAGGATCAGCGCAACCTTTTGACTAGGGGCGGATTATCCCCCGGACAATCCATGGTTGGGGGCGGAGTTTTCCTCGGCCGGATAATCCGGTCTTTCTCTTGGGCCGGATGATCCGACCCCCGGGAGAAGCTGCCAAGGATGGTTTGGCGTCAACTTCTGTCCAGGGGAAGATTATCCCCTGGATAATCTGAGTCTAGGGCGGTGTTTCCCCAGCCTGGATAATCCGGCCCTCACTTAGCCCAGATAATTTGGCCCTAGCCTACTCCAACGGCTCCGTTTGGACAAGGGGTATAAAAGCCCCAATCACCCATCCTGTCAGATTTCTTGATTCATTCAAAATAGTTCTGATCAGTTGCAAAAGCTCTCATTCAAGATCTCCCACTTCAACCACCTGAAGGCCTCGATCTTTGGGGGAATTGAAGGAGGAGACTTCATTCATCAACATCACGAATCAAGCACTTCACCTCCACTCCATTCACTTGGAGATCTCTTGATCTAGTATTCTTGTTAATATCTAGATCTAGTGTTTCGATATTGATAACATTTGTTCTTGTGGCAGCTTGTTGTCATTACGGGAGCCTCCAATTTGGTTGTGGAGTTGTGCCCCGCTAGTTGTGTAAAGGCATCGGTTCCCACCTCGAAGGGTTCCAATAGTGGAAAGGTGGATCATGCCTTTGGTGGCGAGATCCATCGGAGAACAGGGTGAGGCCTATTGTGGCATGGTGGTCTTAGTACCGCCCACCCTTTCAACGCGGATGTACTTCCCTTAACAAGGAAGGAACTACGATAAAACAAATCATGTGTCTCCGCATGCTCCACTATGGTTTCCTCATTCCTCACTCTTACCCGCCTTTACTCGCTAGTAGTTAGGTTTGCATATAGGGAAATTCTACGTAGTTGCATATCTAGAGAATTACCTTTTGTGTCAAGCCTAAAATTGAAAAAGTATTAAAATTTGAAGTAGCACCTATTCACCCCCCTCTAGGTGCCCATACGATCCATTTCACCCACTTCCCCTTACGTCGCTCAACCCTGTTTCCCCAGCTCTCCTCTACTTCCTCCCTCATCGTCTGAAGGCACCGAGTGTTGCCGCTCAGACTCCACCATGGCCTCGCCGCGATAGTGCATCTATGGTCGCGCTAAGCATGTCCACGTGTGCGACATGGGCCCGTGATTCTCCTTGAGCCCCCAATTCACCCAGATGTACAAGGAATCGTCGACGCGCTCCTCTTATCCACCTCCGTCCACCGCATGTCCTCTCCAATTCCGGTGACGCCAGACCGTCTTCGACCTCGCCGTCGTGTTCTACAACGTCGTGGTGAACTCCTCTACCTCCGGAACCTCGCCATGGCCACTACTTTCCTCTGTTTATGATTCCCCCTCTCTAACCTGACTCACCACCATAGGCAGCCTCTTCTTCGTCAACCTCCCGGCGCTCCGCCGTTCTCGCGCCGATAGGTTTCGGTCCCCCGCTACCCAGTGCATTCCAACGACCGTTTCCCCTCGCCATCACGCGTCAGGTAACCCTCCCCGATCGCCCCATAGTACCTGGCATGGCCTCTGCCGAAGTGTCAAAGATGGACACTTCATCAGGTCAGTTCGTCAGTAAGATTAGAGTTCATCTCTTCACTTAGCGCGGATTGTTTTGCAGAAAAATCCTCGAGGTTTTATCCTCTATACCCGGCATCCACCTTGTAGCCCCACCTGTTAGCCACCTACCTCACCGCAGCCAGCTAGTCCATCCTGTAGCGTGGGTCCACCCGCTAGTGTCTGTGGGTCGGTTGAGCTTGGTAAGAAAAGGCAGAACCATCTCGGATTTTTAAATTTAAACAAAAACCCTAAGTCAAACTTGTTTAAAACTTTGACCATGTTTTACAACTAATCTGTAAAGAATTTGAATAAAGTTTGAAAACCAAACTTGATTGTTTTCAAATTCTAAACATGTATATGACCTCTATATATTTTTGCCTCATGTTGAGACGTAATAAATATTTTCTTGGGATATTAATAAATACTTAAATAATTTCTAATGGTATCTTTTATGGCTAATCCCCAAATAATATATTTGATATATGTTTTCTGATCAGAAAAATGCTAGAAATTCAAATATGCCATCCAAAATAATTTTTGAGCAATTTAAAATTTCAAAATTATTTAAATGCCAATAAATGCCTTTTCTTAATAAATTTATAACTTTAATTCCGTAAATCCAAATTTGGCAAATAATATGTCTAAATCGATCAGCACGACGAGCCCGTTCGAAATATGCGTTCCATGATATGAATTGAAGCATGAATCATATAAATATTAAATAATTAGAACTATTTATGGGAGTAAAACATACCTAAATAAATTAATAAAGTGTTTTATTTCTTGTCTCCACACCTCACCCATGCCATGCTATGTTCTACCATGCAATTATGCATCATTCCATCATGGCATACCTTGTTTGCTTGTTGCATATGATTTATATGATTGTGTTATGTATTTATTTTGGCCCTTGTGTGTTTGATTTTTATCCAGATAGACACTGAGCAAGGAGTATACCAAGCGCCACAGGAGTATTACCCAGATCCTTCCTATTCTGTAACTGAGCTTCCAGGCAAGCAATTCCCCATGCTTGCATATATATAGTACCTATGTTTCTATCTTACTCTTGCATCATTGAGTCGTGTTTGCATTAAATTGAATCCCAAGTATTGCATAGCCTTTACTTTTAAACCCCACCGAAGCTTGTACCTTAATCCCGTAAGACATTACTGCAGGAGTTGGTTGAGCCATGCGAGTCGTAGAATTTCCTGTGTAGGGTTTGTGCGAGTTTTTGTATAACGAGGTACCTAAACAACTTAATTTGAGTAGTAATGGGATAACTAATGAAAGAGGCACCGATGGGCATTAACTACTATTTGGTTCTTTAAGCTCACTTGTGTCCCGTAGGACCCCGAGTACTTGATTACTGTTCCTTGACTATTCGCACTATCCACATACTAGAGACTCTATGGAGCCTCCTTCGCTTGAGCTTGATTCACACTTTATTTCTTAGGGCCACAAACTAGTTTGGGGCTTTATTACAATCCTGTACTTATGCCATGCTTTACTGCTTTATTACGATTGTGCGTGGAGCACCTGTACTATTTAGGACTTGTGACACGTTTCCGCGGTATCGGCAAGCCCATTCACATTTTCAGGTTCCTAGTCGTTTACAGCCGTCGACACAAACCCTGGGTCCGTCTCGGAGTCGTCCAATTTTGTTGCGGGTAGCTCTGTGGGGTGGCCCCCTGAAATAATTTATGAATCTTGTGAATGCATTGTCGTGAGGCCTCATTACGTTTTATTTGGTTCTTCCCAAGGTTGATCATGTGTGTGGTGCTATTTGTGCACCCCTGCAGGGTAAATCTTTCTAAAAGTTGTGTCTACGATTATGGATGACTTGGAGCACAATTTCTCGATCATAGCCAAGAATAACTAAATTACCACCTTTAATTTGACTAAGAAATGACTAGTAAATAGTGCAATACGCATGTAATGGTTAATAAAATTGCCAATAGATGGGATGTTCTTCCGCCTTCTCATCGGTAAGCGAGAAGGAGGGCGAGCGGTGTTTATTTAGGTTGCTTATATAACTGTTGTTATTAATTAATGAACATCCGTCCATCTCTGGTTGGGCGGATGTGTAGCGTGTCTCTATAGAACTTTGTAGCTATTATCTTTCGCTGCAATTGCGTCACCCCAAGTTGTTCCTTTTAGATGCATTAAGACTTGCTGAGTACTCCTAGGGTCTCATACGATAAATAATTTTGGTTCAAATGGGCATGTATACTCTCAGGAAGGTTATTGGGTTGTGGAGACGGATGATGGAGGCAACGACCATCATGTGTAGAGATTCCGGGGATGGAGATCCATGAGATCTGTGGGTGGGATGTGCTTATTTTCAGGGCATCTTATGCCAATTTGCTTCTTATCCGTACTCGAATCTTGTTTTCCGATTCCGCTTGATAATCTGATGTGTGATGTATGAGGATGTATCCTAAACTATTATATCTATCTAGAATATTTGGATCTTGCCGTATACCGTTGAATACTTCTATTTCTATTGTTTTAGATGGTGTGGCTCTAATGTCTATTGTATGTCGCTGATATACATACTCATTGGTGTATGTTTTGATCGCTTTACCCATTGACTACGCCGCTCGCTCTTGTCCCGATGTTCTAAAAGTTGGGTGGGATGGTTGGCCGGTACCATGCCCTGCTCCATAAGGTGGGCCTACTGTGTGTGGCTACGTGACCCCACGATAGTACATCTTGTCCACTTTTGGTTCATCCAGGCTTGAGCTTAGAGCGTAAGGTCCGAGGTATTACAATTGGTATCAGAGCCATTCCGACCTTCAGGGTCTTAGCCAAGATGGTCGTTGTCAGTCTAAAAATATTTTGGTAGCTATGTATACTAGGGAAAAACTCAATGTGAGAGTAGGACTGCTTCCATTTTTCTTCTTACCCACTCACCC
This sequence comes from Avena insularis, assembly GCA_023614405.1. NCBI lineage: Eukaryota > Viridiplantae > Streptophyta > Magnoliopsida > Poales > Poaceae > Avena > Avena insularis. The sequence goes on from CM042696.1 coordinate 251,410,922, forward strand.
ACCCTTTTCTAGTAAGGAAGTGTAACGTTTGTCTATCCTCTTCTAAAAATTCAAACAAGGATTCACGTGTTCAGGGTATCTGTAGTACCATAGGATGTGTTAATCCTTTGTTGATCTGTTGCATCATACCTTGTTGTCACAATCTGTTTTTGGTTCAATTGTTGGTACATTCCGTACCGACATGCTTTTTGTAAACCTACGTGATCTATCCGACTCTTTGTTAACCGGCGCGATTTTGTTAAGGGTGTTCTTCCTTTCAGCATTCTTTCACAGAATGTGGAGTTGCTAATATCTATCTATTAAGTGGTTTTGCGCATCAAGTGGTATTTTAATGTTGAAAATGCGGAAATTTTTTCTTTGATACATCTGTGTTTCGACACTCCTTTTCAGTCGTGTGTGATATACTATTCACCTTCTTTTGCCAGCATGACCATGCAAACTCGATCTTTTGCTACTGGCGCTTCAATCTAGAGTTTTTACTTCATCTTCGAATTCTTTTAGGCTAAATACATAACTTGCATTCATCCGATGCTTGCGATTGTAATTTGGTTCTTGGTATAGCTATATCACACCTATCATGAGTGGAATATGGTTAATGCTATCAATTTAATCCTCCAAATGATTCCAGTTATCTCTTGTGATTTTGAGTTATACCGTGATCATATCTATATCATATTCAAGTATCTTTGGCAATCTGGAGGTTTCTTAAGGCACTATGATGGATTTTCATCCGATTGTCGGGCTTCATATCTTTTTGAACTCCATATCCGCAAATGTTCTCTTTGATACGAGAGAATATCATCCTTTCATCTCTGATAGCTTTGCTTAATGTATGAGTTATCATCGCTTCCTATCCAAAAATATCTTCTTTTTAAATGGGATCAATTTGGCTATGTGAACAAGTCGGCATATCTTCTTCTCCTCCGAAGGACCACATAATTTATTCTTTCAATACATCTTTCCAAACACCAATCCTTGCTCTTAATGTTGATCTTTCAAAGAGTGTTGAGCTCAGAAAGTGTTTCGAGCATTTGTCCGTTTCTCTCACCTCATGAACTTGGTATTCTTAGAATATCTCGTTAAATTCTTGGTGATATATCTTGACGATATGCTTGCTTATTCTATATCAATGGAAGAACATGCAAGATCATCTATGTCTTTTTCTCTCAAGCTTCATGAACATCGCCTTTGTGCAAAGTTCTCAAAGTGTGAATTCCGACTTTTTGAAGTCACCTATCTCGACCACGTCCTTTTAATAAATACATCGCTACAATTTTGGAATCATCAAGTCAATTGTTAATTCCATCCTCCACCTTCAACCAAATCCGGAGATTTTCCTTGTATGGCAAGTTATCATCGTCGTTCCGCTGCCGTTTTCCCTAAGACGGCTAAATCTCTCTCAGATATTCTCCAGAAGGACAAGAAATTCTTTTGGTCTTCGACTTGTCAATAAATTTTTTAAAAACCCTCTCTCGCTTTATCTTCTATTCTCAATCCGCCGGATACGATGAAGATTTTCTAGATCTTTCATAATTCTTCTATTCATGTTTTGGGTGCTATCCTAAATCTATCTGTTGAATATTTCATGTGTCTCCGTGATATTTGTTCATCGATGGCCTGGAACTTCCGACACGATGAAAACAACATCATCTTTATCTGCTTGGATCCGACGAAGTGTTTGCATCACATCCTTGTATTGTTACGAAGCTTCACGAATTCTGCTTGTCAAGATCTTTAGTCTAAATTCTGAGAGTTGGTTTCACGATTTCCTATTCATGTTCGAATTAATGCTTTGAGTGCGGGATGGAGTCATGACCATACCACTACTCTTAACATTCACTCTTTTACATTCAATTGGTGGATTAATGCAATTTCACTCATTCCACGAAAGTCAGAAGTGACCTTTATCCCTTGAGACTTTTACTTCCGTCCTTGTTTTCCCGGAGGGTTCTCTCGAAGAACATAATCAATAATCTCTTGTTGGTGGTCTCGTCTATTTCAAGATGGATAAAAATCTTCAACAATCTGGTGGAAACAAATGTGAAATCTTCTCCGTCATCTTCATTCTGCCGGCGTTCTACATCATCATTCAAGATTGATGGAAGTTATATCTAACTCCCTTTCGGGAATTCTTTTCTTTGGTAAAGCCAATTATGGTTGATGCCATCAATCGAAAAATCTATTGCATTAACCTCATGGTTAAGGAAAGTAATAAGAATCTCTACAATAAACTCTATATATTCAACATTTAACTTCTTCATCAGGTTTTCACCATAAACTTGGGTCACCTTTTTCTCTTGAAGATGTATCTACGAACCTCAATTGCATGATCCTTTGGTTCTTACCGACGCAACAAGAAGCTAATCCAAAGAGTCCTCAATTCTAATCTTCTTTCGTTGTTATCAAGAACTCTGTTGTTTGAAGACAATATGGTTTTCTCCAAACTTCATTTCTTAAATCCGAGAAAAGAAATAATGCTATTTTTTATAGTGGTTGATACTTCTACAAAGTCGCTCTTTTCTTCCAGTGGAAGAAAAAATCATCCTCACTTGCAGCTTTCGATCTTTAATCCTAACGATGTGCCTTTTCTTTCTCCTTGATATATCGTCTTTTCAAATTCTTTTAACAAGTGGTTCTATTCTTTTATCGTGTTTCTTGAGGGGATATGAGCTATGTTCATCCTATCCTTCTCGTCTCACTATAATCCTCCGGGTCTTCAAGTCCTTTGTTTTGAAGAAGCAAAATGATAGACTTGCAACAAGTCTATCAATTTTGTAAGGTGTAGTGGTTACACCATTCAGCTATTCATCGTTTTGGGAACGCGAGGATCATCTTCATTCCAGACACCCGCCTCTCCTTGGTCTTTTTCTTTTCCTAGGAATCTTGGTGCGAGATTCTTCTTTAGTGGGGGTGAGTTGTAGCATCCCAATTGTCTAACAATTGCAATGCTACTTGCCTAGTCTATATATTGCTACTTCCTACATGTCATTATTGCATCATCATTATATCATGCTCATGTCACCATGCCGCCTTGCATTTGAGCATCATATAAAACCCCTCTTTTTGGTTCTTATCCTATATGCTTTATATATTGTACTTGCCTCTTGATACATTGTATTTGGGTATTGATAAATGCTTGATGCCCAAGTTGAGTTGGGGGCATATCTTTTCTTAACTCCACCACTTTTCTTTGTCACCACCTTATAAGTCCATCATCCAAACCATCTATGGGCTTTTCAATTCATTGGCTTCTATCTAGCTCATATGTGTTGGGATGGGCTCCCTAGCTGCCTTATGGTTGTATATTGACTGATGATCATGGATGAATGTATTTGGGCTCTATGTTATCTAGTGGATCACACAGTTAAGCAAGTTTCCATTCTTGTGCATGGGTTGTTCAATTTTGAATACATGCATATATGTATATATGCCATATACAATATAGTTGTTTTCACAAACATATATAAGTGGCATTGAAACCATATGCATGTCCCATGCAAGTTCACATCACCCTCTCATTTTTGTTTCTTGGGTTTAGGTGGGACTATTTGGTTGGGTTGCTCCAAAGAGACACCACATCCAAACCATTCCCTTGGTCCATCCCTTTTCCCTCCTCCTTGTTCCCTTTTGAGTTGTTTGAGCTTTGTTTAAATGTTGTGAAATCAAATTCACATCAACTTGTCCAAACAACAATTCAACCATATTTTTTCCTTATGTTTGGTTGGTTCTTGCTTTAAACCTACAAACCCTCCTAGATATTCTACCTACTCTGCTAGCTTCCTGTTTTGTTGCTTGGTTTTTCAAATTGAAGGAAATCAAGCAAAAGAAACAAGACACAAATTCAAATTGCAAACATTTTTTAGAATGGAAAAGAAAAATATGAAAACTAGTCGTAGTTGTGCCTGGGCCACGGCTACCCTTAGGCCCGCAGTTTTAAGCCACCCGGGGTCCTGTCCTCCAGCGCCACCAGCCCACTTTGGCGCATCCCCATCGGCTCGACCACCAGCAGCCCACGTACCGGTTCGACACTGTCGCCGTCTACTGTGCTTCATCACCGTCTCTTCTCCCCTCTCTCTGCACATGACGGAGGAACAGGAGGGCCTCCTCCACCGTTTTCCACGTCACCAGCTTCCTTATCATCTCCCCGCGGCACGCCTAGAAAACCCTAGCCCCACTCCCCTTACGCCGCTCAACCCCGTTTTCCCCAGCTCTCCTCTTTTCCTCCCTCCTTGTCTGCAGGCACCGAGTGCTGCCGCTCGGACTCCACCATAGCCTCGTCGTGATAGTGCATCTCCGGTCACGCTGAGCATGTCCATGTGTGCGCAGTGGGCCCGTGATTCTCCCCGAGCCCCCAATTCACCTAGATGTGCAAGGAATCGTTGACGCGCTCCTCTTATCCGATCCACCTCCGGCCGCCGCATGTTCTCTCCAATTCTGGTGACCCCAGACCGTCTCTGACCTCACCGTTTCATGTTCTACAGCGCCGTGGTGAGCTCGTCTACCTCCAAAACCTCACCATGGTCACTGCATTCCTCTGTTTCTGGTTCCCCCTCTCTAACCTGACTCACTGCCATAGGCGGCCTCTTCTCTATCAACCTCCCGGCGCTCCGCCATTCTCGCACCGCCAGGTTCCGGTTCCCCGCTACCCAGTGCATTCTAGCGACCGTTTCTCCTCGCCATCGCACCTCAGGTAACCTTCCCCCATTGCCCCATAGTACCTGGTGTGGCCTCTGTCAAAGTGTCAAAGATGGGCACTTCGTCAGGTCAGTTCGTCAGTAAGTTCAGAGTTCAGGTCTTCAATTAGGGCGGATCGTTTTGCAGAAAAACCCTCGAGGTTTTTTCCTCTAAACCCGGCATCCATCTTGTAGCCCCACCTGTCAGCCGTCTACCTCACCGCGACCAGCTGGTCCAGCCTGTAGCGCAGGTCCACCCGCCAGTGTTTGTAGGTCAGTGGAGCTCGGTAAGAAAAGGCAGAACCATCTCGGATTTTTAAATTTAAACAAAAACCCTAAGTCAAACTTGTTTAAAACTTTGACCATGTTTTAAAACTAACCTGTAAAGAATTTGAATAAAGTTTGAAATCCAAACTTGATCGTTTTCAAATTCCAAACATGTATATGACCTCTATATGTTTTTGCCTCATGTTGAGACGTAATAAATATTTTCTTGGGATATTAATAAATACTTTAATAATTTCTAACGGTATCTTTTATGGCTAATCCCCAAATAACATATTTGATATATGTTTTCTGATCAAAAAAATGCCAGAAATTCAAATATACCATCCAAAATAATTTTTGAGCAATTTAAAATGTCGAAATTATTTAAATGCTAATAAATGCCTTTTCTTACTAAATCTATAACTTTAATTATGTAAATCCAAATTTGGCAAATAATATGTCTAAATTGACCGCGACGAGACCGTTCTAAATATGCATTCCATGATATGAATTGAAGCATGCATCATATAAATAATAAATAATCAGAACTATTTATGGGAGTAAAACATGCCTAAATAAATTAATAAAGTGCTTTGTTTCTTGTCTCCACACCTCACCCATGCCATGTTATGTTCTACCATGCAATTATGTATCATTCCATCATGGCATACCTTGTTTGTATGTTGCATATGATTTATATGATTGTGTTATATATTTATTTTGGCCCTTGTGTGTTTGGTTTTTCTCCGGATAGACACTGAGTAAGAAGTATACCAGGAGCCTCAGGAGTATTATCCGGATCCTTCTTATTCTGCAGCTGAGCTTCCAGGTAAGCAATTCCACATGGTTGCATACATATAGTACCTATGCTTCTATCTTACTCTTGCACCATTGAGTCACGGTTGCATAAAATTGAATCTCAAGTATTGCATAGCCTTTACTTTTAAACCCCACCAAAGCTTGTACCTCAATCCCATGAGCCATTACTATAGGAGTTGTTTGAGCCATGCGAGTTGTAGAATTTCTTGTGTAGGGTTTGTGCGAGTCTTTGGATAAAGAGGTACCTAAACAACCTAATCTGAGTAGTAATGGATAATTAATGAAAGAGGCACCAGTGGGCATTAGCTGCTATTTGGTTCTTTAAGCTCACTTGTGTCCCGTAGGACCCTGAGTACTTGATTCTTGTTCCTTGACTATTCGCACTATCCACATACGGGAGACTCTATGGACCCTCCTTCGCCTAAGCTTGATTCACACTTTATTTCTTGGGCCCACAAACTAGTTTGGGGCTTTATTACTATCCTGTACTTATGCTATGCTTGACTGCTTTATTACGATTGTGTGTGGAGCACCTGTACTTTTTAAGACTAGTCGTTTACAGCCATCGACACAAACCCTGGGACTATCTCGGAGCCGGCCAACCTTGTTGCGAGTAGCTTTGTGGAGTGGCCCCCTGAAATAATTTATGAATCCTGTGAATGCATTGTCGTGAGGCCTCATTGCATTTTATTTGGTTCTTTCCAAGGTTGATCATGTGTGTGGTGCTATTTGTACACCCCTGCAGGGTAAATCTTTCTGTAAGCCGTGTCCGCGGTTATGGATGACTTGGATCACAGTTTCTCGATCATAGACAAGCATAACTAAAGTACCACCTTTAATTTGACTAAGAAATGACTAGTAAATAGTGCAACACTCATGGAATGGTTAATAAAATTGCCAACAGATGGGATGTTCTTCCGCCTTCTCATCGGTAAGCGAGAAGGAGGGCGAGTAATGTTTATTTATGTTGATTATATAACTATTATTATTAATTAACGAGTATATGTCCATCTCTGGTTGGGTAGATGTGTAGTGTGTCTCTATAGAACTTTGTACCTATTATCTTTCGCTGCAATTGTGTCACGCCAGGTTGTTCCCTTTAGATGTATTAAGACTTGACGAGTACCCCTAGGGTCTCACACGATAAATATTTTGTTTATATGGTCATATATACTCTCGGGAATGTTATTGGGTTGTGGAGACGGATGATGGAGGCAATGACCATCAGGTGTAGAGATTTCGGGGATGGAGATCCATGAGATCTGTGGGTGGGATGTGCTTATTTTCAAGGCATCTTATGCCAATTTGCTTCTTATCCGTACTCGGATCTTGTTTTACGCTTCTGCTTGATACTCTGATGTGTGATGTATGAGGATGTATCCTAAACTATTATATCTATCTAGGATATTTGGATCTTGTCGTATGGCGTTGAATACTTTTGTTTCTATTGTTTTAGATGGTGTGGCTCTAATGTCTATTGTATGTCGTTGACATACATACTCATTTGTGTATGTTTTGATTACTTTACCTGTCGACTATGCTGCTCTCTCTTGTCCCGATGTTCTAAAAGGTGGGTGGGATGGTTGGCCGGTACCATGCCTTGCTCCACGAGGTGGGCCTACGGTGGCTACACGACCCCACGGTAGTAGGTCCTGTCCACTTTTGGTTCATCCAGGCTTGAGCTTAGAGCATTGGGTCCGAGGTATTACAGAGACCGACCGCTGGGTACTCCTTGACTTCCTCCGCTCGCTCGACGACCATGATGATGCGGGTGGTTGGTGCGATGTAGAGTAGTACCGACTTCTTCTCCTGTGGTGCTGCCAAGTTTGGTGCCTCCTGCAGGGCTTGCTTTAGGGCGTCGAGCACCACGTTGGGCTCCTTGATCTGGGTGAAGGAGCTTGACTTCTTCATGAGCCTGTAGAGCGGCATGGCCTTATCACCGAGTCACGGGATGAAGGGGCTAAGAGCCGCGACGCATTCGGCGACTCGCTACACATCTCGAAGGCAAGTGGGCTTGCCGAGGGAGGTGATCATGGTGATCCCTCTAGGTGCGCCTCGATCCTGTGGTGTGAGACAATGAAGCCGATTAGCTTTCCCGCCGAGACGTCAAATACGCACTTCGTGGGGCTGAGCTTCATATTGTACCTACGAAGATTGGCGAATGTCTTTGTCAGGTCGACGATTAGGTCGCCTTTATGCTTGGACTTGATGACTACGGCATCCACGTATGCATGGATGTTGCATCCGATCTTCTCATGCAGGCATTATTGCGTACACCGCTGATACGTGGCTCCCGTGTTCTTTAGACCGAAGGGCATCGCTGTGTAGCAGAATGTGTAGAATGGCGTGATGAAGGATATTTTCACCTGGTCATCAAGGGCCATCTTGATTTGATTATAGCCCGAGTATGCATCAAGGAAGCACATCATCTCGGATGCTGTCGTGGATTCGATCACTTGGTCGATCTGAGGTAGGGTGAATGGGTCCTTTGGGCATGCTCTTTTGAGGCTCGTGTAGTCTATACACATGCGCCATAAGCCATTTTTATTTAGCACCATGACCGGATTCGCCAACCAATCTGGTTGACGACCTCGATGATAAAGCCGACTACTATGAGCCGGGCGTTCTCTTTGCCGATTGCACGATTTCGTTCATCATTGCACCAGTGCACTGGCTGTTTCACTAGTTTCACGCCCTTGTCTAGGTTGAGGCGGTGCTCGGTGAGTTCTCAGGGCACATTAGGCATGTCGGAAGGTTTCCATGCGAAGATGTCCCTATTCACACGAAGGAACTCGACATGTGTGCTTTGATATGCGAGACTAAGGATAGTCCCGATGGTAGCCTTCTTGTAGGAGTCGTCCTCCACCAGATCAATCTTACTGGTGTCCTTGGCCGCTTGGAAGGTTGATGTAGAGGGAGACGTCGACTCGAGTGTTGACGTTTGAGGATGGTGACGTCGTCGAGGTCGATGTTAAGCTTGAGCTTCTCCAACTCGTCGGAGGCAATGATGGAATCCGTGACCTCGACGCTCAATTCCTCGCATTTGACAGCCTTAGTGGGGTTTCCATGGTTGGCGATGACGCCTTTAGGCCCTGGCATCTTGAACATATTCTAGCGTAATGCGGTGCTACCATAAACTTGGCCAATGCTTGTCGGCCCATGGCATAGTGGCAGGGGCTCTTGAAGTTGAGGACCTCGAAGTTGATCCTTTCCTTGCGGAAGTTAGCTGGCATTCTAAAGGTCACCTATGTTGAGATCTGACTAACGGGGTAGGCCTTCCAACCTAACACGATTTCATGGATCATGGCGATCGTCGGCTACATCATGACGTTGGTGAGGTTGAGGCGCTAGAAGGTGTCGTATTATAGGATGTTGATGGAGCTTCCACCATCCATGAGTGTTTTTCTTTGCCAGAAGTCGTGGATTTTTGGCCGTTCAACGAGTGCGACTCACCCTAGCCCCTCAATGCGAGGAGCGTGGTCGATCTGGATCCACATGATCAGACCAGTCGAGGTAGCATGATATGTCGATGACGACCACGTATATGACGACTACGTAGGAGATCAATTTCCGCTCGTGCCTATTGGCGATCTCGGTGAAGGTATGGAGTGACCCGAGCTCTTTGCCAAAGGTGGTGTCATCCTCCTTGTCGTTGCCGGGTGCGACATCTTTACCGCCAAGTTTCTGCTTGGCCTTCTCGATTTGCTCGAATCTGAAGTAGTCCTTTGTCATGTTGGTGGCGAGGCACCCATCCCTATAGTGGATGACGCACAGCCATGTAGTAGCTTGTCCACTGTGAGCTTCTTCCTGGGGAAGTTGTTGTTGTCGTGGCGGTCGCTTGATGTCATGCTGACCGCTATTTGCGTTGGCAATGAGCTTGCTATTGTCACCCTTCTGATTCCCACCATTATGGTGGTTGTCGTGGTAGTGGATGCCGTTGTGGCGGTTGCAGTAGTGGCTCGTGCCTCTTCCCTCCTGCCAACCGGTCGTGTCGTCGTCCTCCTCATCAGGGGTCTTGTCGGACTCGATGCAGCGACCGGCGAGTTCCATGAGGTCGATGATGCTGTCGATTGACTTCTTAGACCGCATGAGCTTGAGGACAAGTGGGTCAAACCTCTAGTTCTCCTAGAAGATGAGGATCACAATGTCGATGCTGATTCCTGAGGAAGAGTTTCATAGGTCAGCCCATCTTGGGAGTCACCAGCGAGCGATGTATCGTCTCACAATACACACTGCTTGAGGTCGTCAAACATCGGTGGGTGCATGCAGGTGCCTTCAATTTTTTGATGAAAGCGGCATCCATATCCTCCCAGGAGTCTATGCTCTCGCTAGGGACGTTGTTCAACCATTGGCGAGTCGATCCCTCCAGCATGGGGGGATATAGCGAGTCACCACTAACTTGTTGCAGTTGATGATGCTCCTGGCCATCGTATAGTTATCGATCCATGTTTATGGATCCATAGACGCGTCATATTTATCGACTCCTTGGGGACCCTTGAAGTTTTCGGGGTAGCTCTCATTGCGAATGAGGTAGCCAAAGCACTTGGTCCCGAGTCGATTAAAAGCGCTGCCCAGGGATCGAGCGGTTGCTCTGTTGTTGTTAATGATGTTGCAGGTGTCACCCGCAAAAGTATTGCGGGACTTCTAGTTGGTGATGATGTGCGTGCGGGCTTCGCATGGGAGGCCACCACAGTCATCCTATTCACCTTTCGCCCATGGTTGTTGGAGATGGACGACTCATCTCTTCGGGGCGAAGGGGGCGGTGGTGGACTGTTCTACAGATTCACCTAGGCGTGATGCGCAGATGATGTTGTGTGGCTTTGCAGCGTGCAGGAGTAGAGCCTCCCTTCGCTATCCGCACCATTGAGCTATTGCTCGAGCACCCTCCTGACCAATGTGAATGCGTGGCCTACGATGACTTGCTGGTTGCCGGTTGGGTCAACGCCTTGGAAGAGGCTGGCCATCGCGGCCATATGCTTGATAGGGCTCCCGTAAAAATGGAGGCCCTCAGTCCCTGGGATGGTGCGTGCCGGTGGGTGTGGTTGTGGCTGTCCGGCGATGGGTGGCTGCGGCTGGTTGCCAGCCGCGCAGCTGCCCCCAGCTGCCAAGTTGCGGTAGTATTCTCTTTCTACCACGTGAGCTGGATCTTCCTTGTCGAAGGCCATAGAGAGGTTGCCACCATGGTAGTTCGGGTCCACACGGGCCGCACACTGATGAATGCGGTGATCAGAGACTACATTATGCTGGTTCTGCTCGATACGGAGGCCCTTCCTCTAACCGAGCTACCTCTTCTACTTGGCGATGATGCCGAGACTGAACCATTCTAGGTCTGTGGCCTACGTCATTGCCGTGATCTACTTCGAGAGTTGGTTGAAGGACCGATTGGCGCCGACACTGTTGTTACGGTGTTTCTAACATTTCCTCTATTGCCTCAGTTTCTGTTGTTTCTGGCGACTACAGTGTTATCACCGTTGCCTCTGTTTCTAGCGACTCTAGTGTTTCCGCTGTTCGCCGCAAGTCCATCATTATGGTTGGAAGTAAAAATTTTGTTGCAGTTGGCGTAGGCTATAATGTTGGTGTTGGCGGCGATGTAGGCATTGCGGTTGGTGTTTAGGTTAACACCAGAGTTGGCAACGACATTAGCATTGGCGGGGTTGGGGATGACATTGTTGTTGTTGTTCCCGCCAGTGGCCACGTACACGCCTGCTGGAGTGGCCGTCCCCACGGACGCGACCCCCTTGGAGTTGCCATCTGAGATGTAGTTGAGGACGGGGAACAAGGAGTCATGCTCGAAGTCATTGGCATTAGAGACTAGCATGATTGACCAGGCTTCGAAGGCCAGGGTGATCGAGTCGATGTCCTCATCATGCTGGCTACCATTGGTGAGATCCTGGTCGGGAGTGGCGGCGAGAGGATTGTCGGTGTATTCGACCTTGGAGGTCGCGGGGTTGGCGGGCCTGGGGCTTCTGACACTTTCCCCTGCCTGCATGGTCTCGGCGGCCGCGGTGTAGCCGACGAAGGCGTTGATACGGCCGAATGGCACCATGTAGGAGCTCGTGACCGGTGCGGGTACTAGGTGATAGTTGTCACTAGCTATGTACATCATGGGGCCGATAGTGATGAGCCAGCCAGTCATGATCTAGCCAGAGAGTGATGATGTTAGTCTCGCCGGGAATATCACTTCTCAAGTCCCACGCCCCATAGTGGGTGCCAATTGTGCAGTGACCCAGCATACCACTTCATGTCGTAGTACGCAAGTTGTAACACCCCTAGTTGTATTAAATGGAAATTAGGGTTTATTGTGCATAATCATGGGCATCATGTAATTTTGCGAAGACAAAGTGCAAACAAAAATAAAATATGCAAAACCCTAAAACACCACTTTCCCCTCTTGTACTCCATTCAAAAGGTTTTCGATTTTTGAAAATTACAAAGTTACGGAGCCCAAATAGTATAAAGGGCCCTTGCAATGTTTCAAAAAGTTTACAAAACTTTTTGTATTTTTTAAATACTCAAAAACAGAATTGAGTTTGAAAATACAAACAGAGATGACAAAAAGAATTACAAAAAACTTTTGAAAACTAAAAAACCTAGCTAGAGAGACACCAAACCGGCCACACCTTCCCTCTCCTCCTCTGCCTTTGTTTGCCACAACACACATACGTCCTAGTTCTAGCCCAGTCAACATACCAATTCATCCACCCAATTGCCGTCATCAATCTCATGCTCTCCCCGAAGCTGCTACATGTCACCTTTCGTCGTGCCCACAGGCACTAAGATGACCGCCACCGCCCTCCTTTGCCAATAAGACCCCCTGACACTGCCACAAAGATCTCTAGCTGTTCTTAGCTTCTCCTCTTCATACCTATCCTCTTCTGACGCAGGAGCCCAAACCCTAGCTCCCAGAGCCCCCGAAGCCCCACTGTTACACGCGTGCCCTCGCCCATCTGAGGCCACCACTAGAACCTATGTCCTCCCTAGGTCGGTTGACCCTACTTTCTCAAGCTAGAGTGGACCTAGTCGCCCCACTTGAGGCCTCCCTCTCCAATGTCGGCAGCCACCATCACCATAGATTTTGGCCCCCCAGTCTTCACCGACGCCACCACTTCAACCAGGGTGAGCTGCTGGTGCTCAGGCACCTCTCCTCCAACTCCCTCTCACTCTCTACCATGCCCGCTCCGTAGCTCACTGTCCGCTGTCATCGGACATCGTCGTAGACAAACTCCAATGAATAATAAGGGGCAACACGACCACCATTGGATGCCCCTTGATCATCTTGTTTGAACACGAATCCCTGATTAGCCCCACATGCCCTCCTCCGTTGTCACCATTGCCATCCCACGTGGCTGCCGGCGAGCTGACGTGGAGCTTGTGTGGCGTCTACGTTCAGCTGACGTTTAGCATTACAAGCTTCACTAGCGTGGCTAGCGGACATGGCACCTGGCCCACAGGTTAGCAATAGAGGCTAGCCCAGCCCGAGTGTAAAAGGTTTCGGTGGTTGTGCTGACATCATGTTGACGTCTGCCTAACACATCAAAGGTTAAATCATTTTTAGAAATTTTAGAATTTGATATAATCTTGTAAAATTCATAACTAATTTATTTTAAATTAGAAACATACAAATAATATATCAAAACGATCAAAAAAATAAGACCTACACTTTAGAATCATAATAATGCATTATTAAGCAACTTAAATTAACATGTTTATTAGAAGAACCAAATAATCCCAATAGGTGTTTCCGGGATTTCTCTTGAATTAGGGTTTACCACCGTCGCAACATGTTTAACATTGTCGATCATGTACTAGGTTTCAATTTTTGTACAATTAAACTTGATATATCATCATTCTTGCTTGAGAATTACATCGATGCCATGTGTTGATTGTTTCCCTTTCTTTCTGGTGTTTCGCTTCTTTCTGGTAGAATACGAGATTGATTTCGAGATCGAAGAGAGAGATCAACACCATCGAAGATTGAAGATAAATACTTGACCAACTGTGATCAAGTCAAGTACAAGGCTTCCGAAGAGCTGATTATCTATTATCAACGGGCAAAGGGAAGCATAACCCCACCATATTTAATCCCATGCTTTCAAAGTATTACAATTGTTGCCATGATGCATACGATAATATTGTGGTCTTGTATCGATAGATGGAGTATCCTATTTGTTTGATGGTTCCATTTGAAGTCTATATTACCAGATCCACTGCTCGTAGCATAACTAGGTTCGGCTGTGTGCACATATAGAGTTTTTACATGTGTCCTTCTTAGCATTGCTTAGCTGTTCGGGTCTGATCTATTCGGAGATGTATCAAATCTGTAAATAATCTAGTATGACAGGAGAATGAGATATGCTTATGAAGTGAGATTAGTGGTAAAGGTTAAACATGCTAAAGGCTTGCATGTGAGGCCATGGTGCCATGTGGTTTTTTTAGTCCCATGCTCGCCACCATTAGGAACTGGGTTCTTGCCTTCGGAACCAAGACGGGCGTACAGCCACACAGGGCCTAGAAAATCCCTCGAATCACTAACAAGCCTAGTAGATTCCATGAGTCACATAGTTCAGGCGATCAATTTGGCATACACAGTGAAACGTCTGTGAAAAAGGTACATTGCATATAGTGAGTGGAAGAGGTTCCTCTGGTAAACCAGCCTCGGCTCACATCCTGAGGGACAACCTTCAGGACTTCAAATGTTACGTTGGAACCATCCTTAGGGCGTGACTCATGGTCTTGGCGAAAGCAAGGTAAATGTCGTGTCTAACCACCCTCTGTCGGCCTTCCAAGGAAGAGGGCTAATCATGTGGCATTGAGAGTCGGTTGGTACGTGTGGGTAAAGTTGTACACCCCTGCAGGGTTTAATATTTTCTAAAAGCCATGTCCACAGTTATGGACGAATTGGCAATGAATGTGATGGTCATAGAGAATATTAACCTAATCGTAAAACTTGGCATATCAACGTGTGCTTAAGGATACTTCCTCAAGGTATGAGGGGGTGATCCTAGTTGAGGTTCGAATGATGATGATGATTGCTGGATATAATAATATGATGATCAATACTTTGGATATGTCGCTCTCTTATCCCCTTTAAAAAGATATATTAGTCAATCTTCTACTCCCTTGTTTAGAAACAAAGATAGCTTTATGCAAAAATAGCTCCACCAACCATAAGTTTACGGAGTATTCATTGATACTTTTTTGGAGTAAGTGTACACTTGAATATGAGTTTGATACAACATTGACATTGACGAGTAGCTTGGGCTTCCCGGCTGGAAGCCTGTAATCTATGGGCTGGGATGTCATCATTATGCTTAAGGCCTCTTAGGCCATTTGTAAGTTTGATATACTTAATAGCATAATTTGCCTTCCATTGTTTGATGTTTGTGGTGAGTGACCTCTTCTTGTAATATTTTGGTTGCTCGGTTATGAGCTTGCTATAATAAATTTTGTGTCGTAGGGTCACTATTGTGTTACTGATTCTTTCACCATATACTCTCGAGATCTAGGTTAGGCTTATGTCAGACTAAGGTCTGGGATTTGTCTTACCCTGATCCCGGGGTTGTCATAGATTTTGGTATCAGAGTAGTATTGAACATAGGAAAACATTGCTATTGGTCGATGTTGAGTCTAGTGCTTGTGAAAAATATTTCAAAGATGAAAAGTTTGTGCAAAAACTCTAGTATGCTTCTTTTACTCCTTATCTGGCATCATTCTAATTCTGGGTCATCTTATCTTGTGTTCATTTGGAAAAACATTGCTATCTCTTCTAATATTTCAAAACTTAGGTGCCCTATGGGAATGTCGTTTATCAACCAGTTGACCTAGTGTTGAGTTCTCTATAGTTGTGTGTGTATGTGTGTTGTGAGTTCCTTATTCCCCCTTTGTCCTGCTTCAGCTTAGAGATTCGTTTCAATCATGATCTCTCTATATTCTAGGTCCACAACATTATGTTGTATGTTCCACAATGTTCAGTTCTAGGCTTCGAGGTTTCCTTTCACCTCGTGTGCCTCTTTTTACTTATTTGGGTACTTCAGAAGTTGTATCTTCTTTTGGAATCTACTTCATGTTTACTACCTTGCAGTGTACGCTGTGTCACTCAAGTAGTAGATACTTCTTTCTTGGGTTGTAACCATTGGACTTGAGCCGAAGGTCCCTGATTGTTCTGGATTCCAGTGTTGTGCATCTTGTACATCAAGCTGTCCTTTAAGCCAATATCCATTCTATTGAACCCTGTTGTTAATGTTAAAGCATTACATCATGATGAGTAGTACCTTCTACTCAATCTTCAAGCTTGTGGTTGCTATCATGATTGAATTGCGACAACTAAGGACTTTCCCTGCCACTAGCTATGGTATATGTTCTTTAATGGAACCAAATAAATCATGACATTAGAGCTCATCGTGATACTCACATCTATATCCGTGACTCTGCCACACCTCCCTTCTCTACATTGGTTTTCGAAAGATTGATAATCTGTGTGTCCACATCTCGGGATTCTATCTTTAGCATGTTCTTTCTCCCTTGTTGTTTTTCTACCTTTGTTTACCAGTTGGTGGCTAAATAGTAAATGAGCATATGTGTATTCTGATGCAAGATACTCTTGTGGTCCGTCAAGACAAACAATTTCAGGATGTTAGGAGAAACAAACTCTAGCACGTTGTCCTATTATAGGACCCGGTTAAAGTGTTGAATCCATAGATCAAGAGGCATTGATTAGCTTCTATATGTTCTACCTTAAAGTATCACACTCTTTTATACTAAGAGATTGTGCTGAGTCTCATGAACCTCTTAATGAAGTGATGATTTTACATATTTCACCCATCCTTCCTCTGATATGTTCATGCTCGTGACTGATGCGTGTGCTAAATGATGTGGTCACCCGAGATTCTTAGCATTTTTATTGCTTTGAACTCTAAGGACATTTATGTCTTTCCTAACGTGACTGATTAACCCTATCACTAAACCAATGATCAATGTGCTACCAAGTCAGTTATTCTAGTGCACGCTCTCCAGTCGAAGAGTTAGGCTTGCACCGAAGCTGTGATATTACGTCATTCTTCCTAGCAAAGAAAGTTTCCTCTCGAACTAAGTGACAAATTGGTGGTTCGTGATATTCTAGATGTCTCTCCGTCATGTTGCCACATGACCGTGTTGTCAAGTTCTTGAGAAAGTCAGTTCTCTGAACCACTTCTTTGTCCAAGGATCTGTACCAAATACCCCTGAACTAGTTGATTGAGCTTAAAAAACAACTTGGAGAGTTGTAAGACAAAAGTTCTATATGAATTTGTTAATTTTCAATGGGATGTCTAATATTGTTCGTGTTCAAGAAAGATAGTATATCCTTCATGGATATGTTATCTTCCTCGTCATTGATTTGATTTGGGCTATCGTCAAATCAAACTCACTTCCAAGGATTATCTTGATGATGTTTCTACTTGTGATGTTTTAATGGAGTACATCCTCATGTCCGTTGGTCTGACCAGTATTTTTTCCTTATTCATACAACATATGCTTTCGTCATCTTGGAGTATCTAGATAAGTTTGTTGTTGAGTCCATCGATGACATCCTTATCTTCTCCAAGCTAGACTAGATTCGTATGGAACAATTGGCATTAATGTTGGAAAATTCCTTCGAGTCATCTTGAAGTATGTTCTAGATGTTAGAAGTAACCTTCTCTGATTCATGTGTAGTTGTTGAAAGATGTCATCATGCACTCAAGTAGAGTTATCTTTGTTTCCTCACGGACATAGTTGTATTTCGTTGCAAGTACTTGATGTATGAGAAGTTGTCCTCCGACAAGTTGCTAATACATGGGTCTAGCAATCTAGCTCGGTCTTTTGGAGATTAATACTGTAGTCCATATCTTAAGAATCTAGTAACTTTACCTTTCTGGTAAATGTTGCACACTTTTTATTTAGACATGCTGAGTCTAAAGTATCTGTGGGGCCCCCGGATTAATCCTCCGAGAATCCCTGTTATGCGTACAACCACGATCCCATGATCAATTAGTCGTGGCACATAACCGACAAGTATCATTACAACATCCAAGATATACCGAAATACAAGACTTACATAAAAGCCATTATGGCTATACCATCTTCAGCAGCGGAACATCATCACGCGTAGAGCCCAATCATGCCTCAACCTACAAGCAACTGACTAGGAAGACGTCCTAGCTCGCATAGTCGTCCATGATGGCTCGGTGTTGATGTAGAGCTCGTTGGGAACCCCAAGAGGAAGGTATGATGAGCACAGCAGCAAGTTTCCCTCAGTTATGAAACCAAGGTTTAATCGAACCAGTAGGAGCAAGGAAACACCCCAAAGGTGTTGCTAGCTGAGACTTGGCAGGGCGCACTACCGGTGCTAGTAGCAACGTGGAGACCTCCACAACACAATCATAGAACTCTATCCCCAACTTGCGATGTGGTTGTCAATCTCACCGGTTTTGCTGAAAACAAAGGATTAAACGTATCGAATGGAAGGAAGTAAGAGTTTACAGAAAGTAAATGCAAAGAAGTAAACAGTTTATAGATTGTATGTAAAAGAAAAGGACCGGGACCCATAGTTCACTAGAGGTGGCTCTCCTTAAGATAGATAACATGCTGGGTGAACAAATTACAGCGGGGCAATTAACAAACATCAAGAAAGCAATACATGCATATACTAATCATCTTGACTCCTTTGGAACTTGATTGGGCATTGCAACATTATACATAGACCGCCATCCAACTGCATCTATGACTAATAATCCACCTTCAGGTTATCATCCGAACCCCCTCCAGTTTTAAGTTGCAAGCAACAGATTATTGCGTGTAAAGTAAACAATATGATTGTTCTATGAACAAAGGATTGTTGTTTTCTCCCTAGTAGCAACAGCACATCTAGTACCTTAGAGATTTCTATCACTTCCCCAGATTACCAGAGGCATGAACCCACTATCGAGCATAAATACTAACTCTTGGAGTTGCTAGCATCTACTTGGCCAAGATAGCTACTAACAACAGAAAGCATGCAAGATCACAAATAACAAATACATGATAGAATCAATAATCAATCTGAAATAGCATCTCAATATCCATCGGATCCCCACAAACACAACATGAAGAATTACAAATAGATGATCTTGATCATGAACGGAGCTCACAAGATCTAAATATGAAAGCACAAAGGAGGAGAACCATCCATATAGCTACTACATGGATCCGTAGTCCAAGGATGAACTACTCACGCATCACACCTGAGGCTTGCATGGTGATGAAGAAGGCCTCCAGGGTGAATTCCCTTCTCCGCCAGGGTGCCGGGAAGAGCTTCAGATCCCTCCCATTCTAGGGATGGAGATGACGGCGGCTACAGACTCTTTCGTGGATTTTTGATCGGGTACTTAGGGTTTTCGTCTCGAGGGCATCTTATAGGCGGAAGGAGAAGCCGAGGGGGTGCTGGGGTCGGCTAGACCACCCCCTGGCGCGGGCCAGGCCTGACCGCGCGGCCAGGTAGTGTGGCCGGCCCCCAACCCTTCTCCGTCTCGTATTCTGGCATCTAATGACTTCCGGAAATATAGGCACTTTGGCTTTTGTCCCGTCCAATTCCGAGAATATTAATTTTCTGACTTTCCTGGAACCAAAAATAGCAGAAACAGTGCAATGTAATCGTGGCTCTTGTTAATAGGTTAGTCCAAGAAATCATATGAAAAGCACTCCAAAGTTGGAACAAAACACAAGAAAGTGGATAAAACCAAGCATGGAACATCAAAAATTATAGACACATTGGCAATGTATCAACATCCCCAAGCGTAACTCCTGCTCGTCCTCGAGTAGGTAAGTGATAAAAAGAAAGAATAATTTTTGAGGTGACATGCACCATCAAAGAGTTGATCAAAG
This sequence comes from Avena insularis, assembly GCA_023614405.1. Lineage (NCBI taxonomy): Eukaryota > Viridiplantae > Streptophyta > Magnoliopsida > Poales > Poaceae > Avena > Avena insularis. The sequence continues at coordinate 251,430,559 of CM042696.1, forward strand.
TATTTGTAAAACATTCAAAGCTGGGATCATAGTACTTCAATCATAACATGAAAGAAAAAGTTCTAGCAATAAGACAAAGAAACTATGATGCAACATGAAAAGGCACAAACAAAAGATTCATGAATAACAATGCTTTGCAAGACGTTTGTTTGTTTCACAGAAAGAAAACATAGCATAATAGTATTCAGCTTGTCCCTCATAGAGTAGCAAATATAAATGCATAGGACACCTTCAAAGTTCATAAGAGTGACTAGATACAAATAGTTTAAAACAAGCAATATCAACATATGCATCAATCAACTAGTCTTGGGACAATGCACATAGAACTAAGAATGGCCACTATGCTCTCAAAGTAGGTGCGTAAAGGTAGAAGGTGGAGACTCAATATAATGATGGAAGAAAGGCCTTTATAAAAGGAAGTAGGGATTCAAGTCTCATAAAGAGCTTCCAAAAATTATGGTACTTATAGCTTTCAGCTCTCATTGCCCCTATCATAAGCATCTTGAAGTGATTAAGGTTAAAGTGAACAAACTATGGTGTACATGCTTGACGAAGTATAAGTTAGGAATCTCATGTCCCTTGTATACGAGGGCCGCTCCTCATGCTACTCAAGTTTAGTCACCGGTAAGTTCTTGTCATCGTAAGTACATGTGTATCATAGAGAACCGCCAACGGGGTACCCCTTGCCCGATGATACGAAAGAATACCCATATCAAAATGACAAGGCAAGCAGACAACGAGCATCTCAGCAATCTTCTTATTTACCATGGGAATATGGTGCTTTTTTCTATCTTTCCTATTTTCATAATCTCTTTTTTTTATTTTTCTCTTTTTTTTCTCAATATAGGACTCTTTTGTTATAAGAAGAATGCTTCATAGACAGCTCATTATGGTTACGCTGCAGGTTTCCACCATGTGAGCATGGATTAGACCAGCGGCCCAGGAGTTTCTCTAACACATATACATAACTCCATGGACTTACCAGCTCCCCTTTCATTTCACACCGACGACATCCATATACAAAAGAGCATGATATCAACTAAGTACAAGTACCATGTGCAATGTTGAAAGCGTTCCCCGTGAAAGCATGGTTCTGCTAATTCCCAACAAATAAGTGCAAGCATATACAACATAGATGACACAATGGTTCAAGTTTATTAAGGGCAAGAAAAGTAAAGTGTGCCATCAAGTTCGTGAGAGCTTTAATCACTGGTTTTCTCATAAAAAGTTTAATTTGGAAGGTAAACAAAAACATGAATATACTTGGAATAGCATAAGCTAGTAGGTAGGTATGGTGGACTCTTTGGAATAACTTGGTTTAGGGAGTTGGATGCATGAGTGGAACTCATACTTGGTTGCAGAGGCTAGCAAAAGACTGGGAGCGACAAACTAAGAGAGCAATAATGGCCATAATCATGTAGAGCGACAAAACATCATTGATCAAAGCATAAAGTGATACTACAAGTTGAAAACTAAATGATCATAAAGGCTATGGTGACTTGGGATAGTCATAACATGGTGTGAGCATGCGCCAAGTCAACCCAAATAAAGCATCAAAGGAGAATACCACTATACTATGCTTTAATATGCTAAAACAACGCAAGTTTCATCCAAGGCACATTAAGCAATCTCAATTGTTTATAACAAGTCATGCTACATCAAAGAATACTAAGCATAAAGCCAAAACAATATCAAGCATGGCATGACAAAGCATAGGCCACAGTCAAAACAAGCTCTTTTTACCACATAAGTATGAACATTCCTACTCTTTTCCAAACCAAACCAAACTATTTGAAAGCCAATGTATGAAAGAGGGGGTCCAACCAATTTATTCAGAAAACTAAGCAAACAAAAGCAAACGAAAAACCAAAACGAAAACGAAAAAGAAGACGTTCTAAGAACAACACAACTGTGCATGAAACAATAAAAATGAAGCGTTTGGAAGAAACCTGGGATTTTTATTGATGAAGAAGGGGATGACTTGGGCATCCCCAAGCTTTGATGCTTGTACTTCTTGGATATTTCTTGGGGTGACACGCGTGGCATCCCCAAGCTTGAGCTTTAGTCTATCCTTCATCTCATTACTCATTCCTTCCATACACCTGAAATTTTTCCTTCATACAAAACTTCACACAATCTTTATTAGCAACATTAGTGCACTCAAGATAATAAGTCTTAAGGTTTAGTTCCAACACCAAATAAACTTCCATTAGAACACTCGCTACTGAAGAACTTCCCTCAAAAAGCTCAATTTCCCAAAAGAACTCAAAAAGGAACCAACAAGAAGCAAATGCAGGAAATGGCAGAAATCTATCAAAACAGACCAGCAGGTAAATACGAATTTTTTAGAAGACCTTATGTTGCTCAAATAAACAAGTGTTGAACTGAAGAAAGTTAGAGAACAACCTGGGAGAGAAGCACAAAAATTCACGCCTCAAAAAGACGTTCAGAGATTTTACACGAATTTTTACGGTAAAGCACAGAAATCTGTTTCGAGACAACAACTTTCCCAATCATTACTTCTCTCTCATTAGAGGTTACTCTCGGCACAAAAAGCAAATAAAAAGGATAAGGAGTGGTTATTACTGAAGTAATATCTTCCAAGACTCATCTAAAACTTTTGGGTTATCTCCCAATAAGTACTTTTCTTTAACGCCTTTAAGTTAGGCATGATAGTTTGAGAAGATGCTCACATAAGAAATATGAATTGAAGTAAAAGAGAGCATCAAGAAGCAAATTCAAAACACATTTAAGTCTAACCCACTTCCTATGCATAGGAATCTTGTATGCAAATAAATGCACAAATAACAAAGTGACAAGCATAGGAAGATAAAACAAGAGTAACTTCAAAACTTTTAGCAAATAGAGAGGTGTTCCAATACCATGAAAACTTCTACAACCATATTTTACTCTCTCATAATAATTTTTAGTAGCCTCATGAAGAAACTAAACAATATAACTATCACATAAAGCATGCTTTTCATGATCTACAAGAACTAGAGCTTTATTATAATCATTTTCAAAAAATCCTCAGGAACATAACATTCATCCTCCTTTAGTAAGCATGGGGGACAATCAAATATTGTAAGGGGTAAAGAGTTACTCTCATTAGAAGGTAGGACTGGGTAGATCCATTCGTCCTCCTCTTGATCATCACTCTCCTCCTATTTTTCATCCAATGAGCTTCCAGTTTCAGCAATTTCTTCTTCCATAGGCTCCTTCAAGGCATTAGTCTCTTCCATTGGTGGAGAGCATCTATTAAGATATTCAAGAATATAGCCATTTTCTACCTTGTAATTATCAAAGCAAAATTTAAGCATATCATAAACCTCATATTTATAAGGTGAATCATCAGTATTTTCAAGCAAACTAGCAAGTTCAAATGCACCCTTCCAAGGAATAAATTCTCCAATTTGTTCCACATCATAAAAGTCATAATTCCCTTTAACATAAGAAGATATGGTAACATTATCATTATACTCACATTGAAAAGGGAGGTGTTTATACCTCCTACAGCAACAAGATTTATCCAAGCAATAAGTAACATTATAAGTAGAGCACACGTTTATAGAAATGGTATACAATTTATCAATTTGCTCCCATAAGTGTTTCCCTTTTTGTGACAAGAGGTGTTCCTTATAATAATATTTTTGTTCTTCCATGAACCCACCTTGCCAATAAGATTCAGTTTCAAAGAAACCAACCATTGATAGAAAGCATGATAAAGCAAGACAATAACAGACCAACGAAAATAACAACTATAGTAGGAACTATTTTTTTGTGTGTTTTTAATAAAAGAAAGCAAACTTGTAAAACTATTTTTTTTGTGTTTTTGATAAAGAAACAAGCAAACAAAGCAAAAAGAAACTAAGTAAAACAAAAATAAAAAAGTAAAGAGATTGGTTACGAGGGACTCCCCTTGTGAAGATGTCCTTGACTCCCCGGCAATGGCGCCAGAAAAATGCTTGATGGCTCGGTGTTGATGTAGAGCTCGTTGGGAAACCCAAGAGGAAGGTATGATGAGCGCAGCAGCAAGTTTCCCTCAGTTATGAAACCAAGGTTTAATCGAACCAGTAGGAGCAAGGAAACGCCTCAAAGGTGTTGCTAGCTAAGCCTTGGCAGGGAGCACTACCGGTGCTAGTAGCAATGTGGAGACCTGCACAACACAACCACATGACTCTGTCCCCAACTTGCGATGAGGTTGTCAATCTCACCGGTTTTGCTAAAAACAAAGGATTAAACGTATCGAATGGAAGGAAGTAATAGTTTGCAGAAAGGAAACACAAAGCAGTAAACAGTTTATAGATTGTATGTAAAAGAAAAGGACCGGGATCCATAGTTCACTAGAGGTGGCTCTCCTTAAGATAGATAACATGCTGGGTGAACAAATTACAGTGGGCCAATTGACAAACATCGAGAAAGCAATACATGCATATACTAATCATCTTGACTCCTTTGGAACTTGATTGGGCATTACAACATTATACATAGACCGTCATCCAACTGCATCTATGACTAATAATCCACCTTCAGGTTATCATAACCCCTCCAAGATTAAGTTGCAAGCAACAGATTATTGCTTTTGCGTGTAAAGTAAACAATATGATTGTTCTATGAACAAAGGATTGTTGTTTTCTCCCTAGTAGCAACAACACATCTAGTACCTTAGAGATTTCTGTCACTTCCCCAGATTACCAGAGGCATGAACCCACTATCGAGCATAAATACTAACTCTTGGAGTTGCTTGCATCTACTTGGCCAAGATAGCTACTAACAACAGAAAGCATGCAAGATCACAAATAACAAAGACATGATAGAATCAATAATCAATCTGAAATAGCATCTCAATATCCATCGGATCCCCACAAACACAACATGCAGAATTACAAATAGATGATCTTGATCATGAACGGAGCTCACAAGATCTAAACATGAAAGCACAAAGGAGGAGAACCAGCCATATCGCTACTACATGGATCCATAGTCCAAGGATGAACTACTCACGCATCACACCGGAGGCTTGCATGGTGATGAAGAAGGCCTCCAGGGTGAATTCCCCTCTTTGGCAGGGTGCCGCGAAGAGCTTCAGATCCCTCCCGATCTAGGGATGGAGATGACAACGGCTACAGACTCTTTTATGGATTTTTGATCAGGTACTTAGGGGTTTCGTCCTGAGGGCATCTTATAGGCGGAAGGGGAGGCCGAGGGTTTGGGGTCGGCTGGTCAGCCTGGTCGCTGTCGGTGGTGTGGCCGGCCCCCAGCCCTTCTTTTTCTCATATTCTGGCATCTGATGACTTCCGGGAAAATAGGTACTTTGGCTTTTGTCCCATCCAATTCCGAGAATATTCATTTTCTGACTTTCCTGGAACCAAAAACAGCAAAAAACAGGTAGCTGGCACTGTGGCTCTTGTTAATAGGTTAGTCCATGAAATCATATAAAAAGCACTCCAAAGTTTGAACAAAACACAAGAAAGTGGATAAAACCAAGCATGGAACATAAAAAATTATAGATACATTTGCAATGTATCAGTCCACTTCACCTCTTCTTGATATCTGACCAAGTTAATAGCTAGGGACAATGCCAGTGAGTACTTTGAATGTACTCGCAAACCACCTTAAGAGAATAATAATAACAAGAGGATATGCAATATGGTTGTGGTAGTAGGAGGGCTCCAAGAGTGGTTCTTTTCTCAAATAGTTTCTCTTGTAAATATAGCATCTACATATCTTTGTTGAAAACTTTTGTAAAGAATTTTGGAAACCTTTTTGAAAAGTTTTTGGAAAACATTAGGACTGGGTCACCCATTTGTTCCCGTCTTCAGGTCGTCCCACGACCAAACTCCTTTCATATCCTTCCGACCATCCCATGGTCAAAACAGGTATCCTTTCCGACCATCCCATGGTCAAAACATTTCCAAAGCCATTTCTCTTCCGAAAATTCTTTTTGAAAACAAAACCAGCACCGCTCTACAGAAGTTTGTCCAACCCGTCCTTAACCGCGGACACGGCTATTCGAATAGATTTACACTCTGGAGAGGTTGTACACTTTACCCACACCATCCGGGTACACTACCCTGATCTACACCGATCGTGGGTCGAGTAACCGATCAAGACTCTCCGGATGCCTACTCCAGTATAAGTGCCTACCCTATGGGTGTTATTCCCCTCAAAACTGGGACGTCGGGTACTGAGGACCAACTGGAGCACTTTTTCCACTTATCGAGTGTGTGCTTTCAATGAGGGGCTCATAGTAACGCGTGGAGGTCCGTAAACCCTTCGTTCCTTCTCCCGGTCGATGTCCCACATGGACCGTTTGTCCAGAGAAGGCCCACCCTCCAGGGATGTTTATCCCCTATAGTCGTGGCGAGGCAGCTTATACCAGAATAAACAAACATCAAATCCAGCCCTGTCCCATTCCAAAGTAATGTGGTTGCACGGGTTAAGTTGTTGTAGCTAAACTGCAAAGAACCGGGTGCGTTTTTGTAAACCTTTTTCCTCCACCTTTCCTTCAGCATTTTTGTAAAACAAAACCTTTTTCTTTCTCAACATCTCTTGGAAGGTCCTACCTCACCAAGGTTTTATCAGAAAACATTTGGTAAACTTTTGCCAGGGTCTTCCCATCCTCTAGCTTTACTTTGGCTAAAACAGGGTCTCTAGAGGATTATGGTGATATACACCATCTATTCTACTAGGGACAAGTAGGTATCACCAAGGGGATTTCACTTAATAGTACAAAAGTGTAATAGTTCAGAGGAGCCAAACCACTACCATATATACATCAACATATAGTAAAACAATGCAGTTTCATAAATAGTAGATAAAACATGCATAAGTAAAATAGTAGGACAAGGCTTATGAGCAAGAAGGTGGCTTGCCTGATGATCAGCAATATGGCAAAATATTTCCCTGGACTTCTTCTTAGAATACCCAATAATACCAATAATAATTACCACTTCTCCTGCTCTCCGATTTCATCGCGACTATCGCCGTCCAGACAGCACATGCAAACAAACAAGGCCACAATCAACATAAAGCAATGCAAGCATCAATACAATACAGCAGACAAACATACCACACATTACTCAATTCAGTAGGTTTTGAGAGGATTGGATTTAGGAGATTGAGGTGGCCTTGGAGAAGGGAATGAACATCCCTTAACATTACTCAATTCCTTTTATTCGAGACAATATCCTTCATATACTTTGAGTAAGGAGGCAATTTAATAGCATCAGTCAAAGGAATTTGCAGGAAGAAAGGTTTCATCCACTCACAAAACTTATTATAGTGTTCATCTTCCTTTGACTTGTGTTTCTTATCAGGGAAAGGCATAGGTTTTTGGACCCAAGGCTCTCTTTCACTACCATGTTTCTTAGCAATAAAATCTTCTTTGGTGTATTTAGTATTCTTAGTGTGGTTTTCAGGTTCTTCTTCAACTTTTTCTTCATTAGGAACTTCATTTTCTTCATTACCACTTTCAGTTTCAGCATCAAAGATAGATATAATATTAGGATCTATAGCAGGTTCAGAGGGTTCTACAATAGTTTTATGTTTCTTTTTCCTTTTCTTACGAGTAGAACCACTATTTTCAGCTTGTTGAGAATCCTGCTCAATTCTTTTGGGATGCCCCTCAGGATATAGAGGATCCTGGGTAGCAGCACCACTTCTGGTTCTAATTTCATAAGCATGTGTTTCTTTAGCAGCATTAACTAGCAAGTCATTTTGCACTTTAACGAGTTGATCTATTTGAGTTTAAACCATTTGAAAGTGTTTAACAATCATTTTAACATCATTAGAGGTTCTTTCCACAATATCTTTCAACTCAACAATAGCTTTAGTGTTTTCCATTAGATGATTTTGCACCCTTTTATTAAAATTATCTTGCTTACCAATAAAGATATCGAATTCTTCTAAGCATTGATCAGGAGATTTAGAGTAAGGGATATCACCTTCATCAAAGTGTTGGAGAGAGTGTACCTCGATAGTGGATGAGTAGGGAATAGGCTTACATAACTCTTCAATAGGAGGTAAATTCTTGACATCTGCAGCTTTAATTCCCTTTTCCTTAAGACATTTCTTAGCTTCCTTCATCACTTCATCATTTAATTCAATAACTCCCCTCTTCTTTGATGTCAGAATAGGCACCGGAATAGATGGTTCAGGTACAATTACTTCAGGTATAGCTTGTTTAGGAGGTGTCCAATCTTCATAATTCTTACTTATTTTAGCCATTAATTCCTCAGCTTCCTTAGGAGTCCTATTCCTGAAAACACAATCAGCACAACTATCTAGGTATGTCCTAGATTCTTCAGTTAGTCCATTATAAAATATATCAAGAAGCTCATTCTTAGGTAATGGACTTCCAGCCTGTGCATGAATCAAAGCACAAAACCTTTCCCAAGATTCAGGCAATACTTCTTTTTCTCCCTGTTTAAAAATCTAAAAGTTCCTGCAAAACAGCATGTCTAGCACTAGGAGGAAAATATTTCTGCAGGAAAGTACTAATCAAGCACTCAGGGCTATCAATAGATCCAGGAGGTAAATTACTAAACCAAGTTTTAGCTTCTCCTTTCAGTGAAAAGGGGAAAATCTTGGCAACAAAGTAAGTACGCATCTTAACATCATCAGAAAACAAGCCACTCATGGTAGAAAGTTCATTCATATGTGCTACCGCACTTTCATTCTTAGTCCCACAAAAAGGCTCTTTCTTGACAATAGCTATGTAAGATAAATCGAGAGAGAAATCATAATCTTCATCTAAAATGTTTATGGGAGAAGCAGCAAACTTAGCATCAGGAGACAATTTGGGTCTAATAGTACGCCTCTCAAGGAGACTCTTAGCAGCGCTCCTATCATGGGTGTTTTTACATTCTTTAATAAATTCATCGGTCATCTCAACATAACCATCTTCAATATCATAACTTTCACTAGACTCGGGTGAGCTAACAGGTGTGGTAGTGTCTTCATTAGGAGTTTCGGTATTTCCAGCTATAGTACTAGCAATCGTAGCATCTAGGAAAGGACCTAATGAACCACTCTTATCAAGCACAGTAGAAGCAGCATCATAAGTATCAGAAGTTTCAGATTCAGAAGTAGTAGCAGTGTGTGTAGCATGTGTATGTGGTGGTGTAAGGAACTTACTCATAACAGACGGTGAATCAAGAACAACAGAGGTGTTTAGAACCGTACCTCTTCTTGTAGTGGATGGTAAAATAGGAACCTTGCCATCACGAGACTTACCCATGATGGATGGATAGCAGCGAACCATAGAGAATCCAAGTGAACTTGATAAATAAAGCTATGCTCCCCGGCAACGGCGCCAGAAAATAATCTTGATGACCCACAAGTATAGGGGGTGTGTCGCAGTATTTTCGAGGGAAGTGAAACCCAATTTATTGATTCGACACAAGGGGAGCCAAAGAATATTTATAAGCCTTAACAACTGAGTTATCAATTCAGCTGCACCTAGAAACAATCTTGCTCACAGCAGTTTATCAGTAGCAACAGTTTTGTAGTAGGAATAGTAAAGTAACAACAGTAGTAAAGCAAAGACAGTAGTAACAAAAGCAGTAAACAGTGGGATTCGAGTGCGGTAGGCATAGGGATGGATGGACGGGCGTTGCATGGACAAGAGAATTCACATAGCAATCAGAACATAGGGCAATTGCAGATAAATAAGATAAAGCATCCAAGTACTAGATAATCCTAGGCATGTGTTCCCTATATAGTCATACGTGCTCGCAATGAGAACTTGCACAACATCTTTTGTCCTGCCAGCCCGTTTGCAGCAGGGCCTCAAGGGAACTACTGGTAATTAAGGTGCTCCTTTTAATAGAGCACCGGAGCAAAGCATTAACACTCCATGAACACATGTGATCCTCACATCAAAGCCATTCCCTCCCGGTTATCTCGATTTCTCTCACTTCGGGGCCATAGGTTCCGGACAACAACATGTGTGTACAACTTGTAGATAAGACCAAAAACAATACTATCATAATGAATCAATAACATGTTCAGATCTGAAATCATGGCACTCGGTCCCTAGTGACAAGCATTAAGCACAACAAATTGCAACAAAGTCATAAAGCACTAATAAAAGATACTAGGCACCATGCCCTAACAATCTGATGCCATTACATGAATGATCTCATCCAATCCCTACCATCCCCATAGCCTACAGCGGGGGATTACTCACTCATAGATGGGGGAAACATGGATGGTCGATGGAGAAGCGATGGTGATGATGATGGCAATGATCTCCTCCAATTCCCCATCCCAGCAGGGTGCCAGAACGGAGTTTCTGGTGCTGTTTCGTGGAATCTGATGGTGGCGGCGGAGCGGAAGTCCTTTTGGAAAAACTTCGAACCCCCAGAGTTTTTAGGTCAGAAGGCTCCTTATAGGCGAAGAGGGAGACCGAGGGGGTGCCTGGGGGCCCACACCACCCCCTGGCGTGGCCTGGCCTGGCCCGCGCCAGCAGGTGGTGTGGCCACCCCCTGGCTCTTCTCCGTCTCGTATTCTGGCTCCTGGAGTCTTCGGGTGAAATAGGGTTTTTGGCATATTTTCCCGGATTTTTCCCGATAGTTGGTTTTCTGCACAAAAAGTAGACACCAAGGCAATTCTGATGAAAACAGCGTTAGTCCGCGTTAGTTGCATCCAAATCACACAAGTTTAGAGGAGAAACAATAGCAAAAGTGTTCGGGAAAGTAGATACGTTATGGACGTATCATCGCTCTCTTATCCCCTTTTAAAATGATCTATTAGTCGAGCTTCTACTCCCTATGGTTTACAAACAAAGATAGCTTTATGCAAAAATAGCACCACTAACCATAAGTCTTGCAGAGTACACCCTGTACTCACCCTTGCTTCTTTGATACTTTTTAGAAAAGTAAGTGTACACCTGAAGATGAATTTGGTACACCATCAACATCGATGAGTAGCTTGAGGTTCCTAGCCGGCAGCCTAGAATCTATGTGTTGGGATGTCATAGTTATGCTTCAGGCCTCTTAGGCCATTTTTAAATCAGCTATACTTAATAGCATAATTTTCCTTCCATTGTTTGATGTGTGGTAAGTTACCTCTTCTTGTAATATTTTGGTTCTTTGGTCAGTTATGAGCTTGTTGTAATAAGTTTTGTGTGGTTGGGTCACTTTTGTTTTACCAATTCTTTCACTGTACACTCTCGCGCTCTACTTAGAATTTTGTTAGACTAAGGTCTAGGATTTGTCTAACCCTGGTCCTGGGGGTGTCACATAAGTCATTGACATAATACTTCCAGAAGCCTTTTCCACAATTATTACTTCCCTCAGAGTGGTACGACAGAAACATTGCAGGTCCACAAAGCGTACAAGATTATTATTACAAACCAAAATAGGTGTTCACAACAAGATCCTCCTCACATGAGGATACCTGAGCAACTAGACTTAGTACGATTACAACTTAAAAACAATAAGAAGAAAACTAATTTACAAGTTGGGAACTTAACAACTTATTTAATTAAGGTTTTATGCTGCTCGACTCCACTAAGATACTAGTGAAACTATATATACTATGATTCTTCCTCTCCAGCTTCGTAGGGGATAATGTAGTCTACACCCTCCACTCCTCCAGAGAGATCTGGCTCCATGTAGAAGGCATCATCTTGACCATCAATAGCATTTAGTGTAGCCTCCTCTTGGTCTTTAGAGTCTAAGCATGGGATCAAAGTAAAGGGTGAGTAATAGTGTTACCTAGCAAGTTCATTTTCAAATGGTGGGAAGTTTGATGCACTAACTATAGCTATAGACCATAGGTCATAATCATATTGCATTTTCATTAAAATTTCTTCAAAAGGTTTCTTTTATTGAGAAAACTATGTCCGTCAATCTTCATAGGTTTACTAGAGCTTCATGGAGTTCCTTTCTTGCCTCGCAACTCCTTCCCAGAATAGGGAATAACATGTCACACTTTTATACACTATGTAGAGGTGCGTTGCTTTACTCATAAGAGATCAAAGCTTTGTTGCACAATCGGTGTACTTTCCTATCCACACTCTCTGGTGTGGGGCCTAGTCGATGATCCAAGCCATTCACTACCCTTCGCCACGACCCTGCATGCCCACTATTTTATGTTCATAAAACCTGCCCTGATAGCCCCATTAAAATGGCAGAACCTACATCCGAAAACCCCTTACAGACCATCATATACACCAATATCGTGGAACATTATGAGGTTCCACTTGTGTGCATGTAGTCCCACAGACATACAACTTCTAAAACAGTCATCCGTCAACATGCGAAAGGAAGAAGATCTAGATGACTTCCTGTCCCATTCTAGATCTTATGGTTAACGCGTAATTTACGATGCTTGAATCACTAGCAACATTGGTTATTAATCCTAGACTATACTTTCCTACACAAATGGAACCTCCACCAATCCACATATCTTACCATGGTTCCGTTACGTGCCATATTACATTATAACCACTCGGGCCGATAACCAATAAGTCATATTATTACAAAAATAATATTTTTTGTATCCTTTTTGAAATGCAGGTGATATAAATAATAGATTGCAAATAATAGATAAACCATCATCAAAGGACATGAGCAACTGATGAACTTGCCTTGAGACAGAGAGGTAATGAAGTTGGATACTTTGACTTTCCCCTAAACTTATGTTTCTACAAAACACGATCATTGCCCGGTAAGGACAATGTTTAAATAAGCCAATAATGAGTTTATGCATTATAATGTCATGCAATGTTTTATTTTGAGTTATTATCCCTCTTTGTGTGTTTTACCCAATTTTCGGGGTTTTAAAGTATTTTCTTGATTAATAAATGAATAAAAGCATTTAAAAGTAATTAAATAATTTTTTCATATAAAGTAAATTCTAAATTAGTTCTGAAAAGCTAATTAGAATTTATTAGAGTTTAAAATGAATAATGAAATTATTTTATTTTCATTTGATGAGAAAATTGGATTTAAATAATCCATTTTATAATATCTAATTTTAATAATTCCAAATTAACTTAATTTCATATATATTATTCTTTCTAGGATAGATGAATATTTTTCACACAAAAGTGGATTTTTTTTTGATTTTTCTATATTTTTCTATGGCAGATTGAATTGACAGAATATTTATTTTTATTTTATTTTCTAATTCATTTCTTTTATATTTATAACTGGGTTGGGCCCACTGGGTTGGGCTTAACCCTACCCTCATTGGACTTGGTCGGTCTAACCATCCCACTCCCATATCTCTCTCCCCGATCCTCCCTCCTCTCTAGCGACCCCATGGCGCTGGCGCCGTCGGCTGTCGTAGATGAAGCTCCGCCTTCCGTTGCACCCTCCTGTCCAGCTAGATTTGTGATTTGAGCCCTCACTCATTTTCCACCTTCGTCTCTCTGGAACTAGGGTTTTAGATGTTGTAGCTTCGCCATGCTCCGGTGACCCTATGGTGCTATGCTGGTGTTGTGGTGGTGGTATTCTATTGCTTACCCAACTCCGTTGATGTTGTGCTTATACTAGTGTGGCTCGGAAGGAGTTGAGCATTGTCGTGCTCCTCGTGCCACCATATCGTGGTCGTCGTCGCCATTTCTGCTTCCTCTTCACTCTATTTAAGTGAGACCTTTGGGTAAGTCATTTATTACTCCCTCCCACTCTCTTCTGTACTCGCTCTCTGGTTACTAGCATCTAGCCCTATATATCCATGCCTGAGCATTATTTGTTCATGTTTAACATCTAGGTCTCCAAGCTTGACTGAGACCATGTGCTTAGTGATCTTGGTATACTTTCCGGGTATACCCACGGTAATTCATTGACCAAGGTGGCCCACTTATGGGTTAGAGCTATGCTCCATGGGTGGCCCAGTCAGGGAGATAAGATGGAGGACCATATGACTACGGGAAGTCCCATAAGACTTACCGACTTAGGCCCATAGATAGACTTCTAGTCCAAGTTGTATGTTTGTACCGACTTTCTATTGTAGCTGGATAGGACTCTATAAACCCTAGGCCAAATGACTATATAATTCAACCTAGGGACTAGCCTTTAGGGAAAAATCACAACTAACAATCTCAACTCGCACAGGAGAAACCAACCTTTGTAATCCTTTGTGATTTCCGCCTCTGCCGATATACTAGATTTCTTGCAGGAGTAGGATCCGTCCACCGTAGTCAGATCTTAACCCAGGTAACCTTGTGTGCTCACCGTCCCAGACAACCGTATGTCTCACATCCCACCTTTTTCCATGCCTCGAGGACCCCCTCATGGCGTACTTGTCTTCAATCCGACGATAATTGGTGCCCATCGTGGGGGCAAGTGACCTTCGGATCTGCATTCTAGGCAGAATCTGCATGTGCGGGAATCCACAAAAAAATCACCATCGGCCGTGCCCTCTATGCTAGTGACGTACCTCTCATCCTCCTCGACAAGACCTGGATTTCGGCTAGCGAGGCCATGATGAGCTACAAACATCCTGCCAATCGGCGAGATCGACATCTGCCTCGGCTTTTCTGAATCTGCCCAACCCACCCCAGTGGTGATGATAGAGTAGAAGAAACTTCCAGACCCACTTTGTCCATGGAGGCAGCAAAGTTCTAGACCTTAGAATACCCTACACCCACCCAAACCGCCCCTGAGGCAGAGATCATGGAGAAAGAGAAGGTTAAATCTGAAGAAGATGTCCCTCTAGAGGTCGAATCTTAGGAAGACCAAAGCTGCAATAGCTCCGGATTCGGTTTTACCAACGTAGGAGCAGAAAAATCACTTCTAAGGCACACGGTGAGGCGGATGGTGCTACGCCCGCATGGATCTCACTTCATTGGCTATATTGATTCTACATCTGGCTCTACTGAGGAGAAGGGGAAGGGTCACATCCGAGTCTGTACGACAGTATGGACTAGGGTTACGACTAAGAACATCCCAACTCACAAGATGACATGGATCTCAGAAAAAATCCTAGGCCCCTATGTCCAAAAGTACTAATGGACGTTTATCTCCAGGAAACGGACCTAAAGTCGTATTTGTCAATGGTAACCATAGGATCAAGAAGGCAAGGAAGGAGAAGAAAAAACAAGAGGCCGAAACAAGACCTTCAGGTGGAAGAAGCAGTTAATGAGAGTATCCAGATGGAGGACACAGACGACGCTATGACCCCCTAAGAACCCAAAAAATCTCCGGTGGATGTCCATCTAGTTACCCTAGTGCCCATGAAATCTATAGTGAATCATTAACAACACCGATCCCAACTGCCTCGGAGCTTACCCTGGAGGAATTAGAACAAAGGGCCAAAGCCCTAGAAGCACAACGTTTATGACTCCTTTTTTTGAAACTTTTCTACTGCAGGGGAGTCCCCCACAACTATTTATTAAGCAGAGAAGAGACCAAAAACAGTCCAGAGTTTAGTTACAACATATGTATAGGAAGAAAGAAACTAAACTAATAAAATAAAAAACAGCTAAAGTAGGGTAAGTTGTCAAGCCATGATGACAATAAACCCTTGTGCTTATCCTTTAACCTGTTCAACATCAAAGTAGCATAAAAAATGAACCCTGCCCTCCAACCTCTGAAAGATGGTTATATGTGCTTGAAAACCCAATCATTCCGTTGTTTCCAAATATGCCAACATGCTAAGATTGCAATTTCCAGAAAGCATGGCCCATGGAAGGATTTGGCCGCATGCTAACTATCCATAAGAGAAATATCTATCCACTGTATTTGGATATAATTCCAAACTCTATTGCTAAAGTTGCACCTAAAGAAAAGATGTTTCCAATCTTCCAAAACCCCAGCTGGACATAGTACACAATCATGATTCTCTGTTACCTTCCATTTCCTTCTGATTAGCATGTCATTTGTATTCAGTCTGTCATGCATCAGCAACCAAGCAAAAAATCTATGCTTGGACATACACTTGCTCTCCCAGATACTTTTTGATATTAGATTATTGTGCATTGTTGAAAAACAATGTTGATAATAAGCCCGCGACTTGTAAATTCCTTTGTTAAAAATACAGCTCCATTGATCATCCTGGAGTGTTAAATGCAACGATGCCAGAGTTTCCTGCAAGCTATTATATTCTTGGAAAGCTTCAGTAGACAATGGCGGGTGGAAGGCTTCATAAAGATTGTTTAGCATATATATATATATATATATATATATATATATATATATCTGACATATGCCATTTTATCTCTAGCAAAAGAAAAGAGTCTTGGAAATTTACTAGCAAGTATTGTTTCTTGCCAGAGATCATTCCAGAATAAGATGCTAAAACCAGTCCCCACAATGCACTTTGAAATGGACCTCCATTCATCAGTGAGCTTCAAGATTCCTCTCCACTAGAAGGATCCACTAATAGTAACAGCATGTGGGATAAATTCATGATAGTATGAGTCCCTTATTAATTTGACCCAAGGCAAATCCACATTGTTATAAAACTTATCCAGATGTTTAATCATAAGAGCCTTATTTTGCAATCTCAGGTCAATTACACCAAGTCCTCCCTTATCCTTTGGTTTGCATACCATTTTCCATGCTGCTAAATAATTTACCTTCTCTTGATCTTTATATTTTCTCCAAAGGCATCTCCTTCTTGCCTTATCCACAATTTTAGTGACCCCTAGGGGAATTTCCAATGTACACATGATGTAAGTGGGAAGGGATGAAAGCACTGAATTTACCAAAATGAGGTTGTCCCCATATGAGAGAAAATACACAGTAGCAATTAATCTCCTTTCAATTCTATCAATTAGAGGAGAGAAATCCTTGACTGTGGGTTTAGGAGTGCCCATGGGCAATCCCAGATAAGTAAATGGCATTGCAGCAAGTTGACATTCAAAAACTTGAGCCATATGAATTGCTTCCTCCCGAGAGAGATTAATTGGAATCATTGATGATTTGTGGTAATTTACTTTTAAGCCAGTAAACTCAGCATATTGGTTCAGTAGTTCTTTCAAAAGCTAGCAGTTGATCTTCCTCAGCAGGCAAAATAATCAAAGTGTCATCTGCATATTGCACAATAGGATAGTCTCCCTCCTTTGGGATTGGTAGCTGCAGTCTACCTCCAATTAAGGCCTGATTGACTATACTCTGTAACAAATCACCTCCAAGTACATACAACAAAGGAGATAAAGGATCCCCTTGCCTAACACCTCTTCTACAAGAGAAACTCTGTCCAGGCACTCCATTGAGGAGTACAGAAGATGATCCAGATGCTAAAATGTTCTTGACAAGTCTGATGAACTTTTTAGGAAAACCTTTATAGCTAAGGATCTCCAGAATTGCATGGTGTTCAATTGTGTCAAAAGCTTTCTCAAAATCTCTTTTTATCACCACAATTTTCTTTCTTGACTGTTGGCATTGATGCAGATACTCAAAGGACCATCCCAAACAATCCTATATAGTTCTGGCTTTAATGAAACCATATTGATTTTCAGGGATACACCTTGTAATCTCATCCTGTAGCCAATTTGCATAAATTTTGGTAATGAATTTCAGACAGGTATTTGTTAAAGAAGTATGCCTGAAATCATTGATAGTCTCAAGGGATTGTTTTTTGGCACCAAAGTAATATAAGAACCATTAATGCTCTCAAGAGAAAAAAATTCATCATGGAAGTCTATGCATAGCTTGATGAAATCCTCTTTGATTATATGCCAGCATTTCTTTAGAAAGAAACCATTGAAGCCATCACGCCCAGGGGCTTTATCAGGTTTAAGAAATTTCACCACTCCCTCAATTTCCTTCAAAGAAACATTATCATCTAGCTTATTTAGATCTTGCACACGGGTCAGAACTGAAGATAAGCTAGAAAGTCCAGTAGCTTGGAAAGACACCCCCAGTCTTCTTTTATAGCATCTCCAAAAAGCATTTGCTTTATCTGAATGATCAGTTAATTCAATGCCATTTCATCTTGAATATTTGCAATCGTGGTATGTCTGTATCTTTCAGTTGCTCTAGCATGAAAATATTTAGTGTTCTCTCCACTTAGTTTAACCCATCTAACAGTACATCTTTGCTTCCAGTAATCAGACTGTATTTGTAAAAGCTTTTCCAAATGACACTTTACAATAATTCTAAAGTTGAATTCATGTATGAATAATGGTATGTTGTCCTCCAACTGATCCAAAAGAAGAATAGCATAATTGCACTTGGCAATTAAAGATTTTAGATGAGAAAGGTTCTTTCCCCATTTCTTTAATTCATACCACAGATTTTTGAGTTTAGCAGCAAGAGTACTAGGAGACGATTTCTTGAAAATAGGCCGTTTCCAAATATTCTGAACCAGATCAAAAAATCCAGGTTGTTCCACCCAAAAGTTCTCAAACGAAAGATCTTTGACTTAGGGATTTTTGTGGCCACTTGCACAACACAGGGTACATGGTCTGAAGTTGTTTTTGCCAAAGGAAAAACTAATGTATTTGGGTATGTATTAGTCCATTGGCAAGAAGTGAAGAACCAATCTAACTGCTCCAGAAGAGGTTCATCTTGCATATTTGACCATGTGAAGGATCTTCCTTTTAGTGGCAATTCCAACATACCCAAATGGCTAATAATATAATTAAAAAGAATAATATCATTCATATCTGCCCCAGGCTTATTCCTATAGTCCACAGACCTTATAAAATTGAAATCTCCCAGCTATAACCAGTGCTCATACATAGGGATGTTTAAATTGTATAGCCAAGATACAAAATTATCTCTTTCAATGCCCCTACATGGACCATAAACATTAACCAAATTCCATTTTTCCCCATTGTGAACAGAGGTGAAAGCAACATTAATGGCTGATCTGTGCACCTCAATGACTTGCCCATCAAAAATAGCACTATTCCAAAGTACTATGATTCCACCAGATGCCCCAATTGAAGGTCAAAAAACAAACCTATCAAACCTTTTTGGGCAAAAACTCCTAATAAAGGAATGATCAAAAGTTTCACATTTCATTTCCTGAAGACATATGAGAGATGCTCTACTTTCATCAATTTTATTATATAGTGTTGTCCTTTTATCTTTATCATTCAGTCCCCTAATATTCT
This sequence comes from Avena insularis, assembly GCA_023614405.1. Taxonomy (NCBI): domain Eukaryota; kingdom Viridiplantae; phylum Streptophyta; class Magnoliopsida; order Poales; family Poaceae; genus Avena; species Avena insularis. Next base: position 251,449,580 of record CM042696.1, read on the forward strand.
AATCTAGAACAAGCCAATCCAGATTTCCCATTGCAGTACTCATTTAATAAAGGATATTAGCAAACATAATCATTTCACTCACAGCGCATAAGTGACAACATGATAATAAAAGGTCTGATAATAATCCTCCATATAACTCACATAACCACTTTGTCATTAGGTTCAAAATAACCATTTCAATATAGCCAAGATCCATAACAAGATACACAGAAACCATAATATAAAGCCACCTTATAACATGGCAAAACACAAACACAGCAGTTTTACTCATTGGAACTCTCTGTAGAAGCATCTCTTGGTGAGTTGGCCATAATCTTCTCCATAGTTAGATTCTCCTTGGGAATCTGTAGTAAAGCACCAGCCCTTTGTAGCACTGGGATGGCAGTGCATGGAACTGTTTCTTCTATCTTTCTTGGCTTGGAGGACCTTGATTTCTTCCTTGGCTCAGGCTGGTCAGACATTGGCTCTAGTCTGTACCCTGCATTCCTGGTAGAGCTCCTTGTAATGCGCCTCTCAGAAGTATTCACAATGACAGGTTCCTTCTGTTTCTGCTTTCTTGACCTCTTCTTAGAGAAGGACTCAGCGAGGACCACAGATTTCTCTTCCATAAAGATTGCATTGGAATCATGACCAGGTGTAGACATTTCAGTGTTATGATCCAATTCCAAAACAGGTAACAGAGGGGAAGGATGTAGCCAATAGTTCTTCATAATGGAGGAATACTGAAGATTGTGAGGCAACTCTCCCACCTTAGAAAGTTGCAGAAAGTGACAATTTTCCTTTGATGCAGCATTTAACATAGTTAAATTAGCCATTGTGAAATCAGGTAAAAGGACAGTTAAAATTTGTATGTCCAAGTTTTGCTCAAAAGTTGGCTGTTCCTGGAAAGGTACAATAGCTAAAGGGGTTTCCTCAATAGAATCAATCATAACTTGATCCTGGTCCTGCAAACCATGAACCCCTTGAAAGATAGGAGCTTCCATAACTTGATCTGCTCCTTCTCCTGGTACCAAGTGCACAGAAGACCCTAATGCATCAGAAAAAGAGAAAGTGACAGAAGACTGTTCCTGTAGTGGAATGTCACCCTGCTGTACATTATTATCTGCATTTTCTCCTGCATTCTCCTGCTGCCACTCGCCCCATCCAGGTAGCTCAGGTTGCACATTGTCAGGCACCCAACCCTCATCATCATGCTTAGGCTGAAAACCATTGTTCTGCCTAGGTAGATGATGTGGGTTACCATTATGAGGCTCAGGTGATTCATCTCCTAGAAGAATATCTCCCTGCTCACTCATCAGTATATAACATGGTACAACCCAAGAGACAATAGTGCCACCATGTTTCTGAGGTTCCCGGACAACAATAGATTTAGGAATATCCCTAGCCCCACCATAGCTGCACTTAATCAAGGTCCTAGTTGGAGAGAGATCCTCCCTGAACCAGCCCCTTAGTTTGCCAAATTTTGCAACAGTCTCTCTGAGAAACTCCTCATTATGATAGTCCATAGGTAATTTAAGTAGCATAATCCACCCAGTCCTAGTATACACAGTAGCTCTCAAGTTTGGGCCCTCATCATGCTTGGTGAAAGATAAAAAACGGCCATTGCCAAAAGGCACTTCCGGATGTGCAACCAAAAGATCTCTAGTAATGTAATCATGCGCCTTTAAAAAGTCCAATTAACAAAGACTTTCAAAAGCTTAAAACTTCCCAGTGAAGATCATGAGTAATGTGATCAGCAATTTCTTGCAATACCTCATCAATGTTATCTCCGACCGGCCTTGGAAGCACAACCGCCATTGCCCAATTTTCATGGCACTTAGGTGGAGTTGACGAAGCAGTGACGTAAATCCTTGCCGGCCTCTGTTCAGCATCCCAGGGCTCCAAGACATGCATCCCAGCATGTGTAAACCTGTTCGGCTCAACAGGAAAATTCGCCATTGCTAGGGTTTGCAGGAGCGAGGAGGGCGGCGAAGAACAATGAGGAGGAGGAGTTGTTTTTCGAGGTGAAACCACATATTGTTTAGATAAAATTGCTTTGTCTGAGACAGAAACAGAGTCCAACTTGACTTGATTTGACTGCTTGGCGACCCAACAAAAAGTCGAAGATACCCCTAGGTTACCCAGGCAAACTTTTTAACGTGACTTTTTCTAAAACATGCCAAGCAACGGACATCATTTGTACATTTATGTGTAACATGCTGAAAACAGAGACAACGGGAACACCTCCAGATTTTCTGAACCATAGAATCAATCATGCTGTCAAAACCATCATCCATCAACAAATTTTTATCAACAGTATTACCAATATCCTGGGATGCAACAACATTCAAAGAAGGATTTGTAGAGGTCTGAGGAGGGACTGACAAAAGCCAAGAAGGATGATCCATAACAATTGTTGAAGCAGATGCAGTTGTATGATTATTTCTTAAAATAAAACCTCCAACTTGAACAGAAAGATTCTCCTTCATTGTATTATCCAGAACAGGAGTACTGACAGTGTTCAATTTTGGTTTCCATGTACTTTTTACATTATCAGTCCAAATCTGTTTTTTCTTATGATGGCTTCTCCTTGAAAAACTGCCAACTGTAGTCCATTGATCATTAACTTCCTTTTTCCATAACTGGAATTCCTTCATCCAATTTGGGCCATCATAGCTCCAAAGATGAAAATAACATTTGAAATGGAAGCATTCATAAGAAGATAAGCTTTTGATGAAAAGACCCACTTTCTTTGAAGAGACAGTGAAAGAGAAAAGTCTGTCATGTATCACGAACACATTTAATTCTCCATAGTAACCGCCAATAGCTGCCTCTAAAGCCAAACCCACAGAGTCTTCATCCATTGATCGGCCAAAAGACATGACCATAGTGAAGTGGTCTGAACCAATAAAAGGGTGAACAGAAGATTGAAAACGTGTGCGCACCTCTTTGGCCAATTTTACACCCGGGGAGAAATCCAGACCAAGAGCATTTGCAGCATGCACAACCATTGTTGAAGGATCAATTGGATTTTCATCAATGAAATTACCAGATCTCGTGATCAATGATAAATCCACAGGAACACCATGATCCAAGAGCACACCCTTACGTAGCACAAGTTTAAATCTAACCAATGCACGATGGCATGGAAAATTGATCTCAGATCCGTAAGAAATGAATTCCCATACCTTGAGGATCCTGCTGTCGGTCACCACCCCATTGGCCGCCACAAGTTGGATTTTCCTGAGCTTAGAATTGACCACGATAAAACCAGATGGCATTCGTTCTTGACGGTGTTCCAAAACCACAGAGTAAAAAGCTCTCCATCTCCAGGAGGTACGATCAAGGATGAGGGAAGAAGGCATGGTGTAGGGGAAATGAAGGCTAGAAAAAGGTTGAGTGGAAGGAGGGAAGATTGCTCCAGCAGCCTAGATGGCCACCGGTGAGGTGGAAGGCCCGAAGGGCCCTAGATCGCCATGGAATCGCCGATCCTATTTTCTAGGGGTTTTCTCTCGTCGTCCTCTCCGTTTATGACTCCTTGATGAAGCAACTCATCTTGTCAAGGAAAAGCAGCACCTCAATGCAAATGTTGCGGATACAGAATAGTTTAACTCTCTACATCATCAAAATACCCGAAGCGGCCCTCTGCTGACTAATAAAAATCCAGATGTCCATAAGACCCTCTTCGAGGGAAAAAGAAATGACATTGTCAAAGGTCAAGCTCGGCTCGACAATAAGGGAAACCGGTTCTACAATACACAAGTGGAAAACACTACTATAGCCCGAGAGATACTTCTAAATAATCCAAGCCCAGAGCAGGTTCGACGGTGTGTAACACTTCTCAACAAGGGCCTAGAGCAGCAGAAAGCTGCAACATCTTTCGGTGGGAAGCTAGTTTCAAAATCCGACCAACACCACATGGATGTGGAACGAGAAATGAATCAAGGCCCTGACGAGAACCGGGTCGACGCCACCATTCCAACCACCGGGATGATACTCACTCAAGAACTGGCTCTTTAGGACAGCGACACAAAACCACGCGAGATTGGAGTGACATTGTTCCGGTTGTGTCACGTGACGCCATAGAAGCGCTGGCTCCCCGACACCCACCCTATCGGCAATCTAACAACCACGAAGATGAAGAAGCGCGCCGCCACGAACAGGAAAAGCAACAAATGCCACCTCCCAGGCACACAAGCTGTCAGGTTGAACCTCGTAATAATGATGACAATGTCGGACGAAGGGACAATGACAACTACGCTGGCCCAAACCGGCACGAGGTTTATCATCACGAACACCCACCTAGGAGCCCACATCATGACACTTTAGGGGGAGGCCGGCTTTCAGCTAAAAATAACGCACCTGAACCTCCGTCCCGACCAGGAAGTGACCATAATGGCTCCCACGGGAACCAGGGAGGGCGCCGGGTGGAGGAGGTGGTAGGAGAAGCACAGATCCGACTCCACAACCCCGCATGCATGATGAACATCTGAGATGGCTCTTGTTGTCACCAAGCGACACCAGGAACTGAATTAATTCAAACATAGAGGCGCAGCGCTACGAGTCGAACAACATATACGTGGGCCCAAAGTGCTTTGGGCCATGGATTCGCAAGACAGACTTTCTAGAGGGCTTCGCTATTTCGAGGCACATTCAACTATACAAAAACGTAGGTCGGCTAGATACTTGGTCCAGTCTTTTTTTCCAAGCTTACTGCACCGCCAAAGGAGGAAACAACTTGGTCGTAGTCCGATATCTCCCACTAATGCTACGGAAGATGATTCGATCATGGATAAATGAACTACCAAAAAACACCATCCACAACTGGTATGATATGCAAGTTGTGTTGTTTCGGAATTTCGAGGGTACTTATAGGAGGCTCTGCATAGTCGGAGAGTTGCAACGTTGCATCCAACAAACTAGAGAAACCCGCCGGGAGTACCTCGAATGATGGATCGACACAAAGAACTCTTGCGAGGGACTAAACGATCAAACAATGATTAAAGATTTCATCAGAGGGCTCCTAGTCGGATTGTTCCGCCACTAGCTGAAGCGTGACAAAGTTACCGATTTGGACGAGATGATAGAGATAGCAAGAAATTATGCTGATGTCGATGATGATTCGCAAGGCCTGCTGAACGGCCTAGCTGTGCCAAACTCATCAAAATAGCCAAAGCAGGAACAACCATAGAAGCGCAAGAACACCTCTAAGGACAAGCTAAACCTGGACAATGCAACTATTAACACAACTTTAAGGTCCGGAGGTCGTGGAGGGCATGGAGGGCACAAAGGTGGCCGAGGACAAGGCCACGGGGCTTCCCGGGTCCAAGGCATAGGCGATTAATAACCTGGGAAGACCTACTCTTGGGCTGACATTGCAAATAATACATGTGTTAATCACCTGGACCCGAATAGGGGATCTTCCCACACAAATGCCGAGTGTCGTTTCAATGACGACTTCAAGAAAGACAAAACCGCTGGCTACATGGCCAAGCAAAGAAAAGGAAAGAAAAATTCTGACAAAGAAAAGGAGACCAAGAAAGATTCCGACATGGAAGAGGCAGATACCACTAACCCTAAGTCAGATGGTAAGCAGAGTTACCCAACCAATAAAGACACTTATATCTGCTTCCTCGGATCTCAGCCCGCTAAAGTAAAAAAAGCAGTTATGCACGAGCTCAACGCAACTATTCCAGCTGTCCCCCAATATTTGGACTGGTCAAAATTGAAAATCACGTTTGAGCAAAGTGATCATCCTCCTAAGACTCACATGGATCCACATGGACTAGTCATCAATCCACTTATTGAAGGCTATGAGTTCTCCAAAACACTCATGGACGGTAGCAGTTGCATCAACATCCTTTACACTGAAACGCTACACTGCATGAAGATATAAGAAACCTAGCTGAACTACAACAATCTGATCTTCCACGGCATAGTCCTAGGGAGACAAGAAAACTCTCTAGGTGAGATTACTCTTGAAGTTACCTTCGGAACCCGGGAAAATTACCGGATCGAACCACTATATTTCGATGTAGTGCCATTCAAGAGCGGATACAAGCCATCTTCAGGCGTCTGGCCTACTGGCAATTCATGGCTCGCCCCTGTTACATATAGAACACGATGAAGCTTCTAGGTTCCCACAACATCATCACAATCCGGGGAAACCAGAAGAAAGCGTGAGAGTGCAAAGATGAAGTTTTCACCTTTGCCGAAGCCATTATACATGCCAACGAGTACCAGGAGATCAAGGAAAACACCGACTTGTCCAAGATGCCATCTATGAAGAAGAATGTGATAAAGCTGACTCCATAATCAAGGCATCAAAAGAGACAAAGACAACACCGCTGAAGGATGATGACCCCTCCAAGGTGACGCAGATAGGCGTAGGATTTGATCACGCATAGAAAAGCACACTTGTCAAGTTCCTCAAAGCTAATAAAGATATCTTCGCATGGCAAACTTCTGACATGACCTGAGTACCTTGGAAACTTGCCGAGAACTCTCTTAATGTGTATCCTGACGCTAGACCCGTCAAACTGTCCTTACGATGTTTCGGCGATGAAAAGCGCAAAGCTATAGCCAAAGAATTATCCCGACTAGAATTAGCCGGATTTATTGAAGAAGTCATCCACACTGAGTGGGCGGCTAACCCTGTAACGGTCCCTAAAAAGGACATTGTTGATTTAAGGATGTGCATTGATTACACTGCCTTGAACAAGGCTTGTCCCAAAGATCTGTTCGCTTTGCCTAGAATCGACCAAGTTATCGACTCAACCGCAGGCGCATAACTCCCCTATTTTCTCGATGCATATTCCAGTTATCACCAAACACATATGAAGGAGTTAGATAAACTGAAGACTTTGATCATCACCCCCTTAGGAACGTTCTGCTATGTAACGATGTCTTTAGGCCTAAAAAATGTAGGAGCTACATATCAACGCACTATGCAGCATTGCCTCCACGACCAAATCAGACGCAATGTACATGTATACGTGGAAGACATAGTGGCTATGACAAAAAAAAGAAAGATTAATTTCCAACTTGGGGAAACATTCGCTAATGCACGTAAATACAACATAATGCTTAACCCGAAAAGTGTGTTTTTTCAGAATCCCAGCCAGAAAATTGTTAGGTTTCATTGTGTCTCAAAGAGGTATAGAAGTGAACCATGACAAAATAAAGGCTATACTCAACATTACCAGGCCCACTCTCCTGAAGGACGTACATCGGCTCACGGGCTGCATTGCAATAGTGAGTTGGTTTGTCAGTCGGCTCAACGAAAGAGCCGTGCAATTATACTAGCTCTTGAAGAAAACCAACATGTTTGTCTAGATCAAAAGTAGTACTCTCATCGGGCCCTATTATTGCAGCACCAGGACCTCAGGAACCCATGCTGCTCTACATTGCTGTGACAAATTGGGTCGATAAGATCGTCACGGTGGTGGAGTGAAATGAGGAAAAACAGGAGCACTTGGTGTAGTGTCCGACTTACTATCTCAGCGAGGTTCTGACAGAGTCAAAGCAGTGGTATCCACATTATCAAAAGCTATCCTATGGCATATTCTTTGCTGGTAGAAAGCTACAACACTATTTTCAAGAGCACAAGATCACAGTGGTGAGCACATCTCCCATGAGAGACATAATTAACAACAACGAAGCAACAAGATGTGTTGCTAAGTGGAGAATCGAGCTAGTAGCTTTTGACATTTAGTACAAGCCACAAACATCAATCAAATGCCAGATGTTTGCTGACTTTGTTGCTGATTGGACAGAGACGATAGAAAACACTAGTACCCTAAAGTCGGAATACTAGACCATTCGCTTTGATGGGTCGAAAGCGCTTGGGGGATCGAGGGCTGGCGTGGTGCTCAAATCACGCAAGGAGATAAATTGTTCTATGTGTTATAGATTCACTTCACGACGACCTATAATGTTGCTGAATATGAAGCACTGTTACATGTACTTAGAATCGCTAGACACCGGTGTTCAGCGAATCATGTGCTACGGATACTCGGATTTAGTTTCTCAGCAAGTATCCGATCACTATAGGGCAAACAAGCACATGGCGGCCTATCGAGCCGTTGTGGACGAATTATCAAAATCGTTTAAAGGGTTTGAGGTTCAACACATCCCTAGAGCAGAAAATGAGGAAGCAGATGCATTATCAAGATTAGGCTCTACACGGAAACAAGTCCTAAATGGTGCTTTTTTGGAGCACCAAAAAGTTCCCTCTATCACAGGAGTTGATGAGGAGTCCCCGAATGAATCTAACTCACCGCTAATAGCAGTTTTGGCTATTATTCCTAGCTGGACAAAACCCTACCTTGATTTTTTGGTAGATGTAAAATTACCCGAAGAAGAAATTCTGAGCCGACAGATTGTCTGACGAGCAAAATCCTATATGATAATCAATGGTGATCTCTATAAACAGAGTGTATATGTGGTATTTATGCCCCGTGTTTCTCCGGAAGGAGTGGAAATCCTAAGGGAAATCCACGAAGGTGAATGCGGCCATCACATGCAACCAAATATTTAGTGGCAAAAGCTTTTTGACACTGATTTTTTTGGCTCACTGTCGTGGTGGTGCCATGGCAGATACCATAGGATGGCTAAAGTTGGGGCCGGATGGCTGCTAGTGGAATCAGGTGAGGGATAGCACGGTGGATACCGCACAAGAAGCACACATAGAGTCTTACATCACACACGATTTACCCAGGTTCAGGGCTCTCCTATTGAGATAAAACCCTACTGCTGCATGCTAGATCTCATAATATGATCAATGGACAAGTACAAAGGCTCCTTGAGCTATGTCGAGAGGAAGAAGATCAAGGAGCTTATGCCCCTGTCTCTACTCCTTATTCTCAACTAGTACGCAAATGAACTGACCCTTAACTAGTACCCATGGATACCCTCGATGGGATTTGACGCGCCCATCCCCTCAGACCGTTGGCGGTCTGACACTGTCTCCTCCAGGAAACCCTCGACGTGACCTCGTTCCGGGATTTAGGGGCACACTTTACTTGAGCGTGCTTATCTCCTCTAGGAATCCCGAGAGAGACAGAGGCGTTGAACTTGAGGCCATCATACACCCTTCTAGTGTACACCAACCCCTATGTCCCCCTAACCCCGATGACTCAGCCTAGAGTAACCTTCATAGAAGATACAACACATATGTTATGCCGATATACAAAGTATGACGGCCAAGTTCTACCGTGTTAACCCAGCTTTTGTATCTCGGCCTTTAGTCGGCCGACCCACATATGTCAACCTTAGTATTGGTCAATCTCATCTTTATACCTTAGCTTGACCCTACCGGGGGTATTCCCCCGACATTAGTCCCCGAAGTTATTGCGGGCTTAGCAACGTTAGCTAGAAAGACCACAGCAGGTTCAACTTACTCAAAATTTGTCCATACTGCCGACATATCTATATGTTGGCCGATAATGATTTTAACTCGGCTCCACCAATTGGTGACTCTTCACTGAAATCGACTTTTCTCGGTTCAAACCGAGATATATCTCGGTAGCCAGGTCATTCTACATCAGTTGGATTATTTTTCTTGGCTACTCACTTTCCTTCTCTTTCCCTATGTTATTTTATCCCACATATCAGGCAATCATCACTTTCCGCCTAATTCTTTAGGCCTAGACATGATATAGCACATTGTACATTATCACGCTATGCCAGTTATTACTGGCACCCATCACTTCGCCACGCAACTCCTCATTTTCCGCTACGGTTCACATGATTCAGTTAATGCCTTCAGCACCGGAACCATTCGTGTGGCACGTTCTTCCTCAACTACTTTTGCGAAATACACGCACACATCGTGGGTGTCACGAGCATAACCGATCCCACTACCCATGATGCGCCATGCAGTTAGGGAGCGGGGGAAACCCTTCTTTCACTTCCCCTTCTCCCCCTCCCTCTTCCTCAACATGCCACCGTCATCGCTCCATCTAGCAACTTTGCGACTGCGCTGCCCCTCGGCTCCCCTTGCACCACCGCCGTGCTCAAGCGATGCTCGCCTCTACTACTTTGACCCGAGCGCCGCTCTCTGACGCCGCCACGGGACCGCGCCAATCTAGGCTAGGCTCCATTGCAGATTTTGCCAGCGAGGAAGATAGCACCAAGGATATGAACCCTCAAGATCTCATCATGATGGAGCAAGAAGAACAGGAGGTTAGAACCGAGAGAGTCTCCTAGGAGGGATCCGATGTGATGACCGAGGAAATAGACTGGCTCCGACGGACCCAGCGAATCTTGTCGGAGGTAGATTGTCGCATTCCTGGCGATGATTTCATGCCAGAGACCCTCCTTGGTGAGTTTGTCGTCTTTGTCGCCCATTTTGCTAGGGGTTTCGGATTACAACCCCATCATCTCCTAGCGAATGCCATTTCCTATCTTTTTGGCTTCATCTCTTGCTACGAGGGATATCTCGGCCTCTGGCCTTGTGTAACCCTCTAGGTGAAGTATTTTCAAATTTGGTCCTAAGTTGTTCCTTACCCGGTGTTCCTTCTGGTGAAAAGCCTCTGACCCAATGCAGGGCTGCCTCTATTACACACCGGAAGAAATCCATATTTCCCTGGATTCAAGGTTTAGACTCGTGCAAGAAGTGGCAGCGATCCTTCTTTTACGTGAAGAATAAGACCGAAAGAGCCATGATTCGGCTTCCAACCTTTGCCCCTGGCGTTCCCTCCAGAGATAATTGGGATTTTGACCAGAAGAATAAGAAAAAATTCGTCAATGAGGTTCACACCTATGTAAGCGAGTTGAAGGCTACAGGAATGTCGACCGACGATCTCCTGACTACATTCATTAGCAGCCGTGTTTACCCCTTCAACTTTGCAGCCACAAGATCTGTCATATGAGTGGTTGATTTGACCCCAACCGGGTTTCCACCTCTGAGTTATCCAAAGCTCAGGTCTGTAGATTGGTTAAGGCCATCTTCAAGACTAACATGACCGAGGAATGGGAGTGGGGAAAACCATCCTTCAACCAAGAAAACCTTGCACCATAGGTAAGAAACCGAGATACCCTTGGCATCATACTAGTTACGTCGGCACATCATTTAACTTACTTTGTTCTATTTTCAATGTGTAGAGATTTACTCGGTATATTGCCAGGGACAACGAGAAACCTCCCAGGAACTGGGGTAAGGATTATGATGCCTCAGATCCGGAGGACTCAAATTCTGAGGAGTTCATGCCCATTCCTGATGCAGGCTCTAATTGATCCCATGGTAAGACTCCTGTTTTAGAACCATTAAGGGAATGGACGAATGATGATGATGACAACGATGAGTATCATATTCTAGAGGTACTTGACCCTATGCCAATCACATTCTCCTATCCACTCCACTCCACACCAGCTAACACGGTTGATCAGGTGCATGAAGTGCCTCCCGTTGCTATGGGAGGTCAAGGTGCGATGAAGAAACACGCCTGATCCTCGACCCTGCAGCCCGAGTCACCTAAGCCCTCGAAGAGGCACAGAGTGGGGTTCAAGAAACCTCGGAAGGAAAAAGAACGACCTGTCAGCTCTGGGTCAGCCTCTTCTTCCGAGATATCTCTATATTTATTGTTTCTCTCTTTCCTTTCTTTGACTCAATTTTATCTCTTTATATCATATTTCAGGGCTGCTTTGGATGTATCCCAAAGTGTTCCAGCATCGCCTCTCTGATCAACATGCCACCATCTCCTCCTCTAGAAGACACTCGAGTCCTTAGTCCGGTTCGGGTTAGCACTCCTCCAGAACCAGGTGCTAACCTTTCCCAGCCAGAGAGAGAGGATGGCGTTAGAGGGGGAGGCGGTGCCCCCAAAGATCAAGCCATGCCGGATTAGAGGGACGATATCCTGGTCCCTGACAGAGAAGTAGAGGATTCTGATGCGAGCAACACGGGCGTCGAGACAACTGCAGCCAAGATTCTGGTTATCCCAGAATTAACTCAACCCTTGGAAGAGAAGCAAAATCCTAAGATAGTTCAAACTCAATAGACTCAGACTCAGCAACAATAGCCATCTGAGTCAGACCCGACTCAGCAGCGAGAAACTTAGCAAACACATCAATCCCAGCCCCAACCAACATCATCATAGCAGCGGGTGGATTCTTCAGCCAAGTCGAAGAAAACAACCCAGGTGACCAAGGCAAGGTAGAAAAAGGGGGCAGTTGTGACCAAGCAAATGTAGGTTGCGACAATGATGAAGAAATACGGTGTTGCGCCTGGGACTGCTCAAGATAAGCAACTAACACTAGATGTTAGTCCTGCTGCGGTGATGGCCAGCGCCAAGAAATCTTCTGCCGAGAAAGGTTTGGTCCTGACCTGGACTTTGAGAGGCCAAAGCCTTGGTTCCCTTATGCATTATGCCACAGATTGGAACGACGCTGAATATGGAGAAGTGACATCTGGGAACCTCGAGAAGCAGAAGTTTGGTCCTACTGATGTCGCATAGAGGATGTTTACAGTAAGGATGGCTCTTGGTAAAGCTGATAAAATTCTAGAGGTAAATATCTCGGTTACACTTTCATACTTGAAGTAGATATATATCCCCTAGTCTTCGATCCTCCAGGGGAGTAAGATATTACTCGGCCGGAAGCTCTTAGAGCAGCACTGCCCAACCTTGCTTCAAACCTTAGTTCATCCGAGATATTGGGTTGAGTTATTATAACTTAGTCGAAATTCAAATTAGAATCAATTATCTAGCCACCTGGATAATCTTGACTAGAAATAAAATATCCTGCCACCTAGGTTCTGGTCAAGTTTACTTGGCTCTAATCTTCACTAGAAATCAAATATCCAACCACCCAGATTCGAGTCAAGTTTACTTGGCTCGGATCTTGACTAGAAATCAAATATCCAGCCACCTAGATTCGGGTCAAGTTTACTTGGCTCGAATCTTGACTAGAAATGAAATATCTAGCCACCTAGATTTGGGTCAAGTTTACTTGGCTCGAATCTTGACTAGAAATCAAATATCCAGCCACCTAGATTCGGTTCAAGTTTACTTGGCTCAAATCTTGAGTAGAAACCAAGTATCCAGCCACCTAGATTTAGGTCAAGTTTACTCGGCTCAAATCTTGACTAGAAATCAAATATCCAATTTACTCAGTAATTAACACTTTGTCCTTTTCAGATATCCTCCAACAAACGCACTTCTGAGTTCTAGAAACTTCTCTTGGAGCACCGGAGCCTCTCCACCAAGCACAAGAAATTTTTGCTTGATCTGTAAAGTAAAGGTATGTCTCTGTCGCTTTGCTCCAGTATTCTCTATCTTATATCTGCTGAGTTAACTCTTGATGCAACATATGCAGCCGAGGTTGAGGCCAAGAATGAGGAGATGCAGAAGCGCCTTGCTGATATGGAAGGTACTTGCCTCATGCACTTCATTTTGTACTTGCCTCTTTTGACTCGCATTATAATTTTTACCTTGGCACAACCGGGTCAAAAGCTCTTGCAGAGGTGCATCAGGATTGTATATCCATGCCATAACTGATGAGTCATTTTCTCAACAAGCAGGGGAGCATCAAGCTCAACTGAAGGAGCGGCAATATGAAATATCTTGGCTTCGTGCCGAAAATGAAGAGCTGAAGAAAACCCACAATGCTGAGCTTGAGAAGACTGACCAGGAGTTTGCTGAAGAGAAGAGCTGACTAACCAGCCAGATCGAGAAGGACAAGGATTTTCACAAGAGGTCGAGATCAAGCTTGACTCGGTTTCCACTGAGTTTGAAAAACTCAAGAAGAAAACTAGGAATTGGCTAGTGAACTCGCCGGAATCAACAATATCATGGCATGTGAGTTTCTTTTTCGAGCTTTCCCTTATTACCAACATTTACCTTATACCCTCATTCCTTTTCCTAATGTGTGCTTTTGTGCTTATTCCTTAGGTAATTTTCCCGAATCAAAACCTCTTGCTACCGCAGCCGTCCAGAAATCCCGGGCAAAGAGAGCCGAGGCTGGCCCTATCTCGAATGAGCTTGATATTGACGATGCCATGGCCGGTCTCTTGGCCAGCCTTGGGCCAGTAAAATCTTTTGGGATTGACCTTCTCAATGCTACCATCCAAGTATTTAAAGTGCTCTGGCCAAAAGAGACTATCCCAAAGCATGTCACTATGTTGGTTTAGAGATTTATGGAATGCAAGGAGCGAGTGAGTCTATGGCGTGAATCTGCTGCTCGAGCCGGTGCCGATGTAACTTTGACCTTTGTGCTATCATGGTATGAGAGCATCAATTTAGATATTCTCCATAACATGTGCACTGGCTCCAAATGGACAAATGACCCGGAACTCATCAAGCAACGCCAGGACCGAAAAATGAGCTTATTGAATATGCCAAAGTACACTCTTGGAATGAGGGGCCAAGTTTCCTCGATGATGCAGATGATGAAGAAGATGTCGAAGAGAATGCTTAAGAACATGAAGAAAACTCGAATGGCGAAGAAGAAGCCGAAGCTCATACTCTGGGTACTGAAACTCCTCTTCCATCTGGTGGTGTTCCTGATTCGGATCCTGCAACCCCTTAGGCTATTTTTTTTCAAATTTGATTAAATCCTCGGTATGCCGGGTGCGGATGTATCATACAGTTTAAGTCCTTTTGTTACTATACTTTTATGTCGGATTCCTTTGGGCAGAGTCTCCGAGTTTATTTTCTTGTTTACTCAATCTTATGACCTTGGCTGATGTCTACCGTTTTTCAGCGTTCGACATATGAGTCACAAGATCACAAAATTAAATTAACAATACTCAAAACAACAAGAATTAGCTCAGAGTTATTCGACATAAGAAAAAATAAATAAAATACAGAGGTTAGTCCAAAAAACAAATATTGGCTCGCTTATTTTTCTTTCCTTGGTTTTTTTCATGTGTGTAGCACTCACCTGATTTTGCTCTTGCTTGCCATGAAGCTGGGTTCAGACAGCAGTAAGTCAAAGAGTGGGCCTTTGGTGCCGACACATTACTAACCTGGCCTAAGGGATAAGAAACTTAAGCTAGCCGACATAAAAAATTAAAGTACTGAATTGACAATTACGACAAAGGCAGTCCCCGAGTATTTGCTAGGGGTGCCAGCATTTCATTCATAGCTCACTGCCGGCATACAAACCTACATATGGGAGTTCGAGATACATACACTTTCTCCTAAGTGTAAAATGGACGAAGTAGAGCTACATTCCATGGCATCTTTGTTTCTTCTCCTGACCTATCCGCCTTGTTCTTCTTCTGTGCCTGATAATCTATTAGATTGTATGCATCATTGTACAGAGCTTTGATCACAATAAATGGCCCTTCCCATGGAGGCAATAATTTGTGCATGCCGACAGCGTGTTGCACTAGCCGAAGCAACAAATCCCCTTCTTGAAATACTTGAGGCTTTACTTTTCGACTATGGTAGCGTCGGAGATTTTGCTATATATAGTAGATCTGGCCAATGCCAATTATCGGGCTTCTTCTAACAAATCAACATCATTTTCCCGGGCTTCCTTTACCTCGGCCTCTGTATATTGGGTGACTCTTGGCGAGTCATGCTCTATGTTGGCTAGTAATACAGCTTCTAGCCCATATACGAGGAAAAATGGTGTATAGTCAGTTGAGCGATTTGGAGTTGTCCTTAGACTCCATAGTACTAACAGGAGTTCATCAATCCAGCCTCCAGCTGATCGCTGCAGCAGCTCAATGAGCCGAGGTTTTATCCTGGACTGTACCAGTCCATTGGATCTCTCCACTTGCCCATTTGATTCGGGGTGTGCAATCGATGCTACATTGAGTCTTATCCTCTTATCCATGCAAAATCGAACAAAGTATCCTTCGTCAAAGTTCGTGCCATTATCCGTTATAATGTTGTGCGGATATCCATATCCCAGGATTATATCCTTCAGGAATGATACAACTGTGGGGCCATCACACTTTCTTATTGGTTTAACCTCAATCCATTTGGTGAACTTATCAACCATGACCAAGATATGAGTCATGTTGCCACATGCCTACTTAAATGACCCACCATATCCAAACACCGCACTGCAAATGGCCAAGTGATTGGTATGGTTCTGAGTTTAGAGGCCAGCATATGAATCTTACTCGATTACATATGATACCCATTGTATTTTCTCACTAAGTCTTCAGCTTCTTGTAAGGCACTTGGCCAATAAAATCCATGCCACAATGCTTTGGAAACTAGGGATCTCTATGAGGCATGATGCCCACATCTCCCTGATGGATATCCCGAAGGATTTACTGCCCTTCTTCCGGGTCAGCACATCGCTGAAGAACATTAGTTATACTTCTTTTATATATATCTCGTCATTGATAATTGTATAGGCCTTCGCCCTTATCTGCACATGTCTGGCTAAGATCTCATGACTTGGAAAATTTCCTTCTGTCAGAAAAGTCATAATCGGTTGTTCCCAAGCCAGCACATCACGACCCGGGAAAACAACTTCTTCAATCAACATTGGTTCTACTGACATAATCTTTGTCGGGTTTGGCAGCACAGTCCCCGGTTTTGCAAGGCAGTCCCTTGGTTTGCCGAAGTAGTCTCCGGGTAAAATGATAGAGATGTCGCCTAGAGGGGGCGTGAATAGACAATTTCAAAACTATTATGGTTTTGGCTTGATAGAATGCGGAATGAAACTAACATTTATTTTACAAGCACAAAACCTAAATACACTAGGCTCAACTAAGTGCATCAACAACAAGTTAAACTAAGCAAGATAGCACAAGATAAATATACCAAAGTGATAAGCAAGATATAAATACTTTAAGCTCAATGGCTATCACAAGGAAAGTAATCTCGGTCACAGAGATAACAGAGGCACATGGAGACAAATATGTATTCTCGTGTTCCCTTAGAAGTAAGGTACATCACATTGGAGAGGTGTGGGATTCCAAGAAGAATTTCCTAGTGCCACGAAGGCTCACCTTCTTCTCCGAGTCTATCCCACGAAGGAATAGGACCTTTCGTTATGGCTAGATTTTCCTCCACTACGGAGATGGCAAGCTCCACATCCACTTCACAAGATCCACGAAGGAGAAGCCCAGGACTCTTCATAATCTTACATGAAGAGGACACCACGGCACCAACCGCCAAGCCAACTAGGAGGTCACCCTCCAAGAGTAACAAGCTCACGGTCTCTCACTCGAACAAATCGTAATGGAGAGCTCAACACTTATGCAAGAATGCAAAGCAAGAACACCAAGGGTGTGCAAATCCCTCACTCTCAAATCCCACCAAAGCAACAAGTTCTAGGGAGGAATTAGAGAGGAAGAACAATGGTGGAAATCAACCAATGGCTTCAAGATCTAGATCCAATGGGTATCCCTGACTTAGAGGAGGAATTGATTGGTGGTGATTGTAGATCTAGATCTCCTCTTCCAAATCCCTCAAAACGATGCAAGAATCATAGGAGGGAAGGGATAGGAAGCAAGATCAAGAGAGTCAACAATGGAGGTCAATTTAGAGCTCAAGAACACTCAAAACGCGTTGGGGAAGAACCCCGTTTTATAGGGGAGAGCAAATATGGCCGTTGGGAGAAATCTACAAGAACCTGGTTTCAAGTTTGGTTGAACCGGCTCACAAACCGGATGGCCTGGTTTCAAGTTCGGTTGAACCGGCTTATAGATCGGGAATGCTCTGTTTGCCATCTTGGAATAGACTCGGTTATGAAACCAGTAAATCCGGTCTACGGGCCGGTCTACCAGTGCTGGAACTGAACCATCTAGTGTGGGAACCGGTTGGACCAGATCCACAACCAGGATCCAACAGACTTCACGAAAAATACAATAACTTTTGCATCCAGACTCAGATTTTGATGATCTTGGGCTTGTTTTGATGAGAAAACAAGATCTACAAGATGCTGTAGAGAAACATAATAGTCCAAAAAAGTAGGATAGAACCAAATAAAGAAAGGTCTGAAGCTTCTCTATAAGAAGAACCGGTAAAACTTTCAAACTTGAACACGCCATAGAAGATGCATACGAATTCCATTTTCAATGAACTTGGTATTGTTGAAGAGATAGCAACAAGCTCAAGAACCTCATATGGAGAAACACCAAGAAGCAACAAAATAGGAATATGCAAAGTATGTAAAAGATTGAGCTCCCTAAGACGATGTGATCAAGTTACCTAACCGAAAGCCCCTCTTGATAGTGCGGCTATATATCCTATAACCCGGTCTCCCAACAACCACCTTGAGACCGGTAAAAGGAAAACCTAGCAAGGCCAGACCTTTTGTAACACCCTCGAATCGGCCCTATGCAAGTTTTACCGATTCCCGCCAAACCCGCATAGAAATGATTCAAAGATGCCCACCAGGCACTTGCGTGTGGGTGGAAAACAAAGTAATATCATTACACAATAGTGCATGATGGAACCCATAGAATAGATATATACAACAGGACCCCATGAGTCAAGAATACAAATATATAGTACAAAGATCCAAATCACCTTGAAAACGATACAACATCCGAGTACGGATAAGATGCAAATAGGGCTAAGAGCCCTGAAGAATAACCAATGGCATCCATAACCCTGCCCAGGCCAAGCTGGAAGGGTAACCCTGCTAACAACATCGAACTTATACCTGTCAAAACAAAAGGGGTGCCAACAAAGGGCAAAGGAAAAAGGGAGCGGTCAGTACTAATGCCAGTACATGGAGAGTCTATAATTCGGCGGCTCTCGCCTACATAGGTATAGTGGACTGAAGCAGCAGCGAAGCATGCACTAAACAACCTATAGAGACTCGATACAACTATCGGCTATCAGAGAGGGATAAGAAAGACCTATGCTGATCCAACCTAATACTACCACCAATCATACCCATCCTGGTATTTCCCCGTCGAGACCAAACGAGGAAGTCATTCCGAGGAAACCCACATGGTTGGCAATTTTATTCATTCTTTCCATGGTGGTTATCCAACTTACTAGTCATATCAGCTACAAGTCAAATTTATAATAGTAAACTTGAGTTCTAGTTGTCTATGATCGAGAAACTGTGCTCCAAGTCATTTATAACCACAGACATCGCTTTTCAAAAAGATTTAACCCTGCATGGGTGCACCAAAGTATCCACACGCACTTCAATCCTTGTTGTCAGATCCGAATATGAACAAGATCCTGAATATTTACCCAACGGTATGCGATGGGGCTTCGAACACGATGTTTCCCATACCCAAAGCAAGTACATGCGGACCACCCCACTAAGCTACCCGTAACGAAGTCGGCCGGTCTCTGATATGGACACAGGGTTTGTGTCGACAGTTGTAAACGACTAGGAACCCGAAAGTGTGACTGGGCTTGGCGATACAGCGAAAACATGTCATAAGTCCTAAATAGTACAGGCACTCCACGCGCAAACGAAAATAAAGCAGCAAAGCATGGCATAAGTATAAGATAGTAATAAAGGCCCAAACTACTTTGTGGCCTCAACATAGTACTTTGAAATCAGGTAGTAAGATGATGGGGTGCCCACACACCCACCCGTGGTTAGCGCGCTCGATCTCGAAATAGGTTTCAAGAACTCGGGTCCTAGGTGGACAAAAGTGGGCGGTTAAAAATAAATATTAACTATTACCCACCGATGCCTCTGCATTATATATATTTCCAGCATTTTAATTGATAAGTTATAATGAAATCCATGATCATCTCCACCATTAAGCATGTGCAAACCTTCCATCAATGTGGAATGACAACGACGCGAAATAGCACCTGAGCAAGTAACTACGACTCGCAAGGCCGACTGTCTATCAAACAATAGGCAATAGGATGTGTCCAAGGCAATATAGAGGCTGCAAGGAATATAAATGCTGCACGGAAACTAAAGCATCACAACACGGATAGCAATAGATCAATAAGAGGAAATAAAGACAATAAAAGATAAATAGGTAGAAAGGGGAAGATTGCTCACCTGGGAAACATTACCGAAGATACATTATTCAAATGACTTGTCGAAGCTCACAACATCTCATTGTCCTATCCGGAAAGAAGCAGGGCACTAAAAGGAACAAGCGATGCAACAATTATAACTAACGCAGAAGAATCGGCATGATCATGATATTATGCACACCATGGCAGATGGGCCGATGCAGCTTAGCAAATTAAGAAAGATCGGAAACCCAACAATCAATTCGACGATTCTAGTTATTTTCTACCCAGCAAACTAATTGTTGATTTAGCACGGAGACATGGCATGATGTGATCTACACAAAGTTAAATGGAATAGAGACATGATTTAAATTATACCACCCCACATTTCATATTATTTTGTTAGCTGCAATTAGCCCAACCTAGAAATTAAACATGGAAAAAATGCATTTGGATGACAACGTCCTACATATTTTTCTGATAACAATGGGCATATAGTTCATATTTATTAGATTCACTATTTTGGAAATATGGTTGTAGGCTTTCTATGCAAAAATAAAAGATTAAACACCGAAGAAGGTGGTCTGAACCTGGTCTGCTAGCGAGACGCTGCTACGTGCTCTGAGTGGACTAGCCAAACAGCAGATCGATAGACAAGCAAAATAAATATTTGTAGTTTAATAATCTGTCTCCACTAGGAATATAATGTTTCAGATGGCCGTAGATGTGCAACGTGCTAGCTAGTAGTTATGCTCTGTTCATGTGAAAAAGAAATGGACTGGGCTACTAACAGGCTTTTTTTAAAATAATACGTTTTTTTTAATCATTTTCACAAATAATACATGAATTAAAAAAATTGCAATTCTAACGCAGTGTCAGCTTTTGAAAAGCCGACCGACACTCGTCTGCTTTTGAAAAGCAGACCAGGACTCGTCTGCTTTTGAAAAGCTGACCAGTCCTGTCGGCATTTTAAAAGCCGACAGGTTACTGGGACAGTGTGAATAATAGACAGGACTGGTCGGCTTTTCAAAAGCCAACAAGACTGATCGGTTTTTCAAATGCCGACAGGCCTGGTCGGCTATTCAAATGCTGACACCGCGCTAAAATTGCAAATCTTTTAATTCATGTATTATTCGTAGAAATTATTAAAAAAAACATATTATTTTTTAAAAAATAGCTACTAACAGACCAATAAGTCAAGGTGATGTTCGGATTTAATTCCATAGAGGTGGGATTTGAACAAGGACCTGCATATTGGAGACGAGAGAGCATCCCAGCGCTGGTGCAGTACTGAACTTGCTTCAGGTACTCATACGGGCTCATGGTGGTCGGACAGCAAGCACGGATCGGGCGGTGGAGCGCTGCAGGAGGACAGAGAAGTGTCCCACGCGATGTGCCTCGTCGTCATGGACAATAAAGGGGCAGCGCCGGGTCGCGGCGTTCACTGGGGCTTTGCCGACGACGAGAACCTGCGGAGGAGGAGGCAGTCAATGCCGGCAACACGGCCGGGAGCAAATTCAGGAAGGATGAGATGTCCCGGAGGAAGAGGATCTCACCAGCAAGGTGAATATCTGGTCGAAAAGGTCGGAGGATCACCGGTGGTGCCGGTATTGGCGTCAGAACATGGTGACCAGAGTAGGGAGTAGGGAAACAGTGACCGTGTTGTCAGTATCGCGCACCCCGGGATGATCTGGTTAGTCAGGTGGAGCGGTTGGCATGCTCGGATGGTCTCGAGAACGACTAGAACGATGGGGCGACGAGGCAGACACGCTCGGCAGGGTGCTCTAGAGGGGAATTTTCCTAGAGAAACAGAGAGGAAATAAAAAAGAGAGGCGGCGACGTCAGTTGTGGCTAGGGTTTGAGGAAGTGGCGCCTCTAGGGATTTTATTATGGATTTGAGAGCAAGTAGGGGCTTCCATCGGGAGCAGGTGGGGATCATGTGGTGCTGCGGGGGTTCGTACAGAGGTGACGACAGCTAGACGAAGAAGAAGAGAAACAGGAACCGTGTATGTGGGCTAGATGGTCTTCTGGTCGAGATTGCCCTGGACTAAATTAAGATGGACGTATGGCTTCTCTTCTCTCTCTTTTATTTGTTTTTTAATAAAAACTGCTTAGCTTTTGTTTCTTTTCAAAATCCTTTTGAATATTTTGAATTATTTTGCAGGGATTTGAAAAGGAGATTTTGTGCAAAGTTGAGGGAGAGAGGTTAGATTTGAAAGGAAGAGGATGCCCTCATACATAATATGTGTATGTGCCAATTTGGGCATTTTACAAGATTAGTGGATTTAGGGTTTTAGAAAAGAATAAAAGCATTTTTTAAATATGGAACCCTAGCAATGGATCCCCATGTTGCAGAAAAGAAAATAGAGGGTTTCAAAGAGGGAGATAGGTAGTGGTGATAGCAACAACACAAGCAAGATTCAATGCAAGATTTGATAGATGTTCAAATGGAATAAAGTAAAATAACAAGTAATTTCTATTTTAGGAATTCCTGGGGTGCTATAATTCGACACCACTAACAAGGGATCTCGTCCCTGAGATCCGCCTGCTAGTACGGGGGAGAAAGGTGATGACCAGATGCTTGTTGCTTTGTGTAGATCCTCGCGACACCACTAATAATGATTCTCGCTCCATCTTGCAATCGGCAACACCACCAACAAGGGGTTGTTGCTCATGTTCGTCGAGAGAAACACTCCAGAGAAACAAAGACAAAGGTAGAGGTATAAAAAGATACGACCAACTCTAACTTTCGTAGAACGAGTCGAATTGCATTGATCCACCGATTGAATGTACAAAAGAGAATGATAAGAGTAGTGGTATGGTCGACTCCATCCCGCACTCAAAGCTTTACTTTGTACACGAATAGAAGAATTATGCATCTAACTCTCGGGGTTCAGACTGGAGATCTTGACAAACGATGTCCAGAAATCAAAGGAGTGATCCAGACTCTTCATCGGATCTGATGTAGATGATGTCGTCGCGCTGAAAAACACTGGAAGATACAAAGAAATTTTTTAGTGGATTTTGAAACAAAAGATAGGTGCAACAGATGAAAGATTCCTCAGATAGCATTCAGTCTTGATATAGAAGCACCGTTGCAAGAAGAAGGAATCAAAACCTTGAAGGTACGACGGAAACCCAACCACAAGAAATCCTGGACTCGAAGAAAGGTAAGAGAGTAGATTCAAAACACGCAAAGATAAGAAGAGAATAGCATGGGGATAAGGAGTAAAAGCAGACCTAATCCGATCTATCCAACCAATTTTTGTAAAATAGTTTTTCCACTCTACAATGACCGTTAGCTAGGTTATCCTACAGGCTGGACTAGTGGGTATCATAACTGCTGAGCTCTGATACCACTTTGTAACACCCTCGAATCAACCCTATGCAAGTTTTAGTGATTCCCGCTAAACACGCATAGAAATGATTCAAAGATGCCCACCAGACACTTGCGTGCGGGTGGAAAACGAAGTAATATCATTACACAATAGTCTACGATGGAACCCACAAAACATATATATACAACATGACCCCGTGAGTCAAGAATACAAATATATAGTACATGTAACATCCCAAAACTTTAATCCAAGCTTATCAAGATTAAATCATCCAAAAATAGGGTTAACAAAAACTTTTCCAAATTTAAAATAAAAGCATTCATATTTGTGTGCATTTAAAATAGGAGTTGTTTGAATTGCCATGATTGATTGATCTAATGCTTGTAAAATGTTTCTTAGGTGATTTAAACATCATCTACATCATTTCCAAACTTTTCTTAAAGAAAATCAAATAAAAAAATTAAAATGAAGGAATGGTCATTTTGGCAAATTTCACTCTCATGCCTACTTTGGCTATTCCTAGTACTCAATTATCAACAGAAACAATTCTTGATCTTTGCACCCCTTGCTAGTACACATAATGAGGTACCAAGGCCCACCTTTTGATCTGCTAAAAACATTCTGTTAGCTATTTTAAATGACAGTTTAAAATTGAATCTAATGCATATGCATAGATCACCCCTATTTCTAAAACCATCTATTTGAGCTCCATTTTCAAAACCCTTGCAACCAGAGACTACCTATCACTAGTGGAGATCACTCAAAAATTTTGAACTCAAAATTCAAAACTTTCTTTCATGCGGTCATTTCATCAAACACTTGGCATGCATAATCTCTATTCTAATCCTAGCTCACTGTTTACTACAGGGTTTTGCCCCCATTTGATCTTCATTTAACCTCTCTGTCCCCTCTTGGTCTAACCATGCCCTTAGCACCCATGTCCCTTGTCCCTAACCCCCAGGCCAAGCCATGCCGAGCACCAACTCGCCGGCTAAACTTGCCCTCACCCCAGCAGACCACTCCCCTTCCTCGCCATGTTCAGGAGGTACCAACACCTCACCGCCCCTCTCCTCGACGGAGCCAAGTCTGCCGTCGTGGACCAGCGAGGAGAGCCCGCCTGCCACACCGCACCATGCCGATGCCGCCCAGAGCACGCTCGTCCTCACAGGCACAAGCCGCCGACCGCAGCCCGCCTGGCCTCCGCCTCGACCGAGAACACCCCAGACATCCCTGTCACGCCCAAAGCCTCACAGCCCACCGCCGCCGTGGACACCGCTCGGCCGCCTTGAGCGCCGCCACCTCGCCATCACCGCGTGCCACCGCCTACGGCAGATTCACTTCCTAGAGCACCGCCAGAGACCGCCTGTCGATCGCCATCCCCGCCATGCCGCTTAGCTCGCCAGTAGCCATGTCGCCACTCGACCGCCCATCCCGCTGGCCTCACCGTCGGGCCTATAAAAGGTGCCTCCCACCATTCTTCTCCACACCACCCACTCACCTCTCCGAACCTCAC
This sequence comes from Avena insularis, assembly GCA_023614405.1. Taxonomy (NCBI): domain Eukaryota; kingdom Viridiplantae; phylum Streptophyta; class Magnoliopsida; order Poales; family Poaceae; genus Avena; species Avena insularis. The sequence goes on from CM042696.1 coordinate 251,474,266, forward strand.
CCACCTCTAGCCGGAGAAGTGGAGCAAAGCTCGTCGAATTGGAACCGGAGCCCCGCCTCTAGAGGAGAAGGTGCTGATTGATTCGACCATCCCAAGCTCCGCTGACCGCCTTGCCTCGCCGTCATCTTCCACTTCGCTTGGCCACCTCTACTGGAGCCTGGTACACCTCCAATAGACCTCATCGAGCCGCTTAGGGTTCGAGCTCACGACTGCTCGTCGACGACGACCCTCCGCTGATCTCGCTTCTAATCCTACTACCACAAGTGCTGTTTGCGTTTTAAGTGTCACTGACAAGCGGGACCCCTGTCACTGAGCCACATGGAGCGCCATACCACTAGGCCCATTTCTTTTCCCGCGCTAGCCCATAGATTCAAATCTGGATTTTTCTTTTTAGTTAAATCTAGTTTTTGTCCCCTAGTTTAAAAATCAATTCAGAGAGTTTTAGAAATCCAAATTGCATGAAACCAATTTTGTTTGAAAGGTATTAAAATGATCTATCGAAGCCCGTTGGATTTAATTCAATTAGAGTTATAGATCTCGCCTAATAAAAATAACAAAACAGAAGCATTTGCACCTTGCAACATTTTTATAAAATCAACCAAGTTAGCTTTTGAGTTGATTCCAACTCTCAAAAATCACATTTCATCATATCTATCCAAATATGTAATAATATTAAGGTTTACATGCAGTGACTTTGGACTAGTACCAAAATAATGCTATATAGGCATTTCTAGTCACTTTAAATCATTAAATAATGAACTTAAACTAAATTAATATTGATCCAACCCTTAAATCTCATTCCCACATGTTAGAATATGTGGTGAGGACATGTGTCCACATGATCCCATATTTTGGTGGTGAATATTAAATTTTAGTTAATATTTCAATGAGTAGAAATTACTTTTCTAAAATAAAAAGGATGAAACTATTGAATTAAACTTGTGATGCTTGTGATGATAATAGATCATCAATTGTGTGTTTTAGAATGCTACCTCGCCTAGTTAAGTATTATTTGGTGATTGTCTACTCCCTATGTATTTATAGATGCTAGTACCGACCAAGCTTTCGAGGAGGAGTTCTACCAAGAAGAAGAAGAAGAAAAACTTCAACCACTGCACCAACCAAGGCAAGCTATTAGTGGCAAGCTAACCCTTGCAAAACATACTTTAGCAAGCTAGAATAAAACTAGATGGTTTAGCAAAGATGCCTTAAGCATGCTTTGATCACACCCTTTTAACTATTAGTACCCCAAGTCTTATTGACAAGTTTTACCTCCCTTAGTTTACACAAAGTTCTTTACCTAATTTTGAAGGTAGCATAAAGAGTATAAAACTTGACCTACTTAGAAACCTTTAGATGTCATTCTATGGCATGAGATTGATCCCATCTTTCCACCTTAGTGAACACTGTTAACTTAGTATTTTAGAATAGATCAAAAACTTGAGTCACTTTAGATGGGAACACTTGGTGAAAATGAATTGTGAAAATCTTGGAATGATGAGTCATTATATTGAGATGATTTGACTTGTGTTGAGAGACACAACTGGTTTATGATGATGAAAATGATAAGGCATGAGCCTTAACCCTTTTATAAAACTGATGGTTGGATTCGGATGCGATACCATTCCAAATTTAACGCATAAACCACATTACAGAATTGGGTAAGGCTTAATGGAAATTTATATGCATTAGTATTAGTTCCCTCACGGAGAGGTTTGAGCTGAGGCTACCTCTCAATGATGTCCACCTATGCAAAGGCCCAAGATGACTGATGGTCATGGTTGGGAGGCCATGCTCATAGGAGAGGTGCTTGTACTAGGGTGTGTAAAGGAAGGTTATGTTTGATTATCGCATACTAAGTATGATGATTCGTGGTTATCCACGATGGATGTATCGAATCTTGTGGTGAAAGTGTACCACCTCAGAGTGTCAAACTATTCGAATAATGCGTCATGTTATGGACAGTTGGAATGGCCATACTGTTTCGTTGTCAGATGTTTTCTAAATAACTTAAAATGAATGATGAACTTTGACTTGACCACAACAGGGTTGTATTGATGATAATAGCTTCCCAACTTAAGTGATTCTAGAACTTTACTTTATCTTTCTTTGCTTCTGAACTCAGCTTAGGTTTCAAATTTAATTTGATAGTTAACTTAGATTTAGTACTTTAACTTAGAATTATACCCCTTGTTAGTAGTAGTTTGCGAGTACTTAAAGAGTACTCATGGCTTTTGTCCCTGGCTATTATCATGGCCAGACTATGAAGGAGATTATCAAGATGATGGTCAGCAGGACGACTTGATAACTAGGACTATCTGCCTTCGTCAGCATTGCATGTGCCCCTGAAGATGGACCCCACCGCTACGCTTATCGTTTATTTCCGCTGCTTGTTGTATAAAAGACTGGATCATGAGATCCTTATTTGTGTAAAACCTTATGTATGGTTTGTAATGGATGATGTACTGTGATATCCAATCCGTTATGTCTCGCAAAAATGGTATCCTGGGATTGCGAGGTATGGCATAACGGGCATCTGGGATTAAAAACCCGGGTGTTGACAGTACAAAGATCCAAATCACCTTAAAAACGATACAACATCTGAGTACGGATAAGATGCAAATAGGGCTAAGAGCCCTGAAGAATAACCAATGACATCCATAACACTGCCCAGGACAAGCCGGAAGGATAATCCTGCTAACGACGTTGAACTTATACTTGCCAAAAAAAAGGGTGCCAATAAAGGGCAAAGGAAAAAAGGCAGCGTTTAGTACTGAGGCCAGTACACGGCGAGTCTAGAATTCGGCGGCTCTCGCCTACATTGGTAAGGTGGATTGAAGCGGCAGCAAAGTATACACTAAACAACCTATAGAGACTTGATACAACTATCGGCTATCAGAGAGGGATAATAAAGACCTATGCGGATCCAACCTGATACTACCACCAATCATACCTATCCTGGTATTTCCCCTCGAGACCAAACAAGGAAGTCATTCCGAGGAAACTCACACAGTTAGCAGTTTTATTCATTCTTTCCATGGTGGTTATCCAACTTACTAGTCATATCGGCTACAAGTCAAATTTATAACAGTAAACTTTAGTTATAGTTGTCTATGATCAAGAAACGGTGCTCCAAGTTGTCCATAACCGCGGACATGGCTTTTAGAAAAGATTTAGCGCTGCAGGGTTGCACCAAAGTATCCACACGCACTTCAACCCTTGTTCTCAGATCCAAAGATGAGCAAGATCCTGAACATACACCCAACGGTATGCGACGGGGCTTCGGACATGATATTTCCTAGACCCAAAGCAAGTACATGGGGGCCACCCCACTAAGCTACCCGTAACAAAGTCAGCCGGTCTCTGAGACAGACCCATGGTTTGTGTCGACGGCTATAAACGACTAGAAACCGGAAAGTGTGACTGGGCTTGTCGATACAGCAAAAACGAGTCACAAGTCCTAAACAGTACAGGCGCTCGACGCGCAATCATAAATAAAGCAGTAAAGCATGACATAAGTATAAGATAGTAATAAACCCCCAAACTACTTTGTGGCCCCCAGCATAGTACTTTGAAATCAGGTAGTAAGCCGATGGGGTGCCCACCCACCCACCTGTGGTTAGCCCACTCGATCTCAAAACAGGTCTCAAGAACTCAGGTCCTAGGTGGACACAAGTGGACGATTAAAAAACTAAATATTGACCATTACCCATAGGTGCCTCTGCATTATATATATTTCCAGCATTTTAATTGATAAGTTATAATGAAAGCCATGATCATCTCCATCATTAAGCATGTGCCAACCTTTCATCAATGATGGAATAACAACGACGCGAAACAGCACCTGAGCAAGCAACTACGACTTGCAAGGCCGACTATCTATCAAACAATAGGCAATAAGATGTGTCCAAGGCAATATAGAGGCTGCAAGGAATATAAATGGTGCACAGAAACTAAATCATCGCAACACGGATAACAAGAGATCAATAGGAGGAAATAAAGACTATAAAAACAAAATAGGTAGAAAGAAGGAGATTGCTCGTTTAGGAAATACTGTCAAAGATACATTATCCGAAGGACTTGTTAAAGCTCACAACATCTCGTTGTCCTATCAGGGAAGAAGCAGAGCACTAAAAGGAACAAGCGATGTAACAATTACAACTAATGCAGCAGAACCGGCATGATCATGATATGACGCATGCCATGGAAGATGGGCCGATGCATCTTAGCAAATTAAGCAAGATGGGAAACCCAACAATCAATTCAACAATTCTAGTTATTTTCTGCCCTGCAAATTAATTGTTGATTTAGCACGGCAAACATGGCATGATGTGATCTACAAAAAGCTAAATGGAATAGAGACATGATTTAAATTATACCACCCCACATTCCATATTATTTTGTTAGCTACAATTAGCCCAACCTACAAATTAAACATGGCAAAAATGCATATGGATGACATATCAATGTCCTACATATTTTCTGATAACAATGGGCATATAATTCATATTTATTAGATTCACTATTTTGGAAATATGGTTGTAGGCTTTCTATGAATAAAGAAAAGATTAAACACCGAAGAAGGTGGTCTGAACCTGGTCTGCTAGCGAGACACTGCTACGTGCTCTGAGTGGACTGGCCAAACAGCAGATCGATAGACAAGCAAAACAAATATTTGCAGTTTGATAATCTGTCTCCACTAGGAATATAATATTTCAGATGGCCGTAGATGTGCAACGTGCTAGCTAGTAGTCATGCCCTGTTCATGTGAAAAAGAAATGGACTGCGCTGCTAACAGACCAATAAGTCAAGGTGATGTTGGGATTTAATTCCATAGAGGTGGGATTCGAACAAGGACCTGCATATTGGAGACGAGAGAACATCCTAGCACTGGTGCAGTACTGAACTTACGGGCTCATGGTGGTCGGACAGCAAGCACAGATCGGGCGGTGGAGCGCTGCAGGAGGACGGAGAAGTGTCCCACGCGATGCGCCTCGTCGTCCTGGACAATAAAGGGGCAGCGCCGGGTCGCGGCGTTCACTGGAGCTTTGCCGGCGACGAGAACCTGCGGAGGAGGAGGCAGTCAAGGCCGGCAGCACGGCCGGGAGCAAATGCAGGAAGGATGAGAGGTCCAGGAGGAAGAGGATCTCACCAGCAAGTTGAATATCTCGTCGAAAAGGTCGGATGATCAGCTGTGATGCCGGAATTGGCGTCAGAACATGGCAACAGGAGTAGGGAAATGGCGACCGTGTCGTCAGTATCACGCGTCCTGGGATGATATGGTTAGTCAGAGAGGATCATGGCATCGATGCGGAGCGGTTGGCATGCTCGGATGGGCTAAGGAACGACCGGAACGATGGGGCGACGAGGCGGACGTGCTCGGCAGGGTGCTCTAGAGGGGAATTTTCCTAGAGAAACAGAGAGGAAATAAAAAGAGAGGCGGCGACACGAGTTGTGGCTAGGGTTTGAGGGAGTGGCGCCTCTAGGGATTTTATTAAGGATTTGAGAGCAAGCAGGGGCATCCATCGAGAGCAGGTGGGGATCATGTGGTGCTGCGGGGGTTCGTACAGAGGTGACGACAGCTAGAAGAAGAAGAAGAGAAACAGGAACCGTGTATGTGGGCTAGATGGGCTTCTGGTGGAGATTACCTTGGATTAAATTAAGATGGATGTATGGCTTCTCTTCTCTCTCTTTTATTTGTTTTTTTTAATAAAAACTGCTTAGCTTTTGTTTCTTTGCAAAATTCTTTTGAACATTATTTATAGGCTTAAGTCTGAGAGAAAGGCTGCGTTCTGATGCCTCCTGCAGAGCGGTGTATACGCAGCGTCAAGCTGACGCTGCGTGTGGGCCATGGGTGGTTTGGGCCACTGACTATGGGCCAGGGGTGTCTCTGTGTGTCCCGTGCGCTGGCGCGACCAGGCGGTGGACGGTTCACTTCGTCTTCTCCGCTCGTCACACTCCCCGTCACCGTCTCCTCCCCCAAATCCAAACCATGGCCATAGACGCCATCCCCACACGCCTTCACCTCCTCCTCCTCCTGTTTGTGCTTCCCTTCATGGTTTCAATTCGGCTATTCAATCGCAGCCCCCCGCGCGCAGATCTCTTGCATGTCGCCTCGGTCCAGCCGGAGAGATGCCCGCCGGCCGCCCTGATTCAGTATCACGCCAGCTTCAATTCGGCTCTGTCTGGTCGCTAATTATTTTTCCTAGGTTTTTGCCTTTTTTTGTCTGCACGGAATCACTTTGTTAACCTTGACTCGGATTCATGGCGCCAGTGGGGCGCAGATCTGATGGACGGCGCCGGTGGCGGAAGCGAGGGCTAGGGTTTTGGCGTGATGCAGTGGCTTGGGCGGGGCCTACAGTGGTCGGGCTCGAAGTGCGTCCTCGACCCGGCCAACGGCGACGACGGTGATGGTGACGACGACCATGCGGCCAAACGGCCTCGCGTGCCCGCCCTCGCAAGGTGCGTGTTTCCTTGTGCCCGGTACTACTACCAAATTTCGCAGTGTTTGAGGGAACAAGCTAGGACTCCGATTTGGGGAGGGTTAGGCTGTCGGCTACTTTAATTACGACGGAAATTAGATCCTTGTGACTTAGCTTTCTTCGGTTGAGTTTGACCCAGGGGAGTAATTCGATTGTTAATGCTGTTGTTGAAGCAACCCTGGACCCCTGATGATTTTGGGCGCGTTTGCTAGTGTTGGAAGCTGAAGGGCGTGACTTGTTAGTTGGTACTCCACTGAGTGCTGCTCAGGAACCCTCCACGTCCTGCTTAGTTCCGTGTCCCCGTGACTCCTTTGCTATGATAATCTGCTGGCATTTGTGCGCCTGCAACTCCCATATATGATTAAAGGCCCGTGAAAAGAATAACTTGTTTTGGAACTCTGTATGTGGTCTTGAAGTACAATTCGTATTCGTTATACAGGGTCAAGAGAATCAAATATGTAATTGAATATGTCAAGAGAGGTCTGGTTATGTTCGTAAGAGATTAAAATGAGAAACCGACTGTTAGATTTGATGTGAAATTGTGGTGATCCTTTTTACTTGAATGAAGTTGTGCAAATATTTGTTCTAAATATCATCTAATGAGCAAGTGGCTAGGCATGTTTCTCCGGGGTCATGAAATTTTTCAAAAAAACTCAACAAATAATATGTTTTCGTGTGTCAGAGACTTGCATTGGAAAAAATATAATCACCGGTCGACTATCGGGTCCTTGATGAGTTTGATCATGTCACATGAGAGTATGATTAACCAATATAGAAATCATTGTTATCTGATAGTAAAAACCTGAGATCGTGCATTGCACGTGCCTACGTACTAGTGAGATGGTGACATGGGTATACCCTACAGGTACTCGAGCTTGGTATATACGATCCAAATACGTATAGGCCTACGGTGTCGGCAAGGCCTAGATGGAAGGACTCGAGTAACCTGCGGACTCTCGATTGCTTGAAGATCAAGAAAAAGCTAAAGATAGAAAGTTTGAAGGGGAAAACCCTAACTTGTAACTGACTCGACCTGCTATCCGAGACCTAGCCTATCTATATAAAGGCTAGGAGGGGGCAGCGAGGAGAACACGCGCAACCCTAGTTTCCACAACCTTCGCTAGATTACATCTGCGCACCATTGTAATTTTCGACTCCTTCAATAATTCCACGAGCAGGCAAGCAGGAGTAGGGACCTCTACGAGGCCTGAACCTGGGTAAATCCTTTGTCTCCTGTGTGCTTGTTTGCTAGCCGATAGATGTCTCTAGCGCTCCCTCCTTCTCCAAAACCCAAGTCCATAACATTGGGCATTGATGAGTTAAACCCTCGTCAATTGGCGCCATCTGTGGGAATTGGGAGTGCTGATGTTGCGGCTTCTTCGGCCCCATCAACTGTGATCTACAACTCGGCAACAGCGGAGATCCGCCAGCTCTTCGGCGCCTTCGACTTCACCGTCCACACGCCGGCCACTCGCCCGGCCTTCGAGTCCGTGGGCGATGGAGTCAGCCTGGCAATTGGGAGCTTCCGCTTCCAAGTTGGTCAGATGGACATGCTTTGCATGCCTGATCAGCCGACAACACCGGCGATTGCCCCGGCATCATGGTTCCCTCCATCGATTGATACCCTCAGCAAGCTCAACGCTCCGGTGGCAGTCGAGAACATGGTCAGCGACAACAGTCGCGACTCCGATCTAAGCGATCTGGCCACTGAAGATTGAACCTACGGTTCCGGATCTGAAAGTTGTGGAAGCAACAGCTTCCCTAATCACTTCATGTGCGCCGTCATCAACGCGGGCGCCACCTCCGCCAATCGCGGTAACGGTGGCAACACCGGCAACGGCACCGATCCACCTAATCGCGGCAACGGTGGCAACACCAGCAACGGCACCGACCCACCCAACGCCGGCAACGGTGGCAACGGCGGTAACGGTGGCAACGGAGGAGCAGTCGAACCTCCTAGCATGATCAACTTGCAAACCGACGAACGCGTCGTGATCAGGCTCAACGAGCAAGAGTGGGATCGCTGCCGCGAAGCCCTACGAGGTGCGCCTCTACCCTTCGGGTCCCCGCAGGAACTGCTGATGGGCTACCACTGACTCCTAAAAGAGGAGTTCAAGCGCCAAAAACAAGCAATCGTGCAACTTGAGGCGCGTAAAAAGGCAGCGGACAAATCAAGCCTTCGTCGCGCTAGGCTCTCCTCCTACGGAGGATCCTCCTCAAGAGGCAAGGAGTACCTCGCAAAGAAGAGGCAGTCGCGGATGGCTCACCTCACCGAACAAGAGCGCATAGATGCCGCGAAAGTCCTCGACTTCGGTTCTATGACGGTCGACACGAGAGGCAACGTGGTTCCCAGGACACCGCAGGCCGCGGTAACAGCAACCACCATGTACCTCCTCAATAACCAGCCGCTAGCTGGAGATCCCCAAACGGCCATGCACCGATCTACGATCGCGGGCCTGGGGCTAATCGAGGCCGCCCTCGACAAGGAACCGGTACCAGACCCAAAAAATGGCAAAGCACTAGCAAAGCGCTACTCCTCGCCCTCGTCCAGCGATGACAGTCACGACCTGTCTCGACGCCACCGCTCATGGCGACACGATCGCGACTACGATGCACGCGACGAACTCACGCAGCGCAAGATCGACAAGTCAAGGGCACAACGTGATCGGTCGACTGATTCGGAAGAGGAAGATGGGGAGCTCTGTGGCGCCAGATGCTTCAGCAGATCTATCAGGCAAAAGAGAATGCCTAAAGGGTTTAAACTTCCATCGGAGAACCTGAAATTTGACGGTCTGTAGGACCCCAAGATCTAGCTGGAGGATCACAACTCCTCCGTCAGGCTACATGGAGGCAGTCGAAGTACTGCCATGCAATGCTTGCAGCTACAGCTACAGGGCGCCGCCCGGGCATGGCTCAATAACCTCCCACGCGGATCCATTCGCAGTTGGGATGGGCTTGTCTACAGCTTAAGGGCACGTACAAACGCCCCGCCTCAATCGAAGAACTGAGATGCTGCCATTAAAGATCTGGAGAATCGCTGCTCTCTTACATCCAAAGGTGGTCCATCATCAAGAACTCCGCGGAGAACATCTCGGAAGACCGCGCGATTGATGCATTCAACGGTGGTGTTCGCCGCATGGAACTCAGGGAGGAGCTAGGCCGCTCAAAGCCCCAGACCATCGACCACCTGATGGAGATCGCGAATCAGTGGGCTGATGGAGAAGATTCAGTGAAGAATCGCGTCCATTCTAACGAGGAAGCAGAACTCGAACGAAGACGTGACCGCCGGAGTAAGCATCGCATGCGTGTCTACGACGATCGCGATGACGTCAACATGGTCACAGTTGGCTATGCCGATAGACGCGACGATAACCGCAACAGCGGATACCACATCGGCGGATACCACGACTCCGGGAAAACCACGCAAGTATGGCAACGCCGCACTCGCGATGAAGCACCCGTGACCTCCATCGAGGACAAACTGTCCGGGCCATGCACGGTGCACTTCTACATCGACAAGCATGATGGCAAGAGAAAGTCCAGCCACCTCCTCAAGGACTATCGCGAGTTCCTCAAGCTACACGAGGGATTGGTTCGGATGAACCGCAATGCAGTCGAAAGAGGCTACGGAGCCCCTCCAGGCGCCATGGCACATGGCACACCACCACCACCACCTAGGCCACCCCCGAACGGAGCTGCACCGGACCAGCACCATGGAGGCGAACCATACCCACGGGCCATGGGTACCATGATGATCCAAAAGGGGCGCCCCTCCAATAGGGTGCAGAAGGCCATCACTCGCCAAGTCAACTTGGCCATGCAATCGCCACCATCCACCACTAAGTACCTCAGTGGCAGTGAGTCGTGTATTACCTTCGACAAACACGACCACCCGCCCCAAATACCTTGCCCAGGTCATTGCCCCCTCGTACTCGAGGCGCAAATTGGAGGCTTCGACATGAGTCGCGTCTTCATGGACGGCGGAAGCGGCATCAACCTCATATTTGCGAGTACCTTGCGAGCAATGAGGATCACTCTAACCTGCTTGGAGGCATCGGACACAACGTTCCACGGCATCGTCCCAGGGAAAGGCATATACCCCTGGGAAAAATCAACCTGGACGTCATCTTTGGCACGCCGAAGAACTTCCGGCGCGAGCGCATCGACTTTGAGGTTGTCGACTGGACCTCACAATACCATTGCATCCTTGGGTGCGTCGCATTCGCCAGGTTCATGGCAGTACCCCACTACGCCTACCTACAGATGAAAATGCCAGGTCCCAACGGCGTCATAACAATCAACGGGAACTTCGAGCGATCTGACGCTTGCGACAGGGAATTCAATAGAATCTCCCAGTCCTTCGGCATGCAGGAGGAACTCGCAAGACTGAAAGAGACGACAGACAATACCTTCCCCCGAGTAGGCCAAGCTCACCGATCTCTCCTTGACTCATCTGCACACAAAGAAGGTGCAGGTCCATCCATCGATCCCGCAAAACGGCCCTCATCGCCAACAACTTGAGTCCTGATAGGAACTCGCGCCGTCAATTCTCCGTGAGCACTGGAAATTTTTCCGGTGTCCCGTGGACATGCCAGAGTTCCCGAGAATTCGCCGAGCACGCACTCAACGCCAACCCCGACGCAAGGCCGATTAAGCAAACAATCAGCGATCGTTCGAGCCACGGCGAAGCGTGAATGGAGATCAATAGACTCTCGAGGCCAAATTCATACGCGAGATCAAGGAAAGCACTTGGCTCGCCAATACATCTTGGTGCCAAAAAGGACACAGATATCCTACGGATGTGCGTGGACTTCACTTCTTTAAACAAGCACTGCCCAAAAGATCACTTCCCGCTACCACAGATCGATCAAATCATCGACTCCACCGCTGGATGCGAGCGCCTCTACTTCCTTGATGCCTACTCAGGCTATAACCAAATTCGAATGAAGGAGGAATACCAAGAGAAGACCGCGTTCACAACGCCCTTCAGTGTGTTCTGCTACAACACAATGCCCTCCGGGCTAAAAAACGCGGGAGCCACCTACCAGCGATGCATGCAGGCTTGCCTCAAGGAACAACTAGGTCGCAACATCCAAGTCTATGTCGACGACATAGTAATCAAGACCAAAGAGGAAGCCTCTCTAATCGATGATTTGCGCGAAACCTTCGCCAACCTCGATCGCTACCGGATCAAGCTCAATCCGGACAAATGCGCCTTCGACGTACCATCTGGGCAGCTACTCGGATACCTCATCTCCACGAGGGGGATCGAGGCGAACCCGAAGAAGATAAAAGCCATACTGGCCATGGAGAAGCCGAAGAACATAAGAGGCGTCCAGCAACTGGCCGGACGAATCGCGGCCCTCAGTCGATTTATCAGTCGGATGGGTGAAAAGGCACTTCCCTTCTACAAGCTCCTCCGCAAAACCGAAAAATTCAAGTGGACCAATGAAGCACAAGAAGCATTCGAAGATCTCAAGCGCTTGCTATCCACTTCGCCGGTACTGGTGACTCCATGAGAAAGCGAACCACTGTTGCTGTACATCTCCGCCACCAACCAGGTGGTGAGCACGGTGCTCGTCGTCGAGCGAGCCAAGGAAAACAAAGTCCACGGCGTACAACGCCTAGTATACTACCTCAGCAGGTCCTCACGCCAACAAAGCAGCGGTACCCGCACTACCAGAAGCTGGCGTACGGCGTCTTTATGACCGCCCGACGACTGCGCCACTACTTCCAGGAACACCCAATCGTGGTAGTCAACGACGCCCCGTTGGGGCATATCCTCAATAACCCCGGTTCCACGGGGCGAGTCACGCTTTGGGGAATAGAGATGTGTCCACGAGACATCACATACGAAAAGCGCGAAGCCATCAAGTCGCAAGTGCTCCCTGACTTCCTCGTGCACTGGATGGAGAACCAACTCCCGGAGAAGCCAGATATGTCCTACCTCTGGACAATGCACTTCGATGGGTCCAAACAGAAAGATGGAGCAGGCGCAGGTGTCATATTGACATCACCTCAAGGGGACAAGCTGAAATATATCCTGCGAATGTAGTTCACAGCCTCAAACAACGAGGCTGAATACGAGGCCCTGTTACATGGGATGAGGATGGCAAAAGCCTGTGGCGCCAAAAGTCTCATCATATATGGCGACTCCAAGTTGGTCGTCAATCAAACAATGCACGAGTGCAACGCACTGAACGGCAACATGATCGCGTACCGCGACCTCTATGACACACTCGAAGGAGACTTCGATGGTTGCGAGTTGCGACACATAGGTCGCGAAAGCAACGAGGAGGTGGACACACTCGCCAACATAGGCTCTACCTGCGCCCCATACCACCTAGAGTATTTCTCGAGCGCATATGCGAACGCTCCATCAAGCCAAAGGCCGCAGAGAAGAAAACAAGCGCAGCAACGGACTCGGGGGCTACACCACCCAATGAGCCAATGACACTCGATGACTTGGAGCTAGACACAGGACTCGAGGGACCAATGAGCATCATGATGATCGAACAATCTTGGACGTAGTCGTACATTACGTACCTCCTCAGCAAGAGACTACCAAACGATCCGACAGATGCACGTCACATCGCCCGACGCTCCAAGGCATTCGCCCGTTCTCAACGGCGAACTGTATAAACGCAGCATCATAGGAGTGCTACAACGATGCGTCTCCCTGGCTGATGGCAGAGAAGTTCTCCTCGACATCCATGAAGGGACCTGCGGGCACCACGCCGGCAGTCGCGCCCTCGTTGCCAAAGCTCTACGAGCTGGATTTTACTAGCCCACGGCCATGCGTGACGCCAAGGACATAGTCCAAAAGTGCAACGCTTGTCAGCGATTCGCGGACAAGCCACATGCACCAGGCGCAAAACTACGGCCTATTCCATTGGCCTGGCCCTTCGCACAATGGGGGCTCGACATGGTGGGCAAACTCCCAAGGTCCTCGCAAGGAGGCTACATCTACCTCTTGGTTGCAGTCGACAAGTTCACCAAGTGGATTGAGGCCACGCTAGTGACCAAACAGTCAGGCCACAGTGCGGTCAAGTTCTTCGAGTCCATTGTGTACTGCTTCGGCGTGCCGCACAGCATCATCACTGACAACGGGACGAACTTCACATCCAAGGAGTTCCAAGAATTCTGCGGAAACATGGGGATCAACATCAGTTACGCCTCAGTCGCGCATCCACAGACCAACGGTCAGGTGGAAAAAGCAAACGGGCTCGTCTGCAGCGGCATCAAGAAGCGACTCCTTCGACCACTCGAACAAGCCGCAAGTTGCTAGCTAGATGAGCTCCAATCCGTACTCTGGAGCCTACGTATAACTCCAAACAGCGCCACGGGCTACACGCCATTCTTTATGGTGCACAGAGCAGAAGCAGTACTACTCGCCGAAGTGAGGTACAAGGCGCCGCACGTAGTCGCTTACAGCGAACAAGAGTCCTCTCTTGCACTCGAAGACTCCGTCGACCTCCTCGACGAGGCAAGAGAAATCGCCGCAGAAAGATCCACGATCTACCAGCAGAACCTGTGCAACTACCATAGTAGAAGGCTTCGCTCCAGATCCTTCGTCGATGGTGACCTGGTCCTGCGACTGAAGCAGCAGGGGCATCTCAAGCTTGAATCCCCCTGAGAAGGACCGTACGCGATTACAGAAGTAATCCCAGGTGGCGCCTATCGCCTTCAAGACTTAGAGACAGGAGTCGCATACTCCAACCCTTGGAACGTCGGACAACTACGACGCTTCTACCCCTAGTTGTTTTACTTTTTACATTGCAAATAAGGCTACTCAGCCAAAGCTACTTAGCCACACATTGTACCTCGTACTGCTCTTCAAATAAATAAAAGCTAAGTGCCCCAAAACTCTGTGTTTTTCTTTCACTTTTTTCAATTTTATACTCGGGGGCTATGCCACCCTACCTACATGTGTTATTCGAACCAATAAACGCGATATCCTGAGTAGCTGGAACATCAATCGAACCCCTTAACGCAAACTCAACCCAGCCGCAACGCGCCTGGCAGGTTGACAAAGGGATGGCCAGGCTAACGAAAAGGAATCGCATAGTGCAACGCACCTAACGCTGACAAAGCTGTTTGTACACATTCAACAATAAATTATCTACAAATACATATGAACTTTACAACACAAGTATACTTATGTGCAGGATACATATTTGGCTACCCTTGCAGCAGAAGAACATTAGTTTGTTCCTCGAAGAAGTCGACGATCTCCTTAGCAGGGTGGTCCACCGCCTGATAATGCGGCACCATATTCCAGGAAGATCCTGCTGGTGGCGCCGGTGGCCCAGAGGCAATGGCGGCGACATCCACGTCAGGCCTGTGCAAATGCACCATTGAGAGCGCAGCCTTGGCACCAGCCACCAACTGCTGCCTCACGCACTAGCGAACCGCGGGCGTATCTTGAAATTTGGCCAGGAGAGCCACCAGGCTTGATGGAGTGTCATCCAACGGGAACATCGCCCGATAGATGTTCTTCAAACATGACTGTGACTTCTTCAGGAAGAGCAGCACTCGCGAAGCGTGATCCTGCAGGGTCGCCAATACAGTCGCACGATCGTGATCTACCCAGAAGTATCCACTCTCTTGAAGTTGCTCCTAGGTGAGATCATGAAGGCGGATGGCAATCCTATCCCTCTCCTCCCATGGACGGCGTGCGCTAACAACTACACGAAGCAGCACCAACAGCATGAGTACAACGTACCATTGCGACTAACTACAAAGGAAAAGATGAGGACGAGCAAACTAACACTTAAACTGGTCGCCCAGCCGCGTCACCTCGCCAAGGAGATATTGCTCGCGGGCGGCGGATTTTTTTGCCTTCGACTTCCACACGTCCGCATTACCATGGATCAGGGGCAACTCACGCTCCAGCTGCTTCACGCGATCACGAAGTCGCGACAGCAAGGATAGCTCCTCTACCCTGGAGCGCAGTGGTGCCACTGTCTCATCAAGAGATGGTGAATCCTGGTTTTCCCCCACAGGACCACTCGATGTTCCCTACCACAAGTCAAGACAAAAGCAAATAAGGCAACCAAATCAACACAAAGGCAAGGGGAACAGACGCATTCAAGATAAGCATAAGTGTTTACAAACACACTCGCCAACAGGCACGTCCTTAGACTAAAAGGGCAACTGATCAATTATTACAACAATTTAACTACGGAGCAGCTGGCTTCTTTGACTTCGACGGCTTCGGGGGCTTCATCAAGTCCGTGGCAGTATCAGATGCCATAGACTTTCCGCCAGCCCCTGAGGCCGAAGCTTTCGCCGCCTTCTTCGCACGTTGGAGCTCCTCCGAATACTTGGCAACAATATTTATCAAGGAATGGCCATATTTTGTGCAAGCAGTCGCAGAGGGAGCGAAGACTACGTGCTGACCATCCGTGCCAACAGGCATCGTCTTTGACACCGCAGAGGGATCTATTTCGACTCAGTGGGCTTGCACCATGGCAAGTGACATGGTCGTGCCAGCCGCTGGAGGAGTTCTTATGCGTGGCACACCCCCGGCGAGCGACTCCACCAGCTCTTCCACATTGTCGACTAGCTCCGCCTTCGGCATCAACTCCTCCCGGAGGAGACTAAGGGTGACCTTGGCCTTGGACAACGTATTTTGGAGAGCAGTGCTACGATCCTCGACCGCAGACACCGCGCCCTCTAGAGGGTCATCGCGACAAAGGGCTTGCGGGTCAAAGCTCAAATCGCCAGCATCTGCACAGAAAACCCACGCATGGATGAAATCTATAGCGCCACCAGAAAAAACTCTAGATGCAGAGAGGAACATCAATAAAATATCTACCAGTAAAGGTACCTGAGAGGGCCTTGGCGACTGAGAACAGTTGCTCTTCGAACAACTTTTCCCTGGCCACAAAGGAGGCGCGCAGATCCTCTTCGCGCTTCTGGGCATCGTCACGAGCCGCGATTGCCTCGTCGCGCCCCTTCACAGCTGCGGCTAGTGTTTTCTCCAACGTGGCGACATTGCGCAGTAAAGCGTTATGCTCAGCTACATGGCAGTCAATAATTGGCTATCAGTCAATTATATCAAAACAGAGAGAAGACGAAAAGAATAAGTGTAGATCACTCACTTTCGACCACGTGGTGACGCGTCTCCAGCATTGCATGCTGGCGATCCATCGTCATCACCTGCTCCGCTACCTGCACGGCTTCCTTTACAAGGAGCTGTCACACAAAACAAGGAGTCAGAAGAAGGCAGCAGAAGGCGTTGACTTCCACATTAAAAAAGAAGGAAAGATATACTTACATGGTCCTCTAGCGACTCCGAAGAAGCTTGCTAAACCGTCATCCGAGCAACCATTCGATGCTCCCCTACGTGAGGAGAGCTCGAAGAATTGTGCCCGGAGTGGGCCGCCGCCGGAGGAGAAGGAGCGCGCTCGACCTCTACCTTGCCCCTTGAAGTTACGACTCCCGATTCTTTCAAAAACTCGATGTCGCCAGAAGATGACGACGCCTCTTGACTACAAGACCAAGTTCACATTGAGAAAAGGGCAAACTCCAGGACAAAACCAACAAGAAGAAAACAGCAAAGAATGAACGACCCAGCAAACTTACCAGTTAAAGTTGTCAAGATCAAACGTGGCAGCCGCCGATTTCGACGAAGACTCCTTGGGCAATCGCATCTTCTTGCGAGAAGACGGTGCCACAGTCCTCATAGGAACGGCTGGAATTGGCGACTCCGCGCCAACAGCCGCGCCTCCTGGAGTCGAAGGAGTCGACGCGTCGGAGTCCTCGCTACGCGAACGCTTGCGAGTATCCGGGCTCTCGGACTCGGGGGCTTCCTCTTCCACATCAGAAGGGACAGTCGACTCAGACTCGTCCTCTTCCAAAGCTTCACGAGGAATAACCCCCTCAGGGAGAGGAGGCATACAAGGCGACACCGCCCAATCCTGCATACAAACAGAACAAGTAAGCAAACAGAAAAGCAATCGTGAAAATAAGCTACTGCGTAGCATAACTATACCTCGGGAGGAGGATTCGAAGCATCAAAAGGAGGAACAACTGGTTCGCTTGGAAGCACATCCTTAATAGTGCACTTCGTAACCAGTCGAATCCTCTTATCCACCTCACTCGCGGACATGCCATCGGCAGACACGCGAGTGGCATCATCAGGGCCACTCCATTGAAACATGGGATGGACTCTAGCTTGGAGAGGCTGGACGCGACGGCGCAGCCAAGTCCTGATAAGAGCGCAACCTCCCTCTTCTGCGCCTATGCAACTTTCGAGGTCGCAGACGCGCTGATACAGCACGTCCGTCTCTGCGAGTTTGCCAGGCATAACTACGTTCTTCCAAGAACGCATCTTCTTGTAGGGAGTCGCCGGATCGAAGGGCGCAAGTCCAAAGTGCTCATCTTTGGCCTTCTGATCGCGGACATAGAACCATTTGTCCCTCCATCCCTGGACGGACTTGGTAAGCTTGATTTCGATGTAGGTGGCGGATGGGTCGACATGGATACCGCAACCACCTACGTCATAAACTAAAGAGCCAGAGGCGGACTGGCGCTTCAATTTAAACAAGCGCTTGAAAAGGCCAAAGTGCGGCTCGATTTCGAGCCAGCACTCGCAAAGAGTAATGAAACAGGTGATGTGGAGAATCGAGTTTGGGGACAGCTGATGGAGCTGGAGCCTGTAGAAACAAAGGAGACCCCTAAGAAAGGGGTGGAGAGGCAAATAATGGCCACGAATGACGAATGCAAGAAACATCACTCGAAAACCAGCGGGAGGCACAGGAATGGTCTCACTGCTGGGGACGCGCGAATCGGCGACTGCTGCAGAAATAACTCTGTCTTGGCGAAGAATACGGAGATCCAACGCCTTGATGATAGAAGGGCTCCATGCGCCATTGGTCACACGGGTACCCGCGACCTTCTTTTTCCCGCCGGCGGCGGCACTGGTGCCCGTAGCAGCAGGGCCACCCTTCTTCTTCGTCGCGGCAACGGTGGCCGTGGCTTCAGCGGCAGAGCCTCCTTTCTTCTTTCCCATTGCACGGCGGTGATGAGAGCGCAGAAAATAACTTGGAAACAAACGGAGGTGGTCCAGAGTTGAGGAGGAGATGAGCACAGGGAAAAGCAGATGAGCAGCAGCAATGGCGATGGCAGCGAGGAAGAAAAGAGTGTAGATGGAAAATTACCGCCGTAGCACCGCTACTTAACCCCTAGGAGATGTAATCCAACGGCTCACAAAAACCCTACTGGACGCGTGGCGTGCATCACGCTCAACATGTGGAGAAGAGGAAGCGTAAAACCGTCCCTCCACTACTCCCATTACGCGCGGAAATCGAGGAGGCATAGTTAATAATAAGATTACGCACGCACAGTCAAATCAAAGTAAGAAAGTGGGACCCACCGCTTGTCACGTCCCGTCAAAATCGCTCACGCGGACAACTGAGGTCATGCAAGCGTCAGCACTGACGTCATCAAAGGCTACTTTAGTCCTTGCTGGAGTCTTCGACTCCACCAAGAACTCGGGTGCTACTCCCATAGGGAGCGCTGGCCGCGCACCCTACAATTTTTTATTTTCTTACTGCAGGGATATAGGCAATCACAATCAAACCCAACCACTCGAATCACGATTCGACTATGGACATGGGTTACTCCCATAGGGAGCGCCGGAAACAATTTCGACTGAAACAAACAAGCAAAGATGACAGTAGTCGCAAAAGTTCTTTAGTCCCTGCCTGAGTCTTCGACTCAACCAGGCACTCGGGGGCTAATCCCATAGGGAGCGCTGGCCGCGCACCCTATGATTATTTTCACAAACACTGTGTGTTGATAACAACCACACTCGCAGATCATGGTGACACCGCCTCATAATTTTCCCTACAAAGAGATTACATGTAACATCCCAAAACTTTAATCCAAGGTTATCAAGATCAAATCATCCAAAATTAGGGTTAACAAAAACTTTTCCAAATTTAAAATGAAAGCATTCATATATGTATGCATTTAAAATAGGAGTTGTTTGAATTGCCATGATTGATTGATCCAATGCTTGTAAAATGTTTCTTAGGTGATTGAAACATCATCTACATCATTCCCAAACTTTTCCTAAAGAAAATCAAATAAAAAAGAATTAAAAAGAAGGAATGGTCATTTTGGCAAATTTAACTCTCATGCCTACTTTGGCTATTCCTAGTACTCAATTCTTAACAGAAACAATTCTTGATCTTTGCACCCCTTGCTAGTACACATAATGAGGTACCAAGGCCCACCTTTTGATCTGCTAAAAACATTCTGTTAACTATTTTAAATGACAGTTTAAAATTGAATCTAATGCATATGCATAAATCACCCCTATTTCAAAAACCATCTATTTGAGCTCCACTTTCAAAAACCTTGCAACCAGAGACTACCTATCACTAGTGGAGATCACTCAAAATTTTTGAAACCAAAATTGAAAACTTTCTTTCATGCGGCCATTTCATCAAACACTTGGCATGCATAATCTCTACTCTAATCCTAGCTCACTATTTACTATAGGGTTTTTTCCCCAATTGATCCCCATTTAATCCCCTTGTCCCCTCTTGATCTAACCAGAGCCTAACCAGCCTCTTCCCTACCCCCTAGCTGCACTGCCATGCCATGCCGAGCACCACCTCGCCGGCCGACAATGCACTTGCAGCAGCAACCCTCTCCAGCCCCTCTCCTCATGTCTAGCAGCTTGCCAGTGGTCCACCTCCACCGCCCAACCAGCCCCAGGCCAGAGACAGAGAGCAGAGCAGCAAGGAACCGCCACGCCCAGAGCTTGTCGAGCATGCCGACGCCGCCCCCAGAGCACGCCATGTCCCCGCTCGCACAGACCATCCCTTGGCACCAGCCCGCGCCCGCCGCTCCACCTCGACCTGGAGAACACCCCAGACATCCCCGTTCGCTGTCCAAAGCCTCACAGCCACCGCTCGCCGTGGACACCGCCGGTTCGGCCGCGTAGAGCGCCACCTCGCCCAGACCACGTGCCACCGTCCCTACGGCCGCATTCAATTCCTAGAGCACCGTCAGGGAACCGCCCATCGATCGCCACCCCTAGCCATGCCTCTACCCCGTCGTAGCCTTGTCGCCGGAGTCGCCTGGCCATCCCGCTCGGTCTCACCATCGGGCCTATAAAAGGAGCCCTCCCCTGCCTCTTCTCTCCACACCATTCCACTCCCCTCACCTCTCTGAACCTCACCCACCTCTAGTCGGAGCAAGTGGAGCAGCAGCTCACCGGAATTGGAGCCGGAGCAGCCGCGACAGGAGGAGAAGGGCGCCGTTGATTGCGACCACTCCAAGCTCCGCCGCAACCGTGCCTCGCCTCGCCGTCGTCTTCCACGTCGTTTGCCCGCCTCCCCGACCCCGCTAGAGCCCTGGTACGCCCCTAGTAGACCCCCACCGAGCCGCTAGGGTTCGAGCTCGCCGGCGACATGTTCGTCGTCGACGACGACCCTCAGCCGTTGATCTCGCTTCTAATCCTACGACCCACAACGCGCGTACCGTTTCGCGTTTTAAGTGCCGCTGACATGTGGGACCCCCCTTTCAGCTGAGCCCCACGCTGCGGAGCGCCACTGGGCCGACCCAAGTCCTTTCCCGTGCTAGCCCATCGATTCAAATCTGGATTTTTCTTTTTAGTTAAATCTAGTTTGTGTCCACTAGTTTGAAAATCAATTTAGAGAGTTTTAGAAATCCAAATTGCATGAAACCAATTTTGTCTGAAAAGTATTAAAATGATCTATCCAAGCCCGTTGGATTAAATTCAGTTAGAGTTATAGATGTCTCCTAATAAAAATAACAAAACAGAAGCTTTTGCAACTTGCAACATTTTTATAAAATCAACCAAGTTAGCTTTTGAGTTGATTCCAACTCTCAAAAATCACATTTCATCATATCTATCTAAATATGTAATAATATTAAGGTTTACATGCAGTGACTTTGGACTAGTACCAAAATAATGCTATATAGGCATTTCTAGTCACTTTAAATCATTAAATAATGAACTTAAACCAAAGTAATATTGATTCAACCCTTAAATCTCATTCCCACATGTTAGAATATGTGGTGATGACATGTGTCAACATGATCCCATGTTTCAAGTGGTGAATATTAAATGTTAGTTAATTTTTCAATGAGTAGAAATTACTTTTCTAAAGTAAAAAGGTTAAAACTATTGAATTAAACTTGTGATGTTTGTGATGATAATAGATCATCAAATGTGGGTTTTAGAATGCTACTTAGCCTAGTTAAGTATTGTTTGGTGATTGTGTACTTCCTATGTATTTATAGACGCTAGTACCGACCAAGCTTTCGAGGAGGAGGAGTTCTACCAAGAAGAAGAAGAAGAAGAAGAAGAAGAAGAAGAAAACTTCAACCACTGCACCAACCAAGGCAAGCTATTGTTAGCAGGATAGAATTAAGCTAGATGAATGAGCAAGGATGCGTTAGGCATGCTTTGATCACACCCCTTTTAACTATTAGTACCCCAAGTCTTACCTACAAGTTTAACTCCCCTTAGTATGCAAAGTTCCTTACTTATTTTGAAGGTAGCACAAAAAGTATAGAACTTGACCTACTTAGAAACCTTTAGATGTCATTCTATGGCATGAGATTGATCCCATCTTTCCCCTTTAGTGAACACTCTTAACTTAGTATATTAGAGTAGATCAAAAACTTGAGTCACTTTAGATGGGAGCACTTGGTGAAAATGAATTGTGAAAACCTTGGAATGATGAGTCATTCTATTAAGATGTTTTGACATGTGTTGAGAGACACAACTGGTTTATGATGATGAAAATGATGAGGCATGAGCGTTAACCCTTTTATAAAACTGATGGTTGGATTCGGATGCGATACCATTCCAAATTTACTGTACAACCACACTACCTGAATTGGGTAAGGCTTAGCTAGAAATTTATATGCATTAGTATTAGTTCCCTCACGGGAGAGGTTTGAGCTGAGGCTACCTCTCAATGTTTTCCACCTATGAAGTGCCCAAGATGACTGATGGTCATGGTTGGGAGGCCATGCTCATAGGAGAGGTGCTTGTACTAGGGTGTGTAAAGGGAAGGTTATGTTTGATTATCTGCATACTAAGTATGATGATTCAGGGTTATCCCTGACAAATGTATCGAATCTTGTGGTGAAAGTGTACCACCTCTGCAGAGTGTCAAACTATTCGAATAGCCGCGTCATGATTATGGACAGTTGGAATGGCCATACTGTTTCGTTGTCAGATGTTTTCTAAATAACTTGAAATGAATGATGAACTTTGACTTGACCACAACAGGGTTGTGTTGATGATAATAGCTTCCCAACTTAAGTGATTCTAGAACTTTACTTTATCTTTCTTTGCTTCTGAACTCAACTTATGTTTCAAACTTAACTTGATAGTTAAATTAGATTCAGCACTTTAACTTAGAATTATAGTACCTGTTAATAGTAGTTTGCAAGTACTTGAAGAGTACTCATGGCTTTTGTCCCTGGCTATTATCATGGCCAGACTATGAAGGAGATTATCAAGATGATGGTCAGCAGGATGACTATTATAACTAGGACTATTCGCTTCGTCGACATTACTCGTGCCCTCAAGATGGACCCCACCGCTATGCTTATCTTTTATTTCCGCTGCTTGTTGTATTAAAGACTGGATCATGAGATCCTTATTTGTGTAAAACCTTATGTATGGTTTGTAATGGATGATGTACTGTGATATCCAATGCGTTATGTCTCGTAAAAATGGTAATCCTGGGATTGCGAGGTAGGGCATAACGGGCATCTGGGATTAAAAATCCGGGTGTTGACACTACATCTCCTGGGTCGCCTGAATCGTCTCCGCGATGATAAAATTCGGATGCCGCGCTTACAGCGTGAAGGTAAGACCTGAATAAGGCCTGGCAACGCATTTAACTACGCACTACCAGAAATATATCCGTGCCTGCAGGAACAATGAACATGCCTTGACGGACGCGTCGAGTGCTCACACCCATATAACTGGAATTCGACTCCTGTAAGACCTCCGTGGCCTGAGTCGAATTACACCAGCACTCTTCCGGATTTGAGTCCGGGGACTCGAATTTGAGTAGATTGCGTTGTTTCACCCTAAGGTGGTTAACTGATACCGATACTTCGGTTACATCAGGCACGTATATCAAAAATCCCTATGACATAAATAAAAGCAAATGAAAATGTACTCATTCGTGCACTCAAAGACTTAAAAAGGCCCCAATGAATCTGCGATTCCAATCGACACTGGGCTCGACATGGGTATACCCTACAGGTACTCGAGCTTGGTATATATGGTCCAAATACGTATAGGCCCACGGTGTCGCCAAGGCCCAGATGGAAGGACTCGAGTAACCTGCGGACTCTCGATTGCTTGAAGATCAAGAAAAAGCTAAAGATAGAAAGTTTGAAGGGGAAAACCCTAACTTGTAACCGACTCGACCTGCTACCCGAGACCTAGCCTATCTATATAAAGGCTAGTAGGGGCTAGCGAGGAGAACACGTGCAACCCTAGTTTCAACAACCTTCGCCAGATTACATCTGCGCACCATTGTAACTTTCGACTCCTTCAATAATTCCACAAGCAGACAAGCAGGAGTAGGGACCTCTACGAGGCCTAAACCTGGGTAAATCCTTTGTCCCCTGTGTGCTTGTTTACTAGCCGATAGATGTCTCCAGCGCTCCCTCCTTATCCAAAACCCAAGTCCATAACAATGGGCATTGATGAGTTAAACCCTCGTCAGATGGAGACTGACATTTTGTTGGTTCACATTGTAGGGAGTATATTCTCAAGCTTTACCTTATCGGAGACTCAGATGTTGGGCAAGTCATCTTCTTTGTAAAGGATTGCATCAAGAAACTCTATCCCAAGTATGATTCAGTTTACTATGACTCCAATTTAGTTTGAACTGAGTGTTCTGTGACGAACATGGTCTGCATTCTCTTAGGCTACTGGCATTCATCATCCATCTCTTAATCTTACGAATTTATGCCAGCCATTAGATCTCAATCTATGGTTACTTCCTTTATGATGATCTTTTGAACCCAGTCTGCTTACTAAAATGGACGAATAACTTTATAGTTGATGTAAATCGTATGATTCTGAAGCAGCTGAGATATGTATCTCCACTCAACTGATTGTTTTCACACACAGTAGATATGATGGTTGAATTGAAGAGGTATCTATCCTTCTTTATTGCAGATTTATTTCTCTATATGTTTTTACACCACAATTTCTCTATATTTTTTGAAAATACACATATCTATCAGCATTAGCTGCTCCCAGTATGATCATCCATAAACACGAAATCACATGTAGTATATGAATTTCACTTATTTCTGGACCGAGGGAGTACATCCTACCCACGAATGGAAATAAATGATGCTCTTGCTGTTTGGTAGCAACCATTATTTTTCCTACTTTGCACTATTGATTGTGGATTTGTGACTACTTTATATGTAGAACTGATGCATATCTTAACACTGAAATCACTTGGAAGTCCATCAAGCCAACCACACAATGCTGAAACTAAGTGTAGGCGGCAAGGTGAAGCACGCCTCTCCACCTATAAATGTTGACGTTGGCTTGGTTCTCTTTTGTTTGGTGATATTTCACTTCTTATTTTGTAGGACATGAATTTCGTGCAACAATTATAACTGCGATATTCTAGGGTGGATCAGGCTCTACGACCATGAGAGGTGGCATTGCAAACCATCAGGGACTATGGCTCTAGCTGTCGTCTGGGCGGTAGATGCAAAAAATTTCCCTTGGTTCATACTGTTTGTGACCTCAGCGGGTTGAGTCGGGTGCTGGTTCGCTATGGTTTCCCTCTAGCCTTGTCTTCCTTTTTCATGCAAGGGTTGTGGAGGCATGTAGAAGTAGGCTGTCCGCACCCCTAGAAGATGAAGGATCCGTGCATCAGGGTGCGTATCGTCTCTCTAAACCTCCAATTTTCTGATTTTTATGGCATTTGATTTTGGTGCTCTGATATAATTGTGTTGTTGGTGACATCCCCAGTCTGATCCGAGATATTATTTTAATTTTAGAGGCTCTGTACTATTTGTGTATTGGCAGCATCTCAGTCAGATTGCCATGAGTAATTTCAATAGTGAGAATGGTTGTGAGGATTACATTCCTTGGTTTCTCAATGATCTTTGATGGTGAAATTAGCACATTAATGCGTCTCAGTCTGATTGCCATGAGTAATTTCAATAGTGAGAATGGTGGCGAGGATTACATTCCTTAGTTTCTGACTGATCTTTGATGGTGAAATTAGCACATTAATGTCATTTCTAATTGTTATGTACGGCTTGAGGATGAAAGCATGCTTGCCATAATTAGTTTTCTTATTTTATCAGCATGGGATTTAGTTCGGTGTCTTGACGTAGACAAAATATTTTGGTATAGAGGTTACTGTATTTTGACCTAGAGAGAGTAATATGTGTTTCTATTTGTTAGCGTTATGCTTTTGTTGATTATATGTAGCCCATGCTTATTGCAATGGTCGGTTTTGTTTCCGTGCTTGAGCCTGCGTCCAATTTACATAGGTTAGGTTAAGCGCTTTTGCAACCACTAGCCTCCCGGCCATGCTTTACCTTAGTTATTATTTCCTCTCATACTTCCATGTTCATAGTAACTGGATTTACGGGATTGAAACTACTTTGTGGTTGTTCTCTCTTGATTCTCTAAACAGTTTCTCTATAGGTTGCTAGAAATGTATTCTTATCTCCAAAAAAAATGTCTTCAACTCACTATGCGGTTTGTTAGAAATATGAAGTTGGTACTTGGTAATGTAGAGAGCAACAATGTATCAAATCTTATTTCACTTGGCATCATTATTGACAGTAGATAAAGCCTACTATAAACATATCAACTTACAATCGGAAATAAATTAGGTGCTAGTACATACCTACATATTAGATCAGCATTTCCAGATCTAAGTGAGATCTTTTACTTTTGATCAAGAACCTTCTCAGGGTGCTAATAACCTCCCAACTCTAAATCACTTAGTTTTTCCTATCTCTTATGAGTTTCATCTAAACTTTTTATAGTTATTATAAATAACACAAATAAGTTTACATATTGTTGCAGTTACTGTTAGGCAAGATATATGTTATATTTTTGTGAAGACCTAACTTCAGTTAACTATATAAATCGTTCTATTTATCTAGATTAGATTAGTTTTTAACCATGTAAATTTCCTATTTTACTATGTTTATTGATAGAGCCCGTGTTCTTTTAAAATTGTTAAAAAATGTCTACTTAGTAAAGAAGGAATGAATGATATTGGTATGGCCATAAGGTCCGCCGTAACGTTTTTTGCTGCTGGCCAGCGGCAGTGTATTGCTACATTATCTCCAATGATCTAAGCCTTGTCTTGGAAAAGGTTGAACTGGCCTTGCATCAGCCATTAGGAGTGGTTCATTTGTTCCGTAGGTTTATTTTCTTATTACTACCATCCAACTTGCTTCAAGTCGGTGCTTCTTGGTATCCTTCTTAGGCTCTGATCTGTTGTCCCTATAGTTGTAGGTGTAATGCTATGCTCCATTTTCTGTTCCAACTACCTAGAATTTGTTTGTACATCTTCGTTACCTATGTGTTTGCATCTGCCAACATGCATGTTGCATCCATATTTACTTCATT
The DNA here is from genome assembly GCA_023614405.1 of Avena insularis. Lineage (NCBI taxonomy): Eukaryota > Viridiplantae > Streptophyta > Magnoliopsida > Poales > Poaceae > Avena > Avena insularis. The sequence continues at coordinate 251,501,395 of CM042696.1, forward strand.
ATACTGATACAAGATATTATCTCATGATATTTCCAATGGAAATATACCTATAGAAAGATACACCGTTAATTTTTGTATTAAAAACCTGCCTGAAGAAGATTTGTAAAGAGAAGTACAAGTTAAATTATAATATATATCTTGGCCATTCATGTCTCCACTCCTTATTATAATTGGTTGAGATTATTGTCACGGATGTAAGTTTATGTTGTGCTGCAGAATAATCAGAACTCTCTTCAGGTTGGACTATTACCACATAATAAAGTGAGTGCTTTATTTTTTTCTTATAGTTGGTTTGTAGCTTCTTCTAAATATACCGATCTTACCACTCGTGTATGTATTTTGCACCGTGAACTGCATAAGTCCTACTCATGTATGCGTTTATGTTCCAACTTCTAATTTGAGATGCGGTTTCTTTTTGTTTTATTCCAATTGTTATCCTTTGTAGGGAGCTTCTCTCCTACTGATGATAAAGGGACCGTTTTATTCCCTAGAGGTTATGTTAGCTCAGCAAGCATTATATGTTCCTTTTACCATTATTTTAACCAGCATGAGTATCCCTGATGTTGTGCTTAGCTACGTACAATGTCTATCCAAAAAATGACATATCATGGGGTGTTGTCAAAGTTTCATCAGGCTATTATGCCTGTAAATTCAGCACGTAATCTTAGTACCTAAGTGTCCTGATACTGTCCTCCTGTTTAAGCTGTTAATAAGTTGCCCCGATGTTGGAAAATTTTCATGGGATGACAAATATCAAGGTTAGCTTGGCAAGATTTTTTCAAAAGTCTACATTGACTAAAATGTTTATATGGTTTTATAATTTGTTGGTTAGATTTTAAGTTGAAATCACGTGGTAGAAATAATCCTTAGTTATTTTGTTATCTAAAGCGTGAGCTAACTTTTTAGGCAAAATTCAATGAGTATGAGAGAAAATCTATGATAATCGCTCAGACTATGAAACAATGATAGTTTGGAACACTACACTATGCTAGAACACCATGTGGGCGGCGCAGCGAAGCACACTAAGTCGTCTAGTTTTGAATTATTTTGCAGGGATTTGAAAAGAGATTTTGTGCAAACTTGAGGGAGAGAGGTTAGATTTAAAAGGTAGAGGATGCCCTCATAGATAATATGTGTATGTGCCAATTTGGGCATTTTACAAGATTAGTGGATTTAGGGTTTTAGAAAAGAATAAAAGCATTTGTTAAATATGGAACCCTAGCAATGGATCCCCATGTTGTAGAAAAGAAAATAGAGGGTTTCAAAGAGGGAGATAGGTAGTGGTGATAGCAACAACACAAGCAAGATACAACCAATGCAAGCTTTGATAGATGTTCAAATGCAATGTGGCATGATGACATGAGCATGATATCATGAGCATGATATCATGATGATGCAATAAAGTAAACTAACAAGTAGTTTCTATTTTAGGAATTCCTAGGGTGCTGCACCTTTGACTTGCGCATACCTCTTGAACTTGATGACAATGCTTCAAGATTCATCCAAGCTGGAATGCATCACTTGATCATTGTTGCTCCTGAAGACTCATAATTTTCTGCCCCATACACCACTATGGGATAGCTTCATTAAGACATGTCTTCACATGTCCATTATCACCAATATGGATGGCAATCTTGAAGCAAATCATCTTCTCGAGATGCTTATCTTGAACTTGTCCTTCTCAACCTTGATGACGATCACCACTTGATGTCATCCTCTCATGGGATATATGAGATCTTTACTTTTGATGCATGCCCATGAAAAGATACCTAACCAGTATAGATAACACAAAGGCACATATATAATGGGTTAGTTCATGAAGCATAATTGCCAAGCTTACCATACCACAAGATCCATGTGTTACGTTCTTTATGCTTCATGTGTTGACTAACTTGAAATCACCCTTCACTCTATGTATTGGTCAACCATGTATCTTCTCATCGTCCATCTGAATATCTTGAGGTACAAAAAGAACTCTTCATTTGATTACATTCTCTAAATCTTAGTCAACCATAGCTCACCTAATGAGGCTATCATGACACCAACTTAGAGCCATATCTAGAATTCTTATATTGAGATCACACTCTCAAGATCTTGATAATATCACATTCTTCACATCAACTCGATGATCTTGATGCCAATACTCGAGGTATACATTATCTTCATGGCATCCATACTTGAATCTAACACATGGACTACAGGCATGACCTATGGAATATTCCTTCATATAAAACTCAATGAAAACATTAGTCTATAGGGATTGTAATTAATCACCAAAACCACACATAGGTGCAATTACACTTTCACCAGGTTACTCGGAACATTCCCCATAACTATATCCATAGGGGCAATCTCTAACTCTGGATTGGCCAGGATAAAGATTGATTCGGATTTAGGTGATGGTTTTATGGATGGTTTCCAGAGATGTTCTAGAGCTATGCCCGGTGGGATTGACTATCTGGATGATCCTAGTTTGGATAGCACATCAGCTGCTTCATTCTCGGTGCGAGGTACATGGTGGAATTCACATCCCTCGAAGTACCCACTAATTTGCTGAACGTGAAATCTATACAAGACCATGTTAGAATCAAGTGCGTCCCAATTACCCCGAAACTTGCTGTACTATAAGGTCCGAATCACAAAAGCACTGAATCCGGCGAATACCAATTTCTTTTGATACCTTGAGCCCATGCACAAGTGCCTCATAATCGGCTACATTATTTGATGCTGCAAAGTGGATCTGCATCACATATATCAACTGATATTTCTTAGGCGAGGCGAGGACTATGTCGACACCTAACCCGGTTTTCATTTTGGATCCATCGAAGTGCATTCTCCAATAGTTGGGTCAGGCAATGGTGGCTCATATTGCATTTCAGCCCAATCGACAAAAAGTCGGCCAATGCCTGATACTTGATGGCATCTCTTCTATCGTACTGCGGTGCATATGGTGCTAACTCAATGTCCCATTTGACAACCCAGCCACTCGCATCTTTATTACCCATGATCTCCGATATAGGATCTTCACATATTACTTTTATAGGATGTCCTTGAAAGTAATGTTTGAGATTTTTAGCAGCTATATAGACACCATATGTCATTTTCTGATAGTTTGGGTAATTTTTCTTAGATGCTAAAAGCACTCCACTTAGATAATATACTAGCCTCTGCACCAACTTACCCTCTTCATCACGCTCCACCACTATCACGACACTTACGACTTGGTCTGTCGTTGCTATGTAGAGCAACATCGACTCTTTGGATAGTAGTGAGGCTTACACTAGTGTAGAGGCTAACTTATTTTTAAGCTCATGAAATGAACTATTCGCTTGAGGCGTCCAAATGAATTTATTAGATTTTCTAATCATTTGATATAAGGGCAGTGCCTTCTCCCCCAGCCGACTAATGAAGCGACTTAGCGATGCCAGGCAACCAGTAAACTTCCGGACATTGTTAAGACACTTTGGTAGTCCATTCATTCAATGGCATTGATCTTAGTCGGGTTTTCCTCGATACCTCGGCTTGATACGAGGAAACTGAGTAATTTTCTGGCTAGGACACCGAAGGTACATTTTTCCGGGTTTAATTTTATTCGGAACCTTCTTAAGTTTGTGAATGTTTGCCTTATATCATCCAGGAGAGTATGATTCTCCTTGGTTTTGATGACCACATCATCAACATATACTTGTACATTTTTACCAATTTGGTCATGCAAACATTTCTGCATACACCTCTGATATGTGGCCCCTCAATTGTGTAAACCAAATGGCATAGTACGATAGCAATAAGCCCCATATGGGGTAATAAAGGCTGTCTTTATTTGATCTGCTGGATTTAACGGTATATGGTGGAAACCAGGATACGTGTCTACAAATGATAAGAGTTCACAACCAGCAGTAGAATCAATTACTTGATCGATTATAGGCAAAGGAAAAGAGTACTTGGGACAAGCCTTGTTCAGATTTGTGTAATTGATACACATTCGCCCCACCACATCAATGTTCGGGTCAACCTTCTTATTTTCAACAAAAACCCAATTTGATAGCCAATCCAGGTGCAGAACTTCCACAATGAACCCAGCTGCGAGAAACCGAGTTATCTCATCACCAATAACTTTTATCCTATCTTCGGCGAAGCGGCAGAGAGGTTGCTTCACTAGCCTTGCATCTGGCCTGATGTGTAGAGAGTGCTCGGCCAGCTCCCTCGGAACACCCAGAAAGTCCCGTGTAGACCATGCAAAGGTATCCTGATTCTCACAGAGGAAGCTGACGAGCTCACTTTCCTATTTGTAGGTCAGGCCAGCACAAATTGTTGTGGTGTGGAACATGGCAGTACCATCGGGGATGGAACGAAGGGTACAATCAAGATGCTATCGGTGGCTACTCGCAACGGGTTGGGCACAGATAGTGCAAACACAACAATGTACCCACGTTCGGAGCCCTCTTGGCGAGGTAAAACTCCTACTCCTGCAAGGATCTACTATCAAAGGGGGCGAATGCCCAATATAGGTGCTCCTTGAGCTGTTTCCTTAGCTACTTCTTGCTTGGAATTCTCTAAGTCCTTCTTCTTCTATCTATCTTCTCCCTCTCTAGAACCCTAGCGCTACCCCCTTTATATACAGGTTGAGGAGGCAGCTTGTAAGGTGGGTTCTAGGGTTTACTGTTTGGATTTGGGCCTTACAAGGTGAGCCGGCTAGACAGGGACAAACGGTAGGCCCGGGTCTAGTCAAGCCTCCAATAAAGGGGAGGTCCACGCTTCAATGTCCAGCGCCCCTGCTTTACTCGTCATCCGGCTCTTTATCCGTTAACCAGTTCTTAATGCGTAAGCCGGGGCTTTCCTCATCAGCCCTTGCTTTGCTCGTCAGCCTCCAGCTTTGGCGCAGTTGTGCAGTAGCACCGGCCAGGCCTGCCAGCATGTGCGGTCAAGGGTGTGCTCGGCAAGGAGCATCATCCCCCCGTACCATGACCAGCGGATCCGAGGTGGCCGGCTAGGAGCGGCCTCCCAGTCGGTTCTTCTGGCTACCCGGCTAGACAGGCCAGCCAGGGAAACTTGAATGCAGGCCGGGTGGGGATTCCACCCGGCTGTGGCTCCTTGATCTGGGTCCAGACGGCATGTGCTCCTTGGAGCCGGCCGGTTGGTCCCGTCTTGGCCTATCCGGGGGTCATCCCCCCGACACTAGTCCCCGAGCGCGTTAGGACTTGGCCTCGTGGGGAAGTTCTTGCATGCTCATTTGAGATGATTGATGATGTAGATGCTTTATCATTTTCATTTGTCTCGTAGTATTTTCTTTGTAATCTTTGTCCTGTAGTCTTTGTCCTGTACCGGCTTGAGATTCTGTGTTGTTTCCCGGCTGGGGTTCACTGGCTACGGAGCCGATGGTCCCACCCACAGGGTGTGAGCGGTGATCCTCTTGACCGATTGCCTCACCCGGCCGGGAGAGGGATCGCCAGTTTGCTATCGTCGGTGCTTGCGTTAGCCATGCCTGCCATTTCTGGCGCGCGTCACGTTAGTTTGACTTCTGGGTCTGCCGCGACAGTTTTTTGGTAACGACGCGCATGCCCTCATCATTGTGTCCTCTTGGAGATCGTGGGCACGGTTTGCCTCCCGCATTAACTTTCGCTTGATCTTCTGTGCGCGTGGCACTGGCACACGCGATCCGCCTCGAACCGTCGTGGGGTGGTGGGGTAGTTGCTTGCCACGTGGCATAGAGGGAGGGAACCGGCGTGGTGGAGTGGGGGCCGTTGCTTTCCATGTGGCACAGAGGTAGGGGAACCATCATGGTTATTTTTCCCCGATAAATACATGCGCCAAGGAGCAGTGGTTCCTCACTTCGTCTCCCTGCACCTGCCTCCTTGTTCTCCCTTGCGCTCTAGCCTCTCACTGTCCCTCTGCACCACAACTTCTTGGTCGCCGCCGCTGCTCGTCTTCCTCGACAACAGGACCCCGTGCCTCCATCACGGCTACTTTTCCAGGCAACATGCTGCCCGAAGTCGCCGGTGGCTGGTGCGGGTCGTATGTGACTGAGGAGTTGGTGAAGAAGTACCGGCAGGGGAAGTTCCTCCCGTCAGAACGGTTGGTGAAGCACCGCCTCGCGCCGGAGGGCGAGCGGGTGCCTAACCCCCAGCCCGACGAGGCCGTCGTCTTCCTCGCCCACTTCGCTTGCTACCTTGGGCTGCCACTGAGCCACTTTGTCTTGGAGCTACTCGTCACCTTCGACCTGCAACTCCACCACCTCGGAGCCAACGCCGTGTCGATGCTATCGCATCACGCGGCCTGCTGCGAGGCGTTCCTCGGCGTCTGCCCCGATGCCTCCAACTTCTTGAAGTTCTTTTACTTCAAGGTCTAGGTGGTGGGGAAGGGCGGCCCGTTGGTGGAGATGGGCTGCTGCGCCATCTACCTGTGGCCATCAGCGCCCATACCGCACCTGGAGCTCCCCGACACCGTCAAGCTCTGGCAGCACTCGTATTTTTACATGCGCAACAACACGAAGGTGGACTTCATCAAGGTCCCCGCCTTCGCCAACGTCCCCTCCAGCCGAAAGGCCTGGACCGTCCAGCACTTGGGCGCCCAGGGTGACATCGACCGGATGGGCACCCGGCTGGCCGTCCTCGTGGATAAGGAGCGGATCACCGCCCGGGATATTGTGCTATCCTGGATGGTGAACCGCATGCTCCCGCTGCAGCAACGGTCACACAAGATGTGCCACCTCTCCGTCCATCTGGACCCCACCCAGGTGTCCCGGCTGGAGGTGCCGCGCGCCGCCCCCCGCGAGTGGCTCGCCACCATTTCGAAGGAGGCGTTGGAGGAGGACTGGGCGTTCTCCTACCGGCCGTACCACCGCGGCCGGCTTCTTCCAAAGGTATGTTTTTCTTGCTTTTCTCCGGGTGGATTTTCCTGAGGGACTCCCGTTTCGTGCCTCTTATTTTCCCTTGTTGAGTAGCTTTTCACGGCGCAGCTAGCGGAGGACGGTATGGGGACACCGAGCTCCCCAACTTCACCGCGGACTTCAAGCCGGTGGAGGCGGAGCGGTTCCCCATGCAGGCCGATGAGGGCTACGAGTTCCCACCAGGTGAGAATTTGTCCTCTGCCCTTGTCTGCCTTGCCCTTGTTATGCCTGTAGTCGTAATCTTGACGTTTTGCTTGCACTTGGAATAGCCACCCATGGCGAGGATGTGGACCTGGCCAAGGTCGCTGCGCCCAGGGGAGGGGGGAAGAGGGCCGCCACCACCGTCGCCGCTCCAGCCGGAGATGGCGCCAAGAAGGCGTGCTACCCCCGCCCTGCGGCCACCATGCCGAGCGTTGCCAGGTAGGTGCCTTTGTCTTCCTGGGACTTGTATGGACTTACTCGTATTTGCATTGCTCACTCCTTGTGTTTCTGCAGCGAGGCTATGTCCTTGCCCGACTCCACGACCATCGCCACCGCGTCCGCCCCTCCGCCTGCTGCTGAGGGGAGCATGCCGGCTCCGGCATCCGAGGCTGCGCCGGCTCCACGACCATCGCCATCGCCACACGCCCGCCTGCTTGAGGGGAGCACGCCCAACTCCGTGTCGAGGCTGCGCTGGCAGCCTGGCCCTGGACGCGGCAGCGACAGAGGTGGTGCCGAAGGACCAGCAGGAGACGCGATGCTTCATGGGCTGGGCCATCTCCGCTTGCTTCGAGGGTTTCTCCCGGCTTGCCGGTTTCTACTTGGGCATGCAAGCCGCCGTGCCTCCCTCCGGCTCGGCGGTGGGCACTGACTCCGGCACCTACCGGGTGTAGGAGCCAGTGGAGGTGCCACCGCCGAAAGCCCCCGTCCAGCCGGAAGGTGAACACTCCGCGGCTCAGGTGAGCGACGATGACCTCCAGGTCACCGGCTAGACGCCGGCTCGGGCCGCGCCGCCGCTGGATGCTCTCCTGGTGCAGTTGTCGGAGGCGGCGCCCCTGGCCGTTGGCCAGGCCCGCCAGCTGGTGGGGGCGCTGGAGCAGGGGCTCGGCCAAGCCAGGGCGCCGGGGGCCTCCGTCAAGGTATGTGCTCTATCGCCAATCTTGGTGCTTTTTCGCCGTCTTGCAACACAGCTGGCTCTTTTGATTCTTCTCTCCCTTTTCTTGTACAGAGGGCTCTTGCTGATGCCGCCATGACCTCGTGGGACCTAGGCTATAAGATTGCTCGCTCTGCCATATCTTCTCAATTGCGCGATTTCTCGCGCTTCTTGTTGAGTATTGGTTACCCTCCTACAGCTCTGCTGGTGGACCGGGACCGTGAGGTGGCCAGGCTGAAGGAGGAGGTCGCCCGGTTGGAGGAGTCCAACAAGACCCACTAGGACCAGATCGCCAAATTGATTGCCCAACAACAGCAGATGGAGATCAAGGCTGGTAGGGCCAAGAAGACGGCGGACACCCAGGCCGAGGCGCTGAAGAATCTAGAGGGGCTTTACGCCACCCAGGATCCGAACGGATCCGGACCAACATCTCCACCTAGGGGAGCTGGTAGCGGTCGTCAGCGAGGAGGCGAACTGGCTTCACGCCGCTGCTCTTGAGGTCTTCGACTACGTCTGGCCTGAGGTCGCCCCGCCTGCCACCATGGATGTGTTGGCCGAGCATCTTATGGGCCCTCCGGACCTCATGAATGTGGCCCGAGAGTGGACGGCTCGGGGCTGCACGGAGATGGTGCTGGCGCTACTGAAGTCTTGGTACCCGGACGTGCATCTGCGAAGCCTTTCCCGTGGGTTTCGGCAAGGGACCAGGTATGACCATCTTCGCGCCAAGGTTCCTGACATCCGCTCATGTGGCGTGATGATCGGGAGCTTCGTTGCGCTGGACAGGGACTTTAGCGACCAAGCCGGCACGGAGCGGTACTATCACAGCTCGGATGCGCCACGCACGGACGCTCCGGCTACACCGCAGACTGCCTCGACGGGCGTTGCCTCCCGCAGCCGCGCCCCAGCTGATGCCTCCGGCCCTTCTGCGCCCCAGTGAAGTTGATCCCCGGTATGCCGGGAGTATTTGTGATTTACAAACTTGTCTTTCCTTTGTGCCTGTGTGAAAAATTGTCCTTGTTTTGGTTATTGAACCTTTGTGGGAGCATCGCCTCCCTCTGTATATTTGCTTGTGCTCTTTTGCTTGCACTTTCTGTTTTGCATTTTCTGCATGCTTGTTTCTGTGTGGGGGAGCACGAGCGCACCCACAGGGTGTAGTCCCCGAGGTTCGGGCCGGCTGGAGAATACAGCCGGGTCGAAGCTCCTTTGTGTTGTCTTGTTTGCAGGTTTCTGTGTGGGGGCGCACGAGCGCACCCACAGGGTGTAGTCCTCGAGGTTCAGGTCGGCTGGAGAATGCAGCCGGGTTGAAGCTTCTTTGACTTGCTCTGCTACTGCCTAGAAGCTACCTGCCTCCGGCTTGGGTGTTCGCCATCGAACTTTGGCTCATGTAAGCATAGAAACAAACAAGTTGTTTGCCTGGTTAAGCATATGCAAGTTCAGACTGTAATATTAGAGTTACTAGTTTCGAATTTTTTTCTATTTCGCGCAAATCCAATACCCTTTTCTTAGTGAGATTGGCCAGTTTTGATGTCGTTCCCTTGCTGGATTTTAGCCGGAGTCGAAGGGTTAGCTTAGTAGGCGTACTGCACGATACTTCGGGTTTGGGTCATTGTCTTTGAGCGAGCGAGCGCAACCGGGTCGTCCAGACGTTTTTGTTTTGCTCGTGGCTTTTTTGTGTAGGGGCCTTTGAGCGTTCTACTCTTGTCGGATCTGTCAGCCGGCTTGCGGTCTGCAGCCGGAACCGAAGAGGAAGCCTTAGGAACCGTGTACAGTACTTCGCCGCGTGGGTCACGCAGCCGTCTGGGCCAACCGGCGAGTCCCCAAGACAGATCGCCGGCTCCGGGGTTAAAGTAATGCAGCCAGAAAACTAACTTGTGCAGCATGACTTGTTTATTTATTGCGGAGTCCCCGAGACTGTGTCGAGGCTCCCATGCTTGTTCGTTACATGAGGGTAAGATACATACACTTCTTGCTCAAGTGTAAAATGGGCGAAGCAGGCTTGCGTTCCATGGGCATTCAGTTTCTTCGCCTGAGCGATCCATCTTGTTCTTTTCCGGCTTGCGGGTGTCGATGTGGTAGTACGAGTTGTTCTGCAGTGCTCGGCTGATGATGAATGGGCCCTCCCAAGGCGGAGACAACTTGTGCATCCCCTTGGTGTCTTGAACTAGCCTTAGTACCAGGTCGCCCTCATGGAACGAGACGCTACGTATCTGGCTGGAGTGGTAGCGATGCAAGTTTTGCTGGTAGATGGTGGATCTGGACAAGGCTAGCTCGCGTGCCTCTTCAAGGAGATCGATACTGTCTTCTCGTGCTTCTTTGGCTTGCTGTTCTGTGTAGATAAGTTTGCGGGGTGCGTCGAACTCGATGTCAGTGGACAAAACTGCCTCTGCCCCGTAGACGAGGAAGAAAGGGTTATAGCCGATGGACCGGTTTGCGTGGTGCGAAGGCTCTAGAGTACAGCCGGCGGCTCCTCAATCCAACAGCCGGGGGATCGCATCAGTGGTTTGATCAGCCAGGGCTTGATTCCGGATAGGACCAGGCCATTTGCTCGCTCGCACTGCCCGTTGGACTGGGGGTGTGCCACAGATGCGAGGTCCATGCGGATGCCCTTGTCTCTGCAGAATCACACGAAAGCTCACTTGGCGAAGTTTGTGCCGTTGTCGGTTATGATGTTGTTGGGGTAGCCAAAGCTTGTAATTATGTCTGTGGAGAACTTGACCACTGTTGGTCCATCTAGCTTCTTTATTGGCTTTGCCTCTATCCACTTGGTGAACTTGTCCACCGCCACCAGCAAGTGGGTCATGCCGGATCTGGCCGTCTTGAAAGGGCCTACCATGTCCAGCCCCCAGACGGTGAACGGCCAAGTGATGGGGATCATCTTGAGTGATGCGGACGAAGTGTGCTTCTGCTGGCTAAACCTTTGACACCCGCCGCATCTTCCAGTGTCGTGGGCCAGTAGACCCCGTGGCGGAACGCCTTTGCCACTATGGCTCGTGACGATGCGTGGTGTCCGCATTCGCCCTAGTGGATTTTGACCAGCAGCCAAATTCCTTCCTCTTGGCTCACACATCGTTGATAGATACCGCCAACACTGCGCTTGTAGAGGTTGTTGATTATGGTGTATGCGCTGGGTCTGCGCTTCACCTGTCTTGCATGTACCTCTTCTTCGGGCAGCTCTCCTTTGGCCAGGAAATCCATGAACGGCTTGGCCCATATTGGGGTTTCCCGGATGGCGTACACCGCCTGCATCAGCAGATTCACTTCTGCCCGGATGACCGGGTCAGGCTCGTCCGGAGGCCGACCGGTGGAGCGGCGGAGCCGGCAACCTCTAGGTTGGAGGCGGCAGTCCCCGGGTGCGGTGCAGCCGTCACGGAGGTCTTGGAGCCAGCAGTCCCTGGGTGCGGTGAAGAAGTCCCCGAGTGCGGTGCAGCCGTCGCGGAGGTCTTGGAGCCGGCAGTCGCCGGGTGTGGTGAAGCAGTCCTCGGGTGCGGTGCAGCCATCATGGAGGTCTTTGAGCCGGCAGTCCCCGGGTCCGCGTCCAACATTATGGAGTCGGATTCGGGAGACGGCGTGATTGATGGCTTGCGCAGGTGCTCAAGGGAGACTCCAGGAGGAATTGCTTGTCTTGTTGACCCAATGTGGGCGAGCATGTCCGCGGCCTCGTTGTTTACCCTAGGAACATGGTGAAACTCGCACCCTTCAAAACAGGCGCATAGCTGCTGTACGAAGAAACGATATAGAGCCATGTTTGCATCTCTAGCATCCCAATCGCCTGACACTTGCTGCACCACCAGATTAGAATCGCCGAAGCATAGGATGCGTCGGATGCCTATTTCCATTGCCATCTTGAGGCCGTGGACGAGCGCTTCGTACTCAACGATGTTGTTGGACGCGCGGAAGTGGATTTGCAGCACATATTCCAGCCGGTCTCCTTTTGGAGACATGATGACCACTCCGGCTCCGAGCCCTCCATACATCTTGAAGCCGTCGAAATGCAGCTTCCAATGCATGGAGTCAGGGCAAGGTGACAGGTACTGTGTTTCTGCCCAATCGACGAGGAAATCAGCCAAGGCCTGAGAAAACCGTTCTTGGCTCGTACTGTATGTTGTGGGCAGCGAGCTCTATGGCCCATTTCGCCACCTGGCCTGTGGCATCTCTGTTGCCGATGATCTCCGAGAGTGGCGCTAGTGCCACCACCCGGATGGAATGTTCTTGGAAGTAGTGCTTCAGTTTCTTGGCGGCAATGTACACGCAGTACACTAGCTTCTGGTAATGAGGGTAATTCTGCTTTGAGAGCGAGAGCACCTCACTCAGGTAATACACCGGTCATTGCACCCGCTGCGCCTTTCCTTCTTCCGGCCTCTCCACCACCAACACCACACTGACAACCCTGTTTGTTGCCGTGATGTGCATCAACATGGGTTCCTTTGCTGCTGGTGCTGCCAGAATAGGTGGTGAAGTGAGCATGCGCTTGAGGTCGCAGAAGGCTTCATCCGCCTGTGATGTCCAGACGAATTTGTCCGTCATCTTCATGAGCTGGTACAATGGGAGTGCTTTCTCGCCCAGCCGGCGGATAAACCGGCTGAGGGTGGCTAGGCATCCGGTGAACTTCTGGACATCTCTCAAGTTCTTGGGCAGCTACATGCGCTCGACTGCGCCGATCTTCTCCGGATTCGCCTCGATTCCTCGCTCAAATATGAGAAAACCGAGGAGTTGGCCGGCTGGGACGCCAAACACACACTTCTCCGGGTTCAGCTTCATCTGGAACTGGCGGAGGTTGGTGAATGTTTCCTTCAGATCTTCAAGGAGTGTCTGGTGCTCCTTGGTCTTGACCACCACATCATCCATGTAGGCATGTACGTTTCTGCCAATCTAGGTCTGCAAACACTTCTGCATGCAGCGCTGGTATGTTGCTCCAGCGTTCTTTAGTCCAAACGGCATTGTGGTGTAGTAGTAGGCTCCGTAAGGAGTGATGAATGTTGTCTTTAATTGATCAGCGGGGTTCGGCCGGATCTGGTGGTAGCCAGAATACGCGTCCAGAAACGACAACAACTCGCAGCCGGCCGTGGAATCGATCACTTGGTCTATCCTTGGTAGGGCGAATGGATCTTTGGGGCATGCTTTGTTCAGACTGGTGTAGTCAACACACATGTGCCAACTCTTGTTCTTCTTCAGCACGAGAACGGGGTTTGCCAGCCATTCCGGGTGGAAAACCTCCATGATGAATCTGGCTACGAGCAGTCAGGTGATCTCCTCCCCAATTGTTCTTCTTTTTTCTTCCGCGAAGCAGCGCAGTGACTGTTTGACCGGCTTTGCATCCGGTCTGACATGTAAAGAGTGCTCGGCAAGCTCCCTCGGAATACCTGGCATGTCCTTGGGGGACCATGCAAAGATATCCCGATTCTCATGGAGGAAGTCGATGAGCACGCTTTCCTATTTGCTTTTAAGGCCGTCTCTGATCAGGAGGAACTTGTCCGGCCCGGCCTTGTTCAGCAGGATCTTCCTCGTGCCCTTGAATGGCTTGAATTGTGCCTCTCCGGCCGGCTTGGGCTCGCCAGCCGGCATGTCCTTCTGCAGGGCCGCCATGTTCTGCATGATTACACATTTTTATTCTGCGATGATCATGGCTTCCGCTATTTTGGACCCGTCTGTGGCATATTCCATAGACCGTCTGTAGCAACCAGCCACGGTGATGACTCCCTTGGGCCCTGGTATCTTCATCTTGAGGTACGCGTAATGTGGTACCCCAAGAACTTGGTGAGCACTGGGCGTCCCAGGATTGCATGGTACGCGCTGTAGAGGTTGACCACCTCGAACCAGATGGGCTCGCGACAGAAGTTGTCCTCCGTGCCAAAGATGACGTCCAGCCGGATCTTTCCGATTGGGGAGTGCGATGGGCCTGGGACGGCTCCGTGGAAGGAGGTGCTTGACGGCTCCAGCTGTGACTCCCTGATACCGAGCCGGTCGAGCGAGCTGCGGTATAGGAGGTTGATGTTGCTCCCTCCATCTACGAGGATGCGGGAGAATCTGCAGGAATGCTTCTGGGAAACAATGATAGGATCCAGAACCATCGCGTAGGTGCCTGGGTTAGGCAGCTCAGCTAGCTGGTCCTTCCGGCTCCATGCAACTTCTTGCTCCGACCATTTGAGGTACTGGGGAATGGGAGGAACGATTGCGTTCACTTCCGCCTCGCGATGCCTCTTGTTGTGCTTGGTCTCCGGCTCCGTGGTGAAGATGTGGTAGTTTCCCTCCTGGCGGGGGTAGTTGTTGTCGTCGTCTTCCCTTCGATGCTGGTTATTGCGATCGCCTGGTGGCCTGCCGGCTGGAGGAGGTGGTGCCTGTCCAGCCGGTGCGCCAGCGATCTCTGCCATTTTCTTCGTCTAGGTGCACTGGCGTGTGGTATGCATGGCCGGCTTGTTGCCTCTGCTATGGAACTTGCATGGCCCATCAAGCATAGATGGTGTACTTGGGCCTTGGAGGCCGATCATCAGGCTTCTATCTCCGGCTTCCGCCTGCAGCCGGATCCTCCTACACTGCCGCCACCTGCCTGGAGCCATATTGGTTGTCCGGCTTGTTGTCCTTTCTTTTGCCGTGGCGGTTATCATGCTGCCTAGAATTGTGGCCATTTCCCTCCTGCTGGCGCCGATCTACGGCGACGTCGATGATTATCTGCCCTTGGTCGTCCACCCGGACGGATATTTTCATTGTCGCGTCGGCCGTGGCGTACTTGTCCGTGATGGCCATGGTCTGTGCCATGGTTGTGGGTTCCACCCGGCAAAGCTTATGCTTGAGCATGGTGCCGTCTCTGCAGCCGTTGATGAAGAAATCAACTGCCTGATGTTCGCGTACCCCCTCATAGGAGTTGTGCATGCTCGTCCATCAGGTGATGTAGGAGCGATCGGATTCATCCGGGCCCTGCATGCAGAGAGCAAGCTCGCCAGGCCGGCCTGGGTGCTTGTAGGTGCCAATGAAGTTGCAGAAGAACGCCTGCTCGAAATCGATCCAAGCATTGATGTTGTTATCAGGGAGGCTGTTGAGTGTGAGAGGGGTGTAGCGTAATGCTACTCGGCGGTTGCCGTTGGCGATGCCTACGGCGGTGGTGTAATCCACCAGCCAGTCCCCCGGCTTGACCGAGCAATTTTACTTTGGCGTATCCCTTGGGAGCGAAAATCCCTTTGGAAATGGTTCGTTCCGGATGCATGGTCCGAAGCATCTTGGACCGGCTGGACTTTCTTCTTCCAGCGCGCGTGACTGGACCAGCAGGTCGATTCGCGCGCGCGCATCTTGCTATTCATCCGGCTCGAGCGGTCCTAGCCGGCCAGATAGGTGGGACTTGGGCAGCGCTTGACCTTTTCCGGCTTCATCACGGGCCATGTTTTTGCCGGTAATACCGGTTGCGCATTGTGCTCACGGCCAGGCTGCGGTTGCTCTCGCTTTGCTCCGCTTTGGGGATTCCTTGCTGCCACCTCAGATCCGATCCACCATCTGGGCGAGCCGGGTTGGTTCGCTGCTGCATGAAGTTTCTCGGCTCTGCCGCTTGTTCGCCGTGACTATAAGGATCTAGACATGCCAGCCGAGCAGCCTTTCAGTGGCTTAGTTTACAATCGCTACGCTTATGGTTTCTGAGGCGCAGTGCCGGACGCGATGCTGATGTTCAGTCCGCCGATTACTGTTCATCGTGTGCTGGGCGTTGTTGATAAGCTGCTGCAAGATGTTACGCTCCGTTTTTATCTCATCTGCCGTCATGGGGCGAATGCCCAATATAGGTGCTCCTTGAGCTGTTTCCTTAGCTACTTCTTGCTTTGAATTATCTAAGTCCTTCTTATTCTATCTATTTTCTCCCTCTCTAGAACCCTAGCGCTACCCCCTTTATATACAGGTCGAGGAGGCAGCTTGCAAGGTGGGTTCTAGGGTTTAATGTTTTGATTTGGGCCTTACAAGGTGGGCAGGCTGGACAAGGCCAAACGGTAGAACTCGTGGCGGGACGGCTTTGCCACTATGGCTCCTTGCCGGCTCCAAGACCTCCGCGACGATCTGCTCCACATCTTCCAGTGCCGTGGGCCAGTAGAACCCGTGGCGGAACGCCTTTGGCACTATGGCTCGTGACGATCCGTGGTGTCCGCATTCGCCCTGGATATAAAGGGGGTAGCGCTAGGGTTCTAGAGAGGGAGAAAATAGATAGAAGAAGAAGGACTTAGATAATTCCAAGCAACAAGTAGCTAAGGAAACAGCTCAAGGAGCACCTGTATTGGGCATTCGCCCCCTTTGACAGTAGATCCTTGCAGGAGTAGGAGTTTTACCTCGCCAAGAGGGCTCCAAACCTGGGTACATCGCTGTGTTTGCAGTATCTATGCCCAACCTGTTGCGAGTAGCCACCGATAGCATCCTCATTGTCCCCTTCATGCCATCCCCGATGGTACTGCCGTGTTCCACACCACGATAGTTGGCGCCCACCATGGGGCATAGTGCTTCGGCTGGGATCATCTTTCGCACAGAACTTCCACTCGTCGCTGAGCGAAGTCGCCCGCCTCGCCCTCACTCTCGCCCCACGATCGCGGCCTCGACAACGCTGGCCCCGCTTCTCGGCGGGGTTTTTTCAAGCTGGGCTCCATCATGCACTTCGGCGAGCATCGCGTCTACGTTGTCACCGTCCCTGAGGCATTCCCTCGTGAGGTCGTCACCATCTTTGGTGCGCCCCCTGGCTTCTCCACCTCGCGCATCACTAGCGGCAACGTCGAGGTCATGATGGTGGGCTCGGTGGAGAACCTTCGCCCACCTCTGGAGCGCAACGTGGACGGCAGCGCCACCAACTCACACCGCCTGAACCCGGACCTTATCAACGCGTCCATCGAGCACCTCCGCAACCCCATCACCCCCATCGAGGCGGATCCAGCTGCAGCCGCAGCGGCCCTGGAGACTACCCGCCAGAACCTTCTGGAGGAAGCTGCCAAGGTGGCGGCCGCCCAGCGACGGATGAACGCCACCATACGGGAGTACAACATCGTGCATGGCTTCGCGCGCTTGCCTGGCACTAGCCGCCTGGCCCAGCCACAAGGCTGGAACCTTGGTTCGGGGATGGATTGTGCCGCTGATCCGTGCACATCCGTAGTGCAGCCGGTCTACAACACCCCTGCCAAGAACATGAGGGCCATGGAGGCGGCAGTTGCAGAGCTAACCCACCTGGAGGGTGAGGAACTGCTCCGGTAACAGGCTCTTGTCAACATCCACCAGGGCGAATGCGGACACCACGCATCGTCACAAGCCATAGTGGCAAAGGCGTTCCGCCACGGGTTCTATTGGCCCACAACACTGGAAGATGCGGAGTAGATCGTCATGGAGGTCTTAGAGCCGGAAAGAAGCATCATCCCCCCATACCATGACCAGTGGATCCGAGGTGGCCGGCTAGGAGCGGCCTCCCAGCCGGTTCTTCTGGCTACCCGGCTAGATGGGCTAGCCGGGGAAACTTGAATGCGGGCCGGGTGGGGATTCCACCCGGCTGTGGCTCCTTGATCTGGGTCCAGACGGCATGTGCTCCTTTGAGCCGGCCGGTTTGTCCCGTCTTGGCCTACCCGGGGGTCATCCCCTGACACAAATTGTGATGGTGCACTCCAAGAACTGCTCATCAATCTGAATCTTCTTTGTGTCCTTGGTTGCCTGAAAAGATACACTGCCATGTGGGTTACTTATTGACGGTATACTCAGCTGAGCCGACTGAGCCAATGCCATAGCATCATGGATCCTCTTCTTCTCTTGAGCAATCACCAATGACTCGGCTAGAGTAGATCCACCCGAGGCACATTGAATGGAGCACCTAAAATTGCCTGTGTTGAGGGCTAACCTCGTGGGTGGCCCGATCTTTCACGAATACCCGTGGAAAGCGAGAGGGAGGTTCGAGGGGAAGAGGAAGGGGATGAAAACAATGAAATCACACACGAAGAACTCAATGAACACACTCACGCAAAGACACGCTACAAGCCAATAGCACGCCGGTGGCTACCGGTCCAATGCAATCCCTAGGACCGGTGTCAGGCAAAGATCTTTCTCTCGAACCGGCATGGCGAGCGGGAGTCTTGATGAGATCTTGATGTATTGGCAAAGGGCTCCGATGCCAAGGCCTTGTACAACGAGGGAGGAACGATGCAAACTCCAACTAGGTAGGGGATAATTGGCGCTCCTTTACCAAGGATCATGAGACTAGAATTAGGGAGATCCACAAGGGTGTCTTCTAATTCAATTATCCAAGTCTAGGGTTTACAATAGAGGTCAGAGGCTATTTATAGGCTAACCACTAGTTCAAGGGTACATTAGGCATAAAAGGGAAAGTCTGGACATATTTGGGGTTATATGGGCTAAAGGCCCAAAAGGCTTTAAATGCCTGGTCTCACTTACACCGGAGACTTCGGGGTGGCCGGAGACTCTAGGGTGGAGCACGGTCTCCAGGGCAGACTCTAGGGTGGTTAATAGAGATCTTAAATAGGCGGCCGGAGTCCTACCCGGAGTCCTGGGGGAAGAGACTCTGGGGTTTTAGGTCGTAGACTCTAGGGTGGAGAGGCTGGAGACTCCGGGGTGTGCGGAGATCCCTCGGGGTCGACGCTCTCCGGCTTGGTCTCCGGATGGGTGTACTGAACTCTCCTGGCTGGGGTCCGAAGACTGGTTCGGAGCTCAGGCCAGAGACTCTGGGGTTCGAGGCCGGATACACTGGGCTTCAGGGCCGGAGACTCCAGGGCTTCAACCTCAGCAACGTCTTCTTCTTGTCCAGCTCCATGTACTTCATCCATGGGGGCTTGGTGATGTGTTGGGGTGTCATAGCTGATAATGAATAGAGTAGTTGCATGAAGTAGCAAGGCATCCAAGGATGTATCAAAGTCACATGAGGAGAGGAGCGAGTTAACCTTATCTTGTAGGAGATTGGATCGGGCGCGAGTCATTGGTCTACTTGGGGGACTTGGTGGTGTAGATGTAGGGACGTCTATAGGACGGGCTACATCAGCTCCCCCCTCCAGAAAGATTCATCCTTGACTCTTCATGGTTATCATCTAGAACATCTCCATGGAAAGGTGAAAGGTCCTTGACATTGAATGTTGAGCTCATGAGGTACTTCGAGGTCGGTATGTCGATGACGTAAGCATTTTTGTTGATCCTCTTGAGTACTTTGAAATGACCATCTCCTCTTGGCTTGAGCTTGGAGTCGTGCTCCTTGGGGAAGCTGTCCTTGCTTAAGTGTATCAACACGAGGTCAACTTCTTTGAAGACCATCACTTGTCCTTGCTCAGTCTTGATGCTTGGCAAATGACTTGTTTCTCGATAGTAGCTCTTGTTTCTTCGTGTAGCTTCTTCATAGCTTGTGCGTGCTTGTTGACGTCCATGTTGGTGCGCTCGTGGAGAGGAAGTGGTAGGATGTCGAGCATGGTGAGGGGCTCAAAACCGTACACGACCATGAAGGGACTCATCCTGGTTGCGGAGTGCTTAACTCGATTGTAGGATAACTCGGCATGGGGAATGCATTCCTCCCAATCCTTTAGGTTTTTCTTGATCAACACACGAAGGAGAGTGCCGAGGCTTCGGTTAACAACCTCGATTTGTCCATCCATTTGTGGATGCGATGCGGATGAGAAGAGGATCTTGGCACCGAGCTTGACCATGAGTGTCTTCCACAAGTAGCTTGTGGATTTTACATAGTGGTCGGAGACGATTGTCCTTGGCACACCATGAAGACGAATGATTTCTCTAAAAAGAAAATTTGCAATATGTGAAGCATCGGCGGTCTTATGGTATAGTATGAAGTGTGCCATTTTGGAAAAGTGATCTACAACGACAAATATAGAATCATGATCATGCTTATACCTAGGCAATCCTAACACAAAGTCCATGCTAATCTCGGACCAAGGTGCATGAGCTATAGGCAATGACATGTAAAGACCAAATGGGTCAGACTTAGACTTAGCTTGAACACATGTAGTGCATCATTGAACGTAGCGCTCCACGTCTCGCTTCATCTTGGGCCAATAGTAATGAGTGGAGAGAATGTCCAATGTCTTGTCACGTCCAAAGTGACCCATGAGGCCTCCACCATGTGATTCTTAGAGAAGTAAAATTTAGAGCGACGACTTCGGAGTGCAAAGCTTGTTTTGTTCAAGTAGAAAGCCCTTATGCAAATAGAAATCATCAACTCCTTTGCCAATGGAGCACTTTGCGAATATTGGTCCAAAGAACAGGTCGGAAGCATACAAAGTTTTAATGTCATCAAGACCCAACACATTTACTTTGAGGCGCATAAGAAGGCATGTATTCTTGCGGGACAAAGCGTCCGCAACTAAATTATCTTTGCCATTCTTATACTTGACAATGTAAGGAAAAGACTCCGTGAACTCAACCCACTTAGCGTGCCTTTTATTCAAGTTGTCTTGGCCTTTGAGATATTTCAACTACTCATGGTCGGAATGTATGATAAATTCCTTAGGCCAAAGATAGTGTTGCCAAACTTGAAGGACACGAACTAAGGCAAAAAGCTCTTTGTCATAAATCAGATAGTTAAGGCAAGCACCATCAAGTTTCTCGCTATGGTAGGAAATAGGACATCCATTTTTCATAAGGAATCCTCCAATGCCAATAGCACTAGCGTCACACTCTATCTCAAAAGTTTTTGTGAAATCCGTTAACGCAAGAAGAGGTGCTTCGGTGAGCCTGTTTTTAAGTTCATCAAAACCTTTTTGTTGTGCTTTCACCCACACGAAGGTGACATTATTTTTAGTCAACTCATTGAGAGGACAAGCAATGGTAGATAAGTCTTTCACAAAACGACGATAGAAACCGGCCAACCCATGAAAACTTCGAAGTTCACTCACATTTGAGGGAATGGTCCAATATCTTATGTCTTTTATTTTAGAAACATCAACTTCAATGTCGTTGGAATAAACAACAAAACCAAGGAAAATCAACTTGTCCTTAACAAAAGTGCACTTGGGAAGATTAGCATATAGCTTTTCATTTTGAAGGATTTACAAAACCTCCTTTACATGTGTAACATGTTCCATAAGAGACTTGCTATAAACAAGGATATCATCAAAATGACAAAAATGTTGTCGGATTGATGACAAGTACGCCATGAGGGGGTCCTCAAGGCGTGCAGAAGAGAGAGGTGTGAGACGTACAGTATTCCGGGACGGTGAGAATACAAGTTTACCTAGGTTCGAATCTCCCGACTTTGGACGGATCCTACTCCTGCTACTTATCCAGTAATACGGCAGAGCCAGAATATGGGTTACAAGGGTTTCGCCTATGCGAGTTGAGATTATAGACTATTGTGGGGTGCCCTAAAGGTTGGTCCCTAGGACGGCTTATATAGATATCTGGCCTAGGTTTTATAGGAGAGGCCTATCCAACTGTGACTAAGAGTCGGTTACAGAGTACATCTTGAACTACAAGTAACACTATAGGCCTATGTCGGTAAGTCTTCTAGGCCTTCCCATAGCCAGACTGGACTCCGTCTCTTCTCTCTGACTGGGCCGCTCGTGAAGCAAAGCTCTAACCCAAAGTGGGCCACCCTGGTCAGTGAGGCATAGTGAGGATACCCGAAAAGTATATCCCCAACAGCAGCCCCCAGAAGCCTCCAAGATCTAGAGTCGGATTTCATCATCGTCTAGCTCGATCCATCTTTGGCTTGTAGAATCATGAAGGGTTCCTGAAACTTCAAAAGAAAGGATAGGATCCGAGTCTTAAAAATAAGCCGGACCTATGAGTACATTAATCGGGTTTCCAACCTGAAATTCAAACTAAGCCGGAACTTGGTCTCTGACGTAACCTGACATCAGTCAAGGTGAAGTCACATCACTCACAGACATTCCTGTCAGCACGACCGTTGGTGGGTCCGCCTTTCCTGGAACAGAGGCATTGTTTTAATGCATGCGTGGAGATCGAGGCGGCGTAATCCTTGCGAGGAGGTTACCCAGTCCTTCCACGACGCGTGGCACGGTTACTATTTATCTTGCACGAATCTTCGCGCAAGTGAGGGATATAAGGGGTCTAGATCTCTTCCTTCTTACTTACCAACGCTAGTGCTTTCTCCTTTGTCTCGATGTTTCCTACGAAAAAGCTCCTCTCCCTCCCGCAAATCCCACATTGCCGCCCATCTTAGGTCACGAACACCCAGAAAATGGCTGAGGCTTCGTATTCCAGCACTACGGCGACAACGGTGATGGCTCCTTCTGCGGAGAAGGAGAAGTTCCGAGGGGTCTAGATCCCCCGTGTCCTTGACGATGACAATCTCCGCATCGTCGAGAAGGAAGGCGTCCTCCGTGCCGGCGACTAGTGGAGCGGCTTTGGACAAACCATCCCCACCCCCAACAATGACGAGCGAGTGCACTTTGGCACCCACCTCGATAGAGGTTTGAGTTTCCCCCTCAGATTTCTTTTCCGAGGTTATAGATCACTACAAAGTGCAACTCCACCATCTCCCTCCAAACTCACTTTGAGAAATGAGCGCTTATGCATCTTTTTGTGAGGGGTATCTCGGTATTAGGCCGAGTCTTGTTCTTTTCCGATACTATTTCCATACCTAGAGAAATTCTATCACTGCCGGTAACCCTTACATTACTGGAACTCTAAGCTTTTCTGTTAGGAGAGAACAAGTCTATCCTAGGAATAAAGCTAGCAAGTCGGTGAAGCAGTGGCCGTCCACGTTCTTTTACCATAAGGACAGACCGGCTCGCAACAAAGAAACTGCTTTGCCAATTTTCATTGACGGTGCCGCCACACCCCAAGAGTCCTAGGACGCAGATGCTCTAGCTCTGACTAACGATCTGCTTCTTGCCAAGAGGCAAATCGAATATTTGATGAAGCACAAGGGTCTGAAAGGATCCTACTTGATCCACTGTTGGCTGGCGCGCCGGATCCAGCCTCTCCAACATCATGCTGATCGACTTATGCATTCAATCACCAAAAGTAAGACTGACTCTCTCTGGATCTGCTCCAAACCTTATTCGGAAAAGGACTATGAGTCTTAGATCAAATGGTTGATCAGAGAGCGAATCGAGAGGAAGATTCTGGAAATTTCCTTGGATATGCATATGGCTGACGATCCGGTGAAACCAGTAAGTTTCCAGTAGTTTACTCGAATACATGCTCATCCATACTTTTTTATATATTTTTGCAATACTGAGGTAATCTTTCTTTCAGCTTGCTGACCTCCCTGAGTCAGAGCTTGCTCCTCTTGAGGGATATCCTCCTGAGCTCTCCCAGGATGATGGAAAACTGGTTCCATTGGCAGAGACACTTACCCGAAAGCGTAAGACTCTGACTGTCTCCATTGGCACCAAGGAAGTGCCTGTTGTGAAGAGGTAATTTTCCTCACAAGGTCTTTGTATTTTATTTCTTATTCCTTCGGAAGCGTAACGATCTTGTTCTATCACTTCTTCAGAGCTAAATAGCTCATCAAGGGAAAGGGGAAAGGCGCCTCATCGAAGCCCCTGTGCCAGTTGAAGTTAAATTGGACTTCTCCTGCCACAGCGCCTCCGACTCCTACCCCAAAGCCTTCTACATCACCAGAGGTTACTCCATCTCCAAGTGTTGCAGAAGATCCGGCTTAGCATTCTGAGCCAGCGAACCTTGGTTCATAGAACAACGTCACCATGAGTGAACCGGCAACTCACAAGGGTGAGCCCGCAAAGGGTAATGATCCCTTGGCAGAGGTTTTTGCCAATAACCTTCTCAGTAATACAGGTATCGCCAAACTTGGCATTACTCGGAAAACTGCAGAAGAGATACAGAAACTGGCTCAGCAATGCTTGGAGAGACGGAACATCACCGCTAAGGACGTAAAACTCTCCGATCTTCTTGACCAAGTTCGTCTTCGTGATGAGAAGCTGAAGGCCGGCGTGGCTCCGCCACCACCAATAATCCCGCCGACTCTCGCCGAGAAGGTTACTACTGAGGTGAACATGAGTCTAAGCAAGCTTACCTTCGTACAATATGTAAGTCGGAATTCCAACTCACTCTTTTACTTTATTTCATATCATATCCTCTATCCCCCAAGCATGAACTTGGATAGACAATACGGATTTATGCTTTCATAGGATGCCAAAGAAACGAACTAGTGTAGCCCCCAAGGCTCGTGCTGATATTAGTTAAAATATTAGCCCAAGTCTTTAGTAGACTTCTAATTTTGGGTACTATTCCGACTGACAGAAAGTTAAGCTTATAACCAGGAATTATTAAAGAATATTTGCAATAAGCGGAGAGAGATCAGAGCTCTCCGTCTTGAAAATGCTCAACTGAAGGTTTCCAAGGATGAGGTCGAAGGTAATCATTTCAATCCTTATCCTTGTTCTTTTTGTTTTCATAGCCGAATTTCTTATTTGACTGTTATCTTTTGCTTACAGAACTGGTCAAATAGTCATATAAAATTATTGAAAAGGCCGAGAATTTCAAAACCCTAGAGGTGGAAAACGCCGATTTACGACGGGAGCTGAATGAACTTAAGACGGATCATGAGCACAACATTGCCAGCGTTCTTGAGTCATCTAATATGGCCACCGAAGAGCGTGATCGAAAGATCACAATCCAGGATAAGGAAATCTTGGATCTCAGCGATGAGTTGGCCAGGGAGAAGGACATCACCTAGGCACTCCGGGCTGAACTCCAGAGCCTTAGGGCGGAGAATACCAAAGTTGATGATGTCATCTTCGGTATTTTTCCTGTCCACTGACTTTTCATTCTTCTGACTCTAGGAGTTCGGACATATTTTTGACCTTTGCTTCATATACGCAGGCCCTCTGAATTTGCTGGATTCCTCCTCCATCGAGCCTCGCACCAGCCGACTTACCAAAATCGGCGACTTGCTTCATGATTTCCGCCAGTCACTAGAGGATATTGGCGAGCTCTTAAAGTTCTAGACATGAACAAACTGTCTGCCTTTGAGGTGCAAGATAAGGTGAAGGAGATGCCACAGCTCATCCAGGACTGGAACATGTCCTATGCGCGAACCGCAACATAGAATGCCCTCACCATGGTTATGAACCACTATGGAAGCATGGAGATATAGGAAGTAACCAGGGGTTATTTAACTGTGGATGAAGATGGCAATGAGCAGAACATGAAGGCCATCATGGACTCCTGCGTCGGTTATGGATGTCACGTAGCTGATTTGACCAGCTACGACACTCCTTTCTTCACTCGCGTGGAAACGCCTCCTCCGCCCGTCGAAGAAACAGCTGAAGCTTCCGACGACGAGCAAACCAAATCCGATTTGTCTGTCTCGAAAAGATATCAAGGTGAAGGCGATGTCTCTAGTGAGCCGGTAGCTCCTACCTCTCCTCCTGCATCATAGAGTACTAGAAAAAACAATGTGTTATTCTGAAACAATCGGATTGTAATATAATATTTTTGCTAGTACTCAGGTTTGCAAGAACTAATGCTCTTTGCTTATTTTTAGCACTTTTGGCTTTATTTTGTGGTGCCTGAAATTTTGCATAAGCACTTTTTGTTTTTGTCTATACTTATGATTTTTCTGGCTTTCTGCCTCATCCCTTTTGTGAGCCGACAAACCTTCAACCCAGAAACTTTGCCGAGCAACAGAGCTCAATTGCTAAATCAGTTTAAACTCGGAAACAAAGCCGGTTTCTAGTACCAACAATTCACTACTCGGAAAATACCCGCATCTGACAATCAGATAAAGAACCAAAGTATAAACTAGATTTTTTTTAAATTTATACCCGAAGGTAGCATTTTTTAGAATCAGAAATCTAACCAGAACAAACATGAGCATAAAGTACTTTCAAGTATTCTACGATTTTCGACTGTGACATGATCATTTGTAAATAAGATGGTAATATAAAACTTCTCAGAAAATATTGAGGTAACCAACATTTTATTTATCATTTGAACATGTACACATATATGATTACAAGGAAAGAATTTTTTTAAGAATAAAAGGGACGTAGCTGAACAATATTCCACGGTCTGTCTAATTCTTCCGGGTCTGTACTGCCTCCAGCTCTCTTTCTTTTCTTAGTAGCAGGTTTTTCTTTGACTGGCCGCATATCAATTACATAGTAAGAACCATTGTGCAATACCCGATTAACTAAAAAGTGCCCATCCCATACAGGGGAAATTTTATGCTTTCTTTTCTGCACAAGCTGGAGAACCAAATCGCCCTTATTGAAAGACCGGTTTCTAACTCTCTGGCTATGATACTTGCGTAATTTTTGCTGATAAGCTGTTGATCTCTGCTCAGCAACGACATGAACTTCTTCGATTAAATCAAGATCATCTTGTCGAGAAATTTAGGCTTCCTCTACGATATACACAGTAACTTAGGGAGAAGTATGAATTAAATCGCTAGGAAGAACTGCCTCTACGCCATAGACCAAGAAGAAAGGTGTGTATCCGGTTGACCTGTTCGGAGTTGTTCTTAAGCTCCATATCATAGACGGCAATTCGTCTACCCAAGGCCCCATAGAACGATGAAGTGGTGCTTCGAGTCTTGGTTTGAGGCCTTGTAGGATTAAAACATTTGCTCTTTCGACTTGTTCGTTAGCTTGTGGATGTGCGATTGACGCAATGTCAAGACGGATATCTTGTTCGTCGCAGAATTCGGCAAGTTCTCCCATAGAAAAATTGCCCGCATTGTCCGTGATAATACTATGCGGATAATCGTATTGGATTATAACATCCTCGACAAATGTTCTGGCTGTTTCTCCATCACA
Organism: Avena insularis; assembly: GCA_023614405.1. NCBI lineage: Eukaryota > Viridiplantae > Streptophyta > Magnoliopsida > Poales > Poaceae > Avena > Avena insularis. The sequence goes on from CM042696.1 coordinate 251,528,111, forward strand.
ACTTGTGACGGGTTTAGCCTCAATCCATTTTGTGAATTTATCCACCATCACTAAGAGGTGAGTAAATCCACTTGGAGCTCGTTTAAACGGTCCTACCATGTCAAGCCCCTAGACCGCGAAAGGCCATGTTATAGGTATTGTTCGCAGCTGATCAGTCGGAACATGAGCTTGTTTGGCGTACTTTTGGCAGCCTTTGCATGTCTTGACCAGCTGTTTGGCATCTGCCTTGGCTATAAGCCAGAAAAATCTGTGTTTGAAAGCTTTTGCCACTAAAGATTTGGCTGCAGCATGATGTCCACATTCGCCTTCGTGGATTTCTCTTAGAATTTTCACTCCTTCCAGAGATACGCAACGCTGAAAGACCCCAGATATACTCCGCTTATAGAGATCACCACTTATTATTATATAGGTTTTTGCTCGTCGGACGATCTGCTGGCTTAGAACCTCATCTTCGGGTAATTTTCTATCTACCAAGAAATCAAGGTAGGGTTGAGACCAACTGGGAATTACAGCCAGGACCGCTACTAGAGGTGAGTCGGATTTGGTCGGATATTCCTCATCCACTCCTTTTATAGAGGGAACTTTGAATTGCTCTAAAAAAGCACCATCCAGGACCTTTTTCCGTGTAGAGCCTATTCGAGATAATGCATATGCTTGCTCATTTTCTGTTCGAGGGATGTGTTGAACCTCAAATCCGTCGAACGATTTAGATAGTTCATCCACGACAGCCCTATATGCTACCATCTGTTTATTTGAATTACAGATATCCGACACTTGTTGAGCAACAAGATCCGAATCTCCATAACACATAAGTCGTTGGATGCCGGTATCCTTAGCAATCCGGATTCTATGCAGCAGTGCTTCATATTCGGCAATGTTGTTTGTTGCCGTGAAGTGGATATGCAACACATAGAAAATCTTATCTCCTGGAGGTGATTTGAGCACCATGCCAGCCCCCGAGCGCCTTAGACCCATCACAATGCAAGGTCCAGTATTCCGACTCTGAGAGGGTCATATTTTCCATTGTCTCTGTCCAATCAGCGACAAAGTCAGTGAGGATTTGGGATTTGATTGCTGTACGAGGTTTGTACTCAATGTCGAAAGCTGAAAGCTCTATTCCCCATTTTGCGACACGTCCTATGGCGTCGCTGTTGTTAATTATGTCTCTCATAGGAGTTATGCTCACCGTGGTAATTTGATGCTCCTGAAAGTAATGTCGTAACTTTCGAGATGCTAAGAACACACCATAAGCCAGCTTTTGATAGTGCGATACCGCTGTTTTGATCCAGTTAGGACTTCACTAAGGTAATAAGTTGGACGCTACACCTAGTGTTCCTGCTTTTTCTCTGGTCTTTCCACCACCATGACGATGCTGACGACTCTGTTTGTCACAGCCAGATAGAGCAACATCGGTTCACGAGGTTCCGACGCTGCAAGGATAGGAGCGGACGAGAGTAATGCTTTCAGGTATTGTAGTGCAGCTTCAACTTCATCAGTCCAAACAAACGTTTTGGTCTTTTTCAGGAGCTTGTAGAGTGATGCGGCTCTTTCACCGAGCCAGCTCACAAATCGAGTGACTGCAACAATGCAACCAGTTAATCTCTGAATGTCCTTCAGGCGAGTCGGCCTGAAAATATTGAGTATAGCCTTAATTTTTTCTCGGTTGACCTCTATGCCTCTTTGAGACACGATGAAGCCTAACAATTTCCCGGCTGGTATTCCGAAGAAGCACTTCTTCGGATTAACCATTATATTGTATTTTCATAGATTAGCGAATGTTTCCTCCAAGTCGGAAATTAAGGTTTCCTTCTTTTTGGACATCCCCGCTATGTCCTCTACATATGCATGTACATTGTGTCCAATTTGATCGTGGAGGCAGCACTGCATAGTGCGCTGGTACATAGCTCTTGCGTTCTTGAGCCCAAAGGGCATCGTAACGAAACAGAAGGTTCCGAAGGGGGTTTTGAATGAATTTTTGACTTTGTCTGATTCCTTCACGTGGATTTGGTGATAACCGGAATATGTGTCGAGAAAACATAGGAGTTCCGAGCCTGCCGTAGAATCGATAACTTGATCAATTCTAGGCAGAGCAAACAGATCTTCGGTACAGGCCTTGTTTAAGACGATATAATCAACACACATTCTTAAATCAGTGGTGTCCTTTTTAGGGACCATTACAGGATTGGCTGACCACTCAGTGTGGATGAACTCTTCTATGAATCCGGCTAACTCGAGTCGTGCTAGTTCCTTAGCTATTGCTTTTTGCTTTTCATCGCCGAAACATCGTAAGGACTATTTGATGGGTTTAGCATTTGGGTGTACATTTAGAGAGTGCTCGGCAAGTTCCCTAGGTACTCCGGTCATGTCAGATGGCTGCCATGCGAAAATGTCTTGATTTTCTTGGAGGAACCTGACGAGCGCGCTTTCCTATGCGCTATTTAAACCTACACCTATCTGGGTCACCTTGGAGGGGTCATGGTCCTTCAATGGCATCATCTTCGTGATGCCCTAAACTCCAGAGTCGGCTTTGTATCCTCCTTATTCGTCGCGGGCATCTCGGATGGGTCGATGGTCTTCTTGATCTCTTGGTACTCCTGGGCATGGAGTACAGCTTCAGCAAAGGCGGCATTTTCGTCCTCGCACTCTCGCGCTTTCTTCGGGTCTCCCCTGATGGTGATCACGCCCTTGGGACCTAGAATTTTCATCATATTGTAAATGTAACACGGACGAGCCATAAAAGCCCAGTAAGCCGGCCGTCTGAATATAGCGTGGTATGCGCTTTTGAATGGGACCACTTCGAAGGAAACTGCTTCCGTCCGGTAGTTCCTTGGAGTTCCAAAAGTAACATCCAAAGTGATTTCTCCCAGGGAATTTGCTTGTCTTCCTAGGACAACTCCGTGAAAGATCACAGAGCTTTGATTTAGCCGAGTTTCCGAGATCCTCATCCGACGTAGCGTTTCGATGTAGAGGATGTTGATGCTGCTGCCGCCGTCCATGAGGGGTTTGGAGAAACCATAGCCGTCAATGAGTGGATTGATGACTAATGCGTACTTTGTCGCATGTGCAACATAGGCAGATGATCAGCATGGTCAAAGGTGATTGTCACTTTCGACCAATCTAAGAATTGAGGGACAGCCGGAACAATTGTGTTGATTTCATGCAAAACTGCCTTCTTGACCTTAGCTGGTTGAGACCCAAGGAAAGAGACATAAGTGTCTTTCTTTGTTGGGAAGTTTATCTTTCCATCCGACTTGGGATTTGAAGGCTCTGCTTCCTCCATGTTGGAATCTTCCTTGGACTCTTTTTCTTTTTGGGATTATTCTTCCCTTCTTTTGCTTGGCCCTGTAGCCAGCGGATTCATCTTTCTTGATGTCGTCATTGAAACGAGACTCGGCGTTTGTGTGGGACGAGCCCCCATTGACATCTAAGTGATGCACACATGGATTGTTGGCAATGCCGGCCCAAGAGTAGGTTTTGCCAGGTTGCTGGTCTCCTCTACCCTGGACTCTTGACGTCCCACGACCGCGCCCATGGCTGCCTCCATGCCCTCCTCGTCCTCCAGACCTGAAACTAGCAGTGACAACTGTTGTTTCCATGTTGGGCTTTTCTTCCGAGGTGTTCTTGCGTTTCTGAGTTGGTTGCTTCGGCTATTTTGCCGACTGTGGTACAACCAGGACATTCAGTAGTCCCTCTGTGTCATCAGCGGCATCTGCATATTTGCTCGCCTTTCTGTCATCTCTCCCAGATCAGTGACCTTGTCGCATTTCAAACAGTGACGTAGTATACCAATTGGGAGTCCTGGAATGAAAGCTTCAATTGCAGTTTCATCATTTACTCCTTTACATGAGTTCTTGGTGTCGATCCATCGTCCGAGATAATCTCGGCAAGTTTCTCGAGCTTTCTAGGTCAAAGCTGTAGGTCTCGTACTGTACAGGGCCTCCGTTATGTGCCTTTGAAATTCCGAATGAACGCGCTTTGCCTGTCATACCAGTTGTGGATGGTGTTTTCCGAAAGTTCATTGAGCTAGGATCGTGCTGTCTCCCTCAGCATAAGCGGGAGATACTGGGTCACGACTAAGCTATTTCCGCCTTTGGTGATGCAGCAAGCCTGGAAAACATCCCGAAGCCAAGTATCTGGCTAGGCCACACCATCGTAGGCTTGGATGTGTCTTGAGATAGCAAATCCTTCCGAGAAGTGTGTTTGTTGAATTCGTGGTGCAAAGCATTTTGGACCCACGTAAATATCATCGGTCTCGTAGCTCCGTGCCTCTATGTTAGAGTTGATTCGTTGCCTCGCATCACTTAGTGATAGAGAACTCCGTCTTGGTTGTTTGTTGTGGCTACGGTGCCGTGGAGCCGGACTTCTGCTTCTACCACCACCTCCTCCACCATGACACCCTCCTTGGCCTCCTCGAGAGCTGGTATGGTGGCTGCTTGGTGGAGAGGGCGGTGCAGGTGGATTGTTTCCAGCTGAGTGCCGGCCTCCATCCAAAGAGTCATTATTCTGGTTCCGGGGAGGGTCTTGATTACGACGAGCCCCCTGCCGGCTTGACTCGGCACCGTGTCTGTCGTTCCTTCATTCGTCGTTTCCCCCTTTGTGATGAGGTTCAGCCGGACGGCTTGTATGTCTAGGAGGTGGCATCCTTTGTAGGTCCTCCACCCGATGTTCCTCTTTTTCGTCTTCCCTACGATTGTTCGACTCTCGCCGGAGAGGGTGTCTCAGAACCAGTGCCGCAACTGCGTCTCGCTCCACGGCTGGAGCAACGTTGCTCCAGTCACGTGCGGCTCTGTGCCATTGCCCTGAAGATCCGGTTCTGGAGTAGTTGTCTTCGCGACGGTCATGACAGTGATGCTGTGCCGGGTCCCATCGGGGCCTAATGTCATTCCAAGCCGGATCCATGCGACATTGGTCGGATTTTGAGACCAGTTTTCCATTTCTGGATTTCGCAGCCTTCTGTTGCTCCAAACCCTTGGTAATTAGCTTTACGTCCAACCGAACTTGATCTGGGTTTGGGTTGTTCGCCAGGATGTCTCGTGATACAGCAGTGTTTTCCACTGGCGTTCCATACACCAGATCTCCCTTGCTATCTAGCCGAGGTTCTCCTTTGACGATGTTATCTCTCTCGAAGAGGGTCTTGTGGACTTCCGGATTTTTGTTAGCCCACACGGGGCCATTCCGGGTCTTCTAATGCTGTAGGGAGTTGAACTACCCCACAAATGCAATGTGCTTCTTCTCCTCCATAAGGTTGTTAGCCTCATCCAGGAGTACTTGACGACGCGCTTCTAGGGCTTGGGCCCTATCTTCCAATTCTGCCGGTGTAAGTTCTGCAGCAGTAGGGATTGGCGTAGTTAACGCATCTCCGATGAGTTTACGGGCACCAGCGGTAACCGCGTATCCATCCACCAGAGATTCTTTTGGCTCGTCTGGGATTAGGGCTCCATCCGAGTCTTCTTCATATTCTTCGGCAACTACTTCCTCAACAGGAGGGTTTTTTGCCGGAGTTTTCTTCTTGTTCCTCTTCTTTGCCTTCTTGGTAGCGCCGGTAGCAAAGACAGCTTTGGGTCCGTTTCCTGGAGTCAAGCTCAGATCAGTACTTTCAGACATATGGACATCGGGATTATCTCCGAGATCCATGTCATCCTACGCTTTGGAAGAGTTTTCTCCGGATCTTTCATCCATGGCTTCTCCTTCCTCTACAGCTTTGGAGTTGTACTACTCTTCATACTCCGCGGAGGACTTTCAGAAATCCGGTGACGTCATTGAATCATTCGAAGATGCCGGTAAGTCGGTGTATGTTCCAATTGCCTCCAGCACTAAGTCTTTGTTGTCTCCAGCATCGGTAGATCCGGATTCGGATCCAACATATCTGACGAAGTGTCATGTGTGTGTCCTGAGGTAGTTGCTGCTTTCCTCGTAGGCTTCCTCGAAACGTCTGATGGTCTCGATAATTTCATCCACACTAGCGTCTTGTAGCATCATGCGCCTCAATGTTAACCTCAAGAAAGGTTGATCCGTTCCAGTGTTGGCAGATCCAGAACCAGAGTTGTTATCTTGCTCCTCCTGGATTTTGACCTCGACGGGGAGATCGATCTGGGATTCGGCCTCCCTAGGGAGATCCACTCCAGATTCGACTTGCACCGCAACATCTGTTTTAGGCTCAGCTTTCTCCACTATCTATGTGACAGGTGTAGGCTCGGTGGGGTTAGGGTTTTCTGGGATCCGGAACTCTGCCGCCTCCGAAAAAAAGTGGACCCAGAAGCTTCTTCTGTCTCTATCATCACCACTGGGGTGGGTGGGGCAGTCTTAGCGAAACCGATGTAAACATCGATCTCACCAAAATACATGATGGTGTAAGCAGTCACGGCCTAGCTGGAATCCAGGTGTCGTCGAGGACGATTAGAGGGACGTCGCTGGCATAGAGTACATGACCGACGGCGATTGTCTTGCCAATTCTGATTCTTCCAGATTCTGCTCAGAACGCAGATCCGAAGCTTACTTGCCCCACGGTGGGTGCCAACTGTCATCGGATTGATGACAAGTACACCATGAGGGGGTCCTTGAGGCGTGCGGAAGAGAGGGGTGTGAGACGTACGGTATTCCAGGACGGTGAGCACACAAGTTTACCTAGGTTCGAATCTGCCGGCTTTGGACGGATCCTACTTCTGCTAGCAATCCAGTAATACGGTAGAGCCGGAATATGGGTTACAAGGGTTTCACATGTGTGAGTTGAGATTGTACACTATTGTGGGGTGCCCTAAAGGCTAGTCCCTAGGACAGCTTATATAGATATCCGTCCCAGGGTTTACAGGAGACACCTATCCGACTACCACTAAGAGTCGGTTACAGAGTACATCTTGAACTATAAGTAACACTACAGGCCTATGTCGGTAAGTCTTCTGGGCCTTCCCGTAGCCGAACTAGACTCTATCTCTTCTCCGTGACTAGGTCGCCCGTGAAGCAAAGCTCTAACCCGAAGTGGGACACCCTATCATCGGATTGATGACAAGTACACCATGAGGGGGTCCTCGAGGCATGTGGAAGAGAGGGGTGTGAGACGTACGGTATTCCGGGACGGTGAGCACACAAGTTTACCAGTTGAATCCCGGCTTTGGGCGGATCCTTCTCCTGCTAGCAATCGATGTCTGGCGAGCGAATATGGGTTACAAGGGTTTCGCCTGTGTGAGTTGAGATTGTAGACTATTGTGAGGGTGCCCTAAAGGCTTTCCCTAGGATGGCTTATATAAATATCCGGCCTAGGTTTTACAGGAGAGACCTATCCAGCTACGACTAAGAGTCTATTACAGAGTACATCTTGAACTACAAGTAACACTACAGGCCTATGTCGGTAACTCTTCTGGGCCTTCCCTTAGCCGGACTAGACTCCGTCTCTTCTCTCTCACTGGGCCGCCCGTGAAGCAAAGCTCTAACCCGAAGTGGGCCACCCTGGTCAGTGAGGTACAATGAGGATACCCGGAAAGTATATCCCCAACAGCAGCCCCTAGAGGCCTCCAAGATCCAAAGTCGGATTCATCATCGTCTAGCTTGATCTTCAGCTTGCAGAATCTTGAAGGGTTCCCGAATCTTCAAAAGAAAAGATACGATCCGGGTCTCAAAAATGAATCGGACCTATGAATACGTTTGTTCGGATTTCCAGCTCGAAATTCAAACTAAGCTGGAACTTGGTCTCTGACATCATCTGACAGCAGTCATGGTCAAGTCATGTCACTGACATACATTTCCTGTCAGCACGACCATTGGTGGGTCCACCTTTCGCGGAACCGAGGCGCCATTTCTATGCATGCGTGGAGATCGAGGCGACGTAATCATCGAGCGGGGGGTTTCCTAGTTCTTTCCACGACGCGTGGCATGTTTACTGTAGCGTTTACACTAATCTTGATGCGGCTGGTGGATATAAGTGGTGAGGATCCTTTTCCCCATCTCCTTCGCCAGCTCCTTGCACCATTTGCTTCTCCCCTACATCTCCCATGAACCCAGAGCTCCTCTGCTCCCCACAAATCTCCAGCGCCGCCCATCCAAGGTCACCGGCATACGGATAAAATGGCTTCTGCATCATCTTCCGGCACGGCGGCGATGGCAGCAGCGGTAGAGAAAGAGAGCAACCGTGGGGTTTGGATCCCGTGCATCCTCGACGACGCCAAGCTCCATGGCGTGGAAGAAGAAGGGCTCCTCCGCACCGGCGACTGGCGGAGCAGCTTCGGCGAAACCATCCCCAACCCTCGCGATGGTGAGCGAGTGCACTTCGGCACTCATCTTGACAGAGGTCTGAGCTTTCCTCCCTCAGATTTCTTTTCCGAGGTCATAGATCACTACGGAGTTCATCTCCATTATCTTCCCCCGAACTCTCTCTTAGAGATGAGCGCATACGCATCTTTGTGTGAGGGGTATATCAGCATTAGGCCGAGCCTTACTCTTTTCCGGTACTATTTTCATGTCCGGAGAAATTCAATCACTGCCGGTAATCCTTATACCGGTACTATTAGTTTTTCTGTTAGAAGAGAGCGCGTCTATCCCCGGATTATGGCCAGTGAGTCGGTCAAGCAATGGTCGTCCACTTTCTTCAATCACAAGGATATTCCTTCTCCCGGCAAAGTTACTGCTTGGCCGGATTTTGTCGACAGAGCCGCCACGCCCCGAGAATCCTGGGATGAGGTCGCTCCGGATCTCAGTGACGATCTGTTTCTCGCCAAGAGGTGGATCGAGTATTTGATGAAACACAAGGGTTCGACTTAGTCCAATGCTGGGTGGCACACCGGATCTAGCCTCTCCAACATCATGGAGATCGACTGATGCACTCCATCACGTCGTCCAAGAAAGATACACTCTGAATCAGTCCCAAGGCCTACATGGAAAAGGATTATGTATGCCAAATCAAATGGCTAATAAGGCAATGGATCGAGAGGAAGATTTCGGAGCTGTCTCTGGACATGCACATGGCAGAAAATCCGTTTGTGCTAGTAAGCTTCAGCAGCAACTGATTTTATGTGCTCCTATTTATATTATTTTGCAATACTGAGATACTTTCTTCTTTTTAGCTTGCCGACCTCCCCGAGTCGAAGCTTGCTCCTATCGGGGGTTACCCTCCTGAATTTTCTCAGGATGAAGGAGAATTGGTTCCACTGCCGGACATTGTTCCTCGGAAGCGTAAAGCTCCGATAGTGGCCATCGGCACGAAGGAGGTGCCTGTTGTGCAGAGGTATTCTTTCCTCACAAGGTCTCTGTATTTTGTTTGTAATTCTTTTTGAGATGTAATGTTCTTTGCTCTATTACCTTCTAAGAGCTAAACAACTCATCAAGGGTAAGGCGAAGGGAATCACATCGAAGCCCCTACACCAGTCGAAGATGAACTTGGCTTCTCTTGTCGTAGCTCCTCTGACTACTACCCCTCAATCTTCTATCGCCTCTGCCCCTCAGTCTTCCACGGCGCCGGAGATTACTCCATCTCCGACTGCTGTAGAAGATCCAGCTCACTCAGCAGAGCCAGCAATCCTTGAGTCGCAAACTGACATCACCATGGGTGACTCGGGTCTTGATAAGGGTGAACCCTCTTCGGGTAATGATCCCTCGACAGAAATCTTTGCTGAAAACCTTCTCAACAATCCGGGTCTTTCCACGCTTCGCATTACCCAGAAATCAGCAGAGGAAATCCAGCGGCTCACCTGACAATGCTTGGAGAGCCGAAATATTACTGCCGAGGAGGTGGCACAAGAAGTGGAGGATATCAAGTACTCCGAACTCCTCGAGCAAATTTGTCTTTGCGACAAGGGATTAAGAGCCGATGTGCTTCCGACACCACCGATTATTCCACTCACCCTTGCCGAGAAGGTTTCTGCAGAAGTGAACATGAGCCTATGCAAACTTACTCACGAACAACATGTAAGTCAGAATTCCTACTCAGATTTTCCTTATGTTATTTTATAGCATATCCTCTAGCCCCCAAGCATGAAGTTGGATAGATAAATCCGGATTTATACTTTATTAGGATGCCAAAGAATGAACTAGTGTAGCCCCCAAGGCTCGTGCTGATATTAGTTACAATATTAGCCTGAGTCTTTAGTAGACTTCTGACTCTGGGTATTGTGACTTATAGAAAGTTAATTCATATAACGAGGAATTGTTGAAGAATATCTGGAACAAGCGGAGAGAGATCAAAGCTCTGCGGCTTGAAAATGCTCAATTGAAAGTATCCAGGGATGAGGCTGAATGTAATCATTTCAATACTCAAACCTTGGTTTTTATTTCATAGTCAAATTTTTGTTCAATTATTGTTCCTTTGACTATAACACTGATAAAGCAGTCCTATGCAATGATTGAAGAGGCCGAGAATCTTAAAACCCTAGTGGTGGAAAACAAGGATCTCCGCCAAGAGCTGGATAAGCTTAAGGTGGATCATGAGAAGAGCATTGCTCAAATTCTTGAATCCTCCTCCATGGCCACCGAGGAGCGTGATCGTAAGATTTTGCTCCAGGATAAGAAAATCTCGGATATCAACAATGAATTGTTCAGAGAGAAGGATATCACCGAAGCACTCCGGGCTGAACTCCAGAGTCTTCGAGAGGAGAAGACCAAAATCGACGATGTCATCCTTGGTATGTTTCCATCTTTCTGACTTTTCTGCATCTTTCGACTCTTTTGAGGTCGGATTTCTTTTATTAACCATTTTGCATTACATGCGTAGGTCCTCTGAACTTACTGGACTCAGCCTCTGCCAATTCTCGCACCAGCCGGCTTACACAAGTCGGCGATCTGCTTCATGACTTCTGCCAATCCATCGAGGATATTGGCGAAGTTCTTAAGGTTATGGACATGCATAGCGTGCCCGACTTTGAAGTGCGAGACAAGGCCAAGGAGATGCCGCAGCTTGTCCAGGACTGGAACATGTCCTACGCGCGAACCGCAGCGCAGAACGCTCTCACCATGGTTATGAGCCACCATGGAAACATGGAAATCTGGCAAGTAACCAGAGGGTACTGCAAAGTGGATGAAGACGGACAAGAGCAATACATCAAGGCTATCATGGACTCCTATGCCGGGTATGGGTGTCACGTAGCCGACTTAACCAGCTACGACAATCCTTTCTTCACCCGCGTGGACACGCCACCTCCGCCTGCCGAAGAAACAACAGAAGTTTCCGACGATGAACAAACCGCATCAGATTTGAACATCTCGGAACGTTATCAAGGCGAGGATGATGTATCCAGCGAGCCGGTAGCGCCTACCTCTCCCCCTGCATCATAGAGCATTAGAAAGAACAATGTGTTATTCTGAAAACAATTTGGGTCTGTAAATAAGTAGTATGATACTTTTGCTAGTGCCAAGTTTTATTTTATCTATTTCAACACTTTTGGCTTTAATGTTATGTGCCTGAAATGTTTGCATAAGCACTTGTGTTTTTAGTCTGCACTTATTGTTTATCTGGCTTTCTATCTTGTCCCTTTCGTGAGCCGGTCAACCTTTAGCACGGAAACTTTGCCAAGCAACGGAGCTCAATTGCTAAACCAGTTTAAACTCGAAAATAAAGCTGGCTTCCAGTACCAACAATTCACTACTCGTAAAATGCCCACATCTGATAATCAGACAAATAACTAAAGCATAGACTATAAAATTTAAACTTATACCCGAAGGTAGCAATTTTAGAATCGAAAATCTAAACCAGAACAAACATGAGCATAAAGTACTTTCAAGTATTCTGGGATTTTCGACTATGACATGATCATTCAGAAATAAGATGGTAAAAAACTTCTCAGAAAAAATTTGAGGCAACCAATACTTTATTTATTTTTGAACATGTACAAATATATGATTACAAAGAAGGATAAACTAAGAATAAAAGGGACGTAGCTGAGCAATATTCCATGGTCTGTCTAATTCTTTCGGCTTTGTACGGCCTCCAGCTCTCTTTCTCTTCTTAGTAGCAGGTCTTTCTTTGACTGACCGCATATCAATTAGGTAGTATGAACCATTGTGCAATACTCGACTAACCAAAAATGCTCTTCCCATACTGGGGAAAGTTTGTGCTTTCTTTGCTACACAAGCCGGAGAACCAAATCGCCCTTATTGAAAGACCGGTTTCTGACTCTCTGGCTATGATACTTGTGTAACATCTGCTGATAGGTTGTTGATCTCATTTCAGCAACGACGTGAACTTCTTCGACTAAGTCGAGATCATTTTGTCAAGAAATCTTGGCATCCTCTTCGATATACACGGCAACTCTAGGAGAATTGTGAATCAAATCACTAGGAAGAACTGCTTTAGCACCATAGACTAAGAAGAAAGTTGTGTATCCAGTTGACCTGTTTGGAGTTGTTCGCAAGCTCCATATTGCAGAGGGTAATTCCTCTGCCCAAGACCCCGTAGCACGTCTCAGTGGTGCTTCGAGTCTTGGCTTTAGGCCTTGTAGGATTAAACCATTTGCCCTTTCAACTTGTCCATTAGCTTGCGGATGTGTGACTAACGCAATATCAAGCCGGATATTTTGTTCATTGCAGAATTCGGCAAGCTCTCCCATAGAGAAGTTACTCCCATTGTCCTTGATAATGCTATGCGGAGAACCATATCAGATTATAACATCCTCGACAGATCTTCTGGCTGTTTCTCCATCACAACTAGTGACGGGTTTAGCCTCAATCCATTTGGTGAATTTATCCACCATCACTAAGAGGTGAGTAAATCCACTTGGAGCCCGTTTAAACGGTCCTACCATGTCAAGCCCCCAGACCTCAAAAGGCCATGTTATAGGTATTGTTCGCAGCTGATCAACCGGAACATGAGCTTGTTTGGCGTATTTTTGGCAACCTTTGCAAGTCTTGACTAGCCGTTCAACATCTGCCTTGGCTGTAAGCTAGAAAAACCGTGTCGGAAAGCCTTTTCCACTGAAGATTTGGCTGCAGCATGGTGACCACACTCGCCTTCGTGGATTTCTCGTAAGATTTCGACTCCTTCTTCCGAAGATACACATCACTGAAATACCCCAGACGCACTCTGCTTATAGAGCTCACCACTAATTATAGTATATGCTTTTGCTCGTCGGAGGATCTGCCGGCTCAGAACCTCGTCTTCGGGTAATTTGCCATCTACCAAGTAATCAAGGTAGGGTTGAGTCCAGCTGGGAATTACAGCCAGAACTACTACTAAAGTTGAGTCGGATTTGGTCGGATATTCCTCGTCTACTCCTTTTATAGAGGGAACTTTGAGGTGCTCTAAAAAAGCTCCATCCGGGACCTATTTCCGTGCAGAGCCTATTCGAGATAATGCATCTGATTCCTCATTTTCTGCTCGAGGGATGTGTTGAACCTCGAATCCCTCAAACGTTCTAGATAATTCATCCACGACAGCTTTATATGCTGCCATGTGTTTATTTGCATTACAAATATCCGACACTGAGCAATAAGATCCGAATCTCCATAACACATCAAACGTCGGATGCCGATATCCTTAGCAATCCGGATTCCATGTATCAGTGCTTCATACTCGCAATGTTATAAGTCGTTGTGAAGTGGATCTGCAACACATATAGAACTTTATCTCCTTGGGGTGATTTGAGAACCACGCTAGCCGCCGAGCCCTCTCGAGCCTTAGACCCATCAAAATATAGGGTCCAATATTCCGACTCTGGGAGGGTCATATTCTCCTTTGTCTCTGTCCAATCAGCAACAAAGTCAGCAAGGATTTGGGATTTGATTGTTGTTCGAGGTTTATACTCAATGTCAAAAGCTGAAAGCTCTACGCCCCATTTTGCGACGCGTCCTGTAGCCTCGCTATTATTGATTATATCTCTCATGGGAGCTATGCTCACCATGGTAATTGGGTGTTCCTGAAAATAATGCCGTAACTTACGAGATGCGAAGAACACACCATAAGCCAGCTTTTGATAGTGCGGATACCGCTGCTTCGATTTAGTTAGGACCTCGCTGAGGTAGTAAGTCAGACGCTGCACCAGGTGTTCTTGATTTTCCTCTGGTCTCTCCACTACCATGACGACCCTGTTTATCGCAGCGAGATAGAGCAACATCGGTTCCCTTGGTTCCGATGCTATAAGGATAGGAGCAGACGAGAGTACTTCTTTCAAGTCTTGTAGTGCAGCTTCAGCTTCATCAGTCCAAACGAATTTTTTGGTATTTTTCAGGAGCTTATAAAGTGGTGCGGCTCTTTCTCCGAGCCGGCTTACAAACCGACTGACTGCAACAATGCAACCAGTTAGTCTTTGAATGCCCTTTAGGCGAGTCGGCCTGGAAATATTGAGTATAGCCTTGATCTTGTCTCGGTTCACCTCTATGCCTCTTTGAGACACGATGAAACCTATCAATTTTCCAGCTGGGATTCCAAAGAAACTTTTCTTCGGATTAAGCATTATGTTGTTTTTTTGTAGATTGACGAATGTTTCCTCCAAGTCAGAAATTAGTGTTTCCTTGTTTTTGGACATCACCGCAATGTCGTCCACATATGCATGTACGTTGCATCCGATTTGGTCGTGGAGGCAACGTTGCATAGTGCACTGGTACGTAGCTCCTGCGTTCTTGGGCCCAAAGGGCATCATAACGAAACAGAAGGTTCTGAAGGGGGTTATGAATGAAGTTTTGATTTTATCCGATTCCTTCATCCGAATTTGGTGATAACCGGAATATGCGTCGAGAAAACAGAGGAGTTCCGAGCCTGCCGTGGAATCGATAACTTGATGAATTGTAGGCAGAGCGAATGGATCTTTGGGACAAGCCTTGTTCAAGGCAGTATAATCAACACACATCCTTAAATCAGTGGTGTCCTTTTTAGGGACCATTATAGGTTGGCCGACCAATCAGTATGGATGACCTCTTCTATGAATCCGGCTAACTCGAGTCGGGCTAGTTCCTTAGCTATTGCCTTACGCTTTACATTGCCAAAACATCGTAGGGACTGTTTGACGGGTTTAGCATTTGGGTGTACATTTAGAGAGTGCTCGGCAAGTTCCCTAGGTACTCCGGTCATGTCAGATGGCTGCCATGCGAAGATATATTGATTTGCTTGGAGGAACTTGACGAGCACTCTTTCCTATGCGCTATCTAGGCCTATGCCTATCTGGGTCACCTTGGAGGGGTCATCCTTCAATGGCGTCTTCTTCGTCTCTTTCGATGCCTTGAACTCTGGATTCGGCTTTGTCACCTCCTTCTTCGTTGCGGGCATCTCGGACAGATGTATGGTCTTCTTGATCTCCTGGTACTCCTGGGCGTGCAGCACGGCTTCAGCAAAGGCGACATTTCGATCCTCGCACTCTCGCGCTTTCTTTGGGTCTCCCCTGATGGTGATCACGCCGTTGGGACCTAGAATTTTCATCATATTGTAAATGTAACACGGACGAGCCATAAAAGGCCAATAAGGCGGATGTCCGAATATAGCGTGGTACACACTCTTGAACGGGACCACTTCGAAGGAAAGTGCTTCCGTCTGATAGTTCTTTGGAGTTCCAAAGGTAACATCCAAAGTGATCTCTTCCAGAGAATTTGCTTGTCTTCCTGGGACAACTCCATGAAAGATCACATAGCTGTGATTCAGCTGGACCTCCGAGATTCGCATTCGGCGTAGCGTTTCGACATACAGAATATTGATGTTGCTACCACCGTCCATGAGAGTCTTGGAGAAACCATATCAGTTAATAAGTGGATTGAAGACTAAGGCGTATTTTCCTCGCCTATGCAACTTAGGCAGATGATCAACACGGTCAAAGGTGATTGCAACTTCCGACCAGTCCAAGTACTAAGGGATAGCGGGAACTATTGCGTTGAGCTCATGCAGAACTACTTTCTTGACCTTAGCTGGTTGAGATCCGAGGAAGGTGACGTAGGTGTCTTTCTTTATGGGGAAGGTTTTCTTCCCCTTTGGCTTGGGATTTGAAGGATCAGCTTCCTCCATGTCGAAATCTTCCTTGGTCTCTTTATCTTTTTCGGGATTCTTCTTTCCCTTCTTCCGCTTAGCCCTGTAACCAGCGGTATCATCTTTCTTGATGTCGTCATTAAAACGACATTCAGAGTTTGTGTGAGACGAGCCCCCATTGGCATCTAAATGATGCACACATGGGTTATTGGCAATGTTGTCCCAAGAGTAGGTTTTGCCAGGTTGCTGGTCTCCTCTACCTTGGACTCTTGATGTCCCAAGACCGTGTCCACGGCCACCGCCACATCCTCCTCGTCCTCCCTACCCGAAAGTAGCAGTATCAGCTGCCGTTTCTGTGTTGGGTTTTTCTACCGAGGTGTTCTTGCGCTTCTAAGCTTGCTGCTTTGGTTGTTTTGCCGACTGTGGCACAACTAGGGCGTTCAGTAATCCCTATGCATCGTCGTCCACATCTGCATACTTGCTCGTTGTTTCTATCATCTCTCCACAAATCAGTGACCTTGTCACACTTCAAGCGATGACGTAGTAAACCAATTGGGAGTCCTGCAATGAAAGCTTCAATCGCAGTTTGGTCATTTACTACTTCAGAGGAGTTCTTGGTGTCGATCCATCGTCCGAGATAATATCGGCAAGTTTCTCCGGCTTTCTGGGTGCAATGTTGTAGGTCTCCTACCGTACAGGGCCTCTGATACGTGCCTTCAAAATTCCGAGAGAACGCACTTTGCATGTCATACCAGTTGTGGACGGTGTTCTCTAGAAGTTCATTGAGCCATGATCGTGCCGTTTTCCGCAACATAAGTGGGAGATATTGGGTTGCGACCAAGCTATTTCCGCCTTTGGCGATGCAGCAAGCCTGGAAAAAATCCTGGAGCCAAGTATCTGGCCGAGTCACACCATCGTAGGCTTGAATGTGTCTTGAGATAGCAAATCGTTCCAGGAAATGTATTTGTCGAATTCGTGGTCCGAAGCATTTTGGGCGTACGTATATATCATCATTTTCGTAGCGCCGCGCCTCTATGTTGGAGTTAATCCGGTGTCTCGTGTCACTTGGAGACAAAGATCGCCGTCCTGAGTGACGGCTATGGCTGCGGTGCCTTGGAGCCGGACTTCGGCTTCTACCACCACCTCCTCCGCCACGACGCCCTCCTTGGCCTCCTTGAGGGCCGTTGTGATGGCTACTTGGTGGAGAAGGTGGGGGAGCTGGATTGTTTCCGGCTGCTCGCCGGCCTCTGTCTGGAGCGTCATTATTCCAGTTTCGGGGAGGGTCTTCATTGCGACGAGCCTCCTGCCGGCTTGTCTCGGCATGGTGTCTGTCGTTTCTTCGTCTGTCACTCCCACCACGGTGGGGCTCAGCCGGACGGCTTGTAGGTCTAGGAGGTGGCATTTTTTGATGGTCCTCCTCCCGGCGTTTCTCTTTGTCTTCTTCCCTGCGATCATTCGACTCTCGCCGGGGAGGATTCCTTGGGTACAGTGCAGCAATTGCCTCTTGCTTAGCAGCTAGAGCAACGTTGCACCAGTCACGTGCAGTTCTATGATGCTGCCCTGAAGATCCGGTTCTTGAGTAGTTGTCTTCCCGATGGTCAGAACAGTGATGTTTTTCCGGAGCACATTGGGGTCTTACGTCATTCCAGACCGGATCCGTGCGACATTGGTCAGATTGGGAGACCAGTTTTCCGCTTCCAGATTTCGCGGCCCTCTGCTGCTCCAGACCCTTGGTGAGTACCTTAATGCCCAATCGAACCTGTTCTAGGCCTGGATTATTTGACACGATATCTCGAGCTATAACAGTGTTTTGCACCGATGGTGTGTACACCAGATCTCCCTTGCTGTCGAGTCGAGGCATCCCCGGGTCTCCTTCAAAGGGGACTTTGTGAACTTTCAGAAATTGATCATCACGAGTGTGATGTTTCCGGGTCTTTTGATGCTGCCGAGAGATGTACTTCTCTGCAGTTGCCATGCATTTCTTTTCTTCCTCGATGTCTTTGGATTCATCCAGGAGTGCTTGGCGACGCGCTTCCAAGGCCTAGGCCCTTTCATCCAGTTCTTCAGCAGTAAGTTCTGCAGCTGTAGGGATAGGTGTAGTTAATGCAGCATCGATGAGTTTACGCGCACCTGTGGTGACCATGTGTCCATCCACCGACTCTTCTTTGGGCTCGTCTGGGATAAGTGCTCCATCTGAGTCTTCCTCATATTCCTCGACAATCACTTCCTCTTTCGGAAGATCTTTTGTCGGGGTCTTGTTCTTCTTGTTCTTCTTCTTTGCCTTCTTGGCAGCGCCGGTAGCAAAGACGGCTTTGGGCCTGTTTCCCGGATTCAAACTCTAATCGGTACTTTCGGCCATTTGGTCCTCGGGATTATTTCTGAGATCCATGTTGTCCTGCGCTTCAAGAGAGTTTTCTCCGGATCCTTCGTCCATGGCTTCTCCTTCTTCTGCAACTGTGGAGTTAAGCTCCTCTTCATATTCTGCGGAGAAATTTCAGAAATCTGCTGACGTCATGGAATCATCTGAAGATGTCAGTAAGTCGACGCTTGTTTCGATTGCCTCCAGCACCGAGTCTTTGTTGTCCCTTGCATCGGCAGAGCCAGATCCGGATCCAACATATCCGACAAAGTGCGATGCGTGCCTCCTGAGATAGTTCCAGCTCTCGCGGTTGGCTTCCTCGAAACACCTGATGGTCTCGAGAATTTCATCCACGCTAGCATCTTGCATCATCATGCGCCTCAACGTATACCTCAGGAAGGGTTCATCAGTTTCGGTATTATCAGAGTTGGAATCAGAGTTGTTTTCCTGCTCTTCCTGGATTTTGACCTCCATAGGTGGATCAATCTGGGATTCGACCTCTCTAGGGAGATCCACTCCAGATTCAACTTGCACTGCAAGATCTGCTTCAGGTTCAGCTTTCTCCACTATCTCCGCAATGGGTGCGGGCTAGGTGGGATTAGGGATTTCTGAGATCCAGAACTCTGCCGCCTCCGTGGACAAAGGGGACCTAGAATTTTCTTCTGCCTCTATCATCACCGCTGGGTGGGTGGGACAGGTTCAGAGAAACTGATGTAAACATCGATCTCACTGAAAGACAATATGGTGTAGGTGGTCACGGCTTCCCTAGCCAAAATCCAGGTCTCGTCGAGAACGATGAGAGGGACGTCACTGGTGTAGAGGATGCGACCGACGGTGATAGTCTCGCTGATTCCGATTCTTGCAGATTCCGCTCGGAACGCAGATCCGAAGCTTACTTGCCCCACGGTGGGTGCCAACTGTCATCAGATTGATGACAAGTACGCCATGAGAGGGTCCTCCAAGCGTGTGGAAGAGAGGGGTACGAGATGTACGGTATTCCAGGACGGTGAGCACACAAGTTTACCCAGGTTTGAATCCGTCGGCTTTGGATGGATCCTACTCCTGCTAGCAATCGATGTCTGGCGAGCGAATATGGGTTACAAGGGTTTTGCCTGTGTGAGTTGAGATTGTAGACTATTGTGAGGGTGCCCTAAAGGCTTTCCCTAGGACGACTTATATAGATATCCGGCCTAGGGTTTATAGGAGAGATCTATCCGGCTACGACTAAGAGTAGGCTATAGAGTACATCTTGAACTACAAGTAACACTACAGGCCTATGTCGGTAAGTCTTCTAGGCCTTCCCGTAGCCGGACTAGACTCCGTCTCTTCTCTCTGACTGGGCCGCCTGTGAAGCAAAGATCTAACCCGAAGTGGGCCACCCTGGTCAGTGAGGTATAGTGAGGATACCTGAAAAGTATATCCCCAATACACGCTAGTCAGTGAGGCACAGTGAGGATACCCAGAAAGTATATCCCCAACAAACAACACTTTTCCAATGAGAGAACGCAAGATATGATTCATAAGGCGCATGAAGGTGGATGGGGCATTAG
Source organism: Avena insularis (assembly GCA_023614405.1). Classification (NCBI taxonomy): domain Eukaryota; kingdom Viridiplantae; phylum Streptophyta; class Magnoliopsida; order Poales; family Poaceae; genus Avena; species Avena insularis. Next base: position 251,547,885 of record CM042696.1, read on the forward strand.
ATAAGCCAAACGACATGACCAACCATTCATAGAGACCAAGTTTGGTCTTGAAGGCGGTTTTCCACTCATCACATTCCGCCATGCGTATTTGATGGAAACCACTACGAAGATCAATTTTTGAGAAAATAGTGGCTCCACACAACTCATCAAGCATGTTGTCAAGACGTGGTATAGGATGTTTATAACGCACGGTAATAGCATTGATTGGATGATAATACATGCATAATCGCAACGTATCTTCCATTTTGGGAACGAGAATCATGGGTATGACACTTGTACTAATTCTTACTTGGATCAAACCCTTCGAGATGAGTTGGTTGATTTGGCATTCTATCTCTTTCATCTCCTCTGGGTTCGTGCAGTAGGCGGTGTGGTTTGGAAGAGGTGTAGCGAGTATGAGGTCAATGCGGTGCTCGATTCCACGAACATGAGGAAGTCCATGAGGGAGCTCTTCAGGAAATACATCCTTGAATTCCTACAAAATAGCCATCAAAGAGGGAGGAATATTTGTCAAGTCATTAGTTCCTTGCGCTTGTCCCTTGCAAATGAGGACATAATACAAAATGGATGGGTTATTCCTCACGTCTCTCATCTCACTTCTGGTGGCAAGAAGAACACTCTTAGTTTTTCAACTCGAGTTAGGCTTATGTCTCTCACTTGCTATATGGTGGTTCTCTCGCTCATCGTGCTTCTCACAAGATGGTGTTGTGGTTTGCACCCTCTCTAAAGCCTGTGTATTGTTCGTAATTATTTGTCTAGGAGTTATTGGTTGCAAAACATATGTCTTGTTAAACCATTTGAAAGTGTACACATTTGTGCGACCATCATGTAGAGCACTGATGAATGCAAGTGCACATACCAATTGTAGCTAGTTTCGAAGTAGAACAAAGGAACTACTCACTCATGGAAACAATCAACAACATCATCATAATCAAATGGATAGATAAAAGTACGATGGTAGATCTAATGTAAACCACAATTGGATATGGAATTACAAAGAGATCTCATAGATGAAAATATGGGGGTGATGGTGGTGATGAAGATGCAGCAGTTGATGATGAAGGGGATGATGTGTTGTCCTCCAATGATCCGTCAAGCAGCCAGGATTTTACTCTAGCCAAGTTCCTCCTTAAGATCCTTCTCGGACGTGGTGTTTCATGGCTTTTTGTGGCTATGAATGTCGGATATCCCTCTTGTCTTCGCCAGGAGAAACTATTTGACGAGCCGGTCACGATGACGTCTGGTATAGGCGGATGGTACGGGCGGGCTCCGCCCATACCAGTGGTCGTTAACGATACTGGTGCCTCCTCCTTGTTTATTATTCTTCTAGGTGCGAAGGTAAATTCATTAATGACTTTTATCCCTTAGAAATATCATATAATTACACAATATGACATCTCTAATTTATATGTTCATATATGACTCCATGATTTGGGATCCTATTGAAAGAAGAACAAAATAGCGCACAAAGGCGCAGTGAAATACAAAAATCCCTACTCTATTTATGCAAAAACAAAAGGTAATTATGCTTCAATTTTTTACGCATCAACTCCCCCAAGTTAGGCTCTTGCTCGTCCCCGAGCAAGATGGTGGCTTACAGACAAGATCATCATGTTCATGAGACATGAGACGTTACAATAAATGAGGCAGACATTGAAATAGGAGTACAACATCAGATGTAGAGATACGTCGAGTGTATTACCATACCCTTACACATTAGATAACTTAGAGGCTTCCACACCTTTTTCTAGTATCAATGAAATTATAAGAAGCTACTAGTGATTCAACATATCATATAATCACGGAGTTTAGAGATATGTAGCACTAAGTTTAATAGTGAAGATTCATGATCATTTTATTTTTTCTTCTTTCTCCCTTTTTTATATATGTTTGATTCTTTTGATATCTGCTTTCTTTTTCTCTTTTGATACTTGCATATCTATGTTTTTCCTTGCTCCCCTTTTCTCTTTTTCTTTTCATTAAGCTGCCAAAATTATTAATCATAATATGCTACCAGAATTCTTCTTCTCATAACAAATAGCTTGATCACAATATGCACGATATCAATGGCTTTCGAAAATTCTTAATGATAATATGCTACCAGAATTATTCTTCTCATAACTTAATCAATACTTATATATGTGTGGAAGTCCCTAAAATTATAACAGCTGTACAAGTATTATAATAGTCAACATAGTTCAATCATCTAATATAATAGTCATGAATCAAACACAACTTCAATTATCATAAAGTCTCATAACTCAACGGATATAATTCTTCTCTTGAACAAAGGGAACTCTAAGTTGATGCAATTAATGTAAATTCGGAAATTTAAACCTACCCATGCGTGCAGAAAAGTAAACATGCTAAAACTGTAAGATAGATTACAAGGTTCTCACAGATCCCCCAAGTTTGGATTCAAGTCGGGTGGATCAAATAATCCCTTGCGATTATTTGATACCGTGGCGTGCTTCATTTGAAGAGGCTATGTTGGAGAGTGCCGCTCGAAGCTTCTTGTTTGTCCTTTCCAAGGAAGATATGCGTTGGAGACACTTCTGCAAATCCAAACGCAAGAGAGACATACCATCATAAACTTTGCTCATCATGTCATTGAGTTCCTTTTTGCCTTCAAGGTCCAAGAGGCGCTTGCGCACGATCTCCCTGTGGACGAGTTCTTCTTTCTGGTACTTCTCTATTTTGTTAAGATGGTGTTCATTGTCTGGGATGTGCATATAAACTGGTACGTCTAAAAGATTAAAACCCCAGTCCTCTTGCGGCTTCACGCTCATGCGTGCGTTCATGGTGATCTTCTTTGTTCTTGATGTATGAGCCATAGTATTCTTATAGGTTCCTGAAGTGGAGTTGTTAGACTTCTTATGCTTTGGTGACGAGTAGTTGACGGAGATGAGCTTGAGCGACTCTATGCATCCCTTCCCATGGGGTTTCTTGTCTTCTTCCTTATCTTCAGGCTTCACCATTGCCAAGTAGTCTGGTTGCTTTATCCCCTCTTTGATTGTTGCATGAAGATCCGGAACTCCTCGTCTATAGAATCATCATTGGAATCGTTTTCTTCGGGCTTAGGCCTTGAGCTTCCAGATCATTACCTTCGATGGAGGATGTATAGAAACTATCCCACGAACGAGCCATGAGGATTGTAGGCTTGCCTTTGGCTTGAATCAAGTAGCGCATCAAGTAGACTAGATCTGTTGATATAAGAGAGAGGTGGATCTCTAAAGAGACTTGTAAAGGGTAAGAGGTAGGGTAAAATTCGTATTGAGAGGAAAAAGGTCGCCCAAGAAAAAAAATCCTAACAAATAAGTGCAAAAGAAGAATATTCATGTCGTAACGACCAATTCAGTACGGGCGGCGCCCGTACGGTGCACCCGTACCGTGTCGTTTCCAAAAAAACACAGGACGAAGTCGGTAAACGGTCAACCGACTGAATGGTACGGGCGGGTTCCGCCTTCGCAACTTCTCTAATATTCTTTTTCTTCATAAAAGTGCAAACGAGAAATAGAAGAAGGAAGTCACCGTACCGATAACGATCGGCGGTATAGGGGAGTGCGCTCGTACCGCGCGGGCGTAGCGCTTCCGCGAGAAACTCGACGAGGCATCCGTGGACTTAAGGACCATCGGTACAGGCGGATCTGCCCGTACCATCCGCCCGTACCAATCTCGTAAGACCGGCAATGCACTCAGAAAACATAAGGAATTCAAATATGCAAAAAGAAATAACAAAAAATCATCTAGAAGAAAGGTGTGTTTAGGATTTCATAAGTCATGATCATCGAGGTAATATGGTCTCATTTGAGTTCCTTTTCTTCTTATCTTCGAATAAAACAGGTCGCAGTAAATCACCAAAACCATTGTAAGAGGAAATAGGGAACTTCCTTTCTGGTTGTGGGGTTCCCATAGGTATACACACGGATGATACCTCTTTAGGATGAAGAACTCCCTGAGTATCCACGGATGCTTTTTCTACCTCTGCCTTCCTTTGTAAGATCTATAAATCAAATTCTTGCATAAGTAGAGTCCAACAGATCATTCTTGGCTTAACATCCATCCTTTTCAGGATTTCTTTCAAGCTAACACGATCAGTATGTACTCTAACTTTGGAGTCTATGATATAAGATCTAAATTTATCACAAGAGAAGACTAGAGCGAAAAATTCATTTTCATCCATATGATAGTTCTTTTGGTACCCGTTTAAGGTGCGACTAGCATGATGAATGATATTAAGATCATCACCATCATACTGATAAAGAATTTCTCCTACAGCTCCATGGCTAGCTTTGCAAAATAGATCAAAAGGTTTCTTCCAATTAGGTGGTTTAATAACTGGAGCTTCAAGAAGGGCTTGTTTTAATATGTTGAAAGAAGTAAGGCATTTTTCATCAAAATTAAAACGAATATCTTTTTGAAGAAGGTTAGTTAATGGTCTAGCAGTTTTCAAAAACTTCTTAACGAATCTTCTATAAAACCCTACATGACCTAAGTAGTTTCTTATACCTTTTATATCTCGAGGAGGGGGCAATCTTTCTATTGCTTCAATCTTTGCCTTATCGACTTCTAAGCCCTTGCCTGAGACTTTGTGACCGAGTACTATGTCTTCTTGGACCATAAAATGATATTTCTCCCAGTTTAAAACTAAGTTAGTGTCTTCGCATCTCTGCAAAACTTTATGAAGACTAGCACAAATGCCCGTGTGTTGCAACGGGGTAAAGAAATGATAGAAAAATATCATCATGACCTAGGGAAAATTTTGCCCCCAAAGTCGATCTGCCGCCTCAATTTGCCCTTTCGTCTTAACCATCAATTATTTTTATAGCAAAAAGTGCCTGTGCGTTGCCCCAGGAAAATAAATGATAACCATATTAACATACATAAGTTATAAGTACTTACTACACCGGCATGTCACCAGCTCGACCTCCCTCCTTCAGGTTGTCTCCTGCCCCGATCTTCTCGTCCCCGCCTCAATGGCGTAGCTCTGGCCTCCACGCCTTCCTGGCCCTTGCTCCTCGACCTATCGTGCCTGACCCCTCACACCCATCGACACAATATGCCCTCTTCGAACCTTCTTGATTCATACAAAACACAGTTATCTAGGAAGTTCATTAATGATCCATGCTCTCTTTTGGCCCTCTCTAATGTAATACGCCCCATAGGCACCACCTAGGTGATGTCATCTACGTTACGCCATTATAATATTCACTGTCAGAGCTTGCCGGAAATTGAATGTAGATAGGACCATTATTTTTCCTTATCAAGTTGTACTATCGTAGTCTCTCTCGATCATTTTGTCAATTTGCTGTTGTTTGGCGCTCGACATCAACGACGGGAAGACATGGTTGCCGATGTGCATGTAGATGGTGTCGTCCAGCATGAATCAGGGGTCGAACTTGCTACAACAGATGCCCTTCAAAGAGGCCCTCCAGCGTCGTGGGCAGTGGCGGCGACAGGTTGTAAGTGCTGGGTATTCATTGTTAAAAAACCATTCCTTAATGCAATATATGTATTATATTATACTGCAGCAACATCCTACTTGTTTATCTATATTACAACAAAAAAAGGAAAAAATAAAAATTAGAAGCTTGCATAGCATCCAATCCAGGGGATCAGATTAGAATAGACCTGCTACTCAAATCAGGATAATCTGCTAGAAAAGATGAAGAGAATATGGCTGCTGTGTTCAGGGCGTTGCCGTCGCGGTCGCTGTCGCTTGCTCCGATCTGCTTCCCGCCCCCGCCGTGTGCGCCTGTGTTGGTGTGCATGTCCGACGATAGAAAGAACTCACATATTCTTTATTTTATACCTATGCTTTCCTAGGGTAGAATATGTCAACACAGTGTTCTAATAAAATAAATTTAGATTCTTTACCACGATCCAATTCGTTTGATTAAACTAAAATTTCAATAGGATAAATTTCTAGCACCTCCCATAATTCTCTTGGACATCATTCACCTTATGTGTATAATAATACAAATCAATCGAGCTTTAATTATAAGACTTTTATAAACGAATGGTATGAAACAAATATTGACCACAGCTTGCTAAAACGTTCTATATTTTGCAACAAAGGGAGTAGATCACCAAACACCTTGGGTAACCATGTTATGCAATCTCAAAACTAGAAAGAAGGTTCGACATAGAAAAATCCACCATGTCCCCTATATGCCTACGAATTGGACGTACATGCTCGGCAGATGCTGGTGATGCGCGGTGAGCTCCCTTGGCATGGAGAGCAGCGGTTTCTGGGCTAGACGAACACGACGACCGGCTACTGTCGATGACATGAATCAGGAAACGCAGACTGGCCTCCAGAGCCGACCCCCTACATGCAGACAACCCCCAGCAACGATGGCAGCATGCACACGTGCATTTGCCGGCAGAGAGCGTTTTGCTTTCCTTCCTTATGCTCCTAGGGAAAAGTATCTCGAGAAAATAGGTAAAAGATAGAAAGTGCGCTGGTTTATCCAGTATCTAGTATAGAAAATGCGTTGCCTTTGCCTAAGTTAGAAAATACCCAAACTTCTGAAATTAGGGAAAGGCTTGATTCACAAATTGGTGGCGGTAATATGGTGCTCCCGTGGTCTGAATATTTAATTGAGAGATCTAAAGGGTTTGGCAGCGGATTAGTGACTCTGACCTTGGAGATTTTGGAGACGGTTCCCTCTGTTTGGGGATGGTGTAGCACCTCTCGATCTGCTTCTTTCACGCAGTAGTGGGTGGGACATAGAGAGCGGCGGCGGATCGTGGGATCTGGGCGAGCATGCAACATGGATCAATACCTCGGAGGAGGGGAGGTTTGGCACCGCCGCGGACCCATTCCACGTGCCGGAGAAGGAGGAGGTTGCCAGTGACCGGAGGTCGAGGCGATGGCGGCCGGATGTGAGTGGTGGCTAGGGAGATTTCTGTTTGGAGGAATAGAAGTTTAGTTCGTTCGGAGGTGGTTGCCCTAATCCCGTAATACGCGTGGCCTCGAGTTTCTCCTCTCGTGGCCACCGGCCGGCCAGACAGGAGGTTAGCGGCGGCACCGCCCTCCAATCCCCTTCCTCAGGCGCTGCAATGCTCAATCTCCCTGTCACCTTGCATGGCCCGGCCTGTGGACGAAAACGAACCTAGACAAAAATGAACCGTGCTCTTCACTAAGCAGTGGCAAGCCTTGTAATTACTCCGAACTGCTAAGGGCAAAAAGGTCTTTTCTAGACAGACGGTGGACAGAAACCTTACGTTCTTTATTATTAGGTATAGATTATGGAGACAATGATTAAAGGAGGTTCCATAAACAGAGAAATCATCCATGAACACCTCCATAATACTTTCAACATAATCGATAAAAACAGTAGTCATGCATCTCTGAAAAGTGGCAAGAGCATTGCAAAGACCAAAAGGCATTTAACGATAGACATAAAGGCCATAAGGACAAATGAAAGTAGTTTTTAGTTGATAATCAGGGTGTACAATAATTTGGGAAAAACGGAATAACTGTCTAAGTAGTAAAAATGAGAGTGTATAGCAAGCCTTTCTAAAGTTTGATCTATAAACGGTAAAGGGCAGTGATCCTTCCTAGTTTTCTTGTTAAGTTTTCTATAGTCAATGCACATCCCGTGGCCAACAACAGTTATAGTTGGTACCATTTCATTATGTTTATTTTCTACAACCGTGAACCCTCCTTTCTTTGGAACACAATGAACAAGACTTACCCATTCACTCTCCTTCACATGAAATATGACGCATGCATCCAACAACCATATTATTTCTTTTCTTACCTCCTCTTTCATGTGAGGTTTAAGACGTCGTTGAAAGTCCGCCACGGCTGAGCTCCTTCTTCCATGAATATTCTATGGGTGGCTATCGAAGGACTAATCCCCTTCAAGTTACTCATCGAATACCCAAGAGCATTTCGATGCATGCAGAGAACCTTCATTAAATTTTCCTCCTCTTTTTTTGCGAGGTTAGCACTTACAATAACAGGGAAATTATTTGTCTCATCGAGAAACCTATATTTTAGTTTCTTTGGTAGAGTTTTAAGGGTTGGAGGAGGAAGAGCCTCATCTTCTTTCCTTATAGGTTCTTCATGTTTTTGATTGATCTCGATGGCCACCTCCGGTGTGGAGTCGAGATAGTTATCTATTTCAATTTTTTCTATGTCTTCAAGAATGTTATTATTGTTGACTAAACTTCTTGCTAGATCATCATCTGGAGTCTCGATGATTATTGAGGCTAAGTTTGTGATATTACCTTCTTCCTCACGTTCATATTCATCATCATCTAATTCTTCAATAGCCGATTTATGGTCAAATTTGGAGAAATGAAAATCCATTTTTTATTCACCAAACTTGAGAGACCCAGTTTGCTTCTTGCAGTCTATGTTTGTTCTTCCAAAGATGGTGGGACAATAAACGCAGTGGGCATATCAATAAGCACAAAATCAATAAGATATTTGTGGGATCCAATACATATTGGTACGTCCCTAATTACTCCCATAGGGACTCTTAGAGTTTTATCTGCAAGCATTATAGTCATGTTCGTATCTTCCAATTCAGCTAGGGATAATTCGTTTTGAATTTTTAAATAAAAGTTAAAAGGAATAACATTAGTAGGTGTACCGATATCGCAAAGACCATAATAAGAAGTTCCTCCGTAAGTGCATGGAAGGATAGGCTTACCCACTTCTTTAGCTTTGACCTTTCCCATAACAAATTGTGAGGCTTAGGAATCTAGCTCAATCATGTTGCAATGTGCAAACATGGTTAAAATATCTTCTTTTATTAATGCCTCTGCCTCTTGTTCACGCTCTTCTTCATTTTTCCTTATTTGTGTTTCCTCTTCCAGCTCCTTGAGAAATAATTCTTCCTCTTTGTGTTGATCCTCAAGTTGCTGAGCCATCATGTGTCTTCTTACAGTCCTTGGAAAAGGAAAGGGTTCAACATACGAGGGCACCTCCCTCATTGGCTCGATAGATGCTATAATTATTGGATCTTCTTCAACAACTAGCTCAGGTGGCCGAATATAATGAAGCCAGTCCTTCTTTGGAGCTTCAATATGTTCTGTAAAAGACTAAAGGATTTGCAAGACAATATCATCATCAAGTTGCAGTTCATTAGCAGTTTCTTTGACCTTGCCGGAGTCTTTATAAGCATTGATACAATCATATTCAATTTCTATACCTCCTTCGGCTCCTAAATCAAATCCCCATGTTTTTCTATTACAGCGAATTTGTTATAAAAGTTCCTAAGATTTTATTATAGTTAACTCCATGAAAGAACCTCCTGAATTCATGTCAAGCTCGTGTTTAATTTCTTGATTAAGTCCTCCATAAAAATATGCAATATATACCATTCTGGTAAATCATGATGGAGACATTTGTGAAGTAGAGACTTATACCTTTTGTAGGATCTTACCAAACCTTCACCTAGGTGGTTCTTGAAGTTTGTAATTGCCCTTGCTACTTCAACAGTCTTTACCTTGGGAAAGAATCGATCACAAATTCTATTTTAAGTTTTTCCTAGGTATCAATTTTCTCTGCAGGGCAAATTCTATACCAAGCCAAAGCAGTGTTGGTTAGAGATTGGCTAAACAGTTTAAGTTTCAATTCATCATCATAATAGCCTCTCAATATCAGAGTACAACATAGTTTGGTAAAGTGCATTAAATGATTATAAGGATCCTCATCGAGAATATCTCCTACAAAAGTTTTCTCTTTAATAATAGCGATAAAATGACGGTTAACCTTGTACTCTGGTTCGCTTCCACTCGGGAATTCTTTGACTAATCCTCTATTGAATTTCCCGAGGTACTTAGTAGCATTGATCTAATTGATCAGTCTGAGTGCAGCCATGGTGTTTACCTAAAACTAGTAAACAACTTCAATAGAACAATGAGTAAAATAAGTAACTAAGAAAAAAGACCAAAAGCGCTTAGCTCCCCGGCAACGGCACCAGAAAATAGCTTGATGACTGCAAGTGCATAGACCAATTGTAGCTAGTTTTGAAATAAAGATATCAAATCCATAGAGAGCTATTGGTAAAGGTCTTTATGCCCCTCGTTACTATCTACCAAGGAATACTTGTAAGTTGTCTTTGATCTCAAGTAAAGGGTGTTTGAATGGTTTATGGTTGTCTGCGGAAAAGTAATTAAAACAAGTAAAAAGGAAACAAGTAACAAGATTGTATAAAAGTGTGGTTGAACTCAATAGGGCTAAAACATTCTCGGGGATGTAGGATACACCACTAGCATAGTATTATTGTTATATGTAATCAAGATAACATACTTCTTATGTCATGATATGTGTAGAGAGAGCCCCATAATAAGATGTTCACGACAAGGCTCATAGGAAGCCACTTTATTGAGCCAAGTGTGAGGTCACCTTTAAATAACCACTGCGATGTCTAAGAGAAATCACCCATACAGACAACCGCAATTAAGGGTTTCCCCATGGATATTGTAATTAGCTTAGGGAGTCCGTCTTTAATCCCCCTTTGACCGTGTAGGTTACGAGCCAGTGCCAATATGTCACGGGGCATTCCGGGTATGCTTCCAAAACACGTCCAAAGTGTTTCTTCCTCCCTTTAGTCCCGAAGACAAATGATATGTGGTCGACTTCACATATCATCTAAAGAGAGAAATCAAACACAAGTCATAATTATATCATAGACAAGCAAGTCATATGGACACAAGAATAGATCATCTTTATTACAAGTTCATAGTGGTGCTAGGGTTTCTCCATCTCCCCAAGAACAAAGGAACTACTCACTCGTGGAAACAATCAACAACATCATCATAATCAAATGGATGGATAAAAGTACGATGGTAGATCTAATGCAAACCACAATTGGATCTGGAATTACAAAGAGATCTAATAGATGAAAAGGTGGGGGTGATGGTGGTGATGAAGATGCAGCGGTTGATGATGAAGGGGATGACGTGTTGTCCTCCAATGATCTGTGAAGCAGCCGGGATTTTACTCCAGTCAAGTTCCTCATTCAGATCCCTCTCGGAAGTGGTGTTTCGTGGTTTTTAGTGGCTGTGAATGTCAGATCTCCCTCTCGTCCTTGCTAGGAGAAACTATTTGATGAGTCGGTCGCGATGACGCCTGGTACGGGCGCACTGTTCAGGCGGGCTCCACCCGTACCAGTGGTCATTAACGATACTGGTGCCTCCTCCTTGTTTATTATTCTTCTAGGTGTGAAGGTAAATTCATAAAATTACTTTTATCCCTTAGAAATATCATATAATTACACAATATGACAGCTCTAATTGATATATTCATATATGACTCCATGATTTGGGATCTTGTTGAAACAAGAACAAAATAGCGCACAAAGGCGGAGTGAAATATAAAAATCCCTACTCTATTTATGCAAAAACAAAAGGTAAATATTCTTCAATTTTCGACCCATCAAGCACCTTTGTCAAATTGCCATGGTTGACCAAGCAACATATGGCAAACCGTCAGTGGGACTACATCACACTCCACCGTGTCTTTGTATGGTCCAATTTAGAATGCTACCGAGATGGTGTGCTTGACCTTCATGGACCCTTGGTCACTTAGACATTGGACATGGTAGGGGTGCTTGTGAGCATGAAGGGTGAGGTTGAGCTTCTCATATAACTCGGTGCTAGCAAGGTTGTGACAACTACCTCCATCGATGATCACTTTGATAGATTTCCCCTTGATGCCGGCATGTGTTTGGAAGATGTTGGATCTTTGATCCTCATGTTCTTGGGTTTGAATAGTCATGATCCTTGCGACGACAAGCGATGGACCTGCGTCTTCACACATGAGGAGTTCTTGATCATCCTCCACATGTTGCCCTGTCATTGCTTCTTTGACTCTTTCATCAAATTCATCTTCACTCAAGTATTCCTCGTTGCCGTTGTCATGGATGAACAATACTTTCTTGTTTCCACATGTGGCCGACTTGTGTCCTTTTCCTCCACACTTGTAGAATTCACCGTTGAATGGCGGGTCATCCTTTGTATGCTTTCCACTTGGGGGCAGTTTTCCTTGAGGAAGTGTGGGCTTGAAGGAAGGCTTGGAGTTACTTGAGGAGCTTCCGTTGAAGGTTGTTGGTGTAGCGGTTGAAGGTTGTTGGTGTAGCGGTTGAAGCTTGATTGTAGGTGAAGTACGTCTTGGGCTTGTTGTATTTGATGTCCTCTTGTACTTGACGCTCGGCTTTTGTTGCAATGTGCACAATCTCAACCATGTTGGTTTATTTTTGGAACTCGACGATGCACTTGATTGGATGGTTCAAGCCAATGAGGAAACATGCCATTGTTTGCTCCTCGCGCTCGTCAATGTTGGTGCGGATCATGTTGAGCTCCATTTGCTTGAAGTACTCTTCCATGGTCTTTGTCCCTTGACTAAGCAATTGTAGCTTGTTGAAGAGGTCACGCGTGTAGTGCATAGGGACAAAGAGGGATCTCATATGACCTTCATGTCATGCCAAGTTGTGATTGGAGACTATTCTCTTGGGTCACGAGCGACTTGAACTTGTTCCCACCAAAGGTTGGCGTAATCATCAAACTCAAGCGAAGCCATTATGACCATCTACTCATCACTATAGTTGTGCATACAAAAGATCTTGTCGACTTTAAGTGCCCATGAGAGGTATTCTTCAGGATCATTTAAACCAGTGAACTTGGGCATCGTGAACTTGATATTGCCAAAGGTTTCTTCCTCATTGAGGTCATGGTGGCGGTGGTTGCTATGATGGTGACGGTATTCATCTTCCATGAAATCAATGCGATGAGCTTGGTGAGCTTGTGGTTGAGGAGCCTCATTTTGGGGAGGTGGAACTTGGTTCTCGCGACGTTGTTGGGGAGCTTGCTCTTTCTCTTGGTGCGATTGATGATGATGTTGAGGCGCTTGGGACTCACGAGGGTGTTGAGGATGTGGAGCCTCTTGACGCGGTTGTGGATGAGGAGGAGGCTCATTTCTCGGTTGGTGACGTGGGTTAGGCACATGGGCCTCTTGGTGAAGATCATGGTCGCAAGCCTCTTGATGTGGTTGGCGTGGATGTTCATGACAGCGATGAAGAAGATGAGGGTCTTGAAAAGCTTCACGTCGATGAAGATCTTGATCCTCCAAGTTGGAGTCCTCACTTTTTGTGTCAAGGATGTGTCGCGGACGTGGGTGTTGTAGGTGTGGTTGCACTCGAGGTTCCAATTGTGGTTGCACTTGTTGGATCAATAGTGCCCTTGCATGATTACGGTGTCCTTCTCGCCTTGCTTGGGTCCTTGAAGAGAAATAACGATCATAGCTTGACGTTGCAGCGTGCCATGGGGAAGGTACATAGTGTGAAGAACTTCTGTTTTCTACCACAGGGGCTTCATTGCGTCGTGGATCACTTGCATGAGGGTCTTGATGAAGAGGAGAATGTTGACGCGACGAGCTTGAAGAGCTTGATGTGCGTGAACGCGGTATCATGTTGTGCACGAGCTTGACCATCGACCTTTGTAGTGCTTTTTGGTTGGCAAAGTTGATGTGCATGGCCCTCATCTCTTGATGAAGGTTGGAGAAGCCTTTCCGCATATCATGCATTTGTTGTTGTAGGTCATCGAAGCATTTGCTGATGCTCTTGAATTCGGCTAGAGTTTCTCCATATGGTTCATCTCGTCATGACTCAAGAGCATTGCAACGTTCACGGAACTCATGCCGGATGATGTAGTGGCTTGTGTGCATCATGTACATGCCTTCGTCTTCACCTTGGGGAGGAGGTTGGCTCAACTCACCGTGCATATCCATCATGCAAGAAAAAAATGGATTGTATATGGAAGGTAATGTAACGCCCCAGAATCAGTCTATGCAGATCTTAGCATTTCCCTCCAAAACCCGCATAGAAGCGATTCAAAGAAGCCCACCAAACACTTTCGTGTGGATGAGATTTGATTACAAGTAGTTACATCATAGTAGTTTACAACAGATTCCACAAGAACTTATATATACAACAACGACGCAACAAGTCAAGAATACAAATGACACTGTTTAAAGATACAAATCTTGAAGAAAGCAAAATAGTGTCCGAGTACGGACAAGATCCAAATTGGAGTAAGAGTCCTGAAGAATAACCAAGCTGTAGCATCCCAATTGTCTAACAATTGTAATGCTACTTGGTCTAGTAATATAATGGCTACTTCAAACATAAAATTGTTGCATCATCATTATATCATGCTCATGTCATCATGCCTCCTTGCATTTGAGCATCATATAAAACCCTTTTGATTTGGTTCTTCTCTCATATGCATTGTAAATTGTATTTGCCTCTTGATATTGTATTTGGTTCTTGATATATTGTTTAATGCCCAAGTTGAGTTGGGGGCATATCTTTTATTGAACTCCACCACCTTTCTTGTCATCACCCCATCCTTCCATCATTCCACTAAATATGAGCTTTGCACTTTATTGGGATTTTACCTCTAGCTCACGTGGGTTGGGATGGATCCACTTCTATGTATACATGCTTCCATATATAATATATATTGTTCTCACAATATGGATTATGTGGAGCCACATGGCCACCTTTGCAAGCTATGTGAGTATAATTCTTTGTCAAGCTTTCACTTGGGTATTGTTTGAATCTATGCTCATGCATGAATATATTTTGTGGCTAAATAATCATCTAGTGGAACCCCATACTAGTATAGCCATTTATATTCATCTATGCTTATTTTCATCCATACCATATGAGGAATCAACTTGAAGCTTCTTGTTTGGCTTTGGTTCAAATTTGAATGCATGCATCACAATATAGTGCCCTTGTGAATTATGTTTGTTTTACAAATATAAAGTGGCCTTGAGTTCCCATGCATGGGCCATGCAAGAATTACACCTCTATCCTTTCCATCTTTTATTTGAGTTGCTTTTGTTGCTTGTTTGTGAAGTGGGGCCCAATCACATCACCCTCCCACTCTTATCCTCTATCTTTCACCTACCCCATCATCACCATACCCTCTCTACCACCACCTCTCACCTAGCTAAACCCTAAACCTAACCCATGATCTACCCTACCCCTCCTAAACCAACCTAACCCGAGCCACCCCTATCCCGAGCCCTCCCTCTTCCTCTCTTTCTTGCACCACAAGATGGTCCAGCCAGAAACCAGAACCACCAGCTCCATCACGTGCCTCCCTGGTCCCCTCCTCCTCTTTAGCAAAACAACAAGAGGAGAGAGAAGAGAACACCGAGACCTCTCCCTACCTTGCCAAAATCTACCTCACCAAACCCATGTGCTCTCCCCTCCTTCCTCAGCTACCCTCACCTCACCTCACCCAGATCACATCTAGAAGGCGCCCAAGCCCCCGCCCCGTCTCCTTCTTCCTCGCAGGCCATGGCCCTCCCTCCTAAACCCTAGCCTCGCTCCCTCTGTCTCGCTGTTCCGGTGGACGCCCAGCCGATCCAGAGCACCAGGACCTCTCCTCTCCTCCACATCGCCTCTGCCCCGACCACGCCTGGAGCCCTCAGGTTCCCGGACCACCATGCCGCCGAGCAGACGCCCATGGGACCTTCGCCGACGCCGATCCGCTCCACCTCGAGATTGGCACAAGGCAGCCGCGCTGCCGTGTTTCTGGCAGATAGCAGCGCTGCAGCAGCTTGTCCGCCTCTATTCATCGCCGAGCCCCGCGCGCTGTAGCCCTCCTCCGGCGGTGCCACCTGAACAAAAGATGTAGCCCTACGTCCCCTCGACGTTTTTCGTTTTTGCGGCGTGGCGAGATACGCCGTCGTTTGATCGCCATCGTCGCCCAAACTCCCAAACTCCGCCTGTTTCGTTCTCTGCGGTCGCAGCAGACGGCGGCGGCGACGGTTTTTCAGAAACAACCCTCCCCTTTTTCCCGCCTAAACCCGTGGTCCCCGCGGCCCCACCTGCCAGCCTCGATGCCTCTTTGCAAGAAAACCCCCGGAAAACCCAGACCACCACAGACTGATCCCCCCGCGCGCCCTGGATCGCCCACGTGCGGCGTCTTTGACGCTACACAGTGGCCTCAAGACTGCTGTGGTCCCCACGTCATCGACGGTGGTTAGGTCAGGCCGCGGTGGAAAAAGATTTTCTGCGCGCGTTTGGTCCAGTTAGCCAGTGGCCCCACCTATCAGTGTCTGTGGCTAGATAAACCTGAGTAGAAAAAAGTCTCTGATCTTTTCTGTTTTATTCAAATCTTTTCAAAATAAATTCAAATTCAAATTTAATTCTGTTTTTTAAATAACTTTTAAAATATAATTCCAAATAATACAAATAATATATGTTTTCAAATCAGAAAAATATGAGGATTTCAAATATGCCATCCAAAATAAACTTTGAACACTTTCAAATTCCAAGTTGTTTTAAATTACAATAAAATGCCCTTTTCCTTAATAAATTAATAACTTTTGTTTTATAAATCCAAATTCAACAAATAATATGTCTAAAATGATTAGCTCGACGAGACCCTTCTGTTTATGCAATCCTTTATCTGTTTTGCAGCATGCATCATATAAATATAAAGTGAACAGCAACTAAAATGAGGATAAAATGAGGCCAAAACTCAATAAAATGATTTATTCTTGTATTCCACACCTCACCCATGCCATGCTACTTTATTGCCATGCAAAGTGTGCATCATTCATCATGGCATGATTGTTTGCTTGTCGCATTTAATTCATATGCTTGCGCACTTTATTTATGTTGGCCCATGTTTGTTTGGTTCTTCTTCGAATAGACGCTGCGCAGGGGCTATATCAAGACAACCAGGAGCACTACCCAGATCCATCCCTTGCTTCAACTGAGCTGCCAGGCAAGCACTACCACATGCTTGCATACATATAGAACCTACTGCCTCTTTCTTATTCTTGCATCATTGAGTCGCGATTGCATTAAATTGAATCCCAAGTATTGCATAGCCTTTACTTTTAAACCCCACCGAAGCTTGTTCCTCCATCCCATGAGCCATTACTACAGGAGTTGCTTGAGCCATGCGAGTCGTAGAACAGCATGTGTAGGGTATGTGAGTGTCTGATGGATAACGAGGTACCTAAACAACTTAACCTGAGTAGTAATGGGATAACTAATGAAAGTGGCATCGGTGGGCCATATTTGCTATTTGGTTTTTCAGGCTCACTTGTGTCCCGTAGGACCCCGAGTACTTGATTCCCGTTCCTTGAATATTCGCGCTATCCACATCCAGGAGGCTTATGAACCCCCCTGAGCCAGAGCTTGATTCATTCTTATTTCTTGGGGCCACAAACTAGTTTGAGGTTTTAATTACTATCATGTACTTATGCCATGCTTTACTGCTTTATTTAAATTATGAGGTGCAGTCGCATCTTGTTTAGGTCCGTGACCCGTTTTCGCTGTATCAACAAGCCCAGTCACACTTTCGGGTTCCCAGTCGTTTACAGCCGGCCACACAAACCTTGAGTCCGTCTCGTAGCCGGCCAACTTGCTATGGGGTAGCTTAATGGGGTGGCCCCCTGAAATATTTCTGAATCCTGTAATTGCTTTGTCGTGACTGTCTCGTTGGGTTTTGATTTGGTTTTTCCGAGGCATATCGAGTGTGTGTTGCTATTTGTGCACCCCTGCAGGGTAAAACTTTCTGAAAGCCGTGTCCGCGGTTATGGACGACTTGGAGCACAGTTTCTCGATCATAGACAAGCATAACTAAAGTACCACTTTTAATTTGACTAGACTAGGTACCTGACTAGTAAATAGTGCAACACTCATGGAATGGATAATAAAACTGCCAACGGATGGGGGGTTGTCCGTCCGCTTCCTCGTCGATAAGCGAGGAGGAGGATGGATCTGTGGATATTACCGTTATAACCGTTATAACTGTTGTTATTAATTCACGGACATCCGTCTATCTCTGGTTAGGCGGATGGGTAGCGAGTATCTATAGAACTGTTAGGGTTTATCTTTTGCTGCAATTGCGTCACCCCAGGTTGTGTCCCTTTAGAGGCATAAAGACTTGCTGAGTACCCCTAGGGTCTCACACGATAAATTATTGGTTCAGATGAACAGGTACACTCGCAAGATGGATACTGGGTGGAAGAGACGGACGATGTGGGCAACGATCATTCGGTGTAGAGATTCCGGGAACGGGGATCCGTGAGATCTGTACTCGGGATGTGCTTATTTATGGGGCATCTTATGCCGATTTTCTTCTTATCCATACTCGGATTTTGTCTTCCGCTTCCGCTTGATACTCTGTTGATTGATGTATGAGGAGATATCCTAAACTATTATATCTATCTAGGATATTTGGATCTTGCCGTATGGCGTTGCTATATTTCCTTTCTTTTTAGATGGAATGGCTCTGATGTACTGTTGTATGGTGGCTTGCATACATACTCATTTGTGTATGTAGTTGATCCCTTCGCCTGCCGATTACGCCGCCCGTTCTTGTCCCGATGTTTGGAAATGGTTGGGACGGCCGAAAGGTCTACCTGTGAGTGGCATTTGGGCCCCACCGTACTATTTCAACCATTTCTGAACATCCAGGCTTGTACTAGGAGCGTAATTCACCGAGGTAGTTACAATTGGTATCAGAGCCATCCCGACCTTCAGGGTCTCAGCCAAATGGTCGTTGTTTGTCTAGCAAATATTTTGGTAGCTATGTATACTAGGGGAAAAACAAAACGCGAGAGTAGGACTGCTTCCACTTTTCTTCTTACCCATCCACCCACCCTTTTCTGGTAAGGAAGTGTAACGTTTTCAATCCTCTTCTTAAAATTCAAACTAGGATTCACGTGTTCGGCTCGTAGTACCATAGAAAGTGTGAGTGTGTGTGTGTAATTCCTTGTCTATCTGTTGCATCCAACTTGTTATCTTATCTGCCTTTGATTATCAACTGTTGGTACATTCCATACTAATAGGCTTTTGCAAACCGGCGCGATCTATTTGACTTCTTGTTAACCGGTGCCATCTTCTTAAGGGTGTCCTTCCTTCTAGCAACTCCATATTCTGTGAAACATCAGTTGCTAATCTCTATCTGATAAGTGATTTTGCACATCTATTGGTATTTTAATGCCGAAAAATGCGGAATTTTTTGTTTGATACATCTGTTTCCACACTCCTTTCGATCGTGTGTGAAACATTATCTATCTTCCTTTTATCAGCATGTCCATGCTAACTCATTCTTTTGTCACCGGCGCTTAATCCTGGAGTTTCTTATCATCTCCAAATCTCTTGGGCTAATTACATAACATGTGTCGATCCGATGCTGGTGATTGTAATTTGGCTCTCGGCATAACTATATTCCACGCATGATAAGTGTCGATTGGAATATGGAAAATGCTATCAACCGTCACCATCTGGAGGATAAGGTTATCTCCTGTGATTTTGAGTACACCGTGATCATATCTATGCATATTCAAGCATCTTTGGCAATCCGGAGTTTCCCAAGGCACTACGGCGGTCTATCATCTGTCCATCATGCTGCAAATCTTTTTGAACTCCATATCTGCAAAATTCTCTTGATACGAGGGAATTGCATCTTTCGCTCGATAGTTTTGCTTGGTATGAGCTATCATCGTTTCTTTATCCAAGATCTCTTTATCTTTGAAACCGGTGATCCGATCGACAATGTGAACCAGGCGACATCTCTTTTTCTTCCGAAGGACCAGATAATCTATTCTTCCAGTGCATCTTCTTCAGCACGAACCCGTGCTCTTAATATTGATCTTTCTAAGAGCGTTGAGCTCAGGAAGTGTTCGAGCATTTGTTCGTTCCTCTCGCCTTTTGAACTTGATATTCTGGGAATATCCTGTTAATCCATGGTGGTATATGTTGATAATATGCTTGCCTAATCCATATCAATAGAAGGACATGGAAGATCATCTGTGTCTCTTTCTCTCAAGCTTCGTGAGCATTGCCTGTGTGCAAGTTCTCAAAGCGTGAATTCTGACTTTTTGAAGTCACCTATCTCGACCATGTCCTTCTGCTAAATACATTGCTTCAATTCTGGAATTGGCAATTCATTGTTAATTCCATCCTCCATCTTCAACCAATCCGGAGTTGTTCCTTGTTGGCAAGTTATCATCGCTGCTCAAAAGATTTTCCTCAAAATTGCTAAATCTCTCTCAATCATTTCAAGAACAACATGGAGTTCTTTCACCTCAGTCTCATCAAGTGATCCTTTGAAACCCTCTTGTTCTATCGTCTATGCTCAATCCACCGGAGACCATGAAGACCTTTCAGATCTTGTTTTTCCTTATGTTCAAGTGGTGCTATCTTTTTCTTTGCCTGTGGAATCTTGCAGTTCTTCTCCGTAATCTTCCTTCATATCTTTCTGGTGGCTGGTTACTTCTGACATGACGACAACATCATCATCTTTATCTATCTTGGATCCGGTGAATTGTTTGCATCTATTCTTGTTTTCTAACGGAGTTCCATGAGATCTTCTTATCAATACCTTCAGTCTGTTTCGGTAGTTGGGATGCATGGTTTTCCTATTCATGTGCGGAGTAATGCTTTGAGTGCGGGATGGAGTAGCTACCATACCACTACTCTTATCATTCGCTGTTGTACATTGAATTGGTGAATTAGTGTGATTCCACTCATTCCACGGAAGTTAGAAGTGGCCTTTATCCCTCGATACTTTTACTTCCGTCCTTGTTTTTCCGGAGTGCTCTCTCGAAGAAAGTAATCAATAATCTCTTGTTGGTGATCTCGTCTTTTCCTACATGGAGCAAATCTTCAATTATCTGGTGGAAACAAACGCAAACTCTTTCTGTCCTCGACATTCTACCGGTGCTCGACATCCACAAACAAGATGAAAGGAAACTATCTCTCTCTTTGTTTCATCAATTCTTTTTCTGTGGTAAAGCCAATTATGGTTGGTGCCATCAGCCGCAAATCTATTGCGTTAGCCTCAAGGCTAAAGAAAGCAATAAGTATCTCCACAATAAACTCCAGATCCTCCATACTCTTTGCTTCTCGGGATTCCACCATGATCTGGCTTCACATCCGTCTCTGGAAGTTATATCCGCGCACCTCAATTGCGTGGTCCTTTGGTTCTTACCGGCGCAAGAAGAATCTAATCCGACGATGTCTAACTAAATCTTTCTGTTGATATCAAGGGACTCTATTGTTTGAAGGAAATATTGTTTCCGTACTTCATTTCTCAAATCCGAGAGAGGATACGATGCTATTGTCATAGTGGTTCAAACCTCTCCAATCTAGCTCTTTCTTCCGGCGAGACAAAGATTCATCCTCTCTAGTATTGGTAAATATTTAATCTTAATGATGTGTCTTTAT
This sequence comes from Avena insularis, assembly GCA_023614405.1. Classification (NCBI taxonomy): domain Eukaryota; kingdom Viridiplantae; phylum Streptophyta; class Magnoliopsida; order Poales; family Poaceae; genus Avena; species Avena insularis. Next base: position 251,569,115 of record CM042696.1, read on the forward strand.
TTATCCATGATACATCATCTTTTCCTTTTCTTTCGCAAGTGGTTCTATTCTGTTATCATGTTTCTTGAGAAAACCGGAGCTATGTCCATCCTATCCTTCTTGTCTCACGACAATCCTTCAACTCTTCTAACCGTTGTTTCTCAAGCAAAACGCAAGACTCGCAACAAGTCTAGCAAGTTTTGCAAGGTGTAGCGGTCGCACCATTCCGTTGTTTAGCAACTTGGGAACGTGAGGGTCACCTTCGTTCGAACACCCGTCTCTCTTTGTGTTGTTTTCTTTTTCCTAGAATCTCGGGGCGAGATTCCTGTTTAGTGGGGGAGAGTTGTAGCATCCCAATTGTCTAACAATTGTAATGCTACTTGGTCTAGTAATATAATGGCTACTTCAAACATAAAATTGTTGCATCATCATTATATCATGCTCATGTCATCATGCCTCCTTGCATTTGAGCATCATATAAAACCCTTTTGATTTGGTTCTTCTCTCATATGCATTGTAAATTGTATTTGCCTCTTGATATTGTATTTGGTTCTTGATATATTGTTTAATGCCCAAGTTGAGTTGGGGGCATATCTTTTATTGAACTCCACCATCTTTCTTGTCATCACCCCATCCTTCCACCATTCCACTAAATATGAGCTTTGCACTTTATTGGGATTTTACCTCTAGCTCACGTGGGTTGGGATGGATCCACTTCTATGTATACATGCTTCCATATATAATATATATTGTTCTCACAATATGGATTATGTGGAGCCACGTGGCCACCTTTGCAAGCTATGTGGGTATAATTATTTGTCAAGCTTTCACTTGGGTATTGTTTGAATCTATGCTCATGCATGAATATATTTTGTGGCTAAATAATCATCTAGTGGAACCCCATACTAGTATAGCCATTTATATTCATCTATGCTTATTTTCATCCATACCATATGAGGAATCAACTTGAAGCTTCTTGTTTGGCTTTGGTTCAAATTTGAATGCATGCATCACAATATAGTGCCCTTGTGAATTATGTTTGTTTTTACAAATATAAAGTGGCCTTGAGTTCCCATGCATGGGCCATGCAAGAATTACACCTCTATCCTTTCCATCTTTTATTTGAGTTGCTTTTGTTGCTTGTTTGTGAAGTGGGGCCCAATCACATCACCCTCCCTCTCTTATCCTCTATCTTTCACCTACCCCATCATCACCATACCCTCTCTACCACCACCTCTCACCTAGCTAAACCCTAAACCTAACCCATGATCTACCCTACCCCTCCTAAACCAACCTAACCCGAGCCACCCCCTATCCCGAGCCCTCCCCTCTTCCTCTCTTTCTTGCACCACAAGATGGTCCAGCCAGAAAACCAGAACCACCAGCTCCATCACGTGCCTCCCTGGTCCCCCTCCTCCTCTTTTAGCAAAACAACAAGAGGAGAGAGAAGAGAACACCGAGACCTCTCCCTACCTTGCCAAAAGCTACCTCACCAAACCCATGTGCTCTCCCCTCCTTCCTCAGCTACCCTCACCTCACCTCACCCAGATCACATCTAGAAGGCGCCCAAGCCCCCTCCCCTTCTCCTTCTTCCTCGCAAGCGGCCATGGCCCTCCCCCTCCTAAACCCTAGCCTCGGCTCCCTCTGTCCTCGCTGTTCCGGTGGACGTCCAGCCGATCCAGGAGCACCAGGACCCTCCTCTGTCTCCTCCACATCGCCCTGCCCCGACCACGCCACGGAGCCCTCCGTAGTTCCTCGGACCCGCATACACCGGAGCAGACGCCCGCGGGACCTCTGCCTCGACGCCGATCCGCTCCACCTCCACGCAAACGACCGCGCCAGCGAGCTCCTGGTGAGCACCTCTTCCCCCTAGACATGATCCCTCTCCGTCTAGCTCGCCGAAGCGCCGCCGCCTTCCGTCGAGCGCGCTGCGCGCGCGCCGCGCGTCGTGCTCTGGCAGACAGCAGCGCTGCAGCAGCTTGTCCGCCTCTGTTCGTCGCCGAGCCCCGCGCGCTGTAGCCCTCCTCCGGCGGTGCCACCTGAACGAAAGATGTAGCCCTACGTCCCCTCGACGTTTTTCGTTTTTGCGGCGTGGCGAGATACGCCGTCGTTTGATCGCCACCGTCGCCCAAACTCCGGCCTGTTCCCCTGTTCTCTGCAGTCGACGTGCAGCAGACAGCCCGGCGGCGGCGACGCTTTTTCAGAAACAACCCTCCCCTTTTTCCCGCCTAAACCCGCGGTCCCCGCGGCCCCACCTGCCAGCCTCGATGCCTCTTTGCAAGAAAACCCCCGGAAAACCCAGACCACCACAGACTGATCCCCCCGCGCGCCCTGGATCGCCCACGTGGCGTGCGCCTGCTGGACGCGCCCACAGGTGGCCTCAAGACTGCCGTGTCCCCACCTGTCATCGACGGTGGTTAGGTCAGGCCGCGGTGGAAAAAGATTTTCTGCGCGCGTTTGGTCCAGTCAGCCAGTGGCCCCACCTATCAGTGTCTGTGGCTAGATAAACCTGAGTAGAAAAAAGTCTCTGATCTTTTCTGTTTTATTCAAATCTTTTCAAAATAAATTCAAATTCAAATTTAATTCTGTTTTTTAAATAACTTTTAAAATATAATTCCAAATAATACAAATAATATATGTTTTCAAATCAGAAAAATATGAGGATTTCAAATATGCCATCCAAAATAAACTTTGAACACTTTCAAATTCCAAGTTGTTTTAAATTACAATAAAATGCCCTTTTCCTTAATAAATTAATAACTTTTGTTTTATAAATCCAAATTCAACAAATAATATGTCTAAAATGATTAGCTCGACGAGACCCTTCTGTTTATGCAATCCTTTATCTGTTTTGCAGCATGCATCATATAAATATAAAGTGAACAGCAACTAAAATGAGGATAAAATGAGGCCAAAACTCAATAAAATGATTTATTCTTGTATTCCACACCTCACCCATGCCATGCTACTTTATTGCCATGCAAAGTGTGCATCATTCATCATGGCATGATTGTTTGCTTGTCGCATTTAATTCATATGCTTGCGCACTTTATTTATGTTGGCCCATGTTTGTTTGGTTCTTCTTGAATAGACGCCATAGGGCTATATCAAGACAACCAGAGCACTACCCAGATCCATCCCTTGCTTCAACTGAGCTGCCAGCAAGCACTACCACATGCTTGCATACATATAGAACCCATCGCCTCTTTCTTATTCTTGCATCATTGAGTCGCGATTGCATTAAATTGAATCTCAAGTATTGCATAGCCTTTTACTTTTAAACCCCACCAAGCTTGTTCCTCCATCCCATGAGCCATTACTACAGGAGTTGCTTGAGCCATGCAGTCGAGAAGCATGTGTAGGGTATGTGAGTGTCTGATGGATAACGAGGTACCTAAACAACTTAACCTGAGTAGTAATGGGATAACTAATGAAAGTGGCATCGGTGGGCCATATTTGCTATTTGGTTTTTCAGGCTCACTTGTGTCCCGTAGGACCCCGAGTACTTGATTCCTGTTCCTTGAATATTCGCGCTATCCACATCCGGGAGGCTTATGAACCCCCCTGAGCCAGAGCTTGATTCATTCTTATTTCTTGGGGCCACAAACTAGTTTGAGGTTTTAATTACTATCCTGTACTTATGCCATGCTTTATCGCTTTATTTAAATTGTGCAGGTAATCGCATTGCTTAGGTCCGTGACCCGTTTTGCTGTCGACAAGCCCACCACACTTTCGGTCCCAAATATTTACAGCCGGCCACACAAACCTTGAGTCCGTCTCGTAGCCGGCCAGCTTCGTTGCGGGTAGCTTAATGGGGTGGCCCCCTGAAATATTTCTGAATCCTGTAATTGCTTTGTCGTGACTGTCTCGTTGGGTTTTGATTTGGTTTTTCCGAGGCATATCGAGTGTGTGTTGCTATTTGTGCACCCTGCAGGTAAAACTTCGAAAGCCATGTCCGCAGTTATGGACGACTTGGAGCACAGTTTCTCGATCATAGACAAGCATAACTAAAGTACCGCTTTTAATTTGACTAGACTAGGTACCTGACTAGTAAATAGTGCAACACTCACGGAATGGATAATAAAACTGCCAACGGATGGGGGGTTGTCCGTCCGCTTCCTCGTCGGTAAGCGAGGAGGAGGATGGATCTGTGGATATTACCGTTATAACCGTTATAACTGTTAGGGTTTATCTTTTGCTGCAATTGCGTCACCCCAGGTTGTGTCCCCTTTAGAGGCATAAAGACTTGCTGAGTACCCCTAGGGTCTCACACGATAAATTATTGGTTCAGATGAACAGTACACTCGCAAGATGGATACTGGGTGGAAGAGATTGACGATGTGGGCAACGATCATTCGTGTAGAGATTGGGAACGGGGATCCGTGAGATCTGTGGGCGGATGTGCTTATTTATGGGGCATCTTATGCCGATTTTCTTCTTATCCATACTGGATTTTGTCTTCCGCTCCGCTTGATACTCGTTGATTGATGTATGAGGAGATATCCTAAACTATTATATCTATCTAGGATATTTGGATCTTGCCGTATGCTATATATTTCCTTTCTTTTTAGATGGAATGGCTCGATGTACTGTTGTATGGTGGCTTGCATACATACTCATTTGTGTATGTAGTTGATCCTTCTTTGCCGATTACGCCCTGCTCTTGTCGATGTTTGAAATGGTTGGGACGGCCGAAAGGTCTACCTGTGAGTGGCATTTGGGCCCCACCGTACTATTTCAACCATTTCTGAACATCCAGGCTTGTACTAGGAGCGTAATTCACCGAGGTAGTTACACAAGCGGTGTCCATAACCCTGCCCAGGACAAGCCGGAAGGATAACCTTGCTAACGTCGTCAATCACATACCTGTTAAAGCCAAAGGGGTGCCGGCAAAGGGCAAAGGAAAAGAAGCGATCGATCGAGGCGATACGGCGAGGCTAGAATTCGGCGGTTCTCGCCTACATAGGTATGGTGGGCTCAGCGACAGCAAAGCTTGCACTATCTAACTTATAGAGACACGCTACAACTTTGGCTATTAGAGCGAGGTAAGAGAGCGCTATACAGTAACTATAATATAACACCAATCATAACCCATCCGAAGATTTACCCCTCGAAGACTAGTCGAGAAGTCCTCTTGCAGAACACACACGATGGTAATTTTAGTTAAGCAGGTGTTTAGTTTATAAGGCTAATTACTAGTCATATTATTAGAGGCAAAGCATTAGTGGAATTGTCTATGATCATGACACCGTACTCCTGAGGCGTCCATAGCCGTGGACACATGGCTTCTCGAAAAGATTTACCCTGCAAGGGTGCACTACTATACCCAAACGCATGTTCAACCCTTCAGGAAACATAATACGCGTGCCTTCCGAATCTCACAACAAGAACTGTCCCATAATTACGCGCGTATATAGAGGTATCACCTACTGTATTAACCCAACCAGGAGGCACGACGATTCTCAAGGGAGGTACATCATTTGTGTCTATGGTCGGGAAGGATCGGAGCTCCACTATGTAAGATGACCTCCCGGCCATACCGTGTTTATGTATGCAATGCAGCTGCTATCCACAAAATATCAAGTCCGAAGACATATAGCACTCACCCATGTCCGAGGACATATTATGCGTATGCACCAAATGGAAAGCCAATTTGTGACCCTCTGGATAAACGAATAGCGCCGGTAGTTGAGGGGGGATCCCAGGGGCCCCCACGTTTGGTTAGCGCGATCAAATCAGAACTAGTATCATAGAACAAACGGGTCCTAAGTCGGCTCAAGAAGTTCCCAAAGGTGGTCCCTGCCGGGGCCTTATCATTAGGTGAAACCATAACCACAACCAACATCACCAATTTAATTATCTTAGGATCAACCATATCTGGTTATCACGATGCACCTGTATGAGAGCGGTACTAAGCATGCCTACGACTCGCAAGGGCAAAACTAGCTACTCAAACAAGGCAGTGGGATACCAAGGCTATATAGTAGAGCAGGTAATTATAGGGAATGGTACTAGAGCATCGATAATAAGGATATCAATAGATCAAAGGAAGGAAGTAAAGACTATAACTGCAAAATAAGTGGAAGGGGGAGAATGCTCGCCTAAGAAGATCAACTGAAGGCCCGTCGTACCTCGCGTCAACTCAACGGTCTATCTGATGAATAAGCAAAAGACTAGAAAGAACAACCGATGCAATATTTAATACTACGGCGGAAGATCCGGCATGTTCATGATATGATGCATGACATGGCATAGTGTGATGCGATTATCAATATTAAGCGGAATCAGGGTCCCGACATTTAATTAGAAAGTTCAGTTAGTTATCTACCCTGCATATTAAATGTTGAATTAACAAAGCAAAGCATGGCATCGATTCGCTACACATATTTAAATGGAGTTGGGATAAGGCAAGATTATCCCGCATATAGCCTCTATATTTAATTTAGGTGAATCGCTTGGATACCCCCAAACAACAATGATATGCGTGCGAGATGAACAATTTAATGCAACAAGTATATATCATTTATAAAATAGGGCTTCGAGAAAGGAATCACACATCGGGTATCGGTGATCTTGGGGTTCACCAAGGGTTCAGGTTGGGGCTCCCCAGAATTGGTCTTCGGATCCTTGGGGCTCTTCGATCTCCGTGACAGAGGTCATGGCGATTCTGGGGGAAGACCTTGGCGTGCCGAGGCTGGGTCTTCGAATCCGGGAAGGAGAACTTATCGATGCGTCTAGACCGAAGAGCTTGGCGTGGTCATTGTCAAACTTGTCGTACTTGTTCCTCGGAAGGCCTCGATCAATAGCACAGTACGCCAGCGGGCAGAACTTGCAGAACCTGCTCACACCATAGATACACAATCATCGGGTATCGACACAATAGTTGCTCTTATTTTTAGGGAGATCTTCACGGTCGCAGCTTCACATCGCCACCACATCTCAACACGTACGGGCACAGGACAACAGGGATGCACGAGGGTCGGTTGGCGCTGGAGGACTACCGAGGCAGAGGACGCTCGATCGGCGACCGATAAGGATCTTGGTGGAGGCGTCCTAGTCGACATGGACATGCAGCGAGCACCAGATCATGGCGGCGGGACTCAGGCTTGGCGGTGGAGAGGGGGGCCCGCGAGGCGGCAGAGAGCAGTGCCGTGGGGCCGGGCTCACGTGACGAGGAGGGCAGCCACGTGCGGGTCGGGACGAGGTGTAGCGACAACAACAGTGGACGGGAGCCGGCGCGGATCTCCCGGTGGAGGCAGGGCGAACTCGGGAGCAGGCGGTCTCTGCGAGGGAGACAATGCAACGAGGTCATGGTCGATGTGGTCAGCGGCGCTTGCAAGAAGGATGGTGGGCCACGGAGAGGAGCGCGGCTCAGGCGGCCGCGGTGGTAGTGTTGGGATCGAGGCGGCGACGGTGACGTGCGAGCAGAGAGGGTAGGGGATCCCGATCGGGAAGAGGATGGGGATGGGCGACGTGGGGTAGGTGACATAAGCGGCAGGAGGTTCCTCCGGGCGTGTTACGGCGTGTACTGCACGGGCGCCTGAGGCGTCTCGCGTGATGAGAGGGTGCGGCGATGTGGTAGCTAGGGTTCGGTCAGGGGTTATAGGCTGCTGGCTTGTTGGGCTTTTGGGCCTGGCCGACGGCTACCCCCAGTTTTTATAAAGACCTTTTCATTTATTTATTTATTTTGTTTTAAAAGCCTTATGTAAATAAGTTTTTAGACAAATGAAATTTTCAGAAAGGCCAGGTTTTTAATTTGAAGTTAAAGGAGGGGACTAATTAGAAAATAAAATAGGCTTTTGGCGAGAATATTTAGAGACAGAATATGCATGATGTCATGATGATGCATGAAATAGAAAATAAGAGGCAATTCTAATTGGGGTATATTTTCCCGGGCGTTACAACTCGACACCACTAACAAAGGATCTCGTCCCGAGATCCAAGCGAAGACACCGGGGGGAGGGGGTTTGATGATCTAATCTTCTGTCGTCAGGTTGATGGTTGCGACACCACTAACATGAATTCTTGCTCCGTATTGAAGTTGTCGACACCACCAACAAGGATTGCTGCTCACGATCTTCGAGAGAACACTCCGGAGAGACAAAGGAGGAAGAAAAGGTCTCAAAAGATGAAGCCGCCTCTAACTTCCATGGAAGGAGTAAAGTCACACATTCACCCAGTTCAACATACAGAAGCGAATAGAAAGAGTAGTCGGATGGGGGCTAATCCATCATGCACCCAAACTATTACTTCGTACATGAATAGGGAAATGAACAACTGAACTCTCGGGATTTAGATTGAAGACCATAAAAAGAGTCATTCAGAAAGGTTCGAAGAAACAATCCGAAGACGAGGAGGTCATCGTCTTAGATGTCACAACATCGGGTACATATGAAGAGAGATTAGATAGAACGAAAACCATATGTAGCACCGCTGCTACAAAAGGAGTGAGGCGGAACCCTAAAGGTACGACGGAAACCCAAGCACGAGAATCCTAGACTTGTAGAAGGTAAGAGATTAGATTAAAACACGTGAAGATAAGAGGAGAAAGAATGGAGGTAAGGAGTAAAATCAGAACTAATCAGGTCTATCTAACACATTTGTCAGAACTAATCAGATCTATCTAACGCATTTCTAGCAAAATAGTTTTGACACTAGACAACGTCCGTTGGCAAGGTTAACCTACAGGATGGACCAGTGGGGTATCGTAAACCTTTGCTCTGATACCACATATAACGCCCTAGAATCGGGTCTATGCAGATCTTAGCATTTCCCGCCAAAACCCGCATAGAAGCGATTCAAAGAAGCCCACCAAACACTTTCGTGTGGGTGGGATTTGATTACAAGTAGTTACATCATAGTAGTTTACAACAGAGTCCACAAGAACGTATATATACAACAACGACTCAACAAGTCAAGAATACAAATAACACAGTTTAAAGATACAAATCTTGAAGAAAGCAAAATAGTGTCCGAGTACGGACAAGATCCAAATTGGACTAAGAGTCCTGAAGAATAACCAAGCGGTGTCCATAACCCTGCCCAGGACAAGCCGGAAGGTTACCCTTGCTAACATCGTCAATCACATACCTGTTAAAGCCAAAGGGGTGCCGGTAAAGTGCAAAGGAAAAAGAGAGCAGTCAGTACTGAGGCCAGTACAAGGCGAGGCTAGAATTCGGCGGTCCTCGCCTACATAGGTATGGTGGGCTCAGCGGCAGCAAAGCTTGCACTATCTAACTTATAGAGACATGCTACAACTTCGGCTATTAGAGCGAGGTAAGAGAGCGCTATACAGTAACTATAATATAACACCAATCATAACCCATCCGAAGATTTCCCCCTCGAAGACTAGTCGAGAAGTCCTCTTGCAGAACACACACGGTTGTAATTTTAGTTAAGCAGGTGTTTAGTTTATAAGGCTAATTACTAGTCATATTATTAGAGGCAAAGCATTAGTGGCATTGTCTATGATCATGACACCGTACTCCTGAGGCATCCATAGCCGTGGACACACGGCTTCTCGAAAAGATTTACCCTGCAAGGGTGCACTACTATACCCAAACGCATGTTCAACCCTTCAGGAAACATAATACGCGTGCCTTCCGAATCTCACAACAAGAACTGTCCCATAACTACGCGCGTATCTAGAGGTATCACCTACTGTATTAACCCAACCAGGAGGCACGCCGATTCTCAAGGGAGGTACATCGTTTGTGTCTACGGTCGGGAAGGATCAGAGCTCCACTATGGAAGATGACCTCCCGGCCATACCGCGTTTATGTATGCAATGCAGCTGCTATCCACCAAATATCAAGTCCGAAGACATATACCACTCACCCATGTCCGAGGACATATTATGCGTATGCACCAAATGGAAAGCCAATTTGTGACCCTCTGGATAAACGAATAGCGCCGGTAGTTGAGGGGGGATCCCAGGGGCCCCCACGTTTGGTTAGCGCGATCAAATCAGAACTATTATCGTAGAACAAACGGGTCCTAGGTCGGCTCAAGAAGTTCCCAAAGGTGGTCCCTGCCAGGGCCTTATCATTAGGTGAAACCATAACCACAACCAACATCACCAATTTAATTATCTTAGGATCAACCATATTTGGTTATCACGATGCACCTGTATGAGAGCGGTACTAAGCATGCCTATGACTCACAAGGGAAAAACTAGCTACTCAAACAAGGCAGTGGGATACCAAGGCTATATAGTAGAGCAGGTAATTATAGGGAACGGTACTAGAGCATCGATAATAAGGATATCAATAGATCAAAGGAAGGAAGTAAAGACTATAACTGCAAAATAGGTGGAAGGGGGAGAATGCTCGCCTAAGAAGATCAACTGAAGTCCCGTCGTATCTCGCGTCAACTCAACGGTCTATCCGATGAATAAGCAAAAGACTAGAAAGAACAACCGATGCAATATTTAATACTATGGCGGAAGATCCGACATGTTCATGATATGATGCATGACATGGCATAGTGTGATGCGATTATCAATATTAAGCGGAATCAGGGTCCCATCATTTAATTAGAAAGTTCAAATTATTTATCTACCCTGCATATTAAATGTTGAATTAACAAAGCAAAGCATGGCATCAATTCGCTACACGTATTTAAATGGAGTTGGGATAAGTCAAGATTATCCCGCATATAGCCTCCATATTTAATTTAGGTGAATCGCCTAGATACCCCCAAACAACAATGATATGTGTGCCAGATGAACGATTTAATGCGACAAGTATATATCATTTATAAAATAGGGTTTCGAGAAAGGAATCACACATCGGGTATCGGTGATCTTGCGGTTCGCCAAGGGTTCAGGTTCGGGCTCTCCGGAATCGGTCTTCAGATCCTTTGGGCTCTTCGGTCTCCGTGATGGAGGTCATGGCGATTCTAGGGGGAAGACCTTGGCGTGCCAAGGCTCGGTCTTCGGATCCGAGAAGGAGAACTTGTCGATGCGTCTAGACCAAAGAGCTTGACGAGGTCGTTATCCAACTTGTCGTACTTGTTCCTCGGAAGGCCTCGATCAATAGCACAGTACGCCAGCGGGCAGAACTTGGAGAACCTGCTCACACCACAGATACACTATCATCGGATATTGACACAGTAGTTGCTCTTATTTTTAGGGAGATCGATCTTCACGGTAGCAGCTTCATATCGCCACCACATCTCAACTTGTACGGGCACATGACAACAGGGACACACGAGGGCCGGTTGGTGCTGGAGGACTACCTAGGAAGAGGATGCTCGATCGGCGACCGAGAAGGAGCTTGGCAGAGGCGTCCTGGTCGGCACGAACATGCGGTGAGCAGCAGATCATGGCGGCGGGACTCGGGCTTGGCGGTGGAGAGGGGGGCCCGCGAGGCGGCAAAGAGCGGTGCCATGGGGTCGGGCTCACGCGACAAGGAGGGCAACCACATGCGGGTTGGGACGAGGTGCAGCGACAACGACGGACGGGAGCCAGCGCGGATCTCCCGGCGGAGGAAGGGCGAGCTCGGCAGCAGGCGGTCTCCACGAGGGAGACGGTGCGACGAGGTCATGGTCGATGTGGTCGGCGGCACTTGCACGGAGGATGGCGGGCCACGGAGAGGAGCACGGCTCAGGCGGCCGCGACGGTAGTGTTGGGGATCAAGGGGGCGGTGGCTACATGCGCGCAGAGAGGGTTGGGGATCCCGATCGAGAAGAGGATGGGGCTAGGCGACGCGGGGTAGGTGACGGCGAGCGAGGCTCCTCCCGTATGTGTGTTACGTGTGTGTACCGCATGGGGCGCATGGGGCATGCGGTGCGTGATAGAGGGTGGGTGCGGCGATGTGGTAGCTAGGGTTCGGTCGGGGGTTATAGGCTACTGGCTTGCTTGGATTTTGGGCCTAGCCGGCGGCTGCCCCCAGTTTTTATAAAAACCTTTTCATTCATTTATTTATTTTGTTTTAAAAACCTTCTGTAAATAAGTTTTTAGACAAATGAAATTTTAAGAAAGGCCGGGTTTTTAATATGAAGTTAAAGGAGGGGACTAATTAGAAAAGAAAATAGGCTTTTGGCGAGAATATTTAGAGACAGAATATGCATGATGTCATGATGATGCACGAAATAGAAAATAACAGGCAATTCTAATTGGGGTATATTTTCACGGGCATTACATGTAATATGTGGTGGGTGTTATCCTTTTACCTCACCTTAGGGATTGCACTGAATGACAAGCCACAAGTTAGAACTATTAGCTTGCAAATTGAAATCGCAAAGAAACCTCATACTAAAGAAAGAACTAAAACTGATGAGGACATCCCTACTAATTTGCTATGTCCAACTCCTAATGAAGTTGTCGATGTTGCTCCCAAGACCAAGTCCAACAAAATCAGGATTGGACCCATTACTATAGCTCATGCCAAGCTACTTTAACAACATGTGAATTCACTCCTAAATGAATTTGATGTTTTTATTGACGAGAATTTTATGCTGCCTAAGACATTGCACTTATGTATGATCAGGTTCGTTGAAGAAACAAGTATGCCGCGAGGAGGAGAAAGGGTGATGCAAGAGGAGCTCGGCGTGATGATCATCCATGGATGCACGAGGGAGGAGCGGGAGGCAGGCGCATGGAGCGAGGAGAAGATCATCAAGAAGAAGGACGCCAAGTTTCCTAGAGAAACCAAAATGTCCAGCCGACACCACCCAGACACTCTAGCCTGCACGAGCAGCGTAGAGGTGGTAGCCATTCTGAAGGCCAAATCGGAAGCCACCCGGACCCTGGCTAGACACTCCGAAGTTTCCGCCAGGACTGGAATGTCTGGCACACTCCACCTAGAGTGTCCAGCCCAGCCAGAATATTCGGCACGTACTAGCCAGAATGTTCGGTCGCCGACCAAATCTGGTCCGAGTCGGCTTGTATCAGTTTGAGTCGAACACGTCCCTATTTCGTTTTGTGGTCATTCTAGCCGCTCTTATAAGCTATGGAACACCCATTTAGAGTAAACCCTAGATTCTTTGAGTTGCTACTTGCATCCAATTGAACCCCTGCACCAATTCGTATCGATCTAGTGTATTTGCTACTATCAATCAAGTGTGATTACTTGATCCATTGGGATTTAGCGAAGTGCAAGTTTTGTGTGATGTGTTGTTCTATTGGGAATTATACAATTAGAAACCGCTTCGTGGTCATCGGCTACGTGCACAAGTGTGTGAAGTAGCAAATATCTATAAGGGTTGAGAGTTGTTGCATTGGCATTAGGGATCGATCGTGAGATTCGTGAGCAGCATACAAGTTACCTCCACCCACTACCATCGTATATCCACCTCACTTACTAAGAAGATCGGGTCACCTCATATCATTTTGGTATCCGATTTTTAGCGTTGCCTCAGTAAGCATCCAGAAATCCATCCATAGTATAGTGTTTTTGTCCTATGCAGAAAAAGCATACAAAAAATATTAGGGTTAGGGTTTTTCTTTGCCATAGCCTAGATTGCATAAAAGTTGAGTCTTAGTTGCTGGTTGTTGTCATGTATTTGATCCGATCTCTTCTAGTACGAGTAATAGTGTCGAGGATTTCCTTGTTATTTTTGTGTGTTCTTCATTTTCAAGTCGTTAATCATTGTTTTCCGCTTAGTTTACTTTTACTTATCTGAGTCCACATAGCGTACCTTTGTGTCTACTTAGCTACAGCCTTTCTACAACATCTGTGCCTAGGAATGTACCCACGAGACTAGTTTCTTTGCTCTGAATAGGCTGCTCATTACGATTTTGAAGTACAAAAGTTTCAGCCAAAACAGTCCGGACTATCCGGCCAAGTTATCTCGGACTATCCAGCTGCCCCGGAATATCTGGCTCATATATACCGGAGTATCCGACCTTGTGTGCGACAATTTGTGTGCTTCACTACTGCACTGTGTCATATAGTTCAAAAATCATAAAAAAAGAGAAAATAGATACAAAAAAAGAGAAAATAGTTAAAATATCATATAGTTCACTACTGCACTATGTCATATAAATATCAAAGTTGTTTGGAGGCCTAGTCTTCCGAATAGCACTAGTAGGTTGAGCAATCTTGTGCCTATTTTATTTGGAACTTTTACTAGCGTCTCTCTTGTGCATTGCAATATTCCTGTTCACACTACAAGAAAAGTTTTCTTCCACAATGACTTGGCCCGATGGTCGTTGTAGAAGGCGCCTCTTCTGCGACGAAATTCTTGGCTCGACCGTGGCCGACGGAAAACTCTTTTTTTTCGGTTTCGTGGCCCTCTACTACAGCGGATCTGCTAAAAACATGGAGGAAGCTCGGGCATCACGTGGAATAAGCAAGATTTTCGTTTCCTCGCGCGACGTTGACTCGCCAAAGTCTTTTGAGGCGTGTGGGTCCTGGATGTCAGTGTCTCTAGCGGACCATACTTTTTGGTTGCGCCTCCCTGATTTGAACTCGATAACGTTGCTCGATGTGTCTGCCGTTTAGTCAGGCTGCTAGGTCCCACATGTCAGCTTCTCATTAGAAGGATCGTGTGTATGATGGAATTTTTTTCCTTCTCTCGCGCTACCCTGTTCTGAAGTTGATAGCGCTGCTCGATGCATCTACCGTTTAATCAACCTCCTGGGACCCACATGTCATCCTCTCATTAGAAGAAACGTGTGTATGATGGAATTTTTTCCTTCACTGGTGCTACCCCATTCCGAAGTTGATAGCGCTTCTCGACCCATCTACCATTTAACCAACCTCCCAAGCCCCACATGTCATCCTCTCATTAGAGAAACATGTATATGATGGATTTTTTTCTTTCACTTGCGCTACCCTGTTTCGAACTTGATAGCGTTGTTCGATGCATCTACCATTTAATTATGATACTGGGCCCCACATGTCATCCTCTCATTAGAAGAAACGTATGTATGATGGATTTTTTACCCTCTGTCGTGTCGTCGTGTTCCGAACTTGATAGTGTTGCTCGCTGCATCAGCCGTTTATTTTGGCTGGTGGGTCCCTTATGTTAGCCTCACATTAGAAGAATCGTGGGTATGATGGAATTTTTTCTTCTCTAGCGCTACCCTGTTCCGAACTAGATAGTGTTGCTCGACGAATCTTCCATTTACTCACGCTACTGGGTTTCCCATTTCAGCCTCTCATTACAAGAAACGTCTACATGCTGAACTTTTTCTCGCTCACACCTCCCTGTTTCGAACTGGCAATGTTGTTTGATGCAGCATCTGTATAAGGTCACGCTACTGGGTCTAACATATCAGCCTCTCTATAAATGAGACGTGTGTATGATGGACTTTTTTTGGCCATGTCCGCTGTTTTGACCTTTGCAACTTGCTGGGTCCCATATGTCAACCACCTATGTGCAGGAAACATGTCTATGCTGGGTCCCAGCTGACAGCCTCTATTTGCAAGAAACATGTGTATGTTGGATTGTTTTTTCGGGTCCTAGATGTCATCCTCAGAGTACAAAAAATGCTCATAAAGGCCGAATTAAAAAGATTCTAGGCTAACTCGGGGCGCATGCCCTATTCGCCATGGCTTATATTCTATGGACTCACTCCTAAATTGAATGGGCTATGGTCGGTGGCCACAAGACCACGAAAAGGCCGAATTAGAAGATATTAGGCTATTCTTGGGGCTGATGGGCTAATTTTATGGGCTATGCTTCGGCCTGCTAGGTCCGACATGTCAGTTTCTCTATAAGTGCAACATGTGTATGATAGACTTTTTTCGGGCGTGTCCGCTGTTTTCACCGTGGCAGTCGTGTATAGTCTTACTGGTGTGGCCCTTATGTCAGCCTCTCTGGCATGTTCTGGCTTGTGGGTCCCTGATGCAGCCTTGTATGTTCTGTCTGGTGGGTCCCTGATGCGAGCCTCTCTGTACAAGTATTTAAACCTTTTTTCGAACCCACCCTCAAAACAAACTCCAGGGATGCTGCATGCTGGTGGGTCCATGATGTCAGCCTCTCCATAATGTGATATTTCTAGAAGAAAAAAATGTAAACCCATGATACACACACACACACAAAGGCGATGCGAATAAAAGAGCTTCAAATCAAATAAACGTAAACTGAGTGCGTTTGTTTATCTCTTTTAAAATATAAAAGGATAGCGCTCCTGGCATCTCAATTTATAAAATGCCACATAATAGGGTATTTTCTTAAAAACATGGGTAGGTAGAGTTTTTTTATTATGAGAGGTGGGGGGGGGGAATGCCCAAAAGGCTGGATTAAAAATAGTTTGGCTATTGCTCTACGTGGGTTATATTCCATAGGCTATGCTCCATGAGCTTCATTCTCAAATTTCACTAGGCTGTGCTCAGCAGTTCGCTGACCCCTAAAAGACCGAACTAATATGTTCTCGGCTATGCTCCATGGGCTCCTTTCTAAAATTTCGTTGGTCTGTGGTCAGCAGTACCTGACCCCAAAAAGACTGAATTAAAATGTTCTGGGCTAAAGAGGGTCCGAATGAGATACTCCCTCTGATCCAAATTAATGTTCTTGGATTTTGCTAGATTCGGACATATCTAGCACTAAAACGTGACTAGATAAGTCAGAATCTAGACAAATGTGAGAACATTAATTTGGATTGGAGGGAGTACTAGATTTCTTCTCATGGTTAATAAAAATCGCATTGTGATGTGCTCTTCCGGATTCGAAACAAAGACCTCAGTGAGGGCAGGGGACAAGCGATAATTATTTTTGGCAGATATTCATGTCAAGATTCAGCAGTACAAAATAAGGTAGAAAAATTATCAACAGATTCAAAGTTAATATTCGGGATCACTTGACCAATTCAGTAGCATTTCAAAAGTGACCAATGCATCAATACAGACAATGAAATACAATACCAGTACATCAGTATTAGTTGCACAAATGCTTTAGTAATAGCAACGACAGAACATTTGAGAGATTCAAGAGCTTTCCTGCTTGAAATTCAATAGCAGTACAGAGAGAATCAGTTCTTGTTCTAGCTAAAAAAACCTTGGCCCACGATCAGTTTGGCCTGTTCTCCGAATAGACTCAATCATTAGAGCAAGCAAAACTGACGGTCAAGTCTGCTTCTGTGCGGGTCCCTCCTCCTTACGTCAATGCCTGTTTGACCGCCTATAGCAACCCAAAATGTCCAAGACTCATCCAAATAATTGTAACAATGCTAAGTTTCAAAAGAAAAGCAATACATTCTGATGCACTTCATCTAACCAAGTACCAGTATATCACAGTTTGTTCTACAAAATATTGTACTAATAGTAACGAGAGAATATTTGACAGATTCAGTCGCATTTGAAAGATTCAGCAGTATAGTATAGACCGTAAAAATATTAGATAGATTTTTGGTTCATATTCAGCAGCACGTGACAGAGTCAGCACATTATTTCAAAGTGATCGGTTGTGGCAGTACACAGACAATGACCAAAAGAATTGACAGATTCAGCAATGCGTACATTGAAATTCAACAGATGTAGCAAGGACTAATTTAAAAGGAAAGCGAGACCATATTCTGCACTCGACCGGTCGATCTGAACAAGTACCGAACAAAACTTTTGATAGGTTCAGTAGCATTTGAAAGATGCAACAATACATAATAAGAAAGAAAAATATCGATTGATTCACGGTTCACATTCAGCGTCACTTGGACATATTCAGCAGCATTTCAAAGTGACTGATTCAGTTTGTCCTTTTCTCCGTACACTCGACCATTGGAGCAAGCAAAACTAGTGATCAAGTCTGCTTTTCTGTGCATGCCTCCTTCTCACATCAATGCAAAGCTTCGTCAAGATTATGAGTTTATGACAAGGCCAAGTTGCAAAACATAAGCAAGACCATCTACTGCACTTGATCTAAACAAGTAGCAGTACATCGGTATTAGTTCTATAAAATGCCAAGTTCCAAAAGAAAAGCAAGACCATCTACTGCACTTAGTCTAAACAAGTAGCATTATATCAATATTAGTTCTATAAAATGCCAAGTTCCAAAAGAAAAGCAAGACAATCTGTTGCACTTGATCTAAACAAGTACAAGTACATCACAGTTAGTTCTAAAAAATATTGTATTGTACGTACTAATAGTAACAATAGAACATTTGATAAATTCAGTAGCATTTAAAAGATTCAGCAGTATAGAATAAGACCGAAAAAATATCGACAAATTCCCAGTTCATATTCAGCAGCACTTGACAGATTCCCAGTTTATATTCAGCAGCACTTGACAGATCAGCAGCATTTCAAACTGACCGAATTAGCAGTACACATACAATAACTGATAGATTCAGCAATGCTCACATTGAAATTCAATAGATGTAGCTAGGCCTGATTCAAAAGTAAAGCGAGACCATATTATGCACTTCATCGGTCGATCTGAACAAGCAACTGTATATAGTTATTATTGCAAAATAGATTAGCAGAGGAAGAACTCCATAGCAAATACTCAGAACTACCTTAAGCTGGGAACCACGTCTCCCAAAATGATAAGTACAAGTACATACAGTAGGTATTACTACAAAATACATTAGCAGTAGTTGAACTCCATAAAAATACTCCTAAGAACAACTACTAAGAACAGGTAGTAAGTCTTTCTAGCAGTTCAAATACTCCAACAAACATTAAGATGTGTTTATCTCACTCATGAATCATGTTAATCCAAAGACAGTATTCTAGGGTGAACACCGACGGTTGACGAGCGACCAGGTGCGACATCGGCACCGGCAGGAACCACTACAACTCATCGAACGGGATGCCGTCGGGCGACGCGGTGTTCTCCTGCACGCATAACCCGGAATTTTTTATCCTTCTCCCCTCAATCATAGTCGATGACCAAAACTTCACCATGTACCGCGGCGACAAACATGCCGCCAACCTGACACATACGATATATATGACATGTCGCGTTTGGCACATGTCAAATCACACCGCGAACATAGTACCATCGTCCCCGGATCCGATGATATCTACTATCCGCAAGCCTATTGCCGGTAGAGGCTTAGAGGAGTACCTACGTGTTTTACCGTAGCGGAAACCACGCACCCTCATCGAGTGAGCTTCATAGAGGTGGGCGAGGAGTGCCGCCAGCGAGGCGGCAAAAATGCATCCCTCCTCCACGCAGTTTCAAGGGCCGTGTGCACACGCAATCTTGTGGTTGTGGAAGACGGTAGGCGACCAATGTCCCACAACCGTCATTGGTACATCTTCTACCTTATCCGTGGGTGACTCAGAGGTTCAACTCCTTGGAGCATGCGGCCAGCCAGACGGCGCTGGTAGTGGCCATACACATAGTGATCTCGTCGAACATGTCGGCGCCGACGTTGCTCCATCCGCCGTACCACCGGTTGGGCCCCGAATCCGCCATCACATCCCGATGGTTTGGGGGCGAGGCGGATCAATCTATGACTGTTGGGAGGTTTTGGAGGAGAGGTGTGGCGGCCTGGAAGGACCGATGCTGCGGGCAAGATGGCGAGGAAAATGAGTGAAGCGCGCATTGGATACGATACCAAATACTGCCGGAGATGGGGAAGACGGTATGGCTCTTTGAATGAGGAGTTTTTTTGCGTGTTTCCTTCGTCGGTCTTCTGCTGCAGGGCGCAGCTGCATCGAGGAGACTTTAATTATTAGCTAGCTAGTGTAGTACGCCAATGCTATCTAGTACTACTGTAGTAGCATCGAGAAAACTTTACTAGTAGTAATTAGCTAGCTAGTCTAGCACGCCAATGTTGTCTAGTAGAATGCGATATCATCAGAATATAGAATTGTACTACTCCATAAAGTAGTAATAGGTAAAGCTAAGAAAATAATTATATTTTCGAGCCGCTTCTATAAAGTATCGGGTGTATATTTGGTTCTTGTACTTATGCATAGCGTTTATTGTGCTAAAGTCTAGTATCAATAGAATCTCCTACTTCCTCCTTTTCAAAATATAATATGGTTTAGCTTTCGTGAAACAAATGTATCTCGACATCTTTTACTACACACTAAAAGTAGTGTGTAGGTTCGGAGTGAACCACACACTAAAAGTCGTCTAGATACATTCGTTTCGCAGAAGTTAAAACATCTTATATTATGGAACAGAATGGGTAGATGCTAGAATGGAAAAGAAGATTCGAGGGTTAGCAATGTTGGAATTTGCTAGTCTTGATACAACGATTAATGTTGAAAGTTAACCGTACATTATACAGTGGTAAGATAAGATAAGATAAATCTCTAAAAAATATGGTCTCGTCATATCAGCTTAACCAAAGACTAGTGCATGAGGCTATAATTGTTGAAGCCAAGGTTGTTTTCATAGAGTACAACCCTTACACAAGCATTGAGGTGATTGTTCAAGTGTATGGCATGTGGTCCGTAACATGCTATTGATGCTAAAATTTCCATAATTTCGAAAAAAACTCTAAAATCGGCGGACTAAAGTGCATTATGCTAAAGGTCCAAAAAAATATAGTCAAGTTCATACGAGTAAATAAACATAGTACCGATACAAGGACATGTTTCAAAAGAGAGGAGACCAACAAGTTGAAAGCCGATGACTTCAGACAACCAAACAAAAGAAACAGTTCAACATAATCCAAAACTATTTCTCTAATTGTAGTACCGACTATTACATATGGATTGCACTAGTACGTACTGTGGCAACATGTCTTGTTTCTTAGTTAAGCATGAGGCCAGTTCCACTCGACGGTGTTTGCGAAGGTTGGTACGAACCAAAGCGGATGCTTTACCATTCCTGTCCAGAAGCGAGGGTTACAAATTCCCTCAAGGACATTGATTTCAGAAGTAACACCGCAGTCTTTACCACTAAGACTGAAGTGGCATAATGCAGGCTGCGCCTCTTTGGAAAGCCATGATGCAGTTGGTAAGATGTAGACACAGTTGCTTCTCGTCAGATAACCCGAGGCAAGATCCGCACCGTCTACATGCATGATAATCGGATAGTTCACTCCAAGGAAAAGAGAAATATGATCCAAGGTCAGCAATCCTTTCCCATGGATGAGCTTGATCAACCTGACCAGTGTTCATTGAGAACACCAAGCAGCCAAACCCGGAAGTATAAGTGGAGATAGTGCGACCGCAGTGTACAACACGAGGATGAGCAGCAATAGTACGATGGCAGCAATGATAAGTAAGACAGCTGGGATCATAAGAAGCACCAAGCGTATACATATGAAGAAGTCTAGAACCATCTCCAGATCTTGCTAACCACCAAAAACCAAAAAAGTAGTCGTGCTCGTCTCTAGTAGCATTAAGAAATGAATCCATCAACTCATCCGCGACAGCTGGTCGCGCCAAGACCAATGTAGGACCTTGAAAAAGGTAGCAGAATGCGTTAACTTATGATTCCGGTAGCATGATATAGTGAATCCTACTGAATTTTTTTCTTCCAATTGAACTGCATGCAAAGTAGCTCAAACATAGGAAAAACAACTATGGCCTAGAATCGTACAAAGGAAACAAAGCATTATATAATAGGGAAATTTCCTAGAGAATGGACTCATCTTTTTTTTGAACAAGACGAGCCATTTTTGGCTCGTTTTGTCTAAAAAGGCAAAGAGAATTGACCGGTTCATTTGTAGGGTAACTTGCCGAAAACCCGTGCAAATGCAGAAAACATAGGATAAGAAAGACACAGGATTTTACATTTGTATTTCCATTTATACTCCTGCAGGATTGTGGTGTGTTGGATTACATTGCACGGAAAAACCATTGAACGGATTCTTTTCAGGAGCTTCAAGTATATCTTAAATTCCTATCGAATAAATTAAAGGACATCCGGAAAAACTACTGTGCATAATTCAATCTGATGAATCAAACAACTGCTATAAGAAAAAATCCTATGGGAAAACTATGATTCATACAGTTCATAGAGTCTAAAATAACTACTCGTATTTTTATTTGAACGAAACACTCCCTATGTCAATTCAGTACAATATCTTGGGCACATGAGTAATTAAGCTAGTACACTACATATGAAGGAATAATTACCAGGATGCAGAGGATCCCAAACATGAACGTTGCCATATAGGGCTGTGATGAACACCAGTCCGTCGTGGGTAATTCCATCATTGTAACTGTAAGGGCTCAGGTGTGGTTAAGAGGAAG
Source organism: Avena insularis (assembly GCA_023614405.1). Classification (NCBI taxonomy): domain Eukaryota; kingdom Viridiplantae; phylum Streptophyta; class Magnoliopsida; order Poales; family Poaceae; genus Avena; species Avena insularis. The sequence goes on from CM042696.1 coordinate 251,591,143, forward strand.
TGGAAGAATTGTCCATCCATCATCACCGCCCTGAAGGATGGCAATTCTGACGTTGAAGACTGCAACAAGCGAGAAATATTTATATCTCCCAGCAACTATGGGAACTTGGCAAATAGCAATCTTTTGCATTACAGCTGGAAGATCATTATCCAACAAGAATGTGGTTGGCTGGTCGATTTCTTGAAACGACAATGCTGGGAGAGGAATCTTGCGACGAGTGTACACGTTGCAAAGCTCCAACTTTCCTCTGAGGCCAGCTGTGGCAATCGAATCTCCATTGGCGCCTACCCACTCCCCAGAAGTATAGCCTAGTACCATAGCATCGGAGGAGAACCTGTCCAATGGCGACAACTTGTACGGGAGGCTATAAATTTTGAAGTAATGCAAGAAATCTAGTGGTCCCTTAGTCAAGGAGGAATGAAGAAAACATGGGGGGCCAAATGGCATTGAAGCATCCAGAGTTGCACTAGCTTTCGCATATTCAAGAAAAAGTTTGGACGAACCGATTAGGCTGGCAGTGGTGATGATGTCGCATCGGGTTAAGAGTTCTTCAAAGGGGCCTTCGGTAAACACGTTGTGAAAAAGCTCAGAATCATGCTCACTATTCTTGCTCGCTGACGCCATCGCAAGGCAGCGTCTGTATTTCATTGATTGGGGTTTCGGAAGAGAGGGGGAATCAACGATGGCAACTGCCTGAGCGAGACGAGGAAGAGAATCTGAAAGCGGCATATGGCGGCATCGGCGACACGTGGTGCGGAAGGGGAAGACGTCGGGAAGAGAAGGGGAAAATACCCTGGAGGGGGCGGGGGAATAGGCAAGGGGGAAAGCTGAATTAATCAACACGAGCGTGCGCTCCTCAGCTGCATTTCGAGGAGACAGTGACCCACCGACTCCCTACTCCCTAGTACCAGTAAATGTCTAGACGGTCGGAGTAGTTAATTTGGAGGAGACTGTGACCGACCTGACTCCCTAGTACTAGACGCCTAGGGTATGGGTTGTACTGGAGTACTAATTTAGAAATCCAAGCTCTGTATTTTTATTTTACTTGCATGGACGAGCTCTATTTTTCTTTTTTCACGGAACGAGATCTATAGATGGGTCCCACACAACTTCTGAAAGTAGCTATAATAAAGTCAACTTATCTATAATCTAGGACCCATATGTCTGCAAAAATTATACACATGCAAGAGAGAGAGGAGATAGTAAATAATTTTATATTGCTTATGGACAAGCCACAAGCTTAGGTGAAGCTCTACTATGTATGTGGTCATCCATAAGGACTACTTTTTTCTTATGGACAAGGAATCCACTATGTGCAAAAAACCACACCTTAAGTCCTATGTGGCAATGCTTGTAGTCTACCTTAGGGCATCCACTATGTTGTCCATAAGGGTGTCCACAAGCAAAAGGTAGTCCTTATGGATGACCACATACATAGTAGAGCTTCACCTTAAGGAAATTTTCTTAAGGGTGACCCATAAGCTTGTGGCTTGTCCAAGGGCACCCACAATGTTGTCATTGCCAAATCTGAAGTAAAGGTAAATTTGGCTTTGGTATAAAATATAGCAAGAGCTCCACAATGTGCTAGATCCAAATATTTATAATGTGGGTCCCACCATCTAGCTAAAACAACACATGAAGCAAATATGGAACTACCCTCACAATGTAGGGAACTAGTTCCAAAATCCAAAAAGCAACTTTGGCATCAGAGCAACTATACTTCCTCCGGTTCCTAGTTTTCTCTCATTTGGAACCACATCCACAGTGTAGGGAACTAGTTCCAAAAGCCAAAAAGCAAATATGGAACCGCTTTTGGCTACACATTGTGGGTGTAAGCAATATAAAATTATTTACTCTCCCCTTTATCTCTCTTGCATGTGTGTACTTTTTGTAGACATATGGGTCCTAGCTTATAGATAAGTTGACTTTATACATTATAGCTACTTCCACAAGCTGTGTGGGATCTACCTTATGGCAAAAGTTCACCTTATACATAGGTGAGGTGATGCCCTAAGCTTATGGGTCACCCTTAAGTGTATCGGCTTGTGGACAAGCTCCACTATGTATATGGATAGCTCTACGCGACTTCTACATGACATACAAAGTAGCTAGGTAGCTAATAATCTTTGACTTCTACATGACATACAAAGTACAAGGACCAAATATACACCCATACTTCTTATCTTAAAGAACTTCTCTATCATTCTAGAATCTTTCAGACATTTCTATAGACCATGTTAGCAAAATTTGAATTATTAGGTATAGCTAACAAACATTGACTTCTACGTTGACTTCAACATGATACAAAGTACAAGAACCAAATATACACCCATACTTTATATATGTCCATCAAATTTAAAACTTTTTGAGCTTAACCTATTATATAATCATATCTTACCACTATATAGTGTACAAATAACTTTCAACTTTGACCGTTGGATCAAGACTGGCAAATCCCAACACTGCTAAATAGAATTAAGTTGGATCTTCAATCCATTCTAGCATCTACTAGAAGATTCTATTGATGTTATTTAGTGCACTGAATGTTATGCACAAACTTCAAAATACACTTCTCGGTAATTCTAGAATCATATTCGTCATTTCCCTAGAGCATGTCGAGTAATAGGTAACTAATAGTAGGTTGATTTCTACATGATACAAAGTACAAAGAACCAAATACACACCTGGTACTTTATGGACGTAGCTCTTAATTATTATAGGTAAAGCACAAAAATTTATAAATTTGATTAACATATATATATATAACTAGTAAATTGCACGTGCCCTGCATGTGAGACTCAAATAATAGACGTCTGACACATATCATCACTATATAAAATTATAATACAGGTAAAGCAGAAAAAAATATAAATTTGATCAACATCTATAAAGTATGGGTGTATATTTGGTTCCTGTACTTTGTACAGTATATCATGTAGAAGTCAGCGATTATTAGATATCTAAAACTTGAAAATTTTGGTACACATCGTCCGGAGAAACGAGGGAGAAGATTCTAGAATGTTGGAGAAGTGTGTTTTGAGTTTTGTGCATAGCATTCATTGTGATGAAGACTATCAAAAGAATCTTCTAGATTCTAGAATGGAAAAGAAGATCCAATGGCTGAAAATGTTAGGATTCGCGAGTCTTAATCCAACTATCAATATTCCAGGTTATTCGTACACTATATATTGGTAAGATAAGATAAGAAGTATGGGTATATATTTGGTTCTTGTACTTTGTATCATCGTGGAGAAGTCAAAGATTATTAGCTACCTAACACTTGAAATTTTTGGTATCATGGTCAAGGGAAACGAGGGAGAAGATTCTAGTATGATGGAGAAGTGTGTTTTGAGGTTTGTGCATAGAATTCATTATGCTGAAGACTATCAATAGAATCTTCTAGATAATAGGGGCTTGTTTGATTCATAGGATAGGAAAAGCATAGGAATAGGAAAAACATAGGATTACAATGTCATGCCCACTTTAATCCTATAGGAACCCATATATATGCAAGAAAGTTTGTTTGATTCCATCGAAGGAAAAAAGGATTCTAAGAAAGAGGTTTGGGCGTGGATCGATGTTAGATTTCCTATGCAATCTAGTGCAAAGGATTCCCTTGGAAAATTTCCTATAGGAGTCAATAATCATACAAATCAAACAACCATTATAGAAAAAATTCTTATGGGATTTAATCCTATAAATTTCCCATGTAAATCCTTTGAATCAAACATGATGGCCTAGAATGGAAAAGAAGATCCAACGGTTGGAAATGTTGGGATTCGCGAGTCTTGATCCAACGGTCAACATTCAAAGTTATTCGTACATTATATAAAAAGTGGTAAGATAATGGAAAGATGAGATAGTGGTCAGATATACTACTCTTGTTGCTCCATGTCACACCCCAAGAAGAAGAAGCACACACACACACATACACACAGAGAGACTCACAAAGATTGCTCTTGAAGTTATACTATGAGAAACTATTTTGAAGGTGTACACTGTGGGTCTATATCTTGAAAATCGTCGAGATTTCTGAACGACTCAATATCTTGATATATATAAATTTGCATGCTAGCAACTCTTACACAGATTAATAAACAAAGAATATAAGAAAAATTAATAAACAAAAATGGTCTGCATGACATCCTCTCGTTTGCAATACCAGCCATGAAAAAATGGTAAACATGAGATTTTAAACATTCAAAAAAGCCATAGTCACATTAGATATAGCCTGAACACTCGACGGTTTCTCGAGCCGAACGACCGATTAGGTCATGGCCATATCTACATCATAGTTCATGATAATGTTCCCATATTTGGTAGATGGGTGTGTCTTGCCATAGTATACAATAATGCTGGGGTGGGAGTTTCGAAATAGTATTGGGAAAAACATGTTCAAATTTCCGAGTTGTATGTTTACGGTCCGTGTTGTAAAAGTATAGGTCCTAGATGTATTTTGGTTTTCTCTTTGGACCACTATGTAATTTTTATGCCCACCATTGGATTTTAATACGCACGTTCTTGGTACTTCGGGGCAGATTCCTTATTAGAAAGAAAAAGAAAAATTTCCTAGTGACCGGATTTATTTTGTGCACAAATATTTTGGATCTGAATGCCCCAGACCCAATTTTCAAAAAAAGGGATATTGTGCAAAATTTGAGTAGTTCATACTTCTAGTGAACCAGGGGCACCAGAAAATTAACCCCAAAGCTGCCAAAGGAAAAAACAGAAGAAAAAATGAAGATCGAGAAGAGATTATTAACGGGAGGCAACGCGAGAGCAACGAAGGAGTTGAAGGTGGTGCGATGTCAGAGTAAAGCTAGTTTGACGGGTTTCTGACACGAGGTACATGTACCTACTACTAGTAGTACTACTATGTTTTCTCTCTCCGTCGTTGTCTCTCACCATCCATCCTCTCTCTCCCCTCCTATGCAGCGCCCCACGCGCACCGCCGGATGATCTCTCCCTCGTCCCAATGCATGGCGCCGCACGCGTGTGCCTTGGTACAACCGTGTTGTGTGTGTGTGGCCTGTTTTTTCCTTTTTTCTTGACAAGAGTCTCTAGCATGTTGGTCAGCTGCCTTGGTTTATATAGGAAGAGGACATTGCAGATTTCACAATGTCCTGCTCCATGTGTTGGTGTTGAACAGTTGCCAGAGTGAATTCCACGATGCTTAGAACCATCATATCACACCCCTCCCAAAAAAATTCCATAGCACCGTAGGCTATATTCTCAATATGTGTATATAGTTATTATTAATAGACTTAATGTATGCCTTTTTTCTCTATGAAGACTGTTGGTTAATAAAAACATAATGTTTTTTAAACCCACATGTGATCTGTCCATATAAATGACATAGTGACAGTAACCATGGAGAATCATCATATGTCTTCCCTTCTCCTTTTTTTGCGAAAAGGATCCTGGCATTAAAAGAAACATCGAACAATACAAAGCATCTCAACAAAAACTAAAATTACATCGAAATCCTTGAGATGCCCTTCGTCTTCAACCTCAGTTGCCCGTGCCACGATGAGCAATGGTACCTGCCAGATTGACATGTTTTCTTGCAAAGCTGTCGAGGATATCCCTGTGATGGAGGATGGTGGCCGTGCGGGCGTTGTTCATGCCCGACGTGCCCTGGAATACACGCTGCTCAAGGAGGCTGATGAAGAGGTCCAGCTCGTCGTGCTGGGCAAGCCGCTGCACGATAATAGCTACCTCCATGTAGACATCCGCCGGTGCGGTGGGCAAAGCCTCGGAAAGCTACAGGGCCATCAGTGCACGGAACAGATCATCTCCAGAGAGACTAGCTAGGGAAGTGGTGAGCGCGGCAACAACCTAGGGAGGAACACCTGTTGGGTATGTGTCACGGTGCATGGCCTGAAGGCGGGCAGTGAAGTCGTCTACCATGCATGTGATAATGCCGAAGTTGGTGAGGAAAGAGTCCATCGTCTTCTTGATCCAGGCTGCAAAAATGGCGTTAGAATGGGTGCATGCCACGGCGCGTGCCGGCACGACACGGAGGCGCTACAAAGAGTCGACCTAGGGGTGGGCATCCCTGGCTTTCTCTATCAGACGGATGACGCTCGCCCACACAACCTCCATCTTTCCTTCTCTCTCTCTCTCTCTCCTCTCTCTCTCTCTCTCTCTCTCTCTCTCTCTCTCTCTCTCTCTTTGGATATCGCTCTACTGTAGACTCCACCGCTTCTCAATCTAGGTACTTTTGTACTCTTGCTTTTGGAAGTGTAGTACATATATATATATACTACAGAGTACCAGTAGTAGTACTCACACAAGCAATCAACGGTAGAAAGCTACTACCACCGGTATAGTTGACATTCAAGTATTAAGTGCCTACCTAACCAAGCATGCATGCTTATCTTGGTAATTGTGCGGCCTCTCGCATAGCCAAATCCCCACTTAGGCTGGTCATAGTGGGAAGTAACTTAGAGTAGTAGTAACATGCATATGTTACTACTCTAAGTTACTACCTCCATAGTGGAAAATAACATAAGTGTGGTATCATGCACATTCTCATTTATTGCAATATAGACTCATTTTCTCTTGAAATGTGTGATGTTATGGTAACATAGCTAGTTACCACAAGCCTCTCTCTCATCATTTAATTGCATGCCATATCATCTAAATGCTTAGTTGGCAATACAAGTAGGATTAGGTTACTACCCAAGTTACTCCCACTATGACTAGCCTTAACATGGAGTACTAGTATTTCCTATTCAAAAAAACATGTACTCCCTCCGTTTCAAAATATAAGATGTTTTAGTTTTATGAAAAGAGTGTATCTAGACCGCTTTTAGTGTATATGTTCATTTAGATTTAAAGTGAACCTACACACCAAAAGAGGTCTAGATGCACTCTTTTCACAAAGCTAAAACATCTTATATTTTGGAACGGAGGGAGTACTAGCTAGTACTCCCTCTATTTAGAAATATAAGACATTTTAGCTTTGTGAAATGGATGTATCTAGACTCTTTTTAGTGTATAGGTTCACTCTGAACCTCTACTAACCTATACACTAAAAGATGTCTAGATACATTCGATTCATAAATCTAAAACGTCTTATATTTTTGAATGGAAGGAGTACTACTGTTTTGTTGGTACCAAGACATGGCCTTGAAAATCAGTGAGAAAATCTTGGGAACGTTATTAGAGCGAGCCTCTTAACTACACCATAATTCTCTCGCCATTGGTTTATTTTTTCCTTCTCGCTCTATCGCATGTAGAGAGAAAAGATAGATGCTAGAATTAGGGGCTCCAATAACTAGGGCTCTAGAAATTACTCCCCCCATCTCATTGCATTTTACTACTCCCCGTATTTTGTACCTCGTGTCAGGAACCCATCGCAGCTTTGCTATGACATCGTACCGCAAAACAGAATATTCCATTTTACGGTTCAGTTGTGTAGCATCTGTTCCGGCCTGTCACCTGTACCGCAAAGTAATTTGTACCGCAAAGCACTGAATTCATCGGGGTATGAACTAGCAAACACCATGGATTCGAGTTTTTCAATCGACATAGAAAATGATTAAATGCAAACAAAGCGACATAGCGAATGATTAAATGGGAACCCTAATCGACTATCTCGCTTCCACTGTCCTCCGCGCCGCCATCCTCTGCCTCCTCCTAGTTGCTGCCGCTATCGGAAATCTCGATGATTGCAGCATGGTTCGCCTTCCTCATGATATCATCCCGGAGCGCATCGTTGATGGCGGTGCTGATTGTGCGCCCAGGTACCGCCCAGAATTGCGCCCTAGCTTTGGCATTGCGGTCATCGGGGTGGACCTCGCGTTGGTGTTCGAGGAAGATGGATAGCGCCGCCCTGCGCTCCAGCTTGAATAGCCTATGCCAATAGGAGCTCGCAGCCGCGTATCGGGGCATTGCTCGCTTCCAGTACGGCAGTTCGAGGTGGCGATCTTTGGTCTGGTGATACATCTTGGCACCACGCGGAACGGGCACCACCGGCACCCCGAAGTGGCTGAGCTTGAAGCCTACCAGAATCGTCGCGCTAGGTGGTGTGAGGATACCGTGGTGGGCTAACATCAATGCCTCATAGTAATTCAGATTGGGTCTGGCCATGGCTGCGGCGACGTTGGCAAAGAGTGATGGGCGGAGGAGAGGGGTATTGGGGGGAGGGTGGAAATGGCCGGCGACGGTGGCGGCTGTGAGCAAGAAGTGGGGATGGGGAAACTTCCCTCCCGCCAACAGACGCGCCAGGATGTAGTACAAACCCTCGGTGCGGTATATATGCGGCACATAAGCATCAGCTTGCGGCAAGCCGTTATTTTTCTTTAGATGTGGTACAGTTTAGGGTATCCCGAATGACCAATCTTTCCCACCTCGTACCGCAAAACAAGTGGTTATTTTGCGGTACGCAGCGATATGCGGTATCTGCTAGATATGCTCTAACAAAGTTAAAAGTAAATGCCACCGTCCCAATTATCACAAAGAGTGGACAGTGGACCGTGTGGCTTCTTTATAATTCTTGGTCCAGCGGTCAATATTCAAAGTTCGTACACTATATAGTGCTAAGAAATGTGGGGTGGTGGAATTTTTTCAAGTAGGGTGGGTCTAGAAGGAGCCAGATACTTCAGTTCACAACTTAACATGGTCCGTGGAACTGCATGTTACACCAGGGACCTAAAAAATAAAATTACATCCAAGTCCACATATTTCTTATCTTATCTTATCTAATCTTACCACTATATAGTGTACAAATAACTTTAAATATTGACCGTTGGATCAAGACTCGCGAATCCCAACATTTCCAGCCGTTGGATCTTCTTTTCCATTCTAGCATCTAGAAGATTCTATTGATAGTCTTCATCATAATGAATGTTATGCATAAAACTCAAAACACACTTCTCTACCTAATATAATCTTACAACTATATATTATCCAAATGAATAACTTTGAACTTTGATTGTTGGATCAAGACTAGCAAATCCAAACATTGCAAACCATTGGTCTTCAATCCGTTCTAGCATCTAGAAGAAGATTCTATTGATAGTCTTTAGCACAATGAATGCTATGCGCACAAGTCTCAAAACACTTCTCTATGATTCTAGAATCTTTTAGACATTTCTATAGACCATGTTAGCAAAATTTGAAGTATTAGGTATAGCTAACAAACATTGACTTCTATGTTGACTTCAACATGATACAAAGTACAGGAACCAAATATACACCCATACTTTATAGATGTCTATCAAATTTAAAACTTTTTGAGGTTAACCTATTATATAATATTATCTTACCACTATATAGTGTACAAATAACTTTGAACTTTGACCGTTGGATCAAGACTGGCAAATCCCAACATTGCTAAATAAAATTAAGTTGGATCTTCAATCCATTCTAACATCTAGAAGATTCTATTGATGTTCTTTAGCACACAGAATGTTATGCATAAACTTTAAAACAGACTTCTCGGTAATTCTAGAATCATCTTCGTCATTTCTCTAGAGCATGTTGAGTACTAGGTAACTATTAGTAGGTTGATTTCTACATGATACAAAGTACAAAGAACCAAATACACACCTGGTACTTTATGGACGTAGATCTTAATTATAATAGGTAAAGCACGGAAATTTATAAATTTGATCAATATATATATATATATAACTAGTAAATTGCACGTGCCCTGCATGTTAGACTCAGATAATAGACGTCTGACACATATCATCACTATATAAAACCATAATACAGGTAAAGCAGAAAAAATATAAATTTGATCAACATCTATAAAGTATGGGTGTATATTTGGTTCTTGTAATTTGTATAGTATATTTGGTAACATGGTCAAGAGAAATGAGGGAGAAGATTCTAGTATGATGGAGAAGTGTGTTTTAAGGTTTGTGCATAGGATTCATTATGCTCTATCAATAGAATCTTCTAGATGCTAGGGGCTTGTTTGAGTCATAGGATAGGAAAAGCATAGGAATAGGAAAAACATAGGATTACAATGTCATGCCCACTTTAATCCTGTAGGAACCCATATATATGCAAGAAAGTTTGTTTGATTCCATCAAAGGAAAAAAAGTATTCTAAGGAAGAGGTTTGGGCATGGATCGATGTTATATTTCCTATGCAATCTAGTGCAAAGGATTCCTAGGAAAATATCCTATAGGAATCAATAATCATACAAATCAAACAACCATTATAGAAAAAAATCTTATGGGATTTAATCCTGTAAATTTACCATGTAAATCCTTTGAATCAAACATGATGGCCTAGAATGGAAAATAAGATCCAACAGCTGGAAATGTTGGGATTCGCGAGTCTTCATCCAACGGTCAACATTCAAAGTTATTCATACACTAAAAAAAGTGGTAAGACAATGGTAAGATATACTACTCTTGTTTCTCCATGTCACACCCCGAGAAGAAGAAGCACACACACACACACAAAAACACACACACACCCACATACAGACACAGAGAGACTCACAAAGATTGCTCTTGAAGTTATACTATGAGAAACTATTTTGAAGGTGTACATTGTGGGTCAATATCTTGAAAATCACCGAGATTTCTAAACGACTCAATATCTTGATATATATGAATTTGCATGCTGGGAACTCTTACACAGATTAAAAAACAAAGAATATAAAGAAAAATGAATAAATGAAAAGGGTCCACATGACGTCCTCTCATTTGCAGTACCAGCCATGAAAAAATGGTAAACATGATATTTGAAACATTCAAAAAAGCCGTAGTCGCATTAGATATGGCCTAAACACTCGAGGGTTTCTCGAGCCGAACGAACGATTAGGTCATGGCCATATCTACATCATAGTTCATGATAATGTTCCCATATTTGGTAGATGGGTGTGTCTTGCCATAGTATACAATAATGCTGGGGTGGGAGTTTCGAACTAGTATTAGGAAAAACATGTTCAAATTTCCGAGTTGTATCTTTAGGGTCCGTGTTGTAAAAGTATAGGTACCAGATGTATTTTGGTTTTCTCTTTGGACCACTATGTAATTTTTATACCCACCATTGGATTTTAACGCGCACGTTCTTGGTACTTCGGGGCAGATTCCTCGTTAGAAAGAAAAAGAAAAATTTCCCAGTGACCAGAATTATTTTGCGCACGAATATTTTGGATCTGAATGCCCTAGACCCAATTTTCAGAAAAAAGATTATTGTGCAAAACTTGAGTAGTCCGTACTTCTACTGAACCAGGGGCACCAGAAAATTAACCCCAAAGCTGCCAAAGAAAAAAACGGAAGAAAAAAATGAAGAGCAAGAAAAGATTATTAACGGGAGGCAGCACGAGAGCAGCGAAGGAGTTGAAGTCGGTGCGATGTGAGAGTAAATCTAGTTTAACGGGTTTCTGACACGAGGTACAGGTACCTACTACTAGTATCACATTAATACTAGTAGTACTACTATTTTTTATCTCTCCTTTGCTGTCTCTCACCATCCATCCTCTCTCTCCCCTCCTATGCAGCGCCCCATGCGCACCGGCTGGCTGATCTCTCCCTCGTCCACTGCATGGCGCCACACACGTGTGCCTTGGTACGGCCGCGCTGTGTGTGTGGCCTGTTTTTTCCTTTTTTCTTGACAAGAGTCTCTAGCATGTTTTGAATTGGATACATAGCATCAATCCTGACCGTTGGGCTATAAGATCCAATGGTTCAGAGTAGCTGGATTCGTGTTGAACAATACCTAGAGAAAACTCCACCATGTTCTAGAACCATCATACTTTATGTCTTGTTAGAGAAAAAATTATACATTAAGTCTATTAATAATAACTATCTTCTTTTCCATTCTAGCATCTAGAAGATTCTATCGATAGTCTTCATCACAATGAATGCTATGAAGAAACTCAAAACACACTTATCCATCATTCTAGAATCTTCTCCCTACTTGACCATGTTACCAAAATTTTAAAGTTTTTGATAGCTAATAATCATTAACTTCTACATGATATACAAAGTACAAGTACAAAATATATACACCCATAATTTATAGATTTTGATCAAATTTATATTTTTCCTGCTTTACCTATTACTAGTGACATGGGTATACCCTACAGGTACTCGAGCTTGGTATATACGACCCGAATACAGCAGAAGGCCATGACGTTGCCAAGGCCCAAATGGAGAACTCGAGTAACCTGTGGATCTCGATTGCCTGCGGAACAAGAAGAAGCTAAAGATAGAAAGTTTAAAGGGAAAACCCTAACCTATAACCGACTTGATCTACTACCCGAGACCTAGCCTATCTATATAAAGGCTAGGAGGGGCGGCGAGGAAGACGCACGCAACCCTAGTTTCCACAACCCTCGCCAGATTGCATCTGCGCACCATTGTAATCTTTGATTTCTCTGTTAATTTCACGAGCAGACAAGCATGAGTAGGGACCTCTGTGAGGCCTGAACCTGGGTAAATCTTCGAGTCTCCCTGTGTGCTTGTTTGCTAGCCGATTGATGCTTCAAGTGCTCCCTCCATCTCCAAAACCCAAGTCCATAACAATGGGCATTGATGAGTTAAACCCTCGTCAATTGGCGCCGTCTGTGGGAATTGGGACTGCTGATGTTGCGGCTTGTTCGGCCCCATCAACTGCGATCTACAACTCTGCAATAGCGGGGATTCGCCAGCTCTTCGGTGCATTCGACTTCACCGTGCACACGCCGGCCACTCGCCCGGCTTCGAGTCTGTGGGCGATGGAATTAGCTTGGCAATTGGGAGCTTTCGCTTCCAAGTTGGTCAGATGGGCACGCTTCGCATGCCTGACCAGCCAACAACACCATTGATTACTCCAGCATCATGGTTCCCTCCACCGATCGACACCCTCAGTAAGCTCAATGCCGCGACAACAGTCGAGAATATGGCCAGCGACAGCAGTCGCGAATCTGATTTGGGCGATCTAGCAACTGAAGATGGAGCCTACGGTTCCAGATCTGAAAGTTGTGGGAGCAGCAGCTTCCCCAACCACTTCATGTACACCATCATCAACGCTGGCGACTCCTCCGCTAATCGCGACAACACGGGCAACGGTGGCAATGGAACCGACCCGCCAAACGGTGGCATACCTAACGACGCACCACCCAATGGAGGACCACCCAATGGCGGCCCCACTAATGGTGCCCACATTAACAATGGAGGGGCAGTCAAACCTCCAACTATGGTGAATGAGCAGACTGGTGAGCGTGTCGTGATCAGACTCAACAATCTCGAGTGGGCCCGCTGTCGAGAAGCCCTACGAGGCAACCCTCTACCCTCCGGCTCCCTGCAAGAACTACTGATGGGCTATCATTGGCTCTTGAAGGAAGAATACAAACGCCAACTGCATACACTCGCGCAACTCGAGGCACGTAAAAAGGCAGCGGATGAGTCGAGCCTTCGGCGAGTGGGGCTCTCCTCCCACGGAGGATCCTCCTCCAAGTGCCACGAGTACATCGCTAACAAGAGGCGATCTCGACTAGCCCACCTCACTGAACAAGAGCGTGTAGAAGCCACAAAGGTCCTCGACTTCGGCTCCATGACGGTGGATACGCATGGCAACGTGCTTCCAAAAACCCCGCAAGCTGCGGTAACGGCAGCCACCATGTAACTCCTCAACAACCAGCCGCCAGCTAGAGATCCTCAACTACCATGCACCGATCTACGATCGCAGGCTTGGGGCTAATCGAGGCCGCTCTCGACAAGGAGCCGACGCCGGAGCCAAAGAAAAGCAAGGCTCTAGAAAAACGCCATTCCTCGCCCTCATCTAGCGACGATAGTCACTATCTGTCTCGACGCCGCAGCTCATGGCGACACGACCACGACTACGACGCGCGTGATGACATCACGCAGTGCAAAATCAACAAGTCAAGGGCGCGACGTGCCCGATCGACTGACTCAGAATACAAAGATGTGGAGCTCTATGGCGCCAGATGCGTCAGCAGGGCCATCAGTCAAAAGCGAATGCCCAAGGGGTTCAAGCTTCCGTCGGAGAACCCAAAGTTTGACGGCCTGTAGGACCCGAAAATATGGTTGGAGGACAACATCTCCTCCGCCAGGCTCCATGGTGGGAGTCGAAGCATGGCCATGCAATGCCTGCAGCTACAGCTACAGGGCGACGCCCGAGCATGTCTCAACAACCTCCCACGTGGATCCGTTCGCAGCTGGGAAGAGCTGGTCTACAACTTTGTGCGTAACTTCAAGGGCACCTACAAAAGGCCCGCATCAATCGAAGAGCTGAGATGCTGCCAGCAAAGGTAGGGCGAATCGCTATGCTCATACATCTAGAGGTGGTCCATCATCAAGAACTCCACGGAAAACATCTCGGAGGACCGGGCAATAGACGCATTCAACGACGGCATTCGTCGCATAGAGCTCAGGGAGGAGCTGGGTCGCTCGAAGCCCAAAACCATTGACCACCTGATGGAAACCGCGACTCCAAGCTGGTCGTCAACCAGACAATGCACGAGTGCGATGCACTGAATGACAATATGATCGCCTACCACGACCTCTACGACACACTCGAAGAGGACTTCGACAGCTGCGAGCTGCAGCACATAGGCCGCGAAAGCAATGAAGATGCAGATGCACTCACCAACATTGGCTCTACCTGGTCCCCCATACCACCTGGGGTATTTCTCGAGCGCATCTGTGAATGCTCCATCAAGCCACAGGCCGCAGATAAGAAAACAAGCGCAACAACGGACCCGGGGGAGTGCCGCCCAATGAGCCAATGGCACTCGGCGACCTGGAGCTTGATACAGGACTCGAAGGACCGACGAGTGTCATGATGATCGAGCCATCTTGGACTCAACCATACATCACATACCTTCTCAGCAAGAGGCTACCGGACGATCCGACTGACACACGGCACATTGCGCGGCGATCAAAGGCATTCGCTGTTATCAAGAGCGAACTGTACAAGCGCAGCATCACAGGAGTACTCCAATGATGTGTCTCCAACACTGATGGAAGAGCTGTTCTCCTCGACATCCATGAGGGGACTTGCGGGCACCACGCCGGCAGTCGCGCCCTTGTCGCCAAAGCTCTACAAGCTGGATTCTACTGGCCTACGGCCATGCGCAATGCCAAGGACATCGTCCAAAAATGCAACGCTGGCCAGCGATTCGCGGACAAGCCACACGCACCTGGTGCGGAGCCCTGGCCAATTCCATTGGCCTGGCCCTTCGTGCAATGGGGACTCGACGTGGTCGGCAAGCTCCCAAAGTCCTCACGAGGAGGCTACATCTACCTCTTGGTCGCAGTCGACAAATTCACCAAGTGGATAGAGGTCATGCTGGTGACTAACCAGTCAGGAGCCAGCATAGTCAAGTTCTTCGAGTCCATTGTCTATGGCTTCGGAGTGCCACACAGCATCATCACGGACAACGGGACGAACTTCACCTCCAAGGAGTTCCAAGAGTTCTGCGAGAACCTGGGAATCAACGTAAGCTATGCCTCTATAGCTCATCCACATACCAACGGTCAAGTCGAAAAGGCCAAGGGGCTCGTCTGCGGCGGAATCAAGAAGCGACTCCTTAGGACACTCGAACAAGCCGCAGGATGTTGGCTAGACGAGCTGCAATCCGTACTCTGGAGCCTACACACAACCCCAAACAGTGCCATGGGATACACCTCGTTCTTCATGGTGCACGGTGCTGAAGCGGTGCTACCTTTAGAAGTACGATACAAAGCACCACGAGTGGTTGCTTATAGCGAGCAGGAATCAACTGTTGCACTCGAAGACTCCTCGACCTCCTTGATGAGGAACGGGAAATCGTGATAGAAAGATCAACGATCTACCAGTAGAACCTGCGCAACTATCACAGCAGAAGGCTACGCGCCAGGTCCTTCGTCGAAGGAGACATGGTCCTGCGGCTAAAACAACAAGGGCATCCCAAGCTCGAGTCCCCCTGGGAGGGACCATACGTGATTACAGAAGTAATCCCAGGTGGCGCCTATCGCCTTAAAGATTTCGAGACAGGAGTCCTGTACTCCAACCCCTGGAACATCGCACAGCTGCGCGGCACTTCTACCCTTAGTCGTCTTTTATTTTTTAATTACAAATAAGGCTATTCAGCCAAGGCTACTTAGCCACACATTGTATCTTGTACCATCCTGCGAATAAATAAAGCTAAGTGCCCCAAACTCTGCGTTCTATTATTTTTTGCAATTTATCCAATCGGGGGCTGCGCCACCCTATACACATTTGTTATACGAACCAACGCGATATCCTGAGTAGCTGACGCATTAATCGAACCCTTGACAAACACCAACCCAGTTGCAACGCACCTGACAGGTTGGCAAGGTGCTGAGATAAACACAAGTCTGGATAACGAAAGGGAATCGCATAGTGCAACGCACTCGCAAAACATACGAGCTAACAAGATCTTTATATACCTCAATGTCAGTCAACTATACACAGCATGTATGAACTTTACAACACTGGTGCAGCTATGTGCAGGAAACAAACTAAACTACTGTTGCAGCAAGGGAACGTTTGTCTGCTCCTCGAAGAAGTCGACGATTTTCTCCGCTGGGTGATCCACCGCCTGGTAGTGAGGAACCATGTTCAAGGTCGAACCTGCTGGCGGCAATGGCGGTCCGGCAGCAACCGCTGCAACATCCACATCAGGCCTATGAAGTCGCACTAGTGCAGAGCAGCCTTGGCACCAGCCACAATCGACTGACTTAGAATACAAAGACATGGAGCTCTATGGCGCCAGATGCTTCAGCAGGGCCATCAGTCAAAAGCGAATCCCCAAGGGGTTCAAGCTCCCGTCGGAGAATCCAAAGTTTGACGGCCTGCAGGACCCAAAAATTTGGTTGGAGGACCACATCTCCTCCGCTAGGCTCCATGGTGGGAGTCGAAGCACGGCCATGCAAGGCCTGCAGCTATAGCTACAGGGCGCTGCCCGAGCATGGCTCAACAACCTCCCACGTGGATCCGTTCGCAACTGGGAACAGCTGGTCTACATCTTTGTGCGTAACTTCAAGGGCACCTACAAAAGGCCCGCATCAATCGAAGGGCTGAGATGCTGCCAACAAAGGTAGGGCGAATCGCTACGCTCATACATCCAGAGGTGGTCCATCATTAAGAACTCCGCGGAAAACATCTCGGAGGACCCTGAATTAATGCATTCAAGGATGGCATTCGTCGCATAGAGCTCAGGGAGGAGTTGGGCCGCTCGAAGCCCAAAACCATTGACCACCTGATGGAAATCGTGAATCGGTGGGCAGATGGAAAAGATTCAGTGAAAATCGCGTGCACTCCGATGACGAAGCAGAACTCGAGCGCAGACGTGATCGCCGAAGCAAACGTCAAATGCGCATCTATGATGACCGAGACGATGTCAACATGGTCACAGCCGGCTACACTGACAGACGCAACGACAACCGCAATAGCAGCTACCGCAACGGTGGACACCACGTCTCCTGGAAAACCACGCAGGTATGGCAGCGCCGCACTCGCGATGAGGCACCCGCCGCATCCATTGAAGACAAGATGTCCGGCCATGCACTGTGCACTTCTACATCGACAAGCATGACGGCAAAAATAAATCCAGCCACGTCCTCAAGGACTGCCGCGATTTCCTCAAACTTCATGAGGGTCTGGCTCGGATGAATCGCGACGCGGTCAACAGGGGCTATGGAGCCGCCCCAGGCGCTGTGGCACATGGGGCTCCTCCACCACCACCCAGACCACCGCCAAACACAGCTGCGCCTGACCAGCATCATGGAGGCGAGCCGTACCCACCGGCCATGGGCACCATGATGATCCAAAAGGGTGGCCCCTCAAATCGGGTGCAAAAGGCCATCACTCGCCAAGTCAATTTGGCAACAAACTCACCACCATCCACCACTGAGTACCATAGTGGAAGCAACTCTTGCATCACCTTCGACAAGCGCGACCATCCACGCCAAGTACCTTCTCTAGGCCATTGTCCCCTCGTACTTGAGGCACAAATTGGAGGCTTCGACATGAGTCGCGTCTTCATGGATGGCGGAAGTGGCAATAACCTTATGTTCGCGAGTACCTTGCGAGCAATGAGGATCCCTCTGACCTTCCTAGAGGCCTTGGACACAACATTCCACGGAATCGTCCCATGTAAGGGCGTATATCCCCTTGGAAAAATCAACCTCGACGTCATCTTCGGCACGCCGAAAAACTTTCAACGCGAACGCATCGACTTTGAAGTCGTCGACTGGCCCTCACAGTACCACTGCATCCTCGGACGTGTCGCGTTCGCCAGGTTCATGGTAGTGCCACACTACGCCTATCTGCAGATGAAAATGCCAGGCCCCAATGGCTTCATCACAATCAACGGGAGCTTCAAGAGGTCCGATAGTTGTGATAGGGAATTCAACAGAATTTCCCAGTCCTTCGGCATGTAGGAAGAACTCGCAAGATTGAAGGAGGCGACAAACAATAGTCTGCCTCCGCTGAGCCAGCCAAGTTCACCCGACCTGTCCTTCGACTCATCGGTGCACATGAAGAAAGTTTAGGTCCACCCATCGGATCCCGCCAAGACGTCCCTCATCGCCAACAACTTGAGTCCCGCATAAGAACTCGCGCTCGTTGAATTCCTCCGTGAGCACTGGGAAATCTTTGACTGGTGTCCGACGGACATGCCAGGAGTTCCCAGGGAATTCTCCGAGCATGCACTCAATGTCAACCCAGATGCAAGGCCAGTCAAACAAATAATTCGGTGACTGTCTAAGCCAAGAGCAAAAGCAGTCGAAATGGAGATCAACAGACTCCTCGACACCAAATTCATATGCAAGATCAAGGAAAGCACTTGGCTCGCCAACACGGTGCTAGTACCAAAGAAGGACACGGATATCCTACGGATGTGCGTGGATTTTACCTCCCTGAATAAGCATTGCCCAAAGGGTCACTTCCCGCTACCACAAATCGACCAGATCATCGACTCCACCGTGGGATGTGAGCGCCCCTGCTTCCTCGATGCCTACTCAGGCTATAACCAGATTCGAATGAAGGAGGAGGATCAAGAGAAAACAGCGTTTACAACTCCTTTTGGTGTGTTATGCTATAACACAATGCCCTTCGGGGTAAAAAATGCAGGAGCAACCTATCAGCGGTGCATGCAGGCTTGCCTCAAGAACCAACTTGGTCGCAACATCCAAGTCTATGTTGACGACATCGTAATCAAGACCAAAGAGAAAGCTTCACTAATCGATGATTTACGCGAAACCTTCGCCAACCTCGACCGCTACCGGATCAAGCTCAATCCAGACAAGTGCGCCTTCGGCGCACCATCTGGGTAACTACTCGGGTATCTCATCTCCACGAGAGGGATCGAGGTGAACCCGAAGAAAATAAAAGCCATACTGGCCATGGAGAAGCCAGAGAACATAAGAGGCGTCCAGCAACTGGCTGGGCGAATCACGGCGCTCAGTCGATTCATCAGTCGAATGGGCGAAAAGGCACTACCCTTCTACCAACTTCTCAGCAAAATTGACAAGTTCGAGTGGACCAACGAGGCACAGGAAGCATTCGAAGACCTCAAGCGTTTGCTGTCCACCTCAGTAGTACTGGTGACCCCACGCGAAAGGGAACCACTGTTGCTGTACATCTCCGCCACCAACCAGGTGGTCAGCATGGTGCTCGTGGTAGAACGAGCCGAAGAAAACAAGGTCCACGGAGTACAACGCCCAGTCTACTACCTTAGCGAGGTACTCACGCCAACAAATAGCGGTCCCCGCACTACCAGAAGTTGGCATATGGCGTCTTCATGATAGCCAGGCGACTGCGCCACGACTTCCAGGAACACCCAATCGTGGTGGTCAACGACGCCCCGCTTGGACATATCCTCAACAATCCCGACGCCACCGGACGAGTCACGCTTTGGGGAATCGAACTGTCTCCACGAGACATTACATATGAAAAACGCGACGCAATCAAGTCGCAAGTTCTCCCTGACTTCCTCATGCACTGGATGGAGAATCAGCTCCCTGAAAAACCAAATATGTCCTACCTCTGGACAATGCACTTCGACGAATCCTAGCGAAAGGACAGAGCTGGCGCCAGTGTCATACTGACATCGCCTCAGGGAGACAAGCTGAAGTATATTCTACGAATGCAGTTCTCCGCCTCCAACAATGAAGCTGAATACGAGGCCCTGCTACATAGGATGAGGATGGCAAAAGCCTGCGGCACCAAGAGGGTCATATTATACGGCGATTCCAAGCTGGTCGTCAAACAGAAAATGCACGAGTGCGATGCACTAAACGACAATATGATCGCCTACCGCGACCTCTACGACACACTCGAAGGGGACTTCGACGGCTGCGAGCTGCGGCACATAGGACGTGAAAGCAATGAAGAGGCAGACGCACTCGCCAACATTGGCTCTACCTGCGCCCCCATACCACCTGGGGTATTTCTCGAGCGCATCTCAGAACGCTCCATCAAGCCAACAGCCGCAGAGAAGAAAACAAGCGCAACAACGGACCCGGGGGCTGCGCCGCCCAATGAGCCAATGGCACTCGACGACCTGGAGCTTGATACAGGACTCGAAGGACAGACGAGTGTCATGATGATCGAGCCATCTTGGACTCAACCATACATCACATACCTTCTCAGCAAGAGGCTACCGGACGATCCGACTGACGCACGGCACATTGCGCGGCGATCCAAGGCATTCGCTATTATCAATAGCGAACCGTACAAGCGCAGCATCACAGGAGTACTCCAACGATGCGTCTCAAACGCTGATGGAAGAGTTGTTCTCCTCGACATCCATGAGGGGACTTGCGGGCACCACGCCAGCAGTCGCGCCCTCATCGCCAAAGCTCTACGAGTTGGATTCTACTGGCCTACGGCCATGCGCCACACCAAGGACATCGTCCAAAAATGAAACGCTTGCTAGCGATTCGCGGACAAGCCACACGCACCTGGCGCGGAGCTCCGGCCAATTCCATTGGCCTGGCCCTTCACACAATGGGGACTCGACATGGTCGGCAAGCTCCCAAAGTCCTCACGAGGAGGCTACGTCTACCTCTTGGTCGCAGTCGACAAATTCACCAAGTGGATAGAGGCCATGCTGGTGACTAACCAGTCAGGAGCCAGCGCAGTCAAGTTCTTCGAGTCCATCGTCTATGGCTTCGGAGTGCCACACAGCATCATCACGGACAACAGGACGAACTTCACCTCCAAGGAGTTCCAAGAGTTCTGCGAGAACCTGGGAATCAACGTAAGCTATGCCTCTATAGCTCATCCACATACCAACGGTCAAGTCGAAAAGGCCAACGGGCTCTTCTGCGGCAGAATCAAGAAGCGACTCCTTAGGACACTCGAACAAGCCGTAGGATGTTGGCCAGACGAGCTGCAATCCGTACTCTGGAGCCTACGCACAACCTCAAACAGTGCCACGGGATACACCTCATTCTTCATGGTGCACGGTGCTGAAGCGGTGCTACCTCCAGAAGTACGATACAAAGCACCACGAGTGGTTGCTTATAGCAAGCAGGAATCAACTCTTGCACTCGAAGACTCCATCGACCTCCTTGATGAGGAACAGGAAATCGCGATAGAAAGATCAACGATCTACCAGCAGATCCTGCGCAACTATCACAGCAGAAGGCTACGCGCCAGGTCCTTCGTCGAAGGAGACATGGTCCTGCGACTAAAACAACAAGGGCATCCCAAGCTCGAGTCCCCCTGGGAGGGACCATACGTGATTACAGAAGTAATCCCAGGTGGCGCCTATCGCCTTAAAGATTTCAAGACAGGAGTCGCGTACTCCAACCCCTGGAACGTCACACAGCTGCGCGGCGCTTCTACCCTTAGTCGTCTTTTATTTTTTACATTACAAATAAGGCTATTCAGCCAAGGCTACTTAGGCACACATTGTATCTCGTACCATCCTGCGAATAAATAAAGCTAAGTGCCCCAAACTCTGTGTTCTTTTATTTTTTGCAATTTATCCACTCGGGGGCTGCGCCACCCTATACACATTTGTTATACGTACCAACGCGATATCCTAAGTAGCTGACGCATTAATCGAACCCTTGACAAACACCAACCCAGTTGCAACGCACCTGATAGGTTGGCAAGGTGCTGAGATAAACACATGTTAGGATAACAAAAGGAAATCGCATAGTGCAACGCACTCGCAAAATATACGAGCTAACAACATCTTTATATACATCAATGTCAATCAACTATACACACCATGTATGAACTTTACGACACTGGTGCAATTATGTGCAGGAAACGAACTAAACTACTGTTGCAGCAATGGAACATTTGTCTGCTCCTCGAAGAAGTTGACGATTTTCTCCGCTGGGCGATCCACCGCATGGTAGTGAGGAACCATGTTCCAGGTCGAACCTGCTGGTGGCGCTGGCGGTCCGGCAGCAACCGCTGAAACATCCACATCAGGCGTATGCAGTCACACTAGTGACAGAGCAGCCTTGGCACCAGCCACTAACTGTTGTCGTACACACTCGCGGACTGCACTCAAGTCTTGAAATTTTGCAAGCAAAGCCAGCAGGCTCGATGGAACGACATCCAGTGGAAACATCGTCTTATAAATATTCCTTAAGCATGATTGCGACATCTTCAGGAAGTGAAGCACTCGCGAAGCATGATCCTGCAGGGTCGCCAGTGCGATTGCACGATCATGATCTACCCAGAAGTACCCACTCGCCTGAAGCTGCTCTTGGGTCAGATCATTCATGCGAATGGTAATCCTGTCCTTCTCATCTTGCGGATGGCGTGCACTGACAACTGTATTAAGCAAAGGCAAAATTATGAAGATAATGAACTATCGTGAGTGGCTACAAGAAAAGATAAGGAGGCAGAAAGCTAACACTTGAATTGGTCGCCCAGCTGCGCCACGTCCCCTAGCAGATATTGCTCTCGGGCAGTGGCCTTCTCCGCCCTCGACTTCCATACATCCACATTACCACGGAGCATGGGCAGTTCGCGCTCCAACTGCTTAACGCGGTCACGGAGTCGCGAGAGCAGAGACAGCTCATCCACCCTTGAGCGCGACTGCGCTAAGGTATCATCAACGGATGGCATATTCCGAGGTTCACTCGAAGGACCACTCGATGTGCCCTATCACAAGCCAAGCAAGAGATAATAAGAAGACTAAAGCAATACATAGACAAAAGACCCGAGTGCATTCAAGCATAATAAAGTATCAACAGACAAACTCGCCAACGGCATGTTCCAGACAAAAGACAGGCTATTAACTATTATAGATATGACTAATGAGAGCAACTGGCTTCTTCGACTTAGACTTCGGTTTTGGGGGCCTCATCGATTCTGTGGCAGTATCAGATGCCACAGACTTCCCGCTGGCCCCTGGCCCCGCAGCCTTCGCCCCCTTCTTGGCTCGCTGCAGCTCCTCAGATTACTTCACAACTTTGTTGATTAGCTGCGGCCCATACTTGCCATAGGCAGCTGCGAAACGAGCAAAGACTACCTGACATGGGTATACCCTATAGGTACTCGAGCTTGGTATATATGGCCCGAATACAGCAGAAGCCCATGACGTTGCAAGGCCCAAATGGAGAACTCGAGTAACCTGCGGACTCTCGATTGCCTGCGGAACAAGAAGAAGATAAAGATAGAAAGTTTAAAGGGAAAACCCTAACCTGTAACCGACTCGATCTACTACCCGAGACCTAGCCTATCTATATAAAGGCTAGGAGGGGGCAGCGAGGAAGGAGCACACAAACCCTAGTTTCCACAACCCTCGCCAGATTGCATCTGTGCATCATTGTAATCTTCGATTCCTCTGTTAATTCCATGAGCAGACAAGCAGGAGTAGGGATCTCTACGAGGCCTGAACCTGGGTAAATCTTCGAGTCTCCCTATGTGCTTGTTTGCTATCCGATTGATGCTTCCAGCGCTCCCTCCTTCTCCAAAACCCAAGTCCATAACAATGGGCATTGATGAGTTAAACCCTCGTCAGTTGGTGCCGTCCGTGGGGATTGGGAGTGCTGATGTTGCAGCTTCTTCAGCCCCATCAACCGCGATCTACAACTCCGCAAATGCGGAGATTCGCCAGCTCTTCGACACGTTCAACTTCACCGTCCACACGCCAGCCACTCGCCCGGCTTTTGAGTCCGTGGGCGATGGAATTAGCCTAGCGATCGGGAGCTTCCGCTTCCATGTTGGTCAGATGGGCACGCTTCGCATGCCTGACTAGCCGACAACACTATCGATTGCTCTAGCATCATGGTTCCCTCCACCGATCGGTACCCTCAGTGACCTCAATGCCTCGACAACAATCGAGAATACGGCCAGCGATAGCAGTCGCGAATCCGATCTAGGCGATCTGGCAACTGAAGATGGAGCCTACGGCTCCGGATCTGAAAGTTGTGGGAGCAACAGCTTCCCCAACCACTTCATGTGCGCTGACATCAACGCTGGCGACTCCTCCGCTAATCGCGACAACACGGGCAACGGTGGCAATCGAACCGACCCGCCAAACGGTGGCATACCTAATGGCAGACCACCCAATGGCGGACCACCCAACGGCAGCCCCACTAATGGCGCCCCAGTTAACAACGGAGGGGCAGTCGAACCTCCAACTATGGTGAATGAGCAGACTGGTGAGCGTGTCGTGATCAGGCTCAACAAGCTCGAGTGGGCCTGCTTCCGAGAAGCCCTACGAGGCAACCCTCTACCCTTCGGCTCCCTGCAAGAACTGCCGATGGGCTACCATTGGCTCCTGAAGGAAGAATACAAATGCCAACTTCATACAATTGCGCAACTCGAGGCGCGTAAAAAGGCAGCGGATGAGTCGAGCCTTCGGTGAGCGGGGCTTTCCTCCCACGGAGGATCCTCCTCCAAGTGCAACGAGTACATCGCTAATAAGAGGCGATCTCGACTAGCCCACCTCACTGAACAAGAGCGTGTAGAAGCCGCAAAGGTCCTCGACTTCGGCTCCATGACGGTGGATACGCGTGGCAACGTGCTTCCAAAAACCCCGCAAGCTACGGTAACGGCGGCCACCATGTGCCTCCTCAACAACAAGCCGCCAGATGGAGATCCTCAAGCTGCCATGCACCGATCTACGATCGCAGGCTTGGGGCTAATCGAGGCCGCTCTCGACAAGGAGCCAACGCCGGAACCAAAGAAAAGCAAGGCTCTGGCAAAACGCCATTCCTCGCCCTCATCTAGCAACGACAGTCACGATCTGTCTCGACGCCACCGCTCACGGCGACACGACCACGACTACAACGCGCGTGATGACATCACGCATCACAAAATCGACAAGTCAAGGGCGCGACGTGCCTGATCGACTGACTCAGAAGACGAATATGTGGAGCTCTGTGGCGCCAGATGCTTTAGCAGGGCCATCAGGCAAAAGCGAATGCCCAAGGGGTTCAAGCTCCCGTCGCAGAACCCAAAGTTTGACGGCCTGCAGGACCTAAAAATCTGGTTGGAGGACCACATCTTCTCCGTCAGGCTCCACGGTGGGAGTCGAAGCACGACAATGCAATGCCTGCAGCTACAGCTACAGGGCGCTGCCCGAGCATGTCTCAACAACCTCCCACGTGGATCCATTTGCAGCTGGGAAGAGCTGGTCTACAGCTTTGTGCGTAACTTCAAGGGCACCTACAAAAGGCCCACATCAATCGAAGAGCTGAGATGCTGCCAGCAAAGGTCGGGTGAATCACTATGCTCATACATCCAGAGGTGGTCCATCATCAAGAACTCCGCGGAAAACATCTCGGAGGACCAGGCAATTGACGCATTCAACAACGGCGTTCGTCGCATAGAGCTCAAGGAGGAGCTTGGCCGCTCGAAGCCCAAAACCATTAACCACCTGATGGAAATCGCAAATCGGTGGGAAGATGGAGAAGTTTCGGTGAAAAATCGCGTTCACTCCAATGACGAAGCAGAACTCGAGCGCAGACACGATCATCGAAGCAAACATCAAAGGCGCATCTACGATGACCGTGACAACGTCAACATGGTCGCAACCTGCTACGCCGACAGACGCGACGACAACCACAACAGCAGCTACCGCAGTGGTGGACACCGCGACTCCGGGAAAACCACGCAGGTATGGCAGCGCCGCACTCATGATGAGGCACCCGCCGCATCCGTTGAAGACAAGCTGTCCGGGCCATGCACTATGCACTTCTACATCGACAAGCATGACGGCAAAAAAAAATCCAGCCACCTCCTCAAGGACTGCCGCGAGTTCCTCAAACTTCATGAGGGTCTGGCTCGGATGAATCGCGAAGCGGTCAACAGGGGCTACGGAGCCGCCCCAGGCGCTATGGCACATGGACCTCCTCCACCACCACCCGGACCACCGCCAAACGCAGCTGCGCCTGACCAGCATCACGGAGGCGAGCCGTACCCACGGGCCATGGGCACCATGATGATCCAAAAGGGTCGCCCCTCAAATCGGGTGCAAAGGCCATCACTCGCCAAGTCAATTTGGCGATTAACTCAGCACCATCCACCACTGAGTACCTCAGTGGAAGCGACTCTTGTATCACCTTCGACAAGCGCGACCATCCGTGCCAAGTACCTCGTCCAGGCCATTGTCCCCTCGTACTCGAGGCACAAATTGAAGGCTTCGACATGAGTCGCGTCTTCATGGACGGCGGAAGCGGCATTAACCTTATGTTCGTGAGTACCTTGCGAGCAATGAGGATCCCACTGACCTGCCTAGAGGCCTCGGACAAAAGATTCCACGGAATCGTCCCAGGCAAGGGCGTATATCCCCTTGGCAAAATCAACCTCGACGTCATCGTCGGCACACCGAAAAACTTTCGACGCGAACGCATCGACTTTGAAGTCGTTGACTGGCCCTCATAGTACCACTTCATCCTCGGACGTGTCGTGTTCGCCAGGTTCATGGAAGTGCCACACTACACCTATCTGCAGATGAAAACGTCAGGCCCCAACAGCGTCATCACAATCGACGGGACCTTCGAGAGGTCCGACAGTTGCGATAGGGAATTCAACAGAATTTCCCAGTCCTTCGGCATGCAGGAAGAACTCGCAAGATTGAAGGAGTCGACAGACAACAGTCTGCCTCCCCTGAGCCGACCAAGTTCACCTGACCTGTCCTTTGACTCATTGGCGCACACGAAGAAAGTTCAGGTCCACCCATCGGATCCCGCCAAGACGGCCCTCATCGCCAACAACTTGAGTCCCGCATAGGAACTCGCGCTCGTCGAATTCCTCCATGAACACTGGGAAATCTTCGCTTGGTGTCCAGCGGACATGTCAGGAGTTCCTAGAGAATTCGCCGAGCACGCACTCAATGTCAACCCAGACGCATGGCTAGTCAAACAAACAATTCAGCGACTGTTTGAGCCAAGAGCAAAAGCAGTCGGAATGGAGATCAACAGACTCCTCGACGCCAAATTCATACGCGAGATCCAGGAAAGCACTTGGATCGCCAACACGGTGCTAGTACCAAAGAAGGACACGGATATCCTACGGATGTGCGTGGAATTTATCTCCCTGAATAAGCACTGCCCAAAGGATCACTTACCGCTACCGCGAATCGACCAGATCATCGACTCCACCACGGGATGTGAGTACCTATGCCTCCTCGACGCCTACTCAGGCTACAACCAGATTCGAATGAAGGAGGAGGATCAATAGAAAATGGCGTTTACAACGCCTTTTGGTGTGTTCTGATATAACACAACGCCCTTCGGACTAAAAAACGCAGGAGCAACCTATCAGCGGTGCATGCAAGCTTGCCTCAAGAACAAACTTGGTCGCAACATCCAAGTCTATGTTGACGACATCGTAATCAAGACCAAAGAGGAAGCTTCACTAATCGATGATTTACGCGAAACCTTTGCCAACCTCGACTGCTACTGGATCAAGCTCAATCCGGACAAGTGCGCCTTCGGTGTACCATCTGGCCAACTACTCGGATATCTCATCTCCGCGAGAGGGATCGAGGCAAACCCGAAGAAAATAAAAGCCATACTGGCCATGGAGAAGCCGAAGAACATAAGAGGTCAGAATCCGCTGGGCAAATCACGGCTTCGATCGATTCATCAGTCGGATGGGCGAAAAGGCACTGCCCTTCTACCAACTTCTTCGCAAAACAGACAAGTTCGAGTGGACCAATAAGGCACAGGAAGCATTCGAAGACCTCAAGTGTCTGCTGTCCACCTCACCAGTACTGGTGACCCCACGCGAAAGGGAACCACTGTTGTTGTACATCTCCACCACCAACCAGGTTGTCAGCACGGTGCTCGTGGTAAAAGGAGCCGAAGAAAACAAGGTCCATGGAGTACAACGGCCAGTCTACTACCTCAGCGAGGTACTCATGCCAAAAAAACAACGGTACCCGCACTACCAGAAGTTGGCATATGGCGTCTTCATGACAGCCAGGCGACTGCACCACTACTTCCAGGAACACCCAATCGTGGTGGTCAACGACTCCCCGCTTGGACATATCCTCAACAATCCCGACGCCACCGGACGAGTCGCGCTTTGGGGAATCGAACTGTCTCCACGAGACATTACATATAAAAAATGCGAGGCAATCATGTCGCAAGTTCTCCATGACTTCCTCATGCACTGGATGGAGAATCAGCTCCCTGAAAAACCAGATATGTCCTACCTTTAGACAATGCACTTCGACAGATCCAAGCAAAAGGACGGAGTTGGCGCTGGTGTCATACTGACATCGCCCCAGGGAGACAAGTTGAAGTATATTCTACGAATGTAGTTCACCGCCTCCAACAACGAAGGTGAATACGAGGCCCTGCTACATGGGATGAGGATGGCAAAAGCCTGCGGCGCCAAGAGGCTCATAATATACGACGACTCCAAGCTGGTCGTCAACCAGACAATGCACGAGTGCGACGCACTGAACGACAATATGATCGCCTACCACGACCTCTACGACACACTCGAAGGGGACTTCGACGGCTGCAAGCTGCGGCACATAGGCTGTGAAAGCAATGAAGAGGCAGACGCACTCGCCAGCATTGGCTCTACCTGCGCCCCATACCACCTGGGGTATTTCTCGAGCGCATCTGCGAACGCTCCATGAAGCCAAAGGCCGCAGAGAAGAAAACAAGCGCAACAACGGACTCAGGTGCTGCGCCACCCAATGCGACAATGGCACTCGACGACCTGGAGCTTGACACAGGACTCGAAGGACCGATGAGTGTCATGATGATCAAGCCATCTTGGACTCAACCATACATCATATACCTTCTCAACAAGAGGCTACCGGATGATTCGACTGACGCATGACACATTGCGCAGCGATCCAAGGCATTCGCTGTTATCAACGGCGAACTGTAAAAGCGCAGCATCACGGAGTACTCCAACGATGCGTCTCAAACGCTGATGGAAGAGCTGTTCTCCTCGAAATCCATGAGGGGATTTGTGGGCACCATGCCGGCAGTCGCACCCTCGTCGCCAAAGCTCTACGAGCTAGATTCTACTGGCCTACGGCCATGCGCGACGCCAAGGACATCGTCCAAAAATGCAACGCTTGCCAGCGATTCACGGACAAGCCACACGCACCTGGCGCAGAGCTCCGGCCAATTCCATTGGCCGGCCCTTCGCGCAATGGGGACTCGACATGGTCGGAAAGCTCCCAAAGTCCTCACGAGGAGGCTATGTCTACCTCTTGGTCACAATCGACAAATTCACCAAGTGGATAAAGGCCATGGCAGTGACTAACCAGTCAGGATACAACGCAGTCAAGTTCTTCGAGTCCATCGTCTATCGCTTCGGAGTACCACACAGCCTCATCATAGACAACAGGATGAACTTCACATCCAAGGAGTTCCAAGAATTCTGCGAGGATCTGGGAATCAACGTAAGCTATGCCTCCGAAGCACATCCACAGACCAACGGTCAAGTCAAAAAGGCCAACGGGCTCGTCTGCGGTAGAATCAAGAAGCGACTCCTCAGGCCACTAGAACAAGCAGCAGGATGCTGGCCAGACGAGCTGCAATCCATACTCTGGAGCCTACGCACAACCCCAAATAGTGCCATGGGATACACCCTGTTCTTCATGGTGCACAGTGCTGAAGCGGTGCTACCTGCAGAGGTACGATACAAAGCACCACGAGTGGTTGCTTACAACGAGTAGGAATCAACTCTTGCACTCGAAGACTCCGTCGACCTCCTTGATGAGGCACGGGAAATCGCTGCGGAAAGATGAATTATCTACCAGCAGAACCTGTGCAACTATCACAATAGAAGGCTATGCCCCAGGTCCTTCGTCAAAGGAGACCTGGTCCTGCGACTGAAACAACAAGGGCATCTCAAGCTCGAGTCCCCCTGGGAGGGACCATACGTGATTACAGAAGTAATCCCAGGTGGCGCATATCGCCTTAAAGATTTCGAGACAGGAGTCACGTACTCCAACCCTTGGAACATCGCACAGTTGCGGCTCTTCTATCCTTAGTCGTCTTTTATTTTTTACATTACAAATAAGGCTATTCAGCCAAGGCTACTTAGCCACACATTGTATCTCGTACCATCCTGCGAATAAATAAAGCTAAGTGCCCCAAACTCTGTGTTCTTTTATTTTTTGCAATTTATCCACTCGGGGGGCTACACCACCCTATACACATCTGTTCTACAAACCAACGCGATATCCTGAGTAGCTGATGCATTAATCGAACCCTTGACAAACACCAACCCAGTTGCAACACACCTGGCAGGTTGGCAAGGTGCTGAGATAAACACAAGTCAGGAGAACGAAAGGGAATCGCATAGTGCAACACACTCGCAAAACATACGAGCTAACAAGCTCTTTATATACATCAATATCAATCATACATAACATATATATATGAACTTTACAACACTGGTGCAACTATGTGCAGGATACAAACTAAACTACTGTTGCAACAAAAGAACATTTGTCTGCTCCTCGAAGAAGTCGACAATTTCCTCCGCTGGGCGATCCACCGCTTGGTAGTGAGGAACCATGTTCCAAGTCGACCTGCTGGCAGCGCTGGCGGTCCAGCAGCAATCGCTGCAACATCCACATCAGGCCTGTGCAGTCGCACCAGGGACAGAGCAGCCTTGGCACCAGCCACTAACTATTGCCGTACACACTCGCGGACTGCACTCAAGTCTTGAAATTTTCCAAGAAGGGCCAGCAGGCTCGATGGAATGACGTCTAGCGGGAACATCGTCTGGTAAATATTCCTTAAGCACGATTGCGATTTCTTCAGGAAATGAAGCACATGTGACGCGACGATCTGCAGGGTCGCCAAAGGCGATCTTGCCGGTCATGATCCACCCAGAAGTACCCACTCGCCTGAAGCTGCTCTTGGTTCAGGTCATTCATGCGAACGGCAATCCTATCCTTCTCATCTTGCGGATGGCGGGCACTGACAACTATACCAAGCAAAGGCAAAAGTATGAAGACAAAGAACTACCGCGAGTGGCTACAAGAAAAGATAAGGAAGCAGAAAGCTAACACTTGAATTGGTCGCCCAGCTGCGTCACCTCCCCCAGCAGATATTGCTCTCGGGCAGTGGCCTTCTCCTCCCTTGACTTCCACACATCCGCATTACCACGGAGCATGGGAAGTTCGCGCTCCAACTACTTAACACGGTCACAGAGTCGCGAGAGTAGAGACAACTCATCCACCCTTGAGCGCGACTGTGCTAGGGTATCATCAATGGATGGCATATTCCGAGGTTCACTCAAAGGACCACTCGATGTGCCCTATCACAAACCAAGCAAGAGATAATAAGAAGACTAAAGCAATACATGGACAAAAGACTCGAGTGCATTCAAGCATAATAAAGTATCAACAGATACACTCGCCAACGGCATGTTCCAGACAAAAGACAAGCTATTAACTATTACAGACATGACTACTGAGGAGAAACTAGCTTCTTCGACTCAGACTTCGGTTTTGGGGGCCTCATCGAGTCTGTGGCAGTATCAGATGCCACAGACTTCCCGTGGGCCCCTGACGCCGCAGCCTTCGCTGCTTTCTTGGTTCACTACAGCTCCTCAGAATACTTCGCAACTTTGTTGATTAGCTGTGGCCCGTACTTGCCACAGGTAGTTGCGAAAGGAGCAAAGACTACCTGTTAGCCATTTGCGCTGACAGGCATTGCCTTGGAGATCGAGCAGGATCAACCTCGACTCCATGGGCTTGAACCATCGCGAGTGACCTCGAACTGCCAGCTGCACGGAGTGAGTTCTTGAAGCCTGCAGGAATGCCTCCAGCAAGGTACTCCACCAGATCATCTACATTTTCGATTAACTCAGCTTTGGGCGCCAGCTCCTCACGGAGGCGACTGAGTACGCCCTTGGCCTTGATCAGCGTCCCCTGAATGGAGGCACTGCGATCTTCGACTGCCGAGATGGCACCTGCCAAGGCATCATCACGACGGAGCGCCTGGGCGTCGAACCTCAGACCACCGGCATCTGCACAAGAACCAAGTGTTGGCACAAAAGTCAGCACAATAACAAATTCGAAAGAAGGGACACAATGAAAACCCAGACGAGGGAATACCTGAAATAGCCTTGGCAATCAGGAAAAGCTGTTCTTCGAACAACTTCTCCCTAGCCACGATGGAAGCGCACAAATCCTCCCCGCGTTTCTGTGATTCGTCAAGCGCTGCGACTGCCTCATCGCGGCCCTTCACCGCCACGGTGAGCGCCTTTCCAAGGGAAGCGGGATCGCGAAGGAGCGCATTATGCTCAGCTGTGAAACAAACAAAGACAGACCGTCAGAATCGCGAAGCAGCTTCCTTCACAATGAGCTACGACAGGAGAAATAGTAAAGGATCAGCAGATATTATGGATGATAAAATTTGACTAACCAGAAGAAGCAACATTACGCATACATGATCCTCCAATGACTCCGAAGTCTATTGACGCACAGTCGTTCAGAAAACCATCTGATGCTCCACATCGTGTGGAGAACTTGATGAATTATGCCCGGAGTGGGCCACCAATGGAGGAGGAGTCCGCTCAGCCACCTTCTTGTCCTTGGAGGTCGCGACTCTAGATTATTTCAAAAATTGGATATCGCCAGAAGAGGACGATGCCGGTTGAATGCAGAACAAAACCAACATTAGGAAAATGCACCTCCAAAGAAGAACCAAAGAGAAGAATTGTAAACTTACCAATCAAACTTGTCAAAATCGAAGGTTTGGCCCTCTGACTCCGACGATGACTCCTTCGGCAGCCGCATCTTCTTGCGAGAAGACGGCGCCACAGCACTCACAGGAACGGCAGGTATCGGCGACTCTGCATGGCCTTCCGAAGTCGAAGGAGATGGCGCATCCGAATCCTTGCTGCGCGAACGCTTGCGAGTGTCCAGACTACTAGACTCGAGGGCTTCCTCCTCTACATCAGATGGGACGATCAACTCCGACTCGTCCTCTTCTAAAGCTTCACGAGGAATAACCCCCTCAGGAAGAGGGGGCATACAGAGAGACACTTTCTAATCCTGCATACAGACAACAAGTCAACACAATTTAAGGAAAAAGAAGCAGTCGACAAACAAAGCTACTTCGTAGCACAACTGTACCTCAGGAGGAGGATTAGTCGCATCGAATGGAGGTACGACTGGTTCACTGGGGAGCACATCCTTGGCGGTGCACTTGGTGAGCAGTCACACCCTCTTATCTACTTCACTCGCAGAAATGCCATCGGCAGATACACGAGTGACATCGTCCGCGCCAGCCCACTGGAACATAGGGTGGACTCTAGCCTGTAGGGGCTACATGCGACGGTGCAACCACGTGCGAATAAGGGTGCAGCCTCCCTCTTCTTTACCCATGCGACTCTCGAGGTCGCAGACACACTCGTACAGCACATCTGTCTCCACAGACTCACCAACATCACCATGTTCTTCCAGGAACGCCTCCTCTTGCACGGTGTTGCAGGATCAAAAGGCGCGAGTCCGAAGTGGTCTCCGTCGTCCTTCTGGTCGCGGATGTAGAACCACTTGTCTCTCCACCCATGGACGGATGCCATGAGTTTGATGTCGAAGTACGTGACGGAGGAGTCGACGTGGATACCACAGCCTCCTACATCATAGACTATGGAGCCAGACGCCGACTGGCGCTTCAGCTTGAAGAGACGTTTGAAGAGACCAAAGTGTGGCTCGATTCCGAGCCAGCACTCGCAAAGTGTAATGTAGCAAGCAGCATGGAGGATGGAGTTGGGGGACAGCTGGTGTAGCTGGAGCCCATAGAAACAAAGAAGGCCCCTGAAGAAAGGATGCAGGGGCAGCGACAGACCGCGGATGATGAACGCCAGGAACATCACCCGAAAACCATCAGGGGCTCAAGGGGTTACCTCACCACCTGGGACTCGCGAGTCAGCGATCGCGGGAGACAGAACTCCGTCTTGGCGCAGGAGACGAAGCTCGGACGACTTGATAATGGATGCACGCCACACGACATTGGTGACGCGAGTGCCCCCGCCCTTCTTCTTCCCAGCAACGGTGGTGCTGGTGCCCGTAACAGCGGAGCCGCCCTTCTTCTTGGCAGCAGCAGTGGTGGCGGCGGACTCAGCGCCACGAACGGAACGAACATCTTGCGGAGGCGATGAGAGCGAAGAAAGTAGCTCGGGAAAACATGGAGCTGGTCTAGCGCCACGAACGGAACGAACCCTTGACGGCAGAGAAGAGCGACAATGGAGATGAAGGCAAAGGCAGAAAAATGAGCAGATGGGAAAAATTACAGCCGCAACACTGCTACTTAACCCCCTGGTAGATGTAATCCAACGGCCAGTAAAAACCCTATCAGACGCGTGGCATCCATCGTGATCAACACGTGGAGGACCCAAAGCGCAAACCGTCCCCCACTACCCCCATTACGCGCGGAAATCGAGGAGGCGCAGTTAAAACAAAGATTACGCACGCCCGGTCAAGTCAGGGTCAGAAAATGGGACCCATCGCTCGTCCCGTCCCGTCAAACCGCTCAGCGGCAATGGCGAGATCATCACATCACAAGACTGATGTCATCAAAAATTGAGGAGCAGAATACTTCAACTACTTTAGTCCTTGCTCGAGTCTTCGACTCCACCAAGCACTCGGGGGCTACTCCCATAGGGAGCGCTAGTTGCGCACCCTACGATTTTTCTTTTTCTCTTCTGCAAGAATATGGACATTCAAAGCATACCCAATCACTCGAATCCGCAATTCGACTATGGACATGGGTTACTCCCATAGGGAGCGCTGGAAATAAATTCGACTGAAACCAGCAAACAAAAAGATGACAGCAGTCGCAAAAGTTCTCCAGTCCCTGCCTGAGTCTTCGACTCAACCAGGCACTCGGGGGCTACTCCCATAAGGAGCGCTAGTCGCGCACCCTATGATTATTTGTATGTCGTACTGTGTGTCGATAACATCCACACTCGAAGTTTATGGCGACACCGCCTCATGATTTTTCCCTACAAAGAGACTGCGTCTCCTGGGTCACCCGAATCATCTCCGCGATGACAAAATTCAGATGCCGCGCTTGTAGCGTGAAGATAAGACCTGAATAAGGCCTGGCAATGCATTCGCTGCGCACTACCAGAAATATATCCGTACCTACAAGTATGATGAACATGCCTTGATGAACGCGTTGAGTGCTCACACCCATATACTGGAATTTGACTCCTGTAAGACCTCCGTGGCTTGAGTCAAATTACACCAGCACTTTTCCGAATTCGAGTCCGGGGACTCGAGTTCGAGTAGATTGCCTTGTTTTACCCTAAGGTAGTTAACTGATACCGATATATTGGTTAAATCAGGCACACACATCAACAATCCCTATAACACAAACATAGCAGTCGAAAAAATACTCAGTCATGCACTAGAAAGGCTTCATAAAGTCTCCAGTCGAATATGCGATTCCACTGGACACTCGGGGGCTACTGACATGGGTATACCCTACAGGTACTCGAGCTTGGTATATACGGCCCGAATACAGCAGAAGCCCATGATGTTTCCAAGGCCCAAATGGAGAACTCGAGTAACCTACGGACTCTTGATTTCCTTCCGAACAAGAAGAAGCTAAAGATAGAAAGTTTAATGGGAAAACCCTAACCTGTAACCGACTCGTTCTGTACCCGAGACCTAGCATATCTATATAAAGGCTAGGAGGGGCAGCGAGGAAGAAGCACGCAACCCTAGTTTCCACAACCCTCGCCAGATTGCATCTGCGCACCATTGTAATCTTTGATTTCTCTGTTAATTCCACGAGCAGACAAGCAGGAGTAGGGAACTCTGCGAGGCCTAAACCTGGGTAAATCCTCGAGTCTCCCTGTGTGCTTGTTTACTAGCCAATTGATGCTTCCAGCGCTCCCTCCTTCTCCAAAACCCAAGTCCATAACAATGGGCATTGATGAGTTAAACCCTCGTCAACTAGTAAGTTGCACATGCCATGCACATGAGACTCAGATAGTAGATGTATGACATATCATCACTATATGGTAAAGCACACTAAATTATAAATTTTATCAACATCTATAAAGTATGGTTGTATATTTGGTCCTTGTACTTTGCATGTCATGTAGAAGTCAAAGATTATTAGCTACCTAGCACATGAAATTTTTGATAAAATGGTCTAGAGAAACAAGGGAGAAGATTCTAGTATGATGGAGAAGTGTGTTTTGAGGTTTGTGCATAACATTCATGACACTGAAGACTGTCAATATAATCTTCTAGATGCTAGAATGGAAAAGAAGATCCAACGACTAGAAATGCTAGGATTCACGAATCTTGATCCAACGGTCAACATTCAAAGTTATTCGTACACTATATAATGGTAAGATAAGATAAGATCATGCAGAAGTCAACGATTATTAGCTACAAGGGAGAAGATTCTATTATGATGGAGAAGTTTGTTTTGAGGTTTGTGCATCGCATTCATTATGCTGAAGACTATCGATAGAATCTTTTAGATGCTAGAATGGAAAAGAAGATCCAACGGCTGGAAATGTTGGGATTCGCGAGTCTTGATCCAATGGTAAATATTCAAAGTTATTCGTATACTATATAGTGGTAAGAGGTAAGATAAGATATCGCTATCTCTATCTCTACTACTATAATGGAGCAGTTTTGAATTAGATCCATATCACCAATCCTGATCGTTGGGTTGTTAGATCAAATGGTTTAGAGAAGCTGGATTCGTGTTGAATAGTACCTAGAGCAAACTCCACCATGCATGTTCTAGAACCATCATGCCACCACCCCCAAAATTTCATAGCACAATAGGCTATATTCTCTCTACTACTATAGTGGAGCAGTTTTGAATTGGATCCATAGCACCAATCCTAACCATTGGGCTGTTAGATCCAATGGTTCAGAGCAAATGGATTCGTGTGTTGAATAGTGCAGACCTAGAGAAAACTCCACCATGTTCTAGAACCATCATGTCACCACCCCCAAAATGCATAAATTAAGTATATTAATAATAACTATCTACATATATTGAGAATACAACCTACTGTGCTATGAAATTTTGGGGGTGGTGACATGATGGTTCTAGAACATGGAGGAGTTTGCTCTAGGTACTATTCAACACGAATCCAGCTGCTCGGATCCATTGGATCTAATAGCCTAACAGTCAGGATTAGTGCTATGGATCTAATTCAATACTGCTCTATTCTTATCTTATCTTACCTCTATATAGTGTACGAAGAACTTTGAATATTAACCGTCGGATCAAGAATCAGATATCCCAAAATTTCTTGTTGTTGGATCTTCTTTTCCATTCTAGCATCTAGAAGATTCTATGTTTTGAACGGTCTAGAAGATTCTATTGATGGTCTTCGTCACAATGAATGCTATGCACAAAACTCAAAACACACTTCTACATCATTCTAGAATCTTCTCCCTCGTTTCTCTAGACCATGTTACCAAAAAATTCATGTTTTAGATCTCCACTACTATAATAGAGCAGTTTTGAATGGATCCATAACACCAATCCTGACCGTTGTGTTGTTAGATCCAATGGTTCAGAGCAGCTGGATTCGTGTTGAATAGTAACTAGAGCAAACTCCACCATGTTCTCTAGAACCATCATGTCACCACCCCAAAATTTCATAGCATAGTACGTTGTATTCTCAATATGTGTATATAGTTATTATTAATTGACTTAATTTATGCATTTTTTCTCTAATGTATGAAATGTGATTTAACAAACATTAAGTTGTTATTAACCAATAGTCTTGTTAGAGAACAAAATGCATACATTAAGTGTATAATAATAACTATCTACACATATTGAGAATACAGCCTACTATGCTATGAAATTTTGGGGGTGGTGACATGATGGTTCTAGAACATGGTGGAGTTTGCTCTATAGGTACTATTCAACAAGAATCCAGCTGCTCTGAACCATTGGATCTAACAGCCCAATGGTCTATATGAAATGTGATTTAACAAACATTAAGTTGTTACTAACCAATAGTTTTGTTAGAGAAAAATGCATACTTTAAGTCTATTAATAATAACTATCTACACATAATGAGAATACAGCCTACTGTGCTGTGAAATTTTGGGGGTGGTGACATGATGGTTCTAGAACATGGTGGAGTTTTCTCTAGGCCGGTACTATTCAACACGAATCAAGCTGCTCTGAACCATTGGATCTAACTGCCCAACAGTCAGGATTGGTGCTATGGATCCAATTCATTCAAAACTGCTCCATTATAGTAGTAGAGAGAATACAACCTATTGTGCTATGAAATTTTGGGGGTGGTGACATGATGGTTCTAGAACATGTTGGAGTTTTCTCTAGGTACTATTCAACATGAATCCAGCTGCTCTGAACCATTGGATCTAACAGCCCAACGGTCAGGATTGGTGCTATGGATCCAATTCAAAACTGCTCTATTCTTATCGTATCTTATCTTACCACTATATAGTGTATGAATAACTTTGAATATTGACTGTTGGATCAAGACTCGCGAATTCCAACATTTCTATTCGTTGGATCTTCTTTTCCATTCTAACATCTAGAAGATTCTATTTTTTTGAACGGTCTAGAAGATTCTATTGATAGTCTTCATCACAATGAATGTTATGCACAAAACTCAAAGCACACTTCTCCATCATTCTAGAGTCTTCTCCCTAGCTCGTTTCTCTAGACCATGTGTTACCAAAAATTTCATGTTTTAGTATATAGCTAATAATCGTTGACTTCTACATGATCTTTCCACTATATAGTGTACGGACAACTTTGAATATTGACCATTGGATCAAGACTAGCGAATCCCAACATTTCCAGCCATTGGATGTTCTTTTGCATTCTAGCATCTAGAAGATTCTATTGATAGTCTTCATCACAATGAATGTTATGCACAAAACTTAAAACACACTTCTGCATCATTCTAGAATCTTATCCCTTGTTTCTCTAGACCATGTTACCAAAAATTTAAAGTTTTAGTTAGCTAATAATCGTTGACTTATACATGATATGCAAAATACAAGAATGAAATTTACACCTGACAAGATTATTCTACTCTCTCCGATCCAAATTAGTGTTCTTAGATTTGTCTAGATTTGGTTGTATCTAGTCATGTTTTAGTGCTAGATACATCCAAATATAGACAAATCTGAGAACAATAATTTGGATCGAAGGGAGTAGAATGATGGAGTAGTGTTTTTGAGGTTTGTGCATTGTGTTCATTGTGCTAAAGACGTACTATCCTTAATATATTCTAATAGAGATGCTAGCTAGTAGAATGGAAAAGAAGATGCAACGACTAGAAATGTTGGGATTCATGAGTCTTGATCCAACGATCAATATATTCAAAGTTATTCATACACTGTATAGTGGTAAGATAATATGAGATAAACAATAGTATTTCCTAGAGATGATGCTACAATGGAACAGTAGATCCAACGGCTAGCAAGGTTGGGATTCGCGAGTTTTGATCCAACCGATCAATATTAAAAGTTATTTGCAAAAAATATAGTGGTAAGATACGATAGAAAAGACTATCAATTGTATCTACTAGATGCCAGAATGTAAAAGAAGATCCAACCGGTTGGCAATGTTGGGATTCATGACT
Source organism: Avena insularis (assembly GCA_023614405.1). Lineage (NCBI taxonomy): Eukaryota > Viridiplantae > Streptophyta > Magnoliopsida > Poales > Poaceae > Avena > Avena insularis. Next base: position 251,631,106 of record CM042696.1, read on the forward strand.
CTTGATCCAACGGTCAAAATTCTAAGTTATTCATACACTATAGTGGGTAAAATAATGTACTATCCATAGTGTATCTTCTATTTAGATGCTATCTAGAATGGACTAGTAAAAGGCACGTACCACACATGTATTTATTGTACGAAATGTGATTTAGCAAACATTAAGTTTTTATTATTAACCAATAGTCTTGTTAGAGATAAAAGGGCATACATTAAGTCTACTAGTAAAAGGCATGAGCCACACACGTATATACTGTATGAAATGTGATTTAGCAAATATCAAGTTGTTATTATTAACCAATAGTATTGTTAGAGAAAAAGGCCATACATTAAGTCTATTAGTAAAAGACATGAGCCGCACACGTATATGCTGTATGAAATGTGATTTAACAAACATTAAGTTGTTATTATTAACCAATAATCATGTTAGAGAAAAAAAGGCATACATTAATACTATTAATAATAACTATCTACACACATTGAGAATACAACATACTGTTCTACGATTTGGGGGGGTGTTACATGGTGGAGTATGCTCTATGGGTATTGTTCAACACGAATGCAGCTACTCTGAACCATTGGATCTAACAGCCCAATCGTCAGGATTGGTGCTATTAATAATAACTATCTACACATATTCAGAATATAGCCTACTCTGCTATGAAATTTAGGGTGGTGGGGTGTTGACATGATGGTTCAAGAACATGGTGGAGTTTGCTCTAGGTACGTACTAGCTGTTCTACACGAATCTAGCTGCTCTGAACCATTGGATCTAACATCCCAACGGTCAGGATTTGTGCTATGGATCCAATTCGCAACTGCTCTATTATAGTAGTAGAAGAAAATAAGATAACACTGTATAGTGTACGATACAAATAACTTTGAACTTTGACCGTTGGATCTAGACTCGTGAATCCCAACATTGCTAATTAACTGTTGGATCTTCTATCCATTCTACTCCCTCCGTCTAGAAATATAAGACATTTTAGCTTTGTGAAACGAATGTATCTAGATGCCTTTTAGTCTATAGGCCGACATCTAGATACATTCGTTTCACAAAGGTAAAATGTCTTATATTTCTGAACGAGGGAGTAGGATCTAGAAGATTCTATTGTTAGTCTTTAGCACAATGAATGCTATGCACAAATATCAAAACACACTTTTCAATAATTGTAGAATCTTTTTCGTCATTTCTCTAGAGCACGTGGAGTATTAGGTAGGAGTAGCTAGGTTGATTTCTACATGATACATTACAAAGTAGAAGAACCAAATATACACCCGATACTTTATGGACGTGGCTCGAAATTAAAATTATTTTTTGAGCTTCACCTATTATAATTATAATTTTATAGTCCCATGCAAGGCACGTTCAACTTTATACTGGATGTCCAGACAATACTGGGGGTGACAACTGCTTACGGCTGTCACTTTGATTTCTGTGTCAAGTACTGTATCTGAATGGAAATGGTGCTTTTACTCGCGTGGAGACCAGGAGGCCACCTCTCACGGACTTGACCTTATTCCTCTTCGCGATTGTAGCTCTTCTCTGTCAGATTGCTTTGCCTGTTTTCATCCTTTTTGCTATACTATTTCACTCGCATGACCGGGAACAAGTCCCGCCATAGAAGGGCTCGTGCCGCGACGGCGAAGCTGGCCGAAGAGAAGAAGTCGGCTTGCCATTCTACCATTATGTTGCTACCGGTACCAAGCGATGCGACAATCAAAGGGTCCCAGTCGAATCCCTCGGTTGCAGGCGAGAGGTCTTCAACTCAAGGTTCTTTGAAGTAGCCGCAGCCAGGGACAGATACCTTCAGGTAAATCTCCGTTCTTGCGCAAGTTTCCATGTCTTTGACCGTTTCTTGATTTGCTCATTTACCTAAAAAACACATTCTTCCTCAATGGTGTTTTTAGGTCGGGCGGTCTTCGAATTCCCTCAGCACTCCTGCCTGCAGAATCATCTTCACCATCGCCGATGGAGCCTGATACCTTCAGGTAAATCTCCGTGTTTGGGCAACTTTCCATGTATTTGACTATTTCTTGATTCGCTAATTTCCCTGTTAGTACATTTTTTCTCAATGTTGTTTTAGGTCGGGCGGACATCGCATTCCCGCGGCACTCCTTCCTGCAGAATCATCTTCACCGTCACTGATGGAGGCCGATCAGTACAGCCGCAAGGTAAGAAATCATTCGAAATGTGATTTCGTGTCTCGCTTCCTTGATAGTTCTTTGGGTACACTTCTGAATTTACGCTCCCTGTTCATCTAACAGAATATTGGCTTCGAGATCGAGTTTACGGTGAAAAAGGTGATGGGCGATTTGTGCGTCAAGACAGCGGACAGAAGCGCCCTAGTCAAGGAGTGCACTAGACTTTACTCCAAACTTGTCACTAACAAGGTCGGGCTTAGCCTCCTTAGGAATCTCGCCATGGAATACTTGATTGAGCGTGGTGAGCTGAAGCGGTGGAACATCGTCATGATGGAGATGCTGGGCATAAGCTTTGAACATATCCAGGACCGCGAGGACCAGAAGGACAAACTCCTAGCCGAGATGGCAAAGCTGAAGCGTGAAACTATCGTCGACCTCCATCAGTGAGCAGGCACGTGGAAGACCTTAGTTAGTACTCCATCTATTTTCACAATATAAGCCTATTTACAGAGCTAAAACAACTTACAAAAAGGCTTATATATTATGGAACATAGGGACTAGTTCATGATCGGAAATATAGATTGCAATATTGCCCAGTAAATTGAAAAACCTTTATTAGTAGTATGAATGTATGTTCGTGTACTTGCTGGTAAAATATTTGGTTATTTGGTGAATGTGATATGCATCAGCATCACCAGCCACAATGTTAGCAAAGCCAATTTCGGGTGTGATTATCTTTCCTACTGTACTATAGTAGTAATTAGTTATTATTGCTTTCGTGCAGAGCGGTAGCTACCTTTCCGTCATTGTCATGCTACATCTCACCAACTTCACTTGCTCAAATCCTCCATTCTTGTTTACTCCAAAAAAAAGAGAGCCTCCATTCTTTCGCCATCTTCGGTTTTGGTCCTGCTGATGGCAGTGGCAGTGGTATCCCATTGATGGTGACTTTAGATCAGGACCCCAACTTTGTCTCTATACAGCTGCAGTGTAGTATAATCATTGCGACAATGCTTATAGGGGAAGGAAGAGGTAGCTGCTGGGGATCCCTCCTAAACATATGTACACTCTCCACAATTTATACATTGAAGGGATAACTACTTTGACATCCATTTAAAAGAGTTTCGGGTGATTTTGTCAAATTAATTCAACCTTTAACTTGATGTGTGCTATTTGGTCGACAATTAGAAAACACTATTTAGTTATTTAGTAGTAGTATATAGGTTCTTGCAATTTTTGACTAACTTGTGACATCTATTTTGATACGAAGGGAGTAGGATTATACGTTAGATACATACATGGCCTTTATTCTGCATAGTTTCAACCTGGTGGGATAATTCTCTCCTGAGGAGAGAGGCCTACACATTAAAAGGTGTCTAGATATATTCGTTTCACAAAAGCTAAAACATCTTATATTTTGGAATAGAAGGAGTACATAGGATCTAATAAAGAGGGGAGAGACGTACATATATGAGTAAAAAATGAGAGTTGCAAGAACAAGATGGTGAATGAATATTCAATCAATTGTCTTCCTGACAATTTGTCACCCTGTTACAGAAAAATGCAACAAATCCATGAAAAATGAAAAAATATGCGTGTATTAGTTTTTATGTGACAACGACTGTGCCCCTTGTGCCCTGGCACACACCTAGAAAATATGTGAAATTTCTTGGACTGACTCAACTACAGCGAGTCCGTCGCAAAAAGAAAAAGGAAACTATAAAAAAGGAAACGATGTCGTGAAACTAGGTCGAACTTTCTTATCTTATCTTACTACTATATAGTGTACAAATAACTTTGAAGGTTGACCGCTGGATGAAGACTAGCAAATCGCAACATATCTAACCTCTGGATCTTTACCATTCTAGCATCTAGAAGATTCAATGGATAGTCTTTAGCACAATGTACGCTATGCTAAAACTTCAAAACACAATTCTCCGCCATTCTAAAATCTTATCTGTCATTTCTCTAAGCATGTTACAGTTTTTTTTGAGTATTATTATGTACCAAGAACCAAGTATACACCTAATAATTTATGGATATGATGTGGCTCAAAATTCTTTAATAGTGTTTTGAGCTTTACCTATTATAATTTTATAAGTGATGACATGTCTTACTGCTTACTCAAGATGATGAGCTCGTTGGGGAACCCCAAGAGGAAGGTATGATGAGTATAGCAACAAGTTTTCCCTCAGTTATGAAACTAAGGTTATCGAACCAGTAGGAGCAAAGAAACACCTCCAAGGTGTTGTTTCCAACTTGGAATCCTGCACAACACAATCACACCAAACGCAGTGAGGTTGTCAATCTCACTGGTTTTGCTGAAAACAAAGGATTAAACGTATTGTGTGGAAGATAGTAATAGCTTGCAGAAAGTAAACAGAAAATAGTAAATAGTTGTAGATTGATGGTAAAAGAAAGGATCGGGATCCATAGTTCACTAGTGGTGATTCTCCTTAAGATAGATGACATGTTGGGTGAACAAATTACAGCGGGGAAATTAACAAACATCGAGAAAGCATACATGCATATACTAATCATCTTGACTCCTATGAGATTTTATTGGGAATTACAACATTATACATAGACCGTAATCCAACTGCATCTATGACTAATAATCCACCTTCAGGTTATCACTCGAACCCCCTCCAGTATTAAGTTGCAAGCAACAGATAATTGCATTAAGAATTGTTTGTAAAGTAAACAATATGATTGTTCTATGAACAAAGGATTGTTGTTTTCTCCCTAGTAGCAACAACACATCTAGTACCTTAGAGATTTTTGTCAATTCCCTAGATTACTAGAGGCATGAACCCACTATCGAGCATAAATACTCCCTCTTGGAGTTGCTAGCATCTACTCGGCCAAGATATCTACTAACAATGGAGAGCATGCAAGATCACAAATAACAAAGACATGATAGAATCAATAATCAATATGAAATAGCATCTCAATATCCATTGGATCCCCACAAACACAACATGTAGGATTATAAATAGATGATCTTGATCATGAACGGACCTCACAATAACTAAACATGATAGCACAAAGGATAAGGACTAACCATCTAGCTACTACATGGACCCGTAGTCTAGGGATGAACTACTCACGCATCACATCGAAGGCAAGCATGGTGATGAAGAAGGCCTCTAGGGTGAATTCTCCCCTCTAGCAGGGTGCTGGGAAGAGCTTCAGATCCCTCCCGGTCTAGGGATGGAGATGACGGCGGCTACAGACTCTTTCGTGGAATTTTGATCGGGTACTTAGGGTTTCTGTATCGAAGGCGATATATAGGCGAAAGGGGAGGCCGAGGGGGTGCCCTAGGCGTCCACACCATCCCCTGGCGCGGGCCAGGCCTAGCCACACGGCCAGGTGGTGTGGCTGGCCTCTGGCCCCTCTTCGTCTCGTCTTCTGGCTCCGTGTCCCCCTCGGTGAAATATTGACTTTGGCTTTTGTCCCGTCCAATTCCGAGAATATTCATTTTCTAACTTTCCTGGAACCAAAAACAGCGGAAAATAGGAAGCTGGCACTGTGGCATCTTGTTAATAGGTTAGTCCAAGAAAGTGTATAAAAATACTCCAAAGTGTGGAAAAAACATAAGAAAGTAGATATAAAACAAGCATGGAACATCAAAAATTATAGATACATTAGCAACGTATCAACATCCCCAAGCTTAACTCCTGCTCGTCCTCGAGTAGGTAAGTGATAAAAAGAAAGAATAATTTTTGAGGTGACATGCACCATAGTACTTTAACATAGCATAAAAGATATAGTTCTATAAATAAGACATAGCAACAATGTTGTAACATGAAAAGGCACAAACAAAAGATTCATGAATAACAATGCTTTGCAAGACGTTTGTTTGTTTCACATAAAGAAAACATAATAAGAATGCTATTCAGCTTGTCCCTCATAGTGTAGCAAAACATAACTGCATAGGACACCTTCAAAGTTCATAAGGGTGACTAGATACAAGTAGTTTAACAACAAGCAGTATCAAAGTGATGCATCAATCAACAAGTCTTGGGACAATGCATATTAAACTAAGAATGGCCACTATGCTCTCTCAATTGGTGCATAAAGATAGAAGATGGAGACCCAACATAAAAGTAAAAGAAAGGCTTTTATAGAAGGAATCAGGGATTCAATTTCAAAAAGAGCTTCCAAAATTTATGGTACTTATTAGCTTTCAGCTCTAATTGCCCCTATCATAAGCATCTTGAAGTGATTAAGGTTAAAGTGAACAAACTATGGAGTATATGTTTGACAAAGTATAAGTTGGCAATCTCATGTCCCTTGAATACGAGGGTCGCTCCTCATGCTACTAAAGTTTAGTTACCGGTAAGTTCTTGTCATAGTAAGTACATGTGTATCATAGAGAACCGCCAACGGGGTACCCCTTGCCTGAGGATACGGAACAATCCCCATATCAAAATGACAAGGCAAGCAGACAACGAGCATCTCAGCAATCTTCTTATTTACCACGGGAAAATGGTGCTTTTTTCTCTCTTCAATCTCTACCTCTTTTTTTATAAGAAGAATGCTTCATAGATTGCTCATTATGGCTATGCTGCGGGTTTCCACCATGATTAGGCATGGATTAGACCAGCGGTCCAGGCATTTATCTAACACATATACATAACTCTATGGACTTACAATCTCCCCTTTCATTTCACACCGACGACATCCATAGACAAAATAGCATGATATCAACTAGGTACAATGTACAAGTGCAATGTTGAAAGCATTCCCCATGACAACATGGTTCTGCTAATCCCCAACGTATAAGTGCAAGAATATACAACATAGATGACACAATGGTTCAAGTTTATTAGGGGCAAGAAAAGTAAAGTGTGCCATCAAGTTCCCGAGAGATTTAATCATTAATTTTCACATAACAAGTTTAATTCGGAAGGTAGATAAAAACATGAATATACTTGGAATAGCAAATGCTAAGAGGTAGGTATGGTGGACTCTTTGGAATAACTTGGTTTTATTTGGAGTTGGATGCATGAGTGGAACTCATTCTTGGTTATGGAGGCTAGCAAAAGACTGGGAGCGACCAACTAAGAGAGCAATAATGGCCATAATCATGCAAAGTGAAAAAACATCATTGATTAAAGCATAAAGTGATATTACAAGTCGAAAAACTAAAGGATCATAGAGGCTATGGTGACTTGGTATAGTCATAACATGGTGTGATCATGCGCCAAGTCAACCCAAATAAAGCATCAAAGGAGAATACCACAATACTATACTTTAATATGCTAAAACAACGCATGATTCTTTCAAGGCACATTAAGAAATCTCAATTGTTTATAACATGTCATTCTACAGAAAAAATCACTAAGCATAAAGCCAAAACAATATCAAGTATGACATGACAAAGCATAGGCCACAGTAAAAAACAAGCTCCTTTTACCACTTAAGCATGAACTTTTCCTACTCTTTTCCAATCCAAACCAAACTTATTTGAAAACTAATGTATGAATGAGGGGGTCCAACCAATTTATTCAATCAAACTAAGCAAACCAAGCAAACGAAAACCAAAAACAAAAAACAAAGACGCTCCAAGAACAACACAACTGTGCATGAAACAATAAAAATGAAGTGTTTGGAAGAAACCTGAGATTTTTATTAATGAAGAAGGGGATGCCTTGGGCATCCCCAAGCTTTGACGCTTGTACTTCTTGGATATTTCTTGGGGTTACACGGGTGGAATCCCCAAGCTTGAGCTTTAGTCCATTCTTCATCTCATTACATCATTCTTTCATTACACCTGAAATTTTTCCTTCATACAAAACTTCACACAATCTTTATTAGCAACATTAGTGTACTCAAGATAATAAGTCTTGGGTTCAGTTCCAACACAAATAAAACTTCCATTAAAACACAAGCTACTGTAGCACTTCCCTCAAAAAGCTCAGTTCCCCAAAAAGAACCCAAAAATGAATCAACAAGAAGCAAATGCAAATAATGGCAGAAATCTGTCAAAACAGACCAGAAGATAAAACTCAATTTTTTCGAATACCTTCTATTGCTCAAATTGAAAAGTGTTGAACTAACGAAAGTTGGATAACAACCTGGGGCAGAAGCACAAAAATTACAGCTCAAACCAACATGCAGAGATTTTACACGAATGTTTATAGCGAAGCACAAAAATCTGTTTTGGGACATCAACTTTCCCAAGCATTACTTCTCTTCCAAGCCTCAACTAAACTTTTGGGTTATCTCCCAATAAGTACTTTTCTTTAACGCCTTTAAGTTAGGCATAAGAAGCAAGAAAGGAATCAAGTATTCTCAAATGAAGAAGCATTAAAACCAAATTTCTTGCTCTTACCTCTCTTACTTTTATACTTAACCTTGGGGAACATATGATTGTTTGGTGGAGAAGCAAAATGCATGGTGCCCTTTTCCACATCTATTATTGCTCCAAGGAGTTTTAATAGGGATCTTCCAAGTGTAATTTGTCCTTTTCCTACACATTTAATAACAAGATAATCAGTAGAAACCATTTTCCCTAGGATCTTTGTAAACACTCCTTCAGCTATTCCAATGGGTAATATTGTGGCATTATTAGCAAGAAATATTTCTTCTCCTCCTTTAGAAAGTCCCCAAAGATTCAAAGATTCATAGATATCTTTAGGCATAAGACAGAATTCATACATAATATCACAGCGAGCATGAAAAGTTTCATTATTTATAACAACTTTTACTGTAGGAAGCCATTTTGAGGGTTCAGACTTTATTGGAACATAATCATGATGCTCTCTAAGCGTGTTATAACAATCTTTTAAACTAGCAGTGTGGGTCTCAAGAGTGTTCAATCTAGCAAATATGTTTATAAAGGAAGAATCAGATTTGCTAGGCAAGTTGTAAGTTAAGACCAACTTATTTATGGCATTAAAAGCTTCATACTCATTGCATTGGAGAAAATCTCCTCCCACTACAGCATCCAAAGCATATCTATAGCAAAGAGCAGTTCCAAAGTAAAAACTGCTAAGAAACAAACTTTGAGTCATTTTAGGTTCAATTTTTTCATGTAAATCAGAGATTCTAGACCAAGCTTCTTTGAAACTCTCTTCAATTCCTTGTTTGAAAGTAAAAATCATTTCCACAGGTGACATAGTGATTGGAGCAAAGCTAGACATAATGGCAACTTTAAGGTAGGAACTAATAATAATTTTTTTGTGTTTTAAATAAACAAAGAAAACTTAGTACAACTAATTTTTTATGTGTTTTTGATAAACAAAAATTGTACCACTGGAATTGTCTTTCCAATATAAATAAATTGGTTAAAAATTATTAAATGTAATTATATATTATTGACCAGATTTACGGTTAAACTATGTTATTGAAGTAAGTATTTGCATAATAATTTGAACGTGAGATGTGTGCGTTCTCTTGTGAGACCTTTAGCTTTGTTCACATGGTTGGTGTTTGTATCAACTTTATCTGATCCGTAAACTGTACTCGGTACTTGGTTTTTAATAAAAGGGATTTGTGCATCCTTTGAGTGTAGAGGCTGCGGTATCCCCATTCCGAAAAAACAAACGTGAGACTCAAATAAAAGACTATAATGTCATCTCTAGCTATGAGATGGAAAGTAAGTGATACGTTGCTAACGTATCTATAGTTTTTGATGTTCCATGCTTGTTTTATATCTACTTTCTTATGTTTTGTCCTTACTTTGGAGTATTTTTATACACTTTCTTGGACTAACCTATTAACAAGATACCACAGTGACAGCTGCCTGTTTTCTGCTGTTTTTGGTTCCAGAAAAGTCAGAAAATGAATATGCTCGGAATTGGACGAGACAAAAGCCAGTCAATATTTCACCGAGGGGACACGAGCAGAGGCGAGACGGAGAGGGGCAGAGGTCACGCCACGCCACGGCTGGCCAGGCCTGACCCATGCCAGGGGGTAGTGTGGCCGCCTCGGGCACCCCTCGGCCTCCCCTTTCGCCTATATATCGCCTCCGATATAGAAACCCTAAGTACCCGATCAAAATTCCACAAAAGAGTCTGTAGCCACCGTCATCTCCATCCCTAGATCGGGAGGGATCTGAAGCTCTTCCCGGCACCCTGCCGGAGGGGAGAATTCACCCTGGAGGCCTTCTTCATCACCATGCCTGCCTCCGGTGTGATGTGTGAGTAGTTCATTCCTAGACTACGAGTCCATGTAGTAGCTAGATGGTTGGTTCTTCTCCTTTGTGCTATCATGTTTAGATCTTGTGAGCTCCGTTCATGATCAAGATCATCTATTTGTAATCCTACATGTTGTGTTTGCGGGGATCCGATGGATATTGAGATGCTATTTCAGATTGATTATTGATTCTATCATGTCTTTATTATTTGTGATCTTGCATGCTCCCTGTTGTTAGTATCTATCTTGGCCAAGTAGATGCTAGCAACTCTAAGAGGGAGTATTTATGCTCGATAGTGGGTTCATGCCTCTAGTAATCTGGGGAAGTGACAGAAATCTATAAGATACTAGATGTGTTGTTGCTACTAGGGAGTAAACAGCAATCCTTTGTTCATAGAACAATCATATTGTTTACTTTACACACAATGCTTAATGCAATTATGTGTTGCTTGCAACTTAATTCTAGAGGGGGTTCGGATGATAACCTAAAGGTGGATTATTGGTCATAGATGCAGTTGGATTACGGTCTATTTATAGTGTTGTGATTCCAATCAAATCTGATAGGAGTCAAGATGATTATTATATGCATGTATGCTTTCTCGATGTTTGTTAATTTCCCCGCTATAATTTGTTCACCCAACATGTCATCTATCTTAAGGAGAATCACCACTATTGAACTATGGATCCTGGTCCTTTCTTTTAACATCAATCTGCAACTGTTTATTGTTTTCTATTTACTTTCTGCAAGCTATTACTATATTCCACACAATGCGTTTAATCCTTTGTTTTCAGCAAAACCGGTGAGATTGACAACCTCACTAAGTTGGGGGCAAAGTTCTGTGACTGTGTTGTGCAGGATTCCAAGTTGGAAATAACACCTTGGAGGTGTTTCCTTGCTCCTACTGGTTCGATAACCTTGGTTTCATAACTGAGGGAAAACTTGTTGCTATACTCATCATACCTTCCTCTTGGGGTTCCCCAACGAGCTCATCATCTTGAGTAAGCAAGACTTTTTCTAGCGCCGTTGCCGGGGTGTCAAGGACATCTTCACAAGGGGAGTCCCTCATAACCAATCTCTTTACTTTGTTATTTTTGTTTTGCTTAGTTTATTTTCTGCTTTGTTTGCTTGTTTATTGTGACATACAATTCATAAATTGGTGACCAAATTTATGGTCAAATTATTTTCTTCGAGTACGTATTTGCCTAATGAACCGGAATGGAGGTAGTATACTACATAGGAGATTTTTTCTCTCAAAGGGGAGTGTACATGTTTGATTCGTACGATATGAAAATCATAGGAGTAGAAAGAATGTAGGATAGCAATATCATGCCTACTCCAATCCTGTAGGAATTCATATGAACCAAAGTATGTTTGATTCCACCATAAGTGTCCGTTTGATTCAAAGGATTTCCCTAGGGATTTCGTAGGATTAAATCCTATAGGAAATTTTCCTACGACGGCTGTTTGATTTGTAGGATTGATTCCCACAGGATTTTTTCCTAAGGATTCCTAGTTTTAATAGGATATCAAACATCCACCCATACCTCTTTTTTAGATTCATATGGTGGAATCAAACGCACTTTGGTTCATATGAATTCATATAGGATTAGAGTGGGCATGACATTGCAATCCTACATTTTTCCTACTCCTACGATTTTCCTTTCCTGGGAATCAAACATACCATCTGAAAAAGAGGTATGGTTGGATGTTTGATTTCCTATGAAAACTAGTACTATGGGAATCAATCCTACAAATCAAATAGCCATCGTAGGAAATTGCCCTATAGGATTTAATACTACAAAATTCCTAGGCAAATCCTTTGAATCAAACGGTCCCTAGAGGAGGAGTGCTTAAAGTAGAGGCCGTGCTCGTGACTACGCATAGCTTTTCGCAGTAGGGACTACACGAAGCATGCACCTTGGAAAGGCTGCTGGTGCGTTTATACCTCCCATCGCATCGATGCACTTCCTCTAGCTTGGCTCCTGGCTAGTATAGCAATAATCATAGAGTATAGATTGCTAATTTTTTTGGCGGGTTCATCTTGTTCGAAAGTGAGATCACCAAAATTTGAATGAAATTGGCTGGTTTTTGTTTGAACTACCTGGCGTGACGCAATTCAAAACTTTCAAACCTACCACCGGTGCCCTTGTGATACATATAAAACACGTTGTATCCCACATCTCTCACTCGACCTCGGAGCTGGAGCATCTCCCACGAATATGGCCTTGCACCGCCATCCCTCCCCACCACCACTGCCTCCTCACCAGGTACCGTTGTGACCGAAGGAACCACTCCCTTGTTCACCAAGATGGAGCGGCTTCCCCACACCAACGACCACCGCGTCGGAGCATGCACAACGTCACCGGCAAACACGGTACGGTCGCCGCAAAGTCCCATCTGCTTCACAGACTCCCTAGTCTCCGGCATCGGAGAGATGGGCAAATGACGCCCCCCCATTCGACCGCAAAAACACAAAGCGTAAACTCGTCTCCTCCCCATACGAAGGTTGTTGCATACTTTATGCTTCCTTTTGTTATGCACCTTATTACTATCAAAAGTACTACGTCGTTTGTTGTAGTGTACTGCATCTTGCTCATATACTCGATCGTTACTAAAGTTTGCTCGAGTCTTCATTACCATCGTTATGAAGCTCCTCTAACATATGTGGAATATCTCCTAAAATGATTCTAGTTGGGGCATACAGGTTTATAGATAGCACAGCTGGTATACGTCAACTCTAGCTGACGTCTTAAGCCGAATTAGTATGTCATGGCTCCTTGTTTAGAGTACAACCAGGCGGGCCCTGCTAGTTATGTTATCAGTATTATAGTCAAGCCTGCAGGTTAGTCGATTGTATTGGAACTTTATGTGTTTTCTTCTCACTTAGGGTGACATATGGTTAGAGTACTCATAGCGGAAGTACTATACTAGAGTTGTGATGGGAATCATTTCTTTTCGAGCCGTCAACCTCTGCAAGAACTCCTATTAATTTCCTCTTTTTTCATATGATTCCATGATAAATCTGAAAAGCTATTTGCTTCCAATGTAGGAAATGGAGTCAGAAGAAGGTCTCAAACTCTACTTAATCTAGTTGAAAATGACAACCAGGCCAAAAAAGACAATAATGCAAAACATCAGCATAAAGAGTTCCGTCCTAATCCCGCACCATTTGGTCCAGTTGCACTGTCGGATGCAAATAGAAAACTACACAACCCACAAACACTAGTAGCCCATCCGGTTACCCAGGAAGAATTGGCAACAGAACTAGTTTCAACAGCAGGTTCTCATCAACGAACTGGTAATGATCTCCCAACGACCTTTAGTACTGACAGAGACATATACTCCCTTGCAAATGAGCCCTGATACGTCCATTTTGCATCACTATTCTATATCATAATTTACTGTTATTCATTGATATATTTCATATTAAGAGATGATACTTATGTAATTTCATCTGTTTTTGCATGGTTGATGACTTTTGGAGCATGGACCGCTGCAGTCAGGATTCTGATGGAAAAGGGGCTGTTTAGAGGCGAAATTCGCGAAGATCAGAAAATCCGGCAAAATACATGGAAAATCCTATTTTTCTAGAAGACGAAGAAAGCCAGAAGGGGGAGTGGAGATGGGCCACAGGGGGCCCACACCACCCCCTGGCACGGGCCACCCTAGGCCGCGCCACCAAGTGGTGTGGCCTCCCTGGTCCACCCCTGGCTCTCCCCTCTGGCGTATATTATCCCCCCGAAACCCTATGTAACATCCCAAAACTTTAATCCAAGTGATCAAGATCAAATCTACCCAATTTAGGATTAACAAAAACTTTCCCATTTAAAAATCTTCAAGAACAAATCTGCCCAAAGTCTTCAAGAACATCGATCACCGAGCTGTTGATATCAACAAGGACCTAACGTATCGTGAAGTGCACATCCTTATCTTGGAGGAAGCCTACAGAACTTTAATCCAAGTGATCAAGATCAAATCTACCCAATTTAGGGTTAACAAAAACTTTCCCATTTAAAAATCTTTAAGCATTCATATGTGTGTGCATTTAAATAGGAGTTGTTTTGATTTTCCATAATTGAGTGATCTATTGATTGTAAAATGACTCTAAGGTGAATTACACATCATCTAGATCATCCCCAAGCAAATCCCAAAGAAAAATAAATCAAAAAGAATTAAATAACCAAATGGTCACTTTTGCCATTTTAATCACATAGCCCACTTTGGCTATTCCTAGCACTCATTTTCAAACAGAGACAATTGTGGATCTTTGCACCCCTTGCTAGTACAAGTAGTGATGTACCAAGGCCCACTTTGTGATCTCCCAAAAACCATCGAACAGTAATTTTAAATGATAGTAGAAAATTGAATCTAGTTCATATGTCTAGATACCACTTTTGCAAAAACCACTCAAATGAATTCCATTTAACAAATCCTAGCAACCACAATCTACCAAGCATCAGATCAAAGCACACACCAAAAATCTTTCAAAAATTCAATTAAAAATCTCTTGCGGCCATTGTGTCGAACACTTAGTGAGCACTAAACAAACTGCCTAACTATTACTGTTTTAGAGAAGTGATCCAATGCCACTAAGGCCTAAAACCTCTCCCATTGTCTCCCCCAGTACCAACCATGCCATCAAGGGGCTACCCCTTAGCCGTTTGCAGCAGTACCACGCCACCAGAGCGCCATGGTCGTCGGTCGAGCATGGACAACTCCTAGAAGACCGCCCCTCCCTCTCTCGCCATGTCTAGGAGATAGACCGGACCACACCGCGACTCCCTGTCCTTTCCCCAAGCCCAGCCAGGCACTGGACCACCCCAGAGCAGCGCCGCCCTTTCTCTCTGCGTCATGCGCAGCGCACGCCAGAGCGTGATCGCCACCAGCATGCCACAGACCGCGCTTCGACACCAAATCATGCACGCCGCTCCGCCTCGACACCCACACCCTGCCAGACACGCCCGTGCACCGCCGCGCGACCCACAGTCGCCATGATCGCCGTCGAGCACCGCCTCTATATCCGAGAGCGCGGGAAGCCCCCGACCAAATGCCACCGCCCCTAGCGTTGCCATTACGCCGTAGAGGACCACCAGCAGACCGCCCACCGTACGCCTACCTCGCCCACGCCGGTAGCCCTCTGTTCCGCCCTCGCCGGAGACGCCAACCCACACCCGTCGGTCCCCTCGTCGAGCCTATATAAGGAGGCCACCCCCAGCCTCATTCTGCACACCACCTCACTCCCCTCTCTCCACTGACCGTTTCCCCTCTCTTGTCGGAGCCGCTCGAGCCGCACATCGCCGGAATTGCGCCAGAGGTAGCCGCTGCAGAGGAGGAGAAGTCCCCGTCGATTTCGTCCACCTCAGCCCCTGCCACAACCTCGCCTGAGTCTGGCATCGCCGTCCAGTTTGTTTGCCTGCCTTGCCGCACTAGCTGGAGCCCTGGTATGCCCTCACCGTACCCCCACTGACCGCTCTAGGGTTCGATCTCGCCGGCGACGAGTCTGTCGTCGACGACGACCGTGGATCGTTGATCTGTGCTCTAATCGTAGCGCCCAGATTGCCCCATACCGCTTTGGGTTTTAAGTGTCGCTGACATGCGGGACCAGCCTATCAGTCGCCCTCTGCGCCGCGGAGCGCCATCGGGCCGGCCCATTTAGTTTCCTGCGCTGACCCAGTAATTCAAATATAGGTTTTTTTATTTAGACTTAGAATCAATTATATCCCTTAATTTAAAAATCATTTCAGGAAGATTTACTGAACCAAATTGAGTGATTTCAATTTTGTTGGAAAGCTACTGAAAATATCTATCCAAGCCAGTTGGATTTAAATCATTTAGAGTTAGAGATCTCTCCTAGGTAAAATAACAAACATAAGCTTTTGCACATTAAAACATTTTTATAAAATCAACAATAATAGCTTTTGAGTTGATTCCAACTCTCAAAAATCACATTTAACCATACCTATCTGAATATGTAATAATATTAAGGTTTGCATACAGTGACTTTGGACTAGTACCAAAATAATGCTATATAGGCATTTCTAGTAACTTTAAATCATTAAGTATTAAACTTAAACTTATTAAAAGATGATCCAACCCTTAAATCACATTACCATATGTTAGAATATGTGGTGATGACATGTGTCCACATGATCCCATATTTTAATTGGAGAATATTAAAGCTTAGTTAATTTCAATGAGTAGAAATTACTTTTCTCAAATAAAAAGAATGAAACTAGTTCATTAAACCTTGTGATGATAATAGATCATCAAATATGTGCCTTAGTGTACTAAGTAGTCTAGTTAAGTATTTTTTGATGATTATGTATTCTGTATGTATGTATAGACGATAGTATCAACCAATTCTACAAAGACGAGGAGGAAGAAAACTTCAACCACTGCACTACACAAGGCAAGCCATCATTAACAATGCAAGCTAACACTTGCAAGTGTCTTAACTATGCAAGCTAGAATTAAGCTAGATAACCTAAGCAAAGGCATTAGGCATGATTTGGTTATACTATTTTGACTTATACCTATTCCAAGTTTTATTTACAAGCTTTACTTTCTTTACTTTAGCAAAGTCCCTTACATGTTTAAATGTAGCATAAAGAGTATAAAACTTGACCTATCTAGTTAGATTTAGATGTCATTCTATGGCATGATATTGACATTAGCATCCCACATTAGTGAACACTCTTAACTTAGTCATTTGGAGCTAAACCAAAACTTGATTCACTTTAGATGGGAATACTTGGTGAAAATGACTTGTGAAAACCTTGGAATGATGAGTCATTCTATTGAGATGTTTTGACATGTGTTGAGAAACACAAATGGTTTATGATGATGAAAATGTTGAGGCATGAGCCTTGGCCCTTTATAAAAACTGATGGTTGGGTTCGGATGCGATACCATTCCAATTTTACCGTACAACCACAATACCTGAATTGGGTAAGGATTAGCCGGAAGTTTATATGCATTAGTATTAGTTCCCTCGCGGGAGAGGTCTGAGCTGAGGCTGATGACCCACAAGTATAGGGGGTGTATCGCAGTATTTTCGAGGGAAGTGAAACCCAATTTATTGATTCGACACAAGGGGAGCCAAAGAATATTTATAAGTTTTAATAACTGAGTTGTCAATTCAGCTGCACCTGGAAACAATCTTGCTCACAGCAGTTTATCAGTAGCAACAGTTTTGTAGTAGGAATAGTAAAGTAGCAACAGTAGTAAAGCAAAGACAGTAGTAACAATAGCGATAACAGTGAGATTCGAAAGCGATGCATAGGGATGGATGGACGGGCGTTGCATGGACAAGACAATTCACATAGCCATTAGAACATAGGGCAATTGCAGATAAATAAGATAAAGCATCCAAGTACTAGATAATCCTAGGCATGTGTTCCATATATAGTCATACGTGCTCGCAATGAGAACTTGCACAACATCTTTTGTCCTGCCAGCCCGTTTGCAGCGGGGCCTCAAGGGAACTACTGAGAATTAAGGTGCCCCTTTTAATAGAACACCGGAGCAAAGCATTAACACTCCGTGAACACATGTGATCCTCACATCAAAGCCATTCCCTCCGGTTATCCCGATTTCTATCTCTTCAGGGCCATTAGTTCCGGACAACAACGTGTGTATAAAACTTGCAGATAAGACCAAAAACAATACTATCATAATGAATCAATAACATGTTTAGATCTGAAATCATGACACTCGGGCCCTAGTGACAAGCATTAAGCACAACAAGTCGCAAAAAAGGCATAAAGCACTAATAAAAGATACTAGGCACCATGCCCTAACAATCTGATTCCATTACATGAACGATCTCATCCAATCCCTACCATCCCCATATCCTACAGCGGGGGATTACTCACTCATAGATGGGGGAAACATGGATGGTCGATGGAGAAGCGATGGTGATGATGATGGCGATGATCTCCTCCAATTCCTCGTCCCGGTAGGGTGCTAGAACGGAGTTTCTGGTGCTGTTTCGTGGAATCTAGTGGTGGCGGCGAAGCGGAACTCCTTTTGGAAAAATGTCGAACCCCCCTGAGTTTTTAGGTCAGAAGGCATCTTATAGGCGAAGAGGGAGACCGAGGGGGTGTCTAGGGCGGCCAGACCACCCCCTGGCATGGCCAGGCCCAGCCCGTGCGGCCAGGTGGTGTGGCTGGGCCCTAGCCCCTCTCCGTCTCATATTCTGGCTCCAGGAGTCTTCTGGAAAAATAGGCACTTTTGCTTTTGTCCCGTCCAATTCCGAGAATATTCATTTTGTGACTTTCCTGGAGCCAAAAACAGTAGAAAACAGGCAGCTGGCACTATGGCTCTTGTTAATAGGTTAGTCCAAGAAATCATATGAAAAGTACTCCAAAGTGTGGAGAAAACACAAGAAAGTGGATAAAACCAAGCATGGAACATCAAAAATTATAGATACATTTGCAATATATCAGAGGCTACCTCTCAATGTTGTCCACCTATGTTGTGCCCAGGATGACAGATGGTCATGGCTGGGAGGCCAAGCTCATAGGAGAGGTGCTTATACTAGGGTGTGTAAAGGAAAGGTTATGTTTGATTATCTGCATACTAAGTATGATGATTCAGGGTTATCCCTAACAGATGTATCGAATCTTGTGGTGAAAGTGTACCACCTCTACAGAGTGTCAAACTATTCGAATAGCCGCGTTCGCGGTTATGGACAATTGGAGTGGCCATACTGTTCCGTTGTCAGATGTTTTCAAAATGACTTATGAAATGAATTGTGACATGACTTGACCACAACATGGTTGTGACTATTGATAACTAAGTTCCCACTTAGGTGTTTTCAAACTTCTTTTATCTTTCTTTGTTTCTGAACTCAGCTTAGGTTTCAAACTTAACTTTACAAGTAAACTTAGAGTTAGCATTCCTATTAGAACTATACTACTTGTTAGTGATAGTTTGCGATTACTTAAAGAGTGCTCATGGCTTTTGTCCATGGCTATTCCCGTGGCCAGACTATGAAGGATATTACCAAGATGAAGGACAGCAGGACAGCTATGATAACTAGGATCATCTCCCATCGTCAGCATTGCCAGTGACTTTGAAGATGGACCCCACCGCTATGCTATTTATTCCGCTACTTGATTGTACTAAGACTGGATCATGAGATCTGTATTTGTGTAAGACCTTACTTATGGTTTGTAATGGATGATGTACTGTGATATCATATCTGTTATGTCTCGCAAAAATGGTAATCCTGGGATTGCGAGGTATGGCATAACAGGCATCTGGGATTAAAAATTCAGGTGTTGACAAGTTGGTATTAGAGCCATCCTGACCATAGGAGACCCTAGTTAGAATGGACGTCCGAACAAAAACTTAGTTTCAAAAACCAAAGTGAGTATTTATGAAAACTATTTCCTCTCTTGCCCTTGGGGATTCTTTCTCTCAAAAAAATTCATGTTCCTCCAAATTCTTACATTACTACATAAAACCTTGACACACTTGATCACTTCACTAACTTCCTCATCCTAAATTCTTATAGATGGAAGCCCAATACAGCAAGTTCTACCAGTTGGGCAACAGAGGCCAACTGATCTTCGAGAGGGATATGGATTCACTATCTGAGTTCTTGGAGCGTCCTCATCCGGAATTCCTTGGAGCTCAACTCCCAGGTCCACCAGGAGGAGATTTACAATGGCTAGTGACTGTTGATCTTCGAGGCAAGATAGAAGCACCAGTATCTGGGAGGATTCAGTTCTCGGTGAGAGAGAACATATGGCTAGATGGATTAGCCAGAGCAATGCATGAAGCTCTCACGCGTCTGTGTGCCCTGAGTGTCAACCTAATCCAAGGAACCCGCTTTGTTCACTATGCAAGGCGTGATTCCATGGGAATGCCGCTAGAGATGCCAAGTCACCCAATACTGAAGGGTCAAGTGGAGAACCTTGACTTCCTACTGTACGACAAACAGAAGGAGTTGGACAATGCTAGCGAGCTCGCCAACAACAACCTCGCCATTGCTGTCCAGAAGGCCCAGACTTTCTCACTGCTAGTCCAGGATCGTCAGTCTCTTTGCCGTCAACGCGCAAAGAAGGATCGCACCATCGACCGTCTTTGGAAGAAGGTGGCCGACCTCGAGAAGACCATCAAGGAGCAAGAAGCTCAGCTTGCCATAAAGTAAGAACAAGAGGAAGGTGAAGATATCCAAGGAGATATTGACTCCTACCTCAGCAATGATGATGACTTTCTGGAGGAGGATGTCATGGACTTCTACACCGACGATGATGACTCCGACTTCATCGATGATGAGTAGATGCACTAGAGCACTGTCGTAGCATGAGGAGTATCGGTCCCATTGTATTGTAGCTTACAGAATGGTTCTTAAAACCATCTGTTTTCCTTTGATGTTGTCGTGTGTGTATGTTTGTATCATGCTCCTTGCTTGAATGAATGAAAAGAAGTTAGTTGCAAAAACCTGAGTCAAACTCAAAGTTTAGCTTTGAAATCAAAACCATAAACCTTAGAACTTTCCCTCTTACCCCTTTATCTACCTCAATCTTTAGATGACTCGTGGAAACCAAGGAGAGAGAAGCTCATCGCAAGACCCAATGCTGCAGATTCTGCAGACTCTCATTGCAGACCGGGAAGCAAGCAGGGCAGAGCGCCAAGCTAATCTAGCAACACTGCAGCAGATCGCCCATATGGCTCACAACAACCAGAACCATGGAAATCAGGATCATCATGGGTCCAAACTCAAAAACTTCCAGAATACAAATCCCCCAATCTTTAGTACTTCAGAGAACCCACTGGATGCTGATGACTGGTTGCAGACAATGGAGAACAACTTGGAAGTAGCAGGAGTGGATGCCAACGAGAAAGTTCTTTTTGCCACCCACTATTTGGCAGGAGATGCAAGAGCATGGTGGAACAGCATCCGCACAATGAACCATGGTCAAGTAATGACATGGGAAGCCTTCAAAATCAAGTTCATCCACACCCACGTGTCGCAGGGTCTAGTCACCCGAATGAGGGATGAATTCCGAGAGTTGAAGCAAGGCAGAATGACTATAGTGGAGTATCGTGACAGATTCCTGTCCCTTGCCAGGTATGCACCTGATGAGATCAACACGAAGGCCAAGAAGAAGGAGATATTTTTGAACGGACTGCATGATGAGATGCAGACTGTCCTCGTCAACATCCGTTTCCAGGATCTCGAAGAGCTAGTCGACTCTGCCATTCAGATGGAAGGGAAGCTTAACCAGGCAAACGACAACCGCAAACGTCGTATGATGCACCAAGCTGGATCCAACAGTCACCAGAAGTACCATCCCAACCCTTCTGCGGGATATGCACTGAGGAACAACCGACCCCCAATGTCTCGCCCAAGCTACCCTAACCGTAGCGAAGGAAATGTGAAGTCCAGAGGAAACAACAATCACCCCGGCAACACCAGCAATTTCAACCGTGCACCTCCCAAGAGCAACAACAACAACAACAACAACACTACACCCAGAACTGGAAGCAATGATGTGCTCGTGGCAGCAAAAGACAAGTCTCAGATCACTTGTTTCGAGTGTGGAGTGAAGGGTCACTACTCAAATGAGTGCCCCAAGAAGATTGCCGCCACTGCCAATGTGAATGCCCCAGCTCAACAACAGCGTCGTGTTCAACCAGGAAGAAGATTTGCCCCAGGGAACCCTCACAACCGCAACGGCC
The DNA here is from genome assembly GCA_023614405.1 of Avena insularis. Lineage (NCBI taxonomy): Eukaryota > Viridiplantae > Streptophyta > Magnoliopsida > Poales > Poaceae > Avena > Avena insularis. The sequence continues at coordinate 251,653,090 of CM042696.1, forward strand.
GTCTGTTCCACATGAACGCCGAACAAGCCCAAGAAGCGCCAGATGTAGTGCTGGGTATGTTTTCTGTCAACTCAGATTTAGCAAGAGTATTGTGTGATTCGGGAGCATCGCACTCATTTGTCACCGAAGAATTTGCATGCACTAGTAAGATTCACTCAACCAACTTGAAGAATGTCATGATAGTTCAAATCTCTGGTTCAACTACAAAAGCTAGAAAAATTTGCAAAGTTGCGCCCATCAGGATATATGGGATAGATTTCTTTGCCAATCTAATAGTACTTGGAACCAAAGGTTTGGAAGTAGTACTAGGGATGGATTGGATGTCAAAGCATAAAGGATTGATTGACTATGCCAAGAAAGCCATCACCATGACCAGTAGTTCTAGAGTATCAGTAGAGCACATATCTGAAACCTTGCCCCGTCAATTCAAGTGTAATAAGAGTCTAGCCCTGCCCATCATTGACCAAGTCAGAGTAGTCTATGAATACCCCGATGTATTCCCGGATGAATTGCCAGGTATGCCCTTGGATAGGGATATTGAGTTCATTATTGAGCTAATCCCCGGAACCGGACCCATAGCCTAGAGACCCTATAGCATGAACCCCTCAGAGTTAGTGGAATTGAAGAAGTTGTTGGATGCTATGTTGGCAACAGGCTTGCTTCAACCAAGCGCATAGCCATGGAGATCGCCAGTGTTATTCGTCGACAAGAAAGATGGAGGAAACAATCTATGCACCAATTACAGGAAGTTGAATGACGTCACCATCAAAAACAAGTACCCTTTGCCAAAGATAGAAGATCTATTTGATCAGTTGACTGGAGCAAATATGTTCTCTAAGATCGATCTTAGGACTGGTTATCACCAACTTAAGATTCGTGCAATGGATATTCCGAAGACCACCTTTACTACTCGTTATGGATTATACGAGTATACGGTTATGTCTTTTGGATTAACCAATGCCCTTGCTTATTTCATGAATCTCATGAATAATATCTTTATGAATTTTCTAGAGAAGTTTGTCATTGTGTTTATCGACGATATCCTTATCTACTCCAAGTCAGAAGAAGAGCATGAGAAACATCTGAGAATCATCCTTGAAACCCTTAGAGAGCATCGGTTGTATGCCAAGTTTAGCAAATGAGAGTTTTGGCTGAAAGAAGTAGGATTCCTAGGACATATTGTGTCTGCCGGAGGAGTCGCTGTTGATCCCGCCAAGATCAAAGATGTCGAAGAATGGGAAGCCCCAACCACTCAAACCCAAGTCCGTGCATTTCTCGGATTAGCGAGATATTACCGCAAGTTCATAGAAGGATTCTCTAGCATCACCAGACCCATGACCCAATTGTTGAAGAAGGACAAGAAGTTTTAATGGACCAACAAATGTGAAGCCAGTTTCCATGAGCTGAAGAAGAGATTGATTTTAGCCCCAATATTGATCATGCCAGATATCAAGAAGCCATTTGATGTGTATTGTGATGCATCCAAGATTGGTCTCGGATGTGTATTGATGCAAGAAGGCAAAGTTATCGCTTATCTGCCGACAAGCTGAGCGGCATGAGCAGAACTACCCCACCCATGATCTTGAGTTAGCAGCCGTAGTTTTGGCATTGAAGACATGGCGTCATTATCTTATGGGTAATCGCTGTGAGATTTACTCAGATCACAAAAGCTTGAAGTATATTTTCACTCAGAAGGAGCTGAATATGAGGCAAAGGAGATGGATAGAGTTAATCAAGGATTATGACCTTGACATTCACTATCACCCCGGCAAAGCCAATGTGGTAGCGGATGCTCTTAGCAGATTTCCGTGTAGGCTAAACACCATGATCAAGGAGAATTAGCCAAGTTTCTATGAGGAGTTGGAGCAGTTCAGGACTGAGCTAGTTAGCAAAGGTTTCTTAGCTAGCATTGAATTTCAACCCACTTTGATTAGCCAAATCAAGGAAGCCCAGAAGGGAAATGAAAGTATCGACGGAATCAAACATCGTATTGGTACAGGAAAGGTACCTGGATTCACCAAAGACGAAGAAGGAGTTATGTGGTACAAAGGCCGTATCTGTGTGCCAGCAGATTCGGAGCTGAAGCAAGTTATCATGCAAGAAGCTCATGATACTCTTTATTCTATCCACCCCGGAGGAACGAAGATGTATCAAGATTTGAAAGAGCAATTTTGGTGGCACAAGATGAAGAGAGAAATCGGAAGCTACATCGCCAAGTGTGATATCTGTCAAAGAGTTAAAGCGGAACATCAGAGACCCGCATGACTATTGCAACCATTGCAGATTCCGGAATGGAAATGGGATTCCGTTGGAATGGACTTTATCACTGGTTTGCCTACTTCTAGTAGGGGAAATGACTCAATCTGGGTCATTGTTGATAGACTGTCCAAAGTAGCTCACTTTATACCTGTCAAGACAACCTACCAGAGTTCGAAGCTAGAAGAGTTGTACATTCCCAGAATTGTCAGTCTACATGGAACCCCCAGGACCATAGTGTCAGATCGAGGAACCCAATATACCTCGAGATTTTGGCAGAAAGTCCAAGAAGGATTAGGCACCAAGTTGAATTTCAGCACAGCTTATCACCCGCAAACCGATGGACAGACTGAAAGAGTCAACCAAATCTTAGAGGATATGTTGAGAGCTTGTGTGTTAGAGTATGGATAAAAATGGGAAGATTGTCTGCCTTTCGTAGAATTCTCATATAACAACAGCTATCAAGCCAGCTTGCAGATGACACCATTTGAGTTCCTATACGGAAGAAAGTGTCGTACCCCTTTGAATTGGTCGCAAGTAGGAGAGAGTTAGATTTTTGGACCCGACATTCTCCGAGAAGCTTAAGAGAAGGTTCACAAAGTCCATGAGCACCTCAAGACAGCCCAATCTAGACAAAAGAGTTATGTTGACAAGAGAAGGAGAGACCTGACTTTCAATGTCAGAGATTTTGTGTATCTCAAGGTTTCGCCATTGAAGGGAACGCAACATTTTAGTCTGAAAGGAAAGTTAGCCCCCATATATATCGGACCCTTCAAGATTCTGAATCGTCGAGGAGAAGTATTGTATCAACTGGAACTGCCAGAAGAGATGTCATCCATCCACAATGTGTTCCATATCTCGTTACTTCGCAAATGCTTAGAAGTGCCGGAGAAGACCAAAGTCTTCAACAACATCGATCACCGAGCTGTTGATATCAACAAGGACCTGACGTATCGTGAAGTGCCCATCCGTATCTTGGAGGAAGCCTACAGAACTTTAATCCAAGTGATCAAGATCAAATCTACCCAATTTAGGGTTAACAAAAACTTTCCCATTTAAAAATCTTTAAGCATTCATATGTGTGTGCATTTAAATAGGAGTTGTTTTGATTTGCCATAATTGAGTGATCTATTGATTGTAAAATGACTATAAGGTGAATTACACATCATCTAGATCATCCCCAAGCAAATCCCAAAGAAAAATAAATCAAAAAGAATTAAATAAGCAAATGGTCACTTTTGCCATTTTAATCACATAGCCCACTTTGGCTATTCCTAGCACTCATTTTCAAACAGAGACAATTGTGGATCTTTGCACCCCTTGCTAGTACAAGTAGTGATGTACCAAGGCCCACTTTGTGATCTCCCAAAAACCTTCAAACACTAATTTTAAATGACAGTAGAAAATTGAATCCAGTTCATATGTCTAGATACCACATTTGCAAAAACCACTCAAATGAGTTCCATTTAACAAATCCTAGCAACCACAGTCTACCAAGCATCAGATCAAAGAACACACCAAAAATCTTACAAAAATTCAATTAAAAATCTCTTGTGGCCATTGTGTCGAACACTTAGTGAGCACTAAACAAACTGCCTAACTATTACTATTTTAGAGCAGTGATCCAATGCCACTAAGGCCTAAAACCTCTCCCATTGTCTCCCCCAGTACCAACCATGCCATCAAGGGGCTACCGCTTAGCCGTTTGCAGCAGTGTCGCGCCACCTGAGTGCCATGCTCGTCGGTCGAGATGGACAACTCCTAGCCGACCGTCCCTCCCTATCTCGCCATGTCTAGGAGATATACCGGACCACACCGCGACTCCCTGTCCTTTCCCCAAGCCCAGCCAGGCACTAGACCACCCCAGAGAAGCACCACCCTTTCTCTCTGCGCCATGCGCAGTGCACGCCAGAGCGCAATCGCCGCCAGCACACCACAGACCGCGCTTCGACACCAAATCGTGCACGCTGCTCCGCCTCGACACCCACACCCTGCCAGCCACGACCGTGCACTGCCACGCGACCCACAGTCGTCATGATCACCGTCGAGCATTGCCTCTGTCTCCCAGAGCGTGGGAAGCCCCCGACCAAATGCCACCGCCCCTAGCGTCGCCATTACACCATAGAGGACCACCAGCAGACCGCCCACCATCCGCCTACCTCGCCCACGCCGGTATCCCTCTATACCGCCCTCGCCGGAGACGCCAGCCCACACCCGTCGGTCCCCTCATCGAGCCTATATAAGGAGGCCACCCCCATCCTCATTCTGCACACCACCTCACTTCCCTCTCTCCAATGTCTGTTTCCCTCTCTCGCTGGAGCCGCTCGAGCCGCACATCACCGGAATTGTGCCGGAGGTAGCCGCTGCAGAGGAGGAGAAGTCCCCGTCGATTTCGTCCACCTCAGCCCCTGCCGCGACCTCGCCTGAGTCTGCCGTCGCCATCCAGTTCGTTTGCCCGCCTCGCTGCACTAGCTGGAGCCCTAGTATTCCCTCACCGTACCCCCACTGACCGCCATTCGGTCTCGCCGGTGACGAGTCTGTCGTGGAAGACGACCATGGACCGTTGATCTGTGTTCTAATCGTAGCGCCTAGATTGCACCGTACCGCTTTGGGTTTTAAGTGTCGCTGACATGCAGGACCAGCCTGTCAGTCGCCCTCTGCGCCGCGGAGCACCACTGGGCCGGCCCATTTAGTTTCCCGTGCTGACCCAGTAATTCAAATATAGGTTTTTCTATTTAGATTTAGAATCAATTTTGTCCCTTAGTTTAAAAATCATTTCAGGAAGATTTACTAAACCAAATTGAGTGATTTCAATTTTGTTGGAAAGCTAATGAAAATATCTATACAAGCCCGTTGGATTTAAAATAACAAAACAAAAGCTTTTGCGCATTCAAACATTTTTATAAAATCAACCATAATAGTTTTTGAGTTGATTCCAACTCTCAAAAATCACATTTAACCATACCTATCTGAATATGTAATAATATTAAGGTTTGCATACAGTGACTTTGGACTAGTACCAAAATAATGCTATATAGGCATTTCTAGTCACTTCAAATCATTAAGTATTACACTTAAACTTATTAAAATATGATCCAACCCTTAAATCACATTACCATATGTTAGAATATGTGGTGATGACATGTGTCCACATGATCCCATATTTTAATTGGAGAATATTAAAGCTTAGTTAATTTCAATGAGTAGAAATTACTTTTCTCAAATAAAAAGAATGAAACTAGTTCATTAAACCTTGTGATGCTTGTGATGATAATAGATCATCAAATATGTGCCTTAGTGTACTAACTAGACTAGTTAAGTATTGTTTGGTGATTACTTATTCCGTATGTATGTATAGACGATAGTATCGACCAAGTCTACGAAGAGGAGGAGTTCTACCAAGAGGAGGAGGAAGAAAACTTCAATCACTACACTACACAAGGCAAGCCATCATTAACAATTCAAGCTAACACTTGCAAGTGTCTTAACTATGCAAGCTAGAATTAAGCTAGATAACCTAAGCAAAGGCATTAGGCATGCTTTGGTTATACTATTTTGACTTATACCTATTCCAAGTTTTATTTACAAGCTTTACTTTCTTTACTTTACCAAAGTCCCTTACTTGTTTAAAGGTAGCATAAAGAGTATAAAACTTGAACTATATAGTTAGATTTAGATGTCATTCTATGGCATGAGATTGACATTAGCATCCCACATTAGTGAACACTCTTAACTTAGTAGTTTGGAGATAAACCAAAACTTGATTCACTTTAGATGGGAATACTTGGTGAAAATGACTTGTGAAAACCTTGGAATGATGAGTCATTCTATTGAGATGTTTTGACATGTGTTGAGAAACACAAATGGTTTATGATGATGAAAATGTTGAGGCATGAGCCTTGGCCCTTTATAAAAACTGATGGTTGGGTTCGGATGCGATACCATTCCAATTTTACCGTACAACCACAATACCTAAATTGGATAAGGCTTAGCCGGAAGTTTATATGCATTAGTATTAGTTCCCTCGCGGGAGAGGTCTGAGCTAAGGCTACCTCTCAGTGTTGTCCACCTATGAAGTGCCCATGATGACAGATGGTCATGGCTGGGAGGCCAAGCTCATAGGAGAGGTTCTTATACCAGGGTGTGTAAAGGAAAGGTTATGTTTGATTATCTGCATACTGAGTATGATGATTCGGGGTTATCCCTGACAGATGTATCGAATCTTGTGGTGAAAGTGTACCACCTCTACAGAGTGTCAAACTATTCGAATAGCCGCGTCCGCGGTTATGGACAATTGGAGTGGCCATACTGTTCCGTTGTCAGATGTTTTCAAAATGACTTATGAAATGAATTGTGACATGACTTGACCACAACATGGTTGTGACTATTGATAACTAAGTTCCCACTTAGGTGTTTTCAAACTTCTTTTATCTTTCTTTGTTTCTGAACTCATCTTAGGTTTCAAACTTAAATTTACAAGTAAAATTAGAGTTAGCATTCCTACTAGAACTATACTACTTGTTAGTGATAGTTTGTGAGTACTTAAAGAGTACACATGGCTTTTGTCCCTGGCTATTCCCGTGGCCAGACTATGAAGGAGATTACCAAGATGAAGGACAGCAGGACGGCTATGATAACTAGGATCATCTCCCATCATCAGCATTGCCAGTGACTCTGAAGATAGACCCCACCGCTATGCTATTTATTCTGCTACTTGATTGTACTAAGACTGGATCATGAGATCCTTATTTGTGTAAGACCTTACTTATGCTTTGTAATGGATGATGTACTGTGATATCCAATCTGTTATGTCTCGCAAAAATGGTAATCCTGGGATTGCGAGGTATGGCATAATAGGCATCTGGGATTAAAAATACGGGTGTTGACACCCTAAGATTTCGTCGGCTCTGCGGGGCGAAAACACCGAGAGAGAAAGATCTCTCCGGCAGACAGAATTCTGTCGGGGGAGTTCCTTCCCAGAGAGGGGATATCGTCGCCATCAACACCACCATCAAGCTGGACTTCACCGGGATCATTATCATCATCACCACCACCATCATCTTCATCACCACCATCATCACCATCTCCATACCGCTGTAACAATTGGGTTGAATCTTGCATAGTTCTTAGGGGAAACTTTTCCGGTGTTGATTACTCTTTGTAGTTGATGCTATTGAGTGGAACCATTGAATTATTGTTTATGTTCAGATTGTTATACATCATTATTCCATCTCTGATCATGATCCATATGATGTCTTGTGAGTAGTTCATTTTGTTCTTGAGGACATGGGAGAAGTCATGTTGTTAGTAGTGGAATTGTGTTGAGAAAGATTCAATGGTTTGTTAATTAAGTTGTGGTGTACTTCTTCTAGTGGTGTCATGTGAATGTCGACTACATGACACTTCCCCTACTAGGGGAATGCATTGTGTATTTGGATACTAATCGTAGGGGTTGCCGGAGTGATAGAAACCTGAACCTCCGTTAGGAAACCATTGCACAAGGGATGTCAGGGTCTTAGATTTTAAAGTTGTGGTTAGGTTTCTACCTTAATTAATTTCTTGTATTTACGGATGTTTGCAAGGGTTATAATCACAAGTATGTATTAGTCCTAGCAAGGTCGGTACATTAGCACAGGTTCACCCACACAACACTTAGCAAGCTAAATAAGATTAAGCAACTATATGAAGCGAAAGCACTTGACGATATTCGTGTGTGTCCTCGAAAATGTTTGGTCATCTTAAGTAATACAACCGGCTTGTCCTTTGCTGAAGAAAGGATTGGTCCACTTGCTGAACTTATTCTTATTGTCTTTTATTTACTCGTACTTTATTTACTTGCACTATCAATAAACCCTAAAAATCCGTTTGCTAAGTATTTGCAGCGAATTCCTGATCCATACCACTAGCCAGCTCCTTCTGCTCCTCGTTGGGTTCGACACTCTTACTTATAGAAAATACTACGATACACCCCCTATACTTGTGGGTCATCAAGACTATTTTCTGGCGCCGTTGCTAGGGAGTGAAGCGCTATTAGAGAGTGGAACTGGTAAAGGAAACTTCTACTGTGAGTATTGTTTATTTCTGTTAGTTGCTTTATTTTCAATATGGATAATTCACTGAGTTTCTTATTTCGTATGGCTACTACCACTACTAAGGTAGTAGATGAAACATCACCTGCTGATAATGATGCTTTTAAAATACCTACAAGAATTATGGATCATGTTATGGATAACTAATATGTTGGGGATGGAACAGTCCATCCCGGTGATCATTTGCTCTTTATACACGAATTATGCGGGTTGTTCAAGTGTGCAGGTATTACAACAGATCAAGTTAAGAAGAAGTTATTCTCACTATCACTGAAAGGAAGAGCTGAAGAATGATATAAGCTGCTGAAGAATGGTCAAGCTCTTGAATGGGAGGAAATAGTACCTCTCTTTTATTCAAAGTTTTATCCTCCTAGTGAGATTCATAAAGATTGGAATCAAATATACAACTTTTGGCCTCTTGATGGAGAGAGTACAGCTCAAGCTTGGGGGAGATTGAAGTTACTAATGCTCAAATGTCCCATTCATGAGCTCCCCAACAATATTATTATCAATAACTTTTATGCAAGGCTCCCTCTTCATGATAAGGATCTATTGGATGCTTCTTGTGCTGGATCATTCACTCGCATGGAAGAAGCTAAATGGGATCTTCTGGACCGTATTCAAGACAACGCTGAAGCATGGGAGAATGACAAAGGAAGAAAGTCAGGTATAAATTATGATTATGAATGCATTGAATCTTTTATGGGAACTAATGACTTTCAAAATATTAAAAATGCTTATGGTCTAGACTCTCAAGCTATTGCAACCTATTTTAAGTCTTTTGCTTCCTATATTGAAGTGCCTAAAAAGAAGTGGAATAAGTACCATGAACCATATAAAGATGTTGCTAAGAGTGTTCCCGTAAGAAATACTGAAGTTTATACTGCTAATCATATTTTACCTGAGCCTTATACTGAGAAAATGCCTTTCCTAGTTAAGATAAAGGAACATTCTATGATAGCTAGTATGGTTAATGAAAGTACAAATAAAGCTATTGAACCTGATAAACAAATGGATGATGAACCTATAATAGCAAATGTGAAAGACTTTGTCACTAAATATGTAGAAGAGGGACACACTAATCTTTGTAAGGATATCTGGAATATTGTTTCACAAAGTAGTGTTATGAGAGCTAGTATTCCTGTGTTTTCTGTTAGAATGAGTGATCATTGCTACGATGGGCCTTGTGATAGTTATATTGTTAAGTTTATGCATGATACTTAAAGTTATTATGAGATAGGAAAAAGTGTTCTTATGCATCTCAATAATATCAAGTTTCCTCATTTTATGCTTAAAGTCTTTATGTTGTGCTTGTTTTGCCTTCTTATGCTTGCGGTTTCTGGTTTCAACAATTTATTTGCTTACAAAGTTCCTTGCATAGGAAGTGGGTTAGACTTAAACATGTGTATTTTTGCTTCTTAATGCTCTCGTTTACTTCAATTCATATTCTTTTGTGAGCATCATTGAAATTATCATGCCCATCTTAATGGCTATAAAGAAAGAGCTTTTTGGGAGACAACCCAATTTATTTTTGCTTTCAGTTTGTTTTTGTTTCTTTGAGTCTTGGAAGTTATTACTTCGGTAATAACCTCTCCTTATCCTTTTTGTTTGGTTGTTGTGTCAAGATCAACCTCTAATGAGAGAGAAGTAATATTTGGGGAAGTTGCTGTCCCGAAACAGATTTTTGTGCTTCACCGTAAATATTCGTGAGAGATCTCTGCATGTCGGTTTGAGCTGTAATTGTTTGTGCTTCTGCCCCAGGTTGTTATTTAACTTTCATTAGTTTTGCACTTTTTGATTTGAGCAACAGAAGATTTTCGAAAAAATTGATCTTTACTTGCTGGTCTGTCTTGACAGATTTTGCCGTTCTTGCATTTCCTTCTTAAAATGATTTCCTTTTTGGATTCTTTTTGGATTTTTAGAAGGAGTTGCTACAGTAGTTTATGTTTTGATGGATTTCAGTTGAAATTGGACCTAAGAGGTTTTATCACTTCACTTATACTAATGTTGCTAATGGGAACTGTGTGAAGTTTTGTGTGAACGAAATTTCCAGGTTAGTGGAGAAAATGGTGTCATAAGAAAGAGAAAGGTTTCATGACTCAAGCAATATGTGTATGAAGATGAAGATATTGATGTTATTCAAGTGGTGACTCCGTAAGATTCTACTAAATACCAAATTCAGAGACCTGCAGAGTCCGTTTTCAAATAGGTAACAGTTCTGGTAAGAAAAGTTCCGTGAAAGATCTGTCCAGTTATATTTTTGCAGTTTTTATCCAACAAGGAAGGCAACAAAGTGAAAGAGGGACGGAAATGGAGCCAGGGTGGCTCACAATACCCTGTGGCACGGGCCCTCCCCTGGCCGCGCCACCAGGTGGTGAGGCCACCTCGGTCTCCGTCTCTGACCCGTTTTCTCCTAGTACCTTCCTTTTGTTGAAAAACTCCGTAATATATAATCCCCTGGATCCCCCAAGGTTCGTATATCGTGTTCTCGTCATGTTTTCATTTTGATCTGTTTCTGCCAGGAACTATTCTTGAAAGTTTAGAGCACAATGGTGTCCGCCAAGGATAAAGGAAAGGAGCCTATGGAGGAGGATATCCAAGACCCCGGGCAGGAGAAGGAGATCAAGAGTGAAGGCGAAGAGGAGACAAAGCAAATCCAACATCCGCACACCGGCACTACCATTGCAAGCATTGGAGTGGTGGAAAACCCTGCCAGGATCAGAAGGACTGCATGAATGTCAATTGGAGGGAAGCCTCCGCGTCACTGTTTGGCCCCACGGACACCTTCTCCAAGCACCAAGAGTCCCTTCCATACCTTTATCCATAACCATGCAAGAAAAGAAGACCGCAAGGAAGGAGAGTGGGGAAAGAATCGCAAGAGCTGGGATTCACAACTTGATATGATCATGCACCGCATCAAGCACAACTCGAAGTTGATTCGTACTCTCACCTTCGAGATTGAGGACTTGGGGAAATTGATCAAAAATCTTATCGAGAGAATACCACCACCACCGAAGGAGTAATTCGTCATTAGGCTTGGCATCCCATTGGTTTGTTCCAAGCTTGGGGGAGTGCCGCTGTATCATATCACTATCTTCTATCTTTTTACCTTTTTAGTAGAGTCATATCATGAATAGAGAAGTTATTATGTAGGATGGTTTGCATTTTGGAAGTGTCCCCTCTCTCGTTAGATATGTATCCCTTGGTGTGATTTGCCGTTATGGATTATTAATGAGAAGTTCTATCATTTACTCTTTTGCATATCTTTTATTAGTTTTCAATACATGGTTATATGATTGATCTTGTTGTTAGTATTGGTATCACTTTGGGATCATTGAGTTAATTTAGTTGGTTTTGGCAAACCTGGCTCGGTCAGTAGCAACACTATTTTTGAGAGTTGAATGAAAAAGATAAAAAGTACTCTAAAGAAATATAATTTCATCATCTTTCTTTCTTAATTTGCTCATAAGCTTAGTATTCTCTAGTTAAGATTCTTTTGTGCTTCCAAGGAAGATTGCATGTTTGTTTTTATCATTTGTATGTTTGTTTGTTTCCTTCAACTCTTATACTTGCTACCCAGCCTTGCTAGCCAAAAACCTGTACTAAGAGGGTATTCTTCTCGTGCATCCAATCCTTAAACCAAAACCTATGCCATTTGTGTCCACCATACCTACCTATTAGCATTATTGCTATTCCAAGTAAATTCATGTTTTTATCTACCTTCCAAATTAAACTTGTTATGTGAAAATTAGTGATTAAAGCTCTCATGAACTTGATGGCACACTTTACTTTTCTTGCATTTAATAAACTTGAACCATTGGGTCCATCTTTGTTGCGTATATGCTTGCGCTTTATAAGTTGAAGTTAGCAGAACCATGTATCATGGGGAACGCTTTCAACACTGCATTGGTACTTTGTACCTAGTTGATATCATGTTCTTTTTCTTATGGATCCCGGCGGTGTGAAATAAAAGGGGAACTTGTAAGATCATGAAGTTTGTATATGTGTTAGAGAAACGCCTGGGCCGCTAGCCTAAGTGAAAGGGAAATGGACGTCGCCTAGAGGGGGGGTGAATAGGCGTTTTAAAAATAATACGGTTTAGGCTCTAATAAATGCGGAATAAAACTTAACGTTTAATTTATCGAGCCAAAACCTATATCCACTAGTTTCACTAAGTGCACCAACAACCTATGCTAAGCAAGACAAGCAACAAGGTGATAGCAAGATATAGTACTTCAAGCACGAAGGCTATCACAATGTAAATTGCATAGGTAAAGGGCTCGGTTGAGAGATAACCGATGGACACGGAGACGATGATTTGTTTCCTGAAGTTCACTTCCAAAGAAGCTATGTCTCTGTTGGAGAGGTGTGGGGGCGCAATGTACTTCGAATGCCACAAATGGCTCACCTCGAGGTGTGGTGGCTCGATGCTCACCCAACGCCACACAAGGCCTCACCAAGGATGCGAAGCCACGCAACTCACCGACGCCACAAAAGGCTCACCCTATTCTCCCGTGAGCTCGCCACAAAGGCCTACTCACGTTCCACTATGGGACACTTGAGGGCGGTCACCGAACCCGTACAAGGCTTGGGGCAATCTCCACAACTCAATTGGACGGCTCCCAAGAAACGCCACAAAGGCTCCACAATGCCACAAAAGGCCAACAAGCTTGGGGAACCTCCACAACTCAATTGGAGCCCCAAGAACAATGCCACAAAGGCTACAAAGCCACAAAAGGCAACAAGGCCACAAAAGGCTACAAGACCACAAAAGGTCAACTATCCAACCACACAACCGTCTAGGGTTCCAAGAACCTAAGAGAAACAATCCCAAGGGATTGAACTCACCGAATCTCCGAGGAGAACTCAAATCTATGCACCAAATGCAAGAGGCAAGTCCTTCACTCTCAAATTCCACCAAAGCTACAAAAGCTATTGGGGGAATAAGGGAGGAAGAACACAAGAGGAGAACACAAAACTATCCAAGATCTAGATCCCAAGGATTCCTTCACAAAGAAGGGATTTTGCTTGGTGGGGCTTGTAGATCTAGATCTCCTCTCTCAAATCCCTCAAAAAGATGCAAGAATCATAGGAGGGAAAGGGGAGAGAGCAAGCTCTTCAAGGTCAACAATGGAGGAGAGAGAAAGCCAAAATCGAGAAGAACAATTGTGGGTCGAAGGGGAAAGGGGGGCTCCATTTAAAGGGCTCCCCGATCTGCCCGCACGGCCGGTAGTACCGGTGGGTGGCCGGTACTACCGGTAGCACTCAGCCAACGGTCCAAAAACATGGTGCAAATGAACCCAAAAACAAGGCCGGTCGGTACTACCGGTGGGTCACCGGTACTACCGCCTGGGCCGGTACAACCGCCCAAGATTCCGACCGAAGTTCCGTCAAATAGCGCAGACCAGGCAGAGAGCATACTGAACCAAAAATGGGTTCACAGGAAGTTGGGCCAGTATTAACACCGGTACTACCGGCGACATTTCTGCCCGAGCGGTACTTCCGGCGTCTGGCCGGTACTTCCGGTCAGAGAAAGTTCAGAACCAGAAATGCCACAACTTTTGCATCTGAACTCCATCCGAACTCCACAACTTTTGCATCCGAACTTCAGAACCAATTTTGTTCGAAATATTGGATATAACCAAGGGATAAAATACCATGAATATATATGTGAGATACCTCCCAAGGTGTGGATCCAGAAAACCCGCAAGATCAAAAACGCAATAAGATATGCACGGGAAATTCGCTTTTGAAGAACTAGAGCTTATTATGAAGATAACCACAAGCTCTAGATCCTCACATGGACAAGAACCAAACAACAACCAAGAAAGATGATGCTATGTATGCAAAGGTTTGAGCTCTCTCCGAAAGATACGAACGAGTCACCCACTCGAGAGCCCCTCTTGATAGTACGGCTATCTATCCTAAACCCGGTCTCCCAACACTACAAGAGACCGGTAAAGTAGAAACCCTATCAAGATCATACCTTTGCCTTGAGCATCCCACTTGAGCTTGATGTATACGATCTTGTCACCTTCAAGATGGAACACCTTTCTTGATTACACTTGCTTGCACTTGCTTGATGAAGTCTTGAGACATGCTCCCCCATACTCCATGGGGAAGCCTCTTCTTCGAACTTGTCTTCATCATTCCATGAACGTCAAGGATGGAAAGCTCCAAGCATGAGATCTTCTAGAGATGACGCATCTTGAGCTTGCACTTCAATTCTTGATGATGTCTTGAAGATAGCCATGAGGAACTTGATCTTCTTCTTCTTCTTCTACTTGATTCCAATAGGCACAAAGCCCTTGGACGATGCTTCTTCTTTTTATCCTTGAAACCAACACATGGTCCAAGAAATGTCAATGGACAAACCTACAAGTGAAACTCAATTTGCACATTAGTCCATAGGGATTGTCATTAATTACCAAAACCACACATGGGGCATACATGCCCTTTCACTAAGCCATGCCTAATCATGGTGGAAACTTGCAGCATAACTATAATGAGCATTCTATGAAGCATCCTCAATAAAAACCTATGCAAATAGCAAATAAAAAGATCGCTAGGATGCTCATTGTCTGCTTGCCTTGTCATTTTGATTATGGGATAGCTCATGTGTCATGTGCAAGGGGTACCCCGTTGGCGGTTCTCTATGATATATATGTACTTACAATGACAATAGCTTACTTGTGACTGAAGTTGAGTAGCATGAGGTTTGGTCTTTGTAAGTAAGGGGCATGAGACTTCAATTTATAACTTGTCAAGCATATCCTCTTAGTTGTGTCACTTTAACCTTAATCACCAAAAGATGCTTATGATAGGGGCAATGAGAGCTCAAAGGTAATAAGTATCATAATTTTTGGAAGCTCTTTTTGAAACTTGAAATCCCTGCTTCCCTCTGCGAAGGGCCTATCTTTTACTTTTTAGTTGAGTCGGTAAACCTATTCCCCTCTATCTCAGCAAGTATTTTGAGTTGTTGTGTTTCTTTCATTCATATGATGATTTATTCAATCATGTTTCTTATGTTCCTTTTTTTTCACTTTGCTCTTATCTTGGTGTTTACTACTTTGAAAGCTATCATTGAAAACCAGTTATTTGTGAACTCCTGCAAATTGTTAACTATTCTTCGACCAAGAGCTAAGTTTTCCATTACCAATTATGATTTATTTTATGTATCTTTATTGTGTTTCCTTTACCCATTGCAAGTTAAGTTATATAATGGTGAGTTGTCTGCTATTATGATCTATGTATTGATGAATGTGATGCTTCTTGTCCGTATTCTTTTATTGACTCCTCACTCCATAAACCTGAGGGCATGTTTATTGAGCTCAGTTTCGCTTGGGGACAAGTGAAGTCTAAGCTTGGGGGGGAGTTGATAAGTCCATTTTGCATCACTATTCTATATCATAATTTACTATTATTCATTGATATATTTCATATTAAGAGATGATACTTATGTAATTTCATCGGTTTTTGCATGGTTGATGACTTTTGGAGAATGGACCGCTGCAGTCAGGATTCTGATGGAAAAGGGGCTATTTGGAGGAGAAATTCGCGAAGATCAGAAAATCCGGGAAAATACATGGAAAATCCTATTTTTCTAGAAGACGAAGAAAGCCAAAAGGGGGAGTGGAGATGACCCATAGGGGGCCCACACCACCCCCTGGCGCGGGCCACCCTAGGTCGCGCCACCAGGTGGTGTGGCCACCCTGGTCCACCCCTAGCTCTCCTCTCTGGCGTATATTATCCCCCCGAAACCCTAAGACTCGGGGAGCAACCACAGAAAGATTCCGCCGCCTCTGTGGGGTGGAAAACACCGAGAGAGAAAGATCTCTCCGGCAGACAGAATTCTGCCAGGGGAATTCCTTCCCGGAGAGGGGAGATCGTCGCCATCAACACCACCATCAAGCCGGACTTCACCAGGATTATCATCATCACCACCATCATCTCCATCACCACCATCATCACCATCTCCATACCGCTGTAACAATTGGGTTGAATCTTGCATAGTTCTTAGGGGAAACTTTCTCGGTGTTGATTACTCTTTGTAGTTGATGCTATTGAGTGGAACCATTGAATTATTGTTTATGTTCAGATTGTTATACATCATTATTCCATCTCTGATCATGATCCATATGATGTCTTGTGAGTAGTTCGTTTTGTTCTTGAGGACATGGGAGAAGTCATGTTGTTAGTAGTGGAATTGCGTTGAGAAAGATTCAATGGTTTGTTAATTAAGTTGTGGTGTACTTCTTCTAGTGGTGTCATGTGAACGTCGACTACATGACACTTCACCTATATGGCCCTAGGGGAATGCATTGTGTATTTAGCTACTAATCATAGGGGTTGCCAGAGTGACAGAAACCTGAACCTCCGTTAGGAAACCATTGCACAAGGGATGTCAGGGTCTTAGATTTTAAAGTTGTGGTTAGGTTTCTACCTTAATTACTTTCTTGTACTTACGGATGTTTGCAAGGGGTATAATCACAAGTATGTATTAGTCCTAGGAAGGTCGGTACATTAGCATAGGTTCACCCACACAACACTTAGCAAGCTAAAGAAGATTAAGCAACTATATGAAGCGAAAGCACTTGACGATATTCCCGTGTGTCCTCGAGAATGTTTGGTCATCTTAAGTAATACAATCGGCTTGTCCTTTGCTGAAGAAAGGATTAGGCCACTTGCTGAATTTATTTTTATTATCTTTTATTTACTCGTACTTTATTTACTTGCACTATCAAAAAACCCTAAAAGTTCGTTTGCTAAGTATTTGCAGAGAATTCTTGATCCATACCATTAGCCAGCACCTTCTGCTCCTCGTTGGGTTTGACACTCTTACTTATCAAAAATGCTGCGATACACCCCCCTATACTTGTGGGTCATCAAGCCCGACACCAAATTTCTTATATGTTCAGAGACTAGTAGTAGCATGCCCTTTTATATGTAATATGTATACATTGATTTTTTGATGTAATTTTTTTAGTTGCACTACGACGAAGATTAACAATGGGGCCGACGATGGAAAAAAATCTTGAGAAAATGCTTGAAATAACTAAATCAAGACTTCCAATCACATCTATAGCAGGATTCAGAAGGCCATTGGATCCACATAAATCTACTTATATTGCATCGATCATAGGCATTTTCGTGAGAAATGATATTCCCATCTGGCCCTCATGGAAACACACTGAAATACCACCGAGCATTTTGAAGGTTTACTGAAGAAGTTACATGTAAGTCCTCTATCTCTTGGACATACTCCATTGCTTTGTCCCTTGCTTCTTTCCTTGCCGTTTGTTATATATGCTCCTCATTGTTGTCTATAGAGATTTTTCATGTTTGATGAGAATAGCGAGGAAGTAAAGGTTGTTCTCAAAACCATATTCTCCGCATGTTTGCGCCAGCAGCGCCATAGGCTAAAGAAGCAACACTGCTGTGGCACGTTTTTTAAGGATGTTACAAGAATGTCTCTTGTGGATCACATGACTAAAGATCAGTGGGGTGATCTTCTCCACCACTGGCTTGATCAAAAGAATGGGGTATGCTTTGAGAAGACTAAGACTAGATCGCATTCAATTCGTATTTATGCATGTGTTTCACAAGTCTCATTTTGTAGGCCCTCGCTCAAAGGAACTGTTCCAGCCGTAATAAAGTACGAGTACTAAGTCATACAGGATCTCGCAACATAATTGGGCACCTCTACCAATTGGTAAGGACATGTTGTTCTATACTATATATTTTAAATAAGTATGTAATTGATGTTGTGGAATTTGTATGCATCTTATCTTTCAACCTCCATTTCCACCATGTGATGCAATTTATTTTTGCCCGTCCAAATGCAGACAAAGTCTAATGGGATCCAAAAAATAGTTGACTATGCTGGAGAAATTTGAGGGATGCCAGACGAAAAGATATGGTGTCATTGTAAATAAAGTTGTTGTAAGTCTTCTCTGCATTTTTTGATGTTGCACTTGAAGTGATTTGTACGTATAAGTTTGATATACAACCTTTCTTGGACTGCTTCATAGTTTTGTTTTCATTTTCCTTCATAATTTGCAAATAAAGTCAGTTTTAGTGATGAATTGTACAAATAGTTGGCATATCATGCACCTCGCAGTGTTTACACAGGAAGTCACATTTTTGGTCTTGTTAGTAAATGACATCAAAAAAAGATACACAACAAAATGATCTTTTTACTGAAGTGTATAAGATGCATTATCATCAATGCCAATTATAGCAGTTCATGCACATGTTAAACCTGTCTGCATGTTTCTCTATAGTATCTTCACTTCTCTTACACATGTCTATCAACTGAAAACTTTCCATGCTGAATTGAAAGAGGAGCTGGCAAATCCTGGGAAAGACTGTTTAGTAAAAACTCCAAAAGAATGTGTGGATTTATTTTCCAAGGTACTACAACGAGGTGCTATAGCCAAGAATATGTTGTTGTGTAATGCTGGGTTCCTAGCGAGCTCGTCAAAGTCCAAGTTCAAGTTCAAGTCCAACTCCAAGGCCATTTCTTTGCATATTAAAGTTCTAGAGGAACAACTCCAAGCAGAACAATTGTT
The DNA here is from genome assembly GCA_023614405.1 of Avena insularis. Taxonomy (NCBI): domain Eukaryota; kingdom Viridiplantae; phylum Streptophyta; class Magnoliopsida; order Poales; family Poaceae; genus Avena; species Avena insularis. The sequence continues at coordinate 251,672,006 of CM042696.1, forward strand.
ATCATCTATCCTAAGTGTATACAATGAATGTTTGATCGCAAAGTTAGAATAAGTTTTAATTCGGCTGGATCACACCATAGAAAATAAGGAGAAAGTCATGAAGGTGGTCAGTATTTGTGGTTGAGCACTAACAGCTAAGGTCAGTCCCTTTGTCGTGAAATGGAACCTGAAGCTTAAAGTATTTGTTAGTGCACTAGTCTGCACTTGTTATGAACTTGGTTTGTTTTCTTGTTGCGACATGTCTATAATTTGTATGGTACCTTATAATTTACTTTCTCTGTTTCGAAATATATCCTTTTTTAGCAAAGCTATTTTAGCTTGCTAAAGATCCTTATAGTATCAATGGAGGTAGTATTGGGGAACAGAATGCACCAATATGGAAGTAGTATGATTCCTGAATGCGTGATCTCTGGATTGCTAGCCTTCTTAATATTGGTGCTTTATATGCTGCAAGGTTGGATTGTTGTGTACTAATATATGTGTGGATGGAGAAAATTGCATCTAACACCAGTCTTTGTGGCATTTGTTGCACAGAACACAGAAACAAGACCTTTTTTGTGGCTAGCACGGTTTGTGGCTTAATTTTTTGCACCTAGCCCAAATAAACATCTTAACCTGATGGGTTAGAGCATCTCTAACCCATCCCCAAAATGGCAATGGAGGAGTAAATTTACTCCTCTAACGGACAAAGCCGCACCAAACCTAACCCTAACCCCTATCACCATTTAGAGGAGAATAAATATAGGACTTGCCACCGTGACCTCGACTCCTTTATTTTCTCTCTGCCACCCGCACGTTCACTGTCGGCCCGCTGCCCTTCGCCGGATCTGTGCTCCGCGATGGCAAGCTACCCTATGCGCTTCTCGAGGTAGCCTACATCATCGGAATCGTCCACCACGAGCCATTTTCTCTGGCCACAAATGCGTCACCGAGCTTTGCCAGATTCAACGCATTGTGGCCAGGATTTGCCGCGATACGATCGGATCCTAGAGGACAAGCACCCTCCAGCATGACTACACACCATCACAACTCCCCGACTGAGCTCGCAGGAGCGGCGCCGCGAGCACCCGTGCTACCACTAGCTCTGGATCCGGCATCAGCAGCCGCACCGACTCCAACCCTTGGACCCACAACGACACCTTCCCATACCGGCACCGCTGGAACAAGTTGAGGAAGAGATAAGCTCCAGGGTTCTTCTTAGCGTTTTTGGTTAAAGCTCGTCAATTTTCTAATCTAGATGATTCTTTGTAGCAAGGTGAAGAAAAGAGAAGCTCCATGGTCCGAGGATGATGACAATGATTTGTACTTTGCTTGGTATCATCAAACAATTGTTGGAGTCGACCAGCCTTTCCAACAACTTTGGGAAGAAATACATGCCAATTTCAATGAAATAACTAGTGGAGATGCTAGGTCATTAGTATCGATTATGAATAGGTGGACTTTGCTAGTAATTTACTCCAATACAGGAAATCTATGAATAAATGGAGCTTGCATGTATGAATAATGGTGTATGAACATTGAGCTTCTCTCTTATTCATCATGTTAAGTATGAGCTAACGTGAGATTTTAGCAAACTAGGATGATGTTATTATTATGTATGACTAATTTATTGATATTAGGATGGTGCTATTACTATATATATGAACTATGAATCTTTATGTTACACAAAAGAAATTGTGCTAGATGCAAAACTAGAAATTGTTTTTGTGCAACAAATGCCACAAACTGGTTATGTCTGGATGCACCAATATGTAATAGTGTGATACAGTACATTATGTTACAAGTGTTGATGTCCTCGATCATTGATCATAAGGTTCAGGTTCTCAAAACAATTCCTTAGTCCTTTGTTGCACACCATATTTATACGCATCATGTGATAAATGCAACTACATTTCTTAATCGAAGCTCAACATTTTCTTTCACGTCTGAATGGACTGATGAACAGATGGAGTACGACCCGCCTAAAAAGACCTTATACGTTTTTTCTGTTCTATTACTTGGAGTAGTCACATTCAAAACCGTAGTGGACCCGCAAATCCTCCCACCGTCCCTCGTAATATTTTTGAATCCGAGATCATGGTATCCAATTTTCTACCCCTCCGTCTAGAAAAAGGCTACTTTGAAAAAGGTCCTGGATGATCAGTTGATGTGACCAGACCTTGGATTCGTGAATAGAGGGAAGTACGGTCTACTAGCAGTTATTACTTGGACTGTCACCAAATTCAAATTCTGAATCGGGAGGCAAAAGCTCCCGCCTACACGAAATATTTGGGCCCCATGTTTAATCTTTCGTATACTGTGAAATTCCATTTGACCTATCAAACTGACGACCAATGGTGATTGTGAAATTGCTAGGTTGGGTGGTGGGGTTCGCTCTTAATTTTTTTTACTAGGACTATAGCCAAATTCAAAATCTTAATTGAGGCTAAAAACCTACAGCCCAAACAATTTTGCAGATGGAGTCAACGTTATTTTTTCTATGGAAATATTTTTTTATTCCTAAACATAGGGAGTAGCATTTTTTCAAATTATTACTTGTACTCTAGCCAAATTCAAAATCAAAGTTGAGCGGCAAATTTTACCAATGTTCTGTGCAATTATGTAATGGATGGTCAGTTGATGTGACTCTCGGCCTTCAATTCCTGACCAGATAGCGTACTAGTCTACAACTATATTTTTCTATTATTACTTTGCCGCTAGCCAAATTGAAAATCATAAAATCGAGTGGCAAAATCCCAACCGACTCATGTGCATTTTGCGCCCCTCCATTTCAAACATTTTCAGGCAAAATCTCCCACCGATGGAGTACCATTTTTCTAGTATTACTTGGACTCTTGCAAATTCAAAATCTCAATCGAGCGGAAAAATCACACACCGACCTTGAAGCATTTCCTGCCCCACCATTTCAAAAACTTTGAACAAAATCTCCGACCGGGGAGTACCATTTTTCTATTATTATTATTTGTCCTGTAGCCAAATTCAAAATCTCTATTGAGCGGAAAAATCACACACCGACCTTGAGAATTTCCCGTCCCACCATTTCAAAAACTTTGAGGCAAAATATCCCATTGTGGAGTACCATTTTTCTATTATAGTATTATTATTTGTCTGGTAGCCAAATTCAAAATCTCAATCAGGCGGGAAATTCACACACCGACCTTGAAGAATTTCCTGCCCCATCGTTTCAAAAACTTTGAGGCAAAATCTCCCACCATGGAGAATCATTTTTCTATTATTATTATTTGTCCGGTAGCTAAATTCAAAATCTTGGTCGAGCGGCAAAATCACAGACCGACCTTGAAGCATTTCCCGCCGCACTGTTTCAAAAACTTTGAGGCAAAATCTCCCACCAGGGATTACCATTTTTCTATTATTATCCAAATTCAAAATCTCAATCGAGCGGCAAAACAAGAGACCGACTTTGAAGCATTTCGCGCCCCTCCGTTTCAAAAACTTTTGACATTAAAATTCCTTTTCTACCCATTGTTTCGACGCCCTATGGGCACACTAAAGTCGCTAGCTTGGGAGCCCGATAGTAATTATTTTTCTGTTCACCTCCATAGTCCCGATTCATGCAGTTTTTCCAGCTGGCCCTCCCAAAGTCCCAGGCTTCTCTCCCACGCCCTCACCTCCATGACCACCACGCGCACCGGCCGACAGCAATTCCACGGCTGCTGGAGCCGCTTCATCGGTGCTCACCCCATCGGATCTAGTTCATCGGGTCTCTCTGGTACTCCACCAGAGCTGTGGTCTCGTTGACTGTGCCTATGGTGTTGTCGATCGCCCACGCTCTTCTTCTCCGCTACCGAAAGCTACCCAACCGTACTGGAGTAGCTTCACCGTTGTCCACCAGACGATATCTTCAACAAGTTCCATGTCCACTGCTCCAGACCAGCTACACGGTCGTCGTCGTTGACTTCACCGGCTTCGACCGCCCAAGATCTGCTTCCCTGACACCAACAGCCATCGCAACCACAGCACCCTCGGTGACCTAGACGTCACTCGCATGCTACCGACGATGCTTAGACGCCTCTCCGACCATGGTAACCATATCTTCAACCCATTTTTGTTTTGTCAGTGGTATAGCAGGTTCAAGCCTGTCACAGTGAACTGCATTTTTGTAATCGTGGTAGTACATACAAGTCACTAGGCACGCATGTTCTTCGTGCTAGTACATACAAGGTCATTAGACATGTTGGTTTGCATTCGCTCCTCTACAAATATCAAGTCATGCACATGTCTGTTATTTTTCCATGCACATGTTCTTATCTTAGCTGCTCCGAACACCAGTAAATGCCTGCTATTGTGTAGTTCTTGCAAAATGTAATGTAAGTGGAAAATATTAGTGTGGATTCCCTGCTACTAGTTACTGACTTTATCTGGTTATTTTTGAGCTAAGTTCCTGCTATTATTTCCTTCCTGGCATCGTTCTGCTATCATGTGATACCCGTTCAAACTCTTCGTACTAGTTCGATTATAATTTTGTTGTTGCCATCTGGTTCTTCAATAGCTGCAACACTGACTATTTTCGTTTTCTTTGCGTAGAGCTCAAAAAGGCAACACTGAACATGTTGGTTTGCACACCCTACAGGTCCACCAGCGATGCCATTATATATTTTCTATATCTGGTGCTGGTTCATCCTAATCAACGGCATAATTATTCTTTACTGTATAGTTCATTCGTGTTTTCCATTCCTACTCGATAAGTTCTGGTATGATGCGGTTATAATTTCTATGTGGTTCATTCTTAGCTATGACAGTAACTACATGCCATTGTGTAGCTCACCACAAATTCCGAGTCACCCGAAGTCTCTTGCATTCCAGGAGATACCACTGCTTCCATATATATTTGCTGAAATGACCTGACTAGTTTATACTAAAAATTTAAGAAACACTTTGTTTGATTGCTCATTTCATTGTTGGCATACTTGTCTAATGCTTGTTTGTCCCGTTCTACAGGTTCACAAGCCACACCATTATATCTCGTATCTGGTTCTGGTTCGTCCTAGGCAACGACATAACTATCTTGTACTATATAGTTCATTCATGGTTTGCATTCCTGCTCTACAAGTTCGTATTATGCAGTTATAACTCCTATCTGGTTCATTCTTAGCTATGAGTAGTTTGTCTTCTTTGCTCTGTTAGCTTGTTATTGGTTAGTTTCAGACTGCAATTATTTCTATCGCCACCAAAGAGGGGACTGCAAGATCATGTCTCAAGGTGGTATTCAAATAAAGTTGTCACACTCAAAGGGAGATGCAGTTGATGGATTGAGAAACCAAATTGAGGACTCTGCTATCAACTTGATTCGCAACTGAAATGCTAAATTTTCTTTCCTTTTTGTTCATATTATGTAATATTTTTAAGAAGTTTGTAGCTGATGTAATATCTAGATAACTTGCATAGGCCATGTAGGCATTTAGTTGATGCCATCCATGCATGGCGGTACCATAACTGCGCCACCCAGGTCGATCAGGTAACTATATAGGGTTTTGTTATTTGCCCTTCTTGTATTGCGCCTTCCATGAACAGTAAAAGATGCTCACTAATTATACTCCTTTTATGATATTTGTGTGGGCTTCAATCAACAAAAAGAACGGTAACTAGCCAAAACAGAATGAGCCAAAAGCGATGTAGTAGAAAGGTAACATGCCAAAACAGGAACATACCAAAACAGTAACATGCCAAAACAGTAACAGGCCAAAACAGTAGCAGGCAAAAACACCAGCAGACCAGAACAGTGGCAATCCAGCATAGTAACAGGCCAAAACAGTAACAGACTAGAAAAGCAATAGTCCAAAACCCTAACAGGCCTGAATAGTAGCAGGCTAGAATAGGGGCAACCAGCACAGTAACGGGCCAGAACAGTAAAGTACCACAATAGTAACGGACATGAATAGTAGACGGCTAGAACAGTAACGAGCCAGAATAGTAAAAGGCCAGAACAATATCGAACCTTCTCAAAAGTGGGTCATTCGTAGGCGAACCAGGACGAGTTGTGAGAATAGTGCCAGGCTAACCGTGGGCCTTAACATTGTTTGTCCTACTTGTTGTAGCCTATTAACAGGCTGCATAGTATTCGAACAGTGTGGGCTTCAGTAGGACGAAACAGTAATGGGCCTGACATTCACGGGCCGCTACTAGCCACATCTTTGGGCCCCATTTCAAACAGTGCCGGACAAAACAGTAACGGGTCATAATCTTATTGGGTTCTCCTAATGGGCCTGCCCACTTAATTATGAGTAGGCCTTGGCTGGGCCTGGCTTCTACCATGGATTTCGTGGCCATTAATGGCGGTAACTAGGCGTTAAACGGTGTTTGCCACGTGGCATTTTGCATGTCATCGGCAGTCAACGTGGCTGGCGAACAGATCTATGACTGAACAAGTTTTCGTGGCTGAAGGGTACGATCCGCCACGGTCAGAAATACCGTGGTAGATTCTTTTGTGACGGGGCTTTTACCACGAGGGGCATCCGTCGTACAAGAATTTTTAGCCACGAAAAATGGGCCTTCAACCAAGAAAATCGTCCGTTGTAAAAGCCAACTTTTCTTGTAGTGTCATAAATTGATGTGCCACGTTTATATCCACGTGTGTGTTTCCTTGCGTGCTTGTCACACGATCAATACTAGGATTTCCTTTGGTACAGTTAGGTATCCATACCTACAGCTCCACTACATACTCTTGTATTGTCGTGTGATCATTCTTGTACCCTCGGTATTCACTTCATCACATTCGTGCATGTGTTTATCCAAGTTGGTTAGATTTTACTAATTCACTTCGGAACAGTAATATTTAATTTTCTTGCAGTTGTGAGTGAGCCACCAACATATTTTTGATTTTATGCACTAACCTACTAATCATGTCTTCTGGTGATGTTGATGTGCATGATAAAAATGAGGTAGGTATGAATGATATGTGGTGAGAATATGAAGCATTGCGAGATCACCTGCAAGGAATCTTTAATCGCACGTCAGACAAAATTGAAAGTGATGCTCAGATTACGCAGCTACAGTTGGAATCAGCAGAGAAAATAGTTAACACTATCCAAACACAGGTCACTGATATACAAACAAGTCTTCGCGCTTTAGCAGAGTCTTTGAATGGTTTGAGGCTACTAGTAGAGCAACAACAACCATATGCTGAGGATCATAATGCCAGCATCAATGATGGCAATATGGCCACTTCCCCTATGTGATAGGGCAAATGTGTCTGATCTTTCGATGAGATGGGGATAGTTGATTTGGGTGGAGTTCGGATTTGATGATCCGACTACACGTTCAAGCATCAGCACCAATGCAATCGCTAGGCCAATCTCCTAGAGGTTACCGATCTTGTAGAAGCACAATCAATCTGACCAGCAAGGGTCTTAATTCCTACCTGAAATCGAGAACAAGTAAGAACTAATATTGCAGTCAAGATATTGCGGATATAGATGAAAGCTTTATTGAATAAGGTGGGATCCTGAATACGGTGCGAAGTATAGGAGGTCTATGAAACACTCAAGCCTTTGCGAAGTTGCAATGATGGCTAACTTTTAGTCTAAACAAAATCCGAGTCTAAAAGTGACGGCTACGGGGGTATTGTAGGAGGAAAATGTGGGATTTCGGCCTGGCATAGGTATGGTGGCTGAACCAAATCCTAGAAGGCCTTTCCCCCTCAAATACAGACTCTAAGAAGTGCCTATTTTAAACCCTGCGAAAATAATATGGGCCTAGCCCAAAATAAAGGTGGCATAGCACCATATCAAGCTATGGACGAATCTATGAGGTAATATTCTTGAATATTTCAACCAAGTCTTCAATCATCATTATAGTGGCTTCAAAGTTCTGAAATCTCCACTTGTGGCATCCTCTTCAATCCTCACATGCTTGCTGCCATCTCCATGCATGACCATGCTCCAATGTTTGTCCCTATCGTCCATTCTAGGTCCATCATTCCTAAGAGTAACAAACACATCTGATTTAGGCAGCATCATATTTCAAGTATATGAGGAATAGTTCCAAGAAACGAAAGTACCTAATAGTTAAGTTGCTTGGCACGAGCTCGATTGATAGGTCCTTGTATTTGTGTAGCTATAGGTACAACGGTTGTACCAATAGATGGGATGCCCTCATCATGCTCCCCTTCTTCAATTGAGGTCGTCCTCGATGCAATCTCATCTTCCTGACCAAAGTAAGGCTTCAAATCTGCAATGTTAAATGTAGGACTAACCGTACCAAAAGCTGCAGGCAGCTCAAGTTTATATGCATTATCATTTATTTTCTCTAACACCTTAAAAGTACCAGTAGCGCGTGGCATTAACTTATACTTGCACAAATCAGGAAAACGATCTTTTCGCAAATGCAACCAAACAAGATCACCGACATCAAACACAACATGCTTTCTTCCTCTATCCCCAACAAGTTTGTACTTAGCATTCATGCATTCTATGTTGTATTTAGTAGTCGCATGTAATTTTAATATCATTTCAGCACATTATGTTGCATCCAAATTATTTTGCACCCAAGATGGTAATGGCCATAAATCAATAGGTGCACGAGGAAAAAAACCATACAAAATCTCAAATGGGAACATCTTTGTGGTAGAATGCAACGAGAGATTATAAGATAATCAATATGTGGTAAACATTCCTCCCACAATTTTAAGTTCTTTTTAAAACAGCCCGCAACATAATAGACAAAGTTCTATTGACTACTTCAGTTTGTCCATCAGTTTGGGGATGACATGTAGTACTAAACAACAATTTAGTCCCCAACTTATCCCATAAACATCTCCAAAAGTGGCTAAGAAATTTAATATCATGACCAGAAACAATAGTATTTGGCACACCATGTAAACAGACAATTTCACGAAAGAACAAATCATCAATATGCGCATCATCGTTAGTTTTGCAACAAGGAATAAAGTCTTCCATCTTAGAAAACTGATCCACAACAACAAAAATGCTATCCCTCCCCTTCTGCATACGAGGCAATCCCAAAACAAAGTCCATAGAAATATCCTCCCAATGGACACTAGGAACAGGAAGAGGCATATATAAACCATGTGGATTAAGGCGAGGCTTAGCTTTTTGATAAGGAGTGCAACATGCCACGAATCTCTCAACATCTCGACGCATGCATGGCCAAAAGAAGTGTGCGGAAATAATATCCTCCGTCTTCTTGACACCAAAGTGACCCATCAATCCTCCTCCATGCGCCTCCTATAACAACAAAAGATGAACGGAACTACCTGGGATGCATAAATTGTTAGCACGGAACACAAATCCATCATTGAAGATGAATTTGTTCCATGTTCTACCATCTCTACAATTCTGCAACACATCTTTAAATTCAACATCATGCACATATTTTTCCTTAGTAGTTTCCAATCCAAATATTTTGAAGTCAAGTTGAGATAACAAAGTATAACAGCACGAAAAAGCATCAATAATAACATTATCTTTACCCTTTTTGTGTTTGATAGCATAAGGAAAAGACTCAATAATTTCAACCCACTTTGCATGGCGACAATTCAGCTTAGCTTGACTATGAATATGCTTCAAAGATTCATGATCAGAATGTATAACAAATTCTTTAGGCCATAAATAGTTTTGCCAAGTTTCTAATATCCGAACCAACGCATATAATTCTTTATCATAAGTAGAATAGTTCATATTAGCCCCACGCAATTATTCACTAAAATATGCAACAGGTTTTCCCTCTTGTAATAACACACCTCCCAAACCAATTCCACTAGCATCACATTCAAGCTCAAAAGTGTTATTAAAATCAGGAAGTTTGAGCAATAGAGCATGTGTTAACTTATCTTTCAATATCATGAAGGAATGTTGTTTTGCATCGCCCCAAACAAAGGGCACATCCTTCTTTGTAAGTTCATTCAGTAGCACAGCAGTTCATCCAAAATCTTTTGCAAAACGCCTATAAAAACTAGCGAGGCCAAAAAAACTCCTCACTTATGTGACCTTCTTGGGTTGCGGCCAATTCTCAGTTGCTTCAATCTTGGCTGGATTCACTTCAATACCCTGTGATGTAACAACATAGCCAAGAAATGCAACTCGATCGGTGCAAAAGATGCACTTCTCAAGATTACCAAACAAACGTGCATTGCGTAAAGCATTGAAAACAGCACGCAAATTTTCCAAATGATCCTCTAAAGATCTGCTATAAATCAGAATATCATTAAAGTAAACTTCCACAAAACATCCAATGAAACTACGTAAAACTTCGTTCATTAATCTCATGAATGTGATGGGTGCATTAGTTAAACCAAAGGGCATTAATAACCACTCATATAAACCAAACTCAGTTTTTAATTTTTGGTCCATTCATCTCCTAATTTCATATGAATCTAGTGGTAACCACTACGCAAATCAACTTTAGAGAACATGGTCGAGCCACTCAATTCATCAAGCATGTCATATAAACGCGGTATATGATGACGATAACGAATATTAATATTATCGATAGCTCTAAAATCAGTACACATGCACGAAGAACCATCTTTCTTAGGTACCAAAATAATAGGAACATCACATGGTCTAAGAGACTCACGAATGTGATCTTTGTCGAGTAGTTCCTGAATTTGGCATTGTATCTCCTTTGTCTCCTTCGGATTGGTTCTATATGGTGCATGGTTGGGAAGCATGGCACCAGGAATTAGATCAATTTGGTGCTAAATTCCTATAATAGGAGGTAGTCCTGGTGGCATCTTAGGTGGAAAAACATCCTCATATTCCTGCAAAATGTTAGCAACAACAGCTGGCAAAGAGGGAGGCATATCCTCAAATGAAAATAAAACCTCTTTGCAGACAATTGCATAACGTTGAGTATTGTTCACATCTAGTTCAAGAATATCAATTTTATTTGCAAGCATGCATGGACCTTTCAAACGAATTTCAGTACTATGTTTAGAATCTGATTTAGTGGTATTTGGTGGTACAAAATATGCAGCAACAATCTGATTCTCACTTTTGTGTTTATCCTCAGTTTTAGCTCTACTATCTCTAGCAAGATCATCTTTTAACTTTTTTCCAGCAGACATAGGTTTGATACCAATTTTCTTCCCATCATGCATAAGATAATAATGATTAGTTTTACAATTATGAACAAATTCTATATCAAATTTCCAAGGTATACCAAGTAACAAAGAACAAGCTTGCATTGGCACAACATCACAATCAATAAAATTAGAATATGAACCAATAGTAAAATGCACACGTACTGCTTTTGTTACCTTGATCTTATGAGAACTCTCAAACCATTGGATATAATATGAATGTGTCTGTTTTCTTGTTGGGAGAGCAAGCTTCTCTACCATGTCAACACTAGCTAGATTATTACAACTCCTCCATCAATAATGATCCGTATAGCTCTTTCCTTGATAATGCCTCATGTTTGGAACAGGTTGTGGCATTGATCATGCTCAGCTTTGCTCAACTTCACACTGAACACATGTTGTGCAACTAAGATCTTGTATTGATCATCGGTTTCAGCTCCCATTACCTCCATCTCTTCTTCAGAATCAGAATTATCCCCATCACGTGCAACAATAAGAGTTAATGTATCGTCATCAAAATCACTTGCTGAATCATATTCACCATCATCACACACCATCATAACACGCTGTGTTGTTCACATCTTCTCAATAAGACCATATCCCCAGCATTTGCAGCATTGTATATCTTTTGTCTTTCCTGTTGAGGCCATAGAAGAAGAACTACGAGCAGGGCCATTGGATGATGGCGGAGGACCAGAAGAAGGCGTTATAGATGAAGGCGTGGTGGCTTTGGACATGGTAGGTGCTGGTGGCATACCACACAAAGGAGGCACTGATTGTCGGGATGTCCATGATGATGTATGACCTGCAGAATTGTTAGACCTTCTCCATGGTGGTTGATGATCCTGCACTTGACGTTTAGCTTTGCAAGCAAGATGAAACAAATGAGTAATGGTACGATATTCCTTATAGTCTAAGATGTTTTGAATATCCTTATTTAAACCAAGATAGAAACGAACCATCATTTGTTCTGTATTTTCAACAATACCAGCACGAACCATCCCAGTTTTCAATTCCTAATAATATTCTTCTACATAATTTTTTTCTTGTTCTAAATCAGTCAATTTCTTTAGAAAATCTCTTTGATAAGTTGGTGGTACAAAACAAACACACATAGCAGATTTTAAAGCAGTCCAACTAGTAGGAACATTAGCATGATTTAAGAAACAATATTCAGACCACCAAAGTGAAGCAAAATCTGTAAACTCGCAAATAGTAATACTAACACACATATTCTCAGGATATCTTGATGTAGCCCGACCTACGGTGTTACCACATCAAGGTCTCCAACTTATGCCAAGTCGTCATGGACTCCAAAGGTGAATCCTATCATCTTTGAGATCCCACTTCCTACCCCATTAAATGGTATACTACTTCATACTCCATCCTATGACCATGATAGGTTCACATTGACAAGTACGGAGGCAAGGGAGGAAGCCCGGGGACTCATGCCCGACAAGACGGAGGCTTGGCAGAGGAGACGTAGGAGACAGAAACAAACCAACGGTAGAACCAGCGAACTAGTTTCCATGCCGGAATTCTCGGCGCCAACTTCGGCAGACTAGACACCGCGCCGACAGGACCGGCGACCGCTAGACCAGACCGGCGCCCCACCGGAAGTGCCTACAGAACTCCATTTTGGCGAAAGCGCCGGAATAACCGGCGATGACCAGAACTTTCGACAACAGATCCGGCACTGTCGGACTTACGGGCCGGTATTTCCTGTCTGTGCACGGATCTAGGTTTGATGCCCTAGAATATTCCCCTTTACTTACCTCTTTGCCTAAACTACCCCATGCTAGTGGCTGGCCTATAAATAAAGCCCCCACCCCTCTTGTATCCCTAGGAATAGATGATATACTAAAGACACCCCTTTGTGGAATCTCTAGTTTTGCCTCATCCCCTTAGCAAAGGGGACCGACTATCGTCACCACCTCGTTGGAGTTTTCATCGCGCCTCCCTCGTTGTACAAGGCCTACGTTTGCGTGTGCGTGAGCATAGTTATTAAGACCCTCTCCAAGGTGTTCTTCCCTCTATGCTTGGGATCGAGGGAACACATTGACTGGTCTTTCCTTGCGAGGATTCTATCAGACCGGCGGCCACCGGCGGGAGCAATCGGCCTTTTATCTTGTGAGTTTTGCGTGTGTTCATCGTGTTCTTCGCGAGGTGTGCGTCCACTTCTGCTACATTCTCGCTTTCCCATTAATTTGACCATGAGATCTTTAAAGATCGGGCCACCCACGAGGTTAGCCCTCAATATCTGGTATCAGGAGCTTTTGGTTGCCACATATTTCTCCCCTTTTTGGTATTTTCCCCATAAATTCAAAAAATTCCACCAAAAAATAGCCCCAATTTGTGTTTTGGATTGATCCGTGATTTGAGTGTGCTTTGGTAGGTTTTGATGCGTGGATTACTTGCTAAACTTGTTGATCCACCTCCCCCTGCGTTTCCATGGCCTAATTCCTTGATTTCCCCTTCAGATCTGAAGTTGTCCATCATGTTTTTCTGCAGAAATAGAGTTTTTTGCATCCCAGAACTCGTTCCGGTGCCAGGTCTGGCGGACCAAACTTGAAACCGGAATTTTCGGTGAGAATTCCGATGAACCGGTCCCGCCACTAGAATTTCCGGCTCCAATTCTGGTCCGACCGGTTTTGTTGCCAACTGCTTCAGCTCCGCACTGTTTTGAACATAACTTTTGCATACAAACTCGGATTTTGGTGTTCTTTAGCTCGTTTCAAAGAGGAGAAGGAGATATAAAACATCATCCAAGTGGTTCATGTTATCTACTCCATCCAACTTCCGTGAAAAAGGAAGAATCCTACAATAAATGGTGAAGATCAGCGAGGAAAAGTATATACATTCCGCGACTTCTCCCCACTTGCATTCCTTTGTGAGCTACACTACCTATGTGATCAACAAACACCTATTGAGACTAGTTCCTCCTATGATTGCTTGGGCTATGCACATTTGATACTTTTAGAATTCAGAGGAAAAGTTGTGAGCGCGTTATCTCGTATAGTTATCTTGTATAGTTGTGGGCACAAGGAAGAGGAAAGTGAAAAAGAAAAAAAAAGAAAAAAAAGATTGATACAAAAAGAAAAAAGAAAAGGAAAAGAAAAGGAAAAGAAAGAAAGAAACAAGTGCCTCATAGAATAGGAAGCGCAAGCTCGATGAACATCATATAGGTGGTACTTATTGTGCATATCTTGTAGCCCACCAATTTTTTCTTGTAATAGAACTAGCGTCCCTCCTTGCACTTGTGCGACACGAGCTTATAGACTTCACTAGATAAGCATTTGGTTTTTAGCTCACTTTCTCCCTCGCACGGGTCCCATTTATCCCACCGTGTGTGTTTCCTTATACATAATTCCTATCTTGTGGATTGACTTGTTTTGCTTTTGTGATCATCGTGCTTCTTTATTTGTCATTACAATATCTTGATTTCGGATTGTTCTTGGACATGCCATCTTCCATACCTATCCACCATAAGCTTTGTGTGTGTCTTTTTAGTGGTTAGTTGGTTTTGATTGCTCTCAAGTGTGGCCACTTGAAAAATACTATCTTCCAAGGTAAAGTAAGGTTTGGCGTTGCATCCCAACCCCCCGACCACTTCCATATACACCACTTGGTCTTGTGAATCATGTCTAGGGACTCCGGAGCTGAGGATGATTTCTATGAAGAATCCATGATGAGCCACCATGCATATGCCTCCACAAGCATGGATGACATGATGGAGCACTACACCGACAATGGCTCTAGATGCTTGGGTGATATGGAGTACTACAACAACAATGACTCCCCAAGCATGGACAACTTCAAGAATGACAAGAAAAAGCTCCTCAAGTCGCGTCGACCAAGACGGAGCCTCCACCTTAAGAGCGCCAAGGTTCACCATGAATGGAAAAGTTCCAAAGCACCCTCAACAACTTCAAGAAGCACATGGACACCAACTTCACCAAGAACATGAGCATCCTCGCCAAAATTAATGAGTCCACCTCAATATTGCACCACAAGCACAAGAAGAGTGCCAAGGACAAGAATCATCGTTGTGAGCGTCATGTGGATGACCAAGTGCGCCACCTACATCAACCTTTGGCAAGGCACGCTAATGACCTCCATCGACACCATCAAAAGGCACCTTCCACTACTAGTGCCACCACCAAAATGGCACCAAGAGCAATATTTCTTCCGCGCCATCAAGCTTCAACGCCCAAACATGATGTCCTAGATGACGCATGCAACTTCATGGATGAGGAAGATCAAGACCTCTGCTTCACCAAGTTGGACGAGTATGTCAAGAGGATGTCTACACAAGCCAAGGTGGTCATGGAAGAGGATGAGCAAGCGACAAGTCAAGAGTCTACACTTCAAGATGGAGGAAGCCAATGCCACATATGTGATGAAGTCGATCCAAGCACAGCTCTCGACAACAACATGAGCCTATTTCCACCACTACAACAAGATGGTGACATGATGGTCGAGCATGGGATTTTCCCTTCGACTATGGAGACGAGCGATGACCATCTTATGGCATCCAACTTTGCAGTCAATAGAGTTGAGAATGGTGAGCATGGGACTTTCCGTTCACTAAAGGAGGCACATGGAGTTGAGAGAACCAAGCATATACCTATATGCTTGAGTGATGATGTGGTAACAATACCATGTGAGTATGAGAGCCACTTAGCCCACTTGAGTGAGAACAAGAGTGAGATGAGTGACTCCACCATACGTGAGTTGAGTGCTTCCACTTGGAGAGCATGAGAAAGACACCGAGTGAGTTGAGAGTGTAGTTGATAGGTCATGTGAGGCCATTTTTATTTCTAACGACTTACCCTCTACCTCTAGCGTGTTTTCTCATGTTGTGCTAGGTTCCATGGATCAAGAAGCGCCAAGCTTGGAGATGATGATGCCTCCGACCGAGAAGATGAACATGGTGGATGAAGCTAAGGCCATCCCCATACAAGAAGAACAAGTCACCCACATGGAGGCCAACACTACCACAACACCCACTTTATATGAGAGGTATGAACAAGGTAAGAATACGGGTGTTCATGATGCCATGATCCCACTAGTGGACATGATGATTTGTGATGATTTGCATGCTATGGATGATACTTGTGACATGACATATGTTCCACTATTATTCCCAAGTGTTAATTTTGCTATGCATCATGATGACCATGTGGAATCCCTTTATTGTCATGATATTGCTTACACTTTGTTGAACAATTTCTCTTTCCAATTTTTTGCTTGCAATGATGTTAAAAACAGTACCCCTCGGACCATGCTTTGTCATGGATGTTTTACAATTTCTCCCGTTGTTTGCAATAAGATGAATAGTTGCTTTTTCACTTATTTTGCTTGCAACAATAATTCTCATATGATTTCTATTGAGATGGCCCCCATAGCTTTCTCAAATTTTGGAGATTTTGATGAATTCCATGATAAGCATGTTCCTCACTTGCATACTAACCATGCATCTATTTTAGACTTGATTGATATTAATGGTGATGTGCACAAGAAGAGATATGTCATGATAGATGATGTATTTCTCTACCATGCACACATGTTCTTCCTTTTGTTTATGATGTGTGTAGGTACTCACACGATCATGTCAACCTCGGTTGAGCACGAGTTGACAAAAAGATCTATAGAGAGCATCCTCCAAGTGAGTTCAAGATTGAACCCAGCTTTGATACCTTTTGCATGCTCTGCATCTTTCATGTTAACAAAAAATGTCTTTTCCTATGGTTAGCTTGCAAGCATGTTAATGGTATTCTTCCACCTTGTGACAATCATGTTTCTTTCCTATTGGATATTGATGCTTTGTGTGTTGCAACAAAAATGTTGAACAATTTCTCTTTCTGATGTTTTGTATGCAACCATAATGCCATTATGAGCATGTATTGTCATGAGAGATTCCAAGTATCTCTTATAGTTGTTGCATCAAACATAAGGATGTATTTCTCTTTCATTTGGTATGTTCACAAACACGTTGCTTTTTTCCAGTTGTGATACTCCTATGCCCATGAGCTTTGTGTTTGATGATTTGTGTGTGGCATCCAACATATTGAACAATTTATCTTTCGAATGGTTGGTTTGCACATATAATTTTTGGATATCTTTCCTCATGTGTTTTTGCCAAATTCTCGTATTCTCGCATCAAAGATGTTGATCCATACCTTAATCAATTTCTTTGAGTGCCACACTAAGAAGTTCTATGGAGTTTTTGAGTTCCCACATTTGGATGATGTTCAAATAATTCCCATGCACTTTGACCTTGCATATGCATTCCTTTTGCTATACTTGAGCTATGCTAATAGTGTTGTGAACAAGAATGGACATGCCACAAATGACTTGCTCCTATATCACACACAAACATATGTGTCTTGACATCCTCAAGTGTATGCATGTCAACCTCTACCAACCATAAGTTGACAAGACGAACCATAGAGAGTTACCTATGGCTGCCCTTCAATGAGCTATCTCTACATCCTAAGCTGACTTCACTCTACTTGAGGACTCATGCTATAAGCCTCAAGAATTGTCTACTCTTTGAGTGTTGCTTCTCTTTTGTTGTGAGCTTTGTAGGATTCATGGAAAATGAAGAAACATTGAAGTGTTGTCAAGTAAATCTTCCTTAGGAAGACTATATGGTGAACCCAAGGATCAAGAAAGTCTCTCGAATACTTCTACTTTGTGATGAGAATGTAGAGTCGAGGACGGATCTTTTTGAAGGGGGGAGCTAATGTAGCCCGACCTACAGTGTTACCACATCAAGGTCTCCAACTTATGCCAAGTCATCATGGACTCCAAAGGTGAATCATATCATCTTTGAGATCCCACTTCCTACCCCATTGAATGGTATACTACTTCATACTCCGTCATATGACCATGATAGGTTCACACCGACAAGTATAGAGGCAAGGGAGGAAGCTCGAGGACTCACGCCCGATAAGACCGAGGCTTGGAAGAGGAGACAGAGACAAACCGGCGAACCAGTTTCCACACCGGAATTCTCGGCGCCAGCTCCGGCAGAACGAACACCGTGCCGACAGGACCAGCAACCGCTGGACCAGAACGGCGCCCCACCAGAAGCGCCTATAGAACTCCATTTTGGCGAGCGATTGGAATAACCGGCCAGAAACTTTCGACGATAGATCCGACGCCATGGGACTTATCGCCGGTATTGCAAGTCTGCGCATGGATCTGGGTTTGATGCCCTGGAATATTCCCCTTTACTTACCCCTTTTCCTAAACTACCCCATGCTAGTGGCTGGCCAATAAATAGAGCCCCCACCCCCTCATGTATCCCTAGGCATAGATGATAGACTAAACACACCCCCTTTGTGGAATCTCTAGTTTTGCCTCATCCCCTTACCAAACGGGGCCGACTATCATCACCACCTTCTTGGAGATTGCATCGCACTTTCCTCGTTGTACAAGGCCTACATTTGCAAGTGCGTGAGCGTAGTTGTCAAGACCCTCTCCAAGATGTTTTTCCTCTCCGCTTGGGATTGAGGGAGCACGTTGACCGATCTTTCCATGAAAGGATTCTATCGGACCAGTGGCCACTGGCGGGAGCAATCGACCTTGTATCGTGTGAGTTTTGCATGTGTTCATCATGTTCTTCGCGAGGTGTGCATCCGCTTGAACTACCTTTTTCCTTACCCCTCGCTTTCCCATCAATTTGACCATGAGATCCGTGAAGATCGGGCCACCCACGAGTTGTCCCTCAATATATCTTAAACATGCAAAACATTGATATGCTTCTAATTCCAATGTAAGATATGCATCAGGATTATATCTACCCTCAAAAGGTCTAATATTTAGCTTAAGATTTGCAACATGATCATCAGTATGTACCGGTGGTTGAGCATTGCGGTAGTAATGCCGAGGATGGCCAACAAGTTGTTCGACATACTCATTAAACTCATCCTCATCTTCATACTCGTACTCACCATCCTCTTCGTATTCCACGAAAGCGTCAGCATGGTGGCGGCGGCAACTGGTGGTGCAGCCTCTTCGACGGTTGGTGCAGCATCTTCGGCGGTTGGAGCATGAGGTGGTGCAGTTGCAGCAGGAGCAGACGAACTAGTAGTATGGTGTCCCACGAGTGGGACGCGTCGTGCAAGTCCGACGTTGTCGGGTAAACTCCACTGAGGATGTAGCAACAGGTGTAGGTAACCTGTTGAGGATCTCCTGAAACTTGGTGTCGAGCTTGTCGTTGAAGGATTTCTCTAGCCCTTCTATCTTTTCAATGGTTTTTTGAGATTCAGGTCAACATCCTCCAGTCTTGAATCAACATCTTGCACACGTCCTACCAAAAGGTTGGTGAAGTGAGCATGCATGTCTTCATTCGTCATGTTGCCGGTTCAAGAGGTATACCTGCCATGGTTAGTCCTTAAAAGCACATGTGCATATGCCTACGTGTACAAAAATATGGTGGAAACACGCGTAATACGTCAAGAAATATACAAAGCTCTTACAAGTTCTTACCAAACAGGAGGAAACGGTGATGTGCAACCGCAAGGATCAGTGGTTCTAGAGATTGAACCGGGTGATTACCAAGAGTCGACACAATGCAAGTGGAGAAATTTGTGGAGCTCTGAGAAGGCTTAGCAAAGGAGGTTAGCAATTATCAAAACAACAATGCAAGGTTGAAAAGATGATCAACAACGTTACCGTGTTGGTCCTAGGCTAGACCATACTAGAGACGTGAGCCTAAAGCAATAACGATGTCACGACGTGGCACAACGAGCAATGGTGTGATGATATGGTGCTTTGAAAAGTGAACCGAGATGTCTAAAATCACTATGATCGCGAGTGTCTAGAACTGATCTACGGGGTCTAAAAACAGGATAGCCTCAAAATGTTTTGTCGAAAATTTTCTATCGTGCTCTAGAAAACGCGTAGGCGCCAAAAAAATGTCGCTATAACGGCCGATGGGGAAAAGTGATCCCTATGGCCGAAAACTAGTATAGCCAGAAAGAATTTCAGAGTCGTTTCTAGACTTTTTTGCTCTCCTTCTTGACTTGTAGCCGGAACTTTAACTCAGCGGAATTAGATTACAGCATGGAATACAATATGGAAGGAAAGAAAAATAACAAGGAAATAACAACTCTACTCGGACTCGTGCCACGATAGGAAAAGTGATCGGATCCGTGTCGCGGTAGGAAGGCGGTGGTGGAGTCTAGGGTTTATTATGGTAGGGGTATATGGCGGTGGAATATGGTGGTGTATGTATGGCAATGATGGTGATCTGCGAGCATGGTGGCAGTGACTAATGTGACCACTCCAAGGGACGAGACACTAAGACCAGTAACTCGACGAGACGATGCAGACACAAATTCAATGATGAAAAACTAAAAAGTCAATGCAAGGCGGAGATTGGTGATGGGATAGATCTAACTCTAATTGTATTTTTTCCTTTTTCATGGGTTATAAATAAAACATATCTACACTAGGAAAAACTGTAAATCTCACTGAGCAACCTGAAATCTGATACCACTTGATAGGGCAAAGGTGTCTGATCTTTTGGTGAGATGGGGATAGTTGATTTGGGTGGAGTTCGGACTTGACGATCCGACTACACATGTGAGCATGAGCACCAATTCCATCGCTAGGCCAATCTCCTAGAGGTTACCGATCTTGTAGAAGCACGATCAGCTTGAACAGCGAGGGTCTTAATTCCTACCTAAAATCGAGAACAAGTAATAACTAATACTGCAATCAAGATATTGCATATATAGATGAAAGTTTTATTGAATAAGGTGGGATCCTAAATAGGTGCGAAGTACAGGAGGTCTCTGTGACACTCAAGCCTTGGCGAAGTTGCAATGTTGGCTAACTTTTAGTCTAAACAAAATTTGAGTCTAAAAGTGATGGCTACGGGGGTATTTAAGGAGGAAAATGTTGGATTTCAGCGAGCCATAGGTATGGTGGCCGAACCGAACCCTGGAAGGCCTTTTCCCCTCAAATACGGACTCTAGAAAGTGCCTATTTTAAATCCTGCGAAAATAACATGGGCCTAGCTCAAAATAAAGGTGACGCAGCACCATATCAAGCTATGGACGAATCTATGAAGTAATATTCTTGAATATTTCGTCCAAGTCTTCAATCATCATTATGGTGGCTTCAAAGTTCTGAAATCTCCACTTGTGGCGTCCTCTTCAATCCTCACGTGCTTGTTGCCATCTCCATGCATGTTCATGCTCCAATGCATGTCTCTCTCGTCCATGCTAGGTCCATCATTCCTAAGAGTAACAAACACATCTGATTTAGGCAACATCATATTCTCATGTATATGAGGAATAGTTCCAAGAAACAAAAGTACCTGATAGTTAAGTTGCTTGGCACGAGCTCGAGTGATAGGTCCTTGTATTTGTGTAGGTGTAGGTACAACGATTGTATTAATAGATGGGATGTCATCATCACTATGTTTGGCAACGGTCATGGTGATGGACATGGAAGACGTGGTGGTCCTCATGGAGGCCGTGAACGTGGATTCGCACCCATCAGTCCTCAACATTTTCCTCTACCAGCTGCACTGCCTGATGATGGATTGGGTAAGCCCAAATTCTCCATACTCAGATTTGAAGGATGTCGTGATGTTGAAGAATACCTCACCTGGGAGCTGAAGATAGAGAAATTATGGCGCTTACATGACTACACTAAAGAACAAGCTTGCTAGTTCAGTGTTCGATGGTTATGCATTGAGATGGTGGGATGGCATTGTACGAGCAAGGAAAGAAGATGGTGATCCGCCTATCATTACTTGGCGCACCATGAAGGAGGTTATGCGAGCTTGTTTTGTCCCTCCTAATTATTTGCGTTATCTCTTTGACAAGTTTCAACAAATAAAGCAAGGTTGATATGGGGTGGCCCGATCTTCTCAGTAAGTGAGGTGGATATATGATGATAGTAGGTGGAGATAACTTGTATGCCGCTTACAAACCTCTCGATCAATTCCTGATGCCAATGCAACAACTCTCAACCCTTGTAGATATTCACAACTCCACACACTTGCGCACATAGCCGCTAACCACGTAGCGGTTTGCAATCTTCCAATTCCCAATGGAACAATAGAACACACGAAACTTGCAATTGGATAAATCCCAATGGATCAATTAATCGCACTTGATTGATAGTAGAAAAACACGTGATCGATACGAATTGGTGATGGGGTTAAATTAGATGCAAGGAGCAACTCAACGAATCTAGGGTTTACTTTAAACATGGTCTAAACTGAGCTAAGGGGGTGTTCCAGGGCTTATAAGGAAACAGGGATGTGTTCGACTCAAACTGATACAAACCGACTCGGACCAGATTTGGTCGGTGGCCGGACATTCTAGCTAGCACGCAACGGATATTCTGGCAAGGCCGGACACTCCGGTTGGAGTGCGCCGGACATTCTGGTCCTGGTAGAAACTTCGGAGTTTCCGGCCAGGGTCTGGGTGGCTTCCAATTTGGCCTTTAGAATGGCTGCCACCTCGATGCTTCTCGTTCAGGCCGAAGTGTCCGGGTGGACTCGGCCGAACATTCCGGTTCTTCTAGGAAATTTTGCGTCTTTCTTTTTGATGATCTTCTCCTTGCTCCATGCGCCTGCCTCCTGCTCCTCCCTCGCACATCCATGGATGATCATCACGCCGGGCTCCTCTTGCATCATCCCTTCTCCTCCTCGCGCCATACTTGTTTCTTCATCAAACCTGATCATACATAAGTGCAACGACTTAGGAAGTATAAAATTATCGTTAACAAAACATCAGAGTCATTTAGGAATAAATTCACATGTTGTTCAAGTAGCTTGGCACAAGCTCTAGTAATAGGTCCCATCCTGATCTCATTGGACTTGGTCTTGGCAGCAACATCGACAACTTCATTAGGAGTTGGAGATAGAAAATCAGTAGGGATGTCCTCATCATCTCCCCTCTTTAAAAGGCGTCGACCTCAACGCTCCAAGGTCTTCTCCGTCATGTGGTTTCAAATTAGCAACATATAAACTAGCACTGACAACTCCAAATACATCTTGAGGAATATCTACCTTGTAGGCATTATCATTGATATTGTCAATCACTTTGTAAGGACCAGCACCACGTGGAAGTAACTTGGATTTACGAAACTCCAGAAATTTGTCCTTGTGAAAGTGTACCTAAACCATATCTCTAGGTTGAAACAACACCTCCTTGCGCTTCTTGTTAGATCTCTCAACATTGATCTTGCCCTTCTTTTCAATAGAATCTTTTGTCTTAACATGTATCTTCCTCACAAAATTTGCTCTCTTCAATGCTATATTGACTCTCTTTTGGATAGGAAGAGGCAGCAAATCAAGTGGTGTAATGGGTTTGAAATCATAGACCACCTCAAAAGGACAAAGCTGTGTGGTAGAGTGAACCGCCTGGTTATAAGCAAATTCCACATGCGGCAAACACACCTCCCAGTCAGTAAGATTCTTCTTGATCATAGCTCTCAACAATGTCGACTGTGCTCGGTTCACCACCTCCGTTTGACCATCGGTTTGGGGATGGCAAGTAGTGCTGAATAGTAACTTCGTCCCCAGCTTTCCCCAAAGTGTGTTCCAGAAGTAGCTCATGAATTTCACATCACGGTCAGACACAATCGTCTTTGGTACTCCATGTAGACGCATGATCTCCCTGAAAAACAGGTTAGCAATATGCGACACATCGTTGCTTTTATGGCAGGCAATAAAGTGTGACATCTTAGAGAATCTATCCACTACCACAAAAATTGAATCATGGCCTCTTTTAGTTCTAGGCAAACCTAATACAAAATGCATGCTTATATCTTCCCATTGTGTAGTAGGTGTAGGTAATGGTGTATACAAACCGTGAGGCTTCAACTTGGACTTTGACTTATTGCAAGCAATGCATCTCTTGACAAACCTATCCACATCACGCGTCATCTTAGGCCAAAACATGATCAGCGAGCATGCGTAGCATCTTCTCACGCCCAAAGTGACTCATTAATCCTTCATCATGTGATTCATGTAGCAACAATAAATGCATAGACGACTCTGGAACACATAGTTTGTTAGCACGAAACAAATACCCATTATGAATGTGAAATTTATCCTATGCCTTACCAATATTACACAAACGACATGGTTCGGCAAAATCATGGTCAGTTGCATACACATAACATAAACTCTCTAAACCAGGAACTTTGATATCCAATTGTGTTAATAACATGTTCTTCCTAGATAGAGCATCAACAACAACATTATCTTTTCCCTTCTTATGTTTAATAATGTATGGAAAAGACTCAATGAACTCAACCAACTTAGCAAGATGCCTATTCAAGTTAGATTGAGCTTTCAGATATTTTAAAGCTTCATGATCAGAATGTATGATATATTCTTTTGGCCACAAATAATGTTGCCAAACCTTAAGAACTCTAACAAGCGCATAAAATTATTTATCATATATAGGATAATTTAACTTTGCACTAGAATTTTTTTTAGAAAAATATGCAATGGGACGACCCTCTTGCATCAACACACCACCAATTCCTATGCCACTAGCTTCACATTCAATTTCAAATTGCTTAGAAAAATCTTGTAGTGCAAGCAAAGGTGCCTAAGTTAACAATCATTTCAGTTCATCAAAAGCATGGTCTTGGACTATGCCCCACACAAAAGGTACACCTTTCTTAGTTAATTCATTCAAAGGTGCAGCAAAAGTACAAAAGTTTTTCACAAAACGTATATAGAAACCAGCTAGACCATGGAAACCTCGTGCTTGACTCACACTCATGGGAGTAGGCCAATTTTGAATAGCTTCAATTTTAGATTTTTCTACTTATACTCCATGTTTGGAAACAACATATCCTAGAAATATGACCTTATCTTTGCAAAATGTACACTTTTCAAGATTACCATAGAGCTTAGAATCTTGTAACACTTGCAAGACTTGTCTAATATGATCACTATGTTCATGTTTATTGCGGTTGTAGATTAATATATCAACAAAATACACAACCACAAACTTGCCAATAAAATTCCTTAAGACATGGTTCAATAATCTCATGAAAGTACTAGGTGCATTATGTAACTACCTCGGTGAATTATGCTCTTAGTTACATGCATGGATGAGTGAAAATGGTTAAAATGGTACGGTGGGGCCAAGGATCTCACGGATCCCCGTTGCCGGAATCTCTACACCGAGTGATCATTGCCAACATCGTCCGTCTCCTCCACCCAGTATCCATCTTGCGAGTATACCTGTTCATCTGAATCAAACAATTTATCGTATGAGACCCTAGGGGTACTCAGCAAGTCTTTATGCCTCTAAAGGGGACATAACCTGGGGTGACGCAATTGTAGCAAAAGATAATAACTAACAAGTCTATAGATACTCGCTAACCATCCGCCTAACCAAAGATAGACGGATGTCCGTTAATTAAGAACAACAGTTATAACAGTATAATTAACAGATCCATCCTCCTTCTCGCTTACCAACGAGAAAGCGGACGAACAACCCCCCCATCCGTTGGCAGTTTTATTAACCATTCCATGAGTGTTGCACTATTTACTAGTCAGGTACTTAGTCAAATTAAAAGTGGTACTTTAGTTATACTTGTCTATGATCGAGAAACTGTGCTCCAAGTCGTCCATAACCGCGGACACGGCTTTCAGAAAGATTTACCTAAGGGGTGCACAAATAGCAACACACACTCGATCAACCTCGGAAAAACCAAATCAAAACCCAACAAGGCATTCACGACAAAGCGATCACAGGATTCAGAAATGTTTCAGGGGGCCACCCCATTAAGCTACCCGCAACGAAGTTGGCTGACTCCGAGATAGACCCAAGGTTTGCGTCAATGGCTGTAAACGACTAGGAACCCGAAAGTGTGACTAGGCTTGTCGATACCGCGAAAACACTCCGCATCCAAAACAGTACAGGTGCTCCTCGCACAATCTTAAATAAAGCAGTAAGGCATGGCATAAGTACAGGATAGTAATAAAGCCCCAAACTACTTTGTGGACCCAAGAAATAAGAATGAATCAAGCTCCAGCTCAGGGGGGTCCACGGCCTCCCGGATGTGGATAGTGCGAATAGTCAAGGAACAGGACTCAAGTACTCGGGGTCCTACGGGACACAAGTGAGCATGAAAAACCAAATAGCAGATATTGCTCACCGGTGCCGCTTTCATTAGTTATCCCATTACTACTCCGGTTAAGTTGTTTATGTACCTCGTTATCCATCAGACACTCACATACCCTACTCATGCAGTTCTACGACTCGCATGGCTCAAACAACTCCTGTAGTAATGGCTCATGGGATGGAGGAACAAGCTTCGGTGGGGTTTAAAAGTAAAGGCTATGCAGTACTTGGGATTCAATTTAATGCAAACGCGACTCAATGATGCAAGAATAAGATAGAGGAAATAGGTACTATATGTATGCAAGCATGTGGTAGTGCTTGCCTGGCAGTTCAGTTGAAGCGAGAGAAGGATCTGGGTAGTGCTCCTAGGATTCCTGATATATCCCCTGCTCAGCGTCTATTCGAAGAAGAACCAAACAAACAAGAGCCAACATAAATATAGTGCACAAGCATATGAATTAAAATGCGACAAGCAAACAATCATGCCATGATGAATGATGCACAATTTGCATGGAAATAATGTAGCATGGCATGGGTGAGGTGTGGAGTACAAGAATAAAGCATTTTATTGAGTTTTAGTCACTTTTTATTCCCAATTAAGTTGCTGTATATTTATTATTTATATGATGCATGCTGCAATTCAGAACATGGAATGCATAGATAGAACGGGCTCGTCGCGCTGATCGATTTAGACATATTATTTGTTAAATTTGGAGTTATAAAACTAAAGTTATTAATTAATTAAGAAAAAGGGCATTTTATTGTAATTTTAATCAGCTCGAAAATTTAAAGTGCTCAAACAAGATTTTGAAAAGCATTTTTGAATTCCTCACATTTTTCTGATTCAAAAACATATATCACATGTATTATTTGGAATTATAATTTAAAAGTTATTTGAAAACAGTTATTAAATTGAATTTAAATCATTTTCTGAAAAATTTAAGTCAAACAGAAAACCAGAAAACATTTTATACCCAGGCTAGACCTAGCCCTAGTCGCTGACGAGTGGGACCGGCTGACTGGGAGAACGGCGCGGCGAAA
The DNA here is from genome assembly GCA_023614405.1 of Avena insularis. Lineage (NCBI taxonomy): Eukaryota > Viridiplantae > Streptophyta > Magnoliopsida > Poales > Poaceae > Avena > Avena insularis. The sequence goes on from CM042696.1 coordinate 251,699,231, forward strand.
AAGCTTTGTGCACCGGCACAGGGGCTAGCCGAGGAGGCCGACAGGTGGGGCCAGCGGGCTCGCAGGCCCACGTGACAGCGGCTGAGCACGCAGAGGCTGACAGGTGGGGAGCGTGCTGGATCACGGGTTGGGTGTTCAAAACTGCAGGGGCGTTTTTGTAAAATGGACAGGGAGGCTGACTAGTGGGGCTCACGAGTACCGCGGGTTGAGCGAGAGTTAACAGAGGGGGCTATTTGCAACAAAAAAAAGGGGGGGCACTGTGGATCTTCTCCTCTCGTTCTCTGACGGATCTGTCTGACTTGTGCGCTGGCAGCGAGGCAGGACTTCGATCCCGCGACACAGGGGCTCGCTGAGACGTGATAACCAGTGCGGCTGGGTGGGTGTTGTTGACAGGGAGGACTAAGCGGCCAGGTGACGGCGCAAGACGGAGAGCGCCGCCAAACGCCTGGGCGCTGGCCAGCTAGGGTTTCCTGGTGAGGCGGAGGATGTCTAGGCGGGAGAGGGACTCACCGCGGGGTGGTTGGTGGTGGCGGATCGGCTTGGGGAGCGGCAGGGCGACGTCGAGGCAGACGGCCAGCGAGAATAGGGTTTCAGCGGTGTCGCGGTGCTGCGGCAGACGTGGGGCTTCTCCTCCTCGCTAGCGCGTCAAGGGTGAAGCAGGGGGTCCTCCTCGGTCTCCTCGACCACCTCCACGTCGCCCACGCCGGCTGAATCAAGGAAGTGGCGGTGGTACTAGCGGTGACCGGCGGGAGGAGCTGGCGTCGGTGAAGCAGAAGGAGGGGAGAGGGCAGGGTCCTGGGTGGATCTGGCGATGCCAGGGCACGCGAGGCAATGGAGTAGATAGGGACGGGCTGCGGTGACGTGCGGGAGTGGGTAGAGATAAAGATGGCCTCGGCCACCTTTACTCCTCCTTCTCACGTGCTTGCTGCGGGTAGCCAGGGTAGGCGCGGGGAGGGCTGCCAGGTGGGGACGGCGTGGCTGTGGGTCTGGGACCAGCAAGGCAGGGAGAGGAAGGAGGAGGCTCGGGCAAGCTAGGTCTAGCCTCGGCTAGGGCTTAGTAGTGGGGGTAGATGGCTCGGTCTAGGGGTTGATGCTAGGGCTGGGGTAAGAGGGTAGCTGAGGTGGGGCCAGCATGGTAGAGAGAGAGAGAGAAAGAGAGAGAGGTGAGTGAGGTTAAGGGTTGGGGTTTAGGCTAGAACTAGGGTTAGAGGAAAAAAGAGAGGTGTTAGGGTTGGCATGATTAACTACAAGCTCCACCAAGTGTGGTGATGACATGGAGATAGAGATGAGAGAAAAAGTGATGAGAGAAATGATCTCACATGACCCTACATGTGTTCATGCACTTGTGAGATTAGATGAGAAGGGAGACATTGATGCACATGGCAAGGATACAAGATCAAGGTAGAAAGGGGTTTAGAGAAAAAGAGAGCTCAAGAAGATGGTCCACTTAAAATCAAATAAAAACCAAAGGAGACACATATGGTGGTGATGGTTGCATGGCCCATGCAAGGCATTAAATGCCAAGTTTTAATCTTGTAAAAACAAGGTTAATAGTCATGGCATTTATACATATACATTCCAATATATGGAAAAAAAACCATGCTAAAGGAAATAGAATTGGATCCACCCTAACCCACATGAGCTAGATTAAATGCCCAAAAGAAAATACAAGCCCATGGGTAATTAGGATGGTGGAATTACAAGGTGGTGAAAAGAAAGGTGATGGAGTTGAATAAAAGATATGCCCCCAACTCAACTTGGGCATTAAACAATATATCAATAACCAAATACAATATCAAGAGGCAAATACAATTAATAATGCATATGAGAGAAGAACCAAAGAAAAAGGGTTTTATATGATGCTCAAATGCAAGGTGGCATGATGACATGAGCATGATATAATTATGATGCAACAATTTTATATAGGAAGTAGCCATTATATTACTAAACCATGTAGCATTGCAATTGTTAGACAATTGGGATGCTACAATTAGGTAAACCAAAAGGAATTACTAACCACTCATATAAACCAAACTTAGTCTTAAAAGCAGTTTTGCATTCATCCCCTTCCTTCATCCTAATTTGATGATAACCACTACGCACATCTATCTTAGAGAAAATAGCAACACCACTCAGTTCATCTAACATATCCTCTAAACGTGGAATAGGATGCCGATATCTTATAGTGATGTTGTTTATAGCTCTACAATCTATGCACATGCGCAAAGTACCATCTTTTTTAGGAACTAAAATAATAGGAACATCACAAGGGCTTAAGCTCACACGAATATAACCTTTGTCGAGAATCACTTGTACTTGTTTCTGAATGTCCTTCGTCTCTTTGGGGTTTGTGCGATATGGTGCATGGTAGGGAAACAATGCTCCTTGAATCAAGTCAATTTGATGCTCAATACCTCGCAATGGTGGCAAACCTGCTGCTACCTCCTCCAGAAACATTAGAAACACCAAAAGAAAGAGGGGTCATATCATTAGAAACTAAATCCTCACCCTTGTATGTGAGCATACGAGACGTGGTTGTAGGATCCTCATTAAATTGTATTCTTTGGTAGCTAATATAAGGAAACTGGGCACTCTCTCATTTTTCGTTATATCACTCACAACTGTTAAATTCTCTCTCCTATCAACTAATGAAGGTGCATCCTCCAAATTGACCTCAGTTTTCTGACGAGATTCCACAATATCTTGTGGTGACATAGGTTGCAAATTGATTTTTATGCCCTTGAACTCTAAGTGATATGTATTGGCTTGGCCATTATGTTGCACGGAACAATCAAATATACACTATTGACCCAATAACAAATGACAAACCGTCATAGGAACCACATCAAAGTTAATGGAATCCTTGTACGGTCCTATCTCAAAATCAACACGCACCATGTGACTAACCTTCATCTCACCATTGTCACTTAACCATTGAATATAATACATATGAGGGTCTGGTAGATATTTCAGCTTTAGCTTGGCACATAACTCCTTGCTTGCTAAATTGCAGCAACTTCCACTATCTATGATTGCCTTGCAAGCTTTCTTTGGACCAAAAAGTGCCTTTGTTTGGAACAAATTGCATCGCTGACTTTGCTAACTAGAAGAAACATTGAGTACTCATGGGGTGTAAATAATACTAGTGGCGGTGGATGGAAAGGCATCAACACCATCACTCATGTATCCATCATCATCATCCGAAGCATTCAGATTAGAATCATCTCCTGTCTCATACTCATCGTGTTCATCAATAAGCATCACCTTTTTATTTGAACAATCCATCTTGAAGTGACCCTTGCCGCCACATGTATGACACTCCATTCCCTATTACGTGTTGTAGACATATTAGAACTTGAACCACTCGCTGCAGGAGCTGGTTTATTTGTGTTGGACACATTGGAAATCGGTCTTGTGGATGTAGACGAACGATCAGTAGGGCTTGCACTAGATGTAGGTGCATAAGAACTAGTCCGAGAGGAAAAACGTCCACTTGTGGAACAAGCTTTGAATAGATCTTCTTCGGCAAGCTGTGTTTCAGCCTCACGTGCATGATTTAATAACTCATTCATATCATGATACTGATGGTGTCGAACAATACTCGTGATGTTAAACTTCAGTCCATGGAGAAAAGGCTGCAGGGTCATCTCAATAGACTCACGTACTCTCGCTCGTTATAGAAGCATCTATGTCTCCATGTAATATTCATCAATAGCCTTAGACCCTCGCTTCACTTGTTGTAACTTGTCGAAGATAGAACGCAAATAATTCGGCGGAACAAAACAAGCTCGCATAACCTCCTTCATAGTGCGCCAAGTAACGATATGCGGATCACCATCTTTGTGCCTTGGTCGTATAATGCCATCCCACCATCGCAATGAATAACCATCAAGCTCGGAACTAGCAAGCTTGATCTTTATATCTTCATGTAGTCATGTACACGCCATAATTTCTATCTTTAGCTCCCAGGTGAGGTATTCTTCAACATCAGGTCCTCCCTCAAATCTAGGTATGGAGAATTTGGGCTTACCCAATCCATCCTCGGATTGTGCAGGTGCAGGTTGCGGGTAATGTTGAGCACCAACAAGGGCAAAGACACGTCTGCGGCCTCCATGAGCACCACCACGGCCTGCAGGGCCATCACCATGACTGTTGCCAACCACAGGGGCATCCGACCAAATTGCCATCATTGATACTAGCATCATCACCCTCAGTAGGCGGATGTTGTTGTTGTTGTTGTTGTTGTTGTCATTGTCGTCGTCGTCGTCGTCGTTGTTGTTGTTGTTGTTGTTGTCGTTGTCGTCGTCGTCGTCGTTGTTGTTGTTGTTGTTGTTGCACTAACAACCTCAAACCATCCATAGACTCTGTTAAAGCTTGTATACTTGTTTGAATTGTAATAACTTGTGTTTTGATTTCAGTGACAGTTGCGGCAGTATCGTTCACTTGCATTTGTGTGTACTACATATCTTTTGCAAGTCTGTCTGTTTTGCGAGTAACTATCCCTTGTAAATGATCTTGCAATTCTTTGTAGTCTCGCCACGTAACGGTAGTATTATCATCCTTTTTCTACATCACATGAGATTCACTAGAAGACATGATTAGTAGATTAGTGCACAAAATCAAAAATCTTTTGGTGGAACCCTCACAACTCACTCACAACTTCAAGAAAAGGAAATCTTACTATTCCAAAGTGAATTAGTAAAAGCTTACTAGCTTGGATAAATGACACGTGCATAGATGTGATGAAGTGAATACCGAGGGTACAAGAATGATCACACAAGAATGCAGGAGTATGTAGTGGAGCTGTAGGTATGGGTACCTAACTACACCAAAGCAAATCCTAGTGATGATAGTGTGACAAACACCCAAGGAAACACACACATGGATATAAACGTGGCACAACAATTTATGAATATGAATATTGCAATGGACAAGAGAGACGCTAGTAATATCTCAGAATAAAACAGGCACGTGATTCCTCAATCTATGAGTGCTTTTTTGAAACTAGGCCTCCAAATAACTTTGATATTTCTCTTTTGCTGCTTTTGTATCTATTTTTTTGTGTTTAATTATTTTTTTTGATTTATTCAACTATATGACATAGTGTAGTAGTGAAGCACACAAATTGTCGCACACAAGGCCGTATACTCTGGTATATATGAGCCGGATATTCCGGGGCAGTTGGGTAGTCTGGGATAACTTGCCGGATAGTTCGGGATGGTTTGGCCAAAACTTTTGCACTTCAAAACCCTAATGAGTAGCATGTTTAGAGAAAAGCAACTAGTCTCGTGGGTACGTTCCTAGGCACATATGTTGTAGAAAGGCTGTAGCTAAGTTGACACAAAGGTCTGCTATGTGGTCTCGGATAAGAAAAAGTAAACTACACGGAAAACGATGATGAACGATTCAAAAATAAAGAAAAAACAAAAATAACAAGGAAAACATAGACACTGCGACTCATACTGGAAGAGATAGGATCAAAGACACGACAACGACCGGCAACTAAGACTCAACTTCGATGCAATCTAGGCTATGGCAAAGACAAACCCTAACCCAAATATTTTTTATGGCCTTTTCTGTATAGGACAAAAAACAAATAACTATGGATGGATTTATGGATGCTTATCGAGGCAACGCTAGAAATCTGATACCAAGACGATATGGGATGGCCCGATCTTCTTAGTAAGCAAGGTGGATATATGATGATAGTAGGTGGAGATAACTTATATGCCGCTCATGAACCTCTTGATCGATTCCTGATGACAATGCAACAACTTTCAACCCTTGTAGATATTCACAACTTCACACACTTGCGCACGTAGATATTGACCACATATCGGTTTGCAATCTTCCAATTCCCAATGGAACAACATATCACACGCAACTTACAATTGGCTAAATCCCAATGGATCAATTAATCACACTTGATTGATAGTAGCAAAAACACCAAATCAATACGAATTATTTAAGGGGTTCAATTGGATGCAAGTAGAAACTCCATGAATGTAGGGTTTAATTTAAACATGGTCTAAATTGAGCTAAGGGGGCGTTCCAGGGCTTTTAAGGGCGACTGGAACGTCTAGAAAATGAAACAGGGACGTATTCGACTCAAAGAGATACAAGCCGACTCAGACCAGATTTGGTCGGCGATCGGACATTCCGGCTGGTACGCGCCAGATATTCCGCCTAGGCCGAACACTCTGAGTGGAGTGCACCGGACATTCCTATCCTGGCAGAAACTTCAAAGTTTCCGGCTAGGGTCCGGGTGACTTATGATTTAGCCTGCTGAATGGGTGCCACCTCGATGCTTTTTGTGCTGGCCGGAGTATCCGGGTGGACTCGGCCGGACATTCTGGTTCTTCCGAGAAATTTTACGTCTTTCTTCTTGATGATCTTCACCTCTCTCCGTGCGCCTGCCTCCCGCTCCTCCCTCGCGCATCCATGGATGATCATCACGCCGGGCTCCTCTTGCATCAGCCCTTCTCCTCATCGCGACATACTTGTTTCTTCAACGAACCTGATCCTACATAAGTGCAACGACTTAGGCAGTATAAAATTCTCGTTAATAAAAATATCACACTCGTTTAGGAATAAATTCACCTGTTGTTCAAGTAGCTTGGCACGAGCTCTAGTAATAGGTCCAATCATGATCTCATTGGACTTGGTCTTCGCAACAACATCAACAACTTCATTAGGAGTTGGAGATAGCAAATCAATAGGGATGTCCTCATCAAAGGTTCCATGACTGTTGAGGATTATTACATGGAGATGGAGATGCTTCTACAACGAGCAAGAGTACATGAGCCTATTGAGTTGACCATTCTGCATTTTCTTCATGGACTTAATTATAACATTAAGAGTGTTAATAAACATGATAGATATAATGATATGAATGACTTGTTACATCATACACATGAAGCTGAAGCACAGTTTTGCCAAAGAAGCTCTATTCAAAGCTCGTTCAACAACATGTGGATGTTTTCCTCTCGGACTAGTTCGTATGAACCTACATCTAGTAAAAGTCCTATCAATCGTTCTTCTACATCCACAAGACCTACTTTCAATGTGTCCAATACAAATAAACCAAGTCCTACAGCGAGTGGTACAAGTTCAAATATGTCTACAACATGTAATAGGGACATGGAGTGTCATACATGTGGCGGCAAGGGTCACCTCAAGAGGGGTTGTCCAAATAAAAGGGTGATGCTTATTAATGAACACAATGAGAATGAGAAGGGAGATGATGTTGATCGAAATGCTTCGGATGATGATGATAGTTACATGAGTGATGGTGTTGATGCTTTTCCATCCACCGCCACTACTATTGTTTGCACTCCACGAGTACTCATTGTGTCTTCTAGTTCGCAAAGTCAGCGATGCAATTTGTTCTGAACAAAGGCACTTTTTGGTCCAAACAAAGCGTGCAAGGTAATCATAGATGGTGGAAGTTGGCGCAATTTAGCAAGCAAAGGATTTATGTGCCAAGCTGAAGTTGAAGTATCTACCGCACCCACATCCATACTATATTCAATGGTTAAGTGACAACGGTGAGATGAAGGTTAGTCACATGTTGCATGTTGATTTTGAGATAGGACCTGACATGGGTATACCCTACAGGTACTCGAGCTTGGTATATACGGTCCAAATACATACAGGCCCATGGTGTCGCCAAGGCCCAGATGGAGGGACTCGAGTAACCTACGGACTCTCAATTGCTTGAAGGACAAGAAGAAGCTAAAGATAGAAAGTTTGAAGGGGAAAACCCTAACTTGTAACCGACTCGACCTGCTACCTGAGACCTAGCCTATCTATATAAAAGCTAGGAGGGGGGGCGAGGAGGACACACGCAACCCTAGTTTCCACAACCCTTGCCAGATTGCATCTGCGCACCATTGTAACTTTCGACTCCTTCGATAATTCCACGAGCAGACAAGCAGGAGTAGGGACCTCTACGAGGCCTGAACCTGGGTAAATCCTTTGTCCCCTGTGTGCTTGTTTGCTAGCCGATAGATGTTTCCAGTGCTCCCTCCTTCTCCAAAACCCAAGTCCATAACAATGGGCATTGACGAGTTAAACCCTTGTCAATTGGCGCCGTCTGTGGGAATTGGGAGTGCTGATGTTGCGGCTTCTTCGTCCCCATCAAACGCGATCTACAACTGTGCAACCATGGAGATTCTCTAGCTTTTCGGTGCCTTCGACTTCACCGTCCACACGCCGGCTACTCGCCCGGCCTTCGAGTCGGTGGGCGACGGAATCAGCCTGGTGATTGGGAGCTTCCGCTTCTAGGTTGGTCAGATGGGCACGCTTCGCATGCCCGATCAGCCGACGGCACCGGCGATTGCCCCAGCATCATGGTTCCCTCCATCGATCGGCACCCTCAGCGAGCTCAATGCTCCGGCGGTAGTTGGGAACATGGTCAGCGACAGCAGTCGCGACTCCGATCTAAGCGATCTGGCCACTTAAGATGGAACCTACGGTTCCGGATCTGAAAGTTGTGGAAGCAACAGCTTCCCAAATCACTTCATGTGCGTCGTCATCAACGCAGGCGACACCTCTGCCAATCGCGGCAATGGTGGTAACACCGGCAACGGCACCGACCCGCCCAACGCCGCCAACGGCGGCAATGGAGGAGCAGTCGAACCCCCCCCCCCCCCCGCATAATCAAAGAGTAAACCGGCGAACGCGTCGTGATCAGGCTCAACGAGCAAGAGTGGGAACGCTGCCGCGAAGCCCTATGAGGTGCACCTCTACCCTTCGGGTCCCCTCAGGAACTACTGATGGGTTACCACTGGCTCCTAAAATAGGAATTCAAGCGCCAGAAATAAGCAATCGCGCAACTTGAGGCGCGTAAAAAGGCGGCGGACGAGTCAACCCTTCATCGCGCTGGGCTCTCCTCCTACGGAGGATCCTCCTCAAGAGGCAACGAGCATCTCGCCAGAAAGAGGCAATCGCGGATGGCCCACCTCACCGAACAAGAACGCATAGACGCCGCGAAAGTCCTCGACTTCGTCTCTATGACAGTTGACACGAGAGGCAACGTGGTTCCCAGGACGCCACAAGCCGCAGTGACAGCGGCCACCATGTACCTTCTCAATAACCAGCCACCGGCTGGAGATCCCCGAACGGCCATGCACCAATCTACGATCACGGGTCTGGGGCTAATCGAGGCCGCCCTCGACAAGGAACTGGTACCAGACCCAAAAAAGGGCAAAGCGTTAGCAAAGCGCTACTCCTCGCCCTCATCCAGCGATGACAGTCACGACCTGTCTCGGTGTCGCCGCTCACGGCGACACGATCGCGACTACGATGCACGCGATGAACTCACACAGCACAAGATCGACAAGTCAAGGGAACGACGTGCTCGATCGACTGACTCGGAATAAGAAGATGGGGAGCTCTACGGCGCCAGATGCTTCAGCAAATCCATCAGGCAAAAGTGAATGCCTAAAGGGTTCAAACTCCCATCGGAGAACCCGAAATTTGACGGTCTGCAGGACCCTAAGATCTGGCTGGAGGATCACATCTCCTCCGTCAGGCTACATGGAGGTAGTCGAAGTACTGCCATGCAATGCTTGCAGCTACAGCTGCAGGGCGCCGCCCGGGCATGGCTCAATAACCTCCCACGCGGATCCATTCACAGCTGGGATGAGCTGGTCTACAGCTTCGTGCGCAACTTTAAGGGCACGTACAAACGCCCCTCCTCAATCAAAGAACTAAGATGCTGCCAGCAAAGATCTGGCGAATCACTGCGCTCTTACATCCAAAGGTGGTCCATCATCAAGAACTCCGCGGAGAACATCTCGGAAGATTGCGCGATTGATGCATTCAACGGTGGTGTCCACCGCATGGAACTCAGGGAGGAGCTAGGCCGCTCAAAGCTCCAGACCATCGACCACCTGATGGAGATCGTGAATCGATGGGCTGATGGAGAAGATTCGGTGAAGAATCACGTTCACTCTAACGAAGAGGCAGAACTCGAACGAAGACGTGACCGCCGGAGTAAGCGTCGCATGCGCGTCTACGACGATCGCGATGACGTCAACATGGTCGCAGCCGGCTGCGCCGATAGACGCGATGATAACCGCAACAGCGGATACCGCAGCGGCGGATACCGCGACTCCGGGAAAACCACGCAAGTGTGGCAACACCGCACTCGCGATGAAGCACCCGCGACCTCCATCGAGGATAAACTATCTGGGCCATGCACGGTACACTTTTACATCGACAAGCATGATGGCAAGAGAAAGTCCAGCCACCTCCTCAAGGACTGCCGCGAGTTCCTCAAGCTACATGAGGGATTGGTTCGAATGAACCGCAGTGCAGTCGAAAGAGGCTACGGAGCCGCTCCAGGCGCCGTGGCACATGGTGCACCACCACCACCACCTGGGCCACCCCGAACGGAGCTGCACCGGACCAACACCACGGAGGCGAACCGTACCCACGGGCCATGGGTACCATGATGATCCAAAAGGGGTGCCCCTCCAATAGGGTGCAGAAGGCCATCACTCGCCAAGTCAACTTGGCCACGCACTCGCCACCATCCACCACTGAGTACCTCAGTGGTAGCGAGTCGTGCATTACTTTCGACAAACGCGACCACCCGCCTCAAGTACCTCGCCCAGGTCATTGCCCCCTTGTACTCGAGGCGCAAATTGGAGGCTTCGACATGAGTCGCGTCTTCATGGATGGCGGAAGCGGTATCAACCTCATATTCACGAGTACCTTGCGAGCAATGAGGATCCCTCTAACCTGCTTGGAGGCATCGAACACAACGTTTCACGGCATCATCCCAGGAAAAGGTGTATACCCCCTGGGCAAAATCAACCTCAACGTCATATTCGGCACGGCGAAGAACTTCCGGCGCGAGCGCATCGACTTTGAAGTTGTCGATTGGCCCTCACAATACCACTGCATCCTCGGGCGCGTCGCGTTCGCTAGGTTCATGGCAGTACCTCACTACGCCTACCTGTAGATGAAAATGCCAGGTCCCAACGGCATCATCATGATCAACGGGAGTTTCGAGCGATCTGACAGTTGCGATAGGGAATTCAACAGAATCTCCCAGTCCTTCGGCATGCAGGAGGAGCTCGTGCGGTTGAAGGAAACGACAGACAACAGTCTGCCCCCCCCTGAGTAGGCCAAGCTCACCTGACCTCTCCTTCAACTCATCTGTGCACACAAAGAAGGTGCAGGTCCATCCATCAGATCCCGCTAAAACGGCCCTCATCGCCAACAACTTGAGTCCCGCATAGGAACTCGTGCTCGTCGAATTCCTCCGTCAGTACTGGGAAATTTTCGCCTGGTGTCCTGCGGACATGCCAGGAGTTCCCAGGGAATTCGCCGAGCACGCACTCAATGTCAACCCTGACGCAAGGCTAGTCAAGCAAACAATCAGGCGATTGTCTGAACCACGGGCACAGGCAGTCAGAATGGAGATCAACAGACTCCTCGAGGCCAAATTCATACGCGAGATCAAGGAAAGCACTTGGCTCGCCAATACGGTGTTGGTGCCAAAAAAGGACACGGATATCCTGCGGATGTGCGTGGACTTCACTTCTTTAAACAAGCACTGCCCAAAAGATCACTTCCCGCTACCACGGATCGATCAAATCATCGACTCCACCGCTGGATGCGAACGCCTCTGCTTCCTTGACGCCTACTCAGGCTATAACCAAATTCGAATGAAGGAGGAAGACCAGGAGAAGACCGCGTTTACAACGCCCTTCGGTGTGTTCTGCTACAACACAATGCCCTTCGGGCTAAAAAACGCAGGAGCCACGTACCAGCGGTGCATGCAGGCCTACCTCAAGGAGCAACTTGGTCGCAACATCCAAGTCTATGTCGATGACATAGTAATCAAAACGAAGGAAGAAGCCTCTCTAATCGCCGATTTGCACGAAACCTTCGCCAATCTCGATCGCTACCGGATAAAGCTCAATCCGGACAAATGCGCCTCTGGCATTGCCGGGTATCTCATCTCCGTGAGAGGGATTGAGGCAAACCCGAAAAAGATAAAGGCCATACTAGCCATGGAGAAGCCAAAAAAACATAAGAGGCGTTTAACAACTAGCCGGGTGAATCGCGGCCCTCAGTCGATTTATCAGTCGAATGGGAGAAAAAGCGCTGCCCTTCTATCATCTCCTCCGCAAAGCTGACAAATTCGAGTGGAACAATGAAGCGCAAGAAGCATTCGAAGACCTCAAGCGCCTGCTATCCACCTCGCCAGTATTGGTAACTCCACGAGAAAGGGAACCACTGCTGCTGTACATCTCCGCCACCAACCAAGTGGTTAGCACAGTGCTCGTCGTCGAACGGGCCAAGGAAAACAAGGTCCATGGCGTACAACGCCCGGTATACTACCTCAGCGAGGTCCTCACGCCAACAAAACAGCGGTACCAAGACTACCGTAAAGCTGGCGACGGCGTCTTTTATGACCGCCAATGATCGCGCCATTACTTCCAGGAACACCCAATCGTGGTAGTCAACGACGCCCCATTGGGACATATCCTCAATAACCCTGACGCCATAGGGCGAGTCACGCTTTGGGGAATCGAACTGTCTCCACGAGACATCACATACGAAAAGCGCGGCGCAATCAAGTCGCAAGTTCTCCCTGACTTCCTCATACATTGGATGGAAAACCAACTCCCGGACAAGCCAGACATATCCTACCTCTGGACAATGCACTTCGATGGGTCCAAGAGGAAAGATGGAGTAGGAGCAGGTGTCATACTGACATCGCCTCAAGGGGACAAGCTGAAATACGTCCTGCGAATGCAGTTCACAGCCTCAAACAACAAGGCTAAATACGAGGCCCTGTTACACGGGATGAGGATGGCAAAAGCCTGTGGCGCAAAGAGGCTAATCATATATGGCGACTCCAAGCTGGTCGTCAACCAAGCAATGCACAAGTGCGACGCACTGAACGACAACATGATCCAATATCGCGACCTCTACGACACACTTGAAGGAGACTTTGATGGTTGCGAGTTGCGACACATAGGTCGCGAAAGCAATGAGGAGGCGGACGCACTCGCCAACATAGGCTCCACCTGCGCACCCATACCACCTGGGATATTTCTCGAGCGCATATGCGAACGCTCCATCAAGCCAAAGGCCGCAGAGAAGAAAACAAGCGCAGCAACGGACTCGGGGGCTACGCCACCCAATGAGCCAACGACACTCGATGACTTGGAGCTCGACACAGGACTCGAGGGACCAATGAGCGTCATGATGATCGAACAATCCTGGACGCAGCCGTACATTACGTACCTCCTCAACAAGCGCCTACCAGACGACCCGACAAACGCACGACACATCGCGCGACGCTCCAAGGCATTCGTCGTTATCAACGGTGAACTGTATAAACGCAGCATCACAGGCGTATTACAACGATGCGTCTCCCTAGCCGATGGAAGAGCAATCCTCCTCGACATCCATGAAGGGACCTGCGGGCACCACGCCGGCAGTCGCGCCCTTGTTGCCAAAGCTCTACGAGCTGGATTTTACTGGCCCACGGCCATGCGCGACGCCAAGGATATAGTCCAAAAGTGCAACGCTTGTCAGTGATTTGCAGACAAACCACACGCACCAGGCGCAGAACTCCGGCCTATCCCATTGGTCTGGCCCTTCGCCTAGTGGGGACTCGACATGGTTGGCAAACTTCCAAGGTCCTCGCAAGGAGGCTACGTCTACCTCCTGGTCGCAGTCGACAAATTCACCAAGTGGATTGAGGCCATGCCAGTGACCAAGCAATCAGGGCGCGGCGCAGTAAAGTTCTTCGAGTCCATCGTCTACCGCTTCGGCGTGCCGCACAGCATCATCACCGACAATGAAACGAACTTTACATCCAAGGAGTTCCAAGAATTCTGCGAGAATCTGGGGATCAACATCAGCTATGCCTCAGCCGCATACCCACAGACCAACGGTCAGGTGGAAAAGGCAAACGGGCTCGTCTGCAGCAGCATCAAGAAGCGACTCCTCCGACCACTCGAACAAGCCACGGTCTGCTGGCTAGATGAACTGCAATCTGTACTCTGGAGCCTGCGTACAACTCCAAACAGCGCCACCGGCTACACGCCATTCTTTATGGTACACGGAGCAGAGGCAGTACTACCCGCCGAAGTACGATACAAAGCGCCACGCGTAGTCGCCTACAGCGAGCAGGAGTCATCCCTCGCACTCGAAGACTCCGTTGACCTCCTTGACGAAGCAAGAGAAATCGCCGCAGAAAAATCCACGATCTACCAGCAGAACCTGCGCAACTATCATAACAGAAGGCTTCGCCCCAGATCCTTCGTCGAAGGTGACCTAGTCCTGCGACTGAAGCAGCAGGGACATCTCAAGCTTGAGTCCCCCTGGGAAGGACCGTACGTGATTACAGAAGTAATCCCAGGTGGCACCTATCGCCTTCAAGATTTAGAGACAGGAGTCGCACACTCCAACCCTTGGAACGTCGCACAACTGCAACGCTTCTACCCTTAGTCGTTTTTCCTTACTTTTGCATCACAAATAAGGCTATTCAGCCAAGGCTACTTAGCCACACATTGTACTACGTATTGTTCTTCGAATAAATAAAAGCTAAGTGCCCCAAAACTCCGTGTTCTCCTTTCTTTTGTCAACTTTCATACTCGGGGGCTACGCCACCCTATACACACATGTTCTTCGAACAAAAACGCGACATCCTGAGTAGCTGGCACATCAATCGAACCCCTTAACACAAACTCAACACAGCTGCAACGCACCTGACAGGTTGACAAGGGAACGATACAAAGATGGCCAGGCTAACGAAAAGGACTCGCATAAGTGCAACGCACCGCACGCTTATAAAGCTATTTGTATACATTCAACAATAAATTATCTACAAATATATATGAGCTTTACAACACCAGTACACTTATATGCAGGATACATATTTGGCTATCCTTGCAACAGAAGAACATTAGTCTGTTCCTCGAAGAAGTCGACGATCTCCTCGGCTGGACGATCCACGGCCTGATAGTGCGGCACCATGTTCCAGGAAGATCCTGCTGGAGGCACCGGTGGCCCAGAGGCAATGGCGGCGACATCCACGTCAGGCCTGTGCAAACGCACCACGGAGAGGGCAGCCTTGGCACCAGCCACCAACTGCTGCCTCACGCACTCGTGAACCGCGGACATATCTTGAAATTTGGTCAGAAGGGCCAGCAGGCTTGATGGAGTATCGTCCAGCGGGAACATCGCCCGGTAGATGTTCTTCAAACACGACTGTGACTTCTTCAGAAAGAGCAGCACTCGCGAGGCATGATCCTGCAGGGTCACTAACGCAGTCGCATAATCATGATCTACCCAGAAGTATCCACTCTCCTGAAGTTGCTCCTGGGTGAGATCATGAAGGCGGATGGCAATCCTATCCCTCTCCTCCTGCGGACGGCGTGCGCTAACAACTACACGAAGCAGCATCAACAGCATGAGTACAACGTACCATTGCGATTAACTACAAAGGAAAAGACGAGGATGAGCAAACTAACACTTAAACTGGTCGCCGATTCGCCACCCCAGCAGATATTGCTCACGGGCGGCGGCTTTTTCAGCCTTTGACTTCCACACGTTCGCGCTACCGCGGATCACGGGCAATTCACGCTCCAGTTGCTTCATGCGATCACGAAGTCGCGAAAGCAAGGACAGCTCCTCTACCCTGGAGCATGGTGGTGCCATTGCATCCTCAAGAGATGGCGAGTACGGGGTTCCCCCCACAGGACCACTTGATGTACCCTACCAAAAATCAAGCCAGAGGCAAAATAAGGCGACCAACTCAAAAGTCAAAAGTAACAGATGCATTCAGGATCAATAAAAGTATCTACAAACACATTCGCCAACAGGCATGTTCTCTAATCAAAAGAGCAAGTTCATCAGCTATTACAAAAAACTAACTATGGAGCAGCTGGCTTCTTCGACTTTGATGACCTCGGGGGCTTCATCAAGTCTGTGGCAGTACCAGATGCCACTGACTTTCCGCCGGCCCCTGAGGCCGAAGTTTTCGCAGCCTTCTTTGCGCGATTGAGCTCCTCCGAATACTTGGCAACAGTGTGTATCAAGCAATCGCAATATTTGGCATGTCGCAAAGGGAGCGAATACTACCTGTTGACCATCCGCGCCAACAGGCATCGTCTTCGACAACGCAGAGGGATCCACTTCGACTCCGTGGGCTTGCACCATGGCAAGAGACATGGTCGCGCCAGCTGCGCGGAGGGAGTTCTTGTACGCGGCAGGCACACCCCCAGCGAGCGACTCCACCAGCTCTTCCACATTGTCGACCAGCTCCGCCTTCGGCATCAGCTCCTCCCGGAGGCGACTCAGGGTGGCCTTAGCTTTGGACAGCGTATTTTGGACAGCGGCGCTACGATCTTCGACCGCAGATACCACGCCCGCCAGAGCGTCATCGCGACCAAGGGCTTGTGGATCAAAACTCAAGCCACCAGCATCTACACCAAAATACACACATGGATAAAACTTCTAATGCCACCGGCACTACAGAGGAAGAGAAGAACATCAATAAAATATCTACCAGTAAAAGTACCTGAGAGGGCCTTGGCGACTAAGAATAGTTGCACTTCGAACAACTTCTCCCTGGCCGCAAAGGAGGCACGCAGATCCTCTTCGCGCTTCTGGGCTTCATCACGAGCCGCGATTGCCTCGTCGCGCCCCTTCACAGCTGCGGCTAGCGTCTTCTCCAACGTGGTGACATCACGCAGTAAAGCATTATGCTCAGCTACATGGTAGTCAAAAATTTGGCTGTCAGTCGATTATACCAAAATACAGAGAAGATGAAAATAATAAGTATAGAACACTCACTCTCAACCACGCGGTGGCGCGTCTCCAGCATCGCATGCTGGCGACCCATCGCCATCACCTGCTCCGCCACCTGCGCGGCTTCCTTTACAAGGAGATGACGCACAAAACAAGGAGTCAGCAGAGGGCAACAAAAGGCGCTGACTGCCAAATTATAAAAGAAAGAAAGATATACTTACATGGCCCTCCAGCGACTCCGAAGAAGATTGCTGAACCGTCATCCGAGCAACTACTCGATGCTCCCCTACGTGAGGAGAGCTTGAAGAATTGTGCCCGGAGTGGGCCGCCGCTGGAGGAGAAGGAGCGCGCTCGACCTCTATCTTGGCCCTTGAGGTTGCGACTCCTGATTCCTTCAAAAATTCGAGGTCGCCAGAAGATGACGACGCCTCTTGACTGCAAGACAAAATCCGCACTCAGAAAGGGCAAACTCTAGGGCAAAGCCAACAAGAAGAAAACAAGAGAAGAATGAATGCACTAGCAAACTTACCAGTCAAATTTGTCAAGATCAAACGTGGCCTCCGTCGACTCCGACGAAGACTCCTTGGGCAATCACATCTTCTTGCGAGAAGACGGTGCCACAGCCCTCACAGGAACAGCTGGAATTGGCGACTCCGTGTCAACAGCCCTGCCTCCTGGAGATGAAGGAGTCGACTCGTCAGAATACCCGCTACGTGAACGCTTGCGAGTATCCGGACTCTCGGACTCGGGGGCTTCCTCTTCCACATCGGAAGGGACAGTCGACTCAGACTCGTCCTCTTCCAAAGCTTCACGAGGAATAATCCCCTCAGGGAGGGGAGGCATGCAAGGCTACACCGCCCACTCCTGCATACAAAAAGTAAAGATCAGCAAACACAATAAGAAACGCAATCAAGAAAATAAGCTACTACGTAGCGCAACTGTACCTCAGGAGGAGGATTCGAAGCATCGAAGGGAGGAACGACTGGCTCGTTCAGAAGCACATCCTTGAGGGTGTACTTCGTGACCAGTCGCACCCTCTTATCTACCTCACTCGCGGACATGCCATCAGAAGACACGCGAGTGGGATCATCAGTGCCACCCCATTGGAACATGGGATGGACCCTGGCCTGGAGAGGCTAGACGCGACGATGCAGCCAAGTCCTGACAAGGGAACAACCTCCCTCTTCTGCGCCTATGCGACTCTCGAGGTTGCAGACGCGCTGATATAGCACGTCTGTCTCCGCGAGTTCGGAAGGCATGATCACGTTCTTCCAAGAATGCATCTTCTTGCAGGGAGTCGCGGGATCGAAAGGCGCGAGTCCAAAGTGCTCGTCCTTGGCCTTCTGGTCGTGAACATAGAACCATTTGTCCCTCCATCCCTAGATAGACTTGGTAAGTTTGATATCGAAGTAGGTGGCGGATGGGTCGACGTGGATTCCGCAACCACCTACGTCATAAACTAAAGAGCCAGATGCGGACTGACGCTTCAATTTAAAGATGCGCTTGAAAAGACCAAAGTGTGGCTCGATTCCGAGCCAGCACTCGCAGAGAGTGATGAAACAAGTGATGTGGAGGAGCGAATTTGGGGACAGCTGATGGAGCTAGAGCCCATAGAAACAAAGAAGACCCCGAAGAAAGGGGTGAAGAGGCAAGGAAAGACCGCGAATGATGAATGCAAGAAACATCACTCGAAAACCAGCGGGAGGAGCAGGAATGGTCTCACCGCTGGGGACGCGCACATCGGCGACTGCCGCAGAGATAACTCCATCTTGGCGAAGAAGACGGAGATCTGATGCCTTGATGATAGAGGGGCGCCATGCGCCATTGGTCACGCGGGTGCCCGCGACCTTCTTCTTCCCGCCGGCGGCGGTGCTGGTGCCCGCAGCAGCGGAGCCACTTTTCTTCTTCGCCGCAGCGATGGTGGCCGCGGAATCAGCGGCAGCGCCTCCCTTCTTCTTCCCCATTGCGCGGCGGCGATGAGAGCGAAGGAAGTAGCTTGGGAACGAACGGAGCTGGTCCAGCATCGTGGAGAAGATGGGCGCAGGGGAAAGCAGAAAAGCAAACAGCAATGGCGATGGCAGCAAGGAAGAAAGAGCACAGATGGGAAATTACCGCCGCATCATCGCTACTTAACCCCTAGGAGATGCAATCCAACGGCTGACAAAAACCCTATTGGACGCGTGGCACGCATCGCGTAGGACATGTGGAGAAGAGGAAGCGTGAATCGTCCCCGCACTTCTACCATTACGCGCGGAAATCGAGGAGGCACGGTTAAAAATAAAGATTACGCATGCCCAATCAAATCAAAGTCAGAAAGTGGGACCCACCGCTCGTCACATCCCGTCAAAATCGCTCACGCGGGCAACTAAGGTCATACAAGCATCAGCACTGACGTCACCAAGGATATGCAGTGGAAAACTTTGACTATTTTTAGTCCTTGCTGGAGTCTTCGACTCCACCAAGCACTCGGGGGCTACTCCCATAGGGAGCGCTGGCCGCGCACCCTATGACTTTTCTTTTTCTTGTTGCAGGAACATGGACAATCACAAAAGCAAACCCAATCACTCGAAACACAGTTCGATTATGGACATGTGTTACTCCCATAGGGAGCGCCGGAAACAAGCAGGCAAAAGACGACAGCAGTCACAAAAGTATTTTAGCACCTGCCTGAGTCATCGACTGAAGCAAGCAGGCAAAAGACGACAGCAGTCGCAAAAGTGTTTTAGTACCTGCTCGAGTCATCGAATGAAACAAGCAAGAAAAACTCGACAGCAGTCACAAAAGTTCTTTAGTCCCTGCCCGAGTCTTCGACTCAACCAGGCACTCGGGGGCTACTCCTATAGGGAGCGCTGGTCACGCACCCTATGATTATTGGTACAAAAAACTGTGTGTTGATAACATCCACACTCCAAACTCATGGCGACACCGCCTCATAATTTTTCCCCTACAAAGAGACTGCGTCTCCTGGGTTACCCGAATCGTCTCCGCGATGATAAAATTCGGATGCCGCGCCTACGGCGTGAAGGTAAGACCTGAATAAGGCCTGGAAACGCATTTAATCGCAAGACTACTGTAAACATATCCGTACCTACAGGCACGATGAACATGCCTTGACGTACGCGTCAAGTGCTCACACCCATATAACTGGAATTCGACTCCTGTAAGACCTCCGCGGCCTGAGTTGAATTACACCAGTACTTTTCCGGATTTGAGTCCGGGGACTCGGATTTGAGTAGATTGCGTTATTTCACCCTAAGGTGGTTAACTGATACCGATACTTCGGTTATATCAGGCACGTATATCAACAATCCCTATGACACAAATAAAAGCAATTGAAATGTACTCATTTAGGCACTCGAAGGCTTCAAAAAGTCCCTAGTCGAATATGCGATTCCACTGGACACTCGGGGGCTACTGACATGGGTATACCCTACAGGTACTCGAGCTTGGTATATACGGTCCAAATACATACAGGCCCACGGTGTCACCATGTCCCGGATGGAGGGACTCAAGTGACCTACGGACTCTCGATTGCTTGAAGGACAAGAAGAAGCTAAAGATAGAAAGTTTGAAGGGGAAAACCCTAACTTGTAACCGACTCGACCTGCTACCTGAGACCTAGCCTATCTATATAAAGGCTAGGAGGGGGCAGCGAGGAGGACACACGCAACCCTAGTTTCCACAACCCTTGCCAGATTGCATCTGCGCACCATTGTAACTTTCGACTCCTTCGATAATTCCACGAGCAGACAAGCAGGAGTAGGGACCTCTACGAGGCCTGAACCTGGGTAAATCCTTTGTCCCCTGTGTGCTTGTTGGCTAGCTGATAGATGTTTCTAGTGCTCCCTCCTTCTCCAAAACCCAAGTCCATAACAATGGGCATTGACGAGTTAAACCCTCGTCAGGACCATACAAGGATCTATTGGTTTTGATGTCATTCCTATGATGTAATTTATTATTGGGTCGACCGTGGCTATTTGATCGTTCTGTGCAACATAATGGCCGAGCCAATACATATCACTTGGAGTTCAAGTGCAGAAAAATCAACCTACAACCTATGTCACCACAAGATATTGTGAATGAATCTCATCAGAAAACTAAAGTCAATTTGGAGGATGCAACTTCATTAGTTGATAGGCGAGAGAATATAACAACTATCAGTGATATAATGAAAAGTGAGGGAGTGTCTAATTTACTTATATTAGCACCAAGGAAGACATGAGAGAATTTAGTGAGGATCCTACAGTCGTGCCTCTTGTGATCATGTACAAGGGTGAGGTTTTAGTTTCTAACGATACGACCCCTCTTTCTCTTGGTGTCTCTAATGTGTTACAGGAATTCACCGATGTGTTTCCGGAGGAGGTACCTGCAGGTTTGACACCATTGTAAGGTATTGAGCATCAAATTGACTTGATTCCAGGAGCATCATTGTCCAACCGTGCACAATATCGCACAAACCCTGAAGCGATGAAGAAAATTCAGAAACAAGTGCAAGCGCTTCTCGATAAAGGTTATATTCATGTGATCTTAAGCCCTTGTATTGTTCTTGTTATTTTAGTTCCTAAGAAAGATGGAACTTGGCGCATGTGCGTAGATTGTAGAGCTATAAACAACATGACCATCAGATATTGTCATCCTATTCCACATTTAGAGGATATGTTAGATGAGTTGAGTGGTTCTGCTATTTTCTCTAAAATTTATTTGCGTAGTGGTTATCATCAAATTAGGATGAAGGAAGGGGATGAATGGAAAATTGCCTTTAAGACTAAATTTGGTTTGTATGAGTGGTTAGTAATGGCTTTTGGTTTAACTAACGCACCTAGTACTTTCATGACATTAATGAACCATGTCTTAAGAAACTTTATTGGCAAGTTTATGGTTGTGTATTTTGAAGATATATTAATCTACAGCCGTAATGAACATGAACATAGTGATAATATTTGACAAGTCTTGCAAGTGTTACGAGATGCTAAGCTCTATGGTATTCTTGAAAAGTGTACATTTTGCAAAGATAAGGTCATATTTCTGGGATATGTTGTTTCTAAACACGGAGTAGAGGTAGATTCATCTAAAACTGAAGCAAGTCAAAATTGGTCTACTCCCATGAACGTGAGCCAAGTACGAAGTTTTCACGGTCTCGCTGATTTTTATAGATGTTCTGTGAAAGGCTTTAGTACTATTGCTGCACCTTTGAATGAGTTAACTAAGAAAGGTGGACCTTTTGAGTGGGGTATAGCCCAAGATCATGATTTTGATGAACATAAACAATTGTTAACTTCTGCACCTTTGCTTGCACTACCATATTTTTCTAAGAAATTTGAGATTGAATGTTATGCCAGTGGCATAGGAATTGGTGGTGTTTTGATGCAAGAGGGTCATCCCATTGCATATTTTTCTGAAAAACTTTCTGGTACAAAGTTAAATTATGCTATATATGATAAAGAATTGTATGCGCTTGTTAGATTTCTTGAGGTTTGGCAACATTATTTGTGGCCAAAGGAATTTATCATACATTCTGATCATGAAGCTTTAAAATATCTCAAAGCTCAATCTAACTTGCATAGGCATCTTGCTAAGTGGGTTGAGTTCATTGAGTCTTTTCCATACATTATTAAACATAAGAAAGGAAAAGGTAGTGTTGTTGCTGATGCTCTATCTTGGAAGAACATGTTAACAACACAATTGGATATCAAAGTTCTTGATTTAGAGAGTTTATGTGATTTGTATGCAACTAATCATGATTTTGTTGAACCATATCGTTTGTGTTATATTGGGAGGGCATGGGAGAAATTTTGTGTTCATAATGGGTATTTGTTTCATTCTAACAAACTATGTGTTCCGGAGTCGTCTATGTGTTTGTTGTTGCTACAAGAATCACATGCTGGAGGATTGATGGGTCAGTTTGGACATGAGAAAATGCTAGTCATGCTCTCTAATCATTTTTATTAGCCTAAGGTGAGGCGTGATGTGGACATGTTTGTCAAGAGATGCATTACTTGCAATAAGTCAAAGTCCAAGTTGAAGCCTCACGGTTTGTATACGCCATTACCTGCACCTACTACACCATGGGAAGATATAAGAATGTATTTTGTATTAGGTTTTCCTAGAACTAAAAGTGTCCATGATTCAATTTTTGTGGTAGTGTATAGATTCTCTAAGATGTCACAATTTATTGCCTACCACAAAAGCGACGATTCGTCGCATATTGCTAACCTGTTTTTCAGGGGCATCGTGCGTTTACATGGAGTACCAATGACGATTGTTTCTGACCGGGATGTGAAGTTCATGAGCTACTTCTGGAAGACACTTTGGGGAAAGCTAGGAATGAAGTTACTATTCAACACTGATTTTCATCCCCAAACTGATGGTCAGACGGAGGTGGTCAACAATACACTATCGGCATTGCTACGAGCTATGATCAAGAAGGATCTTACTGAATTGGAGGAGTGTTTGCCACATGCGGACTTTGCATATAAACAGGCAATTCAGTCTACCACACAGCTTTGTCCTTCTGAGGTGGTCTATGGTTTTAAACCCATTACACCACTTGATTTGCTGCCTCTTCTTATCCAGGAGAGAGTCAACATGGAAGCATCAAAGAGAGCAGATTTTGTGAGGAAGATACATGTGAAGATGAAAGAGGCTATTGAAAAGAAGGGCAAGAACAATGCTGAACGAGCTAACAAGAAGCGCGAGGAGGTGTTGTTTCAACATGGAGATATGGTTTGGGTACACTTTTGCAAGGATAGATTTCTGAAGTTGCATTAATCCAATTTACTTCCACGTGGTGCTGGTCCTTACAAAGTTATTGCCAAGATCAATGATAATGCCTACACGCTAGATATTCGTCAAGATCTATTTGGAGGTGTTAGTGCTAGTTTCAATGTTTTTGATTTGACACCATATGATGGAGAAGACCTTGGAGCATCGAGGTCGACACCTTTTGAAGGGGGGAGATGATGAGGACATCCCTACTGATGTGCTATCTCCAACTCCTAATGAAGTTTTCGATTTTGCTGCCAAGACCAAGTCCAACGAGATCAGGATTGGACCCAATACTAGAGCTCGTGCCAAGCTACTTGAACAACAGGTGGATTCACTTCTAAATGAATCTGATGTTTTTATTAACGATAATTTTATACTTCCTAAGTCATTGCACTTATGTATGATCAAGTTCTTTGAAGAAATAAGTATGGCGCAAGGAGGAGAATGGCTGATTCAAGAGGAGACCGACTGATGATCATCCATGAATGCGCGAGGGAGGAGCAGGAGGTAGGCACATAGAGTGAGGATAAGATCATCAAGAAGAAGGATGCAAAGTTTCCTGGAGAAACCGGAATGTCCAGCTGACACCACCCGGACACTCCAGCCTACACGAGAAGAGTCGAGGTGGCAGCCATTCTAAAGGCCAAATCGGAAGCTAGCCGGACCCTGGTCGGAATCTCCAAAGTTTCCGCCAGGACTGGGCCGGCGCACTCCACCTAGAGTGTCCAGCCCATCTAGGATATCTGGGGCGTACCAGCTAGATTGTCCGGCCACCGACCAAATCTGGTCCGAGTCGGCTTGTATCAGTTTGAGTCAAACACGTCCCTGTTTCATTTTCGGGTCATTCCAGCCGCCCTTATAAGCTATGGAACACCCCCTTAGCTCAGTTTAGACCACGTTTAAAGTAAACCCTAGATTCGTTGAGTTGCTACTTGCTCCAATTGAACCCCTACACCAATTCGTATCGATCTAGTGTATTTGCTACTATCAATCAAGTGTGATTAGTTGATCCATTGGGATTTAGCCAATTTCATGTTTTGTGTGATTTGTTGTTCTATTGGGAATTAGACGATTACAAACCGCTTTGTGGTTAGTGGCTACGTGTGCAAGTGTGTGAAGTTGCGAATATCTACAAGCAATGAGAGCTATTGCATTGGCATCAGGGATCGATCGAGAGATTCATGAGAGGCATACAAGTTACCTCCACCTACTACCATCGTATATCTACCTCTTTTAGTGAGAAGATCGGGTCACCCCATATCAAAAACTCTCAAAAGCTTTTGGTGGGAGGTTAGTGTTGTGGAATGCCAAAGAATCAACCAAAAGAAAAGGGATAGTCAAAAGTAAGTAAAATCCAACAAACTAAGTCAAATGTAAAGGTCAACAACTCAAAAGGGTGACGAGAACCTATGACTATACGCACGTGGAGATTATTAGGATTAGAACGACTCTAAAAATGAGCAACAAAATGTCCTCACAAATACTAAAATCGGTTGTCGCGCTAATGCAATGACATACGGTGGCCCGTTTGCAAAGAGAAAAATGAGCAACATATTTGTGCACTTGTCTTGGGCTCTCTTTTTTCTCTCTTGCTTACAAGCTTGAGATTTTTTGACTCTCTTTTGCTATACGAGACTATTTTTCTTTTCTTTGTATATTTTTCTGTTTTTTCTTTTGTTTCTTTTCTTTTCTTTTTTTGCTCTCCCTTGATGCTACCTAGTCACTCTTCATATTTCTCTTGCACTCTCACTATCCAAGGATAAATGCACAATGCTCAAGAAAACACAAGATGAACTACTCTCATGGGATAGGTACACACAAATGAAGATGTGGGTTAACAAGGTGACGCATGTTATACCTTTGTTGATGATGAAATTGTGGTCGATGGTGCGCGAGGATGTTCAGGTTCTGTTGTGTCCTTGAGCGCGGATGGACTTGAGGAAGATTGATGTTAGTTGCTGACACACACACACGGGACACAAAACAAGATGGGAATTAGCCAAAACGGAGAAGAGGCAAAAAATGAAAAATTAGGCGTCTAGGACCGGAGACTCTGGGGTCTAAGGCCGGAGACTCGGGGGGGCAGAGACTCCGAGGGGTTAGGCTGGAGACTCCCTGGTCAGGTTTTCTGCTTGCACAACTCATGTTCTTGAGCGGAATTTCACACCTTGGGTCCTCAAATCCGCGAAAAGTTGGCCACATTGGGCTGGGAAACGCAGGGTAAAGCTGGACCAACACCCAAGCATGCTTTGGTCGGGTCAAAATCGCAAATAACACTCCAAATCAAGAGATTGATCCAAAGGAAAATTTGGGGCTATTTTTTGGGATTTTAGAATTGATGGTGGATAGAAGAATAATTTAGGGGAAATTCATGATCAACAAAGCTCGTGATACCAATATATTGAGGGCTAACCTCGTGGGTGGCCTAATCTTTCACGAATACCTGTGGAAATCGGGAGGGAGGTGCGAGGGGAAGAGGAAGGGTATGAAAACCACGAACCCATGCACGAAGAACTCTATGAACACATTCACACAAAGACACTATACAAGCGAATATCTCACGTCGGTGTCCACCGGTCCAGCGCAATCCCTAGGATCAGCGTCGGGCGAAGATCTCTCTCTCTCTCGAACCGGCACGGCGAGTGGGAGTCTTGGTGAGATCTTGACATCTTATCAAAGGGCTCCAATGCCAAGGACTCTTACAACGAGGGAGGCACGATGCAAACTCCAACGAGGTGGTGGATAATTGGTTCTCCTTTAGAAAGGAGCATGAGACTATAATTAGTGAGATCCACAAGGGTGTCTTCTAATTCAATTATCCAAGTCTAGGGTTTACAATAGAGGTGGGGGATATTTATAGGCCAGCCACTAGTTCAAGGTTACTTTAGGCATAAAAGGGTAAAGTCGGGACAAATTTGGGGTTACATGGGCCGAAGGCCCAAAAGGCTTTAACATGCTTGGTCTCACTTACACCGGAGACTCTAGGTGTGAGGGCCAGAGACTCCAGGGTGGCCAGAGACTCCAGGTTGGAACGCGGTCTCCGGAACAGACTCTGGGGTGGTCGACAAAGAGCTTGAGAGGGTGGTCGGAGTCCTAGGGCCAGAGACTCCACGGTTGTAGGCCGAAGACTCCGAGGTGGAGAGGCAGGAGACTCCGGGTGTACGGCGACTCTGTGGGGGTCGACGCTCTCCGGCTTGGTCTCCGGAGGGGTGTACTGAATGCCCTTTGTAGGGGTCTAGAGACTGGTCCGGAGTCCAGGCCAGAGACTCCAGGCTTTAGGGCCGGAGACTCTGGGGCTTCAGCCTCAACATCGTCTTCTTATCGTCCAGCTCCTTGTAATTCATCTGTGGGGGCTTGGCGATGCGTTGGGGCTTCATAGCTGATAATGCATAGAGTAGTTGCATGAAGTAGCAAGCCATCCAAGGATGTATCAAAGTCACACGAGGAGAGGAGAGAGTTAACCTTAGCTTGTAGGAGATTGGATCGGGCGTGAGTCATTGGTCCACTTGGGGGATTTGATGGTGTAGATACAGGGACGTCCGAAGGAAAGGCTGCATCAGGCTGCCACCGTTATGACCCCATTTGGCCCTGGCAACTTCATATTCAGATATCTTATATGAGTACTAGCCATGAACTTCGATATTGCCGGCCTACCAAGCAAAGTGTGATAATAACTTGTGAGTTCCACAACCTTGAACAACAGATTTTATGTCCAAAAATTCTCCCTTGTGCCAAATAAAACAACTATCCGGACTTTTCCTATTGGCTCACATGACAATCCCGACACAATGCCATGGAAATTAGTCTTTGTCGGCTGCAACATGCTCTCTGTTATGCCCAGCTTGTGCATCGATCCTTGTATAGTATATTGATACTTCTACCACCATCGATGAGTACCTTGGTGAATTTGACATTCATGTTGGGCCCAATGAAGGTCGGGCCAAGCACCAAAGCATATGCCCCAGCACTCGGCATGATCTTGGGGTGGTCCTTTATGCTCCAAGTGAGTTCATGGTCAGACCAGTACATAAATTTCGGCACTACCGGCATTACTGCATTCACTTCCATTTGGCGCCTTTGCTGACTCTATTTGTGTAATCCCCGTATGTCACATTTCTAAATAACAAGCCGGTATAAACCGAATCTAGGGAGGACGTACTACCGTGGAGGCCTCTAGGCCGCCCACAAGCAGGCCGCAATGGCAGGGCATGGTACCGGCCAACCATCCATCCCAAAATTCATGGTTATAGCTTCGAGTGCGAGAAACATGACCGAATGGCTACGAGTCTAGCATACACAAGTGAGTATGTACGCCAACGATATACAAGAGTACATCAGAGCTATTCCATCTAAATGAAATAGAAATATATTGCAATACCATTATGGCAAGAACCAAATTATATAGATAGTATTAATAATATTTTAGGATTATATCCTCATACATCACTCAACAAATCATCAAGCGGAAGTGGAAACACAGATCCGAGTACGGATTAAGAGTCAAATCAGCATGAGATACCAAAGAAAAAAGCACATTCCCGCCTACAGATCTCGGAGATCTCCTTCCTGGGAATCTCTATGCAAGAGGGTCGTCGCCTCCATCATTGGCCTCATCAACGTAGTACCCTCCATATGGATATACCTGACAATCTAATCAATAGTTGATGTGAGACCCTAGGGGTACTCATCAAGTCTTTATGCATCTAAAGGGACTAACCTGGAGTGACGCAATTTCAACGAAAGATAAATAGCTAAATAGTTATATAGAGACACGCTACAACATCCGCCTAAGTAGATATAGACGGACACTCGTTAATTAGAAATCAACAATTATATAAGCAACATAAATAAACATCGCTCGTCCTCCTTATCGCTTACCGAACGAGAAGGCGGAAGAACATCCCATCCGTTGGCAATTTTATTAACCATTCCATGAGTGTTGCACTATTTACAAGTCATGTTTTAGTCAAACTAAACGTGGTAATATAGTTATCGTTGTCTATGATCGAGAAACTGTGCTCCAAGTAGTCCATAACCGCGGAATTGGCTTTCAAAAAGATTTACAATGCATGGGTGCACAAATAGCAACACTTGCACAATTAACCCCATGAAAAACTAAATGAAATGCAACGATACATCATAACAAAGCATTCACCAGAATTAAAAATGATTTCAGGGGCCACCCCACTAAGCTACCTGCAACAAAGTCGGCCGACTCCGAGATGGACCTAGGATTTTCGAGAAAGGCTATAAACAACTGGGAACCTACAAGTGTGACTAGGCTTGTTGATACCGCATAATCATGCCGCAATCCAAAATAGTACAGGTAAACGCTCCGCGCGCAACAGTAGGAAAATAAAGGAGTAAAGCATGGCATAAGTACATGATAGTAGTAAAGCCCCAAATTATTTTGTGGCATCAAGAAATAATATGCGAATCAAGCTCAAGCGAAGGGGATCCATTAAGTCTCCCACATGTGTATAGTGCGATAGTCAAGGAACATGCATCAAGTACTCAGGTCCTATGGGACACAAGTGGGCAGGTAAGAACCAAATAACAGTTATTGCTCACCGGTGCCTCTTTCTTTAGTTATCCCATTACTACACAATTTAGTTGTCTAGTTACCTCATTATTCATTAGACTCGCACAAACCCTACACATGCAGTTCTACGACTCGCATGGCTCAAACAACTCATGTAGTAATGGCTGATAGGATTGAGGATATAAACTTCGGTGGGGTTTAAAAGTAAGGTTGTGCCGTACTTGGTATTGCAATTTAATTTGAATCGTGACACAATGATGCAATAATAAGGCATAGAGGCATATGTGTTATATGTAATGCAAGCATGGGGAAATGCTTGCCTCTGAGCTCAGTAGTGGAATGACCAGGATCCGGGTAGTACAATTGGGTCTCCTGATAACTCCCTTGCTCGGCATCTATCCGGAATAAAAAAACAAACACACAAGAGCCACAATAAATAAAGTGCACAATCGTATGAAGAATATGCAACAAGCAAAACATGGTATTCCATGATAGAATGATGCACAATTACATGGTATAACATAGCATGGCATGGGTGAGGTGTAGGAACAATAATAAAGCATTTTAATTAATTATTTAGTCATGTTTTGCTCCCATAAACCTTGTTGCATATTTATTATTTATATGATGCATCCTTCAATCGATATCATGATATGCATAGTTAGAAAGGTCTTATCGTGCTGATCATTTAGACATATTATTTGTCGAATTAAGAATTACGATTCAAAAGTTATGAACTGATTAAGAATAAGACATTTAACCTATACTATTAAAAAAAACTCACGTCGTACGTTGTTGCAAATTTTCCGTCTGCCAGGTTTTGACGGTTTTGCCCCTAACAGTTCCAAGTTATTACACCACTGCCACCAACAAGTAAAGAAATGGTCCTCACTGGGTTCGTTCTCTCGCACAAGCGATAGGTCAACGCAGGCCATCGTGTGCAGGCCTTGGCGCCCTTGGCGTCGAAGGGGAGGAGAGCAGATGCGGGGGACGACGCGGGGAGGACGGAGGCTGACACTGGGAGCTTTCCGTGGACGGGGCGTCGGGGACGGAGGCCGCGGGTGAGCACGCGAGGATAGCAGGGAGGAGGTTGCCGGGGACGGAGGCCGCAAGTGAGCGTCTGAGGGCGGCGGGGAGGAGGTTGATGGGGACGGCGGCATCCATGGTGGCAAGAGAGAGGAGAAGAAGAGTAGTTGGCGCTCGTGGAACCAGCTGAGCGAGGAGGAGAGCCGGGCGGCCCTGGCTACTGTCGGCGCACCCACAAGGAGGCTCGAGAAAGGGAGAGATCGAGCGACTCTTGCGGTGGTGTAGAGAGGGCGTGCCGAGTGAGCTTGCAACGGCGGCCAGAAGCGAGCTCACAGAGGCGGAGATGTGCGTCCCTACCGACGAGCGGAGAGGAAGGAGGCGACCAAGTCGGGGCGGCTGATCCCACCTCCTATATCCTTCGCCCCAAGACACCCTGCAACGCTCCTCCCCATCCTCGCCACTCCCACATCCTCACCGGAGGATGACCGGTTGGTTACTCCCAAGTCTGGTGTGCTGGAGATTTGCGGGACCAGAGATCCATCTCACTCTCCGTCTCGTGGTGGTGTCAGTTCACTGCTAGCCAGCCAAGCTGACATATTCACAGGGGAGATAGGGTAGACGCCCTGAAGTGGAGATGACGGAGGATCCGGAGAAGGGGAATCTCATCTTCATCAATATGGATGAATTACTGATATACCTAGGGTCCCTCACCGCTTATCTGTTTCTCCTGGTTGGCAATCCC
This sequence comes from Avena insularis, assembly GCA_023614405.1. Lineage (NCBI taxonomy): Eukaryota > Viridiplantae > Streptophyta > Magnoliopsida > Poales > Poaceae > Avena > Avena insularis. Next base: position 251,730,094 of record CM042696.1, read on the forward strand.
TCCTCGATTCCTCTCACTCAAAGAAAAAATCCCCATCTCATCATTGTCCGTGTACAAGGTAGAGCTCCCGATTTTGTCCATCCCGAGAATTCGAATTCTGGTGTTCTCCTTGCTGATTGCTTTGCCCTACGGCCGATTAAAAAGAGAAAACAAGTAAAATCCGCAAAAAAAGATAAGGGGAAACTTCCCTTGACTTGCAGCAGCAATGGAGGGCCACGTAGGGAGGAAGATGTGGCAGAACGTCCAAGTCCAGCGAACGACCATGGGCTCAGCGGCCCCGGCGTCCAAGTCACAAATGGGTGCGGGCTGAGCGACCAAGTGCGTCGGACGGCTCGGGCGCGCCGGCTCCGGCATCCAAGTCGAGGCTAGGTGCAGCTGACGGCTTGGTCGCAGCGGCTCCGGCAGCCAGGTCACGGACGAGCATGAGAGGAGGCGGGGCAGTGAGGTGCGTCGTGCACGGCGGCTCTGGAGGCCAAGTCGCAGACGGGCATAAAGAGAAGAAACCACCGCGTGGTCTCACAATTGAGAAAAGGCCTCTGATTCACTACAACCCCTCCCCCTAAACTCGTATAAACCCGTATCCAATACTAGTATAGGATATAGATCGGTACGTATAGGCATACGCCCTCGACCCGTCTTCCTCCCGGTGCCGGCCATCGTCATCACCACTGCCGATCACCGCCGCCTCTAGCATTCGTCGCCACCAGTCATCATCGCCGCTGTCGCCGCCTCCGTTGTTTCTGGACATCCTTGTGGCCCGTCCACACTGCTAGGGACAAGACGCGCCGGACAAGAAGCCGGCCAAGCCGCCAGACTGTCCAGTAGTTTGTCGGACACTAGTCCGGACTATCCGACAGGCCGCCGCCTAGCTTATGCGTCGCGCCACCGCCAAGTCTGTCCGCCACCTCGCCGGCCCTGCCGAAGCGTGTGCCGGCCAGGTCGAGTCACTGGCTCGCCGGAGACGACTTCCACCACTGCTAGCTCAGGGAGCTCGCGGCAACGACGGTCGCCCACAATGATCCGGCCTGACCGCCACCACTACCAGCTCGGAGAGCTTGCGGCCATCGCCGGCCATGATCCGGCGCGTACAGCTGTACTTTTTTTTTCCTTTTGTGAACATACGTACCAGTACAGATACTTCGTTAGAAAGATGTATAATTTGGTTAGGCTATAAGTGTTTTATACCGGAGTATATATACCGACTATACTAATTACGAAGGGGTATGAAACGATCTGAGCCGTCCATGTGTTTAAGAATGCATGAGTTTATACGAGTTTAGGGGTAAGGGGGTTGTACTGAATCAGAGGCCTTGAGAAAATTAGACGAGAGAAGAGTGGTATTTTTAGGATGCAATTAGAATAACATCTGTGATTCGGCATGGGTGCTTCCTCTGAGCTCGGCCGCTTCGAGAGCTCGTAGATTTCTGTGGTGGTGGCATCGGGGACGCGGAGTGCCATTCGCTCGCGTGGACGTCCCAGTGTCCACGCTCCCCCCTCCACTAGGCTCAACACGGCTTCTTCGGTCCTATGCGGGGGCGTCTTCCACTCAGCAGCAGCGACCTGCATCTCCTTGGCCAAACGCACCGCTCCTTCGTTTGCTGCCCCCGGTTTGGGGAGGTTGTGTACTTAACGAGGATCGAGCGAGTAGTTGCAGGGTCGTGACCTGCACACTCTCATTCATATCATTCCTCCTCCACGGCAAAAGTTAAACCCCACTTTCCTCTGCTGCATTGTCAAGAGAGAATCTCTACTACTAGCTCTTCATATCTGCTCATATCAGATAGTTTTCTTAAAACATGTGGATAATAATTGCAGTCCAGTTAACATTACTAAATAAGATGCTTAAAGGTAAAATTGAGCCACTTTTAAAATGGCTCGCTCACACTTCGATATTTATATAAAGAACTAATCTAATCTGGTCTGCATGTTCGCTTGGTTCATCATGATTGTACGCAGGAGTACTTTCTTTTCTATCAGCATTATGTGACAGATTTTGTTTTATATAAAGAATTAATCCAATTGGAAGCATTATTCTAACATATATTTTTTCTATGGATTACATGAGCATTAGAACTTTAGAGAGAAAACATTAGCTGATTAATTATGTGAAATATTTATATCTTTAATAGGGGTAGTCTCTGTTGCTTATTGGATTTTACATCACTTTGCACCATTTCATCCTTGTGCAAATATGTGTTGACTCACTATTACATTTAGATAAGTCTATAGCAAACAAGCTTATGAATGATCTGTGGTAACTAACCTTACATCTTCAAAACACAAAATCAAGATATCAATTATATGAAAAAAAATGTATGGTTTGGTCTCAAACACAACCCTTCGTATTTATTGACCCGTAGCAACGCATTTAGCTAGTAACATTAAAATAATTTCGAAATTTTATTTGTCTAGAAATTATTTTGGATAGCATAATCATAATCCTTGCATTTTTCTGATCATAAAACATATATAACATGTTAAATTTGGAGTTGGAAATAATAGATATGGATTATATGCATTAGTACTCATTTTAGGATTTTCTAGAAATAGAAAAGACAGAAAACATCTTGTTACTGAGCTGGTTTTAACTACAGACGTTGATAGGTGGGTCCTGGGTGACTGGACTAGGATAGCTAATGAGGTGTCTTAGCATAGACTTAGGAGGCCCCACTTGTCAGCTGAAATAAAACTAGAAAAAGGAAGAAAAGAAAGGCGCGCCGCAGGGAGTTGGGTCGCGGCCTAGCGTGCTTGCCACTGGGATGGGCTCGACTATGTTGATTAATTATGTTTCTGACCTCTTTTGTACATGACTATCTCGGTACCACATTACCTGAAGAAAAAAGACAAAACTGACAAGTGGCCAACATTTCGACGTCGAACACTTCCTTGCCCGACATTGACTTGCACTACCTTGCCTTTCCCGGCAATGTTCGGGTCATAAGCCACTAATTGTGTGTTCCTTTTGCTGTAGTTCACGCTCCCTTCTCTCCTTGGATCTACGCCAGGTGATGATGCTACTCTGACAGATTTTGCAGGAGTGGCCCCAGCTGAATGAATGACGTGGGAGCCACCAGCCCTAGTCGGGTTTTCTATGAGGAGATCCTCATACTATTGGTTTGCGATGCGCACTAACTCATTGACCCTATCATGTTGCCTGTGTCGGGCCTCACCGGATAAAGATGGTATCTTGGCTGCTGCCGCATCTGTGACTCTGAGGTTCTTAGCCGGACTACTGTATTTCAGCATACCAATCGATAAAGGGTTACCCGACAGTACAGACTTGGATCTACAATCCTTATCTATCTCAGTAATGAGGTTCTTGCCTCTGGGCCTGACACCATCTAAACAAGTTGGAATCGTATTGAACTTATGAGCCTTGCTATACTTGTGGAGGGTGATGTTCAACTCCTGCCGAGCTCTAGCCACCTACATTATCGCCTTAAGAACACACTGTTGGGTCTGCTCCAGCTCAGCCTGTGCCAGAGCCAGATCTACTATGGGAGCAACTGGCATTGCCAGCTTCTTAGCTTTTCTAGTGGAGGACCCCTTAATCTAGGAGCCATGGGGGTTGTATCCACTTCCTCCATTGGTTCTTTGCCGGTAGCGTCCCCAGGCATCGTCATCATCACATCCACGCTGCTTGCGGGGCGATTGATACGCCGGCCACGAACCACGCAGAGAGGAGAACTTGCAGGAGACATCGACCGCCACGTAAACCATGTGCGTGCCAAAGCTGACAAACTTGCCATTGCGCAGGAAGGGGCGGTTGCCGAAGTTACCGACGTTGTCGCTGATGAAGTCCAACGAGCGGAATCGCTTGACCAAACCGGAGATGACACGCTCACCATATGCGATGAGGTTTCCCGTCTGGATGGACACAATAGCTAGCGCCACCGCTGGCCCCACGGTGGGCGCCAACTGCTGTGTTGGTGTCACAAAAGATGCCATAGGATGGCTAAAGTTGGGGGCAGATGGACGCTAGTGGAATCTAGGGAGGGATAGCGCAGTGGATACTGCACACAAAGCATAGTCTCAAAGCACGCATGATTTACCTAGGTTCAGAGATCTCCTATTGATATAAAACCACTACTCATGCATGCTAGATCTCATAATATGATCAATGGACAAGTACAAAGGCTCCTTGTGTTGTGTCGAGAGGAAGAAGATCAAGGAGCTTCTGCCTCTCTCTACTCCTTACTCTCAGCTAGTACATAAATGAACTGACCCTCTCCCAGGAGGCCCTGGCGCACCTTATAAAGGGGTGGCCAGGTTACACTTAGGGCTGAGGTGGCCTGAATATTCCTCGAATATGCTCATAAAGAACTTGTCAGTGGGGCCCAGATGCTCTCCACGTCGTGGGGTCTCCCCTGGATACCCTCGATGGGATTTGCCATGCCCATCCCCTCGGACCGTTGGCGGTCTGACACTGTCTCCTCTAGGAAACCCTCGACATGACCTAGTTCCGGGATTTAGGGGCACACTTTACTTGATCGTGCTTATCTCCTCCAAGAATCCCGGCAGAGAGAGAGAGGCGCTGACCTTGAGGCCGACATACACCCTTCTGGCGTATGCCAACCCCTATGTCGCCCCTAACCTTGATGACTCAGCCTGGAGGAACCTACACAGAAGATACAACACATATGTTATGCCGACATACAAAGTATGTCGACCAAGTTCTGCCAGGTTAACCAGGCTTGGGTATCTCGGCCTTTAGTCGGCCGACCCACATATGTCAACCTTAGTCTTGGTCAATCTCATTTTATACCTTAGCTTGACCCTACTAGGGGTCATCCATCCAACACTCATAGCTAAGGCACATGCCAAGAAACTGGTCAAGACGTGCAAAGGCTGCCAAAAATACGTCAAACAAGCCCATGTTCCGGCTTATCAGCTGCGAACAATTCCGGTTACATGGCCCTTTGTGGTCTGGGGATTGACATGGTAGGACTGTTAAACAGGCACCAAGTGGATTTACCCACCTACTAGTGATGGTGGATAAATTTATGAAATGGATTGAGGCTAAACCCATAACAAGTTGCCATGGAGCCACAACTAGAAAGTTCGTCGAGGATGTCGTCATTCGATTCGGCTATCAACATAGCATTAACACAGCCAAAGAGAGACAATTTTCAATGGGAGAACTCGTAGATTTTTGCGAAGAGCAAGGGATCCGACTCGATATCGCATCAGTCGCAAACCCATAGGCCAATGGACAAGTTGAAAGGGCTAACAATCTTATTTTACAAGGCCTCTGACCTCGCCTCAAAGCACCACTTCACAGTGCTGCGGGGGCTTGGGCGGGTGAATTGCCTCCTGTTATCTGAAGCCTGTGCACTACTCCAAACAGGTCAACCGGATATATTCATTTTTTCTTGGTCTACAGCGAGAGGCAATACCTCTGAGTGACCTAATTCATGTTTCTCCTCGAGTCTCTGCATATGTCGAAGAGGATGTCGAAACTTCCCGACAAAATGACCTCAATATACTCTAGAAAGTTTGTGTCATTGCTGTACAGAGATCTATAGACCATCCATAGAAGTTATGCAAGTATCACAGTTAGAGAGTTAAAAAAGGTTCCTTCAGAAAAGGCGATCTAGTTCTCCAACTAGTGCAACAAAGAAAGCACAAACTTTCCCCGATTTGGGAAGGACCCTTTATGATTAGCAGAGTACTGCATGATGGGTCATACTATTTAACTGATACGAGACCAATCAAGGAAAGACCTGATACTCAAAAGAGAAAGAGAGTTGGCGGTAGTATAAATTCAAATGAGTTAGATCGTCCATGGACATTTCTTATCTACGTCCATTTATTCTTAAGACTTTTCTTGTAATCATACATATGTTTATGTTCAAAGTGAAATAAAGTATTGGTTGGCTCAATGGTTTTCCTTAGATGTTTTGTACCATCTTATTTCCGAATGATCATGTCAAAGTCGAAAATCCCAGAATGCTTGAAAGTACTTTATGCTCATGTTCGTTTTGATGGTCACATTTTCAATTATATAAAAATGCTACCATCCAGTGTAAGTCTCATTTTCTGTTTAGACTTTGGTTTTTGTCTGATTTCTTGGATGCAGGCAGTTTTCGAGTAGTGAATTTCAGGTACAAAAAGGCGACTCCGTTTCTGAGTTTAAATTGGTTTAGCAATTGAGCTCTGTTGCTCAGTAGTGTTTCCGTTCTTAAGGTTGGCCGACTCATGAAAGGAAAAAGGCAGAAAAGCGAGAAAAATTATAAGTATGAACAAAACGTGCTTAAGTAATTTTCAAGCACCGCAAAAACAACAAAGTGCTAGAGTAAATGCATAAGTTCTTACATAACAACATAGCTAGATAAAATATTTATTTACACCACTTGTTTCAGAATAATGCATTGTTTTTTCAGCTCTATGTTGCAGGTGGAGGAGACAGAGGTCTTGCTAGTTTGCAGGTGCAGTGTCCACATCACCCTGATCTTTGTTTGAGATGATAACGTCAGACTTAGTCTTATTTTCATCGTCAGAGGCTTCAGTTTCTTCAGCAGGGGGATCGGCGGCACAACGATGGACTGAAAGAACGGCTTGGAGTAGTTGGTTATCTCTGTAAGGCGACAAGCGTATCCAGCACAAGACTCCCAAATGGCTTCGACATTTTGTTCGGTGTTGTCTTTATCAATAGTCGAAATACTCTTCGTGACCTACCAGATTTCCATACTACCATGGTGATTCATCACCATGGTAAGGATGTTCTGGGCAGCTCTCCGAGCATATGACATCTTCCAATCCTCGACAAGTTTCGGAAATTCCTTGGTTTTCTCCCTCACCTCAAAGGCGGAAATCTTGTCTAGGTCGGAGAGACTAACGACTTCACCAGTTTCTTCAAGAATATGGCAGAAGTCATGGATCAAATCTCCGACTACGACAAGTCACCTGGTGCGGGACTCGGAAGAAGACGCATCTAGAATGTTGAGGGGTCCTGTGAAAATAAAAGGATTAGTAAATCTGACAAAAATAGTCAGAAAATTTCAAAGACAATGAAAGGATTTGACATGTGCAAATTACCAAAGAAGTTATCATCTACTTTGGCTTTTTCCTCCGTCAAACTCCAGAGTTCTTCCCGGAGTGCCTGGGTGATGTCACCCTTCCTGTTCATTTACACCTTCAAATATTCGATCTCTTTACCCAGGAGGGCAATGATTCAGCCAAGTTTCTTAGTGGATGCTGGATTCATTTGCACCTTCAAATTGTTCACACTCTTTTTGTACTTGTCCTTGAGTTTATCAAGTTCAGCACGAAGGTCGACATTCTCCACTTCCAGGAGTTTGAAGTTTCCCGCCTCCTCCACAAGTTTGCAAGATTGCTTCAACAATCCTAAAATGGCAAAGGGAAAGTTAGTTGAATTGAAATTTAGCATGAAAATTTAAAAAATCGAAACAGGAGAGCTAGAAATGTTTACCTTCTGCCTCGTCCTTCTCAACCTTAAGCTGTGCATTTTCAAGTCGAAGAGATTTGACCTCTTCTTGCTTGGTGAATATGTTCTTACAAAATTCCTGGTTGTAAGAAGACTTTCTGTAAGACAGAATAATAACCAGAGTTAGAAGTCTACTAAGACTCGAGCTATTATTTTAACTAAGTTAAAGTTCAGCATGAGCCTTGGGGTGCTACACTACTTTGTTATTTGGCATTCTAAAATCATAAACTCAGATATTGCACTCCTAGTTCCTATCTGACTTCATGCTTAGGGGTAGAGGATATGATATAAAGAAAGTATAAAAGAGTCAGTTCAAGACAATATGCTCTTGGTGCACTTTTGTGAGGCTGGCGTTAACCATAGTAGATTTTTTTTGGCTAAGGTTAAGGATTGTATCTGTGGAGGCAAAACTCCACTAGCCTAATCCGTTGTTCTCAAAGATGAATCTACCCCAACAAGCTTTCAATCTTCACATCTTCAATCTCCTAGGCCTTTTCTTTAGAAGATAATTTGTAGGCCTCTAGGTAGAAACGCACAAGTTCTAGAATTTCTTTCCCATTCTTCCTAGTAATACCAAGATTGGCAGCGCCAGGATTCTTCAGGACATTGTTAGAAAAGTGTCAGCCGAGGGATCATTACCCTTAGAGGGTTCACACTTATCTATTATAGAGTCACCAACAGTGACGTTGGCTTGTGAACTTGTGTTCACTGGCTCATCAGTTTGAGCCTCAACATCTCCAGCGGTGGAGACGGAAAATCCTCTGGCGCTGATGATGTGTTGGGGTTGGGAGTTGTAGGAGAGGTGGCTAGAAAAGTCAATTTTAACTTCCGCTAGACCAACGTTTTTTCGGGTTTTCCCCTTGGCCTTTGCTAACTGTTTAGCTCTAAATCATAAGAATGAAAATTGTTATGATTTATAAAGAATATAAGAAAACGTACAAGCTATGATAGAAGAACTTACTTCTTGACGACTGGCAGCATTAGCGGACCACCCGAAACAAGTCGAGCCTTACGCTTCCTAGTGAGTGTTTTTGGCAATTCCTCTAGCTCCTCCTCCTCATAAATAGGAATCGGATCTTCTGACGGATAACCCTCGAGAGGAGCAAGCTCTAACCCGGGGAGGTCAGCAAGCTGCGAAGTCGGAAATACCTCAGTATTGCAGAATGATAAAGGATCAGAGATGGTGATAAAACAATAATATAAAGCTAGAAAACATACCGGAACCAGGGGATTCTCCGTAGTGTAGATATGCGTGGAGATCTCCAGGGCTTTCTTGCCAATTCGGTCCTTGATCAACCATTTGATCTAGGAATTACAATCCTTGGAGGTGATCTGATGTTTCCTAACCTTCAAACTATCCTTCTTGTCAGAAGTGAATGAGTGCGTCAGTCGGTCACCATGATATTTATTAAGAGGCTGGATCCGATGCTCCAACTAGTAATGCACTAGGTCGATCCCTTCAAACCTTTATTTTTCATCAAGAACTCAATCCTCCTCTTGGCATGGATCAAGTACTCAGTTAGAACCAACGATTCTACATCCCAGGATTCTTGATGTGGGCTTAAACACTGTTAATGAAAACCGATAAACTTTCTGGTTTGCTATGAGTCAACATATCCTTATGATAAAAGAAGGTTGCTGGCAGCCCGGTGAATATAGTGCCAATCTAGAGTGGGGCCTAGTTCAGGTCCTGGTTAGATCCCCATCGGCGCTGCACTTTTGGCCTTTTTCTTTTATAAGCCCACCTGACAGCATTACCCTACATGTAAGCCTCACCACGACCAGGTCAGCACAATTTGCTAGTCAGTTTTTATAGCCCCACCAGATAGTGTCTATGGCTAGTGTCTACAGAGTATAAAAAAATTTTGGCTTTTATATCTTTTAGAAAATAATTTAAGTGACATATATGCATATAATTCATATCTTGGCCTTTTTCTTTTATAAGACCACCTCACAGCATTACCCTACATGTAAGCCTCACCGCGGCTAGCTCAAAACAGTTTGCCAGTCAGTTTGTCAAGCCCCACTAGATAGTCTATGTGGCTAGTGTCTACTGAGTACAAAACATTTTTGGCTTTTATATTTTTCGGAAAACGCTTTAAGTGACATATATGTATATAATTCATATCTTGCACATCCAATTTCAATTACCACATGTAATATATGTTTTTCAATCAGAAAAATGCAAGGATTGATAATATGCTATCCAAAATAATTTCTGGGCAAATAAAATTTCGAGTTTATTTAAATGCTATTAAATGCCTTTATCTTAATAAATTCCTAAATTTTAAACCATAATTCCAAATTCGACAAATAATATGTCTAAATCAATTAGAGAGACAAGCCCTTTCCAACCGTATATTCCATGACATCAATTGAAGCATGAAACGTATAAATATTAAATATTTAGAACTGTTTATGCAAGTAAAACATGAATAATAAATTATGAAAATGCTTTATTCTTGTTCCTACACCTCACCCATGCCATGCTATGTTATACGATGTAATTGTGGATCATTCCATCATGGCATACCATGTTTTTCATATATTTGTGCACTTTATTTATGATGGCCCTTGTTTGTTCGGCTTTTATTCCGGATAGACACCGAGCAAGGAAGTTATCAGGAGGCAATAGAGTATTGTCCAGAACCCAGTTATCCCACTGATGAGCTAACATGCAAGCATTTCCCCATGCTTGAATTACATATAGCACCTATACCTCTATCTTTATTTTTGCATCATTGTGTCACAATTTGAATTAAATTACAATCCCATGTACTGCACAAACTTTAGTTTTGAACCCCAATGAATCTTGTACCCTCCATCCTATCAGACTTTACTACAGGAATTTCTTGAGCCATGCGAGTCATAGAATTTCACGTGTAGGGTTTGTGCGAGTCTATTATGGATAACAAGATACCTAAACAACTTAAACTGTGTAGTAATAGGATAACTAAAGAAAGAGGCACCAATGGGAAATATTTGAGATTTAATTTTTATCAGCTCACTTGTGTCCACCTAGGACATGAGTACTTGATGCATGTTTCTTGACTATCACACTATCCACATGTGGTCCCATGCACATGACTCACATCTTATTTCTTGGGGCCACAATTAGTTTGGGGCTTTACTACTATCATGTACTGATGCCATGATTTACTTGTTTATTTACTACTGTTGCTTAAGGAGTGTTTACCTATGCTGGTTTGGAATGTGGAATGTTTACGTGGTATCGACAAGCCCACTCACACTTTGGTTTCCAGTCATTTATAGACATTAACACAAACCCTGGGTCCATCTCAAAACCTGGCCGACTTCTTTGCGGGTAGCTGATAACAAGGGAAAGTATCTAATTTACCTTTTTAGAACTTTTCTTATGATTTAGTTAATTGACCCTACTTGAACAAAGGGTTTTATACCAAGACCAAGTTCTTTATGATACGAATATGCAAATGTGGTATCAGTAGATACGTATTGAAATATGAAAACCACCAGAATTGGATTCATCATTTTTATGAATTTCCTTTATGTCGTTATTATTTTTCTAATAAAATAAACCCCTATTTTGGTCATTAATTCACCAGAAAAGATCTGTATCTCAATTATATTTTTCCTTAGATGTATTTGTAGATCTTTGAGTTTATGACCTTTTAGAGGTGGTTTCACTTCAAGATAATTACCAGAATGTCCTTGGGAAAATCCCAAAGTTAGTTCTGCTAGGATTTTGTCTTTTTCACCGGATTTATTTTAGAATCCCTTTTTTAAGAAACCAAGGACACAAGGTGGGAATTATAAATACTTATTTCTAGAATTGTTTTCATCCTTTTTGAAGTTGCAAAACTCCCATGAAGATTTAATGAGTGAAACTACCGTATGGAGTAATATTTAATTCACTAAAATTCAAAAATTGCTCAAACATTCCAGAGCTCCTAGGGTTTTGTAGATCTTGTAGTACCACATCCCTAAGAGTAGGAACCATCTTAAAAGGGTTAGTGGATCTACCAGGAGAAATTGTCAAAGCCATATTTGTGTAGTTTTTGTTATTTTCACTACAGGAGGAAAATAGCTATGTCTATTACGAGACCAAATAAACATGCATGGTCTTTTAAATTCATAGCATGAGAAATTGGATTGAATCTAGTTAGATCCCTAGAACATCAATAAAATATTTATGAGTGTGTATGACACATTTCAAGAGATTAATTGCCAAGAAAACTAGAATTATTATTTTTACCAGAAAGTAGTCCTGCATGTTGGGGAAAACCTCTAGCTACAAGTATAAATTTAGGTATGGGCAATTCTATTAGTTTTCCATTTTTGTTTGCAATTAATCCTAGTAATAAGTTTAGAGGATATGGAAAGAGGATAAAGATTTTTGCAAAGAAAAACTTAAAACGGGCCAGCAATTAACCCGACCCTGGACACAGCGGCACTAGACCAACCTACCTTGTAGTGCTTTGAGAGTGGGAGGCTGTTTCAAACGGCCCATGCGGGGCCCACACGTCAGACTCTAGGGAGCGAAGGGATATCGGGGAATGATGGCCATTTGATCATGTAGTGATCCACGACTCACGATCATTGTCCCTGATAGGACATCCTCGACGACGCCTGATCCCTAGTTGAGGTGGGAAGGAGCGGGGAGCTCACCATGGGTCACGGCAGCATTGGAGATGCGGAAGAGGTGAGGCGGCACAGCGTGACGACTCCGATGAGGTGCGGGACGATGGTTTGGAATCAGGAGACGACTCACCCATCCAGTCCAGCGAGCATGCTCGGGTTCTTGCTAGGGGAGCTCCCTAGGGTGCATGCATGTCGTCGAGGAGGTGTCCGAGCGGAGGATGGGGGTCCTAGAAGCCATAGGGATGTCGCCGGCACATCTATAGATGCTCGAGCACTTCGGACTCTTCAGAGGAGCCCCGCTCGGGTATGCACTGGTGGTGGCCATCTCTAGCTTCCCAAGGAAAAAGAAGGCAGGGGAGGTAGATCAGAGGGAGGGAAGCAAAACTGAGAAGAAGGAGGGAGATGGGGAGGTCTAGGTCGACCACAAACTCAACTTCTCAAAAGAGATTGAGAGGAGGTCTTCTCCTTCATGGAGCTATGTGGAAAGAGGATGAGCTGGGGATCTGGGAGAAGCAAGGTGGGGGTGGAGGTGTTGAATGGCAGTGGTGGGTGAGGATGCACGGGTCTCTGGCTGTATATATACAGAAGTGGAGAGGTCCAAGGTGCTGGCCATGGATTGGGCAGTGGTGGTGGTGGGATGTCATGTGGGGGCTTTGGGGTGCTGCAAAAAAGTGTAAAGGGGGTGGTGGCTGTTGCTGCAAATATTAAAATGACAATTTATGTCAAGATCTCTTGTCTCTCCTATATCCAAGCATAAAGGACAAGGAAGGGGAAGAGCTACAGTTCCAAGCTATAGTACTGGTTGATCAGAGGGTGAGGTAGGGTGCTGGAGTGGTCAAGGCCCCGGTTCGGTAGTGAAAGGATGGATGTAGAGTTGGTAGTTTGTAAAAATTCAAATTAACTAGTGTTGATCATGATCTCCTGTCAGAATTTTGGACTTGACAAGGTGGGTTGATGGTAATGATGGGTAGGTATGGTTGATGAGTCAAAAATTGAAGCATATTTACCTTTTGTTTCTGCATAAGTAGAGTAGGATTTTTAGTATTTTACCATTCTTTCGTGCACCTTTTGTCCTTGTTTCAATAGGATCCTGAATCACTAAGTCTCTTATAAACATATCAATTAGAACTATCATATTATGTAGTAATATGGTATTTCTAACTGATAAAAGTCATTTAATTGATTTATTCTCACACTTGGGAGATTGGAAAACACGGAGGGAACCTCCAGGGGGCTTAACGACCACTAGTACGGGCGGAGCTTGCTAGTATCACCCGCCCGTACCATGTGGCAGCACGTCTGCCTTGTCAAATACTCTTGCCTCGCGAAGATGTATCTGAGATCTAACATTCAAAGAAACTTCCAGCCCCAAAATACCACACCAAAGAGGGATCTGGAGGAGGAACTTGGAGAAGGGAAAATCCTTGCTTCTTCACGGATCATTGGAGGACATCGCATCACCCCCTTCATCATCAACCGCTTCATCTCCATCACCATTGCTACTCCCATCCTCCATACATTAGATCTTGTTGTAATTCCAAATTCAATTGTGGTTTGAACTAGATTTATTCCTGTAGTTTTATACATACATTTTATTATGATGATGTCATTGACTGCTTCCATGTGTGAGTAGTTCCCTTTGTTCTTGGGGAGATGGAGAAACCCTATCACTATTATGAAATGAAATAAAGATGATCTATTACTTGTCTCCATGATCTATTGATTTATGATTTTGTGTTTGATATATCTCTTTAGATGGTATGTGTAGTTGGCCACATATCATTTTCCTTCGGGACTAAAGAGAGGGTAAAATTCATAGGACATGTATGGGAGTATGTCTAGTGTTATTTGTGACTACAAGTATTGGCTTATAACCTGCATGGTTTAAGGAGTAATAAAGAGAGATTCACTAAGATAATTATGATACCCATGGGGAAACCCTTAATTGTGGTGGTCTTTACGAGTTGCTGCTCTGAGGCATTGTAGTGGGTATTTAGAGGTGACCTCATTACCTGGCTCAAGAAAGCGGCTACCCATGAGCTTTGTAGTGAACATCTTATTATGGAACTCTATCCACACATGTCATGACACAAGAAATAGGTTATCCTAATTATAATTAATTATTGACTTTAACCACCATTTTCAATGCTTTCGTTTCGTACATTCTTTTACTTTTTTTAATTACTTTTCTGCATTCAACCAAAAACCTTTCAAACACCCTTTATTCAAAATCAAAGGAAGCTTACATGTATCCTTTGGTAGACAGTGGTGAGTGGCATAAAGACCTTAACCAAATAACTCTTTGTGGGTTCGATACTCTTATTTTGAAACTTGCTACAATTGGTATGTGCACTTGCAGTCATCAAGCTATTTTCTGGCACCGTTGCCTGGGAGCTAAGTGATTTTGGTCTTTATTCTTAGTTGCTTATTCCACTAATTGTTTACTAAAGTTGTTCACTACTTTCAGGTAAAAACCATGAATGCACTCGGACTGACGAATTAGCGCGACGCAACAAAATACCTCGAGAAGTTAAATAGAGGACTTGTTAAAGAATTCCTGAGCGGGAGCGAACTAGAATACGAGGTTAACCCTCGTTTTATTGCTATTATTAAAAAGAAAACTTTTGTAGGAGATGATCCATATGAGGAACCCTATAATCATTTAATGCATTTTACCAAGTTATGTTGGACGCTTAAATTGTGAGGCTATTCTGATGATGAATTGAAACTTAAACTGTTTAGCCAATCTATAACCAACACTTCTTTAGCTTGGTGTAGAATATGACCTGCAGAGAAAATTGACACTTGGGAAAAGCTCAAAGGAGAATTTGTATTATGATTCTTTCCCAAAGTGAAGACCACTGAAGTAACGAGGGTGATCACAAATTTCAAGAACTGCCCAGGTGAAGTCTTGGTAATAGCCTTCAAAAGGTACAAATCCATCCTTAATAAATTTCCCCATCACGATTTACCTGAATGGTATGTTCTACACATTTTATATGGGAGACTTAATCAAGAAATTAGACATGAGCTAGACACTAATTTCGGAGGTTCTTTTATGGACTTAACTATAACTAAAGCTTGGGAACTCCTAGAACGAATTCATGGCAATAGAGAAACTTGGGGATTTGATTTAGGCAGTGAAGGAGGGATAGAGATTGAATATGATTGTGTCAATTCTTATAAACAATCTAGTAAGGTAAAGGAAACTGCTAATGAACTTCAACTTGAAGCTCCCAAGAAAGATTGGCATGAATACACTCCACCGCCTAAGTAAGTGGAAGATGTTGAGAAAGAAATTGCAGCTCATGTAGAGCCATTGAGGTAGTTACCCCTTATGTTGAACCTCTTCCTTTCCCAAGGATGGCGAGAAAACATATGATGGCTCAAAAACATGAAGAATAGCTTGAAGAAGAGAAAATGTTCCTCAAAAAGTTAGAAGGAGAGGCACAAGCAAGAGAAACTAATCAAGTAAGTGTGCAGAAGATAGGTGAACCAACTAAGGAAGATATCCTAACCATGTTCGCACATTGCAATGTGATAGAGCTAGATACAAAAGCTTCATATTCGTTGAAGGAAAGGTAAATGCTAGGGATGTTGGTAAACCTATCCTCTCTTGTACCATTGGTGGATCTTCTTACTATGGCCTTTATGATATTGGAACAGCTATTAATGTAATCCCTTACAATTTTTATTTGAAAATCCAAAACGAATTCTTCCCAGCTAAACTAGAAGACACTAATATGACAACAATGCTAGCAGATAAAACACTCATAGTTCCTATGGGAATAATTGGAGATATCCCAATTTGTATTGGACCTTACAAGTACCCTATTGATTTTGTACTTGTTGACATTCCTAGTGATGTTTATTGTCCAATTATTTTTGGGAGAAATTTCTTGAACACCACAGGAGCAAACATTGACTGCAAAAAAGAAACTATATCTCTCAAGTTTGGTGAAGATAAAATGAATTTCCGTTTCTCAAAATTCGATCATAAGCTAGCTATTGAAGAGTTTGACAATTATGGGTATGGCCAAGAAGAAGAAGGTAACATTATTAATCATGCCTCTGTATTCATTGAAACTTCTGATGATAATTTAACAAGGAGCCTAGTTGCTAATAATAATATTCCTGAAGATATAGATAAAATGGAGATTGATGATTATCTTGACTCAACCCCTAAAGTAGATCCTAAAATGAATCAAACTTATGAAGTACCTATAAGTAAAGGAGATGAGGCACTTCTGCCTCCTACACTCAAAACCCTTCCTAAGGAATTAAAGTATAGGTTTCTTGATGATATTAATAATTTCCCTATTATTGTAAGTTCTAATCTGCCAGAAAAGGATGAGGAAAACTTAATGATAGTCCTCAGGATGCACCGAAAAGCCCTTGGATATTTGATGACCAACTTGAAAGGGATTAGCCCCTCAATAGCCACTCACAGAATATTTATGGAAGAAGGAGCTCAGCCGATTGCAGATTTTCAAAGGAGACTTAAACCTCATATGAAATAAGATGTAAGAAAAGAGGTAATTAACTTATTATATGCATGAATAATATTCCATGTGGAGGAGAGTTATTGGGTGAGTCCTTTGCATTCTGTTCCTAACAAAGGTGGGTTTACTGTCGTTCCAAATGAACATAATGATATGGTCCTAACTTGAACTATCATTGGTCATAGGATGTGCATTGATTATAGAAACTTAATAAGGAAAATAGAAAGGAGCACTACCCTTTACCATTTATAGATCAAACTTTAGAGAGCCTTGCTATGCATTCTCATTTTTCTATTTAGACGGTTATTCTGTTTTTCTCAAATAGTTGTTCATCCGGATGACCAACTAAAGACAACCTTCACTTGTCCTTTTGGCTTATATGCTTATCGTTGTATGCCATTTGGCCTTTGCAATGCTCCCGCCACCTTCCAAAGGTGTATGACTTCTATATTTGCTTATTATGATTAAAATATTATGCAAGTTTTCATGGATGATTCTTAGTCTACGGAACTTCATTTAATCATTGTCTCCATAATATTCATAAAGTTTTACAGAGATGCGAAGATACTATCCTAGTCTTGAATTGGGAGAAATGTCACTTTCTGGTTCAAGAAGGTATAGTACTTGGTCATAAAATTTTAGGAAAATGAATAGGAGTTGATAAAGCTAAAACTGAGGCAATAGAAAGGCTTCCCCCCTCCTCGCGGTGTAAAAGGTATTAGCAATTTCTTGGATCACGTTGGATTTTAGAGAAGGTTTATTAAGAACTTCTCTAAGACTGCTAGACCACTTACTAACCTTTTATAAAAGGATGTCATGTTCAATTTTGACTAAAACTATCTTACTGCTTTCACCATATTAAAACAAGCCCTTCTTGATGCCCTTGTTATCAAGCCACCCAATTGGAAGAAAACTTTTGATCTATTTTGTGAGGATAGTCATGAATCTATTGGAAGAATCCTTTGCCAATATGATGGTGATGAAATCAATATTATTCATCATGCTAGTCGCAACTTAAATGTTGCTCAAAAGAATTACCCCATGGCAAAAAAGGAACTTTTTGCTGTTATCCTCTCTTGTGATAAATTTAGATCTTACATAATTGATTCAAAAGTAAGAGTGCATATTGATCATACTAGCTTTAAAGAAATCCTTGAAAGGACCGACATTAAGCCAAGGATGATCTGTTGGACTTTGCTTTTGCAAGAGTTTGACTTGCCGATCCTCCAAAGAAGGGAAGAACAGGTAGACATACCTATGGATATTGAAGAGATCAAAACACCGGAAAAGGTGTCATCCATCTACATAACATCAGTGACTACACTTCCCAAAATGAAATTTTTAGTTTCTCTTTGCAATGGTTTTAGCAACTTCTTGCGACCAACCTTGTTCAAAGGGAAGAACAAGATAACTCAAACATTAAAGGGATAAACAGGTACCTAAGTAAACTCCTTACTACTAGTTGAACAAGGTAATCAAAAATTTGACTTACCTATGTTATAATTGTTGTTTTGCTATTTCCTTGCATTTTTAAGTCCTCCTGGTTTTTGAAGCCACTGCCAGTTTTTTGAACCTGGTACGGGCAGGCGGTACGGCCGCACCCACCCATACCAATGGTCATTAAACCGCTAGTACCCGACTTACCTTATAGTTTGATTTTCCAATTTCGGTACAACTAGGCCATATGGGCACATGTGCCCATACCAGTGGTTGTTAACTTCTCGACCTTTGTTCTTCTAGTTTGGTTATTTTGTATATGACATGAAAAAAGGGAGAAGGAACCAACATGGAAAGGTCGATAACTGTCAGTACGGGCAGACCATATGGGTGGGTCCCGCCCGTACCACTTAGTTAGTAAAGTATTACCGACCTCGGTCGGGGTTATTTTTGGTAAAAACCCAGGTACCGGCGCATTGTACAGGCATATGCCCGTACCAGTGGTCGTTACCGCCACTGATTCCTCCTTTTTCTCCCTTTTTCTTCCTAATTTGTTGGGATTCTTTTCTTGTCCGGCCCTTTTTCCTCTAGCACGAGTTTTCCCTATTTCTAACCCTTCATAAGCCTCTCTAAAGTTTCTCCTCTCTCTTATATCAATAGATCCAATCTTCTTGATGCGCTACCCAGTTCCATGAAAAGGCAGACCTCTAGGCCTCATGACTCCTTCGTGGGATAGCTTTCAGACTTCCTCCATTGAAGCCGATGACCATGAAGCACAAGGCCTAAGCCCGAAGAACAAGAGGTACGCCTATGACTCCGATGATGATGATGATGGGGAATTCAACCTTCATGGAGAAAATGGTGAGAGGATGGATGCAGCCAGATTATCTTTCTATGGTGAGGCTTGAAGATGAGTAGGAGGCAGGGAAATCCCATGGGAAGGGGCGCATGGAGTCACTCAAGTCCATCGCCACAAACTACTCTTCACCCAAGTGTAAGAAAGCTAATCGAGCTGATGTAGGAACTTATCAGGAGACTACAACGCACACTTATACAACAAATAATATCACCATGAACAGGCGCATGAGTGTGAAGCCACAGGAACATTGGGAGTTCAGCCTCTTGGATGTGCCTATTGTCGCACAAGTCCCAAAAACTGAACAACGTCTTTGCAAGATAGAGAAATATCAGAAGGAGGAACTCCTCCATTGGGAGATCGTGTGCAAACGCCTACTAAATCTTGAAAGCAAGAAGGAACTCAATGACGTGCTAAGTAGGGTTGCTGAGGGATGTTCCGCTTGCGTTCTGACCTGTAGAAGTGCCTGAGTTGCATATCTGCCTTGGAGGATACGAACAAGAAACTTCGCGAAGCTGTCTCCAACACCGCACCTCCAAATTGAAGAATGCCACGGTATCGAATAATCGCGAGGGATAATTTGATCCCACTGGCTTGATCCCAATCTTGGGGAGATCTATAAAACCTTGTAATCTATCTTCCAGTTGTTAACATGTTTACTTTTCCGCATGCATGTTAGGTTTTTAATTCCATAATTTACATTAGTTGCATCATCTTCAAATTCCTTCGGTTAAAGGAAAGATTTATATCTATTGAGTTTCAAGACTTTATAATATTCTGAAGTAATTTTTGATCCATGATTATTATATTAGATGTATGAATTAGGATGAGTGCTATGATACTTGTACCACTGTTATGATTATAGGGCCTTCCGCACCAACAAAGTATTGATTGGTTATGATAATAAAATCTTTATAGCATGTTATGGTCACATGTTTAAATTTATAAGAGCCATAAAGAGTATTAAAATTGATCAAATGACTTGGTTTGATGGAAAAGAAAAAGACTCATCTATCAAAGAAATTCAAGCCAAAAGAAAGTACAAGATTGAAAGAAAATAAAGAGTAACTCAAGAAATGATCATTCATTACTCGAATTAAGTGCTCAACTAATTAAATTTGATGATTGTATCATATGCTTACTCCATAAAAACTTCTTATGCCATATTAATAAAAAAGGTGTGGAAGCATCTAAATCCTGTGATGTGTAAGGGTGTGATATTGTAACATCCCAAATCTTTAATCAAGGTTATCAAGATCCAAAGCACCCAATTTAGGGTTAACAAAAACTTTTTATCATTAAAATAATCAAGTACGCATATGTTTGTTGCATTAGTATGGAATTGTTTGGAATTGCCATGATTGTTTGTTCTAATGGTTGTAAAATGATTCAAATATGAATTCCACATCATCTAGATCATTCCCAAGCAAAATCCAAAGAAAAAAAATCAAATGCAATTAATAAAGGCAAATGGTCACTTTGGCCATTTTAATCCACTAGGTCACTTTAGGTGTTCCTAGCACTCAAATTTCAATAAAAACATTTCTAATTCTTTGCACCAAGGCCCACCTTGTGATCTTACAAAAACATTTAAACCCTAATTTTAAATGACATTTGAAAATGGAATCAAGTGTATGCACCTAGATCCTGCTTTTTTCAAAAACCACTCAAATGAGTTCAATTTGACAATCCCCAGCAACCACAGACTACCAAGCATCGGTGAAGATCACTCAAAAAAATTCATTTAAAAATTTCAAAGTTGAATTCTTTCGGCCATTTTGTCAAACACCTTCTATGCACAAATCTGGCAAAATCCACAAACACTATTGTGAGCAGGCTTCTAGCCAAACTGGGCTCCCATTTTGCAACCAAAGTACTCCCAGTACACCTCCCACCCTGTACCTGCATGGCCACCCACTGTGCACACGATCCATGGCCACCATGGCCAAGCACATTTATCACCCCCACCATCGACAGCACGACCCAAGCACCGCCAGCCTCGCCTACCATGTCTGGCACGTCGCCCGTGCTCCACTTCCTCCTCCGGGCCAGCCCCAGCTCAAAGACAGAGAGAGGAGAAGCCAGGAACACCGTGCCCGGGCCGTGTCTGCCATGCCGACGCCCGCACACGCCGTTCACGCCTGTCCCCGCTCCACCAGACCTCGCCTCGCTCCTGCCGCCAACCTACATGATCACCAGTGTCCCAGGAGACCCAAGGACATGCCCGTTCCCTCACCGTGCCCTGTAGCCGCTAGACGCCACGAAATTCACCGTCGATCGAGACAACGTGCACGCGGCGACGCCCACTTCTCCCGACCATGTTGCACTGCACGAGCACCTCCGTGACGATCGCCAGGGAACCGCCCACCGTCCTATCCCCCGGACCATGCCAATAGCTCGCTGTGTCGTCGACCCCGTCGAGCTCCGACCATGCCGTGATGCACCCCTCGCCCTGCTATAAAAAGAGAGCCTCCTTACACCAAATCTTCACACCATCTCCCTCCACTCCACCTCAGAGACCTTCTAGAGCCCCACTAGAGCAAGCCGCTGCCCGTATCTTCCAAATTTCATCGGAGACCACCACAGAAGGAGGAGAAGGGCGCCACTGATCCAAGCCATCTCCAGGGACACCGCCGGTACCAGGAGAACTGCCGTCCTCGACACGTCCAGTTGCCCGCCTCACTGACCCTCACTGACCCTCACCGGAGCTCTGGTAAGCCTCCCCTGACCCTCACTGACCGTGCTAGGGTTTCTCCCTGTCGTGTCTTGTTCCAGTGAGGAAGATGGTTGTGAGCCGTTGATCCAGGATCTAATCCTACGGTCCAAATCCTCGGATACCTGTTCGGCATCACCTATCCCACTAACAGGTGGGGCCATCGCTTAAGTCAGCCTGGGTGCTGCGCGGAGCACAGTGGGCCGACCCATTTCTTTCCCGCGCTGGCCCTAGAATTAAAACTTAGGTTTTTCTTTTTAAACTAAATCTAGTTTCTATCCACTAGTTTTAAAATCATTTCAGAGAGTTTTACTCCACCAAAATTAATGATTCCAATTTTATTGGAAAGATAATTAAAATCTCTATCCAGGCTCGTTGGATTTAAATCAATTGGCGTTAGAGATCTCCCCTAGCAAAAATAACAAGACAGCCACTTTTCACATTCAAACATTTTTCAAAATTCAACCATAATAGCTTTTGAGTTGATTCCAACTCTCAAAAATCACATTTGACCATACCTATCTGAATATGTAATAATATTTAGGTTTGCATGCAGTGACTTTGGACTAGTACCAAAATAATGCTATATAGGGATTTCTAGTCACTTTAAATTGAATAAATAATAAACTTAAACCTTATAGAAGGTGATCAAACCTTTAAATCATATTCCCATGTATTAGAATATGTGGTGATTACATGTGTCCACATGATCCCATATTTTAATTGGAGAATATTAAATCTTAGTTAATTTCAATGAGTAGAAATTACTTTTCTCAAATAAAACAAATGAAACTAGTGCATTAAATCTTGTGATGTTTGTGATGATGCTAGATCATCAAGTTTGTGCCTTAATGTGATAAATAGACTTGTTAAGTATTGTTTGGTGATTGTGTATCCCGTATGTATTTATAGACGATAGTACCGACCAAGTCTACGAAGAGGAGGAGTTCTACCCCGAGGAAGACGAGGAGAATTTCAACCACTGCACCAATCAAGGCAAGCTGGAACTAAGCAAGTTAACACTTGCCCCCTTGACTTAAGCAAATGCATTAGGCATGCTTTGGTTATACATTTTGATTTATACCCATCCCAAGTTTTACTTACAAGCTTAAATTTATTTTACTTTACCAAGGTTCTTTACTTTGTTTATAGATAGCATAAAGAGTATAAAAGTTGGCCTATCTAGTTAGAATTAGATGTCATTCTATGGCATGAGATTGATATTAGCATCCCACCTTAGTGAACACTCTTAACTTAGTGTTTAGAGCTAAACCAAAAACTTGATCACTTTAGATAGGAATACTTGGTGAAAACGACTTATGAAAACCTTGGAATGATGAGTCATTCTATTGCAATGTTTTGACATGTGTTGATAAACACAAATGGTTTATGATTACGAAAATGTTGAAGCATGAGTCTTATCCCTCTATAAAAACTGATGGTTGGGTTTGGATGTGATACCATTCCAAATTTACCGTACAACCACAATACCTGAATTGGGTAAGGCTTAGCCGGAAGTTTATATGCATTAGTACGAGTTCCCTCGCGAGAGAGGTCTAAGCTGAGGCTACCCCTCAATGTTGTCCACCTATACAGAGCCCAGGATGGCAGATGGCCATGGCTGGGAGGCCAAGCTCATAGGAGAGGTGCTTGTACTAGGGTGTGTAATTGAAAGGTTATGATTGATTATCCGCATACTAAGTATGATGATTCAGGGTTATCCCTGATGGATGTATCGAATTTTGTGGTGAAAGTGTACCACCTCTGAAGAGTGTCAAACTATTCGAATAGATGTGTCCGTGGTCATGGATAGTTGGAGTGGCCATACTGTTCCGTCGTCAGATGTTTTCAAAATGACTTATGAAATGAATTGTGACTTGACTTGACCACAACAGGGTTGTGACTATGAAAACTAAGTTCCCAACTTAAGTGATTTTTGAACTTTATTTTATCTTTCTTTGTTTCTGAACTCAGCTTAGGTTTCAAACTTACCCTTACAAGTAAACTTAGAGTTTAACATTTCCTGCTAGAACTACCTTACTTGTTAGTGATAGTTTGCTAGTACTTAAAGAGTACTCATGGCTTTGTCCCTGGCTATTCCCGTGGCCAGACTATGAAGAGGACTACCAAGAGGAAGGACAGCAGGATGGCTACGACAACTAGGATCATCTCCCATCAGCAGCATTGCCTGTGACACTGAAGATGGACCCCACTGCTACGCTTATTATTTACTCTGTTGTTTGTTATATTAAGACTGGATCATGAGATCCTTTATTTGTGTAAGACCTTATTATGGTTTGTAATGGATGATGTACTATGATATCCAATCTGTTATGTCTCGCAAAAATGGTAATCCTAGGATTGCGAGGTATGGCATAATAGGCATCTGGGATCAAAAATCCGGGTGTTGACAGATATTACTCATGATGCAATTCTATATCCGATGTTGTTTCAATTTTTACCTCATTTATTGTAATGACTCATGCCTTAGGAACATGAGGACCTTGTCCATAAGCCACAACCTGGCTTGAAGACGAGCAAGAGTCTAGCTTGGGGAAGTTGATGAGTCCAAAATTGAAGCATATTTACCTTTTGTTTTTGCATAAGTAGAGTAGGATTTTTAGTATTTTACCGTGCTTTCGTGCACCTTTTGTCCTTGTTTCAACAGGATCATGAATTAGTAAGTATCTTATGAACATATCAATTGGAACTATCATATTATGTAGTAATATGGTATTTCTAACTGATAAAAGTCATTTAATTGATTTATTCTCACACCTGGGAGATTGGAAAACGCAGAGGGAAGCTCTAGGAGCTTAACAACCACTAGTATGGGCGGAGCTTTCCCATACCACCCGCCCATACCATGTGGCAATACATCCACCTTGTCAAATACTCTTGCCTCGCAAAGAAAGATCTGAGATCCGACATTCAAAGAAACTTCCAGCCTCAAAATACCCCACCAGAGAGGGATCTAGAGGAGGAACTTGGAGAAGGGAAAATCCTTGCTTCTTCATGGATCATTGGAGGACATCACATCATCCCCTTCATCATCAACCGCTACATCTCCATCACCATTGCTACTCCCATCTTCCATACATTAGATCATGTTGTAATTCCAGATTCAATTGTGGTTTGCACTAGATTTATTCCTATACTTTTATCCACCCATTTGAATACGATGATGTCATTGATTGCTTCCATGTGTGAGTAGTTCCCTTTGTTCTTGAGGAGATGAAGAAACCCTAGCACTATTATGAAATGAAATAAATATGATCTATTGATTTATGATATTGTGTTTGATTTCTCTCTTTAGATGGTATGTATAGTCAGTCACATATCATTTTCCTTTAGGACTAAAGAGTGTGTGAAATACATAGGATGTGTATGGGAGTATTCCAATGTTATTCGTGACTACAAGCATTGTCTTATAACCTGCACGGTCTAAGGAGGAATAAAGAGAGATTCACTAAGCTAATTATAATATCCATGGGGAAACCCTTAATTGTGGTGGTCTTTATGAGTTGCTTCTATGAGGTATCACAATGGTTATTTAGAGGTGACCTCATTACCTAGCTCAAGAAAGCGTGTGCCCACGAGCCTTGTAGTGAACATCTTATTATAGAACTCTCTCCACACATGTCATGACACAATAAATAGGTTATCCTAATTATGATTAATTTCAACATGCTAGTGGTGTATCCTACATCCCGAGAACGCTTTAGCCTTATTGAGTTCAACCACCATTTCCAACTCTTTCGTTTCATACTTTCTTTTATTTGTTTTAATTACTTTTTTGCATTCAACCAAAAACCTTTCAAACACTCTTTATTCGAAATCAAAGGAAGCTTACAAGTATCCTTTAGTAGACAGTGACAAGGGGCATAAAGACCGTATCCAAATAGCTCTCTATGGGTTCAATACTCTTATTTAGAAACTAGCTACAATCAATCTGTGCACTTGTAGTCAACAATGGTTAAGGGGTATCACCTGAATTTGTTTGGGATTTTTCTGATGATTTTTGGTCCTTTTATTATGAAATGTTCAGAAGGTGCTGAAATGGTTTTTAAGAGATAATTTGATATTTTTTATCTGTACAAGGGGAGTTTTTGGTGTGAAATGGTCCCAAATACCATTCCACACATTGATAATTTTCCCAAGATTTATTGAAGAAGGAAAGTATTTAAAACATATATTTTTGCATTTTTTTCCATTGAATAAAATAGGCAAAAATAAATAACAAAACTCTTCAGAAATATTTATTTTTGAAGTCCGGTGACATTACATTGATAGCACATGAAGAGTTCTCTTCCGATGATGAGGAGGAAGAAGAAGAAGAAACAACAAATGGGGTGGCTGCCATTGCCACTACCTCTACATCCACCTTCTCCCTCTTCGACTCCCCAAATGAGAACACCTTCAACAAGAACGTCACTTGCCTTATGGCAAGAGCATCAGAGGTATCACCATCTCCTCTCTCCACCCCTATTATAGATGATTATTTGAATGATGATATAACTCTTGAGGTGAAGGAGGAATTAGTTGCTTTCGATGCTTATATGACTAACTAGCAAGGAGAGAATAAGAAGCATTTTGTAAATCTCTTGAACCAACTTGCACACACACAAGAGCTCCTAGATAAGAGATGTAAGCTTGGGAGAGAGCATCTACTTCAGATGGATGCTCTAAATAATGCTCTTGAAGAATAACAAGAGACTAGGGTGTCTCTTGGAGAAAAACATGAAGGCCTTGATGGGCAAATGATCGAATTATTGCTAAAATCATCAAGGAACATGATCATTCCATTGCTAAATACAAAAAGGCTAAAAGGACAAGATTGAGTTTAGTGTTGTTCATGACAAACTTGTCGAGGATTATGAGAAGCTTAAGAAGGCTCACAAGGCCTTGGAAAGTGATCTCATGACTCTCACAAAGTCCAGTGAACAACTTCAAACTCAATAAACTAATGTTGCTTCACCTAGCATTTCCATTACCCCTAGTAGTACACATATCCTTGAAGAAAATGCTAGGTTGAAGGGGGAGCTTGCAAAGGCAACCTTCCCCAAAGGTAACAAGTCTCTTGATGACCTTTTAAGTAAGCAAAGGCCAAATAATGAGAAGAGAGGTCTTGGCTATGTTTCCAAGGCCAAGAAGAATAAGAACAACAACAACAACAAGAAGTCCAAGCCCGTTCAACCAAAATATAAGGCCATTATAGTTAGTGATACCCAAAGTGGCAAAACTATGTCAAAAGATGACTTTGGAGGAAGTGCTAACCCCCACTATGTCTTAATGCATAATTCTTATGGTGATGTTTATGCACAATATGTTGGTCCATTTTATGGTTATATTGCTTGGTCTATTTGGGTTCCTAAGAACCTTGTCACTAACAAAAGAGAACCCTTTGAAAAATGGGTACCTAAAATCTAGCTTGATCTTTTGTAGAACTATGCTTCCGGAGGGTCAAAGTGGGTGCATGATAGTGGTTGCACAAGTCATATGACCGAAAGCAAAGCAATTATGTAGGAGATTAGAGCAAATCAAGTTCATATAACCGTCACATATGCCGATAGTCAAAATCTCAGGTAATGGGTCTTGGAAAAGTTGTGGTTGTACATGTTGTTACTCTTGTGGATGTCATGCTTGTTGAGACCCTTGGCTATAATTTACTTTCTGTCCGTGCCCTAGGCAAGATGGGTTTCGCCGTCTTTATTGATAATGATATTGTGGTCCTCTTGTGGAGCAGGACTCTAAAGGTCGCTTTCATTGGGTATGTCAAAAATGACTTGTATGTGGTGGACTTTTCTAGGAAAACCACTACAAGTGCGATGTGCTTATTCGGGAAGGCCGATGTGTGTTGGTTATGGCATCACTGACTATCCCACATCAATATGAGAACTTTGCAAAGCCTCCACAAGGGTGGCCACATTGTGGGACTAAAGGACAATGTTTGTTTTGCCAAAGATTGTGTTTAAAGGGATTGTGTTTAAGGACAGATGCATGGTTCTCCCCACAAGCCAATTAACATTATAAAGTCAAAAAGGATCTTGGAGCTCCTTCATGTGGATCTCTTTGGTACTCCATCTCATGCTATCCTTGGTGGGAAGAAATATTGCTTGGTGATTGTTGATGACTACTCAAGATATTCATTGGTTTATTTCTTCAAGTTGAAGAGTGAGACCCAACAATACTTCATTGACTTCGTCAATACAGTTCAACATCAATACAATTTGCCCGTGCTAACAATAAGAAGTGACAATGGCACCAAATTCAAGAACTACACTATAAATGGTTTTCTTAGTGATGAGGGGATAAAACATCAATATTCTGCTGCATATACCCCTCAACAAAATGGTGTAGCTAAGAGGAAGAACAAGACTTTAATGGATAAGGAAAGGTCCATGTTGACTGAGTTTAAGTCTCCATAAAATTTTTGGGCGGAGGCAATCTCGACCGCATGCCATGCATCAAACTGCCTCTACCTCCGCAAAGAATTGATCAAAATGCCAAATGAAATACTTACCGGTAACAAGCCCAACATTTCATACTTCCGGGTGTTTGGTTGTAAGTGTTTCTATCTCATAAAAGGTGTTCATTTGTCCAATTTTGATTCCAAAGCTTTAGAGGGTATTTTTTTTGGCTATGGTCTCAATTCCCACACTTATAGAATCCATGATAAACTCTCTAGAATTGTCATAGAATCTTGTAGTGTGTGTTTTGAAGAATATGATGGCCCCCAAGTGGCACATGTTGATGTTTGTTATGTAGATGATGAAATACCTCAAGATGCCATAAGAAGAATGGGTGCGAGATTTATCCGCCCCGTTGAGGAACCCCTTGTGGCGGATCGAGCAGAACTATGATCTACTCACGTGGAGCCATCATCTTCACAACTTCAACAAGCTCCTATTATTGAGGGTAATGATGACCCAAGCCAAATACAAGATGAGAACCCTCTCCATGATGATCATGTTGAATGCGCTAGGCTGAATTCTCCACCCTCTCCACTGACAGGATTGTCCAGCCCTACGCTGTTAGTTGCTCAAGGCAGATTTATTCAGGCAGCTACAAGATCATCTCAAAACCTTTCAAGTAACTTTCCTGATCAAGACCAAGATCAAATTGTACCTCATATAGATGAACCTAAACCCATTTTTGATCAAGGTCAAATTGATGGTCAAGACGAGGACCAGAATGATGAAGAGACTCCTACAAGGAACAACAAGGAGATTGAAACTCGTTGCAAAGCTAGAGTGGACAGAATGTTAGAAAGAAGAGAACACACTCTTGAGAATGTTCTTGGTGATCTAAGGAGTGGCATGTCCACTCGAGCTCAATTGAAGCACTTTGGTGAGCATCAAGCTCATATATACATGGTGGAGCCAAAGAAAGTATGGGAACCTCTTGAAGATTCAAATTGGCTAGAAGCAATGCACAAAGAGCTCAACAACTTTGAGATAAACAAAGTATGGAAGTTAGTAGAAAATCCCAAAGATTGCTGCAATGTTATTGGCACTAAATGGATATTCAAGAGCAAGAAAGATGAACATGGTATTGTTGTGAAGAACAAGGCAATATAGGTAGCACACAGGTTCTCTCAAATTGAAGGCATTGATTATGGAGAGACTTATGCTCCCGTGGCTTGCCTTGAGTCCATCTGTATCCTTCTTACATATTCTGCACACCATAACTTTAAATTACAACAAATCAATGTGGAAAGTGATTTTCTAAATGAGCCATTACATTAGTTGGTTTATGTTAAGCAACCCCCGGGTTTCGAGGATCCCAACTTCCCAAACCATGTCTACAAACTTTATAAGGCACTCTATAGACTTAAACAAGCTTCACGTACTTCGTATGAGCACCTTAGAGAGTTGTTGTTAGACCGTGGATTTGAGGTTGGGAAAATTGATCCCACTCTTTTTACTAAGAATGTTAATGGGGAGCGTTTGCCAAATATATGTTAATGATATTATATTTGGCTCATCTAACAAAGCTTTTAATGATGAATTCTCGAAGCTTATGACTGATAGGTTCAGGATGTCTATGATGGGGGAGTTAAGGGTATTTCTTGGCTTTGAGATCAAGCAATTAAGAGGAGGAACCTTTTTCAATCAAGCCTAATATACCCAAGACATGCTAAAGGGGTTCAACATGAAGGAACTAAATGGAGCTCCAACTCCCATGGAAACCAAGACTCATCTTGAACTTAACACAAATGATAAAGATGTTGATCAAAAGGTATATTGATCCATGATTGGTACTTTGCTTTACCTATGTCCATCTAGACCTGATATTGTGTTAAGTGTAGGAGTGTGTGCAAGATATCAAGTGGCTTCTAAAGAAAGCCACTTGATGTTAGTCAAAAGAATCTTTCGATATTTAGTTCATACCCCAAACTATGGTATAAGGTATTATAGGGGTTCAACATTCTCTCTCTATGGATACACTGATTCGGATTGGGCTGGTGATAAGGATGATAGAAAATCAACCTCTAGGGCTTGCCAATTCCTTGTTAGGTCCTTGATGTGTTGGTCTTCTAAAGAGCAAAACTGTATATCTCTCTCCACCGCCGAGGCTGAATATGTGGCTGCAGCTAGTGCTTGCACTCAATTGTTATGGATGAGGCAAACTTTAAAGGAATATGGTGTCCGTTGTGAAAAAGTGCCTCTTTTATGTGACAATGAGCTATCAAGATTTCCTACAAATATGTGGATCATACAAGAACAAAGCATATTGAGATATGTCATCATTTCATTAGAGATCATGTTGCCTGAGGAGATATTGAGCTTTCTTATGTATAAACCAAGGACCAACTTGCAGACATTTTCACGAAGCCACTTGATGAAGCAAGGTTTTTCTATTTGAGGAATGAGATAAATATCGTATATTCAAGAAGTTTGACTTGATCATCTTGCATACACATCTATTACTTGATCATTATGTGGTTTAGGAGTAGGCATGGACATAGAGGGAGTGCGGTCCTAATCCATTGGGTTATCCCTCCCCCATAATGCCAAAATTAAGAAAATCAATTCTCTTAATATCTCTTGTGATATGTGAGCTTCATTTATGAGTAGAGGTTATGAACCCAAGGATAATTGTTTGCGATTTCATGCCTCACACTCTTACATGGTGGCCTCGGCCACTGCCCCCTTCATTATGAAGGTGTGGTTCTTATTTTTGAATAATTTGGAGTTTCACATGACCATTTAGTTGAATTTCATTGCCTTTTTGGTTCTTCATAGTTTGAGATCTCAACCTAAGCCTGTCACCCTCCCATAAACATTCTATCTATCACAATTGTCCCAAAAACTTGACTCTGGCTGTTTTTGGTCGAAGAGGGCCAGAGATTCCGGTGTGTAAACACCAGAGTCTCCGGTGTAGACCAGAGTCTCCGGTCTGGGGCGGTTTCTGCTTGTGACTTAAGGGGGCCGGGGTGAAAGAGTCTCTCTGACTCTATCTTCCACCCCGACCCCCACTCTCACACCCTCCTACTCCTCCTCCAAAACCACCGCTTGGAGGCCGTTTTTCCGCTAGGATCCACCGTGCCACTAGCCAACTCCACCCTCTCCACCCATGGGACATTCCCCACTGGTGGAACTTCTCCAATGGACAGATCTGGTACCTTTTACTCTCACCATGAACCAAGGGTTCATCCCCTTGTTTATTTTGAGTTTTGTACCGATTTTGCCCACTGGAACAACATGCCTGCATGCACTGGATCACTTTAGTCTCAGATCATTGCCCGGTCTGCTAGAATCAATCTCACATGTGGTCTCCATGTGCAACCCAAAGTCTCCAGACCGGAGATTCCGGTTGGTCTGTCCGGAGACTCCGGTCTGTCTGACCGGAAACCCTGGTCCAGGCCGGAGATTCTGGTGTAGATTGCCACTAGCACATCTCATAAATTTATTAGGGTCTGGTGGTTATCTCTAGGACATATGTTCTTACCCCCATGATATCCTCCTCACTCTCTGTTCACAGGAGGCGCTGGTTCTCTTCATGGTCTCACCAAGGCCAAGTCCAAGAGTGCGGATCCTTAGTTTGATGAGGAAGCTGGGCAGTATGTGATCGCGCCATCCAACCGTAGGCAGCAACTCAGAGATGTTGAATACATGAAAAGAAATCAAGAGCACATAGAAGAGGAAAACTGGGCCAAGAGGGCCAAGTATGACAATTTGCAATCTCTTGCCCATATGACCAAGAAGGAATTTCGTGACCTACGCAAGACAAACTTCTACGAGTTGCCAAGGACCTATGAGGATTCTTGTTATTGGAGGAGGGAACAGAAAGTGTTCATGACTGATGTCTATAGCAAGCTCACCAAGTCCCCTGTTTGTCCTTAGAGGTATATGGAGCTCAAGTACATGTGCGCCATCAACTTCTTTGAAGATGCCCTATGGATCACTGAGAAGCTCGGGCTGCATGGGGTCATGGAGCTCCGAGAAGATTACAACATTACTCTTG
Organism: Avena insularis; assembly: GCA_023614405.1. Lineage (NCBI taxonomy): Eukaryota > Viridiplantae > Streptophyta > Magnoliopsida > Poales > Poaceae > Avena > Avena insularis. Next base: position 251,762,139 of record CM042696.1, read on the forward strand.
TCCAGCAATTCTATGCAACTCTTGTGTTTGGGACTGATTAGGCAAGGACCATGACGTGGATGACTGGAAATGTCCGCTGCACTGCCAACTTCTTTGACTTTGCTAGGGTTATCAATGAGACTTTCCAGGGGGGTGTCTGCTCCTGTTGGGCACCGTATGCATGATGCTTCCCTTGGTGAGAGCAAGACCAAGTTAGATCATATCTATTGTAAGGGTGTAGTTGTTGGTGAGGCCAAGGCCTCAAACCTCTCTATAACTTGCTTGTGAGGATATTCCGCCATAGTCTAGTGCTGGCAATGATGATGCTATTAGATGTGGGCTTGTAAACTTGCTTCACCATGCTCACAAGGTACACCTTGTTGGTCCTAATGTTGAAGGATATGCTATTGATCTTATGGACTACATTTTTTAGGAGATTTACCATGCTATTATCTTCCGGAAGTCTCCTCCATATGATGCTCTTGTGATTAGGCTTATCAACACTCAAGCCCATGGTTCACCACTTGCCCTCCCTCCCAATCTTACGAAGCATGCATTGGTGTCCCTTCAAAAGAAAGGGAGATGGTTTCTAGGAAGCCGTTTGAGAGTGAGGATGAGGAGATCTCTAAGGCTGAGCATGCTCCCACCCCTCCTAGGGGCTCTAGGAGGAAGAATGCCTCCAATGCACCCATGCTTCCTGTCACACGTGAGTTTGTTCAGGAGAAAGTCAAGAAGGCATCCTTCTGGGAGAAGACCCTGTGTTGCATGAGCGTGGACATCCGCAAGGGACAGCATGAGTCCTACAAGAGCAACTGCAGAATTGAAAAGCTTATCAAGGACATGAAGGCTCAAGGAGAGGAAGAATAGGAAGGAGAGTCAGAATACAATGATGAGCATGGAGATGAACCATCTGCAGAGTCAGATCACACACTTTCCTTTGGTGCTTGGAATGCTATGAGTGCAAGCTTGGTTGACTGACAGACTTTCTCTGAGGTCACTTCTGGTTTTGCACCTTAGGGCACCTCCTCCTCCCACCCTCATGGCAAAGGGCCACATACTTCTGTTGCGGATGATGATTATGATGAGGATGAGGATGATGATGACGACGAGGACTCTGATTGATCTTCTTTGGGACCATAGATTGGACTTTTCCCTTTTCTGTGTTTCGATGCTAAAGGGGGAGAAGTTGTCCATTAGGAGCATGAGGATTTACATGGGTTGGGGAGAATGACCGTCTCTTTATTCGAACATTTTCTTTCATTTGGTTCTTGTGAGACTTATTTGGTTTATGTGAACTATCTATGTGTGTTGAACTATCTATGTATGTGGACATGTCTATGTTTGTTCCCTTGTTGTAATAGTTATCCATTACATGACGTGCATGTATTACTTGATTATCTTGCTGCACATCATAAGGGGGACCATAGCTTTGTCTTATTAAAAATTCCATGCAAAACCACTTGTTGTCATCAAACACCAAAAAGGGGGAGATTGAAAGGACATTTATTGTCCTAATCTGTTTTGGTGATCGTTAACAACATAAGGTTCATTTTACTGGGTATTAATGTCTACAGATCAATCTATTGAAAAGTGAAAAGGTCAGATTAATGTGGGAAATTCCCTGGCCAAAACTAAGCTTTCCTGAATATTCCAAACCAGAGTCTCTGGTGTGCAAACACCAAAGTCTCTAGTGTGTTCTGGAGTTTCACCAAGATTTCTCGGTGTGGATGATGGTCACGGCCCAGGGTCATTCTATGAGGGGGTCCGGAGATGGACCGGATATCGGCCAAAGTCTCTAGTGTGATTTCCCTGACTGAAGTTTCCGGTGTGAAAACACCAGAGTCTTCGGTGTTTCTGCTCTGGAGTTTCAGCCAGAGTCTCTGGAATGAACGACAAGACATTGCCCAAGACAGTCAGAGAGCCAGTCCAGAGATGGACAAGAGATGGGCCAGAGTTTCCAGTGTAGCCAGACTGGAGTCTCCGGTGTGGAAAGGCCCCAACGGTTAGAAAACGGTATGTAGCTGTGAGTTCTATAAATAGGGGACCTCATCTTCAACCTCAGGCTGCTTGTTCCAGAAAAGAAAAGGACCACCATTAGAGACACCAAAACTCCAAGATCTCTTCATCCAACCACCCAAAGTCGTTGATCTTTGGGGAATCAAACGACGAGGCATCGATCTATGGCTTCACCAAGAGCGATCTTCATTTCCCCCTGATTCACTTGAGGGCCCCTTGCTCTAGGGTTTCATTGGAAACCTTAAGCCTTGTTTTGGTTTGATTTGATTCTTACAAGCTTGTATTTGATTGTGTGACAGCTTCCTTGGATTTGGGAGCCCCCAATTAAGTTGTGGGTGTGTGTGCCTCAAACTTGTTGTAAGGGTGTCGGCTACCACCTTTAAGGTTGCCGATATAATGGAAGTGTGAATTGATCCCCTTGGGGTGAGGTTCACCGGAGAACAAGGGAGGCCTCTCGTGGCGTTGGTGGTTTGATACCACCCCCTCTCCAAACACAGACGTACTTCCCCTCAAAAGGAAGGAACTGAGGGAAATAATCTTTGTGTCCCCATGTGCTTCACTTCAGTTACTTCTATGATTTACCGCACCTTACTTTATCTAGTTGTTGCTTAGTTAGTTGTGCTAGTGTGACATATAGGTAAATTCACCATAGTTGCATATCTAGAGAATGTACCTTTGTGTCAAACCCTAATTTGAAAAAGAAGTAAATTTTAAAGTAGAACCTATTCACCCCCCCCCCCCTCTAGGTGACCATACAATCCTTTCAGAGGGTACATAATATAGGCCTCAAATGTTCCTAGATTTGAAAGACTGTTTTGTAGAAAATCTAACTTTCTTCAATAGGAGGAGTTTTTAAAGTTTTTGTAAAGGAAAAGAAATAAAAAAAATTGGGACAAAATAATTATGGAAAACACTTATTAAATTTTTATATCCAAGGTAGATGATGTCCACATAGTGTAGATATCATTTGCACACCTTGGGTTTTGAAAATCAACATTTTATTTGATGAAGACAAGAAATAAAGTAAGAGAAATGATCTTGGACTAGATTATTTTTATACCACCAAAACCTTGTTAGATTAAGGGGCTCAGAGCTCCCCTTGTATCATGGGCTAGATGGATAGATATAATAAGTGATGTATATCAATATGGTATAGAGGGATGATATTTATCAAGATTGGGTGCTCCTAGGATTGCTGCCAAACTTTGTTGAAAATAAGGGTGTCAAAGCAGATTATTATTTTGCCTCCAAAACCATGATGGTTTGAGAAGTACAAGGCTCCAATTGGAACAAGGAGAGTATGGATTGATAGAAAATGTTTAGTGTATCACCACCATGCAAATAGTTGTCCAAGAAACATTGTGGTGGAGTTAGGAGCTTCTACCAAAGTAGGCATGTTGATATAGTTGGCAGAAACTGATTATTTTCCTGTGTGCAAAACCATCAACAACAAGTGGGTCCAAGAATGATTTAACCTAGGGAAAGAGTGGGAGTTGTAAGTACTTATGATGTTTTAGAACATGGTTGAAGTATATTTCCAAAAGGTTCTATGGATTAAAATAGGTAAAGTCTCAAAGATGGGATGTTGATAACATTTTTAGACTTAGTCATATTTTATCCATTTTAAGATTTTTGACTAGAGTATAAGAGCTAGTAGTTTTTAGGGGATGCAACATTGCAAACTCAACATTAAGTGAGTGATTGTCAGGAGTTGATTGAGTAGAGAGGATCCATGGCTGGAGTTGATCTCCACTACCTTGGAAACTCCAAACCAGGTGTAGCTCCAAATGGAACCTGATAACTAGGAGGAAGGTAGTCCTCCTACTAGAAGTTTGGATGATTTCTTCTCAAGAGATGCAAGGGGTTGCATTGCTGGGTTGGTTTATTTACTAGAGGTTGAGCTCCTAGAGTAGATCATACTACTTCCTAATCAAGAAAGTTTAGACAATCTAGTTTAGAGGCAGCAAATCAAGGCAATTCAAACAAACAACTCAAGAAGAACTCTCATAATACAGAAGCCTTACTTAAGGTATAAAGAGGAGAAGCTTTGAAAGGTTTCTGTTTTTAAGGAGGTGTGAGTTCCTTGGCAATTCTACCAAGAGGAAGAAACAATAAAAAGGGGTTTTGGAAATATTAGAGGTAAGGTCATTTGGAAGTTCTGTCTAGAAAACATAAGGATATGGTATCATATAGATCTCCATAATTTTGTCAATAGAAGCTAGGAAATCATTTTTTATTGCAAGGGCATCTTGGCTCTTTTTTGAAATGCCCGAACATTTGAGAATATGTAAAGTAAGCCAATGCACTATCTTTTGTTAAATAGTTTTTGCAATGATCACTACAAGAATCTAGGCGGTTCATGACGATCCGATATCGTCATGGATGAGGGCCAAAATGTTGTAGCTGGCCATCTGTGATGAATTCTGCGACGAAAAAGAAGGTCACGGACCTCATGTCATAATTCAATCCGTGATGTTTTTTATATTTGAAAACACCACACCCAATCACGATGTTCCTATAATTTCGTCGCAGCGAACTGGACCGGCCCAACAGAGGCCTGATCATTCATGATTTTTTATTTCATCACGACCGAGGCCACATGGCAGACGACACTGCGAGTGGCTGTCAGTGACGTTTGCTGACGTCATGTTCACCGTCTATGGCGTCATCGAGTTCCTGACATTTTTTTTCCATCACGGCCTAATTCCGTTGTCTCCATATACGTGACGTCATCCAACCCGTTCATGATGCCATACATCCTGTTTATGACGTCACACGCGCCGTGATAAATTTTGTTCGTCGCCACCTTTCGACGCCATGCTAACATGTTGACGGTTGGCACGACCAAGATTGCGCTAATGGACGAGGCCACGTGGGCAAGCCGCAGAACGCCATGTTGACAAATCAAAATGGGACACGTATCACCTACTGATGACGAACTCTGTGTGATGACATCATCGTTGGCCGTGACGTTTCTGTTTCGTCTAGATAGTTGGCCAATGAAATGCGGCCACACCGGTGTTTACCTATGACAGAAATGTTTCATCAAGAACAATTGAGAAGATTTTGTTTTCGTCGCGGATACAGGTTGGCGTCACCGTGATATCAGGGGGCCATTTGTGCACATAAATATCTACTAGCCCTAATCGTTTGTTACACATTTCACACCACATGCATCAAATAACAGAATTTGACAATGAATTTCAGGACAAGGTTCCACATAAATTTCCATAGCAGTTTCTGAGCCAAAAGCCTCACAAGCTTCCACGACACTTTATGAGCCAAAGGTCTCACAAGTTTCTCGGTCCAAAAGACTCACAAGTTTCTCGGTCCAAAAGACTCACAAGTTTCCACACCAGTTAACTTTCCTAGCCCAAGAACTAACAAGTGTCAACCACGAGTTCACTTACCTTGCGACAACTGAAGCTGCTATTTTTGCTGCTGCTGCTGAGTCATCTGAGACAACACTTGCTGAAGTAAGTCTTTTGTATGGTTTTGTTTATCCTGCATCTCTTCTTGCTTCTTCTGCATTTCTCTCATGTCTTTAGCATACTACAACCTCTCTGCAATTCCTCGTGGTACAGCGTAGTTTGTCACTCCCTGCTCTCTCGGCCAAAAAGTTCTGCTTCAAGGTCAGACCTGCTTCGTCTTGATGTACTTGGATGGAGGTCGATGTTCTTCAGGAACGTTGGCTTTCTGCTGTCCAACGAGAGTGCAAAGTGCACAACCTCGGTGGAAGAAAGTGGTTCTTCCCCCTAGACATCTGGAGCCATCTTGTTTTCCATAATTTCCTATAGTATTAGGAATAGAAGCGAACATTAGAAAAATAGCAAGCAAACTACAATCATATCGTATACAATTGAGAGATGAAGATAGCATTGAATTTTACGAAGATGGAAAGTATTCAAGTGGACTTATAATTGCTTTCTTCACATTCGGAGTGAAGCCATTTATTGGGCTGCAACGCGTATTTTTGAAGAGTTCGAAGGCATCGTCATCACCGTTGCACACAACCTCATAGCTACGAGAACCTATTTCAGCAGGGTACAAGACTTTGCTCCTGTTGACCTCGTTTTTTACACAAGTACTCTACAAAAGCAGAAACCATACAATATAAGAGGCAGTTCCAATCAAACAATTCAAACACATGCAGTAACAGTATAAGAGTAAACGAAAAGTGACTTGTTTCCTGGGGTCAGACCAAGTATCAACAAGGTTGAACCACTGCTCGCCGGTCATGTGTTTCACTTCATCAGGACATTTCCTTGTAACTTGGTTCAGAGGGTAGGGATCAAAATACATCTTCTTCAGAATATACTGTTGATTCATTGCATGCCTCATAAATTGATTTGCTCAAGCATTCCGCATTTCAGGGTCATTTGTTTCCATGGAAAACTTTTGCTGAAATAAAACATGGAGCATCAACATTTGCATGAACACAGAAATGGGAAGGTAAAGGACAGCTAAGTCACAGAACATACGGAAACTTTGCCTATGAAGTCTGATTGGACATCAACCCTCTTCTAGTACTCTTTCCATTGGGGTAAGATAGGCATGCTAGTCCTTACTATGACTGCACACTCACTAGAAAACCTGGCAGCAACACCCGGCTCATCTTGTCTAGTTCTTCCTGAAGAACATTAAGTGAAAGACACCCTCCTTTGGACAACTTGTCAAGCCTTTTCCCGATGTTTTTCCCCTCACCACCAGAGCTTGACCAGTATGCGGAACTATATCTTCAGAATTTTGTGTTTCGGTGTCTTCAGAACAAGGTGCATCAAAGTCTTGAGACATCTGGTAGCCATCATCATCTACAGGAATACAATGTGTTGATTTAGTGTTCCACAGTAATATGATGGGGTTAAATGGATTACTGTAGAGAAAGTAGTCATTTTAACACATTACCATGTTGAGACCAGTCAATCCAGTCTTGGCACGGTACTTCATGACTAGGATAAGATTCCCCATATTCGGTAGCTGACTCATAGTATTGGTTAGCTGACACCTGACCCTAAAATTGGGTACCAGAGTCCTCGTTGTCAGCAGCTAAACATAGAAGTTGGGTAGCTGATGTAGCGCCTTGGGTACCTAACCCATCGGTTTGGGACGGTGCATGGTCTCTTCGGCGAGGTTCCCGCAAACAGCTGGGAGGTGGCTTCTGGATTTGGAGAGGTAGCAAGTTACCTTTGGGGGATTGATGATCCACAAGTATAGGGGGTGTATCACAGTATTTTCGAGGGAAGTGAAACCCAATTTATTGATTCGACACAAGGGGAGACAAAGAATATTTATAAGCCTTAAAAACTGAGTTGTCAATTCAGCTGCACTTGGAAACAATCTTGATCAGAGCAGTTTATCAGTAGCAACAGTTTTGTAGTGGGAATAGCAAAGTAGCAGCAGTTATAAAGTAAAGACAACAGTAACAATAGCAGTAAACAATGGAATTCGAGTGCGGTAGGCATAGGGATGGATGGACGGGCGTTGCATGGACAAGACAATTCACATAGCAATCAGAACATAGGGCAATTGCAGATAAATAAGATAAAGCATCCAAGTACTAGACAATCCTAGGCATGTGTTCCATATATAGTCATACGTGCTCGCAATGAGAACTTGCACAACATCTTTTTTCCTGCCAGCCCGTTTGCGGCAGGGCCTCAAGGGAACTACTGGCAATTAAGGTGCTCCAAGGTGCTCCTTTTAATAGAGCACTGAAGCAAAGCATTAACACTCCGTGAACACATGTGATCCTCACATCAAAGCCATTCCCTCCGGTTATCCCGATTTTTGTCACTTCAGGGCCATCGGTTCTGGACAACAACGTGTGTATACAACTTGCAGGTTAGACCAAAAACAATACTATCATAATGAATCAATAACATGTTCAGATCTAAAATCATGGCACTCGGGCCCTAGTGACAAGCATTAAGCAAAACAAGTTGCAACAAAGTTATAAAGCACTAATAAAAGATACTAGGCACCACGCCCTAACAATCTGATGCCATTACATGAACGATCTCATCCAACCCCTACCATCCCCATAGCCTACAACGAGGGATTACTCACTCATAGATGGGGGAAACATGGATGGTCGGTGGAGAAGCGATGGTGATGATGATGGCGATGATCTCCTCCAATTCCCCGTCCCGGTAGGGTGCCAGAACGGAGTTTCTGGTGCTGTTTCGTGGAATTTGGTGGTGGCGGCAGAGCGGAACTCCTTCTGGAAAAACGTCGAACCCCTCGAAGTTTTTAGGTCAGCAGGCTCCTTATAGGCGAAGAGGGAGACCAAGAGGGTGCCTGGGGGGCCCACACCACCCCCTGGTGCGGCCTAGCCTGGCCCGCGCCAACAGGTGGTGTGGCCACCCCCTGGCTCTTCTCCGTCTCGTATTCTGGCTCCTGGAGTCTTCGGGTGAAATAGGGTTTTTGGCATATTTTCCCGGATTTTTCCTGATAGTTGGTTTTCTGCATAAAAACTAGACACCAAGGTAATTCTGCTGAAAACAGCATCAGTCCGTGTTAGTTGCACCCAAATCTCACAAGTATAGAGGAGAAACAATAGCAAAAGTGTTTGGGAAAGTAGATACGTTTTGGACGTATCAACTCCCCCCAAGCTTAGCTTATTGCTTGTCCTCAAGCAATTCAGTTGAAAACTGAGTGCGATAAAAGAACTTTCACGAACACATTTGCTTCATATGATGTAAATATCCTCAGCAATGTGATCAACTACTTAGACAATTCATAATAAAGAGTATGCTACTGAGTCTACTTAATAGTCATTGCAAGCTATGAAGAGATTCCAACTCAAAAATAATAAGTACCATGAAGCATAAACGTAAGCAACATCACAATGCTCATAAAAAGGTATGATAGAGTGGTATCCCGCTTGCCTTTGATTATGAATATCAAGGCACCTCTAAAGTTCAAGTGATGACTAGAAGTAAAGATATCAAGGATACAAGCATCAAAGTCATAACACAAATAATCAAGTAATGAGACAAGAACAAAGAATGACAACTATGCTCTCAAGAAGGTTCTCAAAGAATATGTGGAGACTCAACAAGTAAAGGAAAAGGTTTTGAATAATTTGAAAGGCTTCCAAATGCTGAAAGTAAGGTACTCATTAGCCTTGAGCTCTCATTTCCCCTATCATAAGAATCTTTAATATGGTTAAGGTGAAAGTGAGGTCCAATCTAAGTTATATGCTTGACAGACTATAAACTAAAAATCCCATGTCCCTTGAGTACGAGGGCCGCTTCTCATGCTACTCAACTTTAGTTACCGGTAATTTCTTGTCATCGTAAATATGTGTGTATCATTGAGAACCGCCAACGGGGTACCCCTTGCCCGATGATACGGAAGAATCCCCATATCAAAATGACAAGGCAAGCAGACAATGAGTATCTCAGCAATCTTCTTATTTACCATGGGAAAATGGTGCTTTTTTCTCTCTTTCCTCTTTTCATAAATCTCTTTTTTTTCTCAATAGCTATCTCTCTATTTTTTATAAGAAGAATGCTTAATAGATATCATTATGGTAACGCTGGAGGTTTCCACCATGTCAGCATGGATTATACCAGCGGCCCAAGCGTTTCTCTAACACACATACATAACTCCATGGACTTACAAGCTCCCCTTTTATTTCACACCGACGACATCCGCAAACAAAAGAGCAAGGTATCAACTGGGTATATATTTACAAGTGTTGAAAGCGTTCCCGTGTGAGCAGTTACGCTAATCTGACCTATAATTAGCAAGCATATAACTTTCATGGAGAGTTCACAATGGTTTAGGTTTATTAAGTGCAGGAAATAAAGTGTGCCATCAAGTTCGTGAGAGCTTTACTAACTAACTTTCTGATAACAAGCAAACATTTTATTCAGAAGAAAACAAGGCATATTGAATATGCACGGGAGTAGGAAATGATGCTAATAGGTAGGTATGGTGGACACCTTGGCAATATTTGGTTTAAGGGAGTTGGAAACATGAGTAAAACAGTCAGTGGAAGTGAAGGCTAGCAATAGTAAGGGAGCGACAAACGAGAGAGCAATAGCTGTCATAATCATGCTTGCAACAAAATAGGACTAATCATGGCATGAAAGTGATTCAAGATCCTCAAGGAAAAATAATTCATCGAGGCTCAACTGATTATTACAGTCATGTGCATGCGTGAGCATGTGCCAAGTCAATTCAAATGAACCATTCAGACGAGGATACCACGGTGTCATACCAAGTTATGAATAGATCAATGCAAGCAAACATTCATAAGACATGCTACAAACTATTAGCGAGCTGGAGCTAATCATAAGAAAGCAAGAACTACTAAGCATCCAAAGAAAACATACACTCTACATGAACGGACTAAGCATGCCCACAGTGATGAGTATATGTAGGAAAATGAAAACAAATAGAGTTCGTTACCAGCCTCTTACCACGCCTCAAGTTGTCATTAATCCTCATTATTGCTCTTCACTTGTGTGGCTTGAATAATAATATGAAACCAATATTCCACTGAGGACTGCCGAACCCTGTAGAAAACTCACAAAAAACAAAGAAGAACGACAAATATTTTTGTTGTTTTTGATTTTTAAAACAAGAACCAAAGAGGAAAAACAAGCAAAGCAAAATCTTTTTGGATTTTTCAAATAGTTCAAACAAAGCAAGAAGGGGAAAAATAAACCAAGGCAAAAAGAAGAAGCAAACCAAAGAGAAACAACAGAAAGATTTTTGGTCTTTTTGTGTTTTAGGAAGCAAAAGCAAAGAAAGAACGAAAACTAAAAAGAGAACGAAATAATGAATATACAAAGTACCGACGCAACATGATATGGAGATAAGTGCGGTGTCGGCGTACCTCCCCCCAAACTTAGGCTTTTGGCCTAAGTGGGTATTAATCCATGTACGAATAGTGGTTCCAAGCAGGCGGATCTTGGTAAGAATGGTCGTAGTTGGGCTCGTGGGAAGAAGAAGAAGCTCCCCAATCATAAGCAGGCTGCTGATATGAAGACTCTCCCTCATTCGAGGGCTGGACCTAATCCTCCGTGACCTCCCTTCTAGTGTCCTGCTCCTATTGGGAGAGCTCTCCCAAGTATGTGTCAAGCTCCACCTCAGTGAGGGACCATCCTTCCCTGTTATCAAGGTTAAACAAAACAGGTGCAGGCAAAAGAACAACACGCTCGGTCTTGCTCTTTCTCCAACTAGCTTTGAGAAAGGTTATTTCATAAGATAACTCACTCATACTAGCCCAGGAGGAAACAAATTTATGTTGTATCATGGAATTAAGATCAAGCCTCTCTATGGGAAACTGTAGGTCTAGATGATGAGGCACTAAACCATGCAATGCTAGTAAACGAGAAGCAATGAGGCCCTAAACAAATTCCACCTTTCTCACGGTTAGTAGCAAGACAGAAAGCTATCAAAGCACCTAAGTTGTAAGACCTATCTCGTTTAAGAGCAGTAGAGATAAATGCTAGATCATACGAAGATAACTTATTGGCAGTTTTCCTAGCAAGAACACACTTGGCAATAAAGTAGGCAAAGTAGCGAATGGAGGGAAGATGAATGTTACGATTTTTCCACTCTCCTTCAAGAAGCTGCTCCCTTGGAAAAATTTTGCGTATAAATCCATGAGTGGTTCAGGTCTCTCCTTAATCTTTCTACATGATCCCCATTGAGGTACCTTAATAGCTGCACAAAAATCATCAAGAGAAAGGTCGACAGCAATATTGTAAATTTTGTAATGGACCATGGGGTTAGGCAAAGAGTGACTAAATTGGAAGTCATGCACCACCGACATGGTTAGCTTCACAAATTAACAAGGTTCATCTTCCAAAAAGTGCTCTAACCCTGCATTAGAAATCAAAGTGTGGAAATCTTGGAGAATTCCTGCCGCTCTCATGAACTCAGAGCATGGATAAATGGAGGGAAAAACTTCCTCCTCCCTGTGGACCTTCATGATCTCAGGCACCCATAATTCATGTTGGTTTAGGTGGTGTTCACTCATCTTCTATTCTGAAATTTAAACACCTATTAAACAAGTGATTGCAAAGTGAATATAATGAAGGATTCTACTCATAGGGACTTGCAAGAGGCCTAAACATGCATCAAAACTATATCTCTAAGCATCAAACAAGCTTACAAGCTCTCATAACCTGTCACCTACAGCAGCAAAATACTCAATATATAATCCACTAAACACAAATCTACCTGGACAAGGGGAGGAGTCACATACCAGGGAACAAATGCTCCAAATTTCAGCAAGAAAGATGGGCTGAGCAAGGAGATCGAAAAAATCGAGAGCAAGAACAGCAATAACGTGATTTTGAGCAATGAACTGGAGCTTACTCGGGAGAGAGAAGAAAGTGGCAGGTGAGATAGTTAGTGGGGGGGCCAGGGGTGGCCCACACCAGGGCATGGCGCCACCCAGGGCTGGCCGCGCCACCATGTGGTGTGCCTGCCTGGTGGGCCCCCTGGTACCTCCCAGGTACTCCTCTGTCCCTTTTTTCACGTAAAAATTTAATATGAATTTTCTGGAATTTTTCGAGACACTTTATTTTTGGGCATTTTTCAGAAATAGAAGAATGGTTTTTCTGATAGACGGATTTTTTTTGGAAACATGATGCAAGGACAAAACAAGGCTAGAACTACAGAAGTTCTAAGACACTCTAACATGCAAGCAACTAACAACAAAAAGAAAGCTAAACGGAAACAAAAACTAAAATGCAAAGGATAGAAATAAACGGAGATAATCATAATGAAAACATTGTTTTGTTCAATGAAATCCTTTTGTTAACAAGTTTGATCAAGTCTTGCTACCAAAACAATTCCATATGAGACAAAACTTTGTATTCCACTAATGATTATGTTACCTCAACCTTGATAGCAATGGTCCCAATCATAATAGTTTCAAATTTTTCTCTTGGTATGGGACAATATATTTCTCCAACTTGAATGCCTTCAACATGTTCAATTGAATTCAAACCATAAGTCCTTTCAATCTTCTTGGGGAAATAGACAGTATGTTCCTTGTCATTAACATTGAAAGTCACCTTTCCTTGATTACAATTAATAACAGCTCCTGCAGTATTAAGAAAAGGTCTCCCAAGAATAATAGACATATTATCATCTTTAGGCATTTCAAGCACAAAAAAATCAGTTAATATCAAGAAATTGTGAGCTAACTTAACAGGTACATCCTAACATATACCCACAGGAATAGTGGTAGATTTATCAGCCATTTGCAAAGATATATCAGTTGGTATTAATTTTTCTAGTTGAAGCCTCTTATAGAGAGAGAAAGGCATAACACTAACTCTAGCTCCCAAATCACACAAAGCAGTTCTAACATAACTGTTCTTAATAGAGCAAGGGATAGTTGGAATACCTGGGTCTCCAAGTTTCTTAGGAACCTTACCATTGAAGGAATAATTAGCAAGCAAAGTAGAAATTTCTTCATTAGGGATCTTCCTTTTATTCGAGACAATATCCTTCATATATTTTGAGTAAGGAGGCAATTTAATAGCATCAGTCAAAGGAATTTGCAGGAATAAAGGTTTCATCCACTCACAAAACTTATTATAGTGTTCATCTTCCTTTGACTTGTGTTTCTTATCACGAAAAGGCATAGGTTTTTGGACCCAAGGCTCTCTTTCACTACCATGTTTCTTAGCAATAAAATCTTCTTTGATGTATTTAGTATTCTTAGTGTGGTTTTCAGGTTCTTCTTTAACTTTTTCTTCATTAGGAACTTCATTTTCTTCATTACCACTTTCAGTTTTAGCGTCAGAGATAGATATACTATTAGGATCTATAGCAGGTTCAGAGGGTTCTACAATAGTTTTATGCTTCTTTTTCCTTTTCTTACGAGTAGAACCACTATTTTCAGCTTGTTGAGAATCCTGCTCAATTCTTTTGGGATGCCCCTCAGGATATAGAGGATCCCGGGTAGCAGCTCCACTTCTAGTTCTAATTTCATAAGCATGTTTTTCTTTAGTAGCATTAACTAGCAAGTCGTTTTGCACTTTAACGAGTTGATCTATTTGAGTTTGAACCATTTGAAAGTGTTTAACAATCATTTTAACATCATTAGAGGTTCTTTCCACAATATCTTTCAACTCAACAATAACTCTAGTGTTTTCCATTAGATGATTTTGCACCCTTTTATTAAGTTATCTTGCTTAACAATAACGATATCGAATTCTTCAAAGCATTGATCAGGAGGTTTAGAGTAAGGGATATCACCTTCATCAAAGTGTTGGAGAGAGTGTACCTCAATAGTGGATGAGTAGGGAATAGGCTTACATAATTCTTCTATAGGAGGTAAATTCTTAACATCTGCAGCTTTAATTCCCTTCTCCTTAAGACATTTCTTAGCTTCCTTCATCACTTCATCATTTAATTCAATAACTCCCCTTTTCTTAGATGTTGGAATAGGTGCCGGAATAGATGGTTCAGGTATAATTACTTCAGGTATAGCTTGTTTAGGAGGAGTCCAATCTTCATAATTCTTGCTTATTTTAGCCATTAATTCCTCAGCTTCCTTAGGAGTCCTATTCCTGAAAACACAATCAGCACAACTATCTAGGTATGTCCTAGATTCTTCAGTTAGTCCATTATAAAATATATCAAGAAGCTCATTCTTAGGTAATGGACTTCCAGCTTGTGCATGAATCAAAGCACAAAACCTTGCCCAAGATTCGGGCAATACCTCTTTTTCTCCCTGTTTAAAATCAAAAAGTTCCTGCAAAATAGCATGTCTAGCACTAGGAGGAAAATATTTCTACAGGAAAGTATTAATCAAGCACTCAGGGCTATCAATAGATCCAGGAGGTAAATTACTAAACCAAGTTTTAGCTTCTCCTTTCAGTGAAAAAGGGAAAATCTTAGTAATAAAGTAAGTACGTATCTTAATATCATCAGAAAACAAGCCAATCATAGTAGAAAGTTCATTCATATGTGCTACCGCACTTTCATTCTTAGTCCCACAAAAAGGTTCTTTCTCGGCAATAGCTATGTAAGATAGATCGAGAGAGAAATCATAATATTCATCTATAATGTTTATGGGAGAAGCAGCAAACTTAGCAATAGGAGACAATTTGGGTCTAATAGTACGCCTCTCAAGGAGACTCTTAGCAGCGCTCCTATCATGGGTGTTCTTACATTCTTTAATAAATTCATCGGTCATCTCAACATAACCATCTTCAATATCATAACTTTCACTAGACTCAGGTGAACTAACAGGTGTAGTAGTGTCTTCATTAGGAGTTTCGGTATTTCCAACTATAGTTCTAGCAATCGTAGCATCTAGGAAAGGACCTAATGAACCACTCTTATCAAGTACAGTAGAAGCAGCAGCATAAGCATCAGAACAGATTCAGCAGTAGTAGCAGTATGCGTAGCATGTGTATGTGGTGGTGTAACGAGCTTACTTATAATAGATGGTGAATCAAGAGCAGCAGAGGTGTTCAGAACCGTACCTCTTCTTGTAGTGGATGGTAAAATAGGAAACTTGCCATCATGAGACTTACCCATGATGGATGGATAGCAGTGAACAATAGAGAATCCAAGTGAATTTGATAAATAAAGCTATGCTCCCGGGCAATGGCGCCAGAAAATAGTCTTGATGACCCACAAGTATAGGGGGTGTATCGCAGTATTTTCGAGGGAAGTGAAACCCAATTTATTGATTCGACACAAGGGGGGACAAAGAATATTTATAAGCCTTAACAACTGAGTTGTCAATTCAGCTGCACCTGGAAACAATCTTGCTCACAACAGTTTATCAGTAGCAACAGTTTTGTAGTAGGAATAGCAAAGTAGCAGCAGTAATAAAGTAAAGACAGGAGTAACAATAGCAGTAAACAGTGGGATTCGAGTGCGGTAGGCATAGGGATGGATAGACGAGCGTTGCATAGAGAAGACAATTCACATAGATATCAGAACATAGGGCAATTGCAGATAAATATGATAAAGCATCCAAGTACTAGACAATCCTAGGCATGTGTTTCATATATAGTCATACGTGCTCGCAATGAGAACTTGCACAACATCTTTTGTCCTGCCAGCCCATTTGCAGCGAGGCCTCAAGGGAACTACTGGCAATTAAGGTGCTCCTTGTAATAGAGCACCGAAGCAAAGCATTAACACTCCATGAACACATGTGATCCTCACATCAAAGCCATTCCCTCGGGTTATCCCGATTTCTGTCACTTCGGGGCCATCGGTTTCGGACAACAATGTTTGTATACAACTTGTAGGTTAGACCAAAAACAATACTATCATATTGAATCAATAACATGTTCAAATCTGAAATCATGGCACTCGGGCCCTAGTGACAAGCATTAAGCACAACAAGTCGCAACAAAGTCATAAATCACTAATAAAAGATACTAGGAACCATGCCCTAACAATCTGATGCCATTACATGAACGATCTCATCCAACCCCTACCATCCCCATAGCCTACAGCGGGGGATTACTTACTCATAGATGGGGGAAACATGGATGGTCGATAGAGAAGTGATGGTGATGATGATGGCGATGATCTCCTCCAATTCCTGTCCGTGAGTGCTAGAAACGAGTTTCGGTGCTTTGTTCGTGGAATTTGGTGGTGGGGGTGGAGCGGAACTCCTTCTGGAAAAATGTCGACCCCCCCCCCCCCGAAGTTTTTAGGTCAGGGCGCTCCTTATAGGCGAAGAGGGAGACCAAGGGGGTGCCTGGGAGGGCCACACCACCCCTTGGCGCGGCCTGGCCTGGCTCGCGCCAGCAGGTGGTGTGGCCACCCCATGGCTCTTCTCCGTCTCGTATTCTGGCTCCTAGAGTCTTCGGGTGAAATAGGGTTTTTGGCATATTTTCCCGGATTTTTCCTGATAGTTGGTTTTCTGCATAAAAAGTAGACACCAAGGAAATTCTGCTGAGAACAGCGTCAGTCCACGTTAGTTGCATCCAAATCACACAAGTATAGAGGAGAAACAATAGCAAAAGTGTTCGGCAAAGTAGCTACGTTTTGGACATATCAGGGATACCCGTGGGCAGAAGGATGCGAACTTCGTCACCTGGGAAGGTGGCTTCTTGATTTGTGGAGGTGGCAGGTTGGCTTTGGGAGGTGCCAGAGGAAGGCAGGATGTGGGTTGGGGTTCCACACCTTGGGTACGTGGATGCTGGCTTTGGGGAGGTGGCTGCTGGCTTTGGTGGGTGGATGCTGGCTTTGGGGGGATGCATGCTAGCTTTGGGAAGGTGGCTGCTGGCTTTGGGGTGGTGCCGGACAGCATACCAGTGGGTCGGAGGGAGTGGGCAGGTTGCCTTGGGCAGAGTGCTACTCATGTTGGACAGCTGCCAGCTCGCCTTGGGCAGCTGGTTGCTTTCCTTGGGCTGCTGTCTTCTTGGCTTGGGTAGGTGGAAGATTGACGGCTGCTGGCTGCTCGCCTTGGTGGGCATTAGGAATTGCAACTTTAGCCACTTGGTGGGCATCAGGAACTTCAGCTTTGGCCGGCATCAAGAACTGCAGCTTTAGCCACTTGGCCGACATCAGGAACTGCAGCTTTGGCCACTTGGCTAGCATCAGAAACTGAAGGTTTAGCTACTTGCCAGGCATCGGGAACTACGGATTTGTCCACTAGGTTGGCATCAGGAACTACATCAATGGTCACCAGCAGGGGAAAATGAAGTGCAACTCTAGCCACCTCTAGGGCATTAGGAAGTGCGGCTTTGGCAGTTTGCCTGGCATCAGGAAGTTCGGCTTTGGTCGTTTGCCGGGCATCAGGTAGTTCGTCTTTGGCAATCTTCTGGGTTTCACTCCGAGTTTCTTGTGAATGGGTCGTGGGACTTGCCGCTTTTGTTGTTCGCCGTGTGGAACCTGGAGGTGGAAGTCCTGCTTTTAGCGGATTCCCCTTGGACCTCGTGTGTCTCTCATTTTTTGTGTCTGGAGATAGTACTGATGCCACAACGTGCTTGCGAGATGATCCACCACCAGGAGCCATCATTCGTCTGGGAGTTGTCTTCTTGAATTTTCTCTGCTTAAGCTACACATTTTACATGTAACAGTCAATTAGGGTAAATAAAGAGGAACAAAACATATGGCAAAAAGATTAAGCAAACAATTCCACACAAGATGATTTGGGAGCACCTTAATTGTGGAGAAATCATGACAAGATGGTGAGCTAGCAGGTAAGGGGACTACATGTAGCCCAGTTGAAATGGATCGTATGGGCACCTAGAGGGGGGTGAATAGGTGCCACTTCAAATTTTAATGCTTTTTCAATTTTAGGCTTAGCACAAAGGGTAAATTCTCTAGAAATACTATTAGGTGGAATTTCCCTATATGCAAACCTATCTACTAGCGAGTAAAGATCGAGTGGAAGAGGAACAGGTAAACCGTAGTGAAGCACGCGGAGACACAGGATTTGTTTGACCGCAGTTCCTTCCTTGTTAAGGGAAGTACGTCTGCGTTGGGGGGCTGGGCGGTACTAAGACCACCACGCCATAATAGGCCTCACTCTGTTCTCCGATGGATCCCGCCACCAAAGGCCTGATCCATCTTTTCACTATAGGAACCCTTCGAGGTGGGTACCGGTGCCTTTACACAACTAGCAGGGCACAACTCCACAATCAACTTGGAGGCTCCCGTAATGACAACAAGCTGCCACAAGAACAAGTTATCAATAACAAAGAACAAGATCTAGATATTGACAACAATACTAGATCAGCGATTTCTCCAAATGAATGGAGAGGATTTGATGCGCTTGATTCATGATGATGATGACGATTCTCTCCTCCTTCAATTCCCCCAAAGATCAAAGCCTTCGGGTGGTTGAAGTGGGAGATCTAGAATGGGAGCTCTTGCATAGTGTCTGAACAATTTCGAATGAATCAAGAGTTCCGAACATTGGGGAAGAAGGGATATTTATACCCCCTTCCAAAACCAGCCATTCGAGACTTTGGGGGCCGGATTATCTAGCCCAAGTGAGGGTCGGATTATCCGGCCTGGGGAAAACTCCGCCCTAGACTCGGAATATCCGGCAGATAGTCTGCCCCCTCTCTGAGTGTCGCGCAGAGCTTGCACTTGATCATCTTCTTGGGGCCGGATTATCCAGCCCCATGTGAAGGCCGTATTATCCGGCCTGGGGAGAAAAAACCGACCCAGTTCAGATTTTCTGGGAGAAAATCTGACCGGACTCCGAGCGACGCGCCTTGGCATGCTTTGCTCAAAATCTAGGGGCCGGATTATCTGGCCCAGGCGATAGCCGAATTATCTAGCCTGGGGAAGAAAAACCGCCCCAAGTCTGGATTTTCCGGGCAATAATCCGCCCCCTCTCTGGGTGACGCGCCTTGGCAGCCTTTGAACAATGGGGTAGGCCGGATTATCCGGCCCTTGGTGGGGCGGATAATCCGGTCCCCCAAACCTTCTGCACACTTAGCGCACATGAGAAATCTCCACAGTATTGTTATTTAACACGCAAAACACAGGAAAACATGAAATGTTCTTTCAATCTCCCCCTTTTTGGTGTTAGATGACAATACTAGGATTTGCAGGAAAGGATCACAAGACTACCAGCAATAAACATGGAAGAGACTCCCCCTCAATGTGTGCATATTAGAATTTTGCATTTGAATGCAAATGCACACAAATAGGTGAGTCTATTCCATAGACATATGAACAACATAATCATACCACCGAGATAGAAGAGAGGCATCCTTGACATAGCCTCAATTATCAACGTGATAACCAATATAAGCGGCTTCCTTGATAAAGATTTCCAGCATAATAGAATATGAATAGATGAATTCCAGCATAATAGAATATGAATAGATGAATCCATAAGCATAATCCATGAGATAAATCCAGGCAACCACCATCATAGAGTCTCAAACAAACCACAAATCACAAATTTAAAGTTCAACGCTAAATGGGCATAAGCGAGAAAACGACGAATAGACAAAATGCAAGTGCTTATGTCCCGACCCATGCAAATCCTCGAAGACCCTAATAAAACTACTTCTCCCCCTTTGGCATCGAGACGCCAAAAAGGAAGAAGAGCAATGCTAGCATCCCAAGGGATCACTCGTAGTCCTCATCCTCGTCCTCGTCCTCGTTCCTGTCCTCATCCTCATCTTCAAGCTCCTCGGTGTCATCATCCTCATCATCAGCAGTGGCCACAGAGGGGAACAAGTGACGCTCCAGCTCTCCATAGTTCAGCCTGGAAGAAGAGTTCCACCGAGCATATGGTGTGGGAGGTGTAGGAGCCGGGGGTCACCAGAAGCACCGGACACATGGTGAAGGATGAGCTGCTGAGAGTGAGCCAACTCATGGCGCTGCTTGTACGCCTCATACTGACCCTTGCGCGTGTCCACGCCCATGCAAAGGATGTGCTGCTAGAACCAGTTCAGCTGCTTGATCTCACAGACAGGCAGGGAGAGCCTTTGGAGCATCCCTCATGAGACCCTCAAGAGCAGAAGAGGGGTGAGAGGTCTTCCGTACCTTGGTGTATATCTTCTTGGCCTTATGCACCACATCGATGTTGAAATCTTCAGAAGGAAGCAGGTGCCTGATGAGCATCATAATGTAGGGAGCATAAGGAATGGACAGCCGGTTGAACATTGCATCAATCAATTCATGGTAGATGAAGTCCCTCACATCTAGCTTGTATTGCACGGACTCATCCTCGCACGAGGCAACCTCATGGGAGAAAGCAAGGAGCTGAACAAGGTGACCACGGATGCTATCATTGTTGCCACCACTTGGAGTGATAGAATCGCGGAAGAGACTGACCAGAGCATCATAGATAGGAGCCAGACCAGCAAGAGTGCCCACAATGCCATTGTCCACAGTGCAAGGAGAGAGAGCTGCATCTTTGTTGGGCTTCAGCTGAGTGATGATACGGTGACTACTTGCCCTATCCCTGCTGTGGAAACTGTATCCAAGAACCTCAGCAAACACACGGAAATCAACAGTCATAGGCCTGTCATGAGTCATCTACTTCATGGTATGATGCTCATCGCCACAAATAACCAAAGTGGAAAAGAACTGCTTCACCACCTCAGAGTCATAGGAGCACTGGAGAGACATGAGATGGTGCAGCCATCCTTCGACCACATACATGGCATCCACAAGGTGGGGCTTCTCCAAAGCCTCAGCAAGAACCAGCGGGTGCATAGGCCTAATGTTCAGCCTGGCATACACATCCTCAAAAATACCTTTCTGTTTAGCACACCAAAATCGAGCATCCCCTAGCTCATCATCATAAGGCAACTCTGCAAACAAATCACGGTGACGGATGGAGGAATAGGTGACTGCATCCAAAGCCATGTAGTTGATCTTGGGATCCTTGCCCTTTCTTTTGTACACCCCCTTTCTAGTTCTCTTTGCTTGTTCAGCCATGCGCTTCTCTTCGTTCTTTCTTCTTCTCAACTCAACCTCGTCCACTAAGTTACCCTGTCCGTCGTCCCAAAAGTATTTACCGTGAGGGCGGTGCTTGTAGGTCTTGGGAACACTAGAACCACCTGTGAGGAGAACAAGGGTGATAGCATGGGGATAAGCATACACACAAGTCCAGGAGAGAGCATGGAAAAAAGTAGTAGAAAAGTAGACAAATCTACTCAATGCACACACCATGGTGGCCAGACGAGTTGAATCATAGGCGGATTATCCGGCCTGGCCAGGGGCAGATAATCCGGCCCTGGCAGAAATTTTCGACTTCACCTAGATTGAGTGCAAAAAAGTAGATCAGGCCTAGAAACTACAAGACTACGATTTCTATGTGAAAAGACATCCTTCTAGACAACGTTCCACCCAACAAATAACACATCTAGCCAAAGATGGGGAGAGAGGGAGTTACCCTCACTCATTGGAGGAGAAGGTACCCGGAGGCGTGGAGAAGAAGACCCGGGGAGGCCCGGAAAATCTGGTGGTCGAAGAGGCTCCGGGGAGGGTGGGGGACGGCAGGCGGCGGCTGAGGAGGAGGAGAGGGTTGGGGGAGAAGTGTTGCTCCTTATGAGCCCTTCCCCCCAATCCCTGCCCTTTAAGACGAAATCCACCAGGGCCGGATTATCCGGCCTACACTTGGGTCGGATTATCCGGCCTCAAATCTGAATTTCTATTGTACACAGATTCAGGCCCGCGCGTCCCCAAACAACACCCCCACAAGGTGTACAAGGGACTTGTGTGCAAGAATAGATGGCTTAGGGGTAGGGAAAGGCTTAGGATTAAGAGATCTAAACTGAGATGGTACTAGACACTCAAAATTGCAAGATCCAAATCAAATAAGAGCCAAAATTGAGTGTGATTCCCGTAAGAACATGAGAGAGCAAAAACAACCAAAAAGATCCATAAAAATCCAATTCTCCTCAAGGGAGAGGGCGGTGGCCAAAGCCACCTTGTTGGAGTGTATGGTGTGACACCGTGAAGATATATCTTGGGTTCACGACCAATACTCATCAATAAGCTCACATATCACAAAATGATATTAAGAGAAATGATTTATCTTGCTTTTGGCATTATGGGGGGAGGGTTAGCCCAATGAATTAGGACCACACTCCCCCTATGTCCATGCCCACACCTAGACCAAATAAGACTGAGATGTACGAGTGAGTGCATGGGTAATCAAGACAAACTCCTGGAATCAATGATATTTAGCTCATTCCTCAAGTAGCAGAATCTTGCTTCATCAAGTGGCTTTGTAAAGATATCAGCAAGTTGGTTCTTCGTGCTCACAAAAGATAGATCAATATCGCCTCGAGCAACATGGTCTCAAATAAAATGATTCCGAATCTCAATATGCTTTGTCCTTGTGTGCTGAACCAGATTGTACGCAATTTTGATTGCACTTTCATTGTCACATAAAAGAGGAACTTTGTCACAATTGACATTGTATTCCTTTAAAGTTTACCTCATCCACAATAACTTAGTGCAAGCACTAGCAGTAGCAACATATTCAGCTTCGGCGGTGGAGAGAGAGATACAATTCTGCTTTTTAGAAGACCAACACACTAGAGATCTTCCCAAGAATTGACAATCTCCAGAAGTGGATTTCCGATCATCATTATCACCAGCCCAATCTGAATCAGTATAACCACATAGAGAGAAATTGGAGCCCTTGGGATACCAGAGACCAAAGTTAGGGGAATGAACCAAATATTGAAAGATCCTCTTGACCGCCACTAAGTGGCTTTCTTTAGGAGCTCCTTGATACCTTGCACACACACCCACACTCAACACAATATCGGGTCTAGATGTGCAGAGGTAAAGAAGAGAGCCGATCATGGACCAGTATACCTTTTAGTCCACATCTTTACCATGTGGGTTAAGTTCAAGATGACATTTTGTTTGCATCGGAGTGGCGACACCATTAAGATCCGTCATCTTGAATCTCTTGAGCATGTCTTGGATGTACTTTGTTTGGTTGATGAAGGTTCCTTCTCTAAGTTGCTTGATCTCGAATCCAAGAAAGAACCGTAATTCCCCCATCATAGACATCTCAAACCTGTCAGTCATAAGCTTTGAAAATTCATCATTAAAAGCTTTATTAGTAGAACCAAAGATTATATCGTCTACATATAGTTGGCATATGAAGAGCTCCCCCTTAACCTTCTTAGTAAAAAGAGTGGGATCGATTTTCCCAACTTCGAAGCCATGGTCTAGCAAAAGTTCTTTAAGGTGCTCATACGACGTGCGTGGGGCTTGTTTAAGGCCATAGAGTGCCTTATCGAGTTTGTATACATGGTTCAGGAAGTTAGGATCCTCAAAGCCCGGGGGTTGCTTTACATATACCAGCTCATGTAGAGGACCATTAAGGAAAGCACTCTTGACGTCCATTTGCTGCAATTTAAAATTGTTATGGGTAGCATAAGCAAGAAGGATACGGATAGACTCAAGGTGAGCCACTGGAGCATAGGTCTCACCGCAGTCAATGCCCTCAACTTGAGAGTAGCCTTGTGCCACAAGTCTTGCCTTGTTCCTCACAACAATGCCATTCTCATCTTGCTTGTTTTTAAATATCCATTTGGTGCCGATAACATTGCGGCAATCTTTGGGTTTCTCCACAACTTTCCAGACCTTGTTGCACTCGAAATTATTCAATTCTTCATGCATAGCAACAACCCAGTCCGGATCTTCAAGAGCTTCAAATACCTTCTTGGGTTCCACCATTGAGATATGAGCTTGATGCTCACCAAAACTGGCCAATTCCCTTCTTGTAGAAACCCTTCGTCGAAGATCACCAACAACCTTGTCGAGGGTGTGACCTCTTAACTCAAGGTTCCGATCAGCTCGAGCCTTACGACGAAGTTCAATAAGTTTGTTGTCTCTTGGTGGAGTAGTTTCATCACTTGAATCTTCATTTGAATCATTTGCTCGACCTTGATTAGAATCTGGGATAATAGTAGTAGGCGGTGATGAAGCATGCCCTTGAGATGAGTCAGCAACCGTAACAGGAGACTACTGAACAACAGGAGAGTCAGGGCCGGATAATCCGGCTGATGGAGAGGCCGGATAATCCGGCCTGGGAGAACTTGTAGCAGCTTCATCAGGCTGCCTGGGGCTTGCTTGAACTGGCGAGGGGTCGGATAATCCGGGGCCGGCCGAAAAATCCGGCCTGGAGCTTGCATCGATTTCTTCAGCACCAGGAGCAATTTGGTCGTCAGGAGCGGGTTAGCCGAATAATCCGGTGTCCACCGGAAAATCCGGCCTAGAGCTTTCTGGAACATCTTGACCTTCAGCAGTTGATGGAGATGGTGTAGAAGTTGCTCCCGTGGTTGGAACATGTTGAGTATGTGTAGATGAGGGCTCTACATGAGTAGAGCACTATCCTTCCCGATCTGCCACAAGGGGTTCCTCAATGGGGCGGAAAAATCCCACGCCCATTCTTCTTATGGCATCTTGGGGTATTTCAACATCTGCATCACAACCACCAACTTGCTCCGCACGGGAACCGTCATTTTCCTCGAACACCACACTACAAGATTCTATAACAGTTCCGGAGAGCTTATTGTAGACTCCATAAGTGTGGGATTCAGCACCATAACCAACAAAAATACCTTCTAGAGCCTTAGATTCAAACTTAGATAAACGAACTCCCTTGATGAGAAAGAAACACTTACACCCGAATACCCGAAAGTATGAGATTTTGGCTAGTTACCGGTAAGTATTTCATACGGAGTCTTGTCCAAGATCTTATGGAGGTATAACCGGTTGGATGAATGACAAGCGGTAGAGATTACTTCAGCCCAGAAGTTATATGGAGACTTGAATTCGGCTAGCATTGACCTTGCCATGTCCATTAGAGTCCGATTCTTCCTCTCGGCTACACCATTTTGTTGAGGGGTGTACGCAGTGGAATATTGATGTCTAATCCCCTCTTCACTTAGAAACTCATTTAATGTGTAGTTCTTGAACTCAGAGCCGTTATCACTTCTTATAGCCAAAATGGGGACGTTGTGTTGAGATGTTCAATGTGGGGCATGTCCTTGGGACCCACACCGAGTTGTATCATGTGGAGAGCCGTAGCATTAAATTGGCTGTCCACAACTTCTCTCCTTGTTAGATTGGAATGGTCTCCAATATGAAGACCCTCTTCAATAATCCTCCGAAGTTCAATTGAGGAGCTGCAAACATGAGACTTCATTAAGAATTGCCATTGATTAAAAGAGGATGCAGTGAGCTTGGGTGGATCACCCCTATTGTTTATATGAGGATGAGGGATAGGTGGATCGGGGGAATATATCTGACGAACCTCACTATATTCCTCCTTACCACTTCCCTTCTTGGAGGTGGAACCATTAAGTTTTTCACCTTCCGCATCATCATCCTTGGATCCGGTGTTAGCCTTTTCCTTGGAGGATGGTGTGGCTGCCTCAGAGGAGGATGGAGATGAGGCTATGGATGATGTGAGGCGAGCAATCATTTGATTCATCTCCTCCATCTTGGCCTCAAAGGATTTCAACAAGGTTGTTTCCAGCGCCTTGAGGTCATCCATTGTGACCTTATCCACAACCTCATTCCCATCATCCTTGGTACCCATACTACTCTAAGGCGGGTAAGCCCGAATTAAGAGTCGGGGCTCTGATACCAATTGAAATGGATTGTATGGGCACCTAGAGGGGGGTGAATAGGTGCTAATTCAAATTTTAATGCTTTTTCAATTTTAGGCTTAGCACAAAGGGTAAATTCTCTAGAAATACTATTAGGTGGAATTTCCCTATATGCAAACCTATCTACTAGCGAGTAAAGAGCGAGTGGAAGAGGAACGGGTAAACTGTAGTGAAGCACACAGAGACATAGGATTTGTTTGACCGCAGTTCCTTCCTTGTTAAGGGAAGTACGTCTGCGTTGGAGGGGTGGGCGGTACTAAGACCACCACGCCACAATAGGCCTCACTCTGTTCTCCGATGGATCTCGCCACCAAAGGCCTGATCCACCTTTCCACTATAGGAACCCTTCGAGGCGGGTACCGGTACCTTTACACAACTAGCAGGGCACAACTCCACAATCAACTTGGAGGCTCCCATAATGACAACAAGCTGCCACAAGAACAAGTTATCAATAACAAAGAACAAGATCTAGATATTGACAAGAATACTAGATCAGGGATTTCTCCAAATGAATGGAGAGGAGTTGATGCACTTGATTCGTGATGACGATGCTGATTCTCTCCTCCTTCAATTCCCCCAAAGATCGAAGCCTTCGGGTGGTTGAAGTGGGACATCTAGAATGGGAGCTCTTGCACAGTGTCTGAACAATTTTGAATGAATCAAGTGTTCCGAATGTTGGGGAAGAAGGGATATTTATACCCCCTTCCAAAACCAGCTGTTGGAGACTTTGGGGGCCGGATTATCCGGCCCAAGTGAGGGTCGGATTATCCGGCCTGGGGAAAACTCCACCCCAGACTCGGAATATCCGGCAGATAGTCCACCCCCTCTCTAATTGTCGCGCAGAGCTTGCACTTGATCATCTTCTGGGGGCCGAATTATCCGGCCCCATGTGAAGGCCAGATTATCCGGCCTGGGGAGAAAAAACGCCCCAGTTCGGATTTTCCGGGAGAAAATCCGACCGGACTCCGAGCGACACACCTTGGCATGCTTTGCTCAAAATCTGGGGGCCGGATTATCCGGACCATGTGATAGCCAGATTATCCGGCCTGGGGAAGAAAAACTGCCCCAAGTCCGGATTTTCCGGGCGATAATCCGCCCCCTCTCTGGGTGACGTGCCTTGGCAGCCTTTGAACAATGGGGTAGGCCGGATTATCTGGCCCTTGGTGGGGCGGATAATCCGGTCCCCCCAAACCTTCTACACACTTAGCGCACATGAGAAATCTCCACAGTATTGTTATCTAACACGCAAAACATAGGAAAACATGAAATGTTCTTTCACCGGTCTCCTCGGTGACTAGGTATTCATCACCTGATATGTCACCTTCACTGATAACCCCCCGGATCATACCAAGGTCTAGAGGGATCACTATTGCTCTTTTTAGGGGAGAATACAGTTGGGGATGCAACAACACTGGCTATGAACCTAATACCAAGTCGTTGCATCCATGGACTCTTTATCATGATGGTTTTCATCCGACTTTCTTCCGTCAGTAGTATTTGTGGTTCTAACATGAATAAAGAATTCCAATTAATCTAGAAATTTAAAACTAGTTGCGATACCAACCTATGTTATATAGTATATAGTACTCATCATTTAACAGGTCGCCATGAGCAATTTAAACAAAAAGATCGTAGGCTGCCAAACTAATGCAACACACGGGATAATGTAACCTGGTCTACAGCCTTCCTTTTTGCTACTTCTAGGGGTCTAAGGCTCTAGGGGGTGAATACACTTGGTGATGCAACAACATATGCTAAGAACTTAAGAGCATGTACAATGCAAGATGCTTAGAGAAGTGCTTAGCAAAATAAACCGGTTTTTGGTTAAGCAATGGTGCTTATTTATAACAGGATGATGTCTAAATTGGCACCTCTCAAATACAAATAAGCACTATTTGTTACGAAAAAGCTTGGATTATTTTTCTAAGCAACACCGCAAGCACATTCCACTATACATATGTGTTTCTAACATGTATAGGGAACTCCAAATATGGCTCAATATATAACATATGGGGTGGAACAGTCCGCTATGACCAACTCATACTCTGATCATATGACATACGACGAAACAACAAAACAAATGCAACATGGATTACATGATAGTCCTACTGTGAGTAGCCTAGATGGTATTATACACTAGTATCGTACACATAATACTAGTGTGTACAAACTTCCCACTATGACCAACCTAAATGATGGTGTCTATGTTATAATACCTATGACACTGCTCACTATGGAGATAATACTAAGACCAGTCATAGTGGGGAGTAACATAGCCTAGTAACATGCTATGTGAAGGAAATATGCCCTAGAGGCAATCATAAAGATGATTGTATTTCATATGTATCCATGAGTTTTTATAATGTTCCTTGAATATCCATATATCAGGCAACTTGTATTGATTGGCAATTATGTGAATTGTTTGTGAAACTCTTTACTTGTATGGTTATCTAATAGTTATCCCTAGTCAGAGTTCATGTGAGGACACACGTGAATATTAGACTAGCACATTGATTAGTTCATGACTCTGTTTCGCAAGTCATAGACATGGAGATGTCAAACCAATGATGTGGACACATGTTATGAATATGGGGTTGGACTGACCCAACTCGAGACTGGCAATAATACTTGTAGCTATCTCTACACATCATGTACGTTTTGTCCTTAGACCTGAGATTGTCGCATGTACTTGAGATGTGGATCGACCTACTTTGGGGCTATCAAACACTACTCCATAATTGGGTAGTTATAAAGGTAGCTTTCGGGTTTATCATGATACATGCTGCAAGGCATCGGTCAATCAAGATGGGATTTGCCCTTCTCTACTTGAGAGAGATATCTCTGGGCCCCTCGAGTGATCGAATCTAGAAATGCATGGCCGTGCTACATATGGTTATGAGTTAACCTAGTAAAGGGATTCCGAATCACAATATCGAGAAAGAGAGGTCAGCTTGGAGCTAGACCAAATATCGTAGGGCAAAGGGAAAGACATGTACTCTACCTTGTGATGGTTCGTCCGGATGATCTTTATATACGTTTAGGAGTTGGCACGTCTTGCTAGAGGCTGCTACCACCTATTGATGGAGTAAGTGTACTCGTGTCATGTCTATACGTGTATGAACCTATAAGGTCACACACTTTAGGGGCTGGAAGCCTAATGAGGATTGGATCCGAATTAGACCAGGCTTAGGCTGCTAATGTAGAAGCCCACCAGGGATGCCTATATAAGAGAGAGTGAGGCGAGCTGAATAGGGTTGAGCATTCCACCCAGCCGCCACTCCTCTTACGCTTGTCTTGCACGTGCGGACCTAGCAGTATGTCGTGTGACCTTCCACTCCGGACGTGTGGATACCTTGGAGGTGCTGCAGTTGTAGCACTTGGAGGAGCCACGCAAAGGGGAGCTGCTCGTGGGACGAGGACAAGGAGGATACGTAGAACATCTACACTGCCGCGACGTGCTTCATCGATTTTGCAACTGCGCGTCTAGCGGTAATCCCGTGATCTATGACAATAGCATTCCTGGTTGACGCGGTAGAAAATTTTGATTTTACGCTAGTGTAGCCTACCCGTTTCCCTACACTATGTTACTCCCCACAATAGCCACACTTAGTATTATACACTGCAATAATAAGCAGGGCAAGAGGATTAAACATAAGCAGTACAAGCATCTACCGTGCATTTAAATAGGCAATTAAGAAAAATATAACATATGGTGCTCATTGTCCTATAGGAAACCATCATGTAAAACAATAAACTATGAACTACTTTACGATGAACATAAGACCTATCACGAAACAGCCAAAGTAATGCAACAAACAAGATAATGCAACCTTTATCACACGCAAACTGATCATAAGCCTAATAGTTTACAAGCTGGGCAATTCACCAATTCGTTGCAATAATAAGGAGGTCAGGACAATTAATCATGAGCAGTATATGCATCTATATCTTGCCACTAAATAGGCAAGTAGGCAGAATATAACATATGTTGTTGATTGTCCAATAGTAATCACAAGTGTAAAATATTCCACGGTTAACAATTTGTGTTATCATAGCCGATGCTGTTCAGTCATAGGTTCGGAAAGTTTGCATATGGTGATATGTAGATTGATATGAATGATGTGATCGTTTGTATGGCAGTGGTTCTGGATTGATCTATGATCTTATTTTTCCGTGATCGTGATTCTAAGGTCGTCGAACGACTTACCCCTACCGGTTGGTTTCCGCCATCGGGGTAGACAGTGACACATAAATCCTGTTGAATCATGCGAAGATCAATATGATTGATCGAATCAGGAATTGGATCTGAATAGATGCACCGTGATCAAAGGAGTTTGGTCAAATCGGAATAACAGTCGGTTTATGGTAAATTTGATTTGCCGATCAAAATCCTTAAAGAAAATTGTATACCGCTAGGGGCGCTGCCCCTTCGAACCCCGCAGGGGGAGACCCCCCTTAGTCGTAGCCCCTTTTATATCACGTTAAGATTCATAGGTACTGTGATTTCACATGATCTGGTAGAATGCGATTCTATGCACAACTTGTTTTTGCAGGATGTATGTGATCAGTATGGCCCAATATGTATGTGATGCATGTATGTATTTTTCATGACCTACGTGTCGTGAGTAGGGCAACACGGCTGGACCCATATGTGTTGTCAATTATTGTAATGGCCTGCGTGCCAACTTGTGATAATCCCAATACCATGTAATTTTGATTACTAGCTGTTAGGAGTAATAGCTTGTATTTTTAGTTCTTGGAGAACTCATCACTTGGAGGATGCCTCGCATAGAGCATGAAGATGGAGATCATCATGGTGGACAGGTTCTATGGTGATGGAGATCACCATGAGAAAATGGGCCATACTGTATCACATCTATGTGAATGCTATTCTTATACGTTTTAGTACTATGCATGCTTAGATGATAGATGTAGAACGATCCCTCACAAAGTTTAAGTTAAACCATGCCCTCCCAACCAAACCTTGCACCATCATATGCCCTGTACAATCGTTGGTGGGTCTATGAAATTAGGGTGCCGCGGTTTTCCTTAGCTGGATGGGTTTGTATCGGATACCTACACGCATAAGGGTTGGTGAGCTTAACAAGGTCATCTTAACAATTAAGGACCTTGGGGCATAAAGGTTGGGCGCCTAGTTTTGACATAGAGATGTCACCCAAATGGTTAGCAAGAGTTGCTTACCGATTTACCTTGTCTTCTAGCAGTGATGCTAAAGCTCACTAGTCGACTTGTTAATTGTGGATCTTGAATCACTTAGTATCAATAGAGGGATGTTGATTTAAGTGGGAGTATATGATATTAAATTGTTTAATATGTTTTACTCTTTCATGGTTACATGGCTTAGTATTTTGCATGTTTTTATGTTGTAGATCAATGGCACCAAACACTTCATTACCTTTTGCTTTGCGTTCGATTCTTGATAAGGATAAACTAAATGGAACAAACTTTTCGGAATGGGTCCGTAACCTGATAATTGTTCTTAGGTCTAATAAAAAGGAAACTGTTCTAGATACCCCAATCCCGGATTAACCTGCTGATAATGCAACTGCTGCCCTTAAGAATGCCTACAAGAAAGCATGTGATGAATCTCTTGAGGTTAGCTGCCTTATGCTTGCATGCATAGAACCTGATCTTCAAAAGCAGTTTGAGGATCAGGAAGCGTACGATATGATCGTCGCGCTTAAGGACATGTTCTAGATTCAGGCTAGGACTGAGAGGTACAATGTTGCTAAGTCCTTTGTGGAATGCAAGTTGGCAGAGGGAGAAGCTGTAGGCCCCCATGTGATCAAAATGGTTGGTTACAGTCAGACTTTGGAAAAGCTTGGTTTTCCATTAGGCCAAGAGTTGGCTACTGATTTCGTTTTCGTGTCTCTTCCATCTAGCTATGGGCATTTCATTTCGAACTACCATATGCATGGGGTGGAGAAGGGCCTTAATGAGTTATGTGGGATGCTGAAAACAGCAGAATGTGACATTAAGAAGAGTGCAGGGCATAGCCATGTGATGGTTGTGCAGAACAAGCCTAGCTTCAAGAAAGAGGGCACTTCTTGGCAGAAGAAGAAGGGCAAGGATAAGGATACGATCCCTAAGCCAAACCCTGCACCCAAGCAAAAGGTTGGACCTGCAGGAGACACTGAGTGTTTCTTTTGTCACGAATATGGCCACTGGAAGAGAAACTGCAGCAATACCCAGGCTTCTTTGAAGAAGAGTGGACGTAAGAGTACTTCCCACTTAGGTACGCTTGTTGTAAATGTTGTGGAAATTTTTCTCGCAAATTCTTATGTTAACTCTTGGGTATTTGATACCGGATCGGTTGCTCATATTTGCAATTCGATGCAGGGGCTAATAAGAACTAGAGAAGTGCAGAAAGGCGAAGTGGATTTTCACGTCGGAAATAAAGCAAAAGTGGCTGCATTGTTCGTCGGCGTCATGCAGCTTCACCTTCCGTCAGGATTTATTATGGAGTTAAATAATTGTTATTACATTCCTAGTATGGGTCGAAACATTTTATCACCTTCATGTTTGATGAGGGATGGATATTCATTCGTGAGTACAAACAATGGTTGTGTAATCTCTAAGAATGCTATGTTTGTGGTTGATGCTCCCATTGTGAATGGGTTATTTATTTTAAATCTTGATGATGCATTTGCTTACAATATTAATGTTAAAAGGCTTCGGCCTAATGATTTGAGTCCTACCTATTTATGGCATTGTCGTTTGGGGCATATAAGTGAAAAGCGCATGAAGAAGCTCCATTGTGATGGTCTTCTAACTTCGTTTGATTTTGAATCATACGAGGCATGTCAAGCTTGTTTACTTGGAAAGATGACCAAGACGCCTTTTACGGGTTTTCCCGAGAGAGCGACATACCTGTTGGAACTCATACATACTGATGTATGTGGACCAATGAGCACGACAGCGAGAGGAGGATATCACTACTTCATTACTTTCACTGATGCTTTCAGTACATATGGCTATGTCTACTTGATGAAGCACAAGTCTAAAACTTTTGAAAAGTTCAAAGAGTTTCAGAGTGAGGTAGAGAATCAATGTGGCAAGAAAATAAAATCCTTGCAATCTGATCGTGGAGGTGGATATTTGAGTCACGAATTTAGCAATCATCTCAAGAGTTGCAGAATGGTTCCACAACTAACGCCGCCCGGAACACCTCAAAGAAACGGGGTCTCCAAACGGTGCAATCGAACTTTGTTGGACATGGTTCATTCGATGATAAGCTAGTCGGATTTACCATTATCATTTTGGGGTTACGCTCTAGAAACAACAACTTTCACACTAAACAGGGTACCGTCTAAATCCGTAGTTAAGACACCATATGAGATGTGGACTAGAAAGAATCCCAGTTTGTCTTTTCTAAAGATTTGGGGTTGTGATGCATTTGTCAAGCGACTTCATTCGGACAAGCTAACACTTAAATCGGATAAATGCATTTCTGTGGGATACCCAAGGGAAACCTTAGGGTATTACTTCTACAACCGAGAAGAGGGCAAAGTGTTTGTCGCTCGTAGCGGTGTTTTCCTAGAGAAAGAGTTTCTCACAAAGGGAACGAGTAGAAGGTCGGTGCAACTTGAAGAAGTTCAAGATGAGCCAGTTGGGGATGCTTCTATAAGTGATGCTATTGTAGCAGAACAAGTTGAGGAACCCGTGGCAATAGAAGCACCACAACCACGAAGGTCTGCGAGGCTTCGCGAAGCGCGAGAATTATTATTGCCAGACAATGATGAGCCTGCGACCTATGCAGAAGCGATGGTGGACCCAAACTCTGAGAAATGGCTGATTGCCATGAGATCCGAGATAGAGTCCATGGGAGACAATCAAGTTTGGAACTTGGTTGACCTGTCTGATGGTTTTAAAGCCATCGAGTGCAAATGGATCTATAAG
Organism: Avena insularis; assembly: GCA_023614405.1. Classification (NCBI taxonomy): domain Eukaryota; kingdom Viridiplantae; phylum Streptophyta; class Magnoliopsida; order Poales; family Poaceae; genus Avena; species Avena insularis. The sequence goes on from CM042696.1 coordinate 251,796,128, forward strand.
AAGAAGATTGATATGGATGGAAATGTTCACATCCATAAAGCTCGACTTGTTGCAAAAGGTTTTCGACAAGTTCAAGGAGTTGACTACGACGAGACTTTCTCGCCCGTAGCGATGCTTAAATCTATACGGATCATTCTAGCCATTGCTGCATATTTTGACTATGAGATATGGTAGATGGATGTCAAGACTACTTTCTTAAATGGAATCCTTACTGAGGACATGTATATGATGCATCCCGAAGGTTTTGTTGATCCAAACAATGCTTGAAAGGTATGCAAACTTCAAAAATCTATTTATGGGCTGAAGCAAGCATCTCGGAGTTGGAACATTCGATTTGATGAAGTTGTAAAGGAGTTTGGCTTCACCAAAAACGAACAAGAACCTTGTGTGTATAAGAAAGAAAATGGGAAATCACTTGTATTTCTAATATTATATGTGGATGACATATTACTGATTGGAAATGACATTCCTATGCTCGAGTCTATTAAGACCTCATTAAAAAATAGTTTTTCTATGGAGGACTTAGGAGAAGCGGCATATATTCTAGGTATCAAGATCTATAGAGATAGATCAAGGAGGCTAATTGGATTAAGCTAGAGTACATACATTGACAAAGTGTTGAAACGGTTCAGCATGGAAGAGGCTAAGAAGGGGTTCTTGCCCATGTCTCACGGTATTAAACTCAGCAAGACTCAGTGTCCTTCGACCATTGATGAGCGAGAGTGCATGAGTAGGGTTCCATATGCTTCGGCTATTGGATCCATCATGTATGCAATGACATGTACTCGCCCAGATGTTTCCTATGCTCTAAGTGTTACGAGTAGATAGCAGGCTGATCCAGGTGAGAGTCACTGGACAGCGGTAAAGAATATCCATAAGTACTTGAGAAGGACTAAGGATATGTTCCTAGTTTATGGAGGTGAGGTTGAACTCAGTGTAAAGGGTTACACTGATGCGAGTTACCTTAACGACTTAGATGACTCGAAATCGTAATCAGGTTATTTGTTTGTCATGAATGGTGGTGATGTGAGCTGGAAAAGTTCCAAGCAAGATATAGTGGCCTCCTCTTCAACAGAAGCTGAATATATTGCTGCCTCGGAGGCTGCAAAGGAAGCTGTTTGGATTAGGAATTTCCTGATCGCTCTTGGTGTGGTTCAGGGCGCGTCCAATCCCATGGACGTTTATTGTGACAACAATGGTGCTATTGCACAAGCCAAGGAACCTAGACAACACCAGAAGGACAAACATATTCACATACGTTACCATATGATTCGTGAGTTCATTAGTGATGGTAGATTCATGTTATGCAAAATACATACGGACTCAAACATTGCTGATCCCTTGACAAAGCCACTCCCGCAGCCTGAGCATGAAGCACACACAAGAGCAATAGGTATTAGATACTATCTAGATTGACTATAGTGCAAGTGGCAAACTGAAGGAAATATGCCCTAGAGGCAATCATAGAGATGATTGTATTTCATATGTATCCATGAGTTTTTATAATGTTCCTTGAATATCCATATATCAGGCAACTTGTATTGATTGGCAATTATGTGAATTGTTTGTGAAACTCTTTACTTGTATGGTTATCTAATAGTTATCCCTAGTCGGAGTTCATGTGAGGACACACGTGAATATTAGACTAGCACATCGATTGGTTGATGACTATGTTTCGCAAGTCATAGACATGGAGATGTCAAACCAATGATGTGGACACATGTTATGAACATGGGGTTGGACTGACCCAACTCGAGACTGGCAATAATACTTGTAGCTCTCTCTACACATCGTGTATGTTTTGTCCTAGACCTGAGATTGTCGCATGTACTTGAGATGTGGATCGACCTACTTTGGGGCTATCAAACACTACTCCGTAACTGGGTAGTTACAAAGGTAGCTTTCGGGTTTGTCCTGATACATGCTGCAAGGCATCGGTCAATCAAGATGGGATTTGCCCCTCTCTACTTGAGAGAGATACCTCTGGGCCCCTCGAGTGATCGGATCCAGAAATGCATGACCGTGCGACATATGGTTATGGGTTAACCTAGTAAAGGGATTCCGAATCACAATATCGAGAAAGAGAGGTCAGCTTGGAGCTAGACCAATATCATAGGGCAAAGGGAAAGACATGTACTCTCCCTTGTGATGGTTCGTCCGAATGATCTTTATATATGTTTAGGAGTTGGCACGTCTTGCTAGAGGTTGCTACCAACTATTGATGGAGTAAGTGTACTCGTGTCATGTCTATACGTGTATGAACCTATAGGGTCACACACTTTAGGGGCTGGAAGCCTAATGAGGATTGGATCCGAATTAGACCAGGCTTAGGCTGCTAATGGGCTGCTAATGTAAAAGCCCACCAGGGATGCCTATATAAGAGAGAGTGAGGCGAGCTGAATAGGGTTGAGCATTCCACCCATCCGCCACTCCTCGTACGCTTGTCTTGCACGTGCGGACCTAGCAGTCTGTCGTGTGACCTTCCACTCCGGACGTGTGGATACCTCGGAGGTGCTGCAACTATAGCACTTGGACGAGCCGCACAAAGGGGAGCTGCTCGTGGGACGAGGACAAGGAGGAGACGTAGAACATCTACACTGCCGCGACGTACTTCATCGATTCCGCAACTGCGCGTCTAGCGGTAATCCCGTGATCTATGGCAATAGCATTCCTGGTTGATGTGGTAGAAAATTTTGATTTTACGCTAGTGTAGCCTACCTGTTTCCCTACACTATGTTACTCCCCACAATGACCAGACTTAGTATTATACACTACAATAATAAGCAGGGTAGGACGATTAAACATAAGCAGTACACGCATCAACCGTGCAATTAAATAGGCAATTAAGCAAAATATAACCTATGGTGCTCATTGTCCTATAGTAACCATCATGTAAAACAGTAAACTATCAACTACTTATATGGTGAACATAAGACATATCACGAAATAGCCAAAGTAATGCAAGAATTAGGATAATGCAACCTTTATCACATGCAAACTGATCATAAGCCTAATAGTTTACAAGCTGGACAAGTCACTAATTAGTTGCAATAATAAGGAGGTCAGGACAATTAATCATGAGCAGTATATGCATCTATATCTTGCCACTAAATAGGCAAGTAGGCAGAATATAACATATATTGTTGATTGTCCAATAGTAATCACAAGTGTAAAATATTCCACGGTGAACAATTTGTGTTTATACTCTGATCATAAGACGTGTTATGAAAAGCATTTATCTGCAACAAACAAGATAATGCATCCTTTATCTGCAAAAAATAAGATAATGCAGCCTTTATCTGCAATAAACAATATAACCAAACAACAGAAAAGCAAGGTAAGTGGTTCCTTGCCTTCAGGCTGTGGGGCCTTTTTCTTACTTCTATTCCTGGCGGAACGCTTACATCGTGGCATCGAGGCTTGTCAGCGGACCTTGGTAGCAGACTATGTGGACGAGGTGCACGGCAAGTAGGCAGACCTTGTCGACGGCGATGTGGCAGACCGTGTCGACTAGGTGGATGGCGAGGTGCACAGCGAGTAGGCGTACCTTGTAGTTAAGGTGCATGTCGAGTGAGCAGACCTTGACCGCAAGTGGGCAGATCTTGACAGCGACATGCACGGATAGTGGGAAGACCTTGACGGCGAGGTGGCAGGCCTTGTCGACGAGGTGCACGGCGAGGTGGCGTACCTTGTCAATAAGGTGCACCTCGAGTGAGCAGACCTTGACCGTGGGTGGGCAGACCTTGGCATCCACGGGGCAGACCTTGACGGAGAGGTGCACGGTGAGTAGGGAGATCTTTACAGAGAGGTGCACATAGAGGTGACAGATCTTGTGGGTGAGGTTGATGGCGAGGTTGCAGACCTGCGAGCTTGACAATTGGCATAGCATGGTGGGAAACCGCGAAGGTGATGACGGGCTAGGGTTTGGGCTACGATGACGGCTAGCTTTTGTCTACTGGAACGAAGGATGTCAACATGGTGAGGAGGGGCATAGGGCGGCGAGGGGCGGAGGGAAGGACATCGGCGAGTGGAGGAAGGACTGACGACAGCGAGGGTGAGGGCGAGGGAGGAGACAAAGGACGACGAGGTGAGTAAAAATGGATCTCGTCCACTTTCATAGGGGAGGGGATAAGGAGGGTTTCTTTTAGATTACCTAAATGCCCTCTCTGTAATGTGTGGTGCTATGATGAAGGGTTGATCGGTCTATCCTCGAGACGAAATTTCGAGGCGTGAAATTTAACTCGTATGCGCGAAATTTGAGTGGGGTGTGCCGGTCAAATTTTTTGATGGCGTATCCTGGCCGTCTATTGCATGATGAGTGGCTCAAATAAATTAATCATATAGGATACTTGTTAAAAAGGGTACCTTTCGAAGAAATTAGCAATTACTAACCCAAAAAATCAGGAAAAATCCGTTATGCTAATTTTTGCCAAAATATTGGTATAGGTGAGATCCAAAGTGTGGTATGAAAAATCTCTTTACAGGTGAACCAGATGGGAAAAACATGTGGAAATCTTGTATATATGGCATTACCATATTTATTAAAGTGTGGTGGGATGTTGATATAGGAAGAACCCACCCCTGGGTGAGCCTATTCTCAAATGCAACTTCCCTGTCATGGTGTAGTTGCATATTCATATGTGTTTCTTTTTTACGAGTGTTTTGACAATAGTGTGTGTGTGGTTCATGTAATATAAATGTGGTTTTGGAAAAGAACACATGCAAATGACTCCACCATGTGTCAACCCATGCATGGTGTACATAGTCATGTGGATCTCAATGACTCTAGTAGGAGATATCAATGTGTGGCTTAAGAAATTAATGAAAAGAACACATGCAATTAATAGTGACTACTCTAGGGGATAGATCCATGTGTCCAAACCATGTTGTTCACAGATACCAACACATATATAGGAAAAAGCAGCTTCCACCATTGCATGTTGCACCAATATAATGTGTGACAGAAGTTGCACCATAGAATCCACTGGAGTGCGTGGTCATGTAGATATATCAATGTGTGGTTTAGGGAAAAGAACATGCATGCAATCACTCTAGTTAGGGGATCCATGTGTCAAACCATCATGGTCATAGGAGATCGACCAAAAACTCATATAGGGAAAGAAACTTCCACATTGCAAGTTGCACCAATGTGACAAAAGTTGCATCACATAATCCACTGGAGTATCTAATATCAATGCTATGGTTTTGGAAAAGAAACATAATATGCAATGTGCAATGACTCTAGGGGGATCCAAGTAAAACACACACAGGAAAACACCTTCCACAATGTACATTGCATGCACTAGTGTGACAAAAGTTGCATCACAGAATCCACTGGAGTGTGTGTGGTCATGTAGATGTCAATGTGTTTTTGGGAAAGAACACATATATGCATTGTGCAATGACTCTAGCGGGACCCAAGTGGCAAACCATGGTGTAGAAGAAAAACACACATAGGAAAGCAACTTCCACACATTGCAATGCACAGTGTGATAGAGAAGTTGCATCACAGATCCACTGGAGTGTGTGTGGTCATGTAGATATCAATGTGGTATTGGAAAAGAACACATACATGCAATGTGCAAAATGATTCTAGGGGGACACAAGTGGCAAACCATGGTGTAAAATCAAAACACACATAGGAAAGCAACTTCCACACATTGCAATGCAATAGTGTGACAGAGAAGTTGCATCACAAAATCCACTGGAGTGTTTGTGGTCATATAGATATATATCAATGTGGTTTTGGAAAAGAACACATATATGCAATGTGCAATGACTCTAGGGGGATCCAAGTGGCAAACCATGGTGTAGAAGAAAAACATACATAGGAAAGAAACTTCCACACATTGCAATATTAATGCAGCAGTGTGATAGAGAAGAATCCACTAGTGGAGTGTGTGTGGTCATGTAGATATCAATGTGGTCTTGGAAAAGAACACATGCAATATGGTCATGTGGATCATCAATGACACTTTAGTGGAGATATCAATGTGGTTTAGGAAAATAACGCATGTAATCACTCTAGAGGATCCATATATATGTGTGTCAAACCACCACATCATGGTCATAGAGACAAAAACCACATAGGAAAGCAGCTTCCAACATTATTGCATGTTGCACCAGTGTGACAGAAGTTGCATCACAGAATCCACTGGGGTGTGTGTGGTCATGTATATATCAATGTGATCCAAGTGCCAAACCATGGTGTAGAAGACCAAAAACACATAGGAGATAAAGCAACTTCCACATTGCATCACTACAAGAAATGTGTTACTAGTGACCTTTTCTTAACGAGCTTGAGTTTTTGGTCATACATCTATGACCATTTCGAACCAACTGGTCGTAGGCCATTTGAGAGGGTCTAAACCCTAAAAACAACGACCTTTTTGTCAGTAAGGTCATACCTTGTCTACCCTGATTGGTCATAGTCTACACAGTACTGATCTATGACGTTAATATTAAACCACCATGACCAATTTAAATAGTCGTTACTACTAATTCGTGATTTGTCCAAAAAACTAGAGGACCAACTAAGCAGTTTTACCAAGGTGTCATGTCTACGTGTCAATTTCCACTTATGTGTCATGTCCATATGTCCATTTTTATCTATTTGTGAATTTCACGTGTCAATTTCCTTCGATTTTTTCCCCAGATGCACCATCCTGACACGAAGGAGACACCCACGTGTCAATTTCCTTTGATTTTTTTCAACCAAGCAGAACACAGGACACCTAGTGCCACGGACAGCGTCCTGGACACGATCTTGACGGTTGATAGCATCTCAATCGAACGGCCAGAGAACCAGAGCATGCCCACCGAATTTGCGCGCGTGGATTAGGTCACTCCCGCCCCACCTTGCCGCATCCCACGCACAACCCATGGCGCGGTCCCCCGCCGCACAACCCTAACTGTAGTCCCCACCGCCACCACCCTCTGTGGATCCAATTCCCCACCGCCACCAACCCTAACAACTACCGCGTCTCACTGATTACCTCCCATCTCATCGCCCTCCGGTGCGGCCCTACCCTCCCTCTCTGCGGCGCGCCCCCCACGGCTGCCCCACCTGCGGTGCTGCACGGCGGCACGTAGCCGTAGGATTCCCTAGGGGATGTGCACGGATCTAGCACCATGCCACGCCCACACTCAGCGGGGAGGTTGCCGATTGATCTGTCCGCCTCGAGAACTCTCATCGCACCGGAGCCGAGATAGACGGCCTCGCCGTCGTAGGCGCGTGTGAGATCCCGCGGTGGACCAATCCACGGTGCCAACAGATCCAGCCCAAGGATCGTCGGATCTCGCCACAGGTTCGTCGTACCACGACCTCACCCAGTCAGGCCTCCTCGCTTTATTTCCCTTCTCCCCCTCCCGATTTCTCTCTCAGGTTCTCTCTCAATCTCTGTCTATAGGTAGCACTGGACATGAGGGTTGAGTCTCACCGTATCGTCAACGAAATTTTCTGGAAGTGGAACCCTGCTCGGATCCGGCGTCACCAATCTCTGCTACAACGAACAGCGAGGCGTTGAGGATCATCGGCAGCCGAGGACTTCGCCAAGAGGCTCGAGGGCCAGACCATGGCAGCCGAGGACTTTGCCAAGAGGCACGAGGGCGCCTACTGATCTCCGGTGAGGCCAATCTCAGGACGCTCCTGTCTACCTATTCTTGCTGGGTTTCCTGGTGGTTGCTTGCTTGTGGAGGGAAGGGCAGCGGAGTATAGTTTCAACAGAGCCTTTATCAGATAGTGTGTACATTCTTATCTCATTATGTCATTAGGTTATAGTGTCTAGCAAGCTGTATCTGATACATGTCCAGGGATGATTACTAGTAGCCTAGCGATGCAAGATATTTTTAGCTAACTAGCTAAGGTGCACGAGTAATACTTTCGTCCGCTTAATTTATAGGTTCAATGGCTAATAAATAAGGACATGCATGGTTGTTTTGATACATCAGTGCTACCTTAATAATATTGGTACTGTTGGAAAAAAATTCCAATTCTCTGAATTATAAGTGATATGTGCATGTGTGGTCCTTTTAATTCGTAGGTCCAGCAGCTGACCTTTTAAAAGACCTGCATGGGTGTTTTGATATATCAATCTAACCTTTATATTAGTGTTCATGCAAACTGGAAGCGTAGTTCTGGTTTATTCTTTTTCTTATGGAAATCGTATTACTTGGCGTCGATTTGCGTATGCTGTTTAAGTGGGTTCTCTACTGTACCTGTAGGTGGTGGGATGGTAATTGGGTTTCTCTAGTCCTTTGCTTAGTTATGTGATGTTTAGTGATTTGATCTTGTTGGATGATTGTGATGACTTCGACTCAGTAATGTCCTTTTGCCATTGTTTCCTCAGAGGGGAAGACTGATTATAGGGTCAGGCTGAGGCTCACTACCCAGGACAAGAACTAGTACAACACACCAAAGTACTGCTTTGTTGTGCGATTCACCAACAAGGATGTAACTGCCCAGATGTCCCCTGCAGTAAATTTGTAATTCGCAGGTGATTGCAGTATTTTCTATTGCCTTGTTGAAAGTTTCAGTTATCATTGACATTTGTATGCTTGGATTGGCAATTGCTAAGTAATAACCTGATAGTTAAGTAATAATCTGGCAGTTGTTAGCAAGATAATTAACCTTGACATTTGGGTGCTTAGATTGGCCATTGCTTACTAATATCCTGGCATTTGCTAAGTGATAATCTGGTAGTTGCTAAGTGCTAATCTGGTAATGGGGTAGCTATTATCAAAAAACTCAGTAATCATCGATAGTTTTTTAGTGTTCTTATGAACAACAGAAAATGAGATACATGGCCAATGTAATTTACAAAAATATGTTTTTCACTATTTCCTTAGCATTTCTCACTGTAGCTTATAAATCCCATATTTTTTCTAGGCAGTCTATATTTTAGCTTGTCAAATATCTTGCTGTATAGCTTTGCTAGCCTACTGATGCTGTATTCCTTATTCCCTGTTGAATATCTTGCTTTGCTGTATAGTTTTTCTAGCTTTGTAGTCTACATTTCAGGTTGTATCCTAGTACAATAGCTAACTATAAGGACTTAGAAATAGTCCGCAAAACCATGTTATTAGATATTCTTGTGTTAATATCATGCTGTATGTCCATGCATGTCCATTCGTCGCGCGAGTGATTCGTCAACCGGCCTGCCGACCGCAAGATCTTCTCGTGCTGGTTCAGTCTGTAATCCATGCCATATTATCTTTTCTCATTTCTCTCTGTGGTTCCATAAATCAATGTATTAGTCGATGGCCGGAGAACACACAGGTCTGCTTCTGCTTGGTTTGATTCCGTGTGTTTTTGAAGAAAGCACCCTTGATTTGTTTCCAGACTAACCGGCCTATAGTACATATATAGATACAGACTCGATACATGATTTTAGCACACGATCTACTAATTCACTTATGTAGCACCCCGCGAAAAACCACTACTACTAAAAAATCGCCTGTGGTTTACTACTTTGTGTATTGCATCATCACGACAACATACTCATGTGATCATGCCACATTGCATTTGAGGATCGTCATTAGCATACGTATATTTGCCTAAAATTATTTTTCTAAAAGCCTAGTTTATTTTTTAATTATTTTTTCCCTTCTCTAATCCAAATTAAAACACTGGCCACTTCCGAATATTTTTTTTTGTCTAAACTGTTTGCGAAAGGTTTTATGAAATAAAAATAAAATAAAACGATTTATTAGGGGGAGTCAGCCCTACTACCCAGCGGTCAACCAAACCTAGACCTAACCGACCCAACCTAATCTCTGCACCGAACCACCCCGCACCTAACCTACCACGCTGCAGCGCGCAGCTACGGCACACGCCAACCGCGCCTGCTCCGCACGCTAGCTGCACACAGCGATCACACGCTCCTCACCCTGTACGGCCTTTGGTACTAGAGTTTTTTTTGTGGAGATTAGTAGGGACTAGCTGAACGACCGTGCGTTGCTACGACCTATTTTTTATTAGTATAATATTATATGTGTAATTTCGCAAAACAAATATCACATTGTCAACATAAAATACATTTAAATATCTGGGTCACATTTTAAAAATTTAATAATATCCATATTGCCTATATAAAATTTAAATATGGCCATATGGAACACCCATAGATGATCCTCTCATGACCTCTTTCGATTTCTTCGGAGTATTTTCATAAGATAAAAAATAGGATCATGTTAAAAAATAAACATAGATAAGTAAATCAATTGTCGAATATTGGCAGTAGAAATGAGAAGGGAACGTAATACTCCCTTTGTATGAAAATTTTTGTCATGAATTTGTCTAGATAGACATGTATCTACACTCATTTTAGTACTCGCCTCGGTACAAATTAATATTCTCAGATTTGTCTGATTTGTATGTATCTAGCACTAAAACATGTCTAAATACAATTAAATTTAGATAAATATAAGAACATTAATTTAGATTGAAGAAGTATATAAATACACCCATGTTTAGAAAAATCTGGGACAGTTATTTTCGAACGGAGGTAGTAACTTGCCACATATAGTACTTTTACAATATTTTTAGGAAAAAGTAATACAGTATCATATTTTTGTTGTAACGAAAATATAGACACGATTGAAGAGGACGAGTATAGTACCGTTTACCTTTTTATGTTGCACGTCACATCAAAGAGAGAGCGGATAGTAGCTTGGAGATAGAACTGAGATGCACATATCGCTCCTGCTCAGTTATCCACACATCGTCCTCCATATTCTGTGTTGTGGCACGCCAAAGTTAAGAAAGAATGCCACAACCAAAAAAATCCTCGCCGCTCCAGATCTTGCTGAGCTAGTATGTGGGATTAGGAAGATTGGGGTATGCGCCGCTGTCGTAGCCGAGGTCGGTGCTCATCTGCTCACGGAGGCTGAGCCCACACAATTCCACAGATACGCGAGGATCGCCACGGGTAGGCCAGCAGCCCAGTAGTAGTTTGGCTGCCAGGCATCGTCGTCTCTCCGTCCACCACACCACAGTCAGACCAAGCACAAAAAAGTCTCGGGAACAAAGAGACGGGCCGTCCTTTTCTCTGGTTGTGAGTTAAGAAAATCCACTCTCCCGACCCCGCCAATTCGATGGAATTTAGCCAGATTCGTCTTTCAAGAACATGATTCGATTAGAGAGAAGGAGCTAGATAGAGGGGAACGGGGCCGGTGCCATCCGATGGCGGCCATGGACCCGGGTCGCTGCCATCCCTTTGCCAGTTTGCATGGTTGGATTGGAGGAGAGGAGCTTCCTGCCCCGCAGGCAGCCTCCTCGCTCACTGCTCTCGTCCCCAATCTCGAGCCCGGCACACTCTCCCCCTCTAATGGAGCCCCACTCTAGCCCGAGCCACCATCCGACCTGTCCCGATGCGTCGCAATTCCCCGCCGCCAGGAGCTCATCCCCAACGCCCGAGCTCGCGCGCCATCCAGGCAGCCTCCCCGTGAGGCCCTGTTTTACGCTGCGTCACAATTCCTCTCCGCTAGGATCTCGCGCGCCGTCGGGAAGCCGCCCCGTGAGGCCCTATTTTTTCTGCCGCCGTCGCCACGTCCAGCCGCCGCCACGCGAGGCGCTGGGTTTGGGTTCGTCGGGACTCGGGAGAGAAGGAACAGATTTTTCAGCTTAACTAAGCAGTGGCAGTTCCTGTAATATGTCCAAACTCGCAGGGGCAAAATCGTTCAGAAAAAAGTCGGACGAAAATCTGGTACGAAAACCACCTCAAAGAAAATTAGCCCGTGCGTTGCAACGGGTCCAAATTGTTGATATATAATTTTTTCTGACACAAACATTTTTTTTGAGGGAAATCACCATCACCATATCATTAAACACCCTTGTTTGTGTGATCTGTAAACATTTGATACAACAACAATGCAAATGTATTTTCATTTGCATTGTTATTTACACTGTACTATGGATTAACGGTTTTAGGTGCATACATATACATGCATGTATAATTTTACAGGAAAACCATTCCTTACGCATGTATAAATTTAGATATACTATGTTGGAAATCATAATAATACATAACTTAGCATGTATATCATACACACACACTAATTAAGTCATAGATCCTACCAGCTAGTAGACCGGTCTACATTGAAACTAATTACTGAAAGCTTAGAGCTATATATACCCCCACAAGGATAAAATCAAAAGTGAACGAGAGATCAAGCTAGAGCTAGGTATAAAAATATAAAATCAAACGTGAACATCAGAGCTACATAATACCAGGAATTCAATTCAATCGGCCAAAGTTATACATCATGGGTCGAACGGAGTTCGTGATGCTAAACAATCAATATATTGAGCAGCTTATGGATATGATAACAAAAAAAATGCATTGTGTACCTAATATCAGAGGGACTATTTCTAGATCCGTATCAGGGCATCCAGCACACTTGGAGCAATCGAGGCCTGTCCTCAGGATGCAAGTGGATCGTTCGCTGGGTGATGTCGCTGTAACCGCCTCCACCACATGCCACTTAGACGGATTTTGTGGCAGCTACTTAAGGTGCATGGCGGATTCTGCAACGTTGCTCTGTGGTCTCTAATGCTTAAGGCTTTCCGTGCTTTAGAGACTGCAATTGTATTCGCGCGGGCTCTGCAATATCTGACGCCTGAAGTGCTCTCGCGCTGCTAATGCGTTCTGTGGACATGATCACAGACATCACAGACACCAATTAACATACAATAATTTCCATTGGTACTACTCGCTATAAGCAGAATTTCTGAATTTGTGAATGTTGTAGCATCTTGACTTGAGGAAAATAAAAGTTGGAGTAAAAAAACTGCATGGATAGCACAGTGATTGCACATACATAAGAGGAACATTATTATGGCACAATGAAGCTATAATAGTTAGCTGATGTGCTGTCGTACAGTTAACTGGAAACTGTGTTTGCTTTAGTTGATTTTAAGTATATTCCTGAGTAACCTAGATCGTCCTTTCCTCTCGAGATGAAATGAAGCTCACTCAGCACATGGATAGGACAGATGACGCTTTTGTTTGTCCCATATGCCATATGCCGCATGATGAATCTCACTTCCACAAGCTAATCGACTCCAGCTAATCAATACTCGCTGCCCTGCATGATGTACGCAGCTGCCACGCGAGTCCAACATGGCATGAATTTGGTCGAGCACCTTGCATGCGGAACATTCACGAAGGGAGGAGACAATACATACATGAACTCGTTGTCAGGGTGGGCTAGCACCAGCGGCATGTTCCTACTTCTCCTGTCACCGTGCAGAGGGGCCAGGAAGCGAGGGCAGAGAGGAAGTTTGTACGGTGCGGGAGGAGAGGATCTGCCCGAGAGATATACTGCCCACAGGAGGACGGCTCCTGCCGCCGAGGCCATCCAGATCCACGCCAACCGCCTTCGGTTTTCAGCTGCGCCCAATCGTCGCTGCCGGTGGCCGACCCCCATCGCCCTCCGCTCCCCTGCCAAGCTCACCTCCCTCCTCTCTCATCGAGCGACGCCGCATGTTCTCCTGGATGCTCGCGCCGCTGGTCCTAGCGCGATGGACAAAACTGCGACCACGGACCACGCATTGGCGTATAGCGGTTCCTGGAGACCAGACTTGATACAATTAGGACGATGTTTCCTACCCGTGCGCGAACTCCTCGGCTGGACAAGACCGGACTTGATACATATTAGGACGATGTTTCCTACCTGTGCGCGGACTCTTCGGCAAGACGACGGACGAAATTTTGGACGACGAAAACCACCTCTAGACAAATTATATAGTAGAGATAATCTCCTAGAGTATTGGGTGAAACCTCTATCTTCACCCAGTCTCCATAAAACCTCACCCACAATCCACTAGGTAGAGCTAGAGTATTAAGGATTGAGAAAAATACACTAAAATTTAGAGAAAAGTAAGGATAAGCAGGGATTAAACTCGCCCAATACTCTAGTACCAAATGTATTTTTAGAAATAAGTGGGGATTTAGGGTTTGGTGGGGATTATCCCCACTAATCCCCACAAAAACTCTAGTACCAAACAAGGCCTACCCGTCGCGAGTGACGCGACTGCCCCGCATGCGACCGAACCCGCTCCCCTCGATCGGCCCCGCTGACTCCATCTCCCCTGATCACAACCCGCTCCTGCATGCTGGCCCCACCAGCGCTACCCCGCGTCCTCTCCCTCGTGAGGCAATCCCCTGTCGCCACCTACCACCGTCGCCTTGCTGCCAGGCGCTCCCCGATCGACCCACTGATGCCGCCGGCTTGTGCCCCTCTCCCTCGACCGCGGCCCTGCCTCCTCGGAGCCTGCCGTCGACTCCAGGCGCCGCCACCGCTGGCTTCCCGTTCCTCTCCGTCGAGCTCGCCACAAGCCTGCCACCAGACGCCACCGCCGTCGCTCCTTTCTCTTCTCCCGGGCTCGCCGCTGGCAGGTTCCACGCTCGTCTGCGCCTTTGCAACCTCCCCATCTCGCGGCTGCGTCCTGCCGTCAAGCCGCCTCGGATCCCCGCCACTGGAGCGCCCCGCCTCCTCCTCCACCCACCTTCCTCTCTGCCAAGCTCGACCCGGTCCGTTCCTCTGCCTCACGGGCACCTCCTGCTCGAATCCGCTGCCGAGGACCACGCTGGAACCTCTTGAGCTCGTCCTCGCATGTCTCCGCCGTCCTTGCCTCCAGGAGCACCTGCCACCGCCCCCCTCTTCCGATCGCCGTGGCCCGCGTGTGACCTCTAGGACCTGCTCGACCTCGACCTAGGGCGCGTCTCCGACCTGCCGCCTACCTCCTCCACACTGTCAGCCACCCATGCCACCAGCGCCTCCCCTCCTCGCCGAGCCTCGCGAGACTTATGCAGCAAGCTCCGCATCCGCTCGATGCCTTTCGCCCGGCCCCTGCTCGACCTTGACCCCGTCAAGGCCGGTGCTCCTCCGCGCTGACCACCTCGAGCGCCTTGGACGACCCCTGTCGTGCCCTGACCAAGCTCTCCAGCAGCCAGGTATCCTCTTCACCAACATCTACCGAGAACTTGTCGTTCCTGCTGTCGTGCCTTCTGTCCCGCTGACCCGTTTGTGCTATGTTGATGGACTTCAGGGGGAGTAATGCCCGAAGTGTTCGTTTGCCATTGCAAGCTTAGATGGTGAAGAGAATATGTAAGATGGGTGTGCTACTGTGTTGTGGAGATGCTAGTTCTGAACCGAAGAGTGAGATGACCACCCCAAGATGCACGACTTTGACCAATGCCACCACCGGAACCTCTGTGGTTAGTCGAAGACCTAGCGCCGATCCAAGTTCGGCACCGACACCCTAGAACTCCCACAAGGACGCCAAGGCCTACGTCACTGACCCAAATACCTTTCCGAAGACCGAACCCGAACCTCTCCGAGCCCTCTAAGATCGTCCATCCGACATGTGTGATCCCTTTTCCGAGACCCCTATTTTATAAATGGCCATCCATATAATTGTTGCATATAAATTGTTAGGACCTCGGTTCCGCTTAATGTTGCCTAGTTGCATCGCATCTTTGCCATGTCATACATCATACATGTATCATGCCTGATCTTCTACCGTAGTATTAAATAGTGCATCTTGTTTTTTTTAGTGTTTTGCTTCTTCACAAATTAGACCGTTGAGTGGATGCAAGCATCGACAAGTTCTTCAGATAATGTATCTTCGGCTTTGTTTTCCAGGTGAGCATTCTCCCCCTTTCTACCTATTTTGCATTTATAGTCTTTATTTTCTCTTGTTGATCTATTGCTATCAGTGTTGTGATGCTTTAGTTTCCTTGCACCATTTATATTCCATGTAGCCTCTATATTGCCCTGGACACATCCTATTGCCTGTTGTTTGATAGATAGTCGGCCTTGCGAGTCGTAGTTGCTTGCTCAGGTGCTACTTCGCGTCGTCGTTGTCATTCCACCGTTGATGGATGGTTGGTACATGCTTAATGGTGGAGATGCTTAATGGTGGAGATGATCATGGCCTTAATTATAACTTGATATTAAAATGCTAGGAATAGATATAACTAATGTAGAGGCACCAGTGGGCAATAGCTAATATTTGGTTCTTTCAAGCTCACTTGTGTCCCGTAGGCCCCGAGTAGTTGGTACCTGTTCCTTGACTATCCACATATGGGAGACCCTATGACCCCCCTTTGCCTGAGCTTGATTCACACTTTATTTCTTGGGGCCACAAACTAGTTTTGGGCTTTATTACAATCCTGTACTTATGCCATGCTTTACTGCTTTATTTATGATTGTGCATGGAGCACATGTACTGTTTAGGATCACATTACGATTTCGCGGTATTGATAAGCCTAGTCACACTTTCGGGTTCCCAGGCGTTTACAGCCATTCTCGCAAACCCTGGGTCCGTCTCGGAGCCAGCCAACTTCGTTGCGGGTAGCTTAGTGGGGTGGCTCCCTGAAATAATTTATGAATCCTGTGAATGCATTGTCATGAGGCCTTGTTGCTTTTTATTTGGTTCTTCCCAAGGTTGATCATTTGTGTGTTGCTATTTGTGCACCCTTGTATGGTAAAACTTTTTGAAAGCCGTGTCCGCGGTTATGGACGACTTGGAGCACAGTATCTCGATCATAGACAACTATAACTAAAGTAGTGCTATAAATTTAACTTTGACATGTCTAGTAATCAGTTTCACTACAACAGAATGAGTAAATAAAAGTGCCAACAACTGCTGGATTTGGGATGTCTCATCCTAATTGTATCTGACTTGTAAGTATTGCAACTACAACTGAATGGTTAACTAAAACTTTCCACTGCTTATGATCTCAGGATGACTCATACTATCTATATATGACTAGTAAGTGCTACAACTATAATGGAATGAATAAAACTGCCAACCGTGTGAGTTCCTCAGTTTGACTTCCTTGTTTGGTCTCGAGGGGGAAATACCAGGATGGGTATGATTGGTGTTAGTATCAAGTTGGTATCGCATAGGTCTTTCTTATCTCTCTCTAATAGACGACAGATGTATCGAGTCTCTATAGATTGTTCAGTGCATGCTTCGCTGCGTCTTTAGTCCACCATACCTATGTAGGCGAGAGCCGCCGGATTCTAGACACACCGTGTACTGGCCTCAGTATTGACCGCTCCTATTTTTACTTTGCCCTTTGTCGGCACCCCTTTTGTTTTAGCAGGTTTGAGATCGACGTCGTTAGTAGGGTTACCCTTCCGGCTTGTCCTAGGCAGGGTTATGGACGCCATTGGTTACTCTTCAGGGCTCTTAGCCCCATTTGCATCTTATCTGTACTCAGATATTGTATCTCAGATGTTGTATCGTTTTCAAGGTGATTTGGATCTTTGTATTGTATATCTGTATTTTTGACTCATGGAGTCGTTGATGTATATATATGTTCTGTGGGTTCCATCGTGGATTATTGTGTAATGATATTACTTTTATCTACACCCGCAAGCAAGTGCCTGGTGGGTATCTTTGAATCGTTTCTATGCGGGTTTGGCGGAAATCGC
The DNA here is from genome assembly GCA_023614405.1 of Avena insularis. Lineage (NCBI taxonomy): Eukaryota > Viridiplantae > Streptophyta > Magnoliopsida > Poales > Poaceae > Avena > Avena insularis. Next base: position 251,813,576 of record CM042696.1, read on the forward strand.
TAAAACTTGCATAGGGCCGATTTGAGGGTGTTACAACTCACTTACATCGGGGCTTTGTGATGTGTTGTTAGTAAGTTGGACGACGAAGCCAAGTACTAACTGAAAATACAACGATATGTACAACTAACACTAGTAAACACTTTTGTTGTGTTTATATATACCATGTATAGGCTCTGGTTTTGACTTATCTGAATCTTGTACTATTTTATTGTGCTTCCAGGGCACCGTGAGGCTGTAAGGCTATTGTTGTCCAAAGGAGTTCCTGTGGATCCTTTTGATCATCGGGGAGCGCTGTTACACTTGGCTGTTTCAAATGACCATGTTGAGGTTGTGAAGTTTCTGCTGGAGCATTCTGCTAATGTAAGTTGTCTACTATTCCATTGTCACCTAATTGGATTGGGAATGCAGATATTCACGCCGTCTCATTACAATTCTTAATATAAGGTGTAGCTATTTGAAAGCCTTGTTCCCTGTTTCTGAGATTTATTTGATACTAGTTCGGATTATTGTGGCTAGTGTACACTGTTAAAAGGATTACATTATCTGTTTATGAAGTACCAATGCAAACTTCTTGTATATTTGTGATTTTGAAGTTCTGTAGTTTAAAAATGAGAAATGTTGAGATATACTGTTGTTGGTTTAATATTGTAGGATATGCTGAATATATTTCCGTCTTTGTTGCTTCTAACAAAATGTTCTATATTTCTACTGTCCTTAAGAATATATTTCCTTCCAGGTTTTATTGTTTTTTTTCTGCTAATAGAAAGTTTTATATTTCTAGCATATGAATCTTACCATTCTACTTATACCTGTAATCTATGCTTATTCATATTTCACTTGTGCTTTTGTTTTTACCAGATTGAAGTTAGAAGAGTTCCTGGCTGAAGTTAGAACAAAAATCCATTGTCCACACAACAAATATGATGTATTGTATTAGTAGAGCTAGTCTATAGATAACAGTAGTACTATAACTGATAAGAACTATTGGATGACTGTAATAGAATATTTGTTGTTTATTGCTGTCAAATTGTGTCAATCTAAAGCATGATAGTGCGTATGTGAGTATTGAAATCTGATGAATGGGCCTATATGGAATGTTGTGTGGAATTTATACTCGTGTGGCACCTATAGCAAACTACTGTAAATGTGGGACCTACCATGGGATAAATCTGACATGTGGGACCTACTGTAAATTAAAATGGGAAAAACTAAAATGTTTGGCCAAAGAAAATGCAACATGGCCTAAAATATATGGGCTGAAGTTTGGGCTTGGCCCAGTGAAATAGGCAATCTTAGAAACCAAAAGACTAGAATTGTTAGGCTTAGCCCATGTAAAGCACTGTGTTGGACTGGGCTAAATTTGATCTACGACCATTCGGAATGGTTAGAGATATGCCACGTAGGATTAGCCATGTGGAATCTGATGTGGACATGCCAGATTGTCCATGACCAAAATTTTGATCATAGACTCTGACCATCTATTTTGGTCATAGTTGTTCATGACCAATTTAAAAAATGGTCGTTAGCTGTCTATAGTGACCCTCACTATGTGACCTACTGATTTTGGTCATAGAAAGGTCATACATGAATTATTATGACCAATATTTGGGGTCACCAGTTAGCATATTCCTTGTAGTGCATGCACCAGTGCGACAAAAGTTGCATCACAGAATCACTAGTGGATCAGTAGGGTGCAGTATGTGTGTGGTCTATATATCAATGTGGTTTTGGAAAATAACACATGTAAGGTCATGTGGATCATCAATAATAACTCTAGTGGAGATATAAATGTGTGGTTTAGGGAAAAGAACACATGCAATCACTCTAGGGGATCCATATATATATATGTGTCAAACGATCATGGTCATAGAGACCAAAAACACACTAGTGTGACAAAAGTTGAATCACCGAATCCACTTGAGTGTGTATGGTCATATATCAATGTGGTTTTGGAAAAGACCACATATGCAATGTGAATGACTCTAGGGGGATATCCATGTGGCAAACCATGGTGTAGAAGAAGGAAAACACACATAGGAAATCAACTTCCACATATTGTAATGCACCAGTGTGATAGAGAAGTTGCATCATAGAATATAATCCACTGGAGTGTGTGTGGTCATGTATAGATATCAATATGGTCATGTGGATCATCAATGACTCTGGTGGAGATATCAATGTGTGGTTTAGGAAAAGAATACATGCAATCACTCTAGGGGATCCATATATATGTGTCAAACCACCGCATCATGGTCATAGAGACCAAAAACCACATAGGAAAGCAGCTTCCAACATTATTGCATGTTGCACCAGTGTGACAGAAGTTGCATCACACAGAATCCACTTGGTGTGTGTGGTCATGTATATATCAATGTGATCCAAGTGGAAAACCATGGTGTAGAAGACCAAAAACACATAGGAAAGCAACTTCCACATTGCATGCACCAGTGTGACAGAAGTTGCATCACAGAATCACAGGATCAGTAGGGTGTGTATGTGGTCTATATGTCAATGTGATTTTCAAAAAGAACACATGTAAGGTCTGTGGATCATCCATAATGACTCTAGTGGAGATATGTGTGGTTTAGGGAAAAGAACACATGCAATCACTCTAGGGGATCCATATATATATGTGTCAAGCCATCATGGTCATAGAGAGACCCAAAACACACCATTGTGATAGAAGGTTGCATCTATCACAGAATTCACTGGAGTGTGTGTGGTCATGTAGATATCAATGTGGTTTCGTAAAAGAACACATATGAAATGTGCAATGACTCTATGGGGATCCAAGTGGAAAACCATTGGTGTAGAAGCAAAACACAGATAGGAAAGCAACTTCCACACATTGCAATGCACCAGTGTGACAGAGAAGTTGCATCATAGATCCACTGGAGTGTGTGTGGTCAGATATCAATGTGGTTTTGGAAAAGAACACATATGCAATTTGTAAAATGACTCAAGTAGGATCCAAGCTTGTGGCAAAAACCATGGTGTAGAAGACCGAAAACACACATAGGAAAGCAACCCACATTGCATGTTGCACCAGTGTGACAGAGAATAATCCACATTGGAGTATGTGTGGTCATGTAGATATCAATGTGGTTTTGGAAAAGAACACATTAAAAAATATGTGCAATGACTCTAGGGGATCCAAGTGGAAAACCATGGTGTAGATGACCAAAACCACATAGGAAAGCACTTTCCACATTGCATGCACCAGTGTGATAGAAAGTTGCATCACATGATCACTAGAGTAGTAGGGTGTGTGTGTGTGTGGTCTATATCAATGCGGTTTTGGAAAAGAACACATGTATGGTCATGTGGATCATCAATAATGACTCTAGTGGAGATATCAATGTGTTGTTTAGGGAAAAGAACACATGCAATCAATCTAGGGGATCCATATATATATATATGTGTCAGAACATCATGGTCATAGAGACCAAAACACAACACTGTGACAAAAGTTGCATCACATGATCCACTAGAGTGTGTGTGGTCATGTATATATGTTTTGGAAAAGAATATACAATGTGCAATGACTCAAGGGGGATCCAAGTGGCAAACCATGGTGTAGAAGAAAAACACCCATAGGAAAGCAACTTCCACACATTGCAATGCAGTACCGTGACAGAGAATTATGTTGATCATAGAATCCACTGGAGTGTGTGTGGTCATGTGGATATGTTTTGGAAAAGAATATGCAATGTGCAATGACTTTAGGGGATCCAAGTGGCAAACCATGGTGTAGAAGAAAAACACACATAGGAAAGCAACTTCCACACATTGCAATGCACCAGTGTGACAGAGAAGTTGCATCACAGAATATAATCCACTAGAGTGTGTGTGGTCATGTATAGATATCAATGTGGTCATGTGGATCATAAATGACTACTCTAGTAGATATATTAATGTGTGGTTTTGGAAAAGAACACATGCAATCACTCTAGGAACCCATTTATATATGTGACAAACCACCGCATCATAGTCATAGAGACCAAAAACAACATAGGAAAGCAGCTTCCAACATTATTGCATGTTGCACCAGTGTGACAGAAGTTGCATTACAGAATCCATTAGGATGTGTGTGGTCATGTATATATCAATGTGATCCAAGTGGAAAACCATGGTGTAGAAGCAAAACACACATAGGAAAGCAACTTCGACACATTGCAATGCACTAGTGTGATAGAAGTTTAATCACATAGAATCGCTGGATCAGTAGGGTGCGTGTGTGGTCTATATATCACTGTGGTTTTGGAAAAGAACACATGTAAGGTCATGTGGATCATCCATAATGACTCTAGTGGAGATATGTGTGGTTTAGGGAAAGAACACATGCAATCACTCTACGGGATCCATATATATATGAGTCAAACCATCATGGTCATAGAGAGACCAAAAACACACCAGTGTGACAGAAGTTTGCATCTATCACAGAATTCACTGGAGTGTGTGTGGTCATGTAGATATCAATGTGGTGTTGGAAAAGAACACATATGTAATGTGCAATGACTCCTGGGGGATCCAAGTGGTAAACCATGGTGTAGAAGCAAAACACACATAGGTAAAACAACTTCCACACATTGCAATGCAACAATGTGACAGAGAAGTTGCATCATAGAATCCACTGGAGCGTGTGTGGTCACATGTAGATATATATCAATGTGGTTTTGGAAAAAACCATCATGGTCATAGAGACCAAAAATGCATGGTCATGTGTAGATATATATATATATATCAATGTGGTTTTGGAAAAAGAACAATGCAATGTGGTCATGTGGATCAGTGACTAGTGGATATCAATGTGCAATTACTCTAGGGGATCCATGTGTCAAACCATGGTGTACAAAGACCAAAAACACGTTGGAAAGATTTTTGATCCGCATGCATGCATGCATGCATGCATGGAGTATCTAGAGCAATAATGATTTACTAAAAATTTAGAAGAAATTAAATCGAGTGTGGATTTTGCATTTTCCATTGACATGCCTACAAATGATTAACTGCAAAAGAAATCGAGCTGTGTATACACTATTTCCCACTCGTGCATTTTGCATTGACACGTGCGATGTACACGTTTCCCACCACGCGCGTGCTCCCACCGCCTAACTGCCCCATCGTCTCCCAGTCATTTAAAAGACATCAGCCACACGGTCTCCCCACCGTCTCCTAGTCATTTCTCCACACTCCATCCCACTCTTGCCAGCACTCCAAAGAACAGATACCCTAGCAACAATTACGAGATAATTTTCTCGTGAAGATGAAGAGATCAAGACCGGTGGTCGCCGAGGATACCAAGGTCATCATCGACAAGGAGGCAGCCAATGCCATCATCCAGAAGGAAGCAGATAACAAGGTCGAAGAGAAAGCGGTTGGAGATCCAGTGGCGGTGCAGGTGGACTACGATTACTTCAATGACAACGAGGATGAAGAACCTACGGATTCGTTCGTGTTCGAGCAAGAACCAAGCAATGGAGAACCGATGGTAACTAGATCTGAACTATGAATGGGTTTTTCAGATTTTACTGTTCATATTTTAATTTATAGGGTTTTCTAATCTTGTAGAGTTTTATTAATTAATTTGTTCTCCGCCTAGTAGTTCTATGCTCATCTTTTGTGTTTTGATCTGCCCCTAGTCATTCTAGTCGCACATTTTCTAGTTTGTTTTGATCTGCCCCTAGTAATTCTAGGAGCCTAGTAGTTCTATATATTCTCATCTTTTGTTGGTCATTTTGATCAATATTTTCTAGTGATATAATTTAATGTGGAGTTCAGATCTCTTATCTAGCTTGTGTTCATGCTGTCCAGTGTATAATTTGATTTGTATGATAAAATTCACACATATATATAGTAATCATATGAGCTCCTGATTACATAAATAGAAATTTAATGTCCATCTCTGTTATATTTAGGGAAACAATCATATGTACAGATGCATTAAAATTCAGGTAAATGTCCATCTCTGTTATATTTATAAAATTATTAAATTCCTAATTAACTGAGTATATTTAGGAGAAAGCAAATTCCTTTTTGTCCCATGTTCTAGTCATAACTTCTTTTTCTTTTTCCAATTTACTGATAAGATGAGTGAAAATAATTACTCCATCTATCCTAAAAAAGATGCCTTGGATTTCTTATTAAAATTTGGATGTATCTATATGTATACTGAAACTTGTATAGATATTCATTCAAATTATTTGAGAGAAAACAGTATAATTTTAACTTAAGTGGAGTGTATATGTTAAATACTTGATCATGCATGTTATCCAATCTCTGTTAGAGTAAGTTGTGTATTTATATGAATAGATGCATTTAAATAAGGCAGATAAATTAAATTTCTCTATGTAGTCCATCTCTGTTATTTGTTTAGGGAAATAAATTGTTAAATTCATAATACACTAAGTATATATTTAGGAGAAAACAAATTCCTATTTATACCCTGTTGAAACTGAATAAAACTAGCTAGTCATAACTTCTTTTTGTTTTACCAATTTACTGATAAGATAAATGGAAAGAATTACTCCATATGTCCTAAAAAAGGATGTCTCACTTTTGTTAAACTCTGGATGTATCTTTATATACTGAAACTTGTATAGATTCTTTCAAATTATTTTGAAGAACAGTATAATTTTAGATAACACTTGTTTTATCATATATGTATGCAAAACATATATATGTTTGATGGACTAGTTTGTTCAAAAGCTGGTTCAACTTGTGCGCACATGCTAAAATTAATCTCTCAACACGACCCTTTCTTAGTTTGATCTCATGATCTTGGGAGAGTAATTTTTTTCATTCACTGACTTGCTCTCTCTACTTGCTAATTCGTAGGAACAAGATAGCGATGTCGGTGAAAGTATGAGGTCCAGGCATGCAAAAAGCCGCCACATCCTAAAGCAGATGAGGAATGGGAGGTGATGAGTGCATATTTACATCATGTTTTACATTATTATTTTGCATTGTAGATGTAGGATTTTGGTATTTTACGGCGCTCGCGTGCACATGTTATGTCTTTTTTCACCAGGATCAGGACAGATGATGGATCCAATGGATACAATTATTGAAGTAGTTGTACTGAGGAGAAAAGGAGTCAAAAACAACGTAAATCGCTTATTTGGAAAATATTAATAATACCAGAAGCGAACAAGGGAGGAAGAGAGTGTAACGACCAACTATACGGCAAGAGAATTTCTTTCACTCGTATAGCTCCGGCCGTATAGTTGGCGCTTCCTCCTCCTCGTCAAATAGTTTCACCCCGTGCAATTGGTTCGAGGAGACAACATACAAAACACCCAGAAAACGCGAAAACCTCACCTCCGGAAGGCATTTGGAGGGGGAACTCGTCCGCTAGGGATCCATCTTCACCCTACGCAGATCCAGGAGGCTAAGGCATCGATCTTCATCGACCACCGCTGCATCACCACCATCCTCATCCATCCCATCTACATCTTGTCTAGATCTTGTTATAGTTCCTATACTCGTTGTGGATTTATACAAGTACTATTCATCTATGATTGTTTCCATTACTATTGCCATGATGTTGATTGCCTCCATGTCTGATTAGATCTTTAGTTCTTGGGGAGATGGAGAAACCCTAGCATATGAGTGAGATAAGATAGAGATTATTATGTTATACATCATTATGTGTACGTGTTAATTGTCTCCATCTTGATATTAAGGAGAAGTACACCTTCTTAATATTTGCCTCTTATGGGGACTTGATGGAGGGGATTATTTGTTAGTAGACGGAGGGATGATAGCGCTTACTGTGACTATAAAGCTGTTGTTATTCCTTACGTACACACGCGATTCTTACTTTCTGCATTAAGTTTTGCTTTACTTTAAATTACTTTATTCAACCAAAAACCCAAAACAACTCTACTTATCTTGCATCTTAAAGTTATTTCTTAAGTACTCCGTTTAGTTATAGTTAAAAGCATTTTAGTATTTTGCCTACTTCTCCCTGTGGGATCGATATCTTTATTTCGAAACTAGCTACAAACGATCTGTGCACTTGCAGTCATCAAGCTATTTTCTGGCGCCATTGCCGGAGATCTTAGCGCTATAAGTCACTTTGCTTTTAGTTATTTACTTTCACTGTACTAATTATTACTTGAGTTGCAGGACCACAACAATGGACAATTCTCAGCATTTAAATCAGCTTGAGGCAGTAAGGAAAATGGGTTCGCCCATGGACGCTTTTATAATTATCAACAAAAGCATAAATCCGGATGGAGTCGAGATCCATCCTTTATTATTTGAGTTATTACATTCTAAGAAATTTGCAGGAACCAATGAAGAAAGTCCATAGACACTTACAATTCTTTGAAAACATTTTGAGTTCCTTTATCTTTGATGACTGTAATCTTGATATGGTTAAAATCTAGTTTTTTTAGAAAAACTCTCTCTAATAATGTTTGCGACTGGTACAGATCTTTTTGTGCAGAAGCACCAAGGACTTGGGAGGAATTTACAACCATGTTCCTATCAAAATATTATTCTGAAAGCAAAGCTCACAGGATGAGAGGTATTATTATCAAGGTAGCCATACTGGAAGGTGCGACTGGATCACATGGATATGAAAGATATCTAAGGTATAAAAGTTACCTGGATAATTGCCCCCATCATCATTTGCCTGATTGGTTAATCACCCATAGATTTTATGGAGGGCTAAATATTGAAAATAGGACGAGTCTAGACACTGCTTCAAATGGCAGTTTTCTATCTTATACTTATGATGAGGCTTGGAATCTAATAATAAAAATGAAAGAAGCAACTGAAAATTCTAAAGATAAGGAAAATATTGCAAATAGTTTTTCAGAATTTGCTTGCATTAACGATTTCCTTATAGATGAGAGGACAAATGCAATGATTAAAACCCTTGGTATTGATTCTTACTCCGTAAAGAAAATTATTGAGAATTATGCAGGGCATTGGTAGGTACCTACAAAATGGGAACCTCATAAACCTCTCAAAGAAAAGAAGCATGCAAGAGCACTAATGGAAGAGTTCTCCTCGATACCTATACGGGGAATCTTTAAAAAAGACAAAGAGAGGAAGAACAAATAAAGAAGAGACAGAAGAAACCAGAAAGAAATTCCAAAGTTACAAATATAAATAATGTTATAATAAAAGACCTTATGGAGGCACGGATAGTGGAGGATGAAGTTGTTATGTTAGACCGTGAAAATTCGGGATTCATCCAAGGTAAGGTTTGAGGTAACGAAACATCAAAACCTATGACCCCTGTATATTGTGGAGAAACTTTCTTATATGGAATTTGTGAACCAATTTCCACCATAAATATTATGCCGTCATCACTTTATCAAGAACTTCGCTATAACTTAAATAATCCAGATGTTGAACCGGTAGACACTATTGTTAAATTGTCTAATAAAACCAATATAAAACAGGAAGGGGTAATCAGAAATATCTATGTCTTTATTGGCTCACTCATGTACCCCCTTGATTTTCATATTGTTGACATGCCTCGAGATTCTTTTTGCCCTATTCTTTTAGGCAGGCCTTTTATTTCCATCACCAAAGCTTGAATGGATAATCATAAGGAATCACTAAAGTTTGGAGAAGAAGAAATGACATTCCACTTCGCCAAACTAAAAAAGAGGCCATATGAAGTGGAGGATATCAAGGAAGAAAAGACGATTGCCGAGCTAGCAGCAATTCATTTTAGTACTCCACATGATGAACTAGAAAGGAGTTTGATTAATTGGGAAGAAGCACCGGATGATGAGAAGAAAGAAGACATGGATGATTACCTTGATTCAATTCCGGAAGCACAAAATCCACATGACTATGAAGAACTGGTAAGAACAGGAGATGAAGAACCTCCACCAATAGAATTGAAAAAACTTCCAGACAATATGAGGTATGAATTTTTTGATAATGAAAATAAATGTCCTGTTATTATTAGCAAGAATCTATCAGAAAATGAAACGAATAAACTTATTTCAGTTTTGGTTAAGCATCGTGAAGCCATTGGATATACATTGAGTGATATTAAAGGAATAGATCCATCTATTGTAACACATAAGATTACCATGCTTGATGATGCTGAACCTGTAGTAGATACACAAAGAAGGCTTAATCCTAAGATGAACGAAGTAGTAAGAAAAGAAGTTATACGCTTACTTGATGCTGGTATAATATATCCTATTTCTGATAGTAAGTGGGTTAGCCCGGCTCATTGCATACCAAGACAAGGTGGTCTTGATGCTGCTATGAATGAGGAAGGTGAGCTAGTTCCTATGATACCAATTGTAGGATATCATATGTGCATTGATTTTAGGAAACAAAATCGTGAGACACAAGAGAATCATAAGCCTATACCATTCATGGATAAGATTCTAAAAAGACTTAGTAATAATTCTTATGTTTGTTTTCTTGATGGTTATTCTGGATATTCTCAAATTGACATATAGCCGGAAGATCAAGAGAAAACAACGTTTACTTATCCTTATGGCACATATGCTTATAAATTAATTCCATTTGGCTTATGTAATGCAGCAGCAACTTTTTAGGAATGTGTTCTAAAGATTTTTGATGATTTTGTTGAGAAGACTATGGAAGTCCTAACTAACAATTTGGTCGTTTGTGGAACAACTTTTGATAATTGTCTCTACAATCTGACCAGAGTTTTGCAAAGATGTAGGCAATCAAACTTGGTTTTGAATTGGGAGCAATGCCATTTCATGGAAAGAGAAGGTAAAGTTTTCGGGCACAAGGTTTTGAAGAAGGGAATAGAAATAGATAAAACTAATATAAATGCTATAGAAAATCTCCCAATACCTTAGGACATTAAAAGCTTAAAAATGTTTTTGGGACATACAGGATTTTATAAGTGATTTATAAATGATTTTTCTAAACTAGCTATGCCCCTTACCAATCTTCTTGATAAAGAAACTCCATTCTACCTAGACCATGACTGCATTGCAGCTTTTGAGAACCTTAAAGATAAACTAGTTTCAGCACCTATCATCCAACCTCCAAAGTGGGATGAACCTTTCGAGATTATGTGTGATGCTAGTGATTATACTTTAGGGGCTGTGTTGGGACAGCGAGATGGAAAAAATTTAAATATTATTTATTACGCTAGTAGACCTCTTAATAAGATTCAGAAACATTATGCTACTACAAAAAAATAGTTTCTAGCTATAATTTTTGCTTGTGACAAATTTAGATCTTACATAATTAATTCTAAGGTAATAATTCATATGGATCACCAAGATTTGCGTCACCTTCTTGTGAAAAAGGATGCTAAGCCCAAGTTGATTAGGTGGGTTTTATTACTACAAGAATATGATTTGCAAATAGTAGATAGGAGGGGTAAGGATAATCCGGTAGTAGATCATCTCTCTAGGATGGAGGGAATAATTAATGACCCCGTACCTATTAATGAATCATTTCCAGGAGAATATTTAGCAAAGGTAGAGATTGTTGATCCATGGTATGTAGATTATGCTAACTATCTAGCAACAATTTTTTTACCTCCCGGTATGTCAAGGAATCAAAGAATGAAATTCTTTAATGATCTTAAATATTACTTTTGGGATGATCCGTATCTATATCGTCATGGACTTGACGGAATGATTCGGAAGTGTGTTCCTAATCACGAAATGAATTTTATATTAAAGGCTTGTCATGATAGTCCATATGGAGGCATCATGCAGGTAAAAGAACTGTTGCAAAGGTACTTCAATCTGGATTCTATTGGCCCACCTTGCTCAAGGATGCACACAGGTATGTGGAATACTGCGATGCTTGCCAAAGAAGAGGTAATATAGGTAGGAGACAAGAAATGGCGATGAATTATAGTCTAATAATTGAACCCTTTGATGTATGGGGAATGGATTACATGGGGTCATTTACAGAGTTAAACAGTTATACTCATATTCTTGTTGCTGTTGACTATGTTACTAAGTGGGTTGAAGCTATCCCAACAAATCATGCAGATGCAGCTACCTCTGTGAAGATGATCAAGGATGTCATATTCCGCAGGTTTGGAGTTCCTATATTTTTAATTACTGATGGTGGTTCTCATTTTATGAACGGGACTTTCAGGAAAATCCTCAGCAAGTATGGAGTAACTCACCGCGTTGCTTCGCCATATCATCCCCAAACAAGTGGTCAAGTGGAACTCTCAAATAGAGAACTAAATACCATACTTGAGAAGACAGTGGACAAATCAAGGAAGGATTGGTCATACAAGTTAAACAACAGTCGATGGGTATACCGTACTGCGTTTAAAAATCCAATGGGTATGACACCTTATAAGATGGTGTATGGTAAGGCATGTCATTTACCATTATAACTAGAACACCAAGCTTTTTGGGCAATCAAGAATCTAAATTATGATCTGAAAGCAGTAGGGGAAAAGTGTTTATTAGATATGCATGCTTTAGATGAGTTTAGAAATGAAGCCTATGAGAATGCTAGGTTGTTTAAGGAAAAGTTTAAAACATGGCATGATAGAAAAATAGAGAATAAATGTTTAAAAGTGGAGACAAAGTGTTGCTCTATAATTCTTGTCTTAAGTTGTTTCAAGGAAAACTCAGGTCGAAGTGGGAAGGTCCATATGTAGTTGAAGAAGCCTATTCATCACGAGCAGTGAAGCTCTAAGGAAAAACGCCCTCTCTTGCATGGGTGGTAAATGGACAACGCTTGAAGTATTATCGGGTCAAAGAAGATATAAGTGGGATCACTATAGAATTGAGCACCCCCGAAGAAGTGATAAAGCGAAAATATACAAAGAACGACAATTACAAGAAGAATGGACTCAAGACGGAATGAGCGTTACTACGGTCAAGCTATTGACCATAAAAGAGCGCTTCATGGGAGGCAACCCATGTGAAATAAAGGTAGAGTAAGTTTTTACAATTCTCAGTTAAAGTCTAGATTAAGTATTGTTTTAATGAAAATTATTCATACTCTAGCAAAGAAGAAGGAAAATGGATGATGCCCAAATTGGTCGAAAGTCTAAGCTGACATTTCTCTGTCAAAACTCAATATTTCGTTAAGTTTCAGATTAATAAAGAATACTTGGAGAAGAAGAAATTTTTTGGTGTACACAGAAGGTTTAACGACCAACTATATAGCGGGAATAAAAATTCCAGCCGTATTGTTCTGGCCGTATAGTTGTTGCGACGACAACACTTCTATCCGTGAAAGGTACTGAGAGTTTAACGACCAACTATACGGCCGGAATTAAAAATTCCGCCCATATAGTCACGGTCGTATAGTTATTGACCCTTCTCCAAAAAAATTGTCGAGGAAACCGAGAGTTTAACGACTAACTATACGGCTGAAATTAAAAATTCCACCCGTATAGTGGCGGTCGTATAGTTGTCTACACCTTTGACAAAATAATTTCTGGAATACTGAGAGTTTAACGACCAAATATACGGCCGGAATTAAAAATTCCACCCATATAGTCATGGTCGTATAATTATCGACCCTTCTTAAAAAAAATTATCGAGAAAACAGAGAGTTTAACGACCAACTATACGGACAGAATTAAAAATTCCGCCCGTATAGTTCCGGCCGTATAGTTAGGTTCCGCCGTATATCTAATATATAGTCGGTTCACAACTATACAGCGGGAGCTATACGGGCTGCGCCCGTATAGTTGCTCGTTAAGCAAGACGGCTAGGGTTTTTGAGCCTCCCTTTTAAAGCTGATCAGATCTAACCTTTTTCATTAAGTTTTCATAGAGCTACAGCCTCTAGCCTCGAGAAATCCTCGCCATCCCTATACAAGCCCTCTAATAACATCCGTGCAGAAAAGCCATGCATCCCTTCCACGTTAACCAGATCTGGAAGAAGAAAGATGAGAAGCCCATGAAGAGGATCGAGGAAGCAGAACCTAAAGGATCATCATCATCATCCGGCCTGGAGATCACGCCTCTCCCAAATTGGGAGGACCTATTCCCACAGAGGATGGAGATGATGAGACAAGCTGAGCGGGGAAGGAACAAGGATGAGTAGCACCCTAATCCTTATCGTTACAACATAGGATCCTATTATAAGCCTCCTCTTGGTCCATCACCTCTTAAACCTAAGAAGGTGCGGCAAGATGAGATTGATGATAAGATATGTGAGTTAGAAAAGGCTTCTAAGGCATGCGTTGAAACAATTGGAGAAGGGATTGATTCCTAGTGGATGATGATCAAAGATCTTGAAAAGAAGGTTGATACAATCGATGGTAGAGTTGGTTTCTTGATTAAAACTGTCTTTGAGTTAACATATGAGAAGAAATTCCTCAAGAGGAAAATGTTGAAGCTCCAATACGACATGACCAAGCTCAACATTCGCTCTGAAAGCATAGTTAAAGCGGGCAACATAAAGGAAGAAGGCGAAGCTCTATCTACCCAAGAGGAGGAATAGGTGCCCACAAGGAGTTAATTGATCTCACCTGGCTTGATTCCAAGCTTGGGGAGATCTTTAAAAACCTTTTAATCTTTCTTATAAGTTTTATATTACAATTTATGCATTAGTTCAAACTAGAAATAAAGTTTGCATCATTAGAATTCCCTTCAGGAATGGCCGATCCCTTTTATGAAATTCCGAGTTTATTATTATACATGGAGCAATATTGAGTTTGTGTTTTCTTTGTTGATATATTAATGGATTGAGTATGATTTTACTTGCACTTGATGATAGCAATAGGAGTATTCCACACCGTTGGTATTAATGGAAGACATAAAGATATTTTGGTCAATATGCTGTAAGTCTACGGTTTGATTCACAAGAAAAATTATCTATACAATTAAGTTGAAAAAGAAACTTTGAACAAAGGAAAATGAAAGTGCTATCTAAATAGAGTGAGAACAAGTCGTGGTAGAATTTCAAGTCATAAGAATGCTTCATATATAGTTGGAATTTGATAATTGAGATCGTTGAAACTTTGGATTCCTACATGAAGTGGAATATATGGCTAGCTCCTTTGCACATCACTTAAAACAGAAGTGTGAGCATATATGCAAAGAAAAAGAAAAGAAAGAAGAAAAAGAGCAAATGTGCAAAGAGCAAAAATAGGCATATACCACTATATTGTGGTATGACAAAGAGACACTTTTGAGATTTTGAATCCCAAGTGAATACTTTGATCCTAAAACACTTGGGACTACCTCGTTAGCTCATTCAGTTGAACCGGATTCTTTTACATTATGTTGAGATTCATCTTTTATGAACTATTAATAACTAAGGTGTGGAAGCCTTATAATACTATTTAGATGGTTTGAGTAAGGTACTATTTATGAACTCTTTCCCCTGTATCGTATATGATAAACACATGTTGCAATTGCCTCATTTATTTTATCGACTCAGCTTCATGAATATGAGGATCACATCCATTAAGCTAAAAAATTGCTCGGGACAAGCAAGAGTCTAAGCTTGGGGAAGTTGATGAGTGCATATTTGCATCATGTTTTACATTATTATTTTGCATTGTGGATGTAGGATTTTGGTATTTTACGGCACTCACGCGCACATCTTATGTCTGTTTTCACCAGGATCAGGACAGATGATGGATCCAATGGATACAATTATTGAAGCAGTTGTACTAAGGAGAAAAGAAGTAAAAAACAATGTAAATTGCTTATTTGGGAAATATTAATAATATCAGAAGAAAACAAGAAGCGAACAAGGGAGGAAGAGAGCGTAACGACCAACTATATAGCAGGAGATTTTCTTCCGCCCGTAAAGCTCCGGCCATATAGTTGGCACCGCCTCCGCCTCGTCAAATAGTCTCAACCCGTGCAATTGGTTCGAGGAGACGACATACAGAACATCCAGAAATCGCGAAAACCTCACCTCCGAAAGGCATCTGGAGGGGCAACTCATCCGCCAGGGATCCATCTTCACCGTGTGTAGATCCAGGAGGCTAAGGCATCGATCTTCATCGACCACCGCTGCATCGCCACCATCCTCATCCATCCCATGTACATCTTGTCTAGATCTTGTTGTAATTCCTATACTCGTTGTGGATTTATACAAGTACTATTCATCTATGATTGTTTCCATTACTATTGCCTCCATGTCTGAGTAGATCTTTAGTTCACGGGGAGATGGAGAAACCCTAGCATATGACTAAGATGAGATAGAGATTATTATGTTATACATCATTATGTGTACGTGTTAATTGTCCCCATCTTGATATTAAGGAGAAGTGCACATTCTTAATATTTGCCTCTTATGGGGACTCGATGGAGGGGATTAATTGTTAGTAGACGGAGGGATGATAGCACTTACTCTGACTATAAAGCTATTGTTATTCCTTGAATACTAACTTGGGGAACCAAGGAGAACTCATCAAGCTATGTCCATGCCACGGGAGAAATACCTTAATAACGTGGTAATGCGATGGTTGTCGGTTACTGTCTACTGTGGTTATGAGGGCGATGTGTGCAGCGGCTGCTGGCAAATCGTCCATATATGGAGCTCCTCCCACATACATACACACTATGAGAATATTCATTATAATACTCTCGATTACTTAGTCTAAATTGCTAGCGGTGATCCGCTCTTCCCTGAGAACGCCTTTTTCCTATTGTAGTTCCAAAGTTCTATTACACACGTGATTCTTACTTTCTGCATTATGTTTTGCTTTACTTTAAATTACCTTGTTCAACCAAAAACCCAAAAACAACTCTACTTATCTTACATCTTAAAGTTATTTCTTAAGTACTCCGTTTAGTTATAGTTAAAAGCATTTTAGTCTTTCGCCTACTGCTCCTTGTGGGATCGATATCTTTATTTCGAAACTAGCTACAAACAATCTATGCACTTGTAGTCATCAGGAGGTTCCCCTTCCGCCTAGGTGCAAACAAGTACAAGTGCCCCTTCTACGTAAGAAGAATTGCAGAAGATGTAAACAACATCGTCAAGCATGCCGGGGGCATTGCCCGTGGAGGACAACGGCGTGCAAATCATACGAAGGCCAAGCATGCTGCCTTCATGGTTTACCGGAGCAAGTATGCCAACCTTGGTCACATTGCTCTATGGCCCTAACTGCTAGCTCATGTTGCCTCAGCTGCCTCCTACTACCGCCTTGTGTTGCCTCTGCTGTCGCCTCCTGTTGCCTCTGCTGCCTCCTATTTGTAGCATCCCAATTGTCTAACAATTGTAATGCTACTTGGTCTAGTAATATAATGGCTACTTCAAATATATAATTGTTGCATCATCATTATATCATGCTCATGTCATCATGCCACCTTGCATTTGAGCATCATATAAAACCCTTTCTCATTTGGTTCTTATCTCATATGCATTATTAATTGTATTTGCCTCTTGATATTGTATTTGGTTCTTGATATATTGTTTCAATGCCCAAGTTGAGTTGGGGGTATATCTCTTATTAACTCCACCACCTTTTTCTTTCACCACCTTATAATTCCACCATCCAACTAAATATGAGCTTGGCACTTATTGGTTTTACCTCTAGCTCATGTGGGTTGGGATGGATCCAATTCTTGTCCACATGCTCTCATCTTAGCATCATGTTGTTTCCACATCATTGATATATGAGAGCCACATGGCCACCTTTGCATGCCTTGTGAGTGGAACCTTTCTCCTAGCTTCCATATGGTTTATCATGGAATTATGCTAATGTTGGAATATTTTGGGACTATTGATCATCTAGTGGAACATACACACTAGCATGTCCCATTCTATTTCAAACATGGCTATCTCCATCTATTCCACTTGGAATTCTTTCTAGATTCTTTTGCTTGGGCCTTACTCCAATTTTGGGAATGCATAATAATAATGCCATGTAATAACATTGTTTTCACAAGAATCAACATGGCATTAAATATTTGCATGGGCCATGCAAGTACCACCTTTGCTTGTCATTTGGTTTTACTTGTTTTGGTTGGATCATGCCATCTCTAATCTATCTCTCGCCCCTTTTAGCTTGATCTTAATTTGATCTAGCTTAAACCCTATCATCACATCCCTCTCTCTTTTCTTGTCTTGTTTTTGTTTGATCTTGGTTAGTATTGGCTTGTACTTGTCCATAGCAAACCCTAGCTACAAATCTCTCCATCTCCTCTAATCTACCCATACCCCCCATCTAAGCAAAACCCTAACCCTAACTTTGCCACACCTCTTCTCTCTTTCTTCTCTCTACTTTCACCTCTTGTTTGGTCATGCTCCAAACCTAGCTACCATGCCTCTTTATCTCCAACCCCTAGATCATCACCCTACCCCCCTATCCTAAACCCTAATCCACACCTAATCTAGACCAAACCCTAAACCTACCTCTCTCTCTCGGCCTCTCTCCTTCTCTCACTAGCTGGCCCCACCATGCCACCTAGCTGCTACCCCACCCCAGACCCTAGCTACACCGAGCCATACCTAACCCTAACCCGAGCCTAGCTCTAACCCTACAGGCTACCCCTCTCCCTCTAGCTCTCCCTCTCCCTGCCTTGTGGCCCTACCCCGAGCCTCCCCTGCCTCCTTGGCCTCACCCTGCCGTCCCCACACCACTTGTGCCTCCTGCCTGCCTCGAAAGCACGTGAGGTTGGAGGAGGAAAAGGTGGACGAGCCACCTTTATATCCAACCACTCCCCCACGGCAGCCTCTCCTTCACTCTGCTTTTCTCCTGCCTCTACCATCGCAGATCCAGATCCACCCAAGGACGCCTGCTCCTCCCTCTCTCCTCCACCACCGTCACCCCGCCATGGGAAACCCTCGGCCTCCACCGCCTGACTCAAACCAGCCCGGCGGCGTGGCGCTAGGTGTCGAGGAAGATCGAGAGGCTCCCACTGGCGTCCAGAGCCGCCAGCAGAAGGAGGAGTACCAGAACCACCAGGCCGGCGCAGACCGACGAAACCCTAGTGCGCTCGGCCCCTGCATCACCGTCGATCGCTGCGCCTCGAGTCAACCACCGCCACCGACAGCCTCGCGGTGAGCCTCTTCCTCCACGACACGGTCCGCCTCGCCGTGCCGCCCTAGATTCGCCCGGACGTTGTCGTGCACGCCTCCGTCTTGCGTCGTCTTTCGTCGCCTCATTGTGGCGTCGCAGAAGCCCTAGCAAGGCCGCGCCACCTCTCGTCACCTAGCCCAAGCCACCAGCGGCGGTAGCCGCTTCAGCCTTGAGCCAGGTCTAGAGATCGATCCCGCCAGCGCCCATCATCTGTCGCGCATTGACCGCTCGTCAGAGATGCAGAAGAGAAAGCGATGTCGCGGTCGTTTTGCATACCCCCCCACGTTTTGTCTGCGTCAACGCGATCCTAACGGACCCACTAGTCAGCAGCCGGCATTTTGCGAAGAACCCCTGGCCTCTAGTAATCTCAACCCGCGCTCCATCTAGGCCCCATCTGCCGTTCGCCTGCGTACGACACGTGGGCTGCTGAGCTATTGGCCCACCGTGCGCCTCTGGGCTAGCTATCTGCGGTGAAAACGCTTGTCTGCCTGTGATGCTGAGTCAGCCTGGCCCCACCCCCAGCACGATAGCTAGTGGCTGCCTGGGGTATAAAAAGTAATTCAGTCTATCCGCTTAAATTCAATTTTTTTTCAAATTAATTCAAATTCAATTTAAATTACATTTTCAAATATCTTTTCAATTATTAATCCAAATAATACAATTAATATATGTTTTCAAATCAGAAAAATGTGAGGATTTCAAATATGCAATCCAAAATATATTTTGAACATTCAAAATTCCAAGTTTATTTAAATTACAATAAAATGCCCCTTTTCTTTAATAAATTAATAACTTTTGTTTTATAACTCCAAATTTAATAAATGATATGTCTAAAATGATTAGCTCGACGAGACCTTTCTATTTAGGCATTCCATTATCTGTTTTGCAGCATGCATCATATAAATATATTGTATACAGCAACTAATATGAGGATAAAATGTGACCAAAACTCAATAAAATGATTTAATCTTGTATTCCACACCTCACCCATGCCATGCTACCTTATTGCCATGCAAATTGTGCATCATTCATCATGGCATGATTGTTTGCTTGATGCATTTAATTCATATGCTTGTGCACTTTATTTATATTGGCCCTTGTTTGTTTGGTTCTTCTTCGAATAGACGTGGAGCAGGGGATATATCAAGAGAACCAGGAGCACTACCCAGATCTATCACTTGCTTCAACTGAGCTGCCAGGCAAGCACTACCACATGCTTGCATACATATAGTACCTATTGCCTCTATCTTATTCTTGCATCATTGAGTCGCGATTGCACTAATCTGAATCCCAAGTATTGCCTGACCTTTACTTTTAAACCCCACCGAAGCTTGTTCCTCCACCCCATGAGACATTACTACAGGAGTTGTTTGAGCCATGCGAGTCGTAGAACAGCATGTGTAGGGTTTGTGAGTGTTTGATGAATAACGAGGTACCTAAACAACTTAACCTGAGTAGTAATGGGATAACTAATGAAAGTGGCATCGGTGAGCCATATTCGCTATTTGGTTTTTCAGGCTCACTTGTGTCCGTAGGACCCAGTACTTGATTCCTGTTCCTTGAATATTCGCTATCCACATCTCGGGAGGCTTATGAACCCCCTGAGCCGAGCTTGATTCATTCTTATTTCTTGGGGCCACAAACTAGTTTGAGGTTTTATTTACTATCCTGTACTTATGCCATGCTTTCTTGCTTTATTTAAATTGTGCGAGTCTTGCTTTGTATCTTTAGGTCCGTGACCGTTTTATTGTGTCGACAAGCCCAGTCACACTTTCGGGTTCCCAGTCGTTTTCAGCCGGCCACACAAACCGTGAGTCCGTCTCGTAGCTGGCCACCGTTGCGGGTAACAATGGGTGGCCCGAAATATTTTTGAATCCTGCAATTGCTTTGTCGTATTTGTCTCGTTGGGTTTTGATTTGGTTTTCCGAGGCATATCAGTGTGTGTTGCTATTTGTGCACCCTGCAGGTAAAACTTTCAAAGCCGTGTCCGCGGTTATGGACGACTTGGAGCACCTTCTCGATCATAGACAAGCATAACTAAAGTACCGCTTTTAATTTGACTAGACTAGGTACCGACTAGCAAATAGTGCAACACTCACGGAATGGGTAATAAAACGCCAGCGGATGGGGGTTGTTCGTCCGCTTCCTCGTCGTCGATGGCGAGGAGGAGGATGGATCTGTGGATATTACCGTTATAACTGTTATAACTGTTGTTATTAATTCACGGACATCCGTCTATCTCTGGTTAGGCGGATGGTTAGCGAATATCTATAGAACTGTTAGGGTTTATCTTTTGCTGCAATTGCGTCACCCCAGGTTGTGTCCCCTTTAGAGGCATAAAGACTTGCTGAGTACCCCTAGGGTCTCACACGATAAATTATTGGTTCAGATGAACAGGTACACTCATAAGATGGATCTTTGGGTGGAAGAGCAGACGATGTGGGCAGCGATCATTCGTGTAGAGATTAGAAACGAGGATCCGTGAGATCTGTGGGCGGGTTGTGCTTATTTATGGGGCATCTTATGCCGATTTGCTTCTTATCCGTACTTGGATTTTGTCTTCCGCTTCCGCTTGATACTCTGTTGATTGATGTATGAGGAGATATCCTAAACTATTATATCTATCTAGGATATTTGGATCTTGCCGTATGGCGTTTCTATATTTCCTTTCTTTTTAGATGGAATGGCTCTGATGTACTGTTGTATGGTGGCTTGCATACATACTCATTTGTGTATGTAGTTGATCCCTTCGCCTGCCGATTACGCCACCCGTTCTTGTCCCGATGTTTGGAAATGGTTGGGACGGCCGAAAGGTCTACCTGTGAGTGGCATTTGGGCCCCACCGTACTATTTCAACCATTTCTGAACATCCAGGCTTGTACTAGGAGCGTAATTCACCGAGGTAGTTACACTATTGCTTATTGTTGCCTCCTATTTCTGTAATGGGCGTACTATTATAGTATATTATTTGGGTTGTGTAATTAAGTACTACTAGTACTATGTGGTGGTTGTGATCGAACCTATTTAACTAGTATCTCTATATATTTTCAGTACCTTTTAAGTTGTTTGTTATGATAGTTCCTGGTTACACATATTTCTGACATTCCAAAATATTTTTTTAGTGTGGATCTTTGAGAAACACACACGTGATTGTTTCTGGTTTTGCAACAATATAGAAAATCCATGGTTATTGTTCCTGGTTGCACCCTGCTTGAAATCAACAAAAGATAAATACACATTACTTTTGCAACCATGATTTTTCCTAGTTTCAACAAGTTTGGTACAACAAGTTAAATACATCTCATGAATACTGAGAACAACTGACTAGCTAGCTAGCTAACTAAACATCCAACAAACTCATTTCTCATACTAATTTCTAAAATGTCAAAACCAAGAAGAAGCGGAATACATCCATAATTCAATACTTATTTCCACAATTGCCAACAACAAAAAGAAGAACACACCCTAAAGTCACTGCCACACTAAGCATCATCATGATACAAACATGCTTGCATTCCATTTCTTTTCTCATTTTCTTCAACCTAAGTTTAGATATCTGCAGATCTGTGTCTTTATCTGCCAGCCTCAGCTCAATGATCATCTTATCATCTTCCTTCTTACATAGTTGGGCAAGCATCCTCTGCATCTGTGATGGCCATGGGTTTTCCATCTAGTACAAGTAATAGCAAACCTCATCTGGACAACCTAAAAAAATTCTACCAATGTCTGCACCATAGGAGGCAACCTTCCTAGCAGGAACATGGTTGTACTAGCATCTCCAACTAGGATCTAGATCCTTCCCACCAATCTCTTGATCTAGGATGGAAATTGGCAGCTCCCCATCCATTCCAACCCAACTCTGTAGAACAAGTCATTGAAACTCTTAAATTCTCCTAACTGCTAGAATCCTAGGTAGAACAGATTCAGGGAGGGAGCAAGACCTAATTTACCACAATGTCGCCCTCTCCTGCCGGCTCGCGCATCCCCATGGCAGAAGAGATGTGGCAGCAATAGCAGTGACGGCGGCGGAAATGTGACGGGAGCGACGGCGGCTGTGCGGTGTGGCGTGGTGCGGTGCGGTGTGGTGCGGTGCGGTCGGGGAAACGACTTGTTATGGGGCCACTCGTTAGCTCTAGCATGGGCCCCACCTGTCGTTGGGTATTATGGGTCCCTTCCACACTCGCCCAAATCCACTCACCTCCCAGCGCTGGGAAAACCCTCTCCGGTGATGGCCAAATCCCCTCCCCGACCCTCCTCGGTGATGGACAAATCCCCTCCCCTCCCCTCCCTAGAGACGGACAAATCCCCTACCCTCTCGTACCCTCCCTGACGATGACCATATCCCCTCCCCTCCCCTCCACTACGACAGCCAAATCACCTCCCTCCCCTTCCTGGTGACGACCAACCACCCTCCCCTCCCAAGTGACGACGGCTGCAACGTAAGTGCTCCTCGACCTACTTTCCTTCACCGCGTCACCTCCTTGTTCTATGTTCACCGCGTCAGTGCTCTATCTAGGTCATCGGTGATGGATCTTGTCCTTAGTGTCACCGCCTCGTTCTACGGCAGAGCAACGGTGTTGCTGTCTATGTCACTGGATGATCTTGAAGTAGTCACCAAATTAATGACCCAAATTGTTGTTTTCATAGCTATATGTTAGTGCTGAAGGATAATCTTAGGATATTAACTGTTTACAACTGACCAATGACTAATATGTGGCACTTAGCTTGTTGATGGGATGATCTCCATTTACTTAGTGTCTTTGTACAACCACTATGGATCTACATCTCCTTGGTAGATACAAATTCATCTCATTGACTTATGTGTGCTATATTACTATGGAGCCCACATTATATATTGATGTAGGTCATTGTCTTCTCTTCACATGCATTTGGCCAATGATTGAAGTGTGGCACTATCTGTGTCCATGGGATAATGTGCATATAGCACGTGTTCTGTACAAACACATTTGCTGTGCATGCTTCTTGCTATATGCTTGATTATCTCATTGATTTATGTTTGCTTTGTTAGTATGAGGCCCGCCAAATTGATGTTTTTCATAGCTATATGTTAGTGCTGATGGATAATCTTATGATCTTAACAGTTTATAACTGGCCAATGACTAATATGTGGCACTTAGCAGGTTGATGGGATGATCTCCATCTACTTAGTGTCTTTGTACAACCACTATGGCCCTACATCTCCTTGGTTGACACAGATTCATCTCATTGACTTGTGTGTGCTATCATACTATGGAGCCCACATTATATATTGATGTAGGTCATTGTACTCTCTTCACATGCATTTGGTCAATGATTAAAGGGTGGCACTATCTATGTCCATGGGATAATGTGCATATAGCACGTGTTCGGTACAAACATATTTGTTGTGCATGCTTCTTTCTATATGTTCGATTATGTCATTGATTTATGTGTGCTCTGTTAGTATGAGGCCCAAATTGATGTTTTTCATATCTATGTTAGTGTTAAGGGATAATCTTATGATTTTCACTGTTTACAACTGGTCAATGATGAAAATGTGGCACTTTGACTATTGATGGGATGATAGGCATCTACTTACTGTCTTTGAATGGTGATGACCCACAAGTATAGGGGGTGTATTGCAGTATTTTCGATAAGTAAGAGTGTCTAACCCAACGAGGAGCAGAAGGTGTTGACGAGTGGCTTGGAGCAGGAATTCTCTGTAAATACTTAGCAAACGGATTTTTAGGGGTTTTTGATAATGCAAATAAATAAAGTACGAGTAAATAAAAGACAATAATAATAAATGAAACAAGTGGCCCAATCCTTTCTTTAGCGAAGGACAAGCCGATTGTATTGATTAAGATGACCAAACGTTCTCGAGGACACACGGGAATATCGTCGTGTTGTGTGGGTGAACCTGTGCTAATGTACCGAACTACCTAGGACTAATACATACTTGTGATTATACCCCTTGCAAGAATCCGCAAGTACAAGAAAGTAATTAAGATAGAAATCTAACCACAGCTTTAAACTCTAAGACCCTGACATCCCTTGTGCAAAGGTTTCCTAACGGGGGTTCAGGTTTCTGTCACTTCAGCAACCCCTACGATTAGTAGCCAAATACACAATGCATTCCCCTAGGCCCATATAGGTGAAGTGTCATGTAGTTGACGTTCATATGACACCACTAGAATAATAACACCACAACTTAATTAACAAACCATTGAATCTTTCTCAACACAATTCCACTACTAACAACATGACTTCTCCCATGTCCTCAAGAACTAAACGAACTACTCACAAGACATCATATGGATCAAGATCAGAGGTGAAATAATGATAAGTAACAATCTGAACAAACACAATAATTCAATGGTTCCACTCAATAGCATCAACTACAACAAGTAATCAACACCGGGTGAGTTTCCCCTAAGAACTATGCAAGATTCAACCCAATTGTTACAGCGGTATGAAGTGGTGATGATGGTGCTGGTGGAGATGATGATGATGATGATCCCGATGAAGTCCAGCTTGATGGTGGTGTTGATGGCGACGATCTCCCCTCTCCGAGAGGGAATTCCCCCGCTAGAATCTGTCTGCCAGAGAGATCTTTCTCTCTCTATAGTTTTCCGCCCCATAGAGGCGGCGAAATCTTTCTATGGTCGCTCCCCGAGGCTTAGGGTTTCGTGGGGATAATATATGTCAAAGGGGAGAGCTAGGAGTGGGCCAGGGTGGCCACACCACCTGGCGGCGCAAGGCTAGCCCGCACCAGGGGGTGGGGGGCCCCCTGTGGCCCATCTCCACTCCCCCTTGTGGCATCCTTCGTCTTCTGGAAAAATAGGATTTTCCATGTATTTTCCCGGATTTTCTAATCTTCGCGAATTTCGCCTCCAAACAACCCCTTTTCCATCAGAATCCTGACTGCAGTGGTCCATGCTCCAAAAGTTATCAACCATACAAAAACAGATGAAATAACATAAGTATCACTCTTAATATGAAATATATCAATGAATAACAGTAAATTACGATATATAATAGTGATGCAAAATGGACGTATCAACTCCCCCAAGATTAGACTTCGCTTGTCCCCAAGCGAAAACTGAGCTCAATAAACATGACCTCAGGTTTATGGAGTGAAGAGTCGATAAAAGAATACAGACAAGAAGCATTACATTCATCAATACATAAATCATAATAGCAGACAACTCACTATTATATAACTTAACTTGCAATAGGTAAAGGAAACACAATAAAGATACACAAAGTAAATCATAATTGGTAATGGAAAACTTTTCTCTTAGTCAAAGGATAGCTAACAATTTGCAGGAGTTCTAACATAATGGGTTTTCAATGATATCTTTCAAAGTAACATTCACTAAGATAAGAGCAATGTGCAAAACAAGGAACATAAGAAACATGATTGAATAAATCATCATATGATAACATGATTCTGCTAACTCTCAACTTATAAAGCGCAAGCATATACACAACATAGATGGGCACAGTGGTTCAAGTTTATTAAGTGCAAGAAAGTAAAGTGTGCCATCAAGTTTGTGAGAGATTTAATCACTAATTTTCACATAACAAGTTTAATTCGAAAGGTAGATAAAAACATGAATTTATTTGGAATAGCAATAATGCTAATAGGTAGGTATGGTCGACACAAATGGCATAGGTTTTGGTTTAAGGATTGGATGCACGAGAAGCATTCCGTCTCAGTACAGGTTTTTGGCTAGCAAGGCTGGGTAGCAAGTATAAGAGTTGAAGGAAACAAACAAACATACAAGTGATAAAAACAAACATGCAATCTTCCTTGGGAGCACAAAAATAACTTAACTAGAGAATACTAAGCTTATGAGCCAATCAAGAAATAAAGATGATGAAATTATATTTCTTGAGAGTACTTTTATCTTTTTTTCATTCAATTCTCAAAGTAGTGTTGCTACTAACCAGAGCCAAGTTTGCCAAAACCAACTTAATTTACTCAATGTTCCCAAAGTGATACCAATACTAACAACAAGATCAATCATATAACAGAAATTGAAACTAATATAAGATATGCAAAAGAGTAAATGATAGAACTTATCATTAATATTCCATAACAACAACTCACACCAAGGGATACATAGATATCTAACGAGAGGGGGGACACTTCCATAATCCAAACCATCCTACATGATAACTTCTCTATTCATGATATGACTCTACTAAAAAGGGAAAAAGATAGAAGATAGTGATGTGATACCACGACACTCCCCCAAGCTTGGAACAAACCAAGGGGATTCCAAAACCTAATGACGAATTACTCCTTCGGTGGTTGTGGTGTTCTCTCATCATCGTCCGACTTCCAAGGCAACGGTTCCCCATCAACAAAAGACATTCTGGTCTCCACCATCTTGAAACTAGCATTAGCACTTATGCGTTTAAACCTAACCTCATACTCACAGTTTTGATTTTGAACGTCGTAGAGCTGTGCTTGCAGTTGGTTGGTTGTTTGGTGGAGTGAGAGAATTTCATCCTTAAGCTCAGCAGTCTCCTTTTAGTGCTCGGCGATGAGTTCAGAACAAATCTTATGGATGATATCCACTTCGCGTTCCGCCATCTTCTTGTACCTAAAGACCTCTTGCTCTAGTGCTTCCATCCTGTCCTCCAGACTTCCTTCACCTTTAGGGCCCTAAACCTCTTTTATCTATACCTTCCCATCTTCGAGCAACAACTCCTTGGAATGAATCTTCAACTCACGCATGTACGGGTTGATGATGTCCGCGGAGGAATCTTCCTTGGCTGATCCAGAGCAAGACATCGTGGCTCCAAAACTGAGAGTCTACCTATCAAAAACAGATCGAAACTAAAACACGACGAGAACATGATATACGAACCTCGGGGGCTCCGGGGGATTATATATTACAAATTTTTACAACAAAAGGAAGGTACTGGGAGAAAACGGGTCAGAGACGAAGTCCGGGGTGGCCACACCACCTGGTGGCGCGGCTAGGGGGGCCGCGCCAGGGGGTGGTGTGAGCCACCCTGGCTCTGTTTCCGTCCCTCTTTCGTTTCGTTGCTTTCCTTGTTGGATAAAAACTGCAAAAATATAACTGGACAGATTTTTTGCAAAACTTTTATTACTAGAACTGTTACCTATTCGAAAACGGACTCTGCAGGTTTCTGAACTTGGTCTTTGATAAATTTTTCCGGAGTTATCATTTGAATAGCATCAATGTCCTCATTGTAAGAATCTCCAGAAATGTAGTGCTTGAGTCTCTGACCATTCACTACTTGTGTAGTATTATCTATTAAAGAAGAAATTTTTATTGCACCTGAACGATAGACTTCTTCAATAACAAAAGTTCCTTCCCATTTCGAGAGTAGTTTACCTGCAAAAAATCTGAGACGAGACCTATACAATAGAACTTTCTCACCAACATGGAACTCTCTCTTAAGAATCCTCTTGTCATGCCATCTCTTAACTTTTTCTTTAAAAAGTCTAGCATTTTCATATGTTTCACTCCTCCATTCATCTAACGAACTTAGGTCAAATAATCTTTTCTCACCAACAAGTTTAAAGTCTCTATTAAGTTCTTTTACTGCCCAATAAGCTTTGTGTTCTAATTCTAAAGGTAGGTGGCAAGCTTTCCCATAAACCATTTTGTAAGGAGACATTCCCATAGGATTTTTATAAGCAGTTCTATAAGCCCATAAAGCATCATTCAACTTTTTATCCCAAATTTTTCTATATCTATTAACAGTCTTTTGCAAGATGGATTTAATTTCTCTATTTGATAGCTCTACTTGCCCACTAGTTTGGGGATGATAAGCTGAAGCAATTCTATGATTAACATCATATTTAGCAAGGGTCTTTCTAAAACCACCATGAATGAAATGAGAACCTCCATCAGTCATAAGATACCTAGGCACCCCAAACCTAGGAAATATAATATCCTTAAGCATTTTTAAAGAGGTCTCACCATTAGCACTCTTTGTAGGTATGGCTTCTACCCACTTAGTAACATAATCAACGGCAACAAGAATATGAGTATAACCTTTTGAGGGAGGAAAAGGACCCATAAAGTCAAATCCCCAACAGTCAAAGGGTTCAATAACTAGAGAGTAATTCATAGGCATCTCATTGCATCTAGAAATATTACCAACTCGTTGACACTCATCACAGGATAAGACAAGTTTTCTTGCATCTTTAAAAAGGGTAGGCCAGTAAAAACCTGATTATAGCACCTTTTGTGCGGTTCTATCCCCCGCATGATGTCCTCCATAGGCACTACCATGGCATTTACGCAATATCTCCTTTTGTTCATATTCTGGAATACATTTTAGCATAATACCATCTACTCCTTCTTTATATAAATGTGGCTCATCCCAAAAATAATGCCTCAAATCATAAAAGAACTTCCTTCTTTGCTGAGCTATAAAAGTTGGAGGCAAATACTTGGAGACAATAAAGTTAGCATAATTAGCATACCAAGGGCTCTCTCGCGAGCTTACCCCTACTGCAGCCAACTATTCATTTGGTAAACTATCATTAACACGCATAGGATCAAAAGAGATGTTTTCCAATTGAGATAAATTATGAGCAACAGGATTTTCAGCACCTTTCCTATATATAATATGTAGGTCAAACTCTTGTAAAAGCAACACCCTTCTAATAAGCCTAGGCTTAGCGTCTTTCTTTGTCATAAGGTATTTAATAGCAGCATGACCAGTATGAACGGTAACTTTTGAATCAACAACATAAGGTCTAAACTTGTCACAAGCAAAGACAATAACTAAGAATTCTTTTTCAGTAATAGCATAATTCTTTTGAGCAGCGTCAAGAGTCTTACTAGCATAACGGATAACATTTAACTTTTTATCTATTCGTTGCCCAAGGACCGCACCTACAGCAAAATCACTAGCGTCACACATGATTTCAAAGGGTAAGTTCCAATCAGGTACATCTTTTTGAAGAAGATTAGTGAGGGGTTTTGATATCTTAGAGAAATCTTTAATAAACCTTCAATAGAAAACAACATGACCAAGGATACTACGAATACCTTTGACATCTCTTGGACATGGCATTTTCTCAATTGCTTCAACTTTAGCTCTGTCAACTTCAATGCCTCTCTCAGAAATTTTATGTCCAAGGACAATCCCTTCATTAACCATGAAGTGACATTTCTCCCAATTAAGAACAAGATTAGTTTCTTCACATCTCTGCAAAACTTTATCAAGGTTGTGTAGACAATTATCAAAAGAAGTTCCATAGACGAAAAAATCATCCATGAATACTTCCACAATTTCCTCACAAAAACCATGAAAGATAGCAGATATGCATCTTTGAAAAGTAGCAGGAGCATTACACAGACCAAAAGGCATACACCTATAAGCATAGGTTCCATAAGGGCATGTAAAAGTAGTTTTTTCTTGATCTTGTTGTTTAACAGCAATTTGAGAAAACCCAGAGTATCCGTCAAGAAAACAAAAATGAGTCTTTTAGACAATCTTTCTAACATTTGATCAATAAAAGGCAGTGGGTAATGATCTTTCTTAGTAACTTTGTTAACCTTTCTGAAATCAATGCACATCCTATACCCTACTACCATTCTTTGGGGAATAAGTTCATCATTATCATTAGGCACAACGGTAATTCCCCCTTTCTTAGGGACACAATGAACAGGACTAACCCATTCACTATCAGCAATAGGATAAATAATACCAGCATCAAGGAGTTTTAGTACGTCGTTTCTTACCACCTCCTTCATCTTAGGATTTAAACGATGTTGATGTTCTACCACTGGTTTTGCATCGGGTTCTATATTGATAGCATGATGACATATAGTAGGAGAAATCCCCTTTAAATTATCAAGGGTATAGCCCATAGCTCCTCGGTGTTTCTTCAATACTTCCAATAACCTTTCTTATTCCTTCCCTAAAAGTTTAGAACTAATAATAACAGGATATATTTTCTTATCATCAATGTAAGCATATTTAAGATCGTCAGGTAAAGGTTTTAGATAAAAAACCGGATCCTTTTTAGGTGGCAATGTGGTACCCAAATCTTCCACATGCAAGTTATGCTTAAGCATCTTAGGTTGACGACGGAGAATCTCGTCAATCTCATTTCTTTCTTCCATGAAGATTTCACTTTTGTGGTCTTCCATGAATTGCTACAAAGCATCGTTAGGAGCAAGAGAAATAGAAGCAAGTTGTTCAACCCTAAAATCCTCATTAGGGGTTTCATTTTCACAAGGAACTCTATTCAAATTTGAAAAATTAAACTCATAAGATTCCCCATCAAATTTAGTTAAATTTTTCTCCCTTTTACAATCTATAATGGCTCCACACATGTTCAAGAAAGGTCTACCAAAAATAATAGGATAGGTTTTACTAGCAGTTGAACCAAGTACTATAAAATCGGTAGGATATTTTATCTTACCACAAAGAACTTCCAAATCTCTTAGAATTCCAATTGTAGAGATGGTGTCTCTATTAGCAAGGTGAATAACCACATCAATCTCTTCTAGTTCGCAAGGACTAATTTCATGCATAATTTCTTTGTAAAGCTCGTAAGGAATAGCACTTGAACTCGCACCGATATCACATAAACCATAATAGCAATGATCACCAATTCTAACAGAAAGCACAAGGACACTAGCCTTTCTAGTTCTACTAGGATGTGAGACAATATTAGAGGCGTCCTCACAGAAGACAATGTGTCCATCTTCTATACTCTTAGTGACAAGGTCTTTCACAATTGCTACTGCAGGTTCAATGTTTATTTGTTCATCAGGTTTTACAGTTCTCTTTGTACTTTTATTAATTACACTAGTTATCATAGGATTCTCCTTTACCTTATCCAGGAATGGTATTTTCTCGATATAAGGTTCAGGTAAGATGTGATCAATAGTGCAAAATTCAGTACTTCTAGCAGGAACACAATCAACAATATCTTTATATGGCGCATGATACTTGTTCCATTCCTTTTTTGGAATTTCAATATATGAGGCAAAAGCCTTAAAACAATTTGCAATAACTTGAGAGTCTAGACCATAAGCATTTTTAATATTTTGAAAGTCATTAGTTCCCATCAAAGATTCAATGCATTCATAATCATAATTTATACCTGACTTTCTTCCTTTATCATTCTCCCATGCTTCAGCATTGTCTTGAATACGGTCTAGAAGATCCCATTTAGCTCCTTCTTCCATGCATGTAAATGATCCAGCACAAGAAGCATCCAATAGATCTTTATCATGAAGAGAAAGCCTTGCATAAAAGTTATTGATAATAATATTGTGGGGGAGCTCATGAATGGGACATTTGAGCATTAATAACTTCAATCTCCCTCAAGCTTGAGCTGTACTCTCTCCATCAAGAGGACAAAAGTTGTATATTTGATTCCGATCTTTATGAATCTCACTAGGAGGATAAAATTTTGAATAAAAGAGAGGCACTATTTCATCCCATTCAAGAGATTGACCATTCTTCAGCAGCTTATACCATTCCTCAGCTCTTCCTTTTAGTGATAATGAGAATAACTTCTTTTTGACTTGATCTGTTGTAATACCTACACACTTGAACAACCCGCATAATTCGTGTATAAAGAGCAAATAATCACCGGGATGGACAGTTCCATCCCCAACATAGTAGTTATCCATAACACGATCAATAGTTCTTGTAGGTATTTGAAAGTATTCTCGGCAGGTGTAAGTTCATCAACTACCTTAGCAGTGGTAGTAGACTTAGGAAATAAGAAACTCAGCAAATTAACCATATTGAAATGAAGTAACTAATAGAAGTAAACAATACTCACAGTAGAAGTTTCCTTTACCAGTTCCACTCTCCAATAGTGCTTCACTCCCCGACAATGGTGCCAGAAAATAGTCTTGATGACCCACAAGTATGGGGGTGTATCGCAGTATTTTCGATAAGTAAGAGTGTCGAACCCAACGAGGAGCAGAATGTGTTAACAAGCGGCTTGGAGAAGGAATTCTCTGCAAATACTTAGCAAACGGATTTTTAGGGGTTTTTAATAATGCAAATAAATAAAGTACGAGTAAAAAAATACAATAATAATAAATGCAGCAAGTGGACCAATCCTTTCTTTAGCAAAGGACTAGCCGGTTGTATTACTTAAGATAACCAAACGTTCTCGAGGACACACGGGAATATCGTCAAGTGTTTTCGCTTCATATAGTTGATTAATCTTCTTTAGTTTACTAAGTTTTGTGTGGGTGAACCTGTGCTAATGTACCGACCTTCCTAGGACTAATACATACTTGTGATTATACCCCTTGCAAGCATCCGCAAGTACAAGAAAGTAATTAAGATAGAAATCTAACCACAACTTTAAAATCTAAGACCCTGACATCCCTTGTGCAAAGGTTTCCTAACAGCGGTTCAGGTTTCTGTCACTCTGGCAACCCCTACGATTAGTAGCCAAATACACAATGCATTCCCCTAGGCCCATATAGGTGAAGTGTCATGTAGTCGACGTTCACATGACACCACTAGAAGAATAACACCACAACTTAATTAACAAACCATTGAATCTTTCTCAACACAATTCCACTACTAACAACATGACTTCTCCCATGTCCTCAAGAACTAAACGAACTACTCACAAGACATCATATGGATCAAGATCAGAGGTGAAATAATGATAAGTGACAATCTGAACATAGACAATAATTCAATGGTTCCACTCAATAGCATCAACTACAACAAGTAATTAACACCGGGTAAGTTTCCCCTAAGAACTATGCAAGATTCAACCCAATTGTTACAACGGTATGAAGTGGTGATGATGGTGCTGTTGGAGATGATGATGGAGATGATGATGATGATCCCGATGAAGTCCATCTTGATGGTGGTGTTGATGGCGACGATCTCCCCTCTCTGGGAGGGAATTCCCTCGGCAGAATCTGTCTGCCAGAGAGTTCTTTTTCTCTCTGTAGTTTTCCGCCCCGCAGAGGCGGCAAAATCTTTCTGTGGTCACTTCCCGAGGATTAGGGTTTCGTGGGGATAATATACGTCAAAGGGGAGAGCTAGGAGTGGGCCAGGGTGGCCACACCACCTGGTGGCGCTGACAAGGCTGGCCCGCGCTAGGGGTGGTGTGGGCCCCCTGTGGCCCATCTCCACTCCCTCTTGTGGCATCCTTCGTCTTCTGGAAAAATAGGATTTTCCATGTATTTTCCTGGATTTTCTGATCTTCACGAATTTCTCCTCCAAACAGCCCCTTTCCATCAGAATCCTGACTGCAGTGGTCCATGCTCCAAAAGTCATCAACCATGGAAAAACAGATGAAATAACATAAGTATTATCTCTTCATATGAAATACATCAATGAATAACAGTAAACTATGATATAGAATAGTGATGCAAAATGGACGTATCAAATGGCCACTATGGTTGTACATGATCCTTGGTATATACAGATTCATCTCATTGGACAATGCTTATAGTTGTGACCAAACCATATGCTTTTAAATTTGATTTTTGTAGTTCACTAATTATTATTTGATTCTTCTAGTTAGAAAGTCTCCAAATGGCTGCACTGTGAAGGGAAGAATTAGAAAGAGGCGCCTGTAGAAACTGTGAATACTGCAAAATGGAAGGGCTGATGCAGAAGGATCCTACTATACAACATAGCATCGAAATGCAGGTTTTAAAATTGTTGCTACTGACTCTAAGATAGTAGTTAAACCTACTGTACAACAGCAAAACAAAACATTAATTCTAATTACTGCAATGTCCATTTAGGTTTCTAAAACCAACGCTGGCTTAATCGATGTCAGATCCGATGATGATGATGATGATTATGATGTGAAGCAACCTGTAGTCAAGAGACATAAGAAATCGAGGTTCGCAGCATCTGATGACTATGTGAACCAACTAGTCAAGGGACCTAAGAAAGTGAGGTTCAGAGCACCTGATGCTGTGGTTGTTAGGATCGCCAAAGCAAAGAAAACTAGGATCCCAACTCAAGTGTTTAAATTATAATATGTTTAATGTATATATACAGTCTATTTCTTTTGGGAGTTTAGTTCCATATATCATTTAGACATTCATCATTTTTGCCTAACAGGATCTGGCGTCATGTGTAGTATGCAAGAGAAATTGTGAATCCAGGTTGTCATCGGACATGTCCTTTTGTATCTACTTGTCAGAGTCAGAGGGGTTCTAGAACTCAGTGGTAAGTGGTAACAAGCAATTTTCTTTCAAACTACACTATAAGTCTGTAACTGTTGGTTTAATGTCCGATTCTTTTGTTTTTGGTGGACAGACTGTGCTATGCAATTCAAGGTTCATGTTCAATCTTGCCACGGATGAATGTGAGAGTGTGACCTTCAAGATGCTTGGGCGCACCTACAAGATTGACCTCGAGAAAACAAAGAACATGACTATCATGGGAGGTGAAGGATGGAAGCAATTCATTACACATAACGATCTTACCGGGGAAGGGTTATGTTTTTTTTTGACAGGACCCATGCTGAGGATAACTGTTCTCTATATTTGTGGTCTTGGTGGTGAGGAAGACATATATGAATCTACGGTTGTCTTCCAAAGATGCCACCTTACCGATGATGAGAAGGAACACCTCCTAGCTACCCTACCACCAATCAACACCTTCATCGCGGTTCCATTTGTGACCCGTTTGACAAGGACGTATCTTGTCCAACATAAGATGGTATGGCGACTACCTTTTGTTTGTTCCTTGTATGGCTCCATATATAACTTGTGGTGGTCGGCATCTGACATGATTACTTCTTATTTTTAATCCACGGTGCGACATTGCAGAGTTTACCTACGAAAGTGGTTTCCTCCATGGGCATCCCTGATGATGGCGTGGCTGGAGTACAACTAGGAGATTTTGACATCACCCCAATTGCATACAAGACTAACCCAGATGGTCGTGCCGTCTTTAGCAATCAGGGGTGGAAGAAATTCCACCAGAGTGAAGATGATCTAAAGGCTGGAGAAGCCATGCTAATCACTGGCAGGAAGACCACAGAAGAGATGTTGGACATGAAGTTTGTGTTCGAGACCATCTAGAGTGTAGTTGTGGTTAGGAACTATTAAGTTAACTAGTACGATGCAGTCTGCAACAGTAAATTAGTCATTCGAAACCTAGCGTATATATATAATATATTTTCCTGTTTAGTCTATTTTTGGAAGATTTTGCCCGGCATGGTTATGATTGTGTGAACTGGAAGCTACTACAAATAATTATATGGAAGCTAATACTACAAAAAAAATCTGAAAGATTTCCTGTCCACATGCATTCCGGTCGTTTTGGCTGCTAGAGAGAGGGTCCCTCGTCGTGAGTTTGAGAGATTTCCATGAGACTCTGATCTCTATTAGATTTTTTGAATCAATAATTACAACTAAAGTACTATGATTGTAAAAGTTGAAAGATAGTACTTGCACATAATTTTGAAAGCTAACATAGAGAATTCTGAAAGAAGCTACCAAAAATAAATACTTTGAATTCTGAAAGTACTAAAATTAAATACATTACAATTTTATCTGAAAGGTAATACGCATACTGCTAATTGAAATAATATAAACCCAATATAAATTTCTACTTCGAATAGACCTGAAAATGGTAGCAAATAACCTAGGATGAATACAGGATTCATTCTGCCCTATATATTTCATCGTCGGCGTCTCCCGAGTGCTGCATCACATATTCATTGAACTCTCTTCGTCTAAAGTATGCTGTGAGTATCTCGTCTAGAGGGTAAGGCCTCGGCGTATGTTCCAGCTGATGATGACCTATGCCATGAAAAACCAGTGTTGGTTCCTCTTCTCAGGCTTGATCATCATGATTATACAGTCTGATATAATTTGTATAGTATATGCAACCAGGTTTTACTGTGGGGTGCAACCTGGTGTTGATGGAGATAGACCGATGGAAATCAACAAAGAGGGCACAACTTACAATGTGATCGACGGCCTCGAGAGAGCGGTTCTCCGTGTCCACCCGGTACAACACCGGTTGACCTTTGGCAAAATCCCCGTTCAACACAAGAAGCAGCTCACCATCTGACTCCACTAGGTAAAATTTGTAGGTTCTGCGTATCTATTCAAAGACTGGGGCTGAAATTATTTTGGCCATCATGACAGTGCTCGCACGCTGCTCTAACTGGATGTTGGTTGACATGATGTCTCCATTCTCAAGTAATGCATATACTTCCCCCCTATTGCCATCATGCAGAACAAAAGCACATCGGGTGGTGGAGAATACATTCCTTCTCCAAATGATTCATTGAATTGCTCCATTGGGTTGCTCTCATCGGCCCATGCAACAATCTGTCGTCTATTTGTGCAAACGAAGACCATTGTTGGGGACTTCGTCATGACGATAGATAGAAGCATATGAGATGGTATTTGTGCTTGAAACTCAGTGTTGGACTTATGCGTGATTGGGTTCAGAAGTCGAATCTTGTACGACTCCACCCTCTAAGAAAGCACGATGACGCCACAAGTAACACCGATGAAGTAGAATCTTTGGAAGAAGAGGACAGTTAGCACTAAGATGTTTGCAAAGGAAAATACAAATAAATGAATGTTATATATATATATATCGGATGTGAATGTGAACCTGCGATGGACTTCCATTTGATTCGTCATGAAGCAACGACGAATGGTGAGGTTGAGGAAGGTGAAGTCGCTAACGTCTAGAAGTGTGTGATCTATCATGATCTAGTTGTTAAGATGGAATTCGGGCACTTTTAAAGTGCGGCGCCAATCGGTGCAGACTTCCCAACAAGTAGCATAGGTGTCGACGTACTCCTCTTTCTCCAGCAAGTAGTCGGCGATCTTGCAAAGTGGGTCGGCCGGGAGATCAGACCAGTTCCTCTTCATCCGACTGCTGGCCATGGCTTACGTGCGGGAATGTTTTGATCAAGGAAGAAAGAAGAATAGGGAGAGACGAGGAGAAGGGACCTGGGAGATGAAGCAGAACTGCCACTGCGAGGAGACGAGGAGACGAGGGAGAAGAAGCAGAAATGCCACTTCAAGTTTGGATAACGGTCTTTTTTCAGAACTAGCGCGTGAACTAGCCATGCACTGCATGCAAGTTTTGATCAAACAGACTGACATGTGGGACCGGCTAAAAAATCACCCCTAGATTCCATGAAGTGCTACCCTGCATAGTGCGCTGGCAGGTGGGGTTAAAGCATGGAGGAGACAGTCGATGTGAGAAAAGATTCGAACATGTGCTGTGACAAAATCCACGATGAATTTGGCACCTAACAAAATAGCAAACTAGGCTTCAGGGCCTGGGACGAAATCTGCGACGAATTTGCCATGATGAAACCAAGGAACATCATGGATAACTAGGCTGGAGGGGCTTGGAGCTCGTTGTGACGAACTATTCTAGAATGTCAGG
The DNA here is from genome assembly GCA_023614405.1 of Avena insularis. NCBI lineage: Eukaryota > Viridiplantae > Streptophyta > Magnoliopsida > Poales > Poaceae > Avena > Avena insularis. The sequence continues at coordinate 251,851,892 of CM042696.1, forward strand.
GATCTGTGATGTTTTTAGGTTGCGTCATAAAAACAATGTCACGGATCATCCAGAGTCTTGTAGTGGATGGGAAGGTGGAGGAGTATCTTAGTAGCTACATAATCATAAACATAAGCACAAAAAAATAAAACAACTACAACACCACTAACCAAGGAAATGTTTTTGTTCCCATAAATTTTGCACTTTGGACAACTAATCAGGGTTACTAAAAGTGGGGTGTTATAGTTCCGAGGGTGAAACGGTGAGGACAAGTCTGCTCCATCATCCTGCTTTTCTGCTAGGTCGATGCAAGGTAGCCATGTAAGGTCATTGCCTCTTGCTCTGTCTTTAATTCCATCTAGTGTGGCACTATGCAACACTAGTTGTACACATAAGAGCTCGTCCTATGGTATCCGCACTAGTTATCCATGTATGTTGGGTTGGCAACATCCTTCTACTGTAGGGTGCTCCAGTCGTTGATCGCCTGCTCAGTGCCCAGTGAGATCGGGCCGGTTCCCTATGCGGCCCGACCTGACATTGAAGGAGCAGGGTCCTTCGTATTCTACTTTATTACTCGTCTAGGCCTCCATCGCGTGTGCTGTCCACACCGGATCTTCGTGTGATCCTACGGGCTGGTATGATTTCCGTGTCTCAACTAGAGGCCTCTGCGTCTAGGAACTCTAGGAATCCTTCTTCCGAGCAGAGGGACAAGGCCTGATTTTGTCCCACCGACCTAGCTGGTTGTTCAGGGCTCCATCTAGGTTCATCGATCCCCCTAGCTCAGGACAGTGTCGCGCATTCTCTGCATGCTTATCCTAGCAGGTTGACGTGCTCCATCATTCTCCCATACTCATACTGCATGGTGGGCAGCCGTGAATCCCTGGGGTCTGTATGGCCGTCCACACGGTGTAGGTTGCCTGATCCGTACTCCTCCCACCGAGCGTTGGGTGGGAAGAATCTTGTCGCTCTTCTCCCAAAGCTAAAAGTTTCCTCTAGTCGAGGTCTGATGACCCACAAGTATGGGGGGTGTATCGCAGTATTTTCTGTAAGTAAGAGTGTCAAACCCAACGAGGAGAAGAAGGTGTTGTGGAGTGGCTTGGAGCAGGAATTCTCTGTATGTACTTAGCAAACGAATTTTTAGGGGCTTTTGATAATGCAGATAAATAAAGTACGAGTAAATAAAAGGCAATAATAATAAATGCAGCAAGAGGCCCAATCCTTTCTTTAGCAAAGGAGAAGCCAGTTTTATTATTGTATTGCTTAAGTTGAACAAATGTTCTCGACGACACACAAGAATATTGTCAAGTGCTTTCGCTTCATATAGTTGATTAATCTTCTTTAGTTTGATAAGTGTTGTGTGGGTGAACCTGTGCTAATGTACCGACCTTCCTAGGACTAATACATACTTGTGATTATACCCCTTGCAAGCATCCACAAGTACAAGAAAGTAATTAAGATAGAAACCTAAGCACAACTTTAAACTCTGAGATCCTGACATCCCTTGTGCAAAGGTTTCCTAACGGGGGTTCAGTTTACACCGCAACCCCTACGATTGGTAGCCAAATACACAATGCATTCCCCTAGGCCCATAAAGGTGAAGTGGCATGTAGTCAACGTTCACATGACACCACTAGAAGAATAACACCACAACTTAAATATCAAACCATTAAATCTTTCTCAACACAATTCCACTACTAACAACATGACTTTTTCCATGTCCTCAAGAACTAAACGAACTACTCACAAGACATCATATGGATCAAGATAAGAGATGAAATAATGAGAAGTAACAATCTGAACATAAACGATAATTGAATGGTTTCACTCAATAGCATCAACTACAACAAGTAATCAACACTGGGAAAGTTTCCCCTAAGAACTATGCAAGATTGAACCCAATCGTTATAGAGGTATGGAGTGGTGATGATGGTGCTGGTGGAGATGATGGTGGTGATGATGATGATGATCCCGATGAAGTCTAGCTCGATGATAGTGTTGATGGCAACGATCTCCCCTCTCTGGGAAGGATTTTCCTCAGCAGATTTCTGTCTCCTGGAGAGCTCTTTCTCTCTCTATAGTTTTCCGCCCCGTAGAGGTGGCGGAATCTTTCTGTGGTCGCTCCCCGAGGCTTAGGGTTTCGTGGGGATAATATACGCTAAAAGGGAGAGCTGGAGTTGGGCCAGGGTGGCCACACCACCCGGTGGTGTGGCCAGGGGTGGCCCACGCCGGGGGTGCTGTGGGCCACCTATGGCCCAACTCTGCTCCCCCTTCTGGCAGCCTTCGTCCTCTGGAAAATATAATTTTCCATGTATTTCTGGGATTTTCTGATCTTCGCGAATTTCGCCTCCAAACAATGCCTTTTCCATCAGAATCTTGACTTCAGTGGTCCATCCTCCAAAAGTCATCAACCATGCAAAAACAGATGAAATAACATAAGTATCATCTCTTAATATGAAATATATCAATGAATAAAAGTAAATTATGATATAGAATACTGATGCAAAATGGACATATCAACTCCCCCAAGCTTAGACTTTGCTTGTCCCCAAGCGAAAACTGAGCTCAATAAACATGCCCTCAGGTTTATGGAGTGAAGAGTCGATAAAAGAATACGGACACGAAGCATCACATTCATCAATACACAAATCATAATAGAGAGCAACTCACTATTATATTACTTAACTTGCAATAGGTAAAGCAAACACAATAAAGATACACAAAGTAAATCATAATTGGTAATGGAAAACTTTGCACTTAGTCAAAGAATAGCTAACAATTTGCAGGAGTTCAAACATAATGGGTTTTCAATGATAGCTTTGAAAGTAATATTCACTAAGATAAGAGCAATGTGCAAAACAAGGAACATAGGAAACATGATTGAATAAATCATCATCTGAATGAATGAAACACAACATCTCAAAATACTTACTGAGATAGAAGGGAATAGGTTTACTAACTCAACTAAAAAGTAAAAGAAAAGCCCTTCGTAGAGGGAAGTAGGGATTTCAAGTTTCGTAAAGAGCTTCCAAAAATTATGGTACTTATGAGCTTTCAGCTCTCATTGCCCCTATCATAAGAATCTTTAGGTGATTAAGGTTAAAGTGATCAAATATGAGGATATGCTTGATAAGTTATAAGTTGAAAATCTCATGCCCCTTACTTACAAAACCGAACCTCATGCTACTCAACTTTAGTCATTAGTAAGTTCTTATCATTGTAAATACATGTGTATCATAGAGAACCGCCAACGGGGTACCCCTTGCCCGATGATACAGAAGCATTCCCATATCAAAATGACAAGGCAAGTAGACAATGAGCATATCAGCGATCTTTTTATTTTCTATTTGCGTAGGTTTTTATTAAGGACGCTTCACAAATTGCCCATTATGGTTATGCTGCAAGTTTCCACCATGATTAGGCATGGCTTAGGCTAGCGGCCCAGGCGTTTCTCTAACACATGTACAAACTCCATGAGCTTACAAGCTCCCCTTTTATTTCATACCGCCGAGATCCATAAGCAAAAGAATCATGATATCAACTAAATAAGTGCAATGTTGAAAGCGTTCCCCATGGTAACATGGTTCTGCTAACTCACAACTTATAAAGTGCAAGCATATACGCAACATAGATGGGCACAATGGTTCAAGTTTATTAAGTGCAAGAAAGTAAAGTGTGCCATCAAGTTTGTGAGATCTTTAATCACTAATTTTCACATAACAATTTTAATTTGGAAGGTAGATAAAAACATGAATTTACTTGGAATAGAAAAAATGCTAGTAGGTAGGTATGGCGGACTCCAATGGCATAGGTTTTGGTTTAAGGATTGGATGCACGAGAAGCATTCCCTCTCAGTACAGATTTTTGGCTAGCAAGGCTGGGTAGCAAGCATAAGAGTTGAAGGAAACAAACAAACATACAAGTGATAAAAACAAACATGCAATCTTCCTTGGAAACATAAACGATCTTAACTAGAGAATACTAAGCTTATGAGCCAATTAAGAAAGAAAGATGATGAAATTATATTTCTTAGGAGTACTGTTATCTTTTTCATTCAATTTTCAAATAGTGTTGTCACTAACCAGAGCCAAGTTTGCCAAAACCAACTAAATTTACTCAATTATCCCAAAGTGATACCAATACTAACAGCAAGATCAATCATATAACAGAAATTGAAATCTAATATAAGATATGCAAAAGATTAAATGATAGAACTTCTCATTAATATGCCATAACGACAACTCACACAAAGGGATACATGGATAACTAACGAGAGGGGGGACATTTCCATAATGCAAACCATCCTACAAGATAACTTCTCAATTCATGATATGACTCTACTAAAAAGGTAAAAAGATAGAAGATAGTGATGTGATACCGCGACACTCCCCCAAGCTTGGAACAAACCAAGGGGATGCCAAAACCTGATGACGAATTACTCCTTCGGTGGTGGTGGTGTTCTCTCGATTAGCTTTTCAATCAATTTCCTCAAGTCCTCAATCTCGAAGGCGAGAGTACGAATCAACTCCGAGTTCTGCTCAATGCGGTTCATGATCATGTTGGGTTGTGAATCCTAGCTCGTACTATTCTTTCCCCACTCTTCCTCCTTGAAGTCTTCTTTTCCTGCATGGTTAGAACGGGGCATATCCCAATTGGAGGGTAATTTCTCCTTTGGCATATTATGGAATTGATGCTCATGTATAATTGTATGGAAAGGATTCTTGGTGCATGGAGAAGGTGACCGTGAAGCCAAACAATGACACGGAGGCTTCCCTCTAGTGGACATCCATGCAGTCCTTTTGAACCTGGCAGGGTTTGTCACCACTCCAATGCTTGCAATGGTGGTGCTGGTGTGCGGATGCTGGTTTTTATTTGCCTCCTCTTCATCTTTACTCTCGATCTCATTCTCCTTCTCAGGGTCTTGGAGATCCTCCTCCACAGGCTCCTTTCCCTTATCGTTGGTGGAGACCATTGTGCTTCTAAACTTTAAGAATAGTTCCTGGCAAAAACAGATCGAAATGAAAACAAAACGAGAACACGATATACGAACCTCAGGGGATCCAGGGGATTATATATTACGAAGTTTAACAACAAAAGGAAGTTACTAGGAGAAAAACGGGTCAGAGACGGGCTTCTAGGTGGCAACACTCTCTGGTGGCGTGGCCAGGTAGGCCCGCGCCATGGGGTGGCGTGAGCCACCCTGGCTCCGTTTCCATCCCTCTGTTGCTTTGTTGCTTTCCTTGTTAGATAAAAACTGCAAAAATATAACTTGACAGATTTTTCGCGGACCTTTTCTTTCTAGAACTGTTACCTATTCGAAAACAGACTCTGCAGGTCTCTGAACTTGGTATTTAATAAATTCTTCCAGAATCACCGCTTGAATAACATCAATATCTTCATCTTCATACACATATTGCTTGAGTCATTTAACCTTTTACCATCTTATTACACCATTTTCTCTTACAACCTGGAAATTTCATTCACACAAAACTTCACTCAATTCTCATTAGCAACATTAGTGCATGCAAGGTAATAAACCTTTTAAGTTCAATTTCAACTAAAATCCATCATAACATAAGCTACTGATACAACTCCTTCTGAACACCCAAAAGGAATTCAAAAAGGAAATCAATTTAAGAGGCAAACGCAAGCGTGGCAAAAATCTGTCAAAGCAGTCCAGCAGGTAAATATCAATTTTTCGAAAATCTTCTGTTGCTCAAATCAAACAGTATATAACTAATGAAAGTTAAATCATAACCTGGGGCAGAAGCACAAAAAGTTACAGCTCAATCTGATGTACAGAGATTTTTCCGGAATTTTTACGGTGAAGCACAAAAATCTGTTTCGGGACAACAACTTTCCCAAATATTACTTCTCTCTCATTAGAGGCTGATCTGACACAGAAACCAAACAAAAGGATAATGAGAGGTTATTGCAGAAGCAATAACTTCCAAGACTCAAATAAACAAAAACAAACTGAAAGCAAATATATATTGGGTTGTCTCCCAAAAAGCTCTTTCTTTATAGCCATTAAGATGGGCATGATAATTTCAATGATGCTCACATAAGAATATGAATTGAAGTAAAAGTGAGCATGTCCACACCAGATCTTCGTGCGATCCTACGGGCTGGTATGATTTCTGTGTCTCAACTAGAGGCCTCTGCGTCTAGGAACTCTAGGCATCCTTCTTCCAAGCAGAGGGACAAGGCCTGATTTTGTCCCACTGACCTAGCTGGTTGTTCAGGGCTCCATCTAGGTTTGTCGATCCCCCTAGCTGAGGACAGTGTCACGCATTCTCTGCATGCTTATCCTAGCAGGTTGACGTGCTCCATCATTCTCCCATACTCGTACTGCATGGTGGGCAGCCATGAATCCCTGGGGTCTGTATGGCCGTCCACACGGTGTAGGTTGCCTGATCCGTACTCCTCCCACCGAGTGTTGGGTGGGAAGAATCTTGTCGCTCTTCTCCCAAAGCTAAAAGTTTCCTCCAGTCGAGGTCTGATGACCCACAAGTATAGGGGGTGTATCGCAGTATTTTCGATAAGTAAGAGTGTCGAACCCAACGAGGAGCAGAAGGTGTTGACGAGTGGCTGGGAGCAGGAATTCTCTGTAAATACTTAGCCAACGGATTTTTAGGTTTTTTTTATAATACAGAGAAATAAAGTACGAGTAAATAAAAGGCAATAATAATAAATGCAGCAATAGGCCCAATCCTTTCTTTAACAAAGGACAAGCCGGTTGTATTATTGTATTACTTAAGTTGACCAAATGTTCTCGAGGACACACGGGAATATTGTCAAGTGCTTCCGCTTCATATAGTTGATTAATCTTCTTTAGTTTGATAAGTGTTGTGTGGGTGAACCTGTGCTAATGTATCGACCTTCCTAGGACTAATACTTACTTGTGATTATACCCCTTGCAAGCATCCGCACGTACAAGAAAGTAATTAAGATAGAAACCTAACCACATCTTTAAACTCTAAGATCCTGACATCCCTTGTGCAAAGGTTTCCTAACGGGGGTTCAGGTTTCTGTCACTCCAGCAACCCCTAGATTAGTAGCCAAATACACAATGCATTCCCCTAGGCCCATAAAGGTGAAGTGTCATGTAGTCGACGTTCACATGACACCACTAGAAGAATAACACCACAACTTAAATATCAAACCATTAAATCTTTCTCAACACAATTCCACTACTAACAACATGACTTTTTCCATGTCCTCAAAAACTAAACGAACTACGCACAAGACATCATATGGATCAAGATCAGAGATGAAATAATGATAAGTAACAATCTGAACATAAATGATAATTCAATGGTTTCACTCAATAGCATCAACTACAACAAGTAATCAACACTGGGAAAGTTTCCCCTAAGAACTATGCAAGATTCAACCCAATCGTTACAGCGGTATGGAGTGGTGATGATGGTGCTGGTGGATATGATGGTGGTGGTGATGATGATGATCCTGATGAAGTCTAGCGTATCACAGTGTTGATTGCGATGATCTCCCCTCTCTGGGAAAGATTTTGCCCGGTAGATTTCTGTCTGCCGGAGATCTCTTTCTCTCTCTGTAGTTTTCCACCCCGTAGAGGTGGCGGAATATTTCTATGGTCGCTCCCCGAGGCTTAGGGTTTTGTGGGGATAATATAAGCCAAAAGGGAGATCTGGAGGTGGGCTAGGGTGGCCACACCACCTGGTGGCGTGGCCAGGGGTGGCCCGTGCTAGGGGGTGGTGTGGGCCCCCTATGGCCCAACTCCGCTCCCCCTTCTGGCATCCTTCGTCCTCTGGAAAAATATAATTTTCCATGTATTTTCTAGGATTTTCTAATATTCGTGAATTTCGCCTCCAAACAGTGCCTTTTCCATCAGAATCCTGACTTCAGCGGTCCATCCTCCAAAAGTCATCAACAATGCAAAAACAGATGAAATAACATAAGTATCATCTCTTAATATGAAATATATGAATGAATAAAAGTAAATTATGATATAGAATAGTGATGCAAAATGGACATATCAACTCCCCCAAGCTTAGACTTCGCTTGTCCCCAAGCGAAAACTGAGCTCAATAAACAAGACCTCATGTTTATGGACTGAAGAGCCGATAAAAGAATGTAGACACGAAGCATCACATTCATCAATACACAAATCATAATAGAGAGCAACTCACTATTATATAACTTAACTTGCAATAGGTAAAGGAAACACAATAAAGATACACAAAGTAAATCATAATTGGTAATGGAAAACTTTTCTCTTAGTCAAAGGATAGCTAACAATTTGTAGGAGTTCTAACATAATGGGTTTTCAATGATATCTTTCAAAGTAACATTCACTAAGATAAGAGCAATGTGCAAAACAAGGAACATAAGGAACATGATTGAATAAATCATCATATGAATGAATGAAACACAACAACTCAAAATACTTGCTGAGATAGAAGGGAACAGGTTTACTAACACAACTAAAAAGTAAAAGAAAAGCCCTTCGTAGAGGGAAGCAGGGATTTCAAGTTTCATAAAGAGCTTCGAAAAATTATGGTACTTATTAGCTTTCAGCTCTCATTGCCCCTATCATAAGAATCTTTATGTGATTAAGGTTAAAGTGATCAAATATGATGATATGCTTGATGACCCACAAGTATAGGGGGTGTATCGCAGTATTTTCGATAAGTAAGAGTGTCGAACCCAATGAGGAGCAGAAGGTGCTGGCTAGTGGTATGGATCAGGAATTCTCTGCAAATACTTAGCAAACGGATTTTTAGGGGTTTTTGATAAAGCAAGTAAATAAAGTATGAGTAAATAAAAGAAAATAAGAATAAATGCAGCAAGTGTCCCAATCCTTTATTCAGCAAAGGACAAGCCGGTTGTATTACTTAAGATGACCAAACGTTCTCGAGGACACATGGGAAGACTGTCAAGTGCTTTTGCTTCATATAGTTGATTAATCTTCTTTAGTTTGCTAAGTGTTGTGTGGGTGAACCTATGCTAATGTACCGACCTTCCTAGGACTAATACATACTTGTGATTATACCCCTTGCAAACATCCGTAAGTACACGAAAGTAATTAAGGTATTAACCTAACCACAACTTTAAACTCTAAGACCCTGACGTCCCTTGTGCAATGGTTTCCTAACAGGGGTTCAGGTTTCTGTCACTCCGGCAACCCCTATGATTAGTAGCCAAATACACAATGCATTCCCCTAGGCCCATATAGGTGAAGTGTCATGTAGTCGACGTTCACATGACACCACTAGAAGAAGTACATCACAACTTAAATATCAAACTATTGAATCTTTCTCAACACAATTCCACTACTAACAACATGAATTCTCCCATGTCCTCAAGAAAAAACGAACTACTCACAAGACATCATATGGATCATGATAAGAGATGGAATAATGATGTATAACAATTTGAACATAAACAATAATTCAATGGTTCCACTCAATAGCATCAACTACAAAGAGTAATCAACACCGAGAAAGTTTCACCTAAGAACTATGCAAGATTCAACCCAATTGTTACAACAATATGGAGATGGTGATGATGGTGCTGGTGGAGATGATGGTGGTGGTGATGATGATGATGATCCCGATGAAGTCCAGCTCAATGACGGTGTTGATGGTGATGATCTCCCCTCTCCGGGAAGGATTTTCCTCGGCAGATTTCTGTCTATCGGAGAGCTCTTTCTCTCTCTGTAGTGTTCTGACCCGCAGAGGCGGCATAATATTTCGGTGGTCGCTCCCCGAGGCTTAGGGTTTCATGGGGATAATATACGCCACAGGGGAGAGCTGGAGGTGGGCCAGGGTGGCCACACCACCTGGTGGCGCGGCCAGGGGTGGCCCGCGCCAGGGGTGGTGTGGGCCCCCTGTGGCCCAACTCCGCTCCCCCTTCTGGCATCCTTCGTCCTCTATAAAAATAGAATTTTCCATGTATTTTCTCGGATTTTCTGATCTTCGCGAATTTCGCCTCCAAACAGTGCCTCCAAAAGTCATCAACCATGCAAAAACAGATGAAATAACATAAGTATCATCTCTTAATATGAAATATATCAATGAATAAAAGTAAATTATGATATAGAATAGTGATGCAAAATGGACGTATCAAGGTCCATGTGCCCCCAAGTTTTCTGGACCGTGCCCTAAGCGGTTTGGGTTGTTAGAGATAGTGTAGACCTAATGATCTGGGATCTTGGCTGTCATCGTGGTATATCCGATATGCCAGACGCGGGATTCCACTTCCTGGCGCGCCAACTGACAAAGGATAGTTTTCATGATCCCCTCATAGTCTCACTTCTGAAGGATGGAAGGGAGTTTGTTTGTTTAGCAGTCGGCTCAAGCAAGTAGGTTTGGATCTCTCAAAGACAAATACCAATGGGGAATGTAGCATGGAAAACAAAAACTCCTACGCGCGAACCACTATCTAGCCAAGATCATCTACGAGATGGTAGCAACGAGTAACTCACCCTCGAAGATCGTAAGCATTATTACGTTCCCCCACAAACGTTATCGATGAAGGTGCACATGTGATGTTCTCAAGATCTGGTACTCACGGCGCCACAACCGGTGGCGCCTCCATACTCGGTCACACGTGTGGCTAGTTGATGTCCTCCACGCCCTCGGTACAGCGGAGCAGCGGAAGAAGGGATCCGCCAGAACTCTTCCTCCTCCTCCACTTCTCCAAGTGTTGGTGGTGAATTATTTTGGTAGCGCTTCGCTACAAGCACTTGGCAAATGGTGGAGCAGCAAGAAAGGGAAATGGAGGGGGATTCAAGAGTGTAAAGGAAGAGAGGAGAGATGGCCACATTTTATAGGAGAGGAGGGGGTAGCCCCTAGGGTGTGTGCACTAGCCCCTAGAGGTGCCACCTCCCCTCTTCGTGGTGGTAACCTCATCCATCAAGTAGGTAACCCCCTCTCTTATTCTCTTTTTAATTGCATGACATTCATAACAATTAAACCACACTTATGGAATCAATAAAACATTTATATTTATTCAATATCTCTTAATTCATTCAATTAACCAACATTAACATGTACCCCTTGTGTTATTTTAACATTCCAAAACAATTTCAATGCTTTTTCGAAATAACCCATGTGCTATCCAATAATTCAGTCGGAGTTCCAAATTCACTCAAAACACGTCAGCGAACCTTAAGTGTGTCACCCTACGTTTTTTGAATAATATGGACATGATAGGGACACCTCTTTGATCAATAATCATCAGCGGGATCTGGAAATCTGTAATGACTTCCATTTATTCAATGATGAATCTAGTGATCATGTGAATCTTTTTCTTAGTAACCAATTCCTTTTGTCTCACAATGTTTTACTTGTTTGGGATCCGATCATTTTGTATCATCCATACCTAGTTCGACCTCGTTACTGACAAGTACTCTTTTATTCAGTGATATAACATTTCTTGTGATCAAATCACCTGCTTGCAAGCTGTTATCAATGTGATATCATCGTGAGTGCCTAGATTATATCTCTCTATCATCGGGTTGGACAAATCCCACTCTTGATCCACAAGCCCGAACTAACACTTTCTAGGTACCCAACGCCATCTTTGTAATGACCCTATTATGATGTGACGTTTGATGGAATCAAAGTACTCTTCCAGTGTTAGTGATTGACGTGATCTCATGGTCTAAGGATTAGTGTTACTTTGAGTGAGATAGCAATATAATCTTTGAAGACATGATCGTATTGCTAAACCTACTATGGGTGAATGTTTCATCACATCATTCTCCAATGACATGACCTTGTTATTAACAACATCCAATGTTAATGATCAGGAAACCTTGATCATCTATTAATCAACAAGCTAGTGTAATGAGAGGAATTACTAGGAACCTTTTAGTGTTTATTAAACACACATGTCTTAATGTTTCCAGTTAACACAATTATAGCATGAAAAATAAACATTTATCATAAACATGTAATAATATAATACCACTTTATTATTGCCTCTTGGGCATATTCCTTCAGTCTCCCACTTGCACTAGAGTCAATAATCTAGTTGAAACTTACATATATAAACACCTATGGCTGGTGTTGTACATACACATTACTAGTGGTAAACCTAATCTCTAGATCTGACACTTTCAGATCTATGTGTATTTGCATGTCTTTGCGTCTCCACACATCACTCATTCCCAAATGAGATGGCATTTGGTCCTTTGGTGAGACCTTAGTTCCTTGGGGTTTAAAACATGTTGATACTATTGTCGTACAATATATCTTCATAGTACTAGCCCACTTGGAACTACACCTAGTTTGATAACAAACTTCTTGACACAAGTGCCTTCCTATGCTTCTACTAGAGCAGTCTTATTCTTAGCCTTTTGTTGTAGTATGCATCACAATACTTAACCTTTTGGAACTCATACCAATCTATCATGGAACTTTCTTCCATCAAATTGTGCCACCTTAACCTATAGCCTAAATTGAGGTAAACTTAATTTCTATGTTGTGACAAAACTAGTGTTAATGTAACATTTTACATTGAACTATGAACTAGTATTAGTGTAACACTTTACAAAGAACTATTTGTCACCTCTACATACATAATATATTGTTAGTACTTCCAAAGCACATAAGGATATCTTACTATTGTCCAACAATCATCTTATAATCACTCTGGTATATGCTCATAACATTTAGAACATAGGACATGTATGGATATATACATATCATGGTATTCATGATTTATCAAATCTTTCATGTGGTTTCACTCACCAAGTGTAAAAACACTTGAATCTTGCTTCAACCTCTTCCATGCGGCAAGAACCTTTCTCCTTGTTTCCATATTGAAATTCATTCAATATTTCATCTACGTACTTCAGCACAACCATATTAGTGCCTCAATCTATCTACATAGATATTGTTGCCCAATATTCTCGTTTTTCCTAAATTTTTCATTGAAATCTAATATTAATGAAATTATTAACTTATGTCAATAAAAGATACATCATTTCCAATCAACAATATGTCTTATACACAATGTGTTAGAAATATGTCTTAGTACTCCCACTTAATTTCTTGGAAACGTGAGCATATTCAACATCTCTAATGAAATTAAACCTTTTAACATCTCATCATGGTGAAGATTCCAACTCTGCGATGCTTACTTCAACCATTGTAGTTTGCATGCCATGTACAACAATTGACATATGTAGTGGTTGCTACACTAATCTGTCCATACTAAATATCACTATGAAAGATCCAATCTTGTCGTAGTCAACTCTTTGAACATTGTCGTAAAATATTTTTTGACATGTTTACTATTTCATAGATGTGAAACATCCATGTCTGTTTATTTATAGATCAATACACGATAGATAGGCTTCACACCTTCCGGAGGGTCTTCCAAGTTCAGAAACTTGGTTTTTCGTGTATGGAACTATCACTAATTTTATGGATTCTAGACATTTGATGGAGTCATGGACCATCATTAGTTCATTGCATGTAGTTGGATCATCATTGTCAAACATCGATTAAGTTCTATTGTCCTCCCACTTAACATTTTGCGAAAATTCCTTCTCAAGAAATTTCAAGTTTCTAAGCGACAAATATTTTTGTCTTCGGTGTTATGGAGGAGCACCCAATGGTTATTTGGAATAACCTACAAAGACACGCACATTCGATTTTGTTTGTAAACATTTTACTTATTCCTAGCATACCAAAATTTAAGAAATGACAACTTGGGTTTTATCCCAAACCATAACTCATATGGTGTCATTTTAATGGATCATGATGGAGCTCTTTTTAGTGTAAAGGAGACAATCACTAAAGCTTAATCTTTAAAATATAATAACAATTTTATAAGTAACACCATTTATCCTACCATGTTAAACAATGTTTGATTACATTTCATGAACACTCCATATGTTCCGAGAAACGCAAGTTTGCGGAACGATTCCTCAATTTTTAGGTGTTTCCTAAACTTGTAACTCAAATATCTTCCTTTATGATCCAATCATAAATTCTTTATTTTCTTGTTACAATGATTTTCCACTTCATCTTGAAAGTCTTTGAACATTTTTCAAATGTTTCATACTTCTTCTTTATTAAGTAAATATACACATATATTCACTGAATTTTTTGAAGAAAGTATATGAAGTTTAAATCAATCGCTCATGACCTACTTATGGACTACATATATCAACATGTACAATGTCCAATAATTTAGTCATTCGTTCTTATTTTGGCATATGAACAAAATTTAAATCATTTCAAGGAAATTCTCACAAGCGTCAATTTGATTCAAAAAATCAAAAAGACTCCAAAATTCCATAAACATGGAGTTTCTTCATGTTTTATTTTCAATATAATTTAAATAATGATGTCACTTCGGAAGTGTTATTTTTAATCGTTTGTCTTGCAACATTTTAGCATTGGTGTTATGGATGTGATTTCTCCAACTATACTCATAAAAGTTCATCCATCTTCTATGGAATACAGTAATTATTTCAAAAAATTGTTCTCATAATACTAAAACAAATTAACAATTTATTAAATCAAATCTTGAACGCTAGGTTTGATGTCAACGAGAAACACAACAACACTTTATTTGCTTCCGATGAACATCATCCCATATTGTTTGCTAGTTACTTAGGCCATTGTAGTTCATGAATTGTGTTATCCTATGTGACACTTCACACCAACCAATCCAGTATCCAATACCTAAGAACCATATTTTTTAACAAGCAAATAATATTTCCACAACATATATATCATCTATATTCCTAAGCTGGACATTTCTAGTCTTTTTCTTTTCTGCCAAATATTTACCATATTCTCTTTCAGCATTTCTGACATAGATATACCCTACAGGTACTCGAGCTTGGTATATATGGCCTGAATATAGTGGAAGCCCACGGTGTCGCCAAGGCCTAAATGAAGAACTCGAGTAACCTATGGACTCTCGATTGCTTGAGGAACAAGAAGAAGCAAAGATAGAAAGTTCAAAGGGGGAAAACCCTAACCTATAACCGACTTGACCTGCTACCCAAGACCTAGCCTATCTATATAAAGGCTAGGAGGGGGCGGCAAGGAGGACGCACGCAACCCTAGTTTCCACAACCCTCGCCAGATTGCATCTACGCGCCATTGTAATCCTCGATTCTTTTGATAATTCCACAAGCAGACAAGCAGGAGTAGGGACCTCTGCGAGGCCTGAACCTGGGTAAATCTTCGAGTCCCCTGTGTGCTTGTTTGCTAGCCGATAGATGTCTCCAGCACTCCCTCCTTCTCCAAAACCCAAGTCCATAACAATGGGCATTGATGAGTTAAACCCTCGTCAATTGGCACCGTCTGTGGGAATTGGGAGTGCTGATGTTGCGACTTCTTCGGCCCCATCAACCACGATCTACAACTCCACAACAGTGGAGATTCGCTAGCTCTTCGGCGTGTTTGACTTCACCGTCCACACGCCAGCCACTCGCCCCGCCTTTGAATCCGTGGGCGACGGAATCAGCCTGGCGATCGGGAGCTTCCGCTTCCAAGTTGGTCAGATGGGCACGCTTCGCATGCCTGACCAGCCGACGATACCATCGATTGCTCCAGCATCATGGTTCCCTCCGCTGATCGGCACCCTCAGTGAGCTCCACACCTCGACAACAGTCGAGAATACGGTCAGCAACAACAGTCGCGAATCTGACCTAGGCGATCTGGCAACTGAAGACGGGGCCTACGGTTCCGGATCTGAAAGTTGTGGGAGTAGCAGCTTCCCTAACCACTTCATGTGCGCCGTCATCAACGCAGGCGGCACCTCCGCCAATCGCGACAACACGGGCAACGGTGGCCATGGAGCCAACCCGCCAAATGGCGGACCACCCAATGGCGGACCACCCAATGGCGACCCTACTAATGGCGCTCCCGTCAACAACGGAGGGGCAGTCGAACCCCCCACCATGATCAATGAGCAAACTGGCGAACGCGTCGTGATCAGGCTCAATGATCTCGAGTGGGCTCACTGCCGCGAAGCCCTATGAGGCCACCCTCTACCCTTTGGCTCCCTGCAAGAGCTGCTGATGGGTTACCATTGGCTCCTGAAAGAGGAATACAAGCGCCAACTGCAAACAATTGTGCAACTCGAGGCGCGTAAGAAGACAACCGACAAATCAAGCCTCCGACGAGCCGGGCTCTCTTCACACGGAGGATCATCCTCTAGGTGCAACGAGTACATCGCCACAAGAGATGATCTCGACTCGCTCACCTCACCGAACAAGAACGCGTAGAAGCCGCCAAAGTCCTCAACTTCGGCTCCATGATGGTGGGTACATGCGGCAACGTGCTCCCGAAAACGCCACAAGCCGCGGTAACGGCGGCCACCATGTACCTCCTCAACAACCAGCCGCCAGCTGGAGACCCTCGAACCGCCATGCACCAATCTACGATCGCAGGCTTGGGGTAATTGAGGCCGCCCTCGACAAAGAGCCAGCATCAGAACCAAAGAAAGGCAAGGCTCTGGCAAAACTCTACTCCTCGCCCTCATCTAGCGACGACAGTCACTATCTGTCTCGATGTCGCTGCTCACGGCGACACGACCACGACTATGATGCGCGCGATGACCTCATGCAGTGCAAGATTGACAAATCAAGGGAGCGACGCACCCGGTCGACTGACTCAGAGGACGAAGACGTGGAGCTCTGTGGTGCTAGATGCTTCAGCAGGGCCATCAGACAAAAGCGAATGCCCAAGGGGTTCAAGCTACCGTCAGAGAACCCAAAGTTCGATGGCCTGCAGGAACCCCAAAATATGGTTAGAGGACCATATCTCCTCCGTCAGGCTCCATGGTGGGAGTCGAAGCATGGCCATGCAATGCCTACAGCTGCAGCTGTAGGGCACCACCTGAGCATGGCTCAATAACCTCCCACGCGGATCCATTTGCAGCTAGGAAGAGCTGGTCTACAGCTTTGTGCGCAACTTCAAGGGCACCTACAAACGGCCCGCATCAATCGAAGAACTAAGATGCTGCCAGCAGAGGTCGGGCGAGTCACTACGCTCATACATCTAGAGGTGTTCCATCATCAAGAACTCCATAGAGAACATCTCGGAGGATCATGCGATTTACGCATTCAACGGTGGCGTACGCCGCATAGAGCTCAGGGAGGAGCTGGGCCGCTTGAAGCCCAAAACCATCGACCACCTGATAGAAATCGCGAATCGCTGGGCAGATGGAGAAGATTCAGTGAAAAACTGTGTTCACTCTGATGACGAGGCAGAACTCGAACACAGACACGATCGCCGAAGCAAACGCTGCATGCGCATTTACGATGACCGCAACAACGTCAACATGGTCGCAGCCGGCTACGCCGACAGACGCGACGACAACAGCAACAGCGGCAACCGCAACGGTGGATACCACGACTCCGGAAAAACCACGCAAGTATGGCAGCGCCGAATCGCAATGAGGCACCCGCAACATCCATTGAAGACAAGATGTCCGGGCCATTGATGTCTACGCACTTCTATTCTTGTAGATAGTTGTTGGGCCTCCAAGTGCAGAGGTTTGTAGAACAGCAGCAAGTTTTCCCTTAAGTGGATCACCCAAGGTTTATCGAACTCAGGGAGGAAGTGGTCAAAGGTATCCCCTCTCAAGCAACCCTGCAATCAAGATACAAGAAGTCTCTTGTGTCCCCAACACACCTAATACACTTGTCAGGTGTATAGGTGCACTAGTTCGGCGAAGAGATAGTGAAATACAAGTGGTATAGATAATTATAAGTGGTAACGGTGATATAAGATAGCTTGATGGTGTGGAAAAGACTAAAGTAAAACTGAATAAAGATGGAAGCAAGCAAACATGTAATAGATATAATAGCAAACGGTGTTTCAATGTTTAGAAACAAGGCCTAGGGATCATACTTTCACTAGTGAACACTCTCATATAAATATCTTCTCTTTATGATACTACTCTGAACTACTCTTTGGTTGGACACTCTAATCGTTGGTAGGGCTATAACAGCACACCTCAAAGTTCATCTTCCGCATCTAGATAACCCCACACTGTCACCTTGAGTACTAGATGAGTCCAACAAACACCACAATTTCATAAAGACATCCAACTCCAAATATAACTTATAACAAGTATTTGTAATCTCTAGCCTAAGTGCCACCATGGTGTGCACACTGTCAACTTCACACACATGGGGAGAGCAGAGATCTATTAAGCACTTGAGTAGCAAGGTAGATCTATAGATTAGAAGCTCATGATCACAATATGATCATGCATAGAGAGAGAGATGAACACATAGCTACCGGTAGAACCCTTAGCCTTGAGAGAGAACTACTCCCTCCTCATCATGGGAATCAACAACGGTGATGGAGATGGCGGTGGAGATCGATGGTATGGCTCCGTGGCACTTCCCCATGCCAGGAGGGTGCCGGAACAGAGACTTTCTGTCCCCCGAATCTCCCCTTCGGTGGTGGCGACGCTGCGGAACTTTTCGTGGATTTCTGATTGACTATTTAGGGTTTTTGCCTCGGGGGGACTTTATAGGCGAAGGGGGCAAGGTCGATGGCCGGCCAGGGGGCCCACACCATGCCCTGGCGCAGCCTAGGGTTGCCCGCGCCTGGGGGGTGTGGCTAGGCCCTGGCCCTCCTCCGTCTCGTATTCTGGCTCAGTGAGTCTTCCGGTAAAATAGAAACTTTGGCTTTTGTCCCGTCCAATTCTGAGAATATTCATTTTCTGACTTTCCTGGAACGAAAAACAGCAGAAAACAAGCAACTGGCACTATGGCTCTAGTTAATAGGTTAGTCCAAGAAATCATATGAAAAGTACTCCAAAGTGTGGACAAAACACAAGAAAGTAGATAAAACCAAGCATGGAACATCAAAAATTATATATACATTTGCAATGTATCAACATCCCCAAGCTTAGCTCCTGCTCGTCCTCGAGTAGGTAAGTGATAAAAATAAAGAATAATTTTTGAGGTGACATGCACCATCATAAACTTGATCAAAGTATTTGTAAAACATTCAATGATAGGATCATAGTACTTCAATCATAACATGAAAGACAAAGTTCTAGCAATAAGACAAAGAAACTATGTTGCAACATGAAAAGGCACAAACAAAAGATTCACGAATAACAATGCTTTGCAAGACGTTTGTTTGTTTCACATAAAGAAAACATAGCATAGTAGCATTCAGCTTGTCCCTCATAGAGTAGAAAATATAAATGCATAGGACACCTTCAAAGTTCATAAGAGTGACTAGATACAAATAGTTTAAAACAAGCAATATCAAGTTATGCATCAATCAACTAGTCTTGGGACAATGCACATAGAAATAAGAATGGTCACTATGCTCTCAAAGTAGGTGCATAAAGGTAGAAGGTGGAGACTCAATATAATGGCAGAAGAAAGGCCTTTATGAAAGGAAGGAGGGATTCAAGTCTTATAAAGAGCTTCCAAAAATTATGGTACTTATAGCTTTCAGCTCTCATTGCCCCTATCATAAGCATCTTGAAGTGATTAAGGTTAAAGTGAACAAACTATAGTGTACATGCTTGACGAAGTATAAGTCAGAAATCTCATGTCCCTTGTATACGAGGGCCGCTCTTCATGCTACTCAAGTTTAGTCACCGGTAAGTTCTTGTCATTGTAAGTACATGGGTATCATAGAGAACCGCCAAAAGGGTACCCCTTACCCGATGATACGGAAGAATCCCCATATCAAAATGACAAGGCAAGCAGACAACGAGCATCTCAACAATCTTCTTATTTACCATGGGAATATGGTGCTTTTTTCTCTCTTTTCTCTTTTCGTAATCTCTTTTTTTTTCTCAATATAGGACTCTTCTTTTATAAGAAGAATGCTTCATAGACAACTCATTATGGTTACGCTGCATGTTTCCACCATGTCAGCATGGATTAGACCAACGGCCCAGGCGTTTCTCTAAAACATATACATAACTCCATGGACTTACAAGCTCCCCTTTCATTTCACACCGACGACATCCATATACAAAAGAGCATGATATCAACTAGGTACAAGTACCAAGTGCAATGTTGAAAGCGTTCCCCATGACAGCATGGTTCTGCTAATTCCCAACAAATAAGTGCAAGCATATACAACATATATGACACAATGGTTCAAGTTTATTAAGGGCAAGAAAAGTAAAGTGTGCTATCAAGTTCATGAGAGCTTTAATCACTAGTTTTCTCATAACAAGTTTAATTCGGAAGGTAGATAAAAACATGATATACTTGGAATAGCATATGCTAATAGGTAGGTATGGTGGACTCTTTGGAATAACTTGGTTTTAGGAGTTGGATGCATGAGTGGAACTCATACTTGGTTATGGAGGCTAGCAAAAGACTGGGAGCGACCAACTAAGAGAGCAATAATGGCTATAATCATGCAGAGCGACAAAACATCATTGATCAAAGCATAAAGTGATACTACAAGTTGAAAACTAAAGGATCATAAAGGTTATGGTGACTTGGGATAGTCATAACATGGTGTGAGCATGCGCCAAGTCAACCCAAATAAAGCATCAAAGGAGAATACCACTATACTATGCTTTAATATGCTAAAACAACGCATGATTCATCCAAGGCACATTAAGCAATCTCAATTGTTTATAACAAGTCATGCTACAACAAAGAATACTAAGCATAAAGCCAAAACAATATCAAGCATGGCATGACAAAGCATAGGCCACAGTCAAAAACAAGCTCCTTTTACCACTTAAGCATGAACTTTTCCTACTCTTTTCCAATCCAAACCAAACTATTTGAAAACCAATGCATGAAAGAGGGGGTCCAACCAATTTATTCAGAAAACTAAGAAAACCAAGCAAACGAAAAACCAAAACGAAAACGAAAAAGAAGATGCTCCAAGAACAACACAACTGTGCATGAAACAATAAAAATGAAGCGTTTGGAAGAAACCTGAGATTTTTATTGATGAAGAAGGGGATGCCTTAGGCATCCCTAAGCTTTGACGCTTGTACTTCTTAGATATTTCTTGGGGTGACACGCGTGGAAGCCCCAAGCTTGAGCTTTAGTCCATCCTTCATCTCATTACTCATTCCTTCCGTACACCTGAAATTTTTCCTTCATACAAAACTTCACACAATCTTTATTAGCAACATTAGTGCACTCAAGATAATAAGTCTTTAGGTTCAGTTCTAACACCAATAAACTTCCATTAAAACACTAGCTACTGTAGCACTTCCCTCAAAAAGCTCAATTCCCCAAAGAGAACTCAGAGGAATCAACAAGTAGCAAAGTGTTGAACTAATGGCAGAAATCTGTCAAAACAGACAAGCAGGTAAAAACTAATTTTTTCGAAGACCTTATGTTGCTCATATCGAAAAGTGTTGAACTAACTAAAGTTAGATAACAACCTGGGGCAGAAGCAAAAAAATTCACGCCTCAAAATGACGTACACAGATTTTACACGAATTTTTACGGTGAAGCACAGAAATCTATTTCGGGACAGCAACTTTCCCAATCATTACCTCTCTCTCATTAGAGGTTACGCTTGGCACAAAAAGCAAATAAAAAGGATAAGGAGCGGTTATTACTGAAGTAATAACATCCAAGCCTCATCTAAAACTTTTGGGTTATCTCCCAATAAGTACTTTTCTTTAACGCCTTTAAGTTAGGCATGATAGTTTGAGAAGATGCTCATATAAGAAATATGAATTGAAGTAAAAGAGAGCATCAAGAAGCAAATTCAAAACACATTTAAGTCTAACCCACTTCCTATGCATAGGAATCTTGTAAAGAAAAAAGTCATGAAAGCACAAAGCAACAAGCATAGTAAAGCAAAACAAGTGCAACTTCAAGACTTTTAACATAAAGAGGGGAAACTTAATACTATTGAGATGCTTAAAACCATGTTTCCCTCTCTCATAATAACTTTCAGTAGCATCATGAATAAAACTAACAATATAACTATCACATGAAACATTCTTATCATGAGCCACATGCATATAATCATTATTACTCTCCACATAAGAATAGTCATTCTTATTAATTATGGTGGGAGCAAATTCAACAAAATAGCTATCATTATTATTCTCATCACCATAATCATCAAATATAGGAGGCATATTGTAATCATAATTAATTTTCTCCTCAATAGTAGGTGGACTGAAAATATCATATTCATCATTGTAATCATCATATATTGGAGGTTTGGTATCATCATAAGCAATAGAATAGCTATCTTCCAAAGCCGGGGAACTAAAAAGATCATTTTCATAAAAACTAGCTTCCCCAAGCTTAGAATTTTCCATAGCATTAGCAATAATGGTGTCCAAATAATTCATACTAACAACATTTCTATTAGCATGAAAATAAAGTTCCATAGGTTTTTTAATTTTTTCTTCAAACACTTCATGTCCTAACTCAATATAAATACTATAAAGCTCTCTAATTTTGTTGTTATTTTCCATTAAGCCTAACTAGTGAAAACAAGAAACAAAAAGACAAAATTGTAGAATCTAAAGGAAATAACTTCGAGCACTCACACCGGAGGATGTGAGTACCTTTTACCTTACCTCCCTGGCAACGGTGCCAGAAAATAGCTTGATGTCTACGCACTTCTATTCTTGTAGACAGTTGTTGGGCCTCCAAGTGCAAAGGTTTGTAGAACAACAGCAAGTTTTCCCTTAAGTGGATCACCCAAGGTTTATCGAACTCAGGGAGGAAGTGGTCAAAGGTATCCCCTCTCAAGCAACCCTGCAATCAAGATACAAGAAGTCTCTTGTGTCCCCAACACACCTAATACACTTGTCAGGTGTATAGGTGCACTAGTTCGGCGAAGAGATAGTGAAATACAAGTGGTATAGATAATTATAAGTGGTAACGGTGATAGAAGATAGCTTGATGGCATGGAAAAGACTGAAGTAAAACTGAAATAAAGATGGAAGCAAGCAAACATGTAATAGATCTAATAGCAAATGGTGTTTCAATGTTTAGAAACAAGGCCTAGGGATCATACTTTCACTAGTGAACACTCTCATATAAATATCTTCTCTTTATGATACTACTCTGAACTACTCTTTGGTTGGACACTCTAATTGTTGGTAGGGCTATAACAGCACACCTCAAAGTTCATATTCCGCATCTAGATAACCCCACACTGTCACCTTGAGTACTAGATGAGTCCAACAAACACCACAATTTCATAAAGACATCCAACTCCAAATATAACTCATAACAAGTATTTGTAATCTCTAGCCTAAGTGCCACCATGGTATGCACACTGTCAACTTCACACACATGGGGAGAGCAGAGATTTATTAAGCACTTGAGTAGCAAGGTAGATCTATAGATTAGAAGCTCATGATCACAATATGATCATGCATAGAGAGAGATGAACACATAGCTACCGGTAGAACCCTTAGCCTCGAGAGAGAACTACTCCCTCCTCATCATGGGAATCAACAACGGTGATGGAGATGGCGGTGGAGATCGATGGAGATGGCTCCGGGGGCACTTCCCCGTGCCAGCAGGGTGCCGGAACAGAGACTTTCTGTCCCTCGAATCTCCCCTTCGGTGGTGGCGGCGCTGCGGAACTTTTCGTGGATTTCTGATTGACTATTTAGGGTTTTTGCCTCGGGGACTTTATAGGTGAAGGAGGCAAGGTCGGTGGCCGGCCAGGGGGCCCACACCATGCCCTGGCGCAACCTAGGGTTGCCCGTGCCTGGGGGTGTGTGGATAGGCCCTGGCCCTCCTCCGTCTCGTATTCTGGCTCCGTGAGTCTTCCGGTAAAATAGGAACTTCGGCTTTTGTCCCGTCCAATTCCGAGAATATTCATTTTCTGACTTTCCTGGAACCAAAAACAACAGACAACAGGCAACTGGCACTATGGCTCTTGTTAATAGGTTAGTCCAAGAAATCATATGAAAAGTACTCCAAAGTGTGGACAAAACACAAGAAAGTAGATAAAACCAAGCATGGAACATCAAAAATTATAGATACATTTGCAATGTATCAGCCATGCACTGTGTACTTCTACATCGACAAGCACGGCGGAAAGAAGAAGTCCAGCCACCTCCTCAAGGACTGCCGCGAGTTCCTCAAACTACATGAGGGACTGGCTTGGATGAATCATGGCCTTGATCGAAAGCTCTGAGCCGCCACCACCACTGGACTACCCCAAATGCAGCTCATGGGACTAGCACCAGGGAGGCGAACCATACCCACGGGCCATGGGTACCATGATGATCCAAAAGGGACGCCCCTCGAATAGGGTGCAGAAGGCCATCACTCGCCAAGTCAACTTGGCCACAAATTCGCTACCATCTACCACTGAGTACCTCAACGGAAGCGAGTCCTGCATCACCTTCGACAAGCGTGACCACCCGCGCCAAGTACCTCGCCCAGGCCACTGTCCCCTCGTCCTCGAGGCACAAATTGGAGGCTTCGACATGAGTCGCATCTTTATGGACGTCGGAAGTGGCATCAACCTTATGTTCGCGAGTACCTTGCAAGCAATGAGGATCCCTCTGACCTGCCTAGAGGCCTCAGACACAACATTCCACGATATCGTCCCAGGAAAGGGCGTATATCCCCTTGGTAAAATCAACCTCGACGTCATCTTCGGCACACCGAAAAACTTTCAGCGCGAGCACATCAACTTCGAATTCATCGACTAGCCCTCATAGTACCACTGCATCCTCGGACGTATCGCGTTCGCTAGGTTCATGGCAGTGCCGCACTACGCCTACCTGCAGATAAAAATGCCAGGACCTAACGGCGTCATCACAATCAACGGGAGCTTAGAGAGGTCCGATAGCTACAATAGGGAATTCAACAGAATCTCCCAGTTCTTCGGCATGCAGGAGGAACTCGCAAGATTGAAGGAATCGACAGACGACAGTCTGCCTCCCCTAAGCCGACCAAGCTAACCCGACTTGTCCTTCGACTCATCAGTGCACACGAAGAAAGTCCAGGTCCACCCATCGGATCCCGCCAAGACGGCCCTCATCGCCAACAACTTGAGTCCTGCATAGGAACTCGCGCTTGTCGAATTCCTCCGTGAGCTCTGGGAAATCTTCGCCTGGTGTCCAGCGGACATGCCAGGAGTTCCCAGGGAATTCGCCGAGCACGCACTCAACGTCAACCCAGATGCAAGGCCAGTCAAGCAAACAATTCGGCGACTATCTAAACCAAGAGCAAAGGCAGTCGGAATGGAGATCAACAGACTCCTTGATGCCAAATTCATTCGCTAGATCAAGTTAAGCACTTGGATCGCCAACACGATGCTAGTACCAAAAAAGGACATGGATATCCTGCGGATGTGCGTGGACTTTACCTCTTTGAATAAGCACTGTCCGAAGGACCACTTCTGGATACCACAGATCGACCAGATCATCGACTCCACCGCAGGATGCGAGTGCCTCTGCTTCCTCGACTCCTACTCAGGCTATAACCAGATTCGAATGAAGGAGGAAGATCAAGAAAAAACAGCGTTTACAACGCCTTTGGTGTGTTCTGCTAAACCACAATGCCCTTCGGGCTAAAGAACGCAGGAGCCACCTACCGGCGGTGCATGTAGGCTTGCCTCAAGAACCAACTCGGTCGCAACATTCAAGTCTATGTCGACGACATAGTAATCAAGACCAAAGAGGAAGCCTCACTAATCGATGATTTGCGCGAAACCTTCGCCAACCTCGACCGCTACCGGATCAAGCTCAATCCGGACAAGTGCGCCTTCGGCATACCATCTAGGCAACTACTCGAGTATCTTATCTCCGTGAGAGGGATCGAATCGAACCCGAAGAAAATAAAAGCCATACTGGCCATGGAGAAGCCGAAAAACATAAGAGGCGTCCAGCAGCTGGCTGGGCGACGCCTCTCAGTCGATTCATCATTCGAATGGGTGAAAAGGCACTACCCTTCTACCAACTCCTCCGCAAAGCTGACAAGTTCGAGTGGACCAATGAGGGCAGAAAGCATTCGAAGACCTCAAGCGCCTGCTATCCACCTCGCCAGTACTAGTGACCCCACGCGAAAGGAAACCATTGTTGCTATACATCTCCGCCACCAACCAGGTGGTCAGCACAGAGCTCGTAGTCGAATGAGCCAAAGAAAACAATGTCCACGGGGTACAGTGCCCAGTCTACTACCTCAGCGAGGTACTTACGCCAACAAAACGGCGGTACCCGCACTACCAGAAACTGTCATACGTTGTCTTCATGACGGCCCGACAACTGCGCCACTACTTCCAAGAACAAGCAATCGTGGTAGTCAATGACACCCCGCTTGGGCACATCCTCAACAATCCCGACGCCACCAGACGAATCGCACTTTGGGGAATCCAACTGTCTCCACGAGACAACACATATGAAAAACGCGACGCAATCAAGTCGCAAGTTCTCCCTGACTTCCTTGTGCACTGGATGGAGAACCTGCTCCCTGAAAAACCAGATATGTCCTACCTCTGGACAATGCACTTCGACGGATCCAAGCGGAAGGACGAAGCTGGTGCAGGTGTCATACTGACATCGCCCTAGGGATACAAGATGAAATATATCCTGCGAATGCAGTTCACCGCCTCCAACAACAAAGCTGAATAGGAGGCCCTACTACACAGAATGAGGATGGCAAAAGCCTGCG
This sequence comes from Avena insularis, assembly GCA_023614405.1. NCBI lineage: Eukaryota > Viridiplantae > Streptophyta > Magnoliopsida > Poales > Poaceae > Avena > Avena insularis. The sequence goes on from CM042696.1 coordinate 251,878,458, forward strand.
GCGCCAAGAGGCTCATAATATATGGCGACTCCAAGTTGGTCGTTAACCAGACAATGCACGAGTGCGACGCACTGAACGACAACATGATCGCCTACCGCGACCTCTACGACACACTCGAAGGGGACTTCGACGGCTGCGAGCTGCGGCACATAGGTCATGAAAGCAATGAAGATTCGGACACACTCGCCAACATAGGCTCTACCTGCGCCCCATACCACCTGGGGTATTTCTCGAGCGCATCTGCGAATGCTCCATCAAGCCAAAGGACGCAAAGAAGAAAACAAGCGCAACAACTGACTCGGGGTCTACGCCGCCCAATGAGCCAATAGCACTCGACGACCTGGAGCTAGATACAGGACTCGAAGGACCAATGAGCGTCATGATGATCGAGCCATCCTGGACTGAACCGTACGTCACGTACCTTCTCAGCAAGAGGTTACCGGACGACCTGACTAACGCACGACACATCGCGCGGCGATCCAAGGCATTCGCTCTGATCAATGGGAAACTCTACAAGCACATCATCATAGAAGTGCTTCAACGATGCGTCTCCACGGACGACGGAAGAGCTGTTCCCTTGACATCCATGAGGGGACCTGCGGGCACCACGCCGGCAGTCGCGCCCTTGTAGCCAAAGCTCTATGAGCTGGATTCTACTGGCCTCGTCCATGCGCGACGCCAAGGACATCATCCAGAAATGCAACGCGTGCCAGTGATTCGCAGACAAGCCGCACGCACCTGGCGTAGAGCTCTGGCCAATTCCATTGGCCTGGACCTTCGCGCAATGGGGACTCGACATGGTCGGCAAGCTCCCAAAGTCCTCACGAGGAGGCTACGTCTACCTCCTGGTCGTAGTCGACAAATTCACCAAGTGGATAGAGGCCATGCCAGTGACCAATCAATCAGGACACAACGTAGTCCAGTTCTTTGAGTCCATCGTCTACCGCTTCGGAGTACCGCACAAGACCATCACGGACAATGGGACGAACTTCACATCCAAGGAGTTCCAAGAATTCTGCGAGAATCTGGGAATCAACGTCAGCTATGCCTCCGTGGCACATCCACAGACCAACTGTCATGTCGAAAAAGCTAACGGGCTCGTTTGCAGCGGCATCAAGAAGCGACTCCTCCGGCCACTCGAACAAGCCGCAGGTTGCTGGCCAGACGAACTACAATCAGTACTCTGGAGCCTACGCACAACTCCAAACAGCGCTACAGGGTACACCCCGTTCTTCATGGTGCACGGGGCTGAAACGGTGCTACCCGCCGAAGTACGATACAAACCACCACGTGTGGTCGTTTACAGCGAGCAGGAGTCAACTCTTGCACTCGAAGACTCCGAGGACCTCCTTGACGAGGCAAGGGAAATCACCGCGGAAATATCAACCATCTACCAGCAGAACCTGCGCAACTATCACAATAGGAGGCTACGCCCCAGGTCCTTCGTCAAAGGCGACCTGGTCCTGCGACTGAAGCAGCAAGGGCATCTCAATCTCGAATCCCCCTGGGAGGGACCATACGTGATTACAGAAGTAATTCTAGGTGGCGCCTATCGCCTTCAAGATTTAGAGACAGGAGTCGCATACTCCAACCCCTGGAACATCGCGCAGCTGCGACGCTTCTACACTTAGTCGCTTTTTACTTTTACATTGCAAATAAGGCTACTCAGCCAAGGCTACTCATCCACACATTGTACCTCGTAATATCCCGCGAATAAATAAATCTAAGTGCCCCGAAACTCTATGTTTTTTCTTTAATTTTTTGCAAATTATCCACTCGGGGGCTGCGCCACCCTATACACACCTATTCTACGAACTAACGCGAAATACTGAGTAGCTGGCAAACTAATCGAAACCCTTGACAAACATCAACCCAGTTGTAACGCACCTGACAGGTTGACAAGGGACTAAGATAAACACAAAGCCAGGCTAACGAAAAGGAGTCGCAGAGTGCAACACACTCGCAAAATATTTACGCTAACAAGCCTTCTATATACATCAATATTAATTAATTATACACAACATGTCTATGAACTTTACAATACTGGTGCAACTATGTGCAGGATATAAACTAAATTACTATTGCAACAAAGGAACATTGGTCTGCTCCTCAAAGAAGTCGACGATCTCCTCCACTGGGCGATCCACCGCCTGGTAGCGAGGAACCATGTTCCAAGTCGAACCCGCTGGCGCACCAGTGATAGAGCAGCCCTGGCACCAACCACTAACTGTTGTCGTACACACTCGTGGACCGCACTCATGTCCTAGAATTTAGCGAGAAGGGCCAGGAGGCTCGATGGAACGACGTCCAACGGGAACATCGTCTGGTAAATATTCTTCAAGCACGATTGCGACTTCTTCAAGATGTGAAGCACTCGTGACGCACGATCCTGCAGGGTCGCCAATGCAATTGCGCGATCATGATCTACCCAGAAGTATCCACTCGACTGAAGCTGCTCTTGGGTCAGGTCATTCATGCGAATGGCAATCCTATCCTTCTTATCCTGTGGATGGCATGCGCTGACAACTATACCAAGGAAAGGCAAAGCATGAGGATAACGAACCACTGCGAGTGACTACACAGAAACGACAAGAAGGAAGAAGACTAACATTTGAATTGGTCGCCCAGCTGCATCACCTCCCCCAGGAGATATTGTTCTCGGGCAACGGTCTTCACCGCCTTCGACTTCCATACATCCGCATTGCCGCGGAGTACGGGCAATTCACGCTCCAACTGCTTCACGCGATCACGGAGTCGCGAGAGCAAAGACAGCTCATCCACCCTTGAGCGTGGCGGTGCGGAAGTGTCATCAAGGGGAGGAGAATCCTGAGGCTCCCTCAAAGGATCACTCAATGTGCCCTATCACAAGTCAAGCAAGAGATAATAAGAGGACTATGGCGAGGCATGGACAAAAAGACTCGAGTACATTCAAGATCAATAAAGTATCAGCAGATACATTTGGCAAAAGGCATGTTCTCGACAAAAGACATAAGCTATCTAACTATTACAAGATGCGACTACTGAGGAGCGATTGGCTTCTTCGATTTCGACTTCTGCTTGGGGGGCCTCATTGAGTCTGTGGTAGTATCAGACGCCACAGACTTTCCACCGGCCCCTGACATCGCAGCCTTAGCCATCTTCTTGGCCCGCTGAAGCTCCTCAGAGTACTTCGCAACTGTATTGATCAGCTGTGGGCCGTACTTGCCACAAGCAGTCACGAAGGGAGCAAAAACTACCTGCTGGCCATCAGCGCTGATAGGCATCGCCTTGGTGACTGCTGCAGGATCAACTTCGATTCCGTGTGCCTGAACCATGGAGAGTGACATTGAAGCACCATCCGCACAGAGCGAGTTCTTGAAGATTGAAGGAATGCCCCCGGCAAAGGACTCCACCAGCTCATCCATATTCTCGATCAACTCAGCTTTGCACGCCAGCTCTTCCCGAAGGCGATTGAGCACGCCCTTGGCCTTCGTGAGAGTCCCCTGGATGGCAGTGCTACGATCTTCGACTACCGAAATGGCACCCGCCAGGGCGTCATCACGGCGGAGTTCCTGGGGATCGAAGCTCAAACCGCAGGCATCTACAACCAAGGATAGGCACAAGGGTCAACACCAACAACAAACTCGAAAAAAGAGAAACCACCAAAAATCCAGACAAGGGAATACCTGAGAGAGCCTTGGCAATCGAAAAAAGCTGTTCCTCGAATAACTTCTCCCTAGCAATGATGGAGGTGCGCAGATCCTCCTCGCGCTTCCGCGACTCGGCACATGCTGCAATCGCCTCATCGCGGCTCTTTACCGCCGTAGCGAGCATCTTCTCGAGGGAAGCAGTGCTACGCAGGAGCGCATTATGCTCAGCTATAATGCAAACAAAGATAAACCATCAGTCGAACACATCAAAAGGATGCATAGGAAAAATAAGGGGCACTCACTTTCTACCGCACGATGGCGATTGTCCAGCATTGCGTGCTGACGACCCATCGCAAGCACCTGCTCCACAAGGCGAGCGACTTCCTTCACAACGAGCTGTGGCAGAAGACATAGTAAGGGATCAACAGATGGCATAGACGAAAATTTGACTGCAAAATCAAGAGAAGAGATACTATAGTTACATGATCCTCCAAAGACTTTGAAGTCGATGGATTAGCAGGCGTCTGGATAACCATCTGGTGCTCCACATTGTGTGGAGAACTTGACGAATTATGCCTGGAGTGGGCCGCCAATGGAGGAGAAGGAGTGTGCTCAGCCACTTTCTTGGTTTTGGAGGTCGTGACTCTGGATTCTTTCAAAAATTATACGTCGCCAGAAGATGACGACGCTTGCTGACTACAAAATAAAACCAATATCAAGGAAAGGCAACTTCAAAGAACAACCAGAAGAAAGACCTGTCCACTTACCAATCAAACTTGTCAAAATCAAAGGTTTGATCCCCCGACTCTGACGACGACTCCTTTGGCAGGTGTATCTTTTTGCGAGAAGAGGGCACCACGGCACTCACAAGAATGGCATGTATCGGTGACTCTGCACCAACAGCTGAACCTTCCGGAGTCGAAAGAGACGATGCATCCGAATCCTCGCTACGCGAACGCTTGCGAGTATCTGGACCACTCGACTCGGGGGCTTCCTCCTCCACATCAGACGGGACGGTCGACTCCGACTCGTCCTCTTCCAAGGCTTCGCGAGGAATAACCCCCTCGGGAAGAGGGGGCATACAGGGTGACACCGCCTAATCCTGCATACAGAAAACAATTTAGGACAAAGATAAGAAATGGCAAAGAAGCAGTCGACAAACAAAGCTACTATGTAGCACAATTGTACCTCAGGAGGAGGGTTAGCAGCATCGAACGGAGGAACGTCTGGATCATTGGGAAGCACATCCTTGGCGATGTACTTGGTGACCAGTCGAACCCTTTTATCTACCTCACTCGCGGAAATGCCATCGGCAGATACGCGAGTGACATCGTCCTCGCCAGCCCACTGGAACATAGGGTGGACTCTGGCCTGCAGGGGCTGGATGCGACGGCGCAGCCATGTGCGAATGAGAGCGCAAACTCCCTCCTCTTTGCCCATGCGACTCTCGAGGTCGCAGACGCACTCGTATAGCACATCTGTCTCCGTGGACTCGCCGGGCATAATTACATTTTTCCTGGAACAGCTCCTCTTGCACGGTGTCGCGGGATCGAAAGGCGCAAGTCTGAAGTGGTCTCCGTCGGCCTTCAGGTCACGGATGTAGAACCACTTGTCCCTCCACCCTTGGACGGACGCTGTGAGTTTGATATCAAAGTATGTGGTAGAGGAATCGACGTGGATACCGCAGCCACCTACATCGTAGACTATGAAGCCAGATGCCGATTGGCGCTTCAGCTTGAAGAGGCGCTTGAAAAGGCCGAAGTGCGGCTCGATTCCGAGCCAGCACTCGCAAAGAGTAATGTAGCAAGCTACATGGAGGATGGAGTTTGGGGACAGCTGATGGTGCTGGAGCCCGTAAAAGCAGAGAAGGCCCCTGAAGAAAGGATGCAGGGGCAATGAGAGACCATGGATGATGAACGCTAGGAACATCACCCGAAAGCCAACAGGAGGAGAGGTGGTTACCTCGCTGCCAGGGACGCGCGTGTCAGCGACTGCGGAGGACAAAACTCTGTCTTGGCGAAGAAGACGAAGCTCTGAAGACTTGATCACGGATGCACGCCATGCTCCATTGGTGACGCGAGTGCCTGTGCCCTTCTTTTTCTCGGCGGCGGCGGTGCTGGTGCCCGCAGCGGCGGAGCCACCCTTCTTCTTCGTAGAAACCGCGGCACTGGCGGAATTGGCCGCAGCACCTCCCTTCTTCTTCCCCATTTCGTGGCGGCGGTGTGACCGGAGGAAGTAGCTGGGAAATACGCGGAGCTGGTCCAGCGCCGCGAAGGAGAGGAGCGCAAAGAAGCAGAGGCGCAACGGCAATGGAGATGGAGGCAAAGGCAGAAAGGAAGCAGATGTGAAAATTACCGTTGCTGCATCGCTACTTAACCCCCTGGAAGATGCAATCTAACGGCCAAGAAAAACCCTACCAGACGCGTGGCGTACATCGCGCTCGACACGTGGAAGACCCAAAGCGTGAACCGTCCCCCACTACCCCCATTATACGCGGAAATAGAGGAGGCGCAGTTAAAATAAAAATTACGCACACCCGGTCAAATCAGAGTCAGAAAATGGGACCCACCGCTCGTCACGTCCCGTCAAACTCGCTCACGCGGGCAACTGAGGTCATGGGATCGTCAACACTGACGTCATCCAAAATTACGCAGCAGAAGACTTCGACTACTTTAGTCCTTGCTCGAGTCTTCGACTCCACCAAGCACTCGGGGGCTACTCCCATAGGGAGCGCTGGTCGCGCACCCTACGATTTTTTCTTTTTGCAGGAACATGGACAATCGAAAAAAACCCAACCACTCGAATCCGCGATTCGATTATGGACGTGGGTTACTCCCATAGGGAGCGTTGGAAATAAATTCGACTAACACAAGCAAACAAAAGACGACAGCAGTCGCAAAAGTTCTTTAGTCCCTGCCTGAGTCTTCGACTCAACCAGGCACTCGGGTGCTACTCCCATAGGGAGCGATGGTCGCGCACCCTATGATTATTTCTACGTCATACTGTGTGTTGATGACATCCACACTCGAAGCTTATGGCGACACCGCCTCATGACATTTCCCTAAAAAGAGACTGCATCTCCTGGGTCACCCGAATCATCTCCGCGATGACAAAATTCAGATGCCGCGCTTGCAGCGTGAAGATAAGACCTGAATAAGGCCTGGCAACGCATTTTCTGCGCACAACCAGAAATATATCCGTGCCAACAGGTGCGACGAACATGCCTTGACAGATGCGTTGAGTGCTCACACCCATATACTAGAATTCGACTCCTGTAAGACTTCCGTGGCTTGAGTCGAATTACACCAGCACTTTTCCGGATTCGAGTCCGGGGACTCGAGTTCGGGTAGATGGCGTTGTTTTACCCTAAGGTAGTTAACTGATACCGATACATTGGTTAAATATGGCACGCACATCAACAATCCCTACGACATAAACAAAGCAGTTGAAAAACATACTCAGTCATGCACTCGAAAGGATTCATAAAGTCCCTAGTCGAATCTGTGATTCCACTGGACACTCGGGGGCTACTGACATGGGTATACCCTACAATTACTCGAGCTTGGTATATATGACCTGAATACAGTGGAAGCCCACGGTGTCGCCAAGGCCCAAATGAAGAACTCGAATAACCTACGGACTCTCGATTGCTTGAAGAATAAGAAGAAGCAAATATAGAAAGTTCAAAGGGGAAAACCCTAACCTGTAACCGACTCGACCTGCTACTTGAGACCTAGCCTATCTATATAAAGGCTAGGAGGGGGCGGCAAGGAGGACGCACACAACCCTAGTTTCCACAACCCTCGCCAGATTGCATCTGCGCACCATTGTAATCCTCGATTCCTTTGATAATTCCACGAGCAGACAAGCAGGAGTAGGGACCTCTGCGAGGCCTGAACCTGGGTAAATCTTCGAGTCCCTTGTGTGCTTGTTTTCTAGCCGATAGATGTCTCCAGCGCTCCCTCCTTCTCCAAAACCCAAGTCCATAACAATGGGCATTAATGAGTTAAACCCTCGTCAATTTCCTTTCCTTTTAAGAAGAATATATAAACATCAAAAGTGGTGTCATACATATCAGACATATTCCAAAGCGTGTTAGTCAAACACTAATACCCGTGGACTTGCACTTTGATGAGAATCACCGTCATCAAATGTTTGGCGCTCTTCCAAATTTAATTCCTTTTAGTAATCCTTTTAATGTTGTAAACATCTTACCTACATCTTCTATCCATCCTTATCATGACAACTTTCATGATCAAGCTACTATAGCTCATAAGGACGAATCGCAAATATAGTGTTAATTCCCAAAACCTTTTGGGTGATCAGGACAGCTAGTGACATGGGTATACCCTACAGGTACTCGAGCTTGGTATATACGGCCTGAATACAGTGGAAGCCCACGGTGTCGCCAAGGCCCAAATGAAGAACTCGAGTAACCTACGGACTCTCGATTGCTTGAAGAACAAGAAGAAGCAAAGATAGAAAGTTCAAAGGGGAAAACCCTAACCTGTAACCGACTCGACCTGCTACTGGAGACCTAGCCTATCTATATAAAGGCTAGGAGGGGGCGGCAAGGAGGACGCACGCAACCCTAGTTTCCACAACCCTTGCCAGATTGCATCTGTGCACCATTGTAATCCTCGATTCCTTTGATAATTCCACGAGAAGACAAGCAGGAGTAGGGACCTCTGCGAGGCCTGAACCTGGGTAAATCTTTGAGTCCCCTGTGTGCTTGTTTCCTAGCCAATAGATGTCTTCAGCGCTCCCTCCTTCTCCAAAACCCAAGTCCATAACAATGGGCATTGATGAGTTAAACCCTCATCAATTGGCGCCGTCGGTGGGAATTGGGAGTGCTAATGTTGCGGCTTCTTCGGCCCCATCAACCGTGATCTACAACTCCGCAACAGCGGAGATTCGCCAGCTCTTTGGCGCGTTCGACTTCACCGTCCACACGCCAGGCACTTGCCCCTCCTTCGAATCTGTGGGCGACAGAATCAGCCTGGCGATCGGGAGCTTCCGCTTCCAAGTTGGTCAGATGGGCACGCTTCGCATGCCTGACCAGCCGACGGTACCATCAATTGCTCCAACATCATGGTTCCCTCTGCCGATCGGCACCCTCAGTGAGCTCCACACCTCGACAACAGTCGAGAATAGGGTCAGCGACAGCAGTCGCGAATCCGACCTGGGCGATCTGGCAACTAAAGACGAGGCCTATGGTTCCGGATCTGAAAGTTGTGGGAGCAGCAGCTTCCCCAACCACTTCATGTGCACCGTCATCAACACAGGCGACACCTCCGCCAATCGCGACAACACGGGCAATGGTGGCCATGGAGCCGACCCGCCAAACGGCGGACCACCCAAGGGCGGACCACCCAATGGCGGCCCTACTAACGGCGCTCCCGTCAACAACGGAGGGGCAGCCAAACCCCCCACCATGATCAACGAGCAAACTGGCGAACGCGTCGTGATCAGGCTCAACGATCTCGAGTGGGCTCGCTGTCGCGAAGCCCTACGAGGCCACCCTCTACCCTTCGGCTGCCCGCAAGAGCTGTTGATGGGTTACCATTGGCTCCTGAAAGAGGAATACAAGCGCCAACTGCAAACAATTGCACAACTTGAGGCGCGTAAGAAGGCAGCCAACGAATCAAGCCTCCGACGAGCCGGGCTCTCTTCACACGGAGGATCCTCCTCTAGGTGCAACGAGTACATTGCGAACAAGAGACGATCTCGACTCGCCCACCTCACCGAACAAGAACGTGTAGAAGCTGCCAAAGTCCTCGACTTCGGCTCCATGGCGGTGGATACACGCCGCAACATGCTCCCGAAAACGCCGCAAGCCACGGTAACGGCGGCCACCATGTACTTCCTCAACAACCAGCCGCTAGCTGGAGACCCTCGAGCCGCCATGCACTGATCTACAATCATTGGCTTGGGGTAATCGAGGCCACCCTCGACAAAGAGCCAACATCAGAACCAAAGAAAGGCAAGGCTCTGGCAAAACGCTACTCCCCGCCCTCATCTAGCGAGGACAATCACGATCTGTCTCGACGTCGCCGCTCACAACGACACGCCCACGACTATGATGGGCACGATGACCTCACGCAGCGCAAGATTGACAAATCAAGGGCGTGACGCGCCCGGTCAGCTGACTCAGAGGACGAAGACGTGGAGCTCTATGGCGCTAGATGCTTCAGCAGGGCCATCAGACAAAAGCGAATGCTCAAGGGGTTCAAGCTCCCGTTAGAGAACCCAAAATTTGATGGCCTGCAGGACCCCAAAATCTGGTTAGAGGACCATATCTCCTCCGTTAGGCTCCATGGCGGGAGTCGAAGCATGGCCATGCAATGCCTATAGCTACAACTGCAGGGCGTCGCCCGAGCATGGGTCAACAACCTCCCACGCGGATCCATTTGTATCTGGGAAGAGCTGGTCTATAGCTTTGTGCGCAACTTCAAGGGCACCAACAAACGGCCCGCATCAATCAAAGAAATAAGATGCTGCCAGCAGAGGTCGGGCGAGTCACTACGCTCATACATCCAGAGGTGGTCCATCATCAAGAAGTCCGCAGAGAACATCTCGGAGGATCACGCGATTGACGCATTCAACGGCGGTGTAAGCCGCATAGAGCTCAGGGAGGAGCTGGGCCGCTCGAAGCCCAAAACCATCGACCACCTGATGGAAATCGCGAATCATTGGGAAGATGGAGAAGATTCGGTGAAAAACCACGTTCACTCCGACGACGAGGCAGAACTCGAACACAGACGCGATCGCCGAAGCAAATGCCGCATGCGTATCTACGATGACCACGACGACGTCAACATGGTTGCAGCCGGCTACGCCGACAGACGCGACGACAACCGCAATAGTGGCTACCGCAGCGGTGGATACCGCGACTCCGGAAAAACCACGCAAGTATGGCAGCCCCGCAATTGCGATGAGGCACCCGCAACAGCCATTGAAGACAAGCTATCCGGGCCATGCACTGTGCACTTCTACATCGACAAGCACGACGGAAAAAAGAAGTCCAGCCACCTCCTCAAGGACTGCCGCGAGTTCCTCAAACTACATGAGGGACTGGCTCGGATGAATCGTAGCGCAGTCGAAAGGGTCTACAGAGCCGCCCCAGGCGTCGTGGCACATGGAGCTTTGCCACTACCACCTGGACTACCCCCAAATGCAGCTGCGCCGGACCAGCACCAGGGAGGCGAACCATACCCACGGGCCATGGGTACCATGATGATCCAAAAGGGACGCCCCTCGAATAGGGTGCAGAAGGACATCACTCGCCAAGTCAACTTGGCCACAAACTCGTCACCATCTCCCACTGAGTACCTCAGCGGAAGCGAGTCCTGCATCACCTTCGACAAGCGTGACCACCCGCGCCAAGTACCTCGCCTAGGCCACTGTCCCCTCGTCCTCGAGGCACAAATTGGAGGCTTCGACATGAGTCGCGTCTTTATGGACGGAGGAAGCAGCATCAACCTTATGTTCACGAGTACCTTGCGAGCAATGAGGATCCCTCTGACCTGCCTAGAAGCCTCAGACATAACATTCCACGGCATTGTCACAGGCAAGGGCGTATATCGCCTTGGTAAAATCAACCTCGACGTCATCTTCGGCACACCAAAAAACTTTTGGCGCAAGCACGGCGACTTCGAAGTCGTCGACTGGCCCTCACAGTACCACTGCATCCTCGGACGTGTCGCGTTCGCTAGGTTCATGGCGGTGCCGCACTATGCCTACCTGCATATGAAAATACCAGGACCTAACGGCGTCATCACAATCAATGGGAGCTTCGAGAGGTCTGACAACTGCGATAGGGAATTCAATAGAATCTCCCAGTCCTTCGGCATGTAGGAGGAACTCGCAAGATTGCAGGAATCGATAGACAAAAGTCTGCCTCCCCTAAGCCGGCCAAGCTCACCCGACTAGTCCTTCGACTCATCAGTGCACACGAAGAAAGTCCAGGTCCACCCATCGGATCCCGCCAAGACGGCCCTCATCGCCAACAACTTGAGTCCTACATAGGAACTCGCGCTCGTTGAATTCCTCCGTGAGCACTGGGAAATCTTCGCCTGGTGTCCAGCGGACATGCCAGGAGTTCCTAGGGAATTTGCCGAGCATGCACTCAACATCAACCCAGACGTAAGACCAGTCAAGCAAACAATTCGGCGACTATCTGAACCCAGAGCAAAGGCAGTCGGAATGGAGATCAACAGACTCCTCGACGCCAAATTCATACGCGAGATCAAGGAAAGCACTTGGCTCGCCAACATAGTGCTAGTACCGAAAAAGGACACGGATATCCTGCGGATGTGCGTGGACTTTACCTCTTTGAATAAGCAATGTCCGAAGGACCACTTCCCGCTACCGCGAATCGACCAGATCATCGACTCCACCGCGGGATGCGAGCGCCTCTGCTTCCTTGACGCCTACTCAGGCTATAACCAGATTCGAATGAAGGAGGAAGATCAAGAAAAAACAGCATTTACAACGCCTTTTGGTGTGTTCTGCTACAACACAATGCCCTTCGGGCTAAAGAACGCAGGAGCCACCTACCAGTAGTGCATGCAGGCTTGCCCCAAGAACCAACTCGGTCGCAACATTCACATAGTAATCAAGACCAAAAGGAAGCCTCACTAATCAACGATTTGCACGAAACCTTCGCCAACCTCGACCGCTACCGGATCAAGCTCAATCCGGACAAGTGCGCCTTCGGCATACCATCTAGGCAACTACTCGAGTATCTTATCTCCGTGAGAGGGATCAAATCGAACCCGAAGAAAATAAAAGCCATACTGGCCATGGAGAAGCCGAAAAACATAAGAGGCGTCCAGCAGCTCGCTGGGCGAATCGCGGCTCTCAGTCGATTCATCAGTCGAATGGGTGAAAATGCACTGCCCTTCTACCAACTCCTCCGCAAAGCTGACAAGTTCGAGTGGACCAATGAGGCGCAGGAAGCATTCGAAGACCTCAAGCGCCTGCTATCCACCTCGCCAGTACTGGTGACCCCACGCGAAAGGGAACCATTGTTGCTATCCATCTCCGCCACCAACCAGGTGGTCAGTACAGTGCTCATAGTCGAACGAGCCGAAGAAAACAAGGTCCACGGGGTACAGCGCCCAGTCTACTACCTCAGCGAGGTACTTACGCCAACAAAACAGCGGTACCCGGACTACCAGAAACTGGCGTACGATGTCTTCATGAAGGCCCGGCGACTGCGCCACTACATCCAAGAAAACCTAATCGTGGTAGTCAACGACGCCCTGCTTGGGCACAATCCTCAACAATCCTGACGCCACAAGACGAGTCGCACTTTGGGGAATCGAACTGTCTCCACGAGACATCACATATGAAAAACGCGACGCAATCAAGTCGCAAGTTCTCCTTGACTTCCTCGTGCACTGGATGGAGAACCAGCTCCCTGAAAAACCAGATATGTCCTATCTCTGGACAATGCACTTCGACGGATCCAAGCGGAAGGACGAAGCTGGTGCAGGTGTCATACTGACATCGCCCCAGGGAGACAAGCTGAAATATATCCTGCGAATGCAGTTCACCGCCTCCAACAATGAAGATGAATACGAGGCCCTACTACATGGAATGAGGATGGCAAAAGTCTGCGGTGCCAAGACGCTCATAATATATGGCCACTCCAAGTTAGTCGTCAACCAGACAATGCACGAGTGCGACGCACTCAACGACAACATGATCGCCTACCGCGACCTCTACGACACACTCGAAGGTGACTTCGACAGCTGCGAGCTGTGGCACATAGGTCATGAAAGCAATGAAGAGGCCGACACACTCGCCAACGTAGGCTCTACCTGCGCCCCCATACCGCCTGGGGTATTTCTCGAGCGCATCTGCGAATGCTCCATCAAGCCAAAGGCCGTAGAGAAGAAAACAAGCGCAGCAACGGACTCAGGGGCTATGCCGCCCAATGAGCTAATATCACTCGACGACCTGGAGCTGGATACAGGACTCGAAGGACCAATGAGCGTCATGATGATCGAGCCATCCTGGACTCAACCGTACATCACGTACCTTCTCAGCAAGAGGCTATCGGACGACCCGACTGACACACGGCACATCGCGCGGCGATCCAAGGCATTCGCTGTTATCAACGGCGAACTCTACAAGCGCAGCATCACAGGAGTGCTTCAATGATGTGTCTCCACGGCTGACGGAAGAGCTGTTCTCCTTGACATCCATGAGGGGACCTGCGGGCACCACGCCGGCAGTCCCGCCCTCGTAGCCAAAGCTCTACGAGCTGGATTCTACTGGCCAACGGCCATGCGCGACGCTAAGGACATCGTCCAGAAATGCAACACGTGCCAGCGATTCGTAGACAAGCCGCACACACCTAGCACAGAGCTTCGGCCAATTCCATTGGCCTGGCCCTCGACATGGTTGACATGGTCGGCAAGCTCCCAAAGTCCTCATGAGGAGGCTACGTCTACCTCCTGGTCGCAGTCGACAAATTCACCAAGTGGATAGAGGCCATGCTAGTGACCAATCAATCATGACACAGCGTAGTCAAGTTCTTCGAGTCCATCGTCTACCGCTTCGGAGTACCGCACAACATCATCACGAACAATGAGACAAACTTCACATCCGAGGAGTTCCAACAATTCTGCGAGAATCTGGGAATCAACGTCAGCTATGCCTCCTTGGCACATCCACATACCAACGGTCAGGTCGAAAAAGCTAACGGGCTCATTTGCGGCGGCATCAAGAAGCGACTCCTACGGCCACTCGAACAGGCCACGGGTTGCTGGCCAGACGAACTACAATCAGTACTCTGGAGCCTACGCACAACTCCAAACAGCGCTACAGGATACAACCCGTTCTTCATGGTGCACGGGGCTGAAGCGGTGCTACCCGCTGAAGTACGATACAAAACACCGCGTGTGGTCGCTTACAACGAGCAGGAGTCAACTCTTGCACTCGAAGACTCTGTCGACCTCCTTGGCGAGGCAAGGGAAATCGCCGCGGAAAGATCAACGATCTACCAGCAGAACCTGCGCAACTACCACAACAGGAGGCTATGCCCCAGGTCCTTCGTCGAAGGCGACCTGGTCCTGCGACTGAAGCAACAAGGGAATCTCAAGTTCGAATCCCCCTGAGAGGGACCATACGTGATTACAGAAGTAATTCCAGGTGGCGCCTATCGCCTTCAAGATTTAGAGACAGGAGTCGCATACTCCAACCCCTGGAACGTCGCGCAGCTGCGACGCTTCTACCCTTAGTCGCTTTTTACTTTTACATTGCAAATAAGGCTACTCAGCCACACATTATACCTTGTACTATCCCACGAATAAATAAATCTAAGTGCCCCGAAACTCTGTGTTTTTTCTTTAATTTTTTGCAAATTATCCACTCGGGGGCTACGCCACCCTATACACATCTGTTCTACGAACTAACGCGATATCCTGAGTAGCTGGCAATCCAATCAAAACCCTTGACAAACATCAACCCAGTTGTAACGCACCTGATAGGTTGACAAGGGACTAAGATAAACACAAAGCCAGGCTAACGAAAAGGAGTCGCATAGTGCAACGCACTCGCAAAATATTTACGCTAACAAGCCTTCTATATAGATCAATATTAACTAATTATACACAGCATGTCTATGAACTTTACAACACTGGTGCAACTATGTGCAGGATACAAACTAAACTACTGTTGCAACAAAGGAACATTGGTCTGCTCCTCAAAGAAGTCGACGATCTCCTCCGCTGGGCGATCCACCGCCTGGTAGTGAGGAACCATGTTCCAAGTCGAACCCGCTGGCGGCGCTGGGGGTCCGGCCGCAATCGCTACAACGTCCACATCAGGCCTATGTAGTCGCACCAGTGATAGAGCAGCCTTGGCACCATCCACTAACTGTTGTCGTACACACTCGCGGACCGCACTCAAGTCCTGGAATTTAGCGAGAAGGGCCAGCAGGCTCGATGGAACGACGTCCAATGGGAATATCATCTGGTAAATATTCTTCAAGCACGATTGCGACTTCTTCAAGAAGTGAAGCACTTGTGACACACGATCCTGCAGGGTCGCTAATGCAATTGCGCGATCATGATCTACCCAGAAGTATCCACTCGACTGAAGCTGCTCTTGGGTCAGGTCATTCATGCGAATGGCAATCCTATCCTTCTCATCCTGCGGATGGCGTGCACTGACAACTATACCAAGGAAAGGCAAAGCATGAGGATAACGAACTATTGCGAGTGACTACATAGAAACGGCAAGAAGGAAGAAGACTAACATTTGAATTGGTTGCCCAGCTGCGTCACCTCCCCCAGGAGATATTGTTCTCGGGCGGCGGCCTTCTCCGCCTTCGACTTCCATACATCCGCATTGCCGCGGAGTACGCGAAATTCACACTCCAACTGCTTCACGCGATCATGGAGTCACGAGAGCAAAGACAACTCATCCACCCTTGAGCGCGGCGGTGCCAAAGTGTTATCAAGGGGATGAGAATCCTGAGGCTCCCTCAAAGGATCACTCGATGTGCCCTATCACAAGTCAAGCAAGAGATAATAAGAGGACTGTGGGGAGGCATGGACAAAAAGACTCGAGTACATTCAAGATCAATAAAGTATTAGCAGATACATTTGCCAAAAGGCATGTTCTCGACAAAAGACATAAGCTATCTAACTATTATAAGATGCGACTACTGACGAGCGATTGGCTTCTTCGATTTCGACTTTGGCTTGGGGGGCCTCATCGACTCTGTGGCAGTATCAGACGCCACAGACTTTCCACCGGCCCCTAACATCGTAGCCTTAGCCATCTTCTTGGCCTGCTGAAACTCCTCAGAGTACTTCGCAATTGTATTGATCAGCTGCGGGCCGTACTTGCCACAAGCAGTCGCGAAGGGAGCAAAAACTACCTGCTGGCCATCAGCGCTGACATGCATCGCCTTGGAGATTGCTGCAGGATCAACTTCGACTCCGTGTGCCTGAACCATGGTGAGTGACATTGAAGCACTAGCCGCACAGAGCGAGTTCTTGAAGCTTGAAGGAATGCCCCCAGCAAAGGACTCCACCAACTCATCCATATTCTCGATCAACTCATCTTTGGGCACCAGCTCTTCCCGAAGGCGACTGAGCACGCCCTTGGCCTTGGTGAGCGTCCCCTGAACGGCAGCGCTGCAATCTTTGACTGCTGAAATGGCACCCGCCAGGGCGTCATTATGACAGAGTGCCTGGGGTTCGAAGCTCAAACCGCTGGCATCTACAACCAAGGATAGGCACAAGGGTCAACACCAACAACAAATTCAAAAAAAGAGAAACCACCAAAAATCCAGACAAGGGAATTCCTGAGAGAGCCTTGGCAATCGAAAAAAGCTGTTCCTCGAACAACTTCTCCCTAGCAATGATGGAGGTGCGTAGATCCTCCTCGCGCTTCCGCGACTCGGCACATGCTGTAATCGCCTCATTGCGGATCTTTACCGCCGCAGCGACGGTCTTCTCGAGGGAAGCAGTGCTATGCAGGAGCGCATTATGCTCAGCTGTAACGCAAACAAAGATAAAACCATCGATCGAACACATCAAAAGGATGCAAAGGAAAAATAAGGGGCACTCACTTTCTATCGCACGATGGCGATTGTCCAGCATTGCATGCTGACGACCCATCGCAAGCACCTGCTCCGTAAGGCGAGCGGCTTCCTTCACAACGAGCTGCAGCAGAATACATAGTAAAGGATCAACAGATGGCATAGACGAAAATTCGACTGCAAAATCAAGAGAAGAGATACTACACTTACATGATCCTCCAAAGACTCCGAAGTCGATGGATTAGTAGGTGTCCGAACCATCTGGTGCTCCACATTGTGTGGAGAACTTGACGAATTATGCCCGGAGTGGGCCGCCAATGGAGGAGAAGGAGTGCGCTTAGCCACTTTCTTGGTTTTGGAGGTCGTGACTCCGGATTCTTTCAAAAATTGTACGTCGCCAGAAGATGACGACACTTGCTGACTGCAAAATTAAACCAATATCAAGGAAAGGCAACTTCAAAGAACAACCAGAAGAAAGACCCGTCCACTTACCAATCAAACTTGTCAAAATCAAAGGTTTGATCCCCCGACTCTGACGACGACTCTTCGGTAGGCGCATCTTCTTGCGAGAAGGGGGCGCCACGACACTCATAGAAATGGTAGGTATCGGTGACTCTGCACCAACAACTGCACCTTCCGGAGTCAAAGGAGACGACGCATCCGAATCCTTGCTATGCAAACGCTTGCGAGTATCTGGACCACTCGACTTGGGGGCTTCCTCCTCCATATCAGACGGGACAGTCGACTCCGACTCGTCCTCTTCCAAGGCGTCATGAGGAATAACCCCCTCGGGAAGAGGGGGCATACAGGGTGTCACCTCCCAATCCTGCATACAGAAAACAATTTAGCACAAAGTCAAGAAACAACAAAGAAGCAGTCGACAAACAAAGCTACTACGTAGCACAATTGTACCTCAGGAGGAGGGTTAGCAGCATCGAACGGAGGAATGTCTGGATCATTGGGAAGCACATCCTTGGCGATGTACTTGGTGACCAGTCGAACCCTTTTATCTACCTCACATGAAATGCCATCGCGAATCTGAGTGACATCGTCGTGCCAGCCTTTGGAACATAGGGTGGACTCGCCTACAGGCTGGCTGGACCTTGGCGCTGCCATGTGCGAATGAGGGCACAACCTCCCTCCTCTTTGCCTATGCGACTCTCGAGGTCGCAGGCAGGTTCGTATAGCACATCTGTCTCCGCGGACTCGCCGGGCATAATTACGTTCTTCCAGGATCGCCTCCTCTTGCACGGCGTCGCGGGATCGAAAGGCGCGAGTCCGAAGTGGTCTCCGTCGGCCTTCAGGTCACAGATGTAGAACCACTTGTCCCTCCACCCTTGGACGGACACCGTGAGTTTGATATCAAAGTATGTGGAGGAGGAATCGGCGTGGATACCGTAGCTGCCTACATCCTAGACTACGGAGCCAGACGCCGATTGGCGCTTCAGCTTGAAGAGGCGCTTGAAAAGGCCGAAGTGCAGCTCGATTCTGAGCCAGCACTCGCAAAGAGTAATGTAGCAAGCTACATGGAGGATGGAGTTTGGGGACATCTGATGGAGCTGGAGCCCGTAAAAGCAGAGAAGGCCCCTGAAGAAAGGATGCAGGGGCAACGAGAGACTGTGGATGATGAACGCTAGGAACATCACCCGAAAGCCAGCATGAGGAGAGGGGGTTACCTCGTTGCCAGGGACGCGTGCGTCAGCGACTGCGGAGGACAAAACTCCGTCTTGGCGAAGTAGACGAAGCTCTGAAGGCTTGATCACGGATGCACGCCACGCGCCATTGGTGACGCGAGTGCCCTTCTTTTTCCCGGCGGCGGCGGTGCTGGTGCTCGCAGCGGTGGAGCCACCCTTCTTCTTCGTAGCAACCGTGGCAATGGCGGAATCGGCCGCAACACCTCCCTTCTTCTTCCCCATTCCGCGGCAGCGGTGTGACCGGAGGAAGTAGCTGGGAAATACGCGGAGCTGGTCCAGCGCTGCAAAGGAGAGGAGCGCAAAGAAGCAGAGGAGCAACAGCAATGGCGATGGAGGCAAAGGCAGAAAAGAAGAAGATGTGAAAATTACCGTCGCTTCATCGCTACTTAACCCCCTAGAAGATGCAATCTAACGGCCAAGAAAAACCCTACCAGACGCGTGGCGTACATCGCCATCAACACGTGGAAGACCCGAGCATGAACCGTACCCTACTACCCCCATTATGCGCGGAAATCAAGGAGGCGCAGTTAAAATAAAAATTACCCACGCCTGGTCAAATCAGAGTCAGAAAATGGGACCCACCGCTCGTCACGTCCCGTCAAACTCGCTCACGCGGGCAACTGAGGTCATGGGATCGTCAGCACTGACGTCATCCAAAATTACGCAGCAGAAGACTTTGACTACTTTAGTCCTTGCTCGAGTCTTCGACTCCACCAAGCACTCGGGGGCTACTCCCATAGGGAGCGCTGGTCGCGCACCCTACGATTTTTTCTTTTTGCAGGAACATGGACAATCGAAACAAACCCAACCGCTCGAATCCGCGATTCAATTATGGACGTGGGTTACTCCCATAGGGAGCGCTGGAAATAAATTTGACTAAAACAAGCAAACAAAAGACAGCAGCAGTCGCAAAAGTTCTTTAGTCCCTGCCTGAGTCTTCGACTCAACCAGGCACTTGGGGGCTACTCCCATAGGGAGCGCTGGTCGCGCACCCTATGATTATTTTTACGTCATACTGTGTGTTGATGACATCCACACTCGAAGCTTATGGTGACACCGCGTTATGAAATTTCCCTACAAAGAGACTGCGTCTCCTGGGTCACCCGAATCATCTCCGTGATGACAAAATTCGGATGCTGCGCTTGCAGCGTGAAGATAAGACCTTAATAAGTCCTGGCAACGCATTTTCTACACACTACTAGAAATATATCCGTGCCAACAGGTGCGACGAACATGCCTTGACGGACGCATCGAGTGCTCACACCCGTATACTGGAATTCGACTCCTGTAAGACTTCTGTGGCTTGAGTCGAATTACACCAACACGTTTCCGGATTCGAGTCCAGGGACTCGAGTTCGAGTAGATGGCGTTGTTTTACCCTAAGGTAGTTAACTGATACCGATACATCAGTTAAATAAGGCATGCACATCAACAATCCCTACGACATAAACAAAGCAGTCAAAAACATACTCAGTCATGCACTCGAAAGGATTCATAAAGTCCCCAGTCGAATCTTCGATTCCACTAGACACTCAGGGGCTACTGACATGGGTATACCCTACAGGTACTCGAGCTTGGTATATACGGTCTGAATACAGTGGAAGCCCACGGTGTCGCCAAGGCCCAAATGAAGAACTCGAGTAACCTACGGACTCTCGATTGCTTGAAGAACAAGAAGAATCAAAGATAGAAAGTTCAAAGGGGAAAACCCTAACCTGTAACCGAGTCGACATGCTACCCGAGACCTAGCCTATCTATATAAAGGCTAGGAGGGGCGGCAAGGAGGACGCACGCAACCCTAGTTTCCACAACCCTCACCAGATTGCATCTGCGCACCATTGTAATCCTCGATTCCTTTGATAATTCCACGAGCAGACAAGCAGGAGTAGGGACCTCTGCGAGGCCTGAACCTAGGTAAATCTTTGAGTCCCTTGTGTGCTTGTTTGCTACCCGATAGATGTCTCCAGCGCTCCCTCCTTCTCCAAAACCCAAGTCCATAACAATGGGCATTGATGAGTTAAACCCTTGTCACCTAGTGTCTCCAACCTTTGCGATTTCTCATACAATAGGAGAATATGTATTTTATTAAATTATACTCTATCATGTTTCAACCAAGCATTGTTTCAGATATCACAGTATCTTCTACACATGATGGTTTCTGAAACATTTTTCAGCTCCTAGATAACATTGATATTAAAAAAATCAACATCAAGAATCATGGAGGCAAGCATGCCACTTAGATACTAACACTAGAATTTGTTACTCTTGATCCAATACTATTTATTGAATTTCATGGAGTAACTGAGGTTTTTCTTAAAGTGCAATAGTTCTTTAAACTTTAGATTGAAACTCATAAAATAATACGATACCAGTTTGTAAAGTATAATTCCAGAATTTTGTAGTTATATTATCTCAATTATAGCTAAACACAAGGTAGTAAACGAATGCCAGTGACTACAATGAACTATGCAAATTAACTTTGATTTAGTTTATGATAAATTGAGTTCAAATTAATCCAAATTACTAAATGAACTCCCACTCAAAAACGACATCCTCTAGTCATTTAAGTGATTACATGAACCAAATTCACTATACCACGACCGATCATCACGTGAGGTGGTGCAGCTGCAATGGGGAGCATCATATGGACATCATATCATTCATATGACTCATGATTTACCTTTCGGTTCATGTTCCGAGGCCATGTCTGTACATGTTAGGCTCGCCAAGTAAGAACCTTAGTATTCACGTGTGTAAATCTGGCTTACACCCGCTATATGTGAACGTAGATTCTATCACAACCGATCATCACGTGGTGCCTAAAAACAACGAATTTTCTTAACACTTCATACTAAGGAAGAATGTGGGCCCCTAGATTAATCCTCCGAGAATCCCTGTTATGCATACACCATGATCCCATGATCAGTTCCATCCGGGTACCAAACCCTGATCCCCTACGGATCGTGGGTCGAGTAACCGATCAAGACTCTCTGGATGCTCACTCCAATAAAAGTGCCTACCCTATGAGTGTTTTCCCCTCAACACCGGGATGCCCTATATAGTTCCCAAGCCAACGGGAGCACTTTTTCCAATGCACAAAGTGTGGGCTTTTAATGAGGGGCTCATAGTAACGCGTGGAGGCCCGTAGACCCTTCGTTACTTCTCCAAGTCGATGTCTCACATGGACCTTTATAGGAGAAGACCCACCCACTAGGGATTTTATTTTATTCCCCTGTAGTCGTTGCGAGGTAGTTTATACCAGAATAAACAAACTTCAAATCCAGCGTTGTCCCAGTAATGTGGTTGCACGGGTTAATTGTTCTAGCAAAACTGCAAAGAACCGGGTGCGTTTTCGTAAACCTTTTTCCTCCATCTTTCCTTCATTGTTTTGTCAATCAAAATCCTTTTTATTTCCTCAAACATCTCTTGGTAGGTCAAACCTCACCAAGGTTTTTCCATAAACATTTTGTGGAACTTTTTTGGGGGTCTTCCCATCCTCCCATTTTACTTCGGCTAAAACATGGTCTCCAAAGGGGTATGGTGTTATACACCATCTACCATACTAGGGGAAAATTGGTGTCATCAAGGGGGTTATACTTAGTAGTACAAGGGTGTAATGGTATTGGAGGAGCCAAGCCACTACTACATATACATCATCATATAGTAAAACAATGTAGTTTTCATAAAACAGTAGGTAAAACATGCGTAAGTAAAATAGTAGGGCAAGGCTTATGAGCAAGAAGGTGGCTTGCCTAAGATCATCAAACTGGCAAAAAAATGTCCCTGGACTTTTCCTTATAAAACCATAATAACCAATAATAATAAACAACTTCTTCTAGTCTCCAATATAATCGCATCTATCGTCGATATGGATCACATGCAAGAAAACAAAGGCCACAATCAACACCAGGCACACAAACAACAATACCATACAGAAAGTAAACATTCAACACATTATTCACTTCAGTAGGTTTTGATATATTGAGTTTATAGCAATTGGGAATACTCTATTTGCGTTGGTGGAGTTTTGTTTATGATTTATGTGGCATACTTCACTTAATTAAGGAGCTTAAGTCCAAGGCTTGGTTCTTTATAATGTCATTATATAAAAATTATACCATCAGATAGGTAATGGTAATATGAAGCCAACAAAAGTGGTTTCACTATTTTATCAATCTCCTTTGATTTACTATGGATTTTCTAGTGATAAAAGCTCTAGTTTTAGGAAATAATTCACAGAAAATATCTGTGGTTCCAAAAAATATTTCCCCTTAGGGTTAAGTAGGTTTTGATGGACTGGTTCAGTGAGAGTTGGAATCCCTCCAAAATATTTACCAGAATGCCCTTAAGAAAATCCCAAAGTCAGTTTTGTATCTATTTTGTATTTTTCACCAGATTAAATCTATAGAATATTTTGATGTTATTCCAAAGGCACAATCTAGGTATTTGAAATATCTTTATTTAGAAATTGGAATCACTCTATTTGGATTTACAGAACTACTGCAATGATTTTATTAGTGAAATAACTATGCCCATAACAGTTTAATTCATAATAAATCAACAAGAGCTTAATAAAATTTGAGCTTCTAGGGTTTGATAAATATGAGGGTTTGTGACATCTCAGAGTTGGAATTTGGTTGGCATCACTCCTGGTAAGACCAGAAGAATTTTCTAACGGCAGAAATGTCCTGTTTTTGTTATTTTTGTTACTGGCAAACTAGGAAACAAAGTAGGGTTAGACCAATGTGGCATGCTGGGCATACTAGATACCT
Source organism: Avena insularis (assembly GCA_023614405.1). Lineage (NCBI taxonomy): Eukaryota > Viridiplantae > Streptophyta > Magnoliopsida > Poales > Poaceae > Avena > Avena insularis. The sequence continues at coordinate 251,902,117 of CM042696.1, forward strand.
TTCATCACCTGAAGGTTTCATTCTAAAAGGAGTTGCATAACTCACTTAAAGAATTTATTTGCAAAAAGGACACATTTAGGTAGATGATTTATCATGTTCAAACTAGACATAAACTTGGTGAGCCAATTGTCCTGCATGTTGAGGAAGACACTCAGGAAGACTAAAAATTTTAGATCCGGGAAAAAGGAGTTGTTTACATTTTCTTTGGCATTTAAAGTAGGAAGCTAACTAGCAGATCTAGAGGAAAAATAAAGAGAAAAAGGACAGAGGGTGTTCCTGGCCTAGATCTAATCGGAATCGGGGGAATAGCGCCGGGCTGGCCCATTTCAGCACTAGGGGCAGCACGCGCGGCACGACTTTGAACCCGGCAGGTCGGACCCACCCGTCAGTGGGGCGGAGCATCGAAGCGGTACAGGGGATCCTGACCCATGCGATCAAGTGCTGATCGACGACCAACGCTCATCATCGAGCTCGCGATGGTGGCAACGAGAGGAAACCCTAGCGGGCGACGGCGGGGTAAGGGAGGCCCACAAGAGGGACATAGCGGTGTCGGGGGGGGGGGTGCAGGGTGACACAGCTCTTCAGGGCGGTCCCGACGAGGGGCGGCACGAGGCAGTTCTCCGTCGGTGAGGGGCTTGCGCAAGGACGACCGGAAAGTAGCTTCAGGAGCTCGCCAGCGAGGTGGTTCTGGACGTTCCTAAGAAGAGAGGGAGACACAGTTAGAAACATGGGATCGAGGGAAGCTCAGTATGGCCACATGCAGTGAGAGAGGGGCAAGGGAGAAGGGGCTACGCTAGATTTTTGAAGGAAGGCGAGAGCTCTCCTTTCCCTTCTTCGGGCCAGGACGGAGCATGGGAGAAAGAGGGGTGCTAGGGGCGGTCAAGTGAGAGGGAGAGGGAGCAAATTAGTTGAGAGAGGGGCGCTGTGGTGGCCAAAGGCCTTATATTCCAGGGATGGGGTGTTCTATGGTGCACCGGGCTTAGGCTCGAGCTAGAGAGGGGATGTTCTTCTAATTCGTCGATGGAGGCGGTGTAGAGGATGGTGTGGGGCCACTTGAGAGCAGAGGAGGGTTGAAGAGGTCGTAGACTGCCAGCTTTTCTTCTCCTTCTTTATTTTGGCCATAGGGAGAAAGTGGATGGAGGAAGGGCTAGGGCTAGCCATTGGGTGAGAGGGGAGGTGGAGGCACTGCTGTGGGTCCAGCAACTCGACTAGTAAGGGAGAGGGAGCTTGCTGAGACTGCTGCACTTATTTACCAAGATCTTAAGGGATATGCTATTTCTCTCATTCTCTCTAAGCTTCCAATAGGTAGAGGACAAGGGAGAGGGCTGCTTCTACAGTGGTACACGACCAGGGGTGTGATGGGTGGTGGAGAAAAGTGCTGGTCAAGCTTTGATGATGGTTGGAGGTGGTTTGATTAGTGAATTTTGATTAGTTTGCATAATTGGTCAAATCAAGGGTTATGAAGGAAGTACATAGATGTAGTCTTTATAAAATGAGGGAGTGGTACTAGTGGATAGACATCGCCAAGGTATCTCTCCTAGAATTATTTGAGATTTTTCAAAGGAGTTTTAGTCCACTTAAATCCATTTATTCAAAAAGTGCAGAAGTAGTTTCTAGAATCATATTTGATATTTTTACATTGGACATGATTGGTTTTTGATGTGAGATGGTCCTAAATACCATATCACACATTGGGGAATTTTTTTGGAATTTATTTCAAGGGAAAAGTATTTTTAAGCTATTATTTCTCCTTTCTGCCATTTAAGAAAAAGGGCAAAAAGAAATAATAAAGAATCTCAAAAATATTTATTTTTGTGATGAGGAGGTAGGATATGATATATAGGCATCAAGTGTGCCTTAAGTTTAGGATGTGTTTTGGATATAAACAATCTTTTCCTTTATTGAGGTGATTTTGGGATTTTTGGAAAAGAAAGGATTTAATTGTTTTTGGGACAAAAAAATTATTGATATTATTTTATAAATATTTAGATCTAAGGTAGATGATGTACATATGTTGTATATACCAATTGTAAGCTTGGGGTTTTGGAATTTCAACTTGATTTGGAAAGAAAGCAAGAGATATAGGATCTTAGGCATTATTATTTTTATACCTTCAAAACATGGTTGAATCTTGGAACTCTATGTTCCTCTTGGGTCACGGGCTATATGGATAGATATACCAGGTTAGGTAGATCACCATGGTATAGAGGTTTGAGGTTGATCATGGTTGAGCTCTCCAGAGATTGATTCCAAACTTTGAATAAAATAAGGGTACCAAAGCAGATTATCAAATAGGCTTTAAAACATTGTGGGTTTTTGGAGCACAAGGATCCATGTGGAACAAGTGAAGTAGGTATTGCAAGACCTTTATGAGTAGAACACAATCATGCATATAGTTGGACGGAAGAAGATAGGATGAAGGTCTGAGCTTCTGACCAAATAGGCTAGTTGATAAGATTTGTAGAAAAAGTTATTTTCTTGCCTCCAAAACCATCAAGCACAAGTGGGTAAATAGGTGATCTAGAGAAGGGAAAGAGTGGACCTTGGTAGTCCTTAGGATGGTCAACAAGATGGTTCAAGTGCATTACCAAAAAGGCACAAGGGCTGAGAAAGAGAGACACTCAAAGAAGTGATGTTGAAATAGTTTCCAGACTTGGTCAAAATTTAGCAGATTTAGGGTTTTTGACTAGAATATGAGTGGGGATGTTTTTGAGGGTTTGCAAGGTATCAAAGCATCATCAAGTGGATGATGTTGAAGTGTGGATTGGGTAGAATATATCCATGCTTGATATTGGTCTTCATTGACATGGAAACTTCTAGAATGGATCACTTCAGAATAGATCTGGTTAAGGGTTTTAGATGATCACCTAGTGGCTAAAGATAAGATCCATCTTGTATTCTTGCTTAGGGTTTGGGGATTTTAAAGTTTATTGATCCTAGAGGATGAACTCCTAGAGTATCTCATACTACTTCTAAGCAATCAAGTCAAGTAGAAGATCAAGGCAACTCATTTTACAAACAAATCAACTACTACTAGGGTTACCATCAAGCTTAGCTTGAGGTAAGGATGGGAAATTTTGAAAGGTTGGAGTTTGAATAAGGTAAGAGTCCTTGGTATCCCTACTAAGAGTAAAATTCAAAAGTTTTATACAAGGTTTTGGAAATCCTAGAGGTAAGAGTAGTTGAAGGTTCTGTCTTGAAAACATAAGGAGATTATAGCTCTCCATAGTTTTGTCAATAGAAGCTAATAAAATAGTTTTGGTTACAGAAGTGTAACATCCCAAAAACTTTAATCCAAGTGATCAGGATCAAATCTACCCAATTTAGGGTTAACAAAAACTTTTTCTGTTAAAAATCTTTAAGCATTCATATGTGTGTGCATTTAAAATAGGAGTTGTTTTGAATTGCCATGATCGAGTGATATCTTGGTTGTAAAATGACTCTAAGGTGAATTACACATCATCTAGATCATCCCCAAGCAAATCCCAAGGAAGAAGAATTCAAAAAGAATTAAATAAGGAAATGGTCACTTCGCCATTTTAATCACCTAGCCCACTTTGGCTATTCCTAGCACTCAAATTCAAACAGAAACAATTGTGGATCTTTGCACCCCTTGCTAGTACAAGTAGTGATGTGACAAGGCCCACTTTGTGTCATCCCAAAAACATTCAAACTCTCATTTTAAATGACATTTGAAAATTGAATCTGGTTCATATGTCTAGATACCACTTTTCCAAAAACCACTCAAATGAACTCCATTTCAAAATCCCAAGAAAACCTAGAAGCTTAAGCATAAGATAAACCACTCCACCAAAAATCATCTCAAAATTTAAATAAAAGTTTCATGCGGCCATTTGGTCGAACAGGTGGCAGGCAAGATTTTTCGGCCTAACTAATACTGTTTATGGATTAATGCATTGTCGAGTTTTTGGCCTCCATTTGGTTCCCCTGTCTCCCCTAGCTCTAACCAAACCCTCACCAGCCTACCCCTTAGCTGAGCAGATTCTTGCGCCGCCCATTTTAGTCACCACCGGTAGCATCGCAGCTCGTATGAACCGCGCCTCAACACCAGACTGCGCACGCCACTCCGCCTTGAACCCACCGCCCGCCAGACACGGCCGTGCACCACCGCACGACCCACAAGCCAGGAGCACCGTCGAGCACCGCCTCTGTCTCCCAGAGCGCGGGAAGCTCTCGACCGTTAGCCACCGCCCCTAGCATCGCCATTACACTGTAGAGGACAGCCAGTAGACCACACACTGTCCGCCTACCTCGCCCATGCTGGTAGCCCCCTATACCGTCGTCACCGACGAGCTCCGCCCACACCCTTCGGTCCCCTCGTCGAGCCTATATAAGCAAGCATCCCCAGCACCATTTCTTCACACCATTCCACTCCCCTCTCTCCACTGATCGTTTCCCCTCTCTTGCCGGAGCCGCTCGAGCAGCGCATCACCGGAATTCCGCCGGAGGTAGCCGCTGCTGAGGAGGAGAAGTTGCAGTCGATTTCGTCCACCTCAGCCCCTACCGCGACCTTGCCTAAGTCCACCGTCATCCACCAGTTTGTTTGCCGGCCTCGCCACACTAGCTGGAGCCCTGGTACGTCCCCAGTAGAACCCCATTGACCGCGTTAGGGTCCAATTGGGCAATGAAGGCCAACTAATCTTCGAGAGGGATTTGGATGCACTGTCTGAGTTCTTGGAGCGTCCTCATCCGGAATTTCTTGGAGCTCAACTCCCGGGTCCACCAGGAGGAGATTTACAATGGCTAGTAACTGCGAATCTTTGAGGCAAGATAGAAGCACCAGTATCTGGGACGATTCAGTTCTCCGTGAGAGAGGACAACTGGCTAGATGGATTTGAGAGGGCAATGCATGAAGCTCTCGCATGTCTGTGTGCCCTGAGTGTCAACCTAATCCAAGGAACCCGCTTTGTTCACTATGGAAGGCGTGATTCCATGGGAATGCTGCTAGAGATGCCAAGTCACCCAATAATGAAGCGTCAAGTGGAGAACCTCGACTTCCTACCGTACGACGGATAGAAGGCGTTGGACAATGCTAGAGAGCTCGCCAACAACAACCTCGCCATTGCCGCCCAGAAGGCCCAGACTTTCTCACTACTCGTCAAGGATCGTCAGTCTCTTCGCTATCAACACGCAAAGAAGGATCGCACCATCGACCGTCTTTGCAAGAAGGTGGCTGACCTTGAGAAGACCATCAAGGAGAAAGAAGCACAAATTACAGCAAAGTAAGAAGAAGAGGAAGGTGAAGATATCCAAGGGGATATTGACTCCTACCTCAGCAATTATGATGACTATCTAGAGGAGGATGCCATGGACTTCTACACCGACGATGATGACTCTGACTTCATCGATGATGAGTAGATGCACTAGAGCACTATCGTAGAGTGAGGAGTAGCGGTCCCATTGTATCGTAGCTTACAGAATGGTTCTTAAAACCATATGTTTTCCTTTGATGTTGTGGTGTGTGTGTGTTTGTATCGTGTGCTTTGCTTGAATGAATGAAAAGAAGTTAGTTGCAAAACCTGAGTCAAACTCAAAGTTTTAGCTTTGAAATAAAAACCATGAACCTTAGAACTTTCCCTCTTACCCCTTTATCTACCTCAATCTTCAGATGAATCGTGGAAACCAAGGAGGGAGCAGCTCATCGCAAGATCCAATGTTGCAGATTCTGCAAACTCTCATTGCAGACCGGGAAGCAAGCAGTGCAGAGTGCCAAGTTAATCTAGCAACACTGCAGCAGATTGCCCAGATGGCTCACAACAATCAGAACCATGGAAATTATGATCATCATGGATCCAAACTCAAAAACTTCCAGAACACCAATCCCCCAATCTTTAGTACTTCAGAGAACCCATTGGATGCTGATGACTGGTTGAAGACAATGGAGAACAACTTAGAAGTAGCAGGAGTGGATGCCAATGAGAAGGTTCTTTTTGCCACCCACTATTTGGCAGGAGATGCAAGAGCATGGTGGAACAGCATCCGCACAATGAACCATGGTCAAGTGATGACATGGGAAGCCTTCAAAATCAAGTTTAGCCGCACCCACGTGCCGCAAGGTCTAGTCACCCGAATGAGGGATGAATTCAGAGATTTGAAGCAAGGCAGAATGACTGTAGTGGAGTACCGTGACAGATTCTTGTCCTTAGCTAGGTATGCACCTGATGAGATCAACACGGAGGCTAAGAAGAAAGAGAGATTCCTGAACGGACTGCATGATGAGATGCAGACTGTCCTCGTCAACATCCGTTTTGAGGATCTCGAAGAGCTAGTCGACTCTGCCATTCAGATGGAAGGGAAGATTAATCAGGAAAACGACAATCACAAACGTCGTATGATGCAGCAAACTGGATCCAATAGTCACCAGAAGTATCGTCCCAACCCTTCTGTAGGATATGCCCCGCGAAACAATCGACCCCAATGTCTCGCCCAAGCTACCCCAACCATAGCGGGGGAAATGTGAAGTCTGGTGGAAACAACAATCACCCCGTTAAAGCCAGCAATTTCAACCGTGCACCTCCCAAGGGCAACAACAACACTGCACCAAGAACTGGAAGTAATGCTGTGCCCGTGGCAGCGAAAGACAAGTCTCAGATTGTTGGGTCCGTAGCATAGAAAACAAAAAATTTCCTACGGTGTGAACTACACGCCAAGATCTATCTACTAGGTACAAAGCAACGGGTGGACATACATCCAATGAGAACTTACCCTCGTAGACAACGAGCTTTGTTAACGAGTAGGAACTCGTGGTTGATGTAGTCGTACACTTGCCGATCTCAAGATCGTGAGGAAGTCCAGCAGGTCCGGCTCCAGCACGTCCATCAGATCCAGCTCCAGCAGCACCAAGTCCAGCACCGCAAAGCAGCGGTGCATCCGTGATCGCACACACGTCCGGTACCCCGACAACCTCCATCCCTCGCTCCAGCAAAGCAGCGGCGACAACTCCTTTCCAGATAAAGCCACCGGGAACATGTATCTCGCTAATCCGAGACCATGGGGGAATAATACTAGAGGGGGAGAGAGATCCTTCACAAGGAGGTGTGTGTGAGAAGTGAGGAGGGGGTGGCCTTTTATAGGAGGAGGGGGGTGCCCCTCCTTCATGGCCGGCGCATGGAGGGGGTGACCCTTCACCTCCTCCATTCATGTGGTGGTAACCCCTCCACATTAAAATGCCCCTTCACATTCTCTTTTAAAGTCTCCACTTTAAATGCATTAAATTTCTCCAAATTTAATGCTCTCTCATTTAATAAAACTCTTTTATTATTTTTATTCAGAATTTTGTTAATTACTTTAATTAACAAACATTCACATAAAACCCCCTGCAACATTTCAATATTACATGCAGAACCAATTTCAACATTTTCACCCGAAACAGTTTCGGTGTCTATTGAAATAATTCTAGCGCTTTCTTAAATCTTTATCTGAAACATATTTGCTCCAAATGGTGTCGGTGTCCCTTAAGTGTGTCACCCTATGGTTCGCGAATAATGCAGACATGATCGAGACCCCTCTCCGATCAATAATCAGCAGCAGGACCTGGAGATCCATACTGACTCCTACACATTCAACGATGACTTCTGTGATCGTGAGAACCTTTAACGCTAGTAACTAAAACCCTTTGTCCCACGATATATTACATGTCCGAGATTCGATCATCGGTATCTCCATACCTAGTTTGATCTTGTTACCGACATGCACTCTTTTCTCGTTCCCGTGATATAACATTCTAGTGATCACATCACTTGCTTGCAAGCTATTTCAATGTGATAGCACCGAGAGGGCCCAGAGTATATCTATCCGTCATCGGGATGGACAAATCCCACTCTTGATCCATGAGCCTCAACATAACACCTTTGTAGCACTGAACCCACCTTTATAGTCACCATGTTACGGTGTGACGTTTGATGTTATCAAGATACTCTTTCAGTGTTAACAATTAACATGATCTCATGGTCTAAGGATAAAGATTACTTCATATGATATTATAGCGATATAAACATAATGACTTTGATCGTAATGCTATACTTCGGATGAATGTTCATCACATCGTTCCACCAATGGTGTGACCTTGTTATTAACAACATCCAATGTCCATGATCAGGAAATCTTGATCATCTTGTTAATCAACAAGCTAGTCTATAAGAGAGGCATAACTAGGAACCCTTTTTGTTTATTAAACACACATGTATTGATTTTTTGATCAATACAATTCTAGCATGTAAAATAAACATTTATCATAAACATGGAATAAGATAATAATCACTTTATTATTGCCTCTCGGGCATATTCCCTTCAGTCTCCCACTTGCACTAGAGTCAATAATCTAGTTTGAAAAACTTTGCGTATTGAACACCTATGGCTTTCTAGTGTTGCATATACGCTATTGCTAGTGGTTAACATAATCTCTAGATCTGACAGTTTCAGGCCCGTGTGTATTTGCATGTCTTTGCATCTCTACGCATCACTCATTCTCAAATGAGATGGCATTGTATAGATTTGGTCCTTTGGTGAGACCTTTAGTTCGTTCGACTCAAAATATGTTGATATTATTGTCACACAATATATATTCATAGTATTAGCCCACTTTGAACCACACCTAGTTTGATAACAAACTACTTAACACAAATGCCCTCCTTTGCTGCTTCTATAGCAGTCATATACTTAGCCTTTTGTTGTAGTATCCGTCACAATGTCTCAACTTTGGAACTCATCCAAATCCATCATGGAACATCCTTTCCATTACATTGTGCCACCCATAGTCTAAATTGAGATAAATTTAATTTGTATCTTGTGACAAAACTAGTATCAATGTAACACTTTACAATGAACTACCTTTAACTATTTGTCACTTATACATTATATATTCTTAGTTCTTCCAAAGCTCATAAGAATATCTTTACTATTGTCCAATGATCATCTTATGAATCATTCTGGTATATGCTCATAACATTTAGAGCATAGGACATTTTGGATATATACATATCATGGTATAATCGATCAAAATCTTCATGTGATTTTACTCACCAAGTGTTGAAACACTTGAATTTTGATACAATCCTTTCCATGCAGCAAGAACCTTTCTTGTTGTTTCCATATTGAACCCTTTCAATATCTCATATATGTATGTCTGGCACAACCATATTAGCGCCTTAATCTATCCATATAGATATTGATGCCTAATATTCCGGGTTTTCCCAAGTCTTTCATCGAAATCTTATTTTAATGAAATTCTTAACTTGTGTCAATACAAGATACATCATTTCCAATCAACAATATGTCCTGTACATAATGTATTAGAAATATGTCTCAGTGCTCCCACTTAATTTTTTGCAAATGCAAGCATCTTCATCATCTCCGATGAATTTAAACTCTTTTAACAGTTTCATCATGGTGAAGATTCCAACTCCACTATGCTTACTTCAACTATTGAAGTTTACATGCCCTTTTAACACCCTTTGAATTAACAAAACCCTTCGGACCATGTCATGTACATGTCCTAGGTTACCGTTCTATTAGAAGAACCTTGTTTTGTTTATTCAACTACCATATACCAAATTATATGTAGTGGTTGCTACATTAATCCGTCAAGACTATATATCGCTATGAAAGATCAAATCTTGTCATAGTCAACTCCTTGAACATTGTCGTAAACTTCTTTCCAACATGTTGACTATTTCATAGATGTTAAACATCCATGTCTTATTTCTTTATAGATCCAAACAGGACCGATAGGCTTCACGCCTTTCCGGAGGGTCTTCCAAGTTTAGAAACTTGTTTTCTCGTGTATGGATACTATCACGGATTATATGACTTCTAGTCATTTTATGGAGTCAGGGCCCATCATCGCTTCTTTGCATGTAGTCGGTTCATCATTGTCAAAACAATAACGACTTGCTTATCAAATCTTACTATTTGATTCTTACCGACCCACGTGGTTCTATAGGAACTCTAATCTTCGAGATCACACCTTTTGTAATCACGAGAGCCATGAGCATTGTGGCCGCCACCAGGACATTTTCCGGCGTTGCGCTACTTAGCACATATAGCTAAGGTTCAACAACCTTATCAAAGTTCTATTGTCCTCCCACTTAACTTTTCACGAAAAATTCCTTCTCAAGAAACTTGACATTCCAAGTAACAAACTCTTTTGTCCTCGGTGTTATGGAGAAATTCCCAAAAAATTCTTTGGGATAACCTACAAAGACGTGCTTATCCGACTTTCGTTGTAAACATTTTACTTATGCATAGCATACCAAAATTTAAGAAAAGACAATTCGGGTTTTATCCCAAACCATAATTCATATGGTGTCATTTCAATGGATCACGATGGTGCTCTTTTCGATTAAGCGGTAGTCTCTAAAGCTTCAATCCTTAAAACATAATGGCACTTTTATAAATGACACCCTTGATCTTACCATGTCAAACATGGTTTGATTTCATCTCTCAAATATGCCATACTCCTATGGTTTATCGGGAAACACAAATCATGGAACAATTCCTCAATTCTTAGGTGTTTTTGCTAAACATGTAACTCAAATATCTTCCTTTTTGATCGAATCATAAACTCTTTATTTTCTTGTTACAATGATTTTCAACTTCATCTTGAAAGTCTTTGAACAACTTTCAAATGTTTCATACTTCTTCCTTATTAAGTAAATATACAGATATATTCACTCAAATTCTTGAAGAAAGCATATGAAGCAAAAAGATCCATCGCATATGGCTACACATAATGGACTTATGCACATCAGCATGCACAATTTCCAATAAGCTAGTCATCTGTTCCTCTTTGGCTTATGAACAGAGTTTCAATTATCTCGAGGAAAGTCTCACATGCGTCAATTGATCAAAATCAAAGACTCCAAAAATCCATCAACATGGAGTTTCTTCATGTTTTCTTTCCAATATAATTTAAACATCGATGTCACTTCATAAGTGATCTTTCAATCATTTGTCTTGCGACATTTTAGCAATAGTGTTTATGGATGTGATTTCTCCCACTAGACTTGTAAAAGTTCATCCATCCTTTATGGAATACGGTAATTATTTGAACAACCATTGTTCTCATAATACCGGAACAAAATAACAATTATTTAAACAAATCTTGAAGGCTTGGTTTGATGACAACGAAAAACACAATAACACTTTATTTGTTTTCGATGAACATCATCACTCATTCTTTTGCTGGTTACTTAGGCCATTGTAGTTCATGAATTGCGTTGTCCTGTATGGCACTTCATACCAACCAATTCGGTATCCAATACCGGTATCCAATACCTAAGAACCACATTGTTTAACAAGCAAGGAATATAGCCATAACATGTATATCTTCCATATACCTAAGTTGGACATCTCCAACCTTTTATTTTTTGCCAAATATTTTATAGATTCTCTTTCAGCAATTCCTTTTCTTTTAAAAGAATCTATCAACATCAATTGTGGTGTCATTCACATGACACATAGTACAAAGCGTATATAGTCAAATACTAATACCTTTGGACTTGCACTTTGAAGTGGATCACCATCATCAAATGTTTGGTGTTCTTTCAAAAATCCATTCTTTAGTAATCTATTAGTGTAGTAAACATTTTACTTACATCTTCTATTCATCCTTATCATGACAACTTTCATGATCAAGCTACTATAGCCTATAAGGAAGAATCGCGAGTATAATATCAGTTCCCAAAACCTTTTTGGTAGATTCGGATGCCTAGCATCTCCATCCTTCACAAATTCTCATACAATATGAGAACATGTATTTTGCTAAATTATACTCTATCATAATGCAACCAAAAACATTGTTTCAGATATCACAATATCTTTCACACATGATGGTTTCTGAAACAATTTCCAGCTCTAATATAATCTTGATATTAAAACAACCTTTTGAATATCAATAATCATAGAGGCAAACATGATACTTTAGATACTAACATTGGAATTCTTACTCTTGATTTAATACTACTTATTAAACTTCATGGAGTAAATAGAGTTTGCTGAAAGTTTGCAATAGGACTTATAAACTTTAAATTGACATTCAAAACAATACGATACCAGTTCATAAAGTAAATATCCAGAATTCTGTAGTTCTATTATCTCAAATAAAAACTAAGCATAAGGTAGTGAACAGATGCGAATGACTACAACAAATTATGCAAATTCACTTCGATTTAGTTTATGACAAATTGAGCTCGACTAATCCAAATTAGAAATGAACTCCCACTCAAAAATGACATCCCTCGTGCCTTTTTGGTGATTACATGAACCAAATCCACTACACCAAGTCCGACCATCACGTGAGTCGGTGTAGCTTCAAAGGAGAGCATCAATATGGTCATCACATCAACTATATGACTCATGCTTAACCTTTCGGTCCGTGTTCCAAGGCCATGTCTGTACATGCTAGGCTCGCCAAGTAAGAACCTTAGTATTCGCGTGTGTAAAACTGTCTTACACCTGTTGCATGAAAGCATAGAGTTGAGAACACCCGATCATCACGTGATGTCTCGAAACACGATCCATAGAACGGTGCATACTTAAGGAAGAACACATTTTATCTTGATATTTAAATGAGGGATCATCTTACAATGCTACAGAAAGCGCCAAACTAGCAGTATAAGATGCTAACATTTAATGTGTAAAGTGAGATGATATGGTACATGCATTTGATCTCTATCATTTGCATCGTGGTATGATCTCTATCATTCCTTTGTGTGTAAGGCCAAGGTCTATGGAATTTACACGTTGACTGTGTTGTAAGAGTATCTATCATACATCTACTTACAACAATACCATATCAAGACACTAGCCCAGCAACGATCTAAACTAGACGCCTCTAATTTATCAATTGCAAGTTTTACGTGGCTTAGGGCTTTCGGAGATAGAACCGTTCTTACCTACGAACATGAACCACAACGAGGATAACTAACTTATTAGCAACTCGTTGTAAATCAGATATTGACTATAGTAGGAGAGACAGACACCCGCTAGCCACTTATGCAAGACAAGTTGCATGTCAGTCGTGGAACCGGTCTCATGTACGATGACATGTAAGGTTGGTCCGGGCCGCTTCATCACACTATGCCACCAATATCCAAAATACATGAAAGAAGCAATAACATGATCATCATCGCCCACATATAAACATATGTGTACTACCCGTGCAAAGAACCTACGCATAGATCCGGCTTTGATACCACTGTTGGGTCCGCAGCATAGAAAACAAAAATTTTCCTACGGTGTGAACTACACGCCAAGATCTATCTACTAGGTAGAAAGCAACGGGTGGACATACATCCAACAAGAACTTACCCTCGTAGACAACGAGATTTGTTAACGAGTAGGAACTCGTGGTTGATGTAGTCGTACACTTGCCGATCTCAAGATCGTGAGGAAGTCCAGCAGGTCCGGATCCAGCACGTCCATCAGATCCAGCTCCAGCAGCACCAAGTCTAGCACCGCAAAGCAGCGGTGCATCCATGATCGCACACACGTCCGGTACCCCGACAACCTCCGTCCCTCGCTCCAGCAAAGCAGCGGAAGCAGCAACTCCTTTCCAGATAAAGCCACCGGGAACATGTATCTCGCTAATCCGAGACCATGGGGGAATAATACTAGAGGGGGAGAGAGATCCTTCACAAGGAGGTGTGTGTGAGAAGTGAGGAGGGGGTGGCCTTTTATAGGAGGAGGGGGGGTGCCCCTCCTTCATGGCCGGCGCATGGAGGGGGTGACCTTTCACCTCCTCCATTCATGTGGTGGTAACCCCTCCACATTAAAATGCCCCTTCACATTCTCTTTTAAAGTCTCCACTTTAAATGCATTAAATTTCTCCAAATTTAATGCTCTCTCATTTAATAAAACTCTTTTATTATTTTTATTCAGAATTTTGTTAATTACTTTAATTAACAAACATTCACATAAAACCCCTTGCAACATTTCAATATTACATGCAGAACCAATTTCAGCATTTTCACCCGAAACAGTTTCGTTGTCTATTGAAATAATTCCAGTGCTTTCTTAAATCTTTATCTGAAACATATTTGCTCCAAATGGTGTAGGTATCCCTTAAGTGTGTCACCCTACAGTTCGCGAATAATGCAGACATGATCGAGACCCCTCTCCGATCAATAATCAGCAGCGGGACCTGGAGATCCATACTGACTCCTACACATTCAACGATGACTTCTGTGATCGTGAGAACCTTTAACGCTAGTAACTAAAACCCTTTGTCCCACGATATATTACATGTTCAAGATTCGATCATCGGTATCTCCATACCTAGTTTGATCTCGTTACTGACATGCACTCTTTTCTCGTTCCCGTGATATAACATTCTAGTGATCACATCACTTGCTTGCAAGCTATTTCAATGTGATATCACCGAGAGGGCCCAGAGTATATCTATCCGTCATCGGGATGGACAAATCCCACTCTTGATCCATGAGCCTCAACATAACACCTTCGTAGCACTGAACCTAGCTTTATAGTCACCCTGTTACGGTGTGACGTTTGATGTTATCAAGATACTCTTCCAGTGTTAGCAATTAACATGATCTCATGGTCTAAGGATAAAGATTACTTCGTATGATATTATAGCAATATAAACATAATGACTTTGATCATAATGCTATACTTTAGATGAATGTTCATCACATCATTCCCCCAATGGTGTGACCTTGTTATTAACAACATCCAATGTCCATGATCAGGAAACCTTGATAATCTTGTTAATCAACAAGCTAGTCTATAAGAGAGGCATAACTAGGAACCCTTTTTGTTTATTAAACACACATGTATAGATGTTTCCGATCAATACAATTCTAGCATGTAAAATAAACATTTATCATAAACATGGAATAAGATAATAACCACTTTATTATTGCCAAAGATAGAGGATCTATTTGATCAGTTGACTGGAGCAAATGTATTCTCTAAGATCGATCTTAGGACTTGTTATCACCAACTTAAGATCCGTGCAATGGATATCCCTAAGACCGCCTTTACTACTCATTATGGATTATACGAGTATACAGTCATGTCTTTTGGATTAACCAATGCCCCTGCTTATTTCATGAATCTCATGAATAAGATCTTTATGAATTTTATAGATAAGTTTGTCGTTGTGTTTATCGACGATATCCTTATCTACTCCAAGTCAAAAGAAGAGCATGAGCAACATCTGAGAATCATCCTTGAAACCCTTAGAGAGCATCGGTTATATGCCAAGTTCAGCAAATGTGAGTTTTGGCTGAAAGAAGTAGGATTCCTAGGACATATTGTGTTTGCTGGAGGAGTCGCTGTTGATCCCGCCAAGATCAAAGATGTCGAAGAATGGGAAGCCCCAACCACTCAAACCCAAGTCCGTGCATTTCTCGGATTAGCGGGATATTACCGCAAGTTCGTAGAAGGATTTTCAAGCATCGCCAGACCCATGACCCAATTGTTGAAGAAGGACAAGAAGTTTGAATGGACCGACAAATGTGAAGCCAGTTTCCAAGAGCTGAAGAAGAGATTGATTTCAGCCCCAATATTGATCATCCCAGATATATCAAGAAGCCATTTGATGTGTATTGTGATGCATCCAAGATTGGTATCGGATGTGTATTGGTGCAAGAAGGCAAAGTTATCGCTTATCTGTCTCGACAACTGATGCAGCATGAGCAGAACTATCTGACCCATGATCTTGAGTTAGCAGCCGTAGTTTTGGCATTGAAGACATGGCATCATTATCTTATGGGTAATCGCTGTGAGATTTACTCACATCACAAAAGCTTGAAGTATATTTTCACTCAGAAGGAGCTGAATGAATATGAGGCAAATGAGATGGATAGAGTTAATCAAGGATTATGACCTTGACATTCACTATCACCCCGGCAAAGCCAATGTGGTAGCGGATGCTCTTAGCAGATTGCCGTGTAGGCTAAACACCATGATCAAGGAGAAGCAGCCAAGTTTGTATGAGGAGTTGGAGTAGTTTAGAACTGAGCTAGTTAGCAAAGGATTCTTAGCTAGCATTGAACTTCAACCCACTTTGATTAGCGAAATCAAGGAAGCCTAGAAGGGAAATGAAAGTATCGACGGAATCAAACGTCGTATTGGTACAGGAAAGGTACCTGGATTCACCGAAGACGAAGAAAGAGTTCTGTGGTACAAAGGCCGTATCTGTGTGCCAGCAGATTTGGAACTGAAGTAAGTTATCATGCAATAAGCTCATGATACTCTTTATTCTATCCACCCCGGAGGAACAAAGATGTATCAGGATTTGAAGGAGCAATTTTGGTGGCACAAGATGAAGAGAGAAATCAGGAGCTACATTGCCAAGTGTGATATCTGTCAAAGAGTCAAAGCAGAACATCAGAGACCCATAGGACTATTGCAATCCTTGCAAATTCCGGAATGGAAATGGGATTCCGTCGGAATGGACTTTATCACCGGTTTGCCTACTTCTAGTAGGGGAAATGACTCAATCTGGGTCATTATTGATAGACTGTCCAAAGTAGCTCACTTTATACCTATCAAGATAACCTACCAGAGTTCGAAGCTAGCAGAGTTGTATATCGCTAGAATTGTCAGTTTGCATGGAACCCCCAAGACCATAGTATCAGATTGAGGAACCCAATTTACCTCGAGATTTTGGCAGAAAGTCCAAGAAGGATTATGAACCAAGTTGAATTTCAGTACAACTTATCACCCGCAAACCGATGGACAAATTGAGAGAGTCAACCAAATCCTAGAAGATATGTTGAGAGCTTGTGTGTTGTAATATGGATCAAAATGGGAAGATTGCCTGCCTTTCGCAGAACTCTCATATAACAACAGTTATCAAGCCAGTTTGCAAATGGCACCATTTGAGTTCGTATATGGAAGAAAGTGTCGTACCCCTTTGAATTGGTCGCAAGTAGGAGAAAGTCAGATTTTTGGCCCCGACATTCTCCGAGAGGCTGAAGAGAAGCTTCACAAAGTCTGTGAGCATCTCAAGACCGCCCAATCCCGATATAAGAGTTATGCTGACAAGAGAAGGAGAGACCTGACTTTCAATGTCGGAGATTTTGTATATCTCAAGGTTTCACCATTGAAGGGAACCCAACGTTTTAGACTAAAAGGAAAGTTAGCCCCCAGATATATCGGACCCTTCAAGATTTTGAATCGTCAAGGAGAAGTATCGTATCAACTAGAACTGCCAGAGGAGATGTCAGCCATCCACAATGTTTTCCATATCTCATTACTTCGCAAATGCTTAGAAGTGCCGGAGAAGACCGAAGTTTTCAAGAACATCGATCACCGAGTTGTGGACATCAACAAGGATCTGACGTATCGTGAAGTGCCCATCCGTATCTTGGAGGAAGCCTACAGAACCACCAGGACCAGGAGTATCAAATTTCTCAAGATCCAATGGAGCAACCATACCGAAGAATAATCCACTTGGGAGCGAGAAGATTACATTAGGACTGAGTTCCCAGATCTCCTTAGTTCCTAGTTTTCTTTCTTAAATCTCGGGACGAGATTTTGTTTAAGGGGGGAAGGTTTGTAACATCCCAAAAACTTTAATCCAAGTGATCAAGATCAAATCTACCCAATTTAGGGTTAACAAAACCTTTTTTATTAAAAATCTTTAAGCATTCATATGTGCGTGCATTTAAAATAGGAGTTGTTTTGAATTGCCATGATTGAGTGATCTCTTGGTTGTAAAATGACTCTAAGGTGAATTACACATCATCTAGATCATCCCCAAGCAAATCCCAAGGAAAAAGAATTCAAAAAGAATTAAATAAGGAAATGGTCAATTTTGCCATTTTAATCACCTAGCCCACTTTGGCTATTCCTAGCACTCAAATTCAAACAGAAACAATTGTGGATCTTTGCACCCCTTGCTAGTACAAGTAGTGATGTGCCAAGGCCCACTTTGTGTCATCCCAAAAACATTCAAACTCTCATTTTAAATGACATTTGAAAATTGAATCTAGTTCATATGTCTAGATACCACTTTTCCAAAACCACTCAAATGAACTCCATTTCAAAATCCGAAGAAAACCTAGAATCTTAAGCATACGATAATACTGTTTATGGATTAATGCATTGTCGAGTTTTTGGCCTCCATTTGGTTCCCCTGTCTCCCCTAGCTCTAACCAAACCCTCACCGGAATACCCCTTAGCCTGGAGCAGCAGTTGCGCGCCGCCCGTTTTTGGTCACCGCTGGCCGAGCATGCGCAGCTCGCAGCAGACCGCGCACGCCGCTCCGCCTTGAACCCATCACCCCGCCAGACACGGCCGTGCACCGCCGTGTGACCCACAATTGCTAGGAGCACCGTCGAGCACCGCCTCTGTCTCCCAGAGCGCGTGAAGCTCCCGACCATTAGCCACCACCCCTAGCATCGCCATTACGCCGTAGAGGACCGCCAGCAGACCGTGCACCGTTCGCCTACCTCGCCCACGCTGGTAGCCCCTGTACCATCGTCACCGACGAGCTCCGCCCACACCCTTCGGTCCCCTCGTCGAGCCTATATAAGCAAGCCTCCCCAGTACCTTTTCTTCACACCATTCCACTCCCCTCTCTCCACTGATCATTTCCCCTCTCTCGCCGGAGCCGCTCGAGTAGCCCATCGCTGGAATTCCGTCGGAGGTAGCCGCTGTAGAGGAGGAGAAGTTGCAGTCGATTTCGTCCACCTCAGCCCTTGCCGTGACCTCGCCTGAGTCCGCCGTCGTCCACCAATTCGTTTGCCCTCCTCGCCGCACTAGCTGGAGCCCTGGTACGTCCCCAATAGACCCCACCGACCGCGTTAGGATTCAGTCTCGCCGGCAACGAGTTCGTCGTCGACGACGACCGTGGACCGTTAGATCTTGTTCTAATCATGTGGTCCTCAACGCACCATACCGATTCACGTTTAATGAGTCACTGACAGGCGGGACCCCCCTGTCAGCAGCCCTCAGTGCCGCGGAGTGTATACGGGCCGGCCCATGTAGTTTCCTGTGCTGACCCAGTAATTCAAATATATGTTTTTCTATTTTAATTAAAACCTAGTTCTGTCCCTTAGTTCAAAAATCAATTCAGAGAGTTTTACAAATCCAAATTGAGTGATTCCAATTTTGTTGGAATGGCAATGAAAATCTCTATCCAAGACCGTTGGATTTAAATCATTTAGAGTTAGAGATATTTCCTAGTAGAAATAACAAGACAGAAGCTTTTGCACATTCAAACATTTTTATAAAATCAACAAAAATCACATTTAAACATACCTATCGTAATATGTAATAATATTAAGGCTTGCATGAAGTGACCTTGGACTAGTACCAAAATAATGCTATATAGGAATTTCTAGTCACTTTAAATCTTGAATTATTAAACTTAAACTTATTAAAATATGATCCAACCTTTAAATCACATTTCCATATATTAGAATATGTGGTGATGACATGTGTCCACATGATCCCATATTTTAATTGGAGAATATTAAATCTTAGTTAATTTCGATGAGTAGAAATTACTTTCCTCAAATAAAATAAATGAAACTAGTTCATTAAACCTTGTGATGCTTGTGATGATAATAGATCATTAAATGTGTGCCTTAGTGTGCTAAGTAGACTAGTTAAGTATTGTTTGGTGATTATGTATTCCGTATGTATTTATAGATGATAGTACCAACCAAGTCTACAAGGAGGAGGAGTTCTACCAAGAAGAGGAGGAAGAGAATTTCAACCACTGCACCAATCAAGGCAAGCTAGCATTATACAAGTTAACCATGCAAGTGATTACTTGCAAGCCATCATTAACAATGCAAGCTAACACTTGCAAGTGTCTTAACTATGCACACTATTATTGGCAAGCTAACACTTGCTAGGTATCGACTGCGCACTTTCCTTCGCTCTTTCACAAGTAGATCACTCAGAGTGCTGGCTTCCCAGGGGTCATAGTAATCAGATATCTCTTCGCACTACCTGATTCTCACTCCCCCAACCATCTTTAGCAATGCAAGCTAACCCTTGCAAGATAGATAAACTATGCAAATGCCTTAAGCATGCTTTGGTTATGCCACTTGACTATTACCTACTCCAAGTTTTATTTACAAGCTTTACTCTCTTTACTTTACCAAAGTCCTTTACTTGTTTAAAGGTAGCATAAAGAGTATAAAACTTAACCTATCTAGTTAGACTTAGATGTCATTCTATGGCATGAGATTGAGATTAGCATCCCACCTTAGTGAACACTCTTAACTTAGTAGTTGGAACTAAACCAAAACTTGATTCACTTTAGATGGGAATACTTGGTGAAAATGATTTGTGAAAACCTTGGAATGATGAGTCATTCTATTGAAATGTTTTGACATGTGTTGAGAAACACAAATGGTTTATGATGATGATGAAAATGTTGAGGCATGAGCCTTAACCCTTTTATAAAAACTGATGGTTGGGTTCGGATGCGATACCATTCCAATTTTACCGTACAACCACAATACCTGAATTGGGTAAGGCTTAGCCAGAAGTTTATATGCATTAGTATTAGTTCCCTCACGGGAGAGGTCTGAGCTGAGGCTACCTCTCAATGTGGTCCACCTATGCAGTGACCAAAATGACATATGGTCATGGTTGGGAGGCCATGCTCATAGGAGAGGTGCTTATACTAGGGTGTGTAAAGGAAAGGTTATGTTTGATTATCTGCATACTAAGTATGATGATTCAGGGTTATCCCTGTCAGATGTATCGAATCTTGTGGTGAAAGTGTACCACCTCTGAAGAGCATCAAACTATTCGAATAGTCAGCGTCATGATTATGGACAGATTAGATGGCCATACTGTTCCGTTGTCAGATGTTTCCAAAACGACTTATGAAATGAATTGTGACATGACTTGACCATAACAAAGTTGTGACTATGACAACTAAGTTCCCACTTAGGTGTTTTCAAACTTTATTTTATCTTTCTTTGTTTCTGAACTCAGCTTAGGTTTCAAACTTAACTTTACAAATAAACTTAGAGTTAGCATTTCCTACTAGAACTATCTTACTTGTTAGTGGTAGTTTGCGAGTACTTAAAGAGTACTCATGGCTTTGTCCCTAGCTATTCCCATGGCCAGACTATGAAGGGGATTACCACGATGAAGGACAGCAGGATGGCTATGATAACTAGGATCATCTCCCATCGTCAGCATTGCCTGTGACTCTGAAGATGGACCCCACCGCTACGCTATTTATTCCGCTACTGGATTGTATTAAGACTAGATCATGAGATCCTCTATTTGTGTAAGACCTTATTATGGTTTGTAATGGATGATGTACTGTGATATCCAATCTGTTATGGCTCACAAAAATGGTAATCCTGGGATTGTGATGTATGGCATAACAGGCATCAGGGATTAAAAATCCGGGTGTTGACAAGAAGCATCTTGGCTCATGTTTGAAATGCAAGAACATTTGAGAATATGTAAAATGGGCCAGGATAGTTTTGTTAAATAGCTTTTGACAACTGGTGTTGAGGTAAGGAGTATATCATAAGCTATACAATCAGAAGCATAAGCACAGACAACAACAAGCAAGCACTGCACAATTAAATAAGAAAAAGTTTTCGTTCCCTTTGATTTTTGCATTCTGGACAACTAATCAGGGTTGCTGAAATTGGGATGTTACAAAGAACATATTATTATGTTTATATTCAGTGTGAGGGATCTTCTTATAATGCTACTATGGCAATCAAATACTACCGATATGTTCAAATCAAAGCAATATAAGATGCACCAAAGGAGAAACATCACATGCAAGTATAATGTGATATGATATGGTCCTTCATCCATTCGATCTCCATCATATGCGTCATGGCATGATATCCAGTATTCCACCGGCGTGGCACCAAGGTCCATGGTGCCACCATCATGGTTGTTCTCCACTAATCTAAATTACATGGATTTCCATTTCCAGCACGCATGCCATAAAATAAAAGGACAACCATATGGATCCTGCTAGTTGTTTAACTTACAATAAATCTCATTGTATACAACAATTTTTGTATCAATAACCATATCACATCACATGCCCTACAAAAGCAAGTTAGACACTTCTAATTTGTCTTGCATATTTTACATGGTTTAGGGTTTTTGAAGGAAGAACCGTTCTTATCTACAAACATATAACTACAACGGTGATAAAAATATTATTAGCAATCGTTTGTAGATTAGATCAGAACTATAGTGGGAGAGACAGACACCCACTGAGCCACTTATGCAAAACAAGTTGCATGTCAAGCGTGGAACAAGTCTGATGTGCAAGGACATGCAAGGTTAGTCTCAGGTCGCTTCATCCCACTATGCCACTATGATCCAAAATACATAAAGAGAGCAATAACATTATCATCAACACTCACATATCCATGTGTTCTACTCATGCAAAACATCTACGCATATACATGGCTCTGATACCACAAATGAGTAATGTAGCATGGCAAAAAAAACCTACGCGCGAAACACTACCTAGCCAAGATCATCTATGATATGGTAGCAATGAGTAACTCACCCTCAAAGACCCTAAGCGGGATTACGTTCCCGCACAAATGTTGTCGATGAAGGTGTACACGCGACGATATCAAGGTCAGGTACTCACGGCGCCATAACCGGCTGCACCTCCATACTCGATCACACATGCGGCTCGTTGATTTCCTCCACGCCCTCGGTCCAGCAAGGCAGGGAAAGAAGGGACCCGATGAACCTCGTCATCCTCCTCCTCCACTTATCCATGTGTTGGTGGTGAATTATTTTGGCAGCGCTTCGCTACAAGAACTCGCCAAACGGTGGAGCACCAAGAAAGGGAAATGGAGGGGGATTCAAGCACTACAAGAATCTTAGCGGTTCATGATGATCTGATATCACCGTGGATGAGTGCCAAAACATCGTAGATGGCCATCCGTGATGAATTCTGCCACAAAAAAATAGGTCACGGACCTCACATCATAATTCATTTCGCGACGTTTTTTGTCTGAAAATGTCACGACCGATCACGAAGTTCCTGTTTTTTTCGTCGCGGCGAACTAAATTCGTCGCGGCGAAAAATGTCACGACATTTTTTGTCACGACCGACCACGGGTTCCATTAGCGACGTTTGCTGATGTCATGTTCGCCGTCTACGACGTCATCGAGTTCCTGATGTTTTTCCGTCACGGCCTGATTCTGTTTTCTCCATATCTGTGACGTCATCCAACCCATTCATGAAGCCATACATCTCGTTTATGACGTCACACTCGCCGTGACAAATTTTGTTCGTCGCCAGCTTTCGACGCCATGCTGACACGTGGACGGTTGGCACGGCCAAGCTTGTGCTAATCGAACGAGGCCACGTGGGCAAGCTGCAGAACACCACGTTGACAATCAAAATGGGACACATATCACCTACCAACGATGAATTCGGTGTGATGACATCATCATTGGCCGTGATGTTTCTATTTTGTCTACATAATTGGCCAATGAAAGGTGGCCTCGTCGGCATTTACCTATGACGGAAATGTTTCTTCAAGAACAACTGAGACGATTTCGTTTTCATCATGGATGCGGGCTAGCGTCACCGTGAGATCAGGGGGCCATTTGTGCACTAAATTTCTACTAGCCCTAATCGTTTGTGACACATTTCACACCACATGCATCAAATAATAGAATTTGACAATGAATTTCAGGACAAGTTTCCACATAAATTTCCACAGCAGCTTCTGAGCCAAAAGCCTCACAAGCTTCCATAGCCAAAAACTTTCCATAGAATTTTATGAGCCAAAAGCCTCACAAGTTTCCCTGCCCAAAAGACTCACAAGTTTCCACACCAGTTAACTTTCCTAGCCCAAGAACTCACAAGTGTCAACCACGAGTTCACTTACCTTGTGACAGCTGAAGCTACTGTTGCTGCTGCTTCTTTTGATGAGTCATCTAAGACAGCACTTGCTGAAGTAAGTCATTTATATGGTTTTGTTTATCATGCATCTCTTCTTGCTTCTTCTGAATTTCTCTCATGTCTTTAGCATATTGCAGCCTCTTTGCCTCGGCAGCTTCTTTCGCTCTCTGCAATTCCTCTATGGTATAACGCAGTTTGTCACTCCCTTATCTCTCAGCCAAAAGTTCTGCTTCAAGGCTAGACCTGCTTCATCTTGATGTACTTGGATGGAGGCTGATGTTCTTCAGGAACGTTGGCTTTCTGCTATCTAACAAGAGTGCAAAGTGCACAGCCGCAATGGAAGAAAGTGGTTCTTCCTCCATGACATCTAGAACCATCTTCTTTTCCATGATTTCCTACAGTATTAGGAATAGAAGAGTACCTTAGAAAAATATCAAGAAAACTACAATCATATCGTATACAATTGAGAGATGAAGATAGCATTGAATTTTACAAAGATGAAAAGTATTCAAGAGGACTTACAATTGATTTCTTCACATTCGGAGTGAAGCCATTTATTGGGTTGTAATGCGTCTTTTTGAAGAGTTCGAAGGCATCGTCCTCACCATTGCACACAACCTCATAGCTACGAGAACCTATGGCAGCAGGGTACAAGACTTTGCTCCTTTTCTTGTTGTTTATTACACAAGTACTCTACACAAGCAGAAACCATACAGTATAAGAGGCAGTTCCAATCAAACAATGCAAACACATGCAGTAACAGTAAAAGAGTAAACAAAAGGTGACCTGTTTCCTGGGGTTAGACCAACTATCAACAAGCTTGCACCACTGCTCATCAGTCATGTGTTTCACTTCATCAGGACATTTCCTTGTAACATGGTTCAGAGGGTAGGGATCAAAATACTTCTTCTTCAGAATATACCGTTGATTCCTTGCATGCCTCATAAATTGATTTGCGCAAGCATTTCGCATGTCAGGGTGATTTGTGTCCATGGCAAACTTTTGCTGAAATAAAACATGGAGCATCAGCATTTGCATGAATAGAGAAATGGGAAGGTAAAGGACAACTAAGTCACAGAACATAAGAAACTTTGCCTATGAAGTCTGATTGGACATCAACCCTCTTCTTGTACTCTTTCTAGTGGGGTAAGATAGGCATATATATAGGGGATATCATATGTATAGATGCATTAAAATGTAGATAAATGTCATCTCTGTTATCTTTAGGGAAAAAATTATTAAATTCCTAATTTACTGAGTATATTTAGGAGAAAGCAAATTCCTATTTGTACCATGTTCTAGTCATAACTTCCTTTTGATTATCCAATTTACTAATAAGATGAGTGGAAATAATTACTCCATCTGTCCTAAAAAAGGATGTCTCAGATTTCTTATTAAAATTTGGATGTATCTTTATATATACTGAAACTTGTATAGATAATCATTCAAATTATTTGAAAGAAAACAATATAATTTTAACTTAAGTGGAGTGTATATGTTAAATACTAGATAATGCATGTTTTATCCAATCTTTGTTATAGTAAGTTGTGTATTTATATGAACAGATGCATTAAAATAATGCTGATAAATTAAATTTCTCTATGTAGTCCATCTCTGTTATTTGTTTAAGGAAATAATTTGTTAAATTCATAATACACTGAGTATATATTTAGGAGAAAACAAATTCCTATTTATACCATGTTCAAACTGAATAAAACTAGCTAGTCATAACTTCTATTTGTTTTACCAATTTACTGATAAGATAAATGGAAAGAACTACTCCATCTGTCCTAAAAAAGGATGTCTCAGTTTTGTTAAAATTTGGATGTATTTTTATATACTAAAACTTGTATAGATTTGGAAGAAAAGTATAATTTTATATAGCATTGTTTTATCATATATGTATGAAAACAGATATATGTTTGATGGACTAGTTTGTTCAAAAGATGGTTCAACTTGTGTGCACATGCAAAAATTAATCTCTCAACACGGCCCTTTCCTAGTTTGATCTCATGATCTTGGGAGAGTAATTTGTTCATGCACTCACTTCTTCTCTCTACTTGCTAATTCACAGGAACCGGAAGCCGATGTCGGTCAAAGTATGTGGTCCAGGCATGGAAAAAGCCGCCACAAACTGAAGTTGATGAGGAATGGGAGGTTCCTCTTCCGCCGAGGTGTAAACAAGTATAGGTGCCCCTTCTACATAAGAAGGATTGTGGAAGACCTGAACAACATCATTCAACATGCCGGGGGCATTTCCCGTGGAGGACAGCGGCGTGCGAATCATACAAAGGCCAATCACGCTTCCTTCATGGTTTACCTAAGCAAGTATGCCAACCTCGGTCACATTACTCTATGGCCATAACTGCTAGCTCATATTGCTTCAGCTGCCTCTTGCTGCCGCCTTGTGTTCCCTCTGCTGCCGCCTCCTGTTGCATCTGTTGCCTCCTTTTGCCTGTTGCCTATTGCTGCCTCATGTTTATGCAATGGGTGTACTGTTATAGTATATCGTTTGGGTTGTGAAATTAAGTACTACTAGTAGTATGCGGTGGTTGTGATCGAACCTATTTAACTAGTACCTCTATATGTTGTTAGTGCCTTTTAAGTTGTTTGTTATGATTGTTGTTGGTTGCACATATTTCTGACATTTCAAAAAAAAATAGTGTGAATCTTTGAGAAACACACACGCGATTGTTCCTGGTTTTGCAACAATATAGAAAATCCATGGTTATTGTTCCTGGTTGCACCATGTTTGAAATTAACAAAAGATAAATACACATTACTTTTGCAACCATGATTTTTCCTAGTTTCAACAAGTTTAGTACAACAAGTTAAATACATCTCATGAATACTGAAAAGAACTGACTAGCTAGCTAGAACTAAACATCCAACAAACTCATTTCTCTTACTGATTTCTAAAATGTCAAAACCAAGAGGAAGCAGAATACATCCATAATTCAATACTTATTTCCACAATTGCCAACAATAAAAAGAAGAACACACCCTAAAGTCACTACCACACTAAGCATCATCATGAACCAAACATGCTTACATTCCATTTCTTTTCTCATTTTCTTCAACCTCAATTTTGATATCTGCAGATCCGTGTCTCTATCTGCCAGCCTCAGCTCAATCATCATCTTATCATCTCCCTTCTTACATAGCTGGGCAAGCATCCTCTGCATCTATGCTGGCCATGGGTTATCCATCTAGTACAAGTAACATCAAACCTCATTTGGACAACCTAAATTGTTTCTACCAATGTCTGCACCATAGGAGACAACCTTAGCAGGAACATGGTTGCATTGGCATATCCAACTAGGATCTAACTCCTTCCCACTAATCTCTTGATCTAGGATGGAAATTGGCAACTCCCCATCGATTCCAACCCAACTCTACAGAACAAGTCATTGAAACTCTTAAATTACCCTAACTGCCAGAACCCTAGGTAGAACAGATTTAGGGACGGAGCAAGACCTAATTTACCTGGTCCACAACGTTGCCCTCTCCTGTTGGCTTGCGCATCCCCATGGCAGCAATGGCAACGACGGCGGTGGATATGTGATGGCAGCGATGGCGACTGTGCGGTGTGGTGCGGCACGACGCAGTGCGGTGTGGTCTGGTGCGGTGCGGTTGGGGAAACGGCTCGTTATGGGACCACTCGTCATCTCTAGCATGGGCCCCACCTATTGTTGGGTATTACAGGTCCCTTCCACACTCACCCAAATCCACTCACCTCCCAGCACTAGGAAAACACTCTCCGGCGACGGTCGAATCCCCTCCTGGACCCTCGCTGGCGATGGAAAAATCCCCTCTCCTCCCCTCCCTAGCGATAGAAAAATTCCCTCCCCTCTCGTACCCTCCCCGACAACGACCAAATACCCTCCCTTCCCTTGATACGAACAAATCACCCCCTCCCCTACCCTACGACGACCAACCACCCTCCCCTCCCCGGCAACGATGGCTGCAACGTAAGTTCTCCTCGACCTACTTCCCTTCACCGTGTCACCTCCTCGTTCTAGGTTCACCGCATCAGTGCTCCATCTAGGTCACCGGTGATGGATCTTGGCCTTAGTGTCACCGCCTCGTTCTAGGGCAGAGCGGCGGCGTTGCTGTCTTTGTCACTGGATGATCTTGAACTAGTCGCCAAATTAATGCCCCAAATTGTTGTTTTTCATAGCTATATGTTAGGGCTGATGGATAATCTTAGGATATTAACTGTTTACAACTGGCCAATGACTAATATGTGGCACTTAGCTTGTTGATGGGATGATCTCCATCTAGTTAGTGTCTTTGTACAACCACACTATGGCTCTACATCTCCTTCGTAGATACAGATTCATCTCATTGACTTGTGTGTGCTATCTTACTATGGATCCCACATTATATATTGATGTAGGTCATTGTATTCTCTTCACATGCATTTGGCCAATGATTAAAGGGTGGTACTATCTATGTCCATGGGATAATGTGCATATTGCACGTGTTCTCTACAAACACATTTGTTGTGCATGCTTCTTGCTATATGCTTGATTATCTCATTGATTTATGTGTGCTTTGTTAGTATGAGACCCACCAAATTGATGTTTTTCATAGCTATATGTTAGTGCTGATGGATAATCTTATGATATTAACTGTTTACAACTGGCCAATGACTAATATGTGGCACTTAGCAGGTTGATGGGATGATCTCCATATACTTAGTGTCTTTGTACAACCACTATGGATCTACATCTCCTTGGTAGATACAGATTCATCTTATTGACTTGTGTGTGATATCTTACTATGGAGCCCACATTATATATTGATGTAGGTCATTGTATTCTCTTCGCATGCATTTGGCCAATGATTAAAGGGTGGCACTATCTCTATCCATGGGATAATGTGCATATAGCACGTGTTCTGTACAAACACATTTGTTGTGCATGCTTCTTGCTATATGTTCGATTATCTCATTTATTTATGTGTGCTTTGTTAGTATGAGGCCCAAATTGATGTTTTTCATAGCTATGTTAGTGCTGAGGGATAATCTTATGATTTTCACTGTTTACAACTGGTCAATGATGAAAATATGGCACTTTGACTTTTGATGGGATGATAGGCATCTACTTACTGTCTTTGGATGGCCACTATGTGAAAGTATAGAGATGTCACCTAGAGGGGGGGGGGGGTGAATAGGCAATTTCAAAACTATTACGGTTCTGGCTTGATAGAATGCTGAATTAAACTAACGTTTATTTTACAAGCACAAAACCTAAATACACTAGGCTCAACTAAGTGCACCAACAACAAGTTAAGCTAAGCAAGATAGCACAAGATAAATATACCACAAGAGATAAGCAAGATATAAGTACTTCAAACTCGATGGCTATCACAAGGAAAGTAAGCTCGGGTATAGAGATAACCGAGGCATGCGGAAACAAAGATGTATTCCCGTATTCCCTTACAAGTAAAGTACATCACGTTAGAGAGGTGTGGGATTCCACGAAGGATTTCCCAACACCACGAGGGCTCACCTTCTTCTCCGAGTCTATCCCACGAAGGAATAGGCCATTTCCTTATGGCTAGCTTTTCCTCCACTCCAGAGATGGCAAGCTCCACAACCACTTCACAAGATCCACGAAGGAGAAGCCTGGGTCTCTTCACAATCTTCCACGAAGAAGACACCACGGCACCAACCTCCAAGCCCACTAGGAGGTCACCCTCCAAGAGCAACAAGCTCACGGTCTCTCACTCGAACAAATCATAATGGAGAGCTCAACACTTATGCAAGAACGTAAAGCAAGAACACCAAGGACATTCAAGTCCCTCACTCTCAAATCCCACCAAAGCAACAAGTGACAGGGAGGAATTAGAGAGGAAGAACAATGGTGGAAATCAACAAATGACTTCAAGATCTAGATCCAATGGGTTCCCCTCACTTAGAGGAGGAATTGATTCGTGGGGATTGTAGATCTAGATCTCCTCTTCCAAAGCCCTCAAAAAGATGCAAGAATCATTGGAGGGAAGGGGGAGGAGGCAAGACCAAGAGGGTCAACAATGGAGGTCAATTTCGTGCTCAAGAACTGCCAAAAACATTGGGGGAAGAACCCTCTTTTATAGGGAAAAGCAAATATGGCCGTTGGAGAGAAAACAGCGAAAACTCGGTTTCAAAGTCGGTTGGACCGGCCCTAGTACCGGGAAACTCGGTCCCCAGGCCGGAGGACCGGCCTACAAACCGGAAAACCTCTGTTTGCCAACTCGGAATAGACTCGGTCACGAAAACCGGAAAATCCAGTCTGAGATCCGGTCTATCGGTTCTGGCACCGGATCGTCCCGTGTGGGACTCGGTTGAACCGGATCCACAACCTGGATGAAACAAACTTCATGAAAAATGCAATAACTTTACATCTGGACTCCGATTTCGATGATCTTGGGCTTGTTTTGATGAGGAAAAAAGATCTACAATATGGTGCGTGAAGAATTCATAGTCCAACAAAGGAATATAGAACAAAATTAGGAAATGTATGAAGCCTCCCTATAAGAAGAACCGATAAAACCTTCAAAACTCGAAAATGCCATAGAAGATGCATACAAATTCTGTTTTCGATGAACTTGGGCTTGTTGAAGAGATAGCAAAAAGATCAAGAACCTCACATGGACAAACACTAAGAAGCAACAAAATAGGAATATGCAAAGTATGCAAAGGATTGAGCTCCCTAAGACAATGTGATCAAGTGACCCAACCGAAAGCCCCTATTGATAGTGCGACTATCTATCCTATAACCCGGTCTCCTGACAACCACCTTGAGACTGGTAAAAGGAAAACCTAGCAAGGCCATACCTTTGCCTTGCGCATCCCGCTTGATCTTGATGACAATGCTTCAAGCTCCATCCAAGCCATAATGCAACACTTGATCGTTGTTGCTTCGTGAAGACTAGTAATTTAGTCCCCCATACACCACTATGGGATAGCTTCATTAAGACACATCTTCACATGTCCATTATCACAAATATGAATGGCAAGGTTCAAGCAAATTATCTTCTCGAGATGCTTATCTTGAACTTGCCCTTCTCAAACTTTGATGATGATCACCACTTGATGTCATCATCTCAAGGGCTATATGAGATCTTCACTTTTGAAGCATGCGCATGGAAAGATACCTATCTCATATAGAAAAAGCAAAGGCACATATATAATGGGTTAGTTCATGATGCATAAATGACAAGGCTTACCATACCACAAGATCCATGTGGTACATTCTTTATGCTTCATGTGTTGACCAACTTGAAATCACTCTTCACTCTTTGTATTGGTCAACCAAGTATCTTATCATGCTCCATCTCAATATCTTGAGGTACATAAAGAATTCTTCATTTGATTACATACTCTAAATCTTAGTCAACCATAGCTCAACTAATGAGGCTATCATGATACCGACTTAGAGCCATATATTGAATTCTTCTATTGAGATCACACTCTCAAGAACTTGAACATATCATATTCTTCTCTTCAATTCGATGATCTTGATGCCAAAACTCAAGGTATATGTTTATCTTCATGGCATCCATACTTGAATCCAACATATGGACTACAAGCATGACCTATGGAATATTCCTTCATATAAAACTTAATGAAAACATTAGTCCATAGGGATTTTCATTAATAACCAAAACCGCACATAGGGGCAATTACCCTTTCAATCTCCCCCATTTAGGTAATTGATGGCAATCACAACAAGAGGGTTTATATAATGAATATTAGAAAAAAGTACGCAACTTATCCGAGATAAGTTGTATACAAGAGGTTGTATTTGATAT
The DNA here is from genome assembly GCA_023614405.1 of Avena insularis. Classification (NCBI taxonomy): domain Eukaryota; kingdom Viridiplantae; phylum Streptophyta; class Magnoliopsida; order Poales; family Poaceae; genus Avena; species Avena insularis. Next base: position 251,933,789 of record CM042696.1, read on the forward strand.
GGTTAAGGAATACAAAGATACTAGCCCATATCAAAACCGATTCTACTCACACAAACTACAACTAATGCAAGAGGTGTGAGTAGAACCATCATATATAGAGCAAACTCCCCCACAATATATGCACATGTGATGAACTTGAATTTCATTGCATACATTATCAAACATAACCTTTGGGAGAGTTTCCACTATATATTCAACCATGCAATACATAATAAAGATGAAATGCATGAAAGGCAAACACTTAAGAACAAACCAATCTTAAGTACAAACCATTTCCCTTAAAACCCTCTAATCTTCTTCCCCATTGACAACAAGTGCCAAAATGGATGACAAAGTTACAAGGCCAATATAGTTCAAGTTCCTCCCAAGGTGTGCATTTCTCATAATATGAGTGAAATCATATGCACATATCCAATGACGTATACTTAGAGGAAATCAACTATATTGAGGATCAAATATTGCTAAAAGGATAACAAGCTGAAGAAACTTCAACGGATGATGCAAGCAATCAAAATATCCAAATAATCAAATGTACAAATAGTGCTCTAATGAAATAAGGAAGCTCCCCAAGGTTTTATGCACAAACATGGAATCCTCACTCCCTCTATATCATTTAGAACACAACCAAGATACAAGGAGTATAGATATATATCAAGACAAGCTTAAGTCCAAATTAAACCAAATATGACATATGAGTGTGTGAAGATGCACTAAAAGTAGACTGAGCACTCATAAATCAAGACCTTGCCAAAACCATTAAAAACCAAGAGGACAAGAGAGATGGTTGGCAAAGAGCGAGGATATCAAGGGGAGAGATTAACACTCTCGTGTATATAAGTTTCTAAGTGGGAAAAACATGATAATCCACAAAGAAACATCCACACATAAGAGGTTAATAAAAATAAGAAAACATGATATCTAAGAGGAAGTCATAAGATATACCAAAAAATGATATTTTGCTTATGTGCATATATAGCCCATGGCTCTATTTTCTCTGATGGTATATCAATGAACTTCACCAAAGAAAAAGAAAAACCTAAAAAACATCACAACTAACACTAAGGGAACTAATGCTAGTTGGGATATTTTGAGAAAGGCAACAAGTATCAAAAGGAAGGATTCAATGAAATTTTAACAATATTGCACATGAGAGTACCTTGAGGAATTGATATGAAACAAATTGCTAGAAGGCATATTTGCAATTGGTGAATCATGAACATGATTTTATATACTCCCCAAAATATGTATCATCTCAAATTACTAATATAAGCAATAAGTATAGATAAGTCTTTCAAAGATCCTTGCAAGAACCACAACATTTTCAAACAAATAAATTCATGCCAAGATGTAACCTACAAGAGATTGTATGGAAGAATAGTATGCATGAATAAGATACTTGTTACCGAGATATCAATGGTATGATGTAGTAGATAAGAATTCTTTGATCATCCTAGCTTGGCTCCAATTATCATGTGGTGACAACACCTTCCTTATAGATGAGACAAGTATCCATTGCATCTCAAATGTACCTAAAACAAAATTCAAGTACATCTTGGTCCCCAAACTTATTGGGTCCAAAGTGGTTAGACTAACCACAACACATAGGACATACTCCATAAAAATATGTGCATATTCAGAGATGAAATTTGAATTTCATGCACATCATAGTTGTTTAAGGATTTGATGGAGTATACCCTATATATTGGATCAAAGGAAGTAAAACATGATATAAGATATACATTTAGTAAACATGCATGCACGAGACTTTCAAGAACCAATGTGTGGGACCCCCGAATTTATCCTCCGAGAATCCCTGTTATGCATATAACCACGATCCCATGATCAGTCAGTCGTGGCACATAACCGACAAGTATCATTACATCATCCGAGAATTTTACCGATTTACAAGACTTACATAAATGCCGTTATGGCTACATCAATAAACAACAGAGGATCTCCATCAAGCGTAGAGCCCGAGACATGCCTTAACCTACAGGCAACTGACTGGGAGAACGTCCTAGCTCGCCGAGTCATCCCTTTCACCTTCTTCTCGATATCTGACCATGTTAAAAGCCAAGGACAATGCCAGTGAGTAAGTTGAATGTAGTCGCAAACCACCTTAAGGTATTAATAATAGCAGGAGGATATGCATTTTGGCCATGGTAGTAGGAGGGCTCCAAGAGGGGTTCTTTTCTCAAATAGTTTCTCTTGTAGATATAGCATCTACATATCTTTGTTGAAAACTTTTGTAAAATATTTTGGAAACCTTTTTGAAAAGTTTTGGAAACATTAGGACTGGATCACCCATTTGTTGCCGTTTTCAAGTCGTCCCACGACCAAACTCCTTCCATCCCTTTCTGACCATCCCATGGTCAAAACAGGGATCCTTTCCGACCATCCCAGGGTCTAACATATTTACAAAGCCTTTGATTTTCCGAAAAATCCTTTTTGAAAACAAAACCAGCACCGCTCTACAGAAGTTTGTACAACCCGTCCTTAACCGCGGACTTGGCTATTCGAATAGATTTACACTCTGCAGAGGTTGTACACTTTACCCACATCATCCGGGTACCCTACCCTGATCTTCACCGATCGTGGGTCGAGTAACCGATCAAGACCCTCCGGATGCCCACTCCAGTATAAGTGCCTACCATATGAGTGTTAATCCCCTCAACACCAGGACATCGGGCGAGGACCAACCGGAACACCTCCTGGGTGTGCTTTCAATGAGGGGCTCAGAGTAACGCGTCGAGGCCTGCTGACCCTTTGTTCCTTCTCCAGGTCGATGTCCCACATGGACCCTTACGTGAGAAGGCCCACCCTCCAGGGACTTTTGGTCCCATGTAGTTGTTGCGAGGTAGCTTATACCAGGGTAGACAAACATCAAATCCAGCCCTGTCCCATACCAGAGTAATGTGGGTGCACAGGGTTAAGTTGTTATAGCTAGACTGCAGAGAACCAGGTGCGTTTTTGTAAACCTTTTTCCTCCATCTTCTCTTCAGAAATTTTGTAAAAACAAAACCTTCTCCTTTTTCAACATCTCTTGGGAGGTCCCACCTCACCAAGGTTTTATCATAAAACATTTGGTAAAACTTTTTCCCGGGGTCTTCCCATCCTCTAGCTTTTGCTTCGGCTAAAACGGGGTCTCTAGAGGGGTATGGTGGATATGCACCATCTACTCTACTAGGGGCAATTAGGTATCACCAAGGGGGTTGTACTTAGTAGTACCAAAGTGTAATGGTTTGGAGGAGCCAAACCACCACCATATATATATGTATATATCAACATATAGTAAAACAATGCAGTTTTTAATAAACATAGGGTAAAACATGCATAAGTAAAACAGTAGGACAAGGCTTATGAGCAAGAAGGTGGCTTGCCTGAGATCAGCAATATGGCATAATTGTCCATGGACTTCTTCTTTAGATAATTCTAGAATATCAGTATCAATAATAAATACCACTCCCTCTGCTCTTCGATTTCATCGCAACTATCGTCGTCCCGACAGCACATGCAAGCAAGCCAAGCCACAATCAATGCAAGGCATTCAAACACCAATACAATACAGCAAGCAATTGAACAATACCTAATTAAGATTCAGATGGTTTTGAGAGGATTGGATTTAGGAGATTGAGGTGGCCTTGGGGAAGGGAATGAACACCCCTTAGGATTTATAGTCTAGAAACTACCTAAGAGATGGATTTTTGGACAAGACCACATTATCTAAGGTACCATTGTAAAAACATGATACCAACAGATATGTATTGATAAGATGAAACCAACAAAAGTGGTTTCACTAATTTATCACTTTTCTTTATTTAGTTATGATTTTTCTAGTGAAATAACTTCTAGTTTTAGGGAATAATTCACCAGAAGAGTTCTGGAGCTCCAAAAATTATTCCCTTGGGTGGTTAAGTAGGGATTGATGTACTTGTTCACTTAAAGTTGGAATCAGGTCAAGACAATCACCAGAATGCCCTCAGGAAATTCCCAAAGGCAGTTCTGTAGACAAATTGTCTTTTTCACCAGATTTAACCTACAGCAGCTTTTGAGTTGATTCCAAAGACACATGGTAGATATTGGGGATACCTTTCTGTAGAAATTGGAATCAACATTTTTGGATTAGCAGAACTACTGTAGTGAATTTAGAGGTGATTAAACCATGCACATAATAGTTTAATTCACAGAGAAATATCCAAAGCTCAATAAATCCTCAGATCCTGGATTTAGATAGTTAGTGATGTACCACATCACTAGGATTTGGAATTGGTTCACTTGGACTCATGATTTGTTGTAGGAAATTTTCCAAAGGCCTAGCTGCATGGATTTTGTTTTTTTTGCTATAGGCATACTAGAGCTCACCTTGACATGAGACCTATGCTGATTTATTTGTATGGAAATTACCTTCTAGGCGAACTTTGATTCGTCCCAATTGGAAAAGTACAACTTCCTGACGAATTTATTTGGTGTAAATGACATATTTTAGTAGATTAAATGCCAGAAAACAATAAAGATTATTTTTGGCAAGGGGCTGGTTCTGCATGTTGTACAAAACACTTGGGTACTTGGTAAAAATTAGATCTGGGCATTTGGAAACATTTTCCATTTTTTTTTCAATTAAACCAAGCAGCTGCTTTTCAGATCTAGAATAAATGATTAAAAGAATAAAGGGAAGTCGGGCTGGGTCTGTAGCGAGATGGGCCTGGGGAATTGAAATCGGCCCGCTGGGAGCCTCTCTGCGTGGGACAGGATTCAAAGGCCTGGCAGGTAGGGCCCGCTCGTTAGCGGCGCTGGCGGCCGAAGCGGTATAGGGCGAGCGGGGCCGTTCGATTAGAATCAAATGGACGTCCGCAGCTCGTCTTCCTCCACGCGACCAGGGTAGGCGGCGACTAAACCCTAGACGGGTCAGAGGAGGGACGGGGAGGCTCACCGAGGGGGTTTTAGGCGCCGGCGAGGTGGAGGGGCGACGCGGGGCATCGAGACGTGCCAGGAGTGGGGCGACACGGGCGGGTTGACGACTGGAGGCATCTCCCGCAGTGGTGCCGACGGAGGAGCTCGGAAGATCACCGGAGCGTACTCGGGTACGCATGCATGTCGTCAGAGAGGAGGAAGAGAGGACCAGGAGGGATGCTGTAGCCTCGGGAGAGCCCTTGGGGGTGCGGAGAGGGTTCGGAGAGGGCAGACTCAGGAGTGGAGCTCCGCTCGGGGTTGTCGCCGGTGACAGCATTCCGGGGTTCCTGCAGCGAAAGGAGGGGCATCAGGAGGTAGCTCAGGTCCAGGGAGGCGATACAGAGAGTAGATAGAGGGCTGGGAGAGGCCGAGGGTGACGGGGAGCTTCACCCTTGAAGAAGGCCGAGGGGAGAGCTCTTCTCTTCCCAAGGCGATGGGGAGCCATGGCGTTGGATCTGGGGCTGCGAGACGGGTAGGTAGAGGGAGTGGGGGCAAAAGAGGGGCAGAGGGGAGAGCTGGGTGGCCTTGCCTTTTTATCTCGAGGAGGAGAGGTGTATGGTGGACTTTGTCTGGGGTCGTGCTTAGGGCAGAGGGGCAGTGGGGCTGCTGTCCTAAGCCTATCTTCCCAAGAGGCAATAAAAATCTGGTCTCTCTCTCTCCTTCCAAGTACTAATGATGTACTACTGGGGTTTGGACCAGGAGTGAGATGGGTGCTGGAGAGAGGTACTAGTCAAGCTATTGATGAGGATTTGAGTGGGTTTGAGTAGTGGATTTGTGTAGTTGGCAAATTTGATCAAATAGGGGGTTATGAAGGAAATCCAAAAACTTGCATTGGACAAGATGAGGAAATGGTACTGGTAGGTAGATGGGTTCAAGGTTGATCCCCAGAAATTATTTGGGTTTTTTCTAAAGATTTAAAGTCCACTTAAATCCATTTATTCTAAAACTGCAGAAGTAGTTTCTAGAGTATCATTTTATATTTTTACATTGGACAAGTGGAGTTTTTGATGTGAGAAGGTCCCAATTGTGAATACACACTTAGGGGAATTTTCCCAAGATTTATTGTGGCTTAAATGTATTTAAAACAATTATTTTATCCTTTTTGCCATTTAAGAAAATAGGCAAAAAGAAATAATAAAGGATCTCAAAAATATTTATTTTTGAGTTAGGAAGTTATGGTAAGACATATAGGACTCAATTGAGTCAAAAGTTGGAGAGGTGTTTTGGCCAAATCTAAACTTTCCTTTATGGAGGGAGTTTTAGAGATTTTGACTATTTAAGTAATTAAATATTTTTGGGGCCATAATAATTATGGATAATTATAGATAAATATTGAGGATCAATATAGAAGGTGTAGACCAGGTGTAGAAAGCATTTGTAACCTTGAGGAATGAATTTCCAACTTGAATAAGATGGAACACTAGGAGTTAGGGATCTAGGGTGAGGTTATTTTTATACCACCAAAACAGGCTTGCATCTTGGGGCTCAGATCTCACCTTGATGCAAGGGATAGATGGGTGAGTAGATCAACTCATATAGATGATCATTGCAGGAGGAGTTTTAATTAACTACCTTTGAGGTGATCTAGAGATGATGGAAAACTTTGTTGAAATTAAGGCTGCCATGCAGAAAGTGTCATGAAGCCTTCTAAACCAAGTGGGTTCAAGCAGCACAAAGATTCACTTGGAACAAGTGAAGAAGGTTTAGATATACATCAATGAGTAGAACACAACCACGCAGAGAGTTGGTCCATAGAGGTTGGGAGGGTGGTGTGAGCTTCTAGCAAAGTAGGCATGATGACTAGTTTTGCAGGAAATGTTATTTTCTTGTCTGCAAAACCATCAAGGATGAGTGGGTGGGAGGAGGATTTAACCAGAGGCAAATGCGGGACTTGGTATTCCTTAGGATGGTTAACAATATGGTACAGGTGCATTCTCAAAAATGCACATGGTTTGAGAAAAGGAGATATTCCAAAAGGTGATGTTGGAACTGTTTCCAGACTTGCCAAATTTAGCAGTTTTGAGGATTTTGACTAGAGTATGAGAGGGAATGTTTTTGGAGGAGTTGCAATGTATCAGAGCTTTAGCAAGTGGGTGATATAGAAGTGTAGAGTGAGTAGAAGATATCCTTGCTTGATGTTGGTCTTCATGGACTTGAGAACATCTAGAATGGAATTCTTCAGAATGGATCTGATCAATGGGAAAGGATGATCACCTAGTGGCTAGGGATCACATCTAGGTTTGCTTTCTTGATTAGGGTGTGGTGATTTGGGAACATCTTGATCCTAGTGGAGGAGCTCCTAGAGTGGCTCATACTACTTCTAAGCAATCAAATCAAACAGCAGATCAAGGCAACTCATCCTATACACTAAGTAAATCCACTATAGGGGTTACCATCAAGCCTAGCTTGAGGTTGGGTAATTTGAAATAGGTTGGAGTTTGAACAAGGTAAGGTCCTTAGTATCTCCACCAAGAGTAGAATTCAAATCTTTAAAAAGAGTTTTTGGGAAACCTAGGGATAAGAATAGTTGAAGGTTCTGTCTTGAAAACATAAGGAGATTATGTTATATAGCTCTCCATAGTTTTATCAATAGAAGCTACTAAAATAGTTTTGGTTACATAAGCATCTTGGATCATGTTTTGAAATGCCAGAACATTTGAGAATATGGAAAATAATCCAAGACTGTTTTGGGAAGTGGCTTTTGTCAACTGGTGTTACGGTAAGGAGTATATCATCTAATACACATTCATATGCATAAGCATATCCAGACAACAAGCAAACACTTCAGCAACCAACAAGAAAAAGTTTTGGTTCCCCCTGATTTTTGCCTTCTGGACAACTAATCAGGATTGCTGAAATTGGGATGTTACACAATGAATATATAATTTGGAAAAAACACCAAAATATTCAAGAAGGCATACAAGGTGTGACAAAACACATTTGTTGTCCAAACTATATCAAAGAATCAAATCAACACAAGATTTGTTCAACAAAGTTCAACAAATGATCCAAGCAAAAACTATTGAGCATAAAAGATGAGATAAAAACACAAATTCTCAAAGATTTATCTCATTCAAGAAAATAACATAGAGAAGAAAGAATGAGATAACAAACTCCCAAAAGAGCAAGGTTTAAACAAATAAACCAAACCCTTAAAACTTTTCACAATGGCACAAGGTTCCGAGAAGGAAAGGTTTGTCTTCCACTAAAAACACATTTGATAATAATAAAAAACACCATCAAAGAGATGTTCAAAAGCCAAGGAGGACAATGGGAGCCACAACAATTTTTGGAAAGAAAAAAGGCAATAAGAGGTGAAATCCAAGGTGAAGATGATCCACAAATGCTACCACACCCAAGTATATCAATTGTCAAAGACAATGAGTGTATTGGAATTTATTTCCGCTGGTATATTGCACGGATATTAAAGATAAATCTTGACAATAAAAAGCATAGGATAGGAATAAAAAGATTAAGCATTATGCAAAGATAGAGATTCTTGATAGCATCAACTAGTCACACAATCATGCAAAGCAATGATTAGAATAACTTGAAGCAAATGGTCTCCCAAATAAGATATAGAGATATGCATTTGAGGAAGGACACACAAGGAATTTCTTACTCAAGCAATGACTGAAAAGACGAGCAATAAAATCTTCTAACAAAAATTAGGACCTTGTATAGGGTGTATACCAGGTGTATCAAGCATTTGCAACCTTGAGGAATGAAATTCCAACTTGAATAAGATGGAACACTAGGAGTTAGGGATCTAGGGTGAGGTTATTTTTATACCACCAAAACAGGCTTGCATCTTGGGGCTCAAAGATCACCTTGATGCAAGGGATAGATGGGTGAGTATACCAAGTCATATAGATGATCATGGAAGGAGGAGTTTGAATTAACTACCTTTTAGGTGATCTAGAGATGATGGCAAACTTTCTTGAAATTAAGGCTGCCGTGCAGAAAGTGTCATGAAGCCTTCTAAACCAAGTGGGTTCAAGCAGCACAAAGATTCACTTGGAACAAGTGAAGTAGGTTTAGATAGACATCAATGATTAGAACAAAACAATGCAGAGAGTTGGTCCATAGAGGTTGGGAGGGTGGTGTGAGCTTCTAGCAAAGTAGGCATGTTGACTAGTTTTGCAGGAAATGTTATTTTCTTGTCTGCAAAACCATCAAGGATGAGTGGGTGGGAGGAGGATTTAACCAGAGGAAAATGTGGGCCTTGGTAGTCCTTAGGATGGTTAACAAGATGGTTCAGGTGCATTCTCAAAAATGCACATGGTTTGAGAAAAGGAGATATTCCAAAAGGTGATGTTGGAACTGTTTCCAGACTTAGCCAAATTTGGCAGTTTTGAGGATTTTGACTAGAGTATGAGAGGGAATGTTCTTGGAGGAGTTGCAATGTATCAGATCTTTAGCAAGTGGGTGATATGGAAGTGTAGAGTGAGTAGAAGATATCCTTGCTTGATGTTGGTCTTCATGAACTTGAGAACATCTAGAATGGAATTCTTCAGAATGGATCTGATCAATGGGAAAGGATGATCACCTAGTGGCCAGGGATCACATCTAGGTTTTATTTCTTGCTTAGGGTGTGGTGATTTGGGAACATCTTGATCCTAGTGGAGGAGCTCCTAGAGTAGCTCATACTACTTCTAAGCAATCAAATCAAACAGCAGATCAAGGCAACTCATCATATACACTAAGTAAATCAACTACAGGGGTTACCATCAAGCCTAGCTTGAGGTTGGGTAATTTGAAATATGTTGGAGTTTGAATAAGGTAAGGTCCTTGGTATCTCTACCAAGAGTAGAATTCAAATCTTTAAAAAGAGTTTTTGGGAAACCTAGGGATAAGAATAGTTGAAGGTTCTGTCTTGAAAACATAAGGAGATTATGTTATATAGATCTCCATAATTTTATCAATAGAAGCTAGTAAAATAGTTTTGGTTACATAAGCATCTTGGCTCATGTTTTGAAATGCCAGAACATTTGAGAATATGGAAAATAAGCCAAGACTGTTTTGGGAAGTGGCTTTTGTCAACTGGTGTTAAGGTAAGCAGTATATCATCTAATACACATTCATATGCATAAGCATATCCAGACAACAAGCAAACACTTCAGCAATCAACAAGAATAAGTTTTGGTTCCCCCTAATTTTTGCCTTCTGGACAACTAATCAGGGTTGCTGAAATTGGGATGTTACAGATCTTTCCCCCTTAAAAGAATCTCGTCCCGAGATTCCGGAGGGTAAGGTTAGGGGATTTTAAGTCAAGGGTAGTGCTACTAGTTTCAAGCGTACTATGTTAGAGACTCTGTCTTTGAAAGTGGCTACTCTGTCGATGAAGTTGCTTCAGTCTTCCAGGACGCACGGAGAGTTGAGTAGAGTCCAGTCTTGATTTTGAGAGATGGCCTTCTTTTTCCTTCCGGACTCTATATCTCGAGGGCTTAAACGGGGTAGACTCTCTTGATGCTAAACTTCACGGGGAACTTGTAGGGAGATAGTATCTACGGCCTGATGTACCCTTCTCTAAGGATTCACAACTCTTCCTTAGGGTCATAGCGTATCCTATTAACGACGTGGGGGGGTCTAGGCTTCTGGGTTTGCTCCTAGTGAGGGTTTACTCTATTTATGTGGGAAATACGCAGTCTTTCCCCCTTAGGATTTGACTAGGTTAGTTCGGAGATAACGCATTTCTTCCTTCTTGACTTCCTTGGTGGCGGTTCTGAAGATTGTTGTCCATCTTTTTCCTGTAGTCGAGGTCTTCGGAAAGCATCCGTGGAGCTATGGCCTGCGGGGCTTATATACTACTATTATTCTACTTAGCCTGGTGGAGTTATTGGAGTCTCAAGTCCTCTAAGCATTAAGGACCTCGGGGGTAGCGGTTCGGCGGTCCTCCGGGTGGGTCTTCAGTTGAAGTAGTGGAGGGACTTTGTAGAATCTTCAGTTATTTCCTCATCGGATACTCATGGGTTGTTGCTTGGCGGGAAAACTTCGGAGCCGGAGATATTTTCTGCAGTAGCTTTTGGTAGACAGCCTTCTGAGGATTTGAGTGGAAAGACGTAGTCTTTCCACCTTAGAGCTTCACTAAGGTGCTTCGGGAATGGTTTGGAGCTTCTGTCTTGGGAAGCTGTCTTGCTGTTCGCGGGAGGCTGTATTTTCCCGGAGTCTTGAGCTGGGGTCTTCGAATGACGCCTTATTTTATCAACCTTGGCGGGGCTGATTTCCTAACGAAGCCTTTAGGGTGGTTAGCTCAAGATAAAATAGCGGTTTACGACTCTTCTTGGTAGTGCTTCCTCTGTGTAGAGTCATCTAGTGTTAGGGAGGTGGTCGTCTCTTGATTACTTGGTGTTGCTCCTGCTCGAAGACGGAGTAGACTAGTTGTCTTCACGCTTCTTAATCATCTGACTTCAGGGGTGGTTCTGAACTTCTAGGGAGGATCATTCCGTTGGTTTGGGTAGGATCGACTAGATTAGTTAGTCTCCTGAGGCGGCCAGAAGCTCTAATACACTAAGGTTAGTGTGGTTTGGTCTTCACTTCTTATCTTAGTTGACTTATCGAGTGATTTCTTGTGGATATGGAGGATCCTTTGGTGGTTGATTTCCGACTTCAACGGGATTCTTGTTGTAGTACACTAGGAGACAAGGGAGTGTGGTGCTATTGACGAGTCTTGCGATGTGAGTTTGACGGGGTATGCCTTCTTGCTGGGGTGAAATCTTCGAGTTGAATCTGACTTGGCGATGTCAAACTCCGGGTTCTTGCGATGCTTTTCCTCTCATATACTCTCGAGGTTAGTCTGGGTCTCAGTACCGACATCTAACACATGGGATTCCTGAGTTAGTAGGTGGTTTATCGCTCCTCGAGTCACATTTTTAGGGAGGTCAAGGCAACTAGAACAAACAAGGTGGACAAGGTGAGGGGATCGCAATGTCCTCGGCAAACAACACACTTCAAGCAACACAGGAGGCACTTAGGCAAGCAAACATGGTCAATGCTATCGACCAAGGAGTTAACTACTCGCGATGTTGGGGAATCCTATCCTTAGGACTATTGACCCTAGATACCGTCTTTCTTCAGGTCGAAGTCACTATCTTGCAGATGAAGCCTTCATCGTGTCTTGGACGCTTCTTGCTAGGGCAACACCTGAGGTCTTCTGAGTGGGAGGATTCCGCTGGTAGAGCGATATTGTAGTCTCCTTGTGTTTGCTGGTAGTTGCTTGTCTTCATGTTGTTCTCATTGTCTTCACCGGGTTCTAGATTCCTAGTTATTAAAATCCTTAGATTTGAAGTTGGGACGAGAGTTACAGGAAACCATTTTCGAAAGCATTTACTTAGAGTAAGGGAAGAAGTAGAACTTTTTGAAACTCATTGAGAAACTAGTTTTCGAAAGCCGGGGTTTTCAAAATAAGGTTCCCGTTTAACGACCATGCTAACTAAGGTTCTCCTATAGTCAGGATGGCTCTGATACCAAGTCTGTGGGACCCCCGGATTTATCCTCCGAGAATCCCTGTTATGCATACAACCACGATCCCATGATCAGTTAGTCGTGGCACATAACCGACAAGTATCATTACATCATCCGAGAATTTTACCGAATTAAAAGACTTACATAAATGTTGTTATGGCTACATCAATAAACAATAGCGGATATCTGATGACCCACAAGTATAGGGGGTGTATCACAGTATTTTCGAGGGAAGTGAAACCCAATTTATTGATTCGTCACAAGGGGAGCCAAAGAATATTTATAAGCCTTAACAACTGAGTTGTCAATTCAGCTGCACCTGGAAAACAATCTTGTTCACAACAATTTATCAGTAGCAACAGTTTTGTAGTAGGAATAGTAAAGTAACAGCAATAGTAAAGCAAAGACAGTAGTAACAAAAGTAGTAAATAGTGGGATTCGAGTGTGGTAGGCATAGGGATGGATGGACGGGCGTTGCATGGACAAGACAATCCACATAGCAATCAAAACATAGGGTAATTGCAGATAAATAAGATAAAGCATCCAAGTACTAGACAATCCTAGGCATGTGTTCCATATATAGTCATACGTGCTCGCAATGAGAACTTGCACAACATCTTTTGTCCTGCCAGCCCGTTTGCAGCGGGGCCTCTAGGGAACTACTAGCAATTAAGGTGCTCCTTTTAATAGAGCACCCGAGCAAAGCATTAACACTCCGTGAACACATGTGATCCTCACATCAAAGCCTTTCCCTTCCGGTTATCCTGATTTACATCACGGGGCCATAGGTTCCGGACAACAACGTTTGTATACAACTTGCAGATAAGACCAAAAACAATACTATCATAATGAATCAATAACATGTTCAGATCTGAAATCATGGCACTCGGGCCCTAGTGACAAGCATTAAGCACAACAAGTCGCAACGAAGTCATAAAGCACTAATAGAAGATACTAGGCACCATGCCCTAACAATCCGATTCCATTACATGAACGATCTCATCCAATCCCTACCATCCCCATAGCCTACAGCGGGGGAATACTCACTCATAGATGGGGGAAACATGGATGGTCGATGAAGATGATGGTGGAGATCGATGGAGATGGCTCCGGGGGCACTTCCCGTCTGGCAGGTGCCGAACAGACTTTCCATCCCCGAATCTCCCCTTCGGTGGAGGCAGCGCAGTGGAACTTTTCATGGAAAAACGTCGAACCCCCCGGAGTTTTTAGGTCAGAAGGCTTCTTATAGGCGAAGAGGGCGACCGAAGGGGTGCCTGGGGCCACCACACCATGCCACAGTGCGGCTGGGCCCAGCCAGCGCACAGGGGTGGTGGCCAGCCCTTGGCCTCCTCCGTCTCGTGATTCGCCCGTGAGTCTGGAAAAATAGGCACTTTGGCTTTTGTACCGTCAATTCCGAGAATATTCATTTTCGACTTTCGTGGAACCAAAACAGTGAGAAAACAGGCATTTGTGGCTCTTGTTAACAGGTTAGTCCAAGAAATCATATGAAAAGTACTCCAAAGTGTGGACAAAACACAAGAAAGTGGATAAAACCAAGCATGGAGCATCAAAAATTATAGATACATTTGCAATGTATCAACATCTCCAAGCTTAACTCCTACTCGTCCTCGAGTAGGTAAGTGATAAAAAGAAAGAATAATTTTTGAGGTGACATGCACCATCAAAGACTTGACCAAAGTATTTGTAAACATTCAAAGCTGGGATCATAGTACTTCAATCATAACATGAAAGACAAAGTTCTAGCAATAAGACAAAGAAACTATGATGCAACATGAAAAGGCAGAGACAAAAGATTCATGAATAACAATGCTTTGCAAGACGTTTTGTTTGTTTCACATAAAGAAAACATAGCATAGTGGCATTCATCTTGTCCTCAAAGAGTAGCAAACATAAATGCATAGGACACCTTCAAAGTTTACAAGAGTGACTAGATACAAATAGTTTAAAACAAGCAATATCAAGGTATGCATCAATCAACAAGTCTTGGGACAATGCACATAGAACTAAGAATGGCCACTATGCTCTCAAGAAAGTGCTCAAAGAATAAGTGGAGACTCAACAAGTAAAAGAAAAGGTTTTGCATAGTTTGAAAAGCTTCCAAATGCTGAAAGTATGATACTCATTAGCTTTGAGCTCTCATTGCCCCTATCACAAGCATCTTTAAGGTGATCAAGGTGAAAGTGAGGTCCAATCTGAGTTATATGCTTGACAGACTATAAACTGAAAATCCCAAGTCCCTTGAGTACGAGGGGCGCTCCTCATGCTACTCAACTTTAGTTACCGGTAAGTTCTTGTCATCGTAAGTATGTGCGTATCATAGAGAACCGCCAGCAGGTACCCTTGCCCGATGATACGGAAGAATCCCCATATCAAAATGACAAGGCAAGCAGACAATGAGTATCTCAGCAATCTTCTTATTTACCATGGGAAAATGGTGCTTTTTTCTCTCTTTCCTCTTTTCATAAATCTTTTTTTTCTTTTTCTCAATAGCTATCTCTCTTTTTTTTATAAGAAGAATGCTTCATAGATATCATTATGGTTACGCTGCAGGTTTCCACCATGTCAAAGATGGATTAGACCAATGACCCAGCGTTTCTCTAACACACATACATAACTCCATGGACTTACAAGCTCCCCTTTTATTTCACACCGATGACATCCGCAAACAAAAGAGCAAGGTATCAACTGGGTATATATTTACAAGTGTTGAAAGCGTTCCCCGTGATAGCACGGTTCTGCTAATCCCCAGCCTATAATTAGCAAGCATATAGCTTTCATGGAGAGTTCATAATGGTTTAGGTTTATTAAGTGCAGGAAATAAAGTGTGCCATCAAGTTCGTGAGAGCTTTACTAACTAACTTTCTCAAAACAAGCAAACATTTTATTTGGAAGAAAACAAGGCATATTGAATATGCACGGAAGTAGCAAATGATGCTAATGGGTTGTATGATGGACACTTTGGGAAATTTTGGTTTAGGGAGTTGGAAACTTGAGTAAAACATACTCAGTGTGAGTGAAGGCTAGCAATAGTAAGGGAGCGACAAACGAGAGAGCAATAATGGCTATAATCATGCAGAGCGACAAAACATCATTGATAAAAGCATAAAGTGATACTACAAGTTGAAAATAAAGGATCATAAAGGCCTAAGGTGACTTGAGATAGTCATAACATGGTGTGAGCATGCGCCAAGTCAACCCAAATAAAGCATCAAAGGAGAATACCACTATACTATGCTTTAATATGCTAAAACAACACATGATTCATCCAAGGCACATTAAGAAATCTCAATTGTTTATAACAAGTCATGCTACAGCAAAGAATACTAAGCATAAAGCCAAAACAATATCAAGCATGGACTGACAAAGCATAGGCCACAGTCAAAAACAAGCTCTCTTTACCACTTAAGCATGAGCTTTCCTACTCTGTTCCAAACCAAACCAAACTATTTGAACACCAATGTATGAAATAGGAGGTCCAACCAATTTATTCAGCAAACTAAGAAAACCAAGCAAACGAAAACCAAAACGAAAAAGGAAAAAGAAGACGCTCCAAGAACAACACAACTGTGCATGAAACAATAAAAATGAAGCGTTTGGAAGAAACCTGAGATTTTTATTGATGAAGAAGGGGATGCCTTGGGCATCCCCAAGCTTTGATGCTTGTACTTCTTGGATATTTCTTGGGGTGACACGCGTGGCATCCCCAAGCTTGAGCTTTAGTCCATCCTTTATCTCATTACTCATTCCTTCCATACACCTGAAAATTTTCCTTCATACAAAACTTCACACAATCTTTATTAGCAACATTAGTGCACTCAAGATAAATAAGTCTTAAGGTTCAGTTCTAACACCAAATAAACTTCCATTAGAACACTAGCTACTGTAGCACTTCCCTCAAAAAGCTCAATTCCCCAAAAGAACTCAAGAAGGAACCAACAAGAAGCAAATGCAGAAAATGGCAGAAATCTGTCAAAACAGACCAGCAGGTAAAGACGAATTTTTTAGAAGACCTTCTGCAAATCAAAAAGTATTGAACTAACGAAAGTTATATAACAACCTGGGGCAGAAGCACAAACAATTACAGCTTAATCCGACATACATAGCTCTCTCATGAATTTTTACGGTGAAGCACAAAAATCTGTTTCGGGACAACAACTTTCCCAATCATTACTCCTCTCTCATTAGAGGTTACTCTTGGCACAAAAAGCAAATAAAAAGGATAAGGAGCGGTTATTACTGAAGTAATAACTTCCAAGAATCATCTAAAACTTTTGGGTTATCTCCAAATAAGTACTTTTCTTTAACGCCTTTAAGTTAGGCATAAGCAAAAACTGAAATGGATAGAATAGAAGTAAGCGAAGATAATCATGGTGAAAACATTGTTTTGTTCAATGAAATCCTTTTGTTAACAAGGTTGATCAGGTCTTGTTACCAAAACAATTCCATATGAGACAAAACTTTGTATTCCACTAATGATTATGTTACCTCAACCTTGATAGCAATGGTCCCAATCATAATAGTTTCAATTTTTCCTCTAGGTATGGGACAATATATTTCTCCAACTTGAATGCCTTCAACATGTTCAATTGAATTCAAAACCATAAGTCTTATCAATCTTCTTGGGGAAATAGATAGTATGTTCTTGTCATTGACATTGAAGGTCACCTTCCCTTGATTATAATTAATAACAGCTCCTGCAGTATTTAAGAAAAGGTCTCCCAAGAATAATTGACATATTATCATCTTCAGGCATAAAAGTCTGAGAGGATGCTCTCATAAGAAATATGAGTTGAAGTAAAAGAGAGAATCAAGAAGCAAATCCAAAACACATTTAAGTCTAACCCACTTCCTATGCATAGGAATCTTGTATGCAAATAAATTCACGAAGAACAAAGTGACATGCATAGGAAGATAAAATAAGAATAACTTCAAAACATTCAGCACATAGAGAGGTGTTTCAATACCATGAAAACTTCTACAACCATATTTTCCTCTCTCATAATAATTTTCAGTAGCCTCATGAATAAACTCAACAATATAACTATCACAAAAAGCATGCTCTTCATGATCTACAAGCACTAGAGCTTTATCATAAACATCTTCAAAAGAATCCTCAGGAACATAACATTCATCCTTCTTTAGTAAGCATGGGGGACAATCAAATAATGTAAGGGATAAAGAGTTACTCTCATTAGAAGGTAGGCATGGGTAGCTAATCCATTCTTCCTCCTTTTGTTCATCACTCTCCTTCTCTTTTTCATCTAATGAGATTTTAGGTTCATCAATTTCTTCTTCCATAGGATCCTGCAAGGCACTAGTCTCTTCCATTTGTGGAAAGCATATATTAATATATTCAAGAATATAGCCATTTAAGTCCTTGTAATTATCAAAGCAAAATTTAAGTATACCATAAACCTCATACTCATAAGGTGAATCATCAATATTTTCAAGCAAACTAGCAAGTTCAAATGCACCCTTCCAAGCAATAAATTCCTCAATTTGTTCCACATCATAAAGGTCATAAATTCCCTTAACATAGGAAGATATGGTAACATTATCATTATACTCACATTGAAAAGGGAGGTGTTTGTACCTCCTACAGCAACAAGATTTATCAAGGCAATAAGTAACATTATAAGTAGAGCACACATTTGTAACAACCTCGGACCCTACGCTCTAAGTTCAAGCCTGGATGAACCAAAAGTGGTTAAAGAAGTATAGCGGGGGCCCAGGGCCACCCACATGTAGGCCCGTCAGCCGCCCGAACCACTTCCAAGAACATCAGGACAAGAGCGAGCGGCGTAGGCAATAAGCGAAGAGATCAAATACATACACAAGTGAGTATGTATGCAAGCTACCTTACAACAGTTCTCAGAGCCATACCATCTAAAAGAAATAGAAATATTGCAACGCCATACAGCAAGATCCAAATATCCTAAATAGAGATAATAGTGTAGGATAGCTCCTCATACATCAATCAACAGAGTATCAAGATGAAGCGGGAAACAAGATCCGAGTACGGACAAGAAGCAAATCGGCATAAGATGCCACATAAATAAGCACATCCCGCCCACAGATCTCACGGATCCCCATCCCCGGAATCTCTACACCGAGTGATCGTTGCAAACATCATTTGTCTCCTCCACCTAGTATCCATCTTGCGAATACACCTGTTCATCTGAATCAAACAATTTATCGTGTGAGACCCTAGGGGTACTCAGCAAGTCTTTATGTCTCTAAAGGGGACATAAACCTGGGGTGACGCAATTGCAGCAAAAGATAATAACTAACAAACCTATAGATGCTCGCTAACCATCCGCCTAACCAATGATAGACGGATGTCCGTTAATTAGAAACAATAGTTATAACAGTATAAAGTAACAGATCCATCCTCCTTCTCGCTTACCAACGAGAAAGCGAACGAACAACCCATCTGTTGGCAGTTTTATTGCTCATTCCATGAATATTGCACTATTTACTAGTCAGATATTTAGTCAAATTAAGGACGGTACTTTAATTATACTTGTCTATGATCGAGAAACTGTGCTCCAAGTCGTCCATAACCGCGGCTTTCAGAAAGATTTACCCTGCAGGGGTGCACAAATAGCAACACACACTCGATCAACCTCGGGAAAACCAACTCAAAACCCAACGAGGCATTCACGATAAAGCGATCACAGGATTCATAAAATATTTCAGGGGGCCACCCCATTAAGCTACCCGCAACGAAGTTGGCCGACCCCGAGGCAGACCCAAGGTTTGCGCCAATGGCTGTAAATGACTGGGAACCCGAAAGTGTGACTAGGCTTGTCGATACCGCGAAAACACTCCGCAATTCCTAAACAGTACAGGTGCTCTACGCACACTCTTAAATAAAGCAGTAAAGCATGGCATAGGTACAGGATAGTAATAAAGCCCCAAATTACTTTGTGGCCCCAAGAAATAGAAATGAATCAAGCTCTAGCTCAGGGGGGTCCATAAGGCCTCACGGATGTGGATAGTGCGAATAGTCAAGGAACAGGAATCAAGTACTCAGGGTCCTACGGGACACAAGTGAGCATGAAAAACCAAATAACCTATATTGCTCACCGTTGCCTCTTTCATTAGTTATCCCATACTACTCAGGTTAAGTTGTTTAGGTACCTCGTTTTCCATCAGACTCTCACATACCCTACACATGTTGTTCTACGACTCGCATGGCTCAAACAACTCCTGTAGTAATGGCTCATGGGATAAAGGAACAAGCTCGGTGGGGTTTAAAGTAAAGGCTATGCAGTACTTGGGATTCAATTTAATGCATTCGCGACTCAATGATGCAAGAATAAGATAGAGGCAATAGGTACTATATGTATGCAAGCATGTGGTAGTGCTTGCCTGGCAGCTCAGTTGAAGCGAGGGATGGATCTGGGTAGTACTCCTGGGATTCCTGGTAATTCCCCTGCTCGGCATCTATTTGAAAGAAGAACCAAACAAACAAGGGCCAACATAAATAAAGTGCACAAGCATATAAATAAAATGCGACAAGCAAACAAGCATGCCATGATGAATGATGCACAAATTACATGGCAATAATGTAGCATGGCATGGGTGAGGTGTGGGGTATAATAATAAAGCATTTTATTAAGTTTTTTGGTCATGTTTTGTTCCCATAACACTTGCTGTCCACTTAATATTTATATGATGCATGCTACAATTCATATCAAGGAAAACATAGTTAGAACGGGCTCGTCGCGCTGATCGATTTAGATATATTATTTGCCAAATTTGGAGTTATAGAATTAAAGTTATTAATTAATTAAGAAAAAGGCATTTTTATTGCAATTAAACAAATTTGAAAATTTAAATTAGACAAACATTATTTTGGATGGCATATTTGAATTCCTCACATTTTTCTGATTCCAAAACATATATTATTTGTCAAATTTGGAATTACCAATTAAAAGTTATCTAAAACTGGATTTGAAATCATATTTAACAATTTCTGAAATCATTTTTATTAAATAGAGAACGGACTGACTTTTTGTACACAAAGATCTCTAGCCACAGACGCTGATGGGTGGGGCCACGCTAAGCTGGCGAAAACTGCGAGCGGCAGACTTTTCTCCCCGCGGGGTGGACTAGCCGAGGAGACAGACAGGTGGGGCCTGCGCTGATCTGGCAGAATCGACGCGCGGCAGGCTTTTCTCACCGCGGGGCTGTCTAGCTAGGGAGACAAACAGGTGGGGTCTGCGGCCATACGGACCCACGCGATAGTGGCTGAACGGGTGGGCGCCACGCGGCAAAGCCGGGGACCGCGGGTTGAGGCCAAGATTTTTGCGGGTGCCTTTTTGTAAAACGACACAGCCGATGACATGTGGGCCTAGACAGGAGTGCGGGTTAAAACGCAAAAAGGGTGGGGGTTATACGGAAAACTGCCACTGGGTACTGTTTTTCTTCACGCCGGTGTCTGACGAAACTGTCGACGCGCGCACGACGGAAACAGAGGCGCGGCTGGGGATCGACCTCGCGATCTAGCACGCGCGTGCAGCGGCGGCTACCGCTGCGGCTAGCGGGGGTTGTTGCCGGGTAAACGATGCGGGTCTAGATATCCTCTCTGCGGCGCGATAGCTGAAGCGACGACACGCACATAGAGCGCTCGGCAGAACGTTCTGCTCGTCCAGGAAGAGTCGATGCGCGAGAGGATGTCAAGGGGGATCGGAAGCTCACCGAGAGTGTGTTGGTGGTGGTGGTTCGGCCTGGAGCGCAGGGGATCAGCGGGGGAGCTCGTGCACCGGGGGTTAGGGTTTTGCGTCGGCTTGAGGATATGTAGCAGGTACGGGGCTGTCTCCTCCTCGCCTCCGTGTACAGGGGTGATGTAAGTGGACGCCCGACGCTTCCTCAATGGCCAGACACCGCGCCCGCCTCCTAGCTACGGTGGTGGAGAACCGATGCCGACGGTGGGTGTAGAAGGGAGAGGGTAGGAAGGCAGCGGCAGATGGGGAAGGAGGAGTAGAAGGGCAAGGCCCTGGGTGGATCTGGGGTGACGCCAGGTACGAGAGGAGGGGGTAGATAAGGCCTGGGAGGGAAGATGCCGTGGGGGGTCGGGGTGGAAAAAGGTGGTGGTAGCCACCTTTTCTCCTCCTCCTCCTCACGTGTTCAGCGAGGCTCGGGAGGCCCGGGGAGGGGCTGCAGCTGGGGCCAGAGGGGAGCGGGACAGAGTGGCTCGGGGGGGTCTCCTTGGCAACGAGAGAGAAGAACAAAGAGGGGATGGGCTCGGCTAGGGTTTAGGTGAGGGGGTGGCTCGGCCTAGAGAGGGTCCCATTGGAACTAGGCTCAGCAAGAGGGGGTAGGTAGGAATCGGTGCTGGTAGCGAGCTGGGAGGTTAACAAGAGAGGGGACAAGATCCTCTTGCTTGCAAGCTTGAGAGAAAGGTGGTCATGGCAAGGAATGGTGGTGGAGAGAACTCCCACATGTATAGAGCACATAGAGCTAGGGTGGGGGAAGGAGAACTAGGTAGATTAGATAGTTAGCAAAGAAGAAGGCAAGCTTAGATGTTGTTGAGCAAGGCACAAAGTGGAGAGTTTCCAATAAAGTACAAACTCAAGCACCCATAAGAGGACATGAGAGATGATGGTTTATGGCTTGGAGGGTAATTGGAATTTATTCAAATGGTTCTCCCCAATTCAAGTAACCCATATACCCAAAGGAAACAAGAGATAAAACAAGGTGGTTTTATTGCATGGCCCATGCATGAACCTTAGATAAGCCACATTGTATTTGTGAAAACAAATACAAGCTCAAATGACCCCATTTAGCCCCATGCACTCAATTTGAATAAAGCCCAAGCAAAAAGGTTGAAGGGGTTGAATAGAAACATCAAATAGAAGAACTAGAATAAGATCGGGATGTGGGGCTTGTATTTCATGCGCCATGAAATAATGGTACCACACATAGCATACATGCACAAGAAATTAACACATGGTTGGTATTAAACCCATATGTCCAAGAATTGATGAAATGAGCATGAATAAATATAATGGAAATGCTAGTGTGTGTATGCCACTAGATAATTATATGGTCCATTTATATTTAGATATGCCCACTCATTTAGAAGTAAACCATATGAGGATGTAGAAGTATCCCCACATGTAGACCCATATCATTTATATTGTGAAAACAATAGTAAACACCATTGGGGCAAGTGGTAAAGAAGGGGATCCATCTTTATATATGTGAGCTTGACAAAACCCAAAAGAGAAGATGCAAAAGCCCAAAAGTATTTTGGGATGGTGGAATTATAAGGTGGTGACAAAGAAAAGGTGGTGGAGTTAATAAAAGATATGCCCCCAACTCAACTTGGGCATGAAGCATTTATCAAGAACCAAATACAATATATCAAAAGGCAAAATACAATTAATAGTGCATATGAGGTAAGAACCAAATGAAGAAGGGTTTTATATGATGTTCTAATGCAAGGTGGCATGATGACATGAGAATGATATAATTATGATGCAACAATTATATGTAGGAAGTAGCATTTTATTATTAGACCATGTAGCATTACAGATGTTAGACAGATGGGATGCTACAACATTTCTAGCAATGGTATACAATCTATCAATTTGTCCCCATAAGTGTTTCCCTTTTTGTGACAAGCGGTGTTCCTTATAATAATATTTTTCATCTTCCGTGAAACCACCTTGCCAATAAGATTCAGTTTCAAAGAAACCAACCATTGACAACAAGCATGATAAGGCAAGACAATAACAAACCAATGAAAATAACAACTAGAGTAGGAACCAATTTTTTTGTATTTTTGATAAAGAAACAAGAAAACAAGGAGAAAATAAACTTAGCTTGAACAATAGTGATTCCAAGA
Organism: Avena insularis; assembly: GCA_023614405.1. Taxonomy (NCBI): domain Eukaryota; kingdom Viridiplantae; phylum Streptophyta; class Magnoliopsida; order Poales; family Poaceae; genus Avena; species Avena insularis. Next base: position 251,957,082 of record CM042696.1, read on the forward strand.
GGACTTTATAAATAAAGCTATGCTCCCCGGCAACGGCGCCAGAAAATAGTCTTGATGACCCACAAGTATAGGGGGTGTATCGCAGTATTTTCGAGGGAAGTGAAACCCAATTTATTGATTCGACACAAGGGGAGCCAAAGAATATTTATAAGCCTTAACAACTGAGTAGTCAATTCAGCTGCACCTGGAAAACAATCTTGCTCACAGCAGTTTAGCAGTAGCAACAGTTTTGTAGTAGGAATAGTAAAGTAACAACAGTAGTAAAGCAAAGATAGTAGTAACAAAAGTAGTAAACAGTGGGATTCGAGTGCGCTAGGCATAGGGATGGATGGACGGGCGTTGCATGGACAAGACAATCCACATAGCAATCAGAACATAGGGCAATTGCAGATAAATAAGATAAAGCATCCAAGTACTAGACAATCCTAGGCATGTATTCCATATATAGTCATACGTGCTCGCAATGAGAACTTGCACAACATCTTTTGTCCTGCCAGCCCGTTTGGAGCGGGGCCTCTAGGGAACTACTAGCAATTAAGGTGCTCCTTTTAATAGAGCACCCGAGCAAATCATTAACACTCTGTGAACACATGTGATCCTCATATCAAAGCCTTTCCCTTCCGGTTATCCCGATTTCTGTCACTTCAGGGCCATAGGTTCTGGACAACAACGTGTGTATACAACTTGCAGATAAGACCAAAAACAATACTATCATAATGAATCAATAACTTTATAGACTTGTTGAGAGTCTTTCTTTCTGCGACTACTAGGATTTTTGTGCGGTGTTCTTGATAAGACAGGTCTTCTTGGAGATTGATAAGCTCATGGTCCACGGTTCTGCCGGGATCCTTGAAGCACTTATTGAGTTGAGAGATATGGAAAACATCATGGAACTTGAGTTTCTCAGGGAGCTCAAGAGCATAAGCGACTCCTCCTCTTCTTCCACGAACTTTGAAAGGACCGATGTATCTAGGAGCCAGCTTTCCTTTGATACCAAACCGGTGCGTGCCTCTCATGGGGGTGACACGAAGGTAAATGAGATCACCAGGGACATACTCCATGTCTGTGTGCTTCCTGTCATAGTTGCTCTTCTGGCGACTTTGAGTAACCTTCAGGTTTTCGAGAATGATGTGAACCTTCTCCTCCGCTTGAGTTACAATGTCGGGGACAAACAATGTTCTTTCCCCTGCCCCTGACCAACCAATCGGAGTTCGACATTTGCGACCATAGAGGGCCTCAAAGGGTGCCATCTGGAGACTCTTCTGATAGCTGTTGTTGTAAGAGAATTCAGCATAAGGAAGGCATTCTTCCCACTTCATGCCGAAGGAGATGACCCAAGCGCGGAGCATATCTTCCAGAATCTAATTGATCCTTTCAACTTGTCCTTGCGACTGAGGATGATAGGCAGTGCTAAAGTTCAACTTTGTTCCCAAAGCATTTTGGAAACTTCCCCAGAACTTGGAAGTGAAGATGCTTCCACGGTCTGAATTGATCTCAAGAGGAACCCCATACAGAGAGACAATTCTGTTGATATAAAGCTCAGCCAACTGAATTGCAGAAATTGTTTCCTTGACGGGAAAGAAGTGAACCACTTTAGAAAGCCTGTCGATGACAACAAAGATTGCATTGTTGCCCTTCTGCGACCTTGGAAACCGAGTTATGAAGTCCATCTCTACTTTCTCCCATTTCCATTTCGGACGCTTCAATGTATGTAGAAGATCGGAAGGTTTCTGATGAACAGCTTTAACTCTGCGGCAGACATCACACTCCGAGACATACTTGGCACAATATCGTTTCAACCCAGGCCACCAATACTGTGTTTTCAAGTCCATGTACATCTTTGTGCTGCCAAGATGGATAGAAAGAACCGAATCATGAGCTTCTTTGAGAACTTGCTCTCTCAAACCCGGGTAGTTCGGAACAAACATCCGGTGTTCAAAGAATAGAGTGCCTTGGTCGTCGACGTGGAAGGACTCATACTTCGGAAGCTGAATGTTGGAGATGATCTTTTTGGTGTAAGGGTCACCAAGTTGAATGGAGCGAACTTTTTCTTCCAAGAGAGGGGTTGCTAGAAGATTCATAAGATACCCTTGATCAACAATTTCAAGGTTGAGCTGGCAAAATTCCTCGCACAAGAGAGGTTGTTGTTCTTCCACCATGAGGTTGTTGACATAAGCTTTTCGGCTGAGAGCATCGACCATGACATTAGCTTTGCCAGGAGTGTAGTTGATGGTCAGATCGAAATCATTAATTGCTTCAATCCACCTCCTCTGACGAAGGTTGAGATCAGGTTGTGTGAAGATATACTTCAGACTCTTGTGATCAGAAAAGATCTCACAACGGTTGCCAAGCAAGTAGTGCCTCCATACTTTCAAAGCAAAGACAACTGCTGCGAGTTCGAGGTCATGTGTTGGATAGTTGAGCTCATGAGTTTTCAACTGACGGGAAGCATAAGCAACGACTTGCTTTTCTTGCATGAGGACCGCACCCAATCCTTGCAAGGAGGCATCACAGAATATCTGGAAAGGCTTTGATGTATCTGGAGGAATCAATACTGGTGTGGAAGTGAGCTTCTCTTTGAGTGTTTCAATGCTAGCTTGACATGCAGGAGACCAAAGGTATTTCTTGCCTTTCTTGAGGAGATCGGTAAGAGCCTTCGCAATCTTTGAGAAATTCTGAACGAAGCGACGGCAATAACTAGCCAAACCAAGGAAACTCCAGACTTCTTTGACATTTTTGGGTGGAAGCCAGTCAACAATTGTCCGAACAGTTTCTGGGTTGACGACAATGCCCTTGGCAGAGATGACGTGACCAAGATAGGTGACTTCGGGAAGCCAAAATTCACACTTGGAGAACTTTGCATACAGGCGGTTCTCACGAAGCTTGTTTAGGACACACCGAAGGTGTTCTTCATGTTCTTCCTTTGACTTAGAATAGACTAGAATGTCATCCAGATAGACCACGACGAACTTATCAAGATACTCCATGAAAACCGAGTTCATAAGCCTCGAGAAGGTGGCAGGTGCATTGGTGAGACCGAAAGACATGACCGTGTACTCATACAGGCCATAGCGGGTGGTGAAAGCTGTTTTGGGAACATCTTCCTTGCGAATCTTGATTTGATGATATACACTTCTCAAGTCAAGCTTAGAGAATACCACAGCTCCAGCTAGCTGATCGAAGAGATCATTAATCCGAGGTAGAGGATATTTATTCTTGATTGTTTTAACATTAAGAGCCCGATAGTCAACACAAAGTCTATCAGTGCGGTCTCGCTTCTTCACAAAGATGGTTGGCTACCCCAAGAAGAAGTACTTGCTGAATGAAACTCAACTTCTCTTATTCATCAAGCCGACGTTTGAGTTCAGCCAACTCAGCAGGACCCATTTTATAAGGCCGCTTGGAGATAGGAGCGGTACCAGGTTCAAGCTCAATCACAAACTCGACCTCTCGGTCAGGAGGCATACCTGGTAACTCTTCAGGAAAAACATCTGGGAACTCGCGGACCACCGGAACACTCTGAATAGCCTCCATATCATCATCCTTCAGAGCCGCCAAAGAGAAAAGCTGAATTGCCGGAGTCAGACTTGGAGAATAGACTATATGGCCTTTAGGAATTTTCAGAGAAACCGAGTGTTCAGCACAATCAATCACAGCTGCATTTGCTGTCAACCAATCCATGCCCAAGATAACATCAATGTCAGAATTTCCCAGAATAATTAAGGAAGCCGGAAACGAAGAGCCACCAATCTCAATTTGATTGCCACGGCTGATCTTGGAAGATGCCATAGTTGCTCCGAGCGAAAGAACCATTAACCGTTTAGGGAGAGGATCCATAGGTAACCCATTCTCATCAGCAAAACTTGTAGAGACAAAAGAATGCGATGCACCAGAATCATATAGAACTCATGCAGGGACTGAGTTAACAGGAAGCATACCCATCACAACTCCAGGTGCATGCTCTGCTTGAGCGACATTGACACAGTTGGCACGAGCAACAGTGGTCCCGGTCTTGGTGTTAATGTTGAGAGCCCGCGGTGGAGGTGCATGAACCATAGAAGAACTTGCTGCAGGTCTTGGAGGTGGTGGAGGAAGAGCTTTGCTGTTCATTGGACAACTCCAGTGTTGATCCCTAGTGTTCCCACAAGTGTAACAAGCACCAGGTGGACGTGGAGCAGCATAGCCAGGGACTCCGCCAGGCGCTCCAGGGTAGTTGTGGTTGTAGCCCCTAGGAGCAGCGGTGAAGGAGTTTGGTGGCCTTGCCGTGTAGCTTGAAGGTCTTGGTGGAGCCGGTAGCGGCGGTGCGGTATTAGGAACCCACACGCGGTGCTTAGAAGGAGTTGTCATAGTTGAAGAGCTTGTTGCGTCACGACTGTGTTTCTTGGACTCCTCGAACACTTGCCTACTGGGTTCTTCCTGTAGAGCTGTATGTTGGAGTTCTAGAAAAGACCCCGGCCTTGCATGAGTGATTGTATATTTGATAGATGCATTGAGCCCTTGCCTGAAACTCTTTTGCTTCTTCTTGTCATCAGAGATCTCATCGCCACCATACCGAGAAAGATTCATGAAGTTTCTGATATAGGTATTGACATTGTCATTGCCCTGCTTGAGGTTGAGAAACACTTCCTTCATCCTTTCCCTGACAATTTCTGACAGATATTGCTCTTTGAAAGCCCCAGTGAACTGCTCTCAAGTAGGCTGAAAACCAGAGTGGTTTGCCTTTAGATAATTCTCCCACCACAGAGTTGCGTCTCCCTTCAGAAGGTGAGTGGCACATTTTACCCATTCTTGCTCAGGAACATCAGCAGTCATCAGCAACCTTGACATATCACGCAGCCAATCATCAGCATCTAGTGGCTGATCAGACACCTCAAAGTGGCGCGGGTTAAACTTTAGAAAGCTCTTGATGTCTCCTCGCTTGGGAGGTGGAGGTAGCAGAACAAACTCATTCCTCCTCACACTTTCTTCAAAGCGTTGCTGGTTCTGCTGCATTGCTCCCAAGGCATTAGCAATACTTGCCAACGCAGCCCCCAGTTCAGGTGGTATGTCCACCTCAGTACTGCGTGGTGGTGCCTATTGGGTCTGCAGCATAGAAAACAAAAAATTTCCTACGGTGTGAACTACACGCCAAGATCTATCTACTAGGTACAAAGCAACGGGTGGACATACATCCAACGAGAATTTACCCTCGTAGACAACGAGCTTTGTTAACGAGTAGGAACTCGTGGTTGATGTAGTCGTACACTTGTCGATCTCAGGATCGTGATGAAGTCCAGCAGGTCCGGCTCCAGCACGTCCATCAGATCCAGCTCCAGCACCACCAAGTCCAGCACCGTAAAGCAGCGGTGCATCCGTGATCGCACACACGTCCGGTACCCCGACAACCTCTGTCCCTCACTCTAGCAAAGCAGCGGAAGCAACAACTCCTTTCCACATAAAGCCACCGGGAACATGTATCTCGCTAATCCGAGACCATGGGGGAATAATACTAGAGGGAGAGAGAGATCCTTCACAAGGAGGTGTGTTTGAGAAGTGAGGAGAGGGTGGCCTTTTATAGGAGGAGGGGGGTGCCCCTCCTTCATGGCCGACGCATGGAGGAGGTGACTCTTCACCTCCTCCATTCATGTGGTGGTAACTCCCTCCACATAAATTTGCCCCTTCACATTCTCTTTTAAAGTCTCCACTTTAAATGCATTAAATTTCTCCAAATTTAATGCTCTCTCATTTAATAAAACTCTTTTATTATTTTTATTCAGAATTTTGTTAATTACTTTAATTAACAAAAATTCACATAAAACCCCTGCAACATTTCCATATTACATGCAGAATCAATTTCAGCAATTTCACCCGAAATAGTTTCGGTGTCTATTGAAATAATTCCAGCGCTTTCTTAAATCTTTATCTGAAACATATTTGCTCCAAATGGTGTCGGTATCCCTTAAGTGTGTCACCCTACAGTTCGCGAATAATGCAGACATGATCGAGACCCCTCTCAGATCAATAATCAGAAGCGGGACCTGGAGATCCATACTGACTCCTGCACATTCAACGATGACTTCTGTGATCCTGAGAACCTTTAACACTAGCAACTAAATCCTTTTGTCTCGCGATATATTACATGTCCGAGATTCGATCATCGATATCTCCATACCTAGTTTGATCTCGTTACCGACATGCACTCTTTTCTCGTTCCCGTGATATAACATTCTAGTGATCACATCACTTGCTTGCAAGATATTTCAATGTGATATCACCGAGAGGGCCCAGAGTATATCTATCCGTCATCGGGATGGAAAAATCCCACTCTTGATCCATCAGCCTCAACATAACACCTTCGTAGCACTGAACCCACCTTTATAGTCACCCTGTTACGGTGTGAAGTTTGATGTTATCAAGATACTCTTCCGGTGTTAGCAATTAACATGATCTCATGGTCTAAGGATAAAGATTACTTCATATGATATTATAGCAATATAAACATAATGAATTTGATCGTAATGCTATACTTCGGATGAATGTTCATCACATCATTCCACCAATGGTGTGACCTTGTTATTAACAACATCCAATGTCCATGATCAGGAAACCTTGACCATCTTGTTAATCAATAAGCTAGTCTATAAGAGAGGCATAACTAGGAACCCTTTTTGTTTATTAAACACACATGTATTGATGTTTCCAATCAATACAATTTTGGCATGTAAAATAAACATTTATCATAAACATGGAATAAGATAATAACCACTTTATTATTGCCTCTCGGGCATATTCCCTTCAGTCTCCCACTTGCACTAGAGTCAATAATCTAGTTTGTAAAACTTTGAGTATTGAACACCTATGGCTTTCTGGTGTTGTATATATGCTATTTCTAGTGGTTAACATAATCTCCGGATCTGACAGTTTTAGGTCCGTGTGTATTTGCATGTCTTTGCGTCTCTACGCATCACTCATTCTCAAATGAGATGGCATTGTATAAATTTGGTCCTTTGGTGAGACCTTTAGTTCGTTCGGCTCAAAATATGTTGATATTATTGTCACACAATATATCTTCATAGTATTAGCCCACTTTGAACCACACCTAGTTTGATAACAAACAAATTAACACAAATGCCCTCCTATGCTGCTACTATAGCAGTCATATACTTAGCCTTTTTGTTGTAGTATCCGTCACAATGTCTCAACTTTGGAACTCATCCAAATCCATCATGGAACATCCTTTCCATTATATTGTGCCACCCATAGTCTAAATTGAGATAAATTTAATTTGTATCTTGTGACAAAACTAGTATCAATGTAACACTTTACAATGAACTACCTTTAATTATTTGTCACTTATACATTATATATTCTTAGTTCTTCCAAAGCTCATAAGAATATCTTTACTATTGTCCAATGATCATCTTATGAATCATTCTGGTATATGCTCATAACATTTAGATCATAGGACATTCTGGATATATACATATCATGGTATAATCGATCAAAATCTTCATGTGATTTTACTCACCAAGTGTTGCAACACTTGAATTTTGATACAATCCTTTCCATGCAGCAAGAACCTTTCTTGTTGTTTCCATATTGAACCCTTTCAATATCTCATATATGTATGTCTGGCACAACCATATTAGCACCTTAATCTATCCATATAGATATTGATGCCTAATATTCCGGGTTTGCCCAAGTCTTTCATTGAAATCTTATTTTAATGAAATCCTTAACTTGTGTCAATTCAAGATACATCATTTCCAATCAACAATATGTCCTCTACATAATGTATTAGAAATATGTCTCAGCGCTCCCACTTAATTTCTTGCAAATGCAAGCATCTTCATCATCTTCGATGAATTTATACTCTTTTAACAGTTTCATCATGGTGAAGATTCCAACTCCGCTATGCTTACTTCAACTATTGAAGTTTACATGCCCTTTTAGCACCCTTTGAATTAACAAAACCCTTCAGACCATGTCATGTACATGTCCTAGGTTACCGTTCTATTAGAAGAACCTTGTTTTGTTTATTCAACTACCATATACCAAATTATATGTAGTGGTTGCTACATTAATCCGTCAAGACTATATATCGCTATGAAAGATCAAATCTTGTCATAGTCAACTCCTTGAACATTGTCGTAAACTTCTTTCTGACATGTCGACTATTTCATAGATGTTAAACATCCATGTCTTATTTCTTTATAGATCCAAACACGACCGATAGGCTTCACGCCTTTCCGGAGGGTCTTCCAAGTTTAGAAACTTGTTTTCTCGTGTATGGATATTATCACGGATTCTATGACTTCTAGTCATTTTATGGAGTCATGGCCCATCATCGCTTCTTTGCATGTAGTCGGTTCATCATTGTCAAAACAATAACGACTTGCTTATAAAATCTTACTATTTGATTCTTACCGACCCACACGGTTCTATAGGAACTCTAATCTCCAAGATCACACCTTTTGAAATCACGAGAGCCATGAGCATTGTGGCCGCCACCGGGACACTTTACGGCGCTGTGCTACTTAGCACATATAGCTAAGGTTTAACAACCTTATCAAAGTTCTATTGTCCTCCCACTTAACTTTTCACGAAAAATTCCTTCTCAAGAAACTTGATGTTCCAAGTAACAAACTCTTTTGTCCTCGGTGTTATGGAGAAATTCCCAACAAATTCTTTGGGATAACCTACAAAGACGTGCTTATTCGACTTTGGTTGTAAACATTTTACTTATGCATAGCATACCAAAATTTAAGAAAAGACAATTCGGGTTTTATCCCAAACCATAACTCATATGGTGTCATTTCAATGGATCACGATGGTGCTCTTTTCAGTGTAAAAGCGGTAGTCTCTAAAGCTTCAATCCTTAAAACAAAATGGCAGTTTTACAAATGACACCCTTGATCTTACCATGTCAAACATGGTTTGATTTTATCTCTCGAATATGCCATACTCCTATGGTTTATCGGGAAACACAAATCATGGAACAATTCCACAAGTCTTAGGTGTTTTTGCTAAACATGTAACTCAAATATCTTCCTTGATGATCGAATCATAAACTCTTTATTTTCTTGTTACAATGATTTTCCACTTCATCTTGAAAGTATTTGAACAATTTTCAAATGTTTCATACTTCTTCCTTATTAAGTAAATATACAGATATATTCACTCAAATTTTTGAAGAAAGCATATGAAGCAAAAAGATCCATCGCATATGGCTACACATAATGGACTATGCACATCAGCATGCACAATTTCCAATAAGCTAGTCATCCATTCCTCTCTGGCCTATGGACGGAGTTTCAATTATCTCGAGGAAAGTATCACATGCGTCAATTGATCAAAATCAAAGACTCCAAAAATCCATCAACATGGAGTTTCTTCATGTTTTCTTTCAAATATAATTTAAACAACGATGTCACTTCATAAGTGATCTTTCAATCATTTGTCTTGCGACATTTTAGCAATAGTGTTTATGGATGTGATTTCTCCCACTAGACTTGTAAAATTTCATCCATCCTTTATGGAATACGGTAATTATTTGAACAACCATTGTTCTCGTAATACCGGAACAAAATAACAATTATTAAAACAAATCTTGAAGGCTAGGTTTGACGACAACGAAAAACACAATAACACTTTATTTGTTTTCGATGATCATCATCACTTATTCTCTTGCTAGTTACTTAGGCCATTGTAGTTCATGAATTGCGTTGTCCTGTATGACACTTCATACCAACCAATTCGGTATCCAATACCGGTATCCAATACCTAAGAACCACATTGTTTAATAAGCAAGGAATACAACCATAACATGTATATCTTCTATATACCCAAGTTGGACATCTCCAACCTTTTATTTTCTGCCAAATATTTTATAGATTCTCTTTCAGCAATTCCTTTTTCTTTTAAAAGAATCTATCAACATCAATAGTGGTGTCATCAACATGACACATGGTACAAAGCATATATAGTCAAATACTAATACCTTCGGACTTGCACTTTGAAGTGGATCACCATCATCAAATGTTTGGTGTTCTTTCAAAAATCCATTCTTTAGTAATCTATTAGTATAGTAAACATTTTACTTACATCTTCTATTCATCCTTATCATGACAACTTTCATGATCAAGCTACTATAGCTTATAAGGAAGAATCACGAGTATAATATCAGTTCCCAAAACCTTTTTGGTAGATTCGGATGCCTAACATCTCCATCCTTCACAAATTCTCATACAATATGAGAACATGTATTTTGCTAAATTATACTCTAACATAATGCAACCAAAAACATTGTTTCAGATATCACAATATCTTTCACACATGATGGTTTCTGAAACAATTTTCAGCTCCAATATAATCTTGATATTAAAACAACTTTTTGAATATCAATAATCATGGAGGCAAACATGATACTTTAGATACTAACATTGGAATTCTTACTCTTGATTTAATACTACTTATTAAACTTCATGGAGTAAATAGAGTTTGCTGAAAGTTTGCAATAGGACTTATAAACTTTAAATTGACATTCAAAACAATACAATACCAGTTTGTAAAGTAAATATCCAGAATTCTGTAGTTCTATTATCTCAAATAAAAACTAAGCATAAGGTAGTGAACAGATGCGAATGACTACAACAAATTATGTAAATTCAGTTCATTTAGTTTATGACAAATTGAGTTCGACTAATCCAAATTAGAAATGAACTCCCACTCAAAAACGACATCCCTTGTGCCTTTTTGGTGATTACATGAACCAAATCCACTACACCAAGTCCGATCATCACGTGAGTTGATGTAGCTTCAAAGGCGAGCATCTATATGGGCATCATATCAACTATATGACTCATGCTTAACCTTTCGGTCCGTGTTCCGAGGCCATGTCTGTACATGCTAGGCTCGCCAAGTAAGAACCTTAGTACTCGCATGTGTAAAACTGTCTTACACCCGTTTGTATGAAAGCGTAGAGTCGAGTACGCCCGATCATCACGTGATGTCTCGAAATACGATCCACAAAACGGTGCATACTTAAGGAAGAACACATTTTTATCTTGATATCTAAAGGAGGGATCATCTTACAATGCTATAGAAAGCGCCAAACTAGCAGTATAAGATGCTAACATCTAATGTGTAAAGTGAGATGATATGGTCCATGCATTTGATCTCTATCACTTGCATCGTGGTATGATCTCTATCATTCCTTTGTGTGTAAGGCCAAGGTCTATGGAACTTACACGTTGAGTGTATTGTAAGAGTATCTATCATACATCTACTTACAACAATACCATATCAATACACTATCCCAGCAACGATCTAAACTAGACGCCTCTAATTTATCAATTGCAAGTTTTACGTGGCTTAGGGCTTTCGGAGATGGATCCATTCTTACCTACGAACATGAACCACAACAAGGATAACTAAGTTATTAGCAACTCGTTGTAAATCAGATATTGACTATAGTAGGAGAGACAGACACCCGCCAGCCACTTATGCAAAACAAGTTGCATGTCAGTCGTGGAACCGGTCTCATGTACGATGACATGTAAGGTTGGTCCGGGCCGCTTCATCCCACTATGCCACCAATATCCAAAATACATGAAAGAAGCAATAACATGATCATCATCGCCCACATATAAACATATGTGTACTACCCGTGCTAAGCACCTATGCATAGATCAGGCTCTGATACCACTGTTGGGTCCGCAGCATAGAAAACAAAAATTTTCCTACGGTGTGAACTACACGCCAAGATCTATCTACTAGGTACAAAGAAACGGGTGGACATACATCCAACGAGAACTTACCCTCGTAGACAACGAGCTTTGTTAACGAGTAGGAACTCGTGGTTGATGTAGTCGTACACTTGTCGATCTCAAGATCGTGATGAAGTCCAGAAGGTCCGGCTCCAGCACATCCATCAGATCCAGCTCCAGCACCACCAAGGCCAGCACCACAAAGCAGCGGTGCATCCGTGATTGCACACACGTCCGATACCCCGACAACCTCCATCCCTCGCTCCAGCAAAGCAGCGGAAGCAACAACTCTTTTCCAGATAAAGCCACCGGGAACATGTATCTCGCTAATCCGAGACCATGGGGGAATAATACTAGAGGGGGAGAGAGATCCTTCACAAGGAGGTGTGTTTGAGAAGTGAGGAGAGGGTGGCCTTTTATAGGAGGAGGGGGGTGCCCCTCCTTCATGGCCGGCGCATGGAGGAGGTGGCTCTTCACCTCCTCCATTCATGTGGTGGTAACTCCCTCCACATAAATTTGCCCCTTCACATTCTCTTTTAAAGTCTCCACTTTAAATGCATTAAATTTCTCCAAATTTAATGCTCTCTCATTTAATAAAACTCTTTTATTATTTTTATTCACAATTTTGTTAATTACTTTAATTAACAAACATTCACATAAAACCCCCTGCAACATTTCAATATTACATATAGAATCAATTTCAGCAATTTCACCAGAAACAGTTTCGGTGTCTATTGAAATAATTCCAGTGCTTTCTTAAATCTTTATCTGAAACATATTTGCTCCAAATGGTGTCGGTATCCCTTAAGTGTGTCACCCTACGGTTCTCGAATAATGCAGACATGATAGAGACCCCTCTCAGATCAATAATCAGAAGCGGGACCTGGAGATCCATACTGACTCCTACACATTCAACGATGACTTCTGTGATCGTGAGAACCTTTAACGCTAGCAACTAAATCCTTTTGTCTCGCGATATATTACATGCCCGAGATTCGATCATCAGTATCTCCATACCTAGTTTGATCTCGTTACCGACATGCACTCTTTTCTTGTTCCCGTGATATAACATTCTAGTGATCACATCACTTGCTTTCAAGCTATTTCAATGTGATATCACCGAGAGGGCCTAGAGTATATCTATCCGTCATCGGGATGGACAAATCCCACTCTTGATCCATGAGCCTCAACATAACACCTTCGTAGCACTGAACCCACCTTTATAGTCACCCTGTTACGGTGTGACGTTTGATGTTATCAAGATACTCTTCCGGTGTTAGCAATTAACATGATCTCATGGTCTAAGGATAAAGATTACTTCATATGATATTATAGCAATATAAAAATAATGACTTTGATCGTAATGCTATACTTCGGATGAATGTTCATCACATCATTCCACCAATGGTGTGACCTTGTTATTAACAACATCCAATGTCCATGATCAGGAAACCTTGATCGTCTTGTTAATCAACAAGCTAGTCTATAAGAGAGGCATAACTAGGAACCCTTTTTGTTTATTAAACACACATGTATTAATGTTTCCGATCAATACAATTCTAGCATGTAAAATAAACATTTATTATAAACATGGAATAAGATAATAACCACTTTATTATTGCCTCTCAGGCATATTCCCTTCAGTGCCATCCTGTGGTTGATATAAAACTCAAGTCAGTACCATAATGGAGAATAATAATAATCCAAAATAGTACCAAAATGGAATTAACCAAGGTTAAGGATACAGATTACTAAGATGATATTAAAATATCAACAAAGTTCAAAGCACCTAGAAGATAGTAAGCATATCACACACGACTGAACAAGGAGTGTGGTACCTAAAGCTATCAAATAAAAAATTTCCGCAAATTTCAGCATTAAAATACCACTATATGCACAAAACCCCTTAACGAATCAAGATTAGTAACTCTACCAATTCAATATACAAGAGCGAATGACAAAAGTAGTGGTATGGTCGCTACTCCATCCCACACTCAAATCATTACTCCGCACATGAATAAGTAAAACACATATCCCAACTCTCTTCCTTCTTAAGATGAACCTAACGATTAGCAACTATGGAAAACAAACACCCCAAACAAGATAGCGTCGGATAACAAAGAGTAAGATAGATCGTGTCGGTTTACAACGAATCAGATAGATCACGTCGGTTTACAAAAGCTTGTCGGCATGGAATGTACCAACAGTTGATAACCAAAAGGCAGATAGCGATAACAAGTTGGATGCAACAGATAGACAAGGAATTACACACACACACACACACACAACCTATGGTACTATGGAACCCAGAACACGTGAATCCTAGTTTGAATTTTTAGAAGAGGATTGAAAACGTTACACTTCCTTACCAGAAAAGGGTGGGTGGGTGGGTAAGAAGAAAAGTGGAAGCAATCCTACTCTCACGTTTTGTTTTTCCTTAGTATACATAACTACCAAAATATTTGCTAGACTGACAACGACCATTTGGCTGAGACCCTGAAGGGCGGGATGGCTCTGATACCAATTGTAACAACCTCGGACCCTACGCTGTAAGTTCAAGCCTGGATGAACCAAAAGTGGTTAAAGAAGTACAGCGGGGGTCCAGGGCCACCCACGTGTAGGCCCGTCGGCCTCCCTAACCACTTCCAAGAACATCGGGACAAGAGCGAGCGGCGTAGGCAACAGGCGAAGAGATCAAATACATACACAAGTGAGTATGTATGCAAGCAACCTTACAACAGTTCTCAGAGCCATACCATCTAAAAGAAATAGAAATATTGCAACGCCATACGGAAAGATCCAAATATCCTAAATAGAGATAATAGGTGTAGGATAGGTCCTCATACATCAATCAACAGAGTATCAAGCGGAAGCGGGAAACAAGATCCAAGTAGGGACAAGAAGCAAATCGGCATAAGATGCCACATAAATAAGCACGTCCCACCCACAGATCTCACGGATCCCCATCCCCAAAAGCTCTACACCGAGTGATCGTTGCCAACATCATCTTTCTCCTCCACCCAGTATCCATCTTGCGAATATGCCTGTTCATCTGAATCAAACAATTTATCGTGTAAGACCCTAGGGGTACTCAGCATGTCTTTATGCCTCTAAAGGGGACATAAACCTGGGGTGACGCAATTGCAGCAAAAGATAATAACTAACAAACCTATAGATGCTCGCTAACCATCTGCCTAACCAATGATAGACGAATGTCCGTTAATTAGACACAACAATTATAACAGTATAAAGTAACAGATCCATCCTCCTTCTCGCTTACCAACAAGAAAGCGAACGAACAACCCATCCGTTGGCAGTTTTATTACTCGTTCCATGAATATTGCACTATTTACTAGTCAGATATTTAGTCAAATTAAGGACGGTACTTTAATTATACTTGTCTATGATCGAGAAACTGTGCTCCAAGTCGTCCATAACCGCGGACACGGCTTTCAGAAAGATTTACCATGCAGGGGTGCACAAATAGCAACACACACTCGATCAACCTCAGAAAAAACAACTCAAAACCCAACGAGGCATTCACGACAAAGCGATCACAGGATTCATAAAATATTTCAGGAGGCCACCCCATTCACGGACCCAAGGTTTGCGCCAATGGCTGTAAACGACTGGGAACCCGAAAGTGTGACTGGGCTTGTCGATACCGCGAAAACACTCCGCAATTCCTAAACAGTACAGGTGCTCCACGCACAATCTTAAATAAAGCAGTAAAGCATGGCATAGGTACAGGATAGTAATAAAGCCCCAAACTACTTTGTGGCCCCAAGAAATAGAAATGAGTCAAGCTCTGGCTCAGGGGGGGTCCATAAGGCCTCCCGGATGTGGATAGTGCGAATAGTCAAGGAACAGGAATCAAGTACTCGGGGTCCTAGGGACACAAGTGAGCATGAAAAACCAAATAACCGATATTGCTCACCGGTGCCTCTTTCATCAGTTATCCCATACTACTCAGGTTAAGTTGTTTAGGTACCTTGTTTTCCATCAGACTCTCTCATACCCTACACATGATGTTCTACGACTCGCATGGCTCAAACAACTCCTGTATTAATGGCTCATGGGATGGAGGAACAAGCTCGGTGGGGTTTAAAGTAAAGGCTATGCAGTACTTGGGATTCAATTTAATGCATTCGCGACTCAATGATGCAAGAATAAGATAGAGGCAATAGGTACTATATGTATGCAAGCATGTGGTAGTGCTTGTCTGGCAGCTCAGTTAAAGCGAGAGATGAATCTGGGTAGTACTCCTAGGATTCCTG
Source organism: Avena insularis (assembly GCA_023614405.1). Lineage (NCBI taxonomy): Eukaryota > Viridiplantae > Streptophyta > Magnoliopsida > Poales > Poaceae > Avena > Avena insularis. The sequence continues at coordinate 251,973,106 of CM042696.1, forward strand.
GTAATTCCCCTGCTCGGCGTCTATTCAAAAGAAAAACCAAACAAACAAGGGCCAACATAAATAAAGTGCACAAGCATATAAATAAAATGGGACAAGCAAACAAGCATGCCATGATGAATGATGCACAAATTACATGGCAATAATGTAGCATGGCATGGGTGAGGTGTGGGGTATAATAATAAATCATTTTATTAAGTTTTTTGGTCATGTTTTGTTCCCATAACACTTGCTGTCCACTTAATATTTATATGATGCATGCTACAATTCATATCACGGAAAACGTAGTTAGAACGGGCTCGTCGCGCTGATCGATTTAGACATATTATTTGCCAAATTTGGAGTTATAGAATTAAAGTTATTAATTAATTAAGAAAAAGGCATTTTTATTGCACTTAAACAATTTCGAAAATTTAAATTAGACAAACATTATTTTGGATGGCATATTTGAATTCCTCACATTTTTCTGATTCCAAAACATATATTATTTGTCAAATTTGGAATTACCAATTAAAAGTTATCTAAAACTGGATTTGAAATCATATTTAACAATTTCTGAAATCATTTTTATTAAACAGAGAACGGACTGACTTTTTGTACACAAAGATCTCTAGCCACAGACGCTGATGGGTGGGGCCACGCTAAGTCGGGCGAAATCATGAAGCGGCAGACTTTTCTCCCCGCGGGGTGGACTAGCCGAGGAGACAGACAGGTGGGGCCTGCGCTGATCTGGCAGAATCGACGCGCGGCAGGCTTTTCTCACCGCGGGGCTGTCTAGCTAGGGAGACAAACAGGTGGGGTCATGATACCCCGTGATAAAGGCTTAGACGGTGGGCGCCACGCGGCAAAGCCAGGGACCGCGGGTTGAGGCCAAGATTTTTGCGGATGCCTTTTTGTAAAACGACACAGCCGATGACATGTGGGCCTGGACAGGAGTGCGGGTTGAAACGCAAAAAGGGTGGGGGTTATATGGAAAACTGCCACTGGATACTGTTTTTCTTCACGCCGGTGTCTGACGAAACTGTCGACGCGCGCATGACGGAAACAGAGGCGCGGCTGGGGATCGACCTCGCGATCTAGCACGCGCGTGCAGCGGCGGCTACCGCTGCGGCTAGCGGGGGTTGTTGCCGGGTAAACGCTGCGGGGCTAGATAACCTCTCTCGCACGATGGCGACGACGCGGCAGAGCGCCGCGTAATGCGAGAGGATGTCAAGGGGGATCGGAAGCTCACCGAGAGTGTGTTGGTGGTGGTGGTTCGGCCTGGAGCGCAGGGGATCAGCGGGGGAGCTGGTGCACCGGGGGTTAGGGTTTTGCGTCGGCTTGAGGATATGTAGCAGGTACGGGGCTGTCTCCTCCTCGCCTCCGTGTACAGGGGTGATGTAAGTGGACGCCCGACGCTTCCTCAATGGCCAGACACCGCGCCCGCCTCCTGCTACGGTGGTGGAGAACCGATGCCGATGGTGGGTGTAGAAGGGAGAGGGTAGGAAGGCAGCGGCAGATGGGGAAGGAGGAGTAGAAGGGCAAGGCCCTGGGTGGATCTAGGGTGACGCCAGGTACGAGAGGAGGGGGGTAGATAAGGCCTAGGAGGGAAGATGCCGTGGGGGGTCGGGGTGGAAAAAGGTGGTGGTAGCCACCTTTTCTCCTCCTCCTCCTCACGTGTTCAGCGAGGCTCGGGAGGCCCGGGGAGGGGCTGCAGCTGGGGCCAGAGGGCAGCGGGACAGAGTGGCTCGGGGGGTCTCCTTGGCAGCGAGAGAGAAGAACAGAGAGGGGAGGGGCTCGGCTAGGGTTTAGGTGAGGGGGTGGCTCGGCCTAGAGAGGGTCTGGTTCGAACTAGGCTCTGCAAGAGGGGGTAGGTAGGAATCGGTGCTGGTGGCGAGCTGTGAGGTTAACAAGAGAGGGGACAAGATCCTCTTGCTTGCAAGCTTAAGAGAAAGGTGGTCATGGCAAAGAAGGGGATCCATCTTTATATATGTGAGCTTGACAAAACCCAAAAGAGAAGATGCAAAAGCCCACAAGTATTTTGGTATGGTGGAATTATAAGGTGGTGACAAAGAAAAGGTGGTGGAGTTAATAAAAGATATGCCCCCAACTCAACTTGGGCATGAAGCATTTATCAAGAACCAAATACAATATATCAAAAGGCAAAATACAATTAATAGTGCATATGAGGTAAGAACCAAATGAAGAAGGGTTTTATATGATGCTCAAATGCAAGGTGGCATGATGACATGAGCATGATATAATTATGATGCAACAATTATATGTAGGAGGTAGCATTTTATTATTAGACCATGTAGCATTATAGATGTTAGACAGATGGGATGCTACAACATTTCTAGCAATGGTACACAATCTATCAATTTGTCCCCATAAGTGTTTCCCTTTTTGTGACAAGCGGTGTTCCTTATAATAATATTTTTCATCTTCCGTGAAACCACCTTGCCAATAAGATTCAGTTTCAAAGAAACCAACCATTAACAACAAGCATGATAAGGCAAGACAATAACAAACCAATGAAAATAACAACTAGAGTAGGAACCAATTTTTTTTGTATTTTTGATAAAGAAACAAGCAAACAAGGAGAAAATAAACTTAGCTTGAACAATAGTGATTCCAAGAGGACTTGATAAATAAAGCTATGCTCCCCGGCAACGGCGCCAGAAAATAGTCTTGATGACCCACAAGTATAGGGGGTGTATCGCAGTATTTTCGAGGGAAGTGAAATCCAATTTATTGATTCGACACAAGGGGAGCCAAAGAATATTTATAAGCCTTAACAACTGAGTAGTCAATTCAGCTGCACCTGGAAAACAATCTTGCTCACAGCAGTTTATCAGTAGCAACAGTTTTGTAGTAGGAATAGTAAAGTAACAACAGTAGTAAAGCAAAGATAGTAGTAACAAAAGTAGTAAACAATGGGATTCGAGTGCGGTAGGCATACGGATGGATGGATGGGCGTTGCATGGACAAGACAATCCACATAGCAATCAGAACATAGGGCAATTGCGGATAAATAAGATAAAGCATCCAAGTACTAGAAAATCCTAGGCATGTGTTCCATATATAGTCATACGTGCTCGCAATGAGAACTTGCACAACATCTTTTGTCCTGCCAGCCCATTTGGAGCGGGGCCTCTAGCGAACTACTGGCAATTAAGGTGCTCCTTTTAATAGAGCACCCGAGCAAAGCATTAACACTCTGTGAACACATGTGATCCTCACATCAAAGCCTTTCCCTTCCAGTTATCCCGATTTACATCACTGGGGCCATAGGTTCCGGACAACAACGTGTGTATACAACTTGCAGATAAGACCAAAAACAATACTATCATAATGAATCAATAACATGTTTAGATCTGAAATCATGGGACTCGGGCCCTAGTGACAAGCATTAAGCACAACAAGTCGCAACAAAGTCATAAAGCACTAATAGAAGATACTAGGCACCATGCCCTAACAATCCGATGCCATTACATGAATGATCTCATCCAATCCCTACCATCCCCATAGCCTACAGCGGGGGATTACTCACTCATAGATGGGGGAAACATGGATGGTCGATGAAGATGATGGTGGAGATCGATGGAGATGGCTCCGGCGGCACTTCCCCATCCCGGCAGGGCGGAACAGAGACTTTCTGTCCCCCGAATCTCCCCTTCGGTGGCGGCGGCGCAGCAGAACTTTTCATGGAAAACACTGAACCCCCCCCCCCCGGAGTTTTTAGGTCAGAAGGCTTCTTAGGCGAAGAGGGAGACCGAGGGGGTGCCTGAGGCCACCACACCATGACCTGGCGCGGCCAGGCCCAGCCCACGCCTGGGGGTGGTGTGGCCAGCCCTTGGCCCTCCTCCGTCTCGTATTCTGGCTCCGTGAGTCTTTTGGAAAAATAGGCACTTTGGCTTTTGTCTCGTCCAATTCCGAGAATATTCATTTTCTGACTTTCTTGGAACCAAAAACAGTAGAAAACAGGCAGCTGGCACTATGGCTCTTGTTAATAGGTTAGTCCAAGAAATCATATGAAAAGTACTCCAAAGTGTGGACAAAACACAAGAAAGTGGATAAAACCAAGCATGGAGCATCAAAAATTATAGATACATTTGCAATGTATCAATCTCCATCATGCGTAGAGCCCGAGCCATGCCTTAACCTACAGGCAACTGACTGGGAGAATGTCCTAGCTCGCCAAGTCGTCCCTTTCACCTTCTTCTCGATATCTGACCATGTTAAAAGCCAGGGACAATGCCAGTGAGTACGTTGAATGTACTCGCAAAACCACCTTAAGGTATTAATAATAGCAGGAGGATATGCATTTTGGCTATGGCAGTAGGAGGGCTCCAAGAGGGGTTCTTTTCTCAAATAGTTTCTCTTGTAGATATAGCATCTACATATCTTTGTTGAAAACTTTTGTAAAATGTTTTGGAAACCTTTTTGAAAAGTTTTGGAAACATTAGCACTGGGTCACCCATATGTTCCCGTTTTCAGGTCGTCCCATGACCAAACTCCTTCCATCCCTTTCTTACCATCCCATGGTTAAAACAGGGATCCTTTCCGACCATCCGAGGGTCTAAAACATTTTCAAAGCCTTTGCTTTTCTAAAAAATCTTTTTTGAAAACAAAACCAGCACCGCTCTATAGAAGTTTGTCCAACCCGTCCTTAACCGCGGACACGGCTATTCGAATAGATTTACACTCTGCAGAGGTTGTACACTTTACCCACATCATCCGGGTACCCTACCCTGATCTTCACCGATCGTGAGGTCGAGTAACCGATCAAGACACTCCGGATGCCCACTCCAGTATAAGTGCCTACCCTATGAGTGTTAATCCCCTCAACACCGGGACGTCGGGCGAGGACCAAACGGAACACCTCCCAGGTGTGCTTTCAATGAGGGGCTCATAGTAACGCGTGGAGGCCTGCCGACCCTTTGTTCCTTCTCCAGGTCGAAGTCCCACATGGACCCTTACGTGAGAAGTCCCACCCTCCAAGGACTTTCGGTCCCCTGTAATTGTTGCGAGGCAGCTTATACCAGGGTAGACAAACATCAAATCCAGCCCTGTCCCATACTAGAGTAATGTGGTTGCACAGGGTTAAGTTGTTATAGCTAGACTGCAGAGAACTAGGTGCGTTTTTGTAAACCTTTTTCCTCCATCTTCTCTTCAGCAATTTTGTAAAAACAAAACCTTCTCCTTTTTCAACATCTCTTGGGAGGTCCCACCTCACCAAGGTTTTATCATAAAACATTTGGTAAAACTTTTTTCCGGGGTCTTCCCATCCTCTAGCTTTTGCTTCGGCTAAAACAGGGTCTCCAAAGGGGTATGGTGGATATGCACCATCTACTCTACTAGGGGCAATTAGGTATCACCAAGGGGGTTGTACTTAGTAGTTCCAAAGTGTAATGGTTTGGAGGAGCCAAACCACCACCATATATATATGTATATATCAACATATAGTAAAACAATGCAGTTTTTAATAAACAGAGGGTAAAACATGCATAAGTAAAACAGTAGGACAAGGCTTATGAGAAAGAAGGTGGCTTGCCTGAGATCAGCAATATGGCATAATTGTCCCTGGACTTCTTCTTTAGATAATCCCAGAATACTGTTATCAATAATAAATACCACTCCCTCTGCTCTCCGATTTCATCGCAACTACCATCGTCCCGACAGCACATGCAAGCAAGCCAAGCCACAATCAACGCAAGGCATTCAAACACCAATACAATACAGCAAGCAATTGAACAATACCTAATTAATATTCAGATGGTTTTGAGAGGATTGGATTTAGGAGATTGAGGTGGACTTGGGGAAGGGAATGAACACCCCTTAGAATTTATAGTCCAGAAACTACCTAAGAGATGGATTTTTGGACAAGACCACATTCTCTAAGGTACCATTGTAAAAACATGATACCAACAGATATGTATTGATAAGATGAAACCAACAAAAGTGGTTTCACTAATTTATCACTTTTCTTTATTTAGTTATGATTTTTCTAGTGAAATAACTTCTAGTTTTAGGGAATAATTCACCAGAAGAGTTCTGGAGCTCCAAACATTATTCCCTTGGGTGGTTCAGTAGTGTTTGATGTACTTGTTCACTGAGAGTTGGAATCAGGTCAAGACAATTACCAGAATGCCCTCAGGAAATTCCCAAAGGTAGTTCTGTAGACGAATTGTCTTTTTCACCAGATTTAACCTACAGCAGGTTTTGAGTTGATTACAAATACACATGGTAGATATTGGGGATACCTTTCTGTAGAAATTGGAATCAACATTTTTGGATTAGCACATCACTAGGATTTGGAATTGGTTCACTTGGACTCATGGTTTGTTGTAGGGAATTTTCCAAAGTACTAACTACATGGATTTTGTTTTTTTGCTATAGGAATACTAGAGCTCACCTTGACATGAGACCTATGCTGATTTATTTGTATGGAAATTACCTTCTAGGCGAACTTTGATTCGTCCCAATTGGAAAAGTACAACTTCCTGAGGAATTTATTTGGTGTAAATGACACATTTTAGTAGATTAAATGCCAGAAAACAATAAAGATTATTTTTGGCAAGCGGCTGGTTCTGCATGTTGTACAAAACACTTGGGTACTTGGTAAAAATTAGATCTGGGCATTTGGAAATATTTTCCATTTTTATTTTGAATTAAACCAAGCAGCTGCTTTTCAGATCTAGAATAAATGATTAAAAGAATAAAGGGAAGTCGGGCTGGGTCTATAGCGAGACGGGCCTGGGAAAGCGAAATCGGCCCACTGGGAGCCTCTCTGCGCGGGACAGGATTGAAAGGCCTGGTAGGCAGGGCCCGCTCGTCAGCGGCGCTGGCGGCCGAAGCGGTATAGGGCGAGCGGGCCCATTCGATTAGAATCAAATGGACGTCCGCAGCTCGTCTTCCTCCGCGCGACCAGGGTAGGCGGCGACGAAACCCTAGACGGGTCAGAGGAGGGACGGGGAGGCTCACCGAGGGAGTTTTAGGCGCCGGCGAGGTGGAGGAGCGACGTGGGGCATCGAGTTGTGCCAGGAGAGGGGCGGCATGGGCGGGTTGACGACTGGAGGCGTCTCCCGCAGTGGTGCCGACGGAGGAGCTCGGAAGATCACTGGAGCAGACTCGGGTACGCATGCATGTCGTTAGAGAGGAGGAAGAGAGGACCAGGAGGGATGCTATAGCCTCGGGGGAGCCCTTGGGGGGTGCGGAGAGGGCTCGGAGAGGGCGGACTCGGGAGTGGAGATCCGCTCAGGGTTGTCGCTGGTGACAGCATTCTGGGGTTCCTGCAGCGAAAGGAGGGGAATCAGGAGGTAGCTCAGGTCCAGGGAGGCGATACAGAGAGTAGATAGAGGGCTGGGAGAGGCCGAGGGTGATGGGGAGCTTCACCCTTGAAGAAGGCCGAGGGGAGAGCTCTTCTCTTCCCAAGGCGATGGGGAGCCATGGCGCTGGATCTGGGGCTAGGAGACGGGTAGGTAGAGGCAGTGGGGGCAAATGAGGGGCAAAGGGGAGAGCTGGGTGGCCTGGCCTTTTTATCTCGAGGAGGAGAGGTGTATGGTGGACTTTGTCCATGGGCAAGCTTAGGAGGGGTGCTGGCCATCCATTGGGCAGCATGGGTGGTGGAGAGGGGGTGGAGGTGTTATCTGGGGTCGTGCTTAGGGCAGAGGGGCAGTGGGGTTGCTGTCCTAAGCTTATCTTCCCAAGAGGCAATAAAAATATTGTCTCTCTCTCTCTCTCTCTCCTTCCAAGTACTAATGATGTACTACTGGGGTTTCAACCAAGAGTGAGATGGGTGCTAGATAGAGGTACTGGTCAAGCTGTTGATGAGGATTTGAGTGGGTTTGAGCAGTGGATTTGTGAAGTTGGCAAATTTGATCAAATAGGGGGTTATGAAGGAAATCCAAAAACTTGCATTGGACAAGATGAGGAAATGGTACTGGTAGGTAGATGGGGTCAAGGTTGATCCCCAGGAATTATTTGGGATTTTTCTAAAGATTTAAAGTCCACTTAAATCCATTTATTCTAAAACTGCAGAAGTAGTTTCTAGAATATCATCTGATATTTTTACATTGGACAAGTGAATTTTTTGATGTGAGAAGGTCCCAATTGTAAATACACACTTAGGGGAATTTCCCCAATATTTATTGTGGCTTAAATGTATTTAAAACAATTATTTTATCCTTTCTGCCATTTAAGAAAATAGGCAAAAATAAATAATAAAGGATCTCAAAAATATTTATTTTTGAGTTGGAAATTTATGGTAAGACATATCGGACTCAATTGAGTCAAAATTTGGAGAGGTGTTTTGGCAAAATCTAAACTTTCCTTTATGGAGGGAGTTTTAGAGATTTTGACTATTTAAGTAATTAAATATTTTTGGGGCCATAATAATTATGGATAATTATAGATAAATATTGAGGATCAATGTAGAAGGTGTAGACCAGGTGTAGAAAGCATTTGCAACCTTGAGGAATGAAATTCCAACTTGAATAAGATGGAACACTAGGAGTTAGGGATCTAGGGTGAGGTTATTTTTATACCACCAAAACAGGCTTGCATCTTGGGGCTCAGAGCTCACCTTGATGCAAGGGATAGATGGGTGAGTAGATCAAGTCATATAGATTATCATGGCAGGAGGAGTTTGAATTAACTACCTTTGAGGTGATCTAGAGATGATGGAAAACTTTGTTGAAATTAAGGCTGCCATGCAGAAAGTGTCATGAAGCCTTCTAAACCAAGTGGGTTCAAGCAGCACAAAGATTCACTTGGAACAAGTGAAGAAGGTTTAGATATACATCAATGAGTAGAACACAACCACGCAGAGAGTTGGTCCATAGAGGTTGGGAGGGTGGTGTGAGCTTCTAGCAAAGTAGGCATGATGACTAGTTTTGCAGGAAATGTTATTTTCTTGTCTGCAAAACCATCAAGGATGAGTGGGTGGGACGAGGATTTAACCAGAGGAAAATGTGGGCATTGGTAGTCCTTAGAATGGTTAACAACATGGTACAGGTGCATTATCAAAAATGCACATGGTTTGAGAAAAGGAGATATTCCAAAAGGTGATGTTGGAACTGTTTCCAGACTTAGCCAAATTTAGCAGTTTTGAGGATTTTGACTAGAGTATGAGAGGGAATGTTCTTGGAGGAGTTGCAATGTATCAGAGCTTTAGAAAGTGGGTGATATGTAAGTGTAGAGTGAGTAGAAGAGATCCTTGCTTGATGTTGGTCTTCATGGACTTGAGAACATCTAGAATGGAATTCTTCAGAATGGATCTGATCAATGGGAAAGGATGATCACCTAGTGGCTAGGGATCACATCTAGGTTTGCTTTCTTGATTAGGGTGTGGTTATTTGGGAACATCTTGATCCTAGTGGAGGAGCTCCTAGAGTGGCTCATACTACTTCTAAGCAATCAAATCAAACAGCAGATCAAGGCAACTCATCCTATACACTAAGTAAATCCACTATAGGGGTTACCATCAAGCCTAGCTTGAGGTTGGGTAATTTGAAATAGGTTGGAGTTTGAACAAGGTAAGGTCCTTGGTATCTCTACCAAGAGTAGAATTCAAATATTTAAAAAGAGTTTTTGGGAAACCTAGGGATAAGAATAGTTGAAGGTTCTGTCTTGAAAACATAAGGAGATTATGTTATATAGCTCTCCATAGTTTTATCAATAGAAGCTACTAAAATAGTTTTGGTTACATAAGCATCTTGGCTCATGTTTTGAAATGCCAGAACATTTGAGAATATGGAAAATAATCCAAGACTATTTTGGGAAGTGGCTTTTGTCAACTAGTGTTACGGTAAGGAGTATATCATCTAATACACATTCATATGCATAAGCATATCCAGACAACAAGCAAACACTTCAACAATCAACAAGAAAAAGTTATGGTTCCCCCTGATTTTTGCCTTCTGGACAACTAATTAGGGTTGCTGAAATTGGGATGTTACACAATGAATATATAATTTGGAAAAAACACCAAAATATTCAAGAAGGCATACAAGGTGTGACAAAACACATTTGTTGTCCAAACTATATCAAAGAATCAAATCAACACAAGATTTTTTCAACAAAGTTCAACAAATGAACCAAGCAAAATCTATTGAGCATAAAAGATGAGATAAAAACACAAATGCTCAAAGATTTATCTCATTCAAGAAAATAACATAGAGAAGAAAGAATGAGATAACAAACTCCCAAAAGAGCAAGGTTTAAACAAATAAACCAAACCCTTAAAACTTTTCACAATGGCACAAGGTTCCGAGAAGGAAAGGTTTGTATTCCACTAAAAACACATTTGATAATAATAAAAAACACCATCAAAGAGATGTTCAAACGCCAAGGAAGACAATGGGAGCCACAACAATTTTTGGAAAGAAAAAAGGCAATAAGAGGTGAAATCCAAGGTGAAGATGATCCACAAATGCTACCACACCCAAGTATATCAATTGTCAAAGACAATGAGTGTATTGGAATTTATTTCCGGTGGTATATTGCACGGATATTAAAGATAAATCTTGACAATAAAAAGCATAGGATAGGAATAAAAAGATTAAGCACTATGCAAAGATAGAGATTCTTGATAGCATCAACTAGTCACACAATCATGCCAAGCAATGATTAGAATAACTTGAAGCAAATGGTCTCCCAAATAAGATATAGATATATGCATTTGAGGAAGGCCACATAAGGAATTTCTTACTCAAGCAATGACTAAAAAGACGAGCAATAAAATCTTCTAACAAAAATTAGGACCTTGTTTGAGCTAACATGCCACCTAGATACAAGATAATCAAAAATATCAACTTTAAGTGGAACCACCTCATATGTTCACATTTCCTAGGATTGTGATATGCAAAAGAAGCATATTACTCCCCCATAATGTGGTATTCATTTTTCTTAATAAGAGGAAAAACAACCTCAACTAGAGATAATTAATGGACATTTAGAATTTGAATTTCTCATGAGTATGACACACCACATAGTGACTAGATAATATTGCAATATCAATACTAAGTGGTAGTACTCATGTACACACATTTTAAGGTTTGAGATATGCGTGAGCCATATCACTCCCCCAAAATGGGATGTTCCATTAACCACTTAAAAAGAGCCAAAAAAAGATATCATCAAGATGCATTAGAGGCTCAAAGCAAAACACACAAGTAAATGATGTGCCAAACACATAGACATACTTGAATATACAAAATAAGAAAGCATGAGGCACAACAAATACAAAAACACATACTTGGTACAAAACCAAGACATGTAAAGGGGCAAGTAGATTACAATATAAAAGAGTTGAGTTCGAGTTACCGCAAAGAGGCACATTGGGTATATGGTAGGGAGATTATAATCCTTATAACTTGGCTTTATAAAATATAATATATGAAGATCCCTTAATTCTTCATGAGTTAGCCAAGTCTCCAATGCCCTCCACAAACACCTATTGATCAAGTTTGTTCTTGTTGGTCCCCAACCAAGTTGGGTCCTAAGAGGTTAGTCACAATAGGCTTGGCAACCCAAATGGTTTTTTCTTAACATCACTTTGAGTTCCAACAAACTTGGCAAAAACATTGCCATCCTTATCCTTCCCAAGAGAATAATAATCATCAACAATGATAGGGTTAGATAAGTTACCATTTGAACATGAAGAGGCCGAGTGCCCCTTCTCACGACATATGTAGCAACAAGTGCTCCCTTTTCTCTTCTTTATTGATTTCTTGTCTTGGGGAGCCTTATCTTGATTCTTATTGGTAAGTGGCCTAGCTTCAACTTGAGGTTGAGATTGGGCTTGACCTTGATCTTGTGGCCGCTTCCCTTGTTGCTTCTCATTCAAGTGCTTTTTCTTCAATGGACAAGATCTTACATGATGTCCTACAACCTTGCACTTGAAGCAAATAATCTTGGCCGAATTCTTGACTTGGTCTTGGCTCTTCTTCTTGTTGCTCTTGGACTTGTTCTTGTTATTGTAGTTGAATCCAAGTCCACTTTTATCATTAGGGCATTTTTGCACACTCAAAATATTATCGAGTGTGGATTTGCCTTCACGACTCTTTTCCAAGTATTTCTTCAAAGAAGTGACTTGGGCCTTGAGCTCTTTGATTTCCTCTACATGGTTAGTATAAATAGAGGTACTAGAGGAAGTGGAAGCTTCATTGTTAGAGCAACAAGGCAAAGCAAGTAATCCAACACAAGTTTTATCAATAGTATTACAAGAAGGATCACTAGGACTAGCACATGGAAAAATAGCATTTTGAGTAGAAGCTATGCTAATGTCCAAATGAGGCTCACAAGATGTTACCTTAGTGATACTTGACTCACGAGCTAACTTTAGCCCATCATAGGAGATTAGAAGATCATTATGAGAGCCCGAGAGCATTTCATGACTCTCTTCCAATTTCCTATACTTGCTAGTTAGCAACTCAAGTTGAGCCCTTAGCTCAATATTCTCCTTTAATATAGATGCTTCACAACAAGTAGAGTTAGTAGCACTTGCATCATTAATATATTTTTCCATTTCAAGCTCATAGGATTCAATTTTTGTATGAGGAGACAATTAGTGTGCTTCTCCTCGGCAATCTCTTGCTTAAGGAGATTGAATCTCCGACTCCCATCATCAAGTTGGAAATCCAACTCGTCTATGGTTTCCATTTGTTTAGTTATGGTGTCCACAATGTGTTTGAGACAAGCAAAGGCCTTATTATAACCACTAAGAGAGGTATACAAAAAGGTCAACTCAAGCACAAGAGCACTAGTATACTCATCAAGGTCATTATCATTATCATCATTATCATTGCTATTATCTAGAGAAGATATGTTGGGATCCAAAGTAGGAGATACCTTTGATCCTCTTGCCATAAGGCACATGTGAGCACGGGAGGATGAAGATGAGGATATTCTTGAATCTTCATTCCTGATCGTGTCTTGCTTCATAGGGTGTTTGATTTACTCTACATTGTTAAATACACTACTAGAGGAAATAAAAGCATTTTCTTTATTGGAACAAGACAAATCAAGCATATCATCTACACTAGTACTCAAATAATTTCTAGACGATATGCAAGGACTAGCAACACAAGGGGATATATAATTATCATTGCAAGAAGTGCTTAAGTCCAAACTCTCTACACCATTAGCATTTATAGAACATGAATCATTGGTGTAAAGAGAACCACTTAAATCATTACATATGATTTCTCCACTCACCATGCCATTACCTTGTGACTTGTCACATGTAGGTGAAGTGGAGGGAATTGAAATCTCATCGTGGCCGGAGGTGGAAGCCACTCGGAGATCTTCATGATGTGAAGGAGAAGAGAGCTCCTCGGAGATACCATTGACCCTATGAGAAATGGACCCACCAAATATTTCTCTAAGCTTGATCCACATCTCATGAGATGACTTGCTCTTCACAATCGTCAAGAACAAATAAACTGTGGGGCTCAAGGAGAAAAAGAGCTTCTTAGATACTTGAGCTTCGAGATGTAAATTTTTCTCATACGCTAAAGATAGATTTTGAGGATCTATCGGAGGAGAAAAACCTACATCTAGAAATCCCTCAATATTTGGACACAAGGTCCGAAGATTACAAAGCAAGCAATTTCTCCACAAAATATGATTTGTGCCATTAAAGATAATTGTGTCATTGTGCACTATACTACTAGCCGACATCTTTACACTCTAGGCAGTGAAGCCTAAACAAAGAGAGACCTTGCTCCGATACCAATTGAAAGGATAGAGATGTCGCCTATAGGGGGGTGAATAGGAAATTTCAAAACTATTACGGTTTTGGCTTAATAGAATGCGAAATTAAACTAACGTTTATTTTACAAGCACAAAACCTAAATACACTAGGCTCAACTAAGTGCACCAACAACAAGTTAAGCTAAGCAAGATAGCACAATATAAATATACCACAAGAGATAAGCAAGATATAAGTACTTTAAGCTCGATGGCTATCACAAGGAAAGTAAGCTCGGGTATAGAGATAACCGAGGCACGCGGAGACGAAGATGTATTCCTGTGTTCCCTTACAAGTAAGGTACGCCACGTTGGAGAGGTGTGGGATTCCAAAAAGGATTTCCCAACGCCACGAAGGCTCACCTTCTTATCCGAGTCTATCCCACGAAGGAATAGGCCCTTTCCTTATGGCTAGCTTTTCCTCCACTCCGAAGATGGCAAGCTCCACAACCACTTCACAAGCTCCACGAAAGAGAAGCCTGGGTCACTTCACAATCTTCCATGAAGAGGACACCGCGGCACCAACCGCCAAGCCAACTAGGAGGTCACCCTCCAAGAGCAACAAGCTCACGGTCTCTCACTCGAACAAATCGTAATGGAGAGCTCAACACTTATGCAAGAATGCAAAGCAAGAACACCAAGGACATTTTTCAAGTCCCTCACTCTCAAATCCCACCAAAGAAACAAGTGCTAGGGAGGAATTAGGGAGGAAGAACAATGGTGGAAATTAACAAATGACTTCAAGATATAGATCCAATGGGTTCCCCTCACTTAGAGGAGGAATTGATTGGTGGGGATTATAGATCTAGATCTCCTCTTCCAAAGCCCTAAAAAAGATGCAAGAATCATAGGAGGGAAGGGGGAGGAGGCAAGCTCAAGAGGGTCAACAATGGAGGTCAATTTCGTGCTCAAGAACTGCCATAAACATTGGGGGAAGAACCCCCTTTTATAGGGAAAAGCAAATATGGCCGTTAGAGAGAAAACAACGAAAACTCGGTTTCAAAGTCGGTTGGACTGGCCCCAGAACCGGGAAACTCGGTCCCCAAGCCGGAGGACCGGCCTACAAACCGGAAAACCTCTGTTTGCCAACTCGGAATAGACTCGGTCACGAAAACCGAAAAATCCGGTCTACCGGCTCTAGCACCGGACCGTCCGGTGTGGGACTCGGTTGAACTAGATCCACAACCGGGATGAAACAGACTTCACGAAAAACGCAATAACTTTTGCATCCGGACTCCGATTTCGATGATCTTGGGCTTGTTTTGATGATGAAAACAAGATCTAAAATATGGAGCATGAAGAAATAATGGTCCAATAAAGGAAGATAGAACAAAATTAGGAAATGTATGAATCCTCCCAATAAGAAGAACCGGTAAAACCTTCAAACTCGTAAACGCCATAGAAGATGCATATGAATTCCATTTTCAATGAACTTGGGCTTGTTGAAGAGCTAGAAACAAGCTCAAGAACCTCACATGGAGAAACAACAAGAAGCAACAAAATAGGAAGATGCAAAGTATGCAAAGGATTCAGCTCCCTAAGACAATGTGATCAAGTTACCCAACCGAAAGCCCCTCTTGATAGTGCGGCTATCTATCCTATAAACCGGTCTCCCAAAAACCACCTTGAGACCGGTAAAAGGAAAACCTATCAAGGACATACCTTTGCCGTGTGCATCCCGCTTGATCTTGATGACAACGCTTCAAGCTCCATCCAAGCCAGAATGCATCACTTGATCATTGTTGCTTCGTGAAGACTCATAATTTGTTCCCCCATACACCACTATGGGATAGCTTCACTAAGACACATCTTCACATGTCCATTATCACCAAGATGGATGGCAAGCTTCAATCAAATGATCTTCTCGAGATGCTTATCTTGAACTTGCCCTTCTCAAACTTTGATGACGATCACCACTTAATGTCATCCTCTCATGGGCTATATGAGATCTTCACTTTTGAAGCATGCCCATGGAATGATACCTAACCCATATAGAAAATGCAAAGGCACATATATAATGGGTTAGTTCATGATGCATAAATGACAAGGCTTACCATACCACAAGATCCACGTGGTACATTCTTTATGCTTCATGTGTTGACCAACTTGAAATCACTCTTCACTCTTTGTATTGGTCAACCAAGTATCTTCTCATGCTCCATCTCAATATCTTGAGGTACATAAAGAATTCTTCATTTGATTACATGCTCTAAATCTTAGTCAACCATAGCTCAACTAATGAGGTTATCATGACACCGACTTAGAGCCATATCTTGAATTCTTCTATTGAGATCACACTCTCAAGAACTTGAACATATCATATTCTTCTCTTTAATTCGATGATCTTGATGCCAAAACTCAAGGTATATGTTTATCTTCATGGCATCCATACTTGAATCCAACATATGGACTACAAGCATGACCTATGGAATATTCCTTCATATAAAACTCAATGAAAACATTAGTCCATAGGGATTGTCATTAATAACCAAAACCGCACATAGGGGCAATTACCCGTTCACTATGGTTGTACATGCTTCTTGCTATATACAGATTCATCTCATTGGATGATTCTTGTAGTTGTGACCAAACCATATGCTTTTAAATTTGATTTTTGTAGTTCACTAAGTATTATTTGATTCTTCTAGTTAGCAACTCTCCAAATGGTTGCACTGTCAAGGGAAGAATTAGAAAGAGGCGCCTGTAGAAACTGTGAATACTACAAAATGGAAGGGCTGATGCAGAAGGAGCCTACTGTACAGCATAGCATCGATATGTAGGTTTTAAATTTGTTGCTACTGACTCTAAGATAGTAGTTAAACCTACTATACAACAGCAAAACAAAAAATTAATTCTAATTACTGCAATGTCCATTTAGGTTTCTAAAACCAACGGTGGCTTAATCGATGTCACATCCGATGATGATTATGATGATGATGTGAAGCAACCTGTAGTCAAGAGACCTAAGAAAGAGAGGTTCATAGCATCTGATGACGATGTGAAGCAACTAGTCAAGAGACCTAAGAAAGCAAGGTTTAGAGCACCTGATGATGTGGTTGTTAGAATCGCCAAAGCTAAGCAAATTAGGATCCCAACTCAAATGTTTAAATTATAATACGTTTAATGTATATATACAGTATATTGCTTTTGGGAGTTTAGTTCCATATATCATTTAGACATTCATCATTATTGCCTAACAGGATCTAGCGTCGTGTCTAGTATGCAAGAGCAATTGCAAATCTAGGTTGTCATCAGGCATGTCCTTTTGTATCTACTTGTCAGAGTCAGAGGGGTTTTAGAACTCAGTGGTAAGTGGTAACAAGCAATTTTCTTTCAAACTACACTATAAGTCTATAGCCGTTTGTTTAATGTCTGATTCTTTTGTTTTTGGTGCACAGACTGTGCCATGCAATTCAAGGTTCATGTTTAATCTAGCCACATATGAATGTGAGAGTCTGCCCTTCAAGGTGCTTGGGTGCACCTACAAGATTGACCTCGAGAAAAGAAAGAACATGGCTATCATGGGCGGTGAAGGATGGAAGTAATTCATTACATAGAATGATCTTACAGGGGAAGAAATGTTATGTTTTTCTTTGATAGGACCCGTGCCGAGGATAACTATTCTCTATATATGTGGTCTTAGTGGCGAGGGAGACGTATATGAATCTATGGGTGTCGCCCAAAGATGCCACCTTACCGATGATGAGAAGGAACACCTCCTAGCTACCCTACCACCAATCAACACCTTCATCGGGGTTCCATTTGTGACCCGTTGGACAAGGAAAAATCTTGTCCAACATAAGATGGTATGGCAACTACCTTTTGTTTGTTCCTTGTATGGCTCCATATATAACTTGTGGTGGTCGTCGCCTGACATTATTACTTCTTCTTTTTAATCCACGACGCGACATCGCAGAGATTATCTACAAAAGTGGTTTCCTCCATGGGCATCCCTGATGATGGCATGGCTAGAGTATAGCTAGGAGATTTTGACATCACCCCAATTGCATACAAGACTGACCCAGATGGTCGTGCCGTCTTTAGCAATCAGGGGTGGAAGAAATTCCACCAGAGTGAAGATGATCTAAAGGTTGGACAAGCCGTTCTAATCACTGGCAGGAATACCACAGAAGAGATGTTGGACGTGAAGTTTGTGTTCAAGACCATCTAGAGTGTAGTTGTGGTCAGGAACTGTTAAGCTTAACTAGTACGACGTAGTCTGCAACAGTTTATTAGTCGTTCGAAACCTAGTGTATATATAATATATTTTCCTGTTTACTCTACTTTTGGAAGATTTTGCCGGGTATGGTTATGATTGTGTGAACTGGAAGCTACTACAAAGAATTATATGGAAGCTACTAGTACAAAAAAATCTGAAAGATTTCCTGTCCACATGCATTCTGGTTGTTTGGGCTGCTCGCGAGAGGGTCCCTCGCGAGTTCGAGAGATTTCCATGAGACCCTCATCTCCGTTCGATTTTTTGAATCAGTAATTACAATAACTTGAGTACTATGATTGTAAAAGTTGAAACATAGTACCTGCACATAATTCTGAAAGCTAACACAGAGAATTCTAAAAGAAGCTACTAAAAATAAATACTTTGAATTATGAAAGTACTAAAATTAAATACATTACAATTCTATATGAAAGGTAATACGCATGCTGCCGATCGAAATAATATAAATACAATACAAATTTCTACTTTGAAATAGACCTGAAAATGCTAGCAAATAACCTAGGATGAATATAGGATACATTCTCCCTATATTTTTTGTTGTCGTCGGCTCCCGCGTGCTGCAACACATGTTCAGAGAACTCTGTCCGTCTGCAATGTGCTGCCAGTATCTCGTCCAGAGGGTAAGGCCTCGGTGTATGTTCTATACTTAAGCCATACATTACCATTGTTTGTTCCTCTTCCCAGGCTTGAACCTCATGATCGTACAGTCTGATATAATTACTGTAGTATATGCAACCGGGTTTGACTGTGGGGTGTAACCTGGTGTCAATGGAGATAGACCGATGGTAATCAACAAAGAGGGCACAACTTCCAATGTCACCGATGGCCTCGAGAGAGCGGTTCTTCGAGTCCACCTGGTACAACACCGGTTGGCCTTTGGTGAAATCCCCGTTCAACACAAGAAGCAGATCACCATCTGACTCCACTAGGTAAAATCTATAGTTTCTGCGTACCTATTCAAAGACTGAGGCTGAAATTATTTTGGCCATCACGACAGTGCTCGCGTGCTGCTCTAATTGGTTGTTGGTTGACATGATGTCTCCATTCTCAAGTAATGCATATACTTCCCCTCGGAATGTCGTCATGTAGACCAGAAACATATCAGGTGGTGGCGAATACATTCCTTCTCCAAATGATTCATTGACTTGCCTAGTTGGGGTGCTCTCATCGGCCCATGCCATAATATAGGGATAATCTGTGCAAACGAACACCATCGTCGGGGACTTCGTAACGATGATAGATTGCAGAAGATCATATGGTATTTGTTCTTGAAACTCAGTGTTAGACTTATGAGTGATTGGGTTCAGAAACCGAATCTTGTATGGCTCCACCCTTTGAGCAAGCACAATAATGCCAGGAGAAACAGCGACGAAGTAGAATCTTTTGGAAGAATAGGACATCAGTTAGCACTAAGATGTTTACAATGGAAAATACAAATAAATGAATGTTATATATCAGATGTGAATGTGAACCTGCGATGGACGTCCATTAGATTTGTCCTGAAGCAATGACCAGTGGCGAGGTTGAGGAAGGTGAAGTCGCTGAAGTCTGGAAGTGTGTGATCTATCATGATCCAATTGTTGAGATGGAATTCGGGCACTTTTAAAGTGTGGTGCCAATCGTTGCAGACTCCCCGACAAGGAGCATAGGTGTCGACGTACTCCTCTTTCTCTAGCAAGTAGTCGGCGATCTTGTGAAGTGGGTCGGTTGGGATATTGGACCAGTTCCTCTTCATCCGGCTGCTGGCCATGGCTTACGTGCAGGAATGTTTTGATCGAGGAAGAAAGAAGAACTACCACTGCAAGGAGAAGAAGAAGAGGAGAAGAGACGAGAGAGACGAAGTGGAACTACCACTTCGAGTAGATGAGGGAGACAAAGCGGAACTGCCACTACGAGGAGATGAGGAGATGAGGGAGAAGAAGCAGAACTGCCACTTCAAGTTTGGATCAATGGGCTTTTTCGGAACTAGCGCGTGAACTAGCACGTGAACATACTGACATGTGGGACCGACTAAAAAATCACCCCTAGATTCCCTGAAGTGCTACCGTGCATAGTGCGCTGACATGTGGGGTTGAAGCACGGAGGAGACGGTCGATGCGAAAAAAAGTGTCGAACATGTGCCGTCATGAAACCCCACAACAAATTTGGCACCAGACAAAATGGCAAACTGGGCTTCAGGGCCTGGGACGAAATTTGTGACGAATTTGCCATGATGAAACCAAGGAATATCATGGATGACCGAGGCTAGAGGGGCTTGGAGCTTGTTGTGACCAAGCTTTATAGAACGTCAGGGATCTGCAACGTTTTTAGGTCGCGTCATAAAAAAACATCACAGATCATCTTGAGTCTTGTAATGAAGAGTGTAAAGGAAGAAAGGGGAGATGGCCACCTTTTATAGGAGAGGAGGGCTCAGCCCCTAGGAGGTGTGTGCCAGCCCTAGCGGTGCCACCTCCCCATCTTCATGGTGGTAACCCCGTATTCATGGTGGCAACCTCCTGTATCAAGTAGGTAACCCCCTCTCTTATTCTCTTTTTAACTGCATGACCTTCATAAAAATTAAACCACACTTATGGAATCAATAAAAAAAATTATTTATTTAATATTTGTTAATTCATTCAATTAACAAACATTAACAATTATCCCTTGTGTTATTTCGATATTCTGAAATAGTTTTGGTGCTTCTCCGAAATAAACCTTGTGCTGTCCAATAATTCAGTCGGAGTTCCAAATCCACTCAAAACGCGTCAGCGAATCTTAAGTGTGTCACCCTACGGTTCATGAATTATATGGACATCATGGAGACACCTCTTTGATCAATAATCACTAGCGGGATCTGGGAATCCGTAATGACTCCCATTTATTCAATGATGAATCTAGCGATCGTGCGAACCTTTTTGTTAGTAACCAATTCCTTTTGTCTCGCGATATTTTACTTGTTCAAGATCCAATCATTTGGTATCATCCATACCTAATTTGATCTCGTTACCAACACATACTCTTTTACTCGTTCCGTGATATAACATTTCTTGTGATCAAATCACCTACTTGCAAGATGTTATCAATGTGATATCACCGAGAGGGCCCAGAGTATATCTCTCCTTCATCGGGATGGAAAAATGCCACTCTAGATCCACGATCATCAACTAACACTTTCTAACTACCCAAAGACATCTTTATAATGACCCTGTTATGGTGTAACGTTTGATGGAATCAAAGTACTCTTCTAGTGTTAGTGATTGGCGTGATCTCATGGTCTAAGGATTAGTGTTACTTTGAGTGAGATAGCAATATAAACTTTGAAGACATGATCGTTTTGCTAAACCTACTATGGGTGAATGTGATGGGTTTGTTGCAACTACAAAATCATATCTAGGAGATACTTGTAACGGTTTCATATGGACTCACCCTCAAAGACCGTAAAGCGGGATAACTTTCCTACAAACAAACATGGCTGTTTTAGAGTGTACACGACTATCCTCAAGGACACGATGACAACGCCACAAGTGCCGCGCCTCTGTAATCGGTCACACATACGGTTCCGTCCCTCGCTCCAGCGCGGGAGTGGAAGTAGGGGATCCTCAGGAACTCTACCAAGACTACGACATGGTGGTGATGGTGGTGGAGAAGATCATGAGCAGGGCTTTGCCTAAGAACCTCGCTCGTGGCAATGGACAAGGCTAGAAGGGGAGGAAGATGCCAACTAAAGGGCATATGAGAGGAGAGGTGAGTGTGTGTGGAAGATAGAGGAGGAGGGGGGCCTTTTATTGGTGAGGGGCAACCCAAGGAGGCATGGAGCATAGCCATGGTTCTTCCCCCACCTCTCCCCAATTATGTGGGTCAACTCTCCACTCATAAAAATTCACTCTCCACTTTCTTCCATTTATTTTCTACTCAAAAATCAAGAGTCTCTTCATTAAAACCACTTTTAATTCACATGATTTAATGTCACTCATTTAATGAAAAACTTAATTTAATAAGTACTTCATTTAATGAACACTTCATTTAATGAACACATTAACAATTCAATCCCGGGTAATATTCTGATACACCGAAATTATTCCGCAAAATTTATCAGAAAAATTCCTGCACTATCCAGTATTTTCCCTCGTGTTCCCTATCCACTCAAATGCGTTGAATACCCTTAAGTTTGTCTCTCTACGGGCCGCAAACTGAGTGGACATGGTCAAGACATTCTTTGATCAATAATCATTAGCGGGACCTAGAGATCCATAATGACTCCCACCAGCTCAAGCGATGACTTAGTGATCGCATGACCGGTATTCGTAGTAACCAATTCCTTTTGTCTCACAATATTTTACTTGTCCGAGATTCGATAATTCGGTATCATCCATACCTAGTTCGATCCTGTTATGAACAAATACTCTTTTCTCATTCCCGTGATATAACATTCTTTGTGATCGTTATCACTTGCATGCAAGCTATGTTAATGTGATATCACCGAGAGGGCCCTATGTATATCTCTCCATCATTGGGATGGACAAATCCCACTCTTGAGCCACGAGATTCAACTGACACCTTCCAAGTATCTGACGGCACCTTTGTAATCACCTTGTTATAGTGTGACGTTTTATATAATCAAGGTACTCTTCCGGAGTGAGCGATTGACATGATCTCATGGTCTAAGGATTAGAGTTACTTCGAATTACGTTATAGTAGTGTAAACATAATGGCATGATCATGTTACTATACTTTGGGAGAATGTTCATCACATCATTCTACCAATGTTGTGACCTTGTAATTAACAACATCCAATGTCATGATCCAGAAACCTTGATCATCTGTTAATCAACAAGCTAGTGTAATGAGAGGTATTACTATGAACCTTTTCTTTGTTTATTAAACATACATGTATTAACATTTCCGGTTAACACAATTATAGCATGAGAAATAAACATTTATCATAAACATGGAATATAATATAATAACCATTTTGCTTCTCGGGTATATTCCTTTCAGTCTCCCACTTACACTAGAGTCAATAATCTAGTTTGCAAAACTTGCGCATTCAACACCTATGGCTTTCTAGTGTTGTATATACGCGCTTGCTAGTGGCAAACATAATCTCCGGATCTGACGCTTTTAGGTCCGTGTGTATTTACATGTCTTTGTGTCTCCATGCATCACTCATTCTCAAATGAGATGGCATTTGTATAAATTTGTCCTTTGGTGAGACCTTAGTTCCATGAGGTTCAAAACATGTTGATACTATTGTCGTACAATAGATCTTCATCATATTATTCTGCTTGTAACTAGACCTAATTTGATTAACAAACTTGTTGACACAAATGCCTTTCCTATGTTGCTACTAGAGTAGTCTTATACTTAGCCGTTTGTTGTAGTATCTATCACAATACTTATCCTTTTGGAACTCATCCAAATCTATCATGGAACTTTCTTCCATCATATTGTGCCACCTTAACCCATAGCCTAAATTGAGATAAACTTAGTTTGTACCTTGTGACAAAATTAGTATCAATGTAACATTTTACAATGAACTATCTGTACATTGCTAATTTAACACATCAAAATGAACTATTTGTCACTTCTACATACAGAATATATTCTTAGCTCTTCCAAAGATCATAAGAATATCCTTACTATTGTCCAATGATCATCTTATGAGTCACCCTGGTATATGCTCATAAAATTTAGAGAATAGGACATATCTGGATATGTACATGTCATGGTATGATTGATTAAGATATTCATGTGGTTTTGCTCACCAAGTGTCAAAACACTTGAATCTCGTTTATCAAGATATTCATGTGATTTTACTCACTGTTGGGGATATGCTATATGTGTATACTCATAGCATGTCACCAATCTGCCTAACCCAGGCGGCCCATAGTTGGTAGCAAGGCCTATGGCCTCCTGGGCGGCCCAGTTAGATGGATCCTTAAGGGAGGCCCATGTCGGATAAACAAAGGCTACACAGGAGTCACCGAGATACTCGGAGCCTTGGAGTACAAGACACGGAAGACTAGTTCGTATTAGTATAGGACTCTTTACCTTGTCCTGCAAGGACCTTTCCTTGTAAACCCTAGGTTCGGGCGCCTTTATAAGCTAGCCTATGGAGCCTTTAGGGTAGACAACCTCTTAGATTTCTGCGTACAACACGTAACATGTCACACAGCGAACCTATCTTTGTAACTCGGTGTATTGCCATTATAGTGATTTATAGCAGGAGTAGAGTTCTGCCACCATTGTGGGACTTGAACCTGGGTAAGCTGTGTTACCTCCTACCCGCCAACTCTCTGCCTTACCCCACGTCTCTAAACACGCACTATGAGGACCCCTCCATGGCATACTCGTCGGCAATACCATGACAGTTGGTGCCCACCGTGGGGAAAGAGGAGCTTCGAGCTCTACACCGGGCGAGGTCCAATCTCTTCGCAGGAATGGGCGACACTGTAGCCATTGGTCACGTTCTTTTCTCTGGCAACGTCCCGATCGTCCCTCCAGACGAGTTTTGGGTGCCGATGAAGACAAACCCCACAAGCGGGTATGTTATCCCCTTTGGAGACATCCACATCTTCATCGGCGAAACTGACTTGGGTCCTAGCTCCTAGGAAGTCAGAAACTCGTCATTCCCCACACGGACCACCTATGAGCAGGAAACGTTCGCGGAAGGATTTGGGCCATACCTCTCCTTGGAGTATGGTGGCTCAGATCGGGAAATTTCAAGGCCCACCCAAACCACCCCTGTGCAGGATATACAGGTGGAAGGACCCCGCAAATCCGCTTGGCTTCCCCGAGCATTAGAGATGCGCATGTCACACTTTGTCGGCATCGTCACCATCTTCGATCTAGCTAGATGCGTTCAAAGGGATGGAGAAGCCCCCGCGAATACCTCGCTAGATGGATGAGGGTGAGGGAAACCCTAGAGGGTGACCGCGCCGACAAGCTCGTATACCACTTCATGGAAGGGCTCACGCATGGAACAGTCCTCCGGCATACCCTCCGAAGGCGGCAGGCCACGGGCCCTCTCACCCTCAGTGAGATGGTTACCATCGTCAACAAATATGCAGATGCCAATGAAGAGGCCATGACGGAAATCGTCGTCGTAGCCAGAGGAGGAAACAACAACAACGGCCCGCCTCCATCACCCTCCATGTCCGCCATCGCCAACACCGAAGCCAACTCCGACTCCGTCCTTAGCGCGCTTTATGCCGACATCAGTATGGATGCCGGTGGCTCGGACACTAACTCGGAGGAATATGACGCTGTTATGAGGGAGATCGAGAAGGAGGAGCGCGCCGAGAAGACCAACACCTCCCACCAGGTGCTAGTCGTCATTGGGAGCGTGATAGAAGAAGGTCAGGAATAGGAACATGAGAGAGCTCCGCCCATGCCAGTGGTCACCAGAGCAGCAGCAGCTAAGAAAGCTGTCGAGCCTTCGACTCTGGACAAAGCTATGCCTCCTCGGTTATCCGCCTGCCACCGGCGCAGGAACTCACCATGGCCCCTAGTACATCCCGACTATCAGATCAGCCACCAATGCCACCATCAACGTCCGCAGCTGGCAACCCACTAGCCACTCCCACTGGCAAAGCAATCTACGGCGTACTTCTTGTTGAGCCAATCACGGTCACCCATATCCGGAGCGTTACGGAGCTTGATGAGAAGCGTGCGGAAATCTTGGTGGAGGCCAAGTGCATCACGGAGCAGGGCGCTAAGCTGGATGAAGACATGGCTAAGGCGCAGCAATCCATCAAGGCGGCAAGAGCTATGGAGGCCGAATACAAGCAATTTCTGTTAAAGCAAAAGACAAAGAAGTTACCAGCTCATGTTGTCGAAGATCCCAGCATAACGGGTCCAAGCCGACAAAAGCCACCCCTTACATAGATTCAAAGGGGAGGCAGGTCATGCCAACTCCCGCTCTGAACATTGTTGTCGCCAAGACCCTCCTGGAGTAGGACAGGTCGCCAGAAGCAGTTGCTCAAGTGTACGACCTTGTCGCTAAGGCATGCAAGCAACAAGAAAAGGCTACCTCACAGAGGCTTGAGTCCAACGAAGAGCTTTGCCAGTCAACCCTGAACAGCCGCAGAAGGCCAAAATCTCCCCGTGACGAGGGATCCCACACAGGCTCCATAGAGCGAAGATGGAGGGAGGCACACAACAGGACTAACGCTATCGCCATATCTCCAATCACGTAGAAAAGGCTCGTCCCCGCCGGTTGCCACCTCCACCACCATCTCGACGTCACGAGGAACCAGAGCTACGCCACCGCACAAGCATGCCACCTCCAAGGCGGTCCCATCCCAGCATCGTTATACGCGATCAGGGCGAGCAGCCTCAGCATGCCGGAGAGCCCAGCGGCAATGACAGACACAGAAGAAGGTCCCACAAGGAACCGCCACGTCCGACAAGCAACCGCAACAGGCGTGAGGAATCATAGGAGGGGTACAACAAGTGAGCTAACCCACCGCCTCCACCACCGCCATCGCCACCTAGCAGCCATCATGGTGGAGGACACAGTGGATCTCATAGATCACGCCACAATTCCCCTCCTCATGACGGAAAAGGGAAGTAGCCAGGGCCATACGATGCACGTACACAGCTGGACAAGATCCAAGAAGCTCGAGAGCTCCCATAACTTGGGCCACGTTGTTTTGGACCAGTGATACGGGCCACAACCTACCCCAAGGGCCTCTGGATAGACAAGACCATCAAGCCATACAATGGCACTGCCAGGCCAGCAACGTTGTTGTAGGACTACAACGAAGCGATCCACATCACAGGGGGAAACCCCAATGTCGCCATCAAGTACCTCCCAGTCATGCTAACCGGCACCGCCCAGCATGGATTGATGACTTACTAGAGAAATAAATATGCAATTGGTTGGACATGCATGAAGCTTTCACCAAGAATTTTGAGGGTACGTACAAGCGTCCCTCCACTGTCGGAGACCTACATCAGTGTGTGCAAGAAAAGGATGAAACCTCTCGTGCCTACCTCTCTCGCTGGCTGGATATGAAAAATTCCTGCGCAGGGGTGCACGAACAGACCGCTATGGCCGCCTTCATTGATGGTCTAGAAAAGGGAACCTTGCTCCAGCATACGTTGAAGTGCAAGCAAGACAACAGTGAGATCAACCTCAATTCAATGATCGCCATGGCTAGCGAGTTCGCCGCTGCTGACGACAATGTGCGCGGATCATTGTCGGCAATACCAATCCCTACCCAGGCCAGGAAGAACAACAATAACAAGCGGAAGAATCCGCTCGAAGAGAATCAAGTAGCTGACATGGTCGCCGCAACATTCACTAGCAGAGGCAATGGCAAACAGCGTGGATGTGGTCGGGGGCTAGCAGTGGCTAGCAGAGGAGTGAAACTACACCCTTAACGGCCCGCATTCCCCAAACGTACAAAGAGTACCGCGATATGCCGTGCTTCGTCCACCTCTACGCCAATGGCAAATCCACCCACACCAACCGCCACTAGAAGTTTGTTAAAGATCCCAAGGAGGACCCTGAGTCTGGCTACAAGCAAAGTCGGAAGAACAGACCCCGTGGAAAGGGCAAAGGGAAGAAGAAGGAGGAAGTGCCCAAGGAGTCAAGTGACATGGACGAAGACGTGGACCCAAAATCTCCTGACAAGGGAGAGGATAAAGGGGAAAATCCCTTCGAAATGAAGGATCCATGTTACCACACCTTCCTTGGCACACCAATCGTCCTGGCCCAGAAAACCTCTCTGAGGATACTGATGGCTACCCTCCCTCTGGTTCCCAGTACGTCAGGTGGTCGGAAGTTCCAATTATTTGTGATAGGAAAGATCACCGAGAACTTATCCCAACAGAGAACCAGTATGCCATGGTCATCAACCCTTTGTTTGACGGCACGGAGTTCACCAAGTGCCTCGTGGACAGTGGAAGCAGCATCAACATCATGTACCTAGATACACTGCACAAGATGAAATTGATGGAGACCAAGCTAAGGAAGAGCAACACCGTGTTCCATGGGGTTGTCCCTGGCCGATAAGCAAATTCCCTGGGCTGCATCACCCTTCCGGTCACTTTTGGCGATGTCAACAATTACCGCCAAGAATGCATGACCTTTGAAGTGGTGCCTTTCAAGGGCGTGTACCACATCATCTTTGGACGTGACATCTTCCACTCCTTCCTCGCAAGGCCATGCTTTGTCTACAACAAGCTCAAGATTCCCGGACCAAATGGCATAATCACCATTGACGAAAGCTTCACCAAGGAACGGGAGTGCGAGCTCAGTGAGGCCACCTTCACCGAAGCAGTCCTATACAGTGAGGAGTTCAAGGAGATCCAGATCCAGGTCGATGCCTCAGAGATGCCGGCTTCGAAGAAGCAGATTACTGCTACCAAACCTGCTTTCATGGCCGCCATCAAGACCAAGCAGGTGGAGCTTGTCGAAGGTGATTCCTCCAAGACCACCGCCATTGGCACGGACCTGGATCCCAAATAGGAAAGCGTGCTCGTCGATTCCTCCGTGAGAATAGGGACATCTTTGCCTGGCAACCTGCCAACATGAAAGGTGTACCTAGGGAACTTGCCGAGCATAGCTTGAATATTGATCCTAATGCCAAACCGGTGAAACAACCTCTACGATGCTTTGGGGACGAAAGACGAAGGCTATATGCAAAGAAATAGCTAGGTTACTTAAGGCTGGCTTTATCCGAGAAGTTATTCACACCCGATGGGTGGCAAATCCTGTACTTGTCCCCAAAAAGGGAACCAATGAATTAAGAATGTGTGTTGATTACACCGGCTTAAACAAAGCGTGTCCAAAGGATCTGTTTCCTTTGCCTAACATTGACCAAGTCATTGATTCGACAGCTGGCTCAGAACTTCTGTGTTTTCTCGATGCTTATTCAGGATATCACCAGATCCAGATGCGAAAGTCGGACCAATTGGCCACTTCGTTCACCACACCCTACGGTACCAAGGGAGCCTATGTTAGTTTACATGGCGGCAACAAACCGGGTAATCAGCATCGTCATAGTGGTGGAGCGCAAGGAACCAACGCACGAATACGGAGGTCAGTGGCCCATTTACTATGTAAGCAAGGTCTTGACGGAATCGAAGTAGCATTACCCGCACTACCAGAAGAAAGCTTATGGAGTTTTCCTTGCTTCACGTAAGCTAAGGCACTATTTCTAGGAGCACCCCATCACAGTAGTGAGCAAAGCTCCACTGTCCGACATCATCAACAACAGCAACGCTATAGGGAGAGTGGCAAAATGGGGCATTAAACTTGCCGCCTTTGACATCACCTACAAGTGACGTGATGCTATCAAATCACAACCATTGGCGGATTTTCTTGCAGTTTGGACAGAATTGCCAGAAGGCACTCCTGTACCAGAACCAGAGTATTGGGTCATGCACTTTGATAGATCAAAGTTACTCAATGGATCGGGGGCTGGTGTATTATTACAATCACCAACGGGGGAGAAGTTGCAATACGTCCTGCAGATCCACTTCAACACTACCAATAACAAGGCGGAGTATGAGGCCCTCATTCACGGACTTCGCATAGCCAAAGATATTGGCATCAAGCACATAGTTTGTTGTGGAGATTCCGACTTGGTTGACCAGCAAGTAGTTGGAACCTAGAACGCGTGGTACCTTATGATGCCGGCATATCAAGAGGAAGTAGACGAAATAGCCAAGTGCTTTGATGGCTACAAAGTCAAGTACGTCAAAAGGGAAGATAATGAGGCGGCAGATCTGCTGTCAAAGCTTGGATCAGCTCATCGACCAATTCCACCAGGCGTTTTCCTGGAGCATTTACGGACTACATCCGTGAAGGGAGTGGGCCCCGACAACCCAGATAGAGTGGATTCATTTGTTAACACAGTAACAGTGACCTCTCCTGCTTGGACGAAACTGTTCATGGATTATCTACAAGACAGAACTTTGCCCGCCGATGAAGTCGAAAGCTGGCAAATAGTATGCAGATCAAAAGGCTATGTCATCATTGACGGCTAGCTATACAAAAGAAGTACCACAGGATTTTTCCTTCGATGCATCTCCCAATAGCATGGTATTGAAATCCTTAGAGAAATACATCTCAGAGATTATGGGCATCACGTCGCTCCCCGATCATTGGTGGCTAAGGCCTTTCGAGAAGGATTCTACTAGATAACTACAAAGGAGGATGCCAACAAGTTGGTACAAACATGCCTTGGGTGTCAGTTTTATGCAAGACAACCAAGTGTTCAAGCTGAAGAATTGCAAACAATACCAATAACTTGGCCGTTTGCAGTCTGGAAGATGGACATGGTGGGGCCTTTGCAAACAGCACCCTGTGGATTTACACACTTGCTAGTAGCAGTGGAAAAGTTCACAAAATGGATGGAAGCTAAACCCGTTAGAAAGCTTGATGGGGCAACAACCCTAAAATTTGTCCGGGATCTAGTGGTGAGAATTGGTCTCCCGCATAGCATCATCACCGACAATGGCAGAAATCTATCTCTCGGATAAGTTGAGGAGTACTGTCATGAGAAAGGTATCCGCCTTGACCTAGCATCTGTGGCACATCCACAGTCAAATGGGCAAGTTGAAAGGGACAATGGACTAATTCTGCACGGAATCAAACCACGCTTAGAGGCACCACTACATAGAGCAGCTGGAGCCTGGGCGGAAGAACTACCATCTATCTTGTGGAGTTTGCGAACAACACCCAGCAGATCCACTGGCTCAACTCCTTTCTTCATGGTTTATGGAACAGAATTAGTCCTCCCATCCGACATCCTCCACGATGCACCAAGAGTTTCCTCCTAAAGGGAGATGACGCTGAAGAATCTAGGCGACTATCTGTGGACCTTCTTGAAGAAGAGCACGTGCTGGCATGCTAGAGATCCGCCATCTACCAGCAGAAGCTGCGTGGCTACCATAGTCGCCACGTAAAGCATTGCTCGTTTAAAGAGGGAGATCTAGTGCTTCGACTCAAGCAGGAGAAATCACACAAACTATCCTCACCTTGGGAAGGACCATTCGTCATAAGCAAAGCATTGCTCAATGGTTCCTATTACCTCGTCGATATTTGCGAGCTGAAAGATAGGCCAAAAAATCGCAAGCACAAGCAACGTGACTCCGATGATGATTACCCAGAGACAGATCGGCCATGGAACATAGCACAGCTACGTCCCTTTTACAATTAGCACATTTATATTATGTAATAAGTTTCTTATATGATCAATGAAATAAAGTATTTGGTTCACTCATATTCTTCGAGTCTTTTACCTCCTTTAGTTGTTCATTTTTTGATCATATAAACCCTTTATGCACAAGGTTGCATTTGCCTACGGGCGTTAGCTTAAGTTTTCTGGTCTACACGTTTTCTGAAGTTTTTATGTGGATTCCGGAGTAATGACTTTTCGGCACTCAAAGCCGGCGATTTTGTTCTTGGGTTCTTGACGGTGCTATTAAGCATCATCACCTGAGAGCATAGTTCTGTGCTGCGAGTCTCCATCTCACGAAAGAAGCATAGGAACCAGAATAATGGATAAGCCAGCACTTGCTTAAAAATATATACACATGCTGGAAAAAGATAAGTTGCAGGAAGCTTGAGTACAAGTTTTTCCGCCTTAAGCTAAACATAAGTTTTTTCCGCATACACATTGCAGAGGTACATTTAATACAAACATTGTTTTTCATGGCTCTGCTACAGGGGTCTTTGTGGTGGCATCATCAGGAGAGCCAGGCCGAGAGAGATCGTCAAACTCTGAAGGAAAGGGGCTAGACTCAGACGAGGCCATGTCTTCATCGAGGATCTCGGCAGGCATGAAGACGTCCGCCTTGACCATCTTAGCAATTCTGGTGTCGAAGCCGGCGAGGGAGTTCCAAATAGCATCACTATCGATCTCTTGCCCTTCCTCGTCTAGCTTAGGCATGCCGGAGGTTACCAAGTTGATGTCGGCATTGTCATAGTGTGCCTTGACCAAGGACAGGGTCATCCTAGCACCAGCTCGGATACAAGAGGCTTTCCATTCCTTGATTTCTCGGGGGCTCGGTGCAGGATTTCCAACTTGGCTGCTGAGTCTACCACCTTGATATTGATACCCAGAGGTTGAGCTATCCCCTTGGCTTGGGTAATGGCGGTGCTGACGAAGTTGTCGGCAAGAATCATGCGTTCCTTGGGGTCCGGAGCACCCTCACCCAAGTTGGCTAAGCCAATGGGAGTCGTGGTTTGCACAAAACACAAGGACCATGAGTATAAACAAATCAAATGGTTGTCCAACTTACAGAAAAATGACCAAGACAGAGAAAGCTTACCAAAGATGCTCGTTTCCGCTTGCTTGCATGTCTCCGCCAAGACATCGTGCTCCTTCTAGACTAACTTGAACATCTCGAGACTCCTAGCATTCTGCTCTTTGGCAGCTTGGTTCTAGTCTTTGAGATGTGCAATTTCATCCTTCAAGCGCTGCATCTCGACGTCTGCAGATTATTGCATAGCCTTCATCGTCGCCTCATGGCCCTTGACGGCATCAGCCAGGTCCTTCTTTAGAATTTTGTTTTCATCATCGAGCTCCTGGATATGCTTGGATTGCTCGACGATGCTATTGGCCTTGGCAATGGCTTCTGTGAGACGGAAATCATAAAGTGCTATCAGAAGACAAAATAAATAATTCAATGAGAAAAGCAAGGAGCTGTTGTAGGAAATAGACTCTGGCTATTTTCGATGTGTTCCTTCAGGAATTTGGTTTTACCCTGTTCAAGGTCCAAGTCCTTCCGAAGAGCAGCAAACCTCTCAATGGCGGCTATCCTCCGTTTATTCTCATTCTGCACAAGATGTTAAAATGCTTAGTTTCTTTAGAGCATCTAGTCGGAACTATCCAGTTTCAACTAAATGCTCGGAGGCTACAGTACATGATTTTAAAAGTAGACTAGTTTCTCTCGAGCATCTACTCGGAACTATCTAGTTTCAACTAAATGCTCGGGGGTTACACGGACAAGTTCTACACTTAGTTCTTTGGAGCACTAAGGCCAATAACTATTGGATTATCCACCTAAGAGCTCGGGGGCTACAGTGGGATATACTATGCAAAATAAAATAAGTGAAGTTCAAAAACTTACGACGGCAATGATCCTGAGATTGTTGGCCAGATGAGCATAGGATTCATGGAAGGTTCGGGCATTCTTATAGATTGCGTCGACCTGCTTGATGAGGTCATCTAGGCTCAACGTCAGAGGAGTCACAGCCAACGGAGAGGTTGAAGCCGGAGGCATGGATGAAGCCCTAGCTGCCTCCTGCACCTTGAAAGCAGATGATGGCTCAGAGGCTCCCGCCTCAATCGTTGCTTCTACATCCACCTCTTCCACCACTTCCTTCCCTTTCTTGGTGGCATCCTTAGCCGGAGCTTCAGCCACTTTAGAGGAAGTGCTCTCCTGCATCGCCTGGCCACTGGGAGCAACGTCTGCTTCGACAAAGCCTAAGACATCAAGAATTGGATTGATATATGTATCCATGGCGGAGGTCCTAGGGATGACGGGAGATGATGACCCAGCAAGACCAGTAGAAGGCTTGGCGGCAAGAGTAGGGGTGTTTGAGATATGCCCAAGAAGCAATAATAAAATGGTTATTATTATATCTTTGTGTTTATGATGAATGTTTACATCCCATGCTATAATTGTATTATTAGGAAACACTAATACTTGTGTGTTTTGTAAACATAAAAGAGTCCCTAGTAAGCCTCTTGTTAAGACTAGCTTGTTGATTAATAGATGATCATGGTTTCCTGATCATAGACATTGGATGTTATTGATAACAAGATCGTATCATTAGGAGAATGATGTGATGGACAAGCACCCATAGTAAGTATAGCATAAGATCAAGTCATTAAGTTTGCTTTGCTATAAGCTTTCATATACATAGTAACCTAATCCTTCGACCATGAGATTGTGTTAATCACCATCACCGGATGAGTGCTTTGATGACATCAAACGTTGCTTCATAACTGGGTGGTTATAAAGGTGGCATTAGGTATTCTGAAAGTATGTGTTGAAGCGCATGGATCAAGACTAGGATTTGTCCATCCATATGACGGATAGATATGCTCTGGGCCCTCTCGGTGGAATATCATCTAATTAGCTTGCAAGCATGTGACTAGGTCACAAGGGATGACATATCACCGAACGAGTAAAGAGTACTTATCGGTAACGAGGTTGAACAAGGTATGGAAATACCGATGATCGAACCTCGGATATGTAGAGTATCGCGTAACAAAGGGAATTGGTTTCGTATGTTAATGGTTCTATCGATCACGAAGTCATTGTTGAGTATGTGGGAGCCATTATGGATCTCTAGATCCCACTGATTGTTATTGATCAGAGAGGTGTCTCGATCATGTCTACATATTCGCGAACCGTAGGGTGACACACTTAAGGTTCGATGTTGTTTAGGTAGTTATGGAATATGCGTTGGAGACCGAATGTTGTTCAGAGTCTCGGGTTGGATCTCGGACATCACGAGGAGATCCAGAATTGTCCGGACAATGTGATTCATATAATGGAGATCATTTTCTGGGTTTCGGAAATGTTCCAGAGTATTCATATGGAGGTTCTAGAAGGTTTCGGAGTGTTCCGAAAAGTTCTAGAAGGTTCCATAGAGTTTGCTTGAAAACCAAGAAAGAAAGGGGAATACTTGGGGGGAAGAAAACTTCCCCCTCCCTTGGCGCGTCAAACCCTAGGGGGCAAGGGGGCCAGCCCTAGGCCGCCTCCCCCTCTATATAAAGGAGGGGTGGGGCGCCTCCCCCTTGCTCCTTCCACCCTAAACCCTGGCTGCCTCTCTCCTCCACCATCCTCCTGCTTCGGCTTAGGCGAAGCCCTGCAGAAATACTTCTCCACCACCACCACCACGCCCTTGTACTGTTGGGATTCCATGGAGATCTACTACCTATGCTGCTCACTAGAACAGGGAGAGGAAGGTCTACATCGAATCCGCACGTGTGACCGTCTGCGGAAGCGCTACCGGAACGCAGCGCCGAAAGGATCGTCTACTCGATCTTGAGATTGGCAAGTGATCGTCTACATCAACCACGAGATCTGATCTCGCACAAGGCTTTCCGATCTACAAGGGTTAGTATAGATCTATCTCGTTGCACTTATCTAATAGATTAGATCTTGGCTTTTCCTAGATTGGATCTTGGTTCTGTTCGTTCTTGCGGTAGAATTTTTTTGTTTTCCATGCTACGAACCCATCAGTGGTATCAGAGCCGTGTCTATGCGTAGATCTGTTGCACGAGTAGAACACAATGGTTATTGTGGGTGTTGATGATTTTGTTGTCATTGTCTTCACGTGTACTTTGCATCTTGCTGGATGGTGGGATGAAGCGGTTCAGGCTAACCTTACATGTCCTCGTACATGAGACTTGCTCCACGCTTGACGTGCAACTTGCATTGCATAAGTGGCTTTGCGGGTGTCTGTCTCTCGTACTATAGTTAAGATTCAATTTACAATTAGCATCTGACAACACTTGTATCAGTGTTGTGGTTCTTGTTCGTAGGTAAGATCGGTTCTTATAGGAAAGCCCCAAACCACGTAAAATATGCAAAGAAAATTAGAGGTGTCTAACTTGTTTTTGCAGGGGCATGTGATGTGATATGACCACGATATGATTGTGAATATATTTGATGTATGCAATGATCCTTATTGTAATATGGCAACCGGCAGGAGCCTAATGGTTGTCTTTAAATTCTGTTAAGACTTGCATGTCTATTCCTCATGTAATAGCTTTATTCCAAGTAGTTGTTATAGTTGCTATTAGTGATGGACAACCATGAAGTGGCGCCACTGGACTTGATGCCATGCTGGTGATGATGGAGATCATGTCTGTGCTTTGGAGATGGAGATCAAAGCCACAAGAAGAAAGGCCATCTCATGTCACATATTATGAATTGCATGTGATGTTAATCCTTTTTGCATCTTGTATTGCTTAGATCGCGACGGTAGTATTATAAGATGATACCTCTCACCAAAATATCAAGTAATAAAGTGTTCGTCCTTAGTAGGCACCGTTGCTAAGACTCGTCATTTCGAAGCATCTCGTGATGATCGGGTGTGATAGATTCTACGTGTGCATACAACGGGTGCAAGCCAGATTTGCACATGCGGACACTAAGGTTAATCTTGACGAGCCTAGTATGTACAGACATGGTCTCGGAACACGAAATATCGAAAGGTAAAGCATGAGTCATATGAATGATATGATGAACATGTTGATTGTTCGCCTTTAAGCTACATCTTCTCTCGTGAAGATCGGACTTGGTGTAGTGGATTTGGTTCATGTAATCACTAAGGCAACATGAGGGATGTTGTTTTGAGTGGGAGTTCACTTAGTTAATTTAAGAATTAAATTTGAACTCAATTTTTCAATAAACTTAGTGTAAACTCTTTGCAAATATGTGGTAGATCATGGCGACCCCCTCCATCAATTTTAATGTGTTCCTAGAGAAAGAAAAGCTAAAAACAATGGAAGCAACTTCACGGACTGGTTCCGTGGATTGAGGATTGTCCTCAGTGCTGGTCAGTTGACCTATGTTCTTGATGCACCACTAGGTGATCCACCTGCAGAGGATGCTTCCGATGATGTTAAGAATGTTTTCGTCACTCGGAAAAATCACTACACCATAGTTCATTGTGCCATCCTGTACGATTTAGAATCGGAGCTTCAGAAGCGCTTTGAGCACCGCGACCCTTTTGAGATTATCAATGAGCTCAAGATGATCTTTGAGACTCATGCGGCCATGGAGAGCTATGAGGCGTCCGAGAAGTTCTTTAACTATAAGATGGAAGAGGGTAGCTCCATTAGCGAGCACGTGCTCAAAATGTCTAGGCATGCGAACAGGCTCCAAGAGTTGGGAATAATGATTCCTAATGCGTTGGGGATTCACCGTGTCCTCCAATCACTGCCACCTAGTTATAAGAACTTTGTGATGAACTACAATATGCATTGCATGAACAAGACGTTGCCTGAACTCTTCTCCATGCTGAAAACTGCTGAAGTGGAGATTAAGAAGGAGCACCAAGTGTTGATGGTCAATAAGACCACCAATTTCAAGAAACAGAGCAAGCCTAAGAACAAAGGAAACTTCAAGAAGGACGGCAAGAAAGATGCCACACCTGCTAAGAAGCTCAAGGCTGGTCCTAAGCCTGATACTGAGTGCTTCTACTACAAGGGTGAAGGTCATTGGAAGTGCAACTGCACCAAGTACCTGGCAGATCTGAAGAATGACAACATCAAGAAGAAAGGTATATTTGATATACATGTTATTGATGTGTATCTTACTAGTAATCGTAGTAGTGCCTGGGTATTTGATACTGGTTCGGTTGCTCATATTTATAACTCGAAACAGGAGATGCGGAATAAACAAAGACTGGCGAGAGACGAGGTGACGATGCGCATTGGAAATGGCTCCAAGGTTGATGTGATCGCGGTGGATATCATTATGTTCTTACTTTCACGGATGACTTGAGTAGATATGGGTATATCTACTTTATGAAACATAAGTCCGAGACTTTTGAGAAGATTAAGGAATTTCAAAGTGAAGTAGAAAATCATCGTAACAAGAATATTAAGTTTCTGCGTTCTGACCGCGGAGGTGAATATCTAAGTTACAAGTTTGGCATGCATTTAAAGAAATGCGGAATACTTTCGCAGTTGACACCATCGGGAACACCACAGCGTAATGGTGTGTCCGAACGTTGTAATCGAACTCTCTTAGATATGGTTCGGTCTATGATGTCTCTTATAGATTTACCATTATCGTTTTGGGTTTATGCATTAGAGACAGCCGCATTCACTTTAAATAGGGCACCATCTAAATCTGTTGAAACGACACCGTATGAATTGTGGTTTGGCAACAAACCTAAGTTGTTGTTCCTTAAAGTTTGGGGGTGCGAAGTGTATGTGAAGAAGTTATAACCCGACAAGCTTGAACCCAAAGCGAAAAAATGCTTCTTCATAGGATACCCTAAGGAAACAATTGGGTATACCTTCTATCATAGAACCGAAGGAAAAAATTTTGTTGCTAAGAATGGATCCTTTCTTGAGAAGGAGTTCCTCTTGAAAGAAGTGACTGGAAGGAAAGTAGAACTCGACGAGGTTGTTGAACCTTCTCTTGGATTTGAGAGTAGCGCAGCACCAGAAGATGTTTTTGTGCCGCCTGCACCAATAAGAGAGGAAGCTAATGATGATGATCATGAAACTTCGAACGAAGTTGCTACTGAACCTCGCAGGTCGACGAGAGTTTGTGCCACTCCTGATTGGTATGACCCTGCGTTGAATGTCATGTTAGTGGACAACATCGACGACCCTGCAACATATGATGAAGCTATGATGAGCCCAGATTCCGACAAATGGCAAGAAGCCATGAAATCCGAAATGGGATCCATGTACGAAAACCAAATTTTGGACTTTGGTGGACTTACCGGATGGCCACAAGGCTGTCGAGAACAAATGGATGTTTAAAAGAAAAACAGATGTTGATGATAATGTTACTGTCTATAAAGCTCGACTTATCACAAAAGGGTTCTAATAGATTCAAGGAGTTGACTACGATGAGACTTTCTCACCGGTAGCGAAGCTAAAGTCTGTGAGGATTTTGTTAGCAATCGCTGCATATTTCGATTATGAGATTTGGCCGATGGATGTCAAAACAGCGTTCCTTAATGGTGACATTGAGGAAGAGTTGTATATGGTACAACCCAAAGGTTTTGTCGATCCTAAAGATGCTGACAAGGTATGCAAGCTTCAGCGCTCCATTTATGAACTGAAGCAAACATCCCGGAGTTGGAACCAACGTTTTTACAAGGTGATCAAAAACTTTGGATTTATACAAACTTATGGAGAAGCTTGTATCTACAGGAAAGTGAGTGGGAGCTCTGTAGCATTCTTAATACTATATGTGGATGACATATTGTTGATTGGGAATGATATAGAACTTCTTGAAAGTGTCAAGGCCTATTTGAACAATAGTTTTTCAATGAAGGATCTTGGCGAAGCGACATACATTTTAGGCATCAAGATTTATAGAGATAGATCAAGACGCTTAATAGCGCTTTCACAAAGTACATTCCTGGACAAGGTTCTAAAGAGATTTAGAATGGAAGAAAGCAAGAAAGGGTTCTTGCCCATGTTGCCAGGTAAGACCTTGAGTAAGACTCAAAGTCCAGCTACGGCAGAAGATAGAGAGAAGATGAGTAAAATCCCCTATGCCTCGGCCATAGGCTCTGTCATGTATGCCATGTTGTGCACAAGACCGGATATAGCACACGTTGTTAGTTTGACTAGCAGATATCAAAGTGGTCCAGGAATGGAACACTGGACAGCAGTCAAAAATATCCTCAAGTACCTAAAAAGGACTAAGGATATGGTTATTTCTTATGGAGGTGATGAACAGCTTGTTGTAAACAGTTACACCGATGCTAGTTGGAACACCGATCCGGATGACTCGAAGTCACAGTTTGGATACGTATTTATTTTGAATGGTGCTACAGTGAGCTGAAGGAGTGCCAAGCAAAGCGTTGTGGCGAAATCTTCAACTGAATCAGAATACATAGCTGCTTCGGAGGCTGCACAAGAAGCGATATGGATGAAGGAGTTCATTGCTGAGCTGGGTGTGGTTCCTAGTGTGTTGGACCCGATGGCCATCTATTGTGACAACATGGGTGCCATAGCCAATGCACAGGAGCCAAGGTCACATAGCAAGCTGAAGCACATCAAGCTACATTTCCATGCTATTCGCGATAATGTCCAAGATGGCGACATAAAGATTTGCAAAGTACACGTTGATCTGAATGTAGAAATCCTTCTCCACCACCACCACCACGGTGTCGTGCTGCTGGGATTCCATGGAGATCTACTACCTCTGCTGCTCGCTGGAACAGGGAGAGGAAGGTCTACATCGACTCCGCACGTGTGACCATCTATGGAAGCGCTGCCGGAACGCAGCACCGGAAGGATCGTCTACTTGATCTTGCGATTGCCAAGTGATCATCTAAATAACCACGAGATCCGATCTTGCACAAGGCTTTCAGATCTACTAGGGTTAGTAGAGATCTATCTTGTTGCATTTATCTAATAGATTAGATCTTGGCTTTTCCTAGATTGGATCTTGGTTCTGTTTGTTCTTGCGGTAGAATTTTTTGTTCCATGCTACGAACCTATCAAGGGGCAGCGGTGGTGGGAGAAGACTTGGCGGACAGATCCTTGGTCAGCATATCGTGAATTATTTTTGACCCTCCAGCATCTTTGGAGGATCGCTTCAAACTAACATCGGCTTTCCTCCTGAAACATACAAAGTATAAGTACAAGAGTTGAAAAAAGGTGTGAGCTGAAAAATACAAGCTGGAGAATGAAAGTACTTACTCCACGGCAGGAGCCTTTGTGAGGGGAATGCCGATGGACTTCTTCTTCTTCTCCGCCTCTAAGGGATGCAGTGGAACGTTTGGAGACTCCACTCTCCGATTTCTTCTTCTTGGCCTCTGCAGCAGCGTTAGAGGTGGAGCTCTTCTGCTTTCGTGCTGCCGGAGCTGGTTGATCCTTGGGGGCATCGTCATCGGACACGACCTGGATATCCCTCAGCTTTGGATCATAGAGATGGGAGGCCATTTGATCCGCCGCCAAGGTCGCCAGCTGGGATACAAAGGAGTGTTAGATGGACAACTTCAAGTTGGGAAAACCTTAGATTATGTAACGAGCAACAAAGGAAACAGAAGCTACCTCTAGGCATGTACCGCAATCGAACATGTCATAGGTGATCTTGAAGCCCCGCTTCTTGTCCTTCACCTTGACGATGTCCTTAAGCCGGAGCTTGATGGAGTTAGTAGAGAAGTTATCCCGCGAAATTTGCATGGGATCCCTCCTGTCTTGAGTGTACTTGCACATCAGCTCGACGCGGTGTTGTAGAGGCTGGATCCGCCTAACGTACTAACACATGGCCAGATCCAGGGCCATTAGACCTCGTCTATGAGCCATTCTATCTGCCTTATGGTGCGATTTGCTTCTTCGTCGGAGGGAAGGGAGGCTGGGGTCCGCCATGCAGGCACTTCGGTGGCAGCTCCATCGACGAAGTCAGGGTAGGTCTCAAGGCGGTCTGGTAGAGGGATATCTGGCCCGTAGAAATACGTACGCTGCCAGTTCTTGCAAGAATCATGCCAAACGATATCAGGGAAGTGCTGGTTAGGCCGGATTTAAAGCTAATGGTTCCGCAGATCCGCAGTTCGTCCTTGGACTCTACGGACTCTCTCTTGATGGTGAAAAAATATATAAATAGATCTAATCTAGGTTTTATGCCTAGGAATCCTTCGCACAAAGCTACAAAGTTTCTAAGGACCAGAATGCTGTTGGGAGAAAGATTGTGGGCAAGTACCCGGAAGTACCAGAGGACATCCAAGAAGAAGTCGGAGACTGGCAGGCTTATGCCACATACCAGCTGAGATTTGAGGTACACCTTCTCTCCAGGTTGGGGAGAAGGGACCACCTCGCCGGCCGACGCCGCCCGCTAGACTAACTTCTCCATCGCGGGGAGATACCCCTCGGCGACCAACTCCCGCAGATCTTCGGCGGAGAGATCAGAGCCTCTCCACACCCTCTTGTGGGAGTCGTTCTCTTCTTTAGCGGCTTCGGGTGCCGCTTGTTCTTGGTCCTCGTTGGTGGACTCCGTCATGGCGGAGATAGGAACGACCACCCCCTCCGGCGGGACAGTCACTCCTTGGGATGGCTCTAGTGTATCCTCAGGAATTGCCTCCGTGGAAGGAGCAGAGCTGCTGGAAGCCATTACAACTAGGAGAAGGTGGAGGAAGAAAGGCTCTGGTTAGGGTTTTTTGCGGAAAAGATCGAACGGTCGCATAGTTGGAGGAAGACGAAGACTGGAGAACGAATGCGGGTAAAAAAGAAACAAATTGACTATGGTGGAAATATATAGACCTCGCGTCAAGATTCGTGCAAAAAGATCTGATGGATGGAATGCTGCCGACGTGGAAGTGAACGTGCACGGTAATTTCTCCATGTCCTTCGTCTTTTGTCGCTCCGCCGTTTCAGATTTCGCTCGCATGAAAATAGCTGATGATTAATTCTCTGTTTCTGTGAGTTTTGAGGTAGCGTAGACTGTACCCTACGCCATCTTCCTGATAGTTGCAGTGAAGGGTCACGTCCAAAGATTCCATGGAAGATGGAGGTTATCCGACTCTGAAAACGAAGACTCAAGGAATCTCCGTATATAATGCAAAGCCGGAGAAGATTGCAGGGTTCTTTGGAAGACCTTTGAGATAGTGCTTGATTGATTGCCGACATCACTTAGACGGGACATTCGGAGATTAACGAGCAAGACGACGCAAGATTTCAAAGTCCTTCAGGAGCTACTGTTAGGGATATGCTATATGGGTATCCTCATAGCATGTCACCAATCCGCCTAACCTGGGTGGCCCATAGTTGGTAGCAAGGCCTATGGCCTGCTGGGCGACCCAATTAGACGGATCCTTAAGGGAGGCCCATGCCAGATAAAGAAAGGCTACGCAGGAGTCACCGACATACTCGTAGCCTTGGAGTACAAGACACGGAAGACTAGTTCGTATTAGAGTAGGACTCTTTAGCTTGTCTGGCAAGGACCTTTTCCTGTAAACCCTAGGTTCAGGCGCCTTTATAAGCCGGCCTACAGGAGCCTTTAGGGCAGACAACCTCTCAGATTGCTGCGTAAAACACGCAACACCTCGCACAGCGAACCTATATCTATAACTCGGCGTATTTCCATTATAGTGATTTATAGCAGGAGTAGAGTTCTTCCACCGTTGTCGGACTTGAACCTGGGTAAGCTGTGTTACCTCGTACCCGCCAACTCTCTGCCTTACCCCACGTCTCTAAACACACACTGTGAGGACCCCTCCATGGCGTACTCGTCAGCAATACCACGACACTCACCAAGTGTGAAAACGCTTGAATCTCGTTTATCAAGATCTTCATGTGATTTTACTCTACAAGTGTCAAAACACTTGAATCTTGATTCACTCGCCAAGTGTCAATACACTTGAATCTTGATTTAACCTTTTCCATGTGGCAAGAAATTTTCTCGTCGTTTCCATATTGAACTCATTAAATATTTCATCTATGTACATTTGGCATTACCATATTAGCATCTCAATCTATCCAAATATATTTGATGCCAAATATTCTGGTTTTTCCAAATTTTCATTTAAATCTAATTTTAATGAAATCCTTAAGTTGTGACAATAAGAGATACATCATTTCCAATCAAAAATATGTCTTATACACAATGCATTAGAAATATGTCTTAGTGCTCCCACTTAATTTCTTGCAAATGCGAGCATCTTCATCATCCCCTGATGAAATTAAACATTTGAACATTTTCATCACGGTGAAGATTCTAACTCCACTATGCTTACTTCAACTAATGAAG
Organism: Avena insularis; assembly: GCA_023614405.1. Classification (NCBI taxonomy): domain Eukaryota; kingdom Viridiplantae; phylum Streptophyta; class Magnoliopsida; order Poales; family Poaceae; genus Avena; species Avena insularis. The sequence continues at coordinate 252,016,481 of CM042696.1, forward strand.
TTTGCATGCCTTTTTAGCATCCTTTGATTTAACAAAACCCTCAGACCATGTCACGTACATGTCCTAGGTAAGCACTCTATTATAAGAACATAGTTTTGTTTGTTCAACTTTTTTTTTGAAATAACCATATATTTCATTAAACAAAACATTTACAGAGATTACACATATGGCCATCATATGAAATAAAAATGTGTGTCAAGCAACTTTGCACAAAGACACCCACAAGGAGTAAAACTACAAGTTCACCCTTGGAGAAACTTGTGCCTTGCCAAAACGTTGTCCACCATCGTCCTCCGCCACCACCATGGCCGCGCCGGAAAAAGGGGTGAAAAGCCACCATACCAAGATCTGGGAGAGCACCTTCGCATACAATGATGCTTTTTGAGCCGATGAATCGGACCGCTGCAAGCAACGAGACCGAGACTTTTTGGCACGTCGGTCAGGGATCTTCCCCGTGATCACCAGATCCCGACGCCATCAACTTCATCCGATGTAGTCGAAGAAGAGGAACGCTGTCGCCTTCCGTCATCCGCGCACCCAACTGCAAGACAACAAACACAACTAGAGCAGCCGACAAGACCGCCACCCCCGAGGGTGCCAACCGCCGACCACCAGACATGAATCTCGTCAGATCCAAAGATCTGCGAGACGACCAGGCCACCTGCCCCCCAACGCCACCGGTTAGAGCGACGTCGAGATGGAGGAAGGGCTGAGGCAAATTATTCCGACACGACGCCTTCTCCTCCATGAAAACAACGCCTCAAGGAAACACTAGGCCAACCCTAACTACAGGAGCCGAAGCACCAGGGTCCCCACCCCCTCCTGTCGCCGGAGCGGTGGACGGAGGAGGCAGGGACCAATGGCGGCGTTGTTGCTAGGGGCAGATGCGATCGCCGCTCCATTTCTTACGGAGCGAAACGGTTCGACTGGACGCGCGCGTTTAGGTTATTTCATCTGTGTTGTCTTCTGTTTGTTCAACTAGCATATACACCAATGGACATATGTAGTGGTTGCTACACTAATCCATCCAGACTAAATATCGCTACGAAAGATCAAATCTTACCGTATTCAACTCCTTGAAGATTGTCATAAACTCTTTACCGACATGTCAACTATTTCATAGATGTAAAACATCCATGTCTGTCTTTTTATAGATCCAAATATGACTGATAGGCTTAATGCCTTTCAGAGGGTCTTCCAAGTTCAGTAACTTGGTTTCTTGTGTATGGAACTATCACGGATTTTATGGCTTCAAGCCTTTTGACGGAGTCAGGGCCCATCATTGCTTCTTTGCATGTAGTGGGTTCATCATTGTCAAATAATAATGATTTAATCTCAAGTCTTAGTATTTGATTGTTTACCTGACCTACGCGGTTCAATAGAAATTTAGATCTCTATGACCACAACCTTTGAGGCACGAGACCCATGAGAATTACGACTGCCACCGGGACACTTTCCGGTGCTGCGTAACTCTGCACATATAGCTAAGGTTCAATAACCTTATCAAAGTTCTATTGTCCTCCCACTTAACTTTTCACGAAAATTTCCTTCTCAAGAAATTTGATGTTCTAAGTGACAAACACTTTTGTCTTTGGTGTTATGGTGGAACACCCAACGGTTATTTGGGATAACCTACAAAGACGTGCTCATCCGATTTTGGTTGTAAACATTTTACTTATACATAGCATACCAAATTTTAAGAAAAGACTACTTGGGTTTTATCCTAATCCATAACTCATATGGTGCCATTTTAACGGATCACGATGGAGCTCTTTTTAGTATAAAAGCGGTAGTCACTAAAGCTTAATCTTCAAAATATACTAGCAATTTTTATAAATAGCACCGTTGATCCTATCATGTCAAACAAGGTTGAATACTCCATACTACTACGGTTTATCGAGAAACATATATCCATGGAACGATTCCTTGAATCTTAGGTGTTCTTGCTAAACCTGTAACTCAAATATTTTCCTTGATAATCTAATCATAACTTCTTTATTTTCTTGTTACAATGATTTTCTGCTTCATCTTGAAATCATTCGAACATTTTCAAACGTTTCATACTGATCCCTGATTAAGTAAATATACATAAATTCACTCAAATGTTTGGCTAAAGTATATGAAATTTTAATGATCCACCACATACGGCTACACATAATGGACTATATACATCAATATGCACAATGTCTAATAAGTTAGTCATTCGTTCCTCTTTGGCCTATGAATGAAATTTAAATCATTTCTAGGAAATTTGCACAAGCGTCAATTGATTCCAAAATCAGAAAAACTCCAAAATTCCATCAACATGGAGTTTCTTCAGGTTTTATTTCCAATATGATTTAAACTATAGTGTTACTCATAAGTGATCTTCTAATCATTCGTCTTACGACACTTTAGCATCAATGTGTATGGACGTGATTTATCCAACTAGATTTGTAAGAGTTCATCCATCTTCAATGGAATATGGTAATTATTTGAACAACCATCGTTCTCATAATGGCGGAACAAAATAACAATTACAAGCTTTTGATATCATCAAGAAACAGAGTAACACTTTATTTGTTTTCGATGAACATAATCACATATTCTTTTGCTAGTTACTTAGGCCATTACAGTTCATGAATTGTGTCACTCTATGTGACATTTTGAACCAACAAATTCAGTATCCAATACCGGTATCCAATACACAAGAACCACATTGTTTAACAAGCAAAGAATAAACCTATAATGGTATGACCTTGAATCGATAAAGATCCTAAGTCCATGTGATTAATATGCTAGTCCCTAGATCAGTAGCTAGCACTCACAGTCGATGTATATCATTTAAAACACAAGTCATTATTACACGAATAACCTAGAGTATAATTATTACATCTTTGCATAGCTTATAGCTAGCTCAAATAAAACAACGGAAACTTAATAAACTTGAGTCCATCAATGCCTCAGGCTAGTCGAGTGAAGACCCACGATCCCTACGCACCTTTCAATCTCTGGATTCTGCACATAAAATGTGCAACCAACAAGTTGGGTCAATACTTTGAATGTATTGGAAAATTACACCATGAAAAGAATAAAACTAACTCTACATGCAAGGCTAGGAGTAGGATTTAGGGTTCATTTGCATAAAGTCAATTTTCTTTAAGTAAGAATATAAGAGGAAGAGTTTTTCCCTACCTTGTAAACATTTTTTTAAGTAGTATAGGGTCGAGTGGAACACGAGGATATTACACACCAAGTGTCCAATCAACCTAACACTTGGATATTACACACCAAATTACTAGTCTATGACACACCAAGTCCCCAAAATCACACCCATTGGCGATATTACGCACGCCATGGGTTTTTTGAAAACTTTGAGTTTGGAAAGAGAGAGGAAGATCCTAGAGGCTCCATCCTTTAGATGCTCAAAGTGTTCTTTTCCGTGAACTCGGTTGATCAATTAGATTACAATATTCTCGAGAGGTTGTGCACTTTACCCACAATCCACGATCAAGTCCTTTTACAGACAAGACCATGGAGAAGCCTTCCCTTAGTAGCCCCTCTACCTTCCGAATCCGCCTATGCCAAAATAACCTTCAAATGATAGTACCTAGGTCAAGTTTCCCACTAAGTACTAAGCCAAGACAGAGCCCATATGTATTCTGGTTGCACTTGAAGCTTCTGAATTCTGAAATATGGCAGACTTATTTGAATCCAAGGCGGCCGTCCTCCACTAAATTCCACTTGTTATCCCGACAATCATTCCGCCTAGAAGAAAACTTAGTTTTATTTTGAAGGGGGTTATTGAGAGGAAAAGTTTTGCTCGAGAGAGCTTTTATACTTAGAAAATTTCCAGTCTTTTATACTATAGCATAGAAAGAAGTACTTAGCAAAAACAGGGGTAACCTACTAGGAAGGAAAACCCTAAGTATAGAACTATCATGGCATATGACAAAAATCATCGCACTTGCAAAATATTTCCAAGTAGATCTACCAAAACAATCCTACACATGCATACTACTTTTTTGAAGAGCAAAACATGCATAGTATTCAAAACTGGGACAATATATGAACAAGAGGTGTAACTTGTTTTGATCCGAGCAGCACTCTATGCAACAGTAATCCTCGGCGCACTCCGGACAATCTAACAAAGACAAACATAGATATAATCACAACATGCACAAAAACATTGCCACAGAAGAAATATGCATGCATGCAACATGGTAATATGCAAGGGTGAGCTCAATTTCCACCAAGAATATTATTCAGGGGTGTTATTGTGTTGGGGGTATCATTAGTATCGATTTCCCACAGATTTCAAGTAATTTGGATTATTATGACATTAAATATGCCCATAAAGGGATCTATCCTTCAAATCTACCATGAAACAGATCTAAAACCTCTAAGCAAGATATTCCAATTTTAAATAGTAGATATCGTAAATACAAAGCCAACGCAACAAGAAATAAGTAAAACGGAGTTATGGTTAATATTCTAGAAATACTCCAATCTAGACTTTAAATCCTACAGCAATATTAATACAGTAAACTAGCAATTATATTGCAAATCTGAAATCTATGCAATTTTATGAATCTAACGATATATTATTTGCAATTTTGGACAAGTATTCGAGTTACTATGAATTTTGCAAGATTAAAACAATATCTAACTATATATAAAAAATATAATCAACACGCCTACGCTGGTGACAAGTGAAGGAACCTGATTGGTCCGACCATCCGACGCGGTGCAAGGCGATTGGGAGATACCCCTTCAACTCGTCGATCTAATCTAGGGCATTAAAAAGAAATCGGACAGGCGAGAGTTTCCGTGACCTACCAGCGGTGGCGACAGTGAGGATGGCGACGGCGATGGTCAGGTGGAGGTTGACGCTGACGCTACGGTGTTCCTCCGGCTTGCAAAACTGATGATGATGACAGGCTCCTCCTCTTAATCTGGTTCGTCTTCTTGGTGGTCCCTTATCCTTCCCGGAACGGTGGTCGTGGATGGGCGGAGGAGGCCGGTGGCGTTGAGCTCTGGTGAGGTCAGATCTCGGTCCTGTGTGAAATAGAAGGGGGCAATAGGGTCAGGGAGAAGAGGTACTACAATAGGAACCTAGGGGAGGTGAGAAAGACAGAAGGGAAGCCTTGGACTATGGCTTACGAGCTCGGCGGCGGTGCTCTCTGGCGAGATCGGAACGGCCTCAGACAGTAGTAGCCCGGTGGCAATTGATGAAATGTTTTTAGGGTTTTAGTGCGGTGCAACTTGGGGTTTAAATAGCTGGCTTGGCTTGGTGCGGGGGACACAGAATCAGCTCCGATTCGGCCAGGGGTTCGTTCGGTGCGGCGGCGCCAATTTCCTTTTATTATATTCTATTTTATAAATGCTTTAATAACTTTTGGATTTAAAATCCAATTTTAATGAAATTAATCTCTAAAAATTTATAAAAAGGAGGAGATTATCATAGGATTATAAAAATAAACTTTTGCAAGGATTTAGAAGGTTAGGTTTAATATAACCCCTTCTTATCTTTATATGACTATATGAGAAATCAAATTTAGGGTTTAGGGAAAAGGGCTTTGATGCAATTTTATTGTGTGATGCCATGATGCAAATGCTATGATGCATGCTTCTAGTAACATCTGGAATTACAAAATTTGGGATATTACAAACCTACTCCCCTTAAGAAGAATCTCGTCCTTGAGATTCAGGTTGGCTAGCAAATAGGTGTGTGTGTTCCGTCTTCAGATTATCTTCACGTTCCCACGCGGCTTCTTCCTCGGAATAGTGATTCCATTGAACCTTGTAAAACCTGATAGTCTTGGTACGAGTAATCCTCATAAGTAAGATTGTTTTCCAACTGAACCTCATCCAGGGAAACTTTATCTCTTAACGTTGTTTCAGCCATCTCCAAGTGACACTTCTTTAGTTGTGACACATGAAATACATCGTGAACAGTCAATACTTCAGGCAACTCCAACTGATAAGCAACTTCCCCTCTACGAGCCAGAATCTTATAGGGCCCTATGAATCGAGGTGCCAACTTACCCTTGATTCCGAATCTCTTAATTTCTCGTAGTGGGGAAACTTGGAGATATGCATGGTCTCCTACTTCATAAGTAACATCTTTGCGCTTGGAATCAACATAGCTCTTTTGCCTAGATTGGGCTACCTTCAACCTGTCTTGAATCTGCTTTACTTTTTCTTTGGCATCATTTATCAGCTCAGGTCCAAACAAACTACGTTCTCCAACTTCACTCCATAACAACAGAGTTCTACAGTTCCTACCATATAGAACTTCAAATGGAGCCATGTTGATACTAGTTTGATAACTATTGTTGTATGAGAACTCCACGTATGGCAAGTTGTCATCCCAACTAGACCCATAGTCTAAGGCACTAGCCCTCAACATATGTTCCAGGATCTGATTAACCCTTTCTATTTGACCATCTGTTTGTGGGTGGAAAGCAGTACTAAACTCCAGTTGTATCCCTAGAGATACGTGTAACTATCGCCAAAACTATGAAGTGAACTAGGTGCCTCTATCGGAGACAATTCCCTTAGAAACACCGTGCAAACTTACAATCCTTGACATATAAATCTTGGCGAGTTTGGCACTTGTATAGGTGGTCTTTACGGGAATGAAGTGCGCCACCTTGGTGAAATGATCGACTACTACCCAGATAGAATCATACCTTCAACGAGTCCGAGGTACTACCATGATAAAGTCCATGCAAACCTTGTCCCACTTCTAGTCGGGCACAGGTAATGGTTGCAGCAGCCCTGCTGGTTTCTGATGTTCATCCTTAACTCTATTGCATACATCACATAAAGAAATATACTCGGCAATTTCTCTCTTCAAATTATTCCACAATTATCTATCCCTCACATCCATGTACATTTTTGTGTTACTGGGATGAATTGAGTATGGCAAATGGTGAGTCTCCTGAAGAATTAACCTCCTGATATTGGGGTCATTGCGAATGCACAGACGCTTCTCATACCAAAGTGTTCCTTGTTCATCCATATGGAACCCTTTTGCTTTACCCTTGCTTATATTAACTTTTACTAGCACAAATGCTCGTGCATTGCAACAGGAGTAAAAGAGAGGAGTCTATTTCAAATCCGACTTCTCAAGCTACTTTGAAGAATGACGTTCTTTTTTGGCGGGTTATCTTCTCATCCTTGGGAGTACACTTTATTTTTTACTTCTCCATGTATCCTACCCCATGAAGGTATTGGGGTGGTCTTGATGGAGCCCGTCTCTCTGGTGATGATTATAACTTAGTACTACTCGATGTCCATGACCAAATGGTCAAGGTTGTAGAAGGGATGTTCTTTCTCTTGTTTTGGAGCTCCCTATACAATGTGACTTTAATGTCAGTTGGCCTCATTCAGTTTGTCCATCTCGCCACCGGCATCGGCACATGCATCCAACATTGACTTAACAAAGTCATCCACTTTGTCCAAGATGACCTCATCGCTCTCGTCAGCCCAGCCACCTTCGTTAGATCAAAACATGATATTTTTTTAGCTGCGCCTAATTGGCCCAAGCTAGCCAGTCTTTAAAAAAAATGTGTTCCATCAGCTATGGTCGACATCACTATTTTTTGTAGGAAGAAGAAAGAGATACATATTTGCACCAGTGTACCAGCAAAAGGGGAAAATCAAAAAAGATGCACGCCAGACGTAGTAGTTTAAGTAGAGTTCAGAACCAACCTCACAAGATTCAGTAGAAGCAACAATTGAATAATTTCATCGATGCTGCTTTTTATTCTGGTCCATTCTAATTGTACATGAAGACAAGCATTCGTTGATGACAAAAGACTATAAGTGAGGTTGAAAACACACAGAAGAAAGAATTTTTTTGCAACTAAAAACAAACTAATTACATGATGGGTCACTAACAGAACCATCCATTTTAGCGCGTCAACGACATGAGTTGGGAACATTGCATACTTGGCAGCTAATACACATTTGGGTTCATTTCTACTACAGAAATTTATCGCATTAGTATCTAAACACAATCCAAATAAATCCAAAGAGCTAAAATTAGTTTCAAGTGATATTGTGTGTTAGTTTTTTGAAGGGGAAATTCATTCATTTCTAGCGACAGAGTCTTGCACAAAGAGTGCAGACACTCCTAGACTAATAGGGTGCAACCGAAGACAGCTTGAACTACCTACTGTGTTTGGCTAAGCTTGCAATATTGTGCATGTCTACAAAGCAATTTCCCCCATACATATTTGCACCAGTGTACCAGCAAAAAGGGGGAAATCAAAGGAGACACACGCAGAGGTAGTAGTCTAAGTAGAAATTCAAAACCAACCTCACAAGATTCAGTAGAACTATAGAAGTATCAATGGAGGTAAAATATTTTCTCGATCTAGGATCTCCCAGATGCGCCATGTAGACATTTAGTGCATCAGCAAGATTCTGTTGTTTTCCCACGATAACTCCATGAACTCTAGTCGTTGTCTCGGATGCAGAAGAACCAACCTCCCTAACCAGTATGAATACTGAAGGCATCGTCTAAATTAGTCTTCAGAAGACTAAAGGTTGCCTGCATCATGGGCTCGCGAAGGGGTTGGATAGCTAAAACGTCCACCAATTATAAGAAGAAAAAAGGAATTACATGGTGCAGCTCCAAGAGTGTCATCGTCTACCAGCGAGCCACCATACGTCATATCTATAGCGCGGAGCACGGATTCAAACCCTCAAATTAAGAAGAAAAAAGGAATTACTTGGCGCGGCTCCCGCCGGTTGACGTCTTGGCCCTTCTTCCACTTCCGGACGGCGTAGATCCATCCCCTCCGCCCTTCTTCCGCCCCCGGACGACGCAGCTCCATCCCCTCCGCCCTTCTTCCCCAGTCGTACGGCGAGGCCTCCATCCCCACCACCGGACGCGCCGTTGACCATGACAGATAGCAGGTGGAGTACTGGATCGGGTCATGGGTCTAGGACCACTTCTTCCGCTGTCGGACGTCGCAGCCTCCATCACCTCCGCCCCTTCCTCCCTAGTCGGATGGTTTCACCACCATCCCCATCGCCGGAGATCGGATCGTGGGTGAGGTGTTTTCTGTCGTGGGGGTGAGGAGAATAGAATAGGTGAAACTGTTTTACTCGGTGGTGGCAACACAGAGTAATATTTCTGAACACTAAGGGTAAATTGGTCAATTCCGTACGGATGAAGCATAGAAACACTACCTCCTTTATTATTAGGTATAGATTTCTTCCAACACTTTATCCCCCTTTTGGGCTTCTTTGATTCGATCGAGAAGCGTTGGGACTATCTCCATAGTCGCTAAGTATCCTTCCAGAACTATTTCCACCTAAGATCCTTGAACCGTTCACACAAATCCTTTGGTACTTCTCTTGCGGTAAGTCCGTTTACATAGACCTTATGGCTTAAAGCATCAGCTACAACATTGGCCTTCCCAGGATGGTACTACAGGTCTAGGTCATAGTCCTTGATGAGTTCAAGCCATCTCCATTTCCTCATATTTAACTCCTGTTGGGTGAAGATATATTTCAGACTCTTGTGATCCATGAATACATCACAATGTTTGCCCATGAGGTAATGTCTCCATACGTTGAGCGCATGCATAACTGATGCTAGTTCCAAGTCATGTGTGGGGTAGTTATTCTCATGGTTCTTAAGCTGCCGAGAGGCGTATGACATTTCCTTCCCATCTTGCATTAGTACGCTACCAAGTCCTTGCCGAGAAGCATCACAATAGACATGGAAATTCAGTCATAGGTTTTGTTATCTTGGAAAAGTTTTCAATGAATCTTCGGTAATATCTCGCAAGGCCCAAGAAACTCCTAATATCTCCCAAATTCTTAGGCGACTCCCATTCTGTTACGGAAGCTACCTTACTTGGGTCCACGGCAACTCCTTTTCCTGACACAATATGACCAAGGAATCCTACTTCATTTAACCAGAACTCGCATTTCCTGAACTTGGCATATAACTTGTGTTCCCTTAACTTTTCCATAATTAGGCGCAGATGCCTCTCATGCTCCTTCTCATCCTTGGAGTATATGAGTATCTCATCAATGAATACAACAATAAACTTATCGAAGTACTCCATGAACACCTTGTTCATCATAGTCATGAAGTACGCCAGAGCATTGGTTAGACCAAAAGACATCACTGTGTACTGACACAAACCATATCATGTGGTTAAGGCAGTGTTTTGTATATCCTATTCTCGAATCTTCAACCAGAAGTGACCTGACCGTAGATCAATCTTAGAGAACACACTAGCTCCCTTAATTGGTCAAACAGGTTATTGATATTGGGTAGATGGTACTTGTTCCTGATTGTCACTTCATTCAACAAGCGGGAATCCACAACTAGCCTCTTGGTTCTATCCTTCTTCTCCACGAATAAGATGGGTGCTCCCTAAGATGACGCACTTGGTTGAATGAATCCTTTGTCCAATTGCTCTCTAAGTTGTTTCTTAAGCTCCTTAAACTCATCGACATCCATCTTGTACGGTCTTTTAGCTATCGTCCCATTACCATGCATCAAGTCAATGATAAACTCGATATCTCGTAGGAGGTATCCCTAGTAATTCTTCCGAAAAAATATCTGGATATTCCTTCACAACAGGTACATCCTCCAAGCTAACCCCCTTAAGAGAGTTCACCATACTTCCCTTGAGTGCAAAAGCTGACTTAAAGCGGATTCTTTTCTTTTCCAGAGTTGTGAGTGTGATAGTCCTTTTGGCACAATCAATGACTCGATCATATTCGGTCATCCAGTTCATGCCCAAAATTATGTCTAAGCATTGTGACTCCAGAATGACTAGACTTGTGGGAAAGATGTGCGTCCCAATCCTTATTTCTAACCCACTATTTCTCCTCAGGGCAACTTACCCTTATAGGAGTACTAATTGTCTCCATAGGTATCTTGCCTCTATCCACAAATACCCTTGATATGAATGAATGCGATGCACCAGTATCAAAAAGAACAACTGAATGGATGGAATTAATCTTGAACTTACCAATCACAGAATCAGGTGCCTAACAAGCATCTTCCACGGAGACATGGTTCACTATGGCCTTGACAAACGGATTTGGCTTCTTTCCATTCCCATTCCCATGGTTGTGTCCATTGTTATTCCCATTGCCATTTCCATTTTTCAGCCTCTCGGGGCAATTAGTTGCATAATGCCCTGTCTTGTTACATTTGAAGCATGTCACCTCACTCAGATCCTTCCCATTGCCATTTCCATTCCCATTGCGGTGCTTATGGCCATTGTGGTTATGACCACCATCATGATGGCCATTGTGGTTATGGGGTAGTGGTGATGAAGTGTGTTGCTTCTGGTATGGAGCTGAGTTGTTCTTGTGTGAGGTGGACTTTCTCTTGCGGTTCTCTATACTCCTTTGTTTTGATTCCACCACAACTGTCCTGTCCAGGAGTTCCTAATAGTTATCAAACTTTAGTGCCACAAGCTGAATGGATATCTCATCATTAAGTCCCCTTAGGAACTCTTCCTTCCTCTATGCATCAGTGGAAACATCATTAGGTGCATAACATGCCAGCTTGTTGAAAAGGTCCCCATACTCGGAGACAGAGCGGTGCAGTTGCTTCAAGTCGCAAAACTCACGTCTCTTCAGTGACATGACACCAACAGCTCCATGATGGGTATGAAAGGTTGCCTCAAACTGGTTACAGGTGATAGCATCAATATCTGGGTGGGTGACTTGGTAGCTATCCCACCATTTAGCAGCAGGTCCTTCAAGTTGGTGCGTAGTAAAGCATACCCTGTGAGCCCTAACAACTTGGACGGTCTCCAACTTCTTATTGATGGTGCGGAGCTAGTCATCCGCCATGATTGGCTCTGAGCTACTTGAGAAGGTAGGAGGGTTCAACCTCAAAAACCGAGTCAAGCGATCCTGCTGGGGCGGTGGAGGTGGCGAAGGCGGTGGGTTGTTGTTGTTGTTGTTGTTTTGCATGTTTTGGGTGAGGAGTTGGATCAGCTGATTCCGGGAGTTCAGAAGTTGTGGAATCTCCAGAGGTAGATCATTGTCCGTATGTCTTGGCGGCATCTGTGGGGTTGGGGAAACAAGTGAAGATATAGATATAAAGACTAAGGAATAAACTCCTACCCTTATCAAAACACAATAAAAACACACGAGAAACATAAAAGGCACACATAGCACAAAGTTTAACACAACTCATCCAAGTTTAATTAAACCAATAATGTTTTGTATTATTAATACAATCATGAATAACATTAACTATAAAATAAAGGTGGTCCAACTATCTATCCTACTCATCATCCACTTCCTCGTCCTCAATAGAGAAGCCTTCCTTCTCCAGCATTGACTTGTATAGCTCCATGTCCTTCGTCGTGGCTTTGAGCTTCTCCTGAAGGTCCTTCACCTCATGCAGCTCCTGTGTAGCAGCTTTGATCTTCTCTTGAAGTTCCTTCTTCTCCTCTTACAGGTCCTCAATCAGGTTTGACTCGTTAGTCATAGGCGCGATCTTCTCTTCCAAGTTCCTCTTGGTGGCTCGCATCTCCTTGATCAGGTTTTGCTATCTTGGAAAAGTTTTCAATGAATCTTCGGTAATATCCCGCAAGGCCCAAGAAACTCCTAATATCTCCCACATTCTTAGGCGACTCCCATTCTGTTACGGAAGCTACCTTACTTGGGTCCACGGCAACTCCTTTTCCTGGCACAATATGACCAAGGAATCCTACTTCATTTAACCAGAACTCGCATTTGCTGAACTTGGCATATAACTTGTGTTCCCTTAACTTTTCCATAATTAGGCGCAGATGCCTCTCATGCTCCTTCTCATCCTTGGAGTATATGAGTATCTCATCAATGAATACAACAATAAACTTATCGAAGTACTCCATGAACACCTTGTTCATCATATTCATGAAGTACGCCACAGCATTGGTTAGACCAAAAGACATCACTATGTACTGACACAAACCATATCATGTGGTTAAGGCAGTGTTTTGTATATCCTGTTCTCAAATCTTCAACCAGAACTGACCTGACCATAGATCAATCTTAGAGAACACACTAGCTCCCTTAATTGGTCAAACAGGTTATTGATATTGGGTAGATGGTACTTGTTCCTGATTGTCACTTCATTCAACGAGCGGGAATCCACAACTAGCCTCTTCGTTCTATCCTTCTTCTCCACGAATAAGATGGGTGCTCCCCAAGATGACGCACTTGGTTGAATAAATCCTTTGTCCAATTGCTCTCCAAGTTGTTTCTTAAGCTCCTTAAACTCATCGACATCCATCTTGTACGGTCTTTTAGCTATCGTCCCAGTACCATGCTTCAACTCAATGATAAACTCGATATCTCGGTTAGGAGGTATCCCTAGTAATTCTTCCGAAAAAATATCTGGATATTCCTTCACAATAGGTACATCCTCCAAGCTAACCCCCTTAAGAGAGTTCACCATACTTCCCTTGAGTGCAAAAGCTGACTTAAAGCGGATTCTTTTCTTTTCTGGAGTTGTGAGTGTGATAGTCCTTTTGGCACAATCAATGACTCCCTCATATTCGGTCATCCCGTTCATGCCCAAAATTATGTCTAAGCCTTGTGACTCCAGAATGACTAGACTTGTGGGAAAGATGTGTGTCCCAATCCTTATTTCTAACCCACTATTTCTCCTCTAGGAGAACTTACCCTTATAGGAGTACTAATTGTCTCCATAGGTATCTTGCCTCTATCGACAAATACCCTTGATATGAATGAATGTGATGCACCAGTATCAAAAAGAACAACTGAATGGATGGAATTAATCTTGAACTTAACAGTCACAGAATCAGGTGCCTCACAAGCATCTTCCACGGAGACATGGTTCACTATGGCCTTGACAAACGGATTTGGCTTCTTTCCATTCCCATTCCCATGGTTGTGTCCATTGTTATTCCCATTGCCAATTTCCATTTTTCAGCCTCTCAGTGCAATTAGTTGCATAATGTCCTGTCTTGTTACATTTGAAGCATGTCACCTCACTCAGATCCTTCCCACTGCCATTTCCATTCCCATTGCGGTGCTTATGGCCATTGTGGTTATGTCCACCATGACGATGGCCATTGTGGTTATGGGGTAGTGGTGATGAAGTGCGTTGCTTCTGGTATGGAGCTGAGTTGTGCTTGTGTGAGGTGGACTTTCTCTGGCGGTTCTCTATATTCCTTTGTTTTGATTCCACCACAACTGTCATGTCCAGGAGTTCCTGATAGTTATCAAACTGCAGTGCCACAAGCTGAATGGATATCTCATCATTAAGTCCCCTTAGGAACTCTTCCTTCCTCTATGCATCAGTGGAAACATCATCAGGTGCATAACATGCCAGCTTGTTGAAAAGGTCCCCATACTCAGAGACAGAGCGGTGCAGTTGCTTCAAGTCGCAAAACTCACGTCTCTTCAGTGACATGACACCAGCAGCTACATGATGGGTATGAAAGACTGCCTCAAACTGGTTACAGGTGATAGCATCAATATCTGGGTGGGTGACTTGGTAGCTATCCCACCATTTAGCAGCAGGTCCTTCAAGTTGGTGCGTAGTAAAGCATACCCTATGAGCCCTAACAACTTGGACGGTCTCCAACTTCTTATTGATGGTGCGGAGCTAGTCATCCGCCATGATTGGCTCTGAGCTACTTGAGAAGGTAGGAGGGTTCAACCTCAAAAACCGAGTCAAGCGATCCTGCTGGGGCGGTGGAGGTGGCAAAGGCGGTGGGTTGTTGTTGTTGTTGTTTTGCATGTTTTGGGTGAGGAGTTGGATCAGCTGATTCCAGGAGTTCAGAAGTTGTGGAATCTCCGGAGGTAGATCATTGTTCGTATGTCTTGGCGGCATCTGTGGGGTTGGGGAAAGAAGTTAAGATATAGATATAAAGACTAAGGAATAAACTCCTACCCTTATCAAAACACAAGAAAAACACACGAGAAACATAAAAGGCACACATAGCACAAAGTTTAACACAACTCATCCAAGTTTAATTAAACCACTAAAGTTTGGTATTATTAATACAATCATGAATAACATTAACTATAAAATAAAGGTGGTCCAACTATCTATCCTAATCATCATCCACTTCCTCGTCCTCAATAGAGAAGCCTTCCTTCTCCAGCATTGACTTGTATAGCTCCATGTCCTTCGTCGTGGCTTCGAGCTTCTCCTGAAGGTCCTTCACCTCATGCAGCTCTTGTGTTGCAGCTTTGAGCTTCTCTTGAAGTTCCTCCTTCTCCTCTTACAGGTCCTCAATCAGGTTTGACTCGTTAGTCATAGGCGCAATCTTCTCTTCCAAGTTCCTCTTGGTGGCTCGCATCTCCTTGATCAGGTTTTGCTATCTTGGAAAAGTTTTCAATGAATCTTCGGTAATATCCCACAAGGTCCAAGAAACTCCTAATATCTCCCACATTCTTAGGCGACTCCCATTCAGTTACGGAAGCTACCTTACTTGGGGCCATGGCAACTCCTTTTCCTGACACAATATGACCAAGGAATCCTACTTCATTTAACTAGAACTCGCATTTGCTGAACTTGGCATATAACTTGTGTTCCCTTAACTTTTCCATAATTAGGCGCAGATGCCTCTCATGCTCCTTCTCATCCTTGGAGTATATGAGTATCTCATCAATGAATACAACAATAAACTTATCGAAGTACTCCATGAACACCTTGTTCATCATAGTCATGAAGTACGCCAGAGCATTGGTTAGACCAAAAGACATCACTGTGTACTGACACAAACCATATCATGTGGTTAAGGCAGTGTTTTGTATATCCTGTTCTCGAATCTTCAACCAGAAGTGACCTGACCGTAGATCAATCTTAGAGAACACACTAGCTCCCTTAATTGGTCAAACAGGTTATTGATATTGGGTAGATGGTACTTGTTCCTGATTGTCACTTCATTCAACGAGCGGGAATCCACAACTAGCCTCTTGGTTCTATCCTTCTTCTCCACGAATAAGATGGGTGCTCCCCAAGATGACGCACTTGGTTGAATAAATCCTTTGTCCAATTGCTATCTAAGTTGTTTCTTAAGCTCCTTAAACTCATCGACATCCATCTTGTACGGTCTTTTAGCTATCGTCCCAGTACCATGCATCAAGTCAATGATAAACTCGATATCTCGGTTAGGAGGTATCCCTAGTAATTCTTCTGAAAAAATATTTGGATATTCCTTCACAACAGGTACTTCATCCAAGCTAACCCCCTTAAGAGAGTTCACCATACTTCCCTTGAGTGCAAAAGCTGACTTAAAGCGGATTCTTTTCTTTTCTGGAGTTGTGAGTGTGATAGTCCTTTTGGCACAATCAATGACTCCCTCATATTCGGTCATCCAGTTCATGCCCAAAATTATGTCTAAGCCTTGTGACTCCAGAATGACTAGACTTGTGGGAAAGATGTGTGTCCCAATCCTTATTTCTAACCCACTATTTCTCCTCCAGGAGAACTTACCCTTATTGGAGTACTAATTGTCTCCATAGGTATCTTGCCTCTATCCACAAATACCCTTGATATGAATGAATGCGATGCACCAGTATCAAAAAGAACAACTGAATGGATGGAATTAATCTTGAACTTAACAATCATAGAATCAGGTGCCTCACAAGCATCTTCCACGGAGACATGGTTCACTATGGCCTTGACAAACGGATTTGGCTTCTTTCCATTCCCATTCCCATGGTTGTGTCCATTGTTATTCCCATTGCCATTTCCATTTTTCAGCCTCTCGGGGCAATTAGTTGCATAATGCCCTGTCTTGTTACATTTGAAGCATGTCACCTCACTCAGATCCTTCCCATCGCCATTTCCATTCCCATTGCGGTGCTTATGGCCATTGTGTTTATGTCCACCATCATGATGGCCATTGTGGTTATGGGGTAGTGGTGATGAAGTGCGTTGCTTCTGGTATGGAGCTGAGTTGTGCTTGTGTGAGGTGGACTTTCTCTTGCGGTTCTCTATACTCCTTTGTTTTGATTCCACCACAACTGTCCTGTCCAGGAGTTCCTGATAGTTATAAAACTTCAGCGCCACAAGCTGAATGGATACCTCATCATCAAGTCCCCTTAGGAACTCTTCCTTCCTCTATGCATCAGTGGAAACATCATCAGGTGCATAACATGCCAGCTTGTTGAAAAGGTCCCCATACTCGGAGACAGAGCGGTGCAGTTGCTTCAAGTCGCAAAACTAACGTCTCTTCAGTGACATGACACCAGCAGCTACATGATGGGTATGAAAGGCTGCATCAAACTGGTTACAGGTGATAGCATCAATATCTGGGTGGGTGACTTGGTAGCTATCCCACCATTTAGCAGCAGGTCCTTCAAGTTGGTGCGTAGTAAAGCATACCGTGTGAGCCCTAACAACTTGGACGGTCTCCAACTTCTTATTGATGGTGCGGAGCTAGTCATCCGCCATGATTGGCTCTGAGCTACTTGAGAAGGTAGGAGGGTTCAACCTCAAAAACCGAGTCAAGTGATCATGCTGGGGCGGTGGAGGTGGCAAAGGCAGTGGGTTGTTGTTGTTGTTGTTGTTGTTTTGCATGTTTTGGGTGAGGAGTTGGATCAGCTGATTCCGGGAGTTCAGAAGTTGTGGAATCTCCGGAGGTAGATCATTGTCCGTATGTCTTGGCGGCATCTGTGGGGTTGTTGCAACAAGTTAAGATATGGATATAAATACTAAGGAATAAACTCCTACCCTTATCAAAACACAAGAAAAACACACGAGAAACATAAAAGGCACACATAGCACAAAGTTTAACACAACTCATCCAAGTTTAATTAAACCAATAATGTTTGGTATTATTAATACAATCATGAATAACATTAACTATAAAATAAAGGTGGTCCAACTATTTATCCTACTCATCATCCACTTCCTCGTCCTCAATAGAGAAGCCTTCCTTCTCCAGCATTGACTTGTATAGCTCCATGTCCTTCGTCGTGGCTTTGAGCTTCTCCTGAAGGTCCTTCACCTCATGCAGCTCCTATGTAGCAGCTTTGGGCTTCTCTTGAAGTTCCTTCTTCTCCTCTTACAGGACCTCAATCAGGTTTGACTCGTTAGTCATAGGCGCGATCTTCTCTTCCAAGTTCCTCTTGGTGGCTCGCATCTCCTTGATCAGGTCAAGGAAGTTCTTGAACTCGATCTTGTTGCGCTTGAGTAGCTCATCTTGTTCCCTGATCTTCTTATTCTTCATATGCACTCTCTTCTCTTGGTTGGCGAACCTCTTCTCTTGGGCTTGGAACTTCTCTTCTAGGGACTTGATCACCTCCACTTGCTCTTGGATCTTCTCGTCCTTCTCCTTGACTAGAGCACTTAACTCATCATTCCTTACGATCTCAAAGTTACTACCCTCCTCAAGATCGTTGATGTGGCCCTCTAAGTCTTGGTATTGTATTGTAATACCTCGAACATTACGCTCTAAGTTCAAGCCTGGGCGAACCAAAAGTGGATAAGGGATTCTACCGTGGAGGCCCAAGGCCACCCACATGTAGGCCTATCGAAACGGAGCAGGGAACGGTCCCGGCCGACTACCTTATCCACTTTCAAGAACATCAGGATAAGAGCGAGTGGCGTAAGCGATAGGTAACGTGACCACAACATACACAAATGAGTATGTATGTCTGCGACTTACAATAGACATCAGAGTCACACCATTTAGAAACAATAGAAACATATATATTCAACGCCATACGGCAAGATCCAAATATCCTAGATAGATATAATAGTTTAGGATATCTCCTCATACATCACACAACAGAGTATCAAGTGGAAGGGGAATACAAGATCCGAGTACGGATAAGAAGAAAATCGGCATAAGATGCCACAGAACTAAGAACATTCCTCCCACAGATCTCACAGATCTCCAACCCCGAAATCTCTACCCCTGATAGTCGTTGCCACCATCATCGGTGTCTTCGACCCAGTAGCCTTCCTGAGAGTATACATGTCCATCTGAACCAAATATTTATCTTGTGACACCCTAGGGGTACTCAGCAAGTCTTAATGCATCTAAAGAGAACAACCTAGGTGGACGCAATTGTAGCGAAAGATAATATCTACAAAGTGCTATAGAGACACGCTACACATCCTCCCAACCAGAGATGGGTGAACACCTGTTAATTAATAACAACAGTTATATAAGCAACATAAATAACCTCGCCCGCCCACCTTCTTGCTTACCAACGAGAAGGCGAAAGAACATCCCATCCGTTGGCAATTTTATTAACCATTCCATGGGTGTTGCACTATTTACTAGTCATGTCTTAGTCAAATTAAAGGCAATACTTCGGTGGGGTTTAAAAGTAAGGGTTATGCATTACTTGGGGATTCAAAATTAATGCAATCCCGAATCAATGATGCAAGAGTAAGATAGAAGCATAAGTACTATATGTATGCAAGCATGGGGAATTGCTTATTTGGCAGTTCTGTTGCTGAATAAGAAGGATCCGGGTAATACTCCTGAGGCTCCTAGTATTCTCCTTTCTCAGTGTCTATCCGGATAAAAACCAAACACACAAGGGACCGAAATAAATACACTTCACAATCATATAAACCATATGCAATAAGCAACCAAGGTATTCCATGAAGGAGTGATGCACAATTGCATGGCATAATATAGCATGGCATGGGTGATGTGTGGAAACAAGAAATAAGCACTTTTATTAATTAGTTGGTCAAGTTTGGCTTGCATAAACCATTCAGGTTTTTAAGTATCTATATGATGTATGCTTCAATTCAAATCATGGAATGCATAATCAGAACGGGCTCATCGCGCTGATCGACTTAGACATATTATTTTTCGAATTTGGAATTACAAAATTAAAGTTCTAGATTTATTTAGAAAAGACATTTATTGACATTTAAATAATTTGAAAATTTTAAATTGCTCAAAAATTATTTTGAATGGCATATTTGAATTCCTGGTATTTTTTTGATCAGAAAACATATATCATTTGAAAACTTTGAATTTATGAATCTAAAATTATTATTTAATACAATAATTCCAAAACGGGCCAAATGCCACAGGTTTGACAAGTTACGGTTGACTCAGGTCAAATTTGAATTTAGATTTGAATACATGTTTAAATTTGAACCACTTTTCATTCTGGAAATTTTATCAAATTCAAATTATTTGAATTTATATGAATTATATAAGATATAAAAATATTTTGGAATTTATTTTATTAGATAAAATTAGCTGGGAACTTTTTATACCGCGGTTCGCCCTAGCCACAGTCACTGACTATTTGGGCCCCTGCTGACTGGGACAGCTAACATGGCCCGGGTTCGATTGGCAGAAGACTAGGGGCTCCGGGTAAAAGGCCAAGTGCCAGGGGCTTCGTTTGGTAATTTAGAAAATAAACAAGAGGGGATCTATGTAAAAAGGCAGGAACAGGTCGGTAGTTTCAGCCGAATCTGATTTTCCGGCTGCACGAGGCAGCTAGCTTCCTCGGGTTTTCTTCGGATGATTCTGAGAGTGTTTTAGCTCCGAATTGAGTCGCGTTTGATTCGGTAGTGAGAGGGTACAACATATAATGTATGAGAATGAAAATATTCTCCAGAACACCACTGTGTGACGTGAGCAAGATGGGTAAAGAGGTGTTTTTAACTGTCGAACTGACAGAAAACATGTTGCGTCGGACAGATTTTGGTTCGATCATCAAACGTGATTTTCGGAGGCTATGCTCAGTCACATCGAAATTCATTTCTTGCGCTAGAAAGAAGGCACATCAGAGAACGATTATCGTGCAGGAGGAGCTACCGGAGATGAACTAGGCTCGCCGGGAAAAATCGAGATTCAGAGGGTGCCGAAGTGTTTCCCGCTGCTGACGGAACAGACAACAGGCGACGGGTGTGGACTGAATTTCGTCAGGTAAATAATAGTGAGTTTTCCTTGATATTCGAGGATGATTGCGAGATATAAGGTGGATAGTTTTGATCATAGTTTGGTTAGTTCGAAAGAGGAGTTAATAGGCTACAACATTGCTTCAGGTACCACTCGAAGGCGAGCACCACAGCGAACAGGGGATTGACACGAACATGAAGGTACCAGATAACACGACGCTGTCCAACGAGTTCTGCGAGACGACGCCCACTTCCGGTGAGGACTGCGAGCGACTCCGGGAACCAAAATGACCGTGCGGCGGCTTGATTTAAATAGGGGAGCACTAGCAACAGCTGGGTATCCTCGGATTTGACTCGGCTACAAGGCGAAGAACAGGGCATACACGCAATATGACATGCGCGCCTGCGGCAGCGAGCACAGCGGCGAGGCACAATGAAAAGGAGGAAAGGGCGGATGTCGGGAAGGTAGATGGGTATACCAGCGGCTCTCACGAGCGGTGGGAAGGCTTGGGGTGCTTTAGATTTTAGAGGGAGGCAGAGGTCGAGGCAGCTCTTGCTGTTTACGGGCACGACGGCGGCGGCGCCCGTCGAGCTCCGGCGAGGATGGTTGGTACAGGGCAATGTAGAGGATGCAGAGGACTCCTCCCAGGTTGCCGGCTACCCCTTGCTACACCCCACTCGCCAATTCGCAGCTCTGGTCTAGGCTAAGGTTTAGAGGGGCATGGAGATAGTAATGGCTATGGGGAGGAAGAAGGAGGAGGAGGAGGAGGGGTCCTGGGTTCTGCCCCGATGGGATATGGGGATGGTTGGGTGAGAGGGGCCTCTGCCACTTTTGCACATGGAGGGAGAAGGCAGCACGGGCTCTGCGTGGGCGATCGTCCTGGAGCGAACATGGTCTCGAGGAAGGAGAGGTACAGGGAGTGGCTACCTTATGGCTTGGTCGAGCCGGAGCAGATAGGAGGTAGGATCAAACTAGGAGGGGAGAGGGCCAATGCAGGTGCAGCGTGAGAGAAGGAGGGATCGGTCCAGGTTGCACCAGATGGTTTGGTACCAAGTGGGATCACTAGGTGTGGATGGGTTGAGGTCAACGGGTGTAGCTCACTAGATTAGATAGAGAGAGAGCACAAGAAGCTAGGTTAGAGAGAGAGATTAGTTTTAGGTTCTTTCATTTATTCTTTGCATTTGTTTGAAAACAACTACTCAAAACCCTTTTGAAACCAACAAGAATTCAAAAAGCAAAAGAAGAATTTAGACTAAAATGGTGGCAGGATTTCATGTGCCGTGCATGCATTATTGCATGTGTCCTAGATGTGAAAACATCTAGGTTTCCATTTGGCCAAGGATTCATTGGAATTTGAATCTTCTTGCTTGAATTGAACACAAACAAGTTTCCTTCAAATATTCCAAAAAGAAACAAATAGAAGATAAAGGAGAGGGCTTTGCATGGCCCATGCATGGACAATAAATGACCCATATATAGTATTGTGAAAACAATTATATACTCACATGGGCATTAATTCATGCATTCCACATGATATATGAAAATAAATCCCTGCCAAAAGAACATGCTTGATATCACATGGAATGTATGAAGCTAGGCATATTTGAATAAGAATGGAACATGCTAGTGTGTGTAAGCCACTAGATGTTTATTTGGTCCCATTCTATCTAAAAATGACCATGCATTGTACAAACCACATGAAGATATAAGCACCCCCACATGTAGTCCCACATTATTTATATTGTGAAAACAATAATAAGCATGAATGGGGCGTGTAGTAAGGAATTGGATCTCCATATTTATAAATGTGAGCTAGACAAAAACCAAGGAAGATGCAAAATCCCACATCTAGTTTGGATGGTGGAATTATAAGGTGGTGACAAAGATAAGGTGGTGGAGTCAAGAAAAGATATGCCCCCAACTCAACTTGGGCATCAAGCAATATATCAAGATCCAACTACAAAATATCAATAGGCACAAACAATTAATAAGAATACAAATGCATATGAGAGAAGAACCAAGTTAAAAGGGGTTTGATATGATGCTCAAATGTAAGGTGGCATGGTGACATGAGCATGCTATAATGATGATGCAATTAATGACATGTAGGAAGTAGCAATATATAGACTAGGCAAGTAGCATTGCAATTTGTTAGACAATTGGGATGGTACAACTCTCCCCCACTAAACAAGAATCTCGCCCCGAGATTCCTAGGAAAAAGAAAGACACACAAGGAGCGGCGGGTGTTCGGAACGAAGGTGATACTTGCGTTCCCAAGTTGATGGACAACGGAATGGTGTGAACATTACACCTTGCAAAACTTGCTTGACTTGTTGCGAGTCTTGCATTTTGCTTCTTCAAGAGAAAGGAGGATTGTCGTGATACAAGAAAGGTAGGATGGACATAGTTCTGATGCTCTCAAGAACACGATAAAAGAATAGGACCACTTGTTGAAGGAATTTGAAAGGATGTTGTCTCATGGAGAAACAAATGACACATTGTTAGGAATAAAGGTCAACAGATGCACGTGAAGATGATTCTTTGATTTTCCAGAAGAAAAGAATGACTTTGGAGAAGTTATCAACCACTATGAAGATATCATTATCTCTTCCCTCGGATTTAAGAAATGAAGTTTGGAGAAACAATATTGCCTTCAATAATAGAGTTCCTTGATATCGACGGAAAAGATTAGAATTGAGGACTACTCGGATTAGCTTCTTCTTGCGCTGATAAGAACCAAAGGATCATGCAATTGAGGTGCACGGATAAATCTCCAAGAGAAGGAGGTGATGCTATTTATGGAGGAATCCTGAGGAAGAAGTAAAATATTGAAGATCTGGAGGTTATTGTAGAGGTGCTTATTGCTTTCCTTAACCATGAGGTTAATGCAATAGATTTTGCGATTGATGGCATCAACCATAATTGGCTTTACCAAGAGAAAAGAATTTGACAAATGAAGTCAGATATATCTTCCATCTATCTTGTTTGACGATGTCAAGCACTGGTAGAATGAAGAGGATGGAGAAGATTTTGCACTTCTTCCACCAGATTATTTAAGATTTTGCTCCATCTTGAAATAGACGAGACCCCTAACAAGAGATTATTGATTACGTTCTTGAGAGAACAATCCGGAAAAACAAGGATGGAAGTACAAGTATCAAAAGATAGAGGCCACTTCTAACTTCCATGGAATGAGTAAAGTTGCATTAATCCACCAATTCATCGTACAAAGCGAATGATAATAGTAGTGGTATGTTCATGACTCCATCCCACACTCAAAGCTTTACTCCGCACATGAATAGGAAAAATTGTGCAATCCCACTCTCAAAAATTTAGAATAAAGATCTTTGACAAGCAGAATTCTTGAAGCTCTGTAAGAAAACAAGGATGTGATACCAACACTTCGTAAGATCCAAAGTAGATAGAGATGATGATGTTGTCGTCTTGTTGGAAGTTCCAAGCCATCGGAAAATATATGAACGAAGATCACTAAAACAGATGATAGGTTCAACAGATAGATTAAGGATAACACCAAAATTGAAAAGAAGGATTATGAAAGATCTAGAAAATCTTCATGGTATCTAGTGGATTGAGAATAGAAGATAGAGCGAGAGAGGGTTTTCAAAAGATTGCTTGATGAGTCGAAGACCAAAAGAATTCGTGTCCTTCTTGAGAATATCTGAAAGAGCTACAACAGTATTGAGGAAAACTTCAGCGGAACGACAAAGATAACTTGCCAAAGAAGGAAAAGATCCGGATTTGGTTAGAGGTGGAGGATGGAATTAACAATTGACTTGATGAT
Source organism: Avena insularis (assembly GCA_023614405.1). NCBI lineage: Eukaryota > Viridiplantae > Streptophyta > Magnoliopsida > Poales > Poaceae > Avena > Avena insularis. Next base: position 252,041,117 of record CM042696.1, read on the forward strand.
TCTAGAATTGTAGAGATATCTTTATCAGAAAGACGTGGCCGAGATAGGTTACTTCTAGAAGCCAGAATTCTCACTTTGAGAACTTTGCACACAGGCAATGTTCACGAAGCTTGAGAGAAAGTGAAGAAGATGTTCTTCATGTTCTTCCATTGATATAGAATGGGAAAGCATATCGTCACGATATACCACCAAGAATTTAACAAGATATTCCCAAGCATACCAAGTTCATGAGGCGAGAGAAATGAACAAATGCTTGAAACACTTTCGGAGCTGAACGCTCTTTGAAAGATCAACACTAAGAGCAAGGATTCGTTCAAAGAGATGCATCAAGAATATATTATCTGGCCCCTTGGATAAGAAAAGAGATACCGACTGGTTCCCCTGGTTGGTTGGATCACCGGTTGAAACAAGAAGAGATTTCTAATAAGAACTAATGATAACTCATACATTAAGCAAAATTGTCATATATGAAAGGATGAGATTCTCCTCTATCAAAGAGAACCTTGCAGATATGGAGTTCAAAAAGATGTGAAGCATGATAAACGGATGATAATCCACCATAATGCCTTAAGAAATCTTTGGATTGCCAAAGATACTTGAATATGATATAGATATGATCACAGTATAACTCAAAATCACAAGAGATAATCGCCATCATTTGGAGGATTAGATTGATAGCAATAACCACATTCCACTCATGATAAGCGTCATATAGCAATACCGAGAACCCAATTACAATGACAAGGATTGGATAGACACAAGTTATGTATTTAGCCCAAAGAATTAAAATATGAAGTGAAAACTCCAGATTATGCGCCGGTAGCAAAATATCAAGTTAGCATGAACATGCCAACAAGAAGATTAGCTAGCGTATCACACACGACTAAAAAAAGTGTGGAAAACACAGATGTATCAAAGAAAACATTCCACATTTTTCGACACTAAAATACCAATAGATGCGAAAAACAACTTAACAGATAGAGATGAGAAACTCCACATTCTTTGAAAGCATGCATGAAGGAAGGACACCCTTAACAAGATTGCGTCGGTAACAAAGAGTAAGACAGATCGCATCGGTTTACAAAGAGTCGGATAGATCGCGTCGGTTTACACAAAGCATGTCGATATGGAATGTACCAACAGTTGATAACCAAAGGCAGATTGCGACAACAAAGTTGGATGCAACATTTAGACAAAGAATTACACACACATCCTATGGTACTACGGAAACGCCCAAACACGTGAATCCTAGTTTGAATTTTTAAAAGAGGATTGATAAATGTTACACTTACTTACCAGAATAGGATGGGTGGGTGGGTAAGAAGAAAAGTGGAAGCAGTCCTACTCTCATGTTTAGTTTTTCCTTAGTATACATAGCTACCGAAAATATTTTCTAGACTGACAATGACCATCTTGGTTGAGACCCTGAAGGATGGAATGGCTCTGATACCAATTGTAATACCTTGGAAATTACGCTCTAAGTTCAAGCCTGGACGAACCAAAAGTGGATAAGGGATTCTACCGCGGTGGCCCAAGGCCACCCACATGTATGCCAGTTGAAGCGGAGCAGTGCACGGTACCGGCCGACCACCTTATCAACTTTCAAGAACATCGGGACAAGAGCGAGCGGCATAAGCGACCGGTAACACGACCACGACATACAGAAATGAGTATGTATGTCTGCGACTTACAATAGACATCAGAGTCACACCATCTAGAAACAATAGATACAGATATATTCAATGCCATATGACAAGATCCAAATATCCTAGATGGATATAATAGTTTAGGATGTCTCCTCATACATCACACAACAGAGTATCAAGCGGAAGCGGAATACAAGATCCGAGTATGGATATGAAGAAAATCGGCATAAGATGCCACAGAACTAAGCAAATCCCGCCCACAGATCTCACGGATCTCTAACCCCGGAATCTATACACCTGATAGTCGTTGCCACCATCATCGGTCTCTTCGACCCAGTAGCCTTCCTAAGAGTATAGCTGTCTATCTGAACCAAATATTTATCATGTGAGACTCTAGTTGTACTCAGCAAGTCTTAATGTATCTAAAGGGAACAACCTGGATGGACACAATTGCAGCGAAAGGTAATATCTACAAAGTGCTATAGAGACACGCTACACATCTGCCCAACCAGAGATGGACGGACGCCCGTTAATTAATAACAATAGTTATATAAGCAACATAAATAACCTCGCTCGCCCTCCTTCTCGCTTACCGACAATAAGGCGAAAGAACATCCATCCATTGGCAATTTTATTAACCATTCCATGGGTGTTGCACTATTTACTAGTCATATCTTTGTCAAATTAAAGGTGGTACTTTAGTTATGCTTGTCTATGATCAAGAAGCTATGCTCCAAGTCGTCTATAACCGTGGACACGGCTTTCAGAAAGATTTATCCTACAGGGGTGTAGCAACACACACACGATCAACCTCGGGAAAAACCAAATAAAACGCAGCGAGGCCTCACGACAATGCATTCACAAGATTCATAAATTATTTCAGGGGGCCACCCTATTAAGCTACCCGCAACAAAGTTGGCTGGCTCCGAGGCAGACCTAAGGTTTGCGCCAATGGTTGTAAACGACTGGGAACCCAAAAGTGTGACTGGGCATGTCGATACCACGAAAACACTTTGGATTTCCTAAACATTATAGGTGCTCCACGCACAATCGTAAATAAAGAAGTAAAGCATGGGATAAGTGTAGGATATTAATAAAGGCCCAAACTAGTTTGTGGCCCCAAGAAAATGCGAATCAAGCTCAGACAAAGGGGGATCTATAGGGTCTCCTATATGTGGATAGTGCGAATAGTCAATGAACATGAATCAAATACTCGGGGTCCTATGGGGCATAAGTGAGCTTAAAGAACCAAATAGCAGATAATGCTTACCGATGCCTCTTGTTGGGAATATGCCCTAGAGGCAATCATGTATGATGCTATTTCCAATGTATTCATAAAGTTATTGTCCTTGTATGAACAACTGATATGTATCATTGAATATGTGATTCAATTGTGAAACTATATATTCATGTTGTTTATACTATTTGTTCTTGGTCAGGACACACAACTTAGACTAATGTGAAAGTTGGCAGATGACCCGGTTCCACTTGTCATGGGCATGGAGATGCTATTCCGACTCACACGGATTCGGCTAAAGAGTTTAGCGAGTCGGAATGACCCATATTGAAGTACAACGAACAAGTCGTCATTTGTATGTCTTAATCAATGTAATCCTTAGACCTAAGGTTATTGCACAATCCGAGTTGAGTATCACCAACTTAGGTTCTGTCAAACGTTGTTCCGTCACTGGGCAGTTATAAAGGCAGAGTTCGGGTCGACTAAGAATCAAGCTGCGTGATGTGAATAACCAAGATGGGATTTTGCCCCTCCGACTAGAGAGATATTCTTTGGGCCCTCTCGGGAGATATGATTCGGAAAGCATGGCCATGCACGACTCGGTTAAGTATTAACCAAGGCAATCGACTAAGAGTTAACGGGATGAATCACTTATCTCGGATCGAGAAAGATATTCGAACTATTTAAGGGATGATGATTATTCGCCTATAGTTTGATAAGGTATATCGTGAGGCAAAATGGACTCAGACGTAAGTCGCATTGGAAGGTATGTCGTCATGACTCTTTGGTACTTGGGAGTCGGCACGTTCTGCTAGCAGCCACTATCGACTGATCGGTCACGAGTGAGACTCAGATCATGTCCGGGTCACACACTTAAGAGCGGGAGAAAATTTGGGCTGGACCCAAATAGGAAATGGACTTAGTCAATGAGTTGGAATCGCAGTGACTATATAGGCCTTTTAGTGAATGGGCCACAAGTGAGTGGAGTCCACTTTCACTCCCTATATAAGCTGGGGCGAAGGTGCTTAGAGCACACGGTTAGGTCACTCCATGTGTTGGAAACCATAGCCCCGTCTGGGCCTTCTGTCATGGCCGACCAGACCTAGCAATCCATCACGGCGCTCCTCCTTCACGATGTGAATCGGTGGTGGAGGTGTCAGACTTCGACGATGATCGGGATCGGAGCGAATCGTGAGACTTCTTTGCATCGAGCGACGTGTTTCATCGATTCATAGAATCGGACGTCTAGTGGTAATTCTCGTGGCCTACTACCTTAGTTGGATCTTGGGTTCACCGCGTTTTGTTTATCTCTCCGTGGCACTACACCTCTTTCATTAGTTATCCCATCACTACTCAGATTAAGTTGTTTAGGTACCTCGTTATCCAAGACTCGCACAAACCCTACACATGCATTTCTATGACTCGCATGGCTCAAACAACTCATATAGTAATGGCTCATGGGATTGAGGTATAAACTTCGGTGGGGTTTAAAAGTAAGGGCTATGCAATACTTGAGATTCAAATTAATGCAATCGTGACTCAATGATGCAAGAGTAAGATAGAAGCATAGGTACTATATGTATGCAAGCATGGGGAATTGCTTGCCTGTTAGTTCTGTTGCCGAATAAGAAGGATCCGGATAATACTCCCGAGGCTCCTTGTATTCTCCTTGCTCAGTGTCTATCCGGATAAAAACCAAACACACAAGGGACCAAAATAAATATATTGCACAATCATATAAACCATATGCAACAAGCAAACAAGGTATGCCATGATGGAATGATTTCAAAATTTTAAATTGCTCAAAAATTATTTTGGACGGCATATTTGAATTCCTAGCATTTTTCTGATCAGAAAACATATATCATTTGCAAAATTTGAATTTATAAATTTAAAATTATTAATTAATGCAATAATTGTAAAACGGGTCAAATGTCACAGGTTTGACTAGTTAGAGTTGACTCAGGTCAAATTTGAATTTAGATTTGAATTCATGTTTAAATTTGAACCACTTTTCATTCTGGAATATTCTGGAAATGTTATCTAATTTAAATTTATATGAATTATATAAGATATAACAATATTCTGGAATTGTTTTTATTAGATAAAATTCGCTGGGAACTTTTATAGGGCGGTTTGCCCTAGACACAGTCATTGACTGTTGGGCCGTGATGACTGGGATAGCTAACAGGGCTCGGGTTAGATTGGCAGAAGACCAGGGGCTCCGGGTAGAAGGCCAAGTTCCAGGGGCTTCGTTTGGTAATTTAGATAACAACCAAGATGGGATCTATGTAAAAAGGCAGGAACACGTCGGGAGTTTCAGCCGAATCTGATTTTCCGGCTGCACGAGGCAGCTAGCTTCCTCGGGTTTTCTTCGGATGATTCCGAGAGCGTTTTAGCTCCGAATTGAGTAGCGTTTGATTCGGTAGAGAGAGGGTACACCATATAATGTATGAGAACAAAAATATTCTCCGGAACACCACTGTGTGGGACGTGAGCAAGCTGGGTACAGAGGTGTTTTTAACTGTTGAACTGACAGAGAACATGTTGTGTCGGACAGATTTTGGTTCGATCATCAAACGTGATTTTTGGAGGCTATGCTCAGTCAAATCGATCTGGCACATCAGAGAACTATTCTCGTGCAGGAGGAGCTACCGGAGATGAACTAGGCTCGCCGGGAAAAATCGAGATTCAGAGGGTGCCGAAGTGTTTCCCGCTGCTGACGGAACTGACAACAGGCGACGGGTGTGGACTGAATTTCGTCAGGTAAATAATAGTGAGTTTTTCTTGACTTTCGAGGATGATTTCGAGAGATAAGGTGGATCGTTTTGATCTTAGTTTGGATCGTTTTAAAGAGGGGTTAACAGGCTAAAACATTGCTCCAGGTACCGCTCGAAGGCGAGCACCACAGCGAGCATGAGATTGACACGAACATGAAGGTACCAGATAACACGACGCTGTCCGACGAGTTCTGCGAGATGACGCCCAATTCCGGTGAGGACTACGAGCGACTCCGCGAACCAAAACGACCGTGCGGGGGCTTGATTTAAAGAGGGGAGCACCGGCAACAGCTGGGTACCCTCGGATTTTACTAGCATGTACTGTGTTGTCGGCTACAACGCGAAGAATAGGGCATACACGCAACATCACATGCGCGCCTGCAGCGGCGAGCGAGCACAGCGGCGAGGCACATCGATAAGGAGGAAGGGTGGATGTCTGGAAGGTAGATGGGTATACCAGCGGTTCTCACGAGTGGTGGGAAGGCTTGGGGTGCTGTAGATTTGAGAGGGAGGCAGAGGTCGAGGCTGCTCTTGCTGTTCACAGGCACGACGACGGCGGCGGCGCCCGTCAAGCTCTGGCGAGGATGGTTGGTACATGGCGATGTAGAGGATGCGGAGGACTCCTCCCAGGTCGCCGGCTACCCCTTGGACCACCCCACTCGCCAATTCGCAGCTCTGTTCTAGGCTAAGGTTTAGAGGGGCACCGAGATAGCCATGGCTATGGGGAGGAAGAAGAAGGAGGAGGAGGGGTCCTGGGTTCTGCCCCGATGGGATCTGGGGTTGGGTGGGTGAGAGGGGCCTCTGCCACTTTTGCACATGGAGGGAGAAGGCAGCACGGGCTCTGCATGGACGATCGTCCTGGAGCGCACGTGGTCTCGAGGAAGGAGAGGTACAGAGAGTGGCTGCCTTGTGGCTTGGTCGAGCCGGACCAGATAGGATGGAGGATCAAACCAGGAGGGGAGAGGGCCGATGCACGTGCAGGATGAGAGAGGGAGGGATCGTTCCAGGTTGCACCAGATGGTTTGGTACCAACTGGGATCGCTAGGTGTGGATGGGTTGAGGCCAACGGGTGTAGCTAGCTAGATTAGACAGAGATAGAGAGCACAAGAAGCTAGGTTGGAGAGAGATTAGGTTTAGTTTCTTCCATTTATTTTTTGCATTTGTTTGAAAACAACTACTCAAAACCCTTTTGAAACCAACAAGAATTCAAAAAGCAAAAGAAGGATTTAGACTAAAATGGTGGCAGGATTTCATGTGCCATGCATGCATTATTGCATGTGTCCTAGATATGAAAACATCTAGGTTTCCATTTGGCCAAGGATTCATTGGAATTTGAATCTTCTTGTTTGAATTGAACACAAACAAGTTTCCTTCAAATATTCCAAAAAGAAACAAATAGAAGACAAAGGAGAGGGCTTTACATGGGCCATGCATGGACAATAAATGACCCATATATAGTATTGCGAAAACAATTATTTACTCAAATGGGCATTAATTCATGCATGCCTCATGATATATGAAAATAAAGCCCTGCCAAAAGAACATGCTTGATATCACATGGAATGTATGAAGCTAGGCATATTTGAATAAGAATGGAACATGCTAGTGTGTGTAAGCCACTAGATGTTTATTTGGTCCCATTTCTATCTAAAAATGACCATGCATTGTACAAACCACACGAAGATATAAGCACCCCCACATGTAGTCCCACGTTATTTATATTGTGAAAACAATAATAAGCATGAATGGGGCATGTAGTAAGGAATTGGATCCATCTTGATAAATGTCAGCTAGACAAAAACCAAGGAAGATGCAAAAGCCCACATCTAGTTTGGATGGTGGAATTATAAGGTGGTGACAAAGATAAGGTGGTGGATTCAAGAAAAGATATGCCCCTAACTCAACTTGGACATCAAGAAATATATCAAGATCCAACTACAATATATCAACAGGCAAAAACAATTAATAAGAATACAAATGCATATGAGAGAAGAACCAAGTTAAAAGGGGTTTTACATGATGCTCAAATGCAAGGTGACATGGTGACATGAGCATGATATAATGATGATGCAATTAATGACATGGAGGAAGTAGCAATATATAGACTAGGCAAGTAGCATTGCAATTGTTAGACAATTGGAATGCTACTCCTTCGGCGCTTGCGGTCGCCCTTTCCTCCGACGTTAACTCAATTGGAACTCCTTTCTCATCACGCCTTCCAAGGAGATTAATGTAGTGGCCTTCAGTCTCTCTATGGTGGCGTCCACATAGGCGTCCAATAAGCTCTTGCATGCAGGTGCTAAGTCCCTTCTCCTTGGAGTCGCTGATGATGTTGAACACAATCGCCTCCATCTTGGGCTCTTCACTTTGTCCTGGTAGGATGATCTTGGCTTCCCAACAACCCACTTTGTGGAACTTCCTCAACAGGTTCCCTTCGATTGATGTCATGGGCAGCCGTAGTGTCGCATCGATATCGAGAAGGCATGCTCCAAAGCGAAGGTACTTGATGTCTTCAGCGGTGTTGTAGTGGAAGCTCGTCATATTTAAGTTGGAAGAACGAAGATTAGATGCATAAAATAAGTGATAAGGAAAAGTAACTACTAGAAGTGCATAAATAACTTAGAAGAATATAGAAAGCAAACGCACACAAAGTTAAAGGTGGTTTCTAATCCTAGGGGTCACGTCCTACATGCAACTTTGTGCTCTGAAACCATCTGTTATGACCTTGGATCGATAAAGATCCTAAGTCCCTATGATTAACATGCTAGTCCCTGGATCATTATCTAGCACTCATAGTCGATGTATATCATGTAAAACCCAAGTCATTATTACACGAATAATCTAGAGTATAATTATTACATCTTTGCATAGCTTATAGCTAGCTCAAATAAAACAAGCTTAATAAACTTGAGTCCATCAATGCCTTAGGCTAGTCGAGTGAAGACCTGCCATCCATACGCACCTTTCAATCTTAGGATTGTGCACATAAAACATGCAGCCAATAAGTTGGGTCAATACTTTGAATGTATTGGAAAATTACACCAAGGAAAGAATAAGACTAACTCTACATGCAAGGCTAGGAGTAGGCTTTGGGGTTCATTTGCATAAAGCCAATTTTCGCTAAGTAAGAAGAAAAGAGGAAGAGTTTTTCCCTACTTTATAAACATTTGTTTAAGTAGTATAGGGTCAAGTGGAACACGAGGATATTACACACCAATTATCCAATCAACCTAACACTTGGATATTACACACCAAGTTACATGGATATGACACATCAAGTCCCCAAAATCCCACCCATTAGCGATATTACACACGTCATGGGGATTTAGAAAACTTTAAGTTTGGAAAGAGAGAGGAAGATCCTTCAAATGCTCCATCCTTCAGATGCTCAAAGTGTTCTTTTCCATGAACCCGACTGATCGATCAGGTTGCAATACTCTCGAGAGGTTGTGCACTTTACCGATAATCCACAATCGAGTCCTTTTACTGACAAGACCATGGAGAATCCTTCCCTTAGTAGCCCTCTACCTTACACATCCGCCCTTGCCAAAGTAACCTCCAAGTGATGGTACCCAGGTGAGGTTTTCCACTAAGTACTAAGCCAAGACAGAGCCCATATGTATTGTGGTTGCACTTGAACCTTCTGAATTCTGAAAATATGGCAGACTTCTTTGAATCCTAGGCGGCCGTACTCCACCAAATTCCACTCATTTTCTAGACAATCATTCCAACTAGAAGAAAACTTAGTTTTATTTTGAAGGGGGTTTTTGAGAGGAAAAGTTTCGCTCGAGAGAGGTTTTATACTTAGAAAATTTTCAGTCTTTCGAACCCCCCAACGGTACTTTATATTTATATAGCATAGCAAGCAGTACTTAGCAAAAACATGGGTAATCTACTAGGAAGGAAAATTCTAAGTATAGAACTATCATGGCATACTACAAAAATTATCGCGCTTGCAAAATATTTCCAAGTAGATCTACCAAAACAATCCTACACATGCATACTACTGTTTTGAAGAGCAAAACATGCACAATATTCAAAACTAGGACAATATATGAACAAGAGGTGTAACTTGCCTTGATCCGAGCAGCACTCTATACAACAGTACTCCTTGGCACGCTCCGAACAATCTAACAAAGACAAACATAGATCTAATCACAACATGCACAAAAACATTGCCATAAAAGAAATATGCATGCATGCAACATGGCAATATGCAAGGGTTAGCTCAGTTTCGACCAAGAATATTATTTAGGGGTGTTATTGTGTTGGGGGTGTCATTAGTATCGATTTTCCATAGATTTCAAGTAATTTTGATTATTACGACATTAAATATTCCCATCAAGGGATCTATCCTTCAAATCTACCACGAAACAGATCTAAAACCTCTAAGCAAGATATTCCAATTTTAAACAGTAGATATCGTAATTAAAAGCCAACACAACAAGAAATATCTAAAATGGAGTTATGGTTATTCTAGAATTAAATACTCCAATCTAAACTTTAAATCCTACAGCAATATTAATATAGTAAACTAGCAATTATATTGCAGATCTGGAATCTACGCAATTTTATAAATCGAACGTTATATTATTTGCATTTTTTGGACAAGTATTCGAATTAAGATTAAAACAATATCTAACTATATATAAAAAATCTAATCAACACGCCTACGCTGATGAAAAGTGTGAAAGAACATTTCATGGTTCCCTATGTTTTGTGTGTTAGATAAGAATACCGTGGAGTTTCTCATGTGTGCTAAGTGTGCAGGGAAGTGTTTTTGGTGTTTGGGGGCTGGATTATCCTCCCCCCATCAAGGGTCGGATAATCTGGCATGACCCTCTTGGCTAGGGCTGGCTCGGCGCGTGTTGATACATTGCAAATGTATCTATAATTTTTGATGTTCCATGCTTGGTTTTATCTACTTTCTTATGTTTTGTCCATACTTTGGAGTACTTTTCATATGATTTCTTGGACTAACCTATTAACAAGAGCCACAATGCTAGCTGCCTATTTTCTGCTGTTTTTGGTTCCAGGAAAGTCAGAAAATGAATATTCTCGGAATTGCATCGGACAAAAGCCAAAGTTGTTATTTTCCCGGAAGACTCACGGAGCCAGAAGGAGAGTCGGAGAGGGGCCACAGGGTGGCCACACCACCCCTAGGCGCGGGTCCCCCTTGGCCGCGCTAGGGCATGGTCTGGCCCCCCTGGCCGGGCATCGACCTTGCCTCTTTCGCCTATATATCTCCCCCGAGGCAAAAAACCTAGATCGTCAATTAGAAATCCACGAAAAGTTTAGCAGCGCCGCCGCCACCGAAGGGGAGATTCGGGGGACATAAAGTCTCTGTTCTGGCACCCTGCCGGGACGGGGAAGTGCCGCCGGAGCCATCTCCATCGATCTCCACCGCCATCTCCATCACCATTGCTGATTCCCATGATGAGGAGGGAGTAGTTCTCTCTTGAGGCTAAGGGTTCTACCGGTAGCTATGTGTTCATGTCTCTCTCTATGCATGATCTTATTGAGATCATGAGCTTGTAATCTATAGATCTACCTTGCTACTCAAGTGCTTTAATAGATCTCTGCTCTCCCCATGTGTGTGAAGTTGACAGTGTGCACACCATGGTGGCACTTAGGCTAGAGATTACAAATACTTGTTATGAGTTATATTTAGAGTTGGATGTCTTTATGAAATTGTGGTGTTTGTTTGAACCATCTAGTGCTCAAGGTGACAGTGTGGGGTTATCTAGATGGGGAAAGCGAACTTTGAGGTGTGCTGTTATTGCCCTACCATGGATTAAAGTGTCCAACCGGAGAGTAGTTAAGAGTAGTATCATAAAGAGAAGATATTTATATGAGAGTGTACACTAGTGAAAGTTTGATCCCTAGGCCTTGTTTCTAAGCACCGAAACACCGTTTGCTATTAGATCTATTACATGTTTGCTTGCTTCTATCTTTGTTTCAGTTTTACTTTAGTCTTTTCCACGCCATCAAGCTATTTTCTATCACCGTTACCACTTATAATTATCTATACCACTTGTATTTCACTATCTCTTCGCCGAACTGGTGCACCTATACACATGACAAGTGTATTGGGTGTGTTGGGGATACAAGAGACTTCTTGTATCTTGATTGCAGGGTTGCTTGAGAGGGGATACCTTTGACCACTTCCTCCCTAAGTTCGATAAACCTTGGGTGATCCACTTAAGGGAAAACTTGCTGCTGTTCTACAAACCTCTGCACTTGGAGGCCCAACAACTTTCTACAAGAATAGAAGTGCGTAGACATCACGTGTCTCTATCCGGGGCGGATTTCCCCCCGGACAATCCGAAGTTGGGGCGGATTTTCTTCCCCAGCCGGATAATCCGGCCGTCCCCCTGGGTCGGATAATCCAGGCCCCATGAGAAGTGCAAAGGCTGGCTCGACGCGTGTCTCTGTCCAAGGGCAGATTCCCCCAGATAATCCATGTCTGGGGCATAGTTTTCCCAAGGCCGGATAATACGATTCTGGGGCGGAGTTTTCCCAGGCCGGATAATCCGGCCCTCACTTAGGCCGGATAATCTGGCCCCAAAAAGCTGCAACGGCTTCATCAGGATAGGGGGTATAAAAGCCTCATTCTCCCCTCCTGTCAGACCTCTTGGTTCATTCAAAAAAGATCAGACCTGTTGCAAAAGCTCTCTCCCAAGATCTCCCAATTCAACCACCCGAAGGCTTCAATCTTTGGGGGAATTAAAGGAGGAGACATCATTCATTGTCATCACAAATCAAGCGCTTCAACTCCTCTCCATTCACTTGGAGTATCCCCGATCTAGTAATCTCATTAATATCTAGATCTTGTGTTTTGTTATTGATAACAATTAGGCTTGTGGCAGCATGTTGTCATTACAGGAGCCTCCAATTCGGTAGTGGAGTTGTGCCCTGCTAGTTGTGTAAAGGCGCCGGTTCCCACCTCGAAGGGTTCCAATAGTGAAAAGGTGGATCAGGCCTTTGGTGGAGAGATCCATCGGAGAATAGGGTGAGGCCTATTATGGCGTGGTGGTCTTAGTACCGCCCATCCCTCCAACACAGATGTACTTCCCTTAACAAGGAAGGAACTACGGTAAAACAAATCATGTGTCTCCGCGTTCTCCATTACGGTTTCCTTGTTCCTCACTCTTGCTCGCCTTTACTCGCTAGTAGTTAGGTTTGTATATAGGGAAATTTTACATAGTTGTATATCTAGAGAATTTACCTTTTGTGTCAAGCCTAAAATTGAAAAAGCATTAAAATTTGAAGTAGCACAATGGATGACCTAGATTAAAATTTGAAGTAGCACAATGGATGACCTAAATTTACCTTTTGTCGATCTAGAGAATTAGGGCTTAACCGCTTAAGAGAAGTATGGGTACTATGGAAAATGGCAATGAGGTTGTGGAAAAGGTCACAATGGATGACCTCAAGATGTTGGAAACAACCTTGTTGAAATCCTTTGAGACCAAGATGGAAGAGATGCATCAAATGATTGCTCGCCTCACATCATCTACAGCCCCATCTCCATCTTCCTCTGAGGCCACCACTCCTCTATTTAAGGATAAGGCTCATGCCGGATCTAAGGAAGATGAAGTGGTGGGTGAAAAACATAATGGTTCCGCCTCCAAGAAGGGAAGTGGTAAGGAGGACTATAGTGAGGTCCCTCACCTATATTATCCCAACCCACCTATCCTTCATCCTCATATAAACAATAGGGGTGATCCACCCAAGCTTACTGCATCTTCATTTAATCAATAACAATTCTTAATGAAATCTCATGTATGCAGTTTGTCAATTGAGATTTGGAGGATTATTGAATATGGTCTTCATATTGGAGACCCCACCAACTTGACTAGAAGAGAAGTTGTGGATAGTCAACTGAATGCAATGGCTCTTCACATGATTCAGCTTGGAGTGGGTCCCAAGGACATGCCCCACATTGAGCACTTCAACACCGCTAAAGAAGCTTGGGATGCTCTCACCGACCTATTCATTGGAGATCAAAGCATGAGAAGGAATATGTATGATGCTCTTAGTAATGAAGCTGAAGGATTCTACATGTTGGATGGTGAGGACCATGAAGACATGTATAGAAGGCTCAAGAGCATTGCAATAATATTTAGAAAGCTTGGAGCCACTCACATTGACGATGCCTGATCAAAAGGAAATATGTGACTGCCCTCATGCTATTTGATCCAACGGACTTGAAGAGTTTGCAAGGTAGACACAACTACCACCAAATGACTTCCAATGAAGTAATGCAAGAAATGGTGACCTTCAAAGTTGCCGCCAAGGACGCCGAAGATGCTCGTGCTCGGGCTATTGGAATGCAAAAAGGAGTCAATGTTGCTCTAAAAGCAAATGTTGTTGACCAAGATGATGAAAGTGGATACGATGTTGTCTCCATGGGCTGTCCCGAGGAAGTCAAGTGTGCCCATGGTGAGTACATGGCCTTCTACGCAAGGAACTTTTGGAAGGATCCAGCCAAGGCCAAGTCTGAACTCAAGCGCAAGAATGGGTCAAGTGGAAGAAGAGAGAATTGCCCAAAACTAAGGACGTGCTACAATTGTGGAGATAGGTTGCACTTTGTGGCTAAATGTCCCTATCAATGTAGAGAAGACAATGGAGGCAGGCTCATTCTCAAAGAAAAGTCCAAGGCACCTCGAAAGAAGCCATTTATCAAAAAGAATGGCTCTTACAAGAAGCAACCCAAGATTGTCTTGGTGGAACAAGAAGAATATTCTTCTACAAGTGAAGACGAAGAGGATGAATATAGTTCTCGAGAGGTGGCTTCTATAGCCACCACATCTACTCCTACATCGCTCTTCGACTCTCCAAACGAAAATTTCATCAACAACAACGTCACTTGCCTTATGGCAAGAGGGTCCGAGGTATCATCTTCTATTTCTTCATTTCCTAAGACTAATATAAATATGGATATGGATGATCATACTAGTCTGAAGATAAAAGAAGAAGTTATTGCTTTGGACAATTTTTTTCACTAACTTGCAAGGTGAGCACAAACTTCACATTGATGCTTTTATGAGTCAACTTGCTCATTCCGAAGGACTTCTCGAAGAAAAGGGTAGAATTGAAAGAGAAGATGCCTTGGAGATAGCCTCCTTGAAGAATGCCTTAGAGGAAGAAGAGGAAGCTCGAGTATCCTTGGAGGAGAAACTCGAGTCAATTGAGGAGTCCCATGAAGAGGTTGTTTCCTAGCTCATAAAAGAATGTGACAATGCTCTTGCTAAGGTAAAGAAACTAAAGAAGGAAAAGATTGAATTTCGGGCTGCTCATGCTAGACTCTTAGAGAAGTTTGAGAAACTTGACATTGCTCACAAGGCATTGGAGAGTGAACATTCTACTCTAAATGAGTCTCGTGATCAGCTCCAAACTCAATTGGACAAGTATGATATGCCCAGCAGCTCCACTCCATCTTCTGGACATGAAGATATTGTTGAAGAAAATGCAAGGCTAAAAGAAGAACTTGTAAAGGGATCTCAACATAAAGGTAAAGAAGTCCTAGATGAGGTGATTAGCAAGCAAAGGATAAATAATGGAAAAGAAGGTCTTGGTTATGTTCCCAAGACAAAGAAGAAGAACAACACCAACAAGAAGAAGAGCAAAACCGCTCAACCAAAGACAAGCACCACCACTAATGACAAGACTAACTATGATGGTTTTGGAGGGGTTAATAATCCTAATTATGAATTATTTTGTGATTACTATGGTGATGTCTATGCTATCTATGTAGGTCCTTTTGATAGTTACATATCTTGGTCTATTTGGGTTCACAAGACCCTTATCACTAACATGAGAGGACCCATTGAAAAATGGGTACCTAAAACCAAGAAGTAACTTTCTTGCAGGGCTATGCTTCCGGTGGGTCTAAATGGGTACTCGATAGCGGGTGCACTAGTCATATGACCGGAAGCAAGGAGATCATCTCGGAGATGTGGCCAAACCATGATCACATAACCGTCTCCTATGGTGACAAGTCGAAATCTGAGGTATTGGGTCTTGGCAAAGTTGTGGTTGCTCACGATATGTCTCTCGTGGACGTCATGCTTGTTGAGATCCTCGGTTACAATTTACTTTCAGTTTGTTCCCTTGGTAAGATGGGCTTTGCAATTTTCATTGATGGTGATCTTGTGGTACTCTTCTGGAGCAAGTCTCTAAAGGTCGCTTTCGTGGGACATGTTGAAAATGATCTGTATGTGGTGGACTTCTCGGGGAAAACCACTACAGGTCCGATGTGTCTCTTCGGAAAGGCCGACGCGGGATGGCTATGGCATCGCCGACTAGCCCACGTCAATATGAGAACTTTGCAAAGTCTTCACAAGGGTGGCCACATCCTTGGACTAAAAGAAAATATTTCCTTTGCCAAATATCGTGTTTGTAGGGCTTGTGTTGAAGGAAAAATGCATGACTCTCCCCATCGATGGAAGACCATTATCTCATCAACGAGGATTTTGGAGCTCCTTCGTGTGGATCTCTTTGGTCCTCCATCTCATGCAAGCCTCGGTGGAAAGAAATATTGCCTCGTAATTGTTGATGATTATTCAAGATATACTTGAGTCTATTTCTTCAAGTTGAAGAGCAAGACACAACAAATGGTCATTGATTTTTCCAACGAGGTTCAACATCAACACAATCTCCCAATTTTGGCAATTAGAAGCGATAAGGACTCCGAGTTCAAGAACTACACTCAGAATGAATTCCTATGTGAAGAGGGGATAAGACATCAATATTCCACAGCGTACACCCCTTAACAAAATGGTGTTGCCGAGAGGAAGAACCGGACCTTAATGGATATGGCAAGATCTATGCTAGCTGAATTTAAGTCACCTTATAACTACTGGGCTAAAGCAATCTCTACCGCATGCCACTCATCCAAACGCCTCTATCTCCACAAAATCTTGGACAAGACTCCTTATGAAATACTTACCGGTAACAAGCCAAACATCTCCTACTTCCGGGTATTTGGTTGTAAGTGTTTCTTCCTCATTAAAGGAGTTCGTTTATCTAAATTCGAGTCTAAGGCTTTAAAAGGCATTTTTGTTGGTTATGGTGCCGAATCCCACACTTATAGAGTCTACAATAAGCTCTCTAGAACAGTTGTAGAATCTTGTAGTGTGGTGTTCGAGGAAAATGATGGCTCCCATGCGGGGCAAGTTGATGTTCGTGATGCAGATGTTGAAATACCCCAAGATGCCATAAGAAGAATGGGCGTGGGATTTTTCCGCCCCATTGAGGAACCCCTTGTGGCGGATCAGGAAGGACAATGCTCTACTCAAGTAGAGCCCTCATCGACACAAGCTCAACATGCTCCAACTGTTGTAGAAACCTCTACACCAATGCCACAAACTGCTGAAGATCATCAAGCAACTGCTCCAGAATGCTCCAGGCCATATTATTCGGTGGACACCGGATTATCCGGCCAACCCTCCTCAACTGGCAGAAATGATCACAATATCGAAGAACTTGCTGCAAGTCCCAAGCCGGATTTTTTGGCTAACCCCGGATTATCCGGCCCCTCTCTAGTTCGAACAAGAACCATTCAAGACTATGAAGGTGCTTCAGGTTCTCCCGGGACGGATTATCCGGCCCCACCCTCGGCCGGATTATCTGGCCCTGAAAATCCTGAACAGCTGTACCCCCCATTATGGTTGTGGATCAACATCAAGGGAAAGATTCATCATCTCGTATTCCTACTGATCAAGCTGGAGATCAAGGACAAGCTAATGATTCCAACGATGTCCCAAATGATGAAGTTATTCCTCCAAGAGACAACAAATTGATTGAACTTCATCGCAAAGCTCGTGCAGATAGGAACCTTGAATTAAGGGGTCACACTCTTGACAAAGTTGTAGGTGATCTCTGATGAAGGGTGTCCACAAGAAGGGAGCTATCAAGCTTTGGTGAGAACAAAGCTCACATCTCCATGGTGGAACCCAAGAAAGTGTTTGAAGCTCTTAAAGATCCAGACTGGGTTGTTGCTATGCATGAAGAGTTGAATAACTTTGAACACAACAAGGTTTGGAAATAAGTAGAGAAGCCCAAGGATTGCCGCCTTATTATCAACACAAAGTGGATCTTTAAAAATAAGAAAGATGAAAATGGCATTTTTGTAAGGAACAAGGCAAGACTCGTGGCACAAGGCTATTCCCAAGTTGAGGGCATTGACTTCAGCGAGACTTATGCTCCAGTGGCTCGTCTTAAGTCCATCCATATCCTTCTTGCTTATGCTGCTCATAATTATTTTAAATTACAGCAAATGGGCGTTAAGAGTGCTTTTCTTAATGGTCATCTACATGAGTTGGTATATGTAAAGGAACCCCTGGGATTTGAGGATCCTAACTTTCCGAACCATGTCTATAAACTCGATAAGGCACTCTATGGCCTTAAACAAGCCCCATGTGCGTGGTATGAGCACCTTAAAGAGCTTTTGCTAGACCGTGGCTTCAAAGTTGGGCAAATCGATCCCACTGTTTTTACTAAGAAGGTTAAGGGGGAGCTCATAGTATGCCAACTATATGTAGACGACATTATCTTTGGCTATACTAATAAAGCTTTTGATGATGAATTTTCAAAGCTTATGACTGACAGGTTTGAGATGTCTATGATGGGGGAGTTACAATTCTTTCTTGGATTTGAGATCAAACAACTTAGAGAAGGAACCTTCATAAATCAAGTAAAATACATTCAAGACATGCTCAAGATATTCAAGATGACGGATCTTAATGGCGTCGCCACCCCGATGCAAACTAAATGTCATCTCGAACTCAATCCTCACGGTAAAGATGTGGACCAAAAGGTATAACGGTCCATCATTGGCTCTCTTCTCTACCTCTGTGCATCTAGACCTGATATTGTGTTGAGTGTAGGTGTGTGTGCGAGGTATCAAGCAGCTCCTAAAGAAAGCCACTTAGTGGCGGTCAAGAGGATCTTCTGATATTTGGTTCATTCCCCTAATTTTGGTCTATGGTATCCCAAGGGCTCCAATTTCTCTCTATGTGGCTATACTGATCCAGATTTGGCTGGTGATAAGGATGATCAGAAATCAACTTCTGGAGGTTTCCAGTTCTTGGGAAGGTCATTGGTATGTTGGTCTTCTAAAAAGTAGAATTGTATATCTCTCTCCACCACCGAGGCCGAATATGTGACTGCTGCTAGTGCATGTACTCAATTATTATGGATGAGGCAAACTTTAAAGGAACACGGTGTCAATTGTGAAAAAGTGCCTGTTTTATGCGATAATTAAAGTGCGTGCTATCAAAATTGTATACAATCTGGTGCAGCACACAAGGAAAAAGCATATTGAGATCCAGAATCATTTTATTCAGGACCATGTTACTCGAGGTGATATTGATCTATCTTTTGTGACCACGAAGAACCAACTTGCCGATATTTTCATGAAGCCACTTGATGAAGCAAGGTTTTGTTTCTTGAGGAATGAGCTAAATATCGTTGATTCAAGGAGCTTGTCTTGATTACCCATGCACTCACAATTACATCTCATCCTTATTTTCTCTAGGTGTGGGCATGGATATAGGGGGTGTGTGGTCCTAATTGATTGGGCTAACCCTCCCCCCATAATGCCAAAATAAAGTCAAATCATTTCTCTTAATATCATTTTGTGATATGTGAGCTTATTGATGAGTATTGGTCATGAACCCAAGATATATCATCGCGGTGTCATACCATGCACTCCAACAAGGTGGCCTCGGCTACCGCCCTCTTCCATGAGAAGAGTTGGTTTTATGTGGATCTTATTGGTTGTTTTTGTTCATCTCGTGGTCTTATGGAAATCACACTCAATTTTGGTCTTTATTTGATTTGATTTTTGCAATCTTGAGTGTGTAGTACCATCTCAGTTTGGTTCTCTAATACCAAGCCTCTCTACCCCTAAGCCATCCCCTCTAGCACACAAGTCCTTTGTTCATCTTGTGGGGGTTTTGTTTGGGGACGCGCGGGCTTGAACCTGTGTGTAACAGGAAATCAGATTTCAGGCCGGATAATCCGGCCCAAGTGTAGGCCAGATAATCCGGCCCTAGCGGCTCCAGTCTATTAAGGACTGGCATCGGGGGAAGGGCTCACAATGAGCAGTTCTTCCCCCCACCCCTCCCTCTCCCCAGCCGCCTCCTGCCACCCACCCTCCCCGGAGCCTTCCCAGCCACCGGATTATCTGGGCCTCCCCCGGATCTTCTTCTCCATGCCCCCGGGTACCTTCTCCTCCGTGTTCTTCCTCCAATGAGTGAGGGTAACTCCGTCTCTCCCCATCTTTTGCTTGATGTGTCACTTGTTGGCGGAACAAGGTCTAGAAGGTTGTTGTTTCGTGTAGAGATCGTAGTCTTGCAGTACGTAGGTACGATCTATGTTTTGGCATCCAATCTAGGCAAATCTGAGAATTTCTGCCAGGGCCGGATTATCCGCCCCTGGCCAGGCCGGATAATCCGTCCTGACAGAGTCAAAACTGCTTCAGATTCTTATGGATTTTATGCATTTTGTATGTTTGGACTATGGCCTGCTTGCCTACTATTTCTACGTTCTCAATCGGGCTTGTGTGTGTGCTTATCCCCAGGATATCCATCTTGTTTGTTTCACAGGTGGTTCCAGTGCTCCCAAGACCTACAAGCGCCATCCTCGTGGTCTCTATTTCCGGGACGACGGTGAGGGTGGAATCATGGATGAGTTTGAGTTGAGTTGAAGGAAGAACGTGGTTGACCGCATGGCTAAACAAGCAAAGAGGGATAGGACCAGGAAGGGTGTGTCCAAGAAAAAGGGAAAGGATCCAAAGATTAACTATAAGAAGATGGATGCTGTTACTTACTCATCCATTCTTCATCGTGATCTGTTTGCTAAATCAGTGCAAGATACTAAGCTTGGTGACTCCCGCTTTTGGTGTGCTGAACAAAAGTCTATATATGAACATGTTTATGCTCGGCAGAAGATTCGTCCTATGCATCCCCTGATTATTGCTGAGGCCATGGAAAAACCTCAACTTGTTGATGCTATGTATGTCACTGAGAGGATGGGGCTGCACCATCTCATGGCTCTTCAATGTTCCTATGACTCCGAGATAGTGAGAAATTCTTCTCCACTTTGGTCATTTGTGGTGATGAGCACCACACAATAAAGTGGATGACTCGTGATAGGCCAATGCAAGCTGATTTTCGTGTTTTTGCTGGGGTGCTTGGATATTCCTTCCGCAATAGGGATCGTGCTAGTGGCCATCGTATCATCACCCAGCTCAAGCCCAATAAAGATGCTGTCCTCTCTCGTTGCACAGTTCAAACATCCCAAAACTTTAATCCAAATCATCAAAATTAGGGTTAACAAAAACTTTCCCAAATTAAAAATGAAAGCATTCATGTGTATGAGCATTTAAAATAGGACTTAATTTGAATTGCCATGGTTCTGTGATTCTTTGCTTGTAAAATGTTTCTTAGGTGAAATAAACATCATCTACATCATTCCCAAACTTTTCCCAAAGAAGAACAACTCAAAATGAATAATTAAAGTGAATGGTCATTTTGGCCAAATTAAGTATCATGCATACTTTGGCTATTCCTAGTACTCAAAACTTAACAGAAACATGTGTGGATCTTTACACCCCTTGATAGTACACATAATGAGGTACCAAGGCCCACTTTGTGATCTGCAAAAATCTTTCAAATGCTAACTTTAAATGATAGTTTAAAATTGAATCTATTTCATATGGGAAGATCCCACTATTTCAAAAACCACTCAAACAAGCTCAATTTTCAAAACCCAAGAACCTACAGAGTCTCAAGCTTATTCCTAGAAAACCCACCAAAAATCTTTTCAAAATTCAAAAGTTTATTTCATGCGGCCATTTCATCAAACACTTGGCAGGCATGATTTACACCCTAATCCCATCTCACTGTTTTGAACAGGGTTTTGCCCCCAAATGATCTTCATTTAATCCCTTCGTCCCCCAGGGACTAACCATGCCATTAGCACCCATCCCCTACCCCTACTGGCAAAGCCATGCCATGCCGAGCCACCCCTCGCCGGCTGACCATGCACTCGCCCGAGGAGACCACTCCCCTCTCTCTCGCCATGCCTAGGAGGTAGCCAGGACCTCATCGCCACCCTCTGTCCCCACAGGCCAAGCCGTGTGGACCACGAGGAGAGCCCGCGCCAGTGAAAGGCATTCCAAGACGCATGAGCACCGCTGCACGAGCCGACCACCACAGCCCACCGCTCCTCCACGACCAGGGGAACACGACGGACACGCCTGTCACGCCTAACGCACCACTTCAGCTGTGGACATTGCCGCTTCTGCCGCTCAGAGTGCCAGCTGCCCCCGACCGCATACCACCGCCCCTATGCCCGCATTGAGTTCCTAGAGCACCGCCAGGAGACCGCATGTCGATCGCCACCCGTAGCCATGCCTCTAGCCGGCCGTAGCCATGTCGCCACCGTCGCCTGCCCATCCCGCTCGGTCTCACCGTCGGGCCTATAAAAGGAGGGCACCCCCAGCCGTTTGAAGCACACCACTCCACTCCCCTCACCTCACTGACCATTCCCCACCTCTAGCCGGAGCAGCGCGAGCACTTGCTCGCCGTAATTTGGCCAGAGTAGCCCGCAGCAGAGGAGGAAGGGGCGCTGCTGATTGCGACCACCCGCGGAGCTGCCTCGACCGTCCCTGAGCTCACCGTTGACCACCAGTCCATTTGCCCGCCTCGCCGACCTGGCTAGAGCCCTGGTACGCCCCTATGCACCGCCACCGAGCCGTTAGGGTTCGAGCTCGCCGGCGACAGGTCCGTCGTCGACGACAAGCCACAGCCGTTGATCCTCAGTCTAATCTAACGACCCACATCGCCTCGTACCGCTTCGCGCGTTATGAGCCGCTGACCGGTGGACCACTCCTGTTAATTGAGCCATGCGCCGCGGAGTGACACTGGGCCGGCCCGTTAGTTTGAATTAGATTTTTCCTATTTAGTTTAAATTTAGTTCTGGCTCTGAGTTTGAAAATCAATTCAGAGAGTTTGACAAATCCAAATTGCATGAAACCAATTTTGCCTGAAAGGTATTGAAATGATCTATCCAAGACCGTTGGATTTAATTCAATTAGAGTTACAGATCTCTCCTTGTAAAAATAATAAAACAAAAGCATTTGCACCTTGCAACATTTTTATAAAATCAACCAAGATAGGTTTTGAGTTGATTCCAACTCTCAAAAATCACATTTCATCATATATATCTAAATATATGTAATAATATTAAGATTTACATGCAGTGACTTTGGACTAGTACCAAAATAATGCTATATAGGCATTTCTAGTCACTTTAAATCATTAAATAATGAACTTAAACCAAGTTAATTATGATCCAACCGTTAAATCTCATTCCCACATGTTAGAATATGTGGTGATGACATGTGTCCACATGGTCCCATATTTTAAGTGGTGAATATTAAATCTTAGTTAATTTTTCAATGAGTAGAAATTACTTTTCTAAAATAAAAAGGAGGAAACTATTGAATAAAACTTGTGATGCTTGTGATGATAATAGATCATCAATTGTGTGACTTAGAGTATTAAGTAAACTAGTTAAGTATTGTTTGGTGATTGTGTACTCCATATGTATTTATAGAAGATAGTACCGACCAAGCTTACGAGGAGGAGGAGTGCTACCAAGAAGAAGAAGAAGAAAACTTCAACCATTGCACCAACCAAGGCAAGCTAGCACTATCCAAGTTAACCCTTGCAAGTTGTACTTGCAAGCCACCATTAACAGTGCAAGCTATTGTTAGCAAGCTAGAATTAAGAGAGATGAATGAGAAAAGATGCTTTAGGCATGCTTTGGTCACCCCACCTGGACTATTACTGCCCCAAGTATTACCTTACCAGCTTTAATTCCTTTAGTTTACACAAAGTCCCTTACTTGTTTTGAAGGTAGCATAAAAAGTATAAAACTTGACCTATTTAGCTAAGCTTTAGATGTCATTCTATGGCATGAGATTGAACCCATCATCTTTCCACCTTAGTGAACACTCTTAACTTATTAGTTAGAGTAGATCAAAACTTGAGTCACTTTAGATGGGAACAATTGGTGAAAATGAATTATGAAAACCTTGGAATGATGAGTCATTCTATTGAGATGTTTTGACATGTGTTGAGAAACACAAATAGTTTATGATGATGAAAATGTTGAGGCATGAGCCTTAGCCCTTTTATAAAACTGATGGTTGGATTCGGATGCGATATGATTCCAAATTTACCGTACAACCACACTACCTGAATTGGGTAAGGCTTAGCTGGAAATTTATATGCATTAGTATTAGTTCCCTCGTGGGAGAAGTTTGAGCTGAGGCTACCTCTCAATGTTGTCCACCTATGGAGTGCCCAAGATGACTGATGGTCAAGGTTGGGAGGCCATGCTCATAGGAGAGGTGCTTATACTAGGGTGTGTAAAGGAAAGGTTATGTTTGATTATCTTCATACTAAGTATGATGATTCAGGGTTATCCCTGACAGATGTATCGAATCTTGTGGTGAAAGTGTACCACCTCTGCAGAGTGTCAAACTATTCGACTTGCCGTGTCCACGGTTATGGACAGTTGGAATGGCCATACTGTTTCGTTGTCAGATGTTTTCCAAATAACTTGAAGTGAATGATGAATCTTGACTTGACCACAACAGGGTTGTGTTTATGATACTAGCTTCCCAACTTAAGTGATTCTAGAACTTTATTTTATCTTTCTTTGCTTCAGAACTCAGCTTAGGTTTCAAACTTAACCTTATAATTAAACATAGAGTTTAGCACTTGACTTAGAACTATACTACTTGTTAGTGGTAGTTTGCAAGTACTTAAAGAGTACTCATGGCTTTTGTCCCTGGCTATTCTCATGGCCAGACTATGAAGGAGACTACCAAGATGATGGCCAATAGGACGGCTATGATAACTAGGACTATCTGCCTTCGTCAGCATTGCCTGTGCCCCTGAAGATGGACCCCACCGCTACGCTTATCTTTTATTTCCGCTGCTTGCTGATTTCAGACTGGATCATGAGATCCTTATTTGTGTAAGACCTTATGTATGGTTTGTAATGGATGATGTACTGTGATATCCAATCCGTTATGTCTCGCAAAAATGGTAATCCTGGGATTGCGAGGTATGGCATGACGGGCATCTGGGATTAAAAATCCGGGTGTTGACAAGTTGGTATCAGAGCCATCCTGACCATAGGAGACCCTAGTTAGAATGGACGTCCGAACAAAAACTTAGTTTCAAAACCAAAGTGAGTATTTACGAAAAACTATCTCCTCTCTTATCCTTGGGAATTCTTTCTTTCTCGAAAATTCATGTTCCTCAAAATTCTTACATTACTACTTAAAATTTGACACACTTGATCACTTCACTAATTTCCTCATCCTTAATTCTTATAGATGGAGAATCAGTTCAGCAAGTTTTACCAGTTGGGAAATGGAGGTCAACTTTGAGAGGGATCTAGATTCACTATCGGAGTTCTTGGGACGCCCACATCCGGAGTTTCTTGGAGCTCAACTTCCAGGACCCCCAGGAGGAGACCTACAGTGGCTAGTCACCGCTGATCTTAGAGGAAGCATCGAAGCACCAACTTCCGGGAGAATTCAGTTCTCCATGAGAGAGAACAACTGGCTAGATGGATTAGCCAGGGAAATGCATGAAGCTCTCGCACGTCTATGTGCCCTCAGTGTCAACAAAATCCAAAGAACCCGTTTTGCTCACTATGAAAGACGTGACTTCATGGGAATGCCGATGGAAATGCCAAGTCACCCAGAGTTGAGGCGTCAAGTGGAGAAT
Source organism: Avena insularis (assembly GCA_023614405.1). NCBI lineage: Eukaryota > Viridiplantae > Streptophyta > Magnoliopsida > Poales > Poaceae > Avena > Avena insularis. The sequence goes on from CM042696.1 coordinate 252,066,603, forward strand.
CTTGACTTCTTGCGGCACGACAGACAGCAGGAACTGGACAATGCCAGGGACTTAGCCAACCAGAACCGTGCCATTGCCGACCAGAAGGCCTAGACTTTTGCACTGCTCGTCTAGGACCACCAGTCTCTTTGCCGCCAGCGTGCCACGAAGGATCGCACCATCGCCCGTCTTCGCAAGAAGGTGGCCGACCTCGAGAAGACCGTCAAGGAGCATGAAGCTTAGCTTGCCGCCAAGGAAGAAGAAGATGAGGGTGAAGACATCCAGGGAGACATGGATTCTTACCTCAGCAACGATGATGACTTTCTGGAGGAGGATGCCGTGGACTTCTACACTGACGATGAGGACTCCGACTTCATCGATGATGAGTAGATGCACTAGAGCACTGTCGTAGCATGAGACGTATCAGTCCCACTGTATCGTAGCTTGTATAATGGTTCTTCAAACCATCTGTTTTCCCTTGTTTGTTGTGGTGTGTGTTGTATCGTGTGCTTGCTTGCATGAATGAAATGGAGTTAGTTGAAAAACCTGAGTCTAACTCAAAGTTTTAGCTTTGTAAAACCAAAACCATGAACCTTAGAATTTCCCTCTTACCGCTATATCTATCTCAATCTTCAGATGACTCGTGGAAACCAAGGAGGGAGCAGCTCGTCATGGGACCCAATGTCAGATCTTGCAGAATCTCATCACGCCGTGAAGCAAGCGAGTAACGCCAAGCCAACTTAGCAACACTACAGCAGATCGCCCAGATGGCTCTCAACAACCAAGGGCATGGAAATCAGGATCACCATGGATCCAAACTCAAAATTTTTCAGAATACCAATCCCCCAATCTTCAACCAATCTGCAAACCCATTAGATGCTGACGACTGGTTACAGATGATGGAAAACAACCTCGAAGTTGCAGGAGTTGATGAAAACGAGAAAGTTCTCTTCGCCACCCACTATCTGGCGGGAGATGCAAGAGCTTGGTGGAATAGCATCCGCAATATGAACCATGGTCAAGTGATGACATGGGAAGCATTCAAAGTCAAGTTCAGCCACTCCCACGTGCCACAAGGTCTCGTCAACAGGATGAGAGATGAATTCCGTGAATTGAAGCAAGGCAGAGTGACTGTGGTGGAGTACCGTGGTAGATTCCTGTCGCTTTCCAGATATGCACCGGATGAAATCAACATGGAGGCCAAGAAGAAGGAGAGATTCTTGAACGGACTGCATGACGAGATGCAGACTGTCCTCGTCAACATCCGTTTTTAGGATCTCGAAGAGCTAGTCGACTCTGCCATTCAGATGGAAGGGAAGATTAACCAGGCAAACGATAATCGCAAACGTCGTATGATGCATCAATGAGGATCCAGTAGTCACTAGAAGTACCATCCCAACCCCTCACCAGGATATGCACCAAGGAACAACCGACCCCCAATGTCTCGCCCAAGCTACCCCAACCGTAGCGGAGGCAATGTGAAGTCCAGAGGAAACCATCCCAACTCCGCCAACACCAACAGTTTCACCCGTGCTCCTCCTAAGAGCAACAACAACAACAACACTGCACCCAGAACTGGTAGCAATGCTGTGCCTGTCGCAGCCAAGGACAAGTCCCAGATCACCTGTTTTGAGTGTGGAGTGAAGGGTCACTACTCCAATGAGTGTCCCAAGAAGACTGCCGCCAATGCCAATGTGAATGCCCCAGCTCAGCAGCAGCATCGTGTTCAACCAGGAAGAAGATTTGACCCAGGGAACCCTCACAACCGCAACGGTCGTCTCTTCCACATGAACGCAGAAGAAGCCCAGGAAGCGCCAGATGTAGTGCTGGGTATGTTTTCTGTCAACTCAGTTTTAGCAAGAGTATTGTTTGATTCGGGAGCAACACATTCATTTGTCACTGAAGAATTTGCATGGTAAGATTCACCCAACCAACCTGAAGCATGTCATGATAGTTCAAATCCCCGGTTCAACTACAAAAGCTAGAAAAATTTGCAAAGCTGTGCCTATCAGAATACATGGGATAGATTTTTATGCCAACCTAATTGTACTTGGAACCAAAGGATTGGAAGTAGTACTAGGTATGGACTGGATGTCAAGGCATAAAGGACTGATAGACTGTGCTAAGAAAGCCATCATCATGACCAGCAGTTCTGGAGTAACAGTAGAGCATATCTCTAAAACCTTACCCCGTCAATTCAAGTGCAACAAGAGTCTAGCCCTACCCACCATAGACCAAGTAAGAGTAGTCTGTGAATACCCCGACGTATTCCCAGATGAATTGCCAGGTATGCCCCCGGATAGGGATATTGAGTTCATCATCAAACTAATCCCCTATAGCATGAACCCCTCAGAGTTAGTGGAACTGAAGAAGCAGTTAGATGCCATGTTAGCAACAGGCTTGATTCAACCAAGCGCATCGCCATGGAGATCACCAGTGTTATTCGTCGACAAGAAAGATGGATGCAATTGTCTGTGTACAGATTATAGAAAGTTGAATGACGTCACCATCAAAAACAAGTACCCTTTGCCAAAGATAGAGGATCTATTTGATCAGTTGACTGGAGCTCAGGTATTCTCAAAGATTGATCTTAGGACTGGTTATCACCAACTTAAGATTCGTGCAACAGATATTCTGAAGACCGCCTTTACTACTCACTATGGTTTATACGAGTATACGGTTATGTCTTTTGGATTAACCAATGCCCCTGCTTATTTCATGAATCTCATGAATAAGATCTTTATGAATTTCCTAGATAAGTTTGTAGTTGTGTTTATCGACGATATCCTTATCTACACCAAGTCAGAAGAAGAGCATGAGCAACATCTGAGAATCATCCTAGAAACCCTGAGAGAGCATCAGTTATATGCCAAGTTCAGCAAGTGTGAGTTTTGGCTGAAAGAAGTAGGATTTCTAGGACATATTGTGTCTGCCGGAGAAGTCTCCGTTGATCCCGCCAAGATCAAAGATGTCGAAGAATAGGAAGCCCCAACCACTAAAACCCAAGTTCGGGCATTTCTCGGATTAGCGGGATACTACCGCAAGTTCGTAGAAGGATTCTCGAGTATCGCGCGACCCATGACCCAATTATTGAAGAAGGACAAGAAGTTTGAATGGACTGACAAGTGTGAAGCCAGTTTTCAAGAGTTGTAGAAGAGATTGATATCATCCCCAATATTAATCATGCCAGATATCAAGAAGCCATTTGATGTGTATTGTGACGCATCCAAGATTGGTCTCGGATGTGTATTGATGCAAGAAGGCAAAGTCATCGCGTATCTGTATCGACAACTGAAGCAGCATGAGCAGGACTATCCGACCCATGATCTTGAGTTAGCAGCCGTAGTGCTGGCATTAAAGACATGGCGTCATTATTTGATGGGAAATCGCTGTGAGATTTACTCAGATCACAAGAGCTTAAAGTATATTTTCACTCAGAAGGAGCTGAATATGAGGCAAAGGAGATGGATAGAGTTAATCAAGGATTATGACTTTGACATTCACTATCACCCTGGAAAAGCCAATGTGGTAGCGGATGCTCTTAGCAGATTGCCGTGTAGGCTAAATACCATGATCTAGGAGAAGCAGCCAAGTATGTATGAGGAGTTGGAGCAGTTCAGGACTGAATTAGTTAGCAAAGGATTCTTAGCTAGCATTGAACTTCAACCCACTTTGATTAGCCAAATCAAGGGAGCCCAGAAGGGGAATGAAAGTATCGACGGAATCAAACGTCGTATTGGTACAGGAAAGGTACCTGGATTCACTGAAGACGAAGGAGTACTGTGGTACAAAGGACGTATCTGTGTGCCAGCAGATTCGGAGCTAAAGGAAATTACCATGAAGGAAGCTCATGATACTCTTTATTCTATCCACCCCGGAGGAATAAGATGTATCAAGATTTGAAAGAGCAATTTTGGTGGCACAAGATGAAGAGAGAAATCGGAAGCTACATTGCCAAATGTGACATCTGTCAAAGAGTCAAAGCAGAGCATCAGAGACCTGCAGGATTGTTGCAACCATTGCAGATTCTGGAATGGAAATGGGATTCCGTCAGAATGGACTTTATCACCGGTTTGCCTACTTCCAATAGGGGAAATAACTCAATCTGGGTCATAGTTGATAGACTGTCCAAGGTAGCCCACTTTATACCTGTCAAGACAACCTACCAGAGTGCAAAGCTAGCAGAGCTGTATATTGCTAGGATTGTTAGTCTACATGGGACCCCCAAGACTATCATATCAGATCGAGGAACCCAGTTTACTTCAATATTTTGGCAGAAAGTTTAGGAAGGATTGGGGACCAAGTTGAACTTTAGTACCGCTTATCACCCACAAACAGATGGACAGACTGAGAGAGTCAACTAGATTCTAGAGGATATGCTTAGAGCTTGTGTGTTGGAATACGGATCAAAATGGGAAGACTGCCAGCCTTTCGCAGAATTCTCATATAACAACAGTTATCAAGCTAGTTTGCAGATGGCACCATTTGAATTCCTATACGGAAGAAAGTGTTGTACCCCTTTGAATTGGTCGCAAGTAGGAGAGAGTCAGATCTTTGGACCCAACATTCTCCGAGAAGTAGAAGAGAAAGTTCACAAAGTCCATGAGCACCTCAAGACCGCTTAGTCCAGACAGAAGAGTTATGCTAACAAGAGAAGGAGAGAGCTGACTTTCAATGTTGGAGATTTTGTATATCTCAAGGTTTCAGAATTGAACGGAACTCAACGTTTTAGTCTGAAGGGAAAGTTAGCCCCCAGATATATTGGACCTTTCAAGATTCTGAACCGTCGAGGAGAAGTATCGTATCAACTGGAACTGCCTGAAGCAATGTCAGCCATCCACAATGTGTTCCATATCTCGTTACTTCGCAAGTGCTTGGAAGTGCCAGAGAAGACTGAAGTTTTCAAGAACATCGATCACAGAGCCATAGAAATCAACAATGACCTAACCTATCGGGAAGTGCCCATCTGTATCTTAGAAGAAGCCTACAGAACCACCAGGACCAAGAGTAACAAATTTCTCAAAATTCAGTGGAGCAACCATACCGAGGAGGAAGCCACTTGGGAGCGCGAAGATTACATGAGGACAGAGTTCCCAGATCTCTTTAGTTCCTAGTTTTCTTTGTAAATCTAGGGACGAGATTTTGTTTAAGGGGGAAGGTTTGTAACATCCCAAAACTTTAATCCAAGCTTATCAAGATCCAAATCATCAAAATTAGGGTTAAGAAAAACTTTCCCAAATTAAAAATGAAAGCATTCATGTGTATGAGCATTTAAAATAGGAATTGATTTGAATTGCCATGGTTCTGTGATTCTTTGCTTGTAAAATGTTTCTTAGATGAAATAAACATCATCTACATCATTCCCAAACTTTTCCCAGAGAAGAACAACTCAAAATGAATAATTAAAGTGAATGGTCATTTTGGCCAAATTAAGTATCATGCATACTTTGGCTATTCCTAGTACTCAAAACTTAACAGAAACATGTGTGGATCTTTACACCCCTTGATAGTACACATAATGAGGTACCAAGGCCCACTTTGTGATCTGCAAAAATCTTTCAAATGCTAATTTTAAATGATAGTTTAAAATTGAATCTATTTCATATGGGAACATCCCACTATTTCAAAAACCACTCAAACAAGCTCAATTTTCAAAACCCAGGCACCCACAGAGTCTCAAGCTTATTCCTAGCAAACCCACCAAAAATCTTTTCAAAATTCAAAAGTTTATTTCATGCGGCCATTTCATCAAACACTTGGCAGGCATGAGTTACACCCTAATCCCAGCTCACTGTTTTGAATAGGGTTTTGCCCCCAAATGGTCTTCATTTAATCCCTTTGTCCCCCCAGGGTCTAACCATGCCATCAACACCCATCCCCTACCCCCTACTGGCAAAGCCATGCCATGCCGAGCCACCCCTCGCAGGCCGACCATGCACTCGCCCCAGCAGACCACTCCCCTCTCTCTCGCCATGTCTAGGAGGTAGCCAGGACCTCACCGCCACCCTCTGTCCCTTGCCCGAGCCAAGCCCCGCCGTGGACCACCGAGGAGGGGCCGCGCCTAGTGCCACCGAGCCATGCCAAGCACGCGCTAGAGCGCCGCACCCGGAACACGTGCACAAGCCGCTGCTCGACCGCAGCCCGCGCCCACCGCTCCGCCACGACCCAGTGAACACAACGGACACGCCCATTCACCGCCCAATGCACCACAACCACCGCTCGCCGTGGACATTGCCGCTTCTGCCGCTCAGAGCGCCAGCTGCCCCCGACCGCATACCACCGCCCCTATGCTCGCATTGAGTTCCTAGAGAATCGCCTGTTGATCGCCACCCTCAGCCATGCCTCTAGCCGGCTGTAGCCATGTCGCCACCGTCGCCTACCCATCCCGCTCGGTCTCACCGTCGGGCCTATGAAAGGAGGGCACCCCCAGCCGTTTGAAGCACACCACTCCACTCCCCTCACCTTACTGACCGTTCCCCACCTCTAGCCGGAGTAGCACGAGCACTTGCTCACCGGAATTTGGCCAGAGTAACCCGCAGCAGAGGAGGAAGGGGCGCCACTGAGTGCGACCACCCCCGGAGCTGCCTCGACCATCCCTGAGTTCGCCGTCGACCACCAGTCCGTTTGACCGCCTCACCGACCTTCCTGGAGCCCTGGTACGCCCCCTATGCACCCCCACCGAGCCGTTAGGGTTCGAGCTCGCCGGCGACAGGTCCGTCGTCGACGACAAGCCACAGCCGTTGATCCTCAGTCTAATCTAACGGCCCACATCGCTCCATACCGCTTCGCGCGTTATGAGCCGCTGACTGGTGGACCCCTCACATGGTTGAGCCTCAAGACTGGGAGTGACACTGGGCCGCCTTAGAGTTTCCAGCGACACGCTTAGTTTGAATTAGATTTTTCCTATTTAGTTTAAACTTAGTTCTGGCTCTGAGTTTGAAAATCAATTTAGAGAGTTTGACAAATCCAAATTGCATGAAACCAATTTTGCCTGAAAGGTATTGAAATGATCTATCCAAGACCGTTGGATTTAATTCAATTAGAACTATAGATCGCTTCTAGTAAAAATAATAAAACAGAAGCATTTGCACCTTGCAACATTTTTATAAAATCAACCAAGATAGGTTTTGAGTTGATTCCAACTCTCAAAAATCACATTTCATCATATCTATCTAAATATGTAATAATATTAAGGTTTACATGCAGTGACTTTGGACTAGTACCAAAATAATGCTATATAGGCATTTCTAGTCACTTTAAATCATTAAATAATGAACTTAAATCAAAGTAATTATGATCCAACCTTTAAATCTCATTCCCACATGTTAGAATATGTGGTGATGACATGTGTCCACATGATCCCATATTTTAAGTGGTGAATATTAAATCTTAGTTTATTTTTCAATGAGTAAAAATTACTTTTCTAAAATAAAAAGGAGGAAACTATTGAATAAAACTTGTGATGCTTGTGATGATAATAGATCATCAATTGTGTGCCTTAGAGTATTAAGTAAACTAGTTAAGTATTGTTTGATGATTTGTACTCCATATGTATTTATAGAAGATAGTACCGACCAAGCTTACGAGGAGGAGGAGTGCTACCAAGAAGAAGAAGAAGAAGAAAATTTCAACCATTGCACCAACCAAGGCAAGCTAGCACAATCCAAGTTAACCCTTGCAAGTTGTACTTTCAAGCCACCATTAACAGTGCAAGCTATTGTTAGCAAGCTAGAATTAAGAGAGATGAATGAGCAAAGATGCTTTGGGCATGCTTTGGTCACCCCACCTAGACTATTACTACCCCAAGTATTACCTTACCAGCTTTAATTCCTTTAGTTTACACAAAGTCCCTTACTTGTTTTGAAGGTAGCATAAAAAGTATAAAACTTGACCTATTTAGCTAAGCTTTAGATGTCATTCTATGGCATGAGATTGAACCCATCATCTTTCCACCTTAGTGAACACTCTTAACTTATTAGTTAGAGTAGATCAAAACTTGAGTCACTTTAGATGGGAACAATTGGTGAAAATGAATTATGAAAACCTTGGAATGATGAGTCATTCTATTGAGATGTTTTGACATGTGTTGAAAAACACAAATGGTTTATGATGATGAAAATGTTGAGGCATGAGCCTTAGCCCTTTTATAAAACTGATGGTTGGATTCAGATGCGATACCGTTCCAAATTTACCGTACAACCACACTACCTGAATTGGGTAAGGCTTAACTGGAAATTTCTATGCATTAGTATTAATTGCTTCGTGGGAGAGGTTTGAGCTGAGGCTACCTCTCAATGTTGTACACCTATGCAGTGCCCAAGATGACTGATGGTCATGGTTGGGAGGCCATGCTCATAGGAGAGGTGCTTATACTAGGGTGTGTAAAGGAAAGGTTATGTTTGATTATCTGCATACTAAGTATGATGATTCAGGGTTATCCCCATGATGTATCGAATCTTGTGGTGAAAGTGTACCACCTCTGCAGAGTGTCAAACTATTCGACTAGTCGTCATGATTATGGAGCTTGGAATGGCCATACTGTTTCATTGTCCGATGTTTTCCAAATAACTTGAAGTGAATGATGAATCTTGACTTGACCACAACCGGGTTGTGTTTATGATACTAGCTTCCCAACTTAAGTGATTCTAGAACTTTATTTTATCTTTCTTTGCTTCAGAACTCAGCTTAGGTTTCAAACTTAACCTTATAGTTAAACATAGAGTTTAGCACTTGACTTAGAACTATACTACTTGTTAGTGGTAGTTTGCGAGTACTTAAAGAGTACTCATGGCTTTTGTCCCTGGCTATTCTCATGGCCAGACTATGAAGGAGACTACCAAGATGATGGCCAACAGGACGGCTATGATAACTAGGACTATCTGCCTTCGTCAGCATTGCCTGTGCCCCTGAAGATGGACCCCACCGCTATGCTTATCTTTTATTTCCGCTGCTTGTTGTATTCAGACTGGATCATGAGATCCTTATTTGTGTAAGACCTTATGTATGGTTTGTAATGGATGATGTACTGTGATATCCAATCCGTTATGTCTCACAAAAATGGTAATCCTGGGATTGCGAGGTATGGCATAACGGGCATCTAGGATTAAAAATCCGGGTGTTGACAATGGTATTGTGGGTTCCTTTGCTGGTCTTTCTCCTCTGTATGCTAGCTTGGTGGGCCTCTTTCATGATTCTATCACCCCAAGTGGAGGGAACATTGATAGTATTCGTGGTCACCTGGTTCAGCTTCTATCCTTTTCTCATGAGGTGGCATCTTGTGACGATGAGTCTGTTAATTACAAGCTGGATGTGATGGACTTTATCTATCATGAGTTGACTGATGCAATGTTCAATAGGCTCTCCATCCCGTATGCCCCCTACATTATGATGTTGATCAAGCACCTGCTTCCCACTGGAGAGTTTAACATTGATGTTGAGCACAAGGCGAAGAAGATTTACAACAAGGTTAGGAAGACCTCACATCCATCTTCTGCTTCTGAGGGATTCATGAGGGATGCTCGTGCCAGTGCTCGTAGGCCCCCAGTGCCTCCTATTGCTCGTGAGATCAAGCAGCTGAATTGGTTCCAGCAAAACATTCTTTGCATGGGGGTGGACACTCACAAGGGGCAGTATGAGGCGTACAAGCAGCGCCACAAGATGGCCCACACTCAGCAGCTCATTCTTCACCATGTGTCCAGAGCATCAAGCGATCCCCCTACTCCTACTACTCCCACACCATATGCTCGGTGGAATTCTTCATTTGGGCTCAACTATGGAGAGCTTGAGCATCACCTGTTTCCTTCCGCGGCCACTGCTGATGACGAGGGGGAAGACACCGAGGAGCTTGAGGATGAGGACGAGGACGGGGACGAGGATGACGATGAGGACTACGAGTGATCCCTTGGGATGCTAGCATCGCTCTTCTTCCTTTTTGGCGTTTCGATGCCAAAGGGGGAGTAGTAGTTCTATTAGGTCTTCGTGGATTTGCATGGGCCGGGCGCAAGCATTTGCTCTTTATCTTCTCAGTCTTTTTCTTGCTTGTGCCCATTTAGCGTTGAACTTATATTTGTGATTTGCTTTGTATGAGACTATGTTTATGTGTGGCTCTGGATTTATCTTGTGGATTATCCTTATGGATTCATCTATCATATTGGATATATTGGATATCTATATCAAGGAAGGCGTTCATAATGGCTATCATTGGATATTCTTATACTATATTGAGGATGCCTCTCTCTCTAACGGTGGTATGAGTATATTGCCTATGTTCCAATGAAATAGACTTGTACCTACCAGTGTGCATTTGTATTCAAATGCAAATTTTATTATGCACACATTGAGGGGGAGTCATTTTCATTTTTTAAGTATTGTTGTTATTAGAGCCATCTTCCAAATCCTAGTATTGTCATCTAACACCAAAAAGGGGGAGATTGAAAGAACATTTCATGGTTCCCTGTGTTCTGTGTGTTAGATAACAATACCGTGGAGTTTTCTCATGTGTGCTAAGTGTGCAGGGAAGTGTTTTTGGTGTTTGGGTACCGGATTATCCGCCCCCATCAAGGGCCGGATAATCCCACCTGACCCTCTTGGCCAGGGCTGGCTCAACACATGTCTCTGTTCGGGGGCAGATTTTCCCAGGACAATCCCAAGTTGGGGCGGATTTTCTTCCCCAGCCGGATAATCTGGCCCTCCCCTTGGGCCGGATAATCTGGGCCCTAGGAGAAGTGCAAAGGCTGGCTCGGTGCGTCTCTCTGTCCGAGGGCGGATTTCCCCCGAATAATCCGAGTCTGGGGCGGAGTTTTCCCCAGGCCGGATAATCCGACCCTCACTTAGGCCGGATAATCCAGCCCCAAAAAGATCCAACGGCTTCATCTAGACATGGGGTATGAAAGCCTCATTCTCCCCTCCTGTCAGACCTCTTTGTTCATTCAAAAAAGATTAGACCTGTTGCAAAAGCTCTCTCCCAAGATCTCCCACTTCAACCACCCGAAGGCTTCAATATTTGGGGGAATTGAAGGAGGTGACATCATTCATTGTCATCACGAATCAAGCGCTTCAACTCCTCTCCATTCACTTGGAAAATCCTCGATCAATTATTCTCATTAATATCTAGATCTTGTGTTTTGTTATTGATAACAATTGTGCTTGTGGCAGCTTGTTGTCATTACGGGAGCCTCCAATTCGGTTGTGGAGTTGTGCCCCGATAGTTGTGTAAAGGCGCCAGTTCCCGCCTCGAAGGCTTCCAACAGTGGAAAGGTGGATAAGGCCTTTGGTGGCGAGATCCATCGGAGAACAGGGTGAGGCCTATTATGGCGTGGTGGTCTTAGTACTGCCCACCCCTCCAACACAAATGTACTTCCCTTAACAAGGAAGGAACTGCGGTAAAACAAATCCTGTGTCTCCGCGTGCTCCATTACGGTTTCCTCGTTCCTCACTCTTACTCGCCTTTACTCGTTAGTAGTTAGGTTTGTATATAGGGAAATTCTACATAGTTGTATATCTAGAGAATTTACCTTTTGTTCAAGCCTAAAATTGAAAAAGCATTAAAATTTGAAGTAGCACCTATTCACCCTCCTCTAAGTGCCCATACAATCCATTTCAAAGTGGCGGAACGTGATTGGTCCGGCCAGCCAATGCGGCGCTGACGCGGTGCGCTGACGCGGCACTGCCTCACGGCGCAAGGAGATTGGGTGATACCCCTTTAGCTTGTCGATCTAATCTAGGGCGTTAAAAACAAATCGGATGGACAAGAGTTGCTGTGACCTACCAGTGGTGGTGAGCGTTGGGGATGGTGAGGATGGAGACGACGATAGTCGGGTGGCGGTCGACGCTGACGCTGCGGTGCTCCTCCCACTTGGAAAAACGATGACGATGACCAGCTCCTCCTCCTGATCTCATTCATCTTCTCGGTGGTCCCTTACACTCCTTGGAATGGCAGTAACAGACGGATGGAGGCAGTCGGTGGCATCGGGCTCTAGCGAGGTCGCGAGCTCGGTCCTGTGTGAAATAGAGGGGGGAATGGGGTTAGGGAGAAGCGGTACTACAATAGGAACCTACGGGAGGTGAGAAATACGAAGGGGAACCGTCAGACTGTGGCTTACAAACTTGGCATCGGTGCTCTCCGGCAAGATCGGAAAGGCCTTGGAAAGCAACAGCCTATTGGCGATTGATGAATTTTTTAGGGTTTTGGTGCAGCACGACGTGGGGTTTAAATAGATGTCCTGGCTTGGTGTAGGGGACACGGAATCGGCTCCGATTTGGCCGGGGGTTCGTTTGGCACTGCGACGCTTGTGTTCGTCCCAGTCTCTGTGGGACAGACGAGAGGGTGGGGCCCCTCGGTCAGTGGTTGTAGCCTGGCAGGCTGTTGCCTTCCTTCCTCGGCCCAGCTACAGCGGCTGTGTGTAGATGAAGATGATCACTGGCTCGGTTTGCCCAATAGGTTAGGATCTTTTTTTTGATTTCCTTTTATTATATATCGTTTTATAAATGCTTTAATAACTTTTGCATTTTAAATCCAATTTTAATGAAATTAGTCTCTAAAAATTTGTAAAAGGAGGAGATTATCATAGGATTATAAAAATAAACTTCTGCGAGGATTTAGAAGGTTAGGTTTAATATAACCCCTACTTGTCTTTATATGACTATATGAGAAATCAAATTTAGGGTTTAGGAAAAAGAGTTTTGATGCAATTTTATTGTGTGATGCCATGATGCAAAATCTATGATGCATGCTTCTAGTAACATATGGTATTACAAAATTTGGGATGTTACACGTAACGTGTATATCATTTATATACCTAAGCTGGACATTTCTAGTCTTTTCTTTTATGCCAAATATTTTCTAGATTGTCTTTTAGTATTTTGTTTTCTTTTCAAAAGAATTTGTCAACATCAAAAGTGGTGCCATACATATGACACATAGCTCAAAGCGTGTATAGTCAAATACTAATACCTTTGGACCTGCACTTTGAAGTGGATCACCATCATCAAATGTTTGACGTTCTTTCAAATTTCATTCTTTTTAGTAATCCTTTTAATATAGTAAACATTTTACCTACATATTCTATCCATCCTTATGATGAAAACTTTCATGATCAAGCTACTATAGCTCATAAGCACGAATTACGAATATAATGTTAAGTCCCTAAAACTTTTGGGTGATCAGGACGCCTAGCATCTCCAACCATTGTAAATTGTCATACTATTATATTCTATCATAGTGCAAACCAAGTATTGTTTCAGATATCACAATATCTTTTACACATGATGGTTTCTGAAATAAATTTTAGCTCCTAGATAACGTTGATATTAAAACAATTTTTCAATATCAAGAATCATGGAGGCAAGCATGATATTTAGATACTAACACTGGAATTTGTTACTCTTGATTCAATACTATTTATTGAATTTCATGGAGTAAGTGAAGTTTTGCTGAAAGTTTACAATAGTACTTTAAACTTTAATATTGACACTCATAAAACAATATGATACCAATTCGTAAAGTAAAAATCCAGAAGTATATAGATCTATTATCTCAATTATATCTAAAAAACAAGGTAGTAAATGTATGTTAGTGACTACAACGAACTATGCAAATTCATTTCAGTTTATGATAAATTGAGTTCATATTAATCCAAATTACTAAATGAACTCCCACTCAAAAGAACATGCCTCGAGTTGTTTTGGTGATTACACGAACCAAATTCACTACACCATGTCCGATCATCACGTGAGGTGGTGATGTAGCCTGACCTACGGTCGTTACCACATCAAGGTCTTCAACTTATGCCAAGTCATCATGGACTCCAAAGGTGAATCCGTTCCTCTTTGAGATCCCACTTCCTACCCTATTGAATGGTATACTACTTCATACTTAGTCCCATGACCATGATAGGTTCACACCGACAAGTACTGAGACACGGGAGGAAGCCCGAGGACTCATACCTGACAAGACGGAGGCTTTGAAGAGGCGACGGAAGAAGATGCAGCTCAATCCGGCAATATGACTGGCGAACTAGAACCACCACCGGAATCTCCAGCAACAGAACCGGTGAACCGGACACTCCGCCAGAATCTCCGAAGCCAGAACCAGCTGATCGGACCCACCGCTGGAACCGTAGACAGAACACCAAACTGGTGCCGACCGAAAATCCCAGCGCTAGATCCGGCGCCGCCGGACTTACCGCTTTTGATGCCCTGTAATATCGCTTTACTTACCCCTTTTGCCTAAACTACCCCATTCTAGTTGCTGGCCTATAAATAGAGCCACCACCCCCTCATGTATCCCTTAGGCATAGATGATAGACTAAAGACAACCCCCTTTGTGGAATCTCTAGTGTTGCCTCATCCCCTTTACCAAGGGGACCAACTATGGTCACCAGCCTTGTTGGAGTTTGCATCACACATCCATCATTGTACAAGGCCTACATTTGCAAGTGCGTGAGGGTAGTTGTCAAAACCCTCTCCAAGGTGTTCTTCCCTCTCCGCTTGGGATTGAGGGAGCACTTTGACCGATCTTTCCTTGCGAGGATTCTATCAGAACGGTGGCTACCGGCGGGAGCAATTGGTCTTGTATCGTGTGAGTTTTGCGTGTGTAAATCGTATTCTTTGCAAGGTGTGTGTCCGCTTCCACTACCTTCTCCCTTTCCCCTCCCTTTCCCATTGATTTGACCATGAAATCCATGAAGATTGGGCCACCCTTGAGGTCACCCCTTATCATCTGGTATCAACAACTTTTGGTTACCATTGGTCTTTTCCCCATAAATTCGAAAATTCTACCAAAAATAGTCCCAATTCATGTGTTTGGATTGATCTGTGATTTAAGTGTGTTTTGGTAGGTTTTGATCTGGGGATTAGTTGTTAAACTTGTTGATCTACCTTCCCCTGCGTTCCCATGGCCTAATTCCATCATTTTTCCTTTAGATATGACGATTTCCATCAAGTTTTTCTGTAGAAATCGCATTTCTTTGCGTCCCCGAACTCGTTCCGGCGCCAGGTCTGGCGAACCGGAACAACAACTGGAATTTCCAGTGATAATTCTGGCAAAACCGCCCCCACCGCCGGAAATTCCGACGGACATTTCAGAGAAACCACTTTGGCCGCCAACAGCTTTAGCTCTGCACCATTTTTGCGCATAACTTTTGCATCCAAACTCGGATTTTGGTGTTCTTTAGCTCATTTCGAAGAGGACAAAGATCTATACAGCATCATCCAAGTGGTTCATTCTATCTACTCCATCAAAATTCCGTGAGAAGTCCGAATCCAACAATAAAGAGTGAAGATTGGCAATGAAACGTATAAAAATTCCGCGACTTCTCCCCACTTGCATTCCTTTGTGAGACACACTATCTTTGTGAACAACAAATACCTATTGAGACTAGTTACTCCTATAATTTATTGGGCTATGCACATTTGATACCTTGTAGAATTCCGAGAAAAAGTTGTGAGCGCGCTATCTCATATAGTTATCTTGTATAGTTGTTGGCACAAGGAAGAGGCAAGTGAAAAATAAAATTAAAAAAAGAAAGAAAAAGAGTGCAAAAATTAGAAAAGATAAAAAAAGTGCCTCATAGAATAGGAAGCGCAATGAACATCATATAGGTGGTACTTATTGTGCATATCTTGTAGCCCACCAATTTTGTTGCAATCGAACTAGCGTTTCTCCTTTCACTTGTGAGACACGAGCTTATATTCTTTGCTAGAAAATCATTTGGTTCTTAGCTCTCTTTCTCCATCGCACAAGTCCCATTTATGCCACCGTGTGTGTTTCCTTATACATATTTCCTATTCCTTGTGGATTGAATTGTTTTGCTTTGTGATCATCGCGGTTCTTTACTTGCCATTACAACATCTTGATTTCGGATTGGTTCTTGACATGCCACCTTCCATACCTATCCACCATAAGCTTTGTGTGTGTGTTTTTTAGTGGTTAGTTTGTTTGGGTGTTCCGCGTGAACTTCACTTTACTTGGTTTTAGTTGCTCTCAAGTGTGGCCACTTGCACGATACTATCTTCCAAGGTAAAGTAAGGTTTGGCGTTGCATCCCTAACACCCTCTACCTGTTCCATATACACCACTTGGTCTTGTGAATCATGTCTAGGGACTCCAAAACCAAGGATGATGTCTATGAAGAATCCATGATGAGCCACCATGAATCCAACTCCACAAGAATAGTGGACATGGCGGAGCACTACACCGACAATGGCTCCACATGCTTTGAGGACCCAGAGCACTACACCTACGATGACTCCACATGAATGGAAGACATGGAGCATGTCATCAACTATGGTTCCTCAAGCATAGAGGACTTGGAGCTCTACATCGACAATGGCTCCTCATGCATGGAGTACATGGAGCACCATACCAATAATGGCTCCACATGCTTGGGTGATATGTAGTACTACAACAACAATAACTCCCCAAGCCTGGATGACTTCGAGTGCAACATCGGCGACGACTCTCCAAACATGGAGGACATGGAAAACTTCACCAACTTTGAGGGATCTTTCATGAGCCATGAAGAATTCCTCCACCGCTTGGAGATGGAAGACTTCTACGCCAAGAAAGAGGATGTGCATCATCAAGAAACCATGAACTTCAAGGCCAAGAGTGCCACACCAAAGGGAACCGGCTACTTTGATGATCCACCTCCAAGGCGTCAAGCGCCGCCACCTACATGGTGTCATGCATCACC
The DNA here is from genome assembly GCA_023614405.1 of Avena insularis. Taxonomy (NCBI): domain Eukaryota; kingdom Viridiplantae; phylum Streptophyta; class Magnoliopsida; order Poales; family Poaceae; genus Avena; species Avena insularis. The sequence continues at coordinate 252,083,275 of CM042696.1, forward strand.
ATCTCCAAGGTGCCAAGAACTACCACCTAGAAGGCGTCATGCGCAAAAACCTCCAAGGCAACAAGTGCCACCACCTGCAAGAAGAGTGGCGCCCCAACATCATCTTGCAAAACAGGTGCCACGCAAAAAGAATCTTCATCAACATACATCCTCTCGTGATCATCGCCAACATCAAGAGGATACAAGACATCGTTCAAGGCATATTGTCCATGAAGACGGACAATACATTTTGAGAACCATCAATAATTCTCAATCAAGCTTAAGAAGGCACCACCATCACAAGAAGAGTGCCAAGGAAAAGGATCATCGTCGCGAGTGTCATGTGGATGACCAAGTGCTTCACCAATGTAAACCTTCGGCAAGGCACACCAATGACCTCCCTCGACACCATCACCATAAGGCACCCTCCATTACTAGTACCATCACCAAAATGGCACCAAGAGCAAGCCTTCTTCCACGCCATCAAGCTTCCAACTACAAGAGATAGAGGAAATGAAACTTCTTCTCCATGCACCCCAAGAATGTCATACAAGCAAGAGATGGACCTCTACTACTCTAGGTTGGATGAGGCCATAAAAATATGACCCCCATGAGATAGAGGAAAACAAGTTTCTTTGCCAACAATTGGATGCAATGGCGAAGATGGCATCAAGGAAGAATACTTCTGATATGAGTGCCACCACCACAATGGCAGCCAAATTACAAGACGACGACAATGTCGAGAATGGTGAGCATGGGATTTTTCATTCACAAAAGAAGGCGCATGGAGTTGAGCACACCGAGCCTATCCCTATATGCATGAGTGATGATGTGGTACCAATCCCATGTGAGTAGGAGAGCAACTTGTCCCACTTGAGTGAAAGAAATAGTGAGATGAGTGACTCCACCATACATGAGATTGAGTGCTTCCACTTGGAGGGCATGAGTGATGCACCGAGCGAGTTGAGAGTGGTAGTTGATAGGTCATGTGGGACCACTTTGATTTCTAACGACTTACCCTACACCTCTAGTGTGTTTTCTCATGATGTGCTAGGTTCCATGGATCAAGAAATGCCAAGTTTGGAGATGATGATGCCTCCTACCAAGAAGATGATCATGGTGGATGAAGATGATGCCATCCCCATACATGATGAATAAGTTGCCCACATGGAGGCCAATAATACCACAACAACCACTTCATATGAGAGGTATGAACACGGTAAAAATACGGGTGTTGATGATACCATGGTCCCACTAGTGGACATGATCATTTGTGATGATTTTCATGCGATGGATGATACTTCTGTCATGACAAATGTTCCACACTTATTCCCATGTGTTGATTTTGCTATGCATCCTGATGACCATGTGGAATCCTCTTATTATCATGATATTTCCATAGACATGATATGCTCTAAACATTACGTTGATCATATCATTGCTTGCACTTTGTTGAACAATTGCTCTTTCCAATGTTTTGCTTGCAATGATGTTAAAAATGGTACCCCTTAGACCATGTTTTGGCATGAATGTTATACAATTTCTCCTATTGCTAACTATAAGATGAATGGTTGCTCTTTCACTTGTTTTGCTTGCAACAACTATCGCCCTCCCCCCAAATTAATCTTCCGAGAATCCCTATTATGCATATCACCATGATCCCATGATCAGTTTGTCATGGCACATAACCGACAAGTATCAAAGTAAACATCCATTACTTAAGCAGATACAAGTTATACCTCAATTTCCATTATGGCTACATTAGCGTATCTTCATCAAGCATCATGCCTGAGCCATGCCTTAACCTACAAGCAGCTGATTGGGAGAACGTCCTAGCTCGCATAGTCATCGACTTTGCCTTCTTCCTGATATCTAACTAAGTTAATATCTAGGGACAATGCCAGTGAATACTTTGAATGTACTCGTAAACCACCATAAGAGAGTAATAATAACAAGAGGATATGCAATATGGCTATGGTAGTAGGAGGGCTCCAAGACAGGTTCTTTTCTAAAACACTTTCTCTTGTAGATATAGCATCTACATATCTTTGTTGAAAACATTTCTAAAACATTTTTGAAACCTTTTTGAAAAGTTTTGGAAAACACTAGGATTAGGTCCCCCATTTGTTCCTTCTTCTGGTAATCCCATGGACAACATTTCTCCTTCCTTTCCGACCATCCCATGGTCAAATCATGTATCCTTTCCGACCATCCCATGGTCAAAATATTCCAAAGCCTTTGATTTTCTAAAATCCTTTTTGGAATTAAAAACAGCACTGCTCTACAGTAGTTTGTCCAACCCGTACATAATCACAAACACACTACTAGGAAAATAGCTATAGGTAGACAAGCTACTCTGTGGCGTATATGCAAACCATGCGCCACAGATAAATATCAGTGGCGCATACAAAAAACGCCATTGAAATTTGGCAATTCAGTGGTGCACGAAACCAATATGCGCCACAGAAATCCACATTTTTGTGGCGCATATTTTTGTGTGCGCCACAGAAAGTGATGATTCTGTGGCGCATATAGATATATGTGCAACAAAAAGTTGATTGGACCTAGCACCAAAAAAGGGGGAGACAATTATGTGGCGCATATGTCTATATACACCACAGAAAGTGATGTTTCTGTGGCGCATATTAATGTATGCACCATAGAATATGGAAAAACAGATCCCCCCGTGGATCACTTTTTTAATTTTGTAAAAGATAAACGAAAATGATAAAAACTGAAAAAAAAATTCCTTTGAGATGTAGTTATATTTTGGGTTGTAGTTGTAGTGAAAATTGAAATACATGAATTTCGATGTATTTTGCAAAAAACGGTATGGTAGAAATAAGATTTTTTCCTTCAAATTCGAAAAGATTCCTTTGAGACATTATGGATTTTATAGATTCCCCAAATTCGAAAAGAGTCAAAAGTTATGGCGGAAAGAAGATTTTTTCCTGCAAAAATAAAATAAAAAAGGGGGAGAAACTTTTGTGGCGCATTTCTCCCATATGCGCCACAAAAGTCTTGGGCAGGATTCGAAATTTGAATCCTGCCAGCGCCCTTCTCCCTCTCTTTTTCCTTTTTCTCCCCCACTTCTTCTCCCCTCCCTACTTCTCCTCCCCTCCACACTTCTCCCCTTCTCCTCCCTCCTCCTTCTCCACTCTCCGGCGACCTCCACCTCCACCCCAGTGACCTCCTCCACCAAGGTGACCTCCTCCTTCTCCTCCTCCACCACCTATGGCAACCTCTTCCTCCACCACCTCTGACAACCTCCTCCTCCTCCTTCGACGACCTCCGGCGACCTCCTCCTCCTCCACCACCAACTCTAGCGACCTCCTCCTCCAACTCTAGCGACACCTTCCTCCACCTTGATGGCGGTGTTGATGCAGATCTCGTTGGGAACCCCAAGAGGTGGTGGTTGATGGCTCAATGCACGACGCCCAGAAAAATGCTTGATGGCGGTGTTGATGCAGATCTCGTTGGGAACCCCAAGAGGAAGGTATGATGAGCACAGCAGCAAGTTTTCCTCAGTTATTAAACCAAGATTTAATCGAACCAGTAGGAGCAAGGAAACACCCCAAAGGTGTTACTAGCTGAGCTTTGGCAGGGCGCACTACCGGTGCTAGTAGAGACCTGCACAACACAACCACAGAACTTTGTCCCCAACTTGCGATGAGGTTGTCAATCTCACCGTGTTTTGTGGAAAACAAAGGATTAAACGTATCGAATGGAAAGAAGTAAAAGTTTGCAGAAAGTAAACACAAAGTAGTAAACAGTTGTAGATTGTATGTAAAGAAAAGAGGACCGGGATCCATAGTTCACTAGAGGTGGATCTCCTTAAGATAGATAACATGCTGGGTGAACAAATTACAGCGAGGCAATTGACGAACACCGAGAAAGCAATACATGCATATACTAATCATCTTGACTCCCTTGAGACTTGATTCGGCATTACAACATTATACATAGACCGCCATCCAACTGCATCTATGACTAATAATCCACCTTCATGTTATCATCCGAACCCCCTCCAGTATTAAGTTGCAAGTAACCGATTATTGCTTTTAATGCGTGTAAAGTAAACAATACGATTGTTCGATGAACAAAGGATTGTTGTTTTCTCCTAGTAGCACAAAGCACATCTAGTACCTTAGAGATTTCCACTTCCCAGATTACGGAGGCATGAACCCACTATCGAGCATAAATACTAACTCTTGGAGTTGCTAGCATCTACTTGGCCAAGATAGCTACTAACAATAGAAAGCATGCAAGATCACAAATAACAAAGACATGATAGAATCAATAATCAATCTGAAATAGCATCTCAATATCCATCGGATCCCCGTAAACACAACATGCAGAATTACAAATAGATGATCTTGATCATGAACGGAGCTCACAAGATCTAAACATGAAAGCACAAAGGAGGAGAACCAGCCATCTAGCTACTACATGGATCCGTAGTCCAAGGATGAACTACTCACGCATCACACCGGAGGCTTGCATGGTGATGAAGAAGGCCTCCAGGGTGAATTCCCCTCTCCGGCAGGGTGCCGGGAAGAGCTTCAGATCCCTCCCGATCTAGGGATGGAGATGACGGCGGCTACAGACTCTTTCATGGATTTTTGATCGGGTACTTAGGGTTTTCGTCCCAAGGGCAATATATAGGCGGAAGGAGAGGCCGAGGGGGTGCCGGGAGCGGCCACACCACCCCCTGGCGCGAGCTAGGCCTGGCCGCGTGGCCAGGTGGTGTGGTGACCCCTGGCCCCTCTCCGTCTGGTATTCTGGCACTTGATGACATCCGGAAAAATAGGCACTTTGGCTTTTGTCCTGTCCAATTCCGAGAATATTCATTTTCTGACTGTCCTGGAACCAAAAACAGCAGAAAACAGGCAGCTGGCACTGTGGCTCTTGTTAATAGGTTAGTCCAAGAAATCATAAGAAAAGTACTCCAAAGTTGGAACAAAACACAAGAAAGTGGATAAAACCAAGCATGGAACATCAAAAATTATAGATACATTTGCAATGTATCAACATCCCCAAGCTTAACTCCTGCTCGTCCTCGAGTAGGTAAGTGATAAAAAGAAAGAATAACTTTTGAGGTGACATGCACCATTAAAGACTTGATCAAGGTATTTGCAAAACATTCAAAGGTGGGATCATAGTACTTCAATCATAACATGAAAGACAAAGTTCTAGCAATAAGACAAAGAAACTATGATGCAACATGAAAAGGCACAAACAAAAGATTCAGGAATAACAATGCTTTGCAAGACGTTTGTTTGTTTCACATAAAGAAAACATAGCATAATAGCATTCAGCTTATCCCTCAATAGAGTAGCAAATATAAATGCATAGGACACCTTCAAAGTTCATAAGAGTGACTAGATACAATAGTTTAAAACAAGCAATATCAAAGTATGCATCAATCAACTAGTCTTGGGACAATGCACATAGAACTAAGAATGGCCACTATGCTCTCAAAGTAGGTGCATAAAGATAGAAGGTGGAGACTCAATATAATGGTGGAAGAAAGGCCTTTGTAAAAGGAAGTAGGGATTCAAGTCTCATAAAGAGCTTCCAAAAATTATGGTACTTGTAGCTTTCAGCTCTCATTGCCCCTATCATAAGCATCTTGAAGTGGTTAAGGTTAAAGTGACACAACTAAGAGGATATGCTTGACAAGTTATAAACCGAAATCTCATGCCCCTTACTTACGAAGACCGATCCTCATGCTACTCAACTTCAGTCACGAGTAAGCTCTTGTCATTGTAAGTACATGTGTATCATTAAGAACCGCCAATGGGGTACTCCTGGGACATGATACAGGATCTTTCCCATAATCAAAATGACAAGGCAAGCAGACAATGAGCATCTCAGCGATCTTTTTATTTGCTATTTGCATAGGTTTTTATTGAGGATGCTTCATAGAGTGCTCATTATGGTGATGCTGCAAGTTTCCACCATGATTAGGCATGGCTTAGGCTAGCGGCCCAGGCGTTTCTCTAACACACATACAAACTCCATGATCTTACAAGTTCCACTTTTATTTCACACCGCCGGGATCCGTAAGCAAAAGAACATGATATCAACGGGGTACAAAGTACAAGTGCAATGTTGAACGCGTTCCCCATGGTACATGGTTCTGCTAATTTCAACTTATAAAGTGGAAGCATATACACAACAAAGAAGGACCCAATTTTTCAAGTTTATTAGATGCAAAAAGTAAAGTGTGCCATCAAGTTCGTGAGAGCTTTAATCACTAGTTTTCTCATAACAATTTTAATTTGGAAGGTAAATAAAAGCATGAATATACTTGCAATAGCATAAGCTAGTAGGTAGGTATGGTGGACTCTTTGGAATAATTTGGTTTAGGGAGTTGGATGCATGAGTGGAACTCATACTTTGTTGTGGAGGCTAGCAAAAGACTGGGAGCGACCAACTAAGAGAGCAATAATGGCCATAATCATGCAGAGTGACAAAACATCATTGATCAAAGCATAAAGTGATACTACAAGTTGAAAACTAAAGGATCATAAAGGCTATGGTGACTTGAGATAGTCATAACATGGTGTGAGCATGCGCCAAGTCAACCCAAATAAAGCATCAAAGGAGAATACCACTATACTATGCTTTAATATGCTAAAACAACGCATGATTCATCCAAGGAACATTAAGCAATCTCAATTGTTTATAACAAGTCATGCTACAGAAAATAATACTAAGCATAAAACCAAAACAATATCAAGCATTGCATGACAAAGCATAGGCCACAGTCAAAATCGAGCTCTTTTTACCACATAAGCATGAACTTTCCTACTCTTTTCCAAACCAAACCAAACTATTTGCAAACCAATGTATGAATGAGGGGGTCTAACCAATTTATTCAGAAAACTAAGAAAACAAAATCAAACAAAAAACCAAAACGAAAACAAAAAAAAGACGCTCCAAGAACAACACAACTGTGCATGAAACGATAAAAATGAAGCGTTTGGAAGAAACCTGGAATTTTTATTGATGAAGAAGGGGATGCCTCGGGCATCCCCAAGCTTTGATGCTTGTACTTCTTGGATATTTCTTGGGGTGACACATGTGGAATCCCCAAGCTTGAGCTTTAGTCCATCCTTCATCTCATTACTCATTCCTTCCATACACCTGATATTTTTCCTTCATACAAAACTTCACACAATCTTTATTAGCAACATTAGTGCACTTAAGATAAATAAGTCTTAAGGTTCAGTTCTAACACCAAATAAACTTCCATTAGAACACTAGCTACTGTAGCACTTCCCTCAAAAATCTCAATTTCCCCAAAAGAACTCAAAAAGGAACCAACAAGAAGCAAATGCAGAAAATGGCAGAAATCTGTCAACACAGACCAGCAGGTAAAGACGAATTTTTTCGAAGACCTTATGTTCCTCAAATCAAAACGTGTTGAACTAACTAAAGTTATATAACAACCTGGGGCAGAAGCACAAAAAATTACAGCTCAATCCGACATAGAGAGCTCTCTCACGATTTTTTACGGTGAAGCACCGAAATCTGTTTCGGGACAGCAACTTTTCCAATCATTACTTCTCTCTCATTAGAGGTTACTCTTGGAACAAAAAGCAAATAAAAAGGATAAGGATAGGTTATTACAGAGGTAATAACTTCCAAGACTCATCTAAAACTTTTGGGTTATCTCCCAATAAATACTTTTCTTTAACGCCTTTAAGTTAGGCATAAGAAGCAAAGAAAGAATCAAGTGTTCTCAAATGAAGAAGCATTAAGACCAAATTTTGTTTTCATAGGAGAAGCAAAAGAAATATTTTCTCTCTTTTTAGGGAAGTGTTCTATACCTTTCTTGAGTGGGAGTTGATATTTGATGGTGCCTTCTTTCATATCAATGATGGCACCAACAGTTCTAAGAAAAGGTCTTCCCAAAGTAATAGGACAAGAAGCATTGTATTCAACATCCAAAACATAGAAATCAACAGGGACATAGGAATTTTTAACCATAATAAGAACATCATTAAGACTCCCCATGAGTTTCTTTTTAACAGTATCATCAAGTGGGACATTCAAATAGCAATCTTCAAGAGGAGGCAAATCAAGCATATCATAAATCCTTCTAGGCATAATAGAAACACTACTATCAAGATCACATAAAGCTTTGAAATCAAAGTCATTCACTTTCATATTAATGATGGGTTCCCAACCATCCTCTTGTTTTATAGGAATAGAAGCTTTATGTTTCATCTTTTCTTCTTTAATCTTTATGAGAGCATCAGTAATGTGTTTTGTAAAGGTCATGTTCATAGCACTAGCATTAGGACTTTTAGCAAGCTTTTGTAGGAACTTAATAACTTGAGAGATATTGCAACCATCAAGATCAAAGTCAAATTTATCATCTAAAGTAGTAGAACTATTACTAGCCTCAACACTAGTGGTGGTGATAGTAGAAACACTAATGTTTCTAGCAATTTCATCTTCTCTTTCCCACTTAGCATGTAATTCAGCTAATAGTCTAACATTTTCATCAATTCTTAGTTGTATGTCATTAGTAGCTGCAAAGGGTTTCTCATTAGTTTCAGGTTTAACAGCCATTTTATTCAAAGTAGATTGAGCTTCAGCTAAAGATGCTATATTTCTTTCAGCATTAGAGAGTTTTTCCTCAATAGTTTTATTGAAAGTAGTTTGTTTACTAATAAACTCTTTAAGCATAACTTCAAGTTCAGAGGGAGCACTCTTATTATTGTTGTAAGAATTTCCATAAGCATTACCATTGTTGGGAGGATATGGCTTATAATTGTTGTTACCAAAATTGTTCCTATAAGCATTATTACCATAAGCATTGTTGCCAAAATTGTTATTTCTTATGAAGTTCACATCAACTTGCTCTTCTTGAGCATCTAAAGAGGCTAAAGGAACATTATTTGGATCAATATGGGCTTTCCCATTAACAAGCATAGACATAATAATATCAATTTTATCACTCAAGGAGGAGGTTTCCTCAACAGAATTTACCTTCTTACCTTGTGGAGCTCTCCCAGTATGCCATTCAGAATAATTAACTATCATATTGTCCAAAAGTTTTGTTACCGCACCCAAAGTGATGGTCATAAAGGTACCTCCTGTAGCAGAATCCAATAGGTTCCTTGAAGAATAGTTCAATCCTGCATAAAAGGTTTGGATGATCATCCAAGCAGTCAGTCCAAGAGTGGGTCAATTCTTTACCAAAGATTTCATTCTTTCCCAAGCTTGAGCAACATGCTCATTATCAAGTTGTTTAAACTTCATTATTTCACTTCTCATGGATATAATCTTAGCAGGAGGATAGTATTTTCCAATATAAGCATCTTTGCACTTAGTCCAAGAATCAATACTATTCCTAGTTAAGGAATTCAACCATTCTTTAGCTTTTCCTCTCAAAGATAAAGGAAACAATTTCAGCTTAATAATATCACCATCTATATCCCTCTGCTTTTGCATCTCACAAAGTTCAACAAAGTTATTTAGATGGGAAGCAGCATCTTCATTACCAATACTAGAAAATTCTTCTCTCATAACAAGATTGAGCAAAGCAGGTTTTATCTCAAAGAAAGTATTTTCAGCCACAGGTGGAGCAATAGGTGTGCTCATAAAATCATTGTTGTTGGTGCTAGTGAAGTCACACAACTTAGTGTTTTCAAGGGTAGTCATTTTTTTTTGGTTTTCAAATAAGAAAGCAAACATGTAAAACTAATTTTTTTTGTGTTTTTGAAGAACAAAACAAGCAAACAAAGCAAACAAAAACTAAGCAAAACAAAAACAACAAACTAAAGAGATTGGTTATGAGGGACTCCCCTTGTGAAGATGTCCTTGACTCCCCGGCAACGGCGCCAGAAAATCGCTTGATGGCTCAATGCACGGTGCCCAGAAAAATGCTTGATGGTGGTGTTGATGTAGAGCTCGCTGGGAACCCCAAGAGGAAGGTATGATGAGCACAACAGCAAGTTTCCCTCAGTTATGAAACCAAGGTTTAATCGAACCAGTAGGAGCAAGGAAACACCCCAAAGGTGTTACTAGCTGAGCTTTGGCAGAGCGCACTACCGGTGCTAGTAGCAACGTGGAGACCTGCACAACACAACCACATAACTTTGTCCCCAACTTGCGATGAGGTTGTCAATCTCACCGTGTTTTGCGGAAAACAAAGGATTAAACGTATCGAATGGAAAGAAGTAAAAGTTTGCAGAAAGTAAACACAAAGTAGTAAACAGTTGTAGATTGTATGTAAAGAAAAGAGGACCGGGATCCATAGTTCACTAGAGGTGGCTCTCCTTAAGATAGATAACATGCTGGGTGAACAAATTACAGCGAGGCAATTGACGAACACCGAGAAAGCAACACATGCATATACTAATCATCTTGACTCCCTTGAGACTTGATTCGGCATTACAACATTATACATAGACCGCCATCCAACTGCATCTATGACTAATAATCCACCTTCATGTTATCATCCGAACCCCCTCCAGTATTAAGTTGCAAGTAACCGATTATTGCTTTACGAACTGCGTGTAAAGTAAACAATACGATTGTTCGATGAACAAAGGATTGTTGTTTTCTCCCTAGTAGCAACAGCACATCTAGTACCTTAGAGATTTCTGTCACTTCCCCAGATTACCAGAGGCATGAACCCACTATCGAGCATAAATACTAACTCTTGGAGTTGCTAGCATCTACTTAGCCAAGATAGCTACTAACAATAGAAAGCATGCAAGATCACAAATAACAAAGACATGATAGAATCAATAATCAATCTGAAATAGCATCTCAATATCCATCGGATCCCCATAAACACAACATGCAGAATTACAAATAAATGATCTTGATCATGAACGGAGCTCACAAGATCTAAACATGAAAGCACAAAGGAGGAGAACCAGCCATCTAGCTACTACATGGATCCGTAGTCCAAGGATGAACTACTCACACATCACACCGGAGGCTTGCATGGTGATGAAGAAGGCCTCCAGGGTGAATTCCCCTCTCTGGCAGGGTGCCGGGAAGAGCTTCAGATCCCTCCCGATCTAGGGATGGAGATGACGGCGCCTACAGACTCTTTCGTGGATTTTTGATCAGGTACTTAGGGTTTTCGTCCTGAGGGTAATATATAGGCGGAAGGAGAGGCCGAGGGGGTGCCGGGAGCGGCCACACCACCCCCTGGCGCAGGCCAGGCCTTGCCACGTGCCGTGGTGGTGGCCCTGGCCCCTCTCCCTCCCTCAGATTCGCACTTGATGACATCCAGAAAAATAGGCACTTTGGCGTTTGTCCCGTCCAATTCCGAGAATATTCATTTTCCGACTTTCCTGGAACCAAAAACAGTAGAAAACAGGTAGCTCGCACTGTGGCTCTTGTTAATTGGTTAGTCCAAGAAATCATAAGAAAAGTACTCCAAAGTTGGAACAAAACACAAGAAAGTTGATAAAACCAAGCATGAAACATAAAAAATTATAGATACATTTGCAATGTATCAGTGGCCTCCTTCTCCTTCTCCTCTGGCCACCACCTCCGACGACCCACTCCTCCTAGCCCTCCTCCAGCCACCAGCCACCACCACCACCACCTCCGGCCAGATCTAGATATGGCCCGGTTTTTTTGAAATTTGAAAAAAACTCCTATGGCGATGCGCCATCGAAATTTGAGATCTGGCCCACCTTTTTTTGAATTTTGGGAAAAAATTCTATGGCGCATATTGGCCATATGCGCCACAGAAATTTGAGATTTTTTTGGCACATTTCAATATGCGCCACAAAAAATAATTATTAGTGGCGACGTATCAGTGGCGCATCAGATATGCACCACTGATAGTGAAAAAAGGTGCGCCACTGATAAGGGGTTTCCTAGTAGTGACACGGCTATTCGAATAGATTTACACTATGCAGAGGTTGTACACTTTACCCACACCAACCGAGTACCCTGCCCTGATCTTCACTGATTGTGGGTCAAGTAACTGATCAAGACTCTTCGGATGCCACTCTAGCATAGGCGCTACCTATGAGTTCTTCCTCTCAACACCGGAATGTCGGGGATCAACGGACCAACCAGAGTGCATTCCGACTCCTCGAGTGTAGGCACTTTCAATGAGAGGCTCATAGTATTGCCTGATCACTCACATGGGTGATCCTGCTTCCTCCAGGTCACTATCTAATAGTTGACCCTTTCTGTAAAGGAAACCTGGAATTAGAGGGAGCTATTCCCTTATAAGTAGTTGTGAGAATTCCCACGCCAGAGTAGCAAACATTAAGTCCATCCATGTCCCATACCAGAGTAATGTGGTTGCACGGGTTAAGTTGTTATAGCTAAAGCTGCAAAGAACCGGGTGCATTTTCGGAAACATTTTTCCTCCTCTTTCTTTCAGCATTTTCTAAAACAAAACCTTTTTCCTTTCTCAAACTTATCTTTGTAGGTCAAATCTCACCAAGGTTTTATCATAAAACATTTTGTAAACTTTTTTGAGGTCTTCCCATCCTCTCGTTTTGCTTCGGCTAAAACGGGGTCTCCAAGGGGGTATGGTGTATTACACCATCTACCATACTAGGGACAAGTAGGTGTAATAGGGGGGTTGTACTTAGTAGTACCATTCTGTAATGGTTTGGAGGAGCCAAGTCACTACTAGAGATAACTCATCATACATTAAAACAATGCAATTTCATAAACAATAGGTAAAACATGCATAAGTAAAATAGTAGGACAATGCTTATGAGAAAGAAGGTGGCTTGCCTACGATGAGCAATATATGTCCCTGGACTTCTCCTTGGAAAACCATAATGTCCAATTATAAACATCTTCATAGGGTCTTTGCTATTATCGCAACAATAATTGTCAAAGAGAGTACATGCAAACAAACAAAGGCCACCATCAACACAAGGCATACAAGAATAATTAAAATATAGCAAACAAACACTCAAAACATTATTCACTTTAGTAGGTTTTGATTAGTTGAGTGCAAAACAATAGGAAAACCCCTATTTCCATTTGTGAGATTTCTTTTATTATTAAAAGGGAAAATAACACCTAAAGAAGGTGTTTGGAACCAAGGCCTGGGTTTTGGTGATATCAATGTACAAAAATGATATCAATAGATAGGTATTGAAGTAACAAGGCCAACAAAAGTGGTTTCACCATTTTTGCAATTTCAATTAATTAGTTATTAATTTTCTATTGGAATAAACCCTAGTTTAGCTGGATAATTCACCAGAAAAGGTTTGGAGCTCAAATAAATTTGTGCTCATAGTATATTATATATCCTTGAGTTTGAGATTTTTGAGAGTTGGAATCAACTCAAAATAATTACCAGAATGCCCTTGGGAAATTCCCAAAGTCAGTTCTGTAGTTATTTTGTCATTTTAACCAAATTAAATCTACAGGGGATATATGAATCCAAGGACACATGTTAGGTATTTCAAATAACTTTCTATAGAAATTGGATTCATCATTTTTGAGGTTGTATAACTACTGGTGTGATTTATTGAGTGGGAAATACCCATGCAGAAGTATTTCAATCACCAAAATTCTATAAACAACTCAATAATTATTTAGCTTATGGATTTAGGTAGGCCTTGCATGGCATGTGTTCTAAGAGTTTGAATCAGGTCAAAAACACCTTTTGGTTTAGCCTAGGGAAATTCCTAAATGCATAAGTGCCTTGTTTTTGTTATTTTTGTTACAGGCAAACTAGGAAGCAAATTAGGGTGAGGCCAAAGTGGCATGCAAGGAATCATATATACCTTGCAGTATACAAAGGTTTCAATTTAAAAAGAGTTATTAAACTCTCTGGAGGATTTATTTTATTTTACATAAAATATACAACTACTGAAGTGGACAAATTTTGGTGCTGCATGTTTAAAAAAACACATGAGCACCTAGCAAAAATCATATCTAGGAATTTCTAGTTACTTTTCATTTTTATTAAGATTTAATTCTAATCAGCTATTTAGCAACATTATGGAAAAAGAAAAGGATTAGGGGGTTCTGTGGGCTGGCATCGACGACAAATGGGCCAGAACAGCGTCGGCCGACCCACTCACAGGCGAGCTTACGTGGGAGAGGAATATGAAGGCCTGCTAGGTGGGCCCCAGCGATCAGTGACATCAGCCGACCGAAGGGGTAAGGGCGAGCGTGGGTCGTTCGATGAAGTGGGTATGGAAGGCTCCCGGCCATCTCCTACCTTCCTCCACTGGGGAATAGGGATGAAACCCTAGAGGCTACACATGAGAGCAAGGAGGCTTACCGGAGGGCGGAGGATAGCGGGGGAGTGCCTGAGGCGACGCGGCGTTCCTTGACGACCTCAGGGAGGTGCGGCACGGTGGGTTTCGGTGCAAAGACGGGTCGCGCGCATCTGCAAGATGGCCGACTTTGGGAGCTCGCCGGAGAAGGCTCGAGGAGGCATGCATGTTGGCAGAGAGGAGCCTAGTGAGATGCAGTGGTCCTTGGGAGTGCATGAGTGATGCATTTTAGTGGAGTTGGGGCTCGGGAGCCTCGAGTTTGCAGGGGGAGCTCGGCTCGACCACAAGCTTGGGTGGTTGTCTCCGTTTACCGGCGACCAAGAGGGAAGACATGGGAACGCCTGTTAGGGAGAGGGAAGCAGGATAAAAGGAGGTGAGAGATCTAGGGAGGTGGAAGTTGAAGGAGATCTTGCTTGCAAGCTTGCAACTGAGAGGGATTCCTCTCCTTCTCCATGGCGAGGCAGAGCTAGGGGAGGGGCTCTGGTGTTCCTGACGAGGTAGGTGGGGGTGATGGAGTAAAAGGAGGCAGAGAGAGGATCTACAAGAGCCACTGGACTATAAACAAATAGGGGGTGGTGTATGGTGGTCTAGGTCCATGGGGATCTTGGGGGAGGAGGGAGGTGGCCATCCATTGGGCAGGGTTGGTGGTGGAGAGGTTCTGGGTGGGGCTCTAGTCGAGAAGAGGGCATAGGGGGATAGGTGGGTACAACAAGAGTATTAATTGACAAAGATTTGCTTGTACCTCACCTTTTCTTCTACTCCAAACATAAATGACAAGATCTAGGCTGAGCTACAGTGGCCAACTATAGTGGTGTCGACCAGCGGGGAGGTGGGGTTGATGTGGTGTTCAAATGGTCAAGTGTGGTGAAGTGGGGGTCATGTCTGGATTTTGAATAATATCAAAATCTGGCCATAATAATAATCATGGATAGTTTTCTATAAAGTTGGTCTTGGGAAGCTGAAGTAATGATGCTGTTAGATTGATATGGTCAAGACAAAACTCTAGGAATGAAAGGGGATTTTTAGAATATTTTAGATCCTTATTATAACAAATATTCAAATATTGATGAATATGTTTTATTTATTTATTTCTAAATATTTTTATTGGATAGAGTGATTTTAAGGTTTGAGGTGGTCCCAAATACCATTTCACATATAGGGGAATTTTAACTGAATTTATTGATGAAGAAAAGTATTTAAAACAATTATTATTTCATTTCTGCCATTTAAGACAATAAGCAAAAAGAAATAATAAAACCCTTCAAAAACATTTATTTTTGAGTGGGAAGGTAGGTATGATATATAGGCCTTGAATATTCCTTAATTTGGAGAAGTGATTTGGCAAAAACCAAACTTTCCTTTATAGATGGAGTTTTGGAGTTTTGTCAAATAAAGCAATTTAATTATTTTTGGGCCATGATAATTATGGAAAGCATTGGGTAAATTTTTATATCCAATGTAGATGATGTCCACAAAGATTATCCATCACTTGGAACCTTGGTTTTTGGAATTAATACTTGATTTTGAAATAAAATGAGAGATAGAGGATCTTAGGCAAGGTTAATTTTATACCTTCAAAACCTTGTTGGATCTTGGAGCTCCCCTTGGGACATGGGATATATGGATGGATAGACCAAGTGATGTAGATCACCATGGTGCAGAGGTTGGAGGTGGATCATGATTGAGCTTTCCTAGGATTGATGCCAGAAATTGAATAAAATAAGGGTGCCATAGCAGATTATCAAGTAGCCTTCAAAACCATGTGAGTTTAGGAAGCACAAAGCTCTAACTGAAACAAGTGAAGAAGGTATTGATAGACCTTCATGAGTAGAGCGCAACCATACCAAGGGTTGGTCAAGAGGAGATAGTATGAGGATGTGAGCTTCTGCTGAAGTAGGGATTTTGATAAGATTTGCAGGAATTATTATTTTCTTACCTGCAAAACCATCAATAACAAGTGGGTTAAAAGATGATCTAGCCAAGGGAAAGAGTGGTCATTGGTAGTAATTAGGATGGTCTATAAGATGGTTCAAGTGGATTTCTAGAAATGCACAAGGGTTGGGACAGAGGGAGTCCCAAAGAAGTGATATTGTTAACAGTTTTCCAAACTTAGTCATATTTGGCAGATTTAGGGTTTTGACTATAATACAAGAGAGGATGATTTTGAGATGATGCTATATTCCAAATCATCATTAACTAGATGAGGATGAAGTGTAGATTGAGTAGGATAGATCCATCATTGATATTGGTCTTCATTGACTTGGAAGCTTCTAGAAGAGGTTAATTTCAGAATTGATCTGGTTAGTGGTTTTAGATCCACCTAGTTGCTATAGATCAGATCCATCTTGATTAAATTGTTTTGGGTTGATACTCTTGGATTAACTAGATGTAGCTCACACTACTTCCTAAGCAAAGAAGTCAAACAACAGATCAACGCAACTCATCTTACAAGCGGAAACCAAACTACTACCATTGATACCTCCAAGCCTAGCTTGAGGTAATGATGGGTATTTTGAAAAGGCTGTGTTTTGAAGTGGATAAGAGTCTCTCGGTATTTCTGCCCAGAGTATAGTTCAAAAGGTTTTGGAGAATCTAGAGGTAAGTGTAGTTGAAAGTTCTATCTTGACAACATAAGGAGATTATATCATATGGATCTCCCTAATTTTGTCAATAGAAGCTACTCCGATAGTTGAGGTTGCAAAGGCATCTTGGCTCAACTTTTGAAAAGCCAGAACATTTGAGAATATGTAAAATGAGCCAAGACAGTTTTGTTAAAGATCTTTTGTTAAGTAATGGTGAGGTAAGGAGTATATCATATATTACCCATTTAGATGCATAAGCATCAACCAGCAAGAAAGCAAACATTGCATCACTAAACAAGAAAAAGTTTTTGTTACCCCTGATTTTTGTATTCTGGACAACAAATTAGGGTTGCTGAAATAGGGATGTTATAGACCTTTCCCCCTTAAAAGAATCTCGTCCCGGGATTCGGGAGAGTAAGGTTAGGGGATTTTGAGTCAGGGTTTGTGCTATGTATTTCTACCATAATAACTTACATATTTCATCCTTGAATGTGGTTACTTTGTCGGTGAAGTTGGACTTTAGTCTTCTTGGATGCACGGGGAGTTGAGCAGGCTTCAGTCCTAATTGCAATGGAGGATCTTCCTTCTGTAAGGATTTACAACATTTCTCTTAAGGGCTTATCATATCCTAGTCATGACTTCGGGTCTAACTCCTGAGGTTACTTCTGATAGATGGTTAGTTTATTTCGTGGGAAAGATGCAGTATTTCCACCTTAGGGTTAAACTAAGGTAACTCGAAGATAACACAGTCCTTCATGCTTGGAATCGTTGGACGATGTTTGAAGGTTATCGCCAACTTTCTATCTGGAGTTGAAGCATTCTGATGTCATCCGCAAACTAGGTTTTATGGGGCTTATATACAACTTTTATTTGTACTTAGCCTATCTGAGTAGTTGAATTAGTGGATCTTCTAGAAGTCTTAGAACTGATGGAGTTAGCGAACCATGGGTCCTTCAGGTGGGTCTTCAGCTGAAGTAGTAGAAGGGCTTCATAATATCTTCCGTTAGTTTCTCATATGCTAACTCGTGAGATGATGCTTGGCAAAAAGACATTAGGTCTGGAAATCTTTCTGAAGTATCTTCCGGTAAACGGTTTTATGGGATTGAGTGGAAAGACAAAGTCTTTCCATCTTAGAGCTTTACTAATGTTCATCGAGACTAGTTTAGATCTCCTGTATTTGTTTTGAGGTCTTCGAGTGATGTCCTATTGCGAGAAACCTTGTCGGGATGGTTTCCTAAGGAAGCTTATGGAGTTAGCTCTGGGCAAGTTATTGGTTAACAACTCTTCTTGCTAGTCTTTCGTTAGAGTAGAGTCATCCATCTTCAGAGGAGTTGTATTCACATGAACTCTTTGTGGTGCTTTTTCTCACTGGCGGAGTAGCTTCGTTGTCTTCATGCATCCATGACTTCAGGGTTTTTCAGAGTATTTTAGCCATCTATGGGTTCACGTCCCGTTAGTGCGAAGGATTGACTAAAATAGTTAGTTATCTGGGGCTATCGGAAGCTGTAGTATGTTGAAGTTTAGTGTAGCCAGGTCTTCACTTCTTGTTTTGGTTGGCATTTCTGGTGGTTTCTTGTGGATGGTGGGGATCCTTCGGTGGAGGACTTCTGGCTTCAATGGGATTCTTTATGTTGTCTACAGGTGAGTACTTGGCATGAAGTGGTAGCGAAAAGTGTTGGGAATTGAGTTTGACGAAGTAGGCCATCATGCCGAGGAGAAATATTCAAGGGGTTTTATCTTGATGATGCCAAGTCCTGGTTCTTGGGGCACTCTTGATCTCTGAATATCGTGTCTAAGTGATGTCGGAAATCCATCAAGCAATATCTCAAAGGTCTCCCAAGAACCCTGCAATCCTCTCCGGCTTTGCAATGTAGCCGGAGATTCCTTGATTCTTTGTTTCCAGAGTCGGATAGTCCCCGTCTTCGATGGAATCTTTGGATGTGACCCTTCACTGCAACTGTCAGGAGGATGGCATAGGGTACAACCTATGTTACCTCGAAACTCGCAGAAATAGAGAATTAATCATCAGCTACATTCACGCGCGCGAAATCCGAAAAGGCGAAGTGGAAAAAGACGGAGGACATGGCGAAATTACCGTTCACGTTCACTTCCACGTTGGCAACGTTCCATCCATCAGATCTCTTTGCATGAATCTTGATGCGAGGCTTATATATTTCCACCGCGATCAATTTATTTCTCTTTTAACCGCATTCTCTTTCCAGTCTTCGTCTTCCTCCTGCCGCGTGACCGTGCGAGATTTTCTGCGAAAACCCTAGCCAGAGCCCTTCTTCCTCCACCTCCTCCTCATCATAGTGGCTTCTAGAAGCTTCATCCCTTCATCGGTGGAAGTTCTCGAGGCTACACTGGAGCCAACCTAAGGAATGACCGTCCTGCCGGAGGGGGTGGTCGTTCCTGTCTCCGTAGTGAGGGAATCCACCGGCGATGACCAAGAACGAGTGGCGCCCGAAGCCGCTGAAGGAGAAAACGACTCCCACAAGGGGGTGTGGAGAGGCTTTGATCTCTCCACCGAAGATCTGCAGGAGCTGGTCACCGAGGGGTATCTCCCTGTGGCGGAGGAGTTAGTCTGGCGGGCGGTGCCGGTCGGCGAGGTGGTCCCTTCTCATCAACTCGGAGAGAAGGTGTACCTCAAATCTCAGCTGGTACGTGGCGTAAGTCTACTAGTCTCCGACTTCTTCTTGGATGTCTTCCGGCACTTTCGGGTACTTCCCCACAATCTCTCTCCCAACAACATTCTGGTCCTTAGCAACTTTGTAGCTATGTGCGAAGGATTCCTAGGCATAAAACCTAGATTAGATCTGTTCGTGTACTTCTTTACCATCAAGAGAGAATCTATAGAGTCCAAGGATGAAATGGGGATCTACAGAACCATTAGCTTTAAGATTCGGCCTAGCCGGTTCTATCCCAACATCGCTGGGCATGATTTCTGCAAGAACTGGCAGCGCATGTACTTTTACGGTCTAGATATCCCTCTGCCTGACCGCTTTGAGACCTACCCCGACTTCGTCAATGGAGCTACCACCAAAGTGCCCGCATGGTGGACCCCAACCTCCCTTCCCTCTGATGACGAAGCCAATCGTGCCATAACACGGATTGAATGGCTCATAGATGGAGGTTTGACGGGCTTGGATCTGGCCATGTGCTGGTTCGTTAGGCGGATCTAGCCTCTGCAACACCGTGCCGAGTTGATGTGCAAATATACTCAAGACAGGAGGGATCCCATGCGTATTCTGCGGGATAACTTCTATACTGACTCCACAAACTCCGGCTTAAGGACATCGTCAAGGTGAAGGACAAGAAGCGGGGCTTCAAGATCACCTATGACATGTTCGATTGTGGTACATGCCCAGAGGTAGCTTATGTTTCCTTTGTTGCCCGTTACATGCTCTAAGGTTTTTCTGACTTGAAGTTGTCAGTCTAACACTCTTCTGTATCCCAGCTGGCGACCTTGGCGGCGGATCAAATGGCCTCCCAGGTCTATGATCCAAAGCTGAAGGATATCCAGGTGCTGTCCGACGATGATGCTCCCAAGGATCAACCAGCTCCGGCAGCACGAAAGCGGAAGAGCTCCACCTCTAACGCTGCTGCCGAGCGAAAGAAGAAGAAAACATAGAGTGGAGTCTCCAAACGTTCCACTGCCGCCTTAGAGGCGGAGAAGAAGAAGAAATCCACCGGCATTCCCCTCACCAAGGCTCCTGCCGTGGAGTAAGTACTTTCATTCTCCGGCTTGTATTTTTCAGCTCATACCTTTTTTCAACTCTTGTACTTATACTTTGTACATTTCAGGAGGAAAGACAGTGTTAGTTTGAATTGATCCTCCAAAGATGTTGGAGGGTCAAAAAACATTCCTGATATGCTGACCAAGGATTTGTCTGCCAAGTCCTCTCCCGCCACTGCTCCCCCTACTCCTGCCGCCAAGCCTTCTGCTAGCCCCACTGGGCCTTCATCTCTCGTCATCCTTGAGATCTCCTCCATGGAGACAGATGTTAATCTAGTACTTGATTTCTCAGGTTTTGTCGAGGCAGATGTTGCTCCCAGCAGCCAGGCGACGCAGGAGAGCACCTCCTCTAAAGTGGCCGAAGCTCTGGCTAAGGATGCCACCAAGAAAGGGAAGGAAGTGGTGGAAGAGGTGAACGTGGAGGCAACGATCGAGGCGGGAGCTTCCTAGCCATCACCTGACTTGTAGGTGCAACAGATGGCTAGGGCTTCATCCATGCCTCCGGCTTCAACCTCTCCATTGGCTGCGACTCCTCCGACGCTGAGCCTCGATGACCTCATCAAGCAAGCCGATGTGATTTATAAGAATGCCCGTATCTTCCAGGATTCTTATGCTCATATGGCCAACAATCTTAAGATCATTGCCATCATAAGTACTTTGAACTTCACTTCTTTTATTTGTGTAATATATCCCACTATAGCCCCCCAACTCTTAGGAGGATAAACCAATAGTTATTGGCCCGGGTGCTCCAAAGAACTAAGTGTAGAACTTGTCCATGTAGCCCCCGAGTGTTTAATTGAAACTGTATAGTTCCGACTAGATGCTCTAGAGAAACTAACTTGTTTTAAAATCATGTACTATAGCCCCTGAGCATTTAGTTGAAACTTGGATAGTTCTGACTAGATGATCTAGAGAAACTAAGCATGTTAACATCTTGTGCAGAATGAGAATAAATGGAGGATATCCGCCAATGAGAGGTTTGCTGCTCTGCGGAAGGAACTGGACATTGAATAGGGTAAAACCAAATTCCTGAAGGAACAGATCAAAAATAGCCAGAGTCTGTTTCCTACAATAGCTCCTTGCTTTTCTCATTGAATTATTTCTTCCGTCTTGTTATAGCACTTTCTGATTTCCGTCTTACAGAGCCATTGCCAAGTGCAAGAGCATCATCGAGCAGTCCAAGCATATCCAGGAGCTCGATGATGAGAACAAAATTCTGAAGAAGGACCTGGCTGATGCCATCAAGGGCCATGCAGCAACGATGAAGGTGATGCAAGAGTCTGTTGATGCCGATATGCAGCGCCTAAAGGACGAAATTGCATAACTCAAAGATCAAAACCAAGCTGCCAAAGAGCAGAATGCTAGGAATCTTGACATGTTCAAGACAGTTCAGCAGGAGCGTGATGTCTTGGCGGAGACATGCAAGCAAGCAGAAACGAGCATCTTCAGTAACCTTTCTCCGTCTTGGTAATTTTTTTGTAAGTTGGACAACCATTTGATTTGTTTATACTCATGGTCTTGTATTTTGTGCAAACCACCTCTCCCATTGGCTTAGCCAACTTGGGTGAGGGTGCTCTAGACCCCAAGGAACGCATGATTCTTGCCAGGCAACTTCGTCAGCACCGCCATTACCCAAGCCAAGGAGATAGCTCAACCTCTAGGCATCAACATCAAGGCGGCAGACTCAGTGGCCAAGTTCGCGGAAATCCTGCGTCGAGCCCCTGAGAAAGTCATGGACTGGAAAGCCTCTTGCATCCGAGCTAGTGCTAGGATGACCCTGTCCTTGGTCAAGGCACACTATGACAATGCCGACATCGACTTGGTAACCTCCGGCATGCCCAAGATGGACGAGGAAGAGCAAGAGATCGATAGCGATGCTATTTGAAATTCCCTCGCCAGCTTCGACACCAGAGTTGCCAAGATGGTCAAGGCGGATGTCTTCATGCCTGCTGAGATCCTCGACAAAGACATGGCTTCTTCTGAGTCTAGCCCCTCTCCTTCAGAGTCTGACGATCTCTCTCGGCCTGGCTCTCCTGATGATGCCACCACGAAGCCCCCTGCAGCAGAGCCATGAATAACAATGTTTGTATTAAATGTTTCTCTGCAATGTGTATGCGGAAAAAACTTATGTTTGGCTAAGGCGGAAAACCTTGTATTCAAGCTTCCTGCAACTTAACTGTTTCTAGCATGTGTATATATTTTTTAAGCAAGTGCTGGCTTATCCATTATTCTGGTTCGTATGCTTGACCTTTCGTGAGATGGAAGACTCGTAGCGCAGAACTATGCTCTCAGGTGATGATGCTTAATAGCACTGTCAAGAACCCAAGAACAAAATCGCCGGGTTTGAGTGCCGAAAATTCACTGCTCCGGAATCCACATAAAAACTTTAGAAAACGTGTAGACCAGAAAACTTAAGCTAATGCCCGTAGGCGGAATTTTCACAAGTGCAAATGCAAACTTGTGCATAAAGGGTTTATATGATCCAAAAATGAACAACTAAAGGAGGTAAAAGACTCAAAAAATATCAGTGAACCAAAGGCTTTATTTCATTGATCATATAAGAAACTTATTACATAATATAAATGTGCTAAGCGTAAAAGGGACGTAGTTGTGCTATGTTCCATGGCCGATCTATCTCCGAGGTAATCATCATCGGAGTCACGCTGCTTGCGTTTGCGATTTTTTGGCCTATATTTCAACTCATGAATATCAACGAGGTAATAGGAACCATTGAGCAATGCTTTTCTTATGACAAACGGTCCTTCCCAAGGCGGGGATAGTTTGTGTGATTTCTCCTGCTTGAGTCGTAGCACCAGATCTTCCTCTTTAAATGAGCGATGCTTACGCGGCGACTATGGTAGCCACGCAGCTTCTTCTGGTAGATGTTGGATCTCTGGCATGACATCATGTGCTCTTCTTCAAGTAGGTCCACAGATAGTCGTCTAGATTCTTCAGCGTCATCCTCCTTGTAGGCTGAAACTCTTGGTGCATCGTGGAGGATGTCGGATGGGAGGACTGCTTCTGCTCCATAAACCATGAAGAAAGGAGTTAAGCCGGTGGATATGTTGGGTGTTGTTCGTAAACTCCACAAGACAGATGGTAGTTCCTCCACCTAGGCTCCAGCTACTCTACACAGCGGTGCCTCTGAGTGTCGCTTGATTCCGTGAAGAATTAGTCCATTGGCCCTTTCAACTTGCCCATTTGACTATGAGTGTGCCACATATGCTTGGTCAAGGCGGATTCCTTTATCATGACAGTACTCCTCAACTTCTCTGAGAGATAAATTTCTACCATTGTCGGTGATGATGCTATGTGGGAGACCAAATCTCACCACTAGATCCCGGACAAATTTTAGGGCTGTTGCCCCATCAAGCTTTCTAATGGGTTTAGCTTCAATCCATTTTGTGAATTTGTCCACTGCTACTAGCAAGTGTGTGAATCCACAGGGTGCTTTCTGCAAAGGCCCCAACATGTCCAGCCCCCAGACTGCAAACGACCAAGTTATTGGTATTGTTTATAGTTCTTCAGTTGGAACACTTGGTTGTCTTGCATAAAACTAACACCCAAGACATGTTTGTACCAACTTGTCAGCGTCCGCCTTGGCAGTTATCCAGTAGAATCCTTGTCGAAGGCCTTAGCCACCAACGATCATGGAGCGGCATGGTGCCCACAATCTCTAAGATATATTTCTCTAAGGATTTCAATACCTTGTCGTTGGGAGACACATCGAAGGAAAACTCCTTCGATACTTCTTTTATATAGCTGGCCATCAATGACGTAGCCTTTTGCTTTGTGTACTATTTGCCAGCTTTCAACTTCGTCGACAGGCAAAGTTCTATCTTGTAGATAATCCATGAACTATTTCATCCAAGCCGGAGAGGTCACTGTTACTGTATTAACAAATGAACCCACTCTATCTGGGTTGTCGGGGTCTGCTCCTTTCATGAATGGAGTCCGTAAATGTTCCAGGAAAACGCCTGGCGAAATTGGTCGACGAGCTGATCCAAGCTTTGACAGCAGATCTGCCGCCTCATTCTCCTCCCTTTTGACGTACTTGACTTCATAGTCGTCGAAGCACTTGGATATTTCGTCTACTTCGTCTCGATATGCTGCCATCATAGGGTTCCACACGTTCCTGGTGCTAGCTACTTGCTGGGCAACAAAGTCAGAATCTCGAGAGCAAACTATGTGCTTGATGCCAATATCTTTGGCTACGCGAAGTCCGTAAGTGAGGGCCTCATACTCCGACATGTTATTGGTAGTGTTGAAGTGGATCTACAGGACGTATTGCAACTTTTCTCCTGTTGGTGATTGCAATAATACACCAGCCCCAAGCCATTGAGTAACTTCGATCCGTCAAAGTGCATGACCCAATACTCTAGCTTTGGCACAAGAGTGTCTTCTGACAACTCTGTCCAATCTGCAAGAAAATCCTCTAATGCCGGTGATTTGATAGCGTCGCTTTGTTTGTAGGTGATGTTGAAGGCGGCAAGTTCAATGCCCCACTTTGCCACTCTCCCTGTAGCGTCGCTGTTGTTGATGAAGTCGAACAATGGAGCTTTGCTCACTACTATGATTGGGTGCTCCTGGAAATAATGCCTTAGCTTACGTGAAGCAAGGAAAACTCCATAAGCTATCTTCTGGTAGTGCATGTAATGCTGCTTGGATTCTGTCAAGACCTCGCTTACATAGTAAACGGGTCGCTGAACTCCGTACTCGTGCGTTGGTTCCTTGCGCTCCACCACGATGACGATGCTGATTACTCGGTTGGTTACCGCCATGTAAACTAACATAGGCTCCCTTGGCACCGGTGCTGCAAGTATTGGTGGGGAGGAGAGTATTCTCTTCAACTCCTGAAGTGCTGCATCAGCTTCATCCGTCCATGTGAATTTGTC
This sequence comes from Avena insularis, assembly GCA_023614405.1. NCBI lineage: Eukaryota > Viridiplantae > Streptophyta > Magnoliopsida > Poales > Poaceae > Avena > Avena insularis. Next base: position 252,108,716 of record CM042696.1, read on the forward strand.
TGCCTTCTTGAGCAAGTTGTAGAGCAACATAGGCTTCTCACCAAGTCGGCTGATGAACCAGCTTACTACTGCAACACAGCCTGTCAGCCTTTGTATGTCCTTTAGGCATGTCGGGCATTTGATGTCGAAGATGGCCTTGATTTTCCTTGGGTTCACCTCGATTCCGTGATGCGAAACAATGAAGCCCAACTGTTTGCCGGAGGGTACCCGAAGACACACTTCTTGGGTTTCAGCATCATGTTGTATTTCCGGCTATAAGATCATTTGATTTCTTTGACATTACCACGATGTTGTCCATGTAAGTGTGTACATTGCGACCTAATTGGTCGTGTAGGAAACATTGCATTGTCCACTGGTACGTAGCACCGTCGTTTTTCAACCCAAAGTGCATCGTGACGTAGCAATACGTGCCTTAGGGTGTGCTGAACGAAGTGGCCAATTGGTCCGACTTTCGCATCCGGATCTGGTGGTATCCTGTATAGGCATCAAGAAAACACAAAAGTTCCGACCCAGCCGTCAAGTCAATGACTTGGTCAATGCGAGGCAAAGCGAATGGATTCTTTAGACACGCTTTGTTCAAGCCGGTATAATCAACGCACATTCTTAATTCATTGGTTCCCTTTTTGGGGACAAGTACAGGATTTTCCACCCATCGGGTGTGAATAACTTCTCGGATAAATCCAGCCTTAAGTAACCTAGCTATTTCTTTGCCTATAGCCCTCGTCTTTCATCACCAAAGCATCGTAGAGGTTGCTTCACCGGTTTGGCATTAGGATCAATATTCAAGCTGTGCTCGGCAAGTTCCCTAGGTACAGCTTTCATGTTGGCAGGTTGCCATGCAAAGATGTCCCTATTCTCACGGAGGAACTCGATGAGCATGCTTTCCTATTTGGGATCCAGGTCCGTGCTAATGGCGGTGGCCATGGAGGAATCACCTTCGACAATCTCCACCTGCTTGGTTTTGATGGTGGCCTTGAAAGCGGGTTCGGCAGTAGTAATCTGCTTCTTCGAAGCCAGCATCTCTAAGGCATCGACCTGGTTCTGGATCTCCCTGAACTCTTCACAGTAGTGGACTGCTTCAGCGAAGGCGGCTTCACTGAGCTTGCACTCTCGTGCCTTAGTGAAGCTTCCGTCAATGGTGATAACGCCATTTGGTCCAGGAATCTTGAGCTTGTTGTAGACAAAGCATGGCCTTGCGAGGAAGGAGTGGAAGATGTCATGTCCAAAGATGACGTGGTACATGCCCTTGAAGGGCACCACTTCAAAGGTCATGCGTTCTTGGCGGTAATTGTTGACATCGCCAAAAGCCCGGGGACAACCCCATGGAACAAGGTGTTACTCTTCCTTAGCTAGGTCTTCATGAAGTTCATCTTGTGCAGTGTATCCAAGTACATGATGGTGATGCTGCTTCCACTGTCCACGAGGCACTTGGTGAACTCCGTGCCGTCAATCAGAGGGTTGATGACCATGGCATACTGGTTCTCTGTTGGGATAAGTTCTAGGTGATCCTTCCTATCCCAAGTAATTGGAACTTCCGACCACCTAACGTACTAGGGAACCGGAGGGAGGGTAGCCATCAGTATCCTCAGAGAGGTTTTCTTGGCCCGGACGGTTAGGGTGCCAAGGAAGGTGTGGTAACATGGAGCCTTCTTTTCGAAGGGATTTTTCCATTTATTATCTCCCTTGTCGGAAGATTTTTTGGGTCCAGGTCTTCGTCCATATCACTTGATTCCTTGGGCTCTTGCTCCTTTTTCTTCCCTTTGCCCTTTCCACGGGGTCTGTTCTTCTGACTTTGCTTGTTGCCGGACTTAGGGTCCTCCTTGAGATCGTTGAGAAACTTGCATTGGTGGTTGGTGTGGGTGGATTTGCCATTTGTGTCAAGGTGGACGAAACATGACATATCTCGGTACTCTTAAATGCGTTGGGGAACACGGGCAATCGAGGGTGTATCGTCACTCCTTCATGCCAAGCCCCTGGCCACATCCACGCTGGCTGGCATTACCTCTGCCAGTGAACGTTGCAACGACCATGTCGACTGCTTGCTTTTCTTCGGGCGGACTCTTCCGCTTGGTATTGTTGTTCATCCTGGCCTAGGTAGGGATTGCTATTGCCGACAAAGATCCACGCACGTCGTCCTCAACAACGGGGAATTCGCTAGCCATGGTGATCATTGTGTTGATGTTGAGCTCATTGTTGTCTTGGTTGCGCTTCAACGTATGCCAGAGCAAAGTTCCCTTTTCCAGACCATCAATGAAGGCGGCCATAGCGGTCTGTCATGTACCCCTGCGCAGGAATTTTTCATGTCCAGCCAGCGAGAGAGGTAGGCACGAGAGGTTTCATCTTTTCTTGCACACACCGCTGTAGGTCTCCGATAGTGCAGGGACGTTTTTACGTACCCTCGAAATTCTTGGTGAACATTGCATGCATGTCCAACCAATTGCATATTGATTTCTCTGGTAAGTCGTCGATCAATTGTCGGGTGGTGCTGGTCAACATGAGTGGGAGGTACTTGACAGTGACATTGGGGTTTCCCTCTGCGATGTGGATCGCTTTGCTGTAGTCCTACAACCACGTTGTTGGCCTGGCAGTGCTGTTGTATGGCTTGATTGTCTTGTCTATCCGGAGGACCTTGGGGTAAGTTGTGGCTCGTACCACTGGTCCGAAACAACGTGGCCTAAGGTATGGGAGCTCCCAAGCTTCTTGGATCTTGTCCAACCATGTACGTGCATCGTATGGCTCTAGCTGCTTCCCTTTTTTGTCATGAGGAGGGGAGTTGTGACATGATCTATGGGATCCGCCATGTCCTCCGCCATGATGGCTGCTAGGTGGTGATGGTGGCAGTGGAGGCGATGGGTTAGCTCTCTTGTTGTGCCCCTCCTGTGATTCCTCACGCTTGTCGCGGTTACTTGTCTGATGTGGCGGCTCCTTGTGGGACCTGCTCCTTTGTCCTTCATTGCCGCTACGCTCTCTGGCATGCCGAGGCTGCTCGCCCTGGTCGCGTATAGCGATGCGGGGCTGGGGCCGCATTGGAGGTGGCATGCTTGTGTGGTGGCACGGTTCTGGTTCTTCATGACACCGAGATGGTGGAGGTGGCGACCGGCGGGGACAAGCCTTTTCTCCGTGGTCAGAGGATATGGGAATGGCATCAGTCCTCGCGTGTGCCTCTCTCTGTCTTCGCTCTATGGATCCTCTATGGGATCCCTCGTCACGGGGAGATTTTGGCATTCTGCGGCTGTTCAGGGTTGACTGACAATGCTCGGGGTTGGACTCAAGCCTCTTCGAGGTAGCCTTTTCCTGTTGCTTGCATGCCTTAGCGATAAGGTCGTACACCTGAGCAACTGCTTCTGGCGACCTGTCCTTCTCCAGGAGGGTCTTGGCAACGGCGATGTTGAGGGCGGGAGTTGGCATGACCTGCCTTCCCTCTGAATCAATATACGGGGTGGCTTTTGTCAGCTTATATCCGTTATATCCAAACATTCACCGAACGCCGGGATCTTCGACGACGTGAGATGGTACCTTCTTTGTCTTTGGCTTTAACAACAATTGCTTGTATTCAGCCTCCATAACTCTTACCGCCTTGATGGATTGTTGCGCCTTAGCCATGTCTTCGTCTAGCTTAGAGCCCTGCTCCGTGATGCATTTGGCCTCCGCCAAGATTTCCGCAAGCTTCTCATCAAGCTTCGTAACGCCCCGAATATGGGCGACGGTGATTGGTTCAACGAGAAGTGCGTTGTAGATTGCTTTGTCGGCGGGATGATACGTTGCTAACGTATCTATAATTTTTGATGTTCCATGCTTGGTTTTTATCTACTTTCTTATGTTTTGTCCACACTTTTGAGTACTTTTATACACTTTCTTGCACTAACCTATTAACAAGATGCCAGAGTGCAAGTTGCCTGGTTACTGCTGTTTTTGGTTCTAGGAAAGTCAGAAAATGAATATTCACGGAATTATACGGGACAAAAGCCAAAGTCAATATTGCACCAAGGGGGACACGGAGCCAGAATACGAGACAGAGAGGGGCCAGAGGTCCGCCACACCACCTGGCCGTGCAGCCAGGCTTGGCCCGCGCTAGGGGGTGGTGTGGCCACCTAGGGCACCCTCTCGGCCTCCCCTTCCGACTATAAGATGCCTCCGATACAGAAACCCTAAGTACCTGATCAATATTCCACGAAAGAGTCTGTAGCCACCGTCATCTCCATCCCTAGACCGGGAGGGATCTGAAGCTCTTCCCGGCACCCTGCCGGAGAGGGGAATTCACCCTGGAGGCCTTCTTCATCATCATGCAAGCCTCCGGTGTGATACGTGAGTAGTTCGTCCTTGGACTACGGGTCCATGTAGTAGCTAGATGGTTGGTTCTTCTCCTTTGTGCTATCATGTTTAGATCTTGTGAGCTCCATTCATGATCAATATCATCTATTTGTAATCCTACATGTTGTGTTTGCGGGGATCCGATGGATATTAAAATGCTATTTCAGATTGATTATTGATTCTATCATGTCTTTGTTATTTGTGATCTTGCATGCTCTCCGTTGTTAGTAGATATCTTGGCCGAGTAGATGCTAGCAACTCCAAGAGGGAGTGTTTATGATCGATAGTGGGTTCATGCCTCTAGTAAATTGGGGAAGTGAGGGAAATCTCTAAGGTACTAGATGTGTTGTTGCTACTAGGGAGAAAACAGCAATCCTTTGTTCATAGAACAATCGTATTGTTTACTTTACACACAATGCGTAATGCAATTATCTGTTGCTTGCAACTTAATATTGGAGGGGGTTTGGATTGATAACCTGAAGGTGGATTATTAGTCATAGCTGCAGTTATGTTCTATGTATAATGTTGTAATGCCCAATCAAATCTTATAGGAGCCAAGATGATTAGTATATGCATGTATGCTTTCTCGATGTTTGTCAATTGCCCCGCTGTAATTTGTTCACCCAACATGTCATCTATCTTAAGGAGAACCACCACTAGTGAACTATGGACCCCAGTCCTTTCTTTTACCATAAATCTACAACTGTTTACAACTTTCTATTTACTTTTTGCAAGCTTTTACTTTCTTCCACACAATACGTTTAATCCTTTGTTTTCAGCAAAACCGGTGAGATTGACAACCTCACTGTAAGAAGGGGACAAAGTTCTGTGGTTGTGTTGTGCAGGATTCCAAGTTGGAAACAACACCTTGGAGGTGTTTCCTTTCTCCTACTGGTTCGATAACCTTGGTTTCATAACTGAGGGAAACTTACTATTGTGCTCATCATACCTTCCTCCTAGGGTTATGTAGGGAATATGCCCGAGAGGCAATAATAAAGTGGTTATTATCTTAATCCATGTTTATGATAAATGTTTATTTTACATGCTAGAATTGTATTGATCGGAAACATCAATACATGTGTGTTTAATAAACAAAAAGGGTTCCTAGTTATGCCTCTCTTATAGACTAGCTTGTTGATTAACAAGATGATCAAGGTTTCCTGATCATGGACATTGGATGTTGTTAATAACAAGGTCACACCATTGGCGGAATGATGTGATGAACATTCATCCGAAGTATAACATTACGATCAAAGTCATTATGTTTATATTGCTATAATATCATACGAAGTAATCTTTATCCTTAGACCATGAGATCATGTTAATTGCTAACACCGAAAGAGTATCTTGATAACATCAAACGTCACACCGTAACAGGGTGACTATAAAGGTGGGTTCAGTCCTACGAAGGTGTTATGTTGAGGCTCATGGATCAAGAGTGGGATTTGTCCATCCCGATGACGGATAGATATACTCTGGGCCCTCTCGGTGATATCACATTGAAATAGCTTGCAAGCAAGTGATGTGATCACTAGAATGTTATATCACGGGAACGAGAAAAGAGTGCATGTCGGTAACGAGATCAAACTAGGTATGGAGATACCGATGGTCGAATCTCGGACATGTAATATATCGAGAGACAAAGGGATTTAGTTACAAGCGTTAAAAGTTCTCACGATCACAGAAGTCATCGTTGAATGTGTAGGAGTCAGTATGGATCTCCAGGTCCCGCTACTGATTATTGATCGGAGAGGGGTCTCGATCATGTCTGCATTATTCGCGAACCATAGGGTGACACACTTAAGGGATACCGACACCATTTGGAGCAAATATGTTTCAGATAAAGATTTAAGAAAGCGCTGGAATTATTTCAATAGACATCGAAACTGTTTCGGGTGAAATTGCTGAAATTGGTTCTGCATGTAATATTGAAATGTTGTAGGGGGTTTTATGTGAATGTTTGTTAATTAAAGTAATTAACAAAATTCTGAATAAAAATAATAAAAGAGTTTTATTAAATGAGAGAGCATTAAATTTGGAGAAATTTAATGCATTTAAAGTGGAGACTTTAAAAGAGAATGTGAAGAGGCATTTTAATGTGGAGGGGTTACCACCACATGAATGGAGGAGGTGAAGAGGCACCTCCTCCATGCGCCGGCCATGAAGGAGGGGCACCCCCCCTCCTCCTATAAAAGGCCACCCTCTCCTCACTTCTCACACACACCTCCTTGTGAAGGATCTCTCTCCCCCTCTAGTATTATTTCCCTATGGTCTCGGATTAGCGAGATACATGTTCCCGGTGGCTTTATCTAGAAAGGAGTTGCTGCTTCCGCTGCTTTTCTAGAGCGAGGGACGGAGGTTGTTGGGGAAAGCGGACGTGTGTGCGATCACGGATGCACCACTGCTTTGCGGTGCTGGACTTGGTGGTGCTGGAGCTGGTTCTGAAGGACGTGCTGGAGCCGGACCTGCTCGGACTTCCTCACGATCTTGAGATCGGCAAGTGTACAACTACATCAACCACGAGTTCCTACTCGTTAACAAAACTCGTTGTCTTCGAGGGTAAGTTCTTGTTGGATGTATGTCCACCCGTTGCTTTGTACCTAGTAGATAGATCTTGGCGTGTAGTTCACACCGTAGGAAATTTTTTGTTTTCTATGTCATAACCCAACAAAGTGGTATCAGAGCCTGATCTATGCGTAGGTGCTTAGCACGGGTAGTACACATATGTTGATATGTGGGCGATGATGATCATGTTATTGCATCTTATATGTATTTTGGATATTGGTGGCATAGTGGGATGAAGCAGCCCGGACCAACCTTACATGTCATCGTACATGAGACCGGTTCCACGACTGACATGCAACTAGTTTTGCATAAGTGGCTGGCGGGTGTCTGTCTCTCCTACTATAGTCAATATCTAATTTACAATGAGTTGCTAATAACTTGGTTATCCTCGTTGTGGTTCATGTTCGTAGGTAAGAACGGTTCTATCTCCGAAATCCCCAAGCCACGTAAAACTTGCAATTGATAAATTAGAGGCGCCTAGTTTAGATCGTTGATGGGCTTGTGTATTGATATGGTATTGTTGTAAGTAGATGTATGATAGATACTCTTACAACACACTCAACGTGTAAGTTCCATAGACCTTGGCCTTACACACAAAGGAATGATAGAGATCATACCACGATTCAAGTGATAGAGATAAAATGCATGGACCATATCATCTCACTTTACACATTAGATATTAGCATCTTATATTGCTAGTTTGGCACTTTCTGTAGCATTGTAAGATGATCCCTCTTTTAGATATCAAGGTAAAAATGTGTTCTTCCTTAAGTATGCACCGTTTTGTGGATCGTATTTCGAGACATCACGTGATGATCGGGTGTACTCGACTCTACACTTTCATACAAACGGGTGTAAGATAGTTTTACACAAGCGAATACTAAGGTTCTTACTTGGCGAGCCTAGCATGTAAATACATGGCCTCGGAACACGGACCGAAAGGTTAAGCATGAGTCATATAGTTGATGTGATGACCATATTGATGCTCGCCTTTGAAGCTACACCGAATCACGTGATGATTGGACTTGGTGTAGTGGATTTGGTTCATGTAATCACCAAAAAGGCACGAGGGATGTCGTTTTTGAGTGGGAGTTCATTTCTAATTTGGATTAGTCGAACCAAATTTGTCATAAATTAAATCAAATTGAATTTGCATAGTTTATTGTAGTCATTGGCATTCGTTTTCTACCTTATGCTTAGTTTTTATTTGAGATAATAGAACTATAGAATTCTGGATATTTACTTTACGAACTGGTATTGTATTGTTTTGAATGTCAATTTAAAGTTTATAAGTCCTATTGCAAACTTTCAGCAAACTCTATTTACTCCATGAAGTTTAATAAGTAGTATTAAATCAAGAGTAAGAATTCCAATGTTAGTATCTAAAGTATCATGTTTGCCTCCATGATTATTGATATTCAAAAAGTTGTTTTAATATCAAGATTATATTGGAGCTAGAAATTGTTTTAGAAACCATCATGTGTGAAAGATATTGTGATATCTGAAACAATGTTTTTTGGTTGCATTATGATAGAGTATAATTTAGCAAAATACATGTTCTCATATTGTATGAGAATTTATGAAGGATGGAGATGCTAGGCATCCGAATCTACCAAAAAGGTTTTGGGAACTGATATTATACTCGCGATTCTTCCTTATGGGCTATAGTAGCTTGATCATGAAAGTTGTCATGATAAGGATGAATAGAAGATGTAAGTAAAATGTTTACTACACTAATAGATTACTAAAGAATGGATTTTTGAAAGAACACCAAACATTTGATGATGGTGATCCACTTCAAAGTGCAAGTCCAAAGGTATTAGTAGTTGACTATATACGCTTTGTACCATGTGTCATGTTGATGACACCACTATTGATGTTGATAGATTCTTTTAAAATAAAAAGGAATTGCTGAAAGAGAATCTATAAAATATTTGGCAGAAAATAAAAGGTTGGAGATGTCCAACTTAGGTATATAGAAGATATACATGTTATGGCTATATTCCTTGCTTGTTAAACAATGTGGTTCTTAGGTATTGGATACCAGTATTGGATACCGAATTGGTTGGTATGAAGTGTCATACAGGACAACGCAATTCATGAACTACAATGGCCTAAGTAACCAGCAATAGAATGAGTGATGATGTTCATCGAAAACAAATAAAGTGTTATTGTGCTTTTCCTTGTCGTCAAACCTAGCCTTCAAGATTTGTTTTAATAATTGTTATTTTGTTCTGGTATTACGAGAACAATGGTTGTTCAAATAATTACCGTATTCCATAAAGGATGGATGAACTTTTACAAGTCTAGTGGGAGAAATCACATCCATAAACACTATTGCTAAAATGTCGCAAGACAAATGATTGAAAGATCACTTATGAAGTGACATCGCTGTTTAAATTATATTTGAAAGAAAACATGAAGAAACTCCATGTTGATGGATTTTTGGAGTCTTTTGATTTTGATCAATTGACGCATGTGAGACTTTGCTCGAGATAATTGAAACTCCGTCCATAGGCCAGAGAGCAACGGGTGACTAGCTTATTGGAAATTGTGCATGCTGATGTGCATAGTCCATTATGTGTAGCCATATGCGATGGATCTTTTTGCTTCATATGCTTTCTCTAGAAATTTAAGTGAATATATCTATAAATTTACTTAATAAGGAAGAAGTATGAAACATTTGAAAATTGATCAAAGACTTTCAAGATGAAGTGGAAAATCATTGTAACAAGAAAATAAAGAGTTTATGATTCGATTATAAAGAAAGATATTTGAGTTACATGTTTAGCAAAAACACCTAAGACTTGAGGAATTGTTCCATGATTTGTGTTTCCCGATAAACCATAGGAGTATGGCATATTCGAGAGATGAAATCAAACCATGTTTGACATGGTAAGATCAAGGGTGTCATTTATAAAACTGCCATTATGTTTTAAGGATTGAAGCTTTAGAGACTACCGCTTTTACACTGAAAAGAGCACCATCGTGATCCGTTGAAATGACACCATATGAGTTATGGTTTGGGATAAAACCCGAATTGTCTTTTCTTAAATTTTGGTATGCTATGCATAAGTAAAATGTTTACAACCAAAGTCGGATAAGCATGTCTTTGTAGCTTATCCCAAAGAATTTGTTGGGAATTTCTCCATAACGCCGAGGACAAATGAGTTTGTTACTTGGAACGTCAAGTTTCTTGAGAAGGATTTTTTCGTGAAAAGTTAAGTGGGAGGACAATAGAACTTTGATAAGGTTGTTGAACCTTAGCTATATGTGCTAAGTAGCGCAACACCGGAAAGTGTCCCGGTGGTGGCCACAATGCTCATGGCTCTCGTGATTACAAAAGGTGTGATCTCGGAGATTAGAGTTCCTATAGAACCGTGTGAGTCGGTAAGAATCAAATAGTAAGATTTGATAAGCAAGTTGTTGTTGTTTTGACAATGATGAACCGGCTACATGCAAAGAAGCGATGATGGGCCCTGAATCCATAAAATGACTAGAAGTCATAGAATCCGTGATAGTATCCATACACGAGAAAACAAGTTTCTGAACTTGGAAGACCCTCCGGAAAGGCGTGAAGCCTATCGGTCGTGTTTGGATCTATAAAGAAATAAGACATGGATGTTTAACATCTATGAAATAGTCGACATGTCGGAAAGAAGTTTACGACAATGTTCAAAGAGTTGACTATGACAAGATTTGATCTTTCATAGCGATATATAGTCTTGACGGATTAATGTAGCAACCACTACATATAATTTGGTATATGGTAGTTGAATAAAACAAAACAAGGTTCTTCTAATAGAACGGTAACCTAGGACATGTACATGACATGGTCCGAAGGGTTTTGTTAATTCAAAGGGTGCTAAAAGGTCATGTAAACTTCAATAGTTGAAGTAAGCATAGCGGAGTTGGAATCTTCACCATGATGAAACTGTTAAAAGAGTTTAAATTCATCGGAGATGATGAAGATGCTTGCATCTGCAAGAAATTAAGTGGGAGCGCTGAGACATATTTCTAATACATTATGTAGAGGACATATTTTTGATTGGAAATGATGTATCTTGTATTGACACAAGTTAAGAATTTCATTAAAATAAGATTTCGATGAAAGACTTGGGCAAACCCGGAATATTAGGCATCAATATCTATATGGATAGATTAAGGCGCTAATATGGTTGTGCCATACATATATGAGATATTGAAAGGGTTCAATATGGAAACAACGAGAAAGGTTCTTGCTGCATGGAAAGGATTGTATCAAAATTCAAGGTTTTCAACACTTGGTGAGTAAAATCACATGAAGATTTTGATCGATTATACCATGATATGTATATATCCAGAATGTCCTATGCTCTAAATGTTATGAGCATATACCAGAATGATTCATAAGATGATCATTGGACAATAGTAAAGATATTCTAATGAGCTTTGGAAGAACTAAGAATATATAATGTATAAGTGATAAATAGTTAAAGGTAGTTCATTGTAAAGTGTTACATTGATACTAGTTTTGTCACAAGATACAAATTAAATTTATCTCAATTTAGAATATGGGTGGCACAATGTAATGGAAAGGATGTTCCATGATGGATTTGGATGAGTTCCAAAGTTGAGACATTGTGACGGATACTACAACAAAAGGCTAAGTATATGACTGTTATAGTAGCAGCAAAGGAGGGCATTTGTGTTAAGTAGTTTGTTATCAAACTAGGTGTGGTTCAAAGTGGGCTAATACTATGAAGATATATTGTGTGACAATAATATCAACATATTTTGAGCCAAACGAACTAAAGGTCTCACCAAAGGACCAAATCTATACAATGCCATCTCATTTGAGAATGAGTGATGCGTAGAGACGCAGACACATGCAAATACACACAGACCTGAAACTGTCAAATCCAGAGATTATGTTAACCACTAGCAATAGCGTATATGCAACACCAGAAAGCCATAGGTGTTCCATACGCAAAGTTTTTCAAACTAGATTATTGACTCTAGTGCAAGTGGGAGACTGAAGGGAATATGCCCGAGAGGCAATAATAAAGTGGTTATTATCTTATTCCATGTTTATAATAAATGTTTATTTTACATGCTAGAATTGTATTGATCGGAAAAATCAATACATGTGTGTTTAATAAACAAAAAAGGTTCCTAGTTATGCCTCTCTTATAGACTAGCTTGTTGATTAACAAGATGATCAAGGTTTCCTGATCATGGACATTGGATGTTGTTAATAACAAGGTCACACCATTGGTGGAATGATGTGATGAACATTCATCCGAAGTATAGCATTATGATCAAAGTCATTATGTTTATATTGCTATAATATCATACGAAGTAATCTTTATCCTTAGACCATGATATCATGTTAATTGCTAACACCGAAAGAGTATCTTGATAACATCAAACGTCACACTGTAACAGGGTGACTATAAAGGTGGGTTCAGTGCTACGAAGGTGTTATGTTGAGGCTCATGGATCAAGAGTGGGATTTGTCCATCCCGATGACGGATAGATATACTGGGCCTCTCGGTGATATCACATTGAAATAGCTTGCAAGCAAGTGATGTGATCACTAGAATGTTATATCACGGGAACGAGAAAAGAGTGCATGTCGGTAACGAGATCAAACTAGGTATGGAGATACAGATGATCGAATCTCGGACATGTAATATATCGAGAGATAAAGGGATTTAGTTACAAGCGTTAAAGGTTCTCACGATCACAGAAGTCATCGTTGAATGTGTAGGAGTCAGTATGGATCTCTAGGTCCCGCTGCTGATTATTGATCGGAGAGGGGTCTCGATCATGTATGCATTAATCGCGAACTGTAGGGTGACACACTTAAGGGATACCGACACCATTTGGAGCAAATATGTTTCAGATAAATATTTAAGAAAGCGCTGGAATTATTTCAATAGACACCAAAACTGTTTCGGGTGAAATTGCTGAAATTGGTTCTGCATGTAATATTGAAATGTTGTAGGGGTTTTTATGTGAATGTTTATTAATTAAAGTAATTAAAAAAATTCTGAATAAAAATAATAAAAGAGTTTTATTAAATGAGAGAGCATTAAATTTGGAGAAATTTAATGCATTTAAAGTGGAGACTTTAAAAGAGAATGTGAAGAGGCATTTTAATGTGGAGGGGTTACCACCACATGAATGGAGGAGGTGAAGAGGCACCTCCTCCATGTGCCGGCCATGAAGGAGGGGCACCCCCTCCTCCTATAAAAGGCCACCCTCTCCTCATTTCTCACACACACCTCCTTGTGAAGGATCTCTCTCCCCCTCCAGTATTATTTCCCCATGGTCTCGGATTAGCAAGATACATGTTCCCGGTGGCTTTATCTGGAAAGGAATTGCTGCTTCCGCTGCTTTGCTGGAGCAAGGGACGGAGGTTGTCGGGGAACCGGACGTGTGTGCGATCATGGATGCACCGCTGCTTTGCGGTGCTGGACTTGGTGGTGCTGGAGCTGGATCTGAAGGACGTGCTGGAGCCGGACCTGCTCGGACTTCCTCACGATCTTGAGATCGGCAAGTGTACGACTACATCAACCATGAGTTCCTACTCGTTAACAAAACTCATTGTCTTCGAGGGTAAGTTCTCGTTGGATGTATGTCCACCCGTTGCTTTGTACCTAGTAGATAGATCTTGGCGTGTAGTTCACACCGTAGGAAATTTTTTGTTTTCTATGCTGCGGACCCAACAGGTTACCCAACGAGCTTGTTATCAACCACGAGTCAGCAAGTATTTTTCTGGTGCCATTGCTGGGGAGTCAAGGACATCTTCACAAGGGGAGTCCCTCATAACCAATCTCTTTACTTGTTTGCTTGTTTCTTTTTATCAAAAATACAAAAAAATTAGTTCCTACTATATTTGTTATTTTCGTTGGTCTGTTATTGTCTTGCTTTATCCTGCTCTCTATCAATGGTTGGTTTATTTGAAACTAGATCTTATTGGCAAGGTGGGTTCATGGAAGAACAAAAATATTATTATAAGGAACACCGCTTGTCACAAAAAGGGAAACACTTATGGGAACAAATTAATAAATTGTATACCATTGCTAGTAACGTGTGCTCTACTTATAATGTTACTTATTGCTTTGATAAAACTTATTGTTGTAAGAGGTATAAACACCTCCCTTTTCAGTGTGAGTATAATGATGATGGTACCATATCTTCTTATGTTAAGGGAAGTTATGACTTTTATGATGTGGAACAAATTGAAGAATTTATTGCTTGGAAGGGTGCATTCGAACTTGCTTATTTGCTGGAAAAAACTGATGGTGCATGATGACCCACAAGTATAGGGGTGTATCGCAGTATTTTCGATAAGTAAGAGTGTCGATCCCAACGAGGAGCAGAAGGTGCTGGCTAGTGGTATGGATCAGGAATTCTCTGCAAATACTTAGCAAACAGATTTTTAGGGGTTTTTGATAAAGCAAGTAAACGAAGTACGAGTAAATAAAAGACAGTAGGAATAAATGCATCAAGTGGCCCAATCCTTTATGCAGCAAAGGACAAGCCGATTGTATTACTTAATATGACCAAACATTCTCGAGGACACATGGGAAGATTGTCAAGTGCATTCGCTTCATATAGTTGATTAATCTTCTTTAGCTTGCTAAGTGTTGTGTGGGTGAACCTGTGCTAATGTACCGACCTTCCTTGGACTAAGACATACTTGTGATTATACCCCTTGTAAACATCCATAAGTACAAGAAAGTAATTAAGGTAGAAACCTAAGCACAACTTTAAACTCTAGGACCCTTACGTCCCTTGTGCAATGGTTCCTAACGGGGGTTCATGTTTCTGTCACTTCGGCAACCCCTACGATTAGTAGCCAAATACACAATGCATTCCCCTAGGCCCATATAGGTGAAGTGTCATGTAGTCGACATTCACATGACACCACTAGAAGAAATACACCACAACTTAAATATCAAACTATTGAATCTTTCTCAACATAACTCCACTACTAACAACATGACTTCTCCCATGTCCTCAAGAACAAAACGAACTACTCAAAAGGCATCATATGGATCATGATCAGAGATGGAATAATGATGTATAACAATCTGAACATAAACAATAATGCAACGGTTCACTCAATAGCATCAACTACAAAGAGTAATCTACACCGGGAAAGTTTCCCCTAAGAACTAATGCAATATTCAACCCAATTGTTACAGCAATATCGAGATGGTGATGATGGTGGTGATGAATGATGATGATCCCGATGAAGTCCAGCTTGATGGTGGTGTTGATGGTGACGATCTCCCCTCTCTAGGAAGGAATTCCCCCTACAGAAATCTGTCTGCCGGAGAGATCTTTCTCTCTCGGTGTTTTCCGCCCAGCAGAGGCGGCGGAATCTTTTTGTGGTCGCTCCCCGAGTCTTAGGGTTTCGGGATGATAATATACGCCAGAGGGGAGTGCCAGGGGTGGACCAGGGTGGCCACACCACCTGGTGGTGTGGCCTAGGCTGGCCCGCGCCAGGGGGTGGTGTGGGCCCCCTGTTGCCCATCTCCATCCCCCTTTTGGCTTCCTTCGTCTTTTGGAAAAATAGGATTTTCCATGTATTTTCACGGATTTTCTGATCTTCGCGAATTTTGCCTCCAAACAACACCTTTTCCATCAGAATCCTGACTACAGCGGTCCCTGCTCCAAAAGTCATCAACCATGCAAAAACAGATGAAATAACATAAGTATCACCTCTCAATACGAACTATATCAATGAATAAAATTGAATTATGACATATAATAGTGATGCAAAATGGACGTATCAACTCCCCCAAGCTTAGACTTCGCTTGTCCCCAAGAGAAACTGAGCTCAATAAACATGACCTCAGGTTTATGGAGTGAAGAGTCGATAAAATAATACGGACAAGAAGCATCACATTCATCAAATACATAGATCATAATAGAAGACAACTCACTATTATATAACTCAACTTGCAATGAGTAAAGGAAACACAATAAAGATACATAAAGTAAATCATAATTGGTAATGGCAAACTTAGCTCTTGGTCGAAGAATAGTTGATAATTTGCTGGAGTTCACAAATAACTGGTTTTCAATGATAGCTTTCAAAGTAGTAAACATCAAGATAAGAGCAATGTGCAAAACAAGGAACATAAGAAACATGATTGAATAAATCATCATATGAATGAATGAAACACAACAACTCAAAATACTTGCTAAGATAGAAGGGAGTAGGTTTACTGATTCAGCTACAAAGTAAAAGAAAGGCCCTTCGCAGAGGGAAGCAGGGATTTCAAGTCTCATAAAGAGCTCCCAAAAATTATGATACTTACTAGCTTTCAGCTCTCATTGCCCCTATCATAGGCATCTTTAGGTGATTAAGGTTAAAGTGATCAAATATGAGGATATGCATTGACAAGTTGTAAGTTGAGAATCTCATGACCCTTGAATACGAGGGCCGTTCCTCATGCTACTCAAGTTTAGTCACCTGTAAGTTCTTGTCATCGTAAGCATATGTGTATCATAGAGAACCGCCAACGGGGTACCCCTTGCCCGATGATACAGAAGAATCCCCATAGAAAAATGACAAGGTAAGCAGACAACAAGCATCTCAGCAATCTTCTTATTTACCATGGGAATATGGTGCTTTTTTCTCTCTTTCCTCTTTTCATAATCTTTTTTTCTTTTTCTCTTTTTTCTCAATATCGGACTCTTTTTTTATAAGAAGAATGCTTCATAGATGCTCGTTATGGTTACGATGCAGGTTTCCACCATGTCAGCATGGATTAGACCAGCGGCCTAGGCGTTTCTCTAACACACATGCATGACTCCATGGACTTACAAGATCCCCTTTCATTTCACACCGACGACATCCATAGACAAAAGAACATGATATCAACTAGGTACAAAGTACCAGTGCAATGTTGAAAGCGTTCCCCATGATAGCATGGTTCTGCTAATTCACAACTTACAAAGTGCAAGCATATACGCAACATAGGTGAGCACAATGGTGATAAAGACAAACATGCAATCTTCCTTGGAAGCACAAAAGATCTTAACTAGAGAATACTAAACTTATGAGAAAATCAAGAAAGAAAGATGATGAAATTATTTTCTTTAGAGTACTTTTATCTTTTCATTCAACTCTCAAAAATAGTCTTGCTACTGACCGAGCCAGGTTTGCCAAAACCAACTAAATTAACTCAATGATCCCAAAATGATACCAATACTGACAACAAGATCAATCATATAACCATGAATTGAAAACTAATATAAGCTATGCAAAAGAGTAAATGATAGAACTTCTCATTAATAATCCATAACGACAACTCACACCAAGGGATACATATCTAACGAGAGAGGGTACACTTCCATAATGCAAACCATCCTACATAATAACTTCTCTATTCATGATATGACTCTACTAAAAAGGTAAAAAGATAGAAGATAGTGATGTGATACCGCGCACTCCCCCAAGCTTGGAACAAACCAAGGGGATGCCAAACCTGATGACGAATTACTCCTTTGGTGGTGGTATCCTCTCGATGAGCTCTCTGATAAGTTTCCCCAAGTCCTCAATCTGGACGGTGAGATTACGAATCAGCTGTGAGTTTTGCTCAATGCGGCTCATGATCATGTCGGGTTGAGAATTCCAGCTCTTGCTATTCTTTCCCCACTCTTCCTCCTTGAAGTCTTCTTTTCCTGCATGGCTAGAATGAGGCAAATCCCAATTGGAGGGTAATTTCCCCTTGGGAATATTCTAGTATTGATGCTCATGGATAAGGGTATGGAAAGGATTCTTGGTGCATGGAGCAAGTGACCGTGGAGCCAAGCAGTGACGAGGAGCTTTCCCCCCAGTCTGCATCTGTGCAGTCCTTCTAACCCTGGCAGGTTTTGTCACCACTCCAATGCTTGCAATGGTAGTGCCGGTGTGCAGATGTTGGCCTTGCTCCTCTTCACCTTCACTCTTGATCTCCTTCTCCTTCCCGGGGTCTTGGAGGTCTTCCTCCATAGGCTCGTTCCCTTTATCCTTGGCGGACACCATTGTGCTTCTAAGCTTTCAAGAATAGTTCCTGGCAGAAACAGATCGAAACAAAAACACGACGAAAACACGATATACGAACCTCGGGAGATCGGGGGGTTATATATTATGAAGTTTCATGACAAAAGGAAGGTACTGGGCGAAAACGAGTCGGAGGCGGAGTACGGGGTGGACTCACCACCTGGTGGCATGGACAGGGAGGGCCCACGCCACAGGGTAGTGTGAGCCACCCTGGCTCCGTTTCTGTCCCTTTTTCGCTTCCTAACTTTCCTTATTGACTAAAAACAACAAAAATATAGTTGGATAGTATTTTCGCGGAACTTTTCTTACCAGAAGTGTTACCTATTTGGAAACGGACTCTGCAGGTCTCTGAATTAGGTATCTAGTAGATTCTTCCGGGGTCACCACTTGAATAACATCAATATCTTCACCTTCATACACTTATTACTTGAGTCATAAAACCTTTCACTTCCTTATTACACCATTATCTCCAATACCTAGAAATTTCTTTCACACAAAACTTCACATAGTTCTCATTACCAACATTAGTATAAGGGAAGTGATAAAACCTTTTGATTCCAACTTCAACTGAAAACCATCAAAACATAAGCTACTGTAGAAACTCCTTCTGAAAACACAAAAAGAATTCAAAAAGGAAATCGAATAAAGAAGCAAATGCAAAAGTGGCAAATTCTATCAAAACAGACCAGCAGGTAAAGATCAATTTTTTCGAAAATCTTCTGTTGCTCAAATCAAAAAGTGGAAAATTAACGAAAGTTAAATAACAACCTAGGGCAGAAGCACAAAAAATTACAGCTCAATCCGACATACATAGATCTCTCACGAATTTTTACGGTGAAGCACAATTTTTTTGTTTCGGGACAACAACTTCTCCAAATATTACTTCTCTCTCATTAGAGGTTGATCTTGACACAAAAACCAAACAAAACGTATAAGGAGCAGTTATTAGTGAAGTAATAACTTCCAAGACTCAAATAAACAAAAACAACCTGAAGGCAAAAACAAATTGGGTTGTCTCCCAAAAAGCTCTTTCTTTATAGCCATTAAGATGAGCATGATGATTTTGAAAATGCTCACTCAAGAATATGGATTGAAGTGAAAGAGAGCATTAAGAAGCAAAAAATACACACGTTTAAGTCTAACCCACTTCCTATGCAAGGGAATTTTGTAAACAAACAAGTTGTTGAAACCAGAGGCTACTTGCATAAGAAGGCAAAAGAAGTGCAACATAAAAACTTTCAGCATAAAACGGGGAAACTTAATATTATTGAGATGCATAAGAACACTTTTCCCTCTATCATAGTAACTTTTAGTATCATGCATAAACTTAACAATATAACTATCACAAGAACCATCATAGCAATGATCACTTATTCTAACAGAAAACACAGGAATACTAGCTCTCATAACACTACTATGTGAAACAATATTAGAGGTATCCTTACAAAGGATAGAGTGTCCCTCTTTTACATATTTAGTAACAAAGTCTTTCACATTTGCTATTATAGGTTCATCAACCATTTGTTTATCAGGTTCAACAGCTTTACTTATAGTTTCATCAACCATACTAGCTATCATATAATGTTCCTTTATCTTAACTAGGAAAGGCATTTTCTCAATATAAGGTTCAGGTAAAGCATGATTAGTAGTATAAACTTCAGTATTTCTTGCAGGAACACTCTTAGGAACATCTTTATAAGGTTCATGATACTTATTCCACTTCTTTTTAGGAACTTCAATATAGGAAGCAAAAGCCTTAAAATAAGAAGCAATAGCTTGAGAGTCTAGACCATAAGCATTTTTAATATTTTGAAAGTCATCAGTTCCCATAAAAGATTCAATGCATTCATAATCATAATTTATACCTGGCTTTCTACCTTTGTCATTCTCCCAAGCTTCAGCATTGTCTTGAATACGGTCCAAAAGATCCCATTTAGCTTCTTCTTCCATGCGAGTGAATGATCCAGCACAAGAGGCATCCAATAAATCCTTGTCATGTAGAGAAAGCCTTGCATAAAGGTTATTGATAATAATATTGTTGGGGAGCTCATGAATGGGACATTTGAGCATTAGTAACTTCAATATCCCCCAAGCTTGAGCTGTACTCTCTCCATCAAGAGGGCAAAAATGGTATATTTGATTCTGATCTTTATGAATCTCACTAGGAGGATAAAACTTTGAATAAAAGAGAGGCACTATTTCCTCCCATTCCAGAGCTTGACCATTCTTCAGCAGCTTATACCATTCCTCAGCTCTTCCTTTCAGCGACAATGAGAATAACTTCTTCTTAACTTGATTTGTAGTAATACCTACACACTTGAACATCCCACATAATTCGTGTATAAAGAGTAAATGATCACCGCGATGGACAGTTCCATCCCCAACATAGTAGTTATCCATAGCACGATCAATAATTCTTGTAGGTATTTTGAAAGCATCATTCTCAGCAGGTGGTGGTTTATCTACTACCTTAGAAGTGGTAGTAGCATTACCAAATAAGAAACTCAGCGGATTATCCATAACGAAAATAAAGCAACTAGCAGAAGTAAACAATACTCACAGTAGAAGTTTCCTTTACCAGTTCCACTCTCCAATAGCGCTTCACTCCCTGGCAACGGCGCCAGAAAATAGTCTTGATGACCCACAAGTATAGGGGTGTATCGCAGTATTTTCGATAAGTAAGAGTGTCGATCCCAATGAGGAGCAGAAGGTGCTGGCTAGTGGTATGGATCAAGAATTCTCTGCAAATACTTAGCAAACAGATTTTTAGGGTTTTTTGATAAAGCAAGTAAACGAAGTACGAGTAAATAAAATACAGTAGGAATAAATGCAAAAAGTAGCCCAATCCTTTATGCATCAAAGGACAAGCCGGTTGTATTACTTAAGATGACCAAACGTTCTCGAGGACACATGAGAAGACTGTCAAGTGCTTTTGCTTCATATAGTTGATTAATCTTCTTTAGCTTGCTAAGTGTTGTGTGGGTGAACCTGTGCTAATGTACCGACCTTCCTAGGACTAATACATACTTGTGATTATACCCCTTGCAAACATCCATAAGTACAAGAAAGTAATTAAAGTAGAAACCTAACCACAACTTTAAACTCTAAGACCCTTACGCCCCTTGTGCAATGGTTTCCTAACGGGGGTTCAGGTTTCTGTCACTCCAGCAACCCCTACGATTAGTAGCCAAATACACAATGCATTCCCCTAGGCCCATATAGGTGAAGTGTCATGTAGTCGATGTTCACATGACACCACTAGAAGAAATACAACACAACTTAAATATCAAACTATTGAATCTTTCTCAACATAACTCCACTACTAACAACATGACTTCTCCCATGTCCTCAAGAACAAAATGAAATACTCACAAGAAATCATATGGATCATGATCAGAGATGGAATAATGATGTATAACAATCTGAACATAAACAATAATTCAACGGTTCACTCAATAGCATCTACTACAAAGAGTAATCAACACCGGGAAAGTTTCCCCTAAGAACTAATGCAAGATTCAACCCAATTGTTACAACAATATGGAGATGGTTATGAGGGTGCTGATGGTGATAATGGTGGTGGTGGTGATGATGATGATCCCGATGAAGTCCAGCATGATGGTGGTGTTGATGGCGATGATCTCCCCTCTCCGGGAAGGAATTACCCCGGCAGAAATCTGTCTGCCAGAGAGATCTTTCTCTCTTGGTGTTTTCCACCCCATAGAGGCGGCGGAATCTTTCTGTGGTCGCTCTCCGAGTCTTAGGGTTTCAGGAGGATAATATACGCCAGAGGGGAGTGCCAGGGGTGGCCCAGGGTGGCCACACCACCTAGTGGCGCGGCCTAGGCTAGCCCACGGCAGGGGTGGTGTGGGCCCCTTGTGGCCTATCTCCAGCCCCCCTTATGGCTTCCTTTGTCTTTTGGAAAAATAGGATTTTCCATGTATTTTCCCGGATTTTCGGATCTTCGCAAATTTTGCCTCCAAACAACACCTTTTCCATCCGAATCCTGACTGCAGCAGTCCATGCTACAAAAGTCATCAACCATGCAAAAACAGATGAAATAACATAAGTATCACCTCTCAATACGAAATATATCAATGAATAACAATGAATTATGACATAGAATAGTGATGCAAAATGGACGTAGCAATGCACCTTATAAATATGAGGTTTATGATATACTGAAATTTTCCTTTGATAATTACAATGAAGAAAATGGCTATATTCTTGAATATCTTAATAGATACTCTCCACTAATGGAAGAGACTAATGCCTTGCAGGAGCCTATGGAAGAAGAAATTTCTGAACTTGGAAGCTCATTAGATGAAAAAGAGGAGGAGAGTGATTAACAAAAGTAGGAAGAATGGATCCACCCATGCCTACCTTCTAATGAGAGTAACTCTTTACCCCTTATATTATTTGATTGTCCCCCATGCTTACCAAAGGAGGATGAATGTTATGTTCTTGTGGCTTATTTTGAAAATGTTTATAATAAAGCTCTAGATAATGGTCCTATATTGGTTGATAATATTAACTACTATTGAAAATGAGATTGATCATTTATCTTGTTATAAAATTGTTAAAAGTGGGTATGAAGGTTTTAAGCCCACTATTTTTGAGCTTGATAAAAATTATGTGTTTGTAGATCATGAAAAGCATGCTTTATGTGATAGTTATATTGTTGAGTTTATTCATGAGGCTACTGAAAATTATTATGAGAGAGGAAAAATGGTTGTAAAAGATTTCATGGTACTGAAACACCTCTCTATTTGCTGAAAGTTTTGAAGTTACTCTCATTTTATATTCCTATGCCTATCACTTTGTTCTTTGTGAATTTATTTGCGTGTAAGATTCCTATGTATAGGAAGTGGGTTAGACTTAAATGTGTTTTGAATTTGATTCTTGATGCTCTCTTTTACTTCAATTCATATTTATTATGTGAGGATCATCGAAATTCGTATGCCTAGCTTAAAGGCGTTAAATAAAAGTACTTATTGGGAGATAACCCAAAAGTTTTAGATGAGTCTTGGAAGTTATTACCTCTGTAATAACCGCTCCTTATCCTTTTTATTTGCTTTTTGCACCAAGAGTAACCTCTAATGAGGGAGAAGTAATGCTTGAGAAAGTTGCTGTCCCGAAACAGATTTTTGTGCTTCGCTATAAAATTCGTGTAAAATCTATGTACGTCGGTTTGAGCTGTGATTTTTTGGTGCTTCTACCCCAGGTTGTTATCTAACTTTAGTTAGTTCAACACTTTTCGATTTGAGCAACATAATGTCTTTGAAAAAATTGGTTTTTACCTGCTGGTCCGTTTTGACAGATTTCTGCCATTATTTGCATTTGCTTCTTGTTGATTCCTTTTTGAGTTCTTTTTGGGGAATTGAGATTTTTGAGGTAATTGCTACAGTATATTGTGTTTTAATGGAATTTTTATTGGTGTTGGAACTGAACCCAAAGACTTATTATCTTGAGTGCACTAATGTTGCTAATAAAGATTGTGTGAAGTTTTGTATGAAGGAAAATTTCAGGTGTATGGAAAGAATGATGTAATGAGATGAAGAATGGACTAAAGCTCAAGCTTGGGGATTCCACATGTGTTACCCCAAGAAATATCCAATAACTACAAGCATCAAAGCTTGGGGATTCTCAAGGCATCCCCTTCTTCATCAATAAAAATCTCAGGTTTCTTCCAAACACTTCATTTTTATTGTTTAATGCAAAGTTGTGTTGTTCTTGGAGCGTCTTCATTTTTCTTTTTGGTTTTTCGTTTGTTGGGTTTTCTTAGTTTGCTTGAATAAATTGGTTGGACCCCCTCTTTCATACATTAGTTTTCAAATAGTTTGGTTTGGATTGGAAAAGAGTAGGAAAAGTTCATGCTTAAGTGGTAAAAGGAGCTTGTTTTTGACTGTGGCCTATGCTTTGTCATGTTATGCTTGGTATTGTTTTGGTGTTATGCTTAGTGATTTTTTCCGTAGCATGACATGATATAAACAATTGAGATTTCTTAATGTGCCTTGAAAGAATCATGCGTTGTTTTAGCATATTAAAGCATAGTATTGTGGTATTCTCCTTTGATGCTTTATTTGGGTTGGCTTGGCGCATGCTCATACCATGTTATGACTATCCAAATTCACTATAGCCTTGATGATCCTTTAGTTTTCGACTTGTAATATCACTTTATGCTTTAATCAATGATGTTTTGTCGCTTTGCATGATTATGGCCATTATTGCTCTCTTAGCTGGTCACTCCCAGTCTTTTGCTAGCCTCCATAACCAAGTATGAGTTCCACTCATGCATCCAACTCCAAATAAAACCAAGTTATTCCAAAGAGTCCACCATACCTACCTATTAGCATTTTCTATTCCAAGTATATTCATGTTTTTATCTACCTTACGAATTAAACTTATTATGTGAAAATTAGTGATTAAATCTCTCACGAACTTGATGGCACACTTTACTTTTCTTGCACTTAATAAACTTGAACCATCATGTCATCTATGTTGTATATGCTTGCACTTATATGTTGGGGATTAGTAGAACCATGCTGTCATGGGGAACGTTTTCGACATTGCACTTGTACATTGTACCCAGTTGATATCATGCTCTTTTGTCTATGGATGTCGTCGGTGTGAAATGAAAGGGGGGCTTGTAAGTCCATGGAGTTATGTATGTGTGTTAGAGAAACGCCTGGGCCGCCGGTCTAATCCATGTCTAATCATGGTGGAAACCTGTAGCGTAACCATAATGAGCTGTCTATGAAGCATTCTTCTTATAAAAAAGAGATAGAGATTGAGAAAAATAAAAAAATAAAAAAAAGAGATGAGAAGAGGAAAGAGAGAAAAAAGCACCATTTTCCCATGGTAAATAAGAAGATTGCTGAGATGCTCGTTGTCTGCTTGCCTTGTCATTTTGATATGGGGAATCTTTCGTATCATCGGGCAAGGGGTACTCCGTTGGCGGTTCTCTATGATACGCATGTACTTACTATGACAAGAACTTACCGGTGACTAAACTTGAGTAGCATGAGGAGCGGCCTCGTATTCAAGGGACATGAGATTTCCAACTTATAATTTGTCAAGCATATACTCCATAGTTTGCTCACTTTAACCTTAATCACTTCAAGATGCTTATGATAGGGGCAATGAGAGCTAAAAGCTAATAAGTACCATAATTTTTGGAAGCTCTTTATGAGACTTGAATCCCTACTTCCTTCTATGAAGGCCTTTCTTTTACTTTTATGTTGAGTCTCCATATTCTATCTTTATGCACCTATTGAGAGAGCATAGTGGCCATTCTTAGTTTAATGTGCATTGTCCCAAGACTTGTTGATTGATTCATAACTTTGATATTGATTTTCTTAAACTATTTGTATCTAGTCACCCTTATGAACTTTGAAGGTGTCCTATGCAATTATGAATTGCTACATTATGAGGGACAAGCTGAATGCCACTATGCTATGTTTTCTTTATGCGAAACAAACAAACGTCTAGCAAAGCATTGTTATTCATGAATCTTTTGTTTGTGTCTTTTCATGTTACAACATAGTTGCTATGTCTTATTGCTAGAACTTTATCTTTTATGCTATGCTGAAGTACTATGATTTATGAATCAATGTTTTACAAATACTTTGATCAAGTTTATGATGGTTCATGTCACCTCAAAAATTATTCTTTCTTTTTATCACTTACCTACTCGAGGACGAGCATGAGTTAAGCTTGGGGATGTTGATACATTGTTAACGTATCTATAATTTTTGATGTTCCATTCTTGGTTTTTATCTACTTTCTTATGTTTTGTCCACACTTTGGAGTATTTTATACACTTTCTTGGACTAACCTATTAACAAGATGCCATAGTGCCAGTTGCCTGTTTACTGCTATTTTTGGTTCTAGGAAAGTCATAAAATGAATAATTCTCGGAATTAGACGGAACAAAAGCCAATGTCAATATTTCACGGAGGGGGACACGGAGCCAGAATACGAGACGGAGAGGGGCCATAGGGCCGCCACACCACCTGGCCGCGCGGCCAGGACTGACCCGCGCTAGGGGGTGGTGTGGCCGCCTAGGGCACCCCCTCGGCTTCCCCTTCCGACTATAAGATGCCTCCGATACAGAAACCCTATGTACCCGATCAAAATTCCATGAAAGAGTCTGTAGCCTCCGTCATCTCTATCCCTAGATCGAGAGGGATCTGAAGCTCTTCCCGGCACCCTGCCGGAGAGGGGAATTCACCCTGGAGGCCTTCTTCATCACCATGCAAGCCTCCGGTGTGATACGTGAGTAGTTCATCCTTGGACTACGGGTCCATGTAGCAGCTAGATGGTTGGTTCTTCTCCTTTGTGCTATCATGTTTAGATCTTGTGAGCTCCGTTCGTGATCAAGATCATCTATTTGTAATCCTACATGTTGTGTTTGCGGGGACCTGATGGATATTGAGATGCTATTTCAGATTGATTATTGATTCTATCATGTCTTTGTTATTTGTGATCTTGCATGATATCTGTTGTTAGTAGATATCTTGGCCAAGTAGATGCTAGCAACTCCAAGAGGGAGTATTTATGCTCGATCGTGGGTTCATGCCTCTAGTAATCTGGGGAAGTGACATAAATCTCTAAGGTACTAGATGTGATGTTGCTACTAGGGAGAAAACAACAATCCTTTGTTGATAGAACAATTGTATTGTTTACTTTACACGCAATGCGTAATGCAATTATCTGCTATGCGGCAACTTAATCTCGGAGGGGTTCAGATTGATAACCTGAAGGTGGATTATTAGTCATAGATGCAGTTGGATTACAGTCTATGTATAATGTTGTAATGCCCAATCAAATCTCATAGGAGTCAAGATGATTAGTATATGCATGTATGATTTCTCGATGTTTGTCAATTGCCCCGCTGTAATTTGTTCACCCAACATGTCATCTATCTTAAAGAGAACCACCACTAGTGAACTATGGACCCCGGTCCTTTATTTTACCATAAATCTACAACTGTTTACTACTTTCTGTTTACTTTCTGAAAGCTTTTACTTTCTTCCACACAATACGTTTAATCCTTTGTTTTCAGCAAAACCGGTGAGATTGACAACCTCACTGTAAGTTGGAGACAAAGTTCTGTGGTTGTGTTGTGGAGGATTCCACGTTGGAAACAACACCTTGGAGGTGTTTCCTTGATCCTACTGGTTCGATAACCTTGGTTTCATAACTGAGGGAAACTTACTGTTGTGCTCATCATACCTTCCTCTTGGGGTTCCCGAACGAGCTCGTTATCAATCACGAGTCAGCACTGGAGTAGCCAATGGGTTTCTAGCTGCTGACGCTGATGGTGGCATTGGCAGCTGATTTGATTGTCAGGACGTACTAGGGGCCGTGGTGAGTTCCTGCGCCGGTAGCAGGCGGATAACCGGAGGAGGCATAGCTTTGGCCAGAGCCGGAGGATCCGCGACTTTCTTAGTTGGTGCTGCTATGGTGACTGTTGGCATGGGCGGAGCTCTCTCACGTTTTGGTTCATGTCCGTCTTCTTCCATCACGCTCCCAATGGCGACTAGCACCTGGTGGGAAGTGTTGGTCTTCTCGACGCGCTCCTCCTTCTCGATCTCCCTCATAACAACGTCGTATTACTCCGAGTTAGCCTCTGAACCACCGGCATCCATGCTGATGTCGGCGTATAGCGCATCAAGTACGGAGTCGGAGTCGGCTTCGGTGTTGATGATGGTGGATGTTGATGATGACAGCGATTTCTGTCGTGGCCTCTTCGTTGGCATCCGCGTATTCGTTGACGATGTCAACCATCTCACCAAGGGTGAGAGGGCCTGCGGCCTGCCGCCTTCGGAGGGTATGCTGGAGGAGTTTTCCAGGCGTGAGCCCTTCCACGAAGTGGTATACGAGATCGTCGATGCGGTCGCCCTCTAGGGTTTCCCTCACCCTCATCCATCTAGCGAGGTATTTGCGGGGAGGTTTTCCATTGCTTTGAATGCATCTGGCTAGATCGAAGATGGTGACGACACCGACAAAGTGTGACCTGCGCATCTCTAATGCTCAGGGAAGCCAAGCGGAGTTGCGGGGTCCTTCCACCTTTATATCCTGCACAAGGGTGGTTTGGGTGGGACTTGAAATTTACTGATCTGAGCCACCATATTCCAAGGAGAGGTATGGCCCAGATCCTTCCGCGAACGTGTCTTGCTCATAGGCGGTCCGTGCAAGGCTTGACGAGTTTCCGACTTCCTGGGAGCTAGGACCCTAGTCAGTTTCGCCGATGAAGATGTGGATGTATCCAAAGGGGATGACGGAGCAGCGCGTGGGGTTCGTCTTTGCCGGAACCCAGAACTCATCTCGAGGGACGATCGGGACATTGCCAGAAAAGAGAATGCGACCGATGTCTACGGTATCACCGATTCCCGCGAAGAGATTGGACCTCGCCCGGTGTAGAGCTCGAAGCACCTCTTGCCCCATGGTGGGCGCCAACTATCGTGGTATTACCGAAGAGTACACCATGGAGGGGTCCTCACAGTGCGTGTTTAGAGACATGGGGTAAGGCGGAGAGTTTGCGGGTAAGAGGTAACACAACTTACCCAGGTTCAGGTCCCATAATGGTGGCGGAACTCTACTCCTGCTATAAATCACTATAATGGCAATACGCCGAGTTACAGAGATAGGTACGCAAAAATCTAAGAGGTTGTGCCCTAAAGGCTCCCACAGGGCGGCTTATAATGGCTCCAAGACCTAGGGTTTACAGGGAAAGGACCTTGGCGAACAAGGTAAATAGTCCTACACTAATACGAACTAGTCTTTCGTGTCTTGTACTTCAAGGCTCCGAGTATGTCGGTGACTCCTGCATATCCTTCCTTTATCCGGCATGGGCCTCCCTACAGGATCTGTCTAACTGGTCCGCCCAGCATGCCATAGGCCTTGCTACCAACTATGGGCCACCCGGGTTAGGCGGATTGGTGACATGCTATGAGGATACCCATATAGCATATCCCCAACAGTGTGGCTTATGAACCTGTAGAACAGGCAAAAAAACGTTAGACAAGTATGCCAACAATGAAATGAGCAATCAAACAAAGTGTTTCTTAAATTTTTAGTATAAACTAGTCAGGTCATTTCAGCAAATATATATGGAAGTAGTGGTATCTCCTGGAATGCAAGAGACGTTGGGTGACTCGGAATTTGCGGTGAGCTACACAATGGCATGCAGTTACTATCGTAGCTATGAATGAACCACATAGAAATTATAACCGCATCATACCAGAACTTGTCGAGCAGGAATGGAAAACACGAATGAACTATACAGTAAAGAATAATTATGCCATTGATTAGGATGAACCAGCACCAGATACAGAAAATATATAATGGCATTGCTTGTGGACCTGTAGGATGTGCAAACCAACATGTTCAGTGTTGCCTTTTTGACCTCTACGCAAAGAAAAAGAAAATAGTCAGTTTTGCAGCTTTTGAAGAACCAGATGGCAACAACAAAATTATAATCGAACTAGTATGAAGAGTTTGAACTGGTATCACAAGATAGTAGAATGATGCTAGGGAGGAAATAATAGCAGGAACTTAGCTCAGGAATAACCAGATAGAGTCAGTAACTATGGAGCAGGGAATCCATAATAATATTTTCCACTGATATTACATTTTGCAAGAACTACACAATGGCAGGCATCTACTGGTGTACGAAGCAGCTAAGATAAGAACATGTGCATGACAAAATAACACACATGTGCATGACTTGATATTTATAGAGAAGCGAATGCAAACCAACATGTCTAATGACCTTGTTTGTACCAGCACGAAGAACAGGCGTCCCCAGTGACTTGTACGTACTAGCACGATTACAAAAATGCAGTTCACTGCGACAAGCTTGAACCTGCTATACTGCTGACAAAACAAAAATAGGTTGGAGATTTGGTTACCTTGGTCAGAGAGGCGTCTAAGCATCGTCGGTACCGTGCGAGTGACGTTCGGGGCACCGAGGGTGCTACGATTGTGGTGGCTGTTGGCATCAGGGAAGTAGATCTTGGGCGGTCAATGCCGGTGTAGTCAATGGCGACAGCCATGTAGCTGGTCTGGAGCAGTGGACATGGAACTTGTTGAACTAGATCCTATTTGGTGGACAACAGTGAAGCTACTCTGGTATGGTTGGGTAGCTTTCGGCAGCAGCAAAGCAGAGCATGGGCGGTCGACGACACCATAGGCACGCTCAGCGAGACCACAACTTTGGTGGAGTGGCAGAGAAACCCGGTGAACTAGATCCGATAGGGTGGGCATCGATGAAGCGACTCCGGCAACTGTGGAATTGCTGCCAGGCGGTGCCACGATGGTCGTGGAGGTGAGGGCGTGGGAGAGAAGCCTAGGATTTTGGGAGGGTTAGCTAGAAAAACTACAAGAATCGGGACTATGGAGGTGAACAGAAAAATAATTATGATCGTGGCCCCAAGATACCGACTTTGGCGTGCCCATAGGGCATCAAAACAATGGGTAGAAAAGGAATTTTAATGTCATATTTTTTTGAAACGGAGGGGTGTGAAATGCTTCAAAGTCGGTCTTTGGTTTTGCCGCTTGACTGAAATTTTGAATTTGGCTAATAATATAAAAATGCTAATCCCCCGGTGGGAGATTTGCCTCAAAGTTTTTGAAACGGTGGGGCGAGAAATGCTTCAAGGTCAGTGTGTGATTTTGTCGGTCAATTGAGATTTGAATTTGGCTACCGAACAAATAATAAAAAAATGATACTCAATGGTGGGAGATTTTGGCTCAAATTTTTTGAAACGGTGGGGCGGGAAATGCTTCAATGTCGGTCTCTGATTTTGCCGCTCGATAGAGATTTTGAATTTTGCTACTGGATAAATAATAATAATAGAAAAATGATTCTCCACGGTGAGAGATTTTGCCTCAAAGTTTTTGAAACGGTGGGCCAGGAAATGATTCAAGGTTAGTGTGTGAATTTGCCGCCCTATTGAGATTTTGAATTTGGCTACTGGACAAATAATAATACTATAATAGAAAAATGGTACTCCACGATGGGATATTTTGCCTCAAAGTTTTTGAAACGGTGGGGCGGGAAATGCTCAAAGTCGGTGTGTGATTTTGCCGCTCGATAGAGATTTTGAATTTGGCTATAGGATAAATAATAATAATAGAAAAATGGTACTCCCCGGTCGGAGATTTTGTTCAAAGTTTTTGAAACGGTGGGGCATGAAATTCTTCAAGGTCGGTGTGTGATTTTTCTGCCCGATTGAGATTTTGAATTTGGCAAGAGGGCAAGTAATACTAGAAAAAGGGTACTCCATCGGTGGGAGATTTTACCTAAAAAGTTTGAAACAGAGGGGCACGAAATGCATATGAGTCAGTTGGGATTTTGCCGCTTGATTTTACGATTTTGAATTTGGCTAGCGGTGAAGTAATATTAGAAAAGATAGTTGTAGACTAGTACGCTATTTGGTCAGGAATTGAAGGCCGAGAGTCACATCAATTGAGCATCCATTACATAATTGCGCAGAACATTTGTAAATTTTGCTTCTCAACTGAGATTTTGAGTTTGGCTAGAGTACAAGTAATAATTCGAAAAAATGGTATTCCATATGTTTAGGAATAAAAAAATATTCCCATAGAAAAATAATGTTGACTCCATCTGCGAAATTGTTTGGGTTGTAGGTTTTTACCCTCGATTAAGATTTTGAATTTGGCTATAGTCCTAGTAACAACAATTAGGAGTGAACCCCACCACTCAACCCAACAATTTCACAATCTCCATTGGTCACCAGTATGATAGGTCAAACGGAATTTCGCAGTATACGAAAGATTAAACATAGGGCCCAAATATTTTGTGTAGGCAGGAGCTTTTGCCTCTCGATTCAGAATTTGAATTTGGTGACAGTCCGAGTAATAACTGCTAGTAGACTGTACTTCTCTCTGTTCACGAATCCAAGGCTTGGTCACATTAACTGATCATCTAGGACCTTGCTCAAAGTAGCCTTTTTCTGGACGAGGGGTAGAAAAATGGATACCATGATCTCGGATTCAAAAATATTACGGGGGACAGCGGGAGGATTTGTAGTATTTTTTTTTGGGTCGTACTCCATCTGTTCATCAATCCATTCAGACGTGAAAGAAAATGTTGAGCCCCGATTAAAATGTAGTTCCATTTATCACATGATGCATATGAATATGGTGTGCAACAAAGGGCTAAGGCATTATTTTGAGAACCTGAATCTTACGATCAATGATCCAGGATAGCAGTACTTGTAACTAGTTTGTATCATACTAGTACATATTGGTGCATCCGCATATAACCAGTTTGTGGTATGTGCTGCACAAAATACAGAAATAATTTTTTTTTGCATCTAGCACAATTTCTTTTGTGTAACATAAAGATTCATAGTTCATATATTTATAATATCAATAAATTAGCCATACATAGTAATAACATCATCCTAATTTTCTAAAATCTCACGTCAGCTCATACTTAACAAGATGAATAATAGAGAAGCTCAATGTTTATACACCATTATTCATACATACAAGCTCCATTTATTCATAGATTTCCCATATTGGAGTAAATTACTAGCAAAGTCCACCTATTCATAATCGATACTAATGACCTTGCATCTCCACTAGTTCTTTCATTGAAATTGGCATGTATTTCTTCCCAAAATTGTTGGAAAGGCTAGTCGACTCCAATAATTGTTTGATGATGCCAAGAAAAGTACAAATCATTTTCGACATCCTCGGACCATGGAGCTTCTCTCTTCTTCACCTTGGTACAATGAATCATTTAGATTAGAAAATTGACAAGCTTTAACCAAAAATGCTACAAAGAACCCTAGAGCTTATCTCTTCCTCACCTTGTTCCGGTGGCGCAGGTTTGGGAAGGTGCCGGTGCGGGTCCAAGGGTTGGTGCCGTTGCGGCTGCTGGTGCCGGATCCGTAGCTAGTGGCGGCGCAGGTGCTCACGGTGCCACTCCTCTGAGGTCGATCGGGGAGTTGCAACGACGTGTACTCATGTTGGAGGGTGATTGGCCTCGAGGATCTGATCGTATTCCAGCAAATCCTAGCCACGGTGCGTCGAATCCGGCGATGCTCGGCGGCACATTTGTGGCCAGGGAAAATGGATTGTGGAGGCCGATTCCGGCGATGTAGGCTACCAGGAGAAGCACAGAGGGTAGCTGGCCATCGGTGGCGCACAGATCCGTCGAAGGGCAGCGGGAAGGGCAACTGGTAGACAGCGGACGTGCGGGTGGGGTAGAAAAATAAAGGATTCGAGGTCGTGGTGGCATGTCCTATATTTATTCTCCTCTAAACATCGATAGGGGTTAGGGTTAGGTTCGGTGCGGCTTCGGCTGTTAGAGGAGTAAATTTACTCCTCCATTGCTGTTTTGGGGATGGGTTAGAGATGCTCTAACCAATTAGGTTAAGATGTTTATTTGGGCCAGGTGCAAAAAATTAAGCCACAAACAGTGCTAGCCACAAAAAAGGTCGTGTTTTTGTGTTCTGTGCAACAAGTGCCACAAAGACTGGTGTTAGATGCCATTTTCTCAATCCACACATATATTAGTACACAACAATCCAACCTTGAAGCATATAAAGCACCAATATTAAGCAGGCTAGCAATCTAGAGATCACACATTCAGGAATCATATTACTTCCATATTGGTGTATTCTGTTCCCAATAGTACCTCCATTGATACTATAAGGATCTTTAGCAAGATGAAATAGCTTTGCTAAAAAGGGATATATTTTGAAACAGAGGAAGTACATTATAAGGTACTGACAAATTATAGACATGTCGCAACAAGGAAACAACCCAAGTTCATAACAAGTGCAGACTAGTGCACTAACAAATACTTTAAGCTTCAGGTTCCATTTCACGACAAAGGGACTAACCTCAGCTGTTAGTGCTCAACCACAAATACTGAGCATCTTCATGACTTTCTCCTTCTTTTCTATGGAGTGCTCCAGCCGAATTAAAATTTATTCTAACTTTGTGATCAAACGTTCATTGCATACACTTAGGGCAGATGATAACGATTGTTCAGCTTGGAGTTGTTCCTCTAGAACTTGAATATGCAAAGAAATGGCCTTGGAGTTGGACTTGAACTTGAACTTGGACTTTGACGAGCTCGTTGGGAACCCAACATTACACAACAACATATTCTTGGCTATAGCACCGTGTTGTAGTACCTTGGAAAATAAATCCACACATTCTTTTGGAGTTTTTACTGAACAGTCTTTCCCAGGATTTGCCATCTCCTCTTTCAATTTAGCTTGGAAAGTTTTCAGTTGATAGACATCTGTAAGATAAGTGAAGTTACTACAGAGGAACATGCAAACAGGTTTAACATGTGCATGAACTGCTAAAATTGGCAGTGCTGATAACGCATCTTATACACTTTAGTAAAAGGATCATTTTGTCTTGTATCTTTTTTGATGTCATTTACTAATAGGACTAAAAATGTGGCTTCTTGTGTAAACACTATGACATGCATGATATGCCAACTGTTTGTACAATTCATAACTGAAACTGACTTTAGTTGCAAATTATGAAGGAAAATGAAAACAAAACTGAGAAGCAATCCAAGCAAGGTTGCATATCAACTTATACGTACAAATCACTGCAAGTGCAACATCACCAAATGCAGAGAAGAATTACAACAACTTTCTTTACAATGACACCATATCTATTCGTCTGGCATCCCTCATATTTCTCCAGCAGAGCCAACTATTTTTGGATCCCCATTAGACTTCGTCTGCATTTGGACGAGAGAAAATAAATTGCATCACATGGTGGAAATGGAGGTTGAACGATAAGATGCATAGAGATTCCACAACATCAATTACATACTTATTTAAAATATATAGTACATAACAACATGTCCTTACCAATTGGTAGCGGTGCCCAATTATGCTGCGGGATCCTATACGACTTAGTACTCGTACTTTATTATCGCTGGAACAGTTCCTTTTGAGCGATGACCTACAAAATGAGGCTTGTAAAACACATGCATAAATATGAATTGACAATGCGGTCTAGTCTCGGTCTTCTCAAAGCATACCTCATTCTTTTGATCAAGCCAGTGGTGGAGAAGATCACCCCACTGATCGTCAGTCATGTGATCCACATGAGACGTTCTTGTAACATCCTTAAAACACTTGCCAGAGAAGTGTTGCTTCTTTAGCCAGTGGCACTGCTAACTCAAACATGCGGAGAATATTCTTTTGAGAACAACCTTTACTTCCTCGCTATTCTCATCGAACATGAAAAATCTCTGTAGACAATAATGAGGAGCATATATAACAAATGGCAAGCTAAGAAGACAAGGGACAGAGCAATGGAGTATGTCCAAGAGACAGGTGACTTACATGTAACTTCTTCAGTAAACCTTCAAAATGCTCGAGGGTATTTTGGTGGTGTTTCCATGAGGGCAAGATGGGAATATCATTTGTCACGAAAACGCCAGTGATCGATG
This sequence comes from Avena insularis, assembly GCA_023614405.1. NCBI lineage: Eukaryota > Viridiplantae > Streptophyta > Magnoliopsida > Poales > Poaceae > Avena > Avena insularis. The sequence goes on from CM042696.1 coordinate 252,144,112, forward strand.
AAATATAAGAAGATTCATGTGGATCCAATGGCCTTCTGAATCCTGCTGTAGATGTGATCAGAAGTATTGATTTAGTTATTTCAAGCATCCGCTCAAGATTTTTTTCCCATTGTCGGCCCCTTGTTAATCTTCATCATAGTGTAACTAAAAAATGACATCAAAATATCAATGTATACATATTACATATAAAAGGGCATGCTGCTAATAGTCTCTGAACAGATAACAAATTTGGTGTCACGCTCATTTGTAAGGGAGTATATGTATCTGTCAGTACTAAAGGTCATTGGGATATCATTACTAGTTCATTTCTGAGAACCTGCAGTTGAAACTGATTCTGCTTCCAATTCTTCCTGGTAAACCGGATGGGCTACTGGCGGCTGTGGGATGTGTATTTTTCTATTTGCAGCTGCTAGTGCAACTGGACCAATCGGTGTGGGATTAGGACGAAACTTTTTATGCTGATGTTTTGCATTGTTGTCTTTTTTGGCCTGGTTGTCATTTTCAACTAGATTAAGTAGAGTCTGAGACCTTGTTCTGACTCTGTTTCCTGCATTGGAAGAAAATAGCTTTTCAAATTTATCATAGAATCGTGTGAAAAAAGAGGAAATTATTAGGAGTACTTGTAGAGGTTGACGGCTCGAAAAGCAATGATTCTCATCACAACTCTAGTATATTAACTTACTTCCGCTATGAGTATTCTAACAATATGTCACCCTGAGTGAGAAGAAAACACATGAAGTTCCAATACAATCGACTAACCTGCAGGCTTGACTATAATATTGTTAACATAACTAGCAGGGCCCGCTTGGTTATACTCTAAACAAGGAGCCATGACATACTAATTCGGCTCAGGACGTCACCTAGAGTTGACGTATACCAGTTGTGCTATCTATAAACTTCTACGCCCCAACTAGAATCATTTTAGGAGATATTCCACAAATGCCAGAGGAGCTTCATAACGATGGTAATGAAGGCTCCAGCAAACTTTAGTAATGATCGAGTATATGAGCAAGATGCAGTACACTACAACAAACGACAAAGTACTTTTGATAGTAATAAGGTGCATAATGAAAGGAAGCATAAAGTGTGCAACAACCTTCGTATGAGGAGGAGACGAGTTTACGCTTTGCCTTGGTGCGGTCGAACGGGGGGGTGGGGGGGGGGGGCGTCGTTGGCCCATCTCTACGGTGCCAGACACCAGGGAGTCCGTGAACCAGATGGGACATTGCGGTGACCGTACCGTGTTTGCCGGTGACGGTGTGCATGCTCCGACGCGGTATTCGTCAACATGGGGAAGCCGTCCCATCTTGATAAACAAGGGAGTGGTTTCTTTGGTCACAAAGGTACCTGGTGAGGAGGCAGTGGTGGTGGGGAGGGACGACGGTGCGGGGCCATGTTCATGGGAGATGCTCCGGCTCTGAGGTCGAGTGAGAGATGTGGGATACGACGTGTTTTATATGTACCACAAGGGCGCCGGTGGTAGTTTTGAAACTTTTGAATTGCGTTGCATCGGGTAGTTCAAAGAAAAACCCGCCAATGTCAATCAAATTTTGGTGATCTCACTTTAGAACGAGATGAACCCACCAAAAAAATTGGCGATCACTACTCTATGATTATTGCTACACTAGCCAAGAGCCAAGCTAGAGTAAGTGCAATGAATGCGATGGGAGGTATGAACGCACCAGCAACCTTTCCTAGGTGCAGACTCCATGTAGTCCCTACTTCGAAAAGCTATGCACAGTCACGAGTAGGGCCTCTGCTTTAAGCAGTCCTACTCTAGTTAGGGTCCGTTTGATTCAAAGGATTTGCCTAGGAACTTTTTAGTATTAAATCCTATAGGAAAATTTCCTACGATGGCTGTTTGATTTGTAGGATTGATTCCCATAGGATTTTTTCCTAAGGATTCCTTTGTACTAGTTTTCATATGAAATCAAACATCCACCCATACCTCTTTTTCAGATTCCTAGGGCATGTTTGATTCCTAGGAAAGTAAAATCGTAGGAGTACAAAAAATGTAGGATTCCAATGTCATGCCCACTCCAATCCTAGAGGAATTCATATGGACCAAAGTGTGTTTGATTTCACCATAGGAATCTGAAAAAGAGGTGTGGGTGGATGTTTGATATCCTATGAAAACTAGTACAAAGGAATCCTTAGGAAAAAATCCTATGGGAAACAATCCTACAAATCAAACAGCCGTCGCAGGAAAATTTCCTATAGGATTTAATCCTAGGGAAATCAATCCTACAAATCCTAGGGAAATCCTTTGAATGAAACGGACACCTATAGTGGAATCAAACACACTTTGGTTCATATGAATTTCTATAGGATTGGAGTGGGCATGACACTGCAATCCTATATTTTTTCTACTCCTATGATTTTCCTATCCAACGAATCAAACATGTACACTCCCCTTTTAGGAAAAAATAGTACTATGTAGTATACTACCTCCATTCTGGTTCATTAGGAAAATACGTACTTGAAGAAAATAATTTGACCATAAATTTGGACACCAATTTATGAATTGTATGTCACAAAAATTGTACCATTGGAACCGTCTTTCGAATATAAATAAATTGTTTAAAAATTATTAAATATAATTATATTATATTGACCAGATTTACGGTCAAACTATGTTCTTGAAGTAAGTATTTGCATAATAATTTGCATGTGAGATGTGTTTGTTCTCTTGTGAGACCTTTAGCTTTGTTCACATGGTTGGTGTTTGTATCAACCTTATCTAATCCGTAAATTGTGCTCGGTACTTGGTTTTTAATAAAAGGGATGTGTGCATCCTTTGAGTGCAAAGGCTGCGGTATCCCCATTTCGAAAAACAAACGTGAGACTCAAATAAAAGACTATCATGTCATCTCTAGCTATGAGATGGAAAGTATGACATGTCATCACTTATAAAATTATAATAGATAAAGCTCAAAAGACTATTAAAGAATTTTGTGCCACATAATATCCATAAATTATTAGGTGTATACTTGGTTCTTGGTACATAATAATACTCAAAAAAATTGTAACACGCTTAGAGAAATGACAGAGAAGATTCTAGAATGGCGGAGAATTGTGTTTTGAAGTTTTAGCATAGCGTTCATTGTGCTAAAGACTATCCATTGAATCTTCTAGATGCTGAATGGTAAAGATCTAGAGGTTAGATATGTTGCGATTTGCCAGTCTTCATCCAGCGTTCAACCTTCAAAGTTATTCGTACACTATATAGTAGTAAGTTAAGATAAGAAAGTTCGACCTAGTTTCAAAACATCGTTTCCTTTTTCTATAGTTTCCCTTTTTCTTTTTGCGACAGACTCGCTGAAGTTGAGTCGATCCAAGAAATTCCACATAATTTCTAGGTGTGTGCCAGGGCACAAGGGGCACAGTCGTTGTCACATAAAAACTAATACATGCGTATTTTTTCATTTTTCATGGTTTTGTTCCATTTTTCCGTAACAGGGTGACAAATTGTCGGGAAGACCATTGATAGAATATTCATTCATCATCTTGTTCTTGCAATTCTCATTTTTTTACTCATATATGTACCTCTCTCCCCTCTTTATTAGATCCTATGTACTCCCTCCATTCCAAAATATAAGCTGTTTTAGCTTATGTGAAACGAATATATCTAGACACCTTTTAATGTGTAGGCCTCTCTCCTCAAGAGAGAATTATCCCACCAGGTTGACACTATGTAGAATAAAGGCCATGTTTGTAGCTAACGCATTATCCTACTCCCTTCGTATCAAAATAGATGTTGCAAGTTAGTCAAAATTTGGAAGAATCTATATACTACTAAATAACTAAATAGTGTTTTCTAATTTTGTCAACCAAATATCATACATGCAGTTAAAGGTCGAATTAATTTGACAAAATCACCCGAAACTCTTTTAAATGGCTATAAAAGTGGTTATCCCTTCAATGTATAAATTGTGGAGAGTGTACATATTTTCAGGAGGGATTCCCAGTAGTTACCTCTTCCTTCCCCTGTAAGCATTGACGAAATGATTATACTACACTACAGCTCTACAGAGACAAAGTTGGGGTCTTGATCTAAAGTCACTATCAATGGGATACCGCTGCCACTACCATCGGCAGGACCCAAACCGAACATGGTGAAAGAATGGAGGCTCTCTTTTTTGGAGTAAAGAAGAATGGAGGCTTTGAACAAGTGAAGTTGGTAGCTACCGCTCTGCACGGAGGCTTTGAGCAAGTAAAGAAGAATGGAGGCTTTGAGAAAGTAAATAAGAATGGAGGCTTTGAGCAACCTAAACCGAAGATGTAGCATGACAACGACGGCAAGGTAGCTACCGCTCTGCACAAAAGTGATAATACCTAATTATAGTACAGTAGGAAAGATAATCACACCCAAAATTGGCTCTAACAACATTGTGGCTGGTGATGCATGTCACATTCACCAAATAACTAAATATTTTACCAGCAAGTACACGATCATACATTCATACTACTAATAAAGGTTTTTCAATTTACTGGGGCAATATTGCATTCTATATACCCGATCATGAACTAGTCCCTCTGTTCCATAATATATAATCCTTTTTCATAAGCTATTTTAGCTCTGTAAATAGGCTTATATTGTGAAAATAGATGGAGTACTAACTAAGGTCTTCCACGTGCCGGCTCATTGATGGAGATCGACGATAGTTTCACGCTTTAGCTTTGCCAGCTCGGCCAGGAGTTTGTCCTTCTGGTCCTCGAGCTCCTGGATCTGTTCGAAGCTTATGCCCAACATATCCATCATGCCGATGTAACATCCCAAAACTTTAATCCAAGCTTATCAAGATCCAAATCATCCAAATTAGGGTTAACAAAAACTTTCCATTTCAAAATATGAAAGCATTCATATGTGTGTGCATTTAAAAATAGGAGTTGTTTGAATTGCCATGGTTCTGTGATCCATTGATTGTAAAATGATTCTTAGGTGAAATAAACATCATCTAAATCATTCCCAAGCAAATCCCAAAGAAAATCAAATAAAAAAAATTAAAAATGAGGAATGGTCATTTTGGTCATTTTAATCCACTACACTACTTTGAGTGTTCCTAGCACTCATTTCCCAACAGAAATATTTCTAAATCTTTGCACCCCTTGCTAGTACACATAATGAGGTACCAAGGCCCACTTGGTGATCTGCTAAAAACATTCAAATACTTATTTTAAATGATAGTTCAAAATTGAATTCAATACATATGCCTAGATCAGCCCTATTTCAAAAACCACTCAAACAAGTTCAATTTTCAAAACCCTTGCAACCAGAGACTACCTAGTACTAGTGGAGCTTACTAAAATTTTTTTAACACAAAATTCAAAAGTAAAGTTCATGCGGCCTTTTCATCAAACACTTGGCAGGCAAGAATCTACCTCTAATCCTAGCTCACTGTTTTAAACAGAGTTTTGCCCCCATTTGATCTCCATTTAATCTCTTTGTCCCCTCTTGATGAAAACCAGACCCTTAGGACCCATGCCCTACCCCCCTAGCAGCACTGCCAAGGACATGCTCGCCGACCAAACCTTGCCCCGCTGTAGCAAACCATCTCCCCCTCTCTCTCCATGTCTAGCAGCTAGCCAGCACCTCACCGCCACCCACTGTCCCCTCCCCGAGCCAGGTCAAGCAGTGGACCACCAAGAAAACCCCGTGCCCAGTGCCACCGCGCCATGCCGAGCACGCCAGAAGCGCAAGACCAAGACGCGTGCACAAGCCGCCGCTCGACCGCAGCCTGCGCACACCGCGTCGCCACGACCCAGGGAGCATGCCGGACATGCCCGTTCGGCGCCCAACGCCTCACAGCCACCGCTCGCCGCAGAAGCCGCCGCCTCTGCCGCTCAGAGCGCCAGCTCCGCCCGACCGCATGCCACCGCCCCTAAGCCCGCATTAAAGCCCTAGAGCACCGGTAGGAGACCGCGCATCGATCGGCACCCGCAGCCCGTAGCCATGTCGCTACCATCGACTGGCCATGCCGCGCTGTCCCGCCGTCGAGCCTATAAAAGGATAGCATCCCCAGCCGTTTGCAACACACCACTCCACTCCCCTCACCTCACTGATCGTCCCACACCTCTATCCGGATTACGGGGAGCAGCAGTTCGCTAGAATTGCACGGGAGGAGGCCGCCTCTAGAGGAGAAGGGTGCCGCTGATTGCGACCACCCCCGGACCTGCCTCGACCGTCCTAGAGCTCGCCGTCGACCACCAGTCCATTTGCTCACCTCTCCGTTGTCGCTGGAGCCCTGGTACGCCCTCTATGCACCCCCACTGTGCCGCTAGGGTTAGAGCTCACCGGCGATAGGTCCGTCGTCGACGATGATCCCCGGTTGTTGATCCCCACTCTAATCCATCGTCCCACATTGCCCTGTACCGCTTCACGCGTTATGAGCCGCTGACTGGTGGACCCCCTGTCATTGATCCGCGCATGAGTGACCTGGCCGGGCGTTAAGCTTTCCAGCGACCGATTAGTTTGAATCAGGATTTTTCTTTTTAGTTTAAACTTAGTTCTGTCCCTTAGTTCAAAATTCAATTCAGAGAGATTTACAAATCCAAATGAAGTGATTCCAACTCTACTGGAAAGCTACTGAAAAGATCTATCCAAGCCCGTTGGATTTAATTCATTTAGAGTTATATATCTCTCCTAGTAAAAATAATAAAACAGAAGCTTTTGCACCTTGCAACATTTTTATAAAATCAACCAAGTTAGCTTTTGAGTTGATTCCAACTCTCAAAAATCACATTTGATCATACTTATCTGAATATGTAATAATATTAGGATTTAGATGCAGTGAATTTGGACTAGTACCAAAATAATGCTATATAGGCATTTCTAATCACTTTAAATCATTAAATAATGAACTTAAACCAAAATAGTTATGATCCAACCCTTAAATTACATTACCACATATTAGAATATGTGGTGATGACATGTGTCCACATGATCCCATATTTTAAGTGGTGAATATTAAATCTTAGTTAATTTTTCAATGAGTAGAAGTTACTTTTCTAAAATAAAAAGGAGGAAACTATGGAATAAAACTTGTGATGCTTGTGATGATAATAGATCATCAATTGTGTGCCTTAGAATACTAATTAGACTAGTTAAGTATTGTTTGGTGATTGTGTACTCCGTATGTATTTATAGAAGATAGTACCGACCAAGTCCACGAGGAGGAGGAGTTCTACCAAGAAGAAGAAGAAGAAGAAAACTTCAACCACTACACCAACCAAGGCAAGCTATTGTTAGCAAGCTAGAATTAAGCTAGATTAATGAGAAAAATGCTTTAGGCATGCTTTGGTCACACCACTTTGACTATTACTACCCCAAGTATTACCTTACAAGCTTTACTTCCTTTACTTTACACAAAGTCCCTTACTTGTTTTGAAGGTAGCATAAAGAGTATAAAACATGACCTATTTAGATAAACCTTAGATTTCATTCCATGGCATGAGATTGATCCCATCTTTACACCTTAGTGAACACTCGTAACTTAGTAGTTTAGAGTAGATCAAAACTTGAGTCACTTTAGATGGGGACAATTGGTGAAAATGAATTATGAAAACCTTGGAATGATGAGTCATTCTATTGAGATGTTTGGACATGTGTTGAGAAACACAAATGGTTTATGATGATGAAAATGTTGAGGCATGAGCCTTCACCCTTTTATAAATCAGATGGTTGGATTCGGATGCGATACCATTCCAAATTTACCGTACAACCACACTACCTGAATTGGGTAAGGCTTAGCCAGAAGTTTATATGCATTAGTATTAGTTCCCTTGCGGGAGAGGTTTGAGCCGAGGCTACCTCTCAATGTTGTCCACCTATGCAGTGCCGAAGATGACTAATGGTCATGGTTGGGAGGCCATGCTCATAGGAGAGGTGCTTATACTAGGGTGTGTAAAGGGAAGGTTATGTTTGATTATCTGCATACTAAGTATGATGATTCAGGGTTATCCCTGACAGATGTATCGAATCTCGTGGTGAAAGTGTACCACCTCTGCAGAGTGTCAAACTATTCGAATAGCCGCGTCCGCGGATATGGACAGTTGGAATGGCCATACTGTTTCATTGTCAGATGTTTTCAAAATGACTTATAAAAGGAATGATGAATCTTGACTTGACCACAACAGGGTTGTGTTTATGACAATAGCTTCCCAACTTAAGTGATTCTAGAACTTTTTTTTATCTTTCTTTGCTTCAGAACTCAGCTTAGGTTTCAAACTTAACTTTATAGTTAAACTTAGATTTAGCATTTTAACTTAGCACTTACTACTTGTTAGTGGTAGTTTGCGAGTACTTAAAGAGTACACATGGCTTTTGTCCCTGGCTATTCTCATAGCCAGACTATGAAGGAGACTATCAAGATGATGGCCAGCAGGATGGCTATGATAACTAGGACTATCTGCCTTCGTCAGCATTGCCTGTGCCCCTGAAGATGGACCCCACCGCTACGCTTTATATTTATTTCCGTTGCTTGTTGTATTAAGACTGGATGATGAGATCCTTATTTGTGTAAGACCTTATGTATGGTTTGTAATGTATGATGTACTGTGATATCCAATCGGTTATGTCTCGCAAAAATGGTAATCATGGGATTGCGAGGTATGGCATAACGGGCATCTGGGATTAAAAATCCGTTAGTTGATAGTATTAGTCTCCGTCGGCAATGGTTAAAATGATTCTGCAGGCAGGAGTGCTGAGGAAATTCGAAGACCGCCCGACCTAAAAACACCATTGACGAAGAATGTGCTTTTTTAGGTAAAGGAGCAAATCAAAAAACGATCAAAGACATGGAAAGTTGCGCAAGAATGGAGATTTACCTGAAGGTCTCTATCCCTGGCTACGGCGGCTTCGAAGAATGTTGAGCTGAAGACCTCTCGCCTGCAGTCGAGGGATTCGACTGGGACCATTTGATCGTCGCATCGCTTGGTACCGGTAGCAACATAATGACAGAATGACAAGTTGACTTTTTTCGCTTCCACCAGCTTCGCCATCACAGCACGAGCCCTTCTGTGGCGGGACTTGTTCCTGTTCATGCGGGTGAAATAGCATAGCAAAAAGGAATGAAAACGGGCAAAGCAATCTGGCAAAGAGGAGCTACAATCGCGAAGAGGAGGAAGAAGGTCGAGTCCGTGAGAGGTGGCCTCCTGGTCTTCACGCGAGTAAAAAAACCATTTCCATTCAGATACGGTACTTGACACAGAAATCAAAGAGACAGCCGTAAGCAGTTGTCACTCCCAGCATGGTCTAGACATCCACTATAAAGTTGAACATGATTTGCACGAGACTATAAAATTATATTACAATAGGTGAAGCTCCAAATATAATTTTAATTTCGAGCCACGTGCATAAAGTATCGGGTGTATATTTGGTTCTTCGACTTTGTACTGTATCATGTAGAAATCAACCTAGAAAATACTATTGTGTATCTTATCTTATCTTACCACTATATAGTGTACAAATAACTTCGAATATATTGACCGTTGGATCAAGACTCACGAATCCCAACATTTCTAGTCGTTGGATCTTCTTTTCCATTCTACTAGCTAGCATCTCTACTAGAATATATTATGGATAGTACGTCTTTAGCACAATGAACGCAATGCACAAACCTCAAAAAACACTACTCCATCATTCTACTCCCTTCGATCCAAATTATTGTTCTCAGATTTGTCTAGATTCGGATGTATCTTGCACTAAAACATGACTAGATACAGCCGAATCTAGACAAATCTGAGAACAATAATTTGGATTGCAGGGAGTAGAATAATCTTCTAAGACGTTTCTCTAGACCATATGTTACCAAAATTTTAAAGTATTAGGTATATAGCTAATAAACGTTTACTTCTACATGATACAGAGTACAAGAACTAAATATACACCCATACTTATAAATAATGTCGACCAAAATTAATTTTTTGATCTAGCTTTACCTATTATATAACAAAACCGTACCACTATATAGTTTGCAAATAACTTTGAATATTGATCGGTTGGATCAAAACTCGCGAATCCCTTGCCAGCTATTGGATCTTCTTTTCCATTCTAGCATCATCTCTATAAGATACTATTGTTTACTAGTCTTACACCACTATGTAGTGTACGAATAACTCTGAATGTTGACCATTGGATCAAGACTCACGAAAACCAACATTTCTAGCTGTTGGATCTTCTTTTCCATTCTAGCATCTAGAAGATTCTATTGATAGTCTTCATCACAATGAAAGCTATGCACAAACCTCAAAACATACTTCTCCATCATTCTAGAATCTTCTCCCTCGTTTCTCTAAACCATGTTACCAAAAATTTCAAGTTTTAGATAGCTAATAATCATTGACTTCTACATGATATACAAAGTACAAGAACCAATTATACACCCATCTTATCATACCACTATATAGTGTACGCATAACTTTGAATATTCACCGTTGGATCAAGACTCGTGAATCCCAACATTTCCAGCCATTGGATCTTATGTTCCATTTTAGCATCTAGAAGATTCTACCGATAGTCTTCATCACAATGAATGCTATGCACAAAACTCAAAACACACTTCTCTAACATTCTAGAATCTTCTCCCTTGTTTCTCTAGACCATGTTACTAAAATTTTCAAGTTTTAGATAGCTAATAATCGTTGACCTCTAAATGATATACTATACAAAGTACAAGAACCAAATATACACCCATACTTTATAGATGTTGATCAAATTTATATTTTTTCTACTTTACATATTATAATCTCTACTACTATAATGGAGCAATTTTGAATTGGATCCATAGCACCAATCCTGACCATTGGGCTGTTAGATCCAATGGTTCAGAGAAGCTAGAGTCGTGTTGAATAGTACCTAGAGCAAACTCCCCCATGCATGTTATAGAACCATCATGTCACCACCCCAAAATTTCATAGCACAGTAGGCTGTATTCTATCTGCTACTATAATGGAGAAGTTTTGAATTGGATCCATAGCACCAATCCTGACCGTTGGGCTGTTAGATCCAATGGTTTAGAGCAGCTAGATTCGTGTTGAATAGTACGTACATAGAGCAAACTCCACCATGTTCTAGAACCATCATGTCACCACCCCCAAAATTTCATAACACATTAGGTTGTATTCTCAATATGTGTAGATAGTTATTATTAATAGACTTAATGTATGTATTTTTTCTCTAACAAGACTATTGGTTAATAACAACTTAATGTTTGTTAAATAACATTTCATACATAAGAGAAAAAATGCATAAATTAAGTCTATTAATAATAACTATATACACATATTGAGAATACAACCTACTATGCTATGAAATTTTGGGGGTGGTGACATGATGGTTCTAGAACATGGTGGAGTTTGCTCTAGGTATTATTCAACACGAATCCAGCTACTCTGAACCATTGGATCTAACATCCCAACAGTCAGGAATGGTGCTATGGATCCAATTCAAAACTGCTCCATTATAGTAGTGGAGATCTAAAACATGAAATTTTTGGTAACATGGTGTGGAGAAACGAGGGAGAAGATTCTAGAATGATGGAGAAATGTGTTTTGAGTTTTATGCATATCATTCATTGTGATGCAGACTATCAACATAATATTCTAGATTGTTCACAAAACTAGAATCTTCTAGATGCTAGAATGGAATAGAAGATCTAATGGCTGGAAATGTTGGGATTCGCGAGTCTTGATCCAACGGCCAATATTCAAAGTTATCCGTACACTATATCTCTACTACTATAATAGAGCAGTTTAGAATAGGATCCATAACACTAATCCTAACTGTTGGGCTGTTAGATCTAGTGGTTCCGTGTAGCTAGATTCGTATTGAATAGTACCTAGAGCAAACTCCACCATGTTCTAGAACCATCATGTAACCACACCAAAAATTTCATAGCACAATAGGTTGTATTCTCAATATGTGTAGATAGTTATTTTAATAGACTTAATGTATGCATTTTTTCTCTAACAAGACTTAAAGTATGATGGTTCTAAAACATGGTGGAGTTTACTCTAGGTACTGTTCAACACGAATACAGTTTCTCTCAACCATTGGATCATATAGCCCAACAGTCAGGATTGGTGCTATGTATCCAATTCAAAACTGCTCCATTATAATAGTATAGATCATGGAGCAGTTTTGAATTGGATCCATAGCACCAATCATGACCGTTGGGCTGTTAGATCCAATGGTTCAGAGAAGCTGGATTCGTGTTGAATAGTACCTAGAGCAAACTCCACCATGTTCTAGAACCATCATGTCACCACCCCCAAAATTTCATGGCATAGTAGGTTGTATGATCAATATGTGTAGATAGTCTACACCACAATGAATGATATACACAAAACTCAAAACACACTTCTCCATCATTCTAGAATCTTCTCTCTCGTTTCTCTAGACCATGTTACCAAAATTTTCAAGTTTTAGATAGCTAATAACCGTTAACTTATATATGATGATACAAAGTACAAGAACCAAATATACACCCAGATGTTATAGATATTGATTAAATTTGTAAATTTTTGTGCTTTACCCATACTATAATGGAGTAGTTTTGAATAGGATCCATAGCACCAATCCTAACCGTTGGGCTGTTAGATCCAATGGTTCATAACAGCTAGATTAATGTTGAATAGTACCTCTAGAGCAAACTCGACCATGTTCTAGAATGATCATGTTACCACCCCCAAAATTTCATAGCACAGTAGGTTGTATTTTCAATATGTGTAGATAGTTATTATTAATCCTTATCTTATATTACCACTATATAGTATACGAATAACTTTGAATATTGACTGTCGGGTCAAGACTCGCGAATCCCATCATTTCCAGCCATTGGATCTTCTTTTTCATTCTAGCATCTAGAAGATTCTATTGATCGTCTTCATCACAATGAATCCTATGCACAAAACTCAAAACACAATTCTCTAACATTCTAGAATCTTCTCCCTCATTTCTCTAGACCATGTTACTAAAATTTTCAAGTTTTAAATAGCTAATAATTGTTGACTTCTAAATGATATACTATACAAAGTACAAGAACCAAATATACAAACATACTTTATAGATGTTTATCAAATTTATATTTTTTCTGCTTTACCTATTATAATCTCTACTACTATAATGGAGCAGTTTTGAATTCGATCCGTACCACCAATCCTGACCATTGGGTTGTTAGATCCAATGATTCAGAGAAGCTAGATTCGTGTTGAATAGTACCTAGAGCAAACTCCACCATGCATGTTCTAGAACCATCATGTCACCACCCCAAAATTTCATAGCATAGTAGGTTGTATTCTCTCTACTACTATAATAGAGCAGTTTTGAATTGGATCCATAGCACCAATCCTGACCATTGGCCTGTTAGATCCAATGGTTTAGAGCAGCTAGATTCGTGTTGAATAGTACGCATCTAGAGCAAACTCCACCATGTTCTAGAACCTTCATGTCACCAGCCACAAAATTTAGTAACACATTAGGCTATATTCTCAATACGTGTAGATAGTTATTATTAATAGACTTAATGTATGCATTTTTTCTCTAACAAGACTATGGTTAATAATAACTTAATGTTTATTAAATCAGTTTTCATACATTAGAGAAAAAATGCATAAATTAAGTCTATTAATAATAACTATATACACATATTGAGAATACAGTCTACTGTGCTATGAAATGTTGGGGGTGGTGATATGATCGTTCTAGAACATGGTGGAGTTTGCTCTAGGTACTATTCAAGACGAATCTAGCTGCTCTGAACCATTGGATGTAACAGCCCAACGGTCAAGATTGGTGCTATGGATCCAATTCAAAACTGCTCCATTATATTAGTGGAGATCTAAAACATGAAATTTTTGGTAACATGGTCTAGAGAAACGAGGGAGAAGATTCTAGAATGATGGAGAAGTGTGTTTTAAGTTTCGTGCATAGAATTCATTGTGATGAAGACTATCAATAGAATATTCTAGACTGTTTAGAAAAATACAATCTTCTAGATGCTAGAATATAAAAGAAGATCCAACAACTAGAAATGTTAGGATTCGCGAGTCTTGATCCAATGGTCAATATTCAAAGTTATCGTAGACTATATCTCTACTACTATAATGGAGTTGTTTAGAATAGGATCCATAGCACTGTCAACACCCGGATTTTTAATCCCAGATGCCCGTTATACCATACCTCGCAATCCTAGGATTACCATTTTTGCGAGACATATCGGATTGGATATCACAGTACATCATCTATTACAAACCATACATAAGGTCTTACACAAATAAGGATCTCATGATCCAGTCTGAATACAACAAGCAGCGGAAATAAAAGATAAGCGTAGCGGTGGGGTCCATCTTCAGGGGCACAGGGAATGCCGACGAAGGCAGATAGTCCTAGTTATCATAGCCATCTTGATGACCATCCTCTTGATAGTCTCCTTTATAGTCTGGCCATGAGAATAGCGAGGGACAAAAGCCATGAGTACTCTTTAAGTACTAGCAAACTACTATTAACAGGTACCATAGTTCTAAGTTAAAGTGCTAAATCTAAGTTTAACTATAAATTTAAGTTTAAAACCGAAGCTGAGTTCAGAAGCAAAGAAAGGTAAAAATAAAGTTTTAGAATAACTTAAGTTAGGATGCTATTATCACAAACACAACCCTGTTGTGGTCAAGTCAAGATTCATCATTCATTTCAAGTTATTTGGAAAACATTTGACAACGAAACAGTATGGCCATTCCAACTGTCCATAACCGCGGAGGCAACTATTCGAATAGTTTGACACTCTGTAGAGGTGGTACACTTTCACCACAAGATTCGATACATTTGTCAAGGATAACCCGGAATCATCATACTTGGTATGCAGATAATCAAACATAACCTTCCCTTTACACACCCAAGTATAAGCACCTCTCCTATGAGCATGGCCTCCCAACCATGACCATCAGTCATCTTGGGCACTGCATAGGTGGACATCATGAGAGGTAGCCTCAGCTCAAACCTCTCCCGTGAGGGAACTAATACTAATGCATATAAATTTCCAGCTAAGCCTTACCCAATTCAGGAAATGTGGTTGTACGGTAAATTTGGAATGGTATCGCATCCGAATCCAACCATCAGTTTTATAAAAGGGTTAAGGCTCATTTCTCATCATTTTCATCATCATAAACCAGTTGTGTTTCTCAACACATGTCAAAAAATCTCAATAGAATGACTCATCAGTCCAAGGTTTTCATAATTCATTTTCACCAAGTGTTCCCATCTAAAGTGACTCAAGTTTTTGATCTACTCTAAACTACTAAGTTAAGAGTGTTCACTAAGGTGGAAGGATGGGATCAATCTCATGCCATAGAATGACATCTAAAGTTATCTAACTAGGTCAAGTTTTATACTTTTTATGCTACCTTCAAAATAAGTAAGGGACTTTGTGTAAACTAAAGGAGGTAAAACTGGTCAATAAGACTTGAGGCACTAATATTCAAAAAGGGGTGGTCAAAGCATGCTTAAGCCATCTTTGCTAAACCATCTAGTTTGATTCTAGTTTGCTAAGCACTAGACTTGCAAGGGATAGCTTGCATTGTTAATGGTGGCTTGCAAGTATAACTTGCAAGGGTTCATCTTGGATAGTGCTAGCTTGCCTTGGTTGGTGAAGTGGTTGAAGTTTTCTTCTTCTTCGTCTTGGTAGCACTCCTCCTCTTTGTAGACTCGGTCGGTACTATCGTCTATAAGAATACATATGGAGTACACAATCACCAAACAATACTTAACTAGGCTAGATAGGATTCTAAGACACACAATTGATGATCTATTATCATCACAAGCATCACAAGTTTAATTCAATAGTTTCATTCTTTTTAATTTAGAAAAGTAATTTCTACTCATTGAAAATTTAACTAAGATTTAATATTCACCAGTTAAAATATGGGATCATGTGGACACATGTTATCACCATATATTCTAACATGTGGGAATGAGATTTAAGGGTTGGATCCATATTACTTTGGTTTAAGTTCATTATTTAATGATTTAAAGTGACTAGAAATACCTATATAGCATTATTTTGGTACTAGTCCAAAGTCACTGCATGTAAACCTTAATATTATTACATATTTAGATAGATGAAATGTGATTTTTGAGAGTTGGAATCAACTCAAAAGCTAACTTGGTTGATTTTATAAAAATGTTGCAAGTTGCAAAAGCTTCTGTTTTGTTATTTATATTAGGAGAGATCTATAACTCTAATTGAATTAAATCCAACGGGCTTGGATAGACCATTTCAATACCTTTCAGACAAAATTGCTTTCATGCAATATGGATTTGTAAAACTCCCAGAATTGAATTTTAAACTAGTGGACAGAAACTAGATTTAACTAAAAAGAAAAATCCAGATTTGAACGGGTGGGCTAGCGCGGGAAAGAACTTGGGCCGGCCCAGTGGCGCTCCGTGGCGCGGGGCTCAACTGACAGGGGGTGCCGCTTGTCAGTGGGTCTTAACACGTGAAACGGTACGCGCGCTGTGGGCCATAGAATTAGAAGGGCAATCTATAGCTGAGGGTCGTCGTCAACGATGAACAGGTCGTCGGCGAGCTCGAACCCTAGCGTATCGGTGGGGGTCTGCTGGGGACGTACCAGGGCTCCAGCGGGGTCGGTGAGGCAGGCAAATGAACTGGAAGACGACGGCGAGGCGAGGCGAGGTTGCGGCGGAGCTTGGGGTGGTCGCTATCAGCGGCGCCCTTCTCCTCCTGAGGTGGCGGCTCCGGCTCCAATTCCGGCGAGCTACTGCTCCCCTTGCTCCGGCTAGAGGTGGGTGAGGTTCAGTGAGGTGGGGGGAGTGGAGTGGTGTGGAGAGAAGAGGATGGGGAGGCCTCCTTTTATAGGCCCGACGGTGAGACCGAGCGGGATGGGCAGGCGACGGTGGCGACAAGGCTATGGTCGGCTAGAGGCATGGCGGAGGGTGGCGATCGACAGGGGGTCTCCTGGCGGTGCTCTAGGAAGTGAATGCGGCCGTAGGGGCGGTGGTATGCGGTCTGGGCGAGGTGGCGCTCTAAGCGGCAGAGGCGGCGGTGTCCATGGCGAGCGGTGGCTGTGGTGCGTTGGGAGGCGAACGGGGGTGTATGGGGTGTTCCCTGGGTCGTGGTGGAGCGGTGGGCGTGGGCTGCGGTTGAGCGGCAGCTTGTGCACGCGGGGACGGAGCGTGCTCTACGGGCAGCGTCGGCATGGTCGACCAGCTCTGTGCGTGGCGGTTCCTGGCCGCTCTGCTCTCTGTCTCTGGCCTGGGGCTGGTTGGACGGTGGAGGTGGACCACAGGCAACTTGCTAGACATGGTGAGAGAGGCTGGAGAGGGCTGCTGCTGCGAGTGCACGATCGGCCGGCGAGGTGCTCTGAGCATGTTGGGGTTGGTCTGGTTAGGCTTGAGGGGGACAAATATGATCAAAGCACATCAAAATTGCTAGACAAAATCAGCCCAAAACAGTAATAGTTAGGCCATAATGATCTTGCCAGCAAGGTGTTTGACAAAATGGCCGAAAGAGAAAAAGTTTTGAATTTCGGTTTCAAATTTTTTGGGTGTTCTCCACTGGTGCTAGGTAGTCTTTGGTTGCAAGCATTTTGAAAGTGGAGCTCAAAAAGATGGGTTTTGAAATAGGGGTGATCTATGCATATGCATTGGATTCAATTTCCAAATGCCAAATAAAATAGTTAACAGAATGTTTTTAGCAGATCAAAAGGTGGGCCTTGGTACCTCATTATGTGTACTAGCAAGGGGTGCAAAGATCAAGAATTGTTTCTGTTAAGAAATAAGTGCTAGGAACACTCAAAGTAGTGTAGTGGATTAAAATGGCCAAAATGACCATTCCTCCTTTTTAAATCTTTTTGATTTGATTTTCTCTAGGAAAAGTTTGGGAATGATGTAGATGATGTTTAAATCACCTAAGAAACATTTTACAAGCATTGGATCACTAAAACAAGGCACTTCAAATCAACTCCTATTTTAAATGCACACACATATGAATGCTTTCATTTTTAATTTGGAATTTTTTTTGTTAATCCTATTTTTGGATGATTTGATCTTGATAAGCTTCGATTCAAGTTTTGGGATGTTACAAACCTTTCCCCCTTAAACAAAGTCTCGTCCCAAGATTTACAAAGAAAACTAGGAACTAAAGAGATCTGGGAACTCTGTCCTAATGTAATCTTCGCGCTCCCAAGTAGCTTCCTCCTCGGTATGGTTGATCCACTGAATCTTAAGAAACTTGATGCTCCTGGTCCTGGTGCTTCTGTAGGCTTCTTCTAAGATACGGATGGGTACTTCCCGATAGGTCAGGTCATTGTTGATCTCCACAGCTCTGTGAATGATATTCTTGAAAACTTCAGTCTTCTTAGGCACTTCCTAGCATTTGCGAAGTAACAAGATATGGAACACATTGTGGATGGATGACATCTCTTCAGGCAGTTACAGCTGATACGATACTTCTCCTCGATGGTTCAGAATTTTGAAAGGTCTGATATATCTGGGGGCTAACTTTCCCTTCAGACTAAAGCGTTGAGTTCCATTCAATGGTGAAACCTTGAGATATACAAAATCTCTGACATTGAAAGTCAGGTCTCTCCTTCTCTTGTCATCATAGCTCTTCTGTCTGGATTGGGCGGTCTTGAGGTGCTCACGGACTTTGTGAACTTTCTCTTCTGCTTCTCGGAGAATGTCGGGTCCGAAGATCTGACTCTCTCCTACTTGCGACCAATTCAAAGGGGTACGACACTTTCTTCCATATAGGAATTCAAATGGTGCCATTTTCGAACTAGCTTGATAACTGTTGTTATATGAGAATTCTGCGAAAGGCAGGCAGTCTTCCCATTTTGATCTATTCCAACACACAAGCTCTAAGCATATCCTCTAGGATCTTGTTAACTCTCTCAGTCTGTCCATCAGTTTGCGGGTGATAAGCGGTACTAAAGTTCAACTTGGTTCCTAAACCTTCCTAAAATTTCTGCCAAAATCTCGAGGTAAACTGGGTTCCTCGATCTGATACGATGGTCTTGGGGGTTCCATGCAGACTAACAATCCTAGCAATATACAACTCTGCTAGCTTTGCACTCTGGTAGGTAGTCTTGACAGGTATAAAATGGGCTACCTTGGACAGTCTATCAACTATGACCCAGATTGAGTCATTTCCCCTACTAGAAGTAGGCAAACCGGTGATAAAGTCCATTCCGACGGAATCCCATTTCCATTCCGGAATCTGCAATGGTTGCAACAGTCCTGCAGGTCTCTGATGCTCTGCTTTGACTCTTTGACAGATGTCACATTTGGCGATGTAGCTTCCGATTTCGCTCTTCATCTTGTGCCACCAGAATTGCTCTTTCAAATCCTGATACATCTTTGTTCCTCCGGGGTGGATAGAATAAAGAGTATCATGAGCTTCCTTCCTGATAACTTCCTTTAGTTCTGAATCTGCTGGCACACAGATACGTCCTGTGTACCACAATACTCCTTCTCCGTCTTCGGTGAATCCAGGTACCCTTCATGTACCAATACGACGTTTGATTCCGTCGATACTTTCATTCCCCTTCTGGGCTTCCTTGATTTCGCTAATCAATGTGGGTTGAAGTTCAATGCTATCTAGGAATCCTTTGCTAACTAATTTAGTCCTGAACTGCTCCAACTCCTCATACAAACTTGGTTGCTTCTCCTTGATCATGGTGTTAAGCCTACACGGAAATCTGCTAAGAGCATCTGCTACCACATTGGCTTTGCCGGGGTGATAGTGAATGTCGAGGTCATAATCCTTGATTAACTCTATCCATCTCCTTTGCCTCATATTCAACTCTTTCTGAGTGAAAATATACTTTAAGCTCTTATGATCTGAGTAAATCTCACAGTGATTACCCATTAGATAATGACGCCATGTCTTCAATGCCAAAACTACGGCTGCTAATTCAAGATCATGAGTCGAATAGTCCTGCTCATGCTGCTTCAGTTGTCGAGACAGATACACGATGACTTTGCCTTCTTGCATCAATACACATCCTACGCCAATCTTGGATGCGTCACAATATACATCAAACGGCTTCTTGATGTCTGGCATGATCAAAATTGGGGCTGATATCAATCTCTTCTTCAGCTCCTGGAAACTGGCTTCACACTTGTCTGTCCATTTAAACTTCTTGTCCTTCTTCAACAATTGGGTCATTGGTCGGGCTATGCTCGAGAATCCTTCGACGAACTTGCGGTAGTATCCCGCTAATCCGAGAAATGCACGGACTTGGGTTTGAGTGATTGGGGCTTCCCATTCTTCGACATCTTTGATCTTGGCGGGATCAAGAGAGACTCCGCCGGCAGACACAATATGTCCTAGGAATCCTACTTCCTTTAGCCAAAACTCACACTTGCTGAACTTGGCATATAACTGATGCTCTCTCAGGGTTTCTAGGATAACTCTCAGATGTTGCTCATGCTCTTCTTCTGACTTGGAGTAGATAAGGATGTCGTCGATAAACACAACTACAAAATTATCTAGGAAATTCATAAAGATCTTATTCATGAGATTCATGAAATAAGCAGGGGCATTGCTTAATCCAAAAGACATAACCGTATACTCGTATAAACCATAGCGAGTAGTAAAGGCGGTCTTCGGAATATCCGTTGCACGAATCTTAAGTTGGTGATAACCAGTCCTAAGATCAATCTTTGAGAATACCTGAGCTCCAGTCAATTGATCAAATAGATCCTCTATCTTTGGCAAAGGGTACTTGTTCTTGATGGTGACGTCATTCAACTTTCTGTAATCTGTACATAGACAGTTGCCTCCATCTTTCTTGTCGACGAATAACACTGGTGATCTCCATGGTGATGCGCTTGGTTGAATCAAGCTTGTTGCTAACATGGCATCCAACTGCTTCTTTACCTCAACTAACTCTGTGGGGTTCATGCTATAGGGTCTCTGGGCTATGGGTTCGGTTCCGGGGATTAGTTCGATAATGAACTCAATATCCCTATCTGGGGGCTTACCTGGCAATTCATCTGGGAATACGTTGGGGTATTCACAGACTACTCTGACTTGGTCTATGGTGGGCAGGGCTACACTCTTGTTGCACTTGAATTGACGGGGTAAGGTTTCAGAGATATGCTCTACTATTACTCCAGAACTACTGGTCATGGTGATGGCTTTCCTAGCACAGTCTATGAATCCTCTATGCCTTTGCATCCAGTCCATACCTAGTACTACTTCCAATCCTTTGGTTCCAAGTACAATTAGGTTGGCATAAAAATCTATTCCATGTATTCTGATAGGCATAGCTTTGCAAATTTTTCTAGCTTTTGTAGTTGAACCGGGGATTTGAACTATCATGACATGCTTCAGGTTGGTTGGGTGAATCTTACTAGTGCATGCAAATTCTTTGGTGACAAATGAATGCGATGCTCCCGAATCAAACAATACTCTTGCTAAAACTGAGTTGATAGAAAAGATACCCAGCACTACATCTGGCATTTCATGGGCTTCTTCTGCGTTCATGTGAAAGAGACGACTGTTGCGGTTGTGAGGGTTCCCTGGGGCAAATCTCCTTCCTGGTTGAACACGACGCTGCTGCTGAGCTGGAGCATTCACATTGGCATTGGCTGCAATCTTCTTGGGACAGTCATTGGAGGAGTGACCCTTTACTCCACACTCGAAACAAGTGATCTGAGACTTGTCCTTGGCTGCGATAGGCACAGCATTGCTGCCAGTTCTGGGTGCAGTGTTGTTGTTGTTGTTATTGCTCTTGGGAGGGGCACGGGTGAAATTGTTGGCATTGCTGGAGTTGGGATGGTTTCCTCTGGACTTCACATTGCCTCCGCTACGGTTGGGGTAGCTTGGGCGAGACATTGGGGGTCGGTTGTTCCTGGGTGCATATCCTGGTGAGGGGTTGGGACGGTACTTCTGGTGACTACTGGATCCTGATTGCTGCATCATACGATGTTTGCGATTGTCGTTTGCCTGGTTAATCTTCCCTTCCATCTGAATGGCTGAGTCGACTAGCTCTTCAAGATCCTGGAAACGGATATTGACAAGGACAGTCTTCATCTCATCATGCAGTCCGTTCAAGAATCTCTCCTTCTTCTTGGCCTCTGTGTTGATCTCATCAGGTGCATATCTGGCAAGTGACAAAAATCTATCACAGTACTCCACCACAGTCATTCTTCCTTGCTTCAATTCGCGGAATTCATCTCTCATCCTGTTGACGAGACCTTGCGGCACGTGGGTGCGGCTGAACTTGACTTTGAATGCTTCCCATGTCATCACTTGACCATGGTTCATATTGCAGATGCTATTCCACCAAGCTCTGGCATCTCTCGCCAGATAATGGGTGGCAAAGAGAACTTTCTCATTTTCATCAACTCCTGCAACTTCGAGGTTGTTTTCCATGGTCTATAACCACTCATCAGCATCTAATGGGTTCTCAGATTGGTTGAAGATTGGGCGATTGGTATTCTGAAATTTTTTGAGTTTGGATCCATGGTGATCCTGATTTCCATGTCCTTGGTTGTTGAGAGCCATCTGGGCGATCTGCTGCAATGTTGCTAAGTTGGCTTGGCGCTCGGCCCTGCTTGCTTCATGGTCTGCGATGAGATTCTGCAAGATCTGCAGCATTGGGTCCTACGATGAGCTGCTCCCTCCTTGGTTTCCACGAGTCATCTGAAGATTGAGATAAATATAGGGGTAAGAGGGAAATTCTAAGGTTCATGGTTTTGGGTTTTCAAAGCTAAAACTTTGAGTTAGACTCAGGTTTTTCAACTAACTTTATGTTTTCATTCATGCAAGCAAGCACCCGATACAACACACACCACAACAATCAAAGGGAAAACAGATGGTTTGATGAACCATTTTGTAAGCTACGATACAATGAGATGATACATCTCATGCTACGACAATGCTCTAGTGCATCTACTCATCGTCGATGAAGTCAGAGTCTTCATCATCAATGTACAAGTCCACACCATCCTCCTCCAGAAAGTCATCATCGTTGCTGAGGTAAGAATCCATGTCTCCCTGGATGTCTTCACCCTCATCTTCTTCTTCCTTTGCTAAAAGCTGAGATTCCTGCTCCTTGATGGTCTTCTCGAGGTTGGCCACCTTCTTGCGAAGATAGGCGATGGTGCGATCCTTCTTTGCATGATGGCGACAAAGAGACTGGCGATCTTGGACGAGCAGTGCAAAAGTCTGGGCCTTCTGGTCGGCAATTGCACGGTTCTGGTTGGCTAACTCTCTGGCATTGTCCAGTTCCTGCTGTCTATCGTGCATCAAGAAGTCAAGATTCTCCACTTGACGCCTCAACTCTGGGTGACTTGGCATCTTCATCGGCATTCCCATGAAGTCACGTCTTGCATAGTAGGCAAAACGGGTTCCTTGGATCTTGTTGACGCTGAGGGCACATAGACGTGCGAGAGCTTCATGCATTGCCCTGGCTGATCCATCTAGCCAGTTGTTCTCTCTCACTGAGAACTGAATTCTTCTAGAAGTTGGTGCTTTGATACTTCCTCTAAGATCTGCGGTGACTAGCCACTGTAGTTCTCCTCCTAGGGGTCCTGGAAGTTGAGCTCCAAGAAACTCCGGATGTGGGCGTCCTAGTAACTCTGACAGTGAATCCAGATCCCTCTCGAAGATCAGCTGACCTCCGTTTCCCAACTGGTAGAACTTGTTGAACTGAGTCTCCATCTACAAGAATTAAGGATGAGGAAGTTAGTGAGGTGATCAAGTGTGTCAAGTTTTAAGTAGTAATGTAAGAATTTTGAGGAACATGAATTTTTGAGAAAGAATGAGTTCACAAGGGTAAGAGAGGAAATAGTTTTTCATAAATAGTCACTTTGGTTTTGAAAATAAGTTTTTGTTTGAACATCCATTCTAACTAGGGTCTCCTATGGTCAGGATGGCTCTGATACCAACTTGTCAACACCTGTATTTTTAATCCCAGATGCCCGTTATGCCATACCTCGCAATCCTAGGATTACCATTTTTGCGAGACATAACAGATTGTATATCATAGTACATCATCCATTACAAACCATACATAAGGCCTTACACAAATAAGGATCTCAGGATCCAGTCTGAATACAACAAGCAGCGGAAATAAAAGATAAGCGTAGCGGTGGGGTCCATCTTCAGGGGCACATGCAATCTTGTGACGAGATAGTCCTAGTTATCATAGCCGTCCTGATGACCATCCTCTTGATAGTCTCCTTCATAGTCTGGCCATGAGAATAGCCAGGGACAAAAGCCATGAGTACTCTTTAAGTACTCGCAAACTACTATTAACAGGTACTATAGTTCTAAGTTAAAGTGCTAAATCTAAGTTTAACTATAAAGTTAAGTTTGAAACCTAAGCTGAGTTCAGAAGCAAAGAAAGGTAAAATAAAGTTCTAGAATCACTTAAGTTGGGATGCTATTATCATAAACACAACCCTGTTGTGGTCAAGTCAAGATTCATCATTCATTTCAAGTTATTTGGAAAACATCTGACAACGAAACAGTATGGCCATTCCAACTGTCCATAACCGTGGATGCGGCTATTCGAATAGTTTGACACTCTGCAGAGGTGGTACACTTTCACCACAAGATTCGATACATCTGTCAGGGATAACCCTGAATCATCATACTTGGTATGCAGATAATCAAACATAACCTTCCCTTTACACACCCTAGTATAAGCACCTCTCCTATGAACATGGCCTCCCAACCATGACCATTAGTCATCTTGGGCACTACATAGGTGGACATCATGAGAGGTAGCCTCAGCTCAAACCTCTCCCGTGAGGGAACTAATACTAATGCATATAAATTTCCATCTAAGCCTTACCCAATTCAGGTAATGTGGTTCTACGGTAAATTTGGATTGGTATCGCATCCGAATCCAACCATCAGTTTTATAAAAGGGTTAAGGCTCATGCCTCATCATTTTCATCATCATAAACCAGTTGTGTTTCTCAACACATGTCAAAACATCTCAATAGAATGACTCACCATTCCAAGGTTTTCATAATTCATTTTCACCAAGTGTTCCCATCTAAAGTGACTCAAGTTTTTGATCTACTGTAAACTACTAAGTTAAGAGTGTTCACTGAGGTGGAAGGATGGGATCAATCTCATGCCATAGAATGACATCTAAAGTTATCTAACTAGGTCAAGTTTTATACTTTTTATGCTACCTTCAAAATAAGTAAGGGACTTTGTGTAAACTAAAGGAGGTGAAACTGGTCAATAAGACTTGACGTACTAATAGTCAAAAAGGGGTGCTCAAAGCATGCTTAAGGCATCTTTGCTAAACCATCTAGTTTGATTCTAGTTTGCTAAGCACTAAACTTGCAAGGGTTAGCTTCCATTGTTAATGGTGTCTTGCAAGTATAACTTGCAAGGGTTAATCTTGGATAGTGCTAGCTTGGCTTGGTTGGTGCAGTGGTTGAAGTTTTCTTCTTCTTCGTCTTGGTAGCACTCCTCCTCTTTGTAGACTTGGTCGGTACTATCGTCTATAAGAATACATATGGAGTACACAATCACCAAACAATACTTAACTAGGCTAGATAGCATTCTAAGAGACACAATTGATGATCTATTATCATCACAAGCATCACGAGTTTAATTCAACAGTTTCATTCTTTTTAATTTAGAAAAGTAATTTCTACTCATTGAAAATTTAACTAAGATATAATATTCACCACTTAAAATATGGGATCATGTGGACACATGTTATCATCACATATTATAACATGTGGGAATGAGTTTTAAGGGTTGGATCCATATTACTTTGGTTTTAGTTCATTATTTAATGATTTAAAGTGACTAGAAATGCCTATATAGCATTATTTTGGTACTAGTCCAAAGTCACTACATGTAAACCTTAATATTATTACATATTTAGATAGATATGGTGAAATGTGATTTTTGAGAGTTGGAATCAACTCAAAATCTAACTTGGTTGATTTTATAAAAATGTTGCAAGTTGCAAAAGCTTCTGTTTTGTTATTTTTATTAGGAGAGATCTATAACTCTAATTGAATTAAATCCAACGGGCTTGGATAGATCATTTCAATACCTTTCAGACAAAATTCGTTTCATGCAATATGGATTAGCAAAACTCCCATAATTGAATTTTAAACTAGTGGATAGAAACTAGATTTAACTAAAAAGAAAAATCTAGATTTGAACGGGTGGGCTAGCGCGGGAAAGAACTTGGGCCGGCCCAGTGGCGGTCCGTGGCACGGGGCTCAGCTGACAGGGGGTCCCGCTTGTCAGTGGGTTTTAACACGCGAAACGGTACATGCACTGTGGGCTGTAGGATTAGAAGGGGAATCTACGGCTGAGGGTCGTCGTCGACGACGAACAGGTCACCGGCGAGCTCGAACCCTAGCGGCTCGATGGGGGTCTGCTGGGGACGTACCAGGGCTCCAGCAGGGTCGGCGAGGCGGGCAAACAAACAGGAAGACGACGGCGAGGCGAGGCGCGGTTGCGGCGGAGCTTGGGGTGGTCGCAATCAGCGGCGCCCTTCTCCTCAAGAGGCGGCGCTCCGGCTCCAATTCCGGCGAGCTGCTGCTCCCCTTGCTCCGGCTAGAGGTGGGTGAGGTTCAGTGAGGTGAGGGGAGTGGAGTGGTGTAGAGAGAAGAGGCTGGGGAGGCCTCCTTTTATAGGCCCGATGGTGAGACCGAGCGGGATGGGCAGGCGACGGTGGCGACAAGGCTACGGCCGGCTAGAGGCATGGCGGAGGGTGGCGATCGACAGGCGGTCTCCTAGCGGTGCTCTAGGAAGTGAATGCGGCCGTAGGGGCGGTGGTATGCGGTCTGGGTGAGGTGGCGCTCTGAGCGGCAGAGGCGGCGGTGTCCATGGCGAGCGGTGGCTATGGTGTGTTGGGCGGCGAACGAGGGTGTCTGGGGTGTTCCCTGGGTCGTGGCGGAGCGGTGGGCGCGGGCTGCGGTCGAGCGGCGGTTTGTGCACGCAAGGACAGAGCATGCTCTACGGGCGGCGGCGGCATGGTCGACCAGCTCCAGGCCCGGCGGTTCCTGGCCGCTCTGCTCTCTGTCTCAGGCCTAGGGCTAGTTCGACGGTGGAGGTGGACCACAGGCAACTTGCTAGACATGGTGAGAGAGGCTGGAGAGGGCTGCTGCTGCGAGTGCACGGTCGGCCGGCGAGGTGCTCTCCGCATGGCCTTGAAGTGCAGCTAGGAGGTAGGGGAGATGTTGGGGTTGGTCTGGTTAGGCTTGAGGGGGACAAAGATGATCAAAGCACATCAAAATTGCTAGACAAAATAAGCCCAAAACAGTAATAGTTAGGCCATAATGATCTTGCCAGCAAGGTGTTTGACAAAATGGCCGAAAGAGAAAAAGTTTTGAATTTTGGTTTCAAAATTTTTGGGTGTTCTCCACTAGTGCTAGGTAGTCTCTGGTTGCAAGGGTTTTGAAAGTGGAGCTCAAAAAGATGGGTTTTGAAATAGGGGTGATCTATGCATATGCATTGGATTCAATTTTCAAATGCCATATAAAATAGTTAACAGAATGTTTTTAGCAGATCAAAAGGTGGGCCTTGGTACCTCATTATGTGTACTAGCAAGGTGTGCAAAGATCAAGAATTGTTTCTGTTAAGAAATAAGTGCTAGGAACACTCAAAGTAGTGTAGTGGATTCAAATGGCCAAAATGACCATTCCTCCTTTTTAAATCTTTTTGATTTGATTTCTTTAGGAAAAGTTTGGGAATGATGTAGATGATGTTTAAATCACCTAAGAAACATTTTACAAGCATTGGATCACTAAAACAAGGCACTTCAAATCAACTTCTATTTTAAATGCACACACATATGAATGATTTCATTTTTAATTTGGAAAAGTTTTTGTTAACCCTATTTTTGGATGATTTGATCTTGATAAGCTTGGATTGAAGTTTTGGGATGTTACAAGCTCCAATCCTGACCATTGGGTTGTTAGATCCATCAGAGTAGCTGGATTTGTGTTGAATAATACCTAGAGCAAACTCCACCATGTTCGAGAACCATCATGTAACCACCCCCAAAATTTCATAGCATAGTAGGTTGTATTCTCAATATGTGTAGATAGTTATTATTAATAGACTTAATGTATGCATTTTTTTCTCTAACAAGACTTAAAGTATGATGGTTCTAGAACATGGTGGAGTTTTCTCTAGGTACTGTTCAACATGAATCCAGCTGCTATGAACCATTGGATCTTATAGCCCAGCGGTCAGGATTGGTGCTATGTATCCAAGTGAAAACTGCTCCATTATAATAGTAGAGATAATGCCGCAGTTTTGAATTGGATCCATAGCACCAATCGTGACCGTTGGGCTGTTGGATCCAATGGTTCAGAGCAACTGGATTCATGTTGAATAGTACCTAGAGAAAACTCCACCATTTTCTAGAAACATCATGTCACCACCCCCAAAATTTCATAGCACAGTAGGTCGTATTCTTAATATGTGTAGATAGTTATTATTAATAGACTTAATGTATGCATTTTTCTCTAACAAGACTATTTGTTAATAACAACTTAATGTTTATGAAATCACATTTCATATAGTATATATGTGTGTGGCACGTGCCTTTTACTACTTTTATATAGTGATGATATGTCAGACGTCTATTATCTATGTCTCACATGTAGGGCAATTTACTACGTAGTACACTTAATGTGTGCATTTTTTCTCTAATACGACTATTGACTTAATTTTGTTGAATCACATTTCATACAGTATATATGTGTGTGGCACGTGCCTTTTACTACTAGTATAGTGATGATATGTCATACGTCTACTATATGAGCCTCACGTGGAACTTACTTGTCTCTTTAGCACAATGGATGCTATGCACAAACCTCAAAACACACTTCTCGATAATTCTAGAATCTTCTTCGTCATGTCTCTAGAGCATGTGGAGTACTAGTTAGCTAATAGGTTGATTTCTACACAATACAAAGTACAAAAACTGTCCAAGTGGTGGTTTATGCAACAAATGGAGCAAGACATTGTGAAATATTTGATGTCCTCTTCCTATATATGCACACCAAGGCAGCTGACCAACACGCTAGAGACTCTTGTCAAGAAAAAAAGGAAAAAACAGGCCACACACACAACGCGGTGGTACCAAGGTACACGTGTGTGGAGCCACGTAGTGGGATGTGGGAGAGATCATCCGGTCGGTGCGCGCGGGGTGCTGCCCAAGAGGGGAGACAGAGGATGGATGGTGAGAGACAGTGAAGGAGAAAGAAAACATAGTAGTACTACTAGTAGTACTGTACTACTAGTAGTAGGTACCTGTACCTCGTGTCAGAAACCCGTCAAACTAGCTTTACTCTGACATTGCACCACCTTCAACTCCTTCTCTACTCTCGCGCTGCCTCCCGTTTATATTCTCTAATAATCTGTTCTCTACTCTCGCGCTGCCTCCCGTTTATATTCTCTAATAATTTTCTGGTGCCCCTGGTTCAGTACAAGTACGGACTACTCATTTTTTTCACAATAGTCTTTATTTATGAAAATTTTGTCTAGGGCATTCAGCTCCAAAATATTCGTGCGCAAAATAATTCCGATCACTGGGAACTTTTTCTTTTTCTTTCTAACGAGGAATCTGCCTCGAAGTACCAAGAAGGTTCCTATTAAAATCCATGGGTGGGCATAAAAATTACATAGTGGTCCCAAAAGAAAACCAAAATACATCTAGGACCTACACTTTTACAATACAGACCCTAAAGATACACTCGAAAATTTGAACATGTTTTTCCTAATACTAGTTCGAAACTCCCACCTCAACATTATTGTATACCATGGCAAGACACACCCATCTACCAAATATGGGAACATTATCATGAGCTATAATGTAGATATGGCCATGACCTAATCGGTTGTTTGGCTTGAGAAACCCTCGAGTGTTCAGGCCGTATCTAATGTGACTATGATTTTTTCGAATGTTTCAAATCTCATGTTTACCATTTTTTCGTGGCTGGTACTTCAAACGAGAGGATGTCATGCAAACCCTTTTCGTTTATTCAAATTTGTGTAAGAGTTGCCAGCATGCAAATTCATATATATATATATATATAGATATATATCAAGATATTGAGTCATTTAGAAATCTCGGCGATTTTCAAGATATTGACCCACAGTGTACACCTTCAAAATAATTTTATAGTATAAATTCAAGAGAAAATCTTTGTGAGTCTTTATGTGTGTGTATATATGTGTTTGTGTGTGTGCTTCTTCTTCTTGGTGTGTGACATGGAGAAACAAGAGTAGTATATCTTACCATTATCTCATCTTCCATTATCTTACCACTTTATAGTGTACGAATAACTTTGAATGTTGGCCGTTGGATCAAGAATCGTGAATCCCAACATTTCTAGCTGTTGGATCTTATTTTCCATTCTAGGACATGTTTGATTCAAAGGATTTACATGGGAAATTTATAGGATTAAATACCATAAGAATTTTTTCTATAATGGTTGTTTGATTTTTATGATTATTGAGTCATATAGGAAATTTCCTAGGGAATCCTTTGCACTAGATTGCATAGGAAATCTAACATCCACACCCAAACCTCTTTCTTAGAATCCTTTTTTCCTTCGATGGAATCGAACAAACTTTCTTTTATATATATGGGTTCCTATAGGAGTAAATTGGGCATGACATTGTAATCCTATATTTTTCCTATTCCTATGTTTTTCCTATTCCTATGTTTTTCCTATCCTACGAATCAAACAAGCTCCTAGCATCTAGAAGATTCAATTGATAGTCTCAGCATAATTAATGCTACGCACAAACCTCAAAACACACTTCTCCATCATACTAGAATCTTCTCCCTCTTTTCTCTTGACCATGTTACCAAAAATTTCAAGTGTTAGGTAGCTAATAATCTTTGACTTCGATATGATGATACAAAGTACAAGAACCAAATATACACCCATACTTCTTATCTTATCTTACCACTGTATAGTGTACAAATAACTTTGAATATTGACCGTTGGATCAAGACTCACGAATCCCAACATTTCTAGACATTGGATCTTCTTTTCCATTCTAGCATATAGAAGATTTAATTGATAGTCTTCATCACAATGAATGCTATGCACAAAACTCAAAACACACTTCTCCAACATTCTAGAATCTTGTCCCTCGTTTCTCTGGACCATGTTACCAAAATTTTCAAGTTTTAGATATCTAATAATCGTTGACTTCTACATGATATACTATACAAAGTACAATAACCAAGTATACACCCATACTTTATAGATATTGATCAAATTTATATTTTTTCTGCTTTACCTGTATTATAATTTTATATAGTGATGATATGTCAGACGTCTATTATCTGAATCTCACATGCAGGACACGTGCAATTTACTATTTATATATATATGTTGATCAAATTTATAATTTTTTGTGCTTTACCTATTGTAATTAAGAGCTATGTCAATAAAGTACTAGGTGTGCATTTGGTTCTTTGTACTTTGTATCATGTAGAAATCAACCTACTATTAGTTACCTAGTACTCGATGTGCTCTATAGAAATGATGAAAATGGTTCTAGAATTACCGAGAAGTGTGTTTTGAAGTTTGTGTATAAAATTTAGTGCGCTAAAGAACAACAATAGAATTTTCTAGATGCTAGAATGGATTGAAGATCCAACTTAATTTTATTTAGCAGTGTTGGGATTTGCCAGTATTGATCCAACGGTAAAAGTTCAAAGTTATTTGTACACTATATAGTGGTAAGATAAGATTATATAATAGGTTAATCTCAAAAAGTTTTAAGTTTGATGGACATCGATAAAGCATGGGTGTATACTTGGTTCTTGTACTTTATATCATGTTGAAGTCAACGTAGAAGTCAATGTTTGTTAGCTATACCTAATACTTTAAATTTTGGTAACATGGTCTATAGAAATGTCTGAAAGATTCTAGAATGATAGAGAAGTGTTTTGAGGCTTGTGCACATAGCATTGTGGTAAAGACTATCAATAGAATCTTCTTGTAGATGCTAGAATGGATTGAAGATCCAACGGTTTGAAATGTTCGGATTTTCCAGTCTTGATTCAATAATCAAAGCTCAAAGTTATTCATTCATATAGTATATAGTTGTAAGATTATATAATAGGTAACGCTCAATAAATTATAAATTTGATCTACATCGTCTATAAAGTATATGGGTGTATATTTGCTTCTATTACTTTGGAAGTGTTTGGTTCCTAGCCACAATTTGTCAAGCTTGTTGGGTCCGCAGCATAGAAAACAAAACTTTTCCTACGGTGTGAACTACACGCCAAGATCTATCTACTAAGTACAAAGCAACGGGTGGACATACATCCAATGAGAACTTACCCTCGTAGACAACGAGCTTTGTTAACGAGTAGGAACTAGTGGTTGATGTAGTCGTACACTTGCCGATCTCAAGATCGTGAGGAAGTCCAGCAGGTCCGTCTCCAGCACGTCCATCAGATCCAGCTCCAACACCACCAAGTCCAGCACCGCAAAGCAGCGGTGCATCCGTGATCGCACACACGTCCGGTACCCCGACAACCTCCATCCCTCGCTCTAGCAAAGCAGCGGAAGCAGCAACTCCTTTCCAGATAAAGCCACCGGGAACATGTATCTCGCTAATCCGAGACCATGGGGAATAACTAGAGGGGGAGAGAGATCCTTCACGAGGAGGTGTGGTTTGTGAGGAGGAGAGGGGGGCCTTTTATAGGGGAGAGGGGGGCACCCAAGGGCCATGGCGTGGCACCAAGGTGGTGCCCCCACCTCTTCCACATTCATGTGGGTGGACCCCACTCCCATAAAAAGCCTCCACTCAAAATTCCACTCACACATGCATTAAATTTCCACCAAATTTAATGCAAGCTCTCATTAAATAAAACTATTTTATTTATTTTATTAAGTATTTTGTCAATTACATTAATTAACAAACATTCACATAAAACCCCTCCAACATTTCAATATCACATGCAGAACCAGTTTCTGCAATTTCACCCGAAATAATTCCGGTTTCCATCGAAATGATTCCAGCGCTTTTTTAAATCTTTATCTGAAACATATTTGCTCCAAATGGTGTCGGTATCCCTTAAGTGTGTCACCCTACGGGTCGTGAATAATGCAGACATGATCGAGACCCCTCTCCGATCAATAATCAGCGTGGACACGGAGATCCGTACTGACTCCCACATATTCAACGATGACTCTTGTGATCGTGTGAACCTTTAACATCGTAACTAAATCCCTTTGTCCCACGATATATTACATGTCCGAGATTCGATCATTGGTATCCAAATACCTAGTTTGATCTCGTTACCGACATGCACTCTTTTCTTGTTCCCGTGATATAACATTCTAGTGATCACATCACTTACTTGCAGGCTATTTCAATGTGATATCACTGAGAGGGCCCAGAGTATATCTATCCGTCATCGGGATGGACAAATCCCACTCTTGATCCATGAGCCTCAACATAACATCTTTGTAGCACTGAACCCACCTTTGTAGTCACCCTGTTACGGTGTGACATTTGATGTTATCAAGATACTCTTCCAGTGTTAGCAATTAACATGATATCATGGTCTAAGGACTAAGATTACTTCGTATGATGTTATAGCAATATAAACATAATGACTCTGATCGTAATTCTATACTTCGGATGAATGTTCATCACATCATTCCACCAATGTTGTGACCTCGTTATTAACAATATCCAATGTCCATGATCAGGAAACCTTGATCATCTTGTTAATCAACGAGCTAGTCTATAAGAGAGGCATGACTATGAACCTTTTATTTGTTTATTAAATACACATGTATTGATGTTTCCTATCAATACAATTATAGCATGCAAAATAAACATTTATCATAAACAAGGAATAAGATAATAACCACTTTCTTATTGCCTCTCGGGCATATTCCCTTCAGTCTCCCACTTGCACTAGAGTCAATAATCTAGTTTGAAAAACTTTGCGTATTGAACACCTATGGCTTTCTGGTGTTGCATATACGCGATTGATAGTGGTTAACATAATCTCTAGATCTGATAGTTTCAGGTCCGTGTGTATTTGCATGTCTATGCGTCTCTACACATCACTCATTCTCAAATGAGATGGCATTGTATAAATTTGGTCCTTTGGTGAGACCTTCGGTTCGTTCGGGTTTAAAATATGTTGATATTATTGTCATACAATATATCTTCATAGTATTAGCCCACTTTGAACCACACCAAGTTTGATAACAAACTACTTAACACAAATGCCATCCTTTGCTGCTACTATAGCAGTCATATACTTAGCCTTTTGTTCTAGTATCCGTCACAATATCTCAACTTTGGAACTCATCCAAATCCATCATGGAACATTCTTTCCATTATATTCTGCCACCCATAGTCTAAATTGAGATAAATTTAATTTGTATCTTGTGACAAAACTAGTATCAATGTAACACTTTACAATGAACTACCTTTAACTATTTGTCACTTATACATGATATATTCTTAGTTCTTCCAAAGCTCATAAGAATACCTTTACTATCGTCCAATGATGATCTTATGAATCATTCTGGTATGTGCTCATAACATTTAGAGCATAGGACATATTTGGATATATACATATCACGGTATAATCGAACAAAATATTCATGTGATTTTACTCACCAAGTGTTGAAACACTTGAATCTTGATACAATCCTTTCCATGCAGCAAGAACCTTTCTTGTTGTTTCCATATTGAACCCTTTCAATATCTCATATATGTACGTCTGGCATAACCATATTAGCGCCTCAATCTATCCATATAGACATTGATGCCAAATATTCTGGTTTTGCCCAAGTCTTTCATCGAAATCCTATTTTAATGAAATTCTTAACTTATGTCAATACAAGATACATCATTTCCAATCAACACCATGTCCTCTACATAATGTATTAGAAATATGTCTCAGCGCTCCCACTTAATTTCTTGCAAATGCAAGCATCTTCATCATCTCCGATGAAATTAAACTCTTTTAACATTTTCATCATGGTGAAGATTCCAACTCCGCTATGCTCACTTCAACTATTGAAGTTTGCATGCCCTTTTAGCACCCTTTGAATTAACAAAACCTTTCGGACCGTGTCATGTACACGTCCTAGGTAACCATTCTATTAGAAGAACCTTGTTTTGTTTATTCAACTACCATATACCAAATTATATGTAGTGGTTGCTACATTAATCCGTCAAGACTAAATATCGCTATGAAAGATAAAATCTTGTCATAGTCAACTCCTTGAACATTGCCGTAAACTTCTTTCCGACATGTCGACTATTTCATAGATGTTAAACATCCATGTCTATTTCTTTATAGATCCAAACACAACCGATAGGCTTCATGCCTTTCCGGAGGATCTTCCAAGTTCAGAAACTTGATTTCTCGTGTATGGATACTATCACGGATTCTATGACTTCTAGTCATTTTATGGAGTCAGGGCCCATCATCGCTTCTTTGCATGCAGTCGGTTCATCATTGTGAAAACAATAACGACTTCTGTTTCAAATCTTACTATTTGATTCTTACCGACCCACATGGTTCAATAGGAACTCTAATCTCCAAGGTCACACCCTTTGTAATCACGGGAGCCATGAGCATTGTGGCCGCCACCAGGACACTTTCTGGCACTGCACTACTTAGCACATATAGCTAAGGTTTAATAAGCTTATCAAAGTTCTATTGTCCTCCCACTTAACTTTTCACGAAAAATTCCTTCTCAAGAAACTTGACGTTACAAGCGACAAACTCTTTTGTCCTCGGTGTTATGGAGGAATTCCCAACAAATTATTTGGGATAACCTACAAAGACGTGCTTATCAGACTTTGGTTGTAAACATTTTACTTATGCATAGCATACCAAAATTTAAGAAAAGACAATTCGGGTTTTATCCCAAACCATAACTCATATGGTGTCATTTCAATGGATCACGATGGTGCTCTTTTCAGTGTAAAAGCGGTAGTCTCTAAAGCTTTAATCCTTAAAACATAATGGCAGTTTTATAAATGACACCTTTTATCTTACCATGTCAAACAAGGTTTGATTTGATTTCTCGAACATACCATAATCCTGTGGTTTATCGGGAAATGCAAATTTATGGAACAATTCCTGAAATCTTAGGTGTTTTGCTAAACCTGTAACTCAAATATCTTCCTTTATGATCAAATCATAATCTCTTTTATTTTCTTGTTACAATGATTTTTCACTTCATCTTGAAAGTCTTTGAACAATTTTCAAATGTTTCATACTTCTTCCTTATTAAGTAAATATATAGATATATTCACTCAAATTTCTGGAGAAAGCATATGAAGCCAAGAGATCCATCACATATGTCTACACATAATGGACTATATACATCAACATGCATAATATCCAATAAATTAGTCATCCATTCCTCTTTGGCCTATGGACGGAGTTTCAATTATCTCGAGGAAAGTTTCACAAGCGTCAATTGATCAAAATCAAAAGACTCCAAAAATCCATCAACATGGAGTTTCTTCATGTTTACTTTCCAATATAATTCAAACAACGATGTCACTTAATAAGTGATTTTCCAATCATTTGTCTTACAACATTTTAGCAATAATGTTTATGGATGTGATTTCTCCAACTAGATTTGTAAAAGTTCATCCATCCTTTATGGAATATGGTAATTATTTGAACAACCATCATTCTCATAACACCGGAACAAAATAACAATTATTAAGACAAATCTTGAAGGATAGGTTTGACGACAACGAAAAACACAATAACACTTTATTTGTTCTCGATGAACATCATCACTTATTCTCTTGCTAGTTACTTAGGCCGTTGTAGTTCATGAATTGTGTTATTCTGTATGACACTTCACACCAACCAATTCGGTATCCAATACCGGTATCCAATACCTCAGAACCACATTGTTTAACAAGCAAGGAATACAACCATAACATGTATATCTTCTATATACCTAAGTTGGACATCCCCAACCTTTTCTTTTCTGCCAAATATTTTATAGATTCTGTTTCAACAATTCCTTTTCTTTTAAAAGAATCTATCAACATCAGTAGTGGTGTCATTTACATGACACATAGTACAAAGCGTCTATAGTCAAATACTAATACATTTGGACTTGCACTTTGAAGTGGATCACCATCATCAAATGTTTGGTGTTCTTTGAAAAATCCGTTCTTTAGTAATCTATTAGTGTAGTAAACATTTTACTTACATCTTCTATTCATCCTTATCATAATAACTTTCATGATCAAGCTACTATAGCCTATAAGGAAGAATCGTGAGTATAATGTTAGTTCCCAACACCTTTTTGGGAGATCCGGATGCCTAGCATCTCCATCCTTCACAAATTCTCATACAATATAAGAATATATATTTTGCTAAATTATACTCTATCATAATGAAACCAAAAACATTATTTCAGATATCACAATATCTTTCACACATGATGGTTCCTGAAACAATTCTTTCAGCTCCTAGATAACCTTGATATTAAAACAACTTTTGAATATCAATAATCATGGAGGCAAACATGATACTTTAGATACTAACATTGGAATTCTTACTCTTGATTTAATACTACTTATTAAACTTCATGGAGTAAATAGAGTTTGCTGAAAGTTTGCAATAGGACTTATAAACTTTAAATTGACATTCAAAACAATACAATACCAGTTCGTAAAGTAAATATCCAGAATTCTATAGTTCTATTATCTCGAATAAAAACTAAGCATAAGGTAGAAAACGAATGCCAATGACTACAACAAACTATGCAAATTCAATTTGATTGAATTTATGACAAATTTGGTTCGACTAATCCAAATTAGAAATGAACTCCCACTCAAAAACGACATCCCTCGTGCCTTTTTGGTGATTACATGAACCAAATCCACTACACCAAGTCCGATCATCACGTGAGTCGGTGTACCTTCAAAGGCGAGCATCAATATGGTCATCACATCAACTATATGACTCATGCTTAACCTTTCGATCCGTGTTTCGAGGCCATGTCTGTACATGCTAGGCTCGCCAAGTAAGAACCTTAGTATTCGCGTGTGTAAAACTGTCTTACACCTGTTGCATGAAAGAGTAGAGTTGAGAACACCCGATCATCACGTGATGTCTCGAAACACGATCCATATAACGGTGCATACTTAAGGAAGAACACATTTTATCTTGATATTTAAATGAGGGATCATCTTACAATGCTACTAAAAGCGCCAAACTAGCAATATAAGATGCTAACATCTAATGTGTGAAGTGAGGTGATATGGTCCATGCATTTGATCTCTATCATTTGCATCGTGGTATGATCTCTATCATTCCTTTGTGTGTAAGGCCAAGGTCTATGGAACTTACACGTTAAGTGAGTTGTAAGAGTATCTATCATACATCTACTTACAACAATACCATATCAAGACACTAGCCCAGCAACGATCTAAACTAGGCGCCTCTAATTTATCAATTGCAAGTTTTACGTGGCCTAGGGCTTTTGGAGATAGAACCGTTCTTACCTACGAACATGAACCACAACGAGGATAACCAAGTTATTAGCAACTCGTTGTAAATCAGATATTGACTATAGTAAGAGAGACAGATACCTGCTAGCCACTTATGCAAAACTAGTTGCATGTCAGTCGTGGAACCGGTCTCATGTACGATGACATGTAAGGTTGGTCCGCGCCGCTTCATCCCACTATGCCACCAATATCCAAAGTACATAGAAGATGCAATAACATGGTCATCATTGCCCACATATAAACATATGTGTACTACCCGTGCAAAGCACCTACGCATAGATCAGGCTCTGATACCACTGTTGGGTCCGCATCATAGAAAACAAAAAAATTCCTACGGTGTGAACTACACGCCAAGATCTATCTACTAGGTACAAAGCAACGGGTGGACATACATCCAACAAGAACTTACCCTCGTAGACAAGGAGCATTGTTAACGAGTAGGAACTTGTGGTTGATGTAGTCGTACACTTGCCGATCTCAAGATCGTGAGGAAGTCCAGCAGGTCCGGCTCCAGCCCGTCCATCAGATCTAGCTCCAGCACCACCAAGTCCAGCACCACAAAGCAGCGGTGCATCCGTGATCACACACACATCCGGTACCCCGACAACCTCCGCCCCTCGCTCCAGCAAAGCAGCAGAAGCAGCAACTCCTTTCCAGATAAAGCCACCGGGAACATGTATCTCGCTAATCCGAAACCATGGGGAATAACTAGAGGGGGAGAGGGATCCTTCACGAGGAGGTGTGGTTTGTGAGGAGGAGAGGGGGGCCTTTTATAGGGGAGAGGGGGCACCCAAGGGCCATGGTGTGGCAGCCATGGTGGTGCCCCCACCTCTTCCACATTCATGTGGGTGGAGCTCCCACTCCCATAAAAAGCCTCCACTCAAAATTCCACTCACACAAGCATTAAATTTCCACCAAATTTAATGCAAGCTCTCATTAAATAAAACTATTTTATTTATTTTATTCAGTATTTTGTCAATTACATTAATTAACAAACAATTCACATAAAACCCCTGCAACATTTCAATATCACATGCAAAACCAGTTTCTGCAATTTCACCCGAAACAATTCCGGTTTCCATCGAAATGATTCCAGCGCTTTCTTAAATCTTTATCTGAAACATATTTGCTCCAAATGGTGTAGGTATCCCTTAAGTGTGTCACCCTACGGTTCGTGAATAATGCAGACATGATCGAGACCCCTCTCCGATCAATAATCAGCGGACTCGAGATCCATCGACTCCCACATATTCAACGATGACTCTTGTGATCGTGTGAACCTTTAACGTCATAACTAAATCCCTTTGTCTCGCGATATATTACATGTCCGAGATTGGATCATTGGTATCCAAATACCTAGTTTGATCTCGTTACCGACATGCACTCTTTTCTCGTTCCCGTGATATAACATTCTAGTGATCACATCACTTGCTTGCAAGCTATTTCAATGTGATATCACCGGGAGGGCCCAGAGTATATCTATCCGTCATCGGGATGGACAAATCCCACTCTTGATCCATGAGCCTCAACATAACACCTTCAGAGTAATCGAACCCACCTTTATAGTCACCCTGTTACGGTGTGACGTTTGATGTTATCAAGATACTCTTCCAGTGTTAGCAATTAACATGATCTCATGGTCTAAGGACTAAGATTACTTCGTATGATGTTATAGCAATATAAACATAATGACTTTGATCGTAATGCTATACTTCGGATGAATGTTCATCACATCATTCCACCAATCTCGTATGATGTTATAGCAATATAAACATAATGACTCTGATCGTAATTCTATACTTCGGATGAATGTTCATCACATCATTCCACCAATGTTGTGACCTCGTTATTAACAATATCCAATGTCCATGATCAGGAAACCTTGATCATCTTGTTAATCAACGAGCTAGTCTATAAGAGAGGCATGACTAGGAACCTTTTATTTGTTTATTAAACACACATGTATTGATGTTTCCTATCAATACAATTATAGCATGCAAAATAAACAGTTATCATAAACAAGGAATAAGATAATAACCACTTTATTATTGCCTCTCGGGCATATTCCCTTCAAAGCC
The DNA here is from genome assembly GCA_023614405.1 of Avena insularis. Lineage (NCBI taxonomy): Eukaryota > Viridiplantae > Streptophyta > Magnoliopsida > Poales > Poaceae > Avena > Avena insularis. The sequence continues at coordinate 252,184,715 of CM042696.1, forward strand.
AAAGTTTGGCAATTTGGTATGTGTTTGGTTTTTTGCCATAGTTTGGCTTGCCACACATTATTAAACACTAGCAACGTTTATTCTGCTAAAGACTATCAATAGAATGTTCTGGGTGCTAGAATGGAAAACAGATCCAACATCTAGCAATATTTGGATTTGCTTGTCTTGATATAATGGTCAATTTTCAAAGTTATTCGTACACTATATAGTGGTAAGATAAGATAACATACATAAGTTTGGCAATTTGGTATGTGTTTGGTTTTTTGCCATAGTTTGGCTTTCCACACTTTATTAAACACTAGCAGCGTTGTGCTAAAGACTATCAATAGAATGTTGTGGATGCTAGAATGGAATAAAAGATCCAACATCTAGCAATATTTGGATTTGCTTGTCTTGATCTAATGGTCAATGTTCAAAGTTATTCCTACACTATATAGTGGTAAGATAAGATAAGATACGTCCCATCACATTCGTTGCACTTTATCAACAAGATTTGGCTAAAGTGAGCACCACGCTAATTTTCTTTGTTAAGCAAGTACAAGTGTTCTAGTACTCTGAACGAAGAGTATGCCTCGTCTAGTGGGTGGAGAATGAGAGCCAGACCCGACTACTTTTCCATGCTTATTTTTAGGGCCTTTTGTATTACTAGTAAATGGCACATACCCTGCACGTGAGACTCAGATAATAGACGTCTGACATATGATCACTATATAAAATTATAATAGGTAAAGAAGAAAAAATATAATTTTGATCAACATCTATAAAGTATGGTTGTATATTTGGTTCTTGTACGTGTATATCATGTAGAATTCAATGATTATTAGCTATCTAAAACTTGAAAAATTTGTTAACATGGTCTAAAGAAAAGAGGGAGAAGATTCTAGAATGATGAGGAAGTGTGTTTTGAGTTTTGTGCATAGCATTCATTGTGATGAAGAAGATCCAATGGCTGGAAATGTTGGGATTCGCGAGTCTTTATCCAACGGTCAATATTCAAAGTTATTCGTACACTATATAGTGGTAAGAAATATGTGGACTTGGATGTAATTTTTGTTTTTTTGAGGTCCCTGATGTAACATTCTCTTCGACTGACCATGTTAAGTTGTGAACTAAAGTATCTGGCTCCCTCTAGGCCCACCCTACTTGAAAAAATTCCACCAGCCCACATTTCTTACCACTATATAGTGTATGAATGACTTTGAGTATTGACCATTGGATCGAGACTCGCGAATCCAAAAATTACCAACCATTTGGATATTATTTTCCATTCTAGCATCTAGAAGATACTTATGATAACCTTTAGTAAAGTGAATGTTATGTACAAACATCAAAACACACATCTCCATCATTCTAGAATCTTCTCCATCCTTTCTCTAGACCATGTTACCACAATTTCAAGTATTAGGAAAAGCTAATAAATGTTTACTTCTACGTGATACGAAGTACAAGAACCAAATATAGACCCATACTTTATAGATGTCGATCAAATTTTCAATTTTTTTATTTACCTATTCTATAATAATCTAACCTATATATAGTGTACAGATAATTTGAACTTTGGCAGTTGGATCAAGACTGGCAAATCCTAGTATTGCAAACCGTTGGATCTTTGTATCCATTCTAGCATCTACTATAAGATTCTAGTGATAGTCTTTAGCACAATGAGCGCTATACACAAACCTCAAAACACACTTCTCAATAATTCTAGAATATTCTTCATCATTTCTCTAGAGCATGTTGAGTATTAGGTAGCTAATAGGCTGATTTCTATAGTACATGATACAAAGTACATGAACCAAATATACACCCGATACTTTATGGACGTGACTCAAAATTATAATTGTTTTTGATCTTTACCTATTATGATTCTATAAAAAAATGATATGTCATAGTTCTATTATCCGATTGTCATCACGTGTGCAATGCACGTGCAACTTACTAGTTAGACAAAGTGGACAATGTCTTTCTTATAGTTCCCTAGTTTTAGCATTTTTCAAGCTCCGTAGCTAATTTCGCACTTAGAGGACTTTATGTTGATTTAACGAAATTAGGTGAGATACGAACTACAAGTAAGCGCAATAAGTTTGCTCTTGAATTTTTCAAATGTCGTTTGAAGGTACCAATGCTGTCAATATACCAAGAACCATCACGAGTTTTGAGAAATGCAACTATCTTTGTGCTAAGAATCTACTTCATGCATACACATTTGATAATTTTTTGAAGACATGGAAAAAAATAAAGAAATTATAACAGACCAAATACTTTTATGTAGCGTGCTCTTACGCGTATTACTCCCTCTATTTGGAAATATAAGACTTTTTAGTTTTGTGAATTGAATGTATCTAGACGTCTTTTAGTGTATAGGTTCATAGAGGTTCGGAGTGAACCTATGCACTAAAAGGCGTCTAGATACATTCATTTCACAAACATAAAATGTCTTATATTTCTGAACAGAGTGAGCACTTTCCATTATTACCATTTTCATGGCATGTAGTGCACGTGACATGGTAGATCATCATGCGTAAATCTTTTCTTTTTTCGTTAAATCATAAAAAAAGTCACTAAAGTGTGCGAAGTTAGCTAGGAAGCTTGAAAAATCCTAGTACTAAAAACATGGGAATTATAAAGAAACCACATGGTCCACTGTCCACTCTGTGTGATAATTGGGGTGGTGGAATTTTCTTTTAACTTTGTGAGAGCATCTCTAGAAGATACAGCATATCGCTGCATACCGCAAAATAACCGCCCGTTTGCGGTACGAGGCAGGAAAATTGGTCATTCCAGATACCCTAAACTGTACCGCATCCAAAAAAATACGGTTTCCCGCAAACTAACACATCCGTGCCGCATATATACCGAATCCTAGCGCGTCTTTTGGCGGGAGGAAGTTTCCCCATCCCCGCTTCTCGCTCACAGCCACCACCATCGCTGATCTGCCGTCGCCAGCCATTTCCACCCCCAATATTCCTCTCCTCCATCCCATCACTCTTTTCCACCGTCGCCGTAGCTATGGCTAGACCCAATCTGAATTTACTAGGAGGCGTCGATGTTTACCCACCATGGTATCCTTGCACTGCCTCGCGCGATGATTCCGGCAGGCTTTGAGCTCAGCCACTTCGGGGTGCCGGTGGCACCAGTTCTTTGCAACGCCAAGCTGTATCGCCGGATCAAAGATCGCCGCCTCGAATTGTCGGACTAGAAGCAAGCAATGCCCCGATATGTGGCTGCGAGCTCCTATTGGCATAGGCTATTCAAGCTAGAGTACAGGGCGGCGCTTTCCATCTACCTCGAACACCAGCGCGAGGTCCACCTAGATGACCACAATGCCAAATCTAGGGTGCAATTCTAGGCGGTACCTGGGTGGACAATCAGCACCACCATCAATGATGCGCTCCAGGATGATTTCATGAGGGAGGCGAACCATGTCGGAATCATCGAGATTTCCGATAGTGGTAGTGACAAGGAGGAGGTAGAGGACAGCGGTGTGGAGGATAGTGAAAGCAAGATAGTCGATTAGGCTGGTCATAGTGGGGAGTAACTTAGAGTAGTAACATGCATATGTTACTAGTCTAAGTTACTACCACCATAGTGGAAAATAACATAGGTGTGGTATCATGCAAAGCCTCATTTATTGCAATGTAGACGCATTTTGTCATGAAATGCGTGATGTTATGGTAACATAGCTAGTTACCACAAGGCTCTCTCTCATCATTTAATTGCATGCCATGTAATCTAAATGCTTAGTTGGCAATACATGTAGGACTATGTTACTACCCAAGTTACTCCCACTATGACTAGCCTTAGGGTTCCCATTTAATCATTCGCTATGTAGTTTTGTTTGCATTTAATAGTTTGCTATGTCGATTGGAAAACAGACCCGTAGGAGCAAGGTGCACAGGCGGTGTGATGTCATACCAAAGCTGTTATGAGTTCCTGACACGAGATACAGAATACGGGGAGTAGTAAAATGCAATAAGATGGGGGGAGTAATTTCTAGCGCCCTAGTTATTGCAGCCCCTAATTTCTGGACTCTACCTTTTCTCTTTGCAGGTGGTAGAGCACGAAGAAAAAAATTAAACCAATGAGGAGAGAATTACGGTGCAGTTAAGAGGCTAGCTCGAATAATTTTCCCAAGATTTTCTCACAGATTTTCAAGGCCACGTCTTGGTACCAACAAAATAGTCGCAAACATAGGGAGTATAGTACTACCTCTAGCTAGTAGATGTTTTTTTGAATTGGCGGTACTAGTACTCCATGTAAGCATGCAGGCTATATTGGCTATGCGAGAGGCCGCACAATTACCAAGATAATCATGCATGCTTGGTTAGGTTGCACTTAATACTTGAAGGTCAACTATACTGGTGGTAGTAGCTTTCTACCATGATTGCTTGTACGAGTACTAGTACTAGTAGGATATATGTACTACACTTCCAAAAGCAAGAGTACAAAAGTACCTAGATTGAGTAGCGATGGAGTCTTCCACAGAGCGATATCCATAGAGAGAGAGAGAGAGGGAAGGAAAGATGGAGGTTGTGTGTGCGAGCACCATCCGTCTGATAGAGAAAGCTAGGGACACACACCCCCAGGTCGACTCTTTGCAGCGCCTCCGTGTTTTGCTGGCACGCATCGTGGCATGCACCCATTCTAACGCCATCTTCGCAGCCTGGCTCAAGAAGATGGTGGATTCTTTCCTCACTAGCTTGGGCGTCGTCACAGACATGGTGGATGACCTCACTGCCCGCCTTCAGGACATGCGTCGTGACACATACCCAACAGGTACGTTTGCCACAATGCATGCTACCGGCAGTGATATCATTTTCTTCTATGGACTTCATTCATCTAGCATACCTATAACTGAATTTTATCCCCAATTTTTGGTCCAGGTGTTCTTCCCCAGGTTTTTGCTGTGCTCACCGCTTCCCTGGCTGGTCTCTCTAGGGACGATCTGTTCTGTGCACTGATGGCCCTATAGCTTTCCGGGGCTTTGCCCGCTGCACCAGCGAACGTCTACATGGAGGTAGCTATTATTGTGCAACATCTTGCCTAGCACGACGAGCGGGACCTCTTCATCTGCCTCCTTGAGCAGTGTGTATTCTAGGGCACGGGCGTGAACAACGCACGCACATCCTCCATCCTCCGTCGTAGGGATATCCTCGACAGCTTTGCAAAAAAACATGTCAATCTGGCAGGTACCATTGCTCCTCGTGGAACAGGCAACTGAGGTTGAAGACGAAGGACATCTCAAGGATTTCAATGTAATTTTAGTTTTTGTTGAGGTGCTTTGTATTGTTCGATGTTTCTTTTAATGACAGGATCCTTTTCGCGAAAAAAGGAGAAGGGAAGATGTATGATGATGCTGCATAGTTACTGTCACTTTGTCATTTATATGGACAGATCACATGTGGGTTTAACAAACATTACGTTTTTATTAACCAACAGTCTTCATAGAGAAAAAGGCATACATTAAGTCTATTAATAATAACTATAGACACATATTGAGAATATAGCCTATGGTGCTATGAAATTTGTTTGGGGAGGGGTGTGACATGATGGTTCTAAGCATGGTGGAATTCGATCTAGCTACTGTTCAACACCAATACATGGAGCAGGACATTGTGAAATCTGCGATGCCCTCTTCCTATATATGCACACCAAGGCAGCTGACCAACACGCTAGAAATTCTTGTCAAGAAAAAAAAGGAAAAAACAGGCCACCCCCCCCACACACACAACATGGCCGTACCAAGGCACACGTGTGCAGCGCCACACAGTGGGACGAGGGAGAGATCAGCCGACCGGTGTGCGTCGGGCGCTACACAGGAGGGGAGAGAGAGGATGGATGGTTAGAGATAGTGAAAGAGAGAGAAAACATAGTAGTACTACTAGTAGTACTTTACTACTAGTAGTAGGTACTTGTACCTCGTGTCCGAAACCCGTCAAACTAGATTAACTCTGACATCGCCCCGCCTTCAACTCCTGCGCTGCTCTCGCACTTCCTCTCATTTATATTCTCTAATAATCTCTTCTTGCTCTTCGTTTTTTCTTTTGCAGCTTTGGGGTTAATTTTCTGGTGCCCCTGGTTTAGTAGAAGTACGGACCACTCAAGTTTTTCACAATAGTCATTTTTTCTGAAAATTAGGTCTGGGGCATTAAAACTAAAATATTTGTGTGCATAATAATTTCGATCACTTGGAACTTTTTCTTTTTCTTTCTAACGAGGAATCTGCCCCGAAGTACCAAAAATGTGCGTGTTAAAATCCAAGGGTGGGAATAAAAATTAAAGTATGGACTACTCATGTTTACCATTTTTTCATGGCATGTACTGAATTCCTGGTTAGTTTCCAGAACTTTCAGTGGTTATCGATGTACTGAATTCCTGGTTAGTTTCAAAATATTTTTTGAAAATTTTAAGAGCATTATATCGTGCTTACTTTTAGGTTCAAATTTTATACGAAGCACCCTAAAATTAAGTAAGGAAAGCAGTCGGGTTCGACTCCTTCTTGATAGAGGAGCTTATCGAGCCATACTCTTCATACTACTCCCTCTTTGATTTTTGAAAATATGGGCAAATTTGGCAGCATGCAGATTCTTGGATATGGGATCATCATCCGCATAAAGTATGATATAGATATGGCCATGACCTTGGTCGTTCGTCTTGAAATCCAAGAATTTTCATACTCATTGACAACTAAGCTTAAATACGTTTAAATTTTATCACTTACTTGTAGTTTCAAGTTTTACAAAGATGGTGGGAGTACATTTTACATCAAGAAACTAAAAAGGGGGAAATTACATTGAGGTCCATACATTTAGCATGAAGCACCCTAATTACATCAAGATACCATTGATATTATTTCTTATCTTATATTACCACTATATAGTGTACAAATAACTTTTAATATTGATCGTTGGATCAAGACTTGCGAATCCCAACATTGTTAGATGTTGGATCTCTTCTTTCCATTCTATCATATAGAATATAATTTTGATTGTCATTCTTATCTTATCTTACAACTACATAGTGTATCAATAACTTAAACAACATTCAGCATTGGATGGATCAAGCGCTCGTGAATCCCAACATTAATTGCATCTTCTTTTCCATTCTATAGCATCGTATAGAAGATACTATTGTTTATCTTATATTATCTTAGCACTATATAGTGTAAGAATAACTTTGAATATTGACTGTTGAATCAAGACTCATGAGTCCCAACATTGCGAGCCATCGAATATTCTTTTCCATTTTTTCATCTTGAAGATACTATTGATAACTCTAGAATCTTCTTAGTCATTTCTCTAGAGCATGTCGAGTAATTGGTAGCTAATAGGTTGGTCTGTACTCCCTCTGTTCTGAAATATAAGATGTTTTAGCTTTTGTGAAATGAGTGTATATAGATACCTTTTAATGTGTAGGTTCACTCGGAACCTACACACTAAAATGCGTCTAGATGCATTCCTTTCACAAAAGCTAAAACATCTTATATTTAGAATGGAGGGAGTACATGATACAAAGTAGATGAACCAAATATACACCTGATGCTTTATGGACGTGACTCAAAATTATAATTATTTCACCTATTATAGTTTTATATAAAAAATGATATGTCATACTTCTATTATCCGATTCTCGCGTGTGTAAGGCATGTGCAACTTTATACTAGTAAGTTGCACGTGCCATGCATGTGAGACTCAGATAATAGGCGTCTAACATATCATCACTATATAAAATAATAATAGGTAAACCAGAAAAAATATAAATCTAATCAGCATCGATAAAGTATGGGTGTATATTTGGTTCTTGTACTTTGTATATCTTGTGAATCAACGATTATTAGCTATCTAAAACTTTAAAATTTTGGTAACATGGTCTAGAGAAATGAGGGATAAGACTTTAGAATGATGGAGAAGTATGTTTTGTGTTTTGTGCATAGCATTCATTGTGATGAAGATGATCAATAGAATCTTCTAGATGCTAGAATGAAAAAGAGGATCCAATGACTGGAAATGTTGGGATTCGTGAGTCTTGATCCAACGGTCAATATGCAAAGTTGTTCATACACTATATACTAGTAAGATCATGTAGAAGTCAATGATTATTAGCTATCTACTAAAACATGTAATTTTTGGTAACACATGGTCTAGAGAAACGGGGGATAAGATTCTAAAATGATGGAGAAGTGTGTTTTGAGTTTTGTGCATAGCATTCATTATGATGAAGACAATCAATAGAATCTTCTGGACCATTCAAAAAACAGAATCTTCTAGATGCTAGAGTGGAAAAGAAGATCCAACGGCTAGAAATGTTTGGATGCACGAGTCTTGATCCAACGGTCAATAGGTTATCGGTACACTATATAGTAGTAAGAATAGAGTAGTTTTTAATTGGATGCATAGCACCAATCTTGACCGTTGGGCTATTAGATCCAATGGTTCAGAGCAGCTGGATTCATGTTGAATAGTACCTAGAGAAAACTCCACCATGTTCTAGAACCATCATGTCACCACCCCCAAAATTTCATAACACAATAGGTTTTATTCTCTCTACTACTATAATAGAGCAGTTTTGAATTGGATCCATAGAACCAATCCTGATTGTTGGGCTGTTAGATCCAATGGTTCAGAGCATCTTGATTCGTGTTGAATAGTACCTAAAAAACTCCACCATGTTCTAGAACCATCATGTCACCACCCCCAAAATTTCATAGCGCAGTAGGCTGTATTCTCAATATGTGTAGATAGTTATTATTAATAGACTTAAAGTATGCATTTTTCTATAACAAAACTATTGGTTAGTAATAACTTAATGTTTGTTAAATCATATTTTATATAGACTATTGGGCTGTTTGATCCAATGGTTTAGAGTAGCTGGATTCATGTTGAATAGTACCTATAGAGTAAACTCTACCATATTCTAGAACCATCATGTCACCACCCCGAAAATTTTATAGCACAGTAGGTTGTATTTTCAATATGGGTAGATAGTTTTTATTAATTCTTATCTTATATTACCACTATATAGTGTATGAATAACTTTGAATATTGACTGTTGGATCAAGACTCGCGAATCCCAACATTTCCAGCTGTTGGATCTTCTTTTCCATTCTAACATCTAGATGATTCTATTGATAGTCTTCATCACAATGAATGCTATGCAGAAAACTCAAAACACACTTCTCCAACATTCTAGAATCTTCTCCCTTGTTTCTCTAGACCATCTTACTAAAATTCTCAAGTTTTAGATAGCTAATAATCATCGACTTCTAAATGATATACTGTACAAAGTACACGAATCAAATATACACCCATCCTTTATAGATGTTGATCAAATTTATATTTTTTCTTCTTTGCCTATTATAATCTCTACTACTATAATGGACCAGTTTTAAATTGGATCCATAGCACCAATCCTGACCATTGGGTTGTTAGATCCAACATAGAAGTTGGATTCGTGTTGAATAGTACCAGGGCAAATTCCACCATGCATGTTCTAGAACCATCATGTCACCATCCCAAAATTTCATAACACAGTAGGCTGTATTCTCTCTACTACTATAATGGAGCAATTTTGAATTGGATCCATAGCACCAATCCTGACTGTTAGGCTATTAGATCCAATGGTTAAGAGTAGCTAGATTCGTGTTGAATAGTACGTACCTAGAGAAAACTCCACCATGTTCTAGAACCATCATGTCACCACCCCCAAAATTTAATAGCACATTAGGTTGTATTCTCAATATGTGTATATAGTTATTATTAATAGACTTAATGTATGCATTTTTTATCTAACAAGACTATTGGTTAATAATAACTTAATGTTTGTTAAATCACATTTCATACATTAGAGAAAAATGCATAAATTAAGTCTATTAATAATAACTATATATACATATTGAGAATACAACCTACCATGCTATGAAATTTTGGGGATGGTGACATGATGGTTCTAGAACATGGTGGAGTTTTCTCTAGGTACTATTCAACACGAATCTACAGTACAAGAATCTGGGCGGTTCATGACGATTTGATATCATCGTGGATGAGGGTCAAAACATCGTAGATGGCCATCCGCGAGGAATTCTGCGACAAAATCAATAGGTCATGGACCTCACATCATAATTCAATCCGTGACATCTTTTTTGTCTAAAAATGTCACGGCCCGTCTGTGACGTTCCTCCAATTCCGTCACGGCAAACTGGACTGGCCCGACCCAGGCCCGGTACTTCATGACATTTTTATTTCGTCATGAATGATGCCACGTGTCAAACGGCACCGCAGGTGGCTGTTAGCGATGTTTGCTGATGTCATGTTCGCCATCTACGACATCATCGACTTCCTGATGTTTTTGTCTGTCAGGGCCTGATTCCACTAACACCATTTGTTGATGTCGTCCTTTCATTTTCTTATGTCATCCTTCCTATTTCGCTACGCTGGTGGAGACGAATTTCATTTTCGTCAGGGCAATAAGCTGGCCAGCTTACGCGTGGCCGATCGTTAGAGCGACACGTGGACCAATAGGAAGGAAACACGTGATCCATCTGCAGGATGAGTCGTGTACCAATGAGAGCTGGACGCGTATATCCAACGCATGACAAACTCAATTTTCGTCAGACCATAAGAGATGGCGTTCCTGTTTCTTCAAGGATGTTCACGAGTGAAAGTGCGCCATGTAGGTGTCTATCAGTGACGGAAATATTTTCGTCAACTAAACAAGCATGATGTTTTCATTTATGTCGGAGAAGAGTGCTGGCAACTTTGCTAGATTGCACCATCCAGATCAAAATGACAAAAATTGCAGGGCACATGTTTCAGGGAACATAAATAGGTTCGCACATAAGTTAACAACAAAATAAAGAAAAGAGCCTAACAAGCTTTCAGCCACACCACCAGTTCACTTACGCAATATAACTAAGAATTGCTGAAGTGATGCATTTATAAGGTCTGCGAAGTTCACAAGTGCTTTCCGCGCTTCATTCTTTGCTTCTATCTCCTTCAGCAATGCTACAATGTTTCTGCCTAGTGCCTCATTCGCTGCCATCTCAGGCAAAAGTTGTGCTTCAAGGAGAGAGTTGGTTGGTCTTCAAGCATGGATGCTTTCATCAGTGGAAGCAAGGGGTTGATCCTCAATGCCATCTTCTGCAGCAGATGGCGCCAACGTGCTTCCAATGGGTGCCTGACAGTTATAGAAGCAAACGTTAGAAAAGTAGCAAGCAAATTCCAAGCTCATCTTCATGGACAAACAGGGATTGAATTATATGAAGATGAGAAATATGGACCTGGTATAGCTTCTTCCACACTTTCTGTGCTTCCTTCAGGGATTTTGCCTCATCATCTAGTCTCTTCGTCTGCAACCCCACGATGGCACTGCACAATATCGCATTCCCTGCTCTCTGAGCCTCGAGTTGCGCTTGAATGAGAGTCTTGGCTGGTCTGGAAGAATGGATGCTGATGTCTTGCGACATCGCATAGTGCACCATGTCGGTGAAAGGAGGTTCTTCAACCTTAGTGATATCTTCTGTACCATTAGGCGCCATCTTGATTTCCTTAGTTGCCTATTGAGTTTTAGGAATAGAATCAAACATTAGAAAAATAGCCAGCAATTTACAAATGATCATACTCATTTCGGAGACAAATATGGCATTGAAATTTTGGAAGATGAGAAAGATGAAAAGTATTCTGGAGGGCTTACTATTCCTTTTTTCACACTGTGATTGGAGAAGCCCCGTCTGTCACATAAAAACAAGCCACTGCGATAAGGTTGTCTATTTCTTTCTTGCCTGTTTATTAGACAACGAGGCTACACAAAGAGAGAGCATAGAGTATAAGAGGCAGTCCTGGTTAAACACAAACAGGGGGAAGTTGAGTAGACAAGACTTGACATGGTTCCCGGGGTCAGTCCAAGAATCAACAAGCTTGCACCACTCTGCATTGTTCATGTGTTCGATAGGAGAAATCCTTGTTACTTCATTCAGTGGGAGGGGGTCAAAAAACTGCTTCTTCAGGACATGCCTTTGAATTCTTGCGTGCCTCATTAACTGCTGGTTGCAAGTAACCTGCACATCTGGGTGTGATGCATGCATGACACACTTTTGCTAAAATAAAACATTGTGCATCAGCCTCTACTTGAACAGTAATGAGAAGAAAAGGGCAGTTGAGTCATAGAACATACAGAAACTCTGTCGTAGAACTCTGCTCTGAGATCTGGCCTCTCCTTGTACTCTTTCCAGTGGGGGAAGATAAGCATACCAGTCCTGACTATTTTTGCACACTCAGTGGCGAACTTGGAAGCAATAGTTCTTCCTGGAGGAATGGAAAATGGAAGCTTTCCTCCTTTGGACACATTCTCACGCTTCTTCCCCATGTTTTTTCCCTCAAGACAATTTGAGGATCATCATGTTTAATAGTGTCTTCAGAAGTATGATGGCCAAAATCATCTACAAACATATAATGTGGAGTTAGTGTTCTACCATATAATAAGTGCCATTCAAACAGTATAATGTGCTTACGTTGGGGAGTTGGTTGCTTGCCTGGGGAAGTTGATTGCTCGTATTGGACTGTTGTCTTCCTGCCATGGAGTGTCGCCATCTTGATTTGGGGTGCTACCTTCTCTCCTTGAGCATCAGGATCTGTAGGACTCTGAGTTTCTTGCGAAGAGGTTGCAGCACTTGGCAGTCTTGGTGGGCGCCATGGAGAACTTGGAGGTGGAAGTACTTTTGGCGGATTCCCCTTGGACCTAGTATGTCTCATACTTTCTGTCGAGGCAGCCATGCTAGCCAAGACGCGCTTCCAAGCAACTGATCCACCACCAGCAGCCATCCTTGTCATGAGGACAGGTTTCTTCTTATATTTCGTCTTCTCAGTCTACATAATTCAAAGGTAGTCAATTCGGGATAATAAAAAAGCACACCATATATGGAAAATTAAGTAACCAAATAATTACACAAAAGATGAGTAGGCAAGTAAGGGGACTACCTCCAGCTCATCCTCCCCTTCCTCTTCAGGATAATAGTCAGATCCAGAGCCTTCATCCTTGCTATTTTTAGGGGAGAATTCAGTGGGAGATGCATAAACAAGGGGCCTAAGTCCCATTTTTTCATCCGCGCATTGTTTCTCGTGATGTTTTCCAGCCGTATTTCTTCCATGGGATGCAATTGTGGTTCTATCATGAATAAACAACTCTTTAGTAAGCTACAAAAATATAACCTATGTCCTATGGTATTGATTGTTCTATACTAATCATAATGTCCAACAGTCCACTATGAGGAACTTCTACTCTGAATCTCATATCACAAGACTAACGATGATGCAGCCAAAGCAAAGCAAGAGACAGGATGATGAACAAGTTGGACAATTCACCAATTGGTTGCAGTAATAAGCAGAGTGAGATAATAAAATATAAGCAGGATAAGCATCAATAGTGCAATTAAACAGGAAACATAACCTATTGTACTGATTGTTCTATAGAACTCATCATGTGACGGCGGGGAGGGCGAGGGGAAAAGGGGGAGGACGGCGGGGAGGGCGGCACCGAGGGCGCTTGAGAAATTTGGATATGTCTCATTTCGGCTAGGGATAAAAACGGTTTGGAATAGATTACGTAAATGACCTTTACGCGAATGCTTGGATGGCGCTGTGCGGGTGGGCTCAAAGGTAATTGTAGCTCGAGAAATTTTCGTTTGCGTAGAAACTCTACCGTGCTAGTGCCAAATTTCACGTGGGCGGGAGGATCTGACCTGGAAATTTGGGGTTGGTGTCCTGGCCGTCGGATGCATGATGGAGGGTTCAAATAAATTAACCATATTTTAGAAAGTCTACACTAAAAGGGCTTTGGTGAAGAAAACTATAAATTATCGATGAATAAATCTTGAACAAAGCAATAATTTGGACTACTAGTTTATATTCTGGCTTGTATAATGATCTCAAGGGGGTAACATATTTTGGATAATATATTCAAATTTAGATAAGATTCAAAATGGGGTTTAGTTTGAATAATGGATTTCTCCAGATTATGGTTGAACGATGTACTTTTATCCTTATTTTGGTTAGTTTTAGGTCATAGCAACACATATCGTATATATCAAATTAGTTTGAGCCCAAAGAAGATGCATCACTACACAAACCAAAATACATAGGAAAATTAAAGCAGCTTCCACATATCCATGTGAATGACTAGGGAGTATAGTGGATATATCAATGTGGTTAGATCACATGCATGACTCTAGGGGGATCCATGTGTGTCAGACTAAAATTAAACATCATATAGGAAATAAAACATAAGTAGCTTTCAATTCCATGTTGCACGACCAGTGTGTGATAGAAGTTCCATCACATAATCATGTAGATATATATATATAAAATGTGGTTTAGGAAAAGAACACATGCAATGTCTCTAGGTGTTCCATGTGTCAAAAACAATGGTCACAGAGAGACAAAAACACATAGGAAAGGTAGCTTCCACATTGCATGTTGCACCAGTGTGTGATAGAAGTTGCATCTATCACATTATCCACTGGAGTGTGTGGTCATCATGCATGGTTTTGGAAAAGAACACATGCAAATGTGGTCATGTTGTGGTCAATAATGACTCTAGTGGATATATATATATCAATGTGGTTTAAGAACACATGATATATACTATAGGGGTCCATGTGTCAAATTATGGTCACAAAGACCAAAAACACACATATATAGCTAGGAAATCTCACCTTCCACATTGCACATGTTGCACTAGTGTGACAGAAGTTAAGTTGCATCACAAAATCCACTGGAGTTTGTGTGTGGTCATGTAGATATCAATGTGGTATATATTATTGGAAAAGGACACATGCAATGTGTGGTCATCATGTGGTCTATCAACAATGACTCTGGTGGCCATCTCAATAATGTGGGTTAGGAAAAGAACACATCATTGCAAAATATGACTCTAGGAGAGATCCATGGTCATCATATAGACCAAAAACCCATAGGAATTAATTAATAAAGGACATTCCACATTACATTCATGGTTGCACCAGTGTGACACAAGTTGTGCATCATCATAGAATAATCCACTTGAGTATATGCATGTGTATCGTCATGTGTACATGTAGCTAGAGATATCATTGTGGTTTTGGAAAAGAATGATGTACATATACACAATGTGGTCATGTTAGATGGATCAATGACTCTAGCTAGTGGACAGTGTGTACTGGTTTATTAGGGAAAGAACACACATCATGCAATGATGTCTCTAGGGGATCCATGTATGTGTCAAATTAAACCATGTATGGTCACATAGACCAAAAACACATAGGAAAGCAACATATAATATATGCATGCATGCATGTTTGCACCAATGTGATAGAATTTAGTTGAATCACAGAATCCACTGGAGTATGTGTGTGTGGGTCATGCATGTAGATATCATCATGTTGTTTTGGAAAAGAGAGATCATGACTCTGGTGTGGATATCAATGTGGTTTTTAGGAAGAGAACACACACATGCAATTAGTTAATGACTCTAGCATCTAGGGGATCCATGTGTCAAACCATGCATGGTATCACAGAGACCAAAAAACACATAGGAAAAGTATCTTCTACATATGAATGTTGCATTGTGTGTGTACATGTGTGTGTGCGGGGGGTGTGTGATGTGTGTGTGTACATGTGTGTGTGTGGGTGTGATGTGTGTGTGTGTGTACATGTGTGTGTGTAGTGTGTGACAGAAGTTTATTGCATCACATAATCCACTAGTGTGTGTGGTCATGTAGATATATATCAATGTGGAATGTGGTCATGTGTGGATCAATGACACCTATAGCAGTGTGGATATCAATGTGGTTTATTTAGGAAAAGAACACATGCAATGACTCTAGGGGTTCCATGTGTACAACCATGGACACAGAGACTAGACACATTGGAAAATCACACCTTCCACACATTGCATGATGCACCAGTTTGACATAAGTTGCATCGCAGAGTGTGTGTGGTCATATGTAGATATCAATGCGTGTGGTATTATTAGAAAATAACACACATGCAATGTGGTCATCATGGTGTGGATCTATCAATGACTCCGGTGGCCATATCAATGTGGGTTAGGAAAAGAACACATGCATGCAATATGACTCTATAGGAGAGATATTCCATATGGGTCATAGAGACCAACAACACACAGGAATTAATAAAGGATCCTTCCACATTGCATGCATGCATGGACCAGTGTGACAGAAGTTGTGCATCATCAAAAAATCCGCTTGAGTATATGCCTGTATGTGTGTGGTCATGCATATATGTAGAGGGATATCATCATCATTATTGTTTTGGAAAAGAACAGTGTACGTATATATAATGTGGTCATGTGATGGGATCAGTGGCTCTAGTGGATATATATTAGTGTGTACTAGTTTAGGAAAAGAACACACACATAATGCAATGTCTCTATTGGGGATCCATGTGTCAAATTAAACCATGCATGGTCATACAGAACAAATCACATAGGAAAGTAACATATTAGATGTTGCACCAGTGTGACAGAAGTTGTATCACAGAATCCACTAGTGTGTGTGGTAGATATACCAACAATGTGGTTTTGGAAAAGAGAACACATGCAATGTGGTCATGTATGTGGATCAATGACATCTAGCTAGCAGTGTGGATATCAATGTGGTTTAGGAAAAGGAACACATATGCAATGACTCTAGGGGTTCCATGTGTACAACCACATGCATGGTCACAGAGTACAAACACACACATATATATAGGAAAAACACATCTTCCACCCACATTGCATGTTGCACCAGTGTGACATAAGTTGCTTCATCACAGAGTTATATGTGTGGTCATGTGGATGTATCAAAATGTTGTATATTATTGGAAAATAACACACATGCAATGTGGTCATCTCATGTGGATCTATCAACAATAATGCAATATGCATGGAAAAGAACACATGCATGCAATATGACTCTAGGAGAGATCCATATGGTCATAGAGACCAAAAACACATTGGTTAAATAAAGGACCTTCCACACATTGCATGCATGGTTAGTTGCACCAGTGTGACATAATTAGTTGTGCATCATCACAAAATCCACTTGAGTAGTATATGCATTGTGTGGTCATGCATATGTGTAGAGATATCATTGTGGTTTTGGAAAAGAACAATGTAAATACATGCAAATGTGGTCATCATGGTGTGGATATATCAATGACTCCAGTGGCCATATCAATGTGGGTTAGGAAAAGTACACATGCACAATTTGACTCTATAGGAGATATATTCCATATGGTCATAGAGACCAACAACACATAGGAATTAAATAAAGGAGCTTCCACACTGCATGTATGCATGCATGGACCAATGTGACAGAAGTTGTGCATCATCACATAATCCACTTGAGGATATGCATGTGTGTGGTCATGCATATATGTAGAGATATATATATCATCATGTTGTGTTGTTTTGGAAAAGAACAGTGTACATATATATGCAATGTGTGGTCATGTGATGGGATCAGTGGCTCTAGTGGATATATATCAGTGTGTACTGGTTTAGGAAAAGAACACACATCATGCAATGTCTCTAGGGGATCCATGTGTATTAAACCATGCATGGTCACATGCATAGACCAAAATACATAGAAAAGCAACATATTGCATGTTGCACCGTTGTGATAGAAGTTGCATCACAGAATCCACTAGTGTGGGTGTGTGGTCATGTAGATATGTGGTTTTGGAAAAGAACACATGCAATGTGGTCATGTGTGGATCAATGAAGCTAGCAGTGTGGATATATATCAATGTGGTTTAGGAAAGAACACATGCAATGACTCTAGGGGTTCCATGTGTACAACCATGGTCACAGAGACCAAACACATAGGAAAAGAAGCTTCCACACATTGCATGTTGCACCAGTGTGACATAAGTTGCATCATCACACAGAGTTATGTGTGGTCATGCAGATATATCAAAATGTGGTATTATTGGAAAAGAACAAACACATGCAATATGGTCATCATGTGGATCTATATCAACAACAATGCAATATAGAAAAGAACAGACATGCATGTAATATGACTCTAGGCGAGATCCATATGGTCATATAGAGACTAAAAACACATAGGAATTAAAATAAAGGAGCTTCCACACATTGCACGCATGGTTGCACCATCATCACAAAATCCACTTGAGTAGTATATGTGTGGGGCCCCCAAATTAATCCTCTGAGAATCCCTGTTATGCATACACCATAGTCCCATGATCAGTTAGTCATGGCACATAACTGACAAGTATCAAAGTAAACATCCAATTATTAAGCGGATACAAGTCATACATTACATGCCATTATGGATACATCAAGAATCATCAGCGGAACTTCATCAAGCGTAGAGCCCGAGCCATGCATTAACCTACAGGCAACTGACTGGGAGAATGTCCTAGCTCACATAGTCGTCATCTTCAGCTTCTTATCGATATCTGACCAATTTAATAGCTAGGGACAATGCTAGTGAGTACTTTGAATGTACTCGCAAACCACCGTAAGAGAATAATAATAATGAGAGGATATGCAATATGGCTGTCGTAGTAGGAGGGCTCCAAGAGAGGTTCTTTTCTCAAATTGTTTCTCTTGTAGATATAGCATCTACATACCTTTGTTGAAAACTTTTGTAAAACCTTTTTGGAAACCTCTTTGAAAAGTTTTAGAATTCACTAGGATTGGGACACCCATTTGTTTCGTCCTTTTGGTCATCCAATGACCAACTCATTTCCTGCTTTTTTGACCATCCCATGGTCAAAACATGTATCCTTTTTGACCATCCCATGGTTTCTAAAGCCATTGCTTTTATGAAATACTTTTTGAAAAAAACCCAGCACCACTCTATAGCAACCTTCTCAATCGTCCATGACCGTGGACATGGCTATTCGAATAGATTTACACTCTGAAGAGATTGTACACTTTACCCACACCATCCAGGTACCCTACCCTGATCTACACCGATCGTGCATCGAGTAACCGAGCAAGACTCTCTGGATATCCACTCCAATATAAGTGCCTACCCTATGGGAGTTGTTTCCCCTCAACACCAGGACGCCCTATATAGTTCACAAGCCAACTTGAGCGCTTTTTGCAATGCACAAAGTGTGCGCTTTCAATGAGGGGCTCATACTAACGCGTGGAGGCCCGTAGACCCTTAGTTCCTTCTCCAGGTCAATGTCTCACATGGACCTTTACAGGAGAAGGCCCACCCTCCAGGATTATTAAATCCCCTGTAGTAGTTGTAGGTAGCTTATCCTAGAGTAAACAAACATCAAGCCCAACCTTGTCCCATTCTAGAGTAATGTGGTTGCACAGGTTAATTGTTCTAGCAAAACTGCAAAGAACCAGGTGCGTTTTTGTAAACCTTTTTCCTTATGTTTCCTTCAGCATTTTGTAAAACAAAACCCTTTTTCTTTTCTCAAACTTCTCTTGGTAGGTCAAACCTCACCAAGGTTTTTCCATAAACATTTTGTAACACTTTTTCGTGGGTCTTCCCATCCTCTAGTTTTTCTTTGGCTAAAATGGGGTCTCCAAAGGGGTATGGTGTTATACACCAACTATCCTACTAGGGACCAGTAGGTGTCATCAAGTGAATTGTACTTAATATTACAAAGGTGTAATGGTTTGGAGGAGCTAAGCCACTACCAGATACATATCATCATAGTATAAAACAATGCAGTTTCATAAAAAGTAGGTAGAACATGCATAAGTAGAAAAGTAGGACAGGGCTTATGAGCAAGAAGGTGGCTTGCCTAAGATTAGTACTCTGGCAATTTATGTCATTGGACTTCTTCTTACAATACCATAATAATTCAATAATGACCATCTTCTTGTGTCTTCGAGATAATCGCAATTTATCATTGTCACAGAATAATACATGCAAGCAAACAAAGGGCACAATCAATACAAAGAATACAAGTAGAAATACATACAACAAGCAATGAACAAAACAAGCTTACAGTTCAGTAGGTTCTGATTAGTTGGATTCAAAGCAAGTGGAAATACTTGAAAAGCATTTGTGGGTTTTCTTTAATGATTTGGGGGCCAAAATTACTTAATTGAGGGGTTTTAATCTAAGGTCCAGGTTCTGTATGATACCTTTGTACAAAAATGATATCATCAGATAGGTACTGATAATATGAATCCAACAAAAATGGTTTCACTATTTTATCAATTTCCTTTGATTTACTATGCATTTTCCAGTGATAAGAGCTCTAGTTTTAGGAAATAATTATCCAGAAAAGATCTGTATGCCAAAAATTATTTCCTTGGATGGTTATGTAGTGTTTTATGTACTAGTTCATTTAGAGGTAGATTCACCTCAAAACAATTTCCAGAATGCCCTTGGGAAAATCCCAAAATACATGATGTAGTCAATTTGTCTTTTTAACTAGATTTATTTTATAGTCCCAATTCACATGAGGCCAAGGACATTAGATGGGCATTGAAAATACCTTTCAGTAGAAATTGGAATCACTATTTTTGGACTAGTTAAGCATCTGAAATGATTTATCTAGTGAATATACCACATACAGAAGTATTTAATTCATTAAAATTCAACAATGTATCAATAAATAGTGATATCCGAGGTTTTGATAGGTACTGATGTATCACATTACTAAGAGTTGTTATTTGATCAATAAATTTTTTGGTTTGGCCTCAAGAATTTCCCAAATGAAAATTTGCAAAATATTGTTATTTTTGTTATGGGCAATCTAGGAAACAAACTAGGATGGGGCCAGTTGGACATGCAAGGTATCATCTATACCTTTCAGTACCCAAATGTTTTACTCCATTTGGAGTTGTAAAACTCACAGAAAAAATTTATTGTTGAAAATGATACATCTTGGTAGTTGGTTTATTATACATAATCTATACAATATTTGGGATACCCAAGTGTACAACATGTTCAAGAGGACATTCAGAAACCCTAGTAATTTTTGATCTAGGCAATTTCTATTGTTTTCCATTTTCAAATTGATTTATTTCTAAGTGCAAGATTTAGCTCTGAGCAAAAATGAATAAAAACTGAATAGGTGACGGGCTAGGATTCGGGGCTAAGTGTGACGCAGAGGGAGGATTCGACCGATCCGGGCAGAGCACTACGCGGGCACTGGCTGGTTTGAAATGACCTGGGAGGGCCCGCTGTCAGCGAGAGCGGCGGTCTGAAGGTGTATCAGCTGATCTGGGCACCAGATCAAATGGGATCTGACGGTGCCAAGTCGTCATCGACCTCGGGACAAACCGACGGAGGGTGAAACCCAAGTGGGGAACGGAGGCACGGGGAGACTCACTGTAACATCCCAAAACTGCAATCCAAGTGATCAAGATCAAATCTACATAATTTAGGGTTAACAAATAACTTTTTCTATCTTGAAATCTTTAAGCATTCATATGTGTTTGCATTTAAAATAGGAGTTGTTTGATATGCCATGATTGAGTGATCTATTGGTTGTAAAATGACTCTAAGGTAATTTACACATCATCTAGATCATCCCCAAGAAAATCCCAAAGAAAAAGAATTCAAAAGAATTAAATAAGGAAAAGGTCACTTTTGCCATTTTAATCACCTAGCCCACTTTGTCTATTCCTAGCACTCAATTTTCAACAGAAACAATTGTGGATCTTTGCACCCCTTGCTAGTACAAGTAGTGATGTGCCAAGTCCTACTTTGTGTCATCCCAAAAACATTCAAACTATAATCTTAAATGAAAATTGAATCTAGTTCATATGTATAGATACCACTTCTCCAAAAACCACTCAAATGAACTCCATTTCAAAATCCCAAGCAAACCTAGAAGCTTAAGCATAAGATAAACCACTCTACAAAAACTCATCTCAAAATTCAAACAAAAGTTTCATGCGGCCATTTGGTCGAACAGGTGGCAGTCAAGATTTTTCTGCCTAAAAAAGACTATTTATGGATCAATGCCTTGTCGAGTTTTTGGGCCCATTTTGGTTCCCCTGTCTCCCCCAGCTCTAACCAAACCCTCACCGGCCTACCCTTTAGCTTGGAGCAGCAGTTGCACGCCGCCCGTTTTTGGTCACCGCCAGCCGAGCATGCGCAGCTCGAAGCAGACCACACCGCGCCAAACCATCTTGCCCACTAGCTCCGCCCAACCCTACTGCGACTCCCTGTCCACCCCACGATCGCTGCCAGCCACTGGACCACCATGGACAACCCCCGCACTGAGCCTCTGCACCATGCATAGCGCACGCCAGAGCAACCTCGCTGCCAGCACGCCACAAACCGCGCCTCAACACCAGACCATGCAGGCCGCTCCGCCTTGAACCCATCACCCTGCCAGACACGGTCGTGCACCGCCGCACGACCCACATTCGCCAGGAGCACCGTCGAGCACCGCCTCTGTCCCTTAGAGCACGGGAAGCTCCCGACCGTTAGCCACCGCCCCTAGAATGGCCATTATGCTGTAGAGGACCACCAACAGACCGCCCACCGTCTGCCTACCTCGGCCATGCCGGTAGCCCCCTGTATCGCCGTCACCGACGAGATCCGCCCACACCCGTTGGTCCCCTTATCAAGCCTATATAAGGAGGCCACTCCCAGCCTCAATCGCCACACCATTGCACTCCCCTCTCTCCACTGATTGTTTCCCCTCTCTCGCCGGAGCCGCTCGAGCAGCCCATCGCCGAAATTCCGCCGGAGGTAGCCGCTGCAGAGGAGGAAAAGTTGCAGTTGATTTCGTCCACCTCAGCCCCTGCCGCGACCTTGCCTGAGTCTACCATCATCCACCAATTCGTTTTCCCGCCTTGCCGCACTAGTTGGAGCCCTGGTACGTCCCTAGTAGACCCCCACTGACCGCGCTAGGGTTCAGTCTCGCCGGCGACGAGTCCGTCGTCAACGATGACCGTGAGCTGTTGATATGTGTTCTAATTGTGTGGTCCTTATTGCCCCGTACCGCTTCGTGTTTTATGAGTCACTAACAGATGGGACCCCCTTGTCAGTTTCCCACTACGCCGCTGAGCGTCACTGGGCTGGCCCGTTAGTGTTCCCACCTAAGCCCGTAGATTCAAATTTAGCTTTCTCTATTTTAATTAAAACCTAGTTCTGTCCCTTAGTTCAAAAATCAATTCAGAGAGTTTTACAAACCCAAATGGAGTGATTCCAATTTTGTTGGAAAGGTAATGAAAATATCTATCCAAGCCCTTGGATTTAAATCATTTAGAGTTAGATATCACTCCTAGTAAAAATAACAAGACAAAAGCTTTTGCACATTCAAACATTTTTATAAAATCAACCATAATAGCTTTTGAGTTGATTCCAACTCTAAAAAATCACATTTAACCATACCTATCTGAATATGTAATAATATTAAGGTTTGCATGCAGAGACTTTGGAATGGTACCAAAATAATGCTATATAGGCATTTCTAGTCATTTTAAATCATTAATTATTAAACTTAAACTTATTAAAATATGATCCAACCTCTAAATCACATTCCCATATATTAGAATATGTGGTGATGAAATGTGTCCACATGATCCCATATTTTAATTGGAGAATATTAAATCTTAGTTAATTTCAATGAGTAGAAATTACTTTTCTCAAATAAAAAGAATGAAGCTAGTTCATTAAACCTTGTGATGCTTGTGATGATAATAGATCATAAAATGTGTGCCTTAGTGTGCTATATAGACTAGTTAAGTATTGTTTGGTGATTGTGTACTCCGTATGTATTTATAGAAGATAGTACCGACCAAGTCTACAAGGAGGAGGAGTTCTACCAAGAGGAGGAGGAAGAAAACTTCAACCACCGCACTACCCAAGGCAAGCCTAGCACTTCAAGTAAACTAAGCAAGCTCACATTTGCAAGTGTCTTAACTATGAAAGCTATTGTTAGCAAGTTAGAATTAAGCTAGATAACCTCAGCAAAGGCATTAGGCATGCTTTGGTTATACCATTTTTGATTTATACCTACTCCAAGTCTTATTTTACAAGCTTTACCTTCTTTACTTTATCAAAGTCCCTTACTTGTTTAAAGGTAGCATAAAGAGTATAAAACTTGACCTATCTAGTTAGACTTAGATGTCATTCTATGGCATGAGATTGAGATTAGCATCCCACCTTAGTGAACACTCTTAACTTAGTAGTTTGGAGATAAACCAAAACTTGATTCACTTTAGATGGGAATACTTGGTGAAAATGATTTGTGAAAACCTTGGAATGATGAGTCATTCTATTGATATGTTTTGACATGTGTTGAGAAACACAAATGGTTTATGATGATGAAAATGTTGAGGCATGAGCCTTAGCCCTTTTATAAAACTGATGGTTCGGTTCGGATGCGATACCATTCCAATTTTACCGTACAACCACAATACCTGAATTGGGTAAGGCTTAGCTGGAAGTTTATATGCATTAGTATTAGTTCCCTCGCGGGAGAGGTTTGAGCTGAGGCTACCTCTCAATGTTGTCCACCTATGCAGTGCCCAAGATGACAGATGGTCATGGTTGGGAGGCCATGCTCATTGGAGAGGTGCTTATACTAGGGTGTGTAAAGGAAAGGTTATGTTTGATTATCTGCATACTAAGTATGATGATTCAGGGTTATCCTATGATGTATCGAATCTTGTGGTGAAAGTGTACCACCTCTAGAGTGTCAAACTATTGAATAGGCGTCATGATTATGGACAGTTGGATTGGCCATACTGTTCCGTTGTCAGATGTTTTCAAAACGACTTATGAAATGAATTGTGACATGACTTGACCATAACAGAGTTGTGACTATGACAACTAAGTTCCCACTTCGGTGTTTTCAAACTTCTTTTATCATTCTTTGTTTCTGAACTCAGCTTAGGTTTCAAACATAACTTTACAAATAAACTTAGAGTTAGCATTCCTACTAGAACTATCTGACTTGTTAGTGGTAGTTTGCGAGTACTTAAAGAGTACTCATGGATTTCGTCCCTGGCTATTCCTATGGCCAGACTATGAGGAGGACTACCCTAAAGGAGGAGAGCAGGACGGCTACGACAACTATGATCATCTCCCATCATCAGCATTGCCTATGACTCTGAAGATGGACCCCACCGCTATGCTATTTATTCCACTGCTTGATTGTACTAAGACTGGATCATGAGATCCTTATTTGTGTAAGACCTTATTATGGTTTGTAATGGATGATGTACTGTGATATCCAATCTGTTATGTCTCGCAAAAATGGTAATCCTGGGATTGCGAGGTATGGCATAACAGGCATCTGGGATTAAAAAACCGGGTGTTGACAAGTTGGTATCAGAGCCATCCTGACCTTAGGAGACCCTAGTTAGAATGGACGTCCGAACAAAAACTTAGTTTCAAAAACCAAAGTGAGTATTTATGAAAACTATTTCCTCTCTTACTCTTGGGAATTCTTTCTCTCAAAAAATTCATGTTCCTCCAATTTCTTACATTACTACATAAAACTTTGACACACTTGATCACTTCACTAACTTTCTCATCCTAAAATTCTTATAGATGGAAGCCCAATACAGCAAGTTCTACCAGTTGGGCAACGGAGGCCAACTGATCTTTGAGAGGGATCTGGATTCACTATCTGAGTTCTTGGAGCATCCTCATCCGGAATTCCTTGGAGCTCAACTCCCGGATCCACTAGGAGGAGACTTACAATGGCTAGTGACTGCTGATCTTCGAGGCAAGATAGAAGCACCAGTATCTAGGAGGATTCAGTTCTCCATGAGAGAGAACAACTGGCTAGATGGATTAGCCAGGGCAATGCATGAAGCTCTCGCACGTTTGTGTGCCCTGAGTGTCAACCTAATCCAAGGAACCCGCTTTGTTCACTATGCAAGGCATGATTCCATGGGAATGCCGCTAGAGATGCAAAGTCACGCAATACTAAAGCGTCAAGTGGAGAACCTCGACTTCCTACTGTACGACAGACAGAAGGAGCTGGACAATGCTAGAGAGCTCGCCAACAACAACCTCGCCATTGTCGGCCGGAAGGCTCAGACTTTCTCACTGCTTGTCAAGGATCATCAATCTCTTCGCTGCCAATGCGCAAAGAAGGATCGCACCATCGACTGTCTTCATAAGAAGGTGTCCGACCTCGAGAAGACCATCAAGGAGCAAGAAGCTCAGCTTCCAGCAAAGGAAGAAGAAGAGGAAGGTGAAGATATCCAAGGGGATATTTACTCCTACCTCAGCAATGATGATGACTATCTAGAGGAGGATGTCGTGGACTTCTACACCGACGATGATGACTCCGACTTCATCGATTATGAGTACATGCACTAGAGCACTATGGTAGAGTGAGGGGTAGCGGTCCCATTATATTGTAGCTTACAGAATGGTTCTTAAAACCATATGTTTTCCTTTGGTGTTGTGGTGTGTGTGTGTTTGTATCGTGTGCTTTGCTTGAATGAATGAAAAGAAGTTAGTTGCAAAACCTGAGTCAAACTCAAAGTTTTAGCTTTGAAACCAAAACCATGAACCTTAGAACTTTCCCTCTTACCCCTTTATCTATATCAATCTTCAGATGACTCGTGGAAACCAAGGAGGGAGCAGCTCATCGCAAGACCCAATGGTGCAGATTCTGCAGACTCTCATTGCAGACCGGGAAGCAAGCAGGGCAGAGCGCCAAGCTAATCTAGCAACACTACAACAGATCGCCCAGATGGCTGACAACAATCAGAACCACGGAAATCAGGATCATCATGGATCCAAACTCACAAACTTCTAGAACACCAATCCCCCAATCTTTAGTACTTCAGAGAACCCACTGGATGCTGATGACTGGTTGCAGACAATGGAGAACAACTTAGAAGTAGCATGAGTGGCTGCCAACGAGAAGGTTCTTTTTGCCACCCACTATTTGGCAGGAGATGTAAGAGCTTGATGGAACAGCATCCGCACAATGAACCATGGTCAAGTGATGACATGGGAAGCCTTCAAAATCAAGTCCAGCCGCACCCAGGTGCCGCAGGGTCTAGTCACCCAAATGAGGGATAAATTCAGAGAGTTGAAGCAAGGAAGAATGACTGTAGTGGAGTACCGTGACAGATTCTTGTCCCTACCCAGGTATGCACCTGATGAGATCAACACGGAGGCCAAGAAGAAGGAGAGGTTCCTGAACGGAGTGCATGATGAGATGCAGACTGTCCTCGTCAACATCCATTTCCAAGATCTCGAAGAACTAGTCGAATCTGCCATTCAGATGGAAGGGAAGATTAATCAATCAAACAACAACCGCAAACGTCGTATGATGCATCAAGCTGGATCCAACGGTCATCAGAAGTACCGTCCCAACCCTTCTGCCGGATATGCACGGAGGAACAATCGACCCCCAATGTCTCGCCCAAGCTACCCCAACCGTAGTGGAGGAAATGTGAAGTCCGGAGGAAACAACAATCACCCCGGCAACGCCAGCAATTTCAATCGTGCACCTCCCAAGAGCAACAACAACAACAACACTGCACCTAGAACTGGAAGTAATGTTGTGCTCGTGGCAGCAAAAGACAAGTCTTAGATCACTTGTTTCGAGTGTGGAGTGAAAGGTCACTATTCCAATGAGTGCCCGAAGAAGATTGTCGCTACTGCCAATGTGAATGCCGTAGCTCAACAGCAGCGTCGTGTTCAACCAGGAAGAAGATTTGCCCCAGGGAACCCTCACAACCGCAACAATCGTCTCTTCCACATGAACACCGAAGAAGCCCAAGAAGCGCCAGATGTAGTGTTGGGTATGTTTTCTGTCAACTCAGTTTTAGCAAGAGTGTTGTTTGATTCTAGAGCATCGCACTCATTTGTCACCAAAGAATTTGCATGCACTCGTAAGATTCACCCAACCAATTTAAAGCAGGTCATGATAGTTCAAATCCCCGGTTCAACTACAAAAGCTAGAAAAATTTGCAAAGCTATGCCTATCAGAATACATGGAATAGATTTTTATGCCAATCTAATAGTACTTGGAACTAAAGGTTTGGAAGTAGTACTAGGAATGGATTGGATGTCAAAGCTTAAAGAATTGATTGACTGTGCCAAGAAAGCCATCACCATGACCAGTAGCTCTGGAGTATCAGTAGAGCATATATCTAAAACCTTGCCCCATCAATTCAAGTGTAATAACAGTCTAGCCCTACCCACCATTGACCAAGTCAGAGTAGTCTGTGAATACCCTGATGTATTCCCAGATGAATTGCCCGGTATGCCCCGGATAGGGATATTGAGTTTATTATTGAACTAATCCCCGGAACCGGACCCATAGCCCCGAGACCCTATAGTATGAACCCCTCAGAATTAGTGGAATTGAAGAAGCAGCTGGATGCTATGTTGGCAACAGGCTTGATTCAACTAAGCGCATCGCCATGGAGATCGCCAGTGTTACTCATTGACAAGAAAGATGGAGGCAACCATTTGTGCACAGATTACAGGAAGCTGAATGACGTCACCATCAAAAACAAGTACCCTTTGCCAAAGATAGAGGATCTATTTGATCAGTTGACTGGAGGAAATGTGTTCTCTAAGATCGATCTTAGGACTAGTTATCACCAACTTAAGATCCGTGCAACGGATATTCCGAAGACCGCCTTTACTAGTCGTTATGGATTATACGAGTATACGGTCATGTCTTTTGGATTAACCAATGCCCCTGCTTATTTCATGATTCTCATGAATAAGATATTTATGAATTTTCTAGATAAGTTTGTCGTTGTGTTTATCGATGATATCCTTATCTACTCCAAGTCAGAAGAAGAGCATGAGCAACATCTGAGAATCATCCTTGAAACCCTTAGAGAGCATCGGTTGTATGCCAAGTTCAGCAAATATGAGTTTTGGCTGAAAGAAGTAGGATTCCTAGGACATATTGTGTACGTCGAAGGAGTCATTGTTGATCCTGCCAAGATCAAAGATGTTGAAGAATGGGAAGCCCCAACCACTCAAACCCAAGTCCATGCATTTCTCGGATTAGTGGGATATTACCGCAAGTTCGTAGAAGGATTCTTGAGCATCGCCAGACCCATGACCCAATTGTTGGAGAAGGACAAGAAGTTTGTATGCACCGACAAATGTGAAGCAAGTTTCCAAGAGCTGAAGAAGAGATTGATTTTAGCCCCAATATTGATCATGCCCGATATCAAGAAGCCGTTTGATGTGTATTGTGATGCATCCAAGATTGGTCTCAGATGTGTATTGATGCAAGAAGGCAAAGTTATCGCTTATCTGTCTCGACAACTGAAGCAACATGAGCAGAACTATCCGACCCATGATCTTGAGTTAGCAGCCGTAGTTTTGGCATTGAAGACATGGCGTCATTATCTTATGGGTAATCATTGTGAGATTTACTCAGATCACAAAAGCTTGAAGTATATTTTCACTCAGAAGGAGCTGAATATGAGGCAAAGGAGATTGATAGAGTTAATCAAGGATTATGACCTTGACATTCACTATTACCCCGGCAAAGCCAATGTGGTAACGGATGCTCTTAGAAGATTGCCATGTAGGCTAAACACCATGATCAAGGAGAAGCAACCAAGTTTGTATGAGGAGTTGGAGCAGTTTAGAACTGAGCTAGTTAGAAAAGGACTCTTAGCTAGCATTGCACTTCAACCCACTTTGATTAGCCCAATCAAGGAAGCCCAGAAGGGAAATGAAAGTATCGGCGGAATCAAACATTGTATTGGTACAGGAAAGGTACTTGGATTCACCAAA
Source organism: Avena insularis (assembly GCA_023614405.1). Classification (NCBI taxonomy): domain Eukaryota; kingdom Viridiplantae; phylum Streptophyta; class Magnoliopsida; order Poales; family Poaceae; genus Avena; species Avena insularis. Next base: position 252,214,401 of record CM042696.1, read on the forward strand.
GACGAAGAAGGAGTTCTGTGGTACAAAGGCCGTATCTGTGTGCTAGTAGATTCAGAGCTGAAGCAAGTTATCATGCAAGAAGCTCATGATACTCTTTATTCTATCCACCCCGGAGGAACGAAGATGTATCAAGATTTGAAAGAGCAATTTTGGTGGCACAAGATGAAGAGAGAAATCATGAGCTAGATCGCCAAGTGTGATATCTGTCAGAGAGTCAAAGAGGAACATCAGAGGCCCGTAGGACTGTCACAACCTTACAGATTTCAGAATGGAAATGCGATTCCGTCGGAATGGATTTTATCACTGGTTTGCCTACTTCTAGTAGGGGAAATGACTCAATCTGGGTCATCGTGGATAGACTGTCTAAGGTAGCTCACTTTATGCCTGTCAAGAAAACCTACCAGAGTTCGAAGCTAGCAGAGTTTTATATTGCTAGAATCGTCAGTTTGCATGGAACCCCCAAGACCATAGTATCGGATCGAGGAACCCAATTTACCTTAAGATTTTGGCAGAAAGTCCAACAAGGATTAGGAACCAAGTTGAATTTTAGCACCGCTTATCACCCGCAAACCGATGGACAGACTGAAAGAGTCAACCAAATCCTAGAGGATATGTTGAGAGCTTGTGTGTTGGTCGGAGAGTCAAAGAGGAACATCAGAGGCCCGTAGGACTGTCACAACCCTTGCAGATTTCAGAATGGAAATGCGATTCCGTCGGAATGGATTTTATTACTGGTTTGCCTACTTCTAGTAGGGGAAATGACTCAATCTGGGTCATCGTCGATAGACTGTCTAAGGTAGCTGACTTTATGCCTGTCAAGAAAACCTACCAGAGTTCGAAGCTAGCAGAGTTTTACATTGCTAGAATCGTCAGTTTGCATGGAACCGCCAAGACCAGTTAGCAAAGGATTCTTAGCTAGCATTGAACTTCAACCCACTTTGATTAGCCAAATCAAGGAAGCCCAGAAGGGAAATGAAAGTATCGACGGAATCAAACATTGTATTGGTACAGGAAAGGTACCTGGATTCACCAAAGACGAAGAAGGAGTTCTGTGGTACAAAGGCCGTATCTGTGTGCTAGTAGATTCAGAGATGAAGCAAGTTATCATGCAAGAAGCTCATGATACTCTTTATTCTATCCACCCCGGAGGAACGAAGATGTATCAAGATTTGAAAGAGCAATTTTGGTGGCACAAGATGAAGAGAGAAATCAGGAGCTACATCGCCAAGTGTGATATCTGTCAGAGAGTCAAAGAGGAACATCAGAGGCCCGTAGGACTGTCAGAACCCTTGCAGATTTCGGAATGGAAATGCGATTCCGTCGGAATGGATTTTATCACTGGTTTGCCTACTTCTAGTAGGGGAAATGACTCAATCTGGGTCATCGTGGATAGACTGTCTAAGGTAGCTCACTTTATGCCTGTCAAGAAAACCTACCAGAGTTCGAAGCTAGCAGAGTTTTATATTGCTAGAATCATCAGTTTGCATGGAACCCCCAAGACCATAATATCGGATCGAGGAACCCAATTTACCTCAAGATTTTGGCAGAAAGTCCAACAAGGATTAGGAACCAAGTTGAATTTTAGCACCGCTTATCACCCGCAAACCGATGGACAGACTAAAAGAGTCAACCAAATCCTAGAGGATATGTTGAGAGCTTGTGTGTTGGAATATGGATCAAAATGGAAAGATTGCCTGCCTTTCGCAGTATTCTCATATAACAATAGTTATCAAGCCAGTTGCAAATGGCACCATTTGAGTTCCTATACGGAAGAAAGTGTCGTACCCCTTTGAATTGGTCGCAAGTAGGAGAGAGTCAGATTTTTGGACCCGACATTCTCCGAGAGGCTGAAGAGAAGGTTCACAAAGTCCATGAGTACCTCAAGACTTCCCAATCCAGACAGAAGAGTTATGCTGACAAGAGAAGGAGAGACCTGACTTTCAATGTCGGAGATTTTGTATATCTCAAGGTTTCGCCATTGAAAGGAACACAACGCTTTAGTCTGAAAGGAAAGTTAGCCCCCAGATATATCGGACCTTTCATGATTCTGAACCGTCGAGGAGAAGTATATTATCAATTGGAACTGCCTGAAGAGATGTATGCCATCCACAATGTTTTCCATATCTCGTTACTTCGCAAATGCTTAGAAGTGCCGGAGAAGACCGAAGTTTTCAAGAACATCGATCATCGAGCTGTTGATATCAACAAGGATCTGACGTATCATGAAGTGCCCATCCGTATCTTGGAGGAAGCCTACAGAACCACCAGGACCAGGAGTATCGAATTTCTCAAGATTCAATGGAGCAACCATACCGAAGAAGCCACTTGAGAGCGAGAAGATTACATTAGGACTGAGTTCCCAGATCTCTTTAGTTCCTAGTTTTCTTTCTTAAATCTCGGGACGAGATTTTGTTTAAGGGGGAAGGTTTGTAACATCCCAAAACTGTAATCCAAGTGATCAAGATCAAATCTACCCAATTTAGGGTTAACAAAAAACTTTTTCTATTTTCAAATCTTTAAGCATTCATATGTGTGTGCATTTAAAATAGGAGTTGTTTGATATGCCATGATTGAGTGATCTATTGGTTGTAAAATGACTCTAAGGTAATTTACACATCGTCTAGATCATCCCCAAGCAAATCCCAAAGAAAAAGAATTCAAAAAGAATTAAATAAGGAAATGGTCACTTTTGCCATTTTAATCACCTAGCCCACTTTGGCTATTCCTAGCACTTAATTTTCAACAGAAACAATTGTGGATCTTTGCACCCCTTGCTAGTACAAGTAGTGATGTGCCAAGGCCCACTTTGTGTCATCCCAAAAACATTCAAACTCTAATTTTAAATGACAATTGAAAATTGAATCTAGTTCATATGTCTAGATACCACTTTTCCAAAAACCACTCAAATGAACTCCATTTCAAAATCCCAAGAAAACCTAGAAGCTTAAGGATAAGATAAACCACTCCACAGAAAATCATCTCAAAATTCAAATAAAAGTTTCATGTGGCCATTAGGTCGAACAGGTGGCAGGCAAAATTTTTCTGCCTAACAAAGATTATTTATGGATCAATGCCTTGTCGAGTTTTTGGGCCCATTTTGGTTCCCCTGTCTCCCCCAGCTCTAACCAAACCCTCACCGGCCTACCCTTTAGCTTGGAGCAGAAGTTGCGCGTCGCCCATTTTTGGTCACCCTCGGCCGAGCATGCACAGCTCGCAGCAGACCACGCCGCGCCAAACCAGCTTGCCCACTAGCTCCGCCCAACCCTACTACGACTCCCTGTCCACCCCACGATCGCTGCCAGCCCCTGGACCACCATGGACAACCCCCGCACTGAGCCTCTACACCATGCGCAGCGCACAGCAGAGCGCCCTCACCGTCAGCATGCCACACACCATGCCTCGACACCAGACCACGCACGCCGCTCCAGACACGGCCGTGCACTGCCGCGCGACCCACAGTCGCCAGGAGCACCGTCGAGATCCGCCTCTATCCCTCAGAGCGGGGGAAGCTCTCGACCGTTAGCCACCGCCCCTAGCATCATCATTACGCAGTAGAGGACCGCCAGCAGACCGCCCACCGTCCGCCTACCTCGCCCACGCTGGTAGCCCCCTGTATCGCTGTCACCGATAAGCTAAACCCACACCCGTCGGTCCCCTCGTCGAGCCTATATAAGGAGACCACCCCCAGCCTCAATCTCCACACCATTCCACTCCCCTCTATCCACCTGTTCGAGCAGCCCATCGCCGTAATTCCGCCGGAGGTAGCCGCTGCAGAGGAGGAGAAGTTGCAGTCGATTTCGTCCACCTCAGCCCTTGCCGCGACGTTGCTTGAGTCCTCCATCGTCCACCAGATTGTTTGCCCACCTCGCCGCACTAGATGGAGCCCTGGTACGTCCCCAGTAGACCACCACTGACAGCTCTAGGGTTCAGTCTCGCAGGCAACGAGTCTGTCATCGACGACAACCGTGAGCCGTTGATCTGTGTTCTAATCGTGTGGTCCTTATCGCCCCATACCGCTTCGCCTTTTATGAGTCACTGACAGACGGGACCCCCTTGTCACTTGCCCGCTGCACCGCTGAGCATCACTGGGCCGGCCCGTTAGTGTCCGCCTAAGTCCGTAGATTCAAATTTAGCTTTTTCTATCTTAATTAAAACCTAGTTCTATCCCTTAGTTCAAAAATTAATTCAGAGAGTTTTACAAATCCAAATGGAGTGATTCTAATTTTGTTGGAAAGGTAATGAAAATCTCTATTGAAGCACATTCAATTTAAATCATTTAGAGTTAGAGATAACTCCTAGTAAAAATAACAAGACAGAAGCTTTGCACATTCAAACATTTTTATAAAATCAACCATAATAGTTTTTGAGATGATTCCAACTCTCAAAAATCACATTTAACCATACCTATCTGAATATGTAATAATATTAAGGTTTGCATGCAGTGCCTTTGGACTAGTACCAAAATAATGCTATATAGGCATTTCTAGTCACTTTAAATCATTAATTATTAAACTTAAACTTATTAAAATATGATCCAACCTCTAAATCACATTCCCATATATTAGAATATGTGGTGATGACATGTGTCCACATGATCCCATATTTTAATTGGAGAATATTAAATCTTAGTTAATTTCAATGAGTAGAAATTACTTTTCTCAGATAAAAAGAATGAAGCTAGTTCATTAAACCTTGTGATGCTTGTGATGATAATAGATCATCAAATGTGTTCCTTAGTGTGCTAAATAGACTAGTTAAGTATTGTTTGATGATTGTGTACTCCGTATGTATTTATAGAAGATAATATCGACCAAGTCTACGAGGAGGAGGAAGAAAACTTCAACCACTACACTACCCAAGGCAAGCCTAACACTTCAAGTAAACTGGGCAAGCTAACACTTGCAAGTGTCTTAGCTATTGTTAGCAAGTTAGAATTAAGCTAGATAACCTAAGCAAAGGCATTAGGCACGCTTTGGTTATACCATTTTTGACTTATACCTAGTCCAAGTCTTATTTTACAAGCTTTACCTTCTTTACTTTACCAAATTCCCTTACTTGTTTAAAGGTAGCATAAAGAGTTTAAAACTTGACCTATGCATTAGTATTAGTTCCCTCGTGGGAGAGGTTTGAGCTGAGGCTACCTCTCAATGTTGTCCACCTATGTAGTGCCCAAGATGACAGATGGTCATGGTTGGGAGGCCATGCTCATAGGAGAGGTGCTTATACTAGGGTGTGTAAAGGAAAAGTTATGTTTGATTATCTGCATACTAAGTATGATGATACAGGGTTATCCCTGACAGATGTATCGAATCTTTTGGTGAAAGTGTACCACCTCTGTAGAGTGTCAAACCATTCGAATAGCCGCGTCCGAGGTTATGGACAGTTGGAGTGGCCATACTGTTCTGTTGTCAGATGTTTTCAAAACAACTTATGAAATGAATTGTGACATGACTTGAGCACAACAAAGTTGTGACTATGACAACTAAGTTCCCACTTCGGTGTTTTCAAACTTCTTTTATCTTTGTTTGTTTCTGAACTCAGCTTTGGTTTCAAACTTAACTTTACAAATAAACTTAGAGTTAGCATTCCTACTAGAACTATCTTACTTGTTAGTGGTAGTTTGTGAGTACTTTAAGAGTACTCATGCCTTTTTTCCCTGGCTATTCCTATGGCCAGACTATGAGGAGGACTACCCTGAAGGAGGACAACAGGACGGCTACGACAACTAGGATCATCTCCCATCGTTAGCATTGCATGTGACTCTGAAGATGGACCCCACCGCTACGCTATTTATTTTGCTGCTTGATTGTACTAAGACTGGATCATGAGATCCTTATTTGTGTAAGACCTTATTATGGTTTGTAATGGATGATGTACTGTGATATCTAATCTGTTATGTCTCGCAAGAATGGTAATCTTGGGATTGCGAGGTATGGCATAACAGGCATCTGGGATTAAAAAACGGGGTATTGACACTCACTGATGGCTTTCCGGCGTCTGGGGAGTGGTGGAGGTGATGTGGAACTCCACGGCTAGTCCGGTGATGGGTGGGAAGGCAAGGTTCGTCGCTGGAGGAAGGTTGGCATGGCGGCATCCGCAGATCTGCTTAGGATCTCGCCGGAGTAGGCCTAGGAGGCCATGTAGGTCGCTGGAGATGCGAAGTAGAGGACCATTAGCGGTATGAGGGCAATAGGGGACACTTAGATCTACGAAGAGTGCCTAGAGGGATCCAGCTCGCGGACGATATTCACTTTGGGCATGCAACCGACGGCGGCGGCTCTAGGTACCTAAGACCAAAGGAGAGAGATGAGCGGGTAGCTCGAGGCATTGAGGTCATATGGATGAAAATATAGACGGATGGGGCGGTCTGGGGCAATGAAGAACCTATATTTCTAATGGAGGCCGAGAGGAAGTTAATCTCCTTCTCTCGGTCATGGAAGACCGGGGCGAGTTCCTGGTGCTCGGGGAGGGTGATGGGATAAGGTATGGGTGTCCTGAGAGGGAGAGAGTGCAGTGGGACGGCCTATGTGATTTATACCCGAGAGGATGGGTTCATGGTGAACCTTGTCCAATTAGGGAAAAAGGAGGGAGAGGAGGGCCGTGGTTGGGCAAGGCTGGCGGTGGGGAGGTCCTGGTGGGGCTCTGGTTGAGTAGAGGGCACAGATAGAGAGGCTTCAGCAGCAAGGGCAATAATGACAAGGATTTTCTTGTCCCTCTCTTTTTTTATTCTTCAAACATAAATACAAGGGGCATAGCTGCTATGGGGCTAGGGCTATAGTGCTGGACGACCAGAGGTGATGTCCTGGCTCTAGGGTAATCAATCAAGGGTTGTGGTGGTGGTTAGGTGAGGGTTTGCTTAGTGAGTTTTAATTAATTCAAATCTTGGCCTTATTGATGCTCATGAAGGAATTCTAGAGGATTGACCTTGGCAAGATGAGGTAGTGGTACTTCTAGATAGATATGGTTTGGGTACATCTCTGAGAATTAGTTGAAGATTTTCTAAAAAAATGAGATCCTCATTATATCACTTATTTGAAAAATTCTGAAATGGTTCTTAGGATCTGGTTTGATATTATTGAATTGTACATAAATGGTTTTTGGGCTTGATATGGTCCCAAATATTATTACACACTTAGGAGATTTTTCCCTCAATTTATTGATGAAGTAAAGTATTTAAAACAATTATTATTCTATTTCTGCAATTTAAGAAAATAGGCAAAAAGAATTATTAAAACACTTCAAAAATATTTATGTTTCAAGTGGGAGGATAGGGTATGATATATATGACTCAAAAGTGCTTAAAGTTGGGGAAGTTCTTTGTCCGAAACCAAACCTTCCTTTGTAGATGGAGTTTTAGAGGTTTTGTCCATTAGAAGAATTAAATAGTTTTTGAGCCATAATAATTATGGGTAATATGTGATAAATCTATATATCCAAAGTAGATGATGTACACAAGATGTATCAATCATTTACAACCTTGTGTTTTGAGAATCCAACTTGACTTTGGTAGAAAACAAGGATAAGATGATCTTGGGCAAGGTTAACATCATACCATCAAAACCTTGTTTGATCTTGGATGTTAGAGCTCCCCTTGGGTCATGGAAGATATGTATGGATATACCAAGTTGAGTATATCACCATGGTACAATAAGTTGAGCTTAATCATGCTTGAGTGCTCCAAGAATTGGTTTCAAACTTTGAATAAAATAAGGGTGCCAAAGCTGATTATCCAATAGCCTACAAAACCTTGTGGGTTTTTGAAGCACAAAGGTCCATTGGGAACAAGTGAACTAGGGATTGATATACCTTTATGAGTAAAACACAACCATGAAAAGAGTTGTTCCAAAGAAGGTAGGATGAAGGTGTGAGCTTCTGACCAAGTAGGCTAGTTGATAAGATTTGCAGGAAATATTATTTCCCTGCCTGCAAAACCATCAAGAACAAGTGGGTTAAATGATGATTTAGCCAAGGTCAAGAGTGGGCCTTCGTATTCCTTAGGATGGTTTACAAGATGGTTCAAGTTCATTACCAAAAGTTCACAAGTATTGAGAAAGAGAGGTATTCAAAGAAGTGATGTTGAAACAGTTTCTAGACTTAGTCAAATTTTGTAGTTTTGAGGACTTTGACTAGAGTATAAGAGTGGATGTTTTTGATTGGTTGCAAGGTACCAAAGAATCATAAAATGGATGATGTTGAAGTTGAGCTTGAGTATAAGGGATCCATGCTTGATATTGGTCTTCATTTACTTGGAAGTTTCTAGAAGGGATTAACTCTGGATTGATCTGGTTAAGGGGATTAGAGGGTCACTTTAGTGACTAGAGGATGAGATCCTAGGGTAGCATCACTATAGTTCCTAAGTAAGCAAGTAGAAAGAAAATCAAGGCAATTCATCTTAGCAAACAATTTAAATCTAATACTAGGGTTATCATCAAGCGTAGCTTGAGATTGGGATGGGTATTTTGAAAGGGTTGGTGTTTGAAGGAGGTAAGATCCTTGGTACTTCTACCAATAATAGAATTTAAAAGCTTTATAAAAAGGTTTTGGAAAACCTATAGGTAAGAGTAGTTGAATGTTCTGTCTTGAAAACATAGGAAGAGTATATATATAGATCTCCATAGTTTTGTAAATAGAAACTAAGAAATTAGTTGATGCTGCAAGGGAATCTTGGCTCAAGTTTTGAAATGCCAGAACATTTGAGAATATGGAAAATTAGCCAAGACAGTTTTGTGAAATAGCTTTTGTCAACGGAGGTTGAGGTAAGGAGTATATCATCGAATGCATAGTCAGATGCATAAGCACAGACAAACAACAAGCAAGCACTGCATCACTCAACAAGAAAAAGTTTTTGCTCCCCCTGATTTTTGCATGCTGGACAACTAATTAGGGTTGCTTAAATTGTGATGTTACAATATGCATGTGTGGTCATGCATATGTGTATAGATATCATTGTTGTTTTGGAAAAGAACAATGTACATATATGTAATGTGGTCATGTACATGTGGACCAGTGACTCTAGTGGATATATATCGGTGTGTAGGTTCAGGAAAAGAACACACTACATCATGCAATGTCTCTAGGTGATCCATGTGTCAAATTAAAAACCATGAATGGTCACAGAGACAAAAAACACATAGGAAAACAAGCTTCCACATTACATGTTGCACCAGTGATAGAAGTTGCATGCATCACAAAATAATCCAATGGAGCATGTGTGTGTGGTGATGCATCATGTAGATATCATCGTGGTATTGGAAAAGAACACATGCAAATGTGGTCATGTGGATCAATGACTCTATATAGTGGATATATCAATGTGGGTTAGGAAGAGAACACACTATGCATGTAACTAATGACTCTAGGGGATCCATGTGTCAAACCATATGGTCTCACAGAGACCAAAAACACAAAGGAAAAGGTGCATCACAAAATCCACTAAAGTTGCCTAGATGATACCTATCTCAAAGTTTGAGTCCAAGAAGATGTTGGATCATGCGCATGAATATCGATCGATATATGTGAGAGACCATATGCTCACCAGGGGCCTAGATATAATGCCTATCTCAACAACCCATTACACATTTGTACATATATATCATATAGGAAAACACATACATATGCATGAAAGTTATTCCAACGCTTAGATCCCAAACTAATCTGTACATCCCAAAATATATACTACGGACACAAAATAAACTATAAACTAAAATCTAGTTCAAACACATAATTTATCACCACCAATTGTTGTCATCCTTGACTTGCTTCCCCTTCAACCTCTTCTGTCGCCACCGTTCCAAGATCCCTGCTCGTCCTGATACCGCTTTCTGTCCTCCTCGTGCTTCTTTTCCTGGGCTAGCTTGCAACCAGGCATAGCTTTGTCACGAAAAACCCCACCTTAACCATCCCATCTTTCATGGTAATGAGTTTACTGTACAACTCGTACACCCTATAGGCGTCCCTGGATGCATACTTGAGGCGCACCTGGCTCATAGGCTTCTACTCCCAGTAGTTGTGCTCGAGTCGCTTCAATTTCTTCAGGTTTGCATAGTATCTGTCGATGATTTCCGCTGCCAGATCACCCATGCCATCCTTTGCTAGGTATGGTTTGATCTTGTATAGATTTAGGATGTCGATGTGGTACCCATCTAGGATTTTTATCAACACACAAGAAAGCATAATTGTGTCATTTGTGATATCCATGCTAGTGAAAGTTAGCCCTTTCCTACACAAGAACTCGACCAGAGCCAGACAATGCTTCTCAATTGGTTTACTCCTATAGTTAGATGGTTTTAGGGATGTAAGGGAACAAGGGATGCAGAAGTGGTGATCTCAAATTTAAATTTCACATACCTGAAGAAGTGGTAAACGAGGACCTCCTCATGTATGGCGATTTGCACAACGGCAATCTCTTGTGGAGAATATTTTTGTTTCTTTGCAAGGGTATACTCCAAGTCTATCCCCGCGAACTTGTACTTATCTATCTCAAGCAATTGCTCATACCTAGTGAGAGCGGTCTCCACAGTCGCTTCATCATTTGTGTACACCACTATCAAAGTCGTGGTGCCATGGGCAGGGACCAAGTCGGTCATTGTTGTGCGTTTCCCATCGTCCATGCCTGCAAGGAAATGGGTGAAAGGAAATGCCTACAAGGAACTTCCTACGAGAGGAAGAAGAAGATGGACTGATAGTTCCAAAACAGAGGAAGAAGAAGCACCTAGGAATAACTGTAGAGGAATGACAGAGGAAGAGGAAGAATAAATGTGGTAAATGCTGCTTCGGTTCTAGAACTCACCGTGGTTACGTGGAGATCATGGTAGTGTCCCGGTTCAACAAGTGAGGCTAGTTCCCGTGTGAATATGGAATTAGTTGTGAATTTTTCTATGCGAGAAATTGAGAGAAATCATTTATATTTTCTCTTTCATAATTAAACATAATGAAGTTGGTACATCCCAAGAGATTTTAACAAAAGAGATTTTCTAGTTTAACATACAACAACACAAAAGTTTCTGAGCATGCATTCTTGAAATTTAAATTCTGATGATTTATTCAGAAGTTCTGAGCTACAACCGACATCACAGAGCCAACGCTCTCGTCTTCATCCTCCTCCTTCTGCTCGTCGCTGTCGTCTTCCGCATCCTCATGTTCCTCTGCCGGACCGGTGACCACCTCAATAATCAGCTTGATATAGTGCCTCATCACCTTGACCTAGACGACGATGAAATCATGAAGGAAAATTATGTTTTTAGCACAGAATGCAGGCCAGGGGTCAGTGAACTCAATGCAATTGTCATATACTTCCGATATGCGATATCGCCCCAAGATTTTCAGGCCTTTGTCACAATTATTCTTCATGCATACACAATAGAACCCTTTCTTTTGGATTTCGTGTTCCCTTGTGTATCTCAAAGGAATTTCCTGAGTAACAAAAATATATAACTGATCTTAGTTAACTGGCCACCCTGATAAATTTACAAAATAAGAAGGAAAACCATAGGAAAAAATGATTAACTAACCATCTGATGAAGATCATCTTCATCCTGCACCCGGTGCACCAAGAATTGCGGGATCTCAAAGACCTCATCTTCATCCAGGTCTCTTACAAACTCCTTGTAGAATGCCCAAGATATGGAATTCATTTCAGAGCAACTGGCATTACATGGGTGCTGAAATGTGGATTTCTCTAGTGTCACCTTGCAACAATCTTTGGTCTTATAACACCTTGATCATGCATATGAAATTGAAGAAGGTTTGTGTGTAAGGAACATATATAATTAGGAAACTAGTCATGTGCGTAAGGATAAAACCATTTCAATGCAAAGAAGTCAATATATACATTGGTCTTGATCAACTCAAGGTTTGACAACAGCATGAGCATTTGACACTTCAACAATACATGTCTACTCTATTGTATGCAAATGTTAGAACATCATTCTGTTGAATGTTATAAGTTGCACAGAACCCCCTCCAATATGGCCCACATAATGTTACAGACCTCCCAAAACTCCCACCATAGAGCACATAGAAGTAGTATTCATTAATTGTTCTTTTTTGATCATGGCGGTCACTCCGAGAAAGGATCCAGGTCAGATGTGGACCAAGAGTGAATTGTCGCATATGTTCAGAGAAACAACAAGGAATACCCTGCATAAATTTTTGAAATAGAAAAACACCCATAAGATACTGAACATAAAGCAATTTATATGGAAATTTAAAATAAGATATGTATATGAAAATCGAGAATACTTACAAATCCCTCTGCAAAAAAGGGTGATCTCACCCTCATTATAAAATACATCACATGGTTTGTGTTTCCACTCCCACACCAAGAAGGTTGCTGATGTCATGTCACACATTCGTTTTGAGCCATATTCCTTTTTTCTGAACACAAAAATTACAAAAGATCAGGAAAATAAATGATATGATGTTACTAATATTATCACTGATTACATTGTACTTTATCTAGTATATATATACTACTAACGATAATTAGTACTATATATGTGAAGAAATACAACTAGTCTGCAGTTCTACATAGATAATCCTACAAAAATACAACTAATGATGTGCATACTATACTAATCTGTAGTTCTGCATACACATACTGAAGATTTTTATTAACAAAATATCAGCACAAATTGTACCAAAAAAATCTACAGAAATTCAACCCATCAAAATCTGCACATCCCAGATTTACTCAAGAGGTTGGATGAAGTAATCTTAGAGAAAATTCTATGGATTCGATGAAGCAATCGTAGAGAAAACGCTACAGATTCGATGAAGAACAAGTACTATTTAAGCAGCTCTAAAAACACTACAAATTCATCGAGCTGCTACTGCGGAAGATCTCTTCCGCCGGTTATACTCCAGTGAAGGGGATTCTTACCGCTATTGTAGAGCCTCGCCACTGGTTATTCCACGACAGATTGCATCCCTCACTCCGCCGTCGTCACGCGTGCCCATGGATGCTTCAGCTCCCCTGCATTCATCTAGAAAACGCGTGATATTGGGTGGCGCGCCGCGCACCTATATATACGGGAAGGAAGCTCGTCGGAGATTGGAGAATATATAAGTCGTGCACCTGCTTACGGTGAAAGCTCGTAGGAGAGCAGCTCACCGGAGGCAGCAATGGGGCACGCTCTGTCTCTCTCTCTAGCTGCACCTCTCTTGTCCACTCTCTACGTGTCGTTTCGGTTCTGACAAAATGGAGCGAAACTAAAGTCCGAAGAAATTCAATAAAATGGAAACCTCCAGGTCTGGAACATGCAACCAAGAGGACCCTGACCAGTGGACCCACCTACGATGAACCCCACGTGTCAGCCTGACAAGTGAAAATTGTTTCGCTGACTTGTGGGGCCCACCTCTTTGCCGCCCACACACTCACCTGAACTACACAAGAGATTTCGAAATCAGATCTAAAATCCGGTCCACCACATGCGGCGGCGGCTAGGGCACCGCTTCCTTTGCCGGTCCACCACACGCGACGGCGATGTCTCCCCGTCCATTTCGGTGTCCACACTCCAAGGCTGTCCGCTAGGACTCCCCTTCCGGTCGACGTCTCCGCGCACCTCGGTAGCTCCCCTTCCGGGCGCCATCTCCATGCTCAAATCGCTCGTCTCCGTGTCTGCCAAGGTAAAAAAATAGTTTGTTTAATTGTTCAACACATGGATATCACTTGGATTGTTCATCTACAAAAAAATCTTCTTAAAAAGGATTATTTTTCTCAGAAAATGTGATTAGTTTGTTTAATTGTCCAACATATTGATAGGAGTTGGATTTCTTGCATGGTAAAGTAAATTGTTCTGAAAAATCACTAGCCTGTTCTAAAAATGGTATGTGTTGTTTTAATTGTTCAACACATGGATATGAGTTGGCTTGTTCATTGTAAATAAATCTGTTCTAAAAAATCACTATCCTTTTCTGAAAGTGTGATTTGTTTATTTAATTCTTAATATATGGATAGGAGTTGGATATGGAGAAAGTTTACTAAACCCTGCAAAGCTGGCCTGGAAAAGTTTGTCAGATTTTTCAAGGAGGGATATGGCAAGAATGTTGAGGTTCCATGCCCTTGTCGTAAGTGCCTCAACCGGAGAACGATATATGTAGGGATTCTTTATCACCACTTAGTCATCAGTGGCATGTCGCACACATATACTCAGTGGATACTGCATGCAGAGCCACTTGATCTTGCTATTATTGAAGATCCACCCAATGGTGGTAACAATGGTGGTCATGCCGGTGATGAGAATGAAAATATGTATACGGATGATGAAGGCGATGATGATGGAGGTCACAACGTTCCAGATATTTTGCAAGACCTTAAGCACGCATGAGATGCATTAACTGCAGACCAGATTGCTGCTAATGTCCCAACTGACGGTAAACATGAGAAATTGTTTGCAAAGTTGGTGGAAGAGGCAAAGCTCCACAGCTGCAGAGATTTTTCTCTTCGAGCTAAACATCAGAGAACATGAAGTGGCACAAGTTAAGGAGAATGCCCAGAGATGGTATACTTAGTCATCCGGCTGATGGTGAAGCATGGAAGGATTTTGACAGAACATGGGAGGACTTTTCAGCTGATCCTAGAAACGTAAGGCTCGGCCTTGCCACCCATGGCTTCAATCCTTATGGAACCATGAGCACGAGCTATAGTATGTGTCCTGTATTTTCCCTCTCGTACAACCTTCCACCATGGGATTGTATGGATGCATCAAACTACATGCTTTGCCTTCTAATCCCTGGCAAATCAAGTCCTGTAAAGGATTTTGATCTCTTTGTTGAGCCTCTGCTGGATGATTTGCAACAACTTTGGAAGGGTGTGCACTCTTATGATGCATATCAAAACGAAATGTTTGATCTTCCAGCAGCGATTCTTTGGTGTACCCATGACTACCCAGCTTGCAGCACTATGTCAGGATATTATGCATGCATGCATTGTGAAAAAAATCCTCTGTCCAAATCCATAAAGAACAAAATATGCTACATTGGGCACCATCGTTTCCTCCCGAAGCGCCACCGCTTGCAGCGAGACACAAAGCTTGTCGGCATTCATGATGACCACTCGAAGCCTAGAAAATTTACTACAGTTGATTCAAAAGTACTCACGGCTTTGTCCCTGGCTATTTACTTGGCCAGACTTTCAGGAGTTTAAGGTGACGTCCAGCGAGCTAGGCCGTCTTCCCAGTCAGCTGCCTGTAGGTTGAGGCACGATTGGGCTCTGCGCTTGACGATGTTCCGCTGCTAATGAGGATGTAGCCCTAAGGGCATCTATGTAAGTCTTGTAAATTCGTTATGTTTCGGATGATTGTAATGGTACCTGTCGGTTATGTTCCACGGCTGTCTGATCATGGGAACGTGGATGTATGCATAACAGGGATTTCTCGGATGGATAATTCGGGGGTCCCACTGACTTGGTATCAGAGCCATCCTGACTGTAGGACACCTTAGTTAGCATGGACGTTAGACAGGAAGCGACAAACCTATTTTCTATAAAACCAAGCGAGAAAAGATGACTATTTGCAAAAGTGCTTATGTATTTTTCCCCCTCTATTTCAGAAAACTACTTAAGTTAATATGTTTTCATAAGCCTAAAATCCTGCACACTGTCACTAACCCAGCCCTAGCTCACAAATCTGCTGTAGATGGCCTCTTTCCGCTCAGAGCGCATCGTCGTTGGAGACAGCTTCTGGCCCTTTGAAGAGCAACTTCACAACCTACTGAAGATAGTCAAGAGACCCGCGCCAACTATTGAAGGAACCGAACTTCCTCGTAGTAACACCAATGTGATGAAATGGGTCATCAAGGTTGTGATTCCTCCCCCCGATGAGGACACCTTGCCCACAATCTTCACTTTCCTCGACAGCAACTGGGTAGATGGCGTGGTGCGAGCCATTCAGGAGATCATGGCGCGCCTCTACAAGATCCACGAAGATGAGTTGAAAGATACTCCCTACCACTTGTTTGGAAAGAGAGACGAAGACAGACTCCCCACTGAGTCTTTCCTCACCTGCTGCATTGGGAATCAGCTGGAGAATATGGAATACCTACTCCAACGTTCCCAGGAAGATCTCGACAAGGCCAGACGCGAGAATCTGCTCCTAAAGATGGATATCAACCTCCTCCGTAAGCATGAAAGAAGTATCTAGGCCACCAATGCCCGCTTGGCAAGAAAGCTGATCACTGAAGTACCCCCAACCCCTGAAGACGAGAATCCCAGGACTGACGAAGAACTCTCCTTCCTCAATGAGTACCACCCTATCGTCCAGTCGCCCGCGCCGACCGAGTCAACCTCCAACCCTACACCAGGAGAAGGCACCACTCTCACCTTCACCAAAGACGAGCTGAATATCCCGCAAACTCTAGAGGATCTGCAAGAGTTGGAGACCCTGAAGCTAGCCCCGACTCCCCAGATGTACCCTCCGAATAATCAACCGCGTCGCTGTGCTCGCCCAGCTAGCAATAGGGTAGATTCATGTATCGTCCCTGAACGCGTTTTGTAATGCTTAAGTACTATCAGCTCCCTCGGGTGCATATTTGGTTTGTATGTAATGACTTCCTTGATTTCTATGCTTGCTTGAACTGTTCCTTTTTTGCGTGTTTTACCCAAGTCGTTGCATCAGACCCAACCCGACACGTCTGCCACCAACAAGACCTCCCCAGGATGGCCATGAAGACCGGAAGCTCGAAGAAGGCATGTAGCCACTGCGGAGATGAAAGACACCTAGTTAGCAGATGCTCCGGCCACTGCCCAAACTGCGGAGAACCTCATTCATCCAAAGTTTGCCCAACTCGACTTATCACTTGTTTCCTCTGCGAAGGCCAAGCACATGTCCCCATCCAATGCCCATTATATCCCCTCATTGGCAAGGCCCGTCAACCTTCCGACGTCAGCATGGAAAAGTCGTCAACTCAGCCACAATGGAAGAAGAGCCCCTGCTTCACGTGTGGACTACCCGGTCACTTCAAGAGACAATGCCCTGAGAGAAAATCTGCCAAGACTTCCGAGAAAGAGAAGATCGAAGACATCCAAGGTCCCCTCCTTCATAAAAGATGGTCACCCTACCGCTCGCTGCCCCGTAGCTCAAGACTGAAGATGTCCCACGCCCTCCTAGGTGACAGCGCCCCTTGGAAGTGAAGATAGAGAGAAGCCCTTTCACCCACTCCAAGATTTCCTGATAGCCGGCGAGTGTTGTCTGTAATAAGCTAGCCCATGTCCCCCCCGGAAAGACCTCTAGGATGCCACGCTTCCTAGGTTGTCCTATGCTGCTGTGAAACCCATCTCTTGCCACCCTCTTAAGTAAGTCCCCTAGTTGTGACTCTCCGACCTACCCAAGTCAAATCCCAAGGGGGAAAGACTGTGTCTTTCCCGCAAAATAGAGTACCCCTCCGAGAAAACCCAACGGTATGACCCGAAGACACAGATTTCAGAGCACAGACTTATCATAGACTTTACAGACTTGGATTCAACAACCCACTTAAGGGAAGTTCCGTCGACCCTTCTTCAGCAGGAAGATGCCTCCCCGCAACCATGGTTGAAACCAGCTCGACCCCCCGAGTGTCAAGAAGATTGGAGTTCAACCTTGCTGTCAAGGTGTCTCTACTCGAAGGAAAGGTCGGCAAGTTAGCCCGCAAGAACCAAATAGCACTAACAAAGACAAATCCCCTAACCCTACTCTCCTGAATCTCGGGACGAGATTCTTTTAAGGGGGAAAGGTCTGTAACATCCCAATTTCAGCAACCCTGATTAGTTATCCAGAACTCAAAAATCAGGGGGAACAAAAACTTTTTTCTTGTGTTTTGGGTGAATTGCTTGCTTGTTGTTTGTTTGCACTTGTGCTTATGAAGTGTATCTTAGGATACTCTTTACCTCAACCTCTGTTGACAAAAGCTATTTACCAAAACTATCTTGGCTTACTTTACATATTCTCAAACGTTCTGGCATTTCAAAACAGGAGCCAAGATGCCTATGTAACCAAAACTAATTTGGTAGTTGCTATTAACAAAACTATGGAGACATATATAATACCATCTCCTTATGTTTTAAAGACAGGGCACTCAACTAACCTTATCTCTAGTGTTCTCAAAAACTCTTTCCAAAAGCAATTGAATTCTACTCTTGGTAAAGATACCAAGAACCCTCATCTTATTCAAAACTCCTACTCTTCAAAATGCCCCAACCTTACCCCAATCTAGGCTTGATGGTAACCGCTTTAGTGGTTATGCTTAGTATAAGATGAATTGCCTTGATCTGCTGTCTGATGAGTTGCTTTGATCAGTTGTTTGATTTGTTTGCTTAGGAGGTAGTATGAGTCACTCTAGGATCTCATCACTAGGACCTATATATTTCCCAATAATCAATACCTAAGCAAGAAAGCAAACCTTGTTGTGATCCCTAGCCACTAGGTGATCATCCAAAACCCTCAACTAGATCTATTCTGAGGATCCCCTTATTAGATGTTCCAAGACCTTGAAGACCATTATCAAGCAAGGATCTCTTCTACTCACTCTACACTTCCATATCACCCCTTTAGTAAAGCTCTGCTGCCTTGCAACTCCTCCAAGAACATTCCCTCTCCTACTCTAGTCAAAAACCCTAAAACTGCCAAATTTGGCCAAGTCTAGAGACAGTTCTAGCATCACCTTTTTGAATGCCTCCTTTTCCCAAACCATGTGAATTTTTGGAAATGCACTTGAACTATCTTGTTAACCATCCTAAGGACTACCAAGGCCCACTTTTTACCTTGGTTAGATCCCCCTCCAACCAACTGGTCCATGATGGTTTTGCCGGCAAGAAAATAACTTTTCCTGCAAAACTAGTCATCATGCCTACTTTGCTAGAAGCTCACACCACCACCCAATCTCCTGTGGACCAACTCTCTGCATGGTTGTGTTATACTCATTGATGTCTATCAGAACCTACTTCACTTGTCCCAAGTGGATCTCTGTGCTGATTAAACCCACATGGTTTATAAGGCATCATGACCCATATTTCATGGCAGCCTTATTTTCAACAAAGTTTGCCATCACTTCTAGATCACCTCTAATTCATTTAATTCAAACTCCTCCTGCCATGTTCATATATATGACTTGGTCTACCTATCCATCTATCCCTTGCACCAAGGTGAGCTCTAAGCTCCAAGATGCAAGCATGTTTTGGTGGTATAAAAATAACACCACTCTAGATCATCAACCCTTTTGTTTTCCATCCTTCTCAAGTTGGAATTTCCTCTCCACAAGGTTGCAACTACTTGCTACCCCTTGTCTATCTCATCTACTTTGATCCTCAATGTTTATCAATATTTATCCATAATTATTATGGCCCCAAAACTATTTAATTACTTAAATAGTCAAAATCTCCAAAACTCCCTCCATAAAGGAAAGTTTGGTTTTTACCAAAACACTTCCACAACTTTTGGCTCATGTGAGTCCCACAAATCATACCCTATCTTTCCACCTCAAATATTTTTGAGAAGCTTTATTATTTATGTTTGTCCATTTTCTTAAATGGCTGAATTGGAATAATAATTGTTTTTAATAACTTTAATCCCCAATAGATCTTGGGAAAATTCTCCTAAGTGTGTACTAACATTTGGGACCCTTACACATCAAGATCCATCCTTGTCCAATGGAAATTTATCAATTGATCTTCTAGAAATCATTTCTGTCCTTTTTGAGTAATTGGACTTAAGTGGACTAAAACTCGTCTAAAAAATCCCTAATAAATTCTAGGAGTCTACCTTGACCTTATCTACCTACCAGTACCATTTTCTCCACTGGTCCAATGCAAGTTTGTGGACTTCCTTCACAACCATCTATTAGATCAATAATTGCCAATTAAGCAAATCACCACTCTAAGCATTTTCTCTTTCCATCAATTCTTGATCAAAGCTTATCCTCATCATCAAGACACACCACTGGTCGACTAGTACTCAACTCCACCTCAGCCTTGACCATTTAGCCCTTGTACTAATAGAAGGAGAGAGATACAACCCCCAATTCTTACAACGATCAACCTAATTAATCACCACAACCTCCCTCTCTAATCCAGCACGACCCAATTACCATCCTACCCCTCTCCACCTCCCCTGGACCAATCACTGGCCAGCTTTGCTCTCCCCCTTGTCCAAAAGGGTAATTTACCCCATCTAGCACTCCTCCATGGTATAAAGGCTAGCAGCCCTCCCCCAGCCAGATCCCTGCCCTCATTTTCCCCCTCTCCACTCCACTTGCCTACCCCGAGCACCACACCCCCTCCCCTGCCCTGTGTTGTCCGAAGGAAGAAGGAGAGGAGCTCTCAGCCTCCTCTCAAAAATCAAGCAAGGCACCTCCCCCTCTGGTCCATTCTCTCTGCATGTCAGCCCCTGTGATCTCCTTGCTCTCCTGCATCTAACGGTGCCCTCCTTTTTGCCTAGGACCATCCCCTCCGATGTCGCCATCGAGCACCGACGAATTCATCCTCGGCCGCCGTCGCGTGAGCTTCATCTCGGCGTCAGATCCCCGCGTGCCGCCCCTTGTTCGGCTCGTCATCGACCACCGCGTCACCCTACCTCCTCCTTGACCTCCCCTGAGCCCCCAGGTATCCTCCTCGCTCCTCCCTGCTCCGCCTAGGGTTCCCGTCGCCGGCCACCCTCTGTCGCGTAGACGACGACTGAGCACCGTCCATCGCGACTTGATCCAATGGCCGACAGCGGACGATACCCCTTCGTGTCCCGCCGCTGCTGACTGCCGGCCCCGCCTGGCAGGTTCGAGCGCTAGCTCCCGCGCGTCGCGCTGCCCCGCCATGGGCCGAATCCTCCCGGCCGGCCTAGTAGCCCCTAGATCCAGCCCACTGCACCTCCTTTTCTTTTTCTTTAAGCTAACCCATTATTCTCAAAATGTATCTGCTAGGATTAAATCTCAATAAAATGGCAAACCTAATCCAATTGCCTAGATCCAATTTTCTGGTGGTTCTCTGATGTTTTCTAAAACATGCAAAGGCAACCCCATGTCCAAAATAATTTCCTTTAATTCCTAGTATTTAATTTGCTGCAGAGTATACTTTGCACTAATTAAATTCCTTTGTGAGCTAGACATTTCCATTTGCTGCAGAGTATTTTCACTAATTAAATCACCCCATGAGTTTGGCAACTCCAAAAAGGGTGAATCCAATTTCCTGAGGGCATTCTGGTAATTCTTTTGACTTAATTCCAACTCTAGGTGGTTCAGTACACCAAGTACTACCTAACCATCCAAGGAAATAATTTTTGGATCTCCAAAACTTTTCTGGTGAATTATTTCCTCAAACTAGAGTTAAATCCACTATAAAAAGCATATTTAAATCTAGAAAGGTGATAATCAAGTGAAATCACTTGTGATGGTTTTGTATTGACAAGACCTATCTGAGGATATCACTCTTGCACCTTGATATCCTACTGACCACAAATCCCTTATCAAAAGTTCTTTGCATATATCCTAGACAACTTCTTCCAATAGAAAACACCCCAATGGGAATCTTGTAAATTCCACCATTTGAATCCCACTCCTCCAAAACCTCCCAAGTCTAGTAGTATTTCTCATGTTTGCTTGCTGTATGGTTTCATGCTTGCATGCCTTGTATTGATTGTGGACTTGTATGCTTGCATGTTTACCCGATGACGACGATAGTGTGAGTGCCTGACGACAAGAAGGAAGGGATTTCTTTTTATTATATATATTTGGGTATTCTTGGCCATCTGAAGAAGTCCAGGGACTTATTGCTGATCACAGGAAAGCCACCATTTCCTAAACTTTGTTATATGTCCTATTCTCTTTTACCTATTTTATATCTTCTATACAATTTGCATATTCTACCTCCATGTTTTGTTTTATAAATACTGCGGTAGTAACTTGGCTCCTCCAAGTTATGATTTCGTATCCTTCGAGGCACCACCCCGATGAACCCATCATTTATCCCCTTTAGACCGAGAGTACGATGGTTAGCATCCTACCTCCTTGGAAACCCCGACTTTTAAGAAAATAAACGGTTTTGGGATTTCCCCACCCAAAAATGTTTCAAAACCTTTTTGTAAAACCCTAGGAAGAGGCATCGTTCCAAGTGGAAGTTTGAACAAAAGAAATGGTGATGAGGAGAAACAAGAAGATGTGATGGGATGTTCTACGCCTTTACTGGAACAATTTTTACCGCGCAACCACATTACCCCAGGTTGTTGGGGCTTAACCCGTAGTTTGTCCGCATTAGCCGAGGCACTTCTTGTTGGGTCCGCAGCATAGAAAACAAAAAAATTCCTTCGGTGTGAACTACACGCCAAGATCTATCTACTAGGTACAAAGCAACGGGTGGACATACATCCAATGAGAACTTACCCTCGTAGACAACAAGCTCTGTTAACGAGTAGGAACTCGTGGTTGATGTAGTCGTACACTTGCCGATCTCAAGATCGTGATGAAGTCCAGCAGTCCGCCCAAAGACGCCCATCGATCCAGCTCCAGCACCACCAAGTCCAGCACCGCAAAGCAGCGGTGCATCCGTGATTGCACACACGTCCGGTACCCCGACAACCTCCATCCCTCGCTCCAGCAAAGCAGCGGAAGCAGCAACTCCTTTCCAGATAAAGCCACTGGGAACATGTATCTCGCTAATCCGAGACCATGGGGAAATAATACTAGAGGGGGAGAGAGATCCTTCACAAGGAGGTGTCTGTGAGAAGTGAGGAGGTGGTGGCCTTTTATAGCAGGAGGGGGGTGCCCCTCCTTCATGGCCGGCGCATGGAGGAGGTGACTCTTCACCTCCTCCATTCATGTGGTGGTAACTCCCTCCACATAAATTTGCCCCTTCACATTCTCTTTTAAAGTCTCCACTTTAAATGCATTAAATTTCTCCAAATTTAATGTTCTCTCATTTAATAAAACTCATTTATTATTTTTATTCAGAATTTTGTTAATTACTTTAATTAAAAAACATTCACATAAAACCCCTTGCAACATTTCAATATTACATGCAGAACCAATTTCAGCAATTTCACCCGAAACAGTTTCGATGTCTATTGAAATAATTCCAGCGCTTTCTTAAATCTTTATCTGAAACATATTTGCTCCAAATGGTGTCGGTATCCCTTAAGTGTGTCACCCTACGGTTCGCGAACAATGCAGACATGATCGAGACCCCTCTCCGATCAATAACCAGCAGCGGGACCTGGAGATCCATACTGACTCCTACACATTCAACGATGACTTCTGTGATCGTGAGAACCTTTAATGGTAGTAACTAAATCCCTTTGTCCCGCGATATATTACGATGCAGACTTTGACGTAATGCTATACTTCGGATGAATGTTCATCACATCATTCCACCAATGGTGTGACCTTGTTATTAACAACATCCAATGTCCATGATCAGGAAACCTTGATCATCTTGTTAATCAACAAGCTAGTCTATAAGAGAGGCATAACTAGGAACCCTTTTTGTTTATTAAACACACATGTATTGATGTTTCCGATCAATAAAATTCTAGCATGTAAAATAAACATTTATCATAAACATGGAATAAGATAATAACCACTTTATTATTGCCTCTCGAGCATATTCCCTTCACTTCTACCATGCTTATAGGGAGAAATCCCTGGAAGACCGGGCAGGCGTCCTAGATCCCGGATCTGAAACATGTCGCTTGCTTCGGCAAGAGTGAGCCTGACCTGGCAGGAGGACGGTGCAACGATTCGGTCTCCCGCGGATGGTATGACTTAGGTAGTACGGAAGGAAGAGGAGTCTCTAGATTTAAGGTATACGCCAAGTTGCGGCTTGGGTATGCGCGTGTTTATTAAACTAGGAACCCTTTTTGTTTATTAAACACACATGTATTGATGTTTCCGATCAATACAATTCTAGCATGTAAAATAAACATTTATCATAAACATGGAATAAGATAATAACCACTTTATTATTGCCTCTCGAGCATATTCCCTTCACTTCTACCATGCTTATAGGGAGAAATCCCTGGAAGACCGGGCAGGCGTCCTAGATCCCGGATCTGAAGCATGTCGCTTGCTTCGGCAAGAGTGAGCCTGACCTGGCAGGAGGACGGTGCAACGATTCGGTCTCCCGCGGATGGTATGACTTAGGTAGTACGGAAGGAAGAGGAGTCTCTAGATTTAAGGTATACGCCAAGTTGCGGCTTGGGTATGCGCGTGTTTATTAAACTAGGAACCCTTTTTGTTTATTAAACACACATGTATTGATCTTTCCGATCAATACAATTCTAGCATGTAAAATAAACATTTATCATTAACATGGAATAAGATAATAACCACTTTATTATTGCCTCTCGAGCATATTCCCTTCAGTCTCCCACTTGCACTAGAGTCAATAATCTAGTTTGAAAAACTTTGCGTATTGAACACCTATGGTTTTCTGGTGTTGCATATACACAATTACTAGTGGTTAACATAATCTCCGGATCTGACAGTTTCAGGTCCGTGTGTATTTGCATGTCTCTGCGTCTCTACGCATCACTCATTCTCAAATGAGATGGCATTGTATAGATTTGGTCCTTTGGTGAGACCTTTAGTTCATTCGGATCAAAATATGTTGATATTATTGTCACACAATATATCTTCATAGTATTAGCCCAGTTTGAACCACACCTAGTTTGATAACAAACTACTTAACACAAATGCCCTCCTTTGCTGCTACTATAGCAGTCATATACTTAGCCTTTTGTTGTAGTATCCGTCACAATGTGTCAACTTTGGAACTCATCCAAATCCATCATGGAACATCCTTTCCATTACATTATGCCACCCATAGTCTAAATTGAGATAAATTTAATTTGTATCTTGTGACAAAACTAGTATCAATGTAACACTTTACAATGAACTACCTTTAACTATTTGTCACTTATACATTATATATTCTTAGTTCTTCCAAAGCTCATAAGAATATCTTTACTATTGTCCAATGATCATATTATGAATCATTCTGGTATATGCTCATAACATTTAGAGCATAGGACATTCTGGATATATACATATCATGGTATAATCGATCAAAATCTTCATGTGATTTTACTCACCAAGCGTTGAAACACTTGAATTTTGATACAATCGTTTCCATGCAGCAAGAACCTTTCTTGTTGTTTCCATCTTGAACCCTTTCAATATCTCATATATGTATGTCTGGCACAACCATATTAGCGCCTTAATCTATCCATATAGATATTGATGCCTAATATTCCAGGTTTGTCCAAGTCTTTCATCGAAATCTTATTTTAATGAAATTCTTAACTTGTGCCAATACAAGATACATCATTTCCAATCAACAATATGTCCTCTACATAATGTATTAGAAATATGTCTCAGCGCT
Organism: Avena insularis; assembly: GCA_023614405.1. NCBI lineage: Eukaryota > Viridiplantae > Streptophyta > Magnoliopsida > Poales > Poaceae > Avena > Avena insularis. Next base: position 252,239,731 of record CM042696.1, read on the forward strand.
CCCACTTAATTTCTTGCAAATGCAAGCATCTTCATCATCTCCGATGAATTTAAACTCTTTTAACAGTTTCATCATGGTGAAGATTCCAACTCCGCTATGCTTACTTCAACTATTGAAGTTTACATGCCGTTTTAGCACCCTTTGAATTAACAAAACCCTTCGGACCATGTCATGTACATGTCCTAGGTTACCGTTCTATTAGAAGAACCTTGTTTTGTTTATTCAATTACCATATACCAAATTATATGCAGTGGTTGCTACATTAATCCGTCAAGACTATATATCGCTATGAAAGATCAAATCTTGTCATAGTCAACTCCTTGAACATTGTCATAAACTTCTTTCCGACATGTCGACTATTTCATAGATATTAAACATCCATGTCTTATTTCTTTATAGATCCAAACACGACCGATAGGTTTCACGCCTTTCCGGAGGGTCTTCCAAGTTCAGAAACTTGTTTTCTCGTGTATGGATACTATCACGGATTCTATGACTTCTAGTCATTTTATGGAGTCAGGGCCCATCATTGCTTCTTTGCATGTAGTCGGTTCATCATTGTCAAAACAATAACAACTTGCTTATCAAATCTTACTATTTGATTCTTACTGACCCACACGGTTCTATAGGAACTCTAATCTCCAAGATCACACCTTTTGTAATCACGAGAGCCATGAGCATTGTGGCCGCCACCGGGACACTTTCCGGCACTGCGCTACTTAGCACATATAGCTAAGGTTCAACAACCTTATCAAAGTTCTATTGTCCTCCCACTTAACTTTTCACGAAAAATTCCTTCTCAACAAACTTGGCGTTCCAAGTAACAAACTCTTTTGTCCTCGGTGTTATGGAGAAATTCCCAACAAATTCTTTGGGATAACCTACAAAGACGTGCTTATCCGACTTTGGTTGTAAACATTTTACTTATGCATAGCATACCAAAATTTAAGAAAAGACAATTCGGGTTTTATCCCAAACCATAACTCATATGGTGTCATTTCAATGGATCATGATGGTGCTCTTTTCAGTGTAAAAGCGGTAGTCTCTAAAGCTTCAATCCTTAAAACATAATGGCAGTTTTATAAATGACACCCTTGATCTGACCATGTCAAACATGGTTTGATTTTATCTCTCGAATATGCCATACTTCTATGGTTTGTCGGGAAACACAAATCATGGAACAATTCCTCAAGTCTTAGGTGTTTTTGCTAAACATGTAACTCAAATATCTTCCTTTATGATCGAATCATAAACTCTTTATTTTCTTGTTACAATGATTTTCCACTTCATCTTGAAAGTCTTTGAACAATTTTCAAATGTTTCATACTTCTTCCTTATTAAGTAAATATACAGATATATTCACTCAAATTTTCGGAGAAAGCATATGAAGCAAAAAGATCCATCGCATATGGCTACACATAATGGACTATGCACATCAGCATGCACAATTTCCAATAAGCTAGTCATCCGTTCCTCTCTGGCCTATGGACGGAGTTTCAATTATCTCGAGGAAAGTCTCACATGCGTCAATTGATCAAAATCAAAGACTCCAAAAATCCATCAACATGGAGTTTCTTCATGTTTTCTTTCAAATATAATTTAAACAGCGATCTCACTTCATATGTGATGTTTCAATCATTTGTCTTGCGACATTTTAGCAATAGTGTTTATGGATGTGATTTCTCCAACTAGACTTGTAAAAGTTCATCCATCCTTTATGGAATACGGTAATTATTTGAACAGCCATTGTTCTCATGATACCGGAACAGCCATGGTTTGATGACAACGAAAAACACAATAACACTTTTTTTTTCGATGAACATCATCACTCATTCTCTTGCTGGTTACTTAGGCCATTGTAGTTCATGAATTGCGTTGTCCTGTATGACACTTCATACCAACCAATTCGGTATCCAATACCTAAGAACCACATTGTTTAACAAGCAAGGAATATAGCCATAACATGTATATCTTCTATATACCTAAGTTGGACATCTCCAACCTTTTATTTTCTACCAAATATTTTATAGATTCTCTTTCAGCAATTCCTTTTATTTTAAAAGAATCTATCAACATCAATAGTGGTGTCATCAACATGACACATGGTACAAAGCGTATATATTCAAATACTAATACCATTGGAATTGCACTTTGAAGTGGATCACCATCATCAAATGTTTGGTGTTCTTTCAAAAGTCCATTCTTTAGTAATCTATTAGTGTAGTAAACATTTTGCTTACATCTTCTATTCATCCTTATCATGACAACTTTCATGATCAAGCTACTATAGCCTATAAGGAAGAATCGCGAGTATAATATCAGTTCCCAAAACCTTTTGGTAGATTCGGATGCCTAGCATCTCCATCCTTCACAAATTCTCATACAATATGAGAACATGTATTTTTCAGATATCACAATATCTTTCACACATGATGGTTTCTGAAACAATTTCCAGCTCCAATATAATCTTGATATTAAAACAACTTTTTGAATATCAATAATCATGGAGGCAAACATGATACTTTAGATACTAACATTGGAATTCTTACTCTTGATTTAATACTACTTATTAAACTTCATGGAGTAAATAGAGTTTGCTGAAAGTTTGCAATAGGACTTATAAACATTAAATTGACATTCAAAACAATATGATACCAGTTCGTAAAGTAAATATCCAGGATTCTATAGTTCTATTATCTCAAATAAAAACTAAGCATAAGGTAGAAAACGAATGCCAATGACTACAACAAACTATGAAAATTCACTTTGATTTAATTTATGACAAATTGAGTTCGATTAATCCAAATTACTAATGAACTCCCACTCAAAAACGACATCCCCCGTGTCTTTTTGGTGATTACATGAACCAAATCCACTACACCAAGTCCGATCATCACGTGAGTCAGTGTAGCTTCAAAGGCGAGCATCTATATGGGCATCATATCAACTATATGACTCATGCTTAACCTTTCGGTCTGTGTTCCGAGGCCATGTCTGTACACGCTAGGCTCGCCAAGTAAGAACCTTAGTACTCACATGTGTAAAATTGTCTTACACCCGTTTGTATGAAAGCGTAGAGTCGAGTACACCCGATCATCACGTGATGTCTCGAAACACGATCCATAGAACCGTGCATACTCAAGGAAGAACACATTTTATCTTGATATCTAAATGAGGGATCATCTTACAATGCTACCAAACATGCCAAACTAGCAGTATAAGATGCTAACATCTAATGTGTAAAGTGAGATGATATGGTCCATGCATTTGATCTCTATCATTTGCATCGTGGTATGATCTCTATCATTCCTTTGTGTGTAAGGCCAAGGTCTATGGAACTTACACGTTGAGTGTGTTGTAAGAGTATCTATCATACGTCTACTTACAACAATACCATATCAATACACTAGCCCAGCAACGATCTAAACTAGACGCCTCTAATTTATCAATTGGAAGTTTTACGTGGCTTAGGGATTTTGGAGATAGAACCGTTCTTACCTACGAACATGAACCACAACGAGGATAACTAAGTTATTAGCAACTCGTTGTAAATAAAATATTGACTATAGTAGGAGAGACAGACACCCGCCAGCCACTTATGGAAAACAAGTTGCATGTCAGTCGTGGAACTGGGCTCATGTACGATGACATGTAAGGTTGGCCCGGGCCGCTTCATCCCACTATGCCACCAATATCCAAAATACATAGAAGATGCAATAACATGATCATCATCGCCCACATATCAACATATGTGTACTACTCGTGCTAAGAACCTACGCATAGATCAGGCTCTGATACCATTGTTGGGTCCGCAGCATAGAAAACAAAAAATTTCCTATGGTGTGAACTACACGCCAAGATCTATCTACTAGGTACAAAGCAACGGGTGGACATACATCCAACGAGAACTTACCCTCGTATACAACGAGCTTTGTTAACGAGTAGGAACTCGTGGTTGATGTAGTCGTACACTTGCCGATCTCAAGATCGTGATGAACTCCAGTAGGTCCGCCCAAAGACGCCCATCGATCCAGCTCCAGCACCACCAAGTCCAGCACCGCAGCAGCGTGCATCCGTGATTGCACACACGTCCTGCATTCTCGACAACCTCCGTCCTCGCTCCAGCAAAGCAACGGAAGCAGCAACTCCTTTCCAGATAAAGCCGGGAACATGTATCTCGCTAATCCGAGACCATGGGGAAATAATACTAGAGGGGGAGAGAGATCCTTCACAAGGAGGTGTGTGTGAGAAGTGAGGAGGGGGTGGCCTTTTATAGGAGGAGGGGGTGCCCCTCCTTCATGGCCGGCGCATGGAGGAGGTGACTCTTCACCTCCTCCATTCATGTGGTGGTAACTCTCTCCACATAAATTTGCCCCTTCACATTCTCTTTTAAAGTCTCCACTTTAAATGCATTAAATTTCTCCAAATTTAATGTTCTCTCATTTAATAAAACTCTTTTATTATTTTTATTCAGAATTTTTTTAATTACTTTAATTAACAAACATTCACATAAACCCCCTGCAACATTTCAATATTACATGCAGAACCAATTTCAGGAATTTCACCTGAAACAGTTTCGGTGTCTATTGAAATAATTCTAGCGCTTTCTTAAATCTTTAACTGAAACATATTTGCTCCAAATGGTGTCGGTATCATTTAAGTGTGTCACCCTACGGTTCGCGAACAATGCAGACATGATCGAGACCCCTCTCCGATCAATAATCAGCAGCGGGACCTGGAGATCCATACTGACTCCTACACATTCAACGATGACTTCTATGATCATGAGAACCTTTAACGGTAGTAACTAAATCCCTTTGTCCCGCGATATATTACATGTCCGAGATTCGATCAGCGGTATCTCCATACCTAGTTTGATCTCGTTACCGACATGCACTCTTTTCTCGTTCCCGTGATATAACATTCTAGTGATCACATCACTTGCTTGCAAGCTATTTCAATGTGATATCACCGAGAGGGCCCAGAGTATATCTATCCGTCATCGGGATTGACAAATTCCACTCTTGATCCATGATCCTCAACATAACACCTTCAGAAAGTAATCGAACCCATCTTTATAGTCACCCTGTTACGGTGTGACGTTTGATGTTATCAAGATACTCTTCCGGTGTTAGCAATTAACATGATCTCATGGTCTAAGGATAAAGGTTACTTCGTATGATGTTATAGCAATATAAACATAATGACTTTGATCATAATGCTATACTTCGGATGAATGTTCATCACATCATTCCACCAATGGTGTGACCTTGTTATTAACAACATCCAATGTCCATGATCAGGAAACCTTGATCATCTTGTTAATCAACAAGCTAGTCTATAAGAGAGGCATAACTAGGAACCCTTTTTGTTTATTAAACACACATGTATTGATGTTTCCGATCAATAAAATTCTAGCATGTAAAATAAACATTTATCATAAACATGGAATAAGATAATAACCACTTTATTATTGCCTCTCGAGCATATTCCCTTCACTTCTACCATGCTTATAGGGAGAAATCCCTGGAAGACCGGGCAGGCGTCCCAGATCCCGGATCTGAAGCCTGTCGCTTGCTTCGGCAAGAGTGAGCCTGACCTGGCAGGAGGATGGTTCAACGATTGGGTCTCCCGCGGATGGTATGACTTAGGTAGTACGGAAGGAAGAGGAGTCGCCAGATTTAAGGTATACGCCAAGTTGCGGCTTGGGTATGCGCGGGTACGGAAGGAAGGACTATGGCTAGGAGCCACATACTCGTTGCCGGGGAGAACAAACCCAAGAGGAAAAGCATGCCTTTGCTAGTGTAGACAAGCGAAAAGTTATGTTTGATTATCCGGACCCCCATCTACAGTGGTAGTGGGCCGTGGTTGTATCCCGGCGGATGTATTGATTCTTGTGGGTAAAGTGTGCAAACTCTGCAGAGTATAACCTATTCGAATAGCCGTGTCCATGGTCAAGGACGGTTGTAAAGGTGTTGGCTAGGAGTATCCAAACTGTGCTTGTTTGGGAAACAAGTACTCTGAGGATGAAGGTTCCGGGGGAACCCGAGTTCGAAGGCTTTGTTTTGACCCGAAGGGTCGACGATGTTTAAAAAGGGTTTTCAACTACAAAACTGGTTTCAAAACTCTTTTTCAACAAAGACATGGAGGTGTCTTGATTTATAAAACAGAAGCATGATTTCAAAACTCTTTTTCAACAAAGATATGGAGATGCCATAACTTCAAAGGTTAGCTTTGGCTTTTCAAAAACAAACCCAGATAGAGCTATCTCGCCACAGCCCAAAATTGCATTTCCTTTGTTCACTTATCTTGGTGGTTTGCAAGTACATTCAAAAGTACTCACGACTTTGTCCTTGGCTATTTACTTGGCTAGACTTTCAGGAGTTTAAGGTGACGTCCAGCGAGCTAGGCCATCTTCCCAGTTAGCTGCCTATAGGTTGAGGCACGATTGGGCTCTGCGCTTGACGATGTTCCGCTGCTAATGAGGATGTAGCCCTAAGGGCATCTATGTAAGTCTTGTAAATTCGTTATGTTTTGGATGATTGTAATGGTACCTGTCGGTTATGTTCCACGGCTCACTGATCATGGGAACGTGGATGTATGCATAATAGGGATTTCGCGGATGGATAATCCGGGGTGCCACAGCTGCGGTACATACAAATCATGAAAAAGTGACAGGAGAATCCAGAAGTTGTGGATGAAGAGCTTTTTGCATTGGCATGTGGCCCAGACTTCCGAGTAAGAACATATTCATCTTGTATTGTGGATGGTGTTCGGTTCTTCACCGCTGATCGTGAGAAGGGCAAGAAAACACAAAACAATGGAGTAATGACTAAAGGTTGTCACTTGGAGAAGGATATCCATTTTATGTTGTCCTCAAGGATATCAAGGTGCTGTATTTTAACTCTGATTTGGAACACCAATGATTAGTTGTGTTATTCCACTGTGATTGGTATCAGCTTGAGGGCCGCAAGGATACTGGGATGGTGTATGATAAACTCTTTCGGAGTGTCAACATTACCAATTTTTGGTACAAAGATGATAGTTACATCTTGGCAACCTAGGCTACAAAAGTGTTCTATGTGCCAGACACAGCCAATGGCAAAAACTAGCTGGTGGTTCAACAAATAGTTCAAAGACATAAGTTTGATATTGCCGAAGAAGAGGAGGAGGAGGAGGTGGTGCATACTAATGTAGCATACCAAAAGTTTGTAGGCTCTGACAATGAGACTGTATCTGAGGCTCTGCCTTTCAGGAAACATCGACCCTCTATCAATTGAGGCCACATCATAGATGCATCAGTGTTCGATCATATCAGAGGCAAAAGGAAATTTGTTGAAGGGGAGGAAGTTGACAGTGAGCCTGAAGTAGACGACACCATTGAGGAGTACTGCAGTGACAAAGAAGATGAAGTACAAGATGATACAAATGAAGAGTACTTCCATCTTATGGTGGTGGAGTGTTGAATGATTTGTGGTGCATGCTTGAACGGGTGATGTGTGCATGTGTGTGTTGAACTGATGATCATGTGTGCATGCTTTGTGGTGCATGCTTGAACTAATGGTTGTGTGCATGCCTGTGTTGCATGCTTTGTGTTGAACTAATGGTTGTGTGCATGCCTCTGAACTGATCAATATGATTGTCCTTTAGTTCAGTAAATTAATAGTTATTCATTTGGAAAATTAGCGAAAATGTTTTGCTGTTATTCTATCTATCAAACTTGGCTGAACAAAAGCTCTTTTCTGATAGAAAAATTGTGTTGTTATTCAGTCCGCTTGGGACCCATTCGTCAGCTTACCAGACGATGCCAGTGTGAACCAAAACCGCTCATGCATGGGACCCACCTGTCATAGCAGGTAGAAAAAACCTTCTCCCCTCCATGCCACTCCGAAATCCCACACCACTTCCCCCAAATTCGCGCTAGATAAACCCCTCTCCCCTCCCCGCGGACGACCAAATCCTGGCGACGACGATGGTAGCGGAGGCTGCAAACTGACGTGTAAGTGCTCCTAAACCTAGCGCCCTTTCACTGCGTCAACTCTTCGTTAACCGGCCGGCGATGTGGTCGCCTCCTTGTTCTAGTTCGACGCATCGCCTCCTTATTCTAAGACACCGCGTATATGTTGATGTTTAATTAGTTCAAGTTCGATGCATCGCTTTCTTATTCTATGGCAGCACGGATGTACTCAAAATCTAGTGCTCCGCATGTTGACATTGCTGCTTACGGCAAGGCTCAATCTAGTTCACTAGAAGCGCCCTTTAGTTTACTCACTGAATTTGATTCTCGTAAAAATTGACTAATTATAATTGTATTCTAGCTTAATTCTTGTATTTACTCTTTGGGGCAGGTACGATGAAGGCCAGGGAGATACATGAGCAGGTTCTAAAATTGATGCTACTGGCGCTACTACTGTATATGGCATAAAAACTAAACATTATAATTAGGGCAATGTCTAATTTAGGCTACGAAGGATGCTGTCGTCATCGATGTCTCATCTGATGATGATGTGAAGAAACCTGCTGCTATAGTTTTTCACAAGATGAAATAAAAGATAGCAAGGCGAAGAGCTAAAGCTTATACGAAAAGATATAGAGTAGTCGAGAAATCGAGGATCCTTATTCTTAGAGGTGTGGCATTATATACATGTTTTTCTAAATTTATATATATGCAGATACAGATTATTACTTTCTAATATTTCCTTTCTATGTCCAAGTATGATGGGGGTTGAGGAATTCGATGAGCACTGTGTGTTTGGAAACAATTTGGAATTAATTTCTGACCAAGTTGCTTCCCTCAAAGTGTTAGTTAAACGACACAAGCCATCTATACCATACTATGTGTGCAATATGAACAAGTCAAATGTCATCCATGGGAAGGCCAAAATGGTTAAAATTTGACATTTCAATATTTAAATTTTATTATGCATAGTGAAGTCTAGCCAACAACTAATATTATGCTTCTCCTATGGTACTTTTCAGCTAGCTACAGTCATGCACACCTCAATTGCTATCTCCCAAAGGTGGTACCACTCACATGCTCCTACAAGACCACTTTTGAGCATGTTAACCTCTTCCAAGGCATGAATGATGCTGCCCAGATGGCAAGAGGCTGGTCTAATGTTCTCGAACTCGCTAGAATAAGGGAGGGGAATGTGTGCATCTTCACCTTTTTAAATGAGGAGCTACATGGCTTCATGAGTTGTGTTAATGTTTTGTAGTGAGGCCAAAAAGTATCTTCTTATTTATGTTGTGGTGTTGGATGAACCATTAATGTAATATGTTGTTAGTGAACTTGTAGTGGCAAGGAACTTGTTATCAATCTGGTGCTCTACATGCTAAGTAATATTATCTCCATATGCTATGTATATATTTTGGTTGATTGTGTTCATGTTGTTGCTTTCTTGTGATTGAGAGCTGGTATGTAATATATAGAATAAAGTTGTAGATCAACACAAAACCAATGGACAGATGCATCAGTTGCAAGTTAGTTCTACAAAAGATTGGTTGACGGCTCGATTCCATCTACCTGCACGAAATGTTTTTCTGTTATTTAATTTCTAACAAACGCACTGATAGCTGGGCCCGGCGGAAAACGTCACGAAGCAGCATCGAACCCAGCACTACCGTGGGATACACTACGTACATACTGTCGACACCGAGCTGATATTGTGGGGTTGAAGCATGGAGGAGAGAGTCGATGGAAAAAAAGAGTCGAATATGTGCGGTGATGAAATCCATGATGAATTTGACACCAGACGAAATGGAAAACTAGGCTTTAGGGCCTGGGACGAAATCTGCAACGAATTTGCCACGACAAAAACAAGGAACGTCATGGATAACCGGGATGGAGTGGCTTGGAGCTCGTTCTGACAAAATGTTCTAGAACATCAGGAATCTGCGACGTTTTTAGGTCGCGTCATAACAAAAACGTCACGGACTGTCCAGATTCTTGTAGTGCTAGCTGTTTTGAACCATTGGATCTAATAGCCCAACGGTCAGGATTGGTGCTATGGATCAAATTCAAAACTGCTCCATTATAGTAGTGGAGATCTAAAATAAGAAAATGTTGGTAACATGGTCTAGAGAAATGAGGGGGAAAATTTTAGAATGATGGAGAAGTGTGTTTTCAGGTTCGTTCATAGCATTCATTGTGATGAAGACTATCAATAGAATATTCTAGACCGTTCAAAAAAATAGAATCTTCTAGATGGTAGAATGGAAAAGAAGATCCAACGGCTAGAAATGTTGGGATTCGCTAGTCTTGATCCAAAGGTCAATATTCAAAATTATCCATACACTATATCTCTACTACCATAATGGAGCAGTTTAGAATAGGATCCATAAAACCAATCCTGACCCTTGGGTTGTTAGATCCAATGATTTACAGTAGCTGGATTCGTGTTGAATAGTACCTAGAGCAAACTCCGCCATGTTCTAGAACCATCATGTAAACACCACCAAAATTTCATAGCACGGTAGGTTGTATTACATATGTAGATAGTTATTATTAATAGACTTAACGTATGCATTTTTTCTCTAAAAGACTTAAAGTATGATGGTTCTAGAACATGGTGGAGTCTTCTCTAGGTATTGTTCAACACGAATCCATCTGCTCTGAACCATTCGATCTCATAGCTCGGTCAAGATTGGTTCTATGTATCCATTTCGAAACTGCTCCATTATAATAGTAGAGATAATGGAGCGGTTATGAATTGGATGCATAGCACCAATCGTGACCGTTGGGCTGTTAGATCCAATTGTTCAGAGCAGCTGGATTCGTGTTGAATAGTACCTAGAGCAAACTCCATCATGTTCTAGAACCATGATGTCACCATCCCCAAAATTCCATAGCATAGTAGGTTGTATTCTCAATATGTGTAGATAGTTATTATTAATAGACTTAATGTATGCATTTTTTCTCTAACAAGACTATTGGTTAATAACAACTTAATGGTTTTGAAATCACATTTCATTTAGTATATACGTGTGTGGAACGTGACTTTTACTAGTTCTATATAGTGATGATATGTCAGGCGTCTATTATCTGAGTCTCACGTGCAGGGAACGTGCAATTTACTACGTAGTAGACTTAATGTGTGCATTTTTTCTCTAACAAGACTATTGACTTAATGTTTGTTAAATCACATTTAATATAGTATATATATGTGTGGCATGTGTCTTTTACTACTAGTATAGTGATGATATGTCATACGTCTACTATTTGATCCTCACGTGCAACTTACTAGTCTCTTTAGGACAATGGACGTTATGCACAAACCTCAACACACACTTCTCGATAATTCTAGAATCTTCTTCGTCATGTCTCTAGAGCATGTGAAGTACTAGGTAGCTAATAGGTTGCTTTCTACACAATACAAAGTACAAAAACTGTCCAAGTGGTGGTTTGTGCAATACATGGTGTAGGACATTGTGAAATCTGCGATGTCCTCTTCCTATATATGCACACCAAGGCAGCTGACCAACATGCTAGAGACTCTTGTCAATAAAAAAAGGAAAAAACAGACCACCCACACACACAGCGCGGCCATACCAAGGCACATGTCTGCTGAGCCAAGCAGTGGGACGAGGGAGAGATCAGCCAACCGGTGTGTGCGGGGCGCTGCATAGGAGGGAAGAGAGGATGGATGGTGAGAGACAGCAAAGGAGAGAGAAAACATAGTAATACTACTAGTAGTATTGTGCTACTAGTAGAAGGTACATGTGGCTCGTGTCAGAAACCCGTCAAACTAGCTTTACTCTGACATCGCACCGCCTTCAACTCCTTCGTTGCTCTTGCGCTGCCTCTCGTTTATATTCTCTAATAATATCTTCTCGCTCTTTGTTTTTTCCTCCTCTTTTTCTTTGGCAACTTTCAGGTTAATTTTCTGGTGCCCCTAGTTCAGTATAAGTACGAACTACTCAAGTTTTGCACAATAGTCCTTTTTTTCTAAAAATTGGGTCTGGGGCACTCAGATCCAAATTATTCGTGCGCAAAATAATTCTGGTCACTGGGAACTTTTTCTTTTTCTTTCTTATGAGGAATCTTCCCCGAAAGAAGGTGCGCGTTAAAATTGAAGGGTGGGTATAAAAATTACATAGTGGTCCAAAAAGAAAACCAAAATACATCTGGGACCTTCACTTTGACAATACGGACCCTAAAGATACACTCGGAAATTTGAACATGTTTTTTCCTAATACTAGTTTGAAATTCCTACCCCAGCATTATTGTATACCATGTCAAGACACACCCATCTACCAAATATAGGAACATTATCATGAACTATGATGTACATATGGTCATGACCTAATCGATCATTCGGCTTGAGAAACCCACGATTGTTCAGGCCATATCTTATGTCACTATGGCTTTTTCGAATGTTTCAAATCTCATTTTACCATTTTTTCAAGCCTAGTACTACAAACAAGAGGATGTCATGCGGTCCCTTTTTATTTTTTCATTTTTCTTTATATTCTTTTTTTTCAAATTTGGGTAAGAGTTACCAGCATGCAAATTCATATATATCAAGATATTGAGTCATTCAGAAATCTCGGAGATTTTCAAGATATTGACCCATAGTGTACACCTTCAAAATAATTTCATAGTATAACTTCAAGAGCAAATCTTTGTGAGTTTCTTTGTGTGTGTGTGTGTGTGTGCTTCTTCTTCCCGGGGTGTGACATGGAGCAACAAGAGTAGTATATCTTACCACTATCTCATCTTCCATTATCTTACCAATTTATAGTGTATGAATAACTTTGAATGTTGACCGTTGGATCATGACTCGTAAACCCCAACATTTCTAGCCGTTGGATCTTATTTTGCATTCTAGGGCATGTTTGACTCAAAGGATTTACATGGGAAATTTATAGGATTAAATCCCATAATAAATTTTTTCTACAATGGTTGTTTGATTTGTATGATTATTGATTCCTATAGGAAATTTTCGTAGGGAATCCTTTGCACTAGATTGCATAGGAAATCTAACATCCATGCCCAAACCTCTTTCTTTGAATCCTTTTTTCCTTCGATGGAATCAAACAAACTTTCTTGCATATATATGGGTTCCTATAGGATTAAAGTGGGCATGACATTGTAATCCTATGTTTTTCATATTCCTATGCTTTTCCTATCCTACGAATCAAACACGCCCCTAGCATCTAGAAGATTCTATTGATAGTCTTCAGCATAATGAATGTTATGCACAACCATCAAAACACACTTCTCCATCATACTAGAACCCTCTCCCTCGTTTCTCTTAACCATGTTACCAAAAATTTCAAGTGTTAGGTAGATAATAATCTTTGACTTCTACATGATGATACAAAGTACAATAAGCAAATATACACCCATACTTCTTATCTTATCTTACCACTATATAGTGTATGAATAACTTTGAATATTGACTGTTGGATCAAGACTTGTGAATCCCAACATTTCTAGCCGTTGGATCTTCTTTTGCATTCTAGCATCTAGAAGATTCTATTGATAGTCTTCATCACAATGAATGCAATGCACACAACTCAAAACACACTTCTCCAACATTCTAGAATTTTGTCCCTCGTTTCTCTGGACCATGTTACCAAAATTTTCAAGTTTTAGATAGCTAATAATTGATGACTTCTACATGATATACTGTACAAAGTACAAGAACCAAATATACACCCTTACTTTATATATGTTGATCAAATTTATATTTTTTATGCTTTACCATTATTATAATTGTATATAGTGATGATGTGTCAGACGTCTATTATCCGAGTCTCACGTGCAAGACACATGCAATTTACTAGTTATATATATATGTTGATCAAATTTATAAAATTTTGTGCTTTACCTATTATAACTAAGAGCTATGTCAATAAAGTACTAGATGTGTATTTGGTTCTTTGTACTTTGTATCATGTAGAAATCAACCTACTATTAGTTACCTAGTACTCGACATGCTCTAGAGAAATGACAAAGATGATTCTAGAATTACCGAGAAGTGTGTTTTGAAGTTTGTGCATAACATTCCGTGCGCTAAAGATCGTCAATAGAATCTTCTAGATGCTAGAATAGATTGAAGATCCAACTTAATTTTATTTAGCAGTGTTGGGATTTACCAGTCTTGATCCAACGGTCAAAGTTCAAAGTTATTTGTACACTATATAGTGGTGAGATAAGATTATATAATAGGTTAAGCTCAAAAAGCTTTAAATTTCATATACATCTATAAAGTATGGGTGTATACTTGGTTCTTGTACTTTGTATCATGTTGAAGTCAACGTAGAAGTCAATGTTTGTTAGCTATACCTAATACTTAAAATTTTGGTAACATGGTCTATAGAAATGTCTGAAAGATTCTGGAATGATAGAGAAGTGTTTTGAGGCTTGTGCACATAGCATTCATTATGATAAATATTATCAATAGAATCTTCTTCAAGATGCTAGAATGGATTGAAGATCCAACGGTTTGAAATGTTCGGATTTTCTAGTCTTGATCCGATAATCAAAGTTCAAAGTTATTCATTCATATAGTATATAGTTGTAAGATTATATAATCGGTAACGCTCAATAAATTATAAATTTGATCTACATCGTATATAAAGTATATGGGTGTATATTTGCTTCTAGTACTTTGGAAGTGTTTGGTTCCTAGCCACAATTTGCCAAGCCAAAGTTTGGCAATTTGGTATGTGTTTTGTTTTTTTCCACAGTTTGGCTTGCCACGCATTATTAAACACTAGAAGTGTTTATTCTTCTAAAGACTATCAATAGAATGTTCTGGTTGCTAGAATGGAAAAAAAGATCCAACATCTAGCAATATTTGGATTTGCTTGTCTTGATTTAATGGTCAACGTTCAAAGTTATTCATAGACTATATAGTGGTAAGATAAGATAACATACATAGGTTTGGCAATTTAGTATGTGTTTGTGTTTTGCCATAGTTTGGCTTTCCACACTTTATTAAACACTAGTAGCATTTATTGTGCTAAAGACTATCAATAGAATGTTGTGGATGCTAGAATGGAAAAAAAGATCCAACATCTATCAATATTTGGATTTGCTTGTCTTGATCTAATGGTCAATCTTCAAAGTTATTCCTACACTATATATTGGTAAGATAAGATAAGATACATCCCATCACATTCGTTGCACTTCATCAACAAGATCTGGCAAAAGTGAGCACCACGCTGATTTCCTTTGTTAAGCAAGTACAAGTGTTCTAGTACTCCGTACAAAGAGTAAGCCGCAGCTAGTGGGTGGAGAATGACATCCAGACCCGACTGCTTTTCCATGCTTATTTTTAGGGCCCTTCGTATTACTAGTAAATTGCACATACCCTGCACATGAGACTTAGATAATAGACGTCTGACATGTCATCACTATATAAAATTATAATAGGTAAAGCAGAAAAAATATAGTTTTGATCAACATCTATAAAGTAAGGGTGTATATCTGGTTCTTGTACTTGTATATCATGTAGAAGTCAACGATTATTAGCTATATAAAACTTGAAAATTTGGGTAACATGGTCTAGAGAAACGAGGGAGAAGATTCTAGAATGATGGAGAAGTTTGTTTTGAGTTTTGTGCATAACATTCATTGTGATGAAGACTATCAATAGAATCTTCTTAATGTTAGAACGGAAAAGAAGGTCCAACGGTTGGAAATGTTGGGATTCGCGAGTCTTTATCCAACGGTTAATATTCAAAGTTATTCGTACACTATATAGTTCTAAGAAATATGTGGACTTGGATGTAAATTTCTTTTTTTTTTAGGTCCCTGATGTCACATTCTCTTCCACTGACCATGTTAAGTTGTGAACTGAAGTATCTGGCTCCTTGTAGGTCCACCCTACTTGAAAAATTCCACCACCCCACATTTCTTACCACTATATAGTGTACGAATAACTTTGAATATTGACTGTTGGACCGAGACTCGCGAATCCGAACATTACCAGCCATTGGATCTTATTTTCCATTCTAGCTTCAAGAAGATACTAATGATAGTCTTTAGTAAAGTGAATGCTATCCACAAACATCAAAACGCACATCTCCATCATTCTAGAATCTTCTCCATCATTTCTCTAGACCATGTTACCACAATTTCCAAGTATTAGGAATAGCTAATAAATGTTTACTTCTACGTGATACAAAGTATAAGAACCAACTATAGACCCATACTTTATAGATGTCGATCAAATTTATAATTTTTGTTATTTACCTATTATATAATAATCTAACCACTATATAGTGTACAAATAATTTGAACTTCGGCAGTTGGATCAAGACTGGCAAATCCTAGCATTGCAAACCGTTGGATCTTTATATGCATTCTAGCATCTACTATAAGATTCTAGTGATAGTCTTTAGCACAATGAGCGCTATGCACAAACCTCAAAATACACTTCTCAACAATTATAAAATATTCTTCGTCATTTCTCTAGAGCATTTTGGGTATTAGGTAGGTAATAGGCTGATTTTGATAGTACATGATACAAAGTACACGAACCAAATATACACCTGATAATTTATGGACGTGACTCAAAATTATAATTGTTTTTAATCTTTACCTATTATGATTCTATAAAAAAATGATATGTCATACTTCTATTATCTGATTGTCATCACGTGTGCAACACAAGTGCAACTTACTAGTTAGACAAAGTGGACAATGCCTTTCTTATGGTTCCCTAGTTTTAGCATTTTTGAAGCTTCGTAGCTAATTTCTCCCACTTAGAGGACTTTATGTTGATTTAACGAAATTAGGTGATATATGAACTACAAGTAAGAGCAATAAGTTTGCTCTTGAATTTTTCAAATGTCATTTGAAGGTAACAACGCTGTCAATATACCAAGAACCAGTGCGAGTTTTGAGAAATGCAAATATCTTCGTACTAAGAATCTACTTCATGCATACAAATTTGATAATGTTTTGAAGACATGGAAATAAAATAAAGAAATTATACCAGACCAAATACTTTTAAGTGGCGTCCTCTTACGCGTATTACTCCCTCTGTTTAGAAATATAAGACGTTTTAGTTTTGTGAATTGAATGTATCTAGACGCCTTTTAGTGTATAGGTTCATAAAGGTTTGGAGTGAACCTATACACTAAAAGGTGTCTAGATACATTCATTTCACAAAGATAAAATGTCTTACATTTCTGAACGGAGGGAGTATTATTACCATTTTCATGGCATGTAGTGCGCGTGACATGGTAGGTCATCATGCGTAAATCTTTTTTTTGTTAAATTGGCAAAAAGTCTCTAAAGCATGCGAAGTTAGCTAGGAAGCTTGAAAAATATAGTACTAAAAACATGGGAATTATAAAGAAATCACATGGTCCACTGTCTACTGTGTTTGATAATTGGGGCGGTGGCATTTTCTTTTAACTTTGTTAGAGAATTTCTAGCAGATACCGCATATCACTGCGTACCAGAAAATAACCGCCCGTTTGCGGTACGAGGCAGAAAAATTGGTCATTCCAGATACCCTAAACGGTACCGCATCCAAAAAAATACGGTTTCCCACAAACCGAAGCTTCCGTGCCGCATATATACCGCACCGAGGGTTTGTACCGCATCCTCGCGCGTCTGTTGGCGGGAGGGAAGTTCCCCATCCCTGCTTCCCACTCACAGCCTCCACCGTCGTCAATCTGCTGCTGCCGGCCATTTCCACCCCCCAATATCCATCTCCTCCGTCCCACCACTCTTTGCCACTGTCGCCGCAGCCATGGATAGACCCAATCTGAATTACTATGAGGCGTTGATGTTCGCCCTAAAGGGAATATGCCCGAGAGCCAATAATAAAGTGGTTATTATATTATTCGTTGTTTATGATAAATGTTTATTTTGCATGCTATAATTGTATTAATTTGGAAACGTTAATACATGTGTGTTTAATTAACAAAAGGAAAGTTCCTAGTTATGCCTCTCTTATAAACTAGCTCGTTGATTAACAAGATGATCAAGGTTTCCTGATCATGGACATTGGATGTTGTTAATAACGAGGTCACAACATTAGTGCAATGATGTGATGAACATTCATCCGAAGTATAGCATTACGATCGAAGTCATTGTGTTTATATTGCTATAACATCATATGAAGTAATCCTAGTCCTTAGACCATGAGATCATGTCAATCACTAACACTGGAAGAGTATCTTGATAACATCAAACGTCACACCGCGAAAGGGTGATTATAAAGGTGGGTTCAGTGCTACGAAAGTGTTATGTAGAGGCTCATGGATCAAGAGTGGGATTTGTCCATCCCGATGATGGATAGATATACTTTGGGCCCTCTCGGTGATATCACATTGGTTAGCTTGCAAGCAAGTGATGAGATCACTAGAATGTTATATCACGGGAATAAGAAAAGAGTGCATGTCGGCAACGAGATCAAACTAGGTATGGAGATATCCATGATCGAATCTCGGACATGTAATATATCGCGAGACAAAGGGATTTAGTTACGACGTTAAAGGTTCACACGATCACAAGAGACATCATTGAATATGTGGGAGTCAGTGTGGATCCCCAGGTCCCACTGCTAATTATTGATCGGACAGGGGTCTTGATCATGTCTGCATTATTCGCGAATCGTAGGGTGACACACTTAAGGGATACCGACACCATTTGGAGCAAATATGTTTTAGATAAAGATTTAAGAAAATGCTAGAATTATTTCAAAAGACATCAAAACAGTTTCGGGTGAAATTGCTGAAATTGGTTCTGCATGTAATATTGAAATGTTGAAGGCAGTTTTATATGAGTGTTTGTTAATTAAAGTAATTAACAAAATTATGAATAAAATTAATAAAAAGAGTTTTATTAAATGATAGATCATTAAATTTGGAGAAATTTAATGCATTTAAATTGGAGACATTAAAAGAGAATGTGAATGGGCAAATTTATGTGGAGGGAGTTACCACCACATGAATGGGGGAGGTGAAGGGACACCCTCCATGGGCGCTAATACGTTGAAAATGTATCTATAATTTTTGATGTTCCATGCTTGTTTTATATCTACTTTCTTATGTTTTGTCCACACTTTGGAGTACTTTTACACATTTTCTGGAACTAACCTTTTAACAAGATGCCATAGTGCCAGTTGCCTGTTTTCTTCTGTTTTTGGTTCCAAAAAAGCCAGAAAATGAATAGTCTTGGAATTGGACCGGGCAAAAGCCAAAGTTGATATTTCACCGAAAGACTCATCGAGCCAGAAGACGAGATGGAGAGGGCGGGGGACAGAAAGTCTCTGTTCCGGCACCCTGCTGGGACGGGGAATTGCCCCTGGAGCCATCTCCATCGATCTCCACCACTATATCCATCGTCGTTGCTGATTCCCGTGATGAATAGGGAGTCGTTCTTCCTCGAGGCTAAGGGCTCTACCGGTATCTATGTGTTCATCTCACTCTCTATGCATGATCATATTGTGATCATGAGCTTTGTAATCAAGTAGATCTACCTTGCTACTCAAGTGCTTTAATAGATCTCTGGCTCTCCCCACGTGTGTGAAAGTGATAGCGTGCACAACATGGTGGCACTTAGGCTAGATATTACAAATACTTGTTATGAGTTATATTTGGAGTTGGATGTCTATATGAAATTGTGGTGTTTGTTGGAACCATCTAGCGCTCAAGGTGATGGTGTGGGGTTATCTAGATGGGGAAAGCGAACTTTGAGGAGTGCTGTTATAGCCCTATCATGGATTATATTGTCCAACCGGAGAGTAGTTCAGAGTAGTATCATGAAGATAAGATATTTATATGAGAGTGTTCACTAGCAAAAGTATGATCCCTAGGCCTTGTTTCTAAGCACTGAAACACCGTTTGCAACTAGATATGTTACATGTTTGCTTGCTTCCATCTTTATTTCAGATTGCCTTTAGTCTCTTCCCATGTTAACCACGCGCCATCAAAGCTCTTTTCTAGCACCGTTACCACTTATAATTATCCATATCACTTGTATTTCACTATCTATTCACCGAACTAGTGCACCTATACACCTGACAAGTGTCTTGGGGACACAAGACACTTCTTGTATCTTGATTGCAGGGTTGCTTGAGAGGGATACCTTTGACCACTTCCTCCCTGAGTTCAATAAACATTGGGTAATCCACTTAAGGGAAACTTGCTGTTGTTCTACAAACCTCTGCACTTGGAGGCCCAACAACTGTCTACAAGAATAGAAGTGCGTAGACATCAAGCTATTTTCTAGCAACGTTGCCGGGGAGGTAAGGTAAAAGGTACTCACATCATCTGGCTACTAAGCTATTTCTAGTGCGGTTGCTGGTGTGTGAGTGCTCGAAGTTATTTCCTTTAGATTCTGCAATTATATCTTTTTGTTTGTTGTTTTTATTTTCACTAGTTAGGCTTAATGGAAAACAACAAGAAAATTTGAGAGCTTTATAGTATTTACCGTGAGTTAGGACATGAAGTATTTGAAGATAAAATTAAAAAACCTATGGAACTTTATTTGCATGCTAATAGAAATGATATTAGTATGAATTCTTTGAACACCATTATTGCTAACGCTATGGAAAAGTCTAAGATTGGGGAAGCTAATTTTTATAAAAATGATCTTTTTAGTCTCCCAAGCATTGAGGAGAAAATTTAATTTGATGATATTATGCCTCCGATATATGATGATTACAATGATGAGTATGATATTTTCAGTCCACCTACTATTGAGGAGAAAATTGATTATGATTACAATATGCCTCCTATATTTGATGATTATGGTGATGAGCATAATAATGATAGCTATTTTACTGGATTTGCTCCCGCTACAATTAATAGGAATAAATATGCTTATGTGGAGAGTAATAATGATTATATGCATGTGGCTCATGATAAGAATGCTTTATGTGATAGTTATATTGTTAATTTTATTCATGATGCTACTGAAAGTTATTATGAGAAAGGTAAACATGGTTTTATGTATCTCAACAATATTAAGTTTCCCCTCTTTATGTTGAAAGTCTTGAAGTTCCACTTGTTTTGCTTTCCTATGCTTGTTGTTTTGTGCTTTCATGACTTGTTTCTTTACAAGATTCCTTTGCATAGGAAGTGGGTTAGACTTAAACGTGCTTTGAATTTGATTCTTGATGCTCTCTTTTACTTCAATTCATATTTCTTATGTGAGCATCTTCTCAAACTATCATGCCTATCTTAAAGGCGTTAAAGAAAAGTACTTATTGGGAGATAACCCAAAAGTTTTAGTTAAGTCTTGGAAGTTATTTATTCAGTAATAACCTCTCCTTATCATTTTTGTGTGGTTTTTGTGCCAAGAGTAACCTCTAATGAGAGAGAAGTAAGACTTGGGAAAGTTGCTGTCCCGAAACAGATTTTTGTGCTTCGCTGTAAACATTCCTGAAAAATATCTATACGTCGGTTTGAGCTGTAATTGGTTGTGCTTCTGCCCCAGGTTGTTATCCAACTTTCGTTAGTTCAACAGTTTTTGATTTGAGCAACAGAAGGTCTTCGAAAAAAATGGTTTTTACCTACTAGTCTGTTTTGACAGATTTCTGCCATTATTTGCATTTGCCTCTTAATCTCTTTCTCTTCGAGTCATCTTTGATCACTTGAACTTTTAAAAGGAATTTCTATAGTAGATTGTGTTTTAGTGGAAGTTTTACTTGTGTTGAAACTAAACCAAAAGACTTATTATCTTAAGTGCACTAAAGTTGCTAATGAAGATTGTGTGAAGTTTTGTATGAAGAAAATTTTTTAGTGTAGGAAAGAGTAATGTGATGAGATGAAGTACAGACAAAAGCTCAAGCTTGGGGATGCCACCCGGGCATCCCCTTCTTCATCAATAAAAATCTCAGGTTTCTTCCAAACACTTCATTTTTATTGTTTCATGCACAGTTGTGTTGTTCTTTTAGTGTCTTTATTTTCTATTTTGGTTTTCATTCGCTTCGTTTGCTTAGTTTGCTTGAATAAATTGGTTGGACCCCCTCATTCATACATTAGTTTTCAAATAAGTTGGTTTGGATTGGAAAAGAGTAGGAAAGTTCATGCTTAAGTGGTAAAAATGAGCTTATTTTTGACTGTAGCCTATGCTTTGTCATGTCGTGCTTGATATTGTTTTGGCTTTATTCTTAGTAATTTTTGTTGTAGCATGACTTGTTATAAACAATTGAGATTGCTTAATGTGCCTTGAAAGAATCATGCGTTGTTTTAGCATATTAAAAGCATAATATTGTGGTATTCTTCTTTAAATGCTTTATTTGGGTTGACTTGGCGCATGCTCACACCATGTTAAGACTATACCAAGTCACCATAGCCTCTATGATCATTTATTTTCGACTTGTAATATCACTTTATGCTTTAATGGATAATGTTTTGTCACTTTGCATGATTATGGCCATTATTGCTCTCTTAGTTGGTCGCTCCCAGTCTTTTGCTAGCCTCCATACCAAGTATGAGTTCCACTCATTCATCCAACTCCAAATAAAACCAAGTTATTCCAAAGAGTCCACCATACCTACCTATTAGCATTTTCTATTCCAAGTATATTCATGTTTTATCTACCTTCCGAATTAAACTTGTTATGTGAAAATTAGTGATTAAAGCTCTCACGAACTTGATGGCACACTTTACTTTTCTTGCCCCTAATAAACTTGAACCATTGTGTCATCTATGTTGTATATGCTTGCACTTATACATTGGGGATTAGCAGAACCATGTTGTCATGGGGAACGCTTGCAACATTGCACTTGTACATTGTACCCAGTTGATATGATGCTCTTTCGTTTATGGATGTCGTCGGTGTGAAATGAAAGGGGAGCTTGTAAGTCCATGGAGTTATGTATGTGTGTTAGAGAAACGCCTGTGCGGCTACTCTAATCCATGGCTAATCATGGTGGAAACCTGCAGCGTAACCATAATGAGCAATCTATGAAGCATTCTTCTTATAAAAAAAGAGATAGAGATTGAGAAAAGGAAAAAAGATGAGAAAAGAGGAAACAGAGAAAAAAGCACCATTTTCCCATGGTAAATAAGAAGATGCTGAGATGCTTATTGTCTGCTTTCCTTGTCATTTTGATATGGGGATTCTTCTATATCATCGGGCAATGGGTACCTCGTTGGCGGTTCTCTAAGATACACATGCACTTACTATGACAAGAACTTACCGGTAACTAAACTTGAGTAGCATGAGAAGCAACCCTCGTATTCAAGGGACATGAGATTGCCAACTTTTACTTTGTCAAACATATACTCCATAGTTTGTTCACATTAACCTTAATCACTTCAAGATGCTTATGATAGGGGCAATGAGAGATGAAAGCTAATAAGTATCATAATTTTTGGAAGCTCTTTATAAGACTTGAATCCATGCTTCCTTCTATGAAGGCCTTTCTTTTACTTTTATGTTGAGTCTCCATCTTCTATCCTTAGGAACCAATTAAGAGAGCATAGTGGCCATTCTTAGTTTAATGTGCATTGTCCCAAGACTTGTTGATTGATTCATAACTTTGATATTGCTTGTTCTTAAACTATTTGTATCTAGTCACCCTTATGAACTTTGAAGGTGTCCTATGCATTTATGTTTTGCTACACTATCAGGGACAAGCTGAAAACCGTTCTCATTATGTTTTCTATATCTGAAACAAACAGACGTCTTTCAAAGCATTGTTATTCATGAATATTTTATTTGTACCTTTTCATGTTACAACATAGTTGCTATCTCTTATTGTTAGAACTATATCTTTCATGCTATGTTAAAGTACTATGATCCCAGCTATCAATGTTCTACAAATACTTTGATCAAGACTATGGTGGTGCATGTCACCTCAAAAATTATTCTTTTTTATCACTTACCTACTCGAGGACGAGAAGGAGTTAAGCTTGGGGATGTTGCTACGTTGCAAACATATCTATAATTTTTGATGTTCCATGCTTGTTTTATATCTACTTTCTTATGTTTTGTCCACAATTTGGAGTACTTGTATAAATTTTCTGGAACTAACCTATTAACAATATGCCACAGTGCCAGTTGCCTATTTTCTTCTGTTTTGGTTCCGGAAAAGCCAGAAAATGAATATTCTCAGAATTGGACCGGACAAAAGCCAAAGTCGATATTTCACCGGAAGACTCATCGAGCCAGAAGACGAGACGGAGAGGGGGCCAGGGGCTGGCCACACCATGTGGTGGCGCAGGTCCCCCTGGCCGTGCCACCAGGTGATCTAGGCCCCTGGTCCACCCTCTGACATTGCCCTTTGCCTATAAGAAGGCTCCCGATGAGAAAACCCTAAATAATCCAGCCTCCAACCACGAAAAGTTAAGCAGCGCCGCCGCCACCGAAGGGAACATTCGGGGGATAGAAAGTCTTTATTCCGGCACCCTGCCGGGACGGGGAATTGCCCCCGGAGCCATCTCCATCGATCTCCACCACCATCTCCATCGCCGTTGCTGATTCCCATGATGATGAGGGAGTAGTTCTTCCTCGAGGCTAAGGGCTCTACCGGTAGCTATGTGTTCATCTCTCTCTATGCATGATCATATTGTGATCATGAGCTTTGTAATCAAGTAGATCTACCTTGCTACTCAAGTTCTTTAATAGATCTCTGGCTCTCCCCACGTGTGTGAAAGTGATAGTGTGCACACCATGGTGGCACTTAGGCTAGAGATTACAAATACTTGTTATGAGTTATATTTGGAGTTGGATTTCTTTGAGGAGTGCTGTTATAGCCTTACCATGGATTAGAGTGTCCAACCGTAGAGTAGTTCAGAGTAGTATCATGAAGAGAAGATATTTATATGAGAGTGTTCACTAGCGAAAGTATGATCCCTAGGCCTTGTTTCTAAGCACTGAAACACCGTTTGCAACTAGATTTGTTACATGTTTGCTTTCTTCCATCTTTATTTCAGATTGCCTTTAGTCTCTTCCCACGTTAACCACGCGCCATCAAAGCTCTTTTCTGGCACCATTACCACTTATAATTATCCATACCACTTGTATTTCACTATCTCTTCGCCGAACTACTGCACCTATACCCCTGACAAGTGTATTGGGTGTGTTGGGGACACAGGAGACTTCTTGTATCATCCATGAGTTCCATATCGTTAACAAAGCTTTGTTGTCTTTGAGGGTATGTTCTCTATGGATGTATATCCACCCATTGCTTGTATCTAATAGATAGATATTAGCGTATAATAGTTCCCATCGTAGGAATTTTTTTGTTTTCCATGCTGTGAACCCAATAGTGGTATCAGAGCCTGATCTATTCGTAGGTGCTTTGCACAGGTATAACACATAAGAGTATGTGGGCGATGATGATCATGTTATTGCTTCTTTCATGTATTTTGGATATTGGTGGCATAATGGGATGAAGCGGCCCGGACTAACTTTACATGTCATCACACATGAGACCTGTTCCACGACTAACATGCAACTAGTTTTGCATAAGTGGCTGGCGGATGTCTGTCTCTCCCACTATAGTCAATATCTAATTTACAACGAGTTTCTAATAACTTAATTATCATCGTTGTGGTTACATGTTCATAGGTAAGACCGGTTCTATCTTCGAAAGCCCTAAGCGACGTGAAAACTTGCAATTGATAAATTAGATGCGTCTAGTTTAGATCGTTGTTGGGCTAGTGTCATGATATGGATATGTTGTAAGTTAATTAATAGTTGATACCCTTACAACACACCAAACGTGTAAGTTCCATAGACCTTGGCCTTACACACAAAGGAATGATAGAGATCATACCACGATGCATATGATGGTGATCAAATTCATGGACCATATCATTCCACTTTACACATATGATGTTTGCATCTTATATTGCTAGTTTGGCATTTTAGTAGCATTTTAAGATGATCCCTCATTTAGATATCAAGATAAAAATGTGTTCTCCCTTAAGTACGCACCGTTTATGTTTTGCCGCTTCAAGACATCACGTGATGATCAGGTGTACTTGAATCCACATTCATATTTCGGGTGTAAGACATTTTTACACACACACGAGTACTAAGGTTCTTACTTGGCGAACCTAGCATGTACAGACATGGCCTCGGAACACGGACCGAAAGGTTAAGCATGAGTCATATAGTTGATATGATGCCCATAGAGATGCTCACCTTTGAAGCTACACTGACTCACGTGATGATCGGACTTGGTGTAGTGGATTTGGTTCATGTAATCACCAAAAAGGCACCATGGATGTCGTTTTTGAGTGGGAGTTCATTTCTAATTCGGATTAGTCGAACCAAATTTGTCATAAACTAAGTCAAAGTGAATTTGCATAATTTGTTGTAGTCATTGGCATATGTTTACTACCTTATGCTTAGTTTTAATTGAGATAATAGAACTATAGAATTCTGGATATTTACTTTACAAACTAGTATCGTATTGTTTTGAATGTCAGTTTAAACTTTAGAAGTCCTATTGCAAACTTTCAGCAAACTCTATTTACTCCATGAAGTTTAAGAATTAGTATTAAATCAAGAGTAAGAATTCCAATGTTAATATCTAAAGTATCATGTTTGCCTCCATGATTCTTAATATTCAAAAGGTGTTTTAATATCGAGGTTATCTAGGAGCTGAAATATTTTTTTCAGAAACCATCATGTGTGAAAGATATTGTGATATCTGAAACAATGTTTATGGTTGCAATATGATAGAGTATAATTTAACAAAATACACGTTCTCATATTTTATGAGAATTTGTGAAGGTTTGAGACGCTAGGCGTCCTAATCTACCAAAAAGGTTTTGGGAATTGATATTAGACTCACGATTCATCCTTATAGGCTATAGTAGCTTGATCATGAAAGTTGTCATGATAAGGATAAATAGAAGATGTAAGTAAAATGTTTACTACACTAATAGATTACTAAAGAATGGATTTTTGAAAGAACACCAAACATTTGATGCTGGTGATCCACTTCAAAGTGCAAGTCCAAAGGTATTAGTATTTGCTTATATACACTTTGTACTATGTGTCATGTGGATGACACCACTATTGATGTTGATAGATTCTTTTAAAAGAAAAGGAGTTGCTGAAAGAGAATCTATAAAATATTTGGCAGAAAAGAAAAGGTTGGAGATGTCCAACTTAGGTGTATAGAAGATATACATGTTATGGTTGTATTCCTTGCTTGTTAAACAAATGTGGTTCTTAGGTATTGGATACCGGTATTGGATACCGAATTGGTTGGTGTGAAGTGTCATACAGATCAACACAATTCATGAACTACAACGGCCTAAGTAACTAGCAAGAGAATAAGTGATGATGTTCATCAAAAACAAATAAAGTGTTATTGTGCTTTTCATTGTTGTTAAACCTAGCCTTCAAGATTTGTTTTAATATTTGTTATTTTGTTCTGGTATTACGAGAACAATGGTTGTTCAAATAATTACCATATTCCATAAAGGATGCACGAACTTTTACAAGTGTAGTTGGAGAAATCACATCCATAAACATTATTGCTAAAATCTCGTAAGACAAATGATTGGAAGATCACTTATGAAGTGACATTGCTGTTTGAAATATATTGGAAAGTAAACATGAAGAAACTCCATGTTGATGGATTTTTGGAGTCTTTTGATTTTGATCAATTGACGCTTGTGAAACTTTCCTCATGATAATTGAAACTCCGTTCATAGGACAAAGAGGAACGAACGACTAGCTTATTGGAAATTGTGCATGCTGATGTGCATAGTCCATTATGTGTAGCCATATGTGATGGATCTTTTTGCTTCATATGCTTTCTCCAAAAATTTGAGTGAATATATCTATATATTTACTTAATAAGGAAGAAGTATGAAACATTTGAAAATTCTTCAAAGACTTTCAAGATGAAGTAAAAAAATCATTGTAACAAGAAAATAAAAGAGTTTATGATTTGATCATAAAGGAAGATATTTGAGTTACAGGTTTAGCAAAACATCTAAGATTTCAGGAATTGTTCCATGAATTTGCACTTCTCGATAAACCACAGGAGTATGGTATGTTCCAGAGATCAAATCAAACCTTGTCTGACATGGTAAGATCAAAGGTGTCATTTATAAAACTTCCATTATGTTTTAAGGATTAAAGCTTTAGAGACTACCGCTTTTACACTGAAAAGAGCACTATCGTGATCCGTTGAAATGACACCATATGAGTTATGGTTTGGGATAAAAGCCGAATTGTCTTTTCTTAAATTTTGGTATGCTATGCATAAGTAAAATGTTTACAACCAAAGCGGATAAGCACGTCTTTGTAGGTTATCTCAAAGAATTTGTTGGGAATTCCTCCATAACACCGAGGACAAAAGAGTTTGACGCTTGGAACGTCAAGTTTCTTGAGAAGCAATTTGTTGTGAAAAGTTAAGTGGGAGGATAATAGAACTTTGATAAGGTTGTTGAACCTTAGCTATATGTGCTCAGTAGCACAACGCCGAAAAGTGTCCCGGTGGCGGCCACAATGCTCATGGCTCCCATGATTACAAAGGGTGTGATCTTGGAGATTAGAGTTCCTATTTGAACCGTATGTGACGAGGGTTTAACTCATCACCCATTATTATGGACTTGGGTTTTGGAAAAGGAGGGAGCACAAGAGGCATCAGTCGACTAGCAAGCAAGCACACAGGGACGCAAGGTTTACTCAGGTTCAGGCCTCGTAGAGGTCCCTACTCCTGCTTGTCTGCTCTTGGAATTAATGAAGGAATCGAAGATTACAGGGGCGCGCATATGCAATCTGGCAAGAGTTGTGGAAACTAGGGTTGTGATTGTACTCCTCACCGCGCCTGATACATTGCAAATGTATCTATAATTTTTGATGTTCCATGCTTGGTTTTATCCACTTTCTTGTGTTTTGTTCCAACTTTGGAGTACTTTTCATATGATTTCTTGGACTAACCTATTAACAAGACACACAGTGCCAGCTGCCTGTTTTTTGCTGTTTTTGGTTCCAGGAAAGTCAGAAAATGAATATTCTCAGAATTGGACGGGACAAAAGCCAAAGTGCCTATTTTTCCAGAAGGGATCAAGTGCCAGAATATGAGACGGAGAGGAGCCAGGGGCCGGCCACACCACCTGGCCATGCGGCCAGGCCTGGCCCATGCCAGGGGGTGGTGTGGTGGCTCCCGGCACCCCCTCGGCCTCTCCTTCCGCCTATAAGTTGCCCTTGGGACGAAAAACCTAAGTACCCCGATCAAAAATCCACGAAAGAGTCTGTAGCCGCCGTCATCTCCATCCCTAGATCGGGAGGGATCTGAAGCTCTTCCGGGCACCCTACCGGAGAGAGGAATTCACCCTGGAGGTCTTCTTCATCACCATGCAAGCCTCCGGTGTGATGCGTGAGTAGTTCATCCTTGGACTACGGATCCATGTAGTAGCTAGATTGCTGGTTTCTCCTCCTTTGTGCTTTCATGTTTAGATCTTGTGAGATCCGTTCATGATCAAGATCATCTATTTGTAATCCATACATGTTGTGTTTGCACGGATCCGATGGATATTGAGATGCTATTTTAGATTGATTATTGATTCTATCATGTCTTTGTTATTTGAGATCTTGCATGCTTTCCGTTGTTAGTAGCTATCTTGGCCAAGTAGATGCTACCAACTCCAAGAGTTAGTATTTATGCTCGATAGTGGGTTCATTCCTCTGGTAATCTGGGGAAGTGACAGAAATCTCTAAGGTACTAGATGTGATGTTGCTACTAGGGAGAAAACAACGATCCTTTGTTCATAGAACAATTGTATTGTTTACTGTACACGCAGTTTGTAAAGCAATAATCTGTTGCTTGCAACTTAATACTGGAGGGGGTTCGGATGATAACCTGAAGGTGGATTATTAGTCATAGATGCAGTTGGATGGCGGTCTATGTATTATGTTGTAATGCCCAATCAAGTCTCAGAGGAGTCAAGATGATTAGTATATGCATGTATTGCTTTCTCGGTGTTTGTCAATTGCCCCGATGTAATTTGTTCACCCAACATGTTATCTATCTAAGGAGAGCCACCTCTAGTGAACTATGGATCCCGGTCCTTTAATTTACATACAATATACAATCTTTTACTGCTTGGTGTTTACTTTCTGCAAACTTTTACTTCTTTCCATTCGATACGTTTAATCCTTTGATTTCCACAAAACACGGTGAGATTGACAACCTCATCGCAAGTTGGGGACAAAGTTCTGTGGTTGTGTTGTGCAGGTCTCCATGTTGCTACTAGCACTGGTAGTGCGCCCTGCCAAAGCTCAGCTAGTAACACCTTTGGGGTATTTCCTTGCTCCTACTGGTTCGATTAAACCTTGGTCTCATAACTGAGGGAAAACTTGCTGTTGTGCTCATCATACCTTCCTCTTGGGGTTCCCAACGAGCTCTATATCAACCACGAGCCAACAGTGCCCTCATAGCCTTTATATAGATAGGCTAGGTCTCGGGTAGCAGGTCGAGTCGGTTATAGATTAGGGTTTTCCCTTTGAACTTTCTATCTTATGCTTCTTCTTGTCTCGCAAGTAATCGAGAGTCCATGGGCCACTCGAATTCTTCATTGGGCCCTAGCAACGCCATGGGCTTCTGCCGTATCTGAACCGTGTATACCAAAATCAAGTACCTGTAGGGTATACCCATGTCAGTAGCCCCCGAGTGTCTAGTGGAATCGCAGATTCGACTGGGGACTTTATGAAGTCTTTCGAGTGCATGACTGAGCATTTTTTCGAGTGTTCTATTTGTGTCATAGGGATTGTTCGTATACATGCCTAATTTAACCGATGTATCGGTGTCAGTTAACTGCCTTAGGGCAAAACAACGCAATCTACTCAAACTCGAGTCCCCGAACTCGAATTCGGAAGAGTGCTGGCGTAATTCAACTCAGGCCGCGAAGGTCTTATAGGAGTCAAATTCTAGTGTATAAGTGTGAGCACTCGACGAGTCCGTCAAGGCGTGTTCATCGTACCTGCAGGCACGGATATGTTTCTGGTAGTGCACGACAGATGCGTTGCCAGGCCTTATTCAGGTCTTATCTTCATGCTGTAAGCGCGACATCCTAATTTTTTGTCATCGCGGAGATGATTCGGGTGGCCCAGGAGACGGAGTCTCTTTGTAGGGAAAGTATGAGGTGAAGTCGCCATAGCATTCGAGTGTCGATGTTATCAACACACAGTACAATGTACAAATAATCATAGGGTGCGCGACTAGCGCTCCCTATGGGAGTAGCCCCCGAGTGCCTGGTTGAGTCGAAGACTCGAGCGAGGACTAAAAACTTTTTGCGATTGTTGTCGTCTTTTGTTGCTTGTTTCAGTCGAGTTTGCTTCTGGCGCTCCCTATGGGAGTAACCCAAATTTCACAATCGAATCATAGTTTTGAGTGATGGGTTTGTCTTGAATGTTCATAGACCTGCATAAAAAATAATCGTAGGGTGCACGACCAGCGCTCCCTATGGGAGTAGCCCCTGAGTGCTTGGTTGAGTCGAAGACTCGAGCAAGGACTAAAGTAGTCAAAATCTTCAGTTTCTAGAATTGATGACGTCAGTGCTGACGATGTGATGAACTCAGTTGCCCGCGTGAGCGGCTTTGATGGGACGTGACGAGCGGTGGGTCCCACTTTTTGACTTTGATTTGACTGGGCGTGCGTAATCTTCTATTTTAACTGCGTCTCCGTGATTTCCGCGCATAATGGAGATGTCGATGTGCGCCACGCATGTAGTAGGGTTTCTACGAGGAGGTTAAGTAGTAGCGCAGCTGTGGTAATTTTCCCCATCTGTCTTCTTTGCTCGTGCCTCCGTCTCCATTGCTGCTGCTCTTTGCTTCCTTGCGCACTTCCTCTTCACGACACTAGACCAGCTCCGTGTCTTCTCTAGTTATTTCCTCTGTTCACATCGCCATCGAAAGATGGGCAAGAAGAAGGGAGGTGCCGTCGCTGGGTCCACGTCTACCATTGCTGCCACCAAGAAGAAGGGCGGTGCCTCCACCGTTTGCACCAGCGCCATCGGCACTGGGAAGAAGAAGGGTGCAGGCACCCGCGTCACCAATGGCGCCTGGCGGGCGTCCATCATCAAGCCTTCCGAGCTTCATCTTTATCGCCAAGATGGAGTTCTTCCCTCCATTGAAGACGACTCGCGAGTGCCCGGTGACGAGGTAATTCCTTGTCCTCCTCCGCGTTTCTGGGTGATGTTCCTTGCGTTCATCATCCGAGGTCTTTCTCTCCCCTTGCATCCTTTCTTCCACGGTCTCCTTTGTTTCTATGGGCTCCAGCTGCACCAGCTGTCCCCAAATTCTATTCTCCACATCTCTTCTTCATCACCCTCTGCGAGTGTTGGCTCGAAATCGAGCCACACTTTGGCCTCTTTAAGAGGCTTTTCAAGTTAAAACGTCAGTCGGTGTCCGGTTCTGTAGTCTACGACGAAGGAGGCTATGGAATCCACATCGACTCCTCTGTCACCTATTTTGCCATCAAGCTCACCGCGTCCGTCCAAGGCTGGAGAGACAAGTGGTTCTACATCCGCGACCAGAAGGTCGACGGAGAGCACTACGGACTCGCGCCCTTTGATCCCGCGGCGACTTGCAAGAGGAGGCGCTCCTGGAAGAATGTCATGATGTCCAGTGAGTCCGCGGAGACAGAAGTGCTGTATGAGCGTGTCTGCGACCTCGAAAACCGCATAGGCAAGGAAGAAGGTGGCGCCGCTCTCATTCGCACCTGGTTGCGTCGTTGCGTCCAGCCTCTGCAGGCCAGAGTGCACCCTATGTATTGCTGGACCGGTGCTGATGATGTCACTCGCGTGTCTGCCGAGGGCATTTCTATGGGTGAGGTGGATAAGAGGGTGCAATTGGTGACTAAGTATACCGCCAAGGAGGCTCTCCCAGGCAAACCAGTCGTGCCCCCTTTCGACACCTCTAACCCTCCTCCTAAGGTAGAACTATACTACAAAGTAGTTTCTTTTGTCAATTGCCAACAAGCGCTTGATATATAATGATGTATCTTCTGATTGTAGGACTGGAAGGTGTCTTCCAATTTGCCCCCTCGTCCTGAAGGGATTATCCTTCGCGAAGTGGATGAAGAGGACGAGTCGGAATTGACCATCCCAATTGAAGAGGAGGAGGGAGCCCCCAAGTCCAGCAGCCATGATACTCGCAAGCGTCCTCGCGGCAAGGACTCAGATGCTTCATCACTGACAACGCTAGAAGGTCCTTCTGTTGTTGCGGAGGAGCCAATCCCCGCCGTTCTTGTGCGCTCAATGGCTCCTCCTACCCGGAAGAATATGCGACTGCCGAAGGAGTCGTCGGAGTCAGAGGAGCAATCCTTTGACCTTGATAAATTTGATTGGTGAGTTCTGCATTCATGACCTCGCCTTGGTTCCTTTTTAGAGTTGCTTTTTCCCTGAAGTTTTTGCTTGATTTGTTTTGTAGTCGAGCAGCATCGTCGTCTTCTGACGACGTCCAATTTGTGAAGGAGTCCAGAGTCACAGATGGCCGAACGATTTGTGAAGGAAATGGCCGAACGATCTCCTTCTCCTCCATTGGCGTCCCACTCCGGGCACAACTCATCGAGTTCCCCGCATGCTGGGGAACACCAGATGGTTGCCCGGACGACTGCACGGCAGTCATCTTCGGAGTCTCTGGAGGATCACGTAAGCGTCCTTTTGTTGTGTTGGTAGTCGAATTTGTAATTAGTATTGTTTGCTAATCCTTTGTTTTCTTCTAAGGCAGCTCATCGTGAAGGAAGCTGCTCGTTTGGTTGAGCAAGTCCTTGTAATGGGTCGACATCATGCGCGGCTGGACAATCACCATCGCGTTGTCGAAGGTTAGTTTTGGCTTCGTATTTTTCTTCGTGAAATTTATGAATTCGATTGATGATACACCCTGTGCATTGTATTTGAGCATAATGAACTGCTTCGTCGTGCTGCTGCACTTGAGAAAATGCTTGCCGCGGCGACGAAGCAATCGCAGCTCTAGAGGACTTGCGAAAGCGAGAAGAGGATCTCCGTGCTTCCACTGCAGAGAGGGAGAAGTTGTTCGAGGAGCAACTTTTATCGATTGCCAAGTCTCTCTCAGGTATTCTTTCAGCTGAATTTTCATTGCTCTTTGCTTCTACATCATGTTATTGTGCTAACACCTTTGTGTATGCAGATGCCAGCGGCTTGAGCTTTGACACCCAGTCTCTGCGTTGCACTGATGCATTGGCAGGCGCCGTCGCAGCAGTCGAAGGGCGCAGCGCTTCCCTTCAGGGGACGTTGATGAAGGCCAGGGGTGTGCTTAGTCGCATCCGTGAGGATCTAACTCCCAAGGCTGAGTTGATTGACAACCTTGAGGATCTGGTGGAAATCCATTGCTGGAGGTATTCCCGTGGACTTCAGGAACTCCCAGCGGTCTGTCGGCACCACCATGGCACTCGCGATGGTACAAGCTCATGGCGTGGAGGTGGACCCTGCCGCGATCTCCAAGGCGATGCCCGTCGGCGCAGATGGCCAATAGGTAGTGTTTGCTCCCTTCTCTACTGGTTGCAGTAAGTATGGGCCGCAACTCATCCATATAGTCGCCAAATACTCCGAGGAGCTGCAACGAGCGAAGAAGGCGGCGAAGGCTGCGGCATCAGGGGTTGGCACTAGAAAGTTTGTGGTGTCAGAGACTGCCACGGATTCGATGAGGCCCCCGAAGTCAAAGTCAAAGTCGAAGAAGCAGATTGCTTTTGTGGAGTATCCCTGTCGAGACTTCGATGTGCTTGAATGCAGTTATGCCTTTATCAATGTATTTCTGGCCCCTTATTTGCTTCTTGCTTGATTGTGATAGGGTACTTCGAGCGGTCCTTCGAGTGATCCTCGTGACTTTCCTTCCACCGATGAAACCACGGCGCAGCCGCGTTCAAAGGTGGAGGAACGGTAATTGCTTTCGCGACAGCACGACCGCCTTAAGCAGTTGGAGCGCGAGTTGCCCATCATCTATGGTAGCGAGGATGTGTGGAAGTCGAAAGCGGAGAAGGCCACTTCGCACGAGAAGTATCTCTTGGAAGAAGTGGCGCAGCTGAATGAAAAATTCAAATGTTAGCTTTCTGCCTTCTCATCTTTTCTTGTAGTCAATCGCGATGATGCCTTGTCTTCACACTTCGCTGCTTCTTTGGTGTAGTTGTGAGCGCTCGTCATCCGCAGGATGAGCAGGATCGTGTGGCTGTTCGAATGAATGACTTGACCCAGGAGCAGATGCAAGCGAGTGGGTACTTTTGGGTGGACCGTGATCGTGCAGTTGCCCTAGCGACCCTACATGATCGCTCTTCACGAGTGCTCCAATGCCTAAAGAAGGCGCAATCATGCCTTAAGCATATTAATGAGGCAATGTTTCCTCTCGATGTGGTGCCTCCTAGCCTGATGGCTCTTCTGGCGAAGTTCCAGGATATGGGAGCGGTCCGCGATTGCGTGCGGCAACAGTTGGTAGCTAGTGCTAAGGATGTGTTTTCGCTGGTGTGGCTGCATAGGCTAGACGTGGATGTTGCGTCTGTTGCCGTTGGGCCGCCTCCTCTGCCAGAAGGTATGACTTGGGACATGGTTCTGCGCTATCAAGCGGTTGATCGACCAGCAGAGCACATTGTCGATTTCTTTGAGGAGAAGACGAATGTTCTTCTTTTGCAGCAGTAGCATGTTTTGTATCCTGCACATAATTGTATAAATTTTGTAAAGTTCATATGATTGTATTGGGTGTATTGAGCACCCGTTGATATGTGAAGAGCTTGTTAGCTTATGTATTTATCGAGTGTGTTGCACTCTGTGGTTCCTTTTTGTTAGCCTGACGTGTGTTTATCTCAGCACCTTGCCAACATGTCAGGTGTGCTACAACTGGGTTGGTGTTTATCAAGAGTTTGATTAGTGCGTCAGCTACTCAGGATACCGTGATTAGTTCGTAGAACAGGAGTGTATAGGGTGGCGCAGCCCCCGAGTGATGAAATTGCAGGAGGGTAGAAAAAATACACAGAGTTTCGGGGCACTTAGCTTTATTTATTCACAGAATAGTACAAGGTACAATGTGTGTCTAAGTAGCCTGGCTGAATAGCCTTATTTGTAATGAAAAAACGACTAAGGGTAGAAACGACGTAGCTACACGATGTTCCAGGGGTTGGAGTACGCGACTCCTGTATCGAAATCTTTAAGGCGATAGGCGCCACCTGGGATTACTTCTGTAATCACATACGGTCCCTCCCAAGGGGACTCGAGCTTGAGATGCACTGGTTGCTTTAGTTGCAGGACCAGGTCTCTTTCGACGAAGGATCTGGGGCGTAGCCTTCTTCTATGGTAGTTGCAGAGGTACTGCTGGTAGATCGTTGATCTCTCCGCAGCTATCTCACGTGCCTCGTCAAGGATGTCAACGGAGTCTTCGAGTGCGAGGGTAGATTCCTTCTCGCTGTATGCGACCACCCATGGGGCTTTGAAGCGTACTTCTACGGGTAGCACCGCTTCAGCACCGGGCACCATGAAGAACGGAATATAGCCCGTAGCGTTGTTTGGAGTTGTGTGCAGGCTCCAGTGTATGGATTGTAGTTCGTCTAGCCAGCATCCAGCGGCTTGTTCGAGTGGCTGAAGGAGTCGCTTCTTGATTCCACCACACACGAGGTCGTTGGCCTTTTCCACATGACTGTTGGTCTGTGGGTGAGCCACCGAGGCGTAGCTTACATTGATTCCCAAGTTTTCGCAGAATTTGTGGAACTCCTTGGTGGTGAAGATTGTCCCAATGTCCATGATGATGCTATGTGGCACCCCAAAGCGATAGACAATGGACTCGAAAAACTTGATGGCGCTAGCTCCTGATTGATTCATTATCGGCATGGCCTCGATCCACTTGGTGAATTTGTCGACTACGACTAAGAGGTAGACGTAACCTCCTCGTGAGGACCTTGGCAGCTTGCCGACCATGTCGAGTCCCCATTGTGCGAAGGGTCAGGCCAATGGTATTGGACTGAGTTCCGCGCCAGGTGCGTGAGGCTTGTCCGCGAATCGCTATCAAGCATTCCAGCACTAGACGATATCCTTGGCATCGCGCATGGCCGTGGGCTAGTAGAATCCAGCTTGTAGAGCTTTGGCAACAAGGGCATGACTGCCAGCATGATGCCCACAGGTGCCTTCGTGTATGTCGAGGAGGACGACCCTTCCGTCCCTGTTGGAGACGCACCGTTGGAGTACTCTGGTGATGCTACATTTGTATAATCTGCCGTTGATGACTGTGAATCCCTTGGATCATCGTGCGATGTGTCGCACATTAGTCGGGTCCTCTGGCAGCCTTTGGCTGAGCAGCTACGTGATTTACGGTTGTGTCCAAGATGGCTCGATCATCATGACGCTCATTGTCCCTTTGAGTCCTGTATCGAGCTCCATGTCGTCGAGTGCCATTGGCTCATTAGGTTGCGAAGCTCCCGAGTCCATTGACGTGCTTGCTTTCTTTTCTGGAGCCTTGGGCTTGATGGAGCGCTCGCAGATGCGCTCGAGGAATACCCCATGTGGTATAGGGGCACAGGTTGAGCCAATGTTGGCAAGTGTGTCCGCCTCTTCGTTGCTTCCGCGTCCTACGTGCCGCAGCTCACAGCCATCAAAGTCTCCTTCGAGTGTGTCATAGAGGTCGCGATAGGCGATCATGTTGTCGCTTAGTGCGTCGCACTCGTGCATTGTTTGGTTGACCACCAGTTTGGAGTAGTCATAGATGATGAGCCTTTAGGCACCGCAGGCTTTCACCATCCTCATCCCATGGATTAGAGCTTCGTACTCAGCCTCATTATTGGAGGCGGTGAACTGCATTCGCAGAATGTATTTCATCTTGTCTCCTTGGGGTGATGTGAGTATCACACCTGTGCCGGCTCCATCCTTTCGCTTGGATCCGTCGAAGTGCATTGTCCAGAGGTAGGACATATCTGGTTTGTCGGGGAGCTGATTCTCCATCTAGTGCATGAGAAAGTCCGGGAGAACTTGCGATTTGATCGCATCATGCTTCTCGTATGTTATGTCTCGTGGAGACAGCTTGATTCCCCATAGCGCGACTCGTGCGGTGGCGTCAGGATTATTGAGTATGTGCCCGAGCGGGGCGTCGTTTACCACCATGATTGGGTGCTCCTTGAAGTAGTGGCGTAGTCGCATGGCTGTCATGAAGATGATGTAGGCCAGCTTCTGGTAATGCGGGTACGCTGCTTTGTTGGGGTGAGCACCTCGCTGAGGTAGTATACTGGGCATTGCACCCCGTGGACTTTATTTTCTTCCGCTTGCTCCACCACGAGCACAGTACTGACCACCTGGTTGGTGGCAGAGATGTAGAGAAGCAGTGGCTTCTTTTCGCGAGGAGTCACCAGTACTGGCGAAGTGGATAGTCGGCGCTTGAGGTCTTCGAATGCTTTTGTCGCTTCGTCTGTCCACTCGAACTTGTCAGTTTTGCGGAGAATTTGGTCGAAGGGCAGTGCCTTTTCGCCCATTTGACTGATGAAATGACTGAGCGCCGCGATTCGCCCAGCCAGCTGCTAGACGCATTTTACATTCTTCAGCTTCTCCATGGCCAGTATGGCCTATTTTCTTCGGGTTTGCTTTGATCCCTCTCGCGGAGATGAGATACCCAAGTAACTGCCAAGATGGTACACCGAAGGCGCATTTGTCCGGATTGATCTTGATCCGGTAGCGGTCGAGGTCGGCGAAGGTCTCACGGAGATCATCAATTAATGATGCTTCTTCCTCAGTTTTGATGACAATGTCGTCAACATAGACTTGAATGTTGCGACCAAGTTGATTCTTGAGGCATTTTTTAGCCCGAAGGGCATGGTGTTGTAGCAGAACACACCAAAGGGTGTCGTAAACACCGTCTTATCTTGGTCCTCCTCCTTCATTCGAATCTGATTGTAGCCTTAGTAGGCGTCGAGGAAGCAGAGGCGTTCACATCCTGCAGTGGAGTTGATGATTTGGTCGATTCGTGGCAACAGGAAGTGATCTTTTGGGCAGTGCTTATTCAAGGAGGTAAAGTCCACGCACATCCGTAGAAAATCCGTGTATTTTTAGGCACGAGCACTGTGTTAGCGAGCCAGGTGCTTTCCTTGATCTCGCGTATGAAGTTTGCATCGAGGAGTATGTTGATCTCCATTATGACTGCTTTTTCTCTTGGTTCAGACAGTCGCCATATTGTCTGCTTGACTGGCCTTGCGTCTGGGTTCAAGTTGATTGAGTGCTCGGTGAATTCCCTGGGAACCCCTAGCATGTCCACTGGACACCAGGCGAAGATTTCCTAGTGCTCACGAAGTAATTCGACGAGTGCGAGTTCCTATGCGGAACTCAGGTTATTCCCGATGAGGGTCGTCTTTGTTGGGTCCGTTGGGTGGACCTGGACTTTCTTCGTGTGCACCGATGAGTCGAATGTCAGGTCAGGTGAACTTGGCCTGCTCAGAGGTGGTAGACTATTGTCTGTCGACTCCTTTAATCTTGCGAGCTCCTCCTCCATGCCGAAGGACTGGGAGATTCTGTTGAATTCCCTGTCGCAGTTGTCGGACCTCTCGAAGCTTCCATTGATTGTGATGACGCCGTTTGGACCTGGCATTTTCATATGCAGGTAGGCGTAGTGCGGCACTACCATGAACCTAGCGAACACGACACGTCCGAGGATGCAGTGGTATTGCAAAGGCTAGTCGACAAATTCAAAGTCGATGCACTCTCGCTGAAAGTTTTTCGGCGTGCCGAAGATGACGTCGAGGTTGATTTTGCCCAGGGGATATATGCCCTTGCCTGGGACGATGCCGTGGAACATTGTGTCTGAGACCTCCAGACAGGTCAGAGGGATCCTCATCGCATGCAAGGTACTTGCGAACATGAGGTTGATTCCGCTCCCGCCGTCCATGAAGACACGACTCATATCGAAGCCTCTGATTTGTGCCTCGAGTACGAGGGGATAGTGACCTTGACGAGGGACTTGACGCGGATGGTCTCGTTTGTCGAAGGTGATGCAGGAGTCACTTCCACTGAGGTACTCAATGGTGGAAGGTGGGGAGTTTATTTCCAAGTTGACTTGGCGAGTGATGGCCTTTTGCACTCGATTTGAGGGACGCCCTTTTTGGATCATCATGTTGCCTATGGCCCATGGATATGGTTCGCACCCGTGGTGCTGGACCGGCGCGACCGCGGGTGGTGGTGGTCCGGGTGGTGGTGGAGGAGTTCCATGTGCCACAGTGCCTGGGGCGGCTCCATAGCCCCTGTTGACCACGTCGCGATTCATCCGAGCCAGGCCCTCGTGGAGTTTGAGGAACTCGCGGCAGTCCTTGAGAAGGTGGCTGGACTTCTTCTTGTCGTCGTGCTTATCGATGTAGAAGTGCACGTTGCATGGCCCGAACAGTTTGTCCTCGATAGATGTTGCGGGTGCCTCTTCGCGAGTGCGACGCTGCCACACTGGCATGGTTTTCCCGGAGTCGCGGTATCCACCTCTACGATAGCCGTTGTTGCGGTTGTCGTCGTGTTTGTCGGTGTAGCCGGCTGCTACCATATTGACATCATCGTGGTCATCATAGATGCGCATTCGACGCTTGCTTCTACGGTCGTGTCTGCGTCTGAGGTCGTCGTCGTCATTGGAGTGGGTGCGGTTTTTCACCGAGTCTTCTTTGTCCGCCCACCGATTTCCATCAGGTGGTCAATTGTTTTGGGCTTCGAGCAGCCCAGCTCCTCCCTAATCTCTAGGCGGCGAACACCACCGTTGAACGCGTCGATTGCGCGATCCTCCGAGATATTTTTTGCGGAGTTCTTGATGATCGACCACCTCTGGATGTACGAGCGCAGCGACTCGCCAGATCTTTGTTGGCAACCTCTTAGTTCTTCGATTGATGCGGTCCTTTTGTAAGTGCCCTTGAAGTTGAGGACGAAGCTGTAGACCAGCTCTTCCCAGCTGCGAATGGATCCACACGGGAGGTTGTTGAGTCGTGCTTCGACTCCCGCCGTGGAGCCTGACGGAGGAGATATGATCCTCTAGCCAGATCTTCGGGTCCTGCAGGCCGTCGAATTTTGGGTTCTCTGATGGGAGTTTAAACCCTTTAGGCATTCGCTTTTTCCTAATGGCTCTGCTGAAGCATCTGGCACCGCAGAGCTCTACGTCTTCGTCTTTCGAGTCAGTCGAACGAGCACGTCTTGCACGCATTTTGTCGACTTTGTGTTGTGTGATGTCATCACGCGCGTCGTAGTCGCGATCGTGCCGCCACGAGCGGTGACATCGAGACAGGTCGTGGCTATCGTTGCTGGACGAGGGCGATGAATAGCGTTTTGCCAGAGCCTTGCTTTCTTTGGCTCCAGTGTTGGCTCCTTGTCGAGGGTGGCCTCGATTATCCCCAAGACCACGATCGTAGATCGGTGCATGGCAGCTCGTGGATCTCCAGCTAGTGGCTGGTTGTTGAGGAGGTACATGGTGGCCGCCGTTACCGCAGCTTGCGGCGTCTTCGGGAGCACGTTGCCACGCGTATCCACCGTCATGGAGCTAAAGTAGAGGACTTTCGCAGCTTCTACATGCTCTTTCTCGGTGAGATGGGCCAGTCGAGATCTTCTCTTGTTGGCCACGTACTTGTTACCTTTGGAGGAGGATCCTTCGTGGGAGGAGAGCCCAGCTCGCCGAAGGCTTGACTCATCCGCCGCCTTTTTACGCGCTTCGAGTTGCACGATTGCATGTAGCTGGCATCTGTATTCCTCCTTCAGCAGCCAATGGTAGCCCATCAGCATGTCCTGCAGGGAGTTGAGGGGCAGAGGATTGCCTTGTAGAGCTTCTCGACAACGGGCCCACTCGTTGTCATTGAGCCTGATCACTACACACTCTCCAGTGTTTTTGTTCACTATGGTCGGCGGTTCTCCTCCCGCTCCATTGTTGATGCGCGCGCCATTGCCACTGTTGGTGGGGCCGCCGTTAGGTATGTCGCTGTTGGGTGGGCCGCTGTTGGGTATGCCACCGTTGGGTGGCCCGTGCCAGATCCAGTGCCAGTGTTTTCACGATTGGCGGTGGTGTCACCCGCGTTGATGATAGCGCACATGAAGTGGTTGGGGAAGCTGTTGCTCCCGCAACTTTCAGATCCGGAGTCGTAGGCTCCATCTTCTATGGCTAGATCACCCAGATCAGATCCCCGACTGCTGTCGCTATCCGTGCTCTTAGTTGTTGCTGAGGCATTGAGCTCACTGTGGGTGCTGATTGGTGGAGGGAACCACGATGCTGGAGAAATTGCTGGTGTCATCGGCTGGTCAGGCATGCAAAGCGTGCCTAACTGGCCCACCTAGAAGTGGAAGCTCCCGATCGCCAAGCTGATCCCGTCGCCCACGAACTCGAAATCTGGGGGAGTGGCCGGCGTGTGGACGGTGAAGTCGAAAGCGACAAAGAGCTGGTGAATTTCCGCTGTTGTGGAGTTGTAGATCGCGGTTGATGGGGCCGAAGAAGCCGCAACATCAGCACTCCCAATTCCCATAGACGGCGCCAATTGACGAGGGTTTAACTCATCAATGCCCATTGTTATGGACTTGGGTTTTGGAGAAGGAGGGAGCGCTGGAGGCATCAATCGGCTAGCAAACAAGGACACATGGACGCATGGTTTACCCAGGTTCTGGCCTCGTAGAGGTCCCTACTCCTACTTGTCTACTCTTGGAATTAAGGAAGGAATCGAAGATTACAGGGGCGTGCAGATGCAATCTAGCGAGAGTTGTGGAAACTAGGGTTGTGATTGTCCTCCTCGCCGCCCCCTCCTAGCCTTTATATAGATAGAATAGGTCTCGGGTACCAGGTCGAGTCAGTTATAGATTAGGGTTTTCCCTTTGAACTTTCTATCTTAAGATTCTTCTTGTCTCGCAAGCAATCGAGAGTCTCTGGGCCACTCGAATTCTTCATTGGGC
Source organism: Avena insularis (assembly GCA_023614405.1). Classification (NCBI taxonomy): domain Eukaryota; kingdom Viridiplantae; phylum Streptophyta; class Magnoliopsida; order Poales; family Poaceae; genus Avena; species Avena insularis. The sequence continues at coordinate 252,282,502 of CM042696.1, forward strand.
TCTAGCAACGCCGTGGGCTTCTGCCGTATCTGGACCGTGTATACCAAACTCGAGTACCTATAGGGTATACCCATGTCAGTATGCATCGGGTAAGAATCAAATAGTGATATTTGATAAACAAGTCATTATTGTTTTGACAATGATGAACCGACTACATGCAAAGAAGCGATGATGGGCCTTGACTCCATAAAATGACTAGAAGTCATAGAATCAGTGATAGAATCCATAGACGAGAAATCAAGTTTCTGAACTTGGAAGACCCTCCGGAAAGGCATGAAGCCTATCGGTCATGTTTGGATCTATAAAGAAATAGACATGGATGTTTAACATCTATGAAATAGTCGACATGTCAGAAAGAAGTTTACGACAATGTTCAAGGAGTTGACTATGACAAGATTTGATCTTTCATAGCGATATTTAGTCTTGATGGATTAATGTAGCAACCACTACATATAATTTGGTGTATGGCAGTTGAACAAACAAAACAATATTCTTCTAATAGAATGGTTACCTAGGACGTGTATAAGACACGGTCCGAAGGGTTTTGTTGATTCAAAGGGTGCTAAAAGGGCATGCAAACATCAATAGTTGAAGTGAGCATAGCGGAGTTGGAATCTTCACCATGATGAAAATATTAAAGGAGTTTAAGTTCATTGGAGACATTGAAGATGCTTGCGTTTGCAAGAAATTAAGTGGGAGCGCTGAGACAAATTTCCAATACATTATGCAGAGTATATATTGTTGATTGGAAATGATGTATCTTTTACTGACACAAGTTAAGAATTTCATAAAAATAGGATTTCGATGAAAACTTTGGCAAAACCGGAATATTTGGCATCAATATCTATATGGATAGATTGAGGCGCTAATATGGTTGTGCCATATGTACATATATGAGATATTAAAAGGGTTCAATATGGAAACAACAAGAAAGGTTCTTGTTGCATGGAAATGATTGTATCAAGATTCAAGTGTTTTAACACTTGGTGAGTAAAATCACATGAATATTTTGATTGATTATACCGTGATATGTATATATATATGGCCTATTGCTCTAAATGTTATGAGCACATACCATAATGATTCATAAGATGATCATTAGACGATAGTAAAGATATTCTTATGGGCTTTGGAAGAACTAAGAATATATCATGTATAAGTGACAAATAGGTAAAGGTAGTTCATTGTAAAGTGTTACATTGATACTATTTTTGTCTCAAGATACAAATTAAATTTATCTCAATTTAGACTATGGGTGGCACAATGTAATGGAAAAGATGTTCCATGATGGATTTGGATGAGTTCCAAAGTTGAGACATTGTGACGGATACCACAACAAAAACCTAAGTATATGACTGCTATAGTAGCAGCAAAGGAGGGCATTTGTGTTAAGTAGTTTGTTATTAAACTAGGTGTGGTTCAAAGTGGGCTAATACTATGGAGATATATTGTATGACAATAATATCAACATATTTTAACCCAAACGAACTAAAGGTCCCACCAAAGGTCCAAATTTATACAATGCCATCTCATTTGAGAATGAGTGATGCGTAGAGACGCAAAGACATGCAAATACACATGGACCTAAAACTGTCAGATCCGGAGATTATGTTAACCACTAGCAATCGCGTATAGGCAACACCAGAAAGCCATAGGTGTTCAATACAGAAAGTTTTCTTTAAACTAGATTATTGACACTAGTGCAAGTCGGAGACTGAAGGGAATATGCCCGAGAGGCAATAATAAAGTGGTTATTATCTTATTCCTTGTTTATGATAAATATTTATTTTGCATGCTATAATTGTATTAATTTGGAAACGTTAATACATGTGTGTTTAATAAACAAAAGGAAAGTTCCTAGTTATGCCTCTCTTATAAACTAGCTCGTTGATTAACAAGATGATCAAGGTTTCCTGATCATGGACATTGGATGTTGTTAATAACAAGGTCACAACATTAGTGGAATGATGTGATGAACATTCATGCAAAGTATAGCATTACGATCAAAGTCACTGTGTTTATATTGTTATAACATCATATGAAGTAATCCTACTCCTTAGACCATGAATCATGTCAATCACTAACACTTGAAGAGTATCTTGATAACATCAAACGTCACACCATGAAAGGGTGATTATAAAGGTGGGTTCGGTTCTATGAGAGTGTTATGTAGAGGATCATGGATCAAGAGTGGGATTTGTCCATCCCGATGACGAATATATATACTCTAGGCCCTCTCGGTGATATCACATTGGTTAGCTTCAAACAAGTGATGAGATCACTAGAATGTTATATCACGGGAACGAGAAAAGAGTGCATGTCAGCAACGAGATCAGACTAGGTATGGAGATACTGATGATAAAAATCTCAGATATGTAATATATCGTGAGACAAAGGTATTTAGTTACGATGTTAAAGGTTCACACAATCACAAGAGTCAGTGTTGAATATGTGGGAGTCAGTACGGATCTCCAGGTCCCGCTGCTGATTATTGATCGTAGAGGGGTGTCAATCATGTATGCATTATTCGTGACCCGTAGGGTGACACACTTAAGGGATACCGACACCATTTGGAGCAAATATGTTTCAGATAAAGATTTAAGAAAGCGCTGGAATTATTTCAATAGACACCGAAACTTTTTCGGGTGAAATTGCTGAAATTGGTTCTCCATGTAATATTGAAATGTTGCAGGGGGTTTTATATGAATGTTTGTTAATTAAAGTAATTAACAAAATTCTGAATAAAATTAATAAAAAGAGTTTTATTAAATGAGAGAGCCTTAAATTTGGAGAAATTTAATGCATTTAAAGTGGAGACTTTAAAAGAGAATGTGAAGGGGCAAATTTATATGGAGGGAGTTACCACCACATGAATGGGGGAGGTGAAGGGACACCCTCCATGGGTGCCGGCCATGGGGCCCCCTCTCAAACCTTCACACTCACACCTCCTCGTGAAGGATCTCTCTCCCCCTCTAGTATTTTCCCCATGATCTCGGATTAGCAAGATACATGTTCTCAGTGGCTTTATCTGGAAAGGAGTTGCTTCTTCCGCTGCTTTGCTGGAGCAAGGGACGGAGGTTGTCAGGTTACCGGACGTGTGTGTGATCACGGATGCACCGCTACTTTGCGGTGCTGGACTTGGTGGTGCTGGACTTGCTGGAGCTGGATCTGATGGACGTGCTGGAGCTGAACCTGCTGGACTTCATTACGATCTTGAGATTGACAAGTGTACGACTACATCATCCACGAGTTCTATCTCGTCAACAAAGCTTTGTTTTCTTCGAGGTTATGTTCTCTATGGATATATGTCCACCTGTTGCTTGTATCTAATAGATAGATCTTGGCGTATAATAATTCCCTTTGTAGGAAATTTTTTGTTTTCTATGCTGCAAACCCAACACGCCCACCACGGTATCCTTGCACCGCCTCGCGTGACGATTTTGGCAGGCATCGAGCTCAGCCACTTCGGGGTGCTGGTGGCACCGCTTCCGCGCGATGCCAAGCTGTATCGCCGGATCAAAGATCGCCACCTCGAACTGCTGGACTAGAAGCAAGCAATGGCCCGATACGTGGCTGCGAGATCCTATTGGCATAGGCTATTCAAGCTAGATCATAGGGCGTTGCTTTCCATCTGCCTCGAACACTAGTGCGAGGTCCAACCAGATGACCACAACGCCGAAGCTAGGGTGCAGTTTTGGGCGGTACCTAGGCGCACAATCAGCACCGCCATCAACGATGCGCTCCGAGGTGATTTCATGAGGGAGGCGAACCGCGTTGGAATCATCGAGATTTTCGATAGCGAAAGCGATGAGGAGAAGTCAGAGGACGGTGGCACGAAGGACAGCGGAAGCGAGATAGTCGATTAGGCTGGTCATAGTGGGGAGTAACTTAGAGTAGTAACATGCATATGTTACTAGTCTAAGTTACTACCTCCATAGTGGAAAATAACATAGGTGTGGTACCATGCAAAGACTCATTTATTGCAATGTAGACTCATTTTGTCATGAAATGTGTGATGTTATTGTAACATAGCTAGTTACCACAACGCTCTCTCTCATCATTTAATTGCATGCCATCTCATCTAAATGCTTAGTTTTCAATACATGTAGGCCTATGTTACTACCCAAGTAACTCCCACTATGACTAGCCTTAGGATTCCCATTTAATCATTCGCTATGTCGCTTTGTTTGCATTTAATTGTTTGCTATGTCGATTGAAAAACGGACCCGTAGGAGCGAGGTGCACAGGCGGTGTGATGTTATAGCAAAGCTGCGATGAGTTCCTGACACAAGGTACAAAATACGGGGAGTAGTAAAATGCAATGAGATGGGGGGAGTAATTTCTAGCGCCCTAGTTATTGTAGCCCCTAATTTCTAGCATCTAGCTTTTCTCTCTGCATGTGGTAGATCACGAATGAAAAAATAAACCAATGGGGAGAGAATTACGGTGCAGTCAAGAGGCTAGATCTAATAACGTTCCCAAGATTTTCTCACCGATTTTCAAGGCCACGTCTTGGTACCAACAAATCAGGCTTTTCTCTCTGCATGTGGTAGAGCGTGTAGGAAAAAAATAAACCAATGGGAGAGAATTACGGTGCAGTTAAGAGGCTAGCTCTAATAACGTTCCCAAGATTTTCTCACCGATTTTCAAGGCCACGTCTTGGTACCAACAAAACAGTCGCAAAAAGAGGGAGTATAGTACTACTACTATCTAGTACATATTTTTTTGAACAGGCAGTACTAGTACTCCATGTAGACATACATGCTATATTGGTTATGCGAGAGGCCGCACAATTACGAAGATAAGCATGCAGGCTTGGTTAGGTAGGCACTTAATACTTGAAGGTCAACTATACCGGTGGTAGTATCTTTCTACTGTCGATGGCTTGTACGAGTACTACTACTAGTAGTATATATGTACTACACTTCCAAAAGCAAGAGTACAAAAGTACCTAGATTGAGCAGTGATGGAGTCTGTCGCAGAGCGATATCCATAGAGAGAGAGAGAGAAGGAAAGATGGAGGTTGTTTGGGCGAGCGCCATATGTATGATAGAGAAAGCCAGGGACGCCCACCCCCAGGTCGACTCTTTGCAGCGCCTCCGTGTCGTGCTGGCACACGCCATGGCACGCACCCATTCTGATGCCACCTTCGCAGCCTGGCTCAAGAAGATGGTGGACGCTTTCCTCACCAACTTCAACATGGTCACAGGCATGGTGGACGACCTCACTGCTCGCCTTCAGGCCATGCATCGTGAAACATACCCAACAGGTACATTTTCCACAATGCATGCTACCAGCAGCGATATCGTTTTCTTCTATGGACTTCATTCATCTAGCCTACCTATAACTGACTTTTAGCCCCAATTTTTGGTCCAGCTGTTCCACCCCAGGTTGTTGCCGCGCTCACCGCTTCCCTAGCTGGTATCTCTAGAGACGACCCGTTTTGTGCATGATACGTCGTAAACGTATCTATAAATTTTGATGCTCCATGCTTGTTTTGTATCAACTATCTTATGTTTGGTCTACAATTTGAGGCATTTTTATACATTTTCTAGAACTAACCTATTGACAAGATGTCGCAGTGCTAGTTGCCTATTTTCTACTATTTTTGATTTCAGAAAAGATAGTAAAGAAATATTATCGGAATTGGACGAAAGAAAAGTCGAAGTTCCTATTTTTCCCGACACGACACCTAAGTCCAAAGCAGAGATGGAGGAGAGCCACGAGGCGGCCACACCATAGGGTGGCGCGGCCCCCCTAGGCACGCTAGGACCTGGTGTGGGCCCCTAAGGTGGCCACCGATCTCGCCTCTTCGCCTATATAAACCCCCCGAGATGAAAACCCTAAAGGGAAGATCAGAAATCCACGAAAAGTTCCATAGCGCTACCGCCACCGAAGAGGAGATTCAGGGGACAGAAGTCTCTATTCTGGCACCCTGCCCGGACGGGGAAGTTCCCTCGGAGCCATCTCCATCGACTCCACCGCCATCACCATCATCGTTGCTGACTCCCATGATGAGGAGGGAGTAGTTCTCTCTCGAGGCTAAGGGTTCTACCAGTAGCTATTTGTTCATCTCTCTCTCTATGTGTGATCTTATTGAGATCATGAACTTTGTAATCTAGTTGAATAAGTAGATCTATTCTGCTACTCAAGTTCTTTAATTAATCTCTGCTTATCCCCACGTGTGTGAAGTTGACAGTGTGCACACCGTGTGGCACTTAGGCTAACGATACAGAAATACTTATCATGAGTATAATTTTAGTTGGATGTCTCTATGAGATTGTGGTGTTTGTTGGAACCATCTAGCGCTCAAGGTGATAGTGAGGGGTTATCTAGATGGGGAATGCGAACTTTAAGGTGTGTTGTTATAGCCCTACATCATCCAACCGGAGAGTAGTTCAGGGTAGAAAAATGAAGAGAAGATATTTATATGAGAGTGTCCACTAGTGAAATTATGATCCATAGGCCTTGTTTCTAAGCATTGAAACACCGTTTACAATCAGTACTGTTACATGTTTGCTTGCTGCCATTCTTATTTCAGATTGCAATTACAACTTATAATCATCCATATTACTTGTATTTCACTATCTCTTCGCCGAATTAGTGCACCTATACACCTAACAAGTGTATTAGGTGTGTTGGGGACACAAGAGACTTCTTGTATCTTGATTGCAGGGTTGCTTGAGAGGGATACCTTTGACCACTTACTCCCTGAGTTCAATAAACCTTGCATTATCCACTTAAGGGAAACTTGTTGTTGTTCTACAAACCTCTACACTTGGAGGCCCAACACTGTCTACACGAATAGAAGCGTGAGTAGACATCAAGATATTTTCTAGCGCCGTTGCCGGGGAGGTAAGGTAAAAGGTACTCACATCCTCTGGATACTAAGCTATCTTCTATTACTGTTGCTGGTGTGTGAGTTCTCAAAGTTATCTCCTTCAGATTCTGCAATTATATGTTTTTGTTTCTTATTTTTTTCACTAGTTAGGCTTAATGGAAAACAACACAAAAATTAGAGAGCTTTATAGTATTAGGACATGAAGTATTTGAAGAGAAAATTAAAAAACCTATGGAACTTTATTTGCATGCTAGTAGCAATGTTATTAGTATGAATTCTTTGAACACTATTATTACTAATGTTATGGAAAAGTCTAAGCTTGTGGAAGCTGGTTTTGATGAGCATGATATTTTTAGTCCCCCAAGCACGGAGGAAAAAATTTACTTTGATGATACTATACCTCCAATATATGATGATTACAATGATGAATATGATATTTTCAGTCCACCTACTATTGAGGAGAAAATTAATTATGATTACAATATCCCTCCTATATTTGATGATTATGGTGATGAGAATAATAATGATAGCTATTTTTTTGAATTTGCTCCCACTACGATTAATAAGAATGACTATGCTTATAGGGAGAGTAATAATTACTTTATGCATGTGGCTCATGATAAGAATGTTTTATGTGATATTTATATTATTAATTTTATTCATGATGCTACTGAAAGTTATTATGAGAGAGGGAAACATGGTTTTATGTATCTCAACAATATTAACTTTCCCCTATTTATGTTGAAATTTTTGAGGTTTCACTTGTTTTGCTTTCCTAAGCTTGGTGTTTTGTGCTTTCATGACTTGTTTCTTTACAAGATAGTTTTTCATAGTCAGTGGGTTAGACTTAAATTTCTTCCATATTTGCTTCTTGATGCTCTCTTTTAGTTCAATTCATATTTCTTATGTGAGCATCATCGAAATTATCATGCCTATCTTAATGGCTATAAAGAAAGAGCTTTTGGGAGACAACCCATTATATTTTTACTTTCAGTTTATTTTTGTTTTGTTGAGTCTTGGAAGTTATTGCCTCTGTAATAACCTCTCCTTATCCTTTTTGTTTGATTTTTGTGCCAATAACTTCTAATGAGAGGGAAGTAAGATATGGGGAAGTTGCTGTCCCGAAACAGATTTCTATGCGTCACTGTAAAAAAATTGTGAAAAATCTCAGTACATCGGATTGAGCTGTAATTTTTTGTCCTTATGACCCAGGTTATTACCCAACTTTCGTTAGTTTTGCACTTTTAGATTTGAGGAACAGAAGAGTTTTGAAAAAATCGCTCTTTACCTGCTGTTCTGTTTTGACAGATTTCTGCCATTATTTGCATTTGCCTCTTAATCAGTTTCTTTTTGGGTTCTCTTGGATCACTTGAGATTTTAAAAGAAATTTCTACATTAGCTTATCTTTTAATGGATGATTTACTTGAGTTTAAACTGAACCTAAAGGATTATTATTTTGAATACACTAATGTTGCTAATGAAAATTGTGTGAAGTTTTGTATGAAGGAAGTTTTCAAGTGTAGGGAGAGAATGATTGATGAGATGAAGTATGGACAAAAGCTCAAGCTTGGGGATGCCACCCGTGTCATCACAAGAAATATTCAAGAATTACAAGCGTCAAAGCTTAGGGATGCCCAAGGCATCCCTTCTTCATAAATAATTGTAGGTCTTGTTTCAAGACACTTTATTTTTATTACCTTATACACAATGTGTTGTTCTTGGAGCATCTTTGTTTTTAGTTTTCTTTTTCTTTCTTTGCTGCAATAAGTTGGTTGGATCCCAACACACTTATTTTGGAGAGAGTGTCAACACCTAGATTTTTAATTCCAGATGTCTGTTATGCCATACATCGCAATCCCAGGATTACCATTTTTGCGAGACATAACAGATTGGATATCACAGTACATCATCCATTACAAACCATAAGAAGGTTTTACACGAATAAAGGATCTCATGATCCAGTCTTAATACAACAAGCAGCAGAATAATTAATAAGCGTAGCTGTGGGTTCCATCTTCAGGGTCACAGGCAATGCTGACTATGGGAGATAGTGCTAGTTGTCATAGCCGTCCTGCTATCCTTCATCTTGGTAGTCCTGTTCATAGTCTGGCCATGAGAATATCCAGGGACAAAGCCATGAGTACTCTTTAAGTACTCTCAAACTATCACTAACAAGTAAAGTAGTTCTAGTAGGAATGCTAAACTCTAAGTTTATTTGGGAAGTTAAGTTTGAAACCTAAGCTGAGTTGAGAGACAAACAAAGATAAAATAAAGTTCTAGAATCACTTAAGTTGGGAAGCTAGTTTCATAGTCACAACCCTGTTGTGGTCAAGTCAAGATTCATCATTCATTTCATAAGTCATTTTGAAAACATCTGACGATGGAATAGTATGGCCACTCCAACTGTCTATAACCGCGGACGCGACTATTCGAATAGTTTGACACTCTGCAGAGGTGGTACACTTTCACCACAAGATTCGATACATCTATCAGGGATAACTCTGAATCATTATATTTAGTATGTAGATAATCAAATATAACCTTTCAATTACACACCCTGCCATGACCATGTGTCATCCTAGGCACTACATAGGTGGACAACATTGAGAGGTAGCCTCAGCTCATACCTCTCCCCCGAGGGAACTCATACTAATGCATATAAACTTCCGGCTAAGCCTTACCCAATTCAGGTAATGTGGTTGTATGGTAAATTTGGAATGGTATCGCATCCGAACCCAACCATCAGTTTTTATAAAAGGGGTAAGGCTCAGGCCTCAACATTTTCATCATCATAAACCATTTGTGTTTCTCAACACATGTCAAAACATCTCAATAGAATGACTCATCGTTCCAAGGTTTTCATAATCATTTTCAACAAGTATTCCGATCTAAAGTGATCAAGTTTTGGATTAACTCTAAAACTACTAAGTTAAGAGTGTTCACTAAGGTAGGATACTAATCTCCAACCTCATGCCATAGAATGACATCTAAGTCTAACTAGATAGGCCAATTTTTATACTTTTTATGATATCTATAAACAAAGTAAAGAACTTTGGTAAAGTAAAGAAACTAAAGCTTGTAAATAAGACTTGGGATGGTATAAGTTAAAGTGTATAACCAAATCATGCTTAAGGCATCTTGCTTAGGTCATCTAGCTTAGTTCTAGCTTACTAACAATAGCTTGCCTTGGGTAGTGCAGTGGTTGAAATTCTCTTCCTCCTCCTCTTGGTAGAACTCCTCCTCCTCGTAAGCTTGGTCGGTCCTACCGTCTATAAATACATACGGAAATACACAATCACCAAACAATACTTAACTAGTCTATTTAGTATTCTAAGGCACACATTGGATGATCTAGTATCGTCACAAACATCACAAGTTTTAATGAACTAGTTTCATTTATTTTATTTGAGAAAAGTAATTTCTACTCACTGAAATTAACTAAGATTTAATATTCTCCAATTAAAATATGGGATCATGTGGACACATGTCATCACCACATATTCTAATACATGGGAATGTGATTTAAAGGTTGGATCACATTTTAATAAGTTTAAGATTAATACTTAATGATTTAAAGTGACTAGAAATGCCTATATAGCATTATTTTGGTACTATTCCAAAGTCACTGCATGCAAACCTTAATATTATTAGATATTTAGATAGGTATGGTTAAATGTGATTTTTGAGAGTTGGAATCAACTCAAAATCTATTATGGTTGATTTTAGAAAAATATTTGAATGTGGAAAATATTCTGTATTTTTAGTTTTACTAGGAGAGTTCTCTAACTCTAAATGATTTAAATCCAACGGGCTTGGATAGAGATTTAAAGTACCTTTCCAACAAAATTGGAATCACTCAATTTGGTTCAGTAGATATTTCTGAAATGATTTTCAAACTAGGGGACAGAACTAAGTTTACTTCTAAAAAGAAAAAGATTCATTTGAATTCAATGGTTCGCGCGGGAAATAAATGGGCTGGCCCAGTTTACTCCACGCAGCACCTAGGCTGGTTTTAAGTGGGGGCCCCACCTGTCAGTGGGACAGGGGTTGCTGAAACGGTATGGGAGGACGGTGGCCGCAGGATTAGATCCTGATCAACGGCTCACGTCTATCGTCCTCACCGGAATAGTTCTCGATGGGGACGAACCCTAGCACGGTCGGTGAGGGTGCAGTGGGGGCATACCGGGGCTCCAACGAGTGCGGCAAGGCGGGCAAATGGACGAGTCGATGATGGCGGTTCTCCTGGTACCGGTGGCGTCCCGGGAGACGGCCTGGATCACTGGTGCCCTTCTCCTCTTTCCGCAGCAGACTCCAGCGAAATTCTGGCGCTACGGGCTGTGGCTTTCTCCGGTGTGGCTCTGGGAGTGCTCTGAGGGGGAGTCTATGGGAATGGTGTGAGGAATTCATGCTGGGAGGCGCTCTATTTATAGTAGGGCATGGGGTGTAGAGAGGCATGGGCGGAGCTCTCCGGTGATGACAGCACAACGAGCTAGAAGCTTGGGCGGTGGGCTAGGACGGTGGGCAGTGCCCTGGTGAGTGTTACAGAGTTGTTGTGCAGTGGATTGTGGTCGGGATAAGTGAGCGGTGCGGTGCGCACGATTTCTCTGTCGATGGCGAGTTTCGTGGTGGCCGGCGGCTACGGGTCACAGTCGGGGAAACGGGCATGTCTGCTAGCTTCCCAGGGCGATGGTGATCATGTTGGTGGGCGGAGAGAGCGAGGCGGGGTCTGGGTGAGCGGGGGGACCGTGCATGCTCTGCGGGCAGCGTCGGCATGGCCGTCACGTTCCGGGCGTAGCGGTTCCTGGCTTCTCCTCGCTCTGTCCTCGAGCTGGGGCTAGCCTGGAGGGGGAGCTAGACCACGAGCGACGCATTGGGCAAGGTTGGCGAGGATGGTGGCATTAGGGGCGCGCTGTCGCCAGTGAGGGTGCGCAAGGTGCTCGGCATTGATGTCCATGACCATTTGGTCGTGGGCACAGTGGCTGGCCAGGCTAGAGAAGGGTAGGGGGTGCACTTGAGAGGTTTTGGTTGCAATGTGGGAGACAAGTTTGGCCAGAACACTGCTCACACTAGTGTTTTTGATTTTTATTTGATCTGTGCACACCAAGTGTTTGACAAAATGGCCGAAAGAATTCAAGTTTGGAATTTTGAAATGAAATTTGGTGGAGTTGTTTGTCACATGCTTGAGCATATCTGGCTGCTTGGGATTTTTAAATGGAGTTCATTTGAGTGGTTTATGGAAAAGTGTGATCTAGACACATACACTTGGTTCAATTTTCAAATGTCATTCAAATTTAGTGTTTTAATGTTTTTCGGAGATCACAAAGTGGGCCTTGGCACATCACTACTTGTACTAGCAAAGGGTGCAAATATCCACAGTTGTCTCTGTTGAAAAATGAGTCCTAGGAACACCCAAAGTGGGCTAGTTGATTAAAATGGCAAAAGTGACCATTTCCATTATTTATTCTTTTTGATTTCTTTTTCTTTTGGATTTACTTGGGGATGATCTAGATGATGTGTAATTAACCTTAGAGTCATTTTACAACCAATAGATCACTCAATGATGGCAATTCAAAACAAATCCTATTTAATGCAACACACATATGCATGCTTAAATATTTAAATGGAAAAAGTTTTTGTTAACCCTAAATTGGATGATTTGCATCTTGATTAACTTTGATTAAAGATTTGGGATGTTACAAACCTTCTCCCCTTAAACAAAATCTCGTCCCGAGATTTACTAAAGAAAACTAGGAACAAAAGAGATCTAGAAACTCTGTCCTAATGTAATCTTCTCGCTCCCAAGTGGCTTCTTCTTCGGTATGGTTGCTCCATTGGATCTTGAGAAACTTGATACTCCGAGTCCTGGTGGTTCTGTAAGCTTCTTCTAAGATATGGATGGGCACTTCACGATACGTCAGATCTTTGTTGATATCAACAGCTCGGTGATCGATGTTCTTGAAAACTTCGGTCTTCTCCGGCACTTCTAAGCATTTGCGAAGTAACGAGATATGGAACACATCATGGATGGCTGACATCTCCTATGGTAGTTCTAGTTGATACGATAGTTCTCCTCGATGGTTTAGAATCTTGAAGGGTCCAATATATCTGGGGGTTAAATTTCCTTTCAGACTAAAACGTTGGGTTCCCTTCAATGGCGACACTTTGAGATACACAAAATCTCCAACAATGGAAGTCAGGTCTCTCCTTCTCTTGTCATCATAACTCTTTTGTCTTCATTGGGCTGTCTTGAGGTGCTCACGGACTTTGTGAACCTTCTCTTCGGCTTCTCGTAGGATGTCGGGTCCAAAAATCTGACTCTCTCCTACTTGCGACCAATTCAAAGGGGTACAACACTTTCTTCCGTATAAGAACACAAATGGGGCCACTTGCAAACTGGCTTGATAACTGTTGTTGTATGAGAATTCGGCGAAAGGCAGACAGTCTTCCCATTTTGATCCATACTCGAGAACACAAGCTCTCAACATATCCTCTAGGGTTTGGTTGACACTTTCAGTCTGTCCATCGGTTTGCGGGTGATAAGCTATGCTGAAATTCAACTTGGTTTCCAATCCTTCTTGGACTTTCTTCCAAAATCTTGAGGTAAATTGGGTTCCTCGATCCGATACTATGGTCTTGGGGGTTCCATGCAAACTGACAATTCTAGCAATGTACAACTCTGCTAGCTTCGAACTCTGGTAGGTTGTCTTGATAGGGATAAAATGAGCTACTTTGGATAGTCTATCAACGATGACCCAGATTGAGTCATTTCCCCTACTAGAAGTAGGCAAACCGGTGATAAAGTCCATTCTGACAAAATCCCATTTCCATTCCGAAATTTGCAATGGTTGCAACAGTCATGTGGGTCTCTGATGTTCCGCTTTGACTCTCTGACAGATATCACACTTGGCGATGTAGCTTCCGATTTCTCTCTTCATATTGTGCCACCAAAATTGCTCCTTCAGATCCTGATACATATTTGTTCCTCCGAGCTGGATAGAATAAAGAGTATCATGAGCTTCTTGCATGATAACTTGCTTCAGCTCTAAATCTACTGGCACATAGATACGTCCTTTGTACCACAAAACTCCTTCTTCGTCTTCGGTGAATCCAGGTACATTTAATGTACCAATACGACACTTGATTCCGTCCATACTTTCATTTCCACTATGGGCTTCCTTGATTTGGCTAATCAATGTGGGTTGAAGTTCAATGCTAGCTAAGAATCCCTTGCTAACTAGCTCAGTTCTAAACTGCTCCAACTCCTCATACAAACTTGGTTCTTCTCCTTGATCATGGTGTTCAACCTACATGGTAATCTACTAAGGGCATCTGCTACCACATTGGCTTTGCCGGGGTGATAGTGAATGTCAAGGTCATAATCCTTGATTAACTCTATCCATCTCCTTTGCCTCATATTCAGCTCCTTCTGAGTGAAAATATACTTCAAGCTCTTTTGATCTGAATAAATCTCACAGCAATTACCCATAAAGGTAATGACGCCATGTATTCAACGCTAGAACTACAACTGCTAATTCTAGATCATGGGTAGGATAGTTCTGCTCATGCTTCTTCAGTTGTCTTAACAAATATGCTATGATTTTGCCTTCTTGCATCAATACACATCTGAGACCAATCTTGGATGCATCACAATACACATCAAATGGCTTCTTGATATCTGGCATGATCAATATTGGGGCTGAAATCAATCTCTTATTAAACTCTTCGAAACTGGCTTTAGATTTGTCGGTCCATTCAAACTTATTGTCCTTCTTCAACAGTTGGGTCATGGGTCTTGCGATGCTCGAAAATCCTTCAACGAACTTGAGTTTGAGTGGTTGGGGCTTCCCATTCTTCAACATCTCTGATTTTTGCGGGATCAGCGGCGACTTCTCCGGCTGACACAATATGTCCTAGGAATCCTACTTCCTTCAGCCAAAACACACATTTGCTAAACTTGGCATACAACCGATGCTCTCTCAAGGTTTCAAGGATGATTCTTAGATGTTGCTCATGCTCTTCTTCTAACTTGGAGTAGATACGGATATCGTCGATAAACACAACGACAAACTTATCCAAAAAATTCATAAAGATCTTATTCATCAGATTCATGAAATAAGCGGGGGCATTGGTTAATCCAAAAGACATGACCGTATACTCGTATAATCCATAACGGGTAGTAAAGGCGTTCTTTGGAATATCCATCTCATGAATCTTAAGTTGGTGATAACCAGTCCTAAGACCGATCTTAGAGAACACGCTGGCACCACTCAACTGATCAAATATATCCTCGATCTTTGGTAGTGGGTACTTGTTTTTGATGGTGACATCATTCAGCTTCCGGTAATCTGTGCACAAACGGTTGCCTCCATCTTTCCTGTCGACGAACAGAACTGGTGATCTCCATGGCGATGTGCTTGGTTGAATCAAACTTGTTGCTAACATAGCATCCAACTGCTTCTTCAACTCTACTAACTCTGAGGGGTTCGTGCTATAGGGTCTCTAGACTATGGGTCCAGTTCCGGGGATTAGTTCAATAGTGAACTCAATATCCCGATCTAGGGCCATACCGGGCAATTCTTCTGGGAATACGTCGGGGTATTCACATGCTACTCTGACTTGGTCTATGGTGGGTAGGCTTAGACTCTTGTTGCACTTGAATTGACGAGGTAAGGTTTCAGATACATGCTCTACTGATACTCCAGAGCTACTGGTCATGGTGATGGCTTTCTTAGCACAGTCTATCAATCCTTTATGTTTCGACATCCAATCCATTCCTAGTACTACTTCCAAACCTTTGGTTCCAAGTAATATTAGATTAGCATAAAAATCTATCCCATGTATTCTGATAGGCACAACTTTCCAAATTTTTCTAGCTTTTGTAGTTGAACCGGGGATTTGAACTATCATGACATGCTTCGAGTTGGTTGGGTGAATCTTACTAGTGCATGAAAATTCTTTGGTGACAAATGAGTGTGATGCTCCAGAATCAAACAACACTCTTGCTAATACTGAGTTAACAGAAAACATACTCAGCACGACATCTGGCGCTTCCTGGGCTTCTTCGGCGTTCATGTGGAAGAGACGGCCATTGCGGTTGTGAGGGTTCCCTAGGGCGAATCTTCTTCCTGGCTGAACACGACGCTGTTGTTGAGCTGGGGCATTCACATTGGCAGTGGCGACAATATTCTTGGGACACTCGTTGGAGTAGTGACCCTTAACTCCACACTCAAAACAAGTAATCCAAGACTTGTCTTTGGATGCAACAGGCACAACATTGCTTCCTGTTCTAGGTGCAGTATTGTTGTTGTTGTGGTTGGACTTGGGCGGCGCACGGTTGAAGTTGTTGGAGTTGCCGGGGTTGTTGTTGTTGTGATTTCCACTAGACTTCACATTTCCTCCACTACGGTTGGGGTAGCTTGGACGGGACATTGGGGGTCGATTGTTTCTTGGGGCATATCCTGCAGAAGGGTTGGGACGATACTTCTGAATATGGTTGGATCCACTTGGTGCATCATTCTACGCTTGCGGTTGTCATTGGCTTGGTTGATCTTTCCTTCCATCTGGATGGCAAAGTTGACTAGCTCTTCAAGATCATCAAAACGGATGTTGATTAACACCGTTTGCATCTCATCATGAAATCCATTCAGGAATCTCTCCTTCTCCTTGGCTTCTGTGTTGATCTCATCAGGTGCATACCTAGCAAGTGACATGAATCTGTCACGGTACTCTACTACAGTCATTCTGCCCTGCTTTAGCTCTCTGAATTCATCTCTCATGCGGGTGACTAATCCCTGCGGCAGATGGGTGCGGCTGAACTTGGTCTTGAAATCTTCCCATGTCATCACTTGACCGTGGTTCACTGTGCGGGTGTTGTTCCACCATGCTCTTGCATCTCCTGCCAGGTAATGAGTGGCAAATAGAACTTGCTCATTGGGGTTCACTCTTGCGACTTCTAGGTTATTCTCCATGGTCTGTAACCAGTCATCTGCATCTAGTGGGTTCTCTGAATGGCTGAAGATAGGGGGATTGGTGTTCTGGAAGTTTTTAAGCTTGGAGCCTGGATGATCCTGATTTCCATGGCCTTGATTGTTTTGGGCCATCTGGGCAATCTGCTACAGGGTTGCTAGGTTAACTTGGCACTCTGCTCTATAAGCTTCACGGTCGGCAACTAGCATCTGCATAATCTGCAGCATCGGGTCTTGCGATGAGCTGCTCCCTCCGAGGTTTCCACGAGTTATCTGAAGATCGAGATAGATAAAGGGGTAAGAGGGAAAGTTCTAAGGTTCATGGTTTTGTTTTTCAAAGCTAAAACTTTGATTTTAACTCAAATTTTGCAACTAATTTCTTTTCATTCATTCAAGCAAGGCACACGATACAAACACACATACACACAACAACATAAAAGGAAAATAGATGGTTTTAAGAACCATTCTATGAGCTACGATACAATGGGACCGATACATCTCACTCCTACGATAGTGCTCTAGTGCATCTACTCATCGTCGATGAAGTCGGAGTCATCATCGTCGGTTTAGAAGTCCATGGCATCATCCTCCAGATAGTCATCATCATTGCTGAGGTAGGAGTCAATATCCCCTTGGATATCTTCACCTTCCTCTTCTTCTTCTTTTGGTGCAATCTGAGCTTCTTGCTCCTTGATGGTTTTCTCGAGTTCGGCCACCTTCTTGCGAAGACGGTCGATGGTACGATTCTTCTTTGCATGTTGACGACGAAGTGATTGGCGATCCTTGACAAGCAGTGAGAAAGTCTGGGCCTTCTGGGCGGCAATGGCGAGGTTGTGGTTGGCGAACTCTCTAGCATTGTCCAATTCCTTCTGTCTGTCGTACAGTAGGAAATCGAGGTTCTCCACTTGACGCTTCAACTCCGGGTGACTTGGCATCTCTAGCGGCATTCCCATAGAATCACGCCTTCCATAGTGGGCAAAGCGGGTTCCTTGGATCAAGTTGACATTCTGTGCGCAAAGGCGAGCGAGAGATTCATGCATTGCCCTGGCTAATCCATCTAGCCAGTTGTTCTCTCTCACGGAGAACTGAATCCTCCCGGATGTAGGTGCCTCCATCTTGCCTCGAAGATCAGCAGTCACTAGCCATTGTAAATCTCCTCCTAGGGGTCCAGGAAGTTGAGCTCCAAGGAATTCCGGATGCGGATGCTCCAAATACTCAAATAGTGCATCAAGATCCCTCTCGAAGATCAGTTGGCCTCCATTGCCCAACTGGTAGAACTTGTTGTATTGAGCTTCCATCTATAAGAATTTAGGATGAGAAAGTTAGTGAAGTGATCAAGTGTGTCAAGATTTTATATAGTAATGTAAGAATTTTGAAGAACATGTATTTTTTTGAGAGAAAGAATCCCAAGGATAAGAGGGGAAATATGTTTTCATAAATACTCACTTTTTTGTTTTTGAAACTAAGTTTTTGTTTGGACGTCCATTCTAACTAGGGTCTCCTATGGTCAGGATGGCTCTGATACCAACATGTCAACACTCGGATTTTTAATCCCACATGCCTGTTCTGCCATACATCACAATCCCATGATTACCATTTTTGCGAGACATAACAGATTGGATATCACAGTACATCATCCATTACAAACCATAATAAGGTTTTACGCGAATAAAGGATCTAATGATCCAGTCTTAATACAACAAGCAGCGGAATAATTAATAAGCGTAGCGGTGGGTTCCATCTTCAGGGTCACAGGCAATGCTGACGATGGGAGATAGTCCTAGTTGTCATAGCTGTCCTACTATCCTTCATCTTGGTAGTCCTCTTCATAGTCTGGCCATGAGAATAGTCAGGGACAAAGCCATGAGTACTCTTTAAGTACTCGCAAACTATCACTAACAAGTAAAGTAGTTCTAGTAGGAATGCTAAACTCTAATAAGTTTATTTGGGAAGTTAAGTTTGAAACCTAAGCTGAGTTGAGAGACAAAGAAAGATAAAATAAAGTTCTAGAATCACTTAAGTTGGGAAGCTAGTTTCATAGTAACAACCCTGTTGCGGTCAAGTCAAGATTCATCATTCATTTCATAAGTCATTTTGAAAACATCTGACGACGGAACAGTATGGCCACTCCAACTGTCTATAACCGCGGACGCGGCTAATCGAATAGTTTGACACTCTATAGAGGTGGTACACTTTCACCACAAGATTTGATACATCTGTCAGGGATAACCCTAAATCATCATATTTAGTATGCAGATAATCAAACATAACCTTTCAATTACACACCCTAGTATAAGTACCTCTCCTATGAGCTTGGCCTCCCAGCCATGACCATCTGTCATCCTGGGCACTTCATAGGTGGACAACATTGATATGTAGCCTCAGTTCAGACCTCTCCCGCGAGGGAACTCATACTAATGCATATAAACTTCCGTCTAAGCCTTACCCAATTCAGGTAATGTGGTTGTACGGTAAATTTGGAATGGTATCGCATCCGAACCCAACCATCAGTTTTTATAAAAGGGCTAAGGCTCATGCCTCAACATTTTCATCATCATAAACCATTTGTGTTTCTTAACACATGTCAAAACATTTCAATAGAATGACTCATCATTCCAAGGTTTTCATAATTATTTTCACCAAGTATTCCCATCTAAAGTGATCAAGTTTTGGATTAGCTCTAAACTACTAAGTTAAGAGTGTTCACTAAGGTAGGATACTAATCTCCAATCTCATGCCATAGAATGACATCTAAGTCTAACTAGATAGGCCAAGTTTTATACTTTGATGGTATCTATAAACAAAGTAAAGAACTTTGGTAAAGTAAAGAAAGTAAAGCTTGTAAATAAGACTTGGGATGGTATAAGTTAAAGTGTATAACCAAAGCATGCTTACGACATCTTGCTTAGGTCATCTATCTTAGTTCTAGCTTGTTAACAATAGCTTGCCTTGGGTAGTGCAGTGGTCGAAATTCTCTTCCTCCTCCTCTTGGTAGAACTGCTCCTCCTCGTAAGGATGGTCGGTCCTACCGTCTATAAATACATACGGAAATACACAATCACCAAACAATACTTAACTAGTCTATTTAGTATTCTAAGGCACACATTGGATGATCTAGAATCATCACAAACATCAGAAGTTTTAATGAACTAGTTTCATTTATTTTATTTGAGAAAAGTAATTTCTACTCACTGAAATTAACTAAGATTTAATATTCTCTAATTAAAATATGGGATCATGTGGACACATGTCATCACCACATATTCTAATACATGGGAATGTGATTTAAAGGTTGGATCACATTTTAATAAGTTTAAGATTAATACTTAATGATTTAAAGTGACTAGAAATGCCTATATAGCATTATTTTGGTACTAGTCCAAAGTCACTACATGCAAACCATAATATTATTACATATTCAGATAGGTATGGTTAAACTCAAAAGCTATTATGGTTGATTTTAGAAAAATATTTGAATATGGAAAAGCTTCTATCTTGTTATTTTCACTAGGAGAGATCTCTAACTATAAATGATTTAAATCCAACGGGCTTGGATAGATATTTAAAGTACCTTTCCAACAAAATTTGAATCACTCAATTTTGTTTAGTAGATCTTTCTGAAATGATTTTCAAACTAGGGGATAGAACTAAGTTTACTTCTAAAAAGAAAAAGATTCATTTGAATTCAATGGGAAATAAATGGAAATAAATGGGCGCCATTTACTCCACGCGGCCTTGGGATGGTTTTAAGTGGGGTCCCTACCTGTCAGTGGGAGGACGGTGGCTGTAGGATTAGATCCTGATCAACGGCTCACGTCTATCGTCCTAGCCGGAACAATTGTCGATGGAGACGAACCCTAGCACGGTCGGTGAGGGTGCAGTGGGGGCGTACCGGGGCTCCAGCGAGTGCGGCGAGGCGGGTGATGACCCACAAGTATAGGGGGTGTATCGCAGTATTTTCAAGGGAAGTGAAACCCAATTTATTGATTCGATAGAAGCGGAGCCAAAGAATGTTTATAAGCCTTAACAACTGAGTTGTCAATTCAGCTGCACCTGGAAACAATCTTGCTCACAGCAGTTTATCAGTAGCAACAGTTTTGTAGTAGGAATAGCAAAGTAGCAGCAGTAGTAAAGCAAAGACAGCAATAACAATAGCAGTAAACAGTGGGATTCGAGTGTGGTAGGCATAGGGATGGATGGACCGGCGTTGCATGGACAAGACAATTCACATAGCAATCAGAACATAGGGCAATTGCAGATAAATAAGATAAAGCATCCAAGTACTAGATAATCCTAGGCATGTGTTCCATATATAGTCATACGTGCTCGCAATGAGAATTTGCACAATATCTTTTGTCCTGCCAGCCCGTTTGCAACGGGGCCTCAAGGGAACTACTGGCAATTAAGGTGCTCCTTTTAATAGTGCACCGGAGCAAAGCATTAACACTCCGTGAACACATGTGATCCTCACATCAAAGCCATTCCCTCCGGTTATCCCGATTTCTGTCACTTCGGGGCCATTTGTTCCGGATAACAACGTGTGTATACAACTTGCAGATAAGACCATAAACAATACAGTCTTAATGAATCAATAACATGTTCAGATCTGAAATCATGGCACTCGGGCCCTAGTGACAAGCATTAAGCATAATAAGTCGCAACAAAGTCATAAAGCACTAATAGAAGATATTAGGCACCATGCCCCAACAATCTGATGCCATTACATGAACGATCTCATCCAATCCCTACCATCCCCATAGCCTACATCGGGGGATTACCTACTCATAGATGGGGGAAACATGGATGGTCGATGGAGAAGCGATGGTGATGATGATGGCGATGATCTCCTCCAATTCCCCGTCCCGGCAGGGTGCCAGGACGGAGTTTCTAGTGCTGTTTCGAGGAATCTGGTGGTGGCGGCGGAGCGGAACTCCTTCTGGAAAAACGTCGAGCCCCCCGGAGTTTTAGGTCAGAAGACTTCTTATAATCGAAGAGGGAGACCGAGGGGGTGCCTGGGGGGCCCACACCACCCCCTGGCGCGGCCTGGCCTAGCCCGCACCACCAGGTGGTGTGGCCACCCCTGGCTCTTCTCCGTCTCGTATTCTGGCTCCTGGAGTCTTCGGGTGAAATAGGATTTTTGGCATATTTTCCGGGATTTTTCCTGATAGTTGATTTTCTGCACAAAAAGTAGACTCCAAGGCAATTCTGCTAAAAACAGTGTCAGTCCGCATTAGTTGCATCCAAATCACACAAGTTTAGAGGAGAAACAATAGCAAAAGTGTTCGGGAAAGTAGATACGTTTTGGACGTATCAACTCCCCCCAAGCTTAGCTTATTGCTTGTCCTTAAGCAATTTAGTTGAAAACTGAGTGCGGAGAAAGAACTTTCACGAACACATTTGCTCCATATGATGTAAATATTCTCAGCAATGTGATCAACTACTTAGACAGTTCATAATAAAGAGTATGCAACTAAGTTTACTTAATAGGCATTGCAAGCTATGAAGAGATTCCAACTCAAAAATAATAAGTAGCATGAAGCATAAACATAAGCAACATTACAATGCTCATAAAAAGGTATAATAGAGTGGTATCTCGCTTGCCTTTGATTATGAATGCCAAGGCACCTCTGAAGTTCAAGTGATGACTAGAAGTAAAGATATCAAAGATACAAGCATCAAAGTCATAACATAAATAATCAAGTAATCGGATAAGCACAAAGAATGACAAATATGCTCTCAAGAAGTTGCTCAAAGAATATGTGGAGACTCAATAAGTAAATGAAAAGGTTTTGAATAATTTTGAAAGGCTTCCAAATGCTGAAAGTATGGTACTCATTAGCTTTGAGCTCTCCTTGCCCCTATCACAAGCATCTTTAATGTGGTTAAGGTGAAAGTGAGGTCCAATCTGAGTTATATGCTTGACAGACTATAAACTGAAAATCCCATGTCCCTTGAGTACGAGGGTCGCTCCTCATGCTACTCAACTTTAGTTACCGGTAAGTTCTTGTCATCGTAAATATGTGCGTATCATAGAGAACCGCCAACAGGGTACCCCTTGCCCGATGATACGGAAGAATCCCCATATCAAAATGACAAGGCAAGCAAACAATGAGTATCTCAGCAATCTTCTTATTTACCATGGGAAAATGGTGCCTTTTTCTCTCTTTCCTCTTTTCATAAGTCTCTTTTTTTTCTTTTTCTCAATAGTTATCTCTCTCTTTTTTTATAAGAAGAATGCTTCATAGATATCATTATGGTTATGCTGCAGGTTTCCACCATGTCATCATGGATTAGACCCAATGACCTGTGCGTTTCTCTAACACACATACATAACTCCATGGACTTACAAGCTCCCCTTTTATTTCACACCGACGACATCTGCAAAAAAAGAGCATGGTATCAACTGGGTATATATTTACAAATGTTGAAAGCATTCCCCGTGACAGCACGGTTCTACTAATCCCTAGCCTATAATTTGCAAGCATATAACTTTCAGGGACAGTCACAATGGTTCAGGTTTATTAAGTGCGGAAAATAAAGTGTGCCTTCAAGTTCGTGAGAGCTTTACTAACTAACTTTCTCATAACAAGCAAACATTTTATTCGGAAGAAAACAAGGCATATTGAATATGCACGGAAATAGCAAATGATGCTAATAGGTAGGTATGGTGGACACTTTGGAAATATTTGGTTCAGGGAGTTGGAAACATGAGTAAAACACTAAGTGGAAGTGAAGGCTAGCAATAGTAAGCGAGCGACAAATGAGAGAGCAATAGCTATCATAATCATGCTTGCAACAAAACAGGGCTACTCATGGCATGAAAGTGATTCAAGATCCTCAAGGAAAAATAATTCATCGAGGCTTAACTGATTATTACAGTCATGTGCATGCGTGAGCATGTGCCAAGTCAATTCAAATGAAACATTCAGAGGAGGATACCACGGTGTCATACCAATTTATGAATAGAGCAATGCAAGCAAACATTCATAAGACATGCTACAAACTATTAGCGAGCTGGAGCTAATCATAAGAAAGCAAGAACTACTAAGCATCCAAAGATAACATACACCCCACATGAACGGACTAAGCATTCCCACAGTGATGAGTATATGTACAAAAATGGAAAAAAATAGAGTTCGTTACTAGCCTCTTACCACGCCTCAAGTTGTCATTAATCCTCATTATTGCTCTTCACTTGTGTGGCTTGAATAATAATATGAAACCAATATTCCACTGAGGACTACTGAACCCTGTAGCAAACTCACAAAACCAAAGAACAACGACAAATATTTTTGTTGTTTTCGACTTTAAAACAAGAACCAAAAAGGAAAAACAAGCAAAGCAAAATCTTTTTGGGGTTTTCGAATAGTTCAAACAAAGCAAAAAGGAAAAAACAAACCAAGGCAAAAAGAAGAAGCAAACCAAAGAGAAACAACAGAAATATTTTTCGTCTTTTTGTGTTTTAGAAAGCAAAAGTAAAGAAAGAACGAAAACTAAAAAGAGAATGAAACATGAATATACAAAGTACCGACGCAAAATGATATGGAGATGAGTGCGGTGCCGGCGTACCTCCCCCCAAGCTTAGGCTTTTGGACTAAGTGGGTATCAATCCCAAGCTGGCCAGGATGAAGTGTCACCGTGGTACGACGAAAAGGTCCCCTCGTCCTGGTGAGAGCTCGAGTACATCCCTCCGTAATGTGCAGAGTAATCATAGGAGGGCACATCCTCCTGGTGTTGCTCGTGGAAACCCAGCAAGCGAAGCTGCTCGTCCACCCCCTCCTTGGAGCGCGACCACGGTCTCCTGTGAACACTAAACAAAGAAGGCTGTGGCAAAGGGATCTCCCTCTCATCCCCGTCAGTGAAAAGCATCCTATATACTAGACTGTCCAAATCAGAAGTAGCAGTAACAAAGTGATGGGTTTTCATAGCAATAAGGTCAAGCCTCTGGGGTGCCAATATAGCATCATTGGGATCCACTAAAAGACCTAATGCACTGACTATACGCGAGGCAATGATGCCCCCATAGATAGGCCCCCTAGCAGCTAGGCGGCGAGCAATCACGAGCCAAGATTGTACCGAGTATCATTATTAAGCGCAGCAGCAAGGAATGCCAAATGATAGTTGGAGATATTACATGTGTTCTCCTGACCCAGTACACTAGTAGCAAGATAATATGCAAAGTATCTAAGAGCGGGGAATTCGATATTTCTTATCTTTCCGCGTTGTGCCACGCGGTCATCATCATTGGTCACCCCTCGGTAAAGCTCCAACAAATCAGCGGGTCGTCCTTGAATTTTCTTCACGGTGCCTGTCATACGTACACCTACAATACTGCAAAATATCTCCAAAGGCATGGTGAAGGGCAGATTATAAATTTTGAAAGAGACAGTCGACTGATAGGATGTGTTAGTAAACGTGAAGCTCTCAATGAAGGTTTTAGTGAGCATAGCATATTTCTCACTCTCATCTTGCATATAAGAGGTCAAACCAACCCTCTCAATCAGTAGCAAGAAATCATCAAGAATACCTGGAGGTTGTAGGAAAGTAAAACAAGGAAAAGTGAATGGGTGAGCATCCCCATCATCCCTTTCATTACCAATACGAGTTGCAATGAGATCTTCATTGTATGATGGACTAAACTGAGAGGCCGATCTTGAGGGCCTCGTCCTCCTAGGTGCATCACTCTCAAATTCTCTCCAAAGGTATGGATGTTCATGCTTGGTATTCTGAAATTTAAAAACCTATTAAACAAGTGATTGCAAAGTAAATATAATCAAGGATTCTACTCATAGGGACTTGTAAGAGGCCTAAACATGCATAAAAACTATATCTCTAAGCATCAAACAAGCTTACAAGCTCTCATAACCTGTCACCTATAGCGGAAAAATACTCAAGATATAATCCACCAAACACAAATCTACTTGGACAAGGAGAGGAGTCACATACCAGGGAACAGTTGCTCCAAATTTCAGCAAGAAAGATGGGATGAGCAAGGAGATCGAAAAAATCAAGAGCAAGCACAGCAAGAACACGATTTTGAGCAATGAACTGGAGCTTACTCGGGAGAGAGAAGAAAGTGGCAGGTGAGAGAGTTAGTGGGGAGCCAGGGTGGCTCACACCAGGGCATGGCGCCACCCAGGGCAGGCCGCGCCACCAGGTGGTGTGCCTGCCTGGTGGGTCCCCCTGGTACCTCCCAGGTACTCCTCTGCCCCTTTTTTCATGTAAAAATTTAATATGAATTTTCTAGAATTTTTCGAGACACTTTATTTTTGGGCACTTTCAGGCATAGAAGAATGATTTTCTGACAGACAGATTTTTTTTGGAAACATGATGCAAGGAGAAAACAAAGCTAGAACTACAGAAGTTCTAAGACACTCTAACATGCAAGCAACTAACAACAAAAAGAAAACTAAACGCTAACAAAAACTACGATGGATAGAATAGAAGTAAACAGAGATAATCATAGTGAAAACATTGCTTTGTTCAATGAAATCCTTTTGTTAACAAGGTTGATCAGGTATTGTTACCAAACCAATTCCATATGAGACAAAACTTTGTATTCCACTAATGATTATGTTACCTCAACCTTGATATCAATGGTCCCAATCATAATAGTTTCAAATTTTTCACTTGGTATGGGACAATATATTTCTCCAACTTGAATGCCCTCAACATGTTCAATTGAATTCAAACCATAAGTCCTTTCAATCTTCTTGGGGAAATAGACAGTATGTTCCTTGTCATTAACATTGAAAGTCACCTTTCCTTGATTACAGTTAATAACAGCTCCTGCAGTATTAAGAAAAAGGTCTCCCAAGAATAATAGACATATTATCATCTTCAGGCATTTCAAGCACAACAAAATCAGTTAATATCAAGCAATTATGAGCCACTTGAACAGGTACATCCTCACATATACCAACAGGAATAGTGGTAGATTTAACAGCCATTTGCAAAGATATATCAGTTGGTATTAATTTTTCTAGTTGAAGCCTCTTATAGAGAGAGAAAGGCATAACACAAATTCTAGCTCCCAAATCACACAAAGCAGTTCTAACATAACTGTTCTTAATAGAGCAAGGGATAGTTGGAATCCCTGGGTCTCCAAGTTTCTTAGGAACCTTACCATTAAAGGAATAATTAGCAAGCAAAGTAGAAATTTCTTCATTAGGGATGTTCCTTTTATTCGACACAATATCCTTCATATACTTTGAGTAAGGAGGCAATTTAATAGCATCAGTCAAAGGAATTTGCAGGAATAAAGGTTTCATCCACTCACAAAACTTATTATAGTGTTCATCTTCCTTTGATTTGTGTTTCTTATCAGGAAAAGGCATAGGTTTTTGGACCCAAGGTTCTCTTTCACTACCATGTTTCTTAGCAATAAAATCTTCTTTGGTGTATTTAGTATTCTTAGTGTGCTTTTCAGGTTCTTCTTCAACTTTTTCTTCATTAGGAACTTCATTTTCTTCATTACCACTTTCAGTTTCAGCACCAAAGGTAGATATACTATTAGGATCTATAGCAGGTTCAGAGGGTTCTACAACAGTTTTATGTTTCTTTTTCCTTTTCTTACGAGTAGAACCACTAATTTTAGCTTGTTGAGAATCCTGCTCAATTCTTTTGGGATGCCCCTCAGGATATAGAGGATCCTGGGTAGCAGCTCCACTTCTAGTTCTAATTTCATAAGCATGTTTTTCTTTAGTAGCATTAACAAGCAAGTCGTTTTGCACTTTAACAAGTTGATCTATTTGAGTTTGAACCATTTGAAAGTGTTTAACAATCATTTTAACATCATTAGAGGTTCTTTCCACAATATCTTTCAACTCAACAATAGCTCTAGTGTTTTCCATTAGATGATTTTGCACCCTTCTATTAAAATTATCTTGCTTAACAATAAAGATATCGAATTCTTCTAAGCATTGATCAGGAGGTTTAGATTAAGGGATATCACCTTCATCAAAGTGTTGGAGAGAGTGTACCTCCATAGTGGATGAGTAGGGGATAGGCTTACATAATTCTTCTATAGGAGGTAAATTATTGACATCTGCAGCTTTAATTCCCTTCTCCTTAAGACATTTCTTAGCTTCCTTCATCACTTCATCATTTAATTCAATAATTCCCCTCTTCTTTGATGTTGGAATAGGATCCAGAATAGTAGGTTCAGGTACAATTACTTCAGGGATAGCTTGTTTAGGAGGAGTCCAATCTTCATAGTTCTTACTTATTTTAGCCATTAATTCTTCAGGTTCCTTAGGAGTCCTATTCCTGAAAACACAATCAACACAACTATCTAGGTATGTCCTAGATTCTTCGGTTAGTCCATTATAAAATATATCAAGAAGCTCATTCTTAGGTAATGGACTTCCAGCCTGTGCATGAATCAAAGCACAAAACCTTGCCCAAGATTCGGGCAATACCTCTTTTTCTCCCTATTTAAAATCAAAAAGTTCCTACAAAATAGCATGTCTAGCACTAGGAGGAAAATATTTCTGCAGGAAAGTACTAATCAAGCACTCAGGGCTATCAATAGATCTAGGAGGTAAATTACTAAACCAAGTTTTAGCTTCTCCTTTCAGTGAAAAGGGGAAAATCTTAGCAACAAAGTAAGTACGCATCTTAATATCATCAGAAAACAAGCCACTCATGGTAGAAAGTTCATTCATATGAGCTACCGCACATTCATTCTTAGTCCCGCAAAAAGGTTCTTTCTCAACAATAGCTATGTAAGATAGATCGAGAGAGAAATCATAATCTTCATCTATAATGTTTATGGGGGAAGCAGCAAACTTAGCAATAGGAGACAATTTGGGTCTAACAGTACGCCTCTCAAGGAGACTCTTAGCAGCGCTCCTATCATGGGTGTTTTTACATTCTTTAATAAATTCATCGGTCATCTCAACATAACCATCTTCAATATCATAACTCTCACTAGACTCAGGTGAACTGACATGTGTAGTAGTGTCTTCATTAGGAGTTTTAGTATTTCCAGCTATAGTTCTAGCAATCGTAGCATCTAGGAAATGACCTAATGAACCACTCTTATCAAGCACAGTAGAAGCAGCATCATAAGCATCAGAATTTTCAGATTCAGTAGTAGCAGCAGTGTGTGTAGCATGTGTATGTGGTGGTGTAACCATCTTACTTATAACAGATGGTGAATCAAGAGCAGCAGAGGTGTTCAAAACCGTACCTCTTCTTGTAGTGGATGGTAAAATAGGAAACTTGCCATCACGAGACTTACCCATGATGGATGGATAGCAGCGAACAATAGAGAATCCAAGTGAACTTAATAAATAAAGCTATGCTCCCTGACAACGGTGCCAGAAAATAGTCTTGATGACCCACAAGTATAGGGGGTGTATCGTAGTATTTTCGAAGGAAGTGAAACCCAATTTATTGTTTCGACACAAGGGGAACCAAAGAATATTTATAAGCCTTAACAATTGAGTTGTCAATTCAGCTGCACCTGGAAACAATCTTGCTCACAGCAGTTTATCAGTAGCAACAGTTTTGTAGTAGGAATACCAAAGTAGCAGCAATAGTAAAGTAAAGACAACAGTAACAATAGCAGTAAACAGTGGGATTCCAGTGCGGCAGGCATAGGGATGGATGGACGAGTGTTACATGGACAAGACAATTCACATAGCAATCAGAACATAGGGCAATTGCAGATAAATAAGATAAAGCATCCAAGTACTAGATAATCCTAGGCATGTGTTCCATATATAGTCATACGTGCTCGCAATGAGAACTTGCACAACATCTTTTGTCCTGCCAGCCCGTTTGCAGCGGGGCCTCAAGGGAAATACTGGCAATTAAGGAGCTCCTTTTAATAGAGCACCAGAGTAAAGCATTAACACTCCGTGAACACATCTGATCCTCACATCAAAGCCATTCCCTCCGGTTATCCCGATTTCTGTCACTTTAGGGCCATTGGTTCCGGACAACAACGTGTGTATACAACTTGCAGATAAGACCATAAACAATACTATCATAATGAATCAATAACATGATCAGATCTGAAATCATGGCACTCGGGCCCTAGTGACAAGCATTGAACATAACAAGTCGCAACAAAGTCATAAAGCACTAATAAAAGATACTAGGCACCATGCCCTAACAATCTGATGCCATTACATGAACGATCTCATCCAATCCCTACAATCCCCATAGCCTACAGTGGGGGATTACTCACTCATAGATGGGGGAAACATGGATGGTTGATGGAGAAGCGATGGTGATGATGATGGCGATGATCTCCTCCAATTCCCCGTCCCGGCAGGGTGCCAGAACGGAGTTTCTGGTGCTATTTCGTGGAATCTGGTGGTGGCGGCGGAGCGGAACTCCTTCTGAAAAACGTCGAACCCCCCGGAGTTTTTAGGTCAGAAGGCTTCTTATAGGCGAAGAGGGAGACCGAGGGGTGCCTGGGAGGCCCACACCACCCCCTGGCGTGGCCTGGCCTGGCCCGTGCCACCAGGTGGTGTGGCCACCCCCTGGCTCTTCTCCGTCTCGTATTCTGGCTTCTAGAGTCTTCGGGTGAAATAGGATTTTTGGCATATTTTCCGGGATTTTTCCTGATAGTTGATTTTTTTCACAAAAAGTAGACACCAAGGCAATTCTACTGAAAACAGCGCCAGTCCGCATTAGTTGCATCCAAATCACACAATTTTAGAGGAGAAACAATAGCAAAAGTGTTCGGGAAAGTAGATACGTTTTGGACATATCAGCGGGCAAATGGACGAGTCGACGACGGCGGTTCTCCTGGTACCGGCGGTTTCCCAGGAGATGGCCTGGATCAATGGTGCCCTTCTCCTCCTTCCATGGCAAACTCCGGCGAAATTCCAGCGCTACGGGTTGCGGCTTGCTCTAGCCTGGCTCTAGGAGTGCTCTGAGGGGGAGTGGATGGGAATGGTGTGAGGAATTCGTGCTGGGAGGCGCTCTATTTATAGCGGGGCGAGGGGTGCAGAGAGGCATGGGCGAAGCTCGCCGGTGACGATGGCACATCGAGCTAGAAGCTTGGGCGGTAGGCTAGGACGGTGGGCGGTGCCCCGGCGAGTGTTACGGAGGTGCGTGTGCAATGGATTGTGGTCGGGATAAGTGAGCGGCACGGCACGCACGATATCTCTGTTGATGGCGAGTTTCGCGGTGGCTGGCGGCTACGGGTCACGGTCGGGGAAACAGGCGTGTCTGCTAGCTTCCTGGGGCGGTGGTGATCATGTAGGTGGGCGCCGAGAGCGAGGCGGGGTCTGGGTGAGCGGGGAGGCCTTTGCGTGCTCTGCGGGTAGCGTCGGCATGGCCGACACGTTCCGGGCGTGGTGGTTCCTGGCTTCTCCTCGCTCTATCCCCGAGATCGGGCTGGCTTGTAGGGGGAGGTGGACCACGAGCGACGCGTTGGGCAAGGTTGGCAAGGCTGGCGGCGTTAGGGGCGCGTTGTCGCTGGTGAGGGTGCGCAAGCTGCTCGACATTGATGTCCATGACCATTTGGTCGTGGGCACAGTGGCTGGCCGAGCTAGAAAAGGGTAGGGGTGCACTGGAGAGGTTTTGGTTGCAATGTGGGAGACAAGTTTGGCCAGAACACTACTCACACTAGTGTTTGACAAAATGGCCGAAAGAATTCATGTTTGGAATTTTGAAATGAAATTTGGTGGAGTTTTTTGTCACATGCTTGAGCATCTCTGGTTGCTTGGAATTTTTAAATGGAGTTCATTTGAGTGGTTTTTGGAAAAGTGTGATCTAGACACATACACTTGGTTCAATTTTCAAATGTCATTTAAATTTAGTGTTTGAATGTTTTTGGAAGATCACAAAATGGGCCTTGGCACATCACTACTTGTACTAGCAAAGGGTGCAAATATCCACAATTTTCTTTGTTGGAAAATGAGTCCTAGGAACACCCAAAGTGGGCTAGTTGATTAAAATGGCAAAAGTGACCATTTCCATTATTTATTCTTTTTGATTTCTTTTTATTTGGTATTTGCTTGGGGATGATCTAGATGATGTGTAATTCACCTTAGAGTCATTTAAAAACCAATAGATCACTCAATGATGGCAATTCAAAACAAATCCTATTTAATGCAACACACATATGCATGCTTAAATATTTAAATGGAAAAAGTTTTTGTTAACCCTAAATTGGATGATTCGGATCTTGATTAACTTTGATTAAAGATTTGGGATGTTACAGAGAGACACTCCTTGTTATTCATTGCCTAGAACACTCTAGTTTTCACTCTTATTGTTCTGTGAGTGTTCTCCTTTGGTAGCACTTTGTTTAACTTTAGTTTTCCTATTCTTTTGGCTTAGAACTTTCTAGTTCTTCTTTGTAGATGGGTGAGACATGCTCTCTGGTCTTTACTGATTATTATATTTGAGAGTTGTTTCAAATAAGTCGATTGGTGTTGGAAAAGAGTAGGAAGTTTCATGCTTATAGTGGTACAAAAGGAAGCTTGTTTTGACTATGACTTAGACTTTATCATGTCATGCTAGATGTTGCTTTGACCATATGCTTAGTGACTATTTTTGTAGCATGACTTGTTTCAAACAATTGAGACTGCTTACCTTGAAAGAATCATGCGTTGTTTTAGCATACAAAAGCATAATATTGTGGTATTCTCCTTTGATTCTTTATTTGGGTTGACTTGGCACATGCTTACACCATGTTAAGACTATGAACTAGTCACCATAGCATCTATGATCATTTATTTTTTCACTTGCAATATCACTTTATGCTTTAATTAATAATGTTTTGTCTATTTGCATGATTATGGCCATTATTGCTCTCTTAGTTGGTCGCTCCCAGTCTTTTGCTAGCCTCCACCTGTATTGAGTATGAGTTCTACTCATGCATCCAACCTCCAAGAAAACAAAGTTATTCCAAAAGTCCACTATAAATTCCTATGCATGGTGTGTTACACCATTCCAAGTATATTCATGTTTTTATCTACCTTCCAAATTAAACTTTTGTTATGTGAAAATTAGTGATTAAATCTCTCACAAACTTGATGGCACACTTTATTTTCTTGCACTTAATAAACTTGAACCATTGTGTCCATCTATGTTGCTTATATGCTTGCACTTTATAAGTTGTGAATTAGCTGAACCATGATACCATGGGGAACGCTTTCAACATTGCACTTATTATTCAGTTGATATCATGTTATTTGTTTATGGATCCCGACGGTGTGAAATAAAAGGGGAGCTTGTAAGCTCATGGAGTTTGTATGTGTGTTAGAGAAATGCCTGGGCGGCTAGCCAAAGGCATGCCTAATCATGGTGGAAACTTTCAGCATAACCATAGTGAGCATTCTGTGAAGCATCCTCAATAAAAACCTTTGCAAGCAAATAAAAAGATCGCTGAGATGCTCATTGTCTGTTGCCTTGTCCTTTTGATATGGGAAAGCTCCTGTGTCATGGGGAAAGGGGTACCCCATTGTTGGTTCTCCATGATACACATGTACTTACAATGACAATAACTTACTTCTGACTAAAGTTGAGTAGCATGAGGTTCGGTACTCATAAGCAAGGGGCATGAGATTTCCAACTTATAACTTGTCAAGCATATCCTCATATTTGTGTCACTTTAACCTTAATCACCTCAAGATGTTGATGATAGGGTCAATGAGAGCTCAAAGATAGTAAGTACCTTAATTTCTGGAAGCTCTTTATGAAACTTGAAATCACTGCTTCCCTATGTGAAGGGCCTTTCTTTTTTACTTTTATGCTGAGTCTCCATTTTCTATCCTTACGGAAAAATTAAAAGAGCATAGTTGTCATTCTTAGTTCAATGTGCATTGTCCCAAGACTTATTGATTGATTCATAATTTTGGTATTGCTTTCTCTTAAGTTATTTGTATCTAGTCACCCTTATGAACTTTGAAGGTGTCCTCTGCATTTATGTTCTTCTAATCCATGAAGGACAAGATGATTACCACTCTTATTATGTTTTCTATATGTGAAACAAACAAATGTCTTTCAATGCATTGTTATTCATGATCTTTTGTTTGTACCTTTTTATGTCGCAACTTAGTTGCTTTGTCTTATTGTTAGAACTATATCTTTCATGTTTATGTTAGAGTACTATGATCCTACCTATCAATGTTTTACAATACCTTGCTCAAGATTGTGATGGTGCATGTCACCTCAAAAAATATTCTTTTTTATCACTTACCTACTCGAGGACGAGCAGGAGAAGCTTGGGGATGCTTGATACGTTGTAAACGTATCTATAATTTTTGATGCTCCATGCTTGTTTTGTATCAACTATCTTATGTTTTGTCTACTCTTTGAGGCATTTTTATACATTTTATGGAACTAACCTATTAACAAGATGCCATAGTGCCAGTTGCCTGTTTTCTGTTGTTTTTGGTTTCAAAAAAGCTAGTAAAGAAATATTCTCGGAATTGGACGAAACAAAAGCCGAAGTTCCTATTTTTCCCGACATAACACAGAAGTCCAAAGCAGAGACGGAGGAGAGCCACGAGGCAGCCACACAATAGGGTGGCGCGGCCCCCTTGGGCGTGCTAGGCCCTGGTGTGGGCCCCTCGGGCGGCCACCGATATCGCCACTTCGCCTATATAAACCCTCCGAGACGAAAACCCTAAAGGGGAGATCATAATTCCATGAAAAGTTCTGCAGCGCTGCCGCCACCGGAGAGGAGATTCGGGGGACAGAAATCTCTGTTCTGGCACCCTGCCGGGACAGGGAAGTGCCCCCGTAGCCATCTCCATCGACTCCACCGCCATCTCCATCGTCGTTGCTGACTCCCATGATGAGTAGGTAGTAGTTCTCTCTCTAGGCTAAGGGCTCCTCTGGTAGCTATGTGTTCATCTCTCTCTCTATGCGTGATCTTATTGATATCATGAGCTTTGTAATCTAGTTGAATAAGTTGATATATTCTGCTACTCAAGTGCTTTAATTAATCTCTACTTATCCCCATGTGTGTGAAGTTGACAGTGTGCACACCGTGTGGCACTTAGGCTAAGGTTACAAAAATACTTATCATGAGTATAATTTGATTTGGATGTCTCTATGAGATTGTGGTGTTTGTTGGAACCATCTAGCGCTCAAGGTGATAGTGAGGGCTTATCTAGATGGGGAATGCAAACTTTAAGGTGCGTTGTTATAGCCCTACATCATCCAACCGGAGAGTAGTTCAGGGTAGCATAATGAAGAGAAGATATTTATATGAGAGTGTCCGCTAGTGAAAGTATGATCCCTAGGCCTTGTTTCTAAGCATTGAAACACCGTTTACAATAAGTCCTATTACATGTTTACTTGCTGCCACTCTTATTTGAGATTGCAATTACCACTTATAATCATCCATATTATTTGTATTTCACTATCTCTTTGCCGAACTAGTGCACCAATACACCTGACAAGTGTATTGGGTGTGTTGGGGATATAAGAGACTTCTTGTATCTTTATTGCAGGGTTGCTTGAGAGGGATACCTTTGACCACTTCCTCCCTGAGTTCGATAAACCTTGGTTGATCCACTTAAGGGAAACTTTCTGCTGTTCTACAAACCTCTGCACTTGGAGGCCCAACACTGTCTACAAGAATAGAAGCATGCATAGACATCAACACACTAATGGCCCTGCAGATGTCCGAGGCTTTGCCCACCGCATCGACGGACGTCTACATGGTGGTAGTTGTTATCATGCAGCGTCTTGCCTAGCACGACGAGCTAGACCTCTTCATCAGCCTCCTTGAGCAGTGTGTATTCGAGGGCACGTCAGGCGTGAACAATGCACGCACGGCCGCCATCCTCTGTTGCAGGGATATCCTCTACAACTTTGCAAAAAAACATGTCAAACTGGTAGGTACCATTGCTCCTCGTGGCGCGGGCAACTGAGGATGAAGACGGAGGGCATCTCAAGGATTTCGATGTAATTTTAGTTTTTGTTGAGGTGCTTTGTACTTGGAGAAGGGAAGATGTATGATGATGCTCCATGGTTACTGTCAATGTGTCATTTATATGGACAGATCACATGTGGGTTTAACAAACATTTTGTTTTTATTAACCAACAGTCTTCATAGAGAAAAAAGGCATACATTAATTCTATTAATAATAACTGTATACACATACTGAGAATATACCCTACGGTGCTATGGATTTTTTTTTGGGGAGGGGTGTGACATGATGGTTCTAAGCATGGTGGAATTCACTCTGGCTACTGTTCAACACCAACACATGGAGTAGGACATTGTAAAATCTGCGATGTCCTCTTCCTATATATGCACACCAAGGCAGCTGACCAACACACTAGAGACTCTTGTTAAGAAAAAAGGAAAAACAAGCCACCCACACACACACAACACAGCCGTACCAAGGCACACGTGTGCGGCGCCACGCAGTGGATCGAGGGAGAGATCAGTCGGCTGGTGCGTGGGGGGCCATTCATTTCAAGTTATTTAGAAAACATCTGACAGTGAAACAGTATGGCCATTCCAACTGTCCATAACCGCGGACGCGGCTATTCGAATAGTTTGACACTCTGCAGAGGTGGTACACTTTCACCACAAGATTCGATACATCTGTCAGGGATAACCCTAAATCATCATACTTAGTATGCAGATAATCGAACATAACCTTACCTTTACACACCCTAGTACAAGCACATGTCCTATGACATTGGCCTCCCAACCATGACCATCAGTCATCTTGGGCACTGCATAGGTGGACATCATTGAGAGGTAGCCTCAGCTCAAACCTCTCCCGTGAGGGAACTAATACTAATGCATATAAATTTCCAGCTAAGTCTTACCCAATTCAGGTAATGTGGTTGTACGGTAAATTTGGAATGGTATCGCATCCGAATCCAACCTTCAGTTTTATAAAAGGGTTAAGGCTCATGCCTTATCTTTTTCATCATCATCAACCCATTGTGTTTCTCCACACATGTCAAAACATCTCAATAGAATGACTCATCATTCCAAGGTTTTCATAACTCATTTTCACCAAAGTGACTCAAGTTTTGATCTATTCTAAAATACTAAGTTAAGAGTGTTCACTAATGTGGAAAGATGGGATCAATCTCATGCCATAGAATGACATCTAAAGGTTTCTAAGGAGGTCAAGTTTTATACTCTTTATGCTACCTTCAAAATTAATTAAAGAACTTGGTGTAACTAAGGGGGTAAAACTTGTTAATAAGACTTGAGGTACTAAGAGTTAAAGGGGTGTGATCAAAGTATGCTTAAGGCATCTTTACTACACTATCTAGTTTTATTCTAGCTTGCTACAATAGCTTACTAAAGCATGTTTGCAAGGTTTAGCTTGCCACTAATAGCTTGCCTTGGTTGGTGCAGTGGTTGAAGTTTTGTTCTTCTTCTTCTTGGTAGAACTCCTCCTCCTCAAAGGCTGGGTCGGTACTATCGTCTAGAAATACATAGGGAGTACACAATCACCAAACAATCCTTAACTAGGCTAAGTATTATTATAAACCACACGATTGATGATCTATTTTCATCACAAGCATCACAAGTTTAATTCAATAGTTTCAACCTTTTTATTTTGCAAAAGTAATTTCTACTCATTGAAATATTAACTAAAATTTAATATTCACCACCAAAATATGGGATCATGTGGACACATGTCCTCACCACATATTCTAACATGTGGGAATGAGATTTAAAGGTTGGATCAATATTACTTTGGTTTAAGTTCATTATTTAATGATTTAAAGTGACTAGAAATGCCTATATAGCATTATTTTGGTACTAGTCCAAAGTCACTGCCTGTAAACCTTAATATTATTACATATTTGGATAGACATGATGAGATGTGATTTTTGAGAGTTGGAATCAACTCAAAGGCTAACTTGGTTGATTTTATAAAAATGTTTCAAGTTGCAAAAGCTTCTGGCTTCTTATTTTTATTAGGAGAAATCTATAATTCTAAATAAATTAAATCCAACGGGCTTGGATAGAGCATTTCAATACCTTTCAGACAAAATTAGTTTCATGTAATTTGGATTTGTCAAACTCACAGAATTAAATTTTGAAACACTGGACAGAAACTATATTCTAACTAAAAAGAAAAACCTAGATTTGAATCTAGGCTTATGAGAAAAGAAGGAATGGCGGCCGGTGGCGCCACGCGGCACAGGCTCAGGAGGGGGTCCCACTTGTCACGCACTTAAACGAAACGGTATGCGCTATGGGCCGTGCGATTAGAGGCTAGATCTACGGCTGAGGGTCGTCGTCGACGACGGACGGGTCGGCGGCGAGCTCGAACCCTAGCGGCTCGGTGGGGGTCTACTGGGGGCGTACCAGGGCTCCAGCAGGGTCGGCAATGCGGGCGAACAAAGTGGAAGACGACGGCGAGGCGAGGCGTGGTCGCGGCGGAGCTTGGGGTGGCCGGAATCAACGGCACCCTTCTCCAAAGGTGGCGACTCGGCTCCAATTCCGGCGAGCTGCGGCTCCACTTGCTCCGGCAAGGGGTGGTTGAGGTTCAGAGAGGTGAGGGTTGTGGAATGGTGTGAGTCTTTGGTGCTGGGGAGGGCTTCTTTTATAGGCTCGACGTTGAGACCCGGCTGATGGTCCGGCGACGGTGGCGACATGGCTACGGCGAGCTAGCGGCATGGCTAGGGATTGCGATCGGTGGGCGGTTCCCTGGCGGTGCTCTAGCGCTTCAATGCGGCCGTAGGGGCGGTGGCATGCGGTCAGGGTGAGGTGGCGCTGCTTGGCAAGCGGGTGTCCACGCGAGCGGTGACTGTGGGGCTTTGGGCGTGAACGGAGGTGTCTGGGTGTTCTCTAGGTCGAGGCGGAGCGGTGGGCGCGGCTGGTGTCGGCGTGGCTTGTGCCTGGGACGAAGGCGCTCTGCGGGCGGCATCGGCATGGTCGACAAGCTCCGGGCGCGGCGGTTCCTGGCCGCTCTGCCCTCTATCTCTGGCCTAGGGCTGGTTGGACGGTGGAGGTGGACCACGGGCTATCTCCAGGACACGGTGGATGGCGCTGGCGGCGGCTGTGGCTTGCTGTCGCCGGTGGGGTGCCCAAGTGGGGGTTCGGCCTTAATGGCCATGACCATTTGGTCGTGGCACAGTGTGGGGCTGGGCTAGAGAGGGTTTGGGGGAGTAGTGGAGAGGTTTTTGGTGGCAATTTGGGGAACAAGTTTGGCCAGAACACTATTTAAAATAGTGAAATTTGTTTAGTTTGTAATCTGCCTGCCAAGTGTTTGATGAAATGGCCGCAAGAGAAAAAGTTTTGAATTTTGAGATCAAATTTTTTGGGTGATCTCCACTAGTGCTAGGTAGTCTCTGGTTGCAAGGGTTTTGAAAATGGAGCTCAAATACATGGTTTTTGAAATAGGGGTGATCTATGCATATGCATTAGATTCAATTTTAAACTGTCACTTAAAATAGTTAACAGAAGGTTTTTAGTAGATCAAAAGGTGGGCCTTGGTACCTCATTATGTGTACTAGCAAGGGGTGTAAAGATCAAGAATTGTTTCTGTTAAGAATTGAGTACTAGGAATAGCCAAAGTAGGTATGAGAGTTAAATTTGTCCAAATGACCATTCCTTCATTTTAATCCTTTTTGATTTGATTTCTTTTAGGAAAAGTTTGGGAATGATGTAGATGATGTTTAAATCACCTAAGAATCATTTTACAAGCATTGGATCAATCAATCATGGCAATTCAAAACAACTCCTATTTTAAATGCACACATATATGAATGCTTTCATTTTAAATTTGGAAAAGTTTTTGTTAACCCTATTTTTGGATGACTTGATTTTGATAAGCTTGGATTGAAGTTTTGGGATGTTACAGATGGTGAGTGACAGCAAAGGAGAGAGAAAACATAGTAGTACTACTAGTAGTAGGTACCTATACCTCATGTTAGAAACCCGTCAAACTAGCTTTACTCTAACATCGCACCGCCTTCAACTCCTTCGCTGCTTTCGTGCTGCCTCCCATTTATATTCTCTAATAATCTCTTCTCGCTCTTTGTTTTTTCTTTGGCGGCTTTGGGGTTAATTTTCTGGTGCCCCTGGTTCAGTAGAAGTGCGGACTACTCAAGTTTTGCACAATAGTCCTTTTTCTGAAAATTGGGTCTGGGGCATTAAAAATCCAAAATATTCGTGCACAAAATAATTCCGGTCACTGGGAACTTTTTCGTTTTCTTTCTAATGAGGAATCTGCCCCGAAGTACCAAGAAGGTACGCGTTAAAATCCAACGGTGGGCATAAAAAATAAAGTACGGACCACTCATGTTTACCATTTTTTCATGGCAGGTACTGAATTCCTGGTTAGTTTCTAGAACTTTCGGTGGTTATCGATGTACTGAATTCGTAGTTAGTTTCAAAAGATTTTTTGAGAATTTTAAGAGCAGTATATTGTGCTTACTTTTAGGTTCGAATTTTATATGGACGACGATGGTAGTACATTTTACATCAATGACCAAAAAAGGTAAAATAACACCAAAGTCCATACATTTAGCACGAAGCACCCTAACATTAAGTAAGGAAAGTAGTTAGGTTTGACTCCTTCTCGATAGAGTAGCTTATTGATCCATACTCTTCATACTACTCCCTCTTCTTTTTTTAAAAATATGGCATATTTGGTGGCATGCAAATTCTTGGATATAGGATCATCATCAGCATAAAGTATAATACAGATATGGCCATGACCTTGGCCGTTCATCTTGAAATCCAAGAATTTTCATATTCATTGACAACTATGCTTAAATACGTTTAAATTTTACCACTTACTTGTAGGTTCAAATTTTACAAAGATGGTGGGAGTACATTTTACATCAAGAAACTAAAAAGGGGGAAATGACATCGAGGTCCATACATTTAGCATGAAGCACCCTAATTACATCAAGATACCAATGATATTATTTCTTATCTTATCTTACCACTATATAGTGTATATATAACTTCTAATATTAGCCGTTGGATCAAGACTCATGAATCCCAATATTGATAGACGTTGGATCTCTTCTTTTTATTTTATCATATAGAAGATAATTTTGATAGTCTTTCTTATCTTATCTTACGACTACACGGTGTATGAATAACTTAAACAACATTCACCGTTGGATGGATCAAGGGCTCGTGAATCCCAACATTAATTGCATCTTCTTTTCCATTCTATAGCATCGTATAGAAGATACTATTGTTTATCTTATCTCAACACTATATAGTGTATGAATAACTTTGAATATTGACTATTGGATCAAGACTCATGAGTCCCAACATTGCGAACCATCGGATATTATTTTCCATTTTATAATCTTGAAGATACTATTGATAATTCTAGAATCTCCTTAGTCATTTCTCTAGAGTATCTCGAGTATTTGGTAGCTAATAGGTTGGTCTCTACTCCATCTGTTCTGAAATATAAGATGTTTTAGCTTTTGTGAAACGAGTGTATATAGACACCTTTTAATGTGTGGGTTCACTCGGAACCTACACACTAAAATGCGTCTAGATGCATTCCTTTGACAAAAGCTAAAACATCCTATATTCAGAATGGAGGGAGTACATGATACAAAGTAGATGAACCAAATATACACCTAATGCTTTATGGACGTGGCTAAAAATTATATTTATTTCACCTATTATAATTTTATATAAAAAATGATATCTCATACTTCTATTATCTGATTCTCACGTGTGTAAGGCATGTGCAACTTTATACTAGTAAGTTGCACGTGCCATGCACGTGAGACTCGGATAATAGGCGTCTAACATACCATCACTATATAAAATTATAATTGGTAAAGAAGAATAAATTATAAATTTGATCAACATCGATAAAGTATGAGTGTATATTTGGTTCTCGTACTTTATATATCATGTAGAAGTCAATGATTATTAGCTATCTAAAACTTGAAAATTTTGGTAATATGGTCCAAACAAACGAGGGAGAAGATTCTAGAATGATAGAGAAGTCTGTTTTGAGATTTGTGTATAGCATTCATTATGATGAAGACTATCAATAGAATTTTCTAGATACTAGAGTGAAAAGAGGATACAATGGCTGGAAATGTTGGGATTGGTGAGTCTTGATCCAATGGTCAATATTCAAAGTTATTCATACACTATATAGTGGTAAGATGAAATAAGATACATTACGGATGGCCTAAGTCTACAAGGCTTAAAGACATGTTTATTTTCTCCACAAGTATAAGGTGAACCTTAGGAAATGCCACATTGGCTTTAAGGTGTGCTTTTTTGCACACTGCGGATGTCGTTAGCCATGAGAGCACCTCCAACATCATTGCTATTTTGGACTGCTAAAAACTAGCTATAGGAAGAGGAAAGGGAAGGTTCAGCATTCCCAAAAATATCCTACTTTCCCAGCCTTCGTATAATACAAGTAAGTGGCATGTGCCCTGCACGTGAGACTCAGATAATAGACGTCTGACATATTATCACTATAAAATATTATAATAGATAAATCAGAAAAAATATAAATTTGATTAACATCTATAAAGAATGGGTGTATATTTGGTTCTTGTACTTTGTATGCTAGTAAGTTGCATGTGTCCTGCACGTGAGACTGAGATAATAGACGTCTGACATATCATCACTATATAAATTTATAATAGGTAATTTATATAAATATTCTAGATGCTAGAATGAAAAAGAAGATCCAACGGCTGGAAATATTGGGATTCACGAGTCTTGATCCAACGGTCAATATTCAAAGTTATTCGTACAATATATTGTGGTAAGATAAGATAAGATAAAATATAGCAATCGTAATATTTTTTTGTATGTGTGCTAATGGGTGGGGCGAGTATATCATACATACAACACAATAGAACATATATATGTACTCCCTTCGATCCATATTAGTTGACTTACGTTTGCCTAGGCTCTAGATACGGATGTATCTAGCACTAAAACTTGACTAGATACATTTATATCTAGATGAATCTAAACCAACAAATATGGGTCCGAAGGATTATATGTTTATAGCACAGCTCGCTCTCATACATATACTCATACTAAAACATGTCATGTATATGGAAATGTATATGTACATGCTTACAGATACTTGACCACTCACACGTCACACACACGCGCAAATAGCTACACGTATACATGTACATGGACGCACACCACACACGTGTACACAGACACATACAAATATATGTACACATGGCAAGACACCTGTACAAAAATATAAGCCTTAAGATCTAGGATGGAGGTAGTACAAATTAATTTTACGACATTTAGACCTTTATATTGTATTGTTCGGAAGAAGGAAAGTTAGGGTCCTACGACTTCTCTAGGTTTTCTTCTACACTATAAGTTAGAGGATTTGTATAACTTGTTTTTGCCAAAGATCATGGTAAATATAGTTTTAGTCCCACTTCGCGCACCCGGGATACAAATTTAGTCCCACATCTTCCAAAGTGGATAAAATCAATCCCAAAACATGCATCGCTGGTGCAAATCAGTCCATTTCAAATAAATTTGAGAGTATTTGACCAAATTCATACATGTTTAGCTGTCCTGAACGCGCCTTTTTGTAATTGAGACAATCAAATAGTATCGTCCTACAAGTGGTGTGCTTCCATGACTTCTATTGCTTTTGAAAGTTCATATAGAATTTTTACGTAGATTGATGTCATTTTAGCTTGGCTGAACACTATCCTTTGCAATGCTCAAGTTAACTAAAGTTGCACATGTGTTCATTTCACTCAATATTTCATTGTTAGTTTCAAGTTAGCTGATATCTAACAAAATTTGATTCTTTTCTTATACATTTCACAATCCATATGCATCAATTGTTTTATATGTGACGATTCAACCTGAGCATTGTGAAGTACGTTGGATGAGCACATGGACATATGGTGTTCACATATCATGTCAAATTCCCAAGATTTTAGCTTCAGCACATGGGCTTTTTAGTAAACAACGATGCCTTGTGTGGGCCCATAAATTACCCTCTCCTCGCTTTTCTTATCTTAGCTTACATGTTACAACTATATAGTGTACAAAGAACATTGAACATTGGTCGTTGAATCAAGATTGTCAAATCCCGACATTGCTAGGTGTTGTATCTTCTTTTCCATTATGTGATCTAGAAGATTCTATTGATAGTGTTT
The DNA here is from genome assembly GCA_023614405.1 of Avena insularis. NCBI lineage: Eukaryota > Viridiplantae > Streptophyta > Magnoliopsida > Poales > Poaceae > Avena > Avena insularis. The sequence goes on from CM042696.1 coordinate 252,326,377, forward strand.
AGAACAATGAAATTTATGCACAAAACTCAAACACATCTTACCAAAGTAGCTAATAATGGTTGAAATCTACATTATATAAAAAACAAGAACCAGATATACACCCAATACTTTATGGATCTGACTCAGAAGTATAATTATTTTTTTGAGCTTTACCTATTATAATTTTATAGTGATGATATGTCATACTTCTACTATCTGAGTCTGACGTGCAAGGCAGGTGCAACTTACTAGTATGGACTTACAAGCAGAACTGTCTAGTAAGGACAACTCAACATGGTCAAATTCGCTCAGTTCATTCATATTCCATCCAATCCATTTGAAATAGACTAAACTGTGCCCGGGGTGCAAGGTGTGGGGCTAGTTTTGCCAATTTACAATATGTGAGACTAATTTTCACCCTGGATGTAAGAAGCGGGACTAAACGTGTAGCTCCTTGCCAAACTAGCTTTCCAAGGGCATAGAATTGCCAAAGCGAATACATAGCTTGTTCTTATAGGGACTGGACCGTGTTTCGACGAATCCTTGTAGGGTGCTTGTTGTAATTTTGTGGGACATGGTTGTGTCTCCTTGTTTTCTTCTGGTCCTTTATGTAAAATGTACCTATAGCTTCATTACGACTATGTGTGAAAAAACGACACCATAAGCCAAAAATTACACCTTAAGAGTTATCCATATGCATAGTGGAGCTTGTCCACAAGACAAAAAGCTTAAGGGTGACCCATAAGCTTAGGGCATCACCTATGTATATGGGAATCACCTATGTATAAGGTGAAGTTTTGCCATAAGGTGGGTCCCACACAGCTTGTGGAAGTAGCTATAATGTATAAGGGCATCCACTATGTTGTCCATAAGGGTGTCCACAAGTAAAAAGCAGTCCTTGTGGATGACCAGATACATAGTAGAGCTTCACCTTAAGGAAATTTTCTTAAGGGTTACCTATAATATTGTGGCTTGTCCATAAGCAATATAAAATTATTTACTCTCTCCTCTCTCTCTTGCATGTGTATACTTTTTGCAGACATATGGGTCCCAGCTTATAGATAAGTTGACTTTATACATTATAGCTACTTCCACAAGCTGTGTGGGACCCACCTTATGGCAAAAGTTCACCTTAGGCATTCACTATGTTGTCCATAGGGGTCTCCACAAGCAAAAAGTAGTCCTTATGGATGACCACATACATAGTAGAGCTTCACCTTAAGGAAATTTTCTTAAGGGTGACCATAAGCTTGTGGCTTGTCCATAAGCAATATAAAATTATTTACTCTCTCCTCTCTCTCTTGCATGTGTATACTTTTTGCAGACATATGGGTCCCATCTTATAGATAAGTTGACTTTAGGGCATCACCTATGTATGATGTGAACTTTAGCCATAAGATGGGACATGTAACATCCCAAAACTTTAATCCAAGTGATCAAGATCCAAATCATCAAAATTAGGGTTAACAAAAACTTTTCCAATGAAAAATATGAAAGCATTCGTATGTGTGTGCATGTAAATTAGGAGTTGATTTGAATTGCCATGATTAAGTGATCCATTGCTTGTAAAATGATCTTTAGGTGAAATAAACATCATCTAAATCATTCCCAAACTTTTCCCAAAGAAAAACAACTCAAAATGAATAATTGAAGTGAATGGTCATTTTGGCCAAATTAACTATCATGCCTACTTTGGCTATTCCTAGTACTCAAAACCTAACAGAAACATTTGTGGATCTTTACACCTCTTGCTAGTACACATAATGAGGTACCAAGGCCCACCTTGTGATCTGCTAAAAACAATCAAATACTAATTTTAAATGACAGTTTAAAAATGAATCAATTTCATATGGGAAGATCCCACTATTTCAAAAACCACTCAAACAAGTTCAATTTTCAAAAGCCTTGCAACCAGAGACTACCTAGTAGTAGTGGAGATCACTCAAAAATTTTCAACCCAAAATTCAAAAGTAAAGTTCATGCGGCCATTTCATCAAACACTTGGCAGGCAGAATTCAAACAAAACAAAATTCACTATTTTAAATAGTGTTCTGGCTAAACTTGTCTCCCATTTGACCCCCATTTGCTCCCATTGTCTCCTAGTGATCTAACCATGCAATTACACCCCACTCCCCTACCCCCTAGTGACCTTGCCATGCCATGCCGAGCCCCACCTCGCTGGCCAACTTGGTTGCCACCACAGCAGACCACCTCCCCCTCTCTCTCCATGTCTAGCAGCTAGCCAGCACCTCACCACCGCCCACTGTCCCCTCCCTGAGCCAGGCCCAGCCGTGGACCACCGAGAAAACCCCGAACTAGTGCCACCGCGCCATGCGGAGCACGCACCAGAGCGCCACACCTGGGACGCGTGCACAAGTCGCCGCTCGACCACAGCCCACACCCACCGCGTCGCCATGACCCAGGGAGCACGCCATACACCCCCATTCGCCGTCCAACGCCTCATAGCCACCGCTAGCCGTCGAAGCCACCGCCTCTGCCGCTCAGAGCGCCAGCTCCGCCCGATCGCTTACCACCGCTAGGAGACCGTGCGTCGATCGCCACCCTCAGCCATGCCGCTAGCAGCCCGTACCCATGTCGCCACCATCGCCTGCCCATCCCTCTCGGTCTCGCCGTCGAGCCTATAAAAGGAGAACAGCCCCAGCCATTTGCAGCACACCACTCCCCTCACCTCACTGATCAGCCCACACCTCTAGCCGAAGCACGGGGAGTAGCAGCTCGCCGGAATTGTACCGGAGCAGGCCACCTCGGGAGGAGAAGGGCACCGCTGATTGCGAGCACCCCCGGAGCTGCCTCGACCATCACTGAGCTCGCTGTCGACCACCAGTCCGTTTGCCCTCCTCGCCGTCGTTGCTGGAGCCCTGGTATGTCCCTTATGCATCCCCACTGAGCCGCTAGGGTTAGAGCTCGCCGGTGACAGGTCCGTCGTCGATGATGATCCCCAGCCGTTGATCCCCACTCTAATCCAATGTCCCACATTGCCCCGTACCGCTTCGCGCGTTATGAGCCACTGACTGGTGGACCCCCCCTATCAATTGAGCCCCGCGCTGTGGAGTGACACTGGGCTGGCCCGTTAGCGTTTCCCGCGCGACCCAGTTAGTTTGAATTAGGATTTTTCTTTTTAGTTTAAACTTAGTTCTGTCTCTTAATTCAAAATTAAATTCAGAGAGATTTACAAATCCAAATGAAGTGATTCCAATTTTGTTAGAAAGCTACTGAAAAGATCTATCCAAGCCCGTTGGATTTAATTCATTTAGAGTTATAGATCTCTCCTAGTAAACATAATAAAACAGAAGCATTTGTACCTTGCAACATTTTTATAAAATCAACCAAGTTAGATTTTGAGTTGATTCCAACTCTCAAAAATCACATTTCATCATACCTATCTGATTATGTAAGAATATTAGGATTTACGTGCAGTGATTTTGTACTAGTACCAAAATAATGCTATATAGGCATTTCTAGTCACTTTAAATCATTAAATAATGAACTTAAACCAAAATAGTTATGATCCAACCCTTAAATTACATTCCCACATGTTAGAATATGTGGTGATGACATGTGTCCACATGATCCCATATTTTAAGTGGTGAACATTAAATCTTAGTTAATTTTTCAATGAGTAGAAATTACTTTTCTAACATAAAAAGGAGGAAACTATGGAATAAAACTTGTGATGCTTGTGATGATAATAGATCATCAATTGTGTGCCTTAGAGTACTAAGTAAACTAGTTAATTATTGTTTGGTGATTGTGTACTCCGTATGTATTTATAGAAGATAGTACCGACCAAGCTTACGAGGAGGAGGAGTTCTACCAAGAAGAAGAAGAAGAAGAAAACTTCAACCACTGCACTAACCAAGGCAAGCTATTGTTAGCAAGCTAGAATTAAGCTAGATGAATGAGCAAAGATTCCTTAGGCATGCTTTGGTCACATGACTTTGACTATTACTACCCCAAGTATTACCTTACAAGCTTTACTTCCTATACTTTACACAAAGTCCCTTACTTGTTTTGAAGGTAGCATAACGATTATAAAACTTGACCTATTTAGGTAAGCTTTAGATGTCATTCTATGGCATGAGATTGAACCCATCATTTTTCCACCTTAGTGAACACTCTTAACTTAGTAGTTTGGAGTAGATCAAAACTTGAGTCACTTTAGATGGGAACAATTGGTGAAAATGAATTATGAAAACCTTGGAATGATGAGTCATTCTATTGAGATGTTTTGACATGTGTTGAGAAACACAAATGGTTTATGATGATGAAAATGTTGATGCATGAGCCTTAGCCCTTTTATAAAACTGACGGTTGGATTCGGATGCGATACCATTCCAAATTTACCGTACAACCACACTACCTGAATTGGGTAAGGCTTAGCCAGAAATTTATATGCATTAGTAGTAGTTCCCTCGCAGGAGAGGTTTGAGCTGAGGCTACCTCTCAATGTTGTCCACCTATGCAGTGCCCAAGATGACTGATGGTCATGGTTGGGAGGCCATGCTCATAGGAGAGGTGCTTATACTAGGGTGTGTAAAAGGAAAGGTTATGTTTGATTATTTGCGTACTAAATATGATGATTTAGGGTTATCCATGATAGATGTATCGAATCTTGTGGTGAAAGGTACCACCTCTGGAGAGTGTCAAACTATTCGAATAGCCGCGTCCGCGGTTATGGATAGATGGAATGGCCATACTGTTTCGTTGTCAGATGTTTTCAAAACAACTTATGCATGAATGCTGAATCTTGACTTGACCACAATAGGGTTGTGTTTATGATAATAGCTTCCCAACTGAAGTGATTCTAGAACTTTATTTTATCTTTCTTTGCTTCTAAACTCAGCTTACGTTTCAAAGTTAACCTTATAGTTAAACTTAGATTTAGCACTTTAACTTAGAATTATACTACTTGTTAGTGGTAGTTTGAGAGTACTTAAAGAGTACTCATGGCTTTTGTCCCTGGATATTCTCATGGCCAGACTATGAAGGAGACTACCAAGATGAGGACCAGCAGGACGGCTATGATAACTAGGACTATCTGCCTTCGTCAGCATTGCCTGTGCCCCTGAAGATGGACCCCACCGCTATGCTTATCTTTTATTTGCGTTGCTTGTTGTATTAAGACTGGATCATGAGATCCTTATTTGCGTACGACCTTATGTATGGTTTGTAATGGATGATGTACTGTGATATCCAATCCGTTATGTCTCGCAAAAATCGTAATCCTGGGATTGCGAGGTATGGCATAACGGGCATCTGGGATTAAAAATCCGGGTGTTGACAAGTTGGTATCAGAGCCATCCTGACCATAGGAGACCCTAGTTAGAATGGACGTCCGAACAAAAAAACTTAGTTTCAAAACCAAAGTGAGTATTTACGTAAAACTATCTCCTCTCTTATACTTGGGAATTCTTTCTTTCTCAAAAGTACATGTTCCTCAAATTCTTACATTACTACTTAAAATTTGACACACTTGATCACTTCACTAATTTCCTCATCCTTAATTCTTGTAGATGGAGACTCAGTTCAGCAAGTTTTACCAGTTGGGAAACGGAGGTCAGCTGATCTTCGAGAGGGATCTGGATTCACTATCGGAGTTACTAGGACGCCCACATCCGAAGTTTCTTGGAGCTCAACTTCTAGGACCCCCAGGAGGAGACCTACAGTGGCTAGTCACCGCGGATCTTAGAGGAAGCATCGAAGCACCAACTTCCGGGAGAATTCAGTTCTCTGTGAGAGAGAACAACTGGCTAGATGGATTATCCAGGGCAATGCATGAAGCTCTCGCACGTCTATGTGCCCTCAGCGTCAACAAAATCCAAGGAACCCGTTTTGCTCACTATGCAAGACATGACTTCATGGGAATGCGGATGGAGATGCCAAGTCACCAGAGTTGAGGCGTCAAGTGGAGAATCTTGACTTCTTGCTGCAGGACAGACAGTAGGAACTAGACAATGCCAGGGAGTTAGCCAACCAGAACCGTGCCATTGCTGACCAGAAGGCCCAGACTTTCACACTGCTCGTCCAGGACCGCTAGTCTCTTCGCCGCAAGCGTGCCAAGAAGGATCGCACCATCGCCCGTATTTGCAAGAAGGTGGCCGACCTCTAGAAGACCGTCAAGGAGAAGGAAGATCAGCTTGCCACCAAGGAAGAAGAAGATGAGGGTGAAGATATCCAGGGATACATGGATTCTTACCTCAGCAATGATGATCAAAGGAGCTTATTATGCAATGAACATAATTGATCTTATTGCAAAATTAATGTCTTACTTCATAGATTCGAGAGAATAGGAGAACAGTAGCCTGACAAATAGTCGGTTTAGTGGGTAGTAGGAATCGAACCTGCAACCCCAAGGGTATGAGCCTTGTGAGCTACCAAGCTGCTCTACCCTCTTAAACTAAAGAGGGGGTACTAGTGGATAAAAGAGGGTTGGATACGCCCCTCTACCATATCTATACAAATAGAATAGTCCATTTATAGAGAATGGTAAAGAGGGCTCTTCTATGATCATCAATTCCAGAAATCCATACAAATACGAAAGGGTATTTTATCCTTACCAACTAGATTTTGTTGCACCCGGTAACAAACATTCATAGGTTTGATTCCGGCCTAAATTAAATCAACCTAAGTGAAATGGAGTCTCTATCGTTCCACTACAAGAGTTAACTATGAGACTTCATACACCTTAAAGTTCATAGAACGAGAAGAAATTTTTTGGAGGCCCTTATCCTCAATAGATCATTGTATCGAGTAGTTGGATCATAGTCTCTTACCATAAAAATTGCTGCATGTGCAGCAGCACCAACTATTAGAAATCCGCCAATCCACATGTGGTGTGTGAACAAGGAAAGTTGTGTACCATAGTCAGTAGCTAGGTATGGATAGGGGGGCATAGAGTACATATGATGAGCTACAACAATGGTTGTAGTTTTATTTGTTAATAATTTTAGAATTCCTATTTCACTAAGGGGGACATAGAGTCAGAGCAAATAAAATATCTAATTCTTATTAGAAAAAAAAGAATGAATATCAAGCGTTATAGTATGATTTTGAATAATCTAAAAAAGTAATATAGTAAGGGGGGGAGAGAAAAACTTTGGGATATATTGATTCGGATTGAATTGGAAATACCTCAATGATACAATCAATTCAATTCTGAATTGCAATAAGCAAGTGGGGTCTCTCAAATAGAGTCGAACTGCTAGACTACAACTAAAGAATCTGGGCTTCCATCAAGCCACTACTACATCGATTTCGTTAGGAATCGAGGATCTTTTAACAATACCCTCTAAGGGATGGTTAGTCCAAGACGCGGAGCAACAAAGTTTTCTTTTGGAGAGTTTTGCTCAAGTCTCAAATAAACTCAAGGACATATTCAAAGAAGTTCTGACTGTCGGTCGGGATGGTTTGTGGGTTCCGAACAGCTATGACAACTGAACTTAATAAGATAGTAATTACGACCCAAGAAGTGATGAGTAGTTGGGCATGCTATTTTTTCCATTCATTACTGTTGAGGATCAGTCGTGGTCTTATAGACTCTACCAAGAGTCTGGACGAATTTGTTGCTCCATCCAAATGTGTAAAAGATCATAGTCGCACTTAAAATCCATGGCACATTACTAAATCCACAGGTGCTAATTCACTTCTTTTTAATAGATAGGCAAGGTTGTTGTTCCGACGGATAACTCTCTTATAAAGTTCATTAATGTCCAAAGCCACTACTTTATCTCCAGACCTATAAACGATGGGTCTCAATTCGGGAGGAAGAACCGGTCATAAGAACAAAACCATCCATTATGGTTCCACATTTGTTTGAATAAAATGTTTTGCCAATTGCATGCGTCTAATCAAAAAAACTTTTCTTATTCGTCTTTTTCTGACTTTCTGGAGGAGGATGCTGTGGACTTTCTGGACTCCGACTTCATCGACGATGAGTAGATGCACTAGAGCACTGTCGTAGCATGAGATGTATCGGTCCCACTGTATCGTAGCTTACAGAATGGTTCTTCAAACCATCTGTTTTCCTTTGTTTGTTGTGGTGTGTGTTGTATCGTGTGTTTGTTTGCATGAATGAAATGGAATTAGTTGAAAAACCTGAGTCTAACTCAAAGTTTAGCTTGAACCAAAACTATGAACCTTAGAATTTCCCTCTTACCCCTTTATCTACCTCAATCTTCAGATGACTCGTGGAAACCAAGGAGGAAGCAGCTCGTCGCAGGACCCAATGCTGCAGATCTTGCAGAATCTCATCACAGACGGAGAAGCAAGCAGGGCAGAACGCCAAGCTAACTTAGCAACATTGCAGCAGATCGCCCAGATGGCTCTCAACAACCAAGGGCATCGAAATCAGGATCACCATGGATCCAAACTCAAAAAAAATCAGAATACCAATCCCCCAATCTTCAACCAATCTGAAAACCCGTTAGATGCTGATGACTGGTTGCAGACGATGGAAAACAACCTAGAAGTTGCAGGAGTTGATGAAAACAAGAAAGTTCTCTTTGCCACCCACTATCTGGCGGGAGATGCAAGAGCTTGGTGGAATAGTATCCACAATATGAACCCTGGTCAGGTTATGACATGGGAAGCATTCAAAGTCAAGTCCAGCCGCACCCACGTGCCACAGGGTCTAGTCAACCGAAGGAGAGATGAGTTCCACGAATTGAAGCAAGGAAGAATGACTGTGGTGGAGTATCGTGACAGATTCCTATCACTTCCCAGATATGCACCTGATGAGATCAACACGGAGGCCAAGAAGAAGGAGAGATTCTTGAACGGACTGCATGATGAGATGCAGACTGTCCTCGTCAACATCCGTTTTCAGGATCTCGAAGAGCTAGTCAACTCTGCCATTCAGATGGAAGGGAAGATTAATCAGGCAAACGACAACCGCAAACGTCGTATGATGCAGCAATCAGGATCTAGCAGTCACCAGAAGTACCGTCCCAACCCCTCACCAGGATATGCACCAAGGAACAACCGACCCCTAACGTCTCGCCCCAGCTACCCCAACCGTAGCAGCGGCAATGTGAAGTCCGGAGGAAACCATCACAACTCCGGCAACGCCAACAATTTCAATTGTGCACCTCCCAAGAGCAACAACAACCACAACAACACTGCACCCAGAACTGGCAGCAATGTTGTGCCTGTCGCAACAAAGGACAAGTCCCAGATCACTTGTTTCGAGTGTGGAGTGAAGGGTCACTACTCCAATGAGTGTCCCAAGAAGACTACCACCAATGCCACTGTGAATGCCCCAGCTCAATAGCAGGGTCGTGTTCAACCAGGAAGAAGGTTTGCCCCAGGGAACCCTCACAACCGCAACGGTCGTCTCTTCCACATGAACACAAAAGAAGCCCAAGAAGCGCCAGATGTAGTGCTGGGTATGTTTTCTGTCAACTCAGTTTTAGCAAGGGTATTGTTTGATTTGGGAGCATCGCATTCATTTGTCACCGAAGAATTTGCATGCACTAGTAAGATTCACCCAACCAATCTGAAGCATGTCATGATAGTTCAAATCCCCGGTTCAACTACAAAAGCTAGAAAAATTTGCAAAGTTGTACCTATCAGAATACATGGGATAGATTTTTATGCCAACCTAATAGTACTTGGAACCAAAGGATTGGAAGTAGTACTAGCTATGGACTGGATGTCAAGGCATAAAGGACTGATAGACTGTGCTAAGAAAGCCATCACCACGTCCAGTAGTTCTAGAGTAACAGTAGAACATATCTCTAAAACATTACCCCGTCAATTCAAGTGCAACAAGAGTCTAGCCCTACCCACCATAGACTAGGTCAGAGTAGTCTGTGAATACTCCGACGTATTCCCAGATGAATTGCCAGGTATGCCCCCGGATAGGGATACTGAGTTCATTATCGAACTAATCCCCGAAACCGGACCCATAGCCCAGAGACCCTATAGCATGAACCCCTCAGAGTTAGTTGAGTTGAAGAAGCAGTTAGATGCCATGTTAGCAACACGCTTGATTCAACCAAGCGCATCGCCATGGAGATCACCAGTGTTATTCGTCGACAAGAAAGATGGAGGTAATCGTTTGTGTACAGATTACAGAAAGTTGAATGACGTCACCATCAAGAACAATTACCCCTTGCCAAACATAGAGGATCTATTTGATCAGTTAACTACAGCCCAAGTATTCTCAAAGATTGATCTTAGGACTGGTTATCACCAACTTAAGGTTCGTGCAATGGATATTCCAAAGACGGCCTTTATTACTCGCTATGGTTTATACGAGTATACGGTTATGTCTTTTGGATTAACCAATTCCCCTGCTTATTTCATGAATCTGATGAATAAGATCTTTATGAATTTCCTAGATAAGTTTGTAGTTGTATTTATCGACGACATCCTTATCTACTCCAAGTCAGAAGAAGAGCACGAGCAACATCTGAGAATCATCCTAGAAACCCTGAGAGAGCATCAGTTATATGCCAAGTTCAACAAGTGTGAGTTTTGGTTGAAAGAAGTAGGATTCCTAGGACATATTGTGTCTGCCGGAGGAGTCTCTGTTGAAACCGCCAAGATCAAAGATGTCAAAGAATGGGAAGCCCCAACCACTCAAACCCAAGTCCGTGCATTTCTCGGATTAGCGGGATACTACCGCAAGTTCTTCGAAGGATTCTCGAGCATCGCCAGACCCATGACCCAATTGTTGAAGAAGGACAAGAAGTTTGAATGGACAGACAAGTGTGAAGCCAGTTTCCAGGAGCTAAAGAAGAGATTGATATCAGCCCCAATTTTGATCATGCCAGACATCAAAACGTTGTTTGATGTATATTGTGATGCATCCAAGATTGGTCTCAGATGTGTATTGGTGCAAGAAGGCAAAGTCATCGTGTATCTGTCTCGACAACTGAAGCAGCATCAGCAGAACTATCTGACCCATGATCTTGAATTAGCAGCTGTAGTGCTGGCATTGAAGACATGGCGTCATTATCTGATGGGTAATCGATGCGAGATTTACTCGGATCACAAGAGCTTGAAGTATATTTTCACTCAGAAGGAGCTGAATATGAGGCAAAGGATATGGATAGAGTTAATCAAGGATTATGACCTTGACATTCACTATCACCCCGGTAAAGCCAATGTGGTAGCGGATGCTCTTAGCAGATTGTCGTGCAGGCTTAACACCATGATCAAGGAGAAGCAACCAAGTTTGTATGAAGAGTTGGAGCAGTTTAGGACGAAGCTAGTTAGCAAAGGATTCTTAGCTAGCATTGAAATTCAACCCACTTTGATTAGCCAAATCAAGGAAGCCTAGAAGGGGAATGAAAGTATCAACGGAATCAAATGTCGTATTGGTACAAGAAAGGTACCTGGATTCACGGAAGACGAAGAAGGAGTACTGTGGTACAAAAGACGTATTTGTGTGCTAGCAGATTCGGAGCTGAAGAAAGTTATCATGAAGGAAGCTCATGATACTCTTTATTATATCCACCTCGGAGGAACAAAGATGTATCAGGATTTGAAAGAGCAATTTTGGTGGAGCAAGATGAAGAGAGAAATCAGAAGCTACATCGCCAAGTGTGACATCTATCAAAGAGTCAAAGCAGAACATCAGAGGCCTGCAGGATTTGTGCAACCATTGCCGATTCCGGAATGGAAATGGAATTCCATCGGAATGGACTTTATCACCGGTTTGCCTACTTCCAGTAGGGGAAATGACTCAATCTGGGTCATAGTTGATAGACTGTCCAAGGTAGCCCACTTCATACCTGTCAAGACTACCTACCAGAGTGTGAAACTAGCAGAACTATACATTTCTAGGATTGTTAGTCTGCATGGAACCCCCAAGACCATAGTATCAGATCGAGGAACCCAGTTTACCTCGAGATTTTGGCAGAAAGTTCAGGAAGGATTGGGAACCAAGTTGAATTTCAGCACCGCGTATCACCAACAAACAGATGGACAGACTGAGAGAGTCAACCAGATCTTAGAGGATATGCTTAGAGCTTGTGTGTTGGAATACAGATCAAAATGGGAAGACTGCCTGCCTTTCGCAGAATTCTCATATAACAATAGTTATCAAGCTAGTTTGCAGATGGCACCATTTGAGTTCCTATACGGAAGAAAGTGTCGTACCCCTTTGAATTGGTCGCAAGTAGGAGAGAGTCAGATCTTTGGACCCGACATTCTCCGAGAAGCCGAAGAGAAGGTTCACAAAGTCCGTGAGCACCTCAAGACCGCCCAATCCAGACAGAAGAGCTATGCTAACAAGAGAAGGAGAGACCTGACTTTCAGTTTCAGAAATTTGTATATCTCAAGGTTTCACCATTGAAAGGAAACCAACGCTTTAGTCTGAGAGGAAAGTTAGCCCCCATATATATCGGGCCATTCAAAATTCTGAACCGTCGAGGAGAAGTACCGTATCAACTGGAACTACCTGAAGAGATGTCAGCCATCCACAATGTGTTCCATATCTCGTTACTTCGCAAATGCCTAGAAGTGCCAAAGAAGACTGAAGTTTTCAAGAACATCGATCACAGAGTTGTGGAGATCAACAATGACCTGACCTATCGTGAAGTGCCCATCCGTATCTTGTAAGAAGCTTACCGAACCACTAGGACCAGGAGTATCAAATTTCTCAAGATTCAATGGAGCAACCATACCGAGGAGGAAGCCACATGGGAGCGTGAAGATTACATTAGGACGGAGTTCCCAGATCTATTTAGTTCCTAGTTTTCCTTGTAAATCTCGGGATGATATTTTGTTTAAGGGGGGAAGGTTTGTAACATCCCAAAACTTTAATCCAATTGATCAAGATCCAAATCATCAAAATTAGGGTTAACAAAAACTTTTCCAATCAAAAATATGAAAGCATTCATATGTGTGTGCATGTAAATTAGGAGTTGATTTGAATTGCCATGATTAAGTGATCTATTGCTTGTAAAATGATCTTTAGGTGAAATAAACATCATCTAAATCATTCCCAAACTTTTCCCAGAGAAAAACAACTCAAAATGAATAATTGAAGTGAATGGTCATTTTGGACAAATTAACTATCATGCCTACTTTGGCTATTCCTAGTACTCAAAACCTAACAGAAACATTTGTGGATCTTTACACCCCTTGCTAGTACACATAATGAGGTACCAAGGCCCACCTTGTGATCTGCTAAAAACAATCAAATACTAATTTTAAATGACAGTTTAAAAATGAATCTATTTCATATGGGAAGATCCCACTATTTCAAAAACCACTCAAACAAGTTCAATTTTCAAAACCCTTGCAACCAGAGAATACCTAGTACTAGTGGAGATCACTCAAAAAATTTGAACCCGAAATTCAAAAGTAAAGTTCATGCGGCCATTTCAGCAAACACTTGGCAGGCAGAATTCAAACAAAACAAAATTCACTATATTAAATAGTGTTCTGGCCAAACTTATCTCCCATTTGACCCCCATTTGCTCCCATTGTCTCCTAATGGTCTAACCATGCAATGACACCCAACTCCCGTACCCCCTAGTGACCTTGCCATGCCATGTCGAGCCCCACCTCGCCGGTCAACTTGGTCGCCGCCGCAGTAGACCACCTCCCCCTCTCTCTCCATGTCTAGTAGCTAGCCAACACTTCACCACCACCCACTGTCCCCTCCCCGAGCCAGGCCCAACCGTGGACCACCGAGAAAACCCCCTAGTACCACCGCGCCATGCCGAGCATGCGCCAGAGCGCCGCACCCGGCACGCGTGCACAAGCCGCCGCTTGACCGCAACCCATGCCCACAACGTCGCCATGACCCAAGGAGCATGCCAGACACCCCCATTCGCCATCCAACGCCTCACAGCCACCGCTCGCCATCGAAGCCGCCGCCTCTGCCGCTCAGAGCGTCGGCTCCGCCCGACCGCTTACCACCACCCCTAAGACCGTATTAAAGTCCTACAGCACCGCCAGGAGACCGCGCGTCGATCTCCACCCTCAGCCATGCCGCTAGAGGCCCGTAGCCATGTCGCCACCGTCGCCTGCCCATCCCACTCGGTCTCGCCGTCGAGCCTATAAAAGGAGAGCACCCCCAGCCATTTGCAGCACACCACTCCACTCCCCTCACCTCACTGATCGTCCCACACCTCTAGCCGGAGCACGGGGAGAAGCAGCTCGCCGGAATTGTACCAAAGGAGGCCGCCTCTAGAGGAGAAGGGCGCCACTGATTGCGAGCACCCCCAGAGCTGCCTTGACCGTCCATGAGCTCGCCATCGACCACCAGTCCGTTTGCCCGCCTCGCCGTTGTCACTGGAGCCCTGGTACGCCCCCTATGCACCCCCACTGAGCCGCTAGGGTTAGAGCTCGCCTGCGACAGGTCTGTCATCAACGACGATCCCCAGCCGTTGATCCCCACTCTAAACCAACGTCGACATTGCCCCGTACCGCTTCGCATGTTATGAGCCGCTGACTGGTGGACTCCACTGTCAGTTGAGCCCCGCGCTGCGGAGTGACACTGGGCCAGCCCATTAGCGTTTCCCGCGCGACCAAGTTAGTTTGAATTAGGATTTTTCTTTTTAGTTTAAACTTAGTTATGTCCCTTAATTCAATATTCAATTCAGGGAGATTAACAACTCCAAATGAAGTGATTCCAATTTTGGTAGAAAGCTACTAAAAATATCTATCCAAGCCCGTTGGATTTAATTCATTTAGAGTTATAGATCTCTCCTAGTAAAAATAATAAAACAGAAGCATTTGTACCTTGCAACATTTTTATAAAATCAACCAACTTAGCCTTTGAGTTGATTCCAACTCTCAAAAATCACATTTCATCATACCTATCTGAATATGTAATAATATTAGGATTTACGTGCAGTGACTTTGGACTAGTACCAAAATAATGCTATATAGGCATTTCTAGTCACTTTAAATCATTAAATAATGAACTTAAACCAAAATAGTTATGATCCAACCCTTAAATTACATTCCCACATGTTAGAATATGTGATGATGACATGTGTCCACATGATCCCATATTTTAAGTGGTGAACATTAAATCTTAGTTAATTTTTCAATGAGTAGAAATTACTTTTCTAAAATAAAAAGGAGGAAACTATGGAATAAAACTTGTGATGCTTGTGATTATAATAGATCATCAGTTGTGTGCCTTAGAGTACTAAGTAAATAGTTAAGTATTGTTTGGTGATTGTGTACTCTGTATGTATTTATAAAAGATAGTACCGACCAAGCTTACGAGGAGGAGGAGTTCTACCAAGAAGAAGAAGAAGAAAACTTCAACCACTTCACTAACCAAGGCAAGCTATTGTTAGCAAGCTAGAATTAATCTAGATGAATGAGCGAAGATGCCTTAGGCATGCTTTGGTCACATCACTTTGACTATTACTACCCCAAGTATTACCTTACAAGATTTACTTCCTTTACTTTACACAAAGCCCCTTACTTGTTTTGAAGGTAGCATAAAGAGTATAATACTTGACCTATTTAGGTAAGCTTTAGATGTCATTCTATGGCATGAGATTGAACCCATCATTTTTCCACCTTAGTGAACACTCTTAACTTAGTAGTTTAGAGTATATCAAAACTTGAGTCACTTTAGATGGGAACAATTGGTGAAAATGAATTATGAAAACCTTGGAATGATGAGTCATTCTATTGAGATGTTTTGACATGTGTTGAGAAACACAAATGGCTTATGATGATGAAAATATTGAGGCATGAGCCTTAGCCCTTTTATAAAACTGATGGTTGGATTCGGATGCGATACCATTCCAAATTTACCGTACAACCACACTACCTGAATTGGGTAAGGCTTAGCCAGAAATTTATATGCATTAGTATTAGTTACCTCGCGGGAGAGGTTTGAGCTGAGGCTACTTCTCAATGTTGTGCACCTATGCAGTGCCCAAGATGACTGATGGTCATGGTTGGGAGGCCATGCTCATAGGAGAGGTGCTTATACTAGGGTGTGTAAAAGGAAAGGTTATGTTTGATTATCTGAATACTAAGTATGATGATTTAGGGTTATCCCTGACAGATGTATCAAATCTTGTGGTGAAAGTGTACCACCTCTGCAGAGTGTCAAACTATTCGAATAGCCACGTCCGCGGTTATGGATAGTTGGAATGGCCATACTGTTTTGTTGTCAGATGTTTTCAAAACAACTTATGCATGAATGATGAATCTTGACTTGACCACAACAGGGTTGTGTTTATGATAATATCTTCCCAACTTAAGTGATTCTATAACTTTATTTTATCTTTCTTTGCTTCTAAACTCAGCTTACGTTTCAAAGTTAACCTTATAGTTAAACTTAGATTTAGCACTTTAACTTAGAATTATACTACTTGTTAGTGGTAGTTTACGAGTACTTAAAGAGTACTCATGGCTTTTTTCCCTGGCTATTCTCATGGCCAGACTATGAAGGAGACTACGAAGATGAGGGCCAGCAGGACGGCTATGATAACTAGGACTATCTGCCTTCGTCAGCATTGCCTGTACCCCTGAAGATGGACCCCACCGCTACGCTTATCTTTTATTTCCGCTGCTTGTTGTATTAAGACTGGATCATGATATCCTTATTTGTGTAAGACCTTATGTATGGTTTGTAATGGATGATGTACTGTGATATCCAATCTGTTATGTCTCGCAAAAATGGTAATCCTAGGATTGCGAGGTATGGCATAATGGGCATCTGGGATTAAAAATCCACGTGTTGACAGGACCCACCTCTCTTATACAATCTTCCACTATGTATAAGGTGAACTTTAGCCATAAGATGAGATCCACATGTCTTATCCGACATACTCATGCATGAGAGGGAAGAGAGAGTAAATTATTTTCTATTCCTTGTGGACAACCCATAAGCTTATGACATCCACTATGTGCAAACTGTTGAAATAAATTCCGTATCCTTTCCATCAGTTTGGACTTTTGGTTATGTTGGCTAGTGCATGCAATTAAATATGGTATCAGAGCAGGAGGTCCTAGGATCAAATCCTGGCCACCGCAAGAATTAAAAAGAAATATTGCATCTCCCCAAACATACGTCACAATAGGACAAATGGCAAAAGACGTAGGGTGAGTGTTGAAATATATTTCCTAGCCCTTTCCATCAGTTCAGACTGTTGGTTGCATTGGCTAGTGCATGCAATTCAATATGGTACCAGTGTGGGAGGTCCTAGGATCAAATCCTGGCCAACGCAAAAATTAAATACAAATATTGCGGCTCCCCAAACAAACATCACAATAGGCCAAAGGGCAAATACGTAGGATGAGTGTTGAAATAAATTGCCTATCCCTTTCCATCAGTTCGGACTTTTGGTTGCGTTGGCTAGTGCATGCAATTCAATAAGGTAAACTACAAGTATTGCCACACACTATAGGACTTAAGGAGTGGTTTTTTGCACATAGTGAATGCCCTTGGGTAGTCCGCAAGAACTAAATAATAATGTACTCCCTCCGTTTGGAAATATAAGACATTTTAGCTTTATGAAATGAATGTATCTAGACACTTTTTATGTATAGGTTCACTTCAAACCTATGCAAACCTATACACTAATAGACGTGTGTCAATATAAAACTAATTTCAGTCAAAAGTATGTGTGTCGTTAGCTCTTAAAGCTAAAACACCTTATATTTCTAAACGGAGGGAGTAGTACGCATATCAATATAAAACTAATTTTAGTCAAAAGTATGTGTGTCGTTAGCTCTTAAATGTGGGTCCTAGCTTATGGACAAGTTTGTCTACACAATTTGTGGTGAAATGAATTAGATTATGGTGTAGTATGTGGGACCCATATTATCAACAAGGTTTTCCACATACACAGGTGATGCCCTAATACAGAGCTCGTCCATGCAAGTAAAATAAAAATACAGAGCTCAGATTTCCGAATTACTGTACAACCCGTACCCTAGGCGTCTAGTACTAGGGAGTCAGGCCGGTCACAGTCTCCTCCAAATTAACTACTCTGGCCGTCTAGACGTCTACTAGTAGTAGGGCGTAGGGAGTCAGTGGGTCACTGTCTCCTCGAAATACAGCTGAGGAGCGCACACTTGTGTTGATTAATCCAGCTTTTCCCCCTCGCCTATTCCCCCGCCCCGTCCAGGGCGTCTTACCCTTCTCTTCCTAGCTTCTTCCCCTTCCGCACCATGCACTGCCACTGCCGCCATATGCCACTTTAGGATTCTCTTCCTCGTCTCGCTCAGGTAGTTGCCACCATCGATTCCCCTCTCTTCCGAAACCCCAATCAATGAAATAGAGATGCTGCCTTGCGATGGCGTCACCGAGCAAGAATAGTGAACATGATTCTGAGCTTTTTCACAACTTGTTTATCGAAGGCCCCTTTGAAGAACTCATAACCCGATGTGACGTCATCACCGCTGCTAGCCTAATCGGTTCATCCAAACTTTTTCTTGAATTTGCGAAAGCTAGTGCAACTCTGGATGCTTCAATGCCATTTGGCCTCCCATGTGTTCTCCATCCCCCCTGACAAAGGGACCGCTAGATTTCTTGCATTACTTCAAAATTGATAGCCTCCTGTGCAAGCTGTCGCTACTGGACAGGTTCTCCTCCGATGCTATGGTACTAGGCTATACTTCTGAGCAGGGGGTAGGAACCAATGGAGATTGGACTGCCACGACTGGCTTCAGAGGCAAGTTGGAGCTTTGCAACGTGTACACTCATCGCAAGATTGCACTCCTAGGATTTTCGTTCCAAGCAACCGACCAACCAACCACGTTCTTGTTGGATAATGATCTTCCAGCTCGAATGCAGAAGATTTCTATTTGCCAAGTTCCCACAGTTGCTGGGAGATATAAAGATTTCTCGCTTGTTGCGGTCTTCAACGTCAGAATTGCCATCCTTCAGGGCGGTGATGATGGATGGACAGTTCTTCCACTTCCACCTAACCACACCCTGAGCCCTTATAGTTACAATGATGGAATTACCCATGATGGACTAGTGTTCGCCACAGATCTGTATGGTAACGTTCATGTTTGGGATCCTCTGCATCCTGGTAATTATTCCTTCATATGTAATGTACTGGCTTAATTAATCATGTGCCCAAGCTATTGTACTAAATTTTCATAGGGAGTGCTTCGTTTAAATGAAAATACGAGTAGTTATTTTAGACTCTATGAACTATACGAATCATAGTTTTTCCATAGGATTTTTTCTTATTGCACTCGTTTGATTCACCGGATTGAATTATGCACAGTAGATTTTTCCGGATGTATTAATTCATTCGATAGGAATTTTAGATCTACTTGAAGCTCCTAAAAAGAATCTGTTCGATTGTTTTTCCATGTAGTGTAATCTAACACACCACCATCCTGCATGAGTATAAATGGACATGCAAATGTAAAATCTTGTGTCTTTCCTATCCTATGTTTTCTTGCATTTGCAAGAGTTTTTGGCAAGTTCCCCTACAAATGAACCGGTCAAATCTCCTTGACTTTTTTTAGGCAAAACGAGCCAAAAATTGCCCGTCTTGTTCAAAAAAAAGATGAGTCTGTTCTCTAGGAAATTTCCCTATTATATAATGCTTTGTTTCCTTTGTATGATTCTAGGCCGTAATTGTTTTTCCTTTGTTAGAGCTACTTTTCATGCAATTCAATTGGAAGGAAAATTTTCAGTAGGATTCACTATATCATGCTGCCGAAATCATAAGTTAACCCATTCTGCTACCTTTTTCAAGGTCCTGCGCTGGTCTTGGCACGACCAGCTGCCGAAGGTGAGTTGGTGGATTCATTTCTTAATGCTACTGGAGACGAGCACGACTACTTTTTTTAGTTTCTGGTGGTTAGCAAGATCTGTAGATGGTTCTAGACTTCTTCATATATATATAGGCTTGGCGCTTCTTATGATCCTAGTTGTCTTACTTGTCATTATCACCATCGTACTGGTGCTGCTCAACCTCGTGTTGTACATTGCAGTCGCACTATCTCCACTTATACTTTTGGGTTTGGCTGCTTGGTGTTCTCAATGAACAGTGGTCAGGTTGATCAAGTTAATCCATGGGAAAGGATTGCTAACCTTGGATCATATTCTCTTTTCCTTGGAGCGAACTATCCAATTATCATGCAGGTAGGTGGTGCAGATCTTGGCTCAGGTTATCTGACGAGATGCAACTGTGTCTACATCTTACCAACTGCAGCATGGCTTTCCAAAGAGTGGCAGCCTGAATTATGCCGCTTCAGTCTAAGCGGTAAAGACTGTGGTGTTACTTCTAAAATCAATGTTCTTGAGGTAATTAGTAACCCTCTCTTTTGGATAGGAATAGTGAAGCAACCACTTTGGTTCGTACCAACCTTCACAAACACCGTCGATTGTAACCAGACTCATGATTAACTAAGAAACAAGACATGTTGCCACAATACGTACTGATGTAATCCATATGTAATAGTTGGTACTATAATTAAGGAAATAGTTCTCGACCATGTTGAACAGTTTATTTTGTTTGGTTGTGTGAAGTTATCAGCTTTCAACTTGTTGGTCTCCTCTCCTTTGAAACATGTCCTTGTATCGGTACTATGTTTAGTTACTCGTATGAACTTGACTATATATTTTTTGGACCTTTAGCATAATGCACTTTAGTCCGCCGATTCTAGAGTTCCTTTAAAAATTATAGAAATTTTAGCATCAACAAGATGTTACAGACCACATGACATACACTTGAACAATCACCTCAATGCTTGTGTAAGGGTCGTACTCTATGAAAACAACCTTGGCTTCAATGATTCTAGCATCATGCACTAGTCTTTGGTTAAGCTAATATGACGAGACCATATTTTTTAGAGATTTATCTTATCTTATCTTACCACTATATAGTGTACGGTTAACTTTCAACATTAACCATTGTATCAATACTAGCAAATTCCAATGTTGCTAACCCTCGAATCTTATTTTCCATTCTAGCATCTACTCACTCCGTTACATAATATAAGATGTTTTAACTTGTACGAAATGAATGTATCTAGATGACTTTTAGTGTGTGGTTCACTCCAAACCTACACACTACTTTTAGTGTGTAGTAAAAGATGTCTAGATACATTTGTTTCACAAAAGCTAAATCATCTTATATTTTGAAACAGAGAAGTAGGAGATTCTATTGATACTAGACTTTAGCACAATGAAAGCTATGCACAAATACAAGAGCCAAATATACGCCAATACTTTATGAAAGCATCTCGAAAATATAATTATTTTTCTCAGCTTTACCTATTACTACTTTATGGAGTAGTATAATTTTATATTGTGATGATATGGCATTCTACTAGACAGCATTGGCATGCTAGACTAGCTAGCTAATTAGCTAAGTTTCCTCGATGCTACAGCACTAAACAACATTGGCGTGCTACACTAGCTAGCTAATAATTAAAGTCTCCTCGATGCACTTGTGCCCTCCAGCAGAAGACCGAAAAAGGAACATGCAAAAAACTCCTCGTTCAAAGAGCCATACCGTGTTCCCTATGTCCGGCAGTATTTGGTATTGTCTCCAACGCGCGCTTACTCATTTTCCTTGCCATCTCGCCCCTAGCATCGGTCCTTCCAGTATGCCACCCCTCTCCTCCAAAACCTCCCAACAGTCATCGATTGATCTGCCTCACCCCCAAACCATCGGGACGCGATGGCAGATTCGGGGCCCAACTGGTGGTATGGCGGATGGAGCAATGTCGGTGCCGACGTGTTTGACGAGATCGGTATGCGTATGGACACTACCAGCGCTGTCCGGCTGGTTGCATGCGCCAAGGAGTTGAACTTCTGAGTCACTAGCGGAAAAGGTAGCAGATGCCCCAACGACGGTTGCGGGACATTGATCGCCTACCGTCAGGTCCACAACCACAAGATAGCGTGCGCGCACGGACCTTGCAACTACATGCAGGATGGATGCATTTTCAATGCCTCGCCGGCGGCGCTCCTCGCCCACCTCCGTGAAGCTCACTCGATGAGGGTGCGCAATTTCTGCTACGGCAAAATACGCAGGTACTCCTCTAAGCCTCTGCCAGCAATAGGCCTGCGAACAATAGATATCATTGGATCCGGGGACGATGGTACTATGTTCGCGGTGCGATTTGACACGCGCCAAATGCTACACGTTGTATCTGTCAGGTCGGCGGCGTGCTTGTCGTCGCCGTACATGGTGAAGTTTTGGTCGTCGACTGTGATTGAAGGGAGAATGATAAAAAATTCTAGGATATGCATGCCGGAGAGCACCGCGTCGCCCGACGGCATCCCGTTCGATGAGCTGTAGTGGCTCCTGTCGGTGCCGATGTCGTACCTGGTCGCTCGTCGACTGTCGGTGTTCACCCTGGAATATTGTCTTCGGATTAACAGGATTCATGAGTGAGATAAACACATCTTAATGTTTGTGGGAGTATTTGAACTGCTATAAAGACTTACTACATGTTCTTAGTAGTTGTTCTTAGGAGTATTTTTATGGAATTCAACTACTGCTAATGTATTTTGTAGTAATACCTACTGGATGTACTGGTACTTATCATTTTGGGAGACGTGGTTCCTATCTTAAGGTAGTTCTAAGTATTTTCTATGGAGTTCTTCCTCTGCTAATCTATTTTGCAATCATAACTATGTACTGGTGCTTGTTCATATCGACCGATGAAGTGCGGAATATGATCTCGCTTTACTTTTGAATCAGGCCTAGCTACATCTATGAATTTCAATGTGTGCATTACTGAATCTGTCAATTATTGTCTGTATCGCTAATTCGATTTGAAATGCTTGAATCACATCAAGTGCTGCTGAATATGAACTAGGAATCTGTCAAGTGCTGCTGAATATGAACTGGGAATCTGTTAATATTTTTTGGTGTTATTCTGTACTGCTCAATATTTTAAATGCTACTGAATTTGTCAAAAGTTCTGTTGTTACTATTAGTGCGTACAATACAATATTTTGTAGAACTAACTATGATGTACTTGTACTTGTTTAGATCAAGTGCAGCAGATTGTCTTACTTTTCTTTTGAAACTTGGCATTTTACAGAAATATTACTGATGTACTGTACTTATTTAGATCAAGTGCAGTAGATGGTCTTGCTTTTCTTTTGTAACTTGGCCTTGTCATAAACTCATAATCTTGATGAGGCTTTGGGCATTTTGAGAAGCCTATGGAGGTCACACATAGGGATTGATGTGGGAAGGAGGAATGCACAGAAAAGCAGACTTGATCGCCAATTTTGCTTGCTCCAATGATCAGTGTACGGAGAAAAGGACAAACTGAATCAGTCAGTTTGAAATGCTACTGAATATGTCCAAGTGATGATGAATGTGAACTGTGAATCTGTCGATATTTTTCTTTCTAATTACGTAATGCTGCATCTTTCAAATGCAACTGAACCTATCAAAAGTTATGTTTGGTAGTTGTTCAGATCGACCGGTCGAGTGCCGAATATGGTCTTGCTTTCCTTTTGAATCAATCCTTGCTACATCTATTGAATTTCAATGGTCCGCATTACTTAATCTATCAATTCTTTTGGTCATTGTCTGTGTACTGCCACAACCGGTCAGTTTGAAAATGTTGTGCTGACTCTGTCAAGTGCTACTGAATATGAACCGAGAATCTATCTGATATTTTTACGGTCTTATTCTATACTGCTGAATCTTTCAAATGCTACTGAATATATCAAATGTTATATCATTACTATTAGGACAATATTTTGTAGAACAAACTGCGATCTATTGGTACTTGGTTAGATGAAGTGCATCAGATTGTCTTGCTTTTCTTTTGAAACTTAGCATTATCACAATTATCTGGATGAGTCTTGGGCATTTTGGGTTGCTATGGGGGGACACACAGGAATTGACGTAAGAGGAGGTACTCACACAAAAGCAGACTTGATCATCAGTTTTTGTTGCTCTAATGGTTGAGTCTATTCGGAGAACAGGCCAAATTGATCATGTGCCAAGGTTTTTTAGCTGGAACAAGAACTGATTCTCTCTGTACTACTATTGAATTTCAAGCAGTAAAGCTATTGAATCTCTCAAATGTTCTGTCCTTGCTATTACTAAAGCATTTTGTGCAACTAATACTGATGCACTGGTATTGTCTTTCATTGTCTGTATTGCTGAATTGGTCACATTTGAAATGTTGCTGAATTGGTCAAGTGCTCCTGAATATTAACTTCGAATCTGTTGATAATTTTTCTACCTTATTCTGTACTGCTAAATTTTTACATGAATATCTATCAAAAAGAATTATCACTTTCCCCCGCCCTCGCTGAGGTCTTTGTTTAGAATCCGGAAGAGCACATCACAAGGCAATTTTTATTAACCAGGAGAAGAAATGTAGTACTCCCTCCGATCCAAATTAATGTTCTCACATTTGTCTAAATTCTTTCATATCTAGTCATGTTTTAGTGCTAAATACATCTGAATCTAGCCAAATCCGAGAACATTAATTTGGATCGGAGGGAGTAGCTCATTCGGCCCCTCTTTAGCCCAGAACATTTTAATTCAGTCATTTCAGGGTCAGGGACTACTGACCACAGCCCAGTGAAATTTTAAAAAGGATCCCATGGATCATAGTCGAGAACATATTAATTCGGCATTTTAGGGGTCAGCAGACGGCCCAACACAGCCCAGTAAAAAATTTAAGAATAAATCCCATGGAGCATAGCCTATGGAATATAACCCACGTTGAGCAATAGCCAAACTCTTTTTAATTCGGCCTTTTGGTCATTGCCCCCACCACTAATAATAAAAAACTCTGCCTACCCATGTTTTTAAGAAAATACCCCATTATGTGGCATTTTATAAATTGAGATGCCAGGAGCGCTGCCCTTTTATATTTTAAAAGAGATAAACATAGACACACAAATTATTTTAAGAAGACTAATACATAAGTTGTAGTGCTAATAAAAGTATAATGATATTTTTTATAAATATTTTTGTTGTAGTGGAAACTCACTCAGTTTACGTTTATTTGATTTGAAGGTCTTTTGTTCGAATCGCCTTTTTGTGTCTGTGTATCTTGGATTTACATTTTTTTTCTTCTAGCAATATCGCATTACGGAGAGGCTGATATCACGGACCCACCATCATGTAGCGTCCCTGGAGTTTGTTTTGAGGGTGGGATCGAAAAAAAGTTTAAATACTTGTACATATAGGCTCGCATCAGGGACCCACCAGACAGAACATACAAGGCTGCATCAGGGACCCACAAGCAAGAACATGCTAGAGAGGCTAACATAAGGGACCCAGCAGTAAGAGCTTACACGATGGCCACAATGAAAACAGCAGACGTGGCTGAAAAAAAAGTCCATCATACACACAATGCACTTACAGAGAGGCTGACATGTCGGACCTAGCAGGCCCAAGCATAGCCCATGAAATTAGCCTATCAGCCCCAAGCATAGCCCAATACCTTCTAATTCGGCCTTTTCGTGGTCTCATGGAATATAAGCCATGACGAATAGGGCATCCGCCCCGAGTTAGCCCAGAATCTTTTTAATTCGGCCTTTATGAGCATTTTTTGTACCAAAGGCTGACATCTGGGACCAAAAAAATAGTCCAACATACATACATTTATTTCAAATAAAGGCTGTCAGCTAGGACCCAGCATAGACACGTTTCCTACATAGAGGTGGTTGACATCTGGGACCCAGCAATTTGCCAACGTCAAAACAGCGGGCATGGCCAAAAAAAAGTCCATCATACGCATGTTTCATTTACAGAGAGGATGATATGTGCTACTCAGCAGCACGACCTTATACAGATGCTACATCGAGCAACATTGCCAGTTCAAAACAGGGAGGTGCGAGCGAGAAAAAAGTTCAGCATGCACACGTTTCTTGTAATGAGAGGTTGAAATGGGGGACCCAAGCAAACGGCAGATTCGTCGAGCAACACTATCTAGTTAGGAACATGGTAGTGCTAGAGAAGAAAAAACTTCCATCATACCCATGATTTTTCTAATGTGAGTCTGACATAAGAGACCCACCAGCTTGAATAAACGGTTGATGCCGTGAACAACACTATCAAGTTCAGAACACGAAGGCACGACAGAGGGTAAAAAATCCATCATACACATGTTTCTTCTAATGAGAGGATGACATGTGGGGCCCAACAACATGATTAAACAGTAGATGCATCGAACAACGCTATCAAGTTCGGAACAGGGTAGCACGAGCGAAGGAAAGAAACGCGTCATACACACGTTTCTTATAATGAGAGGATGACATGTGGGGCTCAGGTGGTTGGTTAAACAGTAGATGCGTCGAGCAGCGCTATCAACTTCGAAACAGGGTAGCGCTAGCGAATAAAAAAATTCCATCATACACACATTTCTTCTAATGAGAGGATGAAATGTGGGTCCCAAGAGTTTGATAAATGGTAGATGCATTGAGCAACACTATCAACTTCAGAACAGGGTAGCGCGAGCGAAGGAAAAAAAATTCCATCATAGACACGATTCTTCTAATGAGAGGCTACCATGTGGGACATAGCAGCCTGACTAAACAACAGACGCATCGAGCAACATTATTGAGTTTAAATTAGGGAGGCACGACCGAACAGTATGGTCTACTAGAGACATTCAAGTCCATGACCCACACACCTCAAAAGACTTCGGCGAGTTAACATCGCGCGAGGAAACGGAAATCTTGCTTCTGCCACACGCCAGCAAAGCTTCCTCCACGTTTTTAGCGGATCTATCGTAGTAGAGGGCCGCAAAACCAAAAATAAGTTTTTCATCGTCCACGGCCGAGCCTAGAATTTCGTCGCGGAAGACGCGCCTTCTGCGATGACCGTCGGGCCAAGTCGTTGTGGAAGGGAACTTATCTTGTAGTGCAGTGTCATTGCATGTGTGTTCTTTTCATAAACCACAACTAGTGTCATTGCGTGTGTATTATTTTACTAAACCATCACTAGTGTCATTGCATGTGTGTCCTTTTCATAAACCACAACTAGAGTCGTTGCATGTTTGTTCTTTTCCTGAACCACCACTAGAGTCATTGCATGTGTGTTCTTTTCATAAACCACTTGGATCCACCAGTGGCATTGCATGTGTGTCCTTTTCATAAACCACCACTAGAGTCATTACATGTTTGTTCTTTTCATAAACCACATGGATCCACCAGTGTCATTGCATGTCTGTCCTTTTCATAAACCACCACTAGAGTGATTGCATGTGTGTTCTTTTCATAAACCACTTGGATCCACCAGTGTCATTGCATGTGTGTCCATTTCATAAATCACAACTAGACTCATTGCATGTTTGTTCTTTTCCAAAACCGCCACTAGAGTCATTGCATGTGTGTTCTTTTCATAAACCACTTGGATCCACCAGTGTCATTGCATGTGTGTCCTTTTCATAAAAAATAACTAGAGTTACTGCATGTTTGTTCTTTTCATAAAGCACTTGGATCCACCAGAATCATTGCATGTGTGTTCTTTTCATAAACCACAACTAGAGTTAGTGCATGTTTGTTCTTTTCATAAACCACATGGATCCACCAGTGTCATTGCATGTGTGTTCTTTTCATAAACCCACAGTAGATTCATTGCATGTGTTTTCTTTCCATAAACCAGATGGATCAACTAGAGTCATTTGCATATGTGTTCTTTTCATAAACCACCACCAGTGTCATTGCATGTGTGATCCTTTCCTAGACCACATGGATCCACCAGTGTCATTGCATGTGTGTTATTTTCCTAAACCACCACTAGTGTCCTTGCATGTGTGTTATTTTACTAAACCACATGGATCCACCAGTGTCATTGCATGTGTGTCGTTTTCATAAACCACCACAAGAGTCATTGCATATTTGTTCTTTTCCTAAACCACCACTAGAGTCATTGCATGTGTGTTCTATTCGTAGAAAACTTAGATCCACCAGTGTCATTGCATGTGCGTTCTTTTTCATAAACCAAAACTAGAGTCATTGCATGTTTATTTTCATATACTACCACTAGATTCATTACATGTGTGTTCTTTCCATAAACCACATGGATCCACCAGAGTCTTTTGCATGTGTGTTCTTTTCATAAACCACCACAAGTGTCATTGTATGTGTGTTCCTTTCCTAAAGCACATGGATCCACCATTGTCATTGCATGTCATTAAATGTGTCTTCTTTTCCTAAACCACCACTAGTGTCATTGCATGTGTGTTATTTTACTAAACCACATGGATCCACCAGTGTCATTGCCTATGTGTCTTTTTCATAAACCACCACTAGAGTCATTGAATGTTTGTTATTTGTCTAAACCAACACTAGAATCATTGAAGGTGTGTTCTTCATAAACCACTTGGATCCACCAGTTTCATTGCATGTGTGTTCTGTTTATAAACCACAACTAGAGTCATTGCATGTGTGTTATTTTCCTAAACCACCACTAGAGTCATTGCGTGTGTGTTATTTTACTAAACCACCACTATTGTCATTGCATGTGTCTCCTTTTCATAAACCACAACTAGAGTCATTGCATGTTTGTTTTTTTTCCAAAAAGACCACTAGATTCATTGCATATTTGTTCTTTTGATAAACCACTTAGACCCACCAGTGTCATTGGATGTGTGTACTTTTTAAAAACCACCACTAGAGTCATTGCATGTTTGTTATTTTCATAAACAACACGGATCCACCAATGTCATTGCATGTTTGTCCTTTTCATAAAACACCACTAGAGTCATTGCATGTGTGTTCTTTCCATAAACAACTTGGATCCTCTAGTGTCGTTACATGTGTGTTCTTTTCATAAACCACGACTAGAGTCATTGCATGTGTGTTCTATTCGTAAACAACCACTAGAGTCATTGCATGTGTGTTATTTTACTAAACCTCCACTAGTGTCATTGCATGTGTGTCCTTTTCATAAACCACAACTAGAGTCATCGCATGTTCGTTCTTTTTGTAAACCACCACTAGAGTCATTGCATGTGTGTTATTTTACTAAACTACCACTAGTGTCATTGCATGTGCGTCCTTTTCATAAACCACAACTAGAGTCACTTCATGTTTATTATTTTCCTAAACCACCAATAGAGTCATTTTATGTGTGTTCTTTCCATAAGCAACTTGGACCCACCTGTGTCATTGCATGTGTGTCCTTCTCATAATCCACCACTAGAGTCATTGCATGTTTGTTCTTTTCATAGACCACATGGTTCCACCAGTGTCCTTGCATGTGTGTCCTTTTCATAAACCACCACTAGAGTCATTGCATATGTGTTCTTTTGATAAACCACTTGGATTCCTCAGTGTCATTACATGTGTGTTCTTTTCATAAACCACAACTAGAGT
This sequence comes from Avena insularis, assembly GCA_023614405.1. Lineage (NCBI taxonomy): Eukaryota > Viridiplantae > Streptophyta > Magnoliopsida > Poales > Poaceae > Avena > Avena insularis. Next base: position 252,355,598 of record CM042696.1, read on the forward strand.
CATTGCATGTGTGTTCTTTTCATAAAATACCACAAGAGTCATTGCATGTGTGTTATTTTAAAAAACCACCACTAGTGTCATTGCATGTATGTCCTTTTCATAAACCACCACTAGAGTCATTGCATGTTTGTTCTTTTCCTAAACCACCACTAGAGTCATTAGATGTGTGTTCATTTCATAAACCACTTGCCACCAGTGTCATTGCATGTGTGTCCTTTTCATAAACCACCACCAGTGTCATCACATGTTTGTTCCTTTCATAAACCACATGGATCCACCAGTGTCATTGCATGTGTGTCCTTTTCGTAAACCACCACTAGAGTCATTGCATGTGTGTTCTTTTCATAAACCACTTGGATCCACCAGTGTCATTGCGTGTGTGTCTCCTTTTCATAACCCACAATTAAGTCATTGCATCTTTGTTCTTTTCCAAAACAACCACTAGAGTCATTGCATGTGTGTTTTTTCATAAACCACTTGGATCCACCAGTGTCATTGCATGTGTGTCCTTTTCATAAACCACAACTAGAGTCACTGCATGTTTGTTATTTTCATAAAGCACTTGGATCCACCAGAATCATTGCATTTGTGTTCTTTTCATAAACCACAACTATAGTCATTACATGTTTGTTCTTTTCATAAACCACATGGATCCACCAGTGTCATTGCATGTTTGTCCTTTTCATAAAACACCACTAGAGTCATTGCATGTGTGTTCTTTCCATAAACAACTTGGATCCTCTAGTGTCGTTACATGTGTGTTCTTTTCATAAACCACGACTAGAGTCATTGCATGTGTGTTCTATTCGTAAACAACCACTAGAGTCATTGCATGTGTGTTATTTTACTAAACCTCCACTAGTGTCATTGCGTGTGTGTCCTTTTCATAAACCACAACTAGAGTCATCGCATGTTCGTTCTTTTTGTAAACCACCACTAGAGTCATTGCATGTGTGTTATTTTACTAAACTACCACTAGTGTCATTGCATGTGCGTCCTCTTCATAAACCACAACTAGAGTCACTTCATGTTTATTATTTTCCTAAACCACCAATAGAGTCATTTTATGTGTGTTCTTTCCATAAGCAACTTGGACCCACCTGTGTCATTGCATGTGTGTCCTTCTCATAATCCACCACTAGAGTCATTGCATGTTTGTTCTTTTCATAGACCACATGGTTCCACCCGTGTCCTTGCATGTGTGTCCTTTTCATAAACCACCACTAGAGTCATTGCATATGTGTTCTTTTGATAAACCACTTGGATTCCTCAGTGTCATTGCATGTGTGTTCTTTTCATAAACCACAACTAGAGTCATTGCATGTGTGTTCTTTTCATAAAATACCACAAGAGTCATTGCATGTGTGTTATTTTAAAAAACCACCACTAGTGTCATTGCATGTATGTCCTTTTCATAAACCACCACTAGAGTCATTGCATGTTTGTTCTTTTCCTAAACCACCACTAGAGTCATTACATGTGTGTTCTTTTCATAAACCACTTGCCACCAGTGTCATTGCATGTGTGTCCTTTTCATAAACCACCACCAGTGTCATCACATGTTTGTTCCTTTCATAAACCACATGGATCCACCAGTGTCATTGCATGTGTGTCCTTTTCGTAAACCACCACTAGAGTCATTGCATGTGTGTTCTTTTCATAAACCACTTGGATCCACAAGTGTCACTGCGTGTGTGTGTCCTTTTCATAAACCACAATTAAGTCATTGCATCTTTGTTCTTTTCCAAAACCACCACTAGAGTCATTGCATGTGTGTTTTTTCATAAACCACTTGGATCCACCTGTGTCATTGCATGTGTGTCCTTTTCATAAACCACAACTAGAGTCACTGCATGTTTGTTATTTTCATAAAGCACTTGGATCCACCAGAATCATTGCATTTGTGTTCTTTTCATAAACCACAACTAGAGTCATTGCATGTTTGTTGTTTTCATAAACCACAGGGATCCACCAGTATCATTGCATGTGTGTTCTTTTCATAAACCCACACTAGATTCATTGCATGTATGTTCTTTCCATAAACCACCACTAGTGTCATTACATGTGTGTTCCTTTCCTAAACCAGATGGATCCACTAGTGTCATTGCATGTGTGTTCTTTTCCTAAACCACCACTAGTGTCATGGCATGTGTCTTATTTTACTAAAGCACATGGATCCACCAGTGTCATTGCATGTGTGTCCTTTTCATAAACCACCAGAAGAGTCATTGCATGTTTTTTTCCTAAACCACCACTAGAGTCATTGCATGTGTGTTCTTTTCATAAAAAACTTGGATCCACCAGTGTAATTGCATGTGTGTTCTTATTCATAAACCAAATCTAGAGTCATTGCATGTGTGTTATTTTCATATACGACCACTAGATTCATTGCATGTGTGTTCTTTCCATAAACCACATGGATCCATAAGAGTCTTTTGCCTGTGTGTTCTTTTCATAAACCACCACAAGTGTCATTGCATGTGTGTTCCTTTCCTCAAGCACATGGATTCACCATTGTCATTGCATGTCATTGAATGTGTGATATTTTCCTAAACCACCACTACTGTCATTGCATGTGTGTTATTTTACTATACCACATGGATCCACTAGTGTCATTGCATGTGTGTCCTTTTCATAAACCACCACTAGAGTCATTGCATGTTTGTTCTTTGTCTAAACCACCACTAGAGTCATTGCATGTGTGTTCTTCATAAACCACTTGGATCCACCAGTTTCACTGCATGTGTGTTCTTTTCATAAACCACAACTAGAGTCATTGCATGTGTGTTATTTTCCTAAACCACCACAAGATTCATTGCGTGTGTGTTATTTTACTAAATCACCACTAGTGTCATTGCATGTGTCTCTTTTTCATAAACCACAACTAGAGTCATTGCATGTTTGTTCTTTTCCTAAACCACCACTAGAGTCATTGCATGTGTGTTATTTTGATAAACCACTTAGACCCACAAGTGTCATTGGATGTGTGTCCTTTTCATATACCACCAATAGAGTCATTGCATGTTTGTTCTTTTCATAAACCACATGGATCCACCAATGTCATTGCATGTGTGTCCTTTTCATAAACCACCACTAGTCATTGCATGTGTGTTATTTTCATAAACCACTTGAATCCACTAGTGTCATTGCATGTGTGTTCTTTTCATAAACCACAACTAGAGTCATTGCATGTGTGTTCTATTCGTAAACAACCACTAGAGTCATTGCATGTCTGTTATTTTACAAAAACACCACAAGTGTCATTGCATGTGTATTATTTTCATAAACCACAACTAGAGTCATTGCATGTTTGTTCTTTTTCTAAACCACCACTAGAGTCATTACATGTGTGTTATTTTACTAAACCAGCACAAGTGTCATTGCATGTGTGTCCTTTTCATAAACCACAACTACAGTCATTGCATGTTTGTTCTTTTCCTAAACCACCAATAGAGTCATTGCATGTGTGTTATTTCCATAAACCACTTGGACCCACCATTGTCATTGCATGTTTGTCCTTTTCATAAACCACCACTAGAGTCATTGCATGTTTGTTCTTTTCATAAACCACATGGATCCACTAGTGTCCTTGCATGCGTGTCCTTTTCATAAACCACCACTAGAGTCATGGCATATGTGTTCTTTACATAAACCACTTGGATTCACCTGTATCATTGCCTGTGTGTTCTTTTCATAAACCACAACTAGAGTCATTGCATGTGTGTTCTTTTCCTAAACTACCACTATAGTCATTGCATGTGTGTTATTTTACAAAACCACCACTAGTGTCATTGGATGTATGTCCTTTTCATAAACCACCACTAGAGTCATTGCATGTTCGTTCTTTTCCTAAACCACCACTAGAGTCATTGCATGTGTGTTCTTTTCATAAGCCACTTGGATCCGCTAGTGTCATTGCATGTGCGTTCTTTTCCATACACCAAAACTAGTCATTGCATGTGTGTTATTTTCATATACCACCACTAGATTCATTGCATGTGTGTTGTTTCCATAAAACACATGGATCCACCAGAGTCTTTTGCATGTGTGTTCTTTTCATAAACCACCACAAGTGTAATTGTATGTGTGTTCCTTTCCTAAAGCACATGGATCCACCATTGTCATTGCATGTCATTGAATGTGTGTTCTTTTCCTAAACCACCACTACTGTCATTGCATGTGTGTTATTTCACTAAACCACATGGATCCACCAGTGTGATTGCATGTGTGTCCTTTTCATAAACCACCACTAGAGTTATTGCATGTTTGTTCTTTGTCTAAACCACCACTAGAGTCAGTGCATGTGTGTTCTTCATAAACCACTTGTGTAACATCCCAACACTTTAATCAAGGTTATCAAGTGTTGGAGATATGCCCAAGAGGCAATAATAAAGTGGTTATTATTATATCTTTATGTTTATGATAAATGTTTACATCCCATGCTATAATTGTATTAACAGGAAACATTAATACTTGTGTGTTTTGTAAACATAAAAGAGTCCCTAGTAAGCCTCTTGTTAAACTAGCTTGTTGATTAATGGATGATCACGGTTTCCTGATCATGGGCATTGGATGTCGTTAATAACAAGATCATATCATTAGGAGAATGATATGATGGACACACACCCATAGTAAGCATAGCATAAGATCAAGTCATTAAGTTCGTTTTGCTACAAGCTTTTCAAATGCATAGTAACCTAATCCTTCGACCATGAGGTTATGTTAATCACCATCACCGGATGGGTACTTTGATGACATCAAACGCCGCTCAGAATCGGGTGGTTATAAAGGTGTCATTGGGTATTCTGAAAGTATGTGTTGAAGCGCATGGACCAAGATTGGGATTTGTCCATCCATATGACGGATAGATATGCTCTAGGCCCTCTCGGTGGAATGTCATCTAGTTAGCTTGCAAGCATGTGACTGGGTCATAAGGGATGACATAACATGGAACGAGTAAAGAGTACTTATCAGTAACGAGGTAGAACTAGGTATGAAGATACTGACGATCAAACCTCGGATAAGTAGAATATCGCGTGACAAAGGTAATTGGTTTCGTATGTTAATGGTTCTATCGATCACGAAGTCATCGTTGAGAATGTGGGAGCCGTTATGGATCTCCAGATCCCGCTGATGGTTATTGATCGAAGATGTGTCTCCATCATGTCTACATGTTCACGAACCGTAGGGTGACACACTTAAGGTTCGAAGTTGTTTTAAGTAGATATGGAATATGCGTTGGAGACCGAATGTTGTTCGGAGTATCGGATTGGATCCGGGACATCACGAGGAGATCCGAAATGGTCCAGAGAATAAGATTCATATATTGGGGATCATTTTCTAAGTTAGGAAATGTTCCGGAGTGTTTGTATGGAGATTCTAGAAGGTTTCGGAATGTTCTGGAAGGTTCTAGAAGAGTTCTTGGTGTTTGCTTGAAAACCAAGAAACGGTCAAAGGAAACCTTGTGGGGCGAGACACGGATTCGTGGGGGAGGAGGACTCCTCCCCCCTTTCCCAACCCACCGGCCATACGAGGGGAGTCCTACTAGGACTCCCCCTCCCTAGGCGCGCCTCCCTCCTTTAAATAGAAGGGAGGGGGCGCCCCTCCTAGCCCTCTCTCATAACAAGCTCTAGCCGCCGCCTCTCTCCTCTACCTTCGCTCTGCTCCGGCTTAGGCGAAGCCCTGCAGAAATCTCTACTCCACCACCACAACCACACCGTCGTGTTGCTGGGATTCCGTGGAGAAGATCTACTACCACCGCTGCTTGCTAGAACGGGGAGAGGAAGGTCTGCTTCGACTCCGCACGTGTGACCGACTGCGGAAGCGCTGCCGGAACGCGGCGCCGGAAGGATCGTCCACACAATCTTGAGATGGGCAAGTGATCGACTACATCAACCCCGAGATCTAATCTCGTAACGCTTTCGGATCTACGAGGGTTAGTACAGATCTATCTCGTTGCACAAGTCTAATAGATTAGATCTTGGCTTTTATCTAGATTAGATCTGGGTTTTGTTCATTCTTTCGATAGAAATTTTTTGTTTTCCATGCTACGAACCCATTAGTGGTATCAGAGTCGTGTCTATGCGTAGATCTATTGCATGAGTAGAACACAATGATGTTGTGGGCGTTGGTGCTCGTGCCGTCTTTTGCTTTGTGTACTTTGCATCTTGAGGTATGGTGGGATGAAGCGGCTCGGGCTAACCTTACATGTCATCGCACATGAGACTTGCTCCACGCTTGACGTGTAACTTGCTTTGCACAAGTGGCTTTGCGGGTGTCTGTCTCTCCCATCATAGTATAGATCCAATCTACACTTTGCACTTGATAGCACTTGTATCAACGTTGTGGCTCAGTTTCGTAGGTAAGATCCGTTCTTATTCGAAAGCCCCAAACCACGTAAAACATGCAAAGAAAATTAGAGGCGTCTAACTTGTTTTTGCAGGGGTTTTGTGATGTGATATGGCCATCATGTGATTGTGATTATATTTGATGTATGCAATGATCCTTGTTGTAATATGGCAACCGGCAGGAGCCTAATGGTTGTCTTTAATTCTGTTAAGACCTGCGTGTCTATTCATCTTGTAATAGCTTTATTCCAAGTAGTTGTAATAGTTTCTAGTGATGATGGACAACCATGAAGCGGCACCACTGACCTTGATGCAATGCTGGTGATGATGGAGATCATGTCCGTGCTTTGGAGATGGAGATCAAAGGCATAAGAAGAAAGGGCCATATCATATCACACTAATTATGAATTGCCTGTGATGTTAATCCTTTATGCATCTTGTATTGCTTAGATCGCGACGGTAGCATTATAAGATGATCCCTCTCACTAAATATCAAGTAATAAAGTGTTCGTCCTTAGTAGGCACCGTTGCTAAGACTCGCTTTCAAGCATCTCGTGATGATCGGGTGTGATAGATTCTACGTGTGCATACGACGGTGCAAGCCAGATTTGCACATGCGGATACTAAGGTTAACCTTGACGAGCCTAGCATGTACGACATGGTCTCGAACACGGAATACCGAAAGGTAAAGCATGAGTCATATGGATGATATGATGAACATGTTGATTGTTCGCCTTTAAAGCTACATCATCTCACGTGATGATCGGACTTGGTGTAGTGGATTTGGTTCGTGTAATCACTAAAACAACTCGAGGGATGTTGTTTTCGAGTGGGAGTTCTTTTGTAATTTGGATTAGTCAAACTCAATTTATCATAAACACAATAAAAGTGAATTTGCATAGTTTGTTGTAGTCATTGGCATCCGTTCACCACCTTACGCTTAGTTATAGTTGAGATAGTAGAACTATAGAAATTCTGGATATTTGCTTTACGAACTGGTATCGTATTGTTTTGAGTGTCAATCTAAAGTTTAAAAGTCATATTGCAAACTTTCAGCAAACTCTGTTTACTCTGTGAAGTTTAATAAACAGTATTAAATCAAGAGTAACAATTCCAGTGTTAGTATCTAATGTATCAAGTTTGCCTCCATGATTCTTGATACTCAAAAGATTGTTTTTAATATCAAGTTTATTTAAGAGCTGAAAGCAATGTTTCAGAAACCATCATATGTGAAAGGTGTTGCGATATCTAAAACAATGTGTTGGTTACAACATGATAGAGTATATGTCCTCATATTTGATGAGAATTTGTGAAGGTTGGAGACGCCAGTCGTCCTAATCCTCCAAAAAGTGTTTGGAAAAGAAACATTATACTCGCAATTCACCTTTATAAGCTATAGCAGCTTGATCATGAAAGTTGTCATGATAAGGATGAATAGAAGATGTAAGTAAAATGTTTACTACACTAAAAGATTACTAATGAATGGAATTTTGAAAGAATGCCAAACATTTGATGAAGGTGATCCACTTCAAAGTGCAAGTTCAAAGGTATTAGTATTTGACTATGCACACTTTGTACTATGTGTCATGTGAATGACACCACTATTGATGTTGATAGATTCTTTTAAAAGAAAAGGAATTGTTGAAAGAGAATCTATAAAATATTTGGCAAAAAGAAAATATTGGAGATATCCAACTTAGGTATATAGAAGATACATGTTATGGCTGTATTCCTTGGTTGTTAAACAATGTGGTTCTGCGGTATTGGATACCGAATTGGTTGGTATGAAGTGTCATACAGGACAACACAATTCATGAACTGCAATGGCCTAAGTAACTAGCAAGAGAATATGTGATGATGTTCATCGAAAACAAACAAAGGGTTGTTGTGTTGCTCGTTAACATCAAAGCTTACCTTCAAGATTTATTTCAATAATTGTTATTTTGATTTGGTATTATGATGACAAAAGGTTGTTCAAATAATTACCGTATTCCATAATAAATGGATGATATACAAGTCTGGTTGGAGAAATAACGACCATAAAACTAATGCTAAAATGTCGCAAGACAAATGATTGAAAGATCACTTGCGAAGTGACATCACCGTTTAAATTATATTAGGGATACATGAAGAAACTCCATGTTGATGGATTTTAGGAGTCTTTGATTTTGATCAAATGACGCTTGTGATACTTTCCTGGAGATAATTAAAACTCCGTTCATAGGCCAAAAGAGGAACGGACGACTAACTGATTGGAATTTGTACATATTGATGTATATAGTCCATTATGTGTAGTCGTGGGCGATGGATTTCAACTTCACATGCTTTCTCCGAATATTTGAGTGAGTATATGTATATACTTACTCAATAAGGAAGAAGTATGAAACATTTGAAAATGTTCAAAGACTTTCAAGATGAAGTGGAAAATCATTGTAACAAGAAAATAAAAAGTTTATGATTGAATCATAAAGAAAAATGTTTGAGTTACATGTTTAGCAAAACACCTAAAATTTGAGGAATCGTTCCATGGATTTGCATTTCCCAAAACACCATAGGAGTATGGAGTGTTCGAGATATGTAATGAAACCTTGTTTGACATGGTAAGATCAAAGGTGTCATTTATAAAAACTGCCATTATATTTTAAAAGATTAAAGCTTTAGTGACTACCGCTTTTACACTGAAAAAAGCTCCATCATGATCCGCTGAAATGACACCATATAAGTCATGGTTTGGGATAAAACCCAGGTTGTCCTTTCTTATATTTTTGGTATGCTAGGCATAAGTAAAATGTAACCAAAGTCGGATGAGCATGTCTTTGTAGGTTATTTTGAATAACCATTGGGTATTCCTCCATAACACCGAAGACAAAAGTGTTTGTCACTTAGAATGTCGAGTTTCTTGAGAAGGAATTTTTGGTAAAAAGTTAAGTGGGAGGACAATAGAACTTTGACAAGGTTGTTGAACCTTGGCTAATATGTGCTGAGTGGCGCAGCATCGGTAAGTGTCCCGGAGGCAGCAACAATGCTCATGGATCACGTGCCTCAAAGGTTGTGGTCATGGAGATCTAAGTTCCTATTGAACCAACTAGGTCGGGTAAGTAATCAAATGCCAAGATTTGAGAGTTAAATCATTGTTGTTTGACAATGATGAACCAACCACATGCAAATAATCAATGATGGGCCCTGACTTTGTTAAGTGGCTTGAAGCCATAAAATCCGTGATAATTCCATACACGAGAAATCAAGCTTTGAATTTGAAAGACCCTCTGGAAAGGTGCAAGACCTTACAGTCGTATATGGATCTATAAAGAAATAGACATGGATGTTTCACATCTATGAAATAGTCGACATGTCGGAAAGAGTTTACGACAATGTTCAAGGAATTGACTATGATAAGATTTGATTTTTCATAGCGATATTTAGTCTGGACGGATTAATGTAGCAACCACTACATATATTTTGGTATATGGTAGTTGAACAAACAAAACAAGTTCTTCTAATAGAATGGTTACCTAGGATATGTCCATGACACGATCCAAAGGGTTTTGTTAATTCAAAGGATGCTAAAAGAGTGTGCAAAACTTCAATGGTTGAAGTGAGCATCGCGGAGTTGGAATCTTCACCGTGATGAAACCGTTAAAAGGTTTAATTTCATCAGAGACGATGAAGATGTTTGTGTTTTGCAAGAAATTAAGTGGGAGGGCTGAGACATATTTCTAATACATTATGTGAAATACATATTGTTGATTAGAAATGATGTATCTTTTATTGACACAGGTTAAGAATTTCATTTCGATGAAAGACTTAGGCATAACCCAAGAATTAGGCATCAATGTCTATATGGATAGATTGAGGCGCTAATATGGTTTTGCCAAATCTACATAGATAAGATGTTGAATGAGTTCAATATGGAAACAACAAGAAAGGTTCTTGACGCACGGAAAGGACTGAATCAAGATTCAAGTGTGTTGACACGAGATTCAAGTGTTTTAACACTTGGTGAAATCACAAGAATATTTTGATCAATCATTCTTTGAGATGTACACATCCAGATATGTCCTATGCTCTAAATGTTATGAGCATATACCAGAATGACTCATAAGATGATCATTGGACAATAGTAGGGATATTCCTATGATCTTTGGAAGAACTAAGAATATATTATTTATATAGTGGTGACAAATAGTTCATTGTAAATTGTTGCATTGATACTAGTTTTGTCACAAATTAAGTTTATCTCAATTTAAACTATGGGTGGCACAATGTAATGGAAAGGAAGTTCCATAACAGATTTGGTTGAGTACCAAAGTTAAAACATTGTGACAGATACTACAACAAAAGGCTAAGTATATGACTACTATTGTAGCAGCAAATGAGGGCATTTGTGTCAAGTAGTTTGTTATCAAACTAGGTGTGGTTCATAGCGGATAATACTATGAAGATACATTGTACCGACAATTGTATCAACATGATTTAATCCAAGGAACTAAAGGTCTCACCAAAGGACCAAATTTATACAATGCCATCTCATTAGAGAATGAGTAATGCGAGAGACGCAAGGACATGCAAATACACACGGACCGGAAGTGTCGATCCAAGATTATGTTTACCACTAGCAATAATGTCTATACAACACCAGAAATCCATAGGTGTTGAATGCACAAGTTTTTAACTAGATTATTGACTCTAGTGCAAGTGGGAGACTGTTGGAGATATGCCCAAGAGGCAATAATAAAGTGGTTATTATTATATCTTTATGTTTATGATAAATGTTTACATCCCATGCTATAATTGTATTAACAGGAAACATTAATACTTGTGTGTTTTGTAAACATAAAAGAGTCCCTAGTAAGCCTCTTGTTAAACTAGCTTGTTGATTAATGGATGATCATGGTTTCCTGATCATGGGCATTGGATGTCGTTAATAACAAGATCATATCATTAGGAGAATGATATGATGGACACACACCCATAGTAAGCATAGCATAAGATCAAGTCATTAAGTTCATTTTGCTACAAGCTTTTCAAATGCATAGTAACCTAATCCTTCGACCATGAGGTTATGTTAATCACCATCACCGGATGGGTACTTTGATGACATCAAACGCCGCTTCGTAACTGGGTGGTTATAAAGGTGTCATTGGGTATTCTGAAAGTATGTGTTGAAGCTCATGGACCAAGATTGGGATTTGTCTATCCATATGACAGATAGATATGCTCTGGGCCCTCTTGGTGGAATGTCATCTAGTTAGCTTGCAAGCATGTGACTGGGTCACAAGGGATGACATAACATGGAACGAGTAAAGAGTACTTATCAGTAACGAGGTAGAACTAGGTATGAAGATACCGATGATCAAACCTCGGATAAGTAGAATATCACGTGACAAAGGGAATTGGTTTCGTATGTTAATGGTTCTATCGATCACGAAGTCATCGTTGAGTATGTGGGAGCCGTTATGGATCTCCAGATCCCGCTGATGGTTATTGATCGGAGATGTGTCTCCATCATGTCTACATGTTCACGAACCGTAGGGTGACACACTTAAGGTTCGAAGTTGTTTTAAGTAGATATGGAACATGCGTTGGAGACCGAATGTTGTTCGGAGTCTCGGATTGGATCTGAGACATCACGAGTAGATCCGGGATGGTCCGGAGAATAAGATTCATATATTGGGGATCATTTTCTAAGTTAGGAAATGTTCCGGAGTGTTTGTATGGAGATTCTAGAAGGTTTCGGAATGTTCTGGAAGGTTCTAGAAGAGTTCTTGGTGTTTTCTTGAAAACCAAGAAAGGGTCAAAGGAAACCTTGTGGGGCGAGACACGGATTCATGGGGGAGGTGGACTCCTCCCCCTTTCCCAACCCGCCGGCCATAGGAGGGGAGTCCTACTAGGACTCCCCCTCCCCAGGCGTGCCTCCCTCCTTAAAATAGAAGGGAGGGGGCGCCCCCTCCTAGCCCTCTCTCATAAAAAGCTCTAGTCGCCGCCTCTCTCCTCTACCTTCGCTCTGCTCCGGCTTAGGCGAAGCCCTATAGAAATCTCTACTCCACCACCACCACCACACCATCGTGCTGCTGGGATTCCGTGGAGAAGATCTACTGCCTCCGCTGCTCGCTGGAACGGGGAGAGGAAGGTCTGCTTCGACTCACGCGTGTGACCGATCATGAAGCGCTGCTGAACGCAGCCGAAGGATCGTCCACACGATCTTGAGATCGGCAAATGATCGACTACATCAACCCCGAGATCTAATCTCGTAACGCTTTCGGGTCTACGAGGGTTAGTAGAGATCTATCTCGTTGCACATGTCTAATAGATTAGATCTTGGCTTTTATCTAGATTAGATTTGGGTTTTGTTCGTTCTTGCGGTAGAAATTTTTTGTTTTCCATGCTATGAACCCATCATCAAGTGCCTAATCACCCAATTTAGGGTTAACAAAAACTTTTATTAAGAAAAAGGCATATGAATGCATGTGTGTTTGCATTAGTGTAGAATTGTTTTAAAATGCCATGCTTGATTATTCTACATGTTGTGAAATGCATGTATGTTTGCATTAGTGTAGAACTTTTATCTAGACCATTTACAAACAAAATCCAAAGAAAAAGAAATCAAATAAGAATAAAAAGATCAAATGGTCATTTTGACCAAAGTTAACCACTAGGCCACTTTAGGTGTTCCTAGAAGAGAAATTTTAACAGAAACTTTCTCAATTCTTTTCACCCCTTGCTAGACCAAGTAAAAATGTATCAAGGCCCACTTTACAAACTTACAAAAACATCTAGAAAATCAAATAAATGGACAATGGAAAATTGAATCCAAATCATGTGTTAAGATCCTCATTTTTGAAAAACCCATCAAATCAATTCCCCTTGCCAATCCCAAGCAATCATACATAACCAAGAATAAGTATAGATCACTCACCAAAAATCATCCAAAAATTTGAAAATAAATTTCTTTCGGCCATTTCATCAAACACCTAGTGAGCACAATAATAACTGCCAAACTATTACTGTTTTTGATCAATGCTTTGTCCACCAATTGCCCCCATTAAACTCCCCTTGTCCCCTCTAGTCTCAACCAGCCCAATGGAGCAACCCTCACCTTGCTGTAAGCGCTAGTGCCAAGCCACTTGAGCACCCCCATGTCGATCGATCATGGACCGCTCACAGCATACCGCCCCGAGCTCGCCCATGATATCTAGGAGGTAGCTACGACCACACTGCCGCCCCCTGTCCATTCCCCGAGTGAAACCAAGCCGTGGACCACCCTAGCAAAGACGTGCCCAGTGACCAGCTCGCACACGCCAGCTTCGACCTCACCTCACGACATCGCTCCGCCATGACCCCAGCAGCCGCCCATACATCCCCGTTCACTTCCGCTCGACCCATAGCCACCATGCGCTGCATCAAACACCGTCTCTGCCATGTAGAGCACCGCCCGCTCCCGACCAAATGCGATCGCCCCATGCCTCGCCTTTAAGCCAGAGATGACCGCCAGGAGGCCACGCACCGTCTCCTACCCCTAGCCGCGCTGCTAGCTGCCTGTAGCATTGACACCGACGAGCCACGCCCACGCCGCTCGGTCCCCTCGTAGAGATATAAAAGGAGGCCCTCTCCACCTCATTTCTTCATGCCACTCGACTCCCCACTCACCACTGATCCTCCCACATTCTCCCCGGAGCAAGGCGAGCCCCAGTCTGCTGGAATTTTGCCAGAGTTTGCCGCTATAGAGGAGAAGAGGAGCCGTTGATTGTGATCACCCCAGGAGCTGCCACGACAAAGCCTCGAACCATCGTCGTCTACCAGCTCGAACGCCCCCATCACCGACCATAGCTGGATCCCAGGTGAGCCCCCGTAGACCCCCACCGTGCCGCTAGGGTTCGTCCTCGCCGGAGACCTGTTCACCAGGGACGACAAACCACAGCCGTTAGATCGTATTCTATTCGCACGGCTGAGATTGAAACTTACCACTTCACGTTAGATGTATCATTGACGCGTAGGACCCCCCATCAGCAGCCCGCAGCGCCCGCGCAGTGCAGCTAGGCTGGCCCATTTCCTTTCCCGCGCTAGCCTACCGATTCAAATTAATATTTTTCCTTTTAAATTGAAATCCTATTTTGTCCACCTATTCAAAAATGCATGGTTCAAATTTTGTTAGAAGGATAATTACAATATCTATCCAAGACCATTGGATTTAAATCTATTAAATAATAATCTTCAACTTTATAAAATGTGACCAACCCTTTTAAATCACATGCCCATGTATTAGAATATGTGGTGATGACATGTGTCCACATGATCCCATATTCTTTTCGGAGAATATTAAATCTTAATTAATTTCAATGAGTAGAAATTACTTTTCTCAAATAAAATAATGAAACTAGTTCTTTAATTCATGTGATGAATGTGATGATGCTAGATCATAAAGTGTGAGCCTTAGTTTGCTATATAACAATAGATAAGTATTGTTTGGTGATTTTGTACCCCGTATTCCTTTATAGACGATAGTACCGACCAAGTCTACGAGGAGGAGGAGTTCTACCCCGAAGAAGACGAGGAGAATTTCAAACACTGCACCAATCAAGGCAAGCCACCACTAGATGCAAGTTAACCTAAGCAAGATGCCTTAAGCATGCTTTGGTTATATATTTGATTATACCAATCCCAAGTTTTACTTGCAAGCTTTACTTTCTTTTTCTTTACTTTTAGTATAGATAGCATAAAGAGTATAAAACTTGGCCTATCTAGTTATACTTAGATGTCATTCTATGGCATGAGATTTAGATTAGCATTCCTCATTAGTGAACACTCTTAACCTTAGTGGCTAGTGCTAAGAATAAAACTAGATGACTTTAGATGGGAATACTTGGTGAAAATGCTTATGAAAACCTTGGAATGAGGAGTCATTCTATTGAGATGTTTTGACATGTGTTGAGAAACACAAATGGTTTATGATGATGAAAATGTTGAGGCATGAGCCTTAGCCCTTTATAAAAACTGATGGTTGGGTTTGGATGCGATACGATTCCAATTTTACCGTACAACCACAATACCAGAATTGGGTAAGGCTTAGCCGGAAGTTTATATGCATTAGTATGGGTTCCCTCGCGGAAGAGGTTTGAGCAGAGGCTACCTATTGATGACGTCCACCTATACAGTTCCCAGGATGGCAGATGGCCATGGCTGGGAGGCCAAGCTCATAGGGGAGGTGCCTATAATAGGGTGTGTAATTGAAAGGTTATGATTGATTATCAGCATAGTAAGTATGATGATTCAGGGTTATCCCTGACGGATGTATCGAATTTGTGGTGAAAGTGTACCACCTCTGCAGAGTCTCAAACTATTCGAATAGCCGCGTCCGCGGTCATCGACAGTTGGAGTATCCATACTATTCCATCGTCAGATGGTTTCAAAATGACTTGTGAAGTGATCTATGATTTTGACTTGACCACAACATGGTTGTGAATATGAAAACTAGGTTCCCAACTTAAAGTGATTTATAACATTAGCTAACTTTCTTTACTTCCAAACTCAGCTTAAGATAAATCTAGCTTTTGCAAATAACCTTAGAGCTTAGCATTTCCTTCTAGAACTACCTTACTTGTTAGTGATAGTTTGCGAGTACTTAAAGAGTACTCATGGCTTTGTCCCTGGCTATTCCCATGGCCAGACTATGAGGAGGACTATCAGTAAGATAGATAGCAGGACGACTACGACAACTAGGATCATCTCCCATTGTCAGCATTGCCTGTGACACTGAAGATGGAGCCCACTACTAACTTTATTATTCCGCTGCTTTGATTGTATTAAGACTGGATCATGAGATCCTTTATTTGTGTAAGACCTTATTCTGGTTTGTAATGGATGATGTACTGTGATATCCAATCTGTTATGTCTCGCAAAAATGGTAATCCTGGGATTGTGATGTATGGCATAACAGGCATCTGGGATTAAAAATCCGGGTGTTGACAAGTTGGTATTAGAGCCATCCTGACCATAGGAGACCCTAGTTAGAATGGACGTCCAAACAAAAACTTAGTTTCAAAAACAAATGAAGTGAGTATTTAGGAAAACATATTCCCACTCTTATCCTTGATTCTTTCAAAAAAATCATGTTCCTAAAAAATGCTTACATTAATACATAAAATTTGACACACTCAATCACCTCACTAACTAACTCACCCTACCTTCTTATTGATGGAAGTTCAGTATTGCAAGTTCTACCAGTTGGGAAACAGAGGCCAACTAATCTTTGGGAGGGATCTTGATGCACTATCTGAGTATCTTGAGGGTCCGCATCCAGAATTCTTCGGAGCTCAACTCAAGGATTTCCCAGGAGGATATTCTACAATGGCTACTAGTTGCAGATCTTCGATGCTAGATGGAAGCACGCCTTTCTGAAAAGATTCAATTCATCGTGAGAGAGAAAAACTGGCTAGATGGATTATCCAGGGCTATGCATGAAGCTCTTGCCCATTTGTGTGGGCAAAACATCAACTTGATCTAGGGAACTCGCTTTGCTCTCTATGCAATGCATGATTCTATGGGAATGACATTGGAGATGCCAAGTCATCCCGAGATGAAGCGCCAAGTGGAGAATCTTGACTTCCAACTATATGATAGACAGAAGGAATTGGACAATTCTCGAGCCTACACCAACCACAACCTTGCCATTGCCGCCAAGAAGGACCGGACTTTCGCCCTGCTCGTCAAGGATCGCCAATCACTTCGCCGGCAACGCGAGAAGAAGGATCACACCATCGCTCATCTTTGCAAGAAGGTGGCCGACCTCGAGAAGACCATTCAAGAACAAGAACCTCATCTTGCAGCAAAAGAAGAAGTGGAAGAAGGTGAAGACATCCAGGGAGATATTCATTCATACCTTAGTGATGAGAATGACTACCTGGAGTATGATGCCATGGATTTCTACACTGATGATGAGGACTCCGACTTCATTGATGACGAGTAGATGCACTTGATCACCCCCGTAGGAATGAGTTGTATCGGTCCCACTGTATCTTAGTTTACATAATGGTTCTTAAAACCATCTGTTTTCCTTTTATGTTGTGGTGTGTGTGTTTGTATTGTGTGCTTGATTGAATGAATGAGAAGGAGTTAGTTTGCAAAACCTGAGTTCAAACTCAAAGTATAAATGCTTTTGAAAACAAAACCATGAACCTTAGAACTTTCCCTGTTATCTCTTTATCTATCTCAATCTTCAGATGACTCGTGGAAACCCCGGAGGAAGCAGCACATCGCAGGACCCGATGTTGCATATTCTACAGATGCTAGTTTCCGACCGTGAAGCTAGTAGAGCAGAATATCAAGCCAACCTAGCCACCCTGCAACAGTTAGCTCAGATGGCCCACAATAATCAAGGCCATGGAAATCAGGATCATCATGGATCCAAGCTTAAGAATATCCAGAATACAAATCCGCCTATCTTTAGCAAGTCTGAAGACCCGTTGGATGCGGATGATTGGTTGCAAACCATGGGTAACAACCTGGAAGTCGCAGGAGTTGATGCCAATGAGAAAGTACAGTTTGCCACCAACTATCTAGCAGGAGATGCAAGAGCCTGGTGGAATAGCACCCATACTATGAACCACGGTCAAGTGATGACGTGGGAAGATTTCAAGATCAAGTTTAGCCGCACCCATGTGCCGCAATGTTTAGTCACCAGAATGAGAGATGAGTTTAGAGAACTAAAGCAAGGAAGTATGACGATAGTTGAATACCGTGACAAATTTTTGTCCCTTGCAAGATATGCCCCTGATGAGATCAACACTGAAGCCAAGAAGAAGGAAAGATTCCTGAACAGACTGCATGATGAGATGTAGACTCTGCTAGTCAACTTCCGTTTTGAAGATCTCGAACAACTAGTCGACTCTACCATCCATATGGAAGGGAAGATCAACCAAGCCAATGACAACCGCAAGCGCAGAATGATGCATCAGAATGGGTCCCACAATACCCAGAAGTATCGCCCCAACCCGTCTGCAGGATATGCCCCAAGAAACAATAGACCTCCAATGTCTCGTCCAAGCTACCCCAATCGCAGCAGAAGAAACATGAAGTTTGGAGGAAACCACAATAATAACCCTGGCAACTCCAACAACTTCAACCGTGCACTGCCCAAGTCCAACAACAACAACAACAACAATACTGCCCTAAGGACTGGAAGCAATGCCGTTCCTGTTGCAGCAAAAGACAAGTCCTAGATTACTTGCTTTGAGTGTGGAATCAAGGGTCACTACTCTAACGAGTGTCCCAAGAAGCTTGCAGCCACCACCAATGTGAATGCACCTGCTCAGCAGCAACGCCGTGTTCAGCCTGGAAGGAGATTTGCCCCAGGGAATTCTCTCAACCGCAACGGTCATCTGTTCCACATGAATGCTGAAGAAGCCCAGGAAGCGCCAGATGTTGTGTTGCGTATGTTTTCTGTTAACTCAGTATTAGCAAGAGTGTTGTTTGATTCTGGATCATCGCACTCGTTTGTTACAGAAGAATATGCATGCAGTAGTAAGATACAACCAACAAAATTGAAGCATGTTATGATAGTTCAAATACCTAGTTCAACCACCAAAGCTAGAAAAATTTGCAAGGTTGTACCTATCAGAATCCATGGGATAGATTTTTATGCCAACCTAATAGTACATGGAACCAAAGGTTTGGAGGTAGTACTAGGAATGGATTGGATGTCGAAACATAAAGGATTGATCGACTGTGCCAAGAAAGCCATAACCATGACCAGTAGCTCTTGAGTATCAGTGGAGCATGTATCTGAAACCTTGCCCCATCAATTCAAGTGCAACAATAGTCTAGCCCAACCAATCATAGACCAAGTAAGAGTAGTCTATGAATACCCCGACGTATTCCCAGATGAATTGCCCGGTATGCCCCCAAATCGGGATATCGAGTTCATTATTGAACTAATTCCTAAAACTGGACCCATAGCTCAGAGACCCTATAGTATGAACCCATCAAAATTAGTGGAGCTGAAGAAGCAAGTTGATGCCATGTTGGAAAAAGGTTTGATTCAACCAAGCACATCGCCATGGAGATCACCTGTTTTGTTTCTTGACAAGAAGGATGGAGGTAACCATTTGTGCACAGATTACCATAAGCTGAATGACATCACCATCAAGAACAAGTACCCATAGCCCAAGATTGAGGATCTGTTTGACCAACTGACTGGTGCCAGAGTGTTTTCTAAGATTGATCTTAGAACTGGTTATCATCTACTCAAAATTCGTGCAACGGATATTCCAAAGACCGCCTTTACCACCAGATATGGATTGTATGAGTATACGATCATGTCTTTTGGATTAACCAACGCCCCCGCTTATTTGATGAATCTCATGAATAAGATTTTTATGAACTTTCTGGATAAGTTTGTCGTTGTTTTTATCGATGATATTCTTATCAATTCCAAGTCAGAAGAAGACCATGAGCAACATCTGAGAACCGTCCTTGAAACCCTTAGAGAACATCAGTTGTATGCCAAGTTTAGCAAATGTGATTTTTGGTTGAGGGAAGTAGGATTTCTAGGACATATTGTGTCGGTAGGAGGAGTCACTGTTAATCCCGCCAAGATCAGAGATGTTGAAGAATGGAAAGCCCCAACCACTCAAACCTAAGTCCGTGTATTTCTCGGATTAGCGGGATATTACCACAAGTTTGTTGAAGGATTTTCAAGAATCGCCAGACCAATGACCCAACTGTTGAAGAAAGACAAGAGGTTTGAACGGACGGACAAATGTGAAGCGAGTTTTCAAGAGCTCAAGAAGAGATTGAATTCAGCCCCAATCTTGATTATGCCAGATATCAAGAAGCCTCTTGATGTGTATTGTGATGCATCCAAGATTGGTCTCGGATGTGTGTTGATGCAAGAAGGCAAAGTCATAGCATATTTGTCGAGACAACTGAAGCAGCATGAGCAGATCTACCCTACCCATGATCTTGAACGAGCAGCTGTAGTTTTAGCATTGAAGACATGGCGTCATTACCTTATGGGTAACTGCTATGAGATTTATTCAGATCACAAGAGCCTGAAGTATATTTTCACTCGGAAGGAGCTGAATATGATGCAAAGGAGATGGATAGAGTTAATCAAGGATTATGACCTTGACATTCACTATCACCCCGGCAAAGCCAATGTGGTAGCGGATGCTCTTAGCAGATTGCCGTGTAGACTAAACTCTATGATTAAAGAAACCTAGCCAAGTTTGCATGAAGAGTTGGAGAAGTTTAGAACGGAGCTAGTTAGCAACGGATTTTTAGCTAGCATTGAACTTCAACCCACTTTGATCAGACAAATCAAGGAAGCCCAGAAAGGAAATGCAAGTATCGACGGAATCAAACGTCGTATTGGTATAGGAAAGGTACCTGGGTTCACCGAGGATGAAGAAGGAGTTTTGTGGTACAAAGGACGTATCTGTGTGCCAACAGATTCAGAGTTGAAGCAAGTTATCATGCAAGAAGCTCATGATACTCTTTATTCTATCCACCCGGAGGAACGGAGATGTATTAAGATTTGAAGGAGCAATTTTGGTGGCACAAGATGAAGAGAGAAATCGGAAGCTACATAGCCAAGTGTGATATCTGTCAGAGAGTCAAGGCGAAACATCAGAGACCCGCAGGACTGTTGCAACCACTACAGATTCCGGAATGGAAATGGGATTCTGTCGGAATGGACTTTATCACCGGTTTGCCTACTTCTAGTAGGGGAAATGACTCTATCTGGGTCATAGTTGATAGATTGTCCAAGGTAGCCCATTTTATACCTATCAAGACAAGCTACCAAAGTTCTAAGCTAGCAGAGTTGTACATTGCTAGAATCGTCAGTTTGCATGGAACCCCCAAGACCATAGTGTCGGATCGAGGAACCCAACTTACCTCGAGATTTTGGCAGAAAGTCCAAGAAGGATTAGGAACCAGGTTGAATTTCAGCACAACTTATCACCCGCAGAATGATGGGCAGACTGAAAGAGTCAACCAGATCTTAGAAGATATTTTGAGAGCATGTGTGTTAGAGTATGGATCAAAATGGGAATATTGTCTGCCTTCCGCAGAATTCTCATACAACAACAGTTATCAAGCCAATTTGTAAATGGTCCCATTTGAATTTCTGTATGGAAGAAAGTGTCGTACCCCTTTGAATTGGTCGCAAGTAGGAGAGAGCCAGATTTTTGGACCTGACATCCTACGAGAAGCCGAAGAGAGAGTTCACAAATTCCGTGAGCACCTCAAGACCGCCCAATCTAGACAGAAGAGTTATGCCGACAAGAGACGTAGAGACCTGACTTCCAATGTTGGAGATTTTGTGTACCTCAAAGTTTTGCGGTTGAAGGGAATGCATCATTTTCAGCTGAAAGGAATGTTAGCCCCCAGATATATTGGACCCTTCAAGATTATGAATCACCGAGGAGAAGTATCTTATAACCTAGAACTGCCAGAGGAGATGTCAGCCATCCATAATGTGTTCCATATCTCGTTACTTCGCAAATGCCTAGAAGTGCCGGAGAAGATTAAAGTTTTCAAGAGCATCGATCATCGAGCCATTGATATCAACAAGGATTTGACGTATCATGAAGTGCCCATCCGTATCTTGGAAGAAGCCTTCAGAACCACCAGGACCCGGAGAATCAAGTTTCTCAAGATCCAATGGAGCAACCATAACAAAGAAGAAGCTACCTGGGAGCAAGAAGATTACATTAGGACTGAGTTTCTAGATCTCTTTAGTTCCTAGTTTTTCTTAAATCTTGGGATGGGATTTTGTTTAAGGAGGGAAGGTTTGTAACATCCCAAAACTTTAATCAAGGTTATCAAGTGCCTAATCACCCAATTTAGGGTTAACAAAAACTTTTATTAAAAAAAGGCATATGAATGCATGTGTGTTTGCATTAGTGTAGAATTGTTTGAAAATGCCATGCTTGATTGTTCTACATGTTGTGAAATGGTTTAAAGGTGAATGCCACATCCTGTAGACCATTTACAAACAAAATCCAAAGAAAAAGAAATCAAATAAGAATAAAAAGATCAAATGGTCATTTTGACCAAAGTTAACCACTAGGCCACTTTAGGTGTTCCTAGAAGAGAAATTTTAACAGAAACTTTCTCAATTATTTTCACTCCCTGCTAGACCAAGTAAAAATATATAAAGGCCCAATTTATACACTAACAAAAACATCTAGCAAATCAATTAAATGGACAATGGAAAATTGAATCCAAATCATATGCTATGATCCTCATTTTTGAAAAACCCATCAAACCAATTCCCCTTGCCAATCCCAAGCAATCATAGATAACCAAGCATAAGTATAGATCACTCACCAAAAATCATCCAAAAATCTGAAAATAAATTTCTTTCGGCCATTTCATCAAACACCTAGTGAGCACTATAATAGCTGCCAAACTATTACTGTTTTTGATCAATGCTTTGTCCACCAATTGCCCCCATTAAACTCCCGTTGTCCCCTCGTCTCAATATACAGCCCAATGGAGCAACCCTCACCTTGTTGTATGCAGCAGTTACAAGCCACCCGAGCACCCCCATGTCGGTCGATCATGGACCGCTCGTAGCAGACCGCCCCGAGCTCGCCTATGATGTCTAGGAGGTAGCTACGACCACACCGCCGCCCCCTGTCCACTCCCCGAGCGAAGCCAAGCCGTGGACCACCCCAGCAAAGCCCTGGCCAGAGCGTCTGCACCATGCCAAGGACACGCCAGAGCGCCGCGCCCGACCAGATCGCACATGCCGCGCCTCGACCTCACCCCGCGCACACTGCTCTGCCATGACCCCAGCAGCCGCCCAGACATCTCCGTTCGCCGCCGCTCGACCCGTAGCCACCATGCGCCGCATCGAACACCGCCTTTGCCGTGCAGAGCACTGCCCGCTCCCGAACAAATGCGACCGCCCCATGCCTCGCTTTTAAGCCAGAGATGACCGCCAGGAGACCACGCACCGTCCCCTACCCCCAGCCATGCCGTTAGCTGCCTGTAGCATCTCCACCGATGAGCCGCGCTCATGTCGCTCGGTCCCCTCGTCGAGCTATAAAATGAGGCCCTCTCCACATCATTTTTGCACACCACTCAACTCCCCACTCACCACTGATCCTCCCACACAGTCCTTGGAGCAAGGCGAGCCTCAGTCTGCTGGAATTTCACCGGAGTTCGCCGCTGCAGAGGAGAAGAGGAGCCATTGATTGCGACCACCCTAGGAGCTGCCGCGACCACGCCTTGAACCGCCGTTGTCTACCAGCTCGAACACCCCCATCGTTGACCGTAGCTGGAGCCCAGGTGAGCCCCCGTAGAACCCCACCATGCCGCTAGGGTTCGTCCTCGCCGGAGACCTGTTCACCGGGGACGACGAACAACAACCGTTAGATCATAGTCTAATCGGACGGCTGAGATTGAAACTTACTGCTTCGCCTTAGATGTGTCACTGATACGTAGGGCCCCCCTGTCAGTAGCCCGTTGTGCCCGTGGAGTGCAGCTGGGCCGGCCCATTTCCTTTCCTGTGATAGCCCACCGATTAGAATTAATATTTTTCCTTTTAAATTGAAATCCTATTCTGTCCACCTATTCAAAAATCAATTTAGATAGTTTCACCTAACCAAAATGCATGATTCAAATTTTGTTAGAAAGATAATTAAAATATCTATTCAAGCCAGTTGGATTTAAATCAATTGGAGTTAGAGATCACATTTGGCAAAAATAACAAGACAGAGACTTTTCTACATTCAAACTTTTTTCAAAAATCAACAATTATAGCTTTTGAGTTGATTCCAACTCTCAAAAATCACATTTGGTGATACCTATCTGAATATGTAAAAACATTTAGGTTTGCATGCAGTGATATTGGACTAGTACCAAAATAATGCTATTAGGGCATTTCTAATCACTTTAAATCTATTAAATAATAATATTCAACTTTATAAAATGTGACCAACCCTTTTAAATCACATTACCATGTATTAGAATATGTGGTGATGACATGTGTCCACATGATCCCATATTCTATTTGGAGAATATGAAATCTTAATTAATTTCAATGAGTAGAAATTACTTTTCTCAAATAAAATAATGAAACTAGTTCTTTAATTCATGTGATGATTGTGATGATTATAGATCATCAAGTGTGAGCCTTAGTGTTCTATATAACAATAGATAAGTATTGTTTGGTGATTGTGTACCCTGTATTCCTTTATAGACGATAAAACCGACCAAGTCTACGAGTAGGAGGAGTTCTACCCCGAAGAAGACGAGGAGAATTTCAGTCACTACACCAATCAAGGCAAGACACCACTAGATGCAATATAACCTAAGAAAGATGCCTTAAGCATGCTTTGGTTATATATTTGATTATACCAATCCCAAGTTTTACTTGCAAGCTTTACTTTCTTTTACTTTACCAAAGTTCTTTACTTTTAGTATAGATAGCATAAAGAATATAAAACATGGCCTATCTAGTTATACTTAGATGTCATTCTATGGCATGAGATTGAGATTACCATTCCTCATTAGTGAACACTCTTAACCTTAGTGGCTAGTGATAAGCATAAAACTTGATCACTTTAGATGGAAATACTTGGTGAAAATGCTTATGAAAACCTTGGAATGAGGAGTCATTCTATTGAGATGTTTTGACATGTGTTGAGAAACACAAATGGTTTATGATGATGAAAATGTTGAGGCATGAGCCTTAGCCCTTTATAAAAACTGATGGTTGGGTTCGGATGCGATACCATTCCAATTTTACCGTACACCCACAATACCTGAATTGGGTAAGGCTTAGCCAGAAGTTTATATGCATTAGTATGGGTTCCCTCACGGAAGAGGTTTGATCAGAGGCTACCTATTGATGACGTCCACCTATGCAGTTCCCAGGATGGCAGATGGCCATGGCTGGGAGGCCAAGCTCATAGGGGAGGTGCCTATAATAGGGTGTGTAATTGAAAGGTTATGATTGATTATCAGCATAGTAAGTATGATGATTCAGGGTTATCCCTGACGGATGTATCGAATTTGTGGTGAAAGTGTACCACCTTTGCAGAGTGTCAAACTATTCGAATAGCCACGTCCGCGGTCATCGACAGTTGGAGTAGCCATACTATTCCATCGTCAGATGGTTTCAAAATGACTTGTGAAGTGATCTATGATTTTGACTTGACCACAACATGGTTGTGAATATGAAAACTAGGTTCCCAACTTAAAGT
Organism: Avena insularis; assembly: GCA_023614405.1. Classification (NCBI taxonomy): domain Eukaryota; kingdom Viridiplantae; phylum Streptophyta; class Magnoliopsida; order Poales; family Poaceae; genus Avena; species Avena insularis. Next base: position 252,381,159 of record CM042696.1, read on the forward strand.
GATTTATAACATTAGCTAACTTCCTTTACTTCCAAACTCAGCTTAAGATAAATCTAGATTTTGCAAATAACCTTAGAGCTTAGCATTTCCGACTAGAACTACCTTACTTGTTAGTGATAGTTTGCGAGTACTTAAAGAGTACTCATGGCTTTGTCCCTGGCTATTCCCATGGCCAGACTATGAGGAGGACTATCAGGAAGATAGATAGCAGGACGGCTACGACAACTAGGATCATCTCCCATCGTCAGCATTGCCTGTGACACTGAAGATGGAGCCCACTACTACGTTTATTATTCCGCAGCTTTGATTGTATTAAGACTGGATCATCAGATCCTTTATTTGTGTAAGACCTTATTCTGGTTTGTAATGGATGATGTACTGTGATATCCAATTTGTTATGTCTCGCAAAAATGGTAATCTTGGGATTGCAATGTATGGCACAACAGGCATCTGGGATTAAAAATCCGGGTGTTGACAACTTGGATCCACCAGTTTCATTGCATGTGTGTTCTTTTCATAAACCACAACTAGAGTCATTGTATGTGTGTTATTTTCCTAAACCACCACTAGAGTCATTGCATGTGTGTTATTTTACTAAACCACCACTAGTGTCATTGCATGTGTCTCCTTTTCATAAACCACAACTAGAGTCATTGCATGTTTGTTCTTTTGCTAAACCACCACTAGAGTCATTGCATGTGTGTTCTTTTCATAAACCACCACTAGAGTCATTGCATGTGTGTTCTTTTCATAAACCACATGGATCCACCATTGTCATTGCAGGTGTGTCCTATTCATAAACCATAACTAGAGTCATTGCATGTATGTTATTTTCCTAAACCACCACTAGAATCATTGCATGTGTGTTTTTTTCATAAACCACTTGGATCCACCAAGGTCATTGCATGTGTTTCCTTTTCATAAACCACAACTAGAGTCACTGCATGTTTGTTCTTTTCATAAACCTCTTGGATCCACCAGAGTCATTGCATGTGTGTCCTTTTAAAAAACCACAACTAGAGTCATTGCATGTTTGTTCTTTTGCTAAACCACTACTAGAGCCATTGCTTGTGTGTTCTTTTCATAAACCACTTGGATCCACCAGTATCATTGCATGTGTGTCTTCTTCATAAACCACCACCAGGGTTATTGCATGTTTGTTATTTTCTTAAACCACGTGGATCCACTAGAGTCATTTCATGTGTGTTCTTTTCATAAACCACCACTAGAGTCATTGCATGTGTGTTCTTTTCATAAACCACTTGGATCCATCAGTGTCATTGCATGTGTGTTCTCTTTTCCTAAACCACCACTAGTGTCATTGCATATGTGTTATTTTAGTAAACCACATGGATCGATAAGTGTTATTCCATGTGTGTCCTTTTCATAAACCACCACTAGAGTCATTACATGTTTGTTATTTTCGTAAACCACCACTAGAGTCATTGCATGTGTGTTCTTAATAAACCACTTGGATACAACATTTTCATTGCATGTGTGCTCTTTTCATAAACCACAACTAGAGTCATTGCATGTGTGTTCTTTTCCTAAACAACCACTAGAGTCATTGCATGTGTGTTATTTTACTAAACCACCACTAATGTCATTGCATGTGCGTCCTTTTCATAAACCATGACTAGAGTCATTGCATGTTTGTTCTTTTCCTAAACCACCAATAGAGTCATTGCATGTGTGTTCTTTCCATAAACCACTTGGACCCACGAGTATCATTGGATGTGTGTCCTTTTCATAAACCACAACTAGAGTCATTGCATGTTTGTTCTTTTCATAAACCACATGGATCCACCAGTGTCCTTGCATGTGTGTCCTTTTCATAAACCACCACTAGAGTCAGTGCATATGTGTTATTTTCATAAACCACTTGGACTCACAAGTGTCATTGCATGTGTGTTCTTTTCATCAACAACAACTAGAGTCATTACATGTGTGTTCTTTTCCTAAACTACCACTAGAGTCACTTCATGTGTGTTATTTTACAAAACCACCACTAGTGTCATTGCATGTTTATCCTTTTCACAAACCACCACTAGAGTCATTGCATGTTTGTGCTTTTCCTAAACAACCACTAGAGTAATTGCATGTGTGTTCTTTTCATAAACGACTTGGATCCACCAGTGTCATTGCATGTGCGTTCTTTTCCATACACCAAAACTAGAGTCATTGCATGTGTGTTATTTTCATATACCACTAGATTCATTGCATGTGTGTTCTTTCCATAAACCACATGGATCCACTAGAGTATTTTGCATGTGTGTTCTTTTCATAAACCACCACAAGTGTCACTGCATGTGTGTTCCTTTCCTAAAGCACATGGATCCACCATTGTCATTGCATGTCATTGAATGTGTGTTCTTTTCCTAAACCACCACTAGTGTCATTGCATGTGTGTTATTTTACTAAACCACATGGATCCAGCAGTGTGATTGCATGTGTGTCCTTTTCATAAACCACCACTAGAGTCATTGCATGTTTGTTCTTTGTCTAAACCACCACTAGAGTCAGTGCATGTGTGTTCTTCATAAACCACTTGGATCCACCACTTTCATTGAATGTGTGTTCTTTTTTATAAACCACAACTAGAGTCATTGCATGTGTGTTATTTTCCAAAACCACCACTAGAGTCATTGTCGTCGGATTGATGACAAGTATGCCACGAGGGGGTCCTCGAGGCATGCGACAGAGAGGGGTGTGAGACATACGGTGTTCCAGGAAGGTGAGCACACAAGTTTACCCAGGTTCGAATCTGCCGGCTTTTGACGGATCCTACTCCTGCTAGCAATCCAATAATACGGCAGAGCCGGAAAATGGGTTACAAGGGTTCGCCTGTGCGAGTTGAGATTGTGATTGTAAGGGGTTCTCTAATGGCTCTCCCTAGGATGGCTTATATAGATATCCGGCCTAGGGTGTATAGGAGAGATATATCCGTCTATGACTAAGAGTCGGTTACAGAGTACATCTTGAACTACAAGTAACACTATGGGCCTATGTCGGTAAGTCTTCTGGGCCTTCCCGTAGTCGGATTGGACTCCGTTTCTTGTCCCTGACTGGGCCGCCCATGAAGCAAAGCTCTAACCCGAAGTGGCCCACCCTAGTTAGTGAGGACTGTGGGGATACCCGGAAAGTATCCCCAACAGCACACCCCGGAAGTCTCCAAGATCCAAAGTCGGATTCATCATCGTCTAGCTTGATATTCGGCTTGCAGAATCTTGAAGGGTTCCTGAAACTTAAAAAAGAAAGATACGATCCGGTTCTGAAAAGTAAGTCGGACCCATTAGTATGTTATTCGGATTTCCAGCTTGATATTCAAACCAAGCCGGAACTTGGTCTTTGACGTCATCTGACACTGATTATGGTCAAGTCACGTCACTAACAGACATCCTGTCAGCACTACCATTGGTGGGTCTGCCGTTCGCGGAACCGAGGCGTCGTTTTAATGCGTACACGGAGATCGAGGAGACGTAATCATCGCGTGGGAACTTCCCAGTTCGCTCCACGACGCGTGGCGCATTTAATGTGCCATTTGCACGAATCTTGGCGTGGTTCGGTGGTTATAAGGGGTGAGGATTCCCTTTCCCTCATCTTCTTCACCTATTCCCCATGCCGTTTCCTTCTCCTCCACTTCTCCCACGCGCACAGAGCTCCCCTGCCTCCAGATTCCCAGCGCCGCCCACCCAAGGTCACCGGCGTACTGGAAGAATGGCTTCATCATCATCATCCGGCTTGGCAGCGGCAGCTGTGGCGGGGGCAGAGAAAGAAAGCAATCGCGGGGTTTGGATCCCGTGCATCCTCGACGATGCCAAGCTCACCGGCGTGGAGAACGAAGAACTCCTCCGCGCGGATGGCGGGCGATTCTGCAAAACCATCTCCAATCCACCCGAAGCGGCGGGTGCGCCCGGCACCCACCTCGACAGAGGTTTGTCTTTCCCTCCCTCGGAATTCTTTTTCGAGGTGATAGATCACTATGGTGTTCAGCTTCACCATCTCCCCCCAAACTCCCTTTTAGAGATGAGCGCCTATGCGACCTTGTGTGAGGGGTATCTCGGCATTAGGCCGAGTCTCATTATCTTCCGGTTTTACTTCCATGTCCGTAGAAACTCTATCACCGCCGGTAATCCTTACATTACCGACACAATTAGTCTTTCGGTTAGACGTGAGCGCGTCTATCCTAGGATTTTAGCCAGTGACTTAGTCAAATGGTGGTCGGCTACCTTCTTTTATCATCAGGATATTCTCGCTCTCGGCAAAGCTTCTGTTTTGCCATCTTTCATTGACGGAGCCGCCACGCCCCAAGCATTCTGGGACGAGGCTCCTCCGACTCTTAGCGAAGATCTGATTCTCGCCACGAGGCGGATCGAGTATCTGATGAAGCACAAGGGCCTAAGAGGGTCCGACTTGGTCCAATCTTGGGCGGCACACCGGATCTAGCCTCTCGAGCACCACGGAGACCGACTGATGCATTCCATCACGGCGTCGAAAAATTACTCCCTCTGCATCAATCCCAAGGCTTTAAAGCCACAAGATTACATAAGCTAGATCAAATGGCTGATAAAGGAGCGGATTGAGAGAAAGATCCCGAATTTTTCCCTGGACATGCATAAAGCAGAAGACCATGTAGTGCCGGTAAGATTTTAGCAATAAACCATTTTTATATGTTTCACCTTTAATTTGTTTCGCAACACTGAGATATTATCTTCCTTTCAGCTTGCCGACCTGCCTGAGTCAGAATTTGCTCCTATCGAGGGATATCCTCCCGAGTTTTCTCAGGAGGAGGAATTGGTCCCACTGCCGGACTTTGTGCCTAGGAAGTGCAAAGCTCCGATAGTGGCCATCGGCACAAAGGAAGTGCCAGTTGTGAAGAGGTAACTTTCCACACAACTTCCGCCTTTGTACTTTACTTCATGATTTCTTTCGAGATATAATGTTCTTCATTCTATTACTTTCCCAGAGCTAAGCAGCTCATCAAGGGCAAGGGGAAGGGGAATATCTCGAAGCCCCTGTGTCAGACGAAGTTAACCATGGCTTCTCCTGCCGCAGCTCCTCCGACTCCTGCCCCTCAACCTTCTACATTGACGGTGATTACTCCATCCCCGATCGTCGCAGAAGATCTGGCTCCCTCAACAGGGCCAGCGACCCTTGAGTCGCAGAATGACGCCACCATGGGTGGCTCAGGGTTTGATAAGGGTGAACCCTCTTCGGGTAATGATCCCTCGGCAGAGACCTTCGCTGAAAATCTCCTGAACAATCCTGGACTTGCCAAATTTGGCTTGTCTCGGAAATCTGCGGAGGAAATCCAGCGGCTGGTCCGGCAATGCCTAGAGAGCCATAATCTCTCTGCCAAAGAAGAAGCACAAGAAGCGGAGGACATTAAGTACTCCGATCTTCTCGAACAAGTCCGCCTTCGCAACGAGGGACTAAGAGCTGGTGTGCTTCCACCACCTCCGGTTATTCCACTCACCCTCGCCGAGAAGGTTACCACTGAGGTGAACATGTGCTTGAGAAAGATCACACATGGACATCATGTAAGTCGGAATTCCAACTCACACTTTTCTTTATTATACTTTATATCATATCCTCTAGCCCCACAGAATGAAGTTGGATAAACAATCTGGGTTTATGCTACATTAGGATGCCAAAGAATGAACTAGTATAGCCCCCACGGCTTGTGCTGATATTAGCTACAATATTAGCCTGAGTCTTTAGTAGTCCTCTGACTCTGGGTATTATGACTTACAGAAAGTTAATTCATATAACTAGGAATTGTTGAAGAATGTCTGCAATAAGCGGAGAGAGATCAAAGCTCTCCGACTTATTCTGAAACTCAAACCTTGTCTTGCGTTTTCATAGTCGAATATTTTTGCTGAACTATTGTTCTTTTTGACTTACAGCACTGATAAAGCAGTCCTGTGCTATGATCGAAGAGGCCGAGAATCTGAAGAACCTGGTGGTGGAAAACAAGGATCTCCGCCGAGAGCTAGACCAGCTTAAGGCAGACCATGAGAAGAGCATTGCTCAAGTTCTTGAATCCTCCTCCATGGCCACCGTGGAGCGTGATTGCAAGATTACACTCCACGAGCAGAAATTCTCGGATCTCAATGACGAGCTTTTCAGAGAGAAGGACCTTTTCGAGGCGCTCCGGGCTGAACTCCGGAGTCTTCGTGATGAGAAAACCAAAGTTGACGGCGTCATCTTTGGTATGTTTCCATCTTTCTGACTTGTTTACATTCTTCGACTCTTTCGATGTCGGATTTATTTAACCATTTTGTGTTATATGCATAGGTCCTATGAACTTGACGGACTCCACCTCTGCCGAGCCTCGCACCCACCGGCTTACCCAAGTCGGTGATTTGCTTCATGACTTCCACCAATCCATCAAGGATATTGGTGAAGCTCTCAGTGTTTTGGACATGCATAGCATGTCCGACTTTTAGGTGTGGGGCAACGCAAAGGAGATGCCGCAGCTTGTCCAGGACTGGAATATGTCCTACGCGCGATCCGCAGCGCAGAACGCTCTCATAATGGTCATGAGCCACCATGGGAGCATGGAAATTTGGCAAATGACTAGAGGGTATTCTACTGTGGATGAAGACGGCCAACAACAAGATATCAAAGCCATCATGGACTCCTGCGCCAGATATGAGTGCCACGTAGCTGACTTGACCAGCTACGACACTCCATTCTTCAACCGCGTGGACACGCCGCCTCTGCCTCCAGAAGAAGCAGTGGAAGTTTCCGATGATGAACAAACCGTATCGGATTTGAACATCTCGGAACGTTATCTAGCCGAGGCCGATGTATCCAGCGAGCCGGCAACTCCTACCTCTTCTCCTACATCATAGATCATCAGAAACAAATAAGTTATTCTGAAAACATTATGGGTCTGTAAATATGTAGTATGATACTTTTTGCTAGTGCTAAGTTTTAATCTATTCAGCACTTTTGCCTTTGATTTTTGTGTGCCTGAAATGTTTACATAAGCACTTTATACTTTTTGTCTATACTTATCGTTTATCTGGCTTTCCGCCTCGTCCCTTTCGTGAGCCGGCTAAACTTTTAGCACGGAAACTTTGCCGAGCAACAGAGCTCAATTGCTTAACCAGTTTAAACTTGGAAACAAAGCCGGCTTCTAGTACCAACAATTCACTACTCAGAAAATACCCGCATCCAGCAATCAGACAAATAACCAAAGTATAGACTAGGAAATTTAGAGTTATACCCGAAGGTAGCATTTTTAAGGGTCGGAAATCTAAACCATAACAAACATGAGCATAAAGTACTTTCAAGTATTCTGGGATCTTCGACTGTGACATGATCATTTGGAAATAAGATGGTAAAAACTTCTCAGAAAAATTGAGGCAACCAAATTTTTTATTTCTCACGGATCATGTACACATATATGATTACAAAGAAGGATAAACTAAGAATAAAAGGGACGTAGCTGAGCAATATTCCACGGTCTGTCTAACTCATCCGGATTTGTACTGCCTCCAGCTCTCTTTCTCTTCTTAGTAGCAGGTCTTTCTTTGACTGGCCTCATATCAGTTAGGTAGTATGAACCATTTTGCAATACTCGACTAACTAAAAATGGCCCTTCCCATACATGGGAAAGTTTGTGCTTTCTTTGTTGCACAAGCCGGAGAACCAAATCACTCTTATTAAAAGATCTGTTCCTAACTCTCTGACTATGATACTTGCGTAACCTCTACTGATAGGCTATTGATCTCATTTCAGCAACGACGCGAACTTCTTCGACTAAGTCGAGATCATTTTGTCAAGAAATCTCGGCATCCTCTTCGATATATGTGGCCACTCTAGGAGAAGTGTGAATCAAATCACTAGGAAGAACTGCTTCTGCGCCATAGACCAAGAAGAAAGGTGTGTACCCGGTTGACCTGTTCGGAGTTGTTCGTAAACTCCATATTACAGAAGGTAATTCCTCTGCCCAAGCCCCCGCATCACGTCGTAGTGGTGCTTCAAGTCTCGATTTTAGGTCTTGTAGGATTAAACCATTTGCTCTTTCGACTTGTCCATTAGCCTGTGGATGTGCGACTGACGCAATGTCAAGCCAGATATTTTGTTTGTTGCAGAATTTGGTAAGTTCTCCCATAGAGAAATTACTCATGTTATCCCTGATAATACTATGCGGATAACCATACCGGATTATAACATCCTCGAAAAATCTTTTGGTTGTTACTCCATCACAACTAGTGACGGGTTTAGCCTCAATACATTTGGTGAATTTATCCACCATCACTAAGAGGTGAGTAAATCCACTTGGAGCCTGTCTAAACGGTCCTACCATGTCAATCCCCTAGACCGCGAAAGGCCATGTTGGGGTCTTACGTCCATGCAGGGTCTGTGCGACATTGGTCAAAATCGGAGACCAGTTTTTGAATTCCATACAGGGTGACCTTTTGCTGCTCCAGTCCTTTGTTGAGTAGTTTGATTCCCAACCGGATCTGCTCCGGGCCTAGATTAGCCGATAAGATTTCTCGAGCCACAACGGTGTTTTGTACTGGCGTTGGATACACCCAATCCCCGTTGTTGTCGCATCGAGGCATCCCAAGTTCTCCTCCAAAAAGGACTTTGTGAATCTGCGGGAATTGGTCGTCATGAGTATATCATTTCCTGGTCTTCTGATGTTGCCTGGAGTTGTACTTCTCCACAGTTGCCATGCGTTTCTTTTCCTCCTCAATGTTTTTGGCTTCATCGAAGAGTACTTGGCGACGCGCTTCTAGGGCTGGGCCCTCTCATCCAACTCTTCAGCAGTGAGTTCTGTAGTTGTAGGAATAGGTGTGGTTAATGCAACATCGATGAGTCTACGCGCACCTTCAGTGATCACGTGTCCGTCCACCGACTCTTCTTTGGGCTCGTCTGGGATAAGTGCTCCATCTGAGTCCTCCTCGTATTCCTCGGTAATGACCTCCTGTGCCGGAGGGTCTTTCGCCGGGGTTTTGTTCTTCTTGTTCTTCTTCTTTGCCTTCTTGGAAGCACCGGTAGCAAATACGTCTTTGGGTACATTTCCCGAAGTTAAGCTCTGATCGGTACTTTCGGACATCTGGACCTCGGGATTATCTCCGATTTCCATGTTATCCTGCATTTTGGGAGAGTTTTCCCCGGATCCTTCATCCATGGCTCTTTCTTCCTCTACAGCTTTGGAGTTATACTCCTTTTCATATTCCGCGGAGAACTTTTAGAAATCTGCTGACGTCATCGACTCATCCGAGGATGCGGGTACGTCAGCGTTTGTTCCGATCGCCTCCAGCACAGAGTCGGTGTTGTCTCCAGCATCAGTAGAGCCGGATCCAGATCCCACGTATCCGACAAAGTGCGACGTGTGCCTCCTGAGAGAATTGCGGCTCTCGCGATCGGCTTCCTCGAAACACCTGATGGTCTTGAGAATATGATCTATGCTTGCATCTTGCATCATCATGCGTCTTAGCGTGTATCTCGGGAAAGGCCTGTCTGTCCCGGCGTCATCAGACCGGATCCAGTGTCGTTGCTATGCTCCTGGATTTCGACTTTAGCGGGTGGGTCGATCTGGGATTTGGCCTCTCCAGGGAGATCCACTCCAGATTCAACTTGGACTGCCAGGTCTACTTCAGGCTCGCATTTCTCCACTATCTCCGCGATTGGTGCGGGTTGGGTGGGATTAGGGTTTTCTGAGATCCAAAACTCTACAGCCTCTACGGATAAAGGGGACCCAGAAGTTTCTTCTGCCTCTATCATCACTGCTAGGGTGGGTGGGGCAGGTTCAACAAAACCGATGTAAACATTGATCTCACCAAAAGACATGATGGTGTAGGCAGTCACAGCCTCCCTAGCCAGAATCTAGGTCTCGTCGAGACCGATGAGAGGTACATCGCTGGCGTAGAGGATGCGACCGACGGCAATAGTCTGGCCGATTCTGATTCTTGTAGATTCCGTTCGGAACACAGATTCGAAGCTCACTTGCCCCACGGTGGGCGCCAACTATCATCGGATTGATGACAAGTACGCCATGAGGGGGTCCTCGAGGCGTACAGAAGAGAGGGGTGTGAGACGTACGGTGTTCCGGGACGGTGAGCACACAAGTTTACCCAGGTTCAAATCCGCCGACTTTGGATGGATCCTACTCCTGCTAGGAATCTAGTAATACGGTAGAGCTGGAATATGGGTTACAAGGGTTCGCCTGTCCGAGTTCAGATTGTGATTGTAAGGGGTGTCCTAAATCCTCTCCCTAGGACGGAATATATAGATATCCGGCCTAGGGTTTACAGGAGAGATCTATCCGGCTACGACTAATAGTCGGTTACAGAGTACATCTTGAACTACAAGTAACACTATGGGCCTATATCGGTAAGTCTTATTGGCCTTCCTGTAGCCGGATTGGACTCCGTCTGTTCTCCCTGACTGGGCCGCCCGTGAAGCAAAGCTCTAACCCAAAGTGGGCCACCCTGGTTAGTGAGGACTATGAGGATACCCGGATATTATATCCCCAATAGTCATTGCATGTGTGTTATTTTACTAAACCACCACTAGTGTCATTGCATGTGTCTCCTTTTCATAAACCACAACTAGAGTCATTGCATGTTTATTCTTTTCCTAAACCACCACTAGAGTCATTGCATGTGTGCTCTTTTCACAAACCACTTGGACCCACCAGTGTCATTGAATGTGTGTCCTTTTCATAAACAACCACTAGAGTCATTGCATGTTTTTTCTTTTCATAAACCACATAGATCCACCAATGTCATTGCATGTGTGTCCTTTTCATAAACCACCCCTAGAGTCAATGCATGTGTGTTCTTTTCATAAACCACTTGGATCCACCAGTGTCATTGCATGTGTGTTCTTTTCATAAACCACAACTAGAGTCATTGCATGTGTGTTCTTTTCCTCAACAACCACTAGAGTCATTGCATGTGTTTTATTTTACTAAACCACCATTAGTGTCATTGCATGTGTGTCCTTTTCAAAAACCACAACTAGAGTCATTGTATGTTTGTTCTTTTCCTAGAACACTACTAGAGTCATTGCATTTGTGTTCTTTTCATAAACCACTTGGATCCACCAGTGTCATTGCATGTGTGTCCTTTTCATAACCCACCACTAGAGTCATTGCATGTTTGTTATTTTCATAAACCACATGGATCCACCAGTGTCATTTCATGTGTGTTATTTTCATAAACCACCACTAGAGTCATTGCATGTGTGTTCTTTTCATAAACCACTTGCATCCACCAGTTTCATTGCATGTGTGTCCTTTTCGTAAACCACAACTAGATTCATTGCATGTTTGTTCTTTTCCTAAACCACCACTAGAGTAAATGCATGTGTGTTCTTGTAATATACCACTTGTATCCACCAAGGTCATTGCAAGTGTGTCCTTTTGATAAACCACAACTAGAGTCACTACATGGTTGTTCTTTTCATAAACCACTTGGATCCACCAGAGTCATTGCATGTGTGTTCTTTTCACATACAACAACTAGAGTCATTGCATGTTTATCTTTTCATAAACCACATTGATCCACCAGTGTTAATGGATGTGTGTTCTTTTCCTAAACCACCTCTAGATTCATTGCATGTGTGTTCTGTCCATAAACCACATCCATCCACCAGTCATTGCATGTGTCTCCTTTTCATAAACCACAACTGGAGTCATTACATGTTTGTTCTTTTTCCTAAACAACCAATATAGTCATTGCATGTGTGTTCTTTCCATAAACCACTTGGACCCACCAGTGTCATTGCTTTCGTGTCCTTTTCATAAACCGCCACTAGAGTCATTGCATGTTTGTTCTTTTCATAAACCACATGGATCCACCAGTGTCCTTGCATGTGTGTCCTTTTCATAAACCACCATTAGAGACATTGCATATGTGTTATTTTCATAAACCACTTGGACTCACAAGTGTCATTGCATATGTGTTCTTTTCATAAACCACAACTAGAGTCATTGCATGTGTGTTCTTTTCCTAAACTACCACTAGAGTCACTTCATGTGTGGTATTTTACAAAACCACCACTAGTGTCATTGCATGCCTGTCCTTTTCATAAACCACCACTAGAGTCATTGCATGTTTGTTCTTTTCCTAAACCACCACTAGAGTCATTGCATGTGTGTTCTTTTCATAAACCACTTGGATCTACCAGTGCCATTGCATGTGCGTTCTTTTCCATAAACCAAAACTAGAGTCATTGCATGTGTGTTATTTTCATATACCACCACTAGATTCATTGCATGTGTGTTCTTTCCATAAACCACATGGATCCACCATAATCTTTTGCATGTGTGTTCTTTTCATAGCGACAACAAGTGTCATTGCATGTGTGTTCGTTTCCTAAAGCAAATGGATCCACCATTGTCATTTCATGTCATTGAATGTGTGTTCTTTTCCTAAACCGCCACTAGTGTCTTTGCATGTGTGTTATTTTACTAAACCACATGGATCCACCAGTGTGATTGCATGTGTGTCCTTTTCATAAACCACCACTAGAGTCATTGCATGTTTGTTCGTTATCTAAACCACCACTAGAGTCAATGCATGTGTGTTCTTCATAAAACACTTGGATCCACTAGTTTCATTGAATTGTGTTCTTTTCATAAACCACAACTAGAGTCATTGCATGTGTGTTATTTTCCTAAACCACCACTAGAGTCATTGCATGTGTGTTATTTTACTAAACCACCATTAGTGTCATTGCATGTGTGTCCTTTTCAAAAACCACAAATAGAGTCATTGAATGTTTGTTCTTTTCCTAAACCAGTACTAGAGTCATTGCATGTGTGTTCTTTTCATAAACCACTTGGATCCACCAGTGTCATTGCATGTGTGTTATTTTCATAAACCACCACTAGAGTCATTGCATGTGTGTCCTTTTCATAACCCACCATTAGAGTCATTGCATGTTTGTTATTTTCATAAACCACATGGATCCACCAGTGTCATTTCATGTGTGTTATTTTCATAAACCACCACTAGAGTCATTGCATGTGTGTTCTTTTCATAAACCTCTTGGATCCACCAGTTTCATTTGATGTATGTCCTTTTCATAAACCACAACTAGAGTCATTGCATGTTTGTTCTTTTCCTAAACCACCACTAGAGTAAATGCATGTGTGTTCTTGTAATATACCACTTGGATCCACCAAGGTAATTGCATGTGTGTCCTTTTGATAAACCACAACTAGAGTCAATCCATGTTTGTTCTTTTCATAGACCACTTGGATCCACCAGAGTCATTGCATGTGTGTTCTTTTCATATACAACAACTAGAGTGATTGCATGTTTGTTCTTTTCATAAACCACATCGATCCACCGGTGTGATTTGATGTGTGTTCTTTTCCTAAACCACCACTAGATTCATTGCATGTGTGTTCTTTCCATAAACCACATGGATCCACCAGAGTCATTGCATGTGTCTCCTTTTCATAAACCACAACTAGAGTCATTGCATGTTTGGTCTTTTCCTAAACCATCAATAGAGTCATTGCATGTGTGTTCTTTCCATAAACCACTTGGACCCACCAGTGTCATTGCATGTGTGTCCTTTTCATAAACCACCAATAGAGTTATTGCATGTTTGTTCTTTTCATAAACCACATGGATCCACCAGTGTCCTTGCATGTGTGTCCTTTTCATAAACCACCACTAGAGTCATTGCATATGTGTTATTTTCATAAACCACTTGGACTCACAAGTGTCGTTGCATATGTGTTCTTTTCATAAACTACAACTAGAGTCATTGCATGTGTGTTCTTTCCATAAACCACATGGATCCACCATAATATTTTGCATGTGTGTTCTTTTCATAAACGACAACAAGTGTCATTGCATGTGTGTTCCTTTCCTAAAGCAAATGGATCCACCATTGTCATTTCATGTCATTGAATGTGTGTTCTTTTCCTAAACCGCCACTAGTGTCTTTGCATGTGTGTTATTTTACTAAACCACGTGGATCCACCAGTGTGATTGCATGTGTGTCCTTTTCATAAACCACCACTAGAGTCATTGCATGTTTGTTCGTTGTCTAAACCACCACCAGAGTCAATGCATGTGTGTTCTTCATAAAACACTTGGATCCACTAGTTTCATTGAATTGTGTTCTTTTCATAAACCACAACTAGAGTCATTGCATGTGTGTTATTTTCCTAAACCACCACTAGAGTCATTGCATGTGTGTTATTTTACTAAACCACCATTAGTGTCATTGCATGTGTGTCCTTTTCAAAAACCACAAATAGAGTCATTGCATGTTTGTTCTTTTCCTAAACTAGTACTAGAGTCATTGCATGTGTGTTCTTTTCATAAACCACTTGGATCCACCAGTGTCATTGCATGTGTGTTTTTTTCATAAACCACCACTAGAGTCATTGCATGTGTGTCCTTTTCATAACCCACCATTAGAGTCATTGCATGTTTGTTATTTTCATAAACCACATGGATCCACCAGTGTCATTGCATGTGTGTTATTTTCATAAACCACCACTAGAGTCATTGCATGTGGTCTTTTCATAAACCTCTTGGATCCACCAGTTTCATTGGATGTATGTCCTTTTCATAAACCACAACTAGAGTCATTGCATGTTTGTTCTTTTCCTAAACCACCACTAGAGTAAATGCATGTGTGTTCTTGTAATATACCACTTGGATCCACCAAGGTAATTGCATGTGTGTCCTTTTGATAAACCACAACTAGAGTCACTCCATGTTTGTTCTTTTCATAGACCACTTGGATCCACCAGAGTCATTGCATGTGTGTTCTTTTCATATACAACAACTAGAGTGATTGCATGTTTGTTCTTTTCATAAACCACATCGATCCACCGGTGTGATTTGATGTGTGTTCTTTTCCTAAACCACCACTAGATTCATTGCATGTGTGTTCTTTCCATAAACCACATGGATCCACCAGAGTCATTGCATGTGTCTCCTTTTCATAAACCACAACTAGAGTCATTGCATGTTTGGTCTTTTCCTAAACCATCAATAGAGTCATTGCATGTGTGTTCTTTCCATAAACCACTTGGACCCACCAGTGTCATTGCATGTGTGTCCTTTTCATAAACCACCAATAGAGTTATTGCATGTTTGTTCTTTTCATAAACCACATGGATCCACCAGTGTCCTTGCATGTGTGTCCTTTTCATAAACCACCACTAGAGACATTGCATATGTGTTATTTTCATAAACCACTTGGACTCACAAGTGTCATTGCATATGTGTTCTTTTCATAAACCACAACTAGAGTCATTGCATGTGTGTTATTTTCCTAAACCACCACTAGAGTCATTGCATGTGTGTACTAAACAACCACTAGTGTCATTGCATGTGCCTCCTTTTCATAAACCACAACTAGAGTCATTGCATGTGTGTTCTTTTCATAAACCACTACTAGAGTCATTGCATGTGTGTTCTTTTCATAAACCACTTGGACCCACCAGTGTCATTGCATGTGTGTCCTTTTCATAAACCACCACTAGAGTCATTGCATGTTTGTTCTATTTATAAACCACATAGATCCACCAATGTCATTGCATGTGTGTCCTTTTCATAAACCACCACTAGAGTCAATGCATGTGTGTTCTTTTCATAAACCACTTGGATCCACTAGTGTCATTGCATGTGTGTTCTTTTCATAAACCACAACTAGAGTCATTGCATGTGTGTTCTTTTCCTAAACAACCACTAGAGTCATTGCATGTGTGTTATTTTACTAAACAACCATTAGTGTCATTGCATGTGTGTCCTTTTCAAAAACCACAACTAGAGTCATTGAATGTTTGTTCTTTTCCTAAACCACTAGTAGAGTCATTGCATGTGTGTTCTTTTCATAAACCACTTGTATCTACCAGTGTCGTTGCATGTGTGTCCTTTTCATAACCCACCATTAGAGTCATTGCATGTTTGTTATTTTCATAAACCACATGGATCCACCAGTGTCATTGCATGTGTGTTATTTGCATAAAGCACCACTAGAATCATTGCATGTGTGTTCTTTTCATAAACCACTTGGATCCACTAGTTTCATTGGATGTATGTCCTTTTCATAAACCACAACTAGAGTCATTGCATGTTTGTTCTTTTCCAATACACCACTAGAGTAAATGCATGTGTGTTCCTGTAATATACCACTTGGATCAACCAAGGTCATTGCATGTGTGTCCTTTTGATAAACCACCACTAGAGTCATTGCATGTTTGTTCTATTTATAAACCACATAGATCCACCAATGTCATTGCATGTGTGTCCTTTTCATAAACCACCACTAGAGTCAATGCATGTGTGTTCTTTTCATAAACCACTTGGATCCACTAGTGTCATTGCATGTGTGTTCTTTTCATAAACCACAACTAGAGTCATTGCATGTGTGTTCTTTTCCTAAACAACCACTAGAGTCATTGCATGTGTGTTCTTTTACTAAACAACCATTAGTGTCATTGCATGTGTGTCCTTTTCAAAAACCACAACTAGAGTCATTGAATGTTTGTTCTTTTCCTAAACCACTACTAGAGTCATTGCATGTGTGTTCTTTTCATAAACCACTTGGATCTACCAGTGTCGTTGCATGTGTGTCCTTTTCATAACCCACCATTAGAGTCATTGCATGTTTGTTATTTTCATAAACCACATGGATCCACCAGTGTCATTGCATGTGTGTTATTTGCATAAACCACCACTAGAATCATTGCATGTGTGTTCTTTTCATAAACCACTTGGATCCACCAGTTTCATTAGATGTATGTCCTTTTCATAAACCACAACTAGAGTCATTGCATGTTTGTTCTTTTCCAATACACCACTAGAGTAAATGCATGTGTGTTCCTGTAATATACCACTTGGATCAACCAAGGTCATTGCATGTGTGTCCTTTTGATAAACCCCAACTAGAGTCACTGAATGTTTGTTCTTTTCATAAACCACTTGGATCCACCCGAGTCATTGCATGTGTGTTCTTTTCATATACAACAACTAGAGTCATTGCATGTTTGTTCTTTTGATAAACCACATCGATCCACTAGTGTCATTGGATGTGTGCTCTTTTCCTAAACCACCACTAGATTCATTGCATGTGTGTTCTTTCCAAAAACCACATGGATCCACCAGAGTCATTGTATGTGTCTCCTTTTCATAAACCACAACTAGAGTCATTGCATGTTTGGTCTTTTCCTAAACCATCAATAGAGTCATTGCATGTGTTCTTTCCATAAACCACTTGGACCCACCAGTGTCATTGCATGTGTGTCCTTTTCATAAACCACCAATAGAGTTATTGCATGTTTGTTCTTTTCATAAACCACATGGATCCACCAGTGTCCTTGCATGTGTGTCCTTTTCATAAACCACCACTAGAGTCATTGCATATGTGTTCTTTTCGTAAACCAGTTGGATCCGCCAGTTTCATTGCATGTGTGTCCTTTTCATAAACCACAACTAGAGTCATTGCATGTTTGTTCTTTTCCTAAACCACCACTATAGTAAATGCATGTGTGTTCTTGTAATATATCACTTGGATCCACCAAGGTCATTGCATGTGTGTCCTTTTGATAAACCACAACTAGAGTCACTGAATGTTTGTTCTTTTCATAAACCACTTGGATCCACCCGAGTCATTGCATGTGTGTTCTTTTCATAAACAACAACTAGAGTCATTGCATGTTTGTTCTTTTGATAAACCACATCGATCCACCAGTGTCATTGGATGTGTGTTCTTTTGCTAAACCACCACTAGATTCATTGCATGTGTGTTCTTTCCATAAACCACATGGATCCACCAGAGTCATTGCATGTGTCTCCTTTTCATAAACCACAACTAGAGTCATTGCATGTTTGGTCTTTTCCTAAACCATCAATAGAGTCATTGCATGTGTGTTCTTTCCATAAACCACTTCCTTTTCATAAACCACCACTAGAGTCATTGCATATGTGTTATTTTCATAAACCACTTGGACTGACAAGTGTCATTGCATATGTGTTATTTTCATAAACCACAACTAGAGTCATTGCATGTGTGTTCTTTTGCTAAACTACCACTAGAGTCACTCCATGTGTGTTATTTTACAAAACCACCACTAGTGTCATTGCATGCCTATCCTTTTCATAAACCACCACTAGATTCATTGCATCTTTGTTCTTTTCCTAAAACACCACTAGAGTCATTGCATGTGTGTTCTTTTCATAAACCACTCCGATCCACCAGTGTCATTGCACGTGCGTTATTTTCCATACACCAAAACTAGAGTCATTGCATGGGTGTTATTTTCATATACCACTACTAGATTCATTGCATGTGTGTTATTTCCATAAACCACATGGATCCACTAGAGTCTTTTGCATGTGTGATCTTTTCATAAACCACCATAATTGTCATTGCATGTGTGTTCCTTTCCTAAAGCACATGGATCCACCATTGTCATTGCATGTCATTGAATGTGTGTTCTTTTCCTAAACCACCACTAGTGTCATTGCATGTGTGTTATTTTACTAAACCACATGGATCCACCACTGTGACTTCATGTGTGTGCTTTTCATAAACCACCACTAGAGTCATTGCATGTTTGTTCTTTGTCTAAACCACCACTAGAGCCAGTGCATGTGTGTTCTTCATAACCCACCACTAGAGTCATTGCATGTGTGTTCTTTTCATAAACCACTTGGACCCACCAGTGTCATTGCATGTGTGTCCTTTCCATAAACCACCACTAGAGTCATTGCATGTTTGTTCTATTTATAAACCACATAGATCCACCAATGTCATTGCATGTGTGTCCTTTTCATAAACCACCACTAGAGTCAATGCATGTGTGTTCTTTTCATAAACCACTTGGATCCACCCGAGTCATTGCATGTGTGTTCTTTTCATAAACAACAACTAGAGTCATTGCATGTTTGTTCTTTTGATAAACCACATCGATCCACCAGTGTCATTGGATGTGTGTTCTTTTGCTAAACCACCACTAGATTCATTGCATGTGTGTTCTTTCCATAAACCACATGGATCCACCAGAGTCATTGCATGTGTCTCCTTTTCATAAACCACAACTAGAGTCATTGCATGTTTGGTCTTTTCCTAAACCATCAATAGAGTCATTGCATGTGTGTTCTTTCCATAAACCACTTCCTTTTCATAAACCACCACTAGAGTCATTGCATATGTGTTATTTTCATAAACCACTTGGACTGACAAGTGTCATTGCATATGTGTTATTTTCATAAACCACAACTAGAGTCATTGCATGTGTGTTCTTTTGCTAAACTACCACTAGAGTCACTCCATGTGTGTTATTTTACAAAACCACCACTAGTGTCATTGCATGCCTATCCTTTTCATAAACCACCACTAGATTCATTGCATCTTTGTTCTTTTCCTAAAACACCACTAGAGTCATTGCATGTGTGTTCTTTTCATAAACCACTCCGATCCACCAGTGTCATTGCACGTGCGTTATTTTCCATACACCAAAACTAGAGTCATTGCATGGGTGTTATTTTCATATACCACTACTAGATTCATTGCATGTGTGTTATTTCCATAAACCACATGGATCCACTAGAGTCTTTTGCATGTGTGATCTTTTCATAAACCACCATAATTGTCATTGCATGTGTGTTCCTTTCCTAAAGCACATGGATCCACCATTGTCATTGCATGTCATTGAATGTGTGTTCTTTTCCTAAACCACCACTAGTGTCATTGCATGTGTGTTATTTTACTAAACCACATGGATCCACCACTGTGACTTCATGTGTGTGCTTTTCATAAACCACCACTAGAGTCATTGCATGTTTGTTCTTTGTCTAAACCACCACTAGAGCCAGTGCATGTGTGTTCTTCATAACCCACCACTAGAGTCATTGCATGTGTGTTCTTTTCATAAACCACGTGGAGCCAGGAGTGTCCTTGCATGTGTCCTTTCCATAAACCACCACTAGAGTCATTGCATGTTTGTTCTATTTATAAACCACATAGATCCACCAATGTCATTGCATGTGTGTCCTTTTCATAAACCACCACTAGAGTCAATGCATGTGTGTTCTTTTCATAAACCACTTGGATCCACTAGTGTCATTGCATGTGTGTTCTTTTCATAAACCACAACTAGAGTCATTGCATGTGTGTTCTTTTCCTAAACAACCACTAGAGTCATTGCATGTGTGTTATTTTACTAAACAACCATTAGTGTCATTGCATGTGTGTCCTTTTCAAAACCACAACTACAGTCATTGAATGTTTGTTCTTTTCCTAAACCACTACTAGAGTCATTGCATGTGTGTTCTTTTCATAAACCACTTGGATCCACTAGTGTCGTTGCATGTGTGTCCTTTTCATAACCCACCATTAGAGTCATTGCATGTTTGTTATTTTCATAAACCACATGGATCCACCAGTGTCATTGCATGTGTGTTATTTGCATAAACCACCACTAGAATCATTGCATGTGTGTTCTTTTCATAAACCACTTGGATCCACCAGTTTCATTGGATGTATGTCCTTTTCATAAACCACAACTAGAGTCATTGCATGTTTGTTCTTTTCCAATACACCACTAGATTAAATGCATGTGTGTTCTTGTAATATACCACTTAGATCCACCAAGGTCATTGCATGTGTGTCCTTTTGATAAACCACAACTAGAGTCACTGAATGTTTGTTCTTTTCATAAACCACTTGGATCCACCCGAGTCATTGCATGTGTGTTCTTTTCATATACAACAACTAGAGTCATTGCATGTTTGTTCTTTTGATAAACCACATCGATCCACCAGTGTTATTGGATGTGTATTCTTTTCCTAAACCACCACTAGATTCATTGCATGTGTGTTCTTTCCATAAACCACATGGATCCACCAGAGTCATTGCATGTGTCTCCTTTTCATAAACCACAACTAGAGTCATTGCATGTTTGGTCTTTTCTTAAACCACCACTAAAGTCATTGCATGTGTGTTCTTTCCATAAACCACTTGGACCCACCAGTGTCATTGCATGTGTGTCCTTTTCATAAACCACCAATAGAGTTATTGCATGTTTGTTCTTTTCATAAACCACATAGATCCACCAGTGTCCTTGCATGTGTGTCCTTTTCATAAACCACCACTAGAGTCATTGCATATGTGTTATTTTCATAAACCACTTGGACTCACAAGTGTCATTGCATATGTGTTGTTTTCATAAACCACAACTAGATTCATTGCATGTGTGTTCTTTTGCTAAACTACCACTAGAGTCACTCCATGTGTGTTATTTTACAAAACCACCACTAGTGTCATTGCGTGCCTATCCTTTTCATAAACCACCACTAGAGTCATTGCATGTTTGTTCTTTTCCTAAACCACCACTAGAGTCATTGCATGTGTGTTCTTTTCATAAACCACTTGAATCCACCAGTGTCATCCCGTCGTTATTTTCCATACAACAAAACTAGAGTCATTGCATGGGTGTTATTTTCATATACCACTACTAGATTCATTGCATGTGTGTTATTTCCATAAACCACATGGATCCACCAGAGTCTTTTGCATGTGTGATCTTTTCATAAACCACCACAATTGTCATTGCATGTGTGTTCCTTTCCTAAAGCACATGGATCCACCATTTTCATTGCATGTCATTGAATGTGTGTTCTTTTCCTAAACCACCACTAGTGTCATTGCATGTGTGTTATTTTACTAAACCACATGGATCCACCACTGTGATTTCATGTGTGTGCTTTTCATAAACCACCACTAGAGTCATTGCATGTTTGTTCTTTGTCTAAACCACCACTAGAGCCAGTGCATGTGTGTTCTTCATAAACCACATGGATCCACCAGTTTCATTGAATGTGTGTTCTTTTCATAAACCACAACTAGAGTCATTGCATGTGTGTTATTTTCCTAAACCACCACTAGAGTCATTGCATGTGTGTACTAAACAACCACTAGTGTCATTGCATGTGCCTCCTTTTCATAAACCACAACTAGAGTCATTGCATGTGTGTTCTTTTCATAAACCACTACTAGAGTCATTGCATGTGTGTTCTTTTCATAAACCACTTGGACCCACCAGTGTCATTGCATGTGTGTCCTTTTCATCAACCACCACTAGAGTCATTGCATGTTTGTTCTATTTATAAACCACATAGATCCACCAATGTCATTGCATGTGTGTCCTTTTCATAAACCACCACTAGAGTCAATGCATGTGTGTTCTTTTCATAAACCACTTGGATCCACCCGAGTCATTGCATGTGTGTTCTTTTCATAAACCACAACTAGAGTCATTGCATGTGTGTTCTTTTCCTAAAAAACCACTAGAGTCATTGCATGTTTGTTATTTTACTAAACAACCATTAGTGTCATTGCATGTGTGTCCTTTTCAAAAACCACAACTAGAGTCATTGAATGTTTGTTCTTTTCCTAAACCACTACTAGAGTCATTGCATGTGTGTTCTTTTCATAAACCACTTGGATCCACCAGTGTCGTTGCATGTGTGTCCTTTTCATAACCCACCATTAGAGTCATTGCATGTTTGTTATTTTCATAAACCACATGGATCCACCAGTGTCATTGCATGTGTGTTATTTGCATAAACCACCACTAGAATCATTGCATGTGTGTTCTTTTCATAAACCACTTGGATCCACCAGTTTCATTGGATGTATATCCTTTTCATAAACCACAACTAGAGTCATTGCATGTTTGTTCTTTTCCAATACACCACTAGAGTAAATGCATGTGTGTTCTTGTAATATACCACTTGGATCCACCAAGGTCATTGCATGTGTGTCCTTTTGATAAACCACAACTAGAGTCACTGAATGTTTGTTCTTTTCATAAACCACTTGGATCCACCCGAGTCATTGCATGTGTGTTCTTTTCATATAGAACAACTAGAGTCATTGCATGTTTTGATAAACCACAACTAGAGTCATTGCATGTGTGTTCTTTTGCTAAACTACCACTAGAGTCACTCCATGTGTGTTATTTTACAAAACCACCACTAGTGTCATTGCATGCCTATCCTTTTCATAAACCACCACTAGAGTCATTGCATGTTTGTTCTTTTCCTAAACCACCACTAGAGTCATTGCATGTGTGTTCTTTTCATAAACCACTTGGAACCACCAGTGTCATTGCACGTGCGTTATTTTCCATACAACAAAACTAGAGTCATTGCATTGGTGTTATTTTCATATACCACTACTAGATTCATTGCATGTGTGTTATTTCCATAAACCACATGGATCCACCAGAGTCTTTTGCATGTGTGATCTTTTCATAAACCACCACAATTGTCATTGCATGTGTGTTCCTTTCCTAAAGCACATGGATCCACCATTGTCATTGCATGTCATTGAATGTGTGTTCTTTTCCTAAACCGCCACTAGTGTCATTGCATGTGTGTTATTTTACTAAACCACATGGATCCACCACTGTGATTTCATGTGTGTGCTTTTCATAAACCACCACTAGAGTCATTGCATGTTTGTTCTTTGTCTAAACCACCACTAGAGCCAGTGCATGTGTGTTCTTCATAAACCACATGGATCCGCCAGTTTCATTGAATGTGTGTTCTTTTCATAAACCACAACTAGAGTCATTGCATGTGTGTTATTTTCCTAAACCACCACTTGAGTCATTGCATGTGTGTACTAAACAACCACTAGTGTCATTGAATGTGCCTCCTTTTCATAAACCACAACTAGAGTCATTGCATGTGTGTTCTTTTCATAAACCACTACTAGAGTCATTGCATGTGTGTTCTTTTCATAAACCACTTGGACCCACCAGTGTCATTGCATGTGTGTCCTTTTCATAAACCACCACTAGAGTCATTGCATGTTTGTTCTATTTATAAACCACATAGATCCACCAATGTCATTGCATGTGTGTCCTTTTCATAAACCACCACTAGAGTCATTGCATGTTTGTTCTTTTTATAAACCACATAGATCCACCAATGTCATTGCATGTGTGTCCTTTTCATAAACCACCACTAGAGTCAATGCATGTGTGTTCTTTTCATAAACCACTTGGATCCACTAGTGTCATTGCATGTGTGTTCTTTTCATAAACCACAACTAGAGTCATCGCATGTGTGTTCTTTTCCTAAACAACCACTAGAGTCATTGCATGTCTGTTATTTTACTAAACAACCATTAGTGTCATTGCATGTGTGTCCTTTTCAAAAACCACAACTAGAGTCATTGCATGTTTGTTCTTTTCCTAAACCACTACTAGAGTCATTGCATGTGTGTTCTTTTCATAAACCACTTGGATCCCCCAGTGTCGTTGCATGTGTGTCCTTTTCATAACCCACCACTAGAGTCATTGCATGTTTGTTATTTTCATAAACCACATGGATCCACCAGTGTCATTGCATGTGTGTTATTTTCATAAACCACCACTAGAGTCATTGCATGTGTGTTCTTTTCGTAAACTAGTTGGATCCACCAGTTTCATTGCATGTGTGTCCTTTTCATAAACCACAACTAGAGTCATTGCATGTTTGTTCTTTTCCTAAACCACCACTATAGTAAATGCATGTGTGTTCTTGTAATATATCACTTGGATCCACCAAGGTCATTGCATGTGTGTCCTTTTGATAAACCACAACTAGAGTCACTGAATGTTTGTTCTTTTCATAAACCACTTGGATCCACCCGAGTCATTGCATGTGTGTTCTTTTCATATACAACAACTAGAGTCATTTCATGTTTGTTCTTTTGATAAACCACATCGATCCACCAGTGTCATTGGATGTGTGTTCTTTTCCTAAACCAGCACTAGATTCATTGCATGTGTGTTCTTTCCATAAACCACATGGATCCACCAGAGTCATTGCATGTTTGGTCTTTTCCTAAACCATCAATAGAGTCATTGCATGTGTGTTCTTTCCATAAACCACATGGACCCACCAGTGTCATTGCATGTGTGTCCTTTTCATAAACCACCAATAGAGTTATTGCATGTTTGTTCTTTTCATAAACCACATGGATCCACCAGTGTCCTTGCATGTGTGTCCTTTTCATAAACCACCACTAGAGTCATTGCATATGTGTTATTTTCATAAACCACTTGGACTCACAAGTGTCATTGCATATGTGTTGTTTTCATAAACCACAACTAGAGTTATTGCATGTGTGTTATTTTGCTAAACTACCACTAGAGTCACTCCATGTGTGTTATTTTACAAAACCACCACTAGTGTCATTGCATGCCTATCCTTTTCATAAACCACCACTAGAGTCATTGCATGTTTGTTATTTTCATAAACCACCACTAGAGTCATTGCATGTGTGTTCTTTCCATAAACCACTTGGACCCACCAATGTCATTGCATGTGTGTCCTTTTCATAAACCACCAATAGAGTTATTGCATGTTTGTTCTTTTCATAAACCACATGGATCCACCAGTGTCCTTGCATGTGTGTCCTTTTCATAAACCACCACTAGAGTCATTGCATATGTGTTATTTTCATAAACCACTTGGACTCACAAGTGTCATTGCATATGTGTTCTTTTCATAAACCACAACTAGAGTCATTGCATGTGTGTTCTTTTCTAAACTACCACTAGAGTCACTCCATGTGTGTTATTTTACAAAACCACCACTAGTGTGATTGCATGCCTATCCTTTTCATAAACCACCACTAGAGTCATTGCATGTTTGTTATTTTCCTAAACCACCACTAGAGTCATTGCATGTGTGTTCTTTTCATAAACCAGTTGGATCCACCAGTGTCATTGCACGTGGGTTATTTTCCATACAACAAAACTAGAGTCATTGAATGGGTGTTTTTTTCATATACCACTACTAGATTAATTGCATGTGTGTTATTTCCATAAACCACATGGATCCACCAGAGTCTTTTGCATGTGTGATCTTTTCATAAACCACCACAATTGTCATTGCATGTGTGTTCCTTTCCTAAAGCACATGGATCCACCATTGTCATTGCATGTCATTGAATGTGTGTTCTTTTTCCTAAACCACCACTAGTGTCATTGCATGTGTGTTATTTTACTAAACCACATGGATCCACCACTGTGATTTCATGTGTGTGCTTTTCATAAACCACCACTAGAGTCATTGCATGTTTGTTCTTTGTCTAAACCACCACTAGAGCCAGTGCATGTGTGTTCTTCATAAACCACATGGATCCACCAGTTTCATTGAATGTGTGTTCTTTTCATAAACCACAACTAGAGTCATTGCATGTGTGTTATTTTCCTAAACCACCACTAGAGTCATTGCATGTGTGTATTTTACTAAACAACCACTAGTGTCATTGCATGTGCCTCCTTTTCATAAACCACAAATAGAGTCATTGCAGGTGTGTTCTTTTCATAAACCACTACTAGAGTCATTGCATGTGTGTTCTTTTCATAAACCACTTGGACCCACCAGTGTCATTGCAAGTGTGTCCTTTTCATAATCCACCACTAGAGTCATTGCATGTTTGTTCTTTTTATAAACCACATAGATCCACCAATGTCATTGCATGTGTGTCCTTTTCATAAACCACCACTAGAGTCAATGCATGTGTGTTCTTTTCATAAACCACTTGGATCCACTAGTGTCATTGCATGTGTGTTCTTTTCATAAACCACAACTAGAGTCATTGCATGTGTGTTCTTTTCCTAAACAACCACTAGAGTCATTGCATGTCTGTTATTTTACTAAACAACCATTAGTGTCATTGCATGTGTGTCCTTTTCAAAAACCACAACTAGAGTCATTGCATGTTTGTTCTTTTCCTAAACCACTACTAGAGTCATTGCATGTGTGTTCTTTTCATAAACCACTTGGATCCCCCAGTGTCGTTGCATGTGTGTCCTTTTCATAACCCACCACTAGAGTCATGGCATGTTTGTTATTTTCATAAACCACATGGATCCACCAGTGTCATTGCATGTGTGTTATTTTCATAAACCACCACTAGAGTCATTGCATGTGTGTTCTTTTCGTAAACTAGTTGGATCCACCAGTTTCATTGCATGTGTGTCCTTTTCATAAACCACAACTAGAGTCATTGCATGTTTGTTCTTTTCCTAAACCACCACTATAGTAAATGCATGTGTGTTCTTGTAATATATCACTTGGATCCACCAAAGTCATTGCATGTGTGTCCTTTTGATAAACCACAACTAGAGTCACTGAATGTTTGTTCTTTTCATAAACCACTTGGATCCACCCGAGTCATTGCATGTGTGTTCTTTTCATATACAACAACTAGAGTCATTGCATGTTTGTTCTTTTGATAAACCACATCGATCCACCAGTGTCATTGGATGTGTGTTCTTTTCCTAAACCAGCACTAGATTCATTGCATGTGTGTTCTTTCCATAAACCACATGGATCCACCAGAGTCATTGCATGTGTCTCCTTTTCATAAACCACAACTAGAGTCATTGCATGTTTGGTCTTTTCCTAAACCATCAATAGAGTCATTGCATGTGTGTTCTTTCCATAAACCACTTGGACCCACCAGTGTCATTGCATGTGTGTCCTTTTCATAAACCACCAATAGAGTTATTGCATGTTTGTTCTTTTCATAAACCACATGGATCCACCAGTGTCCTTGCATGTGTGTCCTTTTCATAAACCACCACTAATATCATTGCATATGTGTTATTTTCATAAACCACTTGGACTCACAAGTGTCATTGCATATGTGTTGTTTACATAAACCACAACTAGAGTTATTGCATGTGTGTTCTTTTGCTAAACTACCACTAGAGTCACTCCATGTGTGTTATTTTACAAAACCACCACTAGTGTCATTGCATGTTTGTTATTTTCATAAACCACCACTAGAGTCATTGCATGTGTGTTCTTTCCATAAACCACTTGGACCCACCAATGTCATTGCATGTGTCCTTTTCATAAACCACCAATAGAGTTATTGCATGTTTGTTCTTTTCATAAACCACATGGATCCACCAGGTGTCCTTGCATGTGTGTCCTTTTCATAAACCACCACTAGAGTCATTGCATATGTGTTATTTTCATAAACCACTTGGACTCACAAGTGTCATTGCATATGTGTTCTTTTCATAAACCACAACTAGAGTCATTGCATGTGTGTTCTTTTGCTAAACTACCACTAGAGTCACTCCATGTGTGTTATTTTACAAAACCACCACTAGTGTCATTGCATGTGTGTTCTTTCCATAAACCACTTGGACCCACCAGTGTCATTGCATGTGTGTCCTTTTCATAAACCACCAATAGAGTTATTGCATGTTTGTTCATTTCATAAACCACATGGATCCACCAGAGTCTTTTGCATGTGTGATCTTTTCATAAACCACCACAATTGTCATTGCATGTGTGTTCCTTTCCTAAAGCACATGGATCCACCATTGTCATTGCATGTCATTGAATGTGTGTTCTTTTTCCTAAACCACCACTAGTGTCATTGCATGTGTGTTATTTTACTAAACCACATGGATCCACCACTGTGATTTCATGTGTGTGCTTTTCATAAACCACCACTAGAGTCATTTCATGTTTGTTCTTTGTCTAAACCACCACTAGAGCCAGTGCATGTGTGTTCTTCATAAACCACATGGATCCACCAGTTTCATTGAATGTGTGTTCTTTTCATAAACCACAACTAGAGTCATTGCATGTGTGTTATTTTCCTAAACCACCACTAGAGTCATTGCATGTGTATACTAAACAACCACTAGTGTCATTGCATGTGCCTCCTTTTCATAAACCACAACTAGAGTCATTGCATGTGTGTTCTTTTCATAAACCACTACTAGAGTCATTGCATGTGTGTTCTTTTCATAAACCACTTGGACCCACCAGTGTCATTGCATGTGTGTCCTTTTCATAAACCACCACTAGAGTCATTGCATGTTTGTTCTATTTATAAACCACATAGATCCACCAATGTAATTGCATGTGTGTCCTTTTCATAAACCACCACTAGAGTCAATGCATGTGTGTTCTTTTCATAAACCACTTGGATCCACTAGTGTCATTACATGTGTGTTCTTTTCATAAACCACAACTAGAGTCATTGCATGTGTGTTCTTTTCCTAAACAACCACTAGAGTCATTGCATGTGTGTTATTTTACTAAACAACCATTAGTGTCATTGCATGTGTGTCCTTTTCAAAAACCACAACTAGAGTCATTGAATGTTTGTTCTTTTACTAAACCACTACTAGAGTCATTGCATGTGTGTTATTTTCATAAACCACTTGGATCCACTAGTGTCGTTGCATGTGTGTCCTTTTCATAACCCACCATTAGAGTCATTGCATGTTTGTTATTTTCATAAACCACATGGATCCACCAGTGTCATTGCATGTGTGTTATTTGCATAAACCACCACTAGAATCATTGCATGTGTGTTCTTTTCATAAACCACTTGGATCCACCAGTTTCATTGAATGTATGTCCTTTTCATAAACCACAACTAGAGTCATTGCATGTTTGTTCTTTTACAATATACCACTAGAGTAAATGCATGTGTGTTCTTGTAATATACCACTTGGATCCACCAAGGTCATTGCATGTGTGTCCTTTTGATAAACCACAACTAGAGTCACTGAATGTTTGTTCTTTTCATAAACCACTTGGATCCATCCGAGTCATTGCATGTGTGTTCTTTTCATATACAACAACTAGAGTCATTGCATGTTTGTTCTTTTGATAAACCACATCGATCCACCAGTGTCATTGGATGTGTGTTCTTTTCCTAAACCACCACTAGATTCATTGCATGTGTGTTCTTTCCATAAACCACATGGATCCACCAGAGTCATTGCATGTGTCTCCTTTTCATAAACCACAACTAGAGTCATTTCATGTTTGGTCTTTTCCTAAACCATCAATAGAGTCATTGCATGTGTGTTCTTTCCATAAACCACTTGGACCCACCAGTGTCATTTCATGTGTGTCCTTTTCATAAACCACCAATAGAGTTATTGCATGTTTGTTCTTTTCATAAACCACATGGATCCACCAGAGTCTTTTGCATGTGTGATCTTTTCATAAACGACCACAATTGTCATTGCATGTGTGTTCCTTTCCTAAAGCACATGGATCCACAATTGTCATTGCATGTCATTGAATGTGTGTTCTTTTCCTAAACCACCACTAGTGTCATTGCATGTGTGTTATTTTACTAAACCACATGGATCCACCACTGTGATTTCATGTGTGTGCTTTTCATAAACCACCACTAGAGTCATTGCATGTTTGTTCTTTGTCTAAACCACCACTAGAGCCAGTGCATGTGTGTTCTTCATAAACCACATGGATCCACCAGTTTCATTGAATGTGTGTTCTTTTCATAAACCACAACTAGAGTCATTGCATGTGTGTTATTTTCCTAAACCACCACTAGAGTCATTGCATGTGTGTACTAAACAACCACTAGTGTCATTGCATGTGCCTCCTTTTCATAAACCACAACTAGAGTCATTGCATGTGTGTTCTTTTCATAAACCACTACTAGAGTCATTGCATGTGTGTTCTTTTCATAAACCACTTGGACCCACCAGTGTCATTGCATGTGTGTCCTTTCCATAAACCACCACTAGAGTCATTGCATGTTTGTTCTATTCATAAACCACATGGATCCACCAATGTCAATGCATGTGTGTTCTTTTCATAAACCACAACTAGAGTCATTGCATGTTTGTTCTTTTCCAATACACCACTAGAGTAAATGCATGTGTGTTCCTGTAATATACCACTTGGATCAACCAAGGTCATTGCATGTGTGTCCTTTTGATAAACCCCAACTAGAGTCACTGAATGTTTGTTCTTTTCATAAACCACTTGGATCCACCCGAGTCATTGCATGTGTGTTCTTTTCATATACAACAACTAGAGTCATTGCATGTTTGTTCTTTTGATAAACCACATCGATCCACCAGTGTCATTGGATGTGTGTTCTTTTCCTAAACCACCACTAGATTCATTGCATGTGTGTTCTTTCCAAAAACCACATGGATCCACCAGAGTCATTGTATGTGTCTCCTTTTCATAAACCACAACTAGAGTCATTGCATGTTTGGTCTTTTCCTAAACCATCAATAGAGTCATTGCATGTGTGTTCTTTCCATAAACCACTTGGACCCACCAGTGTCATTGCATGTGTGTCCTTTTCATAAACCACCAATAGAGTTATTGCATGTTTGTTCTTTTCATAAACCACATGGATCCACCAGTGTCCTTGCATGTGTGTCCTTTTCATAAACCACCACTAGAGTCATTGCATATGTGTTCTTTTCGTAAACCAGTTGGATCCACCAGTTTCATTGCATGTGTGTCCTTTTCATAAACCACAACTAGAGTCATTGCATGTTTGTTCTTTTCCTAAACCACCACTATAGTAAATGCATGTGTGTTCTTGTAATATATCACTTGGATCCACCAAGGTCATTGCATGTGTGTCCTTTTGATAAACCACAACTAGAGTCACTGAATGCTTGTTCTTTTCATAAACCACTTGGATCCACCCGAGTCATTGCATGTGTGTTCTTTTCATAAACAACAACTAGAGTCATTGCATGTTTGTTCTTTTGATAAACCACATCGATCCACCAGTGTCATTGGATGTGTGTTCTTTTGCTAAACCACCACTAGATTCATTGCATGTGTGTTCTTTCCATAAACCACATGGATCCACCAGAGTCATTGCATGTGTCTCCTTTTCATAAACCACAACTAGAGTCATTGCATGTTTGGTCTTTTCCTAAACCATCAATAGAGTCATTGCATGTGTGTTCTTTCCATAAACCACTTCCTTTTCATAAACCACCACTAGAGTCATTGCATATGTGTTATTTTCATAAACCACTTGGACTCACAAGTGTCATTGCATATGTGTTATTTTCATAAACCACAACTAGAGTCATTGCATGTGTGTTCTTTTGCTAAACTACCACTAGAGTCACTCCATGTGTGTTATTTTACAAAACCACCACTAGTGTCATTGCATGCCTATCCTTTTCATAAACCACCACTAGATTCATTGCATCTTTGTTCTTTTCCTAAAACACCACTAGAGTCATTGCATGTGTGTTCTTTTCATAAACCACCGATCCACCGGTGTCATTGCGATGCGTTATTTTCCATACACCAAAACTAGAGTCATTGCATGGGTGTTATTTTCATATACCACTACTAGATTCATTGCATGTGTGTTATTTCCATAAACCACATGGATCCACTAGAGTCTTTTGCATGTGTGATCTTTTCATAAACCACCATAATTGTCATTGCATGTGTGTTCCTTTCCTAAAGCACATGGATCCACCATTGTCATTGCATGTCATTGAATGTGTGTTCTTTTCCTAAACCACCACTAGTGTCATTGCATGTGTGTTATTTTACTAAACCACATGGATCCACCACTGTGACTTCATGTGTGCTTTTCATAAACCACCACTAGAGTCATTGCATGTTTGTTCTTTTTCTAAACCACAAATAGAGCCAGTGCATGTTTGTTCTTCATAACCCACCACTAGAGTCATTGCATGTGTTCTTTTCATAAACCACTTGGACCCACCAGTGTCATTGCATGTGTGTCCTTTCCATAAACCACCACTAGAGTCATTGCATGTTTGTTCTATTTATAAACCACATAGATCCACCAATGTCATTGCATGTGTGTCCTTTTCATAAACCACCACTAGAGTCAATGCATGTGTGTTCTTTTCATAAACCACTTGGATCCACTAGTGTCATTGCATGTGTGTTCTTTTCATAAACCACAACTAGAGTCATTGCATGTGTGTTCTTTTCCTAAACAACCACTAGAGTCATTGCATGTGTGTTATTTTACTAAACAACCATTAGGGTCATTGCATGTGTGTCCTTTTCAAAACCACAACTAGAGTCATTGAATGTTTGTTCTTTCCTAAACCACTACTAGAGTCATTGCATGTGTGTTCTTTTCATAAACCACT
Organism: Avena insularis; assembly: GCA_023614405.1. Classification (NCBI taxonomy): domain Eukaryota; kingdom Viridiplantae; phylum Streptophyta; class Magnoliopsida; order Poales; family Poaceae; genus Avena; species Avena insularis. The sequence goes on from CM042696.1 coordinate 252,414,088, forward strand.
TGGATCCACTAGTGTCGTTGCATGTGTGTCCTTTTCATAACCCACCATTAGAGTCATTGCATGTTTGTTATTTTCATAAACCACATGGATCCACCAGTGTCATTGCATGTGTGTTATTTGCATAAACCACCACTAGAATCATTGCATGTGTGTTCTTTTCATAAACCACTTGGATCCACCAGTTTCATTGGATGTATGTCCTTTTCATAAACCACAACTAGAGTCATTGCATGTTTGTTCTTTTCCAATACACCACTAGAGTAAATGCATGTGTGTTCTTGTAATATACCACTTGGATCCACCAAGGTCATTGCATGTGTGTCCTTTTGATAAACCACAACTAGAGTCACTGAATGTTTGTTCTTTTCATAAACCACTTGGATCCACCCAGTCATTGCATGTGTGTTCTTTTCATACAACAACTAGAGTCATTGCATGTTTGTTCTTTTGATAAACCACATCGATCCACCAGTGTCATTGGATGTGTGTTCTTTTCCTAAACCACCACTAGAATCATTGCATGTGTGTTCTTTCCATAAACCACATGGATCCACCAGAGTCATTGCATGTGTCTCCTTTTCATAAACCACAACTAGAGTCATTTCATGTTTGGTCTTTTCCTAAACCATCAATAGAGTCATTGCATGTGTGTTCTTTCCATAAACCACTTGGACCCACCAATGTCATTGCATGTGTGTCCTTTTCATAAACCACCAATAGAGTTATTGCATGTTTGTTCTTTTCATAAACCACATGGATCCACCAGAGTCTTTTGCATGTGTGATCTTTTCATAAACCACCACAATTGTCATTGCATGTGTGTTCCTTTCCTAAAGCACATGGATCCACCATTGTCATTGCATGTCATTGAATGTGTGTTCTTTTCCTAAACCACCACTAGTGTCATTGCATGTGTGTTATTTTACTAAACCACATGGATCCACCACTGTGATTTCATGTGTGTGCTTTTCATAAACCACCACTAGAGTCATTGCATGTTTGTTCTTTGTCTAAACCACCACTAGAGCCAGTGCATGTGTGTTCTTCATAAACCACATGGATCCACCAGTTTCATTGAATGTGTGTTCTTTTCATAAACCAGAACTAGAGTCATTGCATGTGTGTTATTTTCCTAAACCACCACTCGAGTCATTGCATGTGTGTACTAAACAACCACTAGTGTCATTGCATGTGCCTCCTTTTCATAAACCACAACTAGAGTCATTGCATGTGTATTCTTTTCATAAACCACTACTAGAGTCATTGCATGTGTGTTCTTTTCATAAACCACTTGGACCCACCAGTGTCATTGCATGTGTGTCCTTTCCATAAACCACCACTAGAGTCATTGCATGTTTGTTCTATTTATAAACCACATAGATCGACCAATGTCATTGCATGTGTGTCCTTTTCATAAACCACCACTAGAGTCAATGCATGTGTGTTCTTTTCATAAACCACTTGGATCCACTAGTGTCATTGCATGTGTATTCTTTTCATAAACCACAACTAGAGTCATTGCATGTGTGTTCTTTTCCTAAACAACCACTAGAGTCATTGCATGTGTGTTATTTTACTAAACAACCATTAGTGTCATTGCATGTGTGTCCTTTTCAAAAACCACAACTAGAGTCATTGAATGTTTGTTCTTTTCCTAAACCACTACTAGAGTCATTGCATGTGTGTTCTTTTCATAAACCACTTGGATCCACTAGTGTCGTTGCATGTGTGTCCTTTTCATAACCCACCATTAGAGTAATTGCATGTTTGTTATTTTCATAAACCACATGGATCCACCAGTGTCATTGCATGTGTGTTATTTGCATAAACCACCACTAGAATCATTGCATGTGTGTTCTTTTCATAAACCACTTGGATCCACCAGTTTCATTGGATGTATGTCCTTTTCATAAACCACAACTAGAGTCATTGCATGTTTGTTCTTTTCCAATATACCACTAGAGTAAATGCATGTGTGTTCTTGTAATATACCACTTGGATCCACCAAGGTCATTGCATGTGTGTCCTTTTGATAAACCACAACTAGAGTCACTGAATGTTTGTTCTTTTCATAAACCACTTGGATCCACCCGAGTCATTGCATGTGTGTTCTTTTCATATACAACAACTAGAGTCATTGCATGTTTGTTCTTTTGATAAACCACATCGATCCACCAGTGTCATTGGATGTGTATTCTTTTCCTAAACCACCACTAGATTCATTGCATGTGTGTTCTTTCCATAAACCACATGGATCCACCAGAGTTATTGCATGTGTCTCCTTTTCATAAACCACAACTAGAGTCATTGCATGTTTGGTCTTTTCTTAAACCACCACTAAAGTCATTGCATGTGTGTTCTTTCCATAAACCACTTGGACCCACCAGTGTCATTGCATGTGTGTCCTTTTCATAAACCACCAATAGAGTTATTGCAAGTTTGTTCTTTTCATAAACCACATGGATCCACCAGTGTCCTTGCATGTGTGTCCTTTTCATAAACCACCACTAGAGTCATTGCATATGTGTTATTTTCATAAACCACTTGGACTCACAAGTGTCATTGCATATGTGTTGTTTTCATAAACCACAACTAGATTCATTGCATGTGTGTTCTTTTGCTAAACTAACACTAGAGTCACTCCATGTGTGTTATTTTACAAAACCACCACTAGTGTCATTGTATGCCTATCCTTTTCATAAACCACCACTAGAGTCATTGCATGTTTGTTCTTTTCCTAAACCACCACTAGAGTCATTGCATGTGTGTTCTTTTCATAAACCACTTGAATCCACCAGTGTCATCCCATCGCATGCTATTTTCCATACAACAAAACTAGAGTCATTGCATGGGTGTTATTTTCATATACCACTACTAGATTCATTGCATGTGTGTTATTTCCATAAACCACATGGATCCACCAGAGTCTTTTGCATGTGTGATCTTTTCATAAACCACCACAATTGTCATTGCATGTGTGTTCCTTTCCTAAAGCACATGGATCCACCATTGTCATTGCATGTCATTGAATGTGTGTTCTTTTCCTAAACCACCACTAGTGTCATTGCATGTGTGTTATTTTACTAAACCACATGGATCCACCACTGTGATTTCATGTGTGTGCTTTTCATAAACCACCACTAGAGTCATTGCATGTTTGTTCTTTGTCTAAACCACCACTAGAGCCAGTGCATGTGTGTTCTTCATAAACCACATGGATCCACCAGTTTCATTGAATGTGTGTTCTTTTCATAAACCACAACTAGAGTCATTGCATGTGTGTTATTTTCCTAAACCACCACTAGAGTCATTGCATGTGTGTATTTTACTAAACAATCACTAGTGTCATTGCATGTGCCTCCTTTTCATAAACCACAACTAGAGTCATTGTATGTGTGTTCTTTTCATAAACCACTACTAGAGTCATTGCATGTGTGTTCTTTTCATAAACCACTTGGACCCACCAGTGTCATTGCATGTGTGTCCTTTTCAAAAACCACCACTAGAGTCATTGCATGTTTGTTCTTTTTATAAACCACATAGATCCACCAATGTCATTGCATGTGTGTCCTTTTCATAAACCACCACTAGAGTCAATGCATGTGTGTTCTTTTCACAAACCACTTGGATCCACTCGTGTCATTGCATGTGTGTTCTTTTCATAAACCACAACTAGAGTCATTGCATGTGTGTTCTTTTCCGAAACAACCACTAGAGTCATTGCATGTTTATTATTTTACTAAACAACCATTAGTGTCATTGCATGTGTGTCCTTTTCAAAAACCACAACTAGAGTCATTGCATGTTTGTTCTTTCCCTAAACCACTACTAGAGTCATTGCATGTGTGTTCTTTTCATAAACCACTTGGATCCACCAGTGTCGTTGCATGTGTGTCCTTTTCATAACCCACCACTAGAGTCATTGCATGTTTGTTATTTTCATAAACCACATGGATCCACTAGTGTCATTGCATGTGTGTTATTTTAATAAACCACCACTAGAGTCATTGCATGTGTGTTCTTTTCGTAAACCAGTTGGATCCACCAGTTTCATTGCATGTGTGTCCTTTTCATAAACCACAACTAGAGTCATTGCATGTTTGTTCTTTTACTAAACCACCACTATAGTAAATGCATGTGTGTTCTTGTAATATATCACTTGGATCCACCAAGGTCATTGCATATGTGTCCTTTTGATAAACCCCAACTAGAGTCACTGAATGTTTGTTCTTTTCATAAACCACTTGGATCCACCCGATTCATTGCATGTGTGTTCTTTTCATATACAACAACTAGAGTCATTGCATGTTTGTTCTTTTGATAAACCACATCGATCCACCAGTGTCATTGGATGTGTGTTCTTTTCCTAAACCACCACTAGATTCATTGCATGTGTGTTCTTTCCATAAACCACATGGATCCACCAGAGTCATTGCATGTGTCTCCTTTTCATAAACCACAACTAGAGTCATTGCATGTTTGGTCTTTTCCTAAACCATCAATAGAGTCATTGCATGTGTGTTCTTTCCATAAACCACTTGGACCCACCAGTGTCATTGCATGTGTGTCCTTTTCATAAACCACCAATAGAGTTATTGCATGTTTGTTCTTTTCATAAACCACATGGATCCACCAGTGTCCTTGCATGTGTGTCCTTTTCATAAACCACCACTAGAGTCATTGCATATGTGTTATTTTTCATAAACCACTTGGACTCACAAGTGTCATTGCATATGTGTTCTTTTCATAAACCACAACTAGAGTCATTGCATGTGTGTTCTTTTGCTAAACTACCACTAGAGTCACTCCATGTGTGTTATTTTACAAAACCACCACTAGTGTCATTGCATGCCTATCCTTTTCATAAACCACCACTAGAGTCATTGCATGTTTGTTCTTTTCCTAAAACACCACTAGAGTCATTGCATGTGTGTTCTTTTCATAAACCACTTGGATCCACCAGTGTCATTGCACGTGCGTTATTTTCCATACACCAAAACTAGAGTCATTGCATGGGTGTTATTTTCATATACCACTACTAGATTCATTGCATGTGTGTTATTTCCATAAACCACATGGATCCACCAGAGTCTTTTGCATGTGTGATCTTTTCATAAACCACCACAATTGTCATTGCATGTGTGTTCCTTTCCTAAAGCACAAGGTGTGTACCCGGTTGACCTGTTCGGAGTTGTTCATAAACTCCATATTACAGAAGGTAATTCCTCTGCCCAAGCCCCCGCATCACGTCGTAGTGGTGCTTCAAGTCTCGATTTTAGGTCTTGTAGGATTAAACCATTTGCTCTTTCGACTTGTCCATTAGCCTGTGGATGTGCGACTGACGCAATGTCAAGCCAGATATTTTGTTTGTTGCAGAATTTGGTAAGTTCTCCCATAGAGAAATTACTCATGTTATCCCTGATAATACTATGCGGATAACCATACCGGATTATAACATCCTCGAAAAATCTTTTGGTTGTTACTCCATCACAACTAGTGACGGGTTTAGCCTCAATACATTTGGTGAATTTATCCACCATCACTAAGAGGTGAGTAAATCCACTTGGAGCCTGTCTAAACGGTCCTACCATGTCAATCCCCTAGACCGCGAAAGGCCATGTTGGGGTCTTACGTCCATGCAGGGTCTGTGCGACATTGGTCAAAATCGGAGACCAGTTTTTGAATTCCATACAGGGTGACCTTTTGCTGCTCCAGTCCTTTGTTGAGTAGTTTGATTCCCAACCGGATCTGCTCCGGGCCTAGATTAGCCGATAAGATTTCTCGAGCCACAACGGTGTTTTGTACTGGCGTTGGATACACCCAATCCCCGTTGTTGTCGCATCGAGGCATCCCAAGTTCTCCTCCAAAAAGGACTTTGTGAATCTGCGGGAATTGGTCGTCATGAGTATATCATTTCCTGGTCTTCTGATGTTGCCTGGAGTTGTACTTCTCCACAGTTGCCATGCGTTTCTTTTCCTCCTCAATGTTTTTGGCTTCATCGAAGAGTACTTGGCGACGCGCTTCTAGGGCTGGGCCCTCTCATCCAACTCTTCAGCAGTGAGTTCTGTAGTTGTAGGAATAGGTGTGGTTAATGCAACATCGATGAGTCTACGCGCACCTTCAGTGATCACGTGTCCGTCCACCGACTCTTCTTTGGGCTCGTCTGGGATAAGTGCTCCATCTGAGTCCTCCTCGTATTCCTCGGTAATGACCTCCTGTGCCGGAGGGTCTTTCGCCGGGGTTTTGTTCTTCTTGTTCTTCTTCTTTGCCTTCTTGGAAGCACCGGTAGCAAATACGTCTTTGGGTACATTTCCGGTTAAGCTCGATTTCGGGACATCGGACCTCGGGATTATCTCCGATTTCCATGTTATCCTGCATTTTGGGAGAGTTTTCCCCGGATCCTTCATCCATGGCTCTTTCTTCCTCTACAGCTTTGGAGTTATACTCCTTTTCATATTCCGCGGAGAACTTTTAGAAATCTGACGCCATCGACTCATCCGAGGATGCGGTACGTCGGCGTTGTTCCGATCGCCTCAAAGATGAGTCGGTGTTGTCTCCAGCATCGGTAGAGCCGGATCCAGATCCCACGTATCCGACAAAGTGCGATGTGCGCCTCCTGAGAGAATTGCGGCTCTCGCGATCGGCTTCCTCGAAACACCTGATGGTCTTGAGAATATGATCTATGCTTGCATCTTGCATCATCATGCGTCTTAGCGTGTATCTCGGGAAAGGCATGTCTGTCCCGGCGTCATCAGACCGGATCCAGTGTCGTTGCTATGCTCCTGGATTTCGACTTTAGCGGGTGGGTCGATCTGGGATTTGGCCTCTCCAGGGAGATCCACTCCAGATTCAACTTGGACTGCCAGGTCTACTTCAGGCTCGCATTTCTCCACTATCTCCGCGATTGGTGCGGGTTGGGTGGGATTAGGGTTTTCTGAGATCCGAAACTCTACAGCCTCTACGGATAAAGGGGACCCAGAAGTTTCTTCTGCCTCTATCATCACTGCTAGGGTGGGTGGGGCAGGTTCAACAAAACCGATGTAAACATTGATCTCACCAAAAGACATGATGGTGTAGGCAGTCACAGCCTCCCTAGCCAGAATCTAGGTCTCGTCGAGACCGATGAGAGGTACATCGCTGGCGTAGAGGATGCGACCGACGACAATAGTCTGGCCGATTCTGATTCTTGTAGATTCCGTTCGGAACACAGATTCGAAGCTCACTTGCCCCACGGTGGGCGCCAACTATCATCGGATTGATGACAAGTACGCCATGAGGGGGTCCTCGAGGCGTACAGAAGAGAGGGGTGTGAGACGTACGGTGTTCCGGGACGGTGAGCACACAAGTTTACCCAGGTTCAAATCCGCCGACTTTGGATGGATCCTACTCCTGCTAGGAATCTAGTGTCTGAGAGCTGGAATATGGGTTACAAGGTTACGTCTGAGTTCAGATTGTGATTGTAAGGTGTCCTAAATCCTCTCCCTAGACGGAATATATAGATATCCTGCCTAGGGTTTACAGAGAGATCTATCCGCTACGACTAATAGTCGATTCTGAGTACATCTTGAACTACAAGTAACACTATGGGCCTATATCGGTAAGTCTTATTGGCCTTCTCAGAGCGGATTGGACTCGTCTGTTCTCCCGACTGGGCCTGGTGAAGCAAAGCTCTAACCCAAAGTGGGCCACCCTGGTTAGTGAGGACTATGAGGATACCCGGATATTATATCCCCAATAGTCATTGCATGTGTGTTATTTTACTAAACCACCACTAGTGTCATTGCATGTGTCTCCTTTTCATAAACCACAACTAGAGTCATTGCATGTTTATTCTTTTCCTAAACCACCACTAGAGTCATTGCATGTGTGCTCTTTTCACAAACCACTTGGACCCACCAGTGTCATTGAATGTGTGTCCTTTTCATAAACAACCACTAGAGTCATTGCATGTTTTTTCTTTTCATAAACCACATAGATCCACCAATGTCATTGCATGTGTGTCCTTTTCATAAACCACCCCTAGAGTCAATGCATGTGTGTTCTTTTCATAAACCACTTGGATCCACCAGTGTCATTGCATGTGTGTTCTTTTCATAAACCACAACTAGAGTCATTGCATGTGTGTTCTTTTCCTCAACAACCACTAGAGTCATTGCATGTGTTTTATTTTACTAAACCACCATTAGTGTCATTGCATGTGTGTCCTTTTCAAAAACCACAACTAGAGTCATTGTATGTTTGTTCTTTTCCTAGAACACTACTAGAGTCATTGCATGTGTGTTCTTTTCATAAACCACTTGGATCCACCAGTGTCATTGCATGTGTGTCCTTTTCATAACCCACCACTAGAGTCATTGCATGTTTGTTATTTTCATAAACCACATGGATCCACCAGTGTCATTTCATGTGTGTTATTTTCATAAACCACCACTAGAGTCATTGCATGTGTGTTCTTTTCATAAACCACTTGCATCCACCAGTTTCATTGCATGTGTGTCCTTTTCGTAAACCACAACTAGATTCATTGCATGTTTGTTCTTTTCCTAAACCACCACTAGAGTAAATGCATGTGTGTTCTTGTAATATACCACTTGTATCCACCAAGGTCATTGCATGTGTGTCCTTTTAATAAACCACAACTAGAGTCACTACATGGTTGTTCTTTTCATAAACCACTTGGATCCACCAGAGTCATTGCATGTGTGTTCTTTTCACATACAACAACTAGAGTCATTGCATGTTTATCTTTTCATAAACCACATTGATCCACCAGTGTTAATGGATGTGTGTTCTTTTCCTAAACCACCTCTAGATTCATTGCATGTGTGTTCTGTCCATAAACCACATCCATCCACCAGTCATTGCATGTGTCTCCTTTTCATAAACCACAACTGGAGTCATTACATGTTTGTTCTTTTTCCTAAACAACCAATATAGTCATTGCATGTGTGTTCTTTCCATAAACCACTTGGACCCACCAGTGTCATTGCTTTCGTGTCCTTTTCATAAACCGCCACTAGAGTCATTGCATGTTTGTTCTTTTCATAAACCACATGGATCCACCAGTGTCCTTGCATGTGTGTCCTTTTCATAAACCACCATTAGAGACATTGCATATGTGTTATTTTCATAAACCACTTGGACTCACAAGTGTCATTGCATATGTGTTCTTTTCATAAACCACAACTAGAGTCATTGCATGTGTGTTCTTTTCCTAAACTACCACTAGAGTCACTTCATGTGTGGTATTTTACAAAACCACCACTAGTGTCATTGCATGCCTGTCCTTTTCATAAACCACCACTAGAGTCATTGCATGTTTGTTCTTTTCCTAAACCACCACTAGAGTCATTGCATGTGTGTTCTTTTCATAAACCACTTTGATCTACCGTGCCATTGCATGCGTTCTTTTCCATAAACCAAAACTAGAGTCATTGCATGTGTGTTATTTTCATATACCACCACTAGATTCATTGCATGTGTGTTCTTTCCATAAACCACATGGATCCACCATAATCTTTTGCATGTGTGTTCTTTTCATAAACGACAACAAGTGTCATTGCATGTGTGTTCGTTTCCTAAAGCAAATGGATCCACCATTGTCATTTCATGTCATTGAATGTGTGTTCTTTTCCTAAACCGCCACTAGTGTCTTTGCATGTGTGTTATTTTACTAAACCACATGGATCCACCAGTGTGATTGCATGTGTGTCCTTTTCATAAACCACCACTAGAGTCATTGCATGTTTGTTCGTTATCTAAACCACCACTAGAGTCAATGCATGTGTGTTCTTCATAAAACACTTGGATCCACTAGTTTCATTGAATTGTGTTCTTTTCATAAACCACAACTAGAGTCATTGCATGTGTGTTATTTTCCTAAACCACCACTAGAGTCATTGCATGTGTGTTATTTTACTAAACCACCATTAGTGTCATTGCATGTGTGTCCTTTTCAAAAACCACAAATAGAGTCATTGAATGTTTGTTCTTTTCCTAAACCAGTACTAGAGTCATTGCATGTGTGTTCTTTTCATAAACCACTTGGATCCACCAGTGTCATTGCATGTGTGTTATTTTCATAAACCACCACTAGAGTCATTGCATGTGTGTCCTTTTCATAACCCACCATTAGAGTCATTGCATGTTTGTTATTTTCATAAACCACATGGATCCACCAGTGTCATTTCATGTGTGTTATTTTCATAAACCACCACTAGAGTCATTGCATGTGTGTTCTTTTCATAAACCTCTTGGATCCACCAGTTTCATTGGATGTATGTCCTTTTCATAAACCACAACTAGAGTCATTGCATGTTTATCTTTTCATAAACCACATTGATCCACCAGTGTTAATGGATGTGTGTTCTTTTCCTAAACCACCTCTAGATTCATTGCATGTGTGTTCTGTCCATAAACCACATCCATCCACCAGTCATTGCATATGTCTCCTTTTCATAAACCACAACTGGAGTCATTACATGTTTGTTCTTTTTCCTAAACAACCAATATAGTCATTGCATGTGTGTTCTTTCCATAAACCACTTGGACCCACCAGTGTCATTGCTTTCGTGTCCTTTTCATAAACCACAACTAGAGTCATTGCATGTTTATCTTTTCATAAACCACATTGATCCACCAGTGTTAATGGATGTGTGTTCTTTTCCTAAACCACCTCTAGATTCATTGCATGTGTGTTCTGTCCATAAACCACATCCATCCACCAGTCATTGCATGTGTCTCCTTTTCATAAACCACAACTGGAGTCATTACATGTTTGTTCTTTTTCCTAAACAACCAATATAGTCATTGCATGTGTGTTCTTTCCATAAACCACTTGGACCCACCAGTGTCATTGCTTTCGTGTCCTTTTCATAAACCGCCACTAGAGTCATTGCATGTTTGTTCTTTTCATAAACCACATGGATCCACCAGTGTCCTTGCATGTGTGTCCTTTTCATAAACCACCATTAGAGACATTGCATATGTGTTATTTTCATAAACCACTTGGACTCACAAGTGTCATTGCATATGTGTTCTTTTCATAAACCACAACTAGAGTCATTGCATGTGTGTTCTTTTCCTAAACTACCACTAGAGTCACTTCATGTGTGGTATTTTACAAAACCACCACTAGTGTCATTGCATGCCTGTCCTTTTCATAAACCACCACTAGAGTCATTGCATGTTTGTTCTTTTCCTAAACCACCACTAGAGTCATTGCATGTGTGTTCTTTTCATAAACCACTTGGATCTACCAGTGCCATTGCATGTGCGTTCTTTTCCATAAACCAAAACTAGAGTCATTGCATGTGTGTTATTTTCATATACCACCACTAGATTCATTGCATGTGTGTTCTTTCCATAAACCACATGGATCCACCATAATCTTTTGCATGTGTGTTCTTTTCATAAACGACAACAAGTGTCATTGCATGTGTGTTCGTTTCCTAAAGCAAATGGATCCACCATTGTCATTTCATGTCATTGAATGTGTGTTCTTTTCCTAAACCGCCACTAGTGTCTTTGCATGTGTGTTATTTTACTAAACCACATGGATCCACCAGTGTGATTGCATGTGTGTCCTTTTCATAAACCACCACTAGAGTCATTGCATGTTTGTTCGTTATCTAAACCACCACTAGAGTCAATGCATGTGTGTTCTTCATAAAACACTTGGATCCACTAGTTTCATTGAATTGTGTTCTTTTCATAAACCACAACTAGAGTCATTGCATGTGTGTTATTTTCCTAAACCACCACTAGAGTCATTGCATGTGTGTTATTTTACTAAACCACCATTAGTGTCATTGCATGTGTGTCCTTTTCAAAAACCACAAATAGAGTCATTGAATGTTTGTTCTTTTCCTAAACCAGTACTAGAGTCATTGCATGTGTGTTCTTTTCATAAACCACTTGGATCCACCAGTGTCATTGCATGTGTGTTATTTTCATAAACCACCACTAGAGTCATTGCATGTGTGTCCTTTTCATAACCCACCATTAGAGTCATTGCATGTTTGTTATTTTCATAAACCACATGGATCCACCAGTGTCATTTCATGTGTGTTATTTTCATAAACCACCACTAGAGTCATTGCATGTGTGTTCTTTTCATAAACCTCTTGGATCCACCAGTTTCATTGGATGTATGTCCTTTTCATAAACCACAACTAGAGTCATTGCATGTTTGTTCTTTTCCTAAACCACCACTAGAGTAAATGCATGTGTGTTCTTGTAATATACCACTTGGATCCACCAAGGTAATTGCATGTGTGTCCTTTTGATAAACCACAACTAGAGTCAATCCATGTTTGTTCTTTTCATAGACCACTTGGATCCACCAGAGTCATTGCATGTGTGTTCTTTTCATATACAACAACTAGAGTGATTGCATGTTTGTTCTTTTCATAAACCACATCGATCCACCGGTGTGATTTGATGTGTGTTCTTTTCCTAAACCACCACTAGATTCATTGCATGTGTGTTCTTTCCATAAACCACATGGATCCACCAGAGTCATTGCATGTGTCTCCTTTTCATAAACCACAACTAGAGTCATTGCATGTTTGGTCTTTTCCTAAACCATCAATAGAGTCATTGCATGTGTGTTCTTTCCATAAACCACTTGGACCCACCAGTGTCATTGCATGTGTGTCCTTTTCATAAACCACCAATAGAGTTATTGCATGTTTGTTCTTTTCATAAACCACATGGATCCACCAGTGTCCTTGCATGTGTGTCCTTTTCATAAACCACCACTAGAGTCATTGCATATGTGTTATTTTCATAAACCACTTGGACTCACAAGTGTCGTTGCATATGTGTTCTTTTCATAAACTACAACTAGAGTCATTGCATGTGTGTTCTTTCCATAAACCACATGGATCCACCATAATCTTTTGCATGTGTGTTCTTTTCATAAACGACAACAAGTGTCATTGCATGTGTGTTCCTTTCCTAAAGCAAATGGATCCACCATTGTCATTTCATGTCATTGAATGTGTGTTCTTTTCCTAAACCGCCACTAGTGTCTTTGCATGTGTTATATTTTACTAAACCACGTGGATCCACCAGTGTGATTGCATGTGTGTCCTTTTCATAAACCACCACTAGAGTCATTGCATGTTTGTTCGTTGTCTAAACCACCACTAGAGTCAATGCATGTGTGTTCTTCATAAAACACTTGGATCCACTAGTTTCATTGAATTGTGTTCTTTTCATAAACCACAACTAGAGTCATTGCATGTGTGTTATTTTCCTAAACCACCACTAGAGTCATTGCATGTGTGTTATTTTACTAAACCACCATTAGTGTCATTGCATGTGTGTCCTTTTCAAAAACCACAAATAGAGTCATTGCATGTTTGTTCTTTTCCTAAACTAGTACTAGAGTCATTGCATGTGTGTTCTTTTCATAAACCACTTGGATCCACCAGTGTCATTGCATGTGTGTTTTTTTCATAAACCACCACTAGAGTCATTGCATGTGTGTCCTTTTCATAACCCACCATTAGAGTCATTGCATGTTTGTTATTTTCATAAACCACATGGATCCACCAGTGTCATTGCATGTGTGTTATTTTCATAAACCACCACTAGAGTCATTGCATGTGTGGTCTTTTCATAAACCTCTTGGATCCACCAGTTTCATTGGATGTATGTCCTTTTCATAAACCACAACTAGAGTCATTGCATGTTTGTTCTTTTCCTAAACCACCACTAGAGTAAATGCATGTGTGTTCTTGTAATATACCACTTGGATCCACCAAGGTAATTGCATGTGTGTCCTTTTGATAAACCACAACTAGAGTCACTCCATGTTTGTTCTTTTCATAGACCACTTGGATCCACCAGAGTCATTGCATGTGTGTTCTTTTCATATACAACAACTAGAGTGATTGCATGTTTGTTCTTTTCATAAACCACATCGATCCACCGGTGTGATTTGATGTGTGTTCTTTTCCTAAACCACCACTAGATTCATTGCATGTGTGTTCTTTCCATAAACCACATGGATCCACCAGAGTCATTGCATGTGTCTCCTTTTCATAAACCACAACTAGAGTCATTGCATGTTTGGTCTTTTCCTAAACCATCAATAGAGTCATTGCATGTGTGTTCTTTCCATAAACCACTTGGACCCACCAGTGTCATTGCATGTGTGTCCTTTTCATAAACCACCAATAGAGTTATTGCATGTTTGTTCTTTTCATAAACCACATGGATCCACCAGTGTCCTTGCATGTGTGTCCTTTTCATAAACCACCACTAGAGACATTGCATATGTGTTATTTTCATAAACCACTTGGACTCACAAGTGTCATTGCATATGTGTTCTTTTCATAAACCACAACTAGAGTCATTGCATGTGTTATTTTCCTAAACCACCACTAGAGTCATTGCATGTGTACTAAACAACCACTAGTGTCATTGCATGTGCCTCCTTTTCATAAACCACAACTAGAGTCATTGCATGTGTGTTCTTTTCATAAACCACTACTAGAGTCATTGCATGTGTGTTCTTTTCATAAACCACTTGGACCCACCAGTGTCATTGCATGTGTGTCCTTTTCATAAACCACCACTAGAGTCATTGCATGTTTGTTCTATTTATAAACCACATAGATCCACCAATGTCATTGCATGTGTGTCCTTTTCATAAACCACCACTAGAGTCAATGCATGTGTGTTCTTTCATAAACCACTTGGATCCACTAGTGTCATTGCATGTGTGTTCTTTTCATAAACCACAACTAGAGTCATTGCATGTGTGTTCTTTTCCTAAACAACCACTAGAGTCATTGCATGTGTGTTATTTTACTAAACAACCATTAGTGTCATTGCATGTGTGTCCTTTTCAAAAACCACAACTAGAGTCATTGAATGTTTGTTCTTTTCCTAAACCACTACTAGAGTCATTGCATGTGTGTTCTTTTCATAAACCACTTGTATCTACCAGTGTCGTTGCATGTGTGTCCTTTTCATAACCCACCATTAGAGTCATTGCATGTTTGTTATTTTCATAAACCACATGGATCCACCAGTGTCATTGCATGTGTGTTATTTGCATAAACCACCACTAGAATCATTGCATGTGTGTTCTTTTCATAAACCACTTGGATCCACTAGTTTCATTGGATGTATGTCCTTTTCATAAACCACAACTAGAGTCATTGCATGTTTGTTCTTTTCCAATACACCACTAGAGTAAATGCATGTGTGTTCCTGTAATATACCAATTGGATCAACCAAGGTCATTGCATGTGTGTCCTTTTGATAAACCACCACTAGAGTCATTGCATGTTTGTTCTATTTATAAACCACATAGATCCACCAATGTCATTGCATGTGTGTCCTTTTCATAAACCACCACTAGAGTCAATGCATGTGTGTGCTTTTCATAAACCACTTGGATCCACTTGTGTCATTGCATGTGTGTTCTTTTCATAAACCACAACTAGAGTCATTGCATGTGTGTTCTTTTCCTAAACAACCACTAGAGTCATTGCATGTGTGTTCTTTTACTAAACAACCATTAGTGTCATTGCATGTGTGTCCTTTTCAAAAACCACAACTAGAGTCATTGAATGTTTGTTCTTTTCCTAAACCACTACTAGAGTCATTGCATGTGTGTTCTTTTCATAAACCACTTGGATCTACCAGTGTCGCTGCATGTGTGTCCTTTTCATAACCCACCATTAGAGTCATTGCATGTTTGTTATTTTCATAAACCACATGGATCCACCAGTGTCATTGCATGTGTGTTATTTGCATAAACCACCACTAGAATCATTGCATGTGTGTTCTTTTCATAAACCACTTGGATCCACCAGTTTCATTGGATGTATGTCCTTTTCATAAACCACAACTAGAGTCATTGCATGTTTGTTCTTTTCCAATACACCACTAGAGTAAATGCATGTGTGTTCCTGTAATATACCACTTGGATCAACCAAGGTCATTGCATGTGTCCTTTTGATAAACCCCAACTAGAGTCACTGAATGTTTGTTCTTTTCATAAACCACTTGGATCCACCCGAGTCATTGCATGTGTTCTTTTCATATACAACAACTAGAGTCATTGCATGTTTGTTCTTTTGATAAACCACATCGATCCACCAGTGTCATTGGATGTGTGTTCTTTTCCTAAACCACCACTAGATTCATTGCATGTGTGTTCTTTCCAAAAACCACATGGATCCACCAGAGTCATTGTATGTGTCTCCTTTTCATAAACCACAACTAGAGTCATTGCATGTTTGGTCTTTTCCTAAACCATCAATAGAGTCATTGCATGTGTGTTCTTTCCATAAACCACTTGGACCCACCAGTGTCATTGCATGTGTGTCCTTTTCATAAACCACCAATAGAGTTATTGCATGTTTGTTCTTTTCATAAACCACATGGATCCACCAGTGTCCTTGCATGTGTGTCCTTTTCATAAACCACCACTAGAGTCATTGCATATGTGTTCTTTTCAGAAACCAGTTGGATCCACCAGTTTCATTGCATGTGTGTCCTTTTCATAAACCACAACTAGAGTCATTGCATGTTTGTTCTTTTCCTAAACCACCACTATAGTAAATGCATGTGTGTTCTTGTAATATATCACTTGGATCCACCAAGGTCATTGCATGTGTGTCCTTTTGATAAACCACAACTAGAGTCACTGAATGCTTGTTCTTTTCATAAACCACTTGGATCCACCCGAGTCATTGCATGTGTGTTCTTTTCATAAACAACAACTAGAGTCATTGCATGTTTGTTCTTTTGATAAACCACATCGATCCACCAGTGTCATTGGATGTGTGTTCTTTTGCTAAACCACCACTAGATTCATTGCATGTGTGTTCTTTCCATAAACCACATGGATCCACCAGAGTCATTGCATGTGTCTCCTTTTCATAAACCACAACTAGAGTCATTGCATGTTTGGTCTTTTCCTAAACCATCAATAGAGTCATTGCATGTGTGTTCTTTCCATAAACCACTTCCTTTTCATAAACCACCACTAGAGTCATTGCATATGTGTTATTTTCATAAACCACTTGGACTCACAAGTGTCATTGCATATGTGTTATTTTCATAAACCACAACTAGAGTCATTGCATGTGTGTTCTTTTGCTAAACTACCACTAGAGTCACTCCATGTGTTATTTTACAAAACCACCACTAGTGTCATTGCATGCCTATCCTTTTCATAAACCACCACTAGATTCATTGCATCTTTGTTCTTTCCTAAAACACCACTAGAGTCATTGCATGTGTGTTCTTTTCATAAACCACTCCGATCCACCGGTGTCATTGCACGTGTTATTTTCCATACACCAAACTAGAGTCATTGCATGGGTGTTATTTTCATATACCACTACTAGATTCATTGCATGTGTGTTATTTCCATAAACCACATGGATCCACTAGAGTCTTTTGCATGTGTGATCTTTTCATAAACCACCATAATTGTCATTGCATGTGTGTTTCCTTTCCTAAAGCACATGGATCCACCATTGTCATTGCATGTCATTGAATGTGTGTTCTTTTCCTAAACCACCACTAGTGTCATTGCATGTGTGTTATTTTACTAAACCACATGGATCCACCACTGTGACTTCATGTGTGTGCTTTTCATAAACCACCACTAGAGTCATTGCATGTTTGTTCTTTGTCTAAACCACCACTAGAGCCAGTGCATGTGTGTTCTTCATAACCCACCACTAGAGTCATTGCATGTGTGTTCTTTTCATAAACCACTTGGACCCACCAGTGTCATTGCATGTGTGTCCTTTCCATAAACCACCACTAGAGTCATTGCATGTTTGTTCTATTTATAAACCACATAGATCCACCAATGTCATTGCATGTGTGTCCTTTTCATAAACCACCACTAGAGTCAATGCATGTGTGTTCTTTTCATAAACCACTTGGATCCACTAGTGTCATTGCATGTGTGTTCTTTTCATAAACCACAACTAGAGTCATTGCATGTGTGTTCTTTTCCTAAACAACCACTAGAGTCATTGCATGTGTGTTATTTTACTAAACAACCATTAGTGTCATTGCATGTGTGTCCTTTTCAAAAACCACAACTACAGTCATTGAATGTTTGTTCTTTTCCTAAACCACTACTAGAGTCATTGCATGTGTGTTCTTTTCATAAACCACTTGGATCCACTAGTGTCGTTGCATGTGTGTCCTTTTCATAACCCACCATTAGAGTCATTGCATGTTTGTTATTTTCATAAACCACATGGATCCACCAGTGTCATTGCATGTGTGTTATTTGCATAAACCACCACTAGAATCATTGCATGTGTGTTCTTTTCATAAACCACTTGGATCCACTAGTTTCATTGGATGTATGTCCTTTTCATAAACCACAACTAGAGTCATTGCATGTTTGTTCTTTTCCAATACACCACTAGAGTAAATGCATGTGTGTTCCTGTAATATACCAATTGGATCAACCAAGGTCATTGCATGTGTGTCCTTTTGATAAACCACCACTAGAGTCATTGCATGTTTGTTCTATTTATAAACCACATAGATCCACCAATGTCATTGCATGTGTGTCCTTTTCATAAACCACCACTAGAGTCAATGCATGTGTGTGCTTTTCATAAACCACTTGGATCCACTTGTGTCATTGCATGTGTGTTCTTTTCATAAACCACAACTAGAGTCATTGCATGTGTGTTCTTTTCCTAAACAACCACTAGAGTCATTGCATGTGTGTTCTTTTACTAAACAACCATTAGTGTCATTGCATGTGTGTCCTTTTCAAAAACCACAACTAGAGTCATTGAATGTTTGTTCTTTTCCTAAACCACTACTAGAGTCATTGCATGTGTGTTCTTTTCATAAACCACTTGGATCTACCAGTGTCGTTGCATGTGTGTCCTTTTCATAACCCACCATTAGAGTCATTGCATGTTTGTTATTTTCATAAACCACATGGATCCACCAGTGTCATTGCATGTGTGTTATTTGCATAAACCACCACTAGAATCATTGCATGTGTGTTCTTTTCATAAACCACTTGGATCCACCAGTTTCATTGGATGTATGTCCTTTTCATAAACCACAACTAGAGTCATTGCATGTTTGTTCTTTTCCAATACACCACTAGAGTAAATGCATGTGTGTTCCTGTAATATACCACTTGGATCAACCAAGGTCATTGCATGTGTGTCCTTTTGATAAACCCCAACTAGAGTCACTGAATGTTTGTTCTTTTCATAAACCACTTGGATCCACCCGAGTCATTGCATGTGTGTTCTTTTCATATACAACAACTAGAGTCATTGCATGTTTGTTCTTTTGATAAACCACATCGATCCACCAGTGTCATTGGATGTGTGTTCTTTTCCTAAACCACCACTAGATTCATTGCATGTGTGTTCTTTCCAAAAACCACATGGATCCACCAGAGTCATTGTATGTGTCTCCTTTTCATAAACCACAACTAGAGTCATTGCATGTTTGGTCTTTTCCTAAACCATCAATAGAGTCATTGCATGTGTGTTCTTTCCATAAACCACTTGGACCCACCAGTGTCATTGCATGTGTGTCCTTTTCATAAACCACCAATAGAGTTATTGCATGTTTGTTCTTTTCATAAACCACATGGATCCACCAGTGTCCTTGCATGTGTGTCCTTTTCATAAACCACCACTAGAGTCATTGCATATGTGTTCTTTTCGTAAACCAGTTGGATCCACCAGTTTCATTGCATGTGTGTCCTTTTCATAAACCACAACTAGAGTCATTGCATGTTTGTTCTTTTCCTAAACCACCACTATAGTAAATGCATGTGTGTTCTTGTAATATATCACTTGGATCCACCAAGGTCATTGCATGTGTGTCCTTTTGATAAACCACAACTAGAGTCACTGAATGCTTGTTCTTTTCATAAACCACTTGGATCCACCAGAGTCATTGCATGTGTGTTCTTTTCATAAACAACAACTAGAGTCATTGCATGTTTGTTCTTTTGATAAACCACATCGATCCACCAGTGTCATTGGATGTGTGTTCTTTTGCTAAACCACCACTAGATTCATTGCATGTGTGTTCTTTCCATAAACCACATGGATCCACCAGAGTCATTGCATGTGTCTCCTTTTCATAAACCACAACTAGAGTCATTGCATGTTTGGTCTTTTCCTAAACCATCAATAGAGTCATTGCATGTGTGTTCTTTCCATAAACCACTTCCTTTTCATAAACCACCACTAGAGTCATTGCATATGTGTTATTTTCATAAACCACTTGGACTCACAAGTGTCATTGCATATGTGTTATTTTCATAAACCACAACTAGAGTCATTGCATGTGTGTTCTTTTGCTAAACTACCACTAGAGTCACTCCATGTGTGTTATTTTACAAAACCACCACTAGTGTCATTGCATGCCTATCCTTTTCATAAACCACCACTAGATTCATTGCATCTTTGTTCTTTTCCTAAAACACCACTAGAGTCATTGCATGTGTGTTCTTTTCATAAACCACTCCGATCCACCAGTGTCATTGCACGTGCGTTATTTTCCATACACCAAAACTAGAGTCATTGCATGGGTGTTATTTTCATATACCACTACTAGATTCATTGCATGTGTGTTATTTCCATAAACCACATGGATCCACTAGAGTCTTTTGCATGTGTGATCTTTTCATAAACCACCATAATTGTCATTGCATGTGTGTTCCTTTCCTAAAGCACATGGATCCACCATTGTCATTGCATGTCATTGAATGTGTGTTCTTTTCCTAAACCACCACTAGTGTCATTGCATGTGTGTTATTTTACTAAACCACATGGATCCACCACTGTGACTTCATGTGTGTGCTTTTCATAAACCACCACTAGAGTCATTGCATGTTTGTTCTTTGTCTAAACCACCACTAGAGCCAGTGCATGTGTGTTCTTCATAACCCACCACTAGAGTCATTGCATGTGTGTTCTTTTCATAAACCACTTGGACCCACCAGTGTCATTGCATGTGTGTCCTTTCCATAAACCACCACTAGAGTCATTGCATGTTTGTTCTATTTATAAACCACATAGATCCACCAATGTCATTGCATGTGTGTCCTTTTCATAAACCACCACTAGAGTCAATGCATGTGTGTTCTTTTCATAAACCACTTGGATCCACTAGTGTCATTGCATGTGTGTTCTTTTCATAAACCACAACTAGAGTCATTGCATGTGTGTTCTTTTCCTAAACAACCACTAGAGTCATTGCATGTGTGTTATTTTACTAAACAACCATTAGTGTCATTGCATGTGTGTCCTTTTCAAAAACCACAACTACAGTCATTGAATGTTTGTTCTTTTCCTAAACCACTACTAGAGTCATTGCATGTGTGTTCTTTTCATAAACCACTTGGATCCACTAGTGTCGTTGCATGTGTGTCCTTTTCATAACCCACCATTAGAGTCATTGCATGTTTGTTATTTTCATAAACCACATGGATCCACCAGTGTCATTGCATGTGTGTTATTTGCATAAACCACCACTAGAATCATTGCATGTGTGTTCTTTTCATAAACCACTTGGATCCACCAGTTTCATTGGATGTATGTCCTTTTCATAAACCACAACTAGAGTCATTGCATGTTTGTTCTTTTCCAATACACCACTAGATTAAATGCATGTGTGTTCTTGTAATATACCACTTAGATCCACCAAGGTCATTGCATGTGTGTCCTTTTGATAAACCACAACTAGAGTCACTGAATGTTTGTTCTTTTCATAAACCACTTGGATCCACCCGAGTCATTGCATGTGTGTTCTTTTCATATACAACAACTAGAGTCATTGCATGTTTGTTCTTTTGATAAACCACATCGATCCACCAGTGTTATTGGATGTGTATTCTTTTCCTAAACCACCACTAGATTCATTGCATGTGTGTTCTTTCCATAAACCACATGGATCCACCAGAGTCATTGCATGTGTCTCCTTTTCATAAACCACAACTAGAGTCATTGCATGTTTGGTCTTTTCTTAAACCACCACTAAAGTCATTGCATGTGTGTTCTTTCCATAAACCACTTGGACCCACCAGTGTCATTGCATGTGTGTCCTTTTCATAAACCACCAATAGAGTTATTGCATGTTTGTTCTTTTCATAAACCACATGGATCCACCAGTGTCCTTGCATGTGTGTCCTTTTCATAAACCACCACTAGAGTCATTGCATATGTGTTATTTTCATAAACCACTTGGACTCACAAGTGTCATTGCATATGTGTTGTTTTCATAAACCACAACTAGATTCATTGCATGTGTGTTCTTTTGCTAAACTACCACTAGAGTCACTCCATGTGTGTTATTTTACAAAACCACCACTAGTGTCATTGCGTGCCTATCCTTTTCATAAACCACCACTAGAGTCATTGCATGTTTGTTCTTTTCCTAAACCACCACTAGAGTCATTGCATGTGTGTTCTTTTCATAAACCACTTGAATCCACCAGTGTCATCCCACGTGCGTTATTTTCCATACAACAAAACTAGAGTCATTGCATGGGTGTTATTTTCATATACCACTACTAGATTCATTGCATGTGTGTTATTTCCATAAACCACATGGATCCACCAGAGTCTTTTGCATGTGTGATCTTTTCATAAACCACCACAATTGTCATTGCATGTGTGTTCCTTTCCTAAAGCACATGGATCCACCATTTTCATTGCATGTCATTGAATGTGTGTTCTTTTCCTAAACCACCACTAGTGTCATTGCATGTGTGTTATTTTACTAAACCACATGGATCCACCACTGTGATTTCATGTGTGTGCTTTTCATAAACCACCACTAGAGTCATTGCATGTTTGTTCTTTGTCTAAACCACCACTAGAGCCAGTGCATGTGTGTTCTTCATAAACCACATGGATCCACCAGTTTCATTGAATGTGTGTTCTTTTCATAAACCACAACTAGAGTCATTGCATGTGTGTTATTTTCCTAAACCACCACTAGAGTCATTGCATGTGTGTACTAAACAACCACTAGTGTCATTGCATGTGCCTCCTTTTCATAAACCACAACTAGAGTCATTGCATGTGTGTTCTTTTCATAAACCACTACTAGAGTCATTGCATGTGTGTTCTTTTCATAAACCACTTGGACCCACCAGTGTCATTGCATGTGTGTCCTTTTCATCAACCACCACTAGAGTCATTGCATGTTTGTTCTATTTATAAACCACATAGATCCACCAATGTCATTGCATGTGTGTCCTTTTCATAAACCACCACTAGAGTCAATGCATGTGTGTTCTTTTCATAAACCACTTGGATCCACCCGAGTCATTGCATGTGTGTTCTTTTCATAAACCACAACTAGAGTCATTGCATGTGTGTTCTTTTCCTAAACAACCACTAGAGTCATTGCATGTTTGTTATTTTACTAAACAACCATTAGTGTCATTGCATGTGTGTCCTTTTCAAAAACCACAACTAGAGTCATTGAATGTTTGTTCTTTTCCTAAACCACTACTAGAGTCATTGCATGTGTGTTCTTTTCATAAACCACTTGGATCCACCAGTGTCGTTGCATGTGTGTCCTTTTCATAACCCACCATTAGAGTCATTGCATGTTTGTTATTTTCATAAACCACATGGATCCACCAGTGTCATTGCATGTGTGTTATTTGCATAAACCACCACTAGAATCATTGCATGTGTGTTCTTTTCATAAACCACTTGGATCCACCAGTTTCATTGGATGTATATCCTTTTCATAAACCACAACTAGAGTCATTGCATGTTTGTTCTTTTCCAATACACCACTAGAGTAAATGCATGTGTGTTCTTGTAATATACCACTTGGATCCACCAAGGTCATTGCATGTGTGTCCTTTTGATAAACCACAACTAGAGTCACTGAATGTTTGTTCTTTTCATAAACCACTTGGATCCACCCGAGTCATTGCATGTGTGTTCTTTTCATATACAACAACTAGAGTCATTGCATGTTTTGATAAACCACAACTAGAGTCATTGCATGTGTGTTCTTTTGCTAAACTACCACTAGAGTCACTCCATGTGTGTTATTTTACAAAACCACCACTAGTGTCATTGCATGCCTATCCTTTTCATAAACCACCACTAGAGTCATTGCATGTTTGTTCTTTTCCTAAACCACCACTAGAGTCATTGCATGTGTGTTCTTTTCATAAACCACTTGGAACCACCACTGTCATTTCATGTGTATGCTATTTTCCATACAACAAAACTAGAGTCATTGCATTGGTGTTATTTTCATATACCACTACTAGATTCATTGCATGTGTGTTATTTCCATAAACCACATGGATCCACCAGAGTCTTTTGCATGTGTGATCTTTTCATAAACCACCACAATTGTCATTGCATGTGTGTTCCTTTCCTAAAGCACATGGATCCACCATTGTCATTGCATGTCATTGAATGTGTGTTCTTTTCCTAAACCACCACTAGTGTCATTGCATGTGTGTTATTTTACTAAACCACATGGATCCACCACTGTGATTTCATGTGTGTGCTTTTCATAAACCACCACTAGAGTCATTGCATGTTTGTTCTTTGTCTAAACCACTAGAGCCAGTGCATGTGTGTTCTTCATAAACCACATGGATCCGCCAGTTTCATTGAATGTGTGTTCTTTTCATAAACCACAACTAGAGTCATTGCATGTGTGTTATTTTCCTAAACCACCACTTGAGTCATTGCATGTGTGTACTAAACAACCACTAGTGTCATTGCATGTGCCTCCTTTTCATAAACCACGACTAGAGTCATTGCATGTGTGTTCTTTTCATAAACCACTACTAGATTCATTGCATGTGTGTTCTTTTCATAAACCACTTGGACCCACCAGTGTCATTGCATGTGTGTCCTTTTCATAAACCACCACTAGAGTCATTGCATGTTTGTTCTATTTATAAACCACATAGATCCACCAATGTCATTGCATGTGTGTCCTTTTCATAAACCACCACTAGAGTCATTGCATGTTTGTTCTTTTTATAAACCACATAGATCCACCAATGTCATTGCATGTGTGTCCTTTTCATAAACCACCACTAGAGGCAATGCATGTGTGTTCTTTTCATAAACCACTTGGATCCACTAGTGTCATTGCATGTGTGTTCTTTTCATAAACCACAACTGGAGTCATCGCATGTGTGTTCTTTTCCTAAACAACCACTAGAGTCATTGCATGTCTGTTATTTTACTAAACAACCATTAGTGTCATTGCATGTGTGTCCTTTTCAAAAACCACAACTAGAGTCATTGCATGTTTGTTCTTTTCCTAAACCACTACTAGAGTCATTGCATGTGTGTTCATTTCATAAACCACTTGGATCCCCCAGTGTCGTTGCATGTGTGTCCTTTTCATAACCCACCACTAGAGTCATTGCATGTTTGTTATTTTCATAAACCACATGGATCCACCAGTGTCATTGCATGTGTGTTATTTTCATAAACCACCACTAGAGTCATTGCATGTGTGTTCTTTTCGTAAACTAGTTGGATCCACCAGTTTCATTGCATGTGTGTCCTTTTCATAAACCACAACTAGAGTCATTGCATGTTTGTTCTTTTCCTAAACCACCACTATAGTAAATGCATGTGTGTTCTTGTAATATATCACTTGGATCCACCAAGGTCATTGCATGTGTGTCCTTTTGATAAACCACAACTAGAGTCACTGAATGTTTGTTCTTTTCATAAACCACTTGGATCCACCCGAGTCATTGCATGTGTGTTCTTTTCATATACAACAACTAGAGTCATTGCATGTTTGTTCTTTTGATAAACCACATCGATCCACCAGTGTCATTGGATGTGTGTTCTTTTCCTAAACCAGCACTAGATTCATTGCATGTGTGTTCTTTCCATAAACCACATGGATCCACCAGAGTCATTGCATGTTTGGTCTTTTCCTAAACCATCAATAGAGTCATTGCATGTGTGTTCTTTCCATAAACCACATGGACCCACCAGTGTCATTGCATGTGTGTCCTTTTCATAAACCACCAATAGAGTTATTGCATGTTTGTTCTTTTCATAAACCACATGGATCCACCAGTGTCCTTGCATGTGTGTCCTTTTCATAAACCACCACTAGAGTCATTGCATATGTGTTATTTTCATAAACCACTTGGACTCACAAGTGTCATTGCATATGTGTTGTTTTCATAAACCACAACTAGAGTTATTGCATGTGTGTTCTTTTGCTAAACTACCACTAGAGTCACTCCATGTGTGTTATTTTACAAAACCACCACTAGTGTCATTGCATGCCTATCCTTTTCATAAACCACCACTAGAGTCATTGCATGTTTGTTATTTTCATAAACCACCACTAGAGTCATTGCATGTGTGTTCTTTCCATAAACCACTTGGACCCACCAATGTCATTGCATGTGTGTCCTTTTCATAAACCACCAATAGAGTTATTGCATGTTTGTTCTTTTCATAAACCACATGGATCCACCAGTGTCCTTGCATGTGTGTCCTTTTCATAAACCACCACTAGAGTCATTGCATATGTGTTATTTTCATAAACCACTTGGACTCACAAGTGTCATTGCATATGTGTTCTTTTCATAAACCACAACTAGAGTCATTGCATGTGTGTTCTTTTGCTAAACTACCACTAGAGTCACTCCATGTGTGTTATTTTACAAAACCACCACTAGTGTCATTGCATGCCTATCCTTTTCATAAACCACCACTAGAGTCATTGCATGTTTGTTATTTTCCTAAACCACCACTAGAGTCATTGCATGTGTGTTCTTTTCATAAACCAGTTGGATCCACCAGTGTCATTGCACGTGGGTTATTTTCCATACAACAAAACTAGAGTCATTGAATGGGTGTTTTTTTCATATACCACTACTAGATTAATTGCATGTGTGTTATTTCCATAAACCACATGGATCCACCAGAGTCTTTTGCATGTGTGATCTTTTCATAAACCACCACAATTGTCATTGCATGTGTTCTTTCCTAAAGCACATGGATCCACCATTGTCATTGTCATTGAATGTGTGTTCTTTTTCCTAAACCACCACTAGTGTCATTGCATGTGTGTTATTTTACTAAACCACATGGATCCACCACTGTGATTTCATGTGTGTGCTTTTCATAAACCACCACTAGAGTCATTGCATTTTTGTTCTTTGTCTAAACCACCACTAGAGCCAGTGCATGTGTGTTCTTCATAAACCACATGGATCCACCAGTTTCATTGAATGTGTGTTCTTTTCATAAGCCACAACTAGAGTCATTGCATGTGTGTTATTTTCCTAAACCACCACTAGAGTCATTGCATGTGTGTATTTTACTAAACAACCACTAGTGTCATTGCATGTGCCTCCTTTTCATAAACCACATATAGAGTCATTGCAGGTGTGTTCTTTTCATAAACCACTACTAGAGTCATTGCATGTGTGTTCTTTTCATAAACCACTTGGACCCACCAGTGTCATTGCATGTGTGTCCTTTTCATAATCCACCACTAGAGTCATTGCATGTTTGTTCTTTTTATAAACCACATAGATCCACCAATGTCATTGCATGTGTGTCCTTTTCATAAACCACCACTAGAGTCAATGCATGTGTGTTCTTTTCATAAACCACTTGGATCCACTAGTGTCATTGCATGTGTGTTCTTTTCATAAACCACAACTAGAGTCATTGCATGTGTGTTCTTTTCCTAAACAACCACTAGAGTCATTGCATGTCTGTTATTTTACTAAACAACCATTAGTGTCATTGCATGTGTGTCCTTTTCAAAAACCACAACTAGAGTCATTGCATGTTTGTTCTTTTCCTAAACCACTACTAGAGTCATTGCATGTGTGTTCTTTTCATAAACCACTTGGATCCCCCAGTGTCGTTGCATGTGTGTCCTTTTCATAACCCACCACTAGAGTCATGGCATGTTTGTTATTTTCATAAACCACATGGATCCACCAGTGTCATTGCATGTGTGTTATTTTGATAAACCACCACTAGAGTCATTGCATGTGTGTTCTTTTCGTAAACTAGTTGGATCCACCAGTTTCATTGCATGTGTGTCCTTTTCATAAACCACAACTAGAGTCATTGCATGTTTGTTCTTTTCCTAAACCACCACTATAGTAAATGCATGTGTGTTCTTGTAATATATCACTTGGATCCACCAAAGTCATTGCATGTGTGTCCTTTTGATAAACCACAACTAGAGTCACTGAATGTTTGTTCTTTTCATAAACCACTTGGATCCACCAGTCATTGCATGTGTGTTCTTTTCATATACAACAACTAGAGTCATTGCATGTTTGTTCTTTTGATAAACCACATCGATCCACCAGTGTCATTGGATGTGTGTTCTTTTCCTAAACCAGCACTAGATTCATTGCATGTGTGTTCTTTCCATAAACCACATGGATCCACCAGAGTCATTGCATGTGTCTCCTTTTCATAAACCACAACTAGAGTCATTGCATGTTTGGTCTTTTCCTAAACCATCAATAGAGTCATTGCATGTGTGTTCTTTCCATAAACCACTTGGACCCACCAGTGTCATTGCATGTGTGTCCTTTTCATAAACCACCAATAGAGTTATTGCATGTTTGTTCTTTTCATAAACCACATGGATCCACCAGTGTCCTTGCATGTGTGTCCTTTTCATAAACCACCACTAATATCATTGCATATGTGTTATTTTCATAAACCACTTGGACTCACAAGTGTCATTGCATATGTGTTGTTTACATAAACCACAACTAGAGTTATTGCATGTGTGTTCTTTTGCTAAACTACCACTAGAGTCACTCCATGTGTGTTATTTTACAAAACCACCACTAGTGTCATTGCATGTTTGTTATTTTCATAAACCACCACTAGAGTCATTGCATGTGTGTTCTTTCCATAAACCACTTGGACCCACCAATGTCATTGCATGTGTGTCCTTTTCATAAACCACCAATAGAGTTATTGCATGTTTGTTCTTTTCATAAACCACATGGATCCACCAGTGTCCTTGCATGTGTGTCCTTTTCATAAACCACCACTAGAGTCATTGCATATGTGTTATTTTCATAAACCACTTGGACTCACAAGTGTCATTGCATATGTGTTCTTTTCATAAAC
Organism: Avena insularis; assembly: GCA_023614405.1. Lineage (NCBI taxonomy): Eukaryota > Viridiplantae > Streptophyta > Magnoliopsida > Poales > Poaceae > Avena > Avena insularis. The sequence continues at coordinate 252,443,229 of CM042696.1, forward strand.
CACAACTAGAGTCATTGCATGTGTGTTCTTTTGCTAAACTACCACTAGAGTCACTCCATGTGTGTTATTTTACAAAACAACCACTAGTGTCATTGCATGTGTGTTCTTTCCATAAACCACTTGGACCCACCAGTGTCATTGCATGTGTGTCCTTTTCATAAACCACCAATAGAGTTATTGCATGTTTGTTCATTTCATAAACCACATGGATCCACCAGAGTCTTTTGCATGTGTGATCTTTTCATAAACCACCACAATTGTCATTGCATGTGTGTTCCTTTCCTAAAGCACATGGATCCACCATTGTCATTGCATGTCATTGAATGTGTGTTCTTTTTCCTAAACCACCACTAGTGTCATTGCATGTGTGTTATTTTACTAAACCACATGGATCCACCACTGTGATTTCATGTGTGTGCTTTTCATAAACCACCACTAGAGTCATTTCATGTTTGTTCTTTGTCTAAACCACCACTAGAGCCAGTGCATGTGTGTTCTTCATAAACCACATGGATCCACCAGTTTCATTGAATGTGTGTTCTTTTCATAAACCACAACTAGAGTCATTGCATGTGTGTTATTTTCCTAAACCACCACTAGAGTCATTGCATGTGTATACTAAACAACCACTAGTGTCATTGCATGTGCCTCCTTTTCATAAACCACAACTAGAGTCATTGCATGTGTGTTCTTTTCATAAACCACTACTAGAGTCATTGCATGTGTGTTCTTTTCATAAACCACTTGGACCCACCAGTGTCATTGCATGTGTGTCCTTTTCATAAACCACCACTAGAGTCATTGCATGTTTGTTCTATTTATAAACCACATAGATCCACCAATGTAATTGCATGTGTGTCCTTTTCATAAACCACCACTAGAGTCAATGCATGTGTGTTCTTTTCATAAACCACTTGGATCCACTAGTGTCATTACATGTGTGTTCTTTTCATAAACCACAACTAGAGTCATTGCATGTGTGTTCTTTTCCTAAACAACCACTAGAGTCATTGCATGTGTGTTATTTTACTAAACAACCATTAGTGTCATTGCATGTGTGTCCTTTTCAAAAACCACAACTAGAGTCATTGAATGTTTGTTCTTTTCCTAAACCACTACTAGAGTCATTGCATGTGTGTTATTTTCATAAACCACTTGGATCCACTAGTGTCGCTGCATGTGTGTCCTTTTCATAACCCATTAGAGTCATTGCATGTTTGTTATTTTCATAAACCACATGGATCCACCAGTGTCATTGCATGTGTTATTTGCATAAACCACCACTAGACTCATTGCATGTGTGTTCTTTTCATAAACCACTTGGATCCACCAGTTTCATTGGATGTATGTCCTTTTCATAAACCACAACTAGAGTCATTGCATGTTTGTTCTTTTCCAATATACCACTAGAGTAAATGCATGTGTGTTCTTGTAATATACCACTTGGATCCACCAAGGTCATTGCATGTGTGTCCTTTGATAAACCACAACTAGAGTCACTGAATGTTTGTTCTTTCATAAACCACTTGGATCCATCCGAGTCATTGCATGTGTGTTCTTTTCATATACAACAACTAGAGTCATTGCATGTTTGTTCTTTTGATAAACCACATCGATCCCCCAGTGTCATTGGATGTGTTCTTTTCCTAAACCACCACTAGATTCATTGCATGTGTGTTCTTTCCATAAACCACATGGATCCACCAGAGTCATTGCATGTGTGTCCTTTTCATAAACCACCAATAGAGTCATTGCATGTGTGTTCTTTCATAAACCACATGGATCCACTGTATGTGTGATCTTTTTCTAAACCAACCACAATTTGTTGCGGTATGTGTGTGTTCCTTTCCTAAAGCATTATGGATTCTAAATTGTCATTGCATGTCATTGAATGTGTGTTCTTTTCCTAAACCACCACTAGTGTCATTGCATGTGTGTTATTTTACTAAACCACATGGATCCACCACTGTGATTTCATGTGTGTGCTTTTCATAAACCACCACTAGAGTCATTGCATGTTTGTTCTTTGTCTAAACCACCACTAGAGCCAGTGCATGTGTGTTCTTCATAAACCACATGGATCCACCAGTTTCATTGAATGTGTGTTCTTTTCATAAACCACAACTAGAGTCATTGCATGTGTGTTATTTTCCTAAACCACCACTAGAGTCATTGCATGTGTGTACTAAACAACCACTAGTGTCATTGCATGTGCCTCCTTTTCATAAACCACAACTAGAGTCATTGCATGTGTGTTCTTTTCATAAACCACTACTAGAGTCATTGCATGTGTGTTCTTTTCATAAACCACTTGGACCCACCAGTGTCATTGCATGTGTGTCCTTTCCATAAACCACCACTAGAGTCATTGCATGTTTGTTCTATTTATAAACCACATAGATCCACCAATGTCATTGAAAGTGTGTCCTTTTCATAAACCACCACTAGAGTCAATGCATGTGTGTTCTTTTCATAAACCACTTGGATCCACTAGTGTCATTGCATGTGTGTTCTTTTCATAAACCACAACTAGAGTCATTGCATGTGTTCTTTTCCTAAACAACCACTAGAGTCATTGCATGTGTGTTATTTTACTAAACAACCATTAGTGTCATTGCATGTGTGTCCTTTTCAAAAACCACAACTAGAGTCATTGAATGTTTGTTCTTTTCCTAAACCACTACTAGAGTCATTGCATGTGTGTTCTTTTCATAAACCACTTGGATCCACCAGTGTCGTTGCATGTGTGTCCTTTTCATAACCCACCATTAGAGTCATTGCATGTTTGTTATTTTCATAAACCACATGGATCCACCAGTGTCATTGCATGTGTGTTATTTTCATAAACCACCACTAGAATCATTGCATGTGTGTTCTTTTCATAAACCACTTGGATCCACCAGTTTCATTGGATGTATGTCCTTTTCATAAACCACAACTAGAGTCATTGCATGTTTGTTCTTTTCCAATACACCACTAGAGTAAATGCATGTGTGTTCTTGTAATATACCACTTGGATCCACCAAGGTCATTGCATGTGTGTCCTTTTGATAAACCACAACTAGAGTCACTGAATGTTTGTTCTTTTCATAAACCACTTGGATCCACCCGAGTCATTGCATGTGTGTTCTTTTCATATACAACAACTAGAGTCATTGCATGTTTGTTCTTTTGATAAACCACATCGATCCACCAGTGTCATTGGATGTGTGTTCTTTTCCTAAACCACCACTAGAATCATTGCATGTGTGTTCTTTCCATAAACCACATGGATCCACCAGAGTCATTGCATGTGTCTCCTTTTCATAAACCACAACTAGAGTCATTTAATGTTTGGTCTTTTCCTAAACCATCAATAGAGTCATTGCATGTGTGTTCTTTCCATAAACCACTTGGACCCACCAATGTCATTGCATGTGTGTCCTTTTCATAAACCACCAATAGAGTTATTGCATGTTTGTTCTTTTCATAAACCACATGGATCCACCAGAGTCTTTTGCATGTGTGATCTTTTCATAAACCACCACAATTGTCATTGCATGTGTGTTCCTTTCCTAAAGCACATGGATCCACCATTGTCATTGCATGTCATTGAATGTGTGTTCTTTTCCTAAACCACCACTAGTGTCATTGCATGTGTGTTATTTTACTAAATCACATGGATCCACCACTGTGATTTCATGTGTGTGCTTTTCATAAACCACCACTAGAGTCATTGCATGTTTGTTCTTTGTCTAAACCACCACTAGAGCCAGTGCATGTGTGTTCTTCATAAACCACATGGATCCACCAGTTTCATTGAATGTGTGTTCTTTTGATAAACCAGAACTAGAGTCATTGCATGTGTGTTATTTTCCTAAACCACCACTAGAGTCATTGCATGTGTGTACTAAACAACCACTAGTGTCATTGCATGTGCCTCCTTTTCATAAACCACAACTAGAGTCATTGCATGTGTATTCTTTTCATAAACCACTACTAGAGTCATTGCATGTGTGTTCTTTTCATAAACCACTTGGACCCACCAGTGTCATTGCATGTGTGTCCTTTCCATAAACCACCACTAGAGTCATTGCATGTTTGTTCTATTTATAAACCACATAGATCCACCAATGTCATTGCATGTGTGTCCTTTTCATAAACCACCACTAGAGTCAATGCATGTGTGTTCTTTTCATAAACCACTTGGATCCACTAGTGTCATTGCATGTGTGTTCTTTTCATAAACCACAACTAGAGTCATTGCATGTGTGTTCTTTTCCTAAACAACCACTAGAGTCATTGCATGTGTGTTATTTTACTAAACAACCATTAGTGTCATTGCATGTGTGTCCTTTTCAAAAACCACAACTAGAGTCATTGAATGTTTGTTCTTTTCCTAAACCACTACTAGAGTCATTGCATGTGTGTTCTTTTCATAAACCACTTGGATCCACTAGTGTCGTTGCATGTGTGTCCTTTTCATAACCCACCATTAGAGTAATTGCATGTTTGTTATTTTCATAAACCACATGGATCCACCAGTGTCATTGCATGTGTGTTATTTGCATAAACCACCACTAGAATCATTGCATGTGTGTTCTTTTCATAAACCACTTGGATCCACCAGTTTCATTGGATGTATGTCCTTTTCATAAACCACAACTAGAGTCATTGCATGTTTGTTCTTTTCCAATATACCACTAGAGTAAATGCATGTGTGTTCTTGTAATATACCACTTGGATCCACCAAGGTCATTGCATGTGTGTCCTTTTGATAAACCACAACTAGAGTCACTGAATGTTTGTTCTTTTCATAAACCACTTGGATCCACCCGAGTCATTGCATGTGTGTTCTTTTCATATACAACTAGAGTCATTGCATGTTTGTTCTTTTGATAAACCACATCGATCCACCAGTGTCATTGGATGTGTATTCTTTTCCTAAACCACCACTAGATTCATTGCATGTGTGTTCTTTCCATAAACCACATGGATCCACCAGAGTCATTGCATGTGTCTCCTTTTCATAAACCACAACTAGAGTCATTGCATGTTTGGTCTTTTCTTAAACCACCACTAAAGTCATTGCATGTGTGTTCTTTCCATAAACCACTTGGACCCACCAGTGTCATTGCATGTGTGTCCTTTTCATAAACCACCAATAGAGTTATTGCAAGTTTGTTCTTTTCATAAACCACATGGATCCACCAGTGTCCTTGCATGTGTGTCCTTTTCATAAACCACCACTAGAGTCATTGCATATGTGTTATTTTCATAAACCACTTGGACTCACAAGTGTTATTGCATATGTGTTGTTTTCATAAACCACAACTAGATTCATTGCATGTGTGTTCTTTTGCTAAACTACCACTAGAGTCACTCCATGTGTGTTATTTTACAAAACCACCACTAGTGTCATTGTATGCCTATCCTTTTCATAAACCACCACTAGAGTCATTGCATGGTTGTTCTTTTCCTAAACCACCACTAGAGTCATTGCATGTGTGTTCTTTTCATAAACCACTTGAATCCACCAGTGTCATCCCATCGTGTTATTTTCCATACAACAAAACTAGAGTCATTGCATGGGTGTTATTTTCATACCACCACTAGATTCATTGCATGTGTGTTCTATCCATAAACCACATGGATCCACCAAAGTTATTTGCATGTGTGTTCTTTTCATTAACCACCACTAGTGTCATTGCATGTGTGTTCCTTTCCTAAACCAATGGATCCACCAGTGTTATTGCATGTCTCTAAATGTGTGTTCTTTTCCTAAACCACCACTAGTGCCATTGCATGTGTGTTATTCTCCTAAACCACATGGATCCACCATGTGATTTAATGTGTGTGCTTTTCATAAACCACCACTAGAGTCATTGCATGTTTGTTCTTTGTCTAAACCACCACTAGAGCCAGTGCATGTGTGTTCTTCATAAACCACATGGATCCACCAGTTTCATTGAATGTGTGTTCTTTTCATAAACCACAACTAGAGTCATTGCATGTGTGTTATTTTCCTAAACCACCACTAGAGTCATTGCATGTGTGTATTTTACTAAACAATCACTAGTGTCATTGCATGTGCCTCCTTTTCATAAACCACAACTAGAGTCATTGTATGTGTGTTCTTTTCATAAACCACTACTAGAGTCATTGCATGTGTGTTCTTTTCATAAACCACTTGGACCCACCAGTGTCATTGCATGTGTGTCCTTTTCAAAAACCACCACTAGAGTCATTGCATGTTTGTTCTTTTTATAAACCACATAGATCCACCAATGTCATTGCATGTGTGTCCTTTTCATAAACCACCACTAGAGTCAATGCATGTGTGTTCTTTTCACAAACCACTTGGATCTACTCGTGTCATTGCATGTGTGTTCTTTTCATAAACCACAACTAGAGTCATTGCATGTGTGTTCTTTTCCGAAACAACCACTAGAGTCATTGCATGTTTGTTATTTTACTAAACAACCATTAGTGTCATTGCATGTGTGTCCTTTTCAAAAACCACAACTAGAGTCATTGCATGTTTGTTCTTTCCCTAAACCACTACTAGAGTCATTGCATGTGTGTTCTTTTCATAAACCACTTGGATCCACCAGTGTCGTTGCATGTGTGTCCTTTTCATAACCCACCACTAGAGTCATTGCATGTTTGTTATTTTCATAAACCACATGGATCCACCAGTGTCATTGCATGTGTGTTATTTTAATAAACCACCACTAGAGTCATTGCATGTGTGTTCTTTTCGTAAACCAGTTGGATCCACCAGTTTCATTGCATGTGTGTCCTTTTCATAAACCACAACTAGAGTCATTGCATGTTTGTTCTTTTACTAAACCACCACTATAGTAAATGCATGTGTGTTCTTGTAATATATCACTTGGATCCACCAAGGTCATTGCATATGTGTCCTTTTGATAAACCCCAACTAGAGTCACTGAATGTTTGTTCTTTTCATAAACCACTTGGATCCACCCGATTCATTGCATGTGTGTTCTTTTCATATACAACAACTAGAGTCATTGCATGTTTGTTCTTTTGATAAACCACATCGATCCACCAGTGTCATTGGATGTGTGTTCTTTTCCTAAACCACCACTAGATTCATTGCATGTGTGTTCTTTCCATAAACCACATGGATCCACCAGAGTCATTGCATGTGTCTCCTTTTCATAAACCACAACTAGAGTCATTGCATGTTTGGTCTTTTCCTAAACCATCAATAGAGTCATTGCATGTGTGTTCTTTCCATAAACCACTTGGACCCACCAGTGTCATTGCATGTGTCCTTTTCATAAACCACCAATAGAGTTATTGCATGTTTGTTCTTTTCATAAACCACATGGATCCACCAGTGTCCTTGCATGGGTGTCCTTTTCATAAACCACCACTAGAGTCATTGCATATGTGTTATTTTTCATAAACCACTTGGACTCACAAGTGTCATTGCATATGTGTTCTTTTCATAAACCACAACTAGAGTCATTGCATGTGTGTTCTTTTGCTAAACTACCACTAGAGTCACTCCATGTGTGTTATTTTACAAAACCACCACTAGTGTCATTGCATGCCTATCCTTTTCATAAACCACCACTAGAGTCATTGCATGTTTGTTCTTTTCCTAAAACACCACTAGAGTCATTGCATGTGTGTTCTTTTCATAAACCACTTGGATCCACCAGTGTCATTGCATGTGCGTTATTTTCCATACACCAAAACTAGAGTCATTGCATGGGTGTTATTTTCATATACCACTACTAGATTCATTGCATGTGTGTTATTTCCATAAACCACATGGATCCACCAGAGTCTTTTGCATGTGTGATCTTTTCATAAACCACCACAATTGTCATTGCATGTGTGTTCCTTTCCTAAAGCACATGGATCCACCATTGTCATTGCATGTCATTGAATGTGTGTTGTTTTCCTAAACCACTACTAGAGTCATTGCATGTGTGTTCTTTTCCTAAACTACCACTAGAGTCATTGCATGTGTGTTATTTTACAAAACCACCACTAGTGTCATTGCATGTCTGTCCTTTTCATAAACCACCACAAGAGTCATTGCATGTTTGTTATTTTCCTAAACCACCAATAGAGTCATTGCATGTGTGTTCTTTTCATAAACCACTTGGATCCACCAGTGTCATTGCATGTGCATTCTTTTCCATACACCAAAACTAGAGTCATTGGATGTGTTATATTTTCATATACCACCACTAGATTCATTGCATGTGTGTTCTTTCCATAAACCACATGGATCCACCAGAGTCATTTGCATGTGTGTTCTTTTCATAAACCACCACAAGTGTCATTGCATGTGTGTTCCTTTCCTAAAGCACATGGATCCACCATTGTCATTGCATGTCATTGAATGTGTGTTCTTTTCCTAAACCACCACTAGTGGCATTGCATGTGTGTTATTTTACTAAACCACATGGATCCACCAGTGTGATTGCATGTGTGTCCTTTTCATAAACCACCACTAGAGTCATTGCATGTTTGTTCTTTGTCTAAACCACCACTAGAGCCAGTGCATGTGTGTTCTTCATAAACAACTTGGATCCACCACTTTCATTGAATGTGTGTTCTTTTCATAAACCACAACTAGAGTCATTGCATGTGTGTTATTTTCCTAAACCACCACTAGAGTCATTTCATGTGTGTTATTTTACTAAACCACCACTAGAGTCATTGCATGTGTGTTATTTTACTAAACAACCACTAGTGTCATTGCATGTGCCTCCTTTTCATAAACCATGACTAGAGTTATTGCATGTTTGTTATTTTCCTAAACCACCAGTAGAGTCATTGCATGTGTGTTCTTTCCATAAACCACTTGGACCCACCAGTGTCGTTGCATGTGTGTACTTTTCAGAAACCACCAATAGAGTCATTGCATGTTTGTTCTTTTCATAAACTACATGGATCCACCAGTGTCCTTGCATGCGTGTCCTTTTCATAAACCACCACTAGAGTCATTGCATATGTGTTATTTTCATAAACCACTTGGACTCACAAGTGTCATTGCATATGTGTTCTTTTCATAAACCACAACTAGAGTCATTGCATGTGTGTTCTTTTCCTAAACTACCACTAGTGTCACTCCATGTGTGTTATTTTACAAAACCACCACTACTGTCATTGCATGCCTGTCCTTTTCATAAACCACAACTAGATTCATTGCATGTTTGTTATTTTCCTAAACCACCACTAGAGTCATTGCATGTTTGTTCTTTTCCTAACCCACCACTAGAGTCATTGCATGTGTGTTCTTTTCATAAACCACTTGGATCCACCAGTGTCATTGCATGTGCGTTCTTTTCCATACACCAAAACTAGAGTCATTGCATGGGTGTTATTTTCATATAACACCACTAGATTCATTGCATGTGTGTTCTTTCCATAAACCACATGGATCCACCAGAGTCTTTTGCATGTGTGTTCTTTTCAGAAACCACCACAACTGTCATTGCATGTGTGTTCCTTTCCTAAAACACATGGATCCACCATTGTCATTGCATGTCATTGAATGTGTGTTCTTTTCCTAAACCACCACTAGTGTCATTGCATGTGTGTTATTTTACTAAACCACATGGATCCACCACTGTGATTGCATGTGTGTGCTTTTCATAAACCAGCACTAGAGTCATTGCATGTTTGTTCTTTGTCTAAACCACCACTAGAGCCAGTGCATGTGTGTTCTTCATAAACCACATGGATCCACCAGTTTCATTGCATGTGTGTTCTTTTCATAAACCACAACTAGAGTCATTGCATGTGTGTTATTTTCCTAAACCACCACTAGAGTCATTGCATGTGTGTTATTTTACTAAACAACCACTAGTGTCATTGCATGTGCCTCCTTTTCATAAACCACAACTAGAGTTATTGCATGTTTGTTATTTTCCTAAACCACCACTAGAGTCATTGCATGTGTGTTCTTTCATAAACCACTTGGACCCACCAGTGTCATTGCATGTGTGTCCTTTTCATAAACCACCACTAGAGTCATTGCATGTTTGTTCTTTTCATAAACTACATGGATCCACCAGTGTCCTTGCATGCGTGTACTTTTCATAAACCACCACTAGATTCATTGCATATGTGTTATTTTCATAAACCACTTGGACTCACAAGTGTCATTGCATATTTGTTCTTTTCATAAACCACAACTAGAGTCATTGCATGTGTGTTCTTTTCCTAAACTACCACTAGAGTCACTCCATGTATGTTATTTTACAAAACCACCACTAGTGTCATTGCATGCCTGTCCTTTTCATAAACCACCACTAGATTCATTGCATGTTTGTTCTTTTCCTAAACCACCACTAGAGTCATTGCATGTGTGTTCTTTTCATAAACCACTTGGATCCACCAGTGTCATTGCATGTGCGTTCTTTTCCATACACCAAAACTAGAGTCATTGCATGGGTGTTATCTTCATATACCACCACTAGATTCATTGCATGTGTGTTCTTTCATAAACCACTTGGACCCACCAGTGTCATTGCATGTGTGTCCTTTTCATAAACCACCACTACAGTCATTGCATGTTTGTTCTTTTCACAAACCACATGGATCCACCAGTGTCCTTGCATGTGTGTCCTTTTCATAAACCACCACTAGAGTCATTACATATGTGTTATTTTCATAAACCACTTGGACTCACAAGTGTCATTGCATGTGTGTTCTTTTCATAAACCACAACTAGAGTCATTGCATGTGTGTTCTTTTCCTAAACTACCACTAGAGTCATTGCATGTGTGTTATTTTACAAAACCACCACTAGTGTCATTGCATGTATGTCCTTTTCATAAACCACCACTAGAGTCGTTGCATGTTTATTCTTTTCCTAAACCACCACTAGAGTCATTGCATGTGTGTTCTTTTCATAAACCACTTGGATCCACCAGTGTCATTGCATGTGCATTCTTTTCCATAAACCAAAACTAGAGTCATTGGATGTGTGTTATTTTCATATACCACCACTAGATTCATTGCATGTGTGTTCTTTCCATAAACCACATGGATCCACCAGAGTCTTTTGCATGTGTGTTCTTTTCATAAACCGCCACAAGTGTCATTGCATGTGTGTTCCTTTCCTAAAGCACATGGATCCACCATTGTCATTGCATGTCATTGAATGTGTGTTCTTTTCCTAAACCACCACTGGTGTCATTGCATGTGTGTTATTTTACTAAACAACATGGATCCACCAGTGTGATTGCATGTGTGTCCTTTTCATGAACCACCACTAGAGTCATTGCATGTTTGTTCTTTGTCTAAACCACCACTAGAGCCAGTGCATGTGTATTCTTCATAAACAACTTGGATCCACCACTTTCATTGATTGTGTGTTCTTTTCATAAACCACAACTAGAGTCATTGCATGTGTTTTATTTTCCTAAACCACCACTAGAGTCATTTCATGTGTGTTATTTTACTAAACCACCACTAGAGTCATTGCATGTGTGTTATTTTACTAAACAACCACTAGTGTCATAGCATGTGCCTCCTTTTCATAAACCACGACTAGAGTTATTGCATGTTTGTTATTTTCCTAAACCACCAGTAGAGTCATTGCATGTGTGTTCTTTCCATAAACCACTTGGACCCACCAGTGTCGTTGCATGTGTGTCCTTTTCATAAACCACCAATAGAGTCATTGCATGTTTGTTCTTTTCATAAACTACATGGATCCACCAGTGTCCTTGCATGCGTGTCCTTTTCATAAACCACCACTAGAGTCATTGCATATGTGTTATTTTCATAAACCACTTGGACTCACAAGTGTCATTGCATATGTGTTCTTTTCATAAACCACAACTAGAGTCATTGCATGTGTCTTCTTTTCCTAAACTACCACTAGAGTCACTCCATGTGTGTTATTTTACAAAACCACCACTAGTGTCATTGCATGCCTGTCCTTTTCATAAACCACCACTAGATTCATTGCATGTTTGTTCTTTTCCTAAACCACCACTAGAGTCATTGCATGTTTGTTCTTTTCCTAAACCACCACTAGAGTGATTGCATGTGTGTTCTTTTCATAAACCACTTGGATCCACCAGTGTCATTGCATGGGCGTTCTTTTCCATACACCAAAACTAGAGTCATTGCACGGGTGTTATTTTCATATAACACCACTAGATTCATTGCATGTGTGTTCTTTCCATAAACCACATGGATCCACCAGAGTATTTTGCATGTTTGTTCTTTTCCGAAACCACCACAACTGTCATTGCATGTGTGTTCCTTTCCTAAAACACATGGATCCACCATTGTCATTGCATGTCATTGAATGTGTGTTCTTTTCCTAAACCACCACTAGTGTCATTACATGTGTGTTATTTTACTAAACCACATGGATCCACCACTGTGATTGCATGTGTGTGCTTTTCATAAACCACCACTAGAGTCATTGCATGTTTGTTCTTTGTCTAAACCACCACTAGAGCCAGTGCATGTGTGTTCTTCATAAACCACATGGATTCACCAGTTTCATTGCATGTGTTTTCTTTTCATAAACCACAACTAGAGTCATTGCATGTGTGTTATTTTCCTAAACCACCACTAGAGTCATTGCATGTGTGTTATTTTACTAAACAACCACTAGTGTCATTGCATGTGCCTCCTTTTCATAAACCACAACTAGAGTTATTGCATGTTTGTTATTTTCCTAAACCACCACTAGAGTCATTGCATGTGTGTTCTTTCATAAACCACTTGGACCCACCAGTGTCATTGCATGTGTGTCCATTTCATAAACCACCACTAGAGTCATTGCATGTTTGTTCTTTTCATAAACCACATGGATCCACCAGTGTCATTGCATGTGTGTCCTTTTCATAAACCACCACTAGAGTCATTACATATGTGTTATTTTCATAAACCACTTGGACTCACAAGTGTCATTGCATGTGTGTTCTTTTCATAAACCACAACTAGAGTCATTGCATGTGTGTTCTTTTCCTAAACTACCACTAGAGTCATTGCATGTGTGTTATTTTACAAAACCACCACTAGTGTCATTGCATGCCTGTCCTTTTCATAAACCACCACTAGAGTAGTTGCATGTTTGTTCTTTTCCTAAACCACCACTAGAGTCATTGCATGTGTGTTCTTTTCATAAACCACTTGGATCCACCAGTGTCATTGCATGTGCGTTCTTTTCCATAAACCAAAACTAGAGTCATTGCATGGGTGTTATTTTCATATACCACCACTAGATTCATTGCATGTGTGTTCTTTCCATAAACCACATGGATCCACCAGAGTCTTTTGCATGTGTGTTCTTTTCAGAAACCACCACAACTGTCATTGCATGTGTGTTCCTTTCCTAAAGAACATGGATCCACCATTGTCATTGCATGTCATTGAATGTGTGTTCTTTTACTAAACCACCACTAGTGTCATTGCATGCGTGTTATTTTACTAAACCACATGGATCCACCACTGTGATTGCATGTGTGTCCTTTTCATAAACCACCACTAGAGTCATTGCATGTTTGTTCTTTGTCTAAACCACCACTAGAGCCAGTGCATGTGTGTTCTTCATAAACAACTTGGATCCACCACTTTCATTGAATGTGTGTTCTTTTCATAAACCACAACTAGTGTCATTGCATGTGTGTTATTTTCCTAAACCACCACTAGAGTCATTTCATGTGTGTTATTTTACTAAACCACCACTAGAGTCATTGCATGTGTGTTATTTTACTAAATAACCACTAGTGTCATTGCATGTGCCTCCTTTTCATAAACCACGACTAGAGTTATTGCATGTTTGTTATTTTCATAAACCACCAGTAGAGTCATTGCATGTGTGTTCTTTCCATAAACCACTTGGACCCACCAGTGTCATTGCATGTGTGTCCTTTTCATAAACCACCAATAGTGTTATTGCATGTTTGTTCTTTTCATAAACTACATGGATCCACCAGTGTCCTTGCATGCGTGTCCTTTTCATAAACCACCACTAGAGTCATTGCATATGTGTTATTTTCATAAACCACTTGGACTCACAAGTGTCATTGCATATGTGTTCTTTTCATAAACCACAACTAGAGTCATTGCATGTGTCTTCTTTTCCTAAACTACCACTAGAGTCACTCCATGTGTGTTATTTTACAAAACCACCACTAGTGTCATTGCATGCCTGTCCTTTTCATAAACCACCACTAGTGTCATTGCATGCCTGTCCTTTTCATAAACCACCACTAGATTCATTGCATGTTTCTTCTTTTCCTAAACCACCACTAGAGTCATTGCATGTGTGTTCTTTTCATAAACCACTTGGATCCACCAGTGTCATTGCATGTGCGTTCTTTTCCATACACCAAAACTAGAGTCATTGCATGGGTGTTATTTTCATATACCACCACTAGATTCATTGCATGTGTGTTCTTTCCATAAACCACATGGATCCACCAGAGTCTTTTGCATGTGTGTTCTTTTCAGAAACCACCACAACTGTCATTGCATGTGTGTTCCTTTCCTAAAGCACATGGATCCACCATTGTCATTGCATGTCATTGAATGTGTGTTCTTTTACTAAACCACCACTAGTGTCATTGCATGCGTGTTATTTTACTAAACCACATGGATCCACCACTGTGATTGCATGTGTGTCCGTTTCATAAACCACCACTAGAGTCATTGCATGTTTGTTCTTTGTCTAAACCACCACTAGAGCAGTGTGTGTTCTTCATAAACCACATGGATCCACCAGTTTCATTGCATGTGTGTTCTTTTCATAAACCACAACTAGAGTCATTGCATGTGTTATTTTCCTAAACCACCACTAGAGTCATTGCATGTGTTATTTTACTAAACAACCACTAGTGTCATTGCATGTGCCTCCTTTTCATAAACCACAACTAGAGTTATTGCATGTTTGTTATTTTCCTAAACCACCACTAGAGTCATTGCATGTGTGTTCTTTCATAAACCACTTGGAACCACCAGTGTCATTGCATGTGTGTCCTTTTCATAAACCACCACTAGAGTCATTGCATGTTTGTTCTTTTCATAAACTACATGGATCCACCAGTGTCCTTGCATGTGTCCTTTTCATAAACGACCACTAGAGTCATTGCATATGTGTTATTTTCATAAACCACTTGGACTCACAAGTGTCATTGCATATTTGTTCTTTTCATAAACCACAACTAGAGTCATTGCATGTGTGTTCTTTTCCTAAACTACCACTAGAGTCACTCCATGTATGTTATTTTACAAAACCACCACTAGTGTCATTGCATGCCTGTCCTTTTCATAAACCACCACTAGATTCATTGCATGTTTGTTCTTTTCCTAAACCACAACTAGAGTCATTGCATGTGTGTTCTTTTCATAAACCACTTGGATCCACCAGTGTCATTGCATGTGCGTTCTTTTCCATACACCAAAACTAGAGTCATTGCATGGGTGTTATCTTCATATACCACCACTAGATTCATTGCATGTGTGTTCTTTCCATAAACCACATGGATCCACCAGAGTCTTTGCATGTGTGTTCTTTTCAGAAACCACCACAACTGTCATTGCATGTGTGTTCCTTTCCTAAAACACATGGATCCACCATTGTCATTGCATGTCATTGAATGTGTGTTCTTTTCCTAAACGACCACTAGTGTCATTGCATGCGTGTTATTTTACTAAACCACATGGATCCACCACTGTGATTGCATGTGTGTCCTTTTCATAAACCACCACTAGAGTCATTGCATGTTTGTTCTTTGTCTAAACCACCACTAGAGCCAGTGCATGTGTGTTCTTCATAAACAACTTGGATCCACCACTTTCATTGAATGTGTGTTCTTTTCATAAACCACAACTAGTGTCATTGCATGTGTGTTATTTTCCTAAACCACCACTAGAGTCATTTCATGTGTGTTATTTTACTAAACCACCACTAGAGTCATTGCATGTGTGTTATTTTACTAAACAACCACTAGTGTCATTGCATGTGCCTCCTTTTCATAAACCACGACTAGAGTTATTGCATGTTTGTTATTTTCCTAAACCACCAGTAGAGTCATTGCATGTGTGTTCTTTCCATAAACCACTTGGACCCACCAGTGTCATTGCATGTGTGTCCTTTTCATAAACCACCAATAGTGTTATTGCATGTTTGTTCTTTTGATAAACTACATGGATCCACCAGTGTCCTTGCATGCGTGTCCTTTTCATAAACCACCACTAGAGTCATTGCATATGTGTTATTTTCATAAACCACTTGGACTCACAAGTGTCATTGCATACGTGTTCTTTTCATAAACCACAACTAGAGTCATTGCATGTGTCTTCTTTTCCTAAACTACCACTAGAGTCACTCCATGTGTGTTATTTTACAAAACCACCACTAGTGTCATTGCATGCCTGGCCTTTTCATAAACCACCACTAGATTCATTGCATGTTTGTTCTTTTCCTAAACCACCACTAGAGTCATTGCATGTTTGTTCTTTTCCTAAACCACCACTAGAGTCATTGCATGTGTGTTCTTTTCATAAACCACTTGGATCCACCAGTGTCATTGCATGTGCGTTCTTTTCCATACACCAAAACTAGTCATTGCATGGGTGTTATTTTCATATACCACCACTAGATTCATTGCATGTGTGTTCTTTCCATAAACCACATGGATCCACCAGAGTCTTTTGCATGTGTGTTCTTTTCAGAAACCACCACAACTGTCATTGCATGTGTGTTCCTTTCCTAAAGCACATGGATCCACCATTGTCATTGCATGTCATTGAATGTGTGTTCTTTTACTAAACCACCACTAGTGTCATTGCATGCGTGTTATTTTACTAAACCACATGGATCCACCACTGTGATTGCATGTGTGTCCGTTTCATAAACCACCACTAGAGTCATTGCATGTTTGTTCTTTGTCTAAACCACCACTAGAGCCAGTGCATGTGTGTTCTTCATAAACCACATGGATCCACCAGTTTCATTGCATGTGTGTTCTTTTCATAAACCACAACTAGAGTCATTGCATGTGTGTTATTTTCCTAAACCACCACTAGAGTCATTGCATGTGTGTTATTTTACTAAACAACCACTAGTGTCATTGCATGTGCCTCCTTTTCATAAACCACAACTAGAGTTATTGCATGTTTGTTATTTTCCTAAACCACCACTAGAGTCATTGCATGTGTGTTCTTTCATAAACCACTTGGAACCACCAGTGTCATTGCATGTGTGTCCTTTTCATAAACCACCACTAGAGTCATTGCATGTTTGTTCTTTTCATAAACTACATGGATCCACCAGTGTCCTTGCATGCGTGTCCTTTTCATAAACGACCACTAGAGTCATTGCATATGTGTTATTTTCATAAACCACTTGGACTCACAAGTGTCATTGCATATTTGTTCTTTTCATAAACCACAACTAGAGTCATTGCATGTGTGTTCTTTTCCTAAACTACCACTAGAGTCACTCCATGTATGTTATTTTACAAAACCACCACTAGTGTCATTGCATGCCTGTCCTTTTCATAAACCACCACTAGATTCATTGCATGTTTGTTCTTTTCCTAAACCACAACTAGAGTCATTGCATGTGTGTTCTTTTCATAAACCACTTGGATCCACCAGTGTCATTGCATGTGCGTTCTTTTCCATACACCAAAACTAGAGTCATTGCATGGGTGTTATCTTCATATACCACCACTAGATTCATTGCATGTGTGTTCTTTCCATAAACCACATGGATCCACCAGAGTCTTTTGCATGTGTGTTCTTTTCAGAAACCACCACAACTGTCATTGCATGTGTGTTCCTTTCCTAAAACACATGGATCCACCATTGTCATTGCATGTCATTGAATGTGTGTTCTTTTCCTAAACGACCACTAGTGTCATTGCATGCGTGTTATTTTACTAAACCACATGGATCCACCACTGTGATTGCATGTGTGTCCTTTTCATAAACCACCACTAGAGTCATTGCATGTTTGTTCTTTGTCTAAACCACCACTAGAGCCAGTGCATGTGTGTTCTTCATAAACAACTTGGATCCACCACTTTCATTGAATGTGTGTTCTTTTCATAAACCACAACTAGAGTCATTGCATGTGTGTTATTTTCCTAAACCACCACTAGAGTCATTTCATGTGTGTTATTTTACTAAACCACCACTAGAGTCATTGCATGTGTGTTATTTTACTAAACAACCACTAGTGTCATTGCATGTGCCTCCTTTTCATAAACCACGACTAGAGTTACTGCATGTTTGTTATTTTCCTAAACCACCAGTAGAGTCATTGCATGTGTGCTCTTTCCATAAACCACTTGGACCCACCAGTGTCATTGCATGTGTGTCCTTTTCATAAACCACCAATAGAGTCATTGCATGTTTGTTCTTTTGATAAACTACATGGATCCACCAGTGTCCTTGCATGCGTGTCCTTTTCATAAACCACCACTAGAGTCATTGCATATGTGTTATTTTCATAAACCACTTGGACTCACAAGTGTCATTGCATACGTGTTCTTTTCATAAACCACAACTAGAGTCATTGCATGTGTCTTCTTTTCCTAAACTACCACTAGAGTCACTCCATGTGTGTTATTTTACAAAACCACCACTAGTGTCATTGCATGCCTGGCCTTTTCATAAACCACCACTAGATTCATTGCATGTTTGTTCTTTTCCTAAACCACCACTAGAGTCATTGCATGTTTGTTCTTTTCCTAAACCACCACTAGAGTCATTGCATGTGTGTTCTTTTCATAAACCACTTGGATCAACCAGTGTCATTGCATGTGCGTTCTTTTCCATACACCAAAACTAGAGTCATTGCATGGGTGTTATTTTCATATAACACCACTAGATTCATTGCATGTGTGTTCTTTCCATAAACCACATGGATCCACCAGAGTCTTTTGCATGTGTGTTCTTTTCAGAAACCACCACAACTGTCATTGCATGTGTTCCTTTCCTAAAACACATGGATCCACCATTGTCATTGCATGTCATTGAATGTGTGTTCTTTTCCTAAACCACCACTAGTGTCATTGCATGTGTGTTATTTTACTAAACCACATGGATCCACCACTGTGATTGCATGTGTGTGCTTTTCATAAACCACCACTAGAGTCATTGCATGTTTGTTCTTTGTCTAAACCACCACTAGAGCCAGTGCATGTGTGTTCTTCATAAACCACATGGATCCACCAGTTTCATTGCATGTGTGTTCTTTTCATAAACCACAACTAGAGTCATTGCATGTGTGTTATTTTCCTAAACCACCACTAGAGTCATTGCATGTGTGTTATTTTACTAAACAACCACTAGTGTCATTGCATGTGCCTCCTTTTCATAAACCACAACTAGAGTTATTGCATGTTTGTTATTTTCCTAAACCACCACTAGAGTCATTGCATGTGTGTTCTTTCATAAACCACTTGGACCCACCAGTGTCATTGCATGTGTGTCCTTTTCATAAACCACCACTAGAGTCATTGCATGTTTGTTCTTTTCATAAACTACATGGATCCACCAGTGTCCTTGCATGTGTGTCCTTTTCATAAACCACCACTAGAGTCATTGCATATGTGTTATTTTCATAAACCACTTGGACTCACAAGTGTCATTGCATATGTGTTCTTTTCATAAACCACAACTAGAGTCATTGCATGTGTGTTCTTTTCCTAAACTACCACTAGAGTCACTCCATGTATGTTATTTTACAAAACCACCACTAGTGTCATTGCATGCCTGTCCTTTTCATAAACCACCACTAGATTCATTGCATGTTTGTTCTTTTCCTAAACCACCATTAGAATCATTGCATGTGTGTTCTTTTCATAAACCACTTGGATCCACCAGTGTCATTGCATGTGCGTTCTTTTCCATACACCAAAACTAGAGTCATTGCATGGGTGTTATTTTCATATACCACCACTAGATTCATTGCATGTGTGTTCTTTCCATAAACCACATGGATCCACCAGAGTGTTTTGCATGTGTGTTCTTTTCAGAAACCACCACAACTGTCATTGCATGTGTGTTCCTTTCCTAAAGCACACGGATCCACCATTGTCATTGCATGTCATTGAATGTGTGTTCTTTTCCTAAACCACCACTAGTGTCATTGCATGCGTGTTATTTTACTAAACCACATGGATCCACCACTGTGATTGCATGTGTGTCCTTTTCATAAACCACCACTAGAGTCATTGCATGTTTGTTCTTTGTCTAAACCACCACTAGAGCCAGTGCATGTGTGTTCTTCATAAACAACTTGGATCCACCACTTTCATTGAATGTGTGTTCTTTTCATAAACCACAACTAGAGTCATTGCATGTGTGTTATTTTCCTAAACCACCACTAGAGTCATTTCATGTGTGTTATTTTACTAAACCACCACTAGAGTCATTGCATGTGTGTTATTTTACTAAACAACCACCAGTGTCATTGCATGTGCCTCCTTTTCATAAACCACGACTAGAGTTATTGCATGTTTGTTATTTTCCTAAACCACCAGTAGAGTCATTGCATGTGTGTTCTTTCCATAAACCACTTGGACCCACCAGTGTCATTGCATGTGTGTCCTTTTCATAAACCACCAATAGAGTCATTGCATGTTTGTTCTTTTCATAAACTACATGGATCCACCAGTGTCCTTGCATGCGTGTCCTTTTCATAAACCACCACTAGAGTCATTGCATATGTGTTATTTTCATAAACCACTTGGACTCACAAGTGTCATTGCATATGTGTTCTTTTCATAAACCACAACTAGAGTCATTGCATGTGTCTTCTTTTCCTAAACTACCACTAGAGTCACTCCATGTGTGTTATTTTACAAAACCACCACTAGTGTCATTGCATGCCTGTCCTTTTCATAAACCACCACTAGATTCATTGCATGTTTGTTCTTTTCCTAAACCACCACTAGAGTCATTGCATGTTTGTTCTTTTCCTAAACCACCACTAGAGTCATTGCATGTGTGTTCTTTTCATAAACCACTTGGATCCACCAGTGTCATTGCATGTGCCTTCTTTTCCATACACCAAAACTAGAGTCATTGCATGTGTGTTATTTTCCTAAACCACCACTAGAGTCATTGCATGTGTGTTATTTTACTAAACAACCACTAGTGTCATTGCATGTGCCTCCTTTTCATAAACCACAACTAGAGTTATTGCATGTTTGTTATTTTCCTAAACCACCACTAGAGTCATTGCATGTGTGTTCTTTCATAAACCACTTGGACCCACGAGTGTCATTGCATGTGTGTCCTTTTCATAAACCACCACTAGAGTCATTGCATGTTTGTTCTTTTCATAAACTACATGGATCCACCAGTGTCCTTGCATGCATGTCCTTTTCATAAACCACCACTAGAGTCATTGCACATGTGTTATTTTCATAATCCACTTGGACTCACAAGTGTCATTGCATATGTGTTCTTTTCATAAACCACAACTAGAGTCATTGCATGTGTGTTCTTTTCCTAAACTACCACTAGAGTCACTCCATGTATGTTATTTTACAAAACCACCACTAGTGTCATTGCATGCCTGTCCTTTTCATAAACCACCACTAGATTCATTGCATGTTTGTTCTTTTCCTAAACCACCACTAGAGTCATTGCATGTGTGTTCTTTTCATAAACCACTTGGATCCACCAGTGTCATTGCATGTGCGTCCTTTTCCATACACCAAAACTAGAGTCATTGCATGGGTGTTATTTTCATATACCACCACTAGATTCATTGCATGTGTGTTCTTTCCATAAACCACATGGATCCACCAGAGTCTTTTGCATGTGTGTTCTTTTCAGAAACCACCACAACTGTCATTGCATGTGTGTTCCTTTCCTAAAGCACATGGATCCACCATTCTCAGTGCATGTCATTGAATGTGTGTTCTTTTCCTAAACCACCACTAGTGTCATTGCATGCGTGTTATCTTACTAAACCACATGGATCCACCACTGTGATTGCATGTGTGTCCTTTTCATAAACCACCACTAGAGTCATTGCATGTTTGTTCTTTGTCTAAACCACCACTAGAGCCAGTGCATGTGTGTTCTTCATAAACAACTTGGATCCACCACTTTCATTGAATGCATGTTCTTTTCATAAACCACAACTAGAGTCATGGCATGTGTGTTATTTTCCTAAACCACCACTAGAGTCATTTCATGTGTGTTATTTTACTAAACCACCACTAGAGTCATTGCATGTGTGTTATTTTACTAAACAACCACTAGTGTCATTGCATGTGCCTCCTTTTCATAAACCACGACTAGAGTTATTGCATGTTTGTTATTTTCCTAAACCACCAGTAGAGTCATTGCATGTGTGTTCTTTCCATAAACCACTTGGACCCACTAGTGTCATTGCATGTGTGTCCTTTTCATAAACCACCAATAGAGTCATTGCATGTTTGTTCTTTTCATAAACTACATGGATCCACCAGTGTCCTTGCATGAGTCCTTTTCATAAACCACCACTAGAGTCATTGCATATGTGTTATTTTCATAAACCACTTGGACTCACAAGTGTCATTGCATATGTGTTCTTTTCATAAACCACAACTAGAGTCATTGCATGTGTCTTCTTTTCCTAAACTACCACTAGAGTCACTCCATGTGTGTTATTTTACAAAACCACCACTAGTGTCATTGCATGCCTGTCCTTTTCATAAATGACCACTAGATTCATTGCATGTTTGTTCTTTTCCTAAACCACCACTAGAGTCATTGCATGTTTGTTCTTTTCCTAAACCACCACTAGAGTCATTGCATGTGTGTTCTTTTCATAAACCACTTGGATCCACCAGTGTCATTGCATGTCTTCTTTTCCATACACCAAAACTAGAGTCATTGCATGGGTGTTATTTTACTAAAACACCACTAGATTCATTGCATGTGTGTTCTTTCCATAAACCAGATGGATCCACCAGTCTTTTGCATGTGTGTTCTTTTCAGAAACCACCACAACTGTCATTGCATGTGTGTTCCTTTCCTAAAACACATGGATCCACCATTGTCATTGCATGTCATTGAATGTGTGTTCTTTTCCTAAACCACCACTAGTGTCATTGCATGTGTGTTATTTTACTAAACCACATGGATCCACCATTGTGATTACATGTGTGTGCTTTTCATAAACCACCACTAGAGTCATTGCATGTTTGTTCTTTGTCTAAACCACCACTAGAGCCATTGCATGTGTGTTCTTCATAAACCATATGGATCCACCAGTTTCATTGCATGTGTGTTCTTTTCATAAACCACAACTAGAGTCATTGCATGTGTGTTTATTTTCCTAAACCACCACTAGAGTCATTGCATGTGTGTTATTTTACTAAACAACCACTAGTGTCATTGCATGTGCCTCCTTTTCATAAACAACAACTAGATTTATTGCATGTTTGTTATTTTCCTAAACCACCACTAGAGTCATTGCATGTGTGTTCTTTCATAAACCACTTGGACCCACCAGTGTCATTGCATGTGTGTCCTTTTCATAAACCACCACTAGAGTCATTGCATGTTTGTTCTTTTCATAAACTACATGGATCCACCAGTGTCCTTGCATGCGTGTCCTTTTCATAAACCACCACTAGAGTCATTGCATATGTGTTATTTTCATAAACCACTTGGACTCACAAATGTCATTGCATATGTGTTCTTTTCATAAACCACAACTAGAGTCATTGCATGTGTGTTCTTTTCCTAAACTACCACTAGAGTCACTGCATGTGTGTTATTTTACAAAACCACCACTAGTGTCATTGCATGCCTGTCCTTTTCATAAACCACCACTAGATTCATTGCATGTTTGTTCTTTTCCTAAACCACCACTAGAGTCATTGCATGTGTGTTCTTTTCATAAACCACTTGGATCCACCAGTGTCATTGCATGTGCGTTCTTTTCCATACACCAAAACTAGAGTCATTGCATGGGTGTTATTTTCATATACCACCACTAGATTCATTGCATGTCTGTTCTTTCCATAAACCACATGGATCCACAGTCTTTTGCATGTGTGTTCTTTTCAGAAACCACCACAACTGTCATTGCATGTGTGTTCCTTTCCTAAAACACATGGATCCACCATTGTCATTGCATGTCATTGAATGTGTGTTCTTTTCCTAAACCACCACTAGTGTCATTGCATGCGTGTTATTTTACTAAACCACATGGATCCACCACTGTGATTGCATGTGTGTGCTTTTCATAAACCACCACTAGAGTCATTGCATGTTTGTTCTTTGTCTAAACCACCACTAGAGCCAGTGCATGTGTGTTCTTCATAAACCACATGGATCCACCAGTTCATTGAATGTGAGTTCTTTTAATAAACCACAACTAGAGTCATTGCATGTGTGTTGTTTTCCTAAACCACCACTAGAGTCATTGCATGTGTGTTATTTTACTAAACAACCACTAGTGTCATTGCATGTGCCTCCTTTTCATAAACCACAACTAGAGTTATTGCATGTTTGTTATTTTCCTAAACCACCACTAGAGCCATTGCATGTGTGTTCTTTCATAAACCACTTGGACCCACCAGTGTCATTACATGTGTGTCCTTTTCATAAACCACCACTAGAGTCATTGCATGTTTGTTCTTTGTCTAAACCACCACTAGAGCCAGTGCATGTGTGTTCTTCATAAACAACTTGGATCCACCACTTTCATTGAATGCATGTTCTTTTCATAAACCACAACTAGAGTCATGGCATGTGTGTTATTTTCCTAAACCACCACTAGAGTCATTTCATGTGTGTTATTTTACTAAACCACCACTAGAGTCATTGCATGTGTTATTTTACTAAACAACCACTAGTGTCATTGCATGTGCCTCCTTTTCATAAACCACGACTAGAGTTATTGCATGTTTGTTATTTTCCTAAACCACCAGTAGAGTCATTGCATGTGTGTTCTTTCCATAAACCACTTGGACCCACTAGTGTCATTGCATGTGTGTCCTTTTCATAAACCACCAATAGAGTCATTGCATGTTTGTTCTTTTCATAAACTACATGGATCCACCAGTGTCCTTGCATGCGTGTCCTTTTCATAAACCACCACTAGAGTCATTGCATATGTGTTATTTTCATAAACCACTTGGACTCACAAGTGTCATTGCATATGTGTTCTTTTCATAAACCACAACTAGAGTCATTGCATGTGTCTTCTTTTCCTAAACTACCACTAGAGTCACTCCATGTGTGTTATTTTACAAAACCACCACTAGTGTCATTGCATGCCTGTCCTTTTCATAAACGACCACTAGATTCATTGCATGTTTGTTCTTTTCCTAAACCACCACTAGAGTCATTGCATGTTTGTTCTTTTCCTAAACCACCACTAGAGTCATTGCATGTGTGTTCTTTTCATAAACCACTTGGATCCACCAGTGTCATTGCATGTGCGTTCTTTTCCATACACCAAAACTAGAGTCATTGCATGGGTGTTATTTTCTTATAACACCACTAGATTCATTGCATGTGTGTTCTTTCCATAAACCAGATGGATCCACCAGAGTCTTTTGCATGTGTGTTCTTTTCAGAAACCACCACAACTGTCATTGCATGTGTGTTCCTTTCCTAAAACACATGGATCCACCATTGTCATTGCATGTCATTGAATGTGTGTTCTTTTCCTAAACCACCACTAGTGTCATTGCATGTGTGTTATTTTACTAAACCACATGGATCCACCATTGTGATTACATGTGTGTGCTTTTCATAAACCACCACTAGAGTCATTGCATGTTTGTTCTTTGTCTAAACCACCACTAGAGCCAGTGCATGTGTGTTCTTCATAAACCATATGGATCCACCAGTTTCATTGCATGTGTGTTCTTTTCATAAACCACAACTAGAGTCATTGCATGTGTGTTTATTTTCCTAAACCACCACTAGAGTCATTGCATGTGTGTTATTTTACTAAACAACCACTAGTGTCATTGCATGTGCCTCCTTTTCATAAACAACAACTAGATTTATTGCATGTTTGTTATTTTCCTAAACCACCACTAGAGTCATTGCATGTGTGTTCTTTCATAAACCACTTGGACCCACCAGTGTCATTGCATGTGTGTCCTTTTCATAAACCACCACTAGAGTCATTGCATGTTTGTTCTTTTCATAAACTACATGGATCCACCAGTGTCCTTGCATGCGTGTCCTTTTCATAAACCACCACTAGAGTCATTGCATATGTGTTATTTTCATAAACCACTTGGACTCACAAATGTCATTGCATATGTGTTATTTTCATAAACCACTTGGACTCACAAATGTCATTGCATATGTGTTCTTTTCATAAACCACAACTAGAGTCATTGCATGTGTGTTCTTTTCCTAAACTACCACTAGAGTCACTGCATGTGTGTTATTTTACAAAACCACCACTAGTGTCATTGCATGCCTGTCCTTTTCATAAACCACCACTAGATTCATTGCATGTTTGTTCTTTTCCTAAACCACCACTAGAGTCATTGCATGTGTGTTCTTTTCATAAACCACTTGGATCCACCAGTGTCATTGCATGTGCGTTCTTTTCCATACACCAAAACTAGAGTCATTGCATGGGTGTTATTTTCATATACCACCACTAGATTCATTGCATGTCTGTTCTTTCCATAAACCACATGGATCCACCAGAGTCTTTTGCATGTGTGTTCTTTTCAGAAACCACCACAACTGTCATTGCATGTGTGTTCCTTTCCTAAAACACATGGATCCACCATTGTCATTGCATGTCATTGAATGTGTGTTCTTTTCCTAAACCACCACTAGTGTCATTGCATGCGTGTTATTTTACTAAACCACATGGATCCACCACTGTGATTGCATGTGTGTGCTTTTCATAAACCACCACTAGAGTCATTGCATGTTTATTCTTTGTCTAAACCACCACTAGAGCCAGTGCATGTGTGTTCTTCATAAACCATATGGATCCACCAGTTTCATTGCATGTGTGTTCTTTTCATAAACCACAACTAGAGTCATTGCATGTGTGTTTATTTTCCTAAACCACCACTAGAGTCATTGCATGTGTGTTATTTTACTAAACAACCACTAGTGTCATTGCATGTGCCTCCTTTTCATAAACAACAACTAGATTTATTGCATGTTTGTTATTTTCCTAAACCACCACTAGAGTCATTGCATGTGTGTTCTTTCATAAACCACTTGGACCCACCAGTGTCATTGCATGTGTGTCCTTTTCATAAACCACCACTAGAGTCATTGCATGTTTGTTCTTTTCATAAACTACATGGATCCACCAGTGTCCTTGCATGCGTGTCCTTTTCATAAACCACCACTAGAGTCATTGCATATGTGTTATTTTCATAAACCACTTGGACTCACAAATGTCATTGCATATGTGTTATTTTCATAAACCACTTGGACTCACAAATGTCATTGCATATGTGTTCTTTTCATAAACCACAACTAGAGTCATTGCATGTGTGTTCTTTTCCTAAACTACCACTAGAGTCACTGCATGTGTGTTATTTTACAAAACCACCACTAGTGTCATTGCATGTCCTTTTCATAAACCACCACTAGATTCATTGCATGTTTGTTCTTTTCCTAAACCACCACTAGAGTCATTGCATGTGTGTTCTTTTCATAAACCACTTGGATCCACCAGTGTCATTGCATGTGCGTTCTTTTCCATACACCAAAACTAGAGTCATTGCATGGGTGTTATTTTCATATACCACCACTAGATTCATTGCATGTCTGTTCTTTCCATAAACCACATGGATCCACCAGAGTCTTTTGCATGTGTGTTCTTTTCAGAAACCACCACAACTGTCATTGCATGTGTGTTCCTTTCCTAAAACACATGGATCCACCATTGTCATTGCATGTCATTGAATGTGTGTTCTTTTCCTAAACCACCACTAGTGTCATTGCGTGTTATTTTACTAAACCACATGGATCCACCACTGTGATTGCATGTGTGTGCTTTTCATAAACCACCACTAGAGTCATTGCATGTTTGTTCTTTGTCTAAACCACCACTAGAGCCAGTGCATGTGTGTTCTTCATAAACCACATGGATCCACCAGTTCATTGAATGTGTGTTCTTTTCATAAACCACAACTAGAGTCATTGCATGTGTGTTGTTTTCCTAAACCACCACTAGAGTCATTGCATGTGTGTTATTTTACTAAACAACCACTAGTGTCATTGCATGTGCCTCCTTTTCATAAACCACAACTAGAGTTATTGCATGTTTGTTATTTTCCTAAACCACCACTAGAGCCATTGCATGTGTGTTCTTTCATAAACCACTTGGACCCACCAGTGTCATTACATGTGTGTCCTTTTCATAAACCACCACTAGAGTCATTGCATGTTTGT
Source organism: Avena insularis (assembly GCA_023614405.1). Taxonomy (NCBI): domain Eukaryota; kingdom Viridiplantae; phylum Streptophyta; class Magnoliopsida; order Poales; family Poaceae; genus Avena; species Avena insularis. The sequence goes on from CM042696.1 coordinate 252,471,594, forward strand.
TCTTTGTCTAAACCACCACTAGAGCCAGTGCATGTGTGTTCTTCATAAACAACTTGGATCCACCACTTTCATTGAATGCATGTTCTTTTCATAAACCACAACTAGAGTCATGGCATGTGTGTTATTTTCCTAAACCACCACTAGAGTCATTTCATGTGTGTTATTTTACTAAACCACCACTAGAGTCATTGCATGTGTGTTATTTTACTAAACAACCACTAGTGTCATTGCATGTGCCTCCTTTTCATAAACCACGACTAGAGTTATTGCATGTTTGTTATTTTCCTAAACCACCAGTAGAGTCATTGCATGTGTGTTCTTTCCATAAACCACTTGGACCCACTAGTGTCATTGCATGTGTCCTTTTCATAAACCACCAATAGAGTCATTGCATGTTTGTTCTTTTCATAAACTACATGGATCCACCAGTGTCCTTGCATGCGTGTCCTTTTCATAAACCACCACTAGAGTCATTGCATATGTGTTATTTTCATAAACCACTTGGACTCACAAGTGTCATTGCATATGTGTTCTTTTCATAAACCACAACTAGAGTCATTGCATGTGTCTTCTTTTCCTAAACTACCACTAGAGTCACTCCATGTGTGTTATTTTACAAAACCACCACTAGTGTCATTGCATGCCTGTCCTTTTCATAAACGACCACTAGATTCATTGCATGTTTGTTCTTTTCCTAAACCACCACTAGATTCATTGCATGTTTGTTCTTTTCCTAAACCACCACTAGAGTCATTGCATGTGTGTTCTTTTCATAAACCACTTGGATCCACCAGTGTCATTGCATGTGCGTTCTTTTCCATACACCAAAACTAGAGTCATTGCATGGTGTTATTTTCTTATAACACCACTAGATTCATTGCATGTGTGTTCTTTCCATAAACCAGATGGATCCACCAGTCTTTTGCATGTGTGTTCTTTCAGAAACCACCACAACTGTCATTGCATGTGTGTTCCTTTCCTAAAACACATGGATCCACCATTGTCATTGCATGTCATTGAATGTGTGTTCTTTTCCTAAACCACCACTAGTGTCATTGCATGTGTGTTATTTTACTAAACCACATGGATCCACCATTGTGATTACATGTGTGTGCTTTTCATAAACCACCACTAGAGTCATTGCATGTTTGTTCTTTGTCTAAACCACCACTAGAGCCAGTGCATGTGTGTTCTTCATAAACCATATGGATCCACCAGTTTCATTGCATGTGTGTTCTTTTCATAAACCACAACTAGAGTCATTGCATGTGTGTTTATTTTCCTAAACCACCACTAGAGTCATTGCATGTGTGTTATTTTACTAAACAACCACTAGTGTCATTGCATGTGCCTCCTTTTCATAAACAACAACTAGATTTATTGCATGTTTGTTATTTTCCTAAACCACCACTAGAGTAATTGCATGTGTGTTCTTTCATAAACCACTTGGACCCACCAGTGTCATTGCATGTGTGTCCTTTTCATAAACCACCACTAGAGTCATTGCATGTTTGTTCTTTTCATAAACTACATGGATCCACCAGTGTCCTTGCATGCGTGTCCTTTTCATAAACCACCACTAGAGTCATTGCATATGTGTTATTTTCATAAACCACTTGGACTCACAAATGTCATTGCATATGTGTTCTTTTCATAAACCACAACTAGAGTCATTGCATGTGTGTTCTTTTCCTAAACTACCACTAGAGTCACTGCATGTGTGTTATTTTACAAAACCACCACTAGTGTCATTGCATGCCTGTCCTTTTCATAAACCACCACTAGATTCATTGCATGTTTGTTCTTTTCCTAAACCACCACTAGAGTCATTGCATGTGTGTTCTTTTCATAAACCACTTGGATCCACCAGTGTCATTGCATGTGCGTTCTTTTCCATACACCAAAACTAGAGTCATTGCATGGGTGTTATTTTCATATACCACCACTAGATTCATTGCATGTCTGTTCTTTCCATAAACCACATGGATCCACCAGAGTCTTTTGCATGTGTGTTCTTTTCAGAAACCACCACAACTGTCATTGCATGTGTGTTCCTTTCCTAAAACACATGGATCCACCATTGTCATTGCATGTCATTGAATGTGTGTTCTTTTCCTAAACCACCACTAGTGTCATTGCATGCGTGTTATTTTACTAAACCACATGGATCCACCACTGTGATTGCATGTGTGTGCTTTTCATAAACCACCACTAGAGTCATTGCATCTTTGTTCTTTGTCTAAACCACCACTAGAGCCAGTGCATGTGTGTTCTTCATAAACCACATGGATCCACCAGTTCATTGAATGTGTGTTCTTTTCATAAACCACAACTAGAGTCATTGCATGTGTGTTGTTTTCCTAAACCACCACTAGAGTCATTGCATGTGTGTTATTTTACTAAACAACCACTAGTGTCATTGCATGTGCCTCCTTTTCATAAACCACAACTAGAGTTATTGCATGTTTGTTATTTTCCTAAACCACCACTAGAGCCATTGCATGTGTGTTCTTTCATAAACCACTTGGACCCACCAGTGTCATTACATGTGTGTCCTTTTCATAAACCACCACTAGAGTCATTGCATGTTTGTTCTTTTCATAAACCACATAGATCCACCAATGTCATTGCATGTGTGTCCTTTTCATAAACCACCACTAGAGTCAATGCATGTGTGTTCTTTTCATAAACAACTTGGATCCACCAGTGTCATTGCAGGTGTCTTATTTTCATAAACCAAAATTAGAGTCATTGCATGTGTGTTCTTTTCCTAAACAACCACTAGAGTCATTACATGTCTGTTATTTTACTAAACCACCATTAGTGTCATTGCATGTGTGTCCTTTTCAAAAACCACAACTAGAGTCTTTGCAAGTTTGTTCTTTTCCTAAACCACAATTAGAGTCATTGCATGTGTGTTCTTTTCATAAACCACTTGGATCCACCAGTGTCATTGCATGTGCGTTCTTTTCCGTACACCAAAACTAGAGTCATTGCATGGGTTTTATTTTCATATACCACCACTACATTCATTGTATGTGTGTTCTTTCCATAAACCACATGGATCCACCAGAGTCTTTTGCATGTGTGTTCTTTTCAGAAACCACGACAACTGTCATTGCATGTGTGTTCCTTTCCTAAAACACATGGATCCACCATTGTCATTGCATGTCATTGAATGTGTGTTCTTTTCCTAAACCACCACTAGTGTCATTGCATGTGTGTTATTTTACTAAACCACATGGATACACCATTGTGATTGCATGTGTTTGCTTTTCATAAACCACCACTAGAGTCATTGCATGTGTGTTCTTTCCATAAATCACTTGGACCCACCATTGTCCTTGCATGTGTGTCCTTTTCATAAACCACCACTAGAGTCATTGCATGTTTGTTCTTTTCATAAACCACATGGATCCACCAGTGTCCTTGCATGTGTGTCCTTTTCATAAACCACCACTAGAGTCATTACATATGTGTTATTTTCATAAACCACTTGGATTCACAAGTGTCATTGCATGTGTGTTCTTTTCATAAACCACAACTAGAGTTATTGCATGTGTGTTATTTTCCTAAACAACCACTAGAGTCACTCCATGTGTGTTATTTTACAAAACCACCACTAGTGTCATTGCATGCCTGTCCTTTTCATAAACCACCACTAGAGTCATTGCATGTTTGTTCTTTTTCCTAAACCACCACTAGAGTTATTGCATGTGTGTTCTTTTCATAAACCACTTGGATCCACCAATGTTAATGCATGTGCGTTCTTTTCCATACACCAAAACTAGAGTCATTGGATGTGTGTTATTTTCATTTACCACCACTAGATTCATTGCATGTGTGTTCTTTCCATAAACCACATGGATCCACCAGAGTCTTTTGCATGTGTGTTCTTTTTATAAACCACCACAAGTGTCATTGCATGTGTGTTCCTTTCCTAAAGCACATGGATCCACCATTGTCATTGCATGTCATTGAATGTGTGTTCTTTTCCTAAACCACCACTAGTGTCATTGGATGTGTGTTATTTTACTAAACCACATGGATCCACCAGTGTGATTGCATGTGTGTCCTTTTCATAAACCACCACTAGAGTCATTGCATGTTTGTTCTTTGTCTAAACCACCACTAGAGCCAGTGCATGTGTGTTCTTCATGAACCACTTGGATCCACCAGTTTCATTGAATGTGTGTTCTTTTCATAAACCACAACTAGAGTTATTGCATGTGTGTTATTTTCCTAAACCACCACCAGAGTCATTTCATGTGTGTTATTTTACTAAACCACCACTAGTGTCATTGCATGTGTCTCCTTTTCATAAACCACAACTAGAGTCATTGCATGTGTCTCCTTTTCATAAACCACAACTAGAGTCATTGCATGTTTGTTCTTTTCCTAAACCACCAAGAGAGTCATTGCATGTGTGTTCTTTCCATAAACCACTTGGACCCACGAGTGTCATTGGATGTGTGTCCTTTTCATAAACCACCAATAGAGTCATTGCATGTTTGTTCTTTTCATAAACTACATGGATCCACCAGTGTCCTTGCATGCGTGTCCTTTTCATAAACCACCACCAGAGTCATTGCATATGTGTTATTTTCATAAACCACTTGGACTCACAAGTGTCATTGCATATGTGTTCTTTTCATAAACCACAGCTAGATTCATTGCATGTGTGTTCTTTTCCTAAACTACCACTAGAGTCACTCTATGTGTGTTATTTTACAAAACCACCACTAGTGTCATTGCATGCCTGTCCTTTTCATAAACCACCACTAGAGTCATTGCATGTTTGTTCTTTTCCTAAACCACCACTAGAGTCATTGCATGTGTGTTCTTTTCATAAACCACTTGGATCCACCAGTGTCATTGCGTGTGCGTTCTTTTCCATACACCAAAACTAGAGTCCTTGCATGGGTGTTATTTTCATATACCACCACTAGATTCATTGCATGTGTGTTCTTTCCATAAACCACATGGATCCACCAGAGTCTTTTGCATGTGTGTTCTTTTCAGAAACCACCACAACTGTCATTGCATGTGTATTCCTTTCCTAAAACACATGGATCCACCATTGTCATTGCATGTCATTGAATGTGTGTCCTTTTCCTAAACCAGCACTAGTGTCATTGCATGTGTGTTATTTTACTAAACCACATGGATCCACCACTGTGATTGCATGTGTGTGCTTTTCATAAACCACCACTAGAGTCATTGCATGTTTGTTCTTTGTCTAAACCACCACTAGAGCCAGTGCATGTGTGTTCTTCATAAACCACATGGATCCACCAGTTTCATTGAATGTGTGATCTTTTCATAAACCACAACTAGAGTCATTGCATGTGTGTTATTTTCCTAAACCACCACTAGAGTCATTGCATGTGTGTTATTTTACTAAACAACCACTAGTGTCATTGCATGTGCCTCCTTTTCATAAACCACAACTAGAGTCATTGCATGTTTATTATTTTCCTAAACCACCACTAGAGTCATTGCATGTGTGTTCTTTCCATAAACCACTTGGACCCACCAGTGTCATTGCATGTGTGTCCTTTTCATAAACCACCACTAGAGTCATTGCATGTTTGTTCTTTTCATAAACCACATAGATCCACCAATGTCATTGCATGTGTGTCCTTTTCATAAACCACCACTAGAGTCAATGCATGTGTGTTCTTTTCATAAACCACATGGATCCACGAGTGTCATTGCATGTGTGTTATTTTCATAAACCAAAAGTAGAGTCATTTCATGTGTGTTCTTTTCCTAAACAACCACTAGAGTCATTACATGTCTGTTATTTTACTAAACCACCATTAGTGTCATTGCATGTGTGTCCTTTTCAAAAACCACAAATAGAGTCATTGCATGTTTGTTCTTTTCCTAAACCACTACTAGAGTCTTTGCATGTGTGTTCTTTTCATAGACCACTTGGATCCACCAGTGTCGTTGCATGTGTGTCCTTTTCATAACCCACCACTAGAGTCATTGCATTTTTGTTATTTTCATAAACCACATGGATCCACCAGTTTCATTGCATGTGTGTTATTTTCATAAACCACCACTAGAGTCATTGCATGTGTGTTCTTTTCGTAAACCAGTTGGATCCACCAGTTTCATTGCATGTGTGTCCTTTTCATAAACCACAACTAGAGTCATTGCATGTTTGTTGTTTTCCTAAACCACCACTAGAGTAAATGCATGTGTGTTCTTGTAATATATCACTTGGATCCACCAAGGTCATTGCATGTGTGTCCTTTTGATAAACCACAACTAGAGTCACTAAATGTTTGTTCTTTTCATAAACCACTTGGATCCACCCGAGTCATTGCATGTGTGTTCTTTTCATATACAACAACTAGAGTCATTGCTGTTTGTTGTTTTGATAAACCACATCGATCCACCAGTGTCATTCGATGTGTGTTCTTTTCCTAAACCACCACTAGATTCATTGCATGTGTGTTCTTTCCATAAACCACATGGATCCACCAGAGTCATTTGCCTGTGTGTTCTTTCATAAACCACCACAAGTGTCATTGCATGTGTGTTCCTTTTTTAAAGCACATGGATCCACCGGTGTCATTGCGTGTCATTGCATGTGTGTTATCTTTTCCTATACAACCACTAGTGTCATTGCATGTGTGTTATTTTAGTAAACCACATGGCTCCACAAGTGTTATTGCATGTGTGTCCTTTTCATAAACCACCACTAGAGTCATTGCATGTTTGTTCTTGTCCTAAACCACCACTAGAGTCATTGCATGTGTGTTCTTCATAAACAACTTGGATACACCATTTTCATTGCATGTGTGTTCTTTTCATAAACCACAACTAGAGTCATTGCATATGTGTTCTTTTCCTAAACCACCACTAGAGTCATTGCATGTGTGCTATTTTACTAAATCACCACTTATACATTCCAAATGTATCTATAATTTTTGATGTTCCATGCTTCGTTTTATCCACTTTCTTGTGTTTTGTCCACACTTTGGAGTACTTTTCATGTGATTTCTTAGACTAACCTATTAACAAGAGCCACAGTGCCAGCTGCCTGTTTTCTGTTGTTCTTGGTTCCAACAAAGTCAGAAAATGAATATTCTCGGAATTGGACGGGACAAAAGCCAAAGTGCCTATTTTTCCGGAAGTCATCAAGTGCCAGAATATGAGACGGAGAGGGGCCAGGGGGCCACCACACCACCTGGCCGCACGGCCTAGCCTGGCCTGCGCCAGGGGGTAGTGAGGCCAGCCCTGGCACCCCCTCGGCCTCCCCTTCCGACTATAAGATGCCCTCAGGACGTATACCCTAAGTACCCGATAAAAAATCCACGAAAGAGTTTGTAGCCGTTGTCATCTCCATCCCTAGATCAGGAGGGATCTGAAGCTCTTCCCGGCACCCTGCCGGAGAGGGGAATTCAACCTGGAGGCCTTCTTCATCACCATGCGTGAGTAGTTCATCCTTGGACTACGGATCCATGTAGTATCTAGATGGCTAGTTCTCCTCCTTTGTTCTTTCATGTTTAGATCTTGTGAGCTCCGTTCATGATCAAGATCATCTATTTATAATTCTGCATGCTGTGTTTGCGGGGATCCGATGGATATTGAGATACTATTACAAATTGATTATTGATTCTATCATGTCTTTGTTATTTGTGCTCTTGCATGCTTTCCGTTGTTAGTAGCTATCTTGGCCAAGTAGATGCTAGCAACTCCAAGGGTTAGTATTTATGCTCGATAGTGGGTTCATGCCTCTGGTAATCTAGGGAAGTGACATAAATCTCTAAGGTACTAGATGTGCTGTTGCTACTAGGGAGAAAACAACAATCCTTTGTTCATAGAACAATCGTATTGTTTACTTTACACGTAGTTCGTAAAGCAATAATCTGTTGCTTGCAACTTAATACTGGAGGGGGTTCGGATGATAACCTGAAGGTGGATTATTAGTCATAGATGCAGTTGGATGGCGGTCTATGTATAATGTTGTAACGCCCAATCAAGTCTCAAAGGAGTCAAGATTATTAGTATATGCATGTATTGCTTTCTCGATGTTTGTCAATTGCCCCGCTGTAATTTGTTCACCCAGCATGTTATCTATCTAAGGAGAGTCACCTATAGTGAACTATGGATCCCGGTCCTTTTTCTTTACATACAATCTACAACAGTTTGCTTCTTTGTGTTTACTTTCTGCAAACTGTTACTTCTTTCCATTCGATACGTTTAATCCTTTGTTTTCCGCAAAACACGGTGAGATTGACAACCTCATCGGAAGTTGGGGACAAAGTTTTGTGGTTGTGTTGTGTAGGTCTCCACGTTGCTACTAGCACTGGTCGTGCACCACCTTAAGCTCGGTAGTAACACCTTTGGGGTGTTTCCTTGCTCCTACTGGTTCGATTAAACCTTGGTTTCATTACTGAGGGAAACTTGCTGCTGTGCTCATCATACCTTCCTCTTGGGGTTCCCAACGAGCTCTACATCAACACCGCTCCAGCATTTTTCTGACGCCATATACAGAGCCATCAAGCATTTTTCTGGCGCCGTTGCCGGGGAGTCAAGGACATCTTCACAAGGGGAGTCCCTCATAACCAATCTATTTACTTTGTTTTTTTGTTTTGCTTAGTTTCTTTTTGCTTTGTTTGCTTGTTTTGTTATTTAAAAAACACAAAAAAATAGTTTTACAAGTTTGCTTTCTTATTCAAAAACACAAAATATATTAAGTCTCCTTTATTTGCCACCTCCTCTTTAGCTCACCATGTTGATCCCTAAATTCACCCTGAAAGATCTTCCAATTGGTAGTTGTTCTATAATTGGGAAAGATAACATTGAAGAATTCTTTAATCATGTTAGTAAACATGAGGATACTGAGGATAGATCCCTTGCAGAACTTGTTCCAAACTATGAGATTGCTGCAGCTTCTTTAATTCACATGTTAGAAGCTAGGTTTGTTAACCTCAACCCCTTAATGCAAATAATGTTTCTTAAGCTTAAATAAATTGAGGACCCTGAAAAGAGGGATTTTATTCTAGAAACTTTGTTTAAGGAGTTCTATGCTGTTGCCAAGGAAGCTATAAAAGTATTTGAACATTTCAATATGCTAGGCTCATGCGTAGATGTTATTGGTACACGAGAAAAGATGAACAAAACCGAACCTAATGGGGAGGAACCTAAGATACCAATACCCTTTAAACTAGTAGCAATACATGATGCCATAGAAAAGAATCTTGATTGGATTGTTCCTGCAAACCCTTTTGATGAGAATAGTGAACCTAAGAGCATTGAGAGAGTATCCTCTCGAACTTATTTGGATGATATACCTTGCCTTGTTGAAAATATTTCTTGTATTGATCTTAATGCTTCTTCATTTGAGAACGCTTGATTCTTTCTTTGCTTCATATGCCTAACTTAAAGGCGTTAAAGAAAAGTACTTATTGGGAGATAACCCAAAAGTTTTTAGATGAGTCTTGGAAGTTATTACTTCAGTAATAACCGCTCCTTATCCTTTTTATTTGCGTTTTGTGCCAAGAGTAACCTCTAATGAGAGAGAAGTAATGACTGGAAAAGTTGCTGTCCCAAAACAGATTTCTTTGCTTTACCGTAAACATTCGTGTAAAATCTCTGAACGTCTTTCGTTAGTTCAACACTTTTTTATTTGAGCAACAAAATGTCTTCGAAAAAATTCGTGTTTACCTGCTAGTCTGTTTTGACAGATTTCTGCCATTTTATGCATTTGCTTCTTGTTGGTTCCTTCTTGAGTTCTTTTGGGAATTGAGCTTTTTGAGCGAAGTGCTTCAGTAGCTAGTGTTTTAATGGAAGTTTATTTGGTGTTAGAACTGAACCTTAAGACCCTTTATCTTGAGTGCACTAATGTTGCTAATAAATATTGTGCGAAGTTTTGTATGAAGGAAATATTTCAGGTGTATGGAAGGAATGAGTAACGAGATGAAGGATGGACTAAAGGTCATGCTTGGGGATGCCACGCGTGTCACCCCAAGAAACATCCAAGAAGTACCAGCGTCAAAGCTTGGGGATGCCCAAGGCATCCCCTTCTTCATCAATAAAAATCCAGGTTTCTTCCAAACGCTTCATTTTTATTGTTTCATGCACAGTTGTGTTGTTCTTGGAGCGTCTTCTTTTTTGTTTTCGTTTTGTTTTTTCGTTTGCTTGGTTTTCTGAATAAATTGGCTGGACCCCCTCTTTCATACATTGGTTTGCAAATAGTTTGGTTTGGAAAAGAGTACGAAAGTTCATACTTATGTGGTAAAAAGAGCTTGTTTTTTACTGTGGCCTATGCTTTGTCATGTCATGCTTGATATTGTTTTGGCTTTATGCTTAGTATTATTTGCTGTAGCATGGATTGTTATAAACAATTGAGATTGCTTAATGTGGCTTGGTTGAATCATGCGTTGTTTTAGCATATTAAAGTATAGTATAGTGGTATTCTCCTTTGATGCTTTATCTGGGTTGACTTGGCACATGTTCATACCATGTTATGACTATCTCAAGTCACCATAGCCTTTATGATCCTTTATTTCTCAACTTGTAGTATCACTTTATGCTTTGATCAATGATGTTTTGTCGCTCTGCATGCTTATGGCCATTATTGCTCTCTTAGTTTGTCGCTCCCAGTCTTTTGCTAGCCTCCACAGCCAAGTATGAGTTCCACTCATGCAACCAACTCCCTAAACCAAGTTATTCCAAAGAGTCCACCATACCTACCTATTAGCATATGCTATTCCAAGTATATTCATGCTTTTGTTTACCTTCCGAATTAAACTTGTTATGAGAAAACTAGTTATTAAATCTCTCACGAACTTGATGGCACACTTTACTTTTCTTGCCCTTAAAAAACTTGAACCATTATGTCGTCTATGTTGTATATGCTTGCACTTATTTGTTGGGAATTAGCAGAACCATGCTTTCATGGGGAACGCTTTCAACATTGCACTTGGTACTTATACCTAGTTGATATCATGCTCTTTTGTATATGGATGTCGTCGGTGTGAAATGAAAGGGGAGCTTGTAAGTCCATGGAGTTATGTATATGTGTTAGAGAAACGCCTGGGCCGCTGGTCTAATCCATGCTGACATGGTGGAAACCTGCAGCGTAACCATAATGAGCTGTCTATGAAGCATTCTTCTTATAAAAAAAGATTCCTATATTGAGAAAGAGGAGAAAAGAGAAAAAATATGAGATTATGAAAAGAGGAAAGAGAGAAAAAAGCACCATATTCCCATGGTAAATAAGAAGATTGTTGAGATGCTCGTTGTCTTCTTGCCTTGTCATTTTGATATGGGGATTCTTCTGTATCATCGGGCAAGGGGTACCCCGTTGGCGGTTCTCTATGATACACATGTACTTACAATGACAAGAACTTACCGGTGACTAAACTTGAGTAGCATGAGGAGCGACCCTCGTATACAAGGGACATGAGATTCCTAACTTATACTACGTCAAGCATGTACACCATAGTTTGTTCACTTTAACCTTAATCACTTCAAGATGCTTATGATAGGGGCAATGAGAGCTGAAAGCTATAAGTACCATAATTTTTGGAAGCTCTTTATGAGACTTGAATCCCTACTTCCTTTTACAAAGGCCTTTCTTCCACCCTTATATTGAGTCTCCACCTTCTATATTTATGCACCTACTTGGAGAGCATAGTGCCCATTCTTAGTTCTATGTGCATTGTCCCAAGACTAGTTGATTGATGCATAACTTGATATTGCTTGTTTTAAACTATTGTATCTAGTCATTGATGGCTCAATGCACGGCGCCCAGAAAAATGCTTAATGGCGGTTTTGATGTAGAGCTTGTTGGGAACCCCAAGAGGAAGGTATGATGAGCACAGCAGCAAGTTTCCCTCAGTAATGAAACCAAGGTTTAATCGAACCAGTAGGAGCAAGGAAACACCCCAAAGGTGTTACTACCTGAGATTTGGCAGGGTGCACTACCAGTGCTAGTAGCAACGTGGAGACCTACACAACACAACCACAAAACTTTGTCCCCAACTTCCGATGAGGTTGTCAATCTCACCGTGTTTTGCGGAAAACAAAGGATTAAACGTATCGAATGGAAAGAAGTTACAGTTTGCAGAAAGTAAACACAAAGAAGCAAACTGTTGTAGATTGTATGTAAAGAAAAAGGAAAGGGATCCATAGTTCACTATAGGTGACTCTCCTTAAGATAGATAACATGCTGGGTGAAAAAATCTCAGCGGGGCAATTGACAAACACCGAGAAAGCAATACATGCATATACTAATCATCTTGACTCCTTTGAGTCTTGATTGGGCATTACAACATTATACATAGACCGCCATCCAACTGCATCTATGACAAATAATCCACCTTCGGGTTATCATCCGAACCCCCTCCAGTATTAAGTTGTAAGCAACAGATTATTGATTTACGAACTCGTGTAAAGTAAACAATACGATTGTTCTATGAACAAAGGATTGTTGTTTTCTCCCTAGTAGCAACAACACATCTAGTACCTTAGAGATTTCTATCACTTCCCAGATTACCAGAGGCATGAACCCACTATCGAGCATAAATACTAACTCTTGGAGTTGCTAGCATCTACTTGGCCAAGATAGCTACTAACAACAGAAAGCATGCAAGATCACAAATAACAAAGACATGATAGAATCAATAATCAATCTGAAATAGCATCTCAATATCCATCGGATCCCCGCAAACACAACATGTAGAATAACAAATAGATGATCTTGATCATGAAAGGAGCTCACAAGATCTAAACATGAATGCACAAAGCAGGAGAACCAGCCATCTAGCTACTACATGGATCCGGAATCCAATGATGAACTACTCAGTATCACACCGGAGGCTTGCATGGTGATGAAGAAGGCCTCCAGGGTGAATTCCCCTCTCCGGCAGAGTGACGGGAAGAGCTTCAGATCCCTCCCGATCTAGGGATGGAGATGACAGCGGCTACAGACTCTTTCGTGGATTTTTGATCGGGCACTTAGGGTTTTCGTCCCGAGGGCAATATATAGGCGGAAGGAGAGGCCGAGGGGGTGCCGGGAGCGGCCACACCACCCCCTGGCGCGGGCCAGGCCTGGTCGCGCGGCCAGGTGGTGTGGTGGCCCCCTGGCCCCTCTCCGTCTCGTATTCTGGCACTTGATGACATCCGGAAAAATAGGCACTTTGGCTTTTGTCATGTCCAATTCCGACAAAATTCATTTTCTGGCTTTCCTGGAACCAAAAACAGCAGAAAAGAGGCAGCTAGCACTGTGGCTCTTGTTAAGAGGTTAGTCCAAGAAATCATAAGAAAAACACTCCAACATTGGAACAAAACACAAGAAAGTGGATAAAACCAAGCATGGAACATCAAAAATTATAGATACATTTGCAATGTATCAACATCCCCAAGATTAACTCCTGCTCGTCCTCGAGTAGGTAAGTGATAAAAAGAAAGAATAATTTTTGAGGTGACATGCACCATCAAAGACTTGATCAAAGTATTTGCAAAACATTCAAAGCTGGGATCATAGTACTTCAATCATAACATGAAAGACAAAGTTCTAGCAATAAGAAAAGAAACTATGAAGCAACATGAAAAGGCACAAATAAAAGATTCATGAATAACAATGCTTTGCAAGACGTTTGTTTGTTTCACATAAAGAAAACATAGCATAATAGTATTCAGCTTGTCCCTCATAGAGTAGCAAATATAAATGCATAGGACACCTTCAAAGTTCATAAGAGTGACTAGATACAATAGTTTAAAACAAGCAATAACAAGTTATGCATCAATTAACTAGTCTTGGGACAATGCACATAGAACTAAGAATGGCCACTATGCTCTGAAAGTAGGTGCATAAAGATAGAAAGTGGAGACTCAATATAATGGTGGAAGAAAGGCCTTTGTAAAAGGAAGTAGGGATTCAAGTCTCATAAAGAGCTTCCAAAAAATATGGTACTTGTAGCTTTCAGCTCTCATTGCCCCTATCATAAGCATCTTGAAGTGGTTAAGGTTAAAGTGACACAACTAAGAGGATATGCTTTACAAGTTATAAACCGAAATCTCATGCCCCTTACTTACGAAGACCGATCCTCATGCTACTCAACTTCAGTCACGAGTAAGCTCTTGTCATTGTAAGTACGTGTGTATCATTAAGAACCACGCCAACGGTGTACCCCTTGCACATGATACGGGAGCTTTCCCATAATCAAAATGACAAGGAAAGCAGACAATGAGTATCTCAGCGATCTTTTTATTTGCTATTTGCATATGTTTTTATTGAGGATGCTTCATAGAGTGCTCATTATGGTGATGCTGCAAGTTTCCACCATGATTAGACATGGCTTAGGCTAGCGGCCTATGCATTTCTATAACACACATACAAACTCCATGATCTTACAAGTTCCACTTTTATTTCACACTGCAGGGATCCGTAAGAAAAAGAACATGATGTCAACGGGGTACAAAGTACAAGTGCAATGTTGAAAGCATTCCCCATGGTACATGGTTCTGCTAATTTCAACTTATAAAGCGCAAGCATATATGCAACAAAGAAGGACCCAGTGGTTCAAGTTTATTAGATGCAAAAAAGTAGTGTGCCATCAAGTTCGTGAGAGCTTTAAGCACTAGTTTTCTCATAACAAGTTTAATTTGGAAGGTAAAAAAAGCATGAATATACTTGGAATAGCATAAGCTAGTAGGTAGGTATGGTGGACTCTTTGGAATAACTTGGTTTAGGGAGTTGGATGCATGAGTGGAACTCATACTTGGTTGTGGAGGCTAGCAAAAGACTGGGAGCGATAAACTAAGAGAGCAATAATGGCCATAATCATGCAGAGCGACAAAACATCATTGATCAAAGAATAAAGTGATACTACAAGTTGAAAACTAAAGGATCACAAAGGCTATGGTGACTTGAGATAGTCATAACATGGTGTGAGCATGTGCCAAGTCAACCCAAATAAAGCATCAAAGGAGAATACCACTATACTATGCTTTAATATGCTCAAACAACGCATGATTCATCCAAGGCACATGAAGAAATCTCAATTGTTTATAAAAAGTCATGCTACAGCAAAGAATACTAAGAATAAAGCCAAAACAATATCAAGCATGGCATGACAAAGAATAGGCCATAGTCAAAAACGAGCTCTTTTTACCACATAAGCATGAACTTTCCTACTCTTTTCCAAACCAAACCAAACTATTTGCAAACCAATGTATGAAAGAGGAGGTCCAACCAATTTATTCAGCAAACTAATCAAACAAAATCAAACAAAAAACCAAAATGAAAACGAAAAATAAGACGCTCCAAGAACAACACAACTGTGCATGAAACAATAAAAATGAAGCGTTTGGAAGAAACCTAGAAACTTTATTGATGAAGAAGGGGATGCCTTGGGAATACCCAAGCTTTGACGCTTGTACTTTTTGGATATTTCTTGGGGTGACACGCGTGGAATCCCCAAGCTTGAGCTTTAGTCCATTCTTCATCTCATTACTCATTCCTTCCATACACCTGAAATTTTTCCTTCATACAAAACTTCACACAATCTTTATTAGCAACATTAGTGCACTTAAGATAAATAAGTCTTAAGGTTCAGTTATAACACCAAATAAACTTCCATTAGAACACTAGCTACTGAAGAACTTCCCTCAAAAAGCTCAATTCCCCAAAAGAACTCAAAAAGGAACCAACAGGAAGCAAATAAAGAAAATGGCAGAAATCTGTCAAAGCAGACCAGCAAGTAAAGACGAATTTTTTTGAAGACTTTATGTTACTCAAATAAAAAAGTGTTGAACTAACTAAAGTTAGATAACGACCTGGGTCAGAAGCACAAAAACGTACAGCTCAATCCGACATACAGAGATCCCTCACGAAATTTTACGGTGAAGCACAAAAATTTGTTTCGGGACAGCAACTTTCCCAATCATTACTTCTCTCTCATTAGAGGTTACTCTTGGCACAAAAAGCAAATAAAAAGGATAAGGAGGGGTTATTATAGAGGTAATAACTTCCAAGATTCATCTAAAACTTTTGGGTTATCTCCCAATAAGTACTTTTCTTTAACGCCTTTAAGTTAGGCATAAGAAGCAAAGAAAGAATCAAGTGTTCTCAAATGAATAAGCATTAAGACCAAATTTTGTTTTCATAAGAGAAGCAAAAGAAATCTTTTCTCTCTTTGTAGGGAAGTGTTCTATACCTTTCTTGAGTGGGAGTTGATATTTAATGGTGCCTTCTTTCATATCAATGATGGCACCAACAGTTCTAAGAAAAGGTCTTCCCAAAGTAATAGGACAAGGAGCATTGTATTCAACATCCAAAACATAGAAATCAACGGGGACATAGGAATTGTTAACCATAATAAGATCATCATTAACACTTCCCATGAGTTTCTTTTTAACATTATCATCAAGTGGGACATTCAAATAGCAATCTTCAAGAGGAGGCAAATCAAGCATATCATAAATCCTTCTAGGCATAATAGAAACACTACTATCAAGATCACATAAAGCTCTGAAATCAAAGTCATTCACTTTCATATTAATGATGGGTTCCCAACCATCCTCTTGTTTTATAGGAATAGAAGCTTTATGTTTCATCTTGTCTTCTTTAATATTTATGAGAGCATCAGTAATGTGTTCTGTAAAGGCCATGTTCATAGCACTAGCATTAGGACTTTTAGCAAGCTTTTGTAGGAACTTAATAACTTCAGAGATATTGCAACCATCAAGATCAAAATCAAATTTATCATCTAAAGTAGTAGAACTATTACTAGCCTCAACACTAGTGGTGGTAATAGTAGAAACACTAATGTTTCTAGCAATTTCATCTTCTCTTTCCCACTTAGCATGTAATTCAGCTAATAGTCTAACATTTTCATCAATTCTTACTTGTATGGCATTAGTAGCTGCAAAGGGATTATCATTAGTTTCAGGTTTAGCAGCCATTTTATTAATCAATGAAGATTGAGCTTCAGACAAAGATGATATATTTCTTTCAGCATTAGAGAGTTTCTAGTGTAAACTAGGTATTTCCCTATTTAGACTCTCAAGTTGATGGCTAATGTTCTTCAAGATGGTGGATTGTTCCTCCATAGTTTTAGTAAATAGTTTATTTTTCTCATATTGCATTTGCATGAAGTTTTTAGTGGATCTTTCAATTTCTAAAATTCTTCCTTCACTAGGTAATTGAGGTTTACCATTATAGCCTTTAAGTATTATTAGGAGGGTAGGGCCTATAATTGTTATTACCATAAACATTATTGCCAAAATTGTTGTTCCTTATGAAGTTCACATCAACTTGCTCTTCTTGAGTAACCAAAGAGGCTAAAAGAACATTATTTGGATCAATATGGGCTTTCCCATTAACAAGCATAGACATAATAACATCAATCTTATCACTCAAGGAGGAGGTTTCCTCAACAGAATTTACCTTCTTACCTTGTGGAGCTCTCTCAGTATGCCATTCAGAATAATTAACCATCATATTGTCCAAAAGTTTTGTTGCAACACCCAAAGTGATGGTCATAAAGGTACCTCCAGCAGCAGAATCCAATAGGTTCCTTGAAGAATAGTTCAATCCTGCATAAAAAGTTTGGATGATCATCCAAGGAGTCAGTCCATGAGTGGGACAATTCTTTACCAAAGATTTCATTCTTTCCCAAGCTTGAGCAACATGCTCATTATCAAGTTGTTTAAACTTCATTATTTCACTTCTCATGGATATAATCTTAGCAGGAGGATAGTATTTTCCAATAAAAGCATCTTTACACTTAGTCCAAGAATCAATATTATTCCTAGTTAAGGAATTCAACCATTCTTTAGCTTTTCCTCTCAAAGAGAAAGGAAACAATTTCAGGTTAATAATATCACCATCTATATCCCTATGCTTTTGCATCTCACAAAGTTCAACAAAGTTATTTAGATGGGAAGCAGCATCTTCATTACCAATACCAGAAAATTGTTCTCTCATAACAAGATTGAGTAAAGCAGGTTTTATCTCAAAGAAAGTATTTTCAGCCACAGGTGGAGCAATAGGTGTGCTCATAAAATCATTGTTGTTGGTGCTAGTGAAGTCACACAACTTAGTGTTTTCAAGGGTAGTCATTTTTTTTGGGTTTTCAAATAAGAAAGCAAACTTGTAAAACTAATTTTTTTGTGTGCTTTTGAAGAACAAAACAACCAAACAAAGCAAAAAGAAACTAAGCAAAACAAAAACAACAAAGTAAAGAGATTGGTTATGAGGGACTCCCCTTGTGAAGATGTCCTTGACTCCCTAGCAACGGCGCTATAAAATCGCTTGATGGCTCAATGCACGGTGCCCAGAAAAATGCTTGATGGCGGTGTTGATGTAGAGCTTGTTGGGAACCCCAAGAGGAAGGTATGATGAGCACAGCAACAAGTTTCCCTCAGTGATGAAACCAAGGTTTAATCGAACCAGTAGGATCAAGGAAACACCCCAAAGGTGTTAGCAAATGGCAAGCCTTACCGGTGCTAAATATAGCAACGTGGAGACACACAACACAACCATAGAACTTTGTCCCCAACTTGCGATGAGGTTGTCAATCTCCAGTGTTTTCGAATGGAAAAAGTAATAGTTGAAAGTAAACACAAAGAAGTATTGTATGTAAGAAAAATCCATAGTTCACTAGAGGTGGCTCTCCTTAAGATAGATAAGGTGAACAAATTACAATAGACAAACACCGAGAAAGCAATACATGCATATACTAATCATCTTGACTCCTTTGAGACTTGATTGTGCATTACAACATTATACATAGACCGCCATCCAACTCCATCTATGACTAATAATCCACCTTCAGGTTATCATCCGAACCCAAGTTGCATTGTTCTATGAACAAAGGATTGTTGTTTTCTCCCTAGTAGCAACAACACATCTAGTACCTTAGAGATTTCTATCACTTCCCTAGATTACCAGAGGCATGAACCCACTATAGAGCATAAATACTAACTCTTGGAGTTGCTAGCATCTACTTGGCTAAGATAGCTACTAACAATGGAAAGCATGCAAGATCACAAATAACAAAGACATGATAGAATCAATAATCAATCTGAAACGACATCTCAATATCCATCGGATCCGTGCAAACACAACATGCAGAATTACAAATAGATGATCTTGATCATGAACGGAGCTCACAAGATCTAAACATGAAAGCACAAAGGAGCAGAACCAGTCATCTAGCTACTACATCGATCCGTAGTCCAAGTATGAACTACTCACGCATCACACCGGAGGCTTGCATGGTGATGAAGAAGGCCTCGTGGTGAATTCCCTCTCGGCGTGCGGGAAGAGCTGATCCTCCGATCTAGGGATGGAGATGACAGCAGCTACAGACTCTTTCGTGGATTTTTGATCGGGCACTTAGGGTTTTCGTCCCCGAGGGCAATATATAGGCGGAAGGAGAGGCCGAGGGGGTGCCGGGAGCGGCCAGACGACCCCCTGGCATGGGCCAGGCCTGGCCGCGCGGCCAGGTGGTGTGGTGCCCCCTGGCCCCTGTTCGTCTCGTATTCTGGCACTTGATGACATCCGGAAAAATAGGCACTTTGGCTTTTGTCCCGTCCAATTTCGAGAATATTCATTTTCTGACTTTCCTGGAACCAAAAACAGCAGAAAACAGGCAGCTGGCACTGTGGCTCTTGTTAATAGGTTCATCCAAGAAATCATAAGAAATGTACTCCAACGTTGGAACCAAACACAAGAAAGTGGATAAAACCAAGCATGGAACATCAAAAATTATAGATACATTTGCAATGTATCAGTCACTCTTATGAACTTTGAAGGTGCCCTATGCATTTATATTTGCTACTCTATTGAGGGACAAGCTGAATACTTTTATGCTATGTCTTCTTTATGTGAAACAAACAAACGTCTTGCAAAGCATTATTATTCATGAATCTTTTGTTTGTGCCTTTTCATGTTGCATCATAGTTTCTTTGCTTATTGCTAGAACTTTGTCTTTCATGTGATGATTGAAGTACTATGATCCCAGCTTTGAATGTTTTACAAATAATTTGATCAAGTATTTGATGGTGCATGTCACCTCAAAAATTATTCTTTCTTTTTATCACTTACTACTCGAGGATGAGCAGGAGTTAAGCTTGGGGATGTTGATACATTGCAAATGTATCTATAATTTTTGATGTTCCATGCTTAGTTTTATCCACTTTCTTGTGTTTTGTCCACACTTTGTAGTACTTTTCATTTGATTTCTTGGACTAACCTATTAACAAGAGCCACAGTGCTAGTTGCCTGTTTTCTACTGTTTTTGGTTCCAGGAAAGTCAGAAAATGAATATTCTCGGAATTGGACGGGACAAAAGCCAAAGTGCCTATTTTTTTGGAAGTCATCAAGTGCTAGAATACGAGATGGAGAGGGGCCAGGGGGCCACAACACCACCTGGCCGCGCAGCCCAGCCTGGCCCGCACTAGGGGGTGGTGAGGCCAGCCCTGGCACCCCCTCGGCCTCCCCTTCCGACTATAAGATGCCCTCGAGACGTAAACCCTAAGTACCCGATCAGAAATCCACGAAAGAGTATGTAGCCGCCGTCATCTCCATCCCTAGATTGGGAGGGATCTGAAGCTCTTCTCGGCACCCTGCCGGAGAGGGAAATTCACCCTGGAGGCCTTCTTCATCACCATGCAAGCCTCCGGTGTGATGCGTGAGTAGTTCATCCTTGGACTACGGATCCATATAGTAGCTAGATGGCTGGTTCTCCTCCTTTTTGCTTTCATGTTTAGATCTTGTGAGCTCCGTTCATGATCAAGATCATTTATTTATAATTCTGCATGTTGTGTTTGCGGGGATCCGATGGATATTGAGATACTATTTCAGATTGATTATTTATTCTATCATGTATTTGTTATTTGTGACCTTGAATGCTTTCATTGTTAGTAGCTATCTTGGCCAAGTAGATGCTAGCAAATCCAAGAGTTAGTATTTATGCTCGATAGTGGATTCATGCCTCTGGTAATCTGGGGAAGTGACAGAAATCTCTAAGGTACTAGATGTGCTATTGCTACTAGGGATAAAACAACAATCCTTTGTTCATAGAACAATCGTATTGTTTACTTTACACGCAGTTCGTAAAGCAATAATCTGTTGCTTGCAACTTAATACTGGAGGGGGTTCGGATGAAAACCTGAAGGTGGATTATTAGTCATAGATGCAGTTGGATGGCGGTCTATGTATAATGTTGTAATGTTGTAATGCCCAATCAAGTCTCAAAGGAGTCAAGATGATTAGTATATGCATGTATTTCTTTCTTGATGTTTGTCAATTTCCCCGCTGTAATTTGTTCACCCAGCATGTTATCTATCTAAGGAGAGCCACCTCTAGTGAACTATGGATCCTGGTCCTTGTGTTTTACATACAATCTATAAACTCCTTCTGCTTTGTGTTTACTTTCTGTAAACTATTACTTCTTTCCATTCGATACGTTTAATCCTTTGTTTTCCGCAAAACACGGTGAGATTGACAACCTCATCGCAAGTTGGGGACAAAGTTCTGTGGTTGTGTTGTGCAGGTCTCCACGATGCTACTAGCACCGGTAGTGCCCCCTGCCAAAGATCAGCTAGTAACACCTTTGGGGTGTTTCCTTGCTCCTACTGGTTCGATTAAACCTTGGTTTCATAACTGAGGGAAACTTGCTGATGTGCTCATCATACCTTCCTCTTGGGGTTCCCAACGAGCTCTACATCAACACCGCTCCAGCATTTTTCTGGCGCCATATACAGAGCCATCAACCACTAGTGTCATTGCATGTGTGTCATTTTCATAAACCACATCTAGAGTCATTGCATGTTTGTTCTTTTCCTAAACCACCACTAGAGTCATTGCATGTTTGTTCTTTTCCTAAACAACCACTAGAGTCATTGCATGTGTGTTCTTTCCATAAACCACTTGGACCCACCAGTGTCATTGCATGTGTGTCCTTTTCATAAACCACCACTAGAGTCATTGCATGTTTGTTCTTTTCCTAAACCACCACTAGAGTCAGTGCATGTGTGTTCTTCATAAACCACTTGGATCCACCAGTTTCATTGCATGTGTGTTCTTTTCATAAACCACATCTAGAGTCATTGCATGTGTGTTATTATCTTAAACCACCACTAGAGTCATTGCATGTGTATTATTTTACTAAACCACCACTAGTGTCATTGCACGTGTCTCCTTTTCATAAACCACAACTAGAGTCATTGCATGGTTGTTCTTTTCCTAAACCACCACTAGAGTCATTGCATGTGTGTTCTTTTCATAAACCACTCGGACCCACCAATGTCATTGCATGTGTGTCCTTTTCATAAACCACCACTAGAGTCATTGCATGTTTATTCTTTTCATAAACCACATAGATCCACCAATGTCATTGTATGTGTGTCCTTTTCATAAACCACCACTAGAGTCAATGCATGTGTGTTCTTTTCATAAACCACTTGGATCCACCAGTGTCATTGCATGTGTGTTCTTTTCATAAACCACAACTAGAGTCATTGCATGTGTGTTCTTTTCCTAAATAACCACTAGAGTCATTGCATGTGTGTTATTTTACTAAACCACCACTAGTGTCATTGCATGTGTGTTCTTTTCATAAACCACCACTAGAGTCATTGCATGTTTATTCTTTTCATAAACCACATAGATCCACCAATGTCATTGTATGTGTGTCCTTTTCATAAACCACCACTAGAGTCAATGCACGTGTGTTCTTTTCATAAACCACTTGGATCCACCAGTGCCATTGCATGTGTGTTCTTTTCATAAACCACAACTAGAGTCATTGCATGTGTGTTCTTTTCCTAAACAACCACTAGAGTCATTGCATGTGTGTTATTTTACTAAACCACCACAAGTGTCATTGCATGTGTGTTCTTTTCAAAAACCACAACTAGAGTCATTGCATGTTTATTCTTTTCCTAAACCACCACTAGAGTAAATGCATGTGTGTTCTTGTCATATACCACTTGGATCCACCAAGGTCATTGCATGTGTGTCCTTTTGATAAACCACAACTAGAGTCACTTCATTTTTGTTCTTTTAATAAACCACTTGGATCCACTAGAGTAATTGCATGTGTGTTCTTTTCATATACAACAACTAGAGTCATTGCATGTTTGTTCTTTTCATAAACCACATCGATCCACTAGTGTCATTGGATGTGTGCTCTTCTCCTAAACCACCACTAGATTCATTGCATGTCTGTTCTTTCCATAAACCACATGGATCCACCAGAGTCATTTGCATGTGTGTTCTTTCATAAACCACCACAAGTGTAATTGCATGTGTGTTCCTTTTTTAAAGCACATGGATCCACCAGTGTCTTTGCATGTCATTGCATGTGTGTTATCTTTTCCTAAACCACCACTAGTGTCATTGCATGTGTGTCCTTTTCATAAACCACCACTAGAGTCATTGCATGTGTGTTCTTCATAAACCACTTGGATACACCATTTTCATTGCATGTGTGTTCTTTTCATAAACCACAACTAGAGGCATTGCATGTGTGTTCTTTTCCTAAACCACCACTAGAGTCATTGCATGTGTGTTATTTTACTAAACCACCACTAGTGTCATTGCATGTGCGTCCTTTTCATAAACCACAACTAGAGCCATTGCATGTTTGTTATTTTCCTAAACCACCACTAGAGTCATTGCATCTGTGTTCTTTCGATAAACCACTTGGACCCACCAGTGTCATTGCATGTGTGTCCATTTCATAAACCACCACTAGAGTCAGTACATGTGTGTTCTTCATAAACCACTTCGATCCACCAGTTTCATTGCATGTGTGTTCTTTTCATAAACCACAACTAGAGTCATTGCATGTGTGTTATTTTATTAAACCACCACTAGATTCATTGCATGTGTGTTATTTTACTAAACCACCACTAATGTCATTGCATGTGTCTACTTTTCATAAACCACAACTAGAGTCATTGCATGTTTGTTATTTTCGTAAAACACCACTAGAGTCATTACATGTGTGTTCTTTTCATAAACCACTTGGACCCACCAATGTCATTGCATGTGTGTCCCTTTCATAAACTACCAATAGAGTCATTGCATGTTTGTTCTTTTCCTAAACCACCACTAGAGTCATTGCATGTTTGTTCTTTTCCTAAACAACCACTAGAGTCATTGCATGTGTGTTCTTTCCATAAACCACTTGGACCCACCAGTGTCATTGCATGTGTGTCCTTTTCATAAACCACCACTAGAGTCATTGCATGTTTGTTCTTTTCCTAAACCACCACTAGAGTCAGTGCATGTGTGTTCTTCATAAACCACTTGGATCCACCAGTTTCATTGCATGTGTGTTCTTTTCATAAACCACATCTAGAGTCATTGCATGTGTGTTATTATCTTAAACCACCACTAGAGTCATTGCATGTGTATTATTTTACTAAACCACCACTAGTGTCATTGCACGTGTCTCCTTTTCATAAACCACAACTAGAGTCATTGCATGGTTGTTCTTTTCCTAAACCACCACTAGAGTCATTGCATGTGTGTTCTTTTCATAAACCACTCGGACCCACCAATGCCATTGCATGTGTGTCCTTTTCATAAACCACCACTAGAGTCATTGCATGTTTATTCTTTTCATAAACCACATAGATCCACCAATGTCATTGTATGTGTGTCCTTTTCATAAACCACCACTAGAGTCAATGCATGTGTGTTCTTTTCATAAACCACTTGGATCCACCAATGTCATTGCATGTGTGTTCTTTTCATAAACCACAACTAGAGTCATTGCATGTGTGTTCTTTTCCTAAATAACCACTAGAGTCATTGCATGTGTGTTATTTTACTAAACCACCACTAGTGTCATTGCATGTGTGTTCTTTTCATAAACCACCACTAGAGTCATTGCATGTTTATTCTTTTCATAAACCACATAGATCCACCAATGTCATTGTATGTGTGTCCTTTTCATAAACCACAACTAGAGGCATTGCATGTTTGTTCTTTTCCTAAACCACCACTAGAGTCATTGCATGTGTGTTCTTTTCATAAACCACTTGGATCCACCAGTGTCATTGCATGTGTGTCCTTTTCATAAACGACAACTAGAGTCATAACATTTTGTTCTTTTCCTAAACCACCACTAGAGTCATTCCATGTATGTTCATTTCATAAACCACTTGGATCCACCAGTGCCATTGCATGTGTGTTCTTTTCATAAACCACAACTAGAATCATTGCATGTGTGTTCTTTTCCTAAACAACCACTAGAGTCATTGCATGTGTGTTATTTTACTAAACCACCACTAGTGTCATTGCATGTGTGTTCTTTTCAAAAACCACAACTAGAGTCATTGCATGTTTATTCTTTTCCTAAACCACCACTAGAGTAAATGCATGTGTGTTCTTGTCATATACCACTTGGATCCACCAAGGTCATTGCATGTGTGTCCTTTTGATAAACCACAACTAGAGTCACTTCATTTTTGTTCTTTTAATAAACCACTTGGATCCACTAGAGTAATTGCATGTGTGTTCTTTTCATGTACAACAACTAGAGTCATTGCATGTTTGTTCTTTTCATAAACCACATCGATCCACTAGTGTCATTGGATGTGTGCTCTTCTCCTAAACCACCACTAGGTTCATTGCATGTGTGTTCTTTCCATAAACCACATGGATCCACCAGAGTCATTTGCCTGTGTGTTCTTTCATAAACCACCACAAGTGTCATTGCATGTGTGTTCCTTTTTTAAAGCACATGGATCCACCAGTGTCTTTGCATGTCATTGCATGTGTGTTATCTTTTCCTAAACCACCACTAGTGTCATTGCATGTGTGTCCTTTTCATAAACCACCACTAGAGTCATTGCATGTGTGTTCTTCATAAACCACTTGGATACACCATTTTCATTGCATGTGTGTTCTTTTCATAAACCACAACTAGAGGCATTGCATGTGTGTTCTTTTCCTAAACCACCACTAGAGTCATTGCATGTGTGTTATTTTACTAAACCACCACTAGTGTCATTGCATGTGCGTCCTTTTCATAAACCACAACTAGAGCCATTGCATGTTTGTTATTTTCCTAAACCACCACTAGAGTCATTGCATCTGTGTTCTTTCGATAAACCACTTGGACCCACCAGTGTCATTGCATGTGTGTCCATTTCATAAACCACCACTAGAGTCAGTACATGTGTGTTCTTCATAAACCACTTCGATCCACCAGTTTCATTGCATGTGTGTTCTTTTCATAAACCACAACTAGAGTCATTGCATGTGTGTTATTTTATTAAACCACCACTAGATTCATTGCATGTGTGTTATTTTACTAAACCACCACTAATGTCATTGCATGTGTCTACTTTTCATAAACCACAACTAGAGTCATTGCATGTTTGTTCTTTTCGTAAAACACCACTAGAGTCATTACATGTGTGTTCTTTTCATAAACCACTTGGACCCACCAATGTCATTGCATGTGTGTCCTTTTCATAAACTACCAGTAGAGTCATTGCATGTTTGTTCTTTTCATAAACCACATAGATACACCAATTTCTTTGCATGTGTGTCCTTTTCATAAACGACCACTAGAGTCAATGCATGTGTGTTCTTTTCATACACCACTTGGATCCACCAGTGTCGTTGCGTGTGTGTTCTTTTCATAAACCACAACTAGAGTCATTGCATGTGTGTTCTTTTCCTAAACAACCACTAGAGTCATTGCATGTGTGTTATTTTACTAAACCACCACTAGTGTCATGGCATGTGTGTCCTTTTCAAAAACCACAACTAGAGTCATTGCATGTTTGTTCTTTTCCTAAACCACTACTAGACTCATTGCATGTGTGTTATTTTCATAACCACTTGGATCCACCAGTGTCATTGCATGTGTGTCCTTTTCATAATCCGCCACTAGAGTCATTGCATGTTTGTTATTTTCATAAACCACATGGATCCACCAGTGTCATTGCATGTGTTTTTTTTCATAAACCACCATTGGAGTCATTGCATGTGTGTTCTTTTCGTAAACCACTTGGATCCACCAGTGTCATTGCATGTGCGTCCTTTTCAGAAACCACAACTAAAGTCATTGCATGTTTTGTTCTTTTCCTAAACCACCACTAGAGTCATTGCATGTGTGTTCTTTCCATAAACCACTTGGACCTACCAGTGTCATTTCATGTGTGTCCTTTTCATAAACCACCACTAGAGTCATTGCATGTTTGTTCTTTTCATATATGTTAACACCCGGATTTTTAAGTCCAGATGCCTGTTATGCCATACATCGCAATCCCAGGATTACCATTTTTGCGAGACATAACAGAAGTGGTACCACAGTACATCATCCATTACAAACCATATTAAAGGTTCTTACAAATAAAGGATCTCATGATCTAGTCTTAATACAATCAAAGCAGTGGAAAGTAAACATAGCGGGGCTTCATCTTCATGATCACAGGCAATGCTGACGATGGAAGATGATTCTAGTTGTCATAGACCTCTAGTTGTCCATCTTTAGGCTAATCCTCCTCATAGTATGGCCATGGGAATAGCCAGGGACAAAGCCATGAGTACTCTTTAAATACTCGTAAACTAACATTAGTATAAGTAAGGTAAAAGCTAATGGGAATCTTAAGATCTAGGTTTGTTTGCAAAAAGCCAGGTTTATTTCATAAGGGTTTCAAGAGTAACGAACTAGTTTAGTTCTCTATATCACTTAAGGGGGAACTCAGATTTCATGTCCACAACTCTGTTGTGGTCAAGTCAAGGTCATCTTTCAAGTCACAAGTCATTTTGAAAACATTTGACAACGAAATAGTATGGCCACTCCAACTGTCCATAACTACGGACGCGGCTATTCAAATAGTTCGACACTCTGCAGATATTGTACACTTTCACCACAAAATTCGATAAATCTGTTAGGGGTAACCCTGAATCATCATACTTGGTATGCGGATAATCAATTTTAACCTTTCAATTACACACCCTAGTATAGGAACCTCCCCTATGAGTTTGGCCTCCCAACCATGACCATCTGTCATCTTGGGTACTGCATAGGTGGACATTCATCATGAGGTAGCATCAGCCCAACCTCTTCCCCAAGGGAACCCATACTAAGACATATAAACTTCCAGTCAAGCCCTACCAAACTCAGGTATTGTGGTTGTACGGTAAAATTGGAATCGTATCTTGCATGTGTGTCCTTTTCATAAACCACCACTAGAGTCATTGCATGTGTGTTCTTTTCATAAACCACTTGGATTCACTAGTGTCATTCATGTGTGTTCTTTTTATAAACCACAACTAAAGTCATTGCATGTGTGTTCTTTTCCTAAACCACCACTAGAGTCATTGCATGTGTGTTATTTTACTAAACCACCACTAGTGTCATTGCATGTGTGTCCTTTTCATAAACCACAACTAGAGGCATTGCATGTTTGTTCTTTTCCTAAACCACCACTAGAGTCATTGCATGTGTGTTCTTTTCATAAACCACTTGGATCCACCAGTGTCATTGCATGTGTGTCCTTTTCATAAACGACAACTAGAGTCATAACATTTTGTTCTTTTCCTAAACCACCACTAGAGTCATTCCATGTATGTTCATTTCATAAACCACTTGGATCCACCAGTGTCATTGCATGTGTGTCCTTTTCATAAACCACATCTAGAGTCATTACATTTTGTTCTTTTCCGAAACCACCACTAGAGTCATTGCATGTGTGTTCTTTTCATAAACTACTTGGATCCACCAGTGTCATTGCATGTGTGTCCTTTTCATAATCCACAACTAGAGTCACTGTATGTTTGTTCTTTTCATAAACCACTTGGATCCACCAGAGTCATTGCATGTGTGTTCTTTTCATATACCACAACTAGAGTCATTGCATGTTTGTTCTTTTCATAAACCACATGGATCCACCAGTGTCATTCCATGTGTGTTCTTTTCATAAACCAATACTAGAGTCATTGCATGTGTGTTCTTTTCCTAGACCACCACTATTGTCATTGTATGTGTGTTATTTTACTAAACCACATGGATCCACCAGTGTCATTTGCATGTGTGTTCTTTTCATAAACCACCACCAGTGTCATTGCATGTGTGTTCCTTTCCTAAACCACCACTAGAGTCATTGCATGTGTGTTATTTTTATAAACCACGTGGATCCACTAGAGTCATTTGCATGCGTATTCTTTTCATAAACCACTTGGATCCACCAGTTTCATTGCATGTGTGTTCTTTCTCATAAACCAAAACTAGAGTTATTGCATCTGTGTTCTTTTCATAAACCACCACTAGATTCATTGCATGTGTGTTCTTTCCATAAACCACATGGATCCACCTGAGTCATCTGCATGCGTGTTCTTTTCATAAATCACCACCAGTGTCATTGCATGTGTGTTCCTTTCCTAAACTACATGGATCCACCAGTGTCATTGCATGTCATTGTATGTGTGTTATTTTACTAAACCACCACTAGTGTCATTGCATGTGTGTTATTTTACTAAACCACGTGGATCCACTAGTGTCATTGCATGTGTGTCCTTTTCATGAACCACCACTAGAGTCATTGCATGTTTGTTCTTTTCCTAAACCACCACTAGAGTCATTTCTTGTGTGTTGTTTTCATAAACCACTTGGATCGACCAGTGTCATTGCATGTGTTTGTTTTCATAAACCACAACTAGAGTCATTACATGTGTGTTCTTTTCCTAAACCACCACTAGTGTCATAGCTTATGTGTTATTTTACTAAACCACATGGATCCACCAGTGTCATTTGCATTTGTGTTCTTTTTATAAACCACCACCAGTGTCATTGCATGTGTGTTCCTTTCATAAAACAGATGGAACCACCAGTGTCATTGCATGTCACTGCATCTATGTTCTTTTCCTAAACCACCACTAGAGTCATTGCATGTGTGTTCTTTTCATAAACCACTTGGATCCACCAGTGTCATTGCATGTGTGTCGTTTTCATAAACCACAACTAGAGTCATTGCATGTTTGTTCTTTTCATAAACCGCTTGGATTCACTAGAGTTGTTGCAGGTGTGTTCTTTTCATAAACCATAACTAGAGTCATTGTATGTTTGTTTTTTTCATAAACCGCGTGCATCCACTAGTGTCATTGGATGTGTGTTCTTTTCATAAACCACTTGGATCCACCAGTGTCATAGCATGTGTGTTATTTTTCATAAACCAAAACTAGAGTCATTGCATGTGTGTTCTTTTCATAAACCACTTGGATCCACTAGTGTCATTGCATGTGTGTCCTTTTAATAAACCACAAATAGAGACATTGCATGTTTGTTCTTTTCATAAACCACTTGGATCCACCAGGCTCATTGCATGTATGTTATTTTACTAAACCACATGGATCCATGAGAGTCATTGCATGTGTGTTCCTTTCCCAAACCACATGGATCCACTAGAGTCATTTCATGTGTTTTTTTCCTAAACCACCAGAGTCATTGCATGTGTGTTCCTTTCCTAAACCACATGGATCCACTAATGTCATTGAATGATTTAGTGATAGTCATTGAATCTTAACCCTAGCATCCAATGGTGGCCATGGGATCGGGTCTTTTAGAAGCCTGGAGCGGTTGCAGGTTAGTTCTGCGTCCCAATTGTTAGGCGCCGTTGGATCATGGTGCGTGGACGATAAGCATGTCCTTTGTCAGGGCGATCCAGAAGAAGTCTGTTATGTGAACTAATTGGAAGTGGCAACCACGGCTAGGCCTATGTCCTTGCCCTTATCCCCTTATCCTCGGGGTCGAAGCTCAGATCGCGTTCCTTCATCACCATGGAGAGGGAGAGGCCCAAACTCAGCTTGCACGAGGCTCAGATGTTCACCCACTATGACATACTCGCGCCGCTGCTCGCAAGGCTTTCGGCAGGCTTCGAGCTCAGCTACGTCGGGTGCCTATTGCGCCGCTCTTGCGTGACAATGCGCTGGCGAGGCAGATCAATGAGCACCACCACCAGCTGCCGGAGTGGAAGAGGGCAGTGGGCCGGTACTTGCACACAAGCGCGTACTAGCCAAAGCTATTCAAGAAGGTGCAAAGGAGTTGATTAATCTGTGCGGAACCCACCGGCGGGATATTCACCCGGATCTATGCAATCTCGAAGGGAGGCAGCACTTCTGGCAGTGCCTGGGCATACGACCTCCACCGTTATCGAGGCGGCTTCCGTGAAGAATCCATGATGGAGCTAGACATCTACGCGGACAACGTCATCGATGATGGAGCCAGCGGAAGCATCATAGTCGACCAAGGCCACTTAAGCCAAATTTAAATCTATGTATGATAGATTAATGTGCTCTTTGGATTAGGGTCACTTGAGTCATAGTCGATTAGCGTCATAATCTATATATATTGGCCATGTTTTAGGTGTTTTTGTCTTTGAAACTAATCGAAAGTCATACGGTCATAAACATAAAGTTCGCGTGTTCCTAGCATATCGGATGGGACAACACGCTTACTCTTCTCCCAGCACTTGATGGCACAGCCATAATTTGGTGTGCGCTAGATGAGAAGGGGACGAGCGTGTTCTAATAGTGTCTGTGGGACCCCCGGATTAATCCTCCGAGAATCACTGTTATGCATACAACCACGATCCCATGATCAGTTAGTCGTGGCACATAACCGACAAGTATCAAAGTAAACATCCAAAACATAACAAATACATGACATACCTTATTTGCCAGTATGGCTATATCGATCAACATCAGCGGAACTTCATTAAGCGTAGAGCCCGAGCCATGCCTTAACCTACAGGCAACTGACTGGGAGAACGTCCTAGCTCGCAAAGTCGTCAACATCACCTTCTTCTTGATATATGACCAAGTAAATAGCCAGGGACAATGCCAGTGAGTACTTTGAATGTACTCGCAAACCACCTTAAGATAATAGTAATAACAAGAGGTTATGCATTATGGTTGTGGTAGTAGGAGGGCTCCAAGAGAGGTTCTTTTCTCAATTATTTTCTCTTGTAGATATAGCATCTACATATCTTTGTTGAAAACCTTTGTAAAAATTTTGGAAACCTTTTTGAAAAGCTTTGGAAAACATCAGGACTGGGTCACCCATTTGTTCCCGTCTTCAGGTCGTCCCACGACCAAACTCCTTTCTCCTCCTTCTGACCATCCCATGGTCAAAATCTTTCTTCTTTACGACCATCCCATAGTCAAAACATTTCCAAGGCCATTTTTTCCTGAAATCCTTTTTGAAAACAAAACAAGCACCTCTCTACAACAACCTTCCCGACCGTCCATGACCGCGGACACGGCTATTTGAATAGATTTACACTCTGCAGAGGTTGCACACTTTACCCACACCATCCGGGTACACTACCCTGATCTACACCGATCGTTGGTTGAGTAACCGATCAAGACTCTCCGGATGCCCACTCCAATAGAAGTGCCTACCCTATGAGTGTTGTTCCCCTCAACACCGGGACGTCGGGTACTGAGGACCAACCGCAGTGCTTTTTCCACTGCACGAGTGTGCGCTTTCAATGGGGGGCTCATAGTAACGTGTGGAGGCTCACATGCCCTTCGTTTTTTCTCAAGGTCGATGTCCCACATGGACCCGTATGTGAGAAGGCCCACCCTCCAAGGATTTTTATCCCCTGTAGTTGTTGCGAGGCAGCTTATACCAGAATAGAAAAACATCAAATCCAGCCCTGTCCCATTCCAGAGTAATGTGGTTGCACAGGGTTAATTGTTCTAGCAAAACTGCAAAGAACCGGGTGTGTTTTCGTAAACCTTTTTCCTCCATCTTTCCTTTAGCATTTTGTAAAACAAAACCTTTTTCTTTCTCAACATCTCTTGGGAGGTCCCACCTCACTAAGGTTGTATCATAAAACATTTGGTAAAACTTTGTCGGGGTCTTCCCATCCCATAGCTTTGCTTTGGCTAAATCGGGGTCTCCAAAGGGTATGGTGTAATACACCATCTACCACACTAGGGACAAGTAGGTGTCATCAAGGGGGTTGTACTTAGTAGTACAAAAGTGTAATAGTTCGGAGGAGCCAAACCACTACGATATATACATCAACATATAGTAAACAATGCAGTTTTAATAAACAGTAGATAAAACATGCATAAATAAAACAATAGGATAGGGCTTATGAGCAAGAAGGTGGCTTGCCTGATGATCAGCAATATGGCAATATGTCCCCGGACTTCTTCTTTAGATAACCCAGAATACGAATACCAATAATAAATACCACTTCTTCTGCTCTCCGATTTCATCGCAACTATCGTCGTCCCGACAGCACATGCAAGCAAACCAAGCCACAATCAGCACAAGGAATACAAGCACCAATACATACAACAAACAATGAACAATACAAGTTCACAAATCAGTAGTGGTGTTGAGAAAATGGATTAGAAGGATTGGGAGCATGTGTTGGAACATTTGAAGGAAACCATATGGGTTTCATAGTCTAGAAACTAGGGATGAGAGGGTTTTGGACCAAAGACTTATTCTATAAGGTACCATTGTAAAAACATGATACCAACAGATAGATATTGATAAAATGAAACGAACAAAAGTGGTTTCACTATTTTATCATTTACCAAAGATTTATAGTGATTTTTATAGTGAATAAGACTCTAGTTTTAGGAAATAATTCATCAGAAAAGTTCTGGAGCTCCAAAAATTATTTCCTTGGATGGTTTGGTAAGGACTGATGTACTTGTTCACTGAGAGTTGGAATCATGTCAAGATAATTACCAAAATGCCCTCAGGAAATTCCCAAAGGCAGTTCTGTAGACAACTTGTCTTTTTCACCAGATTAAATCTACAAAATCTTGGTAGGTATTTTGGATACCTTTCTGTAGGAATTGGATTCACTTTGTTTGGTGTTTCAGAGCTACTGAGGTGATTTTATTAGTGAATTAACTAGGCACATAGCAGGTTAATTCATGATAAATCCACAGGAGCTTAGAAATTATGGACTCCTGGTGTTTGATAGATAGTAGTATGCATGTGTTCTGAGAGTTGGAATCAGGTCAAAATAATTATTGGTTTGGCCTAGGGAAATTTCTAAATTCAGATTGTGACTGTTTTTTAATTTTTACTAGGGGCAATATAGGAATCCATTTTAGGTGGGGCCAGGAGGACATGAAAGGGATAACTCTTACCCTTCAGAAACAAAAGGTTTCGACACAATTAGAGTTATAAAACTTACAGAAAATTTTAATAGTGGAAAAGATACATCTGGGTAAAGGATTTACTATAAATAATCTGGACATTATTTGTGTCAACCAAGGATACTGCATGTTTACGAAAACATTCATAAACATTGTAAATTTTTGATCTGGGCATTTGGAAGAATTTTCTATTTTCAAACAAATTTAATCCAAACAGGGAAACTGCTGATCTGGTGGAAAATATTAAAAAGGGAAATGGGGTGTGCTCGTTTTCCAGGGGGAAAACGGGCCACTGGGAGGAATCGGCCCACCAGGCACTGGCTAGCACGGGAGCCCCATTTGAACGGCTGAACGGGTATTGAGTGAGGAGGGCCGTTCGATCAAGTGAGGATCAACGACCCCAGCTCTTTGTCCTCCTTAGGACCGACGGCGGATAGAGGAAACCCTAGGCGCGTCGGGCGGCGATGGGGGAGCTCACCTGGGGGCTCGCTGGTGACCATGGGGTGGCGAGGACGATGCGGTCGACGACGGCGATCCCGGAGAGGGGTGGCACGACCGGGTTTGGTGCTGGGATGGGCATGCGCGACGCAGCACCCGGGAATCCTTCGAGAGCTTGCCGGAGAGGCTTCTAGGGGCCGTCCTGAGCAGCGAAAACAAAGAGGATTAGAAGCAGCAGGGACAGGGGGTCTCACACAATGACATGCAAAGGAAGAGAGGGGAGGAGGAGGGAGCTTAGCTCGTTTTCAAGGAGAGGCCGAGAGCTCTTTCTCTCCTTCTCTCGGGCAGGACAAGGTAGGGGAGAGGGTGGGGAGCTCTAGGGTGGTAAGTGGGAGCGAGAGGAGTGGAATGAGGGGCAGGGGGAGGCGCAGGGTGGCCTCTGGCCTTTAAACAAAAGGGTGAGGCTCATGGTGGACTTGTCCCATGGAGAGGTATGGAGGGAGGTGGAAACTAGAGGGGAGGATGTTGTGGGCATGGAGAGTGGTTTCTGGTGGTGTGCAGAGGGAAAAGGGAGGAAGGGTTGCTACTGTGGCAAGAGCCTTTGGCAATAGGTGGTTGTCCCACTCCAATTCTCTACCTCCAAACACTAGAGGACAAGGGAGAGGGGTTTCTACAGTAGCTTAGTGATAGTGCACACGACCAGGACTGACAGGTGGTGCTGTGGAGGCTTGTTGGAGAAGATTGGATGGGGTTTGATTTGGTTTTTGGGTACTAAAAGCTTAATGTCCAAATCAGCCATAAAGGATGATCAAGTGGTATGTCTTGATTTTTGATCTTGACCAGCTGAGATAAGGGAGCTGGTAGATGGGTAGGGTTAAGATGCATCTCTGAGATTTATTTGGGATTTTTCAAAGAATTCTAGATGCACTTTGTATCAATTATTCAAAAACTGCAGAAGTGAAGTATTGAAGCTCATTTGATATTTTTACATTGAACCTTGTTGGATTTTGATGTGAGTTGGTCCCAAATGTCAAACACACTTAGGGTAATTTTCCCAAGATTTATTGAGGATTAAAAGTATTTAACACTATTATTATTCCATTTCTGCCATTTGAGAAAATAGGCAAAAAGAGATAGTAAAACCCTTCAAAAATATTGATTATTGAAGTGGGAGGTTAGGGTATGATTTATGGATCTCTGTTGAGCCGAAAGTTGGGGAAGTGCTTTTGCAAAATACAAAGTTTCCATTGGGAAAGGAGTTTTGAAGCTTTTGTTTATTAAAGAGAGTAATTAGATTTGGAGCCATAATAATTATGGATAATATTTGATAAATCTTTATGATCAAGGTATATGATGTAGACAAGGTGTAGCAAGCATGTGCAACCTTGGGAATTGGAAATCCAACTTGAATTAGGTGGAAAACAAGGAGTTGTGCATCTAGGGTGATGTTATTTTTATACCACCAAAACCTTATTGGATCTTGGAGCTCAGAGCTCACCTTGATGCAAGGGATAGATGGATAGCTAGACCAAGTCATATAGATGATCAGGGCCGAGGGAGTTCGGATTGGTTACATTTGAGGTGGTCTGGAAGTGATGGCAAACTTTGTTGAAAATAAGCCTGCTATATCAGATGAGTCATGATGCCTTATAAACCATGTGGGTTCAAGAAGCACAAAGATCCACTTGGAACAAGTGAAGTAGATATTGATAGACCTATATTAGTAGCACACAACCATGCAAATAGTTGGTCCATAGAAGGTTGGATGATGGTGTGAGCTTCTGTCAAAGAATGCATGTTGACTAGATTTGCAGGAATAGTTATTTTCTTTCCTACAAAACCATCAAGAACAAGTGGGTTGGAGGATGATCTAACCAAGGGAAAGATTGGGCCTTGGTAGTCCTAAGGTTGGTTAACAAGATGGTTCAAGGGCATTTCCAAAAATGCACATGGTTTGAGAAAGGAAGGCATTGAACAAAAAGGTGAGGTTGTAAGAATTTCTAGACTAAGTCAAATTTGGCAGTTTTCAGGATTTTGACTAGAGTATGAGAGGGGATGTTTTTGAGGGGTTTAAAGGTACCAAAACATCATCAAGTGGATGATATTGAAGTGCAGAGGCAGCAGAAGGGATCCATGCTTGATATTGGTCTCCATTGACTTGGAAGCTTCTAGAATGGATCACTTCAGAATTGATCTGGTTAAGGGTTTTAGATGATCCCCTAGTAACTAGAGATCAGATCCACCTTGTATTATTGCTTAGGGTTTGGGGATTTTAAGGTTTCTTGATCCTAGGGGATGAGCACCTAGGGTAGCTCATACTACCTCTAAGCAATTAAGTCAGACAGTAGATCAAGGCAACTCATCTTATAAACTAAGAAAATCCACTACGGGGGTTACCATCAAGCCTAGCTTGAGGTAAGGTTGGGGCATTTTGAAGAGGTTGGAGTTTGAATAGGGTAAGAGTCCTTGGTATCCCTACCAATAGTAGAATTCAAAGGTTTTATACAAGGTTTTGGAAATCTTAGAGGTAAGAGTAGTTGAAGTTCTGTCTTGAAAACATAGGGAGATTATAGTATGTAGCTCTCCATAGTTTGATCAATAGAAGCTACTAAAATAGTTGCTTTGCAAAGGCTTCTTGGCTCAGGTTTTGAAATGCCAGAACATTTGAGAATATCTAAAATGAGCCAGGACAGTTTTGTTAAATAGCTTTTATACACTGATGTTGAGGTAAGGAGTATATCATATAATACACCTTTAGATGCATAAGCATATCCAAACAACAAGCAAACACTTCAGCATTAAACAAGAAAAAGTTTTTGTTCCCCCTGATTTTTGCATTCTGGACAACAAATCAGGGTTGCTGAAATTGGGATGTTACAGACCTTTCCCCCTTAAAAGAATCTCGTCCCAAAATTCAGGAGAGTAGGGTTAGGGGATGTTGAGCCGGGTTGATACTAGGTGTCTTATGCCTACTATCTTATGGACTCCGTCTTTGAAGGTGACTACTCTGTCGATGAAGTTGAGTTTCAGTCGCCCGGGATGCACGGAGAGTTGAGTAGAGTCTAGACTTGATTGCGAGGGATGACCTTCTCTTCTTTCCTGATTCATAATCTCGGGGCTTAGGCTGGGTAGACTATCGGGATTCTAAACTTCACGGAGTACTCGTCGGAGGATAGAATCTACAGCTGGGTGTACATCTCTCTAAGGATTCACAGCTCTTCCTTAGGGACGTAGTGTATCCTATTTAACGATTTTAGGGTCGGGACTCCTGAGTTTGCTTCGGCGAAGGTTTACCCTATTTTTGTTGGAAAGACACGGTCTTTCCCTCTTAGGATTAAACTGGGGTAGATTGGAGAGTTGACATAGTCCTTCCTTCTTGTAGTCGTAGATTGATGCTTTGAAGACTGTCATCACTCTTTCTCCTAGAGTTGGAATCTTCCGATGACGTCCGCGAAGGTAGGTCCTACGGGGCTTATATACTACGATTATTCGTACTTAGTCTATTGGAACCGTTGGAGTCTCACGTCCTCTAAGCAATTGGATCTGAGCGGTTAGCGATCCTATGGTCCTTCGGATAGGTTTTCAGCTGACATAGCCGAGGCTTCATAGAATCTTTATTTAGTTTCTCCTCTGATGACTCGCGAGTTGCTATTTAGTGAAAAGGCATCGGATCTAGAGATCTTTTCCGGTAGACAATCTTCGGGATTTGAGTAGGAAAGGAGAAGTCTTTTCCACCCTAGAGCTTCACTAAGGTTCTTTGAGAAGGGTGTGGATCCTCTGTATGGGAGTACTGGCACGATGCTAGGGGAAGGCTGCATTTTCCCTGGGTCTTGAGTTGAGGTCTTCGAGTGACGTTCTATTGCATAACCTTGTTAGGGTGGGTTCCTAATGAAACCTTAGGGAGTTAGCTCAGGGTAAGTTAGCGATTTACGACTTATCCTTATAGCCTTCAGTCGAGGTAGGCAAGCTATCTTCGGAGAAACGTCTTCACTTGAATTCCTTGTGTTGTTTTTGCTCGATGGCGGAGGGAACTCGTTGTCTTCATGCAGTCTTGTCTTCAGGATTTTGGAGTAATCTAGCTTTCGAGTGAGGAACTTATCATTGTTTGGCAAGGTCGACTAGAATAGTTAGTCTCTTGAGGGGGGGTCGGAAGCTCTAATATACCGAAGGTTGGTGGAGTTAGATCTTTACTTGTTGGCTTAGTTAGTAGGTCCTGTGGTTTCTTGTGGGTCGTGAGGATCCTCTGGTGGTAGACCTCCGGCTTCAACGTGATTCTTGCTATAATATATCGAGGAATAAGGGAGTGTGGTGCTATTGACGAGTCTTGCAAGGTGAGTTTGACGAGGTATGCCGTCCTGCTGAGGTGAAATCATCGAGTTGATTTTGACTTGATGATGTCGAGCTCCTAGTTCTTCCGATGCTTTTCCTCTCATATACTCTCGAGGTTAGTCCGGGTCTCATTACAGACATCTAACACAGGGGTTTCCTGAGTTACTATATGGGTTATCGCTCCTCGAGTCACATTTTTAAGGAGGTCAAAGAAAACCAGAGCATACAAACAAGGCGAACAAAGCGAGGGGATCACAATGTCCTCGGCAAACAACACACATCAAGCGA
The DNA here is from genome assembly GCA_023614405.1 of Avena insularis. Lineage (NCBI taxonomy): Eukaryota > Viridiplantae > Streptophyta > Magnoliopsida > Poales > Poaceae > Avena > Avena insularis. The sequence continues at coordinate 252,510,790 of CM042696.1, forward strand.
CACAGGATGCACTCAGGCAGGCAAACACGGTCAATGCTAGGGACCAAGGAGTTAACTACTCACGATGTAGGGGAATCCTATTCTTAGGACTATTCACCCTAGATATCGTCTTTCTTCAGGGCGGAGTCACTATCTTGCAGATGAAGCCTTCATCGTATCTTGGACACTTCTTGATAGTGCAACACTTGATGTCTTCTAATTATTGGGAATTCCGCTGGTAGAGCGATATTGTAGTCTCCTTGTGTTTGCTGGTAGTTGCTTGTCTTTATCTTGTTCTCAATGTCTTCATCGGGTTCTAGATCCTTGTTATTTAAAATCTGTAGGTTTGAAGTTTGGACGAGAGTTAGAGTAAACCCTTTTAGAAAGCATTTACTTAGAGTAAGAGAAGAAGTAGAACTTTTTGAAACTCATTGAGAAAATAGTTTTCGAAAGCCGGGTTTTTCAAAGTAAGGTTCCTGTCAAAGGACCATTCTACCTAAGGTTCTCCTACAGTCAGGATGGCTCTGATACCAAGTCTGTGGGCCCCCCGGATTAATCCTCCGAGAATCCCTGTTATGCATACAGCCACGATCCCATGATCAGTTAGGCGTGGCACATAACCGACAAGTATCAAAGTAAACATCCAAAACATAACGAATACATGTCATACCTTATTTTCCAGTATGGATACATCGGTCAACATCAGCGGAACTTCATTAAGCGTAGAGCCCGAGCCATGCCTTAACCTACAGGCAACTGACTGGGAGAACGTCCTAGCTCGCAAAGTCCTCAACGTCACCTTCTTCTTGATATCTGACCAAGTTAATAGCCAGGGACAATGCCAGTGAGTACTTTGAATGTACTCGCAAACCACCTTAAGATAATAGTAATAACAAGAGGATATGCATTATAGCTGTGGTAGTAGGAGGGCTCCAAGAGAGGTTCTTTTCTCAATTAGTTTCTCTTGTAGATGTAGCATCTACATATCTTTGTTGAAAACCTTTGTAAACATTTTGGAAACCTTTTTGAAAAGTTTTGGAAAACATTAGGACTGGGTCACCCATTTGTTCCCGTCTTCAGGTCGTCCCATGACCAAACTCCTTTCTCCTCCTTCCGACCATCCCATGGTCAAAACCTTTCTTTTTTACGACCATCCCATGGTCAAAACATTTCGAAAGCCATTTTTTCCCGAAATCCTTTTTGAAAACAAAACCAGCACCGCTCTATAGCAACCTTCCCAACCGTCCATGACCGCGGACACGGCTATTCGAATAGATTTACAGTCTGCAGAGGTTGCATAGTTTACCCACACCATCCGGGTACACTACCCAGATTTACACCGATCGTGGGTCGAGTAACCGATCAAGACTCTCTGGATGCCCACTCCAATATAAGTGCCTACCCTATGAGTGTTGTTCCCCTCAACACCGGGACGTCGGGTACCGAGGACCAACCGGAGCGCTTTTCCACTGCACGAGTGTGCCCTTTCAATGAGGGTCTCATAGTAACGCGTGGAGGCTTGCAGGCCCTTTGTTCCTTCTCCAGGTCGATGTCCCACATGGACCCTTATGTGAGAAGGCCCACCCTCCAAGGATTTTTATCCCCTGTAGTTGTGTTGGGGGGATACCCCCGGGTAGGGTCACACCGGGGTATAAAGGCCGAGTTAGCCGAGGTACGGCAAGGTCAAAGCGAATGTTGGCCGGGTCACCTCAAGGCAGGCCGAATCTCGAGATAACCCGGACCAGGGGATGTCCACCTAACTGGGTCTCGACCGACTTAAGCCGTAAGTCGGATAGATGAATCTAACTTGTATGCAGTAACAGGTGTGGCCGGATCAACTACGATCCGGGTCATATCAAGCTTCTAGGAGAAGGAAGGTATCTCGCTGGTTAAAGGTAACCCTGGTACGCACAGCATGAGCAAAGTGGACAGAGGAAGGACCACCGAGGCGTGGCCGACAAAGGTGACGACGCCAGTGTCGGCTGACGCGGGCGCCATAGAGGCTCACGTAGCCTCTGCATGGATGACGCGGGGGAAAAGCGACCCGGTCGGCTTACTATTTTGGGAGGAGGCATATTCCCTGGAATATGCCTCCACGTATTCCCTAATTGGAGACCTAGCCACCCCTATATAAGGAGGGCTAGGGCCTCTGTAGAAGGGGTTGATCTCTATTGGCTAGATTTTACTTGGTTCCTGAGGGCTAGCTAGTGGTGAGAGTAAGAGAGCTCCTTGTTCCTCCTCTCTCCAATACAACTCGAGGAGTACTTGTAAACCTTGGAAGTGAATTGAATACAAAGCTATTGTGTGTGAAATCACCACACTATCCCTCCCTGGATTCCCCTAGTGCATTTAGTCCCCACCTTTAGCCTATCCATGGCATCTTCCATGACACCACCACGACAGTTGGCGCCCACCGTGGGACTAGCGGTGCTAGCAGGGGTCAAGATCCGAACGGGAAACCTCATCGGCACCGGCGAACGCATCGTCTCCGGGCTCGTTCAGTGTTGTGGAGCGCTGGACTTTGTCGGCGACAACGCTGGCTGCTTCGGCAAGCGCCCTCTTCCGTGCAACAGCCTCTTCGTCAAGATCAGCGTGCACAAGGTCTACGTTGGTGTCGATGTGTCATGTGTTCATCCGCGGCTCGTCGTCGAGGCGGGCGAGCCACCCCTTAGCGTGGTCCACGGGGCGCGTATCACTCGCTCCCCGGACCGTGCTGAGGTGATGATGACTGCGCCTGGCGCAGACGCAATCAAGGATCCAACACCAGATCCGGAGGTAACGCCTAAGGCATCGAGGAAAGGTAGAGGTCCTCCACTAGAGAGGCTAGAGAATGTGCTGCGGGAAGTGATGGATAGCTTGGCAAACCCGGTAGCAGCAGTGGTAGATCCGGCTCAGGCACAGGCCGAGCTAGAGGAAACTAGGCAAAAAATTCTAGAGGGAGCGAAAAAGATAGCCGTGGCTCAGCAGTCGTTGAACATGATGCTGCGTGAGAACGCAAAGGCAAATAAGGTAGATGCCGTAAAAGTGAATGGGAGAAATCTCATTAGTGAAATGAACAAAGAGGGTGATACTAGGATTGAGGAGTCTGAGAACTGTCTATCCATGGGGCTACCGAAGTATAGTACCCCGGCGAAAAACCTTAGAGCAGCGGATGCAACTGCGTACGAGTTAGAGGGTCTAACGGGTGAAGCCCATCAGAGACAGCAAGATAGGGTCAATGAGTTGGTTTGGATCGCGAACAGGCAAAATGAGGAATTACTCAGAGCTAACCCGGAGAGAGCTAGGGCCTCCAAGATCATTCATTCGGCGGTGGGCAACCCGGAGAAATCCGCTGGAGCCGCATCGCCTCCTCATGGTGGTCCTAGGAGAGAAGAGGTAGTGACCTCGGCCAGGAGGAACAAACAGATCGTCCCGTATGACACGACAAGGGAAGGGAAAGGAAAAGAAGTACAAAGAAATGACGATCGACGAAGTGTGAGCCGAGGTGAAGCTAGCCGAGGTAACCGCGACCAAGGCAATGCCGGTCAAGGAAACGCTGTAAATGGTAATGCCGGACAGCGCAACTTGGCAGGACAAACGCAAGAGGTATGCAACAAAGAGGTGGTCCACGAGAGCAAGACCGGTATAACGATGGAGATTCGGAAATAGTGAACGCAGGATACCCAAGGCCGGACTATCGTGTGATAGGGTGAAGATTGGGAAGCAGGGATTTGATGCCTGATGATGCCAGATTGAAACTGGATCGACTGTATAGGTCGGAACAGATTGAATGTCAAGGTCCCATGCGTCCTGCGTGTTTTGGGCCCCGGATCATGAAGGAGCCTCCAGTACCTAACTTCCAGTTACCTAGAGGAACAAAGACGTATGACGGCAGTACTAAGCCAGAGGATTGGTTGATAAACTATGCTATGACTGTGAAAATTGCTACAGGCAACTTGAGATGGGCTGTGAGTGTTGGGGTTCGTAGCATGGAAAACAAAAATTTTCTATCGCATACAAACAAACAAGCCAAGATCTATCTACTAGATTGTAGCAACGAGTCGATAGTGGAACTCACCCTCGAAGATTCCAAAGCGGTTAACGAGAGCAGATTCTCGTGGGTGATGTAGTCGTACTCTTTCCGATCTCAAGATCGCGTAGACGATCCTTCCGGCGCCACGTTCCAGCAGCGCTCCCGCAGTCGGTCACACGTTCGGTACTCGACGAAGACCTTCCTCTCCCTTGTTCCAGCAGGCAGCGGAGGTTGTAGCACTCTCCTCGTGATTCCAAGACAACTGGCGTGGTGGGAGGTAGAGGGAGATCCTGCAGGCTTCGCTTAAGCCGGTGCGAGTATGGTGGAGCTTATGAGAGAGGCTATTAGTGGTCTAGTAATTAGACACACCAATTAGAAGGCTCTAAACCAATTAGAAGGCTCTAAACCGAAATAGCTCTAAACCGGGGTTTAGGTCTAGGGTTTAGATTAGAGGATAGGAACTTGTGTGTATGTGGAGGGGAGCCCTGCCCCTCCATATATAGGTGGGAGGGGGCTGGCGCGCCAGGGGAAGGGAGTGGAGTCCCTCCCCAACTCGGCATTGGAGTTGGCCGCCGGTTGGAGGAGGTCTCCCTCCCCAACTCGGTTTCATACTCCTCCTCTTTTCCCACTTCCCAAAATTGCCGTTTGACTTTCAAACTAGCCGTTTGACTTTTCAATTTAGGATTTAAATAAACCCTTTATTTTGGACAGCGAGAACACTTAGTACATGATGCAATCATTCCAACTTACAATGACACATTCATGTACCCTTCCCCTTCCGGAGTTCCGGACATTCCGGGACCTTCTAGAATGTTCCCGATGAAAACACCGGAATCATTCCCCAACTCCGAAATGGGACTTTCCTTATATGAATCTTATTCTCCGGACCATTCCGGATCACCTCGTGATATCCCGGATCCCATCCGAGACTCCGAACAACATTCGGTCTCTTTCTCATAATACCATAACTACTCAAACAACGTCGAATCCTTAAGTGTGTCTCCCTACGGTTCGTGAATTATGCGGACATGATCGAGACACTTCTCCGAACAATAACCAATAGAGGAATCTGGAAATTCATATGGCTCCCACATATTTCTACGATTACTTTGCGATCGAATGAACCACTTACATACGATACCAATTTCCCTTTGTCTCACGATATGTTACTTATCCGAAGTTATGATCGTCGGTATCTCTGCATACCTAGTTCAACCTCGTTACTGATAAGTACTCTTTTCTCGTTCCCGTGATATGTGATCCCTTGTGACCAAGTCACATGCTTGCAAGCTAATTGGATGACATTTCACCGAGAGGGCCCAGAGAATATCTATCCGTCATGTGGATGGACAAATCCCACTCTTGATCCATGTGTTTCAACCAATACTTTCCGAACACTCAATGCCACCTTTATAGCCACCCATTACGGTGTGGTGTTTGATGACATCAAAGCATCCATCCAGAAAGGTGATATGCATGATCTCATGGTCGAAGGAATTAGGTTACTATGTATCAGAAAGCATATAGCAATTGAACTATTGATATGACTTGATCTTTATGCTACGCTTATCTATAGGAGTATGTCCATCACATCATTCTCCTAATGATATGACCCTGTTGTTAATAACATCTCTATGTTCATGATCAGGAAACAATGATCATATATTAACCAACAAGCTAGTTTAACAAGAGGCTTTACTAGGGACTCTTATTTTAGTTTACAAATCACACAAGTATTAATGGTTTCCTTGTTAATACTATTATAGCATGAATGTAAACATTTATCATAAGTATGAAGATATGATAATAACCTACTTTATTATTGCCTCTTGGGCATATCTCCAGTCTCCCACTTGCACTAGAGTCAATAATCTAGTTTCAAACCTTTGTGTTTTCAACACCTATGGCTTTCCGGTGTTGTATGTACACGATTGCTAGTGGTTAACTGATCTCCGGATCTGACACTTCCAGGTCCGTGTGTAATTGCATGTCTTTGCGTCTCTACGCATCACTCATTCTCTAATGAGATGGCTTTGTATAAATTTGGTCTTTCGGTGTGACCTTTAGTTCTTTGGGGTTAAAACATGTTGATAATATTGTCGCACAATATATCTTCATAGTATTATCCCGCTGTGAACTACACCTAGTTTGATAACAAACTACTTGACACAAATGCCCTCTTTTGCTGCTATAATAGCAGTCATATACTTAGCCTTTTGTTGTAGTATCTGTCACAATGTCTTAATTTTGGAACTCATCCAAATCCATTATGGAACTCACTTTCCATTATATTGTGCCACCCTTAATTTAGATTGATATAAACTTAATTTGTACTTTGTGACAAAACTAGTATCAATGTAGTACTTTTACAATGAACTAACCATCTATTTGTCACTTCTACAAATAATATACTCTTAGTTCTTCCAAAAGATCATAAGAATATCCTTACTATCGTCCAATGATCATCTTATGAATCATTCTGGTATATGCTCATAATATTTATAGCATAGGACATATCTGGATTTGTACATATCACAGTATGATTGATATAAATACTCTTTGTGATTTCATACATCAAGTATCAATCTATACTTGAATCTTTGTTTCACTTACCAAGTGCCAATACACTTGAATATATCATCAACATTGAACTCTTTCAATCCTTTCTGCAACAAGAACCTTTCTTGTAGTTTCTATATTGAATTCATTCAATATCTCGTCTATGTACGGCACAACCATATTAGCGTCTATTGATGCCAAATATTTGGGTTTTGCCTAAGTCTTTCATCGGGATGAAATTCTTAATATGTGTTAATAAAAGATACATTATTTCCAATCAACAATATGTCTTCCACATAATGTATTAGAAACATGTCTTAGCGCTCCCACTTAATTTCTTGCAAATGCAAGCATCTTCATTGTCTCCGATGAAATTAAACTCTTTTAACAGTTTCATCATAGTGAAGATTCCAACTCCGCTATGCTTACTTCAACCATTGAAGTTTGCATATGCTTTTAGCATCCTTTGAATTAACAAAACCCTTTGGACCGTGTCATGCACACGTCCTAGGTAACCATTCTATCAGAAGAACTTGTTTTGTTTATTCTACTACCACATAACAAATTATATGTAGTGGTTGCTACATTAATCCGTCTAGACTAAAAATCGCTATGAAAGATCAAATCTTGTCATATACAACCTTTGAACATTGTTGTGAACTCTTTCCCAACATGTCGACTATTTCATAGATGTGAAACATCCATGTCTACTTCTTTATAGATCCAAACACAACTGCAAGGTCTTACACCTTTTTCGAGGGTCCTTCAAGTTCAAAACTTGATTTCTCGTGTATGGAACTATCACGGATTATATGGCTTCAAGCCATTTGACGGAGTCAGGGCCCATCATCGCTTCTTTGCATGTAGTAGGTTCATTATTCTCAAATAATGATTCAACCCTCAAATCTTGGTATTTGATTGTTCATCCGACCTACTTGTTTCAATAGAAACTTAGACCTCCGTGACCACAACCTTTGAGGCACGTGAGCCATGAGCATTGTTGCTGCCTCCGGAACACTTTTCGGTGCTGCGCAACTCTGCACATATAGCTAAGGTTCCATTAACCTTATCAAAGTTCTATCGTCCTCCCACTTAACTTTTCACGAAAAATTCCTTCTCAAAGAAACTTGACGTTCTAAGCGACAAACACTTTTGTCTTCGGTGTTTATGGAGGAATACTTAACATTTATACAAAGACAGGTTCATCCGACTTTGGTTGCATACATCTTTCTTATGCATAGCATACCAATGTTTAAGAAAGGACTACTTGGGTTTTATCCCAAACCATAACCTTATATGGTGTCATTTCAGCGGATTATGATGGAGCTCTTTTAGTGGAAAACGGTAGTCTCTAAAGGTTTTAATCTTTAAAATATAATAGCAGTTTTATGAATTATACCTTCGATCTTACCATGTCAAACAAGGTTTTAATTACATATCTCGAACACTCCATACTCTTATGGTGTTTCGGGAAATGCAAATCCACAGAACGATTCCTTAAATCTTAGGTATTATGCTAAACTTGTAATTCAAATATCTTCCTTTATGATCTTATCATAAACTATTCATATTCTTGTTACAATGATTTTGCACTTCATCTTGAAATTCTTTTGAACTTTTCAAATATTTCATACTTCATCCTTATTAAGTAAATATTCATATATTCACTCAAATTTTCGGAGAAAGCATATGAAGTTGAAATCCATCGCTCTTGACTACACATAATGGATTTCGTACAACAATATGTACAAGTTCCAACAAGCTAGTCCATCGTTCCCTTTTGGCCTATGAACGAAGTTTTAATTATCTTTAGGAAAGTTTCACAAACGTCATTTGATCAAAAATCAAAAGACTCCAAAATTCCATCCACATGGAGTTTCTTCATGTTTTCTTTCCAATATAATTTAAACGGCGATGTCACTTCCTAAGTGATCTTTCAATCAATTTGTCTTTCGACAATTTTAGCACTAGTTTTATGGATGTGATTTCTCCAACGAGATTTGTGAATCATCCATCTTTTATGGATTACGGCAATTATTTGAACAACCCTTTTGTTCTCATAATACCTGATAAAACAAATCTTGAAGGCAAGCTTTGATGTTTTAACGAGCAACACAATAACCCTTTATTTGTTTTCGATGAACATCATCACATATTCTTTTGCCAGTTACTTAGGCCATTGTAGTTCATGAATTGTGTTGTTTTGTATGACGATTCATACCAACAAATTCAGTATCAAATACTTAAGAACCACATTGTTTAATAAGCAAAGAATATAGCCATAACACGTATATCATCTATATACTTAAACTGAACAATTCTAGTCTTTTCTTTTCTGCCATATACTTATGAGATTCTCTTTCAGTATCTCCTTTTCTGTTTGAAAGAATCTATCAACATCAATAGTGGAGTCATACATATGACACATAGTCCAAAGCATGTATAGTTAAATACCAATGTCTTTGAACTTGCACTTTGAAGTAGATCACCATTATCAAATATTTGGTGTTCTTTCAAATTCCTTTCTTTAGTAATCTCTTGGTGTAGTAAACATTTTACCTACATCAAATATTCACCCTCATCATGGACTTATCCATGATCTAGCTACTTTTAGCTTGTAACGGTGAATCGCGAGTATAATGTTGCTCTCCAAAACCTTTTGGAAGATTAGGACAACTAGTGTCTCCAACCTTTTGCAAATTCTCATCAAACATGAGAACATGACTTTGCCATATTATACTCTATCATGTTGTAACCAAAACTTCGTTTCAGATATCACAATATCTTCCACACATCATGGTTTCTGAAACAACTCTTTCAGATCCTAGATAACCTTGATATTAAGATAATCTTTTGAATATCAAGAATTATGGAGACAAACATGATACTCATATACTAACACTTTGGAATTGTCACTCTTGTTTTAATACCAATTATTAAACTTCATGGAGTAACGGAACTTCTTGAAAGTTTGCAATAGGACTTTTAAACTTTAGATTAACACTTCAAAACAATACGATACCAGTTCGTAAAGTAACTAACCAGAATTCTATAGTTCTATCATCTCAATTATAACTAAGCGCAAGGTGGTAAACGGATGCCAATGACTACAACAACTATGCAAATTCACTTTGATTTAGTTTATGATAAATTGAGTTCTAATTAATAATTAAATTAATCTAGGTGAACTCCCACTCAAAACAATATCCCTCACATTGTTTTAGTGATCACACGAACCAAATCCACCACATCAAAACCGATCATCACGTGAGTTGATGTAGCTTCAATGGCGAACAATCAACATGTTCATCATATCTACTATATGACTCATGCTTTACCTTTCGGTGATCCGTGTTCCTGAGGCCATGTCTGTACATGCTAGGCTCGTCAAGATCAAACCTTAGCTTCCGCATAAGCAAATCTGGCTTGCTTACGTTGTATTCACCCGCGGAATCAAAGACACCCGATCATCACGTGGTGCTTCGAAGCAACAAGCTTTGGCAACGGTGCATACTAAGGGTGAACACTTTAGAACTTGAAATTTATGTGTATGAGGGATCATCTTATAATGCTACCGTCGTCTACTAAGCAATACAAGATGCATAAAGGATTAACATCACATGCAATTCATAATATGTGATATGATATGGCCTTTCTTCTTTGTGCTTCCGATCTCCATCTTCAAGCACGAACATGATCTCCATCATCACCGGCATAGCATCAAGGTCAATGACGCTTCTTCATGGTTGTCGTCCACCAGCTTCAACTATTACAACTATTTTGAATAGACACGCAGGTCTTAACAAAATTAAAGACAACCATATGGCTCACGCGGTTGCCAACTTACAATAAGGAACATTGCATACATCAAATATAATCACAATCATGGCCATATCACATCATCAGCACACCTGCAAAACAAAGTTAGACGCTTCTACTTTCTTTGCATATTTTACGTGGTTTGGGGCTTTCAATAAGTGTCGTTCTAACTTACGAACAAGAACCACAACATTGATACTAGCATTGTTGATCACCCGTTGTAAATTGGATCTTTACTATGCTAGGAGAAACAGGCACCCGCAAAGCCACTTATGCAATACAAGTTGCATGTCAAGCGTGGAGCAAGTCTCATGAACGATGTCATGTAAGGTTAGCCGCTTCATCCCAACATACCGCAAGATGCAAAGTACACAAGAAGTAATCGACAATAAAAGCATCAACGCCACAATGACCATTGTGTTCTACTGCGTCTGTGATCTACATATAGACACGGCTCGATACCCTTTGTTGGGTTCAGTAGCATGTAAAACAAAAAATTTCTATCGCATACAAACAAACAAGCCAAGATCTATCTACTAGATTGTAGCAACGAGTCGATAGTGGAACTCACCCTCGAAGATTTCAAAGCGGTTAACGAGAGCAGATTCTCGTGGGTGATGTAGTCGTACTCTTTCCGATCTCAAGATCGCGTAGATGATCCTTCCGGCGCCACGTTCCAGCAGCGCTCCCGCAGTCGGTCACACGTTCGGTACTCGAAGACCTTCCTCTCCCTTGTTCCAAAGGCAGCGGAGGTTGTAGCACTCTCCTCGTGATTCCGGCAGACTGGCGTGGTACCGAGGTAGAGGAGATCATGAGGCTTCCTTAAGCGGTGCAGTATGGTGGAGCTTATGAGAGAGGCTATTAGTGGTCTAGTAATTAGACACACCAATTAGAAGGCTCTAAACCAATTAGAAGGCTCTAAACCGAAATAGCTCTAAACCGGGGTTTAGGTCTAGGGTTTAGATTAGAGGATAGGAACTTGTGTGTATGTGGAGGGGAGCCCTGCCCCTCCATATATAGGTGGGAGGGGGCTGGCGCGCCAGGGGAAGGGAGTCCCTCCCCAACTCGGCATTGGAGTTGGCCGCCGGTTGGAGGAGGTCTCCCTCCCCAACTCGGTTTCATACTCCTCTTTTCCCACTTCCCAAAATTGCCGTTTGACTTTCAAACTAGCCGTTTGACTTTTCAATTTAGGATTTAAATAAACCCTTTATTTTGGACAGCGAGAACACTTAGTACATGATGCAATCATTCCAACTTACAATGACACATTCATGTACCCTTCCCCTCCGGAGTTCCGGACATTCCGGAACCTTCTAGAAAATCCGGTGAAAACACCCGAACCATTCCCCAACTACGAAACAGGACTTTCCTTATATGAATCTTATTCTCCGGACCATTCCGGATCACCTCGTGATATCCCGGATCCCATCCGAGACTCCGAACAACATTCGGTCTCTTTCTCATAATACCATAACTACTCAAACAACGTCGAATCCTTAAGTGTGTCTCCCTACGGTTCGTGAATTATGCGGACATGATCGAGACACTTCTCCGAACAATAACCAATAGAGGAATCTGGAAATTCATATGGCTCTACATATTTCTCGATTACTTTGCGATCGAATGAACCACTTACATACGATACCAATTTCCCTTTGTCTCACGATATGTTACTTATCCGGTTATGATCGTCGGTATCTCGCATACCTAGTTCAACCTCAATTCGATAAGTACTCTTTTCTCGTTCCCGTGATATGTGATCCCTTGTGACCAAGTCACATGCTTGCAAGCTAATTGGATGACATTTCACCGAGAGGGCCCAGAGAATATCTATCCGTCATGTGGATGGACAAATCCCACTCTTGATCCATGTGTTTCAACCAATACTTTCCGAACACTCAATGCCACCTTTATAGCCACCCTATTACGGTGTGGTGTTTGATGACATCAAAGCATCCATCCAGTAAAGGTGATATGCATGATCTCATGGTCGAAGGAATTAGGTTACTATGTATCAGAAAGCATATAGCAATTGAACTATTGATATGACTTGATCTTTATGCTACGCTTATCTATAGGAGTATGTCCATCACATCATTCTCCTAATGATATGACCCTGTTGTTAATAACATCTCTATGTTCATGATCAGGAAACAATGATCATATATTAACCAACAAGCTAGTTTAACAAGAGGCTTTACTAGGGACTCTTATTTTAGTTTACAAATCACACAAGTATTAATGGTTTCCTTGTTAATACTATTATAGCATGAATGTAAACATTTATCATAAGTATGAAGATATGATAATAACCTACTTTATTATTGCCTCTTGGGCATATCTCCAACAGTGAGATACGTACCCCAGATGTTGGAGGGGCCAGCAAGGGTATGGCTAAACAATTTGCCACCCGGAAGTATTAACTGCTGGATCGATTTTGAGGAAATGTTTATCAGCAATTTCTCAAGTACGTATCAGGGGCCAAATAGGCCATAGACCCTAGCTATGTATAAGCAGAGACCGAATGAGACGGACCGAGAGTTTTTAACCCGGTGGTGTACCGAGAGAAACTCGTGTGAGGGTGCAATAGAGTCACAGGCGATAGCATGGTTTGCGTAAGGTTGCAGATATGTGAGCATGTTGTGGCATAGATTGCAAAGCAATATGCCAACTTCATATGCTTTGGGTGATCCGACTCAACCTAGGCTCGTGTCAAACGAGTCAAATGAGGAGTGTTACCAGAGAGATGGAGCCGGGTCATCCCGGAGGAATGACTACCGGGGTAAAAGAAGAGATGACCGACCGGATTACCGGTATAGTTTGCAACAAGTTGCTGCTGTGAATCAAGATCAGCCCGGAGCAGGGAGAAATCAACGACAGAAAACTGGAGGCCAACAATGGACATCGAGAAATGATGGCAAGAAAACTTGGACGGCAGAGCAAAAGAAACAGTGGCAGGAAAAGAAGGACCGTCCGAGGTATACTTATGAGTCAATGTTGGATCAGCCGTGTAAATTTCACACGCCAAATCCGAGTAACCCAGCAGGTCATACAACGAGGCAATGTGAGTGGATGCGTAAGATAGAACAAGGTGGTTCGGGGAATGCTCAGGCACCTCGGAACGATCAACCTCGGCAGGAGTTACCCGGTAGCAACTCCTCTCCGGAGCAAACACGCAACAACTAATGTTGCCTCCCCCTCCGCCGAGGTATGCCAGCCATGAAAGAAGGGATGCAGTGCATCAAGTGGAAGACCAGCATCAGCCGGATCAGAGGTACCCCAGAAATAAGGGGAGGAATGAGTACAGGGAGCATCATTAGAGTTACTGTGTGTTTACCACTGAGGAAACAGATAGAAAGAGCATGCAACGCCGACATATGGAGGTCAATGCGGTAATGCCAGCAGTGACAAGGTATATGCCTTGGTCGGACCCGGAAATTACCTGGAGCATCAAAGATCATCCCAAGCTTATGCCAAGTCCTGGTTCGTATGCGCTAGTGCTGGATCTGACATTCATTGGGCCTAACATCAATGTGAGGTTCTCCAAGGTACTGATTGACAATAGTAGTAGCATTAACATCATGTATGCGTATAAAATGCGCATGTTGGGTATCTCGGAGAACATGCTCCAAGCTACGAGGACAACTTTCCATGGCATTGTGCTAGGCATTTCTTGTGAGCCCATAGGCAAAGTCCAGGTTGACGTATTGTTCGGCACGAGGGACATCTGCCGAACTGAGAATTTGGAGTTTGAAGTGGTGAACTTGGAAAGTGCGTATCACGCGTTAGTCGAAAGACCAGCACTAAACAAGTTCATGGCAAGCTGCCACATCAGTTATCTGAAGATGAAGTTGCCCGGGCCAAATGGAGTGATTACCATTGCTGGAGATTTCCGACGTTCCATTGAGTGTGCGTCAGTCGGGTCTAACCTAGCCGAGTCACTCGTGATTGCGCAAGAGAAAAGAAAAATCCAAGAGGTGGCGGCGTTGGCTCAGTCCGCGCAGCAATATATGCCGGCGTTGAGTAATCCGCATGGTAGCGTTTCATTCCAAGCCACAAAGGATACCAAGGAAGTGCCTGTTGATGATATTTTCCTAGAGCGAACCGTAAAAATTGGTGTCGGGTTAAATGATAAATAGGAAAGCGAGCTTGTCAACTTCCTCCGTGAGAATCGGGATATTTTTGCTTGGTCCACACAGGACTTGCAAGGTGTTCCTAGGGAGTTGGCCGAGCACTCTTTGAACGTGAGACCCGGAGCAAGGCCGGTGAAGCAACCTCTCCGACGCTTCGCCGAGGATAGGAGAATAGTCATTGGAGACGAGATAGCTCGGTTACTGGCAGCAGGATTTATCATGGAAGTTCTTTACCCGGATTGGCTATCTAATCCGGTGCTGGTGGAGAAGAAGAAGGATGATCCGAATGTGGCAGTGGTTTGGCGTATGTGTATCGATTACACGAACCTGAATAAGGCGTGTCCAAAAGATCCATTTCCACTGCCAAGGATAGATCAGGTCATAGACTCAACTGCTGGATGTGAACTGTTGTCATTCATTGATGCATATTCTGGTTTCCACTAGATACCTCTGAATCCGGATGATCAATTAAAAACTGCATTTATCACCCCTTATGGGGCTTATTGCTATCGCACCATGTCGTTTGGTTTATGTAATGCAGGGGCAACGTACCAACGATGTATGCAGAAATGTTTGCATGACCAAATAGGTCAAAATGTACAGGTGTATGTGGATGATGTGGTTATCAAGACCAAGGAAAGCAAAACGCTCCTTGACGATATCAGGCAGACGTTCGCGAACCTAAGAAGGTTCCGGATGAAGCTTAACCCAAAAAAATGTACCTTCAGTGTCCCAGCTAGAAAATTACTCGGATTCCTTGTCTCCAGCCGAGGTATCGAAGTCAATCCAACTAAAATCCAGGCCATTGAGAGAATGGAACTGCCAAAGTATCTTAACGATGTCCAGAAGTTTACTGGTTGCCTGGCATCGTTAAGTCGGTTTGTGTGTCGGTTGGGAGAAAAGGCATTGCCTCTCTATCAACTCATGAAAAAGCCGGACAAGTTCATTTGGACGCCGCAGGCCAATGAAGCCTGTATACAATTAAAGAAAATGTTAGCCACTGCACCAGTGTTAGCCTCTCCACTATCAAATGAGCCAATGTTGCTCTATATAGCCGCAACCAACCGAGTTGTAAGTGTAGTATTCGTGGTAGAGCGCGACGAAGAGGGTAAGTCAGTGCAAAGGCCAGTGTATTACCTGAGCGAGGTATTGTCAGCATCAAAGCAAAATTATCCGCACAATTAGAAGGTGGTGTATGGTGTGTATATGTCAGCAAAGAAGGTAAAACATTATTTTGAGGAGCACCCTATCAAGGTAATATGTGAAGCTCCCATATCCGAGATAATGAGTAACAAGCATGCAAGTGGCAGGATTGCAAAATGGGCAATTGAACTAGCTCCCTATGCGCCACAATATGACAGAAGAGAAGCAATCAAGTCTCAGGCTGTGGCCGACTTTTTTGTGGAATGGGCCGAGATACAATATGAACCACCGCTACCAGATCCGAACTACTAGAGAATGCACTTTGACGGGTGAAAAACAAAAACCAGGTTAGGCGCCGTAGTTGTGCTTACCTCGCCAAAGAATGACCAGTTGAAGTATGTGCTACATATCCATTTCGCAGCGTCGAACAATGTCACTGAATATGAAGCACTTGTGCATGGGCTCAAAGTGGCAAAAGAAATTGGGATACGTCGGATCCAATGCTTTGGCAACTCGGATTTGGTAGTTCAGCATGTGTCGGGGCTGTGGGACGCTCTTGATCCAAACATGGCATTGTATAGATTCCATGTGTAGAAAATATCTGGTTATTTTGAGGGATGCGAATTTCGCCATGTACCCCAGGTGGAAAACGAGGCTGCCGACGTATTGTCGAAGCTCGGATCAACCCGACAAGCAATTCCACCGGGTGTAGCATTAGAACACCTCAGAAAACCATCCATCAGACCATCCCTAGAAACCGACTTAATCTACGTCCCGGAGGATCCGGAGTCCGGAGCTGTGCCCATGGACATTGACGTGGGAGGTGGTGCGCGAAACCCTAGGAATGCCTCAGCGATCCCGGGGAATTCCTCGCAGGACCCAGGGACTGCTCAACGTGATACGGTTGAAGTTATGCCGGTGGATCAGATTGAAATTGATGAGGATGTGTTCCCTGTGCGAGCAATACCAGCTTGGGAACTGCCTATATTTCAATTCCTGAAAGATGGAACATTACCCACTGAGGAGGTGCTATCCAGGAAAACTCAGAGGAGAGCAAAGGCATATACAATCATCAATTCCGAGCTATACAAAAGGAGTGTGACCAATGTCCTCCAGCGATGCGTTGACCCGGAAGAAGGGCTTGACATCCTCCGAGATATACATCAAGGGGAGTTCGGGCATCATGCCTCGTCCTGGGCCTTGGTGGTAAAAGATTTTCGGCATGGATTCGACTGGCCAGGTTCCTTAGAACAACCAGAAGATTTGGTAAGAAAGTGCAATGGTTGTTAGAGGTATGCCACCAAGACACATATGCCAATGTCGGAACTCAAGACCATACCGATCACATGGCCATTTGCCGTATGGTGTTTGGACATGGTTGGCCCGTTCAAACCAGCAAGGGGAAATATGACTCACATTTTGGTCATGGTGGATAAATTTACAAAGTGGATTGAAGTAAAGCCAATAAGAAAATGTGATGGAGCTATGGCCGTGACATTTCTCAAAGACATCATCTTGAGATACGGTTATCCTCACAGTATCATAACTGATAATGGCACAAATTTTGCTGAAGGAGCATTTGTGCGATTCTGCTGAGATAAGAAGATCCGGCTAGACGTTGCCTCGGTAGCCCATCCTACATCAAACGAACAAGTGGAGAGATCCAACGGATTAGTATTATCTGGGATAAAACCCCGACTCATTGAGACGCTGCAAAGATCAGCGGGGTGCTGGATAGAAGAACTACCAGCGGTACTGTGGAGTTTAAGAACAACTCCGAATCGATCAACAGGCTATATGCCATTTTTTCTGGTATATGGGGCAGAAGCTGTATTACCAGCCGACATAGAACATGGCTCGCCTAGGGTCACCCAATACACAAACGCGGAAGTGCAAGAAGCCCGGCAAAATGATGTTGATCTGCTGGAAGAAGCGAGAGAATTGGCATTGTCCAGATCCGCCATATATCAGCAAAATCTCCGACGCTATCATAGCCAGAAAGTAATCCCCCGAGTCTTTCAGGAAGGTGATCTGGTACTCCGGTTGGTACAACATACTGCTGGCATGCATAAGTTATCCCCCCATGGGAAGGGCCATTCATTGTGAGCAAAGCATTGCACAATGATTCTTACTATCTTATCGATGCAAAACCACAGGAAAAGAACAAGGCGGACAGGTCCGGCGAGGAATCTAAGCGTCCATGGAATGTAGCTCAACTTTGCCCTTTCTACACTTAGGAGAGAAGTGTATGTATCCGAGTCTCTCATATGTCGGTATGTATGCCGGCAATGAACTTATCAATGAAATGTTGGCGCCTCGAGCAGTAACTCGGGGACTGCCTTAATAATGATTACTGTCTTTTGTATTTATTATTTATACGTCGGCTGGCGTAAGTTGTTCTACTTAGGTCAGATTAGTAATGTGTGAGCACAAAAAACCCAACTCTTCGACCTGCTGCTGTCCAACCAGAATTGGCTTCATGGCAAGCAAGAGTACAAGTTTGGAATTGCGTAGCACATGAAAAACGACTAAGGTAAAGAACTTAATCGAGCCGATGTTTGTTTTTCAGACTAACCTTGTGTTTACTTTCGAATTATTATGCTAAATTATTTTGAGCTAAGCCTAAAGTTTCCAAGTATTGTTAAGACAATTTTTGAAGCTCGGATTCGTAAGTCGTAAAACCGAAACAAGGTAGGCACGAGCCGAGCCAAAAGATTGGAGGAACAAGAAAATGAAATTCGGGGACTACGCCCAAGTTAATCTGGCATAAAAAACTTAGTAGAAAAATATCACATGTGTACTGGATACAATTCCACCCGGCATACCGGGGATCTGATAAACTTTAAAGTTTTTTCACACAAGGAGCGGCAGGAGGAGGAACTTCGACATCATCTTCGCTGTCTTCAATGTCCGAGGCATCGTCCTCTTCATCCTCATCCGAGCCATCTTCAACGTTCTCAGCGTTTTCGTCACCGGCGTCTTCCAGGAAACTCGGTCCCTCGGTCCATTCATGAATGGGAGCATACTCGACGAGGCTATGGGCGCAAGCCTTGCACCGAGCTACCCACTCCGGGTCACTGGTCCATTTGGATCTGGTGCGCATGCGCGCTAAGAGCTTGAGGTCGATCTTCTCGTACCACGTAAGAACGTAGTGAAGAACGGTCTCAACTCCGGCACACCCAGCGGATTCCCTCCAAAGGTCGAGTTGGGTCTTGAATTCCATCAACTTATCAACAAGAACTGCGGTTCCCTCTGGAGTGTCTTCTGCAGGCCAAAAAGTGTTGAAGATCTGGACGACAACGTCAAGGTTATCCTTTCCATAGTTCTTCACAATTTCCACACGAGAAGACAAGCTGACCAACAGGTCCTCCATGTCATAGGGAATCTCTTCAGCGTCAGGAGCAACGGGGGTACCCCTCTATCGGCGGAAATTAGCAACTGGGGTGCTCGCAATGGCATTGCTCTCTGGAAATTTGCCTGGCAACAAGACAAGAGAAGCGAGTAAAGAAAAGACATGTGAAGTAACCCGGAGAAATATGCCGGATGAAGGAAAGGAACTTACATGAAATATGGATGTGGATCCGGGTCAACTCCTTGGTACAGTGATCACGCCTTTTGCGAAGATGCACAAGCTCAGTATTCATCGACTCAAGTTTGACGTCGGCCTCCCGGAGAAGTTCTCGGTCCTTGGCAATCTAGAGATTGAGGCACTCGCGCTCTTCAGTATAGTCCTGGCCAGCTTTTTCAAGGTCGGTTTGGTGTTGCGCTTTCAACTTCTTCATATCTGCCTTGAGCTTGGCGTTCTCATCATCCTTGGTTCGGAGGAGGGCAAGCTCATCGTATTTCTTCTTCAGTTCGGCATGATGCTGCCCTGCTTGTTCGAGAAAATGCAGCATCATATCAGGCACGGGCACACTATCTTCCAGCGATACTGAAATAGTTGGTTGACCCGGCAAAGCCGAAGCACGAATGTTTGCCGAGCCAAGAAGAAAAGGAGATGGAAAGCATAACAAGGTCGCACAAAAATAACTTACCCTTGATCTGGTCAAGATTCTTCCGCATGAGGATATTCTCAGCTTCAACCCCAGCTGTGAAAACCGAATGATGGGTTAGCTCGGCAGAAAAAGAGGAAGAAAACAAGGAGAGGTGTCAAGAAGAGAACTTACCCCTTTTCTCGTGTTCAGCGAGAAGTGCATTATGCTTTACGCGCGGCATCTTGTGAGTGTCCAGGAGACGTTGAAATTTAGCGCTCCAGCGGTTGGTGGTCACCTGAAAAGAGTACAGAAACAGAGCTTAGTCTTGTGCATATTCGAAGTGTACAAAATCTAGGCCAAGTGGATCTTAACCCGGCTCTAGGTGTGTGCATATTCGAAGTGTACAAGTTCCGGGCCAAGTGGAACTTAACCCGGCTCTAGGTGTGTGCATATTCGAAGTGTACAAAATCCAGGCCAAGTGGAACTCAACCCGGCTCTAGGTGTGTGCATATTCAAAGTGTACAAGATCCAGGCCAAGTGGAACTTAACCCGTCTCTAGGTGTGTGCATATTCGAAGTGTACAAAATCCGGGCCAAGTGGAACTCAACCCGGCTCTAGGTGTGTGCATATTCGAAGTGTACAAAATCCGGGCCAAGTGGAACTTAACCCGGCTCTAGGTGTGTGCATATTCGAAGTGTACAAAATCCGGGCAAAGTGGAACTTAACCTGGCTCTAGGTGTGTGCATATTCGAAGTGTACAAAATCCGGGCCAAGTGGAACTTAACCCGGCTCTAGGTGTGTGCATATTCAAAGTGTACAAAATCCGGGCCAAGTGGAACTTAACCCGGCTCTAGGTGTGTGCATATTCGAAGTGTACAAAATCCAGGCCAAGTGGAACTTAACCCGGCTCTAGGTGTGTGCATATTCGAAGTGTACAAAATCCGGGCCAAGTGGAACTTAACCCGGCTCTAGGTGTGTGCATATTCGAAGTGTACAAAATCTCGGCCAAGTGGAACTTAACCCGGCTCTAGGTGTGTGCATATTCGAAGTGTACAAAATCCGGGACAAGTGGAACTGAACCCGGCTCTAGGTGTGTGCATATTCGAAGTGTACAAAATCCGGGCCAAGTGGAACTTAACCCGGCTCTAGGTGTGTGCATATTCGAAGTGTACAAAATCCAGGCCAAGTGGAACTTAACCCGGCTCTAGGTATGTGTATATTCGAAGTGTACAAAATCCAGGCCATGTGGAACTTAACCCGGCTCTAGGTGTGTGCATATTCGAAGTGTACAAAATCTGGGCCAAGTGGAACTTAACCCGGCTCTAGGTGTGTGCATATTCGAAGTGTACAAAATCTGGGACAAGTGGAACTTAACCCGGCTCTAGGTGTGTGCATATTCGAAGTGTAGAAAATCCGAGCCAAGTGGAACTTAACCCGGCTCTAGGTGTGTGCATATTCGAAGTGTACAAAATCCAGGCCAAGTGGAACTTAACCCGGCTCTAGGTATGTGTATGTTTGAAGTGTACAAGATCCAGGCCAAGTGGAACTTAACCCGGCTCTAGGTGTGTGCATATTTGAAGTTATCTAGGAGCTACATTAGCTATCTAAGGAGCATCTGCCGAGTAACAAGTTACTCCCCTGGAGGCTCGGGGACTAATGGTTATATCACTAATATATACAACATGCTAAGGAAAAGGTGAAGTAACGTACCTCCATCATCTGACCCGCAAGGTTAATTGCCTTAGCGGCTGTGTTAATTTGAGCAGAAAACTCGGCGGGACCGAACTTCTCCGGGAGATCGTCGTTGTGGACAAACTCCGCCTTGTTCCAGTTGTTCACGAACTCGATCAAGGTCAGAGGGTATCGTTCGCTGCTGATCATGTCGGGCGCCACCAAGCGCTTGGCATGTGCTTCCCTCCTCTCAACCTGGGCAAGGGCCGGGCTGGTGTGCAAAACGAGTTGCGCGTCAGCTGGGTCGGCAGGGACGTCCTTCGGTGGTGGAGTTTTCTTCGAGAGCATGGATGCGAGTGTGCGCTGTCCAACCTCGATGGACATTACCCTGGTGGCGTCAGGGGCCTTCTTCCCCTTAGGCTGCTGCTGAGGAGTGGAAGTTGTTGCAACACATTTACCCTTGGGATCTGTCTTGGTGCTTTCTCGCCGAGACTGAGAAGACTCGAACGAGGCGGAGGGGTTTGGTGCTGCTGCTGTTGCTTTGGCTGCTGGTGCTTGAGTTGGTGCTGGTGCTGGCACTGGTTTCTTCTTTGGTGGGGGTGCTGAGGTAACCTCAGTGGCAGCTGGTTGCGGCGGAGCCGAAGTAGTGGTGGCCGCTGCCTCGGCAGAGCCAGTCTCCCCCGCTCCAAGGTTGCCCTCCTCTTGACAAGGTGGGATGGAACCCGGAGCAGCCACTGAACCCTCCGGGATTGGGCTCAGTAGGCGTGAATCGTCACCACGAGGGGGAGAAGGGCTTCTCGGAGCGGGGAGGCAATGCCGGATCCACTCTGTGGGACCACCACCGCGGCCCTACCGAATCAAATAATGTATAGTGAGAAACTATAACAATAGAAGAACAAGTAAATGGCAGAGGGAAAAGAGGCTTACTCATCCGAGGTCAGGGGATCCTTGGGCTTCCGAGCCCTTCGTGCTGGGGCCTTTGTTGCAGGCTTGGAGGCAGTTTTGTCCCCGGACTTCTTTCGCCTTTTGGCTGGCTGAGAAGGTCCGGAGGAAGAAGTTGATGCGGCTCCCCTTTTATTCTTCGGCGCAACCGGAACAGGATCACCCATGGCAAGGGGAGGTTCCTCATGGATGTGCCCATCGGGGTTAGCTGATGCCGGAAAAGCATAAGAAAGGGGGAAATCGTCAAATGCTTCCATCACCTCAACATCCGAGTCATCTTCATCGTCGGGCCAATCTCTAATGGAAGAGAGTTTACCAGTGGGTCGCTTAGTCGCGTCGGCCATTGGAAGGAAAATCTTCTGATCCGGTTCCTCCTCGTCAGAGGTATCCTGGTCAGGCACCCATTTGAGGGAGGGCTCGGTGCCATCCTCGATAGTTTGCTGAAGGAATTGCTAAGGGAAAGAAAAGACAACAGAGTTAAGTATACAACAGCGACCGACATATAATTTAATTCGGAGAAAGTTTGCGGCATGAAGCTTACCATGGGAGGAAGCCTATCTCGGCAATAATGTTCCATTCCCCATGTCCACTCAGAGGAGAAGTCCTTGTGGGTGGTGAATAGGTCCTTGGCCCGACGGTATATCTCTATGTTGCTCAACTCGAGAGACGAGGTCCGGTTGGGGTCGCGGCCCCAGCTCATGTGACAGACTTTGTGTGTGCGCTTCTGGAGGGGGGAGATCCGGTTGCGGACAAACGTGATCATGGCGTCCTCTTTCCGCAATCCGAGGTCCTTCAACTCCTGGAACCTCTTGTTGACCTAGTTTGCCAGGACAGTGGGCTTCTTGGAAACCACGTCCCATAGCTCCGGATTGGGAGGACCCGGAGCGTAAGGGCGCAGCCGGATCAGATCCTCAGTATTGTCGTTCCGGACGTAGAAGAAAGTCCGGGCCCATCCCTTGCAAGAGTCTAGCCTAGTGACTCGGGGGAAGACGGACAGTCTCCGAGGAGAAATTGACGCAGCGCCGAACTGCGTGAGCTGCTTGTCCTCCGGGTCAAGCTGGATGTTCGGGATCACGTTTCGGAGAAGGCCAAAAAACCGGATCCAGAGCTCCTTCGTGGGCCACAGTCCGGCATAACCTTCGATGGTGGAGGGGAAGGCAGAGAGAGATGTGATGGCATTGGTTGGAAGGTGGTGCGGCTGGAGTTCGTATGTGTTTAACCAGTCGTGGAAAACGTCGCTCATGGGCAGACCAAATCCACGCTGAAAATGAGATAAGAACACCGGATTGGGTGAGGGGCTAACTCGGAGGAAGCGAGGCGTGCGGTGACGCCCTCCGGGATGCGCCTGGTGCGGCAGAGCCACTCCAGGTCATCCTGGCAGACCCAGGAGCCTGCCCATGCCCCGCGGTCGGCGCCCGCAGCATCTTCCTCCATCTCCTGCTCGGCGACGGCGAGCTCCTCCTCTGTCATCTCGAGTTCGCTGCCCTCACTGGCGCTAGCGGCGGTGGGGGGCAGCGGCCTAGACTGGCAGCGACTGGTGGCGGAAGAGATGCACGGAGGGGGCGGCAACGCTGGTGAGCGTGGAGGCAGTGCGGCGGCGGTGCTGCTACTCAGGCGCGGTGGCTGCGGCACTATCGAGGAAGAAGAAGAAGAAGGAGAGGCAGAGGGGCACGGAAGTGGGGAAAAGACCCAAGAGGCGCGCCCCTCCCCTATTTAACCACTCCCTCGAGGGGGGAGTGGGATCGTGTTATGCGGCTATGCCACACGATATGGCCGTGTATAACCCGGATCGACCAATCAGCAGTGAGCCACACGAAGGACCACAGGGTGTAGCGGATCCCATGACACGATGCATTGATGCCGTTAACGAGGAGGCAGGCACGATGTGACATGCGCACAGTAACTCCTAACAATAACTACGGCGGTTACTGTTGATGGCCCTTAAAATGAGGCAAACTAATGATTAGCCTCCACGTGGAGAAGCATATGAGAGAAGGAAGAACGACCCGGACAAGAATGTGGTAACCCGGCCAGCAAGTGAAAACTTGGAATGTGCCAAGGGAAAGTAAACCCATGAGATCCGAGATAAGAGGTAACTCGGAGAAGGAACACAAAGCTCGGTGAAATTGAACCTGTTGTGGCCTTAGCGGCTAAGGCAACTAAGACCGCGCCAGCTTCGGGGACTAATGTTAGGGGGATACCCCCGGGTAGGGTCACGCCGGGGTATAAAGGCCGAGTTAGCCGAGGTACGGCAAGGTCAAAGCAAATGCTGGCCGGGTCACCTCAAGGTAGGCTGAATATCAGGGTAACCCGGACCAGGGGATGTCCACCTAACTGGGTCTCGACCGACTTAAGCCGTAAGTCGGATAGATGAATCTAACTTGTATGCAGGAACAAGTGTGGCCGGATCAACTACGATCCGGGTCATATCAAGCTTCTAGGAGAAGGAAGGTATCTCGCTGGTCAAAGGTGACCCCAGTACGCACAACATGAGCGAAGCGGACAGAGGCAGGACCATCGAGGCGTGGCCGATAAAGATGACGACGCCAATGTCGGCTGACGCGGGCGTTGCAGAGGCTCACGTAGCCTCTGCATGGATGACGCGGGGGAAAAGCGACCCGGTCGGCTTACTATTTTCGGAGGAGGCATATTCCCTGGAATATGCCTCCACGTATGCCCTAATTGGAGACCTAGCCACCCCTATATAAGGAGGGCTAGGGCCTCTGTAGAAGGGGTTGATCTCTATTGGCTAGATTTTACTTGGTTCCTGAGGGCTAGCTAGCGGTGAGAGTAAGAGAGCTCCTTCTTCCTCCTCTCTCCAATACAGCTCGAGGAGCACTTGTAAACCTTGGAAGTGAATTGAATACAAAGCTACTGTGTGTGGAATCACCACACTATCCCTCCCTGGATTCCCCTAGTGCATTTAGTCCCCACCTTTAGCCTATCCATGGCATCCGCCGTGACACCACCACGACAAGTTGTTGCGAGGCAGCTTATACCAAAATAGACAAACATCAAATCCAGCCCTATCCCATTCGAGAGTAATGTGGTTGCACAGGGTTAATTGTTCTAGCAAAACTGCAAAGAACCGGGTGCGTTTTCGTAAACCTTTTTCCTCCATCTTCCCTTCAGCATTTTGTAAAACAAAACCTTTTTATTTCTCAACATATCTTGGGAGGTCCCACCTCACCAAGGTTTTATCATAAAACATTTGGTAAAACTTTGTCAGGGTCTTCCCATCCTATAGCTTTGCTTGGGCTAAATAGGGGTCTCCAAAGGGTATGGTGTAATACACCATCTACCACACTAGGGACAAGTAGGTCTCATCAAGGGCGTTGTACTTAGTAGTACAGAAGTGTATAGTTCGGAGGAGCCAAACCACTACGATATATACATCAACATATAGTAAAGAATGCAATTTTAATAAACAGTAGATAAAACATGCATAAATAAAACAGTAGGACAAGGCTTATGAGCAAGAAGGTGGCTTGCCTGATGATCAGCAATATGGCAATATGTCCCTGGACTTCTTCTTTAGATAACCCAGAATACCAATACCAATAATAAATACCAGTTCTTTTGCTCTCTGATTTCATCACAACTATTGTCGTCCCGACAGCACATGCAAGCAAACCAAGCCACAATCAGCACAAGGCATACAAGCACCAATACATACAGCAAACAATGAACAATACAAGTTCACAAATAAGTAGTGGTGTTGAAAAATGGATTAGAAGGATTGGGAGCATGTCTTGGAACATTTGAAGGAAACCATATGGGTTTCATAGTCTAGAAACTAGGGATGAGAGGGTTTTGGACCAAAGACTTATTCTATAAGGTACCATTGTAAAAACATGATACCAACAGATAGGTATTGATAAAATGAAACCAACAAAAGTGGTTTCACTATTTTATCATTTACCAAAGATTTATAGTGATTTTTATAGTGAATAAGACTCTAGTTTTAGGAAATAATTCACCAGAAAAGTTCTAGAGCTCCAAACCTTATTTCCTTGGGTGGTTGGGTAAGGCTTGATGTACTTGTTCACTGAGAGTTGGAATCATGTCAAGATAATTACTAGAATGCCCTCAGGAAATTCCCAAAGGTAGTTCTGTAGACAACTTGTCTTTTTCACCAGATTAAAAAGATAAAGAGGATTCCAGGGGCCGTCGTGAGCAAGGAAAACAAAGAGGATTAGAAGCAGCAGGAATAGGGGGTCTCACACGGCGACATGCAGAGGATGAGAGGGGAGGAGGAGGGAGCTTAGCTCGTTTTCGAGGAGAGGCCGAGAGCTCTTTCTCTCCTTCTCCCGGGCAGGACAAGGCAGGGAGAGGGTGGGGAGCTCTGGGGTGGTAAGTGGGAGCGAGAGGTGTGGAATGAGGGGCAGGGGGAGGCGCGGGGTGGCCTCTGGCCTTTAAACCGAAGGGTGAGGCTCATGGTGGACTTGTCCCATGGAGAGGTATGGAGGGAGGTGGAAACCAGAGGGGAGGATGTTGTGGGCGTGGAGAGTGGTTTCTGGTGGTGTGCATAGGGTAGAGGGAGGAAGGGTTGCTGCTATGGGAAGAGCCTTTGGCAATAGGTGGTTATCCCACTCCAATTCTCTACCTCCAAACACTAGAGGACAAGGGAGAGGGGTTGCTACAATAGCTTAGCTACAGTACACACGACCAGGACTGACGGGTGGTGCTGTGGAGGCTTGTTGGAGAAGATTGGATGGGGTTTGATTTGGTTTTTGGGTACTAAAAGCTTAATGTCCAAATCGGCCATAAAGGATGATCAAGTGATATGTCTTGATTTTTGATCTTGACCAACTGAGATAAGGAAGCTGGTAGATGGGTAGGGTTAAGATGCATCTCTAAGATTTATTTGGGATTTTTCAGAGAATTCTAGATGCACTTTGTATCAATTATTCAAAAACTGCAGAAGTAAAGTATTGAAGCTCATTTGATATTTTTACATTGAACCTTGTTGTATTTTGATGTGAGATGGTCCCAAATGTGAAAACACACTTAGGGGAAATTTCCCAAGATTTATTGAGGCTTAAAAGTATTTAACACTATTATTATTCCATTTTTGCCATTTGAGAAAATAGGCAAAAAGAAATAATAAAACCCTTCAAAAATATTGATTATTGAAGTGGGAGGTTAGGGTATGATATATGGATCTCAGTTGAGCCGAAAGTTGGGGAAGTGCTTTGGCAAAAACCAAACTTTCCATTGGGAAAGGAGGTTTGGAGCTTTTGTTTATTAAAGAGAGTAATTAGATTTGGAACCATAATAATTATGGATAATATTTGATAAATCTTGATGATCAAGGTAGATGATATAGACAAGGTGTAGCAAGCATGTGCAACCTTGGGAATTGGAAATCCAACTTGAATTAGGTGGAAAACAAGTTGTGGATCTAGGATGATGTTATTTTTTATACCACCAAAACCTTGTTGGATCTTGGAGCTAAGAGCTCACCTTGATGCAAGGGATAGATGGATAGCTATACCAAGTCATATAGATGATCAGGGCAGAGGGAGATTGGATTGGTTACATTTGAGGTGGTCTGGAAGTGATGGCAAACTTTGTTGAAAATAAGGCTGCTATATCAGATGAGTCATGATGCCTTATAAACCATGTGGGTTCAAGAAGCACAAAGATCCACATGGAACAAGTGAAGTAGATATTGATAGACCTATATGAGTAGCACACAACCATGCAAATAGTTGGTCCATAGAAGGTTGAATGATGGTGTGAGCTTCTGTCAAAGTAGGCATGTTGACTAGATTTGCAGGAATAGTTATTTTCTTGCCTGCAAAACCATCAAGAACAAGTGGGTTGGAGGATGATCTAACCAAGGGAAAGAGTGGGCCTTGGTAGTCCTAAGGTTGGTTAACAAGATGTTTCAAGGGCATTTCCAAAAATGAACTTGGTATGAGAAAGGAAGGCATTCAAAAAAAAGGTGAGGTCGCAACAATTTCTAGACTTGGTCAAATTTGGCAGTTTTGAGGATTTTGAGTAGAGTATGAGAGGGGATGTTTTTGAGGGGTTGCAAGGTACCAAAACATCATCAAGTGGATGATATTGAAGTGTAGAGGGAGTAGAAGTGATACATTCTTGATATTGGTCTCCATTGACTTGGAAGCTTCTAGAATGGATCACTGCAGAATTGATCTGGTTAAGGGTTTTAGATGATCCCCTAGTAACTAGAGATCAGGTCCACCTTGTATTCTTGCTTAGGGTTTGGGGATTTTAAGGTTTCTTGATCCTAGGGGGTGAGCTCCTAGGGTAGATCATACTACTTCTAAGCAATTAAGTCAGACAACATATCAAGTCAATTCATCAGACAAAAGATCAAGGCAACTCATCTTATAAACTAAGCAAATCCACTACGGGGGTTACTATCAATCCTAGCTTGAGGTAAGGTTGGGGCATTTTGAAGAGGTTGGAGTTTGAATAGGGTAAGAGTCCTTGGTATCCCTACCAAGAGTAGAATTCAAAGGTTTTATACAAGGTTTTCGAAATCTTAGAGGTAAGATTAGTTGAAGGTCTGTCTTGAAAACATAGGGAGATTATAGTATGTAGCTCTCCATACTTTGATCAATAGAAGCTACTAAAATAGTTGGTTTTAAAAGGCTTCTTAACTCCATATGTAAAATGAGCCAGGACAGTTTTGTTAAATAGCTTTTATCCACTGATGTTGAGGTATGGAGTATATCATATAGTACACCTTCAGGTGCATAAGCATATCCAAACAATAAGAAAACACTTCAGCATTAAACAAGAAAAAGTTTTTGTTCCCCCTGATTTTTGCATTCTAGACAACAAATCAGGGTTGCTGAAATTAGGATGTTACAGTGTACTACTTCTGTCTAGATATAACTGATTTAGCTTTTTTAGATATTCAAATGTATCTATACCCAAAACATGTCTAGATACATACGAATCTACACAAATTCAAGTCACTTATTTCTAGACGGAGGGAGTAATAATAATTTTTGAGGAATACTTTTTGATGGCATATATTGGCCATGTTTTAGGTTTCTCTGTCTTTGAAACTAATCAAAAGCCGTCCAATTCTGAACAAACAAACTTCGCGCGTTCACATCTGATGGCACAATACACTGACTCTACTACCAGCACTTGATGGCACAACCATAATTTGGGAGTGCGCTAGAGGAGATGGGAAGCCAAGGGAGAAGGGAACTAGTAGCTGCATCCATACGTAGGTAAAAAATTACTATAATGTAATAATATTTAAAAAGTTGTAATCTGGTCCATCTGACCCCATCACAGACACGTTGCACGTGCCAGATATAAATAAAGACGACACAACTAGTCCAGTTTAAATGATAATTCAAGAAATGACGTTACTGTGCCCGCTCCTTTCCGCTCCTCTTATTAGTCTACTAGCCCGTGTTGCATTAAGCAACAGTTGATGAGGATGGAAAAAATGATCAAATGGCAAATAAAACAATTTTTAAGCTTACCTTTCATCTGGAGAATCATACAAAGATAAAATTGGCAGGGATTTATTATTTCTCCTGCAGTTAGCCAAAAGATCCTCAAGAACATCCTCAACCACCCCTGTAACTTCTTCATATTCTAATACACCTCCATTATTTTCCTATTCCTTCATGTTCTGCTTATCCTTTTGTTTCTTTTCACACCCTTTTCTCGTGGGCACCTCCACTTCTTTATAAATTTGCTGCTTACCTATGTTTTCCTTCGAGTGCTCATCACCGTTTTCCTCCACCTACTGCACTTCCTCAAGTTCTTCGTCTTCGTGCTTCTCTTCCTCCAGTTCTGACTGAGAATACTTATTTTCTGCCACCGGGGTGTGAACAGGGACAAGATCATGGGGAACTGGGTTTTTGCACAACCTATTTATATGGGCAAATCCTCCATGATGTTTGCATTTCCTTTTCCTAGCTCCTAGCCTTGAACCTTTATCGGTGGAGGCTTCGATCCTTAGCTTTCTAGGCCTCCCAGGTGTCCTCCTAAGAACTAGCGATTGAAGTTTGAAACCTAGATCGACAATCTCCCAATCATTTTCATCAGCAATAGGTGGTATGTTTTCTACATAAGTTGTAGCAAACTTGTCCACGGATAAATAGTTGTCAACATAGTTCTCTATTTCAGCTCCGCTACCTCAAAGCTTTAAGATGAAGTACAGTGCATGGTGACATGGCAGACTAGTAATCTACGACTTCCTGCATGAACAAGTCTTGTTTCCAATGTCTACAATGTACCTCCATTCAGTTCCACGCTTGCATTCTGCATAAACCTCAGCCAATGTTCTAGAACTTCTGACCATCCTCATCTTTATCGTTCTCATTGCCCTGGTTCTTGCATTCAGTAACATAACCACCTTTGGAACAATTTTATGGCCTAAAAATTTTCTTACACAAATTCTTTGCCTTAAATCTATCTTCACCATTATGCACTGTCTTATTGCATCCAACAAAATAACAATTACAAGTGTCTTCATGATCGAAATCTTAGCATTGAAACTCTCGGCGAAATTATTGCAAACAAAATCCACCTTGCTTAACTCACCAAACTTGCTTCTGCCCATAGCTTGGTGTGATGTTCTTCAAGGTATTTTTTTCACCTTTGGCACTAGATACATGTTCATCATGTAAGTAACATGTGTGCTTGGGGTGTATGTTTATGCTGATCGCCACAAGTCCTCTTCAAAGATCTTTACTTTGAACCTCTTAGTGAAGTTAGTAGCGAGTTGTTGCATGCATTCCCTATGCTCGACCCCAGGAAAAACAACATCAACAACATTCTCAAGACCCTTGCATGCACCAATCTGTATCACCAATCCTTTAGGGTGACCAATTACTGCCCGTAGTCTCTGCATGAACCATGTCCATCTTTCATTTGATTCACCCTCAAGAACAACATAAGCTATGGGTAGAAGCCAATTATGCGCGTCCAAAGCACAAATAGAAGCAACATGTCTCCTAAACTTCTCTGTTAAATAAGTTGCGTCTATTGCCAAGTATGGCCTGCAGCTATCTAGGAACCCCTTCCAGCATGCCTTCAGGCAGACAAAACATCTCCTGAAGCATTTCTTATCTGCCTTCTTATACTTGACCCCCTTGAGACCTTTCTCTTCCTTTCACAACCTCATAATCAATGTCAACAACACTAATAGGTGATATTTTCTCTACCTCGGCTTTGAAATGAAGTCACTGGTCTAATTTGATCACTTGCCTTGAATGAAGTCTAGAGCCATCTCCTTCCCATCAAAGACTCTGTGGTAAGGAATCAGAAGTTAAACTTTTTGCTAATCTTTGCTCTGAGTTCAGTAGGTCCAATCTTATGATCCTGCCTCACCCAGTCAAGTACAGTAGCAGCAATCCACTTGGTAGTCACCGGTCTAATTTGATCACTTAAAGAAGGATTAGGGTAGTTTTGTTTCTTCCTGTTTACTTTGATCTGCATTTGATAAGAATCCAAATAAATCAGAGCTAATTATCAGCAGAATAAATATGAGAATGACTAAAACTAAATGTAGCTATTGCAACCTGAAGTGGGTGTCCACCCCACATTGGAGATGCATGTAATCTCCATTTACACACATTACTTCCCTACAATGCAACCTAAATCTCTTTTGGTCGCTCTTTTCAATGATAAATTAGAACCCAACTCTAATTGCATAGGTGGCAATTGCATATCTACAGTCCTCCATAGTCTCAAAGACAGTCCCCTCATCAATTGTAGGATTGTCCCTGTCAAAGTGTATCACTAGCATGTCCTTGTCTTCGTCATCGTATCTACATCCCATTTCCACATCTTCACATTCCTCTTCCTCATCAGTCCCATAGTCAGGTCAAAGTTCGAATCAACCAAATATTCCCTACTCTCCATCCTATCAGGGTCAGCAACCACGTCTGGATATGCTTTCTCATCATCATCCGCACCGCCACACATTTCACTGTCTTCATGCTCGCTTGACAAAGCATCATGCTCAAGGACAAGTTGTACAGACGTCATGTGGTTACCAACACATATCCTTGCCATAAGCATGGGACTAGAAACGCTAATTGGGGTATGCAGAAAAGGAATCACAGTTCTTACCCTTAAATGAGGACGTACGTCACATTCTCCGGGCTCCATACCTCCAAAGCTCTGCACCCTGCTTCCTCTTCCCCTGTTTTATTCTCCTCTGTGCTCTCCAGACTTGAAGGAGATTCCATGCTCTCCAGCCGCGCAGGACCCATCTCAGTGTTCTCAAGCCGCGCAGGATCCATATCCGAGCGGGATCCGGATCACCAACATTGTTGGGCACCTAACCCAACTGCCGACTCTTAGTTTTCGTTTCTAGACGCGCCTTGGCAATGGACGGTGACAAGGAGACAAGGCAGGGAGGAGAGGGGAGGGGATGTGAGGGGATGGCAGGGAGGGGAGGGCGGGAGGACGATGTCCCAAGGGGAGGACGAGAGTAGTGCACGACTGAACGGAGTGGCGGTGGGATGAGCAGAGGAGCGGAGCGGAGCTGGTTGTGATAAAACATTAAATATTGCACAATAATGTGTTAGTGGGCGGCACTAGTCCTCGAATCTGGGATGCGCACCATCAAAGGTGGAGGAGGTGGGACCACCAGTCAGAATACATGCCATGTCGTCATCCCTTGTTTCTGATGCCCTTTAAAAAACAAAAACATGCCACATCATAATCCCCTGTTTCTGATGGTGTTGCTACAATTCAAGGGTAGATACTGGCACAGAAATAATATAGTATAAACATAAGGGCAAAGTCATCAACATGTCTAAAGTGGAACCCGGTCTCCTATCTGTCCTAGTACATTGCCTGATGAGGTGGATAGCCACGACCGATCTTTTTAATACGTTCGCACTCTTATGCTTAGAAGGGAAATAAAGATTGAGAGGTTAATGCAACGAGTGTGGAATTATTACCCTCTTAGGAAATGGGAGATGATTATTTTCACGCATGCCCAGAGTCCAAACCTACTATCAGTCTGTCACTCCGCTTCTCCGACAAATCACAATTCACCTTGCGCAGCTCTGCCACGACGCACCACCTAGGGTAACATGGCCCCGCCTAAGCAGCCACCGCCGTCACCGCGACAGCCACCGAAACTAGGGTATTTAGCCCCTGTAAGGCAGGCCATGAAGCTCTACTTCAAGGTCGGTCTCCCATTACCCTTCAAGGTGTATGATTTCACTGAATGTGCCGAATCGGCTACGATGGCATCGTCGTCGGTGCCGGCTGTGGCGAGCAGGGCTAAGAGAGTGTTGTGGAGAAAGCACGCGGTGGCATTATGGCATGCTCTAGGGAGGGGGAACAAGGTAAGTGTTAAATCATTCATGAGAGCATGTTGTCGAGGGTACACACCCTTGAACAAGGCAGCGCCAAGTTATAGGAACTCTCGTGTCCACTCTTCGGAGAAGCGACCTTACTGCAGTGAGGGAGGCTGGGAACACGCCATCTACGGCAAAGACACTCCATCCAACAACACCGTCAGAGGCCTTACCGCGGCGGCAACCAAGCGTCCACACTCAGCCTGTTGGATTGTTTGACAACTGGAGCAGATGGCGGGCATCAGCTCAGCGCTGAAATTCTGGTTCCAATTCACACAGACCTACGATCCCTACAAGAAGGTGCCGAATTTCAGGTTCGAAGAAATCGTTGCGGCGGCACAGATGGTCCTACTGAACCGGGACTGGTGCAAGCAAAGCGGTCATGCATGAACGATGCAGATTTCTTGTTGTTTGGCGGGAAGGCAATAGATCAGTTTGGGTTAAATGATCAAAGAACTTACGTCCTCTCAAGGCAATTGGCTAGCCAACTTTTCTGGT
Organism: Avena insularis; assembly: GCA_023614405.1. NCBI lineage: Eukaryota > Viridiplantae > Streptophyta > Magnoliopsida > Poales > Poaceae > Avena > Avena insularis. Next base: position 252,544,844 of record CM042696.1, read on the forward strand.
GGAGATCTGTAGTTTCTTTAGTGTAGAATAGTTAAGTTCAGACTGAAAAATGGCTTTTGAGATGAAATGCTGACGCATTGTTCTATAAACTAGTAGGATGTTTAGTCCACTTTTGTGAAGATATAAGACCCTTTTGTATGGAAGTACTACTTTTGTAAACAAATATTATCAATTATCTATTTCCTTCAATTACTACTCGTTGTTAAGTCCAGTTAACTGCCATTTTTTATCCCACACAGATAAAATTCAGACAACAGTTTGTGTATAGATTTTGCGTCTGTTGTCTGTGCTATAAACCATTTTTCATTTGTCTTGTGCTATCTGCAAAATGGTCCTGCTGTTCAATGTGTTACAAAAACATTAGATAGTGTAACATCCCAATTTCAGCAACCCTGGTTAGTTGTGTAGAATGCAAAAATTAGGGGGAACAATAACTTTTCTTATTTAATTGTGTAGTGCTTGCTTGTTGTTTTCTGTGCTCATGCTTCTGATTGTATAGCTTATGATATACTCCTTACCCCAACATAAGTTGACAAAAACTACTTAACAAAACTGTCCTGGCTCTTTTTATATATTCTAAAATGTTTTGGCATTTCAAACATGAGCCAAGATGCTTCTGTAACCAAAACTATTTTAGTAGCTTCTATTGACAAAAATATGGAGAGCTATAATCTCCTTATGTTTTCAAGACAGAACCTTCAACTACTCTTACCTCTAGGATTTCCAAAACCTTGTATAAAACTTTTGAATTCTACTCTTGGTAGGGATACCAAGGACTCTTACCTTATTCAAAGTCCAACCTTTCAAAATTGTCCATCCTTATCTGAAGCTAAGCTTGATGGTAAACCCAGTAGTAGTTGATTTGTTTGTAAGATGAGTTGCCTTGATCTGATGTTTGACTTGTTTGCTTAGAAGTAGTATGAGCTACTCTATGAGCTCATCGTCTAGGATCAAGATACTTTAAAATCCCCAAACCCTAATCAAGAATACAAGATGGATCTGATTTCTAGCCACTAGGTGATCATCTAAAACCCTTAACCAGATCAATTCTGATGTGATCCATTCTAGAAGTTTCCAAGTCAATCAAGACCGATATCAAGCATGGATCTATTATACCCAATCTACACTTCAACATCATCCACTTGATGATGCCTTGATACCTTGTAAACCCTCAAAAACATCCCCACTCTTATTCTAGTAAAAAACCCTAAATCTGCCAAATTTGACTAAGTCTAGAAACTGTTTCAACATTACTTCTTTGAATGCCTCCCAGTATCAACCCTTGTGCATTTTTGGAAATGCATTTTAACCATCTTATTTGAAGTTTCCCTTGGATATATCATCTTTTAACCCACTGATGGTTTCACAGGCAGAAAATAACAATCCCTAGAAATCTTATCAACATGCCTACTTCAGGAGAATCTCACACCTTCATCCTACCTTCTTTGGACCAACTCTTTGCATCACTCTAATCTAATCATTAGGGTCTCTCAATCCCTACTTCACTTGTTCCAATTGGATCCTTGTTCTTCCAAAATCCACAAGGTTTTGAAGGCTATCTGATAATCTGCCTTGGCAGGCATATTTTATTCCAATTTGGAATCGATCCTTGGAGAGCTCAAGCATGATCAAGCCCAAACTTCTATACCATGGTGATATACATAACTTGGTATATATATACATATAACCCTTGAACCAAGGGGAGCCTTGAGCTCCAAGATACAACCATGTTTCGATGGTATGAAAATAACATCACCCTAGATCCTTTAATTCTTGTTCCTCACCAAAATCAAGTTGGACCCTCAACCCCCAAGGTTGAAAATGCTATATACACCTTGTGTCCATCATATATATTGATTGTAAAGATTTACATAATATTATCCATAATACTATGGCTCAAAAACTATTCAATTCATTTAATGGGCAAAATCTCAAAAACTCCATCTACAAAGGAAGGTTTGGTTTCTGACAAAGAACTTCCCCAACTTTAAGCACTTTTGAGTCCTATATATCATACTCTATCCTCCCACTTCAAAAATAAATATTTTTGAAGCGCTTTAATAATTCTTTTTGCTCTTTTTCCTAAATGGAAGAAACAATAAAATAAATGTGTTAAATACTTTTATGCCCCAATAAATATTGAGAAAATTCCCCAATATGTGATCTGGTATTTAGGAACATATCACATCAAAAACAAACCTTGACCAATGTGAAAATATCAAATGAGCTTCTAGGAACCATTTCAGCACTATTTGAATAAATGAGATAAACATGATCTAAAATGACCCAATAAATGCCACAAATTTCCTGGATGTACATCCTGACTATACCTATCTACCAGTACCTTTACCCCATCTTGCCAAGATCATTTTGGAGAAATTCCATCATAACTACTAGTTTGGCCAGTATTTGAAATTAATCTAAACTATGATCAAAACCAAGTCAAACCTCTCCAATACTTCTCCACAGCAACCAACATCACCCTCTGGTCGAAATAACCATAGAATCACCCTCTCCCATGCCCTTTACCCCTTAAAAGTAGGAAAAGTTATGTCATTATTGGTGTGTCCCTATTTATATCAAAAGCTAGGCAGCAACCACTCCCCTCTCTCTCTGGTCGTGCCCAGGCCCCACACACAACCCCAACACCACCCCTCTTGGCCAATCCCTGGCCAACCACCATCCCAACCTTGGCAATGGACTTTGTCCACCGTACACCCAACCCCCTTCGGATATAAGGCTAGGAGGCCACCCCCTCGCCTCTCTCTGCCTCATTTGCTCCCTCCCACTCCACCTCACCTCCAAAAAGCCCCTTCCCCTTTCCCCTGCTCTGTACTGCCCGAAAGAAGGAGGAGGAGAAGCTTCAGCCCTCTCCCCAAAAATCGAGCAAGGCCCCCTCTCCCGAGCTTCCCTCTCCCTGCATGTCACTCTGCTATACTCCCTTGCCCTTCCGCATCTGATCCTGCCCCTTTTTCCCCCATGCAATAGCTCTGGAAGCAACTCCGGTGAGCTCCCGAAACTACCCGTCGGCTAACATCGCGCGAGCTCCCTCCCGACGAATAAGTCACCCTTGCCGACCACCATTCGGTTCCTCGTCGTTTACCGCGTCGCCCTGTCACTTCTCCAACTGCCGGTGAGCCCTCGGTGAGCCTCCCTGTGCCCTGCTTCCCTCTGCTAGGGATTCGTCCCTGCCGCTGTGTCGGGAGCTGGGAGACGATGCTGCATTGTCGATCTCCTGTCTAATCTGACGCTGTGGGCACCCTACCCTTCGCCGACGATCCATCGATGGGCGGGCCCACACTGCTTTTGAACGCAGCCAAGATGCGCTCATGGGGCGAAGTTGGGTCGCCTTCCTCAATGCGCGCTTCCCTCCAGATCTGGCCCATGAAGCCCCTTTTTCCTTTGTCCTTTTCCTGTATTTCTAGATCTAATAATGGCAGTCTGATTTAAATCGTGTGAAAAATGGAAATCAACGCAAAATCTCTAGATCTAAATTCATACTTGTTCATGCATGTTTTGTGCAACATGCAGAGTTGGCCCTCTTCCAAAAATAATCTTTATTATTTACTAGCAATTTATCTACTAAAAAGTATCAATATACCCCTTAGGGAGATTCACAACTCCAAATGGAGTAAGCCCAAGTTCTCCTGAAAGGTATTTGATTCACCTATTAGTGAGTATTTATCTCATGCCATGTTAAGCTACATTCTGCATGTAGCAAAAATAACAATTATAGCTCTAATCTGCCTTTAGGAATTTCTCTGACTCAACCCAAATTTGTTATTGACCAAGTTCCAACTCTCAGTGGCTATTATAGCAATACTTATCAAATACCATGAGCCCATGAAGTTTTGATCCTCTGTTGAATTTTAATAAATTAAGTACTTCTGTATGTGGTTTTATCACTAAATAATTCATTTTAGAACCTTAGCAACTCCAAAAATTGTGATTCGAATTTTTACTAGAAGGTATTTGCAATACCTATCCATTATCCTTTACCTCATATCATTTAGACCTGTAGAACAAATATGGTTAAAAAGACAAATATACTACATAACTGACTTTGGGAATTTCCCAAGGGAATTCTAGTAAATATTTTGAGATGAATCCAACTCTAACTGAACCATTACATCAACTCCTACTTAACCATCCAAGGAAATAATTTTTGGACACACATAACTTTTTTGCTGAATTATTTCCTAAAACTGGAGCTTTTATCACTAGAAAATGCATATTAAATCAAAGGAAAATGATAAAATAGAGAAACCACTTTTGTTGGTTTCATATTATCACTACCTATCTGATGGTAAAAATTTTATACAAAGGTATCCTACAGAACTTGGACCTTATATTTAAACCCCTTAATTAAGTAGTTTGGCATCCAAATCATTAAAGAAAACCCACAAAGGCATTTCAAGTAATTCCACTTGTGTAGAAGCCAACCAGTCAAAACCTACTGAATTGTAAATTTGTATTGTTCATTGTTTGCTATATGTATTGATGTTTGTATGTCTGGTGTTGATTGTGTCATGTGTTTGCTTGCATGTGATCCATATCGACGATAGATGCGATTATATCGGAGACCAGAAGAAGTTGATTATTATTATTGGTTATTATGGTTTTCTAAGGAGAAGTCTAGGGACATATATTGCCAGATTGCTGATCTCAGGCAAGCGACTTGCTTGCTCATCAGCCTTGTCCTACTATTTTACTTATGCATGTTTTATCTACTGTTTATGAAAACTGCACTGTTTTACTATATGTTGATGTATAGATGGTAGTGGTTTGGCTCGTCCGAACTATTACACTTTTGTACTATTAAGTACAACTGTAACAACCTCGGACCCTACGCTCTAAGTTCAAGCCTGGATGAACCAAAAGTGGTTAAAGTAGTACAGCAGGGGCGCAGGGCCACCCACGTGTAGGCTCGTCGGCCGCCCTAACCACTTCCAAGAACATCGGGAAAAGAGCGAGCGAAGTAGGCAACAGGCGAAGAGATCAAATACATACACAAGTGAGTATGTATGCAAGCTACCTTACAATAGTTCTCAGAGCCATTCCATCTAAAAGAAATATAAATATTGCAACGCCATACGGCAAGATCCAAATATGATAGATAGAGATAACAGTGTAGGATAACTCCTCATACATCAATCAACAGAGTATCAAGCGGAAGCGGGAAACAAGATCCGAGTACGGACAAGAAGCAAATCGGCATAAGATGCCACATAAGTAAGCACATCCCGCCCACAGATCTCACGGATCCCCATCCCCGGAATCTCTACACCGAGTGATCGTTGCCAACATCATCTGTCTCCTCCACCCAGTATCCATCTTGCGAATACACTTGTTCATCTGAATAAAACAATTTATCGTGTGAGACCCTAGGTGTACTCAGCAAGTCTTTATGCCTCTAAAGGGGACATAACCAGGGGTGACGCAATTGCAGCAAAGATAATAGCTAACAAGTCTATAGATACTCGCTAACCATCCGCCTAACCAAAGATAGGTGGATGTCCGTTAATTAGAAACAACAGTTATAACAGTATAAAGTAACAGATCCATCCTCCTTCTCGCTTACCAACGAGAAAGCGGACGACCAACCCATCCGTTGGCAGTTTTATTAACCATTCCATGAGTATTGCGCTAATTACTAGTCATTTATTTAGTCAAATTAAAAGCGGTACTTTAGTTATACTTGTCTATGATCGAGAAACTGTGCTCCAAGTCGTCCATAACCGCGGACATGGCTTTCAGAAAGATTTACCCTGCAGGGGTGCACAAATAGCAACACACACACGATAGACCTCGGAAAAATCAAATCAAAACCCAACGAGGCTTTCACGACAAAGCAATCACATGATTCATTAAATATTTCAGGGGGCCACCCCACTAAGCTACCCGCAACAAAGTTGGCCGGCTCCGGAATGGACTCAGGGTTTGTGACGACGGCTATAAACGACTGGGAACCCGAAAGTGTGACTGGGCTTGTCGATACCGCGAAAATGTGGCACGATCCAAAACAGTACAGGTGCTCCACGCACAATATTAAATAAAGCGGTAAAGCATGGCATAAGTACAGGATAGTAAATAAAACCCCAAACTAGTTTGTGGCCCCAAGAAATAGAAATGAATCGAGCTCGCGCTAAGGGGATTCATGGTCCCATATGCGGATAGTGCGATAGTCAAGGAACAGGTATCAAGTACTCGGGGTCGTACGGGACACAAGTGGACATAAAAACCAAATAACATATATTGCCCACCGGTGCCTCTTTCATTAGTTATCCCATTACTACTCAGGTCAAGTTGTTTAGGTACCTCGTTATCGATCAGACACTCACATACCCTACACATGCTGTTCTACGACTCGCATGGCTCAAACAACTCCTGTAGTAATGGCTCACGGGATGGAGGAACAAGCTCGGTGGGGTTTCAAGTAAAGGCTATGCAGTACTTGGGATTCAATTTAATGCATTCGCGACTCAATCATGCAAGAATAAGATAGAGGCAATAGGTACTCTATGTATGCAAGCATGTGGTAGTGCTTGCCTGGCAGCTCAGTTGAAGCGAGAGGTGGATTTGGGTAGTACTACTGGGATTCCTGATATTTCCCCTGCTCGGCGTCTATTCGAAAGAGGAACCAAACAAACAAGGGCCAACATAAATAAAGTGCGCAAGCATATGAATAAAATGCGACACGCAAACAAGCATGCCATGATGAATGATGCACAATTTACATGGCATAGCATAGCATGGCATGGGTGAGGTGTGGGGTACAAGAATAAAGCATTTTATTAAGTTTTTAGTTAAGTTTTGCTCCCATATAACTTTCTGTCCACTTAATATTTATATGATGCATGCTTCAATTCAGAACCTGGAATGCATAAACAGAACGGGCTCGTCGCGCTGATCGATTTAGACATATTATTTGTCAAATTTGGAGTTGTAGGATTAAAGTTATTAATTAATTAAGAAAAGGCATCTTTATTGCAATTAAACAATTTCGAAAATTTAAAATAGTCAAACATTAATTTGGATGGCAGATTTGAAATCCTCACATTTTTCTGATTCCAAAACATATATCATTAGTATTAATTGGATTTATTAATTAAAAGTTATTAATTCCTGGATTTAAAATCATATAAAACATTTCTGAAAATATTTTGATTAAACAGAAAAAGAAAAAAGACTTTTTGCACACAGAGGGCAGCTAGAAGGGTTGGTGTCGAGCATGGGGGGTTGGCTCGTGCCAGGTTAGGTTAGGGGGTTGGGGTTGGGGTCGAACCAGGCCACAAGGCTGGTGGCCATGGGTAGGAAGGGGCTAGGTGGCTCGGCAAGGGTGAGGGGATGGTGAGGGGTGTAGCTAGCTTAGGGATGAGTAGGGTTTAGGGTGGATGTGTAGCTAGGTAGGATAGATAGGAATTTAGGATTGGTATTTTGAATAGATAGAGATTTGAAATTTGAATTCAACAATTAAAACTCCATGTATTCAAAGACAAGAGATATAAAAGTGTGGTGACATGCATGGGGTGTGGAGGTTTTGGAGGTGAGGTTGGGGTTTAGAGTATGGTTCCAAAATAGATGAAGAGAGGGAGAGAAACTAAGTTGGATCATGGGGAGAATACCCATGCCCCACTCAAAACCGAATAAAAACTAAAGAAAAAGAAAAGAAGATGATCTTGCATGGCCCATGCATAATTAGTAAATGCCATATTTATTATTGTGAAAACAATTGTAAATGATCATGGCATTTGTTAACACGTGCACACCCAAAATATGGAATTAAGGCCAAGCAAAAGAAAAGAGTTGTGTCCTAAGTGGAATAGATGCATATGCCCATCTTTGAAAATAATTTGGGCATGCTAGTGTGTATGTTCCACTAGGTAAGTATATAGCCACAATTATATTCATACATGATCAAATACTCCAAACCAAGCCATATGGAAGCTAGACAAGGAAAAATACTCACATAACATGCAAAGGTGGCCATGTGGCTCTCCACATATCAACATTGTGAAAAACAACATGATGCATATATGGGAGCATGTGGAATTAGAAGTGGATCCATCCCAACCCACATGAGCTAGAGGTAAACCCAAATAAAATGCAAAGCTCACATACAATTGGATGTGGAATTATGGGGTGGTGACAAAGAAAGGTGGTGGAGTTAAATAAAAGATATGCCCCCAACTCAACTGGGGCATCATGCATTTATCAAGAACCAAATACAATTTATTAAGAACCAAATACAATTTATTAAGAAACAAATACAATTGATAAATGCATATGAGAAAAGATCCAAAATAAAAAGGGTTTTATATGATGCTCAAATGCAATGTGGCATGATGAAATGAGCATGATATAATTATGATGCAACAAATATATGTAGGAAGTAGCATTTTATTATTAGACCATGTAGCATTACAGATGTTAGACAGCTGGAATGCTACAATAACCCCCTTGATGACACCTACTGCTCCCTAGTACGATAGTTGGTGTATAACACCTTACCCCTTTGGAGACCCCATTTTAGCCGAAGAAAAACTAGAGGATGGGAAGACCCGTGAAAAAGTTTTACAAAATGTTTATGGCAAAACGATGGTGAGGTTTGACCTACCAAGAGAAGTTTGAGAAAATAAAAATGTTTTTGTTTTACATGTGAGACATCGACCTGGAGAAGGAAAGAAGGGTCTACGGGCCTCCACGCATTACTATGAGCCCCTCATTGAAAGCGCACACTTTGTGCAGTGGAAAAAGTGCTCCGGTTGGCTTGGGAACAATATAGGGCATCCCGGTGTTGAGGGGGAAAACACTCATAGGGTAGGCACTTATATTGGAGTGGGCATCTGGAGAGTCTTGATCGGTTACTCAACACACGATCGGTGTAGATCAGGGTAGGGTACCCAGATGGTGTGGGTAATTCTATTCGAATATCCGTGTCCACGGTCATGGACGGTGAGAAGGTTTCTTTAGAGCGGTGTTGGTTTTGATTTCAAAAAGGATTTCAGAAAAGAAATGGCTTTGGAAATGTTTTGACCATGGGATGGTCGAAAAGGATACAAGCTTTGACCATGGGATGGTCGGAAAGGAAGTAAAGGAGTTTGGTCATGGGATGACCGGAAGGAACACAAATGGGTGACCCCATCCAAATAGTTTACAAGTTTTACAAATGTTTCCAAGGAGGTTTATAATAGTTTTCAACAAAGATATGTAGATGCTATATCTACAAGAGAAACTGTTTAAGAAAAGAACCCCGCTTGGAGCCCTCCTATTACCACAGCCATATTGCATATCTTGTTGTTATTATTATTCTCTTAAGGTGGTTTGCAAGTACATTCAAAGTACTCACTAGCATTGTACCTGGCTATTAACTTGGTCAGATATCAAGAGGAAGGTGACGTTGATTCCTATGCGAGCTAGGATGTTCTCCCAGTCAGTTGCGTATAGGTTAAGGCATGGCTCAGGCTCTACGCTTGATGAAGTTCCGCTGATGAATGTTGATTTAGCCATAATGGAATATAAGGTATGACATGTAACCGCTCAAGTAATGGATGTTTATTTTGATACTTGTCGGTTATGTGCCACGACTAACTAATCATGGGATCATGGTGTATCCATAACAGGGATTCTCGGAGGATTAAATCCAGGGGCCCCACAGACTTGGTATCTATAACATCCCAATTTCCGCAACCCTGATTAGTTGTCCAGAACGCAAAAATCAGGGGGAACAAAAACTTTTTCTTGTGCTTTGGTGTAGTGCTTGCTTCTTATTTGTTTGCACTTGTGCCTAAGAGTGTGTATCTTAGGATACTCCTTACCTCACCCTCAGTTGACAAAAGTGTTTTACCCAAAACTATCTTGGCTTACTTTACATATTCTCAAACGTTCTGGCATTTCAAAACAGGAGCCAAGATGCCTATGCAACCAAAACTATTCTGGTAGCTTCTATTGACAAAACTATGGAGAGATATATACTACAATCTCCTTATGTTTTCAAGACAGAACACTCAACTAATCTTATCTCTAGTGTTCCCAAAACCTGTAACATCCCAAAACTTTAATCCAAGCTTATCAAGATCCAAATCATCCAAATTAGGGTTACCAAAAACTTTTGCAATTCAAAATGGGAAAGCATTCATGTGTATGTGCATTTAAATTAGGAGTTGATTTGAATTGCCATGGTTCTGTGATTCATTGCTTGTAAAATGATCTTTAGGTGAAATCTAAATCATTCCCAAACATTTCCCAAAGAAAAACAACTCAAAATGAAAAATGAAGTGAATGGTCATTTTGGCCAAATTAACTATCATGCCTACTTTGGCTATTCCTACTACTCAAAACTTAATAGAAACATTTATGTATCTTTGCACCCCTTGCTAGTACACATAATGAGGTACCAAGGCCCACTTTGTGATCTGCTAAAAACATTCAAATGCTAATTTTAATTGACGGTTTAAAATTGAATCTATTTCATATGGGAAGATCCCACTATTTCAAAAACCACTCAAACAAGCTCATTTTTCAAAACCCGAGCACCCACAGAGTCTCAAGCTTAGTACTAGCACACCCACCGAAAATCTTTTCAAAATTCAAAAGTAAAGTTCATGCGGCCATTTCATCAAACACCTTGTGGACAGATTTTAAACAAAACCAAATTCACTATTTTGAATAGTGTTCTGGCCAAACTTGTCCCCCATTTTACCCCCATTTGCTCCCATTGTCTCCTAATGATCTAACCATGCAATTACACCCCACTCCCTACCCCCTATTGGCAAAGCCATGCCATGTCGAGCCCCACCTTGCCGGCCAACTTGGTCGCCGCCGCAGCAGACCACCTCCCCCTCTCTCTCCATGTCTAGCAGCTAGCCAGCACCTCACTGCTGCCCACTGTCCCCTCCCCGAGCCAGGCCAAGCGGTGGACCACCGCCTAACCCCCGCGCACAGTGCGACTGCGCCATGCCGAGCACGCGCCAGAGCACCGCGCCCGACACGCGTTCACAAGCCGCCGCTCAACCGCAGCCCGCGCCCACCGCGTCTCCACGACCCAGGGAGCATCCCAGACACCCCCATTCGCCGTCCAACGCCTCACAGCCACCGCTCGCTGTCGAAGCTGCCGTCTCTGCCGCTCAGAGCGCCAACTCCGCTCGACCGCATACCACCGCCCCTAAGCCCGCATTAAAGTACAAGAGCACTGCCAGGAGACCGCACATCGATCGCCGCCCGCAGCCATGCCGCTAGCATCCCGTAGCCTTGTCGCCACCGTCGCCTGGCCATCCCGTGTTGTCCCGCCGTCGAGCCTATAAAAGGAGAGCACCCCCAGCCATTTGCACCACACCACTCAACTTCCCTCACCTCACTGATCGTCCCACACCTCTAGCCGGAGCAAGGGTAGCAGCAGTTCGCCAGAATTGCACCAGAGCAAGCCGCCTCTACAGGAGAAGGGCGCCGCTGATTGCGACCACCCCTGGAGCTGCCTCGACCGTCCCTGAGCTCGCCGTCGACCACCAGTCCGTTTGCCCGCCTCGCCGTCGTTGCTGGAGCCTTGGTATGCCCCCTATACACCCCCACCGAGCCGCTAGGGTTAGAGCTCGCCGGCAACAGGTCCGTCGTCGTCGACAACGATCCCCAGTCGTTGATCCCCACTCTAATCCAACGACCCACATTGCCCCGTACCGCTTCGCGTGTTATGGGTCGCTGACTGGTGGATCCCCCTTGTCAGTTGATCCCCGCTCTGCGGAGTGACACTGGCCCGGCCCGTTAGCGTTTCCCGCGCGACCCAGTTAGTTTGAATTCATATTTTTCTTTTTAGTTTAAACTTAGTTCTGTCCCCTAGTTCAAAAATCAATTCAGAGAGATTTACAAATCCAAATGAAGTGATTCCAATTTTGCTGGAAAGCTACTGAAAAGGTCTACCCAAGACCATTGGATTTAATTCATTTAGAGTTATAGATCTCTCCTAGTAAAAATAATAATACAAAAGCATTTGCACCTTGCAAATTTTTTATAAAATTAACCAAAATACATTTTGAGTTGATTCCAACCCTCAAAAAATCACATTTCATCATACCTATCTAAATATGTAATAATATTAAAGTTTACATGCAGTGACTTTGGACTAGTACCCAAATAATGCTATATAGGCATTTCTAGTCACTTTAAATCACTAAATAATGAACTTAAAGCAAAGTAATTATGATCCAACCCTTAAATTACATTCCCACATGTTAGAATATGTGGTGATGACATGTGTCCACATGATCCCATATTTTAAGTGGTGAATATTAAATCTTAGTTAATTTTTCAATGAGTAGAAATTACTTTTCTAAATTAAAAAAGAATGAAACTATTGAATTGAACTTGTGATGCTTGTGATGATAATAGATCATCAAATGTGTGTCTTAGAATGCTAATTAGACTAGTTAAGTATTGTTTGGTGATTGTGTACTCCGTATGTATTTATAGATGATAGTACCGACCAAGTCTATGAGGAGGACGAGTTCTACCAAGAAGAAGAAGAAGAAAACTTCAACCACTGCACCAACCAAGGCAAGCTATTATTGGCAAGCTAACCCTTGCAAAACTTACTCTAGCAAGCCACCATTAACAATGCAAGCTGACACTTGCAAGTATAATGCTTAGCAAGCTAGGATTGAACTAGATGGTTTAGCAAAGATGCTTTAGGTATGCTTTGATTATACCACCTTGACTAGTATTTACCCCAAGTCTTATTTTACACAAAGTTCTCTACTTGTTTTGAAGGTAGCATAAAGAGTATAAAACTTGACCTATTTAGAACCCCTTTAGATGTCATTCTATGGCTTGAGATTGATCCCATCATTTCCACTTTAGTGAACACTCTTAACTTAGTAGTTTAGAGTAGAGAAAAACTTGAGTCACTTTAGATGGGAGCACTTGGTGAAAATGAATTATGAAAACCTTGGAATGATGAGTCATTGTATTGAGATGTTTTGACATGTGTTGAGAAACATAAATGGTTTACGATGGTGAAATGTTGTGGCATGAGCCTTAACCCTTTTATAAAACTGATGGTTGGATTCGGATGCGATACCATTCCAAATTTACCATACAACCACACTACCTGAATTGGGTAAGGCTTGGCCGGAAGTTTATATGCATTAGAATTAGTTCCCTTGCGGGAGAGGTTTGAGCTAAGGCTACCTCTCAATGTTGTCCACCTATGCAGTTCCCAAGATGACTGATGGTCATGGTTGGGAGGCCATGCTCATAGGAGAGGTGCTTATACTAGGGTGTGTAAAGGGAAGGTTATGTTTGATTATCTGCATACTAAGTATGATGATTTAGGGTTATCCCTGACAGATGTATCGAATCTTGTGGTGAAAGTGTACCACCTCTGCAGAGTGTCAAACTATTTGAATAGCCGCGTCCGCGGTTATGGACAGTTGGAATGGCCATACTGTTTCGTTGTCAGATGTTTTGAAACAACTTATGAAATGAATGATGAATCTTGACTTGACCATAACAGGGTTGTGTTTATGGCAATAGCTTCCCAACTTAAGTGATCCTAGAACTTTATTTTATCTTTCTTTGCTTCAGAACTCAGCTTAAGTTTCAAACTTAACTTTATAGTTAAACATAGAGTTAGCACTTTAACTTAGAACTATACTACTTGTTAGTGGCAGGTTGCGAGTACTTAAAGAGTACTCATGGCTTTTGTCCCTGGCTATTCTCATGGCCAGACTATGAAGGAGACTACCAAGATGATGGCCAGCAGGACGGCTATGATATCTAGGACTATCGGCCTTCATCAGCATTGCCTGTGCCCGTGAAGATGGACCCCACCACTACGCTTATCTTTTAATTCCGCTGCTTGTTGTATTAAGACTGGATCATGAGATCCTTATTTGTGTAATACCTTATGTATGGTTTGTAATGGATTATGTACTGTGATATCCAATCCGTATGTCTCGTAAAAATAGTAATCCTGGGATTGCGAGGTATGGCAAAACGGGCATCTAGGATTAAAAATCCGGGTGTTGACAAAACCTCTTTCCAAAAGCATTTGAATTCTACTCTTGGTAGAGATACCAAGGACTCTCACCTTATTCAAAACTCAACCTCTTCAAAATGCCCCAACCCTACCTCAAGCTAAGCTTGATGGTAACCCTAGAGTAGTTGATTTGTTTGTAAAGATGAGTTACCTTGATCTGCTGTCTGATGAGTTGTTTTGATCTGCTGTTTGATTTGTTTGCTTAGGAAGTAGTATGAGATACTCTAGGAGCTCATCACTAGGATCCAGAGGTTTCCAAATCATCAATACCTAAGAATGCAAACCTAGTTGTGATCCCTAGCCACTAGGTGATCATCCCAAAACCCTTAACCAGATCAATACTGAGGAATTCCATTCCAAAAGTTTCCAAGTCCATGGAGACTAATATCAAGCATGGATGTCTTCTACTCAATCTACACTTCAATATCATCCACTTGCTAATGCTATGATACCTTGCAACTCCTCCAAGAACATTCCCCCTCATACTCTAGTTAAAATCCTCAAAACTGGCAAATTTGGCTAAGTCTGGAAACAGTTTCAACATCACCTTTTTGAATGCCTCCTTTTCTCAAACCATGTGCATTTTTGGAAATGCACCTGAACCATATTGTTACCCATCCTAAGGACTACCAAGGCCCACTTTTTCCTATGGTTAAATCCTCCTCCAACCCACTTGTCCATGATGGTTTTGCAGACAAGAAAATAACATTTCCTGCAAAACTAGCCATCATGCCTTATTTGCTAGAAGCTCACACCCTCATACAACCCCCTTTGGAACAAATCTCTGCATGGCTATGTTCTACTCATTGATTTCTATCTAAACCTACCTCACTTGCCCCGAATGGATCTCTGTGCTTCTTGAACCCACCTGGTTTATAAGGCATCATGACTCATATTGCATGGCAGCCTTAATTTCAAAAAAGTTTGCCATCATTTCTAGATCACCCCAAATAAAGTTAATTCAAACTCTTCCTGCCATGGTCATCTATATGACCTTTTATACCTATCCATCTATCCCTTGCACCAAGGTGAGCTCTGAGCTCCAAGATGCAAGCATGTTTTGGTGGTATGAAAATAACACCACCCTAGATCATCAACTCCTTGTTTTTCCATCCTTTTCAAGTTGGAATTCCATTCGACAAGTTGAAAATGCTTGCTACACCTTGTCTATCTCATCTACATTGGTCCTCAATATTTATCAATAATTATCCATAATAATTACGGCCCCAAAACTATTTAATTCCTTAAATAGTCAAAATCTCCAAAACTCCCTGCATAAAGGAATGTTTGGTTTTTACCAAAACACATCCCCAAATTTTTGCTCAAGTGAGTCCCATGTATCATACCCCACCTTCCCATCTCAAAAATAAATATTTTTGAGAAGCTTCATTATTTCTTTTTGCCCATTTTCTTAAATGGCTCAATTGGAATCATAATTGATTTAAATACTTTTAATCCCCAATAAATCTTGGGAAAATTCCCCTAGGTGTGTATTCAAATTTGGGACCCTTCCGCATCAAAACCCAACCTTGTTCCTTACAAATTTATCAAATGATCTTCTAGAAATCATTTCTGTCCTTTTTGAGTAATTGGGTTTAGGTGGACTAAAACTCCTCTGAAAAATCTCAAATAAATCCTAGGAGTCTACCATTACCTCATCTACTTACCAGTACCATTTTCTCCCTTGGTCCAATGCAAGATTTTGGACTTCCTTCATAAACCCCTAGTTGGATCAAATTTGTCAATTAAGCAAACCACTACCCCAATCACTTACAAGTTACATCAAAACTTGATCAAAGCTCATCCTCAGCACCAGGACACTCAACTGGTCGACCAGCCCTATAGCTCTACCCTAACAAATTCCCATTTTGCCCTTGTACTAGTAATAAGAGAGAGATGCAACACAATCTTACAAGGATCTACTTTAATTAACCACCACAGCTGCCACCACCTCCCTCTCCGATCCAGCACGACCAAGTACCGTTCTTACCTCTCCCCACCGTCCCCTGGACCAATCCCAGGCCAACAATCCTCTCCCCCTTGTCCAAAATGGTATTTTACACCATCTACCCCTCCCTCTTAGTATAAAGGACAGCAACCCTCCCCCAGCGAGCCCTTGCCCCTCATTTGCCCCCTCTCCACCTCACTCATCTCCCCCGAGCTCCCCATCCCTTCCTCCCCTCTCCTCTAGCCCCCAAGAAGAAAAACCACCCCTATCATCCATTTTTGAGCTCAAGCTTGCAGTACCTTCTCCCCTGCTCCCCTCCACTTGCATGTGTCCTCCCTGCAGCCCTCTACCCCAGATCCACCTCCCCAAGCTCTAGAGCTCCTCCCATCATCTCTCTCGGCCTAGAGAAGGAGATAGCCTTCTCTCGGTCTACTCCAAGAACCCGACTTGGTGATCTCCCTCCTGCTCCATTTCTCCTTGCAACGGTGTTCTTAGCCTCCTCGGAGGCAACCCTAACCTCCCTAGTCCTCCTCTTCGACATGCAGGCACCCCAGTAGCGGCACCGGAGAGTTGCCGAGCGTGCATCACCGTCATCGTCACGCGAGGCTTCGGCCGAGGTAGAACCTGCCCTTGCCACCCCTCCCCGGGCTCATCGTGGACCACCACGTCGTCTACACCCTCCCCTTCGCCGGAGACGGCCTCAGGTGAGCTCCCCGCACCTCCCCTGTCGCCCGCTAGGGTTTCCGCGCCCCGCCGCTCATCGGAGGTGGACGACGAGGTCCTAGTCGTTGATCCCCTCTCTAATCTAATGGCCAGGAACCTCCCATACCGCTTCACCCCACCGCCCTCACTGACCACAGGGCCCCACCCAGCGGGATTCAAATCTCCCTCCCGCCAGCTAACCCCTCCTCTGCTGGTCCGAATTGGCTCGGTGGCCCACTTACTCACGCAATTCAAAGCCCACCCACCCCTCCTCTGCTGGCCCGAATTGGCTCGGCGGCCCACTTACTCGCGCAATTCAAAGCCCACCCCATCTAGTTGTCCTTTTTATGTTATTTTTCCACCAGATCTGCTGAAAGGTTGTTTAGTTTAAATCCAAACAAAATGTAAATGAAGTCCAAATGCCTAGATCTTAAATCCTGGTTGCTCTCTTATGTTCTCTCAAACATGCAGAGGCAACCCCAAGTTCAAAATAATTTTCTTTAATTACTAATAAAATTGTTCTACTGCCAAGTGTACTTTAAGCTAATTTATTTCCTCAGAGATTTTCACATCTCCATTTGAGATGAACCAAGGGTCCTCTGGAAGGTATCTGAAATACCTATTATCCAGCACAGGTCCTACCCCAAGGTGAACAGAGATGTGCCTTTAGGAAAAATAATAAAAATAGCAACTTTCTATATTAGATAAATTCTCCAGGTCTAACCAAATGTGGTATTGACCCAATTCCACCTCCCAATACCTCCTAGGATCTGTATCTATCAAATCCTAGCAGCTCAAAATTTATTGAGCTCTAGTTGAATTCTAGTGATTTAAATACTTCTGTAAGGGGTATTTCCACTAAATAAGTGACTCAAGGAGTTTCACAACTCCAAACAGAGTGAATCCAATTTCTACAGAAAGGTATTTTAAATACCTATCGCATGCCCTTGGAACCAACTCAATAGCTCTTGTAGAATTAATGGGGTTAAAAAGAGTAGAATTATACAGAACTGTCTTTAGGAATTTCCTGAGGGCATTCTGCTAATTCTTTTGACTTGATTCCAAATCTAGGTGGTTCAGTACATCAAGTAGTACCTAACCCTCAAAGGAAATAATTTTTGGAGCTCCAGAACTTTTCTGGTGAATTATTTCCTCAAACTAGAGTTTAATCCACTATAAAAAGCATAATTAAATCTAGAAAAGGGATAATCTAGTGAAACCACTTGTGAAGGTTTTGTCTTGACAAGACCTATCTGAGGATATCACTTTTGCACATTGGTATCCTACTGACCACAGAACCCTAACCCAAGATCTTTGTATCTAGCCTTAACAACCACCTCTCAAGAGAAAACACTATTGTGGCAATCTGGTAAATTCCACCATTAGAACTCAACTTCCCCAAAACCAACCTAGTCCAGTAGTAATCTTTATGATTGTTTTCTGTATGGTTTGATGCTTGTATGCCTTGTATTGATTGTGGTATTGTCTGTTTGCATGTGTATCCGATGACGACGATAGTGTGAGTGTCTGACGACAAGAAGGAAGGGACTTATTATTATTTATTGGGTATTTTCTTGTTATCTGAAGAAGTCCAGGGACTTATTGCTGATCATAGGAAAGCCACCATTCCTGAACTCTGATATATGTCCTATTCTCTTTTACCTGTTTTATATCCTCTTTATAAAGTGCATTATTTACCTGCATGTTTTGTTTTACAAATACTGCGATAGTAAATTGGCTCCTCCAAGTTATGACTTCGTGTCCTTCGAGGCACCACCCCGATGTACCTACCATTTTATCCCTTTAGATCGAGAGTTTGATGGTTAGCATCCTACCTCGTTGCTAAACCCCCGGTTTTGAGAAAATAAACTGTTTTGGGATTTACCCCACTACAAATGTTTCAAAACCCTTTTGTAAAACCCTTGGAAACAGGCATCGTTCCAAGCTGATGTTTTAAAGAAAGAAATGGTGATGTTGAGAAATGAGAATGTGATGGGATGTTCTATGCCTTTAGTGGAACAATTTTTATCCGCGCAACCACATTACCCCAGGTGTTGGGGCTTAACTCGTAGTTTATCCGCATTAGCCGAGGCACTTCTACAATGCTTATAGGGAGAAATCCCTAGAAGTCCAGGCAGGCGCCACCAGATCGAGGATCTGAAGCCTGTCACTTGCTTCGGCAAGAGTGAGCCTGAACTAGCAGGAGGCTGGTGCAACAATTGGGTCTCCCGCAGACGGTATGACTTTGAGTACGGAAGGAAGTGGAGTCACCAGTTTTAAGGTATATGCCAAGTTGCGGCTTGGGTATGCGCGTGTACGGAAGGAAGGACTATGGCTGGGAGCCACATACTCGTTGCCGGGCAGAACAAACCCAAGAGGAAAAGCATGCCTTTGCTAGGGTAGACAAGCAAAAGGTTAGGTTTGATTATCCAAACCCCCATCTACAGTGGTAGTGGGACGTGGTTGTATCCCGGCGGATGTATTGATTCTGGTGGGGAAAGTGTGCAAACTCTGTAGAGTATAACCTATTCGAATAGCCATGTCCATAGTCAAGGACGGTTGCAAAGGTGTTGGCTAGGAGTACCCAAACTATTCTTGTTTGGGAAACAAGTACGAAGAGGACGAAGGTCCCGGGGGAACCCGAGTTCGGAAATTTTGTTTTGACCCAAGGTGGTCGAAAAGGTTTAAAAAGGATTTTTACTACAAAACTGTTTTCAAAACTCTTTTTCAACAAATATATGGAGATGTCTTGATTTATAAAACAGAAGCATGTTTCCAAAACTCTTTTTCAACAAAGATATGGAGATGCCATAACTTCAAAAGTTAGTTTAGGCTTTTCAAAAGCAACCCCGGATAGAGCTATCTCACCACAGCCAGAATTGCAATTCCTTTGTTCACTTATCTTGGTGGTTTGCGAGTACATTCAAAAGTACTCACGGCTGTGTTCCTGGCTATTTACTTGGCCAGACTTTCAGAGGTTCGACTTCGGGAGATTCAGGTGATGTCCAGCGAGCAGGCCGTCTTCCAAGTCAGCTGCCTGTAGGTTGAGGCACGATTGGGCTCTGCGCTTGGCGATGTTCCGTTGCTAATGATGATGTAGCCATAATGGCATCTATGTAAGTCATGTAATTCGTTATGTTTCGGATGCTGTAATGATACCTGTCGGTTATGTTCCACGACTCGCTGATCATGGGAACGTGGATGTATGCATAACAGGGATTTCTCGGATGAATAATCCGGGGAGCCCACAGACTTGGTATCAGAGCCATCCTGACTATAGGAGACCTTAGTTAGCCTGGACGTTAGACAGGAAAAGTCAAACCTATTTTCTAAAAAGACAAGGGAGAAAAGATGACTAATTGCAAAAGTGCTTATGTCTTCTCTTCCTCTATTTTGAAAACTACTTGCATTAATATGATTTCATAAGCTTAAAATCCTGCACACTCGTCACTAACCCAAACCCATCTCAGAAACCTGTTGTAGATGGCCTCCTTCCGCTCAGAGCGCATCATTGTTGGAGACAGTTTATGGCCCTTTGAAGAACAGCTTCACAACGTACTGAAGATAGTCAAGAAGCCCGCGCCAATTATTGAAGGAACCGAACTTCCTCGCAGTAACACCAATGTGATGCAATGGGTCATCAAGGCTGTTATTCCTTCCCCTGATGAGGACACCGCGCCCACAATCTGCACCTTCCTCGACAGCAACTGGGTAGACGGCATGGAGCGAGCCATACAGGAGATCATGGCGCGCCTCTGCAAGATCCACGAAGATGAGTTCAAAGATACTCCCTACCACTTGTTTGGAAAGAGAGATGAAGATGGACTACCTACTGAGTCTTTCCTCACCTGCTGCATCGGGAATCAGCTGGAAAATATAGAATACCTACTCCAACGCTCCCAGGAAGATCTTGACAAGGCCAGACACGAGAATCTGCTCCTAAAGATGGATATCAACCTACCCTGTCAGCACGAAAGGAGTCTTCAAGCCACAAATGCCCGCTTGGCAAGGAAACTAATCATTGAAGTACCCCAAACCCCTGAAGACGAGGACCCCGGGAGTGACTACGAACTCTCCTTCCTCAATGAGTACCACCCAATTGTCTAGTCACCCGCGCCTACCGAGTCAACATCCAACCCTGCACCATGGGAAGGCACCACTCTCACCTTCACGGAAGACGAGCTGAATATCCCGCAAAGCCTAGAGGATCTATAGTATTTGAAACCTCGGAGTCAGCCACGACCCCGTAGATGCACCCTCCGAGTAATCACCCACGTCGCGGTACTCACCCACCTAGCAATAGGGTAGAGTCAGGTATCGTCCCTGAACGCGTTTTGTAATGCCTAAGTACTATTAGCACCCTGGGGTGCAGATTTTGTTGGTTTGTAATGACTTTCTTGAATTGATATGCTTGCTTGAATTGTTTTCCCTTTTTGCGTGCTTTACACAAGTAGTTGCACCAGACCCAACCCGAAACGTCTGCCACCAACAAGACCTCCCGCAGGATGGCCATGAAGACCGGAAGCTCGAAGAAGGCATGTAGCCGTTGTGGAGACGAAGGGCACCAAGCCATCGGATGTTTCGGCCACTGCCCCAACTGTGGAGAACCCCATTCACCCAAAGTTTGCCCAACTCGGTTTGTCACTTGTTTTCTCTGCGAAGGCCAAGACCATGTACCTGTCAATTGCCCAATTTTCCCCTCATTGGCAAGGCCCACCAACCTCCCGAGGTCAGCATAGAAAAGTCGTCAACTCAGCCACGACGGAAGAAGAGCCCCTGTTTCACGTGTGGACTATCCGGTCACTTCAGCCGAGAATGCCCCGAGAGAAAATTCGCCAAGACTTCCTCGGCAGAGAAGCTCGAAGACACCCAAGGTCCCCTCCCTCATAAAAGATGGTCACCCTACCGCTCGCTACCCCTCAGCTCAAGACTGAACATGTCCTGCACTTCGATAGGAGACTACACCCCATGGAAGTAAAGACCAAGAGAGAAGCTCCCCAACTCACTCTAGGACTCCCGAACAATGGAAAGTGACACCTATATTTAACTAGCCCATGTCCCCCTGGAACGCCGCCTATGATAATAACCTCTCTTAAGTCGATGTCCACTACCTTAAGAATCGTCTTTTGTCACCCTCATAAGGATGTCCCCGGTTTGTAACTCTCCGACCTACCTTAGTCGAATCCTAAGGGGGAAAGACTGCGTCTTACCCGCAAAAATAGATTACCCCTCTGCCCAAAGAAAATCTCACCGCGTGACCCGAAGACACAAATCTCAGAGCATAGACTTGTCACAGACTCGGATACAATAACCCACTTAAAAGAAGTACCGTAGACCCTTATAGAAGGAAGGTCCCTCCCCGCAACCATGGTTGAAGCCAACTCGACCCTCGAGTTTCAAGAGGATTGAAGTCAACCTCGGTGTCAAGGTGTTCCTAGTTCGAAGGAAAAGCCAGCAAGTAAGACCGCAAGAAACCCATAGCACTAACTAAGACAAATCCCCTAACCTTACTCTCCCGAATCTCGGGGCGAGATTCTTTTAAGGGGGAAAGGTCTGTAACATCCCAATTTCCATAACCCTGATTAGTTGTCCAGAATGCAAAAATCAGGGGGAACAAAAACTTTTTCTTGTGCTTTGGTGCAGTTCTTGCTTGTTGTTTGTTTGCACTTGTGCCTAAGAGTGTGTATCTTAGGATACTCCTTACCTCACCCTCAGTTGACAAAAGCGTTTTACCCAAAACTATCTTGGCTTACTTTATATATTCTCAAACGTTCTGGCATTTCAGAATAGGAGCCAAGATGCCTATGCAACCAAAACTATTTTGGTATCTTCTATTGACAAAATTATGGAGAGATATATACTACAATCTCCTTATGTTTTCAAGACAGAACACTCAACTAATCTTATCTCTAGTGTTCCCAAAACCTCTTTCCAAAAGCATTTGAATTCTACTCTTGGTAGATATACCAAGGACTCTCACCTTGTTCAAAACTCAACCTCTTAAAATTGCCCCAACCCTACCTCAAGATAAGCTTGATGGTAAGCCTAGACTAATTGATTTGTTTGTAAAGATGAGTTACCTTGATCTGTTGTCTGATGAGTTGTTTTGATCTGCTGTTTGATTTGTTTGCTTAGGAAGTAGTATGAGCTACTCTAGGAGCTCATCACTAGGATCTAGAGGTTTCCAAATCATCAATCCCTAAGAATGCAAACCTAGGTGTGATCCCTAGCCACTAGGTGATCATCCCAAAACCCTTAACCAGATCAATACTGAGGAATTCCATTCCAGAAGTTTCCAAGTCCATGGATACCAATATCAAGCATGGATCTCTTCTACTCAATCTACACTTAAATATCATCAACTTGCTAATGCTCTGATACCTTGCAACTCCTCCAAGAACATTCCCCCTCATACTCTAGTTAAAATTCTCAAAACTGCCAAATTTGGCTAAGTCTGGAAACAGTTTCAACATCATATTTTTGAATGCCTCCTTTTCTCAAACCATGTGCTTTTTTGGAAATGCACCTGAACCATCTTGTTCCCCATCCTAAGGACTACCAATGCCCACTTTTTCCTATGGTTAAATCCTCCTCCAACCCACTTGTCCATGATGGTTTTGCAGACAAGAAAATAACATTTCCTGGAAAACTAGCCATCATGCCTTCTTTGCTAGAAGCTCACACCCTCATACAACCCACTTTGGACCAACTCTCTGCATGGTTGTGTTCTACTCATTGATTTCTATCTAAACCTACTTCACTTGCCCCAAATGGATCTCTGTGCTGCTTGAACCCACCTAGTTTATAAGGCATCATGACTCATATTGCATGGCAGCCTTAATTTCAACAAAGTTTGCCATTATTTCTAGATAACCCCAAATATAGTTAATTCCAACTCCTCCTGCCATGGTCATCTATATTACCTGGTCTACCTATCCATCTATCCCTTGCACCAAGGTGTGCTCTGAGCTCCATGATGCAAGCATGTTTTGGTGGTATAAAAATAACACCACCCTAGATCATCAACTCCTTGTTTTTCCATCATTTTCAAGTTGGAATTCCATTCCACAAGGTTGCAAATGCTTGCTACACCTTGTCTATCTCATCTACATTGGTCCTCAATATTTATCAATAATAATTACTGTTGGGGGGATACCCCGGGTAGGGTCACGCCGGGATATAAAGGCCAAGTTAGCCGAGGTACGGCAAGGTCAAAGCGAATGCTGGCCGAGTCACCTCAAGGCAGGCCGAATCACGGAGTAACCCAGACCGGAGGGTGTCCACCTAACTGGGTCCCGGCCGACTTAAGTCGTATGCCGGCATGATTTATGTATGTTGTATGCAGGTACCAGTGTGGCCGGATTAACTAGGCACGATCCGGGTTATATCAGGCTTGCAAGAGAAGGAAGGTATCTCGCTGGTCAAAAGGAGGTCACTATACGCTGGAGCGTGAGTGAAGCGGACAGAGGCTAGGACCACCGAGGCGTGGCCGACAAGGGTGACGCTGCCTGTGTCGGATGACGCTCACGCCGCAGAGGCTCACGTAGCCTCTGCATGGCTTACGATGGGGAAAAGTGACCTGGTCGGTTTGCTATTTTGGGAGGAGGCATATTCTCAGGAATATGCCTCCACGTATGCCCTAATTAGAGACCTAGCCTCTCCTATATAAGGAGGGCTGGGGCCTCTGTAGAAAGGGTTGAGTTTTACTTGGTTGATGCTAGGCCGTTTGGCATTTAGGTAGTTGGTTCCTAAGAGCAAAGTAGTGGTGAGAGTAAGAGAGTTCCTTCTTCCTCCTCTTCCCCATACATCTCTAGGAGCACTTGTAAACTGATCTACCTTGAAGAATACAAAGCATCTGTGTGTGGAATCACCACACTATCCCTCCCTGGATTCCCCTAGTGCATCTTGTCCCACCTTTAGCCTATACATGGCATCTGCCGTGACACCACCACGATAGTTGGCACCCACCATGGGGCTAGAGGCGCTAGCAGGAGTGAAGATCCGGACGGGAAACCTCATCGGCATCGGCGAGCGCATCGTCTCCGGGCTTGTTCAGCGCTTTGGAGCGCTGGACTTCGTCAGCGACAATGCTGGCTGCTTCGGCAGGCGACCGCTTCCGTGCAACGGCCTCTTCATCAAGCTTGGCGCGCACAAGATCTACGTCACTATCGATGTGTCGTGCGTTCACCCGCGGCACGTCGTCAAGGGAGGCGAGCCACCCCTTAGCGCGGTTCACGGGGCACATATCACTCGCTCCCCTGACCGTACCGAGGTGATGATGACAGCGCATGTTGCTGGCGCGAGCAAGGATCCGGCACTAGAGAGGCCAGAGAACGTGCTGCAGCAGGCGATAGATATCCTAGAGAGCCCCATAGCACCTGCAGTAGATCCGGCTCGCGCATAGGCCAAGTTAGAGGAAACTAGGTAGAAAATACTAGAGGGTGCGAAAAAGATAGCCACGGCTCAGCAGTCGTTGAACATGACACTACGCGAGTACACAAGAGCAAATAAGGTAGATGCTGTAAAAGTAAAGGGGAAAAACCTCATCAGTGAAATGAATAAAGAGGGTGATACCAGAGTTGAGGAGTCAGAGAACTTTCTGTCCGCGGGGCTGCCGAAGTACAGTACCCGACAAAGAACCTCAGAGCAGCGGATGCAGCTGCATCCGAGTTAGAGGGTTTGACGGGTGAAGCCCGACAAAGACAGCAGGAAAGAGTCAATGAGCGAAGTATTGCTCAGGGCAAACCCGGCAAGGGCTGGGGCCTCCAAAGTCGTTCATTCAGCTGTAGGTAACCCGGAGAAATCAGCTGGAGTTGCATCATCCCCTCATGGTGACCCAAGAAGAGAATAAGTGGTAACCTCGGCGAGGAGAAACAAGCAAATAGTACCGTATGACCCGACAAGGGCAGGGAAAGGAAAAGCAGTGCAGGCAAATGAAGATCGACGAAGTGTCAGCCGAGGTGAGGCTGGCCGAGGTAACCGCGACCAAGGCAATGCCGGTCAGGGAAACGGTATAAACGGCAATGCCGGATAGCGCAACTCGGCGGGTGTAGGGCAACCGCAGCAGCGAAATATACCACGGCAAGAGCGAAGTGCCGGCCAAGGTATGCAACAGAGAGACGCTCCATGAGAGCAAGACAGATGCAATGATGGTGATTCGGAAATGGTGAACGCATGATACCCTAGGCCGGACTATCACGTGATAGGGTCAAGGTTGGGAAGTAGGGACTTGATGCTTGACGATGCCAGGTTGAAATTGGATCGGCTTTATAGGTCGGAGCAAATTGAGTGTCAAGGTCCTATGGGTCCGGCGTGTTTTGGGCCCCGGAACATGAAGGAGCCTCCGGTACCAAACTTCCAGTTACCCAGAGGCACGAAAACATATGACGGCAGCACAAAGCCCGAGGATTGGTTGATCAACTATGCTACGGCAGTGAAAATTGCTACTGGCAACTTGAGATGGGCAGTGAGATATGTACCTCAGATGCTGGAGGGGCCAGCGAGGGTATGGCTAAATAATTTGTCGCCCGGAAGTATCAACTGGGATTGATTTTGAGGAAATGTTCGTCAGTAACTTCTCGAGCACGTATCAGAGGCCGAATAGGCCATAGACCTTAGCAAGCAAACAGAGACCAAATGAAACAGACAGAGAGTTCTTGACCCACTGGTGCACCGTGAGAAACTCATGTGAGGGCGTGATCGAGTAACAGGTAATAGCTTGGTTTGCACAAGGGTGTAGATATGCAAGCATGTTGTGGCAAAGGCTACAAAGGGATATGCCAACTACACTGGCAGAGACAATCCGGATTGCTGATTCGTATGCTTTGGGGGATCTGACTCAACCCCGGCTTATGATCCAGCGAGATGGAGCTGGATCATCCCGGCAGAATGATTACCGGGGTAAGAGAAGAGATGATAGACCAGATTATAGGTATAGTTTGCAACAAGTTGCTGCTGTAAATCAAGATCAACCCGGAGCAGGGAGTAATCAACGTCATAAAACTGGAGGGCAACAATGGACTCCGAGAAATGATGGCAAGAAAACTTGGACACCAGAGCAGATGAAACAGTGGCAAGAAAAGAAAGATCGACCGAGGTATACGTATGAGGCAATGTTGGATCAGCCGTGCAAATTTCACACGCCAAATCCGAGTAACCCGGCGGGTCACACAACTCGGCAATGTGAGTGGATGAGGAAGATAGAACAAAGTGGTTCGGGGAATGCTCAGGCACCTCGGAACGATCAACCTCGGCAGGAGTTACCCCGACAGCAATTGCTCTCCGGAGTGAACACGCAACAGTTAATGTTGCCACCACCTCTGCCGATGTATGAAAATCATGAGAGAAGGGATGCAGTGCATCAGGTGGAAAATTAGCATCAGCTAGATCAAAGGTACCCCAGAAATGAGGGTAGAAATGAATACAGAGAGCATAACCAGAGTTACTGTGTGTTTACCACGGAGGAGACGGATAGAAAGAGTTTGCAGCGCCGACATATGGAAGTGAATGCGGTAATGCCCGCAGTGACGAGGTATATTCCTTGGTCGGATCAGGAAATCACCTAGAATATCAAGGATAACCCCAAGCTTATGCCAAGCCTTGGTTCATATGCATTAGTACTAGACCCAACGTTCATCGGGCCAAATATCAATGTGAAATTTTCTAAGGGGTTGATAGACAATGGCAGCAGCATCAATATTATGTATGTGTATACCATGCGCAAGTTGGGTATCTCGGAGAACATGCTCTAGACCACGAGGACAACTTTCTATGGTATTTTGCCAGGCATTTCCTGTGAACCCATTGGCAAGGTCCGGGTTGACGTATTGTTTGGCACACGAGATAACTGTCGAACTGAGAATTTGGAGTTTGAGGTTGTGAACTTGGAAAGCGCATATCACGCGTTACTCGGCAGGCCAGCCCTGAACAAATTCATGGCAAGTTGTCACATCAGTTACTTGAAGATGAAGTTGCCTAGGCCAAATGGGGTAATTACCACTTAGTGTGTGTCGGCCGGGTCTAACCTAGCCGAGGTATTGGTGATCGCACAAGAAAAGAGAAAGATCCAAGAAGTGGCGGCATTGGCTCAATCCGCTCAGCAGTATATGCCGGCGCTGAGTAATCCGGATGGAAGTGTTTCGTTTCAAGTAACAAAGGATACAAAGAAAGTGCATGTTGATGATCTGTTCCCAGAGCGCACCGTAACAATTGGTGTCAGGTTAACTGACAAATAGGAAAGCGAGCTTGTCAACTTCCTCCATGAGAATCGGGATATCTTTCCTTGATCCACACAAGACTTGCAAGGTGTTCCGAGGGAGTTGGCCAAGAACTCTTTGAATGTGAACACGGAGCAAAGCCGGTGAAGAAACCTCTCCGCCGCTTCGCCGAAGATAGGAGAAAGGTCATTGGAGGTGAGATAGCTTGGCTCCTCGCAGCTGGGTTTATCATGGAAGTGCTTTACCCAGATTGGCTATCTAATCCGGTGCTTGTAGAAAAGAAAAAAGATGATCCGGATGTGGCAGTGGTTTGGCGTATGTGCATTGACTACATGAACCTGAATAAGGCGTGTCCAAAAGATCCATTCCCACTGCCAAGGATAGATCAGGTCATAGATTCTACTGCTGGGTGTGATCTGTTGTCATTCATATATGTGTATTCTGGTTTCCACCAGATACCTCTGAACCCAAGTGATCAAATAAAGACTGCGTTTATCACCCCATACGGGGCTTATTGCTATCGCACCATGCCTTTTGGTTTACGTAATGCAGGGGCAACGTACCAAAGCTGTATGCAAAAATGTTGGCACGATCAAATTGGTGGAAATGTGCAAGTATATGTGGATGATGTGGTTATAAAAACCAAGGAAAGCAAAACGCTCCTTGAAGATATCAGGCAAACATTTGTGAACCTAAGGAGATTCCGGATGAAGCTTAATCCGGAGAAGTGTACCTTTGGTGTCCCGGCTGGGAAATTAGTCAGATTTCTTGTCTCCATCCAAGGTATCGAAGTTAATCCAACGAAAATCCGAGCCATAGAACGAATGGAATTGCCGAAACGTCTTAATGATGTCCAGAAGTTCACTGGTTGCCTGGCATCCTTAAGTCGGTTTATATGTCGGTTGGGAGAAATGGAATTGCCTCTCTATCAACTAATGAAAAAGTCAGACAAATTCGTATGGACACCGCAGGCCAATGAAGCCTTCATTCAGCTAAAGAAAATGTTAGCCACTGCACCAGTATTAGCCTCTCCACTATCAAAAGAGCCAATGTTGCTCTACGTAGCCGCAACCAACCGAGTTGTAAGTGCAGTAATAGTGGTAGAGCGCGACGAGGAGGGTAAGTCGGTGCAGAGGCCAGTTTATTACCTGAGCAAAGTATTGTCAGCATCAAAGCATAATTATCCTCACTATCAAAAAATGGCATATGGTGTATATATGGCAGCAAAGAAGCTGAAGCACTATTTTGAAGAACACCCCATTAAAGTGATATGGTGAAGCCCCCATATCTGAGATAATGAGCAATAAGGATGCAAGCAGCCGAATTGCAAAATGGGCAATTGAACTAGCTCCTTATGCTCCACAATTCGACAGGAGAGATGCGATCAAGTCTCAGGCTGTGGCCAAGTTTTTCATGGATTGGGCCGAGATGCAGTATGATCCACCATTGTCGGATCCGAACTACTGGAGAATGCATTTTGATGGATCAAAAACGAAAACCGGGTTAGGCGCCGGAGTTGTGCTTACCTCGCCCAAGAAGGACCAGCTAAAGTATGTGCTACAGATCCATTTCGCAGCGTCAAACCATGTTGCAGAATATGAAGCACTTGTGCATGGGCTCAAAGTGGCAAAAGAAATTGGAATACGTCGGATCCAATGCTTTGGCGACTTGGATTTGGTAGGTCAGCAAGTCTCGGGGATATGGGATGCCTTGGATGAAAACATGGCACTGTACAGATTTCCTGTGCAGAAAATATCGGGATATTTCGAGGGATGCGAATTCCATCATGTACCCCGGCTAGAAAATGAAGCTGCCGACGTACTGCCGAAACTCGGATCCACCTGACAAGCGATTCCACCGGGTGTAGCATTGGAGCACCTCAGAAAGCCATCTATCAGGCCATCCGCAGAATTTGAGTTAATCTATATCCTAGAAAATTCGGAGTCGAAAGCTTTGCCCATGGACATTGATATGGGAGGTGCCTCAAGAAACCTGGTCGCTTCAGAAACCCGGGATCGAAACTTGACCCGGCAGAGGTTATGCCGGTGGATCGAATGGAAGTGGACGAGGATGTGTTTCCAGTGTGAGCCATACCTGCTTGGGCATTGCCAATTCCTGAAGGATGTATCCTTGCCCAATGATGAAGTGCTTTCAAGGCAAGTTCAGAGGCACGCAAAGGCATACACGATTATCAATGCCGAGCTATACAAGAGGAGCGTCACAAATGTCCTGCAGCGGTGTGTTGACCCGGAAGAAGGGCTTGACATCATCCGAGATATACATCAAGGGGAATGTAGGCATCACGCCTCATCCAGAGCATTTGTGGCAAAAGCTTTCCGCCATGGGTTCTACTAGCCAAGTGCCTTGGAACAAGCAGAAGATCTGGTGAGAAAATGCAATGGCTGTCAGAGGTATGCTACCAAGACACACATGCCAATGTCAGAGCTCAAGACCATACCAATTACATGGCCATTTGCCGTATGGTGTCTAGATATGGTTGGCCCATTTAAACCAGCAAGAGGAAACATGACTCATATCTTGGTTATGGTGGACAAGTTTACGAAGTGGATTGAAGTGAAGCCAATAAGAAAATGTGATGGAGCTACGGCCGTGACATTCCTCAAAGATATCATTCTGAGATATGGCTATCCTCACAGTATCATAACAGATAATGGCACAAATTTTGCTGAAGGAGCATTTGCACGATTCTGCCGAGATAAGAAGATCCGGCTGGACGTTGCCTCGGTAGCCCACCCCGCATCAAACGGACAAGTGGAAAGATCCAACGGATTAGTATTATCCGGCATAAAACCCCGGCTCATTGAGCCGCTGCAAAGATCAGCGGGGTGCTGGATAGAAGAACTACCAGCGGTACTGTGGAGTTTCAGAACAACTCCAAATCGATCAACAGGCTATACGCCATTCTTTCTGGTATATGGGGCAAAAGCTGTATTACCAGCCGACATAGAGCATGATTCGCCTAGTGTCACCCAATACACAGAAGCCAAAGTGCGAGAAGCCTGGAAAAATGATGTTGATCTGCTGGAAGAAGCGAGAGATTTGGCATTGTCCAGATCCGCCATATATCAGCAAAATCTCCGACGCTATCATATCCGGAAAGTAAACCCCCGAGTCTTCCGGGAAGGTGATCTGGTACTCCCGTTGGTACAACATACTGCTGGCATGCATAAGCTATCCCCCCATGGGAAGGGCCATTCATTGTGAGCAAAGCACTGCACAATGACTCTTATTATCTCATCGATGCAAAACCACAGGAGAAGAATAAGGCAGACAGGTCCGGCGAGGAATCTAAGCGTCCATGGAATGTAGCTCTACTCCGTCCATTCTACACTTAACAAAGAAGTGTGTGTATCTGAATCTTCTCATATGTCGGTATGTATGCCGGCAATGAGTTTATCAATGGAATCTTGGCACCTCGAGCAGTAACTCGGGGACTGCCTTAGTGTTATTTATTGTTTTCTGCATTTGTTATTTATATGTCGGCTGGCATAAGTTGCTTCTACCTAAGTCGGATTAGTAGTGTGTGAGCACCAAAAACTCAACTCTTTGGCTTGCTGCTGTCCAACCAGATTTGGCTTCATGGCAAGTGAGGGGACAAGTTTCGAATTGCGTAGCACACGAAAAACGACTAAGGAAAAGAACTTAATCGAGCCGACATATGTTTTTCGGACTAGCCTTATGTCTACTTTGTATTTACTATGCTGAGTTATTTTGAGCTAGTCCTAAAGTTTCCATGTATTGTTAAGTCAATTTTTGAAACTCGGACTCGTAAGTCATAAAACCGAATCAAGGTAGACACGAGCCGAGCCAGGAAATTGGAGAAACAAGAAAATGAAACTCGGGGACTACGCCCAAGTTAATCTGGAACGAGCATCTTAGTAGCAAAATATCATCAATGTGCTTAATACATTTGGACCCGGCATACCGGGGATCTGATAAACTTCAAAGTGTTTGCTAGTGGTCAAGGATCAGCAGGAGGAGGTAACTCGGTGCTAGCAGGTGGAACTTCGGCCTCAGCTTCAGCGTCATCTTTGTTCTCTTCGACATCCGAGGCTTCGTCCTCTTCCTCCTCACCCGAACCATCTTCGATATATTCGTCGTCAACAGCGCCAAGGAAGCTTGGTCCCTCATTCCATTGATGGATGGGGGCATACTGAATGAGGCTATGGGTGCAGGCCTTGCGCTGAGCTATCCAATCCGGGTCATTGGACCACCTTGATCCGATGCGCATGCGCTCGAGAAGCTTCAGGTTTATTTTTTCATACCATGTGAGCACATAGTGGAGGACAGTTTCAGCTCCGGCGCGTCCGGCGGATTCCCTCTAGAGGTCAAGTTGAGTCTCGCACTCCATTAATTTGTTAATCAGAGCAGTGGACCCCTCCAGAGTATCTTCATCAGGCCAAAAGGCATTGAAGATCCGGACTGCTACATCTAATATATCCTTACCATAGTTCTTCACAATCTCGACGCGAGAAGATAAGCTGACCAGCAGGTCCTCCATGTCATGGGGAATATTTTCAACGCCAGAACCAGTTGGGGTACCCTTCTTCTGGCGGAAGTTCACAACGGCAGTGGCTGTAATGGTATCACCCTCCGGAAATTTGTCTGAAAACAAGACAAGTGAAATAGGTGAAGGAGGTTAACCCAGAGAGTTTCATGTCGGCTGAAGGAAAAGAACTTACGAGAAATATGGCTATGGATCCGGGTCGGCTCCTTGGTGCAGTTGTCACGCCCCTTCCGGAGTTGCACAAGTTCAGCATTTGCCGACTCAAGCTTAATGTCGGCCTCCTTCAGTAGTTCTTGATCTTTGGCAATTTGGAGGTTGAGGCGTTCTTACTCTTCAGTGAAATCTTGTCCAGCTTTATCCATCTCGGTTTTGTGGAGTGCCTTGAGTTTTTTCATTTCTGCTTTGAGCTTGGCATTCTCATCATATTTGGACCTGAGGAGGGCGAGATCATCATCCTTCTTCTTCTTCTTAAGTTCGGCCTGATGTTGCCCTGCTTGTTCTAGAAAATGCAGCATCATATCAGGCACGGGCACACTATCTTCAAGAGATGCTGAAACAGTTTGTTGACCCGGCAAAGCCGAGGTATGAATATTTGCCGAGCTCCGGAGAAGGGAAAGGGAGCACAGAAGTTAACTAACCGAAGTGACTTACCTTTTATCTGGTCCAAGTTCTTCCTCATGAGGGTGTTTTCGGCCTCCACTCCAT
Source organism: Avena insularis (assembly GCA_023614405.1). NCBI lineage: Eukaryota > Viridiplantae > Streptophyta > Magnoliopsida > Poales > Poaceae > Avena > Avena insularis. Next base: position 252,577,972 of record CM042696.1, read on the forward strand.
CTGCACAAATTCGAATGAGAGATTAGTTCGGCGAGAAAAGACCCAAAAAGATAGAAAAAAGTCAAAGTGAAAACTTACCCCTTTTCTCGAACTCAGCGAGAAGTGTAGAATGCTTCGAGCGCAGCGCCTTGTGTGTATCCAAGAGGCGCTGAAACTCAGCACTCCGGCGATTGGTGGTGACCTGAGAAAAGCAAAAATGACTTGCTCAGGTGCATATTCGAAGTGTACAAGATCCGGGCCAAGTGGAACTTAACACGACTCTAGGTTTGTGCATATTCGAAGTGTACAAGATCCGGCCCAAGTGGAACTTAACCCGGCTCTAGGTGTGTGCATATTCGAAGTGTACAAAATCTAAGCCAAGTGGAACTTAACCCAGCTCTAGGTGTGTGCGTATTCGAAGTGTACAAGATCCGGGCCAAGTGGAACTTAACCCGGCTCTAGGTGTGTGCATATTCGAAGTGTACAAGATCCGGGCCAAGTGGAACTTAACCCGGCTCTAGGTATGTGCATATTCATAGTGTACAACATCCGGGCCAAGTGGAACTTAACCCGGCTCTAGGTGTGTGCATATTCGAAGTGTACAAGATCCAGGCCAAGTGGAACTTAACCCGGCTCTAGGTGTGTGCATGTCCGAAGTTACTAGGGAGCTACGCTAATCTCTAAGGAGCATCCGGCTGAGTAACAAGTTACTCGCCCGGAGGCTCGGGGACTAATGGTTACATGACTAAGCACTAGTACATGTTAAAGAAAAGACGAAGTAGCGTACCTCCATCATCTGGCCGGCAAGGTTGATAGCCTTGGCAGCTGTGTTCCTCTGCACCGCAAACTCGGCAGGCCCGAATTTCTCCGGGAGATCGTCGTTATTGACGAACTCCACCTTGTTCCAGTTATTGACAAACTCCATCAAGGCCGGAGGATAGCGCTCTCCGCTAAGCATGTGAAGCGCGATCAAACCCTTGGCATGGGCCTCCCTCCTCTCAACTAGCGCAACAGCGGGGCTGGTGTGCAAAACAAGTTGCGCATCAACTAACCTGGCGGAGGTGTATTTCTTCGGTGGGGTCTCCTTCGGAAGCATGGACGCGAGTGTATGTTGTCTAGCCTCGATAGATGCTGCCCTGGCAACATCAGAAGTTTTCTTGGCCTTAGGCTGCTGCTGAGAAGTTGAGGTTTGAGCCGTGGATTTGGTCTTGGGAGATGCCCTAGTGCTAACTGGGCCTTCTCGCCGAGTCTTGGAAGGCTCGGACGAGGCGGATGGAGTTGGTGCTGCTGCTGATACTTGTGCTGCTGCTGTTGGTGTTGGTGCTGGCGCTGGTTTTGGTGGGGGTGCTGTGGGTACCTCGGAGGTAGCAGGTTGTGGCTGAGCCGAAGTGGAACTGGGAGCATCTGCTGCCTCGGCAGAGCCACTTCCCCCTGCTCCAAGGTTGCCCTCCTCTGGGCGAGGTGGGCTCAAACCAGGAGCAGCCGCTGAACCCTCCTGAATGGGGCTCAACGAGCGTGTATCCTTGCCACGAGGGGGAGAAGGGCTATGCCGGAGGGGTGAAGCGATGCTGGATCAGCTCTGGGGAACCTCCACAGCAACCCTACCGAATCAAGCGACGAATAATAAGTTACAACAGAAGAAAAGCACGAAGCAGAAAATTGGTTAAGGAAGAAGTGACTTACTCATCAGAAGACAATGGCTCCTTAGGCTTCCGAGCTCTACGAGTTGTGGCCTTAGTCGTAGGCTTGGTGGCGGCTTTGTCTGTGGACTTCTTTCGTCTCTTTGTTGGTTTAGAAGGTCCGGAAGAAGAAGCAGAAGGGGCTCCCCTTTTCTTTGACGCGGCCAGGACAGGCTCGCCCGTGGAGAGAGGAGGATCTTCGTGGATCTGCCCACCCAGGTTAGCTGATGCCGGAAAGGCGTAAGAAAGGCGGACAGCGTCAAATGCTTCCATCACCTCAACGTCGGAATCATCTTCATCATCAACCAATCTCTTAAAGAAGAGAAGTTACCGGTGGGTCGCTTGGTCGCATCAGGGAACGGCAGGAACATCTCCTGATCCGGCTCCTCCTCGTCCGGGGCATCTTGATCATTCACCCATTTGAGAGAAGGCTCGGTGCCATCCTTGAGAGTTTGCTGAAGAAACAACTAAGAAGAAAAATGCAAAGGGATCAAACAAACAACAAATTCCGACATATGATATAACTCAAAAAAAAGATTGGATTATAAGATTTACCGTAGGAGGAAGCCTGTCTCGGTAGAAATGTTCAATTCCCCACTCCCACTCAGCAGAGAAGTTTTTGTCAGTTGTGAAGAGGGCCTTGACCCGGCGGAATATCTCGATATTGCTGAGTTCAAATGAGGAAGTCCGGTTGGGGTCAAGGCGCTAGCTCATGTGGCAAAGTTTATGTGTGCATTTCTGGAGAGGGGAGATCCGGCTGCGAACGAAAGTGATCATCGCATCCTTGTTGCACAGGCCCGCGTCCTTTAGCTCCTGGAAACGTTTGTTGACTTGATTCGCCAACACAGTGGGTTTCTTGGAAATCCGGTCCCACAGATCTGGATTAGGAGGACCCGGAGCGTAGGGGCGTAGCCGGATCAGATCTTCATTCGTGCTATTTCTGACATAAAAGAAGGTTTGGGCCCAGCCCTTGCAAGAATCAAGCCCCGTGACCCGGGGAAAGATGGATTGTTTTCGGGGACAAATGGAAGCAGCACCGAACTGCGTAAGTTGTTTGTCCTCCGGGTCAAGATCCTTATTCGGAACCACGTTCTGGCGCAGACCAAAAAACTGGATCTAGAGGTCTTTGGTGGGCCACAATCTGACATATCCCTCTATGGTGGAGGCAAAGGAAGAAAGGGAGGTGAAGGCGTTCGCTGGAAGGTGGTGCGGTTGAAGCTCATAGATGTTGAGCCAATCGTGGAAGAAATCGTTAATGGGGAGGCCAAACCCGCGCTAGAAATGGGAGAGGAACACCACAAACTCACCGGGATTGGGTGAGGGTGCGAGCTCCTCGGAGGCGAGCCGGGCAATGACGCCCTCCGGGATGTAGCGCGTGCGGTAGAGCCAGTCGAGGTCATCCTGGCACACCCAGGAGCTAGCGCAGGCGCCGCGTTCGGTGTTCTCCGCCTCCTCCTCCATCCCCGCCTCCGCGACGGCGAGCTCTTCCTCTGTCATATCTAGGTGGTTGTCCTCACCGGCCCTATCGGAGGTAGGGCAGTACCTTGGATTGGCGCGGTCCCGTGGCGGTGGAGCAGCACGGGAGCGACAGCAAGGCAGGAGTAGGGAACGATGCGGTAGCGATGCTGCTGAGCAGGTGCGGCGGTGGCGACGCTTTCGCTGGGAGGAAGAAGAAGAAGAAGAAGAGACAGAGGGGCACGAGAATGGGCAAAAATACCAAGGGGCGCGCCCCTCCCCTATTTAACCACGCCTAGGCTGGGGTAGTGGGATCGTGCGGTGCGGCGAGGCCACACGGCGTGGCCGTGTATTTGCCGGGTTAGCGATCCGCATAAGCCACGAGGAAGGGACACAGGGCGCAGGAGATCCCACGACGCGACGTGGTGATATAGTTAACGAGGAGACAGACACGATGTGACGTATGAACAGTAACACCTGACATTAACTGCAGCAGTAACTAGCACAGGCCCTTAAAATGAGGCAAAGTAATGATTACCCTCCATGTGGGGAAGAGTACGAGAGAAGGAAGAATAACCCGGATAACTATGGGATGACCCGGCCAGCGAGCGAAAACTCGGAATGTGCCAAGGGAAGAGCTAGCCAATTAAATCCGGGATAGGAAGTAACTCGGAAAAGGGAGCAAAAGGCTCGGTAAAATTGAACCTGCTGTGGCCTTAGCTGCTGAGGCTGTTAAGACCGCACTAGCTTCGGGGACTAATGTTGGGGGGATACCCCCGGGTAGGGTCACGCCGGGGTATAAAGGCCGAGTTAGCCGAGGTATGGAAAGGTCAAAGCGAATGCTGGCCGAGTCATCTCAAGGCAGGCCGAATCACGGAGTAACCCGGACCAAGGGTGTCCACCTAACTGGGTCCCGGCTGACTTAAGTCGTATGCCGGCAGGATTTATGTATGTTGTATGCAGGTACCAGTGTGGCCGGATTAACCAGACACGATCCGGGTTATATCAGGCTTGCAAGAGAAGGAAGGTATCTCGCTGGTCAAACGGAGGTCCTTTGTATCTGGAGGCGTGGTGAAGCAGATGAGCTAGGACCACCGAGGCATGGCCGACAAGTGTGACGCTGCCTGTGTCGGATGACGCTGGCACCGCGGAGGCTCACGTAGCCTCTGCATGGCTTACGATGGGGAAAAGTGACCCGGTCAGTTTGCTATTTTGGGAGGAGGCATATTCCCAGGAACATGCCTCCACGTATGCCCTCATTAGAGACCTAGCCTCTCCTATATAAGGAGGGCTAGGGCCTCTGTAGAAAGGGTTGAGTTTTACTTGGTTGATGCTAGGCCGTTTGGCATTTAGATAGTTGGTTCCTGAGAGCAAAGTAGTGGTGAGAGTAAGAGAGTTCCTTCTTCCTCCTCCTCCCCATATAGCTCTAGGAGCACTTGTAAACTGATCTAGCTTGAAGAATACAAAGCATCTGTGTGTGGAATCACCACACTATCCCTCCCTGGATTCCTCTAGTGCATCTTGTCCCCACCTTTAGCCTATACATGGCATCTGCCGTGACACCACCACGACAGTTGGCACTCACCGTGGGGCTAGCGGCGCTAGCAGGAGTGAAGATACGGACGGAAAACCTCATCGGCAACGGCGAGCGCATCGTCTCCAGGCTTGTTCAGCGCTTTGGAGTGCTGGACTTCGTCAGCGACAATGCTGGCTGCTTGAAAGCTCAGCTTCATAACGGCCTCTTCGTCAAGCAGCTTGCACAAGATCTCGTTCTTTGTCGACGCGTCGTGCGTTCACCCGCAGCATGTCATCGAGGGAGGCGATCCACCCCTTAGCGTGGTTCACGGGGCGCGTATCACTCGCTCCCCTGACCGTGCCGAGGTGATGATGACAACGCCTGGCGCTGGCGCGAGAAAGGATCCGGCACCAGACCCGGAGGTAACACCCAAGGCACCAAGGAAAAGTAGAGGTCCTCCACTAGAGAGGCCAGAGAACGTGCTGCAGCAGGCGATAGATAGCCTAGAGAGCCCCATAGCACCTGCAGTAGATCCGGCTCACGCACAGGCCGAGTTAGAGGAAACTAGGCAGGCGATAGATAGCCTAGTGCATCTTGTCCCCACCTTTAGCCTATACATGGCATCTGCCGTGACACCACCGCGACAATTACGGCCCCAAAACTATTTAATTCCTTAAATAGTAAAAATCTCCAAAACTCCCTCAATAAAGGAAGGTTTGGTTTTTACCAAAACACTTCCCTAACTTTTGGCTCAAATGAGTCCCATATATCATACCCCACCTTCCCATCTCAAAAATAAATATTTTTTAGTAGCTTTATTATTTCTTTTTGCCCATTTTCTTAAATGGCTGAATTGGAATAATAATTGATTTAAATACTTTTAATCCCCAATAAATCTAGGGAAAATTCCCCTAGGTGTGTATTCACATTTGGGACCCTTCCACATCATAACCCAACCTTGTTCAATACAAATTTATCAAATGATCTTCTAGAAATCATTTCTGTCCTTTTTGAGTAATTGGGTTTAGGAGGACTAAAACTCCTCTGAAAAATCTCAAATAAATCCTAGGAGTCTACCTTTACCTCATCTACTTACCAGTACCATTTTCTCCCCTGGTCCAATGCAAGATTTTGGACTTCCTTCATAAACCCCTAGTTGGATCAAATTTGTCAATTAAGCAAACCACTGCTCCAATCATTTCCAAGTTTCATCAAAACTTGATCAAAGCTCATCCTCAGCACCAGGACACTCCACTGGTCGACCAGCCCTGTAGCTCCACCCCAACAAATTCCCATTTTGCCCTTGTACTAGTAATAAGAGAGAGAGAGGCAACACAATCTTACAAGGATCTACTTTAATTAACCACCACAGCTTCCACCACCTTCCTCTCTAATCCAGCACGACCAAGTACCCTTCTTACCCCTCCCCACCGTCCCCTGGACCAATCCTAGGCCAGCAATCCTCTCCCCCTTGTCCAAAATGGTAATTTACACCATCTACCCCTCCCTCTTAGTATAAAGGATAGCACCCCTCCCCCAGTGAGCCCTTGCCCCTCATTTTCCCCCTCTCCTCCTCACTCATCTCCCCCGAGCTCCCCATCGCTTCCTCCCCTCTCCTCTGGCCCCCAAGAAGAAAAACCACCCCTCTTGGCCATTTTTGAGCTCAAGCTTGCAGTACCTTCTCCCCTGCTTGCCTCCACTTGCATGTGGCCTCCCTGCACCCCTCTTCCCCAGATCCACCTCCCCCAAGCTCCAGAGCTCCTCCCAGTGTCTCTCTCGGCCTAGCGAAGGAGATAGCCTCCTCTCAGTCTACTCCAAGAACCCGACTTGGTGATCTCCCTCCTGCTCCAGTTCTCCTTGCAATGGCGTTCTTAGCCTCCTCGGAGCCAACCCTAACCTCCCCAGTCTTCCTCTTCGACATGCAGGCACCCCAGCAGCGGCACCGAAGAGCTGCCGAGCGTGCATCACCGTCGTCATCGCGCGAGGCTTCGGCCGAGGTAGAACCTGCCCTTGCCACCCCTCCCCAGGCTCGTCGTGGACCACTGCATCGTCTATGCCCTTCCCCTTCACCGGAGACGGCCTCAGGTGAGCTCCCCGCACCTCCCCTGTCGCCCGCTAGGGTTTCCGCGCGCCATCGCTCGTCGGAGGTGGACGACGAGCTCCCAGCCGTCGATCCCCTGTCTAATCTAAAGTCCAGGAACCTCCCATACCGCTTCACCCCGCCGCCCTCACGGACCACTTGGCCCCGCCCAGCAGGATTTAAATCTATCTCCCGCCGGTGACCCCCTCCTCTGCTGGGCTGAATTGGCTCGGCAGCCCACTTACTCGCGCAATTCAAAGCCCACCCCATCTAGTTGTCCTTTTTACTGTTATTTTTCCACCTGATCTGTTGAAAGGCTGTTTAGTTTAAATCCAAACAAAATGTAAATTAAGTCCAAATGCCTAGATCTAAAATCCTGGTTGCTCTCTGATGTTTTCTCAAACATGCAGAGGCAACCCCAAGTTCAAAATAATTTTCTTTAATTACTAATAATTGTTCTACTGCCAAGTGTACTTTACACTAATTTATTTCCTCAGAGAGTTTCACATCTCCATTTGAGATGAACCAAGGCTCCTCTGGAAGGTATCTGAAATACCTATTATCCACCACAGGTCTTACCCCAAGGTGAACAGAGATGTGCCTTTAGGAAAAATAATAAAAACATCAACTTTCTGTATTAGATAAATTCTCCAGGTCTAACCAAATGTGGTATTGACCCAATTCCACCTACCTATACCTCCTAGGATCTGTATCTATCCAATCCTAGCAGATCAAAATTTATTGAGCTCTAGTTGAATTTTAGTGATTTAAATACTTCTGTAAGGGGTATTTCCACTAAATAAATCACTCCAGGAGTTTGACAACTCCAAACAGAGTGAATCCAATTTCTACAGAAAGGTATTTTAAATACCTATCGCATGCCCTTGGAACCAACTCAATAGCTCCTATAGAATTAATCGGGTTAAAAAGAGGAGAAGTATACAGAACTGTCTTTAGGAATTTCCTGAGGGCATTCTGCTAATTCTTTTGACTTGATTCCAACTCTTGGTGGTTCAGTACATCAAGTACTACCTAACCCTCCAAGGAAATAATTTCTGGAGCTCCAGAACTTTTCTGGTGAGTTATTTCCTCAAACTAGAGTTTAATCCACTATAAAAAGCATAATTAAATCTAGAAAAGGGATAATCAAGTGAAACCACTTGTGAAGGTTTTGTCTTGACAAGACCTATCGGAGGATATCACCTATGCACATTGGTATCCTACTGACCACAGAACCCTAACCCAAGATCTTTGTATCTAGCCTTAACAACCACCTCTCAAGAGAAAACACTATTGTGGCAATCTGGTAAATTCCACCATTAGAACTCAACTTCCCCAAAACCAACCTAGTCCAGTAGTACTCTTTATGATTGTTTTCTGTATGGTTTGATGCTTGTATGCCTTTTATTGATTGTGGTATTGTCTGTTTGCATGTGTATCCGATGACGACGATAGTGTGAGTGTCTGACGACAAGAAGGAAGGGACTTATTATTATTTATTGGGTATTTTCTTGTTATCTGAAGAAGTCCAGGGACTTATTGCTGATCACAGGCAAGCCACCATTCCTGAACTCTGATATATGTCCTATTCTCTTTTGCCTATTTTATATCCTCTTTATAAAGTGCATTATTTACCTGCATGTTTTGTTTTACAAATACTGCGATAGTAAATTGGCTCCTCCAAGTTATGACTTCGTGTCCTTCGAGGCACCACCCCGATGTACCTACCATTTTATCCCTTTAGATCGAGAGTTTGATGGTTAGCATCCTACCTCGTTGCTAAACCCCCGGTTTTGAGAAAATAAACTGTTTTGGGATTTACCCCACTACAAATGTTTCAAAACCCTTTTGTAAAACCCTTGGAAACAGGCATCGTTCCAAGCGGATGTTTTAAAGAAAGAAATGGTGATGTTGAGAAATGAGAATGTGATGGGATGTTCTATGCCTTTAGTGGAACAATTTTTATCCGCGCAACCACATTACCCCAGGTGTTGGGGCTTAACTCGTAGTTTATCCGCATTAGCCGAGGCACTTCGACAATGCTTATAGGGAGAAATCCCTAGAAGTCCAGGCAGGCGCCACCAGATCGAGGATCTGAAGCCTGTCGCTTGCTTCGGCAAGAGTGAGCCTGAACTAGCAGGAGGCTGGTGCAACAATTGGGTCTCTCGCAGACGATATGACTTTGAGTACGGAAGGAAGTGGAGTCACCAGTTTTAAGGTATATGCCAAGTTGCGGCTTGGGTATGCGTGTGTACGGAAGGAAGGACTATGGCTGGGAGCCACATACTCGTTGCCGGGAGAACAAACCCAAGAGGAAAAGCATGCCTTTGCTAGGGTAGACAAGTGAAAGGTTAGGTTTGATTATTAGGACCCCCGTCTACACTGGTAGTGGGCCGTGGTTGTATCCCGGCGGATGTATTGATTCTTGTGGGGAAAGTGCGCAAACTCTACAGAGTATAACCTATTCGAATAGCCGTGTCCATGGTCAAGGACGGTAGCAAAGGTGTTGGCTAGGAGTACCCAAATTGTGTGCTTGTTTGGGAAACAAGTACGAAGAGGACGAAGGTCCCGGGGGAAGCCAAGTTCGGAAGTTTTGTTTTGACGAGGTGGTCGAAAAGGTTTAAAAAGGGTTTTTACTACAAAACTGTTTTCAAAACTCTTTTTCAACAAAGATATGGAGATGTCTTGATTTATAAAACAGAAGCATGTTTTCAAAACTCTTTTTCAACAAAGATATGGAGATGCCATATCTTCAAAAGTTAGTTTAGGCTTTTCAAAAGCAACCCTGGATAGAGCTATCTCGCCACAGCCAGAATTGCAATTCCTTTGTTCACTTATCTTGGTGGTTTGCGAGTACATTCAAAAGTACTCACAGCTGTGTCCCTGGCTATTTACTTGGCCAGACTTTCAGAGGTTTGACTTCGGGAGATTCAGGTGACGTCCAGCGAGCTAGGCCATCTTCGCAGTCAGTTGCCTATAGGTTGAGGCACGATTGGGCTCTGCGCTTGGCGATGTTCTCCTGCTAATGCTAATGTAGCCATAATGGCATCTATGTAAGTCATGTAATTTGTTATGTTTTGGATGTTCTAATGATACCTGTCGGTTATGTTCCATGACTCACTGATCATGGGAACGTGCATGTATGCATAACAGGGATTTCTCGGATGAATAATCCGGGGAGCCCACAATATCAGAGCCATCCTGACTGTAGGAGAACCTTATTTAGCCTGGTCGTTAGACAGGAAAACTATTTTCGAAACACCGACTTTTGAAAACTAATTTCTCAAAATATTTTGAAGGATTCTACTTCTTATCTCCTTCTCAATTAAATGATTTTAAGCAGGGCTTCCTCTATATCTCATCAAAATCTCAAACATACGTATTTCAAACAAATAGGACCCTGAATTAGGTGAAGGCAATGTGAACAAGATAAAGAGAAGCAACTACCAGCAAACACAAGGAGACTACAAGACTGCCCTACCAGCGGATTCCTCATAATCCGAAGAAATCAAGTACTGCACTATCAAGAAGCCTCTGATGACACGACGAAGGCTTCATTCGCAAGACAGTGACCCAGACCTCAATCCCGTGAACCCTAGGATCAGTAATTCCTAAGACTAGGATTCCCCTTTATCGCGAGTAGTTAACTCCTTGGTCCCCATAGTTGGTCGTGCTTGATTGCTGTAACATCCCAAAACTTTAATCCAAGTGATCAAGATCCAAATCATTAAAATTAGAGTTAACAAAAACTCTTCCAATTAAAAATATTAAAGCATTCATATGTGTGTGCATATAGTTTAGGAGTTGATTTGAATTGCCATATTTAAGTGATCCATTGAATGTAAAATGATTCTTAGGTGAAATAAACATCATCTAGATCATTCCCAAACAAATCCCAAAAAAAACAAATCAAAATGAATAAAATTACCAAATGGTCATCTGTGCCATTTTAATCAACATGCCTACTTTGGCTATTCCTAGAACTCAAATCCTAACAGAAACAAATGTGGATCTTTGCACCCCTTGCTAGTACATGTAGTGATGTACCAAGGCCCACTTTGTGATCTACCAAAAACTTTCAAACACTAATTTTAAATGGCAATTCAAAATTGAATGTAGTTCATATGAGAAGATCACACTTATTCAAAAACCACTCAAATGAGCTCCATTTTCAAAACCCAAGCACACCTAGGAGATCAAGCATGTGATCAACCACTCCACCAAAAATCAGCCCAAAATTAAAATAAAACTTTCATGCGGCCATTGTGTCGAACAGGTGGCAGGAAAGATTTCTCTGCCTAACTTACATTGTTTGTAGATCAATGCATTGTCGAGTTTTAAGCCCTCATTTGGTTCCCATGTTCCCCCTGAGTCCAACCAAGTCCTCATCGGCCTACCCTTTAGCCATAGCAGCAGTGGAACGCCGCCACATTTTGGTCACCGACGGCCAAACATGGGCAAAGCGCCACAGACAGCGCCGTGCCATTCCAGCACCACCACTAGCTCTGCCTAACCCTACCGCACCTCCCTGCCCCTTCCCCAAACCCAGCCAGGCCCTGGACCACACCCCAGCACCGCCGCCCATTCTCTCTGCAAGCTCGCCAGAGCGTGTTAGCCGCCAGCATGCCATAAACCGCCCCACGACGCAATACCGTGCACGCCTCTCCGCCTCGACCCCAGCACCCCGCCAGACACGGCCGTGCGCCGCCACATGACCCACAGTCACCATGCGCCGCATCGAGCACCGCCTCTGTTTCCTAGAGCGCGGGACGCTCCTGACCAAACGCCACCGCCCCTAGCCGCACATTGAAGCCGTAGAGCACCGCCAGGAGGCAGACTACCGTCCGCCTACGCCACCCATGCCTCTAGCCGCCTGTATCAACGTCATCGACGAGCTCACCATCGTGCAATTCGGTCCCCTCGTCGCCCTATAAAAGGAGGCATCCCCAGCACAAACTACTCACACCATCTCACTCCCCTCTCTCCACTGATCCTTCCACCCCATCCCCGGAGCAAGGCGAGCTGTCGTTTGCCGGAATTTAGCCGGAGCTTGCCGCAGCAGAGGAGGAGAGACGCCGTCGATTTTGTCCACCCCAGGAGCTGCCGTGACCACGCATGAGTCCGCCGTCGACAGCACGTTCGATCTCCCCCATCGCCATGCTAGCTGGAGCCCTGGTATGCCCCCATTGCACCCCCACCGAGCTGCTAGGGTTATCTCTCGCCGGCGACCTGTTCGCCGGGGATGACGATCCTCAGCCGTAGATCTTCTTTTTAATCGCACGGTCCATGTTGCCCCGTACCGCTTCGCGTTTGATGTGCCGCTGACCTGCGGGACCCCCCTGTCAGTTGTCATTCTCACCACGGAGCGCCACTGGGCCGGCCCGTTAGTTTTCCCGCGCTAGCCCGTGAATTCAAATATAGGTTTTTCTATTTTAGGTTGAACTCACTTCTGGCCCTTAGTTTAAAAATCAATTCCAGAAGATCTACTGAACCAAATTGAGTGATTCAAATTTTGTTAGAAAGCTACTGAAAAGATCTATCCAAGCCTGTTGGATTTAGTTCATTTAGAGTTAGAGATCTCTCCTAGTAAAAATAACAAGACAGAAGCTTTTGCACATTCAAACATTTTTTTAAAATCAACCATAATAGCTTTTGAGTTGATTCCAACTCTCAAAAATCACCTTTAACCATACCTATCTGAATATGTGATAATATTAGGGTTTACATGCAGTGACTTTGGACTAGTACCAAAATAATGCTATATAGGCATTTCTAGTCACTTTAAATCATTAAATATTAAACTTAAACCAAAATAAATATGATCCAACCCTTAAATCACATTCCCTTATGTTAGAATATGTGAGTGATTCAAATAAGTAGACTAGTTAAGCATTGTTTGGTGATTGTGTACTCCGTATGTATTTATAGACGATTGTACCGACCAAGCTTTCGAGGAGGAGGAGTTCTACCAAGAGGAGGAAGAAAACATCAACCACTACACCAACCAAGGCAAGCTATTGTTAGCAAGCTAGAATTAATCTAGATAACCTAAGCAAGATGCCTTAGGCATGCTTTGGTTATTCCACTTTGACTATTTTTACCTATCCCAAGTTTTATATCCAAGCCTTTACTTCTTTACTTTATTAAAGTCCTTTACTTGTTTTGAAGGTAGCATAAAGAGTATAAAACTTGACCTATCTAGATAACCTTAGATGTCATTCTATGGCATGAGATTGATCTTAGCATTCCACTTTAGTGAACACTCTTAACTTAGTAGTTTAGAGCTAAACTAAAACTTGAGTCACCTTAGATGGGAATACTTGGTGAAAATGAATTATGAAAACCTTGGAATGATGAGTCATTCTATTGAGATGTTTTGACAGGTGTTTGGAAACACAAATGGTTATGATGATGAAAATGTTGAGGCATGAGCCTTAGCCCTTTTATAAAAACTGATGGTTGGATTCGGATGCGATACCATTCCAAATTTACCATACAACCACAATACATGAATTGGGTAAGGCTTAGCCAGAAATTTATATGCATTAGTATTAGTTCCCTTGCGGGAGAGGTTTGAGCTGAGGCTACCACTCAATGTTGTCCACCTATGCAGTGCCCAAGATGACAGATGGTCATGGTTGGGAGGCCATGATCATAGGAGAGGTGCTTATACTAGGGTGTGTAAAGGAAAGGTTATGTTTGATTATCTACATACTAAGTATGACGATTCAGGGTTATCCCTGACAGATGTATCGAATCTTGTGGTGCAAGTGTACCACCTCTACAGAGTGTCAAACTATTCGAATAGCCGCGTCCGTGGTTATGGACAGTTGGAGTGGCCATATTGTTTCGTTGTCAGATATTTTCAAAATAACTTATGAAATGAATGATGAATCTTGACTTGACCACAACAGGGTTATGGTTATGACACTAGCTTCCCAACTTAAGTGATCCTAGAACTTTATTTTATCTTTCTTTGTTTCTGAACTCAGCTTAGGTTTCAAACTTAACTTTACAAATAGACATAGAGTTAGCATTTCCCACTAGTACCACCTTACTTTTTAGTGGTAGTTTGTGAGTACTTAAAGAGTACTCATGGCTTTTGTCCCTGGCTATTCTCATGGCTAGACTATGAAGGAGACTACCAAGATGACGGACAGCAGGACGGCTATGATAACTAGGACTATGTGCCTTCGTCAGCATTGCTTGTGCCCCTGAAGATGGACCCCACCGCTATGCTTATTATTCATTCCGCTGCTTGTTGTATTAAGACTGGATCATGAGATCCTTATTTGTGTAAGACCGTATTTATGGTTTGTAATGGATGATGTACTGTGATATCCAATCTGTTATGTCTCGCAAAAATGGTAATCCTAGGATTGCGATGTATGACATAACAGGCATCTAGGATTAAAAATCCAGGTGTTGACACTTGCCTAAGTACATATTATGTTACCCGATGTGTGATCCTTGCGGAGAACATTGTGACCCCATCGCTCTATTCACCTTGTTCGTGTGTTCTGGCTTGTTCTGACATTAGTCAATTGTGACTCGAGGATCGATACACCACCCAGTAACTCAGGAACCCCCTGTTACTGATTGCTAGCGAGAACCCTACAAACCTCGAGAGTGATGAGAAGAAAGCATCGCGAGCACTAAGAGTTCGACATAGTCATGTTAGTACAAGTTGTAGACTTCTCCCTAGCAGGATGGTATACTTCGTCCAATTCACCACTCGAGACTCGTAGATGGCAAAGAACTCCATTATTCATCGGGCAATTACAGGAAGAATCCCTTTGAATCCGGAAGTCGATCACCGAAGGATCCTCTCTATCTGCAAGAAACCACAAGACTTACCTACCAAGTCAAGAAATGTAGACCTAACTACACTAACCTTTGGTATATTAGAGCTTCCGACTCCCTCAAGAGACTAACTATTCTAGTTGAACCTGCCCAAACGATGATAAGTTCCTCACCAAAAAGCCAGAACACTCCAAAACCCTGAAGACATGACTACTTGAAGACAACGAGTCTACTACGCCATCGTGCAGAAGCAACACTAGTAATTCAAGTGAAGACAGTTTCCCCGAAGCTGGATGCCTCTACTCTGACTGAAGATCTATCAAGAAGTCTTGATAACCGCTAACCTTCCTAGAGCTAACTCTATAAGGCTTAGTTAGGTAACAATCACAGCAACGTAGTCGCATAAGGTGTCACTCGAATACCTCAACTCAAGCCCAACCTCGACGACCTCATGTAAAATTCTAAGGTGGAAAGACCGTGTCTTTCCCACTCAATCCCAGAAGACTATTTATTGGAAGACACTTCAGAAAGATTTTCAGATTCGACGTCATCTACTAGAGAGTCGTCAGATGAGATACTAACTGAAGATTTTACAAAGCCTTTCCTACTACTTCCGCTAAAGACCCACCTGAAGAATCGCCAAATTGCTAACCTCGATAGCTCTAACCCGTCGAGAGGATCCACTAATCCAACTACTCCAATAGGCTTTGTAAGAATAAAAGTAGTATATGAGCCTCATAAAACCTAGTTTGCGGAAGACATCTGAAGGCTTCAACTCCAGACAGAAGGTTGGCGACAGTCTTAAAAGCATCATCCGACGACTCTAAGAAAGAAGGACTGTTGTATTCTAGAGCTACCCTAGTTTAACCCTAAGGGGGAAAGACCTGCGTCTTTCCCACAAAAATAGACTAACCATCTGTCAAAAGAAACCTCAGGAGTTAGACCCAAAATTGTGAACTAGGATACAATAATCCCTTACGAGAAACACCATAAATCCTTATAGAAGGAAGATCACCCCTCACAACCCTGATTGAATCCACTCGTGCATTCAATAAGATTGAAGTTCAACCTCACCATCACAGTCACCCTATTCAAAGACAAAGCGAACAAGTTAGTACGCGAGAATCACATGACACTAACTCCAACACAAACTCCCCTAACCTTACTCTCCCGAATCTCGGGACAAGATTATTTTAAGGGGGAAAGGTCTATAACATCCCAATTTGAATAACCCTGGTTAGTTGTCTAGAATGCAAAAATCAGGGGGAACAAAAACTTTTGCTTATTTAATTGTGCAGTGCTTGCTTGTTGTTATCTGTGTTCATGCTTCTGATTGTATAGCTTATGATATACTCCTTACCCCAACATAAGTTGACAAAAACTACTTAACAAAACTGTCCTGGCTCTTTTTATATATTCTAAAATGTTTTTGCATTTCAAACATGAGCCAAGATGCTTCTGTAATCAAAACTATTTTAGTAGCTTCTATTGACAAAACTATGGAGAGCTATAATCTCCTTATGTTTTCAAGACAGAACCTTCAACTACTCTTACCTCTAGGATTTCCAAAACCTTGTGTAAAACTTTTGAATTCTACTCTTGGTAGGGATAGCAAGGAATCTTACCTTATTCAAACTCCAACCTTTCAAAATTGCCCATCCTTATCTCAAGCTAAGCTTGATGTTAAACCCAGTAGTGGTTGATTTGTTTGTAAGATGAGTTGCCTTGATCTCCTGTTTGACTTGTCTGCTTAGAAGTAGTATGAGCTAATCTAGCAGCTCATCCTCTAGTATCAAATACTTTAAAATCCCAAACCCTAATCAATTATACAAGATGGATCTGATCTCTAGCCACTAGGTGATCATCTAAAACCCTTAACCAGATCAATTCTAAAGTGATACATTCTAGAAGTTTCCAAGTCAATGAAGACCAATATCAAGCGTGCATCTATTCTACCCAATCTACACTTCAAAATCATCCACTTCATGAGGCCTTGATACCTTGCAAACCCTCAAAAACATCCCCACTCTTATTCTAGTCAAACACCCTAAATCTGCCAATTTTGACCAAGTCTGGAAACTGTTTCAACATTACTTCTTTGAATGCCTCCCTGTATCAACCCTTGTGCATTTTTGGAAATGCATTTGAACCATCTTGTAAACCGTACTAAGTACTACCAAGGACCACTCTTTCCCTTGGATATATCATCTTTTAACCCACTTGTTCTTGATGGTTTCACATGCAAGAAAATAACAACTCCTGCAAATCTTATCAACATGCCTACTTCAGGAGAACCTCACACCTTCATCCTACCTTCTTTGCACCAACTCTTTGCATGAATCTAATCTACTCATTAGGGTATCTCAATACCTACTTCACTTGTTCCAATTGGATCCTTGTGCTTCCAGAACCCACAAGGTTTTGAAGGATATCTGATAATCTGCCTTGGCAGGCATATTTTATTCCAAGTTTAGAATCAATCCTTGGTGAGCTCAAGCATGATCAAGCCCAAACTTCAGTACCATGGTGATATACATAGCTTGGTATATCTATCCATATAACCCTTGAACAAAGGGGAGCCTTGAGCTCCAAGATACAACCATGTTTTGATGGTATGAATATAACATCACCCTAGATCCTTTAATTCTTGTTCCTCACCAAAATCAAGTTGGATTCTCAACCCCCAAGGTTGAAACTGCTATATACACTTTGTGTACATCATATATCTTGATTTTAAATATTTAAATAATATTATCCATAATTACTATGGCTCAAAAACTATTTAATTCATTTAATGGGCAAAATCTCAAAAACTCCATCTACAAAGGAAGGTTTGGTTTCTGACAAAGACCTTCCCCAACTTTAAGCACTTTTGAGTCCTATATATCATACTCTATCCTCCAACTTCAAAAATAAATATTTTTGAAGAGCTTTAATAATTCTTTTTGCCCTTTTTCCTAACTGGAAGAAACAATAAAATAAATGTCTTAAATACTTTTATGCCCCAATAAATCTTGAGAAAATTACCCAATATGTGATATGGTATTTAGGACCATCTCACATAAAAAACCAACCTTGCCCAATGTGAAAATATCAAATGAGCTACTAGAAACCATTTCTACACTATTTGAATAAATGAGATAAACATGATCTAAAATGACCCAATAAATGCCACAAAATTCCTGGAGGTACACCCTGACTATACCTATCTACCAGGGCCTTTACCCCATCTTGCCAAGATCATGTTGGAGAAATTCCATCATAAATACTAGTTTGCCTAGTATTTGAAATTAATCTAAACTATGATCAAAACCAAGTGAAACCTCCCTCAAACCTCTCCAATACTTCTCCACAGCAACCACCATCACACTATGGTCGAAATAAATGTAGCATCACCCTCTCCCATGCACTTTACCCCTTAAAAGGAGGAAAAGTTATGTCATTTATTGTTGTGTCCCTCTTTATATCAAAAGCTAGGTAGCAACCACTCCCCTCTCTCTCTGGTCGTGCCCAGGCCCCACACACAACCCCACCACCACCCCTCTTGGCCAATCCTTGGCCAACCACCATTGCAAGCTTGGCAATGGACTTTTTCCACCATACACCCAACCCCCTTCGGATATAAGGCTAGGAGGCCACCCTCTCGCCTCTCTCTACCTCATTTGCTCCCTCCCACTCCACCTCACCTCCCAGAGCTCACTCCCCCTTTCCCTTGCTCTATACTGCCCGAAAGAAGGAGGAGGAGAAGCTTCAGCCCTCTCCCCAAAAATCGAGCAAGGCCCCCTCTCCTGAGCTTCCCTCTCCTTGCATGTCACTCTGCTAGACTCCCCTTGCCCTTCTACATCTGACCCTGCCCCTTTTTCGCCCATGCAGCAGCTCTGGAAGCAACTCCGGCAAGCTCCCAGAACGACCCCTCGGCCGACGTCGCGCGAGCTCCCTCCTGACGAAGAAGTCACCTGTGACGACCACCAGCTCCCTATCGTTGACCGTGTTGCCCTGTCACTTTTCCAGCTGCCGGCGAGCCCCTGGTGAGCCTCCCCATGCCCCACTTCCCTTTGCTAGGGTTCCGTCCCGGCCGCCATGTCGGGATCTGGGAGATGACGCCGCGTCGTCGATCTCCCGTCTAATCCGACGGCCAGGATGCCGTGCCTTCTCGACGAGGCCACCGAGAAGCGGGCCCGCATTTTAAACGCTTCTTAGCACACACCTCTCGCTGGTTTGGTGGGCCTTGCTGCCTATCATGTTTCCCGAGACCGCCCGCCCAAGCCCCTTTTTTCCTTTTTCCTTTTCCTGTATTTCTAGATCTAATATTGGCAGTCTGATTTAAATCATTTTAAAAATGTAAATAAACACAAAATCTCTAGATCTTAATTCATACTTGTTCATGCATGTTTTGTGCAACATGCAAAGTTGGCCCTCTTCCAAAAATAATCTTTATTATTTACTAGCAATTTATCTACTAAAAAGTATCTATCTCAATCTATATACCCCTTAGGGAGATTCACAACTCCAAATGAAGTAATCCCAAGTTCCCCTGAAAGGTATTTGATTCACCTATTAGTGAGTATTTATCTCATGACATGTTAACCTACATTCTGCCTATAGCAAAAATAACAATTATAGCTCTAATCTGCCTTTAGGAATTTCTCTAACTCAAACCAAATTCGTTATTGACCAAGTTCCAACTCTCAGTGGCAAGTTATAGCAATACTTATCAAATACCATGAGCCCATGAATTTTTGACCCTCTGTTGAATTTTAATAAATTAAATACTTCTATATGTGGTTTTATCACCAAATAATTCATTACAGAATATTAGGAACTCCAAAAATAGTGATTCGAATTTTTACAGGAAGGTATTTACAATACCTATCCATTATATTTTACCTCATATCATTTGGACCTGTAGAACAAATATGGTTAAAAAGACAAATATACTACATAACTGACTTTGGAAATTTCCCACGGGCATTCTGGTAAATATTTTGAGATGAATCCAACTCTCACTGAACCAGTACATCAACTCCTACTTAACCATCCAAGGAAATAATTCTTGGACACACATAACTTTTCTGCTGAATTATTTCCTAAAACTAGAGCTTTTATCACTAGAAAATGCATATTAAATCAAAGGAAAATGATAAAATAGCGAAACCACTTTTGTTGGTTTCATATTACCACTACCTATCTGATGGTAACCTTTTTATACAAAGGTATCCTACAGAAGTTGGACCTTATATTTAAACCCCTTAATTAATTAGTTTGGCATCCAAATCATTAAAGAAAACCCACAAAGGCATTTCAAGTAATTCCACTTGTGTAGAAGCCAACACTCAAAACCTAATGAATTGTAAACTTGTATTGTTCATTGTTTGCTGTATGTATTGATGTTTGTATGCCTGGTGTTGATTGTGTCATTTGTTTGCTTGCATGTGATCCATATCGACGATAGATGCGATTATATCGGAGACCAGAAGAAGTTGGTTATTATTATTGGTTATTATGGTTTTCTAAGGAGAAGTCCAGGGGCATATATTGCCAGATTTCTTATCTCAGGCAAGCCACCTTCCTGCTCATAAGCCTTGTCCTACTGTTTTACTTATGCATGTTTTATCTACTGTTTATGAAAATTGCACTATTTTACTATATGTTGATGTATAGATGGTAGTGGTTTGGCTCCTCCGAACTATTACACTTTTGTACTATTAAGTACGACCCCCTTGATGACACCTACTGGTCCCTAGTATGATAGTTGGTGTATAACATCATAGCCCTTTGGAGACCCTGTTTTAGCCGAAGAAAAACTACAGGATGGGAAGACCCGCGGAAAAGTTTTACAAAATTTTTATGGCAAAACATTGGTGAGGTTTGACCTACCAAGAGAAGTTTGAGAAAAGAAAAAGGGTTTTGTTTTACAAAGTGCTGAAGGAAAGATGGAGGAAAAAGGTTTATGAAAATGCACCCGGTTCTTTGCAGTTTTGCTAGAACAATTAACCCGTGCAACCACATTACCCTGGAATGGTACAGGGCTGGACTTGATGTTTGTTTACTCTGGTATAAGCTGCTTACAACTACTACAGGGGATTTAAAAATCATGGAGGGTGGGCCTTCTCCTGTAAAGGTCCATGTGAGACATCGACCTAGAGAAGGAACGAAGGGTCTATGGGCCTCCACGCGTTACTATGAGCCCCTCATTGAAAGCACACACTTTGTGCAGTGGAGAAAGCACTCCGGTTGGCTTGGGAACTATATAGGACGTCTTGGTATTGAGGGGGAAAACACTCATAGGGTAGGCACTTATATTGGAGTGGGCATCTAGAGAGTCTTGATCGGTTTCTCATCCCACGATCGGTGTAGATCAGGGTAGGGTACACGGATGGTGTGGGTAAAGTGTACAACCTCTGCAGAGTGTAATTCTATTCGAATAGCCGTGTCCATGGTCTTGGACAGTTGGGAAGGTTGTTGTAGAGCGGTGCTGGTTTTGATTTCAAAAAGGATTTTGGAAAAGAAATGGCTTTGGAAATGTTTTGACCATGGGATGGTCGAAAAGGATACATGCTTTGACCATGGGATGGTCGGAAAGGAAGGAAAGGAGTTTGGTCATGGGATGACAGGGACGAACACAAATGGGTGACCCCATCCAAATAGTTTACAAGTTTTACAAATGTTTCCAAGGAGGTTTATAAAAGATTTCAACAAAGATATGTAGATGCTATATCTACAAGAGAAACTGTTTAAGAAAAGAACCCCGTGTGGATCCCTCCTATTACCACAGCCATATTGCATATCCTATTGTTATTATTCTTCTCTTAAGGTGGTTTGCGAGTACATTCAAAGTACTCACTAGCATTGTCCCTGGCTACTAACTTGGTCAGATATCAAGAGGAAGGTGATGTTGATGCCTATGTGAGCTAGGACGTTCTCCCAGTCAGTTGCCTATAGGTTAACGCATGGCTCGGGCTCTATGCTTGATGAAGTTCCGCTGATGATTGTTGATTTAGCCATAATGGCATGTAAGGTATGACATGTAATCGCTTAAGTAATGGATGTTTATTTTGATACTTGTCGGTTATATGCCACGACTAACTGATCATGGGATCGTGGTGTATGCATAACATGGATTCTCGGAGGATTAAATCTGGGGGCCCCACAGATAGTATAAGGATCATCAGGTAATCTTCGTTTGAAACAAGAATTATTTATTGTCTTCCGGATCGCTCATCATTTGGCACAATAATCTAGCTACCTTGTACTTGAAGAGGAGATGAACTACATTTTCATGGCATCCATAGAATTGACATTGCCCAATTCCAGTCCACCATCTTTTCATGAGGTTGTCCTTAGTTATGAACAGAAATTATAAACCACGGTGTTCAACATAGAGGCATTAGGCACACATACTTCAAATTCATTACCCACACATACTACATCGATTCAAATTATTAGATATTTTTAGTCGATGCTAACTTCCTTCTACGCTCTCCATACTACAAATTCATTAGCCACACATACTACAGCAATTCACTAGAGCTCTGTCTTCACTTCAGGGAAATCAGAACCACCAACTTGTTGATACGTCCATTTTGCATCACTATTCTATATCATAATTTATTGTTATTCATTGATATATTTCATATTAAGAGATGATACTTATGTTATTTCATTTGTTTTTGCATGGTTGATGACTTTTGGAGCATGGACCGCTGCAGTCAGGATTCTGATGGAAAAGGTGTTGTTTGGAGGCGAAATTCGTGAAGATCATAAAATCCGGGAAATTACATGGAAAATCCTATTTTTCCAGAAGACGAAGATTGCCAGAAGGCGGAGTGGAGATGGGCCATAGGGGGCCCACACCACCCCTTGGCACGGGCCACCCCAGGCCACGCCACCAGGTGGTGTGGCTGCCTTGGTCCACCTCCGGCTCTCCCCTCTTGCGTATATTATCCTCCCGAAACCCTAAGACTCGGGGAGCGACCATAGAAAGATTCTGCCGCCTCTACGGGGCGGAAAACACCGAGAGAGAAAGATCTCTCCGGCATACAGAATTCTGCCGGGGGAATTCCTTCCCAGAGAGGGGAGATCATCGCCATCAACACCACCATCAAACTGGACTTCATCGGGATCATCATCACCATCATCATCTCCATCACCACCATCATCTCCACTTCATACCGCTGTAACAATTGGGTTGAATCTTGCATAGTTCTTAGGGAAACTTTCTCGGTGTTGATTACTCTTTGTAGTTGATGCTATTGAGTGAACCATTGAATTATTGTTAATGTTCAGATTATTAGACATCCTTATTTCATCTTTATCATGATCCATATGATGACTTGTAAGTAGTTCATTTAGTGCTCGAGGACATGGGAGAAGTCATGTTTCTAGTAGTGGAATTGTGTTGAGAAAGATTCAATGGTTTGATATTTAAGTTGTGGTGTACTTCTTCTAGTGGTGTCATGTGAACGTCGACTACATGACACTTCACCTATATGGGCCTAGGGGAATGCATTGTGTATTTGGCTACTAATTGTAGGGTTTGCTGGAGTGATAGAAACCTGAACCCCCTTTAGGAAACCTTTGCACATGGGACGTCAGGGTCTTAGAGTTTAAAGCTGTGGTTAGGTTTCTTACTTAATTACTTTCTTGTACTTGCGGATTCGTGCAAGGGGTATAATCACAAGTATGTACTAGTCCTAGCAAGGTCAGTACATTAGCACAGGTTCACCCACACAACACTTAGCAGGCTAAAGAAGATTAATCAACTATATGAAGCAAAAGCACTTGACGATATTCCCATGTGTCCTCGAGAAAGTTTGGTCATCCTAAGTAATACAACCGGCTTGTCCTTTGTTGAAGGAAGGATTGGGCCACTTGCTGCATTTAGTCTTATTGTCTTTTATTTACTCGTACTTTATTTACCTGCATAATCAAAAACCCCTAAAAATCCGTTTGCTAAGTATTTACAGAGAATTCGTGCTCCAAGCCACTAGCTAGCACGTTCTGCTCCTCGTTGGGTTCGACACTCTTACTTATTGAAAATACTGCGATACACCCCCTATACTTGTGGGTCATCACTTGTCCAAGCCCAGTTCGCCCACAAAAATTGTATGCGCCGTCGCGAAACGGTGGTGGTCCTATGCCATCGATCCTTCTAGGCCAACACTGCAGGCCACGAGGATGCTTTCTGGCCGCCTCTTCGGGGTCCTGAATGCCACGTACCGATTCTAGAACCTCCTCTAGGTGGATGATGACCGGGTGCTACTATCAAAGCTGTCGCCCTGTCCTGCTTGGTATCTGCACCTCGTACATATTAGGAATGGCCTCAGGATCTTTTAGCCACGCCTTTACCTCGATGACCCATCTGTCGCTCGGTGGCACGATCTCCACCAGTTCGCCGCCAAGGCTACTAACGACCTGCTTGAGGGCCTCCGGCTCCCAAGCATCCAATGGGAGGCTGTCAAAGCCGAGTTTGGAGAAGAAATGAAGCTGGCCCAAGAAATCGTCCCACCCACAGGCACGATGCCAACGCATGAAGCTCATTTTCTCTCTATAGTGCTCAAAAGAATGGGAAGAATGCAGAACATGCTCGGTGTCTAAGTTGTGGTCGAACCGGACGAAAAAATTGAATGACGGTGCGCATACCTCAAACTTGACCTCATTTCGTATGATCCCAAAACGAGACCTGGAAGCCGACAGCAACTCTGTCGGCGACACGGTAGGACGGATGCCTAGTACGGTGGCCATGAGAGAGTGGTTGTTGAAATGTTGTGCCAGGGCTACCATGCTTGGGGTGCGCGGTAGCACGCAACTGCCTGAGGCCGGTCGCCGGTCGCGATCGCCAAACGGGACACGCTCCATCATGCGAGAAGGACTAGCCAGAGGCAATATACTAGTCCGGGGACG
Organism: Avena insularis; assembly: GCA_023614405.1. Classification (NCBI taxonomy): domain Eukaryota; kingdom Viridiplantae; phylum Streptophyta; class Magnoliopsida; order Poales; family Poaceae; genus Avena; species Avena insularis. The sequence goes on from CM042696.1 coordinate 252,602,387, forward strand.
TGAAGCTCCAATATGGCGGATGATGCGACGGCGACAGCTGCGAGCTTCGATTAGGGGCATGGGAGGTTGACTGGACATGGCAGGGACGCAAATTAGAGAAAGTGCAAGCTCCGATCTTAGACGAGAAGCTAGAGTTGAGCAAAGGTTATGGGGAGGGGAGCAGGGGAGAAGAGCAGAGCAGAGCAAAAAAATAGATCTAGTCCACACAGGGATAAAGTAGTCCACGGCCGCAAAAGATAACGGGGAATACTGTAACACCCCTAGTTCCACTAATAGTAATTAGGGCTTGTATGTGCATCCATGAGCATCATCTGCACTGTTAAAATGCATGCAAGAAATAATCACTAAACCCTAATCTTCTCCCTCTCTCTCTAATCAATTCAAATGGTTTTGATTATTTTGAAAACTACCAAAATGTTGGAGCCCAAATGGATTAAAAGGGCCACCACAATATTATTATAATTTTATAAAGCTCTGGTACTTTTAAAATGTTCAAAACAAAAAAATATTTTTAAAATACAAATAGAGAAAGAGAAAACAGAAAAGAAAAAGGTTTTTCTGAAAAAGATGGAGCAGCAGGCCACAGCCTAGCTAGCCCGCCTCCCTCTTCTCTCTACCTGTCGCTTAGCATGCAGCGTGTAGCCAGCCCAGTTGCAGCCCATCCGTGGCCCAGTACCGCTTCGCCTCTCTCCCTGTCGTCTTCCTCCCGACGCAAGCTCCTCTCTGTCACCGCTTCAACCGTTGATCCCCGCCGCTTGCTCTCCACCATCCACCGCTGCCTGGAGAAGGATAAGAACCGCCTGAGCACGTCTCCCTCCCGTCTGTATCCTCTCTCCCTCTCAGACGACCTCCCTCTCGTGTTTTCCCTTTTTATCCGGAACCCTAGCCGCCGCATACCTCGGCGGTTACCGCCGTTCCCGGCCTCCTCGTGTCCTGCAGAGGTGCCTAGAAGCTCCGCTATGGTGGACTCGGTCACCTACCAGAAGGAATCGGTGCCGCACGCCTCCAATCGACGCCCACAACCTCATCTTCCCCGCCTCCGACCGTGCTCCGCTGTGACCCATGCCGCCGCTGCAGACCCCCTCCGGCCCAGCTGGCAACCGCGTCACGTCAAGGGTAAGTTGTCGGTCCTCCTGGACCACCTACCTGCCCTGCTCTCACCCTGTAGCCTCCTACCATCGTGCGCCTGTAATCCCCACCATCGGCCGCCGCCGCGCTTGTCGCTCTGGCAAACATTTCCGGGTGGGGCCACCATATTTAGGACCGCCTCATCGCCCTGGTTCGAACGCGTGTACTCGCGCGTCCCCGCTCGCACCCTAGCACCGCCAGCCGCCGTCGTTTGTAGAGTTTGCCGGCGAGTCAATGTGGCGCACCGTGGCATCGATGTGGCGCTTGGCCCACAAGTCAGCCCTGGTGGGTAGACCCGGCCCTAGTGAGAAACAACCCTGCCCCCACGCTGACATCGTGCTGATGTCAGCCTGAGGCAAAAAGGCTGTAATAATTTCAGGAAATGACTTAAATATTGTAAAATCAATAACTAATTCATTTTAAATCATAAAAATGTGTATAATATATCAAAATATTCAGAAGAATGAGATCTACACAATAGACTCATGATCATGCATTGTTCAACAACTTAAATTGCCAGTTTAATTATAAGAACCAATTGAACCCGGTAGGTGGTTCCGAGGATCCCCCTATTCTAGGGTGTGCACCCCTCGGACCCCACTTAAATTGCCAAGCATGCCTTAGGGTTACATTCCAATGCAATTTAACTTGTCATATCATCATCCTTGTTTGAGCATTGTATCGATGCCATGTGTTTATTGTTTCTTCCTTTCTTTCCGGTGTTTGCCTCCTCTCGGTAGAATACGATATCGAGATCAAGATCGAAGCCCGAGATCAACACCATCAAAGGTTATCATCAAACAAGTCCACCTGATGAACCTGAAGATCTATAGTTGGGTATCAATAGGCAAAGGCAAGCAAAACCCCACCCATGATATAATCCTACGATTTCAAAGTATTTCCTTCTTGCCATGTGCATACGAATCCAAAGTCTTTCTCTCATAGATAGAGTAATCCTATTTGATGCATGTTTCCTTAGTAGCCTATATTCCCTGATCCACTGCTCCTAGCATAACTAGGGTTTGGCTTATGAGCTTTACTAGAGCTATTTATATCCGTTGTGCTTAGCCCTGCTTAGTTGTTACCGCTGGTCAATACAGTTGATGAATCAGAGCTACGAATGAACCTAGTTGGACAGGATGATGTGGTATGATCATAGATGAAAGTTAAACATGCTAAGGCTTGCACTACTAGGAAACAGCCTATAGGTAGACAAGTTAATCTGTGGTGCATATATAAATCCATGGGACATAGAGACTTGTCAGTGGCGCACTAGGAAAGATGCGCCAAAGAAACCTAGAAGTTATGTGGCGCATTTCGTACAATATGCGCCACTGAAGATTGGTGGGACCCGCCAGCCGGGGTGGGGCGATCCAAGTTATGTGGCGCATAATGAGGTATGCGCCACAGAAGTTGCCTCTTCTATGGCGCATATTCCACTATGCGCCACAGAACTTGGAGGCGGGCCCCACCACAAATAATTTTTCACCCACGATCCGTGGCACATGTGTGGATATGCGCCACATATATGTTTCACTTCTGTGGCGCATATCCACACATGCGCCACAGAAACCTAACCCTGGGTCCCACCACTTTACCCTGTACCATAAGTTATGTGGTGCATATGGACTTATGCGCCACAGAAGTTTGAGCATCTATGGCGTATTTCCTCCATATGCGCCACAGATGAGGGCGTCCAGATCCATGTTAAAAAGGTGACAAAGCTCCCACCTTATCTATCCACCACCACCCAATTCACATCTCTTCCTTTCTACCTCCTCCCAACTCGTCTTCCTCCTCCGTCACACCCCATTTTGCCCATAGTTTCTCCATTTTCTTGTAACTAAACCTACTTTAGTCCATAGATTGGTCAGTGGAAGCTTCCCTCCAACTTGTAGATCTAAAAGTTCCTTACTTTTCTCTCTCACATCTCTATTTTTTTACTAATTTCCTCTACACCAACTTGTAGATCTATTTGTCCACACTCTCTCATCGCGCGGTCTCATCTCGCTATTATTGTGTCTACTAGGTGAGTACTTGGCCATGAACATGTAGGTGAAGCTTGTCTCGCAGGCGGTGTGTGTGTGTGTGTGCGATCCATGGCGACACGATGCTTGTGTGGTGCATGAATGTTTGCAATGGAAGGAAGTTTTTTGTTGCCTGCTTGTTGTTGTCCCGGCCGGTGTGGTTGCATGGATGTTTGCCGAAATGTTGATTCATTTCAATTTCGGCAAATTTTTGACTACCCATATGTCCTAATTTTAGGAAAGGTCATGCCGAATTTTTTCCGGCTAGAATTCATGCATGTGTGTGTTCATATGGTGTGGTTCTCACCTATACTCTCTATTTGACCGCTCAGGCAACCATGGTCCTCACGATGAGCGAAGGTCGAATTGCTAGGTACAAGAAAGACGTGAAGGAGGACATGATTCTGAACAACAAGACCATGATAAGATGTCCATGTCTAACATGCAAACTGCAGCGCTGGATCGACCCTGAATCTGGACCATTGGAGGGTCACCATCTCAGGCGCGGTTTCATGCGCGACCGCAATGAGGCACCGACAGGACATGGTGGTCACGAAGAGGTGGGCAGGCGAGAACACGAAGAGTCTACCGGGCATGATCATCATGACGAAGGAGATGCCAGCGGGCATGATCATCATGACGAAGGAGATGCCGGTGTGCATGATCAGCATGGAGAAGGAGATGGCGATGGGCATGATCACCATGGAGAAGGAGATGGCGACAGGCACATAGAAGCTGCTAACTTCGGTCTTGCAGGACCCTCATGTTCAAGAACTGGTCTTCAAGGAGACGAGCAATGACAAAGCTGCAGCCAGAGAGAAAGCCAAGGTGGCCCAAATGGAGGTAGACGGGATGACTCCATTGTATCCTGGGTGTCGCCCCGAGGATACACGTTTGAGTGTAAAGCTTAAGGCTCTAGAGATGAAGGCCGAACACAAATGGACCGATGTGAGCTTCAACGCAAACATGGAATACTGGCACGACCGACTTCCTAAGGGGAACACATTGCCAACAAGTGTCGAGGAGGCCAAGAAAATCGTGTGCCCTCTCGACCTACCACACATTAAATACCACGCATGCATCAATGATTGCGCACTTTATTGGAATGAGTACCCGAATAGAACCACATGTCCGGTGTGTGGCCAAGGACGGTACAAGAGAGGGAACAAGAAAGTTCCTCGAAAAGCGGTATGGTACTTTCCTATCACCCCTCCCCCCCCCTCCCCCGTTGGGCAGCGATATTTCGTAGATCCTAAGGAAGCAAGGCTCATGCAATGGCACGCGGAAAGAGAGAAACCCGAAGATGATCCAGAGAAGGGCAAGATCCTGACACACCCTTCAGACGCTAGCCAGTGGAATGCATTAGACATCGCGTTCGAAGAGTTCGGAGGCGATGCAAGGAACGTCAGGCTGGGTATGAGCACCGATGGACTCAATCCTTTTGGAAACCAGAGTATACGCGCCTTTGGCCGTGTTTGTATGTCCGTACAACCTCGCCCCGTGGCTATGCACGAAGAAAAGGTATGTACACATGAGCATTCTTATTCAGGGGCCGAAACAACCAGGTATCGATATGCATCTGTATCTCGGGCTATTGAGAGAGGAGTTAGCCAGCTTGTGGGAGACGCCGGCCCATACGTGGGACGCCTACACTAAAGAATATTTCCATCTGAGAGCCACGTTGCTCACGACCATGCAGGACTATCCTGGTTACGCATATGTATCAGCCCAGGTGAACCACGGACACAATGCACACGTCAAGTGCATGGATGAGACACCGCATCTCCAGCTACCAAGGGATCCCGGGTCTTAGAAAACCGTGTTCCAAGGTACTCAAAATTGGCTCCGCATGGATCACCCGTGGAGAAAACGTGGTGACCTGTTCAATGGTCAGGAAGAGGTCGAAAGAGCCCCGTGTCCGAGGAGCGGTGAAGAAATCGAGGAGCTTTTGAATAATTGGGTAGATTGTCCTGCGCCTAGAAAAAAACGACCGAGGACAAAGCCGTTGCTAGGTGTATGGAAAGCAAGGTCTGTTTTCTGGGACCTGCCATATTGGAAGGTCTTTCACACTCCCCATAGCCTCGATGTAATGCACATCACGAAGAACGTTACCCAGAGTCTGCTTGGCACTCTACTGAACATGCCGGAGAGGACCAAGGATGGGCTAAAAGCAAGAAAGGATCTTAAATTGCTTGGCATCAAGAAAGATCTTCAGTACCCTGATAGTGATGATGATCAGACGAAAGGGACTCAAGCTCTCCGCAAAAGAGTTAAGAAGAATGAGGTGGTGCTTCGCACTGCCTGCTTCACTCTAAGTCTGGAGGAGTTCGAGCAGTTTTTTAGGTGCCTCTTAGGTGTGAAAGTTCCTCACGGTTACTCGGGGAAGATAAGAAGATATTTGGACATGGCGAAGAAGAGGTTCAGCGGTATGAAGTCTCACGACTGTCACATGCCGATGACGCAGATACTCCTCGTTGCGATCCGTGGGATAATAGACGAGCAAGTCCGTGAGACGTTGTTTGGCCTCTATAACTTTTTCGATGTCATATCTAGGAAGTCGATCGGTGTGAAGCAGCTTGACAAGCTACAGGAAGAGATCGTGATGATACTATGCGAGCTTGAGATTTACTTCCCACCCGCATTCTTCGACATCATGGTGCATCACCTTGTACATGTTGTGGACGACATCATCCAGCTCGGGCCGACATTCCTGCACAACATGATGTCGTTTGAAAGGCTAAACGGTGTCATCAAAGGATTCATTCGCAATAGGTCCCGTCCAGATGGAAGCATAGCCAAGGGCTTTCTGATCTACGAGTGCATCTCCTTCTCCTAGAATTATCTAACCACCGAGAACGAGGATGTTGGAATACCCACAAAGAAGCACCTCGGCAGGCTCGATGGATATGGTCACCGCGAGGGATGCCGCTCACTGCATGTCGGCATTGATTATCGATGCACTGATTTTGAAAGGGCACACCGAGTCGCGCTACAACATATTGAAGTGGTCGGCCCTTGGGTCGAAGAGCACAGAAGCTTAATTAAGCAGGAGTACGTCGACCAGGGCCGGCCGAGGAAGAAGGGAGACGTAACCAGAGAGCACAACTCCAGCTTTATGGTTTGGTTCAAGAAAAGGCAACTGGACAATCCCCCACAGACGCCTTCTACGGAAGATCAAAAACTCATATTCTCCTTGTCACAGGGCCCAGGGCACAACCAAAGGACCTATCACTCATACGACATAAACAGTTATAGATTCTACACCGAGGAAAAGGACAGGAATAGCGAATATCAAAACTCAGGAGTAACTATGTTATCCTTTGCTGATGACGAGACTACTGTCATGGAAAGATTCTACAGAAGGATCGAGGAGATATGGGAGCTCGACTACTGTGGAGAGACTGTACCGATGTTCCCTGTTATATGGGCTAAGAACATGGAAAAAGAAGGCCGATATTTCACCACAATGGTTATACCAGATGCCAAATCAACGAAGAATGCCGCCGCAAAAAATGAGCCTTGGGTACTCTCTAGCCAAGTTGATCAATGCTTTTTTATTACCGACCCTTCAAAGCCCAACCGTTTTGTAGTTAGGAGGGGCAAGAGGAGCATCATCGGAATGGAAGGAGCCTCCAACGAGCAAAACTTCGACAAAAACGGCGACCCGAAGATCGAAGAGGAATTCTACAAGTACTTCGACATGCCTACTACTACTAAAGTAAGAAGGAAGACCACACTACCTACTAAAGGTTGTCCATTAACAAGAAGAAATCTCAAAGTGCACGGGCTAAAGTATTCAACCGTGACGAAAAAGGGCAAGAAGATTGTGAAGAGACACTAGCAATTATGTGACTTTTTAGTGTATTAATTTGTGTGGGTATAATGTGATATTAGTGTGGGTATTAGTTAGAGACTAAAACATATAATGTGATATTCGAAAAATTCACATTTATGTGTGACAAGCACACACACACACATATATATATATATATATATATGATTCGAGAGGGTTTTTTGAATAAATATGCATGTGTATGTGCTTGGTTTTAAATATATTTGTAACATATCATTTTTAAATAAAGAAAAAAATTTGACCCAACCAGGATTCAATCCTGGCTGCCATAGGTCTCTGAATATGCATCATAACCGCTAGGTAGTGTGTGTTTGCTGTCCAAGTACAGCCTCGCGCCGTTTATTTAGCTAAGTGCCAAGGTTCTGTGGCGCATTACTCCGAAATGCGCCACAAAAGTTTTAGCTTTTGTGGCGCATTTCGGAGTAATGCGCCACAGAACCTTGGCACTTAGCCAAAACGGATCGCCCCTTCTCCTTTTCTCCTTCCACTTCTTTTCCCCAATTTATCACGCCCGACAAACCCTAGCTCTTGCCCTCCCCCGACGGAGCCCGCCCCCATTGCCACAGCCCTGCAGCCACCACCGCGCCGGAGACCTAGCGCCGCCCGACGAACCCGTACATGGAGGAGAGCCCTGCAGCGTGGAGGAGGAGCTGCCAGAGCCCGTGGAGGAGGAGTCGTCGGAGCCCGTCCGCAATGGGAGGAGGAGGAGAAGGGGGAACCTCACCGAAGCCCCGCCACCGCCACGCTAGACCACCGCAGCACCTCGTCGTCGTCGACCACCGCAGCGGCAACGCACACGTACGGTTTGTCCCCCCTCTAAACTCTAAATAATGCAATACCTTGTTTTTCAGTTCAATAATCTTCTTGACACGTTCATCAACTTGACGTCTCTCTGCTGAAACCATCTTTTCTCTTTGTTCTGCATTTGAGTAGAAGAATCCTCCATTTATTTCACTAAAAAACTTATGTATCAGTTAAGTAGTTCCCTTCAGTGATGGCATGCATCACAGGAAATCTAAGTAGGTTTAAAGCCAGCCTTTGCTGCTGTGGACTACTAGTTATTCCACGAGATGCAAGAAAATAACCTGTGTTGGCTAAAGACAGAGTCATTTTAGGCCAGTTTCCACATTTTTTTACCAATATTAATGTATGAACCTTGGCATATTCGGTGAAGCCAGATAAAAATGCATCTATGGTGATTAATGAAACTAGAGTATGCAACAAATCAATATATGCAGAAGTATGCACCTTTTCTCATATTCCAGTGATACTGTCAGAATGTAACAATTCTCTGCCCTACGCTTCATGTCAGGGTGCCAAGAACCATGGTCAAGACCCTCAATCTACAAAAAAGAAATGGAGTAAGCATTCTAATATTACACTAAAATGATTCAAAGGTCGAAGTTCCGAAGAATGTTGTATTGTGCAAAGAAACTAAAAACGCTACATGGCTCAAAGTTATGATGCATCAACTGATTAGTATCTACATAAGTTAGTGATCGGGACATTTGTGGTACCGTGTATATATAGGTTTGCTCTTCTCTCTGTTTGTGGTACTGTGTATATATAGGTGTTACCAGCAGCCACATGACCAACTTATAGTTGCTCTGATCATAGTTTCTCTCTGTATGTTAATAGTACAAGTCCCTCTGGTCGTAGTTGCTCTCTGTATATTAATCTCACCAGCTTGATTTATTAGCCACATGACCAACATAACCTCCCTCCTCCCTCCCTGGCAGATGCCACTTGCTCCAGATAAATATGATTAGTATACAAGAACAGAGTACCTTACACCTCCAGTAAAAAAGCCAGTTAGTCTGTATATGATTAGTCTGTATCAGTTACTAGAAAATATTGTTGTACTAGTATGTTCTCACATGACTCGGGTAGTAGTAGCTATGATTTGACAAAAAAAACTCTAGTAATGGTTCATTAACTCTAGATTAGTTTTTAGATTATATCATGCCTGCTAAGTAGAAATATCTATTGTGTATTGTTCCCTTTATCCCTCTTCTTGGCATGAATGGATTACAACCCAACTTTGCTTTGGTGAAAGCCATTAGGAGCATCATGATTGTGTATGTGTACTGCCGCTAGACAAAAATTTCCCCTTTACTGAACTGTGCAAGGTAAAGTGTGTGTACTATAACTTTATACCTGTGTGTGTGCAAGAAGAAGAGAGCATGTGTGTGTCTCTGTGTACTATAGTACTGCTACTCGGTTTTCATTCAGTAGAAGCACATGTATGATATATATATACTGCTTATATATTATTTGATGTACCCTTTTAAGTTTTTTAAGTTCTTCTTATACATGTATATGTTATACTGTTGCGTGAATGATGGATGGGGCTGCATGGATGATGATGCTAGGGTCAATGCATGGGGCTATCAATATGGGGATGGGGTGTTTTGTCTTGCAGGGATTTCATTTGAGTTGCCCATTTCTCCTGAAGTGTCGATTCACTTCCGTTTCGGTTGAGAAATGGGCACTCCTAGGTCAAAAAATTAGCAAAGGTCATGCCGAATTTTTTGGCCGAGATTTGTCCTAACTTTTTGCCTGTTTTTAATAGAGTAGTGCAAACATGTCGGAAAACAACGAGGCCGGCCCTTCTAAGCACATGATCAGCATTGAAGAACAAGCTAGACAGGCCAACCAGTCATTCTGGTGGGGGTCCCAATAGGAGGAGGAGGCGATGAGGATGACACCACCATCGGAGTAGGAGGCGACCGTCGCTAGAGCTGCTGGGGCCAATGAGGGAGGAGATCCTGATTACGAGGGGGACGAAGACGACTACGATGGAACTAGTGAAGGCGGCGGCGAAGAGGATGACACAACCGATGGCGGCGCCCGCACCGATGGCGGCGAGTGCATGGATGGCGGTAGCGGCAACCCGGACGCTTCTCAGAAGAAGAAGGAAAAGAAGGAGCGGAAGGTGCCAGTGCTCGCCACCGTCTGCGATGAGTTCACTGAGGTCACAGAAAGTGGCCAACCCATTACGCCAGAGGCGATTTCTAAAGGGTACGGCCTGCAACTCGGGTGCATCATCCCGGAAAGCATGTCGATCAACACGAAGTACATCAGACATGCTGACAATGCAGCTTTGGTCGATAACCTCCTTAAGAAGCTTCACAAGCAATAAAATTCCCAAAGCGGTTTAGAAACCTCGAGAAAAAGAACCCGGTGAACAAACTAGCCCTCACGAAGATGAGCAATGCCTTGAGCAGCTGGAAAACCCGGGTGAAGAATAGCATTGACAAACATGAAAGCTGGGAGGTTATTAGTAAGAAAAATCTGATGCTCGATGAAGAGGAGTTTAAGATATTCAAGGCGGATATAGCTACCGCTGACGCTATAAAATGGACTAAATGGGGAAGGAGTATGCGGGAACAGAACATAGGTAACCACTACCTTGGAAGCGGCGGTTACGAGGGGAAACAGGCCATTTGGGACAAGGAGGACGTTGAGCTTGAACGCCTTGGTAAAGACAACCCTTGGCTTAAAATCACGGACTTGCAGCTTAGGCAATTTGTTCGGGCCCGCTACTACCTGGACAAGGAAACAGGGGAGTTCATCACCGATGATCCGGAGGTGAAGGAATTCGAGAAGAAGCTGGTAAGGAATTTATCGCTGATCTCAAGTCTATTCCGTCCTAATTAAAATAATGAAGCCAAGAATCTAAATGGGTTCACCTTTCCTTGTCTCTGTAGGAGGAGGAACTGAACGCTACTGCCACAGAGTCGTCCCAAGATTCAACGGAGCCGTGGGACACGGTTTTCAATAGGGAGAGCAATGCTTACAAGAAGAGGGACAAGGGGTTGTTGCCGTCCTCAGCTGGCCGTGTGTCTGGCTTCGGTACGAGCATGAAGTTCAAGGAGTACTACAAAGAGGACGCCAAGAAAAGAAGGGAGAGGAAGAACCAGTTGGTGGCTAAGGATAAAGACGTTGTTGAAGATCTGAAGATGAAGGTGCAGACACTGGAGGAGAAGACAGTGGACGAGAAAACGGTGGACAAGTTAGTGGAAGAGAAGCTCCACTCGATGATCCCCCCTAAGTTTTTCGAGGGGCTTACTGCTTGGAATGCGGGAGGTGGACAGGGGCTGATATATTTCCCAGCTTAAGCGGCAGCAACTCAGACATCAATGTTACCGTGTCGCCGGACCTGGTGACCCCACCGGCCATCAACGTCGGGACGCATCCGCTCGTTTTGGTCACACCGACGACCCCTCCCACCAAAGATACCAATAAGGCGCAGCCGACGGCGGTGGTGATTCATGAGCCACCCGAGCGGGAGATTGCAGATGATGATAGGCCGGCCGCAGGCATCGACCGTGTCTCTACATTAGCCGAGCTCCACGCCATCACCAAGGTAACTAATTAGTTAGTGTACGTCATCTACTTTATTCCTTTGATGCATGAGTGCCGCCATCTCATGATGCCCAACAACATGTTTTGCCTCATGACACTTCTTGCGTACTCCTTCTTAAAGATGTCGGCGGTGAGTTGAAGGATGTTGCCAAGGGCACTCTCGTACAACCGGCGAGACGCACGATGCACAACAATCCAATGGATGATAACATGATGAGGGTCAGGTTGGCTCGGGTGTTGCCAGGGTGCAACGACATGGACCCCCCTTTCAACCTCAGGGTGACGATGAACACAAGACCCTTGGAGAATGCTACAACTAGCTCTTTACATGGCCAAAGACCCAGATTCGTCTTGCGGGGGGAGCACTGGTGCCACTTCTCGATCGATCGCCCGGCCACCACCTCGGAAGCCAGCAGCCGTCGTCGTCGCCACCACCAGTTGTCACCAGCAACTCTTGGCAGCATGTGTACTGCCACATGTCAAAGACGTTGTGTCGCAACCATCGTCGCCCCTGCTACCACCAACACATGATGGAACCCATGAAGATGATGATGAATTGGTCAATGTTGACGACTTCATCAACACCGGCACCGACAAAGGATTGTATATGCCTTCTATGGATGAAGAACCCTTCACAGCTCACGACCATCAAGCTGGTCGGCCCAATACATGCACGCAGCGCCTAGTCTTCCATGGTCTTTCTCAAGAGACGCCTCCGGATGCCGATCCACCACAAGAGAAACCGGGATTGGTTTTCAGCCCCAACACACTCCGAAAGGAGGCTGATGAGCAGATGGCAGTGGCTGACACTGTTGTGGAGAAGAAGCACTACAGGAAGAGAGGTAATAATAAGAAGAAGGGTGCGAGCCAGCCTCTTCCGAAGAGGATCCGGGCTCAGGACGACGTCATCGTACCATCCACACAATATGGCTTGCCCCGAGTGCATGTAGCTGGTGATCCGATATTGACTCCGCATATGCTCCACATGGCGGTTGGAGCCATGTTAACTTTGCACGAGGGTGTCAAGACACTAGAGCGCCTCCTTCTTAAAGACAAAGATCCAAATTACCCGGTTTTCACGGCCAAGGTGCCATTGGACGTGGGCTTCATCGATGAACCACTTGCGGATATATTATTCATAGCGTACGAGGACATATTCAAGCTGTTTCTCACGAAACGGCTGGACTATAACTTTGTCCGCCTAGACGCGCTCAATCTGGCGATCAAGAGAGAGAGAGAGTACCCTGGAAATCGCGATAGTGGATCCCTACTACATGCGGGACAGCCAATTGGTCGAAGGATCAGAGACACGGACCAAGGCGACGGCGTACCTCGAGAAGTTCATGGTGGACAACAAGAGGACGGACACACTTCTTTTGCCTTTCTTTCCCGAGTAAGTACACACACTCGCTCATCGCCGCCGTAACTTATGCATTTCTTATAGATTTTTTCCTTTGCTCTTTTTCCAACATTCCATTCCAATTGTGTTGCGTAGAGACAAATACTACACACTCATCGTCCTTGCCCCGAGGTATTCGCTAGCCACGTATTTCAACTCGGGGAGTTTGACAAAGAAGAAAGACTACACCAGAATAAGGGGTGTTCTCAATGAGGCTCTCGAGGGCTACACCAAGAAGGGATGCACCTTCGTAGATAAGGGGGAATGTAAAAAGGATGGAAAACATGTGTTCAAGCACGTGCTCGAGTTCCCCTGCGTCAAGCAGTCGACTACTAGTGCCAAGGAGGCCTTCTACATCCTCCATCACCTTAAAGGCTATGTTCGGGATTGCCAGAACCTAACGCTGCCATCTAGTCTCCGAGGATGGGCCGAAACTTTGGCATGAATCGACAATGATGATCTTAGAGAAGACTTCCATCGCATTCAGATGAAGTTGTCGCAAATCATCATTGAAGATGTCAACACAAGGGGGGGGCCTACAACAAGCCAGAGGGTTGAGTAAGAGGGAGATCGAAGAACACCTCCGTAAGCAGGGTGACACAAGGACATTGATGATGAAAGAGGGCTATCTACCATTCCCGAAGCCGAGCGACAAGAATTCTTCATGATCGATGTGTGCCTCTAGCATGATCCAGTGTGTGTATATTCTTGATGGACGCCTGCTGTATTAGTGTGTGTATCATAAACTTTACTATCTTGTGGTCGAAATGGTCATTGTTGTTAGACTTAAACTACCTTGTGGTCCTGTTGTTGTTGAACTTATTGATTCTATGATGATCTATCTTTTAGGTTTATGGATCCTTTGTTTTATATTCTGTGAACATATATATATGGATATGAACCCTTTATTAATTCTTTTCATTGTATTTTTACTAATATACATTGTCGTCTATAGAGATGGCAACGAGGTGGTATGTGGTGTACATGGGTAGGGTTCCAGGAGTCTACGAGGAGTGGGAGGATTGTCACAAACAAGTGAACAAGTTCAGCGGCAACATCTACAAAGGATACGCGACTAGAGAGGAGGCGGTAGCCAAGTGGAGGAACCACCTGTGGAAGAAGAACCAGATGAAGATATTGGTCGGGCTCATGCTCTTGCTCACCATTATCACAGCTGTATTCTATTTGATCCTAGTGTAGGCAGCGGTGGCCACTTCATATTTGTAATGTGAGATGATATGAACTTTGTATTCGGCACTTGTGTAAAAATTCGGCACTTGACACTATGTCGGTTTTCATGCATCTACTACTTGTATCTCAATCGCTGCCTACACCATATTTGTATCTCAATCGGGCTCTAAGTGTTTGTATTATATATATGTCGGTTTTCATGCATATACTACTTGTGCAATGTACTTTATACCCATCTAGATAAATATTGTATAAATCCTGTATAAATACCTGATTATACACCAGGAACGTATTTTACTTCGAATACGTATTACACAATCAGTGGTGCATATAATTATATAGTCAGTGGCGCATAGGCTTTCTGTGGCGCATATATGTAGATGCGCCACTGAAGTTCTTCCTATGGCGCATATGAAGAAATGCACCATAGAAGTCCGAGACTTCTGTGGCGCATATCCATATGCGCCATAGGAAGTAGTTATCAGTGGCGAGGTAACAATGGCGACTAGGATATGCTCCACAGAAGTCTCATTTCCATGCGCCACAGATAAGCTGTTTCCTAGTAGTGTTGTATGGGAGGCCACGAGGGTTGTGGTTTTTGTAGTCCCATACTTGCCACCAGTAGGACCCGAGTTCTTGCCTTTGGACCAAGACTGAGCGTGCAACCACATGGGGGTTTATGGGAACCCCCTTGACCCCAACTTGTCTAGTTTGATCCATGAGTCCGTAGTTTGAGATTTTATTCGGGCACCCGTGTGGGGCCCCCGGATTAATCCTCCGAGAATCCATGTTATGCATACAACCACGATTCCATGATCAATTGGTCGTGGCACATAACCGACAAGTATCAAAGTAAAAATCCAAAACATAACCAGTACATGCCATACCTTATTTGTTATTATGGCTACATCGATCAACATCAGCGGAACTTCATTAAGCGTAGAGCCCGAGCCATGCCTAACCTACAAGCAACTAACTAGGAGAATGTCCTAGCTCGCTTAGTCGCCAACATCATCTAATTCTTGATATCTAACCAAGTTAATAGCCAGGGACAATGCCAGTGAGTACTTTGAATGTACTCGCAAACCACCTGAAGAAAAATTGATAATAATAAGAAGACATGCAATATGGCTGTGGGAGTAGGAGGGCTTCAAGAGAGGCTCTTTTCTCAAATAGTTTCTCTTGTAGATATAGTATCTATGTATCTTTGTTGAAAACTTTTGTAAACCGTTTTGGAAACCTTTTGAAAAGTTTTGGAAAACAATAGGACTGGGTCACCCTTTTGTTCCTTTCTTCCGGTCGTCCTACGACTAAACTCCTTTCTTTCCCGTCCGACCATCCCATGGTCAAAACCTTCCTCCTTTTTCGACCATCCCATGGTCAAAAAAATTCCAAAGCCATTTCTTTTCCGAAATCCTTTTTAAAACAAAACCAGCACCGCTCTACAGAAGTTTGTCCAACCCGTCCATGACCGCGAACACGACAATTTGAATAGATTTACACTCTGCAGAGGTTGTACACTTTACCCACACCATCCGGGTACACTACCATGATCTTCACCGATCGTGGGTCGAATAACCGATCAAGACTCTATGGATGACCACTCCAATATAAGTGCCTACCCTATGAGTGTTAATCCCCTCAAAACCAGGATGTCGGGTACCGAGGAACAACCGGAGCGCTTTCTCCACTTCTCGAGTGTGCGCTTTCAATGAGGGGCTCATAGTAACGCGTGGAGGCCAGCAGACAATTCATTCCTTCTCCAGGTCGATGTCCCACATGGACCTTTATCGGAGAAGGCCCACCCTCCAGGGATCCCCGATCCCCTGTAGTAGTTACGAGGCAGCTCATACCAGAATAAACAAACATCAAATCCAGCCATATCCCATTCTAGAGTAATGTGGTTGCACAGGATTAAGTTGTTATAGCTAAACTGCAAAGAACCGGGTGTGTTTTTGTAAACCTTTTTCCTCCAACTTTTCTTCAGCATTTTGCAAAACAAAAACCTTTTTCTTTCTCAAGATCTCTTGGGAGGTCCCACCTCACCAAGGTTTTATCATAAAACATTTGGTAAAACTTTTTCCGGGGTCTTCCCATCCTCTAGCTTTGCTTCAGCTAAATCGGGGGTCTCCAAAGGGTATGGTGTATTGCACCATCTACCATACTAGGGGCAAGTAGGTGTTACCATATGGCATAATTGTCCCTGGACTTCTTAGAAAACCATAATAACCAATAAAAACCATCCTCTTTTGATCTCCGAGATACTCGCAACTATCATCGATAGGGAGCACACATGCAAATAAGCAAGAGCACAATCAACACAAGGCATACAAGCATCAAAACCATACAGCAAGCAAATGACAACACAAGTTTACAACTTAGTAGGCCTGAGGAAGAATTTATTAATGAGATTGGTCTTGTCTTGGATATATGGAAGAAGATCCCTGAGGATTTATAGTCTAGGAATTACCTAAGAGGGGTTTTGGACCAAGGAAATATTCTGTATGATTCCATTGTGTAGAAATGATACCAATAAATAGGAGTTGATAAGATGAAACCAACAAAAGTGGTTTCACTATTTTATCACTTTTATTCAATTTATTATGAATATCCTAGTGATAAAAGCTCTAGTTTTAGGAAATAATTCACCAGGAAAGTTCTGTTCTTCCACAAATTATTTCCTTGGGTGGTTAAGTGGGGCTTGATGTACTTGTTCACTGAGAGTTGGAATCAAGTCAAGAAAATTACCAGAATTCCCTCAGGAAATTCTCAAAAGCAGTTTTGTACACAAGTTGTCTTTTTCACGAGATTAAATCTACAGAAGCTTTTGAGTTGGTTCCAAGGGCACATGGTGGATATTTAGAATACCTTTCTGTAGAAATTTGAATCAACCTTTTTGGAGTTGTCAAACTCCTGGAGTGATTTATTTAGTGAAAATACCACTTACAGAAGTATTTAATTCACTGTAAATCAACCAGAGTTCAATAAAATCTGAGCTACTAGGGTTTGATAGATGTTGATATCAGGGTGTACTAGGAGGTGGAATCTCATCAATACCACCTTTGGTTTGACCTAAAGAATTTACCCAAGGCAGATATTGGTTGTTTTTATTATTTTTGCTAAGGGCACACTACTGTTCACTTTGTCCTAACACCTATGCTAGATGGCAGGTATTTCAATTACCGTCCAGTAGAACTTTGTTCCATCTCATTTGGGTATGGCTAGCTCATAGAGTAATTTATTCAGTGTACAAGATATAGTTGTAGTGGATATAATGCCAATAAATAAAGAAATTTATTTTTGGCAGAAGAAATGTTCTGCATGTTGCACAAAACACACAGGAACATGGTAAAAATTATATTTTGACAAAATACCTCATTTCCCCTTTTTAAATAGATTTAAACTAGACTGCGGAAATGAGATCTAATAATTAACCAAAAAGGAAAAAGAAAAGGGTTCAAGGGCCCGGATCTGGAGGTGAGTTGGGCCGCGGAGGAGGAAGGCCGGCCCAGCTCACCAGGAGAGCGCGCGGGAGAGGATTTCAAATCCCTCAGGGCGGGGCCCGCCTGCCAGCCGCAGCAGGCGGCGAAGGGGTAAGGAGGGACGGGGATCGTCCAATTAAAAGGGCGATGAACGACTCTTGTTCATCCTCCTTCTCTGAACGCAGCGGTGGAGCTGGAAACCCTAAGCGGGCTCGGCGGTGGCGGAGGGCTCACCTGGGGCCACGGGGAGGCGACGGGGAGCGGCGGAGAGAACGCGGTGGACAACGGCAACCTCAACGGTGGGAGGCAAGGTACGGTTCTATGCCAGGGGTCGACCCGCCTATCCACGCCCGAGAGGGAGCTCGCCGGAGCTCGATTGTGGCCGTCCGTGGACGCCTTCTTGAGCAAGAGGAAGATAGGGTTAGACTCAGAAATCACTAGGGGTCTTAGAAACTTGCATGCATGGGGAGAGGAGCAGGAGTGAGAGAGCTTAGCTTGACTTGAGGAGAGGGGCCGAGAGGAGAGCTTCTCCTCCTCCATGGCAATGGGGAGCGAGGTAGCAAGATCTGGAGCTCAGAGATGGTTGGAGGGAGTTGAGGGAAGGAAAATGAGGGGCAGAGGCATGTGGGGGTGTCCTCTGGCCTTATAACCCGAGGTGGATCGGTCTATGGTGGAACGGGTGTAGGGAGGGCAGGGGCAGGTCCATGGCCTTGCCATTGGGCAGCAGGGTGGTGGAGAGGGTACTGGGGTCGTGCAGGGGACAGAGAGGAGGTGAGGTGTCAACACCCGTATTTTTAATCCCAGATGCCTGTTATGTCATACGTCGCAATCCCAGGATTACCATTTTTGCGAGACATAACATATTGGATCTAGTCTTAATACAACAAGCAGCGGAATAAATAATAAGCGTAGTGGTGGGGTCCATCTTCAGGGGCACAGGCAATGCTGACGAAGGCAGATAGTCCTAGTTATCATAGCCGTCCTGCTGTCCGTCATCTTGCTAGTCTCCTTCATAGTCTGGCCATAGGAATAGCCAGGGACAAAGCCATGAGTACTCTTCAAGTACTCGCAAACTACCACTAACAAGTAGTATAGTTCTAGTGGGAAATACTAACCCTATGTTTATTTGTAAAGTTAAGTTTGAAACCTAAGCTGAGTTTAGAAACAAAGAAAGATAAAATAAAGTTCTAGAATCACTTAAGTTGGGAAGCTAGTGTCATAGTCACAACCCTGTTGTGGTCAAGAAAAGATTCATCATTCATTTCATAAGTCATTTTGGAAAATATCTGACAACGAAACAGTATGGCCATTCCAACTGTCCATAACTGCAATTCAGGTATTGTGGTTGTACGGTAAATTTGGAATGGTATCGCATCCGAATCCAACCATCAGTTTTGTAAAAGGGTTAAG
This sequence comes from Avena insularis, assembly GCA_023614405.1. Lineage (NCBI taxonomy): Eukaryota > Viridiplantae > Streptophyta > Magnoliopsida > Poales > Poaceae > Avena > Avena insularis. Next base: position 252,621,245 of record CM042696.1, read on the forward strand.
ACTCGTGCCTTAACATTTTCCTCATCATAAACCATTTGTGTTTCTCAACACATGTCAAAACATCTCAATAGAATGACTCATCATTCCAAGGTTTTCACAAGTCATTTTCACCAAGTGTTCCCATCTGAAGTGAATCAAGTTTTGAGTTTTGTTCTAACCACTAAGTTAAGAGATTTCACTAAGGTGTGATGCTAATCTCAATCTCATGCCATAGAATGACATCTAAGGTTATCTAGATAGGTCAAGTTTTATACTCTTTATGCTACCTTCAAAACAAGTAAGGTACTTTAATAAAGTAAAGAAGTAAAAGCTTAGAAATAAACTTGGGGTAGGTAAAATAGTCCAAAGTGGTGTAACCAAAGCATGCTAATGCATCTTGCTCAGGTTATCTAGCTTAATTCTAGCTTGTTAATAATAGCTTGCCTTGGTTGGTGTAGTGGTTGAAGTTTTCTTCCTCCTCCTCTTGGTAGAACTCCTCCTCCTCGTAAGCTTGGTCAGTACTATCGTCTATAAATACATATGGAGTACACAATCACCAAACAATACTTAGCTAGTCTACTTAGCACTCTAAGGCACACATTGGATGATTTATTATCATCACAAGCATCACAAGGTTTTATTAACTAGTTTCATTCTTTTTATTTGAGAAAAGTAATTTCTACTCATTGAAAATAACTAAGATTTAATATTCTCCACTTAGAATATGGGATAATGTGGACACATGTCATCACCACATATTCTAACATATGGGAATGTGATTTAAATGTTGGATCACATTTAATTAAGTTTAAGTTTAATATTTAATGATTTAAAGTGACTAGAAATGCCTATATAGCATTATTTTGGTACTAGTCCAAAGTCACTGCATGCAAAGCTTAATATTATTACATATTAATATAGGTATGGTTAAATGTGAATTTTGAGAGTTGGAATCAACTCAAAACCTATCATGGTTGATTTTATAAAAATGTTTGAATGTGCAAATGCTTCTGTATTGTTATTTTAACTAGGAGAGATCTCTAACTCTAAATGAATTAAATCCAACGGGCTTGGATAGATCTTTTCAGTAGCTTTCTAAAAAAATTGGAATCACTCAATATGGTTCAGTAAATCTTCCTGAATTGATTTTTAAACTAAGGGATAGAAGTGAGTTCAAACTAAAATAGAAAAATCTATATTTGAACTAACTAGGTCCTGCGGGAAAACTAACCGGCCAGCCCAGTGGCGCTCCGCGGCGCGGATGACAACTGACTGGGGGGTCCCTTAGGTCAACGACACATCAAACACAAAGCGGTACGGGGCACTCTCAGCGCTATGATTAAAAGATGGATCAATGGCTGAGGATCGTCGTCCCCGGCGAACAGGTCGCCAGCGAGAGCTAACCCTAGCGGATCGGTGGGGGTACGTGGGGGCTTACCAGGGCTCCATCTAGACTTGGCGATGGGGGCGATCGAACGTGCAGTCGACGGCGGACTCAGGCATGGTCACGGTGGCTCCTAGGGTGGACGAAATCGATGGCGCCTCTCCTCCTCTACTGCGGCAAGCTCCGGCAAAGTTCCGGCGAATGGCGACCCGCCTTGTTACGGGGATGGGGTGGAAGGATCAGTGGAGAGAGGGGAATGAGATGGTGTGAGGAGTTTGTGCTAGGGTTGCCTCCTTTTATACATTGACGAGGGAACCGAGCGGCACGACGGCGAGCTCGTCGGTGACGTTGATACAGGCTGCTAGAGGCATGGGTTGGGTAGGACGGTGGGCTGCCTCCTGGCGGTCATCTACGGCACAATGGCGCAGCTAGGGGTGGTGGCATTTGGTCGGGAGCGTCCCGCGCTCTGGGAGACAGAGGCGGTGCTCGACGCGGCGCTCTGTGACTGTGGGTCACGCGGCGGTGCACGGCCGTGTCTGGCGGGTTGCTGGGGTCTAGGCGGAGCGGCGTGCACGGTATTGGGTCGAGGGACGGTCTGTGGCGTGCTAGCGGTGAGGGCGCTCTAACGCGCTCTAGCTGCGGGCAGAGAGAATGGGCTGCGCTGCTGAGGAGTGGTCCAGGGGCTAGCTGGGCTTGGGGAAGGGGCAAGGAGGTGCAGTAGGGTTAGGCGGAGCTAGTGGTGGTGCTGGAACGGCACGACACTGTCTATGGCGCTTTTCCCACGTTCGGTCGGTGGTGACCAAAATGTGGCGGCCCTCCACTGCTGCTGTGGCTAAGGGATAGGTCGGCGAGGGTCTGGTTGGACTCAGGGGGACAAGAGTGATCAATGCAACTCAATTTGCTCGACAAGATTTGATCAAAAATAGTAATAGTTAGGCTAATTTGATTCTACCTACGAGATGTTCGAACAAATGGCCGCAAGAAATTTAAATTCGAATTTTGAAAAGATTTTTGGTGTGTGATCTGATCTTATGCTTGGGAGTCTCTGGTTGCTGGGAAATGTCAAGGTGAATTGGTTTGGTTGGTGTTTTGCATAAGTGGGATCTTCTCATATGAACTACATTCAAAATTCAAATGTCATTTAAATTCAGTGTTTTAAAGTTTTTAGGGTGAAACAAAGTGCGCCTTGGTACATCACTACTTGTACTAGCAAGGGGTGCAAAGATCCATATTTGTTTCTGTTAGGTTTTGAATTCTAGGATTGGCCAAAGTAGGCATGGTGATTAAAATGGCACAAATGACCATTTGCTTAGTTTATTCTTTTTGAGTTGTTTTTCTTTGGGATTTGTTTGGGAATAATCTAGATGATGTTTAATTCACCTAAGAATCATTTTACAATCAATGGATCACTTAAACATGGCAATTCAAATCAACTCCTAAATTATATGCACACACATATGAATGCTTTAAGATTTTTAAATGGAAAAGTTTTTGTTAACTCTAAATTTGATGATTTGGATCTTGATCACTTGGATTAAAGTTTTGGGATGTTACATGAGGTGGAGTGCTGCAAGAATTAAAGCCACGATGGGACCAATGTGTGCCTCTCTCCTTCCTCCAAGCACTAAAGACAAGGGGAAGAGGGTTGCTACACTGATGCTACAGTGTATCTCGACCAGAGGTATGAGAGGTGTGCTGTGCAAGTATGGTGGTGGTTGGATTGGTTTAGAAGCTTGAGTTTGCAAAATCTCAAATATTGGCTAAAGAGGTGATTGTGAAGCAAGTTTAAGAGTTTGATCTTGGCATGTTGGAGCAAGGGTACTGGTAGATAGGTGTGACCAAGATACATGCCCAGTAATTATTTGGGATTTTTATAAGGGGTGTTAGTCCTCTTAAATCCATTTATTCAAAAAGGGCAGAAGTAGATTCTAGAGGATCGTTTGATATTTTTGAATTGGACATGTGGAGTTTTTGATGTGATATGGTCCCAAACGTGAATACACACTTAGGGGAATTTTCCCAAGATTTAGTGAGGCTTAAAAGTATTTAAAACTATTATTATTCCAATTCAGCCATTTAAGAAAATGGACAAACAGAAATAATAAAACTCTTCAAAAATATTTATTTTTGAAGTTGGAAGTTAGGGTATGATATATGGACCTCAATTGAGCCAAAATTTGAGGAAGTGTTTTGGCAAAAACCAAACTTTCCTTTATGGAATAAGTTTTGGAGGTTTTGCCTATTAAAGGAATTTAAATAGTTTTGGTCCATAATAATTATGGTTAATTATTCATAAATCTTGATGATCAAGTTAGATGATGTAGACAAGGTGTAGCAAGAATTTTAAACCTTGGGATTGGAGAATCTAAGTTGATTTTGGTGGAATACCCTAGATTAGGGATCTAGGGTGGTGTTAATTTCATACCATCAAAACATGGTTGTATCTTGGAGTTCAGATTTTCCCTTGGGTCCTAGGATAGATGGTTAGTTAGACCAAGTCATGTACATCAACCTGGTATAGAGGTTTGAGCTTGATCTGGCTTGAGTTCACCAAGAATTGATTTCAAACTTTGAATAAAATAAGCCTGCCAAAGCAAATTATCAACTAGCCTTCAAAACCTTGTGGGTTTAACAAGAACAAGGATCCAATTGGAATAAGTGAAGTATATATTGATAGACCTATATGAGTAGCCCACAACCATGCAAATATTTGGTCCATAGAAGGTTGGATGGTGGTGTGAGCTTCTATCAAAGTAGGCATGATGACTAGATGTGCAGAAAAGGTTAATTTCTTGCTTGCAAAACCATCAATAACAAGTGTGTTGGAGGATGATCTAACCAAGGGAAAGAGTGGGCCTAGTTAGTCCTTAGGATGGGTAACAGGATGGTTCATATGAATTTTCAAAAATTCACAAGGGTTGAGAGAGGGAGGCATTCAAAAAGGTGATGTTGGAAATAGTTTTCTAGACAGCCAAATTTGGCAGATTTAGGGTTTTTGACTAGAATGTGGGTGGTGATGATTTTGATGGGTTGCAAGGTACCAAAGCATCATCAAGTGGATTATGTTGAAGTGTATATGGAGTAGAGGGGATCCATGCTTGATATTGGTCTTCATTGACTTGGAAACTTCTAGAATGATCAATGTAGATTAGATCTGGTTAAGGGTTTTAGATGATCACCGGGTGGCTAGAGATTAGGTCCAGATTTTATTCTTGCTTAGGGTTTGGTGTTTTTAAAGTATCTTGATCCTAGTGGATGAGCTCCTAGGGTAGCTCATATTACTTCTAGGCAATCAAGTCAAGCAGCAGATCAATGCAACTCATCTTTCAAACAAATCAACTACTACTAGGGTTACCATCAAGCATAGCTTGAGGTAAGGTTGAGGCATTTTGAAGAGGTTGGATCTTGAATAAGGTAAGGTCCTTGGTATCCCTACCAAGAGTAGAATTCAAAGGTTTTTTACAAGGTTTTGAGAATCCTAGAGGTAGTGCTAGTTGGAGGTTCTATCTTGAAAACATAAGGAGATTATATTATATATCACTCCATAGTTTTGTCAATAGAAGCTACTAAAATAGTTTTGGTTACATAAGCATCTTGGCTCATGTTTTGAAATGCCAGAACATTTGAGAATATATAAATTGAGCCAGGATAGTTTTGTTAAATAGCTTTCTGACAACAGATGTTGAGGTAAGGGGTATATCTACGAATGCACATTCATAAGCATAACCATATTCAAACAACAGGCAAACACTTCATCATTAAAGCAGAAAAAGTTTTTGTTCCCCCTGATTTTTGCATTCTGGACAACTAATCAGGGTTGCTAAAATTGGGATGTTACAACCCGCATGGAAAAAGGTTTTGGAAAATGGTGCAAGCATATAGGACGTGGCCAAGTGAAGGGTGCACAACACTGAAACTGGATCCCGGTACATAGAGTCGCGGACCTCCTCGGAGTATGGCCAACTGCCGTAGCGGGAGCCCTTCTGGTTGACTCATGGATTAGGCAAAAGCAAGGGAAAGGTTTTGGTCGACTGCCCTCTGTCAGCACACCAAGGAAGTGTGTCAGGTGGCATTAAGAGTCGGTCTGCGTGTGTGGGTAAAGTTGTGCACCCCTGCAGGGTTAAATATTTTCGAAAAGCCATGTCCACGATTATGGATGACTTGGTGACCAGATTCAAAGATCATAGAGAAGAATAACCTAATCGTAAAACTTGGCATGTAAAGTGTGCTTAAGGATGCTTCCTCGGAAATCGAGGGGGTGATCCTAGATGGTAGGTTCAGCTGATAAAGTTTTGATGGATATCAAGAGATGATCAAGTTAGAGAAAGCTCTTTCTTATCCCCTTTTAAAATGATCTATTTAGTTGAGCTTCTTCTCCTCCCTCTTGTTTTACAAACAAAGATAGCTTTATGCAAAATAGCTCCACTAGCCATAAGTCTTGCGGAGTACACCCTGTACTCACCCTTGCTTTGTTGATACTTTTGCAGCAGGTAAGTGTTACCATAAGAGATGAGTTATGTATGACAAAATCATCGAGGAGTAGCTTGGGGTTCCCGGTCGGCAGCCTGGAATCTATGGATTGGGACATCGTCGTTATGCTACAGGCCTCTTAGGCCAATTGTTAAGTTTGCTATACTTAATAGCATAATTTGCCTTCCGTTGTTTGATGTTTGTGGTCAGTGACCTCTGCTTGTAATAATTTGGTCTTCGCTCAGTTATGAGCTTGCTGTAATAATTTTTGTGTCGTAGGGTCACTGTAATGTTACCGATTCTTTCTCTGTATGCTTTCGAGATTTAGGTTAGGCTTATATCAGACAGAAGTCTGGGCTTTGTCTAGCCCTAATCTTAGTGGTGTCACAGGTTTTGGTATCGGAGCAGTATCGACTGTAGGAAAACCTTTCTACTGGTCGATGTTGAGTCTAGTGCTTGTGAAAATTATTTTAAAGCAGAAAAGTATTTGTGAAAACTCTGGTATGCTTCTTTTTCTCCTTATCCAGTTTCGCTCTAACTCTGGGTCATCTTAGCTTGTGTCGATTTTGGAAAAGTTTTGCTATCCCGTCTATTATTTCAAAGCTTAGGTCCCCTTCAGGCATGTCGGTTCTTGATTAGTTAACTTAGTGTTGAGTTGTCCAGAATCAGTTGTGTCTGTGTTCCTTGTTTCCCTTTGTTCTGCTTTAGTTGAGAGTTTCCTTTACATCATGATCTCTCTATCTTATGGGCCCACAACATTATGTTGATGGTTCCACAATGATCTATTCTAGGCCTCGAAGTTTCCTTTCGCATCGGGTGCCTCCTTTTTTTATTTGTTTGGGTACTTCAGAAGTTGTTTCTTCTCTTGGAAGCTACCTCGTGGTTACTACCTTGTAGTACCCTTTGTATTACTAAGATAGTAGTTACACCTTTCTTCGGGTTTTAACCCTTGGACTTGAACCGAAGATCCCTGATTGTGCTAGATTCTATCATTTGTGAATCTTGTACATGAAGCTAACCTTTAACCCAAGATCCATTTCGTTGATCCCTATTGTTAATGTTCAAACATTACTTCAAGATGGCTAGTACCTTCTAGTACAACATTCAGGCTTGTGGTTATTGTCGTGATTAAATTACGACAAACGAAGGACTTCCCCTACCACATGTAATGGCAGATGTTCTTTAATTGAACCAAATAAATCACAACAAGAGTACTCCTCATGAGCCTCTCATCTATATTCGTGACTCTACCACACCCTCCCTTCTATGCATTGGTTTTTGGAAGAATGATAAACTATGCATCTACATCTCGGGGTTCTATCCTGAGCATGTTCTTTTCCCCTTGTTTTTTCCGACCTTTATCTACTAATTGGTAGCCAAGTAGTAAGTGTGCATTGGTGTCCTCCGATGAAAGATACTCTTGTGGTCCATCTAGACAAACCATTTCGGGATGTCTAGGAGAAACAAACTCCAGTACCTCGTCATTTCTAGGACCAGGTCAAAGTGTTGTAATCCGCAGATCAATAAGCATTGATGGGTTTCTATTATGCTCTACCTTAAAGTATCACACTCTTATATACTAAGAGGCCGTGTTGAGTTTCATGACCCCTTAATGAAGTGATACTCTTACACATCTTTACCAACCTTCCTCTGAGTTGTTCACACTCATGAATGATGCGTGTGCATGATAATGTGGTCATTTGAGATTCTTAGCATTTACTATTGCTTTGACCTCTAAGGACATTTGGTTCATCCTTAGCAAGATTGGTTAACCCTGTCACTAAGCAAAGAATGATTGTGCTACCATGTCTGTTAGTTTGGTACACTCTCTAGAGTCAAAGAGTTAGGCTTGCGCCGCAGCTTTGAGACTATGTCTTCTCGCCTTACCAAGAAAGTTTTCTCTTGAAACTAAGTGACATATCGGTGGTTTGTAACATTCTAGATGTCTACTAGAAGTATTGCCAGGTTGCCAACTGACCGTGTTGTCAAGTTCTTGAGTAAGCAAGTTCTTTGAACTGCTTCTTTCTCCAAGGATCCGTATTGGATACCCCTGAACTAGTTGGTCGAGCTTAAACAACAACTAGGAGAGTTGTAAGACAAAAGTTCTACCCGATTCAGTTTCTTTGTAAAGGGATCTAGTTTTGTTCGTGCTAAAGAAAGATAGTGTTTCCTTCGTGGAAATGTTATCGTCCCCACCTTTGGTTTGATTCGGGCTATCGTCAAATCAAACTCAGTCCTAGGTACTATCCTGATGGTGTATTTATTTGTGATGTTTCACCTAGGTACATCTTCATGTTCTTTGGTATGACCAATATTGTTGTTCTGTTCATACCACATGTGAGTCTATCTTCTTGGGGTGTCACGATAAGTTTGTTATTGAGCCCATCAATGACATTCTTATCTTCTCCATGCTAAACTAGATTCATATGGAACAATTGGCGGTAATGTTGGAAACTTTTGAGAACCGCCTTCGTGTGATCTCGAAGTATGTGTTCTAGATGTTAGAAGTAACTTTCTTCGGTTCATGTGCAATAGTTGAAGTTGTCGCCCTGGATTTGAGAAGAGTTATCTTTGTTTCCTCGGGAATTGTTTCAAGTCAGTCAATCATGTGCGAAGTATTCTTGATATGTTAGGTTGATACATTCACATCTCGAGAACATCCTCTAAGTAAGCTAAGCCATTGATTGATTTGTCATGGAAGAGAGGAAGTTCTACAAACTTCAATACTCTCCTAAATGTATCCCAACAATAAGGATGCATTTGTGTTTCATTGTGATCAATTCATGTAGGGCCAATTGTCTTTTGATAACTTTCTAATACATGGGTTTCGCAACCTAGCTCATTCATTTGGAGCTTGAGAAGGTAGTCCATGTCTTGAGAATCTAGTAACTTTACCTCTACGGTAAATGTTGCACACTTTCTATTCAGACATGCTGAGTCTAAAGTGTCATTCCACCTAACCAGAGATGAATCTCAAGCAGCAATAATGGTTGGTGTTCATCAAGATTTTTGGCATAGGTATCTTTGAAAATTTTGGCAAAATTGATGTAATGGTTGACAAAAGTAGCCGGAAATATCTCTTGTCACATTCTCTTGAACCAGTAATAACAACCACTCCTCACAAGGCTTCTTCTATGACTTATTATTGGAGTTGTCTTATGGTTTCCTTTGTATCCGAAGTCCAACCTTTACTTGATGTCTCGTGTCTCGAACATCAAGGAGAACGTTTAAAGTAGAGTTGCTAAATGTTTCTCGATCGATCCTCCAGACCCTTTTATGTTGGCAAGTTTTGTTGAGCCAAGTAACTGATGTCTGAGACTGAAGTTTCTTTTTCCTCGTGTCATCAGGAATCTTCTTCCCTAATCATCTAGTGGTGCAAAGTGATATCACGATCTTTGGCAAAGATCTTGATAAACCTATATGAATAAAGAGTTTCCTTTGGTCCCTCTACCATGTTCAAAGGGCGAATATGGTTTTGATAATCAGAAGTTCCTCTTGTTACATGTTCTTTGTGACTCTTATGAGTTCTCTCCACCAAAACAACCTTTTTGTCTTGACCTTTTGTTGAATCAAGAGTGATCCTTCTATATCAAAAAGTAGTTCAACAACTTGGTTATCCGTATCTTTGTATCTTGGGAACTCTATTTAAGCTGTCTAGTAGAGTTTCATCTTCAGAAGTCTGTGGTCGTGTTCTTTCCGTTGTATGCTCTTCCTTTTTAGAAGCCTAAACTCTTTTGAAGTTCCATGGTCTCAATCCTTATGATGACCAGCTATCTAACAACTTGAAAACCTTCTTCTTTTGTTTCCTCTATTACCTTGACATGTTTCATGCCCGTTGGCTCTAGAGGTCTTCATGAAACATCTATCCATGAGTTGATCATAAGACACTCAGTTGTAGTTTTGTGTCTTTCCCTCTCTTCTTCAGTGTGTGCAGCTACCTCGAAGAAATGAAGGGTTTCATTCATTCAATAATGGTGGCATGGATCAACCTCTTTGAAGAGATCGTCAAAGTCTAGTGTAACCATGTTTCTTCTATATTCCTACCTCGGAATCTCGGGACGAGATTCTATTAAGGGGGTAGAGCTGTAACACCCCTAGTTCTACTAATAGTAATTAGGGCTTGATGTTCATCCATGAGCACCATCTGATCTGTTAAAATGCATGCAAGAAATAATCACTAAACCCTAATCTTCTCCCTCTCTCTAATCAATTCAAATGTTTTTGATTATTTTGAAAACTACCAAAATGTTGGAGCCCAAATGGATAAAAAGGGCCCCCACAATATTTTAATAATTTTATAAAGCTCTGGTACTTTTAAAATGTTCAAAACAGAAAAAGATTTTTAAAATACAAAGAGAGAAAGAGAAAACAGAAAATAAAAAGTTTTTTTTGGAAAAAAATAGAGTAGCAGGCCGCAGCCTAGCTAGCCCACCTCCCTCTTCTCTCTATATGTCGCTCAGCGTGCAGCGCGTAGCCAGCCCAGTTGCCGCGCATCCGTGGCCCAGTACCGCTTCGCCTCTCTCCCTGTCGTCTTCTTCCTGAAGCAAGCTCCTCTCTGTCACCACTTCCACCGTCGATCCCTGCCGCTTGCTCGCCACCGTCCACCGCTGCCTAGAGAAGGATAAGAACCGCCCGAGCATGTCTCCCTCCCATCCCTATCCTCTCTTCCTCTCAGACGACCTCCCTCTCGTGTTTTCCCTTTTTCACTAGAACCCTAGCCACCGCATACCTCGTCGGTTGCTGCCGTTCCCGGCCTCCTCGTGTCCCGCGGAGGTGCTTAGAAGCTCCGTTGTGGTGGACTTGGCCACCTACCAGAATGAATCGTCACCGCACGCCTCCAATCGACGCCCATGACCTCGTCTTACCTGCCTCCGACCGTGCTCCGCCATGACCCGTGCTGCCGCTGCAGACCCCCTCCAGCCCAGCTGGCAACCGCGTCGCGTCAAGGGTAAGATACTGGTCCTCCTGGACCACCTACCTGCCCTGCTCTCACCCTGTAGCGTCCTGCCGTCATGCGCTTGTAAGCCCCGCCACCGGCGCCACCACGCTCGTCGCTCTGGCAACCATTTCTGGGTGGCGCCACCATATTTAGGACCGCCTCATTGCCTTGGTTCGAACATGTGTACTCACGCGTCCCCGCTCGTGCCCTAGCGTTGCCAGCCGCCATCGTCTGTAGAGTTTGCCAGCGAGTTGACATGGTGCCATTGTGGCGTCGACGTTGCGCCTGGCCCACAAGTCAGCCCCGGTGGGTAGACCCAGCCCCAGTGAGAAACAACCCCTCCCCCGCACTGATGTCGTGCTAATGTCAGCATGAGGCAATAAAAGGCTTTAATAATTTCAGGAAATGACTTAAATATTGTAAAATCAATAACTAATTCATTTTAAATCATAAATATGTGTACAATATATCAAAATGTTTAGAAAAATGATATCTACACAATAGACTCGTGATCATGCATTGTTCAACAACTTCAATTGCAAGTTTAATTAGAAGAACCAATTGAACCTCGCAGGAGATTCCGAGGTTCCCCTGTTCTAGGGTTTGCACCCCTTAGACACCGCTTAAATTGCCAAGCATGCCTTAGGGTTACATTCCAATGCAATTTAACATGTCATATCATCATCCTTGTTTGAGCATTGCATCGATTCCATGTGTTGATTGTTTCTTCCTTTCTTTCCGGTGTTTGCCTCCTCTCGGTAGAATACGATATCGAGATCAAGATCGAAGCCCGATATCAACACCATCGAAGGTTATCATCAAACAAGTCCACTTGATGAACCTGAGGATCTATAGTTGGGTATCAACAGGCAAAGGCAAGCAAAACCCCACCCATGATATAATCCTACGATTTCAAAGTATTTCCTTCTTGCCATGTGCACACGATTCCAAAGTCTTTCTCCGATAGATAGAGTAATCCTATCTGATGCATGTTTCCTTGGTAGCCTATATTCCCTGATCCACTTCTCCTAGCATAACTAGGGTTTGGCTTATGAGCTTCACTAGAGCTATTTATATCCGTTGTGCTTAGCCATACTTAGTTATTACCGCTGGTCAATCCAGTTGATGAATCAGAGCTACGAATGAACCTAGTTAAATAGGATGATGTGGTATGATCATAGATGAAAGTTAAACATGCTAAGGCTTGTATGGGAGGCCACAGGGGTTGTGGTTTTTGTAGTCCCATACTTGCCACCACTAGGACCCCAGTTATTGCCTTTGGACCAAGACCGAGCGTGCAACCACACGGGGGTTTATGGGGACCCCCTTGAACCCAACTTGTCTAGTTTGATCCATGAGTCCGTAGTTTGAGATTTTATTCGGGCACCCGCATCGAAAAAGGTTTTGGAAAATGGTGCAAGCATATAGGATGTGGTCGGGTGAAGGGTGCACGGCACTGAAACTAGATCCCGGTACACAGAGGCGCGGACCTCCTCAGAGTATGGCCATCTGCCACAGGAGGGAGCCCTTCTAGGTGACTCATGGATTAGGCAAACGCAGGGGAAAGGTTTTGGTCGACCACCCTCTATCAGCACACCAAGGAAGTATGTCAAGTGGCATTACGAGTCGGTCGGCGTGTGTGGGTAAAGTTGTGCACCCCTGCAGGGTTAAATCTTTTCAAAAAGCCGTGTCCATGGTTATGGATGACTTGGTGACCAGATTCAAAGATCATAGAGAATAATAACCTAATCGTAAAACTTGGCAAGTAAAGTGTGCTTAAGGATGCTTCCTTAGGATCGAGGGGGTGATCCTAGATGGTAGGTTCAGCTGATAAAGTTTCGATGGATATCAATAGATTATCAAGTGAGAGATATCGCTTTCTTATCCCCTTTTAAAATGATCTATTTAGTCGAGCTTCTTCTCCTCCCTCTTGTTTTACAAACAAAGATAGCTTTATGAAAAATAGCTCCACCAGCCATAAGTCTTGCGGAGTACAACCTGTACTCACCCTTGCTTCATTGATACTTTTGCAGCAGGTAAGTGTTACCATAAGGATGAGTTATGTACGACAACAACATCGACGAGTAGCTTGGGGTTCCCGGTCGGCAACCTGGAATATATGGATTGGGACGTCATCATTAAGCTACAGGCCTCTTAGGCCATTTGTTAAGTTTGCTATACTTGATAGCATAATTTTCCTTCTGTTGTTTGATGTTTGTGTTCAGTGACCTCTTCTTGTAATAATTTGGTTCTTCGCTCAGTTATGAGCTTGCTGAAATAATTTTTGTGTCGTAGGGTCACTGTAATGTTACCAATTCTTTCTCTATATGCTTTCGAGATTTAGGTTAGGCTTATATCAGACAGAGGTCTAGGCTTTGTCTAGCCCTAATCTCGGGGGTGTCACAAATACTAACAGGGCGGGCCAAGAAGAGTTAACCTAACCGCGGTATTTGAGTTCAACCGTTTTTTGTCTGGTTCAAATGACCATTCGGGTATTGGATTTGTATTCACCCCCATTTGGCCCCTCTAGACAATTGGTGATTCTACTATGGCCCCTCCGCGAGATTTCAGCCAACTCGGGTATCGGGAAGTACTCGCCCGGGAACTTTCGGGCCACAAACCAACAAGCCCAGGTGGTGTGCCCGCACCCTTGGCGCGCCACACAGGCTCTTTCAGTCCTCGAGCATCATCTCAGCTCCTCCTTTTTATAGACACCTTCGTATCTCCAGAAAACCTACGCCACATTTTTCCTACGATTTATAGAGGCAGCGGCGGAGGAAAAAGTCCTCTCCTACTATGGGAAGGGGCAGAACCTACCACACCGGAGCCTCTAGTGAGGGGGAAATCAATGCCATCGTCATCACTAGTCCTCCTAGGTGTAGGGGGGCCTCTCCATCAACATATCCATCATCACCATGACCATCTCCAAGATCCATCTCATTCCCCTCATATTTTGTGATTGATTGAACCCCGGATATTATTTTAAGGGCTATTTACATGTTTGTGATTGGCATATTGTCTTTATTTAGTGGAAATATTATATTTTCAGATTTTGTTGTATCCCATATGCTACTAATCCATATCATGTTTGGCACTTCTGAGTAGATCCCCATGTTCCTGAGGGCATAGGATGAATTGGCTATCATTTTCATACAATATGCAATGAGTATGTGGTCCGGTTTTCTATCTTTTATATTGTTCTATGATGGTTTTATGCGAACATCGACTACATATTACTTCACCTACATGGTCTCATAGGAGAATACTTTGATGCAATGATAGGGGTTGGAAGGGACGGAATTGACAAAAAACGTTTTCCAATTCTTTAAGTTGCATTGGAGGGATTATATGTCGGGGACCAATGAACCTATTGCTATGGTGGGACATGTATGTCTTAATGATTCCTAGATACTCATGTAAATGGATCTAGGACCCATCATAAGTGGTGTATTTAGTCCATACCTATGGATGCACCTAATTAGGCTCTTCCCTAAGGGAATAAAACTTGACAACATATTCACCATATTGTGTAGAAATCTTTATACTAAGTAAATACATGTCACCCTCAGGAACGCTTGTCACATATAAGTACACACACACTTGAGCTTGTCCTCTTGCTACATAGAGGATTGGGCTTTCTCTCATTGAGAGCATTCACTTATTACTATTTACTTTTAGCATTTTACATTCTTGAAAAAACTACAAACCCAAAACACCAAATCTACTACATTTACTATTATTTACTTTGTCAAATTTGCTAACCAATACCTTCAGCTCCTCATGGGTTCGACAACCTTTCTTTATTGAAAAGTACTACAATTGATCTCCTGCACTTAGGAGCCATCAAGACACTTTTCTGGCGCCCTTGTCAGCGAGAGTTGTGCTATTGGTAAGCTGTTTGGCGAGGAAACTTGAAACTTGTTTTTATTCTTTTTATTTTTGATTTATCATCACTTTCTCAAACCATAAATAATTGCAACTCATGTTATTTGAGTTCATTCATGACAAAAATAAAGAGAAAGTTGTGAAGCCTACTGAACTAGAAGTTGAATACCAAATTCCTATTGATATTGTCGACAAAGCTAGGGAGGTAACTTTTGCACGTGATGGAAGCCAAACTGCTATGGGGAATTTAAATGAAATTGAAGAACTATGTTCCCTATTTATACTTGCAGGTATTCATGAGAATGAAATAAGAACGAAGCTATTATTTTTATCTTTATCTAGTAAAGCTTGCGAATGGTATAGATCTCTGGATGATAAATATTGTCTTGATTGGGAAAATCTAAGAAAGGCTTTCTATCTTAAATATTATACTCCTAAAGAAGCTTATGATGATTGATGCCATTTTATAACTTTTGGCCTCATAATGGAGAAAGTATTGCTCAATCTTAGGGGAGATTGAAGGGTCTTATTCGTAAAAATCTTCGTCATGGTATTCCTGAAAGCATTATGTTAATAAACTTTTATGTGAGATTACCTCAGCATCATAGGGATTTCCTGGAGGAACTTTCACTATTAGAACTCAAAAGGAGGCAGTGGATTTATTGGAAACTATTTCTCAAAATAATGTAGCTTGGGATCTTAATGAAGATAATAAACTAAGTTTTGAATATGAATATTCATGTGTAGAGAATTTCCCTACTTCTACATTATTTGAGGAACTTAAGAACATGTTTGGTGTTGACCCTCATGTTTTAGTAGAAATTGCTAAATCTTTTGCTAACCATATAAATGTTCCAAAGAAAGGATTTAATGTATTTGTTGAACCTCTTAAAAATTCTGCATATGTTTCTAAGGTTGTGAAACAGGTTCATCAAGTCTCATCTCTTAAGATAGAAGAAATATTTGAAGCTCCTCCTTATCCTAAAAAAGTGAAGGAAAATTTACTCACTACTATTACTAATAAGAGTGCAAGGAGATGTCATGAACCATATGAACAAATTCAAGTTCAACATCAAATTTTGGCCATTAAAGAATTAAATGAAGGAGCACCTTGTGATGTGTATCTATGTGAAGATTCTACCAAGATAATAAAAGGTAACACCACTAGAGTTGGCGAACCTATCATATCATGTACTATTGGGACTTCATCTTAACATGGACTTTGTGATATTGGAGCAAGTATAAGTGTGATTCCATATTCTCTATATCTTGAAATAAAGCCTGATATTGATCCCATCCACATGGAAGAGACATGTATAGCTATCCAACTAGCTAATAAAGAGTATATTTTTCCTCTTGCTTTAGTGGAAGTTCCTTCATCAGACGTGATGCAATGATATGTGCTTAATCAAGAGGGGCCATTTAATGATGAATACAAAGAAGCTCTAGCACAAATACTGTCTCAACAACCACAATAGCTACAATTACATATTCCACCTGGTAATCTTGGAGGACTACCACCACCTAAAGGAGATCTTAGTTTTGAACTTAAACCATTCCCTGAAGATCTGAAATATGCATTCCTTGATGATAAGAAAATATATCCTGTTATTATTAGTGCTAACGTTTTAGATGAATAATGATCACAATTACTTGAAGTACTAAGAGCTCATAGGCCATCCATTGTCTATTCACTTGATGATTTGAAAGGTATAAGTCATGCTTTATGCATGCGTAAGAATAACTTGGAAGAAGATGCAAAGCCTATTGTTGACTATCAATGCCGTCTTCATCCAAGAATGAAAGAAGTGGTAAGAAAAGAGGTAAGCACACTCATTGAGGTAGGTATTATCTATCCCATAGCTGATAGTAAATGGGTAAGTCTTGTCCATTGTGTGCCTAAAAAGGGTGGAATGACCGTGGTTCCAAATGATGAAAATTAACTTGTTGCTCAATGTAGTGTTACTGGTCATAGAATGTGCCTTGATTATAGGTAACTTAATAAGACAACTAGCAAGGATCATTATCCCTAACCATTCATTGATCAAATGCTTGAAAGATTATCAAAACACTCTCACTTTTGTTATTTAGATGGTTATTCAGGTTTCTCACAGATTCCGGTGCACAAGGATGATCAAGAGAAGATTCTTTCACGTGTCCCTTTGGTACATATGCTTATAGGAGAATGCCATTCCATTTGTGCAATGCTCCTGCTACTTTTCAAAGATGCATGAATGCTATATTTGCTGATTATATTGAGAAAATTATGGAAGTATTTATGGATGAATTTTCTGTGTATGGTACCTCTTTTGAAAACTGCTTGTTCAATCTTAACAAAGTTTTGCAGCATTGTGAGGACCAACACTTATTCTAAATTGGGAGAAGTCCCATTTCATGGTGGCAGAAGGTGTTGTTCTTGGACACCAAGTTTCAGTAAGAGGGATTGAAGTGGTCCGCGCCAAGATAGAAGGGATAGAGAAGCTACCATATCGTCGGGATATAAGAGGTATAACAATTTTTCTTGGTCATGATGGTTTTTATAGAATATTTATCAAAGACTTTTATAAAATATCCAAGCCTCTAAAAAATATTTTGCCAAAAGACATTAAATTTTATTTTAATGACGGTTGTGTAGAGTCTTTTGATATTTTAATGAATGCTTTGATAAGTGCTCCTATAATTCAACCTCCTAATTGGAATTTGCCTTTTTAAATCATGTGTGATGATAGTGACTATATGGTAGGAGCAGTTTTAGGACAAAGAGTTGATAAAAAACTTAATGTGATATATTATGCTAGTAAGACTCTTGATGGTGCCCAAAGAAATTATGCTACCACTGAAAAAAGAATTCTTGGCTGTATTTTTTACATGTGACAAGTTTAGATCTTACATCGTAGACTCTAAGGTAATAGTACACACTGATCATTCTGCTATTAAATACCTTATGAATAAAAAACATGATAACCCTAGACTCATAAGATGGGTTCTTTTACTTCAAGAATTTTAACTACATATTGTAGATAGGAAAGGTGAGGATAACCTGGTAGCTGATCATTTATCTAGAATGGAAAACATTCCAGTAGATCCTATTCCTATTAATGATAACTTTGCAAATGAACAACTAGCAAACATTAATGTATTTGCTGCTAGAGTGGCTTCACCATGGTTTGTTGATTATGCCAACTTCATAGTTGGAAAAGTAATTCCTCCACATTTCACACACCAACAAAGAAAGAAATTCTTTTATGATCTTAGACATTATTTTTGGGATGACCCATTTCTTTATAAGAAAAGTGTAGATGGTATTATTGGACATTGTGTCCTTGAGTTTGAGCAATAGGCTATCATAAGGGATTGTCATGACAGTCCTTATGGAGGACATCATGCAAGAGACCGCACTGCTGCAAAGGTATTACA
Organism: Avena insularis; assembly: GCA_023614405.1. NCBI lineage: Eukaryota > Viridiplantae > Streptophyta > Magnoliopsida > Poales > Poaceae > Avena > Avena insularis. Next base: position 252,639,319 of record CM042696.1, read on the forward strand.
ATCTGGTTTTTATTGGCCTAATTTATTTAAAGATTGTGATAATTATGTTAAAGCTTGCGACAAGTGCCAATGTGTTGGAAATATTGGTAAGATAAATGAATGCCTATGAATTATTCATTGCCTCTTGAATCATTTGATGTATGGGGGTTTGACTTTATGGGACCACTTCCCCCATCAAAAACAAAATATACTCATATTTTGGTTGCAGTGGATTATGTTACAAAGTGGGTTGAGGCAATTCCAACAAAAAGTGTAGAGCATGCCACAGCAATGAAGATTCTTAAGGACATCATCTTTCCCAGGTTTGGAGTGCCTAGGTTTTTAATTACTGATGGTGGTTCTCATTTTATTCATGGAGTATTTAGAAAAACTCTAGATAAATATGGTGTTAATCATAGAATTGCATCTCCATATCATCCACAAACAAGTGGGCAAGTTGAATTAAGAGATAGGGAAAAATTAAACTCATACTGGAGAAGACAGTTAATAAAGCTAGATCTGATTGGCCAACTAAAATTAATGTTACTTTATGGGCTTACAGAACCACTTTTAAAAATCCTATGGGCATGTCTCCTTATAAAATGGTTTATGGAAAAGCATGTCATCTTCCAGTAGAATTAGAAAATAAAGCTAGATGGGTTGTTAAACAACTCAACTTTTATTTTAAAACTGCTGGAGAGAAAAGAATTCTTGATTTAAATTTATTAGATGAATGGAGGAATGAAGCATATGAAAGTACTAGACTATTTAAAGAAAAAGTAAAAATTTGGCATGATAAGAAAATAAAAAGAAATGAATTCAAAGTAGGAGAACAAGTATTGTTGTTCAACTCTCATTTCAAGTTTTCTGTAGGAAAGTTGGCCTCAAGATGGCAAGGTCCATTAGTTGTACAGGAGGTGTATCGCTCCGGAGCCATTCGTCTTCATGGAGACTTCAACGGTAAACCTAATGTCGTTAATGGACAATGTCTTAAACATTATATTGCAAGCCAAACATTTGCCAGAAGGGTTGAAGTAATGAATCTCTAAAGTCTGGAAGCCATAATTGCGAAAAATTAGCCCCTACAAGATACTCAAAATCACCAAAAGTCATAAAGAGGTGCGTAATGATCTCGAAATATATTCATATTTTAGGAAAGTCATTATTTTGAAAAATTAATGTGTGTCACGAAAGAATTGGACAAAACAGAGTCCCGAGGAGGGAAAGAGACCAGGTGGCGTGCCCACCCCTGGGTGCGCCACCCGAGGTCTTTCGCTCTTCCGAAGTCCATTTCGCCTTTGTTTCTTCCTCAATGTTTCGTCTTACCCTAAAAACCATCTATATATACTTCTCTCTGCCGATCTAATCTCGCATCGAGTCTTTTCGAGCGAAACTTGTTTGTCCATCCTGCTTCTTTAGCTTCTAGCCATGGCAAGCTCCAGATCCAATCTTGGAGGAGGTGACTTCGAGAAGAAAGGCGTGGTGAATCATTACCTTAGATCTATGGTGGCTCCCATGAAAACCTAAACCTTCAAGGAAGGGGTGCTACTCAAGGAGGAGGTGGAGGCACCCAAGACCGAAGGCACCATGGAGGAGAGGCTGCAAGTCTTGGAGGACACCATCTTCAGGTATGGTACGGTGGTTGAGCGCAGCCTTGATGCTCATCACCTCATGAATCTAGAAATGGACAAAAGGTTGAAGTCTATGAAGCATGCATCAAAGATCTGGAAGAGAAGTATGTGCATACTCTCTCACAACTGGATAGGTTCCAAGTCCTCATGTGGGATGTGGAAAACCAGAACTGTGAGTATGAGGATCACTTCAAGACGATCGCCGAGGTTGCCTCCACTAAGTTCAACGATCCTCCATTGTCCTTCTATAATGGCAGGCCCTATCCTTGGAAGATCAAGGAGTGGGAAGCCTACTATGAGGATAACGACGCCAAGGAAGAAGAACCGGTGGCAAACCACTAAGCTTGGAGAAGTTCCACCATACTTTATGGTTTTTAGTTAGCGTATTTGCATCTAGTTCATAATTATTAGGAGGTTTTTTCTTGCATCCATTAGGTATCGATTTTCCTAAAGTTTGAATAGCTCTTAGAGCGTTATTTGTATCCTTATTTGAGTGGTTTTGAATAAAATATAAAGTATGGTGTCATCCATGATTCTCTTGTCTGGAGATTTATGGGTAACGCTCATGCAGATGTGCACACCATATGTAGAAATTTCAATTACATATTGCCTTGAACTAAATTAACTTGAGCATGTTGGACAAGCATAGAATTACTCAACAAGCTAAACTTGCAAATAAGGAAAGATCCATGCAAGGGAAGCAACACTTACTAAAAATGGAACATTGTGAATTTGTGGTGAGATAAGGAGTCTTATAAAATAAATAGTTGGAAAGAGGAGGATGAAAAGGGGACATGAGATACTCTTATCCTACTTAGTAATCAACGAGTAAATTGAATAGTTATCATGGGTATTTCAATACATATACTCTATGGGAAAGTGTTTGAAAGGCAGGCACCCGAGAATTCGGCTAGTCATGGAAAGTGAAAGACAAAGGTTATTTAGAGCATATGACATGATTGAAAGACCCATGAATAAGGTTTATATTGGTTACTAATAGGGAAAGAACGTTAACTGATGCCATGCAAAAATTAGTGAAATTTCTTGACAAAAAGTCAAAATAGTCATGTTTATCTTGTTGTTTAAACAATTCTCTTTTCCACTATTTGTTTTATGAGAAACTTATATTTATTACAAAGGCATATCCAAAGGCTAAATTAAAAGATGGTAAAAAGCGATGAAAATCTATTAAATATAGCAGAGTGTATGATAAATTCGAGACTTGTTCAATTGTCCAACATGTAATGATTAGTTTTTGTTCAAAAAGTGAGGGGTAAGTGATAATATCTATTTATGTAGCCCATATGCTCATGGAGGTTAACTCATATTTCTTTTGTACTAGTGAATATGCATAAGTTGATTATGCCATGCTCGTATTTTCTTATCAATGATAAGATCATTGATACATGATCATGATCTATTCGCTTATTTGCTCGAGGACAAGCAAAGGTTTAAGCTTGGGGTAGTTGATACTTGCATTTTGCATCATCATTTTTAGGACCTTTATGCACTATTTAGAATCATACTTACCTTGATCCTTCATTATTTATGCATATTTAGATGATTTACGAGACTTTCCTACAAAGTCCCTTTCATTGGTATTTAATTTCTAGGAGGAAGAAAACCTCCTTTTTCAAGTTTTTGTTGTTTCAGGACCTTATGGGCATCAATAAATTGAAGGAAGAATACGTGACAAGTTTTTCACCAGTAGAATCAACTTGGGCCAAAGAATGAAGCGAGAGGATCCACGAGGCCCGAAAGAGGCTAGGTGGTGCGCCCAGCCCCTAGGCGCTCCACATAGGCTCTTTCGGGCCTCGAGCATCGTCCCGGGTCCTCCTTTTTATAGACGCCTTCGCATCGCCAAAAAACATACGCCACATTTTTCACATGATTTACAGAGGCGGCGGTGGAGGCAAAAGTCCTCTACTACTCTGGGAGGGGGCAGATCCTGCTATGCCAGAGCCTCTAGTGAGGGGGGAATCGACGCCATCGTCATCACCACTTCTCCTAGGCATAGGGGGAGGCCTCTCCATCAACATATCCACCATCACCATCATTATCACCATCACCATCTCCAAGATCCATCTCATTCCCCTCATACTTTGTGATTGATTGAACCCTGAATATTGTTTTAAGGGCTATTTACATGTTTGTGATTGGCATCTTGTCTTTATTTGGTGGAGAGATTAATTTTTCATATCGTGTTTTAATCTAGATGCTACTGGTCCATATCATGTCTGGCACTTGTGAGTAGATCCCCATGTTCCTGAGGGCATAGGATGAATTGGCTATGATTTCTATATAATATGCAATAAGTATGTGGTCCAGTTTTATAATTTTATATTGTTCTATGATAGTGTTTTATGTGAATGTTGACTGCATATTACTTCACCTACATGGGCTCATAGGAGAATACTTTGATGCAATGATAGGGGTTGGAAGGGACGAAATTGACAAAAACTGTTTTCCAATTCTTTAAGTTACATTGGAGGGATTATATGTTGGGGACCAATGAACCTATTGCTATGGTGGGTCATGTATGTATTAATGATTCCTAGATGTTCATGTAAATGGATCTAGGACCCATCATAAGTGGTGTATTTAGTTCATACCTATGGGTGCATCTAATTAGGCTCTGCCCTGAGGCAATAAAACATGATAACATATTCACCATATTATGTATAAATCTTTATGCTAAGTAAATCCATGTCGCCCTCGGGAACGCTTGTCACAGACAAGTACACACACTTGATCTTGTCCTCTTGCTGCATAGAGGATTGGGCTTTCTCCCATTGAAAGCATTCACTTATTACTATTTACTTCAGCATTTTACATTCTTGCAAAACTATAAATCCAAAACACCAAATCTACTTGATTTACTATTATTTCCTTTGTAAAATTTACTAACCAATACCTTCAACTCCTCATGAGTTCGACAACATTTCTTTATTGAAAAGTACTACAATTGATCTCCTGCACTTGGGAGTCATTAGTACGCCATGAGGGGGTGCTCGAGGCGTGTAAAGATGTGGGGTGTGAAACATACGATTGTCTGAGCTGGTGAGCACACAAGCTTACCCAGGTTCGAAACCGCCTGTGGTGGATGGATCCTACTCCTGCTAGCAATCCAGTAATGCGGTAGTGATGGAAATACAGATTACAAGAGAGGTTTCGCCTGTGTGAGTTGAGGTTGATTGTCGAGTGCCCTAAAGGCTAGTCCCTAGGACGGCTTATATAGTTATCCGGTCCTAGGGTTACAAGAGAGTCCTATCTGACTACGATATAGAGTCGGTTACATGGTACATATTGGACTATAAGTATTCCTACAGTCCTAAGTCGGTAAGTCTTCTGGGCCTTCCATAGACATATGGGCTTCCAACTTCTCTCCCTGACTGGGCTGCCCGTGAACAATAGCTCTAACCCAAAGCAGGCCACCCTGGTCAGCGAGGCACAGTGGTATACCCAGAAAGTATATCCCCAACAACCGTTTCAGTAACATTCTCTATTGGACCACACAAAGACACGGTGGAGTGTGATGTGGTTCCCATGACGGTATGACATATGTTGCTTGGTAGACTATGGCAATTTGACAAAGGTGCTCTATGATACGTCCATTTTGCATCACTATTCTATGTCTTAATTCACTATTATTCATTGATATATTTCGTATTGAGAGGTGATACTTATGTTATTTCATCTGTTTTTGCATGGTTGATCACTTTTGGAGCATGGACCGCTGCAGTCAGGATTCTGATGGAAAAGGTGCTGTTTGGAGGCAAAATTCGCGAAGATCAGAAAATCCGAGAAAATATACGGAAAACCCTATTTTTCCAGAAGACTAAGGATGCCAAGATTTGAGTGGAGATGGGCCATGGGGGCCCACACCACCCCGGCGTGGCAGGTCAAGGCCAGCTGTGTGGCCACCCTGGCCCACTCTAGCCTCTCCCCTCTGGCGTATATATTCCTCCCGAAACCCTAAGACTCGGGGAGCGGCCACAAAAAGATTCTGCCGCCTCTGAGGGGCGGAAAACACCGAGAGAGAAAGATCTCTCCGACAGACAGATTTCTGCCGGGGGAATTCCTTCCCGGAGAGGGGAGATCATCGCCATCAACACCACCATCAAGCTGGACTTCATCGGGATCATCATCATCATCACCACCACCATCACCATTAGCACCCTCATCACCATCTCCATATTGCTGTAACAATTGCGTTGAATCTTGCATAGTTCATAGGGGAAACTTTCCCGGTGTTGATTACTCTTTGTAGTTGATGCCATTGAGTGAACCGTTGAATTATTGTTTATGTTCAGATTGTTATACATCATTATTCCATATCTGATCATAATCCATATGATTTCATGTGAGTAGTTCGTTTTGTTCTTGAGGACATGGGAGAAGTCATGTTGTTAGTAGTGGAATTGTGTTGAGAAAGATTCAATAGTTTGATATTTAAGTTGTGGTGTACTTCTTCTAGTGGTGTCATGTGAACGTCTACTACATGACACTTCACCTATATGGGCCTAGGGGAATGCATTGTGTATTTGGCTACTAATCGTAGGGGTTGCCGGAGTGACAGAAACCTAAACCCCCGTTAGGAAACCATTGCACAAGGGACGTAAGGGTCTTAGAGTTTAAAGTCGTGGTTAGGTTTCTACCTTAATTACTTTCTTGTACTTACGGATGTTTGCAAGGGGTATAATCACAAGTATGTATTAGTCCTAGGAAGGTCGGTACATTAGCACAGGTTCACCCTAACAACACTTAGCAAGCTCAATAAGATTAATCAACTATATGAAGTGAAAGCACTTGATAGTCTTCCAATGTGTCCTCGAGAACGTTTGGTCATCTTAAGTAATACATCCGGCTTGTCCTTTGCTGCATAAAGGATTGGGCCACTTGCTGCATTTATTCCTACTGTCTTTTGTTTACTCGTACTTTGTTTACTTGCTTTATCAAAAACCCCAAAAAATCCGTTTGCTAAGTATTTGCAGAGAATTCCTGATCCATACCACTAGCCAGCACCTTCTGCTCCTCGTTGGGTTCGACACTCTTACTTATCGAAAATACTGCGATACACCCCTATAGTTGTGGGTCATGACTCTACATGACGGTCGGACAAATGTGTATACCTTGAAATGGCTTAACAAGACATGTGTTTTGCAACCGATGACTCCTAGCCAAATAATTGTGGACCATGCAAAGGCTTTAGCGAGGGTGCAAACCACAAAACCACATTGTGAGAAGAGTGGTGAGCGAGAGAACCATCATATAGCGAGTGAGAGCCAAATGACAAACTCGAGTGGAAAAACTAAGAGTGTTCTTCTGGCCACCAAAAGTGAGATGCGAGAAGTGAGGAATAACCCATCTATCTTGCACTATGTCCTCATCTTCAAGGGACTAGCGCAAGGAACCAATGACTTGACAAATATTCCTCCCTCTTTGATGGCTATTTTGCAGCAATTGAAGGGCATTATTCGTCGGATTGAGGACAAGTACGCCATGAGGGGGTCCTCGGGGCATGCGGAAGAGAGGGATGTGACTCGTACAATGTTCCAGGATGGTCAGCACACAAGTTTAACCAGGTTTGAATCCGCTGACAGTGGACAGATCCTACTCCTACTAGCAACCCAGTAATATGGTAGAGCCGGAATATGGGTTACAAGGGTTTCGCCTACGCGAGTTGAGGTTGTAGACTATTGTGGTTGCCCTAAAGGTTGGTCCCTAGGACGGCTTATATAGATATCCGGCCTAGGGTTATAGGAGAGACCTATCCGGCTACGATACAGAGTTGGTTACAAAGTACATCTTGGACTACAAGTAACTAAATAGGCCTAAGTCGGTAAGTCTTCTAACTTCCCATAACTAGACTGGAGTCTATCTCTTCTCCCTGACTAGGCCGCCTGTGGAGCATAGTTCTAACCTGAAGTGGGCCACCCTGGTCAGCGAGGTATAGTGAGGATACCCGGAAAGTATATCCCCAATAGCAGCCCCCGGAAACCTCCAAGATCCAAAGTTGGATTTCATCGTCCAGCTTTATATCACTTCATCTTGCCGAATCTTGAAGAGTTCTTGAAACTTTCAAAACAAAGTTGAGTCTGATTCGTCAGTACTTCAGTTGTTCTTTTCCTGCCTGATTTCAAACTAAGACAGAAGATAACCTCTGACGTCATATGACACCAATCAAGGTCTAGTCATGTCACTAACACACATTCCTGCCAACGTGACCACTGGTAGGCCCGGTTCGCGCGGAACCGAGGCGCCGTTTTAATGCATGCACGAATATCGAGGAGGCGTAATCTTCTCGAGGAAGTTACCCTAGATCCTTCCACGACACGTGGCTAACACCATAGTGTTCATACACAATCTTAATGCAGGTCAGGTACATAAGGGGTTGAGATTTCCTCTTTCTCCTCTACCCGTTCTTGCCTTCTCCTTCCTCCAGCGACGCAGTGCTTCCCAACCTTCTTTGCCTTCCCCAAACTACATAGAACCTCCCATCCTAGGTCACCACACTAGACCAAATGGCTGAGGCATCCTCCCCCGGCACGGCGGCAACGGTAGTGACGATGGCGGCAGCAGAGAAGGAGAATTTCCGCGACCTTTGGCTCCCCTGCATTCTTGATGATGAGAAGATGTGCTTCATCAAGATGGAAGGCATTCTCTATGTCGGTGAGGTGAGTGGTGGAGAGGATTTGGATAAATAATTCTCGCCCCTCACGATGACGAGAGAGTTCACTTGGGTACGCATCTTGACCGAGGTCTAAGTTTCCTCCTTCATAGTTCTTCTCCGAAGTGATCCGTCATTATGGAGTTCCACTCCATAAATTCCCCCAAATTCGATCCTAGGGCTTAGTGCCCATGTTTCTCTTTGCAAGGGTTATCTCAGAATAAAGTCGAGTCTCACTCTTTTCCGGTACTATTTTGGTACCTAGAGAAATTCCATCACTACCGGTAATCCTTATATTACCAAAACACTTAGCTTGTCCCTTAGGAGAGAGAGAACCTATCCTAAGGTTATATCCAGCGAGTCAGTGAAGAAATGGTTGTCCACGTTCTTTTATCATAAGGCTAAACCAGATCCCGGAAAGCAAGAAGCATTGTCGGCTTTTGTCAATGGAGCTGCAACTCCCCAAGAGTCCTGGGACGCTGATCCACCGACTCTCACTAATGACTTGATCCTTGCCAAGAGGCGGATCGAGTACTTGATGAAACACAATGGTTTGAAAGGATCCGACCTTGTCCATTGCTGGCTCAGACGCTGGATTCAGCCCCTCCAACACCACGGTGATCGTCTCATGCATACGATTACTAATAGTAAGAAAGATAGCCTGAGATCAGCCCAAAATCAATCCTGGATAAGGAATACGAATCCTGGATCAAGTGGTTGATTAAGAAGCGGGTTAAGAGGAAAATTTCGAAGATATCTTTGGATATGTATACAGCTGATAACCCTCTTACTCCAGTAAGTTTTCTGACTTACTCTTTCCTACTGTTGAATTAGTTATCTGTTTGCAATACTGAGATATTTCTTTACTTTTCAGCTTGCTGACCTCCCCGAGTAGGAGATTGCTACCCTTGAGGGATATCCACCCGAGGATATGGTTCCTCGGGAGGATGAAGAACATGAATTACTACCGAATGCGTTTACCCGGAAATGCAAAACTCCAACTGTTTCTGTTGGCATGAAGGAAGTGCCCATTGTGAAGAGGTAACTTTCCTCACAAGGTCTCATATTTTATTTTACGTTCTTTTCGAATTGTAACAATCTTATTCTGTTACACTTTAGAGCTAAGCAACTTGCCAAGGGTAAAGGGAAAGGAAATACAGAAAAGGTCTTCGCCAGTCAAAGTTAGTTTTGACTTCGCCTACTCCCTCGTGTCTGACTCCTACCCCAGCACCCACTACAACATCGGAGCTGACTTCATCTCCCCGTGCTGCAGATGATCCAGCTCAGCACTCAGAGCTAGTGATCCTTGGCTCGCAAACTGACGTCACCATGGGTGATTCGGCAACTAATAAGGGTGAACTCTCAAAGGGTAATGATCCATCAGCAGAGACTTTTGTGGATAATATCCTAAATAATTCGGGTATCACCAAGCTTGACATTACATAGAAAAGCGTAGAAGAGATCCATAAGTTGGGTCACCAATGTTTGGAGTGCCGGAATATCACTTCTGAAGAAGAGGCACAATAAGCCGAGGATGTCAAACTCGTTGAGCTTCATGATCAAGTTCAAGGCTGATGTGGCTCCGCCACCACCAATAATCCCTCTAACTCTCGCCGAGAAGGTTTCTTCCGAGGTGAAAATGAGTCTCAACAAGCTAACCCACAAATATCATGTAAGTCGGAATTTGACTCTCTTTTTACTTTATTTCATATCATATCCCCTAGTCCCCAAGCATGAAGTTGGATAGGAAATCCAAATTTGTGCTTTCATAGGATGCCAAAGAACGAACTAGTATAGCCCCCAAGGCTCGCGCTGATATTTAGTTAAAATATTAGCCCGAGTCTTTATTAGACTTCTAACTCTAGGTATTATTCTGACTTACAGAAAGTTAATGCTTATAACCAGGATTTGTTGAAGAATATATCCAATAAACAGAGATAGATTAGAGCTCTCCGTCTAGAAAATGTCAAACTGAAAATTGCCTAGGTTGCAGCTGAAGGTAATCATTTCAGTCTTCACACTATAAGAAAAGTTTCCTTCTACAACGACTTGGCCCGATGGTCATCGTAGAAGGCGCATCTTCTGCGACGAAATTATCGGCTCGGCCATGGACGATGAAAAACTTTTTTTCCCGATTTCGGGGCCCTCTACTACGACGGTTCTGCTAAAAACATGGAGGAAGCACAGCTGGCGCATGGCAGAAGCAAGATTTTCGTTTCCTCGCACGATGTTGACTCGCCGATGTCTTTTGAGGCATGTGGGTCCCGGACGTCAGTGTCTCTAGCGGACCATACTTTTCAGTCGCGCCTCCCTGATTTGAACTCGATAACGTTGCTCGATGCATCTTCCGTTTACTACTAGGTCCAACTTGTCAGCCTCTCATTATAAGGATCATGTATATGATGGAATTTGTTTCCTTCGCTCGCGCTACCCTGTTCCAAAATTGATAGCGCTGCTCGATGCATCTACCATCTAATCAACCTCCTAGGACCCACATGTCATCCTCTCATTAGAAGAAATGTGTGTATGATGGAATTTTTTCCTTCGCTGGCACTACCCCATTCCGATGATGATAGCGCTGCTCGAGCATCTACCAATTAACCAACCTCCTGAGCCCCACGTGTCATCCTCTCATTAGAAGAAACGTGTGTATGATGGATTTTTTTCCTTCGCTTGTGCTATCCTATTCCAAACTTGATAGCACAGTTCGATGCATCTACCGTTTAATCACGATGCTGGGACCCACATGTCATCCTCTCATTAGAAGAAACGTGTGTATGATGGATTTTTACCCTCTGTCGCACCTTCTTGTTCCAAACTTGATAGCGTTGCTCGCTGCATCAGCCATTTATTCAGGCTGGTGGTACCTTATGTCAGCCTCATATTAGAAGAATCGTGGGTATGATGGAATTTTTTTCTTCTCTAGCGCTAGCCTGTTCCTCACTAGATAGTGTTGCTCGACGAATCTGCTGTTTTCTCACGCTGCTGGGTCCCCCATTTCAGCCTCTCATTATAAGAAACGTGTACATGCTGAACTTTTTTCTCGCTCGCGCCTCCCTGTTTCGAACTGGCTACATTGCTCGATGTTGCATCTATATAAGGTCGCACTGCTGGGTCCCACATATCAGCCTCTCTGTAAATGAAACGTGCATATGATGGACTTTTTTTGGCAATGTCCGTTGTTTTGACCTTGGCAACTTGTTGGGCCCCAGATGTCAACCACCTCTGTACAGGCAACGTGTCTATGCTGGGTCCCAGCTAACAACCTCTATTTAAAAGAAATGTGTGTATGTTGGACTATTTTTTCGGGTCCTAGATGTCAGCCTTAGAGTACAAAAAATGCTCATAAAGGCCGAATTAAAAAGATTATGGGCTAACTCGGGGCGGATGCCCTATTTGTCATGGCTTATATTCCATGGGCTCACTCCTAAATTGAATAGACTATGGTCAATGGCCACAAGACAAGGAAAAGGCCGAATTAGAAGGTATTGGGCTATGCTTGGGGCTCGCAGGCTAATTTCATGGGCTATGCTAGGGCCTATTGGGTCTGACATGTCAGCTTCTCTGTAAGTGCAACCTGTGTATGATGGAATATTTTTTGGCCGCGTATGCTGTTTTCACCGTGGCAGCCGTGTATGGTCTTACTGTTGGGGCCCTTATGTCAGTCTCTCTGGCATGTTATGGCTTGTGGGTCCCTGATGCAGCCTTCTATGTTCTGTCTGGTGGGTCCCCGATGCGAGCCTCTCTGTACAAGTATTTAAACCTTTTTTTGAACCCACCATCAAAACAAACTCTAGGGACGTTGCATGCTGGTGGGTCCATGATGTCAGCCTCTCCGTAATGCGATATTGCTAGAAGAAAAATGTAAATCCAAGATACGATTCGAACAAAAGACCTTCAAATCAAAGAAACGTAAACTGGGTGTGTTGCCACTACAACAAAGATATTTATAGAATAAATATTATTAAACTTTTATTAGTACTACAATTTATGTATTAGTCTTATTAAAAATATTTCGTGTGTCTATGTTTATATCTTTTAAAATATAAAAGGGCAGCACTCCTGGCATCTCAATTTATAAAATGCCACATAATGGAGTATTTTCTTACAAACATGGGTAGGCAGAGTTTATTTTTTTATTTTGAGAGGTGTGCAATGCCCAAAAGGCCGAATAAAAGGAGTTTGGCTATTCTACATAGGCTGCTCTACGTGGGTTATACTTCGTAGGCTATGCTCCATGGGCTTCATTCTCAAATTTTTTTGGGATGTGCTCAGTAGTCCCCTGGCCCCTAAAAGGCCGAATTAATATGTTCTCGGCTATGCTCCATGGGCTCATTTCTCAAATTTCATTGGGTTCTGGTCAGCAGTCCGCTGACCCTGAAAAGACTGAATAAAAATGTTCTAGGCTAAAGAGGGGCCGAATGAGCTACTAGATTTCTTCTCCTGGTTAATAAAAACTGCATTCTGATGTGTGATGGCCCAAAATATATCGAGCTCGTTGGGGAACCCCAAGAGGAAGGTATGATGAGCACAGTAGCAAGTTTTTCCTCAGTAGGAAACAAAGGTTATCAATCCAGTAGGAGCAAGGAAACACCCCAAAGGTGTAGCTAGCTGAACGTTGGCAGGGCGCACTACCAGTGACAGCAGCAACATGGAGACCTGCACAACAAAACCACAGAACTCTGTCCCCAACTTGCGATAAGGTTGTCCATCTCACCGGTTTTGCTGAAAACAAAGGATTAAACGTATCGAATGGAAGGAAGTAATAATTTGCAAAAAGTAAACACAAAGTAGTAAACAGTTTATAGATTGTATGTAAAATAAAGGACCGGTATCCATAGTTCAGTAGAGGTGGCTCTCCTTAAGATAGATAACATGCTGGGTGACCAAATTATAGCTGGCCAATTGACAAACATCGAGAAAGATATACATGCATATACTAATCATCTTGACTCCTTTGGAACTTGATTGGGCATTACAACATTATACATAGACCGCCATCCAACTGCATCTATGACTAATAATCCACCTTTAGGTTATCATCCAACCCCTCCGATTAAGTTGCAAGCAACAGATTATTGTTTTACGAATTGCGTGTAATGTAAACAATATGATTGTTCTATGAACAAAGGATTATTGTTTTCTCCCTAGTAGCAACAGCACATCTAGTACCTTAGAGATTTCTGTCACTTCCCCAGATTACTAGAGGCATGAACCCACTATCGAGCATAAATACTAAATCTTGGAGTTGCTAGCATCTACTTGGCCAAGATAGCTACTAACAACGGAAAGCATGCAAGATCACAAATAACAAAGACATGATAAAATCAATAATCAATCTGAAATAGCATCTCAATATCCATCGGATCCCCGCAAACACAACATGCAAAATTTCAAATAGATGATCTTGATCATGAACGGAACTCACAAGATCTAGACTTGGAAGCACAAAGGAGGAGAACCAGCCATCTAGCTACTACATGGATCTGTAGTCCAAGGATGAACTACTCACGCATCACACCGGAGGCTTGCATGACGATGAAGAAGGCCTCCAGGGTGAATTCCCCTCTCCGGCAGGGTGCCGGGAAGAGCTTCAGATCCCTCCCGATCTAGGGATGGAGATGACGGCGGCTATAGACTCTTTCGTTGATTTTTGATCGAGTGCTTAGGGTTTTCATCCTGAGGGCAATATATAGGCGGAAGGAGAGGCTGAGGGGGTGCTGGGGTCGGCTGCACCACCCACGGCACGGCAAGGCTCTGCCGCTGCCAGGTGGTGTGGTGGCTGCCCCAGCCCTTCTCCGCCTCAGACATGGCATCCGATGACTTCGGAAAAATAGGCACTTTGGCTTTTGTCCCGCCCAATTCGAGAATATTCATTTCGACTTTCCCGGAACCAAAACAGCAGAAAAACAGGCAAATGGGCACTGTGGCTCTTGTTAATAGGTTAGTCCAAGAAATCATATGAAAAGTACTCCAAAGTGTGGACAAAACACAAGAAAGTGGATAGAACCAAGCATGGAACATCAAAAATTATAGATACATTTGCAATGTATCAACATCCCCAAGCTTAACTCATGCTTGTCCTCGAGTAGGTAAGTGATAAAAAGAAAGAATAATTTTTGAGGTGACATGCACCATCAAAGTCTTGATCAAAGTATTTGTAAAACATTCAAAGCTGGGATCATAGTACTTCAATCATAACATGAAAGACAAAGTTCTAGCAATAAGGCAAAGAAACTATGATGCAACATGAAAAGGCACAAACAAAAGATTCATGAATAACAATGCTTTGCAATACGTTTTTTGTTTCACATAAAGAAAACATAGCATAATAGTATTCAGCTTGTCCCTCATAGAGTAGCAAATATAAATACATAGGACACCTTCAAAGTTCATAAGAGTGACTAGATACAAATAGTTTAAAACAAGCAATATCATGTTATGCATCAATCAACTAGTCTTGGGACAATGCACATAGAACTAAGAATGGCCACTATGCTCTCAAAGTAGGTGCATAAAGGTAGAAGGTGGAGACTCAATATAATGGTGGAAGAAAGGACTTCATAGAAGGAAGCAGGGATTCAAGTCTCATAAAGAGCTTCCAAAAATTATGGTACTTATAGCTTTCAGCTCTCATTGCCCCTATCATAAGCATCTTGAAGTGATTAAGGTTAAAGTGAACAAACTATGGTGTACATGCTTGACGAAGTATAAGTTAGAAATATCATGTCCCTTGGATACGAGGGCCACTCCTCATGCTACTCAAGTTTAATCACCGGTAAGTTCTTGTCATCGTAAGTACATGTGTATCATAGAGAACCGCCAACGGGTACCCCTTGCCCGATGATACGGAAGAATCCCCATATCAAAATGACAAGGCAAGCAGACAACGAGCATCTCAGCAATCTTCTTATTTACCATGGTAATATGGTGCTTTTTTCTCTCTTTCCTCTTCTCATATCTCTTTTTTCTCTTTCTCTTTTTTCTCAATATAGGACTCTTTTTTTATAAGAAGAATGCTTCATAGACAACTCATTATGGTTACGCTGCAGGTTTCCACCATGTCAGCATGGATTAGACCAGCGGCCCAGGCGTTTCTCTAACACATATAAATAACTCCATGGACTTACAAGCTCCCCTTTCATTTCACACCGACGACATCCATATACAAAAGAGTATGATATCAACTAGGTACAAGTACCATGTGCAATGTTGAAAGCGTTCCCCATGACAGCATGGTTCTGCTAATTCCCAACAAATAAGTGCAAGCATATACAACATAGACGACACAATGGTTCAAGTTTATTAAGGGCAAGAAAAGTAAAGTGTGCCATCAAGTTTGTGAGAGCTTTAATTACTAGTTTTCTCATAACAAGTTTAATTTGGAAGGTAAACAAAAGCATGAATATACTTGGAATAGCATAAGATAATAGGTAGGTATGGTGGACTCTTTGGAATAAATTGGTTTAGGGATTTGGATGCATGAGTGGAACTCATACTTGGTTGTGGAGGCTAGCAAAAGATTGGGAGCGACAAACTAAGAGAGCAATAATGGCCATAATCATGCAGAGCGACAAAACATCATTGATCAAAGCATAAAGTGATACTACAAGTTGAAAACTAAAGGATCATAAAGGCTATGGTGACTTGAGATAGTCATAACACAGTGTGAGCATGCGCCAAGTCAACCCAAATAAAGCATCAAAGTAGAATACCACTATACTATGCTTTAATATGCTAAAACAACGCATGATTCATCCAAGGCACATTAAGCAATCTCAATTGTTTATAACAAGTCATGCTACAACAAAGAATACTAAGCATAAAGCCAAAACAACATCAAGCATGGCATGACAGAGCATAGGCCACAGTCAAAAACGAGCTCTTTTTACCACATAAGTATGAACTTTCCTACTCCTTTCCAAACCAAACCAAACTATTTGAAAACCAATGTATAAATAAGGGGGTCCAACCAATTTATTGAGAAAACTAAGGAAACCAAGCAAACGAAAAAACAAAACGAAAACGAAAAAGAAGACGCTCCAAGAACAACACAACTGTGCATGAAACAATAAAAATAAAGCGTTCGGAAGAAACCTAGGATTTTTATTGATCAAGAAGGGGATGCCTTGGGCATCCCCAAGCTTTGACGCTTGTAATTCTTGTATATTTATTGGGGTGACATGCATGGCATCCCCAAGCTTGAGATTTAGTCCATCCTTCATCTCATTACTCATTCCTTCCATACACCTGAAATTTTTCCTTCATACAAAACTTCACACAATCTTTATTAGCAACATTAGTGCACTCAAGATAAATAAGTATTAAGGTTCAGTTCCAACACCAAATAAAATTCCATTAGAACACTATCTACTGAAGCATTTCCCTCAAAAAGCTCAATTCCCAAAAGAACTCAAAAAGGATTCAACAAGAAGCAAATGCAGAAAATGGCAGAAATCAGTCAAAACAGACCAGCAGGTAAAGACGAATTTTTTCGAAGACCTTATGTTGCTCAAATCAAAAAGGTTTGAACTAATGAAATTTAGATAACAACATGGGGCAGAAGCAAAAAAATTCACTCCTCAAAAAGACGTTCCGAGATTTTACACGAATATTTACGGTGAAGCACAGAAATCTGTTTCGGGACAACAACTTTCCCAATCATTACTTCTCTCTCATTAGAGGTTTCTCTTGGCACAAAAAGCAAATAAAAAGGATAAGGAGCGGTTATTACTGAGGTAATAATTTCCAAGACTCATCTAAAACTTTTGGGTTATCTCCCAATAAGTACTTTTCTTTAACGCCTTTAAGTTAGGCATAAGAAGCAAGAAAGAATCAAGTGTTCTCAAATGAAGAAGCATTAAGACCAAATTTTGTTTTCATAGGAGAGGCAAAAGAAATATTCTCTATCTTCTTAGGGAAGTGTTCTATACCTTTCTTGAGTGGGAGTTGATATTTAATGGTGCCTTCTTTCATATCAATAATGACACCAACAGTTCTAAGAAAAGGCCTTCCCAAAGTAATAGGACAAGAAGCATTGTATTCAACATCCAAAACATAGAAATCAACGGGGACATAGGCATTGTTAACCATAGTAAGAACATCATTAAGACTCCCCATGAGTTTATTTTTAGCATTATCATCAAGGGGGACATTCAAATAACAATCTTCAAGTGGAGGCAAATCAAGCATATCATAAATCCTTCTAGGCATAATAGAAACACTACTATCAAGATCACATAAAGCTTTGAAATCAAAGTCATTCACTTTCATATTAATAATGGGTTCCCAACCATCTTCTTGTTTTATAGGAATAGAAGCTTTATGTTTCATCTTTTCTTCTTTAATCTTTATGAGAGCATCAGTAATGTGTTTTGTAAAGGCCATGTTCATAGCACTAGCATTAGGAATTTTAGCAAGCTTTTGTAGGAACTTAATAACTTCAGAGATATTGAACCATCAAGATCAAAATCAAATTTATCATCTAAAGTAGTAGAACTATTACTAGCCTCAACACTACTGGTGGTAATAGTAGAAACACTAATGTTTCTAGCAATTTCATCTTCTCTTTCCCACTTATCATGTAATTCAGCTAATAGTCTAACATTTTCATCAATTCTTACTTGTATAGCATTAGTGGCTGCAAAGGGATTATCATTAGTTTCAGGTTTAGCAGCCATTTTATTCAAAGAAGATTGAGCTTCAGCCAAAGATTCTATATTGCTTTCAGCATTAGAGAGTTTTTCCTCAATAGTTTTATTGAAAGTAGTTTGTTTACTAATAAAGTCTTTAAGCATAACTTCAAGTTCAGAGGGTGCACTCCTATTATTGTTGTAGGAACTTCCATAAGCATTACCATTGTTGGGAGGATATGGCTTATAATTGTTGTTACCAAAATTATTCCTATAAGCATTATTGCCAAAATTGTTATTTCTTATGAAGTTCACATCAACTTGCTCTTCTTGAGCAACCAAAGAGGCTAAAGGAACATTATTTGGATCAATATGGGCTTTCCCATTCACAAGCATAGACATAATAATATCAATCTTATCACTCAAGGAGGAAGTTTCCTCAACAGAATTTACCTTCCTACCTTGTGGAGCTCTCTTAGTATGCCATTCAGAATAATTAACCATCATATTGTCCAGAAGTTTTGTTGCAGCACCCAAAGTGATGGTCATAAAGGTACCTCCAGCAGCAGAATCTAATAGGTTCCTTAAAGAATAGTTCAATCCTGCATAAAAAGTTTGGATCATCATCCAAGCAGTCAGTCCATGAGTGGGACAATTCTTTACCAAAGATTTCATTCTTTCCCAAGCTTGAGCAACATGCTCATTATCAGATTGTTTAAACTTCATTATTTCACTTCTCATAGATATAATCTTAGCAGGAGGATAGTATTTTCCAATGAAAGCATCTTTGCACTTAGTCCAAGAATCAATACTGTTCTTAGTTAAGGAATTCAACCATTCTTTAGCTTTTCCTCTCAAATAGAAAGGAAACAATTTCAGCTTAATAATATCACCATCTACATCCCTATGCTTTTGCATCTCACAAATTCAACAAAGTTATTTAGATGGGCAGCAGCATCTTCATTACCAATACCAGAAAAGTGTTCTCTCATAACAAGATTGAGCAAAGCAGGTTTTATTTCAAAGAAAGTATCTTCAGGCACAGGTGGAGCAATAGGTGTGCTCATAAAATCATTGTTGTTGGTGCTAGTGAAGTCACACAACTTAGTGTTTTCAAGAGTAGTCATTTTTTTGGCTTTTCAAATAAGAAAGCAAACTAGTAAACCTAATTTTTTTGTGTTTTTGATAAAGAGGCAAGCAAGCAAAGCAAAAAGAAACTAAGCAAAACAAAAAATAACAAAATAAAGAGATTGGTTATGAGGGACTCCCCTTGTGAAGATGTCCTTGACTCCCCGGCAACGGCGCCATAAAATATGTTGCTGGCGCGTGGTTCACGTGGGAGCTTCTTCTTCTTCAGTCCCCGGCAACAGCGCCAGAAAATATGCTTGATGGCCCAAAATATATCGAGCTCGTTGGGGAACACCAAGAGGAAAGTATGATGAGCACAGTAGCAAGTTTTCCCTCAGTACGAAACCAAGGTTATCAATCCAGTAGGAGCAAGGAAACACCCCAAAGGTGTAGCTAGCTGAACATTGGCGTATGACTACCGATGCCAAGAGCAACATGGAGACCTGCACAACACAACCACAGAACTCTGTCCCCAACTTGCGATGAGGTTGTCAATCTCACCGGTTTTGCTGAAAACAAAGGATTAAACGTATCGAATGGAAGGAAGTAATAGTTTGCAAAAAGTTTATAGTTTGTATGTAAAATAAAGGACCGGGATCCATAGTTCACTAGAGGTGGCTCTCCTTAAGATAGATAACATGCTGGGTGAACAAATTACAGCGGGGCAATTGACAAACATCAAGAAAGCAATACATGCATATACTAATCATCTTGACTCCTTTGGAACTTGATTGGGCATTACAACATTATACATAGACCGCCATCCAACTGCATCTATGACTAATAATCCACCTTCGTGTTATCATTCAACCCTCCAAGATTAAGTTGCAAGCAATGATTATTGCTTTATGAATTGCGTAATGTAAACAATACGATTTTTCTATGAACAAAGGATTGTTGTTTTCTCCTAGTAGCAACAGACATCTAGTACCTTAGAGATTTTGTCACTTCCCAGCATTACGAGGCATGAACCCACTATCGAGCATAAATACTAACTCTTGGAGTTGCTAGCATCTACTTGGCCAAGATAGCTACTAACAACAGAAAACATGCAAGATCACAAATAACAAAGACATGATAGAATCAATAATCAATCTAAAATAGCATCTCAATATCCATCGGATCCCCGCAGACACAACATGCAGAATTACAAATAGATGATCTTGATCATGAACGGAGCTCAAAATATCTAGAAATGGAAGCACAAAGGAGGAGAACCAGCCATCTAGCTACTACATGGATCCGTAGTCCAAGGATGAACTACTCACGCATCACACCGGAGGCTTGCATGATGATGAAGAAGGCCTCCAGGGTAAATTCCCCTCTCCGGCAGGGTGCCGGGAAGAGCTTCAGATGCCTCCCGATCTTGGGATGGAGATGACGGCGGCTACAGACTCTTTCGTGGATTTTTGATTAGGTGCTTAGGGTTTTCGTCCCGAGGGCAATATATAGGCGGAAGGAGAGGCCGAGGGGGTGCTGGGGTCGGCCAGACCACCCCCTGGCGCGGGCCAGGCATGGTCGCACGGCCAGGTGGTGTGGCCGGCCCCTAGCCCTTCTCCGTCTCGTATTCTAGCATCTGATGACTTCCGGGAAAATAGGCACTTTGGCTTTTGTCCCGTCCAATTCCGAGAATATTCATTTTCTGACTTTCCTGCAACCAAAAATAGCAAAAAACAAGCAGCTAGCACTGTGGCTCTTGTTAATAGGTTAGTCCAAGAAATCATATGAAAAGTACTCCAAAGTGTGGATGAAACACAAGAAAGTGGATAAAACCAAGCATGGAAGATCAAAAATTATAGATACATTTGCAATGTATCAATGTGCTCGGCCGAATTCAGAACAAAGACCTCAGAGAGGGAGGGGAAAAGCGATAATTCTTTTGGCAGCTATTCATGTCAAGTTTCAGTAGTATAGAATAAGGTAGAAAAATTATCAACAGATTCGAAGTTCATATTAAGGAGCACTTGGCCAATTCAGCAGTATTTCAAAAGTGACCAATTCAGCAATACAGACAATGAAATACAATAGCAGTACAGAGAGAACCAGTTTTTGTTTCAGCTCTAAAAACCTTGTCGTGCGATCAGTTTGTCCTTTTCACCAAACACACTCGACCATTGGAGCTAGCAAAAGTGACGATGAAGTCTACTTTGAGTACCTTCTTCTCACATCAATGCCTGTGTGACCCCCGTATGCAACCCAAAATGCATAAGTCTCATCTAGATTGTGACACGGCCATGTTTCAAAAGAAAATCAAGACTATCTACTGCCCTCGATTTAAACAAGTACCAGTATATCAGTATTAGTTCCACAAAATGCTTTAGTAATAGTAATGACAGAACATTTGAGAGATTCAGTAGCTTTCCTGCTTGAAATTCAATAGCAGTACAGAGATAATAAGTTCGTGTTCCATCTCAAAAAACCTTGGCGCACGATCAGTTTGCCCTGTTCTCTGAATAGGCTTGATCATAGGATTCTCCCCCACGATTGATGCATATTGAGTAATGCAGGCCGGTAATATGAGATGGTTCACTATAGAACATAAAGGGATGTTTTTTCCTCCGGATGATGCCCAGCACCTCCCAGCTCCCAGGCATGGAGGAACTGCAGATTCTACGGGTCCAAAACCCCAGCTCTATTGTCGGGTAATAGGCAGTGATCAGCACATTATACAAGGGCGAGGAGCATGCGTCCGGCCTGATGCACACAACGGATCCGCTGATGTCGCCTGACTCGCGAATGTCGAATAGTAGAGCAAACACCGTACCATTGTCCCTTGATCCGATCTTCTGTACTCTCGATTAGCACGGTGCCAACATCCGCTGAGCGATGAACCTCGAGTTTCTAAAGGAAGTAAGATTCAGCGCACTAAATTGCAGCATATATTATAAGAAAAAAATGATAAAGTAAATATGAGTAACCTGACTGTGATAAAACATACGTAGTACTCCCTCCGTTTCAAATATAAGATGTTTTAGCTTTTGTAAAATGAGTGTATATATACCCCTTTTATTATATGTGTTCACTCTGAAATACACACTTAAAAGAGTCTAGGTAAACTCGTTTCACAAAATCTAAAACATCTTAATATATTTTGAAATAGAGGGAGTAGATACGGAGTACATGTGCAACCCCATTGTTTCAAAGGAAAAGCTACTTGATCTAAGCAAGTAGTGCTAGATCCGAGTACAGAGAGCCATGTTTGAAAGGAAATGCTCGACCATTTGAGCATGATAAACTAACGATCAATGCTTGTGTGACCCCCATATGGAACCCAAAATACCCAAGTCTCATCTAGATTGTGACCAGGCCATGTTTCAAAAGAAAAGCAAGACTATCTACTACCCTTGATTTAAACAAGTACAGTACATCAGTATCAGTTCCACAAAATGTTTTAGTAATAGCAGCGACAGAACATTTGAGAGATTCAGTAGCTTTCGTGCTTGAAATTCAATAGCAGTACAGAGAGAATCAGTTCTTGTTCCAGCTCAAAAAACATACTCGACCATTGAAGCAAGCAAAACTGACAATCAAGTGACAATGCATGTGTGACCCCCATATGCAAACCAAAATGCCCAAGACTCATCTAAATAATTGTGACAATGCTAACTTTCAAAAGAAAAACAAGACAAACTGCTGCACTTGATCTAAACAAGTAACAATACATCATTATTAGTTAAACGAAATATTTCAGTAATAGTGACGACAGAATAAAGGCAAAGCAAGACCATCTCTTGTCCTTGGCCTAAACAGGTACTACCAGTACCGGTATATAGTAGTACAAAATAGTCCGAAGTACAAAAACTAGTGCTATACTAGTACTACTCTACATCCAAAATACAATCTCCAGTACACGTACGTCCGTGGTATGTAGTGAAAGTGGGATAAAAAAATCTGAGATAGTAGAATGGTCAATTTGGAATTCTCCCTCACGATGGATTCATATTTAGTAATACAAGCCCTGGGTCTAAGAAGTTTGAAGGTACACCACCATGGAATGCTTTTCCTTCTGCATGATGCCAGGCACCGCCCTGCTCCCAGGAGTGAAGGAATTGCACACTTCACCCTCCCAAAAGCCAGCCTCTGGTGACGGGTGATAGACGGTGAACTGCACATTGTACAAGGACGACGAGCACCCGTCCAGCCTGACGCACACGACGGATACAATGATGTCACCCCACTCGAGCATGTCAAATAGCACAGCGAACATCGTACCATCGTTTCCGGATCCGATGTTAACTAGTCTTCACGAGCGCGGTGCCGACAGTGGCTAAGAGATGAACCTGGGATTTCCAAAGGAAGTAAGAATCGACGGACTAAATTGCAGCATGCTAAATAAACATATAAGAAGTTCTCAGGCGCCTAAGATCTAGGCACTCTGAAGAAAAAACAAAGCCATGTTTGAAAGGAAATGCTAGATCATCTCTAGCGTTTGATCTAAACAAACCTGAACGGCGGATCATCATCAGAATCATGATGGTCATATTTGCCTGTAGGGGTTCGTAGCATGGAAAACAAAAATTTTCTATCGCATACAAACAAACAAGCCAAGATCTATCTACTAGATTGTAGCAACGAGTCGATGGAATAACTCACCCTCGAAGATTCCAAAGTGTTTAACGAGAGCAGATTCTCGTGGGTGATGTAGTCGTACTCTTTCCGATCTCAAGATCGCGTAGACGATCCTTCAAGGCGCTGCTCCCGCAGCGCCTCCAATCGGGTCACACGTTCGGTACTCGACGAAGACCTTCCTCTCCTTGTTCCAGAAAATGGAGGTTGTAGCACTCTCCTCGCGATTCCGCAAAGACAACGGGCGTGGTACCGGAGGTAGAGGGAGATCCCAGGGCTTCGCTTAAGCCGGTAAGTAGTATGGTGGAGCTTATGAGAGAGGCTATTAGTGGTCTAGTAATTAGACACACCAATTAGAGGGCTCTAAACCAATTAGAAGGCTCTAAACCGAAACAGCTCTAAACCGGGGTCTAGGTCTAGTTTCTAGTTTAGAGGATAGGAACTTGTGTGTCTCTAGAGGGGAGGCCTTGCCCCTCCCTTTATAGGTGGGAGGGCTGGCGCGCCAGGGAGGAGGAGTCCCTCCCCAACTCGCCTAGGGCTGGCCGCCGCTTGGGGAGGAGGACTCTCCCCAAGTCGGTTTCCAACTTCTCCTCTTTCCAAAAACTGGCAGTTTGACCGAAAACTGGCAGTTTGACTTTTCCAATTTAGGAATTAAATAAACCCTTTATTTTGGACAGCGAGAACACTTAGTACATGATGCAATCATTCCATCTTGCAATGACACATTCATGTACCCCTTCCCCCCCGGAGTGCCGGACATTCCGGGACCTTCTAGAATGTTCCCGATGAAAACACCTAACCATTCCCCAACTCCAAAATGGGACTTTCCTTATATGAATCTTATTCTCGGACCATTCCGGATCACCTCGTGATATCCCGGATCCCATCCGAGACTCAACAACATTCGGTCTCTTTCATAATACCATAACTACTCAAACAACGTCGAATCCTTAAGTGTGTCTCCCTACGGTTCGTGAATTATGCGGACATGATCGAGACACTTCTAACAATAACCAATAGAGGAATCTGGAAATTCATATGGCTTCTACATATTTCACGATTACTTTGCAATCGAATGAACCACTTACATACGATACCAATTTCCCTTTGTCTCACGATATGTTACTTATCCGAGGTCATGATCGTGGTATCTCGCATACCTAGTTCAACCTCTATCGATAAGTACTCTTTTCTCGTTCCTGATATGTGATCCCTTGTGACCAAGTCACATGCTTGCAAGCTAATTGGATGACATTTCACCGAGAGGGCCCAGAGAATATCTATCCGTCATGTGGATGGACAAATCCCACTCTTGATCCATGTGTTTCAACCAATACTTTCCGAACACCCAATGCCACTTTTATAGCCACCTGTTACGGTGTGGTGTTTGATGACATCAAAGCATCCATCCAGAAAGGCAATATGCATGATCTCATGGTCGAAGGAATTAGGTTACTATGTATCGTAAAGCATATAGCAATTGAACTATTGAAATGACTTGATCTTTATGCTACGCTTGTCTATAGGAGTATGTCCACCATATCATTCTCCTAACGATATGATCTTGTTGTTGATAACATCTCAATGTTCATGACAAAGAAACCACATCATCAATCAACCAACAAGCTAGTGAAGTATAGAGGCCATACTAGGGACTTCAAATTAAGTTTACAAATCACACAAGTATTAATGGTTTCCTTGTTAATACTATTATAGCATGAATGTAAACATTTATCATAAACACAAAGATATATAATAATAACTACATTTATTATTACCTCTAGGGCATATCTCCAACACTCCCACTTGCACTAGAGTCATCTAATCTAGATTACATGGTAATATACCAACACCCATGGCAGTTTGGTGTTGGTCATGTTTTGCCCTTGGGAGAGGTTTAGTCAATGGATCCGCCACATTCAGATCTGTGTGTACTTTGCAAATCTTTATATCCCCATCTGGATATGTTCTCGAATAGCGTGAAAACGCAGCTTGATATGCTTCACTTCTTGTGTGACCTTGGTTCTTGCAAGATTGGCTATGGCGCATGTTATCACTGAGATAGACATTGGGTCCAACAGCGCACTAGGAACCACACCCAGCTCAGTAATGAACTCTTTCATCCATATCGCTTCTTGTGAAGCCTCCAAGCAGCCATGCATTCCGATTCAGTTGAAGATCTCGCCACAACGCTTTGCTTTGCACTCCTCCAGCTAATCGCTGCACCATTCAAAATAAATACGATCCAGATTGTGATTTAGAATCATCCGGATCGGTGTTCCAACTAGCATCGGTGTAACCATTAACAACGAGCTGTTCATCACCTCCATAAGAAAGAACCATATCCTTAGTTCTTCTCAAGTACTTAAGGATGTTTTTGATCTGTCCAATGATCCACTCGATCACTTTGATATCTGCTAGTTAGACTAACAAAGATATGCGATGTCGGGTCTAGTACATAGCATGGCATACATTAGAGATCCTATGGCTGAGGCATAGGAGTCTTACTCATCTTTTCTATCTTCTTCGCCGATGTCGGACTTTGAGTTTTACTCAAGGTCATATTAGCAACATGGGCAAGAACCCTTTCTTGCTATCTTCCATTCCAAACCTCTTTAGAACTTTGTCCAAATATGTACTTTGTGACAATGATATTTATGCTTCGATCTATCTCTATAAATCTTTATGCCTAATATGTAAGCTGCTTCGCCAAGATCCTTCATTGAAAACTATTATTCAAATACTCTTTGACACTATTAAGAAGGTCTACATCATTCCCAATCAACAATATGTCATCCACATACAGTATTAAGAATGCTACAGAGCTCCCACTCACTTTCTTGTAAATACAAGCTTCTCCATAAGTTTGTATAAAACCAAAACTTTTGATTACCTTATCAAACGTTGATTCCAACTTCGGATGCTTGCTTCAATCCATAGATGGACCGTTGAAGTTTGCATACCTTGTTAGCATCTTTAGGATCGACAAACCTTTGGGTTGCATCATATACAACTCTTCATCAATGTCTCCATTGAGGAATGCTGTTTGATATCCATCCGCCATATCTCATAATCATAATATGCAGCGATTGCTAACATAATCCTCACAGACTTTAGCTTCGCTACCGTGAGAAAGTCTCATCGTAGTCAACTCCTTGAATTTGTCGAAACCCTTTTGCGACAAGTCGAGCTTTATAGATGAATATTACCATCAGCATCTGCTTTTCTTCTTGAAAATCCATTTGTTCTCGACAGACCTTCCGCCATCCGGTAAGTCCACCAAAGTCCATACTTGGTTTTCGCATGGATCCAATCTCGGATTTCATGGCTTCTTGCCATTTATTGGAATCTGGGCTCATCATTGCTTCCTCATATGTCTCGGGGTCATCGGTGTTGTGCACCAACATGACATTCATAACGGAATCATACCAACTGGAGTGGTACGATTTCTCGCTGACCTCCGAGGCTCAGAGCAACTTCAACCGAAGTTTCATGATCACCATCATTAGCTTCCTCTCTTATTGGTGCAGGCACCACAGAACTTCTTCCGTGCTGCGCTACTCTCAATTTCGAGAGAATGTTCTACAACCTCGTCGAAGTTCTACTTTCCTTCCAAATACTTCTTCGAGAGAAATTCCTTCTAGAAAGGATCCATTCTTGGCAACAAAGATTTTGCCTTCGGATCTATGATAGAAGGTATACCCAATAGTTTCCTTCGGGTATCCTATGAAGACGCATTTTTCCGCTTTGGGTTCAAGCTTGTCCGGCTGTAACTTCTTTACATAGGCTTCACATCCCCAAACTTTAAGGAACGACAATTTAGGTTTCTTCCCAAACCATAATTCATACGGTCGTTTCAACGGATTTAGACGGTGCCCTATTTAAAGTGAATGCGGCTGTTTCTAATGCATAACCCCAAAATGATAGTGGCAAATCTGTAAGTGACATCATAGAACGAACCATATCTCGAGAGTTCGATTCGACGTTCAGACACACCATTACGCTGTGGTGTTCCCGGCGGTGTCAACTGCGAAAGTATTCCACATTTCTTCAAATGCTCGCCAAACTCGTAACTTAGATATTCACCTCCACGATCAGAACGTAGAAATTTAATCTTCTTGTTACGTTGATTCTCTACCTCACTTTGAAACTCCTTAAACTTCTCGAAAGTTTCGGACTTATGTTTCATGAAATAGATATACCCATATCTACTCAAGTCATCCGTGAAGGTAAGAACATAACGATAATCATCTTGGCGATGCTACACTCATTGGACCACACACATCGGTATGTATGATTTCCAATAAGTTCAGTAGCTCGCTCCATCATACCGTAAAATGGAGTCTTAGTCATTTTACCCATCGACATGCTTCAGATCTTTCAAGTGATTCAAAATCAAGTGATTCAAGAAGTCCATCGGAATGGAGTTTCTTCATACGCTTTACTCCAATGTGACCAAGACGACAAAGGCCACATATAGGTCAAATTATCGCTGATTTCAAACGTTTAGCCTCAATGTTATTAATATGTGTATATCCACTATCGAGATTCAATATGAATAGACCATCTATCAAAGGTGCATGTGCATAAAACATATTACTCATATAAATCGAACAACCATTATTCTCGGATTTAAACAAGTAACCGTCTCGCAATAAACAAGATCCCGATATAATGTTCATGCTCAACGCAGGCACCAAATAACAATTATTTAAGTATAAAACTAATCCCGATGGTAGATGAAGAGGTAGTGTGCCGACCGCGATCACATCAACCTTTGATCCGCTTTCCCACGCGCATCGCCACCTCGCTCTTCACTAGCTTCCGCTTATTCAGTAGCTCTCTGCTTTGAGTTACAAATATGAGCAACCGAACCAGTATCAAATACCTGTGCACTACTACGAATACTAGTGAGATACACATCAATAACATGTATATCGATATACCTTTCTTCTTGATGTTGCCGTTCTTCAAATCTGCCAAGTACTTTGGGCAATTCCGCTTCAAAGGACCTTCTCCCTTGCGAAAGCACTCGGCCAGGTTTGGTCCAGCCTTGGTCCTCTTCGTCGGTATGGTAACTTTCTTACCACCCTTCTTGAAGTGTCCCTTCCGCTTAGACTTGCCTTTCTTGAATTTGGTGGTCTTATTGACCATCAACACTTGGTGCTCTTTCTTGATCTCCACTTCGCAGATTTTAACATAGCAAATAGTTACGCAACTCTTTGTTCATGTTCTGCATGTTGTAGTTCATCACAAAGTTCTTGTAACTTGGTGGTAGTGATTGGAGGATGCGGTAAACCCCAAAGTATTAGGAATCACTATACCCAAACTTTGAAGTTTATTTGCGTGCCTGACATCTTAAGCACATGCTCACCGACGAGCTATCCTCTTCCATCTTGCGCTTAAAGAACTTTTCGAAGCTTCATAACTTTCAATTGCCGCATGAGTCTCAAAGATTAATTTGAGATCCTCGACAATATCATATGGGTCCGACTCTTCAAACCTTTTCAAGCTCGATTCTAAACCATACAAGATAGCACATCGAACTATGGAGTACTGATTCTTCCGAGCGAGGTAAACATTCTTTACTTCATCGGTAGCATCAGCTGCAGGTGGGTCACCTAGCGGTGCATCCAGACATAGGTCAAATTACCACTGTGAGGACAATCCTCAAATTGGAACCAATCCGCCAAGTTGCTTCCATTGTTTTCAACTTTTCTTTCTAGGAACGCATTAAAATTGATGGTAGGCTGCCATTAATCTACAACATATTTGCAATAGTTTAGACTAAGTTTATGACAAATTGAGTTCAAATTAATTAATGAAATTAAACTAGGTGAACTCCCACCAAAACAACATCCTCACATTGTTTTAGTGATCACACGAACCAAATCCACTACATCAACACCGATCATCACGAGTTGATATAGTTTCAATGGCGAACAATCATCATGTTCATCATATCTACTATATGATTCATGCTTTGCCTTTCGCCATCCGTGTTCACGAGGCCATGTCTGTACATGCTAGGCTCACAAGACAAACCTTAGCTTCCGCATAAGCAAATCTGGCTTGCTTACGTTGTAGTCACCATGAATCAAAGACACCCGATCATCACGTGGTGCTTCAAGCAAGCTTTGGCAACGGTGCATACTAAGGGTGAACACTTTAGAACTTGAAATTTATGTGCATGAGGGATCATCTTATAATGCTACCGTCGTCTACTAAGCAATACAAGATGCATAAAGGATTAACATCACATGCAATTCATAATATGTGATATGATATGGCCTTTCTTCTTTGTGCTTCCGATCTCCATCTTCAAGCACGAACATGATCTCCATCATCTCCGCATAGCATCAAGGTCAATGACGCTTCTTCATGGTTGTCGCCCACCAGCTTCAACTATTACAACTATTTTGAATAGACACGCAGGTCTTAACAGAAATTAAAGACAACCATATATTCTGCCGTTGCCAACTTACAATAAGGAACATTGCATACATCAAATATAATCACAATCATGGCCATATCACATCATCACACCCTCGCAAAACAAAGTTAGACGCTTCTACTTTCTTTGCATATTTTACGTGGTTTGGGGCTTTCCATAAGTGTCGCTCTAACTTTTAACAAGAACCACAACATTGATAATAGCATTTTTGATTACCAGTTGTAAATTGGATCTTAACTATGCTAGGAGAAACAGGCACCCGAAAAGCCACTTATGCAATACAAGTTGCATGTTAAGCGTGGAGCAAGTCTCATGAACGATGTCATGTAAGGTTAGCCCGGGCCGCTTCATCCCAACATACCGCAAGATGCAAAGTACACAAAAAGCAATCTACAATAAAAGCATCAACGCCCACAATGATCATTGTGTTCTACTGGCAACAGATCTACATATAGACACGGCTCGATACCCTTTGAGGGGTTCGTAGCATGGAAAACAAAAATTTTCTATCGCATACAAACAAACAAGCCAAGATCTATCTACTAGATTGTAGCAACGAGTCGATGGAATAACTCACCCTCGAAGATTCCAAAGTGTTTAACGAGAGCAGATTCTCGTGGGTGATGTAGTCGTACTCTTTCCGATCTCAAGATCGCGTAGACGATCCTTCCGCGCGCGTTCCTCGCAGCGCTCCGCAGTCGGTCACATCGTTGCATTCGACGAAGACCTTCCTCTCCTTGTTCCAAGAAAGTGGAGGTTGTAGCACTCTCCTCGCGATTCCGAAGACAACGGCGTGGTACCGAGGTAGAGGGAGATCCGCAGGCTTCGCCTTAAGCCGTGCAGTATGGTGGTTCTTATGAGAGAGGCTATTAGTGGTCTAGTAATTAGACACACCAATTAGAGGGCTCTAAACCAATTAGAAGGCTCTAAACCGAAACAGCTCTAAACCTGGGTCTAGGTCTAGTTTCTAGTTTAGAGGATAGGAACTTGTGTGTCTCTAGAGGGGAGGCCTTGCCTCCCTTTATAGGTGGGAGGGCTGGCGGCCAGGAGGGAGGAGTCCTCCCAACTCGGCCTAGGGCTGGCCGGCTTGGGAGGAGGACTCCTCCCCAAGTCGATTTCAACTTCTCCTCTTTCCAAAAACTGGCGGTTTGACCAAAACTGCAGCTTGACTTTTCCAATTTAGGAATTAAATAAACCCTTTATTTTGGACAGCGAGAACACTTAGTACATGATGCAATCATTCCATCTTGCAATGACACATTCATGTACCCCTTCCCCGAGTGCCGGACATTCCGGACCTTCTAGAATGTTCCCGCGAAAACACCGAACCATTCCCCAACTCCAAATGGGACTTTCCTTATATGAATCTTATTCTGGACCATTCCGGATCACCTCGTGATATCCCGGATCCCATCCGAGACTCGAACAACATTCGGTCTCTTTCTCATAATACCATAACTACTCAAACAACGTCAATCCTTATGTGTCTCCCACGGTTCGTGAATTATGCGGACATGATCGAGACACTTCTCGAACAATAACCAATAGAGGAATCTGAAATTCATATGGCTCCACATATTTCTACGATTACTTTGCAATCGAATGAACCACTTACATACGATACCAATTTCCCTTTGTCTCACGATATGTTACTTATCCGAGGTCATGATCGTCGGTATCTCGCATACCTAGTTCAACCTCGTTCTTGATAAGTACTCTTTTCTCGTTCCGTGATATGTGATCCCTTGTGACCAAGTCACATGCTTGCAAGCTAATTGGATGACATTTCACCGAGAGGGCCCAGAGAATATCTATCCGTCATGTGGATGGACAAATCCCACTCTTGATCCATGTGTTTCAACCAATACTTTCCGAACACCCAATGCCACTTTTATAGCCACCCTGTTACGGTGTGGTGTTTGATGACATCAAAGCATCCATCCAGTAAAGGCAATATGCATGATCTCATGGTCGAAGGAATTAGGTTACTATGTATCAGAAAGCATATAGCAATTGAACTATTGAAATGACTTGATCTTTATGCTACGCTTGTCTATAGGAGTATGTCCACCATATCATTCTCCTAACGATATGATCTTGTTGTTGATAACATCTCAATGTTCATGACAAAGAAACCACATCATCAATCAACCAACAAGCTAGTGAAGTATAGAGGCCATACTAGGGACTTCAAATTAAGTTTACAAATCACACAAGTATTAATGGTTTCCTTGTTAATACTATTATAGCATGAATGTAAACATTTATCATAAACACAAAGATATATAATAATAACTACATTTATTATTACCTCTAGGGCATATCTCCAACATTGCCATCTCCCACATTGTGGATGCAAAATGAGTAATACAGTGTGAACCTATCATGTTTCTTAATCAGGAAATAAAGGTAATCTTCAGTAATCCTGACGGAGGCCGGTGACGCGCTGCTCTTCGGCTCGAAAAATAGGCTATCTTCCGCGAACTCCTCCAGGTCCTCTCCAATCATTCAAGGTTTATAAAAGTGCAACTCCAGCACGTACCACGGAAACAAGCACGCTGCCGACCTGGCGCATTGGACGGATACGGCGAGGCCATAGTCGAGCATGTCAAATCGCATGGCGAACAATATACCATCGTCCACGGATACCACATTATCTACTCTCCATGAGCCAGGTGCCAGCAAAGGATGAGAGATGTACCTGTGTTCCTTGTCGTAGTGGAAACTCTGCATTTCAATTGAGTGGGCTTTTTCGACGTGAGCGAGGAGTGCTATGGGCGGGGCGACAAACTCGTAGCCAGGCTCAGTGCAGTTGCACGGGCCACGTGGGCACGCCATCTTGTGGTTGAGGAAGTCATGGAAGGCGACCAATGTCCCGCAGCCGTTATTGGGGCATCTGCTACCTTTTCCGCCGACGACTTGGCGGTGCAACTCCTTGGATCATGCGGCCAGTCGGATGGCGGTGGTAGTTCCCATACGAATCGCGATTTCTCCGAAGGCGTCGTTGTTGACCTTCCTCCAGCCACTGTACCGAATGTTGTGCATCAAATCCGCCATTGCATACGGATGGACTGGGGGCGAGGGCGGATTCAAATATGATTGTTGGGGTTTCTTGGAGGAGAGTGATGAAGGCCTGCAAGAACCGATGCAGTAGGCGAGAAATGGCTAGGAAAATTTAGGAAGTACGGCGCTCAAGAGGATCCAAAATGCGGCTAGCCAGCGTTAGCGAATCAGGATAGCCGGAGATGGGAAAGATGGAAGGCTCTTTGAATGAGGGGTGTTAATTTTGCGTGTTCCCTTATCGGTCTTCTGCAGTGGATCGAGGACGCCTGCTGGAGTCATAGCTAGAGTGCTACACTAGCAAGCTGTCACGTCCTGGCTCAGTATTGTATCGTCTCGTCACGTAGACTGTGTTTTAGGAAAGGATGTGAACCCACATTTCTCCCATCCCTGCTAGATAGCGTGCACCATAGAATCGCTTTTCTAGCACGCGAAGGATTTGAACTCACGTGCCAAAATAAAAGGACCTCAATCCTCAACCCAGCTCGCCCAACTCTAATAAATAGGACTACTAAAACCCTATAATAATAGGTGAAGCTCAAAAAATAATTATAATTTTGAGCCACGTACATAGAATATCCGTTGTATATTTCGTTCTTATACTTTGTATCATGTAGTATGGAGTAGTAATAAACCTATTAGCTACCTTTCCATGCTCTAGAGAAATTACGAAGAACACTCTAGAATTATTGAGAAGTGTGTTTTGAGGTTTGTGCATATCTTTTAGTGTGCTAAATACTATGAATAGCATCTTCTAGATGCTAGAATTGTTAGAATTAAGATCCAACGGTACTTTATGGACGTAGCTCGAAATTATAATTATTTTTGGGCTTCACCTATTATAATTTTATTTAAACTAGTAAAAGGCATGTGTCACACACGTATATACTGTATGAAATGCGATTAACAAACATTAAGTTGTTATAAACAAATAGTCTTGTTTGAGAAAATGCATACATTAAGTATATTAATAGTAACTATCTACAAATATTGATAATATAGCCTACTATGCTATGAAAAAAATTGGGTGGGAAGGGGGTGACATGATGGTTCTAGAACATGGTGGAGTTCGTTCTAGGTAGTACTCAACACGAATTCACCTGCTCTGAACCATTGGATCTAACAGCCCAACGGTCAGGATCGGTACTATGGATCCAATTCAAAACTGATCCTTTATAGTAGTAGAGAAAAACAGTATGGTACATACTTATACTATCCGATTCTCACGTGCAAGGCATGTGCAACTTACTAATAAGATATATAACACGGATAACTTTGAACATCGATCATCAAATATAGATTGACTGATTCCAACATTGCTAATTGTTGGATCTCTTGCAAATTCAAGAAAGAATCTATCGCGCTTACTTATAGTTCAAAGTTGACATACTTTCTTTAAATCGACATCAAGTTATTTGAGTGCATGGACATAGTTATCTAATATATAGGGAAGCTTGAAACGTCCTAAGACTAGGGAATTGTAACAAAACATGTCCGCGTTTTCTGAAAATCGGGTGGTGACACTTTATTTTTTTAACTAGGGTATGTCCCGAAGGAGTGAGATGCTTCAATAATTAACACAGCTAGTGCATGTGTACATGTTACACCAAGGACCTTAAAAAAGTGAAAATTGCATCCAAGTCCATACATTTAACACAAAGGACCCTACAATCAAGCAATTAAAATTAGTAGTCGGGTCCTGCTCCTCCATCACGGAGCTGAGCCATGTTCTTCATAGTAGTACCAGTAAGCTGCACGTGCCTTGCATGTGAAACTCACATAATATACAGAAGCATGATATGTCATTAGTATATAACATTGTAATAGGTAAAGCTT
Organism: Avena insularis; assembly: GCA_023614405.1. NCBI lineage: Eukaryota > Viridiplantae > Streptophyta > Magnoliopsida > Poales > Poaceae > Avena > Avena insularis. The sequence goes on from CM042696.1 coordinate 252,674,275, forward strand.
GAAATATCTATGAATTTGAGCCACGTTTCTAAAATATGAGTGTATATTTGGTTCTTTCACTTTATATCATGTAGAAATAAACGTTTATTAGCTACCTAATAATTGAAAATTTTAGAACCATGGTCTACAGAAACAATCGAGAAGATTCCAGAATGATGGATAAGTGTGTTTTGATGTTTTTCTACATATACATATTATCTTATCTTACCACTATATAGTGTACGAATAACCTTAAATATTGACTGTTGGATCAAGACTCACGAATCCCAACATTTCCAGTCGTTGGATCTTATATTCCATTCTAGCATCTAGAAGATTTTATAGATAGTCTTCATCACACTGAATGGTATGCACAAAACTCAAAACACACTTCTCCATCATTCTAGAATCTTCTCCCTCGTTTCTCTAGACCATGTTACCAGAATTTTCAAGTTTTAGATAGCTAATAATCGTTGACTTCTAAATGATATACAAAGTACAAGAACCAAATATACACCCATACCTATTAAAATTTTATATAGTGATGATATGTCAAACGTATATTATCTGAGTCTCACGTGTTGATCAAAAGGGATGTTCCACACACGTATATATTTTATGAAATGTGATTTAACAAACATTAAGTTGTTATTAATCAATATTCTTGTTAGAGAAAAAATGCATGCATTAAGTCTATTAGTAATAACTATCTACTCATATTGAGAATACATCCTACCGTGCTATGAAATTTTGGGGGTTGTGAAATGATGGTTCAGAACATGTTGGAGTTTGCACTAGGTACTATTCAACACGAATCCAGCTGCTCTGAACCATTGGATCTAACAGCCCAACTGTCGGGATTGGTGTTATGGGTCCAATTCAAAACTGCTCCATTGTAGTAGTATAGAGAATACGGCCTACTATGCTATGATATTTTGGGGGTGGTGACATGATGGTTCTAGAACATGGTGGAGTTTGCTCTAGGTACTATTCAACACGAATCTAGGTGCTCTGAACCATTGGATTTAACAGCCCAATGGTCAGGATTGGTGCTAAGAATCCAATTGAAAACTACTCCATTATCTTACCACTATATAGTGTACGAATAACTTTGAATGTTGACCGTTGGATCAAGATTCACGAATCCCAACATTTCTAGACATTGGATCTTCTTTTCCATTCTAGCATCTAGAAGATTCTCTTGGTAGTCTTCGGCAAAATGAATGCTATGCACAATCCTCAAAACACACTTCTCCATCATACTAGAATCTTCTCCTTTTTTTCTCTAGACCATGTTATCAAAAATTTCATGTGTTAGGTAGCTAATAATATTTGACTTCTACATGACATACAAAGTACAAGGACCAAATATACACCCATACTTTATAGATGTTGATCAAATTTATAATTTATTGTGATTTACCAATTATAATTTTATATAGTGATGATATGTCATTAGTCTACTATCTAAGTATCACGTGCAAGGCACGTGCAACTTACTAGTAATAGTAGAGATAGAGATATGATGTCGATATGGTCATCCTTTGAATAACCTTCATTCCCGATGCTTGGAAAGGAAGAGAAAAATTCGAAAGTTTGAATTCTACTAATTTTTGCCGCCAATGCTGGGTTCCTTCCTATGTACACCAACGCACACGCCGGAGACACAGCTGAGCCACCGTACCAAGACACACATGCGCAGCGCTGTGGACAAGGGAGTGCTGAGATGGATGGTGAGGCAGCGACTGAGAGCGAAAAAACTAAATTTGTTTTGTTTTGAGTGCACATAAGTCCTGAAATTTACTAAAGTGTGTATGTTGTAAAGGCTATAGTACCTCATGTCAGGAACCCATCATAATTTTGCTCTAACATCGCACCGCCTTCAAGTGCCCTGTCACGCTGCCCTCCTGTCGTGCCTCCCTTTTATTCTCCGAGCTCCACTTGCTTTTCGGTTTTTTCCCTCATCTCACTAGTACCTCCGTCCCAAAACTTAAGGCCCCGTTTGGAATGCAGGAATGCAAAACATAGGAATAGAAAAAACATAGGAATTAAGATATCATGTATGCTCAATTCCTACAGGAATCAATACCACGGGAAAAAATTTAGGGTGTCGTTTTTATGTCACACAGGAAAACTGCATGAATTGTAGACACAAGGAGATGAAACATGAGGTTAGACCTCATGTTATTTTTCCTAGAAAATTCCTATGAAATAGCCTATACCATAGGAATTTCAAAAGAATCTTAGATTCATATTCCTCTGTTCCAAATCACACCATACGAATTTTTCCAATAGGAATCACATCGTCCAAAAATCCTATGATTTTCCTTTGTTCCAAACAGGGCCTAAGGTTTTTTTTTTATAAGTCAAGCTACAAAAAGTTTGACCAAACTTCTAAAAAAATATATCAAGAACTACTTTATGATATTAGTAGATACCATGTGAATATATGTTTCATGATGTATCAATAGGTATGTATTTCATATTGTAAATATCAATATATTTTTCTACAAACTTGGTCAAACTTTGCATAGTTGGACTTTTCAAAAAAATAGGCCTTGAGTCTTGGATGCAGGTACTACTAGTGTTTAGTACTCCATCCTGGAACTTAAGTCTTGATATATAGACATCATGGGTCCCTTCAAACGTTGTTAGGAAAATTCAAGAGGAATCTACCGCGCTTACTTGTAGTTCAAATTTGACCTAATTTATTTAAATCGACATGAAGTTATTTAAGTGGGCACGGTTCGCTAGAGAATCTTGAAATGTGCTAAGACTAGGGAATTGTAAGAAAACATGGTCCCCACTTTTTCTGAAAACCGGGTGGTGGTACTTTTTTTTGACTAAGGTATGTCCCGAGGGAGCGAGATTCTTCAATTAATTAACACGATAAGTGGATGTGTACATGTTACACGAAGGACCTCAAAAAACAAAAAATACATCCAAGTCCATACATTTAGCACAAAGGACACTAAAATCAAATGATTAAAAATTTTGGTAACATGGTCTATAGAAATGAGGGGGAAGATTCTATAATGATGGAGAAGTGTGTTTTGAGGTTTGTGCATATTATTTCATTGTGATGAAGATTATCAATAGAATCTTCTAGATGCTAGAATGGAAAAGAAGATCCAACGGTTGGAAATGTTGGAATTCGTGAGTCTTGATCCAAGAATTAATATTCAAAGTTTTTTGTACACCATATATTGTTAAGATAGTGGTAATGGTAAGACTAGTACTTGCTTCACAAAATAAAACAACTCACTTCTCACTTTTAGAAGATCTTGTTGAAGAAGATGCACGAATCTACCAGGAATGTATCATAAACTATTTATGATGTCAATATGGTCATGACCTTGGCTATTCGGTTGGAAACCAGGAATGTTCATAATCCGTAGGCTAATACACATTGTGAAGCAGCGAGATCATTTTTTTGTATTTAAAGGTGTCAAAACACATTGACGAGGGTTGAACTCGCCAATGCCCATTGTGATGGACTTGGGTTTTGGAGAAGGAGGGAGCGCTAGAGGCATCAATCGGCTAGCAAACAAGCACACAGGGACACAAGGTTTACCCATGTTTAGGCCTCGTAAAGGTCCCTACTTCTGCTTGTCTGCTCTTGGAATTATCGAAGGAATTGAAGATTACAGGGGTGCGTAGATGCAATCTGGCGATGGTTGTGGAAACTAGGGTTGTGATTGTCCTCCTTGCCGCCCCCTCCTAGCCTTTATATAGATAGGCTAGGTCTCGGGTAGTAGGTCGAGTCGATTACAGATTAGGGTTCGTCCCTTTGAACTTTCTATCTTAAGCTTCTTCTTGCGTTGCAAGCAATTGGAGAGTCAGTGGGTCACCCGAATTCTGCATTGGGCCTTGACAATGCCGTGGGCTTATGCTGTATCTGGACCGTATATACCAAACTCGAGTACATGTAGAGTATACCCATGTCAGTAGCCCCCGAGTGTCTAGTGGAATCGCAGATTCGACTAGAGAATTTATGAAGTCTTTCGAGTGCATGACTGAGCATATTTTCGAGTGTTCTTGTCTGTGTCATAGGGATTGTTGATATACATGCCTGATTTATCTGATGTATCAGTATCAGTTAACTGCCTTAGGGCAAAACAACGCAATCTACTCAAACTCGAGTCCCTGGACTCGAATTCGGAAAAGTGCTGGTGTAATTTGACTCAGGCTGTGGAGGTCTTATAGGAGTCGAATTCCAGTGTACAAATCTGAGCACTTGACGTGTCCGTCAAGGAATGTCCATCGTACCTGCAGGCACAGATATATTTTTGGTAGTGCACAACAGATGCGTTGCCAGGCCTTATTCAGTTCTTATCTTCACGTTGTAAGTGCGGCATCCGAATTTTTTTCATCATAGAGATGATTTGGGTGGCCTAGGATATGGAGTCTCTTTGTACAGAAAACATGAGGCGGAGTCACCATAGCATTCGAGTGTGGATGTTATCGACGCACAATACGATGTGCAAGGAAAAATAATCATAGGGTGCGCGACCAGCGTTCCCTATGGGAGTAGCCCCCAAGTTCCTATTCGAGTCGTAGACTCGAGTGGAGACTAAAAGCATTCTCCCACTGCTATCGTCTTTTGTTGCTTGTTTCAGTCGAATGTGCTTCCAGCGCTCCCTATGGGAGTAACCCGTAATTCACAATCGAATCATTGATTTGAGTGATTGGTTTTTGTGAAGTTTGTACACCTGCATAAAAATTCTTTCGGGTGCGCGGCCAGCGCTCCTGTTAGGAGTAGCCCACGAGTGCTGGTTGAGTCGAACTCAAGCAAGAACTATAGTAGTCAAAATTTTCTTCTGCTAGAATCGATGATGTCAGTGCTGACGATGTGATGACTTTAGTTGGCCGTGTTAGCGGTTTTGATGGGACGTGATGAGTAGTGGGTCCCATGTTCTGACTTTGATTTGACTAGGCGTGCGTAATCTTCTGTTTTAACTGCGTCTCCTCGATTTCCGCGTGTAATGGGAGTAGTGGGGGACGGTTCGTGATTCACCTTCACCACGTGTCGATGGCGATGTGCGCCACGCGTTCAGTAGGGTTTTGTTGGCCGTTGGATGACATCTGTGAGGAGGTTAAGTAGCAGCGCAGCTGCGGTAATTTTTCCTCATCTCTCTTCTTGCTCATGCCTCCTTCGCCATTGCTGCTCTCTCTGCTTTGTTGCGCGCTTCCTCTTCGTGGCACTGGACCAGCTCCGTGTTTTCCCCAGTTACTTCCTCCGCTCGCATCACCATCGAAAGATGGGCAAGAAGAAGGGAGGCGCCGCCGCTGGATCTGCGGCCATCATTGCCACCGCCAAGAAGAAGGACGGCACCACTGCCATGGGCACTAGCGCCGCCGCCACTGGAAAGAAGAAAGGTGCGGGCACCCGTGTCACCAACGGCTCCTGGCGTGCATCTGTCATCAAGTCCTCTAAGCTACACCTTCTTTGTCAAGATGGATCTCTTCCGTCCGCGGAACATGACTCGCGAGTGCCTGGCGAAGAGGTAATCCCTCGTCCTCCTCCTGGTTTCCGAGTGATGTTCCTTGCGTTCGTCCTTCGAGGTCTCTCTCTTCCCCTGCATCCTTTTGTCAGGGGTCTTCTTTGTTTCTATGGGCTCTAGCTGCACCAGCTGTCCCCAAATTCCATTCTCCACATTGCCTGCTTCATCACTTTGTGCGAGTGCTGGCTCGGAATCGAGCCACACTTTGGTCTCTTCAAGAAGCTTTTTAAGCTTAAGCGTCAGTCGGGGTCGGGTTCGGTAGTCTACAATGTAGGAGGCTGCAGGATCCAGTCGACTCTTCCTCGACCTACTTTGATATCAAGCTCACCGTGTCTGTCCAAGGGTGGAGAGACAAGTGGTTCTACATCCGCGACCAGAAGGCCGGCGGAGAACACTTCGGACCCGCGTCCTTCGATCCCGTGGCGACTTGCAAGAGGAGGCGTTCCTAGAAAAACGTTGTGATGAATGGCGAGTCCGAGGAAACGGAGATGCTGTACCAGCGTGTCTGCAACCTCGAAGGCCGCATAGGCAAAGAAGAGGGTGGCGCCGCTCTCATTCGCACGTGGTTGTGCCGCCGCATCCAGCCTCTGCAAGCTAGAGTCCATCCGATGTACCGCTGGGTCGGTGCTAACAATGTCACTCGCATATCTGCGGAGGGCATTTCTGCGAGTGAGGTAGATAGGAGGTTGCGACTGGTGACCAAGTATACCGCCAAGGAGGATCTCCCAGGCGAATCAGTCATGCCCCCTTTCGATGCCAACAACCCTCCGCCTGAGGTAGAGTTTTCTGCGAAGTAGTATTGTATTTGTTCAATTGGTTGCCAAGTGCTTTACTCTGTGCTGATGTTTCTTCTGAATGCAGGACTGGAAAGTATCCTCCAACTTCCCTCCTTTGCCGGAAGGGGTTATCCCACGTGATGCGGTGGAGGAGGACGAGTCGGATTCGACCGTCCCAATTGAAGAAGAGGAGGAAGTCCCCGAGTCCAGCGGCCAGGACACTCGCAAGCGTTCCCGCAGCAAGGATTCTAACGACCTCCTCTCTCACGATGCTGGAGGTCCTTCTGCTGCTGCAGAGGAGCCGATTCCTGTCGTGCCTGTGCGCGCCATGGCTCCTCCTGCTCGGAAGAAGCTGCGGCTGCCGAAGGAGTCGTCGGATGACTCCTTTGATCTCGACAAATTCGATTGGTGAGTCTTAATTTCCACGAGTTTGTCTTGTTTTTCTTTTGGAGTTGCTTTTCTAAAGTGGTGTTGGACATGTTTTGTAGTCAAGTGGCGTCATCGTCTTCTGATGACGTCCAATTTGTGAAAGAGTCCGGAGTCACAGACTCCAAGGCCAAGGAAGTGGCCGAACGGTCTCATTCTCCTCCAGTGGCGGCCTACTCCGGTGCCAATTCTTCGAGTTCCACACATGCTGGGGAGCACCAGATGGTTGCATGGACGACTTCGTGACAGTCATCTTCGGAGTTCCTGGAGGAACATGTGAGTGTCCTTTTTGCTGTTTGGCAATCGAATTTGTATATTGCACTGATGTTGAGTCTTTGTTTCCCTTGGTTTAGCTCATTGTGAAGGAATTTGCTCGCCTTGCGGAGCAGGTCCTTGCTCTGGGTCGACAACAGGCCTTGCTAGAAAATCGCCACCGCGTAGTCGAAGGTTAGCTTTTGACTTTGTCTTTATCTTCGTGGAAATTTGTCAGCTCAAGTGTTGATATGCCCTGTCCTTTTGTAGGTGAACACATTGAACTTCTCCGTCGCGTTACGTCCCTTGAGAAGGGGCTTGCCGCAGCAGAGAAAAGGCGCGATGAGGCAGTCGCGGCTCTAGAAGAGTCGCAGAAGCGTGAGGAAGACATGCGCTCTTCCAATGTTGAAAGGGAGAAGTTGTTCGAAGAGCAACTTTTTTCAATTGCCAAGGCTCTTTCAGGTAATTTTCAGTTTGATTTGCGTTGCTCCTTGTTTGACGTCATGTTGCTGTGCTGACACTTTGTATACGTAGATGCCGCTGGCCTGACCTTTGACGCCCAGTCTCTGCATCATGCGGATGCTTTGGCTGACCTTCAGGAGACGTTGGGGAAGGACAAAGGTGTGCTCAGTTGCCTCCGTGAGGACCTGACTCCCAAGGCCGGGCTAATCGACAAGCTTGATGACCTAGTGGAATCCCTTGCTGGAGGTATTCCCATGGAATTCAGGAACTCCCGGCAGTCTGTCGGTGCCACCATGGCACTCGCGATGGTGCAAGCCCATGGCATGGAGTTGGACCCCGCCGCGATCTCCAAGGCGATGCATGTCGACGCCAGAGGTCAGCAGGTAGTGTTTTCTCCTTTCGCTAGTAGCTACGGTAAATACGGGCCTCATCTTATCGAGACAGTCGCCAAATACTCTAAGGAGCGGCGGTGAGCGAAGGCGGCGAAGACCGCGACATCTGGGCTACCACCGGCAAGTCCGTGGCGTCGGAGACTGCCACGGATGCGATGAAGCCCCCGAAGTCGAAGTCGAAGAAGCAGAATGCTCCTTAGTTGCAATATGTAATAGCTGCAGCTAGCCTTTTGTCTGAACCATGCTTTTGTGGGGGGTGTTCCCTTGACATTTTATCAAATTTGAATGCATTCCTCTGTTTATCGATGTGTGATTAGTCTCATTTTCCTCTTGCTTGATTGTATCTAGGGTCCTTCGAGTGGTCCTCGTGATTCTCCTCCCACCAATGAAACCACGGCGCAGCCGCATTCAAAAGTGGAGGAGTTGTCATTGCTTTCGCGACTGCGGGACCGCATTAAGCAGTTCGAGCGTGAGTTGCCCATCATCCGCGGTAATGCGGATGTGTGGAATTTGAAAGCTGAGAAGGCCACCGCCCATGAGAAGTATCTCTTGGAGGAAGTGGCGCAATTGAATGAGCAGTTTAAATGTTAGCTTTCTGTCTTCTCGTATTGTCTTTTAGTCAGTCGCGGTGATGCCTTGTCCTTACACTTTGGTGCTTGGTTGGCATAGTTGTTGGTGCTCGTCATCCGCAGGATGAGAAGGACCGGGTGGCCATTCGGATGAATAACTTGATCCAGGAGAAACTGCAGGCTAGTGGGTATTTTTGGGTGGACCATGACCGTGCAGTCGAGTTGGCGACCCTGCAGGACTGTGCTTCTTGAGTGCTTCAATGCTTGAAGAAGGCGTAGTCGTGCCTTAGGCACATTTATCAGTCGATGTTTCCGATGGATGCTGTCCCTTCGAGCATGTTGGCTCTTCTTGCGAAGTTTCAAGATATAAGTGCGGTACGCGAGTACATGCGGCAGCAGCTGGTTACTGGTGCCAAGGCTACCCTGTCGATGGTGTGACTGCATCGGCCAGATGTGGATAGAGTGTCTATTGCTGCTGGACCTCCGCCTCCGCCAGAAGGAATGACTTGGGACATGATACCACATTATCAACCGGATGATCGGCCAGCAGAGGACATAGTTGATTTCTTCGAGGAGCAGACGAACGTTATTTTTTTGCAGCAGTAGCGTGATTTGTATCCTGCACATAATTGTATAAGTGTTGTAAAGTTCGTATGATTGTATTGGGTGTATTTAGTACCCGTTGATATGTGAAGAGCTTGCTAGCTTATATAATTTTTCGAGTGTATGGTACTCTACAGTTCCTTTTCGTTAGTCTGACGTGTATTTATCTCAGCAGCTTGCCAACCTGTCAGGTGCGTTGCAACTGGGTTGGTGTTTGTCAAGGGTTCGATTGGTAGTGTGTCAGCTACTCAGGATACTTGCGATTTTGGAATGAAGGTGTAAAGGGTGGCGCAGCCCCCAAGTGATGAAATTGCAGGAAAGTAGAAAAAGACACAGAGTTTCGGGGCACTTAGCTTTATTTATTCCAAGAATAGTACGAGGTACAATGTGTGGCTAAGTAGCCTGGATAAATAGCCTTATTTGTAATGTAAAAATGACTAGGGGTAGAAACGACGCAGCTGCGCAACGTTCCAGGGGTTGGAGTATGTGACTCTGCTCTCAAAATCTTTAAGGCGATAGGCGCTACCTGTGATTACTTTTGTAATCATGTAAGTTCCTTTCCAAGGGGACTCGATCTTGAGATGCCCTTGTTGCCTCAGTCGCAGGACCAGGTCTCCTTTGTCAAAGGATCTGGGGTGTAGCGTTCTGCTGTGGTAGTTGCAGAGGCTCTGCTGGTAGATCGTTGATCTCTCCGCTGCTATCTCATGTGCCTCGTCAAGGAGGTCGATGTCGAGTGCGAGAGTTGACTCCTTCTCGCTGTATGCAACCACCCGTGGTGCTTTGTAGCGTACTTCTGCGGGTAGCACCGCTTCAGCACCGTGCACCATGAAGAAAGGAGTGTATTCCGTGGCGCTGTTTGGAGTTGTGCGTAGGCTCCAAAGTATGGATTGCAGCTCGTCTGGCTAGCATCCAGTGGCTTGTTCGAGTGGCCGGACGAGTCGTTTTTGATTCCACCACAGACGAGGCCGTTGGCCTTTTCGACTTGACTGTTGGTCTACGGGTGAGCCACCGAGGCGTAGCTTATGTTGATTCTCAGGTTTTCGCAGAATTCCTGGAACTCCTTAGAGGTGAAGTTCGTCCCATTGTCCGTGATGATGCTATGTGGCACTCCAAAACGGTAGACAATGGACTCGAAGAACTTGATAGCGCTGGCTCTTGATTGATTCATCACCGGCATGGCCTCGATCCACTTGGTGAATTTGTCGACCGCGACTAAGAGGTAGACATAACCTCCTCGCGAGGACTTTGGGAGCTTGCCGACCATGTTGAGTCCCCATTGTGTGAAGGGCCAAGCCAGTGGTATTGGCCTGAGTTCTGCGCCAGGTGCATGAGGTTTGTCCGCGAATCGCTGGCAAGCGTTGCAGCGCTGGACGATGTCTTTGGCATCGCGCATGGCCGTGGGCCAGTAGAATCCAGCTCGTAGAGTTTTTGCAACGAGGCTGCGACTGCCAGCATGATGCCCGTAGGTGCCTTCATGTATGTCGAGGAGGACGGCCCTTCCGTCCCTATTGGAGACGCACCGTTGAAGTACCCCTGTAATGATGCGCTTGTACAGTTCACCGTTGATGAGGGTGAATGCCTTGGATCATCGCGCGATGTGTCACGCATCAGTTGGGTCATCTGGCAGCCTCTTGCTAAGTAGATATGTGATGTACGGCTGTGTCCAAGATGGCTCGATCATCATGAACTCCATTGGGTCTTCGAGTCCCGTACTAAGCTCCATGTCATCGAGTGCCATTGGCTTGTTGAGTGGCGTAGCCCTCGAGTCCGTTGACGTGCTTGCTTTCTTCTCTGGAGCCTTGGGCTTGATGGAGTGTTCGCAGATGCGCTCGAGGAATACCCCAGTTGGTATGGGGGCACAGGTGGAGCCGATGTTGGCAAGTCTATCCGCCTCTTTGTTGCTTTCACGGCCTACATGCCACAGCTCGCAGCCGTTGAAGTCTCCCTCGAGTGTGTCGTAGAGGTCGCGATAGGCGATCATGTTGTCGCTAAGTGCGTCGCACTCATGCATTGTTTGGTTGACCACCAGCTTGGAATCGCCGGAGATGATGAGCCTCTTCGCGCCGCAGGCTTTTGCCATTCGCATTTCATGGATTAAGGCTTCGTACTCGGCTTCATTATTGGAGGTTGTGAACTACATTCACAAGACATATTTCATCTTGTCTCCATGGGGCGATGTCAGTATGACACCTGCGCCAGCTCTGTCCTTTTGCTTGGATCTGTCGAAGTGCATTGTCCACAGATAGGACATATCTGGTTTGTCAGGGAGTTGGTTCTCCATCCAGTGCACGAGGAAGTCCAGGAGAACTTGCGACTTGATCGCGTCGCGCTTCTCGTATGTGATGTCGCGTGGCGACAACTCTATGTCCTAGAGCGCGACTCGCCCACTGGCGTCAGGATTATTGAGTATATGCCCGAGCGGGGCGTCGTTTACCACCACGATTGAGTGCTCCTAGAAATAGTGACGCAGTCGTCTGGCTGTCATGAAGACGCTGTACGCCAACTTCTGGTAGTGAGGGTACCGCTGTATACTGGGTGCTGGACCCCGTGGACTTTATTTTCTTCGGCTCGTTCCACCACGAGCACTGTGCTGACCACCTGGTTGGTGGCCGCGATGTAGAGCAGCAGTGGTTCCTTTTCGCGAGGCGTCACCAATACTGGTGAGGTGGATAGTAGACGCTTCAGGTCTTCGAATGCTTCTTGTGCCTCGTATGTCCACTCAAACTTGTTAGCTTTGCGGAGGAGTTGGTAGAAAGGCAGTGCCTTTTCGCCCATTCGACAGATGAATCGACTGAGCGCCGCAATTCGTTCAGCTAGCTGCTGGACGCCTTTTACATTTTTCGGCTTCTCCATGGCTAGTATGGCCTTTATTTTATTCGGTTTTGCTTCGATCCCTCTCGTAGAGATGAGATATTCGAGTAATTTCCCAGATGGTACGCTGAAGGCGCATTTTTCCGGATTGAGCTTGATCCGATAGCGGTCGAGGTTAGCGAAGGTCTCGCGGAGATCGTCGATTAATGTGGCCTCCTCCTTGGTTTTGATGACGATGTCATCAACGTAGACTTGGATATTGCGACCAAGTTGGTTCTTGGGGCAAGCCTGCAAGCACCGCTGATAGGTGGCTCTGTGTTTTTTTAGCCCGAGAGGCATTGTGTTGTAGCAGAACACGCCCAAGGGCGTTGTAAACGTCGTTTTCTCCTGGTCTTCCTCCTTCATTCGAATCTGATTGTAGCCTGAGTAGGCGTCGAGGAAGTAGAGGAACTCGCATCCCATAGTGGAGTCGATTATTTGATCAATCCGTGGCAACAGGAAGTGATCCTTTGGCTAGTTCTTATTCAAAGAGGTGAAGTCCACGCACATCCGCAGGATATCCGTGTCTTTTTTAGGCACAAGCATTGTGTTAGCGAGCCAGGTGCTTTCCTTGATCTCGTGTATGAAGTTTGCGTCGAAGAGTCTGTTGATCTCCATACCGACTGCTTTTTGCTCTTGGTTCAGACAGTCGCCGTATTGTCTTCTTAACTGGCCTTGCGTCTGGATTCACGTTGAGTGAGTTCTTGGCGAATTCCTTGGGAACTCCTGGCATGTCTGCTGGACACCAGGCAAAGATTTCCCAGTGCTCACGGAGGATTTCGACGAGCGAGTTCCTATGCAGAACTCAAGTTGTTGGAGATGAGGGTCATCTTGGTTTGGTCCGTTGTATGGACCTGGACTTTCTTTGTGTGCACCGATGAGTCGAAGGACAGGTCGGGTGAACTTGGCCGACTCAGGGGAGACAAATTGTTGTTTGTCGACTCCTTCAGTTTTGCGAGTTCCTCTTGCATGCCAAAGGACTAGGAGATTCTGTTGAATTCCCTATCGCAGCTATCGGACCTCTCGAAGTTTCCGTTGATCGTGATGATGTCGTTTGGTCTTGGCATATTCATCTGCAGATAGGCGTAATGTGGCACTTCCATGAGCCTCGTGAACACGACACGTCTGAGGATGCAGTGGTACTGTGAGGGCCAGTCGATGACTTCAAAGTCGATGCGCTCTCGCCGAAAATTTTGCGACGTGCCAAAGATGACGTCGAGGTTGATTTTTCCCAGGGGTATACGCCCTTTCCTAGGATGATGCCGTGGAACATCATGTATGACACTTCCAGGCACGTTAGCAGGATACACATTTCTCGCAAGGTACTTGCAAACATGAGATTAATGCCGCTTCCTCCGTCCATGAAGATGCGACTCATATCAAAGCCCCCGAGTTGCGCCTCGAGTACGAGGGGACAGTGGCCTGGACGAGGAACTTGGCGCGGGTGGTCGCGCTTGTCGAAAGTGATGCAGGACTCACTTCCACTGAGGTTCTCAGTGGTGGAAGGTGGAGAGTTTATCGCCAAATTGACTTGGCGAGTGATTGCCTTCTGCATGCGATTGGAGGGGCACCCTTTTTGGATCATCCCCATGTTGCCCACAGCTCGTGGGTACGGTTCTCCTCCATGCTGCTAGACTGGCGCAGCCGCAGGTGGTGGAGGTCCGGGTGGTGGGGGGAGCTCCATGTGCCACAGCGCTTGGGGCGGCTCCGTAGCCTCGATTGATCGCGTCGCGATTCATCTGTGCCAGGCCTTCGCGGAGCTTGAGGAACTTGCGGCAGTCCTTTAGGAGATGGCTAGATTTTTTCTTTCCATCGTGCTTATCGATATAGAAGTGCATGTTGCATGGCCCGGACAATTTGTCCTGGATGGAGGTTGTAGGTGCCTCTTCGCGAGTGCGGCAATGCCACACTTGCGTGGTTTTCCCAGCGTCCCGGTATCCTCTGCTATGATATCCGTTGTTGCGGTTGTCGTCGCGTTTGTCAGTGTACCCAGCTGCGACCATGTTGACCTTGTTGCGGTCCTCATAAAAGTGCATTCGACGTTTCCCTCAGCGGTCGCGCCTGCGCCCAAGGTCATCATTGTCGTCGGAGTAGGTGCGGTTTTTCACCGAGTCTTCTCTATTCGCCCACCGATTCGCGATTTCCATCAGGTGGTCGATCGTTTTAGTCTCCGAGCAGCCCAACTCCTCCTTGAGCTCTATACGGCGAACGTCGCCGTTGAATGTGTCGATTGCACGATCCTACGAGATGTTCTCTACGGAGTTCTTGATGATGAACCACCTCTAGCGCAGCGACTCGCTAGACCTTTGGTGGCAGCCTCTTAGTTCTTCGATTGACGCGGGCCTTTTGTAAGTGCCCTTGAAGTTGCGCACAAAGCTGTAGACCATCTCTTCCCAAGTGCGAATGGATCCACGCGGGAGGTTGTTGAGCCATGCACGCGCGACGCCCTGCAGCTGCAGCTGCAGGCATTGCATGGCCGTGCTTCGACTTCCACCGTGCAGCCTGACGGAGGAGATGTGATCCTCCAGCCAAATCTTCGGGTCCTATAGGCCATCAAATTTTGGGTTCTCCAAGGGGAGTTTGAACCCTTTGGGCATTCGCTTTTGCCTGATGGCTCTGCTGAACCATCTGGCGCCGCAGAGCTCCACCTCGTCGTCTTCCGAGTCTGTCGAACGAGCGCGTATTGCCCGCATTTTGTCGACCTTGCGCTGCGTGATGTCGCTGCGCACGTCGTAATTTTGGTCATGCCGTTGTGAGCGGCGACGTCAAGACAGGTCATGACTATCGTTGCTGGAGGAGTATGAGTAATAGTACTTGTCTAGAGTTTTGCCTTTCTTTGGCTCCGGTGTCGGCTCCTTATCGAGGGCATCCTCAATTAGCCTAAGGCCCGCGATCATAGATCGGTGCATGGCAGCTCACGGATCTCCAGCCGATGGCTGGTTATTGAGGAGGTACATGGTGGTCGCCGTCACCGCATCTTGCGACGTCTTCGATAGCACGTTTCCTCGCGTATCCACTGTCATAGAGCTAAAGTCGAGGACTTTCGCGGCTTCTACACGCTCTTGCTCGGTGAGGTGGGCCAGTCGAGATCGTCTTTTGTTGACTAGGTACTTGTTGCCCTTGGAGGAGGATCCTCCGTGGGAGGAGAGCCCAGCTTGCCAAAGGCTCGACTTGTCCGCCGATTTTCTATGCACCTCGACTTATGCGATTACTTGCTGTTGGCGCTTGAATTCTTCCTTTAGCAGCCAATGGTAGCCCATCAGCATGTCCTGCGAGGTGTTGGGGGGTAGAGGATTGCCCCATAGAGCTTCTCGACAGCGGGCCCACTCGTTGTCGTTGAGCTTGATCAGCATGCGCTCCCCGGTGTTCTCATTTGCCATGAGCGACGGTTCTCCTCCCGTCCCATTATTGGTGGGCGCGCCATTGGTGGGGCTGCCGTTGGTAGGGCCACCATTGGTAGGGCGTGGTGGTGCCGGCGTTTTCGTGATTGACGATGGTGTCGCCCGCGTTGATGACGGCGCACATGAAGTGATTGGGGAAGCTGTTGCTCCCACAACTTTCAGATCTGGAGCCAAAGGCTCCATCTTCTGTGGCTAGGTCACCTAGATTGGATTCGCGATTCTTGTCGCTGTCCGTGCTCCCAGTTGTTGCCGAGGCGTTGATCTCACTGAGGGTGCCGATTGGTGGCAGGAACCACGATATTGGACCAATCACGGGTGCCGTGGGCTTGTCAGGCATGCGAAGCGTACCCAGTTGACCAACCTAGAAGCGAAAGCTCCCGATCACCAGGCTGATTCCATCGCACACGGACTTGAAAGTCGGGCGAGTGGCCGGTGTGTGGATGGTGAAGTCGAAAGCACCGAAGAGCTGGCGAATCTCCGCTATTGCAGAGTTGTAGATCGCGGTTGATGGGCCAAAGAAGCCGTGACATCAGCACTCCCAATTCCCACAGACGGCGCCAATTGACGAGGGTTTAACTCGCCAATGCCCATTGTTATAGACATGGGTTTTGGAGAAGGAGGGAGCACTGGAGGCATCAATCGGCTAGCAAACAAGCACACAGGGACGCAAGGTTTACCCATGTTCAGGCCTAGTAAAGGTCCCACCTCCTGCTTGTCTACTCTTGGAATTATCGAAGGAATCAAAGATTACAGGGGTGCGCAGATGCACTCTGGCGATGGTTGTGGAAACTAGGGTTGTGATTGTCCTCCTCGCCGCCCCCTAGCCTTTATATAAATAGGCTAGGTCTCGGGTAGCAGGTCGCGTCGGTTACAGATTAGGGTTCGTCCCTTTGAACTTTCTATCTTAAGCTTCTTCTTGCGTTGCAAGCAATCAGACAGTCCGTGGGTCACCCGAATTCTGCATTGGGCCTTGACAACGCCGTGGGCTTCTGCCGTATCTGGACCGTATATACCAAACTCGAGTACCTGTTAGGTATACCCATGTCACACATGTTTCTCATTTTTTTGTTCTTAGCACTATATAGTGTACGAATAATTTTGAATATTGATCGTTGGATCAAGACACGAATCTCAACATTGTCAGACATTCGATCTTCATTATTTCCATTTTAGCATCGAGAAGATACTATCGATAGTCTTTCTTTTCTTATCTTACCACTACTAGTAAAAGGCACGTGCCACACACGTATATACTGTATGAATTGTGATTTAACAAACATTAAGTTTTTATTAACCAATAGTCTTGCTAGAGAAAAAATGGATACATTAAGTTTATTAATAATATATCTACACATATTGAGAATACAACCTACTGTGCTATGAAAATTTGGGGGTAATGACATGATGGTTCTAGAACATGGTGGTGTTTGCTCTAGGTACTATTCAACACGAATCCAGCTGCTCTAGGTACTATATAGAATTATAATTGGTAAAGCACAATAATTATAAATTTGATCAACATCTATAAGGTATGGGAGTATATTTGGTCCTTGTACTTTGTATCATCATATAGAAGTCAAAGATTATTAGCTACCTAACAAATGAAAATTTTGAACATGGTCTAGAGAAACAAGGGAGAAGATTCTAGTATGATGGAGAAGTGTGTTTTAAGGTTTTCGCATATCATTAATTCATTATGTCGAAGACTATATCAATAGAATCAATGGTTCAGAGAAGATGGATTCGTGTTGAATAGTACCTAGAGCAAACTCCACCATGCATGTTCTAGAACCATCATTTCACCACCCCCAAAATTTCATAGCACAGTAGGTTGTATTCTCTCTACTACTATAGTGGAGTTGTTTTGAATTGGATCCATAGCACCAATCCTGACCGTTGGACTATTAGATCCAATGGTTCAGGGCAACTGGATTCATGTTGAATAGTACATACATAGAGCAAACTCCACCATGTTCTAGAACCATCATGTCACCACCCCCAAAATGCATAAATTAAGTCTATTAATAATAACTATCTACACATATTGATAATACAACCTACTGTGCTATAAAATTTTGGGGGTGGTGACATGATGGTTCTAGAACATGATGGAGTTTGCTCTATGTACGTACTATTCAACATGAATCGAGCTACTCTGAACCATTGGATCTAACAGCCCAATGGTCAGGATTGGTGTTATGGATCCAATTCAAATTAAAACTGCTCCATTATAGTAGTAGAGATATGATGTCAATAAGGTTATGACCTTGGTTGTTCGGGTCAAAGAAAGGAATATAAATACACCGTAGGCCAATACACATTGTGAAGAAGCCAGAGCATTTTTTTGTATTCAAAGGTGTCAAAACACATGTTTCTCATTTTTTTTCTTAGCACTATATAGTGTACAAATAACTTTGAATATTGACCGTTGGATCAAGATGCGAATCCCAACATTTTCATATGTTGGATCTTCATTTCCATTTTAGCATCAAGAAGATACTATTTATAGTCTTTCTTTTCTTATCTTACCACTATTTCTTCATATAGTGTTCGAACAACTTTGAATATTGACCGCTGATTCATGACCCGCGAATCCCAACATTCCTTCTAGTTATTGGATCCTCTAATCCATTCCATCATCTAGAAATACTATTGATAGTCTTTGTTATCTTATCTTACCAATATATAATGTACGAATAACTTTGAGTATTGACCGTTGGATCAAGACTCGCGAATCCCAACAATGCTAGTCGTTGGATCTTCTTTTTTCCATTCTACCGGGTGGTGGTACTTTTCTTTCCTACTATAATGGAGCAGTTTTGAATTGGATCCATACACCAATCCTGAACGTTGGGTTGTTAGATCCAATGGCTAAGAGCAACTGGATTCGTGTTGAATACACCTAGAGCAAACTCCAACATGTTCTAGAACCATCATTTCACCACCCTAAAAAATTCATAGCATAGTAGGATGTATTCTCAATATGGGTAGATAGTTATTACTAATAGACTTAATGTATGCATTTTTTTCTCTAATAGTAGTATTGCGAATGACGATCTACTGAATATCCTTCCCCCTGGATGTTTGTGAAGGAAGTGAAAATTTCGAAACCGGGAAAGTTTGAATTGCTACTCTATTGTAAGGACCAAAATAGTTCCCACCAACATAGCTAACGAGCATGCCATACAAAGACACGGAGTCGCCAACACAAGGCAGGTTGTCAGTCGATGTGCGTGCGCAGCGCCATGCTATGGACGATGGAGAGATCAGCAAGCTGGGGTGTGGGGGTGGTGATGGGGCCATGGGGGAGTAAAAGGAGAGAGAAAACACATTTTGTTTTGCGTGCATATATATTATGGTCCTGAAGTTTACTCTACTCACTTTACCCTATACCTCGTGTCAGGAACCCATCCCAGCTTTGCTCTGACATCGCACCGCCTTCAAATCCTCCTCTTCGCAGCTCTCTTGATGCCTCCTCCGTGCTCATAGTCTCTTCTTGCTCATTATTTTGTTAATAGAAAAAAGGAAATAAATTCTTCTAACTTGCTTTTCAGAAAATAAATTCATGTCACTTGGAAAATTTAAATTGATTATTTTTTGTTTTTAATATCTTTGATTGTTCTCAAAAGATGGCCAAATTTGTAGGCATGCAAATTCTTGGATATGGGATCATGAGCATAAAGTCTGATGTAGAGGTATGGCCTTGACCTTGTGGTCGTTCGCCCTGAAATCCAAGATTTTTTCATACTTGTTGACAACTATTCTTAAATTCATTGAATGTTCACCACTTACTTTTAGGTTAGCATTTTACACGGTCGGTGGGAGTACATTCTACATAAAGGACCTAAAAAGGGAAATTATGTCGAGGTCCACGCATTTAGCATAAAGGACCCAAAAATTGAAAAAAGAAAACAGTCAGGTTCAGCTCCTTCTCAAGAGAGTAGCTAATCGAGCCACACTCTTCATACTACTTCATCTTCGATTGTTTTCAAAATATGGCCAAATTTGTCAGCATGCAAATTCTTGGATATGGGATCATCATCATAAAGTCTGATGTAGACATATGGCCTTGACCTTGTGGTCGTTCGCCTTGAAATGCAAGATTTTTTCATACTCGTTGACAACTATGCTTAAATTCATTGAAATTTCACAACTTAGTTTTAGGTTAGCATTTTACATGTTTGGTGGGAGTACATTCTACATCAAGGACCTAAAAAATGGAAAATTACATCAAGGTCCACACATTTAGCACAAATGACCCTATAATTGAGCAAAGCAAATAGTCAGGTTTGGCTCCTTCTCGAGAGTGTAGCTGATCGAGCCACACTCTTCATAATACTTCATCTTTGATTATTTTCAAGATATGGCCTTGACCTTTTGGTCGTTCATCTTGAAATACAAGAATGGTTCATACTCGTTGACAACTAAGCTTAAATTCGTTAAAATTTCACCTCTTACTTTTAGGTTAGAACTTTTACACGGACGATCGGAGTACATTTTACATCACGCGCCTCAAAAAAGCAAAAATTACATCGAGGTCCATACATTTAGCATAAAGGACCCTAAAAGGAAAAAAAATTGGTTTGGCTCCTTCTCGAGAGATCAACTGATCTGAGCCAAACTCTTGATACTACTTCATCTTCGATTGTTTTCAAAACATGGCCAGATCTATTGCCATGCAAATTCTCTAACATGGGATCATCATCATCATCATCATATAAAGTATGATGTTGATATGGCCTTGACCTTGGTCGTTCGGCTTGAAATCCAAGAATGTTCATACTCGTTGATAAGTAAGCTTAAAATTGTCTAAATTTCACCACTTACACTTTTACACCTAAAAGGGAGAAATTACATCAAGGTCCATACATTAAGCACAAAGGACCCTAAAATTAAGCAAGGAAAATAGTCAGGTTCCACTCCTCGAGAGAGAGTAGCTGATCGAGCCATACTCCTCTTCATACTACTCCATCTTCGATTGTGTTTAAAATATGGCCAAATTTGTCATCATGCAAATTCTTGGATATGGGATCATTAGCATAAAGTATGATGTAGATATGGCCTTGACCTTGGTGGTTCGTCTTGAAATACAAGAATGCTTCATACTCATTGACAACTAAGCTTAAATTCGTTTAAATTTCACCACAAAACTTTTTGTTTAGAACTTTACATGGTTGATCGAAGTACATTTGACATCACGGACCTCAAAAAAGCAAAAATTACATCGAGGTCCATATACATTTAGCATAAAGGACCCTAAAAGAAAAAAATCTGGTTTGGCTCATTCTCGAGAGATCAGCTAATCTGAGCTAAACTCTTAATACTACTTCCTCTTCGATTGTTTTCAAAACATGGCCAAATCTGTTGCCATGCAAATTCTCTAACATGGGATCATCAGCACAAAGTATAATGTTGATATGGCCTTAACCTTGGTCATTCGGCTTGAAATCCAAGAATGCTCATAATCATTGACAAGTAAGCTTAAAATCTTCTAAATTTCACCACTTACACTTTTAGACCTAACAAAAGGGGGAAATTACATCGAGGTCCATACATTTAGCACAAAGGACCCTATAATTAAGCAAGGAAAATAATCGGGTTCAGCTCCGTCTCTAGAGAGTAGCTGATCGAGCCATACTCTTCATACTACTTCATCTTCGATTGTTCTCAAAATATTGCCAAATTTTTTGGCATGCAAATTCTTGGATATAGGATCATCAGCATAAAGTATGATGTAGATATGGCCTTGACCTTGGTCGTTCGTCTTGAAATACAAGAATGGTTAATACTCGTTAACAACTAAGCTTAAATTCATTTAAATTTCACTACTTACTTTTAGGTTAGAACTTTACACGGTCGATCGGAGTACATTTTACATCAGGGACCTCAAAAAAGTAAAAATTACATCGAGGTCCATATACATTTAGCATAAAGGACTGTAAAAGAAAAAAATCTAGTTCGGCTCATTCTCGAGAGATCACCTGATCTGAGCCAAACTCTTAATACTACTTCCTCTTTGATTGTTTTCAAAACATGGCCAGATATGTTGCCATGCAAATTCTCTAACATGGGATCATCAGCATAAAGTATGATGTTGATATGGCCTTAACCTTGGTCGTTCGTCTTGAAATCCAAGAATGTTCATACTCGTTGACAACTAATCTTAAATTCATTTAAATTTCACCATTTACTTTTAGGTTAACATTTTACACGGACGGTGGGAATACATTTTACATCAAGGACCTAAAAAGGGAAAATTATTACATCGAGGTACATACATTTAGCACAAAGGACCCTAAAACAAAAACTTTCTAGTTTGGCTCCTTCTCGAGAGATCAGCTGATCTGAGTGAAACTCTTCACACTACTTCTTCTTCGATTGTTTCAAAATATGGCTAAATCTGTTGCCATGCAAATTCACTGATATGGGGTCATCAACATAAAGTATGATCTTCATATGGCCTTGACCTTGGTCGTTCGGCTTGAAATCCAAGAATGTTCATACTCATTGACAAGTAAGATTAAATTCGTTTAAATTTCACCACTTACACTTTTTGGTTAGAATTTTAAACGGATGGTGGGAGTACTACATTTTACACCAAGGACATAAAAAGAGGAAAATTACATCGAGGTCCATATGTTTAGCACAAAGGACCCTAAAACCAAGAAGGGAAAAAGTTGGGTACAACTCCTTCTCGAGAGAGCAGCTCATCGAGCCATACTCTTCATACTAGTTTTGACTAAGGTATATGTCCCGAGGGAGCGACATTCTTCAATTAATTAACACGGTAAGTGGATCTATACACATGTTACACCAAGGACCTCAAAAAAATGAAAAATACATCCAAGTACATACATTTAGCACAAAGGACCCTAAAGTTAAATACTTGAAAATTCTGGTAACATGGTCTATAGAAATGAGGGCGAAGATTCTAGAATGATGGAGAAGTGCGTTTTGAGGTTTGTGCATATAGAATTTCATTGTGATGAAAACTATCAGTAGAATCTTCTGGATGCTAGAATGGAAAAGAAGATCCAATAGGCGGAAATGTTGGGATTCGTGAGTCTTTATCCAACAATTAATATTCAAAGTTTTTTGTACACAATATAGTATTAAGATAGTGGTAATGGTAAGACTAGTATACTTTCTTAACAAAATAAAATAGCGCACTGCTCACTTTCAACATATCTTGTTGAATAAGATGCACCAATCTACTAGATGCGGGAACTGTATCATAAACTATATATGATGTCAATGTGGTCATGACCTTGGCTGTTGGGGTCAAAACCAGGAATGTTCATATACCATAGGCCAATACGTATTGTGAAGAAGCTAGAGCATTTTTTTGTATTCAAAGGTGTCAAAACACATGTTTCTCATTTTTTCTTAGCATTGTATACTGTACGAATAACTTTGAATATTGACCGTTGGATCAAGACTCGAATCCCAACATTGTCAGACGTTGGATCTTCATTTCCATTTTAGCATCGAGAAGATACTATTGATAGTCTTTCTTTTCTTATCTTACCACTATTATATATAGTGTGCGGACAAAAGTATGAAAAATAATTTATGCAAATTTCTTAAAATTATATGTCTGTATTTTTTTAATAAATATATGCATGTATTTGAACTATTAATGACTCACAAAATGTTTTTATTGTCTAGTGTCTAAAAATAAACATAGTTGAAAACTGGGGCGTAAGTGTGAGATGTTTTCTTTTCTACGTTGATTTGGATCACTTTTGTCCATCGGATCAATATTGGGTGGTAGATATAGGGGGCATGTTGATCCGAGTCCCCTAGCAGTGGGCACATGGATTAGTAGTTGAACAATTTCAGAAAACACTTAAAATCTAAAATATAAACATTAGCAGCAAAGACAATTTACAGCCAAAATACACCCTTCCTAGTGCCAAAAGGGACCCTGCCTCCGACTACTACTACATTAGCTAGTAAACGAGTGGTAGTTTTCTACAACTAAATTAACTAGTAATACATCATTACCATCGCATTAGGATCACTTAGCCGAAGATTAAGATCAATTCATCCTGTCGATGCAAACGCAGAAAGACAACACGTTGATCGTGCCGTACTAGGATCACTTAGTCGTCCATAACCGTGGACACGGCTTTCAGAAAGATTTACCCTGCAGGGGTGCACAAATAGCAACACACACACGATCAACCTCGGAAAAACCAAATCAAAACCCAACGAGGCTTTCACGACAAAGCAATCACAGGATTCATAAAATATTTCAGGGGGCCACCCCACTAACCTACCCGCAACGAAGTTGGCCGGCTCCGAGACGGACCCAGAGTTTGTGACAATGGTTGTAAACGACTGGGAACCCGAAAGTGTGACTGGGCTTGTCGATACCGCGAAAACATTCCATGTTCCAAAACAGTATAGGTGCTTCACGTACAATCGTAAATAAAGCAGTAAAGCATGGCATAAGTACAGGATAGTAATAAAGCCCCAAACTACTTTGTGGCCCCAAGAAATAAGAAATGAATCAAGCTCTAGCTAAGGGGTATTCATAGAGTCTCCCGTATGTGGATAGTGTGAATAGTCAAGGAACAGGTATCAAGTACTCGGGGTCCTACGGGACACAAGTGAGCGTGGAAGAACCAAATAACATCTATTGCCCACCGATGCCTCTGCATTAGTTATATCTATTCCCAGCATTTTAATATCAAGTTGTAATTAAAGTCATGATCATCTCCACCATTAAGCGTCTCCACCATTAATCATGTACCAACTTGCCGTCAACGATGGAACGACAACGATGCGAAGCCACACATAAGCAAGCAACTATGACTCGCAAGGCCGACTATCTATCAAACAATAGGCAATAGGATGTGTCCATGACAGTATAGAGGCTGCAAGGAGTATAAATGGTGCACGGAAACTAAAGCATCGCAACACCGATAGCAATAGATCAACAGGAGGAAATAAAGACTATAAAAGCAAAATAGGTAGAAAGGGGGAGATGCTCGCCTAGGAAGCATAGCCGGAGATACATATCCGAAGGACTTGTCAGTACTCGCATCCACTCAACGGCCTAATCCGCGAAGAACCAAAACACTAAAAGAAACACCGGGTGCACTATTTAATAATACGTCAGAAGAATCGGCATGTTTATGATATGATGCATGGTATGTCAAAGATATGATGCAACTAGGTAGTATTAAGCGGAACCATGATCCCGACAATTAATTAGGAGGTTCTTGTTGTTTAGATACCCGCATTTTAAATGTTGTCTTAGCAAGGCAAAACATGGCATCGGTTTGCTACACAAATTTAAATGGAGACAATATAAGACTAGTATAACCCGCATATAGTCTCCATATTTAATTTAGGTGAATCGGCATAATGTCCCCAAACCACACAATATGCATGCGAGTATGAATAATTCATATGCAACAAGTATATATGTCATATTATAAAAATAGGGATCTCGGATAGGGTTCACACATTGGTTATCAGCGATCTTGGTGCTTGAAGGGGTTCGGGTTCGGTCTTGGCGGGATCGGTCTTCGGACGCCGGAATTGGCTTCGGACCCCGGGAACGGCCTTGGTCTCCATGTGGGCGAACTTGGCGTCCGAGATCGGTCTTCAAGTTCCGTGATGAAGATCTTGGTGTTCCAACAGGTTTGTTTTCATCTTTGGGTTTCGGAACGGAGATCTTGTTGGCATTCTTCATGTATTCCAGAGCAACACCAACACAACCCTCGACTACTACTCACCAACACAACACAACTAATCCTCCCTACTAGTGTATCTTGTCAACATCCTCACAGGCATATGAAGGAATTGGGCAGACGCACGTGGGCACCTGCTGCAATACTGCAGGGAAACGGTGCAGCCATGGGGCTTCATCGCAACATGTCGAACATGTAGCTTGGCAGGCAAGAGCCGGAGGAGCAGCCCAACCTCGGTCTTGGAGGCAGCAACATAGGCCGCTCGCGTCGAGGACGTTAAGGTCCAGAACAGGGAGATCTGGCGGGGACTCTGGCGGTTGGTGTCGGTGTAGGAGACGGCGAGGCGCGCGTCTGGCAGCGAAGAGGAAGGCAAGGCCGACGGCTCGGGGAGGCGGCATCACGACGCTATTGTGGAAGACGATCGACGGCGACTTGGAAGATGGAGGCGTTGCGGGGCTCAGCAGGCTGGAAACAGAGAGGGGCGCGCTTCCAGAGGGGGCCGGCGAGGCGGTCGACGACCTGGGAGGAGCGGAGGCTGGCCGGGCGAGGACTGGCGAGGAGGGAGGCGAGGCGACGGGCGATGCGCGCAGAGGCGGCCGGACTTGGTGCAGCGGCGGGGCTCCTGTGAGGCACCGACGAGGCAGCTCGGGGCGCTGGGGACGAAGACGTGCGCAGCGGCTCTACGGCGGGGATGTGGGGCACGCTTGGTCGCTGACGGAGGGCTTGTCGGGGACGGTCTTGGCCGCTTGTGTGGCTGCTAGCGGCCGGAAGCAGAGGATCCCACGCACTGGGGAGGCGGCCAGGGCGGTCGAGGTCGCGGATCAAGGAAGGCTTGGCGGCAGCCTCGGGGTTGTAGAGGGCCAGGTGCGGCGGCGGACGGGGAACAGCAAGTGGGGAGGAGAAGGGCGGTGGCAGCTCGGCTCTACGAGGCGAAGAGGAGCGAGGCAGGGGAAGAACGCGACAAGGGGGCGCGGTCGTGATGAAGACGAGAGGAGGGGATCGAGGAAGGTAGGGGTTGCGTGGAGGGAATGCGATCAGAACGTGTCCGCGTACCGCGCGCTTCGTGTGTGAGTCGCGTGGTGTACGAGATGGCGGGATGGTGCGGTGGGGTTAGGTGGTTGGGTCGATATCTTGCTGCGATCTTTGCCTTTGAGTGGTGGCTGGTTAGCTCTTGCGTGTCTTGAGGCGTCTTGAGCCTGAGGAAGGGTGGCAGCGGCTGGGTAGCTAGGTAGGTGGGGTGGCGGTGGTAGGAGGCTGGGTGGTTTGGTCTAGGGTTAGGGTTTGGAGGTAGCCGGCTGGGCTTTTGGGCCTGGCTGGCTGCCTCCCTAATTAAAATAATTTATTTTTATTAATTATTGTTCTGCTTTATTTGGAAAACCTTTTGTAAATAATTTTTGGACAAAACAAAATATCCGGACGACCACGGTTTTACCTTTGAAATAAAGAGGGAGACAAATAGAAAACAAAGATAGACTTTTCGAAAATAGTTTTAGGCAAAAATATGCATGATGACATGACGATGCTCAAATGCAATGTGGCATGATGACATGAGCATGTGGTCATGATGATGCACAAAACATAAACACCAAGTGATTTTCTAGTAGTGGTTTTACCGGGGTGCTACACCAATCAACAGTGACAGGCCTACACTGAGGCCATTATATGTAGAATCTGACCACAAAAGAATAGAATAGTAAAAGGCCAGAACAGTGAAAGTCCAGAACACTGAAAGGCCAAAATAGTGAAAGGCCAGAACAATAAAAGGCCATAACAGTGAAAGGCCAGAACAGTAAAAGGCCAGAACAGTGAAAGGCCAGAATAGTGAAAGGCTAGAACAGTGAAAGGCCAGAATAGTAACGGGCCGGAAATAGTAACAAGGCCAGAATTGTAGGAGCCTAGAACTTTAGCAAGCCAGAACCTTCGCAGCCCATTTATGGGACTGAATAGTAGAAGGCTGGAATAGTGAATGTCTAGAACAGTAAAGGGCCATAACTGTAGAGGGCCATAAGGGCCCACATGGGTGCGAGCAAAGTGACGGGCCGATAGAAGGCCTTAATAGTAATGGATAGACTTGGCCCAGGCTGAGAATGGGCCACACAGTATTGGACCAAGGTGGGCCTTCTGTAGAATGATACAGTGTCGGGCCTGAAAGTTCACGGGCCGCAGATGTCTGCACTAGTTGGCCCATTTCAGACAATGCATGACGAAACAGTAACGGGCTATCTTCTTATTGGGCTCCCCTAATGGGTCGGCCTAGTTAGTATTTAGCAGGCCTTTGCTAGGCCTAGCTTCTTCCATGGTTTCTATGACCATTAACAGCGGTAACTGGCTGCTAACGGCGGCTGGCATGTGGCAGTTTGCATGATGTTAGCAGTCAACGCGGCTGGTGAACAGATCTACGATGGAACAAGTTTTCGTGGCTGAAGGTTGCGATCAGACGCGGTCAGGAAAAAAACCGTGGAATATTCTTTTCTGACCAGGCTTTTACCATGAAGGGCATCCGTCGTAGAAGACTTTTTAGCCACAAAACACAGGCCTTCAACCACGAAAATCATCCATTGTAAAAGCCAACTTTTCTTGTAGTGTCATCCTTGTCGTTTGATTTTATGACTCATAGCCGAATTTTTATTCGACTTATGTCTTGCTTTTACAGAACTAGTGAAACAATGCTGCAAAATGATTGAAGAGGCCGAGAATTTCAAAACCCTGGAGGTGGAAAATGTAGACTTAAGGAAAGAGCTGCATAAGCTTAAGGAAGATCATGAGAGCAGTATTAACAGCATTCTTGAATCATCCAACATGGCTATCCAAGATAAGAAAATCGCGGATCTAAAAGACAATCTTGACAGGGAGAAAGACACCACCCAAGCCCTCTGGGATGAGCTCCAAAGTCTTCGAGCGGAGAAATCCAAAGTTGATGGTGCCATCTTTGGTAGTTTTTCCTGTCTCTGACCTTTCGTTTTTTCCGACTCTAGGAGTTCGGATATGTTATCTGACTTTCCTTTACATATGAAGGTCCTTTGACTATGCTGGATTCTTCCCCTTCCGAATCTCGCACCAACCGGCTTAATTTAGTCGGAGATCTGCTTCATGATTACTACCAGTCACTAGAGGACATTGGTAAAGCCTTAAGGGTTTCTGACATGAACAGAATGTCTACCTTTTAGGTGCGGGACAAGGAAAAGAAGATGCCTCAGCTCATCCAAGATTGGAACATGTCTTATGTGCGAACCGCCGCACAGAATGCCCTAACCATGGTTATGAGCCACCATGGAAGCATGGAAATATGGCAAATAACCAAGGGTTATTCAACTGTT
Organism: Avena insularis; assembly: GCA_023614405.1. Lineage (NCBI taxonomy): Eukaryota > Viridiplantae > Streptophyta > Magnoliopsida > Poales > Poaceae > Avena > Avena insularis. The sequence goes on from CM042696.1 coordinate 252,702,510, forward strand.
GATGAAGACAACAATGAGAAGAACATCAAAGACATCATGGATGCTTGCACCAGATATGGGTGTCACGTGGCTGAGCTGATCAACTATGACAAGCCATTCTTCACTCCCGTGGAAGTGCCACCTCTGCCTCGAGAAGAAGTTGTTGAAGTTTCCGACGACGAGCAGATCGAGTCTGTTATCCTCGTCTCAGAAAGATATCAAGGTAGAGGAGATGTTACCAGTAAGCCGATTGATCCTTCATCTTCACCTGTGGCATAATAAATGCTAGAAAAACAATGTGTTATTCTGATGAACAAATCTTGATGTAATAACTAGAATATTTATTTTGATGTGCTAGCTAGTAAGATCTTATTGCCTTTACTTCTTTAGCACTCTAGTTTTTAAAAAAATTCATGCTTGAAAATTACACAAGCACTTTAGTTTTGTTTCCACTTATCGTTTATCTAGCTTTCTGTCTCATTCATTTTGTGAGCCTGCAAACTTTCAGCACGGAAACTTTGCCGAGCAACAAAGCTCAATTGCTAAGCCAGTTTAAACACGGAAACAAAGCTGGCTTCCAGTACCAACAATTCACTACTTGGAAAATACCTGCATCAGGAAATCAGACAAAAACCAAAGTACAAACAAGAAAATTGACTTATACCTGAAGGTAGCGTTTTTAGAATCAGAAATCTAACCAGAACAAACATGAGAATAAAGTACTTTAGAGTATTCTGGGAGTTTTGACATATGTAATGATCATTCGGAAATAAGATGGTACTATAAAACTTCTCAGAAAAACATTGAGGAAACCAATACTTTATTTCTCATTGATCAAGTACATATATATGATTATAAAGAAAGATAATTTTAAGAATAAAAGGGACGTAGCTGAGAATATTCCAGGATCAATCTAATTCTTCCAGGTTTGTACTGCCTCCAGCTCTCTTTCTCTTCTTAGTAACAGGTCTTTCTTTGACTGGCCTCATATCAGTTAGGTAGTAAGAACCATTGTGCAATACTCGGCTAATCAAAAAGGGCCCTTCCCAAACTGGGGAAAGTTTGTGCTTTCTTTTTTACACAAGCCATAGAACCAAGTCACCCTTATTGAAAGATCGATCCTTGACTCTCTGACTATGATACTTGCGTAACTTCTGCTGATAGGATGTTGATCTCTACTCAGCAACAACGTGAACTTCCTCGATTATATCGAGATCATTTTATCGAGAAACCTCGGCATCCTCTTCGATGTACGCAGCAACTCGGGGAGAAGTATGGATCAAATCACTAGGAAGAACTGCTTCTGCGCCATAGACTAAGAAGAATGGTGTGTACCATGTTGACCTATTCAGAGTTGTTATCAAGCTCCATATCACAGACGGCAATTCGTCCGCCAAAGCCCCCGTATCATGGTGAAGTGGTGCTTCGAGTCTTGGTTTGAGGCCTTGAAGGATTAAACCATTTGCCCTTTTGACTTGTCCGTTGGCTTGTGGATGTGCGACTGATGCAATATCAAGCAGGATTTTTTGATCGTTACAGAATTCGGCAAGTTCTCTAATAGAAAAATTGCTCCCGTTGTCTGTAATAATACTGTGCGGATAACCGTATCGGATTATGACATCCTCGACGAATCTTTTGGCTATTGCTCCATCACAACTTGTAACAGGTTTAGCCTCAATCCATTTTGTGAACTTATCCACCATCACTAAGAGGTGAGTAAATCCACTTGGAGCCCGTTTAAACGGTCCTACCATGTCAAGCCCCCAGACCATGAAGGGCCATGCTATTGGAATTGTTTGCAACTGATCAGCCGGAACATGGGCTTGTTTGGCGTATTTTTGGTAGCCTTTGCACGTCTTGACAAGCTGTTCAGCATCTTCCTTAGCTGTAAGCCAGAAAAAACCATGTCTAAAAGCCATTGCCACTAAAGATCTGGCTGCAGCATGATGTCCGCATTCGCCTTTGTGGATCTCCCTTAAGATTTCCACTCCTTCTTCTGGAGAAACACAGTGCTGAAAGACCCTCGATACACTCTACTTATAGAGCTGACCATTTATTATCATATAGGTTTTTGCTTGTCAGACGATATGCTGGCTCAGAACCTCATGTTCGGGTAATTTTCTGTCTGCCAAGAAATCAAGGTAGGGTTTTGTCCAGCTAGGAATTACATCCAGAACTGCTATTAAGGGTGAGTCAGATTTGGTCGGATACTCCTCGTCAACTCCTGTGATAGAGGGAACTTTAAGGTGTTCTAGAAAAGCACCATCCAGGACCTTTTTCCGTGCAGAGCCTATTCGAGGTAATGCATCTACTTCCTCATTTTTTGTTTGAGGGATCTGTTGAACCTCAAACCCTTCGAACGATTTAGATAGTTCATCCACGACAACCCTATATGCTGCCATTTTTTTGTTTGCATTACAATGATCCAACACTTGTTGAGCAACAAGATCTGAGTCCCCATAACACATAAGTCGTCGGATGCCGATGTCTTTAGCAATCCGGATTCCATGCAATAATGCTTCATATTCAGCAATGTTGTTTGTTGTTGTGAAGTGGATCTGCATCACATAGAAAAGCTTATCTCCTTGGGGTTATTTGAGCACCACGCTAGCCCCCGAGCCTCCGAGCGCCTTAGACCCGTCAAAGTACAAGGTCCAGTATTCCGAATCTACTAGGGTCATATTCTTTGTTGTCTTTGTCCAATCAGTGACAAAATTAGCGAGGATTTGGGATTTGATTGTTGTGCGAGGTTTATACTCAATGTCAAAAGTTGAGAGCTATACTCCCCACTTTGTGACACGTCATGTGGCGTCGTTGTTGTTAATTATGTCTCTCATGGGAGTTGTGCTCACCACGGTGATCTGGTGCTCCTGGAAATAATGTAGTAGCTTTCTAGATGCAAAGAACACACCATAGGATAGCTTTTGATAGTGCGGATACTGCTGTTTGGATTCAGTCAAGACCTCGCTGAGGTAGTAGGTCAGATGCTGCACCATGTGTTCCTGCTTTTTCTCTGGTCGTTCCACCACCATGACGGTGCTGACAACTCTATTTGTTGTAGCTAGATAGAGCAACATCGGTTCCTGAGGTTTCGGCGCTGCAAGGATAGGAGCGGATGAGAGTACTGTTTTCAGGTCTTGTAGTGCAGCTTCATCTTCATCAGTCCAAATGATTTTTTTGGTCTTTTTCAAGATCTTGTAAAGTGGTGCGGTTCTCTCACCAAGCCATCTTACAAACCAAATGACTGCAGCAATGCAACCAGTTATTCTTTGTACGTCTTTCAGGCGAGTTGGCCTGGAAATGTTGAGTATAGCCTTTATCTTGTCCCGGTTCACCTCTATGCCTCTTTGAGACACGATGAAACCTAACAATTTTCCAGCTGGTATTCCAAAGAAACACTTCTTTGGGTTAAGCATTATGTTGTATTTGCATAGATTGGCGAATGTTTTCTCCAAGTCGGAAATTAGTGTTTCCTTCTTTTTGGACATTACCGTTATGTCATCCACATATGCATGTACATTGTGTCATATTTGATCGTGGAGGCAACGCTACATAGTGTGCTGGTACGTAGCTCCTGCGTTCTTGAGCCCAAAAGGCATCATAACGAAATAGAAGGTTCCGAAGGGGGTTATGAATGAAGTTTTCACTTTGTCTGATTCCTTCATATGGATTTGGTGATAACTAGAATATGCGTCAAGAAAGCATAGGAGTTTCGAGCCTGCCGTAGAGTCGATTACTTAATCAATTCTAGGCAGACGAACGGATTTTTGGGACAAGCCTTGTTCAAGTGAGTATAATCAACACACATCCTTAACTTAGTGGTGTCCTTTTTAGGGTCCATTACAGGATTGGCCGACCACTCAGTGTGGATGACCTCTTCTATGAATCCGGCTAACTCGGGTTGTGCTAGTTCTTTAGCTATCACCTTTTGCTTTTCATCTCCGAACCGTCATAGAGATTGTTTGATGGGTTTAGCATTTGGGTGTACATTTAGAGAGTGCTCGGCAAGTTCCCTAGGTACTCCGGTCATGTCAGAAGGTTTCCATGCAAAGATATCTTTATTAGCTTTAAGGAACTCGACGAGCACGCTTTCCTATGTGCGATCTAAACCTACACCTATATGCGTCACCTTGGAGGGATCTCCTTCCTGCAATAACGTCGTCTTCGTCTCTTCTGATGCCTTGAACTCCGGAGTTGGCTTCGTCACCTCCTTCTTTATCGCGGGAATCTCGGACGGGTCAAATGGTCTTCTTGATCTCTTGGTACTCCTGGGCATGCAGTACGGCATCAGCAAAGGCGGCATTTCTGTATTTGCATTCTCGTGCCTTGTTCGGGTCTCCCCTGATGGTGATCACGCCCTTGGGACCTGGAATTTTCATCATATTGTAAATGTAACACGGACGAGCCTTAAAATCCCAATAAGCCGGACGTCCGAAGATAGCGTGGTATGCGCTCTTGAACAGGACTACTTCGAAGGAGAGTGCTTCCGTACGATAATTCTTTGGAGTTCCAAAGGTAACGTCCAAAGTGATCTCTCCCAGAGAATTTTCTTGTCTTTCGGGGACAACTCCATGGAAAACCACAGAACTATGATTCAGTTGCGTTTCCAAGATCATCATCCGACGTAGCATTTCGATGTAGAGGATGTTGATGCTGCTGCCGCCGTCCATGAGGGTCTTGGAGAACCCATATCCATCAATAAGTGTATTGACGACCAGAGCATACTTTCCTCGCCGCGTTCAAAGGTGATTGTTACCTCTGACCAGTCCAAAAACTAGGGGACAGTCGGAACAGTCGCGTTAAGCTCGTGCATTACTGCCTTCTTGACCTTGGTTGGTTGAGACCCAAGGAAAGTTATATAAGTGTCTTTCTTCGCTAGGAAGGTCTTCTTTCCATCCGACTTGAGATTTGAAGCTTCTGCCTCCTTCATGTCGGAATATTCCTTGGTCTCTTTTTCTTTGTCAGAATTTTTCTTTCCTTTTCTCGCTTGGCCCTATACCCAGTGAATTCGTCTTTCTTGATGTCGTCATTGAAACGACACTCAATATTTGTGTGGGACGAGCCCATGTTGTCGTCCGGTTGATGAACACATGGGTTGTTGGCAATGTCGGTCCAAGAGTAGGTTTTTCTAGGTTGCTAGTCTCCTCTACCTTGGACCCTGGATGTTCCACGACCACGTCCACAGCCGCATTCGCGCCCTCCTCGTCCTCCAGACCCAAAAGTAGCATTAACTATAGATGTTTCCATGGTGGGATTTTCTTCCGAGGTGTTTTTGTGCTTATAGCTTGTTGCATCGGCTGTTTTGACGATTGTGGCACATTTAGCATGTTCAGCAGTCCCTTTGAATCATCGTTGGCATCTACATACTTTCTTGCCATCTCTATCATCTACCTCAAATAGGTAACGTTGTCACACTTCTAGCGATGACATAGCAAACCAATTGGGAGTCTTGCAATGAAAGCTTAAATCGCGGTTTGGTCATTTACTCCCTCACAGGAGTTCTTGGTGTCGATCCATCATTCGAGATAATCCCGGCAAGTTTCTCCTGCTTTCTGGGTGCAATGTTGTAGGTCTCCTACCGTACAGGGCCTCTGATATGTGCCTTCGAAATTCCGAAAGAACGCGCTTTGCATGTCATACCAGTTGTGGATGGTGTTTTCTCGAAGTTCATTGAGCCATGATCGAGCCATCTTCCTCAGCATTAGCGGGAGATATGGGGTCCCAACCAAGCTATTTCCTCCCTTGGCGATGCAACAAGCCTGGAAAAATCCTGGAGCCAGGTGTCCAGCCGAGCTACACCGTCGTAGGGCTGGATGTGCCTTGAGATAGCAAATCCTTTTGGCAAGTTTGTTTGTCGAATGCGTAGTCTGAAGCATTTTGGACCCACATAGATGTTGTCTGACTCATAGCATCATGCCTCTATGTTAGAGTTGATCCGGCGGCTCGCATCACTCGGTGACAGAGAACGCCGTCGCGGTTGTTCGATGTGGCCAGGGTGCCTTGGAGCCGGACTTCTGCTTCCGCCACCACCTCCTTTCCCACGGCGTCCTCCATGGCTCCCTCGAGAGCCGCTATGATGGCTGCTTGGTGGAGAGGGTGGCACGGGTGGGTTGTTCCCAGCTAAGCGTTGGCCTCTGTCCGGAGCGTCATTATTCCGGTTCCAGGGAGGGTCTTGATTACGACGAGCCCCCTACCGACTTGACTCGGTATGGTGTCTGTCGTTCCTTTGTCCCTCATTACCGTCATTGTGACGAGGTTCCATTGGACGACTTGTGTGTCCAGGAGGTGGCATCCTTTGTCGGTCCGCCTCCCGGCGTCGCTCTTCTTCATCTTCCTTGTGATTGTTTGACTGTCGCCGGGAAGGCTGTCTCGGAACCAGTGCTACAACTGCGTCTTGGAATATGGCTGGAGCAATGTTAGTCCAGTCACATGCCACTACTAGAAAAACACCAATCTATGGTGCACCAACTTAAGATAGATGTGGTGTACATAGGGTGTGTGACTAGGACAACGACACTGCTAAGTAACAGGCGTGATCCATATTAGCTGCGCCACGCATAATCTAAATTTTGGCAGTGCACCACCACATGCACCACAACTACCCAATCTGGTGCGCCACGCAGCACCACCACATGCGCCACAACTACCCAATCTGGTGTGACACGCTTAGGACTTTTGGGAAACAAAAAAAATTAATATTACAATACACATTTACAGAAAAAACACTAGAAAGAAGAAAAGCAATCTGAGTCCCCGCGGACCATCGGAGGCAGATGGCGACGCGGTGGTGGCCCTCGGCCCCGGCCGTGGCCACAACCTACCACCGCAGGTAGGTGCGGGAGGTTGCGAACACGCTCGCGGGCGTCAGGGCGGCGGCAGAGCTCGCGTATGGGAACATGCTCGTGGGCGTCGGGGTGGCGGCGAAGCTTGGGATTGAAGGAGCTCATCGCTAGCCTGCCTCGAGCAGCTCCATTGTCATCCCTCTCCATCCGGCGCCGCTCTGCCACCGACCATAGCTCCCTTCGAACGCGCCTCCACGCTCCGCTTGCCAGCCACCGTCCACTGCCTCGAGAACACTGCCAATGCGTAACCGACAACAATCAATCAATGAATAATTGAGCAACAACAAGTTTCAGTCCATGGTGGTACGCAAGGTTGAATTGAGAACAAGTTTGCTACTGTATGTACATGCATCTAGTGCCTATGGACAGCATGTTTTCGTTGAGATAAACAAGTCTGAAATTCATCGTACTTGCAATATATCCATCTCTACTGCCTAATCAATTGATCCATTCAATAGAGCAGAAAATAACCAATTTTTTCTAGCAAGTTTACATGGAGGGATGGGGAGAAGAGGGAGCTCACCTCACCAGGATGGGGAGGTCGTCATGATGTAGCTTGCCGAAGTAGTGGCCTCCAGCAGGTCAAAGACGCGGAGGCGGGAGGGCCTCCATCTTGAACATCGCGTCCAGATCAAAGACGGCCTACTACTAGGGCGGCCAGAGACATGGTCGCCGGCCTGCTTACCAGCTATTCCCCACCTGCGTCGATGGTGCCAAGGCGGGGGTACCTTGGGCTGCTGTAGGGACGAGCCTGTGAGGCAGAGCAGGGCCAGCGGAGCGACGGGAGGCCACTGGATCTCTAGTGCGTTGGGGCTGGAGGGCGGGGGTTTGATCTGGTGGAGTCGAGTCTAGCAGAGAGAAGGAGAGGGCGCTCTATCTAGAGGATGATAGGCCAGCTGAGAGGATCCCGGTGGTGGCCGGACGTGGGACCGCGGCTTGCTCGCGGGAAGGAGAAGTGGCACCAGGGCCTCGAGGTTTGTGGGCTGCTCGACCTGGTCCTTGGAAGGAGGGGAGGCGGCTGAAGTGCACCAAGGTGGCGTCCCGACAGGCGGTGGGAGCCTGGCCGCAGGCAAGGCTGGGTGGCCGGAGTTGGGGATCACGAGGATCTAAGGGAGGCGGCTCAGGATCTCGTTCGTTCGAGGAGGGGATTGTTTGGATGGGTGCGAGCGACGCCTCAGGAGAAAGGGGATGGAAGGAGGAGAGGGGAGGTGTCGGTGTGGTGTGTGGTGGTCCCATTGCCAAAATACTCATCGCGCACGAGCGAGCAGTGCGTCCCGGGTAAGTGGGATGCGGACCAGGTAACAGATAGTGGTGAGGCACCACCTAACTAATGCGTCACGGCTATGTACACACTCGTTGCGTACCAGAAATCAGTGTGCCACGATTTTATAGCCATTAGGCATACCAGTTAGGTGTGTCACGGATCCATGCAACACTGGTCGGATTTAGAGACCAGTTTTTCGCTTTCAGATTTGGCGGCTTTCTGCTGCTTCAGGTCCTTGGTAAGTAGTTAATCCTAAACGAATTTGTTCTGGGTTTGGATTGTTCGCCAAGATATCTCGGGCTGTAATAGTGTTTTCCACTGGCGTGCCATACACCATATCTCCCTTGATATCGAGCCGAGGTTCTCCTTTGACAGCGTCATCTCCTTCAAAGAGGGTCTTGTGGACTTCCAGATTTTTGTTACCCCGTATAGGGTCGTTCTAGGTCTTCTGGTATTGCAGGGAGTTGAACTGCCCGACAGATGCGATGCGCTTTTTCTCCTCGAGGATATTGTTAACTTAATCTAGGAGTACTTGGCGATATGCATCTAGGGCTTGAGCCCTGTTTTCCAACTCCACAGGTGTAAGATCTGTAGCGGTGGGGATTGGTATAGTGAGCGCGTCTCCGAGGATTTTACGGGCACCAGGGGTAACCACTTGTCCATCCACCAGAGTGCTTTTTGGCTCGTCTGGGATGAAAGCTCCATCTGAGTCTTCTTCGTATTCTTCAGCGATTGCCTCCTCAGCCGGAGGGTCTTTTGCTGGAGTCTTGTTCTTCTTTGCCCTCTTGGCAGCACCGATAGCAAAGATGGCTTTGGGTCCGTTTCCTAGACTCAAGCTCTGATGAGTAATTTTGAAGATTTGGACGTCGGGATTTTCTCCGAGATCCATGTCATCCTATGTTTTGTGAGAGTTTTCTCCGGATCCTGCATCCATAGCTTCTCCTTCTTCTACAGCCTTGGAGTTGAACTGATGCCGATAAGTCGACGTTTGTTCTGATTGCCTCCAACACTGAGTTGTTGTCGTTTCTAGCATCGGCGGAGCCAGATCTGGATCTAATGTATCCGACAAAGCGCGATGGGTGCACCCTGAGGTATTTGCGGCTTTCTTCATTGGCTTCCTAGAAACACTTGATGGTCTCAAGGATCTCCTCCATGCTGGCATCATGCAGCATCATACGCCTCAACGTGCACCTCGGGAAAGATTGTCCTGCTCCAGCATGGGTAGAGCCGGATCCAGAGTTGTTGTTGCTTTGTTCCTCCTGAGATTCAACCTTGTTGGGCAGATTGTCCTGAGATTCGACCTTGCTAGGGAGATCCACTTCAGATCCGACGTCCGCTGGAAGATCTGCTTTAGGCTCAACTTTCTCAACTATCTCCGCATCAGGTGCGGGATGGGTGGGATTAGGGTTTTCTAGGATCCAGAACTCTACCGCCTCCGTGGACAAAGTGGACCCAAAAACTTCTTCTGCCTCTATCATCACCGTTGGGGTGGGTGGGACAGGTTCAGCAAAACCGAGGTAAACATCGATCTCGCCAAAAGACATGATGGTGTAGCTAGTCACGGCCTCCCTTACCGGAATCTAGGTCTCGTCGAGAAGAATGAGAGGAACGTTGTTGGTGTAGAGGACGCAGCCGACGATGATTGTCTCACCTATTCCGATTCTTGCAGATTCTGCTCGGAATGGAGATCCGAATCTCACTTGCCCCACGGTGAGCGCCAACTGTCGTCAGATTGAGGACAAGTATGCCATGAGGGGGTCCTCGGGGCGTGCGGAAGAGAGGGGTGTGAGTCATATGGTTTTTTGGGACGGTGAGCACACAAGTTTACCCAGGTTCAAATCCGCCGACGGTGGACGGATCCTACTCCTGCTAGCAATCTAGTAATATGGCAGAGCCAGAATATGGGTTACAAGGGTTTCGCCTGTGCGAGTTGAGGTTGTAGACTATTTTGGTTACCCTAAAGGCTGGTCCCTAGGACGTCTTATATAGATATCCAGCCTAGGGTTACAGGAGAGACCTATCCGGCTATGATACAGAGTGGTTACAAAGTACATCTTGGACTACAAGTAACTAAACAGGACTAAGTCCGTAAGTCTTCTGGGCCTTCCCGTAACCGGACTAGACTCCGTCTCTTCTCCCTGACTGGGCCACCCGTGGAGCATATCTCTAACCAGAAGTGGGCCACCTTGGTTAGCAAGGTACAGTGAGGATACCCAGAAAGTATATCCCCAACAACGTGTTTCTCGAAGAGCTCCCACATGGACTACCTCCTCTTCACCGAATAGAGCACCGCATTGACCTCATACCCTATGCACCTCTCCCAAACTGCGCAGCCTACCGAACAAACCACGAGGAGACAAAAGAGATCGAACGCCAAATCAACCTACTCGTCTCCAAAGGTTTGATCCAAGTAAGCACTAGTCCAAGTGCGGTACCCATGATTCTTATCCCAAAGACGGATGATACGTTGCAGTTATGCATGGACTGCCATCCAATCAATGCAATTACCGTGCATTATAGACATCCTATACCACGTCTTGACAACATGCTTGATGATTTGTGTGGAGCTACTATTTTCTCGAAAATCAATCTTCGTAGTGGCTACCATCAAATACGCATGGCGGAAGGTGACGAGTGGAAAACTGCCTTCAAGACCAAACTTGGTCTCTATGAATGGTTGGTCATGCCATTTGTCTTATCTAATGCCTCATCCACCTTCATGCGCCTTATGAATCATATTTTGAGATCTCTCATTGGAAAAGTGTAGTTGTCTAGTTTGACGATATTCTTGTTTATAGCAAGTTGCTTGACGAACATGTTATACATGTTAAGGAGGTTTTGAAAATCCTTCGAAATGCAAAGATATATTATAACCTTCCCAAGTGCACTTTTGCTAAAGAAAAGTTGATTTTTCTTGGTTTTGTTGTCTCTTTGGATGGTATTAAAGTTGATGTTTCTAAAGTCAAAGACATAAGAGATTGGCCCATTCACACAAATGTGAGTGAACTTCGAACTTTTCATGGTTTGTCCAGTTTCTATCATCGATTTGTGAAAGATTTCTCTACCATTGCTTGTCCTCTCAACGAGTTAACCAAAAAGAATGTCACCTTCGTTTGGGACAAAGCACAACAAAAGGCCTTTGATGAGCTCAAAAAGAGGCTCACCGAGACACCTCTCCTTGCTTTACCGGATTTCACAAAAAAATTTAAGATCGAGTGTGACGCTAGTGGTATTGGAATTGGAGGATTCCTCATGCAAAATGGGCGTCATATTGCCTACAGTAGTGAGAAACTAGATGGTGCACGCCTTAACTATCCGATTTATGACAAAGAGCTTTTTGTCTTAGTTTGTGTCCTTCAAGTATGGCAACACTATCTTTGGCCTAAGGAATCTATCATACATTCTGACCATGAGTCGTTAAAATATCTCAAAGGCCAAGCCAACTTGAGTAAAAGGCACGCTAAGTGGGTTGAGTTCATGGAGTCTTTTCCTTACATCTTCAAGTATAAGAAAGGTAAAGATAATGTAGTCGCGGACACCTGATCCTGCAAGAACACGAGCCATCTTACATGCCTTGAAGTAAACGTGTTGGGTCTTGATGATATAAAAAGTTTGTATGCTTCCCAAAGTCATCTCTCCAAATTTTTATGACTTTCTATTTACATAAGGGTTTTCTCTTTAAACAAAACAAGCTTCGCATCCCAAAGTCATCTCTCCAAATTTTGCTTCCCCAACAATCTCATGGTGGAGGGATTATGGGTCACTTTGGTCATGACAAGACATATTATATGCTCTCCACACACTAATATTGGCCCAAGATGAAGCGCGACGTGGAGCGCCACGTCCAACGATGCACTACATGTGTCCAAGGTAAGTTTAAGTCTGACTCATGCACCTTGGTTGACCATTAGAGGGGACTTTGTGTTAGGATTGCCTAGGTCTAAGCATGGTCATGATTCTGTATTTGTCGTAGTGGCTTTTCCAAAATGGCACACTTAATTCTGTATCATAACACCAATGATGCTTCACATATTGCAAATCTGTTTTTCAGGAAAATCGTCCATCTTCACGGTGTACCAAGAATAACCATCTCCGACCGTGATGTCAAATTCATGAGCTACTTGTGGAAGACGCTAATGTCCAAGCTCCTCTTCTCGTCCGCCTTGCATCCTCAAACCTATGGGCAAACCGAGATCGTCAACCGAAGCCTCAGAACACTCCTTCGCGTGTTGATCAAGAAGAATCTTAAGGATTGGGAGGAATGCATTCCACACGCCGAGTTCGCCTACAATCGAGCAAAGCACTCTACAACAATGAAGATCTCATTCATGATCTTCTATGGATTCGAGCCACTCATCGTGCTCGACATCCTACCTCTTCCCCTCCATGAGCGTTGATGGCTCAGTGCACGGCGCCTAGAAAATTGCTTAATGGCGGTGTTGATGTAGAGCTTGTTGGGAACCCCAAGAGGAAGGTATGATGATCACAGTAGCAAGTTTCCCTCAGTTATGAAACCAAGGTTTAATCGAACCAGTAGGAGCAAGGAAACACCCCAAAGGTGTTACTAGCTGAGCTTTGGCAGGGCGCACTACAGGTCCTAGTAGCAACGTGGAGACCTGCACAACACAACCACAAAACTTTGTCCCCAACTTGCGATGAGGTTGTCAATCTCACTGTGTTTTTGCAGAAAACAAAGGATTAAACGTATCGAATGGAAAGAAGTAAAAGTTTATAGAAAGTAAACACAAAGCAGTAAACATTTTATACATTGTATGTAAAAGACAAGGACCAGGATCCATAGTTCACTAGAGGTGGCTCTCCTTAGATAGATAACATGATGGGTGAACAAATTACAGCGGGGCAATTGACAAACACCGAGAAAGCAATACATGCATATACTAATCATCTTGACTCCTTTGAGACTTGATTGGGCATTACAACATAATACATAGACCGCCATCCAACTGCATCTATGACTAATAATCCACCTTCAGGTTATCATCCAACCCCTCCGAGATTAAGTTGCAAGCAACAGATTATTGCTTTACTTAATGCGTAAAGTAAACAATACGATTGTTCTATGAACAAAGGATTGTTGTTTTCTCCTAGTAGCAACAGACATCTAGTACCTTATAGATTTCATCACTTCCCAGATTACGGAGGCATGAACCCACTATCGAGCATAAATACTAACTCTTGGAGTTGCTAGCATCTACTTGGACAAGATAGCTACTAACAACGGAAAGCATGCAAGATCACAAATAACAAAGACATGATAGAATCAATAATCAATCTGAAATAGCATCTCAATATCCATCGGATCCCCACAAACACAACATGCAGAATTACAAATAGATGATCTTGATCATGAACGGAGCTCACAAGATCTAGACATGAAAGCACAAAGGAGGAGAACCATCCATCTAGCTACTACATGGATCCGTAGTCCAAGTATGAACTACTCACGCATCACACTGGAGGCTTGCATGGTGATGAAGAAGGCCTCCAGGGTGAATTCCCCTCTCCGGCAGGGTGCCGGGAAGAGCTTCAGATCCCTCCCGATCTAGGGATGGAGATGACGGCGGCTACAGACTCTTTCATGGATTTTTGATCGGGCCCTTAGGGTTTTCGTCCCGAGGGCAATATATAGGCGGAAGGAGAGGTCGAGGGGGTGCCGGGAGTGGCAACACCACCCCCTGGCGCGGGCCAGGCCTGGCCGCACGGCTAGGTGGTGTGGTGGCTCCCTAGCCCTTCTCTGTCTCGTATTCTGGTACTTGATCACTTCCGGAAAAATAGGCACTTTGGCTTTTGTCCCATCCAATTCCGAGAATATTCATTTTCTGACTTTCCTGGAACCAAAAACAGCAGAAAAGCAGTCCGGCATTGTGGCTCTTGTTAATAGGTTAGTCCAAGAAATCATATGAAAAGTACTCCAAAGTTGGAACAAAACACAAGAAAGTGGATAAAACCAAGCATGGAACATCAAAAATTATAGATACATTTGCAATGTATCAACATCCCCAAGCTTAACTCATGCTCGTCCTCGAGTAGGTAAGTGATAAAAAGAAAGAATAATTTTTGAGGTGACATGCACCATCAAAGACTTGATCAAGGTATTTGCAAAACATTCAAAGCTGGGATCATAGTACTTCAATCATAACATGAAAGACAAAGTTCTAGCAATAAGCAAAGAAACTATGATGCAACATGAAAAGGCACAAACAAAAGATTCATGAATAACAATGCTTTGCAAGATGTTTGTTTGTTTCACATAAAGAAAACATAGCATAATAGCATCCAGCTTGTCCCTCATAGAGTAGCAAATATAAATGCATAGGACACCTTCAAAGTTCATAAGAGCGACTAGATACAATAGTTTAAAACGAGCAATATCAAGTTATGCATCAATCAACTAGTCTTGGGACAATGCACATAGAACTAAGAATGGCCACTATGCTCTCAAAGTAGGTGCATAAAGATAGAAGGTGGAGACTCAATATAATGCTGGAAGAAAGGCCTTTGTAAAAGGAAGTAGGGATTCAAGTCTCGTAAAGAGCTTCCAAAAATTATGGTACTTATAGCTTTCAGCTCTCATTGCCCCTATCATAAGCATCTTTAAGGTGATTAAGGTTAAAGTGACACAACTAAGAGGATATGCTTGACAAGTTATAAACCGAAAGCTCATGCCCCTTACTTACGAAGACCGATCCTCATGCTACTCAACTTCAGTCATGAGTAAGCTCTTGTTATTGTAAGTATATGTGTATCATTAAGAACCACCAACGGGGTACCCCATGCACATGATACGGGAGCTTTCCCATAATCAAAATGACAAGGCAAGCAGACGATGAGCATCTCAGCGATCTTTTTATTTGCTATTTGCATAGGTTTTTATTGAGGATGCTTCATAGAGTGCTCATTATGGTGATTCTGCAAGTTTCCACTATGATTAGGCATGGCTTAGGCTAGCGGCCTAGGAGTTTCTCTAACACACATACAAACTCCATGATCTTACAAGTTCCACTTTTATTTCACACCGCCGGGATCCGTAAGCAAAAGTACATGATATCAACGGGGTACAAAGTACAAGTGCAATGTTGAAAGCGTTCCCCATGGAAAATGGTTCTGCTAATTTCAACTTATAAAGCACAAGCATATACGCAACAAAGAAGGACCCAATGGTTCAAGTTTATTAGAGGCAATAAAGTAAAGTGTGTTATCAAGTTCGTGAGAGCTTTAATCACTAGTTTTCTCATAACAAGTTTAATTTGGAAGGTAAACAAAAGCATGAATATACTTGGAATAGCATAAGCTAGTAGGTAGGTATGATGTACTCTTTGGGATAACTTGGTTTAGGGAGTTGGATGCATGAGTGGAACTCATACTTTGTTGTGGAGTCTAGCAAAAGACTGGGAGCGGCAAACTAAGAGAGCAATAATGGCCATAATCATGCAGAGCGACAAAACATCATTGATCAAAGCATAAAGTGATACTACAAGTTGAAAACTAAAGGATCATAAAGGCTATGGTGACTTAAGATAGTCATAACATGGTGTGAGCATGTGCCAAGTCAACCCAAATAAAGCATCAAAGGAGAATACCACTATACTATGCTTTAATATGCTAAAACAACGCATGATTCATCCAAGGCACATTAAGCAATCTCAATTGTTTATAACAAGTCATGCTACAGCAAAGAATACTAAGCATAAAGCCAAAACAATATCAAGCATGGCATGACAAAGCATAGGCCATAGTTAAAAAGAAGCTCTTTTTACCACATAAGTATGAACTTTCCTACTCTTTTCCAAACCAAACCAAACTATTTGCAAACCAATGTATGAAAGAGGGGGTCCAACCAATTTATTCAGCAAACTAAGCAAACCAAGCAAGCTAAAAAACAAAACGAAAACGAAAAATAAGATGCTCCAAGAACAACACAATTGTGCATGAAACAATAAAAATGAAGCGTTTGGAAGAAACCTGGAATTTTTATTGATGAAGAAGGGGATGCCTTGGGCATCCCCAAGCTTTGACGCTTGTACTTCTTGGATATTTCTTGGGGTGACATACGTGGCATCCCCAAGCTTGAGCTTTAGTCCATCCTTCATCTCATTACTCATTCCTTCCATACACTTGAAATTTTTCCTTCATACAAAACTTCACACAATCTCATTAGCAACATTAGTGCACTCAAGATAAATAAGTCTCAAGGTTCAGTTCTAACACCAAATAAACTTCCATTAGAACACTAGCTACTGTAGCACTTCCCTCAAAAAGCTCAATTCCCCAAAAGAACTCAAGAAGAAACCAACAAGAAGCAAATGCAGAAAATGGCAGAAATCTGTCAAAACAGACCAGCAGGTAAAGGCGAATTTTTTCGAAGACCTTCTGTTGCTCAAATCAAAAAGTGTTGAACTAACGAAAGTTAGATAACAACCTGGGGCAGAAGCAAAAGCAATTACAGCTCAATCCTACATACAGAGCTCTCTCACTAATTTTTACGGTAAAGCACAAAAATCTGTTTCGGGACAGCAACTTTCCCAATCATTACTTCTCTCTCATTAGAGGTTACTCTTGGCACAAAAAAGCAAATAAAAAGGATAAGGAGAGTTTATTACAGAGGTAATAACTTTCAAGACTCATCTAAAACTTTTGGGTTATCTCCCAATAAGTACTTTTCTTTAACGCCTTTAAGTTAGGTATAAGAAGCAAAGAAAGAATCAAGTGTTCTCAAATGAAGAAGCATTAAGACCAAATTTTGTTTTCATAGGAGAAGCAAAATAAATATTTTCTCTCATTTTAGGGAAGTGTTCTATACCTTTATTGAGTGGGAGTTGATATTTAATGGTGCCTTCTTTCATATCAATGATGGCACCAACAGTTCTAAGAAAAGGTGTTCCCAAAGTAACAGGACAAGAAGCATTGTATTCAACATCCAAAACATAGAAATCAGTGGGGACATAGGAATCGTTAACCATAATAAGAACATCATTAAGACTCCCCATGAGTTTCTTTTTAGCATTATCATCTAGTGGGACATTCAAATAACAATCTTCAAGAGGAGGCAAATCAAGCATATCATAAATCCTTCTAGGCATAATGGAAACACTACTATCAAGATCACATAAAGCTTTGAAATCAAAGTCATTCACTTTCATATTAATGATGGGTTCCCAACCATCTTCTTGTTTTATAGGAATAGAAGCTTTATGTTTCATCTTTTCTTCTTTAATCTTTATGAGAGCATCAGTAATGTGTTTTGTAAAGGCCATGTTCATAGCACTAGCATTAGGAATTTTAGCAAGCTTTTGTAGGAACTTAATAACTTCAGAGATGTTGCAACCATCAAGATCAAAATCAAATTTATCATCTAGAGTAGTAGAACTATTACTAGCTTCAACACTAGTGGTGGTAATAGTAGAAACACTAATGATTCTAGCAATTTCATCTTCTCTTTCCCACTTAGCATGTAATTCAGCTAATAGTCTAACATTTTCATTAATTCTTACTTGTATGGCATTAGTAGCTGCAAAGGGATTATCATTAGTTTCAGGTTTATCAGCCATTTTATTAATCAATGAAGATTGAGCTTCAGACAAAGATGATATATTTCTTTCAGCATTAGAGAGTTTCAATTGTAAACTAGGTATTTCCCTATTTAGACTCTCAAGTTGATGGCTAATGTTCTTCAACATGGTGGATTGTTCCTCCATAGTTTTAGTAAATAGTTTATTTTGCTCATATTGCATTTGCATGAAGTTTTTAGTGGCTCTTTCAACTTCTAAAATTCTTCCTTCACTAGCTAATTCAGGTTTACCATTATAGCCATAAGTATTATTAGGAGGGTAGGGCCTATAATTGTTATTACCATAAACATTATTGCCAAAATTGTTATTTCTTATGAAGTTCACATCAACTTGCTCTTCTTGAGCAACCAAAGAAGCTAAAGGAACATTATTTGGATCAATATGGGCTTTCCCATCAACAAGCATAGACATAATAATATCAATTTTATCACTCAAGGAGGAGGTTTCCTCAACAGAATTTACCTTCTTACCTTGTGGAGCTCTCTCAGTATGCCATTCATAATAATTAACCAACATATTGTCCAGAAGTTTTGTTGCAGCACCCAAAGTGATTGTCATAAAGGTTCCTCCAACAGCAGAATCCAATAGGTTCCTTGAAGAATAGTTCAATCCTGCATAAAAAGTTTGGATGATCATCCAAGCAGTCAGTCCATGAGTGGGACAATTCTTTACCAAAGATTTCATTCTTTCCCAAGCTTGAGCAACATGCTCATTATCAAGTTGTTTAAACTTCATTATTTCACTTCTCATGGATATAATCTTAGCAGGAGGATAGTATATTCCAATGAAAGCATCTTTGCATTTAGTCCAAGAATCAATACTATTCCTAGTTAAGGAATTCAACCATTCTTTAGCTTTTCCTCTCAAAGAGAAAGGAAACAATTTTAGATTAATAATATCACCATCTATATCCCTATGCTTTTGCATCTCACAAAGTTCAAGAAAGTTATTTAGATGGGAAGCAGCATCTTCATTACCAATACCAGAAAATTGTTCTCTCATAACAAGATTGAGCAAAGAAGGTTTTATCTCAAAGAAAGTATTTTTAGCCACAGGTGGAGCAATAGGAGTGCTCATAAAATCATTGTTGTTGGTGCTAGTGAAGTCACACAACTTAGTGTTTTCAAGGGTAGTCATTTTTTTGGGTTTTCAAATAAGAAAGCAAACTAGTAGAACTAATTTTTTTGTGTTTTTGAAGAACAAAACAAGCAAACAAAGAAAAAAGAAACTAAGCAAAACAAAAAACAACAAAGTAAAGAGATTGGTTATGAGGGACTCCCCTTGTGAAGATGTCCTTGACTCCCCGGCAACGGCGCCAGAAAATCACTTGATGGCTCAGTGCACGGCGCCTAGAAAATTGCTTGATGGCGGTGTTGATGTAGAGCTCGTTGGGAACCCCAAGAGGAAGGTATGATGAGCACAGCAGCAAGTTTCCCTCAGCTACGAAACCAAGGTTTAATCGAACCAGTAGGAGCAAGGAAACACCCCAAAGGTGTTACTAGCTGAGCTTTGGCAGGGCGCACTACCGGTGCTAGTATCAACGTGGAGACCTGCACAACACAACCATAGAACTTTGTCCCCAACTTGCGATGAGGTTCTCAATCTCACCGTGTTTTGCAGAAAACAAAGGATTAAACGTATTGAATGGAAAGAAGTAAAATTTTATAGAAAGTAAACACAAAGCAGTAAAAAGTTTATAGATTGTATGTAAAAGATAAGGACCGGGATCCATAGTTCACTAGAGGTGGCTCTCCTTAGATAGATAACATGCTGGGTGAACAAATTACAGCGGGGCAATTGACAAACACCGAGAAAGCAATACATGCATATACTAATCATCTTGACTCCTTTGAGACTTGATTGGGCATTACAACATAATACATAGACCGCCATCCAACTGCATATATGACTAATAATCCACCTTCAGTTATCATCCAACCCCTCCAAAGAAGTTGCAAGCAACAGATTATTGCTTTACGAACTACGTGAAAAGTAAACAATACGATTATTATATAAACAAAGGATTGTTGTTTTCTCCCTAGTAGCAACATCACATCTAGTAACTTAGAGATTTCTGTCACTTCCCCAGATTACCAGAGGCATGAACCCACTATCGAGCATAAATACTAACTCTTGGAGTTGCTAGCATCTACTTGGCCAAGATAGCTACTAACAACGGAAAGCATGCAAGATCACAAATAACAAAGACATGATAGAATCAATAATCAATCTGAAATAGCATCTCAATATCCATCGGATCCTCGCAAACACAACATGCAGAATTACAAATAGATGATCTTGATCATGAACGGAGCTCACAAGATCTAGACATGAAAGCACAAAAGAGGAGAACCAACCATCTAGCTACTACATGGATCCGTAGTCCAAGGATGAACTACTCACGCATCACACCGGAGGCTTGCATGGTGATGAAGAAGGCCTGTGGTGAATTCCTCTCCGGCAGGGTGCCGGGAAGAGCTTCAGATCCCTCCCGATCTAGGGATGGAGATGACGGCGGCTATAAACTCTTTCGTGGATTTTTGATCGGGCCCTTAGGGTTTTCGTCCCGAGGGCAATATATAGGCGGAAGGAGAGGCCGAGGGGGTGCCGGGAGCGGCCACACCACCCCCTGGCGCGGGCTAGGCCTAGTCGCGCGGCCAGGTGGTGTGGTGGCTCCCTGTCCCTTCTCCGTCTCGTATTCTGGCACTTGTTCACTTCCGGAAAAATAGGCACTTTGGCTTTTGTCCCGTCCAATTCCGAGAATATTCATTTTTTGACTTTCCAGGAACCAAAAATAGCAGAAAATAGGCAGCTGGCACTGTGGCTCTTGTTAATAGGTTAGTCCAAGAAATCATATGAAAAGTACTCCAAAGTTGGAACAAAACACAAGAAAGTGGATAAAACCAAGCATGGAACATCAAAAATTATAGATACATTTGCAATGTATCAAGCGCACCAACATGGACATCAACAAGCGCGCCCAAGCAATGAAGAAACTACATGAAGACACAAGAGCTACTATCAAACAACAAGTGCTTCACCAAAGTACAAATCTAAACAAGACTAAGAGAGAGATGATCTTTGAAGAACATGACCTTGTGTGGATACACTTAAACAAATACCGCTTCCCCAAGGATCACGACTCCAAGCTCAAGCCAAGGGGATATGGTCCCATCAATGGCCTCAAGAGGATTAACAACAATGCCTATGTCATCGACATACCGACTTTGAAGTATCTCGTGAGCATGACGTTCAATGTCAAGGAACTTTCACCATTTCATGGAGATGATCAAGATGATACAGCTGAAGAGTCAAGAACAACTCTTTCCCAAGGGAAGGAGATGATGCATCCCTCCTATGGACGTCCCTACATCCTCAACAGCATGTCCCCCAAGTGGATCAATGACCCGTGCATGAGCCAAACTACTACAAGATAAGATTAACTCGCTCTTGTCCTCGTGTGACTTTGATACACCCATGAATGACTTGCTACTTCATACCACTACACTATTCATACTCAGGTACGAAGCCCCAACACATCAATGAACCATCTCGGAGGAGGAACATGCAAAATCATCGACAGGACCAAAGTCTCTGGCCGCGACCACCCAGAGTCTCTTCCCCTGCATCGCACCGCGCTAGGCTGAAAGCTTCTGGAACTGATCCGGAGTCACCGGCCCAAACCTAGAGTCTCCGACCGAGCCCGGAGTCTCTGCCAACACGCAGTCGGAGTCTCCGGCTTGCCCAAGCTCAACCACAGATGCAAGCCCCTGGAATGCATCCGGAGTCTCCAATGCCTACCCTAGAGTCTCCGCCCCGACCGGAGTCTCTAAACGCACAACCCCAGAGTCTAATGCGTAAGTCGTGGGCCTTCGGCCCATGTACTCTCCAACTCACCCAGAACTTGCCTTTTTATCCCCAAACTACCCCTGTTTATTTTGTTGCCCTATATAGACCCACCCCTCTATTGTAAACCCTAGACTTTCATAATTGAATCTCTACTACTATTAAACAGTCAAACAATGTCTTTCTTATGTACACCCGGCTTATCTCCACTAACCAATCAGAACCACATGATTTGTCCCATTAATCCCAATCTAACTGCCACCGTTACTCCAATCGGGACCTGTGTGCATTTAGCAATTTCCGCTGCCTGACCATACTCCACCGGCAGAGGAAAATACAGATTCCACCGCACACCCTGCAATCACGCAACGACCGTTTCTACTGCAATCAAAAAAGGAAACTGAAAACAACCATATCAATTCACCCTGAACCCCGACCACTAGAATCACGCTATTTCCTCGCCACCGCGCCAGATGCCCAGCCACCTCCCTGCACGGCGACCTTGCAGCCCTGCACCACAACATCGCCTCCCTACACAGGGAACTCCACATCCTGCATGGTGGCTCTCCTTTACCTCCCTCGATGACTGGAAGCCTGTCGCCTCCCTACACGGCGAAATCGACATCCTGCACCGCGGACTCCACATCCTGCATCGCGCCATCCTATAAAACATGGTATTCTGTTAAGAGTGCTCTGGCTTCCTCCTACAAAATTAGATTGGATTAAAAACATGGTTTTTATCAGTTAACTATACTGCTCGCATGCTACAAAAAAATACCTCTGTAAGGGAATGAATTGAGAAGATTCAGTGTATGCACGACAATCATGTTTATCAGCCTCCGTAAAGCGATTTTAGGCTTTCCTTTGTTCACTGAGTAGCTCTACCTTCATGCATATATCTTCACTGAGTAGCTCTGCCTCATTTTTTGGTTAACACTCCATGTTTTCTCACCTATCAACCAGTTCTTGGCTAATATTGTATTGGAGCATGTTTAGATAGACAGAAGTTCTCGATGAGAAGTAGATAAACCAAAATATCAAGGGGTGACTAATCTGATCATTTAATCATATCTTCACTGAGTAGCTCTGCCTCATTTTTTGGTTAACACTCCATGTTTTCTCACCTATCAACCAGCTCTTGGCTAATATTGTATTAGAGCATGTTTTGATAGACACAAGTTCTCGATGAGAAGTAGATAAACCAAAATATCAAGGGGTGACTAATCTGATCATTTAATCATATACGAGTACAATATAAAATAAGAACCTTCGGCATCATCAAGTCTATGTGTGTGTGTGAGAGAGAATGTGTGCATAACCAAACAGACTCTGGGAAGAACACTAATAAATAATTTAGAACCTCCAACGAGAAATACAACTTGGACTAATAGCTTCCTTTCCTCACTCAAGATCTCTCTCTCTGTGCGTGTGTGTCTCATCCAGCGCACCTCACAACACATATGCAAGCAAGGTATCAATTTTAATCAGAGAACAAATACATGAATCAAAATATAGTATTGGGAGTAAATGGAAGATTACCCTTGAAGCATAGTTGCCGATTTATTCCTCATCTGGTTAGCTGCTAGCTCTTCCCTTTGTGATTGTTCAGCACCAAAAAGCATATAAATCTACCATTGGTGCCTAATACAGAACACAATAGAATAACATATTATTAGATAAAGCAAAGAAGATGTAACTGTACTGTAGCTAAGACACCACAATACATGACTTTATGTTGTACCAGTCCTATATTTATTTCTGCACCATAGCTAAACCTGCATGCATTTTTACAATCGTTACACAATCCACTTCCTTTTCAGAAGTAAGGATGCTCGTGCAAAGCACGTCTATACAAGTACATGTTCTGATTAAGCTGAATCGCACTAGGCTGCTCACTGAAACAACAACATTAGGTAGGAGTAGCATGCTTCTTGCTGGAAAATTGTGCAACACAGGTACCCAAAAAATTATTCAATTATTCTCTGGCTGGTTCATATTCTGGTGCAATAGCTGTAACATAAAAGAATTAACCTATTAGAGAAGATATAAACCAAGAAACAGATTAACGAATTTTGCACCAAAATGATATACTTCCAATTTAGACTAACAAAAAATAAGGACGCTCGCGCTAGATAAGTAATTGAGGTTGTGCTTCATAAATACATTCACTATGCATACCTGAACATATGTGCATCTGGAGCCTTACACTCCATGTCAATGGCGATACATATCCATTGAACTATCCATCGAGCAAGCTCCTCACATTGAAACCTACCAGAAATAAAAGGAAGAAGATCACTCATAAATTTACGAAGGAATCTAGAGGACATTTGTTATGGTGGTGCTAGAGGGAGGGCGCAAGAGGGCCGGCCGAGGGCATTGCCCACGGCCGGTGGCAAGAGGGAAGGGATTTCCTTCTTAATTCTTGCTTGATTAGATTGATACATCTCCTCTCCTTATATAGAGAGGTTTACTTGACTCCCAAGTAAGGCTTACTTGACCCCTAAGCAAGTGACCCTTATCTCTAATTAACCCTAAGACTAATGGGCTATACTGCCAGCCTAGGCCCATGACGTACTCTAACACTACACCCCACCTGGACATGCAGCTCGTCCTCGAGCTGCAACCTAACCAACTTATAACGATGACTCGACGCGACACAAACCTCACACATAAAAACAAGCCTTTTACATCCCGGCTTGGTTTATTACTCTCAACCTGAAATGGGCTGGGACGCTGTATTTTGGACCCCTTAACAAAAAGTGGACACCATCCGTACGACGTACGTGCACGTGTACAGCCAACTGTGTCAACTCCCGGATTTTTAATCCCAGACGCCCGTTATGCCATACCTCGCAATCCCAGAATTACCATTTTTGCGAGATATAACGGATTGGATATCATAGTACATCATCCATTATAAACCATACATAAGGTCTTACACAAATAAGGATCTCATGATCCAGTCTGGATACAACAAGCAGCGGAAATAAAAGATAAGCGTAGCGGTGGGGTCTATCTTCAGGGACACAGGCAATGCTGGCGAAGGCAGATAGTCCTAGTTATCATAGCCGTCCTGTTAGTCATCATCTTGATAGTCTCCTTCATAGTCTGGCCATGAGAATAGCCAGTGACAAAGCCATGAATACTCTTTGAGTACTCGCAAACGACCACTAACAAGTAATATAGTTCTAAGTCAAGTGCTAAACTCTATGTTTTACTATAAGGTTAAGTTTGAAACCTAAGCTGAGTTCTGAAGCAAAGAAAGATAAAATAAAGTTCTAGAATCACTTAAGTTAGGAAGCTAGTATCATAAACGCAACCCTGTTATGGTCAAGTCAAGATTCATCATTCATTTTATGAGTTGTTTTGAAACCATCTAACAACGAAACAGTATGGCCATTCCAACTGTCCTTAACCGCGGACGCGGCTATTCGAATAGTTTGACACTCTGTAGAGGTGGTACACTTTCACCCACAAGATTCGATACATCTGTCAGGGATAACCCTGAATCATCATACTTAGTATGTAGATAATCAAACATAACCTTTCCTTTACACACCCTAGTATAAGCACCTCTCCTATGAGCATGGCCTCCCAACCATGACCATCAGTCATCTTGGGCACTGCATAGCTGGACAACATTGAGAGGTAGCCTCAGCTCAAACCTCTCCCGCGAGGGAACTAATACTAATGCATATAAATTTCCAGCTAAGCGTTACCCAATTCAGGTAGTGTGGTTGTACGGTAAATTTGGAATGGTATCGCATCCGAATCCAACCATCCGTTTTATAAAAGGGCTAAGGCTCATGCCTCAACATTTTCATCATCATAAACCATTTGTGTTTCTCAACACATGTCAAAACATCTCAATAGAATGACTCATCATTCCAAGGTTTTCACAATTTATTTTCACCAATTGTTCCCATCTAAGTGACTCAAGTTTTGATCTACTCTAAACTACTAAGTTAAGAGTGTTCACTAAGGTGGAAAGATAATGGGTTCAATCTCATGCCATAGAATGACATCTAAAGCTTAGCTAAATAGGTCAAGTTTTATACCTTTTATGCTACCTTCCAAACAAGTAAGGGACTTTTTGTAAACTAAAGGAATTAAAGCTTGTAAGGTAATACTTGGGGTAGAAATAGTCAAGGTAGTGTGACCAAAGCATGCCTATAGCATCTTGCTAAGCTATCTAGTTTAATCCTAGCTTGCTAAGCATTATACTTGTAAGTGTTAGCTTGTATTGCTAATGGTGGCTTGCAAGTACAACTTTCAAGGGTTAACATGGATAGTGCTAGCTTGCCTTGGTTGGTGCAATGGTTGAAGTTTTCTTCTTCTTGGTAGCACTCTTCCTCCTCGTAAGCTTGGTCGGTACTATCTTCTATAAATACATACGGAGTACACAATCACCAAACAATACTTAACTAATCTAATTAGCATTCTAAGACACACATTTGCTGATCTATTATCATCACAAGTTTAATTCACTAGTTCCATTCTTTTTAAATTAGAAAAGTAATTTCTACTCATTGAAAAATTAACTAAGATTTAATATTCACCACTTAAAATACGGGATCATGTTGACACATGTCATCACCACATATTCTAACATGTGGGAATGAGATTTAAAGGTTGGATCATAATTACTTTGGTTTAAGTTCATTATTTAATGATTTAAAGTGACTAGAAATGCATATATATCATTATTTTGGTACTAGTCCAAAGTCACTGCATGTAAACCTTAATATTATTATATATTTAGATAGATATGATGAAATGTGATTTTTGAGAGTTGGAATCAACTCAAAACCTATCTTAGTTGATTTTAAAAAAATGTTGCCATATGCAAAAGCTTCTGTTTTGTTATTTTTACTAGGAGCGATATATAACTCTAATTGAATTAAATCCAACGGGCTTGTAGAGATCATTTCAATACCTTTCAGGCAAAATTGGTTTCATGCAGTTTGGATTTGTCAAACTCCCAGAATTGATTTTTAAACTAGTGGACAGAAACTAGATTAACTCTAAATAGAAAAAACTAGATTTGAATTTCTAACTCGCGCGGGAACTCACTGGACCGGCCCAGCTATACACAATGCGTGCAACGGGCTGCCTGACATGCGGGCTCCACCAGTTAGTGGCACAAAAATACCGAAACGGTATCTAGCATCCTAGGCCGCACGATTAAAAGGGGATCTAACGGTGGAGAGTCATCGTCGACGACGGATTACTCCGGCGAGAATCTGACCTAGACACGGCGGTGGGGGTCGATTGGGGGCGTACTAGGGCTCCAGCAAGGTCGGTGAGGCGGGCAAACAGGCTGGTAGACGACAGCGAGGCGAGGCGTGGTTGCGGCGGAGCTTGGGGTGCCCTAAATCGCAGACGCCCTTCTCCTCCTGTTGCGGTGGCTTCGGCTCCAATTCAGGCGAGGCAGAGCTCGAGCGGTGTCACCGAGAGGTGGGTGAGGTTCAGTGAGACGTGGGAAGTGAGTGAGTGTGGAGAAATGGTGCTGGGGTGGTCTCTTTATATAGGGTCGACGAGAGGGCAGAGCGGGCTCCGGTGAGGTCATCGGTGACGACGATGCGGAGCGCTCTCGACATGGGCGAGGGCGGCGATGGGTTCTCTGTCCCCTGGCGGTCCTCTTGGGCTTAATGGCGCGGCAAGGTGAGGGCTCTACAGGTCGGGAGCGTGCGGTGAACTAAGCGCGGGCGGCGGTGCTCGACGCGGTTCCTCCGGGCTGCTGGTCGCGAGGTGGCGAACGAGGATGTCTGGGCGGTTGCTGGGCCTGCTACGGGTGCTGCCGCGTAAGGTTAGGGCTAGGCGAGGCCGGTGCTGCTCTGGCGGGCGCAGCGCTCCGAGGTGATCGGCATGGCGGACAGAGGCATGGGCGCGGGCAACTAGGGCTTGTCTTCTGCTCGGTTTTGGTCGGGGGCTGGTCGAGGCGGTGCGGTGTGATGGCGCCTGTCTACCAGCGGGCGAAGGAGAGCGTGGGACGGGCTGGGGCAAGCCATCCATGGTCGACCTGGCGCATGGCGTCGGGCGGCTTGGCACTGGAGCAGCTAGGGGAGAGGGAGAGAGAGCTAGGGCCGGGGTTTTAGCTGGGGGGACAAGGGGACCGAGTTAGGCCCAAATGGTGACCAAAATCACTGCACACTATAGTGTTTTGAATTTGATCAGATTTGTGCCTGCCACCTGTTTGATGAAATGGCCGCAAGAGACCAAAGTTTGACTTTTGGTTTCAAAAATTTTGAGTGTTCTCCACTAGTACTAGGTAGTCTCTGGTTGCAAGGGTTTTGAAAGTGGATCTCAATTTGATTGTTTTGAAATAGGGGTGATCTAGGCATATGCATTGAATTCAATTTTCACATGCCATTTAAAATAAGTATTTGAATGTTTCTAGCAGATCAAAAGGTGGGCCTTGGTACCTCATTATGTGTACTAGCAAGGGGTGTAAAGATCTAGAATTATTTCTGTTGATAAATGAGTGCTAGGAACACTCAAAGTAGTATAGTTGATTAAAATGGCCAAAATGACCATTCCTCCTTTTTAATTGTTTTTGATTTGATTTTCTTTGGGAAAAGTTTGGGAATGATGTAGATGATGTTTATTTCACCTAAGAAACATTTTACAAGCAAAGAATCACAAAACCATGGAAATTCAAATCAAATCCTAATTTAAATGCACATACAAAGAAACTAGGAACTAAAGAGATATAGGAACTCTGTCCTAATGTAATCTTCGCGCTCCCAAGTGGCTTCCTCCTCAGTATGGTTGCTCCACTGAATCTTGAGAAACTTTATACTCCTGGTTCTGGTGGTTCTGTAGGCTTCTTCTAAGATACGTATGGGCACTTCCTGATAGGTCAGGTCATTGTTGATTTCTACGGCTCTGTGATTGATGTTCTTGAAAATTTCAGTCTTCTCGGGCACTTCCAAGCATTTGCAAAGTAACAAGATATGAAACACATTGTGGATGGCTGACATCTCTTCAGGCAGTTCCAGCTGATACGATACTTCTCCTCAACGGTTCAGAATCTTGAAAGGTCCGATATATCTGGGGGATAACTTTCCCTTCAGACTAAAACGTTGAGTTCCCTTCAATGGTGAAACCTTGAGATATACAAAATCTCTGACATTGAAAGGCAGGTCTCTCCTTCTCTTGTCAGCATAACTCTTCTGTCTGGATTGAGCGGTCTTGAGGTTCTCACGGACTTTGTGAACCTTCTCTTCGGCTTCTCGGAGAATGTCGGGTCCAAAAATCTGACTCTCTCCTACTTACGACCAATTTAAAGGGGTACGGCACTTTCTTCCATATAGGAATTCAAATGGTGCCATCTGCAAACTAGCTTGATAACTGTTGTTATATGAGAATTCTACGAAAGCCAGGCAGTCTTCCCATTTTGATCTGTATTCCAACACACAAGCTCTAAGCATATCCTCAAGGATCTGGTTGACTCTCTCAGTCTGTCCATCTGTTTGCGGGTGATAAGCGGTACTGAAGTTCAACTTGGTTCCTAATCCTTACTGAACTTTCTGCCAAAATCTCGAGGTAAACTGGGTTCCTCGATCTGATACAATGGTCTTGGGGGTCCCATGCAGACTAACAATCCTAGCAATGTATAGTTCTGCTAACTTTGCACTCTGGTAGGTTGTCTTGATAGGTATGAAGTGGGATACCTTGGACAGTCTATCAACTATGACCTAGATTGAGTCATTTCCCCTATTGGAAGTAGGCAAACCGGTGATAAAGTCCATTCCTACGGAATCCCATTTCCATTCCGGAATCTGCAATGATTGCAACAATCCGGCAGGTCTCTGATGTTCTGCTTTGACTCTTTCACATATGTCACATTTGGCGATGTAGCTTCCGATTTCTCTCTTCATCTTGTGGCACCAAAATTGCTCTTTCAAATCTTGATACATCTTTGTTCCTCCGGGGTGGATAGAATAAAGAGTATCATGAGCTTCCTTCATGATAATTTCCTTTAGCTCCGAATCTGCTGGCACATAGATACTTCCTTTGTACCACAGTACTTCTTCATCTTCAGTGAATCCAGGTACCTTGCATGTACCAATACGATGTTTGATTCCGTTGATACTTTCATTCCCCTTCTAGGCTTCCTTGATTTGGCTAATCAACGTGGGTTGAAGTTCAATGCTAGCTAAGAATCCATTGCTAACTAATTCAGTACTGAACTGCTCCAACTCTTCATACAAACTTGGCTTCTTCTCCTTGATCATGGTGTTTAGCCTACATGGTAATCTGCTAAGAGCATCCCCTACCACATTGGCTTTGCCGGGGTGATAGTGAATGTCAAGGTCATAATACTTGATTAACTCTATCCATCTCCTTTGCCTCATATTCAGCTCCTTCTGAGTGAAAATATACTTTAAGCTCTTGTGATCTGAGTAAATCTCACAGCGATTTCCCATCAAATAATGACGCCATGTCTTTAATGCCAGCACTACGGCTGCTAACTCAAGATCATGGGTCGGATAGTTCTGTTCATGCTGCTTCAGTTGTCGAGAAAGATACGCGATGACTCTGCCTTCTTGCATCAATACACATCCTAGACCAATCTTGGATGCATCACAATATACATCAAACGGCTTCTTGATGTCTGGCATGATCAAAATTGGGGCTGATATCAATCTCTTCTTCAGCTCCTGAAAACTGGCTTCACATTTGTCAGTCCATTCAAACTTCTTGTCCTTCTTCAATAATTGGGTCATGTGTCAGGCGATACTCAAGAATCCTTCTACGAACTTGCGGTAGTATCCCGCTAATCCGAGAAATGCGCGAACTTGGGTTTGAGTGGTTGGGGCTTCCCATTCTTCGACATCTTTGATCTTGGCGGGATCAACAGAGACTCCTCCGGCAGACACCATATGTCCTAGGAATCCTACTTCTTTCAGTCAAAACTCACACTTGCTAAACTTGGCATATAACTGATGCTCTCTCAGGGTTTCTAGGATGATTCTCAGATGTTGCTCATGCTCTTCTTCTGACTTGGAGTAGATAAGTATGTCGTCGATAAATATAACTACAAACTTATCTAGGAAATTCATAAAGATCTTATTCATGAGATTCATGAAATAAGTAGGGGCATTGGTTAATCCAAAAGACATAACCGTATACTCGTATAAACCATAACGAGTAGTAAAGGCAGTCTTCGTAATATCCATTGCACGAATCTTAAGTTGGTGATAACCAGTCCTAAGATCAATCTTTGAGAATACCTGGGCTCCAGTCAATTGATCAAATAGATCCACTATCTTTTGCAAGGGGTACTTGTTCTTGATGGTGACGTCATTCAATTTTCTGTAATCTGTACACAGACGATTGCCTCCATCTTTCTTGTCGATGAATAACACTGGTGATCTCCATGGCGATGCGCTTGGTTGAATAAATCTTGTTGCTAACATGGCATCTAACTGCTTCTTCAGTTCCACTAACTCTGAGGGGTTCATGCTATAGGGTCTCTGGGCTATGGGTCCGGTTCTGGGGATTAGTTCGATGATGAACTCAATATCCCTATTCGGGGGCATACCTGGCAATTCATTTGGGAATACGTCGAGGTATTCACAGACTACTCTGACTTGGTCTATGGTGGGTAGGGCTAGACTCTTGTTGCACTTGAATTGACGGGGTAAGGTTTCAGAGATATGTTCTACTGTTACTCCAGAACTACTGGTCATGGTGATGGATTTCTTAGCACAGTCTATCAGTCATTTATGCCTTGACATCCAGTCCATACCTACTACTACTTCCAATCCTTTGGTTCCAAGTACTATTAGGTTGGCATAAAAATCTATCCCATGTATTCTGATAGGCACAACTTTGCAATTTCTTCTAGCTTTGGTTGTTGAACCGGGGATTTGAACTATCATGACATGCTTTAGGTTGGTTGGGTGAATCTTACTAGTGCATGCAAATTCTTCGGTGACAAATGAATGCGATGCTCCCAAATCAAACTATACTCTTTCTAAAACTGAGTTGACAGAAAACATACCCAGCACTACATCTGGCGCTTCCTAGGCTTCTTCTGCGTTCATGTGGAAGAGATGACCGTTGCGGTTGTGAGGGTTCCCTAGGGAAAATCTTCTTCCTGGTTGAACACGACGTTGATGCTGAGCTAGGGCATTCACATTGGCATTGGTGGCAGTCTTCTTGGGACACTCATTGGAGTAGTGACCCTTCACTCCACACTCGAAACAAGTGATCTGGGACTTGTCCTTGACTGCGACAGGTACAGCATTGCTGCCAGTTCTGGGTGCAGTGTTGTTGTTGTTGTTGTTGTTGCTCTTGGGAGGGGCACGGGTGAAATTGTTGGCATTGCCGGAGTTGGGATGGTTTCCTCCGGACTTCACATTGCCTCCGCTACGGTTGGGGTAGCTTGGGCGAGACATTAGGAGTCAGTTGTTTCTTGGTGCATATCCTGGTGAGGGGTTGGGACGGTACTTCTGGTGACTGCTGGATCCTGATTGCTGCATCATACGACGTTTGCGATTGTCGTTTGCCTGATTAATCTTCCCTTCCATCTGAATGGCAGAGTCGACTAGCTCTTGGAGATCCTGAAAACGGATGTTGACGAGGACAGTCTGCATCTCATCATGCAGTCTATTCAAGAATCTCTCCTTCTTCTTGGCCTCCGTGTTGATTTCATCAGGTGCATATCTGGCAACTGACAGGAATCTGTCACGGTATTCTACCACAGTCATTCTCCCTTGCTTCAATTTGCAGAATTCATCTCTCATCCTATTGATGAGACCTTGCGGCACGTGGGTGCGACTGAACTTGACTTTGAATGCTTCCCATGTCATCACTTGACCATGGTTCATATTGCGGATGCTATTCCACCAAGCTCTTGCATATCCTGTCAGATAGTGGGTGGCGAAGAGAACTTTCTCATTTTCATCAACTCCTGCAACTTCTAGGTTGTTTTCCATCGTCTGCAACCAGTCATCAGCATCTAATGGGTTTTCAGATTGGTTGAAGATTGGGGGATTGGTATTCTGAAACTTTTTAAGTTTGGATCCATGGTGATCCTGATTTCCATGTCCTTGGTTGTTGAGAGCCATCTGGGCGATCTGCTGTAGTGTTGCTAAGTTGGCTTGACGTTTTGCCCTACTTGCTTCACGGTCGGTGATGATATTCAGCAAGATCTGCAGCATTGGGTCTTGCGACGAGCTGCTCCCTCCTTGGTTTCCACGAGTCATCTGAAGATTGAGATAGAGATAGGGGTAAGAGGGAAATTCTAAGGTTCATGGTTTTGATTTTTCCAAAGCTAAAACTTTGAGTTAGACTCAGGTTTTTCAACTAACTCTATTTCATTCATGCAGACAAACACACGATACTACACACACCACAACAAAAAAAGGAAAACAGATGGTTTGAAGAACCATTCTGCAAGCTACGATACAGTGGGACCGATACATCTCATGCTACGACAGTGCTCTAGTGCATCTACTCATCGTCGATGAAGTCGGAGTCCTCATCATCAGCGTAGAAGTCCACGGCATCCTCCTCCAGAAAGTCATCATCGTTGCTGAGGTAAGAGTCCATGTCTCCCTTGATGTCTTCACCCTCATCTTCTTCTTCCTTGGCGGCAAGCTGAGCTTCCTGCTCCTTGACGGTCTTCTCGAGGTCGGCCACCTTCTTGCGAAGACGGGCGATGGTGCGATCCTTCTTGGCACACTGGCAACAAAGAGACTGGCGGTCCTGGACGAGCAGTGCAAAAGTCTGGGCCTTCTGGTCGGCAATGGCACGGTTCAGGTTGGCTAACTCCCTGGCATTGTCCAGTTCCTGTTGTCTGTCATGCAGCAAGAAGTCAAGATTCTCCACTTGACGCCTCAACTCTGGGTGACTTGGCATCTCCATCGGCATTCCCATGAAGTCACGTCTTTCATAGTGAGCAAAACGGGTTCTTTGGATTTTGTTGACGCTGAGGGCACATAGACGTGCTAGAGCTTCATGCATTGCCCTGGCTAATCCATCTAGCCAGTTGTTCTCTCTCACGGAGAACTGAATTCTCCCAGAAGTTGGTGCTTCGATGCTTCCTCTAAGATCTGCGGTGACTAGTCACTGTAGGTCTCCTCCTGGGGATCCTAGAAGTTGAGCTCCAAGAAACTCCGGATGTGGGCGTCCCAAGAACTCCGACAATGAATCCAGATCCCTCTCGAAGATCAGCTGACCTCTATTTCCCAACTGGTAAAACTTGCTGAACTGAGTCTCCATCTACAAGAATTAAGGATGAGGAAATTAGTGAAGTGATCAAGTGTGTCAAATTTTTAAGTAGTAATGTAAGAATTTTGAGGAACATGAATTTTTGAGAAAGAAAGAATTCCCAAGGATAAGTGAGGAGATAGTTTTTCGTAAATACTCACTTTGGTTTTGAAACTAAGTTTTTATTTGGACGTCCATTCTAACTAGGGTCTCCTATGGTCAGGATGGCTCTGATACCAACTTGTCAGCACCCGGATTTTTAATCCTAAATGCCCGTTATGCCATACCTCGCAATCCCAGAATTACCATTTTTGTGAGACATAACGGATTGGATATCACAGTACATCATCCATTACAAACCATACATAAGGTCTTACACAAATAAGGATCTCATGATCCAGTCTGAATACAACAAGCAGCGGAAATAAAAGATAAGCGTAGCGGTGGGGTCCATCTTGAGGGCACGAGCAATCTTGTGAAGATTGTCCTAGTTATCATAGCCGTCCTGTTGGCCATCATCTTGATAGTCTCCTTCATAGTCTGGCCATGAGAATAGCTAGGGACAAAGCCATGAGTACTCTTTAAGTACTCGCAAACTACCACTAACAAGTAATATAGTTCTAAGTCAAGTGCTAAACTCTATGTTTAACTATAAGGTTAAGTTTGAAACCTAAGCTAAGTTCTGAAGCAAAGAAAGATAAAATAAAGTACTAGAATCACTTAAGTTAGGAAGCTAGTATCATAAACACAACCCTGTTGTCGTCAAGTCAAGATTCATCATTCATTTCATAAGTTGTTTTGAAAACATCTGACAACGAAACAGTATGGACATTCCAACTGTCCTTAACCGCGGACGCGGCTATTCGAATAGTTTGACACTCTGCAGAGGTGGTACACTTTCACCACAAGATTCGATACATCTGTCAGGGATAACCCTGAATCATCATACTTAGTATGCAGATAATCAAACAAAACCTTTCCTTTACACACCCTAGTATAAGCACCTCTCCTATGAGCATGGCCTCCCAACCATAACCATCAGTCATCTTGGGCACTGCATAGGTGGACAATATTGAGTGGTAGCCTCAGCTCAAACCTCTCCCGCGAGGGAACTAATACTAATGCATATAAATTTCCGGCTAAGCCTTACCCAATTCAGGTAGTGTGGTTGTACGGTAAATTTGGAATGGTACCGCATCCGAATCAAACCATCGGTTTTATAAAAGGGCTAAGGCTCATGCCTCAACATTTTCATCATCATAAACCATTTGTGTTTCTCAACACATGTCAAAACATCTCAATAGAATGACTCATCATTCCAAGGTTTTCACAATTCATTTTCACCAATTGTTCCCATCTAAGTGACTCAAGTTTTGATCTACTCTAAACTACTAAGTTAAGAGTGTTCACTAAGGTGGAAAGATGATGGGTTCAATCTCATGCCATAGAATGACATCTAAAGCTTAGCTAAATAGGTCAAGTTTTATACTTTTTATGCTACCTTCAAAACAAGTAAGGGACTTTTTGTAAACTAAAGGAATTAAAGCTTGTAAGGTAATACTTGGGGTAGAAATAGTCAAGGTGATGTGACCAAAGCATGCCTATAGCATCTTGCTAAGCTATCTAGTTTAATCCTAGCTTGCTAAGCATTATACTTGCAAGTGTTAGCTTGTATTGCTAATGGTGGCTTGCAAGTACAACTTGCAAGGGTTAACTTGGATAGTGCTAGCTTGCCTTGGTTGGTGCAATGGTTGAAGTTTTCTTCTTCTTCTTGGTAGCACTCCTCCTCCTCGTAAGCTTGGTCGGTACTATCTTCTATAAATACATACGGAGTACACAATCACCAAACAATACTTAACTAATCTAATTAGCATTCTAAGACACACATTTGATGATCTATTATCATCACAAGCATCACAAGTTTAATTCACTAATTTCATTCTTTTTAAATTAGAAAAGTAATTTCTACTCATTGAAAAATTAACTAAGATTTAATATTCACCAGTTAAAATATGGTATCATGTTGACACATGTCATCACCACATATTCTAACATGTGGGAATAATATTTAAAGGTTGGATCATAATTACTTTGGTTTAAGTTCATTATTTAATGATTTAAAGTGACTAGAAATTCCTATATAGCATTATTTTGGTACTAGTCCAAAGTCACTGCATGTAAACCTTAATATTATTACATATTTAGATATATATGATGAAATATGATTTTTGAGAGTTGGAATCAACTCAAAACCTATCTTAGTTGATTTTATAAAAATATTGCCATATGCAAAAGCTTCTGTTTTGTTATTTTTACTAGGAGAGATCTATAACTCTAATTGAATTAAATCCAACGGGCTTGGATAGATAATTTCAATACCTTTCAGGCAAAATTGGTTTCATGTAGTTTGGATTTATCAAACTCCCAGAATTGATTTTTAAACTAGTGGACAAAAACTAGATTAACTCTAAATAAAAAAAGTAGATTTGAATTTCTAACTCACGCGGGAACTCACTGGGCCGGCCCAGCTACGCATAGTGTGCGCAACGGGCTGCCTGACATGCGGGCTCCACCAGTCAGTGGCACAAAAATACCGAAACGGTATCTAGCATTCTAGGCCGCACGATTAAAAGGGGATCTAACGGTGGAGAGTCATCGTCGACGATGGATTACTCCGGCGAGAGTCTGACCTAGACGCGGCGGTGGGGGTCGATTGGGGGCGTACCAGGGCTCCATCAAGGTCGGTGAGGCAGGCAAACGGGCTGGTAGACAACGGCGAGGCGAGGCGCGGTTGCGGCGGAGCTTGGGGTGCCCTAAATCACAGGCGCCCTTCTCCTCCTGCTGCGGCGGCTTTGGCTCCAATTCAGGCGAGGCAGAGCTCAAGCGGCGTCGGTGAGAGGTGGGTGAGGTTCAGTGGGAGGTGGGGAGTAAGTGAGTGTGGAGAAATGGTGCTGGGGCGGTCTCTTTATATAGGGTCGACGAGAGGGCAGAGCAGGCTCTGGTAAGGTCATCGGTGACGACGATGCGGAGCGCTCTCGGCATGGGCGAGGGCGGCGATGGGTTCTCTGTCCCCTGGCGGTCCTCGTGGGCTTAATGGCGCGGCAAGGCGAGGGCTCTACGGGTCAGGAGTGTGCGGTGAACTGAGCGCGGGCGGCGGTGCTCGACGCGGTTCCTCCGGGCTGCTGGTCACGAGGCGGCGAACGAGGATGTCTGGGCGGTTCCTGGGCCTGCTGCGGGTGCTGCCACGCAAGGCTAGGTCTAGGCGAGGCAGTCTTTGCTCTGGCCAGACCTTAACGCCCGAGGTGATCGGCATGGCGGACAGAGGCATGGGCGCGAGCAACTGGGGCTTGTCCTCCGCTCGATTTTGGTCGGGGGCTGGTCGAGGCGGTGCGGTGTGATGGCGCCTGTCTGCCAGCGGGCGAAGGAGAGCGCGGGACGGGCTGGGGCGAGCCGTCCATGGTCGACCTGGCGCATGGCGTCGGGCGGCTTGGCACTGGAGCAGCTAGGGGAGAGGGAGAGAGAGCTAGGGCCGGGGTTTTAGCTGGGAGGACAAGGGGACCGATTTAGGCCCAAATGGTGACCAAAATGAGTGCACACTATAGTGTTTTGAATTTGGCCAGATTTGTGCCTACCACCTGTTTGATGAAATAGACGCAAGATACCAAAGTTTGAATTTTGGTTTCAAAATTTTTGAGTGTTCTCCACTGGTACTAGGTAGTCTCTGGTTGCAAGGGTTTTGAAAGTGGAGCTCAATTTGATGGTTTTTGAAATAGGGGTGATCTAGGCATATGCATTGAATTCAATTTTCACATGCCATTTAAAATAAGTATTTGAATGTTTTTAGCAGATCAAAAGGTGGGCCTTGGTACCTCATTATGTGTACTAGCAAGGGGTGTAAAGATTTAGAATTATTTATGTTGAGAAATGAGTGCTAGGAACACTCAAAGTAGTGTAGTTGATTAAAATGGCCAAAATGACCATTCCTCCTTTTTAATTGTTTTTGATTTGATTTTGTTTGGGAAAAGTTTCGGAATGATGTAGATGATGTTTATTTCACCTAAGAAACATTTTACAAGCAAAGAATCACAGAACCATGGCAATTCAAATCAAATCCTAATTTAAATGCACATACACATGAATGCTTTCATTTTTACTTTGGAAAAGTTTTTGTTAACCCTAATTTTGATGATTTGGATCTTGATAGGCTTGGATTAAAGTTTTGGGATGTTACAACCTGGATCCCATGGACACCATCTGGACAAACGGAGTGCATGTGTACGGCCACCTGGAAGAGGTCGCAAGAGCGATGAGCATAGGCGCTCTCGCGGCGGCCGGCGGCGGAATGCAGTGGTGTTACGCGGTGCGCTCCTGTCGAGGAGGGGTGCGCCCTCCCAACCGCTGATGTCGCAGACTTTGAGGTCACTGCACATGGGGAAAACAGGATGCCCGCTGCTCGTGGGGGAAACCGCATGCCCAAGAGCCCCATCGCAGCGGACCAGATCGAGGTCCTTGGCGCAGGGAAGGGAAACTTGGAGGAGCGGCAGCTGCAGACCACGCATCTCCCGCACACGGCGCTTAGGAGGCGTAGCAGCCCTGCAGCCTCACCGCCGCCGACACATGGTGGGTAGCGATCCAAGACGGAAGCGGTGACAGCGAGGGCGGGAACCAAACTTGGATCGGAACTCCCGTCAGCGTGGTCGTAGCTGGCCCGGGGCTGAGTGGCTGGCTGCTGCAAGGGCGGGCATGACCATGGCGGCAGGGCCGTGAGGCTAGGGCGACCAGCAACCAGGGCGGGTGGTGGCGGCGAGCGGAGACCGCCAGGATCGCGGGGCGGCTGCCACGGAAGGCGGTGGCAGGTGGTGCGGCAGTGGGCCGTGAGGGGCCCGGCCAAGTAGAGGTGGATCTCTGCATGGTGTGGCGAGATCGCGGAGGGACTGTGGTCATCTCCGCCGGGAGACAACGGGCGGGGCGCCGAGTGTGGGTGGGAAGAACTCGGTGGAGGGCTGGACATGATCGAACCCGGAAAAGTTGATACCAAATGTTATGGTGGTGCTAGAGGGAGGGCGCAAAAGGGCCGGCCGGGGGCCTTGCCCACGTCGGTGGCAAGAGGGAAGGGATTTCCTTCTTAATTCTTGCTTGATTAGATTGATACATCCCCTCTCCTTATATAGAGAGGTTTACTTGACTCCCAAGCAAGGCTTACTTGACCCCTAAGCAAGTGACCCTTATCTCTAATTAACCCTAAGACTAATGGACTATACTGCCAGCCCAGGCCCATGACGTACTCTAACAACATTTGAGTAGCATAAAAGGTGTGGCCAAACATGCATGTAAATCTGAATGAAACAAAAACCATCAAGGCAGCAAGCTAAAGAGATTTAAAGCCAATCTTTGTCAATCTGGCAGCTATTAGGGATATTAAAACTGAGCCACACCGGAGCTTTCTCACGCAACCAGCACACGCAGCCGTTCATTCTATGGATCCAGCAATTTCCGCATGTTTGATCCCAACTGGACCGAATGTCCCTAGGGGACGCTTCTCTCCAGAACAAATTGGTGGCACGTCATTGATTTCATGATTTGGGTCCGTACAAAGCCCATAGCCCAACTATCGTAGCAGTTTCCGCTAACCAGACGCAGTTAATCGATCTATCCAGGGGTCCACCTCGTTCTTCTTCCCATCTCACATCTCTCCCCTCGCTATGCGCTACCGTCGCCACTTAGGTCTCGCCGCCGTCGTTCCAATTTGGCGTTGAAGAGCACGCCGCCGTGGTCCTCTCTCTCCCCCGCACCGATTCCACGCCGCTACGACGCCGCTCTTCGCTCCGGCCTCTACCTCCACGAATCCTAGGTTCGGAGCCCAACCTCGTCTGTGCTTAAGGTCCTCTTGCAGAATAAGCAGAGGTGGCTTAGAGGTGGTTCGCTGCCATTGCAGGTTAACACCGACACTAGAGAGAACTTTCAACACCAATCCAAATGATTAGAGTTCATTGCACTCTTCTCCTTTCCAATTCTCTGTGTTTTAGTTGTACCCTAACCCCTGTGTACGTACTGTAATGTATCCTTGGAAATGATTCAAGAGGCAACACCACCCTTTCTTGCTGAACAATGAATGGATTTTGCATCTGATGCTGCCATGGATACTGGGTCTAGAACAAACAAAAAGGGTACAAAGAGGCAAATTATCAATAATTTTATCTGTCTTTCTCACCTTATTAATTTGTGTGTGTTCCCTGAATATGTTACTCTACCTCGTCATAATATGTATACTAATTACAGGGCAGGGCAGATTCAAGAAGAAAATCAATAAATCAATAATATGTAGTATATGCCACTTGACGGTGGTGTATCCTACGTAATCGATTTCTATATAGATATATTTACATAATATCTTAAAAAAAGCGTACTGAAAATATCTCTTGTTTCTTGTGACAGGTTGCCCACATGTCCTCACAAGACATTTGATTCAAGACATTGGACCATGGTTGCACCGTAGTCACTCCAGATGACCTTATTTAAATCCCGTTGTTTAGTATCGTTGATTATTGTCTAATATATTTCAATGTTTGAGCCAATTTATGAGAAGGTTGCAAGGTATCTTGAATTACATGCAATGTCAATGTACCATAAATATCGTTGATTATTGTCTAATATATATGGGCCAATTTATGAGAACGTTTAAATTTCAATGTTTCATACATCCATATATTTACATACTCTAGCAGAAATAATTGTCAGCTTAACTACAAATGTTTCGAGTTATATAAGCATCACATGTGAATAATTTAGCAGTCTAGAACATGTTCTGAAACATAAGCCCTTCGCTGAAGCACAAGGAATATTACCCGTATACTTTGGTACAAAATCAGCAAAAAGAAATGTACTATGAGAATATGAAATGAAAGTCATGAATATAAAGACCAGTGGTTAGGTCTTAATATAAGGACCAGCTTATATATGATGAGATCTCAATGTAAAAGGCAATAGTTAGATGTCATGTTTTTCTCAAGTTAATTATCACACGTTTGCTCATAATATCGCGTGACCTAATTTAAAATTAAACTCTTCCATTACTATAACAAAATACAGTAGGCTATGAAAATTTAACTTCTATGTTATGTGTATAGAAGTTAGTTGATACAAAATTTTCATCTATGTTGCATGCATCCATATAGCCATGGATATTCTTAGTATAGAAGTTAGTTTATACAAAATTTTAATCTATGTTACATGCATCCATATATCCGTGGGTATTCATACCATTCCATGTCAAAATGGATGGACGCAGCAACGCGCGCCATCATGATCTAGTAACCATTATGAAATGAACACCTCTGTCCTGTATGAAAGACAAAGTCAGCCCTACATATATCTCTACTACTATTAAAAGAGCAAGCATTTTCTTTCTTAGGTACACCCACTAAACGTTGACAAAAAAATCAGCACCGTTGGATCCGGTCAACTTAATTAAATCATACAGCTATGATGATCTAATCCACCATCAGATGTGCAATTAGCAGTTAGCCGGGCCGGAACTCTAACTACGCACGAAAAGTTCCACCCCACATACGAGCCTCAGCACATTAGCTATTCAGGAAAAAAAATCTAGAACAACGGGAACGATCATGATCTAAACCCTCGCCGTTCTACGCTGCCGTGTGCACGCCCGCACCCCCTAGCCTGTCCAGCCTGCGCCTCCACACCTCAGGCTGTAGGTGGGCATGCCCACGGCTGCCCACCAGCAAACCCACCTGTGTCGTATAAAGTAATTGGGCTTTAGCTACTGGTCTATTTAAATCTGCTAGTCTTAAATAACACCCATTTGCCCACCTATACCCGCCAGCTTCAGTACTTGAAGACATACCACATGAGAGCTGCAACAAGCTTGGACAGTACACATGAAAAATCAGCTAGCTTCATCACACAAATTCACAGAAAAAGCATCCCGATTCATCACACTAGTACACAAGATCATTCTATTTTCAAAATGTGACAACACATGAATTTATTACTAGTGCACAGGACAATCACTGGATCAGTACATGGATCAAGCTAGTACAAAGGAAATGCCCTCTTGATTAGAATCGGTCTATTGTCTTCTACTCCAGTACATGGAGTATTAGTGATCACTTGCATGTTGTTTCTTATTGTGTAGTTGCATGGTCATAACCTCGCCTGACGCTGGAATGATGCCCTGAACAATTGACAAAAACATTCAATATTTAGACCTTAATCAAGTACAAAGCTCTTGAAAAATAACAAAGAAAGATCATCCAGCAGACTAGTAAAATAACAAAGAAGAATGTACTTTAACCAAAATTCAGATGGAGATCCTAAACTCAATGCACATGTATAAAAGAGTTTTTACAGACATATATCTTGTTGATCATTCACTGCTTCTGAACAAACATCCTAGTACCATGTTACGAACATCCCTGCCAGTTCAGTTCCAAGAATTAATAATTCCAGATTTGTTGCTTTATGCTTCTGGCAATGTATCCATAAAAGCTCATAATTTACCAGTAATAGTCAAAAACTCAAAATGCACCACAAATCTTGAGAGCAAACCCAAATGTACCTTCCTTGACAAGTTGACATATCAAGGATATCATCATATTAAATAGATATATCATATGCAAGTCCTAGTTTTGTACAGTTCCATCCACTCCTATGGTTGCAAGAAAGAATCAATAGCAAATGGCATAAGTGAACATGGTAACATAATAAATTTAACCAGGATCTAAAGCTAGCGTTTCGTATGCTAAAGCTAGAATACAAACAACTGATCGCAAGCCAGATAAGGCCACTTACACATTAAGACAATCGTCCAAACCGTAGCAAGCCGTCAGGTGCAGGGTATACCTTGGCATCCTGTTACAAATATCAGAATTCATGAGCATAGTACATCTCTTGCAAGAACAGTGTTACTGCTATAGGTTTTGGAGGACTACCATCTTCAGACTGCAAATTTGTTTACTTGCACTTGTTCACTAACTCGAACTCACAAGACACAACAGTGAAGTTGTTCACTTTCAGCTCTCCAAAATCTGATTTATGCAATCAATCAAGCAGAGCCTGCACATGAGCTCATTGTACATAAATAAAATATTGGAGAAAAGGCATCTGTTATCCATATCCTAATCTGACACTATGTAACTACCTCGGTGAATTACGCTCCTAGTACAAGCCTGGATGATCAGAAATGGTTGAAATAGTACGGTGGGGCCCAAATGCCACTCACAGGTAGACCTTTCGGCCGTCCCAACCATTTCCAAACATCGGGACAAGAGCAGGCGTGTCGGCTGCGAAGGATCAACTACATACACAAGTGAGTATGTATGCAAGCCACCATACAATAGTACATCGAGCCATTCCTAAAAAGAAAGGAATATATAGCATACATCGGCAAGATCCAAATATCCTAGATAGATATAATAGTTAGGATATCTCCTCATACATCAATCAACGAGTATCAAGCGGAAGCGGAAGACAAAATCCAGTACGGATAAGAAGCAAATCGGCATAAGATGCCCATAAATAAGCACATCCATACAGATCTCACGGATCCCGTTCCGGAATCTCTACACGAATGATCGTTGCCCACATCAGTCTCTTCCACCCAGTATCCATCTTGTGAGTGTACTGTTCATCGAACCAATAATTTATCGTGTGAGACCCTAGGGGTACTCGGCAAGTCTTTATGCCTCTAAAGGGACACAACACAGGGGTGACGCAATTGCAAAAGATAAACCCTAACAATTCTCTGATACTCGCTAACCATCCGCCTAACCAGAGATAGGCGGATGTCCGTGAATTAATAACAACAGTTATAACAGTAATAAAGGTAATCTTAACAGATCCATCCTCCTCCTAAACACCGGCGAGGAAGCGGATGAAACGACCCCCATCCGTTGGCGGTTTTATTATCCATTCCATGAGTATTGCACTATTTACTAGTCGGTACCTAGTCTAGTCAGTTAAAAGCGGTACTTTAGTTATGCTTGTCTATGATCGGCTGTGCTCCAAGTCGTCCATAACCGCGGACACGGCTTTGAAAGTTTTACCTGAGGTGCACAAATAGCAACACACTCGATATGCCTCGGAAAAACCAAATCAAAACCCAACGAGGCGATCCACGACAAAGCAATTACGAGATTGAGAAATATTTGAGGCCACCCATTAAGCTACCATAGCGAAGTTAGGTGACTCGAGACGGACTCAAGGTTTGCGCCAATGGTCATGTAAGGCAATGAGATCCCAAAAGCTGGATTTGTCGATACATGAAAACACTCCGCTTCCTAAGCGATACAGTGCTCCTCACACAATCGTAAATAAAGCAGTAAAGCATGGCATAAGTACAGGATAGTAAATAAAACCTCAAACTAGTTGTGGCCCCAAGAAATAAGAATGAATCAAGCTCTGGCTCAGGGGGGTCCATAAGCCTCCCGGATGTGGATAGCGCGAATATTCTTGGAACAGGAATCAAGTACTCGGGGTCTTACGGGACACAAGTGAGCCTGAAAAACCAAATAGCGAATATGGCTCATGATGCCACTTTCATTAGTTATCCCATTACTACTCGAGGTTAAGTTGTTTAGGTACCTCGTTATCCATCAGACACTCACATACCCTACTCATCTTTGTTCTCACGACTGCATGGCTCAAACAACTCCTGTAGTAATG
Organism: Avena insularis; assembly: GCA_023614405.1. Lineage (NCBI taxonomy): Eukaryota > Viridiplantae > Streptophyta > Magnoliopsida > Poales > Poaceae > Avena > Avena insularis. The sequence goes on from CM042696.1 coordinate 252,746,942, forward strand.
GCTCATGGGATGGAGGAACAAGCTTCGGTGGGGTTTAAAAATAAAGGCTATGCAATACTTGGGATTCAATTTAACGCAATCGCGACTCAATGATGCAAGAATAAGATAGAGGCAATAGGTACTGTATGTATGCAAGCATGTGGTAGTGCTTGCCTGGCAGCTCAGTTGAAGCAAGGAATGGATCTGGTAGTGCTCTGGTTCTCTTGATATATCCCACCTTTCGTGATTCGAAGAAGAACCAAACAAACAAGGGCCGACATAAATAAGGTGCACAATCATATGAATAAATGCATCAAGCAAACAATCATGCCATGATGAATGATGCACAATTTGCATGGCAATTAAGTAGCATGGCATGGGTGAGGTGTGGAATACAATATTAAAGCATTTTATTTAGTTTTGAGCTCATTTTATTCTCATATTAGTTGCTGTATACTTCATATTTATATGATGCATGCTTCAATTCAAACCATGGAATGCATAAACAGAAAGGTCTCGTCGAGCTAATCATTTTAGACATATTATTTATTAAATTTGGACTTATAAATCAAAAGTTATTAATTATTTAAGAAAAGGGCAATTTGTTGTAATTTAAATAAACTTGGAAATTTAAGTGTCCAAAATATATTTTGGATTGCATATTTGAAATCCTCACATTTTTCTGATTTGAAAACATGTATTATTTGGATTATTTGGATTAATATTTGAAAAGTTATTTGAAAACAGAAATTAAATTGGATTTGAAATAATTAGAAAAGATTTGAATTTAAAACAGAAAGATAAATACTTTTTATACCCAGACAGATTCAGCCCTTTATCGCTGACAGTGGGGAATTCTGGCAGAGACGCCTTGTATGAAAAGCGTTTACACATGAGTTGAGCTAGCCCTAGAGGATGTGAAAGGGGCCAATGGCTCGGGCCCAGCGTCGTGACGGCATGTGAGGCTGCCAGTGGACCGGCGAGGAGGCGGGTTGAGACGGAAAGCTGGGGGCTCTTTGCAAGTTTACTGGTGGCTGTCTGGTGGGCAGGGTACCATGGGTTGAGCGAGACAAAGCAGAGGGGTATCGGCAAAAGCGACCGCAGCCTTATTTTTCTTCTCTGTCTCATGTGACCGTCGGTGGGGCGACAATGTGGCGGGAATCGATCTGGCGACCTCACGCGCCTTGCCAGCAGCGTTAAGCTTCTGCTGCGGTGAAATTTGGCGTGGTTGTCGAGGGGAGGCGGACGGGCCTAGATAGGGCTTGATCTGCGTGACGGCAGAACGCGACGCCTGCCGGCGCCTGAGGCCGTTCGACGGATGGTCTGGCGCGACCGAACAGCAGTAGTGGAGAGGAGCATGTCTAGGAGGGTTAGGGGCTCACCGCGAGTGGCTTGGCGTGGTTGGATCGGCTGGGCGCGAGGAGGCAGCGATGATCACGGCAGACGGCGGTTTAGGGTTTCAGCTTGGCATCGATCGGTGGCTCTGTGCTTCTCTGCTCGGCTCGGGTACAGGTCGACGTTGGGGAGCTCCGCGGTCCTCCTCGACAGCCACAACACCACGCTCGCCTCCTCGTACTGCTGGTGGATGTCGAAGCCGACGGTGGCCGGCGATGGGGGAAGCTGGTGGTGGAGAGGGAGGGGAGGAGCGGCAGGCGCCTGGGGGATCTGGAGGAGGTCAGAGAGGCGGGGCAGAGAGGTGGGGGGGTAGATAGGAAGAGGGAGACGCCGTGGGGGAGGGTAGATGGGAAAAGGTGGCTCGGCCACCTTTTCTCTCCTTCACGTGCTCGGTTCGGCCGAGCGAGGCGGCAAGGTGGGGAGCTGTCGGTGGGGTAGGCGAGCCGTGGTCGGGTTGGTTGGGCTGGGGCCCCTAGGGCAGAGAGAGAGCAAGAGCGGGAGAGGCTCGGGCTAGGGGTGGAGCTAGGCTCGGGTAGAGCTAGGTTGGGAGCTAGGGTTGGGGGTGGTAGCTAGGGCAGGGAGAGGTGACCAGGGAGAGAGGGTGGCCGGTGGGGCCGGCTAGGGTAGGCCATGGTGGGGTGGCTCGGCTTAGAAGGAGGAGAGAAAGAGGGGGTGCTTAGGGTTTAGGTTTAGAGAGGGGTATGGTAGATTAGATGAGATGGAGAGGTAGGTTTAGGGTTTGAAGAGAGGGGGAAAGGTTAGTTGCTAGGGTGTTCATTTGTCAAGACCAATGCCAAGCACAAACCAAACCCCAACAAGATCAAGGCTAGAGAAGAGAGGAAAAGGGTGATGTGGTTTTGCAAAAGATCTACTCAAAATGCAACTAAAACCAAAGCTAGCAAAAGATGGTTCTTGCATGGCCCATGCATGATATTTAATGCCATGCTTATGTTGTGAAAACAAGATGATTTACATGGCATTATTACTATGCATTCAAAATGTGGAGTAAGGCCTAAGCAAAAGGATTTAGAGATAGCTCAAGGGAATAGATGGAGATGATCATGTTTGAGTAAGATTGGGACGTGCTAGTGTGTATGTTCCACTAGATGATCAATAGTCCCAAACTATTCCAACATGAGCATAATTCCATGATAAACCATATGGAAGCTAGAAGAAAGGGTCCCACTCACAAGGCATGCAAAGGTGGCCATGTGGCTCTCATATCTCCATATTGTGAAAACAACATGATGCTAAGATGAGAGCATGTGGAAAAGAATTGGATCCATCCCAACCCACATGAGCTAGAGGTAAACTCAATAAATGCCAAGCTCATATTTAGTTGGATGGTGGAATTATAAGGTGGTGAAAGAAAGGTGGTGGGGTTAATAAGAGATATGCCCCCAACTCAACTTGGGCATTAAACAATATATCAAGAACCAAATACAATATCAAGGGGCAAATACAATTAATAATGCATATGAGATAAGAACCAAATCAAAAAGGGTTTTATATGATGCTCAAATGCAAGGAGGCATGATGACATGAGCATGATATAATGATGATGCAACAATTATATATTTGAAGTAGCCAATATATTACTAGACCAAGTAGCATTACAATTGTTAGACAATTGGGATGCTACAACTCTCCCCCACTAAACAGGAATCTCGCCCCGAGATTCTAGGAAGAAGAAGACACAAAGAGGGTAGGGTACTTGGCACGGAGATCATCTTCACGTTCCCAAGTGGCTTCATCAACGGAATGGTGCGACCACTGCACCTTGCAGAACTTGATGGACTTGTTGCGAGTCCTTCTTTCTGCGACTTCAAGGATTTTTGTGGGGTGTTCTTGATAAGACAGGTCTTCTTGAAGATTGATAAGCTCATGGTCCACGGTCCTGCCGGGATCCTTGTAGCACTTCTTGAGCTGAGAGATGTGGAAAACATCATGGACTTTGAGTTTTTCCGGGAGCTCAAGAGCATAAGCAACTTCTCCTCTTCTTCCACGAACTTTGAAGGGACCGATGTATCTAGGAGCCAGCTTTCCTTTGATACCAAAGCAGTGCGTGCCTCTCATGGGAGTGACACGAAGGTAAACGAGATCACCAGGACATACTCCATGTCCGTGTGCTTCTGTCATAATTGCTCTTACGGCGACTTTGAGCAATCCTCGATTCTCAAGAATGATGTGAACCTTCTCCTCCGCTTGAGTCACAATGTCGGGGCCAAACAAGATCCTTTCACTGCACCACCAACCAATCGGAGTTACGCATTTGCGACCATAGAGAGCCTCAAATGGTGCCATCTTTAGACTTTTACGAAGCTGTTGTTGTCGAGAATTCAGCATAAGGAAGACATTCTTCCCACTTCATGCGAAACGAGATAGCGCAAGCACGAGCATATCCTCGAATCTGATTGATCCTTTCAACTTGTCCTTCTGTTGAGGGTGGTAGGCTGTCTTTGAAGTTCAACTTTGTTCCCAAAGCATTTTGGAAACTCTCCCGAACTTGGAAGTGAAGATGCTTCCACAGTCCGAACGATCTCAAGCGGAACCCCATACGAGAGACAATTACATTGATATAGAGCTCATGCCAACTGAATTGCGAAATGGTTTCCTTGACGGGAAGAAGTGAGCCACTTTAGAAAGCTGTCAATGACAACAAAGATTGCATTGTTGCCCTATGCGACCTAGGAAAACCGGTGATGAAGTCCATCTCTACTTTCTCCCATTTCCATTCAGGGGTTTCAATGGTTGTAGAAGACCGGAAGGTTCGATGAACGACTTTCACTCTGCGGCAGACATCACACTCTGAGACATACTTGGCACAATACCTTTTCAAACCAGGCCACCAATATTGTGTTTTCAAGTCCATGTACATCTTTGTGCTGCCAGGGTGGATAGAAAGAACAGAATCGTGCGCCTCCTTGAGAACTTGCTCTCTCAAACCCGGGTAGTTCGGAACAAACATCCGGTGTTCAAAGAAGAGCGTGCCTTGATCATCGACGTGAAAGGATTCATACTTCGGAAGCTGAAGCCTAGAGATGATCTTTCTTGTGTGCGGATCACCAAGCTGAGAAGAGCGAACCTTTTCTTCCAAAAGAGGTGTTGCTAGAAGGTTCAGAGATACCACAGTTCCACAATTTCCAGGTTGAGCTGACGAAATTCCTCGCACAAGAGAGGCTGTTGTTCTTCCATCATGAGGTTGTTGATATAGGCTTTGCGGCTGAGAGCATCTGCCATGACATTAGCTTTTCCCGGAGTGTAGTTGATGGTCAAGTCGAAGTCATTGATTGCTTCAATCCATCTCCTTTGCCTAAGGTTGAGATCAGGCTGAGTAAAGATATATTTTAGACTCTTGTGATCAGAAAAGATCTCACAACGGTTGCCAAGCAAGTAGTGCCTCCATACTTTCAAAGCAAAGACAACTGCTGCGAGCTCGAGGTCATGTGTAGGATAGTTGATCTCATCGTCTTCAAGCGACGAGAGGCATAAGCAACAACTTGTTTTTCTTGCATAAGGACCGCACCCAATCCATGCAAAGAAGCGTCCAGAAGATCTAAAAGCGGCTTGGAGGTATCCGGAGGAACCAAGGCGGTGTGGAAGTGAGCTTCTCTTTGAGTGTCTCAAAGCTTGCTTGACATCACGAGTCCAAAGGTACTTCTTGCCTTTCTTTAGGAGATCGGTAAGAGGCTTCGCTATCTTGAGAAGTTACGAGCGAAGCGGCGGCAATAACTAGCCAAACCAAGGAAACTCCGCACTTGCTTGACATTAACGGGAGGAGCCATTCAACAATGGTCTTCACGGTTTCGGGTTGACGCAATGCCCTTGGCGAGATGACATGACCAAGATAGGTTACTTGAGGCCAAAACTCACACTTGGAGAACTTTGCATACAAGCGGTTCTCACGAAGCTTGCTTAGGACACAGGAGGTGTTCTTCATGCTCTTCTCGTGACTTAGAATAGACTAGGATGTCATCCGGATAGACCACAACGAACTTGTCAAGATACTCCATGAAAACCGAGTTCATGAGCCTCGAGAAGGTGGCGGTAGCGTTGGTGAGACCGAAAGACATGACCGTGTACTCATACAGGCCATAGCGGGTGGTGAAAGTTGTCTTGGAACATCTTCCTTGCGAATCTTGATTTGATGATAACCACTCCTCAAGTCGACTTAGAAAACCCTGACTCCGACTAGTGATCAAAAGATCATTAATCCGGAAGGGATATTTATTCTTGATGGTTTTAGCATTGAGAGCCCGATAGTCAACACAAAGTCTATCGATGCGGTCTCGCTTCTTCACAAAGAGAGTTGGCTACCCCAAGAAGAAGTACTATCTGAATGAAACCCAACTTCTCTTGTTCATCAAGTTGACGTTTGAGTTGAGCCAACTCAATGAGGACCCATTTATAAGGCCGCTTGGAGATAGGGCGGTACCGGGTTCAAGCTCAATAACAAACTCAACCTCACGATTCGGAGGCATACAGCAACTCTTGGGAAAGACATCACGGGAACTCACAGGACCAGGAACACTCTGAATAGCTTCCATAGCATCAACATTGAGCCGCCAAGAGAAAAGCTGGATAGCAGGAGTCGGACTTGGAGAATAGACTATATGGCCTTGGGAATCTTGAGGAGAAACCGAAGCGTTGACACAATCAATCACATTGCATTTCTTGTCAACCAATCCATGCCCAAGATGACATCAATGTCGAATTGCCCGAACAATTAAGGAAGCCGAGCGAAGAGCCACCAATCTCAATTTGATTGCCATGGCTGATTTTAGAAGCGCCATTGTTGCTCGGAGAAAGGACCATTAACCGCTTAAGGAGAGGATCCATAGCTAACCCATTCTCATCGCAAACTTGGTTGACACAAAAGAATGCGATGCACGAGAATCAAACAAAACTTCGTGCGAGGGGCCGAGTTAACGGATAGCATACCCATCACAACTCGGTGCATGCTCGGCTTGAGCGGCGTTGATCACGGTTAGCACGAGCAACAACAGACCCGGGCTTGGTGTTGATGTTGAGAGCCGAGGTGGTGGTGCACGAACCAAAGGAGAGCTTGCCGAGATCTTGGAGGTGGTGGAGGAAGAGCCTTGTTCTTCATCAGACAGTTCCATTGTTGATGCCAGTCTCCACAAGTGTAACAAGCACCGGTGGGCGTGGAGCAACGTGGCGAGGACTCACTTGAGCGCTCAGTGGTGGTGGTTGTAGCCCACAGGAGCCGCGATGAAAGAAGTTTGGTGGCCTTGCAGCGTAGCTTGAAGGTCTTGGTGGAGCCGGAGGCGGCGGTGGGGTGTTAGGAACCCGAACACGGCGCTTAGAAGGGTGACATAGTGAAGAGCTTCTTTGCATCACGGTGTGCTTCTTTGACTCGTCAAACACTTGCCTACTTGCCTCTTCTGCGGTGTATCTTGAAGTTCAGAAAAAGGGAAGCCTTGCATGTGTGATTGCATACTTAATCGATGCATTGAGCCCTTATGCGAACCTCTTACGCTTCTTCTTGTCATCGGAGATCTCATCGCCACCATAACGAGACAGGTTCATGAAGTTCTGATGTAGGTGTTGACATTATCATTGCCACCTTGAGGTTAAGAAACACTTCCTTCATTCTCTCCATGACAATTTCGTGAATCTGCTCCTTGAAAGCTCGATTGAACTGTCCCCAAGTAGGCTGAAAACCATTGCGGCTTGCCTTGGTAATTCTCCCACGAGAGCGCATCTCCCTTGAAGGTGAGTAGCACACTTTACCCATTCTTGCTCGGGAACATCAGCGGTTGCGATAACCTTGACATCTCCATGACGATCATTGACATCAAGTGGTTGATCGAAACATCAAGCGGCGAGGTTGAACTTGAGGAAGCTTTTGATGTCCCTCGCTTGGGAGGTGGAGGTAGCGGCACAAACTTCGTTCCTCGACACTTTCCTCGAACCGCTCTTGGTTCTGCATTGCATTGCCAAGGCATTGGCGATGCTTGACAAAGCTGCCCCAGTTCGGGTTGTATGTCCTCCTCGAGCGGCGTGGTGGTGCCATCTGCGATTGATATAACACACAAGTCGATTACTATGATGGAGAATAATAATATTCCAAAATAGTACCAAGATGGAATTAACCAAGATTAAAGGATACAATTTACTAAGATGATATTAAAATATCAACAAAGTTCAAAGCACCTAGAAGATATTTAGCATATCGCACACTTGAAAAGGAGTGTGGTACACATATATCAAAGAAAAAAATTCCACAAATTTGCATTAAAATACCAATAGATCATAAAATTACTTAACGAATCAAGATTAGTGACTCTACCAACTCAATATACAAAAGCGAATGATAAGAGTAGTGGTATGGTGCGACTCCATCCGCACTCAAACCATTACTCCGCACATGAATAAGTAAAACACATATCCCAACACCTTCTTCTCACGATGAACCTAAAGATTGGAAACTACGAAACAAACACACAAGAAGATAACGTCGGTTAACAAAGAGTAAGACGGATCGGCGTCGGTGTACAGAATCGAGATAGATCGCGTCGGTTTGCAAAAGCTTGTCGGTATGGAATGTACCAGCAGTTGATAACCAAAAGGCCGATAAGATAACAACTTGGATGCAACGGATAGACAAAGATTTACAGACACACACACACAGATACACAACCTATGGTACTACTGAAACCGAACACGTGAATCCTAGTTTGAATTTGAGAAGAGGATTGAAAAGCGTTACACTTCCTTACCGGAAAGGGTGGGTGGGTGGGTAAGAAGAAAAGTGGAAGCAGATCCTACTCTCGCGTTTTGCTTTTCCCTAATATACATAACTACCAAAATATTTGCTAGGCAGACAACGACCATTTGGCGAGAGACCACGAAGGCGGGATGGCTCGATACCAATTGTAACTACCTCGGTGAATTACGCTCCTAGTACAAGCACGGATGATCGAAATGGTTGAAATAATGCTGGGGCCCAAATGCCACTCACAGTAGAACCTTTCGGCCGTCCCAACCATTTCAAACATCGGGACAAGAGCAGGCGGCGTGTCGGCGAAGCGAAGGATCAACTACATACACAAGTGAGTATGTATGCAAGCCACCATACAATAGTACATCGAGCCATTCCGGCTAAAAAGAAAGGAAATATAGCAGCCATATACGGCAAGATCCAAATATCCTAGATAGATATAATAGTTCGGATATCTCCTCATACATCAATCAGCAGTATCAAGCGAGCGGAAGACAAAATCGATGCGGATAAGAAGCAAATCGGCATAAGATGCCCATAAATAAGCACATCCATACAGATCTCACGGATCCCGTTCGGAATCTCTACACCGAATGATCGTTGCCCACATCGTCAGTCTCTTCCACCCATTATCCATCTTGTGAGTGTACTGTTCATCCGAACCAATAATTTATCGTGTGAGACCCTAGGGAATTTTCGGCAAGTCTTTATGCCTCTAAAGGGACACAACACAGGGTGGCAATTGCGGCAAAGATAAACCCTAACAATTCTCTGAGATACTCGCTAACCATCCGCCTAACCGAGATGAGGCGGATGTCCGTGAATTAATAACAGATTATAACGGTAATAAAGGTAATCTTAACAGATCCATCCTCCTCATAAACTCGACGAGGAAGCGGACGACGACCCCATCCGTTGGCGGTTTTATTATCCATTCCATGAGTATTGCACTATTTACTAGTCGTACCTAGTCTAGTCGATTAAAAGCGGTACTTTAGTTATGCTTGTCTATGATCAAGCGTGCTCCAAGTCGTCCATAACCGCGGACACGGCTTTGAAAGTTTTACCTGCGGTGCACAAATAACACACACTCGATATGCCTCGGAAAAACCAAATCAAAACCCAGCAGGGCAGTCCGACAAAGCAATTACAGATTGAAATATTTGAGGCCACCCCATTAAGCTACCATAGCGAAGTTAGTGACTCGAAGACGGACTCAAGGTTTGCGCCAATGGTACATAAGCAGCCAGATCCCAAAGCTGGAATGTCGATCTGAAAACACTCCGCTTCCTAAGCGATGCAGCGTGCTCCTCACACAATCGTAAATAAAGCGGTAAAGCATGGCATAATGCAAGGATAGTAAATAAAACCTCAAACTAGTTGTGGCCCAAGAAATAAGAATGAATCAAGCTCAGCTCGGGGGTCCATAAGCCTCCGGATGTGGATAGCGAATATTCTTGGAGCAGAATCAAGTACTCGGGGTCTTACGGGACACAAGTGAGCTGAAAAACCAAATAGCGAATATGGCTCATGATGCCACTTTCATTAGTTATCCCATTACTACTCGAGGTTAAGTTGTTTAGGTACCTCGTTATCCATCGACACTCACATACCCTACTCATCTTTGTTCTCGACTCGCATGGCTCAAACAACTCTGTAGTAATGGCTCATGGGATGGAGGAACAAGCTTGATTGGGGTTTAAAAATAAAGGCTATGCAATACTTGGGATTCAATTTAACATAATCGCGACTCAATGATGCAAGAATAAGATAGAGGCAATAGGTCTTGTATGTATGCAAGCATGTGGTAGTGCTTGCACAGCATTTCGATTGAAGCAAGGAATGGATGCAGGTAGTGCTCTGGTTCTCTTGATATATCCACCTTTCGCCGTCTATTCGAAGAAGAACCAAACAAACAAGGGCCGACATAAATAAGGTGCACAATCATATGAATAAATGCATCAAGCAAACAATCATGCCATGATGAATGATGCACAATTTGCATGGCAATTAAGTAGCATGGCATGGGTGAGGTGTGGAATACAATATTAAAGCATTTTATTTAGTTTTGAGCTCATTTTATTCTCATATTAGTTGCTGTATACTTCATATTTATATGATGCATGCTTCAATTCAAACCATGGAATGCATAAACAGAAAGGTCTCGTCGAGCTAATCATTTTAGACATATTATTTATTAAATTTGGACTTATAAATCAAAAGTTATTAATTATTTAAGAAAAGGGCAATTTGTTGTAATTTAAATAAACTTGGAAATTTAAGTGTCCAAAATATATTTTGGATTGCATATTTGAAATCCTCACATTTTTCTGATTTGAAAACATGTATTATTTGGATTATTTGGATTAATATTTGAAAAGTTATTTGAAAACAGAAATTAAATTGGATTTGAAATAATTAGAAAAGATTTGAATTTAAACAGAAAGAGATAAATACTTTTTATACCCAGACAGATTCAGCCATGTCACGACAGTGGGGTCAATTCTTGGACGCCTGTATGAAAACGTTTACACCGAGTTGAGCTAGCCCTAGAGGATGAGGTGGGGCCAGCTCGGGCCAGGCGTCAAAGGCCGAATGTGAAATTGCCAGTGGACCGGCGAGGAGGTGAGTTGAGACAGAAGAAGAGGGGCTCTTTGCAAGTTTGCACTGGTGGTCTCACAGTGGGCTGTGGGTACCGCAGTTGGCGAGACAAAGCAGAGGGTATCGCAAGCGACCACGCGCGACTGTTTTCTTCTACATCTCATGACCGTCGGTGGGCGGCAATAGGCCGGGGAATCGATCTGGCGACCTCACGCCTGCGTTGGCGGCTACCGTGCGGTGGGTTGGCGTGGTTGTCGGGAGGGGCGGGCAGATAGGCTAGATAGGGCTTGATCAGCTGACGCGACGCGCCCAGCCGGAGCGGTAGACCGTTCGACGGATGGTCTGCGCGACCGAACAGCAGTAGTGGAGGAGCATGTCTAGGAGGTTAGGGGCTCACCGCGAGTGGCAGCGTGGTTGGATCGGCTGAAGCGCGAGAGCAGCGATGATGCAGACGGACGGTTTAGGGTTTCGAGGTCGGCCTTGGCGTCGATCGGTGGCTCTGGTGCTTCTCTGCTCGGCTCGTGCAGTCGGCGTTAGGAGCTCATGGTCCTCCTCGGCAGACCACAACACCACGCTTCGCCTCCTCGTCTTCTTGGTGGATGTCGGTTTAGCGGATTGGCCGTGATGGGAAGCGGTGGTGGAGAGGGAGGGAGGAGGCGGCGCTGGGGGATCTGGAGGAGGTCAGAGAGGCGGGGCAGAGAGGTGTGGGGTAGATAGGAATAGGGAGACGCCGTGGGGGAGGGAAGATGGGAAAAGTTGGCTCGGCCACCTTTTCTCTCCTTCTTCACGTGCACGGTTCGGCCGAGGCGAGGCGGTAGGGGCTGTCGGTGGGGTAGAGGCGAGCCAGTCGGGTTGGTTGGTGGGGCCCCTAGGGAAGAGAGCAAGAGAGGAGAGGCTCGGGCTAGGGGTGGAGCTAGGCTCGGGTAGAGCTAGGTTGGGAGCTAGGGTTGGGGGTGGCTAGAGGCGGGGAGAGGTGACCAGGAGAGAGGGTGGCCGTGGGGCCGGCTAGGGTGAGCCATGGTGGGGTGGCTCGGCTTAGAAGGAGGAGAGAAAGAGGGGGTGCTTAGGGTTTAGGTTTAGAGAGGGTATGGTAGATTAGATGAGATGGAGAGGTAGGTTTAGGGTTTGAAGAGAGGGGAAAAGGTTAGTTGCTAGGGTGTTCATTTGTCAAGACCAATGCCAAGCACAAACCAAACCCCAACAAGATCAAGGCTAGAGAAGAGAGGAAAAGGGTGATGTGGTTTTGCAAAAGATCTACTCAAAATGCAACTAAAACCAAAGCTAGCAAAAGATGGTTCTTGCATGGCCCATGCATGATATTTAATGCCATGCTTATGTTGTGAAAACAAGATGATTTACATGGCATTATTACTATGCATTCCAAAATGTGGAGTAAGGCCTAAGCAAAAAGGATTTAGAGATAGCTCCAAGGGGAATAGATGGAGATGATCATGTTTGAGTAAGATTGGGACGTGCTAGTGTGTATGTTCCACTAGATGATCAATAGTCCCAAACTATTCCAACATGAGCATAATTCCATGATAAACCATATGGAAGCTAGAAGAAAGGGTCCCACTCACAAGGCATGCAAAGGTGGCCATGTGGCTCTCATATCTCCATATTGTGAAAACAACATGATGCTAAGATGAGAGCATGTGGAAAAGAATTGGATCCATCCCAACCCACATGAGCTAGAGGTAAACTCAATAAATGCCAAGCTCATATTTAGTTGGATGGTGGAATTATAAGGTGGTGAAAGAAAGGTGGTAGGGTTAATAAGAGATATGCCCCCAACTCAACTTGGGCATTAAACAATATATCAAGAACCAAATACAATATCAAGGGGCAAATACAATTAATAATGCATATGAGATAAGAACCAAATCAAAAAGGGTTTTATATGATGCTCAAATGCAAGGAGGCATGATGACATGAGCATGATATAATGATGATGCAACAATTATATATTTGAAGTAGCCAATATATTACTAGACCAAGTAGCATTACAATTGTTAGACAATTGGGATGCTACACACTACAAAAAGATGTGTACATATTATCGATTTATATATTCGGCTAATTTAGCAATCAAACTCACAAATCACTTGGTCAAAATCTGATAATAAGAAGGCATAGACAAGAATGGTAGCCTTTTCAGTTTCAGGTTATCTTAGCAAATTCAGCACTACCAGATTCACTTGCACACATACTGATTCAGCTAGATAGATACACTTTTACACATACCAGTTCAGCTTTTAGTCCATCTTCAGTTTCATGTCGTCTTAGCAAATTCAGTATAGTATAGTTTGATTTTGGCAAGCAGACACGATGTTGTACCATCAGCAAATCGTACTATAATAGTCAATCTTAGAGAAAATGGGACAGTTTGGTGACGCCTTGGTCAAGGTTTTGAGCGATCCACTGCCAATTAATTGGTAATAATCACTAATCAGATAGCTGATCATAGAAGAGATGCAATAAGGACATAACGTACTTTACATCGGGAGCTTCCCTTCGTGAGAAGCAAAGGTGGAACGAGACTACTATATAGGAAATTTGTCGTGAGCTTTCTAGCCGTATGCTAACCGTTTATAGGTCAGGGTCGTGATACGTGTCAGCAGTTTTGCCGTGGGTCCTTCTTTGCCATGAGTATCGCGACAATTTGTGAGTCCTTCATCCTTGTTCGCATGTAGTATTGCCGCCATTTAATCGTAAGTGCCGTTCTTAGTGAACCATCAGTTCTTCGTGAGTTTTATCCAATGCTCACGAAAAATCTATGTTTGTCGTGTGCCCCGATGGAATGCTCACGGCAAAATCATGATTTCTTGTAGTGCTTCAGCATATACATTAATCTTATCACCGGAAAATATCAATTTATTCGAATCATATTGTACAAGCATATTGTAGATCAAAAAGCTATTCCACGGAAAAAACCTATAGTTTTTTGATGATTCCGAGGTGTGTACAAATGTTTGTGCATATTTTAAGATAACAACCTGATCGTTGTTTCTTGGCAAAAAGAGACAACATATAGCAATGAATCTAGCATGACCTCGGCGCTAATTTATTCGAATCAGGCTCAACATCAGTCATCAGCCAAACAAAGTGTACATGGATCTTACATGGATCTGATTGAATTTAAGCAAGGAGAGGGTGATTTACCTTCTTCCCCGTCTTCTTTGACGAAGCCACTGGATCCTGTCCCACAGAGATGCTACCCGCTGGATCCTTCACCAAATCCCTAGACGTCTGGCCTCCTTGCTCCGTGGGCGAGGGTCTGGATGTGATGCCGCCGCCGATGGGGAAAGTGGGCCGATGAAGAGGGATCTGGGGTGGCGCGGTGCTGGCCATGCGGCTTGGAATGCGAGGGGAAGGAAGGGGGCGAGCGGGGGAAGGCAGCGGCGACGGGGCATGGCGTCTGCCTCCATCGCCATGGAGGGCATCCCGATGCAGCGTGGGCGCGTGGCGGCGGTAGCGAGCTGCCCGTGAGTGTCTGCGATATTATTTTGCTGGCCCATGGGTGTCCATTTAGCGGAAACATGTGGGATGGGCTGGCGGCGCCGTGGGCTGCCCTATCCCACCTACAGGCTGATCCACACCTGCCACGACCCGCTGTCTTACCCTGCAGCAAATACACATATCCAGTAGCATAACGGAAATAATTAAATTAGGGAGTACTATCCTGAGTTGTGAAAATCGTCTCCAGTACTAGCAAGGATATCATCAGACGCATCATGTCCAGGAGCATCTACATATCACAAACAATCTAACTGACCAAATTTGTGAATTCGATGCACATCCATACTTTTCCAAAGAAATATGTAAAACTGATGACACTACTCTCAAGCAGAATTTTGCATCCATTTAGCGCTTATTGTCCAACAGCAAGAATTGAACAACAAGGGTAATATTTAGTACTACTATGTTTCTGTGTTCAGAACATTCAGTCAAACCAATCCATGTTTTCCAGAACTCCACTCAAGTTTTCACTCACATAACCCTTATGACAACTCTACTTCACATCCGTACTAAGACTTGGTTGAAAAATATGTACTAGCAGTTATGACACTACTCTTAAATTTAATATTTGATTCAGCACTCCTCCAGCACAAGGACTTGACCAAGAAGATTAGGTGATAACAAGTCGTACCATGAAGGGAGTACGGAACAATTTTTCTTCTACACATTAGTGGAAAAACCATACCATCTTGAAGAGTCTTCATGAATTCTGGATCGCTGAATGCTGCCATCAGGTGAGGCACACCACTTACCATCCCTCCAGGCATATCACTCCCCCGACGTTCCCTGGTTGGAGCCTCTCGACAGGGCCAACACGCTGGAGCTGGGGATCCTCACCGACGTTGCGGGGGAGGATTACGCAGCTGGTGTGGACCCTCCACGCGGTGGATGCAGTCGTGGATCCGGGTGAGCCCCCATCGGCACATATTGTAGGGTCGTGTCCCCGGTGCAAGGAAATCTAGAAATGGCGGCAGCAGCAAGGAGGGAGGGGAGGGAGTCGTCGTCATGGCATCGGTGGGGAGGCAGGGGAAGGGGATTCCTCACCGCAGAAACCGGGAGGGAGGGAACAGTGCTCGCGCCGGCGCCGACGCCGGGAGACAGGCCGTTGCGTCTTGAGGAGAGAGTGAGGGGAATATCCTAGATAATGTCCGGAGTGGGGAAAGGGAGTGAGGACAAGGTTGTGTCCAGGAGGCAGGAGTGGGGATATTTTTCCTACGTCAGGAATGTGCATAGGAAAAACGGTTTTAAGGATTTCTAAGGAAAAGTATTCAATTAAAATGTAGTATTATAATTTTCTTTATAATCCTAATTTAAGACTACTAAAAATATATTTTATAATTATATATTTAACTAATGTCTTATCAATCATGTGGTTAGTGGATTTAAAACTTTATGGAATGCTGGGCGGATATTTTGTGACATTTTTCAGTAGGTATATTTCTCTTTGTATCTACATGTTTGTTATATGTTTTATTATATTTAAAATTAACGATTATTACTATTTGCTAGATTCACTCGACACATTTTAGAGCAAATTTAGATGTCATTTTAGTCGACTCGAAGCGAATAATCATGACTAGAGAAACCAAGACTTCAAACATAACAAAGACACCACAAATCTCACCGATTGTATGAATGTAAACCCAACACATCTTTCACCATTTATTCCACCAACAAACGCCGATTTAATTAAAAAAATCATGGTCAGAAGTTAAGTTCTACTTTCACCAATTTTTAGTGCAAGAAACCCGGCTTAATAGATGAACTTCGCTTATGTACCAGCATGAACGATGATGTCCTTTCATTGGAGTAAGACATTTTTTTGCCGGATTATTTTTTGTTCTAATCAATTACTCTTTTGTCGGTTTACATGAGACGTAATTAAATGGCTAAACAAACAAGTCACTAAAAGAAAAGGAAAATTAAATATGTGTTGCATACACACGTACACATACTATTTTGGAGACGTGCAATGCACGTGCACACGCTTACTGGTTAGAAGAAACTCTCATGGATCTATCTAGTTCTACTCTCATTCTCCTTGACAAGAAGAACCAATTATCTCCCAACCTCTTGAGCTTTGCATAGCGTGTTTAAGTTGTAGAAGGCCTTGGAGTCGGTGTCCCTTCTCTAATTTGACAAGATCTCGCCAAGTCTCCTCCTCCCCGTGCTAGTTAGAGAGAGTGTGTTCTTGCCCGCCACCAATCCTAGGGATTGTGTCGGACCGGTTTCCACTAGCGTGAGCTATTGGCTCGTATCATGTTTTCGCGTGTCTGTGTTCATTGATTTCTTCGCGTGTGTGTCCATGGATTTCATCCTCTCCCTCGCCCCCACTCGCCTTCTTCTCGATTTTCACAGGGATTCGTGAACAATTGGACAACCCTAAGGGGTCTCCCCTAACACCCGGTGGGCAAACTCGGGAAGTAAGCACCCAGCGGTGTGTTGCTCTCATCTTCCTCCTCGAACTACTGGAGTTTTCTGGGTCGCTACTGTATTCAGTAGCCGCCATGCTTCCAATGTACACGCCCGAAGCACACGTAGTGTCTAAACACACGGCTAAGCAGGAACGGTTGCTCGGTGCGCTTGTCTGCCTATCACCGTAGACGCCGTTCAGGCGAATGTATGGTGTTGGCTGTCTTGGGATGCGTTGTCTCGTTCTTTTCTTCCTACCGTGCTACGCAAGTGGTGGTAGAAGATGGACCTGGCACTTATGTGCACCATGGTGGTCGTCAGATGTTTTACTTTCACTAGTAGAAAATTGGCCTTTGGTTCGGGCCACTAGTCCCGGCCGTGGCTGGGGCCGGGACTAATGGTCCGAACCAGACGGCCCAAGGAGGCCGAGACACTTTGTCCCGGTCCGTAAGGAACCATTAGTCCCGGTTTGAGATACAAACCGGGACAAATGGATCTGGGTCGGTGCGCGTGCTCCTGGCAGAACCTTTAGTCCCGGTTTGTATCTCAAACCGGGACTAATGGCCTGGCCCTATATATATGCACCCATCCCTCCACTCTCTCCTGTTTTTTTCCTATGTGAGAGGTCGGTATAACTTTGTGCTAACTTTTTTTCTTCATATGCACTAGAGGTGTTCGGTGAAATGCCTGTTAGAGCGATGCCACTTGAGTTCACACAAGACAAAATATGATATGAGGTGCCAGAGCGACACTTAAGGTTTCTCCTCTTTGTTTTGAAGTGTCCTAAAAGGTTAGTAACTATTTTCTCGTTTTGACCGTGCGGTACTCCCTCCATTCACAATTACCTCGCATCCTAGGTTTAGTCAAAGTCAAATTTTACAAACTTTGATCATATATTTAAGAAAAAATATCAACATTAACAACATAAAAACTATTGTATTAGAATTGTTATAAACTATATTTTCATATTATATACATTGGAAATCATGTATGTTGATATTTTTTCTTGTATTGTTGGTCAAACTTTGCAAAGCTTGACTTTGACTAAACCCAGAACGCGAGGTAATTGTGAACGGAGGGAGTACTAATTTAAGCATCGTGATTGCGTTTGATATATATGCATGGTTGTATGATGCAGATGAGCCACCCATGGATGTACGGTGACCGACGCTCTGACGCTTACAGAGAAGGTGTGCGTTCTTTTCGCCTTGTGGCCAAGGCGAACAAGCGGCGGGATGGTTTTATGTGTTGTCCATGTGTTGAATGTCGGAATGAGCAGGCTCACACTTCCTCAAGAGTCATTCTGAGCCACACCGCGGTCGGTTTCATGTCCGGCTATAATGTTTGGACCAAGCACGGAGAAAGAGGGGTTATGATGGAAGACGGCGATGAAGAAGAGAACGATGATGACAACTACCGATCTATGTTCCCTGAATACGATGATACCGTAGTTGAAGATAATGAAGAAGAAGGGGGTGAAGAACGGGAACCAGATGAGCCCGTTGATGATTTTGGTCGGGTCATTAGTGATGCAAGGCGAGACTACGACACAGAAAAGAAGAGGTTGCAGTTCGAGAAGATGTTACAGGACCACAACACATTGCTGTATCCAACTTGTGAAGATGGCCAGAATAAGCTGGGTAGCACACTGGAATTGTTGAAGTGGAAGGAAGAGACCGGTATGACTGACTCGGGATTTGAAAAGTTGCTGGTAATAATGAAGAAGCTGCTTCCAAGAAATAACCAATTGCCCTCCAGTACGGACGAAGCAAAGAAACTTGTCTGCCCTCTAGGATTAGACGTGCAGAAGATACATGCATGCCCTAATGACTGCATCCTCTACCGCGGTGAGAAATACGAGAATATGGATAAATGCCCGGTATGCACGCATTGCGGTATAAGATCAGAAAAGATGACCCTGGTGATGTTGAGGGCGAGCCACCCAGGAAGAGGGTTCCTGCCAAGGTGATGTGGTATGCTCCTATAATACCACGGTTGAAACGTTTGTTCAGAAATAAAGAGCATGCCAAGTTGTTGCGATGGCACATGGAAGACCGTAAGAAAGACGGGATGTTGAGGCACCCTGTTGATGGTCGGCAGTGGAGAAAAATCGAGAGACTTCCGGACTTTTCTTTGGTGACGCAAGGAACTTATGGTTTGGTCTAAGTACCGATGGCATGAATCCTTTTGGGGAGCAGAACTGCAGTCACAACACCTGGCCCATGACTCTATGTATCTACAACCTTCCTCCTTGGTTGTGCATGAAGCGGAAGTTCATTATGATGTCAGTGCTCATCTAGGGCCCGAAGCAACCCAGCAACGACATTGATGTGTACCTAAGGCCATTAGTTGATGAACTTCTACAGTTGTAGGCCAAACCAGGTGTACGTGTGTGGGATGAGCACAAACAGCAGGAATTTGACCTACAAGCGTTGCTGTTCGTAACCATCAATGATTGGCCTACTCTTAGTAACATTTCAGGACAGACGAACAAAAGATACAATGCATGCACGCACTGTTTAGATGAGACTGAAAGTATATATCTGGATAAATGTAGAAAGAATGTGTACTCGTACAATCGTTGTTTTCTTCCGCTCAGTCATCCCTTAAAGAAGAAAGGCAAGCATTTCAATGGCAAGGCAGAAACCCGGACGAAGCCTGTCCCTCGTAGTGGTGCTAATGTATTTGGTATGGTCAAGGATTTGGATGTAATCTTTGGAAAGGGTCCTGGAGGACAACCTGTTCCGAAAGACCCCATTACCGGACACGCACCCATGTGGAAGAAGAAATCTATATTTTGGGAGCTACCCTGTTGGAAAGTGCATGAGGTCCGCTCTGCAATCGACGTGATGCACCTGACGAAGAATCTTTGCGTGAATATTCTAGGCTTTCTGGGCTTGTATGGGAAGTCAAAAGATACCCCGGCAACACGGGAGGACCGGCAACATCATAAAGGACGAGACGACAAGCATCTAGGGCAGTTTCAAGGGCTTGCCAGCTACGCTCTTACCAAAGAAGAGAAGGAATTATTTTTTGAAGTACTTTTCAGTATCAAGGTCCCATCTGGCTTCTCGTCGAATATAAAGAGAATAGTAAATATGAAAGAGAAAAAATTTCAAAACCTTGAAGGTTGGACACGCGTGGGCTGGATTTTAGGGTACCGCAGGCGGGGGTTATTGCCGGTCGTGTTGTATGCCATGGCACTCTGGAGAGTCCGACCGCGCCACCACAGCCGACGACCAGCCTCGTTGAAGTTCGAAGGAGGTGGGCCATCCTCCTCGTGCCTGGCGAGCGCCCTCTCACGCCGATTGATGAAGAAGGCTTCCCAAGTCGGGAAATAGTCGGGATGCCAGTTGGGATTCCTCTGCTGCTCTGGCGTGAGCTCGAGGTAGTAGTGGTTCGTGATGGCCATCCGGCGCTCCACACCTAGAGGGACAGGAGGGACCGGCGCTCAGCATCCAGCCGGTGGGGACACGGTAGCCCGGTGGGCAGGGGTAGTTCGAGGCGCAAAGCGCCTCCACCTCCCGGGTGGTTAGAGTTACGATGGAAGCCATGGGAAGAGAATGATGAGTCTAGATGTGATATGTAAATGAAGGCCAAGCGTACATATATATACTGAAAAAATGGCGGGAAGACAGAGGTGGGAACCGGTGGAAAGCGCGGGAACGCAGTGGCGCGGGAAACTTTCATCCCCGATGGGGGCTCAAACCGGGACAAAAGATTGGGGGCCTTATCTAGGGCAGGCTTATCTTGGAGGGCCTTATCTGGGGGGTGGCTAACCTTTAGTACCGGCTGGTGGGTGCAACCGGGACTAAAGGTGGTTTTTGTGTCATCTAACAAAACTGTCGGTGGGATAAGGACGCGTGGGTAACCTTTAGTACCGGGTGGGGGCTCAAACCAGGACTAAAGCTGTCGGTAGGATAAGGACGTGAGGGTGGACGCACTGCTCGATGAGATAAAGCATGTAGCGCACGACGCCCTATCGGAGGAAGAAGACAAAGTAGAAGCGGCGTCGTGCCTATAAAAGGAGCATCGATACGCCATGGCAAGCAACTCAACAAGCCAACATGGATGGAGAGTTTCATCCCCATGGATGGAGAGTTTCATCCCCATGGATGGAGGAAAGGGTTGGGAAATCTCCCGTGGCAGAACTTCTCGAAGATGCCCTTGGTGCACATGCCCTATGGCATCTTCGGAAGTTCCGCCTCAGAAAATTTTTTCCTGCTAGTCCGTGAAAGACTCCATCTCCGCCTCCCTAGGGTTAGAGGTATGGTGGAAGCCATGGGATAGAGTGGAGAGAGGCGGCAGATATGAGTCTAGATGTGCTATGGCAACGACCAAGCCTACATATATATAGTGAGAAATGGCGGGAAGTCAGAGGAGGGAATCCTAAATCGTAAACCCTAAACCCTAAACCCTAAACTCTAAACCCTAAACCCTAAAGGGGCTACGATCCAGAAGAGAACGGGCGGGAAGAAAACGGGCGGGAAAAAATAAGGCGGGAGTGAGCGATCAGGGGCCCCAGTCAGGGTTTCACGGGAGGAAGACCACCGAGGCGTCGAATCACATGAAAATGGCAAAATGGTTAATAGTTTGACTAGTTAGAATAATTATTTTATAAAACAGAAAATTGATTTGAATCACTTATTCAAAAATATGCAAAATATAATAGTTAATGCATTTTTAAATTGAAAATGGCAAAATGGTTATTAGTTTCACTAGTTAGAATAATTATTTTATAAAACAGAAAATAGATTTGGATTACTTATTCAAATTCAAGAACTTTTCATGTTGAAATTTTTCTCAAATTCATAAGTATGCAAAAACTGTAAAATTCAAATGTTTAAAAAATATGCTAATTGAATTTTTTTAAACAGGCGCGTCCGGGTGAAATTTTTGAAAAAAGGACCTTTAGTCCCGGTGCGTGCTACACACCGGGACTAAAGGTGTGGCGTTGGCGCGCGCGTGTTGGGTGGTGCCGAAAACCCTTTAGTCCCGGTGGGCGGCACGCACCGGGACTAAAGGGGGAACCTTTAGTCCTGGTTCGTGTAACGCATCGGGACTAAAGGGTACACAGATCGGGACTAAAGACCTTCTCCTAATTACGCGCGCCCCTTCACTCCCCCACCATCTCCACTACTCACTGCAGGGGAAAATCATGAAACTAGGACGACAACGACGCCTGGCCCGTCCTGCCGCCGCCGTCTCACAAACGCCACTGCACCACCGCCTCCAATGCCGTCATCCCGTGGCCGCTGTAATACCGACGAGCGCTTGATGGCGTACACAAGGGGAGGCAATGGCTACTGGGACCGTGGCGCGTAACATGGGAGGCCGCGGCTTGGCGATGGAGCCAGCGCGAAATGGAATAAAAGGGGCCAGAAGACGGTAGCAGCGTGAAAGCGAAACAATGTTTTTTTTTTGTAGAATTGTAATATTATTAGTAGTGTAATATAGGAATTATTATTAGTAGTGTATATTAGTAGTAGTGTATATTAGTAGTGTAGTATTAGTAGTGTATATAGGAATTATTATTAGTAGTGTATATTAGAATTGTAATATTATTAGTAGTGTATATTAGTAGTGTATATAGGAATTATTTGTATATAGGAAATATTTGTATTTAGGAAACATTTGTATATAGAAAATATTTGTATATAGGAATTATTTGTATATAGGAAATATTTGTATATAGGAATTAGGGTGGTAGTGCTCGCGGGCAGCCGGACTTAGGGTTAGGGTGGTGGTGCTCGTGGGCCACCTGACTTAGGGTTAGGGGGTAGTGCTCGCGGGCAGCCGAACATAGGGTTAGGGTGGTGGTGCTCGCGGGCCCCCGGACTTAGGGTTAGGGTGGTCGTGCTCGCGGGCAACCGGACTTAGGGTTAGGGTGGTGGTGCTCGCGGGCCACCGGACTTAGGGTTAGGGTGGTAGTGCTCGCGGGCAGCCGGACTTAGGGTTAGGGTGGTGGTGCTCGCGGGCCACCGGACTTAGGGTTAGGGTGGTAGTGCTCGCGGGCCCCCGGACTTAGGGTTAATGTGGTAGTGCTCGCGGGCCCCCGGACTTAGGGTTAGGGTTAGGGCATCACTAGAATTTTGGTATTGTTTAGTATTATTGTAACAATTTGCGTGTTCATATTATTGTTTAGTATTATTTTATGCAGCAATATTGAATGAAAAATGTTATTGTGTGTATTTTGTAGAAAACTATGGATCCAATCCAGAGAGACCTAGCACAGGAAGAAATTCTCGAGGATATGATCATAGACACCCCCCATGTTGATCCACCCGAATCTCCGTCGATTTATCTGAACCCCTCCGGTGAGGGAGAGGAGGTCGACCGAAATGATCAAGGAGAAGCCGACGGCTCCGGTGGTGGAAAAGCCGACGGCGAGGTATATATATGAAGTCCGTGATCAGAGATGCATTAATGAGTTGTATATATATATAAATTGAATGTTTCTTCTCTTAGGCCTCCACATCGAGCAAAAAATATTCCAAACGAGGCCCGGCCAAAAGTGGACGATCTACGTTATACAATTACGCGGGTATCACCACGGGGTGAACCGGTGGAACCCGAAAAGGCTAAAACTGTATTTAAACAACAATGCGGAGTTATGGTTAGGGATCGCATCCCGATCACCGTTCGAGAGTGGAATAAGACCAAAGAGGCGAAAGAGGGTGAGTATGTCGCCGACAGGTGCAAAGAGGGTCTTTGGAATGATCTCATGACACATTTCATCCTGCCAGAATGTGAGGATGATGCCGACACAGCTGCATTGAGGAAGAAAGTCAAGCAGTGGACTCTTACGAAGATGGCCGAACTATTCAAGAACTGGAAGAAAGCATTATGGCAAAAGTATCGGAAGGCGAAGACTCCTAAATTTGAATGCTATCTAACAAAGCATCAGTTAACTAGGATGCATTTGTGAAGTACAAGGAGTCACAACCTGCTATGGAAATGTCGGAAAAAACAAGAAAATGCCGCGAAGAAGAAATATCACCATCACCTGGGCCAGGGGCTATGTGACTGCCATGCGAAAGTGGGATGCTAAAGAGATTGAGCTACTTGCTAAAGGGATCACTCCAGAACCAGTACGTGAAGAATGGGATCCGAGGGCAAGGAATTGGTTCCTTGGGCATGGGAGTGAGTATGGAATCTGAGGGACCTTATTTGCAGTGACGGGATTAGGATACCCCGGGATACATGGCAGAAAGTGGTGAAGGAGATTAAAGCGGAGACAACAAAGTTCCGTCCCGATAGAGAGAAAGACTTGCTGACAAAGGTCCTCGGGAATGACGAACGCGGAGGACGTGTACGAGGCCTTGGCCCTAGTTATACGTGGGAGATGGGGTTTCCCAAAGACAGAGATACTTATAGGAGCCGAGAGAGAGCAAAGAGGTGACGGCAGGAGGAGGAGGGAGACAGGTTCACCGAGTTGCTAGGAACACTTCGAATGCATCAGCAACAGATTGACGAACTTCGAGGAGCAGCGCGCCTGCAAGATCCTGTACTCAATATTACCGCCGTCCCATCTCAGCGGAGAAGTAGCGTGGCTGAATCGGAGGTCCCTTCTGACGATGCACGTATGGTAGATGGCGGTCCCGGCTACCCCGTGGATGGAATCAAGGAGCAGGCATCTTGTGAGCTCCATCAGAAGGTGAAGAACCTATCCATCAAGGTGGTGGTCGGATGTGCTTTACCTTGTGCACCTGGCGCACGCTGGCATGGCCGTGAGATTCCAACTAGCTATGCTAAAGTTGGTGTGGATGAAATCGCAATGGGGTGGGACTCAATGGAGCTTGACATCCCTGGACCTGAAGGTGAGAGGACACTCAGAGAAGTACTGGGTGGTGTCATTCTATGGGACAAGAACAACATCAAACTTCCAGGCTGGACGCCAAAGCCAACACCGCCTCCGAGTGGCCGCATGTCACCTTCACCTCCATCACCTCCAAGAAGCCCACCCCATGACTATGACCACCACAGCCCGAGTCCATCTCGATCTCCGCCGCAGCCTCTGATTAGTACTAAACGACACAGGAGCCCAAAACGACAAATGTCGCCCCTCCTAAGAGTACCTCATAAGAATCTTCCTATCAGACCTTACGATCGTACTGACGAGGAAACCGACATGATCGTAAAGGCCGAATGTGTTGCGCAGCTTCAAAAGAAGAAACCCGAGCCCGCCCCGGTATACACCGAGAAGCAACAAGCGTATGCACTTTCTTTTCTGAACACAAAATCGCAATATGACTTGCACCGTAAGCCAGATGACTATCGACGCACACTTCAGAAGGAAGTGAAGAAGAGCAAATCAAGTAGAAGTGCAAGCTGGAGCAAATCATCAAGTCAAAGTGCAACCGGGAAAAGAAAGAAGGGCGTCCCCAGCTCGAATAGGCCAAAAAATCGACCCCACCCCTCAAGGTGGTATCCCATGACATTCCCCAGCAGAATATGGAAGAAGCTGCGAAGCTTGCGGCCTCTATGAATGTGACTGTTGAGGAATTGCTAGGTTCCCAGGACGACAAGTTACCCAAGTCTCAGGTAGTCCCTACATATGTCCCAAGGAAGCCTCTGGTCAGCTTTGAGCAGTTCCAACAACTGCCAACACAAATGCAGAGTTTACATAAATGGTA
Organism: Avena insularis; assembly: GCA_023614405.1. NCBI lineage: Eukaryota > Viridiplantae > Streptophyta > Magnoliopsida > Poales > Poaceae > Avena > Avena insularis. The sequence goes on from CM042696.1 coordinate 252,772,229, forward strand.
CTTGAAAGCCGTAAAGCAGGAGAGAATAATGATCGTGGCGAAAGTCCCACATGACTACTACTTCCGAGAAGAAGAGGTCCATGTTGAGTTTCCAGAACTCTTCCAGTTATACATTTTCGATGCCCTCGACAAAAGTCTCATGAGTTGCTATTGTCTGTAAGTTGTTGAATTCATTGTCTATATATAAGTTGTTCATTTTTTTCAGTTGTTCAGTTCATTGCATGTAATTATCCTAATTATATCCTTTTGTACTCTATTATTATGCAGAATGAAGATCATGAAATGTAAAAGAAGGTCAATATTCAGTGTTGGGTTCATTGACCCAGATAAAATACATTGTCAGACGCTAAAGGATAAACCCGAGGACACACAGGAAAACCTTCTAAGGTTTCTAACGGAGCAAAATTTCTGTGATCACATACTGTTTTCTTACAATTTCGCGTGAGGGTCTTACTCTATTGTACACATTCTCTTTTGCTTACTCGATGTTAAGTGTAATTGATGAGTTACTGATGTATATATAAATGTGTACAGTTTCCACTGGATTCTCATGGATATTCAACTTGATAAGGGAAGAGTTGAAGTCATGGACCCATTAAAGAGACCCCTGGAAATGTTTAGGGACATGCAGGACATGCTCTAGAGGTAATTTTCGCGCTACATCGGTCTCTTTCGTTGATTTCCTGAGATATCACGTAATAAATAACTCATTCATTTTATTTACCGGGTAGGGTTTGGAACCAGTTCAAAAGTGCGGTTACGGGTGACTTTAGTGAGAAGCTGACATTTAAACCAGTCTCGGTAAGTAGTACGCGCATCTCTTTACTTCTAGTTTCAATACAATTATGATGCTGGATTATTATTTTGATTGAATTCTATTCTCGTAAAGTGCGCGAGGCAGCCATCGAAGACGAATCTATGTGGATTCTACGTTTGCGAGTTCATTCGCACGTTTACCAGTGAGCTGAATGATTATAGACTCGATGTAAGCAATACATTCATAACATTATTTTTATTACCGTCATTTTTTGTTATCATGATTGATATTCATATTGATCTCCTTTTCTTATATAGTTCGAGAAAATGCGGGATCAACTCCTACCACAGCAACGCGTAGTAGCAATTGCTGAAGAACTGTCAGGATTCTTGATGAACAAGATGATAGATGACGCCGGAGAATTTAGTATGAATAGGCATCGATGATCCCCGACCGTGTAATTGAATAGACGGCTCTAGTCCCGATAATTGTGATCTCCATGTGTAACTATCATGTATATATTTGTATGCTCGATCTTAAGAGAAGTTATCTTATATATGCACGAACATGTACGGTATGTGGTAGCGTAGAAACTATTTTGAAATAAAAAAAAGGATACAAATTGAATTCTCTGTCGTGGCAGAAAAAGTGTCTAAAATTCTGCCGCGGCAGAGAACCATTTGTCCCGGTTTGTATTTCCCGATTCGTAATACGAACCGGGACTAATGGGGGGGCTCCCAGCGCCCGCAGAGACAGCCACGTGGATGCCCATTGGTCCCGGCTGGTAAGAGAATCAGAACTAGTGGGTGGGCCTTTAGTCCCGCCCTCCAGTCCCGGTTACCAGGACCGGGATAAAGCCCCTTACGGACCGGGACTGGAGGCCCGTTTTCCACTAGTGTTTCTTTTTTTCTTCCTATCCGCATTGGCCTCCACCATTGTAATGACCGAGATAGCTGCTACTCGTGTTGGTTTGGATATCCTCGTCTTTCATAGATCCCCTCCTTGGATATACCTGGAAAACTGGGAGAAACGAAGAGATGGTTTACGCAAGTGGATGCGGCGGTTGTGTGTGAACATACTACTATATCGAGAACTACACAATTCCACGGATCGAGAAATCGAAAATGTTGAACATATTTTGCTACGTAATCTATGTCCTCAGCTAATTCTACTTCTTGTACATGCATGCAGACGTTTATTTTTCCTTGTATTAAAGTCTCCCTCTGATTAATCGTGTGTTTTCAGCATGGCATCCTACAGACACATTCTTGACAGGATATTTGTATGCTTTGTCTGCCCGGCACTGTTGTTTCCCTAACATTTTTCTTCACGATGAGAGGTATGTTATCATTCGCGCTCGCATGCTTTCTCTTGAATTTAGGCAATATTTCTAACATGGGCAAGAGGTATTAGCCCATTATTTCTAACTTCCTGTATTATCGGTTTTATCTTCTTAATCTTCGTCTACTACTATGTTTTCTGTGTGGTTTCCTAGCTTCTTTCCTGTGAGGCGATTTCTTCACAAACTACATCGACCAGCTTTCTCGCGAGGGGGCACATGTCGCGTCGTCAGGACTACCCTCTAACCTTGAGGCATCAATTGTTTAATCCCGGAGAGGTGGCGACGAAATTAGGAAATAGATTAGTAGTGTCGTAGATGTGTGAGTATGTTTTGTAGGAGCAGAGAGAAACTATATATATTTGTATTACATTTGTAATGAATAAAAATATTCCTACCATACTTTGTCTTTCGTATTTATTTTTTTACGTACGTAAAAGTGTTGTGACATTCGAATATACCTAATTTGTTTACATTTGGTGATCTTTATATTACGACATCATCATCATTTAGTAGCACATATCATTGTCTTTGTTTGCACCGTGCGCACATCATCCATATGAGGATTAGTTACGATGAGGTATTTGAGACTCATATTGCCATGCATGTCTATGTACTACTTTTATGCACGTACGTCTTTAGCTTAATAGTATCTCCGCTTACACCAGGTCATCATATGGGATTAGTTACAACGACGTATTAGAGACTCATACTGCCATGCGTGTCTCTGGACTCACTACTATAGGATCCACTTTTGCCGATAAATTAAATTTTTCCGAAGTGGTTGGCCCAACCGTCGCCGAAAGTATTCAAGACGGTTCATATTAAGGATCGCCTCCATTAGTACGATTTCTAGAGACGATTAAAATAATGAATCGACGGTGGTCTGGGAGACGGCTTCCCATACCAACCGGCTCTAGCAGGTCGGGTTATCCGGGTTTCTCCAGAAGTCCCGCAATCTTGGAGACGGTTTCTAAGACACACCTACTCCAAAGGATAGGAGACGGTCGCCAATGAGAACCGGATCGAGGAGGCCAGATCGTCCAGCTTTATCTAGATGCCCTGGCAAGCATGGAGACGGTTTCTAGGACCATCCTACACCAAAGGTTAGGAGACGATTAAAAATATAAACTGTCTTAGCTAGACTTGGATTTCCAGGTTTGCTCGTTTTATATGGGTTTTCATTTTCCAACTTGAGCCTTCGATCAAAAAAGCGAAGAGATAGGGTGGCTTTTGCACAAGTGCTTTATTTTGTCCAATTACTGTTGAAACGCATTACAAAGACCATATATTTTAAGTAAAGCAAACTTAATTAAGAAGGACTATAATTTCATATACATCAACAACTCTCTCTTTATTACACCAATCCATAAACTGAGTAAACAATTGAACCCACGAATGCAAATGTATTAGATCAAAATACAGACTCACGGCAATCTATGTGAAAGAGTACTTTGAAGATAATGGGACTCTCACATCACCGACTTGGTGGTCTTGGGCATTGTCAACACATGATTACAGATGAAGTCAGCCAATTTCCCACGGATCTGCATCAGCTCCTTGTCTGGCAGTGTATACATAGATCCTGTAGATAATAATAATGATTACCAAGTACAAATCTCAAAATTATGTTCGTGTAATAATAGAAGATGTTATAATACCTTCTTTGATAATTCAGGCATCGAAATCCAATCCATCACTCGGTTAATATTGTGTATAATATAAACCCACACATGTTGGTTAAAATAGGCTGCTCGTGGCACCGTGAGAAAATTGAGTACAAAATACTTTCATATGTGCTCGTGGGAAATACAATTAACCTTATTGGAGATGCCATGTTCTTGCAGAAAACTAACCAGATGACTAATGTGGTGGGTTATCTTTTCATGACATGCGACCTGCTTACCAATTTTACTTCATGCTCACTAGTTAAGTACTACTGGGCGATGACAATACATGTATGTGTATCATGAACAATCAGGAGTAAATAATAGCGCTAGAATGTTTGGCTCAAACTGATATTCACGTCGCCCCGATTCTTTTTAGTCGTAGTATGGACGCTAAAAAGGACACGCGACAACATCACAATGGAACCTTGATATACCGTAAGGCGGGTCCCTCTACGGTATAACATGAAAGATTCCATACAGCGGATGGGTATACCACGCGCCGTCGTACCCCGCGTCGCCAGACGGTGGGCCACGTGCACGACATGGGCTCACCATCAGCTTATGCGGGCTGGAATGTGTGCGGTGACAGGCATTCCCGGCACGACATGCCTCCGCATCCACTGGATTGAGGGGCCTGCCTGGAGATGACGTGGCATTATGGGTCCATGCTATCGGCGGTTTCTCTCGGTCATGGGTTGACCTGGAGCGGGCCTAGTACTGTAGACCTGAGACGACCGCGTTTTCTCGCTGACGCATGGTCCTGCTAGAGCCAATGTGACTGCATACGATATGGACGGACGCGGGTTATCGCGGCAATGGGGCCGTAAGGAGCTGACTTGGCGCCACAAACCCATGTTCGCGCATTCTCGCGGACGTGGGGCCGTGCATAAATGATGTGACATCCTATTTCTCGTGGACATGGGGCCGTCCTAAACTGACGTGGCGACGTAATCCCGTGGCATCTGTCAGTGTAGACTCTAGAGTACACGAGTTTTCATGGTGAAATCCTACTATGTAATCCGTTGGTAGCCTACCTGTCAGTGTTATCTCTAGCCTAGGAGTGTAGGCTATAGGCGGCCGTAAGTTGTCGCGGTGAGATCATGCACTAGCATCAAGAACGTTAGGTAGGTACGGTAAGAGATGGAGATGGTAGTGTTCACTCGCACACCACCTCTACGACTCACGTACGGCTCCGCCTCTCTATAATTACTAACTCCCACTCCACTCTCTAATGAAATACATTGTTTCTTCTATTATCTCTTTACATGTTGTTCTTGCTTGGCCTATTGCTAGGCATGAGTCTCATTCGACCCTACACTGGTTGTTCTTCAGCCAGTGTTGGGTTGAACTTTACTCCAGCTCAGCTGTGCACCGCCGCAGTATTTTTTCTTTAATTTATGATTGCTATCATGTTGTAGTCTCTAATTTTCTGACATGCTATGCTATTCCTTACGTCTTAACATGTTATGCTACGTTTTATAGCAGCCACATACTTCTTTTCTCGACGTATCTTCTTTCATCACTGGTCCACAAGTTCTTCGTGTTCTCGCTCTTTTGAAACACCTGCGAGGTATGTTTTTCTGTTTACTTTTTTGTGTCTTTACTATATTTCTTTATCACCCTTCACTCTTTCTTACGATTTCTTACTTGCGTTTATTATGCATTTTTTCCGTATGTATGTGGAATGCGTTTGTACATGCCGAGAGAAGGAGAAGAAAACTTATGTGGGCGGATGTCTACGTCTTAGGTTTGACGTGTATGAAGACATTGTGGTACTTGGTGGCTTCAGGACATGAAGCCACTTATGTCTGATGCGTCTTCTTCTAGCAACTGCCACACATCTTGCTCTACTGTTATGGTGTAACCGTGCTCGCCATCACGGCATGCGGAAGACCAGGGACACGACCTTAAAAACCTAGGCTTTTTGGTTGCCTCCTCGAATACTCTAGGATTAGGTTGCTCACGTTTAGTCATTTTCTTACATTCGTAATTATATTGTAAACGTGGAAACACGAAAACTTGTCAAATAAAATGGATCGGGCAGCAACGATTGTTCTTATATTTTTATATAAAGTACCACACTGTGTATGATTTTTTGTATTTAGTGCATCTCTCTTGAGTGGTTGACTCTTCTTTGCTAGGCTTGACCATTTATTTTTCGAGTCGACGTATTCACTTGAGTGATAGACGAGACGTTTCAGCACTGACAACCTCTCATTTTTTGTCCGATGGTTGCATGCCACGCTACCCTACTGGTAGCGGTGTGCTCACGATGTGTTAAAGTCTGCATGCTTGTTGCGGCATTAGCGCTCTACCACGTCTGTCTATTCTGATGATCAGCATCGAGTCATTTCAATGTGTGCTCCAAGGTGACGCTCACCATCATAAGTATATCTACCGGCGTCATTCACCGATGTCTCTTCCCCACCTTGCTCCTCCATAGCATTTTTAGAGGGATTTGATTTTCCACCTTCCGCTTCGGTGCTCTCGCCGACAGTGTGTGCGGTCAACCGTACACGTCCTCGAAGAAGCTGGTGACGGGATCCGGTGATGGAAGGTTTCGAGGACCACTTCTTCCTTTCATGCCTTCTAAAATGGATTCTATGGGCACCTAGAGAGAGGGGTGAATAGGTGCTACTCGAAATTTTAATACTTTTCAATTTTAGGCTCAACACAAAGATAGATTATCTATATATGCAACTACGGAGAATTTCTCTATATGTAAACCTAACTACTAAGCGAGTAAAGGCGAGAAAAAGTGAGGATCAAGGAAACCATAGTGGAGCACGTAGAGACACGTGATTTGTTTTACCGCAGTTCCTTCCTTGTTAAGGAAAGTACGTCTGTGTTGGAGGGGTGGCTGGTACTAAGACCACCGCTCCACAATAGGCCTCACCCTGTTCTCTGATCAATCTCCCCACCAAAGTCCTGATCCACCTTTTCACTATTGGTACCCTTTAAGGAGGGAACCGGTGCCTTTACACAACTAGCGGGGAACATATCCACAACTGAATTGGAGGCTTCCGTAATGACAATAAGCTTCCTACAAGAACAAGTAATATCAATAACCAAAAAACAAGATCTAGATATTCGCAAGAAATACTAGATCCACTACAAGAAAAGTTGGCTTTTACAACGGATGATTTTCGTGGTTGAAGGCCCGTTTTTCGTGGCTAAAATGTCTTCTACGACGGATAGCCATCATGGTAAAAGCCCCGTCACAAAAGAATCTACCACGGTTTTTTTCCTGACCGTGGCGGATCACAATCTTCAGCCACAAAAACTTGTTCTGTCATAGATCTTTTCGCCAGCCGCGTTGACTGCTAACGTCATGCAAACTGCCACATGACAGCCACCGTTAGCCAAGGTCGATTAAATTTAATCGGGCCGACCCATTAAGAGAGCCCAATAAGAAGATGGCCCATTATTGTTTTGTCATGTACTGTTTAAAATGGGACCAAAGTTGCAGCCAGCAGCGGCCCGCGAACTTTCAGGCCCAATACTGTTTCGTCCTAAAGAAGGCCCATGATGGTCCAACACTCTACGGCCCATTAGCAGCCTGCGTCAAGTCGCTCCTGTACATTTAAGGCATGCGGGCGGCCCATCACTGTTTATCGCAGCCCATCGTAGGCGGCCCACGACCCTTATGCGAGATGACCCATTCTTGTTCAAGCTTCTATCATCACGCCTTTCACCTTTGGGCTTTACCAATTCAGGCCCACAAGCGACCCTTTACTATTCTAGTCTGGTAATGTGTCGGCCTGTTACTGCCCTAGCCTAGAAATTTCTCGGGCCGTTACTGTTCTGACTTATCACTATTCTAGCCTTTCACTGTTGTGGCCCATTACTTTTCCGGACGGCTACTGTTTTGGCCTGTTACTGTTCTGGGATTTCACGGTTTCTTGCCTGTTACAACGATGGGCTATTTACATTACGGCCATCGTTAAGGCTTTATTCGTTATGCCTGTTACAATTATGACATGTTACTCTTACGGACATTCTGATTCGTTCGATTACAACTTGTAGTGACCCATTACGTTTCGACCTTTTACGATTTTAGCCTTTTCATAACAATATCATAAACCGTTTATATAATCCAGCATTTTTTACTGTTCGTCGTCGGCCGAATACACAATGGGCTAATAACAAAGCATGATATTGTTGCCTAATCGACCTGCCTGGCGTAATTACCATAATGACTACCGCATATGTGTATGGCGTCAACTAAATGCATACATGGCCTTCACGAGTTATCTAGATATTACATCAGCTGCAAACTTCTTAAAATTATTACATATTATCAAATCAAGGGAAAGAAAAATCGGCATTTCAGTTGACAATCAAGTTGATTGCAGAGTCCTCAATTGATCACCTACAACTTCCTTTGAGTGTGACAGCTACATTGGAGGAGACATGATCTTACAACCCCCTCTTTGGTGGCAATAGCAATAATTGCACCCTGAAACTAAGTAATAATAAGTCAATACATCAAACAAGACAAACTACTCATTTGACTGATATGACAAGAGCTATGATCTGAAGTTTACAACTGGTAAATGGTTCAATTATTAACCAACACGTCAAATAAACAGGACAAGAAAGTATGCATTAAACAAGTGTGTCTACCGTGAAATGAGCAATCAAATAATGTATGTGTGCGGCTTAGAATTTCAGCAAAAATAAACTAGCCAGGTCATTTTAACAAAAATATATGGAAGCAGTTCTATACCCTAAAATGCAAGAGACGTCGGGTGACTCGGAATTTGCGCTGAGACACAAAATGGCATGCAGTTACTATCATAGTGAAGAATGAACCAGATAGAAATTATAACTGCATCATACGAGAACTTGTAGAGTAGGAATGCAAACTGACATGGGTATACCCTATAGGTACTCGAGTTTGGTATATATGGTCCAAATACATACAGGCCCACGGTGTCGCCAAAGCCCGGATGGAAGGACTCGAGTAACCTACAGACTCTCGATTGCTTGAAGAACAAGAAGAAGCTAAAGATAGAAATATTAAAGTGAAAACCCTAACTTGTAACCAACTCGACCTGCTACCCGAGACCTAGCCTATCTATATAATGGCTAGGAGGAGGCGGCGAGGAGGACACACGCAACCCTAGTTTCCACAACCTTCGTCGGATTACATCTGTGCACCATTGTAACTTTCGACTCCTTCAATAATTCCATGAGCAGACAAGCAGGAGTAGGGACCTCTACGAGGCCTGAACCTGGGTAAATCCTTTGTCCCCTGTGTGCTTGTTTGCTAGCCGATAGATGTCTCCAGCGCTCCCTCCTTCTCCAAAACCCACGTCCATAACAATGGGCATTGATGAGTTAAACCCTCGTCAATTGGCGCCGTCTGTGGGAACTGGGAGTGCTGATGTTGCGGCTTCTTCGGCCCCATCAACCGTGATCTACAATTCCACAACAGCGGAGATTCGCCAGCTCTTCGGCGCCTTCGACTTCACCGTCCACCCGCCGGCCACCCGCCGGGCCTTCGAGCCCGTGGGCGACGGAATCAGTCTGGCGATTGGAAGCTTCGCCTAAGTTGGTCGAGATGGCACGCTTGCATGCGACCAGTAGCAACACCGGCGATTGCCCCAGCATCATGGTTCCCTCCATCGATTGGCACCCTCAGCGAGCTCAACGCTCCGGTCAGTGACAACAGTCGCCACTCCGATCTAAGCGATCTGGCCACTGAAGATGGAACCTACGGTTCCGGATATGAAAGTTGTGGAAGCAACAGCTTCCCTAATCACTTCATGTGCGCCGTCATCAACGCGGGCGACACCTCCGCCAATCGTGGTAACGGTGGCAACACCGGCAACGGCACCGATCCACCCAATCGCGGGAACGGTGGTAACACCGGCAACGGCACCGACCCACCCAACCGTATCCTTCAGCTGGTCAGAGGCATCAGAAGTTGTGATCTCTTTGTTGCTAAGAATCGGTGTGTCTGCGTCGACAGCACCAGGGTACCCACCGTGCAGGCCGGCAGCATATACTATGCGGATCTATCCGAGATTAGACCTTACAACTTTGAGGCTCTTGTGTGGGAAGAGGAGCCAAGCGTTGTATATGGGTATGGAGTAGGAGGATTATGGAATGACCGTCCTTTCGAACTCGATCGATTGCTGGCGGAGCATTGCAGAATCGTCGAGCATTATGAGCTGCAGATGGTGCCGCCATATGGTGAGGATGGTACAACCCACTATGATTACTACGACGGCTATCCATCAGATTGATGGATTGTGTGGGTCTGCTCCTGATGTATTCTCTTTAGGTATTCTCTTTATGTGTTCACTTTGTTGAGTGAATGTCTATGAATTTTGCAAGTTCTATGGTGCCCGTGTAATACAATGGACGTTCTCCCTGTTCTGGTAGATCGTATGTTGTACCTCTTACAATTTCACTATTTTTTCATGTGTGTGTAGTAATTCTAATAGATGCTCAGTTTACAACAATCCTCAAACAACTTACAACTGCAAATTATAGTAGATTATTACAATCCTCAGTAAACTTGATAGTAATAAAATGAAGCATAAAAGTTGCAGCAGAGTCCAGACAACTAAAAAACACCATAACTGGTGTTACAGAAAAGGTCTATGGAGCTTGCATCTCGAGACATGTAACAACTGGCTTCCCATGAGAGCTGCAGATGAGATTATTAAGTATGTTCTGCGTTAAGGCTTGCCTGTTTTTCAATTCATATAAGTCTTTGCATGCTATGGTGATTACTGAATCTGTTTTGTTGGCTTCTTGCTCAACAATATCACGGACATCTTGGAAGGCATCCTCAAATAATCTTTTGGCTGAAAAACGAGGATCAGTCGAAGCGGTGTGCCATGAGCAATAGGTATTGTCACTGCTGCTGTGTGAAACAAAATCTAAACTTGGAGAAGCGGGTCTTTGTTTGGCATTCAGAGCTGCAGATGAGATTATTAAGTATGTTCTGCGTTAAGGCTTGCCTGTTTTTCAATTCATATAAGTCTTTGCATGCTATGGTGATTACTGAATCTGTTTTGTTGGCTTCTTGCTCAACAATATCACGGACATCTTGGAAGGCATCCTCAAATAATCTTTTGGCTGAAAAATGAGGATCAGTCGAAGCGGTGTGCCATGAGCAATAGGTATTGTCACTGCTGCTGTGTGAAACAAAATCTAAACTTGGAGAAGCGGGTCTTTGTTTGGCAAGAAGCAGGAGGACTCGCCATGGGCTGGTCTCCCTGAGGGACTCGTCTAGAAGATAGGTGACATCTTCCTCCGTCATAAAAACAGTTCAATGCGTGGAGTTTAAGCGTAACCACAACGGGTTAATTTAGTACTCCCTCCGTTTTAAAATATAAGATGTTTTAGCTTTGTGAAAAGAGTGCATCTAGACCTTTTTACTGTGTAGGTTCATCTAGGTTTGGAGTGAACCTACACACTAAAATGAGTCTGGATACACTTCTTTCACAAAACTAAAGCATCTTATATTTTGAAACAGAGGGAGTACATAACAGGTGTATATCAAGTAAAGAAACTGTTAGTTAGGAAATTTAGCACGAATATAGTACATTGCCAACAAACAAATCACATAGGGAGATCTGGTTTTACCTTGGTCAGGGCAGCGTCTAGGCCTCCTCCGCATCCTCACGGGTCACATCGAGGTCGCTGAAGGTGCAACGGTCATAGTGGGTGTCGATGATGGGGAAGCAGATCTTGGGCGGGCAAGGATACGAGCAAAACCCTGGACCACGACATCCCTGGAGCAGATCCTAGGCGGTCGATGATGTGATCAGCGCGCCGGACAAGAGGGTTCGTTCAGCAGATCATGTGTGTGGTGCACGCTAAGTGCAGCAGTATGTTCGGTGGTGTGACGATTCCTGGAGGAGAGAGAGGGGGAGGGGGGTTGGGTTTAGGTACTGCTAGCACTATACTAGAAAAATTACGAGTGAAGCCCCCCACCTACCGAATTTAATAGGGGTCAAACAGGAATTTCGAAGTATATGAAATTTTGGGGCACGAACTATGTCCGGATGCGCGGGATCATTTTGAAAAGGTGTTCAGAATTTTCATGATGCAAAGTCTTAGCTAGAAGTCGAACCACTCGTCAAAACACTCTGTGGTTTCTGATATATTAATTAACCGCTCGATGGGTACCTCCAAAAGATTTTTTCATAAAACTTTCAAAGCAGCCTACAATTTACTACTTGTAGTTCAAGTTTGACCTAATTTCATTAAATTCAAGAGCAATCTATCGCACTTAGTTGTAGGTCAAGTTTTACCTAATTTCATTAAATTGTCAGGATGCAAAATCTTAGCAAGAAGATGAACCTATCGTTAGAACTCTCTTTTGGTTCCTGATAGTATATTAATTGCCCCCGCCCCCGCGCGCCCCCTCCGATGGGTACCTCTAAGATCTTTTCTATAAAACTTTCAAAGCAACCTACATGGTTTACTTGTAGTAGTTCAAATTTTACCTATTATATTTTTTCCGCTTTGCCTATTATAATTTTATATAGTGATGATATGCCAGATGTCTATTATCCGAGTCTCACGTGCAGGGCACGTGCAATTTACTAGTACTTGTAGTTTCAAATTTGACCTAATTTCGATAAATCGACATAAAGTCATTCTAATGGGAAGTGTTAGCTGGGAAGTTTGAAAACTCATAAAACATGGGAATCGTTGGTGCAACATGTTGGTCCAATATATATGTATGTAAACTTGGCTTGTGGCATTCAGATCCAATATTCTCGGGACTTTTCTTTAGGAAAAAGAACAACCTCACTTGTATTCTTCACTCGGAAAATGTGGAATTGAATGTTCTTTCTTGATAGTTGGAAACACACACCAACGACACTGTTTACTACACGAATATGCATCGATGATCTACATATGAAAAGACATTTCATTCAAGGGCAATCTATGGCGTTTACTTGTAGCTAGCTCAAGTTTGACCTAACTTCGTTAAATTACCAATATGCAAAGTCTTAGCAAGAAGTTGAACCTATCGTCGAAACTCTCGCTGGTTTCTGGTATATTAATTTTGAACCCTCGATTGGTACGTCCAAAAGTTTTTTCGTAAATCTATCAAAGCAAAACCTACAATTTACTTGTAGTTTCAAATTTGACCTAATTCCGAGATATCGATATAAATTTATTCAAATGTTCGGGTTTAGCTATAGGAAGCTTCAAAACCCATAAAACATGGGAATCGCAAGTACAACATGTTGTCGATCCACTATATATATATATCTGTCAACTTGGCTTGTGGCATCCACATCCAATATTCTTTGGACTTTCCTTTATGGAAAACAACAACTAACCTCGTTCGTCTTCACTCGGAAAACGTAGAATTCAATGTTCTTTCCTGGTAGATGGACACTCACACTCACGGCGCTGTTTACTACTAGAAAATGCACCCATCTACCTCTAAAATAACATTTAATTCAAGAGCTATCTATCGCGCTTACTTGTACCTCAAGTTTGACCTAATTAATTTTGTTAAATTGTCAAGATGCAAAATTTTAGCAGGAAGTTGAACCTTCCGTCAAAACTGTTGTTGTTTTCAAATATATTAATTGTGACCCCTCGATGGGTACCTACAAATTAAAAGCTTTTTTGTGAAAGTTAAAAAGCAAAACCTACAATTTACTTGTAGTTTCAAATTTGACCTAATTTCGATAAATCGACTTAAAGTCATTAAAATGGGCAGAGTTAGCTAGGAAGTTTGAAAGCTCATAAAACATGGGAATCGCAAGTACAACATGTTATCGATCGACTATATATGTCTGTCAACTTGGCTTATAGCATCCACATCCAATATTCTTTGGACTTCTCTTTATGAAAAATAGCAACTAGTAGCGCCGCTCGTATTCACTCGGAAAATGTAGAATTGAATGTTCTTTCCTGATAGTTGGAATCTCACACTGACGGCATTGTTTACTACAAGAAGGTGCATCGATCTACCTTAGAAAATACATTTAATTAAAGAGCAATCTATCGCGCTTACTTGTAGCTCAAGTTTGATCTAATTTTGTTAAATTGTCAAGATGCAAAATCTTAGCAAGAAGTTGAACATATCGTCAAAACTCTTAGTGTTTTATGATATATTAATTGTGACCCCTCGATGGGTACCTCCAAAAGATTTTTCATAAAACTTTCAAAGCAACCTACAATTTACTTGTAGTTTCAAATTTGACCTAATTTCGATAAATCGACATGAAGTCATCCAGTCAAATGGGCAGAGTTAGCTAGGAAGCTTGAAAACTCATAAATAAAACATGGGAATCGTTGATACAACATGTTGGTCCACTATATATGTCGGTAAACTTGGCTTCTGGCATTCACAGCCAATATTATTCTTCGGACATTTCTTTACGGAAAAGAACAACCTCGCTCGTCATCACTCGAAAAATTGAGAATAATTGAACCTTCTTTCCTAATATAGTTCGAAAATCACACCATACCGACAACACTGTTTACTACAAGAAAATGCACCCATCTACCTCTCTGAAAAGTCATATATTTCAACAGCAATCTATCGCGCTTACTTGTAGCTCAAGTTTGACCCAATTTTGTTAAATAGTGTCATGCGATGCAAAATCTTAGCAAGAAGTCAAACCAGTTGTCAAAACTCTCGGTTTTTTCTCGTATATTGATTGTGACACCCCTCCCGATCGGTACGGTACCTCCAAAAGCTTTTTCCTAAAACTTTCAGAGCAACCTACAATTTTGTTATCGTTCAAGTTTGACCTAATTTCGATAATTTGACATGTAGTCATTAAAGTGGGTGGAGTTAATTAGTTAGGGAGTTTGAAAACTCAAAAAACATATGTGAATCGTTAGTAAAACACGTTGGTCCACTTAATATGTCTAGAAGCTTGTCTTATGGCATTGAGATCCATATTCTGCTTTCAGCTTTCTTTACGGAAAAGAACCATCTCGTCATCACTCAGAAAACTGAGAATTTTATTTCCTGATAGTTGGAAACTCACACTGACGACATTGTTTACTATAAGAAGATGCACCCATCTACCTCCAAAAATAAATTAATTCAAGAGCAATCTATCGCGCTTACTTGTAGCTCAAGTTTGACCTAATTTCGTTAATGGACAAGAAGTCACTGAAGTGTGCGAACTTAGCTAGGAAGCTTGAAAAATCCTAGTACTAAAAACTTGGGTATTACATATAAGAAACTGTGGTCCAGTTTGTTTGATAATTGGGGCAGTTGCATTTTCTGTTAACCGTGGTAGGTCTCGTAGGAGCAAGCTACTTGAGAGTTAACACAGTCGGTGGAAGTACAAGTTACATTAAGGACCTCATAAAAATGCAAATTGCACCCAAGTCCATGCATTTAGCACAAGGACCCTGCAACTGAGCAATGAAGTGTGTGTTTTGAGGTTTGCGCATACTAGCGTTCATCGTGCTATAGACTATCAGTAGAATCTTTGTAGATGCTAAGAATGGAAAAGAAGATCCAACGGTTAGCAATGTTTGGATTTGCCGGTCTTGATCCAACGGTCAGTGTTCGAATTTATCCGTACACTATACCGTGGTATGGTATGGTATTGTAAGAGATAAGACAAGATAAAGATAAGATAAGAAGTACTGTGAATGCCCGATCTTTTGGATAACCTTCCCTCCTGATGTTTGGGAAGTAAGTGAAAAATTTCGAAAACCAGAAAAGTTTGAATTTTTGTGTCGCCAAGGACCAAAGTGGTTTCCTTCCTATGTACTCCTCGTCCCTACTCCACACCAACGCGCGGCTGCCAAACACGCCAGAGACACAGACGCGCTGTACCAAGGCACACATGCTGGCATGCCACTGTGGGACGAGGGAGAGATCAGTTGGATTGGACCGGCGAGGAAAAGGGGAGGAGAGATGGAGCATAGGGAAGGAGAGAGAAAACACAAAATTTGATTTGCATGCATAGGTCCTGAAATTTACTACTAGTAGATACTGTAAGGCCACAGGAGTACCCCGTGTCAGAAACACATCATAACTTTGCTCTGACATGGAACCTCCTTCAACTTCTCTTCGCTGCTGCCCTCTTCCTCTGCCAACGTTTTATTCTCTTAGCATGTACAGCGCGAGGACAGAGGTGACCATATGTCTAAGCAAAGAAATATACTACTCCTGCATTGTGTAAAAAAGCACACCTTAATATGGCCTACTACCCATTCAAAAAAATGGCCTACTATGTGGCATCCGCTAAGGTTCACCTTATACATAGTGGAGAAAATAAAGTTATCTTTAAGCCTAAGGTGCACCTCAAGCTTGTGGGTTGCCCATAGAGAATAGAAATATCATTCCCCCTCTCTCCCTATTTCATGTGATCGTTTTCAAAAGGTGTTCAAAATTTTCATGATGCAAAATCTTATCTAGAAGTCCGACCACTCGTCAAAACTCTTTGTGGTTTCTGATATATTAATTAACCGCTCGATGGGTACCTCCAAAAGCTTTTTCATAAAAATTTCAAAGCAACATACAATTTATTATATGTAGTTCAAGTTTGACCTAATTTCATTAAATTCAAGAGCAATCTATCACACTTAGTTGTAGCTCAAGTTTGACCTAATTTCATTAAACTGTCAAGACACAAAATCTTAGCAAGAAGATGAACCTGCCATCAGAACTCTCTTTTGGTTCCTGATAGTATATTATCTGCCCCCCCCCGCCGCGTGCGCACCCTCCGATGGGTACCTCTAAGAGCTTTCCCATAAAACTTTCAAAGCAACCTACACAGTTTACTTGTAGTAGTTCAAATTTTACCTATTATATTTTTTCCGCTTTGCCTATTATAATTTTATATAGTGATGATATGCCAGATGTCTATTATCCGAGACTCACGTGCAGGGCACGTGCAATTTACTAGTACTTGTAGTTTCAAATTTGACCTAATTTCGATAAATCAACATAAATTTATTCTAATGGGCAGAGTTAGCTGGGAAGTTTGAAAACTCATAAAACATGGGAATCGTTGGTACAACATGTTGTTCCAATATATATGTATGTAAACTTGGCTTGTGGCATTTAGATCCAATATTCTTCGGACTTTTATTTAGGAAAAAGAACAACCTCGCTCGTATTCTTCACTCGGAATATGTAGAATTGAATGTTCTTTCTTGATAGTTAGAAACTCACACCGACGACATTGTTTACTACAAGAAGATGCACCAATGATCTACATATGAAAAGACATTTAATTCAAGAGCAATCTATGGCGTTTATTTATAGCTAGCTCAAGTTTGACCTAATTTCATTAAATTACCAATATGCAAAGTCTTAGCAAGAAGTTGAACCTATCGTCGAAACTCTTGTTGGTTTCTGGTATATTAATTTTGAACCCTCGATGGGTACGTCCAAAAGCTTTTTCGTAAATCTATCAAAGCAAAACCTAAAATTTACTTGTAGTTTCAAATTCGACCTAATTCCAAGATATCGACATAGAGTTATTCAAATGTGCGGGGTTAGCTATAGGAAGCTTCAAAACCCATAAAACATGGGAATCACAAGTACAACATGTTGTAAATACACTATATATATATGTCTGTCAACTTGGCGTGTGGCATCCACATCCAATATTCTTTGGACTTTTCTTTACGGAAAACAACAACTAACCTCGTTCGTCTTCACTCAGAAAACGTAGAATTCAATGTTCTTTCCTCGTAGTTGGACACTCACACCCACGACACTGCTTACTACTATAAAATGCACCCGTTTACCTCTAAAATGACATTTAATTCAAGAGCTATCTATCGCGCTTACTTGTAGCTCAAGTTTGACATAATTAATTTTGTTCAATAGTCAAGATGCAAAATCTTAGCACGAAGTTGAACCTATCGTCAAAACTCTTGTTGTTTTCAGATATATTAATTGTGACCCCTTGATGGGTACCTCCAAAGTAAAAGCTTTTTCGTAAAAGTTAAAAAGCAAAACCTACAATTTACTTGTAGTTTCAAATTTGACCTAATTTTGATAAATCGACTTAAAGTCATTAAATGGGCAGAGTTAGCTAGGAAGTTTGAAAGCTCATAAAACATGGGAATCGCAAGTACAATATGTTGTCGATCGACTATATATGTCTATCAACTTGGCTTGTGGCATCCACATCTAATATTATTTGGACTTCTCTTTACGAAAAATAACAACTAGTAGTGTCGCTCGTGTTCACTCGGAAAATGTAGAATTGAATGTTATTTCCTGATAGTTGGAAACTCACACTGACGACATTGTTTACTAAAAGAAGGTGCATTGATCTACCTCCGAAAATACATTTAATTCAAGAGCAATCTATCGCGCTTACTTGTAGCTCAAGTTTGACCTAATTTTGTTAAATTGTCAAGATGCAAAATCTTAGCAAGAAGTTGAACATATCGTCAAAACTCTCGGTGTTTTATTATATATTAATTATGACCCCTCGATCGGTACCTCCAAAAGATTTTTCGTAAAACTTTCAAAGCAACCTACAATTTACTTGTAGTTTCAAATTTGACCTAATTTCGATAAATCGACATGAAGTTAGCTGGTCAAATGGGCAGAGTTAGCTAGGAAGCTTGAAAACTCATAAATAAAACATGGGAATTGTTGGTACAACATGTTGGTCCACTATATATGTCGGTAAACTTGGCTTCTGGCATTCAGATCCAATATTATTCTTCGGACATTTCTTTACGGAAAAGAACAGCCTCGCTCGTCATCACTCGAAAAATTGAGAATAATTGAATCTTCTTTCCTGATATAGTTTCAAAATCACACCGTACAGACGACACTATTTACTACAAGAAAATGCACCCATCTACCTCTCTGAAAAGTCATATATTTTAACAGCAATCTATCGCGCTTACTTGTAGCTCAAGTTTGACCCAATTTCGTTAAATAGTGTCATGCGATTCAAAATCTTAGCAAGAAGTCAAACCAGTTATCAAAACTCTCGGTTTTTTCTCATATATTGATTGTGACACCCCTCCCGATCGGTACGGTACCTCCAAAAGATTTTTCGTAAAACTGTCAGAGCAACCTACAATTTAGTTATAGTTCAAGTTTGACCTAATTTCGATAAATCGACATGTAGTCATTCAAGTGGGCGGAGTTAATTAGCTAGGGAGTTTGAAAACTCCAAAAACATATGGGAATCATTAGTAAAACATGTTGGTCCACTTAATATGTCTAGAAGCTTGGCTTATGGCATTGAGATCCATATTCTGCTTCGAGCTTTCTTTACGAAAAAGAACCATCTCGTCATCACTTGGAAAAGTGAGAATTTTATTTCCTGATAGTTGGAAACTCACACTGACGACATTGTTTACTACAAGAAGATGCACCCATATACCTCCAAAAATACATTTAATTCAAGAGCAATCTATCGCACTTACTTGTAGCTCAAGTTTGACCTAATTTCGTTAATTGACAAGAAGTCACTGAAGTGTGCGAAGTTATCTAGGAAGCTTGAAAAATCCTAGTACGAAAAACTTGGGTATTATGTATAAGAAACTATGGTACAGTTTGTTTGATAATTGGTGCGTTTGCATTTTCTTTTAACCGTGGTAGCTCTCGTAGGAGCGAGATGCTTGAGAGTTAACACGGTCGGTGGAAGTACAAGTTACATCAAGGACCTCATAAAAATGAAAATTGCACCCAAGTCCATGCAGTTAGCACAAGGACCCTGAAACTGAGCAATGAAGTGTGTGTTTTGAGGTTTGTACATACTAGCGTTCATCGTGCTAAAGACTATCAGTAGAATATTTGTAGATGCTAAGAATGGAAAAGAAGATCCAACGGTTAGCAATGTTTGGATTTGCCAGTCTTGATCCAACGGTCAGTGTTTGAAGTTATCCGTATACTATACAGTGGTATGGTATGGTATTGTAAGAGATAAGACAATATAAAGATAAGATAAGAAGTACTATGAATGGCCGATCTTTTGGATAACCTTCCCTCTCGATGTTTGGGAAGCAAGTGAAAATTTCGAAAACAGGAAATATTTGAATTTTTGTGTCACCAAGGACCAAAGTGGTTTCCTTCCTATGTACTCCTCCTCGTCCCTACTCCACACCAACATGCGGCTGCCGAACACGCCAGAGACACAGAGTTGCCGTACCAAGGCACACGCTTGGGCGAGGCCAGTCAGATTAGGGAGAGAGATCTGGACAGTGCGAGGGAAAAGGAGAGATGGAGCATAAGGAAGGAGAGAGAAAACACACAATTTGATTTGCGTGCATAGTTCCTGAAATTTACTTCTAGTAGAGTGTACACTATAAGGCCACAGGAGTACCTCGTGTCAGAAACCCATCATAACTTTGCTCTGACATGGAACCGCCTTTAACTTCTCTTTGCTGCTACCCTCTTCCCCTTCCTATATTTTATTCTTTTAGCATGTACAGCGCGCGGACAGAGGTGACCATATGTCTAAGCAAATAAATATACTACTCCCGCATTGTGTAAAAAAGCACACCTTAATATGGCCTACTACCCGTTCAAAAAAATGGCCTAATATGTGGCATTCGCTAAGTTTCACCTTATACATAGTGGAAAAAATAAAGTTATCTTTAAGCCTAACGTGCACCTCAAGCTTGTGATCGTTTCCCCTCTCTCCCTATTTTATGTGATTGTTTTCAAAAGGTATTCAAAATTTCCATGATGCAAAATATTAGCTAGAAGTTGAACCACTCGTCCAAACTCTCTGTGGTTTATGATATATTAATTAACCGCTCGATGGGTACCTCCAAAAGCTTTTTTCATAAAACTTTCAAAGCAACATACAATTTATTACATGTAGTTCAAGTTTGACCTAATTTCATTAAATTCAAGAGCAATCTATCGCACTTAGTTGTAGCTCAAGTTTGACCTAATTTAATTAAATTGTCAGGATGCAAAATCTTAGCAAGAAGATGAACCTGCCATCAGAACTCTCTTTTGGTTCTTGATAGTATATTAATTGCCCCTCCCACGCGCGCCCCCTCCGATGGGTACCTGTAAGAGTTTTCTGTAAAAGTTTCAAAGCAACCTACACGGTTTACTTATAGTAGTTCAAATTTTGCCTATTATATTTTTTCTGCTTTGCCTATTATAATTTTATATAGTGATGATATGCCAGATGTCTATTATCCGAGTCTCACATGTAGGGGACGTGCAATTTACTAGTACTTGTAGTTTCAAATTTGACCTAATTTCGATAAATTGACATAAAGTCATTCTAATGGGTAGAGTTAGCTAGGAAGTTTGAAAACTCATAAAACATGGCAATCATTGGTACAACATGTTGGTACAATATATATGTATGTAAACTTGGCTTGTGGCATTCAGATCCAATATTCTTCGGATTTTCTTTAGGAAAAAGAACAACCTCGCTCGTATTCTTCACTCGGAAAATGTAGAATTGAATGTTCTTTCTTGATAGTTGGAAACTCACACCAACAATACTGTTTACTACAAGAAGATGCACCGATGATCTACCTATGAAAAGACATTTAATTCAAGAGCAATCTATGGCGTTTACTTGTAGCTAGCTCACGTTTGACCTAATTTCGTTAAATTACCAATATGCAAAGTCTTACCAAGAAGTTGAACATATCGTCGAAGCTCTCACTAGTTTCTGGTCTATTAATTTTGAACCCTCGATGGGTATGTCCAAAAGCTTTTTCGTAAATCTATCAAAGAAAAACCTACAATTTACTTGTAGTTTCAAATTTGACCTAATTCCGAGATATCGACATAAAGTTATTCAAATGTGCGTGGTTAGCTATAGGAAGCTTGAAAACCCATAAAACATGGGAATCACAAGTACAACATGTTGTCGATCCTTAAAAATATGTGGGGTGCAAAATAACTATTCTGCACCCTGGGTGCTAAATATCTATATATAGGTCTGTCAACATGGCTTGTGGCATCCAAATACAATATTCTTTGGACTTCTCTTTACAGAAAAGAACAACTAACCTCATCCATCTTCACTCAGAAAACGTAGAATTCAATGTTCTTTCCTAGTAGTTGGACACTCACACCCACGTCACTACTTACTACTAGAAAATGCAGCCATCTACCTCTGAAATGACATCTAATTCAAGAGTTATCTATCGCGCTTAGTTGTAGCTCAAGTTTGACCTAATTAATTTCGTTAAATTATCAAGATGCAAAATCTTAGCAAGAAGTTGAACCTATCATCAAAACTCTCATTGTTTTCAGATATATTAATTGTGACCCCTTGATGGGTACCGCCAAAAGATTTTTCTTAAAACTTTCAAAACAACCTACAATTTACTTGTAGTTTCAAATTTGACCTAATTTTGATAAATTGACATATAGTCATTCGGTCAAATGGGCAAAGATAGCAAGGAAGTTTGAAAACCATGGGAATCGTTGGTACAACATGTTGGTCCACTATATATGTCTGTAAACTTGGCGTGGCATTCACATCCAATATTCTCTGGACTTCTTACAGAAAAGAACAACCTCGCTCGTCTTCAATTTGAAAATGTAGAATTGAATGTTCTTTCCTGATAGTTGGAAACTCACATTGATGGCAATGTTGTTTACTGCAACAAGATACACCCATCTACCTCTGAAAATACATTTAATTTCAAGGGAAATCTATCACACTTAATTACTTGTAGATCAGGTTTGACCTAATTTCATTAAATTGTCAAGATGCAAAATCTTAGCAAGAAGTTGAACCTATCATCAAAACTCTCATTGTTTTCAGATATATTAATTGTGACCCCTCGATGGGTACCTCCAAAAGATTTTTCTTAAAACTTTCAAAGCAACCTACAATTTACTTGTAGTTTCAAATTTGATCTAATTTTGATAAATCGACATATAGTCACTTGGTCAAATGGGCAAAGTTAGCTAGGAAGTTTGAAAACTCATAAATAAAACATGGGAATCATTGGTATAACATGTTGGTCCACTATATATGTCTGTAAACTTGGCGTGTCATTCACATCCAATATTCTCCAGACTTCTTACGAAAAAGAACAACCTCGCTCATCTTCACTTGGAAAATGTAGAATTGAATGTTCTTTCCTGATAGTTGGAAACTCACATCGACGACATTGTTTACTACAACAAGATACACCGATCTACCTCTGAAAATACATTTAATTTCAAGAGCAATCTATCGCGCTTAATTACTTGTAGATTTGGTTTGACCTAATTTCATTAAATTGTCAAGATGCAAAATCTTAGCAAGAAGTTGATCCTATCGTCAAAACTCTCGGTGTTTTATGATATATTAATTGTGACCCGTCGATGGGTACCTCCAAAAGTTTTTTTTGTAAAACTACCAAAGCAACCTATAATGTACTTGAAGTTTCAAATTTGACCTAATTTTTATAAATCGACATAAAGTCATTCGGTCAAATGGGCAGCTAGAAAGTTTGAAAACTCATAAAACATGGGAATCGTTGGTACAACATGTTGGTCCACTATATATGTCGGTAAACTTGGCTTCTGGCATTCAGATCCAATATTCTTCGGAAATTTCTTTACGAAAAAGAAGAACCTCGCTCGTCATCACTCAAAAAAGTGAGAATTGAATGTTCTTTCCTGATAGTTGGAAAATCACACCGACGACATTATTTACTACAGGAAAATACACCCATCTACCTCTGAAAAGTCATATATTTCAAGAGTAATCTATCACACTTACTTTGTAGCTCAAGTTTGACCCAATTTCGTTAAATAGTGTCATGATGCAAAATCTTAGCGTAAAGTCAAACCAGTTGTTAAAACTCTCGATTGTTTCTCATATATTGATTGTGAACCCCTGATGGGTACCTACAAAAGCTTTTTCGTATAACTTTCATAGCAACCTACAAAACTTGTAGTATATAGTTCAAATTTGACGTAATTTTGATTAATCGACATATAAAGTCATTCAAGTGGGCAGAGCGATAAGCTATAGGAAGTTTGAGAACCCATAAAACACAGGAAATCATAAGTATAATATGTTGGTCCACTATATATGTGTGAAAACTTGGCTTGTGGCATTTAGATCCTTATTCTTCGGACATCCTTTATAGGAGAAAATAATCTCGATATCACTCGAAAAATTGAGAATGTTCTTTCCTGATAGTTGGAAACTCACACTAACAACATTGTTTACTACAAGAAGATGCACCCATCTATCCTAGAAAATACATTTCATTCAAGAGAAATTTATCGCGCTTACTTGCTTGTAGCTCAAGTTTGCCCGAATTTCATTAAATAGTGAGGATGCAAAATCTTAGAAAAAAGTTGAAACTATCGTCAAAACTCTCGGTGGTTTCTGACATATTTATTGTGACCCCTCGATGGGTGCCCCCCAAAAGCTTTTTAGTAGAACTTTCAAAGCAACCTACAATTTACTTGCAGTTTCAAATTTGACCAAATTTCGATAAATCGACATAAAGTCATTCAAATGGGTAGAGTTAGCTAGGAAGTCATTCAAATATTGACAAACATTTAACTCAAGAGCGATCTTTCGTGCTTACTTTTAGCTCAAGTTTGGCCTAATTTTGTTAAACTATCAAGATGCAAAATCTTAGCATGAAGTTGAACGTGTTGTCAAAACTCTCGGTGGTTTATGATATATTAATTGTCCCCTGAATAGGTACCTCTAGAAGAGTTTTCATAAAACTTTAAAACCAACCTACACTTTACTTGTAGTTCAAATTTGACCTAAATTCGATAAATAATTGGCATAAAGTCATTCAAGTTGGCGGAGTTAGCTTGGAAGGTTGAAAGCTCATAAAATATGGGTATCGTCAGCACAACATGTTGGTCCACTCTCTATGTCTGAAAACTTGTCTTCTGATATTCAGATCCATGTTCTTCGAAGTTCCTTTACGTAAAAGAACAATCTCGTCATCACTCGAAAAATTGAGAATTTAATGCTCTTTCGTGATAGTTGGAAACTAACACTGACGACATTGTTTACTACATCACCCATCTACCTCTAAAAATATATTTAATTCAATAGCAATCAATTGCCCTTACTTGTGTAGCAAATGTTTGACCTAATTTCGTTAAATCGGCAAAAAGTCACTAAAGTGTGCAATGTTAGCTGGGAAGCTTGAAACATCCTATTTCTTAAAATTTTGGAATTGTAAGAAACCATTCTCGACTTTGTCTGATAATCGGGGCAGTGCAATTATCTTTTAATTGTGGTAGGTCCCGTAGGAGCGAGGTGCTTTATTAGTTAACACACGGTCGGTGGAAGTACAAGTTACATCAAGGACCTCATAAAAATGAAAATTACATCCAAGTCCATGTATTTAGCACAAGATCCCTAAAACTAAGCAATGAAGTGTCTTTTGAGGTTTGCGCGTATGCTAGATATTGTAGAGCCAAAATTTGTTCTGAAACAATCTATATTTTAGCTTTTACTACTAGTACGTATAGTAAATAAGAATCCATAAAATAGAGTGATTGTACTCTCTATTGGAGTAGTAACTTGGATTGGTTTTTCACATATCTAAGTACTACTACTAATTATAATTTCTCAAAAAAGTACCACTAATAAATGCAGTACTGGTCTGTCTGATTTGTTGTAAGATGTAGTACTACTACTATTACCATTTAAATTTGATAAGACCAAAATAGTTAATTATAGGTTGGTGTCGAAGACATGCATGCGGTCATCGGTCTCTCCCCTGCAGCATTGTACACCCTGCAGTAGGCCGTAGGCTTTTCGTCTCTCTCCAGAAGTAGATCTTCTTGCCTCTCACTCACCTAGATCTTCTTGCCTCGGTCTCTCCCTCTATCTCTACATGTATGCAGTGCAGTACAGCGTGACACCCTTTTATTACTCACTGTCAACTTTCTGCAGTCTTTTGTTTTGACGAAGCATGTACAGCTGTGGGACCTTTGTCTAAGAAAAAAGTGGCCAAAGTGCTGTCAGTGCGCCTTGCCTAAGCGTATTCTGTACAATCGCATCAAAGACAAGACGAAACTCAATCAGTATACTCTTCAGTATACCCACCCAACCCGGGTTTCTGGCCGGCGGGCACTACATCGGCTAGTAGTACTATTTTACTACTCCAGTTTACTAGTAGTAGTCGCATGTAGGTTTACTTTTGGTAATAGGAAGGATGCATTTTGGATGTAAACTAAGTTTGCTGCTAACGTTATTATGGAGTTTTTAGGGGTTTAGTACAACTTTATGTAATTGTTCACTCCTACGACTTAGACCAGAGATAAACACACTAACCGTTCTTACGG
Source organism: Avena insularis (assembly GCA_023614405.1). Taxonomy (NCBI): domain Eukaryota; kingdom Viridiplantae; phylum Streptophyta; class Magnoliopsida; order Poales; family Poaceae; genus Avena; species Avena insularis. The sequence goes on from CM042696.1 coordinate 252,798,193, forward strand.
TGCTTCGATTTTAGTCATCTAACTTAGTGATTACGGAATTTTATGCCCAAACTTATCAATTAGACTTGATTTAAGTCTTGAACCAAGATTACCGTCGAAATTGCACTGGTGTGGACGACGCATCGACGTGGGTCCAACGTGCAGGATAGGCTGCCCTGGAATTTAGCCTAAATATCTAGAAAATAATATGGACATCTACGATATCAACTCAATGTTATCAGAATCATCACGAACCATGTTTTCATATTATATGCGTTTGACATTATATAAGTTAGTATGTTTGTACATATAGTTGGTCAAACTTTATAAATATTGACTTCGACAAAACCTAGTATGCTTTCTAATTTGGAAATAAGGGAGCATCTAAGTACTAAAATGCGTCGAAATACATGTATATCTAGACAATGCCAAGTCAGTAACTACTATTTTACTGCTACGGCACATGCTCACGACTAGAGCATGGACTAATCCATAATAATCACGCGACCATGCGGTGGCAATCTACTCCGTACTAGATTACCCTATGTGCGGAGGCGCACTAGTGGAACACACGCTCGTGTCGTTCCTGTACTGCTAGTATACGCAAATAGGAGTACAAAAATAGATAGATCTTGTTGCTCATCATACTTTTTTTCCCTGTAAGGCAACCTGGACGTGACTACTACAGTACTATATTGGCACAACTTCTGCTTTTGGCGCTACAAGATGAATGTGGAACTCTTTGTGTCCGTTCAAAAAAAACTCTCTGTGTAACATTAGTGTACTAGTACTTCTTGTACTCCCTTGTTTTTCGGACGCGTAGTAAAGTAGTGCAGTAAGTCTGTTTAGTCAAGCTGCATGCAACGAGCATTGGTTTGATAGGACAATTCAGGTTTTTAGATATCTAAATTTCTACTCTAGCTCGATGGCTCAAGACACGAAGCAACTAGTACTTCTCTATCCTCCGGCTGTCACCCCGATCAAAATGAACAAGCAAAAGATTGTGTATATTGGAAATTGCCATGGCCATTTATTACCTGTAGAGCTTTATTTTGTTTCCTTCTAGGCACCTGCAAAGACTGATATTGTACTGTACTAATTAGTACTACCTGTAAATAACGTGCTACGGTTGGGCCCTACAGCTAGTACTAGACATAGACTTTAGTAGTAACTACTCTCGTCACAGTGAATTGTCCAAGAGGTGGAGTTCCTTTTTTTCTCCAAGAGGTGGAGTTTCTTTTTTTCCCTAAGAGAGGAAACCTTTTTTTATTCCTTCTTTGATTCAAAGAAAATTCAAAGTTTTTGTGAAGGATCTTGTCCCTTAGGAAATAATCCCATGCTGTTTTGTTTGATTCATAGGATTCCAATATGTAGGAATTATGTCCCGTTTGGAACGCAGGATAGGAAAACTATAGGAATAGGAAAAACATGGGAATTGAGATTCCTTCAAAGTATTCCTTTGCTTTCCCTGTGATTCAAACACATACTTGATCCAAATTCATGTAGTTTCCTCTTCTTATGTTTTGAGAATCCTGCAAATCAAACGAGCCCTAAGAGATGGTCTTTCTTTTTTTGTTTGTCGTTGATCATTTTTTTGTTTGAACATAGGATCATAGAGCTTCCTCTGAACATGAGGAGGGTGGAAATTGCACAAACCTTCAACAATTGGATTCGAAATTGCAGGTAACTCCAGATAATCAAGACAGTCTAGTTGCAAGAAACTACTGTACTACAATTACTTTTGTGTACAAATGCTGCACATAGCACAAAATTCTCGGTTATCCCTCTTAGCAATATTTCTTACATACCCGGGGCTCAAAAGTTGGAGCTCTTCGCAACTATGGCTCTAATTGTTGGAGGTTTGTGCAACTAACCTCAATTGGAGCCCCACCCCCACTCGCCCACCTTCTGCAGTACTACTAGTAGTAGAGTAACACACCATCAGGCTTTGTCTTCTCCATCGCACCCTGGCCGCCAGCTCATGCCAACGATCTTCCCTCCCCCCACCCCACCCCACCCCAAAGAAAGCACCCAAAACACCATCCGCAGCCTCCTTCCATGGTGAGATCGAGCAAGGTCTGTAAAGATCCTGAGAAGTTTCAGAAGGTGTTCACCGAAGGCCCTCTTCAAGTACTCATAAACCATTGCGATGCCACCACCGCCGCGAGCCTCGTCATATCGTCCAAACATATTCTTCAATCAGCAAAAGAGAGCGGAAAAACGCCTTCTTCTCATCTGTTTCACCTCCCATGTGTTCTTCATTCTCACCCGATGGTGAGACCGTGGGAATCCAAAGACTGCTTCAAAGTGGCGGGCAGCCCGTGCAAGCTGACGCTGTTGGACAAGTTCTCCTCCGATGTTGTGATGCCAAATGGTTTTGATGAGCAGCGAGAAGGTGGCAATGGATATTGGATCATCACAGTTGGGCCCGATTTCATGTGGGACCTTGTCAACGTGTACACTCGTCGCAAGATTGTTATTCTGCAAGTGTCGGGGTTTGAACCGACCAAAGGTTCTGCACTTACATTTCAGGATGATGCTGATGAAGGTCGACGTACTAAACCACAGAAGATAGTCATTTGCTAAGTTCCGACAGCTGCTGGGGGATACAAAGATTTCTCTCTAGTCGCCATTTTCGAATTCAAGATTGCTGTCATCAATGGGAATGATAGTCATGGATGATCAGTTTGTGTGAACGAGTTCCAGGGCTACTTTAGATACTGTGATGCTATTATCCAACACGATTGTGTGTTCGCCGTGATCGAGAACGGCTGTGTTTATGCATGGAAGTCTCTGGAACTTGTTAAATTCTCCTCCCTACTTATTTTATTAGCTTTGTTCCTGAATCGATGCAAGCTATTTTTTCTGAACGTTCATTGGTTAGTAGGAATTCCATTAAAATTTTAGTTTCTTTGATTCGAAGGAATTCCCTAGGAATTTCAGAGGAATGCAATCTTTAGGAGGTTTTCTTACATATAAGTAATTTGTTTCATATGATTGAGTTCTTCTAATAGTATTGCTTCGTCTCCTAGTACATCCCATGGAAACTATAGTATCTACTAAGTAGTAGTAAGTACTTATGTGAGACCTAGATATTATTCCTGAATCAATGTAAGTTATTTTTCTGAAGTTTCTTTGGTTAGTAGGAATTTCATAGGAATTTTAGCCTCTTTGATTCGTACGAATTCCCTAGGAATTTCAGAGGAATGCAATCCTTACTAAGTTTTATTACATATAAGTAATTTGATTTATAGGATTGAGTTCTGCTTATAGTATTGCCGTGTCTCCTAGTACTAGTACATCCATGGAAAATATGGTATCTACTAGTAGTATTTACATGAGACTCAGATACTAGACGTATGACATATCATAACTATATAGAATAATAATACTAGGTAAAGCTCAAAAAATTAGAAATTTGATCGACATCTATAAACTATGGGCGCATATTTAGTTCTTGTATTTTCTATTATGTAGAAGTTGATGTTTATTAGATACTAGTACTTGTAAATTTTGTTAACATGGTCTTAAGAAATGAAGGAGAAGATTCTATAATGATGGAGAAGTGTGTTTTGAGGATTGTGCATAGCGTTCATTGTGCTAAAGACTATCAATAGAATCTTCAAGTAGATGCTAGAATGGAAAAGAAGATCCAACTTCTGGCAATGTTGGGATTCGCAAGTCCTGATCCAACAGTGAATATTCAAAGTTATTCATACACTACGTAGTGGTAATATTATTATAAGATAAGATATTAAACCTCCTAGAAATAATCCTTGTTGGTTTTCTTTTGGTATATAAGACACCAAAATCTTGTAGGATCCAACCTTGCTTTTTTTCCGTATGAAAATTACATTCAAGATCCTATAGGATTATTTCCTATTTCATTTGATCCCATGAATCAAACCATGTCTCTAGGAGAATTTCCATAGCATATCCCCATTTCTAAAAGAATTAGAATTTCCATAGAATCTCTCTAGGTTGGCATGTTTTACGCAATCAAACATCTTAAGTATAATCAAGATTGAAAATAGTATTGTATATCAACTTCTACAATGTCAGATCAATATCAATATTATTTCCATGTTATATTTCCTTTCCCTTTGAAGGTCGTATCCTTATCCTATAGCCACGCAATGTGCGGGAATGTTCGTTTGCGGTACCAAAGTTGGTGGGTGAGCGCACCGCGGTACCCGAGTTGCCATCAATCGCGCGGAGGGGCCATACTAGATTCGCCAATTGTCCAGAAGGGGCAAATGGGGGTGAATACAAATCTAACGGCCAAACGGTCGTTTAAACCAGACGAAAAACGGTTGAACTCAAATACCGCCGTTAGGTCAACTCTTCTTGGCCCGCCATGTCAGTATTCCCCATTATCTTTTGCGGTCGTGGACTAGCTTACCCCTGCGTGGACCAGGTCCCTGAGTGGACAAGATCTATTTCTTTGCTCTGCTCTGGTCTTCTCCCTGCTCCCCTCCCCATAACATTTTCTCAGCTCCGGCTGCTCGTCTCAGATCGGAGCTCGCACTTGCTCTAATTTGCATCTCTGCCATGTCCGGTCAACCTCCCATGCCTCTAAGCGAAGCTCGCAGCCATCACCGTTGCATCGTCCGCCGTATCGGAGCTTCGCGTCCCCGGACTAATATCTCGCCTCTAGCTAGTCCTTCTCGCACGGCGGAGCGCGTCCCGTCGGGCGATCCAGGCTGGCGACCGGCCACGGGAAGTTGCGTGCTGCCGCGCACCCTGTGCATGGTAGCCACGCACAGCAGTTCGACGACCACGCTCATAGCCCGTCTTTGTGGCGTCGTCCACCGTGTCGCCGACAGAGTTGCTGTCGGCTTTCAGGTCTCGTTTTGGGATCAGACGAAATGAGGTCAACATTGAGGTATGCGCGCCGCCATTCGATTTTTTCGTCCGGTTCGAGCACAGCTCAAACACCGAGCGTGTTTTGCATTCTTCTCGTTCTTTCGAGTGCTGCGGGGAGAAAATGAGCTTCATGCGTTGGCATCGCGCCTATGGGTGGGACGATCGCTTGGGGCAGCTTTGTTTCTTCTCCAAACTCGGCTTTGACGGCCTCCCATTGGATGCTTGGGAGCCGGAGGCCCTCAAGCAGGTCGTCAGTAGCCTTGGCGGCGAGCTGGTGGAAATTGTGCCACCGAGTGACAGATGGGTCATCGAGGTAAAGGCGTGGCTGAAAGATCCTGACGCCGTTCCTAAGATGTACGAGGTGCAGATTCCAAGCAGGGCAGGGTGATAGCTTTGCTGGAAGCACCCGGTCATCGTCCACCTGGAGGAGGTTCTGGACTCGGTACATGGCATTTAGGGCCCCGAAGAGGCTGCCAGAAAGCGCCCTTGTCGCCTGCAGTGTTGGCCTGGAAGGATCGATGGCACAGGACTGCCACCGTTTCGTGATAGGGCACACAGTTTTGGTGGGGGGAACGGGCTTGGACGAGCTGGTGGTTCTGATCTCCCTCGAGTGAAGACAGAGCTCTAGTGAATTGCCATGGTATGTGTGGCTAATGAATTTGTAGTATGGAGAGCGTAGCAGGAAGTTAGCATCGACTAAAAATTTGTAATAGTTTGAATCGATGTAGTACGTGTGTGTAATAGTTTGAAGTAGTATGTGTGTGTAATAGTTTGAATCGATGTAGTATGTGTGGGTAATGAATTTGATGTAGTGTGTGTGTAATAGTTTGAATCGATGTAGTTGAACACTGTGCTTTATAATTTCTGTGAATAACCAAGGACAACCTCATGAAAAGAGGGTGGTCTGGCAACAAGCAATGTCAATTCTGTGGATGCCAGGAAAATGTAGTCCATCTCCTCTTCAAGTACTCCCTATGTTTCAAAATATAAGATGTTTTAGCTTTGTCAATGGAGCGTATCTAGACATCTTTTAGTGATGGTGCTTTCTAAACCTAGATGAACCTACATACTAAAAGGGGACTAGATACACTTCATTTACAAAGCTAAAACATCTTATATTTTAAAACGGAGGGAGTACAAGGTAGCTACATTTATAACACGTTGAACTGCAGGACTATTTTGCAGGCAAGAGAAGACAAAGGAAAAAAATGGTTTACAACACAGACAGCAGACGCAAAATCTGTAGTCTAGGATAAAAAGATGCCAGTTAACTGGATTGAACCACGACTAGTAATTGAAGGAAATAGGTACTTGATAGTATTTGGTTACAACAGTAGTACTTCCATACAAAAGGGTCTTATACCTGCACAAAAGTGGGATAAACTTCCTACTAGTTTATAGAACAAATCGTCAGCATTTCATCTACAAAAGCCATTCTTTAGTCTAAACTTAACTATTCTACACTGAAGAAACTACAGATCTCCACCAGAAAAGTTGGCTGGCCAATTGCCTTGAGAGGACATAAGTTCTTTGAACATTTAACCCAAACTGATCTATTGCCTTCCCGCCAAACTACAAGAAATCTGCATCGTTCATGCACGAGCGATTTGCGTGCGCTAGTTCCGGTTCAGTTGGACCATCCACGCCGCTGCAACGATTTCTTCGAAACTGAAATTCGACATCTCCTTCTTGGGATCGTAGGTCCGTGTGAACTCGAAGCTGAATTCTGGGGCTGAGCTGATGCCCGCCGCCGACTCCGGCTATCGAACAATCCAGCATGCTGAGTGTAGACGCTTGGTCGCCGCCACGGTACGGTCTTCGACGGTGCGTAGGATGGAGCGTCTTTACCGCAGACGGCGTGCTCCCAGCCTACCCCACTGAGGTAAGGTACTCCGCACCGAAGCATGGACGCGAGAGTTCCTAGACCTTGGCGCTTCCCTGTTCGAGAGTGTGTACCCTCGGCGATGTCATGCTCTCATGAACGATTTGATATGTACCTCGTTCCCACTGCCTAGAGCATGTCGTAATGCCGCCGCGTGATTTCTCCACATCGCTCTCTTGGCCCTACTTGCCGCATCTGGCGCCGACGACGGCGCAGTCGTCGTCGCGGCGGATTCGGCACATTCGGGGAAATCATCCGCCTGGCAGGGCAATGGGAGACTGGCCTTGAGGTAGAGCTTCATGGCCTTCCTTAGAGGGGCTAGATACCCCAGTTTCGGCAGCTGTCGCGGCGGCGGCGGCTTAGGCAGGGCCATGTTACCGTAGTTGGTGCGGCGCGGAGGAGCTGCGCAAGGTGAACTGTGGTTAGTCAGAGAAGGGGAGTGAAAGACTGACAGTAGGTTTGGACTATGGGCACGCGTGAAAATAACCATTTCCCATTTCCTTAGAGGGTAATAATTCGACACTCGTTCCATTAACAACTCAATCTTTATTTCCCTTCTCAGCATAAGTGTGCGAACGTATTAAAAAGATTGGTCGTGGCTATCCACCTCATCGGGCAATGTACCAGGACAGGTAAGAGACGGGACTGGGTTTCATTTTAGAAATGTTGACGACTATGCCCTTATGTTTATACAATATTATTTATATGCCACCATGTACCGTGGAGTGTAGCAACACCATCAGAAATAGGGGATAACGATGTGGCGTGTTTTATTTTTTTATAAAGGGCATCAGAAACAGGGGATGTCGATGTGGCATGTTTTCTGACTGGCGAGCCCGCCCCCTCCACTTCGACGGCGCGCATCCCAGGTTCGAGGGGTGGTGCTGCCCACCAACACATTATTGTGCAATTTTCCATGTGGGACCTGAATTCTGGCGCTCAGCTGATGCCCGTGTCGAACACAAAGAATTTTGAAAGAAGCTACTAAAAATAAATACTTTGAATTCTGGAAGTACTAAATTTAAATACATTACAATTTTGTCTAAAAGGTAATACGCATACTGCTTATCGAAATAATATAAATACAGTACAAATTTCTACTTCGAAAAATAGACCTGAAAATGCTAGCAAATAGCCTAGGATAAATATATGATTCATTCTCCCCTATATATTTCGTCGTCGTCGGCTCCCGCGTGCTGCAACACATGTTCAGAGAACTCTCCGTCTATAGCAGTGTCCGCCAAGATCTCGCCCAGAGGTAAGGCCTCGGTGTATGTTCCAGACTTAAGCCATATATTACAATTGTTGGTTCCTGTTCCTAGGCTTGAACCTCATGATCGTACAGTCTAATGTAATTCATGTACTATATGCAACCGGGTTTGACTGTGGGGTGTAACCTGGTGTCAATAGAGATAGACCGATTGTAACCAATAAAGAGGGAACAACTTCCAATGTTGCGGACGACCTCGAGAGAGCGGTTCTCCGTGTCCACCCGGTACAACACCGGTTGTCCTTTGGCGAAATCCCTGTTCAACACAAGAAGCAGATCACCATCTAACTCCACAAGGTAAAAATTGTAGGTTCTACGTACCTGTTCAAAGACTGGGGCCGAAATTATTTTGGCCATCGTGATAGTGCTCACGCGCTGCTCTAACTGGATGTTGGTCGACAAGATGTCTCCATTCTCAAGTAATGCATATACTTCCCCTCAGAATGCCGTCATGCAGACCAGAAGCGTATCAGGAGGTGGCAAATACAATCCTTCTCCAAATGATCCATTGATTTGCCCCGTTGGTGTGCTCTCATCGGCCCATGCAATATGATCTGGATAATCAGTGCAAACGAACACCATCGTCGGGGACTTCGTCACGACGACAGATTGCAGAAGATCAGATGGTATGCGTGCTTGAAACTCAGCATTAGACTTATGAGTGATTGGGTTTAGAAGCCAAATCTGGTACGGCTCCACCCTCTGAGCAAGCAAGATGACGCCACGAGAAACATCGACGACGTAGAATCTTTTGGAAGAAGAGGGCATCAGTTAGCACTAAGATGTTTACAATGGAAAATACCAATAAATATCGGATGTGAATGTGAACCTGCGATGGACGTCCATTAGATGAAGCAACAACCAGTGGCGAGGTTGAGGAAGGTGAAGTCGCCAACGTCTGGAAGTGTGTTATCTATCATGATCGAGTTGTTGAGATGGAATTCGGGCACCTTTAAAGTGTGGCGCCAATCGGTGCGCATTTCCACAAGCAAAGATAGGTGTCGACATACTCCTCTTTCTCCAGCAAATAGTCGGCGATCTTGCGAAGTGGGTCGGCCGGGAGATCGGCCCAGTTCCTCTTCATCCGGCTACTGGCCATGGCTTACGTGCGGGAATGTTTTGATCGAGGAAGAAAGAAGAACTACCACTGCGAGGAGAAGAAGAAGAGGATATATAACAGACGAGGGAGACGAAGCGGAACTGCCACTGCGAGGAGACGATGAGATGGGGGAGAAGAAGCGGAACTGCCAATTCAAGTTTGGATCAACAGGCTTTTTTTCGGAACTAGCTCGTGAACCAGCCATGCACTGCATGCAAGTTTTGATCAAACAGACTGACATGTGGGACCTGCTAAAAATTCCATGAAGTGCTCCCCGTGCATAGTGCACTGATAGGTGGCATGTTTTCTGATAGGCGAGCCCGCCTCCTCCACCTACGACGGTGCGCGTCCCAGGTTCGAGGGCTGATGCTGCCCACCAACACATTATTGTGCAATTTTCCATGCTTTGTCGCAACCAGCTCCGCTCCTCTCCTCTACTCCTGCCGCCACCACTCTGGGCCGTGCCGCTCTCGTGTCCCCTTGGGCCGTTGCCCTCCCGCCTCCTCCTCGCCATCCCCTCACATCCCTCCCCGCCTGTCTCCTTGCCACCGCCCAGCCAGAGTGGAAACGAAAACCAAGAGTCGGCTGTTAGGTTAGGGGCCCAATGACGCTGGTGATCCGGATCCCGCTCGGAGATGGATCCTGCGAGGCTTGAGAGCATGGATATGGGTCCTGCGCGGCTGGAGAGCACGGAATCTCCTTCAAGTCTGGAGAGCACAGAGGACAACGAAACGGGGGGAGAGGAAGCGAGGTGTAGAGCTTTGGAGGGATGGAGCCCGGAGAAGGTGCCGTGCGTCCACATTGAAAGGTAAGAACTATGATTCCTTATCTGCATACCCCAATTAGCGTTTCTAGTCCCGTGGTGATGGCAAGGATATGTGTTGGTAACCACAAGACGTCTGTACAGCTTGTCCTTGAGCATGATGCTTTGTCAAGCGAGCATGAAGGCACTGAAACGTGTGGTGGTGCGAATGATGATGAGAAAGCATATCCAGACGTGGCTGCTGACCCTGATTCGAACTTTGAGCCTGACTATGGGACTGATGAGGAAGAGTAATGTGAAGATGTGGAAATGGGATGTGGATACGACGACGAAGACGTGGACAGGCCAGTGATACACTTTGACAGGGACAATCCTACAATTGATGAGGGGACTGTCTTTGATAATGTGGAGGACTGCAGATATGCAGTTGCAACCTATGAAATCAAAGTTGGGTTCGAATTTATCATTGAAAAGAGCAACCAAAATAGATTTAGGGTGCACTATAGGGAAAGTAATATGTGTAAATGGAGATTACATGCATCTCCAATGCGGGGTGGACACCCATTTCAGGTTGCAATAGCTACATTTAGTTTCAGTCTTTCTCATATTTATTCTGCTGATAACTAGCTATGAATTATTTGGATTCTTATCAAATGCAGATCAAAGTAAACACGAAGGAACACAACTGCCCTAATACTTCTTTAAGTGGTAAAATTAGACCGGCGACTACCAAGTGGATTGCTGCTACTATACTTGACTGGGTGAGGAAGGATCATAACATTGGACCAGCTGAACTCAGAGCAAAGATTAGCAAAAAGTTTAACATTCTGATTCCTTATCACAGAGTCTTTGATGGGAAGGAGATGGCTCTAGACTTCATTCAAGGCAAGTTTAATGATAGTTTTCATATGTTGTATAGTTTCAAAGCTCATAGTAGATAAAATATCACCTGGTAGTGTTTTTGACATCGATTACGAGGTTGTTAAAGGGAGAGAAAAGGTCTCGAGGGGGGTCAGGTATAAGCAGGCAGATAAGATATGCTTCAGGAGATGTTTTGTCTGCCTGAAGGCATGCTAGAAGGGATTCCTAGACGGCTACAGGCCATACTTGGCAATAGGCGTAACTTCTTTAACAAGGAAGTTCAGGGGACATGTTGCTTCTGCTTGTGCTTTGGACGCACATAATTGGCTTCTACCCGTAGCTTATGCTGTTCTTGAGGGTGAATCAAATGAAAGCTGGACATGGTTCATGCAAAGACTACGGGAAGTAATTGGTCACCCTGAAGGCTTGGTGATACACACCTGTGCATCCGAGGGTCTTGAGAATGCTGTTGATGCTGTGTTTCCTAGGGTTGAGCATAGGGAATGCATGCGGCACCTCGCTACTAACTTCACGAAGAAGTTCAAAGGAATGATCTTTGAAGAGGACTTGTGGCGATCAGCATACACATACATCCCAAGCACGCATGCTACTTACTTGCAGAACATGTATGTAGTGCCAAAGGTGAAAAAATATCTTGAGGAACATCACACCAAGCTATGGGCCAGAAGCAAGTTTGGTGAGTTAAGCAAGGTGGATTTTGTATGCAATAATTTGGCAGAGAGTTTCAATGATAATATTTCGGGCATGAAGACGCTTGGAATTGTTATTTTGTTGGATGCAATATGATAGTGCATAATGGTGAAGATAGATTTAAGGCAAAGAATTTGTGCAAGAAAATTTTTAGGCCATAAAATAGTTCCAAAGGTGGTTATGTTACTAAATGCAATAACCAGGGCAATGAGAACAATAAAGATGAGGGTGGTCAGAAGTTCCAGAACATTGGCTGAGGTTTATGCAGAATACAAGCGTGGAAGTGAACGGAGGTACACTATAGACATTAGAAACAAGACTTGTTCATGCAGGCAGTGGCAGATTACTGGTCTGCCATGTCACTATGAAATTTACTTCATCTTAAAGCTTAGAGGTAACAGAGCTGAAATAGAGAACTATGTCGACAACTATTTCTCTGTGGACAAGTTTGCTGCAACTTATGCAGGAAACATACCACCTATGGCCGATGAAAATGATTGGGAGATTGTCGATCCAGGGTTCAAACTTCAACCACCAGTTCTTAGGAGGCCACCCGGGAGGCCTAGAAAGCTAAGGATCGAAGCCTCCACCGATAAAGGTGCAAGGCTTGGTGCTAGGAAAAGGAAATGCGGATGTTGTGGCGGATTCGGCCATATCAAGAGGTTGTGCAAAAACCAATTACACATGCTATTGTCCCTGTTCACACCTGGCGTAAAAATGAGGCTTCAACCAATCGGAAGAGAGCAGCATGAAGACTGTGATGAGCACTCGGAGAAAAACGTACATAAGCAGCCAATTTATGAAGAAGTGGAGGTGCTGGCGAGAAAAGGGTGTGAAAAGAAACAAAAGGGTAAGCGGAACGGGGAGGAAAGGGCAAATAATGGAGGTGTATTAGAATATGAAGAAGTTGAAGGGGTGATTGAGGATGTTCTTGAGGATCTTTCAGCTAACTGCAGGAGAAATAATAAATCCCTGCCAATTTCATCTCTGTACGATTCTCCGGATGAAAGGTAAGCTTAAAAATTGTTTTATTTGCCATTTTATCATTTTTTTATCCTCATCAACTGATGCTTAATGCAGCGTGGGCTAGCAGACTAATAAGAGGAGCAGAAAGATACGGGCACAGTAACGTCCTATGTTGAATTATATTATTGAAACTAAACTAGCTGTGTCGTCTTTATTTATATCTGGCGCGTGCAACGTGTCTCTGATGGGGTCATGTGGACCAGATTACATTTTTAAAAAATATTATTACATTAATTTTTTACCTGCGTTTGGACGTGGCTACTAGTTCCCATCTCCCTTGCATTCCCATCTCCTCTAGCGCACTCCAGAATTATGGTTGTGCCATCAAGTAGCAGAGTCAGCGTATTGTCCCATCAGGTGTGAACGCAATGACTTTGTTTGTTCAGAATTTGACGACTTTTGATTAGTTTGAAAGACAGAGAAACCTAAAACATGTATCTAGACATGTTTTGGGTATAGACACATTTATTAAATATCTAAAAAAACTAAGTCAGTTATATCTGGACAGGAGTAGTACACTATTACAACACGCTCGATCCCTTCTCCTCAAGCGCACTCCAAATTAAGGCAGTGCCATCAAGTGCTGGGAGCAGAGTCAGCGTATTGTCCCATCAGATATGCCAGGGAACGCGCAAACTTTATTTTCAGGATCGGACGAGTTTCGATCGACTAGTTTCAAAGACAAAGACAACTAAAACATGGCCAACATATATAGATTATGACGATAATCGACCATGACTTAGGTGACCCAGATCCAAAGAGCGCATTAAGATACCATACATAGATTTAATTTATGCTTAAGTGGCCCTAATCGACTATGATGCTCCCGTAGTCTCCATCATTGACGACATTGTCCGCGTCGCCGCCAGCCTCCTCCGTGTCGGAATCGATGCCGACGTTCCCGGCAGCGTTCCTCCTCCTCATGGATTCTTCACAGTGCGCTGCATCGATAACGATGGAGGTCGTACGCCCAGGCACTACCTAGAAGCGTTTCCTCCCTTCGGGGTTGCACAGATCCGGGTGGATCTGCCGCCGGTGGGTTCTGCACAGCTCAAGCAACGTAGCCCGCTCCTTCTTGAATAGCTTTCGCTAGTACGCGCTCGTACGAGAGTACCACGCCATTGCCCTCTTCCGCTCCGACTGCTGGCGGCGGCGCTCCTCGATCTGCCTCGCCAACGTGTTGTCGCGCAAGAGCAGCGCGACAGGAACCCCGGCATAGCTGAGCTCGAAGCCGGCCGGAAGCCTCACTAACGGCGGCGCGAGTATGTCATAGTGGGCGAACATCTGAGCCTCGTGCAAGCTGAGTTTGGGCCTCTCCCTCTCCATGGCGATGAAGGAACATGATCTGATTTTTGGCCCCGAGGTTAAGGGGATAAGGGCAAGGACGTAGGCCCAGCGTAGTTGCCACGGCCAGTCAGTTCGTAGAATAGACTTCTCGCGGATCGCCCTCGCGAAGTACATCACTATCATCCACGCACCCCGATCCAACGACGCCTAACAATCGGGGATCGGGTCTTCTAGAAGCCTAGAGCGGTTGCTGGTTAGTTCTGCGTCCCGATTGTTTGTGGCCAACGGCGGTAGTTGAAATAATACACATTTCAATGACACTAGTGGATCCATGTGTGGTCTCTAAAGAGAACACACATCCAATGACTCTGGCTGTTGTTAGTAAAAAGAACACACATGCAATGACACTGGTGGATCCATATGTGGTATGTGAAAAGAACACGCATGCAATGACTCCAGTTGTTGTTAGTGAAAAGAACACACATGAAATGACACCGGTGGATCCATGTGTGATCTCTAAAGAGAACACACATTTCAATGACACTGGTGGATCCATAGGTGGTATGTGAAAAGAACACACATGCAAAATGACTATGGTTGTTGTTACTAAAAAGAACACACATGCAATGTCTCTGGTTGTTGTTAGTGAAAAGAACACACATGCAATGACACTGGTGGATCCATAGGTGGTATGTGAAAAGAACACACATTTCAATGACTCTGGTTGTTGTTCCTAAAAAGAACACACATGGAATGACACTGGTGGATCCATGGGTGGATTGTGAAAAGAACACACATGCAATGACACTGGTCGATCCATAAGTGGTATGTGAGAAGAACAGCCATGAAATGACTCTGGTTGTTGTTAGTAAAAAGAACACACATGCAAAGACTCCAGTGTTTTTTCGTGAAAAGAGCACACATGCAATGACTCCAGTTGTTGTTAGTGAAAAGAACATACATGCAATGACACAGGTGGATCCATCTGTGGTCTCTGTAGAGAACACACATTTCAATGACACTGGTGGATCCATATGTGGTATGTGAAAAGATCACACATGCAATGACTCTGGTTGTTGTTACTAAAAAGAACACACATGCAATGACACTGGTAGATCCATGTGTGGTCTCTTTAGAGAACACAGATTTCAATGACACTGGTGGATCCATATGTGGTATGTGAAAAGAACACACATGCAATGACTATCGTTGTTGTTAGTGAAAAGAACACACATGCAATGACACTGGTGGATCCATGGTGGTATGTGAAAAGAACACACATGCAAAATGACTCTGGTTGTTGTTACTAAAAAGAAAACAGATGCAATGACACTGGTGGATCCATAGGTGGATTACGAGATGAACACACATGCAATGACACTGGTGGATCCATACGTGGTATGTGAGAAGAACACACATTTCAATGGCTCTGGTTGTTGTTACTAAAAAGAACACACATGCAATGACACTGGTGGATCCATGTGTGGATTGTGAAGAAAACACACATGCAATGACACTGGTGGATCCATAGGTGGTATGTGAGAAGAACAACCATGAAATGACTCTGGTTGTTGTTAGTAAAAAGAACACACATGCAAAGACTCCAGTGTTTTTTGGTGAAAAGAGCACACATGCAATGACTCCAGTTGTTGTTAGTGAAAAGAACATACATGCAATGACACCGGTGGATCCATGTGTGGTCTCTGTAGAGAACACACATTTCAATGACACTGGTGGATCCATATGTGGTATGTGAAAAGAACACACATGCAATGACTCTGGTTGTTGTTACTAAAAATAACACACGTGCAATGACACTGGTGGATCCATGGGTGGATTGTGAAAAGAGCACACATGCAATGACACTGGTGGATCCACATGTGGTATGTGAAAAGAAGACATATGCAATTACTCTGGTTGTTGTTAGTGAAAAGAACACACATGCAATGACACTGGTGGATCCATGTGTGGTCTCTGAAGAGAGCACACATCTCAATGACTATGGTTGTTGTTAGTAAAAGAACACACATGCAATGACCTTTGGTGGATCCATGTGTGGTCTCTGAAGAGAACTCACATGCAATGACACTGGTTGTTGTTACTAAAAAGAACACACATGCAATCACACTGGTGGATCCATGTGTGGATTGTGAAGAGAACACACATGCAATTACTCCAGTTGTTTTTAGTGAAAAGAACATACATGCAATGACATCGGTGGATCCATGTGTGGTCTCTGTAGAGAACACACATTTCAATGACACTGGTGGATCCATATGTGGTATGTGAAAAAACACACATGCAAAATGACTCTGGTTGTTGTTACTAAAAAGAACACACATGCAATGACTCTGGTTGTTGTTAGTGAAAAGAACACACATGCAATGACACTAGTGGATCCATAGGTGGTATGTGAAAAGAACACACATTTCAATGACTCTGGTTGATGTTACTAAAAAGAACACACATGCAATGACACTGGTGGATCCATGGGTGGATTGTGAAAAGAACAGCCATGAAATGACTCTGGTTGTTGTTAGTAAAAAGAACACACATGCAATGACTCCATTTGTTGTTAGTGAAAAGAGCACACATGCAATGACTCCAGTTGTTGTTAGTGAAAAGAACATACATGCAATGACACCGGTGGATCCATGTGTGGTCTCTGTAGAGAACACACATTTCAATGACACTGGTGGATCCATATGTGGTATGTGAAAAGAACACACATGCAATGACTCTGGTTGTTACTAAAAAGAACATACATGCAATGACACTGGTGGATCCATGTGTGGTCTCTGTAGAGAACACCCATTTCAATGACACTGGTGGATCCATATGTGGTATGTGAAAAGAACACACATGCAATGACTCTGGTTGTTGTTAGTGAAAAGAACACACATGCAATGACACTGGTAGATCCATAGGTGGTATGTGAAAAGAACACACATGAAAAATGACGCTGGTTGTTGTTACTAAAAAGAACACACATGCAATGACACTGGTGGATCCATGGGTGGATTGTGAAAAGAGCACATATGCAATGACACTAGTGGATCCATATGTGATATGTGAAAAGAACACACATGCAATGACTCTAGTTGTTGTATGTGAAAAGAACACACATGCAATGACTCTGGTTGTTGTTAGTGAAAAGAACACACATGCAATGACACTGGTGGATCCATAGGTGGTATGTGAAAAGAACACACATTTCAATAACTCTGGTTGTTGTTACTAAAAAGAACACACATGCAATGACACTGGTGGATCCATGGGTGGATTGTGAAAAGAACACACATGCAATGACACTGGTGGATCCATAGGTGGTATGTGAAAAGAACACACATGCAAAATGACTCTAGTTGTTGTTACTAAAAAGAACACACATGCAATGACACTGGTGGATCCATGTGTGGTCTCTGTAGAGAACACACATTTCAATGACACAGGTGGATCCATATGTGGTATGTGAAAAGAACACACATGCAATGACACTGGTGGATCCATGGGTGGATTATGAAATGAACACACATGCAATGACACTAGTGGATCCACATGTGGTATGTGAGAAGAAAACACATTTCAATGACTCTGGTTGTTGTTAGTGAAAATAACACACATGCAATGATACCGGTGGATCCATGGGTGGATTCTGAAAAGAACATACATGCAATGACACTGGTGGATCCATGTGTGGTCTCTGTAGAGAACACACATTTCAATGACACTGGTGGATCCATATGTGGTATGTGAAAAGAACACACATGCAATGACTCTGGTTGTTGTTAGTGAAAAGAACACACATGCAATGACACTGGTAGATCCATAGGTGGTATGTGAAAAGAACACACATGAAAAATGACGCTGGTTGTTGTTACTAAAAAGAACACACATGCAATGACACTGGTGGATCCATGGGTGGATTGTGAAAAGAACAGCCATGAAATGACTCTGGTTGTTGTTAGTAAAAAGAACACACATGCAATGACTCCATTTGTTGTTAGTGAAAAGAGCACACATGCAATGACTCCAGTTGTTGTTAGTGAAAAGAACATACATGCAATGACACCGGTGGATCCATGTGTGGTCTCTGTAGAGAACACACATTTCAATGACACTGGTGGATCCATATGTGGTATGTGAAAAGAACACACATGCAATGACTCTGGTTGTTGTTACTAAAAAGAACATACATGCAATGACACTGGTGGATCCATGTGTGGTCTCTGTAGAGAACACCCATTTCAATGACACTGGTGGATCCATATGTGGTATGTGAAAAGAACACACATGCAATGACTCTGGTTGTTGTTAGTGAAAAGAACACACATGCAATGACACTGGTAGATCCATAGGTGGTATGTGAAAAGAACACACATGAAAAATGACGCTGGTTGTTGTTACTAAAAAGAACACACATGCAATGACACTGGTGGATCCATGGGTGGATTGTGAAAAGAGCACATATGAAATGACACTAGTGGATCCATATGTGATATGTGAAAAGAACACACACGCAATGACTCTAGTTGTTGTATGTGAAAAGAACACACATGCAATGACTCTGGTTGTTGTTAGTGAAAAGAACACACATGCAATAACACTGGTGGATCCATAGGTGGTATGTGAAAAGAACACACATTTCAATGACTCTGGTTGTTGTTACTAAAAAGAACACACATGCAATGACACTGGTGGATCCATGGGTGGATTGTGAAAAGAACACACATGCAATGACACTGGTGGATCCATAGGTGGTATGTGAAAAGAACACACATGCAAAATGACTCTAGTTGTTGTTACTAAAAAGAACACACATGCAATGACACTGGTGGATCCATGTGTGGTCTCTATAGAGAACACACATTTCAATGACACAGGTGGATCCATATGTGGTATGTGAAAAGAACACACATGCAATGACACTGGTGGATCCATGGGTGGATTATGAAATGAACACACATGCAATGACACTAGTGGATCCACATGTGGTATGTGAGAAGAAAACACATTTCAATGACTCTGGTTGTTGTTAGTGAAAATAACACACATGCAATGATACCGGTGGATCCATGGGTGGATTCTGAAAAGAACATACATGCAATGACACTGGTGGATCCATGTGTGGTCTCTGTAGAGAACACACATTTCAATGACACTGGTGGATCCATATGTGGTATGTGAAAAGAACACACATGCAATGACTCTGGTTGTTGTTAGTGAAAAGAACACACATGCAATGACACTGGTAGATCCATAGGTGGTATGTGAAAAGAACACACATGAAAAATGACGCTGGTTGTTGTTACTAAAAAGAACACACATGCAATGACACTGGTGGATCCATGGGTGGATTGTGAAAAGAGAACATATGCAATGACACTAGTGGATCCATATGTGATATGTGAAAAGAACACACATGCAATGACTCTGGTTGTTGTATGTGAAAAGAACACACATGCAATGACTCTGGTTGTTGTTAGTGAAAAGAACACACATGCAATGACACTGGTGGATCCATAGGTGGTATGTGAAAAGAACACACATTTCAATGACTCTGGTTGTTGTTACTAAAAAGAACACACATGCAATGACACTGGTAGATCCATGTGTGGTCTCTGTAGAGAACACAGATTTCAATGACACTGGTGGATCCATATGTGGTATGTGAAAAGAACACACATGCAATGACTATCGTTGTTGTTAGTGAAAAGAACACACATGCAATGACACTGGTGGATCCATGGTGGTATGTGAAAATAACACACATGCAAAATGACTCTGGTTGTTGTTACTAAAAAGAAAACAGATGCAATGACACCGGTGGATCCATAGGTGGATTACGAGATGAACACACATGCAATGACACTGGTGGATCCATACGTGGTATGTGAGAAGAACACACATTTCAATGGCTCTGGTTGTTGTTATTAAAAAGAACACACATGCAATCACACTGGCGGATCCATGTGTGGATTGTGAAGAGAACACACATGCAATGACACTGGTGGATCCATAGGTGGTATGTGAGAAGAACAACCATGAAATGACTCTGGTTGTTGTTAGTAAAAAGAACACACATGCAAAGACTCCAGTGTTTTTTGGTGAAAAGAGCACACATGCAATGACTCCAGTTGTTGTTAGTGAAAAGAACATACATGCAATGACACCGGTGGATCCATGTGTGGTCTCTGTAGAGAACACACATTTCAATGACACTGGTGGATCCATATGTGGTATGTGAAAAGAACACACATGCAATGACTCTGGTTGTTGTTACTAAAAATAACACACGTGCAATGACACTGGTGGATCCATGGGTGGATTGTGAAAAGAGCACACATGCAATGACACTGGTGGATCCACATGTGGTATGTGAAAAGAAGACATATGCAATTACTCTGGTTGTTGTTAGTGAAAAGAACACACATGCAATGACACTGGTGGATCCATGTGTGGTCTCTGAAGAGAGCACACATCTCAATGACTATGGTTGTTGTTAGTAAAAAGAACACACATGCAATGACCTTTGGTGGATCCATGTGTGGTCTCTGAAGAGAACTCACATGCAATGACACTGTTGTTGTTACTAAAAGAACACACATGCAATCACACTGTGGATCCATGTGTGGATTGTGAAGAGAACACATGCAATTACTCAGTTGTTTTAGTGAAAAGAACATACATGCAATGACATCGGTGGATCCATGTGTGGTCTCTGTAGAGAACACACATTTCAATGACACTGGTGGATCCATATGTGGTATGTGAAAAAACACACATGCAAAATGACTCTGGTTGTTGTTACTAAAAAGAACACACATGCAATGACTCTGGTTGTTGTTAGTGAAAAGAACACACATGCAATGACACTAGTGGATCCATAGGTGGTATGTGAAAAGAACACACATTTCAATGACTCTGGTTGATGTTACTAAAAAGAACACACATGCAATGACACTGGTGGATCCATGGGTGGATTGTGAAAAGAACAGCCATGAAATGACTCTGGTTGTTGTTAGTAAAAAGAACACACATGCAATGACTCCATTTGTTGTTAGTGAAAAGAGCACACATGCAATGACTCCAGTTGTTGTTAGTGAAAAGCACATACATGCAATGACACCGGTGGATCCATGTGTGGTCTCTGTAGAGAACACACATTTCAATGACACTGGTGGATCCATATGTGGTATGTGAAAAGAACACACATGCAATGACTCTGGTTGTTACTAAAAAGAACATACATGCAATGACACTGGTGGATCCATGTGTGGTCTCTGTAGAGAACACCCATTTCAATGACACTGGTGGATCCATATGTGGTATGTGAAAAGAACACACATGCAATGACTCTGGTTGTTGTTAGTGAAAAGAACACACATGCAATGACACTGGTAGATCCATAGGTGGTATGTGAAAAGAACACACATGAAAAATGACGCTGGTTGTTGTTACTAAAAAGAACACACATGCAATGACACTGGTGGATCCATGGGTGGATTGTGAAAAGAGCACATATGCAATGACACTAGTGGATCCATATGTGATATGTGAAAAGAACACACATGCAATGACTGTAGTTGTTGTATGTGAAAAGAACACACATGCAATGACTCTGGTTGTTGTTAGTGAAAAGAACACACATGCAATGACACTGGTGGATCCATAGGTGGTATGTGAAAAGAACACACATTTCAATAACTCTGGTTGTTGTTACTTAAAAGAACACACATGCAATGACACTGGTGGATCCATGGGTGGATTGTGAAAAGAACACACATGCAATGACACTGGTGGATCCATAGGTGGTATGTGAAAAGAACACACATGCAAAATGACTCTAGTTGTTGTTACTAAAAAGAACACACATGCAATGACACTGGTGGATCCATGTGTGGTCTCTGTAGAGAACACACATTTCAATGACACAGGTGGATCCATATGTGGTATGTGAAAAGAACACACATGCAATGACACTGGTGGATCCATGGGTGGATTATGAAATGAACACACATGCAATGACACTAGTGGATCCACATGTGGTATGTGAGAAGAAAACACATTTCAATGACTCTGGTTGTTGTTAGTGAAAATAACACACATGCAATGATACCGGTGGATCCATGGGTGGATTCTGAAAAGAACATACATGCAATGACACTGGTGGATCCATGTGTGGTCTCTGTAGAGAACACAGATTTCAATGACACTGGTGGATCCATATGTGGTATGTGAAAAGAACACACATGCAATGACTCTGGTTGTTGTTAGTGAAAAGAACACACATGCAATGACACTGGTAGATCCATAGGTGGTATGTGAAAAGAACACACATGAAAAATGACGCTGGTTGTTGTTACTAAAAAGAACACACATGCAATGACACTAGTGGATCCATGGGTGGATTGTGAAAAGAGCACATATGCAATGACACTAGTGGATCCATATGTGATATGTGAAAAGAACACACATGCAATGACTCTGGTTGTTGTATGTGAAAAGAACACACATGCAATGACTCTGGTTGTTGTTAGTGAAAAGAACACACATGCAATGACACTGGTGGATCCATAGGTGGTATGTGAAAAGAACACACATTTCAATGACTCTGGTTGTTGTTACTAAAAAGAACACACATGCAATGACACTGGTAGATCCATGTGTGGTCTCTGTAGAGAACACAGATTTCAATGACACTGGTGGATCCATATGTGGTATGTGAAAAGAACACACATGCAATGACTATCGTTGTTGTTAGTGAAAAGAACACACATGCAATGACACTGGTGGATCCATGGTGGTATGTGAAAAGAACACACATGCAAAATGACTCTGCTTGTTGTTACTAAAAAGAAAACAGATGCAATGACACTGGTGGATCCATAGGTGGATTACGAGATGAACACACATGCAATGACACTGGTGGATCCATACATGGTATGTGAGAAGAACACACATTTCAATGGCTCTGGTTGTTGTTACTAAAAAGAACACACATGCAATGACACTGGTGGATCCATGTGTGGATTGTGAAGAAAACACACATGCAATGACACTGGTGGATCCATAGGTGGTATGTGAGAAGAACAACCATGAAATGACTCTGGTTGTTGTTAGTAAAAAGAACACACATGCAAAGACTCCAGTGTTTTTTGGTGAAAAGAGCACACATGCAATGACTCCAGTTGTTGTTAGTGAAAAGAACATACATGCAATGACACCGGTGGATCCATGTGTGGTCTCTGTAGAGAACACACATTTCAATGACACTGGTGGATCCATATGTGGTATGTGAAAAGAACACACATGCAATGACTCTGGTTGTTGTTACTAAAAATAACACACGTGCAATGACACTGGTGGATCCATGGGTGGATTGTGAAAAGAGCACACATGCAATGACACTGGTGGATCCACATGTGGTATGTGAAAAGAAGACATATGCAATTACTCTGGTTGTTGTTAGTGAAAAGAACACACATGCAATGACACTGGTGGATCCATGTGTGGTCTCTGAAGAGAGCACACATCTCAATGACTATGGTTGTTGTTAGTAAAAAGAACACACATGCAATGACACTGGTGGATCCATGTGTGGTCTCTGAAGAGAACTCACATGCAATGACACTGGTTGTTGTTACTAAAAAGAACACACATGCAATCACACTGGTGGATCCATGTGTGGATTGTGAAGAGAACACACATGCAATTACTCCAGTTGTTTTTAGTGAAAAGAACATACATGCAATGACATCGGTGGATCCATGTGTGGTCTCTGTAGAGAACACACATTTCAATGACACTGGTGGATCCATATGTGGTATGTGAAAAAACACACATGCAAAATGACTCTGGTTGTTGTTACTAAAAAGAACACACATGCAATGACTCTGGTTGTTGTTAGTGAAAAGAACACACATGCAATGACACTAGTGGATCCATAGGTGGTATGTGAAAAGAACACACATTTCAATGACTCTGGTTGATGTTACTAAAAAGAACACACATGCAATGACACTGGTGGATCCATGGGTGGATTGTGAAAAGAACAGCCATGAAATGACTCTGGTTGTTGTTAGTAAAAAGAACACACATGCAATGACTCCATTTGTTGTTAGTGAAAAGAGCACACATGCAATGACTCCAGTTGTTGTTAGTGAAAAGAACATACATGCAATGACACCGGTGGATCCATGTGTGGTCTCTGTAGAGAACACACATTTCAATGACACTGGTGGATCCATATGTGGTATGTGAAAAGAACACACATGCAATGACTCTGGTTGTTGTTACTAAAAAGAACATACATGCAATGACACTGGTGGATCCATGTGTGGTCTCTGTAGAGAACACCCATTTCAATGACACTGGTGGATCCATATGTGGTATGTGAAAAGAACACACATGCAATGACTCGCTTTGTTGTTAGTGAAAAGAACACACATGCAATGACCCTCGTGGATCCATAGGTGGTATGTGAAACGACCCACCACGAAACATGAAGCTTGTTGTTACTAAAAAGAACACACATGCAATGACACTGGTGGATCCATGGGTGGATTGTGAAAAGAGCACATATGCAATGACACTAGTGGATCCATATGTGATATGTGAAAAGAACACACACGCAATGACTCTAGTTGTTGTATGTGAAAAGAACACACATGCAATGACTCTGGTTGTTGTTAGTGAAAAGAACACACATGCAATGACACTGTGGATCCATAGGTGGTATGTGAAAAGAACACACATTTCAATGACTCTGGTTGTTGTTACTAAAAAGAACACACATGAAATGACACTGGTGGATCCATGGGTGGATTGTGAAAAGAACACACATGCAATGACACTGGTGGATCCATAGGTGGTATGTGAAAAGAACACACATGCAAAATGACTCTAGTTGTTGTTACTAAAAAGAACACACATGCAATGACACTGGTGGATCCATGTGTGGTCTCTGTAGAGAACACACATTTCAATGACACAGGTGGATCCATATGTGGTATGTGAAAAGAACATACATGCAATGACACTGGTGGATCCATGGGTGGATTATGAAATGAACACACATGCAATGACACTAGTCGTTCCACATGTGGTATGTGAGAAGAAAACACATTTCAATGACTCTGGTTGTTGTTAGTGAAAATAACACACATGCAATGATACCGGTGGATCCATGGGTGGATTGTGAAAAGACCATACATGCAATGACACTGGTGGATCCATGTGTGGTCTCTGTAGAGAACACACATTTCAATGACACTGGTGGATCCATATGTGGTATGTGAAAGGAACGCACATGCAATGACTCTGGTTGTTGTTAGTGAAAAGAACACACATGCAATGACACTGGTAGATCCATAGGTGGTATGTGAAAAGAACACACATGAAAAATGACGCTGGTTGTTGTTACTAAAAAGAACACACATGCAATGACACTGGTGGATCCATGGGTGTATTGTGAAAAGAGCACATATGCAATGACACTAGTGGATCCATATGTGATATGTGAAAAGAACACACATGCAATGACTCTGGTTGTTGTATGTGAAAAGAACACACATGCAATGACTCTGGTTGTTGTTAGTGAAAAGAACACACATGCAATAATACTGGTGGATCCATAGGTGGTATGTGAAAAGAACACAGATTTCAATGACTCTGGTTGTTGTTACTAAAAAGAACACACATGCAATGACACTGGTGGATCCATGGGTGGATTGTGAAAAGAACACACATGCAATGACACTGGTGGATCCATAGGTGGTATGTGAAAAGAACACACATGCAAAATGACTCTAGTTGTTGTTACTAAAAAGAACACACATGCAATGACACTGGTGGATCCATGTGTGGTCTCTGTAGAGAACACACATTTCAATGACACTGGTGGATCCATATGTGGTATGTGAAAACAACACACATGCAATGACACTGGTGGATCCATGGGTGGATTATGAAATGAATACACATGCAATGACACTAGTGGATCCACATGTGGTATGTGACAAGAAAACACATTTCAATGACTCTGGTTGTTGTTAGTGAAAATAACACACATGCAATGATACTGGTGGATCCATGGGTGGATTGTGAAAAGAACACACATACAATGACACTGGTGGAACCATATATGATATGTGAAAAGAACACACATGCAATGACTCTGGTTGTTGTTAGTGAAAAGAACACACATGCAATGACACTGGTGGATCCATAGGTGGTATGTGAAAAGAACACACATTTCAATGACTCTGGTTGTTGTTACTAAAAAGAACACACATGCAATGACACTGGTGGATCCATGTGTGGTCTCTGTAGAGAACACACATTTCAATGAAATTGGTGGATCCATATGTGGTATGTGAAAAGAATACACATGCAATGACTATGGTTGTTGTTAGTGAAAAGAGCACACATGCAATGATACTGTTGGATCCATAGGTGGTATGTGAAAAGAACACACATGCAAAATGACTCTGGATGTGGTTACTAAAAAGAACACACATGCAATGACACTGGTGGATCCATGGGTTGATTGTGAAAAGAGCACACATGCAATGACACTGGTGGATCCATATGTGGTATGTGAAAAGAACACACATGCAATGACTCTAGTTGTTGTTAGTGAAAAGAACACACATGCAATGACTCTGGTTGTTGTTAGTAAAAAGAACACACATGCAATGACACTGGTGGATCCATGTGTGGTATCTGAAGAGAACACACATGCAATGACACTGGTTGTTGTTACTAAAAAGAACACACATGCAATGACACTAGTGGATCTATGTGTGGATTGTGAAGAGAACACACATGCAATGACTCCAGTTGTTGTTAGTGAAAAGAACATACTTGCAATGACACTGGTGGATCCATGTGTGGTCTCTGTAGAGAACACACATTTCAATGACACTGGTGGATCCATATGTGGTATGTGAAAAGAAGACACATGCAATGACTCTGGTTGTTGTTAGTGAAAAGAACACACATGCAATGACACTAGTGGATCCATAGGTGGTATGTGAAAAGAACACACATGCAAAATGACTCTGGTTGTTGTTACTAAAAAGAACACACATGCAATGACGCTGGTGGATCCATGTGAAAAGAACACACATGCAATGACACTGGTGGATCCATAGGTGGTATGTCAAAAGAACACACATTTCAATGACTCTGGTTGTTGTTACTGAAAAGAACACACATGCAATGACACTGGTGGATCCATGGGTGGATTGCGAAAAGAACACACATGCAATGACACTGGTGGATCCATAGGTGGTATGTGAAAAGAACACACATTTCAATGACTCTGGTTGTTGTTACTAAAAAGAACACACATGCAATGACTCCATTTGTTGTTAGTGAAAAGAGCACACATGCAATGACTCCAGTTGTTGTTAGTGAAAAGAACACACCTGCAATGACACTGGTGGATCCATAGGTGGATTGTGAAAAGAGCACACATGCAATGACACTGGTGGATCCATATGTGGTATGTGAAAAGAACACACATGGAATGACACTGGTTGTTGTTAGTAAAAAGAACACACATGCAATGACACTGGTGGATCCATAGGTGGATTGTGAAAAGAGCACAAATGCAATGACATTTGAATGGTACTGGTGGATCCGTAGGTGAATTGTGAAAAGAGATTTTCCCTCTCTCTCTCTCTGTCACAAATCTCACAAAAGCCCAAACGTGTGGAGATCCCAAACATGTGCTCACTCTAGGGGCTATGCCCTGATTGGCTGACACAGATGTCACGCGGATCGTCTCCACCAACCGTTGATCCCATGTGATCCAACGGGCAGGATAACCCCTCCCTTCTCCACTTTTTTTATGCATGGTCAATCCCTGCCACCTCTCTATCCGTGGAACCAATACTTTACCCCCATAAACAAGTGAAAATCCATCTATCTGGTTAAAATAAATAAAATAAATGATCATATTTCGAAGAAGCCATCGTCTCTGTCTTCCAGTTCGTCCTCGTATTCATCAAGGCCACGGTCCCCGCCATCGCCGCCGTCGGTGCCCTCCTCTGACGACTCGACACCGCCCCCTTCCTCGAATAAGCGCGCTATCTCCTCGTCGGAGTCCTCCTCCTCCTCCTCTTCGTAGTCGCACGGGTCCACGTCACTCTCCTCCGCTTCTGCCTCCAACTGATCGATGAACGACTCCTCGTTGGCCGAGTCAGACTCGTCCAAATAGCTATCTCCTTCCTTCTTCCTGGTCTTCTTCTCGTTCCTCTTCTTGTCCGTACTCGCCGGTGCAACACGCGCCCCCATCCTGGCTGCTACTTTGCACTCGTCCGATGCTGCAGGTACCCCACGCTCCTCCTGCGTGGCCGATACGAGCTTCGACGTCACGGTGTCCTCGAGTGCCGATGTCGATGGATCCTGGCGCGGTCGGATACGACGTGCTGCCTCCACAGGCGACTCACAAGCGCGGACGATGCAGTGAAGAGCCGAGGACGCAGGACGGTTAGTGGACGGCTTGGACCTGCCATTGCCACGGCGAGGGGTCATCGTGCTCGAGGTAGTTGCTCTGAATGGTCGATGGCAGGTACACAGAGTGGGGTGCTGATTTGATCAAGGACGAGCAGCGGTTTCGTGCGTCGTGTCCACGCATGCATTTGTTGATTATCAAAAAAAAGTAATATCTCGCGTACTGAACATAATTTGATCACAACAAAAGTGGCACAGCGTATTCTAGACTCGTAAATATCCCGTGCGTGCCTGTCAGATGGAGTTCAACAGAGTTGGACGTGCCAACGTGATCGTGCAACAGTTGCGCGCATCATTGCCCCATCAACACATGACACACGCACGCGGGATGTGCGCGCCGATTTCCATGACGACCACCTGGCTCACACTCCCCTTATTATATCCTGGATTTTGGGCGGCGCCGAAGACAAGTCCCATCGATTCCCTACCCCTGCCTCCCTGGCTTCTTTGAGAAGGTAGACCGTACACGGTGGTCTTGTATAATAGTACTAGTACTACTGGACCACGGCCTGTACTCTTACTCTTCTCCCACACTAATAATCACTATCTCCTTCCTCCCGTCGTCGCCACACTCACCCTGCAAGCCATGGCTCCACTGAGGAGGGGGAGAGGCCGGTCGACGATCCTCGCGGAGAAAAGGGAGAGAAATCGCCGCGAGGCACTTCTTGCTCTATCAGCCGCTCAAGCCCACCCTCTCATCGAGGCCCAATCTCCCCCGACAATGGCGCTGAATGTTCTAGCAGGCGAGGGCTCCTCCTGGTACGGTCTCCTTACTCTACTTCTTCTCCATCTCCCTCTCCATCATGATCTTAATCAGCTTCTTCTTGTTTTTCTTCTTCTTCTGGCTCTTCCTCTTCTACGTATTACAGGTCAGCCGTGGAGCCCGAATCCACCACGACGAAGGCGTTGCAGGACCCGTTCGGCCCCGTTCCATGTCTTAGCAAGGTAGCAAATCTCCACGCTATTATTTCTCTGAGTTATGATGTGGATTTCTTGGATGTTGTCCGCCCTGCATTGGTTTTTCTTCTTCTTTTGCGAGTTGTATTTGTTTTCATGAATATGACTGGATCTCTTGGTCTTTCCTTAATACCGCTGTTCATAGAATCACTATGGATTTTTTGTGATTAGGATTAGTTTATCGTGGTCACGAATAGATCTCTAGGTCCATTTCTTAACACTGCGGCCAATAGATTCAATGGGGATTTTTTTGATCTGTATTAGTATTCACCTTGGACCTGGAGTGTAATTGTAGAATTCCTATTTCAATTAACATGAATGATGCAGCGATCGAAGGCCGAGTATCGTGAGAAGGTGGCCGCGATAAGTTCCAAGATTGCCAACCAACATGAGCTTGCACGCTCCCTCACCCAAGCTAATGAGAGCCTACGCAAGCAATTATCTGTGCAGAAGGAGATCTCGCTAGATTTTGCACGTGACTTCATTAGGCTGCAGAAAGTGCCCGACCGTAACTTGATCAGGCAAGAACAGGCCATCAAGATAATCAACGAGCTCACGGAGGAGAAGAAGAATCTCGTGGAAAGGTGCAGTCTCCTGCAGGACGAAGTCAGCGAGGCACTCAGAGGACGCGTCGAGGAAACCAAGTCTACCATCCGAGCCTACCATGATAGGAACCGTTGCCTGGATGCAGTCAAGGAGATGAAGGCGGACATGAGCAGAGGGATCACAGTACTCGAGGGTGTTTGGAAAGAGAACGATGAGCTAATGGCATGTTTGGAGGCGTATCGGAGCAATGCCCAAGTCTGATTCCCGTTAGTGGGGACACGAATACCAGTTCGTCCTCCTCTCCTTTTGTAATGTTTAGGGTTCAGGGAGCAATGCCCATGCCTGCTTCCCATTATAGGGTGCAATAAGAATCCTAGGGCAACTCCTTATCTATCTGGACATGTGTTGGTTTTCATGTTCATGAATGGACACCATGTTCTCTCTCCATTATGTATCTGGACATGGGTTTCTGCATTATGAGTTTGCCACTCTCCCACTACTATTTGGTGATATTGGGAAAAACCCACAACACACTAAACTACTGATAAATCTTATTTGTCTTCGAAATTGAAATTATGACAGTGCCACTAGTCGATTCATAAAATGTTGATTAGTCCTAGATTGCTTCTTCCTTGAAATTATGATAGTGCCACTAGTCGATTCAGTTAATTATGGAAACTAACCAGCTTGTCCTGGTGAACTGAACAAACCATACTATGTATTGTTGTTGCAGGGAAAGAGGCGAAAGATCCACCAGGACCTGGCGACCTGGCTAAATGACAAGATAGCAATCCAAAGGGAGAAGCAGAATTCCCAGAAACTGGCCTTTGACCAACTACGTGCTGAATTCGCGGTCCTTTCTGACAAGTGCCACAAACTGAAGGAGTTAAACACCGACTGGGCGAAGCTACACAGTGAAGGTCGCGCCTCGGCTAGGAAGCAGACGGAGATCATGAAAGGGATCTTGAAGGAAAATCGTATGGCTACGGACAAAATTCTCCAATCTGATTTGAGCGCTTTGGAACCTCTGATTGAAGCATGACATAGTACTGAAGGAGCTGGCCAATCTTAGGGAGGAAAAAAGGTAGCTCCGGGCCAGGCTCGCTTGAACACAACATATGTCTATTTAGTACTGAACTGCCTGGTTTATCCTCTGTAGTGGTGATTTTGTAAGTGTGAACTTAACTCTATGCACGATATGTGTGTTCGTCTGAAATTAGTTTGCGCGAGGATTGAGTTTGGCTTAGTTCGGAAAGCGCAACTGCAAGTCTTACAATTAACTAGTTTTAGGCATTGGTACAACATAAATTATTCATCTCGAATTTCCTTTATCCCCTATAGTCTGTCCTTGTTCACCCTCGCGCCCCTTCTTCAGTTCCTTCAACAGATCCGCAATGCAGTACTCTAGCTTCTTCTTGTCTTCCCTTAGCTGATCCCTCTCCTTTTCTGCATTATGAATCAACAACCTGTGACTATCCTGAAGCTTCTTTGCAGTTCCAACAACCAAGCTCCAATCAATTCCGTCAGTTAGCTTTGACTGCAAATTCTCGATTTCTTGTTCCAGCTCCTTATTTCGTACCGACAGCTTGTAATTTTTTTCAGCTGCATCACTTACATCAGTAAATCTCCCCAACCTTTCCAACTCATACATCTCCCATAACTGTGCCAAACATTTCTTAAGTGCATCTGGCCACTCAAGATCCACCCACTCTACTTCTTTACACACCGGGCCAACCTAAAAACACACACACTATAGTGTTATGAACATGAACGATACATTTTACTTCATGTGACAGTTGCACATAATGTAAACAAACCTGATTTGTACAGCCCAAAAACCTTCTCCCAGTGTTACTGCCTTTGAATGCAACATATCTCCTCAGTTTTAGCCCATGGTCACATGGCACTTCTCCATCGAGATCTAGGCCCTCCCATTCAGAGTCGCAGATCGTCCTTGGTACCTATAGGTAAACGCAAAGCTGAAATCGAACATGATTGCATGCACATATGGAGCCCAGATCGAGAGATTTACCATTGCCTAACCCTAGCCCGAGAAACAGAGGAACTCACATCATGGAAGGAATACTCGATGTCGGAGAGAAGGCTGTCGCTGCTCGACTGGTCATCCTCGCCATTCAAGGACATCATGGCGAATGCGACGGCGACGGCGTCGGCATCGGCGAGAGAGAGAGAGAGAGAGAGAGAGAGAGAGAGCAGCCCTTCTACCGCTGCAATGATTACTAAATTGGCATGTTACAATAGTTTAATGGATACCACGCCCTTTCCCTAGATTACTGTCTCCTGCCTGATATGGATTCTCTTCACACATTCTCATTTCAAATATTAAACCTACACTCCTTCCATCCCAATTTCATTGCCTAACAAAAACATACTAGTATATTACATCATCCAAAGAAACAAAATCATGTCAACTACAAGGTACTTAAGCATCACTTCTTCAGTCATGGTTTCACAAAACATTACATTATAATCTCCCAACAAACATAACCACAACATGGTTTCACAAAACATCACATTACAATCTCTCAACAAACGTAATCACAGAACAAGTATATTACATCAACTCAAGAAACAAAATCATGTCAACTACAAGGTACTTACACATCACCTGTCCTGTCATGGTTTCGCAAAACATTACATTACAGTCTCTCAACAAACAAAACAACAGAAACAAGTACAGTACATCATCTCAAGAAACATAATCATGTCAACTACAATGTATTTATGCATCACTAGTCCAGTCATGGTTTCACAAAACATTACATTACAATGTCCCAACAAACATAATAACAGAAACAAGTACCGTACGTCATCTTAAGAAACATAATCATGTCAACTACAATGTACTTATGTCTTATTACAACAACGATGGTTTCAGTGAGTGACATGTCCGAAAATCTCAACAGCTCGCACAACATTATATCATAATTTCTCAACAAACATAATCACAAAAGCACACTCTAAATGCAACAGCAGTCAATATTATAAATATAGGCAGGGGAACCCCGCGGTCCATATGACAAGCCCAGGGTAGCAGCTCTCATCAGATCTCATCAACGTCGACCACCTCATTCTGTTCAGCCACAACAGGGGCATCTACATCCACTATAACCTGTTCAACAACATCAGAAATGGTACCAAGGAAGAACACCTTCCTGGTTCGCTTCTTTCGATGCATAATCTGCATAAGATCTTCAGTATCCAAAACATCTATGAATTGCTGCTTCTTATGATGCCACCACCGGATTTTTGCCATCTACTTAGGGCCAATACTGATTCCCTTACCGATCATCTCTCTCATTTCATCAAGAGTTATGTTTTTGGAATCGACAGTGATCTCCATAGTACATGACGAAACTGGCTTATTAACTCCCTCGTCATGTTTTGCCATGTATGAATCCACCTCTATGCGTATACTGAACTTATCTAGATCAACATCTATTGGTCTGTATTCTCTAGGAGCAGAAGCTCTGGCAGCAAGATCTCCAGCATCTTCATACATATCATCAATCATCGCTTCAACTTTCACCTTACGATCAGCTGCACAACACTCCCAAACCATCTGAAGCTCATGGGAGTGCTCAATTTGCTGATAGATATCATTCATGTTGTGCCACACCAATTTTGTCCTCTGTTTAGAACCCAGGGAATTCTAGCGGCAAGCATATCTACCAGCTGCGAAACAGACACAACCTCTTTACAATTCGCAAGCAGATGCACATTTTTCCCGAACACAACCCTCTCGCAACCAAAATCAAGCTTTTCAGTGTACTGCCGAACATGAATTGTGAACTCATATAGGTCACTTGTATCAAAGCTGTGCCTAATTTGATTAAAAAGGGGAACATTTCAGTTCATTCGATTCTATTATGCCGTAACTAATCTACTTGCAAGATAAGGCACAAATAAGAAAAATTCACCTCTCGCTCTTCTCCCGGGTTTTTTTCTTCGAGATCTGAGTGCTACATCTGCCCACCGGAGCCGAACAATCCGCCGCCAGCCTTGCTTTTCTCTTCAACCCGCTGCTCGTAGGTACCTTGGGAGCAGAATCCTTGCTGGCATCCTTGCTAACCGGGGCTGAAGACCTCGCCGCAGCTACGCGTTGAGCCCCAGACTTGGGCCCCGACGGACCCTTTTCAGTCGGCGATGTAGCTACAACCTTCGCCTTGCAAGACATGCTGGGCCGCTGCCCCCGAATTCTGTGTCGGGGGAGGGAGAAAAAAGGTCCTCCACCGCCGACAGATTTAGAGTCGGAGAAGGGAAGAAAAGGGACCGCCGCCGCCGCAATAAGATTCAGTGTCGAGAGTTAGGAAAGTACAGTAATGGATTTGCTCCTATGACACGGGCAGGGTGGCTAAGAAGAGTGACCGGCGAAGGAGGGGCACAAAAAGAACCAGTGTAACGGAATATCTTGAATTAACGGGCGCGATTTGAAAATATTGGGTTTGGCCATCATTCACTCGAAAGACCACTCTCAGCAATTGGTGCCCCAACTTTTCGACTCGTGGTGATAAAAATCAACTTGGGTACCGCATTGCCTGTCGACCCCAACTTTCGATCCGCAAAATGATATTCTCGCGATGTGCTGTACCTGACACACGGGTTTGTTGAGGACGATGAGGAGAATGATCCTGGTACGTGGTGGTTAGCAAGATCTGCCGGTGGTTCAAGACTTCTTCTGGTCTATACGTATGGTGTCTCAGGCAATGCAATTGCTGATGATACTAGTGTTGTTCACTATGGTCGCACCGTTCGCACCTATCCTTCTGGGTTTGAGTGCATGGTGTTATCGATGGACACAAGTCAGTTAACTCCAGCTAACCGATGGAAAATGGTTACCGACCTTGGATCATATTCTCTTTTCCTTGGCGTGAACTATCCAATTATCATTGCAGTAGGCGATGCAAATGATTCGCTAGGACATCTGACGAGAAGGAACTGTGTTTACACATCACACCAAGAAATTGGCTACGAGTACAGGCCGCGTCCTAAAATTTGCCGCTTCAGTCTGAATGGTTGCTGTTGGTTTCCGCACCAACACTCGCTGGACATGGTCGGAGACTCCATTTTGGTTCATCCTAGGCTTCTCAAATGCCTTGGAGTGGAACGAGCATGTTCAAGGATAGCTCATTTGGTCTCGGCCTTCTGTTGAACTCTTTCTTTTGGCTGGTTTTTAGCTGATGTACGGGTACTCAGCATTTAGTTTCGCACCCGGTCCGGCTTGTAAAATACTCCGTATGACCAAAAACCCCTTTTGTACACTTGGTTGTTTCTCCAGTATGTATATTTCACCAAGCTTATAAAAGAACCTTATTAGGAGTAAAGTTGTACTCTACTACTCCCTCCGATCTGAATTAATTGACTTGGATTTGTCTAGATTTGGATGTATCTAGCACTAAAACATGTCTAGATAGATTCGAATCTAGACAAATTCGATCAATTAATTTGGATCAGAGGGAGTACTACTATTCCATACATAATTTCTTCCAGAATGTTGTATAATAGTAGTACTGTTAGTATTACTCCTTGTAGGTCCGTAGTTTTGTTTCTTTTTCACTGTAGTTTGGATCATGTAAGCCTAATTTGGATGTGTTGGTAAGTACTTCGCTCAGAAACTGCACGTGGTGGAACGAACACGATGTTTCCAGGTTTACCAGGAAAAACATGTCGCTCATCATGGCATCACCAGTGATTTGACAAGGCAATACTTACGATGGTGTGCTAGTCTAGTTTTTTCTTCTTCTGAACAAGTACTCCTTGTCTACCGTAGTAGTAGTAAAAAAAAGTAGTAAAGGTCTACTAGTAGGAGTACCCGAGAACTCGATGAAGCTAGCTGGAGTACTACTGTCAGTAGCTGCCGCAAAAGAGAGAGGGAGGGAGTTTTGCACACTCCGGTGCACGTGTCAGTGCGTTCCTTCCAAGACAAGCTAAATTTAACTCCCTCACCGACCTCCCCCCACGCACACACATCCCCTTTTACTCAGTCCCTTCTTCCCATCCACTACCGCCCCTGGCCTCTCGCTCGATATTGTTGCCGACCAGCTCCTCGGCTCCGTCCTCTATAGGTGGCGGCGAGATCGGCATGACAACCTTCTGCAGGGCGGTGGAGCATCCATCATCTCTGTCCCGTGGCAGCAATGGCAGTTTGTGAAATACTAGAACACTCGTACCTATTACCTCCGTTTCATAATATAAGATGTTTTAGCTTATGTGAAATAAGTGTATCTAGATTCACTCCGAACTTACATGATAGAGTTGATGATGCGGTTAAATTTTTATTGTCGATTGAGCAGCATTGTCATGTGTAGAGTAGTTCTTATCCCAGGTATGCATCCTTTTTTTGTAGACTAGGATTCCATAGAAGCTTGTTTTCTAGGCTAGATCCCATAACTAAGAACAGTGGGGATCCATTCAAAGTTGATAGTTCAAAAGCGCAAACTTTTGAACATTTGCATATATTTGTCAATCAACATCATGTAATCAATAATACAACTTGCTGCAGGAGGAGATAGGGGAAGGAGCAAAAAAGAGGATTCTCGATGAAATAGGTTCCAATCCTGTGACTTCTGCTATCCCAGCTGACAAGGTAAATCAATAGAATGACATATGTTCTTGTCGTTGCGCGTAGATACTTTCACTGTAATCTCTGTTTATCTTGTAACCGCAGAAGCACAAAGTTGAAGAAGACTCTCAGTTTCATGATGACGCAATAGAAAATCCATGTCAGATCGCTACACCTAAGACACCTCCTTGTTTACCTTCTATGGAGATCGATCGATGCAATTGCAGTAATCGATGAGATCGCACTGCCATCGTCGTGCCAGATGATGGAGGTGGTGGATTGGTTTTACCATCCGCGGAGACTTGTGCGGCTGGAGCTGGCAGTGAAGAGCCTTTAGAGGACATTGTGGTGCTCGATAGTTCGCCTATTGTGGAGACTCATGCTACCGGTGCTGGCACTACCGTTGGTGCTGATGATCCCGCTCCCGAAATTATCGTGCTGCCTGAAGGAGGCGGTGATTTGGGTTTACAATCTGTAGAAACTGTTGCACCTGAAGGTGGTGAACTGTAATGTGGAGCTTTCTTTCTTATGATTTGTATGCTTTCCTCTGGAACCTGTATTATGGAGCTACCTTACGCATTTCATACACTTTTGCCTGTTGAACTGTAGTGTGGAACTGGAACTACTCCTAGTATGTAATCATAATGTTAGGATGCTTGAGTATTATCGATGATAAACCAATGCTAGCTGAGCTGCACGAGAATTGGCCTCTGCCACTTGCGGGCGTGGTTCCTGGCTCATCTCCTTTTCACAATCACGGTGAAAAGATAGTTTTGTTCATTTTCTTGCAATGCCATTATGATTGTGTTGTTGATCTGGATATTTTATGCTGATTTTGTCACCCAATCCGCATTTATGTCTCTACATACAAATATATTTGTTCACATGACTTGAACAGAAAACAATATCTTCTTTGCATCGACTAATACAAGGATACATGCAAATATTTATTTATTTTTGAAACAAGGCAAACGATATGCCATTTTCATTGATACAGAGGGACATGCAATTCATAAATCATCACCTCCAACATCTTGTTCTATAGAAGGCGTTATTACCAGATCAACAACCTTCTTTTTCTTGGGACGACAATGTCAAGTGCAGGATTTCGAATCTAAATGCAATCCAGTGTAGGTTCATCAGGACAACCTCCAGCTACGTCAGTCTCCATAGAAGGTACATCAGCGCTATG
This sequence comes from Avena insularis, assembly GCA_023614405.1. Classification (NCBI taxonomy): domain Eukaryota; kingdom Viridiplantae; phylum Streptophyta; class Magnoliopsida; order Poales; family Poaceae; genus Avena; species Avena insularis. The sequence continues at coordinate 252,835,738 of CM042696.1, forward strand.
GCAGACACCGTTGTAAATGCAAGCTGAAGCTTTTGTTATACTCCTATCAGGACCATAGATAAGGGCCATAAATTCAAGCTCCGAAATCTAGCGTTACAAAATAGATAGAGGTTACCCCACCTGGACAATTCATAGACAATTCACAGTGCAATTTGAGTGTCTTACATGATCCTTAGAACTTAGTCCATCCGGTCTTTTTATTGGTGGAATGAAATTTGCTGGTACTTTTATTTCTGCGAAGAACCTACAAAATATATCCAAGTCAGACATTTGAATATATCTAACTTTTCTACAGTCTTATATGTGAATATATCTTTGCATAACACTCACTTATCAAACTGTCTACGGATATCTTCCCGCTCCTTGGAAAGGCGAAGTCAACGTTCTATAGGGTACATCCATCTATATTGTACTGTACCTATAAGTACTTCCTCGTCAGGTACATCAACATCCAAATGCTCCATTGTATCAAAGAAGGATGGGGAATATGTCAGGTCAAAAGCTTGCACAGGATCTCTGCCAAGTCCTTTTTAAGATGTTTTCGAACTCTTTTGTCCAGAGCTTTACTATAGATTTACCTAAAGAACGTACCTACCAAAAACTACAAGCACCTTGTAAATCTAGATGGTCACAAGCTTTAACTATTTTGTAGGAGAGGTGGAGAACAAACCAAAGCCAAGAAGAATGTCCAGTGCCTGAATCTAGCGGAAGCGTTGATTGCCTTAATGACCGCCGAAGGTGTCTCGTGAAGAACGGCGCGGCCAATGGTGGTAGGCTGGCATTGTTGATAGAAAGGCGTTGAGAAGTTTTTTAAGGCATGGAGAAGTTTGCGGCCTGGTTCTAATCCGGTGCATCTCCCATAAGAACGACACAAAATTTGAAGAGACAGGGGCTGGTCGCTCGATTGTGGGCGGGCTTAGGAAAGCTTGGGGTCTCGGCGGAAAGTTTTGGCGGGTGCGGGGTGTTTGTCGACAATTTTCACAGAAATATGTGTGAATATTTTATTGGATTTTCCAGTTCTCAAGAGTCACCTCTCTCGCCATTGGATTTACCTCGCGATTGGTGCAACGTGAGGGTTACCTATTTGCTGCAAGAGCTTGTAACTGGGAATTTAATGAGTTGCAACTACTAGGTTACAACTGAGTATTAGCATAATTAGTAGTGTGATGTTAGCTCCTTAACATAACAAGTTCTCAGGCGCCTAGGATCTAGGCACTCATATTTTATACCTTTTTCCCTGGTTGACGGCTTTGTTTCGAATCTGGCTGAGCCCCAGCACGTACCTTGGGATTTTAACTATTGAGCCCAAGAAATTATCCCATCCAGCCTCATTATAGCCCAAGACCTTCTAACTCGGCCATGTTTTGGGTCATTCGGCCGTGCAAATAGCCTAGTTAGATTGGGCGAGAGCCCATGAAAAATAGCCCATCAATCCCTGCTTGGCCCATTTTTCTTCAATTTAGCCTTTTTTGTGCATCGTTCACCCACCCCTAAAAAAACTCCGTCTATCCATGTTTTTAAGTACTACCTACTACATTATTTATACTTAACATTTTTTAGTTGAGCTGCTAGCAATCACGCATAGAAGATGGATAAGCAATTTTTCAAGAAGAAAAATAAATAAGGTATATACGATGTTAGTATATATTTTTTACATTTTATAAAAGGATAACAATTTTCTTGTGTAGTGACAAGGCATGCAGTTTATCTGTAGCAATATTTTTGTACTGAGAGGTTGACATGCCGACCCACCTGCCTGCAGCTAGCGTCCATCACCCTTACCATATGAGAGATCAAGTTTAACAAGCACATTTAAAAAGTACTTGTACAAAAGTCTCGACCGGAAAAAAGAAGACCAAGATCGACATGTTTCTTGTCGAGAGAGGCTGACACGTGGGCCCCAGCAGCAAGACCATACACGCCTGCCGCATAGAACAACGTTACCAAGGTCAAACCGATGGACGCGACCAAAAAAATGTCCAACATACACACGTTTCCTCTACATAGGCGGCTGGCATGTGGACCCAGCAGGGAGACATTATGCGGGTGCTGTATCGAGCAATGTTGCCACGTTCCAAACGGGGAGGCACGAGAGAAGAAAAAAAGTCTAGCATGCACATGTTTCCTGCACAGAGGAGGCTGACATGTCGGGACCACAACCCTGTATAAACGGCTGAAGCAACGAGCAAAGTTATCAAGTTCAGAATACGAGGGAACAACAGAGGGTAAAAATTCCATCATACACATGTTTCTTCTAATAAGAGGATGACATGTGGGGCCCAGCATCGTGATTAAACGGTAAATGCATCGAACATCGCTATCAATTTCGGAACAGGGTAGCACGAGGGAAGGAAAAAATCCATCATATACACGTTTCTTCTAATGAGAGGATGACAAGTGGGGATCAGGAGGTTGGTTAAACGGTAGATGTGTCGGGCAGCGCTATCAACTCGAAACGGGGTAGCGCCAGCGAAGGAAAAAATTACATCATACACACGTTTCTTCTAATGAGAGGATGACATGTGGGTCACATGAGGTTGATTAAACGGTAGATGCATGGAGAAGCGCTATCAACTTCGGAATAGGGTAGTGCGAGCGAAGGAAAAAATTCCATCATGCACACGATCCTTCTAATGATAGGCTGACATGTGGGACCTAGCAGCTTGACTAAATGGCAGGCGCCTCGAGCAACGTTATCGAGTTCAAATCAGGGATGCACGACCGAAAAGTATGGTCTACTAGAGACACTAACGTCCGGGACCCACACGCCTCAAAATACTTCAGTGAGTCAACATCGCATGAGTAAACGGAAATCTTGCTTCTGCCACGCGCCAGCCGAGCTTCCTCCATGTTTTTAGAAGATCCATCGTAGTAGAGGGCCGCAAAACCAGAATTTTTTTTCCATCGGCCACGGCCGAGTCGAGAATTTCATCGCGGAAGACGCGCCTTCTAAGACGACCGTCGGGCCAATTTGTTGCAGAAGGAAACTTTTCTTGTAGTGATCGATGATACTCCAAGTGAATCGAGGGGAAGTCATGTGCTTGATTAGTGATGTTGAAGATCGAAGTCTCCTCCTTCGATTCCCCAAAGATCGGAGCCTTCGAGTGGTTGAAGAGAGAGATCTCGGTTGAGAGCTTGAAGAACAGAACAACACTTTTTCGAATGAATCAAGAGTTCTGACAGGAGGAGTAATTGGGGTATTTATATCCCTGTCAAACTCAGCCGTTGGTGAATTTGGGCCCCGATTATCTGGCCCAGGTGGGGGCCTCATTATTCGGCCGGGCCAAAAACTCCGCCCCGACAACGCATTTTCCGAGGAAAAAACCGCCCCCCTCACAGCGTGACGCGCCTTGGCTCCCGTTGGAAAAAATCCCAGGGGGCAGATTATCCGGTCCCCTTGGGGCAGATTATCTGGCCCCCTTGGGGGTAGATTATCCGGCCCAGCTAAAACTACGGCCCGGGCCAGACAATCCGAGGGAAAATCCGCCCCCATACTGCACGATGCGCCTTGTCCACCTTTGTTGATTGGGATAGGGCGGATAACTGGGCCATTGACAGGGGCGAATAATCCTCCCCCCAAAAACCTGTTTTGGCTGCTTTTTATATTACCAATTCTCTGCAGCACTTATCACACATTAAATATTCCTCTGTATTGTTATCTAACACACAAAACTCTTGGGATTGAGAAATTTTCTTTCAATCTCCTCATTTTTGGTGTTATATGAAAATACTAGGATTTGCATAAAAGTCCTACTAACATCATCATTTCAATGATGAAAAAGACTCCCTCTAAATGTGTGCATATAAGAGATTTGTTGTTTGAATACAAATACACACAAGAAGGTACAAGGATTTTCATTGACTTGAAAACTACAATCAAGTGATGAGTTAAAGAAAAACATCATACCACCGAGGGGATGAAGTCCTCAATAGTATATAGATAGCTAATATAATCATCACTCATTGAGACTTTGAAACATAATACCAATTGGATGCATCCATAGAGATAAAAGCATAATTCCATAGCATCTAGACGAATCCATACGTCCTGATAGATAAATCCATAATAATAATTCAAGTGATGATCGGGATAAATCCAAAGTACCACACAAGCCACATAGTCTCATACAAACAAAATAGAAAATTTAAAGTTCAACACTAAATGATCACAAGCAAGGATAAAACGAAATGGTAAAGTGCATATGCTTGCACCGACCCATGCAAATCCACGATGGGGGCTTGTTGGTTTGCGGCCCGAAAGTTCCCGGGCGAGTGCATCCCGGTACCCGAGTTGGCTGAAATATTGGGGAGGGGCCATAGTAGAATCACCAATAGTCCAGAGGGGCCAAATGGGGGTGAATACAAATCTAACAGCCAAACGGTCATTTGAACCAGACGAAAAAATGGTTGAACTCAAATACCGCCGTTAGGTCAACTCTTCTTGGCCCGACCTGTCAGCATTCCACGTTATCATTTGCGGTTGTGGACTCGTTTACCCCTTCGTGGACAAGCTCTATTCCTTTGCTCTGCTTTGCTCTTCTCCCCTACTCCCCTCGCCATAACCTTTGCTCAGCTCCGGTTGCTCGTCTCAGATCAGAGCTTGCACTTTGTCTAATTTGCGTCCCCGCCATGTCCGATCAACCTCCCACACCCCTAATTAAAGCTCGCAGCCGTCACTATTGCATCGTTCGCCGTATCGAAGCTTCATGTCCCCAGACTAGTATCTCGCCTCTGGCTACTCCTTCTCGCACAGTGGAGCGCATCCCGTCGGGCGATCCTGGCCGGCGACCGGCCTCGGGAAGTTGCGTGATGCCGTGCACCATAGGCATGGTAGCCCTGGCACAACAGTTCGACGGCCATGCTCTCATGGTCACCGTGCTGGGCAACCGTCCCGCCGTATCGCCGGTAGAGTTGCTATCGACTTTCATGTCTCATTTTGGGATCAGACGAAATGAGGTCAAGATTGAGGTATGCACACCGCCATTCGATATTTTCGTCCAGTTCAAGCACATCTCAGACACCGAGCGTGTTATGCATTCTTCCCATTCTTTTGAGTGTTGCAGGGAGAAAATGAGCTTCATGCGTTGGCATCAGACCTGTGGGTGGGACGATCGCTTGGGGCAGCTTCGTTTCTTCTCCAAAACTCGGCTTTTACGGCCTCCCATTGGATGCTTGGGAGCCGGAGGCCCTCAAGCAGGTCGTTAGTAGCCTTGGCGGCGAGCTGGTGGAGATCGTGCCACCGAGCGATAGATGAGTCATCGATGTAAAGGCATGGCTGAAAGATCTTGACGTTGTTCCTAAGATGTACGAGGTGCAGATTCCAAGAAGGGCATGGCGACAACTTTGCTAGAAGCACCCGGTCATCATCCACCTGGAGGAAGTTCTGGAATTGGTACATGGCATTCAGGACCTAGAGAGGCGTCCAGAAAGCGTCCTCATCGCCTGTAGTGTTGGCCTGGAAGGATCGATGGCATAGGACCACCACCGTTTCGTGACGGGGCACACAGTTTCGGTGGGTGGAACTAGGCTTGGACAAGCTGTTGGTTCTGATTTCCCTCGAGTGAAGACAGAGCTCTAGTGAATTGTTGTAGTATGTGTGGATAATGAATTTGTAGTATGGAGAGCATAGCAGGAAGTTAGCGTCAACTAAGAATATGTAATAGTTTGAATGGATGTAGTATGTGTGGGTAATGAATATGAAGTATGCGTGTCTAATGCATCTGTGTTGAACAACGTGTTTATAATTTCTGTGAATAACCAAGGACAACCTCATGAAAAGTGGGTGGACTGGCAATGAGCAATGCCAATTCTATGAATGTCATGAAAATGTAGTTCATCTCCTCTTCAAGTACAAGGTAGCTAGATTATTGTGCCAAATGATGAGCAATCCGGAAGACAATAAATGATTCTTGTTTCAAACGAAGATTACCTGATGATCTTGATAACACCATCTACTTGTTTTGTAACACGTTGAACTATAGGACCATTTTGCATACATCACAAGACAAATGAAAAATGGTTTACAACACAGACAATAGACGCAAAATCTGTACATAAACTGTCTTGTGAATTTTATCTGTCTGGCATATAAAATGGTAATTAACTGGATTTAACCACGAGTAGTAATTGAAGGAAATAAATACTTGATAGTATTTGTTTACAATAGTAGTACTTCCATACAAAAGGGTCTTATATTTGCACAAAAGTGGGATAAGCTTCCTACTAGTTTATAGAACAATGCGCCAGCATTTCATCTACAAAAGCCATTGTTCAGTCTGAACTTAACTATTCTACACTGAAGAAACTACAGATCTCCACCAGAAAAGTTGGCTGGCCAATTGCCTTGAGAGGACGGAAGTTTTTTAATCATTTAACCCAAAATGATCTATTGCCTTCCCGCCAAACTACAAGCAATCTGCATCATTCATGCACGACCGCTTTGCTTGCGCCAGTCCCGGATTAGTTGGCCCATCCGCGCCGCCGCAACGAATTCTTCGAACCTGAAATTCGACATCTTCTTGTAGGGATCGTAGGTTTGTGTGAACTGGAACCTGAATTCCGGCGCTGAGATGATGCCCACCGCCGACTCCAGTTGTCGAACGATCCAACATGCTTAGAGTAGATTCTTGGTCTCCACCGCGGTATGGCCTGCGACGGTGCGTTGGATGGAGCATCTTTGCCGCAGACGGCTTGTTCCCAGCCTCCCCCACTGTGGTAAGGTCGCCCGCTCCGAAGCATGGACGCGAGAGTTCGTAGACCTTGGCGTTGCCCTGTTCGAGGGTGTGTACCCTCGGCGATAGATCTTTATTTCCCTCTTTCGCTTTGTTGCCTTCCTTATTGGATAAAAACTGCAAAGATATAACTGGACAGATCTTTCGCGGAACTTTTCTTACCAGAACTATTACCTATTCGAAAACAGATTCTGCAGGTCTCTGGATTTGCTATTTAGTAGATTCTTCCGGAGTCACCACTTGAATAACATCAATATATTCATCTTCATACACATATTGCTTGAGTCATGAAACCTTTCACTTTCTTATGACACCATTTTCTCCACTAACCTGGAATTTTTTTTACACAAAACTTCACACAGTTCTCATTAGCAACATTAGTATAAGTGAAGTGATAAAACCTCTTAGGTCCAATTTCAACTGAAAACCATTAAAACATAAGCTACTTAAGAAACTCCTTCCGAAAACCCAAAAAGAATTCAAAAAGGAAATCGAATAAAGAAGCAAATGCAAGAGTGGCAAAATTTGTCAAAACAGACCAGCAGGTAAAGATCAATTTTTTCGAAAATCTTCTGTTGCTCAAATCAAAAAGTGAAAAACTAACGAAAGTTAAATAACAATCTGTGGTAGAAGCACAAAACATTACAGCTCAATCCGACATACAGAGATCTCTCACGAATTTTTACGGTGAAGCACAAAAATCTGTTTCGGGACAGCAACTTCCCCAAATATTACTTCTCTCTCATTAGAGGTTGATCTTGACATAAAAACCAAACAAAACGGATAAGGAGAGGTTATTACCAAAGTAATAACTTCCAAGACTCAAAGAAACAAAAATAAACTGAAAGCACCAATAAATTGGGTTGTCTCCCAAAAAGCTCTTTCTTTATAGCCATTAAGATGGACATGATAATTTTGATGATGCTCACTTAGGAATATGAATTGAAGTGAAAGAGAGCATTAAGAAGCAAAAATACAGATGTTTAAGTCTAACCCACTTCCTATGCAAGGGAATTTTGTAAATAAACAAGTTGTTGAACCAAGAGGCTACAAGCATAGGAAGGCAAAACAAGTGCAACATAAAGACTTTAAGCATAAAATGAGGAAACTTGATATTATTGAGATGCATAAGAACACTTTTCCCTCTCTCATAGTAACTTTCAGTATCATGCATAAACATAACAATATAGCTATCATAAGAACCATTATAGCAATTCACTTATTCTAACAGAAAACACATGAATACTAGCTCTCATAACACTACTTTGTGAAACAATATTAGAGGTATCCTTACAAAGGATAGTGTGTCCCCCCTCTACATATTTAGTGACAAAATCTTTCACATTTGCTATTATAGGTTCATCATTAATTTGTTTATTAGGTTCAACATATTTACTTGTACTTTCATTAACCATACTAGCTATCATAGAATGTTCCTTTATCTTAACTGGAAAAGGCATTTTCTCAATATAAGGCTCAGGTGAAACATGATTAGCAGTATAAACTTCAGTATTTCTTGCGGGAACACTCTTAGCAACATCTTTATAAGGTGCATGATACTTATTCCACTTCTTTTTAGGAAATTCAATGTAGGAAGAAAAAGCCTTAAAAATAAGTTGTAATAGATTGAGAGTCTAGACCATAAGCATTTTTAATATTTTGAAAGTCATCAGTTCCCATAAAAGATTCAATGCATTCATAATCATAATTTATACCTGGCTTTCTTCCTTTGTCATTCTCCCATCCTTCAGCATTGTCTTGAATACGGTTTAGAAGATCCCATTTAGCTTCTTCTTCCATGCGAGTGAATGATCCAGCATAAGAAGCATCCAATAAATCCTTATCATGAAGAGAAAGCCTTGCATAAAAGTTATTGATAATAATATTGTTGGGGAGCTCATGAATGGGACATTTGAGCATTAGTAACTTCAATCTCCCCCAAGCTTGAGCTGTACTCTCTTCATCAAGAGGCCAAAAGTTGTATATTTGATTCCGATCTTTACAAATCTTACTAGGAGGATAAAACTTTCAATAAAATAGAGGTACTATTTCCTCCCATTCAAGAGCTTGACCATTCTTCAGCAGCTTATACCATTCCTCAGCTCTTCCTTTTAGTGATAATGAGAATGTGATTTAAGTGATTTAAATACATGGGAATGTGATTTAAATACATTCTTCAGCAGCTTATACCACATATTCTAATACATGGGAATGTGATTTAAATGTTGGATCACATTTTAATAAGTTTAAGTTTAATATTTAATGATTTAAGGTGACTAGAAATGCCTATATAGCATTATTTTGGTACTAGTCCAAAGTCACTGCAGGCAAACCTTAATATTATTACATATTCAGATAGGTATATTCAAATGTGATTTTGAGAGGTGGAATCAATTCAAAAACTATTATGGTTGATTTTAGAAAAATATTTGAATGTGAAAAAGCTTCTGTCTTGTTATTTTTGCTAGGAGATCTCTAACTCTAATTGATTTAAATCCAACAGGCTTGGATAGAGATTTAAATTATCTTTCCCACAAAGTTGGAATCATTCAATTTGGATTTATAAAACTCCCTAAATTGATTTTTAAACTAAGGGATAGAAACTAGTTTACTTCTAAAAAGAAAAAGATTTATTTGAATCTGCTGGGTTGCACGGAAACACTAATGGGCCGGCCCGGTTTTACTCCATCATGCTGAGGACAGCTAACACGGGGGGTCTCGCCTGTCAGTGGCTCTTTAAACGCGAAGTGGTACAGGGCAACATGGACCGCAGGATTAGAACTAGGATCTACGACTCACGTTCATCATCGACGACGGACATGTCGCCGGTGAGGTGGAACCCTAGCGGCTTAGTGGTAGCGCAGTGGGGGCATACCAGGGCTCCAGCGAGTGCGGTGATGGGGGCGATCGAACGAGGCGACGATGGCAGACTCAGGCGAGGTCACGACATCTCCGGGGGTGGACGAAATTGACGGGGGCGTCTCCTCCTCTGCTGCGGCTAACTCTGGCTCAATTCCGACGACTGGCTGCTCGAGCGGCACCGGCGAGAGAGGGGAAATGATCAGTGCTGAGAGGGGAGCTAAGTGGTGGTCTAGGGGCTAGCTGCGCTTGGGGACGGGACAGGGGAGTGCGGTAGGGTTGGGCGGAGCTAGCGGCGATGTTGGATTGGCGTGTCGTGGTCTGTGGAGCGTTGCCCACGCTCGGCCGGCGGTGACCAAGAACGTGCGGCATGGCACTGCTGCTCTAGGCTAGTTAGTAGCTTAGTTATGTGCTGGTTAGAGTTAGAGGAGACAAGGGGACCAGAATTTTCCCAAATACTCGACAATGCATTGATCATCAAATAGTAATAGTTAGGCAGAAATTTTGTGCATGCCACCTGTTCGACACAATGGCTGCATGAAACAAACTTTTGAATTTTGAGATGATTTTTGGTGGAGTGGTTGATCTTATGCTTGAGCATCTCTGGTTGCTGGGATTTGTCAAGTTGAAGTCATTTGAGTGGTTTTTTAAAAAGTGGGATCTAGACATATGAAATAGATTCCATTTTCAAATGTCATTTTAAATTAGGGTTTAAATGTTTTTGTAAGATCACAAGGTGGGCCTTGCTACATCTTTACTTGTACTATCAAGGGGTGCAAAGATCCATAATTGTTTCTGTTTGAATTTGAGTGCTAGGAACACCTAAAGTGACCTAGTTGATTAAAATGGCAAAAGTGACCATTTCCCTTTATTAATTCTATTTGAATTCTTTTTCTTTGGAAATTGCTTGGGAATGATCTAGATGATGTGGAATTCATCTTATAATCATTTTACAACCATTAGAACAAACAATCATGGCAATTCAAAAAAATTCCTATTTAATGCAACACACATATGCATGCTTAATTATTTAAATGAGAAAAAGTTTTTGTTAACCCTAAATTGGGTGATTTGGATCTTGATAACTTGGATTAAAGTTTTGGGATGTTACAAGAAGTCATGTTGTTAGTAGTGGAATTGTGTTGAGAAAGATTCAATGGTTTGATATTTAAGTTGTGGTGTACTTCTTCTAGTGGTCTCATGTGAACATCGACTACATGACACTTCACATATATGGGCCTAGGAGAATGCATTGTGTATTTGGCTACTAATCGTAGGGGTTGCCAGAGTGACAGAAACCTGAACCCCCGTTAGGAAACCATTGCACAAGGGACGTCAGGGTCTTAGAGTTTAAAGTTGTGGTTAGGTTTCTATCTTAATTACTTTCTTGTACTTGTGGATGCTTGCAAGGGGTATAATCACAAGTATGTATTAGTCCTAGGAAGGTCGGTACATTAGCACAGGTTCACCCACACAACACTTAGCAAACTAAAGAAGATTAATCAACTATATGAAGCAAAAGCACTTGACAATATTCCCGTGTGTCCTCGAGAACGTTTGGTCATCTTAAGTAATACAACTGGCTTGTCCTTTGCTAAAGAAAGGATTGGGCCACTTGCTGCATTTATTCTTATTCTCTTGTATTTACTCGTACTTTATTTACCTGCATTATCAAAAACCCCTAAAAATCCGTTTGCTAAGTATTTAGAGAGAATTCCTGCTCCTAGCCATTCGCCAGCACCTTCTGCTCCTTGTTGGGTTCGACACTCTTACTTATCGAAAATACTGCGATACACCCCCTATACTTGTGGGTCATCAGCGCTCGCTTCACAGACAGATTACTAACATGAGGGTCCCAAGCGTCTACTTCACAGGGCTGTTTGATGGAATGCTTGGATTTGGTAGGGGTGAGATGAGTTTGCCTCGAAATGGCCCTCTCGGTAGTTGGCAGCCCAACTTTGTGAAACGTGGCAATTTCAGGCAACTCGGGTCCTATGATGCACTAGCCCGGGAACTTTGGGGCCGCAAACGAACAAGCCGCCTCGCAAGACATGCCATACACAGTAAATACCAGACAAAAAGAATACAACCGAGACCGATAAGTGGGATCGGAAGAATCCAACCGGAAAAATAACACATGAGCACGTGTGAGGAGCAACGTAAGGTAATGGCCTGGATTTGCTCTCAGTAGTCGATCTGATGGTCCAGAATAGTTAAACTCTATGGTAAACCCATTGGGATGCACCAATTACACCTTTGGTTTCAACTAGTAAAATACCCGTGCGTTACCACAACAACATAATCTAGCAAAGGGCAAGAGCATGCCGTTTGAGTTAATCAAAACCACATAGCATGTGTTCGCAAAAAATGCGTACCATGTTTTGATCCTTGCATTGTGGATTTATCCCTCTCTAGTCCTTTTCTCCAAACAACCTTAGGCTTCAACTCTTTCACTATTACATCCCCATTTGTACTTGTGTCATAGCTGGTCCCTTATCCCATAATTTCAGACAGATTGCAACAATGATGACCACCAAGGAGACTCGATTTCCCTCTTATTTCCTTAAGAACCAAGACTTCTACTCATAAGAAGCCTCCCAAATCAGGATTAAACTAACCCACAAAAAATGAATAACACAAAACAAATTATTCCCCTTATTTTATTCTATCATAACCCTCTATACAACCAAATGCCAATTTATATTTCACAAAAGATTACTTTATTACCTTGAATAACTGAACTGGTACAGGGTTCACCAAGAAAACAAAAGGAAAAAAGGAGAAAGGCAAACCAAAGATATAGCACCATGTATGTGTTCAAGCACATCGACAAAATAGATCATATTCAAGCACAACATGTACTCACCAGGTATTATAGACTGCTTTACTTATCGACCAATAAGAACTAGGTACAGTGTGAGAAGTGCTTATCACTTCCGAGTGCCGGCAAGTGGATATCGAATCACCACAACTAACTTTGAAGCAGTATGGATATGATCTTCTTGGAATATTTTCGGACATGTATCTGCTTCATTCACAAAATAAAGGCAAACCTTGCCATAGCTTAATTTGAATAGCATGGTGCATGTGATTCAACGGATGATTCAATGTATTGATACTTGACTGAAAATAAACTCATGATGCTAACCCCTGTGTTGCTTCTGTTTGTTGTAGTGCTTTAAAGAACTATGCATGCATTCAACAAATTAGCATTGAAGCCTGACTATGCACATACATATATATATTGGATTCAAATTTTCTCCGGGATATCGCTTAAGCAGTGTAACTTTGGATGACCTGACTCTTGAGCAAGAAAAAACCTATAGGATATGGATACCGACTTTGTGATTGCTCCAATTCTTAGTTGACGAACAAAGAGAACTTGTAAAAATGGTTGAGCAATGCTCACTCTGGTTGACATACACTTTTTGCAAGTTCTACATCACCGCATGCTTTGAGATCTATTGCCCCTGAATGTCGCATAACAACTAAAGTTTTTGTCACATGCAACATGTATACAACACCTTTAGCTATCACAAAAACTCTAGGATGTTGTGACAAAGTTCGTCTCATGTTTGGAAACTTCACAACAAATAGCAAGCAAACAACCAGAATACATAGAATTCTGTTTGGTACCGACATAGGTATGATTACTCGGATGCTTATGATTCGTTACCCTATACTGGGTAAAAGGCTTACGGCCCATAAAGGTTTCAGATGATAGCCCAAGGAAGCAACTGACAAAGACTTTAAATGTATTAGGAAAGAGTTTATGAACAGACATTTTGTTGGTATTGTGATTACGCATGTATGAAACCTATCCGCATACAGCTTTGAGACCTGGACTATTATATATAGGACGGGAGAAGCCCTCAGTAGAGGACAACTTGTAAAATAGTGCGATTACTCAATATTCAGGCGACTTTGACTCCATTGTTTTCCTGACATCCGATGAAATTCATGTATAAAGATTAAATGATCATGTATAAAGAGCAAAGTTTATATATAGTAATACCTGCACACTTGAACAACCCGCATAATTCATGTATAAAGAGCAAATGATCACCGGGATGGACAGTTCCATCCCCAACATAGTAGTTATCCATAACACGATCAATAATTCTTGTAGGTACTTTAAAAGCATCACTCTCAGCAGTTGGTGGTTCATGTACTACCTTAGCATTGGTAGTAGCATTACGAAATAAGAAACTTAGAGAATTTTCCATAATGAAAATAAAGTAACCAAAAGAAATAAACAATAATCATAGTAGAAGTTTCCTTTACCGGTTCCACTCTCCAATAGCGCTTCACTCCCCGGTAACGGCGCCAAAAAATAGTCTTAATGACCCACAAGTATAGGGGGTGTATCACAGTATTTTCGATAAGTAAGAGTGTCGAACCCAATGAGGAGCAGAAGGTGCTGGCTAGTGGTATGGATCAGGAATTCTCTGCAAATACTTACCAAACGGATTTTTAGGGGTTTTTGATAATGCAAGTAAATAAAGTACGAGTAAATAAAAGACAATAAGAATAAATGTAGCAAGTGGCCCAATCCTTTATGTAGCAAAGGACAAGCCGGTTGTATTACTTAATGTCGTCGGATTTATGACAAGTACGCCATTAGGGGGTCCTCGAGGCGCGCGGAAGAGAGGGGTGTGAGACGTACGGTGTTCCGAGACGGTGTTACCCAGGTTCGAATCCGCCGGCTTTGGATGGACCCTACTCCTGCTAGTAATCCAGTAGTACGGCAGAGCCGGAATATGGGTTACAAGGGTTCATCTGTGCGAGTTGAGATTGTGATTTTCAAGGGGTGCCCTAAAGGCTCTCCCTAGGACGGCTTATATAGATATCTGACCTAGGGTTTAGAAGAGAGATCTATCTGGCTACGACTAAGAGTCGGTTACAGAGTACATATTGAACTACAAGTAACACTACAGGCCTATGTCGGTAAGTCTTCTGGGCCTTCCCGTAGACGGATCGGACTCTGTCTCTTCTCCCTGACTGGGCCCCCGTGAAGCAAAGCTCTAACCTGAAATGGGCCACCCTGGTCAGTAGGGAACTATGAGGATACCCGGAAAGTATATCCCCAACAGCAGCCCCCCGAAGTCTCCAAGATCCAAAGTCGGATTCATCATCGTCTAGCTTGATCTTCGGCTTGCAGAATCTTGAAGGGTTCCTGAAACTTCAAAACAAAAGATACGATACGGGTATCAAAAGTAAGTCAGACCTATCAATACATTATTCGGATTTCCAGCTTGATTTTCAAACTAAGCCGGATCTTGGTCGCTGACGTCATCTGACACTGGTCACGGTCAAGTCACGTCACTGACAAACATCATGTCAGCACGACCGTTGGTGGGTCCGTCGTTCGCGAAACCGAGGCGCCATTTCAATGCGTACGTGGAGATCGAGGTGACGTAATCATCGCATGGGAACTTCCTAGTTCGTTCCATGATGCGTCGCGTATTTATTGTGCCATTTGCATGAATCTTGGCACGGTTTGGTGGTTATAAGGGGTGAGGATTCCCTTTTCCTCATCTTCTTCACATATTCCCCGTGCCGTTTCCTTCTCCTCCACTTCTCCCGCGCGCACAAAGCTCCCTTGCCTCCAGATTCCCAGCGCCGCCCACCCAAGGTCACCGGCGCACTGGAAGAATGGCCTCATCCTCATCATCCGGCTTGGCTGCGGCAGCAGCGGCGACGATGGCAGCGGTAGCAGCAGAGAAATAAAGTAACCATGGGATCAGGATCCCGTGCGTCCTTGACGACGCCAAGCTCTCCGGCATGGAGAACGAAGGACTCCTTCGTGCCGGCACCTGGCGGAGTGGTTTCGGTGAAACCATCCCCAACCCACGCGCCGACGAGCGGGTGCACTTGGCACCCACCTCGACAGAGGTTTGTCTTTCCCTCCCTTGGAATTATTTTCCGAGGTGATAGATCATTATGGTGTTCAGCTTCACCATCTTCCCCCAAACTCCCTTTTAGAGAGAGCGCCTATGCGTCCTTGTGTGAGGGGTATCTCGGCATTAGGCCGGGTCTCATTCTCTTCCAGTTTTATTTCCATGTCTGGAGAAACTCTATCACCGCCGGTAATCCTTTCATTACCGGCACAATTAGTCTTTCAGTTAGACGCGAGCGCGTCTATCCTAGGATTTTAGCTAGTGAGTCAGTCAAAGAGTGGCCGGCTACCTTCTTTTATCATAAGGATATTCCCGCTCCCGGCAAAGCCATTGCTTTGCCGGCTTTCTTCGATGGAGCCGCCACGCCCCAAGCGTCTTGGGAGGAGGCCGCTCTGGCTCTCAGTGACGATCTGATTCTCGCCAAGAGACGGATCGAGTATCTGATGAAGCACAAGGGCCTGAGAGGGTCCGACTTGGTCCAATCTTGGGTCGCACGCCGGATCTAGCCTCTCCAGCACCACGGCGATGGAATGATGCATTCCATCACGGCGTCGAAAAATGACTCCCTCTGCATCAGTCGCAAGGCTTTAAAGCCACATGATTACATAAGCCAGATTAAATGGCTGATTAAGGAGCGGATCAAGAGAAAGATCCCAGATTTGTCCCTAGACATGCATACAACGGAAGACCCTGTAGTGCCGGTAAGCTTCAGCAATAAACCCTTTTTATATGTTTCACCTTTAATTTGTTTCGCAACACTAAGATATTATCTTCTTTTCAGCTTGCCGACCTCCCCGAGTCGGAATTTTCTCCCATCGAGGGATATCCTCCCGAGTTTTCTCAGGAGGAGGAACTGGTCCCACTGCCGGACATTATGCCCAGGAAGCGCAAAGCTCCGACAGTGGCCATCGGCACAAAGGAAGTGCTAGTTGTGAAGAGGTAACTTTCCACACAACTTCCGCCTTTGTACTTTACTTCATCATTCCTTCTAGGATTTAATGTTCTTCATTCTATTACATTCTCAGAGCTAAGCAGCTCGTCAAGGGCAAGGGGAAGGGGAATATCTCGAAGCCCCTATGTCAGACGAAGCTAACCATGGCTTCTCCTGCCGTATCTCCTCCGACTCCTGCCCCTCAACCTTCTGCAGCTCCGGTGATTACTCCATCCCTGGTCGTCGCAGAAGATCTGGCTCCCTCAACAGGGCCAGTGACCCTTGAGTCGCAAAATGACGTCACCATGGGTGACTCAAGTTTTGATAAGGGTGAACCCTCTTCGGGTAATGATCCCTCGGCAGAGACCTTCGCCGAAAATCTCCTGAACAATCCGGGACTTGCCAAATTTGGCTTGTCTCAGAAATCTGCAGAGGAAATCCAGCTGCTGGCCTGGCAATGCCTGGAAAGCCAAAATCTCTCTGCCAAAGAAGAAGCACAAGAAGCGGAGGACATTAAGTACTCCGATCTTCTCGAACAAATCCACTTTTGCAACGAGGGAATAAAAGCTGGTGTGTTTCCACCACCTCCGGTTATTCCACTCACCCTCGCCGAGAAGGTTACCACTGAGGTGAACATGTGCTTGAGCAAGCTCACACATGAACATCATGAAAGTCGGAATTCCAACTCACACTTTTCTTTATTGTATTTTATATCATATCCTCTAGCCCTGAAGTATGAAGTTGGATAAACAATCCGGGTTTATGCTTCATTAGGATGCCAAAGAATGAACTAGTATAGCCCCCAAGGCTCATGCTGATATTAGCTACAATATTAGCCCGAGGCTTTAGTAGACCTCTGACTCTGGGTATTCTGACTTACAGAAAGTTAATTCATATAACCAGGAATTGTTGAAGAATGTCTGCAATAAGCGGAGAGAGATCAAAGCTCCCCGACTTAAAAATGCTGATATTAAAGTTTCCAAGGATGACGCCGAAGGTAAACATTCCGAGACTCAAACCTTGTCTTGCGTTTTCATAGTCGAATATATTTGCTGAACTATTGTTCTTTTTGACTTACAACACTAATAAAGCAGTCCTGTGCTATGATCGAAGAGGCCGAGAATCTGAAGACCCTGGTGGTGAAAAATAAGGATCTCCGCCGAGAGCTAAACCAGCTTAAGGCGAATCATGAGAAGAGCATTGCTCAAGTTCTCGAATCCTCCTCCATGGCCACCGTGGAGCGTGCTCGCAAGATTACACTCCACCAGCAGAAAATCTCGGATCTCAATGACGAGCTTTGTGGAGAGAAGGACCTTTCTGAGGCGCTCCGGGCTGAACTCCAGAGTCTTCGTGAAGAGAAAACCAAAGTTGATGACGTCACCTTTGGTATGTTTTCCATCTTTCTGACTTGTTTACATTATCCGACTCTTTCGATGTCGAATTTACTTAACCATTTTGTGTTATATGCATAGGTCCTCTGAACTTGACGGACTCCACCTCTGCCGAGGCTCGCACCCACCGGCTTACCCAAGTCGGTGATTTACTTCATGACTTCCGCCAATTCATCGAGGACATTGACGAAGCTCTCAGGGTTCCGGACATGCATAGCATGTCCGACTTTTAGGTGCGGGACAAGGCGAAGGAGATGCCGCAGCTTGTCCAGGACTGGAACATGTCCTAGGCACGATCTGCAGCACATAACGCTCTCACAATGGTCATGAGCCACCATGGAAGCATGGAAATCTGGCAAGTGACCAGAGGGTACTCTACTGTGGACGAAGACGACCATGAGCAAGATATCAAAGCCATCATGGACTCCTGCGCCGGATATGGGTGCCGCGTAGCTGACTTGACCGGCTACGACACTCCTTTCTTCAACCGGGTGGACACGCTGCCCACGCCTCCGGAAGAAGCAACCGAAGTTTCTGATGATGGACAAACCATATCGGATTTGGACATCTCGGATCATTATCAAGCCGAGGCCGATGCATCCAGCGAGCCGACAGTTCCTACCTCTTCTCTTGCATCATAAATTATCAGAGACAAATGTGTTATTCTAAAAACATTATGCGTCTGTAAATATGTAGTATTATAACTTTTGCTAGTACTAAGTTTAATCTATTCAGCACTTTTGGCTTTGATTTTTTGTGTGCCTGAAATGTTTACATAAGAACGTATACTTTTCTGTCTACACTTATCGTTTATCTGGCTTTCCTCCTCGTCCCTTTCGTGAGCCGGCTAAACTTTCAGCTCGGAAACTTTGCCGAGCAACGGAGCTCAATTGCTAAACCAGTTTAAACTCGGAAACAAAGCCGGCTTCCAGTACCAACAATTCACTACTCGGAAAATACCCGCATCCAGCAATCAGACAAATAACCAAAGTATAGACTAGAAACTTTAGAATTATACCCGAAGGTAGCATATTTTAGAATCAGAAATCTAAACCAGAACAAACATGAGCATAAAGTACTTTCAAGTATTCTGGGATTTTCGACTGTGACATGATCATTCGGAAATAGGATGGTAAAAACTTCTCAGAAAAAACTTTGAGGCAACCAAAACTTTTATTTCTCTCAGAACATGTACATATATATGATTACAAAGAAGGATAAACTAAGAATAAAAGGGACGTAGCTGAGAAAAAGAAGGTTTGTCTAACTCATCTGGATTTGTACTTCCTCCAGCTCTCTTTCTCTTCTTAGTAGCAGGTCTTTTCTTTGACTGGCCTCATATCAGTTAGGTAGTATGAACCATTGTGCAATACTCGACTAACTAAAAATGGCCCTTCCCATACTGGGGAAAGTTTGGGCTTTCTTTGTTGCACAAGCCAGAGAACCAAATCACCCTTATTGAAAGATCTATTTCTGACCCTCTGGCTATGATACTTGCATAATTTCTGTTGATAGGATGTTGATCTCATTTCAGCAACAACGCGAACTTCTTTGACTAAGTCGAGATCATTTTTTCGAGAAGTATCGACATCCTCTTCGATATATGTGGCCACTCTAGGAGAAGTGTGAATAAAATCACTAGGAAGAACTGCTTCTGCGTTATAGACCAAGAAGAAAGGTGTGTATCCAATTGAGCTGTTCGGAGTTGTTCGTAAACTCCATATTACAAAAGGTAATTCCTCTGCCCAAGCCCCCGCAGCACGTCGGAGTGGTGCTTCAAGTTTCGGTTTTAGGCCTTGTAGGATTAAACCATTTGCTTTTTCAACTTGTCCATTAGCCTGCGGATGTGCGACTGATGCAATGTCAAGCCGCATATTTTGTTCATTTCATAATTCGGCAAGTTCTCCCATAGAGAAATTACTCCCGTTGTCCGTGATAATACTATGCGGATAACCATACCGGATTATAACATCCTCGACAAATCTTTTGGCTGTTGCTCCATCACAACTAGTGATGGGTTTAGCCTCAATCCATTTTGTGAATTTATCCACCATCACTAAGAGGTGAGTAAATCCACTTGGAGCCCATTTAAATGGTCCTACCATATCAAGCCCCCAGACCGCGAAAGGCCATGTTATAGGTATTGTTCGTAGCTGATCAGCTAGAACGTGAGCTTGCTTGGCGTGCTTTTGGCAGCCCTTGCACGTCTTGACCAGCCGTTCGGCATCTGCCTTACCTGTAAGCCAAAAAACTGTGTCTGAAAGCTTTTGCCACTAAAGATTTGGCTGTAGCATGGTGACCACACTCGCCTTCGTGGATTTCTCTTAGGATTAATACTCCTTCTGGAGATACACAGCGCTGAAAGACCCCAGATAAACTCCACTTATAGAGCTCACCACTAACTATTGTATAGGATTTTGCTCGTCGGACAATCTGCCGGCTCAGAACTTCGTCTTCGGGTAATTTTCCATCTACCAAATAGCTAAGGTAGGGTTGCATCCAGCTGGGAATTACAGCAAGAACTGCTACTAGAGGTGAGTCAGATTTTGTCGGATATTCCTCATCCACTCCCTTTATTGAGGGAACTTTGAGCTGCTCTAAAAAACCGCCATCCGGGACCTCTTTCTATGCAGAGCCTATCCGAGATAATGCATCTGCTTCCTCATTTTCTGCTCGAGGGATGTGTTGAACTTCAAACCCTTCGAACAATTTAGATAGATCATCCACAACAACTTTATATGCTGCCATGTGTTTATTTGCGTTATAGATATCCAACACTTGTTGAGCAACACGATCCGAATCTCCGTAACACATCAAACGTCGGATGCCGATATCCTTAGTAATCCGGATTCCATGCAGCAGTGCTTCATTCTCGGCAATATTATTTGTCGCTGTGAAGTGGATCTGCAACACGTATAGAAGTTTGTCTCCTTGGGGTGATTTGAGTACCACGCCAGCCCCCGAGCCCCCGCGAGCCTTAGACCCATCAAAATATAGGGTCCAATATTCCGACTCGGGGAGGGTCATATTCTCCTTCGTCTCTGTCAAATCAGCAACAAAGTCGGCAAGGATTTGGGATTTGATTGTTGTCCGAGGTTTATACTGAATATCGAAAGCTGAGAGCTCTATACCCCATTTGGTGACGCATCCTGTGGCGTCACTGTTATTAATTATATCTCTCATGGGAGCTGTGCTCACCACGGTAACTGGATGCTCCTGAAAATAATGTTGTAGCTTACAAGATGCTAAAAACACACCATAAGCTAGCTTTTGATAGTGCGGATACCGCTGTTTCGATTCTGTCAAGACTTCACTGACAAAGTAAGTTGGACGCTGCACCAAGTGTTCCTGATTTTCCTCCGGTCTCTCCACTACCATCGGTCTTGTAGTGCAACTTCAACTTCATCGGTCCACACAAAATCCTTGGTCTTTTTCAGGAGTTTGTATAATGGTGCGGCTCTTTCACCGAGCCAACTTACAAACCGACTGACTGCAGTGATGCAACCAGTTAGTCTTTGTACGTCCATCATGCGAGTTGGCCTGGAAATATTGAGTATAGCCTTGATTTTGTCTCGGTTCACCTCTATGCCTCTTTGAGACATGATGAAACCTAACAATTTTCCGGCTGGGATTCCAAAGAAGCATTTCTTCGGATTAAGCATTATGTTGTATTTTCGTAGATTGGTGAACAATTCCTCCAAGTCGGAAATCAATGTTTCCTTCTTTTTGGACATCACCGCAATATCATCCACACATGCATGCGCATTGCGTCCGATTTGATCATGGAGGCAACGCTTCATTGTGCGATGGTACGTAGCTCCTGCGTTCTTCAGCCCGAAGGGCATCGTAACAAAACAAAAGGTTCCGAAGGAGGTTATGAATGAAGTTTTGACTTTGTCAGATTCCTTCATCCGGATTTGGTGATAACCGGAATATGCGTCGAGAAAACAGAGGAGTTCCGAGCCTACCGTAGAATAGATAACTTGATCAATCCTAGGCAGAGCGAATGGATCTTTGGGACAAGCCTTGTTCAAGGCAGTATAATCAACACACATCCTTAAATCAGTGGTGTCCTTTTAGGGACCATTACAGGATTGCCCAACCACTCAATGTGGATGACCTCTTCTATGAATCCGGCTAACTCGAGCCGTGCTAGTTCCTTAGCTATTGCCTTACGCTTTTCATCGCTGAAACATCGTAAGTACTGTTTGACGGGTTTAGCGTTCAGGTTTACATTTAAAGAGTTCTCGGCAAGTTCCCTAGGTACTCCGGTCATGTCAGATGGCTGCCATGCGAAGATATCTTGATTTGCTTTGAGGAACTTAACGAGCGTGCTTTCTTCTACGCTATCTAGGCCTACGCCTATCTGGGTCACCTTGGAGGGGTCATCATACTTCAATGGCGTCTTCTTCGTCTCTTCTGATGCCTTGAACTCCGGATTCAGCTTTGTCACCTCCTTCTTTGTTGCGGGCATCGCGGGTGGATCTATGCTCTTCTTTATCTCCTGGTACTCCTGGGCGTGCAACAAGACTTCAGCAAAGGTGACATTTCCATCCTCGCACTCTCGTTCTTTCTTCGGGTCTCCCCTGATGGTTATCACGGCATTGGGACTTTCATCATATTGTAAATGTAACACAGACGAGCCA
Source organism: Avena insularis (assembly GCA_023614405.1). Taxonomy (NCBI): domain Eukaryota; kingdom Viridiplantae; phylum Streptophyta; class Magnoliopsida; order Poales; family Poaceae; genus Avena; species Avena insularis. The sequence continues at coordinate 252,858,196 of CM042696.1, forward strand.
TAAAATCCCAATAAGCCGGACGTCCGAATTTAGCATGGTGCGCGCTCTTAAACAGGACCACTTCGAAAGAAAGTCCCTCCGTCTGATAGTTCTCTGGAGTTCCAAAGGTAACATCCAAAGTGATTTCTCCCAAGGAATTTGCTTGTCTTCCTGGGACAACCCCGTGAAAGATCACAGAGCTGTGGTTCAGTTGAGTCTCCAAGATCTTCATCCAGCGTAGCGTTTTGACATACAGAATATTAATACTGCTGCCACCGTCCATGAGAGTCTTGGAGAAACCATAACCATCAATAAGTGGATTGACGATTAAGGCGTATTTTCCTTGCTTGTGCATCTTAGGCTGATGATCAGCGCGGTCAAATGTGATTGACACTTCCGACCAGTCCAAGAATTGGGGGACAGCCAGAACTATTGCATTGACCTTTGCTGGTTGAGATCCGAGGAAGGTGACATAAGTGTCTTTCTTGGTTGGAAATTTTTTCTTCCCTTCCGGCTTGGGATTTGAAGCGTCAGCTTCCTCCATGTCAGAATCTTCCTTGGTCTCTTTATCTTTTTCGGGATTCTTCTTTCCCTTCTTCTGCTTAGCTTTGTAGCCAGCGGTCTCATCTCTTTTAATGTCGTCATTGAAACGACACTCGGTGTTTGTGTGGGATGATCCCCCATTAGCGTCTAAGTGATGCACACATGGGTTATTGGCAATGTCGGCCCAAGAGTAGGTTTTTCCGGGCTACTGGTATCCTCTACCTTGTACTCTTGACGTCCCACGACCGCGTCCGTGGCCACCGCCACGTCCTCCTCGTCCTCCAGACCCGAAAGTAGCAGTGACCACTGCCGTTTCCGCGTTGGGTTTTTCTTCTGAGGTATTCTTGTGCTTCTGATCTTGTTGCTTTGGTTGTTTTGCCGACTGTGGAACAGCCAGGGCGTTGAGCAATCTCTCTGCATCGTCGTCAGCATCTGAATATTTGCTCGCTGTTTCTATCATTTCTCCCAAATCAGTGACTTTGTCACACTTAAGGCGATGACGTAGTAAACCAATTGGGAGACCTGCAATGAAAGCTTGAATCATAGTTTGGTCATTTACTCCTTCACAGGAGTTCTTGGTGTCGATCCATCGTCCGAGATAATCCTAGCAAGTTTCTCTGACTTTCTAGGTGCAACGCTGTAGGTCTTCGACCGTACAGGGCCTCCGGTATGTGCCTTCGAAATTCCGAAAGAACGCACTTTGCATGTCATACCAGTTATGGATGGTGTTCTCCTGAAGTTCATTGAGCCATGACCGTGCCGTCTTCCGCAACATAAGTGGGAGATACCGGGTTGCGACCAGGCTATTTCTGCCTTTGGCGATGCAGCAAGCTTGGAAAAAATCCTGTATCCATTTATCTGGCCGAGCTATGCCGTCGTAGGCTTGGATATGTCTTGAGATAGCAAATCCCTCCGGGAATATTGTAGCTCTTATGCGTGGTCCGAAGCACTTTGGGCCCACGTATATGTCATCATTTTCGTAGCACCGCCCCTCTATGTTGGAGTTGATCTTGTGCCTTGCGTCATTTGGGGATAGAGATTGTCCTGAGTGACGGCTATGGCTGCGGTGCCTTGGGCGGACTTGACCGCCACCTCCTCCACCACGACGCCCTCCTTGGCCTCCTTGGGAGCCGTTGTGATGGCTACTTGGTGGAGAGGGTGGAGCAGTTGGGTTATTTCCGACTGAACGCCAGCCTCCGTCTGGACCGTCATTATTCTGGTTCCGGGGAGTATCTTCATTGTGACGAGCCCCCTGCCAGTTTGACTCGGCACGATGTCCGTCGTTCCTTCGCCCGTCATCTGGATGGCTTACATGTCTAGGAGGTGACATTCTTTGTCGTTCCTCTTGCCGACGTTTCTATTTATCTTTTCCCTACGATCTTTTGAATTTCGCCGGGGCGGATTCCTCGGATTCAGTGCAGCGATTGCCTCTTGCTCCACAACTGGGTTAACATTACGCTAGTCACGCGCAGCTTTCTAGTGTTTTCCTGAAGATCCGGTTCTTGAGTAGTTGTCTTCTCGATGGTCGGAACGATGTTGCTGTTCCAGAACACGTTGGGGCTTATGTCGTTCCATGCCGGATCTGTGCGACATTGGTCAAAATCGGAGACCAGTTTTTGACTTCCGGACAGGGCGACCTTTTGCTGCTCTAGTCCTTTGTTGAGCAATTTGATTCCCAACTGGATCTGCTCCGGGCCTGGATTAGCCGATAGGATTTCCCGAGCCGCAACGGTGTTGTGTACTGGCACTGGATACAACCAATCCCCATTGCTGTCGCGTCGAGGCATCCCAATTTCTCCTCCAAAAAGAAATTTGTGAATCTGCAGGAATTGGTCGTCATGAGTATGACGTTTCCTGGTCTTCTGATGTTGCCCGGAGTTGTACTTCTCCGCAGTTGCCATGCATTTCTTTTCCTCCTCAATGTTTTTGGCTTCATCGAGGAGTACTTGGCGACGCGCTTCTAGGGCCTGGGCCCTCTCGTCCAGTTCTTCAGCAGTAAGTTCTGCAGCTGTAGGAATAGGTGTGGTTAATGCAACATCGATGAGTTTACGTGCACCTTCAGTGATCACGTGTCCGTCCACCGACTCTTCTTTGGGCTCGTTTGGGATAAGTGCTCCATCCGAGTCCTCTTCGTATTCCTGGGCAATCACCTCCTCTGCCGGAGGGTCTTTCGCTGGGGATTTGTTCTTCTTGTTCTTCTTCTTTGCCTTCTTGGCAGCGCCGGTAGCAAAGATGGCTTTGGGTCCGTTTCCCGGAGTCAAGCTCTGATCGATACTTTTGGACATCTGGACCTCGGGATTATCTCCGATATCCATGTCATCCTACGGTTTAGGAGAGTTTTCCCCGGATCCTTCATCCATGGCTTCTTATTCCTTCGCAGCTTTGGAGTTATACTCCTCTTCATATTCCGCGGAGAACTTTCAGAAATCTGCTGACGTCATCGACTCATCCGAGGAGGCGGGTATGTCGATGTTTGTTCCGATCGCCTCTAGCACAGAGTTGGTGTTGTCTCCAGCATCGGCAGAGCCGGATCTGGATCCCACGTATCCGACGAAGTGTGATGCGCCCCTCCTGAGATAACTACGGTCTTCATAGTAGGCTTCTTCGAAACGCTTGGTGGTCTCGAGGATTTCATCTACGCCTGAGTTTTGCATCATCATGCGTCTTAGCATGTATCTCAGGAAAGGTCTGTCTGTCCTGGCGTTAACAGAGCTGAAACCAGTGTTGTTGCTATGTTCCTCCTGGATTTCGACTTCAGCGGGTGGGTCGATCTGGGATTCGGCCTCTCTAGGGAGACCCACTCCAGATTCAACTTGGACCGCCAGGACTGCTTCAGGCTCGGATTTGTCCACTATCTCCACGATTGGTGCGGGCTGGGTGGGATTAGTTTTGTCTGAGATCCAGAACTCTGCTGCCTCTGCAGACAAAGGGGACCCAAAAGTTTCTTCTTCCTCTATCATCACCGCTGGGGTGGGTGGGGCAGGTTCAGCGAAACCGATGTAAACATCGATCTCACCAAACGACATGACGGTGTAGGTAGTCACAACCTCCCTAGACGGAATCCAGGTCTCACCGAGAATGATGAGAGGGACATCAGTGGCGTAGAGGATGCGACCAATGGCGATAGTCTCGCCAATTCCGATTCTTGTAGATTTCGCTTGGAACGCAGATCCAAAGCTCACTTGCCCCATGGTGGGTGCCAACTATCGTCGGATTGATGACAAGTACGCCATTAGGGGGTCCTCGAGGCGTGCGGAAGAGAGGGTTGTGAGACGTACGGTGTTCCGGGACGGTGAGTACACAAGTTTACCCAGGTTCGAATCTGCCGAGTTTCGACGGACCCTACTTCTGCTAGCAATCCAGTAGTACGGCAGAGCCGGAATATGGGTTACTAAGGGTTCGCCTGTGCAAGTTGAGACTGTGATTGTAAGGGGTGCCCTAAAGGCTCTCCCTAGGATGACTTATATAGATATCCGGCCTAGGGTTTCTGAGAGAGATCTGTCAGACTACTAAGAGTCGGTTACAGAGTACATCTTGAACTACAAGTAACACTACGGTCCTATGTCGATAAGTCTTCTAGGCCTTCCCATAGCCGGATCGGACTCCGTCTCTTCTCCCAGACTGGGCCGCCCGTGAAGCAAAGCTCTAACCCGAAGTGGGCCACCCTGGTCAGTGAGGAACTGTGAGGAAACCCGGAAAGTATATCCCCAACACTTAAGATGACCAAACGTTCTCGAGGACACATGGGAATATCGTCAAGTGCTTTCGCTTCATATAGTTGATTAATCTTCTTTAGCTTGCTAAGTGTTGTGTGGGTGAACCTGTGCTAATGTATCGACCTTCCTAGGACTAATACATACTTGTGATTATACCCCTTGCAAACATCCATAAGTACAAGAAAGTAATTAAGGTAGAAACCTAACCACAACTTTAAACTCTAAGACCCTTATGTCCCTTGTGCAATGGTTTCCTAACGGGGGTTCAGGTTTCTGTCACTCCGGCAACCCCTACAATTTGTAGCCAAATACACAATGCATTCCCCTAGGCCCATATAGGTGAAGTGTCATGTAGTCGATGTTCACATGACACCACTAGAAGAAGTACACCACAACTTAATTAACAAACCATTGAATCTTTCTCAACACAATTCCACTACTAACAACATGACTTCTCCCATGTCCTCAAGAATAAAACGAACTACTCACAAGACATCATATGGATCATGATCAGAGATGGAATAATGATGTATAACAATCTGAACATAAACAATAATTCAATGCTTCCACTCAATAGCATCAACTACAAGGAGTAATCAACACCGGGAAGTTTCCCCTAAGAACTATGCAAGATTCAACCCAATTGTTACAGCGAGATGAAGATGGTGATGAGGGTGCTGATGGTGATGATGGTGATGGTGATGATGATCCCGATGAAGTCCAGCTTGATGGTGGTGTTGATGGCAACGATCTCCCCTCTCCGGGAAGGAATTCCCCTGGCAGAAATTTGTCTGCCAGAGAGATCTTTCTCTCTCGATGTTTTCCGCCCCGTAGAGGCGGTGAAATCTTTCTGTGGTCGCCCTCCCGGTATTAGGGTTCCGTGGAGATAATATACGCCAGAGGATAGAGCTGGAGGTAGACCATAGCGGCCACACCACCTGGTGGCACAGCCCAGGGTGGCCCGCACCAGGGGGTGGTGTGGGCCCCCTGTGGCCCATCTCCACTTTTCCTTCTGGCTATCTTCGTCTTCTGGAAAAATAGGATTTTCCATGTATTTTCCCGGATTTTCCGATCTTCGCGAATTTTGCCTCCAAACATCACCTTTTCCATCAGAATCCTGACTGCAGCGGTCCATGCTCCAAAAGTCATCAACCATGCAAAAATAGATGAAATGACATAAGTATCATCTCTTAATATGAAATATATCAATAAATAATAGTAAATTATGATATAGAATAGTGATGCAAAATGGACGTATCATAGCATGACAACGACAGAAAGGTAGCTACCGCTCTACACGGAAGCGATAATAACTAATTACGACTATATTACAGTAGGAAAGATAATCACACCCAAAATTGGATCTGGTAACATTGTGGTTGGTGATGCATATCACATTCACCAAATAACCAAATATTTTACTAGCAAGTACATGATCATATATTCATAGTACTAATAAAGGTTTTTCAATTTACTGGGGCAATATTGCAATCTATATATCCGATCATGAACTAGTCCCTCCGTTCCATAATATACAAGCCTTTTTTATAAGCTATTTTAGCTCTGTAAATAGGCTTATATTGTGAAAATAGATGGAGTACTAACTAGGGTCTTCCACGTGACGGCTCATTGATGGAGATCGACGATAGTTTCATGCTTCAGCTTTGCCAGCTCGACTTGGAGTTTGTCCTTCTGGTCCTCGAGGTCCTGAATCTATTCGAAGATTATGCCCAGCATCTCCATCATGCCAATGTTCTGCCACTTCAGCTCGTCATGCTCAATCAAGTATTCCATCACGAGATTCCTAAGGAGGCTAAGCCCGACCTTGTCAGCGGCGAGTTTGGAGTAAAGTCTAGTGCACTCCTTGACAATGGCGCTTCTGTCCGCTGTCTTGACGCAGAAATCGGCCATCACCTTTTCCCCATAAACTCGACACCGAAGCCAATATTCTGTTAGATGAACAGGGAGCATAACTTCAGAAGTGTACCTAGAGAACTATCAAGGAAGAGAGACATGGAATCACAATCCGAATTATTTCTTACCTTGCGGCTGTACCGATCGGCCTCCATCGGCGATGCTGAAGATGATTCTGCAGGCAGCAGTGCCACGGGAATGCGAAGTCTTGCCCGACCTAAAACAACATTGAGAAAAAATGTACTAATAGGGAAATGAGCGAATCAAGAAATGGTCAAATACATGGAAAGTTGACCAAGCACGCAGATTTACCTGAAGGTATCAGTCTCCATCAGTGACAATGAAGATGATTCTGCAGGCTAGAGTGCTGAGGGAATTTGATGACCACCTGACCTAAAAACACCATTGAGGAAGCATGTGCTTTTTTAGGTAAATGAGCAAATCAAGAAACAGTCAAAGACATGGAAAGTTGTGTAAGAACGGAGATTTACCTGAAGGTATCTGTCTCTGGTTGTGGCGGCTTTGATGAACCTTGTGTTGAAGACCTCTCACGTGCAGCCGAGGGATTCGACTGGGACCCATTGATCGTTGCATCGCTTGGTACCGGTAGCAACATAATGGCAGAACGGCAAGCTGACTTCTTCTCTTCCGCCATCTTCGCCGTCACGGCACGAGACCTTCTATGGCAGGACTTGTTCCCGGTCATGTGGGTGAAATAGCACAGCAAAAAGGAATGAAAATGGGCAAAGCAATCTGGCAGAGAAGTGCTACAATCACGAAGAGGAGGAGGAAGAAGGTCGAGTCCGTGAGAGGTGGCCTCCTGGTCTCCACGCGAGTAAAAAACCATTTCCATTCAGATATAGTACTTGATGCAGAAATTGAATAGACAGCCCAGTTGTCACCCCAGCATGGTTTGGACATCCACTATAAAGTTGAACGTGCCTTGCACGGGACTATAAAATTACAACTATAATAGGTGAATCTCAAAAAATAATTTTAATTTCGAGCCACATCCATAAAGTACCAGGTGTATATTTGGTTCTTCTACTCTTTACTGTATCATGTAGAAATCAACCTAGATACTCCTACCTAATACTCCACGTGCTCTAGAGAAATGACGAAAAAGATTCTAGAATTATTGAAAAATGTGTTTTGAGATTTGTGCATAGCGTTCATTGTGTTGAATACTAACAATAGAATCTTGTAGATGTTGCTCCCTTGTTCACAAATATAAGACATTTTACCTTTGTGAAACGAATGTATCTAGATGTCGGCCTATAGACTAAAAGACATCTAGATACATTTGTTTCACAAACCTAAAATGTCTTATGTTTCTAGACGGAGGGAGTAGAATGGATAGAAGATCCAACGATTAATTAGCAATGTTGGGATTCACGAGTCTAGATCCAATGGTCAAAGTTCAAAGTTATTTGTATCGTACACTATATAGTGTTATCTTATTTTCTTCTACTACTATAATAGAGCAGTTCTGAATTGGATCCATAGCACAATTCCTGAGCATTGAGATGTTAGATCCAATGGTTCAGAGCAGCTAGATTCGTGTTGAATAGCTAGTACATACCTAGAGCAAACTCCACCATGTTCTAGAACCATCATGTCAACACCCCACCCCCCTAAATTTCATAGCAGAGTAGGATATATTCTAAATATGTGTAGATAGTTATTATTAATAGCACCAATCCTGACCATTGGGCTGTTAGATCCAATTGTTCAGAGCAGCTGGATTCATGTTGAACAGTACCCATAGAGCATACTCCACCATGTAACCGCCCCCTAAAAAATCATAGCACAATAGGCTGTATTCTCAGTATGTGTAGATAGTTATTATTAGTAGAATTAATGTCTGCCTTTTTATCTAACACGACTATTGGTTAATAATAACAACTTAATGTTAGGTAAATCACATTTTATATAATATATACGTGTGCGGCTCATGCCTTTTACTAGTAGACTTAATGTATGCCTTTTTCTCTAATAAGACTATTGTTTAATAATAACAACTTGATGTTTGCTAAATCAAATTTCATACAGTATATACGTGTGTGGCTCATGCCTTTTACTAGTAGACTTAATGTATGCCCTTTTTCTCTAACAAGACTATTGGTTAATAATAACAACTTAATGTTTTCTAAATCACATTTCATACAATATATACGTGTGTCACATGTGCCTTTTACTAGTCCATTCTAGCTAGCATCTAAATAGAAGATACACTATGGATATTACATTATTTTACCCACTATATTGTACGAATAACTTAGAATTTTGACCGTTGGATCAAGACTCGTGAATCCCAACATTGCCAACCGGTTGGATCTTCTTTTCCATTCTGGCATCTAGTAGATACTATTGATAGTCTTTCTTATCATATCTTACCACTATATTTTTTGCGAATAACTTCTAATATTGATCGGTTGGATCAAAACTCATGAATCCCAACAGTGCTAGCCGCTGGATCTACTATTCTATTGTAGCATCATTCTAGAAAATACTATTGTTTATCTTATCTTATCTTACCACTATACAGTGTATGAATAACTTTGACTATATTGATCGTTGGATCAAGACTCATGAATCCCAACATTGCTAGTCATTGGATCTTCTTTACCATTCTACTAGCTAGCCTCTCTACTAGAATATATTATGGATAGTATGTCTTTAGCACAATGAATGCAATGCACAAACCTCAAAAAACACTACTCCATCATTCTACTCCCTTCGATCCAAATTATTATGCTCAGATTTGTCTAGATTCGGATGTATCTAGCACTAAAACATGACTAGATACCACTGAATCTAGACAAATCTGAGAACAATAATTTGGATCAGAGGGAGTAGATAATCTTCTCAGGTGTATATTTCATTCTTGTACTTTGTATATCATGTAGAAGTCAATGATTATCAGCTATCTAAAACTTTAAAATTTTGGTAACATGGTCTAGAGAAACGAGGGATAAGATTCTAGAATGATGGAGAAGTGTGTTTTGAGTTTTGTGCATAGCATTCATTGTGATGAAGACTATCAATAGAATCTTCTAGATGCTAGAATGGAAAAGAAGATCCAACGGCTGGAAATGTTGGGATTCATGAGTCTTGATGCAACGGTCAATATTCAAAGTTGTTCGTACACTATATAGTGGCAAGATCATGTAGAAGTCAACGATTATTAGCTATCTACTAAAACATGAAATTTTTGGTAACACATGGTCTAGAGAAACAAGCTAGGGAGAAGACTCTAGAATGATGGAGAAGTGTGTTTTGAGTTTTGTGCATAGGATTCATTGTGATGAAGACTATCAGTAGAGTATTCTAAACCGTTCAAAAAAATAGAATCTTCTAGATGCTAGAATGGAAAAGAAGATCCAACGGCTAGAAATGTTGGGATTCGCGAGTCTTCATCTAACGGTCAATATTCAAAGTTATTCGTACACTATATAGTGGTAAGGTAAGATAAGAATAGAGCAATTTTGAATTGGATCCATAGCACCAATCCTGACCGTTGGGCTATTAGATCCAATGGTTCAGGGCTGCTGGATTCGTGTTGAATAGTACCTAGAGAAAACTACAACATGTTCTAGAACCATCATGTCACCACCCCCAAAGTTTCATAGCATAGTAGGTTGTATTCTCTATACTAGTATAATGGAGTAGTTTTGAATTGGATCCATAGCACCAATCCTGACTGTTGGGCTGTTAAATCCAATGGTTCAGAGCAGCTTGATTCGTATTAAATTGTACCGGCCTAGAGCAAACTCCACCATGTTCTAGAACCATCATGTCACCACCCCCAAAATTTCATAGCACAGTAGGCTGTGTTCTCATTATGTGAGATAGTTATTATTAATAGACTTAAAGTATGCATTTTTATCTAACAAAACTATTGGTTAGTAACAACTTAATGTTTGTTAAATCACATTTCATATAGACCGTTGGGCTGTTAGATCCAATGGTTCACAAAAGCTGGATTCATGTTGAAGAGTACCTATAGAGAAAACTCCAGCATGTTCTAGAACCATTATGTCACCACCCCCAAAATTTCATAGCATAGTAGGCTGTATTCTCAGTATGTGTAGATAGTTATTATTAATATACTTAATGTATGCACTTTTTCTCTAACAAGACTATTGTTTAATAACAACTTAATGTTTGTTAAATCACATTTCATACATTAGAGAAAAAATGCATAAATTAAGTCTATTAATAATAACTATATACACATATTGAGAATACAGCCTACTATGCTATGAAAGTTTGGGGGTGGTGACATGATGGTTCTAGAGAACATGGTGGAGTTTTCTCTAGGTACTATTCAACACGAATCCAACTGCTCTGAACCATTGGATCTAACAGCCCAACGGTCAGGATTGGTGCTATGGATCCAATCAGAACTGCTCCTTTATAGTAGTGGAGATCTAAAACATGAATTTTTTGGTAACATGGTCTAGGGAAACGAGGGAGAAGATTCTAGAATAATAATAAGTGTGTTTTGAGTTTTGTGCATAACATTCATTATTATGAAGACTATCCATAGAATCTTCTAGACCGTTCAAAAAATAGAATCTTCTAGATGCTAGAATGGAAAATAAGATCCAACGGTTGGAAATGTTGGGATTGGCGAGTCTTTATCCAGCGGTCAATATTCAAAGTTATTCGTACACTATATAGTGGTAATATTATCTCTATATCTACTACTATAATGGAGCAATTTCGAATTGGATCCGTAGCACCAATCCTGACCATTGGTAGATCCAATGGTTCAGAGCAGCTGGATTCATGACGAATAGTACCTAGAGCAAACTCCTCCATGTTGTAGAACCATCATGTCACCACCCCCAAAATTTCATAGCATAGTAGGTTGTATTATCAATATGTGTAGATAGTTATTATTAATAGACTTAATTTATGCATTTTTGGGGTGGTGACATGATGGTTCTCGAACATGGTGGAGTTTGCTATAGGTCTGTACTATTCAACACGAATCTAGTTGCTCTGAACCATTGGATCTAACAACCCAACAGTCATTATTGGTGCTATGGATCCAATTCAAAACGGCTCCACTATAGTAGTAGAGAGAATACAACCTACTGTGCTATCAAATTTTGGGGGTGGTGGCATGATGGTTCTAGAACATGCATGGTGGAGTTTGCTCTAGGTACTATTCAACATGAATCCAGCTTCTCTGAACCATTGGAACTAATAGCCCAACGACCAGGATTGCTGCTATGGATCCAATTCAAAACTGCTCCATTATAGTAGTAGAGATAGAGATATCTTATCCTACCACTATATAGTGTACGAATAACATTGAATATTGACTGTTGGATCAAGATTCGTGAATCCCACCATTTCCAGCCATTGGATAATCTTTTCCATTCTAGCATCTAGAAGATTCTATTGATAGTCTTCATCATAATGAATGCGATGCACAAACCTCAAAAGACACTTCTCCATCATACTAGAATCTTCTCCCTTGTAGCTAATAATCGTTGACTTCTACATGATATTATCTTATCTTATCTTACCACTATACAGTGTCCAAATAACTTTGAATGTTGACCATTGTATCAAGATTCGTGAATCCCAACATTTCTAGCCGTTGGATCTTCTTTTCCGTTCTAACATCTAGAAGATTCTATTGATAGTATTCGGCATAATGAATGCTATGCACAAACCTCAAAACACACTTCTCCATCATACTAGAATCTTCTCCCTTGATTCTCTAGACCATGTTATCAAAAAATTCATATGCTAGGTAGCTAATAATCTTTGACTTCTACATGACATACAAACTACAAGGACCAAATATACACCCATACTTTATAGATGTTGAACAACTTTATAATTTATTGTTCTTTACCAATTATAATTTTATATAGTGATGATATGTCGTACGTCTACTATCTGAGTCTCACATGCAAGGCATGTGCAACTTACTAGTAATAGGTAAAGCTAAAACAATATAAATTTGATCAACATCTATAAAGTATAGGTGAATATATTTGGTTCTTGTACTTTGTATATCATGTAGAAGTCAACTATTATTAGCTATCTAAAACATTAAAATTTTGGTAACATGGTCTATATAAACGAGGGAGAAGATTCTAGAATGATGGAGAAGTGTGTTTTGAGTTTTCTGCATAGCATTCATTGTGATGAAGACTATCTATAGAATCTTCTAGATGCTAGGATGGGAAAGAAGATAGTTATTATTAATAGACTTAATGTATGCATTTTTCTCTAACAAGACTTAAAGTATGATGGTTCTAGAACATGGTGGAGTCTACTCTAGGTACTATTCAACACGAATCCAGATGCTCTGAACCATTGGATCTTATTGCCCAACGGTCAGGATTGGTGCTATGTATCCAATTCAAAACATGCTAGATACTCTTGTCAAGAAAAAAGGAAAAAAAAACAGGCCACACACATAGCGCGACCGTACCAAGGCACATGTGTGCGGCGCCACACAGTGGGACGAGGGAGAGATCAGCTAGCCGGTGCACGCGAGGCGCTACATAGGAGGGGAGAGAGAGGATGGATGATGAGAGACAGCGAATGAGAGAGAAAACATAATACTACTACTAGTAATACTGTGCTACTAGTAGTAGGTACATGTACCTCATGTCAGAAACCCGTCAAACTAGCTTTACTCTGACATCACACTGCCTTCAACTCCTTTGCTACTCTGGCGCTGCCTTCCGTTAATAATGTCTTCTCGCTCTTCGTTTTTTCTTTCTATTTTTTCTTTGGTAGCTTTGGGGTTAATTTTCTGGTGCCCCTGGTTCAGTAGAAGTACAAACTAATCAAGTTTTGCACAATAGTCCTTTTTTCTGAAAATTAGGTCTGGGGAATTTAGATGCAAAATATTCATGCGCAAAATAATACTGGTCACTTGGAACTTTTTCTTTTTCTTTCTAACGAGGAATCTTCCCCGACGTACAAAGAAGGTGCGTGTTAAAATCCAATGGTGGGCATAAAAATTACATAGTGGTCCAAAGAGAAAACCAAAATACATATGGGACCTATACTTTTACAACATGGACTATAGAGATACAACTCAGAAATTTGAACATGTTTTTCCTAATACTAGTTCGAAACTCAAACCCCAGCATTATTGTATACCATGGCAAGACACACCCATCTACCAAATATGGGAACATTATCATGAACAATGTTGTAGATATGGCCATGACCTAATCGATCGTTCGGCTTGAGAAACCCTCGAGTGCTCAGACTATATCTAATGTGACTATCGCTTTTTCAAATGTTTCAAATCTCATGTTTACCATTTTTTCATGGTTGGTACTACAAACGAGAGGATGTCATGCCGACCCTTTTCGTTTATTCATTTTTCTTTATATTCTTTGTTTTTTTAATCTGTGTAAGAGTTGACAGCATGCAAATTCATATATATCAAGATATTGAGTCGTTCAAAAATCTCGGTGACTATCAAGATATTGACCCACAATGTACACCGTCAAAATAATTTCATACTATAATTTCAAGAGCAATCTTTGTGAGTCTCTCTGTGTGTGTGTGTGCTTCTTCTTCTCGGGGTGTGACATGGACCAACAAGAGTAGTATATCTTAACACTATCTCATTTTTCCATTATCTTACCATTTTGTAGTGTATGAATAACTTTCAGTGTTGATCGTTGGATCAAGACTCGTGAATACCAACATTTCCAGCCATTGGATCTTCTTTTCCATTCTAGGACATCATGTTTGATTCAAATGATTTACATGGGAAATTTATTGGATTAAATCCCATAAGAATTTTTTCTATAATGGTTGTTTGATTTGTATGATTATTGATTCCTATAGGAAATTTTCCTAGGGAATCCTTTGCACTAGATTGCATAGGAAATTTACCATCCACGCCCAAACCTCCTTCTTAGAATCCTTTTTTCCTTCGATAGAATCAAACAAACTTTCTTGCATATATATGGGTTCCTATAGGATTAAAGTGGGCATGACATTGTAATCCTATGTTTTTCCTATTCCTATGCTTCTCCTATCCTACGAATCAAACAAGCCCCTAGCATCTAGAAGATTCTATTGATAGTCTTCCGCATAATGAATGTTTTGCACAAACTTCAAAACACACTTCTCCATCATACTAGAATCTTCTCCCTCGTTTCTCTTGACCATGTTACCAAATATAATATACAAAGTACAAGCACCAAATATACACCCATACTTTATAGATGCTGATCAAATATATATTTTTCCTGCTTTACCTATATTATAATTTAATATAGTGATGATATGTGTCAAATGTCTATTATCTGAGTCTCACGTGTAGGGCACATGCAATTTACTTGTTATATATATGTGTTGATCAAATTTATAAATTTTTGTGCTTTACCTATTATAATTTATGTGCTTTACCTATTATAAGTACCAGGTGTGTATTTGGTTCTTTGTACTTTTATCATGTAGAAATCAACCTACTATTAAATACCTAGTACTCGGCATGCTCTAGAGAAATGACGAAGATGATTCTATAATTACCGAGATTGTGTTTTGAAATTTGTGCATAACATTCAGTGCGCTAAAGTACATTAATAGAATCTTCTAGATGCTAAAATGGATTGAAGATCCAACTTAATTTTATTTAGCAGTGTTGGGACTTGCCAGTCTTGATCCAACGGTCAAAGTTCAAAGTTATTCGTACACTATATAGTGGTAAGATATGATTATATAATAGGTTAAGGTTAAAAAGTTTGAAATTTGATGGACATTTATAAAGTATGGGTGTATATTTGGTTCTTGTACTTTGTATCATGTTGAAGTCAATGTAGAAGTCAATGTTTGTTAACTATACCTAATACTTCAAATTTTGGTAATGTGGTCTATAGAAATGTCTGAAAGATTCTAGAATGATAGAGAAGTGTTTTGAGCTTGTGCGCATAACATTCATTGTGCTAAAAACTATCAATAGAATATTCTTCTAGATGCTAGAATGGATTGAAGATCCAACGGTTTGAAATATTTGGATTTGCCAGTCTTGATCCAAAAATCAAAGTTCAAAGTTATTCATTCGTGTAATATATAGTTGTAAGATTATATAATAGGTGGAGAAGTGTGTTTTGAGTGTTGTGCATAGCATTCATTGTGATGAAGACTGTCAATAGAATCTTCTAGATGCTAGAATGGAAAACAAGATCCAACAGCTGGAAATGTTGGGATTCACGAGTCATGATCCAATGGTCAATATTCAAAGTTATTCGTACACTATATAGTTGTAAGATAAGATAATAAATATGTGGACTTGGATGTAATTTTATTATTTTTAGGTCCCTGGTGTAACATGCAGTTCCACGGACCATGTTAAGTTCTGAACTGAAGTATCTGGCTCCTTCTAGGCCCACCCTACTTGAAAAAATTCCACCACCCCACATTTCTTACCACTATATAGTGTACGAATAACTTTGAATATTGACCGTTGGACCAAGAATTATAAATAAACCACATGGTCCAATGTTCACTCTGTGTGATAATTGGGATGGTAACATTTTCTTTTAAATTTATTGGAGCATCTAACATCCCAAAACTTTAATCCAAGCTTATCAAGATCCAAATCATCAAATTTAGGGTTAACAAAACCTTTTTCTATTTAAAGTATTTAAGCATGCATATAAGAAAGGCCTTATTTTGAAATCTTGGTGAATGGTCACCATTGATTGATCCATTGGTTGTAAAATATTTCTATGGTAAATTAAACATCATCTAAATCATTCCCAAGCAAATCCATAAGAAAATCAAATAAAAAACAATTAAAAATGAGGAATGGTCATTTTGGTCATTTTAATGCACTACACTACTTTGAGTGTTCCTAGCACTCATTTCCCAATAGAAATAATTCTGGATCTTTGCACCCCTTGCTAGTACACATAATGAGGTACCAAGGCCCACTTTGTGATCTGCTAAAACATTAAAATACTTATTTTAAATGACAGTTTAAAATTGAATTGAATGCATATGCCTAGATCACCCCTATTTCAAAAACCATCCAATTGAACTCCATTTTCAAAACCCTTGCAACCAGAGACTACCTAGTACTAGTGGAGATCACTCAAAAATTTTGAACCCAAAATTCAAAATTTTGCTTCTTGCAGCCATTATGTCGAGCAGGTGGCAGGCACAAATCTTGCAAATCTTAAAACACTATAGTGAGTAGTAGTTTTGGTCACCATTTGGGCCTAAATTGGTCCCCTGGTTCCCCCAGCTAGAACCCCGGCCCTAACCCTCTATCCCTCTCCACTGTCTGCTCCAGTAGCTCGCCGCCCGAAGCCTTGCCCAGGTCGACCACGGACCGCTCGCCCCAGCCCGTCCCGCGCTCTCCTTCGCTTGCTGGGAGACATGCGCCATCACACCGCTTCGCCTCGACCAGCCCCCGACCGAAAACAAGCGGAGGACAAGCCTCAATTGCTCACGCCCTTGCTGCTGTCTGCCATGCCGATCACCCTAGAGCGCCGCGCCTGCCAGAGCTGCATAGACCGCGCCTAGATCTAGCTTTGCATGTCAGCAACCGCAACAGGCCTAGCAACCGCCCAGACATCGTCGTGCGCCGCCTCGTGACCAACAGACCGGAGGAACCGCCGTCTGCGTGCAGTTCATCGCACGCTCCCGACCAGTAGAGACCTCGCCTTGCCATGCCTTTAAGCCTCAGAGGACCGCCGGGGAACATAGCACCCAACACCGCCCTCGCCCATGCGGAGAGAGCCCCGTAGCATCGTCACCGATGACCTCACCGTCGCCCGTTCTGTCCCCTCGTCGACCCTATAGAAAGCAGCCACCCCAACACCATTTCTCCCCACTCCCACACTCCTCACCTCTCACTGAATCTTACCCACCTCTCGCCGAAGCCGCTCGATGTCTGTCTCGCTGGAATTGAAGCCGAAGCCGCCGCAGTAGGAGGAGAAGGGCGTTTGCGATTTAGAGCACCCCAAGCTCCGCCGCAACCGCGCCTCGCATCGCCGTTGTCTACCAGCCTGTTTGCCCTCCTCGCCGACCTTGCTGGAGCCCTGGTATGCCCCCAATCGACCCCCACCGCCGCGTCTAGGTCATGTTCTTGCCGGAGTGATCCGTCGTCGACGATGACTCACCACCGTTGGATCGTCTTTAGATCGTGTGACCGAGGATTCTAGATACCGTTTCGGTTAAGTTGTGCCGCTGACCGGTGGAGCCCGCCTGTTAGGCAGCCAGGCTGCAGCGTCTTTGTGCGTAAATGGGGCCCGATTAGTTCAGCGTGTGTGAAAGTTTCAAATTTAGTTTTTTCTATTTAGAGTTAATCTAGTTTCGGTCCACTAGTTTAAAAATCAATTCTGGGAGTTTGACAACTCCAAATTGCATGAAACCAATTTTGCCTGAAAGGAATTGAAATTATCTATCTAAGACCGTTGGATTTAATTCAATTAGTGTTATAAATCTCTTATAGTAAAAATAACAAAACAGAAGCAATTGCACCTTGCAACATTTTTATAAAATCAACCTAGTTAGATTTTGAGTTGATTCCAACTCTCAAAAATCACATTTCATCATACCTACCTGAATATGTAATAATATTAAGGTTTACATGTAGTGACTTTGGACTAGTACCAAAATAATGCTATATAGGCATTTCTAGTCACTTTAAATCATTAAATAATGAACTTAAACCAAAGTAATTATGATCCAACCCTTAAATTACATTCCCACATGTCAGAATATGTGCTGATGACATGTGTCCACATGATCCCATATTTTAAGAGGTCAATATTAAATCTTAGTTAATTTTTCAATGAGTAGAAATTACTTTTCTAAAATAAAAGGAGGAAACTATTGAATAAAACTTGTGATGCTTGTGATGATAATAGATCATCAATTGTGTGCCTTAGATTACTAAGTAGACTAGTTAAGTATTGTTTGGTGATTGTGTACTCCGTATGTATTTATAGAAGATAGTAACGACCAAGCTTACGAGGATGAGGAGTTCTACCAAGAAGAAGAAGAATAAAACTTCAACCACTGCACCCACCAAGGCAAGCTATTATTGGCAAGCTAACCCTTGAAAAACTTACTTTAGCAAGCCACCATTAACAATGCAAGCTAATCCTTGCAATCTAGATAACCCAAGCAAAGATGCTTTAGGCCTGGTTTGAGCATACCACTTGGACTAGTATTTACCCCAAGTCTTACTTTCAAGCTTTAGTTCCTTTACTTTACACAAAGTCCCTTAATTGTTTTGAAGGTAGCATAAAGAGTATAAAACTTGACCTATTTAGATAAGCTTTA
Source organism: Avena insularis (assembly GCA_023614405.1). Taxonomy (NCBI): domain Eukaryota; kingdom Viridiplantae; phylum Streptophyta; class Magnoliopsida; order Poales; family Poaceae; genus Avena; species Avena insularis. Next base: position 252,876,648 of record CM042696.1, read on the forward strand.
GATGTCATTCTATGGCATGAGATTGAACCCATCATCTTTCACCTTAGTGAACACTCTTAACTTAGTAGTTTAGAGTAGATCAAAACTTGAGTCACTTTAGATGGGAACACTTGGTGAAAATGAATTATGAAAACCTTGGAATGAGGAGTCATTCTATTGAGATGTTTTGACATTTGTTGAGAAACACAAATGGTTTATGATGATGATAATGTTTAGGCATGAGCCTTAACCTTTTTATAAAACTGATGGTTGGATTCGGATGCGATACAATTCCAAATTTACCGTACAACCACACTGCCTAAATTGGGTAAGGCTCAGCCAGAAGTTTATATGCATTAGTATTAGTTCCCTCGCAGGAGAGGTTTGAGCTGAGGCTACCTCTCAATGTTCCACCTATGTAGTGCCCAAGATGACAGATGGTCATGGTTGGGAGGCCATGCTCATAGGAGAGGTGCTTATACTACGGTGTGTAAAGGAAAGGTTACGTTTGATTATCTGCATACTAAGTATGAGGATTCAGGGTTATCCCTGACAGATGTATCGAATCTTGTGGTGAAAGTGTACCACCTCTGCAGAGTGTCAAACTATTCAAATAGCCGCGTCCGCGGTTATGGACAGTTGGAATGGCCATACTGTTTCGTTGTCAAATGTTTTCAAAATGACTTATCAAAGAAATGATGAATCTTGACTTGACCACAACAGGGTTGTGTTTATGACACTATCTTCCCACCTTAAATGATTCTAGAACTTTATTTTATCTTTCTTTGCTTCATAACTCAGCTTAGGTTTCAAACTTAACCTTATAGTTAATCTTAGATTTAGCACTTTAACTTAGCACCATACTACTTGTTAGTGGTAGTTTGCGAGTACTTGGCTATTCTCATGGCCAGACTATGAAGGAGACTATCAAGATGATGGCCATTAGGACGACTATGATAACTAGGACTATCTGCCTTCGTCAGCATTGCCTGTGCCCCTGAAGATGGACCCGACCGCTACATTTATCTTTTATTTCCACTGCTTGTTGTATTAAGACTGGATCATGAGATCCTTATTTGTGTAAGACCTTATGTATGGTTTGTAATGGATGATGTACTGTGATGTCCAATCCGTTATGTCTCGCAAAAATGGTAATCCTGGGATTGCGAGGTTTGGCATCAGAGCCATCCTGACCATAGGAGACCCTAGTTAGAATGGACGTCCGAACCAAAAACTTTGTTTCAAAACCAAAAGTGAGTATTTACGAAAAACTATCTCCTCTCTTATCCTTGTGAAGTCATTCTTTCTCAAAAATTCATGTTCCTCAAAGTTCTTACATTACTACTTATAATTTGACACACTTGATCACTTCATTAATTTCCTCATCCTTAATTCTTATAGATGGAGACTTAGTTCAGTAAGTTTTACCAGTTGGGAAACGGAGGTCAGCTGATCTTCGAGAGGGATCTGGATTCCTTATCGGAGTTATTGGGACGCCCGCATCCGCAGTTTCTTGGAGCTCAACTTCCAGGACCCCCAGGAGGATACCTACAGTGGCTAGTCACCGCGGATCTTAGAGGAAGCATCGAAGCACCAACTTCTGGAAGAATTCAGTTCTCTATGAGATAGAACAACTGGCTAGATGGATTAGCCAGGGCAATGCATGAAGCTCTCGCACGTCTATGTGCCCTCAGCATCAACCAACTCCAGGGAACCCGTTTTGCTCACTATGCAAGACGTGGCTTCATGGGAATGCCGATGGAGATGCCACGTCACCCAGAGTTGAGGTGTCAAGTGGAGAATCTTGAATTCATGCTGCACAACAGACAGCAGGAACTAGACAATGCTAGAGAGTTAGCCAACTAGAACCGTGCCATTGCCGACCAGAAGGCCCAAACTTTCGCACTGCTCATCCAAGATCGCCGGTCTCTTTGCCGCCAGCGTGCCAAGAAGGATCGCACTATCGCTCGTCTTTGCAAGAAGGTGGCCGGCCTCGAGAAGACCGTCAAGGAGCAGGAAGCTCAGCTTGCAGCAAAGGAGGAAGAAGATGAGGGTGAAGACATCCAGGGAGAACATGGATTCTTACCTCAGCAATGAAAATGACTTTCTGGAGGAGGATGCTATGGACTTCTACACTGACGATGAGGACTCCGACTTCATCGACAATGAGTAGATGCACTAGAGCATTGTCGTAGCATGAGATGTATCGGTCCTACTATATCATAGCTTGCAGAATGGTTCTTCAAACCATCTGTTTTACTTTGATTGCTGTGGTGTGTGTTGTATCGTGTTCTTGTTTGCATGAATGAAATGAAGTTAGTTGCAAAACCTGAGTCTAACTCAAAGTTTTAGCTTTGAAACCAAAACCATGAACCTTAGAATTTCCCTCTTACCCCTTTATGTACCTCAATCTTCAGATGACTCGTGGAAATCAAGGAGGGAGAAGCTCGTTGCAAGACCCAATGCTGCAGATCTTGCAGAATCTCATCACAGACCGTGAAGCAAGCAGGGCAAAACGTCAAGCCAACTTAGCAACACTGCAGCAGATCGCCCAGATGGCTCTCAACAACCAAGGGCATGGAAATCAGGATCACCATGGATCCAAACTCAAAAAAATTCAGAATACCAATCCCCCAATCTTCAACCAATCTGAAAACCGTTAGATGCTAATGACTGGTTGCAGACGATGGAAAACAATCTAGAAGTTGCAGGAGTTGATGAAAACGAGAAAGTTCTCTTTGCTACCCACTTTCTGGCGGGAGATGCAAGAGCTTGGTGGACTAGTATCCGCAATATGAACCATGGTCAAGTTATGACATGGGAAGCATTCAAAGTCAAGTTCAGCCGCACCCACGTGCCGCAGGGTCTAGTCAACCGAATGAGAGATGAGTTCTGCGAATTGAAGCAAGGAAGAATGACTGTGGTGGAGTACCGTGACAGATTCCTGTCACTTGCCAGATATGCACCCGATGAGATCAACACGAAGGCCAAGAAGAAGGAGAGATTCTTGAATGGACTGCATGATGAAATGCAGACTGTCCTCGTCAACATCCATTTTTAGGATCTCGAAGAGCTAGTCGACTCTGCCATTCAGATGGAAGGGAAGATTAACCAGGCCAACGACAACCACAAACGTCGTATGATGTAGCAATCTGGATCCAACAGTCACCAGAAGTACCGTCCCAACCCCTCATCGGGATATCCACCAAGGAACAACCGACCCCCAACGTGTCGCCCTAGCTACCCTAGCCGTAGCGGAGGAAATGTGAAGTCCGGAGGAAACCATCACAACTCCGGCAATGCCAACAATTTCAACCGTGCACCTCCCAAGAGCAAAAAAAATAACAACAACAACAACACTGCACCCAGAACTGGCAGCAATGTTGTGCCTGTCGCAGCAAAGGACAAGTCCCATATCACTTGTTTCGAGTGTGGAGTGAAGGGTCACTACTCCAATGAGTGTCCCAAGAAGACTGCCGCCAATGCCACTATGAATGCCCCAGCTTAACAGAAGCATCCTATTCAACCAGGAAGAAGGTTTGCCCCAGGGAACCCTCACAACCGCAACGGTCGTCTCTTCCACATGAACGCCGAGGAAGCCCAGGAAGCGCCAGATGTAGTGCTGGGTATGTTTTCTGTCAACTCAGTTTTAGCAAGAGTATTGTTTGATTCGGTAGCATCGCATTCATTTGTCACTGAAGAATTTGCATGCACTAGTAAGATTCACCCAACCAACTTGAAGCATGTCATGATAGTTCAAATCCCCGGATCAACTACAAAAGCTAGAAAAATTTGCAAAGCTGTACCTATCAGAATACATGGGATGGATTTTTATGCCAACCTTATAGTACTTGGAACCAAAGGATTGGAAGTAGTACTAGGTATGGATTGGATGTCAAGGCATAAAGGACTGATAGACTGTGCTAAGAAATCCATCACCATGACCAGTAGTTCTGGAGTCATAGTAGAGCATATATCTGAAAGCTTACCTCGCCAATTCAAGTGCAACAAGAGTCTAGCCCTACCCACCATAGACCAAGTAAGAGTAGTCTGTGAATACCCCGACGTATTCCCAGATGAATTGCCAGGTATGCCCCCGGATAGGGATATTGAGTTCATTATCGAGCTAATCCCCGAAACCAGACCCATAGCCCAGAGACCCTATAGAAAGAATCCCTCGGAATTAGTTGAGTTGAAGAAGCAGTTAGATGCCATGTTAGCAAAAGGAGATCACAAGTGTTATTCGTCGACAAGAAAGATTGAGGCAATCGTCTGTGTACAGATTATAGAAAGTTGAATGACGTCACCATCAATAACAAGTACCCCTTGCCAAAGATAGAGGATCTATTTGATCAGTTGACTGGAGCCCAGGTATTCACAAAGATTGATCTTAGGACTGGTTATCACCAACTTAAGATTTGTGCAACGGATATTCCGAAGACCTCCTTTACTACTCGATATGGTTTATACGAGTATACGGTTATGTATTTTGGATTAACCAATGCCCCTGCTTATTTCATGAATCTCATGAATAAGATCTTTATGAATTTCCTAGATAAGTTTGTAGTTGTGTTTATCGACGATATCCTTATCTACTCCAAGTCAGAAGAAGAGCATCAGCAACATATGAGAATCATCCTTGAAACCCTGAGAGAGCATCAGCTATATGCCAAGTTCAGCAAGTGTGAGTTTTGGCTGAAAGAAGTAGGATTCCTTGGACATATTGTGTCTGCCGGAGGAGTCTCTATTGATCCTGCCAAGATCAAAGATGTCGAAGAATGGGAAGCCCCAACCACCCAAACCCAAGTCTGCATTTTGAGAGAAGGGATACTACCGCAAGTTCGTCGAAGGATTCTCGAGCATTGCCAGACCCATGACCCAATTGTTGAAGAAGGACAAGAAGTTTGAATGGACAAACAAGTGTGAAGCCAGTTTCCAGGAGCTGAAGAAGAGATTGATATCAGCCCCAATATTGATCATGCCAGATATCAAGAAGCTGTTTGATGTAGATTTTGATGCATCCAAGATTGGTCTAGGATGTGTATTGATGCAAGAAGGCAAAGTCATCGCTTATCTGTCTCAAGAACTGAAGCAACATGTGAAGAACTATCAGACCCATGATCTTGAATTAGCAGCCGTAGTGCTGGCATTAAAGACATGGCGTCATTATCTGATGGGTAATCGATGTGAGATTTACTCAGATCACAAGAGCTTGAAGTATAACTTCACTCAGAAGGAGCTGAATATGAGGCAAAGGAGATGGATAGAGTTAATCAAGGATTATGACCTTGACATTCACTATCACCCCGGCAAAGCCAATGTGGTAGCGGATGCTCTTAGCAGATTGCCATGTAGGCTAAACACCATGATCAAGGAGAAGAAGCCAAGTTTGTATGAGGAGTTGGAGTAGTTCAGGACTGAATTGGTTAGCAAAGGATTCTTAGCTAGCATTGAACTTCAACGCACTTTGAATAGCCAAATCAAGGAAGCCTAGCAGGGGAATGAAAGTATCGACGGTATCAAACGTCGTATTGGTACATGAAAGGTACCTGGATTCACTGAAGACGAAGGAGTGTTGTGGTACAAAGGGCGATTCGTGTACCCGATTGAGCTGAAGCATGTTATCATGAAGGAAGCTCATGATACTCTTTATTCTATCCACCCTGGAGGAATGAAGATGTATCAGGATTTGGAAGAGCAATTTTGGTGGCACAAGATGAAGAGAGAAATCGGAAGCTACATCGCCAAATGTGAAATCTGTCAAAGAGTCAAAGCAGAGCATCAGAGGCCCGCATGACTGTTGCAACCATTGCAGATTCCGGAAAGGAAATGGGATTCCGTCGGAATGGACTTTATCACTGGTCTGCCTACTTCCAGTAGGGGAAATGACTCAATCTGGGTCATAGTTGATAGACTGTCCAAGGTAGCTCACTTTATACCTATCAAGACTACCTACCAGAGTGTGAAGCTAGCAGAGCTGTTCATTGCTAGGATTGTTAGTCTGCATGGAACCCCCAAGACCATAGTATTAGATTGAGGAACCCACTTTACCTCGAGATTTTGGCAGAAAGTCCATGAAGGATTGGGAACCAAGTTGAATTTCAGCACCGCGTGTCATCCGCAAACTGATGGACAGACTGAGAGAGTCAACCAGATCCTGGAGGATATGCCTTTAGCAGAATTTTCTCATATAACAACAGTTATCAAGCTAGTTTGCAGATGGCACCATTTGAGTTCCTATATGGAAGGAAGTTTTGAACCCCTTTCAATTGGTCACAAGTAGGAGAGAGTCAGATCTTTGGACCCGGCATTCTCCGAGAAGCCGAGGAGAAGGTTCACAAAGTCTGTGAGCACCTCAAGACCGCCCAATCCAGACAAAAGAGTTATGCTGACAAGAGAAGGAGAGACCTGACTTTCAATGTCGGAGATTTTGTATATCTCAAGGTTTCACCATTGAAGGGAACTCAACTCTTTAGTCTGAAAGGGAAGTTAGCCCCCAGATATATCGGGCCCTTCAAAATTATGAAGCGTCGAGGAGAAGTATCGTATCAACTGGAACGGCCTGAAGAGATGTCAGCCATCCACAATGTGTTCCATATCTCGTTACTTCGCAAATGCCTAGAAGTGCCAGAGAAGACTGAAGTTTTCAAGAACATCAATCACAGAGCTGTGGAGATCAACAATGACCTGACCTATCGGGAAGTGCCCATCCGTATCTTACAAGAAGCCTACAGAACCACCAGGACTCGGAGTATCAAGTTTCTCCAGATTCAGTGGAGCAACCATACTGAAGAAGAAGCTACATGGGAGCGAGAAGATTACATTAGGACTGAGTTCCCAGATCTCTTTAGTTCCTAGTTTTCTTTCTTAAATCTCGGGACAAGATTTTGTTTAAGGGGGAAGGTTTGTAACATCCCAAAACTTTAATCCAAGCTTATCAAGATCCAAATCATCAAATTTAGGGTTAACAAAACCTTTTTCTATTTAAAGTATTTAAGCATGCACATAAGAAAGGCCTTATTTTGAAATCTTTTTTGAATGGTCACCATTGATTGATCCATTGGTTGTAAAATGTTTCTATGGTAAATCATTTCCAAGCAAATCCCAAAGAAAATCAAATAAAAAACAATTAAAAATGAGGAATGGTCATTTTGGTCATTTTAATCCACTACACTACTTTGAGTGTTCGTAGCACTCATTTCCCAATAGAAATAATTCTGGATCTTTGCACCCCTTGCTAGTACACATAATGAGGTACCAAGGCCGACTTTGTGATCTGCTAAAAACATTCAAATACTTATTTTAAATGATAGTTTAAAATTGAATTCAATGCATATGCCTAGATCACCCCTATTTCAAAAACCATCCAATTGAACTCCATTTTCGAAACCCTTGCAACCAGAGACTACCTAGTACTAGTGGAGATCACTCAAAATTTTTGAACCCAAAATTCAATTTTTTTCTTCTTGCGGCCATTATGTCGAGTAGGTGGCAGGCACAAATCTTGCAAATCTTAAAACACTATAGTGAGCAGTAGTTTTGGTCACCATTTGGGCCTAACTTCGTCCCCTGGTTCCCCCAGCTAGAACCCCGGCCCTAACCCTCTGTCCCTCTCCACTGTCTGCTCTAATAGCTCGCCGCCCGAAGCCTTGCCCAGGTCGACCACGGACCGCTCTCCCCAGCCTGTCCCGCGCTCTCCTTCGCTTGCTGGGAGACAGGCGCCATCACACCGCTTCGCCTCGACCAGCCCCCGACCAAAAACGAGCGGAGGACAAGCCTCAATTGCTCACGCCCTTGCCGCTGTCCGCCATGCTGATCACCCTAGAGCGCCACACCCACTAGAGCCGCACAGACCGTGTCTAGCTCTAGCTTTGTGTGTCAGCAGCCACAGCAGGCCCAGCAACCTCCCAGACATCATCGTTCGCCGCCTCGTGACCAATAGACCGGAGGAACAACGTCGAACACCACCGTCTGCGCGCAGTTCATCGCATGCTACCGACCAGTAGAGACCTCGCCTTGCTGTGCCTTTAAGCCTTAGAGGACTGCCGGGGAACAGAGCACCCAACACCGCCCTCGCCCATGCCGAGAGAGCCCCGCAGCATCGTCACCGATGACCTCACCGTCGCCCGTTCTGTCCCCTCGTCGACCCTATATAAAGTGGCCACCCCAGCACCATTTCTCCCCACTCCCACACTACTCACCTCTCACGGAATCTTACCCACCTCTCACCGAAGCTGCTCGAGCTCTGTCTTGCCGGAATTGAAGCCGAAGCCACCGCAACAGGAGGAGAAGGGCGTTTGTGATTTAGAGCACCCCAAGCTCCGCCGCACCCGTGCCTCGCCTCGCTGTCATCTACCAGCCCGTTTGCTTGCCTTGCCGACCTTGCTAGAGCCCTGGTATGCCCCCAATCGACCCCCACCGCCGCGTCTAGGTCACGTTCTCGTCGGAGTGATCCGTCGTCGATGATGACTCACCACCGTTGGATCGTTGTAACACCCTCAGAATCGGCCCTATGCAAGTTTTAGCGAAACTCACCAAACCCGCATAGAAACGATTCAAAGGTGCCCACCAGGCACTTTCGTGCGGGTGGAAAACGAAGTAATAACATTACACAACAGTCCTCGATGGGACCCACGAGCAGAGATATATACAACACGACTCCGAGTCAAGAATACAGATATATTATACAAAGATCCAAATCACCTTGAAAATGATGGCGCGTCCGACTACGGACAAGATGCAAATGGGGCTAAGAGCCACGAAGAATAACCAATGGCGTCCATAACCTGCCCAAGGCCAAGCCGAAGGTAACCACCGCTAACGTCTATCTCAAATCCTGCTTAAACAAAAGGGGTGCCGACAAAGGTCAAAGGAAAAAGAGGAGCGTCAGTACTGAGGCCAGTACACGGCGAGGCTAGAATTCGGCGGTCCTCGCCTACATAGGTATGGTGGACTGAAGCGGCAGCGGCAACATGCTCTAAACAACCTATAGAGACTCGATACAACTGGCGACTATAAAAGAGGGGTAAGAAAGACCTATTCGGAACCAACCTGATTCTAACACCAAGCAATCCCATCCTGGTATTCCCCCTCGAGACCAAACGAGGAAGTCGACCGAGGAACTCACACAGTTGGCAGTTTTATTTATCCAGTGATTGTTGCAGCAATTACTAGTCAGGTGTAGATAATCATTCTGATAAAATAAGCAGTGGGCCGTTTTAGTTAACCATTCCGTTGTAGTTGCAACACTTACTAGTCAGATACAAATAGCGTGAGATAACCCCAAACCCAGCAGTTGTTGGCACTTTTATTTAGCCATTCCGTTGTGGTGAAGCTGATTACTAGTCATATCGGATACAAGTCAATTTATAACAGTAAACTTTAGTTATAGTTGTCTATGATCAAGCACTGTGCTCCAAGTCGTCCATAACCGCGGACACGGCTTCTCGAAAAGATTTAACCCTGCAGGGGTGCACCAAAGTATCCACAAGCACTTCGACCCTTTTTGCCAGATCAGTTAACATACACCCATCGGTATGTCGGCGGGGCCTAAGTCATGACGTTTCCAGACCCAAAGCAAGCACGGGGGGCCACCCCACTAAGTCTACCCGCAACGAAGTCGGCCGGTCTCCGAGACGGACTCAGGGTTTGCGCCAGTGGCTGTAAACGACAGCAAATCCCAAAACTGGGACTGTCGATACCGCGAAAACACTCCGCTCCCTAAACAGTACAGTGTGCTATCCATCGCACAATTTAAATAAAGCAGTAAAGCATGGCATAAGTACAGGATAGTAAATAAAACCTCAAACTAGTTTGTGGCCCCCAGTACAATACTTTGAAATCAGGTACTAATCAATGGGGGGCCCATATCTCCCCACCTGTGGTTAGCGCGCTCGATCTCGGAACAGGTGTCAAGAACTCGGGGTCCTACGGGACACAAGTGGGCGGTCGGAAACCAACATTATCTATCACCCACCGATGCCTCTGCTTACTTACTTCAATTTTAGTTGTTAAACAGTAATTAAAGTGAACAATAAGTAAAGCCATGATCATCTCCAACATTGAACATGCGGCAAATACTCCAACAACTGTGGTACTTGACGACACGCATCAACACTTGAGCAAGCGACTACGGCGCGCGGTTCCAACTATCTACCAAACAACAGGTAATAGGATGTGTCCAAGGCTATATATGGCTGCAAGGGATATCACGGGTACGAAAACTAGAGCATCGCAACACAGATAGCAAAAGATCAACAGGCGGGAATAAATACTAGAAAAGTAAGATAGGTAGAAAGGGGGAGATGCTCGCCTGAAAACATTGCCGAAGGTTCAACCGAAGATCGGGTTGACTCTCGCATCAACTCAACGGCCTTATCCGCGAAGAAGCAAAACACTAGAAGAAACACCGGATGCACTATTTAATACTACGGCAAAAGATCGGGCATGATGCATGCATGATGTATGACATGGCAAAGATGCGATGCAACTAGGTCATATTAAGCGGAACCGGGGTCCCGACATTTAAATATATGGTTCAAGTTGTTTAGCTACCCCGCAATTTAAATGTTGTCTTAACATGGCAAAAGATAGCACCGGTCCGCTACACAAATTTAAATGAGGCCAATATAAGACTAGATTTGCCCGCATATGGGCCCCATATTTAATTATAAGGTGAATCGGCATAAGGCCCCCAATCCACATGACAAATATGCATGCGAGAATGACAATTTAATATGCAACAATTTATATTTAGCATTTATAAAATAGGGGCTCGGGAAAAGGTTCACACATTAGGGTTCGACGAGCTTGGGGTTCCAGGGTTCGGGGTCGGTCGGGGTTAAATCGGGATCGGTTCGACGGAAGCGAGGTTCGGACTCCGGGATCGGCCTCGGATAACGGAAGTAGATCTTGTCGCATCCGGGAAGGAGAACTTGTCGTCCAAGGTCTCGGTGTCCGGGGTGAAGTACTCGGCGTCCTCAAGGGAGTACTTGGCGTTCCGGGTGGGCGACCTTGGCGTCTCGAGGTTGATCTTCAAATCCCGGGAAGGATGTCTTGCGGTTTCCCGTGTAGGCGATCTTGACGCTCGGTGCCCATGAAGTAGAACTTGTCGTCTGTCTTTGTCGGTGGTGATCTTGACCGATGGTCTTCGGGTCCGGGAAGGAGCACTTGGCGTGGCGCCGGTTACGGAATCGGCCTTCGGGTTCGGGGGTCTCGGCGTCCGTGTCCGAGATCTTCTACTCGGTAGGTCTTGGTGACGATCTTGCCGACTTCAAGAAGATTGTAGTAGTCTTCAGGCCATCGTAGCGTAAAGCGTCCGGTACTATCACCAAAAGACACGAGTCACTGCACCACCTCATAGCACACCACATGCACGAGGCCGAAGGCGCCCAGGCAACAACGGCGGCGAGAGCACCAGGGCCAAAGGCGGGGCGACGCTAAGCGGGCTCGACGACGGTGGCGGCCACGGAGGCGCGAGCGATGGGAGGCAGAGCACCGCTAGGACGCGCACAGGGCGGCCGTCGGTGGCGGCTCGGAACACGACCGCGGGGAGGCGAGAGGAGGCCGGCAGGAGGAAGACGAGCGGCAGGGCGCGAGGTCGAGAAGTCCATGGCGGGCGAGGCTGGCGGTGTCGAGACGCATGTGGCGCGCCATGGAGAGGGCAGAACAGGGGACCGAGGGAGGCAGGTGGCCGCGGAGCCTTGGACGCTGCGCTGGATGCGGCTGAATGGCCAGCCGAGGAGAGGGCTTGGGCGGAGGAGGCGACCGACCAAGCAAGAGGCCGGTGGGGCGGCGACAAGAGGAGGCGGAGAAGAGGCGGCGGAGTGGGCGAGGCGCGGAGCCCGGGAGGCGCTGGTGGCGAGGCCGACGTGGCGGCGGCGGAGCCGAAGGCGCCAAGGCCAGGCGAGAGGCGGTGATGCGTCAGGGCGCAGGAGGATGGGGCTGGTCTGAGGCCAGTGGTCGAGGGAGAGGGTAGGGAAGTGGTGGGTGAGAGAGAGGAGTTGGGGGGGAAAGGTGGCGTGGGTTGGGGTGATGTGGCGGTTGAGGACTGGTTAGAGGGGAGGGAGAGGGTGAGGTGGCAGCCAGGGATTGGTCCGGGTGAGGTGGAGGAGGGGTGAGTAGAATAGGACTGGGTAGTTTTAGGATTTTGGTGGACCGTTTTATTCTGGGGGTGGTCGTCCGGGTCGAATCGGCCCGTTCGACTGCCCCACTAAAAATAATTAAAATATTTTATTTATTTCAAACCGGGCTTTTGCAAACCGATAGCAGACAAAACAAAATAATCCGGAGACCCGGGTTTTGCGTTTGAATAAAGACGGGGCGTTTAGAAACAAATTAGGTTTTCTGCAAATAGTTTTACGCAAGCAAAAGCAAGATGATGACGATGCTCAAATGCAATGTGGCATGATGACATGAGCATGCGGTCATGATGATGCGATGCACAAAAACAACGCGATTTTCTAGTAGTGGTTTTTGCGGGATGCCACAATTCGACACCACTAACAATGGATCTCGCCCTCGAGATCCGCCTCATGGTATCGGAAGGAAGGTCGGCGATCTTCGTCTTCTCACTCCGTGTAGATCCTCGCGACACCACTAATGATGGTTCCTTATCTTGAGATTGGCGACACCACCAACAAAGGGTCGTTGTTCACGTTCGTCAAGAGAGCTCTCCGGATAAACAATGGACGTAGTTAAAGGTAAGGCCACCTCTAACTTCAGCGGAAGGAGTAAATTGCATCGATCCACCATTCAATATACAAAGCAAATGATAAGAGTAGTGGTATGGTCGCGACTCCATCCCGCACTCAAAGCATTACTCTGTACACGAACGGATAGGTTATGCAACCAACCCTCAGGGTTCAGACTGAAGATCTCGACAAACAAGGTTCAGGAACAAAGGGTGATGCAGACTCTGCATCGGATCTGGCGTAGATGATGTCGTCGTGTCGGAAAACACCGGAAGGCACAAACAAGGAACCAAGAATGGTACCGCAGTAGACGGATTCCTCAGGCAGCTTGAACACCGGATGGTAGAGCACCGTTATCAGAGAAGGAAGCGAAACCCTGAAGGTACGACTGAACCTAACCACGAGAAATCCTGGACTCGAAGAAAAGACGAGAGCGGATTCAAAACACGTAGAGGTAAGAGGAGAATAGCAGAGGGGTAAGGAATAAAAGCAGACCTAACCAGAACTATCCAACCGATTTTTCAAAATTAGTTTTGACACTCTACTTCGGCCGTTAGCTAGGTTATGCTACAGGCTGGACTTGTGGGGTATGCAACCATACCACTCTGTAACACCCTCAGAATCGGCCCTATGCAAGTTTTAGCGAAACTCACCAAACCCGCATAGAAATGATTCAAAGGTGCCCACCAGGCACTTTCGTGCGGGTGGAAAACGAAGTAATAACATTACACAACAGTCCTCGATGGGACCCACAGAACAGATATATACAACACGACTCCAGGAGTCAAGAATACAGATATATTATACAAAGATCCAAATCACCTTGAAAATGATGGCGCGTCCGACTACGGACAAGATGCAAATGGGGCTAAGAGCCCTGAAGAATAACCAATGGCGTCCATAACCCTGCAGCCAAGCGGAAGGGTAACCTGCTAACGACGTCGATCTCAAAACCTGCTTAAACAAAGGGGTGCCGACAAAGGGCAAAGGAAAAGAGGCGTCAAGATCACGAGGCCAAGACAGCATGAGGCTAGAATTGGCGGTCCTCGCCTACATAGGTATGGTGGACTGCAGCGGCAACATGCTCTAAACAACCTATAGAGACTCGATACAATGGCGACTATAAAGAGGGTAAGAAAGACCTATTCGAACCAACCTGATTCTAACACCAAGCAATCCCATCCTGGTATTCCCTCGAGACCAAACGAGGAAGTCGACGAGGAACTCACACGTTGGCATTTTATTTATTCGGTGATCGTTGCAGCAATTACTAGTCGGTGTAGATAATCATTACGATAAAATAAGCGATGGGCGTTTTAGTTAACCATTCCATTGTAGTTGCAACACTTACTAGTCGATACAAATAGCGTGAGATAACCCCAAACCCAAAGGTTGTTGGCACTTTTATTTAGCCATTCCGTTGTGGTGAAGCTGATTACTAGTCATATCGGATACAAGTCAATTTATAACGAACTTTAGTTATAGTTGTCTATGATCAAGCCTGCTCCAAGTCGTCCATAACCGCGGACACGGCTTCTCGAAAAGATTTAACCCTGCAGGGGTGCACCAAAGTATCCACAAGCACTTCTACCCTTTTTGCCAGATCAATTAACATACACCCATCGGTATGTCGGCGGGGCCTAAGTCATGACGTTTCCAGACCCAAAGCAAGCACGAGGCCACCCCACTAAGTCTACCCGCGAAAGTCGGCCGGTCTCGAGACGGACTCAGGGTTTGCGATGGTGTAAACGACAGCAAATCCCAAAACTGGGACTGTCGATACCGCGAAAACACTCCGCTTCCTAAACAGTACAGTGTGCTATCCATCGCACAATTTAAATAAAGCAGTAAAGCATGGCATAAGTACAGGATAGTAAATAAAACCTCAAACTAGTTTGTGGCCCCCAGTACAATACTTTGAAATCAAGTACTAATCAATGGGGGGCCCATATCTCCCCACCTGTGGTTAGCGCTCGATCTCTAACAGGTGTCAAGAACTCGGGGTCCCACGGGACACAAGTGGTGATCGGAAACCAACATTATCTATCACCCACCGATGCCTCTGCTTACTTCAATTTTAATTGTTAAACAGTAATTAAAGTGAACAATAAGTAAAGCCATGATCATCTCCAACATTGAACATGCGGCAAATACTCCAACAACTGTGGTACTTGACGACACGCATCAACACTTGAGCAAGCGACTACGGCGCGCGGTTCCAACTATCTACCAAACAACAGGTAATAGGATGTGTCCAAGGCTATATATGGCTGCAAGGGATATCACGGGTACGAAAACTAGAGCATCGCAACACAGATAGCAAAAGATCAACAGGCGGGAATAAATACTAGAAAAGTAAGATAGGTAGAAAGGGGGAGATGCTCGCCTGAAAACATTGCCGAAGGTTCAACCGAAGATCGGGTCGACTCTCGCATCAACTCAACGGCCTTATCCGCGAAGAAGCAAAACACTAGAAGAAACACCGGATGCACTATTTAATACTACGGCAAAAGATCGGGCATGATGCATGCATGATGTATGACATGGCAAAGATGCAATGCAACTAGGTCATATTAAGCGGAACCGGGGTCCCGACATTTAAATATATGGTTCAAGTTGTTTAGCTACCCCGCAATTTAAATGTTGTCTTAACATGGCAAAAGATAGCACCGGTCCGCTACACAAATTTAAATGAGGCCAATATAAGATTAGATTTGCCCGCATATGGGCCCCATATTTAATTATAAGGTGAATCGGCATAAGGCCCCCAATCCACATGACAAATATGCATGCGAGAATGACAATTTAATATGCAACAATTTATATTTAGCATTTATAAAATAGGGGCTCGGGAAAAGGTTCACACATTAGGGTTCGACGAGCTTGGGGTTCCGGGTTGGGTCGGTCTCAGGTTCGCTGGGATCGGTTCGACGGGAAACGAGGTTCGGACTCCGGGATCGGCCTCGGATAACTGAAGTAGATCTTGTCGCATCCGGGAAGGAGAACTTGTCGTCCAGGGTCTCGGTGTCCGGGGTGAAGTACTCGGCGTCCTCAAGGGAGTACTTGGCGTGCCGAGGGTTCGGTCTTCAAATCCCGGGAAGGATGTCTTGCGGTTTCCCGTGTAGGCGATCTTGACGCTCGGTGCCCATGAAGTAGAACTTGTCGTCCGTCTTTGTCGGTGGTGATCTTGACCGATGGTCTTCGGGTCCGGGAAGGAGCACTTGGCGTGGCGCCGGTTACGGAATCGGCCTTCGGGTTCGGGGGTCTCGGCGTCCGTGTCCGAGGATCTTCGGCTCGGTAGGTCTTGGTGACGATCTTGCCGACTTCAAGAAGATTGTAGTAGTCTTCAGGCCATCGTGTAGCAGAAACGTCACGGTACTATCACCAAAAGACACGAGTCACTGCACCACCTCATAGCACACCACATGCACGAGGCCGACGAGGGCGCCAGGACGGCAACGGCCAGAGACGAGGAGCACCAGGGCCAAAGGCGGGCGACGCTAGGCGGGCTCGACGGACGGTGGCGGCCACGGGGAGGCGCGAGCGATGGGAGGCAGAGCACCGCTAGGACGCGCCTGAGGCGGCCGGTGGCGGCTTCGAACGACATGAGGGGAGGCGAGAGGAGGCCGGCAGGAGGAAGACGAGCGGCAGGGCGCGAGGTCGAGAAGTCCATGGCGGGGCGGAGGGCCTGGCGGTGTCGGGGACGCGCGCGGCGGCGCCATGGAGAGGGCAGAACAGGGGACCGAGGGAGGCAGGTGGCCGGCGGAGGACGCAGCAGCGGCTGCGCGAGATGCTTGAAGGCGGCGAGGCCGGCGGAGAGCGCGGTCTGCAGAGGGCAAGGGACCGACCAGCAGAAGGCAGTGGGGCGGCGACAAGACAGAGGGCGGAGAAGGGGCGACGGTGGGCGGAGCTCGCCGGGGAGGCGCTGGTGGCGGAGGCCGATGGCGGCGGAGGGGCGCCGTCAGGCGGCAGGGCAGGGCCGGTGAGCTCGGGGCCGGCGGCGGCCGAAGCGAGAGGCGGGTGATGCGGCCGGTGGCGCAGGAGGACGGGGAGCGGCGCGGGTCTGAGGGAGAAGGAGGACGACGCGGGGGAGACGCGGTGGGTGGGGCGGTTCGGTCGGGGTGGGGCCCGGGGTGGGTCCGGCTGGGGAAGGTTTGACCAGGGGAGGAGGAAGGGAGGGAGTGGGGCTGGTGCGGGCCCAGGTGGTCAGAGGGAGAGGGTAGGGAAGTGGTGGGTGAGAGAGGGAGTTGGGGGGGGGGAAGGTGGCAGCGGGTTGGGGTGATGTGGCGGTTGAGGACTGGTTAGAGGGGAGGGAGAGGGTGAGGTGGCAGCCAGGGATTGGTCCGGGTGAGGTGGAGGAGGGGTGAGTAGAATAGGACTGGGTAGTTTTAGGATTTTGGTGGACCGTTTTATTCTGGGGGTGGTCGTCCGGGTCGAATCGGCCCGTTCAGCCCACTAAAAATAATTAAAATATTTTATTTATTTCAAACCGGGCTTTTGCAAACCGATAGCAGACAAAACAAAATAATCCGGAGACCCGGGTTTTGCGTTTGAATAAAGACGGGGCGTTTAGAAACAAATTAGGTTTTCTGCAAATAGTTTTACGCAAGCAAAAGCAAGATGATGACGATGCTCAAATGCAATGTGGCATGATGACATGAGCATGCGGTCATGATGATGCAATGCACAAAAACAACGCGATTTTCTAGTAGTGGTTTTTGCGGGATGCCACAATCGTCTTTAGATCGTGTGGCCCAGGATGCTAGATACCGTTTCGGTTAAGTTGTGTCGTTGACCGGTGGAGCCCACCTGTCAGGCAGCCCACTGCGCATGTTGTGTGTAGCTGGGCGGCCCAGTTAGTTCCCGTGCGTGTGAAAGTTTCAAATTTAGTTTTTCTATTTAGAGTTAATCTAGTTTCGGTCCACTAGTTTAAAAATCAGTTCTAGGAGTTTGACAACTCCAAATTGCATGAAACGAATTTTGCCTGAAAGGTATTGAAATTATCTATCCAAGAACGTTGGATTTAATTAAATTAGAATTATAGATCTCTCCAAGTAAAAATAACAAAACAGAAGCATTTGCACCTTGCAACATTTTTATAAAATCAACCAAGTTAGCTTTTGAGTTGATTCCAACTCTCAAAAATCACATTTCATCATACATACCTGAATATGTAATAATATTAAGGTTTACATGCAGTGACTTTGCACTAGTACCAAAATAATGCTATATAGGCATTTCTAGTCACTTTAAATCATTAAATAATGAACTTAAACCAAAGTAATTATGATCCAACCCTTAATTTACATTCCTACATGTCAGAATATGTGGTGATGACATGTGTCCATATGATCCCATATTTTAAGAGGTGAATATTAAATCTTAGTTAATTTTTCAATGAGTAGAAATTACTTTTCTAAACTAAAAGGAGGAAACTATTGAATAGAACTTGTGATGCTTGTGATGATAATAGATCATCAATTGTGTGCCTTAGAGTACTAAGTAGACTAGTTAAGTATTGTTTGGTGATTGTGTACTTCGTATGTATTTATAGAAGATAGTACCGACCAAGCTAACGAGAAGGAGGAGTTCTACCAAGAAGAAGAAGAAAACTTCAACCACTGCACCAACCAAGGAAAGCTATTATTGGCAAGCTAACCCTTGCAAAACTTACTTTAGCAAGCCACCATTAACAATGCAAGCTAATCCTTGCAATCTTGATAACCCAAGCAAACATGCTTTAGGCCTGCTTTGATCATACCACTTGGACTAGTATTTACCCCAAGTCTTACTTTCAAGCTTTGCTTCCTTTACTTTACACAAAGTCCCTTACTTGTTTTGAAGGTAGCATAAAGAGTATAAAACTTGACCTATTTAGATAAGCTTTAGATGTCATTCAATGGCATGAGATTGAACCCATCATCTTCCACCTTAGTGAACACTCTTAACTTAGTAGTTTAGAGTAGATCAAAACTTGAGTCAGTTTAGATGGGAACACTTGGTGAAAATTAATTATGAAATCCTTGGAATGAGGAGTCATTCTATTGAGATGTTTTGACATGTGTTGAGAAACACAAATGGTTTATGATGATGAAAATGTTGAGGCATGAGCCTTAACCTTTT
The DNA here is from genome assembly GCA_023614405.1 of Avena insularis. Classification (NCBI taxonomy): domain Eukaryota; kingdom Viridiplantae; phylum Streptophyta; class Magnoliopsida; order Poales; family Poaceae; genus Avena; species Avena insularis. The sequence goes on from CM042696.1 coordinate 252,895,442, forward strand.
TATAAAACTGATGGTTAGATTTGGATGCGATACCATTCCAAATTTACCGTACAACCACACTACCTGAATTGGGTAAGGCTTAGCTAGAAGTTTATATGCATTAGTATTAGTTCCCTCGCGGGAGAGGTTTGAGCTGAGGCTACCTCTCAATGTTGTCCACCTATGTAGTGCCCAAGATGACAGATGGTCATGGTTGGGAGGCCATGCTCATAGGAGAGGTGCTTATACTAGGGTGTGTAAATGAAATGTTATGTTTGATTATCTCCATACTAAGTATGAGGATTCAGGGTTATCCCTAACAGATGTATCGAATATTGTGGTGAAAGTGTACCACCTCTGCAGAGTGTCAAACTATTCGAATAGCCATGTCCACGGTTATGGACAGTTGGAATGGCCATACTGTTTCGTTGTCAGATGTTTTCAAAATAACTTATGAAAGAAATGATGAATCTTGACTTGACCACAACAGGGTTGTGTTTATGACACTAGCTTCCCACCTTAAGTGATTCTAGAACTTTATTTTATCTTTCTTTGCTTCAGAACTCATCTTAGGTTTCAAACTTAACCTTATAGTTAATCTTAGATTTAGCAATTTAACTTAGCACCATACTACTTGTTAGTGGTAGTTTGCGAGTACTTAAAGAGTACTCATGGCTTTTGTCCCTGGCTATTCTCATGGCCAGACTATGAAGGAGACTATCAAGATGATGGCCAGCAGGACGGCTATGATAACTAGGACTATCTGCCTTCGTCGGCATTGCCTGTGCCCCTAAAGATGGACCCCACCGCTACGCTTATCTTTTATTTCCGCTGCTTGTTGTATTAAGACTGGATCATGAGATCCTTATTTGTGTAAGACCTTATGTATGGTTTGTAATGGATGATGTACTGTGATATCCAATGCGTTATGTCTCGCAAAAACGGTAATCCTGGGATTGCAAGGTATGGCATAACGGGCATCTGGGATTAAAAATCTGGGTGTTGACAGAGCATCTCTAGCAGATACCGCATATCACTGCGTACCGCAAAATAACCGCCTGTTTGTGGTACAAGGCGGGAAAAATTTGTCATTCGAGATACCCTAAACCGTACCACATCCAAAGAAAAATTGTGGTTTCCCGCAAACCGACGCTTCCGTGCCGCATATATACCGCACTGAGGGTTTGTACCACATCCTGGCGCGTCTGTTGGTGGGAGGGAAGTTTCCCCATCCCCGCTTTCTGCTCACAACCGCCACCATCGCCAGCCGTTTCCACCCCCCAATATCCCTCTCCTCCGTCCCATCACTCTTTGCCACCGTCGCCGTAGCCATGGCGAGACCCAATCTGAATTACTACGAGGCATCGATGTTCGCCCATCACTGTATCCTCACACCACCTCGCGTGATGATTCTGACAGGCTTCAAGCTCAGCCACTTCGGGGTGTCAGTGGTGCCCGTTCCATGCGGCGCAGAGCTGTATCACCGGATCAAATATTGTTGCCTCGAACTACCGAACTGGAAGCGAGCAATTCCCCGATACATGGCTGCGAGCTACTATTGCCGGCGCTTTCCATCTTCCTCGAACACCAGCGCAAGGTCCACCCTGACGACCGCAATGCCGAAGCTAGGGCACAATTCTGGGTGGTACATGGGCGCACAATCAGCACCGCCATCAACGATGCGCTCCGGGATGATTTCATGAAGGAGGCGAACCGCACCGGAATCATCGAGATTTCTGATAGCGGCAGCAATGAGGAGGAGGCAGAGGACGACGACGCGGAAGACAACAGAAGCGAGATAGTCGATTAGGGTTCCCATTTAATCATTCGCTATATTTCTTTGTTTGCATTTAATTGTTTGCTATGTCGATTGAAAAACTCGAATCCATGGTATTTGCTAGTTCATACCCTGATGAATTTAGTGCTTTGTGATACAAATTACTTTGCGGTACAGGTGACAGGGCGGAACATATGCTGCAAAACTGAACCATAAAATGGAATATTCTATTTTGTGGTACGACGTCATAGCAAAGCTGCGATGGGTTCCTAACACGAGGTACAGAATATGGGGAGTAGTAAAATGCAATGAGATGGGGGAGTAATTTCTAGAGCCCTAGTTATTGCAGCCCCTAATTTCTAGCATCTACCTTTTCTCTCTACATGCGGTAGAGAGCGAAGGAAAAAAATAAACCAATGGGGAGAGAATTATGGTGCAGTTAAGAGGCTAGCTCTAATAACATTCGCAAGATTTTCTCACCGATTTTCAAGGCTACATCTTGGTACCAACAAAATAGTAGTACTATCTAGTACTCCCTCCGTTCCAAAAATATAAGATGTTTTAGCTTTGTGAAAAGAGTGCATCTAGACCTCTTTTGGTGTGTAGGCTCACTTCAAATCTAAATGAACATATACACTAAAAACGGTCTAGATACACTCTTTTTACAAAACTAAAACATCTTGTATTTTGAAATGGAGGGAGTACATGTTTTTTGAACATGCAGTACTAGTACTCTATGTTAAGGCTAGTCATAGTCGGAGTAACTTGGGTAGTAACCTAGTCCTACTTGTATTGCCAACTAAGCATTTAGATGATATGACATGCAATTAAATGATGAGAGAGAGGCTTGTGGTAAGTAGCTATGTTACCATAACATCACACATTTCAAGACAAAATGAGTCTACATTGCAATAAATGAGACTATGCATAATACCACACCTATGTTATTTTCCACTATGGAGGTAGTAACTTAGACTAGTAACATATGCATGTTACTACTACTCTAAGTTACTTCCCACTATGACCAGCCTAAGTGGGGATTTGGCTATGCGAGAGGCCGCATAATTACGAAGATAAGCATGCATGCTTGGTTAGGTAGGCACTTAATACTTGAAGGTCAACTATACCGGTGGTAGTAGCTTTCTACTATTGATTGCTTGTACGAGTACTACTACTAGTAGTATATATGTACTACACTTCCAAAAGCAAGAGTACAAAAGTACCTAGATTGAGCAGCGATGCAGTCTACTGCAGAGCGATATCCATAGAGAGAGAGAAGGAAAGATGAAGGTTGTGTGGGCGAGCGTCATCCATCTGATAGATAAAGCTAGGAGCGCCCACCCCCAGGTCGACTCTTTGCAGTGCCTACGCGCGTGCCGTGGCACGCACCCATTCTGACACCTTCTTTGCAGCCAGGATGAAGAAGATGGTGGATTCTTTCCGCACTAGCTTCGGTGTCATCACAGGCATGGTGGACGACCTCACTGCCCGCCTTCAGGCCATGCATCGTGACACATACCCAACATGTACGTTACTACAATGCATGCTACCGGCAGTGATATCATTTTCTTCTATGCACTTCATTCATCTAGCCTACCTATTACTGACTTTTAGCACCAATTTTTTGTCCAGGTGTTCCGCCCCAGGTTGTTGCCGTGCTCACCACTTCCCTGGATGGTCTCTTTGGAGACGATCTATTCCGGGCACTGATGGCCCTGCAGCTTTCCGAGGCTTTGCCCGCTGCACTGGCGAACGTCTACATGGAGGTAGCTATTATCGTGCAGCATCTTGCCTACCATGACAACCTAGACCTCTTCATCTGCCTCCTTGAGGAGTGTGTATTACAGGGCACGTCAGGCGTGAACAATGCCTACACGGCTACCATCCTCAATCACAGGAATATCCTCGATAGCTCTGCAAAAAAATATGTCAATCTGGCAGGTACCATTGCTCCTCGTGGCACGAGTAACTGAGGTTGAAGATGAAGGGCATCTCAAGGATTTCGATGTAATTTTAGTTTTTGGTGAGGTTCTTTGTACTGTTCGATGTTTCTTTTAAATCCAGGATCCTTTTCACAAAAAATGAGGAGGGAAGATGTATGATGATTCTCCATGGTTACTGTCACTATGTCATTTATATGGACAGATCACATGTGGGTTTAACAAACATTATATTTTTATTAACCAACTGTCTTCATAGAGAAAAAAGGCATATATTAAGTCTATTAATAATAACTATATACATATTGAGAATATTGCCTATGGTGCAAGGGAATTTTTTTGGGGAGTGCCTCCCGGTAGTAATCTCTTGTCGCTCTTCATTTTTTTCTTCTATTTTTTCTTTGATAGCTTTGGGGTTAATTTTCTAGTGCCCCTGGTTTAGTAGAAGTATGGACTACTCAAGTTTTGCACAATAGTCCTTTTTTCTGAAAATTGGGTCTGGGACATTCAGATCTAAAATATTCGTGCGCAAAATAATTCCGGTCACTGGGAACTTTTTCTTTTTCTTTGTAATGACGAATCTACCCCGAAGTACCAAGAAGTTGCGCGTTAAAATCCAATGGTGGGCACAAAAATTTCATAGTGGTCCAAAGTGAAAACCAAAATACATCTAGGACCTATACGTTTACAACACGGACCCTAAAGATACAACTCGGAAATTTGAACATGTTTTTCCTAATACTCCAGCATTATTGTATACCATGGCAAGACACACCCATCTACCAAATATGGAAACATTATCATGAACTATAATGTATATATGGCCATCACCTAATCGGTCGTTTGGCTCGAGAAACCCTCGAGTGTTCATGCCATATCTAATGTGACTACGGCTTTTTCGAATGTTTAAAATCTCATGTTTACCATTTTTTCATGGCTGGTACTGCAAACGAGAGGATGTCATGCAGACCCTTTTCGTTTATTCATTTTTCATTATATTCTTTGTTTTTTAAATTTGTGTAAGAGTTGCCAGCATGCAAATTCATATATATCAAAATATTGGGTCGTTCAGAAATCTCGGCGATTTTCAAGATATTGACCCACAGTGTACACCTCCAAAATAGTTTCATAGTATAACTTTAAGAGCAATCTTTGTGAGTCTCTATATGTGTGCGTTCATGTGCGTGCGTGTGTGTGTGCTTCTTCTTCTCAGGGTGTGACATGGAGCAACAAGAGAAGTATATCTTACCATTATCTCATCTTTCTATTATCTTACCACTTTATAGTGTACGAATAACTTTGAATATTGACCGTTGGATCAAGACTCGCAAATCCGAACATTTCCAGCTATTGGATCTTCTTTTCCATTCTAGGCCATCATGTTTGATTCAATGTATTTACATGGGAAGTTTATAGGATTAAATCCCATAATATTTTTTTCTATAATGGTCGTTTGATTTGTATGATTATTGATTCCTATAGGAATTTTTCCTAGGCAATCCTTGGCACTAGATTGTATGGGAAATCTAACATCCATGCCCAAACCTCTTTCTTAGAATTCCTTTTTTTCCTTCGATGGAATCAAACAAAATTTATTGCATATATATGGGTTCCTATAGAATTAAAGTGGGCATGACATTGTAATCCTATGTTTTTCCTATCCTACGAATCAAACAAGCCACTAGCATCTAGAAGATTTTATTGATAGTCTTCGGCATAATGAATGTTATGCACAAACCTCAACACACTTCTATATCATACTAGAATCTTCTCCCTCGTTTCTCTTAACCATGTTACCAAATATACTGTACAAAGTACAAGAACCAAATATACACCCATACTTTATAGATTTTGATAAAATTAATATTTTTTCTACTTTACCTGTATTATAATTTAATATAGTGATGATATGTGTCAAACGTCTATTATCTGAGTCTCACGTGCAGGGCACGTGCAATTTACTAGTTATATGTATATATGTTGATCAAATTTATAAATTTTTGTGCTTTACCTATTATAATTAAGAGCTACGTCCATAAAGTACCAGGTGTGTATTTGGTTCTTTGTACTATATATCATGTATAAATCAACCTACTATTAGTTACCTAGTACTCGACATGCTTTAGAGAAATGACGAAGATGATTCTAGAATTACCGAGAAGTGTGTTTTGAAGTTTGTGCATAACATTCAGTGCACTAAAGAACATCAATAGAATCTTCTAAATGCTAGAATGGATTGAAGATCCAACTTAATTCTTTTTAGCAGTGTTGGGATTTGCTAGTCTTGATCCAAAGGTTAAAGTTCAAAGTTATTTGTACACTATATAGTGGTAAGATATGATTATATAATAGGTTAAACTCAAAAAGTTTTAAATTTGATGGACATCTATAAAATATGGGAGTATATTTTGTTCTTGTACTTTCTATCATGTTGAAGTCCACGTAGAAGTCCTTGTTTGTTAGCTATACATAATACTTCAAATTTTGGTAACATGGTTTATAGAAATGTCTGAAAGATTCTAGAATGATAGAGAAGTGTTATAAGATAAGAAGTATGGGTGTATATTTGGTCCTTGTACTTTGTATGCCACATAGAAGTCAAAGATTATTAGCTACCTAACACATGAAATTTTTGATAACATGGTCTAGAGAAACAAGGGAGAAGATTCTAGTATGCTGGAGAAGTGTGTTTTGAGGTTTGTGCATAGCATTCATTATGCCGAAGACTATCAATAGAATCTTCTAGATGCTAGAATGGAAAAGAAGATCCAACGGCTAGAAATGTTGGATTCACGAATCTTTATCCAACGGTCAACATTCAAAGTTATTCGTACACTATATAGTGGTAAGATAAGATACGATCATGCATAAGTCAATGATTATTAGCTACGAGGGAGAAGATTCTAGTATGATGGAAAAGTGTGTTTTGAGGTTTGATCATAGCATTCATTATGCTGAAGATTATCAATAGAAACTTCTAGATGCTAGAATGGAAAAGAGGATCCAACAGCTAGAAATGTTTGGATTTGCGAGTCTTGATCCAATTGTCAATATTTAAAGTTATTCGTACACTATATAGTGGTAAGATGGTAAGTTAAGATAATATAAGATATAGCGATCGTAATGTTTTTGTGTGTGTGCTAATGGGTGGGGCGAGTATGTCATACATACAACACAATAGCACATACTCCCTCCGTTTAGAAATATAAGACATTCTAGCTTTGTGAAACGAATGTATCTAGACACCTTTTAGTGTATAGGTTCACTATGAACCTATACGAACCTATACACTAAAATACATCTAGATACATTCGATTCACATAGCTAAAACACCTTATATTTCCGAACAGGGGGAGTACATATGTACTCCCTCCGATCCATATTAGTTGACTTGCGTTTGTCTAGACTCTAGATACGGATGTATCTAGCACTAAAACTTGACTAGATACATCCGTATCTAGATGAATCTAAACCAACAAATATGGTTCAGAGGGATTATATGTTTGTAGCACAGCTCGCTCTCATACATATACTCATACTAAAACATGTCATGTATATGGAAATGTATATGTACATGCATATAGATACTTGGCAACTCACATGTCACACACACGCGCATACAGCTACACGTATACATGTACATGGCCGCACATCACACACGCGTACACAGACACATACAAATACATGTACACATGGACACACATGTACACATGGCAAGACACATATACAAAAATATAAGCCTTAATTAATAAGCTCTAGGATGGAGGGAGTACAAATTAATTTTACGATATTTAGGCCTTAATATTGTATTGTTTGGAAGAAGGAAAGTTAGGGTCCTACGACTTCTCTAGCTTTTCTTCTATAGTATAAGTTAGAGGATCTGTATAACTTGTTTCTTGCCAAAGATCATGGTAAATATAGTTTTAGTCCCACTTCTCACACCCTGGGTACAAATTAGTTCCATATCTTGGAGAGTGGACAAAATCAATCCCAAAACATGCATCCCTAGTGCAAATCAGTCCACTTCAAACAAATTTGAGTGTATTTGACCAAATTCGTATATGTTTAGCTGTCCTGAACATGCCTTTTTGCGATTGAGACAGTAAAATAGTATCGGCCTACAAGTGGTGTCCGTCCACAACTTCTATTGCTTTTGAAATTTCATGTAGAATTTTTGTGTAGATTGATGTCGTTTTAGCTTGGCTGAACACTGTCCTTTGCAATGCTAATGTTAACTAAAACTGCACATGTGTGCATTTCACTCAATATTTCATCGTTAGTTTCAAGTTAGTTGAAATCTACCCAAATTTGATTCTTTTCTTATACACTGCATAATCCATATGCATCAATTATTTTATATGTGATGATTCAACTTGATCATTGTGAAGTACGTTGGATGAGCACATGGACATATGTTGTTCGCATATCATGTCAAATTCCCAAGATTTTTGCTTCATCACATGGGATTTTCTGTAAACAACGATGCCTTGCATGGGCCCATAAATTACCCTCGCCTCGCTTTTCTTATCTTATATTACATCTTACAACTATATGGTGTATGAAGAACTTTGAACAGTGGTCGTTGAATCAAGATTGTCAAATCCCAAGATTGCTAGCGGCTATATCTTCTTTTCCATTATGGGATATAGAAGATTCTATTGATAGTGTTTAGCACAATGAAATTTATGCACAAACCTCAAACACATGTTACCAAAGTAGCCAATAAAGGTTGAAATCTACATTATATAAAGCACAAGAACCAGATATACACCCAATACTTTATGGATCTGGCTTAGATGTATAATTATTCTTTCGAACATTACCAATTATAATTTTATAGTGATGATATGTCATACTTCTATTATCTGAGTCTGACGTGCAAGGAAGGTGTAATTTACTAGTATGGACTAACCCGCAAAACTGCCCAGTAAGGACAACTCAACACGGTCAAATTCTCCCAGTTCATTCAAATTCCATTCAATCCGTTTGAAATAGACTAAACTGCGGCCGGGGTGCAAGGTGTGGGGCTATTTTTGCCCATTTACAAGATGTGAGACTAATTTGCACCCTGGATGTAAGAAGCGAGACTAAAAGTGTAGCTCCTGGCCAAACTAGCTTTCCATGAGCATAGAATTGACAAAGCGAATACATAGCTCGTTCTTACAGGGACTGGACCGCGTTTCGACGAATCCTTGCATGGTGCTTGTTGTAATTTTGTGGGACCTGGTTGTGTCTCCTGTTTTCTTCTGGTCCTTTCTGTAAAATGTACCTATACCTTCATTACCACTTTGTGTGAAAAAACCACACCATAAGCCAAAAAGTACACCTTAAGAGCTATCCATATGATAGTGGAGCTTGTCCACAAGCCAAAAAGCTTAAGGGTGACCCATAAGCTTACGACATCACCTCACCTATGTATAAGGTGAGCTTTTTCCATAAGGTGATTCACACACAGCTCATGGAAGTAGCTATAATGTATAAAATCAACTTATCTATAAGCTGCGACCCATATGTATGCAAAAAGTACACACATGCAAGAGAGAGAGGAGAGAGTAAATAATTTTATATTGCTTGCACCCACAATGTGTAGCCAAAAGTGGTTCCATATTTTATTTTTGGCTTTTGGAACTACTCCCCTACATTGTGGAGGTAGTCCCAAATGAGAGAAAACTAGGAACCGGAACAAGTAGTTGCTCCGATGCCAAATTTGCTTTTTGGCTTTTGGAACTAGTTCCCTACACTATGAGGGTAGTTCCATATTTGCTTCATGTGTTGTTTTAGATAGATGGTGGGACCCACATTATAAATATTTGGAACTAGTACATTGTGGAGATCTTGCTATGTTTTATACCAAAGACAAATTTACCATTACGTCAGATTTTGCAATGGCAACATTGTGGGTGCGCTTGGACAAGCCACAACCTTTGGGTCACCCTTAAGAAAATTTCCTTAAGGTGAAGCTCTACTATGTATGTGGTCATCTATAAGGACTACTTTTTGCTTGTTGACACCCTTATGGACAACATAGTGGATGCCCTAAGGTGAACTTTTTCCATAAGGTGGGTCCCACACAGCTTGTGGAAGTAGCTATAATGTATAAAGTCAACTTATCTATAAGCTGGGACCCATATGTCTGCAAAAATTATACACATGCAAGATAGAGAGGAGAGAGTAAATAATTTTATATTGGTTATGCACAAGCCATCCATAAGGACTACCTTTTGCTTGTGGACACCCTTATGGAAAACATAGTGGAAGCCCTAATATAGATCTTGTTCTGTGAAAAAAGAAAAACAGAGCTCATCCATGCCAGTTAAATAAAAATATAGAGTTCGGATTTTCGAATTACTCCAGTACAACCCATACCCTAGGGGTCTAGTACTAGGGAGTCAAGCCAGGCACAATCTCCTCCAAATTAACTACTCCGACCGTCTAGACATCTACTAGTACTAGGGAGTAGGGAGTCGGAGGGTCACTGTCTCCTCGAAATGCAGCTGAGGAGCGCATGCTCGTGTTGATTAATCTTGATTTTCCCCCTTGCCTATTCTCCCACCCGCTCTAGGGCGTCTTCCCCTTCTCTTCCCGGCATCTTCCCCTTTCGCACCACGAACCGCCGCTGCCGCCATATGCCGCTTTCAGATTCTCTTCCTCATCCCGCTCAGGCAGTTTCCACCGTCGATTCCCCCTCTCTTTTGAAACCCCAATCAATGAAATACAGACATTGCCTTGCGATGGCGTCAGCGAGCAAGAATAGTGAGCTTGATTCTGAGAATTTTCATGACATGTTTACTGAAGGCCCGTTTGAAGAACTCAAAACCCGATGCGACGTCATCACCAACGCCAGCCTAATAGGTTCATCCAAACTTTTTCTTAAATCTGCGAAAGCTAGTGCAACTCTGGATGCTTCAATGCTATTTGGCCTCCCATGTGTTATTCATTCCCCCCTAACGAAGGGACCGATAGATTTCTTGCATTACTTCAAAATTGATAGCCTCCCGTGCAAGCTGTCGTTGCTGGACAGGTTCTCCTCCGATGCTATGGTACCAGGCTATACTTCTGGGCAGTGGGTAGGCGTCAATGGAGATTGGATTTCCACAGTTGGCTTCAGAGGCAAGTTGGAGCTTTGCAACATGTACACTCGTTCCAAGATTCCTCTCCCAGCATTGTCGTTCCAAGCAACCGACCAGCCAACCATGTTCTTGTTGGATAATGATCTTCCAGCTGTAATGCAGAAGATTGCTATTTGCCAAGTTCCCACAGCTGCTGGGAGATATAAAGATTTCTCGCTTGTTGCAGTCTTCAACGTCAGAATTGCCATCCTTCAAGGTGGTGATGATGGATGGATAGTTCTTCCACTTCCTCTTAACCACACCCTGAGCCCTTGTAGTTACAATGATGGAATTACCCATGACGGACTAGTGTTCACGATAGCTCTGTATGGCAACATTCATGTTTGGGATCCTCTACATCCTGGTAATTATTTCTTCATATGTAGTGTATTGGCTTAATTACTCATGTGCCCAAGCTATTTTACTGAATTGACATAGGGAGTGTTTCGTTTAAATAAAAATACGAGTAGTTATTTTGGACTCTATGAACTGTACGAATCATAGTTTTTCCATAGGATTTTTTCTTATAGCAGTCGTTTGATTCATCGGATTGAATTATGCATAGTAGATTTTTCCAAATGTCTTTAATTTCATTCGATAGGAATTTAAGATATACTTGAAGCTCCTGAAAAGAATCCGTTCAATGGTTTTTCCGTGCAATGTAATCCAACACACCGCAATTCTGTAGGAGTATAAATAGACATACAAATGTAAAATCCTGTGTCTTTTCTATTCTATGTTTTTTACATTTTCACGGGTTTTCGGCAAGTTCCCCTATAAACGAACCAGTCAATTCTCTTTGCCTTTTTTAGACAAAAAGAGCCAAAAATTGCCCGTCTTGTTCAAAAAAAGATGAGTCCATTCTCTAGGAAATTTCCCTATTATATATTGCTTTCTTTCCTTTGTACGATTATGATGGGTTCGTAGCATGGAAAACAAAAAAATTCTACCACAAGAACAAACAAAACCAAGATCTAATCTAGATAAAAGCCAAGATCTAATCTATTAGACATGTGCAACGAGATAGATCTGTAGTAACCCTCGTAGAAACGAAAGCGTTACGAGATTAGATCTCGGGGTTGATGTAGTCGATCACTTGCCGATATCAAGATCGTGTGGACGATCCTTCCGGCGCCGCGTTCAGGCGCTTCGCGATCGGTCACACGTGCGGAGTCGGCAGACCTTCCTCTCCTCGTTCCAAATGAGCAATGAGGTAGTAGATCTTCTCCACGGAATCCTAGCAGCACGACGGTGTGGTGGTGGTGGTGGAGTAGAGAATTCTGCAGGGCTTTGCCTAAGCCTGAGCAGAGGGAAGGAGGAGGAGAGAGGCGGCGGCTAGGGCTTGAAGTATGAGAGGGCTAGGAGGGGGCGCCCTCTCCCCTATATTTAAAGGAGGGAGGCGCGCCATGGGACGGGGAGTCCTAGTAGGACTCCCCTCCTTGGCCGGCGGGTTGGGAAGGGGGGAGGAGTCCTCCTCCCCCACGAATCCGTGTCTCGCCCCACAAGGTTTCCTTTGACCCTTTCTTGGTTTTCAAGCAAACACCAAGAACTCTTCTAGAACCTTCCAGAACATTCCGAAACCTTCTAGAATCTCCATACAAACACTCCGGAACATTTCCTAACTTAGAAAATGATCCCCAATATATGAATCTTATTCTCCGGACCATTCCGGATCTCCTCGTGATGTCCCGGATCCAATCCGAGACTCCGAACAACATTCGATCTCCAACGCATATTCCATATCTACTTAAAACAACTCCGAACCTTAAGTGTGTCACCCTACGGTTCGTGAATATGCAGACATGATGAAGACACCTCTCCGATCAATAACCATCAGCGGGATCTGGAGATCCATAACGGCTCCCACATACTCAACGATGACTTTGTGATCGATAGAACCATTTAACATAGGAAACCAATTCCCTTTGTCACGCGATATTCTACTTATCCGAGGTTTGATCGTCGGTATCTCCATACCTAGTTCTACCTCGTTACTGATAAGTACTCTTTACTCGTTCCATGTTATGTCATCCCTTGTGACCTAGTCACATGCTTGCAAGATAACTAGATGACATTCCACCGAAAGGGCCCAAAGCATATCTATCCGTCATATGGATGGACAAATCCCAATCTTGGTCTACGCGCTTCAACACATACTTTCAGAATACCCAATAACACCTTTATAACCACCCAGTTACGAAGCGGTGTTTGATGTCATCAAAGTACCCGTCCGGTGATGGTGATTAACATAACCTCATGGTCGAAGGATTAGGTTACTTTGCATTTGAAAGCTTACAGCAATACGAACTTAATGACTTGATCTTATGCTACGCTTACTATGGGTGTGTGTCCATCACATCATTCTCCTAATGATATGATCTTGTTATTAACGACATCCAATGTCCATGATCAAGAAACCATGATCATCCATTAATCAACAAGCTAGTTTAACAAGAGGCTTACTAGGGACTCTTTTATGTTTACAAAACACACATGTATTAATGTTTCCGGTTAATACAATTATAGCATGGGATGTAAACATTTATCATAAACATAAAGATATAATAATAACCACTTTATTATTGCCTCTTGGGCATATCTCCAACAGTCTCCCACTTGCACTAGAGTCAATAATCTAGTTAAAAATTTGTGCATTCAACACCTATGGCTTTCTGGTGTTGTATAGACACTATTTCTAGTGGTAAACATAATCTTCGGATCTGACACTTCTAGGTCCTTGTGTATTTGCATGTCCTTGTGTCTCTACGCATTACTCATTCTCTAATGAGATGGCATTGTATAAATTTGGTCCTTTGGTGAGACCTTTAGTTCCTTGGGATTAAATAATGTTGATACAATTGTCATACAATGTATCTTCATAGTATTATCCCGCTATGAACCACACCTAGTTTGATAACAAACTACTTGACGTAAATGCCCTCATTTTGTTGCTACAATAGCAGTCATATACTTAGCCTTTTGTTGTAGTATCTGTCACAATGTTTTAACTTTGGTACTGAACCAAATCCGTTATGGAACTTCCTTTCCATTACATTGTGCCACCCGTAGTTTAAATTGAGATAAACTTAATTTGTGACAAAACTAGTATCAATGCAACAATTTACAATGAATTATTTGTTATCACTATATAAATAATATATTCTTAGTTCTTCCAAAGATCATAGGAATATCCCTACTATTGTCCAATGATCATCTTATGAGTCATTCTGGTATATGCTCATAATATTTAGAGCATAGGACATATCTGGATGTGTACATCTCAAAAAATGATTGATCAAAATATTCTTGTGATTTTACCAAGTGTCAAAACACTTGAATCTTGTGTCAACACACTTGAATCTGGATTCAGTCCTTTCCGTGCGTCAAGAACCTTTCTTGTTGTTTCCATATTGAACTCATTCAACATCTTATCTATGTACATTTGGCAAAACCATATTAGCGCCTCAATCTATCCATATAGACATTGATGCCTAATTCTTGGGTTATGCCTAAGTCTTTCATCGAAATGAAATTCTTAACCTGTATCAATAAAAGATACATCATTTCTAATCAACAATATGTCTTTCACATAATGTATTAGAAATATGTCTTAGCGCTCCCACTTAATTTCTTGCAAAATGCAAACATCTTCATCGTCTCTGATGAAATTAAACCTTTTAATGGTTTCATTACGGTGAAGATTCCAACTCCGTGATGCTCACTTCAACCATTGAAGTTTTGCATACTCTTTTAGCATCCTTTGAATAAACAAAACCCTTTGGATCGTGTCATGGACACATCCTAGGTAACCATTCTATTAAAAGAACTTGTTTTGTTTGTTCAACTACCATATACCAAAATATATGTAGTGGTTGCTACATTAATCCGTCCAGACTAAATATCGCTATGAAAGATCAAATCTTATCATAGTCAATTCCTTGAACATTGTCATAAACTCTTTCCGACATGTCGACTATTTCATAGATGTGAAACATCCATGTCTATTTCTTTATAGATCCATATACGACTGTAAGGTCTTGCACCTTTCCAGAGGGTCTTTCAAATTCAAAGCTTGATTTCTCGTGTATGGAATTATCACGGATTTTATGGCTTCAAGCCACTTAACGAAGTTAGGGCCCATCATTGCTTCTTTGCATGTAGTCGGTTCATCATTATCAAATAATAATGATTTAACTCTCAAATCTTGGCATTTGATTACTTACCCGACCTACTTGGTTCAATAGTAACTTAGATCTCCGTGACCACAACCTTTGAGGCACGTGAGCCATGAGCATTGTTTCTGCCTCTGGGACACTTTCCGACGCTGCGCAACTCAGCACATATTAGCCAAGGTTCAACGACCTTGTCAAAGTTCTATTGTCCTCCCACTTACCTTTTCACCAATATTCCTTCTCAAGAAACTCAATATTCTAAGCGACAAACACTTTTGTCTTCGGTGTTATGGAGGAATACCCAATGGTTATTCGAAATAACCTACAAAGACATACTCATCTGACTTTGGTTGTAAACATTTTACTTATGCCTAGCATACCAAATTTTTTTAAGAAAGGACAACCTGGGTTTTATCCCAAACCATGACTTATATGGTGTCATTTCAACGGACCACGATGGAGCTCTTTTCAGTGTAAAAGCGGTAGTCACTAAAGCTTTAATCTTTAAAATATAATGGCAGTTTTATAAATGACACCTTTGATCTTACCATGTCAAACAAGGTTTCATTACATATCTTGAACACTCCATACTCCTATGGTGTTTTGGGAAATGCAAATCCATGGAACGATTCCTCAAATCTTAGGTGTTTTGCTAAACTTGTAACTCAAACATCTTTCTTTATGATCCAATCATAAACTTTTTATTTTCTTGTTACAATGATTTTCCACTTCATCTTGAAAGTCTTTGAACATTTTCAAATGTTTCATACTTCTTCCTTATTGAGTAGGTATATACATATACTCACTCAAATCTTCGGAGAAAGCATATGAAGTTGAAATCCATCGCCCACGACTACACATAATGGACTATATACATCAATATGTACAAATTCCAATCAGTTAGTCGCCTGTTCCTCTTTTGGCCTACTAACGGATTTTAAATTATCTCCAGGAAAGTATCACAGGCGTCATTTGATCAAAATCAAAGACTCCAAAAATCCATCAACATGGAGTTTCTTCATGTATCCCTTTCAATATAATTTAAACAGCGATGTCACTTTGCAAGTGATCTTTCAATCATTTGTCTTGCGACATTTTAGCATTAGTTTTATGGTCGTTATTTCTCCAACTAGAATTGTATATCATCCATCTTTTATGGAATGCGATAATATTTGAACAACCTTTTGTCGTCATAATACCTGATCAAAATAACAATTATTGAAACAAATCTTGAAGGTAAGCTTTGATGTTAACGAGCAACACAACAACCCTTTGTTTGTTTGTCAATGAACATCATCACATATTCTCTTGCTAGTTACTTAGGCCATTGTAGTTCATGAATTGTGTTGTCCTGTATGACACTTCATACCAACCAATTCGGTATCCAATACCGCAGAACCACATTGTTTAACAACCAAGGAATACAGCCATAACATGTATCTTCTATATACCTAAGTTGGATATCTCCAATCTTTTCTTTTCTGCCAAATATTTTATAGATTCTCTTTCAACAATTCCTTTTCTTTTAAAAGAATCTATCAACATCAATAGTGGTGTCCTTCACATGACACATAGTACAAAGTGTGTATAGTCGAATACTAATACCTTTGGACTTGCACTTTGAAGTGGATCACCTTCATCAAATGTTTGGCATTCTTTCAAAATTCCATTCTTTAGTAATCTTTTAGTGTAGTAAACATTTTACTTACATCTTCTATTCATCCTTATCATGACAACTTTCATGATCAAGCTGCTATAGCTTATAAAGGTGAATTGCGAGTATAATGTTTCTTTTCCAAAACCTTTTGGAGGACTAGGACGACTAGCGTCTCCAACCTTCACAAATTATCATCAAATATGAGGACGTATACTCTATCATGTTGTAACCAATACATTGTTTTAGGTATTGCAATACCTTTCACATATGATGGTTTTTGAAACATTGCTTTCAGCTCTTAGATAAACTTGATATTAAAAACAATCTTTTGAGTATCAAGAATCATGGAGGCAAACATGATACATTAGATACTAACACTGGAATTGTTACTCTTGATTTAATACTGTTTATTAAACTTCACAGAGTAAACGGAGTTTGCTGAAAGTTTGCAATATGACTTTTAAACTTTAGATTGACACTCAAAACAATATGATACCAGTTCATAAAGCAAATATCCAGAATTTCTATAGTTCTACTATCTCAACTATAACTAAGCGTAAGGTGGTGAACGGATGCCAATGACTACAACAAACTATGCAAATTCACTTTGATTGTGTTTATGATAAATTGAGTTTGACTAATCCAAATTACAAAAGAACTCCCACTCAAAACAACATCCCTCGAGTTGTTTTAGTGATTACACGAACCAAATCCACTACACCAAGTCCGATCATCACGTGAGATGATGTAGCTTTAAAGGCGAACAATCAACATGTTCATCATATCATCCATAGGACTCATGCTTTACCTTTCGGTATTCCGTGTTCCGAGACAATGTCTGTACATGCTAGGCTCGTCAAGGTTAACCTTAGTATCCGCATGTGCAAATCTGGCTTGCACCCGTCGTATGCACACGTAGAATCTATCACACCCGATCATCACGAGATGCGTCGAAACGACGAGTCTTAGCAACGGTGCCTACTAAGGATGAACACTTTATTACTTGATATTTAGTGAGAGGGATCATCTTATAATGCTACCGTCGCGATCTAAGCAATACAAGATGCATAAAGGATTAACATCACAGGCAATTCATAATTAATGTGATATGATATGGCCCTTTCTTCTTATGCCTTTGATATCCATCTCCAAAGCACGGACATGATCTCCATCATCACTAGCATTGCGTCAAGGTCAGTGGCGCCGCTTCATGGTTGTCCATCATCACTAGCAACTATTACAACTACTTGGAATAAAGCTATTACAAGATGAGTAGACACGCAGGTCTTAACAGAATTAAAGACAACCATTAGGCTCCTGCCGGTTGCCATATTACAACAAGGATCATTGCATACATCAAATATAATCACAATCACATGATGGCCATATCACATCACAAAACCCACAAAAACAAGTTAGGCGCCTCTAATTTTCTTTGCAAGTTTTACGTGGTTTGGGGCTTCGAATAAACGGATCTTACCTACGAAACTGAACCACAACGTTGATACAAGTGCTATCAAGTGCAAAGTGTAGATTGGATCTATACTATGATGGGAGAGCAGACACCATAAAGCCACTTGTGCAAAGCAAGTTACACGTCAAGCGTGGAGCAAGTCTCATGTGCGATGACATGTAAGGTTAGCTCGAGCCGCTTCATCCCACCATACCGCAAGATGCAATGTACACAAAGCAAAAGACGGCACGAGCACCAACGCCCACAAAACCATTGTGTTCTACTCGTGCAACAGATCTACGCATAGACACGGCTCTGATACCACTGATGGGTTCATAGAATGGAAAACAAAAACATTCTACCGCAAGAACGAACAAAACCCAGATCTAATCTAGATAAAATACAAGATCTAATCTATTAGACATGTGCAACGAGATAGATCTGTACTAACCCTCGTAGAACTGAAAGCGTTACGAGATTAGATCTCGGGGTTGATGTAGTCGATCCGTTACGAGATTAGATCTCGGGATTGGGATCTGTACTAACCACTCGTGGACGATCCTTCCGGCCATGGCAGCCTGATCGCTCAGCCGCAGCCACACGTGGAGTCAAGGCACCTTCCTCTCCTTGTTCAATGAGCGTGAGGTAGTAGATCTTCTCCACAGAATCCCAGCAGCATGATGGTGTGGTGGTGGTGGTGGAGTAGAGAATTCTGCAGGGCTTCGTCTAAGCCTGAGCAGAGGGAAGGAGGAGGAGAGAGGCGGCGGCTAGGGCTTGAAGTATGAGAGGGCTAGGAGGGGGCGCCCCCTCCCCTCTATTTAAAGGAGGGAGGCGTGCCATGGGAGGGGGAGTCCTAGTAGGACTCCCCTCCTTGGCCGGCGGGTTGGGAAGGGGGGGAGGAGTCCTCCTCCCCCACGAATCCGTGTCTCTCCCCACAAGGTTTCCTTTGACCCTTTCTTGGTTTTCAAGCAAACAGCAAGAACTCTTCTAGAACCTTCCAGAACATTCCGAAACCTTCTAGAATCTCCATACAAACACTCCGGAACATTTCCTAACTTAGAAAATGATCCCCAATATATGAATCTTATTCTCCAGACCATTCCGGATTTCCTCGTGATGTCCCGGATCCAATCCGAGACTCCGAACAACATTCGGTCTCCAACGCATATTCCATATCTACTTAAAACAACTTCGAACCTTAAGTGTGTCACCCTATAGTTCGTGAATATGCAGACATGATGAAGACACCTCTCCGATCAATAACCATCAGCGGGATCTGGAGATCCATAACGGCTCCCACATACTCAACGATGACTTTGTGATCGATAGAACCATTTAACATACGAAACCAATTCCCTTTATCACGCGATATTCTACTTATCCAAGGTTTGATCATTGGTATCTCCATACCTTGTTCTACCTCGTTACTGATAAGTACTCTTTACTCGTTCCATGTTATGTCATCCCTTGTGACCTAGTCACATGCTTGCAAGATAACTAGATTGCATTCCACCAAGAGGGCCTAGAGCATATCTATCCGTCATATGGATGGACAAATCCCAATCTTGGTCTATGCGCTTCAACACATACTTTCAAAATACCCAATAACACCTTTATAACCACCCAGTTACGAAGCGGTGTTTGATGTCATCAAAGTACCCGTCCGGTGATGGTGATTAACATAACCTCATGGTCGAAGGATTAGGTTACTATGCATTTGAAAGCTTATAACAATACGAACTTAATGACTTGATCTTATGCTATGCTTACTATGGGTGTGTGTCCATCACATCATTCTCCTAATGATATGATCTTGTTATTAACGACATCCAATGTCCATGATCAGGAAACCATGATCATCCATTAATCAACAAGCTAGTTTAACAAGAGGCTTACTAGGGACTCTTTTATGTTTGCAAAACACACATGTATTAATGTTTCCGGTTAATACAATTATAGCATGGGATGTAAACATTTATCATAAACATAAAGATATAATAATAACCACTTTATTATTGCCTCTTGGGCATATCTCCAACAGATTCTAGGCGCGACCAGCTGCCACGGATGAGTTGGTGGATTCATTTCGTAATGCTACTGGAGACAAGCACGACTACTTTTTTAGTTTTTAGTGGTTAGCAAGATCTGTAGATGGTTCTAGCCTTCTTCATATATATACGCTTGGCGCTTCTGATGATCCCAGCTGTCTTACTTGTCATTGCTGCCATCGTACTGGTGCTGCTCATCCTTGTGTTGTACACTGCGGTCGCATTGTCTCCACTTATACTTCAGGGTTTGGCTGCTTGGTGTTCTCAATGAACACTAGTCAGGTTGATCAAGCTAATCCATGGGAAAGGATTCTGACCTTGGATCATATTCTCTTTTCCTTGGAGTGAACTATCCGATTATCATGCACGTAGGTGGTGCAGATCTTACCTCAGGTTATATGACGAGAAGCAAATGTGTCTACATCTTACCAACTGCAGCATGGATTTTCAAAGAGTGGTATCCTGAATTATGATGCTTCGGTCTTAGTGGTAAAGAATGTGGTGTTAGTTCTGAAATCAATGTCCTTGAGGGAATTAGTAACCCTCGCTTCTGGACAGGAATGGTGAAGCATCCGCTTTGGTTAGTACCAACCTTCGTGAACACCGTCGATTGGAACCAGCCTCATGCTTAACTAAGAAAAAAGACATGTTGCCAAAGTACATACTGATGCAATCCATATGTAATAGTTGGTACTACAATTAGAGAAATAGTTCTCAACCATGTTGAACTGTTTATTTTGTTTGGTTATCTGAAGTCATCAGCTTTCAACTTGTTTGTCTCCTCTCCTTGAAACATGTCCTTGTATCGGTACTATGTTTATTTACTCGTATGAACTTGACTATATTTTTTTGGGCCTTTACCATAATGCACTTTAGTCCACCGATTCTAGAGTTCCTTTAGAAATTATGGAAATTTTAGCATCAACAGGATGTTACAGACCACATGTCATACACTTGAACAATCACCTCAATGCTTGTGTAAGGGTCGTACTCTATGAAAACAACCTTGGCTTCAATGATTCTAGCCTCATGCACTAGTCTTTGGTTAAGCTGATATGACGAGACCATATTTTTTAGAGATTTATCTTACCTTATCTTACCACTATATAGTGTATGGTTAACTTTCAATATTAAACGTTGTATCAAGACTAGCAAATTCTAACATTGCTAACCCTCGAATCTTCTTTTCCATTCTAGCATCTACTCAATCCGTTCCATAATATAAGATGTTCTAACTTCTGCGAAACGAATGTATCTAGACGACTTTTAGTGTATGGTTCGCTCCGAACCTATACACTACTTTTAGTGTGTACACTGGTGGAAAAATAGTCCCGGTTCATAAGGGCCATTGGTCCCGGTTCCAGAACCGGGGCCAATCACTCGGGACTAATGCTAGTCCCGGTTCGCGCACAAACCAGTACCAATGGGTCTCCACGTGGGCGGGCGAGCTACGAGGGGGGGGGGTGTGGATCATTGGTCCCGGTTCGTGGGAAAAACCGGGACCAATGGGTCCCCACGTGGCAGCGCCAGAGACGGGCGGGGGTGGATCATTGGTCCCGGTTCTTGGCACGAACCGGGATCATTGGTCTCTGTCGCCATGAGATTTTCGGCTATTTTTCGCCGCGAGATTTGGCTATTTTTCTATCGTGGCGGGATTTTTTATAAATTTAATGGTACTACATATATACAGCAATAATGAAACCACGATATATATATATTACACATGATGCATGATCACAAATATATACACCGTCTCATCCGTCTTCTTGGTCGAAACATATTATAATTACAAATATATACATCGTCTCATCCGTACTCTCAGACGAATTTGATCTAATTTACACTTCTTTTATACACTTCACCCTTCCAAATGAAGTGGGTAATAGTATTCTCCTTTCGGATCTATGACTTGTTCTAACAAGAATCCGGCAATTTCCTCTTGAATTGCTTGCACGTGTTCTTGTGATAGAAGACCGCCCCGCATCCGTTCGATCTAATATAAAGAAGGGGATCAATATATATGAATGAAACTAAACACAATTGGTGGTAATAAAATAAAGTTGTGATTATTGTTTATCGCACTTCAATTTTTTTGATGTTCCGGTCTGCCCCCTTCTCTTTGGTTGTCTGGCGAATGAACTCGCAGACATAGTATCCACATAAGTTATTCCCAGCTTCCTGCCTCAAGCACTTTACGAGAACGGAGTTCAATCAAAATAATAATCAAGCATGATAATGGTGGTATTGAAACTAGAATCAAAGAGATGCGTGGATCTAGCAAGTAGTACTTACAGTCAATGGTTGAAATGTAAGCTCTGGCTTCCAAACACCCCTAGTTTTGGCGGTGAACCGTTTCCAAGCCCTCTGGAGGCATTCCTGCATGTCCGCCCACTTTTCTAATGGTGTGCGTTTCGAGTCCAGGAGTTTTACTACTCCAGTGTCAACATAAATGATTAAGAGAATATAGTGGAAGCTTGACACACTAACAAAATATAACACGAGTCAATTATACGCTTAACATCGAGTAATCGAAAATAGAATGTGTACAAGACAGTAACACTCACGCAGCATTGTAGGGAAATAGTATTTCCATACATTTTGAAATACTTCAACGCTTTGAACAAGTTATCCTCTGTCTCTTTGGGATTTGTTTTCAGAGTAACTTCATGAACGAAATTATAGTCAACAAACCCAAGGTCAAAGATTTGTCCTTTGTTGCATTCTTGAATCTTCATTCTGCATATATAATTAGTATAGTGATTAGTAAGATTATACAAGCAACGAATGAGAAGAGCTAGAAATACTTAATTACAGAAATTAATAATACTTACAAATAATAGGCACTGACGATAGCTTTCTCGAGGGCGTCTTGTTGGTAAAACTGAAATAATTCTGGAAATTCAATCAGTATGAAGCCATCTCCATGACCGTAACGGTGGTGTTTATATGCAGCATAGATCCAGTTTTTGGAATCAACACAGGCTTGGATGTACCATTTATGCAATCTTCGCATTTTTGTTGGTAGATCTTTGACTAACTCGGGTTTGACGAGAGGAGCCCCGTACTGGTACATGTATGCTGTTTCTTGGTACCCCTCGAACTCATGCATACGGCTCATGTACTCAGTAATAGACAGTCCATATAATTGTGATTTTTCTTCGTACAGTCGAACAAACTCCGGATCAATGTTCGGATCATGCCGCTCCTAGATCATCCACTCATTGGTATCGTACACTTTGAGCGGTTCGATCGATTGATTTTTCTGTTGTCCGAGATGGGCAACTTCTTTCCCGACTCTCCGCTCTTTTGCCTCAGCCGACATGGTAATAGAGCGATTATAGTTTTATGTGAGCACTATGGGTTGGTGAAGCTGAATCTTAAGTGCGGTTGCTTTGGCTTTATCTTCTGCGGTGACCGGGAAAAATGCCTCTATCGGCTTTTTCTTGTTAGCCATGTCAATCTTCCACTTTTCATAATGGGCAGCTGCGGCCGCATCAGTTTCCTCATCTGTCTTCTTGCAAGGTAGCTTCTTCATATTCTGATGAGGTACTTTTGGGAGGGGCGATAGCTTATGTTTCGGTGATCGGAACGTGCTCTTGCTGCTGCTGGTGGTGCTGCCCCCTTAGTATACTTCCGCTTTTGTCTCTGAGGCTCGAGGGACGAGATGAGGCGGCTGAGGCGGCAACTAAGGCGGCGAATGACGGCAAAATGAGGCAGCGATGGAGACAGTTACTGTTGAGCGATGGCGGTGAAGGCGATGGTTGCGCTGGAGAATGGTGAGGTGGCGGCAAAGGTGGATTGCTGCTCTAAGGAGTGGGTGGCCTTGGCGGCAAATAATGTGGAAGCATGATGCGCTCCTTTAGCCATAGAATAGTCCCCCCTTTGGCTTCTCCTAGTTGAGTCAGCTCCATATCTTCCCCTGCAGGGTGGTCTAGCTTCAGCTCCTCAAAATCTTCCTTCACCTCATCCACCGTGACGATAGCGTACCCTTTTGGAACCATTTTGCAATGCCAAGTTGGGTTAGGCCCAATTGGTACCGCCATGCCGATCGCCGCCGTCACCCTTAAGTTCATAACCTGCACCTTTAGCTCACAAGCTGTTGTCTCCGTGATATCATCCACTGGGTAGCGTTTAGGAGGAGATGTCGTCGGTGCATCATCATAAACATCATGGAGCTGCGTGGAAGCGACATTGCTTTTCTTATTCGATGGGGCGCCGGTACCCTCGAATGCAGCTTCTACCACGTGCCGCTAAGATTGGCCGCTAGTACCTTGCTGGCTAAGTATGTCGAGTTGATCTTGGTGCCGCTTTAATAGTTCTTCTACATTACGCAGCCGGTCTGCAGCGGCTGCTTTCTCAGCTGCCTCCCTTTCCTTTCTCCTCTGATGGCTTTTATCGGGATATCTCTTCATTTCCAGGGGGAAGGCAACCTTCCACGACTTTGAGCCTGGTGTGCCTCGTGTTCGTCCGTCGTGTCCAGGATTTTTAAGGGCCCGTGTGAGCTCGTCGTTCTCTCTATCGAGAACGAACCGTCCCGCTGCAACATCATCGCTGCATTTCTAATATCGTCGATGGGCAGTAGGGGATCATCTTTGTGTTTTTGATTATATATTGCCCTCCCTTCTTTGTCCAACGTGCCCCCATGGCCATAAAACCAGTTTCTCGCCCGTGGTGTCCATGTTGCGGGCTCTGGTCTGATCCCGGCAGCTATGTAATTGACCTCAAGTGCATCCCACTTACGCATGCAATCGGCATAGCCAGCAGGCCCCATGTTATGATGGTATAGTTTCTTAGCAGCATTCTTCGTATTTATCCTAGACCTTTCCTTAGCTTTCTCTGATGTCTTGTAGTTCACAAAATCCTCCCACTGGTGTCTTAACTTAGCATAGCCGGCTTCATCGAAATTCGGAGTCTTCTCTACCTTGACAAAGTTATGGTACAGTTTCTTCTTCCAGTTCTTGAATGCATCAGCCATCTTGCTGAGAGCAAACTTCTTGACTCATTGCACAAGCTCCCTTCTTGCTCTCTCCTCCTCATCTGGAGTCACATCTGGTTCCGGCAGGAGGAAATTAGTCATGAGCTTGTCAAAAAGCTTATCTTTGGCGTTGTCGCCGACATACGGGACTCCACCGCCGCTTGGCCGATTCCATTCTTGAACGGTGATCGGGATGTAGTCCCTCACAAGAACACCGCATTGCTTGACAAATTTTCTTGCGACATCGACGGGAGCTTGCGGTTCACCATCTACACCGACCACGTCGATCCTATACCTCACAGTGTCATCCAACTTTTTTGTTGGGCCTTGTTTCGTTCTTACGGAAGAAGTTCTCGATCCGGAGGGCTAAAAGAAGAAAGAGTGTTAATATATGCATGTATATATAGACAGCAGCATTTTAATTACAAAAATACATATATAGACCTCGCCGATGTCTGCGAGATTTAAGGTTCCGCCGGAGCCATCGCCTTCTTCCTTATCGGCTTCTCCCCTGTCCGAGCTTGACTTCTACCTCACGGAGCCGTCTCCTCGATTGAGACTCATCTCCTGGCCGAATCGTTTAGAAACTCACTTTCGCGATATCGATATCAATATCTTCATTTTCGCAGATCATCCCTTGGAGGATGTTTTCCTGATGTGTTGGATCCATACTATCTGCAAGTTAAACAATCAACACATGGCATCGATAATGATATGACAAGTTAAAAATAGTTGAAATTTAACCCTAAGGCATGCTTGGCAATTTAAGTGGGATCCGAATGGTCCAAACCCTAGTACAGGAGAGACCCCGAAATCACCTACGAGGGGTTGATTTCAATCTCTTATTAAACTTGTAATTAAAGTTGTTGAACAATTCATGATAATGAGTCTATTGTGTAGATCTCATTTTTCTGAACATTTTGATATATTATACATATTTTTCTGACTTATAAATAATTAGTTATTGAATTTATAAGATTAAACTCTTTTCTGAAATTATTTAAACAAATATTAAACTTTTACTACGTAATTATGACGTCAGCTCGGGGTGGGTTTTTTTTTTCTCCACGGCTAAACTAGCCACAGAGACTGACGCGGGGGGTCCAAGCCACCTCAGATGCCACGCTGGCGGGCTTGGTGGCGCCACGCGTCACGCGACGCCACGTCAACGCCACAGTGGCGCCACGTAGGCTCACCGGCGAACTGCTAGGCGGTGGTGGAAGACGGCGGAGAGAAGGGCGTGGGGTGACGCCACTGTCCCGGTTCGAACTAGCGCGTCGCGGGCTACCTAAAATGGCCGGCGCCGCTACGGGAGGTGCACCGGAGCAAGCCGTTTGACGGTGGCGGCGGTGCTGGAGCACCAGTGGCTCACCAGGAGGCCGATGGAGGGTGCGGCGAGGCCGGAGGAGGCAGGGCGCTGCCGGAATCAGTGGAGAACGTGGCGGCCGGAGTCGGGGAAGCTGGGGTCGGTTGAAGCGAGGCGTAGCTTCCTTGCCTGCTCGCGGCGGCGGCTAGTGGCGCTCGGCGACAGGTGTCGACGACGTGAACTGGCCGCTCTGGATTTGGGTAGCCTGCCGGCGTGATTTTGCTCTGCCACAAAATTTTCCTTAGCCGCGCGTCGATGTGCTCTATGACTTGGGGGAGTTGGGGAGGAGGAAGGCCGAGGCTGTTAACTGTACAGACCATTGGTCCCGGGTCATCCCAATAACCGGGACCAAAGGACCAACGGTCCCGGTTCGTGCCACCAACCGGGACCAAAGGTCTAGAGCATGAGCGTTACTATGCTGCCACGTGCACGGGCTTTGGTCCCGGTTAGTCCAGCCATCCGGGACCAAAGAATCAACGGTCCCGGCTCGTGCCAACAACCGGGACTAATGGCATGTTAATGGCAGCGCGCGTATCTAGGGATCATTGGTCCCGGTTTATGGAACGAACCATTATCGTTGACCCGTTTTTTCAGATTTTGGCAAACCTTTTGGTCTTCCCGCCATTTTCAAATTTATTTCTTTTTTAATTAATAAGATGTTTCAATTTAAGATGATTATTTATTTGGAATTTTAAAAAACATTTAATAGGAAAAGTGCTTCAATTTAAAACCATTTTCTGTTTTCAAATATTTTTATTTGAACTATACAATTGTACTATTTACAATTAAAATTGCATTAACAAAATATTTATTGCATAATTTGGAATTTTAAAAAACTTTTAACAGGAAAAGTGCTTCAATTTAAATAACTAATCAAAAACCATTTTCTGTTTTCAAATATTTTTATTTGAACTATACAATTATACTATTTACAATTAAAATTGCATTAACAAAATATTTATTGTATAATTTGGAATTTTAAAAAACTTTTAACAGGAAAAGTGCTTCAATTTAAATAACTAATCAAAAACCATTTTCCGTTTTCAAATATTTTTATTTGAACGATACAATTGTACTATTTATAATTAAAATTGCATTAACAAAATATTTATTGCATAATTTGGAATTTTAAAAAACTTTTCAAGATTTGGACTACAAATACATGATATAATGCTTGTGAATTTTTAAAAAAATCATTTATAGGTTCACAACATGCTATTTCATCAGAGATCCACTTCAAGTTCAGCGATGCTCAGCCCTGGGCTAAGAAGCTTCATGCCCGCCGTTTTGAATATAGTTTGAAACGGGCATAAGAAATTCAAAAATGATCCAAACAATGTGAAACCTTCGCGTGGTATTATATTATGTGTCACAGTTGCAAGGAAAAATATTGAACTTGAAAAATTGCAAATATCATAAAAAATCCTTCACAAAATGACCTATCATGTTTGATGTTTCATGGCATTTAGGTCAAACCACCAATGTTATGGCTAGAATCAGGGCATAGTTTGTGATAATGTGCCCATACTGTGCACACATGTGCATCTTGGGATGGCTAACGATGTTGCAGGAGGAAGTTTTCCCTTTCAAGACACGAAAAAGCCAATTTCCATTTTTGAGGTGCCGAAATCGGGGTGTTCTGTGAAGCAACCACCAAATTAAAGTTTGGCATTGGTACCAAACCATTTTTCAAAAATACTATACCACCTTATATGGACAATTTCCCAACCGGTGTATCAAGAACCTTTCTGTCCATCCTTCATTAAAAAAGACAAATTCCTGCCGAATCGGTAGGAGGTTGCCAAGATTTGAACTACAAGTACATGATATAATGCTTGTGAATTTTAAAAAAAATCATTTATAGGTTCACAACATGCTATTTCATCAGACATCCACTTCAAGTTCAGCGAGGCTCAGCCCCGGGCTAAGAAGCTTCATGCCCGCCGTTTTGAATATAGTTTGAAACGGGCATAAGAAATTCAAAAATGATCCAAACAATGTGAAACCTTCGCGTGGTGTCATATTATGTGTCACAGTTGCAAGGAAAAATATTGAACTTGAAAAATTGCAAACATCATAAAAATCCTTCACAAAATGACCTATCATGTTCGAGGTTTCATGGCATTTAGGTCAAACCACCAATGTTATGGCTAGAATCAGGGCATAGTTTGTGATAATGTGCCCATACTGTGCACACATGTGCATCTTGGGTAACCTTTAGTCCCGGCTGGTGGGTGCAACCGAGACTAAAGCTGTCGGTGGGATAAGGACGCGTGGGTAACCTTTAGTCCCGGCTGGTGGGTGCAACCGAGACTAAAGTTGTCGGTGGGATAAGGACGCGTGGGTAACCTTTAGTCCCGGCTGGTGGGTGCAACCGAGACTAAAGATGCCGGTGGGATAAGGACGCGTGGGTAACCTTTAGTCCCGGCTGGTGGGTGCAACCGAGATTAAAGTTGTCGGCGGGATAAGGACATGTGGGTGGCCGCACTGCTCGATGAGATAAAGCATGTAGCGCACGACGCCCTGTCGGAGGAACAAGACAAAGTAGAAGCAGCGCCGTGCCTATAAAAGGACCATCGATACGCCATGGCAAGCAACTCAACAAGCCAACATAGGTAGAGAGAGTTTCATCCCCATGGATGGAGGGTTGGGAAATCTCCCGTGGCAGAGCTTCTCGAAGATGTCGTTAGTGCACACGCCCTACGACATCTTCGGAAGCTCCGCCTCAGAAAAATTTCCCTACAAGCCCGTGAAAGACTCCATCTCCTCTAACAGTGTTGGGGAAAGGGTTGGGAAATCTCCCGTGGCGGAGCTTCTTGAAGATGCCATTGGTGCACACGCCCTACGACATCTTCGGAAGCTCCGCCTCGGAAAAATTTCCCTGCAAGCCCGTGAAAGACTCCATTACATAAAGTTTCGATGCATCACATAAAGTTTCCATACATCACATAAAGTTTCCATACATTACATAGATTTACATAGGGTTTAGGGTTTAGGATATGAATCCTTCGTTGCGTATGTCGATCCCTTGCCTATGATCGCTTCTTAGGCCGTAACCATGGAGCATCTTCTTTGCTTAACGGGATGCTTGGGTCAGTTTTCACGGTGAAGGGCATAATTTCATCAAACTTATCATAATCTGCTAACATGTCTGTCTTGTGCTTGACTCCCGTGATGTTTCTTTTCCCTGAAAGAAGTATGTGACGTCGGGGCTCATCGTCTGATGTATTCGTTTCCTTATTTTTTATTTTTTGCGGTTTAGAGGACATGTCCTTCACATAAAACCTGAGCCACATCATTGGCTAGGATGAATGGTTCATCTCTGTAACCAAGATTCTTGAGATCCACTATTGTCATTCCGTACAGCTGGTCTACCTTTACCCCTTCTCCATTCATGTGGACCCAACTGCACCGAAACAATGGGACCTTAAAAGTAGGTCCATAGTCAAGTTCCCATATCTCCTCTATGTAACCATAGTATGTGTCCTTTTTCCCATTCTCGCATGTTGCATCAAAGCGGACACCACTGTTTTGGTTGGTGCTCTTTTTATCTTGGGCAATCGTGTAAAATGTATTCCCATTTATCTCGTACCCTTGGAAAGTCAATACAGTCGCAGATGGTGTCGCGGCCAACAAGTAAAGCTGATCTCCAATAGTGGTGTCATTCATGAGATGTAATTGCAACCAAGTGCCAAAAGTCTCCATGTGATTTTTTAATCCAGCAGTCATCCTTCCCCGGGAACTTGGGGCGTACAACATTCATGTGTTCCTCGATATACGGAGCCACGAAGGTAGAACTTTTGAGAACTATGTAGTGTGCTTGATTCAAAGAATGTCTGTCCCTAGATATCATTTCTTTCTTTCCTAGCGTGCCTTTTCCACTCAGTCTCCCCTTATACCGTGATTCAGGAACACCAATCGGCTTAAGGTCAGGAAGAAAGTCTACACAGAACCCAATGACCTCCTGTGTTCCATAGCCCTTGGAGATTCTTCCTTCTGGACTAGCAAGGTTACGAACATATTTCTTTAAGACTCCCATGAACCTCTCGAAGGGGAACATATTGTGCAGAAATACAGGACCGAGAATGTAAATCTCATCGACTAGGTGAACTAAGAGATGCGTCATAATATTGAAGAAGGACGGGGGGAACACCAACTCAAAACTGACAAGATATTGGACCACATCCTTCTGTAGCCTCTCTAGACTTTCTCGATCGATTATCTTCTAAGATATTGCATTGAGGAATGCACATAGCTTCACAATGGCTAACTGAACATTTTCCGGTAGAAGCCCTCTCAATGCAACCGGAAGCTTGCTGTGTCATAATCACGTGGAAATCATGAGACTTCAGGTTCTGAAATTTTTTCTCTGTCATATTTATTATTCCCTTTATATTTGATGAGAAGCCAGCCGGGACCTTGATACTGTAAAGGACTTCAAAAAAGATTTCCTTCTCTGCTTTGGTAAGAGCATAGCTCTTTAAGTATTTACGTCCTTTATCAGTATGCTTGTTGTGTGGGTCTTTGATACGTTGCTGGTCCTCCCGTGCTTCTGGTGTATCTTTTGTCTTCCCATACACGCCTAGGAACCCTAGCAGGTTCACACAAAGATTCTTCGTCATGTGCATCACGTTGATTGAAGAACGGACCTCTAGGTCTTTCCAATACTCAAGCTCCCAAAATATAGATTTCTTTTTCCACATGGCCGTGTGTCCGGTAATGGGGTCTTTCGGAACAGATTGACCGCCAGGACCCTTTCCAAAGATTACTTCTAGGTCCTTCACCATACCAAATACATCAGCACCTTTAGGGAGCTTAGGCTTCTTCCGGTAATCTGCCTCACCGTTGAAATTCTTGCCTTTCTTTCTTACTTGATGAGTGGTCGGAAGAAATTTACAACACCCCAGGTACACAACCTTCTTACATTTATCCAAATATGTACCTTTAGTATTATCTAAATAGTGTGTGCATGCATTGTATCCCTTGTTTGACTGTCCTAAAATGTTACTAAGAGCGGGCCAATCATTGATGGTTACGAACAACAATGCTCGTAGGTCAAATGGCTCCTGTTTGTTCTCATCCCACACCTTTACACCTGGTTCTACCCACAACTACAAAAGTTCATCGACTAATGGCCTTAGGTACACATCAATGTCGTTGCCGGGTTGCTTCGGTCCTTGGATGAGCACTGGCATCATAATGAACTTCCGCTTCATGCACAACCAAGGAGGAAGGTTGTAGATACATAGAGTCACTGGCCAGGTGCTGTGACTACAGCTCTGCTCCCCAAAAGGATTCATGCCGTCTGTACTTAGACCAAACCATAAGTTCCTCGCGTCACCTGCAAAGTTTGAGTACTTTCTCTCGATGTTTCTCCACTGCGACCCATCGGCAGGGTGTCTCAGTTTCTCGTCTTTCTTATGCTCTTCTTTGTGCCATCGCAACAACCTAGCATGCTCTTTATTTCTGAACAGACGTTTCAACCGTGGTATTATAGGAGCATACCACATAACCTTAGCAGGAACCCTCTTCCTGGAGGGCTCGTCATCGCCCTCAACATCACCAGGGTCATCTTGTCTGATCTTGTATGGACATGCATTGCATACCGGGCATTTGTCCATATTCTCGTACTTCTCACCGCGGTACAGGATGCACTCATTAATGCATGCATGTATCTTCTATACATCTAATCCTAGAGGGCAGATAGTCTTCTTTGCTTCGTACGTTGTCTCGGGCAGCTCGTTATCCTTTAGAAGCTTCGGCTTCATTATTTTCAGTAACTTCTCAAATCCCTTGTTCGATAAGCTAGTCTCTGCCTTCCATTTCAGCAGTTCAAGTGTGGTACCGAGCTTTGTGCTGCCATCTTCGCAATTTGGGTACAACAACTTTTTGTGATCCTTTTGCATGGCCTCCAACTTAAGCTTCTCCCTTTCTGTATCACATTGTTGCTTTGCATCAGAAATGACCCGACCAAGACCATCAGCGGGCTCATTTGATGCATGTTGTTCTTCTTCATTGCCGCCTCCCTCTTCTTCATTGTCTTCCATTGTAGTATCACCATATTCTTCAGGGGACATAGGATAGCTATCATCATCCTCCTCTTCTTCATTTTCTTCCAGCCTAACCCCTCTTTCTCCGTGCATGGCCCAACAATAATATTCGGGCATGAAACCTCTCCGAAGCAGATGGCTTTGAAGGATTCTCGGGGCAGAGTGCTCCGTCACGTTCCGACAGTCGACGCAGGGACAAGGCATAAAATTATCCACTTTGTTTGCCTTAGCCAAATCGATAAATTTATGGAGGCCTGCAATAAAATCGGAATGGCGTCGGTCGCCATACATCCATCGCATCCGTGCATCGACCTGCGTCATAATAATTAACCATTACAATAACATCATGAATACTAAAATGACCACCCTACATGGACAAATGCAATATTTTTGTATCAGTTACAGATAAAGAAGATAAGGTTGCTAACCTCAGCCGAGGATACCGTGTTGTGCGAACTAAAGTGTGGCTCGGACATTTCGTCGAACACCTTGTGTGCAATCAAAGAAAAAAAAAGCTAGCACCCACTCCTCACACACAATCCAGCAAAATTTGGTGGGCAAAGGGCTGGGCTTATATATAGCTAGGGGAGGGTTTTTGGTCCCGGTTATTGCCTGACTGGGACCAAAGCCCTCCATGACTGGTGGCCAGAGCTCGCACCCACCAGTCATTGGTCCCGGTTGATGGCACGACCCGGGACCAATGACTTTGTTAGGGGCATGCTACTGGGCTGCCACGTGTCGCGTGGGAGGGGATTTGGTCCTGGTTCGTGGCAATAACCGGGACTAAAGCCTCCGTCGCTTCATCATCCATGTGCATAAATACGAGGCCAGAGCGCTCGCTTTCGCCATCGCATGTGCCTCTCTGCAGTCCCTCTCCATCCCACCACTTTGCCTCTCTACCGCGCTGTCGTTTCGCCTTCCCTCCCTCTCCAATCTCCAACGTGCTATCATGGAGGTGCCCCACTCAACCACTACGAGGCGGCTGTGTTTGCGATCTACGGCATCCTCGCGCCGCCGCGCGTGACCCTTCCCGCCGGATTTCACATCAGCGAGAGGGGTGTGCTGGTGGCTCCGCTCCTCAACCCCCGTGGATACGAGATGGAGTACGTCATCGCGGAGCGTTGCCGCCAACTGCCAACTGCATTAGGGCGTTGCCCCGGTACACGGCGGGCAGCGAGTATTGGCCCCGGTTGTTCAAGAAGGAGCGGAAGGCCAAGCTTGGCAACCGTTTCATGGACGGGCGCCTGGTGCACCCGGATCGCCGCAACCAAGAAAGGCGGGAGTTGTTATGGTCCGTCCCTGGATGGACCATCTACACCGCCATCGACACTGCTATGCGCGCAGACGAGCTCCGTCTCTCGAACAACACCGAAATCGTGGAGATTTCGTCCGACGACGATGAGGAAGCCGGCGGCACGGAGGACAACGGCTCGGAGGACAGCGGTAGCGGAAGTGTTATCGACAGAGATTTATAAAGTCGCATCTTTATTTGTATGGAAAATTTTGTGGTCGAATAATAAAATGTCTCAATTTAGACCTTTGTCTCGATTAATTCATGAAAGATTTGTTCAAAAATAGTGATCAATTCAATTTCTACCTTGATTAATTTCTGCGCCGAATTAATTTACATTAATTCCTGGACTGCTAACCATCGCGGGGTTTTTGGTCCCGGTTGTTGACATGAACCGGGACGAATGCCTCACAGAGAGCCACGTGTGCATCGCGGGGTCATTGGTCCCGGTTCGTGCCATAAACCGGGACCAATGCTTACAGATGAACCAGGACCAATGCCCTGGCGGCATGAACCGGGACCGGTGCCTGGCATTGGTCCCGATTACGGAAATGAACCGGGACCAATGGAATTTGGGCGCTGGACCAAAGGCCCTCTTTCTACCAGTGGTAGTAAAAGATGCCTAGATACATTTGTTTCACGAAAGCTAAACCATCTTATATTTTGAAATGGAGGAAGTAGGAGATTCTATTGATACTAGACTTTAGCACAATGAATGCTATGCAAAAGTACATGAACCAAATATACACCCGATACTTTATGGAAGCGGCTCAAAAATATAATTATTTTCTCAGCTTTGCCTATTACTACTTTATGAAGTAGTACAATTTTATATTGTGATGATATGGCATTCTATTAGACAACATTGGCATGCTAGATTAGCTAGCTAATTACTACTAGTAGATTTCCTCGATGCTACTACAGTACTAGATAGCATTGGCGTGCTACACTAGCTAGCTAATAATTTAAGGCTCCTCGATGCAGCTGCACCCTGCAGCAGAAGACCGATGAAGGAACACGCAAAAAACTCCTCGTTCAAAGAGCCATACCGTCTTCCCCATATCCGGCAGTATTTGGTATCATATCCAACGCACGCTTCACTCTTTTTCCTAGCCATCTTTCCCGTAGCACCGGCCCTTCTAGGCCGCCATCCCTCTCCTCCAAAACCTCCCAACAGTCATAGATTCGGGGCCCAACCGGCGGTATGGCAGATGGAGCAACGTCGGATGGAGCAACATGTTTAGCGAGATCGCTATGCGTATGGACACTACCAACGCCATCCGGATGGCCGCATGCTTCAATGAGTTGAACCTCCGAGTCACTAGTGGAAAAGGTAGCAGATGCCCCAACGACGGTTGCGGGACATTGGTTGCCTACCATCAGGTCCACAACCACAAGATTGCGTGCACGCACGACCCTTGCAACTTTATGGAGGATGGTTGCATTTTCGCCGCCCTTCCGGCGGCACTCCTCGCCCACATCCTTGAACCTCACTCGATGAGGTTGCGCAGTTTCCGCTATGGCAAAACACGCAGGTAGTCCTCTAAGCCTCTGCCAGCAATAGGCCTGCGGACAGTAGATATCATTGGATCCAGGGACGATGGTACTGTGTTTGCAGTGTGATATGACACGCGCCAAACGCTACACGTCGTATGCGTCAGGTCGGCGGCGTGCTTGTTACCGTGGTAAATGGTGAAGTTTTGGTCGTCGACTGTGATTGAGGGGAGAAGGATAAAAAAATTCGGGCTATGCGTGCTGGAGAGCACCGCGTCGCCCGACGGCATCCCGTTTGATGAGCTGCAGTGGCTCCTGCTGGTGCTGATGTCGCACCTGGTCGCTCGTCAACCGTCGGTGTTCACCCTGCAATACTGTCTTCGGATTAACATGATTCATGAGTGAGATAAACACATCTTAATGTTTGTTGGAGTACTTGAACTGCTAGAAAGACTTACTACCTGTTCTTAGTAGTTGTTCTTAGGAGTATTTTTATGGAGTTCAACTGCTGCTAATGTATTTTGTAGTAATACCTACTATATGTATTGGTACTTATTATTTTGGGAGACGTGGTTCCTAGCTTAAGGTAGTTCTGAGTATTTTCTATGCAGTTCTTCCTCTGCTAATCTATTTTGCAATAATAACTATGTACTGGTGCTTGTTCATATCGACCGATGAAGTGCATAATATGGTCTTGCTTTACTTTTTAAATAGGCCTAGCTACATCTATTGAATTTCAATGTCTACATTGCTGAATCTATCAATTATTGTCTGTGTACTGCTAATTCGGTCAGTTTGAAATGCTGCTGAATCTGTCAAGTCCTGCTGAATATGAACTGGGAATCTATCAAGTGCTGCTAAATATGAACTAGGAATTTGTCGATATTTTTTGGGTCTTATTATGTACTACTGAATCTTTTAAATGCTACTGAATTTATCAAATGTTATGTTGTTACTCTTAGTACGTATAATACAATATTTTGTAGAACCAATTGTGATGTACTTGAACTTGTTTAAATCAAGTGCAGCAGATTGTCTTGATTTTCTTTTGGAACTTGGCATTTTATTAAACTAATACTGATGTACAACTACTTGTTTATACCAAGTGCAGTAGATGGTCTTGCTTTTCTTTTGGAACTTGGCATTTCATAGAACTAATACTGATGTACTACTACTTGGTTAGATCAAGTGCAGTAGATGGTCTTACTTTTCTTTTGGAACTTCGCATTTTATAGAACTAATACTGATGTACTGCTACTTGTTTAGATCAAGTACAGTAGATGGTCCTGCTTTTCTTTTGTAACTTGGCCTTGTCATAAACTGATAATATTGACGAGGCTTTGGGCATTTTGAGAAGCCTATGGAGGTCACACACAGGCATTGATGTAAGAAGGAAGCATGCACAGAAAAGCAGACTTGATCGCCAGTTTTGCTTGGTCCAATGATCTAGTGTACGGAGAAAAGGACAAACTGAATCAGTTACTTTAAAATGCTGCTGAATATGTCCAAGTGACGCTGAATGTGCACTGTGAATCTATCGATATTTTTATTTCTTATTATGTATCGCTGCATCTTTCAAATGCTACTGAACCTATCAAAAGGTTTGTTCGGTACTTGTTTAGATCGACTGGTCGAGTGCATAATATGGTCTTGCTTTCCTTTTGAATCAGTCCTTTCTAGATCTATTGAATTTCAATGTTCGCATTGCTGAATCTATCAAATATTTTGGTCACTATCTGTGTACTGCCATAACCGGTCACTTTGAAATGTTGTGCTGACTTTTTCAAGTGCTGCTGAATATGAATCGGGAATCTATCTGATATTTTTACGGTATTATTCTATACTGCTGAATCTTTCAAATGCTACTGAATCTGTCAAATGTTATGTCGTTACTATTAGTACAATATGTTCTTTAACAAACTGTGATGTACTGGTACTTGGTTAGATGAAGTGCATCATATTGTCTTGCTTTTATTTTGAAACTTATCATTGTTACAATTATCTGGATGAGTCTTGGGCATTTTGGGTTGCTATGGGTGGTCACACGGGCATTGACGTAAGGAGGATGTACTCACATAGAAGTAGACTTGATCGTCAGTTTTTCTATCTCCAATGATTGAGTCTATTCGGAGATGTAGTGACCTCGGATCGAGTAAGATCCTAAGTCCCTGTGATTAACATGCTAGTCCCTGGATCATTATCTAGCACTCACATTCGCTGAAATATCATGTAAAACACAAGTCTTTATTACATGAATCGAATAATCCAGAGTTTACATTATTACAATAGAAGCAAAATATATACAACTTTAGTCCCATCAATTCCACAGGCAGGTTGAGTGAAGACCCGTGATCCTAGTGCACCTTTCAACGATCTCCAATTTCTGCACATGAAATGGCAGCCAAACGAGTTGGGTCAATCTTTTGAATGTATTGGCAAATTACACCAAGGAAAGAATAAGACTAACTCTACATGCAAGGCTAGGAGTAGGTTTTGTTGTTATTTGCATAAAGCCAATTTTCACAAAGTAAGAAGAAAAGAGGAAGAGTTTTATCCTACTTTGTAAACATTTGCTTAAGTAAAATAGGGTCGAATGGAACACGAGGATATTACTCACCAAGTGCACAAATAACCCAATACTTGGACATTACTCACCAAGTTCCCAAGATCCCACCCATTGGCGATATTACTCACGCCATGGGGTTTTAGAAAAACTTTGGAAAGAGAGAGGAAGATCCTTCAGAGGCTCCATCCTTCAGATGCCCAAAGTGTTCTTTTCCGTGAACTCAACTAATCGATCAGATTGTAATACTCTCGAGAGTTTGTGCACTTTCCCCATAATCCATGATCAAGTCCTTTTACAAACAAGACCATGGTGAGGCTTTCTCTTAGTAGCCCCACTACCAGCTGGATCCAACCGTGCCAAGAACCTCCAAATGTTGGTACCCTGGTGAGGTTTCCCACTAAGTAGTAGGCTAAGACAAAGCCCATATGTATTGTGGTTGCACTGGAAGCTTCTGAATTCTGAATCATGGAAGATTTCTTTGATTCCTGGGCGGCCGTCCTCCACCAAATTCCACTCGTTGACCCAACAACCATTCCGCCCAGAAGAAAACTTAGATTTATTTTGAAGGGGTTTTTGAGAGGAAAAGATTCGCTTGAGAGAGCTTTTATACTTAGAGAAATTTGAGTCTTTCGAACCCCGAACGGTACTTTATATATATATATATATATATATATATATATATAGCATAGCAAGCAATACTTAGCAAAAGCAAGGATGACCTATTAGGAGGGATAATTCCTAAGTATAGAGCTACTCATGGCATACTACAAATCCGTACTTGCAAAATAATACTAAGAAAATCTACCAAAAATCCTACACATGCATACTACAGCATTTGAAGATCAAAACAGGCATATTCAAAACTGGGACATAAATATGAACAAGTGGTGTAACTTGCCTTATGTTAATAATATGACGATTGAATTCATTCACAGCAACCGCACTCTCCGCACAATCTAACACACGGACAAGTAGTTCCAATCAAAACATTTGCAACCATAGCAAACACAACTATGATTATCACAACCATGCATGATGGTATAATGATAGAATGGTTATATTTAGTTCTTTGAACAGCATTAGATCACATGATACATACATACAAGTTTTTGACGCAATAGGACTTTTATTATTAGTTCTTAATTGCCATTAAAGGGGTTTTTAATAGTTATGCTGCCACTTCTCTCCTAATTGTCTAACAAAATTTGATTCTAAGTTTTACTAGATAGAGGACATTGATACGAACTAGTAGGAATTGGATTCGGCCTCAACGGAGTTGTAAATCATTTTCTATGATTTAATTAGTATTTAATAGAGTTTAAATCATTTAATATGTTTACTACATAATAAATTATATATAAAACAATATCTGTATTCTACGTGAAATTGTGAATCCATAGACATATTATTTATATTTTTCTGATACATAAATAATTTATTACAAATTTTATAATCTAAATAGACATTAATAATAATTAAATCACCATAATAATTGTACACCATGAAAATTAGATCTAACAGCATATTAATGTTTTATATGAAATTTGGAACCTATGGATATTTTATTTATATTTTTTTGATCTATAAATTATTTACTATGATTTATTTAGTCTAAAAAGGCTATTAAACTAATTAAATTTATTAGTTGTTAACTATTTTCCAAAAGATATATCTATTTAGACATTATTAAGCTACATCAAAATATCTTCAGTTTGATATTTTATTCATATTTTTCGGACCTATAAATAATTTTCTATGGATTTAATACTCTAAAAGATCGTTAAAACTATTTAAATTATTACGGTAAAACTCTATGATGAAAGTTAGATCTAATCTTGAATTAATATTCTACATATTTTTCTGAATCCTGCGATATATTATTTGCAAAATTTGGAGCTATATTTGATTTTATATGAATTTACAAGATCTGGCAATTTTTGGATTTTCTAGAATTAAAACAATTTTCTATTTTATCATCTTGTGTGACGCAGCTCTTGACCCGTGACGATGTAGTCTTGTGGCAATGATGTGAGATCGTACAAGTGGTAGGGTATTACTGGACGGTACAACGAGGGCGATGGCTTTGGTAGCTTTAAAGTCACCTGATGGCCTTGCATGATGGTGGTCAAGGCGGCGCGGCTCCAGGCGGTGAAGGCTCCAGCGACCTCTGTGGTCTTATGCGATGGAGAAGGCCACAACAGGATGCGGCGCACCACAATGTTTCTCCTGGTTGCCTCGGTGTCGGTCCTTGCTTCCTGGGACGGATCTGAGGCGCGGCTAGAGCTCCTCGGCCTCCGATGGCTCCGGTGACGAATTCCGCGTGCTACAGTGCTCCTATGAGAGGGCAAAGAGGTTAGGGAGATGTGGTGCATCAAGGGGAATAGGTCCAGATGGAGAAGAGGGAAAGGGTCGGCAAAAATCAAGCTCAACCTCGAGCTTTCGAGCTTGGTAAATGGAAGCGGCGACTGCAGATCGAACGGGATCGGGAAAATAGGGTTTCCCGATTTTTTTTGGGAAAAGATAAAGAC
Source organism: Avena insularis (assembly GCA_023614405.1). Lineage (NCBI taxonomy): Eukaryota > Viridiplantae > Streptophyta > Magnoliopsida > Poales > Poaceae > Avena > Avena insularis. The sequence goes on from CM042696.1 coordinate 252,935,847, forward strand.
GGGGAGGGCCGTAGTTTATATAGAGGGATTACGTGGCGTAGGGGGCACGGATTCGCGCAAGAAATCGGGATGATTTCCTTGGTAGTTCAACGAACTCATGTTCGTTCAAGTCTCTAACCAGATGATGGAGATGACAAACGGGCCAATGGGCGTGGAGGAGGGAAAAAGAGGCGGGGAGCGGTCTTGCGATACTGCGATGCACGAGAGGCGGTAGCGGTAGAAGGCGCAGTGGGCTGGGGTGGGTGGTTCGCCGGGTAGGATAGGTTTAGTTTTTTATTCTTTTTCTGTTTTGTATTTCTTTTATATCTTTTGTATTTAAACTCCAAATGAGTTGAATTTTGTCTCCAAAATTTCAAAAAATCTATAGATCATCATAAGATCCTTTTTGTACTCTTGTAAGATTATTTTGGTGATTTCAAAGCAGGGCTTAGCAAATGGTGTTTTAACTTAAGAATTTTGTACTAATGCAAGGATTATGAATGTAAAGAAAACACAAAAGCCTTGGATTTGTTCAAAACTTCTCAATAAATGTGATAGTCATAATAGTCCAATTCTTTTAATGTGGTTTGAATTTTTACCAAGCCACATTAAAAGTTTATTTTCATTCCAAAATTTCTACAAGATCAAACAATTCAATTATTTTACTTACCATATTATGACATTCCAAAATTAGGATTTTTTTGGATGTTACAGGAGAATAGGCCAAACTGATCATGGGCCAAGGTGTTTTAGCTGCAACAAGAACTGATTTTGTATGTACTGCTATTGAATGTCAAGCAAGAAAGCTACTGAATCTCTCAAATGTTCTGACGTTGCTATTACTAAGCATTTGTGCAACTAATACTGATGTATTGGTATTGTATTTTATTGCCTGTATTACTGCATTGGTCACTTTTGAAATGCTGCTGAATTGGTCAAGTGCTCCCGAATATTAACTTCGAATTTGTTGATAATTTTTCTACCTTATTCCGTACTGCTGAATTTTGACATGAATATCTGCCAAAAAGAATTATCGCTTTTCCCCCTCCCTCGCTGAGGTGTTTGTTTTGAATCTGGTAGAGCACATCACAATGAAATTTTTATTAACTAGGAGAAGAAATCTAGTACTCCCTCTGATCCAAATTAATGTTCTCACATTTGTCTAGATTCTGACATATCTAGTCATGTTTTCGTGCTAGATACGTCTGAATCTAGCCAAATCCGAGAATATTAATTTGGATCAGAGAGTAGCTCATTCAACCCCTCTTTAGCCTAGAACTTTTTAATTCGGTCTTTTCGGGGTCAGGGACTACTGACCACAGCCCAGCGAAAATTTAGAAAGGAGCCCGTGGAGCATAGCCGAGAATATATTAGTTTGGCCTTTTAGGGGTCAGCGGACTGCTGAGCACAGCCTAGTGAAATTGGAGATTGAAGCCCATGGAGCATAGCCTATAGAATATAACCCATGTAGAGCACTAGCCAAACTCTTTTTAATTTGGCCTTTTGGGCATTGCCCCCCACCTCTCATAATAAAAAACTCTACCTACCCATGTTTTTAAGAAAATACCCATTATGTGTAATTTTATAAATTGAGATGCCAGGAGCGCTGCCCTTTTATATTTTAAAAGAGATAAATATAGACACATAAAATATTTTAAGAAGACTCATATAGAAGTTGTAGTACTAATAAAAGTTTAATGATATTTTTATATAAATATCTTTGTTATAGTGGAAACGCACTCCGTTTACGTTTATTTGATTTGAAGGTCTTTTGTTCGAATCGCCTTTGTGTGTGTGTTTATCTTGGGTTTACATTTTTTCTAGCAATATCGCATTACGGAGAGGCTGACATCACAGACCCACCAGCATGCAGCATCCCTGGAGTTTGTTTTGAGGGTGGGTTCGAAAAAAAGTTTAAATACTTGTACAGAGAGGCTCGCATCAGGGACCCACCAGACAGAACTTACAAGGCTGCATCAGGGACCCACAAGCCAGAACATGCCAGAGAAGCTGACATAAGGGACCCAACAGTAAGACCATACACGGCTGCCATGGTGAAAACAGCGGACGCGGCCGAAAAAAAGTCCATCATACACATGTTGCACTTACAAAGAAGCTGACATGTTGGACCTACCAAGCCTAAGCATAGCCCATGAAATTAGCCTATCAACCCCAAGCATAGCCCAATATCTTCTAATTAGGCCTTTTCGTGGTCTTGTGGCCATGGAATATAAGCCATGACGAATAGGGCATCCGCCCCGAGTTAGCCCATAATCTATTTAATTCAGCCTTTATAAGATTTTTTTGTACTCTGAGGCTGACATCTGGGACCCAAAATAACAGTCCAACATACACACGTTTCTTTCAAATAGAGGCTATCACCTGGGATCCAGCATAGACACGTTTCCTGAACACAGAGGTGGTTGACATCTAGGACCTAGCAAGTTGCCAAGGTCAAAGCAGCGAACATAGCCAAAAAAGTCCATCATAGGAACGTTTCATTTACAGAGAGGCTAATATGTGGGACCTAGCTGCGTGACCTTATACAGATGCTACATCGAGCAACGTTGCCAGTTCGAAACAGGGAGGCGCGAGCAAGAAAAAAATTCAGCATGCACACATTTCTTGTAATGAGAGGCTGAAATGGGGGACCCAGAAGCGTGAGCAGATTCCAGATTCATCGAGCAACGCTATCTAGTTCGGAACAGGGTAGCGCTAGAGAAGAAAAAATTTCCATCATACCCACGATTCTTCTAATGTGAGGCTAACATAAGGGACCCACCTGCCTGAATAAACGACTTGCAGCAAGCAAAGATATCAAGTTCGGAACACGAAGGCGCGACCGAGGGCAAAAAATCCAGCATACACACATTTCTTCTAATGAGAGGATGACATGTGGGGCCCAGCAACGTGACTAAATGGTAGATGCATCGAACAATGCTATCAAGTTCGGAACAGGGTAGCATGAGCGAAGGAAAAAATCCATCATACATATGTTTCTTCTAATGAGAGCATGACATGTGGGGAGGGTAGCACGAGCGAAGGAAAAAATCCATCATACACATGTTTCTTCTAATGAGAGCATGACATGTGAAGATCAGGAGGTTGGTTAAATGGTAGTTGCGTCGAGAAGCGGTATCAACTTCGAACAGGGTAGCGCCAGCAAAGGAAAAAAATTCCATCATACACATTGTTTTTCTAATGAGAGGATGACATGTGGGTCCTAGGAGATTGATTAAACGGTTGATGCATCGAGCCGCGCTATCAACTTTGGAATAGGGTAGCGCGAGCGAAGGAAAAAATCCATCTTACACATGTTTCTTCTAATGAGAGCATGACATGTGAAGCTCAGGAGGTTGGTTAAATGGTAGTTGCGTCGAGAAGCGCTATCAACTTCGAACAGGGTAGCGCCAGCGAAGGAAAAAATTCCATCATACACATTGTTTTTCTAATGAGAGGATGACATGTGGGTCCTAGGAGATTGATTAAACGGTTGATGCATCGAGCAGCGCTATCAACTTTGGAATAGGGTAGCGCGAGCGAAGGAAAAAATTCCATCATACACACGATCCTTCTAATGAGAGGTTGACAAGTGGGGCCTAGCAGCCTGACTAAACGGCAATCGCAATGAGCAATGTTATCGAGTTCAAATCAGGGAGGTGCGACCGAAAAGTATGGTCCACTAGATACACTGACGTCCGGGACCCACACGCCTCAGAAGACTTGGGTGAGTCAACATCGTGTGAGGAAACGAAAATCTTGCTTCTGCCACGCGCTGGCCGAGCTTCCTCCATGTTTTTAGCAGATCCATCGTAGTAGAGGGCTGCGAAACCAGAAAAAAGTTTTCCATCATCAACGGCCGAGCCAAGAATTTCGTCGAAGAAGACGCGCCTTCTCCAATGACCATCGGGCCAAGTCGTTGCGGAAGGAAACTTTTCTTGTAGTGATGACTCTAGTTGTGGTTTATGAAAAGAACAAACATGCAATGACTCTGGTGGATCCAAGTGGTTTATGAAAAGAACAAACATGAAGTGACTCTGGTTGTGGTTTATGAAAAGGACACAGATGCAATGACACTAGTGTATCCAAGTGGTTTATGAAAAGAAGACACATACAATGACTCTAGTGGTGGTTTAGTAAGATAACAAACATGCAATGACACTAGTGGTGGTGCAGGAAAAGAACACGCATGCAAAGACATGCAATGACACTTGTGGATCCATGTGGTTTAGGAAAGGAACACACATGCAATGCCACTTGTGGTGGTTTATGAAAATAACACACATGCAAATGACTCTGCTGGATCCATGTGGTTTATGTAAAGAACACACATGCAATGAATCTAGTGGTGGTTTATGAAAAGAACACACATGCAATGACTCTAGTGGTGGTTTATGAAAAGGACACACACGCAATGTCACTGTGGATCCATGTGGTTTAGTAAAATAACACACATGTAATGACAGTAGTGGTGGTCTAGGAAAAGAACACACATGCAATGACACTGGTGGATCCGTGTGGTTTTAGGAAAGGAACACACATGCAATGACACTGGTGGTGGTTTATGAAAAGAACACACATGCAAATGACTCTGGTGGATCCACGTGGATTATGGAAAGAACACACATGCAATGAATCTAGTGGTGGTTTATGAAAAGAACACACATATAATGAGACTGGTGGTGGTTTATGAAAAGAACACACATGCAAATGACTCTGGTGGATCCATGTGGTTTATGAAAAGAACACACATGAGATGAATCTAGTTGTTGTTTATGGAAAGAACACATATGCAATCACTCTGGTGGATCCAAGTGGTTTATGAAAAGAACAAAGATGCAGTGACTGTAGTTGTCGTTTATGAAAAGGACACACATGCAATGACACTGGTGGATACAAGTAGTTTATGAAAAGAACACGCATGCAATGACTCTACTGGTGGTATAGTAAAATAACAAACATGCAATGAAACTAGTGGTGGTTTAGGAAAAGAACACACATGCAAAGACATGCAATGACACTGGTGGATCCATGTGGTTTAGGAAAGGAACACACATGCAATGACACTGGTGGTGGTTAATGAAAATAACACACATGCAAATGACTCTAGTGGATCCATGTGGTTTATTAAAAGAACACACATGCAATGAATCTAATGGTGGTTTATGGAAAGAACACACATGCAATGACACCGGTGGTGGTTTATGAAATGAACACACATGCAATGACACTGGTGTATCCATGTGGTTTATGAAAATAACACACATGCAATGACTCTAGTGGTGGTTGAGGAAAAGAACACACATGTAATTACTCTAGTGGTAGTTTATGAAAAGGACACACATGCAATGACAATGGTGGATCCATGTGGTTCATTAAAATAACACACATGCAATGACACCTGTGGTGGTTAATGAAAAGAACACACATGCAAATGACTCTGGTGGATCCATGTGGTTTATGGAAAGAACACACATACAATGAATCTAGAGGTGGTTTATGAAAAGAACACACATGTAATGACACTGGTGGATCCATTTAGATTATGAAAAGAACACATATGCAATTACTCTAGTTCTGGTTTATGAAAATAACACACATGCAATGACTCTGGTGGATCCAAGTGGTTTAAGAAAAGAACAAACATGCAGTGACTATGGTTGTGGTTTATGAAAAGGACACACATGCAATGACACTAGTGGTTCCAAGTGGTTTATGAATAGAACACGCATGCAATTACTCTAGTGGTGGTTTAGTATAATAAGAAACATGCAATGACACTAGTGGTGGTTTAGGAAAAGAACACACATGCAATGACACATGTGGATCCATGTGGTTTAGGAAAGGAACAGACATGCAATAACACTGGTGGTTGTTTATGAAAAGAACACACATGCAAATGACTCCGGTGGATCCATGTGGTTTATGGAAAGAACACACATGCAATGAATCTAGTGGTGGTTTATGAAAATAACACACATGCAATGACACTGGTGGATCCATGTGGTTTATGATAAGAACAAACATGCAATGACTATAGTTGTGGTTTAAGAACGCACATGCAATGACTATGGTGGATCCAAGTGGTTTATGAAAAGAACACAGATGCAATGACTCTAGTGGTGGTTTAGGAAAATAACAAACATGCAATGACACTAGTGGTGGTTTAGGAAAATAACACACATGCAAAGACATGCAATGACACTGGTGGAGCCATGTGGTTTAGGAAAGGAACACACATGCAATGACACTGGTGGTGGTTTATGAAAAGAACACACGTGCAAATGACTCTGGTGGATCCATGTGGACTATGGAAAGAACACACATGCATGAATCTAGTGGTGGTTTATGAAAAGAACACACATGTAATGACACTGGTGGATCCATGTGGATTATGAAAAGAACAAACATGCAATGACTCTAGTTGTGGTTTATGAAAAGAACACACATGCAATGACTCTAGTTGTGGTTTATGAAAAGAACACACATGCAATGACTCTGGTGGATCCAAGTGGTTTATGAAAAGAAAAAACATGTAGTGACTCTAGTTGTGGTTTATGAAAAGGACAAACATGCAATGACACTGGTGGATCCAAGTGGTTTATGAAAAGAACAGACATCCAATGACTCTTGTGGTGTTTTAGTAAAATAAGAAACATGCAATGACACTAGTGGTGGTTTAGGAAAAGAACACACATGCAAAGACATGCAATGACACTAGTGGATCCATGTGGTTTAGGAAAGGAAGACACATGCAATGACACTGGTGGTTGTTTATGAAAAGAACACACATGCAAATGACTTTGGTGGATCCATGTGGTTTATGGAAAGAACAGACACACTACAAGAAAAGTTGGCCTATACAACGGACGATTTTCGTGGTTGAAGGCCTATTTTTCATGGTTGAAGGCCCATTTTTCGTGGCCAAAGAGTCTTCCGCGATGGATTGTGACATGGGTATACCCTACAGGCACTCGAGTTTGGTACATACGGTCCAAGTACATACAGGTCCACGGTGTCACCAAGGCCCGGATGGAAGGACTCGAGTAACCTACGGACTCTCGATTGCTTGAAGAACAAGAAGAAGCTAAAGATAGAAAGATTAAAGGGAAAACCCTAACTTGTAACCGACTCGACCTTCTACCCGAGACCTAGCCTACCTATATAAAGGCTAGGAGGGGGCGGCGAGGAGGACACACGCAACCCTAGTTTCCACAACCTTCGCCAGATTACATCTACGCACCATTGTAACTTTCGACTCCTTCAATAATTCCACGAGCAGACAAGCAGGAGTAGGGACCTCTACGAGGCCTGAACCTGGGTAAATCCTATGTCCCCGGTGTGCTTGTTTGCTAGACGATAGATGTCTCCAGCGCTCCTTCCTTCTCCAAAACCCAAGTCCATAACAATGGGCATTGATGAGTTAAACCCTCATCAATTGGCGCCGTCTGTGGGAACTGGGAGTGCTGATGTTGCGGCTTCTTCGGCCCCATCAACCGCGATCTACAACTCCTCAACTACGGAGATTCGCTAGCTCTTCGGCGCCTTCGACTTCACCGTCCACATGCCGGCCACCTGCCCGGCCTTCGAGCCCGTGGGGGACGGAATCAGTCTGGCGATTGGAAGCTTCCGCTTCCAAGTTGGTCAGATGGGCACGCTTCGCATGCCTGACCATCCGGCAACACCGACGATTGCCCCGGCATCATGGTTCCCTCCATCCATTGGCACCCTCAGCGAGCTCAACGCTCCGGTAAGCGATCTGGCCACTGAGGATGGAACCTACGGTTCCAGATCTGAAAGTTGTGGAAGCAACAGCTTCCCTAATCACTTGATGTGCGCCGTCATCAACGCGGGTGACACCTCCTCCAATCGCGGTAACGGTGGCAACACCGACAACGGCACCGATCCACCCAATCGCGGCAACGGTGGTAACACCAGCAATGGCACCGACCCACCCAACGCCGGCAACGGTGGCAACGGCGGTAATGGTGGCAACGGAGGAGCAGTCGAACCTCCTAGCATGATCAGGCTCAACGAGCAAGAGTGGGATCGCTGCCGCGAAGCCCTACGAGGTGCACCTCTACCCTTCGGGTCCCCGCAGGAACTGCTGATGGGCTACCACTGGCTCCTAAAAGAGGAATTGAAGCGCCAAAAACAATCAATTGCGCAACTTGAGGCGCGTAAAAAGGCAGCGGACGAATCAAGCCTTCGTCGTGTTGGGCTCTCCTCCTATAGAGGATCCTCCTCAAGAGGCAACGAGTACCTCGCGAAGAAGAGGCTGTCACGAATGGCTCACCTCACCGAACAAGAGCGCATAGATGCCGCAAAAGTCCTCGGCTTCGGTTCTATGACGGTCGACACGAGAGGCAACGTGGTTCCCAGGACACCGCAGGCCGCGGTGACAGCAGCCACCATGTACCTCCTCAATAACCAGCCGCCAGCTGGAGATCCCCGAACGGCCATGCACCAATCTACGATCGCGGGCCTGGGGCTAATCGAGGCCGCCCTCGACAAGGAACCGGTACCAGACCCAAAAAAGGGCAAAGCGCTACTCCTCGCCCTCGTCCAGCGATGACAGTCACGACCTGTCTCGATGCCGCCACACACGACGACACGATCGCGACTACGATGCATGCGACGAACTCACTCAACACAAGATCGACAAGTCAAGGGCACGACGTGCTCGGTCGACTGATTCGGAAGAGGAAGATGGGGAGCTCTGCGGTGCTAGATGCTTCAGCAGATCCATCAGGCAAAAGCGAATGCCTAAAGGGTTTAAACTCCCATCAGAGAACCCGGAATTTAACGGTTTGCAGGACCCCAAGATCTGGCTAGAGGATCACATCTCCTCCGTCAGGCTACATGGAGGCAGTCGAAGTACTGCCATGCAATGCTTACAGCTACAGCTGCAGGGCGCCGCCCAGGCATGGCTCAATAACCTCCCACGCGGATCCATTCGCAGTTGGGATGAGCTAGTCTACAGCTTCGTGCGCAACTTTAAGGGCACGTACAAACGCCCTGCCTCAATCGAAGAACTGAGATGCTGCCAGCAAAGATCTGGCGAATCGTTGCGCTCTTACATCCAAAGGTGGTCCATCATCAAGAACTCTGCGGAGAACATCTCAGAAGACCGCGCGATTGATGCATTCAACGGTGGTGTCCGCCGCATGGAACTCAGGGAGGAGCTAGGCTGCTCAAAGCCCCAGACCATCAACCACCTGATGGAGATCGCGAATCGGTGTGCCGATGGAGAAGATTCGGTGAAGAATCACGTTCACTCTTACGAGGAGGCAGAACTCAAACGAAGACGCGACCGCCGGGGTAAGCGTCGCATGCGCGTCTACAACGATCGCGATGATGTCAACATGGTCGCAGCTAGCTACGCCGATAGACGCGACGATAACCGCAACAGCGGATACTGCAGCGGCGGATACCGCGACTCCGGGAAAACCATGCAAGTGTGGCAACGCCGCACTCGCGATGAAGCACCCGCGACCTCCATCGAGGACAAATTGTCCGGGCCATGCACGGTACACTTCTACATCGACAAGCATGATGGCAAGAGAAAGTCCAGCCACCTCCTCAAGGACTGCCGCGAGTTCCTCAAGCTACACGAGGGATTGGTTCGGATGAACCGCAATGCAGTCGAAAGAGGCTATGGAGCCTCTCTAGGCGCCGTGGCACATGGCGCACCACCACCACCACCTGGGCCACCCCCGAACGGAGCTGCACCGGACCAGCACCACGGAGGCGAACCGTACCCATGGGCCATGGGTACCATGATGATCCAAAAGGGGCGCCCCTCCAATAGGGTGCAGAAGGCCATCACTCGCCAAGTCAACTTGGCCATGCACTCGCCACCATCAACCACTGAGTACCTCAGTGGCTATGAGTCGTGCATTACCTTCAACAAACACGACCACCCGCCCCAAATACCTCGCCCAGGTCATTGCCCCCTCGTACTCGAGGCGCAAATTGGAGGCTTCGACATGAGTTGCGTCTTCATGGACGGCGGAAGCGGCATCAACCTCATACTCGCGAGTACCTTGCGAGCAATGAGGATCCCTCTAACCTGCTTGGAGACATCAGACACAACGTTCCACGGCATCGTCCCAGGGAAAGGCGTATACCCCCTGGGCAAAATCAACCTGGACATCATCTTTGGCACGCCGAAGAACTTCCGGCGCGAGCGCGTCGACTTTGAGGTTGTCGACTGGCCCTCAGAATACCATTGCATCCTTGGGCGCGTCACATTCGCCAGGTTCATGGAAGTACCCCATTACGCCTACCTGCAGATGAAAATGCTAGGTCCCAACGGCGTCATAACGATCAACGGGAACTTCGAGCGATCTCACGCTTGCGACAGGGAATTCAACAGAATCTCCCAGTCCTTCGGCATGCAGGAGGAACTCACAAGACTGAAAGAGACGACAGACAACAGTCTGCCTCCCCTAAGTAGGCCAAGCTCACCTGATCTCTCCTTCGACTCATCTGTGCACACAAAGAAGGTGCAGGTCCATCCATCAGATCCCGCCAAAACGGCCGTCATTGCCAACAACTTGAATCCCGCATAGGAACTCGCGCTCGTCGAATTCCTCCGTGAGCACTGGGAAATTTTTGCCTGGTGTCCTGCGGACATGCCAGGAGTTCCCAGAGAATTCGCCTAGCACGCACTCAACGTCAACCCCAACGCAAGGCCAGTCAAGCAAACAATCAGGCAACTGTCTGAGCCACGAGCACATGCAGTCGGAATGGAGATCAACAGACTCCTCGAGGCCAAATTCATACGCGAGATCAAGGAAAGCACTTGGCTCGCCAATACGATGTTGGTGCCAAAAAAGGACATAGATATCCTACGGATGTGCGTGGACTTGACTTCTTTAAACAAGCATTGCCCAAAAGATCACTTCCCGCTACCACGGATCGATCAAATCATCGACTCCACCGCTGGATGCGAGCGCCTCTGCTTCCTCGATGTCTACTCAGGCTATAACCAAATTCGAATGAAGGAGGAAGACCAGGAGAAGACTGCGTTCACAATGCCCTTCGGTGTGTTTTGCTACAACACAATGCCCTTCGGGCTAAAAAACGCGGGAGCCACCTACCAGCGGTGCATGCAGGCTTGCCTCAAGGAGCAACTGGGTCGCAACATCCAAGTCTATGTCGACGACATAGTAATCAAAACCAAGGAGGAAGCCTCTCTAATCGACGACTTGCGCGAAACCTTCGCCAATATCGATCGTTACCGGATTAAGCTCAATCTGGACAAATGTGCCTTCGGCGTACCATCTGGGCAATTGCTCAGATATCTCATCTCCGCGAGGGGGATTGAGGCAAACCCGAAAAAGATTAAGGCCATACTGGCCATGGAGAAGCCAAAGAACATAAGACGTGTCCAGCAACTAGCCGGACGAATCACAGCCCTCAGTCGATTTATCAGTCGAATGGGAGAAAAGGCACTGCCCTTCTATCAGCTCCTCCGCAAAGCTGACAAATTCGAGTGGACCAATGAAGCGCATGAAGCATTCGAAGATCTCAAGCGCCTGCTATCCACCTCGCCAGTACTGGTGACTCCACGAGAAAGGGAACCACTACTGCTATACATCTCCGCAACTAACCAAGTGGTTAGTACAGTGCTCGTCGTCGAGCAGGCCGAGGAAAACAAGGTCCATGGTGTACAACGCCCGGTATACTACCTCAGCGAGGTCCTCACGCCAACAAAACAGCGGTACCCGCACTACCAGAAGCTGGCGTACGGCATCTTCATGACCACGCGGCGACTGCACCATTACTTCCAAGAACACCCAATCGTGGTAGTTAGCGACGCCCCATTGGGACATATCCTCAACAACCCCGACGCCACGGGGCGAGTCGCGCTTTGGGGAATCAAACTGTCTCCACGAGACATCACATATGAAAAGCGCGACGCAATCAAGTCGCAAGTTCTCCCTGACTTCCTCATGCATTGGATGGAAAACCAACTCCCGGATAAGCCAGATATGTCCTACCTCTGTACAATGCATGTCGACGGATCCAAGCGGAAAGATGGAGCAGGAGCAGGTGTCATACTGACATCACCTCAAGGACACAAACTGAAATATATCCTGCGAATGCAGTTCACAGCCTCAAACAACGAGGCTGAATACGAGGCCCTGTTGCACGGGATGAGGATGGCAAAAGCCTGCGGCACAAAGAGGCTCATCATATATGGCGACTCCAAGCTGGTCGTCAACCAAACAATGCACGAGTGCGACACACTGAACGACAACATGATCGTGTACCGCGACCTCTACGATACACTCGAAGGAGACTTCGACGGTTGCGAGTTGCGACACGTAGGTCGCGAAAGCAATGAGGAGGCGGACGCACTCGCCAACATAGGCTCTACCTGTGCCCCCATACCAACTGGGGTATTTCTCGAGCGCATTTGCAAACGCTCCATCAAGCCAAAGGCCGCAGAGAAGAAAACAAGCGCAGCAACGGACTCGGGGGCTACGCCACCCAATGAGCCAATGGCACTCGATGACTTGGAGCTAGACACAGGACTCGAGGGACCAGTGAGCGTCATGGTGATCAAACAATCCTGGACGCAGCCGTACATTACGTACCTCCTCAGCAAGCGCCTACCGGACGACCCGACAGATGCACGACACATCGCGCGACGCTCCTAGGCATTCGCCGTTATCAACGGCGAATTGTATAAACGCAGCATCACAGGCGTGTTACAAAGATGCGTCTCCCTGGCCGATGGAAGAGCAGTCCTCCTCGATATCCACAAAGGGACCTGCGGGCACCACGCCGGCAGTCGCTCCCTCGTTGCCAAAGCTCTACGAGCTAGATTTTACTGGCCCACGGAAATGCGCGATGCCAAGGACATAGTACAAAAGTGTAACGCTTGTCAACGATTCGCGGACAAGCCACACGCACCAGCCACAGAACTACGGCCTATTCCATTGGCCTGGCCCTTCGCACAATGGGGGCTCGACATGGTGGGCAAGCTCCCAAGGTCCTCGCAAGGAGGCTACGTCGACCTCTTGGTCGCAGTCGACAAGTGCACCAAGTGGATTGAGGCCATGCCAGTGACCAAACAATCAGGGCACATCGCGGTCAAGTTCTTCGAGTCCATTGTGTACCGCTTCGGCGTGCCGCACAACATCATCACTGACAACGGGACGAACTTCACATCCAAGGAGTTCCAAGAATTCAGCGGAAACACGGGATCAACATCGATTCACGCCTCGATCGGCGCATCCACAGACCAACGGTCAGGTGAAAAAGCAAACAGGCTCGTCTACAGCGGCATCAAGAAGCGACTCCTTCGACCACTCGAACAAGCTGCGGGTTGCTGGCCAGATGAGCTCCAATCCGTACTCTAGAGCCTACGTACAACTCCAAACAGCGGCACGGGCTACACGCCATTCTTTATGGTGCACGGAGCAGAAGCAGTACTACCCGCCGAAGTAAGGTACAAGGCGCCGTGCGTAGTCACTTATAGCGAACAAGAGTCCTCTCTTGCACTCGAAGACTCCGTCGACCTCCTCGACGAGCCAAGAGAAATCGCCGTAGAAAGATCCACGATCTACCAGCAGAACCTGCGCCTTCTACGATGAGAAGGCTTCGCGGATCCTTCGTCGAAGGTGACCTGGTCCTGCGGCTGCAGCGAGGGCATCTCAAGCTCGAATCCCCACAGGAAGGACGTGCGTGATTACAGAAGTAATCCCAGGTGGCGCCTATCGCCTTCAAGATTTAGAGACAGGAGTCGCATACTCCAACCCTTGGAACGTCGCACAACTGCGACCCTTCTACCCCTAGTTGTTTTACTTTTTACATCGCAAATAAGGCTACTCCGCCAAGGCTACTTAGCCACACATTGTACCTCGTATTTCTCTTCAAATAAATAAAAGCTAAGTGCCCCAAAACTCTGTGTTTTTCTTTCACTTTTGTCAATTTTATACTCGTGGGCTACGCCACCCTACCTACATCTGTTCTTCGAACCAATAAACGCGATATCCTGAGTAGCTGGTACATCAATCGAACCCCTTAACGCAAACTCAACCCAGCCACAACGCGCTTGGCAGGTTGACAAAGGGATGGCTAGGCTAACGAAAAGGACTCGCATAGTGCAACGCACCTGACGCTGACAAAGTTGTTTATACACATTCGACAATAAATTATCTACAACATATATATGAACTTTACAACACAAATACACTTATGTGCAGGATACAAATCTAGCTACTGCTGCAACAGAAGAAAATTGGTTTGTTCCTCCAAGAAGTCGACAATCTCCTCTGCTGGACGGTCCACCGCCTGATAGTGCGGCACCATATTCCAAGCAGATCCGGCTGGCAGCGCTAGCGGCCTGGAAACAATGGCGGCGACATTCACGTCAGGCCTGTGCAATCGCACCATCGAGAGGGCAGCCTTAGCACCAGCCACCAACTGCTGCCTCCGGCACTCGCGAACCACAGACGTATCTTGAAATTTGGCCAGGAGAGCCAGCAGGCTTGATGGAGTGTCATCCAATGGGAACATCGCCCGATACATGTTCTTCAAACACGACTGCGACTTCTTCAGGAAGAGCAGCACTCGTGAAGCACGATCCTGTAGGGTCGCCAATGCACTCGCACGATCATGATCTACCCAGAAGTATCCACTCTCTTGAAGTTGCTCCTGGGTGAGATCATGAAGGCGGATGGCAATCCTATCCCTCTCCTCCTGCGGACGGCGTGCGCTAACAACTACACGAAGCAGCACCAACATCATGAGTACAACGTACCATTGCGACTAACTACAAAGGAAAAGATGAGGACGAGCAAACTAACACTTAAACTGGTCGCCCAGCCACGTCACCTCGCCAAGCAGATATTGCTCGCGGGCGGCGGATTTTTCCGTCTTCGACTTCCACACGTCCGCATTACCACGGATCAGGGGCAACTCACGCTCCAGCTGCTTCACGCGATCACGAAGTCGCGACAGCAAGGATAGCTCCTCTACCCTGGAGTGCAGTGGTGCCACTGTCTCATCAAGAGATGGCGAATCCTGGTTTTCCCCCACAGGACCACTCGATGTGCCCTACCACAAGTCAATACAAAAGCAAATAAGACGACCAAATCAACACAAAGGCAAGGGGAACAGACGCATTCACGGTAAGAATCAGTGTTTACAAACACACTCAACAGCAGGCACGTCCTTAGACTAAATGGACAACTGATCAATTATTACAACAAGTTAACTACGGAGCAGCTGGCTTCTTCAACTTCAACGCCTTCGGGGGCTTCATCATTTCCGTGGCAGTATCAGATGCCACAAACTTTCCGCCGTCCCCTGAGGCCGACGCTTTTGCCGCCTTATTCGGATGTTGGAGCTCCTCCGAATACTTGGCAACAGTATTTATCAAGGAATGGCCATATTTGGCGCAAGCAGTCGCAAAGGGAGCAAAGACTACCTGCTGACCATCCGTGCCAATAGGCATCGCCTTCAACACAGTAGAGGGATCTATCTCGACTCCGTGGGCTTGCACCATGGCGAGTGACATCATCGCACCAGCCGCACGGAGGGAGTTCTTGTAAGTAGCAGGCACACCCCCGGCAAGTGACTCCACCAGCTTGTCCATATTATCGACCAGCTCTGCCTTCGGCATCAACTCCTCTCGGAGGCGACTAAGGGTGACCTTGGCCTTGGACAACATATCCTGAATGGCGGCGCTTCGGTCCTTGACCGCAGATACCGCGCTGACCAGAGCGTCATCATGACGAAGGGCCTGTGAGTCAAAACTCAAGTCGCCAGCATCTACACCGAAAATACACACATGGATCAAACTTCTAGTGCCATCGGCAAAAACTCTAGATACAGAGAGGAACATCAATAAAATATCTACCAATAAAGGTACCTGAGAGAGCCTTGGTGACTGAGAATAGTTGCTCTTTGAACAACTTTTCCCTGGCTGCAAAGGAGGTGCGCAGATCCTCTTCGCGCTTTTGGGCATCATCACGAGCCGCGATTGCCTCGTCGCGCCCCTTCACAGCTGTGGCTAATGTCTTCTCCAACGTGGTGACGTTGCGCAGTAAAGCGTTATGCTCAGCTACATGGCAGTTAATAATTGGCTATCAGTCGATTGTACCAAAACAGAGAGAAGACAAAAAGAATAAGTGTAGAGAACTCACTTTCGACCACGCGGTGACGCGTCTCCAGCATTGCATGCTGGCGACCCATCGCCATCACCTGCTCCTCCACCTGTGCGGCTTCCTTTACAAGGAGCTGTCACACAAAACAAGGAGTCAGAAGAGGGCAGCCGAAGGCGTTGACTGCCACATTAAGAAAGAAGGAAAGATATACTTACATGGTCCTCTAGCGACTCCGAAGAAGTTTGCAGAACCATCATCCGAGCAACCATTCGATTCTCCCCTATGTGAGGAGAGCTCGAAGAATTGTGCCCGGAGTGGGCTGCCGCCGGAGGAGAAGGAGCACGCTCGACTTCTACTTTGGCCCTTGAGGTCGCGACTCCAGATTCCTTCAAAAACTCGACGTCGTCAGAAGATGACGACGCCTCTTGGCTACAAGACCAAATCCACATTGAGAAAAGGAAAACTCTAGGGCAAAGCTAACAAGAAGAAAACAGAAAAGAATTAGTGAACTCGCAAATTTACGAGTCAAAGTTGTCAGGATTAAACATGGACTCCGCCGACTCTGACGAAGACTCCCTCAACAATCGCATCTTATTGCGAGAAGATGGTGCCAGAGCCCTCACAGGAACGGCGGGAATTGGCGATTCCACGCCAGCAGCTGTGCCTTCTGGAGTCGACGCATCGGAATCCTTGCTACGCGAACGCTTGCGAGTATCCGGGCTCTCGGACTCGGGGGCTTCCTCTTCCACATCAAAAGGGACAGTCGACTCAGACTTGTCCTCTTCCAAAGCTTCGCGAGGAACAATACCCTCAGGGAGAGGAGGCATACAAGGCGACACCGGCCAATCCTGCATAAAGACAGTAAAGATCAGCAAACAGAATAGGTAAGCAACAAAAAAAGCAATCACGAAAATAAGCTATTGCGTAGCACAACTGTATTTCAGGAGGAGGATTCGAAGCATCGAAAGGAGGAACGACTGGCTCATTTGGAAGCACATCCTTGAAGGTGTACTTCATGACCAGTCGCACCCTCTTATCTACCTCACTCGCGGACATGCGATCGGCAGACACGCGAGTGGTATCATCAGCGCCACCCCATTGAAACATGGGATGGACTCTGGCCTGGAGAGGCTGGACACGATGACGCAGCCAAGTCCTCACAAAGGCGTAGCCTCCCTCTTCTGTGCCTATGCGACTCTTGAGGTCGCAGACACGTTGATATAGCACATCTGTCTCCGCGAGTTCGGCAGGCACGACCACGTTCTTCTAAGAATGCATCTTCTTGCAGGGAGTCGCGGGATCGAAAGGCGCGAGTCCAAAGTGCTCGTCCTTGGCCTTCTGGTCGCGAACATAGAACCATTTGTCCCTCCATCCCTGGACGAACTTGGCAAGCTTGATGTCGAAGTAGGTGTCGGATGGGTCGACATGAATTCCACAACCACCTACGTCGTAAACTAGAGAGCCAGAGGCGGACTGACGTTTCAGTTTAAATAAGCGTTTGAAAAGGCCAAAGTGTGGCTTGATTTCGAGCCAATACTCACAAAGAGTGATGAGACAGGTTATGTGGAGAATCGAGTTTGGGGACAACTGATGGAGCTGGAGCCCATAGAAACAAAGGAGACCCCTAAGAAAGGGATGGAGAGGCAAAGAAAGGCCGCGAATGACGAATGCAAAAAACATCACTCAAAAACCAGCGGGAGGCACAGGAATGGTCTCACCGCTGGGACGCGCGAATCGGCGACTGCTGCAGAAATAACTCCGTCTTGGCGAAGAAGACGGAGATCCGACGCCTTGATGATAGAAGGGAACCATGCGCCATTGGTCATGCGGGTGCCCGCGACTTTCTTTTTCCCGCCGGCGGCGGCACTGGTGCCCGCAGCAGCAGGGCCACCCTTCTTCTTCGTCGCGGCAATGGTGGCCGCAGATTCAGCGACAGCGCCTCCTTTCTTCTTTCCCATTGCGTGGCAGTGATGAGAGCGAAGAAAATAACTTGGAAACAAGGGGAGGTGGTCCAGAGTTGAGGAAGAGATGAGCGCAGGGAAAAGCAGATGAGCAGCAGCAATGGCGATGGCAGCGAGGAAGAAAAGAGTGCAGATAGAAAATTACCGCCGTAGCGCCGCTACTTAACCCCTAGGAGATGCAATCCAACGGCTCACAAAAACCCTACTGGACGCGTGGCGCGCATCGCGCTCGACACGTGGAGAAGAGGAAGCGCGAACCATCCCTCCACTTCTGCCATTACGCGTGGAAATCGAGGAGGCATAGTTAATAATAAGATTACACACGCACAGTCAAATCAAAGTCAAAAAGTGGGACCCAACGCTCGTCACGTCCCGTCAAAATTGCTCACGCGGACAACTAATGTCATGCAAGCGTCAGCACTGACGTCATCAAAGGCTACTTTAGTCCTTGCTGGAGTCTTCGACTCCACCAAGCACTCGGGGGCTACTCCCATAGGGAGCGTTGGCCGCGCACCCTACGATTTTTCTTTTCTTATTGTAGGGATATAGGCAATCAAAATCAAACCCAACCACTCGAATCACGGTTCGACTATGGACATGGCTTACTCCCATAGGGAGCGCCGGAAACAATTTCGACTAAAACAAGCAAGCAAAAGACGGCAATGCATAAGCGTGCTTTAGTCCCCGCACGAGTCTTATTTGAAACAAACAAGCAAAGACAACGGCAGTCGCAAAACTTCTTTAGTCCCTGCCTGAGTCTTCGACTCAACCAGGCACTCGGGGGCTACTCCCATAGGGAATGCTGGCCGCACACCCTATGATTATTTGCACAAAAACTATGTGTTGATAACATCCACACTCGCAGATCATGGTGACACCGCCTCATAGTTTTCCCTGCAAAGAGACTACATCTCCTGGGTCACCCAAATCGTCTCCGTGATGATAAAATTCGGATGCCGCGCTTACAGCGTGAAGGTAAGGCCTGAATAAGGTCTGGCAACGCATTTAACTGCGCACTACCAGAAATATATCCGTGCCTGCAGGCACGATGAACATGCCTGACGGACGCATCGAGTGCTCACACCCATATAACTGGAATTCGACTCTTGTACGACCTCCGCGGCCTGAGTCGAATTACGCCAGCACTTCTCCGGATTCGAGTCCGGGGACTCGAGTTTGAGTAGATTGCGTTGTTTCACCCTAAGGTGGTTAACTGATACCGACACTTCGGCTATATCAGGCACGTATATCAACAATCCCTATGAAATAAATAAAAGCAGTCGAAAATGTACTCATTCAGGCACTCGAAGACTTCAAAAAGTCCCCAGTAATATCTGCGATTCCACTAGACACTCGGGGGTTACTAACATGGGTATACCCTACAGGCACTCGAGTTTGGTATATATGGTCCAAATACATAAATGCCCACGGTGTCGCCAAGGCTCGGATGGAAGGACTCGAGTAACCTACGGACTCTTGATTGCTGGAAGAACAAGAAGAAGCTAAAGATAGAAAGATGAAAGGGAAAACCCTAACTTGTTACCGACTCGACTTGCTACCGGAGACCTAGCCTATCCATATAACGGCTAGGAGGGGGCGGCGAGGAGGACACACGCAAACCTAGTTTTCACAACCTTCGCCAGATTACATCTGCGCACCATTGTAACTTTCGACTCCTTCAATAATTCCACGAGCAGACAAGCAGCAGTAGGGACCTCTACGAGGCCTGAACCTGGGTAAATCTTTTGTCCCCTATGTGCTTGTTTGCTAGCCGATACATGTCTCCAGCGCTCCCTCCTTCTCCAAAACCCAAGTCCATAACAATGGGCATTGATGAGTTAAACCCTCGTCAGATGGCCTTCGTGGTAAAATCCCCATCACAAATGAATTAACCATGGTTTTTTTCGAGCATGGCGGATCGCACCCTTCAGCCACGAAAACGGTTTTCCATCGTAGATCTGTTCGCCAGCCGCGCGGACTGCTGATGTCATTCGAACTACTAGGTGGCAGATGCTGTTAGCGGCCAGTTACCACCGTTAACGGCCATAGAAACCGTGGCTGAAGTCATGCCCAGCCAAGTCCTGCTAAATACTAACTGGGCCAGCCCATAATGGGAGCCCAATAAGAAGATGGCTCGTTACTGTTTTGTCCTGCACTGTTTGAAATGGGCCCAAAACTGCAGCCAGTAGCGGCCCGCGAACTTTTAGGCCTGATTCTGTTTCGGCCTACAAAAGGCCCATGTTGGTCCAACACTTTGTGGCCCATTAGCAACCTGCGCCAGGCGCTCCTGTAAACATAAGGCATGCGGTCAGCTTATCATTGTTATCGTAGCCCATCGTTGACCGCCTAGTGACGTCCCTTCTCTGAGATGGTGTGTTACTGTTCTAGCCTTTTACAGTTCTGGTCTTTAGCTGTTCAAGCCCACAAAGGCCCTTCACTGTTCTATCCTGGTAAATTTGTCGGTCTGTTACTACCCTCGTTTGGGAATTTCTCGGCTCGTACTGTTCAGGCTTGTCACTGTTCTGGCCTTTTACTATTGTTGGCTGCTATTGTTTTGGCCTACTACTATTTTGTCCCGGTACTGTTTTGGCCCGCTACTATTTTTGCATGTTACTATTTTGCGATCTGTGCAGTTTCTTGCCTGTTACTGTAATGGGTTGTTTACATTACGGCACTCTTTATTCGACGTATTCTTTATTCTGACATGCTTGATTCTGACCTATTTACAGCCCATTAGGCCTGGTACATTTATGGCATGTTACCACATGCGCATTGGCCCGTTACGTTTACGTCCTTTTATAGTTTCATCAATTCTGAAGCCCATGCCAATATCATCAAACGTGTATAATAATCCAACATTTTTTTACTATTCGTCGTCGGCCGAATATAGCACGGTACTGTTCCCTAATCGACCTGCCTAGCGTAGTTACCATAATGACTACCACAATGTGTAGACAGCATCAACTAAATGCCTACATGGCCTACATGAGTTATCTAGATATTACATCAGCTCCAAACTTCTTTAAATTATTACATATTATCAACTCGGGGGAAAGAAAAATCGGCATTTCAGTTGACAATGAAGTTGATAGTAGAGTCGTCAATTTGCTTTCTCAATTGATCACCTGCATCTTCCATTGAGTGTGATAGCTACATTGGAGGAGACATGATCTTGCAGCCCCTTTTTGGTGGGGATAGCAATAATTGCAGTCTGAAACTAAGTAATAACAAATTAATACATCAAACAAGACAAACTACTCATTTGACTGATATGACATGAGCTATGAGCTGGAGTTTACAACTGGTCAATGGTTCAATTATTGACCAACATGTCAAACAAACATGACAAGCAAGTACACATTAAACAAATGTGACTACCGTGAAACGAGCAATCAAAAAATGTGTGTGTGGCTTAGAATTTCAGCAGATATAAACTAGCCAGGTCATTTTGAACCAATATATATGGAAGCAGTTCTATACCCTAAAATGCAAGAGATGTTGGGTTACTCGGAATTTGCACTAAGCCACAAAATGGCATGTAGTTACTGTCATAGCAAAGAATGAACCAGATAGAAATTATAGCATGATCATATGATAACCTGTAGATCAGGAATGCAAACCACGAATGAACTATATATTATAGAGGATAGTTATGTGGTGACTTAGTACGAATCAGACCCAGAACCAGATGGGAGATATAATGGCGTTGCTTGTGAACCTGTAGAACATGACAAACAAGCATTAGACAAGTGTGCCTAGAATGAAATGAGCAATCAATTTGCAGTGAGCTACACAATGGCAAGTAGTTACTTCATAGATAAAAATCAACCAGATAGAAATTATAATGGCATCAAGAGAAATTCTAGAGCAAGAATGCAAACCATGAGATAACTACATAGTAGAGGACAGTTATGCCGTTGCTCAGGACGAATGTAACACCCTTGAATCGGCCCTATGCATATTTTAGCGTTTCCCGCCAAACCCGCATAGAAACGATTCAAGGACGCCCACTAGGCACTTGCGTGCGGGTGGAAAACAAATTAATACCATTACACAATAGTCCACGATGGAACCCACAAAAACATATATATACAACAACGACTCCATGAGTCAAGAATACAGATATACAGTACAAAGATCCAAATCACCTCGAAAATGATACGACATCCGAGTACGGATAAGATGCAAATGGGGCTAAGAGCCCTGAAGAATAATCAATGGCGTCCATAACCCTGCCCAGGCCAAGCCGGAAGGGTAACCCTGCTAACGACGTCGAACTCAAACCTGCTAAAACAAAAGGGGTGCCGACAAAGGGAAAAGGAAAAAAGAGAGCAGACAGTACTGAGGCCAGTACACGACGAGGCTAGAATTCGTCGGCTCTCGCCTACATAGGTATGGTGGACTGAAGCGGCAACGCAACACGCACTAAACAACCTATAGAGACTCGATAAACTGTCGGCTATTAGAGAATGATAAGAAAGACCTATTCGGAACCAACCTTATACTAACACCAATCATACCCATCCTGGTATTCCCCCTCGAGACCAAATGAGGAAGTCAAACCGAGGAACTCACACAGTTGGTAGTTTTATTCATTCCATTATAGTTGAAGCACTTACTAGTCAGATATAGATAGCATGAGTCATCCTGATAGCATAAGTAGTGGGCAGTTTTTAGTTAACCATTCCATTGTAGTTGCAATACTTACTAGTCAGAGACAATTAGCATGAGACATCACAAACCCAGTAGTTGTTGGAACTTTTATTACATTCCATTGGAGTTGCAATACTTACTAGGCCGGTATAACATGACACGATACATCCTAGTTCCCCCAGTTGCTGGCACTTTTATTATAGCACATATTTCATGACACGATACAATCAATTGCAGTGAAGCTGATTACTAGTCACATATTATGTCAAATTTATAGCACTACTTTAGTTATGCTTGTCTATGATCGAGATACTGTGCTCCATGTCGTCCATAACCGCGGAAACGGCTTTCAGAAAGATTTACCCTACAGGGGTGCACAAATAGCAACACACACACGATCAACCTCGGAAAAACCAAATCAAACCCCAACGAGGCTTTCACGACAAAGCAATCACAAGATTCATAAAATATTCAGGGGGCCACCCCACTAAGCTACCCGCAACGAAGTTGGCCGGCTCCGAGATGGTCCCAGGGTTTGTGTAGACGGCGGTAAACGACTAGGAACCCGAATGTGTGACTGGGCTTGTCGATACAGCAAAAACGTGTCACGATCCAAAACAGTACAGGTGCTCCACGCACAATCGTAAATAAAGTAGTAAAGCATGGCATAAGTACAGGATAGTAATAAAACCCCAAACTAGTTTGTGGCCCCAAGAAATAAGAAATGAATCAAGCTCTAGCTAAGGGGATTCATGGTCCCACATGCGGATAGTGCGATAGTCAAGGAACAGGTATCAAGTACTCGGGGTCCTATAGGACACAAGTGAGCATGGAAAAACCATATAACCTCTATTGCCCATCGATGCGTTTGCATTAGTTATATCTATTCCCAGCATTTTAATTGACAAGTTATAATTAAAGTCATGACCCTCTCCACCATTAAGCATCTCCATCATTAACCATGTGCCAACCTTTTATCAACGGTGGAACAACAACGACGCAAAGCAGCACCTGAACAAGCAACTACGACTCGCAAGGCTAACTGTCTATCAAACAACAGGCAATAGGATGTGTCCAAGGTAATATAGAGGTTGCAGGGAATATAAATGGTGCACGAAACTAAAGTATCGCAACAAAGATAGCAATATATCAACAGGAGAAAGTAAAGACTATAAATGTAAAATAGGTAGAAAGGGGCAGAATGCTCTCCTAGAAAACATAGCCGAAGATACACCGAAGAATTTGTCGATACTCGCATCCACTCAATGGCCTAATCCGCAAAGAAGCAAAGCACTAAAAGAAACACCGGATGCACTATTTAATACTATGGTAGAAGATCGGGCATGATGCATGTATGATGTATGACATGGCAAAGGTGCAATGAAATAGGCAATATTAAGCAGAACCGGAGTCCCGACAATTAATTAGAAAGTTCACATTCTTTAGATACCCCACAATTTAAATGTTGTATTAACAAGGAAAAACATGGCATCGGTTTGCTACACAAATTTAAATGGGCCAATATAAGACTAGAATAACCCGCATATAGCTTCCATATTTAATTATGAGGTGAATCAGCATAATGCCCCCAAACACGCATGATGAGATGTATGCAAGCATGAACAATTTAATATGCATCAAGTTTTTATTTCATTTATAAAAATAGGGGCTCAGAAAGGGTGTCACACATTGGCGTTTGGCGATCTTGGTTCGATGCGGTTCAGGTTCGGTCTCGGCGGGATCGGTCTTGTGGTCGACGAGATCGGTCTTCGTACTCCGGGAACGGGGCTCCAGGATCCATGAGGAGATCTTGGCGTCCGGGGTCTCGGCGTCTTCGGATAACGGGTCGGAGAGCTTGGTGGTCTTCGGGTCCGTGTGGGCGATCTTGTCATCGATTGGCGAACTTGAATGGATCAGATACCGATGAACTTCGAGTGACTTCCTTGCCGTGTATTTTGGTTCATCTCCATTCATCGGCATAGAACTTGGCCTTCGAGGGGCATCACACCAACATCACTTAGTTGATCTTGGCGAGGCAAAGCATTATGCCAAGTAGTACTAGTACTTCTGTCTAGCCTGACCGGATTGCACGAACATGTGCGCGGCAGCAAGGAGCATTGCAAGGGGCCTTGTCCCATGTGGGCATACCATCGAACACCCAAAGTTCATGCTAAAACACTTGGAGGAGCACGGGCTAGGAACACTCGACGGCATGACTTGCAGGGGCATCGTGGGCAGTGCGACAGACGAGCTCGGTAAGGTTGTTGTTGTGGAGCCTGCAGGCGGACAGAGGCGGCATGGTCTGGACCTGGCGACGAGGAGGCGGAGGGTGTGGCGTGTAGAGTGGAGGCGCGGGGCAGAGGCGTCGTGGCCAGGTAGAGGGACTCGAGGACGGCGCGGTCACGCGTGCTGGCCGTAGGCGGGGAAGAGGGTGAGGATGTCCGGTGCAGCGAGCTCGAACGAGAGATGGCGGGGGTGACCTGCAGGGGCACGGGCGACCCAGATGGAGGATGACAAGGTGCCCGCGCGGTGTTGGACAAGATGGGGCGGTGAAGGATAATGGCGAGGCGCAAGGGCTCGAGACGAGCGGCCGGCAGCGATGCAGACAAGATCATGACGGAGGAGGCCCGCGGCATCACTGCACGCGGCGGAGGCGTTTGCGCTCGCGCACGAAGTGAAGCACTGCGATGGGGAAGGGGAAGCCAAGTGGTGGTGGTTGGCACCTGGGGCGGGGCGGCGATATCCTGGCGACGGCGCGCGTCCGCATCGAGAGAGGAGGGAGGCGTGGTCGCTAGCGACGGGGTTGGTGGTGATCGATGGGATGGGGTGGGGGTTGCTTGTGCTCATACGCAAGGGTGGGGCCAGGCACGGGACTGGGGTGGTTCCGTGCGGGACGAGGCGTGTTGCTCGTGGTTTCTGTGTACCGTGGTGTGTGCGTGTGTGCTTTTTGTAGCGTGCAATGTGCGGTGCGTCGGTAGGGACTAGGTGTGCGGGTGGTTGTCGTTGGGTGTGTTTTAGGTTAGGGTTTCGCTTAGGTCCAGGTCGGGCCAGGGGTGGTAGGCTGGCTGGCTAGGCCTTTGGCCTGGTCGGCTGCCTCCCCTAGTTTTTAAAATATTTTTCTGATTTATTTTTAAGACAAAACATTTTAGTAAGTAGGTTTTAGACAGCAAAAATATCCGGAAGGCCGGGGTTTTAAATTGAAATCAAGAGGGAGGCAAATAGAAAACAAAGGTAGGCTTTTGGAAAATAGTTTTAGGCAACATATGTATGGTGTCATGATGATGCTCAAATGCAATGTGACATGATAACATAAGCATGCGGTCATGATGATGCACAAAGATAGAAATAACAAGCGATTTTCTAGTACTGGTTTTATCGGGGTGCTACAACGAACCAGCACCAGATAAGGAAGTAATGGCATCCCTTGTGAACCTATAGAATAGGCTATGCAAACCAACATGTAAGAATTTGCATGCACTAGTAAGATTCACCCAACCAACTTGAAGAATGTCATGATAGTTCAAATCCCCGGATCAACTACAAAAGCTAGAAAAATTTACAAAGCTGTACCTATCAGAATACATGGGATGGATTTTTATGCCAACCTTATAGTACTTGGAACCAAAGGATTGGAAGTAGTACTAGGTATGGACTGGATGTCAAGGCATAAAGGACTGATAGACTGTGCTAAGAAAGCCATCACCATGACCAGTAGTTCTGGAGTCACAGTAGAGCATATACCTGAAAGCTTACCTCGCCAACTCAAGTGCAACAAGAGTCTAGCCCTACCCACCATAGACCAAGTAAGAGTAGTCTGTGAATACCCTGACGTATTCCCAGATGAATTGCCAGGTATGCCCCCGGATAGGGATATTGAGTTCATTATCGAGCTAATCCCCGGAACCGGACCCATAGCCCAGAGACCCTATAGCATGAATCCCTCGGAATTAGTTGAGTTCAAGAAGCAGTTAGATGCCATGTTAGCAAAAGGCTTGATTCAACCAAGCGCCTCGCCATGGAGATCACCAGTGTTATTCGTCGACAAGAAAGATTGAGGCAATCGTCTATGTACAGATTATAGAAAGTTGAATGACGTCACCATCAAGAACAAGTACCCCTTGCCAAAGATAGAGGATCTATTTGATCAGTTGACTGGATCCCAGGTATTCACAAAGATTGATCTTAGGACTCGTTATCACCAACTTAAGATTTGTGCAACGGATATTCCGAAGACCTCCTTTACTACTCGATATGGTTTATACGAGTATACGGTTATGTCTTTTGGATTAACCAATGCCCCTGCTTATTTCATGAATCTCATGAATAATATCTTTATGAATTTCCTAGATAAGTTTGTAGTTGTGTTTATCGACGATATCCTTATCTACTCCAAGTCAGAAGAAGAGCATGAGCAACATATGAGAATCATCCTTGAAACCCTGAGAGAGCATCAGCTATATGCCAAGTTCAGCAAGTGTGAGTTTTGGCTGAAAGAAGTAGGATTCCTTGGACATATTGTGTCTGCCGGAGGAGTCTCTATTGATCCTGCCAAGATCAAAGATGTCGAAGAATGGGAAGCCCCAACCACCCAAACCCAAGTCCGTGCATTTCTCAGAGTAGCAGGATACTACCGCAAGTTCGTCGAAGGATTCTCGAGCATTGCCAGACCCATGACCCAATTGTTGAAGAAGGACAAGAAGTTTGAATGGACAAACAAGTGTGAAGCCAGTTTCCAGGAGCTGAAGAAGAGATTGATATCAGCCCCAATATTGATCATGCCAGATATCAAGAAGCCGTTTGATGTATATTGTGATGCATCCAAGATTGGTCTAGGATGTGTATTGATGCAAGAAGGCAAAGTCATCGCTTATCTGTCTCAAGAACTGAAGCAACATGAGAAGAACTATCAGACCCATGATCTTGAATTAGCAGCCGTAGTGCTGGCATTAAAGACATGGCGTCATTATCTGATGGGTAATCGATGTGAGATTTACTCAGATCACAAGAGCTTGAAGTATATCTTCACTCAGAAGGAGCTGAATATGAGGCAAAGGAGATGGATAGAGTTAATCAAGGATTATGACCTTGACATTCACTATCACCCCGGCAAAGCCAATGTGGTAGCGGATGCTCTTAGCAGATTGCCATGTAGGCTAAACACCATGATCAAGGAGAAGCAGCCAAGTTTGTATGAGGAGTTGGAGTAGTTCAGGACTGAATTGGTTAGCAAAGGATTCTTAGCTACCATTGAACTTCAACGCACTTTGAATAGCCAAATCAAGGAAGCCTAGTAGGGGAATGAAAGTATCGACGGTATCAAACGTCGTATTGGTACATGAAAGGTACCTGGATTCACTAAAGACGAAGGAGTGTTGTGGTACAAAGGACGTATCTGTGTACCAGCAGATTCACAGCTGAAGCATGTTATCATGAAGGAAGCTCATGATACTCTTTATTCTATCCACCCTGGAGGAATGAAGATGTATCAGGATTTGGAAGAGCAATTTTGGTGGCATAAGATGAAGAGAGAAATCGGAAGCTACATCGCCAAATGTGAAATCTGTCAAAGAGTCAAAGCAGAGCATCAGAGGCCCGCAGGACTATTGCAACCATTGCAGATTCCGGAAAGGAAATGGGATTCCGTCGGAATGGACTTTATCACTGGTCTGCCTACTTCCAGTAGGGGAAATGACTCAATCTGGGTCATAGTTGATAGACTATCCAAGGTAGCTCACTTTATACCTGTCAAGACTACCTACCAGAGTGCGAAGCTAGCAGAGCTGTTCATTGCTAGGATTGTTAGTCTGCATGGAACCCCCAAGACCATAGTATTAGATCGAGGAACCTAGTTTACCTCGAGATTTTGGCAGAAAGTCCATGAAGGATTGGGAACCAAGTTGAATTTCAGCACCGCGTGTCATCCGCAAACTGATGGACAGACTGAGAGAGTCAACCAGATCCTGGAGGATATGCCTTTAGCAGAATTTTCTCATATAACAATAGTTATCAAGCTAGTTTGCAGATGGCACCATTTGAGTTCCTATATGGAAGGAAGTGTCGAACCCCTTTGAATTGGTCACAAGTAGGAGAGAGTTAGATCTTTGGACCCGACATTCTCCGAGAAGCCGAGGAGAAGGTTCACAAAGTCTGTGAGCACCTCAAGACCGCCCAATCCAGACAAAAGAGTTATGCTGACAAGAGAAGGAGAGACCTGACTTTCAATGTCGGAGATTTTGTATATCTCAAGGTTTCACCATTGAAGGGAACTCAACTCTTTAGTCTGAAAGGGAAGTTAGCCCCCAGATATATCGGGCCCTTCAAAATTATGAAGCATCGAGGAGAAGTATCGTATCAACTGGAACTTCCTAAAGAGATGTCAGCCATCCACAATGTGTTCCATATCTCGTTACTTCGCAAATGCCTAGAAGTGCCGGAGAAGACTGAAGTTTTCAAGAACATCGATCACAGAGCTGTGGAGATCAACAATGACCTGACCTATCGGGAAGTGCCCATCCGTATCTTACAAGAAGCCTACAGAACCACTAGGACTCAGAGTATCAAGTTTCTCAAGATTTAGTGGAGCAACCATACTGAAGAAGAAGCTACATGGGAGCGAGAAGATTACATTAGGACTGAGTTCCCAGATCTCTTTAGTTCCTAGTTTTCTTTCTTAAATCTCGGGACGAGATTTTGTTTAAGGGGGAAGGTTTGTAACATCCCAAAACTTTAATCCAAGCTTATCAAGATCCAAATCATCAAATTTAGGGTTAACAAAACCTTTTTCTATTTAAAGTATTTAAGCATGCATATAAGAAAGGCCTTATTTTGAAATATTTTTTGAATGGTCACCATTGATTGATCCATTGGTTGTAAAATGTTTCTATGGTAAATCATTTCCAAGCAAATCCCAAAGAAAATCAAATAAAAAACAATTAAAAATGAGGAATGGTCATTTTGGTCATTTTAATCCACTACACTACTTTGATTGTTCGTAGCACTCATTTCCCAACAGAAATAATTCTGGATCTTTGCACCCCTTGCTAGTACACATAATGAGGTACCAAGGCCGACTTTGCGATCTGCTAAAACATTCAAATACTTGAATTCAATGCATATGCCTAGATCACCCCTATTTCAAAAACCATCCAATTGAACTCCATTTTTGAAACCCTTGCAACCAGAGACTACCTAGTACTAGTGGAGATCACTCAAAATTTTTGAACCCAAAATTCAACTTTTTTCTTCTTGCGGCCATTATGTCGAGTAGGTGGCAGGCACAAATCTTGCAAATCTTAAAACACTATAGTGAGCAGTAGTTTTGGTCACCATTTGGGCCTAACTTGGTCCCCTGGTTCCCCCAGCTAGAACCCCGGCCCTAACCCTTTGTCCCTCTCCAATGTCTGCTCTAGTAGCTCGCCGCCCGAAGCCTTGCCCAGGTCGACCATGGACCGCTCGCCCCAGCCCGTCCCGCGCTCTCCTTCGCTTGCTGGGAGACAGGCGCCATCACACCGCTTCGCCTCGACCAGCCCCCGTCCAAAAACGAGCGGAGGACAAGCCTCAATTGCTCACGCCCTTGCCGCTGTCCGCCATGCTGATCAACCTAGAGCGCCACACCCGCTAGAGCCGCACAGACCGCGCCTAGCTCTAGCTTTGTGTGTCAGCAGCCACAGCAGGCCCAGCAACCGCCCAGACATCATCGTTCGCCGCCTCATGACCAATAGACCGGAGGAACAGCGTCGAACACCACCGTCTACACGCAGTTCATCGCATGCTACCGACCAGTAGAGACCTCGCCTTGCCGCGCCTTTAAGCCTTAGAGGACTGCCGGGGAACAGAGAACCCAACACCGCCCTCGCCCATGCCGAGAGAGCCCCGCAGCATCGTCACCGATGACCTCACCGCCGCCCGTTCTGTCCCCTCGTCGACCCTATATAAAGTGGCCACCCCAGCACCATTTCTCCCTACTCCCAGACTCCTCACATCTCACGGAATCTTACCCACCTCTCACCAAAGCCACTCGAGCTCTGTCTTGCCGGAATTGAAGCCGAAGCTGCCGCAATAGGACGAGAAGGGTGTTTGTGATTTAGAGCACCCCAAGCTCCGCCGCAACCGTGCCTCGCCTCACTGTCGTCTACCAGCCCATTTGCTTGCCTTGCCGACCTTGCTGGAGCCCTGGTATGCCCCCAATCGACCCCCACCGCCGCGTCTAGGTCACGTTCTCGCCGGAGTGATCCGTCGTTGATGATGACTCACCATCGTTGGATCGTCTTTAGATCGTGTGGCCCAGGATGCTAGATACGGTTTCGGTTAAGTTGTGCCGCTGACCGGTGGAGCCCACCTATCAGGCAGCCCACTGCGCGTGTTGTGTGTAGCTGGGCGGCCCAGTTAGTTCCCGTGCGTGTGAAAGTTTCAAATTTAGTTTTTCTATTTAGAGTTAATCTAGTTTCGGTCCACTAGTTTAAAAATCAGTTCTGGGAGTTTGACAACTCAAAATTGCATGAAACCAATTTTGCCTGAAAGGTATTGAAATTATCTATCCAAGAACGTTGGATTTAATTAAATTAGAGTTATAGATCTCTCCAAGTAAAAATAACAAAACAGAAGCATTTGCACCTTGCAACATTTTTATAAAATCAACCAAGTTAGCTTTTGAGTTGATTCCAACTCTCAAAAATCACATTTCATCATACATACCTGAATATGTAATAATATTAAGGTTTACATGCAGTGACTTTGGACTAGTACCAAAATAATGCTATATAGGCATTTCTAGTCACTTTAAATCATTAAATAATGAACTTAAACCAAAGTAATTATGATCCAACCCTTAAATTACATTCCTACATGTCAGAATATGTGGTGATGACATGTGTCCACATGATCCCATATTTTAAGAGGTGAATATTAAATCTTAGTTAATTTTTCAATGAGTAGAAATTACTTTTCTAAAATAAAAAGGAGGAAACTATTGAATAAAACTTGTGATGCTTGTGATGATAATAGATCATCAATTGTGTGCCTTAGAGTACTAAGTAGACTAGTTAAGTATTTTTTGGTGATTGTGTACTCCGTATGTATTTATAGAAGATAGTACCGACCAAGCTAACGAGAAGGAGGAGTTCTACCAAGAAGAAGAAGAAAACTTCAACCACTGCACCAACCATGGAAAGCTATTATTGGCAAGCTAACCCTTGCAAAACTTACTTTAGCAAGCCACCATTAACAATGCAAGCTAATCCTTGCAATCTAGATAACCCAAGCAAAGATGCTTTAGGCCTGCTTTGATCATACCACTTGGACTAGTATTTACCCCAAGTCTTACTTTCAAGCTTTGCTTCCTTTACTTTACACAAAGTCCCTTACTTGTTTTGAAGGTAGCATAAAGAGTATAAAACTTGACCTATTTAGATAAGCTTTAGATGTCATTCAATGGCATGAGATTGAACCCATCATCTTCCACCTTAGTGAACACTCTTAACTTAGTAGTTTAGAGTAGATCAAAACTTGAGTCACTTTAGATGGGAACACTTGGTGAAAATGAATTATGAAAACCTTGGAATGAGGAGTCATTCTATTGAGATGTTTTGACATGTGTTGAGAAACACAAATGGTTTATGATGATGAAAATGTTGAGGCATGAGCCTTAACCTTTTTATAAAACTGATGGTTAGATTTGGATGCGATACCATTCCAAATTTACCGTACAACCACACTACCTGAATTGGGTAAGACTTAGCTAGAAGTTTATATGCATTAGTATTAGTTCCCTCGCGGGAGAGGTTTGAGCTGAGGCTACCTCTCAATGTTGTCCACCTATGCAGTGCCCAAGATGACAGATGGTCATGGTTGGGAGGCCATGCTCATAGGAGAGGTGCTTATACTAGGATGTGTAAAGGAAATGTTATGTTTGATTATCTGCATACTAAGTATGAGGATTCAGGGTTATCCC
Organism: Avena insularis; assembly: GCA_023614405.1. Taxonomy (NCBI): domain Eukaryota; kingdom Viridiplantae; phylum Streptophyta; class Magnoliopsida; order Poales; family Poaceae; genus Avena; species Avena insularis. Next base: position 252,968,516 of record CM042696.1, read on the forward strand.
TAACAGATGTATCGAATCTTGTGGTGAAAGTGTACCACCTCTACAGAGTGTCAAACTATTCGAATAGCCACGTCCGCGGTTATGGACAGTTGTAATGGCCATACTGTTTCGTTGTCAGATGTTTTCAAAATGACTTATGAAAGAAATGGTGAATCTTGACTTGACCACAACAGGGTTGTGTTTATGACACTAGCTTCCCACCTTAAGTGATTCTAGAACTTTATTTTATCTTTCTTTGCTTCAGAACTCATCTTAGGTTTCAAACTTAACCTTATAGTTAATCTTAGATTTAGCAATTTAACTTAGCACCATACTACTTGTTAGTGGTAGTTTGCGAGTACTTAAAGAGTACTCATGGCTTTTGTCCCTGGCTATTCTCATGGCCAGACTATGTAGGAGACTATCAAGATGATGGCCAGCAGGACGGCTATGATAACTAGGACTATCTGCCTTCGTCAGCATTGCCTGTGCCCCTAAAGATGGACCCCACCGCTACGCTTATCTTTTATTTCCGCTGCTTGTTGTATTAAGACTGGATCATGAGATCCTTATTTGTGTAAGACCTTATGTATGGTTTGTAATGGATGATGTACTGTGATATTCAATGCGTTATGTCTCGCAAAAACGGTAATCCTAGGATTGCGAGGTATGGCATAACGGGCATCTGGGATTAAAAATCTGGGTGTTGACAGAGCATCTCTAGCAGATACCGCATATCACTGCGTACCGCAAAATAACCGCCTGTTTGTGGTACAAGGCGGGAAAATTTTGTCATTCGAGATACCCTAAACCGTACCACATCCAAAGAAAAATTATGGTTTCCCGCAAACCGACGCTTCCATGCCGCATATATACCGCACTGAGGGTTTGTACCACATCCTGGCGCGTCTGTTGGTGGGAGGGAAGTTTCCCCATCCCCGCTTTCTGCTCACAGCCGCCACCATCGCTAGCCGTTTCCACCCCACAATATCCCTCTCCTCCCTCCCATCACTCTTTGCCACCGTCGCCGTAGCCATGGCGAGACCCAATCTAAATTACTACGAGGCATCGATGTTCGCCCACCACTGTATCCTCACACCACCTCGCGTGATGATTCTGGCAGGCTTCAAGCTCAGCCACTTCGGGGTGCCAGTGGTGCCCGTTCCACGCGGCGCCAAGCTGTATCACCGGATCAAATATTGTCGCCTCGAACTACCGGACTGGAAGCGAGCAATTCCCCGATACGTGGCTACGAGCTAATATTGGCGGCGCTTTCCATCTTCCTCGAACACCAGCGCAAGGTCCACCCTGACGACCGCAATGCGGAATCTAGGGCACAATTCTGGGTGGTACATGGGGGCACAATTAGCACCGCCATCAACGATGCGTTCCAGGATGATTTCATGAGGGAGGCGAACCGCACCGGAATCATCGAGATTTCTGATAGCGGCAGCAATGAGGAGGAGGCAGAGGACGACGGTGCGGAAGACAACAGAAGCGAGATAGTCGATTAGGGTTCCCATTTAATCATTCGCTATATTTCTTTGTTTGCATTTAATTGTTTGCTATGTCGATTCACAAACTCGAATCCATGGTGTTTGCTAGTTCATACCCTGATGAATTCAGTTCTTTGTGATACAAATTACTTTGCGGTACAGGTGACAGGGCGGAACATATGCTGCAAAACTGAACCATAAAATGGAATATTCTATTTTGTGGTACGATGTCATAGCAAAGCTGCGATGGGTTCCTAACACGAGGTACAGAATATGGGGAGTAGTAAAATGCAATGAGATGGGGGAGTAATTTCTAGAGCCCTAGTTATTGCAGCTCCTAATTTCTAGCATCTACCTTTTCTCTCTACATGCGGTAGAGAGCGAAGGAAACAAATAAACCAATGGGGAGAGAATTATGTTGCAGTTAAGACGCTAGCTCTAATAACGTTCGCAAGATTTTCTCACCGATTTTCAAGGCTACATCTTGGTACCAACAAAATAGTAGTACTATCTAGTACTCCCTCCGTTCCAAAAATATAAGATGTTTTAGCTTTGTGAAAAGAGTGCATCTAGACCTCTTTTGGTGTGTAGGCTTACTTCAAATATAAATGAACATATACACTAAAAACGGTCTATATACACTCTTTTTACAAAACTAAAACATCTTGTATTTTGAAATGGAGGGAGTACATGTTTTTTGAACATGCAGTACTAGTACTCTGTGTTAAGGCTAGTCATAGTCAGAGTAACTTGGGTAGTAACCTAGTCCTACTTGTATTGCCAACTAAGCATTTAGATGATATGGCATGCAATTAAATGATGAGAGAGAGGCTTGTGGTAAGTAGCTATGTTACCATAACATCACACATTTCAAGACAAAATGAGTCTACATTGCAATAAATGAGACTATGCATAATACCACACCTATGTTATTTTCCACTATGGAGGTAGTAACTTAGACTAGTAACATATGCATGTTACTACTACTCTAAGTTACTTCCCACTATGACCAGCCTAAGTGGGGATTTGGCTATGCGAGAGGCCGCATAATTACGAAGATAAGCATGCAGACTTGGTTAGGTAGGCACTTAATACTTGAAGGTCAACTATACCGGTGGTAGTAGCTTTCTACTATTGATTGCTTGTACGAGTACTACTACTAGTAGTATATATGTACTACACTTCCAAAAGCAAGAGTACAAAAGTACCTAGATTGAGCAGCGATGCAGTCTACTGTAGAGCGATATCCATAGAGAGAGAGAGAAGGAAAGATGAAGGTTGTGTGGGCGAGCGCCATCCATCTGATAGATAAAGCTAGGAGCGCCCACCCCCAGGTCGACTCTTTGCAGTGCCTCTGTGTCGTGCTGGCACGTGCCGTGGCACGCACCCATTCTGACACCTTCTTTGCAGCCAGGATGAAGAAGATGGTGGATTCTTTCCTCACTAGCTTCGGTGTCATCACAGGCATGGTGGACGACCTCACTGCCCGCCTTCAGGCCATGCGTCATGACACATACCCAACATGTACGTTACTACAATGCATGCTACCGGCAGTGATATCGTTTTCTTCTATGGACTTCATTCATCTAGCCTACCTATAACTGACTTTTAGCACCAATTTTTGGTCCAGGTGTTCCGCCCAAGTTGTTGCCGTGCTCACCACTTCCCTGGATGGTCTCTCTGGAGACGATCTATTCCGGGCACTGATAGCCCTGCAGCTTTCCGAGGCTTTGCCCGCTGCACTGGCGAACGTCTACATGGAGGTAGCTATTATCGTGCAGCATCTTGCCTACCATGACAACCTGGACCTCTTCATCTGCCTCCTTGAGGAGTGTGTATTACAGGGCACGTCAGGCGTGAACAATGCCTGCACGGCTACCATCCTCAATCACAGGAATATCCTCGATAGCTCTGCAAAAAAACATGTCAATCTGGCAGGTACCATTGCTCCTCGTGGCGCGAGCAACTGAGGTTGAAGATGAAGGGCATCTCAAGGATTTCGATGTAATTTTAGTTTTTGTTGAGGTTCTTTGTACTGTTCGATGTTTCTTTTAAATCCAGGATCCTTTTCACAAAAAATGAGGAGGGAAGATGTATGATGATTCTCCATGGTTACTGTCACTATGTCATTTATATGGACAGATCACATGTGGATTTAACAAACATTATATTTTTATTAACCAACTGTCTTCATAGAGAAAAAGGCATATATTAAGTCTATTAATAATAACTATATGCATATTGAGAATATTGCCTACGGTGCAAGGGAATTTTTTTGGGGAGTGCCTCCCGGTAATAATCTCTTGTCGCTCTTCATTTTTTTCTTCCGCTTTTTCTTTGATAGCTTTGGGGTTAATTTTCTGGTGCCCCTTGTTTAGTAGAAGTACGGACTACTCAAGTTTGCACAATAGTCCTTTTTTCTGAAAATTGGGTCTAGGACATTCAGATCTAAAATATTCGTGCGCATAATAATTCCGGTCACTGGGAACTTTTTCTTTTTCTTTGTAATGACGAATTTACCCCAAAGTACCAAGAAGGTGCGCGTTAAAATCCAATGGTGGGCACAAAAATTTCATAGTCGTCCAAAGTGAAAACCAAAATACATCTAGGACCTATACGTTTACAACACGGACCCTAAAAATACAACTCGGAAATTTGAACATGTTTTTCCTAATACTAGTTCGAAACTCCCACCCCAGCATTATTGTATACCATGGCAAGACACACCCATCTACCAAATATGGAAACATTATCATGAACTATGATGTATATATGGCCATCACCTAATCGGTCGTTTGGCTCGAGAAACCCTCGAGCGTTCATGCCATATCTAATATGACTACGGCTTTTTCGAATGTTTCAAATCTCATGTTTACCATTTTTTCATGGCTGGTACTGCAAACGAGAGGATGTCATGCAGACCCTTTTCGTTTATTCATTTTTCATTATTTTTTTGTTTTTTAAATTTGTGTAAGAGTTGCCAGCATGCAAATTCATATATATCAAAATATTGGGTCGTTCAGAAATCTCGGCGATTTTCAAGATATTGACCCACAGTGTACACCTCCAAAATAGTTTCATAGTATAACTTCAAGAGTAATCTTTGTGAGTCTCTGTATGTGTGCGTGCATGTGCGTGCGTGTGTGTGTGCTTCTTCTTCTCAGGGTGTGACATGGAGCAACAAGAGAAGTATATCTTACCACTATCTCATCTTTCCATTATCTTACCACTTTATAGTGTACGAATAACTTTGAATATTGACCGTTGGATCAAGACTCGCGAATCCGAACATTTCCAGCTATTGGATCTTCTTTTCCATTCTGGGCCATCATGTTTGATTCATAGTATTTACATGGGAAATTTATAGGATTAAATCCCATAATATTTTTTTCTATAATGGTTGTTTGATTTGTATGATTATTGATTCATATAGGAATTTTTCCTAGGAAATCCTTTGCACTAGATTGTATAGGAAATCTAACATCCACGCCCAAACCTCTTTCTTAGAATCCCTTTTTTTCCTTCGATGGAATCAAACAAAATTTCTTGCATATATATGGGTTCCTATAGGATTAAAGTGGGCATGACATTGTAATCCTATGTTTTTCCTATCCTACGAATCAAACAAGCCACTAGCATCTAGAAGATTCTATTGATAGTCTTCGGCATAATGAATGTTATGCACAAACCTCAAAACACACTTCTATATCATACTAGAATCTTCTCCCTCGTTTCTCTTAACCATGTTACCAAATATACTGTACAAAGTACAAGAACCAAATATACACCCATACTTTATAGATTTTGATAAAATTAATATTTTTTCTACTTTACCTGTATTATAATTTAATATAGTGATGATATGTGTCAAACGTCTATTATCTTAGTCTCACGTACAGGGCACGTGCAATTTACTAGTTATATGTATATATGTTGATCAAATTTATAAATTTTTGTGCTTTACCTATTATAATTAAGAGCTACGTCCATAAAGTACCAGGTGAGTATTTGGTTCTTTGTACTGTGTATCATGTATAAATCAACCTACTATTAGTTACCTAGTACTCGACATGCTTTAGAGAAATGACGAAGATGATTCTAGAATTACCGAGAAGTGTGTTTTGAAGTTTGTGCATAACATTCAGTGCACTAAAGAACATCAATAGAATCTTCTAAATGCTAGAATGGATTGAAGATCCAACTTAATTCTTTTTAGCAGTGTTGGGATTTGCTAGTCTTGATCCAAAGGTCAAAGTTCAAAGTTATTTGTACACTATATAGTGGTAAGATATGATTATATAATAGGTTAAACTCAAAAAGTTTTAAATTTGATGGACATCTATAAAGTATGGGAGTATATTTTGTTCTTGTACTTTCTATCATGTTGAAGTCCACGTAGAAGTCCTTGTTTGTTAGCTATACATAATACTTCAAATTTTGGTAACATGGTTTATAGAAATGTCTGAAAGATTCTAGAATGATAAAGTGTTATAAGATAAGAAGTATGGGTGTATATTTGGTCCTTGTACTTTGTATGCCACATAGAAGTCAAAGATTATTAGCTACCTAACACATGAAATTTTTGATAACATGGTCTAGATAAACAAGGGAGAAGATTCTAGTATGCTGGAGAAGTGTGTTTTGAGGTTTGTGCATAGCATTCATTATGCCGAAGACTATCAATAGAATCTTCTAGATGCTAGAATGGAAAAGAAGATCCAACGGCTAGAAATGTTGGATTCACGAATCTTTATCCAACGGTCAACATTCAAAGTTATTCGTACACTATATAGTGGTAAGATAAGATACGATCATGCATAAGTCAATGATTATTAGCTATGAGGGAGAAGATTCTAGTATGATGGAAAAGTGTGTTTTGAGGTTTGATCATAGCATTCATTATGCTGAAGACTATCAATAGAAACTTCTAGATGCTAGAATGGAAAAGAGGATCCAACAACTAGAAATGTTTGGATTCGCGAGTCTTGATCCAATTGTCAATATTTAAAGTTATTCGTACACTATATAGTGGTAAGATGGTAAGTTAAGATAATATAAGATATAGCAATCGTAATGTTTTTTGTGTGTGTGCTAATGGGTGGGGCGAGTATGTTATACATACAACACAATAGCACATACTCCCTCCGTTCAGAAATATAAGACATTCTAGCTTTGTGAAACGAATGTATCTAGACACCTTTTAGTGTATAGGTTCAGTGTGAACCTATACGAACCTATACACTAAAATACATCTAGATACATTCGATTCACAAAGCTAAACACCTATATATTTCGAGCAGAGTATATATACTCCTCCGATCCATATTAGTTGACTTGCGTTTGTCTAGACTCTAGATACGGATGTATCTAGCACTAAAACTTGACTAGATACATCCGTATCTAGATGAATCTAAACCAACAAATATGGTTCAGAGGGATTATATGTTTGTAGCACAGCTCGCTCTCATACATATACTCATACTAAAACATGTCATGTATATGGAAATGTATATGTACATGCATATAAATACTTGGCAACTCACATGTCACACACACGCGCAAACAGCTACACGTATACATGTACATGGCCGCACATCACACACACGTACACAGACACATACAAATACATGTACACATGGACACACATGTACACATGGCAAGACACATATACAAAAATATAAGCCTTAATTAATAAGCTCTAGGATGGAGGGAGTACAAATTAATTTTACGATATTTAGGCCTTAATATTGTATTGTTTGGAAGAAGGAAAGTTAGGATCCTACGACTTCTCTAGCTTTTCTTCTATAGTATAAGTTAGAGGATCTGTATAACTTGTTTCTTGCCAAAGATCATGGTAAATATAGTTTTAGTCCCACTTCTCACACCCAGGGTACAAATTAGTTCCATATCTTGGAGAGTGGACAAAATCAATCCCAAAACATGCATCCCTAGTGCAAATCAGTCCAATTCAAACAAATTTGAGTGTATTTTACCAAATTCGTATATGTTTAGCTGTCCTGAACATGCCTTTTTGCGATTGATACAGTAAAATAGTATCGGCCTACAAGTGGTGTCCGTCCACAACTTCTATTGCTTTTGAAATTTCATGTAGAATTTTTATGTAGATTGATGTCGTTTTAGCTTGGCTGAACACTGTCCTTTGCAATGCTAATGTTAACTAAAACTGCACATGTGTGCATTTCACTCAATATTTCATCGTTAGTTTCAAGTTAGCTGAAATCTACCCAAATTTGATTCTTTTCTTATACACTGCATAATCCATATGCATCAATTATTTTATATGTGATGATTCAACTTGATCATTGTGAAGTACGTTGAATGAGCACATGGACATATGTTGTTCGCATATCATGTCAAATTCCCAAGATTTTTGCTTCATCACATGGGATTTTCTATAAACAACGATGCCTTGCGTGGGCCCATAAATTACCCTCGCCTCGCTTTTCTTATCTTATATTACATCTTACAACTATATGGTGTATGAAGAACTTTGAACAGTGGTCGTTGAATCAAGATTGTCAAATCCCAAGATTGCTAGCGGCTATATCTTCTTTTCCATTATGGGATATAGAAGATTCTATTGATAGTGTTTAGCACAATGAAATTTATGCACAAACCTCAAACACATGTTACCAAAGTAGCCAATAAAGGTTGAAATCTACATTATATAAAGCACAAGAACCAGATATACACCCAATACTTTATGGATCTGGCTCAGATGTATAATTATTCTTTCGAACATTACCAATTATAATTTTATAGTGATGATATGTCATACTTCTATTATCTGAGTCTGACGTGCAAGGAAGGTGTAATTTACTAGTATGGACTAACCCGCAAAACTGCCCAGTAAGGACAACTCAACACGGTCAAATTCGCCCAGTTCATTCAAATTCCATTCAATCTGTTTGAAATAGACTAAACTGCGGCCGGGGTGCAAGGTGTGGGGCTAGTTTTGCCCATTTACAAGATGTGAGACTAATTTGCACCCTGGATGTAAGAAGCGAGACTAAAAGTGTAGCTCCTGGCCAAACTATCTTTCCATGAGCATAGAATTGACAAAGCGAATACATAGCTCATTCTTACAGGGACTGGACCGCGTTTCGACGAATCCTTGCATGGTGCTTGTTGTAATTTTGTGGGACCTGGTTGTGTCTCCTTGTTTTATTCTGGTCCTTTCTGTAAAATGTACCTATACCTTCATTACCACTTTGTGTGAAAAAACCACACCATAAGCCAAAAAGTACACCTTAAGAGCTATCCATATGATAGTGGAGCTTGTCCACAAGCCAAAAAGCTTAAGGGTGACCCATAAGCTTACGACATCACCTCACCTATGTATAAGGTGAACTTTTTCCATAAGGTGATTCAAACACAGCTTGTGGAAGTAGCTATAATGTATAAAATCAACTTATCTATAAGCTGCGACCCATATGTATGCAAAAAGTACACACATGCAAGAGAGAGAGAGGAGAGAGTAAATAATTTTATATTTCTTGCACCCACAATGTGTAGCCAAAAGTGGTTCCATATTTTATTTTTGGCTTTTGGAACTACTCCCCTACATTGTGGAGGTAGTCCCAAATGAGAGAAAACTAGGAACCGGAACAAGTAGTTGCTCCGATGCCAAATTTGCTTTTTGGCTTTTGGAACTAGTTCCCTATAGTATGAGGGTAGTTCCATATTTGCTTCATGTGTTGTTTTAGATAGATGGTGGGACCCACATTATAAATATTTGGAACTAGTACATTGTGGAGATCTTGCTATGTTTTATACCAAAGACAAATTTACCTTTACGTCAGATTTTGCAATGGCAACATTGTGGGTGCCCTTGGACAAGCCACAACCTTTGGGTCACCCTTAAAAAAATTTCCTTAAGGTGAAGCTCTACTATGTATGTGGTCATTCATAAGGACTACTTTTTGCTTGTTGACACCCTTATGGACAACATAGTGGATGCCCTAAGGTGAACTTTTTCCATAAGGTGGGTCCCACACAGCTTGTGGAAGTAGCTATAATGTATAAAGTCAACTTATCTATAAGCTGGGACCCATATGTCTGCAAAAAGTATACACATGCAAGATAGAGAGGAGAGAGTAAATAATTTTATATTGGTTATGCACAAGCCATCCATAAGGACTACCTTTTGCTTGTGGACACCCTTATGGAAAACATAGTGGATTCCCTAATATAGATCTCGTTCTGTGAAAAAAAAACAGAGCTCATCCATGCCAGTTAAATAAAAATATAGAGCTCGGATTTTCGAATTACTCTAGTACAACCCGTACCCTAGGGGTCTAGTACTAGGGAGTCAAGCCAGGCACAATCTCCTCCAAATTAACTACTCCGACCGTCTAGACATCTACTAGTACTAGGGAGTAGGGAGTCGGAGGGTCACTGTCTCCTCGAAATGCAGCTGAGGAGCGCATGCTCGTGTTGATTAATCTAGCTTTTCCCCCTTGCCTATTCTCCCACCCGCTCTAGGGCGTCTTCCCCTTATCTTCCCAGCATCTTCCCTTTCGCACCACGAACCACCGCTACCGCCATATGCCGCTTTCAGATTCTCTTCCTCGTCCCGCTCAGGCAGTTTCCACCGTCGATTCCCCCTCTCTTTTGAAACCCCAATCAATGAAATACAGACATTGCCTTGCGATGGCGTCAACGAGCAAGAATAGTGAGCTTGATTCTGAGAATTTTCATGACATGTTTACCGAAGGCCCGTTTGAAGAACACAAAACCCGATGCGACGTCATCACCAACGCCAGCCTAATAGGTTCATCCAAACTTTTTCTTGAATCTGCGAAAGCTAGTGCAACTCTGGATGCTTCAATGCTATTTGGCCTCCCATGTGTTCTTCATTCCCCCCTAACGAAGGGACCGATAGATTTCTTGTATTACTTCAAAATTGATAGCCTCCCGTGCAAGCTATCGTTGCTGGACAGGTTCTCCTCCGATGCTATGGTACCAGGCTATACTTCTGGGCAGTGGGTAGGCGTCAATGGAGATTGGATTGCCACAGTTGGCTTCAGAGGCAAGTTGGAGCTTTGCAACGTGTACACTTGTTCCAAGATTCCTCTCCCAGCATTGTCGTTCCAAGCAACCGACTAGCCAACCATGTTCTTGTTGGATAATGATCTTCCATCTGTAATACAGAAGATTGCTATTTGCCAAGTTCCCACAGCTGCTGGGAGATATAAAGATTTCTCGCTTGTTGCAGTCTTCAACGTCAGAATTGCAATCCTTCAAGGTGGTGGTGATGGATGGATAGTTCTTCCACTTCCTCTTAACCACACCCTGAGCCGTTGTAGTTACAATGATGGAATTACCCATGACGGACTAGTGTTCACGATAGCTCTGTATGGCAACATTCATGTTTCGGATCCTCTACATCCTGGTAATTATTTCTTCATATGTAGTGTACTGGCTTAATTACTCATGTGCCCAAGCTATTTTACTGAATTGACATAGGGAGTGTTTCGTTTAAATAAAAATACGAGTAGTTATTTTGGACTCTATGAACTGTATGAATCATAGTTTTTCTGTAGGATTTTTTCTTATAGCAGTCGTTTGATTCATCGGATTGAATTATGCACAGTAGATTTTTCCAAATGTCTTTAATTTTATTCGATAGGAATTTAAGATATACTTGAAGCTCCTAAAAAGAATCCGTTCAATGGTTTTTCTGTGCAATGTAATCCAACACACCGCAATCCTGTAGGAGTATAAATATACATACAAATGTAAAATCCTGTGTCTTTCCTATCCTATGTTTTTTACATTTGCACGGGTTTTCGGCAAGTTCCCCTATAAACGAACCAGTCAATTCACTTTGCCTTTTTTTAGACAAAAAGAGCCAAAAATTGCCCGTCTTGTTCAAAAAAAGATGAGTCCATTCTCTAGGAAATTTCCCTATTATATATTGCTTTCTTTCCTTTGTACGATTCTGATGGGTTCGGAGCATGGAAAACAAAAAATTTCTACCGCAAGAACGAACAAAACCCAGATCTAATCTAGATAAAAGCCAAGATCTAATCTATTAGACATGTGCAACGAGATAGATCTGTACTAACCCTCGTAGAACCGAAAGCGTTACGAGATTAGATCTCGGGGTTGATGTAGTCGATCACTTGCCGATCTCAAGATCGTGTGGACGATCCTTCCGGCGTCGTGTTCTGGCAGCGCTTCCGCAGTCGGTCACACATGCGGAGTCGAAGCAGACCTTCCTCTCCTCGTTCCAAATGACGTGAGGTAGTAGATCTTCTCCACGGAATCCCAGCAGACGACGGTGTGGTGGTGGTGGTGGAGTAGAGAATTCTGCAGGCTTTGCCTAAGCTGGCGAGAGGAAGGAGGAGGAGAGAGTCGGCGGCTAGGGCTTGAAGTATGAGAGGGCTAGGAGGGGGCGCCCTCTCCCCTCTATTTAAAGGAGGGAGGCGCGCCATGGAGGGGGAGTCCTAGTAGAACTCCCCTCCTTGGCAGGAGGGTTGGGAAGGGGGGGAGGAGTCCTCCTCCCCCATGAATCCGTGTCTCGCCCCACAAGGTTTCCTTTGACCCTTTCTTGGTTTTCAAGCAAACAGCAAGAACTCTTCTAGAACCTTCCAGAACATTCCGAAACCTTCTAGAATCTCCATACAAACACTCCGGAACATTTCCTAACTTAGAAAATGATCCCCAGTATATGAATCTTATTCTCCAGACCATTCCGGATCTCCTCGTGATGTCCCGGATCCAATCCGAGACTCCGAACAACATTCGGTCTCCAACGCATATTCCATATCTACTTAAAACAACTTCGAACCTTAAGTGTGTCACCCTACGGTTCGTGAATATGCAGACATGATGAAGACACCTCTCCGATCAATAACCATCAGCGGGATCTGGAGATCCATAACGGCTCCCACATACTCAACGATGACTTTGTGATCGATAGAACCATTTAACATACGAAACCAATTCCCTTTGTCACGCGATATTCTACTTATCCGAGGTTTGATCGTCGGTATCTCCATACCTAGTTCTACCTCATTACTGATAAGTACTCTTTACTCGTTCCATGTTATGTCATCCCTTGTGACCTAGTCACATGCTTGCAAGCTAACTAGATGACATTCCATCGAGAGGGCCTAGAGCATATCTATCTGTCATATGGATGGACAAATCCCAATCTTGGTCTATGCGCTTCAACACATACTTTCACAATACCCAATAACACCTTTATAACCACCCAGTTACGAAGCGGTGTTTGATGTCATCAAAGTACCTGTTCGGTGATGGTGATTAACATAACCTCATGGTCGAAGGATTAGGTTACTATGCATTTGAAAGCTTATAGCAATACGAACTTAATGGCTTGATCTTATGCTACGCTTACTATGGGTGTGTGTCCATCACATCATTCTCCTAATGATATGATCTTGTTATTAACGACATCCAATGTCCATGATCAGGAAACCATGATCATCCATTAATCAACAAGCTAGTTTAACAAGAGGCTTACTAGGGACTCTTTTATGTTTACAAAACACACATGTATTAATGTTTCCAGTTAATACAATTATAGCATGGGATGTAAACATTTATTATAAACATAAAAATATAACAATAACCACTTTATTATTGCCTCTTGGGCATATCTCCAACAGATTCTAAGCGCGACCAACTGCCACAGATGAGTTGGTGGATTCATTTCGTAATGCTACTGGAGACAAGCACGACTACTTTTTTAGTTTTTAGTGGTTAGCAAGATCTGTAGATGGTTCTAGCCTTCTTCATATATATACGCTTGGCGGTTCTGATGATCCCAGCCGTCTTACTTGTCATTGCTGCCATCGTACTGGTGCTGCTCATCCTCGTGTTATACACTGCGGTCGCATTGTCTCCACTTATACTTCAGGGTTTGGCTGCTTGGTGTTCTCAATGAACACTAGTCAGGTTGATCAAGCTAATCCATGGGAAAGGATTCTGACCTTGTATCATATTCTCTTTTCCTTGGAGTGAACTATCCGATTATCATGCACGTAGGTGGTGCAGATCTTACCTCAGGTTATCTGACGAGAAGCAAATGTGTCTACATCTTACAAACTGCAGCATGGATTTTCAAAGAGTGGTATCCTGAATTATGATGCTTCAGTCTTAGTGGTAAAGAATGTGGTGTTAGTTCTGAAATCAATGCCCTTGAGGGAATTAGTAACCCTCGCTTCTGGACAGGAATGGTGAAGCATCCGCTTTGGTTAGTACCAACCTTCGTGAACACCGTCGATTGGAACCAGCCTCATGCTTAACTAAGAAAAAAGACATGTTGCCAAAGTACATACTGATGCAATCCATATGTAATAGTTGGTATTACAATTAGAGAAATAGTTCTCAACCATGTTGAACTGTTTATTTTGTTTGGTTATCTGAAGTCATCAGCTTTCAACTTGTTTGTCTCCTCTCCTTGAAACATGTCCTTGTATCGGTACTATGTTTATTTACTCGTATGAACTTGACTATATTTTTTTGGGCCTTTAGCATAATGCACTTTAGTCCGCCGATTCTAGAGTTCCTTTAGAAATTATGGAAATTTTAGCATCAACAGGATGTTACGGACCACATGTCATACACTTGAACAATCACCTCAATGCTTGTGTAAGGGTCGTACTCTATGAAAACAACCTTGGCTTCAACGATTCTAGCCTCATGCACTAGTCTTTGGTTAAGCTGATATGACGAGACCATATTTTTTAGAGATTTATCTTACCTTATCTTACCACTATATAGTGTATGGTTAACTTTCAATATTAAACGTTGTATCAATACTAGCAAATTCCAACATTGCTAACCCTCGAATCTTCTTTTCCATTCTAGCATCTACTCAATCCGTTCCATAATATAAGATGTTCTAACTTCTGCGAAACGAATGTATCTAGACGACTTTTAGTGTATGGTTCGCTCCGAACCTATACACTACTTTTAGTGTGTACACTGGTGGAAAAATAATCCCGGTTCATAAGGGCCATTGGTCACGGTTCCAGAACCGGGGCCAATCACTCGGGACTAATGCTAGTCCCGGTTCTCGCACAAACCAGGACCAATGGGTCTCCACGTGGGCGGGCGAGCTACGAGGGGGGGTGGATCATTGGTCCTAGTTTGTGGGAAAAACCGGGACCAATGGGTCCCCACGTGGCAGCGCCAGAGATGGGCGGGGGTGGATCATTGGTCCCGGTTCTTGGCACGAACCGGGATCATTGGTCTCTGTGCCGCGGCAGGATTTTCGGGCTATTTTTCTGCCGCGGCAGGATTTTTTTTATAAATTTAATGGTACTACATATATACAGCAATAATGAAACCACGATATATATATTACACATCATGCATGATCACAAATATATACACCGTCTCATCCGTCTTCTTGGTCGAAACATATTATAATTACAAACAATACTCTCACGAATTTGATCTAATTTACACTTCTTTTATACACTTCACCCTTCCAAATGAAGTGGGTAATAGTATTCTCCTTTCGGATCTATGACTTGTTGTAACAAGAATCCGGCAATTTCCTCTTGAATTGCTTGCACGTGTTCTTGTGATAGAAGACCGTCCCGCATCCGTTCGATCTAATATAAAGAAGGGGATCAATATATGTGAATGAAACTAAACACAATTGGTGGTAATAAAATAAAGTTGTGATTATTGTTTATCGTACTTCAATTTTTTTGATGTTCCGGTCTGCCCCGTTCTCTTTGGTCGTGCAGCGAATGAACTCATGACATAGTATTCACATAAGTTATTCGCTTCGCCTCAAGCACTTTACGAGAATGGAGTTCAATCAAAATAATAATCAAGCATGATAATGGTGGTATTGAAACTAGAATCAAAGAGATGCGTGGATCTAGCAAGTAGTACTTACAGTCAATGGTTGAAATGTAAGCTCTGGCTTCCAAACACCCCTAGTTTTGGCGGTGAACCGTTTCCAAGCCCTCTGGAGGCATTCCTGCATGTCCGCCCACTTTTCTAATGGTGTGCGTTTCGAGTCCAGGAGTTTTACTACTCCGGTGTCAATAGAAATGATTAAGAGAATATAGTGGAAGCTTGACACACTAACAATATATAACACGAGTCAATTATACGCTTAACATCGAGTAATCGAAAATAGAATGTGTACAAGACAGTAACACTCATGCAACATTGTAGGGAAATAGTATTTCCCTTCTGTTGCTGAAATACTTCAACGCTTTGAACAACTTATCCTCTGTCTCTTTGGGATTTGTTTTCAGAGTAACTTCATGAACGAAATTATAGTCAACAAACCCAAGGTCAAAGATTTGTCCTTTGTTGCATTCTTGAATCTTCATTCTGCATATGTAATTAGTATAGTGATTAGTAAGATTATACAAGCAACGAATGAGAAGAGCTAGAAAGACTTAATTACAGAAATTAATAATACTTACAAACAATAGGCACTGACGATAGCTTTGGCGAGGGCGTCTTGTTGGTAAAACTGAAATAATTCTGGAAACTCAATCAGTATGAAGCCATCTCCATGACCGTAACGGTGGTGTTTATATGCAGCATAGATCTAGTTTTTGGAATCAGCACAGGCTTGGATGTACCATTTATGCAATCTTCGCATTTTTGTTGGTAGATCTTTGACTAACTCGGGTTTGACGAGAGGAGCCCCGTACTGGTACATGTATGCTGTTTCTTGGTACCCCTCGAACTCATGCGTACGGCTCATGTACTCAGTAATAGACAGTCCATATAATTGGGATTTTTCTCCATACAGTCGAACAAACTCCGGATCAATGTTCGGATCATGCCGCTCCCGGATCATCCACTCATTGGTATCGTACACTTTGAGCGGTTCGATCGATTGATTTTTCTGTTGTCCGAGATGGGCAACTTCTTTCCCGACTCTCCGCTCTTTTGCCTCAGCCGACTTGGTAATAGAGCGATTATAGTCTGATGTGAGCGCTATGGGTTGGTGAAGCCGAATCTTAAGCGCGGTTGCTTTGGCTTTATCTTCTGCGGTGACCGGGAAAAATGCCTCTATCGGCTTTTTCTTGTTAGCCATGTCAATCTTCCACTTTTCATAATGGGCAGCTGCGGCCGCATTAGTTTCCTCATCTATCTTCTCGCAAGGTAGCTTCTTCATATTCTGATGAGGTACATTTGGGAGGGGCGATAGCTTACGTTTTGGTGATCGGAACATGCTCTTGCTGCTGCTACTGGTGCTGCCCCCCTTAGTATACTTCCGCTTTTGTCTCTGAGGCTCAGGGGACAAAGACGGCTGAGGCGGCGGCGGTGACGGCTGAGGCGGCGATGGATACGGTTGCACTGAGCGGTGAGGCGGTGAAGGCGATGGTTGCGCTGGAGAATGGTGAGGTGGCGGCAAAGGTGGATTGCTGCTCTGAGGAGTGGGTGGCCTTGGCGGCAAATAATTTGGAAGCATGATGCGCTCCTTTAGCCATAGAATAGTCCCCCCTTTGGCTTCTCCTAGTTGAGTCCGCTCCATATCTTCCCTTGCAGGGTGGTCTAGCTTCAGCTCCTCAAAATCTTCCTTCACCTCATCCACCGTGACGACAACGTACCCTTTTGGAACCGTTTTGCAATGCCAAGTTGGATTAGGCCCAATTGGTACCGCCATGCGAATCGCCGCCATCACCCTTAAGTTCATGACCTGCACCTTTAGCTCACAAGTTGTTGTCTCCGTGATATCATCCACTGGGTAGCGTTTAGGAGGAGATGTCGTCGGTGCATCATCAACATCATGGAGCTGCATGGAAGCGACACTGCTTTTCTTATTCGATGGGGCGCCGGTACCCTCGAATGCAGCTTCTACCACGTGCCGCTAAGATTGGCCGCTAGTACCTTGCTGGCTAAGTATGTCGAGTTGATCCTGGTGCCGCTTTAATAGTTCTTCTACATTACGCAGCCGGTCTGCAGCGGCTGCTTTCTCAACTGCCTCCCTTTCCTTTCTCCTCTGATGGCTTTTATCGGGATATCTCTTCATTTCTAGGGGGAAGGCAACCTTCCACGACTTTGAGCCTGGTGTGCCTCGTGTTCGTCCGTCGTGTTCAGGATTTTTAAGGGCCCGTGTGAGCTCGTCGTTCTCTCTATCGAGAATGAACCGTCCCGCTGCAATATCATCGCTGCATTTCTAATATCGTTGATGGGCAGTAGGGGATCATCTTTGTGTTTTTGATTATATATTGCCCTCCCTTCTTTGTCCAACGTGCCCCCATGGCCATAAAACCAGTTTCTCGCCCATGGTGTCCATGTTGCGGGCTCTGGTCTGATCCCGGCAGCTATGTAATTAACCTCAAGTGCATCCCACTTAGGCATGCAATCAGCATAGCCAGCAGGCCCCATGTTATGATGGTATAGTTTCTTAGCAGCGTTCTCCGTATTTATCCTAGACCTTTCCTTAGCTTTCTCCGATGTCTTGTAGTTCACAAAATCCTCCCACTGGTGTCTTAACTTAGCATAGCCGGCTTCATCGAAATTCGGAGTCTTCTCTACCTTGACAAAGTTATGGTACAGTTTCTTCTTCCAGTTCTTGAATGCATCGGCCATCTTGCTGAGAGCAAACTTCTTGACTCTTTGCACAAGCTCCCTTCTTGCTCTCTCCTCCTCATCTGGAGTCACATCTGGTTCCGGCAGGAGGAAATTAGTCATGAGCTTGTCAAAAAGCTTATCTTTGGCGTTGTCGCCGACATACGGGACTCCACCGCCGCTTGGCCGATTCCATTCTTGAACGGTGATCGGGATGTAGTCCCTCACAAGAACTCCGCATTGCTTGACAAATTTTCTTGCGACATCGACGGGAGCTTGCGGTTCGCCATCTACACCGACCACGTCGATCCTATACCTCACAGTGTCATCCAACTTTTTTGTTGGGCCTCGTTTCGTTCTTACGGAAGAAGTTCTCGATCCGGAGGGCTAAAAGAAGAAAGAGTGTTAATATATGCATGTATATATAGACAGCAGCATTTTAATTACAAAAATACATATATAGACCTCGCTGGTGTTTGCGAGATTTAAGGTTCCGCCGGAGCCGTCGCCTTCTTCCTTATCGGCTTCTCCCCTGTCCCAGGCTTCGGCTTCTACCTCACCGGAGCCGTCTCCTCGGTTGAGAGACTCATCTCCCTGGCCGGAATCGTTTAGAAACTCACTCGCGACATCGATATCGATATCAATATCTTCATTTTCGTAGATCATCCCTTGGAGGATGTTTTCCTGATGTGTTGGATCCATACTATCTGCAAGTTAAACAATCAACACATGGCATCGATAATGATATGACAAGTTAAAAATAGTTGAAATTTAACCCTAAGGCATGCTTGGCAATTTAAGTGGGATCCGAATGGTCCAAACCCTAGTACAGGAGAGACCCCGAAATCACCTACGAGGGGTTGATTTCAATCTCTTATTAAACTTGTAATTAAAGTTGTTGAACAATTCATGATAATGAGTCTATTGTGTAGATCTCATTTTTCTGAACATTTTGATATATTATACATATTTTTCTGACTTAGAAATAATTAGTTATTGAATTTATAAGATTAAACTCTTTACTGAAATTATTTAAACAAATATTAAACTTTTACTACGTCATTGTGACGTCAGCTCGGGGTGGTTTTTTTTTCTCCACGGCTAAACTAGCCACAGAGACTGACGCGGGGGGCCCAAGCCACCTCAGATGCCACGCTGGCGGGGCTTGGTCAGCGCCCACGTCACGCACACGCGACGCCATGTCAACACCACCGTGGCGCCACGTAGGCTCGCCGGCGAACTGCTAGGCGGTGGTGGAAGACGGCGGAGAGAAGGGCGAGGGGTGACGCCACTGTCCCGGTTCGAACTAGCACGTCGCGGGCTACCTAAAACGGCCGGCGCCGCTACGGGAGGTGCATCGGAGCAAGCCGTTTGACGGTGGCCGGCGGCGGCAGGTGCTTGTGGGTAGGACAATATAGTGAGGAGGGAGATGTAGGAGTGGTGCTGGAGCACCAATGGCTCACCAGGAGGCCGATGGAGGGTGCGGCGAGGCCGAAGGAGGCAGGGCGCTGCAGGAATCAGTGGAGAACATGGCGGCCGGAGTCGGGGAAGCTGGGGTCGGTTGCAGCGAGGCGTAGCTTCCTTGCCTGCTCGAGGCGGCGGCTAGTGGCGCTCGGCGACGGGTGTCGACGACGTGAACCGGCCGCTCTGGATTTGGGTAGCCTGCCGGCGTGATTTTGCTCTGCCACAAAACTTTCCTTAGCCGCGCGTCGATGTGCTCTATGACTTGGGGGAGTTGGGGAGGAGGAAGGCCGAGGCTGTTAACTGTACAGACCATTGGTCCCGGGTCATCCCAATAACCGGGACCAAAGGACCAACGGTCCCGGTTCGTGCCACCAACCGGGACCAAAGGTCTGGAGCATGAGCGTTACTGTGCTGCCACGTGCACGGCCTTTGGTCCCGGTTAGTCCAGCCATCCGGCACCAAAGAATCAACGGTCCCGGATCGTGCCAACAACCGGGACCAATGGCGTGTTAATGGCAGCGCGCGTATCCAGGGATCATTGGTCCCGGTTTGTGGGACGAACCGGGATCGTTGACCCGTTTTTTCAGATTTTGGCAAACCTTTTGGTCTTCCCGCCATTTTCAAATTTGTTTCTTCTTTAATTAATAAGATGTTTCAATTTAAGATGATTATTTATTTGGAATTTTAAAAAACTTTTAACAGGAAAAGTGCTTCAATTTAAATAACTAATCAAAAACCATTTTCTGTTTTCAAATATTTTTATTTGAACTATACAATTGTACCATTTACAATTAAAATTGCATTAACAAAATATTTATTGCATAATTTGGAATTTTAAAAAACTTTTAACATGAAAAGTGCTTCAATTTAAATAACTAATCAAAAACCATTTTCTGTTTTCAAATATTTTTATTTGAACTAT
Source organism: Avena insularis (assembly GCA_023614405.1). NCBI lineage: Eukaryota > Viridiplantae > Streptophyta > Magnoliopsida > Poales > Poaceae > Avena > Avena insularis. The sequence goes on from CM042696.1 coordinate 252,988,931, forward strand.
ACAATTATACTATTTACAATTAAAATTGCATTAACAAAATATTTATTGTATAATTTGGAATTTTAAAAAACTTTTAACAGGAAAAGTGCTTCAATTTAAATAACTAATCAAAAACATTTTCCGTTTTCAAATATTTTTATTTGAACTATACAATTGTACTATTTATAATTAAAATTGCATTAACAAAATATTTATTGCATAATTTGGAATTTTAAAAAACTTTTCAAGATTTGGACTACAAATACATGATATAATGCTTGTGAATTTTTAAAAAAATCATTTATAGGTACACAAGATGATATTTCATCAGAGATCCACTTCAAGTTCAGCGATGCTCAGCCCTAGGCTAAGAAGCTTCATGCCCGCGGTTTTGAATATAGTTTGAAACGGGCATAAGAAATTCAAAAATGATCCAAACAATGTGAAACCTTCACGTGGTGTCATATTATGTGTCAAAGTTGCAAGGAAAAATATTGAACTTGAAAAATTGCAAACATCATAAAAAATCCTTCACAAAATGACCTATCATGTTCGAGGTTTCATGGCATTTAGGTCAAACCACCAATGTTATGGCTAGAATCAGGGCATAGTTTGTGATAATGTGCCCATACTGTGCACACATGTGCATCTTGGGATGGCTTACGATGTTGCAGGAGGAAGTTTTCCCTTTCGACACACGAAAAAGCCAATTTCCATTTTTGAGGTGCCGAAATCGGGGTGTTCTGTGAAGCAACCACCAAATTAAAGTTTGGCATTGGTACCAAACCATTTTTCAAAAATAGTATACCACCTTATATGGACAATTTCCCAACCGGTGTATCAGGAACCTTTCTGTCCATCCCTCATGAAAAAGACAAATTCCTGCCGAATCGGTAGGAGGTTGCCAAGATTTGAACTACAAGTACATGATATAATGCTTGTGAATTTTTAAAAAAATCATTTATAGGTTCACAAGATGCTATTTCATCAGAGATCCACTTCAAGTTTAGCGAGGCTCAGCCCCGGGCTAAGAAGCTTCATGCCCGCCGTTTTGAATATAGTTTGAAACGGGCATAAGAAATTCAAAAATAATCCAAACAATGTGAAACCTTCGTGTGGTGTCATATTATGTGTCACAGTTGCAAGGAAAAATATTGAACTTGAAAAATTGCAAGCATCATAAAAAATCCTTCACAAAATGACCTATCATGTTCGAGGTTTCATGGCATTTAGGTCAAACCACCAATGTTATTGCTAGAATCAGGGCATAGTTTGTGATAATGTGCCCATACTGTGCACACATGTGCATCCTGGGATGGCTTACGATGTTGCAGGAGTAAGTTTTCCTTTCGACACACGAAAAAGCCAATTTCCATTTTTGAGGTGCCGAAACCGGGGTGTTCTGTGAAGCAACCACCAAATTAAAGTTTGGCATTGGTACCAAATCATTTTTCAAAAATACTATACCACCTTATATGGACAATTTCCCAACCGGTGTATTAGGAACCTTTCTGTCCATCCCTCATTAAAAAAGACAAATTCCTGCCGAATCGGTAGGAGGTTGCCAAGATTTGAACTAAAAGTACATGATATAATGCTTGTGAATTTTTAAAAAATATCATTTATAGGTTCACAACATGCTATTTCATCAGAGATCCACTTCAAGTTCAGCGAGGCTCAGCCCCGGGCTAAGAAGCTTCATGCCCGCCGTTTTGAATATAGTTTGAAACGGGAATAAAAAATTCGAAAATGATCCAAACAATGTGAAAACTTTGCGTGGTGTCATATTATGTGTCACAGTTGCAAGCAAAAATATTGAACTTGAAAAATTGCAAACATCATAAAAAATCCTTCACAAAATGACCTATCATGTTCGAGGTTTCATGGCATTTAGGTCAAACCACCAATGTTATGGCTAGAATCAGGGCATAGTTTGTGATAATGTGCCCATACTGTGCACACATGTGCATCTTGGGATGGCTTACGATGTTGCAGGAGGAAGTTTTCCCTTTCGACACACGAAAAAGCCAATTTCCATTTTTGAGGTGCCGAAATCGGGGTGTTCTGTGAAGCAACCACCAAATTAAAGTTTGGCATTGGTACCAAACCATTTTTAAAAAATACTATACCACCTCATATGGACAATTTCCCAACCGGTGTATCAAGAACCTTTCTGTACATCCCTCATTAAAAAGACAAATTCCTGCCGAATCGGTAGGAGGTTGCCAAGATTTGAACTACAAGTACATGATATAATGCTGGTGAATTTTAAAGAAAATCATTTATAGGTTCACAACATGCTATTTCATCAGACATCCACTTCACGTTCAGCGAGGCTTAGCCCCGGGCTAAGAAGCTTCATGCCCGCCGTTTTGAATATAGTTTGAAACGGGCATAAGAAATTCAAAAATGATCCAAACAATGTGAAACCTTCGCGTGGTGTCATATTATGTGTCACAGTTGCAAGGAAAAATACTGAACTTGAAAAATTGCAAACATCATAAAAAATCCTTCACAAAATGACCTATCATGTTCGAGGTTTCATGGCATTTAGGTCAAACCACCAATGTTATGGCTAGAATCAGGGCATAGTTTGTGATAATGTGCCCATACTGTGCACACATGTGCATCTTGGGTAACCTTTAGTCCCGGCTGGTGGGTGCAACCGAGACTAAAGCTGTCGGTGGGATAAGGACGCGTGGGTAACTTTTAGTCCCGGCTGGTGGGTGCAACCGAGACTAAAGTTCTCGGTGGGATAAGGACGCGTGGGTAACCTTTAGTCCCGGCTGGTGGGTGCAACCGAGACTAAAGATGCCGGTGGGATAAGGACGCGTGGGTAACCTTTAGTCTCGGCTGGTGGGTGCAACCGAGACTAAAGCTGTCGGCGGGATAAGGATGTGTGGGTGGCCGCACTGCTCGATGAGATAAAGCATGTAGCGCACGACGCCCTGTCGGAGGAACAAGACAAAGTAGAAGCAGCGCCGTGCCTATAAAAGGACCATCGATACGCCATGGCAAGCAGCTCAACAAGCCAACATAGGTAGAGAGAGTTTCATCCCCATGGATGGAGGGTTGGGAAATCTCCCGTGGCGGAGCTTCTCGAAGATGTCGTTAGTGCACACGCCCTACGGCATCTTCGGAAGCTCCGCCTTAGAAAAATTTCCCTGCAAGCCCGTGAAAGACTCCATCTCCTCTAACAGTGTTGGGGAAAGGGTTGGGAAATCTCCCGTGGTGGAGCTTCTTGAAGATGTCGTTGGTGCACACGCCCTACAACATCTTCGGAAGCTCTGCCTCGGAAAATTTTCCCTGCAAGCCTGTGAAAGACTCCATTACATAAAGTTTCGATGCATCACATAAAGTTTCCATACATCACATAAAGTTTCCATACATTACATAGATTTACATAGGGTTTAGGGTTTAGGATATGAATCCTTCGTTGCGTAGGTCGATCCCTTGCCTATGATCGCTTCTTAGGTCGTAACCATGGAGCATCTTCTTTGCTTAACGGGATGCTTGGGTCAGTTTTCATGGTGAAGGGCATAATTTCATCAAACTTATCATAATCTGCTGACATGTCTGTCTTGTGCTCGACTCCCGTGATGTTTCTTTTCCCTGAAAGAAGTATGTGACGCCGGGGCTCATCGTCTGATGTATTCATTTCCTTATTTTTTATTTTTTGCGGTTTAGAGGACATGTCCTTCACATAAAAACCTGAGCCACATCATTGGCTAGGATGAATGGTTCGTCTCTGTAACCAAGATTCTTGAGATCCACTATTGTCATTCCGTACAGCTGGTCTACCTTTACCCCTTCTCCATTCATGTGGACCCAATTGCACCGAAACAATGGGACCTTAAAAGTAGGTCCATAGTCAAGTTCCCATATCTCCTCTATGCACCGAAACAATGGGACCTTTTTCCCATTCTCGCATGTTGCATCAAAGCGGACACCACTGTTTTGGTTGGTGCTCTTTTTATCTTGGGCAATCGTGTAAAATGTATTCCCATTTATCTCGTACCCTTGGAAAGTCAATACAGTCGCAGATGGTGTCGCGGCCAACAAGTAGAGCTGATCTCCAATAGTGGTGTCATTCATGAGATGTAATTGCAACCAAGTGCCGAAAGTCTCCATGTGATTTTTTTAATCCAGTAGTCATCCTTCCCCGGGAACTTGGAGCGTACAACATTCATGTGTTCCTCGATATACGGAGCCACGAAGGTAGAACTTTTGAGAACTATGTAGTGTGCTTGATTCAAAGAATGTCCGTCCCTAAATATCATTGCTTTCTTTCCTAGCGTGCCTTTTCCACTCAGTCTCCCCTCATACCGTGATTCAGGAACACCAATCGGCTTAAGGTCAGGAAGAAAGTCTACACAGAACCCAATGACCTCCTCTGTTCCATAGCCCTTGGAGATTCTTCCTTCTGGCCTAGCAAGGTTACTAACATATTTCTTTAAGACTCCCATGAACCTCTCGAAGGGGAACATATTATGCAGAAATACAGGACCGAGAATGTAAATCTCATCGACTAGGTGAACTAAGAGATGCGTCATAATATTGAAGAAGGACGGGGGGAACACCAACTCAAAACTGACAAGACATTGGACCACATCCTTCTGTAGCCTTTCCAGACTTTCTCGATCGATTACCTTCTGAGATATTGCATTGAGGAATGCACATAGCTTCACAATGGCTAATTGAACATTTTCCGGTAGAAGCCCTCTCAATGCAACCGGAAGCAACTGTGTCATAATCACGTGACAATCATGAGACTTCAGGTTCTGAAATTTTTTCTCTGCCATATTTATTATTCCCTTTATATTTGATGAGAAGCCAGCCGGGACCTTGATACTGTAAAGGACTTCAAAAAAGATTTCCTTCTCTACTTTGGTAAGAGCGTAGCTACTTAAGTATTTACGTCCTTTATCAGTATGCTTGTTGTGTGGGTCTTTGATACGTTGCTGGTCCTCCCGTGCTTCTGGTGTATCTTTTGTCTTCCCATACACGCCTAGGAAGCCTAGCAGGTTCACACAAAGATTCTTGGTCACGTGCATCACGTTGATTGAAGAACGGACCTCTAGGTCTTTCCAATACTCAAGCTCCCAAAATATAGATTTCTTTTTCCACATGGCCGTGTGTCCGATAATGGGGTCTTTCAGAACAGATTGACCGCTAGGACCCTTTCCAAAGATTACTTCTAGGTCCTTCACCATACGAAATACATCAGCACCTTTAGGGAGCTTAGGCTTCTTCCGGTAATCTGCCTCACTGTTGAAATTCTTGCCTTTCTTTCTTACTTGATGAGTGGTCGGAAGAAATTTACGACACCCTAGGTACACAACCTTCTTACATTTATCCAAATATGTACCTTTAGTATTATCTAAATAGTGTGTGCATGCATTGTATCCCTTGTTTGACTGTCCTGAAATGTTACTAAGAGCAGGCCAATCATTGATGGTTACGAACAACAATGCTCGTAGGTCAAATGGCTCCTGTTTGTGCTCATCCCACACCTTTACACCTGGTTCTACCCACAACTGCAAAAGTTCATCGACTAATGGCCTTAGGTACACATCAATGTCGTTGCCGGGTTGCTTCGGTCCTTGGATGAGCACTGGCATCATAATGAACTTCCGCTTCATGCAGAACCAAGGAGGAAGGTTGTAGATACATAGAGTCACTGGCCAGGTGCTGTGACTATAGCTCTGCTCCCCAAAAGGATTCATGCCGTCTGTACTTAGACCAAACCATAAGTTTCTCGCGTCACCTGCAAAGTTCGAGTACTTTCTCTTGATGTTTCTCCACTGCGACCCATCGGCAGGGTGTCTCAGTTTCCCGTCTTTCTTAGGCTCTTCTTTGTGCCATCGCAACAACCTAGCATGCTCTTTATTTCTGAACAGACGTTTCAACCGTGGTATTATAGGAGCATACCACATAACCTTAGCAGGAACCCTCTTCCTGGAGGGCTCGTCATCGCCCTCAACATCACTAGGGTCATCTTGTCTGATCTTGTATCGACATGCATTGCATACCGGGCATTTATCCATATTCTCGTACTTCTCACTGCGGTACAGGATGCACTCATTAATGCATGCATGTATCTTCTCCACACCTCATCCTAGAGGGCAGATAGTCTTCTTTGCTTCGTACGTTGTCTCGGGTAGCTCGTTATCCTTTGGAAGCTTCGGCTTCATTATTTTCAGTAACTTCTCAAATCCCTTGTTAGATAAGCTAGTCTCTGCCTTCCATTTCAGCAGTTCAAGTGTGGTACCGAGCTTTGTGCTGCCATCTTCGCAATTTGGGTACAACAACTTTTTGTGATCCTTTTGCATGGCCTCCAACTTAAGCTTCTCCCTTTCTATATCACATTGTTGCTTTGCATCAGAAATGACCCGACCAAGACCATCAGCGGGCTCATCTGATGCCTGTTGTTCTTCTTCATTGCCGCCTCCCTCTTCTTCATTGTCTTCCATTGCAGTATCACCATATTCTTTAGGGGACATAGGATAGCTATCATCATCCTCCCCTTCTTCATTTTCTTCCAGCCTAACCCCTCTTTCTCCGTGCATGGCCCAACAATAATATCCGGGCATGAAACCTCTCCGAAGCAAATGGCTTTGAAGGATTCTCGGGGCAGAGTGCTCTGCCACGTTCCGACAGTCGACGCAGGGACAAGGCATAAAATTATCCACTTTGTTTGCCTTAGCCAAATCGATAAATTTATGGAGGCCTGCAATAAAATCGGAATGGCGTCGGTCGCCATACATCCATCGCATCCGTGCATCGACCTGCGTCATAATAATTAACCATTACAATAACATCATGAATAGTAAAATGACCACCCTACATGGACAAATGCAATATTTTTGTATCAGTTACAGATAAAGAAGATAAGGTTGCTAACCTCAGCCGAGGATACCGTGTTGTGCAAACTAAAGTGTGGCTCGGACATTTCGTCGAACACCTTGTGTGCAATCAAAGAAAAAAAAGCTAGCACCCACTCCTCACACACAATCCAGCAAAATTTGGTGGGCAAAGGGCTGGTCTTATATATAGCTAGGGGAGGGTTTTTGGTCCCGGTTATTGCCACGAACCGGGACCAAAGCCCCTCCCGCGCGACACGTGGTGGCCCAGTAGCTCGCACCCCACCCAGGTCATTGGTCCCGGTTGATGGCACGACCCGGGACCAATGACTTCGTTAGGGGCATGCTGCTGGGCTGCCACGTGTCGCGCGGGAGGGGCTTTGGTCCTGGTTCATGGGAATAACCGGTACCAAAGCCTCCGTCGCTTCGTTGTCCATGTGCATAAATACGAGGCCAGAGCGCTCGCTTTCGCCATCGCATGTGCCTCTCTGCAGTCCCTCTCCATCCCACCACTTTGCCTCTCCACCGCGCTGTCGTTTCGCCTCCCCTCCCTCTCCAATCTCCACCGTGTTGTCATGGAGGTGCCCCGCTCAACCACTACGAGGCGGCTGCGTTTGCGATCTACGGCATCCTCGCGCCGCCGCGCGCGACCCTTCCCGCCAGATTTCACATCAGCGAGGGGGGTGTGCTGGTGGCTCCGCTCCTCAACCCCCGCGGATACGAGATGGAGTACGTCATCGCGTAACGTCGCCGCCAACTGCCCGTGTGCATTAGGGCGTTGCCCCGATACACGGCGGGCAGCGAGTATTGGCCCCAGATGTTCAAGAAGGAGCAGAAGGCCAAGCTTGGCAACCGTTTCGTGGACGGGCGCCTGGTGCACCTGGATCGCCGCAACCAAGAAAGGCGGGAGTTGTTCTGGTCCGTCCCTGGACGGACCATCTACACCGCCATCGACACTGCTATGCGTGCAGACGAGCTCCGTCTCCCGAACAACACCGAAATCGTGGAGATTCCGTCCGACGACGACGAGGAAGCCGGCGGCACGGAGGACAACGGCTCGGAGGACAGCGGTAGCGGAAGTGTTGTCGACTAGAGATGTATAAAGTCGCATCTTTATTTGTATGGAAAATTTTGTGGTCGAATAATAAAATGTCTCAATTTAGACCTTTGTCTCGATTAATTCATGAAAGATTTGTTCAAAAATAGTGATCAATTCAATTTCTACCTTGAATTAATTTCTGCGCCGAATTAATTTACATTAATTCCTGCACTGCTAACCATCGCGGGGTTTTTGGTCCCGGTTGTTGGCATGAACCGGGACCAATGCCTCACAGATAGCCACGTGTGCATCGCGGGGTCATTGGTCCCGGTTCGTGCCATAAACCGGGACCAATGCTTACAGATGAACCGGGACCAATGCCCTGGCGGCATGAACCGGGACCGGTGCCTGGCATTGGTCCCGATTACGGAAACGAACCGGGACCAATGGAATTTGGGCGCTGGACCAAAGGCCCTCTTTCTACCAGTGGTAGTAAAAGATGTCTAGATACATTTGTTTCACGAAAGCTAAACCATATTATATTTTGAAATGGAGGAAGTAGGAGATTCTATTGATACTAGACTTTAGCACAATGAATGCTATGCAAAAGTACAAGAACCAAATATACACCCGATACTTTATGGAAGCGGCTCAAAAATATAATTATTTTCTCAGCTTTGCCTATTACTACTTTATGAAGTAGTACAATTTTATATTGTGATAATATGGCATTCTACTAGATAGCATTGGCATGCTAGGTTAGCTAGCTAATTACTACTAGTAGATTTCCTCGATGCTACTACAGTACTAGATAGCATTGGCATGCTACACTAGCTAGCTAATAATTTAAGGCTCCTCGATGCAGCTGCACCCTGCAGCAGAAGACCGATGAAGGAACATGCAAAAAACTCCTCGTTCAAAGAGCCATACCGTCTTCCCCATATCCGGCAGTATTTGGTATCATATCCAACGCACGCTTCACTCTTTTTCCTAGCCATCTTTCCCGTAGCACCGGCCCTTCCAGGCCGCCACCCCTCTCCTCCAAAACCTCCCAACAGTCATAGATTCGGGGCCCAACCGGCGGTATGGCGGATGGAGCAACGTCGGATGGAGCAACGTGTTTAGCGAGATCGCTATGCGTATGGACACTACCAACGCCATCCGGATGGCCGCATGCTTCAAGTAGTTGAACCTCCGAGTCACTAGTGGAAAAGGTAGCAGATGCCCCAACGACGATTACGGGACATTGGTTGCCTACCATCACGTCCACAACCACAAGATTGCGTGCACGCACGGCCCTTGCAGCTTTATGGAGGATGGTTGCATTTTCGCCGCCCTTCCGGCGGCACTCCTCGCCCACATCCTTGAAACTCACTCGATGAGGTTGCGCAGTTTCCGCTACGGCAAAACACGCAGGTAGTCCTCTAAGCCTCTGCCAGCAATAGGCCTGCGGACAGTAGATATCATTGGATCCAGGGACGATGGTACTGTGTTTGCAGTGTGATATGACACGCGCCAAACGCTACACGTCGTATGCGTCAGGTCGTCAACGTGCTTGTTACCGTGATACATGGTGAAGTTTTGGTCGTCGACTGTGATTGAGGGGAGAAGGATAAAAAAAATCGGGCTATGCGTGCTGGAGAGCACCGCGTCACCCGACGACATCCCGTTCGATGAGCTGTAGTGGCTCCTGCTGGTACTGATTTCGCACCTGGTCGCTCGTCAACCGTCGGTGTTCACCCTGGAATACTGTCTTCGGATTAACATGATTCATGAGTGAGATAAACACATCTTAATGTTTGTTGGAGTACTTGAACTGCTAGAAAGACTTACTACCTGTTCTTAGTAGTTGTTCTTAGGAGTATTTTTATGGAGTTCAACTACTGCTAATGTATTTTGTAGTAATACCTACTATATGTATTGGTACTTATCATTTGGGGAGACGTGGTTCCTAGCTTAAGGTAGTTCTGAGTATTTTCTATGCAGTTCTTCCTCTGCTAATCTATTTTGCAATAATAACTATGTACTGGTGCTTGTTCATATCGACCGATGAAGTGCATAATATGGTCTTGCTTTACTTTTTAATCAGGCCTAGCTACATCTATTGAATTTCAATGTTTGCATTGCTGAATCTGTCAATTATTGTCTATGTACTGCTAATTCGGTCAGTTTGAAATGCTGCTGAATCTGTCAAGTCCTGCTGAATATGAACTGGGAATCTATCAAGTGCTGCTAAATATGAACTAGGAATTTGTCGATATTTTTTCGGTCTTATTCTGTACTACTGAATCTTTTAAATGCTACTGAATTTATCAAATGTTATGTTGTTACTCTTAGTACGTATAATACAATATTTTGTAGAACCAATTGTGATGTACTTGAACTTGTTTAGATCAAGTGCAGCAGATTGTCTTGATTTTCTTTTGGAACTTGGCATTTTATTAAACTAATACTGATGTACAACTACTTGTTTATACCAAGTGCAGTAGATGGTCTTGCTTTTCTTTTGGAACTTGGCATTTCATAGAACTAATACTGATGTACTACTACTTGGTTAGATCAAGTGCAGTAGATGGTCTTACTTTTCTTTTGGAACTTCGCATTTTATAGAATTAATACTGATGTACTGCTACTTGTTTAGATCAAGTATAGTAGATGGTCTTGCTTTTCTTTTGTAACTTGGCCTTATCATAAACTGAAAATATTGACGAGGCTTTGGGAATTTTGAGAAGCCTATGGAGGTCACACATAGGCATTGATGTAAGAAGGAAGCATGCACAGAAAAGCAGACTTGATCGCCAGTTTTGCTTGGTCCAATGATCTAGTGTACGGAGAAAAGGACAAACTGAATCAGTTACTTTAAAATGCTACTGAATATGTCCAAGTGACGCTGAATGTGCACTGTGAATCTATCGATATTTTTATTTCTTATTATGTATCGCTGCATCTTTCAAATGCTACTAAACCTATCAAAAGGTTTGTTCGTTACTTGTTTAGATCGACTGGTCGAGTGCATAATATGGTCTTGCTTTCCTTTTGAATCAGTCCTTTCTAGATCTATTGAATTTCAATGTTCGCATTGCTGAATCTATCAAATATTTTGGTCACTATCTGTGTACTGCCATAACCGGTCACTTTGAAATGTTGTGCTGACTTTTTCAAGTGTTGCTGAATATGAACCGGGAATCTATCTGATATTTTTACGGTATTATTCTATACTGCTGAATCTTTCAAATGCTACCGAATCTGTCAAATGTTATGACGTTACTATTAGTACAATATGTTCTTTAACAAACTGTGATGTACTGGTACTTGGTTAGATGAAGTGCATCATATTGTCTTGCTTTTATTTTGAAACTTATCATTGTTACAATTATCTGGATGAGTCTTGGGCATTTTGGGTTGCTATGGGTGGTCACACGGGCATTGACATAAGGAGGATGTACTCACATAGAAGTAGAATTGATCGTCAGTTTTTCTTTCTCTAATGATTGAGTCTATTCGGAGATGTAGTGACCTCGGATCGAGTAAGATCCTAAGTCCCTGTGATTAACATGCGAGTCCCTGGATCATTAGCTAGCACTCACATTCGATGAAATATCATATAAAACACAAGTCTTTATTACATGAATCGAATAATCCAGAGTTTACATTATTACAACAGAAGCAAAATATATACAACTTTACTCCCATCAATTCCACAGGCAGGTTGAGTGAAGACCCGCGATACTAGTGCACCTTTCAACGATCTCCAATTTCTGCACATGAAACGTGCAGCCAAACAAGTTGGGTCAATCTTTTGAATGTATTGGCAAATTACACCAAGGAAAGAATAAGACTAACTCTACATGCAAGGCTAGGAGTAGGCTTTGTTTTTATTTGCATAAAGCCAATTTTCACAAAGTAAGAAGAAAAGAGGAAGAGTTTTATCCTACTTTGTAAACATTTGCTTAAGTAAAATAGGGTCGAATGGAACACGAGGATATTACTCACCAAGTGCACAAATAACCCAACACTTGGACATTACTCACCAAGTTCCCAAGATCCCACCCATTGGCGATATTACTCACGCCATGGGGTTTTAGAAAAACTTTGGAAAGAGAGAGGAAGATCCTTCAGAGGCTCCATCCTTCAGATGCTCAAAGTGTTCTTTTTCGTGAACTCAGCTGATCGATCAGATTGTAATACTCTCGAGAGTTTGTGCACTTTCCCCTTAATCCATGATCAAGTCCTTTTACAAACAAGATCATGGTGAGGCTTTCTCTTAGTAGCCCCACTACCAGCTGGATCCAACCGTGCCAAGAACCTCCAAATGTTGGTACCCTGGTGAGGTTTCCCACTAAGTAGTAGGCTAAGACAGAGCCCATATGTATTGTGGTTGCACTGGAAGCTTCTGAATTCTGAATCATGGAAGAGTTCTTTGATTCCTGGGCGGCCGTCCTCCACCAAATTCCACTCGTTGACCCAACAACCATTCCGCCTAGAAGAAAACTTAGTTTTATTTTGAAGGGGTTTTTGAGAGGAAAAGATTCGCTTGAGAGAGCTTTTATACTTAGAGAAATTTGAGTCTTTCGAACCCCCAACGGTACTTTATATATATAGCATAGCAAGCAATACTTAGCAAAAACAAGGATAACCTATTAGGAGGGATAATTCCTAAGTATAGAGCTACTCATGGCATACTACAAATCCGCACTTGCAAAATAATACTAAGAAAATGTACCAAAAATCCTACACAAGCATACTACAGCATTTGAAGATCAAAACAGGCATATTCAAAACTGGGACATAAATATGAACAAGTGGTGTAACTTGCCTTATGTTAATAATATGACGATTGAATTCATTCACAGCAACCGCACTCTCCGCACAATCTAACGCAAGGACAAGTAGTTCCAATCAAAACATTTGCAACCATAGCAAACACAACAATGATTATCACAACCATGCATGATGGTATAATGACAAAATGGTTATATTTAGTTCTTTGAACAGCATTAGATCACATGATACATACATACAAGTTTTTGACGCAATAGGACTTTTATTATTATTTCTTAATTGCCATTAAAGGGTTTTTTAATAGTTATGCTGCCACTTCTCTCCTAATTGTCTAATAAAATTTGATTCTAAGTTTTACTAGATAGAGGACATTGATACGAACTAGTAGGAATTTGATTCGGCCTCAACGGAGTTGTAAATCATTTTCTATGATTTAATTAGTATTCAATAGAGTTTAAATCATTTAATATGTTTACTACATAATAAATTATATATAAAACAATATCTGTATTCTACGTGAAATTGTGAATCCATAGACATATTATTTATATAATTGTGAATCCATAGAGAGGGGGCAGGCGGTAGCTAGGCGCAGGTGGGCTGGGCCGGGGTGGTTCGCCGGGTAGGATAGGTTTAGTTTTTATTCTTTTTCTGTTTTGTATTTCTTTTATATCTTTTGCATTTAAACTCCAAATGAGTTGAATTTTGTCTCCAAAATTTTCTAAAAATCTATAGATCATCATAAGATCCTTTTTGTACTCTTGTAAGATTATTTTGGTGATTTCAAAGCAGGGCTTAGCAAATGGTGTTTTAACTTAAGAATTTTGTAGTAATGCAGGGATTATGAATGCAAAGAAAACACAAAAGCCTTGGATTTGTTCAAAACGTCTCAATAAATGTGATAGTCATAATAGTCCAATTCTTTTAATGTGGTTTGAATTTTTACCAAGCCACATTAAAAGTTTATTTTCATTCCAAAATTTCAACAAGATCAAACAATTCAATTATTTTACTTACCATATTATGACATTCCAAAATTAGGATTTTTTTGGATGTTACAGGAGAATAGGCCAAACTGATCATGGGCCAAGGTATTTTAGCTGCAACAAGAACTAATTCTGTATGTACTGCTATTGAATTTCAAGCAAGAAAGCTACTGAATCTCTCAAATGTTCCGGCGTTGCTATTACTAAAGCATTTGTGCAACTAATACTGATGTATTGGTATTGTATTTTATTGCCTGTATTACTGCATTGGTCACTTTTGAAATGCTGCTGAATTGGTCAAGTGCTCCCGAATATTAACTTCGAATTTGTTGATAATTTTTCTACCTTATTCCGTACTGCTGAATTTTGACATGAATATCTGCCAAAAAGAATTATCGCTTTCCCCCTCCCTCGCTGAGGTGTTTGTTTTGAATCCGGCAGAGCACATCACAATGAAATTTTTATTAACTAGGAGAAGAAATATAGTACTCCCTCTGATCCAAATTAATGTTCTCACATTTGTCTAGATTCTGACATATCTAGTCATGTTTTAGTTCTAGATATGTCTGAATCTAGCCAAATTCGAGAATATTAATTTGGATCAGAGAGTAGCTCATTCAGCCCCTCTTTAGCCTAGAACTTTTTAATTCAGTCTTTTCGGGGTCAGGGACTACTGACCACAGCCCAGCGAAAATTTAGAAAGGAGCCCGTGGAGCATAGCCGAGAATATATTAGTTTGGCCTTTTAGGGGTCAGCGGACTGCTGAGCACAGCCTAGTGAAATTGGAGATTGAAGCCCATGGAGCATAGCCTATAGAATATAACCCATGTAGAGCAATAGCCAAACTCTTTTTAATTTGGCCTTTTGGGCATTGCCCCCCACCTCTCATAATAAAAAACTCTACCTACCCATGTTTTTAAGAAAATACCCATTATGTGGCATTTTATAAATTGAGATGCCAGGAGCGCTGCCCTTTTATATTTTAAAAGAGATAAATATAGACACATAAAATATTTTAAGAAGACTCATACAGAAGTTGTAGTACTAATAAAAGTTTAATGATATTTTTATATAAATATCTTTGTTATAGTGGAAACGCACTCCGTTTACGTTTATTTGATTTGAAGGTCTTTTGTTCGAATCGCCTTTGTGTGTGTGTGTTTATCTTGGGTTTACATTTATTTTCTAGCAATATCGTATTACAGAGAGGCTGACATCACAGACCCACCAACATGCAGCATCCCTGGAGTTTGTTTTGAGGGTGGGTTCGAAAAAAAGGTTAAATACTTGTACAGAGAGGCTCGCATCGGGGACCCACCAGACAGAACTTACAAGGCTGCATCAGGGACCCACAAGCCAGAACATGCCAGAGAAGCTGACATAAGGGCCCCAGCAATAAGACCATAGACGGCTGCCATGGTGAAAACAGCGGACGCGGCCGAAAAAAAAGTCCATCATACACATATTGCACTTACAAAGAAGCTGACATGTTGGACCTACCAAGCCTAAGCATAGCCCATGAAATTAGCCTATCAACCCCAAGCATAACCCAATACCTTCTAATTAGGCCTTTTCGTGGTCTTGTGGCCATGGAATATAAGCCATGACGAATAGGGCATCCGCCCCGAGTTAGCCCATAATCTTTTTAATTCAGCCTTTATAAGATTTTTTTGTACTCTGAGGCTGACATCTGGGACCCAAAATAACAGTCCAACATACACACGTTTCTTTCAAAAAGAGGCTATCACCTGGGATCCAGCATAGACACGTTTCCTGAACACAGAGGTGGTTGACATCTAGGACCTAGCAAGTTGCCAAGGTCAAAGCAGCGAACATGGCCAAAAAAGTCCATCATAGGAACGTTTCATTTAAAGAGAGGCTAATATGTGGGACCTAGCAGCGCGACCTTATACAGATGCTACATCGAGCAACGTTGCCAGTTCGAAACAGGGAGGCGCGAGCGAGAAAAAAGTTCAGCATGCACACATTTCTTGTAATGAGAGGCTGAAATGGGGGACCCGGAAGCGTGAGCAAATGCCAGATTCATCGAGCAACGCTATCTAGTTCGGAACAGGGTAGCGCTAGAGAAGAAAAAATTCCATCATACCCATGATTCTTCTAATGTGAGGCTAACATAAGGGACCCACCTGCCGGAATAAACGACTTGCAGCAAGCAAAGATATCAAGTTCGGAACACGAAGGCGCGACCGAGGGCAAAAAATCCAGCATACACACATTTCTTCTAATGAGAGGATGACATGTGGGGCCCAGCAACGTGACTAAATGGTAGATGCATCGAACAATGCTATCATGTTCGGAACAGGGTAGCATGAGCGAAGGAAAAAATCCATCATACACATGTTTCTTCTAATGAGAGCACGACATGTGGGGAGGGTAGCGCGAGCGAAGGAAAAAATCCATCATACACATGTTTCTTCTAATGAGAGCATGACATGTGAAGCTCAGGAGGTTTGTTAAATGGTAGTTGCGTCGAGAAGCGCTATCAACTTCGAACAGGGTAGCGCCAGCGAAGGAAAAAATTCCATCATACACATTGTTTTTCTAATGAGAGGATGACATGTGGGTCCTAGGAGATTGATTAAACGGTTGATGCATCGAGCAGCGCTATCAACTTTGGAATAGGGTAGCGCGAGCGAAGGAAAAAATTCCATCATACACATGATCCTTCTAATGAGAGGTTGACAAGTGGGGCCTAGCAGCCTGACTAAACGGCAAACGCAATGAGCAATGTTATCGAGTTCAAATCAGGGAGGTGCGACCGAAAAGTATGGTCCGCTAGATACACTGACGTCCGGGACCCACACGCCTCAGAAGACTTGGGTGAGTCAACATCGTGTGAGGAAACAAAAATCTTGCTTCTGCCACGCGCTGGCCGAGCTTCCTCCATGTTTTTAGCAGATCCATCGTAGTAGAGGGCCGCAAAACCAGAAAAAAGTTTTCCATCATCAACGACCGAGCCAAGAATTTCGTCGAAGAAGACGCGCCTTCTCCAATGACCATCGGGCCAAGTCGTTGCGGAAGGAAACTTTTCTTGTAGTGACGACTCTAGTTGTGGTTTATGAAAAGAACACACATGCAATGACTCTGGTGGATCCAAGTGGTTTATGAAAAGAACAAACATGAAGTGACTCTGGTTGTGGTTTATGAAAAGGACACAGATGCAATGACACTGGTGGATCCAAGTGGTTTATGAAAAGAACACACATACAATGACTCTAGTGGTGGTTTAGTAAGATAACAAACATGCAATGACACTAGTGGTGGTGCAGGAAAAGAACACGCATGCAAAGACATGCAATGACACTTGTGGATCCATGTGGTTTAGGAAAGGAACACACATGCAATGCCACTTGTGGTGGTTTATGAAAATAACACACATGCAAATGACTCTGCTGGATCCATGTGGTTTATGGAAAGAACACACATGCAATGAATCTAGTGGTGGTTTATGAAAAGAACACACATGCAATGACTCTAGTGGTGGTTTATGAAAAGGACACACACGCAATGTCACTGTGGATCCATGTGGTTTAGTAAAATAACACACATGTAATGACAGTAGTGGTGGTCTAGGAAAAGAACACACATGCAATGACATGCAATGACACTGGTGAATCCGTGTGGTTTTAGGAAAGGAACACACATGCAATGACACTGGTGGTGGTTTATGAAAAGAACACACATGCAAATGACTCTGGTGGATCCACGTGGATTATGGAAAGAACACACATGCAATGAATCTAGTGGTGGTTTTTGAAAAGAACACACATATAATGAGACTGGTGGTGGTTTATGAAAAGAACACACATGCAAATGACTCTGGTGGATCCATGTGGTTTATGAAAAGAACACACATGCAATGACTCTAGTTGTTGTTTATGAAAAGAACACACATGCAATGACTCTGGTGGATCCAAGTGGTTTATGAAAAGAACAAACATGCAGTGACTGTAGTTGTCGTTTATGAAAAGGACACACATGCAATGACACTGGTGGATACAAGTAGTTTATGAAAAGAACACGCATGCAATGACTCTACTGGTGGTATAGTAAAATAACAAACATGCAATGAAACTAGTGGTGGTTTAGGAAAAGAACACACATGCAAAGACATGCAATGACACTGGTGGATCCATGTGGTTTAGGAAAGGAACACACATGCAATGACACTGGTGGTGGTTAATGAAAATAACACACATGCAAATGACTCTAGTGGATCCATGTGGTTTATTAAAAGAACACACATGCAATGAATCTAATGGTGGTTTATGAAAAGAACACACATGCAATGACACTGGTGGTGGTTTATGAAATGAACACACATGCAATGACACTGGTGTATCCATGTGGTTTATGAAAATAACACACATGCAATGACTCTAGTGGTGGTTGAGGAAAAGAACACACATGTAATTACTCTATTGGTAATTTATGAAAAGGACACACATGCAATGACAATGGTGGATCCATGTGGTTCATTAAAATAACACACATGCAATGACACCGGTGATGGTTAATGAAAAGAACACAAATGCAAATGACTCTGGTGGATCCATGTGGTTTATGGAAAGAACACACATACGATGAATCTAGTGGTGGTTTATGAAAAGAACACACATGTAATGACACTGGTGGATCCATTTAGATTATGAAAATAACACATATGCAATTACTCTAGTTGTGGTTTATGAAAATAACACACATGCAATGACTCTGGGGGATCCAAGTGGTTTAAGAAAAGAACAAACATGAAGTGACTCTGGTTGTGGTTTATGAAAAGGACACACATGCAATGACACTAGTGGTTCCAAGTGGTTTATGAATAGAACACGCATGCAATTACTCTGGTTTAGTAAAATAAGAAACATGCAATGTCACTAGTGGTGGTTTTGGAAAAGAACACACATGCAATGACACATGTGGATCCATGTGGTTTAGGAAAGGAACAGACATGCAATAACACTGGTGGTTGTTTATGAAAAGAACACACATGCAAATGACTCTGGTGGATCCATGTGGTTTATGGAAAGAACACACATGCAATGATTCTAGTGGTGGTTTATGAAAATAACACACATGCAATGACACTGGTGGATCCATGTGGTTTATGATAAGAACAAACATGCAATGACTATAGTTGTGGTTTATGAAAAGAACGCACATGCAATGACTATGGTGGATCCAAGTGGTTTATGAAAAGAACACAGATGCAATGACTCTAGTGGTGGTTTAGGAAAATAACAAACATGCAATGACACTAGTGGCGGTTTAGGAAAATAACACACATGCAAAGACATGCAATGACACTGGTGGATCCATGTGGTTTAGGAAAGGAACACACATGCAATGACACTGGTGGTGGTTTATGAAAAGAACACACATGCAAATGACTCTGGTGGATCCATGTGGATTATGGAAAGAACACACATGCAATGAATCTAGTGGTGGTTTATGAAAAGAACACACATGTAATGACACTGGTGGATCCATGTGGATTATGAAAATAACAAACATGCAATGACTCTAGTTGTGGTTTATGAAAAGAACACACATGCAATGACTCTAGTTGTGGTTTATGAAAAGAACACACATGCAATGACTCTGGTGGATCCAAGTGGTTTATGAAAAGAACAAACATGTAGTGACTCTAGTTGTGGTTTATGAAAAGGACAAACATGCAATGACACTGGTGGATCCAAGTGGTTTATGAAAAGAACAGACATGCAATGACTCTTGTGGTGTTTTAGTAAAATAAGAAACATGCAATGACACTAGTGGTGGTTTAGGAAAAGAACACACATGCAAAGACATGCAATGACACTAGTGGATCCATGTGGTTTAGGAAAGAAAGACACATGCAATGACACTGGTGGTGGTTTATGAAAAGAACACACATGCAAATGACTCTGGTGGATCCATGTGGTTTATGGAAAGAACAGACACACTACAAGAAAAGTTGGCCTATACAACGGACGATTTTCGTGGTTGAAGGCCTGTTTTTCTTGGTTGAAGGCCCATTTCTCGTGGCCAAAGAGTCTTTCGCGATGGATTGTGACATGGGTATACCCTACAGGCACTCGAGTTTGGTACATACGGTCCAAATACATACAGTCCCACGGTGTCGCCAAGGCCCGGATGGAAGGACTCGAGTAACCTACGGACTCTCGATTGCTTGAAGAACAAGAAGAAGCTAAAGATAGAAAGATTAAAGGGAAAACCCTAACTTGTAACCGACTCGACCTTCTACCCGAGACCTAGCCTATCTATATAAAGGCTAGGAGGGGGCGGCGAGGAGGACACACGCAACCCTAGTTTCCACAACCTTCGCCAGATTACATCTGCGCACCGTTGTAACTTTCGACTCCTTCAATAATTCCACGAGCAGACAAGCAAGAGTAGGGACCTCTACGAGGCCTGAACCTGGGTAAATCCTTTGTCCCCAGTGTGCTTGTTTGCTAGCCGATAGATGTCTCCAGCGCTCCTTCCTTCTCCAAAACCCAAGTCCATAACAATGGGCATTGATGAGTTAAACCCTCGTCAATTGGTGTCGTCCGTGGGAACTGGGAGTGCTGATGTTGCGGCTTCTTCGGCCCCATCAACCGCGATCTACAACTCCGCAACTGCGGAGATTCGCCAGCTCTTCGACGCCTTCGACTTCACCGTCCACATGCCGACCACCCGCCCGGCCTTCGAGCCCGTGGGCGACGGAATCAGTCTGGCGATTGGAAGCTTCCGCTTCGAAGTTGGTCAGATGGGCACGCTTCGCATGCCTGACCATCCGGCAACACCGACGATTGCCCCGGCATCATGGTTCCCTCCATCGATTGGCACCCTCAGCGAGCACAACGCTCCGGTCAGTGACAACAGTCGTGACTCCGATCTAAGCGATCTGGCCACTGAAGATGGAACCTACGGTTCCAGATCTGAAAGTTGTGGAAGAAACAGCTTCCCTAATCACTTGATGTGCGCTGTCATCAACGCGGGTGACACCTCCTCCAATCGCGGTAACGGTGGCAACACCGGCAACGGCACCGATCCACCCAATCGTGGCAACAGTGGTAACACCAGCAATGGCACCGACCCACCCAATGCCGGCAACGGTGGCAACAGCGGCAACGGCGGTAACGGTGGCAACGGAGGAGCAGTCGAACCTCCTAGCATGATCAGGCTCAACGAGCAAGAGTGGGATCGCTGCCGCGAAGCCCTACGAGGTGCACCTCTACCCTTCGGGTCCCCGCAGGAACTGCTGATGGGCTACCACTGGCTCCTAAAAGAGGAATTCAAGCGCCAAAAACAAGCAATCGCGCAACTTGAGGCGCGTAAAAAGGCAGCGGACGAATCAAGCCTTCGTCGTGCTGGGCTCTCCTCCTATAGAGGATCCTCCTCAAGAGGCAACGAGTACCTCGCCAAGAAGAGGCAGTCACGAATGGCTCACCTCACCGAACAAGAGCGCATAGATGCCACGAAAGTCCTCGACTTCGGTTCTATGACGGTCGACACGAGAGGCAACGTGGTTCCCAGGACACCGCAGGCCGTGGTGACAGCAGCCACCATGTACCTCCTCAATAACCAGTCGCCAGCTGGAGATCCCCGAATGGCCATGCACCAATCTACGATCGCGGGCCTGGGGCTAATCGAGGCCGCCCTCGGCAAGGAACCGGTACCAGACCCAAAAAAGGGCAAAGCGCTACTCCTCGCCCTCGTCCAGCGATGACAGTCACGACCTGTCTCGACGCCGCCGCTCACGACGACACGATCATGACTATGATGCACGCGACAAACTCACGCAATGCAAGATCGACAAGTCAAGGCACGACGTGCTCGGTCGACTGATTCAGAAGAGGAAGATGGGGAGCTCTGCGGTGCCAGATGCTTCAGCAGATCCATCAGGCAAAAGCGAATGCCTAAAGGGTTTAAACTCCCATCAGAGAACCTGAAATTTGACGGTTTGCAGGACCCCAAGATCTGGCTGGAGGATCACATCTCCTCCGTTAGGCTACATGGAGGCAGTCGAAGTACTGCCATGCAATGCTTACAGCTACAGCTGCAGGGCGCCGCCCAGGCATGGCTCAATAACCTCCCACGCGGATCCATTCGCAGTTGGGATGAGCTACTCTACAGCTTCGTGCACAACTTTAAGGGCACGTACAAACGCCTCACCTCAATCGAAGAACTGAGATGCTGCCAGCAAAGATCTGGCGAATTGCTGCGCTCTTACATCCAAAGGTGGTCCATCATCAAGAACTCTGCGGAGAAACATCTCGGAATACCGCGCGATTGATGCATTCAACGGTGGTGTCCGCCACATGGAACTCAGGGAGGAGCTAGGCTGCTCAAAGCCCCAGACCATCGACCACCTGATGGAGATCGCGAATCGGTGTGCCGATGGAGAAGATTCGGTGAAGAATCACGTTCACTCTAACGAGGAGGCAGAACTCAAACGAAGATGCGACCGCCGGGGTAAGCGTCGCATGCGCGTCTACGACGATCGCGATGATGTCAACTTGGTCGCAGTTGGCTATGCCGATAGATGCGACGATAACCGCAACAGCGGATACCGCAGCGGCGGATACCGCGACTCCGGGAAAACCATGCAAGTGTGGCAACGCCGCACTCGCGATGAAGCACCCGCGACCTCCATCGAGGACAAATTGTCCGGGCCATGCACAGTACACTTCAACATCGACAAGTATGATGGCAAGAGAAAGTCCAGCCACCTCCTCAAGGACTGTCGCGAGTTCCTCAAGCTACACGAGGGATTGGTTCGGATGAACTGCAATGCAGTCGAAAGAGGCTACGGAGCCTCTCCAGGCGCCGTGGCACATGGCGCACCACCACCACCACCTGGGCCACCCCCGAACAGAGCTGCACCGGACCAGCACCAAGAAGGCGAACCGTACCCACGGGCCATGGGTACCATGATGATCCAAAAGGGGTGCCCCTCCAATAGGGTGCAGAAGTCCATCACTCGCCAAGTCAACTTGGCCATGCACTCGCCACCATCCACCACTAAGTACCTCAGTGGCTGTGAGTCGTGCATTACCTTCGACAAACACGACCACCCGCCCCAAATACCTCGCCCAGGTCATTGCCCCCTCATACTCGAGGCGCAAATTGGAGGCTTCGACATGAGTCGCGTCTTCATGGACGGCAGAAGCGGCATCAACCTCATATTCACGAGTACCTTGCGAGCAATGAGGATCCCTCTAACCTGCTTGGAGGCATCGGACACAACGTTCCACGGCATCGTCCCAGGGAAAGGCGTATACCCCCTGGGCAAAATCAACCTGGACATCATCTTTGGCATGCCGAAGAACTTCCGGCGCGAGCGCGTCGACTTTGAGGTTGTCGACTGGACCTCACAATACCATTGCATATTTGGGCGCGTCACATTCGCCAGGTTCATGGCAGTACCCCACTACGCCTACCTGCAGATGAAAATGCCAGGTCCCAACGGCGTCATAACTATCAACGGAAACTTCGAACGATCTCACGCTTGCGACAGGGAATTCAACAGAATCTCCCAGTCCTTCGGCATGCAGGAGGAACTCGCAAGACTGAAAGAGACGACAACGATACCGCCTCCCTAAGTAGTCCAAGCTCACCTGATCTCTCCTTCGACTCATCTGTGCACACAAAGAAGGTGCAGGTCCATCCATCAGATCCCGCCAAAACGGCCCTCATCGCCAACAACTTGAGTCCCGCATAGGAACTCGCGCTTGTCGAATTCCTCCGTGAGCACTAGGAAATTTTTGCCTGGTGTCATGCGGACATGCCAGGAGTTCCTAGAGAATTCGCCGAGCACGCACTCAACGTCAACCCCAACGCAAGGCCAGTCAAGCAAACAATCAGGCAACCGTCTGAGCCACGAGCACAGGCAGTCGGAATGGAGATCAACAGACTCCTCGAGGCCAAATTCATACGCGAGATCAAGGAAAGCACTTGGCTCGCCAATACGATGTTGGTGCCAAAAAAGGACACGGATATCCTACGGATGTGCGTGGACTTCACTTCTTTAAACAAGCACTGCCCAAAAGATCACTTCCCGCTACCACGGATCGATCAAATCATCGACTCCACCGTTGGACGCGAGCGCCTCTGCTTCCTCGATGTCTACTCAGGCTATAACCAAATTCGAATGAAGGAGGAAGACGAGGAGAAGACTGTGTTCACAACGCCCTTCGGTGTGTTTTGCTACAACACAATGCCCTTCGGGCTAAAAAATGCGGGAGCCACCTACCAGCGGTGCATGCAGGCTTGCCTCAAGGAGCAACTGGGTCGCAACATCCAAGTCTATGTCGACGACATAGTAATCAAAACCAAGGAGGAAGCCTCTCTAATCGACGACTTGCGCGTAACCTTCTCCAATCTCGATCGTTACCGGATTAAGCTCAATCTGGACAAATGCGCCTTCGGCATACCATCTGGGAAATTGCTCGGATATCTCATCTCCGCGAGGGGGATTGAGGCAAACCCGAAAAACATTAAGGCCATACTGGCCATGGAGAAGCCAAAGAACATAAGACGTGTCCAGCAACTATCCGGACGAATCGCAGCCCTCAGGTGATTTATCAGTCGAATGGGATAAAAGACACTGCCCTTCTATCAGCTCCTTCGCAAAGCTGACAAATTCGAGTGGACCAATGAAGCGCAAGAAGCATTCGAAGATCTCAAGCGCCTGCTATCCACCTCGCCAGTACTGGTGACTCCACGAGAAAGGGAACCACTACTGCTGTACATCTCCGCTACTAACCAAGTGGTTAGTATAGTGCTCGTCGTCGAGCAGGCCGAGGAAAACAAGGTCCATGGTGTACAGCGCCCGGTATACTACCTCAGCGAGGTCCTCACACCAACAAAACAGCGGTACCCGCACTACCAGAAGCTGGCGTACGACATCTTCATGACCACCCGGCGACTGCACCATTACTTCCAAGAACACCCAATCGTGGTAGTTAGCGACGCCCCATTGGGACATATCCTCAACAACCCCGACGCCACGGGGCGAGTCGCGCTTTGGG
The DNA here is from genome assembly GCA_023614405.1 of Avena insularis. Taxonomy (NCBI): domain Eukaryota; kingdom Viridiplantae; phylum Streptophyta; class Magnoliopsida; order Poales; family Poaceae; genus Avena; species Avena insularis. Next base: position 253,013,619 of record CM042696.1, read on the forward strand.
GAATCAAACTGTCTCCACGAGACATCACATATGAAAAGCGCGACGCAATCAATTTGCAAGTTCTCCCTGACTTCCTCATGCATTGGATGGAAAACCAACTCCCGGATAAGCCAGATATGTCCTACCTCTGTACAATGCACTTCGACGGATCCAAGCGGAAAGATGGAGCAGGAGCAGGTGTCATACTGACATCACCTCAAGGAGACAAACTGAAATATATCCTGCGAATGCAGTTCACAGCCTCAAACAACGAGGCTGAATACGAGGCCCTGTTGCACGGGATGAGGATGGCAAAAGCCTGCGGCACAAAGAGGCTCATCATATATGGCGACTCCAAGCTGGTCGTCAACCAAACAATGCACGAGTGCGACACACTGAACGACAACATGATCATGTACCGCGACCTCTACGATACACTCGAAGGAGACTTCGACGGTTGCGAGTTGCGACACGTAGGTCGCGAAAGCAACGAGGAGGCGGACGCACTCGCCAACATAGGCTCTACCTGCACCCCCATGCCAACTGGGGTATTTCTCGAGCGCATTTGCAAACGCTCCATCAAGCCAAAGGCCGCAGAGAAGAAAACAAGCGCAGCAGCGGACTCGGGGGCTATGCCACCCAATGAGCCAATGGCACTCGATGACTTGGAGCTAGACACAGGACTCGAGGGACCAGTGAGCGTCATGATGATCGAACAATCCTGGACGCAGCCGTACATTACGTACCTCCTCAGCAAGTGCCTACCGGACGACCCGACAGATGCACGACACATCGCATGACGCTCCTAGGCATTCGCCGTTATCAACGGCGAATTGTATAAACGCATCATCACAAGCGTGTTACAAAGATGCGTCTTCCTGCCCGATGGAAGAGCAGTCCTCCTCGATATCCACGAAGGGACCTGCGGGCACCACGCCGGCAGTCGCTCCCTCGTTGCCAAAGCTCTACGAGCTAGATTTTACTGGCCCATGGCAATGCGCGATGCCAAGGACATAGTACAAAAGTGCAATGCTTGTCAGCGATTCGCGGACAAGCCACACGCACCAGGCGCAGAACTACGGCCTATTCCATTGGCCTGGCCCTTCGCACAATGGGGGCTCGACATGGTGGGCAAGCTCCCAAGGTCCTCGCAAGGAGGCTACGTCGACCTCTTGGTCGCAGTCGACAAGTGCACCAAGTGGATTGAGGCCATGCCAGTGACCAAACAATCAGGGCACAGCGCGGTCAAGTTCTTCGAGTCCATTGTGTACCGCTTCGGCGTGCCGCACAACATCATCACTGACAACGGGACGAACTTCACATCCAAGGAGTTCCAAGAATTCAGCGGAAACCTGGGGATCAACATCAGTTACGCCTCAGTCGTGCATCCACAGACCAACGGTTAGGTGAAAAAGCAAACAGGCTCGTCTACAGCGGCATCAAGAAGCGACTCCTTCGACCACTCGAACAAGCCGCGGGTTGCTGGCCAGATGAGCTCCAATCCGTACTCTGGAGCCTACGTACAACTCCAAACAGCTCCACGGGCTACACGCCATTCTTTATGGTGCACGGAGCAGAAGCAGTCCTACCCGCCGAAGTAAGGTACAAGGCGCCGTGCGTAGTTGCTTACAGCGAACAAGAGTCCTCTCTTGCACTCGAAGACTCCGTCGACCTCCTCGACGAGCCAAGAGAAATCACCGTAGAAAGATTCACGATCTACCAGCAGAACCTGCGCAACTACCACAGTAGAAGGCTTCGCCCCAGATCCTTCGTCGAAGGTGACCTGGTCCTGTGACTGAAGTAGCAGGGGCATCTCAAGCTCGAATCCCCCTGGGAAGGACCGTACGTGATTACAGAAGTAATCCCAGGTGGCGCCTATCGCCTTCAAGATTTAGAGACAAGAGTCGCATACTCCAACCCTTGGAACGTCGCACAACTGCGACGCTTCTACCCCTAGTTGTTTTACTTTTTACATCGCAAATAAGGCTACTCAGCCAAGGCTATTTTGCCACACATTGTACCTCGTACTTCTCTTCAAATAAATAAAAGCTAAGTGCCCCAAAACTCTGTGTTTTTCTTTCAGTTTTGTCAATTTTATACTCGGGGGCTACGCCACCCTACCTACATCTATTCTTCGAACCAATAAATGCGATATCCTGAGTAGCTGGTACATCAATCGAACCCCTTAACGCAAACTCAACCCAGCCACAACGTGCCTGGCAGGTTGACAAAGGGATGGCCAGGCTAACGAAAAGGACTCGCATAGTGCAACGCACCTGACGCTGACAAAGTTGTTTATACACATTCGACAATAAATTATCTACAACATATATATGAACTTTACAACACAAATACACTTATGTGCAGGATACAAATCTAGCTACTGCTCCAACAGAAGAACATTGGTTTGTTCCTCCAAGAAGTCGACAATCTCCTTTGCTGGACGGTCCACCGCCTGATAGTACGGCACCATATTCCAAGCAGATCCGGCTGGCGGCGCTGGCGGCCCGGAAGCAATGGCGGAGACATTCACGTCAGGCCTGTGTAATCGCACCATCGAGAGGGCAGCCTTAGCACCAGCCACCAACTGCTGCCTCCCGCACTCGCGAACCACGGACGTATCTTGAAATTTGGCCAGGAGAGCCAGCAGGCTTGATGGAGTGTCATCCAACATCGCCCGATACATGTTCTTCAAACACGACTGCGACTTCTTCAGGAAGAGCAGCACTCGCGAAGCGTGATCCTGCAGGGTCGCCAATGCACTCGCACGATCATGATCTACCCAGAAGTATCCACTCTCTTGAAGTTGCTCCTGGGTGAGATCATGAAGGCGGATGGCAATCCTATCCCTCTCCTCCTGCAGACGGCGTGCGCTAACAAATACACGAAGCAGCACCAACAACATGAGTACAACGTACCATTGCGACTAACTACAAAGGAAAAGATGAAGACGAGCAAACTAACACTTAAACTGGTCGCCCAGCCACGTCACCTCGCCAAGCAGATATTGCTCGCGGGCGGCGGATTTTTCCGTCTTCGACTTCTACACGTCCGCATTACCACGGATCAGGGGCAACTCACGCTCCATCTGCTTCACGCGATCACGAAGTCGCGACAGCAAGGATAGCTCCTCTACCCTGGAGTGCAGTGGTGCCACTGTCTCATCAAGAGATGGCGAATCCTGGTTTTCCCCCACAGGACCACTCGATGTGCCCTACCACAAGTCAAGACAAAAGCAAATAAGACGACCAAATCAATACAAAGGCAAGGGGAACAGACGCATTCAAGATAAGCATCAGTGTTTACAAACACACTCAACAGCAGGCACGTCCTTAGACTAAATGGACAACTGATCAATTATTACAACAAGTTAACTATGGAGCAGCTGGCTTCTTCGACTTCGACGCCTTCGGGGGCTTCATCATTTCCGTGACAGTTTCATATGCCACAAACTTTCCACCGGCCCCTGAGGCCGAAGCTTTCGCCACCTTCTTCGGACGTTGGAGCTCCTCCGAATACTTGGCAACAATATTTATCAAGGAATGGCCATATTTGGCGCAAGCAGTCACAAAGGGAGCAAAGACTACCTGCTGACCATCCGTGCCAATAGGCATCACCTTCAAAAGAGCAGAGGGATCTATCTCGACTCCATGGGCTTGCACCATGGCGAGTGACATCGTTGCACCAGCCGCACGGAGGGAGTTCTTGTAAGTAGCAGGCACACCCCCGGCAAGTGACTCCACCAGCTTGTCCATATTATCGACCAGCTCCACCTTCGGCATCAACTCCTCCCGGAGGCGACTAAGGGATACCTTGGCCTTGGACAACGTATCCTGAATCGTGGAGCTTCGGTCCTTGACCGCAGATACCGCGTCGACCAGAGCGTCATCATGACGAAGGGCCTGTGGGTCAAAACTCAAGTCGCTAGCATCTACACCGAAAATACACACATGGATCAAACTTCTAGTGCCACCAGCAAAAACTCTAGATACAGAGAGGAACATCAATAAAATATCTACCAGTAAAGGTACCTAAGAGGGCCTTGGCGACTGAGAACAGTTGCTCTTCGAACAACTTTTCCCTGGCTGCAAAGGAGGTGCGCAGATCCTCTTCGCGCTTCTGGGCATCATCACGAGCCGCGATTGCCTCGTCGCGCCCCTTCACATCTGTGGCTAATGTCTTCTCCAATGTGGTGACGTTGCGCAGTAAAGCGTTATGCTCAGCTACATGGCAGTTAATAATTGGCTATCAGTCGATTGTACCAAAACAGAGAGAAGACGAAAAGAATAAGTGTAGAGCACTCACTTTCGACCACGCGGTGACGCGTCTCCAGCATGCTGGCGACCCATCGCCATCACCTGCTCCGCCACCTGCGCGGCTTCCTTTACAAGGAGCTGTCACACAAAACAAGGAGTCAGAAGAGGGCAGCAGAAGGCGTTGACTGCCACATTAAAAAAGAAGGAAAGATATACTTACATGGTCCTCTAGCGACTCCGAAGAAGTTTGCTGAACCGTCATCCGAGCAACCATTCGATGCTCCCCTATGTGAGGAGAGCTCGAAGAATTGTGCCCGGAGTGGGCCGCCGCCGGAGGAGAAGGAGCGCGCTCGACTTCTACTTTGGCCCTTGAGGTCGCGACTCCAGATTCCTTCAAAAACTCAACGTCACAAGAAGATGACGACGCCTCTTGGCTACAAGACCAAATCCACATTGAGAAAAGGAAAACTCTAGGGCAAAGCTAACAAGAAGAAAACAGAAAAGAATTAGTGAACTCGCGAATTTACGAGTCAAAGTTGTCAAGATTAAACGTGGCCTCCGCCGCATCTGACAAAGACTCCTTCGACAATCGCATCTTCTTGCGAGAAGATGGTACCACAGCCCTCACAGGAACGGCGGGAATTGGCGATTCCACGCCAGCAGCTGTGCCTTCTGGAGTCGAAGGAGTCGACGCATCGGAATCCTTGCTACGCGAACGCTTGCGAGTATCCGGGCTCTCGGACTCGGGGGCTTCCTCTTCCACATCAGAAGGGACAGTCGACTCAGACTTGTCCTCTTCCAAAGCTTCGCAAGGAATAATACCCTCAGGGAGAGGAGGCATACAAGGCGACACCGCCCAATCCTGCATAAAGACAGTAAAGATCAGCAAACAGAACAGGTAAGCAACAAAAAAAGCAATCGCGAAAATAAGCTACTGCGTAGCACAACTGTACCTCAGGAGGAGGATTCGAAGCATCGAAAGGAGGAACGACTGGCTCATTTGGAAGCACATCCTTGAAGGTGTACTTCATGACTAGTCGCACCCTCTTATCTACCTCACTCGCGGACATGCCATCGGCAGACACGCGAGTGGTATCATTAGCGCCACCCCATTGAAACATGGGATGGACTCTGGCCTGGAGAGGCTGGACACGACGACGCAGCCAAGTCCTGACAAGGGCGCAGCCTCCCTCTTTTGTGCCTATGCGACTCTCGAGGTCGCAGACGCGTTGATATAGCACATCTGTCTCCACGAGTTCGGCAGGCACGACCACGTTCTTCTAAGAACGCATCTTCTTGCAGGGAGTCGTGGGATCGAAAGGCGCGAGTCCAAAGTGCTCGTCCTTGGCCTTCTGGTCGCGAACATAGAACCATTTGTCCCTCCATCCCTAGATGGACTTGGCAAGCTTGATGTCGAAGTAGGTGTCGGATGGGTCGACATGAATTCCACAACCACCTACGTCGTAAACTAGAGAGCCAGAGGCGGACTGACGCTTCAGTTTAAATAAGCGTTTGAAAAGGCCAAAGTGTGGCTCGATTCCGAGCCAACACTCGCAAAGAGTGATGAAACAGGTTATGTGGAGAATCGAGTTTGGGGACAGCTGATGGAGCTGGAGCCCGTAGAAACAAAGGAGACCCCTAAGAAAGGGATGGAGAGGCAAAGAAAGGCCGCGAATGACGAATGCAAAAAACATCACTCGAAAACCAGCGGGAGGCACAGGAATGGTCTCACCGCTGGGGACGCGCGAATCGGCGACTGCTGTAGAAATAACTCCGTCTTGGCGAAGAAGACGGAGATTCGACGCCTTGATGATAGAAGGGCACCATGCGCCATTGGTCACGCGGGTGCCCGCGACTTTCTTTTTCCCGTCGGCAGCGGCACTGGTGCCCGCAGCAGCAGGGCCACCCTTCTTCTTCGTCGCGGCAACGGTGGCCGCAGATTCAGTGGCAGCGCCTCCTTTCTTCTTTCCCATTGCGTGGCAGCGATGAGAGCGAAGAAAATAACTTGGAAACAAGGGGAGGTGGTCCAGAGATGAGGAAGAGATGAGCGCAGGGAAAAGCAGATGAGCAGCAGCAATGGCGATGGCAGCGAGGAAGAAAAGAGTGCAGATAGAAAATTACCGTCGTAGCGCTGCTACTTAACCCCTAGGAGATGCAATCCAACGGCTCACAAAAACCCTACTGGACGCGTGGCGCGCATCGCGCTCGACACGTGGAGAAGAGGAAGCGCGAACCGTCCCTGCACTGCCCCTATTACGCGCAGAAATCGAGGAGGCATAGTTAATAATAAGATTACGCACGCACAGTCAAATCAAAGTCAGAAAGTGGGACCCAACGCTCGTCACGTCCCGTCAAAATTGCTCACGCGGACAACTAATGTCATGCAAGCGTCAGCACTGACGTCATCAAAGGCTACTTTAGTCCTTGCTGGAGTCTTCGACTCCACCAAGCACTCGGGGGCTACTCCCATAGGGAGCGCTGGCCGCGCACCCTACGATTTTTCTTTTCTTATTGTAGGGATATAGGAAATCACAATCAAACCCAACCACTTGAATCACGGTTCGACTATGGACATGGCTTACTCCCATAGGGAGCGCCGGAAACAATTTCGATTAAAACAAGCAAGCAAAATACGACAGCAGTCGCAAACGTGCTTTAGTCCCTGCCTGAGTCTTCGACTGAAACAAACAAGCAAAGACAACAGCAGTCGCAAAAATTCTTTAGTCCCTGCCTGAGTCTTCGACTCAACCAGGCTCTTGTACCACCTCCGCGGCCTGAGTCGAATTACTCCAGCACTTTTCCGGATTCGAGTCCGGGGACTCGAGTTTGAGTAGATTGCGTTGTTTCACCCTAAGGTGGTTAACTGATACCGACACTTCGGCTATATCAGGCACGTATATCAACAATCCCTATGACATAAATAAAAGCAGTCGAAAATGTACTCATTCAGGCACTCGAAGACTTCAAAAAGTCCCCAGTCGAATCTGCGATTCCACTAGACACTCGGGGGTTACTGACATGGGTATACCCTACAGGCACTCGAGTTTGGTATAGGCGGTCCAAATACATACATGCCCACGGTGTCACCAAGGCTCGGATGGAAGGACTCGAGTAACCTACGGACTCGCAATTGCTTGAAGAACAAGAAGAAGCTAAAGATAGAAAGATTAAAGGGAAAACCCTAACTTGTAACCGACTCGACTTGCTACCCGAGACCTAGCCTATCCATATAACGGCTAGGAGGGGGCGGCGAGGAGGACACACGCAACCCTAGTTTCCACAACCTTCGCCAGATTACATCCGCGTACCATTGTAACTTTCGACTCCTTCAATAATTCCACGAGCAGACAAGCAGCAGTAGGGACCTCTACGAGGCCTGAACCTGGGTAAATCCTTTTCCCCTTTGTGCTTGTTTGCTAGCCGATACATGTCTCCAGCGCTCCCTCCTTCTCCAAAACCTAAGTCCATAACAATGGGCATTGATGAGTTAAACCCTCGTCAGATGGCCTTCGTGGTAAAATCCGCATCACAAATGAATTAACCACGGTTTTTTTCGAGCATGGCGGATCGCACCCTTCAGCCACGAAAACGGTTTTCCATCATAGATCTGTTCGCCAGCCGCACGGACTGCTGATGTCATTTGAACTACTAGGTGGCAGATGCTGTTAGCGGCCAGTTACCACCGTTAACAGCCATAGAAACCGTGGCTGAAGTCATGCCTAGCCAAGTCCTGCTAAGTACTAACTGGGCCGGCCCATAATGGAAGCCCAATAAGAAGATGGCCCGTTACTGTTTTGTCCTGCATTGTTTGAAATGGGCCCAAAAATGCAGCCAGTAGCGGCCCGCGAACTTTTAGGCCTGATTCTCTTTCGGCCTACAAAAGGCCCATGTTGGTCCAACACTTTGTGGCCCATTAGCAACCTGCGCCAATTTTCTCCTGTAAACATAAGGCATGTAGTCAGCTTATCACTATTATCGCAGCCCATTGTTGACCGCCTAGTGACGTCCCTTCTTTGAGATGGTGTGTTACTGTTCTGGCCTTTTACAGTTCTGGTCTTTACCTGTTCAAGCCCACAAAGGCCCTTCACTATTCTATCCTGGTAAATTTGTCGGTCTGTTACTACCCTCGTTTGGGAATTTCTCGGCTCGTACTGTTCAGGCTTGTCACTGTTCTGACCTTTTATTGTTGTTGGCTGCTATTGTTTTGGCCCACTACTATTTTGTCCCGGTACTGTTTTGGCCCGCTACTGTTTTTGCCTGTTACTATTTTGCGACCTGTGCAGTTTCTTGCCTGTTACTGTAATGGGTTGTTTACATTACGTCACACTCTTTATTTACGACATATTCTTTACGACATGCTTTAATTCTGACCTATTTCATTACACCCGTTAGGCCTGGTACATTTACGGCATGTTACCACATGCGCATTGGCCCGTTACATTTACGTCCTTTTACAGTTTCATCAATTCTGAAGCCCATGCCAATATCATCAAACATGTATAATAATCCAAAATTTTTTTACTATTCGTCGTCGGTCGAATATAGCACGGTACTGTTCCCTAATCGACCTGCCTAGCGTAGTTACCATAATGACTACCACAATGTGTGGACAGCATCAACTAAATGCCTACATGGCCTACGCGAGTTATCTAGATATTACATCAGCTCCAAACTTCTTAAAATTATTACATATTATCAACTCAGGGGAAAGAAAAATCGGCATTTCAGTTGACAATGAAGTTGATAGCAGAGTCGTCAATTTGCTTTCTCAATCGATCGCCTGCATCTTCCATTGAGTGTGATAGCTACATTGGAGGAGACATGATCTTGCAGCCCCCTTTTTGGTGGGGCTAGCAATAATTGCAGTCTGAAACTAAGTAATAACTAATTAATACATCAAACAAGACAAACTACTCATTTGACTGATATGACATGAGCTATGAGATGGAGTTTACAACTGATCAATGGTTCAATTATTGACCAACATGTCAAACAAACATGACAAGCAAGTACACATTAAACAAATGTGACTACCGTGAAACGAGCAATCAAAAAATGTGTGTGTGGCTTAGAATTTCAGCAGATATAAACTAGCCAGGTCATTTTGAACCAATATATATGGAAGCAGTTCTATACCCTAAAATGCAAGAGATGTTGGGTTACTCGGAATTTGCACTAAGCCACAAAATGGCATGTAGTTACTGTCATAGTGAAGGATGAACCAGATAGAAATTATAACAGGATCATATGATAACCCGTAGATCAGGAATGCAAACCACGAATGAACTATATATTATAGAGGATAGTTATGTGGTGACTTAGGACGAATCAGACCCAGAACCAGATGGGATATATAATGGCGTTGCTTGTGAACCTATAGAACATGACAAACAAGCATTAGACAAGTGTGCCTAGAATGAAATGAGCAATCAATTTGCAGTGAGCTACACAATGGCAAGTAGTTACTTCATAGATAAAAATAAACCAGATAGAAATTATAATGGCATCAAGAGAAATTCTAGAGCAAGAATGCAAACCACGAGAGAACTACATAGTAGAGGACCATTATGCTCTTGCTCAGGACGAATGTAAGACCCTCGAATCGGCCCTATGCAGATTTTAGCGTTTCCCGCCAAACCCGCATAGAAACGATTCAAGGACACCCACTAGGAACTTGCGTGCGGGTGGAAAACAAAGTAATACCATTACACAATAGTCCACGATGGAACCCACAAAAACATATATATACAACAACGACTCCATGAGTCAAGAATACATATATACAGTACAAAGATCCAAATCACCTCGAAAATGATACGACATCCGAGTACGGATAAGATGCAAATGGGGCTAAGAGCCCTGAAGAATAATCAATGGCGTCCATAACCCTGCCCAGGCCAAGCCAGAAGGGTAACCCTGCTAACGACGTCGAACTCAAACCTGCTAAAACAAAAGGGGTGCCGACAAAGGGCAAAGGAAAAAAGAGAGCGGTCAGTACTGAGGCCAGTACATGGCGAGGCTAGAATTCGTCAGCTCTCGCCTACATAGGTATGGTGGACTGAAGCGGCAACGCAACACGCACTAAACAACCTATAGAGACTCGATAAACTGTCGGCTATTAGAGAATGATAAAAAAGACCTATTCGGAACCAACCTTATACTAACACCGATCATACCCATCCTGGTATTCCCCCTCGAGACCAAACGAGGAAGTCAAACCGAGGAACTCACACAGTTGGTAGTTTTATTCATTCCATTATAGTTGAAGCACTTACTAGTCAGATATAGATAGCATGAGTCATCCTGATAGCATAAGTAGTGGGCAGTTTTTAGTTAACCATTCCATTGTAGTTGCAATACTTACTAGTCAGAGACAATTAGCATGAGACATCACAAACCCAGTAGTTGTTGGAACTTTTATTACATTCCATTGGAGTTGCAATACTTACTAGGCCGGTATAACATGACACGATACATCCCAGTTCCCCCAGTTGCTGGCACTTTTATTATAGCACATATTTCATGACACGATACAATCCATTGCAGTGAAGCTGATTACTAGTCACATATTATGTCAAATTTATAGCACTACTTTAGTTATGCTTGTCTATGATCGAGATACTGTGCTCCATGTCGTCCATAACCGCGGAAACGGCTTTCAGAAAGATTTACCCTGCAGGGGTGCACAAATAGCAACACACGCACGATCAACCTCGGAAAAACCAAATAAAACCCCAACGAGGCTTTCACGACAAAGCAATCACAAGATTCATAAAATATTCAGGGGGCCACCCCACTAAGCTTCCATAGCAAGTTGGCGGCTCAGACGGTCCCAGGGTTTGTGTGAGCAATGATGGCTTGGGAACCCGAAAGTGTGACTGGGCTGGTCGATACAGCAAAACCATGTCACGATCCAAAATAGTACAGGTGCTCCACGCACAATCGTAAATAAAGTAGTAAAGCATGGCATAAGTATAGGATAGTAATAAAACCCCAAACTAGTTTGTAGCCCCAAGAAATAACAAATGAATCAAGCTCTGGCTAAGGGGATTCATGGTCCCACATGCGGATAGTGCGATAGTCAAGGAACAGGTATCAAGTACTCGGGGTCCTATAGGACACAAGTGAGCATGGAAAAACCATATAACCTCTATTGCCCATCGATGCCTCTGCATTAGTTATATCTATTCCCAGCATTTTAATTGACAAGTTATAATTAAAGTCATGACCCTCTCCACCATTAAGCATCTCCATCATTAACCATGTGCCAACCTTTTATCAACGGTGGAACAACAACGACGCAAAGCAGTACCTGAACAAGCAACTACGACTCGCAAGGCTGACTGTCTATCAAACAACAGGCAATAGGATGTGTCCAAAGCAATATATAGGTTGTAGGGAATATAAATGGTGCACGAAACTAAAGTATCGCAACAAAGATAGCAATATATCAACAGGAGGAAGTAAAGACTATAAATGTAAAATAGGTAGAAAGGGGTAGAATGCTCTCCTAGAAAACATAGCCGAAGATACACCGAAGAACTTGTCGATACTCGCATCCACTCAATGGCCTAATCCGCAAAGAAGCAAAGCACTAAAAGAAACACCGGATGCCCTATTTAATACTACGATAGAAGATCGGGCATGATGCATGTATGATGTATGACATGGCAAAGGTGCAATGAAATAGGCAATATTAAGCCGAACCGGAGTCCTGACAATTAATTAGAAAGTTCACATTCTTTAGATACCCCACAATTTAAATGTTGTATTAACAAGAAAAACATGGCATCGGTTTGCTACACAAATTTAAATGGGCCAATATAAGACTAGAATAACCCACATATAGCTTCCATATTTAATTATGAGGTGAATCGGCATAATGCCCCAAACTCGCATGATGAGATGTATGCAAGCATGAACAATTTAATATGCAACAAGTTTTTATTTCATTTATAAAAATAGGGGCTCAGAAAGGGGGTCACACATTGGCGTTTGGCAATCTTGGTTCGATGCGGTTCAGGTTCGGTCTCGGCGGGATCGGTCTTGTGGTCGACGAGATCGGTCTTCGGACTCCGAGAACAGGGCTCCAGGATCCGTGAGGAGATCTTGGCGTCTGGGGTCTCGGCGTCTTCGGATAACGGGTTGGAGAGCTTGGTGGTCTTCGGGTCCGTGTGGGCGATCTTGTCATCGATTGGCGAACTTGAATGGATCAGATACCGATGAACTTCGAGTGACTTCCTTGCCATGTATTTTGGTTCATCTCCATTCATCGGCATAGAACTTGGCCTTCGAGGGGCATCACACCAACATCACTTAGTTGATATTGGCGAGGCAAAGCATTATGCCAAGTAGTACTAGTACTTCTGTCTGGCCTGACCGGATAGCACGAACATGTGCGCGGCAGCAAGGAGCATTGCTAGGGGCCTTGTCCCATGCGGGCATACCATCGAACACCCAAAGTTCATGCTAAAACACTTGGAGGAGCACGGGCTAGGAACACTCGACGGCATGACTTGCAGGGGCATCACGGGCAGTGCGACGGACGAGCTCGGGAAGGTTGTTGTTGTGGAGCCTGCAGGCGGACAGAGGCGTCATGGTCTGGACCTGGCGACGAGGAGGCGGAGGGTGCGGTGTGTAGAGTGGAGGCGCGGGGCAGAGGCGTCGTGGCTAGGTAGAGGGACTCGAGGACGGCGCGGTCACGCGTGCTGGCCGTAGGCGGGGAAGAGGGTGAGGATGTCCGGCGCAGCAAGCTCGAACGAGAGCTGGCGGGGGTGACCTGCAGGGGCACGGGCGACCCAGATGGAGGATGACAATGTGCCCGCACGGTGTCGGACAAGACGGGGCGGTGAAGGATAATTGCGAGGCGCAAGGGCTCGAGACGAGCGGCCGGCAGCAATGCAGACAAGATCGTGACGGAGGAGGCCCACGGCAGCACTGCACACGGCGGAGGCGCTTGCGCTCGCGCGCGAAGTGAAGCACTACGATGGGGAAGGGGAAGCCGAGCGGTGGTGGTTGGCACCTAGGGCAGGGCGGCGATCTCCTGGCGACGGCGCGCATCCACATCGAGAGAGGAGGGAGGCGTGGTCGCTGGCGACGGGGTTGGTGGTGATTGATGGGATGGGGTGGGGGTTGCTTGTGCTCATACGCGATGGTGGGGCCAGGCACGGGACTGGGGTGGTTCCATGCGGGACGAGGCGCGTTGCTCGTGGTTTCTGTGTACCGTGGTGTGTGCGTGTGTGCTTTTTGTAGCGTGCAATGTGCGGTGCGTCGGTAGGGACTAGGTGTGCGGGTGGTTGTCGTTGGGTGTGTTTTAGGTTAGGGTTTCGCTTAGGTCCAGGTCGGGCCTGGGGTGGTAGGCTGGCTGGCTAGGCCTTTGGCCTGGTCGGCTGCCTCCCCTAGTTTTTAAAATATTTTTCTGATTTATTTTTAAGACAAAACATTTTAGTAAGTAGGTTTTAGACAACAAAAATATCCGGAAGGCCGGGGTTTTAAATTGAAATTAAGAGGGAGGAAAATAGAAAACAAAGGTAGGCTTTTGGAAAATAGTTTTAGGCAACATATGTATGGTGTCATGATGATGCTCAAATGCAATGTGACATGATAACATAAGCATGCGGACATGATGATGCACAAAGATAGAAATAACAAGCGATTTTCTAGTACTGGTTTTATCGGGGTGCTACAACGAACCAGCACCAGATAAGGAAGTAATGGCATCCCTTGTGAACCTATAGAATAGGCTATGCAAACCAACATGTTCATTGTTCCATTTTGAGCTCTATGCAAGAAAAAGGAAATAGTTAGTGATGCAGCTTTTGAAGAACCAGATGACATTATGGCAGCAACATAATTATAATCGAACTAATACGAAGAGTTTAAACGGCTACTACAAGATAGCAAAACGATGCCAAGGAGGAAATAATAGCAGGAACTGATCTCAGGATGAACCACATAGATTCAGCAACTGTAGAGCAGGGAATCCACACTAATATTTTCCACTGGCTACAGATTTTGCAAGAATTACATGGTAGCAGGCAATTATTGTTGGATGGAGTAGGTAAGAACATGTGCATGACAAAATAACAGACATCTGCATGACTTGAAATTTGTAGAGCAGCGAATGCAAACCAGCATGTCTAATGACCTTGCATGTACTAGCACGAAGAACATGCGTGCCCAGTGACTTGTATGTACTAGCATGATTACAAAAATGTAGTTCACTGAGACAAGCTTGAACTTGCTATACTACTAACAAAATAAAAACGGGTTGGAGATTAGGTTAACCTTTGCCGGAGAGGCGTCTAAGCATCATCGGTACCGTGCGAGTGACGTCCAGGTCACCGAGGGTGTTGCGGTTCCGGTGGCTGTTGGTGTCAAGGAAGCAGATCTTGAGTGGTCGATGCCAGCTTGAACGCGGTGGACGAGAGCGTCGCTGGGACAGATCCGGTGCAGTAACGGCAATGGCCGTGCGGCTGGTCTGGAGCGGTGGACATGGAACTCCTTGAACTAGATCACGTCCGGTGGACACCAGTGAAGTGGACCTGGTACGGTTGGGTATCTTTCAGCGGCGAGGAAGCAGAGCTTGGGCGGTTGATGATGCCATCGGCAGCGAGGAAGTAGAGCTTGGGCGGTCGATGACGCCGGCATGGTGAACAACACCACAGCTTCGGTGAGTGAGCGTCGGTGAAGCGGCTCCGCGGCGGCGCATGAGACCAGAGATCAAGCCGGTGTGCGTGGTGGCCGTGGAGGCGATAGAGGATCTTGGGGTTTTTGGGAGGGCCAGCGGGAAAAACTATGCGAATCGGGACCATAGTATAGGTGAATAGTAATACAATTATGATCGTTCCCCCCAAGGTACTGACTTTAGCATGCCCATCAATCGTCTAAACAATTGGTAGAATAGGATATTTAAAGACAAAAGTTTTTGAAACAGAGGGGCGTGAAATGCTTTAAGGTCGGTGTGTGATATTGCCGCTCGATTGAGATTTGAATTTTGCCCGCGTCTAGCGAATTATAATAGAAAAATGGTACTATCTGGTGGGAGATTTTGGCTCAAAGGTTTTGAATCGGTGGGGCGGGAAATGCTTCAAGGTAGATGGGTGATTTTGCCGCTCGATTCAGATTTTGAATTTGGCTAGTGTCCATCTATAAATAGAAAAAGGTAGTAGACAGTAACCTATCTATCCAGGAATTCAAGGCCGAGAGTCACATCAACTGATCATCCATATCCATACTAGTAAAAGGCACATGACACAATTTCCATACCACTATATAGTGCTTGACACTTCTTTTAAAACAAAAAAATGATTATGTTGCTTCACAATTTCCATACCACTATATAGTGTACGAATAACTTCGAACATCGGCAGTTGGATATAGATTGGAAAAACTTGAGATTGTTGACCATTGGATCTCATCCGATCAGTTCTATCCCGCCTAGTGGAAAAAGTAGTCAATTTTAGATTTCCCTCTAAATTAGCGATTTTTAGCCTCCATTTTCTGATAACTTCTATCTCGCCATACCATTATATAGTGCTTGACACTTCTTTTCAAAAGAAAAAACGAATATGTTGCTTCACAATTTCCATACCACCATATAGTGTATGAATAACTCCGAACATCGGCAGTTGGATATAGATTGGAAAAACCCGACATTGTTGACCATTGGATCTCTTTTAGTACATTTGATTATGTCATGTCTAGCATATAGAAGATCCCATTATTGTTGGCCTCTAGCACCATGAATATACTATGCACATAAAGTACACAGAACATGGTTTTGAATGCCACAAGGCAAGTTTCCAGATATAGTGGACAATGTTTTATGTATGATTCCCAAGTTTTATGAGTTTTCAAAGCTTCTGAGCTAACTCAGACCACTCAAATGACTTTATGTCTCTATTAATAAAATCATGTCATATTTGAACTAGAAGCTCTAGAAAGTGGTAGGTTTCTATCGAAGTTCTACAAAAAGCTTTCGGTGGTACGCATCAGGTAGTTAATATATCGAAAACAATCGAGAGATTTGACAAATTCAACTTCCTGCTAAGAATTTGTATCTTGACAATTTTGAACCCGTTTTGAAACAATCACATGTAATAAAGAAAAACAGAAAAACAAATATTTATGCATGGCATCCTAACACGTCACGTGTACAACCTGCCAAGAAACTGATAACCATGGGATTTGACAACTTCTGGAAACCAGCCACGCCATATTTTCCCACTATGTATGAATATTATTAGGTTTCAACCCTGATGACCAAAAAAGGTCATGGCCATATCGATATCATAGTTAATGTACTATTCCCACATTAATTTGGTATATGGGTGCATCTTGGCGTAGTAGGAAATGTTGCCGGTGGGAGTATCAACATTGGCCCTGTTTTTTTAACGGGCAAGGGATGAGTTTGCCCTTTTTCTCCGAAGATTCTCCATCATAGGAGCAAGCAAGACTGACGATTAAGTCTGCATTTTTGTGCATATCTCGTTCTTACATCAATGCATGTGTGACCAACATATATGCAACCCAAGAAGCCCATGCCTCATCTAGATTGAGAAGGCCATGTTTCAAAAGAAAAGCAAAACAATCTACTGCCATTGATCAAAACAAGTACCAGTACAGGAGTATTAGTTCTAAAAAATACTTTAATAATAGCAACATCAGCACATTTAAGAGATTTGGTAGATTTTGAAAGATACAGTAGTATAGGACATATTCTGCACTTGATTTGAACAATTCCTAGTACATAGGAGTTACTACAAAATATATTAGCAGTTGCAGAACTCCATACAAAATACTCGGTAGAAGTATAAAACTACTCTTAGTAGAACCTTAATCTACCTAGGAACGATTACATGTCCCATCATATACTCCAAACATGCATGAGAGAAAGAGAGAGGTCAGAATCACCACAAGATCTGTATGCCAACGATTCAGCGTGTCCAGGTCATGCCTGGGTAGCGCTTGCTTTCCCGCCTGACACGCTTCTCTCGTTTTACCGTCGTCTATGGATCCTCGTAATAGGCTTTCGCATGTTCACCCTTAGCAAGATAGATGTAAAATTCATGGATCTTTCCACCCATTTCCACCACTCCGATTGCGAAAGGAATCTGCCACTAAAATAAATAAAGTAATTAATATTAGAACAGAGGGACTAGAAAATTACATATACATTCATATTAGGATCATCAGGAGAATATTAAGATGTGATATATCATAATGGGTGGATGTCGTCGTCGATCCATCATTGGAACTCCACAAGGAACTCTGACCAACAATTGAGGAGCTTGACAATAAGACCCCGCTACCGACAGGTAATGGTTGAGCGCCTCCAGCGCGGCTTCGGCCGGCGGCTCCCCAATCTTTGGCTCACAATCAAACTCGAGCGGATAGAACCCACGAAAATCGACCAATGATGATATCCTCACCTCATTGTCCTCCAATTCCCATGTCGCGGACCTTACATGGCTGACGGACAGGACAATCTCTATGTTGTGGCTGACGGACAGGACAATCTCTATGTTGTGCCTGTCAATCTGGCCGATGAACAGCATGCTCGTCTTCCTGATGCCGATGAAATTTGTTCTCCGCGATCATCCTGTAGGGACTGGCTTAGACGGGTCCCATTGTTTGACGTTGTAGAGGACTATGGGCACCTCGATCGAGTGGGTGGATTTGAGGTGCAGATACAACGTTAATTTGTTGCCGACCCAGTTGCATCCTGGCTCCATGCAGATAAACATGCTATGGATGCAGGAGATCATGTGGGCATAGAGTTCGTTGAAGGAGACCACTTTCGGGCAGTTGTAGTTCCAGCAACTATAACCTTCTCCGCCGACGACTTGGCGGTGTAGCTCCTTGGCGGATGTGGCCAGCCGGACGACACTTTTAGCATCGAGACGCTTAGCGATTTGGTTGACCACGTCGTCGCTGACCTTGTTAAAGCCACTGCACTGCCAGCTCTCCCTCGAACCTCTCTAAATTTTGTACAGACGATCCGCCATCGTGTCGAGGAGGATTGGGGGTGAGGGAGGATATATATAGAACTGTTTGGGTTTTTTTGGAGGAGAGGGTTGGTGGTCTACAAGGAGCGATTCATCGGGCGAGATGGCGAGGAAAGTGTGTGATCAGCACGGTGGAGAGGATACCGAATGTGGCCAGGCGGCGTCAGCGAGTGTGGATAAACTAAATGGAGTTGGGGAAGATGCGATGGCTCTTTGAAAGAGGTTTTTTCTTTTCTTGTAATAAATTAACCATGTCACCTCCTGGCACAGTATAGTCTCATCACGTCAGTTTGACTAGACACATTATTTATTTACAGGTCCTACTGTAGTACTGTTTGCATAAGTAGGAGTAGTAGGTAGGAGTATTACTCTACCTTTGTCCCAAGGAATAATAAGGCGTCCGCGTTTTGGGTGTTTTTTCTTTGACCAACATTTACTCTAAATATATAGTATAAAGAATGTTGGTAGAAAATTAGCATTATTGGAAAGTTTTACTCCACCTCCAACAGTACGACTACTAATTTTACACAAATTAATCAAGTGTATTAGTTACTCTATTTATTTGGTCCAATTTGGTCAAATTAGTGAGGTGCTTGAGAGTTAACACGGTCGGTGGAAGTACAAGTCACATCAACGACCTCATGAAAATGATAATTATTGCATCCAAGTCCATGCATTTATTAGCACAAAGACCCTTAAACTAAGAGCAATGAAGTGTGTGATTTGAGGTTCGCGCATATACTAGAATTCATCGTGCTAAAAACTATCAATAGAATTTTTCTAGATGCTAAGAATGGAAAAGAAGATCCAGCGATTGTCAATGTTTGGATTCGCTACTCTTGATCCAATGGTCAATGTTCAAAGGTAATTCGTACACTATGAAGCGGCTTATTGTTTTGTAAGAGATAAGACACGATAAAGAGAAGATAAGAAGTACTGCGAATGGCCTATCAAATGGTAGGTATCATAGGAGAGAGGTTCTTGAGATGAGTTAACGTGGTCGGTGGAAGAACAAGTTACATCAAGGACCTCATAAAAATGAAAATTGAGTCCAATTCAACACATTTATTATAACAAGGACCTGGAAAACTAAGCAATGGAGTTTGTATTTTGAAGTTTACACATAATAGCTTTCATCGTGCTAAAGTAGAATTTTTCTAGATGCTAAGAATGGAAAAGAAGATCCAGCGGTTGGCAATGTTTGGATTTGCTAGTCTTGATCCAACGGTCAATGTTCAAAGTTAATTCGTACACTATGAAATAGTTTATTGTATTGTAAGAGATAAGACACGATAAAGAGAAGGTAAGAAGTATTGTTAATGGCCTACTGAATTGTAGGTCTCATAGGAGAGAGGTGCTTGAGATGAGTTAATACGGTGGGCGGAAGTACAAGGTACATCAAGGACCTCATAAAATGAAAATTGCATCCAAGTCCATGCATTTATTAGCACAAGGACCCTAAAAATTGAGCAATGGAGTTTGTGTTTTTAGGTTTACGCATAGTAGCGTTCATCATGCTAACGTAGAATATTTCTAGATGCTAAGAATGGAAAAGAAGATCAAGAGGTTGGCTATGTTTGTATTTGCTAGTCTTGATCCAACGGTCAATGTTCAAAGTTAATCCGTACACTATGCAGTGGTTTATTGTATTGTAAGAGATAAGACACGATAAAGAGAAGATAAGAAGTACTGCGAATGGCCTACCAAATGGTAGCTCTCGTAGGCGAGAGGTTCTTGAGATGAGTTAACACGGTCGATGGAAGTACAAGTTACATTAAGGACCTCATAAAAATGAAAATTGCATCCAAGTCCATGCATTTATTAGCACAGGGACCCTTAAAACTGAGCAATGGAGTTTGTGTTTTTAGGTTTGCGCATACTAGCGTTCATCGTGCTAAAGTAGAATGTTTCTAGATGCTAAGAATGGAAGAGAAGATCAAGAGGTTTGCAATGTTTGGATTTGCTAGTCTTGATCCAACGGTCAATGTTCAAAGTTAATCGTACCACTATGCAGTGGTTTATTGTATTGTATTGCAAGATATAAGACACGATAAAGAGAAGATAAGAAGTATAGTACTACGAATGGCCGATCTTTTGAATAACCTTCCCTCCTGATGTTTGGGAAGCAAGTGAAAATTTCAAAAACCAGATAACTTTAAATTTTTGTGCCGCCAAGGACCAAAGTGGTTTCCTTCCTATGTACTCCTCGTCCCTACTCCACACCAACGCACGTCTGCCAAACAAGCTAGAGACACAGAGCTGTCGTACCAAGGCACACGTGCGCATCGCCATGCTATGGATGAGGAGAGAGAGATCAGTCGGACCGGTGCGCGAGGGGAAAGGGGAGGATAGATGGAGCATAGGGAAGGAGAGAGAAAACAAACGATTTGTTTTGCATGCATAGGTCCTGAAATTACTACTAGTAGAGTGGCTGCAGGAGTACCTTGTGTCAGAAACCTATCATAACTTTGCTCTGACATAGAACCGCCTTCAACTTCTCTTTGCTGATGCCCTCTTCCCCTGCCAACGTTTTATTCTCTCAACATGTACAACGCATGGACATAGGTGACCATATGTCTAAGCAAAGAAATATACTATTCCCACATTGTGTAAAAAAGAACACCTTAATATGCCCTACTACCCGTTCAAAAGAAAATATGGCCTACTATGTGGCATCCGCTAAGGTTCACCTTATACATAGTGGAAAAAATAAAGTTATCTTTAAGCCTAAGGTGCACCTCAAGCTTGTGGGTTGCCCATAGAGAATAGAAATATTATTTCCCCTCTCTCCCTATTTTATGTGATCGTTTTCAAAAGGGGTTCAAAATTTTCAAGATGCAATTTTTTTTCTTTGAGGAAGATGCAAAACCTTAGCTAGAGGCGGAACCAGACATCATCAATTGAGAATGTTCTTTCCTGGTAGTTGGACACTCATACTGACTACACTGCTTTTGCAAGAAGAGATGCACACATATACCTTCAAAAATACAATTAATTTAAGAGCAATCTATCACGCTTACTTGTAGCTCAAGTTTGATCTAATTTTGATAAACTATTAAGATGCAAAATCTTAGCAAGAAGTTGAACCTGTTGTGGATGAGGAAGAGACAAGTCGGACTGTGCACACGTTGCTGCAGAGAAGAAATCGATGGAGACTGGATGGTGAGAGCCAGCGAGGGAGAGAGAAAACGCAACTTGTTTTGCGTGCATATACTCCTACTAGTAGTAGGTCCATACATTTACTACTATTGGAGTGTACCCTGTACCTCGTGTCAGCAGCCCATCATAGCTTTTCTCTGACATTGCACTGCCTTCAAGTCCCTTCTACGCTGATCTTGCGCTGCTTTTTTTTGAAAGTCTCACGCTGCCTCCCTCCTGTTATCTACTCCCACCGTTTCAAAATATAAGATGTTTTAGCTTTGTGAAACAAGTGTATCTAGACCCATTTTAGAGTGTAGGTTCATTCCAAACCTAAATGAACCTACACACTAAAAGGGGTCTAGATACACTTCTTTCACAAAACTAAAACATCTTATATTTTGAAACCAAGGGATTACTTGTGTAGCTCAGGTTTGACGAAATTTCATTAAATTTTCAAGATGCAAAATCTTACTCCCTCCGATCCAAATTAATTGACTCATATTTGTCTACATTCAGATGTATCTAGACATATTTTAGTAGTAGATACATCTGAATCTAGAAAAGCTTGAGTCAATTAATTTGGATCGGGTGGAGTATCAAAAAGTTAAACATGTTGTCCAAACTCTCGGCGGTTTGAGGTTTGCGCATACTAGCGTTCATCATGCTAAAGTATAATCTTTCTGGAATCTAAGAATTGAAAAGAGGATCTAGCGGTTGGCAATGTTTGGAATTGCTAGTCTTGATCCAATGATCAATGTTCAGAGTTAATCCGTACACTATGTAGTGGTTTATTTTATTGTAAGAGATAAGACACGATAAAGAGAAGATAAGAAGTATTGCGAATGGCCTATCAAATGGTAGGTCTCGTAGGAGAGAGGTGCTTGAGAGTTAACATGGTCGCTGGAAGAACAAGTTACATCAAGGACTTCATAAAAATGAAAATTGCGTCCAAGTCCACACATTTATCATAACAAGGACCCTGAAAACTGAAAAATGGAGTTTGTGTTTTGAGGTTTGCGCATACTAGCGTTCATCGTGCTAAAGTAGAATCTTTCTAGATGCTAACAATTGAAAATAAGATCCAGCGGTTAGCAATGTTTGGAATTGCTAGTCTTGATCCAATGATCAATGTTCAAAGTTAATCCGTACACTATGCAGTGATTTATTATACTATAAGAGATAAGACACGATAAAGAGAAGATAAGAAGTAATGTGAATGGCCTACCAAATGGTAGGTCTCGTAGGAGAGAGGTGCTTGAGATGAGTTAACACGGTCGGTGAAAGTACAAGTTACATCAAGGACCTCATAAAAATGAAAATTGCATCCAAGTCCACGCATTTATTAGCACAAGGACCCTGAAAACTAAGCAATGGAGTTTGTGTTTGTAGGTTTGCGCATACTAGCGTTCATCATGCTAAAGTAGAATTTTTCTAGATGCTAAGAATGGAAAAGAAGATCCAGCGGTTGGCAATGTTTGGATTTGCTAGTCTTGATCCAACGGTCAATGTTCAAAGTTAATCCATACACTATGAAGTGGTTTATTGTATTGTAAGAGATAAGACACAATAAAGAGAAGATCAAAAGTACTACAAATGGCCTACCAAATGGTAGGTCTCGTAGGAGAGACGTGCTTGAGATGAGTTAACATGGTCGGTGGAAGAACAAGTTACATCAAGGACCTCATAAAAATGAAAATTGCATCCAAGTCCATGCATTTATTAGCTCAAGGACCCTGAAAACTGAGCAATGGAGTTTGTGTTTTTAGGTTTACGCATAGTAGTATTCATCATGCTAAAGTTTAATCTTTTTAGATTCTAAGAATGGAAACAAAGATCAAGACGTTGGAAATGTTTGGATTTGCTAGTCTTGATCCAACGGTCATTGTTCAAAGTTAATCCGTACACTATGCAGTGGTTTATTGTATTGTATGAGATATGACACGATAAAGAGAAGATAAGAAGTACTACAAATGGCTTTCAAATGGTAGGTCTCGTAGGAGAGAGGTGCTTGAGAGTTAACACGGTCGATGGAAGTACAAGTTACATCAAGGACATCATAAAAATGAAAATTGCACCCAACTCCATGCACTTATTAGCACAAGGACCCTGAAAACTGAGCAATGGAGTTTGTGTTTTTAGGTTTGCGCATAGTAGTGTTCATCGTGCTAAAGTAGAATCTTTCTAGATGCTAAGAATGGAAAATAAGATCAAGAGGTTGGCAATGTTTTGATTTGCTACTCTTGATCCAACGGTCAATGTTCAAAGTTAATCCGTACACTATGCAATGGTTTATTGTATTGTAAGAGATAAGACACGATAAAGATAAGATAAGAAGTATTGCGAATGGCATATCAAATGGTAGGTCTCGTAAGAGAGAGGTGCTTGAGTAAATTGCATCCAAGTCCATGCATTTATTAGCACAGGGACCCTAAAAACTGAACAATGGAGTTTGTGTTTTTAGGTTTGCGAATACTAGCGTTCATCGTGATAAAGTAGAATCTTTCTAGATGCTAAGAATGGTAAAGAAGATCAAGAGGTGGGCAATGTTTTGATTTGCTAGTCTTGATCCAACAGTCAATGTTCAAAGTTAATCCGTACACTATCCAGTGGATTATTGTATTGTAAGAGATAAGACACGATAAAGAGATGATAAGAAGTACTGGGAATGGCCTATCAAATGGTAGTTCTCGTAGGAGAGAGGTGCTTGAGATGAGTTAACATGGTCGGTGGAAGAATAAGTTACAACAAGGACCTCATAAAAATGAAAAGTGCGTCCAAGTCCACACATTTATTATAACAAGGACCTTGAAAATTAAGCAATGGAGTTAGTATTTTGAGGTTTGCACATAATAGCATTCATCATGCTAACATAGAACTTTTCTAGATTCTATGAATGGAAAAGAAGATCCATCGGTTGGCAAAGTTTGGATTTGCTAGTCTTGATCCAACAATCAATGTTCAAAGTTAATCCGTACACTATCAAGTGTTTTATGGTATTGTAAGAGATAAGACACAATAAAGAGAAGATAAGAAGTATTGCGAATGGCCTACCAAATGGTAGGTCTAGTAGGATAGAGGTGCTTGCGATGAGTTAACACGGTCGGTGGAAGTACAAATTACATCAAGGACCTCATAAAAATGAAAATTGCATCCAAGTCCATACATTTATTAGCACAAGGACCCTGGAAACTGAGCAATGGAGTTTGTGTTTTTAGGTTTATGCATAGTAGCATTCATCATGCTAAAGTAGAATATTTCTATATGTTAAGAATGGAAAACAAGATGAAGAGGTTGGCTATGTTTGGATTTTCTAGTCTTGATCCAACGGTCAATGTTCAAAGTTAAGTTGTACATTATGCAGTGGTTTTTTGTGTTGTAAGAGATAAGACACGATAAAGAGAAGATAAGAAGTATTGTGACTGGCCTACCAAATGGTAGGTCTCGTAGGAGAGAGGTGCTTGAGATGAGTTAACACGGTTGGTGGAAGTACAATTTACATCAAGGACCTCATAAAAATGAAAATTGCATCCAAGTCCATGCATTTATTAGCACTGGGACCCTGAAAACTGAGCAATGGAGTTTGTGTTTTTAGGTTTGCGCATACAAGCATTCTTTGTGCTAAGTAGAATCTTTCTAGATGCTATTAATGGAAGAGAAGATCAAGACGTTGGCAATGTTTGGATTTGCTAGTCTTGATCCAGCGGTCAATGTTCAAAGTTAATCCGTACACTATGCAGTGGTTTATTGTATTGTATTGTATTGTATTGGAGGAGATAAGAAACGATAAACAGAAGATAATAAGTACAGTACTGCAAATGGCCGATCTTTTGAATAACCTTCCCTCCTGATGTTTGGGAAGTAAGTGAAAATTGCGAAAACCATAAACTTTGAATTTTTGTGCCACCAAGGACCAAAGTGGTTTCCTTCCTATGTACTCCTCGTCCCTACTCCACACCAACACGCAGCTGCTGAACACGCCATAGACACAGAGCCGCTGTACCAAGGCACACGTGCACAACGCCACGCTATGGACTAGGGGAGAGAGATCAGACGGACCGGTGTGCGAGGGGGAAGGGGAGGAGAGATGGAGTATAGGGAAGGAGAGAGAAAACACCTGATTTTTTTTGCGTCCATAGGTCCTGAAATTTACTATTAGTAGAGTGGCCGCAAGAGTATCTCGTGTCAGAAACCCATCAAAACTTTTGTCTCACATGGAACCGCCTTCAACTTCTCTTTGGTGCTGCCCTCTTCCCCTGCCAACGTTTTATTCTCTCAACATGTACAACTCGTGGTCAGAGGTGACCATATGTCTAAGCAAAGAAATATACTACTTCTGCATTGTGTAAAAAAGCACACCATAATATGTCCTACTACCTGTTCAAAAAAAAATTTATGGCCTACTATGTGGCATCCGCTAAGGTTCACCTTATACATAGTGGAAAAAATAAAGTTATCTTTAAGCCTAAGGTGCACTTCAAGATTGTGGGTTGCCCATAGAGAATAGAAATATCATTTCCCCTCTCTCCCTATTTCATGTGATTGTTTTCAAAAGGTGTTCAAAATTTTTAAGATGCAAAATCTTTTTTTCTTTGAGGAAGGTGCAAAATCTTAGCTATAGGCCGAACCAGTCATCATCAATTGAGAATGTTCTTTCCTGGTAGTTGGATACTCGCACCGACTACACTACATTTACAAGAAGAGATGCACCCATATACCTTCAAAAAACAATTAATTTAATAGCAATCTATCACGCTTACTTGTAGCTCAAGTTTGACCTAATTTTGATAAACTGTCAAGATGCAAAATCTTAGCAAGAAGTTGAACCTATTGTGGACAAGGAAGAGACAAGTCGGACTGTGCACCCATGGCTGCAGAGAAGAAATTGATGGAGGATGGATGGTGAGAGCCTGCGAAGGAGAGAGAAAATGCAACTCACACCAACAACATCGTTTACTAAAATAAGATGTACTCATCTATCTTCGAAAAAACAATTAATCCAAGAGAAATCTATCACGCTAACTTGTAGCTCAAGTTTGAGCTAATTTCGTTAAGTTTTCAAGATGCAATTTCTTAGCAAGAAGTTGAACGTGTTGTCAAAATTTCAGGACCTTTTATTTACTCTATATATGCATGCAAAACAAATTATGTTTTATCTCTCCTTCTTCACTACCTCATCACCATCCACGCACACCCCTGCCGGCTAATCTCTCCCTCGTCCATAATGTGGCGCTGCCCACGTGCGTTGACCTACCTTGTCGTTCCATTTCATACCTACACAGAGGAAGCACCAAGCACATCCCCCGTCATGTTGGTTCGAAAGTGTGAGGAGCGTTTTTTGTGTGAAGCGAGGATAGTAGTACAAAGGGTATGGCTAAGTTTCTCGCTTGAGAAGGACCCACCTGCTTTTCCTTGCTTAACTTTAGGGCCCTTTGTGCTAAATTTATGGACCTCTATATGTATTTTTATCTTTTTTGTGGTCTTCGATCTAAACCATACTCCCACCGATCGTGTCAAATTTTAACTACCAGTAAGCACGATAGATAGTTTCCTCTTAAAATTTTGCCAAAACCATTTGAAGCTAACCAGGAATTTAGTACATCGAAAACCACCAAAAAGTTTTTTCATAAAATTTCCAAAGCAACCTCAATTTACTTATAGTTCAAACATGACCAAATTTCGATCAATTGGCATATAGTCTCATTCAAGTCGACAGAGTTAGCTAGGAATTTTTAATATTCGTAAAACCTGGGAAATCAAGAATGTTCTTTCATGATAGTTGGAAACTCACACCTACATCATCGTTTAGTAAAATAAGATGCACCCACCATCTACCTTTGAAAAGACAATTATTCCAAGAGTTATCTATCATGCTTACTTTTAGCTAAAGTTTGACCTAATTTCAGTAAGTTGTCAATATGTAGAGTCTTAGCAAGAAGTTGAACTTCTTGTCAAAATTTCAGGACCTTCACTATATATATGCACGCAAAAAAAGTTTTGTTTTCTCTCTCCTTCACATTGCCTCATCACCATGCACACACACCTCGACCGACCGACCTCTCCATCGTCCATAATGTGGTGCTGCCCACGTCCATCGACCTGCCTTGTCGTTCCATTTCACACCCTGCAAAGAGGAAGCACCAAGCACACCCCAGCACACTCGTTCAAAAGTGTGAGGAGCGTTTTTTTGTGTGTGTGAAGCAAGTATACTAGTACGAAGGGTATATGGCTAAGTTGCTCTCACGAGAAGAACCAGACTGCTTTTCCTTGCTTAACTTTAGAGCCCATTATGCTAAAATTATGGACCTCTATGCAAAAAAATTAGGTCTTCGATGCAAATCGTACTTTCTCCCACCGTCCATATCAAATTTTAACTACTAGTAAGCGCGATAGATAGATATCTCTTAAAATGTCCCAACAAACTTTTGAAGCTCTAACCAGGAATTCAATACATTGAAAACGACCGAAAGCTTTTTCGTAAAACTTCCAACGCAATCTATAATTTACTTGTAGTTCAAATTTGACCTAATTTCGATAAATTGGCATAGAGTCTCATTCAAGTCGATAGAGTTATCTAGGAAGTTTTAAAATTCACAAAACATGGGGAAATTGAGAATGTTCTTTCCTAAAAGTTGGAAACTAACACCTAGAACATCGTTTACTGAAAGAAGATGCACCCATCTACCTTCGACAAGACAACTAATCCAAGATCTATCTATCACGCTTACTTCTATCTCAAGTTTTACCTAATATAATTTCGTTAAGTTGTCAAGATGTAAAATCTTAGCAAGAAGTTGAACCTATTATCAAAATTTTGGGACCTTTACTATATATGCACGCAAAACAAATTGTATTTTCTCTCTCCTTTCCTGCCTCATCACCATCCACACACACCCTGTTGGCCCACTGATCTCTCCCTCGTCTACAATGTGGCGATGCCCATGAGCGTCGACCTGCATTGTTGTTCCATTTCACACCCTGCAAACAGGAAACACCAAGCACACCCCCAGCACGCTGGTTCGAAAGTGTGAGGAGCATTTTGTGTGTTTGTGTGAAGCAAATACAGTAGTATGAAGGGTATGGCTCAGTTTCTCGCTCGAGAAGGACCCGAGTGCTTTTCCATGCTTAACTTTAGGGCCCTTTGTGCTAAGTTTATGGACCTCTATGTAATTTTCTCTTTTTTGGGGTCTTCGATGTAAACGTACTCCCACCGACCGTGTCAAATTTTAACTACAAGTAAGCATGATAGATAGATTGCTCTTAAAATTTTCCAAATACATTTTAAGCTAACCAGGAATTTAGTAGTACATCGAAAGATTTTTCTTAAAACCTCCCAGCTTATAGACAAATTCTTCCACCGTAGGTGATGCCCTAATACTAGTATTAAAATAGAAGCTAATGTGACGAGAAACTAAGCGCTAGGAAGTGACATGCTTAATTTATTGCATAGGGGCACATTTTACACGCATTCACGCTAGCCAGCATCCTCGATGCAGCCGCTTCTTACAGCAGAAGAAAATAAAAAACCTCTTTCAAAGAGCCATCCTATCTTCCCCATCTCCATTTAGTTTATCCCCATACGCCGACGTTGCCTGGCTGCATCTCTAGCGTGTTATTCCTACATTTTACTCCCCATCTTGCACGTTGCATCACCCCCTCCAGGCCACCAGCCCTCTCCTCCAAAAACCACCAACAACTCTACATAGATCCACCCTTGCCCCCAATCCATCCGGAAGGGATGGCGGGTTCGAGGTGCAACCCGTGGCACTGCCGCTGGAGCAAGGTCGGTGATGACGTCTTCAACAAAATCACTATGTGTATGGACATTATCAGTGTCGTTAGGCTGGCTGCATGATCCAAGGAGCTGTACCGCCAGGTCACCGGTGGAAAAGGTAGCAGGTGCCCCAACGACCGTTGTTGTTCATTGGTCTCCTACAATGACGTCTACGAGCACAAGATCTAGTGTTGCTATGCCCCGTGCACAGCCTACACGAAGCAAGGATGCGAGTTCGTCAACCCGCCATTAGCTTTGCATGAGCTCTTTGACCACATGAAACTTGCCCACAAGATGTACTATTTTCCCCAAGTGACCTACTCCAACAAGTACTGGTACCCGACTAACGGAGTGCACGCACTAGAGATCATCGACATCGGGAAAGAGGGCATGGAGTTTGCCGCCCTAATTGGAGGGTACACCACGGACATCTTCCTATCTGTCAGGTACGTTAGGTCGGCGGCGTGCGAATTGCCACGGTACAAGGTGATGTTATGGTCGCTGCCGTCATGGAATAAGCTCCATTCGGTCGAAATGGCAGCGGCATCTGAGTAGACGAGCAGGCCTTTGTTGTCTAAAGTCACGCTGAAAGGGCTCATGTCGTACCTATCGAAACCAAGGCATTACCTACGAGCTTCTCAAGATGTTGTCAAAATGCCTCCTGGATTACAAGAATATCAAAATGTAGATATTAGGCTAACCGGGTTCGATGACACGGTGTTCTGCGTGCTATTCGACGGGCCCAACGATGTCATCTTGATATATGTCGTGTGCGTCAAGCCGGCGGTGCGCGTGTCGCCACAGTTCATGGTGAAGTTGAGCTCTGCACATCCAAATGGCTTGTGTGAGAAGGTATTCTATGCAAATTCTAAAGCCACTTGCTTTTTGTCGGTTTGTCGGTCTAATCTGGTCGATCGTCGTCGGAATCGACCATCGGAGTTCACCGTGGAATACAAGCTTCATATCGACAAGATTTTTACCGTAGATGCAGAGGTGGGATATGTGGGAGACTTCTAAACTAACTCTAAACTAAGTGGGATAAGCGGCATAAGTGAGATTTGTTAAATCCTACTTGTCCCACTTCTCCCACTTGGTTTAGAGTTAGTCTAGGGGTCTAAAATTAAGGATCCCACCTGCCCCATTTGTCCCACTTCTACATCCATATTTCTTAGCGATTAACCCATCTTTATCTTCTTGTGATGATCTAAACTTGAACACATGTACTCCACGACCAGATTTTTCTTACCATTTTGGGACATGTGGTTCCTAGCTTAAGGTAGTTCTGAGTATTTTGTATGGAGTTCTGCTACTGCTAATCTATTTTATAGTAGGAGTAATACCTATGTACTGGTACTTGTTCAGACCGATGGATCTAGTGCAGAATAAGGTCTCTCTTCCTTTTGAATCATGGCCTTGCTACATCTATTGAATTTCAGTGTCTGCATTGCTGAATCTGTCAATTGCTTTGGTCATTATCTGTACTACTAAATCGGTCACTTTGAAATGGTGCTAAATCTGTCAAGTGCCGCTTATTATGAACTGGGAATCTGATGATATTTTTCTGTCTTATTCAGTACTGCTGAATCTTTCAAGTGCCATTGAATCTGTCGAACGTTTTATTGTTGCTATTACTAAAGTATTTTTTAGAACTAATAGTGATGTATTCGTACTTGTTTATATCAAGACCAGTAGATGGTCTTGATCTTCTTTTGGAACATGGCCTGAATATGTTATCTCTGTCCTTTTGTATTATGGACTTGCTACATCTATTGGATTTCAGTGTCTGCATTGTTAAATCTGTCAATACTTTTGGTCATTATCTGTACTGCTAAATCAGTCACTTTGAAATGATGTTGAATCTGTCAAGTGCCGCTGATTATGTGTTTGGAATCTATTGATATTTTTCTATTTTATTCAGTGTTGCCGAATCTTTCAAATGGTAG
This sequence comes from Avena insularis, assembly GCA_023614405.1. Classification (NCBI taxonomy): domain Eukaryota; kingdom Viridiplantae; phylum Streptophyta; class Magnoliopsida; order Poales; family Poaceae; genus Avena; species Avena insularis. The sequence goes on from CM042696.1 coordinate 253,044,718, forward strand.
CGAATCTGTCAAATGTTCCGTCCTTTTTATTATAGTACTAAAGTATCTTGTAGAACTAATACTAATGTACTAATACTTTTTTAGATCAAGGGCAGTAGATGGTCTCATTGTTCTTTTGAAACATGGTCTTGTCACAATCTAGATGAGGCTTGGGGCATTTTAGTTTGCATATGTGGGTCACATAGTCATTGATTTTCTTGCTCCGATGATCGAGTGTGTTCGGAGAAAAGTGACTGATCCCGCACCAGGGTTTTTAGTGCTGAAACAAGAATTGATTCTCGTTGTCCGGCTATTGAATTTTAGAGTCTGTATTGTTGAATTGGTCACTTTGAAATGCTGCTGAATATGAACTGCGAACCTATCGTTATTTCAGCAAGCATGATCCAATTTAGGCCGTGGGTTCTTGCCTTTCTAGAAGTTTCAGCAATTTTAGCAGGCTTGCCAATCTTTGCAAAGGGGTACCTTTCTAGAAAGTTCATATGAGGTTCAGGATCTTGGTATTTTGGTACATACTATGAACTACCGAAAAATGTAAGTGACTCAACATACAACTTACAACTACCGAAAAATATGAATCTAGAAAAAGTTGAGGCCATTAGAATACGAAATGGACGGAGTAGTATAAAAATAGAAGCAGTAAATAAATCATCTCTCAGTTCTAATAACTGAGATGTGATGAGATAACTCTCCATGGCAGCATGCCAGTCTAGAGTACCTATAGTACTCCCTACTCCATAACTCTAGTTGGCGTTCTCAATGTAGTACGCCCGGCAGAAGACAGCCGTAGGAGCATGGCAAAACCCAGCCATTACCAACTCCGAGAGGCCACATTTGGATCTTCTCTAGCGCGCACACTTCACACATTTTTCTCGCCATCTCACCTGCAACATCGATCCTTCCAGGCCGCCACCCCTCTCCTCCAAATAAGCCCAACAGTCATTCATAGATACGCCCTTGCCCCCCATCATTTGGACGTGATGGCTATGGATTTGAGGCACAACCGGCTGAACAACGTCTGGACAAAGGTTGGTGATGACGTCTTCAATGAAATAGCTAAGCGTCTGGACACTACCAGCGCCCTCCGGCTGGCCGCATGATCCAAGGAGCTGTACTGCCAAGTCGTTGGCAGAAAAAGGTAGTAGATGCCCCAACGACATCTGCTGGACTTTGGTCTCCTATAAGGACATCTACGACCATAAGATCGCGTGCAACTACCGCCGGTGTGTCTGCACGGAGCCAGGATGGGAGTTCACCGGCGTCAAGAAAGTGTTCATCGAGCACCTCATATCTGCCAACTCGATGACAGTGCCCAGATACAGCCCAAAAAATGGGACCCGTCTATGCCGGTTCGTGCACCGGGCTTGCTCAGAGCTGAGGTCATCAACATCGGCAAGGAGGGCAAGCTGTTCGTCACCCAAATTGACGGGCATAGCACGGACTTTCTCCTATCCGTTAGGCCGGTCCGGTCAGCAGCGTGTGAATCGCCGCGGTACGAGGTTAGGTTTTGGTCGTTGGTCTTGTTCTCTAGTTTCAATCAGGTTGTAGTAAAGAGGTCACCCGAGACAACGATTAGGCCATCGCCGACCAACACCATGCAGGAAGTGCTCATGTCTTTTCTGTCCAAGTCGCATCTTTACTGGCACATTACTGAACCTGTCGTCAGACAAGATTCATCGGTGAGATATCACATCTTAATCCTCTTGTGATGATCCTACTGTGAGTGTATGTAATGTTGTACTAATTAGCTAGTTTATGTTGGTGGCAGATTCCCTTCATAATTGGAATTGCCGAAATTAAGGATCCCGAATTTCCTGGTTTGTCGTATGAATTTTACATGTATGCTGTTGACCTAGAGTCCGAAAGGCGACAATGAAACGAGAGACGCGTCCCAAGTAGGAAATTAAGGGCGTAGCCCGGCCAGCACTTTGACACGCTGAAGCATTCTCGTTTCTTCGAGTATGTATGATGGGACATGTAGTGGTTCCTAGATTAGTGTAATCTGGTAGTTCTACACTTCTACTAAGTATTTTGTATGGAGTTCAGCTACTGCTAATCTATTTTACAGTAATACCTATGTACTTGGACTTATTTAGATCGAGTGGAGAAAATGCATGGTCACTCTTTCCTTTTGAAACTTGGCTTTGCCACATTGTTGTACATCTATTGAATTTCAATGTCGGCATTGCTAAATCTTTCAATTCTTTTGGTCATTTTCTACAACCGTTGAATTGGTCACTTTAAATTGCTGCTGAATTTGTCATGTGCTGCTGAATGTGAAACGGACGCGTGCTCGTCGGCCTTGTGCATGGCCGTGTCACAATCTAGATGAGACTTGGTCATTTTGGGTTGCATATGGGGGTCACACAGGCATTGACGTAAGAAGAAGGTACTCAAAGCAGACTTGATTGTCAGTTTTGCTTACTCTAATGGTCGAGTGTTAGTGGTGAAAACGACACACTTATCGCGCGGCAAGGTTTTTAGAGCTGAAACAAAAACTGGTTCTCTCTATACTGCTATGGTATTTCATTGTCTGTATTGCTGAATTGGTCACTTTTGAAATGCTGAACACAACCCAGAACATTTTTATTCGTTCTTTTCGGGGTCAGGGGACTGCTGACCACAACCCAGTGAAATTTGAGAAAGGAGCCCATGAAGTATAGCCGAGAACATATTAAATCATCCTTTTAGGTGTCAGGGGACTGCTGAGCACAACCCACTAAAATTTGAGAATGAAGTCCATGGAGCCTGCCCTATTGAGTATAACCCACGTAGAGCAGCCGACGTAGAATAGCCAAACTCTTTTTAATTCGGCATTTTGGGCATTGCCCCCCACCTCTCAAAATAAAATAAAAACGCTGCCTACCCATGTTTAAAAAAAATACTCCATTATGTGGCATTTAATAAATTGAGATACCAAGAGCGCTGCCCTTTTATATTTTAAAAGAGATAAATATAGAATAGCCAAACTCTTTTTAATTCGGCATTTTGGGAATTGCCCCCCACCTCTCAAAATAAAATAAAAACGCTGCCTACCCATGTTTAAAAAAAATACTCCATTATGTGGCATTTAATAAATTGAGATACCAAGAGCGCTGCCCTTTTATATTTTAAAAGAGATAAATATAGACACCCAAAATATTTTTAAGAAGTCTAATACATAAATTGCAGTACTAATAAAAGTTTAATGATATTTATTTTATAAATATCTTTATTGTAGTGGCAACACACTCAATTTATGTTTATTTGATTTGAAGGTCTTTTGTTCAAATTTATCTTGGGTTTACATTTTTTCTTCTAGTAGTATCGCATTACGGAGAGACTAACATCACGGACCCAGTTTGTTTTGAGGGTGGGTACGAAACAAAAGTTTAAATACTTGTACAGAGAGACTCGCATCAGGGACCCACCAGACAGAACATACAAGGCTGCATTAGGGACCCACAAGCCAGAACAAGCCAGAGAGGCTGCCATAAGGGCCCCAGTAGTAAGACCATACACGGCTGCCATGGTGAAAACAACGGACGCGGCCGAAAACAAGTCCATCATACACACGTTGCACTTACAGAGAAGCTGACATGTCGGACCCAGCAGGCCCAAGCATAGCCCATGAAATTAGCCTATCATCCACATAGCCCAATACCTTATAATTAGGCCTTTTCGTGGTCTTGTGGCCACCAACCATAGCCCATTCAATTTAGGAGTGATCCCATGGAATATAAGCTATGACGAATAGGGCATCCACCCCGAGTTAGCGCAGAATCTTTTTAATTCAGCCTTTGTGAGCATTTTTATACTCTGAGGCTGACATCTGCGACCCGAAAAAACAGTCCAACATACACATGTTTCTTTCAAATAGTGGTTGTCAGCTGGGACCCAGCATAGACATGTTTCCTGCACAGAGGTGGTTGACATCTAGGACCCAGCAAGTTGCCAAGTTCAAAACAGCGGACATGCCCAAAAAAAGTCCATCATACGCATGTTCCATTTATAGAGAGGCTGATATGTGGGACCCAAAAGTGCAACCTTATATAGATGCTGCATCGAGCAACATAGCTAGTTCGAAACAGGGAGGCGCGAGCGAGAAAAAGTTCAGCATTGATACATTGCAAATGTATCTATAATTTTTGATGTTCCATGCTTGGTTTTATCCACTTTCTTGTGTTTTGTTCCAATTTTGGAGTAATTTTCATATGATTTCTTGGACTAACCTATTAACAAGAGCCATAGTGCCAGCTGCCTATTTTCTGTTGTTTTTGGTTCTAGGAAAGTCAGAAAATGAATATTCTCGGAATTGGACGGGACAAAAGCGAAAGTGCCTATTTTTCCGGAAGGGGGTGGGGTGGTGGCCCCTGGCACCCCCTCGGTCTCCCCTTCCGCCTATATATTTCCCTCGGGACAAAAACCCTAAGTACTCGATCAAAAATCCACGAAAGAGTCTATAGCCGCCGTCATATCCATCCCTAGATCGGGAGGGATCTGAAGCTCTTCCCGGCGCCCTGCCGGAGAGGGGAATTCACCCTGGAGGCCTGATTCATCACCATGCAAGCCTCCGATGTGATGCGTGAGTAGTTCATCCTTGGACTACGGATCCAAGTAGTAGCTAGATGGCTGGTTCTCCTCCTTTGTGCTTTCATGTTTAGATCTTGTGAGCTCCGTTCATGATCAAGATCATCTATTTGTAATTCTGCATGTTGTGTTTGCGGGGATCCGATGGATATTGAGATGCTATTTCAGATTAATTATTGATTATATCATGTCTTTGTTATTTGTGATCTTGCATGCTTTCCGTTGTTAGTAGCTATCTTGGCCAAGTAGATGCTAGCAACTCCAAGAGTTAGTATTTATGCTCGATAGTGGGTTCATGCCTCTGGTAATCTGGGGAAGTGACAGCAATCTCTAAGGTACTAGATGTGCTGTTGCTACTAGGGAGAAAACAACAATTCTTTGTTCATAGAACAATCATATTGTTTACTTTACACGCAGTTCGTAAAGCAATAATCTGTTGCTTGCAACTTAATACTGCAGGGGGTTCGGATGATAACCTGAAGATGGATTATTAGTCATAGATGCAGTTGGATGGCGGTCTATGTATAATGTTGTAATGCCCAATGAAGTCTCAAAAGAGTCAAGATGATTAGTATATGCATGTATTTGTTTCTCGATGTTTGTCAATTGCCCCGCTGTAATTTGTTCACCCAGCATGTTATTTATCTTAAGGAGAGCCACCTCTAGTGAGCTATGGATCTCGGTCCTTTTCTTTACATAAAAGCTACAAACTGTTACTTCTTTGTGTTTACTTTCTGCAAACTATTACTTCTTTCCATTCGATACGTTTAATCCTTTGTTTTCAGGAAAACATGGTGAGATTGACAACCTCATCGCAAGTTGGGGACAAAGTTCTGTGGTTGTGTTGTGCAGGTCTCCACGTTGCTACTAGAACCAGTAGTGCGCCCTGCCAAGGCTCATCTAGCAACACCTTTGGGGTGTTTCCTTGCTCCTACTGGTTCGATTAAACCTTGGTTTTATACTAAGGGAAACTTGCTACTGTGCTCATCATACCTTCCTCTTGGGGTTCCCAATAAGTTCTACATCAACACCGCTCCAGCATTTTTCTGGCGCCATATACGGAGCCATCAAGCTTTTTTCTGGCGCCATTTCCGGGGAGTCAAGGACATCTTCACAAGGGGAGTCCCTCATAACCAATCTATTTACTTTGTAATTTTTGTTTTGATTAGTTTCTTTTTGCTTTGTTTGCTTGTTTTGTTATCAAAAACACAAAAAATTAGTTTTACTAGTTTGCTTTCTTATTTGAAAAACACAAAAAAATTAAGTCTCCTTTAGTTGTCACCTCTTCCTTAGCTCACCATGTTGATCCCTAATTTCACCTTCAAAGACCTTTCAATTGGTAGTGGTTCCATAATTGGGAAAGATAATATTGAAGAATTCTTTAATCATGTTAGCAAACATGAAGATACTGAGGATAGATCCCTTGCAGAACTTGCTCCAAACTATGAGATTGCTGTAGCTTCTTTAATTCATATGTTAGAAGCTAGGTTTGTTAACCTCAACCCCTTAATGCAAGTAATGTTTCTTAAGCTTAAAGAAATTGAGGACCCTAAAAAGAGGGATTTTATTCTAGAAACTTTGTTTAAGGAATTCTATGATGTTGCCAAAGAAGCTAGAAAAGTCGTTGAACGTTTCAATATGCTAGGCTCATGTGTAGAGGTTGTTGGGACTAGAGAAAAGATGAACAAAACCAAACCTAATGGGGAGGAACCTAAGATACCAATACCCTTTAAACTAGTAGCAATACATGATGCCATAGAAAAGAATCTTGATTGGATTGTTCCTGAAAACCGTTTTGATGAAAATAATGAACCTAAGAGCATTGAGAGAGGATCCTCTAGAACTTATTTGGATAATATACCTTTCCTTGTTGAAAATATTTCTGGTATTGATCTTAATTCTTCTTCATTTGGGAACACTTGATTCTTTTTCTTGCTTCTTATGCCTAACTTAAAGGCGTTAAAGAAAAGTACTTATTGGGAGATAACCCAAAAGTTTTAGATGAGTCTTCGAAGTTATTACTTCAGTAATAACCACTCCTTATCCTTTTTATTTTCTTTTTGTGCCAAGAGTAACCTCTAATGAGAGAGAAGTAATGATTGGGAAAGTTGCTGTCCCGAAACAGATTGCTGTGCTTGACCGTAAAAATTCGTGTAAAATCTCCGAACTTCTTTTTGAGGCGTGAATTTTTGTGATTCTGCCCCAGGTTGTTATCTAACTTTCGTTAGTTCAACACTTTTTGATTTGAGAAAAAGAAGGTCTTCTAAGAAATTCGTCTTTACCTGCTGGTCTATTTTGACAAATTTCTGCCATTTTCTGCATTTGCTTTTTGTTGCTTCCTTTTTGAGTTCTTTTGGGGAATTGAGCTTTTTGAGGGAAGTGATACAGTAGCTAGTGTTCTAATGGAAGTTTATTTGGTGTTAGAACTGAACCTTAAGACCTTCTATCTTGAGTGCACTAATGTTGCTAATAAAGATTGTGTGAAGTTTTGTATGAAGGAAAAATTGCAGGTGTATGGAAGGAATGAGTAATGAGATGAATGATGGACTAAAGCTCAAGCTTGGGGATGCCAAGCGTGACACCCCAAGAAATATCCAAGAAGTACAAGCGTCAAAGCTTGGGGATGCCCAAGGCATCCCCTTCTTCATCAATAAAAATCCCAGGTTTCTTCCAAATGCTTCATTTTTATTGTTTCATGCACAGTTGTGTTGTTCTTGGAACGTATTCTTTTTCGTTTTTGTTTTGGTTTTTTGTTTGCTTTGGTTTTCTTAGTTTTCTGAATAAATTGGTTGGACCCGCTCTTTCATACATTGGTTTGCAAATATTTTCGTTTGGTTTGGAAAAGAGTAGGAAAGTTCATACTTATGTGGTAAAAAGAGCTCGTTTTTGACTGTGGCCTATGATTTGTCATGCCATGCTTGATATTGTTTTGGCTTTATGCTTAGTATTCTTTTTTGTAGCATGAATTGTTATAAACAATTGAGATTGCTTAATGTTCCTTGGATGAATCATGCGTTGTTTTAGCATATTAAAGCATAGTATAGTTGTATTCTCCTTTGATGCTTTATTTGGGTTAACTTGGCGCATGCTCACACCATGTTATGACTATCTCAAGTCACCATAGCCTTTATGATCCTTTAGTTTTCAACTTGTAGTATCACTTTATGCTTTGATCAATGATGTTTTGTCGCTCTGCATGATTATGGCCATTATTGCTCTCTTAGTTTGTTGCTCCTAGTCTTTTGCTAGCCTCCACAACAAAGTATGAGTTCAAGTCACGCATCCAACTCCCTAAACCAAGTCATTCCAAAGATTCCACCATACCTACCTACTAGCTTATGCTATTCCAAGTATATTCATGTTTTTGTTTACCTTCCGAATTAAACTTGTTTTGAGAAAACTAGTGATTAAAGCTCTCACGAACTTGATGGCACACTTTACTTTTCTTGCCCTTAATAAACTTGAACCATTGTGTCGTCTATGTTGTATATGCTTTCACTTATTTGTTGGAAATTAGCAGAACCATGCTTTCATGGGGAACGCTTTCAACATTGCACTTGGTACTTGTACCTAGTTGATATCATGCTCTTTTGTATATGGATGTCATCGGTGTGAAATGAAAGGGGAGCTTGTAAGTACATGGAGTTATTTATATGTGTTAGAAAGCGCTGGGCTGGTCTAATCCATGCTGACATGGTGGAAACTTGCAGCGTAACCATAATGAGCTATCTATGAAGCATTCTTCTTATAAAAAAAGAGTCCTATACTGAGAAAAAAGAGAAAAAGAAAAGAAAAAAAAGATTATGAAAAGAGGAAAGAGAAAAAAGCACCATCTTCCCATGGTAAATAAGAAGAATGCTGAGATGCTCGTTGTCTGCTTGCCTTGTTATTTTGATATGGGGATTCATCCGTATCATCGCGCAAGGGGTACCCCGTTGGTGGTTCTCTATGATACGCATGTACTTACGATGACAAGAACTTATCGGTGACTAAACTTGTGTAGCATGAGGAGCGACCCTCGTATACAAGCGACATGAGATTTCTAACTTATACTTCGACAAGCATGTACACCATAGTTTGTTCACTTTAACCTTAATCACTTCAAGATGCTTATGATAGGGGCAATGAGAGCTGAAAGCTATAAGTACCATAATTTTTTGGAAGCTCTTTATGAGACTTGAATCCCTACTTCCTTTTATAAAGGCCTTTCTTCCACCATTATATTGAGTCTCCCCCTTCTACCTTTATGCACCTATTGAGAGAACATAGTGTCCATTCTTAGTTCTATGTGCATTGTCTCAAGACTAGTTGATTGATGCATAACTTGATATTGCTTGTTTTAAACTATTTGTATCTAGTCACTCTTATGAACTTTGAAGGTGTCCTATGCATTTATATTTGCTACTCTATGAGGGACAATCTGAATACTATTATGCTATGTTTTCTTTATGCAAAACAAACAAACATCTTGCAAAGCATTGTTATTCATGAATCTTTTGTTTGTGCCTTTTCATGTTGGATCATAGTTTCTTTGTCTTACTGCTAGAACCTTGTCTTTCATGTTATGATTGAAGTACTATGATCCCAGCTTTGAATCTTTTACAAATACTTTGATCAAGTCTTTGATGGTGCACGTCACCTCAAAAACTATTCTTTCTTTTTATCACTTACCTACTCGAGGACAAGCATGAGTTAAGCTTGGGTATGTTGATACATTGCAAACGTATCTACAATTTTTGATGTTCCATGCTTGGTTTTATCCACTTTCTTGTGTTTTGTTCCAACTTTGAGGTACTTTTCATATGATTTCTTGGACTAACCTATTAAAAAGAGCCACGATTGCGGTACTGTTTTTCTGCTGTTTTTGGTTCTAGGAAAGTCAGAAAATGAATATTCTTAGAATTGGACGGGACAAAAGCCAAAGTGCCTATTTTTCCAGAAGTCATCAGATGCAAGAATACGAGACGGAGAGGGGCCAGAGGCCGGCCAAACCACCTGGCCACGCGGCCAGGCTTGGACCGTTCCAGGGGGTGGTGTGGTGGCCCCTGGCACCCCCTCGGTCTCCCCTTCCGCCTATATATTGCCCTAGGTATGAAAACCCTAAGTACCCGATCAAAAATCCACGAAAGAGTCTATAGCCGCCGTCATCTCCATCCCTAGATCGGGAGGGATCTGAAGCTCTTCCCGGCGCCCTACCGCAGAGGGGAATTCACCCTAGAGGCCTTGTTCATCACCATGCAAGCCTCCGGTGTGATGGGTGAGTAGTTCATCCTTGGACTACGGATCCATGTAGTAGCTAGATGGCTGATTCTCCTCCTATGTGCTTTCATGTTTAGATCTTGTGAGCTCCGTTCATGATCAAGATCATCTATTTGTAATTCTGCATGTTGTGTTTACGGGGATCCGATGGATATTGAGATGCTATTTCAGATTGATCATTGATTCTATCATCTCTTTGTTATTTGTGATCTTGCATGCTTTCCGTTGTTAGTAGCTATCTTGGCCAAGCAGATGCTAGCAACTCCAAGAGTTAGTATTTATGCTCGATAGTGGGTTCATGCCTCTGGTAATCTAGGGAAGTGACAGAAATCTCTAAGGCACTAGATGTGTTGTTGCTACTAGGGAGAAAACAACAATATTTTGTTCATAGAACAATCGTATTGTTTACTTTACACGCAGTTCGTAAAGAAATAATCTGTTGCTTGCAACTTAATACTGGAGGGGGTTCGGATGATAACCTGAAGGTGGATTATTAGTCATAGATGCAGTTGGATGGCGGTCTATGTATAATGTTGTAATGCCCAATCAAGTCTCAAAGGAGTCAAGATGATTAGTATATGCATGTATTGCTTTCTCGATGTTTGTCAATTGCCCCGCTGTAATTTGTTCACCCAGCATGTTTTCTATCTTACAGAGAGCCACCTCTAGTGAACTATGGATCCTGGTCCTTTGTCTTTTACATTCAATCTATAAACTGTTTACTGCTTTGTGTTTACTTTCTGCAAACTTTTACTTCTTTCCATTCGATACGTTTAATCCTTTGTTTTCAGAAAAACACGGTGAGATTGACAACCTCATCGCAAGTTGGGGATAAAGTTCTGTGGTTGTGTTGTGCAGGTCTCCATGTTGCTACTAGCACCAGTACTGCGCCTTGCCAAGGCTCGGCTAGCAACACCTTTGGGGTGTTTCCTTGCTCTTACTGGTTCGATTAAACCTTGGTTTCATACTGAGGGAAACTCGTTGATGTGCTCATCATACCTTCCTCTTGGGGTTCCCAACGAGCTCTACATCAACACCGCTCCAGCATTTTTATGGCGCCATATACAGACCCATCAAGCATGTACAAATTTCTTGTAATGAGAGGCTAAAATGGGGGACCCAGCAGCGTGAGCAAACGACAGATTAGTCGAGCAACGCTATCTAGTTTGAAACAGGGTAGCGCTAGAGAAGAAAAAATTCCATCATACCCACGATTCTTCTAATGTGAAGTTGGCATAAGGGACCCACCAGCCTGAATAAACGGCTGATGCAGCGACCAAAGCTATCAAGTTCGGAACACGAAGGCACTACAGAGGGTAAAAAATCCATCATACACACGTTTCTTCTAATGAGAGGATGACATGTGGGGCCCAACATCATGATTAACCGATAGATGTATCGAACAACGCTATAAAGTTCGGAACAGGGTAACACGAGCCAAGGAAAAAAATCCATCATACACACGTTTCTTCTAATGAGAGGATGACATGTGGGGCTTAGGAGGTTGGTTAAATGGTAGATGCGTCGAGCAACGTGATACATTGCAAATGTATCTATAATTTTTGATGTTCCATGCTTGGTTTTATCCACTTTCTTGTGTTTTGTCCAAACTTTGGAGTACTTTTCATATGATTTCTTGGACTAACCTATTAACAAGAGCCACAGTGCCAGTTGCCTGTTTTCTACAGTTTTTGGTTCTAGGAAAGTCAGAAATAGAATATTCCCGGAATTGGACGGGACAAAAGCGAAAGTGCCTATTTTTCCGGAAGTCATCAGATGCCAGAATACGAGACAGAGAGGGGACAGAGGCCGGCCACACCACCTGGCCGCACGGCTAGGCTTGGCCCATGCCAGGGGTGGTGTGGTGGCCCCTGGCACCCCCTCGGTCTCCCCTTCCGCCTATATATTGCCCTCGGGACGAAAACCCTAAGTGCCCGATCAAAAATCCACGAAAGAGTCTGTAGCCTCCATCATCTCCATGCCTTGATCGGGAGGGATCTGAAGCTCTTCCCGGCACCCTGCCGGAGAGGGGAATTCACCCTGGAGGCCTTCTTCATCACCATGCAAGCCTCCGGTGTGATGCCTGAGTAGTTCATCCTTGGACTACGGATCCATGTTGTAGCTAGATGGCTGGTTCTCCTCCTTTGGGCTTTCATGTTTAGATCTTGTGAGCTCCGTTCATGATCAAGATCATCTATTTGTAATCATACATGTTGTGTTTGCGGGGATCCTATGGATATTGAGATGCTATTTCAGATTGATTATTGATTCTATCATGTCTTTGTTATGTGTGATCTTGCATGCTTTCCATTGTTAGTAGCTATCTTGGCCAAGTAGATGCTAGCAAATCCAAGAGTTAGTATTTATGCTCAATAGTGGGTTCATGCCTCTGGTAATCTGGGGAAGTGATAGAAATCTCTAAGGTACTAGATGTGCTATTGCTACTAGGGAGAAAACAACAATCCTATGTTCATAGAACATTCATATTGTTTACTTTACACGCAGTTCGTAAAACAATAATATGTTGCTTGCAACTTAATACTGGAGGGGGTTCGGATGATAACCTGAAGGTGGATTATTAGTCATAGATGCAGTTGGATGGCGGTCTATGTATAATGTTGTAATGCCCAATCAAGTCTCAAAGGAGTCAAGATGATTAGTATATGCATGTATTGCTTTCTCGATGTTTGTCAATTTCCCCGCTGTAATTTGTTCACCCAGCATGTTATCTATCTTACAGAGAGCCACCTCTATTGAACTATGGATCCTGGTCCTTTGTCTTTTACATTCAATCTATAAACTGTTTACTGCTTTGTGTTTACTTTCTGCAAACTTTTACTTCTTTCCATTCGATACGTTTAATCCTTTGTTTTCAGCAAAACACGGTGAGATTGACAACCTCATCGCAAGTTGGGGACAAAGTTCTGTGGTTGTGTTGTGCAGGTCTCCACGTTGCTACTAGCACGGGGTAGCGCCAGCGAAGGAAAAAATTCCATCATACACACATTTCTTCTAATGAGAGGATGACATGTGGGTCCCAGGAGGTTGATTAGACGGTAGAAGCATCGAGTAGCGCTATCATCTTCGGAACAGGGTAGCGCGCGCGAAGCAAAAAAATTCCATCATACACATGATCCTTCTAATAAGAGGCTGACATGTGGGACCTAGCAGCCTGACTAAACGGCAGACGCCTCGAGCAACGTTCTCGAGTTCAAATCAGGGAGGCGCGACCGAAAAGTATGGTCCGCTAGAGACACTGACGTCCGGGACCCACACGCTTCAAAAGACTTCGGCGAGTCAACATCGCGCGGGGAAACGAAAATCTTGCTTCTGCCATGCGCTGGTCGAGCTCCCTCCATGTTTTTAGCAGATCCATCGTAGTAGAGGGCCGCGAAACCGGAAAAAAAGTTTTCCATCAGCCACGGTCGAGCCAATAATTTCCTCGCGCAAGACGCGCCTTCTACGATGACTATAGGGCCAATTCGATGCGGAAGGAAACTTTTACATGCAATGAATCTAGTGGTGGTTTATGAAAAGAAAACACATGCAATTACTCTAGTAGTGGTTTATGAAAAGGATACACATGCAATGACACTGGTGGATCCACGTGGTTTAGCAAAATAACACACATGCGATGACACTAGTGGTGGTTTAGGAAAAGAACACACATGCAATGACACTAGTGGATCCATGTCGTTTAGGAAATGAACACGCATGCAATAACACTGGTGGTGGTTTATGAAAAGAACACACATGCAAATGACTCTGGTGGATCCATGTGGTTTATGGAAAGAACACACATGCAATGAATCTAGTGGTGGTTTATGAAAAGAACACACATGTAATGACACTGGTGGATCCATGTGGGTTATAAAAAGAACACACATGCGATGACTCTAGTGGTGGTTAATGAAAAGGATACAAATGCAATTACAATGGTGGAGCCATGTGGTTTAGTAAAATAACACACATGCAATGACACTAGTGGTGGTTTAGGAAAAGAAAACACATGCAAATGACACTGGTGGATCCATGTGGTTTAGTAAAATAACACACATGCAATGACTCTAGTTGTGGTTTAGTAAAATAACAAGCATGCAATGACTCCGGTGGTGGTTTAGGAAAAGAACACACATGCAATGGACACCGGTGGATCCATGTGGTTTAGTACGAAACATGCTTTTTCCATTTTCTAAAGGAACACACTACTCTTTCTATTGTCTATTTGAATCCCTTATTCTGTCTTGCCCTTGGTTTTACTTGGTTTTGCCCTCTATCTCGATCACAACTCACACATTAGCCAAAACGTGTGCTCACTTTGGCTGCTACGCCCTGATTGGCTGACATAGATGTCACGCGGATCGTGCCCACCAACGGTTGATCCTCTATGATCCAACGGGCAGGATAACCCCTCCCTCCTCCACATTTTTTGCAGGGTCTATCTGTGCCACCTGTCTATTCATGCCACCGATACTTTACCTCCATAAACAAGTGAAAAAGCATCTCAAGTGTAAATAAAATAAATGATCATATTTCGAAGAAGCTCTCGTCTTCGTCTTCCAGATCGCCGTTGTCTTTGTCAACGTCATGGGCCTTGCCATCAGCACCGTCGGTGCCTCCTCTGATGAATCAACACCGTCCCTTCTTCGTATAAGCGCGCTATCTCCTTGTCAGAGTCCTCCTCCTCCGGCTCTTCATAGTCCCACGAGTCCATGTCACTCTCCTCTGCTTTTGCCTCCAACTGATCTATGAACGCCTCCTCATTGGGTGAGTCGGACTCGTCCAAATAGTTGTCTCCTCTCTTCTTCCTTGTCTTCCTCTCATTCCTCTTCTTGTTCGTACCCGCCGGTGCAACACTCACCCTCGTCTTGGCTGCTGCTTTGCGCTCGTCCGTCGTTGCAGTTACCACACGCTCCTCCTACGTGTCCGGTACGAGCTTCGATGTCGTGGTGTCCTCGAGTGCCGATCACTAGAAGAAAAGTTTCTTTCCGCAACAAAATGGTCTGATGGTCATCGTAGAAGGCACGTCTTCCACGACGAAATTCTCGGCTCGACCGTGGCTGATGGAAAACTTATTTTTTCCAGTTTCGCGGCCCTCTACTACGATGGATCTGCTAAAAACATGGAGGAAGCTCGGCCAGTGCGTGGCAGAAGCAAGATTTTCGTTTCCTCGCGCGATGTTGACTCGCTGAAGTCTTTCGAGGCGTGTGATGACCCATAAGTATAGGGGATCGCAATAGTCTTCAAGGGAAGTAAAACCCAATTTATTGATTCGACACAAGGGGAGCCAAAGAATATTTATAAGCCTTAACAACCGAGTTGTCAATTCAGCTACACCTGGAAACAGTCTTGCTCATAGCAGTTTATTAGTAGCAACAGTTTTGTAGTAGCAATAGTCTTGCTCATAGCATTTGCAGATAAATAAGATAAAGCATCCAAGTACTAAATAATCTTAGGCATGTGTTCCATATATAGTCATACGTGCTCATAATGAGAACTTACACAACATCTTTTGTCCTAACAGCCCGTTTGCAGCGTGGCCTCAAGGGAACTACTGGCAATTAAGGTGATCCTTTTAATAGAGCACCGGAGCAAAGCATTGACACTCCTTGAACACATGTGATCCTCACATCAAAGCCATTCCCTTCAGTTATCTCGATTATTGTCACTTCGGGGCCTTTGGTTCCGGACAACAATATGTGTATACAACTTGAAGGTAAGATCATAAACAATACTATCATCATGAATCAATAACATGTCCAGATCTGAAATCATGGCACTCGGTCCCTAGTGACAAGCATTAAGCATAACAAGTTGCAACAAAGTCAAAAAGCACTAATAATAGATACTAGGTACCTTGCCGTAACAATTTGATGCCATTACATGAACGATCTCATCCAATCCCTACCATCCCCATAGCCTACAGCATGGGATTACTCACTCATGGATGGGGGAATCATGGATGGTTGATGGAGAAGCGATGGTGACGATGATGGCGATGATCTCCCCCAATTCCCTGTCCCGGCAGGGTGCTAGAATAGAGTTTCTGGTTCCGAATCGCGTTATTTGGTGGTGGCGGCGCAGCAAAACTCTCTCTAGAAAAACGTCGAACCCCCCGTCTATTTTAGGTCAGAGGGCATCTTATTGGCGAAGAGGGAGACCGAGGGGGTTCCCGAGGCGGCCACACCTCTCCCAGGCGTGACCTGGGCTGGCCCGCGCAGCCAGGGGGTGTGGGCCCCTCTTGGCCCTCCTCCGTCTCGTCTTCTGGCTCCGTGAGTCTTCTGGTGAAATAGGATTTTTGGCATATTTTCCGGGATTTTTCCTGATAGTTGATTTTCTGCACAAAAACTAGAAACCAAGGTAATTATGCTGAAAACAACATCAGTCTGTGTGAGTTGTATCCAAATCACACAAGTTTAGAGGAGAAACAATAGCAAAAGTGTTCAGGGAAGTAGATACGTTTTGGAAATATCAACTCCCCCAAGCTTAGCTTATTGCTTGTCCTCAAGAAATTGAGTTGAAAACTGAGTGCGATAAAAGAAACTTTCACGAACACATTTGATTCATAAGATGTATATATTCTTAGCATATGATCAAGTACTTAGACAATTCATAATAAGGAGTATGCAAATAAGTTTACCTAGTGGTCATGCAAGCTATGAAGAGATTCCAACCCATTTAGTAATAAGCAACATGACACATAAGCATATGCAGGATTGTAGTGCTCATAACAAGATATGATAAAGTGGTATCTCGCTTGCCTTTATTTGGAGCAAAACATAAATGCCAAGGCACCTCTGAAGTCTTAAGCAAAGAATAGAAATTAAAATATCAAAGATACAAGTGTCAAATTTATGTCATAATTAACCGTGTTTTGGGACAAGCACATTACACTAAGAATGTTAGCTATTCTCTCGGGAAGGTGCTCAAAGAATAAATGGTGACTCAGCATAAAAGTGAAAGAACAAGATTTAAAAGTTTGAAAGGCTTCCAAATGCTGAAAGTATGGTACTCATTAGCTTTGAGCTCTTATTGCCCCTATCATAAGCATCTTTTAGGTGATTAAGGTTAAAGTGAACAAATATGAGGATATGCTTGACAAGTTATAAGTTGAAATCTCATGCCCCTTACTTACGAAGACTGAACCTCATGCTACTCAACTTTAGTCACGAGTATGTTCTTGTCATTGTAAGTACATGTGTATCATAGAGAACCACCAACGGGGTACCCCTTGCCTGATGATAAGGAAGCATTCACATATAAAATGACAAGGCAAGCAGACAATGAGCATCTCAGCGATCTTTTTATTTGCTATTTGCATAGGTTTTTATTAAGTATGCTTCACAGATTGCTCACTATAGTTATGCTACAAGTTTCCACCATGATTAGGCATGGCTTAGGCTAGCGGCCCAGGCGTTTCTCTAACACATATACAAACTCCATGAGCTTACAAGCTCCCCTTTTATTTCACACCGCCGGGATCCATAAGCAAAAGAACATGATATCAACTAAATAAAGTGCAATGTTGAAAGTGTGCCCCATGGTAACATGGTTCTGCTAATTCACAACTTATAAAGTGCAAGCATATACGCAACATAGATGGGCACAATGGTTCAAGTTTATTCAGTGCAAGAAAAGTAAAGTGTGCCGTCAAGTTTGTGAGAGCTTTACTAACTAATTTTCACATAACAAGCAAACATTCTTATTGGAAGAAAACACAGCATAATAAACATGCAAGGAGTAGAAATAATGCTAATAAGTAGATATGGTGGACTCTTGTTGACAACTTTGGTTTTGGGGAGTTGGATGCACGAGTAAAGCTTATACTCAGCACAAGTGAAGGCTAGCAATAGAAAGGGAGCAACAATCGAGAGAGCAGTAACTATCATAATCATGCTTGCGACAAGACAAAATTAATAGTGGCATAAAAGTGACACAAGAACTCTAAGGCAGAATGAATCATCGAGGCTTAACTGACCTTTTGTTTAGTCATATGCATGCGTGAGCATGTGCCAAGTCGATTCAAATAAAACATTCAGAGGAGGACACCACAATGTCATACCAAGTTATGAATAGAACAATGCAAGCAAACAGTTATATGACATGTTACAAACTATAATGGATTGGAACTAATCATAAGAAGGCAAGGACCACTAAGTATCCATTAAATAACATACACCTTATATGAATAGACTAAGCATGCTCACAATAATGAGTATATGTACAAAAATGAAAAACAAATAGAGTTCACACCAGCCTCTTACCACACCTCGAGTTGTCACAAATCATCATTGCCTTTCACTCGTGTGACTTGAATAATAAGGCAAAACCAAACTCCAAGGAGTCACTGAGGACCACTAAACCCTGCAACGAACTTTACAAAACCAAAGTAGAACAACAAATATTTTTGGGTTTTCGATTTTTAAAGGCAAGAACCAAAAGGAAGAACAAGCAAAGCGAAATCTTTTTGGGTTTTTTGAATAATATGTGGATGAGTGTGATATGTGGATGAGTACCGACTAAGCATGATATGTGGATGAGTGTGATGTCGGTGTACCTCCCCCCAAGCTTAGGCTTTTGACCTAGGTGGAGATCAATATCAACGCGAGTAAGAACTCCAAGCCAGCGGGTCATCATAAGAATGATCGTAGTTAGGCTCTTGTGAAGAAGAAGAAGCTCCCCAATCATATGTAGGTTGTTGGTACAAAGACTCCCCCTCATTCGAGGGCTGGACCGAATCATCTGTAACCTCCCTTCCAGTATCTTGCTCCTGCTAGGAGAGCTCTCCCAGATACATATCGAGCTCTTCCTCAGTGAGTGACCATCCTACCCTAGTATTAAGATTAAACAAAACAGCCGCAAGCAAAAGAACAACATGCTCGGACTTACCCCTTCTCCAACCAGCCTTGAGAAAGGTTATTTCATAAGACAAATCACTCAAGTTACCCCAAGAAGAAACGAATTTATGTTGTATCATGGAATTAAGGTCAAGCCTCTCTATGGGAAACTGTAGGTCTAAATGATGAGGCACCACACCATGCAAAGCTAATAAACGAGAGGCGACGAGGCCTCCACAAATTCCACCTTTCTCGTAGTTAGCAACAAGACGGAAAGCTATCAAGGCACCCAAATTATAAGTCCTATCTCGTTTCAAGGTAGCTGAGATGAAGGCTAGATCATATGAAGATAATTTACTAGCAGTTTTCCTAGTGTGAACGCACTTGGCAATAAAGTATGCAAAGTAGCGAATAGACAGGAGATGAATATTACGAATTTTACCACTCTCCTTTGAGAAGATGCTCCCTTGGCAAATCTCTGCATACAAGTCCATGAGTGGTCTAGGTCACTCTCTAATCCTTTCACACGAAACCCACTATGGTACTTTAATAGCTGCACAAATATCATCAAAAGGTATATCGATAGCTATATTGCAAATTTTGTAATGAACCATGGGGTTAGCAATTAAAGTATGGCAAGGAGCAACTAAATCGAAAATCTAGCACCACAGACATAGTTAGTTTCACAAATTGGTAAGGTTCATCTCCCACAAAATGCTCCAGTCCTGCATTAGCAATTAAAGTATGGAAATCTTGAGAAATCCCTGTAGCCCTCATGAATTTGGCGCATGGATAGATAGAAGGAAAGACTTCCTCCTCACGGTGAACCTGCATAACCGCAGGCACCCTTAGTTCATGTTGGTTGAGTTGGTGTTCATTCATCTTCTTTTCTTAAATTTAAGACAACCATCATACAAGTGATTGCAAAGTGATTACATAATGGAAGGAACTACTTATACGGACTAAACATGCATCAAAACAATTTTTCTAAGCATTGAAAAAGCTTACAAACTCACATAACCTATCACCTACAGTAGCAAAATACTCAAGATATAAACCACTAATCACAAATCTACTTGGACAAGCGGAGGAGTCACATACCGGAGAACAAATGCTCCAAATTTTAGCAGCAAAGATGGGTTGAGCAAGGAGATCAAAAAATCACGAGCAAGAACAGCAATAACGCGAGTATGAGCAATGAACTGATGTTTTCTCAGGAGAGAGAAAGAAGTGCCAAGTGAGAGAGTAAGTGGAGGGTTAGGGGTGGCCCACACCATGGCTAGGCGTGCCCCTGGTGTGGCCGCGCCACCAGGTGGTGTGCCTACCTGGTCACTCTAGGTTCTTCTCTACCCATTTTTTCACGTAAAAAATTAATATGAATTTTTTGGAATTTTTCAAGACACATTATTTTTTAGCAATTTTCAGGTATTGATGAATAAATTTCTGACCGAATGATGATTTTAGAATGATGCAAATTCAAAACAAAACTAAAACTTCAGAAGTTCTAAGACACTCTAATATGCAAGAAACTAGCAAAAGAAAAGTAAACTAAGCGAAAGCAAAAGTTAAAATGGATAAAATAAAAGTAAGCAAAAATAATCATGGTGAAAACATTGTTTTGTTCATTAAAATCCCTTTGTTCATTAAAATCCCTTTGTTATATGAAACAAAACTTTGCTTTTCACTAAATGATTATGTTACCTCAATCTTGAAAGCAATGGTCCCAATCAAAATAGTTTCATATTTTTCTCGTGGTATGGGACAATATATTTCTCCAACTTGGATGCCCTCAATATGTTCAATTGAATTTAGGCCATAAGTTCTATCAATCTTCTTGGAGAAATATACAGTATGCTCCTTGTCATTAACATTGAAAGTTACCCTTTCTTGATTGCAATTAATAACAGCTCCTGCAGTATTAAGAAAAGGTCTCCCAAGAATAATAGACATATTATCATCTTCAGGCATTTCAAGCACAACAAAGTCAGTTAATATCAAACAATTATGAGCCACTTGAACAAGAACATCCTCACATATACCAACAGAAATAGTAGTAGATTTATCAGCCATTTGCAAAGATATATCAGTTGGTATTAATTTCTCCAATTGAAGCCTCTTATAGAGAGAAAAAGGCATAACACTAACTTTTGCTCCCAAATCACACAAAGCAGTTCTAACATAGCTATTTTTAATAGAGCATGGAATAGTTGGAATCCCTAGGTCTCCAAGTTTCTTTGGAACCTTACCGTTGAAGGAATAATTAGCAAATAAAGTAGAAATTTCCTCATTAGGGATTTTCCTTTTATTAGAGACAATATCCTTCATATACTTTGAATAAGGAGGTAATTTAATAGCATCAGCCAAAGGAATTTGCAAAAATAAAGGTTTCATCTGCTCACAAAACTTATTATAGTGTTCGTCTTCATTTGACTTGTGTTTCTTATCAGGGAAAGGCATAGGTTTTTGGACCCAAGGCTCTCTTTCACTACCATGTTTCTTAGCAACAAAATCTTCTTTATGGTATTTAGTATTCTTAGTGTGCCTTTCAGGTTCTTCTTCAATTTTTTCTTTATCATGAGAATCACTTTCCTCATTACCACTTTCGGTTTCAGCATCAGAGACAGATATACTATTAGGATCTTTAACAAGTTCAGAAGATTCTAATATAGTTTTATGTTTCTTTTTCCTTTTCTTAGGAGAAGTACCACTATTTTCGATTTGTTGAGAATCCTGCTCAATTCTTTTAGGATGCCCCTTAGGATATAGAGGATCCTAGGTGGCAGCACCACTTCTAGTTCTAATTTCATAAGCATGTTTTTCTTTAGCAACATTCACTAACAAATCTTTTTGTACTTTAATAAGCTGATCAATTTGAGTTTGAACCATATGGAAATGTTTAACAAGCATTTTAACATCATTATACGTTCTTTCCACAATATCCTTCAACTATATAATAGCTCTAGAGTTTTCCATTAAATGATTTTGCACTCTTTTATTAAAATTATCTTGCTTAACAATCAAAACATCAAATTCTTCTAAGCATTGATCAGGAGGTTTAGAATAAGGAATATCACCTTCATCAAAATGTTAGAGAGAGTGTACCTCGATAGTGGGTGAGTGGGAGATTGTCTTACATAATTCTTCTCTAGTAGGTAGATTCTTGACTTCTTTAGTTTTAATACCCTTCTCCTTAAGACATTTCTTAGCTTCCTTCATCATTTCATCGTTTAGTTCAATAACTCCTCTCTTCTTTGGTGTTGGTGTTGGCTCAGGAACAGTGAACTCAGATGTAGTTATCTCAAGCATAGTTGGCTCAGGTGAAGTCCAGTCATCATAATTCTTGCTTATTTTAGCCATTAATTCCTTAGCTTCTTTGGGAGTTCCATTTGTGAAAACACAATCAGCACAACTATCCAGGTATGTCCTAGATTCTTCAGTTAGTCCATTATAATATATATAAAGAAGCTCATTCTTAGGTAATGGACATCCAGCCTGTGCATGAATCAAAGCACAAAACCTTGCCCATGATTCAGGTAATATCTCCTTTTCTCCCTGTTTAAAATCAAAAAGTTCCTGCAAAATGGCATGTCTAGCACTAGGAGGGAAATATTTCCGACGGAAAGTACTAATCAAGCAATCAGGGCTATCAGTAGATCCAGGAGGTAAATTATTAAACCAAGCCTTAGCTTATCCTTTTAGTGAAAAAGGGAAAAATTTAGCAACAAAGTAGGTGCACATTTTAATATCATCATAAAATAGGCCACTCATGGTAGAAAGCTCAGTCATATGTGCTATAGCACTTTCATTCTTAGTCCCACAAAAAGGTTCTTTCTCAACAATGGTTATGTAAGATAAATCAAGAGAGAAATCATAATCTTTATCTTTAATGTTTATGGGAGATGTAGCAAACTTGTCATTAGGAGATAATTTGGGTTTTATAGTACGCTTCTCAAGGAGACTCTTAATAGCACTTTTACCATGAGTATTTTGACATTCTTTAATAAATTCATCATTCATTTCTATATATCCGTCTTCAATATCATAGATCTTTGTAAACTCAGGTGAATTGACAAGTGTAGTAGTGTCTTCATTAGGAGTTTCAGTGTTTCCATCTATTATTCTAGAAATCGTAGCATCTAGGGAAGGACCTAATGAACCAATCTTATCGAGCACAGTAGAAGCAGCATCATAAGTATCAGAAGTTTCAGATTCAGTAGTAGTAGCAGTATGTGTAGCATGTGTATGTGGTGGTGTAAGGAGCTTACTCATCACAAATGGTGAATCAAGAGAAACAGAGGTGTTCAGAACTGTACCTTTCCTTGTAGTGGATGGAAAAATAGGAACCTTGCCATCACGAGATTTACCCATGATGAATGGATGGCAGCGAACAATAGTGATTCCAAGTGAACTTGATAAATAGAGCTATGCTCCCCGGCAACAGTGCCAGAAAATAGTCTTGATGACCCACAAGTATAGGGGATCGCAACAATCCTCGAGGGAAGTAAAACCCAATTTATTGATTCGAAACAAGGGGTGCCAAAGAATATTTATAAGCCTTAAACACTAAGTTGTCAATTCAGCTACACCTGGAAACAGTCTTGTTCACAGCAGTTTATCAGTAGCAATAGTTTTGTAGTAGCAATAGCAAAGTAGTAACCGTAGTAAAAGTAAAGACAGTAGTAACAATTGTAGTAAACATTAGGACTAAAGCGCGGTAGGCATAGGGATGTATGGACGGGCGTTGCATGGACAAGACAATTCATACAGCAATCAAGACATAGGGCAATTGTAGATAAATAAGAAAAGCATCCAAGTACTAAATATTCATAGGCATGTGTTCCATATATAGTCATACGTGATCGTAATGAGAACTTGCACAACATATTTTGTCCTGCCAGCCCGTTTGCAGCGGGGCCTCAAGTCAACTACAGGCAATTAATGTGCTCCTTTTAGTAGAGCACCGGAGCAAAGCATTAACACTCCGTGAACACATGTGATACTCACATCAAAGCCATTCCCTCCGGTTATCCCGATTATTGTCACTTCGGGGCCTTTGGTTCCGGACAACAATATGTGTATACAACTTGCAGGTAAGATCATAAACAATACTATCATCATGAATCAATAACATGTTCAGATATGAAATCATGGCACTCGGGCCCTAGTGATAAGCATTAAGCATATCAAGTTGCAACAAATTCAAAAGAACTAATAATAGATACTAGGCACCATGCCCTAATAATCTGATGCCATTACATGAACGATCTCATCCAATCCGTACCATCCCATAGCCTACAGTGGGGGATTACTCACTCATGGATGGGAGAATCATGGATGGTTGATGGAGAAGCGATGGTGACGATGATGGCGATGATCTCCTCCAATTCCCCGTCCCGACAGGGTGCCAGAACGGAGTTTCTGGGTCCGAATTGCGGTATCTGGTGGTGGCGGCACAGCGGAACTCTCTATGGAAAAACGTCGAACCCCCAGTCTATTTTATATCAGAGGGCATCTTATAGGCGAAGAGGGAGACCAAGGGGGTGCCCGAGGCGGACACACCCCTCCTAGGCGTGGCATGGGCTGGCCTGCGCGGCCAGGGGGTCTAGGCCCCTCGTGGCCCTCCTCCGTCTCATCTTCTGGCTCCGTGATTCTTCTGGTGAAATAGGATTTTTTGGCATATTTTCCGGGATTTTTCCTGATAGTTGATTTTCTGCACAAAAACTAGACACCAAGGTAATTCTTCTGAAAACAGCGTCAGTTCGTGTTAGTTGTATCCGAATCACACAGGTTTAGAGGAGAAACATTAGCAAAAGTGTTCGGGAAAGTAGATACGTTTTGGACGTATCAGCGTGTGGGTCCCGGATGTCAGTGTCTCTAGCGGACCATACTTTTTGGTCGCGCCTAACTGATTTGAACTCGATAACATAGCTCGAGGCATCTGCCGTTTAGTCAGGCTGCAAGGTCCAACATGTCAGCCTCTCATTAGATGGATCGTGTGTATGATGGAATTTTTTTCCTTCGCTCGCGCTACCCTTTTCCAAAGATGACAGCGTTGTTCGATGCATATACTGTATAATCAACCTCCTGGGACCCACATGTCATCCTCTCATTATAAGAAACGTGTCTATGATGGAATTTTTTCCTTCGCTGGCACTACCCCATTCCGAGTTGATAGCGCTGCTCGACGCATCTACCATTTAACCAACCTCCTCAGCCCCACATGTCATCCTCTTAATAGAAGAAACATGTGTATGATGGATTTTTTTCCTTGGCTCGTGCTACCCTGTTCCGAACTTGATAGTGTTGTTCGATGCATCTACCGTTTAATCACGATGCTGGGCCCCACATGTCATCCTCTCATTAGAAGAAGCGTGTGTATGCTGGATTTTTTTACCCTCTGTCGCGCCTTCGTGTTCCGAACTTGATAGCATTGCTCGCTGCATCAGCCATTTATTCAGGCTGATGGGTCCCTTATCTCAGCCTCACATTGGAATAATCGTGGGTATGATGGTTTTTTTCTTCTCTAGCGTTACCCTGTTCCGAACTAGATATTGTTACTCGACGAATCTGCCGTTTGCTCATGCTGCTAGGTCCCCCATCTCAGCCTATCATTACAAGAAACGTGTGCATGCTGAACTTTTTTCTTGCTCGCGCCTCCCTGTTTCGAACTGGCAACGTTGCTCGATGCAGCATATGTATAAGGTCGCACTGCAGGGTCTCACATATCAGCCTCTCTGTAAATGAAACATTGATTGCTCGATGCACCATCTATATAAGGTCTCAGCTAGGTCCAACATGTCAGCCTTCTCTCTGTAAGAAACGTGTGTATGCTGGAAAAAATGTAAAATAACGACAGAGATTATACTATATATTATATATTTATATTGGAAAAACTAGGAATCTAACTCAAGACTTCAACAAATGGGAACCGCGTGTGCTTCCACTATGCCAGAACCATCTATGCCACTATTGGAAAAGATTACATTTAGAAATGTTGAAGTCACTTAAATTGAAAAGGCAACGACCCTGACGACTTGCCATAAAAAATGCTAAATGCTCTGTACAAATACAACATGGGTAGGAGAAGCTTCTCCTATACTTTATCAGAATGGCAATAAAATAGTAAATTAAGATGATTTTGGGCGATAAAAAAATAACTTGGGTCCAATCTTGTGAACCAATGGGCTTCTTACCGTGGGCTCCTTACCGAAACTTCTTTAGTGTGGTTCAAGCTTAAAAAACCAAGTAATCATGTGTTGAGGGTTGGTGGCCCACGGCCAACCTGAACCCGGAAGGATAAATTAGCGAGGTTTTGGGTCATAGTTGGGTAGAATGTAGTACTATTTTCTAATAACCTCCTCACTGAAACTTCAATGTACTCAATTTGTCGGGGGTCGGCAGTCCACCTGACCCGGCAGGCTAAATTTGCAAGGTTTCGGCCAGTGTTGGGTCGAATGTGCAATCTTTTCGCTAGGTCCTTAGTGAAAATTCAATGTAGTTCGTACCCCATCCTCAAAAAAATGCAGTTGGTACCCTAAAAAATATATACTCTGCTCACCACGAAAGGCTAATTAAGGGGTTTTCTTTTGAAACAAGAATATGGGAAGTTTTTTGTCCGAAGTGGGGTTGAAATATTCGTTTTTATAGGCTGAGTATATATTGTACTGAAGGTCGATGGTCCACCTGACCTGGCTGTACCTATACCGAATCCGAAAGAATGAAGTTGTCAATGGAGAAAAGTGACCGATATTGCGCCTTATTATACATAGCGAACATGACGAGGAACTTCGATAGTGCAAGATTCGAACATGGAAAGTACTGGAGGGAGTTTGACTGATTGACGTAAAATCGTGTCATATCAAGTCTTACAGTGCACAATCATCTTTTTAGCAAAGGATATATTTCGAGATGGTTTGGGTGGATTTGAATCGGCCTAAGTACCAAATCGATTTGATGTACTCAAAACCTTGTAATCATGCCATATAAACTATTAGCGATAGACACACGGTGGTCTTGACTTGCCCAGCCGCAGACAGCTCGGGTAAGCAGCAACATAAACTGATCACTTGCAGTTGTATGCTTCCGTACGATGAAATTAGTACATGCCGCAGTTAGCACCAACGTGTGGCATTGTCATCATGCAAAAAGTCTCTGAATTCACACATTTATTAGTTCACAGTTTCAAACACAATAATACAACCGGTTTGTACACTAGCACAGACAGTACAATGTCAGCACATCAGAGCTTGACTTGTTCATGTCACATCAGAGCTTGAGTTGTTCATTTCACATACAGAAGAATGAGCAAGGATACATATTGTATTGAACAAGTAATTTCACGGTAGCGCCAAAAGTATGCCATGTATCAGAGACAATATGGGGTCTGCGTAAACAATTTTTCTTTTTTGGAAGCGTGTGCATTAACTTTTTTTAGAATATTGGCATAAAATTTGCGGCTATCATCCTAGGGCGTCTCGGCCTACTTTGGTGTTCCGAGTCAAAATCAATTACGGCCCAGTTAAGGCCTGTTTCATGGCCCTATAAGAAGCAGTGACCTACTTTTCACTGTTCTCTAAGAGGAAAGAAGGAATACTCCTCTCAAAACACAAAGCTGCACGAGGTCTGATGGTTCAAAACAAAATGCATGAGTCACGTATATACAAGCCAGTAACAGTACCGAAAACTATAATACAGAAATCACGCTATGAAATAAGCACGGCTACATGGATTATACTGTGGAAGGCAATACTAAATACAAAAGCACCACAAGGCTCATATAAACGGATTCAAGCTGGCCACTAAAACCAGTGTACTAATAGTCAACTGTTGAACCATGATGCAAAAAAAAGATCACACAACAATACACGATAAAGATCCATAGCTCAGTCTAGGGACGGCACAACAAGCATACCAAACCTAAACTAGGCCTAAACCAAATTGCCGCCTGTCGCATAGAGTTCCAACCATCTTTGGGAAGGCCGATAACTGCCACAGGCTCACCTTCAGTTGGTTGCAGGTCGCAGCGTTTAATCTGTGGGAATTGTATTCCGCAAAATCTCATGTATGTTGTGTACATACCGTTTTTCCTCATGAATGGGAAAAACGTGCCATCAGCAGCCTTGCATCCGCGCTTCTTCATCATCTTGTCAATGATTGGAAAATTGAGACCGAGAAATAGAGAGTTGTCCCCCACGCTATTAACCTGCCTCCAAACAATGACCCCTAGAGGTCTAGTAGAGCTAGGATCCTCTTCAAAAATGTAGACACGAGAGGAAGGATATAGGTGTAGGTTAGTCCTATTTTGAGCATGAGGAATGATTTCACCATATTCACCACGAGAAACCCCTATGCCATACGTTGTAAAAATGATCATCAAGCATTCACCATCAGCCGATCGAGCGAGGAACCACATGCTTGGCCGATCATTCAGAATAGGTGCTAGGATTACAAATGGAAGCTCCTTGTTTCCTGCAACATCCGAATTCGAGACAAAAAGTGCATTACTGGCATACATATTCTAACAACAACATTCTTCATTATTCATGCTAACAGTGTGAATAGGCAAATCCGGACAACAATATTACTCAATAAATTAACAACATTAGGAATTGCATTTCTTACTCTGCTATTCCGAATATTCGTATTTATTGCTTATCTTAGTTTCCTAGTTGTTGTAAGTTTCAAAAGAGGAAGCTCCACTTTTTTTATATAGAGGCATGTCCACTTGAATCCTATAGGATTAGATGCCTATAGTATTTTGCATCAAGTGGTGTTTGATTGCAGAGGAAAACCAAAGGAATTGTACCAAGAGGTTGGAGCGGAAGGAAATTTTCCTCCAAAATAGAGTGCAGAGGATTCCTTTGAAGGAATTCCTAAGGATTATACTCTTTCGAATCAAACAAAATTTTATAGAAAAAATCCTAAGGATCCAAATCCTACACAATTCCTCTAAATCCCAAGGCAAAATCGAAAAAGGAAAGATTGGTGTCCTACAAAAATCCTACGTGATTCCTACAATCCGAGGAGGGCCTGAAAGTACAAACATTTAAAGAAACCCGGCTTCACTGTGTCGCGCTCACAATTGAGATGCTGGTTAATAATACCTTTCATATTTTGACAATGAACGAACTTAGTAGTGCAGGAACACCGTCATACACTATATTTTTGGAAGGCTTATTACTGGTACTAATTTATTACTGGCAATGGTTCATTCATTTTTTAGGACATAAAGCATGTGCTCATTCAGTCATACGAAAGGTAAAACATAAACAAGGTAGTTAAAGAACAACTTTACTGAATCACTCGCAATGTATCATCATGGAACTAGAATTACCTTCCGATGTGGGATCCCAGCAGTAGGTGCAACCTTTACTTGTGACCGCAAAAATGAGGCCACCGTGCTCAATGGCATCATAGTACTATCGTCTTCCAAGACCTGAATGCTCTAGACATCTCCAAACTTGGCTACCGCCTTCCAGGTAGGAGATTTCATCGTCGAACAACACGAGGAGCTTATAGTTTGTGTAACCCCTAGCTTCTGTGCACACTCTGCAGATTATGATCTTCAACACCTCAAGAGGTCCATCCCACGACTTATTGAACTTTTCTCCATACCTGCGGATTCGCCAAAAAAACTTTTGAAATGTGAATGAGTTCAGAAATGACTACATGTAACTGGGGGAACCCTAGCTAGCTACCAGCATTACAGGTTATATATTGGATGTGACGCGGCCGCAATGTCACAAGTATCCATCGATGAAAGGTCGATTGCTCGATAGGTGTAGATGTTTGCTAGGCACCAGGCCCTATGCTGGTCAACCGCGCCGAGCCAGTCGCCGTTCATGCCAACCTAGAATTTTTCGTGCATGAAGGGCAGGATGGCGGTGCGCCAAGGATGGTCGAGGGGCACCACGTCATACACCGTGTCGTGTAGACGATGTACACTTGTATCGTCATAGTGCTCGTCGAACCAATCAGAAGGCTGAGGTATCAGTAGGCAGGGTTCATTCCAATGGTGAACAGTCCATTTCAGATCTTCATTGTTGGCAATACAATCGTACAGTAGCTTGCAGCATGCGGCTAGCCTGACGGTGCTGGAAATGTCCAAACGCTTAACTATGAGGTCGACATTGTCTGCACTGAGTTGATCCCACTTGCATCACCCGCTGAGCTTCGAATCGGCCATCATAGCCAGATGGATTTAGGCGGATGCCAATTGCGGCTGGGGTTTTTTGCAGGAGGAGGGGAGCGTTAGAAGAGAGACCATGGGGGAGATCGTGGGCGGAGTGGGGACTGGGGAAGAAGATGGAGAGGCAAAGAAAAAAATGAGGTAGGAGATTTTACTTGCTTGCTTTGTCTAGTCAACATCAGCATCGAGAACACCGTCTCCTAGACTTGACTGTATGTTAGACTAGCACGCCACGTAGCTAGTAATTTGATAATACTTCTACTTACTACGTATCAGAGGTGCAGTATTGTCTGGTCACATCAGTTTGACCAGATGGTTTTCTTTTTACAGCTTTCATTTCAACATAGTGTACTAGTATTTTCAATGGAAAATAGTAGGACAAACTACTACTACTAGTAGTAGCCACGGCATGGACACATGTACTTTCATCTTGTTCCCCTACATGCAGAACTCGTAGCACATAACTGAAAATATATACACCGGATATAATGCACAGTACGTGTGTGTCCATGGTATTTTTTTCATGTTGCATGTATTCATATATGTTCTAGTACAAGGTACATGGAATTACACATGTACAACATGCAACCACGCAGCAAAATGAGAGACTTGCACAAACACCAGATTTCGCTCAAGTCAGGCAACGTGCATGACTTTGTGTGGCTCCGATTTGCTGACATGTGGGCCCTGTTAAGGTTGGCTCCACCTGCCAGTGAGAATCTGCATGCACCATGCGCTTGGAGCCACTAGGTCCGTCCACGACGGAAATTACAATTTGCAACTAGTTGCACCGGCAACAAGCTATTGCCTGTGGCACTTTCAAGTTTTCAGAAAATGTGAAATAAATCATGAACATAGATCATATTTATATAGTTCATCTATAAATTTCCATCCCAAAAATATTACTAGTACATGGCCTGGCCACCACAAAATGAACAAATGAACACAAGATATTGTTTGCTTAGGTTTTTTCTTTTTCATTGACACCTATCACATAAGATCTTATTGTGGCACCGAATATTGTAGATGCACAAGATACAACACAGCCAATGTTCCAGATTTATTTCACATTTTTTGAGAACTCGAAAGTGCAACAAATAATAAAGGGGTACGAGCGCAACGAGTTGCAGAATATTCAACCCGCACTGACTAAAACTATGGCTTGCATACAGAAGGAGTTTGATCAAATTGCAGGCCTTGCACTACATTGCGGCGAAATGAGTGTTAGAGTACAACAAGTTAACGGCTAAGGCCATACGATACAAATAAGGCGAATGAAATAATTCAAGATACGCAAATCCGTATTCCATATGATCTCCCTTGAACCGTTAATTATGTCGGTTTCAATCCTTTGCATTGGCCAAGCTTGGGACGAACCACAACAGAGTCTGCCGCCAATTCTAGCCAATGTTTTTTTGAGGGAAATTCCAGCCAATGTTGGTTCAAAAACCAACAACAGTGTCTTGAGCATTCATACTGATGCGGCATATTTCAGGACAAATATTAAATCCATCGAGACTAACTGCATGCGGCGAGGTGTATACACAGTTGCTCCTCGTTAGATCTCCAGTGCCAAGTCCTGCCACACCAACTAGAATGGTAATTGGATAGTTCAATCCAAGGAAGATAGAAAATGCTCCAAGGTCTAAAACCCTCCACCATTGCCTCGGTGGAAGTAAACTACTAGTGTAAATCGAGAACACATGGCAGTAAAACCCAGTAGAATAGGTGTGAATATTGCGGCCGTGATGATAACCAACATTTTCAGCCACATGATAACTAGTGTCATACCGCCTAGCACTAACACCCATATTATTGATCAGAATAAGGCTACCACCATTAGGATATCCTGCTAACCACCACAGATCAGGACTGTACTCACGATTATCGTCTAATTCACGTGGCCGCGGAAGACGCATAGGACCTTGCAAGGAAAGCACATTCAGAGGTTAGTTGAGCAAAAAAAGTATGATGAAGCTTGAAAATTGAAGGATGGAAATTTTACCCCATGCCCGAGGATCCCATGCATAAACATTGCTAATCTGAGTTACAGCATAGACAACTCCATTGTGGATAATTGCATCGTGGTAGCTGAACATGCTGAACTGGTTCTCAAGAACCATCCACATACCATGAGAACCATCATGGAAGGCAATTATCGTGTCAAAGATGGCTAGGACATATAAATCCTTATAGTTCCCAGCAGCTGTGGGAACTCGGCAAATGGCTATCTTCAGTAGATTAGTAGGCTGACCAGCTGCGATAAACTTAAGTACCTCGGGTGTGGCCTCAAAATCGAAGATCGCTGGTAGAGGAATCCGGCGACAAGTGAACACATTCACAAGTTCCCAGTTCTAGACGTGGCCAATAGTGGCGATCCAATCTCCATGGGCGCCTGCCCACTTCTTACCCTCAAAATCTGGCATCATAGCCCAGCGGCGTCAGCTCGCACAAGGTCTACCCGAACTTCTTATGTGTCTTCTACTTGCCCCTGCTGCAATAGTAGCTGCCTCTGTAGAACTGCTTCATGCGATTGTCACGGTAGAAGACATTGTACTCACGCGATACCTCAGTTGAGTGAGAGTGAAGAACACAGGGGAGACCAAGCGGATGAGATTTCGACAGGGATGCACTATGTGCTGCTGAGTAAAGATAACATTTCTAGCATGCGACGAGGCTCGCGGCGGTGATGACGTCGCATCTAGCAGAAATTTCTTCAAAGGGGCCATCGGAAAACACCCTAGAAGTGTCACTGTCATCGATCAATTGGGCCATTCCGAGGAAGAGCTCGAGCAGGTGGGGAGTGATGGCGTTTGGTTTTGATTGGGGGTTTCGGAGGAGAGAGCGAGCGGCAGCTGGCAGGGCGAGAGGGAAAACAGTCTATCAAACTGGGCGCCGGAGCTGATCCTAATGCGGCATGGTGGTGTTGGCGCGTGCTTGTATTGGTGTGCGAGTGGTAATGGTTGTCGTCGGGACACTGGAGGTGAAGTGAGGATGAAGATCAAGGCAAAGAGAAATACGAAATGAAATAAAACCAAGCGTGCCTTCTTTCTCTCTGCTAAATCTATTGTGCCTATCGAACTAGGCTACGGAGATGCTCTTAAAGCGGCATGGCAGCGTTGGCGTGTGCTAAAGGTGGGCGAGTGGGGATCAACAAGAAGATGGAGAGGAAGTGGACGGAGAGCAAAGGAAAATACTAGTAGAATAAATCGATTGTCGCCCACTGAGCGTGGTTTTTCTCTCTTCTTTGCATTTCCTGGTGCCTATCGAGTAAATAGGTCAGGCCTTTCTAGTCTAGGAGTAGTACAACATAAGCTAGCCTAGCACGGGATGGAGTTGTACTGCCCTCTCAAATAAATGGTCATGACAGAGAGACAGCTTGGAGTATACTCGGAGCTCCTCTTACCGAACGCAATAACCTTGGATCTTCTACATTCATCATCTTGTGCAGTCACATTTGGAACAAGTACTACTGTACTACTACTACTGTAACTAATAAACACATAAAGGTCCCACCGGTAGTTAAGGAACCAAAACTGGAATACTACTACTCTCAAACTCTTGTGTAGTACAACAACAAAATGCTCACAAAATGGGCTACCAGTACGGCAGTACCATCTGTACACCCACACGCTTCCACCTCAAATAAGCTTGCCTGCCACACCGCCAATTTCCTCTCCCCTGTAGGCCTCTACGCCCCTGTTATTGGACCCAAAATCGAACATCTCTTAGTTCAATAAAGAAAAAAGTCGACAATCTCTCAAAAAATCAACCATCCACCAAAAGAAAATCCGTTGTCTAATGCTTCCCGTTCATTATAAATGGACGGTCGCAATTGCTCGAGCGTCGCGCGGGAGTAGTAGTCGTTTGAGCTACTGGTTGTAGCTCTGTGAAAGACGCGCCTGGAAGCGGCAGAAGAATTTATTCTCTGTCAGTGACGGAAGAAGATCGATGATATATAGTACCAAATCAACAAGTCAGTGGCTTTATTCGTCTAACAAGTGAGAGCCGACACGAGTGATGAACATCTTGAAGCGTAGCGGAATAGGTGCCTTTAAAGCATATAGTACGTACACCTCCATTCCGATTTAGGATGGTCATATAGTGCTAAATAACTTAGCCTACTCCAGTAACTTGCACATGTACCTTCATCATAGTGGGTAACAACATGTGTGTAATGTCACGCAAAGGCCTAATTAATTAGGTTGTACTCCCTCCATTTAGAAATATAAGGCGTTTTAGCTTTGTGAGTCGAATGTATCTAGACGTATTTTAGTATATGGGTTCGTAGAGGTTAAGAGTGAACCTATACACTAAAAGGCATCTAGATACATTCATTTCACAAAGCTAAAGCGCCTTATATTTCTGAACCGAGGGAGTATAATCATATACTACTAGTCTTGGTATGTGTGATGTTATGGTAACTAGCTAAGTCATTACATCACTTTATTTTTTCATTAATTAACTCTGAAAAGACATTTAATTCGAGACAAGTATCTACGCATACTTGTAGTTCAAGTTTATTAAGATGCAAAATCTTAGGAAGAAGTTGAACCTCTTGTCAAAACTCTCTATGGTTTCTGATACAGAGTATATTAATTGACTATCCAATGGGTTCCTCCAAAATCTTTTTCTTAAAACTTTCAAAGCAACCTACAATCTACTTGTAATTCAAATTTGACCTCATTTTGATGAATCTACATAGAGTCATTCAAGTGACACAGATTGCTAGGAAGTTTGAAAACTCATAAAACATAGGAATCGTTAGTACAACATGTTGGTCCACTATATATACTAGTAAGTTTCACGTGCCTTGCACGTGAAACTCAGATAGTAGACATATGACATATTATCACTACATACAATTATAATTGGTAAAGCACAAAAAATTATAAATTCTATCAACACCTATAAAGTATGGGTGTACATTTGGTCCTTGTACTTTGTATCATCATGTAGAAGTGAAAGATTATTAGCTACCTAACACATGAATTTTTTGATAACATGGTCTAGAGAAACAAGGGAGAAGATTCTAGTATGATGGAGAAGTGTGTTTTGAGGTTTGTGCATAGCATTCATTATGCCGAAGACTAACAATAGAATCTTTTAGATGCTAGAATGGAAAAGAAGATCCACCAGCTAGAAATGCTAGGATTCGTGAGTCTTGATCCAACAGTCAACATTTAAAGTTATTCGTACACTATATAGTGGTTTATAATAAAGACTATCAATAGAATCTTTAAGATGCTAGAATCGAAAAGAAGATCCAACAACTGGAAATGTTGGGTTCCGCGAGTCTTGATCAAACGGTCAATATTCAAAGTTCTTTGTACACTATATAGTGGTAAGATTAGGTAGAAGTCAACGATTATTAGCTACTAGTAAGTTGCACGTGACACTCAGATAGTAGACGTATGCCATATTATCACTATATACAATTGTAATGGGTAAAGCACAAAAAATTATAAATTTGATCAATATCTATAAAGTATGGGTGTATATTTCGTCCTTATACTTTGTATCATCATGTAGAAGTCTTAGATTATTAGCTACCTAACACATGAAAATTTTGATCACATGCATAGTCTAGAGAAACAAGGGAGAAGCTTCTAGTATGACGGAGAAATGTTTTTTGAGGTTTTTGCATAGCATTCATTATGCCGAAGACTATCAATATAATCTTCTAGATGCTAGAATGGAAATGAATATCCAATGGCTAGAAATGCAGGGATTCGCGAGTCTTGATCCAACGGTCAACATTCAAAGTTATTCATACACTATAAAGTGGTAAGATAAGATAAGATACTAGTAAGTTGCACGTGCCCTGCACATGAGGCTCAGATAATAGACGTCTGGCATATCATCACTATATAAAATTATAATAGGTAAAGTGGAAAAATATGAATTTGATCCAACGGGTGTATATTTGGTTCTTCTACTTCGTATCATCATGTGTAAAAGTCAAAGATTATGAGCTACCTAACACTTGAAATTTTTGGTAACATGGTCTAGAGAAACGAGGGAGAAGATTCTAGTATGATGGAGAAGTGTGTTTTGAGAGGTTTATGCATAGTGCGTTCATTGTGTTCAAGACTATCAATAGAATCATCTAGATTCTAGAATGGAAAAGAAGATCCAATGGCTGGAAATGTTTGGATTCACAAGACTCGATCCAACGGTCAATATTCAAAGTTATTCGTACACTATATAGTGGTAAGATAAGATGTCTAAAAACATGGCTTGTGGCATTCAGATCCATTACTCTTCAGACTATCTTTACAGAAAGGAACAGTCTTGTCATCACTCGGAAAATTAAGAATGCTATTTCCTGATATTTGGAAACTCACAACGACGACATTGTTTTCTACAAGAAGATGCACCCGTCTACCTCCGAAAATACAATTAATTCAAGAGAAATCTATCGCATTTACTTGTAGCTCAAGTTTGATCTAATTTCGTTAAATTGTTAAGATGTAAAATGTTAACAAGCAGTTGAACTTGTTGTAAAAACTATCAGTGACAGTTTGTAAGATATTAAATCAACCCCCAATGGTTACCTCCAAAAAACGTAAAACTTCCAATGTAACCTACAATTTACTTGCAGTTCAAAACTGAACTAATTTCAATAAATCGACATAAAATCAATTTCAAGTGGGTAAATTTAGCTATAGGAATAAGTTTGAAAACTAATAAAACATGGGAATCATAAGTACAACATGAGGGTCCACTATATATGTATGAAATCTTGCCTTCTGGCATTCAGGTCCATATTCTTCGGACTTTGTTTACGGAAACAAACAATAATCTCATCATCACTTGGAAATTGAGAATGTTCTTTCCTGATAGTTGGAAACTCACACTGGCGATACTGATTACTACAAGAAGATGCATCCATCTACCTCCAAAGAGACATTTAATTAAAGAAAAATCTATCGTGCTTACACTGGTGGTACTTGAGCTAATTTTTCATTAAATTATCAAGATGCAAAATCTTAATTAGAAAGGAGTTAAAAACCTATTGTCAAAACTCTCGATTGTTTTTCTGATATATTAACTGAGCCCCCAATGGGTACACCTCCAAAAGTTTTTTGTAATTATTTAGAAGCAACCTACAATAATTTAGTTGTTGTAGTTCAAGTTTGACCAAATTTCGATAAATATAGGCATGAAGTCATTCAAGTGGGGCAAAGTTAATTAGCTATATAGGGAGCTTGAAAACTCATAAGACATGGGAATCGTAAGTAAAACACATTGGTCCACTATATATATCTAAAAGCTTCGCTTATCGCATTGAGATCCATATCCTTCAGACTTTCTTTACATAAAAGAACCATCTCGTCATCACTAGGAAACTGAGGATTTTCTTTCCTCATAGTTAGAAACTCACACCGACGACATTGTTTACTAGAAGAACATGCACCCATCTACCTATGAAAATACATTTTATTCAAGAGCAATCTATCGCGCTTACTTGTAGCTCAAGTTTGATCTAATTTCGTTAAATCAACAAGAAGTCACTAAAGTGTGAAAAGTTTGCTAGGAAGCTTGAAAAATCCTAGTACTAAAATCTTGGGCATTACGTATAAGAAACCAGTGGTCTAGTTTGTGTGATAATTGGGGTGGTTGCATTTTCTTTTAACTATGGTATGTCTCGTAGGAGAGAGGTGCTTGAGAGTTAACATGATCGATGGAAGTATAACTTACATCAAGGACCTCATAAAAAATGAAATTTGCATCCAAGTCCATCCATTTAACACAATGACCCTAAAACTGAATAATGAAGTGTGTGTGTTTTGTGGTTTGCGCATACTAACGTTCATCATGCTAAAGACTATCAATAGAATCTTTCTCGATTCTAAGGGAAAATAGAAGATCTAACGGTTAGCAGTGTTTAGATTTGCCAGTTTTGATCC
The DNA here is from genome assembly GCA_023614405.1 of Avena insularis. Taxonomy (NCBI): domain Eukaryota; kingdom Viridiplantae; phylum Streptophyta; class Magnoliopsida; order Poales; family Poaceae; genus Avena; species Avena insularis. The sequence continues at coordinate 253,082,481 of CM042696.1, forward strand.
AGCGGTCAATGTTCGAAGTTAATTCGTACACTATACAATGGTGGTATGGTATTGTAAGAGATAAGACAAGATAAATATAAGATAAGAAGTACCGCGAATGGCTGATATAATGGTTGGTCTCGTAGGAGAGAGGTGCTTGAGAGTTAATACGGTCAGTGGAAGTACAAGTTACATCAAGGACCTCGTAAAAAATGAAAATTGCATCCGAGTCCATGCATCCATTTAGCACAAGGACCCTGAAACTGAGCAATAAAGTGTGTGTTTTGAGCTTTGCGCATACTAGCATCCATTGTGCTAAATACTATTGGCAGAATCTTTCTAGATGCTAATAATGGAAAAGAAGATCCAACGGTTAGCAAAGTTTGGATTTGTCAGTCTTGATCCAACAGTCAATGTTCAAAGTTTGGATTTGCCAGTCTTGATCCAACGGTCAATGTTCAAAACAGGTTCAAAATTGCCTTCCCTCCCGATGTTTGGCCGATCTTTTGAATAACCTTCCCTTCTGATGTTTGGGAAGCAAGCGAAAATTTCGAAAACCGGAAAACTTTGAATTTTTGTGCCACCAAGGAACAAAGTGGTTTCCTTCCTATGTGCTCCTCGTCCCTACTGCGCACCAACGCGCGGCTGCCTAATAGGCCAGAGACATACAGCCGCTGTACGAAGGAACACGTGCGCAGTGCCACGTTGTGGACGAGGGGAGGGAGATCAGTCGGACTGGTGCGTGAGGGGAAAGGGGTGGAGAGATGGATCATAGGGAAGGAGAGAGAAAACACACGATTTGTTTTGCGTGCATAGGTCCTAAAATTTACTACTAGTAGAGTGGCCGCAGGAGTACCTCGTGTCAGAAACCCATCATAACTTTGCTCTGACATGGAACTGCCTTCAACTTCTCTTCGCTGTTATCCTCTTCCCCTGCCAACATTTTATTCTCTCAGCATGTACAGCGCATGGACAGAGGTGACCAAATCTCTAAGCAAGGAAATATACTACTCCTACATTGTGTAAAAAAGCACACCTTAATAAGGCTTAGCTAGTAAACGTATGACATATCATCACTATATAAAATTATAATTGGTAAGCACAAAAAATTATAAATTTGATCAACATCTATAAAGTATGGGTGTATATTTGGTCCTTGTACTTTGTCTCATCATGTGTAGAACTCAAAGATTATTAGCTACCTAACACTTGAAATTTTTGGTAACATGGTCTAGAGAAATGAGGGAGAAGATTCTAGTATGATGGAGAAGTGTGTCTTGAGAGGTTTATGCATAGTGCATATATTGTGTTCAAGACTATCAATAGAATCTTCTAGATGCTAGAATGGAAAAGAAGATCCAATGGCTAGAAATGCTGGGATTCGTGAGTCTTGATCCAACGATCAACATTCAAAGTTATTTGTACATTATATAGTGGTAAGATAAAATAATATAAGATAAGATAAGATCATGTAGAAGTGAACGATTATTAGCTATGAGGGAGAATATTCTAGTATGATGGAGAAGTGTGTTTTGAGGTTAGGTTTGTGCATAACATTCATTATGCTGAAGACTATCAATAGAATCTTCTAGATGCTAGAACGAAAAAGAAGATCCAATGGCTGGAAATGTTGGGATTCACGAGTCTTGATCCAACAGTCAATATTCAAAGTTATTCGTACACTATATAGTGGTAAGATAAGATAAGATATCTCTATCTCTACTACTATAGTGGAGCAGTTTTGAATTGGATCCATAGCACCAATCTTGACCGTTGGGTTGTTGGATCCAATGGTTCAGAGAAGCTGGATTCGTGTTTAATAGTACCTAGAGCAAACTCCACCATGCATGTTCTAGAACCATCATGTCACCACCCCCAAATTTCATAGCACAGTAGATTGTATTATCTCTACTTACTACTATAGTGGAGCAGTTTTGAATTGGATCCATAGCACTAATCATGATCGTTGGGTTGTTAGATCCAATGGTTCAGAGCAACTGGATTCATGTTGAATAGTACCCCCTCTGCCAAAATATAAGGCGCCTAAGGTTTAGTAAAAAGTCAACATTTTTTATGTTTGACCATGATTATACACAAAAATATAAAAATGTAGAATACTAAATTAATATCAATAGATTCACCATAAAGTATATTTTCTTAATATGTCCATTCAATATTGTAGATGTAGATTTTTTTCTAAATATTTGGTCAAAGTTAGTAAGGTTTGACTTTTGACCAACCCTTAGGCGCCTTATATTTTGGGACGGAGCACGGGAGTACAGACCTAGATGCTAGAATGGAAAAGAAGATCCAACAGTTAGCAATGTTTGGATTTGTCAGTCTTGGTCCAACTATTAATGTTCAAAGTTAATCTCTACACTATATGTAGTGGTATGGTATTGAAAGAGATAAGAGACAAAATAAAGATAAGATAGAAGTACTGCGAATGGCCGATCTAATGGTAGGTCTCGTAAGAGCGAGGTGCTTGAGAGTTAACACGTTCAGTGGAAGTACAAGTTACATTAAGGACCTGACAAAAAATGAAAATTGCATCCAACAAGTCCGTGCATTTAGCACAAGGACCCTTAAACCGAGTAATGAAGTACTATGTGCTTTGAGGTTTGCTCATACTAGTGTTCATTGTGTTAAAGACTATTAGTAGAATCTTTCTAGATGCTAAGAATGGAAAAGAAGATCCAACGGTTAGCAATGTTTGGATTTGCCAGTGTTGATCCAACAGTCAATGTTCAAATAAGTTAATCCCTACACTATTTAGTGGTGGTATGCATGGTATTGTAAGAGATAAGAGACAAGAAAACGTTAAGATAAGAAGTACTGCGAATGGCCGATCTAATGGTAGGTCTCATAGAAGCGAGGTGATTGAGAGTTAACATGGTGGGTGGAAGTACAAGTTACATCAAGAACCTCATAAAAAATGAAAATTTCATCCAAGTCCATGCATTTTAGCACAAGGACCCTCACTCTGAGCAATGAAGTACTATGTGTTTTTAGGTTCGCACATACTAGAGTTCATCGTGCTAAAGACTATCAATAGATTGAATCTTTCTCGATGCTAAGAATGGAAAAAAGATCCAACGGTTAGCAATGTTTGGATTTTGCTAGTCTTGATCCAACGGTTAATATGTTCAAAGTTAATCCTTACACTATGTAATGATATGGTATTGTAAGAGATATGAGACAAGATAAAAGATAAGATAAGAAGTATTGTGAATGGCCGATCTAATGGTAGGTCTCGTAAGAGCGAGGTGCTTGAGAGTTAATACGGTGGGTAGAATTACAATTTACATCAAGGACCTCATAAAAAATGAAAATTGCATCCAAGTCCATGCATTTATCACAAGGACCCTGAAACCGAGTAATGAAGTACTGTTGTGTTTTGAGGTTTGCGCATACTAGTGTTCATCATGCTAAAGACTATCAATAGAATCTTTATAGATGCTAAGAATGGAAAAGAAGATCCAACGGTTAGCAATGTTTGGATTTGGTAGTCTTGAGATCCAACGGTCAATGTTCAAAATAAGTTAACCCCTACACTATGTAGTGGTGGTATATATTGTATTGTAAGAGATAAGAAACAAGATAAAGATAAGAAGTACTGTGTATGGCTGATCTAATGGTAGGTCTCATAAGAGCGAGGTGCTCGAGTGGTTGGTGGAAGTACAAGTTACATCAATGACCTCATAAAAAAATGAAAATTCCATCCAAGTCCGTGCATTTGGCACAAGGACCCTGAAACCGAGTAATAATGAAGTACTGTGTTTTTTGAGGTTTGCGCATACTAGTGTTCATCGTGCTAAAGACTATCAGTAGAATCTTTCTAGATGCTAAGAATGGAAAAGAATATCCAACAGTTAGCAAAGCTTGGATTTGCTAGTCTTGATCCAATGGTTAATGTTCAAAGTTAATCAGTTAGCAATGTTTGACCTAATTTCATGAAACAGTGAGCAAAGTTTGACCTAATTTCATTAAATAGTTAGGATGCAAAATCTTAGCAAGAAAATGAACCTGTCGTCAAAACTTTTGGTGGTTTCTGATATATATTAATTGACCCTTCCCCCCGATGGGTACCTCCATGAGCTTTTTCGTAAAACTTTCAAAGAAACTAACAATTTACCTGTAGTAGTCCAAATTTTACCTAATTTCGATAAATCGACATAAAATCATTCAAGTGGGTGAAGTTAGCTAGGAAATTTGAGAACTGATAAAACATGGGAAATCGTAAGTGCATCATGTTTGTCCACTATAAATGTGTGAAACATGGCTTGTGGAATTCAGATCCATAGTCTTTGGACTTTCTTTACGGGAAAGAACAATCTAGTCATCACTTGAAAAATTAAGAATGTTCTTTCCTAAGATAGTTGGAAACTCACATTGGCGGCATTGTCTACTACAAGAAGATGCACCTATATCTACCTCCGAAAATACTTTTAAATCAAGAGGAATCTATTGCACTCAATTGTAGCTAAAGTTTGACCTAGTTTTGTTAAACTGGCAAGATGCAAAATCTTAGCAAGAAGTTGAATTTGTCGTAAAAAAATCTCGTTGGATCGGATAGTTTCTCATATATTAATTGTGACCCCCCGATGGGTACCTTCAAAAGCTTTTTCGTAAAACTTTCACAGTAACCTACAATTTACTTGTAGTAGTTCAAATTTCACCTAATTTTGATAAATCGACATAAGGTCATTCAAGTGGGCGAAGTTAAGTAGCGAGTTTGAGAATTCATAAAACACAGGAAATCATAAGTACAATATGTTGGTCCAATATATATATATATGTGTGAAAACTTGGCTTTTGGCATTAAGATCGATATTCTTCAAACTTCCTTTACTAGAGAGAATCATCTTGACATCACTCAGAAAATTGAGAATGGTCTTTCTTGATAATTGGAAACTCATACCGACAACATTGTTTACTACAAGAAGATGCACCCATCTACCTCCGAAAAGACATTTAATTCAAGAGCAATGTATCGCGATTACATGTAGCTCAATTCTGACTTCATTTTGTTAAATTGTCAAGATGCAAAATCTTAAAAAGAAGTTGAACCTATCATCAAAGCTCATCGTGGTTTCTGATATATTAATTCACCCCCTCCCTCAAAGGGTACCTCCAAAAGCTTTTTCATGAAACTTTCAAAGCAACCTACAATTTACTTGTAGTTCAAATTCGACCTAATATAATTTTGATAAATTGTGATAAAGTCATTCAAGTTGGCAGAGTTAGATAGGAAGTTTGAAAGCACATAAAACATGGGTATCGTTAGTACAACATGTCGGTCTAGTATATATATGTCTGAAAACCTGGATTGTGGCATTCAGATCCATATTCTTCGAACTTTCTTGACAAAAAATAACAACCTCACTTGTCATCTCTCAGAAAATTGAGAATTGAATGTTCTTTCCTGATAGTTCGAAACTCACACCGACGACATTGTTTACTGTATATTGATTTTTTTAATGAGTATACTATTTAATACTATATATAGTTGGTCAAACTTTGTAATGTTTGACTTTGACTAAACCTAATATGCTGAGTAATACTCCCTCCGTTTAGAAATATAAGACATTTTAGCTTTGTGAATCGAATGTATCTAGACATCTTTTAGTGTATTGGTTTGTAGAGGTTCAGAGTGAACCTATACACTAAAAGGCGTCTAGATACATTCATTTCACAAAGCTAAAATGTCTTATATTTCTGAACAGAGGGTGTATTAAATAAATGGAGTATAGGATAAGATTAGGAAAACAACATTTTTTTAGAACCCTCACAAGATTTTTCTTAGCATCACAGATCTGAATATTACATTGACATTGATGATTAACCAAACTGCAAACAGAGCAAACCCAAACACATACGGAGTAGTAGTAGTACAACTTAACGACTTCTAAGGGACTCCGTAGTCTTCTAAGGCGACTTGGCAGCATCCTCCACGAGCAACTTGGCCGCATCCTCCGTGGTACCATCACCAAGCAGGGACTCGTGGATGCTGGGAAGCACGCCGCTGTGCGCGATGGTAACATCAGCCAGCAGCTTGCTGAGCTCCTCGTCGCGCATGATGACGAGCATCACGTGCATCGGGATGATGCGGATCTTCTTGCTGTCCTTCGCGGCGAGCTCCAGCACCTTGGCGGTGAGGTACTCGAGAATGGCCGCGAGGTAGACGGGAGCCCCGAAGCCTATGCGCTGGGAGTACCGACCCTCCTTGAGGTAGCGCCCGATGCGGCCGATGGGGAAATGCAGCCGGCATTGATGCACCTTGACACCTGCTTCTTCCTGCGGCTGCCTGGTGTGAGACTACAACTTGGAGTGGCCAGAGCAGGATTCGGAAGCCGGCGACATGTCTTATTTTTCTCCACGGCCTTTGTTGTCGCCACCTGGGTCTTCTTCTTCCCACGGGGAGCTCTGGTCTTCAGAGCCATAGTTGCAAAGTCTAAGAGGAAGAAAGGTTAATTATGGAGGGCCGGTGAAGGTGTCTAGGTCCCTTGTATTGAAACTTTAACAGCGCCATCTTTACTGTTTTACAAGTATGAATTTTTAATAGGAGTACTACTAAAAGGTTGTGCGCATGTTTCCTTATTTTCTTTCACTTTTTTGAAACATGGTCAGATGTGTCAGCATGAAAAATCATACAAAGAAGTTGTATATTTCAAAACAATAGTCGGTTTTCAGTATGACTACGTGAGTACAATAATTAGTATTATATGAATTCCTGGCAAATTTACAAGCAATCTATCACGCACTTGTAGTTCAAAATTTACCTACTTTGGTTTTATTGACAAAATGTCATTTAATTATGCAAAATTAGCTAGAAGGCCTGAAAATTCATGAAACTTGTTAACCATGAAAAATACTCTATTTTGTGTGAAATTTAGTGTGTTGTGGCATTCATAGCCATACTCTTTGCCTTTTCTTTAAAAAATAATTATATGTGGCACTTCTAAAATAATTTAACAAAATTCTATACATAAAAGTTGAGAAGTCCAATTAACAACATTAGTATGCCATGCCAAGATGCACCCCGTCTACCCGAAATAGACATGACCTTTGTCATTATTTAACTTGAAATCCAAGTATGTTAACACATCGCTGGTCATATTGTGAAGAAGTGTTTTTAAACCTTGTCAAAATTCATGTTTATCATTTACGAAAGAGGACACCATACATAAGTGCTTAACATTTTTTATTGTTTTCTTTACTTTTATTTAATTTATTCGAATAAACGGGACGAGTGATGCAGATATGACCTTGACATTGGTAACTTGGCTTAAAATGTGAACAATGTTCATACATGGTTATGACCATATTGTGTAGCAAGTTTTTCGAAAGTTGTCCAAATCCATATTTGTAGTTTTCGTCTAAACAAGCACAAATATAAGAGGACACCATTTCAGTTTCAACTATGTATCATTACCACCCCCCATCCCGCAAAAACAAACTATGTATCATGACACACATTGAAATATGTATTTTCATATAGTACTAACATGCGGTGGAAATTATCTATATTTTTCTAGAATATAGTGAGTGCACTCTAAGCTAAATTATCTGGACATACTTAATTCCTAAAAACAAATCCTATCACTTGGAAATTGAAAAGAATTTTCCTAAAAGTTCGGAACTCTCATTGACAATATTATTTACCAAATCCAAGATGCTTCGTAGAACGAGATATAGTACACTGCCCGCCTCTTCTCTGGACGCCATTTAATTTTGCACTCAGGCATGCTTCTTTGGTGGGGGGCGTGAAGAGACATCCTCATCGTCGTCCTCGGCCTCCTCCCTATCATCGTCCTCGGCCTCCTCCCTGTCGTCATCTTCGGCCTCCTCCTCAAGGTCAACCTCAGACTCCTCCTCTTCCTCAGTCTCATCTTCCGTATTATCGTATTCGCTCGATGTTGGTGGTGGTGTCCCTTCAAAAAAGCACTGCCAGTGGCTATCTTCTTCATCAGAGGAGTCAGACAGTAGCGGTAGCTGTAACATCCTAAATTCAGCAACCCTGATTAGTTGTCCAGGATGCAAAAATCAGGGGGAACAAAAACTTTTTCTTGTTAAGTGTTGTCGTGTTTGCTTGCTGATTGTCTGTGCTCATGCTTCTGATTGTATAGCTTATGATATACTCCTTACCTCAACATCAGTTGTCAAAAAGCTATTGAACAAAACTATCCTGGCTCAATTTACATATTCTCAAATGTTCTGGCATTTCAAAACCTGAGCCAAGATGCTTATGTAACCAAAACTATTTTAATAGCTTCTATTGACGAAACTATGGAGATATATATATATATATAATCTCCTTATGTTCTCAAGACTGAACCTTCAACTACTCATACCTCTAGGATTCTCAAAACCTTGTATAAAACTTTTGAATTCCACTCTTGGTAGGAATACCAAGGACTCTTACCTTATTTAGACTCCAACCTTTCAAAATTTCCCATCCTTCCCTCAAGCTAAGCTTGATGGTAACCCTAGTAGTAGTTGATTTGCTTGTAAGATGAGTTGCCTTGATCTGCTGTTTGACTTGATTTCTTAGAAGTAGTATGAGCTACCCTAGGAGCTCATCCACTAGGATCAAAATACTTTAAAAATCACCAAACCCTAAGCAAGAATAAAATTTGGATCTAATCTCTAGATACTAGGTGATCATCTAAAACCGTTAACCAGATCAGCTCTGAAGTGATCTAGTTCTAGAAGCTTCCAAGTCAATGAAGACCAGTATCAAGCAAGGATCCTTCCTACTCAATCTACACTTAAACATCATCCACTTTATGATGCTTTGGTACCTTGCATCCCATCAAAATCATCACCACCCACATTCTAGTCAAAAACCCTAAATCTGCCAAATTCGGCTAAGTCTGGAATTTGTTTCAACATCACCTTTTTGGATGTACCCGTTTCTCAACTCTTGTGCATTTTTGGTAATGCACTTGAACCATATTGTTAACCATCCTAAGGACTACAAAGGGCCACTCTTTACCTTGGTTAGATCATCCTCCAACCCACTTGTTCTTGATGGTTTTGCAGGAAAGAAAATAATTTTTCCTGCAAATCTTATCAACATGCCTACTTTGACAGAAGCTCACACCATCATCCAACCTTCTATGGACCAAATCCTTGCATGGTTGTGTTCTACTCTTACAGGTCTATCAACATCTACTTCACTTGTTCCAAGTGGATGTTTGTGCTTCTTAAACCCACATGGTTTATAAGGCATCATGACTCATTTTGTATGGCAGCCTTATTTTCAACAAAGTTTGGCATCACTTCTAGACCACCTAAAATGTAACCAATCCAAACTCCTTCTGCCATGATCATCTATATGACTTGGCATCCATCCCTTGCATCAAGGTGAGCTCTGAGCTACAAGATCCAACAAGGTTTTGGTGGCATGAAAACAATCTTACCCAAGATCCTTAAAATCTCTAGTTTTCACCAAAATCAACTTGGATTCTCCATTCCCAAGGTTGCAAATGCTTGCTACACCTTGTATACATCATCTACCTTGATCATAAAGATTTATTAAATATTATCCATAATTATTATGGCTCCAAATCTAATTAATCTCTTTAATAGACAAAATCTCCAAAACTTCTTCCATAAAGGAAAGGTTGGTTTTTGCCAAAACAGTACCCCAAATTTTGGCTCAATTGAGGTCCACATATCATGCCCCATCTTCCCACTTCAAAAATATATATTTTTGAAGAGCTTTATTATTTCTTTTTGCCCATTTTCTTAAATGGCTGAATTGGAATAATAATTGTTTTAAATACTTTTATCTTCCAATAAATCATGGGAAAATTCCCCTAGGTGTGTATTCACACTTAGGACCATCTCACACCAAAAACCAACCTTTTCCATTGTAAAAATATCAAATGAGTTTCTAGAAACTACTTATGCACTTATTGAATAAATAGTTTTAAGTGGACTTTAAATCTTCTGCAAAATCCCAAATAAATCCTAGAGATGCTTCTTAACCTTACCCATCTACCAGCACCCTTATCTCATTAGTCCAAGATCAAAAACCAAGAAATAACTCTTGATCCTCCCTTATGGCTGATTTGAACATCTAACCTTGTAGTACCAAAAACCAAATCAAATCCCTCCAATCTTGCCAAGCAAGCCTGCACAGCACCCTTCACCTCTCCTGGTCGACCAGCACTATAGCAGCACTATTCACTTTGTCCTCTTATGCTTGGATGTGAGAGGGAGGGAGAGAAAGACAAGCAAATGTGGCCGATTAATTGCAGCAGCCACCCACTGTCCCTCTCTACTCCTACACGATCCAGAGCACCCCCACCTCTATCCACCGCCCAACCTAGTCAATGGCAAAGCCCTGGACCAGGTCCAAGCTCACCCATGAGCCTATCTCACCTTGGACCTCTCCCTTCGGATATAAGGCCAGGAGACCACCACCCCTGCTCCTGCCCTCTCATTTCACTCCTCTCCCGTCCACTTAGCTTCCCCGAGCATCCTCTCCCTATCCCCTATGCTGTATAGGCCAAGAGAAGAAAGGAGAGAAGCTTCGGCCTCCCCCATGGATTCGAGTAAGGACCCCTCCCCCTTTCCCTATTCCCCTCTGCATGTCACCCTATTGACCTCTCCTTGATCTCCTCTCTCTAACCCCACCTTTTTCTCCACTCAGGGAACCCCCAGATGCCGCCGCCTGAAAGAACATTTCATGTTTTCCTATGTTTTGCGTGTTAGATAACAATACTGGGGAGACTATTCATGTGCGCTAAGTGTGCAGGAAGCTTTGAGGGGGGCTGGATTATCCGCCCCACCAAGGGCCGGATAATCCGGCCTACCTCATTGCTCAAAGGGAGCCAAGGCGCGTCGCTTGGAACCCCATCAGATTTTCTCCTGGAAAATCCGAACTGTGGCGGTTTTTCTTCCCCAAGCCGGATAATCCGGCTGTCGCATGGGCCGGATAATCCGGCCCCTAGTTTTTGAGCAAAGGGAGCCAAGGCGCGTCGCTCGGTATCCGGTCGGATTTTCTCCCGGAAAATCCGAACTGGGCGGTTTTTCCTGCCTAGGCCGGATAATCTGGCCTTCACATAGGACCAGATAATCTGGCCCCCAGAAGTTGATCAAGGGCAAGCTCAGCGCGACGCTCAGATAGGGGGCGGTTTTTCTGCCGGATATTCCGAGTCTGGGCGGTGTTTTCCCCAGGCCGGATAATCCGGCCATCAATTGGGCCGGATAATCCGGGCCCCAAAGTGTCCAACGGCTGGTTTCTGAAGGGGGTATAAATACCCTTTCTTCCCCAACATTCAGAACTCTTGATTCATTCGAAATTGTCCAGACATTATACAAGAGCTCTCATTCTCGATCTCCAGCCACCCGAAGGTCTTGATCTTTGGGGGAATTGAAGGAGGAGAAGTTCATCATCATCATCATCACAAATCAAGCGCTTCAACTCCTCTCCATTCACTTGGAGATATCCTTGATCTAGTATTCTTGTCAATACCTAGATCTTGTTCATTGTATTTGATAACTTTGTTCTTGTGGCAGCTTGTTGTCATTTCAGGAGCCTCCAAGTTGTTGTGGAGTTGTTGCCCCGCTAGTTGTGTAAAGGCGCCGGTGCCCGCCTCGAAGGGTACCTATAGTGGAAAGGTGGATTAGGCCTTTGGTGGCGAGATCCATCGGAGAACAGGGTGAGGCCTATTGTGACGTGGTGGTCTTAGTACCGCCCACCCCTCCAACACAGACGTACCTCCCTTAACAAGGAAGGAACTGCGGTCAAACAAATCCTGTGTCTCCGCGTGCTTCACTTTGGTTTACCCGTTCCTCTTCCACTCGCTCTTTACTCGCTAGTAGATAGGTGTGCATATAGGTAAATTCCACCTAATAGTTCATCTAGAGAATTTACCTTTTATGCTAAGCTTAAAATTGAAAAAGTATTAAAAATTGGTGTAGCACCTATTCACCCCCCCTCTAGGTGCCCATACGATCCATTTCAACTGGTATCAGAGCCCCGACTCTTAATTTGGGCTTAACCTCCAAAGAGTAGTATGGGTACCAAGGATGATGGGAATGAGGCTATGGATAAGGTCACAATGGATGATCTCAAGTCATTGGAAACAACCTTGTTGAAATCCTTTGAGGCCAAGATGGAGGATATGAATCAAATGATTGCTCACCTCACATCATCCATAGCCCCATATCCATCCTCCTCTAAGGCTCCCACTCCATCATCTAAGGAAAAGGGTAACACTGGATCCAGGATGATGATGCGGAAGGTGAAAAACTTAATGGTTCCACCTCCAAGAAGGGAGGTGGTAAGGAGGAATATAGTGAGGTTCGCCACGTATATTCCCCCGACCCACCTATCCCTCATCCTCATATAAACAATAGGGGTGATCCACCCAACCTCACTGCATCCTCTTTCAATCAATGGCAATTCCTAATGAAATCTCATGTTTGCAGCTCCTCTATTGAATTGTGGAGGTTTATTCAAGAGGGTCTTCATATTGGAGATCAAACCAACCTAACTAGAAGAGAAGTTATGGATAGCCAGTTGAATGCCACCGCTCTCCACATGATACAGCCGGGTGTGGGTCCCAAGGACATGCCACACATTGAACATCTCAACACAGCTAAAGAAGCTTGGGATACTCTTACGGATCTCTTTGTTGGAAATGAAAGCACGAGAAGGAACAGGTATGATTCCCTTAGTAATGAAGCTGAGGGATTCTACATGTTGGATGGTTAAAACCATGAGGACATGTATAGAAGACTAAAGCATGGGGCCACTCACATTGATGATGCATGGATAAAAAGGAAATATGTGAGTGCCTTAATGCCTTTTGAGCCAATGGACTTGAAGAGCCTGCAAGGTAGACATAACTATCATCAAATGACATCCAATGAAGTCATGCAAGAAATGGTGTCATTCAAAATGGCAGCAAAGAATGCTGAAGATGCCCATGCTCGGGCCATTGGAATGCAAAAGGGTGTCAATGTGGCTCTCAAAGCCAATGTTGTTGAGCAAGAGGAAGATGAAAGAGCTTTTGAGGGGACCTCCATGGACTGCCCCGATGAAGTCAAACGTGCTCATGGTGAGTACATGGACCCTGCCAAAGCCATGTCGGAACTTGAGCGCAAGAACAGGTCAAATGGAAGAAGAGAAAGTGGCCCAAGATTGAGAACTTGCTACAACTGTGGAGATAGAATGCACTTTGTAGCCGAGTATCCGTATCAAAATAGAGAAGACAATGGTGGCAGGCTCATTCTTAAAGAGAAATCTAAAGCACCTAAGAAGAAGCCATTTATTAAGAAGAATGGCCCCTTCAAGAAGCAACCCAAGATCATCCTAGTTGCACAAGAAGAATACTCCTCTGCAAGTGAAGATGATAGTTCACGCGAGGTGGCTGCTATAGCCACCATATCGACTCCTGCATCTCTCTTCGACTCGCCAAATGAGAACGTCATCAACAACAATGCCACTTGCTTAATGGCAAGAGGGTCCGAGGTATCAACTTCTAGCTCTTCATTTCCTAAGACTAACATAATTTTGGATATGGATGATCATGATAGCCTTAAAATGAAAGAAGAAGTTATTGCTTTGGATACTTTATTCACTAACCTACAATGTGAGCACAAACTCCATTTTGATGCTCTTATGAGTCAACTTGCTCAAGCTGAAGATCTTCTTGAAGAAAAGGGCAGAATTAAAAGAGAAGATGCCTTGGAGATAGCCTCTTTGAAGAATGCCTTGGAAGAGGAAGAGGAATCTCGAGTGTCTTTGGAAGTGAGACTCGAATCCATTGAGGAGTCACAAGAAGAAGCTGTAGCTCAGCTCATCAAAGAACGTGACCATGCTCTTGCCAAGGTAAAGAAAGTAAAGAAAGAAAAGATTGACTTTGGGGCTGTTCATGCTAGACTTTTGGAGAAGTTTGATAATCTTGAAAGTGCTCACAAGGCATTGAAGATTGATCATTCTACTTTAAATGAGTCCCATGACCAGCTCCAAACTCAATTGAAACGGTATGATGTGCCAAGTATCTCAACTTCATCCTCTAGAAAGAAGACCTTGCGAGAAGTTCTCAACACAAAGGTAAAGGAGTTATTGATGAGATACTGAGCAGGCAAAGGACAAACAATAGTAAATAAGGTCTTGGTTACATACCCAAGACAAAGAGCAAGAAAAACAAGAAGAAGAAGAGCAAGATTGCTCAACCAAAGACTAGCAACATTACCAATGACAAGACTAATTATGATGGTTTTGCAGGGGTCAACAATCCTAACTTTGAACTATATTGCGATTATTATGGTGATGTTTATGCTAGTTATGTAGGGCCTTATGATTGTTACATTCCTTGGTCTATTTGGGTTCCCAAGACCATTGTCACTAACATGAGAGGACCCATTGAAAAATGGGTACCTAAAACCAAGAAGTAATTTTCTTGCAGGGTTATGCTTCTGGTGGTTCTAAATGGGTACTCTATAGCGGTTGCACGAGTCATATGACCGGAAGCAAGGAGATCATCACGGAGGTGCGGCCAAACCATGATCACATAACCGTCTCCTATGGTGACAAGTCAAAATCTGAGGTATTGGGTCTCGGCAAAGTTGTGGTGGCTCACGATATCTCTCTCGTGGACGTCATGCTTGTTGAGACCCCCGGGTACAACTCACTTTCAGTTCGCGCCCTTGGTAAGATGGGCTTTGCAGTTTTTATTGATGCTGATTTGGTGGTACTCTTGTGGAGCAAGTCTCTAAAAGTCGCTTTCGTGGGATAAGTCGAAAATGACCTGTACGTGGTGGACTTTTCGGGGAAAACCAATACAGGCCCGATGTGTCTCTTCGGAAAGGCTGACGCGGGTTGGCTATGGCATCGCTGACTAGCCCACGTCAATATGAGAACTTTGCAAAGCCTCCACAAGGGTGGCCACATTCTTGGACTAAAAGAAAATGTCTCCTTTGCCAAAGATCGTGTTTGCAGGGGGTGTGTTGAAGGGAAAATGCATGACTCACCTCATCGAAGGAAAACTATTATCTCTTCAAAAAGGATTTTGGAGCTCCTTCATGTGGACCTCTTCGGACCTCCATCTCATGCAAGCCTCGGTGGGAAGAAGTATTGTCTAGTGATTGTTGATGATTACTCAAGATACACTTGGGTTTATTTCGTCAAGTTGAAGAGTGAAACTCAACAAACTGTCATCGACTTCGCCAATGAGGTTCAACGTCAACACAATGTCCCCATTCTGGCTATAAGGAGTGATAACGGCTCTGAGTTCAAGAACTACACCTTAAATGAGTTCCTAAGTGAAGAGGGGATAAGACATCAATATTCCGCTACGTACATCCCTCAACAAAATGGTGTATCCGAGAGGAAGAATGGAACACTAATGGATATGGCAAGATCAATGTTCGCCGAATTTAAATCTCCATATAACTTCTGGGCTAAAGCAATCTCTACTGCTTGTCATTCATCCAACCGATTATACCTTCGCAAGATCTTGGACAAGACTCCGTATGAAATACTTACCGTTAACAAGCCAAACATCTCATACTTTCGGGTATTCGGGTCTAAGTGTTTCTTTCTTATAAAGGGAGTTCGTTTATCCAAGTTTGAATCTAAGGCTCTAGAAGATGTTGAAATACCCCAAGATGCCATAAGAAGAATGGGCGTGGGATTTTTCCGCCCCATTGAGGAACCCCTTGTAGCGGATCGAGAAGGACAATGCTCTACTCATGTAGAGCCCTCATCTACACATACTCAACATGTTCCAACCATGGGGGCAACTTCTACACCATCTCCATCAACTGCTGAAGGTCAAGATGTTCCAGAAAGCTCCAGGCCGGATTTTCCGGTTGACACCGGATTATCCGGCCACCCCGCTCCAGCTGACCATATTTCTCCTGGTGGTGAAGATATCAACGCAAGCTCCAGGCCGGATTTTCCGGCAAGCCCCGGATTATTCGGCCCCTCGCCAGTTCAAGCAAGCCCCAGGCTTCCTGATGAAGATGCTACAAATACTCCCAGGCCGGATTATCCGGCCTCTCCATCGGCCGGATTATCCGGCCCTGACTCACCGGTTCAGCAGCCTCCTGTTACGACTACTGATTCACCTCAAGGACATGCGTCACCACCACCTACTGCTGATATTCCAGTTCCTGATCAAGGTCAAGTAAATGCTTCCAATGAAGATTCAAGTGATGAATCTACTCCTCCAAGAGACAACAAACTTATTGAACTTCGTCGCAAGGCCCGGTCTGATCATAACCTTGAGTTGAGGGGTCACACCCTCGACAAGGTTGTTGGTGATCTTCGACGAAGGGTTTCTACAAGAAGAGAATTGACCAGTTTTGGTGAGCATCAAGCTCATATCTCTATGGTGGAACCTAAGAAGGTCTTTGAAGCACTTGAAGATCCAGACTGGGTTGTTGCTATGCATGAATAATTGAATAATTTCGAGCGCAACAAAGTATGGAAACTCGTGGAGAAACCCAAAGATTGCCACAATGTTATCGGCACCAAGTGGATATTCAAAAACAATCAAGACGAGAATGGCATTGTTGTGAGGAACAAGGCAAGACTTGTGTAACAAGGTTACTCCCAAGTTGAGGGCATTGACTTTGGCGAGACCTATGCTCCAGTGGCTCGCCTTGAGTCCATCTGTATCGTTCTTGCTTATGTTGCCCATAACAATTTTAAGTTGCAGCAAATGGACATCAAGAGTGCCTTCCTTAACGGTCCTCTACATGAGTTGGTATATGTAAAGCAACCCCCGGGTTTTGAGGATCCTAACTTTCTAAACCATGTCTAAAAACTCGATAAGGCACTCTATGACCTTAAACAAGCCCCACGTGCGTGGTATGAGCACCTTAAAGAGATTTTGTTAGATCGTGGCTTCGAAGTTGGGAAAATCGATCCCACTCTTTTTACTAAGAAGGTTAAGGGGGAGCTCTTCGTATGCCAACTATATGTAGATGATATCATCTTTGGTTCTACTAATAAAGCTTTTAATGATGAATTTTCTAAGCTTATGACTGACAGGTTTGAGGTGTCTATGATGGGGGAATTACGGTTCTTTCTTGGATTCGAGATCAAGCAACTTAGAGAAGGAACTTTTATTAATCAAGCAAAGTACATCCAAGACATGCTCAAAATATTCAAGATGACGGATCTAAATGGGGTCGCCACTCCGATGCAAACAAAATGTCATCTTGAACTTAACCCACATGGTAAAGATGTGGACCAAAAGGTATACCGGTCCATGATCGGTTCTCTTATTTACCTCTGCACATCTAGACCTGATATCATGTTGAGTGTGGGAGTGTGTGCAAGGTATCAAGCAGCTCCTAAAGAAAGCCACTTAGTAGCGGTCAAGAGGATCTTTCGATATTTGGTTCATTCCCCTAACTTTGGTCTCTAGTATCCCAAGGGCTCCAATTTCTCTTTATGTGGTTATACTGACTCAGATTCGGCTGGTGATAAGGATGATCGGAAATCCACTTCTAGAGCTTGTCAATTTTTGGGAAGATCTCTTGTATGTTGGTCCTCTAAAAAGCAAAATTGTATATCCCTCTCCACCGTCGAAGCTGAATATGTTGCTGCTGCCAGTGCTTGCACTCAATTATTGTGGATGAGGCAAACTTTAAAGGAATACGGTGTCAATTGTGACAAAGTGTCTCTTTTATGTGATAATGAAAGTGCAATCAAAATTGCGTATAATCCTGTTCAGCACACAAGGACGAAGCATACTGAGATTCAGAATCATTTTATTAGAGACCATGTTGCTCGCGGCGATATTGATGTATCTTTTGTGAGCACGAAGAACCAACTTGCAGATATTTTTACAAAGCCACTTGATGAAGCAAGATTCTGCTACTTGAGGAATGAGCTAAATCTCATTGATTCTAGGAGCTTGTCTTGATTACCCATGCACTCACTCGTACATCTCAATCCTTCTTTGGTGTAGGTGTGGGCATGGATATAGGGGAAGTGTGGTCCTAACTCATTGGGCTAACCCTCCCCCCATAATGCCAACATCAAGATAAATCATTTCTCTTAATATCATGTTGTGATATGTGAGCTTATTGATGAGTATTGGTCGTGAACCCAAGATATATCTTCATGGTGTCACACCATACACTCCAACAAGGTGGCTTCGGCCACCGCCCTCTCCTTTGAGGATTGGATCTTTTTGTCTGTTCTTTGCTATCTCATGTTCTTATGGGTATCACACTCAATCTTGGCTTTTATTTGATTTGAATCTTGCAATTTTGAGTGTCTAGTACCATCTCAGTTTGGCTCTCTTAATCCTAAGCCTTTCCCTACCCCTAAGCCATCTATTCTAGCACACAAGTCCCTTGTACACCTTGTGGGGGTTTTGTTTGGGGACACGCGGGCCTGGTTCTGTGTACAACAGAATTCCAGATTTGAGGCCGGATAATCCAGCCCAAGTGTAGGCCGGATAATCCGGCCCTGGCGGATTTCGTCTTAAAGGGCAGGGATCGGGGGAAGGGCTCATAACGAGCAGCACCTCTCCCCAACCCTCTCCTCCTCCTCAGCCGCTGCCTGCAGTCCCCCACCCTCCCCGGAGCCTCTCCGGCCACCGGATTTTCCGGGCCTCCCCGGATCTTCTTCTCCGCGCCTCCTGGTACCTTCTCCTCCGCGTTCTTCCTCAAATGAGTGAGGATAACTCCCTCTCTACCCATCTTTGGCTAGATGTGTTACTTGTTGGGTGGAACGTTGTCTAGAAGGATGTGTTTTCGCATAGAAATCGTAGTCTTGCAGTTTCTAGGCCCGATCTACTTTTTTGCATTCAATTTAGGAGAAATCGAAATTGACTGCCAGGGCCGGATTATCTGCCCCTGGCCAGGCCGGATAATCCGGCCTGACACATTTGATTCTGGTTCAGTTTCACTATGGAGTATGCATTGGGTAGATTTGTCCTATGAACTTTTTGACTACTTTTTCCATGCTCTCTCCTGGACTTGTGTGTATGCTTATCCCCTTGCTATCGCCCTTATTCTCCTCACATGTAGTTCTAGTGTTCCCAAGACCTACAAGCGTCGCCCCCGCGCCAAATACTTTCGGGACGACGGACATGGTAACTTAGTGGACGAAGTTGAGTTAAGGAGGAGAAAGAACGAAGAGAAGCGCATGGCTGAACAAGCTAAGAGGACTAGGAAGGGGGTGTCCAAGAGGACGGGTAAGGAGCCCAAGATCAACTACAGGACTTTGGATGCGGTCACCGTTTCCTCCATCCGTCAGCGTGACTTGTTTGTTGAGCTGCCTCGTGATGATGAGCTGGGGGATACTCGTTTTTGGTGTGCAGAGTAGAAGGGAATCTATGAAGATGTGTATGCCAGGATGAACATTAGGCCTATGCACTCACTGGTACTTGCTGATGCTTTTGGAGAAGGCTCATCTTGTGGATGCGATGTTTGTGGCTGAGAGGATGGGGCTGCACCATCTCATGTGTCTCAAGTGCTCCTTTGACTCTGAGGTGGTGAAGCAGTTCTTCTCCACTTTGGTAATTTGTGGGGATGAGCATCGCACTATGAAGTGGATGACTCATGACAAGCCTATGACTACTGATTTTCACTTGTTTGCTGAGGTTCTTGGATACTCTTTCCGTAGCAGGGATAGAGCTAGTGGCCACCGCATCATCACCCAGCTGAAGCCCAACAAAGATGCAGCTCTCTCTCCTTGCACTGTGGACAATGGCATTGTGGGCACTCTGGCTGGCCTTGCCCCCCATCTATGCTGCCTTAGTGGGTCTCTTCCGTGACTCCATTACTCTGAGTGGGGGCAACAATGACAGCATCCGTGGTCACCTTGTTCAGCTACTTCAATTTTCTCATGAGATTGCCTCTTGCGAGGACGAGTCGGTGCAGCACAGGCTGGATGTCATGGACTTCATTTACCATGAGTTGACTGATGCTATGTTCAACCGTCTATCCATTCCCTATGCACCCTACATTATGTTGCTCATCAGGCACCTGCTTCCTGCTGAGGAGTTCCACATTTTCTCGGTGCATAAGGCCAAGAAGATCTACAACAAGGTTCAGAAGACCTCTCACCCCTCCTCTGCTCCTGAGGGCCTCATGAGGGATGCTCGCAGGCCCCCTGTGCCTCCTGTTGCCCGTGAGATCAACCAGCTGAACTGGTTCCAGCGTAACATTCTGTGCATGGGAGTGGACACGCGCAAGGGTCAGTACGAGGTATACAAGGAGCGCCATGAGTTGGCTCACTCCCAGCAGCTCATTCTCCACCATGTGTCCGGTGCTTCGGGTGATCCTCTAGCTCCCACACCTCCCACTCCGTATGCTCGGTGGAACTCTTCCTCCTCTCCATTTTCCCTCAAGCCCCACAACCCCGTAGCCACTAGGCTGCTCGGAATCGAGCTCGAACCACTGAGGCCACCGACGAGCTCCGGCGAAGATTCCGGCGAGAACCGACAACCCCACGCCCCCCTCTCTGTCTTATAAGCTTCGCCATGCTCTGGCGCACCTACTGACGCTTTCCCGTGATTTTTCTGTGCCTAGGTCGTCGCCACGGTCACCACCGGCGTCACCCTCTGCCGCCGCCGTTCACCGGTGATTCCCGGCGAGACGCTGGTTCCCGCCGCCCTCTTTTGGCCACAACCAGCTCCTACACGACCAGGTGCACCTCACTGACCATTTGCCTTGTCTGATCGAGACGCAGGACGACGACACCGTCTCGGAGACACGAGCTCCGCCATCGGCAAGTACTCCGGCGAGGAATTCCCGGCGAATCTGAGCGCCCCTTCATCGACCGCGAGCATCCTCGAGACCACCTCGACCGCGGCGATCGCTGGTAATAGTCCACGGTCTCCCTGCCCCTCTAGAACCACCGGAGCACCACCCGTCCGACGCGTCGCCGCCGCGAACCGTTGCCAGCGCCGCCAGTCTGTGGTCGACACGCTGAGCACCGTCTGATCTTAATCCAGCGGCTTAGATAGATCACTTAGCGAAACGGTACAGGCGAATCTGGATCGCCCGTTGCCACTTCAAATCCAACGTCCCGCAGCAGTCGATCCACCCGAACCGGTACCGGCCAATAAGAACACGCCACGTCGCCAGACTATTTTGTTTAAATAGAAAAATAGACAGATTTGTATTAAACTTAGAAATTCAATAACTTTTGATCCACAAATCAGAAAAATACAAATTTGGTGTCTATGGATTCAGAAAAATGAGAGCTTCACTGCTGAGGCCTTATTTCACCCTTTAGCTTCTGTAAAATAGAAGTTTTAGGAAGAACCTTTTTAGGAGTATTTTACCCATAAAAATTGTTTTGTAAATTATTTTTGGGTGAACCTTTTTGCTATGGATTGCAAATTGAACCCTCTGTCCAGTGAGACCAAAATATAGATTTGGTTGGCTATGCCTAATAGCATGGGAATTATTTAGTGAGTCTAGCCTTTCCAAATGCTAGAAATTATTGCTAATTAGTACAATTGCACAAATGGTTGCATTTGTAATCTTGCAATTGTAAAATGTTCAGAAAACACTTAGTAGTGTTCAAAACCTTTGTTATAACAATTCGTGCAATAAAATTGCCATCTTGCATGCTTGCATATTTTGCATGATTTTTGTATTGCCATTAGTGTTGACTTTGTGCATGTTTTGTCTTGTTTGTTTTGTTTGATAGATTGTGTGGATTGTCAAGTGTGTTACTGCAAAGAGTGTACCAACACCACCAACTACTAAGGCAAGTGGCACTATCATCCATGTCCTACTATTTTTCATTACACTTAGTGGATTTTTGTAGTATGCATGATAGGACTACTATGATACTATGCTATGCTATATCCTATTAGGATATCCTTTATATATTCCTTAGTGGAAATACTGTAGTTGTAGTATGCTTAGCCCTGCTATAGATTCGGGGTGGAATATACCATATTGTGATTATATGAAGTGTTAGAAAAAAATATATGTTTTATATAATAAAACAAGGACTCAATGAATCACCTGGGTGGAGTGTGGATACTCAGTTGAGAATAAGGTGGCAACGAAAGGAACCATGTCTATGGCTATCTCTTTCGTGTGTGCACTAGGAGAACACCACCCAGGAACTTAGAGATTGAACATGTTTCTCGTACAGTGGCTTTCGTGTACAGCCACATGCCAAATGGGCTCTGACCTAGTCAATTACATAGTGGAAGACCCATGCATTGGTACCTCTTCAGGTTCACTGGAATTATGCATTGGAGGTTTATCCTTGCATTGGTGCCTGGTAGATGTGCTGGCATTATGTATTGGGAGGACTTCTATGGAAAGACTTTGTCACATTCTCGATCTGCCGGTACTCCATCTTGGTGAGTACTAATCCAGCAGCCACTAGTGGCGTCAAGACGAGATTGTGTCTTGTGGGTAAAGTGTACAACTTCTGCAGAAGATCAAATTCTAAGTACTTAGCCGTGTCCCCGGTTATGGACAACTCTGAGCAACTAAGGCCTGAAGCTATGGAAGATCTCGACATTCTAATTTCTCAAAGTAAAACTTGATGGTGACAACAAGAGAGTAGAAGCACTTGGAGTTTGCCAAGGAGTTCAGAAAGTTATTGAAAGATCAAAACTATTTTTTACAAACATAGGATAAAACCATATTGCTTTCTGCAAATGAGCCTAAAATCTACTTAGCCAAATGTGCATGTAGTGATAGTCCAACTTATATTCACAAACTTGTGACACTTGCCAATACATTCAAAGTATTGACCCTTTGTGGCTGCAACCTATCATGTTGCAGGTTATTCTATTTGATGAGTATGGATTGATGATAGAGGTTATGAGTCTGCACCCAACATGTTTGCCTGTGGCACATGAAGATGAACGACTCCATGCTTTACTTGTATTCTGCTGCTTTGTAATAAGATAGCCTATGGCTATAGGTTTGTAATAAAGTATTCATATTCTGGATCATGTGATGTAATATGACCTTTGTATCTTGATATTACATCTTAAACTATGGGTGCTAGCTATTTGATCCAGGGACTAGCACTGTAATCACAGGGATTCAAACCAAGCCAGGTTTGGGTCTTTACAATATCATCACTATATACAATTATAATTGGTAAAGCACAAAAAATTACTAATTTGATCAACATCTATAAAGTATGGGTGTATATTTGTTCCTTGTAATTTGTATCATCATGTGTAGAAGTCAAAGATTATTAGCTACCTAACACTTGAAATTTTTGGTAACATGGTCTAGAGAAACGAGGGGGAAGATTCTAGTATGATGGAGAAGTGTGTTCTGAGAGGTTTATGCATAGTGCATTCATTGTGTTCAAGACTATCAATAGAATCTTCTAGATGCTAGAATGGCAAAGAAGATCCAACGGCTAGAAATGCTGTGATTCGCGAGTCTTGATCCAACAGTCAACATTCAAAGTTATCCATACACTATATAGTGGTAAGATAAGATAAGATCATGTAGAAGTCAACGATTATTAGCTACGAGGGAGAAGATTCTAGTATGATGGAGAAGTGTGTTTTGAGGTTAGGTTTTTGCATAGCATTCATTATGTTGAAGACTATCAATAGAATCTTCTAGATGCTAGAATGGAAAAAAAGATCCAACGGCTAGAAATGCAGGGATTCGTGAGTCTTGATCCAATGGTCAACATTCAAAGTTATTCGTACACTATATAGTGGTTTGTAATGAAGACTATCAATAGAATCTTCAAGATGCTAGAAAGGAAAAGAAGATCCAACAACTGGAATGTTGGGATTCGTGAGTCTTGATCCAACAGTCAATATTCAAATTTGTTTATACACTATAAAGTGGCAACATCATGTAGAAGTCAACAATTATTAGCTACTAGTAAGTTGCACGTGATACCCAAATAGTAGATGTATGACATATCATTACTATATACAATTATAATTGGTAAAGCAGAAAAAATTATAAATTTGATCAACATCTATAAAGTATGGGTGTACATTTGGTCCTTGTACTTTGTATCATCATGTAGAAGTCAAAGATTATTAGCTACCTAACACATGAATTTTTTTTATAACATGGTCTAGAGAAAGAAGGGAGAAGATTCTAGTATGACAGAGAAGTGTGTTTTCAGGTTTGTGCATAGCATTCATTATGCCAAAGACTATCAATAGAATCTTCTAGATGCTAGAATGGAAAAAAGTGCCAACGGTTAGTAATGCAGGGATTCATGAGTCTTGATCCAACGGTCAACATTCAAAGTTATTCGTACACTATATAGTGGTAAGATAAGATAAGATACTAGTAAGTTGGACGTGCCCTGCACATTAGGCTCAGATAATAGACGTCTGGCATATCATCACTATATAAAATATAATAGGTAAAGTGGAAAAATATAAATTTGATCAACATCTATAAAGTATGGGTGTATATTTGGTTCTTCTACTTTGTATCATCATGTGTAGAAGTCAAAGATTATTAGCTACCTAACACTTGAAATTTTTGGTAACATGGTCTAGAGAAATGAGGGAGAAGATTCTAGTATGATGGAGAAGTGTGTTTTGAGAGGTTTATGCATAGTGCATTCATTGTGTTCAAGACTATCAATAGAATCTTCTAGATGCTAGAATATAAAAGAAGATCCAATGGCTGGAAATGATTGGATTCGCAAGTCTCGATCCAACGGTCAATATTCAAAGTTATTCGTACACTATATAGTGGTAAGTAAGATGTCTAAAAACATGGCTTGTGGCATTCAGATCCATTACTCTTCAGACTGTCTTTACAGAAAGGAACAGTCTCGTCATCACTCGGAAAATTAAGAATGATATTTCCTGATATTTGGAAACTAACATCGACGACATTGTTTGCTACAAGAAGATGCACCCGTCTACCTTCGAAAAGACAATTAATTCAACAGAAATATATCGCATTTACTTGTAGCTCGAGTTTGATATAATTTCGTTAAATTGTCAAGATGCAAAATCTTAGCAAGAAGTTGAACTTGTTGTAAAAACTATCGGTGGTGGTTTGTGATATATTAAAGCAGCCCCCAATGGTTACCTCAAAAAACGTAAAACTTTCAATGCAACCTACAATTTACTTGTAGTTAAAAATTGACCTAATTTCAATAAATCAACATAAAATCAATTTCAAGTGGGCAAAGTTAGCTATATGAATAAGTTTGAAAACTCATAAAACAAAGGAATCATAAGTACAACATGATGGTCCACTATATATGTCTGAAAGCTTGTCTTGTGGCATTCAGGTCTATATCCTTCGGACTTTGTTTATGAAAACGAACAATAATCTCATCATCACTCGGAAAATTGAGAATGTTCTTTCCTGATAGTTGGAAACTCACACCGGCTATATTGATTACTACAAGAAGATGCATCCATCTACCTCCAAAGAGACATTTAATTAATGAAAAATCTATCGCGCTTACTTGTAGCTCAAGTTTGAGCTAATTTTTCGTTAAATTGTCAAGATGCAAAATCTTAATTAGAGAGGAGTTAAAAACCTATTGTCAAAACTCTCGGTTGTTTTTCTGATATATTAACTGAGCCCCCAATGGGTACACCTCCAAAAGTGTTTTTTAATTCTTTAGAAGCAACCTACAATAATTTAGTTGTTGTAGTTCAAGTTTCACCAAATTTTGATAAATATAGGCATGAAGTCATTCAAGTGGGGCAAAGTTAATTAGCTATCTAGGGAGTTTCAAAACTCATAAAACATGGGAATCGTAAATAAAACACGTTGGTCCACTTAATATGTCTAAAAGCTTGGCTTATGGCATTGAGATCCATATTCTTCAGACTTTCTTTACATAAAAGAACCATCTCATCATCACTCGGAAAACTGAGGATTTTCTTTCCTCATAGTAAGAAACTCACACCGACGACATTGTTTACTAGAAGAAGATGCACCCATCTACCTACAAAAATACATTTAATTCAAGAGCAATCTATCGCACTTACTTGTAGCTCAAGTTTGATATAATTTTGTTAAATCGACAATAAGTCACTAAAGTGTGCAAAGTTTGCTAGGAAGCTTGAAAAATCCTAGTACTAAAATCTTCGGCATTACGTATAAGAAACCATTCGTCCAGTTTGTGTGATAATTGGGGTGGTTGCATTTTATTTTAACTATGGTAGGTCTCGTAGGAGAGTGGTGCTTGAGAGTTAACACGATCGATGGAAGTACAACTAACATCAAGGACCTCATAAAAAATGAAAATTGCATCCAAGTCCATCCATTTAACACAATGACCCTAAAACTGAATAATGAATTGTGTGTTTTGTGGTTTGCGCATACTAGCGTTCATCGTGCTAAAGACTATCAATTGAATCTTTCTCGATGCTAAGGGAAAATAGAATATCTAACGGTTAGCAATGTTTGGATTTGCCAGTCCTGATCCGGCGGTCAATGTTCGAAGTTAATTCGTACACTATACAATGGTGGTATGGTATTGTAAGAGATAAGGAAAGATAAAGATAAGATAAGAAGTACCGCGAATGGCTGATCTAATGGTTGGTCTCGTAGGAGCGAGGTGCTTGAGAGTTAAGACGGTCAGTGGAAGTACAAGTTACATCAAGGACCTCATAAAAATGAAAATTGCATCTAGGTCCATGCATGCATTTAGCACAAGGACCCTGAAACTGAGCAATGAAGTGTGTCTTTTGAGGTTTGCGCATACTAGCGTCCATTGTGCTAAAGACTATCGGTTGAATCTTTCTAGATGCTGATAATGGAAAAGAAGATCCAACGTTTAGCAAAGTTTGGATTTGCCAGTCTTCATCCAACGGTAAATGTTCAAAGTTTGGATTTGCCAGTCTTGATCCAACAGTCAATGTTCAAAACGGGTTCAAAATTGCCTTCCCTCCTGATGTTTGGCTGATCTTTTGAATAACCTGCCCTCCTGATGTTTGGGAAGCAAGTGAAAATTTCGAAAACCGGAAAACTTTGAATTTTCGTGCCACCAAGGACCAAAGTGGTTTCCTTCCTATGTACTCCTCGTCCCTACTGGACACCAACGCGCGGCTTCTGAACACGCTAGAGACATAGAGCCGCTATACCAAGGCACAGGTGCACAACGCCACGCTATGGACGAGGGAAGAGATATCAGTCGGACCGGTGCACGAGGGGAAAGGGGAGGAGAGATGGAGAATAGGGAAGGAGAGAGAAAACACACGATTTGTTTTGCGTGCATAGGTCCTAAAATTTACTACTACTAGAGTGGCCGCAGGAGTACCTCGTGTTAGAAACCCATCATAACTTTGCTCTGACATGGAACCGCCTTCAACTTCTCTTCGCTACTGCCCTCTTCCCCTGCCAACGTTTTATTCTCTCAGCATCTATAGCGCGTGGACAGAGGTGACCATATGTCTAAGCATAGAAATATACTACTCCCGCATTGTGTAAAAAAGCACACCTTAATAAGGCTCAGATAGTAAACGTATGACATATCATCACTATATAAAATTATAATTGGTAAAGCACACAAAATTATATATTTGATCAATATCTATAAAGTATGGGTGTATATTTGGTCCTTGTACTTTGTATCATCATGTGTAGAAGTCAAAGAGTATTAGCTACCTAACATTTGAAATTTTTGGTAACATGGTCTAGAGAAACGAGGGAGAAGATTCTAGTATGATGGAGAAGTGTGTTTTGAGAGGTTTATGCATAGTGCATTCATTGTGTTCAAGACTATCCATAGAATCTTCTAGATGCTAGAATGGAAAAGAAGATACAACAGCAAGAAATGCTGGGATTCACGAGTCTTGATCCAATGGTCAACATTCAAAGTTATCCGTACACTATATAGTGGAAAGATAATATAAGATCATGAAAAGTCAATTATTATTAGCTATGAGGGAGAAGATTCTAGTATGATGGAGAAGTGTGTTTTGAGGTTTGTGCATAGAATTCATTATGTTGAAGACTATCAATAGAATCTTCTAGATGCTAGAATGGAAAAGAAGATCCAACAGCCAGAAATGCAGGGATTTGCGAGTCTTGATCCAACGGTCAACATTCAAAGTTATTCATACACTATATAGTGGTTTGTAATGAAGACTATCAATAGAATCTTCAAGATGCTAGAATGGAAAAGAAGATCCAACGACTGGAAATCTTGGGATTCGCGAGTCTTGATCCAACGGTCAATATTCAAAGTTGTTTGTGCACTATATAGTGGCAAGATCATGTAGAACTCGACGATTATTAGCTACTAGTAAGTTGCATGTGAGACTCAGATAGTAGGCGTATGACATATCATCACAATATACAATTATAATTGGTAAACCACAAAAAATTATAAATTTGATCAACATCTATAAAGTATGGGTGTACATTTGGTCCTTGTACTTTGTATCATCATGTAGAAGTCAAAGATTATTAGCTACCAAACACATGAATTTTTGATAACATGGTCTAGAGAAACAAGGGAGAAGCTTCTAGTATGATGGAGAAGTGTGTTTTGAGGTTTGTGCGTAGCGTTCATTATGCCGAAGACTATCAATACAATCTTCTAGATGCTAGAATGGAAAAGAAGATCCAACGGCTAGAAATGCAGGGATTCGCGAGTCTTGATCCAACGGTCAACATTCAAAGTTATCCGTACACTATATAGCGGTAAGATAAGATAAGATAAGATACTAGTAAGCTGCACGTGCCCTGCACACGAGGCTCGGATAATAGACGTCTAGCATATCATCACTATATAAAATTGTAGTAGGTAAAGTGGGAAAATATAAATTTGATCAATATTTATAAACTATGGGCGTATATTTGGTTCTTCTACTTTGTATCATCATGTGTAGAAGTCAAAGATTATTAGCTACCTAACACTTGAAATTTTTGGTAACATGGTCTAGAGAAATGAGGGAGAAGATTCTAGTATGATGGAGAAGTGTGTTTGAGAGGTTTATGCATAATGCATTCATTGTGTTTAAGACTATCAATAGAATCTTCTAGATGCTAGAATGGAAAAGAAGAGCCAATGGCTGGAAATGTTCGGATTCGCGATTCTCGATCCAACGGTCAAGATTCAAAGTTATGCTTACACTATATAGTGGTAAGATAAGATGTCTAAAAACATGGCTTGGGGCATTCATATCCAATACTCTTCAGATTGTCTTTACAGAAAGGAACAATCTCGTCATCACTCAGAAAATTAAGAATGATATTTCCTGATATTTGGAAACTCACATCGACGACATTGTTTACTACAAGAATATGCATCCATCTACCTCCAAAAAGACAGTTAATTCAAGTGCAATCTATCGCCTTTACTTGTAGCTCAAGTTTGATCTAATTTCGTTAAATTTTCAAGATGCAAAATCGTAGCAAGAAGTTGAACTTGTTGTAAAAACTATCGGTGGTGGTTTGTGATATATTAAATCAGCCCCCAGTGGTTACATCTAAAAAACGTAAAACTTTCAATGCGACCTACAATTTACTTGTAGTTCAAAATTGAACTAATTTCAATAAATTGACATAAAATCAATTTCAAGTGGGAAAAGTTAGCTATAGGAATAAGTTTGAAAACTCATAAAATACGGGAATCATAAGTACAACATGAGGATCCACTATATATGTCTGAAAGCTTGGCTTGTGGCATTCAGGTCCATATTCTTTGGACTTTGTTTATGAAAATGAACAATAATCTCATCATCACTCAGAAAATTGAGAATGTCATTTCCTGATAGTTGGAAACTCACACCAGCAGCACTGATTACTACAAGAATATTCATCCATCTACCTCCAAAGAGACATTTAATTAAAGAAAAATCTATCGCGCTTACTTGTAGCTCAAGTTTGAGCTATTTTTTTGTTAAACTATCAAGATGCAGAATCTTAGTTAGAAATGAGTTAAAAACCTATTGTCAAAACTCTCGGTTATTTTTCTGATATATTAACTGATCCCCCAATGGGTACACATCCAAAAGCTTTTTGTAATTCTTTAGAAGCAACCTACAATAATTTAGTTTTTGTAGTTCAAGGTTGAACAAATTTAGATAAATATAGGCATGAAGTCATTCAAGTGGGGCAAAGTTAATTAGCTATATAGGGAGTTTGAAAACTCATAAAACATGGGAATCGTAAGTAAAACACGTTGGTCCAGTTAATATGTCTAAAAGCTTGGCTTATGGCATTGAGATCTATATTCTTCAGAATTTGTTTACATAAAAGAACCATCTCGTTATCACTTGGAAAACTGAGGATTTTCTTTCCTCATATTTAGAAACTCACACCGACGACATTCTTTACTAGAAGAAGATGCACCCATCTACCTACGAAAATACATTTAATTAAAGAGAAATCTATCGCGCTTACTTGTAGCTCAAGTTTGATATAATTTCGTTAAATCGACAAGAAGTCACTAAAGTGTGCAAAGTTTTCTAGGAAGCTTGAAAAATCCTAGTACTAAAAACTTGGGCATTACGTATAAGAATCCATTGGTCCAGTTTGTGTGATAATTGGTGTGGTTACATTTTCTTTTAACTATGGTAGGTCTCGTAGGAGAGAGGTCGTTGAGAGTTAACACGATCAATGGAAGTACAACTTACCACAAGGACCTCATAGAAAAATAAAAATTGTATCCAAGTCTATCAATTTAATACAATGACCCTAAAACTGAATAATGAAGTGTGTGTATGTTTTGTAGTTTGTGCATACTAGCGTTCATCGTGCTAAAGACTATCAATAGAATCTTTCTCGATGCTAAGGCGAAATAGAAGATCTAACAGTTAGCAATGTTTGGATTTGCTAGTCTTGATCCAGTGGTCAATGTTCGAATTTAATTCGTACACTATACAATGGTGGTATGGTATTGTAAGAGATAAGACAAGATAAAGATAAGATAAGAAGTACCGCGAAAGGCCGATCTAATGGTTGGTCTCGTAGGAGCGAGGTGCTTGAGAGTTAAGACGGTCAGTGGAAGTAGAAGTTACATCAAGGACCTCATAAAAAATGAAAACTACATCCAAGTCCATGCATGCATTTAGCACAAAGACCCTGAAACTGAGCAATGAAGTGTGTGTTTTTAGGTTTGCGCATACTAGCATCCATCGGTAGAATCTTTCTAGATGCTAATAATGGAAAATAAGATCCAACAGTTAGCAAAGTTTGGATTTGCCAGTCTTGATCCAACGGTCAATGTTCAAAGTTTGGATTTGCCAGTCTTGATCCAAAGGTGAATGTTCAAAACGGGTTCAAAATTTCCTTCCCTCCTGATGTTTGGCCGATCTTTTGAATAACCTTCCCTCCTGATGTTTGGGAAGCAAGTGAATATTTCAAAAACCGGAAAACTTCGAATTTTTGTGCCACCAAGGACCAAAGTGGTTTCCTTCCTATGTACTCCTCGTCCCTACTCCAAACCAACGCACGGCTGCCGAACATGCCAGAGATACAGATCCACCATACCAAGGCACACGTGCACTGCGCCACACTGTGGACGAGGGGAGAGAGATCAGCCGGACCGGTGCGCGAGGGGAAAGGGGGGAGAGATGGAGCATAGGAAAGGAGAGAGAAAACACACAATTTGTTTTCCGTGCATAAGTCCTAAAATTTACTACTAGTAGAGTGGCCGCAGGAGTACCTCGTGTCAGAAACCCATCATAACTTTGTTGTGACATGGAACCGCCTTCAACTTCTCTTCATTGCTGCCCTCTTCCCCTGCCAACGTTTTATTCTCTCAGCATGTAAAGTGCATGAACAGAGGTAACCATATGTCTAAGCAAAGAAATATACTACTCCCACATTGTGTAAAAAAGCACACCTTAATTAGGCTCAGATATTAAACGTATGACATATCATTGATACGTTGCTAACGTATCCATAATTTTTGATGTTCCATGCTTGGTTTTATCTACTTTCTTATGTTTTTTCCAACTTTGGAGTACTTTTCATACACTTTCTTGGACTAACCTATTAACAAGATGCCACAGTGTTAGTTGCATGTTTGCTGCTGTTTTTGGTTCCAGGAAGTCAAAAAATGAATATTCTCGGAATTGGACGGGACAAAAGCCAAAGTCAGTTTTTCACCGAGGAGGACACGGAGCCAGAATACAAGACGGAGAGGGGCCAAGGGGCCGCCACACCACCTGGACGCGTGGCCTAGCCTGGCCCGCGCCAGGGGGTGGTCTGGCCGCCCTAGGCACCCCCTTGGCCTCCCCTTCTGACGATAATATGGCTTCGATACAGAAACCCTAAGTACCCGATCAAAATTCCACGAAAGAGTCTATAGCCGCCGTCATCTCCATCCCTAGATCGGGAGGGATCTGAAGCTCTTCCTGGCACCCTGCTGGAGAGGTTAATTCATCCTGGGTGCCTTCTTCATCACCATGCAAGCCTCCGCTATAATGCGTTAGTAGTTCATCCTTGGACTACGGGTCCATGTAGTAGCTAGATGGCTGGTTCTTCTCCTTTGTGCTATCATTTTTAGATCTTTTGAGCTTTGTTCATGATCAAGATCATCTATTTGTAATCATACATGTTGTGTTTGCGGGGATCCGATGGATATTGAGATGCTATTTCAGATTGATTATTGATTCTATCATGTCTTTGTTATTTGTGATCTTGCATGCTTTCCGTTGTTAGTAGCTATCTTGCCAAGTAGATGCTAGCAACTCCAAGAGTTAGTATTTATGCTCGATAGTGGGTTCATGCCTCTAGTAATCTAGGGAAGTGACAGAAATCTCTAAGGTACTAGATGTGTTGTTGCTACTAGGGAGAAAACAACAATACTTTGTTCATAGAACAATCGTATTGTTTAATTTACACGCAATGCGTAATGCAATTATCTGTTGCTTGCAACTTAATACTGGAGGGGGTTCGGATGATAACCTAAAGGTGGATTATTAGTCATAGATGTAGTTGGATGGTGGTCTATGTATAATGTTGTAATGCCCAATCAAATATCAAAGGAGTCAAGATGATTAGTATATGCATGTATGCTTTCTCGATGTTTGTTAATTGCCCCACTGTATTTGTTCACCCAACACGTTATCTATCTTAAGGAGAACCACCACTAGTGAACTATGGACCCCGGTCCTTTCTTTTACCATCAATCTACAACTGTTTGCTGTTTTTTGTTTACTTTCTGCAAGATTTTACTTTCTTCCACTCGATACATTTAATCCTTTATGTTCATCAAAACCGGTGAGATTGACAACCTCATCGCAAGTTGGGGGCAAAGTTCTGTGGTTGTGTTGTGCAGGATTCCACGTTGCTGCTAGCACCGGTAGTGCGCCCTGCCAAAGCTCAGCTAGCAACACCTTGGAGGTGTTTCCTTGCTCCTACTAGTTCGATAACCTTGGTTTCATACCTAAGGGAAATTTACTGCTGTGCTCATCATACCTTCCTCTTGGGTCCCCAACGAGCTCGTTAGTACACGAGTCAGCAAGTATTTTTGTGGTGCCGCTGCCAGG
This sequence comes from Avena insularis, assembly GCA_023614405.1. NCBI lineage: Eukaryota > Viridiplantae > Streptophyta > Magnoliopsida > Poales > Poaceae > Avena > Avena insularis. The sequence continues at coordinate 253,115,849 of CM042696.1, forward strand.
GAGTCAAGGACATCTTCGCAAGGGGAGTCCCTCATAACCAATCTCTTTACTTTTTTGTTTTTGTTTGCTTAGTTTATTTTCTATTTTGTTTGCTTGTAATTTATCCAAAACAAAAAAAAATTAGTTTCACTAGTTTGCTTTCTTTATTAAAAACACAAAAAAAAATCCTATCTTAAGTTGCCATTATGTCTAGCATTGATCCAATCACTATGTCACCTGAGGAAATGATTTTCACTTTTAAACAAGGAATTGAAGAGAGTTTCAAAGAAGCTTGGTCTAGAATCTCTGATCTACATGAAAAAACTGAACCTAAAATGACTCAAAGCTTGTTCCTTAACAGTTTCTACCTTGGAATTTCTATTTGCTATAGATATGCTTTGGATGCTGTTGTGGGAGGAGATTTCCTTCAATGCAATGAGGATGATGCTGTTACTACCATAAAGAAGTTGATATTTACTTACAACATGCCTAGCAAATCTGATTCTTCCTTTATGAACATATTTTCTAGATTGAACACTCTTGAGACCCGCACTACTAGTTTAAAGGATTGCTATAACACGCTTAGAGAGCATCATGATTATGTTCCAGTAAATTCTGAACTATCAAAGTGGCTCCCCATAGTAAAGATTGTTATAAATAATGAAACTTTTCAAGCTTGTTGTGATATCATGTCTGAATTTTTTCTTATGCCCAAAGATGTCTATGTCGGGGGGATGACCCCCGGGTAGGCCAAGACGGGACCATCCGGCTGGCTCCAAGGAGCGCATGCCGTCTAGACCCAGATCAAGGAACAACAGCCGGGTGGAATTCCCACCCGGTCTGCACACAAGTTTCCCCGGCTAGCCTGTCTAGCCGGGTATCCAGAAGAACCGGCTGGGAGGACGCTCCTAGCCAGCCGCCTCGGATCCGCTGGACACTATATGATGGGGATGACGCTCCTTGCTTAGCGCACCCTTGACCGAACAGGCTGGCGGGTCTGGCCGGCGCTACTGGAAAACTGCGCCAAAGCTAGAGGCTGACGAGCAAAGCAAGGGATGACGAGGAAAGCCCCGGCTTACGCATAAAGAGTCGGCTGACGGATAAAGATCCAGATGACAAGTAAAGCAGGGGCGGTGAGCGCTAAAGCATGGTCCACCCCTGTACTGGAGGCTTTACTGGACCCGGGCCTACCGTTTGGCCCTGTCCAGCCAGCCCACTTTGTAAAGCCCAAATCCAAACAGTAAACCCTAGAACCCATGTTGTAAGCTGCCTTCTCGACTTGTATATAAAGGGGGTAGCGCTAGGGTTCTAGGTAAGCTCAAGCAGAAGGAAAATATACACCAGAAGAAGGACTTAGAGAATTCTTAGCAAGAAGTAGCTAAGGAAACTGCTCAAGGAGCACTTGTATTGGGCATTCACCCCCTTTGATAGTAGACCCATGCAGGAGTAGGAGTTTTACCTCTCCAAGAGGGCTCCGAACCTGGGTACATTGTTGTGTTTGCAGTATCTGTGCCAAACCCGTTGCGAGTAGCCACCGATAGCAACCTGATTGTCCCCTTCAAGCCATCCCCGATGGTACTGCCATGTTCCACCCCACAACTGTTGGCGCCCACCGTGGGGCACAGCGCTTCGGCTGGGATCATCTTTCGCACGGGAATTCCGCTTGTCGCGGGTGAGCGAGTAGCCTCTGGCCTCGTCCTCACTCTCGGCTCCTACGACTGTGTCCTCGATAATGCGTCCTGCTTTGTTGGGAGGACTTTCCCAAGCGGGGGCTCCATCATGCACTTCAGCGAGCACCGCGTCTACGTCGTCACCTTCCCTAGGCCTTCCCTACTGAGGTCATCACCATCTTCGGCGCACCCCCTGGCTTCTCCACCTCGCACGACGCCAGCGGCAGTGTCGAGGTCATGATGGCAGGCTCGGTGGAGAACCGCCGCCACCTCTGGAGCGCAACATGGACGGCCACACCACTAACTCATGCCTCCCGAACCCGGACCTTATCAACGTGTCCATCGAGCATATCCGCAACCCCATCACCCCCATCGAGGTGGATCCAGCTGCAACTGTGGTGGCCCTAGAGACCACCTGCCAGAACCTTCTGGAGGAGACCGGCAAGGTGGCAGCCGCCCAATGGCGGATGAATTCCACCATGAGGGAGTACAACATCGTGCACGGCTTCGCGTGCCTACCTGGCACCAGCTGCCTGGCTCAGTCGCAAGGCCGGAACCTCGGTTCGGAGATGGATCATGCCGCTGATCCGCGCACACCTGCCAAAAACATGAGAGCCGTGGAGGCGGCGGTTGTGGAACTTAGCCACCTGGAGGGCGAGGAACTACTCCGTCAGCAAGCGTGCGTCCAGCTCCTCGTGGTCACGGCAAACAAGCAGTAGGCCGAGGCAGAATGTAGAATGGCTGGCAACAATAGAACCCACTCGGCTCGCCAGATGGCAGACCTAGTTGCGGGTGGAAGCAAGGTCTCTTCCCCAAATGGAGCAAGATAGAGCAAACGCCCATGCGGTGGATCTACAGGCCGCAGGCACAACGCCCGTGACGCGGCAGCCGTCACCAGCAAAAATCGTGAGACGGATGATGAAGCCAAAAAAGGCCAACCACTCCCCAAGTCCCGCCTATCTGGCCGGCTGGGACCGCTCGAGCCGGATGAACAAGAAGATGCGCGCGCACGAATCGACATGTTGGTCTAGTCACGCGCGCTGCAGGAAGAAAGTCCAGCCGGACCAAGATGTTTTGGACCGCACATCTGGAATGAACCGTTTCCAAAGGGATTTTCGCTCCCAAGGGATACGCCAAAGTACAACAGATCGGTCAAGCCGGAGGACTGGCTAGTGGACTATACCACCGCCGTGGGCATCGCCAACGGCAACCGCCGAGTAGCTGTGCGCTACGCCCCTCTCATGCTCCTCGACTCAGCCAGAACATGGTTAAACAGTCTCCCTGACAATAGCATCAACGCTTGGATCGATTTCGAGCAGGCGTTCATTCGCAACTTCACCGGCACCTACAGGCGCCCAGGCCGGCCTAGCGATCTTGCTCTCTGTGTGCAGGGCCCGGAGGAAACTGATCGCTCCTACATCACCCGATGGACGAGCATGCACAACTCCTGTAAGGGGGTACGCGAACATCAGGTGGTTGATTTCTTCATCAACGGCTGCAGATATGGCACTATGCTCAAGCACAAGCTTCTCCAGGTGGAGCGCACAACCATGGCAAAGACCATGGCCATCGCGGACAAGTACGCCACGACCGACGCGACAATGAAAAGATCTGTCCGGGTGGACGACCAAGGGCAAATAATCGTCGATGTCGACATAGATCAGCGCCAGCCGGAGGGGAACGGACACAACCCCAGGTGGCACGACAACTGCCACGGCAAGAGGAAGGACGACCAGCCAGATAACCAATATGGCTCGGTGGTAGGTGCGGTCTGCGGCAGAGGATCGCTGCGGCCGAGATGACGAAGCCTGATGACTGGCCTCCAAGGACCAAGTACACCATTGAGTCAATGCTTGATGGGCCATGCAAGTTCCACAGCGGAGGCAACAAGCTGGCCACGCACACCACACGCTACTGCACATGGACAAAGAATATGGCGGAAATCGCGGGCACACAGGCTGGGCAGGCGCCACCTCCTCCAGCCGGCGGGCCGCCAGGCGATCGCAACAACCAACATCAAAGGGAGGATGATGATAACTACCCTCGTCAGGTGGGAAATTACCACATCTTCACCACGGAGCTGGATACCAAGCACAACAAAAGGCATCGCGACGCGGAGGTGAACGCCATCGTTCCTCCCATTCCTCAGTACCTCAACTGGTCGGAGCAAGAAGTTGCATGGAGCCGGAAGGACCAGCCGGCTGGGCTGCCTCACTTGGACACCTACGCGATGGTTCTGGATCCTATCATTGTCTCCGAGAAGCATTCCTGTAGATTCTCCCGCGTCCTCATAGACGGAGGGAGCAGCATCAACCTCCTCTACCATAGCTCGCTCGACCGGCTCGGTATCAGTGAGTCGCAGCTCGAGCCATCAAGCACCTCCTTCCACGAAGCCGTCCCCGGCCCTTCGCACTCTCCCATCAGAAAAATCCGGCTAAACGTCATCTTCGGCATGGAGGACAACTTCCTCTGCGAGCCCATCTGGTTCGAGGTGGTCAACCTCTGTAGTGCGTACCACGCGATCCTGGGGTGCCCAGCGCTCACCAAGTTCATGGCGGTGCCACACTACGCCTACCTCAAGATGAAGCTACCAGGGCCCAAAGGGGTCATCACCCCGCCGGCTTCTGGTGATCGTGGAATGCATGACTGGTCCAAAATAGTTGAAGCCATGATCATCGCGGAGGAAAAACGCATAATCACGTAGAATGTGGCGGCCATGCAGAAGGACATGCCGGCTGGCGAGCCCAAGCCGGCCGGAAAAGCACAATTTAAGCCATCCAAGGGCACGAGGAAGATCCTGCTGAACGAGGCCGAGCCGGACAAGTTCGTCCTAGTTGTAGATGGCCTTGACAGCAAATAGGAAAGCACGCTCATCGACTTCCTTCGTGAGAATCGGGATAACTTCGCATGGTCCCCTAAGGACATTCCAGGTGTTCCAAGGGAGCTTGCCAAGCACTCTTTACATGTCAGAACATATGCAAAACTGGTCAAACAGTCACTACGCTGCTTCGCGGAAGAAAAAAGAAGAACAATTGGGGAAGAGATCACCGGCTGCTCACAGACCGATTCATCATGGAAAATTTTCACCCGGAATGGCTGGCAAACCCAGTACTCGTGCTGGAGAAGAACAAGACTTGGCGCATGTGCGTTGCCTACACCAGTCTAAACAAAGCATGCCCCAAGGATCCATTCGCCCTGCCAAGGATAGACCAAGTGATCGATTCCACAGCCGGCTGTGAGCTGTTGTCATTTCTGGATGCATATTCCGGCTACCACCAGATCCGGTTGAACCCAGCTGATCAAATCATGGCGTCATTCATCACTCCTTATGGAGCCTACTGCTACACCACAATGTCATTTGGATTGAAGAACGATGGAGCAGCATACCAGCGCTGCATGCAGAAGTGTTTGTAGACTCAGATTGGCAGAAACGTACACGCCTACGTCGACAATGTGGTAGTCAAGACCAAGGAGCGCCAGACACTCCTTGAGGACCTGAAGGAAAATTCACTAACCTATGCCGGTTCCAGATGAAGCTGAACCCGGAGAAGTGCGTGTTCGGAGTCCCAACCGGCTAGGTACTTGGTTTTCTCATATTTGAGCGAGGAATCGAGGCGACCCCGGAGAAGATTGGTGCAATTAAGCGCATGCAGCAGCCCAAGAACCTGAGAGATGTTTAGAAGTTCACCGGCTTCCTGGCCTCCCTCAGCCGGTTTATCAGCCTGTTGAGTGAGAAAGCACTCCTACTGTACCAGATCATGAAGAAGACAGACAAATTCGTCTAGGCATCATAGGCATATGAAGCTTTCCGTGACCTCAAGCGCATGCTCACCTCGCCACCCATTCTAGCAGCACCAGTGGCAAAGGAACCCATGTTGATTTACATCGCAGCAACAAACAGTGTCGTCAGTGTGGTGTTGGTAGTGGAGAGGCCGGAAAAAGGAAAGGCGCAGCCGGTGCAATGACCGGTGTACTACCTGAGTGAGGTACTCTCGCTCTCAAAGCAGAACTACCCTCACTACCAGAAGCTGGTGTACGGCGTGTACATGGCTACCAAGAAATTGAAGCACTACTTCCAAGAACACTCCATCCGGGTGGTGGCGCTAGCGCCACTTGCAGAGATCATCGGCAACAGAGATGCCACAGGCCGGGTGGCAAATGGGCCATAGAGCTCGCTGCCCACAACATACAGTACGAGCCAAGAACGACGATCAAGTCTCAGGCCTTGGCGGATTTCCTCATCGATTGGGCAGAAACACAGTACCTCCCACCTTGCCCTGACTCCACGCATTGGAAGCTGCACTTCGACGGCTCCAAGATGTATGGAGGTCTCGGAGCCGGAGTGGTCATCACCTCCCCAAAGGGAGACCGGCCCATTTCCCCCTACCCCTGGACGCGGCGAGCTCGGCCAGCTCCACGTCCACGCCATGTGCAGCTATTCCAAGGACAAGCAAAAAGTCAAGATCACAACTACTAGCATGGCGAGTGCAAGCATAGCAAGGGCAGAAAACAATTTCTCACCGGGTGGGAACTCGCAGCCCTTGTCGGCCCGCATGGGGAACTGCTCTGCCTCCACGGGCGGAGCCTTCTCCGGCTTGAAGTCCGCAACAAAGGTGGGGAGGTCGATGTCGCCCATACCATCCTCCGCTAGATGCGCCATGAAAAGCTACTCAACAAGGGAAGATAAGAGGCACGAAATGGGAGTCCCTCAGGAAAATCCACCCGGAGAAGAGCAGGGAAAAGCATACCTTCGGCGGCAGCCGGCTACGGTGGTACGGCCGGAAGGAGAAATGCCACTCCTCCTCCAACTCCTCCTTCGAAATGGTGGCAAGCCATTCACGGAGGGCATCATACGGCACGTCCAGCCGGGATACCTAGGTGGGATCCAGATGGCCACAGAGATGGGACATCTTGTGTGACCGGTGCTACAGCGGGAGCACGTGGGTCGCTATCTAGGACAAAAAAATGTCCCGGGCGGTGAGCCGCTCCTTCTCCACGAGGACGGCCGGCCGGGCGCCCATTGATGACCCACAAGTATAGGGGTGTATCGCAGTATTTTCGAGGGAAGTGAAACCCAATTTATTGATACGACACAAGGGGAGCCAAAGAATATTTATCAGCCTTAACAGCCGAGTTGTCAATTCAGCTGCACCTGGAAACAATCTTGCTCACAGCAGTTTATCAGTAGCAACAGTTTTGTAGTAGGAATAATAAAGCAACAGCAGTAGTAAAGCAAAGACAGAAGTAACAAAAGCAGTAAACAGTGGGATTCGAGTGCGGTAGGCATAGGGATGGATGGACGGGCGTTGTATGGACAAGACAATTCACATAGCATTCCGAACATAGGGCAGTTGCAGATAAATAAGATAAAGCATCCAAGTACTAGACAATCCTATGCATGTGTTCCATAAATAGTCATACGTGCTCGCAATGAGAACTTGCACAACATCTTTTGTCCTGCCAGCCCGTTTGCAGCGAGGCCTCTAGGGAACTACTGGCAATTAAGGTGCTCCTTTTAATAGAGCACCGAAGCAAAGCATTAACACTCCATGAACACATGTGATCATCACATCAAAGCCATTCCCTTCCGGTTATCCCGATTTCTGTCACTTCGGGGCCATAGGTTCTGGACAACAACGTGTGTATACAGCTTGCAGATAAGACCAGAAACAATAATATCATAATGAATCAATAATACGTTCAGATCTGAAATCATGGCACTCGGGCCCTAGTGACAAGCATTAAGCACAACAAGTTGCAACAAAGTCATAAAGCAACAATAAAAGGTACTAGGCACCATGCCCTAACAATCTGATGCCATTACATGAACGATCTCATCCAATCCCTACCATCCCCATAGCCTACAGCAGGGGATTACTCACTCATAGATGGGGGAAACATGGATGGTCGATGGAGAAGCGATGGTGATGATGATGGCGGTGATCTCCTCCTATTCCCCATCCCGGCAGGGTGCCAGAACGGAGTTTCTGGTGCCGTTTCGTGGAATCTGGTGGTGACGGCGGAGCGGAACTCCTTCTGGAAAAACGTCGAACCCCCCGAAGTTTTTAGGTCAGAAGCCTCCTTATAGGCGAAGAGAGAGGCCGAGGGGGTGCCTGGGGGACCCACACCACTCCCTAGCGCGGCCTGGTCTGGCCCGCGCCACCAGGTGGTGTGGCCACCCCCTGGCTCTTCTCTGTCTCGTATTCTGGCTCCTGGAGTCTTCGGGTGAAATTGGATTTTTGGCATATTTTCCGGGATTCTTCCTGATAGTTGATTTTCTACACAAAAAGTAGACACCAAGGCAATTCTGCTGAAAACAACGTCAGTTCGCATTAGTTGCATCCAAATCACACAAGTATAGAGGAGAAACAATAGCAAAAGTGTTCGGGAAAGTAGATACGTTTTGGACGTATCACCCATCCGGTCGATGTCGCCCTGGGCGCCCAAGTGCTGGACGGTCCAGGCCTTCCTACTGGAGGGACGTTGGTGAAGGCAGGGACCTTGATGAAGTCCACCCCTGTCTCGTTGCACACGTAAAAATACGAGCGCTACTAGAGCTTGATGGTGTCGGGGAGCTCCAGGCGGGGTATGGGCGCTGACGGCCGTGGGTAGATGGCGCAGCAGCCTGTCTCTGTCAGCGGGCCGCCCTTTCCCCACCACCTGCACCTTGAACTGAAAGAACTTCAAGAAGTTTGCGGCGTCGGGGAAGACGCCAAGGAACGCCTCGTAGCAAGCCGCGGGATGCGACAGCATCGCCACGACGTTAGCTCCGAGGTGGTGAAGCTGCAGATCAAAGGTGACCAGCAGCTCCAGGACGAAGCGGCTCAGCGGCATCCCGAGGCCACGAGCGAAGTGGCCGAGGAAGACGATGGACTCGCCTGGCTGGGGGTGCAGCACCCGCTCACCCTCCGGCGTGAGGCGATGCTTCACAACTTTCCCCGACGGCAGGAACTTCCCCTGCCGGTACTTCTTCATGAGCTCCTCCGTGACATAAAAGCCACACCAGCCACCGGCGACCTCGGGCAGCATATTGCCTGGAAAGGTAGCCATGATGGAGGCGCGGGGTCCCGTAGTCGAAGAAGAGGAACGGCGCCGGCGAGCAGAAAATGGTGGCACGGAAGAGCAGAGAGAGGCCTGAGTGTGGGGAAGAACAAGGATGGCAGGCGCAGGGAGGCAAAGTGAGGAATCGCTGCTCCTCGTGCACGTATTTATCGGCGAAGGGTAACTGCGTCGGTTCCCCTGCCTCCACGCCACGCGGCCAGGCAACCACCCCACTAACCCGCGACGGTTTGGGGCAGATCATGTGTGCCAGCGCTGCGCGCACAGAGGATCCCGCATAAGTTACTGCGGGAGGCAAACCGCTCCCACGATCTCCAAGGAGACACAATGATGAAAGCGTGCGCACGGTTACCAAAAACTGTAGCAGCAGACCCAGAACTCAAACTGACGCGACACGCACCAGAAACGACAGGCATGGCTTACGCAAGCACCGACGACAGCAGACTAGCGATCCATATAACATCCCAATTTCAGCAACCCTGATTAGTGGTCCAGAATGCAAAAATCAGGGGGAACAAAAAAAATTCTTGATTAATGCTGAAGTGTTTGCTTGTTGTTTGGATATGCTTATGCATATGAATGTGTATTAGATGATATACTCCTTACCTTAACACCAGTTGTCAAAAAGCTATTTAACAAAACTATCCTGGCTCACTTTACATATTCTCAAATGTTCTGGCATTTCAAAACATGAGCCAAGATGCTTCTGTAACCAAAACTATTTTAGTAGCTTCTATTGACAAAACTATGGAGAGATATATAAGATAATCTCCTTATGTTTTCAAGATAGAACCTTCAACTACTCTTTCCTTTAGGATCTCCACAACCTTTTAGTAAGGTTTTGAATTCTATTCTTGCTAGAGATACCACGGACTCTCATCTTATTCAAAATCCAACCTCTTCCAAATGCCTCAAGCTTACCTCAATCTAGGCTTGATGGTAACCCTAGTAGTAGTTGATTTGTTTATAAGATGAGTTGCCTTGATCGGTTGTCTGATGAATTGCCTTGATCTGCTGTTTGACTTGTTTCCTTAGAAATAGTATGAGATACTCTAGGATCTCATCACTAGGATCAAGATGACTCCTAATTATCACACCCTAAGCAAAAACACAAATCTGGATCTGATCTCTAGCTACTAGGTGATCATCAAAAAACCCTAACCAGACCCTCTTCTAAAGTGATCCCTTCTAGAAGTTTCCAAGTCAATGAGGACCAATATCAAGCATGGATCCCTTATACTCAATCTACTATTCAACCACATCCACTTGATGATGTTTGGTACCTTGCAACCCATCAAAATCATCACCACCCACACTCTAGTCAAAAACCCTAAATCTGCCAAATTTGGCTTAGTCCGGAAAACTATTTCCAACATCACCTTTTTGAATGCCTCCCTTTCTCAACCCTTGTGAAATTATGCTAATGAACTTGAACCATATTGTTAACCATCCTAAGTGCTACCAAGGCCCACTCTTTCCCTTGGTTATATCATCCTCCAACCCACTTGTTCTTGATGGTTTACAAGCAAGAAAATAACTATTCCTGCAAATCTAGTCAACATGCCTACTTTGATAGAAGCTCACACCACCATCCCAACTTCTATGGACTAACTCTTTGTATGGTGGTGTGCTACTCAAATAGTTCTTGCAACATCTACTTCACTTGCTCCAAGTGGATCTTTGTGCTTCTTAAAACCACAAGGTTTTGAAGGCTAGTTGATAATCTGGTTTGGCAGGCTTATTTTATTCAAAGTTTGAAAGCCTGTCTTCATGAGCTAAAGCAGGATCAAGCTCAAACCTATACACCATGGTGATCTACATCACTTGTCCTATCCATCCATCTACCCCATGCCCCAAGGGGAGATCTGAAGTCCAAGATACAACCATGTCTTGATAGTATGAAATTAACATAACCCTAGATCCTTAATCTAAGGTATTTCACCAAAATCAACTTGTATTCTCCAATCCCAAGGTTGCAAATGCTTGCCACACCTTGTATACATCATCTACCTTGATCCTCAAAATTTATCAAATATTATCCATAATTATTATGGCCCCAAATCTATTTAATTCCTTTAATAGACAAAATCCCCAAAACTTCATCCACAATGGAAAGTTTGGTTTTTGCCAAAACACTTCCCCAACTTTTGGCTCAATTGAGGTCCATACATCATACCCTACCTTCCCACTTCAAAAATAAATATTTTTGAAGAGCTTTATTATTTATTTTTGCCCATTGTCTTAAAGGGCTGAATAGGAATAATAAATGTTTTAAATACTTTTAAGCCCCAATAAGCCTTGGGAAAATTCCACTATGTGTGTATTCACATTTGGGATCATCTCACATAAAAAACTCCACTTATCCAATGTAAAAATATCAAATGAGCTCCAATACTTCACTTCTGCAGTTTTTGAACAAATGGATTCAAGAGGACTTTTAAATCATGGAAAATCTCACATAATTCCTAGAGAGGCATATTAACCCTACCCACCCACCAGTACCATCTCCCCCACTCTGTCCTATGCAAAATTTTGAACTTCCTTCACAAGCACCCATTTACTCAATTTGGCAAATCTAGCTAGTATTAAGCTAAATCAAGATCAAACCACCACCAATCTTGCATGGCAATCCACCATAACACCCAGCACTCCTCTCTGGTTGTGATCACTGTAGAAATTACTGTAGCATGCTTGTCCTCTAGTGCTTGGACCCTAGTTCTTAACACCATGTGGGTGTCTTGGCTTGCAAAACCCCTTTACTCCTCTAGCAGCAGCTACCCCTCCCCCTCTGCTCTGCAACTCGACCAGAAAACCACCTCCCCGCCCACATCATTCTCTCCCCTGGTTTCCCTCCTCTCTCCCCTGCCCAATGGACCAAGTACATGATGGACTACTCCCTCTTGGTATAAATGGCCAGAGGCCACCCCAGCTCTCCTCTCTGGATCATTTGCCCCAAGCAACTCCCACTTCCGTTCCCCAGAGCACCCTCTCCCTCTCCCCTGCTCTGTACTGCTCGAGTGAGAGAGAGAAGAGAAGCTTCAGCCATCTCCAAAACTCGAGCTAAACTCTCTCTCCTTGCCTCCTCCCCTGCTGCATGTCCCTCTGTGGTGATCCTCTCCTCCTCTTTCTGACCCTACCCTTACTTTTGCTCAGGACCACCTCGACTAGCCTCGCCGACGATCTCCGACGACACTCCCTTTGGTCGCTGTCACGGGAGTAGGACCCCGTCCCCAACAGAGACCGTGCCGACCATCCCCGAACTCGCCTTCTTCCACCGCGTCGCCCTGGACCATCGCCGACCTCCCCCGAGCCCCAGGTGAGCTCCCCCGCGCCGCCCCGAGCCCATCTAGGGTTTTCTCGCGCCGCCGCGCCTCGGAGGAGGACGACAAGCTCCCCGCTGTTGATTCGCCCTCTAATCCGATGGCCTAGGCGCATCGGTACCTCTTCGTCCGCCCCGGGCCACTAACAGGTGGGCTCCCGCGGACAGGCGTTTAAACACCCTCCCGCGCGCCGGTGCTGCGAGTTGGGTCAGCCCATGCGCTGGGCCGCTAGGTCCGCTCAGGTTCGGCCCGTGCGCCTATTGACCCCCAGAATCCTATTAATCATTATTTTCTTGTTTATTCTTTTAGTTGTTTAGGTTAAATTCAAGATAAAAATGGAAATCCCTAACTCTGGCCAGATCTAAATTTATATATGTTCCTGGGTGTTTCCTCTAACATGCAGAACCAAAACCCTAGCCTAATATTAATTCCAATCTGTGTGGAAATTAAAATGCTAGCACCTATCCTTTTCACTAACTAAAATACTCACTGAGCTAACCAAATCCAATTGGAGTAAAACCAACTTCCTCTGGTAGGTATCCCAGGTACCTATCTCATGTCCTTTGTCCCATGCCAAGGTGAACAATAATTGGGCCCTGGTAAAAATAACAAAAACCATTAGTTTCTGACTTATGTAAATTCTCTAGGTCAAACCAACAGAGGTATTGGCCCATTTCCAACTCCCAGTAAAACTCCATATCAACATCTATCAAACCCCAGCAGCCCAAATTTCATTGAGCTCTGGTTCAATTTTAATGATTTAAATATTTCTGTCCATATTGCCATCACTAGATAAATCACCCTGGTAGCTCTGTAGATCCAAAAGGGTTGACTCCAATTTCTACAGAAAGGTATTCCAACTACCTACCATGTGTCCTTGGAATCAAATCAAAAGCTACTATAGATTTAATTTGGTGAAAAAGACAAAAAAACCACAGAACTGCCTTTGGGAATTTCTTGAGGTTATTCTGGTAATTATCTTGACTTGATTCCAACTCTCAGTCAACAAGTACATTAAGACCTACTTAACCATCCAAGGAAATAATCTTTGGAGCTCCAGAACTTTTCTGGTGATTTATCCCCTAAATCTAGAAGCTAATTCACTAGGAAAATCATAACTATTTAAACAAAAGTGATAAATAGTGAAACCACTTTTGTTGGTTTCATTTTATCAACATCTACCTGTAGGTATCATTTTTATACAATAGTATCATACAGATTATGTCCTTGGTCCAAAACCTCTCTTATGTAGTTTCTAGACTATAAATCCTAAGGGATTTTTCATCCCCTTCTCCAAGGCCATCTCAACCTCCTAAATCGAATCCTTGCTAAAACTACTGAACCTTAATTGAAGATTATTCAATTGCTTGTTTGCTGAATGGTATTGGTGATTGCATGCCTTGTATTGATTGTGCCCTTTTGTTTGTTTGCATATGTTCCCTATCGACGATAGTTGTGATTATATCGGAAAGCAGAAGAAGATGGTTTTTATTGGTTATTATGGTTTTCTAACAAGAAGTCTAGGGACAATTATGCCATATTGCTGATCACAGGCAAGCCACCTTCTTGCTCATAAGCCTTGTCCTACTGTTTTACTTACGCATGTTTTATCTACTGTTTATTAAAACTGCATTGTTTTACTATATGTTGGTGTATATATGGTAGTGGTTTGGCCCCTCCAAACTATTACACTTTTGTACTATTAAGTACAACCCCCTTGGTGACACCTACCTGTCCCTAGTAGAATAGATGGTGTATACCACCATAACCCTCTGGAGACCCTGTATTAGCCAAAGCAAAGCTAGAGTATGGGAAGACCCCAGAAAAAGTTTTACCAATTTTTTTATGATAAAACCTTGGTGAGGTGGGACCTCCCAAGAGATGTTGAAAAAGAAGAAGATTTTGTTTTACAAAATGCTGAAGGAAAACTAGAGGAAAAAGGTTTACGAAAATGCACCCGGTTCTTTGCAGTTTTGCTAGAACAATTAACTCTTGCAACCACATTACTCTGATATGGGACAGGGCTGGATTTGATGTTTGTCTATTCTGGTATAAGCTGCCTCGCAACTACTACAGGGGATGAAACTCCCTGGAGGGTGGGCCTTCTCTGGACAACGGTCCATGTGAGACATTGACCGGGAGAAGGAACAAAGGGTCTTCAGGCCTCCACGCGTTACTATGAGCCCCTATTAAAAGCGTGCACGTGGGACATGAAATATGCGCTCCGGTTGGTCCTCGATACCTGACATCCCGGTGTTTAGGGGAATAACATGCATAGGGTAGGCACTTATATTGGAGTGGGCATACGCAGAGTCTTGATCGGTTACTCGACCCACGATCGGTGACGATCAGGGTAGTGTACCCGGATGGTGTGGGTAAAGTGTACAACCTCTGCAGAGTGTAAATCTATTCGAATAGCCGTGTCCGCGGTCATAGACGGTTGGGAAGGTTGATGTAGAGCGGTGCTGGTTTTGTTTTCAAAAGGGATTTTTGGAAAGGCAAAGGCTTTGAAAATATTTTGAACATGGGATGGTCGAAAAGGAGAAAGGTTTTGACCATGGGATGGTCAGAAAGGAACGAAAGGAGTTTGGTCATGGGACGACCGGAAGAAAGGAACAAATGGGTGACCCAGTCCTGATGTTTTCCCAAAACTTTTCAAAAAGGTTTCCCAAATGTTTTACAAAAGTTTTCAACAAAGATATGTAGATGCTATATCTACAAGAGAAACTATTTGAGAAAAGAACCTCTCTTGGAGCCCTCCTACTACCGCAGCCATAATGCACATCCTCTTGTTATTATTGTTATCTTAAGGTGGTTTGCGAGTACATTCAAAGTATCACCGGCATTGTCCCTGGCTATTAACTTGGTCAGATATCAAGAAGAGGTGAAGTGGACGACTATGCGATCTAGGACGTTCTCCCAGTGAGTTGCCTGTAGGTTAAGGCATGTATTGGGCTCTATGCTTGATGAATTTCCGCTGATGATTATTGATGTAGCCATAAAGGCACTTATGTAAGTATTGTAAATTCGGTATGTATCGGATGTTGTAATGATACTTGTCAGTTATGTGCCACAACTAACTGATCATGGGATCGTGGTTGTATGCATAACAGGGATTCTCGAAGGATTAATCCGGGGGCCCCACAATCCATCTCCCGGCCGGGTGCGGTATCCAGCCAAGAAGATCACCCATCACACCCTATGGGTGGGCCCATCGGCTCCATACCGGTGAACCCCAGCCGGGAAAACAACACAGAATCTAAAGCCGGTACAGGACAAAGACTACAAGACAAATACTACAAGACAAACGAAAATGACAAAGCATGTGCGTCATCAATCATTTCAAATGAGCACGCAAGAACTTCTCCATGAAGGCCAAGTCCTAACGCGCTCGGGGACTAGTGTCGGGGCGATGATCCCCAGGTAGGCCAAGACGGGACCATCCGGCTGGCTCCAAGGAGCGCATGTCGTCTAGACCCAGATCAAAGAACCACAGCCGGGTCGAATTCCCACCCGGTCCGCACTCAAGCTTCCCCGGTTGGCCCATCTAGCCGGGTAGCAAGAAGAACCAGCTAGGAGGCTGCTCCTAACCTGCCGCCTCGAATCTGCTGGACACTGTACGGTGGGGATGACGCTCCTTGCTGAGCGCACCCTTAACCGGATAGGCTAACGGGCCTGGCCGGCGCTACTAGACAACTGCGCCAAAGCTGGAGGCTGACGAGCAAAGCAAGGGATGACGAGGAAAGCCCCGGCTTACGCATAAAGAGCCGGCTAACGGATAAAGAACCGGATGACAAGTAAAGCAGGGGTGCTGAGCACTAAAGCATGGTCCACCCCTATACTAGAGGCTTGACTAGACCGGGGCCTACCGTTTGGCCCTGTCTAGTTGGCCCACTTTGTAAAGCCCAAATCCAAACAATAAACCCTAGAACCCATCTTGTAATCTGCCTCCTCGAGTTGTATATAAAGGGGGTAGCTCTAGGGTTCTATGTAAGCTCAAGCAGAAGGAAAATAGACACCAAATGGACTTAGAGAATTCTTAGCAAGAAGTAGCTAAGGAAACAACTCAAGGAGCACTTGTATTGGGCATTCGCACCCTTTGATAGTAGATCCGTGCAGGAGTAGGAGTTTTACCTTGCCAAGAGGGCTCCGAACCTGGGTACATCGTTGTGTTTGCAGTATCTATGCCTAATCCGTTGCGAGTAGCCACCGATAGCAATCTGATTGTCCCCTTCAAGCCATCCCCGATGGCACTGCCGTGTTCCCCACCATGACAGTCTATGAATCTTTGAATCTTTGGGGTATTTCTGAAGGAGGAGAAGAAATATTTCTTGCTAATAATGCCACAATATTACCCATTTCAACAGCTGAAGGATTGTTTACAAAGATCCTAGGGAAAATGGTTTCTATTGATTATCTTGTTATTGAATGTGCAGGAAAAGGACAAATTACACTTGGAAGATCCCTATTGAAGCTCCTTGGAGCAATAATAGATATGGGGAAGGGGACCATGCACTTTTCTTCTCCACCAAACAATCATATGTTCCCCAAGGTTTAGAATAAAAGTAAGAAAGGTAAGGGAAAAGATTGGTTTTAATGCTTCTTCATTTGAGAACACTTGATTCTTTTTCTTGCTTCTTATGCCTAACTTAAAGGCGTTAAAGAAAAGTACTTATTGAGAGATAACCCAAAAGTTTTAGATGAGTCTTGGAAGTTATTACCTTTGTAATAACCGCTCCTTATCCAATTTATTTGCTTTTTGTGCCAAGAGTAACCTCTAATGAGAGAGAAGTAATGCCTGGGAAAGTTGCTGTCCCGAAACAGATTTTTGTTCTTCACCATAAAAATTCGTGTAAAATATCTGTATGTCTTTTTGAGGCGTCCATTTTTTTGCTTCTGCCCCACGTTGTTATCTAACTTTTGTTAGTTCAACACTTTTTGATTTGAGCAACATAAGGTCTTCAAACAAAATCGTCTTTACCTGCTGGTCTGTTTTGACAGATCTCTGCCATTATTTGCATTTGCTTCTTGTTGGTTCCTTTTTGAGTTCTTTTGGGGAATTGAGCTTTTTGAGGGAGGTTCTACAGTAGCTTGTGTTTTAATGGAAGTTTTATGGTGTTGACACTGAACTCAAAGACTTATTATCTTGAGTGCACTAATGTTGCTAATAAAGATTGTGTGATGTTTTGTATGAAGGAAAAATTTCAGGTGTATGGAAGGAATGAGTAATGAGATGAAGAATGGACTAAAGCTCAATCTTGGGGATGCCAAGCGTGTCACCCCAAGAAATATCCAAGAAGTACAAGCGTCAAAGCTTGGGGATTCACCATAAAGTATATTTAAGGATTAGTCAAAAGTCAACATTTTTTAAGTTTGACCATGATTATAAACAAAAATATAAAAATTTAGAATACAAAATAAATATCAATAGATTCACCATAAAGTATATTTTCTTAATATGCCCATTCAATATGTAGATGTAGATATTTTTTCTAAATATTTGGTCAAAGTTAGTAAGGTTTGACTTGTGACCAATCCGTAGGTGCCTTATATTTTGGGACGGAGCGAGGGAGTACAGACCTAGAGAAAACTCCACCATGTTCTAGAACCATCATGTCACCACCCCCAAAATGCATAAATTAAGTCTATTAATAATAACTATCTACACATATTGAGAATACAACCTACTATGCTTTGAAATTTTGGGGTTGGTGACATGATGGTTCTAGAAAATGGTGGAGTTTGATCTAGGTACTATTCAACACAAATCCATCTATTCTGAACCATTGGAACTAATAGCCCAACGGTCAAGATTGGTGCTATATATGGATCCAATTCAAAACTGCTCCATTATAGTTGTATATATAGATAAAAAGGACACGTTAATAAGGCCTACTATGTGGCATCCGCTATGGTTCACCTTATACATAGTGGAAACTATAAAGTATCTTTAAGCCTAAGGTGCACCTCAAGCTTGTGTGTTGACCATAGAGTATAGAAAAATCACTTCTCTCTCCTTATTTCATGTGATCATTTTCAAAAGGGGTTCAAAATTTTCAAGAGGCAAAATCTTAGTAGCTAGAATTCGAACAGTCTCAACTGATATATATATTAATTAACCGCTCGATGGGTACCCGCAAAATCTTTTTACATAAAACTTTCAAACCAAGCTACAATTTAGTTCTTGTAGTTCAAATTTGACCTTTTATTTCGATACATCGACATAAAATCATTCAACAAGTGGACAGGGTCAGCTAGGAACCTTGAAAACTCATAAAACATGGGAATCGTAAGTAAAACACGTTGGTCCACCTAGCTAATATGTCTAGAAGCTTGGATTATGGCATTGAGATCCATATTCTTCGGACTTTTTTACGGAAAAGAATCATCTCGTCATCGATCACTCAGAAAACTGAGAATTTTATTTCCTGATTGTTGGAAACGCACACCGACGACATTGTTTACTGCAAGAAGATGCACACATCTATCTCCGAAAAGACAATTAATTCAAGAGCAATCTATCACACTTACTTGTAGCTAAAGTTTGACTTAATTTCATTAAATTGACAAGAAGTCACCAAAGTGCGTGAAGTTAGCTAGGAATCCTAGTACTAAAAACTTGGGTATTACGTATAAGAAATCGTGGTCTAGTTTGTGTGATAATTGGGGCGGTTGCATTTTCTTTTAACCTTGGTAGGTCTCGTAGGAGCGAGGTGCTTGAGAGTTAACATGGCCGCTGGAAGTACGTACAAATTACATAAAGGACCTCATAAAGAATGAAAATTGCATCCAAGTCCATGCATGCATTTAGCACAAGGACCCTGAAACTGAGCAATGAAGTACTGTGTTTTGAGGTTTGCACATACTAGCGTTCATCATGCTAAAGACTATCAGTACAATCTTTCTAGATGCTAAGAATGGAAAAGAAGATCCAACGGTTATCAATGTTTGGATTTGCCAGTCTTGATCCAACTATTAATGTTCAAAGTTAATATCTACACTATATGTAGTGGTATGGTATTATAACAGATAAGAGACAAGATAAAGATAAGATAAGAAGTACTGTGAATGGCTAATCTAATGGTAGGTCTCGTAAGAGCGAGGTGCTTGAGAGTTAACACAGTCGATGGAAGTACAAGTTACATTAAGGACCTCATAAAAAATGAAAATTGCATCCAACAAGTCCGTGCATTTAGCACAAGGACCCTTAAACCGAGTAATGAAGTACTATGTGTTTAGAGGTTTGTGCATACTAGTGTTCATCGTGCTAAAGACTATCAGTAAAATCTTTCTAGATGCTAAGAATGGAAAAGAAGATCCAACAGTTAACAATATTTGGATTTGCTAGTCTTGATCCAATGGTCAATGTTCAAATAAGTTAATCCCTACAATATGTATTGGTGGTATGCATGGTATTGTAAGAGATAAGAGGAAAGATAAAGGTAAGATAAGAAGTACTACGAATGGCAGATCTAATGGTAGGTCTCATAGGAGCGATGTGCTTTGATAGTTAACATGGTGGGTAGAATTACAATTTACATCAAGGACCTCATAAAAAATGAAATTGCATCCAAGTCTGTGTAGTTAGCACAAGGACAACCCTGAAACTAAGCAATGAAGTTTGTGTTTTGAGATAGAGGTTTACGTGTACTAGCGGTCATCGTGGTAAAGACTATTAGTAGAATCTTTCTAGATGCTAAGAATGGAAAAGAAGATCCAATGGTTATCAATGTTTGGATTTGCCAGCCTTGATCCAACGGTCAGTATTCAAAGTTAATTCGTACACTATATTTAGTGCGTGGTATGGTACGGTATTGTAAGAGATAAGATAAGATAAAGATAAGATAATCAGAAGTACTACGAATGGCCGATCTAATGGTTGGTCTAGTAGGTGCGATGTGCTTGAGAGTGAACATGGTCGGTGGAAGTACAAGTTACATATCAAGGACATCATAAAAAAATGAAAATTGCATCCAAGTCCATGCATTTAGCGCAAGGACCCTAAAACTGAGCAATGAAGTTTGTGTTTTGAGGTTTGCGCATACTAGCGTTCTTCATTCTCATCAAGACTATTAATAGAATCTTTTTAGATGCTAGGAATGGAAAATAAGATCCAACAGTTAGCAAAATGTTTGGATTTGCGAGTCTTGATCCAACTTGTCATCAAAACTCTCGTTGGATGGTTTCTCATATATTAATTGTGACCCCTTAAGAGGTTAATTAAAGATTGCAACAAAGTCATCTTGTTCATGGATACACTTGAGGAGAGCAGGCCTATGTTTAGGACTGAACTTAATTTCAGAAGGATTGTTAAGTCCCATCTAGATGAGATTTTGATGGCTGAATGTAATTATTGGCGTAAAAGGTGTACTATTAGATGGATAAAGCAAGGTGAGGATAACACTAAATTTTTCCATGATATGGCTTCAGAAAGGTACCACAGGAACAACATCTCTATGCTTAGAGATGAGCAAGGCAATGAATTTTGGGATCATGATTCTATGGCTGGCTTGTTATGGAACAACTATAAACTTAAGATGGGTCACTTGGAAGGAATTGATATGAAATTTAATCTAGACAACCTGTTGGCAAGGGTAGAAGGACTGGATGAGTTGACTCGAACTTTTGAGAAAAAATAGATTGATGAGGTGGTGGCGGCAATGCCGGTGGATCGTGCCCCTGGACCTGATGGGTTTAATGGTCTGTTCATGAAAAAATGCTGGCCCATAGTGCAAAAGGAGTTTTATCAATTAGCTATTGATTTTCATAATGGTTCAGTTAGTTTGGAAAATATTAATGGTTCATATATTACTTTAGTTCCCAAAAAGAAGGTACGTGTTGAAGTTAATGATTTTCGTCCTATTTCTCTCACAAATGTTTGCCTGAAGTTTCTCACCAAATTAGTGGCCAACCGTTTGCAAGACAGAATTCTGGAATGTATTCACAAGAACCAATATGGGTTCTTAAGATCTAGGACCATTCATGACTGCATTACCTGGGCCTTTGAGTACTTGTTCCTATATCATATTTCCAAGAAACCAATTATTATTCTTAAACTGGACTTGTCTAAGGCCTTTGACACGGTGGAACATGAATCTATCCTTCTAATTATGAAGCACAAGGGCTTTAATGAGACCTGGATTGGATGGATGAAAGAGATAATTTCCATTGGTACTTCTGCTGTGCTCGGATCCCGGGAAAACAATTTCACTGTAAACGTGGTGTAGGACAAGGAGACCCTCTGTCTCCTTTATTGTATACTTTTGGCTCTGATTTGTTGCAGTCGGCAGTCAATGAGTTGGTTAGACTTGGGGGGTTGCACCACCCAATTAATACAAATTAGAGGGACTTTCCTATCATCCAATATGCAGATGATATGCTATTGATTATGCTAGCGTACAGGGAACAGTTAAGAGGTCTTAAGGGGGTGTTGAATCAATTCTCCATATCAACTGGTCTGAATATAAACTTTCATATATCGCAAATAATGCCTATTAATATTGCAAATGATATTACGTTGGTGTTATATGAAGATTTTGTGTGCCAGGTTGGTCAGATGCCGTTCAGTTATCTGGGTCTGCCTTTAGGCACTACTAGACCAACCACTACTGAGCTGATGTCGTGTTTGTCGGCTTGAGATGAAGCTTACACCCAGCTCGAGTTTTCTATCTCAGGGTGCTAGACTACAATTAATCAACTCTGCTTTATCCTCCATGCCAGTGCACTTTGTCTGTACTCTGCAACTACCCAAAGGTCTGACAGTTCAGCTTGACTGAAACTTAGACAATGCCTTTGGAGAGAGCAATTTGAGGAACCTAAGCAATTTGTGGCTGCTTGGGAGTTGGTTTGTCTGCCTAAAAATAAAGGTGGACTAGGTGTGGTGGATTTTCAAAAGAAGAATGCGGCTTTATTGATTAAATATTTGGATAAATTTTATAATCACAAGGATATACCTTGGGTACAACTGATCTGAAACGCTCATTACGTGAATAAAATATCACATGCTGAAAATTTATGTGGATCATTTTGGTGGCGTGATGTACTCAAGCAAGTTGACACTTTTCGTGCAGTGGCAATGGTGACACATGGAAAAGGTAATACCTTCCTATTTTGGTCTGATAACTGGTCACTTCAAGGTAGTATACAGCCCCTTAAAAATAGATTTCCAAGGTTGTTCTCCTATGCTCTTGACGATAAAGTTTCATCAGCTCATGTATATGCTATGACAGATATACTTGACTTTTTTTATCTACCACTATCAGATAGTGCATATCAGGAATTGGTGAGCCTGCAAAATATAATCAATGAAAATCCTCTATTAGATCAAAAGGATAGGTGGACATATAGTTGGGGGGATTCATACACGCCTGGCAATTTTTACAATCTGATACATGAACATATTAAAGTGCGCAAGGTATACTCCTGGATGTGGAAATCTTGTTGTATGATAAAAGTCAAAATGTTTGCTTGGTTATTACTAAGAGATAGAGTAAATACTAGGGATGTTCTACAAAGAAGACATTGGCATGTGACTGATGAAACCCACTGTGAGCTCTGCCCTTTGCACGCATACGGGGATAGAATAGACTTATTTTTCGAGTGTAATTTTAGTGTCAGGATATGGAATTACTTAAAAATATATTGGCAACCACATGAAGATCTTCACGTGATAATTGAGACGGCTAGAAAGGTATTTGGACATCCTTTTTTCATGGAGGTATTGATCTTGGCTTGCTGGAATATTTGGATAATACGAAATGGCAAGATCTTCAATAATGAAAGACCAATGTTTGCAAGGTGGAAATTCAAGTTTGTGAATGATATCACTTTGTTGCAGTACATGATCAAAAAGAAATATAGGCATTCTCTTCTAGCATGGGTAACTGCACTACCTTAGGTGATTGCTGGTTTCATTTTAGTTTTGGCTAGTTCACTGGCCCTATTGTATATATTTTATGCTCGCTCTTTTGTATTATATACTTTTCTTTTATAAATAAATTACTGTGGGGCTTTTGCCTCATAGTTCATGGTCAAAAATAAATTGTGACCCCCGATGGGTACCTCCAAAAGCTTTTTCGTAGAACTTTGACATTAACCTAAAATTTACTTATATTAGTTCAAATCTGACCTATTTTTGATAAATCGACATAAAGTCATTCAAGTGGGTGGAGTTAGGTAGACAGTTTTGAATTGGATCCATAGCAACAATCGTGACTGTTGGGCTGTTAGATCCAATGGTTTAGAGTAGTTGGATTCGTGTTGAACAGTATCTAGAGCAAACTCCACCATGTTCTAGATATATATTATTAATATACTTAATATATGTCTTTTTCTCTAACAAGACTATTGGTTCATAACAACTTAATGTTCGTTAAATCACATTTCATACAGTATATACGAGTGTGGCATGTGCCTTTATGTGTGTGTGTGTGCATGTGAAAACTTTGGCTTGTGGCATTTATTTAGATCAATATTCTTCAGACTTCCTTTACGGGAGAGAATGATCACGACATCAGTCAGAAAATTGAGAATGTCCTTTCCTGGTAGTTGGAAACTCACACCGATGACATTGTTTACTACAACAAATGCACCCATCTATCATGCTTACTTGTAGCTCAAGTCTAACTTAATTTCATAAAATTGATGCAAAATATTAGCAAGAAGTTGAACCGTACCTATATATCATCAAAATTCTTGGTGGTTTCCCATATATTAATTGACCCCTCCCCCCGATATATATGGGTACCTCCAAAGGAGATCTTTCGTTAAACTTTCAAAGCAACCTACAATTTACTTGTGGCAGTTCAATTTGTACCCAATAATTTCGACAAATAGGCATAAAATCAATCAAGTGGGCGAAGTTAGCTTAGAAGTTTGAGAACTCACAAAACATGGGAAATCGTAAGTACAACATGTTGGTCCATAATATATGTCTGAAAACTTGCTTCGTGTGTCATTCAGATCCAAATTCTTCAGACTTGCTTTACGGGAAAGAACAATCTCGTCATCACACTCAGAAAATTGAGAATATTCTTTCCTGAGATAGTAGGAAACTCATAGTGATGGAATTGTTTACTACAACAAGATGCCCCTATAGACCTCCGAAAAGACATTTAATTCATGAGCAATCAATATCGCGCTTACTTGTAGCTCAAGTTTGACCTAATTTCATTAAATTGTCAAGATGCAAAATCTATCTTAGCAAGAAGTTAAACCTATTGTCAAAACTCATGGTGTTTTGTGATATATCAATTAACCCCTCGATGGGTACCTCGAACAACTTTTTCGAAAAACTTTCCATGCAACCTACAATTTTCTTAGACACGAGGCTAGTAAATTTCTAAGCTACGTATAGTAAGGGCGTGTGCAGTGTCTAGAAGAAGCTACGAAAACTACTTTTGGTCCAGCGCTTAGAACTAAAGTGGGTCCACACAACCATGCTAAAAAGAAAAAGAGACTGTTATCCACTAAATAGTGGGCCCTCCCAATTGATTCCCTTAGACATAAGTCTAGCACAAGATTTAGCTTGAAGAATCTTTTTGTTAGCACCACCGACTCCACCATTAAGATATATGTTTAAGACTTAACACCATGCTTTCTTTGATGTCTGGGGCCAATGGGCTTAGTACCATGGGGCCCCATTGTTATTAGTGGTCTAGTTATATCCTATAGCAGCCAACGAATGTTAGCTCTAACTCCTCTATCTCTTCCTTCTTCATGAAGCCTCGATGCTCGGCTTTGAAGGATAGTTACGAGGGCAGTAGGTGCCTATGGTGACTTCGCCAAGCTCAAGCCCCCCCACCATACAGTCTGAAGACACAATCTTTTGGACGTTCTCGTAGGGGTAGGATGTGCATTCATGTGTTCATAGGGGTGAGTGTGTGTATGCATTTGTGAGTGTGTGCATTTTGTAGTGGATTTTCGCGAAAATGAGAGATATGGGCCTTCCGTTTGTATTAAAGTTTGCTCGGTTTTCCCAAAGTAATTGTAATGGTCACTTTGTCTAGGGTCTATGGGCTCATTACCTGGGGCCACGTTATTATAGGTTCAATTACATCCCATAGCAGCCAACGAATATGAGCTCCAACCCCCTAGCACTTCCTTCACCATGAAGCCTCGGTGCTCGACTTTGAAGGATGGTTATGAGGTAAGAGAGGCGATGTTCCCGTCAATATATAGCGAGGTGCCTATGGTGACTTCGTCAAGCTCAAGCCCCACGGGATCACTCTCAAGATCTAGTCTTTCTGAAGTGCTCATAGGTGTAGGGTGTGCGTACCTGCATTCATAGGGGTGAGTGTTTATACGCATTTGTGAGCGTCTTCGTTTTGTAATGGGTTTTTCCAAAAAAAAGAGGGGGCATTTGGTTTATTTATTTATTTATTGAGTTTTGATCTATTTTCCAAAAGTACTCCATGTAATGCAAGTCAAACTAGGTGAGTGATGTTTGGGGGCCCACGGGCTCCCTAGTGCGGGCCCCAGTTATCAGTGGTCGAGTTAAATCCAATATGGAGTAGTAGCCAGTGAATGTGAGGACCGACTCCCTTACCTCTTCCTTATCCACGAAGCCTCTATGCTAGGCTTTGAAAGCACGCTCTTTTTTCGAGAAATGTCGGTGGATTCTATCATGTCGGTCCGTCGAACAACGGGGATCTTGATGCGCAAGGCGGCCAGGTTAGTAAAATGACTCTAGTGGTGGTTTATGAAAAGAACACACATGGAATGACTCTAGTAGTGGTTTATGAAAAGGACACACATGCAATGACACTGGTGGATCCATGTGGTTTAGTAAAATAACACACATGCAATGACACTAGTGGTGGTTTAGGAAAAGAACACCCATGCAATGACATGCAATGACACTGGTGAATCCATATGGTTTATGGAAGTAACACGCATGCAATGACACTGGTGGTGGTTTATGAAAAGAACACACATGCAAATGACTCTGGTGGATCCATGTGGTTTATGGAAAGAACACACATGCAATGAATCTAGTGGTGGTTTATGAAAAGAACACACATGTAGTGACACTGGTGGATCCATGTGGATTATGAAAAGAACACACATGCGATGACTCTAGTGGTGGTTTATGAAAAGGACACAAATGCAATGACAATGGTGGATCCATGTGGTTTAGTAAAATAACACACATGGAATGACACTAGTGGTGGTTAAGGAAAAGAACACACATGCAATGACATGAAATGACACTGGTGGATCCATGTGGTTTAGGAAAGGAACACACATGCAATGACACTGGTGGTGGTTTATGAAAAGAACACACATGCAAATGACTCTGGTGGATCCATGTGGTTTATGGAAAGAACACAGATGCAATGAATCTAGTGGTGATTTATGAAAAGAACACACATGTAATGACCCTGGTGGATCCATGTGGATTATGAAAAGACCAAACATGCAATCACTCTAGTTATGGTTTATGAAAAGAACACACATGCAATGACTCTAGTTGTGGTTTATGAAAAGAACACACAAGCAATGAATCTGGTGGATCCAAGTGGTTTATGAAAATAACAAACATGAAGTGACTCTAGTTGTGGTTTATGAAAAGGACAAACATGCATTAACATTGGTGTATCCAAGTGGTTTATGAAAAGAACACACATGGAATGACTCTAGTGGTGGTTTAGTAAAATAACAAACATGCAATGACACTAGTGGTGGTTTAGGAAAAGAACACACATGCAAAGACATGCAATGACACTGGTGGATCCATGTGGTTTAGGAAAGGAACACACATGCAATGACACTTGTTGTGGTTTATGAAAAGGACACACATGCAAATGACTCTAGTGGATCCATGTGGTTTATGGAAAGAACACACATACAATGAATCTAGTGGTGGTTTATGAAAATAACACACATGCAATGACACTGGTGGATCCATGTGGTTTATGAAAAAAAACATGAAATGACTCTAGTTGTGGTTTATTAAAAGAACACACATGAAATGACTCTGGTGGATCCTAGTGGTTTATGAAAAGAAGACACATGCAATGACTCTATTGGTGGTTTAGTAAAATAACAAACTTGCAATGACACTAGTGGTGGTTTAGGAAAAGAACACACATGCAAAAACATGTAATGACACTAGTGGATCGATGTGGTTTAGGAAAGGAACACACATGCAATGACACTGGTGGTGGTTAATGAAAAGAACACACATGCAAATGACTCTGGTGGATCCATGTGGTTTATGCAAAGAACACACATGCAATGAATCTAGTGGTGTTTTATGAAAAGAACACACATTCAATGACACTGGTGGATCCATGTGGTTTATGAAAATACCAAACATGCAATGAATCTAGTTGTAGTTTATGAAAAGAACACATATGGAATGACTCTAGTGGTGGTTTAGGAAAAGAACACACATGTAATGACATGCAATGACACTGGTGGATCCATGTGGTTTAGGAAAGGAACACACATGCAATGACACTGGTGGTGGTTTATGAAAAGAACACACATGCAAAGACATGCAATGACACAGGTGGATCGATGTGGTTTATGAAAAGAATACACATGCAATTACACTGGTGGATCCAAGTGTTTATGAAAAGAACACACATGCAATGACTGCTGGATCCATGTGGTTTATGGAAAGAACACACATGCAATGAATCTAGTGGTGGTTTACAAAAAGAACACACATGCAATGACACTAGTGGATCCATGTGGTTTATGAAAAGAACGAACATGCAATGACTCTAGTTGTGGTTTATGAAAAGAACACACATGCAATGACACTGGTGGATCCATGTGGTTTAGTAAAATAACACACATACAATGACACTAGTGGTGGTTTAGGAAAATAACACACATGAAAATGACACTGGTGGATCCATTTGGTTTAGTAAAATAACACGCATGCAATGACTCTAGTTGTGGTTTAGTAAAATAACAAACATGCAATGACACCGGTGGTGGTTTTGGAAAATAACACACATGCAATGGACACCGGTGGATCCATGTGGTTTAGTACGAAACATGCATTTTCCATTTTCTAAAGGAACACACATGCCTACTCTTTCTATTGTCCTTTTGAATCCCTTATTTTGTCTTGCCCTTGGTTTTTTTATACTACTCGGTTTTGCCCTCTCTCTCGGTCACAACTCTCACAAAAGCCCAAACGTGTGCTCACGCTGGCTGCTACGCCCTGATTGGCTGACATAAATGTCACGTAGATCGTGCCCACCACCCGTTGATCCTGTGTGATCCAACGGGCAGGATAACCCCTCCCTCCACATTTTTGCAGGGTCTATGAGTGCCACCGACACTTTACCTCCATAAACAAGTCAAAAACCATCTCAAGTGTATATAAAATAAATGATCATATTTCAAAGAAGCTCTCGTCTTCGTCTTCCGGATTGTTGTCGTCTTTGTCAACGTCATGGGCCTTGCCATCGCCATCGTCAGTGTCCCCCTCCAATGACTCGACACTGCCCCCTTCTTTGTATAAGCACGATATCTCCTCATCGAAGTCCTCCTCCTCCTCTTCATAGTCCCATGGGTCCATGTCACTCTCCTCCGCTTTTGCCTCTAACTGATCTATGAACGCCTCCTCATTGGCCGAGTCAGACACGTCCAAATAGTTGTCTCCTCTGTTCTTCTTGGTCTTCCTCTTGTTCCTGTTCTTGTTTGTACCTACCGGTGCAACGTGCGCCCCCGTCCTGGCTGCTGCTTTGCGCTCGTCCGTCCCTGCAGTTACCCCACGCTCCTCCTACGCGTCCGGTACGAGCTTCAACGTCGCGGTGTCCTCGAGTGCCGATCACTACAAGAAAATTTTCCTTCCGCAACGAATTGGCCCGATGGTCGTCGTATAAGACGCGTCTTCCGCGACGAAATTCTCGGCTCGACCGTGGCCGATGGAAAACTTTTTTTTATGGTTTCACGGCCCTCTACTATGATGGATCTGCTAAAAACATGGAGGAAGTTCGGCCAGCGCGTGGCAGAAGCAAGATTTTCGTTTCCTCGCACGATGTTGACTTGCCGAAGTCTTTTGAGGCGTGTGGGTCCCGGACATCACTGTCTCTAGTAGACCATACTTTTTGGTCACGCCTCCCTGATTTGAACTCGATAACGTAGTTCAAGGCGTCTGCCGTTTAGTCAGCCTACTAGGTCCCACATGATAGCCTCTCATTAGAAGGATCGTGTGTATGATGGAATTTTTACCTTCGCTCGTGCTACCTTGTTCCGAAGATGATAGTGCTGCTCGATGCATCTACCGTCTAACCAACCTCCTGAGCCCCACATATCATCCTCTCATTAGAAGAAACGTGTGTATGATGGATTTTTTCCTTGGCTCGTGCTACCCTGTTCTGAACTTGATAGCGTTGTTCGATGCATCTACCGTTTAATCACGATGCTGGGCCCCACATGTCATCCTTTCATTAGAAGAAATGTGTGTATGATGGATTTTTTACCCTCTATCACACCTTCGTGTTCTGAACTTGATAGCGTTGCTCGCTGCATTAGCCATTTATTCAGGCTAGTGGGTCCATTATGTCATCCTCACATTAGAAGAATCGTGGGTATGATGGAATTTGTTTCTTCTCTAGCGCTACCCTGTTCCGAACTAGATAGTGTTGCTCGACGAATCTATCGTTTGCTCACGCTGCTGGGACACCCATTTCAGCCTCTCATTACAAGAAATGTGTGCATGCTGAACTTTTTTCTCGCTCGCGCTTCCCTATTTCGAACTGGAAACATTGCTCGATGCAGCATCTTTATAAGGTCGCGCTGCTGGGTCCCACATATCAGCCTCTCTGTAAATCAAACATTGACTGCTTGATGCAATATCTGTAAAAGGTCTCTGCTAGGTCCAACATGTCAGAGTCTCTGCAAATGCAAAGTGTGTATGATGGACTCCGTAGTTTTGACCTTGGCAACATTGCTGGGTCCCAGATGTCAGCCTTCTCTATGTAAGAAACATGTGTATGCTGGAAAAAATGTAAAAGAACGATAGAGATTATATTATATATTATATATTTATATTGGAAAAACTAGGAATCTAACTCAAGACTTCAACAAATGGGAACCACGTGTGCTTCCACTACGCTAGAACCATCTATGCCACTACTGGAAAAGATTACATTTAGAAATGTTGAAATCACTTAAAATCACTACTGGAAAAGGCATCGACCCTGACGACTTGCCATAAAAAAATGCTAAATGCTCTGTACAAATACAACATGGGTAGGAGAAGCTTGTCCTATACTTTATTAGAATGGCACGAAAATACTAAATTAAGATGATTTTGGGTGATAAAAAAATAACTTGGGTCCAATCTTGTGAACCAATGGGCTTCTTATCGTCGGATCCTTACCGAAACTTCTTCGGTGTGGTTCAAGCTTAAAAAACCAAGTAATAATGTGTTGAGGGTTGGCGGCCCACGGCCAACCTGAACCCAGAAGGATAAATTAGCGAGGTTTTGGGCCACAGTTGGGTAGAATGTAGTACTATTTTCTAATAACATCCTCACTGAAAATTCAATGTACTCAATATGTCGGGGGTCGGCAGTCCACCTGACCCGGCAGGCTAAATTTGCAAGGTTTTGGGCCAGTGTTGGGTCGAATGGGCAATCTTTTCGCTAGGTCCTTAGTGAAAATTCAATGTAGTTCGTACCCCATCCTCAAAAAAATGCAGTTGGTACCCTAAAAAATGTATACTCTGCTCACCATGAAAGGCTAATTAAGGGTTTTTCTTTTGAAACAAGAATGTGGGAAGTTTTTATCCAAAGTGGGGTTGAAATATTCGTTTTCATAGGCTGATTAGTCAAAATATATTGTACTAAAGGTCGATGGTCCACCTGACCTGGCTATACCTACGGCGAATCCAAAAGAATGAAGTTGGAAATGGAGAAAAGTGACCGATATTGCGCCTTATTATACATAGTGAACATGGCGAGGAACTTGGCGAGGAACATGGCGATAAAAGTACTAGAGGGACTTTGATTGATTGACATAAAATCGTGTCATATCAAGTCTTACAACGCGCAATCATCTTTTCAGCAAAGGATATATTTTGAGATGGTTTTCGTGACTTTGAATCGGCCTAAGTGCCCAATTAATTTGATGTACTCAAAACCTTGTAATCATGCCATACAAAATGTTGGCAATAGACACACGGTGGCCTTGACTTGCCCAGCCGCAGACAGCTCGGGTAAGCACCAGCATAAACTGATCACTTGAAGTTGTATGCTTCCATACAATGAAATTAGTACATGCCGCAATTAGCGCCAACATGTGGCATTGTCATCATGCAAAAAGGCTCAAAATTCGCACATTTATTAGTTAACAGTTTCAAACACAATAATACAACCAGTGTGTACACTAGCACAGACAGTACAATGTCAGCACATCAGAGCTTGACTTGTTCATGTCTCATCAGATGTTGAGTTATTCATTTCACGTACAGAAGAATGAGCAAGGATACATACTATATTGAACAAGTAATTTCACGGTAGCGCCAAAAGTATGCCATGTATTAGAGACAATATGGGGTCTGTGTAAACAATATTGTTTTTTGGAAGGGTGTGCATTAACTCTCTTTTTTAGAATATCGGTATAAACATTTGCGGCTATCATCCTAGGGCTTCTCGTCTTGCTTTGGCGTATCGAGCCAAGATCAATTACGACCCAGTTAAGGCCTGTTTCGTGGCCCTATAAGAAGAAGTGACCTACTTTTCCCTATTCTCTAAGAGGAAAGAAGGAATAGTCCTCTCAAAACACAAAGCTGCATGATGCGCTCGACTTTCAACGTAGAGCTCGTTGGGAACCCCAAGAGGAAGGTACGATGAGCACAGCAGTAAGTTTTCCCTCACTTATGAAACCAAGGTTTAATCGAACTAGTAGGAGCAAGGAAATACCCCAAAGGTGTTACTAGCTGAGCCTTGGCAGGCTGCACTACCGGTGCTAGTAGCAACGTGGAGACCTGCACAACACAACCACAGAACTTTGTACCCAACTTGCGATGAGGTTGTCAATCTCACCGTGTTTTGCGGAAAACAAAGGATTAAACGTATCGAATGGAAATAAGTAAAAGTTTGCAGAAAGTAAACACAAAGCAGTAAGGGATTGTAGATTGTATGTAAAAGAGAAGGACCGGGATCCATAGTTCACTAGAGGTGGCTCTCCTTAAGATAGATAACACGCTGGGTGAACAAATTACAGCGGGGAAATTGACAAACACCGAGAAAGCAATACATGCATATACTAATCATCTTGACTCCTTTGAGACTTGATTGGGCATTGCAACATAATACATCGACCGCCATCCAACTGCATCTATGACTAATAATCCACCTTCAGGTTATCATCTGACCCCCCTCTAGTATTAAGTTGCAAGCAACAGATTATTGCTTTACGAACTACGTGTAAAGTAAACAATACGATTGTTCTATGAACAAAGGATTGTTGTTTTCTCCCTAGTAGCAACAGCACATCTAGTACCATGGAGATTTCTGTCACTTCCCCATATTGCCAGAGGCATGAACCCACTATCGAGCATAAATACTAACTCTTGAGTTGCTAGCATCTACTTGGCCAAGATAGCTACTAACAACGGAAAGCATGCAATATGTCAAATAACAAAGACATGATAGAATCAATAATCAATCTGAAATAGCATCTCAATATCCATCGGATCCCCGCAAACACAACATGTATGGATTACAAATAGATGATCTTGATCATGAACGGAGCTCACAAGATCTAAACATGAAAGCACAAAGGAGGAGAAACCAGTCGTCTAGCTACTACATGGATCCGTAGTCCAAGGATGAACTACTCACACATCACACCGGAGGTTTGCATGGTGATGAAGAAGGCCTCCAGGGATAATTCCCCTCTCTAGTAGGGTGCCGGGAAGAGATTCAGATCCCTCCCGATCTAGGGATGGAGATGACTGCGACTATAGACTCTTTCGTGGATTTTTGATCGGGTACTTAGGGTTTTCGTCCCGAGGGCAATATATAGGCGGAAGGAGAGGCCGAGGGGGTGCTGGGAGCCACCACACCACCCCCTGGCGTGGGCCCAGCCTGGCCGCGTGGCCAGGTGGTGTGGCCGGCCCTTGACCCTTCTCCGTCTCGTATTCTGGCACTTGATCCTTTCCGGAAAAATAGGCACTTTGGCTTTTGTCCCCATCCAATTCCGAGAATATTCATTTTCTGACTTTCCTGGAACCAAAAACAACAGAAAACAGGCAGCTGGCACTGTGGCTCTTGTTAATAGGTTAGTCCTAGAAATCATATGAAAAGTACTCCAAAGTTGGAACAAAACACAAGAAAGTGGATAAAACCAAGCATGTAACATCAAAAATTATAGATACATTTGCAATGTATCAACATCCCCAAGCTTAACTCCTGCTCGTCCTCGAGTAGGTAAGTGATAAAAAGAAATAATTTTTGAGGTGACATGCACCATCAAAGACTTGCTCAAAGTATTTGCAAAACATTCGAAGATGGGATCATAGTACTTCAATCATAACATGAAAGACAATGTTCTAGCAATAAGCAAAGAAACTATGATGCAACATGAAAAGGCACAAACAAAAGATTCATGAATAACAATGCTTTGCAAGACGTTTGTTTGTTTCACATAAAGAAAACGTAGCATAATAGTATTCAGCTTGTCCCTCAATAGAGTAGCAAATATAAATGCATAGGACACCTTCAAATTTCATAAGAGTGACTAGATACAATAGCTTTTGTAATGGTGATTAGATAGAAGGTGGTTAGATAGAAGGTGGAGACTCAATATAATGGTGGAATAAAAGCCTTTTGTAAAAGGAAGTAGGGATTCAAGTCTCATAAAGAGATTCTAAGAATTATGGTACTTATAGCTTTCAGCTCTCATTGCCCCTATCATAAGCATCTTTAAGGTGATTAATGTTAAAGTGACACAACTAAGAGGATATGCTTGACAAGTTATAAACCGAAATCTCATGCCCCTTACTTACGAAGACCGATCCTCATGCTACTCAACTTCAGTCATGAGTAAGCTCTTGTCATTGTAAGTATATGTGTATCATTAAGAACCGCCAATGGGGTACCCCTTGCACATGATACGGGAGCTTTCCCATAATCAAAATGACAAGGCAAGCAGACAATGAGCATCTCAGCGATCTTTTTATTTGCTATTTGCATAGGTTTTTATTGAGGATGCTTCATAGAGTGCTCATTATGGCGATGCTGCAAGTTTCTACCATGATTAGGCATGGCTTAGTCTAGCGGCCCAGGCGTTTCTCTAACACACATACAAACTCCGTGATCTTACAAGTTCCACTTTTATTTCACACTGCCGGGATCCGTAAGCAAAAGAGCATGATATCAACGGGGTACAAAGTACAAGTGCAATGTTGAAAGCATTCTCCATGAAACATGGTTCTGCTAATTTCAACTTATAAAGTGCAAGCATATACGCAACAAAGAAGTACCCAATGGTTCAAGTTTATTAGAGGCAATAAAGTAAAGTGTGTCATCAAGTTCGTGAGAGCTTTAATCACTAGTTTTCTCATAACAAGTGGAAGGTAAACAAAAGCATCAATATACTTGGAATAGCATAAGCTAGTAGGTAGGTATGGTGGACTCTTTGGAATAACTTGGTTTAGGGAGTTGGATGCATGAGTGGAACTCATACTTGGTTGTGGAGGCTAGCAAAAGTCTGGGAGCGACAAACTAAGAGAGCAATAATGGCCATAATCATGCAGAGCAACAAAACAACATTGATCAAAGCATAACGTGATACTACAAGTTGAAAACTAAAGGATCATAAAGGCTATGGTGACTTGTGACAGTCATAACATGGTGTGAGCATGTGCCAAGTCAACCCAAATAAAGCATCAAAGGAGAATACCACTATACTATGCTTTAATATGCTAAAACAACGCATGATCCATCCAAGGCACATTAAGCAATCTCAATTGTTTATAACAAGTCATGATACAACAAAGAATACAAAGCATAAAGCCAAAGCAATATCAAGAACGGCATGACAAAGCATAGCCACAGTCAAAAACGAGCTCTTTTTTACCACATAAGCATGAGCTTTCGTACTCTTTTCCAAACCAAACCAAACTAATTGCAAACCAATGTATGAAAGAGGGGGCCCAACCAACTTATTCAGAAAACTAAGCAAACCAAGAAAACTAAAAACAAAACAAAAACGAAAAAGAAGACGCTCCAAGAAAAACACAACTGTGCATGAATCGATAAAAATGAAGCGTTTGGAAGAAACCTGGAATTTTTATTGATGAAGAAGGGGATGCCTTGGTCATACCCAAGCTTTGACGCTTGTAGTTCTTGGATATTTCTTGGGGTGACACGCGTGGAATCCCCAAGCTTGAGCTTTAGTCCATCTTTCATCTCATTACTCATTCCTTCCATACACCTAAATTTTTTCCTTCATACAAAATTCACACAATCTTTATTAGCAACATTACTGCACTTAAGATAAATAAGTCTTAAGGTTCAGTTCTAACACCAAATAAACTTCCATTAGAGCACTATATACTGTAGCACTTCCCTCAAAAATCTCAATTCCCCAAAGTAACTCAAGAAGGAACTAACAAGAAGCAAATGCAGAAAATGGCAGAAATCTGTCAAAACAGACCAGCAGGTAAAGACGAATTTTTTCGAAGCCCTTATGTTGCTCAAATCAAAAAGTGTTGAACTAATGGAAGTTAGATAACAACCTGGGGAAGAAGTACAAAAAAGTACAGCTCAATATGAAATACAGAGCTCTCTCAGGAATTTTTATGGTGAAGCACAAAAATCTGTTTCGGGACAGCCACTTTCCCAATCATTACTTCACTCTCATTGGAGGTTACTCTTGGCACAAAAAGCAAATAAAAAGGATAAGGAGAGCTTATTACAGAGGTAATAACTTCCAAGACTCAACTAAAACTCTTGGGTTATCTTCCAACAAATACTTTTCTTTAACGCCTTTAAGTTAGGCACAAGAAGCAAAGAAAGAATCAAGTGTTCTCCAATGAAGAAGCATTAAGACCAATACCAGAAATATTTTCAACAAGTCAAGGTATATCATCCAAGTAAGTTCTAGAGGATCCTTTATCAATGCTCTTGGGTTCACTATTCTCATCAAAAGGGTTTGCAGGAACAATCCAATCAAGATTCTTTTCTATGGCATCATGTATTGCTACTAGTTTAAAGGGTATTGGTATCTTAGGTTCCTCCCCATTAGGTTCGGTTTTGTTCATCTTTTCTCGTCTACCAATAACATCTACACATGAGACTAGCATATTGAAACGTTCAAAAACTTTTCTAGCTTCCTTGGCAACATCATAGAACTCCTTAAACAAAGTTTCTAGAATAAAATCCCTCTTTTCAGGATCCTCAATTTCGTTAAGCTTAAGAAACATCACTTGTATTAAGGGGTTGAGGTTAACAAACCTAGATTTTAACATGTGAATTAAAGAAGCTGCAGCAATCTCAATATTTGGAGCAAGTTCTACAAGGGATGTATCCTCAGTATCTTCATGTTTACTAACATGATTAAAGAATTCTTCAATATTATCTTTCCCAATTATAGAACCACTACCAATTGAAAGGTCTTTCAAGGTGAAAGTAGGGATCAACATGGTGAGCTAAGGAAGGGTGACAACTAAAGGAGACTTAGTTTTTTTGGGTTTTCAAATAAGAAAGCAAACAAGTAAAACTATTTTTTTTGTGTTTTTTGAAGAACAAAACAAGCAAACAAAGCAAAAAGAAACTAAGCAAAACAAAAACAACAAAGTAAAGCGATTGATTATGAGGGACTCCCCTTGTGAAGATGTCCTTGACTCCCCGGCAACGGCGCCAGAAAAATCTTGATGCGCTCGACTTTCAATGTAGAGCTCGTTGGGAACCCCAAGAGGAAGGTACGATGAGCACATCAGTAAGTTTTCCCTCAGTTATGAAACCAAGGTTTAATCGAACCAGTAGGAGCATGGAAACACCCCACAGGTGTTACTAGCTGAGCCTTGGCAGGGCGCACTACCGGTGCTAGTAGCAACGTGGAGACCTGCACACAACACAACCACAGAACTTTGTCCCCAACTTGCGATAAGGTTGTCAATCTCACCGTGTTTTGTGGAAAACAAAGGATTAAACGTATCAAATGAAAAGAAGTAAAAGTTTGCAGAAAGTAAACACAAAGCAGTAAAGGATTGTAGATTTATGTAAAAGACAAGGACCGGGATCCATAGTTCACTAGAGGTGGCTCTCCTTAAGATAGATAACACGCTGGGTGAACAAATTATAGCGGGGCAATTGACAAACACCGAAAAGCAATACATGCATATACTAATCATATTGACTGCTTTGAGACTTGATTGGGCATTAGAACATTATATATAGACCGCCATCCAACTGTATCTATGACTAATAATCCACCTTCAGGTTATCATCTGACCCCCCTCCAGTATTAAGTTGCAAGCAACAGATTATTGCTTTACGAACTGCGTGTAAAGTAAACAATACGATTGTTCTATGAACAAAGGATTGTTGTTTTCTCCCTAGTAGCAATAGCACATCTAGTACCTCAGAGATTTCTGTCACTTCCCTAGATTACCAGAGGCATGAACCCACTATCGAGCATAAATACTAACTCTTGGAGTTGCTAGCATCTACTTGGCCAAGATAGCTACTAACAACGGAAAGCATGCAAGATCTCAAATAACCAAGACATGAAAGAAGCAATAATCAATCTGATATAGCATCTCAATGTCCATCGGATCCCCGCAAACACAACACGTATGGATTACAAATAGATGATCTTGATCATGAACGGAGCTCACAAGATCTAAACATGAAAGCACAAAGGAGGAGAAACCAGCCATCTAGCTACTACATGGATCCGTAGTCCAAGGATGAACTACTCACGCATCACACCAGAGGCTTGCATGGTGATGAAGATGGCCTCCAGGGTGAATTCCCCTCTCCGGTAGGGTGCCAGGAAGAGCTTCACATCCCTCCCGATCTAGGGATGGAGATGACGGCGGCTACATACTCTTTCATGGATTTTTGATCGGGTACTTAGGGTTTTCGTCCCGAGGGTAATATATAGGCGGAAGAAGAGGCCGAGGGGGTGCCGGGAGCCACCACACCACCCCCTGGCGCGGGCCCAGCCTAGCCGCGCGGCCAGGTGGTGTGGCCGGCCCCTGACCTTCTCCGTCTCGTATTCTGGCACTTGATCCCTTTCGGAAAAATAGGCACTTTGCCTTTTGTCCCATCCAATTATGAGAATATTCATTTTCTAACTTTCCTGGAACCAAAAACAGCAGATAACAACAGCTGGCACTGTGGCTCTTGTTAATAGGTTAGTCCAAAAAATCAGATGAAAAGTACTCCAAAGTTGGAACAAAACACAAGAAAGTGGATAAAATCAAGCATGGAACATCAAAAATTATAGATACATTTGCAATGTATCACTGCACGAGGTCCGATGGTTCAAAAAACATGCACGAGTCGCGTATATACAAGCCAGTAATAGTACTAGAAACTATAGTACAGAAATCATGCTACAGAATAAGCACGGCTACATGGATTGTACCATGGAAGGCAATACTAAATACAAAAGCACGACCGGGCTCATATAAATGGATTCAAGCTGGCCAATAAAACTAGTGTACTAACAGTCAACTGTTGAACCATGATGCAAAAAAATATGACACAATGATACACTAGAAAGATCCACAGCTCAGTCTAGGGACGGCACAACGAGCATACCAAACCTAAACTAGGCCTAATCCAAATTGCCGCCTGTCGCACAGAGTTCCAACCATCTTTGGGAAGGCTGATAACTTCCACAGGCTCACCTTCAGTTGGCTGTAGGTTGCAGCGTTTAATCTGAGGGAATTGTATTTCGCGAAATCTCCTGTATGTTGTTTGCACATAGGTTTTCCTCATGAATGGGAACAATGTGCCATCAGTATCCTTGCATCCGCGTTTCTTCATCATCGTGTCAATGATTGGATAATTGAGACCGAGAAACAGAAAGTTGTCCCCAGGCTGTTAAAATGTCTCCAAACGATGACCCCTGGAGGTCCAGCAGAGCTAGGATCCTCTTCAAAAATCTAGACACGAGAGGCGGGATATAGGCGTAGGTTATTTCTATTTTTAGCATGAGGAATGATTTCACCATCTTCGCCATGGGTAACCCCCATGCCATACGTTGTAATTATGATCATCAAGCATTCACCATCAGCCAATCGAGCGAGGAACCACATGCCTGGACGATCATTCAGAATAGGTGCTAGGATTACAAATGGAAGCTCCTTGTTTCCTGCAACATCCGAATTCAAGACAAAAAGTGCATTACTAGCATACATATTCTAACACCAGCATTCTTCATTGTTCATGCTAACAGTGTGAATAGGTAAATCTTGACAATAATATTACTCAATAAATTAACAACATTAGGAATTGCATTTCTTACTCTGCTATTCTGAATATTTGGATTTCTTGCTTATCTTAGTTTCCTAGTTGTTGTCAGTTTCAAAAGAGGAAGCGCCACTTTTTTATATATAGAGGCATGTCCACTTGAATCCTATAGGATTAGATGCCTATAGTATTTTGGATCAAGTGGTGTTTGATTGCACAGGAAAACCAAAGGAATTGTACAAAGAGGTTGGAGTGGATGGAAATTTTCCTCCAAAATAGAGTGCAAAGGAATCCTTTGAAGGAATTCCTAAGGATTATACTCTTTCGAATCAAACAACATTTTATAGAAAAAAATCCTAAGGATCCAAATCCTACACAATTCCTCTGAATCCCAAGGAAAAATCCAAAAAGGAAAGATTGGTGTCCTACAAAAATCCTATGTGATTCCTACAATCCGAGGAGGGCCTGAAACTATAAACAGATAAGAAATCCGGCTTTACTGTGTCGCGCTCACAATTGAGATGTTGGTTAATAATACCTTTCATATTTTGACAATGAATGAACTTAGTAGTGCAGGGACGTCGTCATACACTATATTTTTGGAAGGCATATTACTGGTACTAATTCATTACTGGCAATGGTTCATTCATTTTTTTAGGACATAAGCGTGTGCTCATTTAGTCATACGAAAGGTAAAACATAAACAAGGTATTTAAAGAACAACTTCACTAAATCACTCGCAATGTATCATCATGGAACTAGAATTACCTTCTGATGTGGGATCCCAGCAGTAGGTGCAGCCTTGACTTGTGACCGCAAAAATGAACCCACCGTGTTCAATGGCATCATAGTACTGTCTTCTTCCAAGACCTGAATGCTCTAGACATCTCCAAACTTGGCTACCGCCTTCAAAGTAGGCGATTTCACCGTCGAACAACGCGAGGAGCTTATAGTCAGTGTAACCCCAACTTCTATGGGCACTCTGCAGATTACTATCTTCAACAGCTCAAGAGATCCATCCCACGACTGATTGAACTTTTCTCCATACCTGTGGATTCGCCAAAAAAAAACTTTTGAAATGTGAATGAGTTTAGAAATGAGTACATGTAACTTGGGGAACCCTGGCTAGCTAGTAGCATTATAGGTTATATACTGGATGTGAGGCGGCCACTATGTCACAAGTATCCGTTGATGGAAGGTCGATTACTCAATAGGTGTAGATGTTCGTTAGGCACTAGGCCCCGCGCTGGTCCATCGCGGCGAGCCAGTCGCCGTTCATGCCAACCCAGAATTTTTCGTGCATGAAGGGTAGGATGGCAGTGCACCGAGGATGGTCGATGGGCACCACGTCATACACCATCTCGTGCAAACGATGTACCCTCATATCATCATAATGCTCGTCAAACCAATAAGCATGCTGAGGCATCAGTATGCAGGGTTCATTCCAATGGTGAACAATCTATTTTGTACCTTTGTTGTTGGCGATACGATCGTATAGCAGCTTGCAGTATACGGCTAGCCGGACGGTGCTGGAAATGTCCAATCGCTTAACGATGAGGTCGACATCGTCCACGCTGAGTTGATCTAACTTGCATCGCCTGCTGAGCTTCGAATCAGCCATCACAGTCGGATGGATTTAGGCGGATGCCAAGTGCGGCTGGGGTTTTTTGCAGGAGGAGGGGAGCGTTAGAAGAGAGAGTGTGGGGGAGATCGTGGGCAGAGTGGGGACTAGGGAAGAAGATGGAGAGGCAAAGAAAAAAATGTGGGAGGAGATTTTAATTGCTTGCTCTGTCTAGTCAACAGCAGCATCGAGGACACCACCGCTTAGACTTCACTATATGCTAGACTAGCATGCCACGTAGCTAGTAATTTGACAATATTCCTACTTACTACGTATCAGAGGTGCAGTATTGTCTAGTCACATCAGTTTGACCAGATGGTTTTCTTGTTACAGCTTTCATTTCAACATAGTGAACAAGTATTTCAACAGAAAATAGGAGGATGAACTACTACTAGTAGTAGTAGCCGTGATATGGACACATGTACTTTCATCTTGTTCCCCTACATGCAGAACTCGTAGCATAGAATCGAAAATATATATACACCGGATATAATGCACAGTACATGTGTGTCCATGGTATTTTTGGTATGTTTCATGTGTTCATATATGTTCTAGTACAAGGTACATGGAATTACACGTGTACAACATGCAACCGCGCAGCAAAATGAGAGACTTGCACGGACACTAGATTTCGCTCAAGTCAGGCAATGTTCATGACTTTGTGTGGCTCTGATTCACTGACATGTGGGCCCTGTTAAGGTCGGCTCTACCTGCTAGTGAGAATCTGTGTGCACCATACGCTTGGAGCCACTAGGTACGTCCAAGACGGAAATTACAATTTGCAACTAGTTGCATCGGCAACAAGCTGTTGCATGTGGTACTTCCAAGTTTTTAGAAAATGTGAAATAAATCATGAACATAGATCATATTTATATAGTTCATCTATAAATTTCCATCCCAAAAATATTACTAGTACATGGCATGGCCACCACAAAATGAAAAAATGAACACAGGATATTGTTCGCTTAGGTTTTTTCATTTTCATGGACACATGTCACATAAGATCTTATTGTGGGACCGAATATTGTAGATGCACAAGATAAAACATAGCCAATGTTCCATATTTATTTCACATTTTTTGAGCACTCGAAAGTGCAACAAATAATAAAGGGGTGCGGGCGCAACGAGTTGCAGAATATTCAACCCGCACTGACTAAAACTATGGCTTCCATATAGAAGGAGTTTGATCAAATCGCAGGCCTTGCACTACATTGCGGCAAAATGAGTGTTAGAGTATAGCAAGTTAATGGTTGAGGCCATACGATACAAATAAGGCAAAGGAAATAATTCAAGATACGCAAATTCCTATTCCATATGATCTCCCTTGAACCGTTAATTATGCCGGTTTCAATCCTTCGCGTTGGCCAAGCTTGGGACGAACCACAACGGATTCTGCCACCAATTCTAGCTAATGTTTTTTTGAGGGAAATTCCAGCCAATGGTTGTTGAGAAACCAACAGCAACGTCTTGAACATTCATACTGATGCGGCATATTTCAGGACAAATATTAAACCCACCGAGACTAACTGCATGCGCCGAGGTGTATATATAGTTGCTCCTCGTTAGATCTCCAGGGCCATGTCCTGCCGTGCCAACTGGAATGGTAATTGGATAGTTCAATCCAAGGAAGATAGAAAATCCTCCAAGGTCTAAAACCCTCCGCCATTGCCTCGGCGGAAGTAAACTACTAGTTTCAATCGAGAACACATGGCAGCAAAACCCAGTAGAATAGGTGTGAATATTGCGGCTGTGATGATAACCAACATTTTCAGCCACAGGATAACTAGTGTCATACCGCCTAGCACTAACACCCACAGTATTGATCAAAATAAGGCTACCACCATCAGGAGATATTGGTAACCACCACAGATCATGACTGTACTCATGATTACCGTCTAATTCAGGTGGCTGCGGAAGACGCACAGGACCTTGCAAGGAAAGCACATTCAGAGGTTAGCTGAACAAAATTTGAGTGATGAAGCTTGAAAAATTGAGGATGGAAATTTTACCCCATGCCCGAGGATCCCATGCATAAACATTGCAAATCTGAGTTACAGCATAGACAACTCCATTGTGGATAATTGCATCGCAGTAGCTGAACATGCTGAACTGGTTCTCAAGAACCATCTACATACCATAAAAACCATCAAGGAAGGCAATTACCGTGTCAAAGATGGCTAGGACAGAGAAATCGTTATAGTTCCCAGCAGCTATGGGAACTCGGCAAATGGCTATCTCCAGTAGATTAGTAGGCTGACCAGCCGCGATAAACTTAAGTACCTCGGGTGTGGCCTCAAAATCGAAGATCGCTGCTGGAGGAATCCAGCGACGAGTGAACACATTCACAAGTTCCTAGTTCCAAGCGAGGCCAACAGTGGCGATCCAATCTCCATGGCGCCTGCCCACTTCTTACCCTCACAATCTGGCATCACAACATCGAAGGATGACCTGTTCAGCGGTGTTAGCTCGCACAGGGTCCACATGAACTTCTTATGTGGCTTCTACTTGCCCCTGTTGCAATAGTAGCTGTCCTTGTAGAAGTGCTTCATGTGATTGTCGCAGTATAAGACATTGTACTCACGCGGTACCTCAGTCGAGTGAGAGTGGAGAACACAGGGGAGACCAAACGGATGAGATTTCTACAGGGATGCACTATGTGTTGCTGAGTAAAGATAACGTTTGTAGTAGGTGACGAGGCTCGCGGTGGTGATGACATCACATCTAGCAGAGATTTCTTCAAGGGGGGCATCAGAAAACACCCTAGAAGTGTCACTATCATTGATCAATTGGGCCATCCCGAGGAAGAGCTCGAGCAGGTGGGGAGTGATGGCGTTTGGTTTTGATTGGGGGTTTTGGAGGAGAGAGCGAGCGGAAGCTGGAAGGGCAAGATAGAAAATATTCTATCAAACTAGGCACCGGAGCTAATCCTAAAGCTGCATGGCGGCGTTGGCGCGTGCCTGTATTGGTGTGCGATGGTAATGGCCGTCGCTGGGACGCTGGAGGTGAAGTGAGGATGGATATCGAGGCAACGAGAAATACGGAATGGTGGCATTGGCGTGTGCTAAAGGTGCGCGAGTAGGGATCAGCAAGAATATGGAGAGGAAGAGGACGAAGAGCAAAGGAAAATACTAGTAGAATAAATCGATTGCCGCCTACCGAGCATGGTTTTTCTCTCTTCTCTGCATTTCCTAGTGCTTATCAAGTAAATAGGTCAGGCCTTTCTAGTCTAGGAGTATTATAGCATAAGCTAGCCTAGCACGGGATGGAGCTGTACTATCCTCTCAAATAAATGGTCATGGCAGAGAGATGGTTTGGAGTATACTCGGAGATCCTCTTGTTGAATGTAGTAATCCTTGGATCTTCTACATTCATCATCTTCTGCAGTAACATTTGGAACAAGTACTACTGTACTACTACTACTATAACTAATAAAGACATAAAGGTTCCACCGGTAGTTAAGGAACCAAAACAGGAATACTACTACTCTCGAACTCTTATGTAGTACAACAACAAAATGCTCACAAAATGGGCTACTAGTACGGTAGTACCATCTATACACCCACACGTTGCCATCTCAAATAAGCTTGCCTGACACACCACCAATTTCCTCTCCCCTATCGGCCTCTATGCCCCCATT
Organism: Avena insularis; assembly: GCA_023614405.1. Classification (NCBI taxonomy): domain Eukaryota; kingdom Viridiplantae; phylum Streptophyta; class Magnoliopsida; order Poales; family Poaceae; genus Avena; species Avena insularis. The sequence goes on from CM042696.1 coordinate 253,160,538, forward strand.
TCCGGACCCAAAATCGAACATCTCTTAGTTCAGTAAATAAAAAAAGTCGACAATCTCTCAAAAAAATCAACCATCCACCAAAAGAAAATCCATTGTCTAATGCTTCCCGTTCATTATGAACGGACGGTCGCAATTGCTCGAGCACCGCTCGGGAGTAGTAGTCGTCTGAGCTACTGGTTGTAGCTCCACGAAAGCACGCGCCTGGAAGCGGCAGAAGAATTTATTATTTGTCAGTGACGGAAGAAGATCGACGATATACAGTACCAAATTAATAAGTCAGTGGCTCTATCCGTCTGACCAGTGAGAGCTGACACGAGTCGTGAATAGCTTGAAGCGCACCGGAACAGGTGCCTTTAAGGCATACAGTACGTACACCTCTGTTCTGATTTAGGATGTTCATATAGTGCTAAATAACTTAGACTACTCCAGTAACTTGAACATGTACCTTCATCATAGTGGGTACCAACATGTGTGTAGTGTCACACAAAGGCCTAATTAATTAGGTTGTACTCCCTCCATTTATAAAGATAAGACATTTTAGCTTTGTGAGTCGAATGTATCTAGACGTCTTTTAGTGTATGAGTTCATAGAGGTTAAGAGTGAACCTATACAATAAAAGGCTTCTAGATACATTCAGTTCACAAAGCTAAAGCGCCTTATATTTCTGAACGGAGGGAGTATAATCATATACTACTAGTCTTGGTATGTGTGATGTTATGGTAACTAGCTGAGTTATTACATCACTTTTTTTTCATTAATTAACTCTGAAAAGACATTTAATTCGAGACAAGTATCTACGCATACTTGTAGTTCAGGATTGTCCAGATGCAAAGTCTTAGGAAGAAGTTGAACCTCTTGTCAAAACTCTCTGTGGTTTCTGATATGGAGTATACCGATTAACTGTCCGATGGGTGCCTCCAAAAGCTTTTTCGTAAAACTTTCAAAGCAACCTACAATCTACTTGTAGTTGAAATTTGACCTAATTTTGATGAATCTACATAGAGCCATTCAAGTGGCGGAATTAGCTAGGAAGTTTGAAAACTCATAAAACATAGGAATCTTTAGTACAACATGTTGGTCCACTATATATACTAGTAAGTTGCACATGCCTTGCACGTGAGACTCATATAGTATACGTATGACATATCATCACTATATACAATTATAATTGGTAAAGCACAAAAAATTATAAATTCGATCAACATCTATAAAGTATGGGTGTATATTTGGTCCTTGTACTTTGTATCATCATGTAGAAGTCAAAGATTATTAGCTACCTAACACATGAAATTTTTGATAACATGGTGTAGAGAAACAAAGGAGAATATTCTAGTATCATGGAGAAGTGTGTTTTGAGGTTTGTGCATAGCATTCATTATGCCGAAGACTAGTAATAGAATCTTCTAGATGCTAGAATGGAAAAGAAGATCCAACGACTAGAAAAGATGGGATTCGCAAGTCTTGATCCAACGGTAAACATTCAAAGTTATTCGTACACTATATAGTGGTTTGTAATGAAGACTATCAATAGAATCTTCAAGATTCTAGAATGGAAAAGAAGATCCAATGACTAGAATGTTGGGATTGATGAGTCTTGATCCAACAGTCAATATTCAAAGTTGTTTGTACACTATATAGTGGTAAGATCATGTGGAAGTCAACGTTTATTTGTTACTAGTAAGCTGCACATGAGACTCAGATAGTAGACGTATGATATATCATCACTACATAAAATTATAATTTATAAAGCACAAAAATTATAAATTTGATCAACATCTATAAAGTAGGGGTGTATATTTGGTCCTTGTACTTTGTATCATCATGTGTAGAAGTCAAAGATTATTAGCTACCTAACACATGAAATTTTTGATAACATGGTCTAGAGAAACAAGGGAGAAGATTCTAGTATGATGGAGAAGTGTGTTTTGAGAGGTTTATGCATAGTGCATTCATTGTGTTCAAGACTATCAATAGAATCTTCTAGATGCTAGAATGGAAAATAAGATCCAATGGCTATAAATGCTGGGAGTCGCGAGTCTTGATCCAACGATCAACATTCAAAGTTATTCGTAGACTATATAGTGTAAGATAAGATAAGATAACATAAGATCATGTAGAAGTCAACGATTATTAGCTACGAGGGAGAAGATTCTAGTATGATGGAGAAGTGTGTTTTGAGGTTAGGTTTGTGCATAACATTCATTATGGTAAAGTTATCAATAGAATCTTCTAGATGCTAGAATGGAAACACTAGTGGAAACGAGGCCTTTGGTTGAGCCTAGAAATGGGCTTTAACACCGGTTCTTCTACGAACCGGTGTTAAATGGGGGGCCTGTACCAGCGTGGCCCGTGCAGCAACCGGTTCGTGGCACGAACAGATGTTAAAGGCCCCTGCACCAGTGGCCCGTGCAGCCCCCCCCCCCTTTAACACCGGTTCGTGGCTTGAACCGGTGTTAAAGGGGGGGGCTATATAAGACACCGCAACCCACACCCCACTCTTCCATTTTTCACTATCTCATTTTGGAGCCTAGCAAGAGGGTGTGAAGTGTGCTAGTTTGTGTTTTTTTCGTGTGCACAAGAGGTGTTCGGTGAAATGCCCGAGAGCTCAAAATAAGTTTTCTCGTTGCTCTTTCCTTCTCAGTCGAGGTCGGCAACTATCCTTTCATGTGTCATTGATGTACTATATATATATAAATGGTCATCTCCCTATTATTTTTTGATATATACTATATATTAATGCAGATGAACCGGCAATGGATGTACGGTGACCGCCGCACTTCCGAGTACATTATGGGCCTCCAAAATTTCATCGTTGTGGCTAATGCAAACCATGGTCACAATGGTTTTATGTGTTGTCTGTGTGTTCACTGTCAGAACAAGAAAGACTACTCAAATACCAGAACCATTCACGCCCACCTGCTTCGATCCGGTTTCATGCCCGGCTATAATTGTTGGACCAAGCACGGAGAAAAAGGGGTTGTGATGGAAGACAACAAAGAAGAAGAGGATGATGACAACTATCATAATATGTATCCTGAATATGATGATACTGCAACGGTGGTAGATAATGAAGATCAAGAGGCAGCAGATGGGCCCGCTGATGACGATCTTGGTCGGGCCATTACTGATGCAAAGGAAGAATGTGAAAATGAAAAGGAGAAGGAGAAGCTGGAGCAGATGTTAAAGGATCACAAAACATTGTTGTACCCAACTTACGAAGATGGCCACAAAAAGCTAGGTACCACACTGGATTTTCTGCAATGGAAGACAGAACGTGTGATGACAGCGCATTTTCAAAGTTGTTGGTAAAATGAAGAATCTTCTTCCAAGAAATAATGAGTTGCTGACAGTACATACCAAGCAAAGAAGGTTGTTTGCCCTCTAGGACTAGGCGACGCGGAAGATACATGCCTGCATTAATGACTGCATCCTCTACCGCGGTGAGAAGTACGAGAATTTGGATGCATGCCCGGTATGCACTGCACCGCGGTATAAGATCAGATGAGATGATCCTGGCGATGTTGAGGGCGAGGCCCCTAGGAAGAAGGTTCCTGCCAAGGTTATGTGGTATGCTCCTATAATACCACGGTTAAAACGTCTCTTCAGAAATAAAGAGCATGCCAAGTTGTTGCGATGGCACATGGAAGACCGTAAGAAAGACGCGATGTTGAGACACCCCGCTGATGGGTCACAGTGGAGAAAAGTCGAGCGAGAGTACCCGGACTTCGCGTGGACGCAAGGAACTTAAGGTTTGGTCTAAGTAGATGGCATGAATCCTTTTGGTGAGCAGAGCTGCAGTCACAAAGACTGGCCTGTGACTCTATGTATCTATAACCTTCCTCCTTGGTTGTGTATGAAGAGGAAGTTCATTATGATGCCAGTGGTCATCCAAGGCCCGAGGCAACCCGGCAACGACATTGATGTGTACCTAAGGCCATTAGTTGAAGAACTTTTACAGCTGTGGGCCAAACCAGGTGTACGTATGTGGGATGAGCACAAAGGGGAGCCATTTGACCTACGAGCATTGCTTTTCGTAACCATCAATGATTGGCTTGCTCTTAGTAACATTTCAGGGCAGACAAAGAAGGGATACAATGCATGCACACACTGTTTAGATGAGACTGAAAGTGTATATTTGGATATATGTAAGAAGGCTGTGTACCTAGGGTATCGTCGATTTCTTCCAACTCGCATCCAAAGAAGAAAGAAAGGCAAGCATTTCAAACGTCGCGTAACCCGAGGAAGCCTGTCCTCCATACCGGTGAGGAGGTATTTGGTATGGTCAAGGACCTAGAAGTAATCTTTGGAAAAGGTCCTGGCAGTCTATCTGTTCCGAATGACGATGCCGGACACGCGCCCATGTGGAAGAAGCAATCTATATTTTGGGACCTACCCTATTGGAAAGTCTTAGAGGTCCGCTCTTCAATCGACGTGATGCACGTGATTTAAGAATGTTTGCGTGAACCTGCTAGGCTTCCTAGGAGTGTATGGGAGGACAAAAGATACACCGGAAGCACGGCAGGACCAGCAACGTCTGAAAGACCCTGAAGAGCCTATGCATCCTGAGAACGAGAAGGGTAAACGATGCCACTTAACTCCTGCCAGCTACGCTCTTACTAAAGCAGAGAAGGAAATCTTTTTTGAATGCCTGAGCAGTATCAAGGTCCCGTCTGGCTTCTCGTCGAATATAAAGGGAATAATAAATATGGCAGAGAAAAAATTCCAAAACCTGAAGTCTCATGACTGCCACGTGATTATGAGACAATTGCTTCCGATTGTATTGAGGGGGCTTCTACCTGAAAATGTTCGAGTACCCATTGTGAAGCTATGTGCATTCCTCAATGCAATATCTCAGAAGGTAATCGATCCAGAAAGCCTACCAGGGTTACATACAGATGTGGCCCAATGTCTTGTCAGCTTTGAGTTGGTGTTCCCACCATCCTTCTTCAATATTATGACGCATCTCCTGGTTCACCTAGTAGAAGAGATTGCCATTCTCGGTCCTATATTTCTACACAATATGTTCCCCTTTGAGAGGTACATGGGAGTCTTAAAGAAATATGTTCATAACCGTGCTAGGCCAGAAGGAAGCATCTCCAAGGGCTATGTAACAGAGGAGGTCATTGAGTTCTGTGTTGATTTTATTCCTGACCTTAAGGCGATTGGTGTTCCAGAATCACGACATGAGGGGAGACTGCATGGAAAAGGCACCCTAGGATGTAAAGCAATGATATGTAGGGACGGGCATTCTCTCAATCAAGCACACTACACGGTTTTACAAAGATCTATCTTGGTTGCCCCGTATATCAATGAACACAAGAATTTAATACGCCTCAAACACCCGGGGCAGTCTGATGAATGGATTATAAGTGAACACATGGCGAGTTTTGGCGGCTGGCTGCAAAGACTTCTCACGAATAACACCACTGTTGGGGATCAGCTGTACTTGTTGGCCAGGACATCATCTTCGACTGTATGTACTTTCCAAGGGTACGAGATAAATGGGAATACATTTTACACGATAGGCCAAGATAAAAAGAGCACCAACCAAAATAGTGGTGTCCGCTTCGATGCAGCAGAAGACAATAGGCAAAAGACCATGTATTATGGGTTCATAGAGGAGATATGGGAACTTGACTATGGACCTAATTTTAAGGTCCCCTTGTTTCGATGCAAATGGGTCAAGCTAACAGGAGGGGGGGTTGAGGTAGACAAGAAGTACGGAATGACAATGGTGGATCTCAACAATCTTATGAAGGTAGACAAGAACTTAGACGAACCATTCGTCTTAGCCAATGATGTGGCTCATGTTTTCTATGTCAAGGACATGTCTACCAAACGGAAAAAAAGAAAAAAATAAGCAAACAGATACATCACACGATGAGCCAAAGCGTCACATAGTTCTTTCAGGGAAAAGAAACATCGTGGGAGTGGGGGACAAGATAGACATGTCAGAAGATTATAATAAGTTTGATGAAATTCCGCCCTTCAGAGTTAAGACTGACCCAACCATCCTGTTAAACGGTGTTGATACTCCATGGTTACGGCCGACGCGATCATAAGATTGACTATATGTATTAATTGAGCCATTTTTGGCACACATATGTATCTCAACATGGAAATCAATGTCATATTTCTTCTGTTAACAAAAGGGGGTGGCTAGCCTTTAGTACCGGTTGGTGGGTGCAACCGGGACTAAAGGTGGTTTTTGTGTCATCTAACAAAACTATCGGTGGGATAAGGACGCGTGGGTAACCTTTAGTACGGGGTGTTGGCTCAAACCGAGACTAAAGTTGTCGGTAGGATAAGGACGCGTGGGTGGACTACCTTTGCCGATGTAGCGCATTTACGCCTGGCCGGAGGAAGAAGACAAAGTAGAAGCGGCGCCGTGCCTATAAAAGGAGCATCGATACGCCATGGCAAGCAACTCAACAAGCCAACAATATGGATGGAGAGTTTCATCCCCATGGATGGAGGAAAGGTTTGGGAAATCTCTCGTGGCGGAACTTCTCGAAGATTCCCTTGGTGCACACGCCCTATGGCATCTTCGGAAGTTCCGCCTCGGAAAATATTTTCCTGCTAGCCCATGAAAGACTACATCTCCGCCTCCCTGGGGTTAGAGGTATGGTGGAAGCCATGGGATAGAGTGGAGAGAGGCGGCAGATATGAGTGTAGATGTGCTATGGCAACGACCAAGACAACATGGATGGAGAGTTTCATCCCCACGGATGGAGGAAAGGGTTTGGAAATCTCCCATGGCAGAATTGCTCGAAGATGCCCTTGGTGCACACGCCCTATGGCATCTTCGGAAGTTCCGCCTCGGAAAATATTTTCCTGCTAGCCCATGAAAGACTCCATCTCCGCCTCCCTGGGGTTAGAGGTATGGTGAAAGCCATGGGATAGAGTGGAGAGAAGCGGCAGATATAAGTCTTCTTCTGTTAACAGTATATGTATTAAATGAGCCATTTTTCTTCCTTCTATTTCTTCCCTCCATTTTTCTTCTCGCCATTTTTTCCCGCCATTTTTCTTCCCTTGATTCTTCCCTTGATTCTTCCCTCCAGTTCTTCCGCCAGTTCTTCACTATATATATATGTAGGGTTGGCCTCCATTGTCATTGCACATCTCTAGACTCATATCTGCAACCTCATCAGTCTTTCCCATGGCTACCACCAGCACTAACCCCTGGGAGGCGGAGGCGCTGCGCCGAACTACCCGCTCACGGCCATCGTGTGTCCCCTGCTGGATGCTGAGCGCCGGAGGCGTGCCAGTTCCTCCTGTCCCTCTAGGTGTGGCGCGCCGGATGGCCATCACGAACCACTACTACTTCAAGCTCACGCCAGAGCAGCGGAGGAATCCTAGATGCCATCCCGACTATTTCCCTACTTGGGAAGCCTTCTTCGTGGATCGGTGTGAGAGGGCGCTCGCCAGGCACGAGGAGGACGGCCCACCTCCTCCGAACTTCAACGAGGCCGGCCGTCGGCTATGGTGACGCGGTCGGACTCTCTAGAGCGTAATGGCCTATGACACTGCCGCCGACTCTAACCCCCGTCTGCGCTACCCTCAAGTCCAGCCCACGCGTACTCAGCCTTCAAGGTTCAATTACAGCCGACCCGGCGGCGGCAATGACGACGACGACAAGGGCGTAGTATTACAGTGTAGGCAGGAGCATGACTGAATCACTCCAACATTCCGAAACAAGTTCGGCCGATTGTTACTTAATCTGTCCATGTATCATAATTTTCAGTTCTTTTATGTATCTTAATTTTCAGTCGTGCTTTATGTAACTTACTATTAGTTGCATTCCGTATTTTAATTCCAGTTCTATCTCCTTCACAAAATGACCTATCTCATTCGAGGTTTCTTGGCTTTCGGGTCAAATGACCAATGTTATGGCTAGAATCAAGGCATAGTTTGTGATAATAAGGCCATATTGTGCATACATGTGCATCATGGCATGGCAAACAATGTTGCAAGAGGAAGTTTTCCTTTTTATCGCACCAAAAAGGCATTTTCCATTTTCCGAGCATAAAAAACGGACTGTTTTGTGAAGCAACCACCAAACGGCTAATTCAAAAAACCACCACCACATTTTACAAAAATACTAGACCACCTTATATGGACAATGTACCAACAAGGGGATCTGAAACCTTTCCGTCCACATCTGGTGAAAAAGACAAATTCCTGCCGAATCGGTAGGAAGTGGGTCAGATATGAACTACAGGTACATGATACGATGCTCATGATTTTTTACAAAAATCATTTTTAGGTTCACAATAGGCTATTTTATCAAAAATCCAATGCAAGTTGAGCGAGGCTTTGTCAGATTCAAGTGTATACAAAAGATGCGGCATTTAAATATCCAATCAATTCAAAAATGTTAATACAAAATAAAATATGATTTGCTCTAATAAAATAGGGTTAGATTCCTTTTTAGATGCTCAATATTTCTTATGTTCAAAGTTTTAGGATTTGAAAATTTATTTTTGTTTGAATTGAATAATCAAAATTTATATGTAAGTGTTTTAATCATTTTGAAAATTTTCATCTAAAGTAAATATAAAATGTTTTTACATGAATGGATAGATATTATTTTTCTGAAAATTATGATATATTATTCATATTTTTCTGAGTTGAAATGAATAAGATATGAATTTTCTAAATTCATATCCTATTTTTTGAATTATAAATGGCCCCACCCCATTAATGCATGAAATAAATCCCCCCCTTTAACACCGGTTCTAGCCACGAACCGGTGTTAAAAGAAGATATTTATTTCGCTTTCCGCCGACTTCTTTAACACCGGTTCGTGGCTGGAGCCGGTTTTAAGGGTTGAAGTCTTGAACAACGAATCCTCTTTAACACCGGTTCCAGCCACGAACCGGTGTTAAAGGGGGGGTTATAACGTGCGCGCCACCCCCTTCCCTTCTCCCCCCAGCCAGATCGATCCCCGTGCGTGTGCCCCGCCATCGCTCCCAACCGCCACCACCCCCTTCGTTGCCGCCCACCGCGCCCGCGGAGAGGCTCGCCGCCGGTTGCCGCCACATCTGGTGGGGAGGCTTCGCCGTTGCCACCCGCCGCGCCCGTGGAGAGCTCGCCGCCGCCGTCCTTGCCGCCCGCCGCCGCGCCGCCTTTGCCACCGGCGCCGCCGCTGTACGTCTTCCTGCAGGTGAGGTCAATTAGTTAGTATAGGTTAATTAGCTATATTAGTATTAGGTTAATTATAGCTAGTATTATTAGGCTAAGTATTAGGGTTAGAATTAGAATTAGTATATAGCTAGGTTAATTAGGTAGTATTAGTATTAGGTTAATTTGCAAGTATTAGTATTAGGTTAATTAGCTAGTATTAATAGGCTAAGTATTAGGGTTAGAATTAGAATTAGTATATAGGTTAATTATCTAGTACTAGTATTAGGTTAATTAGCTAGTATTAGTATTAGGTTAAGTATTAGGGTTAGAATTAGCAGGTGAGGTCAATTAGTTAGTATAGGTTAATTAGCTATATTAGTATTAGGTTAATTATAGCTAGTATTATTAGGCTAAGTATTAGGGTTAGAATTAGAATTAGTATATAGGTTAATTAGCTAGTATTAGTATTAGGTTAATTTGCAAGTATTAGTATTAGGTTAATTAGCTAGTATTATTAGGCTAAGTATTAGGGTTAGAATTAGAATTAGTATATAGGTTAATTAGCTAGTACTAGTATTAGGTTAATTAGCTAGTATTAGTATTAGGTTAAGTATTAGGGTTAGAATTAGAATTAGTATATAGGTTAAGTATTAGGGTTAGAATTAGTATTAGTATTAATTATTAGGCTAATTTAGAGTTAGAATTAGGGGTATTGGTTAAGTATTAGGGGTGTTCGTTAAGTATTAGGCATATGATTGGTTAAGTATTAGGGGTATTGGTTAAGTATTAGGGTTAGAATTAGAATTAGTATTAGTATTATTAGGCTAATTTAGAGTTAGAATTAGAATTAGTATTAGTTGTTAGTATTAGTATTAGTTAGGTAAATACCGCGTTATTGTTATAGTGATAGGTTTAGGGTTATTGTTATTAGGGCAATATATACTTAGTGATTTAGTTACTGTTTATGTTTTATGATTGTTTATTGCTATTATTTAGTTATGCCGCGTCCATCTCGTCCGAGCCTAGTGGACTCTGTCGGGGATGTCCGAGTCTGGCTCACGGGTTGGCACTGGAGGTGCTACTGTCAGACTTCGTACCTTGGTGAGGAATCCGTATCATCGTCGACCCGGAGCTTCTTTGGTGGCGTCCATGAGGTCCAGAGCGGTGGAGGGAGCCAGCCCCGAGGAGGTGGTACGTCGTCGTATTAGGGAGGAGGACGAGCATGTACGGCAATACATGTATCTTTCGGAGACTAGGTTCTCCAATATCTGGCAGCTTCACGGATCTCACCCGAGCTATTCTCCGGTGATGGTTCCTCTTCTGTGGCTACAGAGCTCCCGTAGCATAGAACGCGGCAGCCGCGTTCGCTAGTTTATCTTAATAATGTACTTTATCTTATACTTTATCCTATAATGCACCGAGCTATTCTCCGGTGATGTATTAATAATGTACTTTATATTATACTTTATCCTATAATGCACCCGAGCTATTCTCCGGTGATGTATTAATAATGTACTTTATCTTATACTTTATCCTATAATGCACCCGAGCTATTCTCTGGTGATGTATTAATAATGTACTTTATCTTATGTACTTTATCCTATTTGTGTATTTTTGTATGAATAATATGTATATTTGTGTATGAATCCAAGTCCACTTGAATGTTTACTCTCTTACTCTAGATAATATTATTGTTTTAGAAACTATGGATCCACTTAGTAGAAACCTTGAAGAAGAAGAAATAATGGAGAACATTATCGATGAGGACACCTCACAATATCTAGACTTGGAGGGACATGATGACAACTCAAGTAGTCATGGAGAAGATGAAGACTCCGGTGAACGCAATTTAGTGATTACAAAGTCCGGCGAGGTATATGCATTGATTAAGCCTCTGCTGACTTCCACCAACAATCTTCTTCTACATGTATTAATTAACGCTTCTTTCTTCTTTTAGCCCTCTGGATCGACCAGCCAGCAACCTTCTTCTTCTACGAAAAAGAGCAAGCGAGGCGCGAGCCATCATTTGAAAGATCGTGCAAAGTTCACGATCGAAGCAGTCCGTGTTGATGGCAGGCCGATGGAGCCCAAGAATGCCGCAGACAAATTTGTACGTTCGGCTGGAGTTGTTGTTAGGGACCAAATCCCAATCACAATTGAATATTGGAATAAGCCAAAGAATGGCGACGGTACCTTTGTCGATGAAAGATCCAAAGAAAAGCTTTGGAATTCGCTGTTGGTAAATTTCACCCTTTCACTAGAGGAGGATGAAAACAAACCGGTTATAAAGGAAAAGGTCAAAGAGTGGACTCTAAAGAAGATGGCTGACGCTTTCCGTAACTGGAAGACAAAATTGAACAAATTTGTCAAAGCTCGCAAGACTCCAGATTTCAAAGACGCATATTATGCGAAGATAAGACCTCACTGGCGCGAATTTGTGGCATACAAGGAAGGTGCTATAGCTACAAAGAGGTCAGAAACTAATACGCTAAATGCCCAGAAGAAGGAATATCACCAGAGGACAGGGTCAGGTGGCTACATATCTTAGAGGCCTAAGTGGGAGGAAGCTGAGAAGGCCTCAAGACGACAGAGGGTCACACCCTGACACATGGGTGGGACCTACGTGCAAAGACTTGGTTCTACGGAATCGGGCAAGGTTGGACCCGAAACAGGATTGTGTATCTTCCCAACCCGCCTCCTTGCCAAACCCACACCGAACTCATCATTGCATACGAGGAAACAGCCATGGGACCTTCCATCCCGACAGAGAATGACCAGCTCACACGCGCCATCGGTAAAAAAGAACACCCTGGACATGCACGAGGCACAGGGGGTATGACGTGGAAGGATGGGTTTGCCGAGTGGAGCGACTCTTACAGATGGCGCGGCAGAAAAGAAAAAGAGCGTACAGAGGGGATGACCTAGATAGAACATGCACTTGTGGCGCTGAAGGCACAAGTGAATGCACAACAAAGCCATCAAGCTACCGGCCCATCTCAGCGGCACGAAGAGCCTGCATTGGAAGCTGCCGGCGGCCTAGACTCTGCGCGGAAAAGCAGCGTGGCTTCCACGGAGAACGTGCAGCCCACGCTTGAAATGGCGGGTCCTCGATACCCCGTGGATGAGATCACGGAGAGCGAACATGCTGAGCTGCATGTGAGATTAATGGGCTTATCCATTAAGGTGGTTGTCGGCTATGCCTTACCTCCTGTAGCTGGTGGAACTTACCACTGCCGACCGATTCCAGATGGCTCTCCTATTGTCGAGGTGGATGAGGTTGTGAAGGAATATGAGGAAGCACAGCTTGACCATGCTACAGGTGAAGGGGAAACTCAACTCAAATTTGCAGTGAAAACAACCATTCTTTGGAAGAAGGAACACATCGTGCTTCCAAATTGGAGGCCACTGGCACCTCGCCATCGCATCTCCGCTCGGCCTGAGCCTTCAGCCATCTCCGGCTTCAGCCATCTCCTGCGCGGCAGCCATCTCCGTGCGCCAGCCATCTCGGCGCCAGCCATCTCCTGTCCGCTCACCATCTCTGTGGCAGCCATCTCTCAAGGCCACCATCTCCAAGACGCCAGCCATCTCCTTCCCGTCAGCCATCTCCGACGCTTCAACCATCTCCTCAGCGTAAGCGGAAGAGCACTGCCACGAAGAGCATCACTAGCACTACCAGAAAGAGTTCAAAAAACTACGTCCCGCAGCCTTCCGCCAAGCCATTGCCGGTTTTACCGTGGAATCGCAGCGATGAGGAGACCAATAGGATCTCGGAAGAAGAGGTCAAGAAATTCTTTGCACCTAGACGGGCCGATCCAAAGGAGAAAATAGATCCGGCGGTGGTGGAGAAGTTTTACAAAAATCTTTTGAAACCTGAAACCCCACTTGTGTCGGACTACGAGCGCCAGATTTTGAAGGCGGATGCAAGGCGCCGTAGGGAGACTAGAAGTAGCGAATGCGGCACCCGAAAACAGTTCCCATGCTCGGAGAGCAGGAAAACCAATCATGCGCCCGGCCCAAGTGTTCGACACGGACGCTCCTCCCGTAAATGATTACGAGGCAGAGCTACAAAGAAAGGCCAATGAGATGGGGATGACTTACATTGCATACTTGAACATCATGGGAGACAACTTTCCCAAATGCGATGCCAACCCCATACAGCCATGGAAGTATGGGAAGAATCTCGTCAAGAAAGAGGAGCTCAAAAATCTACCAACAAAGATGCGAAGATTACACAAGTGGTACCCTGATTTCTGCAAGACGAGAAAGGAAGAATGGATCACGGCGCATATAAGAGATCAGATTTTCTTGTGCGGAGACGACGAGATCGCCTTCAACATTCAAGACTTGCATTTTCTATTCAATCAGAAGGAACTCGACAAATCTGCCATCAGCCTTTATTGTGTGTAAGTACTATTTCTGTATTTTCTATCTCATCTCATTCACTTCATTAATTGCATGTATATATATATGCTCACCATATATGTATATACTATTATGCAGGAAAAAGGTTATGGAATGCATGAAAGGAGGACCTTTTGACATTGGGTTCGTTGACCCAAATAGAGTTCATGAAGAAGTGGTAAGAACCAAACCCGGGCAAACAGAAGATTTATTGCTAAGGTCTTTACTGAAACAACAAACCAAAAGGGAAATACTATTGCCTTACAACTTCTCGTGAGCGGCTTACTCGATGTTAAGTGTAACTGATGATGAGTTATGCGTGCGTAGGTTCCACTTTATTCTGCTAGTCATTCAACCTGACTCAGGAAAAGTCCTTGTCATGGACTCGTTACGAAAAGAAAAAGAGCGATGGGCAGACTTTAGAGAGATGCTCCAGAGGTAATTTCAAACATATTATCGCACTAGATCGGCAACTTTCGTGACAACAAGTAATTAATTACTCCTTTATCCATTTTCTTTGCCGGACAGGGTTTGAAAAGGTTCACGGGCAGGGCCGTGGGTGAATGGTCAGAAGAACTAAAATTTGTAGACCAAAATGTAAGTAATACTAGCTAGCTAGGTCTGCGTATCTCTTTGATTCTACTTCCAATTCCATTATATCATGCTTTATTGATTATTATTTTGATTGAACTCTCTATTCTCGTCAAGTGCGCGCATCAGGGACACGGCAATAACTTATGTGGGTGCTATGTTTGCGAGTTCATTCGCAACACGATATGTGCGACGGGCCAAGCCACACTAGAACAACTTAGAGTAAGTAAACAAAGTACACAACATTATTTTATTACCATCAATTGTGTTGAGTTTTATTCTTATATATATATTAACCCCATTCTTCATATATATTCAGATTGAACGGATGCGGGACCAACTCCTACCATTTGACGGCATACGAGCCATTCAAGAGGAATTGGCGGGGTTCATACTTGATGAGGTCGTCACGCCTGGCGGAGAACTCTTTAGATATCCACCAAAATGAACGTTGTATATATGATTGAACGTGTTTGTCTTGTACTTGATGCTTCAATGTTTACGGAGAATACCACACAATGACGATGTTGTGTATAATAATAGTTGCTTAATTATTCATGTACTCGTATGTACCGATGACGATGTATGTGTATACCGCTCCCGATCGATTGCCCCTCCCTCCTCCGGTCCCGCAGAAATACGCGTAACGGGCAGGGGCGAACTCGCCACGGCAGAGATTTAGGCCGCTTTTCCTACCGCGCGAGATTTATCTCCTGTTCTGCCATGACACAATTTAACACCGGTTCGTATTACGAACCGGTGTTAAAGGGAACTGCCTCTGCAGCCACGTCGCCACCCTTTAACACCGGTTCGTATAAGAACCGGTGTTAAAGGGGGGCCCTCTAACATCGAACCCTCAACAACGGTTCTACAACCGCTATTAGAGGGCCCTCCAAACCGGTGTTAGAGGGGGCCATGTGCACTAGTGAAAAGATGATCCAACGGCTAGAAATGTTGGGATTCACGAGTCTTGATCCAACGGTCAATATTCAAAGTTATTCGTACACTCTATAGTGGTAATATAAGATAAGATATGTCTCTATCTCTACTACTATAATGGAGCAATTTTGAATTGGATCCATAGCACCAATCCTCACCATTGGGCTGTTGGATCCAATGGATCAGAGAAGCTGGATTCGTGTTGAATAGTACCTAGAGAAAACTCCACCATGCATATTCTAGAACCATCATGTCACCACCCCCAAAATTTCATAGCACAGTAGATTGTATTCTCTCTACTTACTACTATAGTGGAGCAGTTTTGAATTGGATACATAGCACTAATCATGACCGTTGGGTTGTTAGATCCAATGGTTCAGAGCAACTAGTTTCGTGTTGAATAGTACTCCCTCCGCCAAAATATAAGGTGCCTAAGGATTAGTCAAAAGTCAACATTTTTTAAGTTTGACCATGATTATATGAAAAATATAAAATTTAGAATACTAAATTAATATCAATAGATTCACCATAAAGTATATATCCTTAATATGTCCATTCAATATTGTAGATGCAGATATTTTTTATAAGTATTTGGTCAAAGTTAGTAAGATTTGACTTTTGACCAATCCTTAGGCGCCTTATATTTTGGGACAGAGCGAGGGAGTATAGACCTAGATGCTAGAATGGAAAAGAAGATCCAACGATTAGCAGTGTTTGGATTTGCCAGTCTTGATCCAACTGTTAATGTTCAAAGTTAATCTCTACACTATATGTAGTTGTATGGTATTGTAAGAGATAAGAGACAAGATAAAGATAAGATAGAAGTACTGCGAATGGCTGATTTAATGTTAGGTCTCATAAGAGCGAGGTGCTTGAGAGTTAACACGGTCTGTGGAAGTACAAGTTACATTAACGAC
Organism: Avena insularis; assembly: GCA_023614405.1. Lineage (NCBI taxonomy): Eukaryota > Viridiplantae > Streptophyta > Magnoliopsida > Poales > Poaceae > Avena > Avena insularis. The sequence continues at coordinate 253,176,512 of CM042696.1, forward strand.
CTCACAAAAAATGAAAATTGCATCCAACAAGTCCGTGCAAAAGGACCCTTAAACCAAGTAATGAAGTACTATGTGTTTTGACGTTTGCGCATACTAGTGTTCATCATGCTAAAGACTATCAGTAGAATATTTCTAGATGCTAGGAATGGAAAAGAAGATCCAACAGTTAGCAATGTTTGGATTGCCAGTGTTGATCCAACAGTCAATGTTCAAATAAGTTAATCCCTACACTATTTATTGGCGGTATGCATGGTATTGTAAGAGATAAGAGACAAGAAAAAGGTAAGATAAGAAGCACTATGAATGGCCGATCGAATGGTAGGTCTCATAGGAGCAAGGTGATTGAGAGTTAACAAGGTTGGTGGAAGTACAAGTTACATCAAGAACCTCATAAAAAATGAAATTTTCATCCAAGTCCATGCATTTTAGCACAAGGACCCTGACACTGAGCAATGAAGTACTGTGTGTTTTTAGGTTTGCACATACTAGAGTTCATCATGCTAAAGACTATCAATAGATTGAATCTTTCTCAATGCTAAGAATGGAGAAATGATCCAACGGTTAGCAATGTTTGGATTTGCCAGTCTTGATCCAACGGTTAATATGTTCAAAGTTAATCCCTACACTATGTAGTGGTATGGTATTGTAAGAGATATGAGACAAGATAAAAGATAAGATAAGAAGTACTACGAATGGCCGATCAAATGGTAGGCCTCATAAGAGCGAGGTGCTTGAGAGTTAACACGGTGGGTAGAAATACAATTTACATGAAGGACCTCATAAAAAATGAAAATTGCATCCAAGTCCATGCATTTATCACAAGGACCCTAAAACCGAGTAATGAAGTACTGTTGTGTTTTGAGGTTTGCGCATACTAGTGTTCATCATGCTAAAGACTATCAATAGAATCTTTATAGATGCTAAGAATGGAAAAGAAGATCCAACGGTTAGCAATGTTTGGATTTGCCAGTCTTGAGATCCAACGGCCAATGTTCAAAATAAGTTAATCTCTACACTATGTAGTGGTGCTATATATGGTATTGTAAGAGATAAGAGACAAGATAAAGATAAGAAGTACTGTGAATGGCCGATATAATGGTAGGTCTCATAAGAGCGAGGTTCTCGAGTGGTCGGTGGAAGTACAAGTTACATCAAGGACCTCATAAAAATGAAAATTCCATCCAACTCCTCCATCCAAGTCCGTGGATTTGGCACAAGGACCCTGAAACCGAGTAATAATGAAGTACTGTGTGTTTTGAGGTTTGCGCATACTAGTGTTCATCGTGCTAAAGACTATTAGTTGAATCTTTCTAGATGCTAAGAATGGAAAAGAATATCCAACGGTTAGCAATGTTTGGATTTGCCAGCATTGATCCAACGGTCAATGTTCAAAGTTAATCAGTTAGCAAAGTTTGACTTAATTTCATGAAACAGTGAGAAAAGTTTGACCTAATTTCATTAAATAGTTAGGATGCAAAATCTTAGCAAGAAGATGAACCTGTCGTCAAAACTCTTGGTGGTTTCTGATATATATTAATTGACCCTTCCCCCCGATGGGTACCTCCAAGAGCTTTTTCGTAGAACTTTCAAAGCAACCTACAATTTACCTTTAGTAGTCCAAATTTTACCTAATTTCGTTAAATCGACATAAAATCATTCAAGTGGGTGAAGTTAGCTAGGAAATTGAGAACTGATAAAACACGGGAAATCGTAAGTGCATCGTGTTGGTCCACTATATATGTGTGAAAACTTGGCTTGTGGCATTCAGATCCATAGTCTTTGGACTTTCTTTAGGGGAAAGAACAATCTAGTCATCACTCGAAAAATTAAGAATGTTCTTTTCTAAGATAGTTGGAAACTCACACTAGCGGCATTGTCTACTACAAGAAGATGCACCTATATCTACCTCCGAAAATAATTTTAAATCAAGAGGAATCTATTGCACTTACTTGTAGCTAAAGTTTGGCCTAGTTTTGTTAAACTGGCAAGATGCAAAATCTTAGCAAGAAGTTGAATTGGTCGTCAAAAATCTCGTTGGATTGGATGGTTTCTCATATATTAATTGTGACCCCCCGATGGGTACCTTCAAAAGCTTTTTCATAAAACTTTTACAGTAACCTACAATTTACTTGTAGTAGTTCAAATTTCACCTAATTTTGATAAATCTACATAAGGTCATTCAAGTGGGTGAAGTTAGGTAGCGAGTTTGAGAAAAACACTGGAAATCATAAGTACAATATGTTGATCCACTATATATACGTGTGAAAACTTGGCTTCTTGCATTTAGATCGATATTCTTCGAACTTCCTTTACGAGAGAGAATCATCATGACATCACTCAGAAAATTGATAATGGTCTTTCTTGATAATTGGAAACTCACACCGACGATATTGTTTACTACAAGAAGATGCACCCATCTACCTCCGGAAAGACATTTAATTCAAGAGCAATCTATCGCGCTTACATGTAGGTCAATTCTGACTTAATTTTGTTAAATTGTCAAGATGCAAAATCTTAGAAAGAAGTTGAACCTATCATCAAATCTCATAGTGATTTCTGATATATTAATTCACCCCTCCCCCGAAGGGTACCTCCAAAAGCTTTTTCATGAAACTTTCAAAGCAACCTACAATTTACTTGTAGTTCAAATTCGACCTAATATAATTTCGATAAATCGGGATAAAGTCATTCAAGTTGGCAGAGTTAGATAGGAAGTTTGAAAGCACATAAAACATGGGTATCGTCGTACAACATGTCGATCCACTATATATATATGTCTGAAAACCTGGATTGTGGCATTTAGATCCATATTCTTCGGACTTTCTTGACGAAAAATAAAAACCTCGCTTGTCATCTCTCGGAAAATTGAGAATTTAATGTTCTTTCCTGATAGTTAGAAACTCACACCGACGACATTGGTTACTGTATATTGATTTTTTTCAATGAGTATACTATTTAATACTGTATATAGTTGGTCAAACTTTGTAACATTTGACTTTGACTAAACCTAATATGATGAGTAATACTCCCTCCGTTTACAAATATAAGATGTTTTAGCTTTGTGAATCGAATGTATCTAGACGTCTTTTAGTGTATGGGTTTGTAGAGGTTCAAAGTGAACCTATACACTGAAAGGCGTCTAGATACATTCATTTCACAAAGCTAAAACGTCTTATATTTCTGAACAGAGGGAGTATTAAATAAATGGAGTATAGAATAAGATTAGGAAAACAACATTTTTTTTACAACCCTCACAAGATTTTTCTTAGCATCACAAATCTGAATATTACATTGACACTGATGATTAACCAAACTATAAATTGAGCAAACCCAAACACATACGGAGTAGTAGTAGTACAACTTAATGACTTCTAGGGGGACTCCGTGGTCTTCTCAGGTGACTTGGAAGCATCCTCCGCGGGCAACTTGGCCGCATCCTCCGTGGTACCATCGACAAGCAGGGACTCGTGGATGTTGGGCAGCACGCCGCTGTGCGCGATGGTAACACCGTCCAACATCTTGCTGAGCTCCTCGTCGCGCATGACGCCGAGCATCACGTGCCTCGGGATGATGCGGATCTTCTTGCTGTCCTTCACGGCTTTCCCGGCGAGCTCCAGCACCTCGCTGGTGAGGTACTCGAGAATGGCCGCGAGGTAGACGGGAGCCCCGAAGCCTACGTGCTGGGAGTACCGACCCTCCTTGAGGTAGCACCCGATGCGGCCGACGAGGAAATGCAGCCCGGCCTTGATGGACCTCGGCACCTGCTTCTTCCTGCGGCTGCCTAGTGTGAGAATCTGACTTGGAGTGGCCAGAGCAGGATTCGGAAGTCGGCGGCATGTCTTCTTTTTCTCCACGGCCTTTGTCGCCACCACCTGGGTCTTGTTCTTCCCACGGGGAGCTCTGGTCTTCAGAGCCATAGTTGCAAAGTCTAAGAGGAAGAAATGTTAATTGTGGAGGGTCGGTGAAGGTGCCTAGGTCCCTTGTATTGAAACTTTAACAGCGCCGTCTTTACGGTTTTACTAGTATGAATTTTTAATAGGAGTACTATTAAAAGGCTGTGTGCATGTTTCCTTATTTTCTTTCACTTTTTGAAACATGGTCAGATATGTCAGCATGAAAAATCATACAAAGAAGTTGTATCTTTCAAAACAATAGTCAGTTTTCAGTATGACTGCGTGGGTACAATAATTAGTATTATATGAATTTCTGACATATTTACAAGCAATCTATCACGCACTTGTAGTTCAAAATTTACCTACTTTGGTTTTATTGACAAAATGTCATTTAATTAGGAAAAATTAGCTAGAAGGCCTGAAAATTCATGAAACTTGTTAACCATGAAACATACTCTATTTTGTGTGAAATTTAGTGTGTTGTGGCATTCAGAGCCATACTCTTTTCCTTTTCTTTAAAAAATAATTATATGTGGCACTTCTAAAATAAATTATCAAAATTCTAGACATAAAAGTTCAAAATTGCAATTAACAACATTAGTATGCCATGCCAAGATGCATCCCGTCTACCCGAAATGGACATGACCTTTGTCATTATTTAACTTGCAACCCAGGTATGTTAACACATCGCTGGTCATATTGTGAAGAAGTGTTTTTAAACCTTGTCAAAATTCATGTTTATCATTTACGGAAGAGGACACCATACATCGGTGCTTAACAATTTTTATTGTTTTCTTTAATTTATCCCAATAAACGGGACGAGTGATGCAGATATGACCTTGACATTGGTAACTTGTTTTAAAATGTGAACAATGTTCATACATGGTTATGACCATATTGTGTAGAATTTTTTCGAAAGTTGTCTAAATCCATGTTTGTAGTTTTCGTCCAAGCAAGCACAAATATAAGAGGACACCATTTAAGTTTCAACTATGTATCATTACCACCACCCCCTCCCTCAAAAAAAACTATGCATCATGACACACATTGAAATAAGTATTTTCATATAGTACTAACATGCGGTGGAAATTATCTATATTTTGCTAGAATAGAGTGAGTGCACTCTAAGCTAAATTATCCGGACATACTTAATTACTAAAGCAAAATCCTATCACTTGGAATTTGAAAAGCATTTTCCTAAAAGTTCAGAACTCTCACTGACAATATTATTTACCAAAGCCAAGATGCTTCATAGAACGAGATATAGTACACTCCCCGCCTCTTCTCTAGACGCTATTTAATTTTGCACTCGGGCATGCTTCTTCGGTGGCCTCGTCATCGTCCTCGGCCTCCTCCCTGTCAGCGTCCTCGGCCTCCTCCCTATCGTCGTCTTCGGCCTCCTCCTCCAGGTCGACCTCAGACTCCTCCTCTTCCTGAGTCTCATCTTCCGTCTTATCGAAGTCTCTCGGCTTTGGTGGTGGTGTCCCTTCGAAAAAGCACTGCTAGTGGCTATCTTCTTCATCAGAGGAGTCAGACAGTAGCGGCAGCCATGGCCCATCGACTGAGTATGGGCTTCCAGGTGGAGTTTCGAGGCCTTTCCTAGTTTTCAGGTCAATCGACGTGTTCTAGAGAGAGTTTTCATACGACATTTTGGATGGAAATAGAGAGAGATTGAGTTCTAAGCAACGGTGGGTTGGGTGTTTTGGGTGAAAGTAGGGGTGCGTACTATTGCAATTTATAATGTCTATTTATAGTCGTGCTTGTGTTAATACCCTGAAAACTATCCCAAAATATCATAAATAGATTGTACCAGACTCGTCCCGTCAACAAAAAAAAGGATTATACCAGACTTGTCGGTTCTTGATTTTTCTTGCCCTAGGGAATTCAGGAGGCGCCCCGCTTTATCCAAAAATAAAGAGAATCATGCAGATCGTTCTGAATTACTCAATGTCTCTTACTTCCTCCGTTAAAAATTAAGTGTCTATAGTAGTACATACTTATCTAGGTACAGTACTACTAGTATACATATACTCTTCACAAAGTTGCATCACTGAACTTGATTGATGGTGATATGGTGTGGGCCTCATCTTTTTCTTCACCGCTGCATATTAGACTAGAAGTATAATCATTGCGTGAAAGCTTACACGGGAAGGAAGGAGAAATGGAGAGGATAGTGGATGGATGGTGAGAGGGGGGCGAAGGAGAGAGAAAATCTACTATGTAGTAATATGTGTACTAGTACCGCGTGTCACGACCCATCATAATATGTACTAACTTTTAGCCGAAGTTAGATAGGAACCATGATCAACTACAGTATGTGTGAAACCATTAGCTTGTGGCATTCTGAACCATATTATTTGGACTTCCTTCTCAAAAAAAACATCACCGTCCTCACTTGCAAAATCGAAATTCTTTTTTTCCTAATTGTTGGAAACTCCCACATGCAACAATGCTTACTACACCAAGATGCACCCATCTACCAAACTATCGTGGGAACTCTATCAAATTATAAACTATGATGTCAATATGGCCTTGATGACCTTGCATTGGTCGTTCGGGTTGAAATAAACCCAATAGTGTCCATACACATGGTAGGACAATATTGTGAAGCGATTTTTCCAAACCTTATCTAATCCAATGATTACAGTTTTCATGGCACGTGGTGCACAAGACATGATAGGACATCATGAGTAAAACTTTTGTTTTTTGTTTTTCGTTTATTCAATGTGATCAATGTTCAAAACAGGTTCAAAATTGCCTTCCCTCCAGATGTTTGGCTGATCTTTTGAATAACCTTTCCTCCCGATGTTTGGAAAGCAACTGAAAATTTTGAAAAACGGAAAACTTTGAATTTTTGTGCCGCCAAGGACCAAAGTGGTTTCCTTCCTATGTACTCCTCGTCCCTAGTCCACACCAACGCGCGGCTGCCGAACATGCCAGAGACACAGAGCCGCCGTACCAAGGCACACATGCATAGCGCCATGCTGTGGACGAGGGGAGAGAGATCAGACGGACCGATGCACGAGGGGAAAGGGGAGAAGAGATGGAGCATAGGGAAGGAGAGAGAAAACACACAATTTGTTTTTCCTACATAGGTCCTGAAATTTACTACTAGTATAGTGGCCGCAGGAGTACCTCATGTCAGAAACCCATCATAACTTTGCTCTGACATGGAACCTCCTTCAACTTCTCTTTGCTGCTTCCCTCTTCCCCTGCCAACGTTTTATTCTCTCAGCATGTATAGCACGTGGACAGAGGAGACCATATGTCTAAGCAAAGAAATATACTACTCCCGTATTATGTAAAAAGGCACACCTTAATAAGGCTCAGATAGTAAACGTATGACATATCATCACTATATAAAATTATAATTGGTAAAGCACAAAAAATTATAAATTTGATCAACATCTATAAAGTATGGGTGTATATTTGGTCCTTGTACTTTTTACCATCATGTGTACAAGTCAAAGATTATTAGCTACCTAACACTTGAAATTTTTGGTAACATGGTCTAGAGAAATGAGGGAGAAAATTCTATGATGATGGAGAAGTGTGTTTTGAGAGGTTTATGCATAGTGCATTCATTGTGTTCAAGACTATCAATAGAATATTCTAGATGCTAGAATGGAAAATAAGATCCAATGGCCAGAAATATTGGGATTCGCGAGTCTTGATCCAACAGTCAACATTCAAAGTTATCCATACACTATATAGTGGTAATATAAGATAAGATACGATAAGATAAGATCATGTAGAAGTCAACGATTATTAGCTACTAGGGAGAAGATTCTAGTATGATGTAGAAGTGCGTTTTGAGGTTAGTTTTGTGCATAGCATTCATTATGTTGAAGACTATCAATAGAATCTTCTAGATGCTAGAATGGAAAAGAAGATCCAATGGCTAGAAATGCACGGATTCGCGAGTCTTGATCCAACGGTCAACATTCAAAGTTATTCATACACTATATAGTGGTTTGTAATGAAGACTATCAATAGAATCTTCAAGATGCTAGAAAGGAAAAGAAGATCCAACGACTGGAAATGTTGGGATTCGCGAATCTTGATCCAACAGTCAATATTCAAAGTTATTTGTACACTATATAGTGGCAAGATCATGTAGAAGTCAACTATTATTAACTACTAGTAAGTTGCACGTGATACTCAAATAGTAGACGTATGACATATCATCACTATATACAATTATAATTGGTAAAGCACAAAAAATTATAAATTTGATCAACATCTATAAAGTATGGGTGTACATTTGGTCCTTGTACTTTGTATCATCATGTAGAAGTCAAAGATTATTAGCTACCTAACATATGAATTTTTTTTGATAACATGGTCTATAGAAACAAGGGAGAAGCTTCTAGTATGACGGAGAAGTGTGTTTTGAGGTTTGTGCATAGCATTCATTATGCCGAAGACTATCAATAGAATCTTCTAGATGCTAGAATGGAAAAGTAAATACAACGGCTAGAAATGCAGGGATTCGCGAGTCTTGATCCAACGGTCAACATTCAAAGTTATTCGTACACTATATAGTGGTAAGATAAGATAAGATACTAGTAAGTTGCACGTGCCCTGCACATGAGGCTCAGATAATAGACGTCTGGCATATCATCACTTTATAAAATTATAATAGGTAAAGTGGAAAAAATATAAATTTGATCAACTTCTATAAAGTATGGGTGTATATTTGGTTCTTCTACTGTGTACCATCATGTGTAGAAGTCAAAGATTATTAGCTACCTAACACATGAAATTTTTGGTAACATGGTCTAGAGAAATGAGGGAGAAGATTCTAGTATGATGGAGAAGTGTGTTTTGAGAGGTTTATGCATAATGCATTCATTGTGTTTAAGACTATCAATAGAATCTTCCAGATGCTAGAATGGAAAAGAAGATCCAATGGCTAGAAATGTTCGGATTCGCGAGTCTCGATCCAATGGTCAATATTTAAAGTTATTCGTACACTATATAGTGGTAAGATAAGATGTTTAAAACATAGCTTGTGGCATTCAGATCCATTACTCTTCAGATTGTCTTTACAGAAAGGAACAATCTCGTCATCACTCGGAAAATTAAGATTGATATTTCCTGATATTTGGAAACTCACATCGATGACATTGTTTACTACAAGAATATGCACTCGTCTACCTCCGAAAAGACAATTAATTCAAGAGCAATCTATCGCATTTACTTGTAGCTCAAGTTTGATCTAATTTCTTCAAATTGTCAAGATGCAAAATCTTAGCAAGAAGTTAAACTTGTTGTAAAAACTATCGGTGGTGGTTTGTGATATATTAAATCAGCCCCCAATGGTTACATCCAAAAAACGTAAAAATTGAACTAATTTCAACAAATCGACATAAAATCAATTTCAAGTGGGCAAAGTTAGCTATAGGAATAAGTTTGAAAACTCATAAAACACGGGAATCATAAGTACAACATGACGGTCCACTATATATGTCTGAAAGCTTGGCTTGTGGCGTTCAGGTCCATATCCTTTGGACTATGATTACGAAAACAAACAATAATCTTATCATCACTCGGAAAATTGAGAATGTTCTTTCTTGATAGTTGGAAACTCACATCGGTGGTACTGATTATTACAAGAAGATGCATCCATCTACCTCCAAAGAGACATTTAATTAAAGAAAAATCTATCACGCTTACCTGTAGCTCAAGTTTGAGCTATTTTTTTGTTAAATTGTCAAGATGCAAAATCTTAATTAGAAAGGAGTTAAAAACCTATTGTCAAAACTCTCGACTGTTTTTCTGATATATTAACTGAGACCCCAATGGGTACACCTCCAAACGTTTTTTGTAATTCTTTAGAAGCAACCTACAATAATTTAGTTGTTGTAGTTCAAGTTTGACCAAATTTCGATAAATATAGGCATGAATCATTCAAGTGGGGAAACGTTAATTAGCTATATAGGGAGTTTCAAAACTCATAAAACATGGGAATCGTAAGTAAAACACGTTGGTCCACTTAATATGTCTAAGATCTTGGCTCATGGCATTGAGATCCATATTCTTCAGACTTTTGTTTACATAAAAGAACCATCTCGTCATCACTCGGAAAACTGAGAAATTTCTTTCCTCATAGTTAGAAAATCACACCAACGACATTGTTTACTAGAATAAGATGCACCCATCTACCTACGAAAATACATTTAATTCAAGAGCAATCTATCGCTCTTACTTGTAGCTCAAGTTTGATCTAATTTCGTTAAATCGACAAGAAGTCACTGAAGTGTGCAAAGTTTGCTAGGAAGCTTGAAAATTCCTAGTACTAAAAACTTGGGCATTACATATAAGAAACCATTGGTCCAGTTTGTGTGATAATTGGGGTGGTTGCATTTTCTTTTAACTATGGTAGGTCTCGTAGGAGAGAGGTTCTTGAGAGTCAACACGATCGATGGAAGTATAACTTACATCAAGAACCTCATAAAAATGATTATTGCATCCAAGTCCATCCATTTAACACAATGACCCTAAAACTGAATAATGAAGTGTGTGTGTTTTGTGGTTTGCTCATACTAGCGTTCATCGTGCTAAAGCCTATCAATAGAATCTTTCTTGATTCTAAAGGAAAATAGAAGATCTAATGGTTAGCAATGTTTGGATTTGCCAGTCTTGATCCAGTGGTCAATGTTTGAAGTTAATTCGTACACTATACAATGGTGGTATGGTATTGTAAGAGATAGGACAAGATAAAAATAAGATAAGAAGTACCGCGAATGGCCGATCTAATGGTTGGTCTCGTAGGAGCGAGGTGCTTGAGAGTTAAGACGGTCAGTGGAAGTACAAGTTACATCAAGGACCTCATAAAAAATGAAAATTGCATCCAAGTCCATGCATGCATTTAGCACAAGGACCCTGAAACTGAGCAATGAAGTGTGCATTTTGAGATTTGCGCATACTAGCGTCCATTGTGCTAAAGACTATCGGTAGAATCTTTCTAGATGCTAATAATGGAAAAGAAGATCCAATGGTTAGAAAAGTTTGGATTTGCCTGTCTTGATCCAACAGTCAATGTTCAAAGTTTGGATTTGCCAGTCTTGATCCAACGGTCAATGTTCAAAATGGGTTCAAAATTGCCTTCCCTCCTGATGTTTGGCCGATCTTTTGAATAACCTTACCTCCTGATGTTTGCGAAGCAAGTGAAAAATTCGAAAACTAGAAAACTTTTAATTTTTGTGCCGCCAAGGTCCAAAGTGGTTTCCTTCCTATGTTCTCCTCGTCCCTACTACACACCAACGCGCGGCTGTCGAACACACTAGAGACACAGAGCCGCAGTTCCAAGGCACATGTGCGCAGCGCCACACTATGGATGAGGGAAGAGAGATCAGCCGGACCGGTGCGCGAGGGGAAAGGGTTGGAGAGATGGAGCATAGGGAAGGAGAGAGAAAACACACGATTTGTTTTGCGTGCATAGGTCCTGAAATTTACTACTACTAGAGTGGCCGCAGGAGTACCTCGTGTCAGAAACCCATCATAACTTTGCTCTGACATGGAACCGCCTTCAACTTATCTTCACTGCTACCCTCTTCCCCTGCCAACGTTTTATTCTCTCAGCATGTATAGCACGTGGACAGAGGAGACCATATGTCTAAGCAAAGAAATATACTACTCCCGCATTATGTAAAAAGGCACACCTTAATAAGGCTCAAATAGTAAACGTATGACATATCATCACTATATACAATTATAATTGGTAAAGCACAAAATATTATAAATTTGATCAACATCTATAAAGTATGGGTGTATATTTGGTCCTTGTACTTTTTACCATCATGTGTAGAAGTCAAAGATTATTAGCTACCTAACACTTGAAATTTTTGGTAACATGGTCTAGAGAAAAGAGGGAGAAGATTCTAGTATGATGGAGAAGTGTGTTTTGAGAGTTTTATGCATAGTGCATTCATTGTGTTCAAGACTATCAATATAATCTTCTAGATGCTAGAATGGAAAAGAAGATCCAACGGCTAGAAATGCTGGGATTCGCGAGTCTTGATCCAACGGCCAGCATTCAAAGTTATCCATACACTATATAGTGGTAAGATAATATAAGATAAGATAAGATTATGTAGAAGTCAATGATTATTAGCTACGAGGGAGAAGATTCTAGTGGGATGGATTAGTGTGTTTTGAGGTTTGTGCATAGCATTCATTATGCTGAAGACTATCAATAGAATCTTCTAGATGCTAGAATGGAAAATAAGATCCAACGGCTAAAAATGCAGGGATTCTCGATTCTGGATCCATCGGTCAACATTCAAAGTTATTCGTACACTATATAGTGGTTTGTAATGAAGACTATCAATAGAATCTTCAAGATGCTGGAATGGAAAAGAAGATCCAACGACTGGAAATGTTGGGATTCGTGAGTCTTGATCCAACGATCAATATTCAAAGTTGTTTGTACACTATATAGTGGCAAGATCATCTCGAAGTCAATGATTGTTAGCTACTAGTAAGTTGCACGTGAGACTCAGATAGTAGACATATGACATATCATCACTATATACAATTATAATTGGTAAAGCACAAAAAATTATAAATTTGATCAACATCTATAAAGTATGGGTGTACATTTGGTCCTTGTACTTTGTATCATCATGTAGAAGTCAAAGATTATTAGCTACCATGAATTTTTTTTATAACATGGTCCAGAGAAACAAGGGAGAAGCTTCTAGTATGACGGAGAAGTGTGTTTTGAGGTTTGTGCATGGCATTCATTATGCCGAATACTATCAATAGAATCTTCTAGATGCTAGAATGGAAAAGAACATCCAACGGCTAGAAATATAGGGATTCGCGAGTCTTGGTCCAGCGGTCAACATTCAAAGTTATTCGTACACTATATAGTGGTAATATAAGATAAGATACTAGTAAGTTGCATATGCCCTGCACATGAGGCTCAAATAATAGACGTCTGGCATAACATAACTATATAAAATTATAGTAGGTAAAGTGGAAAAAATATATATTTGATCAACATCTATAAAGTATGGGTGTATATTTGGTTCATCTACTTTGTATCATCATGTGTAGAAGTCAAAGATTATTAGCTACATAACATTTGAAATTTTTGGTAACATGGTCTAGAGAAATGAGGGAGAAGATTCTAGTATGATGGAGAAGTGTGTTTTGAGAGGTTTATGCATAATGCATTCATTGTGTTCAAGACTATCAATAGAATCTTCTACATGCTAGAATGGAAAAGAGGATCCAATAGCTGGAAATGTTCGGAATCGCGAGTCTCGATCCAACGGTGAATATTCAAAGTTATTCGTACACTATATAGTCGTAAGATAAGATGTCTAAAAACATGGCTTGTGGCATTCAGATCCATTACTCTTCAGACTGTCTTTACAGGAAGGAACAATCTCGTCATCACTCGGAAAATTAAGAATGATATTTGCTGATATTTGGAAACTCACATCGACGACATTGTTTACTACAAGAATATGCACCCGTCTACCTCCGAAAAGACAATTAATTCAAGAGCAATCTATCGAATTTACTTGTAGCTCAAGTTTGATCTAATTTCGTTCAATTGTCAAGATGCAAAATCTTAGCAAGAAGTTGAACTTGTTGTAAAAACTATCGGTGGTGGTTTGTAATATATTAAATCAGCCCCCAATGGTTACATCCAAAAACCGTAAAACTTTTAGTGCAACCTACAATTTACTTGTAGTTCAAAATTGAACTAATTTCAATAAATCGACATAAAATCAATTTCAAGTGGGCAAAGTTAGCTATAGGAATAAGTTTGAAAACTCATAAAACATGGGAATCATAAGTACAACATGAGGGTCCACTATATATGTCTGAAAGCTTGGCTTGAGGTGTTCAGGTCCATATTCTTCGGACTTGGTTTACGAAAACAAACAATAATCTCATCATCACTCGGAAAATTGAGAATGTTATTTCCTGATAGATGGAAACTCACATCGGCGGTACTGATTACTACAAGAAGATGCATCCATCTACCTCCAAAGAGACATTTAATTAAAGAAAAATCTATCGCGCTTACTTGTAGCTCAAGTTTGAGTTAATTTTTCGTTAAATTGTCAAAATGCAAAATATTAATTAGAAAGGAGATAAAAACCTATTGTCAAAACTATCGGTCGTTTTTCTGATATATTAACTAAGCCCCCAATGGGTACACCTCCAAAAGTTTTTGTAATTCTTTAGAAGCAGCCTACAATAATTTAGTTGTTGTAGTTCAAGTTTGACCAAATTTTGATAAATATAGGCATGAAGTCATTCAAGTGGGGCAAAGTTAATTAGCTATATAGGGAGTTTGAAAACTCATAAAACATGGGAATCATAAGTAAAACACGTTGGTCCACTTAATATGTCTAAAAGCTTGGCTTATGGCATTGAGTTCCATATTCTTCAGAATTTCTTTACATAAAGGAACCATCTCGTCATCACTCGGAAAACTGAGGGTTTTCTTTCCCGATAGTTAGAAACTCACACTGATGACATTGTTTACTAGAAGAAGATGCACCCATCTACCTACGAAGACACATTAAATTCAAGAGCAATCTTTCGCCCTTACTTGTAGCTCAAGTTTGATATAATTTCCTTAAATCGACAAGAAGTCACTAAAGTGTGCAAAGTTTGCTAGGAATCTTGAAAAATCCTAGTACTAAAAACTTGGGCATTACATATAAGAAACAATTCGTCTAGTTTGTGTGATAATTGGGGTGGTTGCATTTTCTAACTATGGTAGGTCTCATAGGAGAGATGTTCTTGAGAGTTAACACGATCGATGGAAGTACAACCTACATCAAGGACCTCATAAAAAATAAAAATTGCATCCAAGTCCATCAATTTAATACAATGAACCAAAAACTAAATAATGAAGTGTGTGTGTTTTATGGTTTGTGCATACTAGCATTCATTGTGCTAAAGACTATCAATAGAATATTTCTCGATGCTAAGGCAAAATAGAAGACCTAACAGTTAGCAATGTTTGGATTTGCCAGCCTTGATCCAGCGGTCAATGTTCGAAGTTAATTCGTACACTATACAATGGTGGTATGGTATTGTAAGAGATAAGCCAAGATAAAGATATGATAAGAAGTACCGCGAATGGTCGATCTAATGGTTGGTATCGTAGGAGTGATGTGCTTGAGAGTTAAGACGGTCAGTGGAAGTACAAGTTACATCAAGGACCTCAAAAAATTGAAAATTGCATCCAAGTCCATGCATGCATTTAGCACAAGGACCCTGAAACTGAGCAATGAAGTGTGTGTTTTGAGGTTTGCGCATACTAGCGTCCATTGTGCTGAAGACTATCGGTAGAATCTTTCTAGATGCTAATAACGGAAAATAAGATCCAACGGTTACAAAGTTTGGATTTGCCGGTCTTGATCCTATGGTCAATATTCAAAGTTTGGATTTGCCAGTCTTGATCCAATGGTCAATGTTCAATATGGGTTCAAAATTGCCTTCCCTCCCGAGGTTTGGCTGATCTTTTGAATACCCTTCCCTCCTGATGTTTGGGAAGCAAGTGAAAATTTCAAAAACTGGAAAACTTTGAGTTTTTGTGCCGCCAAGGACCAAAGTGGTTTCCTTCCTAAATACCTCTTGTCCCTACTCCACACCAACGTGTGGCTGCCGAACACGCCAGCGACACAGAGCCGTCATACCAAGGCACACGTCCACAGCGCCACGCTGTGGACGAGGGGAGAGAGATCAGCCGGACCGGTGCGCAAGGGGAAAGGGGGAGAGATGGAGCATAGGGAAGGAGAGAGAAAACACACGATTTGTTTTGCATGCATAGGTCCTGAAATTTACTACTAGTAGAGTGGCTGCAGGAGTACCTCGTGTCAAAAACCCATCATAACTTTGCTCTGACATGGAACTGCCTTCAACTTCTCTTCGATGTTGCCCTCTTCCCCTGCTAATGTTTTATTCTCTCAGCATGTATAGTGCGTGGACAGAGGTGACCATATGTCTAAGCGAAGAAATATACTACTCCCGCATTGTGTAAAAAAGCACACCTTAATAAGGCTCAGATATTAAACGTATGACATATCATCACTATATAAAATTATAATTGGTAAAGCACAAAAAATTATAAATTTGATCAACATCTATAAAGTATGGGTGTATATTTGGTACTTGTACTTTGTATCATCATGTGTAGTAGTCAAAGATTATTAGCTACCTAACACTTGAATTTTTTGGTAACATGGTCTAGAGAAATGAGGGAGAAGATTCTAGTATGATGGAGAAGTGTGTTTTGAGAGGATTATGCATAGAGCATTCATTGTGTTCAATACTATCAACAGAATCTTCTAGATGATAGAATGGAAAAGAAGATCCAATGGGTAGAAATGCTCGGATTCGCGAGTATTGATCCAACGGTCAACATTCAAAGTTATCTGTACACTATATAGTGGTACGATAAGATAAGATAAGATAAGAAAAGATAAGATAAGATCATGTAGAAGTCAACGATTATTAGCTACGAGGGAGAAGATTATAGTATGATGGAGAAGTGTGTTTGAGGTTAGGTTTGTGCATTGCATTCATTATGCTGAAGACTTCCAATAGAATCTTCTAGATGCTAGAATGGAAAAGAAGATCCAATGGCTAGAAATGTTGGGATTCACGAGTCTTGATCCAACGGTCAATATTCAAAGTTATTTTTAAACTATATAGTGGTATGATAAGATAAGATAAGATATCTCTATATCTACTACTATAGTGGAGCAGTTTTGAATTGGATAGCACCAATCCTGACCGTTGGACTGTTGGATCCAATGGTTCAGAGAAGCTGGATTCGTGTTGAATAGTACCTAGAGCAAACTCCACCATGCATGTTCTAGAACCATCATTTCACCACCCCCAAAATTTCATAGCACAATAGACTGTATTCTCTCTACTAACTACTATATTGGAGCAGTTTTGAATTGGATCCATAGCACTAATCATGACCGTGGGCTATTAGATCCAATGGTTTAGAGCAACTAGATTCGTGTTGAATAGTACTCCCTCCGCCAAAATATAAGGCGCCTAAGGATTAGTCAGAAGTCAACATTTTTAAGTTTGACCATGATTATACACAAAAATATAAAAATTTAGAATACTAAAATAATATCAATAGATTCACCATAAAGTATGTTTTCTTAATATGTATATTTTCTTAATATGTCCGTTAAATATTGTAGATGTAGATATTTTTTCCTAAATATTTGGTCAAAGTTAGTAAGGTTAGGTACCTTATATTTTGGGATGTAGCGAGGGAGTACAGACCTAGATCAAACTCCACCATGTTTTAGAACCATCATGTCACCACCCCCAAAATGCATAAATTAAGTCTATTAATAATAACTATCTACACATATTGAGAATACAACCTACTGTGCTTTGAAATTTTGGGGTTGGTGACATGATGGTTCTAGAACATGGTGGAGTTTGCTCTAGGTACTATTCAACACGAATCCAGCTGCTCTGAACCATTGGACCTAACAGCCCAATGGTCCAGATTGGTGCTATATATGGATCCAATTCAAAACTGCTCCATTATAGTAGTAGATATAGATAAAAAGCACACATTAATAAGGCCTACTATGTGGCATCCGCTATGGTTCACCTTATACATAGTGGAAACTATAAAGTATCTTTAAGCCTAAGGTGCACCTCAAGCTTGTGTGTTGAACATATAGAATAGAAAAATCATTTCCCTTCTATCCTTGTTTCATGTGATCGTTTTCAAAAGGGATTCAAAATTTTCAAGAGGCAAATCTTAGTAGCTAGAAGTTGAACAGTCTCAACTGATATATATTAAATAACTGCTCGATGGGTACCCCAAAAAGCTTTTTACATAAAACTTTCAAACCAAGCTACAATTTATTGCTTGTAGTTCAAATTTGACCTTTTATTTTGATACATCGACATAAAGTCATTCAACAAGTGGACAGGGTCAGCTAGGAATCTTGAAAACTCTTAAAACACGGGAATCGTAAGTAAAACACATTGGTCCACCTAGCTAATATGTCAAGAATCTTGGCTTATGGCATTGAGATCAATATTATTCGGACTTTCTTTACGGAAAAGAATCATCTCGTCATCGATCACTCAGAAAACTGAGAATTTTCTTTCCTAATTGTTGGAAACTCACACCGACGACATTGTTTACTACCAGAAGATGCACACATCTACCTCCGAAAAGATAATTAATTCAAGAGCAATCTATCACACTTACTTGTAGCTAAAGTTTGACTTAATTTCATTAAATTGACAAGAAGTCACCAAAGTGCGTGAAGTTAGCTAGGAATCCTAGTACTAAAAACTTGGGTATTACATATAAGAAATCGTGGTCTAGTTTGTGTGATAATTGGGGCGGTTGCATTTTCTTTTAACCTTGGTAGGTCTCATACGAGCGAGGTGCTTGAGAGTTAACACGGTCGCTAGAAGTATGTACAAGTTACATCAAGGACCTCATAAAGAATGAAAATTGCATCCAAGTCCATGCATGCATTTAGCATAAGGACCCTGAAACTGAGCAATGAAGTACTGTGTTTTGAGGTTTGCACATACTAGCGTTCATCGTGCTAAAGACTATCAGTACAATCTTTCTAGATGCTAAGAATGGAAAAGAAGATCCAACGGTTATCAATGTTTGGATTTGCCAGTCTTGATCCAACTATTAATGTTCAAAGTTAATCTCTACACTATATGTAGTGGTATGGTATTGTAACAGATAAGAGACAAGATAAAGATAAGATAAGAAGTACTGTGAATGGCTAATCTAATGGTAGGTCTCGTAAGAGCGAGGTGCTTGAGAGTTAACACAGTCGATGGAAGTACAAGTTACATTAAGGACCTCATAAAAAATGAAAATTGCATCCAACAAGTCTGTGCATTTAGCACAAGGACCCTTAAACCGAGTAATGAAGTACTATGTGTTTAGAGGTTTGTGCATACTAGTGTTCATCATGCTGAAGACTATTAGTAGAATCTTTCTAGATGCTAAGAATGGAAAAGAAGATCAAACGGTTAGCAATGTTTGGATTTGCCAGTCTTGATCCAACAGTCAATGTTCAAATAAGTTAATCCCTACACTATGTCGTGGTGGTATGCATGGTATTGTAAGAGATTAGATACAAGATAAAGTTAAGATAAGAAATACTGTGAATGGCCGATCTAATGGTAGGTCTCGTAGGAGTGAGGTGCTTTGAGAGTTAACACGTTCGGTAGAATTACAATTTACATCAAGGACCTCATAAAAAATGAAATTGCATCCAAGTCCATGCATTTAGCACAAGGAAAACCCTGAAACTAAGTAATGAAGTGTGTATTTTGAGATAGAGGTTTACATATACTAGCGGTCATCGTGCTAAAGGCTGTTAGTAGAATCTTTCTAGATGCTAAGAATGGAAAAGAAGATCCAATGGTTAGCAATGTTTGGATTTGCCAGTCTTGATCCAACGGTCAATGTTCAAAGTTAATCTGTACACTATATGTAGTGTGTGGTATGGTACGGTATTGTAAGAGATAAGACAATATAAAAATAAGATAATAAGAAGTACTATGAATGGTCGATCTAATGGGGTGTCTAGTAGGTGTGATGTGCTTGAGAGTGAACACGGTCGATGGAAGTACAAGTTACATATCAAGGACATCATAAAAAATGAAAATTGCATCCAAGTCCATGCATTTAGCGCAAGGACCCTAAAACTGAGCAATGAAGTGTGTGTTTTGAGGTTTGCGCATACTAGCGTTTATCATTCTCATCATGACTATTAGTAGAATATTTTTAGATGCTAGGAATGGAAAAGAAGATCCAACAGTTAGGAAAATGTTTGGATTTCCGAGTCTTGATCCAACTTGTCATCCAAACCCTCATTGGATGGTTTCTCATATATTAATTGTGACCCTCGATGGGTACCTCCAAAAGCTTTTTCTTAGAACTTTCACAGTAACCTAAAATTTACTTATACTAGTTCAAATCTGACCTATTTTCAATAAATCGACATAAAGTCATTCAAGTGGGTGTAGTTAGGTAGGAAGTTTTGAATTGGATCCATTTCAACAATTGTGACTGTTGGGTTGTTAGATCCAATGGTTCAGAGTAGTTGGATTCGTGTTGAACACTATCTAGAGCAAACTCCACCATGTTCTAGATCGTTATTATTAATATACTTAATGTATGCCTTTTTCTCTAACAAGACTATTGGTTAATAACAACTTAATGTTCGTTAAATCACATTTCATAAAGTATATACAAGTGTGGCACGTGCCTTTGTGTGTGTGTGTGCGTGTGAAAACTCTGGCGTGTGGCATTTATTTAGATCAATATTCTTCAGACTTCCTTTACAGGAGAGAATGATCATGACATCACTCGGAAAATTGAGAATGTCCTTTCCTGGTAGTTGGAAACTCACACCGACGACATTGTTTACTACAAGAAGTGCACCCATTTACCTCTGAAAAGACATTTAATTCAAGAGCAGTCTATCATGCTTACTTGTAGCTCAAGTCTAACTTAATTTCATTAAATTGATGCAAAATCTGAGCAAGAAGTTGAACCGTACCTATTGATACGTCCAAAACGTATCTACTTTCCCGAACACTTTTGCTATTGTTTCTCCTCTAAACTTGTGTGATTTGGATGCAACTAACGTGGACTGACGCTGTTTTTAGCAGAATTGCCTTGGTGTCTACTTTTTGTGCAGAAAATCAACTATCAGGAAAAATCCCGAAAAATATGCCAAAAATCCTATTTCACCAAAAGACTCCCGGAGCCAGAATACGAGACGGAGGTGGGCTGGGCCTAGGCCACACCATTCGCCACGCTGGCTAGCCAGCGCGCCAGGTGGTCCGCCGACCATACTCCCCCTCGGTCTCCCTCTTCGCCTATAAGTTGCCTTCTGACCTAAAAACTCAGGGGGGTTCGACGTTTTTCCAGAAGGAGTTCCGCTCTGCTGCCACCACCAGATTCCATGAAACAGCACTAGAAACTCTGTTCTAGCACCCTGTCGGGACGAGGAATTGGATGAGATCATCGCCATCATCATCACCATCGCTTCTCCATCGACCATCCATGTTTCACCCATCTATGAGTGAGTAATCCCTCGATGTAGGCTATGGGGATGGTAGGGATTGGATGAGATCGTTCATGTAATGGCATCAGATTGTTAGGGCATGGTGCTTAGTATCTTTTATTAGTGCTTTATGACTTTGTTGCGACTTGTTATGCTTAATTCTTGTCACTAGGACCCGAGTGCCATGATTTTAGATCTGAACATGTTATTGATTCATTATGATAGTATTTTTTATGGTCTTACTTGCAAGTTGTATACACATGTTGTTGTCCGGAACCAATGGCCCCGAAGTGACAGAAATCGGGATAACCGGAAGGAATGGCTTTGATGTGAGGATCACATGTGTTCACGGAGTGTTAATGCTTTGCACCGGTGCTCTATTAAAAGGAACACCTTAATTGCCAATAGTTCCCTTGAGGCCCCACTGCAAACGGGCTGGCAGGACAAAAGATGTTGTGCAAGTTCTCATTGCGAGCACGTATGACTATATATGGAACACATGCCTAGGATCATCTAGTACTTGGATGCTTTATCTTATTTATCTGCAATTGCCCTATGTTCTGATTTCTATGTGACTTGTCTTTTCCATGCAACGCCCGTCCATCCATCCATATGCCTACCGCACTCGAATCCTACTGTTTACTGCTATTGTTACTGCTGTCTTTACTTTGTTATTTTACTATTCCTACTACAAAACTGTTGCTACTGATAAACTGCTGTGAGCAAGATTGTTTCTAAGTGCAGCTGAATTGACAACTCATTTTTTAAGGCTTATAAATATTCTTTGGCTCCCCTTGCGTCGAATCAATAAATTGGGTTTCACTTCCCTAGAAAATACTGCGATACACCCCCTATACTTGTGGGTCATCAAGACTATTTTATGGCGCCGTTGTCGCGGAGCATAGCTTTATTTATTAAGTTCACCTGGATTCTCTATTGTTCGCTGTTATCCATCCATCATGGGTAAGTCTCGTGATGGCAATGTTCCTATTTTACCATCCACTACAAGAAGAGGTATGGTTCTGAACACCTCTATTGCTCTTGATTCACCATCTGTTATGAGTAAGATCGTTACACCACCACATACACATGCTACACACACTGCTACTACTGTTGAATCTGAAACTTCTGATGCTTATGATGCTTCTTGTACTGTGCTTGATAAGAGTGGTTCATTAGGTCCTTTCCTATATGCTACGATTGCTAGAACTATAGCTGGAAATACTGAAACTCCTAATGAAGACACTACTACATCTGTTAGTTCACCTGAGTCTAGTGAAAGTTATGATATTGAAGATGGTTATGTTGAGATGGCCGATGAATTTATTAAAGAATGTAAAAACACGCATGATAGGGGTGCTGCTAAGAGTCTCCTTGAGAGGTGTACTATTAGACCCAAATTGTCTCCTATTGCTAAGTTTGTTGCTTCCCCCATAAACATTATAGATAAAGATTATGATTTCTCTCTCGATCTATCTTACATAGCTATTGTTGAGAAAGAACCTTTTTGTGGGACTAAGAATGAAAGTGCGGTAGCACATATGAATGAACTTTCTACCATGAGTGGCTTCTTTTCTGATGATATTAAGATGCGTACTTACTTTGTTACTAAGATTTTCCCCTTTTCACTGAAAGGAGAAGCTAAAACTTGATTTACTAATTTACCACCTAGACCTATTGATAGCGCTGATTGCTTGATTAGTACTTTCCTACAGAAATATTTTCCTCCAAGTGCTAGACATGCTATTTTGCAGGAACTTTTAGATTTTAAGCAGGGAGAAAAAGAGATATTGCCCGAATCTTGGGCAAGGTTTTGTGCTTTGATTCATGCACATGCTAGAAGTCCATTACCTAAGAATGAGCTTCTTGATATATTTTATAATGGACTAACCGAGGAATCTAGGACATACCTAGATAGTTGTGCTGATTGTGTTTTCAGGAATAGGACTCCTAAGGAAGTTGAGGAATTAATGGCTAAAATAAGTAAGAACTATGAAGATTGGACTCCTCCTGAACAAGCTATACCTGAAGTAATTGTACCTGAACCTACTATACCTGTGCCTATTCCATCACCTAAGAAGAGGGGAATTATTGAATTGAATGATGAAGTAATGAAGGAAGCTAAGAAATGTCTTAAGGAGAAGGGAATTAAAGCTGCAGATGTTAAGAATTTACCTCCTTTAGAATAATTATGTAAGCCTATTCACTACTCATCCACTATCGAGGTACACTCTCTCCAACACTTTGATGAAGGTGATATCCCTTACTCTAAACCTCCTGATCAATGCTTAGAAGAATTCGATATCTTTATTGTTAAGCAAGATAATTTTAATAAAAGGGTGCAAAATCATCTAATGGAAAACACTAGAGCTATTGTTGAGTTGAAAGATATTGTGGAAAGAACCTCTAATGATGTTAAAATGATTGTTAAACACTTTCAAATGGTTCAAACTCAAATAGATCAACTCATTAAAGTGCAAAAAGACTTGCTAGTTAATGTTGCTAAAGAAAAACATGCTTATGAAATTAGAACTAGAAGTGGTGCTGCTACCTAGGATCCTCTTTATCCTTAGGGGCATCCCAAAAGAATTGAGTAGGATTCTCAACAAGCTGAAAATAATGGCTCTACTCGTAAGAAAGGAAAAAGAAAAATAAAACTGTTGTAGAACCCTCTGAACCTGCTACAGATCCTAATAGTATATCTATCTCTGATGCTGAAACTGAAAGTGGTAATGAAGACAATGAAGTTCCTAATGAGGAAAAAGTTGAAGAAGAACCTGAAAACCACACTAAGAATACTAAATACACTAAAGAAGATTTTATTGCTAAGAAACATGGTAGTGAAAGAGAACCTTGGGTCCAAAAACCCATGCCTTTCCCTGATAAGAAACACAAGTCAGAGGAAGATGAACACTATAATAAGTTTTGTGAGTGGATGAAACCTTTATTCCTGCAAATTCCTTTGACTGATGCTATTAAATTGCCTCCTTACTCAAAGTATATGAAGGATATTGTCTCATAAAAGGAAGATCCCTAATGAAGAAATTTCTACTTTGCTTGCTAATTATTCCTTTAATGGTAAGGTTCCTAAGAAACTTGGAGACCCTGGGATTCCAACTATCCCTTGCTCTATTAAGAATAGTTATGTTAGAACTGCTTTGTGTGATTTGGGAGCTGGAGTTAGTGTTATGCCTTTTTCTCTCTATAAGAGGCTTCAACTAGAAAAATTAATACTAACTGATATTTCTTTGCAAATGGTCGATAAATCTACCACTATTCCTGTTGGTATATGTGAGGATGTACCTGTTCAAGTGGCTCATAATTGCTTGATATTAACTGATTTTGTTGTGCTTGAAATGCCTGAAGATGATAATATGTCTATTATTCTTGGGAGACCTTTTCTTAATACTGCAGGAGCTGTTATTAATTGTAATCAAGGAAAGGTGACTTTCAATGTTAATGACAAGGAACATACTGTCTATTTCCCCAAGAAGATTGAAAGGACTTATGGTTTGAATTCAATTGAACATGTTGAGGGCATTCAAGTTGGAGAAATATATTGTCCCATACCAAGAGAAAAAT
Organism: Avena insularis; assembly: GCA_023614405.1. Classification (NCBI taxonomy): domain Eukaryota; kingdom Viridiplantae; phylum Streptophyta; class Magnoliopsida; order Poales; family Poaceae; genus Avena; species Avena insularis. The sequence goes on from CM042696.1 coordinate 253,201,071, forward strand.
TTGAAATTATTATGATAGGGACCATTGCTATCAAGATTAAGGTAACATAATCATTAGTGGGATACAAAGTTTTGTCTCACATGGAATTGTTTTGGTAACAAGACCTGATCAACCTTGTTAACAAAAGGATTTCATTGAACAAGACAATGTTTTCACTATGATTATCCCCGCTTACTTCTATTACTATCCATTTTAGTTTTTGTTTTTGTTTAGTTTTGTTTTTGTAGTTAGTTGCTTGCATGTTAGAGTGTCTTAGAACTCCTGTAGTTCTAGCCTTGTTTTGTCATTGCATCATTTTAAAAAAAATCTGTCTGTCAGAAAATCATTCATCGGTGCCTGAAAATTGCAAAAAAATAAAGTGTCTCAAAAAATCCCAGAAAATTCATATTAAATTTTTACGTGAAAAAGGGGCAGAGGAGTACCTGGGAGGTGCCAGGGGAACCCACCAGGCAGGCTCACCACCTAGTGGCGCGGTCTGCCCTAGGTGGTGCCATGCCATGGTGTGGGCCACCCCTGGCCCTCCACTAACTCTCTCACCTGCCACTTTCTTCTCTCTCCCGAGTAAGCTCTAGTTCATTGCTCAAAATCGCGTTCTTGCTGTGCTTGCTCTCATTTTTTTTCGATCTCATTGCTCAGCCCATCTTTGTTGCTGAAATTTGGAGCACTTGTTCCTTGGTATGTGACTCCTCCCCTTGTCCAAGTAGATTTGTGTTTAGTAGATTATATCTTGAGTATTTGCTACTGTAGGTGACAGGTTATGAGAGCTTGAAAGCTTGTTTGATGCTTAGAGATATAGTTTTGATGCATGTTTAGGCCTCTTACAAGTCCCTATGAGTAGAATCCTTCATTATATTTACTTTGCAATCACTTGTTTAATAGGTGTTTAAATTTCAGAATACCAAGCATGAACAACCATACCTTTGGAGATATATTTGAGAGTGATGCACCTAGGAGGTCGATGCCCTCAAGATCAGCCTCTCAGTTTAGGCCATCTTACGACGAAGATCTCATTGCAACTCATATTGGTAATGAAAGGGATGATGGGGATGCTCGCCCATCTACTTTTCCTTGTTTTACTTTCTTACAAGCTGCAGGGATTCTTGGTGATTTCTTTCTACTGATTGAGAGGGTTGGTTTGACCTCATATATGCAAGATGAGAGTGAGCAATACGATGTGCTCACCAAAACCTTTGTTGAGAGCTTCACGTTTACTAACACATCCTATCAGTCAACTGTCTCTTTCAAAATTTATAATCTGCCCTTTACCATGCCATTGGAAAGATTTTGCAGTATTGTAGGTGTAAGCATGACAGGGACCGTGAAGAAAATTCAAGGGTGACCCGCTGATTTGCTGGAGCTTTACCGAGGGGTGACCAATGATGATGACCGCGTGGCGCAGCGCGGAAAGATAAGAAATATCCAACTCCCTCCTCTTAGATACTTTGCATATTATCTTGCTACTAGCGTACTTGGTAGGGAGAATACGAGTAATATCTCCAACTATCATTTAGCCTTCCTTGCTGCTGCACTTAACAATGATACTCGGTACAACCTTGGCTCTCTTATTGCTCGCCGCCTAGCTGCTAGGGGGCCTATCTATGGGGGCATCATTGCCTCGCGTATGGTCAATGCATTAGGCCTTTTAGTGGACCCCAACGAAACTGTACTGGCACCACAAAGGTTTGACCTTGTTGCTATGAAAACTCATCACTTTGTCACTTCTGCTTCTGATTTGGACAGTCTAGTATATATGATGATGTTTACTGACGGGGATGAGAGGGATATCCCTTTGCCACAGCCTTCTTTGTTTAGTGTTCAAAGGAGACCGTGGTCGCGCTCCAAGGAGGAGGTGGACGAGCAGCTTCGCTTACTGGGTTTCCATGAGCAGCATCAGGAGGATGTGCCATCCTACGATTACTCCACGCACTACGTGGGACGTACTCGAGTTTGCACCCGGACGAGGGTACCTCCTTGTCGTACCACAGTGACACTTCATCCTGGCCAGCTTGGGATTGATACCCACTTAGGCCAAAAGCCTAAGCTTGGGGGGAGGTACGCCGACCGCGCACTCATCTCTTTATCATGTTGTGTCGGTACTTTGTATATTCATGGTTCGTTCTCTTTTTAGTTTTCGTTCTTTCTTTTGCTTTTGCTTTCTAAAACACAAAAAGACCAAAAATATTTCTGTTGTTTCTCTTTGTTTTTCTTCTTCTTGGTTTGTTTTTCCCTTTTTTCTTTGTTTGCACTATTCGAAAAACCCAAAAAGATTTTGCTTTTCTTGTTTTCCCTTTTTGGTTCTTGTTTTAAAAATCGAAAACAACAAAAATATTTGTCGTTCTTCTTTGGTTTTGTGAGTTTGCTATAGGGTTCAGCAGTCCTCAGTGGATATTGGTTTCATATTATTATTCAAGCCACACAAGTGAAGAGCAATAATGAGGATTAATGACAACTTGAGGTTTGGTAAGAGGCTGGTAACGAAATCTACTTGTTTTCATTTTTGTACATATACTCATCATTGTGGGCATGCTTAGCCTGTTCGTGTAGGGTGTATGTTATCTTTGGATGCTTAGTAGTTCTTGCTTTCGTATGATTAGTTCCAGATTGCTAATAGTTTGTATCATGTCATAAGAATGTTTGCTTGCATTACTCTATTCATAACTTGGTATGACACCGTGGTATCCTCCTCTGAATGTTTCATTTGAATTGAATTGGCACATGCTCACGCATGCATATGACTGAAATAATCAGTTAAGCCTCGATGAATTATTTTGCCTTGAGGGTCTTGAATCACTTTCATGCCATGTTTAGTCCTGTTTTGTTGCAAGCATGATTATGACAGCTATTGCTCTCTCGTTTGTTGCTCCCTTACTATTGCTAGTCTTCACTTTCACTGAGTATTTTACTCATGTTTCCAACTCCCTAAAACCAAACATTACCAAAGTGTCCACCATACCTACCTATTAGCATCATTTGCTATTTCCGTGCATATTCAATATGCCTTGTTTTCTTCTGAATAAGATGTTTGCTTGTTATGAGAAAGTTAGTTAGTAAAGCTCTCACGAACTTGATGGCACACTTTATTTTCTGCGCTTAATAAACCTGAACCATTGTGACTATCCATGAAAGTTATATGCTTGCAAATTATAGGCTGGGGATTAGTAGGACCGTGCTGCCATGGGGAACGCTTTCAACACTTGTAAATATATACCCAGTTGATACCATGCTCTTTTGTTTACGGATGTCATCGGTTTGATATAAAAGGAGAGCTTGTAAGTCCATGGAGTTATGTATGTGTGTTAGAGAAATGCCTGGGCCGCTAGTCTAATCCATGCTGACATGGTGGAAACCTACAGCGTAACCATAATGATATCTATGAAGCATTCTTCTTATAAAAAAAGAGAGATAGATATTGAGAAAAAGAAAAAAAGAGATTTATGAAAAGAGGAAAGAGAGAAAAAAGCACCATTTTCCCATGGTAAATAAGGAGATTGCTGAGATACTCATTGTATGCTTGCCATGTCATTTTGATATGGGGATTCTTCCGTATCATCGGGCAATGGACTTGGGATTTTTAGTTTATAGTCTATCAAGCATATAACTCAGATTGGACCTCACTTTCACCTTAACCACATTAAAGATGCTTATGATAGGGGCAATGAGAGCTCAAAGCTAATGGGTACCATACTATCAGCATTTGGAAGCCTTTCAAACTATTCAAAACCTTTTCTTTTACTTGTTGAGTCTCCACTTATTCTTTCAGCACCTTCTTGAGAGCATAGTTGTCATTCTTTGTGCTTGTCTCATTACTTGATTATTTGTGTTATGACTTTGATGCTTGTATCTTTGACATCTTTACTTCTAGTCTTCACTTGAACTTCAGAGGTGCCTTGGAATTCACAATAAAAAGGCCAGCGAGATACCACTCTATCATACCTTGTTATGAGCATTGTAATGTTTCTTATATTTATACTTCATGCTACTTATTATTTTTAAGTTGGAATCTCTTCATAGCTTGCAATGCCTATTAAGTAAACTTAGTTGCATACTCTTTATTATGAATTGTCTAAGTAGTTGATCACATGCTGAGAATATATACATCTTATGAAGCAAATATGTTCGTGAAAGTTTCTTTTATCGCACTCAGTTTTCAACTGAATTGCTTGAGGACAAGCAATAAGCTAAGCTTGCGGGGAGTTGATACGTCCAAAACATATCTACTTTCCGAACACTTTTGCTATTGTATCTCCTCTAAACTTGTGTGATTTGGATGCAACTAATGCGGACTGACGCTGTTTGCAGCAGAATTTCCTTGGTGTCTACTTTTTGTGCAGAAAATCAACTATCAGGAAAAATCCCAGAAAATATGCCAAAAATCCTATTTCACCAGAAGACTCCTAGAGCCAGAATACGAGACGGAGGGGGCTGGGCCCAGGCCACACCACCTGGTCGCACGAGCTAGCCTAGGCCACGCCAGGGGGTGGTCTGGACGCCCCAGACTCCCCATCGGTCTCCCTCTTCGCCTATAAGTTGCCTTCTAACCTAAAAACTCAGGGGGGTTCGAAATTTTTCCAGAAGGAGTTCCGCTCTGACGCCACCACCATATTCCACGAAACAGCACCAGAAACTCCGTTCTGACACCCTGCCAGGACGGAGAATTGGAGGAGATCATCGCCAGCATCATCACCATCTCTTCTCCATCGACCATCCATGTTTCCCCCATCTATGAGTGAGTAATCCCCGCTGTAGGCTATGGGGATGGTAGGGATTGGATGAGATCGTTCATGTAATGGCATCAGACTGTTAGGGCATGGTGCCTAGTATCTTTTATTAGTGCTTTATGACTTTGTTGCAACTTGTTATGCTTAATGCTTGTCACTAGGGCCCGAGTGCCATGATTTCAGATCTGAACATGTTATTGATTCATTATGATAGTTTTGTTTATGGTCTTACCTGCAAGTCGTTGTTGTCCAGAACCAATGGCCCCGAAGTGGCAGAAATCGGGATAACCGGAGGGAATGGCTTTGATGTGAGGATCACATGTGTTCACGGAGTGTTAATGCTTTGCTCCGGTGCTCTATTAAAAGGAGCACCTTAATTGCCAATAGTTCCCTTGAGGCCCCGCTGCAAACGGGCTGGCAGGACAAAAGATGTTGTGCAAGTTCTCATTGCGAGCACGTATGACTATATATGGAACACATGCCTAGGATTATCTAGTACTTGGATACTTTATCTTATTTATCTACAATTTCCCTATGTTCTGATTGCTATGTGAATTGTCTTGTGCATGCAACGCCCGTCCATCCATCCCTATGCCTACCGCACTTGAATCCTACTGTTTACCGCTATTGTTACTGCTGTCTTTACTTTACTACTGATGTTACTTTACTATTCCTACTACAGAAATGTTGTTACTTATAAACTGATGTGAGCAAGATTGTTTCCAAGTGCAGCTGAGTTGACAACTCAGTTGTTAAGGCTTATAAATATTCTTTGGCTCCCCTTGTGTCGAATCAATAAATTGGGTTTCACTTCCCTAGAAAATGCTGCGATACACCCCCTATACTTGTGGGTCATAACCTATATATCATCAAAATTCTTGGTGGTTTCACATATATTAATTGACCCCTCCCCCCGATATACATGGATACCTCCAAGAGAGATCTTTCGTCAAACTTTCAAAGCAACCTACAATTTACTTATGATAGTTCAATTTATACCCAATAATTTCGATAAATAGGCATAAAATCAATCAAGTCGGCAAAGTTAGGTAGGAAGTTTGATAACTCATAAAACATGGGAAATCGTAAGTACAACATGGTGGTCCACAATATATGTCCGAAAACTTGCTTCGTGTGTCATTCAGATCCATATTCTTTAGACTTGCTTTACGGGAAAGAACAATCTCGTCATCACACTCGAAAAATTGAGAATGTTCTTTCCTGAGATAGTAGGAAACTCATAGTGATGGAATTTTTTACTACAACAAGATGCACCTATAGACCTCTGAAAAGACAATTAATTCAAGAGCAATCTATATTGCGCTTACTTGTAGCTCAAGTTTGACCTAATTTCGTTAAATTGTCAAGATGTAAAATCTATCTTAGCAAGATGTTAAACCTATTGTCAAAACTCTTAGTGTTTTGTGATATATTAATTGACCCCTCGATGGGTACCTCCAAAAGCATTTTCAAAAAACTTTCAAAGCAACCTACAATTTTCTTAGACATGAGGCTAGTAAATTTCTAAGCTACATATAGTAAGGGCGTGTGTAGTGTCTAGAAGTAGCTATGAAAAATACTTTTGGTCTAGCGTTTAGAACTAAAGTGGGTCCACACAACCATGCTAAAAAGAAAAACAGACTGTTATCCACTGAATAGTGGGCCCTCCCAATTGATTCTCTTAGACATAATTCTAGGACAAGAGTCACCTTGAAGAATCTTTTTGTTAGCACTACCCATTCCACCATTAAGATATATGTTTAATACTTGACATTGTGCTTGCTTTGATGTCTGGGGCCAATGGGCTCACTACCGTGGGGCCCCATTGTTATTAGTATTCTAGTTATATCCTATAGCAGCCAATGAATGTTAGCTCTGACTCCTCTAGCTCTTCCTTCTCGATGAAGCCTCGATGCTCGGCTTTGAAGGATGGTTACGAGGGTAGTAGGTGCCTATGGTGACTTCATCAAGCTCAAGCCCCCCCACCGAACAGTCTGAAGACACAATCTTTCGGAGGTGCTCATAGGGGTAGGATGTGCGTTCATGCGTTCATAGGGGTGAGTGTGTGTATGCATTTGTGAGCATGTGTGTTTTGTAGTGGATTTTGGCAAAAATTAGAGAGACGGGCCTTCCATTTGTATTAAGTTTTGCTCGGTTTTCCCAAAGTAATTGTAATGGTCACTGGTGTCTATGGTCTATGGGCTCACTACCGGGGGCCACATTATTAGTGGTTCAATTACATCCCATAGAAGCCAACGAATATGAGCTCCAACCCCCTAGCACTTCCTTCGCCATGAAGCCTCGGTGCTCGACTTTGAAGGATGAATATGAGGGTAGTGAGAGGCGATGTTCCCGTCAATATATAGCGAGGTGCCTGTGGTGACTTCGTCAAGCTCAAGCCCCGCGGGATCAGTCTCAAGATCCAGCCTTTCTGAAGTGCTCATAGGTGTAGGGTGTGTGTACCTGCATTCATAGGGGTGAGTGTGTGTACGCATTTGTGAGCATCTCCGTTTTATAATGGGTTTTCGCAAAAAGAGAGGGGGCCTTTGGTTTATTTATTTATTGAGTTTTGATCTGTTTTCCTACAGTACTCCATGTAATGCAAGTCAAACTAGGTGAGTGATGTTTGGGGGCCCACGGGCTCTCTAGCGCGGACCCATTTATCAATGGTCGAGTGAAATCCAATACGGAGTAGTAGACAGCGAATGTGAGGACCGGCTCCCCAACCTCTTCCTTCTCCACGAAGCCTCTACGGTAGGCTTTGAAGGCGCGTTCTTTTTTCGAGCAATCTCAGCGGATTCAGTCACGCCGGTCCGGCGAACGACGGGGGATCTTGATGCGCAAGGCGGCCAGGTTAGGGTAAGTACGCCAGAGTTCACAGTCTCAGTTTATTTTCTCGAATTCAGCTTATGGGTTCTCTCCTTTTGGGGTTTTTCTCTATTCTGCCCGTCTCGATCGACGATGTTTCCTGGTTTCAGATGCCGGCACGGATGGTAGACGCGGAGTGGTACGGCATCGTTTCTGATGCGGATCTCCGGCTCTGGTGCGACTGCACCCTGGCGCCCCGTAGTCGCGTCGCGTTCGAGGGAACGAACTTCGGCTGCAGGTTCTTGGGTTGCAACTACGAATGTGAGCGCTGCACGTTCGTCCACTGGGTAGATCTACCGCACTCACTTTCGCTGCAGCACGCGATGATGTTGTTGTGGTTACAGCTCGAGATCCATGATGACCTTGAATAGGAGGAGCAGGAGCGCCATCAGATGCATGCCGAGGAGATGGCTGCAGAGTTAACGGATGTCTCTAAGTCACTGCACTCAGCTGTAAATAGGATAGATGATCTTAGATTTGGGTAATTAGAGCTGGACATTAGGTTCTTAACCAAGTATGGTCTGCAATCTAGACATTTAGCATGCTCATGATGCTTTTCTTGGATGGTTGTAGATTCCACTAATAATTAAGTAATCCCCTTTTGTTTACTAGTACTCACCATCCCATAGTACTGCCACGTTAAATTACACTAGGTTAATTAATATGCGACTAGGTGACAGTGTGCTTACAGCCCTTCTGGAGTTTGAGGTTACTACTAATTGATATGGTTTATGTGTTACTGCTATCTTTATCAATATACGAGTATCGCGGCATTTTTTGCACATTTGTGCACCTCCCCTGTCGCGCACCTTCTTTACCCAGCAGCGTCCACCTTTCCATCACATCAGTGCAATCTCCGGTGAGTCTGCAACCATACAGATAGTTGTTTAGGTGATTGCTATTTGAAATAGTAGATCTATATGCCACATTAGGAAGCTGGGATCACCATGGATGTAGCCATGGAATTAGTTATAAGGTCCACTGAAAATAGGTAAGTATATGCTGCCAAGAAGATTCTTTTGAGGATGGGAAGCTTGCCCCTGGCTTTATTTCACAAAACGGTCCTCTGCTGAACAATGCATATGTAATTTGTTGCATATCATTCATAAACAGATTGTTGTTTGTTGATGTACTGCATTCCTGAGTTCTTTAAATTATATTGTTCGTTACAGGGAAACACGCCCAGTCCTTGGCATCAGATTAATGCACGTATCCTTCTTCACATTGCGAAGTTGACGTGATCTTCCCTAAAATTTACTGGTTTTGCTGCATTTCATTTAGCATCATGCGCATGTCCCACCCGTGGAGGAGGCATTATCGAGTGACAAGTGTTTTCATGTATCCAGCTGCTTTGCTAGAATTTCAGTAACCTATGCTTTGTCCCCGAAAACATTTTTCGGTAAAGAGCACTTTATTACTTAAAATGTCCCCTAAAATATACTGATCATTTTTGTTGCATCATGATTTGCAGAAAGGAAGTCATTCTGATCTGTTGCCACTTATTACTAAGGCCAGGACTGCTCATGTGCCATCTAAGAAGGCAAACCCTAAAGTACGGCCCTTTTCATGTTGGTTCTGTTTCCCATGTTTGGGAAATATGCCTCTATGGTTCTTTGCCATTTGCGGTACCACTGTGGAGCTTGCACGATGTCTGCAGCTAAATTTGGATTGTGAAACGAGAATTTGGTTTATCTTTTTGAAATGAGAATGTGGTTTAATTTTGGATTTGTTATCTGCAGTTTCCACCTTACTCATATTGCTCAAGGCATAATGGTGCTGGTCACTACAAGGATTTGACAATTGCCCGTCACCGAGAGAAATACAAAGCTCATAGACACATGATTTCGTGTCTTCAAGAGAAAGTGAAACACCAGGACAAACAGATTAGGTGCCTGGAGGAAGAAGTATCCATATCCACTAAGCGGATAGCTGATTTGACTGCAGGATGGAATACATCAATTTTAGTTGCTCATGATGCTACTGTTGATTTTCAAAAGTTCGTGGCTGACAACTTAGTTCCCGAGTTGCCTGATGTGGATGGCGACGAGCTGATTGGCCAGGTATACGACTAGATCTTCGAATAGGTGGGAATGCGAGCTGACAATCTTTTCAATTCGGCTCTAGAAGCAGATGAGACCCTGACAGAAATTCGAGATTCTCCACACCCATACAGTCCTGATCCTGCAAAAGATGAGGAAATCTGTAAACCATATTGACCGCCCTCCTTTCATTTTAGAAGGCTTTGGGTCTCTTATGAGGATGTCTGTTTGTTAAGTCAGGTACTATAACTGTTTTTTGCTCTGCTGGTGTGTGGTGTCCACGAATCTATATATTTGATGTACTATTATGACATATATATTGGACCTAGCTTTATGTGACTATATTTGGCAACAACAGTCATCTTATTCAAACTTGCGGTGGTTTTTTATCTTTCAATTTTTTTCCTTCTGAGATCTGTTAATGACAGTTGCGAGTGATTTGTTAGCATGTTTCTGGTAGTAAACCAAAACTTATAGTTGTAGATTGTGGAATTTCAGGTTGATGTTTGAACTCTAGATCTTGATATCATAGAAAGGGCAGGCTTCTACCACCTGGAATATTTTACCCAGCAATTGATTGTATCACACGAATAAGTGCACAAACTGGATGTCTGTAGGCAGGAAACTGAGCAACGCAAGTTCACAAACTTGTATCAGTCGTGTGGTTGCTACTATTAATACAGCCGGGGTTTCCCCTAAAAACACAGAGGTTCACAAAAAAATAAAAAAAAATAGTTGGGAAGGTAGTTTCGAGTTCGAGGTAGCTAGGTCATGTGCCCCTCGACCCCATCATCATCTTCTCCGTCTGGCCGCCCTCGCTCGACCAGACTATCCCCACCACTCCACCATTGAACACCACCGCACTGCCGTTCGCTGGTATGTACGTCCCCAACCTCTAGCCATTACGGATTTCTGAAGGATAGAATACATTTATCCTTGGGCATTGTGAGCTAAATAAGCTTGTGGCGTTTACAGGAAATGGAATCAGCATTAGCGGATGCATTTGCTGCATCGGCGGATGCTTGTAAAGCAGAGGTGGATGCTGAAGCAGCACCAGCGGATACATGTGAAGCGGATGCAGAGGCCGATGCTTGTACCGCATCGGAGTCTTGGGCAGTGTTGAGTGTTGCCTAGAAAGCGGTGGAGGCGCAGTCAAAATCCTCATCGGCTGCTACTGGAACAAATTCGGCTATATTGGTTGCCGCTGACAAAGCGACGACTGTGTGGGATGCTAGGAATGCGTCAGCTCGTGGTCGTGCTTCTTCAGCATCAATGGTTGTGGCTCGTCATTCATCGACGGCTTTGCTCCATCTCGCCGTAACTCGTCGACCCATTGTAAGTTTTATGTTGGATTTTGTCTCCTGACTTCCTCCTCTTTGTGTATTCTGCTCACGGTTTTTATGGTCATAGGGATATTAGTTTAAACTAGTAGTACTGGGAACATAAAAATCTATTTAATCACAAACTTGTGATCCGAATGGGATGAACCTTTCACAGGATTCAAACCTAGGCACCGATGATTTACTGATTTGTTGTCAATTTTTCGAATAGTTTTACTTTTTAGTTCAAAATCTGAGCTACTGTCATACGTTTGATCTAAGATGGAAGGTGGATCCTGGGGCAAGTCACTATGAGACTTGGGTTCACTAAGTCACTGAAGCTGCGTCCGTTTTTCCTCCTCTTCTTTATGATAAAACCAGAAAATTCAGGTGGGGGCCTTTCCGTCCTCCACGGTGACCTAAAAAAAGTTCTTCATTCCCTTTGCCCAGTTCCGACATGCTAAAGCATTTTGCAGTGCTTTCGTACTACTCTGGTTGATTCCTTGTGTTGTTTAGGTTCTTTTGTTGACAGACTCTGCTTTTTAGGTAGTTTCTCAGATGGGTGCATTTTAGGAAATTTTGATGATAAATTTTCCTGTCAAATTGTATGATGCATTGTGGTTTTGCATTGTGCATTGTGCATTGTTTAGGATCTTTTGTTGACAAACTCTGCTTTTTTTAGGGTTGTGCATTGTGCATTGTGCTATTTAGTTAATTCTGATGATGCACTTGTGCTATTTCATCATCCTACCAGCTTTGGCGGAAGAACATATGCAACAATCAACGACTTGCCAAGCGATGTATTTGGTCAGATTCTTGTCAGGCTTCCTCCGCACCCATCCTGCATACTGAGGGCATCAGTCGCCCAAAAAAGTTGGATGGACTTCATGGGAAGCAACGATTTCAAAAGGCTAACCCTGTCACACAACAGAGGAATGTCGTTACTTGGGTTTTTCACCAACAGCTCCGAGGACACTCGATTCTAAACAGATCATATCTTGACCAGTCCATCTTCTAGAAGCTGAACAGGCTGGTGGATGTACATAAAACCTACAAACCAAATGTACTCTGATGTCGCAATGGTAGGGTGCTACTTCATTATCCACAAGGGTCTAACATGACAAAGGCCTGGGATCCAATCAGTGGAAGTGAAACAGTGATACCAGAAGCACCAATTTGGCGGAGACGTGACTATGATAGCAGCACAATTCTCTGTTCGAGAAATCATGGGCAATTGTCTTCACACTGTTGCAGCAATTCCTAGGTTGTTTGGATAGTAACCAATGGTAACCAAGCACTAGTGCAGAGGTACTCACCAAAGTTAGGAAAATGGAAGGACTGGATTGGACCTGCTGAGATGCTGGCTAAGATTGATCATAGGCCGTCAACTCTCATAGGGGACAATTTGTACTAGCCAACAATGAACTCCAGATATATAACTGCCTTCGATAACGTGACAACAAAACTGTGTTATATTGAGTGCCCCCATGAGACACATGATATTTCCAGATGCAATTTTGTCATCGCTAAGGGGCATAATGGAGATGTTGCTCTTGCGGTTATAAGAGATTTCGGTCTAAACACGTGGTCTAGTGCAAGATCATCAACAGGCAAATGGGAAGCTTAGGTGCCTCATATAAAGGTTGAGTTGGATACTCTCCTTGGCCTTGATAAATCATGAGCATATGGTGAGAAAGATGCAGTAATGTTACTCTGTGCATTTGAGGATAGAGAAATTGTGGTTATATGGGCGAAGGGGGGAGTATTCGAATTAGATCTCAGCAGCATGAAGTCTAAGAAGTTCAGATCTCGTAAACGTTGGTGTACTTTACATCCCTACATTATGACACCTGGTTAGTGCAGTCATTCATGTGCAACCCTTGCATTTTTGTACACCTATGACTTTGCTGGTCATTTTGTTCATTTCCTTCAGCAACCGACATGATTCAGAGTGCTAAATCAAAGAAACGAAAAAGAAGTCCTGTCAGCAACACAGCTGGTTCAGACTGCAACATCAAGGAGATGAAAATAACACTAGGATGAACAAGCAAGGCTTGTTTAGGCAAGCATGTGCTTTCCCGGGTTGTGTTATTTGGAGCTGCAGTCTGATATTTGTTTGTTTTGGTAGCTGATGGAACTGGGGCGACACCTTTGTTTGTGTTGTAGTCACAGCGACAGGGGCTGGAATATTAGAGTTGTCTGTTCGTTTTGAGGGCCTATGTGTGTCTGATAAAACATTGTTTTATATGATGAAATGGTGTTCTCTATATAGTACTGTATGCGTGATGAAATCTTGTTTTATTTGTTCTACATATACTTTAGCTAGTCTTTGTGTTTTGATAGTATGCTGTAGTAGGAGTATTTGTTTCGCAGCAGGCTTTTTATTTGATCTGAATTAGTACTAACATTTAGTTAGTGCTTCCTATAGAAGAGTCTGTGCTGACACCTAAATAATTAGTAGACCTTGGTTGCACACCATTTTCACATGCTTGAATCATAGCTACTTCAGACATTTCTTTGTTGTTATGTTAAACAAACATTCTTGTATCGGAGATCTGCATTTTCATATGAGTGGTAGATAATCACTCTCCCTGACATGGATCCCTAAAATAGAGGGAGAACGGCCTATTTTTTAATTATTCTTTGGACAATCTCTAAATTCAAAATCACCGTCGACCGCCAAAACCTACTGCCTACCCCATTTGAATCGGAGGCATCAGTTGATGTAAGTCACGCCTTAAATTCCTGACCAAATGGCATTCGAACTACACAACCTTTTTTGTAGTAATAAAAATGTGGCCGACAGCCAATTTCAAAATCGTAATCGAGCGGGAAAATAACCCACCGACCCTGAAGCATTTCGCACCCCCTCTGTTTCAAACATTTTCAAGCAAAATCACCCACTGAGGTAGTGCCTTTTTATATTATTACATGGACCCTAGCCAAATTTAAAATCTGAGTCAAGCGGAAAAATTTAACGCATATGCTGTGTGAATGGAAGGTATCCAAGTTTCTATGCAAAAAAATGTTTATGGATGATCAGTTGATCTGACTCTCGGCCTTGAATTCCTGGACAGATAGCGTACGGTCTACTATCTTTTTCTATTAGTAGATGGAGGCTAGCCAAATTCAAAATCTCAATCGAGCGGCAAAATCACCCACCTCACAAGCATTTCCCGCCCCACCGTTTCAAAAACTTTGAGCCAAAATATCCCACCGACCGGGGGAGTACCATATTTCTATTATTATTATTAGATGGGCGCAAGCCAAATTAAAATTCTCAATCGAGCGGCAAAACCACACACCAACCTTGAAGCATTTCGCGCCCTTCCGTTTCAAAAACTTTAGAATTTAAAATTCCAAATCTACCCATTGGTCAGACGATAAATGGGCATGCTAAATTCGATAGCTCGGGGGCATGGTCATAATTATTTTTTCTACTCACCACTATGGTCCCGATTCCCCTAGTTTTTCTCGCCGACCCTCCCAAAAATCCCAAGCTCCTTTGTCGCCTCCACGACCACCACGCGCACTGGCTTGAGTTGCGGTCTTGTGCATCGCTGTGCAGCCGCTTCACCAACGCTCACCCACCAGATATAGGAGCTGCGGTGTCGTTCACCATGCTGATGGCGTCATCGACCGCCCAAGCTCCGCTTCCTCGCCTTCGAAATCTACCCAACCGTACCGGATCCGCTTCACCGGTGTCCACCGGGCGTGATCTAGTTCAAAGAGTTCCATGGCCACCACTCCACACCAGCTGCACGGCCATCGCCGTTCACTGCACTGAATCTGCCTCAGCGACGCTCTCGTCCACCGCTTTCAAGCCAGCATCGACCGCCCAAGATTTGCTTCCCCGACGCCAATAGCCACCGCAACCGCAACCGCAGCACCCTCGATGACCTGGACGTCACTCGCACGGTGTCATGGGAATGGCCACGGTAGTCGCTACCAGGGGTAGCGATTAATAGTATTGGGGGCGAGAGCTGGTGGCCATCTGCGGTGCGAGATGGGGGCGGATGCACATGAGTTTACCCAGGTTTGGCCCCCCGGAGGGTAAAGACCTACTCCTTCTAGATTGTATTGGCGGAGAGCGAGTTACAGGGGTGGCAAGCTCGGCATCTAAGCAACGAGTCATTAGAGGGGTTGTATGATGGAACGTAAGTACTCAAGGAACCCTAGGGAGGTTTATATAGAGGGTACCTCGCTAGGGTTTACAATATACAACTGAAGAAGTTCTGGATTTGGAGGCTTTTGACCTAATCCGACTGGGCTTCAGCTACGCTTCTGGGCCCCTAGTCTCCAGTCGTCGGGCCTTCTCTTCAGTCACGTTCCAGTCGCCGTCCTGCAGGCCCACTCGCGAGGCCTTCAACCCGATCAGAACGTCCTGCTGGGCATACCCTATTCGGCATATCCCTCTCAGTAATCCCCGAGGCCATCATTGATTCAACGCAGGTGTTTATTTGGCAGTCGGAGTGGGCGAGTCCAATTTGGACACCCAGTCGAATCGGTGATGGACTTTGTCGAGAATGGAGGAAATTTTCCACCTGTTTTCCAGTCACGGCTTTGGCGAACGTATCCTTTCTCGAATCACTGCCTTTGCTGAATGATCTCGGTCGTACCATCAGGCGAGTTGAGTGGCAGGAGCTGGACCGTCAGCTTGGTCAAACTAGCCATTGGATAATCCAACGGTAACTTCGGCATAATTACCGCCGGTAACGGCTATCCCAAGATTGGCGGGTTGCGTTACTCTTATAAGGAGAGTGGTGAGGAAATTCATGGATCTTCTTCCGCACTCCTTACTCCTGCGCTCCCTAGTCTCTTCGTCTTCTTGCGATCTAAAATTTCCAGACCGAGCAACCTTTCCTCCTCCCTAATGGCGCCTCCGAAAGATTTATGGGGGAAATCCAAATGTACCGCCGTGCAACTCAAATTGTTCGAGGATGCGGGGGTCCTCTGCAAAGGGAATTGGCGGATCCCCGTGCCCTCTGAGGTCGATCCATAGCCTCGACCGGCGAGTTCATTTGCTTTCTGAGCCACCTGGAGAGGGGTTTGGGGTTCCCCACCTCCATCTTATTCCGGCGATTCAGCGCATGTTTTGCGATCAAACCGTCGGATCTTGGCCCACACAGTATCGAGCAGTTGGCGATCTTCGTCGCCTTTTGTGAATGTTATATTGGATGCCGCCCCTATTTCCCGTTGTGGCTGGAACTGTTCCGCGGCCGCATCGGGCGCGACAGATCTGGCGGCCCTGTCTTGGCGGCAGGCGGCATCACATTCCAGCTGAAGCCGAAGGTGAGTTTCTTCAAGCTCTTGCTATCGAAGAAGGCCATGAGCGAGCGGAAGAAGAGTTGGTTCTATGTCAAGGAATCCACTCCCTCCGAAGAAGTGGCGCTCCCTGTGTATGTCGCGGAGAGGAGCGAACCTCGCCGGCTGGTAAGGGCTAGGCTCCCTGATGACCAGAGGATGGCCGTCGCGGAAATGATGGACCAAATCCAGGCGCTGAAGGACAAGGGATTGGTGACGATCAATCTTTATAATTGCTGGCTCGGGCGACGCCTGGTCCCATTGGCGACCCGGCCTCACCGGATGTAACAATACTCCGGGAAGAACGACCCTTCCAGGACGAGCAAGGAGTCCTAGGAGGTCGTGGACTACAAGGTTGCCCTGAAGAAGATCACGGACACGGAGTACACTGATATGTTAGTCGGGATTGCCTCGTATGTACCCGAGAAGAATGAAGCTTCCATGGTATGCCTTTCTCTATCACTGCTTAGTCTGTAGTCGTAGTTTGCACAGATGCAATTTGCATTCGCGATTCGGAACACCCAATCATGATTTCTAACTGCATCAACTTTCCTCGTCCGCTCCTAGTTATTTCAAGTCCTCGAAGGCTGGCTCCCCCCACTTGACGAGGATATTCCCAAGGAACTCAAAGAGGGGACCGAAGGGGAGTCCTCCGAAAGTGAAGAAGAGAGGGAAGTCCCCCCACCAACGCCTGCCGCTTGTAAGACCCGCATGCAAAAATAGCGCGAGATCGAGGCAACTCGCAGCCTCTAAGAGCATGATGATGATAATGACGAGATCTTGCAGGAACATGGCTCGTGGCGAATAGTCACGCCGACAAAGCCCGCGCGAAAGCCGAATTTACCCGTGAAGATGCCAGCACTGAAGGCAGCATCGCCACCTAGGTTGTTGGTGGCATTTGGGTCGGATGATGAGTCCGACGATGAAGTGGCCAGAAGCTCGCCCGAGATCCCGGAGGGTATGACTCCGATGATGGGACCGGAAGCTGCGGACACGGCGGTGGAGACGGAGGTTCCGCTCGCGACGATCGCGCCACCGCTCCCGGCTGCGTCGGAACCAGGTGCCGCTGAAATTGTGGCATCAAGGTCGCGATAGCCGGCGGGATGACCGCGTCGTCCTGGTCGGAGATCCCTGCGACCGCAGCTTCATCATTGAATAAGCCCGCGGGGTCATGGGCCGCAAGCGTCTTTGAGAAGGGGCTCTCGTGCAAGCTGGGTCCGGAGCTGGATAAGCTTGCCCACATCAGCACGGGGCTGCGTGTTCTTCCTGTTGCCAAGTGAGTCTATTGTTCTCTTTTCCATTCTTGGATGTTCTCTTCGCATGATTCTTTTGCTGGCCTTGGCGATTTCGCAAGTCTGGTGCCAAGAAGATAGGTCGCCCTACGGTGGCTAAGATTCCGCCAGTCATCGCCGTAGAGGAGCAGGGAGACGCCTCCAGGAAGAGGAAGCATGTTATGGAGGTTGCGCCCGCGGAAGGCGCGAAGAAGAAGAAGAAAGGAGACGTCGATGAAGCTATGACAGGGGACAACACACGGGAAGATGACCCTGCTGCCCGTGACGAGGAGGTGATGACCATCCAATCGGAGCCATCCAAGGGGGTTCCATCAAGAGAACAGCTGGCCCCAACAACTGGCACTATGACGAGGGCGGCTACGTTGTTTCCGAGCTTCATGGCGAAGGAGTTCATGTTCGTGGCGGAGAACCAGTCTCCGCAGATGCCAGAGATCGTTGATGAAGATGTTGGGCCTCGTTGCAGGCGCACGTTCTTTGTGGTTCCTTCAATGGACGCCAGCGAACTTCATGTCATGCTTGGTGCCGCCATTCAGGTATGTCTAGTCCCCGAGTGCCCAATCGCTGAATTTCAGTGTTTGGGCACTGAGATTCTTCTAGTCGCCAGTCCCCGAGTGTCTAGTCGCTGAATTTCAGCGACTATGCAGTTAAAATTGTAGTCATCCAGTCCCTGATTGTCTAGTCGCTGAATTTCAGCGGCTATGCACTTAAAATTGTAGTGATTCGGTCGCTGAGTGTTTGTTCTGTTCGCAGGGGCTACAGAGGGAATCATCTGATCGACAAGCTGCGAAGGAACGCCTAGAGCGTGACCTGCGCGTGGCACAGGAGGCCAACCGACGACTCCAGGAAACTGTTGGTGAGTTGTTGTTCTGCTCGGTGACCTCGAGCCGTAGGTTCTTACACGAGACTTACTTGTGTCGCTCTTGCTTTGTAGATGGTCTTTCGGCTGCTATTGCCAAGACCCGTGAGGAGTATGTCCCGGCTATTGAACTGGATGTAGTGAAGGGGCGGATCGACTCACTGGTGAAGGAACTGGAGGAGGCGAAGGCATCGATGATCTCTTCTAAAGAGAGGGTCAAGGCCGCAGTCGCCACGGCGGAGGAGGAACGGAAGGCCGCCGACTCCGTTATCCTTCGGTTGCAAGGTAACCTTGGTTCCCTTGAAAATCATGTGACGGAGAACTGACGTAAGCTCCTTGGTAAGTGTCCCTTCTTCTCTTTCTTGTGTGCAGCGAGTCCCCGAGCGAGGTGGTCCTTAGTGACGCTGAGTTCCTGACGTGCAGCTCTGATAGGTCAAAGCGACCCGGTGGTGCAGACCTTCAATGCATTGCAATGTCGGACTGCGGTGGTGAACGCGGCCACCGCCTCGGTGTTGTGCGTCCAGACAGTTCTTCAAGGGATATCCCCCACCGAGGTTATTCTTGGGGGGCTGACTAAAGTGTGGCGCTATCTGGAGGAGGCGCCCGCCATCGTGGAGTGGATGGCACGTTAGGCCTTCAGGCACGGGGCCACTACGGCGTTGAGCTTGAGGCTCGCGCATTTCCTCGACGACTTCGATCTCGATGACGCCACCAGTGGCTACCCTTTAGTGACTGGCTCGGTGGAGATGTTGGAGGTTCTGAGGCTGACTACCAAGGCTGCTCCATTCGCGGATCGGGTGCTAGCAATGGGGGACTTGTTGCTATACCAGGACACGGTCGTAGCACCGGGCGACCCCGAGCCGGAGCATCGTGACCGGAAGTCGGAGTAGCCCTTCCGGTCGGTGTTGTCGAAGTCGCTGACAACATACCCGACTAATCCGTGGGAGCCATTCATACGAGTCAAGGGAGATGGCGGTGCTTCTTCATCAAAGCCTGCAAAATAGATTGCTGCCCTAGGGGGATTTTGTAAATTATGCTGAATGGCCACTTTTGTAATATGAACAATACATATGTATGGAAGTAAGAGGAGCAATCGACTCGCAATGCATGGTCAAGTATGTTATATGTTGATTTTTATTTGAGTGAGTCCCCAAGCGCGTCCTACCTTTAATAGGGTATAACTCGTTTATGTGCATGTGTGTTTGTTTTGAGTTTTTGTTTTGGTTGGGGCTGATTTGTCATGGCGCATAGGGCCAGTCGCCTTGCGACTCCGAGGGAGCTCTATACTTAGCTGTTTTCCCGGGCGCAAGCAGGGTCGGTTTAGGCAAGTCCCCGAGCGTGGTACTTAGTCATTCTGGGCGCGTGCCCATCATAGGATCTGATACGTTGTTTGTAACGCGTCTCTACCCCTGGCTCGGAAAGCCAGTCATGTGGCGAGTATAAGGTAGCTCTCTTACTTGGTGTGTTCCCAAGCCGTGTGAGGTTTTCTTGTTGCGAAGTCCCCGTGCGTGGTACTTAACCATTCGAGTCAATTTGCATGAGGATGGGGAGGACAGGTCGCTGTGAGAAGCGTTTATCGGTCGTCTTGGCCCGGTAGGCCAGTCGAGCAAGGCGAATCCGATGGTGGCTCCGGGGTGGCGTGTTCATGGACGACATAAGGCTCGAATATCTTTAGTGCCCTTGGGTCGCACTACTTAGCCGTGTCGGTCGCTCGACCAAGGGTTGACTTCCGTAGGTAGCATATTGCTGAATGTACGAGTGCGAGTGGCACAAGGAGATGGCGAGTAGACACAATTTGTGCGATCCGAATGTATTTCATTATATAGCAGCTATGTACAAGTTTGAGTTCTATGTATAGAACTTCCGGAGGAGGTTTACATTCCATGGCCTCCCGACCTCGAGCTGGCCATTGCCTCGTATGTTGATGAGGTAGTAGGCATCATTGCCGAGGACACGTCCTATGGCGAATGGCCCCTCCCATGGGGGAGAAATCTTGTGCATGCCCTTCTCGTCCTGGACCAGTCATAGGACCAGGTCGCCTTCCTAGAAGGTGCGGGTCCAGACTCCACGGCTGTGGTAGCGGCAGAGTCCCTACTGATAGATGGTGGTGCGGGAGCGAGCTAGGTCGCGTGCCTCATCGAGCTGGTCGATTCCATCTTGACGGGTGATCTCGTTTGCCGCCTCAACATAGTTGGTGACCTGAGGCGAGTCGTGCTCCAGGTCGGTTGGCATTACATCCTCGGCGTCGTACACCATGAAGAAGGGCGTGAACCCCGTGGAGCGGTTGACGAAGGTGCGGATTCCCCATATTACGGAGGGCAGCTCTTCGACCCAGCATCCTGGGGTTCGCTCGAGGGGCACCTAGAGTCGCGGTTTGAGGCCATGGAGGATACTTTGATTAGCGTGTTCCGCTTGTCCGTTTGACTTTGGGTGGGCGACTAAGGCGAGGTCGAGTCATATGTTGTGCTCCTCGCAGAATTCTTACATGGCACCGTTGGCGAAGTTGGTGCCGTTGTCCGTTATGATGCTGTGTCGGTAGCCGTACCGGTATATGAGCTCACGGAGGAACTTGGTGGCGGTCTTGCCGTCATACTTCTTGATCGGTTTGGCTTCGACCCACTTGGTGAAATTGTCGACCGTGATCAGGAGGTGGGAGAAGCCGGATGGATCCTTCTTGAATGTACCAACCATGTCCATGCCCCATACGACGAATGGCCAAGTGATGGGGATGGTCTTTAGTGCCGAACCAGGGAGATGCGTCTGGTTGTCGTACTTCTGGCACCCGACGCATCGTTGGACGATGTCGGTGGCATCGGCGTGCACAGTGAGCTAGTAGAAGCTGTGTCGCATGGCTTTGGCAACCCGCGACCTGGCTCCGGCGTGATGCCCGCAGTCGCCAGCATGGATGTCTTGGAGGATCTTGCGTCCTTCTTCTGGTTGTACGCAACGCTAGAACACGCCGGTCACGCTGCGTTTGTGGAGCTCGTTGTTTATGATGATGATGGATTTGCAACTGTGCATGATCATTCGCGCTTCTGTCTCGTTGCTTGGCAGGACCTTCTGCTCGAGGAAGGCGACATACGGTGCGGTCCAGTCACTGGGCTCAATGACCATGGCGACTAGGGTGGGTTCGGGCTATAGTGGTATCTCGATGTCGATCTCCTTGGGCGGGGAGACCAAGGGTTTGTGGATGATGTCGAGGAAGACTCCTACGGGCGGTGTCTACTGAGCCGAACCGATGCGGGAGAGGGCATCTGCCTCCTCGTTTTTGCGCCTATCGATCCTCTTGACTGAGTAGCCGGTGAAGTGCCTTCCCAGCTGGTCTACCGCTTGGCGGTATGCTATCACTGTCAGGGAGACAGCGTCACAGGTCCTCGCGACTTGGCCGGAGACTAGGTCGGAGTCGCCGTAACACCATAGTCGATTGACGTTCATCTCCTTAGCGGCCCGCGTGCCGTGAAGGAGGGCCTCGTACTTGGCCATGTTATTGGTGCAGGGCTTGAAGTCAAGGTGGAGCACGTAGCGGAGCTTGTATCCCTTGGGGGAGGTCAGTATGACCTCAGCCCTGGAACCATCGGCGTTCTTGGAACCGTCGAAGTGGAGCGACTAGTAATGAAGGTAGGGGAGCTTCTCCAACTGCTGTGCTTCTTCCAAGTCGGCGAGGAAATTGGCCAAGGCCTGTGATTTGATCGCTTTGTGTGGCTCATACTTGATGTTGTGGACGCCGATATCAACGGCCCACTTAGTGACTCGCCTAGTCACCTCGCGGTTGCGGATGATGTCCTGCAGCGGTGCGGAGGAGACGACCGTGATGGGGTGCTCCTGGAAGTAATGCGGGAGTCACCGCTAGGCCCTGAAGACCGCATACACCAATTTTTGGTACCGCGGGTAGCGTTCTCTTGAGTCTATTAGGACCTCGCTGATGTAGTAGACGGGACGCTGTATGGGGCGCTCCTTGCCCTCTTCTGGCCGTTTGACGACCATTACGATGTTGACGACTCGAGTGGAGGCCACGACATAGACGAGCATTGGCTCTTTGTCGATTGGGGCGGCGAGTAGTGGAGCCACGAGTAGCACTTCTTTGAGTGCCTTGAGCGTGTTGGCTGCTTCTGTGTGTTATTGGAAACGTGGGGTTCTTGCGCATTAGGCGGTATAGGGGCATTGCCTTCTGGCCCGGCCAACTTCTGGACGTCGCATAGGCACTTGGGTTTCCTATGTCGCGCGATTGTGTTGATTTTGGTGGGGTTGGCCTTGATGCCTCGCTTCGAGACCACATACCCCAGGAGCTGTCCGGTGGGGATGTGGAAGGTGCATTTCCCTGGATTGAGCTTGATCTTGTACCTCCGTAGATTTACAAAGGTCTCGGCCAGGTCGGCGAGCAGGTCGTCCTGGTGGGTGGATTTTACCACCACGTCATCGACGTAGACGTGGATGTTGCAGCAAATTTGGCTCGCGAGGCACTCCTACATGCACCTTTCGTAGGTGGCGCTGGCGTTCTTGAGGCCGAACATCATGGTCGTGCAGCAGAAGGCGCCAAATGGCGTGATGAACGTCGACATCTCCTCATCCTCGACCGCCATTTTGATCTGGTTGTAGCCAGAATACGCGTCGAGGAAGCACAGCGACTCCGATCCTGCGGTCGAATCGATGATCTAGTCGATGCGCGGTAGGACGAACTCCTCCTTTGGGCAGACGCTGTTGAGGTTGGTGTAGTCGATACACATTCTCCAGGTGTTGTTCTTTTTCAGGACTAGGACTGGGTTTGCCAGCCACTTCGAGTACTTGATGGGTCGAATGAAGCCTACGGCCAGCAGGCACTATACTTCTTCGGCAATTGCTCGGCGGCGCTCTTCATTGAAGGGCCGCAGCGACTGCTTCATTGGTCGCAATTTGAGTTTGGCGTTGAGTTTGTGCTCAGCAAGTTCCCTTGGGACACCAGGCATGTCGGATGGTTTCCATGCAAAGATGTCGTGATTCCCATGTAGGAACCTGATGAGCGCGCTTTCCTATGTCGGGCTCATTTGCACCCCGATGGTGACCGTCTGGCTGGAGTCGCCTGTAACGAGCTCGACGGTGCGGGTGTGCGTGGTCGCCTCGAAGGTGGAACTTGCGGCAGTTGGCTTCTTCATGATGGTAGGGTCGTCCTTGTCGATGTTGCTCGCGTATTTCGTGAGCTCGTCCGTGAGGTTTGTTTCCATGGTGATGACGGCGTCGGTGAGCTCAGCGCCTTTTTCTTCGCACTCCACAGCCATGTCGGGGTCGCCGTGGACGTTGATGATGCCGCTTGGCCCTGGTAGCTTCATCTTGTTGTAGGCATAATGCGGGGTCGCCATGAACTTGGCGAACGCCTAGCGCCCTAGGACGCAGTGGTAGGGGCTACAGAAGTTCAACAGCTCCAAGACGATCCGCTCGGTGTGGAAGTTCACTAGTGTGCCAAAGGTGACTGGCAGCGTCACCTTGCCGATCAGATACGCCTTCCAACCGGGGACGATGCCGTGGAAAGTGGTGAGTGTTGGTTCGATCGCCGACTTCGGGAGGTGGAGCATCTTGAATGTGTCCAAGTACATGATGTTGATGGAGCTTCGACCGTCCATCAGCATCTTGGGCAGCCAGTAGTCGGCCACTTTGGGCCTGACCAGCAGGGCGACTCGCCCTGGGTACTCGATCCTGGGCGCGTGATCGTGGTGACTCTAGGTGATGCTTTGCGCATACCAGTTGAGGAAGCGGGGGATGTCGACTTGGGTCACCGCATTGATGGCGACTACGCGAGCGAGCACCTTCTTGCCCGGTGAAGATGTGTAGCGAGCCGACGGTGTTTCCGAACCCGCCAGTGTTGCCGTTGTCCCTTGGTGGGTTGTTGTTGGGGTCCTCCCTTGCTCTCCTTGCCTTTTCGGTCTCCTTTAGAGAATGGAAGTCCGCGATGGTGTGGGTGGTAGGTTTCCCCTTCCTGCTGTGGTAGACACAGGGTTGCTTGAGCAGGGCAACGGGGTCGAATTTCGGCCTTGTCGCATTTTTGGCGCGGTAGTTCCCTCCATCGCGGCGGAAGTTCTTCGGGTTGCACTGGCCGTAATTGGCATTAGCGACAAAGTCGACTCGCCCGTCACCGCAGCGCTTTCGGGTGAGGCAAGTGTTGCTGTAGCGCATGTCGCTTTGTCGCCCGTTGTCGTGTCCGCTTGTGCGGCATCTTCCTCCCGACTCATCGTCGGAGTCCTGGTTGGGGTCCTCCTCCGCGTACCGCTTGGCGATCTCGAGGAGGTCGTGGATGTTGTCGAGCGTCCGGTAAACCCTCTTGATCTTAGCAACCAAGCGTTCGTACTGGCACGCATTCTTGAAGCAGTGGATCGCCGTGTCCGGTGAATGCCGGAGGCGTTGATCCATAGTTCCTGCCACCTCTGGATCCAGTGGTGGGTCGACTCGCGCTGCCCGTGGATGCATCGCTCTCGGTCTTCAATGGTGGTGGTGTGGGTGTAGGAGCCCTCGAAGTGCCTAACGAAGGCGTCCCGCATCTCCTCCCACGAGTCAATGCTATCGGTAGGTAGGGTGTTGATCCATTGCCTAGTCGCTCCCTCCATCATCAAGGGGAGGTAGCAAGCAGCTAGCAGGTCGGTGTGACCGGCGATTCCCATCGCCCGAGGTACGTGTCCAGCCACACCGCTGGGTCGTATGTGGGGTCGTACTTTTCTATCTCCTTGGGCACCTTGAAGTTGGTGGGGTACTTCTCGCCTCGGATCATTGGCCCGAAGCACTAGGGGCCGACTCGGTTGAGCGAGCCCCTGGGTTCAGGGTCACGGCGGTTGGTGAGGGTGTGCCTCAAGTCGTTGGGCTAGCATGCCCGCTAGGCCTGGTTGTTGAAGATGTGTGTTCGGGCATTGATGGGTTGCCTGTTGGTGGCGACCGTGTTGCTCACCGGTCGTGGCTCATTGGTGGAGACCGCGGGGTTGGCGGCCCGTGGCTGGGGTGGTGGGCAGGTGACGGTGTTGGTAACGGTTGGGGGCCGCTTGAGGCTTCCCTGCTTGCCGATGAGCGGGAATACATCCTACCCCGCGGGTCGACTCCCGTGGCTTGCTGTTCGACGGCCCTGGCGAGTAGGGACTTAGCATACTGGACCTGCAGTGCGCCCTCTCCTTGGATGTCAAGGTGGGCGACCGCGGCGTTGGCCGCGACGACGTTGTCCATTGGAGTGGCGTACAGTGGGAGCCCGTTGGCGTCGCGAGCCTGTGGCGAGATGATGATTCGCGGCTGGTCCGGTGAGGGCACGCGGCCAATTAGTGGCGGTGGGGGCCCAGTCACTGGTGCGCTGGGGGTGGTTGGTTGCTGCCGACTGGCGGCGCGTTATCGCAGTATTCGCGGTTGGCTGCGCCTGTCGGGTCGCTTTCATTGTTGAAGTTCAGGATGCGGCCCTGGATGTTGGAGTTTAGGCAGGTCCTGATGCGGCTTTGATGGTAGAGTGACAGCTCTTGCGCTCTTTCCCGCTCGAGGCAGAATTTCTCGTGCTCGGCTAGCTCCCTGCGTTGCACCTCCTCCAGTCGTAGGCGGGCTTCCTCCACCTCTATGGCCGTGGCGATTGGCGGGATTGGCGTGGAGAATGGATCTGGCGGGGCGGCCATGCTGCCTGCCATGTAGATCGCATTGAAGCGATTAGATCTGCCGCGGAAGTCCTCAGGGGACTCCGAGCCAGAGTCGGAATCGAAGATCCCAAGGATGGAGGGATCCTCGAAGTTGTCAGGGTTGGAGAACCGCATGATGGAGTCCTCTCGTGACGCTGCGATGATGGATCCGTCGACCGAGGAAGGGTTCGCGGAGTCGGCATCATCATGGAGAACCGCGTCGTCCGTGGCAGCGTTAGGCCCGACCGAGTTGCTAGCGGCCGAGTCATACTCGGTGGAGAGGCGGCTGATGGAGCGGACCTGCTCCTCCGAGTGCAGATCACGGTGTGGCGGTGATTCGCCGATGATCATCGTCCTTGCCGGGTCGACTGTGTCGGCGAAGCCGACAAACAAGCTGATGGTGCCGATCGGCATCACCGTGCTGTGTGTGATCGGGCGCGATGCCGGGATGTAGCTAGTAGGCAGGATTTGCAGGATCCCTCCGCTGGCGATCATGCAGCCGGTGGCGATCGGCCGATCGATTGGCGTGTAGGGTCTCGCCACAGAACTCAGGCCAGACCGGCTAGGCCCCACGGTGGGCGCCACTATCGTGGGAATGGCCCCAACAGTCGCTACCAGGGGTAACGATTGATAGTATTGGGGGCAAGAGGTGGCGGCCATCTGCGGTGCAAGATGGGGGCGGATGCACATGAGTTTACCCAGGTTTGGCCCCCGGAGGTTAAAGACCTACTCCTGCTAGATTGTATTGGCGGAGAGCGAGTTACAGGGGTGGAGAGCCCGGTGTCTAAGAAGCGAGCCCCTAGAGGGGGTGTATGATGGAACGTAAGTACGCAGGGAACCCTAGGGAGGTTTATATAGAGGGTACCTCGATAGGGTTTACAGTATACAACCGAACAAGTTATGGATTCGGAGGCTTCTGACCTAATCCGACTGGTCTTCAGCTACTCTTTTTGGCCCCCAGTCTCCAATCGCCAGGCGTTGTCTTCAGTCACGTTCCAGTCGCCGTCCTGCAGGCCCACTTGTGAGGCCTTCGACCCGATCAGAACGTCCTGCTGGGCATACCCTATTCAGCATATCCCCATCACACGGTACCAATGATGCTTAGACGCCTCTCCAACCAAGGTTAACCAAATCTCCAACTCGTTTTTGTTTTTTCAGCGGTATAGCAGGTTCAAGCCTGTCACAGTGAACTGCATTTTTGTAATCGTGCTAGTACATACAAGTCACTAGGCACGCATGTTCTTCGTGCTAGTACATGCAAGGTCATTAGACATGTTGGTTTGCATTCGCTGCTCTACAAGTTTCAGGTCATACACATGTCTGTTATTTTGTCATGCACATGTTCTTAGCTACTCCATACACTAGTAATTACCTGCTACCATGTAATTCTTGCAAAATCTGTAGTCGGTGGAAAATATTAGTGTGGATTCCCTGCTCTACAGTTGCTGAACCTATCTAGTTCATCCTAAGATCAGTTCCTGCTATTATTTCCTCCTTGGCATCGTTCTGCTATCCTGTAGTAGCCGTTTAAACTCTTTGTACTAATTTTATAATAATTTTGTTGTTGCCATAATGTCATCTGGTTCTTCAAAAGCTGCATCACTAACTATTTCCTTTTTCTTGCATAGATCTCAGAATGGAACAATGAACATGTTGGTTTTCATAGCCTATTCTACAAGTTCACAAGGGATGCCATTACTACCTTATCTAGTGATGGTTCGTCCTGAGCAACGGCATGACTGTACTCTACTATATAGTTAACTCGTGGTCTGCATTCCTGCTCTAGAATTTCTCTTATGATGCCATTATAATTTCTATCTGGTTGATTTTTAGCTATAACATTAACTACGTGCCATTGTGTAGCTCACCGCAAATTCTGAGTCACCCAATGACTCTATGCATTCCAGGAGATGCCACTGCTTCCATATATATTTGCTGAAATTCTAAGAAACACTTTGTTTGATTGCTCATTTCATTCTAGGCACACTTGTCTAATGCTTGTTTGTCCTGTTCTACTTGTTTAATGCGTGCTTGTTTGTCATGTTTGTTTGACGTGTTGGTCAATAATTGAACCATTGACCAGTTATAAACTCTAGTTCATAGCTCCTATCATATCAGTCAAAGGAGTAGTTTGTCTTGTTTGATGTATTAACTTGTTATTGCTTAGTTTCAGACTGCAATTATTGCTAGCCCCACCAAAAAGGGGCTGCAAGATCATGTCTCCTCCAATGTAGCTGTCACACTCAATGGAAGATGCAGGTGATCGATTGAGAAAGCAAATTGAGGACTCGGTTATCAACTTGATTGTCAACTGAAATGCCAATTTTTCTTTCCCCTGAGTTGATAATATGTAATAATTTTAAGAAGTTTGCAGCTGATGTAATATCTAGATAGCTCGCGTAGGCCATGTAGGCATTTAGTTGACTTCATCCACACATTCTGCTAGTCGTTATGGTAACTACGCCAGGTAGGTCGATTAGAGAACAGTACCGTGATGTATTCGACTGACGACGAACAATAAACATGCTAGATTATTATACACGTTTTATGATATTGGCATGGGCTTCAGAAATGACGAAACTGTAAAAGGTCGTAAATGTAATGGGCCAATGCGCACGTGGTAACAGGCCGTAACAGTAACAACCCGTAAATGTTACAGGCCTAACGGGCCGTAACAGTAACAGGCCGTAATAGTAACAGGCCGTAACAGAAATAGGCTGTAACTGAAGCAAGCCGTAACAGTAACATGTTGTAACAGTAGCAAGCCAGAACAGAAAAAGCCCATTACAGTAACAGGTAAGAAACTGCAAAAAACCACAGAACGGTAACAGGACAAAACAGTAGCGGGCCAAAATAGTAAAACGCCAGAACAGTGACGAGCCTAAATAGTACGGGCCGAGAAATTCCCAGACGAGGGTAGTAACATGCCGAGAAATTTACCAGGGTAGAACATTAAAGGGACTTTTGTGGGCCTAAAAAGCTAAAGACCAGAACAGTAACAGGCCAGAACAGTAACTGACCATCTCATAGAAGGGCCGTCAATAGGCACGACGATGCGCTGCGATAACAGTGATGGGCGGACCGCATGCCTTATATTTACAAGAGCGACTTGGTGCAGGCTTCTAATGGGCCGCACAGTGTTCGATCAACATGGTCCTTCTGTAGGCTGAAACTTAGTCAGTCCTGGAAGTTTACGGGCAGCTGCTGGCTGCATTTTTGGGCCCATTTCAAATAGTGCAGGATAAAACAGTAACGGGCCATCTTCTTATTGGGCTCCCCTTATGGGCCGGCCCAGCTAGTATTTAGCAGGCCTTGGCTGGGCATGGCTTCTACCATGGTTTCTATGGCCATTAACAGCGGTAACCGGCCGCTAACGATGGCTGCCACTGCGATTCGCATAGCGTCGTGATCGGCGGTGGCGAAACTCTACGACAAAACAAGTTTTCGTTGCGATCTACCATAGTCGGAAAAAATAGGTGGTTAATTCATTTGTGACGGGGCTTTTACCACGAAGGCCATCCGTCGTGGAAGACTCTTTGTCCACGAACAATAGGACTTCAACCACGAAAATCATCCGTTGTAAAACCAACTTTTCTTGTAGTGGATGTCGATGGATCCTACTGTGGTAGGATACGACGTGTTGCCTCGGTAGGCGACTCGCGAGTGCGAATGATGCCGCGAAGAGCAGGGGACGCAGGACGGTCAGTGTCCATGTTGGATCTTCCATTGCCACGGTGAAGGGCCATCGTGCTCGAGGAAGTTGTTCGGAATGAGCGATGGTGGGTACATAGAGTTGGGTGCCAGTCTGATCAAGGGTACTGAACATAATTTGATCATTAAAAAAATGTAATATCGCACGTACTGAACATAATTTGATCACAACAAAAGTGGCACAGTGTATTCTAGACTCGTAAATATCCCATGTGTACCTATCGATGTGGAGTTCAACGTGCATTCAATTGATGTGGAGTTCGACGTGCCGACGTGATTGTGCAGCAGTTGTGCGCGTCATTGCCCCATCAACAAGTGACACACGCACATGGAACATGCACGCCGATGCCCGTGATTACCACCCGGCCCCACTCATTTTTTAAGGGTAAGATCACACTCCTTTTATTATATACTAGATTTTAGGCAGCGCCAAAGACCATTGAATTGTCCATCGCAATAAAGACAAGTCCCATCGATTCCCTATCCCTGGCTTCTTTGAGAAGGTAGACCATATACGGTGGTCTTGTATAATAGTAGTAGTACTACTGGACCACGGCCTATACTCTTTGACTCTTCTCGCACACTAATCACTATCTTCTTCCTCGTGCCGCCACCTCCCTCCCCCTGCAAGCCATGGTTCCCCTGAGGAGAGGCCGGTCAACCATCCTCGCGGAGAAAAAGGAGAGAGCTTGCCTCTAGGCACTTATTTCTCTACCAGCCCCTCAAGCCCCCCCCCCACTCACTGAGGCCCAATCTCCCCCGACAATGCCATCGAATGTTCTAGCATGCGAGGGCTCCTCCCGATATGGTCTTCTTGTTCTACTTCTTCTCCATATCCTTATCCATCATGATCTTATTCTGCTTCTTCTTGTTTTTCTTCTTCTTCTTGATCTTCCTCTTCTACGTATTATAGGTCGGCCGTGGAGCCAGAATCCACCACGACGGAGGTGTTGCAGGACCCGTTCGGTCCCGTTCCATGTCTCAGCGAGGTAGCAAATCTCCACACTTTTATTTCTCTGAGTTGTAATGTGGATTTGTTAGATCGTGTCCACCCCGCATTGGGGTTTTTTATTGCGAGTTGTATTAGTTTTCATGATTATGACTGGATCTCTTAGTCTTTCCTTAATACCGATGTTCATAGATTCAATGGGGATTTTGTGATTAGGATTAGTTTATCATGATTATGACTGGATCTCTAGGTCCATTTTTAATATTGTTGTCCATAGATTCAATGGGGATTTTTTTGATTTGTATTAGTATTCACCTGGAACCTGGAGTGTAATTATAGAATTTCTATTTCAATTAACATGAATGATGCAGCAATCGAAGGCCGAGTACCGTGACAAGGTGGCCACAATCAGTGCCAAGATATACAACCAACAAGAGCTTGCACGCTCCCTCACCCAAGCTAATGAGAGCCTACTCAAGCGATTATCTGTGTAGAAGGAGATCTCGCTAGATTTTGCACGTAACATTGTGAGGCTGCAGAAAGTGCTCGACCGTAACTTGAATAGGCAAGAACAGGACATCAAGATAATCAATGAGCTCATGAAGGAGAAGAAGAATCTCTAGAAAAGGTGCACCCACCTGCAGGATGAAGTCACTGAGGAACTCAGAGGACGCGTTGAGGAAACCAATGCTACCATCCTAGCCTACCATGATAGGAACCCTTGCCTGGATGCAGTGAAAGAGATGAAGGAGGACATGAGAATAGGGATCACCGTACTCGAGGGTGTTCGGAAAGAGAACGGGGAACTAAGGGCTTGTCTGGAGGTGTATCAAAGCAATGCCCAAGTCTGATTCCCGTTAGAGAGGGGCACGAATATTAGTTCGTGCTCCACTCTTTTTGTAATATTTAGCGTTCAGGGAGCAATGCACATGTCTGATTCCCGTTATAGGGTGCAAGAAGAGAGAATCCTACAGCAACTCCTTATCTATCTGGACATGTGTAGGTGTTCATGTTCATGAATGGACACCATGAGCTCTTTCCATTCTGTATCTAGACATGGGTTTCTGCATTATGAGTTTGCCACTACTATTTGGTGACAGGGGAAAAACCCACAGCACACTAAACTGCAGATAAACCTTATTTGTCTTTGACATTGAAATTATGACAGTGTCACTAGTTGATTCATAAAATGTTGATTAGTCCTAGATTGCTTCTTCCTTGAAATTATGTTAGTGCCACTAGTTGATTCAGTTAATTATGGAAACTAACCACCTTGTCCTGGTGAACTGAACACACCATACTATATATTTTTTGTTGCAGGGAAAGAGGCGAAATCTCAACCAGGACCTGGCGACCTGGATAAATGACAAGATAACCATCCAAAGGGAGAAGCAGAATTCACAGAAGATGGCCTTTGACCACCTACGTGCTGAAGTCGTGGTCCTTTTTGACAAGTGCCAGAAACTGAAGGAGGTAAACACCGGCTGGGAGAAACTTCACAGGGAAGGTCGCACCTCGGCTAGTAAGCTGACGGAGATCATGAAATGGATCATGAAGGAAAATCATATGGTTACGGACCAACTTCACGAATCCCTAACGGAGCGCTGGAACCTGTGGCAGGCGCACGACAAAGTACTGAAGGAGTTGGCCGATCTTAGGGAGGAAAACAAGCAGCTCCAGGCCAGGCTCGCTTGAACCCAACATATGTCTTATTAGTACTGAACTACCTATTTTATCCTCTGAAGTGGTGATTTTGTAAACGTGAACTTAACTCAATGCACGAAATGTATGTTCGTCTGAAATTAATTTGCTCGAGGATTGAGTTAGGCTTAGTTAAGAAAGTGCAACTGCAAGTCTTACATTTAACTAGTTTCAAGCATTGGCAAAGCATAAATTATTCATCTCAAATTTCCTTTATCCTCTGTAGTCTATCCTTGTTCACCCTCGCGTGCCTTGTCCAGTTCCTTCAACAGATCTGCAATGCAGTACCCTAAGTTGATCCCTCTCCTTTTCTGCATTATGAATCAGCAACCTGTGACTATCCTAAAGCTTCTTTATAGTTCCAATAACCAAGATCCCATTGATTCTATCACTTAGTTCTGACTGCAAATTCTCGATTTCTTGTTCTAGCTCCTAATTTCATACCGACAGCTTGTAATTTTTTCAGCTGCATCACAAGCATCAGTAAATCTCCCCGACCTTTCCCACTCAGACATCTCCCATAACTGGGACAAACATTTGTCTGGCCACTCAAGATCCACCCAGTCTACTACTTTACACACCGGGAAACCTAAAAAAACACACACTATCGTGTTATGAACACACATGATACATTTTTCTTCATGTCACCATTGCACATAATGTAAACAAACCTGATTTGTATAGCCGAAAACCCTTCTTCCAGTGTTACTGCCTTCGAATGCAACATATCTCCTCAGTTTTAGCCCATGGTCACATGGTACTTCTCCATCGAGATCTAGGCCCTCCCATTCGGAGTCATAGATCGTCCGTGGTACCTATAAGTAAACGCAAAGATGGAATTGAACACGATTGCATGCACATATGGAGCTCAGATCGAGGGATTTACAAATGCCTAACCCTAGCCCGAGAAAACAGAGGAACTCACATCGTGGAAGGAATACTCGATGTCGGAGAGAAGGCTATCGCTGCTCGACTGGTCGTCCTCGTCATTCTAGGACAGCATGGCGAATGCGGCAGCGTCAGTGTCAGCGTCGGTGAGGAGAGAGAGAGAGTTTGAGGGAGATCGAAAGAGTGGCGAAAGTGAAGTGCATCACCGCTGCAACAATGACTAAATTGGCATGTTACAATAGTTTAATGGATACCATGTCCTTTCCCTGGATTACTGTCTCCTGCCTAATAGGGTTTCTCTTCATACATTCTTATTTCAAATATTAAACTTGTACCCCCTCCATCCCAATTTCATTGCCTAAGGAAAACATACTAGTATATTACATCATCTAATGAAACAAAATCATGTCAACTACAAGGTACTTATGCATCACTTGTTTAGTCATGGTTTCACAAAAAATTACATTACAATCTCTCAACAAACATAATCACAGAAACAAGTATATTACATAAACTCAAGAAACAAAATCATGTCAACTACAAGATGCTTATGCATCACTTGTCCAGTCATGGTTTCACAAAACATTACATTACAATCTCTCAACAAACAAAATAACAGAAACAGGTACAATACATCATCTCAAGAAACATAATCGTGTCAACTACAATGTATTTATGCATCACTTGTCCAGTCATGGTTTCACAAAACATTACATTACAATCTCACAACAAACATAATAACAGAAACAAGTACAGTATGTCATCTCAAGAAACATAATCATGTCAACTACAATGTACTTATGTCTTATTACAACAATGATGGTTCCAGTGAGTGACATGTCCAAAAATCTCAAAAGCTCGCACAACATTATATCGCAATCTCTCAACAAACATAATCACAGAAACACGGACTAAATGCAACAGCAGTCAATGTTACAAATACATGCAGGGGAACCCCAGGGTCCATATGACAAGCCTAGGGTAGAATCTCTCATCAGATCTCATCAAAGTCGATCACCTCATTATGTTCAGCCACTACAGGGACCTCTACATTCACTATAACATGTTCAACAACATCAGAAATGGTACCAAGGAAGAACACCTTCCTGGTTCGCTTCTTTCATCGCATAATCTGCAAGATCTTTAGTATCCAAAACCTCTATGAACTCCTGCTTCGATGCCACCACCGAATGTGTGCCATCTGCTTAGGGCCAATACTGATTTCCTAAGAGGTCATCTCTCTCATTTCATCAAGAGTTATGTTTTTGGAATCGATAGTGATCTCCACAGTACATGACGAAACTGGCTTATTAACTCCCTCATCAAGTTTTTCCATGTATGAATCCACCTCTAAGTGTATACTGAACTTACCTAGATCAGCATCTGTTGGTCCGTAGTCTCTAGGAGCCGAAGCTCTGGCAGCAAGATCTCCAGCATCTGCATACATATCATCAATCATTGCTTCAACTTTCACCTTACGATCAGCTACACAACACTCCCAAACCATCTGAAGCTCATGGGAGTGCTCAATTTGCATATAGGTATCATTCATGTTGCACCACACCAATTTTGTCCTCTTTCTATAACCCCATGGGAAACAGACATAACCTCTTTGCAATTCACAAGAAGATGCACATCTTGCCTGAACACAACCCTCTCGCAACCAAAATCTAGTTTTGTAGTGTACTGGTGAACATGAACTATGAACTCATATAGGTCCCTTCTATCAAACTTGTGCCTAATTTGATTAAAAAGGGGAACATTTCAGTTCATTCGATTCTATTATGCCGTAACTAATCTACTTGTAAGATAAGGAACAGATAAGAAAATTTCACCTCTCGCTCTTCTCCCGGGTTTTTTCTTTGAGATCTAGGTGCTGCATCCGCCCACTGGAGCCGAACAATCCGCTGACGGCCTTGCTTTTCTCTTCAACCCGCTGCTCGTAGGTACCTCGGGAGCAGAATTATTGCTGACCTCCTCGCTAACCGGGGCTGAAGACCTTGCCGCTACTTCATGTTGATCCCCAGACTCTGGCCCCGATGGACCCGAATCAGTTGGCAACGTAGCTGCAACCTTCGCCTTGCAAGACATTCTGGGTCGCCGCCGGATTCAGTGTCGGGAGAGGGAGAAAAAGGACCTCCTCCACCGGAAGATTCAGGGTCGAGGAAGGGAAGAAAAAGGACCTCCACCGCCGCAGCCAGATTTAGTGTCGGGAGTTAGGAAAGTACAGTAATGGATTTCCCCTACGACATGTGAAGGGTGGCTAAGAAGAGAGGCAGGCAAAGAAGGGGCACAGCAGGAACTAGTGTAACAGAATATCCTGACTTAACGGGCATGATTTGAAAATATTGGGTTTGGCCATCATTCACTTGAAACACCCGTCTCAGCAATTGGCGCTCCAACTTTTTGAATCGCGGTGATTAAAATCAACTCGGGTACCGTGATGCACTGGCATCTCGACTTTCGGGCCGCAAAATGATATTCTTCCATGATGGCCTAATAGAACTACTTCTCCCCCTTTGGCATCGAAACACCAAAAAGGAAGAAGAGCATTGTTAACACCCCAAGGAATCACTCCTTATCCTCACCATCATCATCGTACTCTCTTCATCTTCCTCATCATCAGCAACCAGAGGAGAGGGGAACAAGTGACGCTCGAGCTCTCCATAGTTGGTGCCAGAGGTGTTCCACTGAGCATATGGTGTGGGAGCTGAAAGAGTAGGAGGAGGGCCTCATGCCCCTAAGAAATGGTGAAGTATGACCTGTTGGGTGTGAGATATATCACGATGCTACCTGTAGGCCTCATACTGCCCCTTGTGAGTGTCTATACCCATGCACAGAATGTTCCATCGGAACCAATTGAGCTGCTTCGCCTGACGGGCAACATGTGGCACTGGGCGCCTATGCCTACTAGAACGAGTATCTCGCAAGAAACCCTCTGGAGCTGAAGAGGGATGGGACGTCTTCCTTGACTTGTTATAAATCTTCTTCACTTTATGCTAACCATCATAGTTGTAGTTCTCAAGAGGAAGCATATGCTTGATTAGCATCATGATGAATGGAGCATAGGGAATGGAGAGCCTATTAAACATGGCATCAGTCATCTCATGGTAAATAAAATCCATCACATCTAGCCAGTAATTCACATGAGGATCTTTATCATTGGAACATTCATGAGCAAAACCAAGCAGCTAAATAAGGTGGCCACAGATGCTACCATTGTTGCCCCCACTAGGCGTGATGGAGTCACAAAAGACACTGACCAACTGAGCATAGAGGGGTTGGAGACTAGCAACCTTGCCCACAACACCATTGGGACCACAGCAAGGAGAGAGCAATGTATCCTTGTTAGGCTTGATGGGAGTAATTATGTGATGTCCACAAGCATGATCACGGCCATTGAAGGGATAGACAAGCACCTGAGAGAATACCCTAAAATCAGTATGAATAAGCGTGTCACCAGTCATCCACTTCATTGCGCGACGTTCATCGCCGCAAATCACAAGAGTGGAGAAGAATTGCTTCACCACAGCGGAGTCATAGGGGCACTAAAGAGACATAAGATGGTGCATCCCCATCATATTCGTCACAGCTAGAGCATCAATAAGTTGTGTCTTCTCCTTAGCCTCAGATATAACCATGGGGCACATTGGTCGGATCTTTAGAGAGGAATAGACGTCCTCAAAGATGAACTTGTCATCAGTGCATCAAAAGTGGGAATCCCCAAGATATTCATCATGCTCAGCCTCTACATACAGATCACGGTGGCGAATAGAAGAGTAAGTAATATTATCCATAAGCTTATAGTTGACCCTGGTTTTCTTACCCTTCCTCTTAGAACTTGCCCGAGTGGCCTTTTCTTTCCTTGCACATTCAGCCATCTTTTCAGGCTCTCTTTTTGTCTGCGCAACTCAACCTCGTCAACAAGAACTCCTTCATTGGGTCGGAAATAGCGAGCACGAGGATGATGCTTGTAGGTTTGAGTAGCACGAGAGCCACCTGTGAAGTGAATAAGATGGGTAGAAAGTAGATAAGCATACACACAAGTCTAGGAGGAATGCAGAAATAGTAGAAAACAATCCACAACCCAAAACTACATGATGCAAGAATCGGGGAAATCCTGAACCAGGGGCAAACCTCCTAGGCCGGATTATCTGGCCTACCAGGGGCGGATAATCGGGTCTTGGTGAAAATTTTCAGAACTACCCCAAATCAAAAGCATCAATGTAGATCGGGCACAAGTATTGCTAGTCTACGATTTCTAGCAAGACTATGAAACAAAAAGCACCTTCTAGACCAAGTTCCACCAACAACCAACAACATGTATACAAAAGATGATAGTGGGGGAGTTACCCTCACTCATTGGAGGAAGAACACGGAGGAGAAGGTACCCGGATGATTGGGGAAGAAGATCTGGGGGAGGGCTGGAGAATCCGGTGGCCAAAATGGCACTAGGGAGGGCCGGGACGGCAGACGACGGCTAGGGAAGAGGCAAGGGTCAGGGTGGAAGTGTTGCTCTGTTTGAGCCCTTCCCCCTATCCCCCTGCCCTTAGTAGACAAAAACTGCCAGGGGCAGATTATCTGGCCCCCTCTAGGGGCGGATAATCCGTCCCTTCTCTAAAACTTCTGTTATACACAGATTCAGGCGAACTCATCCCAAACAAAACCCCCGCAAGTGAAACAAAGGACTTGTGTGCAAGAGATAGATGGCTCGAGGATGAAGAAAGGCTTAAGTTTAGACAACCAAACTGAAATGGTACCACACACCCAAGATTGCAAGAGCCAAATCAAATAAAAGCCAAAATTGAGTGTGTTTTCCATAAGAACACAAGATAGACAAGAAAAACCAAAAAGATTCACAAGGAACCAACTCTTCTCAAAGAAGAGGGTGGTGGCCGAGGCCACCATGTTGGAGTGGATGGTATGACACTGCGAAGATATATCTTGGGTTCATGACCAATACTAATCAATAAACTCACATATCACATAATGATATTAAGAGAAATGATGTTTCTTGCTTTCGGCATTATGGGGGTAGGTTTAGCTCAATTAATTTGGACCACACTCCCCCTATATCTATGCCCACACCTAAACGAAATACAGGAAGAGATGTAAGTGGGTATGCATGATTAATAAAGATAAGCTCCTTGAATCCACGATATTTAGCTCATTCCTCAAATAACAAAACCTTGCTTCACCAAGTGGCTTCGTGAAAATATCAGGAAGTTGGTTCTTCGTTCTCACAAAGGATAGATCAATATCACCTGAAGCAACATGATCCCGAATGAAGTGATTGTGAATCTCAATATGCTTTGTCCATGTATGTTGCATCAAATTATAAGTAATTTTGATAACACTCTCATTATCACACAAAAGAGGCACTTTGTCACAATTGACACCATATTCCTTTAAAGTTTTCCTCGTCCATAGGAGTTGAGTGCATGCACTAGCAGCAGCCACATACTCAGCTTCGGCGGTGGATAGAGATATACAGTTTTGTTTCTTCGAAGACCAACATACCAAAGATCTTCCCAAGAATTGACAAGCTCCAGAAGTGGACTTCCTATCATCCTTGTCACCAGCCCAATCAGAACACGTATAACCACATAGAGATAAATTAGAGCCCTTGGGATACCATAAACCAAAATTAGGGGAATGAACCAAATATCGGAAGATTCTCTTGACCGCCATCAAGTGGCTTTATTAGGACCCGCTTGATACCTTGCACACACATCTACACTCAACACAATATCAGGTTTAGATGCGCAGAGGTAAAAGGGAGAGCCGATCATGGACCGGTATACCTTTTGGTCCACATCTTTACCATTGGCATTGAGTTCAAGATGGAATTTAGTTTGCATCGGTGTAGTGATGCCATTAAGATCCATCATCTTGAACCTCTTAAGCATGTATTGCATGTATTTTACTTGATTGATGAAGGTTCCTTCTATAAGTTGTTTGGATCTCAAATCCAAGAAAGAACCGTAATTCCCCCATCATAGACCTTGCAAACCGGTCATTCATAATCGTTGAAAATTCATCATTAAAAGCTTTATTAGTAGAGCCAAAGATAATGTCGTCTACACATAGTTGTCATATGAAGAACTACCCCTTAACCTTCTTAGTAAAAAGAGTGGGATCGATCTTCCCAACCTCAAAGCCACGATCTATTAAAAGCTCTTTAAGATGCTCATACCACGCACATGAGGCTTGTTTAAGGCCAATAGTGTGTCTTATAGAATTTGTAGACATGGTTCGGGAAGTTGGGGTCCTCGAAACCCTAGGGTTTCTTTACATATACCAACTCATGCAGAGGAACATTAAAAATGCACTCTTAATGTGCATTTGCTGTAATTTAAAGTTATGATGAACTGCATAAGCAAGAAGGATACATATAGACTCAAGGCGAGCCATGGAAGCATAAGTTTCACCAAATTCGGCGCCTTCCACTTGAGAGAAACCTTGTGCTACCAATATTTCCTTGTTTCTTACGACAATTCCATTCTCATCTTGCTTGTTCTTGAAAATCCACTTGGTTCCGATAACAATGCGGCAATCTTTGGGATTCTCTACTGAATTCCAGACCTTGTTGTGCTCGAAATTATTTAGTTCTTCATGCATAGCAACAACCCAATCTGGATCTTCAAGGGCTTCAAAGACCTTTTTAGGATCCACCATAGATATATGAGCTTGATGATCACTGAAGCTTGCAATCTCCCTTCTTGTGGATACCCTTCTTCTTAGGTCACCTACAACTTTATCGAGTGTATGCCCTTGAAGTTCGAGATTTCCATCAGCACGAGCTTTGCAACGAATTTAAATCTCCTTGTTGTTTCTTGGAGGGATCTCTTCATCAATATAGTATTCGTCTTGATCTTGATCAGCAGCCATAATAGGAGGTTGTTGAGCTGAATTTTCAGGGACGGATAATCCGTCCGAGGGAGGGGCTGGATAATCCGGCCTGGGTTTTTCTGCCTCTCCTTGCATTTCTTGGGCATTTCTGGCAGTTCAAGGCATTAGGCCAGATGATCCGGCCTTTGGCGGAAATCCGGCCTAGGATTTTATGCCCCTTCCCGAGCTTCCTGGGCATTTTTGGCAGTTGAAGGCGTTGGGTCAGATAATCCAGCCTCGGGCGGATAATCTGGCCTAGGACTCCTAGTTTCTTTAGATGTTTGATGA
Organism: Avena insularis; assembly: GCA_023614405.1. Lineage (NCBI taxonomy): Eukaryota > Viridiplantae > Streptophyta > Magnoliopsida > Poales > Poaceae > Avena > Avena insularis. Next base: position 253,241,502 of record CM042696.1, read on the forward strand.
ACTTCAGAAGGTGGTTGAGTTGGTGCATTAGTTTCTCTTGCAGGTGGAACTTGTTGATCTTATGAAGGTGAGGGCTTTACTTGAGTAGAGCATTGTCCTTCCCGATCTGCCACAAGGGGTTCCTCAATGGGGCAGAAAAATCCCACGTCCATTATTCTTATGGAATCTTGGGGTATTTCAACATCTGCATCACAAGCATCAACTTGCCCCACATGGGAGCCATCATTTTCCTTGAACATCACACTACAAGATCCTACAACAGTTCCAGAGATCTTATTGTAGACTCTATAAGTGTGGGATTCAGCACCATAACCAACAAAGATACCTTCTAAGGACTTGGACTCAAATTTAGATAAATGAACTCCACTAATGAGAAAGAAACACTTACAACCGACCACCCAGAAGTAGGAAATGTTGGTCTTGTTACCGGTAAGTATCTTATATGGGGTCTTGTCCAATATTCTGTGGAGATAAAGCTATTTTGATGAATGACATGTGGTTGATATAGCTTCAGCCCAGAAGTTGTATGGAGACTTGAATTCAGCCAACATAGACCTTGTAATGTCCATTAAAGTCTAGTTTTTCCTCTCGGCTACACCATTTTGTTTAGGGGTGTACACAGCAGAATATTGGTGTCGTATCCCCTCTTCACTTAGGAATTCAGTTTGAGTGTAGTTCTTGAACTCGGAGCCGTTGTCGCTTCTAATAGCCAATATAGGGACATTGTGTGACGTTGAACCTCGTTTGCAAAGTCAATGAACGTTTGTTGAGTCTCACTTTTCATCTTGAAGAAAAGTAGACCTATGTATATATTGAGTAATCATCAACAATAACGAGACAATATTTATTCCCACCGAGACTTGCATGAGATGGTGGACCAAAGAGATCCACATGTAGTAGCTCCAAGATCCTTTTTGATGAAATAATAGTCTTCCTTCCATGGGGAGAGTCATGCATCTTTCCTTCAACGCAAGCCCTGCAAACACGATCTTTGGCAAATGAAACATTTTCTTTTAGTCCAAGAATGTGGCCACCCTTTGTGAAGTCTTTGCAAAGTTCTCATATTGATGGGGGCTATATAGCAATGCCACAACTAACCCGTGTCGGCCTTTCCGAATAGACACATCGGACTCGTAGTGGTTTCCCCGAAAATTCCACCACATACAAGTCATTTTCGACGTATCCAATGAAAGCGACCTTTAGAGACATGCTCCACAAGAGTACCACTAAATCATCATCAACGCAAACTACAAAGCCCATCTTACCAAGGGCAAGAACAGAAAGTAAATTGTAACCAAGGGTATCAACAAGCATGACCTCCATGAGTGAGATATCGTGAGCAACCACAACCTTGCAAAGACCCAATACCTTTGACTTTGATTTATCACCATAGGAGACGTTTATTTGATCATGATTATGCCTCATCTCCGTGATGATCTCCTTGCTTCCAGTCATATGACTTGTGCAGCCACTATCGAGCACCCATTTAGATCCACCGGAAGCATAGCCCTACAAGAAAATTACTTCTTGGTTTTAGGTACCCATTTTTCAATGGGTCCTCTCATGTTAGTTACAAGGGTCTTTGGTACCCAAATAGACCAAGCAATATAATTATCAAAAGGACCAACATAGATGGCATACACATCACCATAATAATCACGAAATAACTCATAATGAGGATTGTTAGGCCCTGAAAACCACAATAATCAGTTTTGTCCTTCATGATGTTATTTTTTGCGGTGCTTGTCTATGCTTGAACACTCTTGGCCTTCTTCTTATTGTTCTTATTCTTCTTGGTCTTTATGGACATAACCAAGTCCCTCTTTTCCATTGTTTGTCATTTGCTTACCAAGGATCTCATCTAGAACTTCCTTACTTTTGGGTAGGGATCCCTTGGCAAGTTCATCTTTCAACCTAGAATTTTCTTCCACAACTTCTTCATGTCCACATGCTGGTGTAGAGGTGCTAGGAACATCATACTTGTTCAATCGAGTTTGGAGCTGTGATACGTTGCTAACGTATCCATAATTTTTGATGTTCCATGCTTGGTTTTATCTACTTTCTTATGTCTTGTCCACACTTTGGAGTATTTTTATACACTTTCTTCGACTAACCTATTAACAAGATGCCACAGTGCTAGTTGCCTGTTTTCTTCTCTTTTTGGTTCTAGAAAAGCCATAATTCTCGGAATTGGACCGGACAAAAGGCAAAGTTGATATTTACTGGAAGACACATGGAGTCCGAAGGAGAGACGAAGGGGGGCCACAGGGCGGCCACACCACCCCTAGGCGCAGGCAGCCCTATGCCGCGCCAGGGCATGGTGTGGCCCCCCTAGCCAGCCACCGACCTTGCCTCCTTTGCCTATAAGAAGCCCCCGATGCAAAAACCCTAAATCTTCAATCAGAAATCCAAGAAAAGTTCCGCAGCGCCGCCGCCACCGAAGGGGAGATTCGGGGGACAGAAAGTCTCTGTCCCGGCACCCTGCCAGGATGGGGAAGTGCCCTCGGAGCCATCTCCATCGATCTCCACTACCATCTCCATCACCGTTGCTAATTCCCATGATGAGGAGGGAGTAGTTCTTCCTCGAGGCTAAGGGTTCTACCGGTAGCTATGTGTTCATCTCTCTCTCTCTATGCATGATCATATTGTGATCATGAGCTTTGTAATCAAGTAGATATACCTTGCTACTCAAGTGCTTTAATAGACCTCTGCTCTCCCCATGTGTGTGAAAGTGACAGCGTGCACACCATGGTGGCACTTAGGCTAGAGATTACAAATACTTGTTATGAGTTATATTAGGAGTTGGATGTTTCTATGAAATTGTGGTGTTTGTTGGAACCATCTAGTGCTCAGGGTGATAGTGTGGGGTTATCTAGATGGGAAAGGCTTACTTTGAGGTGTGTTGTTATAGCCCTACCGTGGATTATAGTGTCCAACCGTAGAGTAGTTCAAAGTAGTATCATAAAGAGAAGATATTTACATGAGAGTGTTCACTAGTGAAAGTATCATCTCTAGGCCTTGTTTATTAGCATTGAATTACCGTTTGCAACTAGATCTGTCCAATGTTGGCTTGCTTCCATCTTTATTTCAGTTTGCCTTTAGTCTCTTCCACGCCACCAAGCTATTTTCTGGCACCATTACCACTTATAATTATCTATACTACTTGTATTTCACTATCTCTTCGCCGAACTAGTGACCCTATACACCTGACAAGTGTATTGCGTGTGTTGGGGACACAAGAGACTTCTTGTATCTTGATTGCAGGGTTGCTTGAGAGGGAATACCTTTGACCACTTCCTCCCTAAGTTCGATAAACCTTGGGTAATCCACTTAAGGGAAAACTTCCTGCTGTTCTACAAACCTCTACACTTGGAGGCCCAACAATTGTCTACAACAATAGAAGTGTGTAGACATCAAGATGATCATGAGACTCATTTAGAATAGAGTGTTCACTCTCTAATGCCTTGTGGGCAATGTCAAGTTTCTCTAATTTCTCGAAGATTCTAGCATGAGAAGTCCCAAAATCAATCTTTTCCTTCTTTGATTTCTTTACCTTCGCAAGTGCGTTATCACGTTCCTTTACAAGCTTGGTCACAACTTCGTCATGTAACTCCTCAATTGACTCAAGTTTCTCCTCTAGAGAGACTTGAATCTCTTCTTATTCTTCTAGAGAATTCTTCAAAGATGCAATTTCCATGGCATCCTGTCTTTCAATTCTGCCATTTTCTTCGAGGAGCTCTTCGGAGTGAGAAAGTTGACCCATGAGAGTGTTGAAATGTAGTTTGTGCTAACCTTGCAAGTTAATGATAAAATAATCCAAAGCAATAACTTCTTCCTTAACTTTAAGGGTAGTGTGTCATCCATATCATCATTCATAGTAGTCTTAGGAAAGGAAGAGATAGACGGTGATACCTCAGAACCTCTTGCCAGAAGCCAAGTGACGTTCTTGTTGATGACATTATCGTTAGGAGAGTCGAAGAGAGATGTAGGTGTAGATGTGGTGGCTATTGCAGCCACCTCTCGTGAGTTATCATCATTCTCTTCGTCTTCACTTGCGGATGAGTACTCCTCTTGTGCTACCAAAACAATATTTGGTTGCTTCTTGTAAGGAGCATTTTTCTTGACAAATGGCTTCTTCCGAGGTGCCTTTGACTTTTCCTTGAGAATGATCATGCCCGCATTATCTTATCTACTTTGATATGGACATTCAGCTACAAAGTGCAAATGATCTCCACAATTGTAACAAGAGTCTCAGCTTTGGACTGTTTTCCTTTTGCCCATTTGACCCATTCTTTCGCTCAAGTTTAGATTTTGCTTTGGTTGGGTTCTTCCAAAAATTTCTTGCATAGAACGCCATGTACTCACCATGAGCACACTTGACCTCCTCGGGACAACTCATGGAGACAGTGTCAAAACCCCTCTCATCTTCATCTTGTTCAATAACATTGGCTTTCAATGCAACATTCACGCCTTTTTGCATTCCAATTGCATGGGCACAAGCATTTTCGGTGTTCTTTGCGACAACTTTGAATGCAGCCATTTCTTGCATGACTTTGTTGGAAGTCATTTGGTGATAGTTGTGATGACCTTGTAAGCTTTTCAAAATAGTGGACTCAAATGGCGTAACATCACTCACATACTTCCTCTTGATCCACGCATCATCAACATATGTGGCACCATCCTTTCTAAATGTAGTCGCAATGCCTTTGAGCCTTCTATACATGTCTTCATGGTCCTCACCATCCAACATATAGAACCCTTTGGCTTTATTGCTTAGAGCATCATACATATTCCTTCTCATTCTCTCATTTCCAATGAATAGGTCAGGGAGTGCATCCCAAGGTTCTTTTTTGGTGTTGAAGTGTTCAATGTGTGGCATGTCCTTGGGACCCACACCAAGCTGAATCATGTGAAGGGCGGTTGCATTGTGTTGGCTGTCCATGAGTTCTCTTCTTGTAAAATTGGTGGAATCTCCAATGTGGAGGCCATCTTCAATAATCCTCCAAAGCTCAATGGATGAACTGCACACATGAGATTTCATTAAGAATTGCCATTGATTAAATGAAGATGTAGTAATCTTGAGTGGATCACCCCTATTGTTTATATGAGGGTGAGGGATTGGTGGGTTGGGAGAATATAAGTGAGAGACCTCACTATAGTCCTCCTTACCACTTGCCTTTTTGGAGGAGCCATTATTTTTATCACTCACCAACTCATCTTCCTTGGAGTTAGCATTACCTTTCTCCTTAGAGAGCGGAGTGGTAGGCTCAGAGGTAGATGGAGGTGGGGCTGTAAATGGAAAGAGACAAGCAATCATTTGATGCATCTCTTCCATTTTGGTCTCAATGGATTTCAACAAGGTTGTTTCCAATGTCTTGAGATCATCCATTGTGACCTTGTCCACAGCCTCACTCACATCTCCCTTAGTACCCATACTTCTCTTAGGCGGTTAAGCCCGAATAGAGAGCCAAGGCTTTGATACCAATTGAAATGGATTGTATGGGCACCTGGAGGGGGTGATTAGGTGCTACTCCAAATTTTAATACTTTTTCAATTTTAGGCTCAACATAAAGGTAGATTCTCAACTACAGAGAATTTCCCTATATGTAAATCTAACTACCAAGTGAGTAAAGGCGAGTAAGAGTGAGGAGCGAGGTAACCATAGTGGAGCACGCGGAGACATATGATTTGTTTTACCACAGTTCCTTCCTTGTTAAGGGGAGTATGTCTGCGTTGGAGGGGTGGGCGGTACTAAGACCACCACGCAACAATAGGCCTCACCCAATTCTCCGATGGATCTTGCCATCAAAAGCCTGATCCACCTTTCCACTATTGGTACCCTTCGAGGCGGGAACCGGTGCCTTTACACAACTAGCGGGGCACACATCCACAACTGAATTGGAGGCTCCCGTGATGACAACAAGCTGCCACAAGAAGAAGTAATATCAATAACCAAAAAACAAGATCTGGATATTCACAAGAAATACTAGATCGATGATCCCCCAAGTGAATGGAGGGGAAGTCATGTGCTTGATTGGTGATGTTGAAGATCGAAGTCTCCTCCTTCGATTCCCCAAAGATCAGAGACTTCGGGTGGTTGAAGAGAGAGATCTCGGTTGAGAGCTTGAAGAATGGAACAACAATTTTTCGAATGAATCAAGAGTTCTACCAGGAGGAGTAATTGGGGTATTTATACCCCTGTTAAAACTCAGCCGTTGGAGAATTTGGGCCCAGATTATCCGGCCAAAGTGGGGGTCAGATTATCCGATCGTGGCAACAACTCCGCCCCGACAACGGTATTTCCGGGGGGAAATTCGCCCCCTCACAGCATGACACGCCTTGGATACCTTTGAAAAACTCCCAGGGGCGGATTATCTAGCCCCCCTTGGGGGTAGATTAGCCGGCCCGGGCTAAAACTTTGGCCCTGGCTGGATAATCCGAAGGAAAATATGTTGGAAATATGCCCTAGAGAAAAATAGAAATATGGATTATTATCATATTTCATAAAGTTTATCATTAAGTTTTATATGATGCTATAACTGGATTGAAAGGAAACAGCAATACACGTCTGATATATAAACAGCCAGGAGTTCCCGGTGAAGCTCTAGTCACTAGTTCATTGGTTAACAGATGATCAAGGTTTTCTGATCATGTGGCATTTATGCTAGTTAACAATGGAGTCACCTCATTGTGAGAATAAGATGATGAGATATACCCAACCTAAGCATCGTAACCCGATCATGTCATGAATTTAAAGTTACGATGATTAGAATAGACTTACTTTACTATTTCTAAGACCGTGAGGCCATATCAATCACTGTTACCCGAGGGTACTTTGATAGCATCAAACATCACTCGGTGACACGGTGATCATAAAGGTGTGTTCAGGTGTTCGGAGGAACAGTTGAGGCATTATGTGTCAAGAGTGGGATTTGTCCATCCACGTGACGGAATAGATACTTGAGGGCCCAAGTTATATTAAACAGTTGCGCAGCGTGTGACTTGATCACGGGGATATCACTTGTCGGAACGAGTCAAATAACACTTATTGGTAACGAGATTGAACACGACATGGTGATGTCATTGATCAGATCTCAGACAATACAAGTATCGATAGACAAAAGGAATATGGCACGACGTTCATGGTTCAAACAACAAAAGATTTCATGGAATGCACAGGGGTCACATGGCCATCTAGGTCCCTCTATTGATCATTGGTGCGGGAGGGTCCCGACCATGTATGGAGTGTTCCTGAACCATGGGGTATCACTCTTAAGGGCTTGATGATGCTCAGAGAGTGTTTTAGGATCGGCAAACTCACCGAAGAAAAGAGAAGAGAGAAAACCGGAAGAGTTTCGGTATGTCTGGAGGATATCCGGAATGAGAGGGAATGAGTTCCACATCAATGGGGATTGAATAATATGTAAGTGAATGTTACATTAAATTATATTTATTCAATAAACGAAAAAAGAATTAATAAAGGGTCAAATACCTAATTGGGCCAAATATGGAGGGAAAAGGGCCTCCGAGGGAAAATACCAAAGGGAGGAGAGAGAGGGGCTGGCCGGCTGGGCCTTGGGCACCCCGCGCGGGGCCAAAAAGGGCATTGGCCTGCCGTCCAATCTTCCCCTCCCTCCTCTCCTTTGTTTAGTCCCACATGGCTAAGGTAGTTAGCTATGGGGTGGTTTTTCCCTATATAAAGAGAGGTATTTTGACAAAATAAATACACAATAATCAATAAAAGGTTCCCTCTATTTTGGGGAGACCTCCAATTGATTCTCCCTCTCCCGTGACCATGGTCCCAAGTCTAGGTCACGCAAGCAGGAGTCTTCTTCACCGCGGAGCGCCATCGTGTTGCGGGATTCGGATCCAGGAGCTCTACTTCCGCAACTACTGCTGGATCGGAGGATTGGGATTCATTGTCAGGCACCGTATGTGTGTAATTCCCTACAAGGTTCAACACTTGGGGCACTAGGATTCGTTGAAGCCGCAGGAGCTGCCGAGACTTCAACACGGCCTTGAGGTTAGCTTCAGTTCGTCTACATCAACCACGCTCTCCCGAGCGTTGACAAAGCTTTTCAGTCTTCAAAGGTAGGTTCATGAAAAGCCCCTCCCACTACTTCAGTACTAATAGATAGGTCCTGGCAACTGGGTTCTGGGCGTAGGGAAAAAATTATTGTTTCCATGCGCGAACCCCTACAATGGTATCAGAGTTAGATCTATGCGTAGTATTGCTAGTACAGGTAGAACACATGAGATGTAGCGTGAGGGCGTTAATATTTTAGTTGTTACCCTCCCACGTGTACTTGTGTATACCGTGGTAATGCTTGATGAAGCAGCCCCCAACCGACTTTACGCGTTCATTCGCGAGACTGGTCCACACTTGACATACGTCTTGTACCATATAAAGTGGCTTTGGGGGGTGTCTGTCTCTCTCGTATTAGTTTGTATGCCATTTATAACGGAGGGCCCCGAAATGGGTGTATATAGACAACTACTTGATCAGTGTTGTGGTGAAAGTTCGTAGGTAAGAATGGTTCTTGTGCGAAAGCCCTATCAGCCACGTAAAACAAGCACAGATAAAGTAGAGGCGTCTAACTTTGTTTTGCAGGGGCGTTGTGATGTGATATGGTTGTGGCAAAGGTAAAGTAATTTACTTAAGTTGCTAAGTAGTAGTAGATGGTCATGGAGATGATGGACTACCATGCCGGAACACACCGGTACCCTGGTGCCTACGGTGCCAGAACCATGGCGCCGGAATCCGGAGGCGCATGATGAAGATCACAGCATGAAGGACCATATCACATCACACTTACATTCAATGTTTATTGTTTGTGCATCTTATTGTGTGCTAGTATTAGATACTCGACGGTAGGCTAATAAGATGATCCCTAATAAAAATACCAATATAAGTGTTCTCCCTTAGTGTGCACCACCAAGAAAGTTCTCCGATATGAGGCAGGTCGTGACGATCGAGTGTCAGACATATCTGCGTTCGCATATAGTGGGTGTAAGCCATGTTGCATAGCAAATATACTAAGGTTAAGTTGGTGAGCCTAGCATGTGTAGACATGGCCTCGGAATATGGATGGTCGAAAGATCGAGCACGGGTCGCATGAATGATATGATCGACATTTCAGCGTCCACCTTTGCAACTATATCGACGCCCGTGACGATCAGGGACGGTGTAGTGAATAGGGATCGTGTAATCACTAGAACCCTTCTGGGGATATGAGTTTTTAGTGGAGTTATTATTTTTAACTCATATAATTATAAACTTAGTCTAAATTCCTTTTGCACTTTAAATGTAGAAAATGGTTCTCCCTGATGTTACCTTCCTTGTTGACGATTGGTTAGAAGGAGAAAAGCTCAAACTAGACGGATCATACTTTTCTATGTGGGTTGCGCGTCTCCATGTTCTCCTTAGTGAGAATGAAGTGGTCGACTACATACTGTATGAGATGGATTTGGATCAGCCCTTTTTCTATGAGACCCCAGAGCAGCGGGATTACCATTGTTGCCTTCGTGTGATGTCCACCTTCATATCAGTGACGATGCGCTTCGGAATGGTTGATGAGCTGTGGCCGATGGTGGGTATCATTAACCCTCGAATAGTTATGGTACAACTCAGATCACATTTCGTGGAACAAGTGCGCATATGGTAGCATGAGCTGATGGGAGATGTCCACTCCATAAAGATGGAGGAGAACTCTTCACTTGACGACCATTTGGAGCACATATATACATGATGCGTACATGAGGCTTCCATACTTCCTAGACAACTGGTTCACAAGGTCTTTTGCAATAGGAGTGTTGCTACGGTCACTTCCACCAAGCTACCAAGAACACGCTAGGATTTGCATCATGAGAGGTGATACGGAAACACAGGATTTCCATGAGTTCATATCACATTTAAGCAATGTGAAGGTAGAACCCGCTGCTGGAGAGGTCATCAATGACAAAGGTATATATTTGATATATAGTTTAATAAATGTTATAATCTTGCAAACACATATTGCAGTGTTAAAAGTATTTGATACTTGTTCTGTTTTGGTGAAAACATGTCCTTTTGCATGAGAGTTCCTTGCCGGAGAGGAGGTGACATTGCGTGTTGATGGAGAGCATGATTATGATGGCCAACGATAGTCTCCCTCGACATTTATCACTTAGTTTATCGTTTTGGATGATTATTGTAATCGATGGATTGTGAACTTCTTTAGTGTGTCTCACACTTCGTGAGACAATTATTCATACGAGTTTGTAACAAATTATTGTTCTACTTTAATGAATGATTTCTATTTGCGTTCATATCTTGTTCGATTACGTGTGAATTATCCTTGTTATGAAACTAATTGATAATGCATGAACAGTTGTAAAATATTGAAAAGAGTTGTAACATCCTAATTTTAGCAACCCTGATTAGTTGTCCAGAATGCAGAAATCAGGGAGAACAAAAACTTTTTTTCTTGTTCAGTGATGCAGTGTTTGCTTGTGTTTGTCTGTGCTTATGCATCTGATTGTATAGCTGATGATGTAGTCCTTACCTCGACACCAGTGGATGATGACCCACAAGTATAGGGGGTGTATCGCATTATTTTCGAGGGAAGTGAAACCCAATTTAGTGATTCGACACAATGGGAGCCAAAGAATATTTATAAGCCTTAACAACTGAGTTGTCAATTCAGCTGCACCTGGAAACAATCTTGCTCACAGCAGTTTATCAGTAGCAATAGTTTTGTAGTAGGAATAGCAAAGTAACAGCAGTAGTAAAGCAAAGACAGTAGTAACAAAAGCAGTAAACAGTGGGATTCGAGTGCGGTAGGCATAGGGATGGATGGACGGGCATTGCATGGACAAGACAATTCACATAACAATCAGAACATAGGGTAATTACAGATAAATAAGATAAAGCATCCAAGTACTAGATAATCCTAGGCATGTGTTCCATATATAGTAATACGTGCTCGCAATGAGAACTTGCACAACATCTTTTGTCCTGCTAGCCCGTTCGCAACGGGGCCTCTAGGGAACTACTGGCAATTAAGGTGCTCCTTTCAATAGAGCACCGGAGCAAAGCATTAACACTCCGTGAACACATGGCATCCTCACATCAAAGCCATTCCCTTCCGGTTATCCCGATTTCTGTCACTTCGGGGCCATAGGTTCCGGACAACAATGTGTGTATGCAACTTGCAGGTAAGACCAAAAACAATACTATCATAATGAATTAATAACATGTTCAGATCTGAAATCATGGCACTCGGGCCCTAGTGAGAAGCATTAAGCACAACAAGTCGCAACAAAGTCATAAAGCACTAATAAAAGATATTAGGCACCATGCCCTAACAATCTGATGCCATTACATGAATGATGTCATCCAATCCCTACCATCCCCATAGCCTACAGCGGGGGATTACTCACTCATAGATGGGGGAAACATGGATGGTTGATGGAGATGATGGTGGAGATCGATGGAGATGGCTCCGGGTGCACTTCCCCGTCCCGGCAGGGTGCCGGAACAGAGACTTTCTGTCCCCCGAATTTCCCCTTCGGTGGTGGCGGCGCTGTGGAACTTTTTCTGGAAAAACGTTGAACCCCCCGGAGTTTTTAGGTCAGAAGGCTTCTTATAGGCGAAGAGGGAGACCGAGGGGGTGCCTGGGGCCACCACACCATGCCCCTGGCGCGGCCAGGCCCATCCCGCGCCTTGGGGGGTGTGGCCAGCCCCTGGCTCTCCTCCGTCTCGTATTATGGCTCTTGGAGTCTTCTAGAAAAATAGGCACTTTGGCTTTTGTCCCGTCCAATTTCGAGAATATTCATTTTCTGACTTTCCTGGAACCAAAAATAGCAGAAAATAGGCAACTGGCACTGTGGCCCTTGTTAATAGGTTAGTCCAAGAAATCATATGAAAAGTACTCCAAAGTGTGGACAAGACACAAGAAAGTGGATAAAACCAAGCATGGAGCATCAAAAATTATAGATACATTTGCAATGTATCAACATCCCCAAGCTTAACTCCTGCTCGTCCTCGAGTAGGTAAGTGATAAAAAAAGAACAATTTTTGAGGTGACATGCACCATCATAAGCTTGATCAAAGTATTTGTAAAACATTCAAAGCTGGGATCATAGTACTTCAATCATAACATGGAAGACAAAGTTCTAGAAATAAGACAAAGAAACTATGATGCAACATGGAAAGGCACAAACAAAAGATTCATGAATAACAATGCTTTGCAAGACGTTTGTTTGTTTCACATAAAGAAAACATAGCATAGTGGCATTCAGCTTGTCCCTCATAGAGTAGCAAACATAAATGCATAGGACACCTTCAAAGTTTACAAGAGTGACTAGATACAAATAGTTTAAAACAAGCATTATCAAGGTATGCATCAATCAACTAGTCTTGGGACAATGCACATAGAACTAAGAATGGCCACTATGCTCTCAAGAAAGTGCTCATAGAATGTGTGGAGACTCAACAAGGAAATGAACAGGTTTTGAAAAGTTTGAAAGGCTTCCAAATGCTGAAAGTATGGTACTTATTAGCTTTGAGCTCTCATTGCCCCTATCATAAGCATCTTCAAGTGATTAAGGTTAAAGTGAACAAACTATGGTGTACATGCTTGACGAAGTATAAGTTAGGAATCTCATGTCCCTTGTATACGAGGGCCGCTCCTCATGCTACTCAAGTTTAGTCATCGGTAAGTTCTTGTCATCGTAGGTACATGTGTATCATAGAGAACCGCCAATGGGGTACCCCTTGCCCGACGATACGGAAGAATCCCCATATCAAAATGACAAGGCAAGCAGACAACGAGCATCTCAGCAATCTTCTTATTTACCATGGGAATATGGTGCTTTTTTCTCTCTTTCCTCTTTTCATAATCTTTTTTTTCTTTTTCTCTTTCTTTTTCTCAATATAGGACTCTTTTTTTATAAGAAGAATGATTCATAGACATCTCATTATGGTTACGCTGCAGGTTTCCACCATGTCAGCATGGATTAGACCAGCGGCCCAGGCGTTTCTCTAACACATATACATAACTCCATGGACTTACAAGCTCCCTTTTCATTTCACACCGACGACATCCATAGACAAAAGAGCATGATATCAACTAGGTAGAAAGTACCAGTGCAATGTTGAAAGCGTTCCCAATGACAGCATGGTTCTGCTAATCCCCAACAAATAAGTGCAAGCATATACAACATAGACGACACAATGGTTCAAGTTTATTAAGGGCAAGAAAAGTAAAGTGTGCCATCAAGTTCGTGAGATCTTTAATCACTGGTTTTCTCATAACAAGTTTAATTCGGAAGGTAAACAAAAGCATGAATATACTTGGAATAGCATAAGCTAGTAGGTAAGTATGGTGTACTCTTTGGAATAACTTGGTTTAGGGAGTTGGATGCATGAGTAGAACTCATACTTGGTTGTGGAGGCTAGCAAAAGATTGGGAGCGACAAACTAAGAGAGCAATAATGGCCATAATCATGCAGAGCGACAAAACATCATTGATCAAAGCGTAAAGTGATACTACAAGTTGAAAACTAAAGGATCATAAAGGCTATGGTGACTTGAGATAGTCATAACATGGTGTGAGCATGCGCCAAGTCAACCCAAATAAAGCATCAAAGGAGAATACCACAATACTATGCTTTAATATGCTAAAACAACGCATGATTCTTCCAAGGAACATTAAGCAATCTTAATTGTTTATAACAAGTCATGCTACAGCAAAGAATACTAAGTATAAAGCCAAAACAATATCAAGCATGGCATGACAAAGCATAGGCCACAGTCAAAACCGAGCTCTTTTTACCACATAAGCATGAACTTTCCTACTCTTTTCCAAACCAAACCAAACTATTTGCAAACCAATGTATGAAAGAGGGGGGTCCAACCAATTTATTCAGAAAACTAAGCAAACCAAGAAAACGAAAAACCAAAACAAAAACAAAGAAGAAGATGCTCCAAGAACAACACAACTGTGCATGAAACAATAAAAATGAAGCGTTTGGAAGAAACCTGGGATTTTTATTGAAGAAGAAGGGGATGCCTTGGGCATCCCCAAGCTTTGACGCTTGTACTTCTTGGATATTTCTTGGGGTGACACGTGTGGCATCCCCAAGCTTGAGCTTTAGTCCATCCTTCATCTCATTACTCATTCCTTCCATACACCTGAAATTTTTCCTTCATACAAAACTTCACACAATCTTTATTAGCAACATTAGTGCACTCAAGATAAAAGGTCTTAAGGTTCAGTTATAACACCAAATAAACTCTCATTAGAACACTAGCTACTTTAGAACTTCCCTCAAAAATCTCAATTCCCCAAAAGAACTCAAAAAGGAACCAACAAGAAGCAAATGCAGAAAATGGCAGAAATCTGTCAAAACAGACCAGCAGGTAAAGACGAATTTTTTAGAAGACCTTCTGTTGCTCAAATCAAAAAGTGTTAAACTAACGAAAGTTAGATAACAACCTGGGTCAGAAGCACAAAAATTCACGCCTCAAAAGGACGTACAGAGATTTTACACGAAATTTTACGGTGAAGCACAGAAATCTGTTTCGGGACATCAACTTTCAGAAGCATTACTTCTCTCTCCTTAGAGGTTACTCTTGGCACAAAAAGCAAATAAAAAAAGATAAGGAGCGGTTATTACTGAAGTAATAACTTCCAAGACTCATCTAAAACTTTTGGATTATCTCCCAATAAGTACTTTTCTTTAATGCCTTTAAGTTAGGCATGATTGTTTGAAAAGATGCTCACATAAGAAATATGAATTGAGAGTAAAAGAGAGCATCAAGAAGCAAATTCAAAACACATTTAAGTCTAACCCACTTCCTATGCATAGGAATCTTGTAAAGAAACAAGTCATGAAAGCATAAAGAAACAAGCATAGGAAAGCAAAACAAGTGCAATTTCAAAATTTTCAACATAAAGAGGGGAAACTTAATATTATTGAGATCCATAAAACCATGTTTCCCTCTCTCATAATAACTTTCAGTAGCATCATGAATAAAATTAACAATATAACTATCACATAAAACATTCTTATCATGAGCCACATGCATATAATAATTATTACTCTCCACATAAACATAGTCATTCTTATTGATTGTAGTGGGAGCAAATTCAACAAAATAGCTATCATTATTATTCTCATCACCATAATCATCAAATATAGGAGGCATATTTTAACCATAATTAATTTCCTCCTCAACAGTAGGTGGACTGAAAATATCATATTCATCATTGTAATCATCATATATTGGAGGTTTGGTATCATCAAAGTAAATTTTCTCCTCCGTGCTTGGGGAACTAAAAAGATCATTTTCATAAAAACTAGCTTCCCCAAGCTTAGACTTTTCCATAGAATTAGCAATAATGGTATCCAAAGAATTCATACTAACAACATTGCTATTACCATGCAAATAAATTTCCATAGGTTTTATAATTTTCTCTTCAAACACTTCATGTCCTAACTCAAGATAAACACTATAAAGCTCTCTAAATTTTTTGTTGTTTTCCATTAAGCCTAACTTGTGAAAATAAGAAACAAAAAGACAAAAATGTAGAATATAAAGGAAATAACTTAGAGCACTCACACCGGAGGATGTCAGTACCTTTTACCTTACCTCCTCGGCAACGGTGCCAGAAAATAGGCGTTTGCCATGGGAGGTTCTTCTTCTTTAATCCTCCGGTGTACCTTTTACCTTACCTCCCCGGCAATGGCGCCAGAAAATAGTCTTGATGACCCACAAGTATAGGGGGTGTATCGCAGTATTTTCGAGGGAAGTGAAACCCAATTTATTGATTTGACACAAGGGGAGCCAAAGAATATTTATAAGCCTTAACATCTGATTTGTCAATTCAGATGCACCTGGAAACAATCTTGCTCACAGCAGTTTATCAGTAGCAACAGTTTTGTAGTAGTAAAGCAAAGACAGTAGTAACAAAAGCAGTAAACAGTGGGATTCGAGTGCGGTAGGCATAGGGATGGATGGACGGTCGTTGCATGGATAAGACAATTCACATAACAATCAGAACATAGGGCAATTGTAGATAAATAAGATAAAGCATCCAAGTACTAGATAATCCTAGGCATGTGTTCCATATATAGTCGTACGTGCTCGCAATGAGAACTTACACATAATCTTTTGTCCTACTAGCCCGTTTGTAGCGTGGCCTCTAGGGAACTACTGGCAATTAAGGTGCTCCTTTTAATAGAGCACCGGAGCAAAGCATTAACACTCCGTGAACACATGCGATCCTCACATCAAAGCCATTCCCTTCCGGTTATCCCGATTTCTATCACTTCAGGGCCATAGGTTCCGGAAAACAACGTGTGTATACAACTTGCAGATAAGACCAAAAACAATACTATCATAATGAATCAATAACATGTTCATATCTGAAATCATGGCACTCGGGCCCTAGTGACAAGCATTAAGCACAACATGTCGCAACAAAGTCATAAAGCACTAATAAAAGATACTAGGCACCATGCCCTAACAATTTGATGCCATTAAATGAACGATCTCATCCAATACCTACCATCCCCATAGCCTACAGCGGGGGATTACTCACTCATAGATGGGGGAAACATGGATGGTTGATGGAGATGATGGTGGAGATCGATGGAGATGGCTCCGGGGCACTTCCCCGTCCCGGCAGGGTGCCGGAACAGAGACTTTCTGTCCCCGGAATCTCCCCTTCGGTGGTGGCGGCGCTGTGGAACTTTTTCTAGAAAACGTCGAACCCCCCTGGAGTTTTTAGGTCAGAAGGCTTCTTATAGGCGAAGAGGGAGACCGAGGGGGTGCCTGGGGCCACCACACCATGCCCTGGTGTGGCCAGGCCCAGCCCGCGCCTGGGGGGGTGTGGCCAGCCCCTTGCTCTCCTCCGTCTCGTATTCTGGCTCCTGGAGTCTTCTGGAAAAATAGCACTTTGGCTTTTGTCCCGTCAAATTCCAGGAATATTCATTTTCTGACTTTCCTGGAACCAAAAACAGCAGAAAATAGGCAGCTGACACTGTGGCTCTTGTTAATAGGTTAGTCCAATAAATCATATGAAAGGTACTCCAAAGTGTGGACAAGACACAAGAAAGTGGATAAAACCAAGCATGGAGCATCAAAAATTATAGATACATTTGCAATGTATCAGTGGAAAAAAGTTATTTAACAAATCTGTCTTGGCTCATTTTACATATTCTCAAATGTTCGAGCATTTCAAAACCTTAGCCAAGATGCCTTTGCAACCCAAAACTATTTTATTAGCTTATAGTAATCAAACTATGGAGAGCTATATAATATAATATCCTTATGTTTTCAAGATAGAACTTTCAACTACTCTTACCTCTAGGTTTTCCAAACCCCTTCGTTTAATCTTCTGAATTCCACTCTTGGTAGAGATACCAAGGACTCTCACCTTATTCAAACTCCAACCTCTTAAAATACACATACTTACCTCAAGCTAGGCTTGATGGTAACCTTAGTAGTAGTTGGATAAGTTTGCCAAGATGAATTGCCTTGATCTGCTGTTTGATGAATTGCTTTGCTCTGCTATGTGTGATGACTTGTCTGCTTAGGAAGTAGCATGAGCCAATCTTTACACTGAGTAAAACTATTTGCCAAATAATTTCCATAATTATTTGGATCCTAAAACTTATTAAATTCCTTTCCTTACAAAATTCTCAAAATTCTTCATGTAAAGGCAAGTTAGTTTTTATCCAAACTACTTTGCCAACTCAAGGAATATTTGATGCCTTTACATCATATCCTGTCTTCCCAACTCAAAAATAAATATTTTTTAGATTCTTTATTATTTCCTTTTGCCCTTTTTCTTAAAAGGCAGAAAGAAGAAATAATTTCTTAATAATACTTTTCTATATGGATAAATTCCAATAAAATTCTCCAATCTGTGATATGGTAATTATGGCCATCTCACATCAAAACCAAACCTTATTCAATGTAAAAATATCAAATGAGCTTCCAAAAAAAGAATTCAGCACTTTTTGAATAAATGATTTTAAGTGGACTAAAACTGCTTTGAAAACCCTCAAATAATTCTAGGAGAGATATCTTGACCATACCTATCCACTAGTATCAATGCCCTATCTTGCCTTTCTCATAAATCAAGAGTTTTTTCATGATCCAAAGAAGGCCAATGTTTGAAATCATTCAATCTCATCCATCCAAACTCCATCAAAGCTTATATAGCAATTCTCCACAGCACCCACACTTCCCTCTGGTCGAGCTATACTGTAGCTCCACTACTGTAGCAACCCTAGCCCTTGTCCTTTACCCCTTGGAAGTGAGAGAGAGAGGTGTGCCTCACCTTTTCAAGCTATTGACACATCAATGTAGCAGCAACAGCCACCCCATGCTCCTCTCTGGTCATGCACAGGCCCACACACCACTCTCCACCATCTCCCTCACCCAATTCATGACCAGCTCCCTCTTCTCCCTTGCCCTAGTGGACAAAGTCCACCATGGACCTCCTCCTCCCCATATAAATAGCCCAAGACCACCTCAGCGCCTCCATTTTCCCTCATTCTCCCTCTCCCCTCACCCTTACCTCTCCAGAGCACTAATCCCTCCCCCCTTTGCTCTGTCTAGCCCGAGAGGAGGGAGAAAAGGAGCTTTGGCCTCCTCCAAGAACTCGAGCATAGCTCCTCCCTCTCATTCTCTCACCCTTTGAATGTCACCCTATCATGCTCCCCTACCTCCCCTGACTCCCCCCATGTTTTTTTTGGCCTAGGATGGCCCCTGGAAGCATCTCCGACGAGGTACGCCACATGCGTCGCTGTTTTCCTCGCACGAGCCACCCTCTAGAAGCAAACACCCTCGTGTCGCCCATCGCTGGAGGCGTCTCGATGCGCCACTTTCACCAGCACCCCTCCCGGCGCCTCCCCGCTGCTCTCGTGAGCTCCCCAGCAATCCTTCTGCCGCCTAGGGTTTCCCCTCGCTTGTGTGCGTTGGGAGAAAGACGACGGCCCCATGCCACCGATCCATTTCTAATCGAACGGCCCACCACGACTGGTACACCTTCGCCCCCTCTCGTCGCTGACAGGCGGGACCGTCCTGCCGATATTACAATCCATCTCGCGCGCTGCCTCCTCTAGTCGGGCCGACCAATCTCAGCCGCGGCCCATGACCACGCCAAGCTGGCCCAGCCCCCTTCTGCTATCCTTTTTCTCAGATCCAGAAATTTGTCCTTGGGTTTAAATCATTTTGAAAATGGAAAATGCTTCCAAATTCCAAGATCTAAAATTCCTAATGTTTATGAAGGTTTTCTTAAACATGCAGTATCATTGGTTTACCCAACTAGTATCCAGGGTAATTATAGTAAATCATTTACCTATATGTATCCTTTTCACTAATATTTCCTTTCGGAGAGTTTTATAACTCCAAATGGAGTGAAACCTCTGGGTACTGAAAGATATCCCAGATAACCTACATGTTAACTTGGCCTAACCCTAGTTTGCCTCCTAGATTGCCTGTAGCAAAAATAACAAAATCAGGGAAAATCATCCTAGGGAAATTTCTCTAGGTCAAACAAAAACTGGTATTGGCCTAATTCTAACTCTAAGAACTCATCCACCATCATATCTATCAAACCTAGACGCCCAGAAATTTATTAAGCCCTGGTTGAATTATTGTGAAATTAAATGTTCTGTGCATAGTTAATTCGCTACAGTAGGTCTGTAAAAACATCCAAAAAGAGTGATTGCAATTTCTGCTGAAAGATATTCAAAATACCTAGAATTTTTCCTTGGAATCATCCCAAAAGCTCATGTAGATTAATTCTGGTGAAAAAGACAAAACCTTCTAGAACTAACTTTGGGAATTTGCTGAGGATATTCTGTTAAATATTTTGACATGATTCCAACTCTCAGTGAATCAGTACATTGAACCCTACATAACTCTCCAAGGAAATAATTTTTGGATCTATGAATCTTTTCTGATGAATTATTTCCTAAAACTAGAGCTTTTATCACTAGCAAATGCATAGTAAATTAAGGAAAATTGATAAAATCATCAAACCACTTTTTATGGCCTTTTTATTTCAATACCTATCTGTTGGTATCTTTTTTGTATATTGATATCATACCGAACTTGACCTTGGATTAAAATCCCTTAAATAGGCAGATTTAGCCACCAAAACCATTAAAGACAAAACCGCAAATGCCTCTCAAGTATTTTCACTTGCCTATATCCAACTTTTCAAAACCTACTGAATTTAACAATGTGTTGTATCTTAGTTTGTTGTATTGTCTTGATGCTTGTACTTCTTGTGTTGATTATGGCCTTTGTTTGCTTGCATGTGATCCATATCGACGATCGATGCGATTAAATCGGAGACAAGAAGATGGTTGTTAGTATTATTGTTGTTATTGGGTATTCTAAGAAGAAGTGCAGGGACATATATTGCCAGTTTTTTGATATCAGGCAAGCCACCTTCTTGCTCATAAGCCTTGTCCTACTGTTTTACCTATGCATGTTTTCTCTACTGTTTTATGAAAGTCGCATTGTTTTACTATATGATGATGTATATCTGATAGTGTCTTGGCTCCTCCAATACCATTACACCCTTGTACTGCTAAGTACCATCCCCTTGACGACACCTACTTGTCCCTAGAATGGTAGATGGTGTATAACACAATACCCCTTTGGAGACCCCGTTTTAGCCGAAGAAAAACTAGAGGATGGGAAGACCCGCGAAAAGGTTTTACAAAATGTTTATGGAAAAACCTTGGTGAGGTTTGATCTACCAAGAGAAGTTTGAGAAAGGAAAAAGGTTTTATTTTACAAAATGCTGAAAGAAAGATGGAGGAGAAAGGTTTACAAAAATGCACCCGTTTCTTTGCAGTTTTGCTAGAATAATTAACCCGTGCAACCACATTACTCTGGAATGGGGCAAGGCTGGACTTGAAGTTTTCTACTCTGGTGTAGGAATTCTCACAACTACTTCTAAGGGATCGTCTCCCTCTAATGTCGGGGTTCCTTTACAAAAATGGTCAATTGTTAGACAGTCACCTAGAGGAATTGTGAACTGCCCTCGGGAGCAGTCGGGCGATACTATGAGCCTCTCATTGAAAGTGCCCACACTGGAGGAGTCAGAATGCGCTTCGGTTGGTCTTTGGCCCAGACGTCCCGGTGTTGAGTGGAACAACTCATAGGGTAGGGCCTATACTATAGTGGCATCTAGAGAGTCTTGATGGGTTACTCGACCCATGATCGGTGTAGATCAGGGCCGGGTACCCGGATGGTGTGGGTAAAGTGTACAACCTCTGAAGAGTGTAAATCTATTTGAATAGTCATGTCCATGGTCATGGACGGTTGGGAAGGTTGTTGTAGAGCGGTGTTGGTTTTGATTTTAAAAAGGACTTCGAAAAATCAAGGGCTTTGGAAATGTTGTGACTATGGGATGGTCGGAAAGGAAGGAAAGGAGTTGGTCATGGGATGGCTGGAAGGAGGAAAAAATGGGTGCCCCAGTCCTAGTTTTTGTTTCCAAAAATCTTCAAAACGGTTTCCAAAATTCTTTACAAACTTTTCCAACAAAGATATGCAGATGCTATATCTACAAGAGAAACTATTTGAGAAAAGAACCTCCCATGGAGCCCTCCTACTACCATAGCTATATTGCATATCCTCTTATTGTTGTTATCTTAAGGTGGTTTGTGAGAACATTCAAAGTACTCACTAGCATAGTCCCTGGCTATTAACTTGGTCAGATATCGAGAAGAAGGGGAAGTTGACAACTATGCGAGCTAGGACGTTCTCCCAGTCAGTTGCCTGTAGGTTAAGGCATGGCTCGAGCTCTATCCTTGGTGAAGTTCCGCTGATGATTATTGATGTAGCCATAATGGCATGCAAGGTATGACATGTATCCGCTTAAGTAATGGATGTTTACTTTGATACTTGTCGGTTATGTACCACGACTAACTAATCATGGGATCGTGGTGTATGCATAACAGGGATTCTCGGAGGATTAATTTGGAGGCCCAAAGACTTGGTATCAGTGCCATACTGACTGTAGGAGAACCTTAGTTAACATGGTCGTTGGACAGGAAAAACTATTTCTAGAAACATCGGCTTTTGAAAACTACTTCCTTACAAGTTTTCGAAAAGTTCTACTTCTTATCCCCTCCTAATTTTAAAGTATTTCGAAAATGGTTTCCTCTTATTCTCGTCCAATTTTCATACCTACAGATTTCAAATAACTAGGACTTAGAACCCGTTGAATACGATGAGGGCGTGATGAAAAGAAGCATCTACCAGCAAACACAAGGAGTCTACAAGATCTCCCTCCCAGCGGAATCCTCGTAACTAGAAGAAATCAAGTACTGCACTACTGACAAGCTTCCAAGGACTCGGCGAAGGATTCATATGCAGCATAGTGACTCAGACCCCAAGAATGATGACATCCAGGATAACTATTCCTAAGATAGGATTCCCCTATATCACGAGTAGTTAACTCCTTGGTCCCCTAGTAGGCCGTGTTTGCTTGCCTAAGTGCAGAATGTGTGCTTGCTATGTGCTGTTTGCGAAGGACACTATGATTTGGTATGTATGTCTTTGGCATAATTGACCCAAGTAAAATGTGCTTTGAGGACCAATACACCACCTAAGAACTCAGGAACCCCCTGCTAGTTATCACTAACAAGACCCATACGAACCGCGGGAGTTGTCAGAGGAAGAGTATCCCAAGAAACCCGGACTTCGACATCGTCAAGTTAGAACAATGTGAAGTCTCCTCCTCAACAGGATGGCCTACCTCATCAAATTAAACTCTTACGACTCGGCACCAACTCTGGACGCCATCATTCGTCGGTCGACAAGAGCAAGAGTCTCATTGAAACTGGAAGACTATCACCAAAAGCTCCCTACTACTCCCAAGAAACCACAAGATATGTTAACCTAGACAGGAAGTAAAGAGCTAACTCCACCAACCTTCGGTATATTAGAGCTTCTGACCCCGTCAAGAAACTAACTATTCTAGTTGACCCTGCCCAAGCCAAAGGGAAGTTCCTCACTAGAAGGCCAGATTACTCCAAAAACCTGAAGACAGGGATGCATGAAGACATCGAGTCTTATCTCCCAACAAGCACAAGCAACGCCAATAATTCAAGTGAAGATAGTTTCCCCAAAGTTGGATGCGTCTACTCTGACTGAAGTTCTAGTAAGAAGTCTTGTTAACCGCTAACCTTCCTAGAGCTAACTCCATAAGGCTTCGTTAGGAAACAAACCTGACAAGGTTTACGCAATAGAACATCACTCAAAGACCTCAACTCCAGACCCAAGGAGATACAACCTTCTTTAGCATCACGCCATCACTTCAAGATGAAAAATTTGCGCCCCTCTCGAAGAACCTTAGTGAAGCCCTAAGGTGGAAAGACTGCATATTTCCACTCAAATCCCGAAGACTACTTACTGGAAGATACTTCAGGAAGAGTTCCAAATCCGACGTCCTTCTCCAGGAATCAACTCTAGAGTCATCAAAACCTCAGAGGATAAACCTCGTCCATAGCCGTCAGAAGTCTACTCAATCTCCCAGTACCCAAGAATCCCTAGATCAAGACAATCAGAATACATGTAGTCGACAAGACTACAGAAGCCAACAAAATGATCCTCCTAAGGGTTCAAAGAAAACAAAGTTGTCAATATCTAAGAAGTTTCCACAAAGATCCCCCTGGCTATTTTAGTTGAAGGCCCACATGAAGGATCACTGGATCACTAACCCCTCAGTTCTAACCCAATTAGAGGACCTGCCTTTTCCACAGATTTGATTATGCTAAGTACAAATAGAGTAGTATGTGAGCCTCATCAGACCCCATTAGCGGACATCCTCTAAAGATTCCAACTCTAGAAGGAAGGTTAGCGATAGTGTGGGGCCCCGGATTAATCCTCCGAGAATCCCTGTTATGCATACAACCACGATCCCATGATCAGTTAGTCGCGGCACATAACAGACAAGTATCAAAGTAATCATCCAATACATAAAGAATACATGTCATACCTTATTTGCCATTATAGCTACATCGATCAACATCAGCGGAACTTCATTAAGCATAGATCCCGAGCCATGCCTTAACCTACAGGCAACTGATTGGGAGAACGTCCTAGCTCGCATAGTCGCCAACGTCATCTTCTTCTTGATATCTGACCAAGTTAATAGCCAGGGACAATGCCAGTGAGTACTTTGAATGTACTCGCAAACCACCTTAAGATAACAATAATAACAAGAGGATATGCATTATGGCTGTGGTAGTAGGAGGGCTCCAAGAGAGGTTCTTTTCTCAATTAGTTTCTCTTGTAGACATAGCATCTACATATCTTTGTTGAAAACTTTTGTAAAACATTTTGGAAACCTTTTGGAAAATTTTTAGAAAACATTAGGACTGGGGTACCCATTTGTTCCCGTCTTCAGGTCATCCCATGACCAAACTCCTTTCTCCTCCTTCCGACCATCCCATGGTCAAAACCTTTCTCTGTTACAACCATCTCGTGGTCAAAACATTTCCAAAGCCATTTATTTTCCTAAAACCTTTTTGAAAACAAAACCAGCACCGCTCTACACCAACCTTCCCAACCGTCCATGACCACGGACACGGCTATTCGAATAGATTTACACTCTGAAGAGGTTGTACACTTTACCCATACCATCCGGGTACACTACCCTGATCTACACCGATCGTGGGTCGAGTAACAGATCAAGACTCTCCGGATTCCCACTCCAGTATAAGTGCCTACCCTATGAGTGTTATTCCCCTCAAAACTGGGACGTCGGGTACCAAGGACCAACCGGAGCACATTTTACACTTTACACAGTGGGCGCTTTCAATGAGGGGCTCATAGTAACGCCTAGTTGTCCACAAACAGTTCGTTCCTTCTCCAGGTCGATGTCCCACATGGACCCTTAAGGGAGAAGGCACAGCCTCCGGGGATCACGATCCCCTGTAGTAGTTATGAGGCAGCTTATACCAGAATAGACAAACATCAAATCCGGCCCTGTCCCATTCCAGAGTAATGTGGTTGCACAGGGTTAATTGTTCTAGCAAAACTGCAAAGAATCGGGTGCATTTTCGTAAACCTTTTTCCTCCATCTTTCCTTTAGCATTTTGTAAAACAAAACCTTTTTCTTTCTCAA
This sequence comes from Avena insularis, assembly GCA_023614405.1. NCBI lineage: Eukaryota > Viridiplantae > Streptophyta > Magnoliopsida > Poales > Poaceae > Avena > Avena insularis. The sequence goes on from CM042696.1 coordinate 253,266,653, forward strand.
CATCTCCTGGGAGGTCCCACCTCACCAAGGTTTTATCATAAAACATTTGGTAAAACTTTTTCCGGGTCTTCCCATCCTCTAGCTTTTCTTTGGCTAAAACAGGGTCTCCAAAAAGGGGTATGGTGTGTTACACCATCTACCATACTAGTGACAAGTAGGTATCGTCAAGGGGGTTGTACTTAGTAGTACCAAAGTGTAATAGTTTGGAGGAGCCAAACCACTACCATATATACATCAACATATAGTAAAACAATGCAGTTTTAAATAAATAGAAGATAAAACATGCATAAGTAAAACAGTAGGACAAGACTTATGAGCAAGAAGGTGGCTTGCCTGATGATCAGCAATATGGCAATATGTCCCTGGACTTCTTCTTTAGATATCCAAGAATACCAATACCAATAATAACAATATCTCTTCTTCTCGGCATCAAAGCAAGCGCAACTATCGTCGTCACCGAGTATGCATGCAAGCAAGCAAGACCACAATCAAACAAGGCATTCAAGCATACAAACTATACAGCAAGCCAATGACAATATAAGTTTACAATTCAGTAGTGGTGTTGAGAAAATGGATTAGAAGGATTGGGAGCATGTCTTGGAACATTTGAAGGAAACCATATGGGTTTCATAGTCTAGAACTAGGGATGAGAGGGTTTTGGATCAAAGACTTATTCTATAAGGTACCATTGTAAAAACATGATACCCATAGATAGGTATTGATAAAATGAAACCAACAAAAGTGGTTTCACTATTTTATCATTTACCAAATATTTATAGTGATTTTTATAGTGAATAAGACTCTAGTTTTAGGAAATAATTCACGAGAAAAGTTCTGAGCTCCAAAAATTATTTACTTGGGTGGTTAGGTAACGCTTGATGTACTTGTTCACTGAGAGTTGGAATCATGTCCAGATAATTACCAGAATGCCCTCAGGAAATTCCCACAGGCAGTTATGTACACAACTTGTCTTTTTCACAAGATTAAATGTACATGGACTTTTGATATGAAGCAAAGGGCAATCGATAGGTAATTTGAATACAGTTCTGTAGAAATTGAAATCACCCACCTTGGAGTGCGGAAACTCCAGTAGTGATTTTTCTACTGAAACTACCCTAGCCAGAGATGATTAATTCACCAAAGTAGGACAGAGCGTTAATAAAATTTGATCTCCTGGGTTTTGATAGGCCTTAGTGTACCACATCACAAGGAGTTGGAATGAGGTTAAAACAACTCATGGATTGGTCTAGGGAATTTTCTAAAATCAGATTGGTATGGTTTTTGTTATTTTTGTAAAAGATACTCCATAGGTCCAAAAAGCAAGGGACCACTATTCAGAAATAGGTATGGCAAATACCTTCTAGGGGAACTTTGATTCATCCCAAATGGGTATGTGTAGATCACTGAGGAATTTATTTAGTGTAAAGGATACTTGTTAGTAGATTAATTGCCAATAAATAATGAAAATTATTTTTGGCCAAAGAATCATTCTGCATGTTGCACAAAGCACACATGAACATGATAAAAAAATTATTTGGACGAAATACCTCATTTTCCATTTTTATATGGGTTTAAACTGCTCAGATATTTAGCAGATCTGGAAAAGAATTCAAAAAGAAAAAGGGAAGGGGTGCCGCGGGCCAGACCTGGAGGGACCTGGGCTACACCGAGGCCAAGCCGGCCCATCCGAGCGAGGGCAGCACGCGGTGGCACGTTTGAATCTGATGGGCGGGGCCCGTCCATTAGTGGGCGAGGGGGCACGAAGGGGTATCGAGCGCTCTCCGTCGTTGGATTAAGCAGCGATGAACGGCGGTGGCTCTTCTTCCCTGCTGAGCCAGAGTAAGTAGAGGGGAAACCCTAGGGCGGCGTAGGGCGGCGGTGGGGGCTTACAAGAGGGCTTTCCTGCGGCCGTGGAGGCAACGGGGAGACGCGGGCGACGACGGCGACTCCGGGGATGGGCGACACGGCGCCATACGCTTCCGGGAAGTGTCTCACGTGAGAATAGCCATGACACAGCTTCGGGAGCTCGCCGAAGAAGCTTCCAGGGGCCGTCCTGAGCAGGGAAACAAGGAGGATTAGAAGCAGCAGGGATAGGGGATCTCATATAGCGACATGCAGAGGAAAAACACAAGGGGAAGAGATCCTTGCTCGAGTTCTTGAAGGAGGCCAAAGCTCCTTTCCTTCTTCTTCTCGAGCTAGACAGGTCAGGGGAGAGGGAGTGGGATGCAGGGGAGGTGAGTGGGAGTGATTGGGGGCAAATGAGAGGTAGAGGGGGGAGCTGGGTGGCCTAGGGGTATTTATCCCACGAGGAGATGTCCATGGTGGCACAAGTCCATGGGAGGACAAGGGGAGGGGAGCTGGCCATCCATTGGGCGTGTAGGGCGGTGGATAGGGCACTGTGGTCGTGCAGGAGACAAAGAGGAGGTGGGGGTGGAGTGCCGCAAGAATTAAAGACAAGATGTGACCAATGTGTGCATCTCTCCTTCCTCCAAGCACTAAAGAAAAGGGGAAGAGGGTTTGCTACAGTGATGCTACAGTGAATTTCGACCAGAGGGTTAATAGGTGCTGTGCATGTTTGTTTGAACAAATGGCATAGGTTTGGTGGGTTTTTGATTTGAGAATTTGTCTTGGCAATTTTGACCAATTAGATGTCTATGAAGAAAGTCTAAAAACTTGCATTGGACAAGATGGGGAAATGGTACTGGTGGGTAGATGAGGTAAAGATACACCTCCAAGAATTATTTGGGTTTTTTCAAATGAGTTTTTGTCCACTTAAAGTCATTTATTCGAAAAGCACAGAAATGGTTTCTAGAAGCTTATTTGATATTTTCACAATGGACAAGGTTGGTTTTTGGTTTGAGATGGTCCCAAATGTGAATACACACTTAGGGGAATTTTCCCAAGATTTACTGGAGGATAAAAGTATTTAAAACAATTATTATTCCAATTCAGCCATTTAAGAAAATGGGCAAAAATAAATAATAAAGCTCTTCAAAAATATTTATTTTTGAAGTGGGAAGATAGGGTATGATATATGGGCCTCAAAAGTTCTTAGATTTGGGGAAGTGTTTTGACAAAAACCAAACTTTCCTTTGGGAAAGGAGTTTTGGAGATTTTGACTATTAAAGAGATTTACAAGATTTGGAGCCATAATAATTATGGATAATATTTGATAAATCTTGATAATCAAGGTAGATGATGTAGAAAAGGTGTAGCAATAATTTTCAACCTTGGGAATTGGAAATCCAACTTGAATTAGATGGAAAACAAGTTGTGGATCTAGGGTGATGTTATTTTTATACCACCAAAACCATGTTGGATCTTGGAGCTCAGAGCTCACCTTGATGCAAGGGATAGATGGATAGTTAGACCAATTCATATAGATTATCATGGCAGAAGGAGGTTGGATTGGTTACATTTGAGGTGGTCTGGAAGTGATGGCAAACTTTGTTGAAAATAAGGCTGCCATACCAGATGAGTCCTGATGCCTTATAAACCATGTGGGTTTAAGAAGCACAAAGATCCACTTGGAACAAGTGAAGTAGATGTTGTTATACCTATATTATTAGAACACAACCATGTAAATATTTGGTCCATAGAAGGTTGGATGATGGTATGAGCTTCTGTCAAAGTAGGCATGTTGACTAGATTTGCAGGAATACTTATTTTCTTGCCTGCAGAACCATCAAGAACAAGTAGGTTGGAGGATGATCGAACCAAGGGAAAGAGTGGTCCTTGGTATTCCTTAGGATGGTTAACAATATGGTTCAGATGCATTTTCAAAAATGTACAAGGGTTGAGAAAGGGATGCATTCAAAAAGGTGATGTTGGAAATAGTTCTCCAGACTTAGCCAAATTTGGCAGATTTAGGGTTTTTGACTAGAGCATGAGAGGGGATGTTTTTTGATGGGTTGCAAGGTACCCAAGCATCATCAAGTGGATGATGTTGAAGTGTAGATTGAGTAGAAAGGATCCATGCTTGATATTGGTCTTCATTGAGTTGGAAACTTCTAGAAGGGATATCTTCAGAATTGATCTGGTTAAGGGTTTTAGATGATCACCTAGTATATAGAGATTAGATCATGCTTTGTACTCTTGCTTAGTGTGTGGTGATTTGGAAACATCTTGATCCTAGGGATGAGATCCTAGAGTAGCTCATACTACTTCTAAGCAATCAAGTCAAGCAACAGATCAAGGCAACTCATCTTACAAACAAATCAACTACTACTAGGGTTACCATCAAGCCTAGCTTGAGGTAAGGTTGAGGCATTTTGAAGAGGTGGGATTTTGAATAAGATCAGAGTCCTTGGTATCTCTACCAAGAGTAGAATTCAAAATCTTACTAAAAAGGTTTTGGAGATCCTAAAGGTAAGAGCAGTTGAAGGTTCTGTCTTGAAACCATAAGGAGGTTATAGCTCTCCATAGTTTTGTCAATGGAAGCTACTAAACTAGTTTTGGTTACACAAGCATCTTGGCTCATGTTTTGAAATGCCAGAACATTTGTGAATATGTGAAGTGAGCTAGGATTATTTTGTTAAACATCTTTTGACAACTGATGATGAGGTAAGGAGTATCATATGGTATGCACTCACATGCACAAGCACAAACAAACAACAAGAAAACACTGCACCAATGAACAAGAAAAAGTTTTTGTTCCCCCTGATTTTTGCATTCTGGACAACAAATCAGGGTTGCAGAAATTGGGATGTTACAGGTAGTCTTCAAAATTTCATCTGACGACTCCGGGAAGGAAGAACTGATGTACCCCCGAGCTACCCTAGTTTAACCCTAAGGGGGAAAGACTGCGTCTTTCCCACAAAATATACTAACCCCACATCAGAAGCAACCGTAGGAGTTAGACTCGTAGTCGTGAACTAGGATACGATAAGCCCTTCTGAGAAATGCTATAAATCCTTACCAAAGGAACATCATCCATCGCAATCAGGACGGATATATGCTCAACTCTCCGATCATCCAAGAAGATTGAAGCTCAACTTCACCGACAAAGTAATCACGTTCAAAGACAGAACCTGTAAGTTAGTATGTTGGAAACACATAGCGCAAACCCTGGCCAAAATCCTCTAACCTTACTATCCTGAATCTCGGGACGAGATTCTTTTAAGGGGGAAAGGTCCGTAACATCCCAATTTCAGCAACCCTTATTAGTTATCCAAAATGCAAAAATCAGGGGGAACAAAAACTTTTTTTCTTGTTTAGTGATGCAGTGTTTGATTGTGTTTGTCTGTGCTTATGCATCTGATTGTATATCAGATGATGTACTCCTTACCTCAACACTAGTGGACAAAAGCTATTTAACAAAATCTGTCTTGGCTAATTTTACATATTCTCAAATGTTCTGGCATTTCAAAACCTGAGCCAAGATGCCTTTGCAACCCCAAACTATTTTATTAGCTTCTTTTGATCAAACTATGGAGAGCTCTATAATATAATGTCCTTATATTTTCAAGACAGAACTTTCAACTACTCTTACCTCTAGGTTTTCCAAAACCTTTCTTTTAAGCTTTTGAATTTCACTCTTGGTAGAGATACCAAGGACTCTAACCTCTTCAAATACCCATACTTACCTCAAGCTGGGCTTGATGGTAACCTTAGTAGTAGTTGGATAAGTTTGCCAAGATGAATTTCCTTGATCTGCTGTTTTATGAATTGCTTTACTTTGCTATGTGTGATGACTTGTCTACTTAGGAAGTAGCATGAGCCAATCTTGGATCTCATTACTTAGGACCAAATCAATAGCTTATACCACCAATATCAAACCAAGCACCCTAATCTAGATCAACCCTAAGTCACTCAGGTGACCCTCTAATCTACTTAACCAGATCAATCTTGAGTTAATCCTTTGTATTAGCATCCAACCAAATATATGAATGGAGTCACTCCATTCAAGTTATACATCAATATCATCCACTTTATGATAAGAATAAACCCTTGCATCCTCTCCAAATGTTTCCCTCTTTCATACTAGTCCAAATCCACAAATCTGCCAAGCTGGCTAAGTATGGAATCATTAACTAGATTCAATCTTTGGAACTCCACCTACTCCAATCTGTGTGCATTCTTGAGAATGTACTTGAACAATATTGTAGTACATAATTAGTACTACCAACTCCCACTCTTTCCCTTGGCTACACCATTCTGGTACCCACTCATCCTTGATGGTTTTGTAGATAAGATAACAATCTTTTCTGCAAACCCATCATCTTGCCTACTTTGGAAGAAGCTCACATCCACATGCTACCATACCTTGAAAACCTCTATGCATGGTTATGACCTACTAACCATGGTCTATCAACACATACCTCACTTGTTTCCATTGGAGCTCTGTGCTTCTTAAACCCACCCAGTTTAGGAGGCATCATGACACATCTGTTATGGCAGCCTTGTTTTCAACAAGGTTTGCCATCACTTCTAGATCACCTCAAATACAACCAAACCCAAATATTGCTTCCATGATCATCTAGATAACTTGGTCTATCCATTCATCTATTCCTTGTGACAAGGTGAGATTTGAGCTCACTAATCCAACATTGATTAGGTGGAATAAAAATAAAAGAAACCTAGATCCCTCAACATCTAGTTTTCTCCTCTTCAAGGTAGAAATTCAAAACCAAAGGTGGCTAATGATATATACTTCAAGTTGACTTCATCCACCTTGAATAAAACCATTTTCCAAATAATTTCCATAATTATTTGGATCCTAAAACTTTTTAAATTCCTTTCCTTACAAAATTCTCAAAATCCTTCCTGTAAAGGCAAGTTTGTTTTAGTGCAAACTAATTTGCCAATTCAAGGAATATTTGATGCCTTTACATCCTATCCTATCTTCCCAACTCAAAAATAAATATTTTTGAGATTCTTTATTATTTATTTTTCCCTTTTTCTTAAAAGGAAGAAACAAGAAATAATTTCTTAGTAATACTTTTCTATATGGATAAATTCCAATAAAATTCTCCAATGTGTGATATGGTAATTAGGGAAATCTCACATCAAAAACCAACCCTGTTCAATGTAAAAATATCAAATGAGCTTCTAGAAAATAGTTCAACACTTTTTTGAATAAATGATTTTAAGTGGATTAAAACTCCTTTGAAAACCCTCAAATAATTCTAGGAGGGATATCTTGACCATACCTATCCACTAGTATCAATGCCCTATCTTTACTTTCTCATAAATCAAGAGTTTCTTCATGATCCAAAAAGGCCAATGTTTGAAATCATTCAATCTCATCCATCCAAACTCCATCAAAGCTTGTATATCAATTCTCCACAGCACCCACACTCCCCTCTTGAAGAGGGGTAACCTCGGCAATGCCCATGATGATGGACTTAGAGTTTCACGGAAAAGAGAACTGTGGATTTCGTCGGATGACAGGAAAACAATGAAGACAAAGTTGCCTAAATATTGGGAAAACACACAATTACAAGTTGTCTACTAGATTTCGATGCCCTCGCTTAGGCTTCTCCTGTACTATATATAATAGGCCGGATCTCAAAGCTGTATGTGGATAGGTTTCTATGACACCCTCGAATCGTCCATATGCAAGTTTTAGCGATTCCAGCCAAACCCGCTTAGAAACGATTCAAAGATGCCCACCAGGCACTTGCGTGCGTGTGGAAAACGAAGTAATATCATTACACAATAGTCCATGATGGAACCCACAGAACATATATATATATATACAACAATGAATCATCGAGTCAAGAATACAGATATACAATACAAAGATCTAAATCACCTTGAAAACGATAGAGCATCCGACTATGAACAAGATGAAAATGGGGCTCAGAGCCCTGAAGAATAACCAATGGCGTCCATAACCCTGTCCAGGCCAAGCCGGAAGGGTAACCCTGCTAATGACGTCGAACTTATACCTACTAAAACAAAAGGGGTGCCGACAAAGGGCAAAGGAAAAAGAGAGCAAGCAGTACTGAGGCCAGTACACGGCGAGTCTAGAATTCGGCGGCTCTCACCTATGTAGGTATGGTGGCTGAAGCGATAGCGAAGCATGCACTAAACAACCTATAGAGCCTTGATTCAACTATCGGCTATTAGAGAGGGATAAGAAAGACCTATTCGAGAACAACCTAATACTAACACCAATCATACCCATCCTAGTATTTCCCCTTTGATACCAAACGAGGAAGTTAAACCGAGGAACTCACACGGTTGGCAGTTTTATTCATTCCATTATAGTTGTAGCACTTACTAGTATTATATAGATAGCATGAGTCCTCCTGATATCATAAGCAGTGGTAGTCTTAGTTAACCATCCCATTGTAGTTGCAATACTTACTAGTCAGATACAATTAGCATAGGACATCCCAAATCCAGCAGTTGTTGGCACTTTTATTTACTTATTACGTTGTAGTAAAACTGATTACTAGACATGTCAAAGTCAAATTTATAGAACTACTTTAGTTATAGTTGTCTATCATCGAGATACTGTGCTCCAAGTCGTCCATAACCGCGTACACGGCTTTCAGAAAGATTTACCCTGCAGGGGTGCACAAATAGCAACACACACACGAGCAACCTCGAGAAGAACCAAATAAAACACAACGAGGCCTCACGACGATGCACTCAGAGGATTCATAAATCATTTCAGGGGGCCACCCCACTAAGCTACTACCTGAATTTGGCGGCTCGAGACGGACCTGTGGTTTCTGAACGGTTGTAAACAACTGGGAACCCGAAAGTGTCGATACCGTGAAATCATGCCGTGATCCAAAAAAGTACAGGTGCTCCACGCACAATCATAAATAAAGAAGTAAAGCATGGCATAAGTACAGGATAGTAATAAAGCCCCAAACTAGTTTGTGGCCCCAAGAAATAAAGTGTGAATCAAGCTCAGGAAAAGGGGGATTCATAGAGTCTCCCGTATGTGGATAGTGCGAATAGTCAAGGAACAGGTATCAAGTACTCGGGGCCTACGGGACACAAGTGAGCATGGAAGAACCAAATATTAGCTATTGCCCACTAGTGCCTCTGCATTAGTTATATCTATTCCCAATATTTTAATTATCAGTTGAAATTAAAGTCATGATCAACTCCACCATTAAGCATGTGCCAACCTTCCAACAACGATGGAACAACAATGACACGAAACAGCACCTGAGCAAGGAACTACGACTCGCAAGGCCAACTATCTATCAAACAACAGGAAATAGGATATGTCCACGGTGATATAGAGGCTGCAGGGAATATAAATGGTGAACGGAAACTAAAGCGTCGCAACACGGATAGCAATAGATCAACACGAGGAAATAAAGACTATAAACGCAAAATAGGTAGAAAGGGGGAGAATGCTTGACTGGGAAACATTGCTGAAGGTTCATTATCCGAAGAACTTGTCGATACTCGCATCAACTCAACGTCCTAATCCGTGAAGAACCAAAGCACTAAAAGAAACACTAGGTGCACTATTTAATACTACGGCAGAAGGACGGGCATGATGCATGTATGATGCATGACATGGCAAGGATGCGATGCAATTAGGCAATATTAAGCGGAACCGGGGTCCCGACAATTACTTACAAGGTTCAAGTTGTTTAGATACCCCACAATTTAAATGTTGTATTAACAAGGAAAAACATGACATCGATTCACTACACAAATTTAAATGGAGCCAATATAAGACTAGCATAGCCCGCATATGGTATCCATATTTAATTATGAGGTGAATCTGCATAATGCCCCAAACCCATATGATGAGATGTATGCAAGCATGAATAATTTAATATGCAACAATTTATATAGATGGCACTTTATAAAATAGGGCCAGAAAAAGGGTCACACATCGGGGGTTTGGCAATCTTGGGGTTCCGAGGGTTCAGTTTGGTCTTCGAACTCCGGAAAAGGTCTTCGGGGTCGGTGTTCCATGACGATGATCTTCAGGTTCGGGATTCAGTTCCATGTGGTAGATCTTGGGCTTCCGGCGTCACTAGATCCATGTAGGCGCACTTGAGTCTTGGTGTCTTCGAGTCCGGGGCCTCATCTAGCGAATCCGGGAAGGAGATCTTGGGGCACCGGCTTCGGTGGTCGATGACAATCTTGAATGACGCATGTGTCTTCGGTGAAGCTGGGTGTTCTACTCTTCGGCAGACCTTGGTGTGGTCCTCGTGGAATCAGCACAACACACAAATGCATGCACCGGACACTGGGTGAATCAACCGAGGGGGCCTCCGGTGAGATAACTCACGGTGGTTAGACGAGCGGTGCGAGGAGTCTGTGTCTCGTTCGGTTAATATCTCGAACACCTAGCGGGGGTAAGCAGACAGCACAAAATAGAAGTGGGATGCACGGCCCCTTGGTGCAGCGAAGACAAGCGAGGTCCCGACAATGAATGAGAGGCAGGTTGCTGCAGGCAGCGGTGTTGGTGGCTCGTAGGAGAGGCATCCAATGAAGAGGAAGCGAGCGGCCCGGATCCCTTGAGCTCGTGGGGCGTCGAGCCTATAGAGGGGAAAAGCGATAGTCGCTGGCGGCACTCAGGAGGAGGCCGACAAGGAAGGCGGCCTAGGGCAGAGAGGAGCTTGTGGAGAGGCAAGCGGCACGGCAAGGCCCGACTTGAACGACGAGAAGGGGGCGACGGATGCGTCTGTCGTGCGGGCGAGGAGCAATGATGGCAGGGTACGCAGGTGTTGGCCGTAGACAGAGGTCGCAGGGAGGGTGCCGCGACGGAGGCTGACAGCGGTCTCCAGCGAGCGGCGGTGCATGGGGCCGGATAGAGGAGGGAGAGCCGGGAAGGGAAGGAGCGGCTTGCGGCCCCGACCAGAGGCGAGCACGGTCGGTGGCGGGCTCCGGCGAGGCGGGAGAGAAGGGGAGGCGCGGCTCAGCCTTGGCGATAGCATTGTAGGAGATCGAGCAAGGGTGGCGTGCTACTGTGAGGGGGAGGAAGAACGCGAGGGGAGCGGGGTAGGTGGGGGTCGGTCTTGTGGTAGGTGGGCGTCGTGTCGTGGGCGAGAGCATGGCAATGTCGGGGTAGGGCCGGGGCGAGAGGGGATCATGATGTGGTGGGTGCGGTCGTGGGGTGAGGGAGAGTGGGGCGAGCGGGGCAGTGCTTGGTGGGGCCAGGCGCACAGGCGGGTCGGGTCGGTGTGGTTCGCCATGGTGCTGTGGCCTTGAGTCGTCCTTCTGTGGTGGAGTCGAGGTTGTGCGGGTTAGGCTAGGGTTTAGTTGACCGCGGGGTAGTAGTCTGGCTGGCTGGGCCTTTGGCCTGGCCGACTGACTCCCGCTAATAAAACATTTTTATTCACTTATTTTATTTTATTTGAAAAAGAAAACATTTTGCAAATAGGTTTTTAGGAAAATAAAATATATTCGGAACACACGGGTATTGATTTGAAATAAAGACGGGGGATATTGAGAAAACAAAGATAGGCTTTTAGAAACTAGTTTTAGGAAAAAAAAGATGCATGATGACATGACGATGCTCAAATGCAATGTGGCATGATGATATGAGCATGCGGTCATGATGATGCAGAAAATAAAAACCACACGCAATTTTCTAGTAGTGGTTTTACCCGGGGTGCTACAATTTGACACCACTAACAATGGATCTCACCCTCGATATCCGCCCCATGGTACGGGGAAGAAGGCCAACGATCTAAGTCTTCTTGCTTCATGTAGATCCTCGCGACACCACTAACAAAGATCCTCGCTCCATCTTGAATTCATCAACACCACCAACAAGGGGTCATTGCTCACGTTCTCGAGAGAACACTCCGGAGAAACAAGGACGGAGGTAAAGGTCACAAAAGATAAGGTCACTTTTAACTTCCGTGGACTGAGCAAAATCACATTGATCCACCATTCAATGTACAAAAGCGAATGATAAGAGTAGTTGTATGGTAGCTAGTCCATCCCGCACTCGAAGCATTACTCTGTACATGAACAAAAGAATCATGCAACCAACTCTCAGAATTAAGACTGAAGATCTTTACAAGCGATGTTCGAAAACAAAGGATCGATGTAGGCTCTTCTGATGTAGATGATGTCGTCACTTTCGAAACCACCGGAAGATACAAAATAAATCGTATGAAAAGACACAATGATTAGGTTTCGCGATGGTTCCGTTGGCATGAACAACACATGCTCAAGGTATACTCCAACTTCACCAATGCTCATCCTTCTCATATGGCTTTTCCAACGATACGGACATCCGTCAAGGTGTAGATATCGATAAAGAGTACAAGGAACAAAAAGATTGGATGAAGGGTACAACAAGCAAGATGCAGACTTGACGATTGTCGCATCACCGTTATAAAAGAGAGGAAGGGAAACCCTAAAGGTACGATGGAAACCCAACCACGAGAAATCCTAGACTCGAAGAAAAGATAAGAGTAGATTCAAAACACGTCGAGGTAAGAGGAGAATAGCTATATGGATAAGGAGTAAAAGCAGATCTAATCAGATCTATCCAACCGATTTTGCAAAATAGCTTTGACACTCTACATCGGTCGTTAGCTAGGTTATCCTACAGGCTGGACCAGTGGGGTATCGCAACTATTGAGCTCTGATACCACTTTGTAACACCCTCAAATCGGCCCTATGCAAGTTTTAGCGATTCTAGCCAAACCCGCATAGAAACGATTCAAAGATGCCCACCAGGCACTTGCGTCCGTGTGGAAAACGAAGTAATATCATTGCACAATAGTCCACGATGGAATCCACAGAACATATATATACAACAACGACTTATCGAGTCAAGAATACAGATATACACTACAAAGATCCAAATCACCTTGAAAATGATAGAGCGTCCGAGTACGGACAAGATCCAAGTGGGGCTAAGAGCCCTGGAGAATAACCAATGGCGTCCATAACCCTGCCCAGGCCAAGCCGGAAGGGTAACCCTGCTAACGACGTCGAACTTATACCTGCTAAAACAAAAGGGGTGCCAACAAAGGGCAAAAGAAAAAGAGAGCGGTCAGTACTGAGGCCAGTACACGGCGAGTCTAGAATTTAGCGGCTCTCCCCTACATAGGTATGGTGGCTGAAGCGGTAGCGAAGCATGCACTAAACAACCTATAGAGACTCGATTCAACTGTCGGCTATTAGAGAGGGATAAGAAAGACATATTCGAGAACAACCTAATACTAACACCAATCATACCCATCCTGGTATTTCCCCCTCGATACCAAAGGGGAAGTTAAACCGAGGAACTCACACGGTTGGTAGTTTTATTCATTTCATTATAGTTGCAGCACCTACTAGTTAGATATAGATAACATGAGTCCTCATGATATCATAAGAAGTGGCAGTTTTAGTTAACCATCCTAATGGAGTTGCAATACTTACTAGTCAGATACAATTAGCATAGGACATCCCAAATCCAGCAGTTGTTGGCACTTTTATTTACTCATTCTGTTGTAGTAAAACCGATTACTAGACATGTCAAAGTCAAATTTATAGCACTACTCTAGTTATAGTTTTCTATGATCGAGATACTGTGCTCCAAGTCATCCATAACCGCGAACACGGTTTTCAGAAAGATTTACCCTGTAGGGGTGCACAAATAGCAACACACACACGATGGACCTCGAGAAGAACCAAATAAAACACAACGAGGCCTCACGACGATGCACTCACATGATTCATAAATCATTTCAGGGGGTCACCCCACTAAGCTACCAGCAACGAAGTTGGCCGGCTCCGAGACGGACCCAGGGTTTGCGAGAACGACTGTAAACAACTGGGAACCCGAAAGTGTGACTAGGCTTGTCGATACCGTGAAATCGTGCCGCGATCCAAAATTGTACAGGTGCTCCACGCACAATCGTAAATAAAGCAGTAAAGCATGGCATAAGTACAGGATAGTAATAAAGCCCCAAACTAGTTTGTGGCCCCATGAAATAAAGTGTGAATCAAGCTCAGGCAAAGGGGGATTCGTAGAGTCTCCCGTATGTGGATAGTGCGAATAGTCAAGGAACAAGTATCAAGTACTCGGGGCCTACGGGACACAAGTGAGCATGGAAGAACCAAATATTAGCTATTGCCCACCGGTGCCCCTACATTAGTTATATCTATTCCTAATATTTTAATTATTAGTTGGAATTAAAGTCATGATCATCTCCACCATTAAGCATGTGCCAACCTTCCAACAACAGTGGAACAACAATGACATGAAACAGCACCTAAGCAAGCAACTACGACTCACAAGGCCAACTATCTATCAAACAACAGGCAATAGGATGTGTCCAGGGTGATATAGAGGCTGCATGGAATATAAATGGTGCACAGAAACTAAAGCATCGCAACACGGATAGCAGTAGATCAACAGGAGCAAATAAAGACTATAAACACAAAATAGGTAGAAAGGGGGAGAATGCTCGCCTGGGAAACATTGCTGAAGGTTCATTATCCAAAGAACTTGTCGATACTTGCATCAACTCAATGGCCTAATCCGCGAAGAACGAAAGCACTAAAAGAAACACCGGGTGTACTATTTAATACTACCACAGAAGAACGGGCATGATGCGTGTATGATGCATGACATGGCAAGGATGCGATGCAATTAGGCAATATTAAGCGGAACCGGGATCCTGACAATTACTTAGAATGTTCAAGTTGTTTAGATACCACGCAATTTAAATGTTATATTAACAAGGAAAAACATGACATCGATTCGCTACACAAATTTAAATGGAGCCAATATAAGACTAGCATAGCCCGCATATGGTCTCCATATTTAATTATGAGGTGAATCGGCATAATGCCCCAAACCCACATGATGAGATGTATGCAAGCATGAACAATTTAATATGCAACAATTTATATAGATGGCACTTTATAAAATAGGGCTAGAAAAAGGGTCACACATCGGGGGTTCGGCGATCTTGGAGTTCCGAGGGTTCGGTTTGGTCTTCGAACTCTGAAAAAGGTCTTCGGGGTCGGTGTTCCATGATGATGATCTTTAGGTCCGGGCTTCGGTTCCGTGTGGTAGATCTTGGGCTTCCGGCGTCATCGGATCCATGTAGGCGCACTCGAGTCTTGGCGTCTTCAGGTCCGGGGCCTCAGCTAGCGGATCCGGGAAGGAGATCTTGGGGCGCCGGCTTCGGTGGTTGATGACGATCTTAAATGACGCATGTGTCTTCGGCAAAGCTGGGTGTTCTACTCCTCGGCAGACCTTGGTGAGGTCCTCGTGGCATCGGCACAACACACAAACGTAGGCACTGGACACTGGGCGAATCAACCGAGGGGGCCTCCGGTGATATGACTCACGGTGGTTAGACAGGCGGTATGAGGAGTCTGTGTCCCGTCCGATTAATATCCCGAACACCTAGCGGGGGTAAGCAGACAACACAAAATAGCAGTGGGATGCACGGCCCCTTGGTGTGCAGTAGCACAGGCGGAGGTCCCGACGGCGGCCAGAGGCGAGGTCGCCGGGGCAGAGGCGGCCGACGGTGTTGGCGGCTCGTAGGAGAGGCAGCCAATGAAGAGGAAGCGGGCGGCACGGATCCCTCGAGCTCGTGGGGCGCCGAGCCTGTAGAGGGGAAAAGCGGTAGTCGTTGGCGGCGCTCAGGAGGAGGACGACAAGGAAGGCGGCCTGGGGCGGAGAGGAGCTTGCAGAGATGCGAGCGGCACGACAAGGCCCGGCTTGAACGATGAGAAGGGGGCGACGGACGTGTCTGCCGTGTGGGCGAGGAGCAACGATGGCATGGTACGGAAATGTGGCCGCAGACGGAGGGCAACGGTGGTCTCTAGAGAGTGGCGGCGCATGGGGCCGGCTAGAGGAGGGAGAGTCGGGGAGGGGAGGAGCGGCTTGCGGGCCCGACCAGAGGCGAGCACGGTCGGTGGCGGGCTCCGTCGAGGCAGGAGAGAAGGGGCGGCACGGCTCGGCCTTGGCGGTAGCGCTGCAGGAGATCGAGCAAGGGTGGCACGCTGCTGTGAGGGGGAGGAAGAACGCGAGGGGAATGAGGTAGGTGGGGGTCGGTCTCGTTGTAGGTGGGCGTCGCGTCGTGGGCGAGAGCATGGCGATGTCGGGGTAGGGCCGGGGCGAGAGGGGATCGTGACGGGGTGGGTGCGGTCGTGGGGTGAGGGAGAGTGGAGCGAGCGGGGCAGTGCTTGGTGGGGCCACGCTCACAGGCGGGTAAGGTCGGTGTGGTTCGCCATGGTGCAACGCGCGCGGGTCGGTCACTGCCCGTAGGGTGGGTCGAGGAGGTGCGGGTTAGGCTAGGGTTTGGTTGACCTGCCCGGCTGACTCCCCCCTAATAAAACATTTTTATTTGATTATTTTATTTTCTTTGAAAATCAAAACATTTTGCAAATAGGTTTTTAGGCAAATAAAATATATTCGGAACACAAGGGTTTTGATTTAAAATAAAGATGGGGGATATTGAGAAAACAAAGATAGGCTTTTAAAAAATAGTTTTAGACAAAAAGATGCATGATGACATGACGATGCTCAAATGCAATGTGGCATGATGATATGAGCATGCAGTCACGATGATGCAGAAAATAAAAACAACACGCGATTTTCTAGTAGTGGTTTTACCTGGGGTGCTATAGTTTTATACACGTGTGATTACAATACCAACATAGTGTCGGTTCATGGTTCCTTCCCTAATACAATCAAAGTCTTTGTCGGTTGCTTCCTTGGACTATTATATAGAATCTTCATGGGTTGTAGGCTTTTTACCCAATGTAGGGTAGCCAATTGTAAGCATCCGAATTATCATACATATGTCAGTAGCCCTCGAGACTCTACTTGAACCGCAGTTTTAGGTTGACTCTCAAAGTTTCTTTTTCCTTTACTTTGTTACTTTTTGTGCTTTGTAGGGATTTGGTACAAAGAGTCTGATGCTTCCGACGGATCGGGAATCAGTTAATTTCTCCTGGGCCAAAACAAGATTGACCTACATCAAATTCAAGTCCTAGGCTCGAATCCAGAATTTGTAACTACCGTAATTCAGTTCGAGCCGCTGAGGTCTTTCCGAATACTGAATTCCGGTTTTTTATTTTTATCAGGTACCCAACGTGACCGTCGGGATTTTCATTGTATCGTTGATACGGATTTTTTTACTGACAGAGCGCATTCTTATGCGATTACCAGGCCACATAGGACGAATTCTGGGGTCTTACCTTCATGTCTCTAAACACGGCATTCAGATTTTTTGTCACGTCTGAGCGTGATCCGAGGTTTTTGGCTTTATTGGCGGTTGGCCTACTGGGCCGCCAATCTTTCTGATTAAATCATATAGTTTTTTATTTATTTATTTTATTCTATCTTTCGACAGGAGTAATACCTTTTTAAGGATACACTAGTATAAAACTCAAAAAGGTATTTGTAATTTACCAATAGACTTCATACACAACTGAATTTCTATCGGGTGCGCGCTAGCGCTTCCGATGGGAGTAGCCCCCGAGGCTATGTTCGGATGCTTGTATCTGGACATAGGCTCATAGTTGATGTAAGCTTGATGGAAAGCATTGATCTTTAGAATAAAAAGACTAAGGTACAAATAACTTATCTCTTTATATATAAGGGCGAAAATCGATGATACATTATTCTTTGAGCGGATGGTTGTTAGCCGTTGTCCTGAACATCTTGGCTTAATAAGCCGAACTGTAACTCTTATCATATTGCAAATAATCTTATGCGTAAAAGCGTCGTAGATGTGCTACATTCCATGGGTTCGAGTAATTTACTCATGTCTTCTTGTCTTGTAGTCGATATGCTCCTCCGGGAATAACTTCTGTGACGATGTATGGTCCTTCCCATGGCGATTCTAGCTTCTTGTGACCATCTTTCTTGAGGCGAAGAACTAGGTCCCCTACTGTAAAGGACCTAGGCCGCAATCTTCTGCTGTGGTAATTGCACAGGTTTTGCTGGTACATAGTTGCTCTTTGGAGGGCTTCGTCTCATGCTTCATCAAGCGCATCCACATCATCTTCAAGTGCTTCTCTTGATTCTTCTTCACTATATGCGGCTACTCTTGGCGATTCGTGTGATACCTCAACTGGAAGCATGTCTTCCGCACCATGGACCAAAAAGAAAGATGTCTATTTGTTGAATTATTTGGAGTTGTATATAAACTCCATAATACAGATGGCAATTCATCCACCCATGCTCCTTTTGCTCTGTCAAGTGGTGCTAGTAGTCTCTTCTTGAGTCCAGCGGTAACTAGTCCATTGGCTTTTTCCACCTGTCCATTTGTTTGCGGGTGAGCTACCGAAGCGTAGCCTATTTTGATGCCCATGTCATGGCAGTACTCCTTGAACTCATTAGAAGTGAAGTTGGTCCCATTGTCCGTGATGATACTATTCGGTACGTCAAACCAAAATACTATGGATTTGATAAAATTCACAGCCGAAGTTCCATCTTGGGTGGTGATGGGCATTGCTTTGATCCATTTAGTAAATTTGTCGACTGCTACTAGCAGAAAGATGTGTCTTCCTGGCGATGATTTGTGAAGTTTTCCCACCATATCGAGTCCCTACTGAGCGAAAGGCCAAGCCAAGGGTATGGGATTCAACTCAGCAGCGGGTGCTCCAGGCTTTGAGGCGAATCGTTGACATGCCTCACATGTTCTGACAATATCTTTTGCATCTTGAACTGCAGTGAGCCAATAAAATCCTGCCCTGGATGCTTTTGCAGCAATTGCTAGGCTACTAGCATGGTGACCACAAACTACTTCATGTATATCTTTCAGTATCATTTTTCCTTCTTCGGGTGTTACGCAACATTGTAACACGCCCAAAATACTTCTTTTGTATAGTTCTCCTTTGATTATCCTGAAAGCCTTCGATCATCGGGTGACTCGCCGGGCTTCTATCACATCTTCTGGTAGCTCTCCCTTAGTCATATATGCTATATACGGCTGCATCCAGCTGGGCTCAATTAGCATGACCTCTTCAATTTCTTGTTCTTCTTCTTCGATGGCTTCTTCTATGTTTTTGGCTTCTGAAGGAGCCCCTGATTCTTTTTGCAGATATTTCTATTTCCCTGTTTTTGGTGCTACAACCTCAGAGACTCTTTTCGCCTTGATCAATTTCTCCACTATCTCCTCCCAAAAAACTTTGGGTGGTAATGGTAAGCACAATGATCCGATGTTTGCTAGATTGTCGGCTTCCTCATTGCTTGCTCTTCCTATATGTGATACCTCACACCCATGAAATTGAGCCTCCATAATGCTATATAGGTCGCGATAAGCAATCATATTCTCGCTGACAGCATCGCACTTGTTCATTGCCTGCTGTGCCACAAGATTGGAATCTCCAAAGATTTTGAGGCGAGTTGCACCGCAAGCTTTGGCCATTCGCATGCCATGCAACAAGGCCTCGTATTCCGCTTCATTATTAGATGCGTTTGCAAAGCTCATCCGAAGTATATAACGCATTTTTTCACCTTGAGGTGATATTAGTACGAATCCTGATCCTGCTTCCTCCGTTCTTTTAGATCCATCAAAGTACATTGTACAGGCGCTAGAAAGGTCTAGTCGACCCGCACATTGCAACTCCGTCCACTATGTGATAAAATCCGGCAGAACTTGTGACTTAATTGTTTTGCGCTTCTCATACGTGACATCCCGAGGGGATAATTGGATCCCCCATAGAGAGACACGTTCAGTTGCTTCTATATTGTTAAGGATGCTTGATAAAGGTGCTTCGTTGACCACTATGATCAGATGCTCCGAAAAATAGTGGTGTAGTTTTCGTGCTGTCATAAATATCCCGTATGCTAGTTTCTGGTTGTTTGGGTATCTTTGTTTGGATGGCGATAGAATCTCGCTCAGGAAGTAAACTAGCCTCTACACACCGTGGGTCTTCCCTTCTTCGGGTCGCTCTACGACCAGGACCGTGCTGACCACCTGATGTGTGGCAGCGATATAGAGTAAAGGCCCTTTCTCTTTTGGCGACACGATGACAGGGGATGCCGAAAATCTTCTTTTAAGATCTTCAAAGGCGCGGTGAGCTTCTTCCGTCCACTCAAATTTTTCTAATTTCCTCATGAGGGTATAGAATGGTAATGCTTTTTCTCCTAACCTTGCAATAAATGATTGAGTGCTGCTACTCGCCCTGCCTGTTGCTATACGCCACACAGATTTGTTGGCTTCTTCATTGTCGGGATTGCTTGTATTTTTTCGGGATTAGCCTCGATTCCTCTGGCTGATACCAAATATCAGAGGAGTTACCCTGCCAGGACTCCAAACGAACATTTCTTCGGGTTCAATTTGATGCTAAACATGTCGAGATTTTTGAATGTTTCTTTGAGGTCCTTGATCAGCGCAGATCCTTGACCTGTTGTGACTATGACGTCATCAATATACACTTGCACATTTGTGCCTATTTGGCTACCCATACATTTTTGCATCATCCGCTGATATGTTGCCCCGGCGTTCTTGAGGCCAAAAGGCATTGTTGTATAGCAGAGTACACCATAGGGCATAATAAGCGTTGTTTTCTCCTGATCTTCTTCCTTCATCCTAATCTGGTGGTATCCTGAGTAAGCGTCCAAGAAAGAAAGACGTTCACATCCCGCAGTTGCATCGATTATTTGGTCGATTCACGGCAATGGGAAGTGATCTTTTGGGCAATGCTTGTTCATTGCAGTAAAGTCGATGCACATCTGAAGTTCTGTAGTGTTTTTCTATGGAACACATACTGGGTTTGCGAGCCACTCTAATTTCGTTAGTTCTTTGATAAAATTGGCATCAGTCAGGTGATGGAGCTCTTTTCCAATGGCCTTGCGCTTTGGCTCTGCGAAACACCGAAGCGGCTATTTTATTGGCTTCGCCTTTGGGTCTAAATTTAATTCGTTCTTAGCGAGTTCCCTGGGGATTCCCGGCATGTTCAAAGGTAGCCATGCAAAAATTTCCCAGTGCTCATAGAGGAACTCGATGAGCACGCTTTCCTATGCGGGATCAAGGTTAGAAGCCTCCAATGTTGTTTTCGTCGGGTCGGCAGGGTGGATCCGTACTTCTTTTGTATCTTTTGCCGTGTCAAAAGCCTGATCGGGATTGACACGTGTTACTTCTAGAGGTTGTGCATTTGCTGAAGTTCTGAGTTGTTCAAACTCTGTTGCCATCCCGAAAGATTCAGAAATTTTGTTGAACTCTTGATCACAGATGTCGGCACATGTGAAGCTTCCTTGTACCGTGATAATTTCTTTTGGTTCTAGCATTTTCATCACTAAGTATGCATAATGTGGCACTGCCATAAACCATGTAAAGGTTGGTTGTCCTAGTATTGCATGATATTGTGATGGTTAATCCATGACTTCGAATTCAAGTTTTTCTCGCCTGAAATTTATCTTGGAACCAAAAACAATGTCAAGAAATACTTTGCCTAAAGGAATTATGGCTTTACCTGGTACTATTCCGTGGAAAGATGTTTCTATTGGCGTGAGATTATCCAGGGGGTAGCCTATTGTTCTCAGTGTTTTTGCGTATATCAAATTTATGCTACTTCCTGCATCCATGAAGACCTTGCTCATATCGAACCCGCAACTTTTTTTCTTCGACTATCAGGGTTGAGTGACCTGGTCATGGGACTCGAAGTGGGTGATCGGCTCTGCTGAATGTGATTTCTTGTTCTGACCAATGGAGATATTGAGGTGTGGCTAATGTTGCTATTTCCGCCATATTGATTTTTCTTGTGATGAGTTTCTAAATTTTGTTGGATGGATGCCCTTTCTGAATCATAGACATTGCTCCTTTTGATCTGGGGTACTCATTGTTTTGCTCGTTTGTGTTTTGTTGTGGTGCCACTGGTCGTGGTGGTGCACCGATGGCTAGTGCACCAGGTGTGGATGTGAATCCTTGATTTGCTGCTTCGATTGCCTTTGCGTTGCACAACTCCTGCATCTTCAGGAATGTTTGGCAGTCTTTCATCAAGTGATTGGATTGTCGCATGCCTGCTGAGTCGATGTAAAAATGCATATTATAGGGCCCTTCCAGCATTTGCATTGCAGACATAGGTGGGTCTCGTGCTCTTGGCTGATATCATTGTGCGAACTGGCTTCCTCCGACTGTCCCTGTTCTGGAGGTATCCGCCATTGTGGTTGTTGCTTCTGTTGTTACCTTCACCCGAGAAACCTGCTGCGACATAACTTGGTCCCGTGTTTCCATCATTGTTCCTTCTTCTTCGATCATTGTCCCGTTTTATTCCTATCTTCCTCGGGTGATCGTGTGTGCTTATTATGTAGCGCATCCGCTCCATCAGCCCAGTGGATTGCTATCTCCATTAACTGTGATATTGTCTTTGATTTAACCCGTCCTAGTTCTTCTATGAATTCTCGGTGACGGAGGCCGTCATTGAAGGCGTCGATGGCCCTTTCGTCAGATATGGATTCAGCTGAGTTTTTGATAATATTCCATCACTATATGAACGGTCTTATCGACTCTCCAGATTTCTGTTTGCACGCTCATAACTGCTCCAAAGATGTTGGTCGTTTGAATGTAGAGTGGAAATGTCGGATGAATTTATCCTCTAGAACATTCCAGCTACCAATTGAATCTTTGGGTAACTGCTTGAGCCATGATCTTGCGGTGCCGGTGAGATGTAGTTATAGACTTTGCATTGTGGTAGTTGTGGAGCCACCCTGTAATTTGACGGTGGCCAAATAGTCTGCTAACCAAGCTTCGGGTTCCTAGAGTCCATCGTATTTTTGCCGGTCGTGGGGAAGTTTGAAGTCCTTGGGTACTTAGGCCATGTGAATCCTCTGTGTGAAACAGCTGGCCCCGCATAGCTCATGGTCATCTTCGTCATATCCATCTTGATATCGTTGGGTGCGGCTTTATTCTTTGGGTCCGCTGCTCCTATGTTGGGTGTTGCCGTTTCTTGTATTGCTTCGCGGCTCAAATCCTACGAGATGTGCCTGTGTGGTGATCAAGATCGCCGGGTGTGTCCTATTTGCTGAGGACTATTGTGACGGCGTGGGGATCTTTGTGTGAGTCCTTGTTCTGCTTCCGCGAGTGAGGCTCCTACCATGCCGAGGTTCATCAGGGCGGAGCGGTGGAGGGCCGCGCATGGATCGTCGGGTGCGGGTTGAGTGGTGATCCGATATGTTTGCGCGGCCACAATGGCTGCCTGAGCTGTTTTTGCCTTGATGTTTCCTTCTTGATCAATTGACATGAATAATAGGTCGAGATCTCGGATGATTCCACTTCTTTCTGCTTCGGGGATATTCTGTAGTCAAGATGTTGCCCTTCTTGGTGGTGCTACTCCTGTTACACTCCTTGATCCTCGAGTAGAGCTTAATTGTGCTCGTCGTAAACTAGATTTGTCGGCTAATCTTTTTCTTTCATCGAGTTGCCTTTGCATCCGGAGTAGGTCTCTCTTCTTGTGGTGGAGCATATATTGGTACACCAGTAGATCCTCATGTGAAGCATCCACTGTCATAAAGACTGCTCCCAAAATTGCCTCCCTTGCTTTTTGCCATGCCGGCGCTGGTAGCCAAAGTCCTTGTCTCTCTCATGTGTGAGGTTCTCCGCCTCCTCCTTGGACTATGAGATTATCTGTTGTTCCTCCTCCGTTTCCATGTTCTCCTTCGTTGTCGTGATTTCTTGCATTGTCATCTGATAAAATATCATCGGGGTTGAGGATAGGATTACTGTTTTCGTCGCGTGGTGTTGAGCTATCTCTGTTGATCATGTACACCTGGTGGCGTGTTGTACGTGGTCTAATGGCGTCGTCTTTTTCTTTTGCGGGTGTGTTGGTAGTACTCCAAGATTGTAGTTCTGGATAGATTTTTGCCATCCTTTCTTCAAAGTCGATGTTTTCACTGCTTTCTTCGGATTCTGAGTTTGTCAGGATTGCTTCATGTGGTGGGATTGGCTGGTGGCCTTCCTCTCCTGCTTCGATCCATGTTGTGATGTCCGTGGAGGATCCAACAGATGATGTTGGTACCACTATGGGTGTAGCTTTTCCCACCGACGGTTCTGACGCGATCAGGACCAAAGGGTGTGAGTCTTGCATGTTGTCTTCTTGGAAGTGCAGGCTTCCAATGATTAGATCGGATTCGCCATTGAAATCGGCGGGTACCAATACAAGGGTGGACGAGTGTGGGTCTACTTTCGTCGAGTTGATGCTTGGTGGAGAGCGTTCTAGCGAATCCGTGTTTCCAGCGTTCAGGTTTCCCAAGGACGGGGCCAATTGACGAGGGGTAACCTCGACAATGCCCATGATGATGGACTTAGGGTTTCGCGGAAAAGAGAACGCTGGGGATTTCATCGAATGTTAGAAAAATGATGAAGACAAAGTCGCCTGAACATTGGGAAAACACAATATTACAAGTTGTCTACTAGATTTCGATACCCTCGCTTAGGCTTCTCCCGTCCTATATATAATAGGTCGGGTCTCAAAGCTGTATGCGGATAGGTTTCATACACACGTGATTACAATACCAACATAATGTCGGTTCATGGTTCCTTACCTAATACAATCAAAGTCTTTGTCGGTTCCTTCCTTGGGCTATTATCTGGAATCTTCATGGGCTGTAGGCTTTTTACCCAATGTAGGGTAGCCAATTATAAGCTCCCGAGTTATCATACCTATGTGACCTCTGGTCGAGATGTACTATAGCTCCACTACTGTAGCAACCATAGCCTTTGTCTTTACCCCTTGGAAGTGAGAGAGAGAGGTGTGTCTCATCTTTTCAGCCTCTTGACAATCAATGCAGCAGCAGCATCCACCCCTGCCCCTCTCTGGTCGTGCACATGCCCACACACCACTCTCCACCGTCCCCCTCGCCCAATCCATGAATAGCTCCCTCTTTTCCCTTGCCTTAGTGGATAAAGTCCACCATGGACCTCCTCCTCCCCAAATAAATAGCTTGAGGCCACCCAGCGCCTCCATTCGCCCTCATTCGCCCCCTCCCATCTCCCTTACCTCTCTAGAGCACTACTCCCTCCCTCCCTTTTGTTGGGTTCGTAGCATAGAAAACAAAAAAATTCCTACGATGAGAACTATACGCCAAGATCTATCTACTAGATACAGAGCAACCGGTGGATATACATCCATAGATAACTTACCCTCGAAGACAACAGAGTTTTGTTAACGAGTTGGAACTTGTGGATGATGTAGTCATATGCTTGCCGATCTCAAGATCGTGTGGAAGTCCTAGCGCCACAAATCAGCAGCGCATCCATCCTCGCACACACGTTCAAGCCACCGGACAACCTCCACCTCCTCGCTCCAGCGAATCAGCGGAAGCAGCAACTCCTTCCAGACGCAAGTCCACCAGGAACATGTATCTTGCTAATCCGAGACCATGGGGGAATATCTAGAGGGGGAGAGAGATCCTTCACGAGGAGGTGTGCTTTGTGAGGGAGGAGAGGGGATTTTTATAGGAGAGGGGGGCTCCTCCCCTCCCATGGCCGGCAGCAAAGGGGGGTGCCCCCACCTCTTCCTCATTCATGTGGTGGAAGCTCCACTCACATCAATTCAAGCTCCACCCGAAGTTCCACTCACATGCATTAAATTTGCACCAAATTTAATGCATCTCAATTAATAAAACTCTTTTATTTATTTTATTCAGAATTTTGTTAATTACTGTAATTAACAAACATTCACATAAAACCCCTTGCAACATTTCAATATCACATGCAGAACCACTTTCTGCAATTTCACCCGAAACAATTTCGGTTTCCATCGAAATAATTCTAGCGCTTTGCAGTTCTTTCGTCTGAAACATATGTGCTCCAAAATGATGTTCGGCGACCCTTAAGTGTGTCACCCTATGGTTCACGAATAATGAAGACATGATTGAGACCCCTCTCAAATCAATAATCAGAAGCGGGACCTGGAGAACCATACTGACTCCTGCACATTCAACTATGACTTCTGTGATCGTGAGAACGCTTAACGCTAGTAACTTAATCCCTTTGTCTCATGATATAATACATGTCCGAGATTCGATCATCGTTATCCAAATACCTAGTTTGATCTCGTTACCGACATGCACTCTTTTCTCGTTTCCGTGATATAACATTCTAGTGATCACATCACTTGCTTGGAAGCTATCTTAATGTGATATCACCGAGAGGGCCCAGAGTATATCTATCCGTCATCGGGATTGACAAATTCCACTCTTGATCATGAGCCTCAAAGTAGCACCTTCGTAGCACTGAACCCACCTTTATAGTCACCCTGTTACGGTGTGATGTTTGATGTTATCAAGATACTCTTCTGGTGTTAGCAATTAACATGATCTCATGGTCTAAGGACTAAGACTACTTCGTATGATGTTATAGCAATATAAACATAATGACTTTGATCGTAATGCTATACTTTGGATGAATGTTCATCACATCATTTCACAAATCTTGTGACCTTGTTATTAACAACATCCAATGTCCATGATCAGGAAACTTTGATCATCTTGTTAATCAACGAGCTAGTCTATAAGAGAGGCATAACTAGGAACCTTTTTGTTTATTAAAAACACATGTATTGACATTTCCTATCAATACAATTATAGCATGCAAAATAAACATCTATCATATACAAGGAATACATAATAACAACTTTATTATTGCCTCTCAGGGCATATTTCCTTCACCTTTGCTCTCTCTAGCCCGAGAGAAGGGAGAAAAGGATCTTCGCCCTCCTCCAAGAACTCGAGCATAGCTCCTCCCTCTCTTCTCTCACTCTCTGCATGTCACCCTATCATGCTCCCCTACCTCCCCTAAGTCCCCCCACGTTTTTGTTTGTCTCGGGATGGGCCCTGGAAGCATCTCCGACGAGGTCCGCCGCATGCGTCATCATGGTCCTCGCGCGAGCCACCCCTTGGAAGCAAAAACCCTCGTGCCGCCCATCGCTAGAGGTGTCTCGATGCGCCGCCTCTGCCAGCACCCCTCCCGGCGCCTCCCCACCGCTCAAGTGAGCTCCCCAGCAATCCCGCCGCCGCCCAGGGTTTCCCCTCGCATGTGCGCGTTGGGAGAAGGACGACGGCCCCAAGCCGTTGATCCGTTTCTAATCGAACGACCCACTTGGGCAGGTACCCCTTCGCCCCCTCTCGTCGCTGACAGGCGGGACCGGCCCGGCGGGATTTGAATCCCTCCTGTCCACTGCCTCCTCTAGTCGGGCCGACCAATCTCGGTTGCGGCCCACGACCGTGCCAAGCTGGCCTAGCCCCCTTCTGCTACCCTTTTTCCTTTAATCCTTTTTCACAGATCCAGAAATTTGTCCTTTTGTTTAAATCAATTTGAAAATGGAAAGTGCTTCCAAATTCCAAGATATAAAATTCCTAATGTTTATGAAGGTTTTCTTAAACATGAAGTATCATTGGTTTACCCAACTAGTGTCCAAGACAATTATAGTAAATCATTTACCTAGATGTATCCTTTTCACTAATATTTCCTTTCAGAGAGTTTTATAACTCCAAATGGAGTGAAACCGTTCGGTACTGAAATATATCCCAGATAATCTGCATGTCACCTTGGCCTAACCCTAGTTTGCTTCCTAGATTGCTTGTAGCAAAAATAACAAAATCAGGGAAAATCTGCATAGGGAAATTTCTCCAGGTCAAACCAAAAATGGTATTGGCCTAATTCTAACTTTGAGAACTCAGCCACCATCATATCTATCAAACCCTAGAGGCCCAAAAATTTATTAAGCCCTAGTTGAATTGTTGTGAATTAAACTGTTATGTGCATAGTTAATTCACTAATAAAATCACTATAGTAGTTCTGTAAATCGAAAAATAGTGATTCAAATTTCTGCACAAATATATAAAGTAACGAGAATTTGTCCTTGGAATCACCCCAAAATCTCCTTTATATTAATTCTAGTGAAAAAGACAAAAATCTTCCAAAACTGACTTTGGGAATTCCTGAGGGTATTCTGGTAAATAGTTTGACATGATTCCAACTCTCAGTGAATCAGTACATCAAACCCTACACAACCAACCAAGGAAATAATTTTTGGATCTATGAATCTTTTCTGATGAATTATTTCCTAAAACTAGAGCTTTTATCACTAGAAAATGCATAGTAAATTAAGGAAAATTGATAAAATCATGAAACCACTTTTGTTGGACTTGTTATTTCAATACCTATCTGTTGGTATCATTTTTGTATATTGATATCATACAGAACTTGACCTTGCATTAAAATCCCTTAAATAGGCAGTTTTGGCCACCAAAACAATTAAAGAAAAACCGCAAATGCCTCTCAAATATTTTCACTTGCCTATATCCAACTTTTCAAAACCTACTGAATTGAACAATGTGTTGTATGTTAGTTTATTGTATTGTATTGATGCTTGTACGCCTTGTGTTGACTGTGGCCTTTGTTTGCTTGTATGTGATCCGTTTTAACAATAGATGTGATTAAATCAGAGGCAAGAAGATGGTTGTTAGTATTATTGTTGTTATTGGGTATTCTAAGAAGAAGTCTAGGGACATATATTGCTAGTTTTATGATCTCAGGCAAGCCACCTTTCTGCTCATAAGCCTTGCCCTACTGTTTTACCTATGCATGTTTTATGTATTGTTTTACTATATGATGATGTATATCAGGTAGTGGCTTGGCTCCTCCAATACCATTACACCCTTGTACTTCTAAGTACCATCCCCTTGAAGAGACCTACTGTTAACACCCGGATTTTTAATCCTAGATGCCTGTTATGCCATACCTCGCAATCCCAGGATTACCATTTTTGCGAGACATAACGGATTCGATATCACAGTACATCATCCATTACAAACCATACATAAGGTCTTACACAAATAAGGATCTCATGATCCAGTCTTAATACAACAAGCAGTGGAAATAAAAGATAAGCATAGCGGTGGGGTCCATCTTCAGGGGCACAGGCAATGCTGACAAAGGCAGATAATCCTAGTTATCATAGCCGTCCTGCTGACCATCATCTTGGTAGTCTCCTTCATAGTGTGGCCATCAGAATAGCCAGGGACAAAAAGCCATGAGTACTCTTTAAGTACTCGCAAACTACCACTAACAAGTAGTATAATTCTAAGTTAAAGTGCTCAATCTAAGTTTAACTATAAGGTTAACTTTGAAACCTAAGCTGAGTTCTGAAGCAAAGAAAGATAAAATAAAGTTCTAGAATCACTTAAGTTGGGAAGCTATTGTCATAAACACAACCCTGTTGTGGTCAAGTCAAGATTCATCATTCATTCATAAGTTATTTTGAAAACATCTGACAACGAAACAGTATGGCCATTCCAACTATCCATAACCATGGACGCGGCTATTCGAATAGTTGGACACTCTACAGAGGTGGTACACTTTCACCACAAGATTCGATACATCTGTCAGGGATAACCCTGAATCATCATACTTAGTATGCAGATAATCAAACATAATCTTTCCTTTACACACCCTAGTATAAGCACCTCTCCTATGAGCATGGCCTCCCAACCATGACCATCTGTCATCTTGGGCACTTCATAGGTGGAAAACATTGAGAGGTAGCCTCGGCTCAAACCTCTACCGCGAGGGAACTAATACTAATGCATATAAACTTCCGTCTAAGCCTTACCCAATTCAGGTAGTGTGGTTGTACGGTAAATTTGGAATGGTATCGCATCCGAATCCAACCATCAGTTTTATACGGTAAATTTGGAATGGTATCATGCAGTCCGTTCAAGAATCTCTCCTTCTTCTTGGCCTCCGTGTTGATCTCATCAGGTGCATATTTGGCAAGTGACAAGAATCTATCACGGTATTCTACAACAGTCATTCTTCCTTGCTTCAATTCGTGGAATTCATCTCTCATCCTGTTGACTAGACCTTGCGGCACGTGGGTGCGACTGAACTTGACTTTGAATGCTTCCCATGTCATCACTTGACCATGGTTCATGTTGCGGATACTATTCCACCAAGCTCTTGCATCTCCTGCCAGATAGTGGGTGGCGAAGAGAACTTTCTTGTTTTCATCAACTCTTGCAACTTCTAGGTTGTTTTCCATCGTCTGCAACCAGTCATCAGCATCTAATGGGTTTTCAGATTGGTTGAAGATTGGGGGATTGGTATTCTGAAATTTTTTGAGTTTGTATCCATGGTGATCCTGATTTCCATGCCCTTGGTTGTTGAGAGCCATCTGGGCGATCTGCTGTAGTGTTGCTAAGTTGGGTTGACGTTCTGCTCTACTTGCTTCACGGTCTGCGATGAGATTCTGCAAGATCTACAGCATTGGGTCTTGCGACGAGCTGCTCCCTCCTTGGTCTCCACGAGTCATCTGAAGATTGAGATAGATATAGGGGTAAGAGGGAAATTCTAAGGTTTATGGTTTTGGTTTCAAATCTAAAACTTTGAGTTAGACTCGGGTTTTTCAACTAACTCCATTTCATTCATGCAAACAAGCACACGATACAACACACACCACAACAATCAAAGGGAAAACAGCTAGTTTGAAGAACCATTCTGCAAGCTACGATATAGGGGGACCGATACATCTCATGCTACGACAGTGCTCTAGTGCATCTACTCATCGCCGATGAAGTCGGAGTCCTCATCATCAGTGTAGAAATCCATAGTATCCTCCTCCAGAAAGTCATCATTGTTGCTGAGGTAAGAATCCATGTCTCCTTGGATGTCTTCACCCTCATCTTCTTCTTCCTTGGCGGCAAGCTAAGCTTCCTGCTCCTTGACGGTCTTCTCGAGGTCGGCCACCTTCTTGCGAAGACGGGCGATGGTGCGATCCTTCTTGACACGCTGGCGGCAAAGAGACTGGCGATCCTGGATGAGCAGTGCGAAAGTCTGGGCCTTCTGGTCAGCAATGGCATGGTTCTGGTTGGCTAACTCCCTGGCATTTTCCAGTTCCTGCTGCCCGTCGTGCAGCAAGAAGTCAAGATTCTCCACTTGACGCCTCAACTCTGGGTGACTTGGCATCTCCATCGGCATTCCCATGAAGTCACGTCTTGCATAGTGAGCAAAACGGGTTCCTTGGATTTTGTTGACGCTGAGGGCACATAGACGTGCGAGAGCTTCATGCATTGCCCTGGCTAATACATCTAGCTAGTTGTTCTCTCTCACGAAGAACTGAATTCTCCCGGAAGTTGGTGCTTCGATGCTTCCTCTAAGATCCACGGTGACTAGCCACTGTAGGTCTCCTCCTGGGGGTCCTGGAAGTTGAGCTCCAAGAAACTCCAGATATGGGCGTCCTAGTAACTCCGATAGTGAATCCAGATCCCTCTCGAAGATCAGCTGACCTCCGTTTCCCAACTGGTAAAATTTGCTCAACTGAGTCTCCATCTACAAGAATTAAGGATGAGGAAATTAGTGAAGTGATCAAGTGTGTCAAATTTTAAGTACTAATGTAAGAATTTTGAGGAACATGAATTTTTGAGAAAGAAAGAATTCCCAAGGATAAGAGAGGAGATAGTTTTTTGTAAATACTCACTTTGGTTTTGAAACTAAGTTTTTGTTCGGACGTCCATTCTAACTAGGGTCTTCTATGGTCAGGATGGCTCTGATACCAACTTGTCAACACCCGGATTTTTAATCCTAGATGCCCGTTATGCCATACCTCGCAATCCCAGGATTACCATTTTTGCGAGACATAACGGATTGGATATCACAGTACATCATCAATTACAAACCATACACAAGGTCTTACACAAATAAGGATCTCATGATCTAGTCTTAATACAACAAGCAGCGGAAATAAAAGATAAGCGTAGCGATGGGGTCCATCTTCAAGGGCACAGGCAATGCTTACGGATGTAGATAGTCCTAGTTATCATAGTCGTCCTGCTGGCCATCATCTTGGTAGTCTCTTTCATAGTCTGGCCATGAGAATAGCCAGGGACAAAAAGCCATGAGTACTCTTTAAGTACTCGCAAACTACCACTAACAAGTAGTATAATGCTAAGTTAAAGTGCTCAATCTAAGTTTAACTATAAGGTTAACTTTGAAACCTAAGCTGAGTTCTGAAGCAAAGAAAGATAAAATAAAGTTCTAGAATCACTTAAGTTGGGAAGCTATTGTCATAAACACAACCCTGTTGTGGTCAAGTCAAGATTCATCATTCATTCATAAGTTATTTTGGAAACATCTGACAATGAAATAGTATGGCCATTCCAACTGTCCATAACCGCGGACGCGGCTATTCGAATAGTTTGACACTCTGCAGAGGTGGTACACTTTCACCACAAGATTTGATACATCTATCAGGGATAACCCTGAATCATCATACATAGTATGTAGATAATTAAACATAACCTTTCCTTTACACACCCTAGTATAAGCACCTCTCCTATGAGCATGGCCTCCCAACCATGACCATTTGTCATCTTGGGCACTGCATAGGTGGACAACATTGAGAGGTAGCCTCAGCTCAAACCTCTCCCATGAGGGAACTAATACTAATGCATATAAACTTCCGGCTAAGCCTTACCCAATTCAGATAGTTTGGTTGTACGGTAAATTTGGAATGGTATCGTATCTGAATCCAACCATCAGTTTTATAAAAGGGCTAAGGCTCATGCCTCAACATTTTCATCATCATAAACCATTTGTGTTTCTCAACATATGTCCAAACATCTCAATAGAATGACTCATCATTCCAAGGTTTTCATAATCCACTTTCACCAATTGTTCCCATCTAAAGTGACTCAAGTTTTGATCTACTCTAAACTACTAAGTTAAGAGTGTTCACTAAGGTGGAAAGATGATGGGTTCAATCTCATGCCATAGAATGACATCTAAAGCTTAGCTAAATAGGTCAAGTTTTATACTCTTTATGCTACCTTCAAAACAAGTAAGGGACTTTGTGTAAGGTAAAGGAAGTAAAGTTTGAAAGTAAGACATGGGGTAACTAGTAGTCAAAGTGGTAGGATCAAAGCATGCCTAAAGCATCTTTGCTTGGGTTATCCAGATTGCAAGGATTTGTTTGCATTGTTAATGGTGGCTTGCTAAAGTAAGTTTTGCAAGGGTTAGCTTGCCAATAATAGCTTGCCTTGGTTGGTGCAGTGGTTGAAGTTTTCTTCTTCTTCTTCTTGGTAGAACTCCTCCTCCTCGTATGCTTGGTCGGTACTATCTTCTATAAATACATACGGAGTACACAATCACCAAAAAATACTTAACTAGTTTACTTAATACTCTAAGGCACACAATTGATGATCTATTATCATCACAAGCATCACAAGTTTTATTCAATAGTTTCCTCCTTTTTATTTTAGAAAAGTAATTTCTACTCATTGAAAAATTAACTAAGATTTAATATTCACCACTTAAAATATGCGATCATGTGGACACATGTCATCACCACATATTCTAACATGTGGGAATGTAATTTAAGGGTTGGATCATAAATATATTTGTTTAAGTTCATTATTTAATATTTTAAAGTGACTAGAAATGCCTATATAGCATTATTTTTGTACTAGTCCCAACTCACTGCATGTAAATCTTAATATTATTACGTATTCAGATAGGTATGATGAAATGTGATTTTTGAGAGTTGGAATCAACTCAAAAGCTAACTTGGTTGATTTTATAAAAATGTTGCAACGTGCAAATGCTTCTGTTTTATTATTTTTACTAGGAGAGATATCTAACTCTAAATGAATTAAATCCAATGGGCTTGGATAGATCTTTTCAGTAGCTTTCTAACAAAATGGGAATCACTTCATTTGGATTTGTAAATCTCTCTGAATTGATTTTCAAACTAGGGGGCAGAACTAAGTTTAAACTAAAAAGAAAAATCCTAATTCAAACTAACTGGATCACGCGGGAAACGCTAACGGGCCGGCCCAGTGTCACTCCACGGCGCTGGGCTCAGCTGACAGGGGGGTCCACCAGTTAGCGGCTCATAACGCGCAAAGCGGTACGGGGCAACGTGGGACATTGGATTAGAGTGGGGATCAACAGCTGTGGATCGTCATCGACGACGGACCTGTCGCCGGTGAGCTCTAACCCTAGCGGCTCAGTGGGGTGCATAGGGGGTGTACCAGCGCTCCAGTGACGACGGTGAGGCGGGCAAACAGACGGGTGGTTGACGGCGAGCTTAGGGACGGTCGAGGCAGCTCCGGGGGTGGTCACAATCAGCGGTGCCCTTCTCCTCCAGAGGCGGCCTGCTCCGGTACAATTCCGGCGAGCTGCTGCTCCCTGTGCTTCGGCTTGAGGTGTGGGACGATCAGTGAGGTGAGGGGAGTGGTATGCTACAAACGGCTGGGGGTGCCCTCCTTTTATAGGCTCGACGGCGAGACCAAGAGAGATGGGCAGGCGACGGTGGCGACATGGCTACAGGCTGCTAGCGGCATGGCTGAGGGTGGCGATCAACGCGCGGTCTCCTGGCGGTGCTCTAGGACTTTAATGTGGTCTTAGGGGCAGTGGTAAGCGGTCGGGCGGAGTTGGCGCTCTGAGCGGCAGAGGCGGCGATTTCGACGGCGAGCGGTGGTTGTGGTGCGTTGGACGGCGAATGGGGGTGTCTGGCGTGCTCCCTGGGTCGTGGCGACGCGGTGGGCGCGGCCTACGGTCGAGCGGCGGCTTGGGCACGTGTGCCGGGTGTGGCGCTCTGGCGCGTGCTCGGCATGGCGCGGTGGCACTAGGCGCGGGGTTTTCTCGGTGGTCCACGACTGGGCCTGGCTCGGGGAGGGGACAGTGGGCGGCGGTGAGGTGCGGGTTATCTCCTAGACATGGCGAGAGAGAGGGGGACGGTCTGCTATGGCAACGACCAAGTTGGCCGGCGAGGTGGAGCTCGGCTTGGCATGGCCATGCTGCTAAGAGGTAGGGGATGGGGTGATTATGCCCTGGTTTCATCAAGAGGGGACAATGTGAGCAAAAGGGGGTCAAATGGGAGACAAGTTTGGCCAGAACACTATTTAAAATAGTGAATTTTGTTTTGTTTGAATTCTGCCTGCCAAGTGTTTGATGAAATGGCCGCAAGAAAATTCTTTTTGAATTTTGAAAAGATTTTTGGTGGGTGTGCTAGTACTAAGCTTGAGACTCTGTGGGTCCTCGGGTTTTGAAAATTCAGATTGTTTGAGTTGTTTTTGAAATAGTGGGATCTTCCCATATGAAATAGATTCAATTTTAAACTATCATTTAAAATTAGTATTTGATTGTTTTTAGCAGATCACAAAGTAGGCCTTGGTACCTCATTATGTGTACTAGAAAGGGCTATAAAGATCCACAAATGTTTTTGTTAAGTTTTGAGTACTAGGAATAGCCAAAGTAGGCATGATAGTTAATTTGGCCAAAATGACCATTCACTTCCATTATTCATTTTGAGTTGTTTTTCTTTGGGGAAAAGTTTGGGAATGATTTAGATGATGTTTATTTCACCTAAGAATCATTTTACAAGCAATGGATCACTTAAACATGGCAATTCAAATCAACTCCTAATTTAAATGCACACACATATGAATGCTTTCATATTTTTGATTGGAAAAGTTTTTGTTAACCCTAATTTTGATGATTTGGATCTTGATAAGCTTGGATTAAAGTTTTGGGATGTTACAAACCTTCCCCCCTTAAACAAAATCTCGTCCCAAGATTTACAAAGAAAACTAGGAACTAAAGAGATCTGGGAACTCCGTCCTAATGTAATCTTCGCGCTCCCAAGTGGCTTCCTCCTCGGTATGGTTGCTCCATTGAATCTTGAGAAATTTGATACTCCTGGTCCTGGTGGTTCTGTAAGCTTCTTCCAAGATACGGATAGGCACTTCATGATATGTCAGGTCATTGTTGATATCCACAACTTTGTGATCGATGTTCTTGAAAACTTCAGTCTTCTCCGGCACTTCTAGGCATTTGCGAAGTAACAACATAGGGAACACATTGTGGATGCCTGACATCTCTTCAGGTAGTTCCAGTTGATACGATACTTCTCCTCGATGGTTCAGAATTTTGAAGGGCCCGATATATCTGGGGGCTAACTTTCCTTTTAGACTAAAGCGTTGGGTTCCCTTCAATGGTGAAACCTTGAGATATACAAAATCTCCGACATTGAAAGTCAGGTCTCTCCTTCTCTTGTCAGCATAACTCTTTTGTCTGGATTGGGCGGTCTTGAAGTGCTCACGGACTTTGTGAACCTTCTCTTGGGTTTCTCGGAGAATGTCGGGTCCAAAGATCTGACTCTCTCCTACTTGCGGCCAATTCAAAGGGGTACGACACTTCCTTCCGTATAGGAACTCAAATGGTGCCATCTGCAAACTAGCTTGATAACTGTTGTTATATGAGAATTCTGCGAAAGGCAAGCAGTCTTCCCATTTTGATCCGTATTCCAACACACAAGCTCTAAGCATATCCTCTAAGATCTGGTTGACTCTCTCAGTCTGTCCATCTGTTTGCGGGTGATACGCGGTGCTGAAGTTCAACTTGGTTCCCAATCCTTCTTGAACTTTCTGCCAAAATCTCGAGGTAAACTGGGTTCCTCGATCTGATACTATGGTCTTGGGGGTTCCACGCAGACTAACAATCCTAGCAATGTACAGCTTTGCTAGCTTCGCACTCTGGTAGGTAGTCTTGATAGGTATAAAGTGGGCTACCTTGGACAGTCTATCAACTATGACCCAGATTGAGTCATTTCCCCTACTAGAAGTAGGAAAACCGGTGATAAAGTCCATTCTGACGGAATCCCATTTCCATTCCGGAATCTGCAATGCTTGCAACAATCCTGTAGGTCTCTAATGCTCTGCTTTGACTCTTTGACAGATATCACACTTGGCGATGTAGCTTCCGATTTCCCTCTTCATCTTGTGCCACCAAAATTGCTCTTTCAAATCCTGATACATCTTCGTTCCTCCGGGGCGGATAGAATAAAGAGTATCATGAGCTTCCTTCATGATAACTTGCTTCAGCCCAAATCACGCTGGCATCGCCCTTTGTACCACAATACTCCTTCTTCGTCTTCCGTGAATCCGGTTACCTTTCCTGTACTAATACGACGTTTGATTCCGTTGATACTTTCCT
The DNA here is from genome assembly GCA_023614405.1 of Avena insularis. Classification (NCBI taxonomy): domain Eukaryota; kingdom Viridiplantae; phylum Streptophyta; class Magnoliopsida; order Poales; family Poaceae; genus Avena; species Avena insularis. The sequence goes on from CM042696.1 coordinate 253,303,498, forward strand.
TCCCCTTCTGGGCTTCCTTGATTTGGCTAATCAAAGAGGGTTGAAGTTCAATGCTAGCTAAGAATCCTTTGCTAACCAATTCAGTCCTGAACTGCTCCAACGCTTCATACAAACTTGGTTGCTTCTCCTTGATCATGGTGTTTAGCCTACACGGTAATCTGCTAAGAGCATCCGCTACCACATTGGCTTTGCCTGGGTGATAGTGAATGTCAAGGTCATAATCCTTGATTAACTCTATCCATCTCCTTTGCCTCATATTCAGCTCCTTCTGAGTGAAAATATACTTCAAGCTCTTATGATCTGAGTAAATCTCACAGCGATTACCCATCAGATAATGACGCCATGTCTTTAATGCCAGCACTACAGCTGCTAATTCAAGATCATAGGTCGGATAGTTCTGCTCATGCTGCTTTAGTTGTCGAGCAGATACGCGATGACTTTGCCTTCTTGCATCAATACACATCCTAGACCAATCTTGGATGCATCACAATATACATCAAATGGCTTCTTGATGTCTGGCATGATCAAAATTGGGGCTGATATCAATCTCTTCTTCAGCTCCTGGAAACTAGCTTCACACTTGTCTGTCCATTCAAACTTCTTGTCCTTCTTCAACAATTGGGTCATGGGTCTGGCTATGCTCGAGAATCCTTCTACGAACTTGCGATAGTATCCCGTTAATCCAAGAAATGCACGGACTTGGGTTTGGGTGTATGGGGTTTCCCATTCTTCGACATCTTTGATCTTGGCGGGATCAACAGAGACTCCTCCGGTAGACACAATATGTCCTAGGAATCCTACTTCTTTCAGCCAAAACTCACACTTGCTAAACTTGGCATATAACTGATGCTCTCTCAGGGTTTCTAGGATGATTCTCAGATGTTGCTCATGCTCTTCTTCTGACTTGGAGTAGATAAGGATGTCGTCGATAAACACAACTACAAACTTATCTAGGAAATTCATAAACATCTTATTCATGAGATTCATGAAATAAGCATGGGCATTGGTTAATCCAAAAGACATAACTGTATACTCGTATAAACCATAGCGACTAGTAAAGGCGGTCTTCGGAATATCCGTTGCACAAATCTTAAGTTGGTGATAACCAGTCCTAAGATCAATCTTTGAGAATACCTAGGCTCCAGTCAATTGATCAAATAGATCCTCTATCTTTGGCAAGGGGTACTTGTTCTTGATGGTGACGTCATTCAACTTTCTGTAATCTGTACACAAACGATTGCCTCCATCTTTCTTGTCGACGAATAACACTGGTGATATCCATGGCGAAGCGCTTGGCTGAATCAAGCCTGTTGCTAACATGGCATCTAACTGCTTCATCGACTCCACTAACTCTGAGGGGTTCATGCTATAGGGTCTCTGGGCTATGGGTCCGGTTCCGGGGATTAGTTCGATAATGAACTCAATATCCCTATTCAGGGGCATACCTGCCAATTCATCTAGGAATATGTCAGGGTATTCACAGACTACTCTGACTTGGTCTATGGTGGGTAGGTCTAGACTCTTGTTGCACTTGAATTGACGGGGTAAGGTTTCAGATATATGCTCTACTGTGACTCCAGAACTACTGGTCATGGTGATGGCTTTCTTAGCACAGTCTATCAGTCCTTTATGCCTTGACATCCAGTCCATACCTAGTACTACTTCCAATCCTTTGGTTCCAAGTACGATTAGGTTGGCATAAAAATCTATCCTAGGCACAGCTTTGCAAATTTTTCTAGCTTTTGTAGTTGAACCGGGATTTGAACTATAATGACATGCTTCAGGTTGGTTGGGTGAATCTTACTAGTGCATGCAAATTCTTCGGTGACAAATGAATGCGATGCTCCCGAATCAAACAATACTCTTGCTAAAACTGAGTTGACAGAAAACATACCCGGCACTACATCTGGCGCTTCTTGGGCTTCTTCTGTGTTCATGTGGAAGAGACGACCATTGCGGTTGTGAGGGTTCCCTGGGGCAAACCTTCTTCCTGGTTGAACACGACGTTGCTGTTGAGCTGGGGCATTCATAGTGGCATTGGCGGCAGTCTTCTTGGGACACTCATTGGAGTAGTGACCCTTCACTCCACACTCGAAATAGGTGATCTGGACTTGTCCTTTGCTGCAATAGGCACAGCATTGCTACCAGTTCTGGGTGCAGTGTTGTTGTGGTTGTTGTTGTTATTGTTGTTGCTCTTGGGAGGTGCACAGTTGAAATGGTTGGTGTTGCCGGAGTGGTGATGTTTCCTCTGGTCTTCACATTTCCTCTGCTACGGTTGGGGTAGCTTGGGCAAGACATTGGGGGTCGGTTGTTCCTTGGTGCATATCCTGGTGAGGGGTTGGGACGGTACTTCTGGTGACTGCTGGATCCTGATTGTTGCATCATACGACGCTTGCGGTTATCGTTGGCCTGGTTAATCTTCCCTTCCATCTGAATGGCAGAGTCGACTAGCTCTCCGAGATCCTGAAAACGGATGTTGACAAGGACAGTCTACATTTCATCATGCAGTCCATTCAAAAATCTCTCCTTCTTCTTGGCCTCTGTGTTGATCTCATCAGGTGCATATCTGGCAAGTGACAGGAATCTATCACGGTATTCTACCACAGTCATTCTTCCTTGCTTCAATTCGCAGAATTCATCTCTCATCCTGTTGACTAGACCTTGCGGCACGTGGGTGCGGCTGAACTTGACTTTGAATGCTTCCCATGTCATCACTTGACCATGGTTCATGTTGCGGATACTATTCCACCAAGCTCTTGCATCTCCTGCCAGATAGTGGGTGGTGAAGAGAACTTTCTCCTTTTCATCAACTCCTGCAACTTCTAGGTTGTTTTCCATCGTCTGCAACCAGTCATCAGCATCTAACGGGTTTTCAGATTGGTTGAAGATTGGGGGATTGGTATTCTGAAATTTTTTGAGTTTGTATCCATGGTGATCCTGATTTCCATGCCCTTGGTTGTTGAGAGCCATCTGGGCGATCTGCTGTAGTGTTGCTAAGTTGGCTTGACGTTCTGCCCTGCTTGCTTCACGGTCTGCGATGAGATTCTGCAAGATTTGCAGCATTGGGTCTTGTGAAGATCTCCTCCCTCCTTGGTTTCCACGAGTCATCTGAAGATTGAGATAGATATAGAGTTAAGAAGGAAATTCTAAGGTTTATGGTTTTGGTTTCAAATCTAAAACTTTGAGTTAGACTCAGGTTTTTCAACTAACTCCATTTCATTCATGCAAACAAGCACACGATACAACACACACCACAACAATCAGAGGGAAAACGGATGGTTTGAAGAACCATTCTGCAAGCTACGATACAGGGGGACCGATACATCTCATGCTACGACAATGCTCTAGTGCATCTACTAATCGTCGATGAAGTCGGAGTCCTCATCGTCAGTGTAGAAATCCATAGCATCCTCCTCCAGAAAGTCATCATCGTTGCTGAGGTAAGAATCCATGTCTCCCTGGATATCTTCACCCTCATCTTCTTCTTCCTTGGCAGCAAGCTGAGCTTCCTGCTCCTTGACGGTCTTCTCAAGGTCGGCCACCTTCTTGCGAAGACGGGCGATGGTGCGATCCTTCTTGGCACGCTGGCGGCAAAGAGACTGGTGATCCTGGACGAGAAGTGCGTAAGTCTGGTCCTTCTGGTCAGCAATGGCATGGTTCTGGTTGGCTAACTCCTTGGCATTGTCCAGTTCCTGCTGTCTATCGTGCAGCAAGAAGTCAAGATTCTCCACTTGACGCCTCAACTCTGGGTGACTTGGCATCTCCATCGGCATTCCCATGAAGTCACGTCTTGCATAGTGAGCAAAACGGGTTCCTTAGATTTGTTGACTCTGAGGGCACATAGACGTGCGAGAGCTTCATGCATTGCCCTGGCTAATCCATCTAGCCAGTTGTTCTCTCTCACGGAGAACTGAATTCTCCCGGAAGTTGGTGCTTCTATGCTTCCTCTAAGATCCGCGGTGACTAGCCACTGTAGGTCTCCTCCTGGGGGTCCTGGAAGTTGAGCTCCAAGAAACTCCAGATGTCGGCATCCCGGTAACTCCGATAGTGAATCCAGATCCCTCTCGAAGATCAGCTGACCTTCGTTTCCCAACTGGTAAAATTTGCTGAACTGAGTCTCCATCTACAAGAATTAAGGATGAGGAAATTAGTGAAGTGATCAAGTGTGTCAAATTTTAAGTACTAATGTAAGAATTTTGAGGAACATGAATTTTTGAGAAAGAAATAATTCCCAAGGATAAGAGAGGAGATAGTTTTTCGTAAATACTCACTTTGCTTTTGAAACTAAGTTTTTGTTCGGACGTCCATTCTAACTAGGGTCTCCTATGGTCAGGATGGCTCTGATACCAACTTGTCAACACCCGGATTTTTAATCCCAGATGACCGTTATGGCATACCTCACAATCCCAGGATTACCATTTTTGTGAGACATAATGGATTGGATATCACAGTACATCATCCATTACAAACCATACATAAGGTCTTACACAAATAAGGATCTCATGATCCAGTCTTAATACAACAAGCAGCGGAAATAAAAGATAAGCGTAGCGGTGGGGTCCATCTTCAAGGGCACAGGCAATGGTGACGAAGGCAGATAGTCCTAGTTATCATAGCCGTCCTGCTGGCCATCATCTTGGTAGTATCCTTCATAGTCTGGCCATCAGAATAGCCAGGGACAAAAAGGCATGAGTACTCTTTAAGTACTCGCAAACTACCACTAACAAGTAGTATAATTCTAAGTTAAAGTGCTCAATCTAAGTTTAACTATAAGGTTAACTTTGAAACCTAAGCTGAGTTCTAAAGCAAAGAAAGATAAAATAAAGTTCTAGAATCACTTAAGTTGGGAAGCTATTGTCATAAACACAACCGTGTTGTGGTCAAGTCAAGATTCATCATTCATTCATAAGTTATTTTGAAAACATCTGACAACGAAACAGTATGGCCATTCCAACTGTCCATAACCGCGGACGCGACTATTCGAATAGTTTGACACTCTGCGGAGGTGGTATACTTTCACCACAAGATTCGATACATCTGTCAGGGATAACCTTGAATCATCATACTTAGTATGCAGATAATCAAACATAACCTTTCCTTTACACACCCTAGTATAAGCACCTCTCCTATGAGCATGGCCTCCCAACCATGACCATCTGTCATCTTGGGCACTGCATAGGTGGACAACATTGAGAGGTAGCCTCAGCTCAAACCTCTCCCGCGAGGGAACTAACACTAATGCATATAAACTTCCGGCTAAGCCTTACCCAATTCAGGTAGTGTGGTTGTACGGTAAATTTGGAATGGTATTGCATCTGAATCCAACCATCAGTTTTATAAAAGGGCTAAGGCTCATGCCTCAACATTTTCATCATCATAAACCATTTGTGTTTCTCAACATATGTCAAAACATCTCAATAGAATGACTCATCCTTCCAAGGTTTTCATAATTCATTTTCACCAATTGTTCCCATCTAAAGTGACTCAAGTTTTGATCTACTCTAAACTACTAAGTTAAGAGTGTTCACTAAGGTGGAAAGATGATGGGTTCAATCTCATGCCATAGAATGACATCTAAAGCTTATCTAAATAGGTCAAGTTTTATACTCTTTATGCTACCTTCAGAACAAGTTAGGGACTTTGTGTAAGGTAAAGGAAGTAAAGTTTGAAAGTAAGACATGGGGTAACTAGTAGTCAAAGTGGTAGGGATCAAAGCATGCCTAAAGCATCTTTGCTTGGGTTATCTAGATTGCAAGGATTTGCTTGCATTGTTAATGGTGGCTTGCTAAAGTAAGTTTTGCAAGGGTTAGCTTGCCAATAATAGCTTTCCTTGGTTGGTGCAGTGGTTGAAGTTTTCATCTTCTTCTTCTTGGTAGAACTCTTCCTCCTCGTAAGCTTGGTCGGTACTATCTTCTAAAAATACATACGGAGTACACAATCACCAAACAATACTTAACTAGTTTACTTAGTACTCTAAGGCACACAATTGATGATCTATTATCATCACAAGCATCACAAGTTTTATTCAATAGTTTCCTCCTTTTTATTTTAGAAAAGTAATTTCTACTCATTGAAAAATTAACTAAGATTTAATATTCACCACTTAAAATATGGGATCATGTGGACACATGTCATCACCACATATTCTAACATGTGGGAATGTAATTTAAGGGTTGGATCATAACTATTTTGGTTTAAGTTCATTATTTAATGATTTAAAGTGACTAGAAATGCCTATATAGCATTATTTTGGTACTAGTCCGAAGTCACTGCATGTAAATCTTAATATTATTTCATATTCAGATAGGTATGATGAAATGTGATTTTTGAGAGTTGGAATCAACTCAAAAGCTAACTTGGTTGATTTTATAAAAATGTTGCAAGGTGCAAATGCTTCTGTTTTATTATTTTTACTAGGAGTGATCTCTAACTCTAAATGAGTTAAATCCAACGGGCTTGGATGGATCTTTTCAGTAGCTTTCTAAAAAATTTGGAATCACTTCATTTGGATTTGTAAATCTCTCTGAATTGATTTTCAGGACAAAACTAAGTTTAAACTAAAAAGAAAAATCCTAATTCAAACTAACTGGGTCTCATGGGAAATGCTAACGGGCCGGCCCAGTGTCACTCCGTGGCGCGGGGCTCAGCTTATAGGGGGTCCACCAGCCAGCGGCTCATAACGCGTGAAGCGGTACGGGGCAACATGGGACGTTGGATTAGAGTGGGGATCAACGGCTGTGGATCATCGTCAACGACGGACATGTCGCCGGTGAGCTCTAACCCTAGCGGCTCAGTGGAGGTGCATAGGGGGTGTACCAGGGCTTCAGCGACGACGGCGAGGCGGGCAAACAGACTGGTGGTCGATGGCGAGCTCAGGGATGGTCGAGGCAACTCCGGGGGTGGTCACAATCAGCGGCGCCCTTCTCCTCCAGAGGCGGTCTACTCCGGTACAATTCCGGCGAGCTGCTGCTCCCCGTGCTCCGGCTAGATGTGCGGGACGATCAGTGAGGTGAGGGGAGTGGAGTGGTGTGCTGCAAACGTCTGGGGGTTCCGTCCTTTTATAAGCTCGATGGATTGACCGAGAGGGATGGGCAGGCGACGGTGGCGACATGGCTACGGGCTGCTAGCGGCATGGCTGAGGGTGGCGATCGACGTGTGGTCTCCTGGCGGTGCTCTAGGACTTTAATGCGGGCTTAGGGGCGGTGGTAAGCGGTCGGGCGGAGCTGGCGCTCTGAGCGGGAGAGGCGGCGGTTTCGACAGCGAGCGGTGGCTGTGGTGCGTTGGACGGCGAATGGAGGTGTCTGGCGTGCTCCCTGGGTCGTGGCGACGCGGTGGGCGCGGGCTATGGTCGAGCGGCGGCTTAGGCACGCGTGCCGGGTGCGGCACTCGGGCGTGTGCTCGGCTTGGTGCAGTGGTACTAGGCGCGGGGTTTTCTCGGTGGTCCATAGTTGGGCCTGGCTCGAGGAGGGGACAGTGGGCGGCGGTGACGTGCGGGCTATCTCCTAGACATGCCGAGATAGAGGGGGACGGTCTGCTACGGCGGCGACCAAGTTGGCCGGCGAAGTGGGGCTCGGCTTGGCATGGCCATGCTGCTAAGAGGTAGGGGATGGGGTGATTATGCCCTGGTTTCATCAAGAGGGGACAATGTGAGCAAAAGGGGGTCAAATGGGAGACAAGTTTGGCCAGAACACTATTTAAAATAGTGAATTTTGTTTTGTTTGAATTCTGCCTGCCAAGTTTTTGATGAAATGGCCGCAAGAAAATTAGTTTTTAATTTTGTAAAGATTTTTGGTGGGTGTGCTAGTACTAAGCTTGAGACTCTGTGGGTGCTTGGGTTTTTTAAATTGAGCATGTTTGAGTAGTTTTTGAAATAGTGGGATCTTCCCATATGAAATAGATTCAATTTTAAACTGTCATTTAAAATTAGTATTTGATTGTTTTTAGCAGATCACAAAGTGGGCCTTGGTACCTCATTATGTGTACTAGCAAGGGGTGTAAAGATCCACAAATGTTTCTGTTAAGTTTTGAGTACTAGGAATAGCCAAAGTAGGAAAAGTTTGGGAATTTGGCCCAAATGACCATTCACTTCCATTATTCATTTTGAGTTGTTTTTCTTTGGGGAAAAGTTTGGGAATGATTTAGATGATGTTTATTTCACCTAAGAATCATTTTACAAGCAATGGATCACTTAAACATGCCAATTCAAATCAACTACTAATTTAAATGCACACACATATGAATGCTTTCATATTTTTGATTGGAAAAGTTTTTGTTAACCCTAATTTTGATGATTTGGATCTTGATAAGCTTGGATTAAAGTTTTGGGATGTTACACCTACTTGTCCCTAGAATGGTAGATGGTGTATAACACCATACCCCTTTGGAGACCCCGTTTTAGCCAAAGAAAAACTAGAGGATGGTAAGACCCACGAAAAAGTTTTACAAAATGTTTATTGTAAAACATTAGTGAGGTTTGATATACCAAGAGAAGTTTGAGAAAGGAAAAGGTTTTTGTTTTACAAAATGTTGAAAGAAAGATGGATGAGAAAGGCTTACGAAAACGCATCCGTTTCTTTGTAGTTTTTCCAGAACAATTAACCTGTGCAACCACATTACTCTGGAATGGGACAGGGCTAGACTTGAAGTTTTCTACTCTGGTGTTGGAATTCTCACAACTACTTCTAAGGGATCATCTCCCTCTAATGACAGGGTACCTTTACAGAAAGGGTCAACTATTAGACAGTCACCTAGAGGAATTGTGAACTGCCCTCGGGAGCAGCCAAACGATACTATGAGCCTCTCATTGAAAGTGCCCACTATAGAGGAGTCGAAATGCGCTCTGGTTGGTCTTTGGCCTAGACGTACCGGTGTTGAGCGGAACAACTCATAGGGTAGAGCCTATACTAGAGTGGCATCTAGAGAGTCTTGATCGGTTACTCGACCCACGATCGGTGTAGATCAGGGCAGGGTACCCAGATGGTGTGGGTAAAGTGTACAACCTTTGCAGAGTGTAAATCTATTCAAATAGTCATGTCCATGGTCATGGAAGGTTGGGAAGGTTGCTGGAGAGCGGTGCTAGTTTTGATTTCAAAAAGGACTTCAGAAAAGCAAGGGCTTTGGAAATGTTGTGACCATGTGATAGTCGAAAAGGAAGGAAAGGAGTTGGTCATGGGATGACCAGAAGGAGGAACAAATGGGTGTCCCAGTCCTAGTTTTTCTTTCTGAAACTCTTCAAAATGGTTTCCAAAATGATTTACAAACTTTTTCAACAAAGATATGTAGATGTTATATCTACAATAGAAACTATTTGAGAAAAGAACCTCCTATGGAGCCATCCTACTACCACAGCTATATTGCATATCCTCTTATTGTTGTTATCTTAAGGTGGTTTGTGAGTATATTCAGAGTACTCATTGGCATTGTCCCTGTCTATTAACTTGGTCAGATATCGAGAAGAAGGGGAAGTTGACGACTATGCGATCTAGGACATTCTCCCAGTCAGTTGCTTGTAGGTAAAGGCATGGCCCAAGCTCTACGCTTGGTGAAGTTTCGCTGATGATTATTGATGTAGCCATAATGACATGCAAGGTATGACATGTACCCGCTTAAGTAATGGATGTTTACTTTGATACTTGTCGGTTATGTGCCACGACTAACTGATCATGGGATCGTGGTGTATGCATAACAGGAATTCTTGGAGGATTAATCCGGGGGCCCCACAAAAGCCTTGAAAAATACCCAACTTAATGATATATTCATTTTGAATGAAACCATTGTTTAAATTCAAAGTTATGTTGATAATATGTGAAATACATTTGATTTCTTTTCACATATGAATCATCCCCAAGTTCGGCAAGATAACTTAAACATCGTGTATTGCATGAATACAAATTTTTTGATGAATTGTTGAAAGAGAATACATAATGTATCGTATTTCAACGTAGTGGTGATTATCATTTTGTGATTGTTTGAATTTTGTAAAGAAGTTTACTAAAGGAAACAAGATCATGAAAGTATTTGATATGATCAAAGTATTTCATAATCCGAGGGTATTAAATATAAAAGAGAATTTAGTTACTAGCATTTGATCAATAGTAATGAAATTTGACATTATAAGATTGGTATAAAGAATTGTGAAATGCATTGCGTTTGAAACGTCAAAGTGCAAAGCATCGCAATGTGATATTAATTATCAAGTGGGTGAATAGATGGCGCCGAATAAATCATTATGGTGTAGATGTAAAGACCATTAGTTAGAAATAGTAAACACTCAATTAGTATATATAGTGAACCATCTGAATTCATGAGATCGGCGCCACATCATGTATGGATCATCGTGTAACCTTTCAAGTTATTCGATATCACCAAAACAATAGTGAATAATTCCTTGGAAGAGTATTCATTGGAAACTTTGAATGCGAAATCCATGGCTAGATCCAAAATAAAGGTAAAACTAGTATTGCTTCAATTTTGGTGCATTCTCGAGAAAGTTTATCTTCTCGACTAAAAAGCTTATGGAAGATAGTTAAAATCACGATGAGGATTCAAAACCCTACATCTGAATGTTGAGAGGCGCAACGGAAAGCGTTCCTGAACAATTCTCTTCATAGAGGAAAGAATCAATGATAATGATCATTGTGTTTTCTCCACTAGTATTTTCACTACATGAAGTACAATTCAAAATGTACTCCACATCTTGCATGGAGACATTTGTGAATTACTTATCATGTTACTAGAATATGGCATACCTACGAACTACAAAGGAAAGAAATGGTAAACTAAAATTATGAGAAATCCTAGAGGCAAAATTCACTTAAGATTAGAAAGCAATTCATTGCTGAATCTTGGCAAGTAATGGGTTACTTGAATTTTCCAAATGACTACAATGTGATGAAAGAAAAGGTGAATGACAAAGGCACGATTTTTCACATATAATGTATTGGACAAATTCAAAAGTGCTAAAAGTCTAGTGGATTTAAAACTAGTAAGGTACTAGTGTCTTGTAATAAAACTCTAAGTTTGGTGATTGATCAAAGATTTTGAAGTTATTCAAAATAGTGAGTGGATATGCAATTTGCATAAAAATGAGTGGGAGCTGTAAAAGTCTTCCTAAAACATTATGTGAATGACATATTTTTTAGTGGTAGCAATATAAGTCTAGAACTCAAATATGTTGGGAACATATTTTGAGTCGGAGCTTAAACATTGATTCTTAAGTGTGTGTACGACACATTAAGAATAAAAGCGCAAGTACTGATAAATAATGAATTATAGGGTTTAGAAGTTAATAATGAGTATATTACGATATTATGTAGTATTCCTAAAAGGGATTCTAAAAAGAGTTTCGGAATTGGAATTGATTAAGGACTGGTCCTTGATTACTCAAATTAGGAATAGCATTAAAGTTAGACATCAATGGTTGAAAGAAAGAAAAGGATGATCGTCATCCACTATGTTGAGACATAGGTTCTGTCTTGGAAACCATGATGACAACTTAACAGAATATATGATCCGAGAAGAAATGTTTGAATAGTTATTAAGTATGAATCACAGAACGTTGATCTATGTTTATCCATAGCGTCTAATTGAGAACTGTAGACATAATTCCAAATCCATGAAGGATGACATATATTAAAGAATAAAGGGTTGTGTTATAAGGGAATATGTTAACCTTAGAAGATTGTAAACTCCTATATCAATAATACCGACTAAAGTCAAGTAGGAAGCGAGGTGATAAAACGTCGAAAGTTGCACAGGATGCATTACTGTTTCGATGGTTACATTTATAATAATAGATAAGGGTATCATTGAAAGTGATGCATATTGTTGTGGCAGGACTAGTTCCACATCAATGGGGATTGAATAATACGTAAGTGAATGTTACATTCAATTATATCTATTCAATAAAAGAAAAAAGAATTAAAAAAGGGTCAAATACCTAATTGGGTCAAATTTGGAGGGAAAAGGGCCCATGAGGGAAAATACCAAAGGGAGGAGAGAGAGGGTGGCCGGCTGGGCCTTGGGCACCCCGCGCGGGGCTGAAAAGGGCATTGGCCGGCCAGCCAAGCTCCCCTCCCCCCTCTCCTTTGTTTAGTCCCACATGTCTAAGCTAGTTAGCTATGGGGTGGTTTTTCCCCTATATAAAGAGAGGTATTTTGACAAATTAAATACACAACAATCAATAAAGGGTTCTCTCTATTTTGGGGAAAACTACAATTGATTCTCTCTCTCCCGTGATAGTGGTCCCAAGTCTGGGTCGCGCAAGCAGGAGTCTTCTTAACTGCGGAGCACTGTTGCGTTGCGGGATTCAGATCGAGGAGCTCTACTTCCGCAACTGCTGCTGGATTGGAGGAGAGGGAGTCATCGTCAGGCACCAGATGTGTGTAACTCCCTGCGAGGTTCAACACTTGGGGCACTAGGATTCATTGAAAATGCAAGAGTTGTCGGGGCTTCTACACGACCTTGAGGTCAGCTTCGGTTCGTATACATCAACCACGCTCTCCCGAGCGTTGACAACACTTTTGAGTCTTCAAAGGTAAGTTCGCGAAAAGCCCCTCCCGTTACTACATTACTAATAGATAGTCCTGGTAACTGGAGTTCTAGGTGAGGGAAAAATTTATTGCTTTTATGCACGAACCCCTACAAAATCTGCCCCCATACCGCACGACGCGCCTTGTACACCTTTGTCGATTGGGCTAGGGCGGATAATTCGGCCCTTGACAGGGGTGGATAATCTGCCCCCCAAAACCTCTTTTGGCTGCTTTTTATATGACCAATTATCTGAAACACTTATCACACATTAAATATTCCTTGGTATTGTTATCTAACACACAAAACTCTAGTGATTAAGAAATGTTATTTCACCTTCGGGAGCCCTTGTGGAGGCGATGCCTACAAACATGTCATTGCTACTGTATACCTCAACATTGCCATTATGTTCGAGCTCAAGAGGCCAGGGACACAGAGCGACATGGAGAGGTATCCACCCTTAGGGTACGAAGAGTACGAAGTCTGTTTCCACACCATCGATGGTTCGAGCTACTATAAGATGGGTGGGTGTCGTTGCTATATGCTTTTGTGGTTCCATCAACTGAATCAAGTGATATAGCTGCGCTTCGTCCAACAGGAGCCAGAGTCTATAATGTTCGAAGATGAAATCAACGATATGATTTCGGCAACAAAGTGAATGTAGTTAGCGTTCACCAACGAGTGGACATTTATCTTTAACTCAATGTTGGAGTGACGCTTCATCATGAACATGTCGATGATAAGGAATGCCTACACCACAAGGGTGTCGGCTGAAGCTGTTGAACAGGTAAAGTCATGTGCTATCTGCTTGCGGGACTTTTTGTTGGAAGCGGAGGAAGAAAAAGTGGCTGTTGTATTATAGCTCCCTCGATGCAGGAACATTTTTCATGAATCCTGTATTTTTGCATGGTTTTCGTCCAACTCTGCTACATGCCCATTTTGGTAAAGCGGATATAAAGCACTATTTTTTAAGATGATTGTATTCGAAACTTTCTAATTATCTTGTTTTCTTATAAGACAAAGGATTTAGCATGACTATTATTCTTGTGATAACGTGTCTAAAACTTTATTTTAGTCGTCGTTCGGGCACGCGCTTTCCTGTGAATTTTCCAACATTAGTTTTATCAACTAAGAGCCGAATCATGCAAGTGTACATTTATTGGCAGGCATTTAATCTACTAGCCATGCCCCGGGGGACGCAAAGAGGAGTCTAGTAATTTTTACTCTATAAACTTATAAATGTATCTTACGTAGATGACAATAATCACTCACATGTCAAGAAGTTTGGCTACATCCATGTAATTTGTCTTCCAACTTAAATTAGAATCAAGATAATAGATCCAACGCCATTCGCAGGTGACATGAATACAATAATGTATTGATAGCTACAAAGAGTCAATTGATGTTGTGTCAGACTCTGAGAATGAACAAATTAATTCCTAACTTATATAATGCAGAATTAGTTTACCTAACCTTAGTAGTACTCTTCGTCATCAGGAAAATGATGTAATCCTTGACATGCCTCATGTTTCTGTCCATGAGATGTTGTGAAGCATAGTGAAGGTCGCAGAAGACTACATTTCGTCTGGACTGTTCACAAAAACTGTATTTCCTAATAAGGATATGTATATATTGTGAGTCGTAGAAGCATTACAGTAGCATATATATTGGAAGTTGTGAGGATAGATACTTACACTATGAGGCATTTTATGATGTTGTCACCCATGGAAGACAACTGGAACATCTCTTGCAACTCCTGAACATGATTCCTACATTTTCTAAAACAATAACACACAGTTTCATTGGGCCTATAGTTTAACGTAGGCCTTGACAAAAACTTTTCCCCTCGAAGTCTTTTCCAGGAGGGCCAGACTCTTTGGGGTTCTTCCTACAGTGGGTTTGTCATTGCATAGTGGTTCCTCCGTTGACTCTTTTATCGCATTTGGTGTGGTGGGATCTTTTTGCTCACTCACAGGGAAATTCCCTTTAGGTTTTCATCATCTTGTAGTGCAAGGTGTGCTTCGGATACCTTGGTGGTTGTCATCTCCAACTCATTTCCCTCGCTTTGGATGCTACTTTTCTGGTGTTGTCTGGCCTTAGGACTTTGATCTCTTCTCCATGACATTCAAATTGTGATGCAGAGGGCAATGCTGCCGATATCTATAGGGTTTGCACCAGCGGGGGCAGGGTTACTATTTTGTGAACTGTGGCTTCAAGAAATATATCTGCCTTGGGCCACTCGATGAATGTGCCTCCTGCTTCATAGAGGGTGGTGATTTCATCATTGATGGGGATTGGGAGTAGGTGGCCATGGTAAGGAGATAAAACACTATCGACTTCCCTTAGCATACAAATAAGAGCTAAGAGGAGCGTTATGTATCACCTGCACTTCACTTGCAGTATACACCATATCAAACGTAGCATCCACGGGGTCCCCTGAGTCGGTGTCCCTCATTGTTGGGATTGTTCGTCTGCGGTACCAAAGTTGGCAGGCCAGCGCATGGCGGTACCTAAGTTGCCTGAAATTACCGCGTTTCGAAAAGTTGGGCCGCCAACTACCGAGAGGGGCCATTTCGATGCAAACTCGTCTCACCCCTACCAAATCCAAACATGCCGTGAAACTGCCCCGTGAAGTAGACGGTCGGGACCCTCATGTCAGTAATATTTCCATGACGCGAGCACCAACGCTACAACCACGTAGGCGAAACGAGATACTAAAGGAGCATGGTGCGTTGACCAAATTCACAAATCCACTCCCTCCCTCCTTTCGCATGAACCCTAGCACTGGCGGCGTCGAAATCCCCTCTCCAACTAGAATGATCTCTTCGGGCATTTGACTTTCGGCACCAAGTTGTTGCGCCTACTCGCTGCTACCGAACTCTAATGCCGAATGTCGAGCCAGCCGTTGCGACGATCTAGCCCGCCTCTACCGCCTACGAGCTGAGCAGCGCGAAGGATGGCAGATCCATTTGCCGAGGAAGAAGTACTTCTGGCTAATTTCGGGTGAGCTACTCTTCTCTTTGCTATTCGCACTACCTATAACTGCTAGATGGCTATTGGCATTACAGAGATATATCGAACATAGAATTGTTTGCTAGCATGATGCTGAAAAACAATTCTTATCTTTTGTCTCCAATTTTCTGTCAACTAGGATCTCCGCTGAACCCAAATACACGGTTCTGGTGGCCATCTGTGGCTACCTCATTAAATTAGCACATGGGAAGAGCACGTGGAAACAGGCTCAGAATCTGAAGATAGAAGTAGCGCCTGTGCAGTTATGCACTGTCCCTGGTTTGGTTGCTGCTGTGCGTGAACTTGCTGAAATGAGGCCAGAGCAGACTGTACGGTTTAGCACCGTTGATGAACGAGGCTTCAGGGTTCGTATAGCGTGTGACAGTCGGCTAATTGGGTTGATGAAACAGCATGTTAGGCTTCGCGTGGTTATGCTGGTGTGTAACATAGTAGATGAGGAAGCTCATGCTACTCGGAGTCGCCCAGCTATTATTGGATAGGGAGATCTAACTCGAACCCCTGCTGTTGTTGAGAAAAATGTGGTTCCTCGTCCGCGACATGCTTCTGTCAGGCAACCTCCTCGTAGGAGTACCCATATTGCCGTTGTGGAAAACTCTGCTCTGGAATCTGCTAGTACTGGTCGTCCTTATCCCCGTGCCCATGTTGTTGCGGCTGCTCACCCAATCCATGCCGCTGTTGAGCAAACTAAGGCGTCTGGAGGCTTCCCCGCTGTTGTTGCCAAGACCACTGCCTTGTGTGCTGCTCCTCCTCGAAACCGTCCTCAAGTTGTGCGAACTCGTGCTCTGGAATCTTCTGGTACTAGTCGTCCTCGTGTTGTTGTTGATCTGGACGTTGTTGACCCAATCCCTGCCGCTGTTGAGAAAACTAAGGCTTCCGGAGGCTGCCCCACTGTTGTTGCAAAGACTGATGCCTTGTCTCCTCCTCGAACCCGTGCTCGGGATCAGTGAGCTGCTGGTCTAAAGCCAGCTCATGGACTTGACTCTACTAGCACTCGAAACACTACTGTTGTGGGAACTGCTCCTAATCGTCGAGGTGGCATGGCAGCAGCTGATCCTATTGTGGCTGCCATTAGAAGGGGCCTTGCCTGTCCACCATGTAATGTAGCTCCCGCTGCTAAGGGCCCTCGCCTTGCTCCTGGTCCTGGTACTTCCACCGAGGTTGATCCAGCTAACGATGATGCAGGTGATGGCGGCGGTGGCATTGGGGCTGGGTCTGATGGTGCCGCTCCATCTCCCGAACCTCTCGGAGGTTTCTATCCTGAAGAACCTGATGATGGCAAAGTAATCATTCGTATCGGTGTCGCGGATTATACTACAAAATTAGATGATGGCACAGAAAAATTCTATCACGAGTTTGATGTAATCCTTGGCAGATACGACCCTGGAGTGGTAGAGTTATCTAACCTGATGGCATCGTTACGTGTGAAGGTGCTGTGGGGGTCCTCCCAGGAAGCACGGTTCTTATATTATGGTTACAGGAGCAAAAAGGCTATCGAAGTGAAAGATACCAGGGATTTAGTCGTACCGTTTACAAGGAAACATTATAGAGGTGAAGTTTACTTCCACTTGGTAGTGCTCACAGTTGGAGAGGAATTGGAACTCGACAATAGAGATGATGGACTTTTAGAAGGCATGCGTGACCTGATCCATGGCATCACTGGGGCTGGTGCGACTGAGGGTAGCTTCGAACAGAGGATAGTCTTAC
Source organism: Avena insularis (assembly GCA_023614405.1). Classification (NCBI taxonomy): domain Eukaryota; kingdom Viridiplantae; phylum Streptophyta; class Magnoliopsida; order Poales; family Poaceae; genus Avena; species Avena insularis. Next base: position 253,320,763 of record CM042696.1, read on the forward strand.
AGAGGAGCGTCATAAAGAGGAGCAGGAAGAACATCCCCATAAAGGGCACCCCGAAGAAGAACGTCACCAAGGAGACCATGCTAGAGAAGAGGACGCCCAAGAGTCGCACGACAAAAGGCACCACGCCGCAGAGTACACCCCTGAGATCCAATCAAAATGCCACACCGAACGGTAGCAGCAAAAATGCTAAGAGGGCTAGCACAGTGGTGATCACTCCCAGGAGTGGTAGCAAAGAGGCGAAGATGGCCAGCATGGAGGCTACCACACCCAGTGGGAGCAGAAAAAATACTAATTTGGAGCGGAACATGCCGCTGTTAGGAATTATACCAGCACAAAGGAGAACACGCCCAATAGTAGCAACAAAAGGGCTAATTTGGAGCGGAACACACCGCTGAGGTCAGGGAATAATGCTAACACGAAGGAGAAGACGCCCAATAGTAGCAGCAAAAGGGCTAATTTGGAGCGGAACACACCGCTAGGGTCAGGCAATAATGCCAGCACGAAGGAGAACATGCCCAATAGTAGCAGCAAAAGGGCTAATTCGAAGAAGAACATGCCGTAGAGGTCAGGCAATAATGCCAGTACCCTGGAGCCAACACCCGTGAGGGGAGGCAGTAAGGAGATCACACCCAAGAGCGGCAGCAAAAAGCCTAGTTCGATGGGGAATGGAACGCGGATGTCAAGCCCTACTGATACCATCAAGAGAGATTACATCAGGAAGGAGGATGTACGCAGGAAGAGCAAGAGGGTTCTGTACACTCAAGATGAAATTGATTCTGACTGCTGTTTGTCCACTGAAGTACCTGGGATGCGTGCAAACGTAAGACCACCCCATGTGGTTGCAACAGAACCAACCGAGTGTCTTGGAGAAAACAGAGTTGCCGGTGAGGTGGACTGGGGCAATGTTCATGTCCATCCAGGTGGAGACGATGGTGCAGCCCCACCCATGGGAGTCAATATGATGTGTGTAGTACTAGGAATTAGAGATGATGGCGAAGATTCTGAATCAGATGAAGAAGAAGGCACTATAGAGGATCAAGAATCTGGTGATGATGAAATAGACGAGGAACTTAACGATGAAGCTGGTATTCTAGTCGATGATTTGGGTGTTGAAGTAGAAGAAATGAAACATGACCACGACTATCCTATAATTTCGGTTGGCGCCGAGTTCAGGAGCATGCATGAGTTCAGGATGTTGTTCCGGCATTTTTGTATCAAGGGGGAGTACGATGTTTATCGACTGAAGAACTCTGCCGAGAGGTATGATGCCGTTTGCAAGTTAACGTGGATGAATGGACGGGCTGAGGTACATTGTCCATGGAGGATCACAGCAAGAGCCTTACCTGCGTCGACTGCAATTAGGGTATTGGGGCAATGAATGCAGCAAACCATTAGAACTCTCTCTCTCTCTCTCTCTCTTTTCACTCTATAACTACAATTGATGTGCGATATCTTTCTGCCAACTAGTCGACTCCGCTTATCTTGTAAATGAATCTGTGTTGCAGGTGAACAAAATGGGCCCTCCACACATGTGTCCAACAGGCAGCAAACTGAAATCCTCAATGGCTGATATGGAGTGGGTGGCTATGCAATCTATGTCCATACTAAAGGATAACCCTAAGGAGACCGCGAAGAATATTCATACTAGCCTCAGTTCTAAATACAACATTGTCCTTCCGTATTACATGGTTTGGAAAGGTAAAGAGAAAGCTCTAGGGGTCTTGCACGGGGATTGGACCAATAGCTTCAGGATGATGGACAACTTCAAGGCAGAGGTACAAGCTAGGTGTCCGGCGAGTGTTGTGGAGATTGACACCAAATCAGAAGGTGGTAAAATATATTTCAAAAGATTTTTGGTGGCACTTAAACCTTGCATCCAGGGATTCAAGGACGGTTGTAGGTCAGATTCGAGTGTAGACAAGACCTTGTCCTAACTGGCAAATGGAAAGGCTGCCTGCCATCTGCCACAGCACTTGATGGTCACAACTGGATGTTCCCAGTGGTATTCGGGCTGTTTGAAACAGAAACGGAGGAAAACTAGGTCTGGTTTATGAGGCACCTCAGGAAATCAATAGGCCACATGGATCCATTGGCTATATCCACGGATGCATGCAAAGGGCTGACGAATGCAGTGAAGGAGGTGTTCCCGCGAGCTGAAGGTAGAGAATGCCATGCCCATATGATGCTCAACTTGTACTCACAATACGCAGGCATCGTATTTTGTTACATGTTTCCTGCTGCTAGAGTTTACAAACCTAGTAGCAGCGATTATTTCATGAGCAAGATTTTTGCCGAAGCCCCTGAACTTCCAGAGTACTTAGCCATCCATCATTCGCAGCTATGGAAGAGGAGTCAATTCAACCCTGACATCAAAGTTGATTACATAAACAACAACCTTGCAGAATGCCTGAATAACTGGGTGAAGGACATAAAAGTGAGTCCTTTTCATATCTTGATGGACAGCATACGTGGTATGATCATGAAACTGTTAAATATAAGGAGAGAGATCGGTAGGAGACTTAGAGGACATATGCTACCGCCAGTTGTACAGCAACTACACATGAGAAGCCGAGGACTTGCTCATCTTAACGTTCTCCCGTCAACCAGCAGAAGCTGTGAGGTGGTCGATATGTCCAAGAGTGGCAAAAGGGATGTTGTGAACATCCAGCTGCGAGAATGCACCTGCTTAGAGTGGCAGCATACCGGGAAACCTTGCGACCACGCCTTGGCCTTCTTGGTGAAGAAAAGAACTCAACCACATTTGGGTCAGTATTTGTCAGACTACTACTCTATGGAAAAGTTCAGAGCTGCGTACGCTGGATCCATCGAGCCATTTATAGAACCATCTCAGTGGCCTCAGGTCCAACTGTCTTTCGAGCTTTGCCAGCCAGTTACAAAAAGGGGCAGAGGAAGACCCCAGGTGAATAGGTTTAAGAATTTTCTCGAGAAGAAGGGTTCGGCTTTCTGTGCTACAAAGAAGGGCAAAAACAGATGCAAGACCTTCCATCTTATAGGCCATAGAGAAGCTGGATGTCCCCTTAATGCTCCCAAACCTAGGTATGAGATGGTACATTCACACAAAAAATTATTTATAGTCTGTAGAGATAAGGTAGTAATCCATGTACTATTTTTTTTACAGGAAGCGCAAGGTAAGAAACAAGACAGCCGACTCAATGATTTTGCTGCGGGAAGAAAACCAAAATGAGTGGAGTGATGATGCTGGACGAGATTCTGGTGTTGATTGGCCTGACTTCCCTCGGCCCAGAGATGCAGGGTACGTGAAGGTAAGAACATTGGCACCCAAGAAGAGGAAGAAAGCAGGAGATGAAGAAGCCAGTGGACATGAAGGAAAGAGGAAGAAAGTTGGCACCCAAGCAGAGAAAGAGGGCTAGCAGTGTAGCAGCCAAATGATGTATTGAACTTGAACCTATATATGTAGTTCGGTTAAACTCTAGAGCTGTGTGCGTGGAACTTGTCGGGCGAAACAATCTACCTCTCGTACTCTGAGTAAAATGTATCGCGACTTTAGGATTTGATATGGCCGAGGCCACTAGTTGAATCAAAAACTGTGACTGTGCCACTACTATCTGAACAATCGCGATAGCTGAGCGGTTAAATCCTCTCCAAAATCGATGGGTGTTAGTGGCACAGACATGATTTATTTATAGGCGCTTAATAAATCCCTGTTGTTGGCATTACACTTATGATATGTTTCTGGGCTGGAAAACAATTTCTTAAGCTGGCTGCTACAATCCATGAAGCAGCAACTTATTTCAGCTGCTGGACAACGACATGGCAACATAAACTGCAAATGCAACAGATAATGCCCAGATAATGAGGAAATTGTGTCCACTATCTGGCCTAATCTTGAGCCCGTCTGTCTCACCACCTCCCTTCCCCTGCCTCCCCTGCACCTGGCGAAGCTCCTAGATCTCTCGCTCCATCGCACGAATCTCCTCTTTCTTGTCCCACACAGCATCACGCAGATCCTGAACAAGCTCTTTGTGAAAACCTGCCAGTGGCTTTTCGATCCACACAAACTTGTCACAACCAGTCCCCCTCCCTTCCTACGTAGTAGATCGAAGGAAACAAAAAAAAGAATTACATTATGCTTTCTGGATCTGGGTTACCATTGTACCTACAGTAGGAACTTACCGCTCTGATGCCGCAGTTGCTGAATTTTCCTGCAGTATTTTCGTTGGTCCACGAAATCCATCTCGGCATCTTCTCACCACACAAACACAGCATATCGGGGTAGTAATCGTAGGGCGCCCTCCGGTACCTGATGGGGGCACCCGCCTGACGGCGTTGAGCCGACCCTAATTCCGCTCGAGACGAACTGCACGAGCTACAAGCCATGAGCGAGGGAAGCGAGGGCAGAGGAAAGAGGAGCCTTTGGATGTCAGGGTAGTGGTGAAGTGTGATTTATCCCTACTTAATAACTCGGGCATAATCCTACCGTCCACATTCGGCTGACAGGTGGGGGACCTAGCGTGTGGACTTCTCAAAAAAAACCTCACGCCTTCGTGGTTCAAAACCCTCTCGCCCGCATTGGACAAAATTTTTTGGTACCTTGCCCGCGTACATATCACAGGGAGGCCTTGCTCAGGAACTAGACACGCCTGGCCCACAATCTTACTCCCTCCTAGGAACTTGTCAAGGCTCGTGCCGGCAGATCCATCCGCTCCACCGCTTCCGGTAGGGCTCACCGCGGCAAATCCACCCCAAGATCCTACCGTCGCAGTATCAAATGGACATGGTTTCTTGAGAGGAGCGACGATGCTACGTATGCGAGCTCGGCCCCTCCTACATGTAGAAGGACTGATGTGGTGTCGAGCTCGAGCAGGAGCCGCCAGGCGCGATGGCGCTCGGTCCACGCCAACCTCGTCACCTTCGTCATTGTCGATTCTGATGTGGAGGACGACGGGGACGAAGCTATGCAAAACGCCATTGTTGCCTCCTTGGCGAAGGGAAAGCCACGGGCGGGAGTGGATGTCACCGGGAAGGGCACGGCAGTGTCACCAATCGAGATGGACTCCGACGACAGCGGTGTGATGTGGGTTTAGATGTTGTTTAGGATGGTTGCAATTTTGGTTGTGTTTAATGCGAGTACAATTATTTTAATGGGTTTGTCGAGCTATATTGAGAAATATGTGCAATAGCAGCGTGTGAGTGCTTCCACTTTAGAAATTGTGTCTGTGCCATTTGCATGTTATATTATCAATGTATATTACTTGTAAACAATCCAACGAAAATCATCAGATTACTACCATTGGACGGGAGTGGCAGGATGGAAGAGAAGTTGGGACAGTGGCTTTGAGGGGAAGGAATAGGAGGGGGCGTGACACTGGCAGGTGGGCCCTCGGAACACGTGACACTGATATGCGGGAGCGGCAGCACACGGTATTGCCGGTCTGTCCAGAGCAAGTGGACTTTGCAACATGACAACAGCAAGCTGATTGGACCAGTATAATAACTCGTCGAAGTATTAAGGAGTACTGAAAACTACAACTTGGGTACATTCGCACAACACGTATGCTCTAAGCACCTGAGAAGCATCGCTTAAGTCTAACAGTAACGACAACACAAGTACTACATTTCCCTGTCGGTCTTCTCGATACAAATGTAGAAATGCATTTGCCTGTTCGGTCCAGCACTGACAAGGTACTGAGATGGCACGCATAGGATTGACCTTAGGTCCACATACTCCACCACACGCGGCGCCGGGTAGCTCGGCGCCTCGGCTAGCACAAGAATGCTATCTGACGATGCCGGCTGGGCGTTCGCCCACATGCGCATCGTGTATACGGGCCAGGCGCATGAGACCGACCTGACGCATACGGCACCCACGACGGTGGGCCCGGCTCTGGTTCCCGGAACACCGGCGATGATGGTCAGGACGAAAACAGAGCCGTCCCCCCCTGGAAAATTAGCAGGCGGCGTGCCGAGTCAGTGAACGGCACCTGCTCTTGGAGAAGTTGGGTTTGCCCGTACGAGATCCTAATCACTTCGATCAAGTGCCCCTCTGCAAGGTGGACGACGAGCTCTGCCGGCGGGCCGGTGTAGTTGCAGCCGGGCTCCATGCAGGAGCACGTGCCGTGCGGGCAGGCAAGCTCGTGGAGCGGGAGCTCATGGTAGGAGTAACAGCGAAAGCATCCTGGGTGGGAGCACACGAGCGGGAACACCGCTACGAAGTTGCGGGCGAGGATCTCCAGATTCTTGGTCTGCAACATCTGCCACATTTGAAGTTCATCGAGAAATCGGAAAAAAGATCAGCAGTTAGATTGGCGAATAGCAGGAATATGTAGGATAAGTTCAAAAGCTTGTAAAATGATTTCCTAGCATGAAGGTAGCGACCGGAGAATTGGCGGATATCGTCGGCTTGCGTCTACGGCGGGATGGAAGTGAAGTGGGGAAAATTTCTTCGAGGGGAAGGAAGAGAAGTATGGGGAGGAAGAGAAGTAACGGGGACGTGACACTGGGATATGGCCCACTGAACTCGTGAGTCGTAACACTCGCAACATGCCAGTTTGTCTAGAGCAAGCGTGGCCAATCATGCTATAGAACAGCCTACTCGAGGATCGCTCTCGCGAAGACCATCCACATCGTCCAAGCGCCCCAATCGAACGGTATGTAACAATCGTCAAGTAGAACAACTGTGTTATGGCATGCCTTCTAGAAGACTCGGTCTAACGGTGGATCCATTGGGGGCAGTGCTAGTTTTAGTATAAGAACAAACATGCAATGACTCAAATGGATCCATATGTGGTTTGTGGAAAGAACACACATGCAATGACACTGGTTGATCCATGTGTGGTTTGTGGAAAGAACACACATGCAATGACTCTAGTGGTTGATCCATGTGTGGTTTGTGGAAAGAACACACATGCAATGACCACTGGTTAATCCATATGTGGTTTGTGGAAAGAACACACATGCAATGACACTGCTTGATCCATGTGTGGTTTGTGGAAAAGAACACACATGCAATGACCACTGGTTGATCCATGTGTGGTTTGTGGAAAGAACACACATGCAATGACCACTGATTGATCCATCTGTGGTTTGTGGAAAAGAACACACATGCAATGACCACTGGTTGATCCATATGTGGTTTGTGGAAAGAACACACATGCAATGACCACTGGTTGATCCATGTGTGGTTTGTGAAAAGAACACACATGCAATGACTCTAGTGCTTGTTTTAGTATAAGAACACACATGCAATGACCACTGGTTGATCCATATGTGGTTTGTGGAAAGAACACACATGCAGTGTACAATGCTGGAGCCATATGTTGTTTGTGAAAAGAACACACATGCAATGACTCTAGTGCTGGTTTTAGTAGAAGAACACACATGCAATGACTCTAGTGGGTCCACATGTAGTTTGTGAAAAGAACACACATGCAATGCCACTGGTTGATCCATAAGTGGTTTTAGTATAAGAACACACATGCAATGACTCTAGTTGGTCCACATATAGTTTGTGAAAAGAACACACATGCAATGCCACTGGTTGATCCATAAGTGGTTTGTGGGAAGAACAAACATGCCGTGACTCTAATGCTGGTTTTAGTATAAGAACACACATCCAATGACCACTTGTTGATCCATGTGAGGTTTGTGGAAAGAACACACATGCAATGACTCTAGTGGTTGATCCATGTGTGGTATGTGGAAATAACCCACATGCAATGACTCTAGTGGTTGATCCATGTGTGGTTTGTGGAAATAACACACATCCAATAACTCTAATGGATCCATAAGTGGTTTGTGGAAAAGAACACACATGCAATGTCCGCTGGTTGATCCATATGTGGTTTGTGGAAAGAACACGCATGCAATGACTCTAGTGCTGGTTTTAGTATAAGAAAACACAAGCAATGACTCTAGTGGGTCCATATGTGATTTGTGGAAAGAACACACATGCAATGATAGTGGTTGATCCATGTGTGGTTTGTGGAAAGAACACACATGAAATGACTCTAGTGGTTGATCCATCTGTGGTTTGTGAAAATAACACACATGCAATGACTCTAGTGGTTGATCCATGTGTGGTTTGTGGAAATAACACACATGCAATGACTCTATTGGATCCATAAGTGGTTTGTGGAAAAGAATACACATGCAATGACCACTGGTTGATCCATATGTGGTTTGTGGAAAGAACACACATGCAATGACACTGGTTGATCCATGTGTGGTTTGTGAAAAGAACACACATGCAATGCCACTGGTTGATCCATGTGTGGTTTATGGATAGAACACACATGCAGTGACTCTAGTTCTAGTTTTAGTATAAGAACACACATGCAATGACCACTGGTTGATCCATATATGGTTTGTGGAAAGAACTCACATGCAGTGTACACTGGTGGATCCATATGTTGTTTGTGAAAAGAACACACATGCAATGACTCTAGTGCTGGTTTTAGTATAAGAACACACATGCAATGACTCTAGTGGGTCCACATGTAGTTTATGAAAAGAACACACATGCAATGACTCTAGTGGGTCCACATGTAGTTTGTGAAAAGAACACACATGCAATGCCACTGGTTGATCCATAAGTGGTTTTAGTATAAGAACACACATGCAATGACTCTAGTGGGTCCACATGTAGTTTGTGGAAAGAACACACATGTAGTGACTCTAGTGTTGGTTTTAGTATAAGAAGACACATGCAATGACCACTTGTTGATCCACGTGAGGTTTGTGGAAAGAACACGGATGCAATGACACTGGTTGATCCATGTGTGGTTTGTGGAAAGGACACACATGCAATGACTTTAGTGGTTGATCCATGTGTGGTTTGTGGAAATAACACACATGCAATGACTAGTGGTTGATCCATGTGTGGTTTGTGGAAATAACACACATGCAATGACTCTAATGGATCCATAAGTGGTTTGTGGAAAAGAACACACATGCAATGACCGCTGGTTGATTCATATGTGGTTTTTGGAAAGAACACACATGCAATGACACTGGTTGATCCATGTGTGGTTTATGAAAAGAACACACATGCAATGACAATGGTGGATCCATCTGTGGTTTGTGAAAAGAACACACATGCAATGACTCTAGTGTTGGTTTTTGTATAAGAACACACATGCAATGACTCTAGTGGGTTCACATGTGGTTTGTGAAAAGAACACACATGCAATGACCACTGGTTGATCCATATGTGGTTTGTGGAAAGAACACACATGCAATGACACCGTTTGATCCATATGTGGTTTGTGGAAAAGAACACACGTGCAATGACCACTGGTTGATCCATGTGGGGTTTGTGGAAAGAACACGCATGCAATGACCACTGGTTGATCCATATGTGGTTTGTGGAAAAGAACACACATGCAATGACCACTAGTTGATCCATATGTGGTTTGTGGAAAGAACACACATGCAATGACCACTGGTTCATCCATGTGTGGTTTGTGAAAAGAACACACATGCAATGACTCTAGTTCTAGTTTTAGTATAAGGACACACATGCAATGACCACTGGTTGATCCATATGTGGTTTTTGGAAAAGAACACACATATAATGAACACTGGTGGATCCATGTGTGGTTTGTGGAAAAGAACACACATACAATGACCACTCGTTAATCCATAAGTGGTTTGTGGAAATGAACACACATCCAATGAACACTGGTTTATCCATATGTGGTTTGTGAAAAGAACACACATGCAGTGAGCTCTGGTGGATCCATATGTTGTTTGTGAAAAGAACACACATGCAATGAACACTGCTTGATGCATGTGTTGTTTGTGGAAAGAACACACATGCAATGACTCTAGTGCTAGTTTTAGTATAAGAACACACATGCAATAACACTAATGGATCCATATGTGGTTTGTGAAAAGAACACACATGCAATGACCACTTGTTGATCCATGTGTGGTTTGTGGAAAGAACACACATGCAATGACAGTGGTGGATCCGTGTGGTTTGTGAAAAGAACACACATGCAATGACTCTAGTGTTGGTTTTAGTATAAGAACACACAGGAAATGACTCTAGTGGGTTCACATGTGGTTTGTCAAAAGAACACACATGCAATGACCACTGGTTGATCCATATGTGGTTTGTGGAAAGAACACACATGCAATGACACTGCTTGATCGATGTGTGGTTTGTGGAAAAGAACACACATGCAATGACCACTAGTTGATCCATGTGTGGTTTGTGGAAAGAACACACATGCAATGACAACTGGTTGGTCCATATGTGGTTTGTGGAAAAGAACACACATGCAATGACCACTGGTTGACCCATATGTGGTTTATGGAAAGAACACACCTGCAATGACCACTGGTTGATCCATGTGTGGTTTGTGAAAAGAACACACATGCAATGCCACCGGTTGATCCATAAGTGATTTGTGGAAAAGAACACACATGCAATGACCACTGGTTGATCCATCAGTGGTTTGTGGAAAGAACACGCATGCAATGAACATTGGTGGATCCATATGTGGTTTGTGGAAAGAACACGCATGTAATGACTCTAGTGCTGGTTTTAGTATAAGAACACACAAGCAATGACTCTAGTGGGTCCATATGTGATTTGTGGAAAGAACACACATGCAATGACAGTGGTTGATCCATGTGTGGTTTGTGGAAAGAACACACATGAAATGACTCTAGTGGTTGATCCATTTGTGGTTTGTGAAAATAACACACATGCAATGACTCTAGTGGTTAATCCATGTGTGGTTTGTGGAAATAACACACATGCACTGACTCTAATGGATCCATAAGTGGTTTGTGGAAAAGAATACACATGTAATGACCACTGGTTGATCTATATGTGGTTTGTGGAAAGAACACACATGCAATGACATTGGTTGATCCATGTGTGGTTTGTGAAAAGAACACACATGCAATGCCACTGGTTGATCCATGTGTTGTTTGTGGATAGAACACACATGCAATGACTCTAGTGCTAGTTTTAGGATAAGAACACACATACAATGACTCTAGTGGGTCCACATGTAGTTTGTGAAAAGAACACACATGCAATGACCACTGGTTGATCCATAAGTTGTTTGTGGAAAAGAACAAACATGCAATGAGTCTAGTGGATCCATGTGTGGTTTGTGGAAAAGAACACACATGCAATGATTCTAGTGCTGGTTTTAGTATAAGAACACACATACAATGACTCTAGTGGGTCCGCATATGGTTTGTGAAAAGAACACACATGCAATGACCATTGGTTGATCTATATGTGGTTTTTGGAAAAGAACACACATGCAATGAACACTAGTGGATCCATGTGTGGTTTGTGGAAAGAACACACATGCAATGACTCTAGTGCTGGTTTTAGTATAAGAACACACAAGCAATGACTCTAGTGGGTCCATATGTGATTTGTGGAAAGAACACACATGCAATGACACTGGTTGATCCATGTGTGGTTTGTGGAAAGAACACACATGCAATGACTCTAGTGGTTGATCCATGTGTGGTTTGTGGAAATAACACACATGCAATGAATCTAATGGATCCATAAGTGACTTGTGGAAAAGAACACACGTGTAATGACCACTGGTTGATCCATATGTGGTTTTTGGAAAAGAACACACATGGAATGTACACTGGTGGATCCATAAGTGGTTTGTGGAAAGAACACGCATGCAATGACACTGGTTGATCCATATGTGGTTTGTGGAAAGAACACACGTGCAATGACTCTAGTGCTAGTTTTAGTATAAGAACACACATACAATGACTCTAGTGGGTCCACATGTAGTTTGTGAAAAGAACACACATGCAATGACCATTGGTTGATCCATAAGTTGTTTGTGGAAAAGAACACACATGCAATCAACACTGGTGGATTCATGTGTGGTTTGTGGAAAAGAACACACATGTAGTGACTCTAGTGATGGTTTTAGTATAAGAACACACATGCAATGACCACTTGTTGATCCATGTGTGGTTTGTGAAAAGAACACACATGCAATGACACTGGTTGATCCATGTGTGGTTTGTGGAAAGAACACACATGAAATTACTCTAGTGGTTGATCCATGTGTGGTTTGTGGAAATAACACACATGCAATGACTCTTGTGGTTGATCCATGTGTGGTTTGTGGAAAAAACGCATGCAATGACTCTAATGGATCCATAAGTGGTTTGTGGAAAAGAACACACATGCAATGACCGCTGGTTGATCCATATGTGGTTTTTGGAAAGAACACACATGCAATGACACTGGTTGATCCATGTGTGGTTGGTGAAAAGAACACACATGCAATGACAATGGTGGATCCATGTGTGGTTTGTGAAAAGAACACACATGCAATGACTCTAGTATTGGTTTTAGTATAAGAACACACATGCAATGAATCTAGTGGGTTCACATGTGGTTTATGAAAAGAACACACATGCAATGACCATTGGTTGATCCATATGTGGTTTGTGGAAAGAACACACATGCAGTGAACACTGGTGGATCCATATGTTGTTTGTGAAAAGAACACACAAGCAATGACTCTAGTGCTGATTTTAGTATAAGAACACACATGCAATGACTCTAGTGGCTCCACATGTAGTTTGTGAAAAGAACACACATGCAATGCCACTGGTTGATCCATAAGTGGTTTTAGTATAAGAACACACATGCAATGACTCTAGTGGGTCCACATGTAGTTTGTGCAAAGAACACACATGCAATGCCACTGGTTGATCCATAAGTGGTTTGTGGAAAGAACACACATGTAGTGACTCTAGTGCTGGTTTTAGTATAAGAACACACATGCAATGACCAACTTGTTGATCCATGCATGGTTTGTGGAAAGAACACACATGCAATGACACTGGTTGATCCATGTTTGGATTGTGGAAAGAACACACATGCAATGACTCTAGTGTTTGATTTATGTGTGGTTTCTAGAAATAACACACATGCAATGACTCTAGTGGTTGATCCATGTGTGGTTTGTGGAAATAACACACATGCAATGACTCTAATGGATCCATAAGTGGTTTGTGGAAAAGAACACACATGCAATGACCACTGGTTGATCCATACGTGGTTTGTGGAAAGAACACACATGCAATGACATTGGTTGATCCATGTGTGGTTTGTGAAAAGAACACACATGCAATGCCACTGGTTGATCCATGTGTTGTTTGTGGATAGAACACACATGCAATGACTCTAGTGCTAGTTTTAGGATAAGAACACACATACAATGACTCTAGTGGGTCCACATGTAGTTTGTGAAAAGAACACACATGCAATGACCACTGGTTGATCCATAAGTTGTTTGTGGAAAAGAACAAACATGCAATGAGTCTAGTGGATCCATGTGTGGTTTGTGGAAAAGAACACACATGCAATGATTCTAGTGCTGGTTTTAGTATAAGAACACACATACAATGACTCTAGTGGGTCCGCATATGGTTTGTGAAAAGAACACACATGCAATGACCATTGGTTGATCTATATGTGGTTTTTGGAAAAGAACACACATGAAATGAACACTAGTGGATCCATGTGTGGTTTGTGGAAAGAACACACATGCAATGACTCTAGTGCTGGTTTTAGTATAAGAACACACAAGCAATGACTCTAGTGGGTCCATATGTGATTTGTGGAAAGAACACACATGCAATGACACTGGTTGATCCATGTGTGGTTTGTGGAAAGAACACACATGCAATGACTCTAGTGGTTGATCCATGTGTGGTTTGTGGAAATAACACACATGCAATGAATCTAATGGATCCATAAGTGACTTGTGGAAAAGAACACACGTGTAATGACCACTGGTTGATCCATATGTGGTTTTTGGAAAAGAACACACATGGAATGTACACTGGTGGATCCATAAGTGGTTTGTGGAAAGAACACGCATGCAATGACACTGGTTGATCCATATGTGGTTTGTGGAAAGAACACACGTGCAATGACTCTAGTGCTAGTTTTAGTATAAGAACACACATACAATGACTCTAGTGGGTCCACATGTAGTTTGTGAAAAGAACACACATGCAATGACCATTGGTTGATCCATAAGTTTTTTTGTGGAAAAGAACACACATGCAATCAACACTGGTGGATTCATGTGTGGTTTGTGGAAAAGAACACACATGTAGTGACTCTAGTGATGGTTTTAGTATAAGAACACACATGCAATGACCACTTGTTGATCCATGTGTGGTTTGTGAAAAGAACACACATGCAATGACACTGGTTGATCCATGTGTGGTTTGTGGAAAGAACACACATGAAATTACTCTAGTGGTTGATCCATGTGTGGTTTGTGGAAATAACACACATGCAATGACTCTTGTGGTTGATCCATGTGTGGTTTGTGGAAAAAACGCATGCAATGACTCTAATGGATCCATAAGTGGTTTGTGGAAAAGAACACACATGCAATGACCGCTGGTTGATCCATATGTGGTTTTTGGAAAGAACACACATGCAATGACACTGGTTGATCCATGTGTGGTTGGTGAAAAGAACACACATGCAATGACAATGGTGGATCCATGTGTGGTTTGTGAAAAGAACACACATGCAATGACTCTAGTATTGGTTTTAGTATAAGAACACACATGCAATGAATCTAGTGGGTTCACATGTGGTTTATGAAAAGAACACACATGCAATGACCATTGGTTGATCCATATGTGGTTTGTGGAAAGAACACACATGCAGTGAACACTGGTGGATCCATATGTTGTTTGTGAAAAGAACACACAAGCAATGACTCTAGTGCTGATTTTAGTATAAGAACACACATGCAATGACTCTAGTGGCTCCACATGTAGTTTGTGAAAAGAACACACATGCAATGCCACTGGTTGATCCATAAGTGGTTTTAGTATAAGAACACACATGCAATGACTCTAGTGGGTCCACATGTAGTTTGTGCAAAGAACACACATGCAATGCCACTGGTTGATCCATAAGTGGTTTGTGGAAAGAACACACATGTAGTGACTCTAGTGCTGGTTTTAGTATAAGAACACACATGCAATGACCAACTTGTTGATCCATGCATGGTTTGTGGAAAGAACACACATGCAATGACACTGGTTGATCCATGTTTGGATTGTGGAAAGAACACACATGCAATGACTCTAGTGTTTGATTTATGTGTGGTTTCTAGAAATAACACACATGCAATGACTCTAGTGGTTGATCCATGTGTGGTTTGTGGAAATAACACACATGCAATGACTCTAATGGATCCATAAGTGGTTTGTGGAAAAGAACACACATGCAATGACCACTGGTTGATCCATACGTGGTTTGTGGAAACAACACACATGCAATGACACTGGTTGCTCCATGTGTGGTTTGTGAAAAGAACACACATGCAATGACTCTAGTGCTGGTTTTAGTACAAGAACACACATGCAATGACTCTAGTGGGTCCACATGTAGTTTGTGAAAAGAACACACATGCAATGCCACTGGTTGATCCATAAGTGGTTTGTGGAAAGAACACACATGCAATGACTCTAGTGGTTGATCCATGTGTGGTTTGTGGAAATAACACAGATGCAATGACTCTAGTGGTTGATCCATGTGTGGTTTGTGGAAATAACACACATGCAATGACTCTAATGGATCCATAAGTGGTTTGTGGAAAAGAACACACATTCAATGACCACTGGTTGATCCATATGTGGTTTGTGGAAAGAACACACATGCAATGACACTGGTTGATCCGTGTGTGGTTTGTGAAAATAACACACATGCAATGCCACTGGTTGATCTATGTGTGGTTTGTGGATAGAACACACATACAATGACTCTAGTGCTAGTTTTAGTATAAGAATACACATACAATGACTCTAGTGGGTCCACATGTAGTTTGTAAAAAGAACACACATGCAATGACTCTAGTGTTGGTTTTAGTATTAGAACACACATGCAATGACTCTAGTGGGTTCACATGTGGTTTGTGAAAAGAACACACATGCAATGACCACTAGTTGATCCATATGTGGTTTGTGGGAAGAACACACATGCAATGACACTGCTTGATCCATGTGTGGTTTGTGGAAAAGAACACACATGGAATGACCACTGGTTGATCCATGTGTGGTTTGTGGAAAGAACACACATGCAATGACCACTGGTTGATCCATATGTGTTTGTGGAAAAGAACACACATGCAATGACCACTGGTTGATCCATATGTGGATTTGGAAAGAACACACATGCAATGACCACTGGTGTGTCCATAAGTGGTTTGTGGAAAGAACACACATGCAATGACTCTAGTGCTAGTTTTAATATTTGAACACACATGCAATGACTCTAATGGATCAATATGTGGTTTGTGAAAAGAACACACATGCAATTACCACTGGTTGATCCATATGTGGTTTGTTGAAAGAACACACATGCAATGACAGTGGTGGATCCATGTGTGGTTTGTGAAAAGAACACACATGCAATGACTCTAGTGTTGGTTTTATTATAAGAACACACATGCAATGACTCTAGTGGGTTCACATGTGGTTTGTGAAAAGAACACACATGCAATGACCACTGGTTGATCCATATGTTTGTGGAAAGAACACACATGCCATGACACTACTTGATCCATGTGTGGTTTGTGGAAAAGAACACACATGCAATGACCACTGGTTGATCCATGTGTGGTTTGTGGAAAGAACACACATGCAATGACCACTGGTTGATCCATATGTGGTTTGTGGAAAAGAACACACATGCAATGACTACTGGTTTATCCATATGTTGTTTGTGGAAAGAACACACATGCAATGACCACTTGTTGATCCATGTGTGGTTTGTGAAAACAATAGATATGCAATGCCACCGGTTGATCAATAAGTGGTTTGTGGAAAAGAACACGCATGCAATGACCATTGGTTGATCCATAAGTGGTTTGTGGAAAGAACACACATGCAATGAACACTGGTGGATCCATAAGTGGTTTGTGGAAAGAACACGCATGCAATGGCTCTAGTGCTGGTTTTAGTATAAGAACACACAAGCAATGACTCTAGTGGGTCCATATGTGATTTGTGGAAATAACACACATGCAATGACACTGGTTGATCCATGTGTGGTTTGTGGAAAGAACACACATGCAATGACTCTAGTGGTTGATCCATCTGTGGTTTGTGAAAATAACACACATGCAATGACTCTAGTGGTTGATCCATGTGTGGTTTGTGGAAATAACACACATGCAATGACTCTAATGGATCCATAAGTGGTTTGTGGAAAAGAACACACATGCAATGACCACTGGTTGATCCATATGTGGTTTGTTGAAAGAACACACATGCAATGACACTGGTTGATCCATGTGTGGTTTGTGAAAAGAACACACATGCAATGCCACTGGTTGATCCATGTGTGGTTTGTGGATAGAACACACATGCAATGAATCTAGTGCTAGTTTTAGTATAAGAACACACATATAATGACTCTAGTGGGTCCACATGTAGTTTGTGAAAAGAACACACATGCAATGACCAATGGTTGATCCATAAGTTGTTTGTGGAAAAGAACACACATGCAATGAGTCTAGTGGATCCATGTGTGGTTTGTGGAAAAGAACACACATGCAATGAGTCTTGTGCTACTTTTAGTATAAGAACACACATGCAATTAATCTAGTGGGTCCACATGTGGTTTCTGAAAAGAACATACATGCAATGACCACTGGTTGATCCATATGTGATTTTTGGAAAAGAACACACATGCAATGAACATTGGTGGATCCATGTGTGGTTTGTGGAAAGAACACACATGCAATGACTCTAGTGCTGGTTTTAGTATAAGAACACACAAGCAACGACTCTAGTGGGTCCATATGTGATTTGTGGAAAGAACACACATGCAATGACACTGGTTGATCCATGTGTGGTTTGTGGAAAGAACACACATGCAATGACTCTAGTGGTTGATCCATGTGTGGTTTGTGGAAATAACACACATGCAATGACTCTAATGGATCCATAAGTGGTTTATGGAAAATAACACATGTGCAATGACCACTGGTTGATCCATATGTGGTTTTTCGAAAAGAACACACATGCAATGAACACTGGTGGATCCATAAGTGGTTTGGAAAGAACACACATGTAATGACACTGGTTGATCCATATGTGGTTTGTGGAAAGAACACACATGCAATGACTCTAGTGCTAGTTTTAGTATAAGAACACACATACAATGACTCTAGTGGGTCCACATGTAGTTTGTGAAAAGAACACACATGCAATGACCACTGGTTCATCCAAAAGTTGTTTGTGGAAAAGAACACACATGCAATGAACACTGGTGGATCCATGTGTGGTTTGTGGAAAAGAACACACATGCAATGAGTCTAGTGCTGGTTTTAGTATAAGAACACACATGCAATGACTCTAGTGGGTCCACATGTGGTTTGTGAAAAGAACACACATGCAATGACCACTGGTTGATCCATATGTGGTTTGTGGAAAAGAACACACATGCAATGAACACTGGTGGATCCATAAGTGGTTTGTGGAAAGAACACACATGCAGTGACTCTAATGCTGGTTTTAGTTTAAGAACACATATGGATCCATATGTGGTTTGTGGAAAATAACACATATGCAATGACCACTGATTGATCCATAAGTGGTTTTTGGAAATAACACACATGTAGTGAACACTGGTTGATCCATGTGTGGTTTGTGAAAAGAACACACATGTAATGCCATTGGTTGATCCATATGTGGTTTGTGGAAAGAACACACATGCAATGACACTGGTTGATCCAAATGTGGTTCATGACAGGAACACACATGCAATAACTCTTGTGGATACATATGTGGTTTGTGGAAAGAACACACATGCAATGAACTCTAGTGGATCTATCTTGGCATAATTTGATGTATGCCATGATGCATTTCGTTGTAAAAGACACCCACTTTCCATTTTTATACTACTTAGCTTTGCCCTTGGTTTTTTGATACTACCCAGTTTTGCCCCCCCTCTCTCTCTCTTTCATAGAAGCCCAAACTTGTGCCCGCTCTGTCTGCTATGCCCTGATTGGTTGTCATAGGTGTCACACAGATCGTGCGCACCAACCGTTGATCCTGTGTGATCCAACGAGGCTCGTTGCACACATTGTACCCTTCACAGGACAGCGCGAGACAGCACGGACGTCTCCCTCAACGAGACTTCTACAAGAAGGAACACGATGCCGTCCATGGAGAAAGTAGTCGAGTGGTCATGTCATGTTTAATCTAGTCTACAAAGGCTAAAAGTCTACTGCACTGCAACTGGTCATCCACGGACCACCGGCTATACCATTTTTACTACGCAACGCGCCTGCACTCTCACTTCCATCAGGCCCCCATCACACGAACCTTCCACGTGGCAGCCGCAGCCGGAAGAGCTACCAACCGGGGCCCTCGAGGAGGCCTAAACGTCTCGGCATTAAAAACCCAGCCTATCGGGTCCTCCATTCACACTCATCCACTACTCTCTATTCCCTATCCAGCAAAACCCCACAATCTTGAACATACTTGCACGAACCTTCTCCATGAAACCAGTGCGTGGGGGTGAGTGTCCGGGCATCGCCGCCGGGGTGGTGCTTCACGCGGCAGATCTGGAGGAGCATCACACAGCACTGGCCGAGGAGGACGTGCAGTTCAACCCCTTGGGGGACCATGTGCACGCCGGTGCTGATGATTTCGGAGGCGCCGATGAGGGCGTGGAGTTCGACGAACACGCTCTGCTCGTGTACCCGGAGGTACATCTATTTCTACATGTTTCATATCTTCTGCTCGAGCTTAATCTATCCTGGCGTTATAAAAAAATCTAGTCCTAATGATTAGATGCAACGTACGAACCAGTACATGGAGAGATCTAGTCTGTTCTGAATGAATCCACATTATTTATTTATTAATAAGTTACCACGAACACAAACCACATTAATTTAGGAGCGAGCTGGGGAGACGGCCGTAATGAACTGCTGAACCTGTATAAACATGTTATTGCATCGAAAGTAACTTAGAATGGTGGAAGGAATATATATTTATTATTTTTCTCATTTCGGTTTGTATTCCATACATTACAGGTGTATTCAAGTGAGATGGACTCTGACAAGGAGACCAGGGACAACAAGAGCCGCCATGTCATGAAGAAGCTGAAGAGTGGGATAATCCCTTTCCGCACTCGACTTGGGGAGCTCAGGTGCCCTTTCCGTAAGAAAGGAGTCAACCTGAGGATTTTCAGCTTGATTCCGCATGCGGTTGGTATCGGTAAAAGCCCGGCTAGTAAACACAAGTCGGCAACTAAGGCTAAGCACGCTGCTTATGGCAAGTTCCTGAGAGAGAGTATGTCAAGACCGGCCTAGTGTCCCCTTACTTAGGAATCAGCAACTTCTAGCCGACCAACCCCGTCACTGTGCTGGCCCGGCCACTAATAATATTTAGTTCTCTTACCGTATCTAGACCCTTAAACTATGGGGATTTATATTTTCGTACCCTTAAAAATATATTCAAGTTTGTCTGTTTATGGAGTTAAAGTTCCGGTGGCATACTCGTTATTTTGCATGGATAGAGGGGTGCCCCCGATAGATATAAGGGTTATCCTGTCCGCTAGATCACAGAGGATCAACGGTTGGTGGGCAAAACTGAGTACAACTGAATCGCCATGGTTAGACATGAGGGAAAAAAAACGTGACTCACGGTACGCATGTGTGATGCACGGGGCGGTAGCGGACACGTGTGGCCGTGCACGGTGCCTTAGTGTACGCGATACACGGTAGTGCAACGAAACGTCGCTTCCCTTCTCCTTTAATAGAGGCCTCCCCACTCCCACTCATCATGCACTCACTCACTCAACTGTCTCCACTGTCCCATCACCTTCTGCAAATGCCCAACAAAACCCCAACCACGCCGGCGATGGAGAAGATCGACACGGTGGTCATCGGCGCCTCCAAGGAGGAGATTGTTCATTGGAAAATAACATTATACTAAGTGAGACATATAAGGAAGAATAGAAGTGAGAGAATCTACTAGGGAGGTAGACGAAAGAGGTAGAGGAGGGAAAGAGAAAAGAAAACAGAAAAAGAGAGGAGGGAGCCCGGGAAGCACTAACTCTTCCTAGCAAGAGAGTTTATCACATGCATAAACAATATAGATCTCTATATAGTACAGAAGGAGGCAGAACGTAGGATTGTTAGTAGAAGGGTGGCCCAAAATTGTTTAGAAAATCTCTTTGTTTATCGTGTTTCATCATCGTCGAGCTCGGAGCACCTGTCGCCCTTAATGAACAAATAGGAGGTGTCACACATCCTCGATGTATGTGTTCCAACACACGACATCTGGCGCACCGGGTAGGGGGCGCGCGTGTTGATTGCGGTCAATCCGCGCGCTTGGCTTCTCACCGAAAGAAGTGAGCATGGTGCAACAGAGGCTAGATAACACTATGGCTAGGTATATTTACCGTTGAGGGCTTTCTCGCCCTTAGCAAACGGTCCTTAAACCCAAGCAACATAGGTTGTTTCGTGCGCGAGCTGCTTGAGAAGCTGAGCAGAGCTCCGGAGGACCGCAACTCTTGCTCTTGGTGGAACGTGGCCTTGCCTCCACGAATGTAGATGCGGCTTGTCACCATGGAGGACGGGCAAACCGAAGGACGAGAAGAAGAGCATCAGGGCATGCATTAGTTCATTGATTAATCGATGATCAAGGTTTCCTGATCATGAATATTGGATGTTGTTAATAATGAGGTCATATCATTAGAAGAATGATATGATGAACATACACCCAATATATAGCAATACGATCAAGTAATTGTATTTACATTGCTATAACATATCATATGAAGTAACCCTAATCCTTAAACCATGAGATCATGTCAATCACTAACACCGGAAGAGTACTTTGATAACATCAAACGTCACACTATAACATGGTGACTATCAAGGAGGGTTTGGGTACTCCAAAAGTATTATGTAGAGGCTCATGGATCAAGAGTGGTATTTACCCATCCAGATGATGGAGAGATATACTCTGGGCCCTCTTGGTGATATCACATCGACACAACTTGCAAGAATGTGACTAGGTCATAATGGATGTCAATAAGAGAAGAGTAACTGTCGGTAACGAGATCAAACTAGGTATGGTTGATACCAATGATCAGATTTTGGACAAGTAATATATCACGAGACAAAGTGATTTAGTTACGATGTTTATCATTATCACGACCACAAGAGTCATTGTTGAATGTGTGAGAGTCAGTACAGATCTCCAGGTCCCGCTGCTGACTATTGATCGGAGAGGTGTCTCGGTCATGTCTGCATTATTCGCGAACCATATGGTGACACACTTAAGATACGCTGACAATAATAGTAAGATATATTATATCCGAGAAAGGTTTGCAAAGTGCTGAAATTATTTCGAGGAGTACCAGAATTGTTTTGGGGCAAATCGCTAAAATTTGTTTCAGATGTAATATAGGAATAATGCAAGGGGATTTATGTAAATGTTTGTTAATTAAAGTAATTGACAAATATTAATATAAAGAATAATATTGTTTTTATTTAATTAGAGTTTCCATTTTTAGTGGAAAATAATGGCAAAGTGAGTGGACTTAAAATTAATGTGAGTGGGATGAGTAGAGCCTCCACTCACATGAATGAAGGGAGAGGTGGGGCACCACCATGGCCGCATGCCACCACTTTGGGGGTGGCCCCCTCTCCCCTATATAAGGAGGGGTGATGCTCCTATCCTCTCACACCAATCCTTGTGAAGTATCCCTCCTCCCTCCCTCTAGTGGTTCCCATGATCTTTGTATTAGCAAAGATCATGTTCTAGTAGGTTCTCTGGTGGGTCTACTGCTCTGTTGAATCGAGTGAACGGAGGTTGTTGCAAGCCTGACATGTGCCCGAGCATGGATGTGCCGATAGTTTGCGGTGCTCTACAACTCGATTTTCAGATCAGCAAGTGATCATCTACATCATCCACGAGATCAGATATCGTAAAAATTTCGGTCTTCGAGGGTAAGTTTTTCTGGATATATATCCACCCGTTGCTTTCATATCCTAGATAGATCTTTATACTTAGTTATTCATATTGTAGGAATTTATTTGTTTTCTATGCTGTGAACCTTTCATGTACATTGATCTGAGCCCAAAAATTTAGGGGAAAACCTTAGGGTTCTTCCTATACGGTCCCATCCTAAACAGAGAGATAATCAAAGGGGATGGGGCAGATGATGGGGGAGGAGAACGTATAGAGCGAATCGAGATATGGGGTCGCCAGAATCCATCAGAATCGTCGCTGGCGCACCTCCGCCCTATCCCCAGGCAGCATCGTCCGCCCCATCTCCGTAAGAAAGCAGGAGGAAGACGTAGCCATGGAATAGAGAGAGAGGGTCATTGGATTCTATCGTCCTAGTCGCTAGCATGGTGCCTCTGCCCCCACCTCCTCCCTGTTGCCGGGTCGCATCGCCACCTCGCTTGGTTCGCTCCGCTTCTTTTCTCTTTTTTTGGTTCGTTCAGTTTCGAAACGAGGCGAGCGCTCTATGGGCTAATGGAAGCCACGGGAGCAATTGAGTGGGCCCGACTGTGTGAGACACGTACCAAGAAGCCACATGAGCAACCTGTTAGTTAAATCAAATCATTTGGACTAGATGAAAAAGATTAAGAAATAAACGTGCTAGCTAAAAAATACTCTGTTTCTATGTTTGGTGCAACAAAAACCACAAAGCATGGTGTGAGATCTTCCAAGAACTCTAAGCTCCCTAGATTTAGAGAGCTGAGGTTGCACCATTGTGAGTCACTATTTTTTTGACGTAGGTAAGTCGGTTTGTGTCGACTGTTCCATGGCAACATAGATTGGCTTGGTTGCCTCAATGCACAGCTTCCTGTGTAAAACAGTCAACCCCTCTTCTGTTCAACCCCACGGAATGCCACGGTTGCAACAATCCCCTCCCACAGTCACTTCCACCGCCGTCTCTCGCCCACCGCAAATCCTTGTCGGGACCATGCTAGAGGAGGATGGGGCAGCATAGGAGGTGAGGGCAGACAGAGCCCCGCTGCATTTGGCCCGAGAAGTAGGTGAGGCCGTGCCAGTGTCAGAGCCCCTGATAAACATGGAGGCATGGTCATGCGACATCTCGTCGGCGATTTCCATCGGCATTGATTTGGCCGTCATTGGAGACACGGTCAAGCCAAGGAAGCGAAGTCACATCTCGTTTGCCTGCGTTGGCGATGACGAGCGGCGAATAGACGACATTTTCCACTATTTGGATGGTGAAACTTATGGTTTCTGGCCTATTCAATTTTACTAATATTGGAGGATATTCCTTTTTCTTTTCTGTCGCCATGGAATGATTTGTGGAATGAGATGAGGCAGGTCACCTGGATTCTATCCGAGAAATATTAGAGTTCCAATGTGCGTTTTTAAATTACTCTGCACCTCTATTCCCTTTTCAGGAATACTATGGTGAACTCATAGTTTAAGAAACATGACGTATACGAGTGAACTACAACGCCGAGCATGGGAAAGATACTGCCACTGAATAAATACTTACCATATGCCGCTGAACTCATACATGCGTTCTTGCATACAATTTGGTGCGAGTTAAAAACAGGGCCATTTGAAGAACCGGATTCTTGCAGATGCTTTTGCAAACAAGGATTTTGATGAAGATGACCTTATTCCGAAGGATCGGATATTGGTTAGCGCACTGATGTTATTAAATTGACCCCCTGTATACTGATGTTTTCATTTTTTTATGGGAACTGATACTCATTGAAGTATTTTATCTATTTAATGTGTTTTGTTTTGCAGATTGACTGTGCCGTGTGTAGTTACTGCTTCCGCTTCAATTGTTCTATAGAGTTCCAGATTGGACAAAGACTGTACTTGCAAAGCATTGGTTCAAGCATTGGCTGCCATAGTGAGAGACATTGTCATGGAAGTGACTCGGGATTGAGCACTAGCTCCCCTGGTGCAACAAATGGAAATAGTAACACTTTGCCACAAGAGGTCATGGAATCACTTATAACTGGTGAAACGTCACTGCCTTTCTCAGATCATTTTTCTTTACCAGAATTTGTTTCTGTCGTGGAAATGACCACGGCAGTCGCTATCAGGGGTAGCGATTAGAAGATTTTAGGGCAAGAGCGGGCAGCCATATGCGGAGCGAGATGAGGACAAAGACACAGGGATTTACCCAGGTTTGCCCCCCCTTCCACCCGTAAGACCTACTCCTACTAGATTGTATTATCGAGTGAGTACAATGGTGACGAGCTCGACGGCTAGGCAGCGAGTCGATGGGGTGTATGATGGAACATGAGTATAGAGAGTACCCTAGGGAGGCTTGTATATGGGGTGTCTCGCTAGGGTTTGCAGATATACAATCGAATCAGTTAAGGAATCGGAGGATTTGACCTAATCCAACTGGGCCTAGCTACGCTTTTAGGCCTCCAGCTTCCAATTGCCAGGCTTCCTTTCCAATCGCATTCCAGTCGTCGTCCAGCAGGCTCACTCGCAAAGGCCCTGGTCTAGTCGAAACGTCTTACTATGCATACCCCCTTCGGCATATCCCCATCAGTAGTCCCCGAGGCCAGTGTTGGTTTGGCGCAGGTGTTCATTTGTCAGTCGGAGTAGGCGAGTCCAATTTGGACGCCTAGTCGAATCGACGATGGACTCCCTCAATGAAGGAAGGAGTCTCTCCAGCGCGTCTTCAGTCGCAGCATCGGCGAATGGAATTATGCTCGAGTCGATGCGCCTAGTCAAATGGACGAGGCGCACAAGTAGGCGAGTCGAGTGAATGAAGTTGGATCGTCAGTTCGGTCAAACTAGCCGTTGGATAATCCAACGGCAACTTTGCCGAAATTACCGTGAGGTAACGGCTACCCCGGGATTGGCAGGTAGCGCGCCTTTATAAGGAGAATGGCGGGGGGAGTTGCGAACCTTCTCCGCATTTCTCCGCCCCCGCACACCTTCAGTCTCCCCATCATCTCCCGATCTCGAATCTTCGGACCGAGCGGCTTTGTTCTTCTCTGATGGCGCCTCGGAAGGATCTGTGGGGCAAATCAAAGTGCACCACCGCCTCCCTGAAGTCTTTCCAGGACGCGGGCATCCTTTGCAAAGGGCATTGGCGAATCCCTGCATCGAGCAAGACGGAACCCAAGCCTCGCCCCAGGGAGTTCATCTGTTTCCAGAGCCATCTGGAGAGGGGCTGGGGTTTCCCTCCTCAATTTTCTTTCGGCGTTTTTGCGCGTATTACACGATCAAGCCGTCAGATCTGGGGCCGCATAGCATGGAGCAGCTCGCGATCTTCGTTGCCTTCTGCGAATGTTATCTTGGGTGCCGCCCCTACTTCCCCTTATGGCTGGACCTTTTCCACGGTTGCCTCAACCGTGAGGGGGTGGGCGGCCCGGTCTTGGCGGCAGGCGGTGTCACCTTCCAGCTAAAGCCCAAGGACAAGTTCCTGAAGCTACTTCTACCGAAGAAGGCCGCAAGCGAGTGGAAGAAGTTTTAGTTCTATGTGACTGAATCCACCCGTGACGGCGAAGTGGCGCTCCCGATGTATACCGCCGAGAGGAGCGAGCCATGCCGGCTGTCCGCGGCCAACCTCCTTGATGACCAGAGGAAGGCCGTAGATGAGATGTTGACCTGGATCCAGGAGCTGAAGGAGGAGGGCTTGGAGACCATCAATTTGTACAACTGTTAGCTCGGGCGGCGACTGGTTCCATTAGCCACCCGAGCCCACTAGATGTACCAGTACACTGGTAAGGACGGCATCACAAAGGCGAGCAAGGCAGAGTGGGACACCAAGGACTACATCGCCACGCTGAAGAAGCTCACAGACACAGAGTACTCCGACCCGAAGTCCGGGTTCGCTCCGTATACCGCCGGGAAGCGTCAGGCCCCTATGGTGAATTTCTTTGTCTTGTAATTTCATTTATGTACTCGCAGCCTTGTAGTTGCAGTCCTTTGGTCGCATTTGTTGATTGACCATTATTCCTTCTGTATTTGCTAGGTGTTCCAAGTCCTTGAGAATTGGCTCCCTCCGCTCGACGAAGAGGTTCCCAAGGAACTTGAGGAGGAGGAAGAAGGGTCCTCCGACAGCAAGGACAAGATAATGGAAGTCGCCGCGCTCGTGCCTGCAGCTCGGAAGACCCGTGGGAAAAAGCAGTGCCAAATCAAGGCGAGTCACAACCTCAAGGAGCACGACTGTGATGATGACCCCGTGCAAGAGCACAGCTCTCGTCGCGTGGCTACGCCAGCGAAGCCTGCACCAAAGCTAAAGTTGCACGTGAAGAAGCCAGCGGTGAAGCAATTGTCGCCACCCAGGTCGGTGGCAGCGTTCGAGTCGGACGATGAGACCGATGAGGAGGAGGCCGAGGTTACGACCAAGATTTCGGAGGATCCAAATCCAATGATGGAAACGATGGCCATGGACGCAGTCGTGGAATCGGTGGTCCCACTCGCCATGATCGCGCCGACAGTCTTGGTGACCTCGGGGCCAGGCACTGCCACATCTACGTGGTCGGGAACCCTGCCGCCGAAGGGGGCGCCTGTATCTTCCGGGATGGAGATTCCCGGAGCCACAACCTCGACGTCGAAGAAGCCCGCGGTGTCGTGGGTCGCGAGTGTGTTCGAGAAAGGGCTCACGCGTCGCTTGGGCCCGGAGCTGGAGAAGCCTGCCCACATCAGCATCGGCTTGCGCATTCTCCCTATTGCCAAGTAAGTTTGTAATGTTTTATTTCTCATGTCTTGGCACGTTCTTGTATTGTCAGGTCACTGATCGTGTTTGACCTCATAGGACTGGTTCCAAGAAGATCGGCCGCCCTTCGGTGGCCAAGGTTCCGCCACTCGACACCGAGGGGGAGGTCGACCCTTCCAAGAAGAGGAAGGTCGCCGAAGTCGAGGCGCCGGGTGAAGGCGCAAAAAGTAGAAAGGAGGGTGACTCCACTACCATGGTGGAAGAATGCATGGGGAAGGGAGGTTCCACCATTCCTGCTGAAGGTGAAGTCGTCGCCAGCTCGGAGCCGAGCAAACCGACCATGCCAACAGAGGCGCCGGTGCCTGCAGCCAGCGCTCCAGCAATGATGGCCGTGATGTTCCCTCGCTTTGTGGCGAGGGCCTTTGTCGCGGCTACTAGAATGCAGTTGCCACAGGTTCCTGAGGTCGTTGATGGCGACGACGGGCAACATCGCGGGCGTACATCGTTCGTGATTGCTTCAGCGGATGCGAACGTGCTTCACAGCATGTTAGGTGCTGCTATACAGGTATGTCCAGTCCCCTAGGATCTAGTCGCTGAATTTCAGCGACTAGACACTTAGAACTTTAGTCGTCCTGTCCCGGTAAAACCACTACTAGAAAATCACTTGTGGGTTACTACTTTGTGCATTGCATCATCATGACAACATGCTTATGTCATCATGCCACATTGCATTTGAGCATCCTCATCTAAAATTATTTTTCTAAAAGCCTAGTTTATTTTCTAATTATTTTTCCCCTACTCTAATTCAAATTAAAATCCAGGCCTCTTCCGGATATTTTGTTTTGTCTAAAAACAATTTGCGAAAGGTTTTATAAAAATAAAAATAAAATAAAAAAATTTATTAGGGGGAGTCAGCCGGCTAGGCCAAAGGCCCAGCCAGCCAGACTACTACCCCAGCGGTCATCCAAACCTAGACTAAACCGACCCAACCCAACCTCTGCACCGAACCACCCCGCACCTAACCTACCACGCTGCGGCGCGCAGCTGCGGCACATGCCAACCGCCCCTACGCCGCACGCTAGAGACGCGGCCACCTCAACCCGCCACCCATAGCAGCCCCACCCGCAAGCGCGCGATCACCATCCCGCATCGCCCGGTCCCGCAACCCTTCTCTCTCACACTCCACACATGCATGGACTTGGTCCAATCCTACACGCCACACGCGAGCCCCACCCTGCTGCCAACAACCGCCCACCTCGGGATCTCCGCCCGTGACCGGCCCAACCTAATCTCTCCCTGGGCCTCCGTGCGCTCTCCCCCGCTCGTCTCTCTCCATGCATCAAACGTCGAGCCTGCCCATCTCTCTCCCCGACGGGATCCCCATCCCTGCTCGTCTATTCCACCCGCAAGGGTGCCGTCGGCTCTCTCCTCTTCCGCCAGCAGCCGCATCGCCGCCTCGTTCAGCCCCTCGAGCCACCTCTAGGGCTTCCCTCCACCTCACCTGCGTCGACCTCGAGCCCGCTCGCGCCTTTCCTCGACCTCGCTGCCAGGAGCCGCCTTGCGCGTGTCGCCTGCCGTCGGACGTCGCTCGCCTTCGCGCCCTCTCCTCCTCAGCCCTGCCTCACCATCCCATGTCCGGCCACCGCCTTCCTCCCCTCAGGCGCCCGACCTCCTCCTGCTGTGGCTTCCTCTGCCTTGGGCACCTCCGGCCGCCTTTGTCCTCCACAGCCAAGGGCACTGCCAGCGCGTCGTCATCCGCCGCCACATTCTCCTATGGCCACCGCCTCCCTGTTCCCCTGTAGCGAAGCCAAGGCCGCCCTCCTCCGCGTCGGTGCCTTCTCCTCATCACTCGAGCCCAGCCGCCGCCGCTAGGTTCCCCTCGTCCCGCCGCCTGCGAGCCGCCACCCCCGTTCGCGGCCGTGGTCCTGCCTCCTCTTCTGCGTGTCCTATCGGCTGCCTCCACATTGGCGCCCCGCCGTTTGCCCCAGCTCCACCGCGGGCGTCCTTCTCCTGGCCAGAAGCTGCTCTACAGTAGCACGCTCGCTGAGCTCGCGCAGCCGCCTTCCATTGTTCCCCGGCCGCATGCTCTCCTCCCGATGGTACCATTGGTCTCGACCCCAGCAGTGCGCCGCCTCATCACCACCAATCTCCCGCGGACCTCACCGCTTTCTCTGTTCAAGCGCGAGTGCGCGGTGGTTGCTTGTCCATGTCTCTATACATTTGTTGCCTCAGGGTACTGTTATGCTTGTAGATGGTCACAATCTCCCTTTCATCTTTGCTCCAGTTTGCTGCTTGTGAACTATGTCGTTTACCCCTATGGTTATGACCTCTAGTGGCATGTTGAGGTTTCAAACAACGACAAGTTGTAGACCGACTACATCAGTTACTACTACTCCGAGGCCATAGGAAGCCGGAACTGCAAGATCTTCGAGGGGATACCCTGACCTATCCAAGATCGTCACCAACAGCCGGAAGTACAAGTTATCCATCACGGATTGGAACCCGAATTCCTCGGAATGACAAGATCGCCTCCCCGGATCTGAACACCGACACCCTGATCCGAAGACCTATCCCGAACCCCTCCGAACCCAAGATCGTTGACCCTAAATGTGCGACCCTAAGCCCCTATTTTTGTAAGATGATATTTAATTTGCATCCTAAATTGTTCATGATTGCACCCATACTTTGTCATTTGGGGGCATTATGTCGATTCACTCATATTTAAATATGGAGACCATATGCGGGCAAATCTAGCTTATATTGCCTCCATTTAAATTTGGGTAGCGAACCGGTGCCATGTTTTGCCTTGTTAATACAACTTTTAAATTGTGGGGTAAATAAACAACATGAATCTTCTAATTAATTGTCGGACCCCGGTTCTGCTTAACATTGCCTAATTGCATCACATCTTTGCCATGTCATGCATCATACATGCATCACGTCTGATTTTCTGCCGTAGTATTAAATAGTGTATCTGGTGTTTCTTTTAGTGCTTTGCTTCTTCACGGATTAGGCCATTGAGTCGATGCGAGTATCGGCAAGTTCTTCGGATAATGTATCTTCGATGGTGTTTCCCAGGCGAGCACTCCCCCCCTTTCTACCTATTTTGCGTTTATAGTCTTTACTTCCTCCTATTGATCTATTGCTATTCGTGTTGTGATGCTTGCATTTCCGTGTACCATTTATATCTCCTGCAGCCTATATTGCCTTGGACACATCCTATTGCATATTGTTTGATAGACAGTCAGCCTTGCAAGTCGTAGTTGCTTCCTCAGGTGCTGCTTCGCATCGTTGTCATTTCACCATTGTTGGAAGGTTGGCACATGTTTACTGGTAGAGATGATCATGGCTTTCAATATAATTTGTCAATTAAAATGCTGGGAATATATATAACTAATGCAGAGGCACCAGTGGGCAATAGCTAATATTTGGTTTTTAACTGCTCACTTATGTCCCGTAGGCCCTGAGTACTTGATACTTGTTCCTTGACTATCGCACTATCCGCATGTGGGACCATGAATCCCTTAGCCAGAGCTTGATTCATTTCTTATTTCTTGGGGCCACAAACTAGTTTGGGGCTTTATTACTATCCTGTACTTATGCCATGCTTTACTGCTTTATTTATGATTGTGCATGGAGCACCAGTACTATTTACGATTGCGGAGTGTTTTCACGGTATCAACAAGCCCAGTCACACTTTTGGGTTCCCAGTCGTTTACAGCCATTGGCGCAAACCTTGGGTCCGTCTCAGAGCCGGCCAACTTTGTTGCGGGTAGCTTAATGGGGTGGCCCCCTGAAATATTTTATGAATCTTGTGATTGCTTTGTCGTGAAAGCCTTGTTAGGTTTTTATTTGGTTTTTTCGAGGTTGATTGTGCGTCTGTTGCTATTTGTGCACCCCTACAGGGTAAATCTTTCTGAAAGCCATGTCCGCAATTATGGACGACTTGGAGTACAGTATCTCGATCATAGACAAACATAACTAAAGTAGTGTTGTAAATTTGACTTTGACATGTCTAGAATCAGTTTCACTACAATGGAATGAGTAAATAAAAGTGCCAACCACTGCTGGATTGGGATATCTCTCGCTAATTGTATCTGACTAGTAAGTATTGCAACTACAACAGAGTGGTTAACTAAAACTGCCCACTGCTTATGATATCAGGATGACTCATGATATCTATATCTGACTAGTAAGTGTTGTAACTATAATGGAATGAATAAAACTACCAACTGTGTGAGTTCCTCGGTTTGACTTCCTCGTTTGGTCTCGAGGGGGGATACCAGGATGGGTATGATTGGTGTTAGTATCAGGTTGGATCCGAATAAGTCTTTCTTACCCCTCTCTAATAGCCGACAGTTATATCTAGTCTCTATAGGTTGTATAGTGCATGCTTCGCTGCCGCTTCAGTCCACCATACCTATGTAGGCGAGAGCCGCTGAATTCTAGACTCGCCGTGTACTGGACTTAGTACTGACCGCTCCCTTTTTCCTTTGCCCTTTGTCGGCACCCCTTTTTGCTTTGATAGGTATAAGTTCGACGTCGTTAGTAGGGTTACCCTTTCGGCTTGGCCTGGGCAGGGTTATGGATGACATTGGTTATTCTTCAGGGCTCTTAGCCCCATTTGCATCTTGTCCGTACTCGGATGTTGTATCGTTTTCAGGGTGATTTGGATCTTTGTACTGTATCTCTGTATTCTTGACTCGTTGAGTCGTTGTTGTATATATATGTTTTTGTGGGTTCCATCATGAACTATTGTGTAACGGTATTACGTCATTTTCCACCTGGACGCAAGTGCCTGGTGGGCATATTTGAATTGTTTCTATGCGGGTTTGGCGGGAACCGCTAAAATCTGCATAGGGCCGATTCGAGGGTGTTACAAAGTGGTATCAGAGCTCATGCTTTGCAATACCCCACTGGTCCAGCCTATAGGATAACCTAGCTAACAGCCGATATAGAGTGTCAAAACTATTTTGCAAAATCGGTTAGATAGATCTGATTAGGTATGATTTTACTCCTTACCCCATGCTATTCTCCTCTTACCTCTGTGTGTTTTGAATCTACTATCTTACCTTTCTTCGAGTCCAGGTTTTCTCCCGGTTGGGTTTTCGTCGTACCTTTAGGGTTTCTCTTCCTCCCTTTTATAATGGTGGAGCTACAATCATCAATCTGCATTTCATTTGTTGTACCCTTCATCCAATCTTTTTGGTCCTTGAACTCTTTATCTGTATGTGCACCTTGACGGATATCTGTATCGTTGAAAGACATATGGGAAGGATGAGCATTGGTGAAGTTGAAGTGTACCTTGAGCATGTGTTGTTCATGCCAATGGAACCATCGCGGAACCTAATCATTATGTCTTTTCATATGATTACTTTTGTATCTTCCGGTGGTTTCCAAAGTGACGACATTGTCTACATCAGAAGAACCTGTGTCACTCCTTTGTTTTCCGGACATCGCTTGGGAAGATCTTCAGTCTGAATTCTGAAAGTTGGTTGCATAATTCTTTTATTCAGGTACAGAGTAATGCTTTGAGTGCGGGATGGAGTCGCGACCATACCACTACCCTTATCATTCACTTTTGTACATTGAATGGTGGATCGATGTAAATTTTACTCCTTCCACGGAAGTTAGAGGTGGCCTTACCTTTTGAAACCTCTACCTTCATCGTTCTTTTATCCGGAGTGTTCCCTCAACGAACGTGAGCAACGACCCCTTGTTGGTAGTGTCGCTGATTTCAAGATGGAGCAAGAATCTTTGTTAGTGGTGTTGCAAGGATCTACATGAAGCGAGAAGATTTAGATCGTCAGCCTTCTCCCCCGTACCATGAGGGGGATCTCGAGGGCGAGATCCGTTGTTAGTGGTGTCGAATTGTAGCACCCCGGTAAATCAACTACTAGAAAATCGCTTGTGGTTTACTACTTTATGCATTGCATCATCCTGACAACATGCTCGTGTAATCATGCCACATTGCATTTGAGCATCGTCATTATCATGCATATGTTTGCCTAAAATTATTTTTCTAAAAGCCTAGTTTATTTTCTAATTATTTTTCCCCTTCTCTAATTCAAATTAAAACCCCAGCCTCTTCCAGATATTTTGTTTTGTCTAGAAACTATTTGCAAAAGGTTTTATAAAATAAAAATAAAATAAAACATTTTATTAGGGGGAGTCAGCCGGCTAGGCCAAAGGCCCAGCCAGCGGTTAACCAAACCTAGACCTAACCGACCCAACCCAACCTCTGCACCGAACCACCCTGCACATAACCTACCATGTTGTGGCACACAGCTGTGGCACACGTCAACCGCCCCTACGTCGCATGCTAGCAACGCGGCCACCTCAACCCGCCACCCACAGCGGCCCCACCCGCAAGCGCACGATCAACACCCCGCATCGCATGGTCCCGTAACTCCTCTCTCTCACACTCCACGCACGCATGGACTTGGTCCAATCCTGCACGCCACATGCGAGCCCCACCCCGCTGCCGACAACCGCCCGCCTCGGGATATCTGCCCATGACCGGCCCCACCTAATCTCTCCCTGGGCCTCCACGCCCTCTCCCCCGCTCGTCTCTCTCCCTGCATCAGACACCGAGCCCGCCCATCTCTCCCTCCAACGGGATCCCCATTGTAGCACCCTGCTAAAACCACTAATAGAAAATCACGTGTTGTTTTTATTTTATGCATCATCATGACTGCATGCTCATGTCATCATGGCACATTCCATTTGAGCATCGTCATCATCATGCATGGTTTGTTTGAAAACTATTTTCGAAAAGTCTGGTTTTGTTTTCTAAACGCCCCGTCTTTATTTCAAATTAAAACCCGACCTCTTCCGAATATTTTGTTTTGTCTAGAAACTGTTTGCGAAAGGTTTTATAAAATAAAAATAAAACAAATATTTTTATTAGGGGAGGCAGCCGGCCAGGCCCAAAAGCCCAGCCAGCCAGCCTAATACCCCTATCAAAACAAAACCCTAGCTAATCCTAGCCCCACATCTAACCACAACCCTAATTCTACCCACCACTAGTCCAACCCACCCCAGCCGCCGCTGCCAACCACCAGAGCACACACCTGCACGCGTGTACATGCCACGCAACATAGCGCGCGGAACACACACTACATGCACGCACAGTGCACCGCACAAACACGCTCCCATCGCCCACAGGCCCGCCCATGTCAGCGTCCTGCCAAGAACGCGCCCCAACCCTGCTACCGACAACCCCCACCTGCCACGTACCCGCCCCCACCACCGACGTGACGTGATCCACTCCCTCGCGAACCACCCGTTCCCCGACCTCACCTCCCTCGTGTTTTCCTTCCTCAGCCCCAAGGAGAACCACCGCCACCTCCCCTCTGGCTCAGCGATGCCGCCGCCGGCCTCAGGCCCTACCACCGCCAGCGGGCCCTCTCCTCTCCTCTCCTCCCTCGTCCGCAGAGCCTTCCGAGCCCACACAGGCCGTCCCCCTCATCGCGTGGCCCAAGCTCGCTAGGAGCCATCCACCGCTGCCTCTGCCCGTCGGACCACCTCATCGCGATATCCCCATGAGAGGCGTCGTCCCACGTCGAGGGCCCCGCTGCCTCCCTGTTCCCCGGCGGCCACCTCGACCCCGAGCCCTTGGCCGTCCTCCGTCGCGACCCCGACCCCCTTCCGAACAAGCGTCGCCGCCGAGCCTGTGCAGCCGCCTCGTGAGCCCCCACTGTTCGACCCGCTTGCCTCGTCCATGAGCTGCCGGCCAAGAGCGCCTGGCCAGTGCGCCATGACTCTCCTCCGCCCCACAAGCACCGGTCGTGCCTCCTCTATGCCTCCCAAGCTTCCTGCAGCCTCACTGCCTCACACTAGCGCGCCCCCTCCCCACGGTGGCCCGCGCACCATGTTCCTAGCCCGGCTCGACCTCACCCCACTGTCGCGCCAGCTCTCTACACAAGTCCGAGCTCACTGCCACCATGTCGCCCTCCTATGCCTTCCCGAGTGTCGCCGCGCGAGACCCTTGCTGCCATGAGCTCGCCTCCTCTGCGCCTTCCCGACACCGGCTCCTGTAGTGCCTAGTACGACCTCGTCCCCATCGAGTTTATCCCGTCAAGCTCTTCTCTCGGCTCTGCTCCATCTCTGTGATCACACGCCCATGACATGCCCCTGCTTCCTCGTCGGCAGCTGCCACCCGTGTCCCTGCGTGGCTCTAGCACCTCCTGTGCCCGACCTCATCTCCTCCTTGTTCAATTGGACAACAGTGGCCTCCCATCCTCGCTTTTTGTATTTGTCTGCACGGAGGTCACTGCAGCATGCCCACATCACGTGTGGCGATTGGTGTTTGCTCGACGTTGCTGCTCTTTCTCGTCTCTCTGGCCTTGCAGTTGCTGCTTTGGCTGTGTTCCTTTGACATTTTGTCCCTAACTCCGCCAACTCGTGATGCGATCCGAGACAAGTTCTATCTGTGTTCTGTGGAACACCAATCTTTGCCGCCCGGCGTGGCTTCGACACAGCCGAGTCCAGAACCTGAAGACCACCATTGTGAATTCAAGTCCATCATCGACACCCGAAGTTGAGAACCCGAGATCTCCTACATGGAGTTCGAAGACCCCTATCCCGGAGTCCGAAGACTGACCCCGGCGAGCTTGAACCTGAACCCTTCGCGATCCAAGATCTCCGAACCAAAACATGTGACCCCTTTTCCTCGAAGCCCTATTTTTTTATATAAATGTTATATACTCGTTGCATTAAATCATTCATCTCGCATACATATTATTGCTATTTGGGGTACTTAGGCGATTCACCTAAATTAAATATGGAGACTATATGCGGGCAATTTAGTCTTATACCGCCTCCATTTAAATTTGTGTAGCAAACCGATGCCATGTTTTGTCTTGTTAATGCAACATTTAAATTGCGGGGTAGCTAAACAACATGAACCATCTAATTAATTGTCGGGACCCCGATTCCGTTTAATATTGACTAGTTGCACCGCATCTTGCCATGCCATGCATCATATCATAATCATGCCGGATCTTCTGCCGTAGTATTAAATAGTGCATCCAGTGTTTTTTTTAGTGCTTTGCTTCTTCGCGGATTAGGCCGATGAGTTGATGCGAGTATCGACATGTTCTCCGGATATGATCCTTCGGCAGTGTTTCCCAGGCGAGCATTCTTCCCCTTTCTACCTATTTTGCATTTATAGGCTTTATTTCCTCCTGTTGATCTATTGTTATCCATGTCGCGATGCTTTAGTGTTCCATACCAGATGTATTCCGTGCAGCCTTTATATTGCCTTGGACACATCCTATTGCCTGTTGATTGATAGACAGTCGGCCTTGCGAGTCGTAGTTGCTTGCTCAGGTGCTGCTTTGCGTCGTTGTCGTTCCACTGTTGATAAAAGGTTGGCACATGCTTAATGGTGGAGATGCTTAATGGTGGAGATGATCATGACTTTAAATACAATTATAACTAATGAAAGCAGCACCGGTGGGCAATATATGCTATTTGGTTTTTATGTCCACTTGTGTCCCGTAGGCCTCGAGTACTTGATGCCTGTTCCTTGACTATTCGCGCTATCCACATCCGGGAGAGTCTATGAATCCCCCTTAGCCAGAGCTTGATTCATTTCTTATTTCTTGGGGCCACAAACTAGTTTGGGGCTTTATTACTATCCTGTACTTATGCCATGCTTTACTGCTTTATTTAAGATTGTGTGTGGAGCACCTATACTGTTTTGGATCGTGACACGTTTTCGCTGTATCAACAAGCCCAGTCACACTTTCGGGTTCCCATTCGTTTACCGCCGTCCACACAAACCCTGGGTCCGTCTCGGAGCCAGCCAACTTCGTCGCGGGTAGCTTAGTGGGGTGGCCCCCTAAAATGATTTATGAATCATGTGATTGCTTTGTCGTGAAATCCTCGTTGGGTTTTGATTTGGTTTTTCCGAGGTTGATCGTGTGTGTGTTGCTATTTGTGCACCCTTGCAGGGTAAATCTTTCTGAAAGCCGTGTCCACGGTTATGGACGACTTGGAGCACAGTATCTCGATCATAGACAAGCATAACTAAAGTAGTGCTATAAATTTGACTTAATATGTGACTAGTAATCAGCTTCACTAAAATGGAATGGATAATAAAAGTGCCAACAAATGATGGAACTGGGGTGTATTGTGTCATATTATACCTGCCTAGTAAGTATTGCAACTCTAATGGAATGAAATTAAAGTGCCAACAACTGATGGGTTTGGGGTGTCACATGCTAATTGTGTCTGACTAGTAAGTACTGCAACCACAACTGAATGGTTAATTAAAACTGCCCACTACTTATGCTATCAGGATGACTCATGCTATCTATATCTGATTAGTAAGAGCTTCAACTATAATGGAATGAATAAAACTGCCAACCGTGTGAGTTCCTTGGTTTGACTTCCTCGATTTGGTATCGAGGGGGAAATGCCAGGATGGGTACGTTTGGTGTTAGTATCAGGATGGATCTGAATAGGTCTTTCTTATCCCTCCCTAATAGCCGCCAGTTTTACTGAGTCTCTATAGGTTCTTTGCTGCTGCGCTGCCGCTTCAGTCCACCATACCTATGTAGGCGAGGACCGCCGAATTCTAGCCTCTCCATGTACTAGCCTCAGTACAGACGCTCCTCTTTTTCCTTTGCCCTTTGTCGGCACCCCTTATGTTTTAGCAGGTTTGAGATCGATGTCGTTAGCAGGGTTACCCTTCCGGCTTGGCCTGGGCAGGGTTATGGACGCCATTGGTTATTATTCAGGGCTCTTAGCCCCATTTGCTTCTTATCCGTACTCGGATGTTGTATCGTTTTCAAGGAGATTTGGGTCTTTATGTTGTATATCTGTATTCTTGACTCGAGGAGTCACTATTGTATATATATGTTCTGTGGGTTCTATCGTGGACTAATGTGTAATGGTATTACTTCATTTTCCACCCACACGAAAGTGCCTGGTGGGCGTCCTTGAATCGTTTCTATGCGGGTTTGGCGGGAAGCGCTGAAACTTGCATAGGGTCGATTCGAGGGTGTTACAGAGTGGTATCAGAGCTCAGCAGTTACGATACCCCACAAGTCTAGCCTGTAGGATAACCTAGCTAACATACGATCTAGAGTGTCAAAACTATTTTTCAAAATCGGTAGGATAGATCTAACTAGGTCTGCTTTTACTCCTTACCCCCTGCTATTCTCCTCATACCTCTGCATGTTTTGGATCTGTTCTCTTCCCTTCTTCTAGTCCAGGATTTCTCATGGTTGGGTTTTCCGTCGTACCTTCAGAGTTTCGCTTCCTTCTTTGGTAACGGTGCTTCCACATCCGGACTTCATGCTATCCGAGGAATCCTTCATCTGTTGGACTCCTCTTTGTCCCGTCTTTTGCCTTCTGGTGGTATCAACGCGACGACATCATCTACGTCAGATCCGATGCAGAGCCTGCATCACTCCTTTGTTCCGAACCTCGATTGTCGAGATCTTTAGTCTGATTCCGAGAATGGTTGCACGCTTTTCTACTGATTGTGCTAAGTAATATTTTGGGTGCGTGATGGATTGGCCCCCATGCCGACTACTCACTCTATTTGCTCGTGTACATTGAAGTGGATGAGAATGCATCGGTTCTCTCTTTCTATCGAAGTTAGAGGTGGCTTTATTTGTGGATACCTTTACCTTCGTCCTTTGTTTCCGGAGTGTTATCTCGATGATCACGGACGACGACCTCTTGTTAGTGGTGTCGCGAAGATCTACACGAAGCGAGAAGATCCGGATCATCGACCTTCTTCCCCGTACCATGAGGCGGATCTCGAGGGCGAGATCCATTGTTAGTGTTGTCGAATTGTAGCACCCCGCTAAAACCACTACTAGAAAATTGCGTGTTGTTTTGATTTTATGCATCATCATGACTGCATGCTCATGTCATCATGCCACATTGCATTTGAGCATCGTCATCATCATGCATGGTTTGTTTGAAAACTATTTTCGAAAAGTCTAGTTTTGTTTTCTAAACGCCCCGTCTTTATTTCAAATTAAAACCCGGCCTCTTCCGAATATTTTGTTTTGTCTAGAAACTGTTTGCGAAAGGTTTTATAAAATAAAAATAAAACAAATATTTTTATTAGGGGAGGCAGCCGGCCAGGCCCAAAAGCCCAGCCAGCCAGCCTAATACCCCTATCAAAACAAAACCCTAGCTAATCCTAGCCCCACATCTAACCACAACCCTAATTCTACCCACCACCAGTCCAACCCACCCCAGCCGCCGCTGCCAACCACCAGAGCACACACCTGCTCACGTGTACATGCCACGCAACATAGCGCGCGGAACACACACTACATGCACGCACAGTGCACCGCACAAACACGCTCCCATCGCCTCCACCTGGGCCCGCCCATGTCGCGGTCCTGCCGCAACGCGCCCGCCCCAACCCTACTACCGACAACCCCCACCTGCCACGTACCCGCCCCCACCACCGACGTGACGTGATCCACTCCCTCGCGAACCACTCGTTCCCCGACCTCACCTCCCTCGTGTTTTC
Organism: Avena insularis; assembly: GCA_023614405.1. Taxonomy (NCBI): domain Eukaryota; kingdom Viridiplantae; phylum Streptophyta; class Magnoliopsida; order Poales; family Poaceae; genus Avena; species Avena insularis. The sequence continues at coordinate 253,360,956 of CM042696.1, forward strand.
CTTCCTCAGCCCCGAGGAGAACCACCGCCACCTCCCCTCTGGCTCAGCGATGCCGCCACCGGCCTCATGCCCTACCGCCGCCAGCGGGCCCTCTCCTCTCCTCTCCTCCCCCGTCCGCAGAGCCTCCCGAGCCCGCGCAGGCCATCCCCCTCATCGCGTGGCCCAAGCTTGCTAGGATCCATCCACCACTGCCTCTGCCCGCCGGACCGCCTCGTCGCGATATCCCCGTGAGAGGCGTCGTCCCGCGTTGAGGGCCCCGCCGCCTCCCTGTTCCGCGGCGGCCACCTTGACCCCGAGCCCTTGGCCGTCCTCCGTCGTGACCCCGACCCCCTTCCGAACAAGCGCCGCCGCCGGAGCCCTGCAGGCCGCCCCTCACGAGCCCCCCCGCTGCTCGACCCTGCTCCGCCTCGTCCGCAGGCCGCCGGCCGCAATCGCACAAGCGGTCACCACCGCGCGACTCTCCTTCGCCCCACAAGCACCGGTCGCGCCTCCTCTATGCCTCCCAAGCTCCCTGCAGCCTCGCTGCCTCACACCAGCGCGCCCCCTCCCCACGGTGGCCCGCGCCCCATGTTCCTGGCCCGGCTCGATCTCACCCTGCTATCGCGCCACCTCTCTACACAAGTCCGAGCTCACTGCCGCCGTGTCGCCCTCCTATGCCTTCCGAAAGGCTGAGTGCGTGAACCCTCACTGCCATGAGCTCCGCCTTTCCTTCGACCCTCCTCTGAAGCGCCTAGTACGACCTCGCCCCCGTCGAGTTTATCCTGTCAAGCTCTTCTCTCGGCTCTGCTCCATCTCCGTGAGCACACGCCCATGTCATGCCCCTGCTTCCTCGTCGACAGCTGACACCCGTGTCCCTGCGTGGCTCTAGCGCCTCCTGTGCCTGACCTCGTCTCCTCCTTGTTCGATTGGACAATAGTGGCCTCCCGTCCTTGCTTTTTGTATTTGTCTGCACGGAGGTCACTGCAGCATGCCCACATCACGTGTGGCGATTGGTGTTTGCTCGACGTTGCTGCTCTTGCTCGTCTCTCTGGCCTTGCAGTTGCTGCTTTGGCTGTGTTCCTTTTACATTTTGTCCCTAACTCCGCCAACTCGTGATGCGATCCGAGACAAGTTCTATCTATGTTCTGTGGAACACCAATCTTTGCAGCCCGGCGTGGCTTCGACACAACCGAGCCCAGAACCTGAAGACCGCCGTTGTGAATTCAAGTCCATCACCGACACCCGAAGTCGAGAACCCGAGATCTCCTACATGGAGTTTAAAGACCCCTATCCCGGAGTTCGAAGACCGACCCCGGCGAGCTTGAACTTGAACCCTTCGTGATCCAAGATCTCCGAACCAAAACATGTGACCCCTTTTCTTCGAAGCCCTATTTTTTTATATAAATGTTATATACTCGTTGCATTAAATCATTCATCTCGCATACATATCATTGCTATTTGGGGGTATTTAGGCGATTCACCTAAATTAAATATGGAGACTATATGAGGGCTATTCTAGTCTTATACCGCCTCCATTTAAATTTGTGTAGTGAACCGATGCCATGTTTTGTCTTGTTAATGCAACATTTAAATTGCGGGGTAGCTAAACAACATGAACCATCTAATTAATTGTCGGGACCCCGGTTCCATTTAATATTGACTAGTTGCACCGCATCTTGCCATGCCATGCATCATATCATAATCATGCCGGATCTTCTGCCGTAGTATTAAATAGTGCATCCGGTGTTTCTTTTAGTGCTTTGCTTCTTCGCGGATTAGGCCGATGAGTTGATGCGAGTATCGACATGTTCTCCGGATATGATCCTTCGGCAGTGTTTCCCAGGCGAGCATTCTTCCACTTTCTACCTATTTTGCATTTATAGTCTTTATTTCCTCCTGTTGATCTATTGCTATCCGTGTCGTGATGCTTTAGTGTTCCGTACCAGATGTATTCCGTGCAACATTTATATTGCCTTGGACACATCCTATTGCCTGTTGATTGATAGACAGTCGGCCTTGCGAGTCGTAGTTGCCTGCTCAGGTGCTGCTTTGCGTCGTTGTCGTTCCACTGTTGATAAAAGGTTGGCACATGCTTAATGGTGGAGATGCTTAATGGTGGAGATGATCATGACTTTAAATATATTTATTAAATTGCTGGGATATCTAATGAAAGCGGCACCGGTGGGCAATATATGCTATTTGGTTTTTATGTCCACTTGTGTCTCGTAGGCCCCGAGTACATGATACCTGTTCCTTGACTATTCGCACTATCCACATCCGGGAGAGTCTATGAATCCCCCTTAGCCAGAGCTTGATTCATTTTTTATTTCTTGGGGCCACAAACTAGTTTGGGGCTTTATTACTATCCTGTACTTATGCCATGCTTTACTGCTTTATTTCAGATTGTGCGTGGAGCACCTGTACTGTTTTGGATCGTGACACGTCTTCGCTGTATCGACAAGCCCAGTCACACTTTCGGGTTCCTAGTCGTTTACCGCCGTCCACACAAACCCTGGATCCGTCTTGGAGCCGGCCAACTTCTTCGCGGGTAGCTTAGTGGGGTGGCCCCCTGAAATGATTTACGAATCCTGTGATTGCTTTGTCGTGAAAACCTCGTTGGGTTTTGATTTGGTTTTTCTGAGGTTGAACGTGTGTGTGTTGCTATTTGTGCATCCTGCAGGTAAATCTTCTCAAAGCCGTGTCATGTTATGGACGACTTGGAGCACAGTATCTCGATCATAGACAAGCATAACTAAAGTAGTGCTATAAATTTGACTTAATATGTGACTAGTAATCAGCTTCACTACAATGGAATGGATAATAAAAGTGCCAACAACTGATGGAACTGGGGTGTATCGTGTCATATTATACCTGCCTAGTAAGTATTGCAACTCCAATGGAATGAAATAAATGTGCCAACAACTGCTGGGTTTGGGGTGTCACATGCTAATTGTATCTGACTAGTAAGTACTGCAACCACAACTGAATGGTTAATTAAAACTGTCCACTACTTATGCTATCAGGATGACTCATGCTATCTATATCTGATTAGTAAGAGCTTCAACTATAATGGAATGAATAAAACTGCCAACCGTGTGAGTTCCTCGGTTTGACTTCCTCGATTTGGTATCGAGGGGGAAATGCCAGGATGGGTATGTTTGGTGTTAGTATCAGGATGGATCCGAATAGGTCTTTCTTATCCCTCCCTAATAGCCGCCAGTTTTACTGAGTCTCTATAGGTTGTTTGCTGCTGCGTTGCCGCTTCAGTCCACCATACCTATGTAGGCGAGGGCCGCCGAATTCTAGCCTCGCCGTGTACTGGCCTCAGTACTGATGCTCCTCTTTTTCCTTTGCCCTTTGTCGACACCCCTTTTGTTTTAGAAGGTTTGAGATCGACGTCGTTAGCAGGGTTACCCTTCCGGCTTGGCCTAGGCAGGGTTATGGACGCCATTGGTTATTCTTCAGGGCTCTTAGCCCTATTTGCTTCTTATTCGTACTCGGATGTTGTATCGTTTTCAAGGAGATTTGGGTCTTTGTATTGTATATCTGTATTCTTGACTCGAGGAGTCACTTTTGTATATATATGTTCTGTGGGTTCCATCGTGGACTAATGTGTAATGGTATTACTTCATTTTCCACCCACACGCAAGTGCCTGCTGGGCGTCCTTGAATCGTTTCTATGCGGGTTTGACGGGAGGCTCTGAAACTTGCATAGGGCCGATTCGAGGGTGTTAGAGAGTGGTATCAGAGCTCAGCAGTTACGATACCCCACAAGTCCAGCCTGTAGGATAACCTAGCTAACAGACGATCTAGAGTGTCAAAACTATTTTTCAAAATCGGTTGGATAGATCTGACTAGGTCTGCTTTTACTCCTTACCCCCTCCTATTCTCCTCTTACCTCTACGTGTTTTGGATCTGTTCTCTTCCCTTCTTCTAGTCCAGGATTTCTCGTGGTTGCGTTTTCCGTCGTACCTTCAGGGTTTCGCTTCCTTCTTTGGTAACGGTGCTTCCACATCCGGACTTCATGCTATCCGAGGAATCCTTCATCTATTGGACTCCTCTTTGTCCCTTCTTTTGCCTTCTGGTGGTATCAACGCGACGACATCATCTACGTCAGATCCGATGCAGAGCCTGCATCACTCCTTTGTTCCGAACCTCGATTGTCGAGATCTTCAGTCTGATTCCGAGAATGGTTGCACGCTTTTCTATTGATTGTGTTGAGTAATAGTTTGGGTGCGTGATGGATTGGCCCCCATGCCGACTACTCACTCTATTTGCTCGTGTACATTGAAGTGGATGAGAATGCATCGGTTCTCTCTTTCTATCGAAGTTAGAGGTGGCTTTATTTGTGGATACTTTTACCTTCGTGCTTTGTTTTCGGAGTGTTCTCTTGACGATCACGGACAACGACCTCTTGTTAGTGGTGTCGCAAAGATATACACGAAGCGAGAAGATCCAGATCATTGACCTTCTTCCCCGTACCATGAGGCGGATCTCGAGGGAGAGATCCATTGTTAGTGGTGTCGAATTGTAGCATCCTACTAAAACTACTACTAGAAAATCGTGTGTTGTTTTTATTTTATGCATCATCATGACTGCATGCTCATCCCATCATGCCACATTGCATTTGAGCATCGTCATCATCATGCATGGTTTGTTTGAAAACTACTTTCGAAAAGTCTGGTTTTGTTTTCTAAATGCCCCGTCTTTATTTCAAATTAAAACCCGGCCTCTTCCGAATATTTTGTTTTGTCTAGAAACTGTTTGCGAAAGGTTTTATAAAATAAAAATAAAACAAATATTTTTATTAGGGGAGGCAGCCGGCTAGGCCCAAAAGCCCAGCCAGCCAGCCTACTACCCCTATCAAAACAAAACCCTAGCTAATCCTAGCCCCACATCTAACCACAACCCTAATTCTACCCACCACCAGTCCAACCCAACCCAGTCGCCGCCGCCAACCACCAAAGCACACACCCACGTGCATGTACATGCCACGCAACATAGCGCGCGGAACACACACTACATGCACGCACAGTGCACCGCACAAACACTCTCCCATCGCCTCTACCTGGGCCCGCCGACGTCATGTCCTGCTGCCGCGCCCGCCCGACCTGCACTGACCCCACTGCCGCGTACCCGCCCCCACCACCGACGCGACGTGATCCACTCCCTCGCGAACCACCCGTTCCCCGACCTCGCCTCCCTCGTGTTTTCCTTCCTCAGCCCCGAGGAGAACCAACGCCACCTCCCCTCTAGCTCAGCGATGCCGCCGCCGGCCTCAGGCCCTACTGCCGCTAGCGGGCCCTCTCCTCTCCTCCCCTGTCCGTAGAGCCTCTCGAGCCCGCGCAGGCCGTCCCCCTCATCGCGTGGCCCAAGCTCGCTAGGAGCCATCCACCGCTGCCTCTGCCCGCCGGACCGCCTCGTCGCGATATCCCCGTGACCGGCGTCGTCCCGCGTCGAGGGCCCCGCCGGCTCCCTTTTCCCCGGCGGCCACCTCGACCCCGAGCCCTTGGCCGTCGTCCGTCGCGACCCCGACCCCCTTCCGATCAAGCGTCACCGCTGGAGCCCTGCAGGCCGCCCCTCGTGAGCCCCCCCACTGTTCGACCACGCTCCGCCTCGTCCGCAGGTCGCCGGCCGCAAGCACACAAGCGGTCGCCGCCGCGCGACTCTCCTCCGCCCCACAAGCACGGTCGCGCCTCCTCTATGCCTCCCAAGCTCCCTACAGCCTCGCTGCTTCACACCAGCGCGCCCCCTCCCCACGGCGGCCCGTGCCCCATGTTCCTGGCCCGGCTCGACATCACCCCGCCGTCACGCCACCTCTCTACACAAGTCCGACCTCACTGCCACCGTGTCGCCCTCCTATGCCTTCCCGAGTGCCGCCGCTAGAGACCCTCGCTGCCATGAGCTCGCCTCCTCTACGCCTTCCCGACCCCGTCTCCTGTAGCGCCTAGTACGACCTCGTCCCTGTCGAGTTTATCCCGTCAAGCTTTTCTCTCGGCTCTGCTCCATCTCCGTGAGCACACACCCATGTCATGCCCATGCTTCCTCGTCGACAGCTGCCACCCGTGTCCCTGCGTGGCTCTAGCGCCTCTTGTGCCCGGCCTCGTCTCCTCCTTGTTTGATTGGACAATAGTGGCCTCCCGTCCTCGCTTTTTGTATTTGTATGCACGGAAGTCACTGCAGCATGCCCACATCACGTCGGACATCGCTCGCCTTTGCACCCTCTCCTCCTCGGCCCTGATGCACCGTCCCGCGTCCTGCCGCCGCCCTCCTCCTGCGGCTTCCTCTGCCTTGGGCACCTCCAGCTGCCTTCGTCCTCCACAGCCAAGGGCACCGCCAGCGCGCCGTCGTTCGTTGCCGCATTCTCCTTCGGCCACCGCCTCCCCATTCCCTTCATTATTCTACCCTGAACTACTCTCCGGTTGGACGATGTAGGGCTATAACAACACACCTTAAAGTTCGCATTCCCCATCTAGATGACCCCTCACTATCACCTTGAGCGCTAGATAGTTCCAACAAACACCACAATCTCATAGAGACATCCAACTCAAATTATACTCATGATAAGTATTTATGTAACCTTAGCCAAAGTGCCACACGGTGTGCACACTGTCAACTTCACACATGTGGGGATAAGCAGAGATTCATTAAATCACTTGAGTAGTAGAATAGATCTATAGATTACAAAGCTCATGATCTCATAAGATCACGCATAGAGAGAAATGAACGCATAGCTACCGGTAGAGCCCTTAGCCTCGAGAGAGAACTACTCCCTCCTCATCATGGGAGTCAGCAACGATGGTGGAGTCGATGGAGATGGCTCTGGGGGCACTTCCCCGTCCCGGCAGGGTGCCGGAATAGAGACTTCTGCCCCCCGAATCTCCTCTTTGGTGGCGGCAGCGCTGTGGAACTTTTCATGGAAATCTGATCTTGTTTCTAGGGTTTTCATCCCGGGGGGCTTTTATAGGTGAAAAGGGCAAGGTCGGTGGAGGCCCGAGGGGCCCACGCCACCTGGTGGCGCGGTCAGGGGGTACCCGCGCCACCATAGGGTGTGGCCAGGCCCTGGCCCTCCTTCGGCTGCCCTCCGGACTCCGTGTTCCTTCTGGTAAAATATTGACTTTGGCATTTGTCCCGTCCAATTGCGAGAATATTTCCTTACTAGCTTTTCCAAAACTAAACACAGCAGAAAATAGGCAACTGGCACTGCGGCATCTTGTTAATAGGTTAGTTCCAGAAAATGTATAAAAATACCTCAAAGTCTGAACAAAACATAAGAAAGTAGATACTAAACAAGCATGGAACATCAAAAATTATAGATACATTTACAACGTATCAACATTCCCAAGATTAACTCCTGCTCGTCCTCGAGTAGGTAAGTGATAAAAAAGAATAATTTTTTAGGTGACATGCACCATCACAATTTTGATCAAGGTATTTGTAAAAACATTGAGAGCTGGGATCATAGTACTTTAACATAGACATGAAAGATATTGTTCTAACAATAAGACATAGCAACTATGTGATGACCCACAAGTATAGGGGGTGTATCGCAGTATTTTCGAGGGAAGTGAAACCCAATTTATTGATTCGACACAAGGGGAGCCAAAGAATATTTATAAGCCTTAACAACTGAGTTCTCAATTCAGCTGCACCTGGAAACAATCTTGCTCACATCAGTTTATCAGTAGCAACAGTTTTGTAGTAGGAATAGCAAAGTAACAGCAGTAGCAAAGTAAAGATAGTAGTAACAATAGCAGTAAACAGTGGGATTCGAGTGCGGTAGGCATAGGGATGGATGGATGGGCGTTGCATGGACAAGACAATTCACATAGCAATCAGAACACAGGGCAATTGCAGATAAATAAGATAAAGCATCCAAGTACTAGATAATCCTAGGCATGTGTTCCATATATAGTCATATGTGCTCGCAATGAGAACTTGCACAACATCTTTTGTCCTGCCAGCCCGTTTGCAGCGGGGCCTCAAGGGAACTACTGCAATTAAGGTGCTCCTTTTAATAGAGCACCGGAGCAAAGCATTAACACTCCATGAACACATGTGATCCTCACATCAAAGCCATTCCCTCCGGTTATCCCGATTTCTGTCACTTCGGGGCCAGTGGTTCCGGACAACAATGTGTGTATACAACTTGCAGGTAAGACCATAAACAATACTATCATAATGAATCAATAACATGTTCAGATCTGAAATCATGGCACTCGGGCCCTAGTGACAAGCATTAAGCACAACAAGTCGCAACAAAGTCATAAAGCACTAATAGAAGATACTAGGCACCATGCCCTAACAATCTGATGCCATTACATGAACGATCTCATCCAATCCCTACCATCCCCATAGGCTACAGCGGGTGATTACTCACTCATAGATGGCGGAAACATGGATGGTCGATGGAGAAGCGATGGTGATGATGATGGAGATGATCTCCTCCAATTCCCCGTCCCGGCAGGGTGCCAGAACGGAGTTCTGGTGCTGTTTCATGGAATCTGGTGGTGGCGGCGGAGCGGAACTCCTTCTGGAAAAACATCGAACCCCCCGAAGTTTTTAGGTCAGAAGGCTCCTTATAGGCGAAGAGAGAGGTCGAGGGGGTGCCTGGGGGGCCCACACCACCCCTTGGCTCTTCTCCGTCTCGTATTCTGGCTCCTGGAGTCTTCGGGTGAAATAGGATTTTTGGCATATTTTCCGGGATTTTTCCTGATAGTTGATTATCTGCACAAAAAGTAGACACCAAGGCAATTCTGCTGAAAACAACGTCAGTCTGCATTAGTTGTATCCAAATCACACAAGTATAGAGAAGAAACAATAGCAAAAGTGTTCGGGAAAGTAGATACATTTTGGACGTATCAACTCCCCACAAGCTTAGCTTATTGCTTGTCCTCAAGCAATTTAGTTGAAAACTGAGTGCGATAAAAGAACTTTCACGAACACATTTGCTTCATAGGATGTAAATATTTTCAGCAATGTGATCAACTACTTAGACAGTTCATAATAAAGAGTATGCAATTGAGTCTACTTAATAGTCATTGCAAGCTATGAAGAGATTCCAACTCAAAAATAATAAGTAGCATGAAGTATAAACGTAAGCAATATTACAATGCTCATAAAAAGGTATGATAGAGTGGTATCTCGCTTGCCTTTGATTATGAATGTCAAGGCACCTCTGAAGTTCAAGTGATGACTAGAAGTAAAGATATCAAGGATACAAGCATCAAAGTCATAACACAAATAATCAAGCAATGGGACAAACACAAAGAATGACAACTATGCTCTCAAAAAGGTGCTCAGAGAATATGTGGAGACTCAACAAGTAAAAGAAAAGGTTTTGAATAATTTGAAAGGCTTCCAAATGCTGAAAGTATGGTACTCATTAGCTTTGATCTCTCATTGCCCCTATCATAAGCATCTTTAATGTGGTTAAGGTGAAAGTGAGGTCCAATCTGAGTTATATGCTTGACAGACTATAAACTAAAAATCCCAAGTCCCTTGAGTACGAGGGCCACTCCTCATGCTACTCAACTTTAGTTACCGGTAAGTTCTTGTCATCGTAAGTATGTGCGTATCATTGAGAACCGCCAACGGGGTACCCCTTGCCCGATGATACAGAAGAATCCCCATATCAAAATGACAAGGCAAGCAGACAATGAGTATCTCAGCAATCTTCTTATTTACCATGGGAAAAATGGTGCTTTTTTCTCTCTTTCCTCTTTTCATAATTCTCTTTTTTTCTCAATAGATATCTCTCTCTTTTTTATATAAGAAGAATGCTTCATAGATATCATTATGGTTACGCTGCAGGTTTCCACCATGTCAGCATGGATTAGACCAGCGGCCCAGGCGTTTCTCTAACACACATACATAACTCCATGGACTTACAAGCTCCCCTTTTATTTCACACCGATGACATCTGCAATCAAAAGAGCAAGGTATCAACTGGGTATATATTTACAAGTGTTGAAAGCGTTCCCCGTGATAGCACGGTTCTGCTAATCCCCAGCCTATAATTTGCAAGCATATAACTTTCATGGAGAGTTCACAATGGTTCAGGTTTATTGTGTAGGAAATAAAGTGTGCCACCAAGTTCGTGAGAGCTTTACTAACTAATTTTCTCATAACAAGCAAACATTTTATTCGGAAGAAAACAAGGCATATTGAATATGCACGGAAGTAGCAAATGATGCTAATAGGTAGGTATGGTGGACACTTTGGCAATATTTGGTTTAAGGGAGTTGGAAACATGAGTAAAACACTCATTGGGAGTGGAGACTAGCAATAGTAAGGGAGCGACAAACGAGAGAGCAATAGCTGTCATTATCATGCTTGCAACAAAACAGGACTACTCATGGCATGAAAGTGATTCAAGATCCTCAAGGCAAAATAATTCATCGAGCCTTAACTGATTATTAGAGTCATGTACATGCATGAGCATGTGCCAAGTCAATCAAATGAAACATTCACAGGAGGATACCGTGGTGTCATACCAATTTATGAATAGAGCAATGCAAGCAAACATTCATAAGACATGCTACAACCTATTAGCGAGCTGGAGCTAATCATACGAAAGCAAGAACTACTAAGCATCCAAAGATAACATACACCCTACATGAATAGACTAAGCATTCCCATAGTGATGAGTATATGTACAAAAATGAAAACAAATAGAGTTCGTTACCAGCCTCTTACCATGCCTCAAGTTGTCATTAATCCTCATTATTGCTCTTCACTTGTGTGTCTTAAATAATAATATGAAACCAATATTCCACTAAGGACTGCTGAACCCTGTAGCAAACTCACAAAACCAAAGAAGAACGAGAAATATTTTTGGTGTTTTCGATTTTTAAACAAGAACCAAAAGGGAAAAACAAGCAAAGCAAAATCTTTTTGGGTTTTTCGAATAGTTCAAACAAAGAAAAAAGGGAAAACCAAACCAAGGCAAAAGGAAGAAGCAAACCAAAGAGAAACAACAAAAATATTTTTGGTCTTTTGTGTTTTTAGAAAGCAAAAGCAAAAGAAGAACGAAAACTAAAAAGAGAACGAAAACATGAATATACAAAGTACTGACGCAACATGATATGAAGATGAGTGCGGTGTCGGCGTACCTCCCCCCAAGCTTAGGCTTTTGGCCTAAGTGGGTATCAATCCATGTACGAGTAGGGGTTCCGGCGGGTGGATCTTGGTAAGAATGGTCGTAGTTGGGCCCATGAGAAGAAGAATAAGCTCCCCCAATCATAAGCGGGCTGCTAATATGAAGATTCTCCCTCATTCGAGGGCTGGACCGAATCATCTGTGACCTTCCTTCTAGTGCCCTGCTCCTGTTGGGAGAGCTCTCCCAAGTACGTGTCAAGCTCCTCCTCAGTGAGGGACCATCCTTCCCTGTTATCAAGGTTAAACAAAACAGGTGCAGGCAAAAGAACAACACGCTCGGACTTGCTCTTTCTCCAACCAGCTTTGAGAAAGGTTATTTCATAAGATAACTCACTCATACTAGCCCACGAGGAAACAAATATATGTTGTATCATGGAATTAAGATCAAGCCTTTCTATGGGAAACTGTAGGTCTAGATGATGAGGCACTAAACCATGCAATGCTAGTAAACAAGAAGCAATGAGGCCTCCACAAATTCCACCTTTCTCACGGTTAGCAGCAAGACGGAAAGCTATCAAAGCACCCAAGTTGTAAGACCTATCTCGTCTAAGAGCAGCAGAGATAAATGCTAGATCAAACGAAGATAACTTATTGGCAGTTTTCCTAGAAAGAACACACTTGGAAATAAAGTAGGTAAAGTAGCGAATGGAGGGAAGATGAATGTTATGGATTTTTCCACTATCCTTCGAGAAGCTACTCCCTTGGCAAATTTCTGCATATAAATCCATGAGTGGTTCAGGTCTCTCCTTAATCTTCCTACATGATCCCCATTGAGGTACCTTAATAGCTCCACAAAAATCATCAAGAGAAAGGTTGACAGCAATATTGTAAATTTTGTAATGGACCATGGGGTTAGGCAAAGAGTGACTAAATTGGAAATCCTACACCACAGACATGGTTAGCTTCACAAATTAACAAGGTTCATCTTCCAAAAAGTGCTCTAACCCTGCATTAGAAACCAAAGTGTGGAAATCTTGTAGAATTCCTGTAGCTCTCATGAACTTAGAGCATGGATAAATGGAGGGAAAAACTTCCTCCTCCTGGTGGACCTTCATGACCTCAGGTACCCAAAGCTCATGTTGGTTTAGGTGGTGTTCACTCATCTTCTATTCTGAAATTTATACACCTATTTAAACAAGTGATTGCAAAGTAAATATAATGAAGGATTCTACTCATAGGGACTTGCAAGAGGCCTAAACATGCATCAAAACTATATCTCTAAGCATCAAACAATCTTACAAGCTCTCATAACCAATCACATACAGCAGCAAAATACTCAAGATATAATCCACTAAACACAAATCTACTTGGACAAGGGGAGGAGTCACATACCAGGGAACAAATGCTCCAAATTTCAGCAAGAAAGATGGGCTGAGCAAGGAGATCGAAAATTGAGAGCAAGCACAGCAAGAACGCAATTTTGAGCAATGAACTGGAGCTTACTCGAGAGAGAGAAGAAAGTGGCAGGTGATAAAGTTAGTAGGAGGCTAGGGGTGGCCCACACCAGCGCATGGCGCCACCCAGGGCTGGCCGCGCCACCATGTGGTGTGCCTGCCTGGTGGGCCCCCTGGTACCTCCTAGGTACTCCTTTGCCCCTTTTTTCACGTAAAAATTTAATATGAATTTTCTAGAATTTTTCGAGACACTTTATTTTTGGGCATTTTCAGGCATATAAGAATGATTTTTCTGACAGACAGATTTTTTTGGAAACATGATGCAAGGACACAACAAAGCTAGAACTACAGAAGTTCTAAGACACTCTAACATGCAATCAACTAACAACAAAAAGAAAACTAAACGAAAGCAAAAACTAAAATGCAAAGGATAGAAATAAATAGAGATAATCATAATGAAAACATTGTTTTGTTCAATGGAATCCTTTTGTTAACAAGGTTGATCAAGTCTTGCTACCAAAACAATTGCATATGAGACAAAACTTTGTATTCCACTAATGATTATGTTACCTCAACCTTGATATCAATGGTCCCAATCATAATAGTTTCAAATTTTTCTCTTGGTATGGGACAATATATTTCTCCAACTTGAATGCCCTCAACATGTTCAATTGAATTCAAACCATGTCCTTTCAATCTTCTTGGGGAAATAGACAGCATGTTCCTTGTCATTCACATTGAAAGTCACCTTTCCTTGATTACAATTAATAACAGCTCCTGCAGTATTAAGAAAAGGTCTCCCAAGAATAATAGACATATTATTATCTTCAGGCATTTCAAGCACAACAAAATCAGTTAATATCAAGCAATTATGAGCCACTTGAACGGGTACATCCTCACAAATACCCATAGGAATAGTGGTAGATTTATCAGCCATTTGCAAAGATATATCAGTTGGTATCAATTTTTCAAGTTGAAGCCTCTTATAGAGAGAGAAAGGCATAACACTAACTCTAGCTCCCAAATCACACAAAGCAGTTCTAACATAACTATTCTTAATAGAGCAAGGGATAGTTGGAATCCCTGGGTCTCCGAGTTTCTTAGGAACCTTGCCATTGAAGGAATAATTAGCAAGCAAAGTAGAAATTTCTTCATTAGGGATCTTCCTTTTATTCGAGACAATGTCCTTCATATACTTTGAGTAAGGAGGCAATTTAATAGCATCAGTCAAAGGAATTTGCAAGAATAAAGGCTTCATCCACTCACAAAACTTATTATAATGTTCATCTTCCTTTGACTTGTGTTTCTTATCAGGGAAAGGCATAGTTTTTTGGACCCAAGGTCCTCTTTCACTACCATGTTTCTTAGCAATAAAATCTTCTTTGGTGTATTTAGTATTCTTAGTGTGGTTTTCAGGTTCTTCTTCAACTTTTTCTTCATTGGGAACTTCATTTTCTTTATTACCACTTTCAGTTTCAGCATCAGAGATAGATATACTATTAGGATCTATAGCAGGTTCAGAAGGTTCTACAACAGTTTTATGTTTCTTTTTCCTTTTCTTACAAGTAGAACAACTATTTTCAGCTTGTTGAGAATCCTGCTCAATTCTTTTGGGATGCCCCTCAGGATATAGAGGATCCTGGGTAGCAGCACCACTTCTAGTTCTAATTTCATAAGCATGTTTTTATTTAGCAGCATTAACTAGCAAGTCGTTTTGCACTTTAACGAGTTGATCTATTTGAGTTTGAACCATTTGAAAGTGTTTAACAATCATTTTAACATCATTAGAGGTTCTTTCCACAATATCTTTCAACTCAACAATGGCTCTAGTGTTTTCCATTAGATGATTTTGCACCCTTTTATTAAAGTTATCTTGCTTAACAATAAAGATATCAAATTCTTCTAAGCATTGATCAGGAGGTTTAGAGTAAGGGATATCACCTTCATCAAAGTGTTGCAGAGAGTGTACCTAAATAGTGGATGAGTAGGGAATAGGCTTACATAATTCTTCTATAGAAGGTAAATTCTTGACATCTGCAGCTTTAATTCCCTTCTCCTTAAGACATTTCTTAGCTTCCTTCATCACTTCATCATTTAATTCAATAACTCCCCTCTTTTTTGATGTTGGAATAGGCACCGGAATAGATGGTTCAAGTACAATTACTTTAGGTATAGCCTGTTTAGGAGGAGTCTAATCTTCATAGTTCTTGCTTATTTTAGCCATTAATTCCTCAGCTTCCTTAGGAGTCCTATTCCTGAAAACACAATCAGCACAACTATCTAGGTATGTCCTAGATTCCTCTATTAGTCCATTATAAAATATATCAAGAAACTCATTCTTAGGTAATGGACTTCCAGCTTGTGCATGAATCAAAGCACAAAACCTTGCCCAAGATTCAGGCAATACCTCTTTTTCTCCCTATTTAAAATCAAAAAGTTCCTGCAAAATAGCATGTCTAGCACTTGGAGGAAAATATTTCTGCAGGAAAGTACCAATCAAGCACTCAGGGCTATCAATAGATCCAGGAGGTAAATTACTAAACCAAGTTTTAGCTTCTCCTTTCAGTGAAAAGGGGAAAATCTTAGAAACAAAGTAAGTTTGCATCTTAATATCATCAGAAAACAAGCCACTCATGGTAGAAAGTCCATTCATATGTGCTACCGCACTTTCATT
This sequence comes from Avena insularis, assembly GCA_023614405.1. NCBI lineage: Eukaryota > Viridiplantae > Streptophyta > Magnoliopsida > Poales > Poaceae > Avena > Avena insularis. The sequence goes on from CM042696.1 coordinate 253,376,163, forward strand.
TTTAGTCCCACAAAAAGGTTCTTTCTCGACAATAGCTATGTAAGATAGATCGAGAGAGAAATCATAATCTTCATCTATAATGTTTATGGGAGAAGCAGCAAACTTAGCAATAGGAGACAATTTGGGTCTAATAGTACGCCTCTCAAGGAGACTCTTAGCAGCGCTCCTATCATGGGTGTTCTTACATTCTTTAATAAATTCATCGGTCATCTCAACATAACCATCTTCAATATCATAACTTTCACTAGACTCAGGTGAACTAACAGGTGTGGTAGTGTCTTCATTAGGAGTTTCGGTATTTCTAGCTATAGTTCTAGTAATCGTAGAATCTAGGAAAGGACCTAATGAACCACTCTTATCAAGCACGATGAGAAGCGACATCATAAGCATCAAGTTTCTGATTCAGCAGTAGTAGCAGTGTGTAGCATGTGTATGTGGTGGTGTAAGGAACTTACTCATAACGGATGGTGAATCAAGAGCAGCAGAGGTGTTTAGAACTGCACTCTTCTTGTAGTGGATGGTAAAATAGGAACCTTGCCATCACGAGACTTACCCATGATGGATGGATAACAGCGAACAATAGAGAATCCAAGTGAACTTGATAAATAAAGCTATGCTCCCGGCAGCGGCGCTTGAAAATAGTCTTGATGACCCACAAGTATAGGGGTGTATCGCGGTATTTTCGAGGAAGTGAAACCCAATTTATTGATTCGACACAAGGGAGCCAAAGAATATTTATAAGCCTTAACAACTGAGTTGTCAATTCAATGCACTGAAACAATCTTGCTCACAGCAGTTTATCAGTAGCAACAGTTTTGTAGTAGGAATAGCAAAGTAACAGCAGTAGCAAAGTAAAGACAGTAGTAACAATAGCAGTAAACAGTGGGATTCGAGTGCGGTAGGCATATGGATGGATGGACGGGCGTTGCATGGACAAGACAATTCACATAGCAATCAGAACATAGGGCAATTGTAGATAAATTAGATAAAGCATCCAAGTACTAGATAATCCTAGGCATGTGTTCCATATATAGTCATACGTGCTCGCAATGAGAACTTGCACAACATCTTTTGTCCTGCCAGCCCGTTTGCAGCGGGGCCTCAAGGGAACTACTGCAATTAAGGTGCTCCTTTTAATAGAGCACCGGAGCAAAGCATTAACACTCCGTGAACACATGTGATCCTCACATCAAAGCCATTCCCTCCGGTTATCCCGATTTCTGTCACTTCGGGGCCATTGGTTCCGGACAACAATGTGTGTATACAACTTGTACGTAAGACCATAAACAATATTAACATAATGAATCAATAACATGTTCAGATCTGAAATCATGGCACTCGGGCCCTAGTGACAAGCATTAAGCACAACAAGTCGCAACAAAGTCCTAAAGCACTAATAGAAGGTACTAGGCACCATGCCCTAACAATCTGATGCCATTACATGAACGATCTCATCCAATCCCTACCATCCCCATAGCCTACAGCAGGGGATTACTCACTCATAGATGGGGGAAACATGGATGGTCGATGGAGAAGCGATGGTGATGATGATGGCGGTGATCTCCTCCAATTCCCCGTCCCGGCAGGGTGCCAGAACGGAGTTTCTGGTGCTATTTCGTGGAATCTGGTGGTGGCGGCGGAGCAGAACTCCTTCTGGAAAAACGTCGAACCCCCCGAAGTTTTTAGGTCAGAAGGCTCCTTATAGGCGAAGAGAGAAGCCGAGGGGGTGCCTAGGGGCCCACACCACCCCCTGGCTCTTCTCCGTCTCGTATTTTGGCTCCTGGAGTCTTCGGGTGAAATAGGATTTTTGGCATATTTTCCGGGACTTTTCCTGATAGTTGATTTTCTGCACAAAAAGTAGACACCAAGGCAATTCTGCTGAAAACAGCGTCAGTTCGCATTAGTTGTATCCAAATCACACAAGTATAGAGAAGAAACAATAGCAAAAGTGTTCGGGAAAGTAGATACGTTTTGGACGTATCACTATGTTGTAACATGAAAAGGTACAAACAAAAGATTCATGAATAACAATGCTTTGAAAGACGTTTGTTTGTTTCACATATAGAAAACATAATGAGAATGGTACTCAGATTGTCCCTCATAGTGTAGCAAAACATAAATGCATAGGACAACTTCAAAGTTCATAAGGGTGACTAGATACAAATAGTTTAAGAACAAGTAATATCAAAGTTATGAATCAATCAACAAGTTTTGGGACAATGCACATTAAACTAAGAATGACCACTATGCTCTCTCAATAGGTGCATAAATATAGAAGATGGAGACTCAACATAAAAGTAAAATAAAGGCCCTTCATAGAAGGAAGCAGGGATTCAAGTCTCATAAAGAGCTTCCAAAAATTATGGTACTTATTAGCTTTCAGCTCTCATTGCCCTATCATAAGCATCTTTAGGTGATTAAGGTTAAAGTGAACAAATATGAGGATATGCTTGACAAGTTATAAGCTAAAAATCTCATGCCCTTTGCTTACGAGTACCATTCCTCATGCTACTCAACTTTAGTCATAAGTAAGTTCTTGTCATTGTAAGTACATGTGTATCATAGAGAATCGCCAATGGGATACCCCTTGCCCGATGATACAGAAGCTTCCCCATATCAAAATGACAAGGAAAGTAGACAATGAGCATCTCAGCAATATTTTTGTATGCTATTTGCATAGGGTTTTCCCTTTTTATTTTTTTTCCTTTTTTAGGATGCTTCACAGATTGCTCACTATGGTTATGTTGCACGTTTCCACCATGATTAGGCATGGCTTAGACTAGCCGCCCAGGCGTTTCTCTAACACATATACGAACTCCATGAGACTTACAAGCTCCCCTTTCATTTCACACCGTCGGGATCCATAAGCAAACGAACATGATATCAACTAAATAAAGTGCAATGTTGAAAGCGTTCCCCATGATAACATGGTTCTGCTAATTCACAACTTACAAAATGCAAGCATATACGCAACATAGATGGGCACAATGGTTCAAGTTTATTAAGTGCAAGAAAGTAAAGTGTGCCATCAAGTTCCTGGGAGCTTTAATCACTAATTTTCACATAACAAGTTTAATTCGTAAGGTAGATAAAAACATGAATATACTTGGAATAGCAATAATGCTAATAGGTAGGTATGGTGGACTCTTTGGAATAACTTGGTTTTATTTGGAGTTGGATGCATGAGTGGAACTCATACTTGGTACATGTGGAGGCTAGCAAAAGACTGGGAGCGACCAACTAAGAGAGCAATAATGGCCATAATCATGCAAAGCGACAAAACATTATTAATTAAAGCATAAAGTAATATTACAAGTCGAAAACTAAATGATCATAGAGGCTATGGTGACTTGGTATAGTCTTAACATGGTGTGAGCATGCGCCAAGTCAACCCAAATAAAGCATCAAAGGAGAATACCACAATATTATGCTTTAATATGCTAAAACAATGCATGATTCTTTCAAGGCACATTAAGCAATCTCAATTGTTTGTAACAAGTCATGCTACAGCAATAATCACTAAGCATAAAGTCATAGCAATATCAAACATGACATGATAAAGTCTAGGCCACAGTCAAAACAAAAATCCTTTTCTACCACTTATAAGCATGAACTTCCTAATCTTTTCCAACACCAATCGAAAACTAAAGCTAAATGCAGTGCTAGCAAAGGAGAACACTCACAGAACAATAAGAGTGAAAACTAGAGTGTTCTAGGCAATGAATAACGGGGTTTGTCTATCTCGAAAAGAAGTGTGCTGGAATCCAACCAACTTATTGCAGCAAAGAAAGCAAAAGAAAACTAAAAACAAAAACGAAGATGCTCCAAGAACAACACAATTATGCATAAAACAATAAAAATGAAGTGTTTGGAAGAAAACCTAAGATTTTTATTGATGAAGAAGGGGATGCCTTGGGCATCCCCAAGCTTTGATGCTTGTACTTCTTGAATATTTCTTGGGGTGACAGGGGTGGCATCCCCAAGATTGAGCTTTTGTCCATACTTCATCTCATCACATTATTCTTCTCTACACTTTAAAATTTCCTTCATACAAAACTTCACACAATCTTCATTAGCAACATTAGTGTATTCAAGATAATAAGTCTTTGGGTTCAGTTTCACTCAAGTAAAACTTCCATTAAAATACAAGCTACTGTAGCAATTCCTTTTAAAAGTTCAAGTAATCAAAGAGAACTCAAAGAGAAAGAGATTAAGAGGCAAATGCAAATAATGGCAGAAATCTATCAAAACAGACCAGCAGGTAAAAACCAATTTTTTCGAAGACCTTCTGTTGCTTAAATCGAAAAGTGTTAAACTGACGGAAGTTAGCTAAAAAACTGGTTCAGGAGCACAAACAATTACATCTCAATCCGATGTACAGAGATTTTTCACGAATTTTTACAGCGAATCACAAAAATCTGTTTTGGGACAGCAACTTTCCCAAGTCTTACTTCTCTCTCATTAGAGGTTATTCTTCGCACAAAAACTAAACAAAAAGGATAAGAAGAGGTTATTACAAAGGCAATAACTTCCAAGACTCAGCAAATCAAAAATAAATTGAAAGTAAAAATATAATGGGTTGTCTCCCAAAAGCTCTTTCTTTATAGCCATTAAGATAGGCATGATAATTTCGATGATGCTCACATAAGAAATATGCATTGAAGTAAAAGAGAGCATCAAAAAGAAAATATGGAACAAATTTAAGTCTAACCCACTTCCTATGAAAAATAATCTTGTAAAGAAACAAGTCATGAAATCACAAAGCAACAAGCATAGGAAAGCAAAACAAGTGCAACTTCAAAATTTTCAACATAAAGAGGGGAAACTTAATATTGTTGAGATACATAAAACCACGTTTCCCTCTTTCATAATAACTTTCAGTAGCATCATGAATAAAATTAACAATATAACTATCACATAAAACATTCTTATCATGAGCCATATGCATAAAATAATTATTACTCTCCCTATAAGCATAGTCATTCTTATTAATCGTAGTGGGAGAAAATTCAACAAAATACCTATCATTATTATTCTCATCACCATAGTCATCAAATATAGGAGGCATATTGTAATCATCATTAATTTTCTCCTCAATAGTAGGTGGACTGAAAATATCATATTCATCATTGTAATCATCATATATTGGAGGTATAGTATCATCAAAGTAAATTTTCTCCTCTGTGCTTGGGGACTAACAATATCATGCTCATCAAAACCAGCTTCCCCAAGCTTAGACATTTCCATGGCATTAGAAATAATGGTGTTCAAAGAATTCATACTAATAACATTGCTATTAGCATGCAAATAAAGTTCCATAGGTTTTTTAATTTTCTCTTCAAACACTTTATGTCCTAACTCAAGATAAATACTATAAATCTCTCTAATTTTGTTGTTGTTTTTCATTAAGCCTAACTAGTGAAAATAAAAACAAGAAACAAAAAGATATAATTGAAGAATCTAAAGGAAATAACTTCGAGCACTCACACACCAGCAACCGTACTAGAAGATAGCTTAGTAGCTAGAGGATGTGAGTACCTTTTACCTTACCTCCCCGGCAACGGCGCCAGAAAATAGCTTCGTGTCTACACACGCTTCTATTCTTCTAGACAGTGTTGGGCCTCCAAGTGCAGAGGTTTGTAGAACAGCTTCAAGTTTCCCTTAAGTGGATCAACCAAGGTTTATCGAACTCAGGGAGGAAGTGGTCAAAGGTATCCCTCTCAAGCAACCCTGCAATCAAGATGCAAGAAGTCTCTTGTGTCCCCAACACACCCAATACACTTGTCAGATGTATAGGTGCACTAGTTCGGCAAAGAGATAGTGAAATACAAGTAATATGGATGATTATAAGTGGTAATTGCAATCTGAAATAATAGTGGCAGCAAGCAAACATGTAATAGAACTGATTGTAAACGGTGTTTCAATGCTTAGAAACAAGGCCTAGCTATCATACTTTCACTAGTGGACACTCTCATATAAATATATTCTCTTCATTATTCTACCCTGAACTACTCTCCGGTTGGACGATGTAGGGCTATAACAACACACCTTAAAGTTCGCATTCCCCATCTAGATAACCCCTCACTGTCACCTTGAGCGCTAGATAGTTCCAACAAACAGCACAATATCATAGAGACATCCAACTCAAATTATACTCATGATAAGTATTTATGTAACCTTAGCCAAAGTGCCACACGGTGTGCACACTGTCAACTTCACACACGTGGGGATAAGCAGAGATTCATTAAAACATTTGAGTAGCAAAATAGATCTATAGATTACAAAGCTCATGATCACATAAGATCACGCATAGAGAGATGAACACATAGCTACCGTAGAGACCTTAGCCTCGAGAGAGAACTACTCCCTCCTTATCATGGGAGTCAGCAACGGCGATGGAGATGGCGGTGGAGTCAATGGAGATGGCTCCGGGGGCACTTCCCCGTCCTAGCAGGGTGCTAGAACAGAGATTTATTTCCCTTGAATCTCCTCTTCGGTAGCGGCGGCGCTGCGGAAGTTTTCGTGGAAATCTGATCTTGTTTCTAGGGTTTTCGTCCCGGGGGCTTTTATAGGCGAAAGGGCAAGGTTGGTGGAGGCCCGAGGGGCCCACACCACCTGGTGGTGCGGCCAGGGGGTACCCGTGCCACCATAGGGTGTGGCCAGCCCCTGGCCCTCCTTCAGCTGCCCTCCGGACTTCGTGTTGCTTCGTGTTACAAAGATAAAGAGATCTTGGATAAGAACCGATGATAGCTCATACCTCAAGCAAAACTACCAGAGATGAAAAGATGCAATTCCCTCGTCTCAAAGAGAATTTTGCAGATATGGAGTTCACAAAGATGTGCAGCATGATGGATAGATGATAGACCGCCGTAGTGCCTTGAGAAACTCTGGATTGCCAAAGATGCTTGAATATGCATAGACATGATCACGGTGTACTCAAAATCATAGGAGATAACCGTCACCATTTGGAAGATAGTGTTGATAGCATTTTCCATATTCCACTCACGATAAGTGTCATATAGCTATGCCGAGAACCAATTACAATCACCAGCATCGGATCGACACATGTTATGTAAATAGCCCAAAAGAATTGATGATGAAGTGAAACTCTAGGATTAAGCGCCGGTGACAAAAGAATGAGTTAGCATGGACATGCTGATAAAAGGAAGATAGATAATGTTTCACACACGACTGGAAAGGAGTGTGGAAACACAGATGTATGAAAGAAAAAAATTCCGCATTTTTCGGCATTAAAATACCAATAGATGCGCAAAATCACTTATCAGGTAGCGATTAGCAACTGATGCTTGCACAGAACGTGGAGTTGCTAGAAGGAAGGACACCCTTAAGAAGATGGCACCGGTTTACAAGGAGTCCGATAGATCGCGCCGGTTTTCCAAAGCCTGTCAGTATGGAATGTACCAACAGTTGATAACCAAAGGCAGATTGTGATAACAAAAAGGATGCAACAGATAGACAAGGAATTACACACACACACACACACTTTCTATGGTACTACGGAAACCCAGAACACGTGAATCCTAGTTTGAATTTTAAGAAGAGGATTGAAAACGTTACACTTCCTTACCAGAAAAGGGTGGGTGGTGGGTAAGAAGAAAAGTGGAAGCAGTCCTACTCTCGCGTTTTGTTTTTCCCTAGTATACATAACTACCAAAAATATTTGCTAGACAGACAACGACCATTTGGCTGAGACCCTGAAGGGCGGGATGGCTCTGATACCAATTGTAACTACCTCGGTGAATTACGCTCCTAGTTACAAGCCTGGATGAGCGGAAATGGTTAAAATAGTACGGTGGGGCCCAAATGCCACTCACAGGTAGACCTTTCGGCCGTCCTAACCATTTCCAAACATCAGGACAAGAACGGCGTGAATCGGCAAGCGAAGGATCAACTACATACACAAATGAGTATGTATGCAAGCCACCATACAATGGTTCTCGAGTCATTCCATCTAAAAGAAAGGAAATATAGCATACGGCAAGATCCAAATATCCTAGATAGATATAATAGTTTAGGATATCTCCTCATACATCAAACATCGGGGTAGCAAGCGAGCGGAAAACAAGATCCGAAATCGGATAAGAAGCAAATTGGCATAAGATGCCCCATAAATAAACACATCCATACAGATCTCACGGATCCCGTTCCCGGAATCTCTACACCGAATGATCGTTGCCCACATCGTCATTAGTCTCCTCCACCCGGTATCCATCTTGCGGGTTCACTGTTCATCTGAATCAAACAATTTATCGTGTGAGACCCTAGGGTAATTTTCGGCAAGTCTTTATGCCTCTAAAGGGGACACAACCTGGGGTGATGCAATTACAGCAAAAGATAAACCCTAGAATTCTATAGATACTCGCTAACCATCCGCCTAACCAGAGATAGACGGATGTCCGTGAATTAATAACAACAGTTATAATGGTAATGTCCACAGATCCATCCTCCTCCTCGCTTACCGACGAGGAAGCGGACGAACAACCCCCCCCATCCGTTGGCAGTTTTTTTTTCCATTCCATGAGTGGTGCACTATTTACTTTTGCGGTTCTTATTCAAATTAAATGCGTTACTTTAGTTATTCTTGTGTATGATCGAGTTACTTTGCTCCAAGTCGTCCATAAGCGGACACGGCTTTGAAAAGTTTTACCATGCAGGGTGCACAAATAGCAACACACACCGATCAACCTCGGAAAAACCAAATCAAAACCCAACGAGGCGATCACGACAAAGCGATCACGAGATTGAGAAATATTTGAGGCCACCCCATTAAGCTACCATGACGAAGTTGGCCGACTCGAGGCGGACTCAAGGTTTTGCGTAATGGCTGTAAGCATTTGGGAACCCGAAAGTGTGACTGGGCTTGTCGATACCGCGAAAACACTCCGCTTACCTAAACAGTACAGGTGTAGTACCTCGCACAATTTTAAATAAAGCAGTAAAACATGGCATAAGTACAGGATAGTAAATAAAACCTCAAACTAGTTTGTGGCCCCAAGAAATAAGAATGAATCAAGCTCTGGCTCAGGTGGGTTCATAAGCCTCCCGGATGTGGATAGCGCGAATATTCAAGGAACAGGAATCAAGTACTCGGGGTCCTACGGGACACAAGTGAGCCTGAAAAACCAAATAGCAAATATGGCTCACCGGTGCCACTTTCATTAGTTATCCCATTACTACTCAGGTTAAGTTGTTTAGGTACCTCATTATCCATCAGACACTCACATACCCTACACATGCTGTTCTACGACTCGCATGGCCCAAACAACTCCTGTAGTAATGGCTCATGGGATGGAGGAACAAGCTTTGGTGGGGTTTAAAAGTAAAGGCTATGCAATACTTGGGATTCAGATTAATGCAATCGCGACTCAATGATGCAACAATAAGATAGAGGCAATAGGTACTATATGTATGCAAGCATGTGGTAGTGCTTGCCTGGCAGCTCAGTTGAAGCGAGAGAAGGATCTGGGTAGTGCTCCTGGGTATCTTGGTATATCCACACTTTCATTCAGAAGAAGAACCAAACAAACAAGGGCCAACATAAATAAAGTGCACAAGCATATGAATAAAATGCGACAAGCAAACAATCATGCCATGATGAATGATGCACAATTTGCATGGCAATAAAGTAGCATGGCATGGGTGAGGTGTGGAATACAAGAATAAATCATTTTATTGAGTTTTGGCCCCATTTTAACCTCATATTAATTGCTGTATACTTTATATTTATATGATGCATGCTGCAAAACAAAACATGGAATGCATAAACAGAAAGGTCTCGTCGAGCTGATCATTTTAGACATATTATTTGTCAAATTTGGAGTTATAAAACAAATGTTATTAATTAATTAAGGAAAAAAGGGCATTTTATTGTAGTTTTAATCAACTTGGAATTTAAACTGTTCAAAATATATTTTGAAGGCCATATTTGAATTCCTCACATTTTTCTGATTTCAAAACATATATTATTTGTATTATTTGGATTTATATTTTAAAAGTTATTTGAAACAGATTTGAAATTTGAATTTAAAAATAATTTGAAAAGATTTGAATTAAGACAGAAATAAACAGAAACTTTTCTCACTTGCTTGATCTAGCCACGTCAATGACAAGTGGGCCCTTGCTTTGGGACACACGCATGAAATTCTTCTGTCACCTTGAGCCCTTGACCACAGATGTATGACAGGTGGGGTCAGGCTTCTTGACCCACGCCCGATGGCGAGAGGGGCTTGCCACGTGGCACTGTGAGGAGCCTTGGTGGTGTGTTGAAACAGCGGGAGGTTTTTGCAAAAAGGCGGGGAGGTGTTGGTGGGCTCGGTGGGACTGCGGGTTGAGCAAAAAGCAAAAGAGGGGGTTTCCTGCAAAACGACACGGCCCGCACTGTGCTTCTTCTCTGTTCTCTGCCTCGAGCGACAGATCGGTGCGCGGCGCGGGCGGGGATCGATCACGCGACCTAGGCGTCTTGTGAGAGCAGTCACCGCTGGGCTAGGCGGGGTAGTTGTTAGAAGTCAGCGCCTAGATAGGGTTTTCTTGGCGTGGGAAGGCGGCAGCAGCCTTCGGTGCACCGGGTGCTTTCGGACGTCGCGTCGCGCCAGAACCCAGACGACGATGGCGAGGGTGTCTAGGAGGTTGCGTGGCTCACCGAGAGTGGTTGGTGTGGTTGGATCCGCTCGAGGCGCAGGGGATGGGCGACGACGCAGACGGACCGGAGGCTAGGGTTTGGCGGCGGCTCGTCGGTGATCCTCGGCTCCGGTTCTTCTATTCCTCCGCGACAGGTACCGGCGGCCTCCTGGGGATCTCCTCGATCTTCCTCGACACCCAGAGCGCCACGCCACCGGCTGGTTCAAGGATCTGACGGTGGACAAGCGGTGGCCGGGGATGGGGTAGACGGTGGTAGGGGTAGCTGGGGAGGGAGGAGTGGATGGGCACGACCCTAGGGAGATCTGGGAGAGGTAGCAGGTGAGAGAGGGAGTGGTAAAGCAGAGAGGGAGAGGGGTGCCGTGGGGGAGTGGGTAGGGTTAAAGGTGGCTCGGCCACCTTTTTCTCCTTCCTCTCCTCACGTGCTTTCAGGCGAGCAGGCGAGGTGGAGGCAGAGTGCCGGTGGGGACGGCGGTTGGTGGAGAGGCTCTTTGGGGCCCTCTTGGCAGAGAGAGAGAGCTAGAGAGGGAGAGGGGTAGGCTCGGGTGTAGCTAGGGTTGGAGCTAGGGTTAGGAGAGAGGGGGTATGGCTCGGTTTAGGGTTTGGTTTGGGTGGGGTAGCTAGGTGGGCCAGGGTGAGGAACCAGGTGGGGCCAGCTAGGTAGAGAGAAGAGAGAGGCCGAGAGGGGGTGATGTGGTGGCTAGGGTTTGAAGAGAGGGGGAGGGTTTAGATTAGGTATATATTAGGAGAGAGGTTTAGAGAGAGGTGAGATGTGGTGTAGAGGATTGGGTGATAGGTTTTCTTTTGGCAAGCTCAAGCAAGAGCAAAACAAGATCAAACAAGAGCTCTACCAAAAAGAGGAAGAGGTAAAGGTGGTGATGTGGTTTGAGCAAGATCAACTAGATCAAGCCAAAAGGAGGGAGGGAGAGAGAGAGATGAGATGGTTCACCCAAAAATTCAAATAAAAACCAAAGACCAAAAAGTGGTGGTACTTGCATGGCCCATGCAAAAATAATTAATGCCATGTTTTAACCTTGTGAAACAAAACAATAAACATGGCATTATTCTTATGCATTTCCAAAAGTGGAATTAAGCCAAGCAAAAGAATTTAAAAGAAAGTTCCAAGTGGAGTAGATGGATATGATCACATTTGATTATAATTGGGACTTGCTAGTGTGTATATTCCACTAGATGCCTACTAGTCCCAAAAATATTCCCACATGAGCATAAATCCATAATAATCCATATGGAAGCTAGGAAAAAGGGTTCCACTCACAAGGCATGCAAAGGTGGCCATGTGGCTCTCATATATCAATAATGTGAAAACAACATGATGCTAATATGAGAGCATGTGGAAATAGAATTGGATCCATCCCAACCCATATGAGCTAGAGGTAAAACCCAAAAGAAAAACAATTGCAAGCTCATGGATAATGGAATGGTGGAAAGATGGGGTGATGACAAGAAAGGTGGTGGAGTTAAATAAAAAATATGCCCCCAACTCAACTTGGGCATTTAAACAATATATCAACAACCAAATACAATATCAAGAGGCAAATACAATTAATAATGCATATGAGAGAAAACCAAATCAAAAGGGTTTTATATGATGCTCAAATGCAAGGTGGCATGATGACATGAGCATGATATAATTATGATGCAACAATTATATGTAGGAAGTAGCATATGTATAGACTAGGCTAGTAGCATTGCAATTGTTAGACAATTGGGATGCTACAACTCTCCCCCACTAAACAAGAATCTCGCCCCGAGATTCCTAGGAAAAAGAAAACAACACAAGGAGAGGCGGGTGTTCGAACGAAGGTGACCCTCACGTTCCCAAGTTGATGAACAACGGAATGGTGCGACCACTACACCTTGCAAACACTTGCTAGACTTGTTGCGAGTCTTGCGTTTTGCTTGAGAAACAACGGGTTAGAAGAGTTGAAGGATTGTCGTGAGACAAGAAGGATAGGATGGACATAGCTTTGGTTTTCTCAAGAAACATTATAAAAGAATAGAACCACTTGTGAAAGAAGGGACAAGATGATGTATCATGGATAAAGAAAGACACATCATTAAGATTAAAGATTTACCGATACTAGAGAGGATGGATCTTTATCTCGCCGGAAGGAAAAGAGCTAGATTGGAGAGGTTTTGAACCACTATGACAATAGCATCGTATCTTCTCTCGGATTTGAGAAATGAAGTTCGGAAACAATATTGCCTTCAAACAATAGAGTCCCTTGATATCAAAAGAAAGATTTAGATAGACATCGTCGGATTAGATTCTTCATGCGCCGGTAAGAACCAAGGATCACGCAATTGAGGTGCGCGGATATAACTTCCAGAGACGGATGTGAAGCCAGATCATGGTGGAGTCCCGAGAAGCAAAGAATATGGAGGATCTGGAGTTTATTGTAGATACTTATTGCTTTCTTTAGCCTTGAGGCTAACGCAATAGTTTTGCGGCTGATGGCATCAACCATAATTGGCTTTACCACAGAAAAAGAATTGATGAAACAAAGAGAGAGATAGTTTCCTTCCATCTTGTTTGGGGATGTAGAGCACCGGTAGAAAGACGAGGACCGAAAAGAGTTTGCGTCTGTTTCCACCAGATAATTGAAGATTTTGCTCCATCTAGAATAGACAGATCACCAACAAGAGATTATTGATTACTTTCTTCGAGAGAACACTCCGGAAAAACAAGGACGGAAGTAAAAGTATCGAGGGATAAAGGCCACTTCTAACTTCCGTGGAATGAGTGAAATCACATTAACTCACCAATTCAATGTGCAAGAGCGAATGATAAGAGTAGTGGTATGGTAGCTACTCCATCCCGCACTCAAAGCATTACTCCGCACATGAATAAGAAGAATCATGTAACCCAACTACCAAAACAGACTGAAGGTATTGATAAGAGAAGCTCATGGAACTCCGTTAGAAAACAAGGATTGATGCAAACGATTCGCCGGATTCATAGATAGATAAAGATGATGATGTTGTCGTCATGTCTGAAGTACCAAGCCACCAGAAAGATATGATGGAAGATTACGGAGAGATTACTTAACGAGATATCTCCGGAGGATTACTTAACGAGATAGAGGTGAAAAGAACTCCATGTTCTTCTTGAAAAGATTGAGAGAGATTTAGCGGTCTTGAGGAAAATCTTTAGCGGAACGACGATGATAACTTGCCAACAAGGAACAACTCCGAATTGGTTGAAGATGGGGAATGGAATTAACAATGGACTTGCTAATTCCAGAATTGAAGCAATGTATTTAGCAGAAGGACGTGGTCGAGATAGGTGACTTCAAAAAGTCAGAATTCTCACTTTGAAACTTTGCACACAGGCAGTGCTCACGAAGCTTGAGAGAAAGAGACACAGATGATCTTCCATGTCCTTCCCTTGATATCAAATAGGCAAGCATAATATCAACATATACCACCATGGATTAACAGAATATTCCCAAAATACCAAGTTCAAGAGGCGGGAGAAACGAACAAATGCTCGAACACTTCCTGAGCTCAACGCTCTTAGGAAGATCAATATTAAGAGCACAGGTTCGTGTTGAAGAAGATGCACTGGAAGAATAGATTATCTGGTCCTTCGGAAGAAAAAGAGATGTCACCTGGTTCACATTGTCGATCGGATCACCGGTTACAAAGATAAAGAGATCTTGGATAAGAACCGATGATAGCTCATACCTCAAGCAAAACTACCAGAGGTGAAAAGATGCAATTCCCTCGTCTCAAAGAGAATTTTGCAGATATGGAGTTCACAAAGATGTGCAGCATGATGGATAGATGATAGACCGCCGTAGTGCCTTGAGAAACTCCGGATTGCCAAAGATGCTTGAATATGCATAGACATGATCACGGTGTACTCAAAATCACAGGAGATAACCGTCACCATTTGGAAGATAGTGTTGATAGCATTTTCCATATTCCACTCACGATAAGTGTCATATAGCTATGCCGAGAACCAATTACAATCACCAGCATCGGATCGACACATGTTATGTAAATAGCCCAAAAGAATTGATGATGAAGTGAAACTCTAGGATTAAGCGCCGGTGACAAAAGAATGAGTTAGCATGGACATGCTGATAAAAGGAAGATAGATAATGTTTCACACACGACTGGAAAGGAGTGTGGAAATACAGATGTATGAAAGAAAAAATTTCCGCATTTTTCGGCATTAAAATACCAATAGATCATAAAATCACTTATCGGTAGCGATTAGCAGATGCTTACCTGAACGATGGAGTTGCTAGAAGGAAGGACACCCTTAAGAAGATGGCACCGGTTAACAAGGAGTCAGATAGATCGCGCCGGTTTTCAAAGCCTGTCAGTACGGAATGTACCAACAGTTGATAACCAAAGGCAGATTGTGATAACAAAAAGGATGCAACAGATAGACAAGGAATTACACACACACACACTTTCTATGGTACTACGGAAACACGTGAATCCTAGTTTGAATTTTAAGAAGAGGATTGAAAACGTTACACTTCCTTACCAGAAAAAGGTGGGTGGGTGGGTAAGAAAAAAAGTGGAAGCAGTCCTACTCTCGCGTTTTGTTTTTCCCTAGTATACATAACTACCAAAATATTTGCTAGGACAACGACCATTTGGCTGAGACCACGAAGGCGGGATGGCTCGATACCAATTGTAACTACCTCGGTGAATTACTCCTAGTTACAAGCTTGGATGGCGAAAATGGTTAAAATAATGCGGTGGGGCCCAAATGCCACTCACAGGTGAACCTTTCGGCCGTCTAACCATTTCCAAACATCGGGACAAGACGGGAGGCGTAATCGGCGAAGGGATCAACTACATACACAAATGAGTATGTATGCAAGCCACCATACAATGGTTCTCGAGTCATTCCATCTAAAAAAGGAAATATATAGCATACGGCAAGATCCAAATATCCTAGATAGATATAATAGTTTAGGATATCTCCTCATACATCAAACATCAGGGTAGCAAGCGGAAGAGGAAAACAAGATCCGAGTACGGATAAGAAGCAAATCGGCATAAGATGCCCCATAAATAAACACATCCCGCCCACAGATCTCACGGATCCCCATTCCTGGAATCTCTACACCGAATGATCGTTGCCCACATCGTCCGTCTCCTCCACCCAGTATCCATCTTGCGGGTTCACCTGTTCATCTGAATCAAACAATTTATCGTGTGAGACCCTAGAATTTTCGGCAAGTCTTTATGCCTCTAAAGGGACACAACTGGGTGGCGCAATTGCAGCAAAAGATAAACCCTAGCAATTCTATAGATGCTCGCTAACCATCCGCCTAACGAGAGATGAGCGGATGTCAAAATTAATAACAACAGTTATAATGGTAATGTCCACAGATCCATCCTCCTCCTCGCTTACCGATGAGGAAGCGGACGAACAACCCCCCCATCCGTTGGCAGTTTTATTGTCCATTCCATGAGTGTTGCACTATTTACTAGTCCGGTACTTAGTCAAATTAAAAGCGTTACTTTAGTTATTCTTGTCTATGATCGAGAAACTGTGCTCCAAGTCGTCCATAACCGCGGACACGGCTTTCAGAAAGTTTTACCCTGCAGGGGTGCACAAATAGCAACACACACTTGATCAACCTCGGAAAAACCAAATCAAAACCTAACGAGGCGATCCACGACAAAGCGATCACGATTAGAAATATTTCGAGGCCACCCCATTAAGCTACCATGACGAAGTTGGCCGACTCGAGACGGACTCAAGGTTTGCGCCAATGGTATGCAATGGGAACCCAAAGTGTGGTGGGCTTGTCGATACCGCGAAAACACTCCGCTTACCTAAACAGTACAGGTGCAGTACCTCGCACAATTTTAAATAAAGCAGTAAAACATGGCATAAGTACAGGATAGTAAATAAAACCTCAAACTAGTTTGTGGCCCCAAGAAATAAGAATGAATCAAGCTCTGGCTCAGGGGGGTTCATAAGCCTCCCGGATGTGGATAGCGCGAATATTCAAGGAACAGGAATCAAGTACTCGGGGTCCTACGGGACACAAGTGAGCCTGAAAAACCAAATAGCAAATATGGCTCACCGGTGCCACTTTCATTAGTTATCCCATTACTACTCAGGTTAAGTTGTTTAGGTACCTCATTATCCATCAGACACTCACATACCCTACACATGCTGTTCTACGACTCGCATGGCCCAAACAACTCCTGTAGTAATGGCTCATGGGATGGAGGAAAAAGCTTCGGTGGGGTTTAAAAGTAAAGGCTATGCAATACTTGGGATTCAGATTAATGCAATCGCGACTCAATGATGCAACAATAAGATAGAGGCAATAGGTACTATATGTATGCAAGCATGTGGTAGTGCTTGCACAGCTGACTCGATTGAAGCGAGAGAAGGATCTGGGTAGTGCTCTGGGTATCTTGGTATATCCACCTTTCGGCGTCTATTCGAAGAAGAACCAAACAAACAAGGGCCAACATAAATAAAGTGCACAAGCATATGAATAAAATGCGACAAGCAAACAATCATGCCATGATGAATGATGCACAATTTGCATGGCAATAAAGTAGCATGGCATGGGTGAGGTGTGGAATACAAGAATAAATCATTTTATTGAGTTTTGGCCCCATTTTAACCTCATATTAGTTGTTGTATACTTTATATTTATATGATGCATGCTGCAAAACAAAACATGGAATGCATAAAAAGAAAGGTCTCGTCGAGCTGATCATTTTAGACATATTATTTGTCAAATTTGGAGTTATAAAACAAAAGTTATTAATTAATTAAGGAAAAAGGGCATTTTATTGTAGTTTTAATCAACTTGGAATTTAAAGTGTTCAAAATATATTTTGAAGGCCATATTTGAATTCCTCACATTTTTCTTATTTCAAAACATATATTATTTGTATTATTTGGATTTATATTTTAAAAGTTATTTGAAACAGATTTGAAATTTGAATTTAAAAATAATTTGAAAAGATTTGAATTAAGACAGAAATAAACAGAAACTTTTCTCACTTGCGCCGATCTAGCCACCGTCAATGACAAGTGGGCCACTGCTGACTGGGACACACGCGCACAGAAATTCTTCTGTCACCGCGAGCCCGCCCAGCCACAGCGTATGACAGGTGGGGTCCGAGGCTTTGCTGACCCACACGCCAGTGGCGAGAGGGGGCTTGCCACGCGGCACAGCGAGGGAGCGCGGGTTGTGTGTTCGAAACAGCGGGGAGGTTTTTGCAAAAAGGCGGGAGAGGTGGTGGTGGGCTCGGTGGGGCTGAGGTTGAGCAAAAAGCAAAGAGGGGTTTCTGCAAAAGCGACACGGCACCTTGTGCTTCTTCTCTGTTCTCGCCTCGGCGACAGATCGGTCTTGTGGCCTTGCGGGGATCGATCACGCGACCTGGGCGTCTTGTGAGACAGTCACCGCTGGGCTAGGCGGGGTAGTTGTTAGAAGTCGGTAGCGGCCTAGATAGGGTTTTCGCGACGTGGGCGAAGCAGACCAGCTGATGGCAGAGGGAGTCTCGACGGGAACGTATGTCCCAGCGGGACGCGACGACGATGGCGAGGGTGTCTAGGAGGTTGTGTGGCTCACCGAGAGTGGTTGGTGTGGTTGGATCCGCTCGAGGCGCAGGGGATGGGCGACGACGCAGACGGACCGGAGGCTAGGGTTTGGCGACGGCTCGTCGGTGATCCTCGGCTCCGGTTCTTCTCTTCCTCCAGTACAGTGCGGCCTCCTAGGGATCTCCTCGATCTTCCTCGACACCCAGAGCGCCACGCCACTGGCTAGTTCAAGGATACGACGGTGGACACCGACGGTGGCCGGGGATGGGGTAGACGGTGGTAGGGATAGCTGGGGAGGGAGGAGTGGATGGGCACGACCCTGGGGAGATCTGGGAGAGGTAGCAGGTGAGAGAGAGGGAGTGGTAAAACAGAGAGGGAGAGGGGTGCCATGGGGGAGTGGGTAGGGTTAAAGGTGGCTCGGCCACCTTTTTCTCCTTCCTCTCCTCACGTGCTCGGGCAGGCCAGGGGGAGGTGGAGACGGGGCTGCCAGGTGGGGGACGGCCGGTTGGTGGAGAGGCTCGGGCTGGGGCCCTCTTGGCAGAGAGAGAGAGCTAGAGAGGGAGAGGGGTAGGCTCGGGTGTAGCTAGGGTTGTAGCTAGGGTTAGGAGAGAGGGGGTATGGCTCGGTTTAGGGTTTGGTTTGGGTGGGGTAGCTAGGTGGGCCAGGGTGAGGAACCAGGTGGGGCCAGCTAGGTAGAGAGAAGAGAGAGGCCGAGAGGGGGTGATGTGGTGGCTAGGGTTTGAAGAGAGGGGGAGGGTTTAGATTAGGTATATATTAGGAGAGAGGTTTAGAGAGAGGTGAGATGTGGTGTAGAGGATTGGGTGATAGGTTTTCTTTTGGCAAGCTCAAGCAAGAGCAAAACAAGATTAAACAAGAGCTCTACCAAAAAGAGGAAGAGGTAAAGGTGGTGATGTGGTTTGAGCAAGATCAACTAGATCAAGCCAAAAGGAGGGAGGGAGAGAGAGAGATGAGATGGTTCACCCAAAAATTCAAATAAAAACCAAAGACCAAAAAGTGGTGGTACTTGCATGGCCCATGCAAAAATAATTAATGCCATGTTTTAACCTTGTGAAACAAAACAATAAACATGGCATTATTCTTATGCATTTCCAAAAGTGGAATTAAGCCAAGCAAAAGAATTTAAAAGAAAGTTCCAAGTGGAGTAGATGGAGATGATCACATTTGATTATAATTGGGACTTGCTAGTGTGTATATTCCACTAGATGCCTACTAGTCCCAAAAATATTCCCACATGAGCATAAATCCATAATAATCCATATGGAAGCTAGGAAAAAGGGTTCCACTCACAAGGCATGCAAAGGTGGCCATGTGGCTCTCATATATCAATAATGTGAAAACAACATGATGCTAAGATGAGAGCATGTGGAAATAGAATTGGATCCATCCCAACCCATATGAGCTAGAGGTAAAACCCAAAAGAAAAACAATTGCAAGCTCATGGATAATGGAATGGTGGAAAGATGGGGTGATGACAAGAAAGGTGGTGGAGTTAAATAAAAGATATGCCCCCAACTCAACTTGGGCATTTAAACAATATATCAACAACCAAATACAATATCAAGAGGCAAATACAATTAATAATGCATATGAGAGAAGAACCAAATCAAAAGGGTTTTATATGATGCTCAAATGCAAGGTGGCATGATGACATGAGCATGATATAATTATGATGCAACAATTATATGTAGGAAGTATCATATGTATAGACTAGGCTAGTAGCATTGCAATTGTTAGACAATTGGGATGCTACAACTATTATGCTTGTAGATGGTCACAATCTCCCTTTGATCTTTGGTCCAGTTTGCTGCTTGTGATCTATGTCGTTTACCCTTGTGGTTATGATATCCAGTGGCATGTTGAGGTTTCAAAGAACGACAAGTTGTAGACCGACTACCTCAGTTACTACTACTCCGAGGCCACACGAAGCTAGAACTACAAGATCTTCGAGGGGATACCCTGACCTATCCAAGATCATCACCGATAGCCGGAACTACAAGTTCTCCATCACGGATTGGAACCCGAATTCCTCAGAATGACAAGGTCGCCTCCCCAGATCTGAACCCCGACACCCTGATCCGAAGACCTATCCTAAACCCCTCTGAACCCAAGATCGTCGACCCTAAATGTGCGACCCTTAGCCCCTATTTTTGTAAGATGATATTTAATTTGTGCATCCTAAATTGTTCATGATTTCACCCATACTTTTTCATTTTGGGGCATTATGCCGGTTCACTCATAATTAAATATGGAGACCATATGCGGGCAAATCTAGCCTTATATTGCCTCCATTTAAATTTGTGTAGCGAACCGGTGCCATGTTTTGACTTGTTAATACAACATTTAAATTGTGGGGTAACTAAACAACATGAATCTTCTAATTAATTGTCGGACCCCGGTTCCGCTTAATATTGCGTAATTGCATCACATCTTTGCCATGTCATGCATCATAGATGCATCATGTCCAATTTTCTGCCATAGTATTAAATAGTGTATCCGGTGTTTCTTTTAGTGGTTTTCTTCTTCACGGATTAGGCCGTTGTGTCGATGTGAGTATCGACAAGTTCTTAGGATAATGTATCTTCGACAGTGTTTCCCAAGCGAGCACTCTCTCCCTTTCTACCTATTTTGCATTTATAGTCTTTACTTCCTCCTATTGATCTATTGCTATTCGTGATGTGATGCTTTAGTTTTCGTGTACCATTCATATCCCCTACAGCCTATATTGCCTTGGACACATCCTATTGCTTGTTGTTTGATAGACAGTCGGCCTTGCGAGTCGTAGTTGCTTGCTCAAGTGCTGTTTCGCGGCGTTGTCATTTCACTATTGTTGGAAGGTTGGCACATGTTTAATGGCGGAGATGATCATGGCTTTCTATATAACTTGTCAATTAAAATGCTGGGAATAGATATAACTAATGCAGAGGCAGTGGGCAATAGCTACTATTTGGTTTTTAACCGCCCACTTGTGTCCTGTAGGTCTTGAGTACTTGTTACCTGTTCCTTGACTATCGCACTATCCGCATGTGGGACCATGAATCCCCTTAGCCAGAGCTTGATTCATTTATTATTTCTTGGGGGCACAAACTAGTTTGGGGCTTTATTACTATCATGTACTTATGCCATGCTTTACTGCTTTATTTATGATTATGCATGGAGCACCTATACTATTTAGGATTGCGAAGTGTTTTGGTGGTATTGACAAGCCTAGTCACCCTTTCGGGTTCCCAGTCGTTTACAGCCATTGGAGCAAACCTTGGGTCCATCTCGGAGCCAGCCAACTTCGTTGTGGGTAGCTTAATGGGGTGGCCCCCTGAAATATTATATGAATCTTGTGATTTGTTTCTCGTGAAAGCCTCGTTGGGTTTTTCCAAGGTTGATCGTGCGTGTGTTGCTATTTGTGCACCCCTGCAGGATAAATCTTTCTGAAAGCCGTGTCCGTAGTTATGGACGACTTGGAGCATAGTATCTCGATCATAGACAACCATAACTAAAGTAGTGCTATAAATTTGACTTTGACATGTCTAGTAATCTGTTTCACTACAACGGAATGAGTAAATAAAAGTGCCAACCACTACTGGATTTGGGATATCTCTAGCTAATTGTATCTGACTAGTAAGTATTGCAACTACAATGGAGTGGTTAACTAAAACTGCCCACTGCTTATGATATCAGGATGACTCATGATATCTATATCTGACTAGTACGTGCTGCAACTATAATGGAATGAATAAAACTACCAACTGTGTGAGTTCCTCGGTTTGACTTCCTCGTTTGGTCTCGAGGGGGAATACTAGGATGGGTATGATTAGTGTTAGTATCAGGTTGGATCCGAATAAGTTTTTCTTACGCCTCTCTAATAGCTGATAGTTATATCGAGTCTCTATAGATTGTATAGTGCATGCTTCGCTGCTGCTTCAGTCCACCATACCTATGTAGGCGAGAGCCGCCGAATTCTAGACTCACCGTGTACTGGCCTCAGTACTGACCGCTCCCTTTTTCCTTTGCCCTTTGTCGGCACCCCTTTTTGCTTTGATAGGTATAAGTTCGACGCCGTTAGCAGGGTTATCCTTTCATCTTGGCCTGGGCAGGGTTATGGATTCCATTGGTTATTCTTCAGGGCTCTTAGCCCCATTTGCATCTTGTCCGTACTCGGATGTTGTATCGTTTTCAAGGTGATTTGGATCTTTGTACTGTATATCTGTATTCTTGACTCGTTGAGTCGTTGTTGTATATATATGTTTCTGTGGGTTCCATCATGAACTATTGTGTAATGGTATTACTTCATTTTCCACCCGCACGCAAGTTCCTGGTGGGCATCTCTGAATCATTTCTATGCGGGTTTGGCAGGAACCGCTAAAATCTGCATAGGGCCGATTCAAGGGTGTTACAAGTCCCCGAGGGTCAATTGCTGAATTTCAGCGGCTAGAAACTTAGAACTTTAGTCGTCCAGTCCCTGATGGTCTAGTAGCTGAATTTCAGCGGCTAGACGCTTAGAGGTTTTAGTCATTCTGTCTCTTATTGTTTTCTGTCTTTAGTGCCTGCAAAGGGAATCGTCTGATTGGCAGGCCGCGAAGGAACGCCTGGAACGCGACCTGGAGACAGCGCAGGAAGCCAACCGGTGACTCCAAGGATCTACTGGTGAGTTGATTTTATCTTTATGAATTTGGACTTTTGATGTTGCACAAAGATTGAACTGTGATCCTTTTATCCTTTAGATGATCTCCTTGCTGCAATTACCAAGGCCCGCGAGGGATATGTTTCTGTCTTCAAGCTAGATGATGCGAATGCGATGTTGGCCACGACAGATGAGTGGGTCGGCTCGCGGTGAAGGAGCTAGAAGCGGCAAAAGTTGTGATGGTTTCTTCTGAAGAGAGGGCCAAGGCTGCGGTCGTTGCTGCGGAGGATGAGCGGAAGGCCTCCGACTCGATCATCCTTGGGTTACAAGAGAAACTGGCCGCGCTCGAGAAGTTTGTGACCGAGAGCTGCCTCAAACTCCTTGGTGAGAATCGCCTTCTTCTACTCCTTCTTATTTCTAGTATCTGGCGAGTCCCCGAGCGGGCTAGTCCCAGAACATGTGAGTCCACTAGTTTTCTTTCTCATGATCTTGATTTTCTGACATTGCAGCCGTGATAGGTCAAAGTGACCCGGTGGTGCAGATGTTTGATGCCTCGCAATGCATGACAGCGGTGATGAACACGGCCACCGCTTCGGTGTTGTTTATGGATGTGAAATACCACCTCATTTATCCATATAAAATGAGCCATTTATCTCTCATATGCCTTATATGCATAACTTCTAGTTCTCATTTACTTTCATATGAGCTTTGCACATTTAGTAGTTTAGGTAGAATTTTATCACTTTTCCTTGTCTATGACATGTGTTTAGGTGTTGATGATGATTATGGATAAAACAAAGGCAAAAGGGACAAAGAGAGCATAGTATGGAGGAGCTGCAGGGACCAGACTTAGCCATTTGAGAGGTTGAAAAAGTAAACTTTTCCAACTTCTCAAAATAAATATCCAAGTCCATGGGGTTGTAACCCTCGACGATACAAACTCAATGAGCCCAAGAACACCGAAAACGGAGTTCGTATGAAAAAATGGTGGCCAAAATACTAAAGAGGACAAACGGTTTGACGAGCAACTATACGGTCGGAGCTATTTTTATGGTCGTATAGCTCCGCCCGTATAGTTGCCAAAAAGGTCGCAAACGATGGGATTTGACCCCATAAAAGCTGTAGAACCTTCCCTAAGTCATATGATGGTATTGGGGGAACCCTAGGGCACCCCCAAGGCCTATATAAAGGAGGGAGGACCCAAGAGAGAGCCACCAAGCCATAGCCCTTCAGGGGCAGAGCTCTGCCGCCGCCGCTGCCGCCACCCATCCGATCTCCATTGCAGCGGAGCTCTGCCTCAACCACACCTCTGAGATCTAGATCTCCCTCAACACCATCACCATCAAGGCATCCAAACAAGAAGAAGGGGAGGAGAAGGAAGACATCACCACCACCACGCATCGATCTCCATCTCCCTCTCTCTCTCTTGTGTTTAGTAATTGTAAGATTGAACACGGTTGTGATATCATTATATATTTATATATGTTCTGCTATTCATCCATGTGTGAGTGATTGATTCAATTCTAGGTTAAGGTATGATCTACTGCGCTAAGTTAGAATCTATTGTGATCTAAGATGAGTTTATGTGATCCTTTGGTACGGAAGTGCCTTTGCCTTGCGGTGACACACGAGAACCATGCATAGTGCACACAGTGTGACAGCTCGGTAATCAATTGGAGAACATTTATTTGTCTGAGAAATCTCTTGTAGATCACACATATATTTTCCCATCTAGTACTAGTGAGACCGAATCCTAGAAGCCGTCTTTCATTCCATTCAATCCTACAACTACAATCTCTTTAATTCAGTTCATATTCCTGTTTATTTTCCGTCTTAGTTTATTTTGTTCCTATTAAAAGTTCTTTGTTATTAGATACTTTAAACATCTCACAATTATCGTTGTTCTAGTAACTTATAGAATAGGCTATTTCCAAACCACGGTTTGGGTGCGAAACATGGCTGTATTGACAACGTGGCTGCTGGGTCATGTTGTTTCCGTTCGACGATCTCTCATCGGGACAAACTCTTAAATATTCGCTGCTCTAAGTACTGCAATAACCCTGTTGTTGGTGCAGGAATCCAGTCATCAAATTGGCGCCGTTGCCGGGGAGATAAGTGTCTGATTATTACCTTCCTACTCGCACATAGTTTATTTCCATTTGTTGCTATTATCTTACTGCTTTCTTTTATATTGAAAACAATAAAGAAATTACAAAACCAAAAATTTATAAAAACTGTTGCTACTAATCATGTCTTCCGAGATAAATTTTGTTCAAGAGATAATATAAGCATTGGAGGAGATAAAGGATTCAAGTTCATCAAGCCTAGTTGCTAGATATGAGCTGATAAAGAAATTGGTGGACCAATTGGAAATGCATTCATTATGGTTGCGTGCTAATGATGTATCTTATTGCACAATTTGTATTACATATGACCACCTTAATTTTCAATGTAAGTATTTCAACAATCTTACTCTAGCAAATTATAATAGAGATAAATCTTATGCTAGTTTGGAAGTACTAGAATACTTTCTTTTCAAAGGTGCATCTAAAATGGTATTTAGACTAGGAAGTATTGATGTTG
This sequence comes from Avena insularis, assembly GCA_023614405.1. Lineage (NCBI taxonomy): Eukaryota > Viridiplantae > Streptophyta > Magnoliopsida > Poales > Poaceae > Avena > Avena insularis. The sequence goes on from CM042696.1 coordinate 253,401,602, forward strand.
AAAGTGAAGCACTTGATGGAGTTTTTAATTTAGTATACCTCATATTCCTCTTTTGTGAAAATAATTTAAGTGGAGAGGAAAAGGAGCATAAGGAAGAGGAGGAGGAACGGATTGATCACCCGCTCACACCTTCAACTCCTAATTTTGATTCTATCATTGCTATTAAAAGACTTGTCAATGAAAAGGAGGAACAAAAAGGTGAGGTTGACAAAGAGAGTCACACTACAACTTTTGTTTGTGATGCCTCTCACTCTAGTGGTGATTTTTATGATGCTAAAACTATTGGTAATTGTTCCGCGAAGGCCTTATGCCTAGACACTCATATGGAGAGCATTAATAATAATGAACTAGAGATAGAACCTTGTTATACTAACATGCAGGGTCCTGAACTCCCTGCTATGAAGGAAGAATAATATGAAGTGTTCCCCTACACAGGTAACTAAGGTAAAGATTTAAGAATTTTATATGAATCTCAAATCCTCTCATTCAGCTATACATGGAGGCATATTCACCAAGCTTGGTGCATAAACACTCGCTTGAAAGCGAGAACTTGTTCATCTACATGATATCGATGCACTGTAACCGGATACGACTCTGACCGAACTCTACTTCAAGATGCTCCAAGCTGGTATGTACAACCTCACCTCGAGTCGATATCCCTTGGGATCCAGGTGGGTAATGTATGGAGCATCCTAGCCTGGCTTTATGGTTTTAAAGAGAGCGCTTCCCGGGAGGCAACCCGAAAGTCATTAGGTGTCTTTCTTAGTTTTGTGTCTTGAGTCTAGATGCATTCATGTTGCATTGGCATTTTTTACATGATTTACTATTAGAGTTATCTTGTTGTAGTTTTCAAAAGGTAGAATTTATTGTTACTATGTGTTGCACAACTCAGTTGTACCTAAATCTCATCCTATACATGTTAATGTTGGTCGAAAATTTAAGTTGTTATTTTACTATCAAAACAAGGTATATCACTAAGTTACAGGATAAGAAATAATTTTCAAAGAAACAGAATTCTTTTGATGCATATAGAGAGTTTAACGACCAACTATATGGCAGGAATAAAAATTCCGGCCGTATAGCTCCGATCGTATAGATATCTTTGTCATCGATAATTTTTCTTTCATATGTACTAAGAGTTTAACGACCAACTATACAGCGGGAATAAAAATTATGGCTGTATAGTTCCGGTCGTATAGATATCGGTGCCTCTGTACAAATTCTTTTCCACTGTACTGATAGTTTAACAACCAATTATACGGCAGGAATAAAAAATCCGGCCGTATAGTTCCGGTCGTATAGATATTGATGCCTTTGTATACTTTCTTTTCCCAGGGATAGACAGTTTGATGACCAACTATACAGTGGGACACTTTTGGTCCGGTCGTATAGTTGTGCCCGTATAGTTGAGAAAACCCCTCAAATGCCAACTGGAAGGAAACCCTTGCTCAAAATTTTATTCTTTATTCTTATTTCTTCTTCTAAAAAACTCGAAACACCACCTAGGAGCTTCTCCCATGATCTAGAGAAGCCGAGCATATGTAAACAATAAATTTCGACCTCAGAAACCTCCTAGACTGTAATTCTCTAAAGAAGTTCATGTTTTCTTTTCTTTTTACTTTCCTTTTATCGGTGGGGTAAACGAACTATGTTCGTATACCAAACTGATGCATTTTATTTTGTGTGTTATTTTCGAAGGGACTTGAACCTTGTGTGACGACATGTATGGTAGTGTTGACTGTGCAAACACTAACATGAGCCACTTGGTTGCTTCAATTCAATGCTTCGACAATCAGTTTCTGGTAAAACCTTCCAACTCTAACATCTTTTATTAAGCACATAGGGGTTGCACACTCGTGTTTTATATTTTGTCTCACTTGCACTTCATCAAAATCTAGGAGAGGCATCTTCTAGAACTAGTTTGTTGACTTAAGCGTGGTGCTTACATTGATGAACCGAATTAGTGGGACTTATATTTTTATCACTTGTGAGCTAAACCCGTGTCTTCAGAAACACAAAAATATTTTGTTTTATTTTTAGTTTTAAAGCAAGTCCTCTAGGAAGGCACACCGGGCCATATCAAGAAATACATGTTGAAGCAAAGGTTATTTGTCCATCAAAAGAGAGGTTACTTGTATCTCAATGGTAAAGTGTGTGTCACCCTTGTTTTCAACTAAGCTTGGGGAGGTAACCACTTATCACACTCTCTTTTGGAAACTATATTTTCTCTTTTATTTTGGTGATATACTCAAGTTTGGTCTTGCAAAGTTCTAAGCTTGGGAAGGTTACTTCTGCATGTGTAGAGTCTTTTGCAATGTTTGTAATCGATGAAGGTTTAATGCAATCATGTATCCCACTATTTTTGAATGCTTGTTTAAGTGAGTCTAGTTTTGTATTCATATGGGGATACACTTGCTCATGATAGGAACCATAGGATTTGACTTAGAGCTTGTATGCATCTTGCCAAATTGTTTATCAAGATTATGACACTATTTGTGATCCTCTAGAAAACATTGCCACAATATCTACTCTTGGAAAGAATGAATACTTCATCAAGATCTTTTGAAATTTTTTGGTTGTCACTAAATAGCCTTGTCTTAAATGAATAGGTTATGCTCGACCCCATAATGTCAAAACAACAGACTTGATAGTTTGCTTACGGAAGGAGTTGTCAATTGGAAATGATATTCAAAGTTTTGAGTTCTATGCTAAATAAGGTGTTGATTAATTGTCTTGAGAGTTTAGCCTTAAAGGTACTCAACACCATAGATGTGATGATCGACTTGATAGTACTCTTTGAAAGTATTTGTTTCAAGAAACTAATATTTAGCGGTAATTGAGATGCATGCCAAATCTTGACCTGTTGATTAAAGTATGATATTGTTTTGTGCATGTTTGCACCACTATCGCACAACATGGGATGCTAACAACTCCGCTGGCCTTTGAACAGTCCAAAAAGAGGAAACTCTTGGAGTTTGGCTATGACTTGCCCAACATATGTAGCAAAAAATAATACTATATTTGGGTATGCATTGGTATTCTCATGGGCCTGCGTTCAAAGCGAAAGAGGGAATACTCCTTTGACCATTATGAGAAATCATTATACCAAAAAGGGAAACCTTGGTAATGGTCATGAGTATCCATTCTTAGCCTGCATAGTCTGATTAAACACACTAAGTTTTGGCATGATCTCATTACTGATGAACTGAAGTTTTGGAAACACAAAGAATAGAAAATGAGTGTTTGATAGCCATGATTCATTGATGTGGATGACTAAAAAGAGACTCTCTAATGCTATGCTTCTTTTGACATGTTCTCACATTTCCTTTTGGCATAAATCTCGTTACTAAGAGATAAACTTTCTGAAACTCAATAACCGATGTTTGCACTTGAGAGCCTTAACTAGATGACATGATTGGGTAGAATCCTATTTATGCTTGACATCTATTTGTGACTAAGTTTTGCCTCATAAAATATAATAATGATATAAAAAGTTATACAAAAGGTGCAATAAGAGGATCACAAGTTTGTCTGCAAGTAGATTCACTGTTGACATGGAGCATATAACTTTTGATGAATCTTTAGTGGTCTTTATAACTGAGCTTGTGTTGCCTTGTATGAATACATGTTTTCTCTCTTCAAGATTGTAGAAGAAATAAGGATGCAAGGCATTGATTTCCAATGATAAGCTATTTCACAAACATTAATTTATTACCGACCCTTCCTGCTCAAGGACGAGCAAGGTCTAGCTTGGGGAAGTTGATGGCTATGAAATACCACCTCTGTTATCCATATAAAATGATCCATTTATCTCTCATATCATGTTTCTTTCAGCTATAGCTATGCCTTATATGCATAACTTCTAGTTCTCATTTACTTTCATATGAGCTTTGCGCATTTAGTAGTTTAGGTAGAATTTTATCACTTTTCCTTGTCTATGACATGTGTGTAGGTGTTGATGATGATTATGGATAAAACAAAGGCAAAAGGTACAAAGAGAGCATAGTATGGAGGAGCTGCAGGGACCAGACTTAGCCATTTGAGAGGTTGAAAAGGTGATTTTTTCCAACTTTTCAAAATAAATATCCAATACCATGGGGTTGTATCCCTCGGCGATACGAACTCAACGAGCCCAAGAACACCCAAAACGGAGTTCGTATGAAAAAATGGCGGTCAAAATACTAAAGGGGACAAACGGGTTGACGAGCAACTATACGGCCGGAGCTATTTTTCTAGTCGTATAGCTCCGCCCGTATAGTTGCCAAAAAGGTCGCAAACGACGGGATTTTACCCCAGAAAAGCTCTAGAACCTTCCCTAAGTCATATGACAGTATTGGGGGAATCCTAGGGCACCCCAAGGCCTATATAAAGGAGAGAGGACCCAAGAGAGAGCCACCAAGCCATAGCCCTTCAGGGGCGGAGCTCTGCCGCCGCCGCCACCCATCCGATCTCCATTGCGGCGGAGCTCTGCCTCAACCACACCTCCAAGATCTAGACCTCCCTCAACACCATCACCGCCAAGGCATCCAAGCAAGAAGAAGGGGAGGAGAAGGAAGACATCACCACCACCACGCATCGATCTCCATCTCCATCATCATCTCCATCTCCTTCTCTCTCTTGTGTTTAGTAATTGTAAGATTGAACACGGTCATGATATCATTATATATTTATATATGTTTTGTTGTTCATCCATGTGTGAGTGATTGATTCAATTCTAGGTTAAGGTATGATCTAGTGCGCTAAGTTAGAATCTATTGTGATCTAAGATGAGTTTATGTGATCCTTTGGTCCGGAAGTGCCTTTGCCTTATGGTGACACGCGACAACCATGCATAGTGCACACAGTGTGACAGTCCTGTAATCAATTGGGGAACGTTTATTTGTCTGAGAAATCTCTTATAGACCACACATATATTTTCCCATCTAGTACTAGTGAGACCGAAGCCTAGAATCCCTCTCTCATTCCATTCAATCCTATGACTACAATCTCTTTAATTCAGTTCATATTCCTGTTTACTTTCCGTCTTAGTTTATTTTGTTCCTGTTAAAAGTTCTTTGTTATTAGATACTTTAAACCTCTCTCAGTTATCGTTATTCTAGTATCATATAGAATAGGCTATTTCCAAACCACGGTTTGGGTGCGAAACATGGCCACATTGACAACGTGGTTGCGGGGTTGTGTTGTTTCCATTCGACGATCTCCCATCGAGACAAACTCTTAAATATTTGCTCCTACAAGTACTGCAATAACCCTGTTGTTGGTGCAGAAATCCAGTCATCAGCTGTGCGTCCAGGCTATTCTTTAGGGAATCTCCCCCATCGAGGTTATTCCTGGGGGGCTGGCGGAGGTTTGGCGCTACCTTGAGGAGGCGCCTGCTGTCGTCGAGTGGATGGCGCGATCGGCCTTCCAGCACAGGGCCACCATGACGCTTAGTCTTGGGCTCGCACACTTCCCTGACGACTTCGACCTCAATGATGTCACCAGCAGGTATCCCTCTGCAACTTGCTCAATGGAGATCGCGGAAGTGCTCAGGTTAACCGCCAAGGCCACTCCGTCAGTGGAGTGGGTATTAGCAATTGGTGATTTGTTGCCGTATCAGGAGACGGTGGTGGCGCCAGGCGACTCCGAGCCAGAGCACCGCAACTTGAAGTCGGAGCAGCCCTTTCGGTCGTCCTTGGCGAAGCATTTGACGACGTACCCGTTGCACCCTTGGGAGCCATATGTCTGGGTCAAGGGTGATGGCGGTGCTTCTTCACCAAAACCTGCAGAGTGAAGGAATTGCTCTAGGGCATTAGTCGTGACGACTGGCCGCTTTTGTAATATACCTCAATGATGAACATTATATTTTATTGCTGAAGTAAAAAAGGTCAATCGACTCGCATTGCTTTGTGATTTTTGTGTGTTTGTATTTTTGGTTGTGCAAGTCCCCGAGCAGGTCCGTCCTTTAGTGGGGTTAACCTCGCATATATGTATGTTGGTTTGTGTTAGGTTCTTAGGTTAACCGGAGTCGACTCGCCGTGGCTCGTGGAGCCAGTCGCTTGGCGACCCCAGGGGTGCTCTGTACTTGGTTGTTTCCCTAGATGCGACCGGGGTCGGTTAGGTGAGTCCCCGAGCATGGTACTTGCCCGTTCTAGTTGCATGCCCAAGGTGTCGTCGGATTGATGACAAGTACGCCATGAGGGGTCCTCGAGGCGTGTGCAAGAGAGGGGTGTGAAACGTACGGTGTTCTGGGATGGTGAGCACACAAGTTTACCCAGGTTCGAATCCGCCGGCTTTGGACGGATCCTACTCCTACTGGCAATCCAGTAATACGGCAGAGCGGAATATGGGTTACAAGGGTTCGCCTGTGCGAGTTGAGATTGTAGACTATTGGATGCCCTAAAGGCTCTCCCTAGGACGTCTTATATAGATATCCGGCCAAGGGTTTACAGGAGAGATCTATCCGGCTATGACTAAGAGTCGGTTACATAGTACATCTTGAACTACAAGTAACACTATAGGCCTAAGTCGGTAAGTCTTCTGGGCCTTCCCGTAGCTGGACTGGACTCTGTTTCTTCTCCCTGACTAGGCCGCCTGTGAAGCAAAGATCTAACCCGAAGTAGGCCACCCTGGTCAGTGAAGAACTGTGAGGATACCCGGAAAGTATATGCCCAACAGGAGCCCTCGGAAGTCTCCAAGATCCAAAGTCGGATTCATCATCGTCTAGCTTGATCGTCGGCTTGCAGAATCTTGAAGGGTTCCTGAAACTTCAAAACAAAAGATACGATCCGGGTCTCAAAAGTAAGTCGGACCTATCAGTACGTTATTCGGATTTTCCAGCTTGATGTTCAAACTAAGCCGGAACTTAGTCTCTAACGTCACCTGACACTGGTCATGGTCAAGTCACGTCGTCTGACAAACATCCTGTCAGCACGACCATTGGTGGGTCCATCGTTCGCGGAACTGAGGCGCCGTTTCAATGCGTACACGGAGATCGAGGCGACGTAATCATCGCGTGGGTCCTTCCCAGTTCCTTCCATGACGCGTGGCGGTTACACTGTGTCTTTTGCATGAACCTTGGCGCGGTTAGGTGGTTATAAGGGGTGAGGATTTCCTTTTCCTCATCTTCACCTATTCCCTTGCCGTTTTCTCTCCTCCACTTCTCCCCCGCGCATAGAGCTCCTCTGCTTCCCAGATTCCCAGTGCCGCCCATCCAAGGTCACCGGCGCACCAGAGAAATGTCTTCATCTTCATCATCCGGCTTGGCTGGCTTTGCAGCGGCAACGACGGCGGCGGCGGTGGCGGAGAAAGGAAGCAACCGTGGGGTTTAGATCACGTGTCTCCTCGATGACGAGAAGCTCCACGACGTGGAGAATGAAGGGCTCCTCCGTTCCGGCAACTGGCGGAGCGGTTTCGGCGAAACCATCCCCCACCCGCACGCCGACGAGTGGGTACACTTCGGCACCCACCTCGACAGAGGTTTGTCTTTCCTTCCCTCAGATTTCTTTTCCGAGGTGATAGACCATTACGGTGTTCAGCTTCACCATCTTCCTCCCAACTCCATCTTAGAGATGAGTGCTTATGCGACTTTGTGTGAGGGATATATCGGCATTAGGCCGAGTCTCACTTTATTCTGATTCTACTTTCATGTCCGTAGAAACTCCATCACTGCTAGTAATCCTTATATTACTAGCACTATTAGCCTTTCAGTTAGACGCAAGCGTACTTATCCTTGCATTTCAGCTAGTGAGTCGGTCAAACAATGGCTGGCCACTTTCTTTTACCATAAGGATATTCCTGCTCCAGGCAAAGCTACTGCTTTTTCAGCTTTCATCGACGGAGCTGCCACGGCCCTAGCATCTTGGGACGAGGCTCCTCCGGCTCTCAGTGACGATCTGATCCTCGCTAAGAGGTGGATCGAATATCAAATAAAACACAAGGGCCTACGAGGGTCCGACTTAGTCCAATCTTGGGTTGCACGTCAGATCCAGCCTCTCCAGCACCACGGCGAATGTCTGATGCATTCCATCACGGCGTCGAAGAATGACTCCCTCCGCATCAGTCGTAAGGCTTTAAAGCCACAGGATTACATAAGCCAGATCAAATGGCTGATCAAGGAGCGGATTGAGAGAAAGATTCCGGACTTGTCTCTGGACATGCACACAGCGAAAGACCCAGTAGTGTCGGTAAGGTTTTAACAATAAACCCTTTTTTATATGTCTCACCTTTAAGTTATTTTGCAATACTGAGATATTATCTTCTTTTCAGCTTCCCAACCTCCCCGAGTCGGAACTGGCTCCTATCGAGGGATATCCTCTAGAGTTTTCTCAAGAGGAGGAACTAGTTCCACTACCAGACGTTGTGCCCAGGAAGCGCAAGGCTCCGACAGTGGTTGTCGGCACAAAGGAAGTGCCAGTCGTGAAGAGGTAACTTTCCCCACAACTTCCACCTTTGTACTTTACTCGTATTTTCTTTCGAGATGTAATGTTTTCTATTCTATCACATTCTCAGAGCTAAACAACTCATCAAGGGCAAGGGGAAGGGAACTTCTTCGAAGCCCCTGCGGTAGATGAAGCTGAGTATGGCTTCTCCTGCCGTAGCTCCTCCGACTCTTGCCCCTCAACCTTCTGCAACATCGGTGATTATTCCATCGCCAGTTGTGGCTGAAGATCCGGCTCCCTCAACAGGGCCAGCGACCCTTGAGTCGCAGACTGACGCCACCATGGGTGGCTCATGTTTTTATAAGGGTGAACCCTCTTCGGGTAATGATCCCTCGGCAGAGACTTTCGCCAAAAACCTCCTGAACAACCCGGGACTTGCCAAATTTGGCCTGTCTCGGAAATCTGTGGAGGAAATCCAGCTGCTGGCCCGGCAGTGCCTGGAGAGCCGAAATCTCTCTGCCGAAGAAGAAGCACAAGAAGCGGAGGACATCAAGTACTCCGACCTTCTTGATCAAGTCCGCCTTCACAACGAGGGACTAAGAGCTGGTGTGCTTCCACCACCTCTGGTTATTCCACTCACCCTCGCCGAGAAGGTTACCACCGAGGTGAACATGTGCCTGAGCAAGCTCACACATGAACATCATGTAAGTCGGAATTCCAACTCACGTTTTTCTTTATTATACTTTATATCATATCCTCTAGCCCCCAAGCATGAAGTTAGATATACAGTCCGGGTTTATGCTTCCTTAGGATGCTAAAGAATGAACTAGTGTAGCCCCCAAGGCTCGTGCTGATATTAGCTACAATATTAGCCCGAGTCTTCAGTAGACTTCTGACTCTAGGTATTCTGACTTACAGAAAGTTAATTCATATAACCAGGATTTGTTGAAGAATGTCTGCAATAAGCGGAGAGAGATCAGAGATCTCCGACTTAAGAATGCTGAGCTGAAGGTTTCCAAGGATGAGGCCGAAGGTAAACATTCCGAGACTCAAACCTTGTCTTGTGTTTTCGTAGTTGAATATTTTTTGCTGAACTGTTGTTCTTTTTGACTTATAGCACTGATAAAGCAGTCATGTGCTATGATAGAAGAGGCCGAAAATCTGAAGACCTTGGTGGTGGAAAACAAGGATCTCCGCCGAGAGCTTGACCAGCTTAAGGCAGATCATGAGAAGAGCATAAATCAAGTTCTCGAATCCTCCTCCATGGCCACCGTGGAATGTGATCGCAAGATGTCACTCCACGAGCAGAAAATTTCGGATCTCAACAACGAGCTTCGCAGAGAGAAGGACCTTTCCGAGGCACTCCGGGGTGAACTCTGGAGTCTTCGGGAAGAGAAGACCAAAGTTGATGACGTCATCTTCGGTATGTTTCCATCTTTCTAACTTGTCTACATTCTTCGACTCTTTCGATGTCGGATTTACTTAACCATTCCGCGTTATATGTATAGGTCCTCTGAACTTGACGGACTCCACTTCTGCCGAGCCTCGCACCCACCGGCTTACCCAAGTCGGTGATCTGCTTCATGACTTCCGCCAATCCATTGAGGATATTGGCGAAGCTCTCAAGGTTCCAGACATGCATAGCATGTCCGACTTTCAGGTGCGGGACAAAGCAAAGGAGATGTCGCAGCTTGTCCAAGACTGGAACATGTCCTACGCGCGATCCGCGGCGCAGAACGCTCTCACCATGGTCATGAGCCACCATGGAAGCATGGAGATATGGCAAGCGACCAGAGGGTATTCTACTGTGGATGAAGACGGACATGAGCAAGACATCAAGGCCATCATGGACTCATCGCCGGATATGGGTGCCATGTAGCTGACTTAACCAGCTATGACACTCCCTTCTTCACCCGCGTGGACACGCCGCCTCCGCCTCTCGAAGAAGAAGCCGAAGTTTCCGACGATTGCCAAACCATATCGGATTTGGCCATCTCGGATCGTTATCAGGGCGCGGCTGATGTGTCCATCGAGCCGGCAGCTCCTACCTCCTCTCCTGCATCATAGATTATCAGAAACAAATGTATTATTCTGAAATCATAATGGGTCTATAAGTATGCAGTATGATACTTTTGCTAGTGCCAAGTTTTAATCTTTTCAGCACTTTTGGCTTAAATTTTGTGTGCCTGAAATGTTTATATAAGCATTTATACTTTTTTATCTATACTTATCGTTTATGTGGCTTTCCGCCTCGTCCCTTTCGTGAGATGGCGAAACTTTCTGCACGGAAACTTTGCCGAGCAACGGAGCTCAATTGCTAAACCAGTTTAAACTCGGAAACAAAGTCGGCTTCCAGTACCAACAATCCACTACTCGGAAAATTCCCGCATCCGGCAATCAGACAAATAACCAGAGTATAAACTAGAAACTTTAGAGTTATACCCGAAGGTAGCATTTTTAGAATTTCCGACTTAGTCGAAGAAGTTACTTCTGCTGATAGGCTGTTGATCTCATTTCAGCAATGACACGAACTTCTTCGACTAAGTCGAGATCATTTTTCGAGAAATCTCGGCATCCTCTTCAATATACGCGGCCACTCTAGGAGAAGTGTGAATCAAATCACTAGGAAGAACTGCTTCTGCGCCATAGACCAAGAAGAAAGGTGTGTATTTGGTTAACCTGTTCGGAGTTGTTCGTAAACTCCATATTACAGAGGGTAATTCCTCTGCCCAAGCCCCCGCAGCACGTCGTAGTGGTGCTTCGAGTCTCGGTTTTACACCTTGTAGGATTAAACCATTTGCTCTTTCAACTTGTCCATTAGCCTGTGGATGTGCGACTGACGCAATGTCAAGCCGGATATTTTGTTCGTTGCAGAATTCAGTAAATTCTCCCATAGAGAAATTACTCCCATTGTCCATGATAATACTATGCGGATAACCATACCGGATTATGACATCCTCGACAAATCTTTTGGTTGTTGCTCCATCACAACTAGTGACGGGTTTAGCCTCAATCCATTTGGTGAATTTATCCACCATCACTAAGAGGTGAGTAAATCCACTTGGAGCCCGTCTAAACGGTCCTACCATGTCAAGCCCCCAGACCGCGAAAGGCCATGTTATAGGTATTGTTCGCAGCTGATCAGCCGGAACGTGAGCTTGTTTGGCGTACTTTTGGCAGCCCTTGCACGTCTTAACCAGCCGTTCGGCATCTGCCTTGGCTGTAAGCCAGAAAAAACCGTGTCTGAAAGCTTTTGTCACTAAAGATTTGGCTGCAGCATGGTGACCACACTCGCCTTCGTGGATTTCTCTTAAGATGTCCACTCCTTCTTCCGGAGACACGCAACACTAAAAGACCCCAGACACACTTCGCTTATAGAGCTCACCTTTAACTATAGTATAGGCTTTCGCTCGTCGGATAATCTGCCGGCTTAGAACCTCGTCTTCGGGTAATTTGCCATCTACCAGATAATCAAGGTAGGGTTGAGTCCAGCTAGGAATTACAGCCAGAACTGCTATTAGAGGTGAGTCGGATTAGGTCGGATATTCCTCATCCACTCCCTTTATTGAGGGAACTTTGAGGTGCTCTAAAAAAGCGCCATCCGAGACCTCTTTCCGTGCAGAGCCTATCCGAGATAGTGCATCTGCTTCCTTGTTTTCTACTCGAGGGATGTGTTGAACCTCAAACCCTTCGAACGATTTAGATAAATCATCCACGACGGCTTTATATGCCGCCATGTGTTTATTTGCATTACAAATATCTGACACTTGCTGAGCAACAAGATCTGAATCTCCGTAACACATCAAACGTCGGATGTCGATATCCTTAGCAATTCGGATTCCATGTAGCAGTGCTTCATACTCGGCAATATTATTTGTCGCTGTGAAGTGGATCTGCAACCCATATAGAAGTTTATCTCCTTGGGGTGATTTGAGCACCACGCCAGCCCGCGAGCCCCCGCGAGCCTTAGACCCATCAAAATATAGGGTCCAATATTCTGACTCAGGGAGGGTCATATTCCCCTTCGTCTCTGTCCAATTAGCAACAAAGTCGGCAAGGATTTGGGATTTGATTGTTGTTAGAGGTTTGTACTCAATATCGAAAGCTGAAAGCTCTATGCCCTATTTGGCGACGCGTCCTGTGGCGTCGCTGTTGTTGATTATATTTCTCAAGGGAGCTGTGCTCACCACGGTAATTGGATGCTCCTAAAAATAATGTCGTAGCTTACGAGATGCTAAGAACACACCATAAGCCAACTTTTGATAGTGCGGATACCGCTGTTTTGATTCTGTCAGGACCTCGCTGACAAAGTAAGTCGGATGTTGCACCAAGTGTTCCTGATTTTCCTCCAGTCTCTCCACTACCATAATGATACTAACGACTTTATTTGTCGCAGCAAGATAGAGCAGCATCGGTTCCTATGGTTCCGGCGCAGCAAGGATAGGAGCAGATGAGAGTACTTTCTTCAGGTCTTGTAATGCAGCTTCAGCTTCGTCGGTCCACACAAAATCCCTGGTCTTTTTCAGGAGTTTGTATAATGGTGCGGCTCTTTCACTGAGCCGGCTTACAAACCGACTTTAGTTATACTTATCTATGATCGAGAAACTGTGCTCCAAGACGTCCATAACCGCGGACACGGCTTTCAGAAAGATTTACCCTGCAGGGGAGCACAAATAGCAACACACACTCGATCAACCTCGGAAAAACCAACTCAAAACCCAACGAGGCATTCACGACAAAGCGATCACAGGATTCAGAAATATTTCAGGGGGCCACCCCACTAAGCTACCATAGCGAAGTTGGCGGCTCAAGCGGACCGGGTTTGCGTCGATGGCTGTAAACGAGGAACCGAAAGTGTGACTGGGCTTGTCGATACATGGCTGAAAACACAGCGTCCAAAAGCGATCTGGTGCTCCTCGCACAATCTTAAATAAAGCAGTAAAGCATGGCATAAGTACAGGATAGTAATAAAGCTCCAAACTACTTTGTGGCCCCAAGAAATAAGAATGAATCAAGCTCTGGCTCAGGGGGGGTCCATAAGCCTCCCGGATGTAGATAGCACGAATATTCAAGGAACAGGAATCAAGTACTCGGGGTCCTATGGGACACAAGTGAGCATGAAAAACCAAATAGCAGATATTGCTCACCGGTGCCACTTTCATTAGTTATCCCATTACTACTCAGGTTAAGTTGTTTAGGTACCTCGTTATCCATCAGACACTCACATACCCTGCTGTTCTACGACCCGCATGGCTCAAACAACTCCTGTAGTAATGGCGCATGGGATGGAGGAACAAGCTTCGGTGGGGTTTAAAAGTAAAGGCTATGCAGTACTTGGGATTCAGTTTAATGCAATCGCGACTCAATGATGCAAGAATAAGATAGAGGCAACAGGTACTATATGTATGCAAGCATGTGGTAGTGCTTGCTTGGCAGCTCAGTTGAAGCGAGGGACGGATCTGAGTAGTGCTCCTGGGTTTCTTGATATATCCCATGCTCAGCGTCTATTCGAAGAAGAACCAAACAAACAAGGTCCAACATAAATAAAGTGCACAAGCATATGAATAAAATGCGACAAGCAAACAATCATGCCATGATGAATGATGCACAATTTGCATGGCAATAAAGTAACATGGCATGGGTGAGGTGTGGAATACAAGAATAAGGCATTTTATGGAGTTTTAGTCAACTTTTATCCTCAAATAAGTTGCTGTAAACTTTATATTTATATGATGCATGCTGCAATTCAGCACAAGGAATGCATAAACAGAAAGGTCTCGTCGAGCTGATCAATTTAGACATATCATTTGTCAAATTTGGAGTTATAAAACAAAAGTTATTAATTAATTAAGAAAAAGGGCATTTTATTGTAATTTTAATCAACTCGAAAAAATAAAGTGTTCAAAATATATTTTGAATGGCATATTTGAAATCCTCACATTTTTCTGATTTCAAAACATATATTACATGTTTAATTTGGAATTATATTTTAAAAGATATTTGAAAACAGATTTGAATTTGAATTTAAAACAAATTTGAAAAGTTTAAATTAAAACAGAAAACCAGAAACCTTTTTGTACTCACCCAGATCTAGCCACAGACACAGACACCTGGGCCCGGGCTGACCTGGCGGGAAAGCAACCAGAGGCATTTCTCACATGATGCGCTTAGCCTATCTGGTGACAGGTGGGGCCGGTACTGGTCCACGTGATGACTTAACCCATGATGGCCGACAAGCGGGGACGCCGATGGGCGCGGGTTGAGAGCTCTGAAACCAGTGCTTTGCCAAAACGCACCTGGTGGCAGGTGGGGTCGTGGGACAGCAGGTTGAAGCGAGAAAAAAGGGGCTATCTCGCAAAGCGGCAATGGTGATGCATGCCCGTTCTCCTCGATCCGGAGGAAAAAACAGCCGCGCGCAGCCTGGTAGACAGAACTTCGATCCCAGCAGCAGCCTTGTGAGACGGCGGATCGATCTGATAGGCTAGGGAGTTGATTGGGAGGAGGCGGCTAGATGTGGTTCTGAGCGGAAAACTTGCGGAACAACGGCAACGACACGCACGGTGGGTGTTCAATGAAAAGATCGGCGGGCTAGGCGATGCACGGCGAGGCGTGTCCAGGAGGTAGAGGAGCTCACCGCGGGTGGGCGGCGGAGGTGGATCGGGCTGGGAGTCGGCGGATCGGCGAGAAGAGGCCGGCGGAGCTAGGGTTTTGGCGGCGTCTCGGCGTCAGCGGTGTCAGGCCTGCTCCTCCCTCGCTGCAGTGTCTGGGCCAGGGGACCTCACGAGCTTCCTCGACAACCAGAACCGCCCGCCGCCTGTTAGAGGAGTTGGTGATCGGCACCGACGGTGGCCGGCGAGGAAGAAGAAGGGGGAGGAAGAGGGGGAAGGGCACGGCTCTGGGGATCTGTGGTAGGTACGAAAAGAGAGGGAGGGTGGATATAAGGCGAGGGAGAGCGGGGTGCCGTGGGGGAGTGGGTTAGGGTAAAGGTGGCCTCGGTTGTCACCTTTCTCCTCTCCCTCACGTGCCGGCTCGGGCTGGCTCTGTTTGAGCGGGGCAGGGGCAGGTAGGTGGGGCCAAGGCGAGGCCAAGGAGGGGTAGGCTCGGGTGGGGCTGCTGTGGCAGGGAGAGAGCTAGAGAGAGGGGGTTGTGGCATGGAGCTAGGGTTGGAGGGATGGGGTGGCTCGGGTTAGCTAGGGCTTGGCTAGGGTTGGGGTAGGAGGGTAGCTCGGCCAGGGGGAGTAGGGTGGCTAGGTGGGGTCATCATGGTAGAGAGAGGGAGGGTGAGAGAGGTGTGGGTAGCTAGGGTTAGCTAGAGAGGGGTGGCTCGGGTTAGCTAGAGGGGGGTGGTATGGTAGATGGTGATAGGGAGTAGTTGATTAGGGTTAGGGTTTTGGATAGAGAGGAGGGATTAGAGAGAGATGGTGATGTGGTGGTGGCTTTTAGCAATATCAAACAAGATCAAGCAAAAGGAGGGAGAGAGAGATGGTGGTGAGGGTTGTTGGAGTAGGTCATGATGGTGGTAGGGTTTAGAGATAGGAATAGAGAGAAGGGGTTTAGGGTAGGGCTTAGCTAGATCACCCTTGATTATGCCTGGATGGAGGTGAAAAAGGAGAGGAAGGTGAGGTTTTTAAAGTCACAAGCAAAAGAATAGGGCCAACATGAGATGGACTCTCAAAGATCCATGCTTCACTTGCAAAAATACATGAAAAACCCAAAGGAGGGAAAGATGGTGAGATTTGCATGGCCCATGCATGGGTATTAAATGCCATGATTAAATTCTTGTGAAAACAAAAATAATAGCATGGCATTATTCTTATGCATTCCCAAGAAGTGGAATAAAGGCCAAGCAAAAGAATTTGTAGAAGTAGATCCATCCTATCTCCCATGAGCTAGATTAAATACCAAAAGAAAATAAAATACGAGCTCATGGATAATGGGATGGTGGAATTATAAGGTGGTGAAAGAAAGGGTGGTGGAGTGGAATAAAAGATATGCCCCCAACTCAACTTGGGCATTTAAACAATATATCAATAACCAAATACAATATCAAGAGGCAAATACAATTAATGATGCATATGAGAGGAGATCCAAATTGAAAAGGGTTTTATATGATGCTCAAATGCAAGGTGGCATGATGACATGAGCATGATATAATTATGATGCAACAATTATATATAGGAAGTAGCCATTATATAGACTAGGCTAGTAGCATTGTAATTGTTAGACAATTGGGATGCTACAACTCTCCCCCACTAAACAAGAATCTCGCCCCGAGATTCCTAGGAAAAAGAAAACAACACAAGGAGAGGCGGGTGTTCGAACGAAGGTGACCCTCACGTTCCCAAGTTGATGAACAACGGAATGGTGCGACCACTACACCTTGCAAAACTTGCTAGACTTGTTGCGAGTCTTGCGTTTTGCTTCAAGAACAACGGATTAGAAGAATTGAAGGATTGTCATGAGACAAGAAGGATAGGATGGACATAGCTCCGGTTTTTCGAGAAACAAGATAAAAGACTAGAACCACTTGTGAAAGAAAGGACAAGATGATGTATCATGGATAAAGAAAGGACACACCATTAAGATTAAAGATTTACCGATACTAGAGGGGATGAATCTTTGTTTCGCCGGAAGAAAAGAGCTAGGTTGGAGAGGTTTGAACCACTATGACAATAGCATCGTATCTTCTCTCGGATTTGAGAAATGAAGTACGGAAACAATATTGCCTTCAAACAATAGAGTCCCTTGATATCAACAGAAAGATTTAGTTAGACATCGTCGGATTAGATTCTTCTTGCGCTGGTAAGACCCCAAAGGATCACACAATTGAGGTGCGCGGATATAACTTCCAGAGACGGATGTGAAGCTAGATCATGGTGAAATCCTGAGACGCAACAAATATGGAAGATCTGGAGTTTATTGTAGAGATACGTATTGCTTTCTTTAGCCTTGAGGCTAACGCAATAGATTTGCGGCTGATGGCATCAACCATAATTGGCCTTACCACAGAAAAAGAATTGATGAAACAAAGAGAGAGATAGTTTCCTTTCATCTTGTTTGGGGATGTCGAGCATCGGTAGAATGACTAGGACAGAAAAGAGTTTGCGTTTGTTTCCACCAGATAACTGAAGATTTTGCTCCATCTAGAATAGACAGACCACCAACAAGAGATTATTGATTACTTTCTTCGAGAGAGCACTCCGGAAAAACAAGGACGGAAGTAAAAGTATCAAGGAGTAAAGGCCACTTCTAACTTCCGTGGAATGAGTGAAATCACATTAATTCACCAATTCAATATACAAGAGCGAATGATAAGAGTAGTGGTATGGTAGCTACTCCATCCCGCACTCAAAGCATTACTCCGCACATGAATAAGAAAACCATGCAACCCAACTACCGAAACAGACTGAAGGTATTAACAATAACTCATGGAACTTCGTTAGAAAACAAGGATAGATGCAAACGATTCGCCGGATTCATAGATAAATAAAGATGATGATGTTGTCGTCATGTCGGAAATACCAAGCCCCCGGAAAGATATGAAGGAAGATTACGGAGAAGAACTGCAAGATTCAACAGCTACAGAAAAGATAACACCAACTTGAACGAAAGGCATACAAGTTCTAGAAGGTCTTCATGGCCTCCGGTGGATTGAGCATAGACGATAGAGCGAGAGGGTTTCAAGAGATTACTTAACGAGATAGAGGTGAAAAGAACTCCATGTTGTTCTTGAAAAGATTGAGAGAGATTTAGCAGTCTTGAGGAAAACTACGGCGGAACGACGATGATAACTCGCCAACAAGGAAAACTCCGGGTTTGATTGAAGATGGAAGATGGAATTAACAATGAACTTGCTGATTCCAGAATTGAAGTGATCTATTTAGCAGAAGGACGTGGCCGAGATAGGTGACTTCAAAATGTCAGAATTTCCACTTTGGGAACTTTGCACACGGCAGTGTTAACAAAGCTTGAGAGAAAGGGACACAGATGATATTCCATGTTCTTCCATTGATATGGAATAGGCAAGCATATTGTCAACATATACCCCCATGGATTAACAAGATATTCTCAGATTACCAAGTTCAAAAGGCGAGAGAAACGAACAAATGCTCGAACACTTTCTGAGCTCAACGGTTTTAGAAAGATCAATATTAAGAGCATGGGTTCGTGTTGAAGAGGATGCACTGGAAGAATAGATTATCTGGTCCTTCGGAAGAAAAAGAGATGTCACCTGGTTCACATTGTCGATTGGATCACCGGTTACAAAGATAAAGAGATCTTGGATAAGAGCCGATGATAGCTCATACCTTAAGCAAAGCTATCAGAGACGAAAAGATGCAATTCCCTCGTCTCAAAGAGAATTTTGCAGATATGGAGTTCAAAAAGATGTGCAGCATGATGGACAGATGATAGACCGCCGTAGTGCTTTGAGAAACTCCGGATTGCCAAAGATGCTGGAATATGCATAGATATGATCGCGGTGTACTCAAAATCACAGGAGATAACCGTCACCATTTGGAGGATAGTGTTGATAGCATTTTCCATATTCCACTCATGATAAGTGTCCTATAGCTATGCTGAGAACCAAATTACAATCACCAGCATCAGATCGACACATGTTATGTAATTAGCCCAAGAGAATTGGATATGAAATGAAACTCTAGGATTAAGCGCCGGTGACAAAAGAATGAGTTAGCATGGACATGCTGATAAAAGGGAGATAGATCATGTTTCACACACGACTGAAAAGGAGTGTGGAAACACAGATGTATCAAAGAAAATTTTTCCGCATTTTTCGGCATTAAAATACCAATAGATGCGCAAAATCACTTATCAGGTAGCGATTAGCAACTCCACATTCTGTGAAAACATGCTAGAAGGAAGAACACCCTTAAGAAGATGGCACCGGTTAACAAGGAGTCAGATAGATCGCGCCGGTTTTCAAAAGCCTGTCAGTATGGAATGTACCAACAGTTGATAACCAAAGGCAGATTGTGATAACAAATTGGATGCAACAGATAGACAAGGAATTACACACACACACACACTTTCTATGGTACTACGGAAACCCAGAACACGTGAATCCTAGTTTGAATTTTAAGAAGAGGATTGAAAACGTTACACTTCCTTACCAGAAAAGGGTGGGTGGTTGGGTAAGAAGAAAAGTGGAAGCAGTCCTACTCTCACGTTTTGTTTTTCCCTAGTATACATAGCTACCAAAAATATTTGCTAGACTGACAACGACCATTTGGCTGAGACCCTGAAGGCGGGATGGCTCGATACCAATTGTAACTACCTCGGTGAATTACGCTCTTAGTTACAAGCTGGATGAGCGGAAATGGTTAAAATAATGCGGTGGGGCCAAATGCCACTCACAGGTAGACCTTCGGCCGTCCTAACCATTTCCAAACATCGGGACAAACGAACGGCGTAATCGGCCCGAAGGATCAACTACATACACAAATGAGTATGTATGCAAGCCACCATACAGTCCTCGAGCCATTCCATCTAAAAGAAATAGAAATATTGCAACGCCATACGGCAAGATCCAAATATCCTAGATAGATATAATAGTTTAGGATATCTCCTCATACAGCAAACATCAGTATCGGTGAGCGGAAAACAAGATCCGATACGGATAAGAAGCAAATCGGCATAAGATGCCCCATAAATAAACTCATCCCGCCCACAGATCTCACGGATCCCGTTCCCGGAATCTCTACACGAATGATCGTTGCCCACATCGTCTCTCCTCCACCCAGTATCCATCTTGCGAGTTTACATTCATCCGAATCAAACAATTTATCGTGTGAGACCCTAGGGGTACTCAGCAAGTCTTTATGCCTCTAAAGGGACACAACACAGGGTGGCGAATTGCAGCAAAAGATAATACCTAACAATTCTGCAGATACTGCTAACCATCCGCCTAACCAAAGATAGCGGATGTCCGTGAATTAATAACAACGGTTATAACAGTAATATTAGATCCATCCTCCTCCTCGCCACCAACGAGGAAGCGGACGAACAACCCCCATCCGTTGGCAGTTTTATTATCCATTCCATGAGTGTTGCACTATTTACTAGTCGGTACTTAGTCAAATTAAAAGCGGTACTTTAGTTATACTTGTCTATGATCGGAAACTGTGCTCCAAGACGTCCATAACCGCGGACACGGCTAACCGAAAGAATAACACTGCACGGGTGCACAAAAAGCAACACACACTCCATCAACCTCGGAAAAACCAACTCAAAACCCAACGACGAATTCACGACAAAGCGATCACAGATTGAAATATTTGAGGCCACCCCACTAAGCTACCATAGCGAAGTTGGCCGGCTCAACGGACCTGTGGTTTGCGTCGGTGGTAAACGATTGGGAACCCGAAAGTGTGGTGGGCTTGTCGATACAGCGAAAACACTCAGCGTCCAAACGATGCAGTGCTCCTCGCACAATCTTAAATAAAGCGATAAAGCATGGCATAAGTACAGGATAGTAATAAAGCTCCAAACTACTTTGTGGCCCCAAGAAATAAGAATGAATCAAGCTCGCTCGGGGGTCCATAAGCCTCCGGATGTGGATAGCGAATATTCAAGAACAGGAATCAAGTACTCGGGTCCCACGGGACACAAGTGAGCATGAAAAACCAAATAGCAGATATTGCTCACGGTGCCACTTTCATTAGTTATCCCATTACTACTCGAGTTAAGTTGTTTAGGTACCTCGTTATCCATCGGACACTCACATACCCCTGCTGTTCTACGACCGCATGGCTCAAACAACTCCTGTAGTAATGGCGCATGGGATGGAGGAACAAGCTTGATGGGGTTTAAAAGTAAAGGCTATGCGATTACTTGGGATTCAGTTTAATGCAATCGCGACTCAATGATGCAAGAATAAGATAGAGGCAATAGGTACTATATGTATGCAAGCATGTGGTAGTGCTTGCAGCTCGATTGAAGCGAGGGACGGATGGTAGTGCTCACAGGTTTCTTGATATATCCACCGGCGTCCTATAGAAGAAGAACCAAACAAACAAGGGCCAACATAAATAAAGTGCACAAGCATATGAATAAAATGCGACAAGCAAACAATCATGCCATGATGAATGATGCACAATTTGCATGGCAATAAAGTAACATGGCATGGGTGAGGTGTGGAATACAAGAATAAGGCATTTTATGGAGTTTTAGTCAACTTTTATCCTCAAATAAGTTTCTGTAAACTTTATATTTATATGATGCATGCTGCAATTCAGCACAAGGAATGCATAAACAGAAAGGTCTCGTCGAGCTGATCAATTTAGACATATCATTTGTCAAATTTGGAGTTATAAAACAAAAGTTATTAATTAATTAAGAAAAAGGGCATTTTATTGTAATTTTAATCAACTCGAAAAAATAAACTGTTCAAAATATATTTTGAATGGCATATTTGAAATCCTCACATTTTTCTGATTTCAAAACATATATTACATGTTTAATTTGGAATTATATTTTAAAAGATATTTGAAAACAGATTTGAATTTGAATTTAAAACAAATTTGAAAAGTTTAAATTAAAACAGAAAACCAGAAACCTTTTTGTACTCACCCAGATCTAGCCACAGACACAGACTGGGCCGGTGACTGGCGGAAAACAACGCAGAGGCATTTCTCACGTGAGTTGCTAGCCTATGCTCTGGTGACAGGTGGTGGTACTGGTCCACGTGACGGCTGACTTAACCCGCGATGGGACAAGCGGGGACGCGATGGGAGCGGGTTGAGAGCTCTGAAACCAGTGCTTTCCTGCAAAACGCACACTGGCGAGGTGGGTCGGCGGGACCTGGGTTGATGGCGAGAGAAAAACGGAGGGGCTATCTGCAAAGCGGCCGGTAATGGTCTGTGCCCGTTCTCCTCGTCGACGGAAAAAAACACGCCGCATGAGCGGCGCAGGGAACTCGATCCCGCGACGCAGAGCACGCGCGCAGAGCGGCAGATCCAGTGCGGTAGGCTAGGGGAGTTGATTGGGAGGAGGGCGCGGGCTAGATGTGGTTCTCACAAGGGCGGAAAACTTGCGACAACGCAACGACACGCATGGTGGGCGTTCGATGAAAATATCGGCGGGCTAGAAGCGGTGGCGAGGCGGAGGCGTGTCCGAGGTAGAGGAGCTCACCGCATGAGGTGGGCAGCGGAGGTGGATCGGGCTGGGAGTCGACGGATCGGCCGAGAGCGAAGGCGAGGCAGAGCTAGGGTTTCGGGCGTCTCGGCGTCTGGCAGTCTGAGCCTGCTCCTCCTCGCTGCAGTGTACGGGGGCGACGCAGGGACCTCACGAGCTTCCTCGACAACCAGAGCACCGCGCCCGCCGCCTGTTAGAGGAGTTGGTGATCGGCACCGACGGTGGCCGACGAGGAATAAGAAGGGGGAGGAAGAGGGGGAAGGGCACGGCTCTGGGATCTGTGGTAGGTACGAAAAGAGAGGGAGGGTGGAGATAAGGCGAGGGAGAGCGGGGTGTCGTGGGGGAGTGGGTTAGGGTAAAGGTGGCCTCGGTTGTCACCTTTCTCCTCTCCCTCACGTGCCGGCTCGGGCTGGCTCGGTTTGAGCGGGGCAGGGGCAGGTAGGTGGGGCCAAGGTGAGGCCAAGGAGCGCCCAAGGAGGGGTAGGCTCGGGTGGGGCTGCTGTGGCAGGGAGAGAGCTAGAGAGAGGGGGTTGTGGCATGGAGCTAGGGTTGGAGGGATGGGGTGGCTCGGGTTAGCTAGGGCTTGGCTAGGGTTGGGGTAGGAGGGTAGCTCAGCCAGGGGGAGTAGGGTGGCTAGCTGGGGTCATCATGGTAGAGAGATGGAGGGTGAGAGAGGTGTGGGTAGCTAGGGTTAGCTAGAGAGGGGTGGCTCGGGTTAGCTAGAGGGGGGTGGTATGGTAGATGGTGATAGGGAGTAGTTGATTAGGGTTAGGGTTTTGGATAGAGAGGAGGGATTAGAGAGAGATGGTGATGTGGTGGTGGCTTTTAGCAAGATCAAACAAGATCAAGCAAAAGGAGGGAGAGAGAGATGGTGGTGAGGGTTGTTGGAGTAGATCATGATGGTGGTAGGGTTTAGAGATAGGAATAGAGAGAAGGGGTTTAGGGTAGGGCTTAGCTAGATCACCCTTGATTATGCCTGGATGGAGGTGAAAAAGGAGAGGAAGGTGAGGTTTTTAAAGTCACGAGCAAAAGAATAGGGCCAACATGAGATGGACTCTCAAAGATCCATGCTTCACTTGCAAAAATACATGAAAAACCCAAAGGAGGGAAAGATGGTGAGATTTGCATGGCCCATGCATGGGTATTAAATGCCATGATTAAATTCTTGTGAAAACAAAAATAATAGCATGGCATTATTCTTATGCATTCCCAAGAAGTGGAATAAAGGCCAAGCAAAAGAATTTGTAGAAGTAGATCCATCCTATCTCCCATGAGCTAGATTAAATACCAAAAGAAAATAAAATACGAGCTCATGGATAATGGGATGGTGGAATTATAAGGTGGTGAAAGAAAGGGTGGTGGAGTGGAATAAAAGATATGCCCCCAACTCAACTTGGGCATTTAAACAATATATCAATAACCAAATACAATATCAAGAGGCAAATACAATTAATGATGCATATGAGAGGAGATCCAAATTGAAAAGGGTTTTATATGATGCTCAAATGCAAGGTGGCATGATGACATGAGCATGATATAATTATGATGCAACAATTATATATAGGAAGTATCCATTATATAGACTAGGCTAGTAGCATTGCAATTGTTAGACAATTGGGATGCTACACAAAGGCGGCATTTCCATCCTCGCACTCTCACGCTTTCTTCGGGTCTCCCCTGATAGTGATCACGCCGTTGGGACCTGGAATTTTTATCATATTGTAAATGTAACACGGACGAGCCATAAAAGCCCAGTAAGCCGGGCGTCCGAATATAGCGTGGTACGCGCTCTTGAACGAGACCACTTCGAAGGAAAGTGCCTCCGTCCGATAGTTCTTTGGAGTTCCAAAGGTAACATCCAAAGTGATTTCTCCCAGGGAATTTGCTTGTCTTCCTGGGACAACCCCGTGAAAGATCACAGAGCTATGGTTCAGCTGGGTCTCCGAGATCTTCATCCGGCGTAGCGTTTCGACATACAGAATATTAATACTGTTGCCACTGTCCATGAGAGTCTTGGAGAAACCATAACCGTCTATAAGTGGATTGACGATTAATGCGTATTTTCCTCGCCTGTGCAACTTATGCGCTCGACTTTCAACATAGAGCTTGTTGGGAACCCCAAGAGGAAGGTATGATGAATATAGCAGCAAGTTTTCCCTCAGTTATGAAACCAAGGTTTAATCAAACCAGTAGGAGCAAGGAAACACCCCAAAGGTGTTACTAGCTGAGCTTTGGCAGGGCGTACTACCGGTGCTAGTAGCAAAGGTGTTACTAGCTCTCGTATTCTGGCACTTGATCCCTTTCGGAAAAATAGGCACTTTGGCTTTTGTCCCGTCCAATTCCGAGAATATTCATTTTCTGACTTTCCTAGAACCAAAAACAGCAGAAAGCAGGCGGTAGCCTTGTGGCTCTTGTTAATAGGTTAGTCGAAGAAATCATATGAAAAGTACTCCAAAGTTGGAACAAAACACAAGAAAGTGGATAAAACCAAGCATGGAACATCAAAAATTATAGATACATTTGCAATGTATCAGCAACTTAGGTGGATGATCAGCACGGTCAAATGTGATTGCCACTTCTGACCAGTCCAAGAATTGGGGGACAGACGGAACTGTTGAATTGAGCTCATGTAGCACTGCATTTTTGACCTTTGCTGGTTGAGATCCGAGGAAGGTGACATAAGTGTCTTTCTTGGTCGGGAAATTTTTCTTCCCTTCCGGCTTGGGATTTGAAGCATCAGCTTCCTCCATGTCGGAATCTTCCTTTGTCTCTTTATCTTTTTCGGGATTCTTCTTTCCCTTCTTCCGCTTAGCTTTGTAGCCAGCGGTGTCATCTCTTTTAGTGTCATCATTGAAACGACGCTCGGCGTTTGTGTGGGACGATCCCCCATTGGCATTTAAGTGATGCACACATGGGTTATTGGCAATGTCGGCCCAAGAGTAGGTTTTTCCGGGTTGCTGGTCTCCTCTACCCTGGACTCTTGATGTCCCACGACCGCGGCCACCGTCACGTCCTCCTCGTCCTCCAGACCCGAAAGTGGCAGTGACCACTGCTGTTTCCATGTTGGGTTTCTCTTTTGAGGTATTCTTACACTTCTGAGCTTGTTGCTTTGGTTGTTTTGCCGACTGTGGCACAGCCAGGGCATTGAGTAATCCCTCTGCATCGTCGTTAGCATCTGCATATTTGCTCGTTGTTTCTATCATCTCTCCCAAATTAGTGACCTTGTCACACTTCAAGCGATGACGCAGTAAACCAATTGGGAGACCTGTAATGAAAGCTTCAATCGCAGTTTGGTCATTTACTCCTTCACAGGAGTTCTTGGTGTTGATCCATCATCCGAGATAATCCTGGCAAGTTTCTCCGGCTTTCTGGGTGCAACGCTGTAGGTCTCCGACCATACAGGGCCTCCGGTATGTGCCTTCGAAATTCCGAAAGAACGCACTTTGCATGTCATACCAGTTGTGGATGGTGTTCTCCGAAAGTTCATTAAGCCATGATTGTGCCGTCTTCCGCAACATGAGTGGGAGATATCGGGTTGTGACCAGGTTGTTTCCGCCTTTGGCGATGCAGCAAGCTTGGAAGAAATCCTATAGCCAAGTATTTGGCCGAGCTATACCGTCGTAGGCTTGAATATGTCTTGAGATAGCAAATCCTTCCGGGAATCTTGTAGCTCTTATGCGTGGTCCGAAGCACTTTGGGCCCATGTATATGTCATCATTTTCATAGTGTCGCGCTTCTATATTGGAGTTGATCATGTGCCTTGTGTCATTCGGGGATAGAGATTGTCCCGAGTGTCGGCTGTGGCTGCGGTGCCTTGGAGCCGGACTTCGGCTTCTGCCACCACCTCCTCCACCACGACGCCCTCCTTGGCCTCCTTGGGAGCCGTTGTGATGGCTACTTGGTGGAGAGGGTGGAGCAGTTGGGTTATTTCTGGCTGATCGCTGGCCTCCATTCGGAGCGTCATTATTCTGGTTCCGGGGAGTGTCTTCATTGTGACGAGCCTCCTGCCGGCTTATATCGACACGGTGTCCATCGTTCCTTCATCCGTCATCCGGACGGCTTGCATGTCTAGGAGGTGGAATTCTTTGTCGGTCCTCCTCCCGACGTTTCTCTTTATCTTCTTCCCTGCGGTCCTTCGACTCTCGCCGGGGAGGGTTCCTCGGATTCAGTGCATCAATTGCCTCTTGCTCCGCAACTGGGTTAACGTTACGCCTGTCATGGGCAGCTTTGTGGTGCTGTCCTGAACATCCGGTTCTTGAGTGGTTATCTTCCCGACGGTCGGAAAGATGTTGTTGTTCCGGCACACGTTGGGGTCTTACGTCAGCCCATGCCGGATCTGTGCGACATTGGTCGGAATCTGAGACCAGCTTTTGACTTCCGGACAGGGCGACCTTTTGCTGTTCTAGTCCTTTATTGAGTAGTTTAATTCCCAACCAGATCTGCTCCTGGCCTGGATTAGCCGATAGGATTTCCCGAGCCACAACGGTGTTCTGTACTGGTGTTGGATACACCCAATCCCCGTTGCTGTCACGTTGAGGCATCCCAAGTTCTCCTCCGAAAAGGACTTTGTGAATCTGCGGGAATTGGTTGTCGTCAGTGTGACATTTCCTGGTCTTCTGGTGTTGCCTGGAGTTGTACTTCTCCGCAGATGCCATGCAATTCTTTTCCTCCTCAATGTTTTTGGCTTCATCGAGGAGTACTTGACGACACGCTTCTAGGGCCTGTGCCCTCTCATCCAGCTCTTCAACAGTAAGTTCTGCAGCTGTAGAAATAGGTTTGGTTAATGCAGCATCGATGAGTTTACGCGCACCTTCGGTGATCACGTGTCCATCCATCGACTCTTCTTTTTTGGGCTCATCTGGGATAAGCGCTCCATCCGAGTCTTCCTCGTATTCCTCGGCAATTGTAGCATCCCAATTGTATAACAATTGTAATGCTACTTGGTCTAGTAATATAATGGCTACTTCAAATATATAATTGTTGCATCATCATTATATCATGCTCATGTCATCATGCCCCTTGCATTTGAGCATCATATAAAACCCTTTTTGATTTGGATCTTATCTCATATGCATTGTTAATTGTATTTGCTTCTTGATATTGTATTTGGTTCTTGTTATATTGTTTAATGCCCAAGTTGAGTTGGGGGCATATCTCTTGTTAACTCCACCACCTTTCCTTCACCACCTTATAATTCCACCATCCAACTGAAATATGAGCTTTGCATTTTATTTGAGATTACCTCTAGCTCATGTGGGTTGGGATGGACCCAATTCTTTTCCACTTGCTCTCATCTTGGCATCATGTTGTTTTCACATTATTGATATATGAGAGCCACATGGCCATCTTTGCATGCCTTGTGAATGGAACCCTTTTGCTAGCTTCCATATGTGTTGTGTTGAGGTTATTTTCATGTTTGGTTATTTTTGGGCTTATTAAATGCCTAGTGGCACATACACACTAGCAAATCCCAATTTTTCTCAAACATGGTCATCTCCAACTACTCCACATGGGGCATCCTT
Organism: Avena insularis; assembly: GCA_023614405.1. Lineage (NCBI taxonomy): Eukaryota > Viridiplantae > Streptophyta > Magnoliopsida > Poales > Poaceae > Avena > Avena insularis. The sequence continues at coordinate 253,429,638 of CM042696.1, forward strand.
TCTTTTTCTTTTGCTTGGCTTTATTCCACCTTGGGAAATGCAAATGAACAATGCCATGGCTAATATTGTTGTTTTCACAAGAATCAACATGGCCATAAATATTTTGCATGGGCCATGCAAGTACCACCTTTTGCTTGTCATTTGGTTTTTAGTTGAATCTTGAGTGGAACATCATCTCTCTCTACCTCTATCCTTCCTTTTGGCTTGACCTTAGTTGATCTTGCTTAAACCCATATCATCACCTCTTCTCTCTTTCTTCTCTCTCCTTTCACCTCTTGTTTGGTCATGCTCCAAACCTAGCTACCATGCCTCTATATCTCCAACCCCTAGATCATCACCATACCACCCTCTCTAAACCCCTCTCTCTCTCTCACCTAAACCCTAAACCGACCCTAGCTACCACCTCCCCCTCTCTTTCGGCCCTTCCTTCTCCCTACCATGCAGGCCCCACCTGGCCCTCTCCCTAGCCCACCTAGCTACCCCCAACCCTAATGCCAACCCTAGCCCGAGCCACCTCCTAGCCCAACCCGAGCTCCTCCCTCCCTCTCTTTTCTCTCTACCTGAGGACCCCACCACCCGAGCCTGGCCTGCCCTACCCCACCTGGCAGCCTCCCCTACACCACCCTGCCCTGCCCGTGCCTGCCCTGGCAGCTCCCCACCGAGCACGTGAGGAGAGGAGATAAAGGTGGCCGAAGCCACCTTTCCCCATCTACCTCCCACGGCACCACCTCCCTCTCTGTCCCTATCTACCACCTCACTGCCTCGCCTCTGCTTCGCCAGATCCGCCCAAGCCGGCCCCTCCCTCCTTCTTCTCCACCATACAGCTACCCTCTAGCCGGCCACCGTCGGCCTCGACTCCGCCCGTTGTTCGATCGTGCAGTAGCGTCGGTGGAGTGCCTGGAAGATCGAGGAGGGTCCCTGCACATCATCTGTCTGTGCGTCGCCGAGGAGGAGCACCGGAGCCGAGGATCACCGCCGAGACCGAGCCCAAACCCTAATTCCCCGGGCGCGAGCCACGTCGCCGATCGTCTGCTCGCCTGCTCGATCCAACCACTCCGGACCTCTCGGTGAGCCCAGAATCTCCCGACACCTCCGTCCTCGCTGGCTCAGCTGTTCTCGCGGACCAAACGTCGAGCGCCCTGCTCGCCGCTCTCTTTTCATGCCTTTCGCGCTAGCATCGCTAACCCTCATCTAGCCGGCCGTACCCAGCACCACCCCAGGCCCACGCGGTGGCTCGCCTCCATGTGAGCCCAGATCGAGTTCGAGCCAGCGTCGTGTCCTGCCGCTGCCGCGCACCGATCGGTCCTCTGCTCGCGAGGAAGATCCACAGTACGGGCCCCCTTTTTGCGCATACCCCCTCCGTTTCTTTTCTGCTCAACCCGCGGTCCATCTAGTCCCACCAGTCAGCCACCCAAGCAATCTTGCAGAAAGCCCCCCCAGCTCTGCAGCTCTCAACCCGCGCTCCCCAGGATCTCCCACGTGTCGCGCCCTCGCTGGCGTGCCCGCGTGTGGCCCTGAGGCTGCCGTGGCCCCACCTGTCATCTGCTAAGGCTAGGAAGACCCGCGGTGTAAAACGTTTTCTGCGCGTGTGTGCTGCTGAGTCAGCCAGAGGCCCACCTGTCATTGTCGGTAGCTAGAACTCTCTGAGTATAAAGAGTCTCAGTCATTTTTCTGTTTAAATTCAAATCCTTTTAAAATTAATTCAAATTCAATATTAAATCTGTTTTGAAATAACTCTTGAAATATAAATCCAAATAATACTTATAATATATGTTTTCAAATCAGAAAAATGTGAGGACTCCAAATATACCCTCCAAAATATATTTTGCACACTTTATTTTCCAAGTTGAATTAAATTACACTAAAATGCCCTTTTGACTTAATTAATTAATAACTTTTGTTTTATAACTCCAAATTTAACAAATAATATGTCAAAAATGATTAGCTCGACGAGACCTTTCTGTTTATGCATTCCATGGTTTGTTTTGCAGCATGAATCATATAAATATAAGGTATACAGCAACTAAAATGAGGATAAATTGGGGCCAAAACTCAATAAAATGATTTAATCTTGTATCTCACACCTCACCATGCCATGCTACCTTAATACCATGCAAATTGTGCATCATTCATCATGGCATGATTGTTTGCTTGTCGCATTTATTCATATGCTTGTGCACTTTATTTATGTTGGCCTTGTTTGTTTGGTTCTTCTTGAATAGGCTGGGTGGGGATATATCAAGAGAACCAGGAGCACTACCCAGATCCTTCTCTCACTTCAACTGAGCTGCCAGGCAAGCACTACCACATGCTTGCATACATATAGTACCTATTGCCTCTATCTTATTCTTGCATCATTGAGTCGCGATTGCATTAAACTGAATCCCAAGTATTGCATAGCCTTTACTTTTAAACCCCACCGAAGCTTGTTTCTCCATCCCATGAGCCATTACTACAGGAGTTGTTTGAGCCATGCGAGTCGTAGAACAGCATGTGTAGGGTATGTGAGTGTCTGATGGAAAATGAGGTACCTAAACAACTTAATCTGAGTAGTAATGGGATAACTAATGAAAGTGGCATCGGTGAGCCATATTCGCTATTTGGTTTTCAGGCTCACTTGTGTCCGTAGGACCCAGTACTTGATTCCTATTCCTTGAATATTCGCTATCCACATCCGGGAGGCTTATGAACCCCCCTGAGCCAGAGCTTGATTCATTCTTATTTCTTGGGGCCACAAACTAGTTTGAGGTTTTATTTACTATCCTGTACTTATGCCATGCTTTACCGCTTTATTTAAGTTTGTGCGAGGAGCACACTGTACTGTTTAGGGAAGCGGAGTGTTTTCACGGTGTCGACAAGCCCAGTCACATTTTCGGGTTCCCAGTCGTTCCACGACCATGGCGCAAACCTTGAGGCCATCTCGAGTGCTAAACCTGCTATGGTAGCTCAATGGGGTGGCCCTGAAATATTTCTGAATCTGTGATCGCTTTGTCGTATCGCCTCGTTGGGTTTTGATTTGGTTTTCGAGGCATATCAGTGTGTGTTGCTATTTGTGCACCCTGCGTAAAACTTTCTGAAAGCCGTGTCGCGGTTATGGGCGACTTGAACAGTTTCTCGATCATAGACAAGCATAACTAAAGTACCGCTTTTAACTTGACTAGACTAGGTACGACTAGTAAATAGTGCAACACTCATGGAATGGATAATAAAACCGCCAGCGGATGGGGGATTGTTCCGCTTCCTCATCGGTAAGCGAGGAGGAGGATGGATCTGCTAAGATTACCTTATAACTGTTGTTATTAATTCACGGACATCCGTCTATCTATGGTTAGGCGGATGGTTAGCGCTTTCTATAGAATTGCTAGGGTTTATCTTTGCTGCAATTCGTCACCCAGGTTGCGTCCCTTTAGAGGCATACTGAGACTTCCGAGTACCCCTAGGGTCTCACACGATAAATTATTGGTTCGGATGAACAGGTACACTCGCAAGATGGATACTAGGTGGAAGAGCGAGCGATGTGGGCAGCGATCATTCGGTGTAGAGATTCCGGAGCAGGGGATCCGTGAGATCTGTGAGGCGGGATACGCTTATTTATGGGGCATCTTATGCGATTTGCTTCTTATCCGTACTCGGATTTTGTCTTCGCTTCGCTTGATACCTGTTGATTGATGTATGAGGAGATATCCTAAACTATTATATCTATCTAGGATATTTGGATCTTGCCGTATGGCGTTGCTATATTCCTTTCTTTTTAGATGGAATGGCTCGATGTCTTTGTTGTATGGTGGCTTGCATACATACTCATTTGTGTATGTAGTTGATCCCTTCGCCTGCCGATTACGCCGCCCGTTCTTGTCCCGATGTTTGGAAATGGTTGGGACGGCCGAAAGGTCTACCTGTGAGTGGCATTTGGGCCCCACCGTACTATTTCAACCATTTCTGTTCATCCAGGCTTGAACTAGGAGCGTAATTCACCGAGGTAGTTACAGCAATCACCTCCTCTGCCGGAGGGTCTTTCACTGGGGTCTTGTTCTTCTTGTTCTTCTTCTTTGCCTTCTTGGCAGCGCCGGTAGCAAAGACGGCTTTGGGTCCATTTCCCGGAGTCAAGCTCTGATCGGTACTTTCGGACATCTAGACCTCGGGATAATCTCCGATTTCCATGTCATCCTGCGCTTTGGGAGAGTTTTCCCCGAATCCTTCATCCATGGCTTCTCCTTCCTCTACAGCTTTGGAGCTATACTCCTCTTCATATTCCGCGGAGAACTTTCGGAAATCTGCTGACCGTCATCGATTCATCCGAGGATGTGGGTACGTCAGCGTTTGTTCCAATCGCCTCCAGCACAGAGTCGGTGTTGTCTCCAGCATCGGCAGAGCCGGATCCAGATCCCACATATCCAACAAAGTGCGACGCGTGCCTCCTGAGATACTTTCGGCTCTCGCGATCGGCCTCCTCGAAACGCTTGATGGTCTCGAGAATATCGTCTATGCTTGCATCTTGCATCATCATGTGTCTTAGCGTGTACCTCAGGAAAGGCCTGCCTGTCCTGGTGTCATCAGAGCTGGAACCAGTGTCATTGCTATGCTCCTCCTGGATTTCGACTTCAGCGGGTGGGTTGATCTAGGATTCGGCCTCTCCAGGGAGATCCACTCCAGATTCAACTTGGACCGCTAGGTCTGCTTCAAGCTCGGTTTCTCCACTATCTCCACAACTGGTGCGGGCTAGGTGGGATTAGGGTTTTCTGAGATCCGAAACTCTGTCGCCTCCGCGGACAAAGGGGATCTAGAGATTTCTTCTGCCTCTATCATCACCACTGGGGTGGGTGGGGCAGGTTCAGCAAAGACGATGTAAACATCGATCTCGCCAAAATACATGATGGTGTAGGCAGTCACAGCCTCCCTAGCCGGAATCCAGGTCTCGTCGAGAACGATGAGAGGGACGTCGCTGGCGTAGAGGATGCGACCGACGGTGATGGTCTCGCCGATTCCAATTCTTGCAGATTCCGCTCGGAATATAGATCCGAAGCTCACTTGCCCCATGGTGGGCGCCAACTGTCATCGGATTGATGACAAGTATGCCATGAGGGGGTCCTCGAGGCGTGCGGAAGAGAGGGTGTGAGAGGTACGGTGTTCCGGGACGGTGAGCACACAAGTTTACCCAGGTTCAAATCCACCGTCTTTGGACGGATCCTACTCCTGCTAGCAATCCAGTAATACGGCAGAGCCGGAATATGGGTTACAAGCGTTTGCCTGTGCGAGTTGAGATTGTAGACTATTGGATGCCTCTAAAGGCTCTCCCTAGGATGGCTTATATAGATATCCGGCCTAGGGTTTACAGGAGAGATCTATCCGACTACGACTAAGAGTCGGTTATAGAGTACATCTTGAACTACAAGTAACACTATGGGCCTAAGTCAGTAAGTCTTCTGGGCCTTCCGTGGCGGATTGGAGTCGTTTCTTCTCCCCAATTTGCCCGTGAAGCAAAGCTCTAACCCGAAGTGGGCCACCCTGGTCAGTGAGGAACTGTGAGGATACCCGGAAAGTATATCCCCAACACAAGGTAGGTGAGGACATTTGTATGTTGTTTGTAATGTGTCACCCTTGCCTTGGAAAGGTAGTCGCGTGGCGAGTTCGAGGCAAGATCTTGTACTTGGTGCGTCCCCGAGCCGCGTGAGGGTTGTTTTGGTGAGTCCCCGAGCGTGGTACTTGACCTTCGAGTCGCTGTGCGCGGGCATGGGGAGGACAGATTTGATGTGAGAAGCGTGTTCGGTTGTCTTGGCCCGACAGTTCAGTCGAGCGGGGCGACTCCGATGGTGGCTCTGGGGTGGCGTTTTTGTGGACAGTGTAAGACCCGAATATTTTCGTGCCCTTGGGCCGCACTACTTAGCCGAGCCGGTCGCTTGACCAAGGGTTGACTTCCGTGGGTAGTGTATTGCTAAGTGTACGAGTGCGATTGGCACAAGGAGATAGCGAGTAGACACAATTTGTGCGATTCGAATTTATTTCATCATATGACAGCTTGGTACAAGTTTTTAGTTCTATGTATAGAACTTGCGGAGGAGATTTACATTCCACGGCCACCCGATGTCGAGCTGGTCGTCACCTTGTATATCGATGAGGTAGTAGGCGTCGTTGCCAAGGACTCGCCCTATGGCGAATGACCCCTCCCATGGGGGAGAAAGCTTGTGCATGCCCTTCTTGTCCTAGATCAGTCGCAGGACCACGTCGTCGATATAGACGTGGATGTTGCGGCCAATTTGGCTCGTGAGGCACTCCTGCATGCACCGTTGGTAGGTCGCGCCAGCATTCTTAAGGACGAATGTCATAGCAGTGTAGCAGAAGGCGCCGAATGGCGTGATGAATGTCGTTTTCTCCTCGTCCTCGACCGCCATCTTGATCTGGATGTAACCAGAGTACGCATCGAGGAAGCACAGTGACTCCAACCCCGCGGTCGAGTCGATGATCTGGTTGATGCGGGGGAGGACTAATTCCTCCTTCGGGTAGGCGCTATTCAGGTTGGTGTAGTCGATGCACATTCTCCTAGTGTTGTTCTTCTTCCAAACCAGGACTGGGTTTGCCAGCCACTTGGAGTACTTGATTAGCCGAATGAAGCCTATAGCGAGTAGACGCTGCACTTCTTCGGTGATTGCTCGGTGGCACTCTTCATTGAAGGGCCGCAACGATTGCTTCATCGGTCGCGCTTTGGGGTCGGCGTTGAGTTTGTGCTCAGCGAGTTCCCTCAGGACACCAGGCATGTCATATGGTTTCCATGCAAACATGTCGCGATTCTCACGTAGGAACTCGATGAGCGCGCTTTCCTATGCGAGGCTCATGTTGGTCCCGATGGTGACCATCTGGCTCGAGTCGCCCGGGACAAGCTCGATGGTGCGGGTGTGCGTGGAGGCCTCGAATGTCGCTCCCCCGGAGTTTTCCAAGGTGGGCTTCTTCAGTATCGTGGGGTCATCCTTGTCAACATTGCTCGCGTATTTCGCAAGCTTGTCCGCGTGGTTGGTTTCCTTGGCGATGACGATGTTGCCGAGCTCGGCGACTTTGTCCTTGCACTCCACGGCCATGTCGGGGTCGCCGTGGATGGTGATGATGCCGCTTGGCCCAGGGAGTTTCATCATTTTATAGGCGTAGTGTGGGGCCGCTATGAATTTGGCAAACGCCTGGCGCCCCAGGACATAGTGGTAGGGGCTGCGGAAGTTCACCAGCTTGAAGACGATCTGCTCAGTACGGAAGTTCGCTGGTGTGCCAAAGGTGACTAGCAGCGTCATCTTACCGATCGGGAATGCCTTCCGACCGGGGACGATGCCATTGAAGGTGGTGAGGGTCGACTCAATCATCGACTCTGGGAGGTGTAGCCTCTTGAACGCTTCTAAGGACAGGATATTGATGGAGCTTCCGCCGTCCATCAGTGTCTTGGGTAGCCAGTAGTCGGCCACTTTGGGCCTGACCACTAGGGCGACTTGCCCTGGATATTCGATCATGGGCGCGTGATCTTGGCGATTCTAGGTGATGCTTTGCTCGGACCAGTTGAGGAAGTGGGGAATGTCGACTTGGATCACCGCATTGACGACGACTGCATGGGTAGGCACCTTCTTCTCGCGTTTGGTGCCGAGCCCGGTGAACGTGTGCAGCAAGCCGATGGCATTGCCGAACCCGCCGGCGTTGCCTTTGTCCCTTGGTGGGTCATTGTTGGGGTCCTGTCTTGCTCGCCTTGCCTTCTCGATCTCCTTCAAAGAGTGGCAGCGGGCGGTGGTGTGAGTGGCGGGCTTCCCCTCCCTGCTGTGGTAGACACGGGGCTGGTTGAGTAGGGCAGCGGGGTTGAATTTCGGCCTCGCCGCATTGTTTGCGTGGTAGTTCCCGCTGTGGCGGTAATTCCCTCCGTCACGACATAAGTTCTTTAGGTTGCGCTGTCCATAGCCAGTGTTGGCGACGAAGTCGAATCGCCCATCACCGTGGTGCTTTCCGGTGAGGCGAGTGTTGCTGTGGCGCATGTCGCGTTGTCGCCCGTTGTCGTTGCCGTCGTTGCGGCGTCTTCCCCCCGACTCGTCATCGGAGTCTTGGTTGGGGTCCTCCTCTGCATAACGCTTGGCGATCTCAAGGAGGTCGGGGATGTTGTCGAGCGTCTGGTAGACCATCTTAATCTTGGCGACCAGAGGTTCATACCAGATCGCGTTCTTGAAGAAGTGGATCACCGTGTCCAGGTGGATGCCGAAAGCGTTGATCCATAGGTCTTGCCACTGCTGGACCCAGTGACAGGTCGACTCGTGCTGTCCCTGGATGCAACGCTCCAGGTCCTCAATGGTGGTGGCGCGGGTGTAAGAACCTCGAAGTGCCTGACGAAGGCCTCCCGCATGTCCTCCCATGAGTCGATGTTGTCCGCGGGGAGGGTGTTGATCCATTGCCGGGTCACTCCCTCCATCATCAGGGGGAGGTAGCGAGCGACGAGTAGGTCGGTGTGGGCAGCGATCCCCATCGCCATGAGGTATGTGTCGAGCCACACCGCTGGGTCGTACTTCTCGATCTCCTTCGGCGCCTTGAAGTTTGCTAGATACTTTTCGCCTCAGATCATTGGTCCGAAGCATTGCGGGCCGACTTGCTGAGTGAGCCCCTTGGCTCCGGCTCGCCGTGGTTGCTGAGGGTGTGCCTCAGATCATGTGGCTGGCGAGCTCGCCAAGCCAGGTTGTTGACGATGTGGGTCCTTACGTCGATCGGTTGGCTGTTAGCAGCGACCGTGTTGTTTGCGGGTCGTGGCTCATTGGTGGAGATCGCGGGGTTCGCGGCCCGTGGTTGGAGCTGCAGGGGCTCGGGCGGTGGGCAGTTCAGGGTGTTGGAGACCGTGGGACGGCCGCTCGAGGCCGCCTTGCTCCCCGATGAACGGGAGTACATCCGTCCCCGCGGGTCGACTCCCGCGGCTTGCTGCTCGACGACCCTGGCGAGTAGGGCCTAGGCGTACTGGATATGCAGTGCGCCCTCTCCCGTGATGTTGAGGTTGGCGACTGCAGTGTGCCCCGCAATGACATTGTCCATCGGGGTGGAGTACAGCGGGTGCCCGTTGGTGTCGCGGGCTTGCGGAAAGATGATGCTCCGGGGCTGGTCCGTAGGAGGTGTGCAGCCCAGGGGTGGTGGTGGAGCTCCAATCGCAGGTGCCCCAGGTGGTAGGTGGTTGCTACCGCCAGGTGGCACGTTCTCACAGAACTCGCGCTCGGCCATGCGAGTGGGGTCGTTCTCGTCGTTGAAGATCAGGACACGGCCCTGGATGCTGGAGCTCAGGCGGGTCCTGATACGGCTTTGATGGTAGAGCAACATCTCCTGCGCCATTTGCTGCTCGAGGCGGAACTTGTCACGCTCGGTCTGCTCCTTGCGCGTCGCCTCCTCCAGGTGTAGGCGGGTTTCCTCTACCTCCGTCACCGTCGCGGTCGGAGGGATCGACATGGAGAAGGGATCTGGCGGGGATGTCGTGCTACCCGCCATGTAGATCGCATTGAAGCGATTGGATCTGGCGCAGAAGTCTTCAGGTGACTCCGACCCGGAGTCAAAGTCGAAGAGCCCGAGGATGGAGGGGTCCTCGAAATCCTTGGGGTTGGAGACCCGCGTGACGGAGTCTTCGCGTGATGCGGCGGTGATGGATCCGGTGACCAAGGCAGGGGTCGCCGAATCGGCGTCGTCGTGGAGGGCCGCATCGTCCGTGGTTGTGTTAGTTCCGACCGCGTTGCTGGCGGACGAGTCGTAGTCGGAGGCGAGGCGGCTGATGGAGCGGATCTGGCCCTCCAAGAGTAGATCACGGCATGGCGGTGATCCGCCGATGATCGCCGTCTCCGACTGGTTGACGACATCCGTGAAGCCGACGAACAGGTTGATGGTGCCGACTGGCATCACCGTGCTGTGCGTGATCGGGTGCGACGCCGGGATGTAGCTATTGGGCAGGATCTGAAGGATCCCGCCACTGGCGATCATGCGGCCGGTGGCGATCGGCCGATCGATTGGCGAGTAGGGTCTCGCCGCAGAACTCAGGCCAGACCGGTCATGCCCCACGGTGGGCGCCACTGTCGTGAGAATGACCACGGCAGTCGCTACCAGGGGTAGCGATTGGAAGGTTTTGGGGCAAGTGCAGGCAGCCATCTGCGGAGCGAGATGAGGGCAAAGACACAGGGATTTACCCAGGTTCGGCCCCCCGTAGGGTAAATATCTACTCCTACTAGATTGTATTATCGAGTGAGTACAATGGTGGCGAGCTCGGTGGCTAGGCAGCGAGTCGATGGGGTTTATGATGGAACGTGAGTATAGAAAGTGCCCTAGGGAGGCTTATATGGGGTGTCTCGCTAGGGTTTACAAATATACAACCAAATCAGTTAAGGACTCGAAGAATTTGACCTAATCTGACCGGGCCTAGCTACGCTTCTGGGCCTCCAGCTTCTAGTCGTCAGGCTTCCTTTCCAATCGCATTGCAGTCATCGTCCTGTAAGCCCACTCGCAAAGGCCCTGGTCCAGTCGAAACGTCCTACTGGGCATACCCCCTTCGGCATATCCCATCAGTTTCTTATCATGGATGTGAGGAAGAATGCTACTCCATGTTTGAGTTCATATGCAAGTTCACCTTTCTTTTTGACATCATATTCAGAGTATTTGGAATGTCTGAGTAACTTGTTATCTCAAGAAAACGTTAAATTATTAATTCCTGTGTAGTCCATGTTAAATTTTGAACCTAATTATGCCATGTACAACTTTTATCTATCAACCATATAGTTTTTTATATTGTTCCTTTAGTAAATAATTATCTTGCCGAAACATGGCTGCTTTACATTTGCTCCTTGTAGTATCATGATTAACATAGATGACTGAATATAACCTATTATTAAAAAGAAACAAAATTATTTTTTGTGAGTACACCATACCGTAATATATTCATGAACCAAGTCGTCAAGAACCTGAGATTACATAGGTCTCTACATCTTAACAGTCAGTTTGGTACGAGGAAATAAGCACATCATTTATCCAAGCATATTGTTCATAGCTTTCTTAGAAAATATGCAGATAACAAAGCCTATGATCAATAGAATTTTATATGTAATCTCTTTTGTACTAATTTTATGTACTCATAGAAGCCAGCAAGTGAGGTTGGTGCCGAGAAGAAAAGGAAAGAGAAGAAAAGGAAGAGTGAAATTGAGCAGATTAAAAAGGCATCAGTTGGGTGGTGCCGAGTAGACCCAGGTACATGTTGACGTAGAGAAGCCAACAAGTGAGTCTCCTTGGAGGTGGCGTGTCTTCTTCCCGACTAGGCTGCGCCACAAACGCCAGAAGAAGATGTACAATGGCTCGATGCTGAGGTGATCCGTGTCGTCCTCCGCAACGCTAGGGTTAAGTGGGCTCCCATGTTTCCGAGCCCCATGCCACCGAAGTCTCCCATGTTTCCGAGCCCCATGCCACCCATGCCACCATAACCTCCAAAAGCCCCCGATATTACTCCCATGCCTCCAAAGCCACCCGTACCTCCAAACACATTCATTCCTTCACTTTGGACCTTCAAGTGGTTTGCCACCATTCTTTATTTGGCCAACAGTTCATCACGAGTAAGGTTTATATACTTCTTTTTGCCTTTCATCCATGTTGGATGTTTCAATGGTAAAGAGCTTTTTTCCTCTCTTCTTCCAATAGGCGTGCTTGCTCGGTGGTGGCCACCTTCTTCTCCTCCAAAGCCAACTTCCTCTCCTTGGCCGTCGCAATCCTCTCCTCCAAAGCTACCCTACGCGCCTCGGCCTCGGCCTCCAATGTCCTTGCCACCTTTTTATCTTCATTGTACTCCAACCTTGCATTGGCCATCCTATCCATAGCTTTTGCTATGTCATCATCACCGGCCTTCTTCCTCCTCATCAACTCCTTTGCGGCCTTCCTTCCAAGCACGTGCCTCTTCGTGAATACAACCGAGTGAGGAGTGAAGCTTCTCTTCTTGTTTTCATCACTTGATGCATCATCATCTATGATTGTGGTGACTTTTGCTTCGGTGGTATTCATCCCTAAGTTGTGCACATCCAACCCATCACGGCTTTTCCACTTCTCCTCGTTCGACAGCTCGTCAAAGCAATGGTGGAGCACAAATGACTTGCCAATAATCTTCTTCCCTTCCTTGTCTTTCCTCCCTTGATCCTTGAACAAATTTTGGGCAATGGTGTTCTACATGGTGAATATAAGACAAGAATGAGTCACGGATATGAATAAACATATGCACATAAACATATGAGATGGATCATCCAACTTACCCTATCATCCAATGTCGTGCCACTTGGATTGATTACGTTGACACTTGCCAAAGCACTTGCCCATTTTTGACAATCGGTGTTTATGATCGACCACCGGGACCAAAGAGAACGATCAGTGCGCTCATTGCCACTTGTGTTGCATGCATCGAAGAACTCCTTCATCCTTGCCCAATAGGTGCCTCTTGATTGATTGGTGCCAACCACCGGGTCCATGGCAACCGCCAACCATGCTTGGCATAGCAACCTATCCTCCTCAGCGGTGTAGTTGACCGTCCTACGAACCGTCGACTCAATCAAACATTCACCTTGCTCGTCCACCACATACTCTTCTTCTTCATCGCCATTTCCATGCTCGGTAGCGAAAGATGAGCCAACATCCATGTGTGCCATGAATATCTCATCGTCAACACTATAATGTAAAATGACCACATATGAATATGGCAACGCTAGAATTCATGGCAAATACATCTACCACATCGAAAAGACGAGTTTTTACCTTGTTGTCAATGTGTCGAGCAGTTGGCACGCGCTCATTTGCGGAGCCGGCGCCGATGGCTGTGGTGGCGGTGGTTGCAGTCGAGGAGCTGGTGCAGGTGCCTGTGCGCGTGCGGCTGCGGGAGGACGCCGCGAGTTGACCCGTTTCGTCGTCTTGCCGGCGTGCTTGCCGGTGTTGGCCTTTCCTTTCAGCGGTGGAGGCCGCAGCGGCGATGGTGGTGGCGGTAGTCGTGTTCGCGCGCGACGGCAAGGAGTTGAGCTGGCGAAACGGTGGTCGTGGTGGCACCAGGTTAGGGTTAAATCGCTTGAACTACAGGACAAGGCGACGCCGTGGAAGTCGGGTCTTCGCAATGATTCGGATCCATCGCGGAAAGTCACGCGTCTTGTATGACGAGAAGAAATTATGGCGGGGGGGGGGAGGGATTTCAGCGACGGTTGGTTCTTCACGCGCTGGCGGCCGGGCACCAAATTTGGGGTGCGCGGGTGGGCAAATTGATGCGCACCCGTTTTTTTAAGCGCGCCCGATTTTCGGCGAGATTTTTTAAAATAATACATTTTTTTTAATCTTTTTCATATATACTGCACGTTTAAAAAAAATTATAAATCTAGCGTTTTGTCGGTCTGGGCCAAGCCGAATGGACTAATCAACACGGACCAAGCCGATTGAGCCTCACTCGGCCAGCAGATAACCGATTGCAGGTCAGCGCGTGCCAGCCTTAGCCCCAATCGGCCCGACCTGGGCCGAATGCCCTTTCGGTCAGGAGCAAACCGACTGGCGCAGTCTACGTCTAAGTTTTTCTCAGTTTTTTCATAGTATTAGTGTGCGCCAAACCATAAAGTAGCTGACAGTTCTGGAAAATATCCTTGCACTAGCTGGGACGCATGCAAATCCTCCTCCTCTTCTTTCGTTTTAGTTTGGGGCAAAACGGTCCAACAGCCATGCCATCCACTTGCTCTTCTTGGTATTTGAGCTTAGGCAGTTGGTCTGGTCCTCACCGAGTGGTCCAGTCGGCTTGAGGTTGATCGATTGCCACAGTTGGTTTGGGCCTGATCGGCCGAACGCCTAATTGGCTCGCCTTAGACCGACTGTGGCCATTCGGCTTGGCCCAGACCGACAAAACTCTAAATTTGTAAATTCTAAAAAACGGGCAATAAATCTAAAAAAGATTAAAAAAATATATTATTTTAAAAAAAATCGCTGATTTTTGCGCGTTTGCTGGAGAACGACAATTATTTTTACAGCGTCGGCCGACTTTTAGAGTGCTCTTGTACTACTAGAGCGCTAGGTCCATCTGGTTCAATTTTGTGTAGCATCCGGGAACGGCGTAGGGCGCGGCCTCGAAATTGCCGTGGCCGCTACGAAAGGGACGCCAGAGCATATCCGTCCCCGGACGCACCAGCCAAGTTTTCCCGATCCCCCAGTACTCGGACTACAAATACCAAACTACCCCCGCCCACACGCGTCGTAGGACACCGCAGGAATCCCACACGCACGTCGGCCACAGCACAACCGCACGAATCCCAAAGCAGCCCGTAACCCTAGCCGACATGGCCGGCGGCAAGCGCCGGTACAAGCGCAACCCCACCGCCGGCGGTCCCCGTTGCAGCGCCGGCGCCGGACGCCGGCGCTCGCTCCCTGAGCTCCCGTCCTTCGTCTCTCCCACCTCCGTCGCCGCAGCGTTCGGCCCTTCATCCTCCGGCGGACGGGGGCGCGGCCGCGGCGGCCGGCGCGGCGGCGCTTTGCCTTCCGCGGCGGAATCCGCCCACGCGGTCCCCTTCAGCTACACCCCCCCACTTCGCCCTTGCTCCGCCTCCTCGAGCGGGGCAGCGCAGGCGCTGGAGGTGGCCATCCACACCGCCCCGTGTGCCGATCCGGCCGCTTCCGTCCCGATGTACTCGTACGAAGTGGTCGGAGGGATCGGGCTTGGATTCAACTGCGACGAGGATGCGGATGACGAGGAAACCCGTGAGAGCGTGCTGCATCTCGGATTGGGATTCCGGGATCGCGACAACGAAGAGATGGACGTTGAAGAGGAGCGATCGGAGGAAACCTCCTTCGTGACGCCGAGGCAGTCCAAAGCGAAAGGGAGGCAGAATGGGGGATTTATCTCAATTGGGGGAGTTAGGATCTACAGCGAGGACACCTCATCGCCTGAATCAGAGGGGATGGGCGACTCAGACGAGGAATCAGACTCGGAGTATGAGGTCAGAGATATCAATGCCGATGTTGATAGCGGCGAGGAAGATAGTGATGACGCTGACGGAGATCCGGAGTCTGATGAGGACGGTTCACCGTCTGGCTCTGAGGTGGGTCTCAGCATTGGGGATTCGTCAGTTGAGGATGATGTTGTGGCTGATTACATGGAGGGGATTGGTGGCAGCGAGGAGCTGTTGAGAAGTAAGTGGATGGCTGGCATGAAATTGGCTGATTCAGATGATGATGATGATGAGAGAGATACAGACGACGATGCGGATGGGTTCCTGAAAAAGGGGAAGGAAAAGCTTGAAGGTTATGCGCTAATGTGTGCATCTGAGCAGTATGGGATGAAGAGGCCAAACTCGGCTGAGAGGCGGAAGGGAAAGAGCACTATCAGCGGGGATTTTGACAGGGGCCTGGCTAGTGTACGTGTGATGGGGCTGGAAGATGTGATGATGGTAAAGGATGTACGAATGGCAAATCGGTCAAGTAAGGGTGCAGAGGTTTCATCATCTCAGCTCTCCAGATCCTGGCCTAATGAGGGTAGGAAGAGCAAGAAGTATCGCAGTGTCCCAGGTATAAAGGCTTCCATGTTTTGTGCTATTTTTTTGTCCTGTGAATAAGTTTATTAGGTTGAATTTGAAAATCAAACTTGGAAGAATTAGACTGACTATACCGTGCCATGCAAAGATCTTAACACTTGCGTGTGTGTTATTATTTTTCTGGATTGTTTTGGTAGAAAAATCATAACTTCTGCATTCGTAATATAGGTGAAAGAAAGAAGCACAAGAAGGAACTCATTGCAAAGAAGCGCCGTCAACGGATGCTAACTAGAGGAATTGATTTACAGCAAATCGATACCGTGAGTCATATTATTGGTACTGGTTTTGCATGAACTTAGTTCGTTCTGAAGATGGTTGAATGTTTTATCGACTTGTTTGATTCTAAAGCATCATGACTGTAATATCTATTATAGTTCACTAGTGCCCACCTAGTTCAAGTCTATGATATTTTTGTGAACTTAGTTCTTTTGTATGCTAAGATGCAGAATAAGAGAATAAATGACTCTTGGTCAACCTTCAAAGTTCTGTGCTAAAATTACAGGAAAGGAGTGCAATAGTTACTACTCCCTCCGTCTGGAAATAAGTGACTTCAATTTATCTAGATTCGGATGTATCTACACACTAAAATGCATCTAGATACATGTGAATCTAGACAAATCCAAGACACTTATTTCTGGACGGAGGGAGTAGTTTTATCAAAATATTTTCATTTGAGTGCACTTATGTACATTGCTGCATCTGTATAATTTCACTTGCAAATTCTTATAGAATATTTCCATTCCAGCAAACTGAGGCCGTTAGTTCAAAGCCGTAGCGCGCACCCTGTTGTTTTGAAGCAGGGCAATACAACTTTAGCAATACAGTAAATAATGGGTGCTGATGAAGAATGATGTTCAATATTGCTGTTTTTTCAGTGTGTTGCTGTTCTGATATTTTCAAGTTGCCCATAATTATGGTTGAAGTTTGAGCTATCTTGTTTCCTAACTGAATTATGCGTTATATGTTTTCTTTGATGATACTATTCAGTGCTTCTTACGGTACCTTATCTACAAAGGGTAAAAGCTTTGTATTGGTAATTAATGAGTGGTTTGGTTCTCTTTTGTATATGCAGAAACTGAGGAAGATGGTTGTTGATCGACTTGATATGTTGTGCTTTCAGCCAATGCACTCTCGGGACTGTTCTCAGGTATGGGTTGTATCCATCTAGGCATTCAGTTTGGGTGTTGTTGAAGCCTCTGTGATGATTATTTTAATGCATCTCAAATAAATTCTTGTGTGTGGCCTCTATGATAAAACTCTAGTTTTTTGAGAACTTATTCATGAAAAAAATAGAACATCAGTGCATCATATTGCTTGGCAGACAATCATTAACTTAGTTGCATTATGAAACAAGCAGGGGAAATTTTGATCAGACACAATCAAAGTCTAATGCAATGATGCTAAAGAAGTTAATCATTATATCATCCTCGCGTGCCCGTATGTATTACTTATTCTGTTCTACTGCATTTGTAGGTACAACGCATTGCATCGATTTATCAATTGAAAAGTGGCTGTCAAGGTTCAGGCAATAAAAGGTATTGCTGAAGTGACATAAATGAGCTTTCTGTTTTCCATCTAGTAAATTATCATAAGTAATACTCCCTCCGTCCCAAAATAAGTGACTTGGGTTTGTCTAGATTTAGATGTATCTAGACACGTTTTAGTATGTAGATACATGCTAATCTTGATAATCCCTAGTCACTTATTTTGGGATGGAGGGAGTAGTACTTCATGTCATCTTGAATCGTGACACATTGGGTTAATACTTGTAAGTTATATGCTGAGAGTGGCATGCCCATTTCCATGATAGTGCATATTCCCATTTCGTGGATGTTGACATTGTTTTAATAAGCTAAATATCATTGATATATGCTTATGTTGCAGCACAGCAAGGAGAGCACCAAATTGCAAATATCATTTATGCATGTATGTCGTCTCTGGTTTGAGTCCAGGCATTTCCTGTGATGACAGTTACTCAGCGAATATCTTAGTCTCATCCATTGCCACTGGCGCCAAGTGGGCATGGACTAATGATTTCATTGTCTTCTAGTTTCCAATGTCTGTGCAGCTGTGGTAGAAGTTACTGGTTTAGCTTCATATTTTCTATACCAAGTTAATGTGAGGTAGGAAGGTGCATGTCCTCTCTTACAATGACCCATTAGTCCTATTGTGGACAATGGTGAAGGGCTTAGTGGGTACCAACCACTGCCTTGTATTGCATGGGCACTGATACGAGACATATGCCACTGACATGCACGCCTGTCATGCTCAGTGTGAATACTGTCTAATATGAAAAATGCGTAAGCGATGTGTCCGTGAATATAGCAATTACCATAACCTGGTTTTTGTACCATAATGGTTATGGGACAGTTAGCTGCATGATGTTGCACCTCCCACCCATAAATATGTTGGAATGCACCTTCTTTTGTGCTTTCATGTTTAGTCAGTTAATCTGTGTTGATTTGCTAGAATTTGCCATTTTCTTCTACATCAATAGTTCAAATGCAGTTAGGTATCTGTTTTATCAAGTAGGCAGCGTCCTTTTGTCAACACTGAGTCTGTGACCAGGTAAAGTTAGTATGATATGTAATCACACACTTCGAAATTTAGTGGTCAAGTCAGAGTAAATAGAAAATACTACCCCACATCTTCATCATTTTGTTTTCTGGATGAACGAATAAAAAATGCACCTCCTTTCATCTATAAAGCTCAATTAATTTGTGTCAAATGTTGTCAAATTTTCTTGTTATTCAGTACCAAGTATTTTCTGCCTTGCAGGTTTGTTACAGTGACATTAACTGGACAGTCTTGCTTGCCATCCGCCGATGGACAAGTTCGACTTGACAAAGTAGGTAGTCTCTGTGTTCACATACTTGGGATTATATTCTATATGGTCTTTATGTTTTAGTGTCCGCTTGTTTCTCAGTTCTCCTTTCTAACTATTTGCTTCTTCACCGGTTCCAGCTTCTTGGGACCGAGCCTGAAGACTTTGGTGTCAATTGGAACAGCTCCAAAGGTCCAGGAAAAGTGAAGGGCCTTTCAGCTCCAGGAAAATTGACACGGCAACATGATGCTTGTGGGAAGAATGTTCCCAAGAAACAGGTCTCATTTGCAGAGCGTCCTGTATCTTTTGTGTCCTCTGGCACTATGGTGGAAACTGTTACTGAGGCAGTAGCAGTTGGTTCAACTGGTGGTGAGCAAGTTGTTAAAACCAGCTCCTCCAAGCTGGGCACCTTTGAGATGCACACCAAGGGCTTTGGTTCCAAGATGATGGCTAAGATGGGATTCATCGAGGGCACAGGCCTTGGCAAAGATGGCCAAGGGATAGTGCAGCCTATCCAAGCAATTCATCGCCCCAAATCTCTTGGGCTAGGTGTAGAATTTGACAGTGAAGCGGAGGCTGTCAAAGCAAGGCTGGAGCCGCCGTCTAATTCAAGGCCAGAGCTGAGCAAAGCAAGGTCAGAACAGAGGCACAACCCACGGCAACTGGAGATGAATAGTGTCGGCAGTTTTGAGAGGCATACAAAGGGCTTTGGATCTAAAATGATGGTGAGAATGGGGTTTGTTCCTGGTTCTGGTCTGGGGAAGGATGGCCAGGGCATTGTCAACCCCTTGACTGCGGTAAGACGGCCAAAGTCGCGGGGGCTGGGAGCCACGGACAAGTATTAACATGTCATCATGAGTGCTAGTCGTCTTAGAGCACAACCTGTTTGCCAGCAAAAGCGCCCGGGTGTTGACACCCCTTGCCTTGTTTACATTGTATCAAGACATTCCCTTGTTCTGTTGTTTCCCTCGTTATCTCTACGTGGCTATATCTACATGGACGTGTGTAGGCAGCGCGCGGGCGCCCATTGGTAGCCCTGAGCACACCGTCGCAACCGCACATACTCCCGCATGAGCGCTGTCTCCCACCTTCTCGATTTTCATGCTCCTCTCCGCCTTGAAAGCCCTGCACCCTGCCGCGGCCTTCACCTTGGAGTCCACCAGCCTCCGCCCTGGGATCCCCTGCCACCATCAGTGCCCCCTAAGAGAGCAGAGAGCAAGGGCAATAGTAGAGTCAGCTGCTGGCTATAAGTGATGTCCATGTCATCTAGAGTCAACCTAATAGGTAACATGTACAATAGATAGAGATAAAAATATACTACTTTATTAATGTATGACGCACTTTACAATCTCACATAGTGCCTAGGAGCACGTGCTGCAACTGGTTCTTAACTAAGAGCCTACTCCTCTTCTCTCTCCTCTTCTCTCTCATCCAACTAAGCATAAATATACTATTTTAAGTCATATAGCCTGTTGACAAGTCATATAGCTTGTTGACTGGACGTTATTGTACTTGCTCTAAGAGCCCCTAAAGATTGCTCGACTCTAGCAGTTCCCCCAAAAGATCTCCCCCATTCTATATTTTAAGAATTTTCTATAACTACCATCCGAAAACAAACGAACGACTACTGCGCTTAGGAAGGAGCTTTCCATGATCGGGAGATGGATATGGGAGCCTCCAATTCCCCTATAGATGAGGGAGTTGGGTGGAAGAATAGGAGAATAGACCGGGGAATTGCTAGGTCCCCCCCCAACAAACGCTATAGAGGAGATGATAAAGGACTGCTGGGGCTAGAAGCAGCAGCCTAGGGCAGCAGGTGGAGAAAGCAGCTTAGGGCAGGACCGTAGAACTTGGACATACGAGGATGATGGGTACCTGCTGGGCAACGGAAGCTAGGAGGAGGCTAGTGGCGCGGGCACAGCAGCAGTCGGTAGGATAGGGAGGGCAATTGGGAAGGAGAGAGACGCGGAGGAAAAACATAATGTTGACCTAGGTGAGACACTCGATGACCCACATAAGAGAATGACATGTTTATTTCTTATGTTAGATTTTTTTCTTAAGAACGCCTAGTAGTTGCTCAATGCTATGAATTTGTTGCCTGACGTTTTATTGCACTTAGCTTAATTACACAATTTTATGCTAAAAAAATGTCGCCACTTAGTAATAGTTGCTGAGTATCGTTGGTTAGTTGCCTTGCGGTGTAAAATGCCCCTTCGCCTTGAAGCATGTCGGAGAGCAACTTGGGTTTCGACGAGCCAATTTTGGTGCCCGACTGATGAACAATGTTGATGCTCGACAAGGTCACTTGGGTATCTAACGTGGCAATTTTTGTGCCCGACGAGGCTACTTCGGTGCCCGACAAGATAATTTTGGTGCCTGGCAGAGAAACTTAGATTCTAGACGAGGCAACTTCGATGCCCGACGTTTCAACTAGTATCCAACTGAGCAACGTTGATACTCGATGGGACAACTTTGATACACCACAAGCCATTTTGGTGCCCGATGAGGCAACTTATGTGCTTGACGAGACACTTCGGTACCCGATGAGACAACTCGATGCCTGACAAAGAAATTTCGTTCCCGTGAGGCAATTTTGGTGCCCGACAAACCAAATTTGGCGCCTGACGAGAAAACTTTGGTGCTCGACTAGGCAACTTTGGTGCACAGTGAGGCAACTATGTGACCGACGAACCAACTTTGCTGCGAAGTAATTTCCGTGCGAGAAAAAGCAACTTTGATACCAGACAAAATAACTTTGATGCCCGATGATGCAACTTCGAAGCCTGACGAGGCAACTTGTGCTCGTCTAAGCAATGTTTGTGTTCTACGGGGCAACTTGTGTGCCGAACGAGTCAACTTTGGTGTCCGACTGGACAACTTCGGTGCGCAACAGATCAACTTTGGTGCCATACGAACCAACTTTGGTGCCCAACAAAGTAATTTATGTGCGAGACAAAGCAACTTTGGTGCCTGACTAAGCAATGTTCGTGCTTGACTAGGCAACTTTGGTTTCCGACGAGGCAACTTATTATGTGCCCGACAAAGCAATGTTGGTTCTCGACGAGTAAACTTCGGTGCTCGACAAGGCATTTTGGTGCCCGATAAACCAACTTTGGTGCCCAACGAAGTAGTTTATGTGTGACACAGAGTAACTTCAATGCTCGACGAAACAACTTTTGCTCGAATGAGCAATGGTGGTGCTCGACGAGGCAACTTTTGTGTCCGACGAGGCTACTTTGGTACCCGGTGTCAACTTGGGTGCACGGTAATTTATGTGCGAGAAAAAGGAACTTTTGTACCTGACAAAGTAACTTTTGTACCTTAGGAGACAACTTCGGTGCCCGACAAAGTAACCTGTGTGCCCGACGAAGCTACTAGTGTGCCGAAGAAACAACTTTGGTACACGACGAAGCAACTTGTGTGCCTTGATGAAGCAACTTGCGAGTCTGGCATAGCAACTTTTCTGCCCGAATGAGCAACTTGTGTGCTCGATGAAGCAACTTGTGTGCCTGATGAAACAACTTCAGTGCCTGATAAAGGAACTTGTGTGCCCGACGAAGAACTTGTGTACCGACGAAACAACTTTGATGCCCAACAAATCAACTTGTTTGCTCGACGAAGCAGCTTGTGTGCATGACGAAGCAATTTGGTCCGGGCAATTTTGGTACTTGACAAAACGACTTTGCTATGTAACAGAGTAATTTAAGTCTACAAAAGCAACTTTGGTGTGTGAAAGAGCAATTTTGGTCCTCGACCAAACAACTTTGGTGTGCGACGGGAAACTTCGATGCTCCGCAAACAACCAAACCAACTATACTATTTTATGACACTGTTAAAGAAACTATAATTAATTGATATAGTCGAGTAACTAATATAGGATATTAGGCAACATAATTGTCGAATTGAGCAACTAGTATATGGCTTTAGGCAACAACCTGTCGAAAATAATAGCAGCCAACTTTATAACACTTTGAAGCAAATAACGGGCAACTTCACAAAAAAGTAGGTAGACAACTTTACAAACAACAGGTATGCAACTTTACAACAACACGTCGACAACTTTATTACTGTAGTAGGCGACATTCCAATAGTTTTAGGCAACTTCATAAAGTATTACTAGGCAACACACTAATATACTTAACCAACTATTACAAAATGACGTAGTTGAGCAACAACTACATGATATTAAGCAACAAATTAGCAGAATCAAACAACTACTACATGCTGCTAGGCAACTTAATCAAGGTAGAAGGCAAATTTGAAGTACTATATAGGCATCTTAATTAAGATGGAAGGCAAATCTAAGACAACTTAGTCAAGATGAGAGAAAAATTTAACGGTATTGATAAAAATTGTAGGAAATTCATCAGCGTCTTAACTAAAGTGGGAGGCAAATTATAAGCAACTTATTTTATTTCCACGGTGACAACAACCGTATTCCACAAAACGATGCTATTGGTCATCTCTGTTTGTTCCCAAATGGCCTTGTCCAACTTAATCGACCAATTTTGGCATGAATGCTATTTGTCACCTCTAGTTGAAAGCCCATAGGGGCCAATTACACGTAAAAGTGAGCTCTTTCTTAGATCCATCCTTAATCGATCCTAGATGGCCACGAGCCTACGACCCACAAGAAAAACGATATAAAGAATTGTCTCTTCTCAGTTCTCCTACTCTGCACATCTCCGGTCTCCAGATCTAGTCCTCCTCTGCCTCCCCATGAAGGGATTGAGCTCCATGTGGCCGTGATGGAGGAGACTACTTGGCGGTGACACTGGACCATGATTATTCGGCACTAGCACCCACAACGCACTGGAGGAAGTGTAGACCGGTGGTCGCGTGGCATCCATGGTGTCCACGGACATCGCGGAGGATGACCGAGGTATTGGCGGGCTCACGGTGGAGGCCAGTAGAAGCATGTGGTGGTGGGCACTCCGCAACGAAAACCAGGAGCATGCGGCGGCTGAGCACAAGCCACGTAGGTGCTGCGCATGTGACTATGGAGGCGAGACATAGGTATATCAACACCGGACAGAGGCAGCGGTGGCCCATCAGGCAATGGGATCCATGCCAGAGGCGAGGAGGCTAGCACGGGTGGGGCAATTGGAGCCGACACGGTATTTCAGTCAGGACTAGGTGGGTTTTCTTGTCACCTAGCGTGTGCGCTCATTCTCTCCAAATAGTGCAGCTGTACTTTTAAGTATTTGGGTATCTACCTATCTATCCATACTATAATTTTTCTTGTGGTAGGTTTGTCCGAACCCTAAATTTTAGTCCGATTGTTTTCATGATTTTGCCTCTGACTGTTTGGAGAAATAACAACCACTGCCACCGCCGAGTCAAAACAGTTCCCTTCTCTCCCTGCACACGACCGCTCCCCGCTGCCAAGATCCTTCACCGGCGGCCATGCCGCTCTAGCCGCCGTGGCGGTAGCCTGCCTCACGGCCCAGACGTCCGCGCCGATCTCCTGCCCCACGCCTGCTACCGCCTACTACAATTGTTGCATCCGCTGCGGTGGTGGTCTGCCTCATGGCCCCGACTACTACGCTTGTCCGCGCCGAGCTCCTGCCCCACACCAATCCCCGCTGACTGCGACTGCTGCGTCTGCGCTGTCTGCCGCGGTGGTGGCCTGCCTCACGGACCTGACTCCTACACTTCATCCTCTAGTGTCGCCCCCTTGAATTCTGATCCCACGCTCTTGGTTCCCGACCCTGACTCCTGATACCGTGCTGCCATCCCTCTTCTTTTGTGCCACCGCGCTGGTGAGAGACCATTCCACATCTTCGTCTTGACCACCCCAATATATAGATGTCCAGCTCGGCAATGGCCAGCCTCTAGACCTTTCTTCGGCTCCAGCAGTGGAGCGATGGAGGCGGGGAACCTGCCGAGCGCATCACTGACCGAGAAACCTACACGCACCCGAGCAACAAGACCCGTAGAAGAGGCGCATGCTTTGAGTCCCCTTCTCCCCCCAAAATCAGCAATCCCTTGCAAATTCTCTCTCCACAAGTTGTGGCACTGAGTGATTTCCCTCTTCATGTCTCGCACGAGCGTGATTTCTTCTTTCCAAAGTCGACTGATCTTTGCCTTCCCCAGATCCTTATATAAGGTGGGATCCCATTCAACTCGCTCAAACACCTAGCCGCCATTGCAGGCGACGGTGCCGTTGGACAGATACCACATCAGAAGACCGAGGTCGGTTGGCAAGGAAACATCCGCACTGAGTGCTGCTGCTACTACAAGGCTTTAAGCTACAAGGTTAATGCTATCTTCGTGGATTGTTTTTGGTTTGGCATTAAAAATAGGCTATGATTTGTTCTGTACTACTCATTATAGATTGATGGATACCACATCGCAACTGGGAGTCCATAAACAAGAAAAAATATAGATGTGGTTCAATTTCATAATCTTTGTCATTGGATTTTACTATCGGCAAGCATTAGCTATTTACGCTCACTCAAGATGGATAGTAGAAGGTCGTAAATATTATCATATGATTTAGGGTTGGTTTCCTGCTAATTTACGCTTGTGGAAGATGGATGTTTCGATGGCCGTAAACTTGGACTAGACTTTACTAGTTGTTTCAAACATTTTACGCCATTTGTTATCTAGGACTGAATCATGCACCATGACCACGACCAGGATCAGCGTCTAGAATATCCCATTATGTGATCTCGCTCAAAATTCCGCAGCTCTGCTCATATGTAGTATAATTGATTAGTATTTATATTTTGATGCCCAGAATCAGGTTTTACTTTGGTTATGAATCGTCTTTCAATTTACTAATATGTTATTAATTATGATATAGGGCTCAAATACTTTGCATGAATACTTATCTATTGCTATATTCCTTCTAATTCAGATGTCGCCCGAGACAGAGAATATGTGTACAACAAACGCTGCTAGGGCGGGGACCCATGCTACTATACGTATGGCTTCATGACATCTTTGACTCCTTGTATGGTGAAAGCTCTTGTGTGCATTCAGTATTGGATTTGACGTGACAATCCTATCAACATAGCTGAGAACACTGAAGAATTGGTCAAGAATGAACAATGTAACTCAATAACAATCTTGTATTATGTGGTGTGTCCATTTGCTGTCACGTAATGCTGCTGACACTGCTATTGTAGTTCAGAATTAATTCCTAAATACAAGGAGAACAAAGCTAAGGAAACTAAGTCGACCACGTCCAAAAATCCTACATAACATTTGGTGAGCATCCTCTTTTGAGTTATAAACTTGTAACATGTAAAATCTCCAATTCTCCATGTATGATGGATCTTCATTCTTCAGTTTGTAATATGGAATGGTTAGATGCAGTTTTGAGTGGCTGGTTGTTGAAGGTCGGACATGAAGCAATAAAATTTGAAGGTTAGAAGATGCGTAAAATTTGAAGGTTAGAAGATGTGTGAATCTGTGGATGCTTGCCAGGCTTCCAGCGCTACTGCTCCCGTGCTATCCTGTATCTACGGTTTACATCAAAAGACTTTGGATTAGTAGGTACAACATGAGTACTCGTCAGCTCGGGGTACATGATACGTTATCGTGATGTAACACCATGCCAAACAACAACAACCACCATTTTGGGCCGCTCCCTCCATGGGACGTGCTCACCGACCTCTAGGACCTACGAGAAGCAACACCTCGACCTTTGGTAGAATGGGCATAACGTATGCAGTAGAAGGGCTCCATGTGGTGAAAGGATAGTCATTTTTAAGTTAAATTAATAAGTACATCAATACTACTTTACATTAAAATTTGTCGCGTGCAGAGTAGCTCCACTAGGTCTGGGAGGGAGAGGGTATTGGCGCATTGGATTGAAGGGAGATGGAGGGGGCTAGGACTTACCTTTTGTGCCTTTGAGACCACATAGACACATTTTCCTCTCTCGCTGCAACTACATGAGCTTAGTTCAAAACACTGGGTTTGTAAAATATGACGATCAATTTATTGTTTGTTTAGTATTTTTTGTTCCGTAGCAACACACGGGCATTCAGCTAGTACCTAATAATAAAAGGAGTAACATTTACTTTGTCCAACTCTTTTTGGATCATTTTACCCTCACACCAAATTACATAATACAGTAGACTGCGACTATATACCTCTGCTGACCAGATCCCCTTCTCTCCTACCCTCCCCTCCTGGTTCCCTCACTTGCGATGATGGGGATGGATACACCGGGACCAGGGGATCGAGCAGGAGGGAGGCATAGGGGCCGCGGAGGACAAAGAGTCAGGTTACAGGGGAGACGCCGGACTCGATGAGCGCGTCCAACTTCCAGTTCCTAGTCTCCCTCAACCTACGGTCACCAGGACCTTCTTAACGGAAGTGACGCTGACATTGTGGGTATATTTGATTTTTCTTCACATACCTTTGCCCAGTCTTTAGTTGTGTGTTCTCACCTCCCATTGGCTTACAATAATTCTCTTACTCACTGTTGTGGACATGTTTCGATATTTTATGTTCTGGTTGGATATAGAAATATCGTTCCTACCACAATGTTGAAATTTCTGGAATAATTTCATCATGTTTTGATAATTATCTGAATTTTAGCTTGTATCAGAAAACATCATGTTTTGTAATGAGAGGAAAAAATCTGCATTGCGAAGACAACAACATATAAAGCCGACCAACAGTAAACACACATAAAAAGAACTACTACATCTTTGCACAAATAGAAGAAGATAGAACTAAATTTAGAAAGATCACACTGCTCTTCCGATGCCACTATGTGCAATAGGTAGACGACATAGAATGTCCGGTGGTGTTAGTTTTCAAGGGAGTCGTGTCTTGCAATAAAATTTATAGAACAAACCATTTGCTCTTCTTGGATTGTAGTATGCACGCCATCTTTT
Organism: Avena insularis; assembly: GCA_023614405.1. Classification (NCBI taxonomy): domain Eukaryota; kingdom Viridiplantae; phylum Streptophyta; class Magnoliopsida; order Poales; family Poaceae; genus Avena; species Avena insularis. The sequence goes on from CM042696.1 coordinate 253,456,874, forward strand.
TTTGAAGAACAAACAATTCCAGAGGTGCCTACATTCATTTCTACAGCTTAGCAACTGAGTACATCATGTATTACAACGTCTTGCTAGTCACAATGTTGTAGAGCAGATATAGCAAGACAAGTATAACTTTTGTGGGATGAACAAATACAACTAAGGATAGGTGAACCTCGAAAACGCTAGAAAAAGGGCGCCCTCATGGGAGTACGCTCCACGACGCTGCTCGTGGCAGCACGTGGATGATTTTGGTGCATCCCGTCGAGCGGGGGTGTCTTGTTTTCTCGACACGTGTAGTTCTTGTAGCGCTTCTGGATGTTTGGGGTGGGGCATTCGGCGGTTTTCTTCCGTCGCGGGACCTCACCCGGTTTTTTGTTTTTTGTCAGTTTTTTCTCTTTTTCGGTTCGTATGAACTACAGTTTGTGTTGCGTGCAGTGCCTGTAGGAGGAGTTCTAGTTGCTCGTAGGACTGGGAGGCAGTGCATAATAATCTGTCTTGGTAGGGCGCAGTGCTATGGTTACACTTTTTTGGTCCTGTTTTTCTCTTTGTCGGTCTTTTTTTTTCTCTTTTTCGGTAGTTAGTATCTGCTTTTATTTTTTTACTTTTATTTAATTTTATTTTTTTTGTTTTATTTACGGGCAATGGAGATTTTGTGGGGTGTAATGGGAGGGGTCCTACTTTGAACTCCTATTTATCTATATTTGAACTAATTCTTTTAAGGGTAATGTTTTCATGCTATTGTGTTTTTAATAGTAATGTGAGGCACTGCAGTGTCTAATTTAAATGGAGGTAGTTCATCTTTTTTTTACCGTGATCATCTGTGTTGTGCTGGGCCGTGCACTGCTTACAAGAGGAATTCGAGTGGCTTGCTCGTAGCACAGGGAGGCAGTGCACTGGCTGTAGCTTTAGTAGTGTATGGCGTGTAGTGCTGAGCATCTGCGATGTGCTAGGCCGTACACTGCTTGCAGGAGGCCATGCACTGCTTACAGGAGGCCATGCACTGCTTACAGTAGGAGTTCGAGTGGCTTGCTCGTAGGATAGGGGGCAGTGCATTGTTTGTATCTTGAGCAGTGCATGCGGTGCAGTGCTGAGCATCTGCGCTTTGCTGGGCCGTGCACTGCTTACAGGAGGCCGTGCACTGCTTACAGTAGGAGTTCGAGTGGCTTGCTCGTGGGGCGGAGGCGATTGCTGTTGTATCTTGAGCAGTGCATGGCGTGCAGTGCTGAGCATCTGCGCTTTGCTAAGCGGTGCACTGCTTACAGGAGCCCGTGCATTGTTTACAGGAGACCGTGCACTGCTTACAGGAGGAGTTCGAGTGGCTTGCTCGTAGCATAGGGACGCAGTGCACTGGCTGTAGCTTTAGCAGTGCATGGCGTGTAGTGTTGAGCATCTGCGATGTGCTGGGTCATACATCGCCACGGAGGCCGTGCGCTACGATGGGCCGTGCGCTTCTGATGGGAGTTCGAGTGGCTTGCTCGTAGGACAGGGGCAGTGCATTGTTTGTATCTTGAGCAGTGCATGCGCTGCAGTGCTGAGTATCTGCGCTTTGCTGGGCCGTGCATTGCTTACAGGAGGCCGTGCACTGCTTACAGTAGGAGTTCGAGTGGCTTGCTCATAGGACAGGGGGCAGTGCATTGTTTATATATCGAGCAGTGCATGCGGTGCAGTGCTGAGTATCTGCGCTTTGCTGGGCCGTGCACTGCTTACATGAGCTCGTGCGCTGCTTACAATAGGAGTTCGAGTGGCTTGCTCGTAGGACAGGGAGGCAGTGCACTGTTTGTATCTTGAGCAGTGCATGGCGTGCAGTGCTGAGCATCTGCGCTTTGCTGAGCGGTGCACTGCTTACAAGAGGCCGTGCACTGCTTACAAGAGGAGTTCGAGTGGCTTGCTCGTAGCACAGGGACGCAGTGCACTGGCTATAGCTTTAGCAGTGCATGACATGTAGTGCTGAGCATCTGCAATGTGCTGGGTCGTACACTGCTTACAGGAGGCCGTGCACTGCTTACAAAAGGCCGTGCACTGCTTACAATAGGAGTTCGAGTGGCTTGCTCGTAGGACAGAGGGGCAGTGCATTGTTTGTATCTTGAGCAGTGCATGCAGTGCAGTGCAGTGCTGAGTATCTGCGCTTTGTCGGGCTATGCACTGCTTATAGGAGGCCGTGCACTGCTTACAGTAGGAGTTCGAGTGGCTTGCTCGTAGGACAGGGGGCAATGCATTGTTTGTATCTTGAGCAGTGCATGCAGTGCAGTGCTAAGTATCTGCGCTTTGCTGGGCCGTGCACTGCTTATAGGAGGCCGTGCACTGCTTACAGTAGGAGTTCGAGTGGCTTGCTCGTAGGAGAGGGGGGCAGTGCATTGTTTGTATCTTGAGCAGTGCATGCGGTGCAGTGCTGAGTATCTACGCTTTGCTGGGCCGTGCACTGCTTACAGGAGCCCGTGCACTACTTACAGGAGGCCGTGCACTGCTTACAGGAGGAGTTTGAGTGGCTTGCTCGTAGAACGGGGAGGCAGTGCACTGGCTGTAGCTTTAGCAGTGCATGGCGTGTAGTGCTGAGCATCTGCGATGTGCTGGGCCGTACACTGCTTACAGGAGGCCGTGCACTACTTACAGGAGAAGTTCGATTGGCTTGCTCGTAGGACAGGGAGGCAGTGCATAATTTTTATCTTCAGCAGTGCATGGCGTGTAGTGCTGACCATCTGCGCTTTGCTTGGCAGTGCACTACTTACAAGAGGCCGTGCACTGCTTACAGGAGGAGTTCGAGTGGCTTGCTCATAGGACAGGGGGCAGTGCATAGTTTGTATCTTGAGCAGTGCATGGCGTGCAATGTTGAGTATCTGCGCTTTGCTGAGCCGTGTATTGCTTATAGGAGGCCATGCACTGCTTACAGGAGGAGTTGGAGTGGCTTGCTCGTAGCACAGGGAGGCAGTGCACTGGTTGTAGCTTGAGCAGTGCATGGCTTGTAGTGCTGAGCATCTGCGATGTGCTGGGCCGTACACTGCTTACAGGAGGAGTTCGAGTGGCGTTCTCGTAGCACAGGTGGGCAGTGCATTGGTTGTAGATCGAGCAATGCATAGAGTGCAGTGCTGGGCATCTGTGCTTTGCTGGGTCGTGCACTGCTTACATGATGAGTTCGATTGGCTTGCTCGTAGCACAGGGAGGCAGTGCATAGTATTCAAGGTCCAAGATTCACATATGCAATATTTAGAAGATGATCAAAGTGTTCAACTTACTGAGTATATTCATTGACATTACAGTATATAAAAGATGTTCAACTTACTAAACAACACGAATACAATACACTTTAGCACTAGAATAAACAAGAAAAGATGACTATCTGAACAGTGTTTTCCCAAGTTAACCACTAGATGACAATCTCAACAAAGTTGAGACCAAGGTGCTCCTGCATATACTCTACTTTCATGAGAAGTAGTGATGCCCATCCAACATCAGCAACAAATGTGAAGTCAGGCCATCTTGTGGTGAAGCTGACACGTCCATTGTCCCTTTGTACAGTATATGCACATGCAATAAAATTCTCTTCTTCTCCTTCAAGATCATGTCCCTGCCTGTATAGATGTGCTATGCCCTGAGTTGGGTACCTGAAACCATCTACAACCTCAATTCGCATGAACTGCAATAAAGAAAAAAGTTAATATTTTAACAAGCATTCTAAATTAACAAGTTTATTAAATTATATGTTGAATCTGAACATAAAATATGATTAAATATGTGGAAACTAACCAGTGCATTATGGTCATGGTTATCCATATTCATCTTGTGTACCCAGAAATGCTTTTCATCTTTAGTTTCAAAAAACTGATGTTCTGTGACATGAACATCTTTGTAAATGCCAAAGAAGATTGAAGCCATTTGCTGCTCAGTTAGTGCATTTATGTCTGAGAAGATGGTCCTGTGCAGAATGCTTCTGATGGATGTAGGCACATCTCCCACCTCTGATGAATGAGTGGAAATACATGTTGAGTAGTAAAGAATATTATTATGATGATCTAGTAGTAGGACAAGGAAAAACTGTATGTGCAAATTATTTATAGTAAATAAGAGAAATACCAGGTGGTTCATGAATCTTTTTCTCTTCACCATTAGAGTAAACAGTGACATGAAATAAGTTGGTCAAGTTCAAACCAAAATTATCAAGTGGGTCGCCATCATATTCAAAATGCACTAGATCTCCAAGTGCTATATCATAAACCCTCATCAGGGACTTCTAGTATGGACCACAAATTATTGTCCTAACATTAGACTTCTTAAGGAACAAATCAAAATTCCTTAATGCTTCACTGTTTGCAACCATCCAATTATTTGGAGTGAAATCATTCAGTCTTTCTCTAAATGAGCATGACACTACCTGAAGGTAAACAACATGGTTCAGTTCATGTGATAACAAGACAGTAAAAGAAATAGTACATAAAATGAAAATTTCGAACATTTTGAATAAAACCTTCGAAAACCTTCTCGTAAATATGTAAAAACTTACCACACCATTGATGGGAAAACCTTGAACAATGTTAACCTGGAAGCTGGCTGCTCTCCTCTGTGCCCTACCACAATTGTTGGAAGGTTGCCGGCACACTGTACAGTCCATTCCAAGAAACTCCTAATAAAATCAACAATGCATTTAAGGAGTGAACTATGCATTAACTCCTAATCTACAAAGTGTCAAACAGATCAATTATCAGGCATAAATTACACGATAGTATTACGGGGATAAGATGATAGGAAGAACACATAAAGGATTATGGTGAAACTAAAAAAAATAAAATGCAAGTGTGATGCAAAACTCACCGTCGAGTTGTACAGAGACAATGGAATGGAGATTCAAATAAAAGAACAAAGCTTCTAGAAATGAAGAAACAAATAAGTACTAGAACTGAAACCAATAAAGAAAAGGAAAGGGATACGGGATTAGAGGAGAAATCTCGATCGGGAGGGGACGAACTTTTCTGAGAAACTGCTCTGCTCTAAGGAACTGTTCTCTGGAACTGTTCTCGGGAAGTGCTCTGGACATGCGTAGTGGGAGAGCGGTGGAGAGAACTAAACGGAGTCCCTTCGGTTTCCCTCCATTTATAAATCAACCAACTAAAACGGTTATGTGCTAACTTGACGAAATTGAAAGTCTGACGGACTAACAACAAATCTGAACTTGTACATCGAGGCAGTGCACAGTTGACACTTTTGGCAGTGCTTAGTATTTGCGAGGTATGGTTTATGTTTTTTTATGGTAATTACTATTTCCTTTTTTTTATTTAGGTTTTCTTTTTGTATTTTTTTATTTATGGGTAATTGAAATTTTATAGTTCATTTTACTCAAAGTAGTATACTTTTTTACCAAATTTCTACATTGAGTACTGCATAGTTTATTCGCGTGCACTGACATATTATCTGCTTTTTGAACTGCTCTATTTTTACTGCAGTGCCATGTGCATTGTTGTCCGCAACCTCGGTAAACTTAACTTTCGATCCGCGTATGCTTTTTCATTCGCTGAATTGTTAATTGCGTTTATATTAGGCATAGTATTATAGCTTTGGTCGATCGTTGATCTAGGATGATGTGTGGGGTGTATTTTAATTTTGGTAGGTGAGACGATTGTTCAATGTGTATAAGTACATTATAAATTCAGACGTGGATGCTTAACATTTCGCATTCCAGTCTCATTTCCTCTTCTACTAGACGGTTTGTTTTTCTCTAGACGGTTCTTCTTCCAGTTCTATTTTTAGTTCTTTCTGCCATGGATCCAACGAGGAAGCCTTTGTCTAGAAAGCATCAGACAGCTGTTATGATACGTTTGGAAGCTGCTGAGCGGAGGAGACGAGGCGCGGAGGGCGCTGCCCTGTTGCCCACCATCGTGGATTCGTTCGCCGAAGGTTCGTCGTCGTCTCGATGCAACCGTCACAAGATCGACGAGTCCAGGTTAGTTTTGCTTTTTTTATCTTTTCTTGTATTCATTTCTAATTTTCCGGATTAGTTTTTTGAAGCTCATGTTGTGTCGTTGACGTTTGGAACTTACATATAGGTCTTACTCCTTTGGTGTTCATTGTTGCTCGCATTTGGCATCTACTCTGTCGTCGTCTGTTCCTGTGGTGCATCCGAGCGGGCTAATCAATGTGTGTGTATTTGTATGTTGGCTATTTTTTACTATGATCAGTTCTATTTACACTAAATCTTGTTGTTGTTTTCTATGAAAATATTAGGATTCACTGCCATTAGTTATGGGAGTTTTGGATGGTAGTAATCATGTTGATGCATAATATTAGAGGCTTCATAATGAACTTGCTGCTGAGAAGGCTAAGGTATCAGAATTGTGTGTCAAGCTCTCCGAGAAGGAGGTAGAAAAGATGACTATTACTATAGAGTGTGACCGTCTTCGACATGATATCGTCGGAATGCAGCATGTTGTCGAAGATGCTGCTATGATGAAGGTGGATCTCAACAAGTATAAAGCTGGCACTGTAGCCTAGGACTTAGAGCGGGATACTCTGACGATGGATATAGCTCAGCTACTAGCTGATAGATAGAAGCTTGATGAGCAATTGGCTGACATGATAGCTAATCGTTTTGAAGACATTGAAACAACAAAAAATGCACGTCTTGACAGGTTACATGCAATGCAATCACTGAAGGACATTCTTGAGCGCCGTCGTAACTGCATAGAGTGCATGGATGACATTTACAAAGAGGTCAAGGAGCTTGATAAGAAACTGTCCAAATAACTTGTGAAGCGTCTTCCATATTTTAAATGCTAGCTAAATTTGGCCTATCATGTTGTAAGTGTTTGTAATGGTGTTTGTGAAGAGCACTTAATGGATGTGATGGAGGAAGACTGTATGTAATTTAGTAAGTATGTACGTAATAAAGCAAGTGTCTATCTGTCAGTGAATTTTTCTATTTGCACTGCTCTGACTAGCTACGGTGCACTGCGGTGTTCTTTCCGTGTGTGCTATACAACTTATTTGTTCTGTCTTGACCAGACTGGTTGCACTGTCGTATTTACTCATGTACGCATGGTTCTATGGTAGTGCAATGATATCTATTTAGACAGTTTTTGAAATGATCATCTAGAAGCAGTTTATACTGTGTTGAGTGCGCTGAAAATATAATTTTCACACATAGGGATGGAAGAGTGTTTTTAGTGGTGCATACACTACCCAGTAAATTTAGATACACTGCCTCGTACATATGTATATTCTGCCTTGTGCTGATTTTTTGCACTGCCTTATTTACTTATGTATGCAATTTGTCCATGGCAGTGCAAGGATATCTATGTAAGCAGTTTGTTTAAAGACTACCTAGAGAAAGTTTATACTGGGTTGATTATGATCTTCATGTGGAAGTAGTTTATACTTGGTTCAGTGTGATGAAAATATAATTTTTACACATAGCTATGCAATTGTTTTTATCGCTGTATGCATTTGTGATATGCACTGCTCACATAGATGCAGTTATTATTTGGTTCATTGTGATGAAATTATAATTTTTACACATAGCTATGCAAGAGTGTATGCAGATGCACTGGCCCATAGATACCGATACACTGCAAGTAGATATTGCACTACCAACTTAAAATCAGAAAACAAGTTATCTGTTATAGATTAACAAGCGTGTACTTATGCCCATAGAGTGTTGTTGTTGTTGTTGCTCTTGGGAGGGGCACGGTTGAAATTGCTGGTGTTGCCGGAGTGATTGTTGTTTCCTCCGGACTTCACATTTCCTCCGCTACGGTTGGGGTAGCTTGAGCGAGACATTGGGGGTCGGTTGTTCCTTGGTGCATATCCTGGTGAAGGGTTGGGATGGTACTTCTGGTGACTGTTGGATCCAGCTTGATGCATCAAACGATGTTTGCGGTTGTTGTTTGCCTGGTTAATGTTCCCTTCTATCTGAATGGCAGAGGCAACTAGCTCTTCGAGATCTTGGAAACGGATGTTGACGAGGACAGTCTGCATCTCATCATGCAGTCCATTCAAGAATCTCTCCTTCTTCTCGGCCTCTGTGTTGATCTCATCAGGTGCATACCTTGCAAGGGACAGTAATCTATCACGGTACTCCACTATAGTCATTCTGCCTTGCTCCAACTCTCGGAATTCATCCCTCATTCGGGTGACTAGACCTTGCGGCACGTGGGTGCAACTGAACTTGGTTTTGAAGGCTTCCCATGTAATCACTTGACCATGGTTCATTGTGCGGATACTATTCCACCATGCTCTTGCATTTCCTGCCAAATAGTGGGTGGCAAAGAGAACTTTCTCGTTGTCATCAACTCTGGCTACTTCCAAATTGTTCTCCATTGTCTGCAACCAGTCATCAGCATCCAGTGGGTTCTCTGAAGTATTAAAGATTGGGGGATTGGTATTCTGGAAGTTTTTCAGCTTGAATCCTCGATGATCCTGATTTCCATGGTTCTGGTTGTTGTGAGCCATCTAGACAATCTACTGCAGTGTTGCTAGATTAGCTTAGCGCTCTGCCCTGCTTGCTTCCCTGTCTGCGATGAGAGTCTGCAGAATCTGCAGCATTGGGTCTTGCGATGAGATGCTCCCTCCTTGGTTTCCACGAGTCATCTGAAGATTGAGGTAGATAAAGGGATAAGAGGGAAAGTTCTAAGGTTCATGGTTTTGATTTCAAAGCTAAAACTTTGAGTTTGACTGCCTGAATATTTATTTGTTTTTGTCCACTATGTTTTCGGCTTCCGAGTTCTGATGCGTGGAGTGATAGTAACTGACCTGCCTTAACTAGTAAATATGCACTGCCATTAGGTGTTCGTGTATGCACTGCATGTTTACTTGTATTTTCATCTTCATTTATTTTTGTATTCTCTTGGTCGGCGTTTTATGATAACTGCTTCTAGATTGGCGTAAGTACTGCCATAGCCGATAAGATCAGTATATGTGTTTAGATAAGTTTTGCACTGTCGGTCATACAGTTTATGTACTGTCCGGATAAGTTATTTTTTTCCATTGTGTTTTCGGTTTTCGAGTTCCCAATTTTTGATGTATTGCACAAGTTCTGTCATTTGCACTGCCTAGGTTTTAAAGGATGCACTGCCTAATTTATACGCAGTTTTGTGTTAACTACTTCTAGGTTAGCGTAAGCACTGCCATAGCCGGTAAGATTAGTATGTGTGTTTAGATAAGTTTTGCACTGCCAGTCATACAATTTATATACGTCCCTGATAAGTTATTTTGTCCACTATGTTTTTGGCATCCGAGTTCCCAGTTTTATATACTGCACAAGTTCTACTGTTTGCACTACGTAGATTCTAAAGGGTGCACTGCCTAATTTATGCCCAGTTTTGTGTTAACTGCTTCTAGGTTGGCGTATGTGTTTTGACACAAGTTTTGCACTGCTGGTCATATGGTTTATGAACTCCCTGAATATTTATTTGTTTTTGTCCACTATGTTTTCGGCTTCCGAGTTATGATGTGTGGAGTGATACTGACTGATCTACCTTAACTAGTAAATATACACTGCCATTGAGTGTTCGTGTATGCACTACATTTTTACTTGTATTTGCATCTTTATTTATTTTTGTATTCTATACAGTTAATTGATGAGAATAACCATCATAATCCTACATAAACTAGAAGATTGTATTTAAAATGGATATATGATTTGTTTTACTAGAAGAAAACATTCAGAATGCACAGACTATATATAATTACACATTGTTCAAAGTATTACACACACTAAGCAGGGTTTCAAGCTTGTTAAAATGACACTGTTCGGAAAATATCAAACGCTAAATCAAATCCACATTTTATATGTGGTTATCAACTAAAATCACCATACAGATATAATATCGTAGCCACACTACGAAAGTCTTTACTGAATTCACATTTCCTTCTAGCCATCTTCTTGCTTCTCCGATCTGTCGACATCTTCTTCTGGACTGATGCCATATTGCTCCTTCTGCCATATCTTCTTGGTATCCTCTGATGGACCTGCTTGTTTATGTCGTTTGTACGGTTTATAACCTCCATGACATCTGATGCATAACTTGTTATCCAAGATTGTTTTATCTAAACCGAGGAGATTCCTGATGAATGTTATCCTCTTGTACAACTCATATGTGACATATCCATCTATTGCTGAGTAACACAGATTCTCTGGCGGCATTGGCTTCCACTCCCATATGTCATGCATGTTTGAGGCATGGGATAGTGTCTTCATCTGAATGTATGACCTATCAATGAGTGTTGCTGCAAGATTGGACATGCCATCCCTGTGATTATCTCGTGGCACTGGCTTGAATATATCCTGTATGTCGATGTGGTACTCGTCAGGGATATCAAATTTCTATTTCTGCATCATCTTTATGTATGTCCTCTTGTCCACACTAACGAACGTGATCTGTCTTTTTTTGAGAAAATCCCGTAGCCCCTGGCATTCCTTAGTGCTCATGTCGTAATGATACACTAGGACATGCTCCCTCATGGCGAGTTGTACTACAGCGATGGTTTGTTCTTTGCCTCTAGGAGTGTATTCGAGGTCGAGTCCTATGTACCTGCTGCTGTCGTCCTGCCAAACAAAAATTTAATCATTTAGTAAGTAGCAGAATCTAGTGAAACATTTTTGATTCTTACGGTGTGAAGAACGTAGGAGTAGGGGAAAATGTAGGATCGCATTTTCCATGCCCACTCTAAGGCTCCGTTTGGCTTCTTGGCTTTTGTCAAACCAAAGTATTCTAAAACCATAGTATATCAACGCCGGGCAATCAATACTACAGTTTGCACAAAACCATAGTATTTGTAAAAAAATAGCTCTAGACCTCTTTCTCGAAACGTGCAAAAAAACCTTAGTTTTTGCAATACCACAGTTTTGCAACTTTGGTATTTTACTGTGGCCAAACTCCCAAACTATTGAAAACTACAGTATTTCTAGATACTACGTTATCTACCGAATACTGAGAAAAAACAGCAGGTGCCAAACAGGAAAAAACGTATGTATGGGGTTACATTAATTCGTATTACAAATAGTTTGCTTGATCATAGGAAAAACAATGGATTCTGAAATAGGATGTATGGGGTTAATGTTTGATTCGAATGAAAACTGGTTCAAAGTACTGGTTAGGAAAATGTACTGCATAATTCTTATGCAAACCTTTTCAAACAAAGATATGGTAAGTTGGATCAGTACTAACCTCGTCAAGCCAACCTTCGTACATTGCGAGTATTTTGTCGACCGTGGATTCCTTGTTGGTGTACACCACAATAAGAACCGTCGTTCCATGAGCAGGAATGTGATGAATCTCCATTGTCCGAAGCCCGTCGTCCATGGGAGGAAGACGTCTGGTACCACAGCTTGAATCTGTTTATTTCTGCAGTAGTAAAGAAGGATGGATCTAATAAAAACAAGTATGTGATGGACTACAAAATAATATATAATTATGCGCTAGATAGACACCATGGTCTTCTAAGTTTCGGCGCTGCAAATGATGAACTGGTGCGCCGTTGTTGCAACTTACGCCTTTACCGCTTCCACGACTCCTCATATCCTTATAACCAACCAATCATGCAAATCGTGCTAGTAGTTATAAAAAAGGCCCAGTACGAAATTGTCCATACAAGACGTCAAAACTTCGCAACCATATAACTGTTCCTTATATACAAGAAAGGCCCACTAATATAGTTCACAGGCCCATTGTTATTTGCAGCATAGCACTGCTTCTCCAAAGTATTATGCACTACCTCATATTACATAAAAAAAAAAAAAAACTAATTAAAAACACTACATTTGAGACCTTAAAAGTACATAACCATAGCTCTGCTTCTTAAACACACGCCTGTTATGCACATGCCCATTTGATTTGGTAACAAACTTAAGGATCCGACAGGTTGTCAGCCGATGGACTTTGAACTAAATGAGCCGCAACGCCAGACAAACAGCGCAAAGACTTCTTAGTTGCTTCCATACACTGTTGATGAGGAGATGGCAATTTTAAAGTAGGCAGCCCATGAAAAGGAGCACATCATAAATGCCCAAGCCTTGGCCCAGCACCCAAGGCCCAATCAAGGCCTAGCTCAGAATATACCTGTTATCCCTGGTCCGGTTGGACAGAAGGAAGCTATATATCCTGAACCAACTAGGCATTTGTTATATACTGCTCCTTCTTCTTCTCAAGAGAGCACCAGAGGAAAACATATCCAGGCAGAAGCTCTGAAGCAGCACCACCCTAGCAATGAAGGACAGCAAGGGCAAAATGTCTCTCAGGCCCGTCCGTCTCCTCGGCGGTCACCGCTATCCCTCTTCCCACCCCAAGAAGGACAAACAAAAAGGCCGCTCCAAGAGAGCCTTTCCTCGCCGGAGAAGCTACAACCACCATCCAAAAAAAGAGAGCCCCCCTCGGCAGCAAGATCTCCGACTCAAGAGAGCAGCAATCCAGCTACTCGAAGAGATGCAGAGGGCATGGTCGGAGGTTCCCCTCAGGCAGGCCAGCAGAGAGCAATGGGGGAATATGGAGGAAGAGGAGAGAAGGAGATCCGCGCCGACGCTCCGCAACAGGCACTCCAGCAGGGTCATGACGGAGAGGGAGGATTGGAGACCACAGATCATCATCGACCTATCTCAGGTAACCAATCTGGCAGAAGATCTGCAAGACGCTTCTCCCCATCCCTAACACCTTATGGGGGCACCGTCGATTCAAAGATTGGGAATCGTCCACGAAGGACTCGCTAGGATGAGGTTCAGCCGCCTCAAACTGGAGCTCAGCTCCAACCTGCTCTAGGAATTAGTGTCAATCGCCCTGGTTCTGCCATTTGGTACCGTTCTCCAAGCCCCAGTGGTGTGGTTCATGGTGGCGATAATCGGAGGAGCAGCGGTCCTGCTGTGGGAAGAATTCTGCACCCCGGTGCTTCTCCAGCACGCAGATCTGCTTCTTTAGCGTCAGTTTTAGGAGACACTGCCGATTACGACCCTTGGCCACTCTCGTCAATCTCGCCTCTGTCAGAGGGCTCGGAGGATTCTAGGAGCGGCGCTTTCTCACCTCCTCAAGGGCTTAGCGACCTCTACGTGTCTTTCTATGCTCCTCATTATGGTGATAGCGCTAGCAGACAGCTCAATGCTGGACCTTAGGTTCAATCTCCAGCAATATCTTCAAGCACTCCGCTCAATGTACAGGTCAATCTGGATCAGGAAGAAGCTTCTGCAGATAAGGCAATGGCGCCAGCCTCTAAGGCACCACGAGCGCCATGAAGGCCCTTGGGTGGAACTGCCAAGGGGTGGGCAAGACCCTGGGCAGTCCTAAAATGTGCCATCTTGCCAGGATGATAACAGCCACCAAACCTCAGGTAAATTTTATCTCTGAGAGAAAAAATGCTAAATTTCACTGAAAATCAAATTTTTTCTCGCTTTAATATGAATGACTGTGTTGTAGTGCCATCTCAAAGGAAAGCAGGGGGCTTATGGATGATGTGGACAGATGATGTAGATATTTTGCTGCACTTCAAGTCGCTTAATCTAGTTCTAGCTATAGTTATGGATCGCGCCAAAAATCAAAATTTTGGCCTTGTTTGTATATATGGTGATCCCTACCACCGTACTACTAGTTCTATCTGGCAACAGGTTGCACATTTTGTGTATTATAACAGCAGCCTCCCCTTTCTTTGTATTGGAGACATGGATGACTTGCTGTATGACTCGGATAAGAGCTCTCCTACTATCAATCGCACTCGTATGTTTGCCTTTTGTTCTTTTGTTAAAAGCTGTGGATTTTTTGACATTGGTTTTACTGGACCTGCTTACACTTGGACCAATCGCCGTTTTTCTTCAAAGCCTCTCTTTCAGAGGCTGGACAGATGTCTGGTTAACCATGAGTGGTGTTCTGTTTATGAGACAGGTTTGGAAATGCAAGCAGATGATCCCGAGAGTTAAGACTTTTTCTTGGAGGATTCTTCGGCATGCCCTTGCATCTGGAAACAGAGCAGCGGAGTATTCCTCTCACATTGCCAAGGTATGTTGCCGCTGTCAGCTACCCGAAACAGATTTGCATCTCTTTTTCCTATGTCCTTTTTCTAAGGCTGCTTGGTTCCTTCCCCCTAGATTCATTAAATCTGAAGCTTTGGTGGCACATTCTAGTGACATCTCTCAGATTATCCTAAGGTTATTGCAGCAAAAGCACCCAACTATGAATCTAAACTTTATTTTCACCTTTCTTTGGTGCATTTGGAAGGCAAGAAACGACCAACTATTTTGCAGGAAGAAAAATTATCCACATCAGGTTGCCATTAACACTTATGCGCTTCTCAAGGACATGGAAATGGATCAGATTATCCCTGAAAGAGGAAGAACTAAGAAGAACATTTGCCCAGGTATATCGGTTCCTTCTGATTTTCATTTTTCAGGAGCCAAGATTTATGCAGATGCTGCTTGGAAGAAGAAGGGAAAGGACGGTCGCAGTACCGCTGGACTTGGAGTTTACTATGCAGAAACTTTTGCAGATGGAAGAGTTGATGTCTTCATCATGGCGTATAAAGGAGTCGATTCACTATTACAAGCTGAAGCGAATGCAATGCTGCTTGCTGCTTCCTTTGCTTCTGCCATGAACCTCAAGAGACCAACTTTCTTTACAGATTGCCTCAATTTTGCAAAGGCAGCGGTGGCCCTGGGAGTCTCACACCACAACATGCTTTGGGAGATCAGAAGGCTAGCCATTCAACTTCAGAATCTAGCATAGGATTTGAGTGCTTCTACCTACCACATGTCGAGAGAGATCAATGGTGTGGCTCACTGTTGCGCTAAACAGGCTATAGATGCGATAGGATCTATGCCCATCAGTTCTTGCAGGAACACAGCTCATAACAACATGTCTTGCCCTGTGATTACCGCAATCGACTCGATTTGTCATCTAGGCTTTGTAATTCATGATGTACAATGTCTCTGAGCTGATATAAATATTTGGGTGCCTTCGGCACCCTACCGTGATAAAAAAAAAGATTTGATAACAAACTACTGCATTTCAAACCTGCTATGCACTGCCTTGGTTTGTAAGATCCGGATGTATATTAATGAAGGTCATACACTGCCCGGTACGATGATTATGACCAGATTTCTTCCTTGGTTACCGCGGAATCGATGGCATTTTATGAAATTCAGATAAATTAATAGTCCATCCAAATCAGGAGATATTTTACAAGATTTGAATGACATTTATGGATATATAAAGAAAAACCTAATATAAAGCTAGATCCCCTAATAATCTTTGTCGCTATATGTGGATGACGTATGATGGACCTGCCTCGTCGTCGTTCGCCGCCGCTGCTAGAGCCACAGTCGCTTGCGCTGTTGCTACCGCTGCCGCGCGTTGGTTCCTCCTTGCCTCCGCTGCCTGTCGAATCTGATTGGTCATCTCCAGATCTGCTAGGCTGTTGGCCTCATGAACGACGGCCCTATGCGCCGTATAGGCAGCGACCCTCTCGCGGTTCCGAGCATCCTCCCGCCTCTTCTTTTCCATTTCAAATGAGTCGACCTCCTCCTTCTCCGGCGCCGCTAGAGCAGAGGTACTCTCGCTCTCCACGGAAGCGAGGAACACGGTCTGTTCCTCGTGGTTCCTTGCATCCTCCCGCCTCTTCTTCTCCTTACCGAACGAGTCGACTTTTGTTGAGGTTGGCGGTAGCATCAGGTCATAGGATTGGTGGCTGTCGGCGGAGGAAGAGCCGTATTATGTAGATTCTTGTAGCTTCGCTCCTTCTTCGCATCGGCTACCACACCTGGAGCCGTGACCGACTCCTGCGACGAGACCTCCTCTTTCTCTTCTACGTCGTTGGAGCTAGGCGGTGTTGGAAGTGGTATGCGAGCACCCGGAGGGAACTTGGCCCAACAGGTGGGTAGGCGGCGAGGCATTATGAAGCCGGTGGTAGGTATGTGAGATCGAATAGTTATCCCTGGTACTAATGCTGTTTAGAAGTGTGAAGAGGTGCTGACACTATTTATAAGCCTGAGAGGAGGAGGCGAGAGGTTTACAACATTAATTGCATGCTTATACGGCTCACACCAAATCCATAATGCCTCGCCGCTTGGGTGCTGCGCTATCTTTAATAACGCTGACCAACCATTTTTAACTCGTGCGCAGGCAGTGCACTGACCGTGGAATGGACTACACCTACCATGCACACCAAGATACACTGCGTGCGCCACACCTATGCACTGCATCTCGGGTGGTAATTTATACTGCACTGATGATTGTACAAGATGTTCTCCACCTTTGATTTATACAATGCGTATCTTTGGTGTGCCTCACCTATGCACTGCAACTCGGGAATGCACTGCTCGTGAGAGGCATATGCACTGCTGGTTATCCTAATGCACTGTGCAAGACAGCCGTATGCACTGCCTGTGTGTGCTACATCTCGTGTGCTACAATATATTGATGTGCGGACTGTCAAATATGTTCTCCACCTGCGTGGGACACGGACACGCACTTGTTATGAAAAACGAATGCATCTCTTCGCTATATAGAAAGGCACTGCTCTTGACATCTATATGCACTGCCTGTGTTGACTGCATGTCATGTGCTACAATATAGTGCTATGCGGTCTGTGCAAGATGTTCTCCACCTGCGATGAACGTATGGTTATGCAGAACGTATGCACTGCATCCTTATGTTGGAATGGACTGAACCAGCCACGCAACCGCATATGCACTGCCTGTGGAAATCTTATGCACTGCATCCCTAGGAAGAAGTGAACTGCCCTTTCTAACCATATGCACTGCCTCCGCGGAGTGCATGTTGTGTGCTATAATATAGTTATGTGCGGACTGTGCAATGTGTTGTCCACCTGCGGTGGACACGGACACGGACTGTTCATTTAGAACGCATTTACTGCATCCCTATGCGATAATGCACTGCCCAAAACAGGTATATGCACTGCCTATGTGGACTGCATGTCGTGTGTTACAATACAGTGATGTGCCAACTGTGCAAGACTTTCGGCACGTGTGGTGGACACGGATACGTACTATTCATTTAGAACGGATGCACTGCATCTCTAGGCCGTAATTCACTGCTGGCTTAAGTCATATGCACTGCTTGTGTTGACTGCATGTCGTGTGCTACAATATAGTGCTATGGGGTCTGTGCAAGATGTTCTCCACCCGCGATGAACGTATGGTTATGAAGAACGTATGCACTGCATCCTTATGCTGGAATGCACTGAACCTGCCACGCAGCCGCATATGCACTGCCTGTGGAAATCTTATGCACTGCATCCCTAGGCAGGAGTGAACTGCCCTTTCTAACCATATGCACTGCCTCTGCGGAGTGCATGTCATGTTCTACAATATAGTTATGTGCGGACTGTGGAATGTGTTGTCCACCTGCGGTGGACACGGACACGGACTGTTCATTTAGAACGCATTTACTACATCCCTATGCGGTAATGCACTGCCCGGAATAGGTATATGCACTGCCTATGTGGACTGCATGTCGTGTGCTACAATACAGTGCTGTGCCAACTGTGCTACAATACATTGCCTATGGAAATCTTGTGCACTGCTCTTTAAGTCTTTAATATAGTGATGTGTGGATGACGCAAGATAATGTGCAACGGCAGTGCATTCACCATGGAATAGAATCAACTTGCGATGCAAACGGGCATATGCAAAATGTATCCACTGCATACATAGTACTCCCCGTATAGTTTAGATTGTACTGCTGAGGGAGCTGTGCAATACAACGTGGTTTGGCAGTGTATCGCCTAACATAAAGGCCATACACTTATAGATGTAGCATCAGGCGCGTGGTTTCCCTTCCCATCCCGACCTAGTCGTTCCCAGCCGCCAGGACTAACAGAGAGAGCTCGCCTCCTATTCCCATCTCCCCTTCCTCTCAATTTCACCCCTAAAAACCATCGGATCTGAAGGATTTCGCTGTTGTTTAGCTCCCCAATCTCCCTCTCAAGGTATGCTCATCCGATGCCCTCGTTTTTATCCTATAAATCTTGCACATTTTATTCTTGTTTGTTTTGAACCATAGTTCTAGATAAGATAGATTCATATTTTTGGTCGATTTATATTATAAATTTTACAGATAAAAAAATTTCGACAGCGTTTTAGATATTAAGTTTTTGTTCAATTTGTATATATATGGAGATATGGGTTTTTTATTTAGCATTCAATGTGATGATGCAATGAGGATACACTTTTAGGTTGATTATGCTTTTGTACTTTCATTTTTCTATTGATTAGTTACAATATGATGATGCAATGAAGGGTTGGGGTGGTGTGGTTTAGCCTTCTGGTATATGAAAAAAAAATATTTATTTGTGCTTCCTACTTGGCTCACTTACTCCGTCCCTAAAATTACTTTATGTTCATTTCAAATATGATGCCCTTTTTTTATCTTAGCTAGCCTTATCATAAATTAACGAGTGCTTTTCATTTTTTTAGGACATGGCACTGTGTTAGGTTTGTTTCACAAACTGTAGTAATGAAACAATGTCAGCCTCGCTATTCCTTGTCCGTCTTGTACATGGTCGATTTGAGCGTTCATTGGTATGCATATAATTCCTGCTATTTACATTTATTGAATTTTCTTTCCATACAATTGTCATTTATTTAATTATTTTATTCAATTTAGACTATCCCATGCAATATAAGGAGAGAATTTAATAGAATAATATGACAAAGCGTGGAGTTTCAAGCTCTTGGGAGAATGTATGTTGTGGACGTGCGTAAGGAGCGAGCAATGACTCGCCTTGCAGGTTCCTCATGGAGAAGGTTTATTTCTAAAAACCAAATTGACTCTGGTGTGTATCTGGTTTTTTCAATGGGAGCTCCTTGTCCAAGTATCACTGTTATGTATATGAACGACGAGGGGTATGAGGACGAGGATGATGAGACCGAGGAGGATGAGTGTGATGACGAGGATGAGGGCGAAGAGGATGAGTCTGATGAGGAGGATAGGGAGGATGAGGAGCAAGAAGGACCATTGGATTATACAATTGTTGCTCAGAGATGCAAGCTTACCAAGAGTGAAAAGTGCTATCTTATCCACATCATTCCTTTAAAAGAATTGTACGTTGGCCTAGCACTTGTTACTCGCTTGACCAAGACGCATGTTCGGTGTCATGATATGGTATGTTATTAATTATCATTTTTTTACTTCCTGTTATATTTTTTTATTGCTTGTTAGTTGTTAGATTTCTAACTTCTGCAACTTAATTAGAAACTACCTTCGAGAATGGTTTTTTCTCTTGAAATTGCCGAAGAAGGCGTGGTTGGAGTACGGCTTGGTGCAAATGGTGCCGTAAGCTTCATTTCGTATAAGACAGGGAGTGATGGTCGAATTATCTTCATCACCTCTGAGTGGAAGACCTTTGTTGAATGTCATCATGAATGTATTGAAGTTGGGCAAACCATTCTCCTCACTGGCAGGACCACTTCAATCCAAAACATTGAGATAATGTTTGTCATTGACATCATCTTATATGATGACTGCAGTTCCTTCTGATTGTTTATTAGTGCAGATGTAAGTTGTGTTGAACCGCTTGTTGTTACGAACCGCTTGATGTATGTTATGAACTGCTTGTTATGTGGTAATGCATTTCGTTATTTCTATTGGTTTTGTTTGATGTGCTATGAATATTCAACTGGATGCATCAGAATTCGTTTCAATTGTCGAAAGTTTAAGTAATTTTTTAGAAAATTTTAACTTGTTAATGCAATTTTGCATATTTATTTGCAATTAGCTTGCCTGTCTGCGAGACCAAATTAGGAATGTACATATGAAATACAACTATACATTCATATGCTATAATTACAAACATTACAGGATAATAATAAAAACTAGTTTAATTTATACACACACACACATAAATTACATTGTTCTCCAAATATAACATACTAGATCATAACCACTTTTGTGTAACTGAATTAACAAACTAAATTAAAACACTGCTAGCAGATCGTACTCACATAATCATAGTCTTTAGCTAAATTCAGTCTTCTTCCTCGTCGTCTCTCTTCGTCCACCATGCATCGTTCTTCATCCACCTATCGATATCTGTTGCCAGACACATCGTGTATTCGTCATCCCACTTATTATTTTTATCAACTGATGGACCTACCTCCAAAAAACATTTGTATGATTTATATCCTTTACCTCCTTTACACCCGGTGCACAACCTATCATTGGGAATTTGTCTTCCTAAACTGAGGCAGTAGCTGCTGAATGGTATTCTCTTGTACAACTCGTATTTTACATACCCATCTTTTGCTGAGTAATGCAGATTCTCTATTGGTATTGGCTTCCACTCCCATTTGTTATGCATTTCTGAGTCACTTGCTGCAATCTTCATCTCACTGTATGATGAATCAATGAGTACTGCTGCAATACTAGCCATGCGATACCTGTAATTGTCACCTTGGAATGTATTGAATATTCCCTGTATGTCTACATGGTACTCTTCAGGGATGAAAAACTTTTCTTTCATCAGCATCTTTGAATCAATCCTCTTGTCGACACTAATGAAGGTGATCTATTTTTCCCTGGTATTAATCATACCTGTAATTGTCCCTGGCATTTTTTGTGGCCCTAGCATAATGATAAACTAGGACATGCTCTCTCACGGTGAGTTGTACGACGGCGATGGTTTTTTCACTTCCTTGAGCAGTATATTCAATGTCTAGTCCAACGCACCTGCTCTTATCCTGGTGTCAAATGAAATGTGATTATTAGTACCAGAGTCTGGTGAAATCAACACGAGAAGGATACAGTTTAGAACTTGTATTATTGATTCTTATGACATGAAAGACGTAGGAGTATTGATAATGTAGGAATGCATTTCCTATATCCACTCTAATCCTGTAGAGATTCATATGACACATAGTATATTTGCTTCTACCATTGGAAAATCAAGGGATTCTGATAAAATATGTATGGGTTGATTTTTGATTCGTATCTAAACTAGTGAAAATGACTGGTTAGGAAAAACTAGTTCAAATTAATATGGGAAACTATTTTATACGAAGCAAACAACCTTGAATTCATTTATGTTGTAGTCATGCGTAATTCATATGACAATCATTTTAATAAAATCAGACGGTAAGTTGGATCAATACAAACCTCTTCAAGCCAAGCCTCGTACATGGAGAGGATTCTTTCCACCGTTGATTTCTCGTTGGTGTACTCCACAGTAAGAACCATCATTACGTGAACAAGAATGCTATGAGTCTATGTGGTCTGAAGCCTGTCATCCATCATGTCTGGGACGAAGATGTCTGGTACCACGCCTTGAATCTGTGATTTCTCGCTGTAGGGAACAATGATGAATCTATTAAGAACAAGTATGTGATGGAATAGAAAAGGAATAAATAATTCAACGCTCGAGAGGCACCTTGGTTTTTTTGAGTTTCGTCGGTGTTAATGATGAACTGCTGCGATCTTGTTCAACTTACCCCTTTTCCGCTTCCACGACTCCTCGTATCCTTATAACCAACCGATCGTGCAAATCGTGCTAGTAGTTATAAAAAAGGCCCACTACAAAATTGTCCATACGATACCTCAAAAGTTCGCAACCATAAAACTGCCGCTTCCATACAAGAAAGGCCCACTAATACAATTCACAGGCCCATTGTTGTTTGAAGCATATCACTGCTTCTCTAAAGGATTATGCACTTCTTTATTTTGTTTTATCTGGATGTATTTTAATGCAGTTCATGGATTGCCAGTGATGTTAGTTATGTACTTCCCTGGTTCCTTGTTTCTTTTAATTCCCCGTTTCATCTATTAGATTGTGATTGCATAGATGTACAAGTGTTCTATCTTATAGTCTGTAAGAATAATATGTAAATGTTCTACTTTTTTGTTAAATAAAACATTTCTAGTTGTTAAGTTTGTATGATATATATAGTGCAATTCTTTTTTTTAAAGCATTGTTCCATTGAATATCCGGTACAAAACTATTCTTTCGAACTACAGTAGATTGTTCTAGGAGTGTCATGGCTATTGTGTCTAATGTTTTTATCTTATTTGCAAAATCGGTGTAATGCTATGTATGGTTGTAGTCAATGTATCCTTTTTATACCAGTAAATAACAAGTAATGCCATAATACAAAAAAATTTCCTCTATAACTTTATGATAACTTGATAAAAATAAAAAATCTGCTCTATAATTTCTTACATTTATTATGAGTGAATTTGTAATTCTGAGTCTGTCTGCTACAAAACAATATTTGTATCATGACCTGATCCTGCTGCTTCTCCTGCATAAAATAAAGAAACATTGTTAGCAATCATTTTTTATAACATGTATGTAGAGCAAACTATTTGGGCAATCATAATTGTAATGTTTTAAATATTATGAAATTTAAAACTTGCCTTGGCTCTTGAACTTGTCTAGTCAAATACCATTGTAGACGGCCATGTCCTTTCTGGAGATTTTTAAACTGCTTGTGCCTTCCTTTTGATTACTGCTTCTGGACCGATCACTGTCGAGATCTTCATCTTGAACGGTGCTTTGTCTTGTTCTGACGGTTCTTATCACCGGACTTTTGGTACTATTCCTTTTATATACATTGAACTGTACTGAATTCATAGGACTGCTTCTTGTTTGTACGTTCCTCTCAACTGATGCTTGAGGTCTTTCGTGGCTTGACATGGATGTATGCACTGGACTGCTCCTTGTAATCACTGTTCTTTTTATTTGTATTTTTGTACTGCACTTCCTCTTTGGATTGTTTATTGCTTCTGCCGTTCTGCAGCTTCATTCTATATGTCCATAACTTGGAGAAACATTTCCATCATTTCCACTGAGGTTAGCATCTGTCTGAGGGATTTCATACATATTCACAACATTCTGTGTGGGATATGGATGAGATCTTTCTTTTCTGATGTCAAACTTTTTTCCATCAATCCCTCGTGTACAATTGCTTTCTTCTCTTGATTTTTGTGCTCTTCCTACTGAACTTCTCGTCTGATTCTGTGGTTTTGATATCATATGCATCACACGTATCAAGCATTTTATTTTCACGACTTAACAAATATCATGTCTAATAATTTTCCTATTTTCAAAGTCATCAGCTATAAATTTCATATAATACTTAATCTATCTGAATCAGTAGAGTTATTATCACTTGATGTTGCTGATGGACTTTTTTGATCCTTCTCTTTCCATACTCTTCTTATTTTCTGTGGTGTCAAAATTTTCTTTAGAAAAAGCAGATAAAACGTTAGTCTTGCGTGGTTACAATCAGGTTCAAGATACGTTGTAATAGGCATCATTGTGTAAAATTAGCTTACTTCATCTGTACTAGTGTTGTCAACATAACTGCGTCCATGTTTTGCGTTACTTTTCTGGCTTGTATTTTTCTAAAAAAATCTTCTCTTGGATGGTGTCAGGTCGTCCTGAAGATTATTGGTTAAAATATTAGTTCAACTTAATGTATCAAATATTATTATTTTTTTTACAGAAAACTTACACCAATAGCATCAGTCGTCTCGTAATCACTGCTTGAAGTTGGACTTTTCACTGTTGTAGTTTTTGATCTTATCTTGCGCTTCTTCTGGATCATTCTGGCCTGCAAACAAAATTTAATATGTAGTTCAATAACCTCAATCTGTAATAGTAAAAACGACATAGATATACTTTGTCGCTAAGTACGATACTTTGTAAAATATAAGAAAAAATATTCATGTGTATATATACCTCTCTCTCCTGATGCCAGAATTCACATTTAGGTTTTGTGTGTCCTCTCTTTCCACAGGTACCGCATTTTCTTTTCGTCTTCTCTGACCCTGGTTTTAGTATCTGTCCTTTTTTCCCACCCTTTGTTTTTATGATCGGGGGATCTCTCAACACAGTATGAATTGTTTCATGTAAGTTATCGATGCCATCTGCCATGCCCTCTGTGTTTCTTTGCTCATCCTGGTCTACTGAAGCATTCACTTTCTTCTCAATTTCATCGATGCACTCTACCAGAACTTGGTATGATTTGTCTGCACTGCATGCTTTTGAACAGATATTAGCAAAACGAGTCAACTCAATCACATAATATATTGGACCTGCTGCGTTGCTCTTGTTACCATCAGGAAGACGAAAAACATAGTTGGATGGCTGATGTGGGTTGCATCTTTTCCATCTAGGGTTCACAAAACTATCTGGCATCGTATGTACTAAATCAAGACATACCACAACCCTAAGGATGTGACAGCACTAGATTCCATCCCTTGACATTTTTTTGCAGTTGCATGAGAAAATCTTATTCTCATTATCCACTTCAACTATAAAAACATCTATGTTGAAGTCTGGATGTGTGACATGACTTCTTTTGGTCAGTTCGTATTTCATTCCTCTCTCAGTTGTTTCTTCCCTTGTTATTTCGAAAGCTGTGTTATCTGCTAGTTGCTTCTGAAACTTGAGAAATATGTCCGTAGTGTAAATGTTTATTGCATCTGTCTCAAGTCCATATTTGCTCCACGTTGGTGCTGTCTTCTCTGAAGTCCTGTTCCTTTTCCTGTCCAGCGCACTCAAGCTTTTCTCCTGAATTGCCTCATATAAATCTAGGATTTTCAGTATTGTGTCTGTGTGGTCGACATAGTCTTTCCACATGGAGTTGGTGCTCTCGCTTCTTGTCGTTGACGAGGAAAAAGGATAGAAGCAGTCCATGAAGTAGGCTGGCACCCAGTGATCTCTGATATCCCATAAATCTAGCAGATGCTTATTGTTTGCAATTCCGTATTTTTCCAATACTTGCCTCCAGCATTTTTCAAACTCTTCTACAGTCAATGAGTTCTTTATCACATGTCTTAGTTCTTCCGACAGGACTTCATTTCTTGCCAAAATGCTAGCAAGATTTTCTAGCATCTTTTTGATGATGTGCCATAGGCAGAACCTGTGGATTGTGTCAAGCAGTATATCCAGTTCATCAATTGCTTTCTTCATTGCTCTGCACTGGTCAGTGATTATGTACTTTGGTGCTTTACCACCCATTTCCAAGACAAAAGTTTTGAACATCCACTTGAACGTTTTAGCTGACTCGTCCTGCAGGAGACCGATCCCAAACAAAACTGTGTTTCCATGGTTGTTCACGCCAATGATTGGTGCAAAAGGCATGTTGTATATGTTCGTCTAGAACGTTGTGTCGAATGACACGTATTCACCGTATAGTTCGTAGTTCATCCTGCACATTGGGCTTGTCCAGAAGATGCTATGAACATTGTTTGAAGTGTGGTTAGTGTCGAATTTATATGAGAATCTAGGAACCTTTGATTGAGGACGGGTAAACCTCTTCAAACATTCCTCTATATCTTTATTTCCGCTGTCTTTCTTGTCAGCATACTTAAGGTTTGACACATCTTTGCCGTCAAAACTAACTCCTCTGTTTAGAAGTTTCATTCCACTATATATTTGCATCACTCTCCTCGGTGGAATCTTTCCAAGGTGTAGTATACGTATAAATTCCTTGTCTTGCTGTGTCATTGACTTATGGCATTTTGAAAACCTGATGAGCCAATCTGTTGGGTGCAAAGGGTGATTGTGGTCCAGTTTTACTGTTTTGTACATCCATCCTTTTTCTGTTTTCTTTACCACAATGGATACATGGCAAGAGCACCCGATAGTAGAACTTGTTTTCCTTTCTTTTACAACTTTCTCACTTATTTGAGTCTGACCTTGTTTTGTGCAAACAAATGTCTGTTTAATCATTTCGCTTTTTTTCTTGGAGTTAAGGCTAGTGTGCTTTCTTATAGAAAAACCGGTTTTCCTTGCATACAGTGCAAAGAATTGGAAAGCATCTTCCCTTGACTGAAATTCCATTCCTTCTTCCGGTGTCGTGGCATCATCAATTTCATCCATAGCTGGGTACTCATTCTTAAACATTATATCCATCTCTAACTCTTCTTCCGTCGGTTCTCTTGGATTAATCTCTTTTTCAGGAATAGTGTCATCGCACTGGGGCACATGCTGCTCATTGCTCGTTGCTTCTGAGTTGGTGTTAGTGCATACAGTTTCTGCCGGTTCCTCTGAACAATTGACATTCTGATAACTTGTATTCTCTTCTCTTTGTGGGTTTATCGTTCTGGTTGAATCTCTCTTGCCTGCATCAGAACAATTAGCTCTATCAATGCTTCCAACTTGTGAATCTACTATACTTGTAGTGATGGTTGCTGGCTGCACTGGAAAAAAATGTTGCTGACTGGTTCATTTGGAACACTCTGCTCATGTGTAATATGCTCATGTGTGATCTTCCCTCCTGAATTTGTTATGCTACTCTCGTATCCAGGATATACTGTCTTGCTTTCGGTTAGTTTCTCATTGTTGCTCAGCACTCTCCTATCATGGCAATTTTGAACAATCATGCTTGATTTGAGTATGTTGGTTGTGATGATTGTTTTTGTTTTGTCTTCTGCAGAGCTACCAGCATACCTTACTAAAGCTTCTCCTTCTGTGCCACTCATTGGCATTCCAACAGCTCTTAGGTCGATGTTTGCATGTGTCTGACCATTCTGTGTTGAAGCATTCATGAGGATTCTCTGACTTGCAGGAGCTGCTTGCACTATATCTGATTTTTTCTCGCTGTACCTGAACTAAATGTTGGTTACTATATCTGTGTCCTTTGATGTCCTTGTCTGTGCAGAAGATGCTGCAGTAGTACCACTGTTTGGTTGCATTGAGACCATCACATCAACTTGCACCTGACAAAACAAAAATAGAATAAAATGATTGTTAGCACTACTCATGCAAAATTATTTTAATTTTTTAATTTTTTACTAATTACAAGAGCAAACTCACCAAACTATTCTCATTACACTTTGCATATTTCAATTTACAACCAGTCTTGACTGTGCTGTTGCCTTTCACTGATCCACCTGATTGATCTTGGCATCGTAGCTTAGTTCTACCACTAGGGTTTCTGGAAATTACTTGTGAAGCAGACATTGTGATGTTAATTTTTTCTAGCTTTGGCTTCAACTTTGCGCATGTTGTGTTACATCTTCGTACAGTTTCTCTTGATGCCGCGAGAGCTTTCAGTTTCTGCTCACGCTCTTTATCCCACTTATCATGTAGTGCTCTAAGACGTCTCTGCCATAATATAATGAATATAGTAGCACCATAATTATTCACGGTCAATCCTTTGATATTTAAAGCATTTAAATAAAATAAAACAAAATTGGGATATTATTCTTCAAAGTATATATACCTTCCTGAATTCACGTGCAACACGTTCTGTTACACCTGGAGCTTGGAATTTTGCACTTTTTATCAGCTCTATTCAGCCAATGTACGATCATTCAAATGAGATAATCTGGGTCCCTACTGAATTTCGCATTTTGGTGTAATGCAACATATATCACATTCTCTAGATTTAGTGAAAAAATAACACATAGATAAAAAAGTAGCACTCTGCTTGCGTATCTGTAACATCAACAGTTATAATCTATCTGCTATATAACTTATATGAGTATGCTTCGATGCAAAAACAATAAGTTGAAATATGTATGCCGATATATTTTGAAATTTACTGTGGTATTACTTCCTCCTTTTACCTTTTCTGCAACAACCACCAACAACCTTGCTGATTATATACATAATAATAAATAGTATTTGTCAGGAATAGTTGAATTATATTTAGAGCATAGTTTTATTGTACATTGACTGAACTTCTCAATGTATTATATAATCTCTTGCTATTAAGTACACAAAATAATACGTTACTTTGATAGAAAATGAACGAATTGGTGTAGCCTACAATTGATGTGATCCACCGTGAAAAAGTTTTTGTGATTACACATAGTGCTATCTGCTGCCCAAACTACATGCATAGCAAATGGTCATGTAGTTTCGTATATAACTATTTCCGCTATATCAATTATACTATACTATGATGGTTATTAAACGGTTCCCATGACTGTATAAACTATGCTCCGTGCTTTAAAACTAGGAAGTTATATCTCCGTTGAATCTCAAGATAAAAATCAGCTACGTTGTTAGCAAAAAAAAATTAATAAAAAATTGTTGCGTTGTCGCTATAGTGTAGCTACTGGCCATGTCTACCATGTAGAGACAAAGTACAAGCTGGATCCCCTCATCACATATATCCCTAGAATTTCAATCGTTTGAGCAGATTCAATATCTGGTTACCTGATTTGTGGCGCCAGTGATGACGACGTCTCTCTCCATTGCCTTGCCTTGCTGAGATGGAAATATCTTACTGCTTGTTTTGAAGCGTGGTTCAAACTTTCCCTAGATCGACATGTGAGCGGTAGCGGCGGCGACTGAGAAAGTTATGGGTTGTTCCAATATTAGCTGGTTATAATAGTTTGAAGAAGATACGTTTTTCTACCTTCCTTTCCTTCTTTAAACACCAACGACGGGTGGAAAGGTTTTATCTCCAGAAAACAAGTTGTCTGACAGGTGGGTCATAATTCAGTATGAAAATGCATTACCCCTTTTTCAAGAAGAACACTTCAATATTGATAGCGACATATATGCGGGTCTACTATCGTACCAGTTCTTCGCCAAGGGAGAGGCTGTATATTTGTACTGGGTTTCGTGGCTTTGTTTATCCGTTTTGCACTGCTCATATACAACCAACAATGTGCACCGAGATGCACTGCTCGTATACAACGGATGCACTGACCGTGACTGCTTTGTGATACTTCTTTTATAATGCCATGCACAACAAGATGCAGTGCCGGTGAACTATATATGACGTCCCTTAAAGTGCTTCATAATGCACTTATCATCAAAAAAATATGAGATGCCTCCTGAATGCTTAATAATGTGCTGTACGCATGGTGCAAGATAATAATCTTTGGCAGTGCACTCACCTTGCAATACACCCCACCAGTTTTGTGATACTCCTTTTAAAGGAGTTCAAAGTAGCATTTATTATATGTTATAAATGAAAATACGGAATATTTCTGTATGTTATTAATGAGTTATGGATTAAAAAACGTATCATCTTATCTTTGTGATACCACTTTTATATGCAGATGCACTGATCGAATACAAATCATGCATTACTCGTTGAGTACTTCGTGATGCCGTCATTATAATGCCATGCACACGAGATGCACTGTCCTAAAGCTGTAGATGAACTGCCTTAGAAATGCTTTGTAAACTGCTGTGTGCAAAGGTCTAAGATAACATGCGATGGCAGTGCACTTACCGTACAATGAAGTCCGCATGCTACACACACTCATATGCACTGCAGGTAAACAAAGTATGCACTGCCCACGGAGCGCTTCAGGATACTACTAATACAATGCGGTTAAAAATAGGTATCACTACCATCGACGTATATATGAACTGAAGGAAATATGCCCTGAGAGGCAATAAAAAAGTTATTTTGGAATATATTCCTTATATATGATAGATGTTTATTTTGCATGCTAAAATTGTATTGATCGGAAACATCAATACATATGTGTTTAATAAACAAAAAGGGTTCCTAGTTATGCCTCTCTTATAGACTAGCTTGTTGATTAATAAGATGATCAAGGTTTCCTGATCATGGACATTAGATGTTAATAACAAGGTCACACTATTGGTGGAATGATGTGATGAACATTCATCTAAAGTATAGCATTACGATCAAGTCATTATGTTTATATTGCTATAACATCATACGAAGTAATCTTTATCCTTAGACCATGAGATCATGTTAATTGCTAACACCGAAAGAGTATCTTGATAACATCAAACGTCACACCGTAACATGGTGACTATAAAGATGGGTTCAGTACTACGAAGGTGTTATGTTGAGGCTCATGGATCAAGAGTGGAATTTTTCAATCCCGATGATGGATAGATATACTCTGGGCCCTCTCGGTGATATCACATTGAGATAGCTTGCAAGCAAGTGATGTGATCACTATAATGTTATATCACGGGAACGAGAAAAGAGTGCATGTCGGTAACGAGATCAAACTAGGTATGGAGATACCGATGATCGAATCTCGGACATGTAATATATCGTGAGAAAAAGGGATTTAGTTACAAGCGTTAAAGGTTCTCACGATCACAGAAGTCATCGTTGAATGTGTAGGAGTCAGTACGGATCTCTAGGTCCTGCTGCTGATTATTGATCGGAGAAGGGTCTCGATCATGTCTGCATTATTTGCGAACCGTAGGGTGACACACTTAAGAGTTGCCGGACACCATTTTAGAGCACATATGTTTCAGACGAAAGAATTGCAAAGCGCAGGAATTGTTTCAATAGAAACCGGAAATTGTTTCGGGTGAAATTGCAGAAAGTTGTTCTGCATGTGATATTGAAATATTGCAAGGGGCCATATGTGAATGTTTGTTAATTAAAGTAATTAACAAATTCTGAATAAATTTAATAAAAGAGTTTTATTAAATGAGAGAGCATTAAACTTGGAGAATTTTAATGCATTTAAAGTGGAGACTTTAAAAGGGAATGTGAAGAGGCATTTTAATGTGGAGGGGTTACCACCACATGAATGGGGGAGGTGAGGTCACCCCCATGCATGACCCATGGAGAGGAGGGGCACCCCCTCCTCCTATAAAAGGCCACCCATTCCCTCCTTCATCCACACACCTCCTTGTGAAGGATCTCTCTCCCCCTCTAGAATTATTGCCCCATGGTCTCAGATTAGCGAGATACATGTTCCCGGTGGCATTTCGTCTGGAAGCAGTTGCTGCTTCCGCTGGATCGCTAGAGCGAGGAGGTGGAGGTTGTCCGGTGGCTTAAACGTGTGTGCGAGTACGGATGCGCTGCTGAGTTGCGGCGCTCGGACTTCCTCACGATCTTGAGATCGACAAGTGTACGACTACATCAACCACGAGTTCCTACTCGTTAATAAAACTCGTTGTCTTCGAGGGTAAGTTCTCGTTGGATGTATGTCCACCCCTTGCTTCGTACCTAGTAGATAGATCTTGGCGTGTAGTTCTCATCGTAGGAAATTTTTTGTTTTCTATGCTGCGGACCCAACAGTGGTATCAGAGCCTGATCTATGCGTAGGTTCTTTGCACGGGTAGTACACATATGTTTATATGTGGGCGATGATGATCATGTTATTGCATCTTCTATGTATTTTGGATATTGGTGGCATAGTGGGATGAAGCGGCCTGGACCAACCTTACATGTCATCGTACATGAGACCGGTTCCACGACTGACATGCAACTTGTTTTGCATAAGTGGCTGGCGGGTGTCTGTCTCTCCTACTATAGTCAATATTTGATTTACAACGAGTTGCTAACAACTTGGTTATCCTCGTTGTGGTTCATGTTCGTAGGTGAGAACGGTTCTATCTCCGAAAGCCCTAAGCCACGTAAAACTTGCAATTGATAAATTAGAGGCGTCTAGTTTAGATCGTTGCTGGGCTAGTGTATTGATATGGTATTGTTGTAAGTAGATGTATGATAGATACTCTTACAACACATTCAATGTGTAAGTTCCATAGACCTTGGCCTTACACACAAAGGAATGATAGAGATCATACCACGATGCAAATGATAGAGATCAAGTGCATGGACCATATCATCTCACTTTACACATTAGATGTTAACATCTTATACTGCTAGTGTTCTTACACGTTTTTGGTAGCATTATAAGATGATCCCTCATTTAGATATCAAGATAAAAATGTGTTCTTCCTTAAGTATGCATCGTTCTGTGGATCGTGTTTCGAGACATCACGTGATGATCGGGTGTACTCGAATCTACGCTTTCATAGGAACGGGTGTAAGACAATTTTACACACGCGAATACTAAGGTTCTTACTTGGCGAGCCTAGCATGTACAGAAATGGCCTCAGAACACGGACCGAAAGGTTAAGCATGAGTCATATAGTTGATATGATGCCCATATAGATGCTCGCCTTTGAAGCTACATCAACTCACATGATGATCGGACTTGGTGTAGTGGATTTGGTTCATGTAATCACCAAAAGGACACGAGGGATGTCGTTTTTGAGTGGGAGTTCATTAGTAATTTGGATTAGTTCAACTCAATCTATCATAAACTTAGTCTAAATAAACTTTACAAATTCTGCTGTAGATGGCACCACCTGCTTTTAATTTCAATGTGTTCATGGAGAAAGAGAAACTTGCTGCGAATGGTAGCAACTTCACCAACTGGGCTATGAATTTGAGGATTCTCCTCACCTTGCAAAAAGCAATATGTGCTAGATGCACCTCTAGGCCCCCCACCAGCTCCTGATGCCCCTGACGAGGAAAAGAATGTCTATGTGACTCATCAGGAGGACCACAACTTAGTTCATTGCGGCATACCGTATGGCCTAGAGCCAGAACTTCGAAAGCGTTTCGAAAATGGCAATGCCTTTGATACCATGGGAGAATTGAAAATGATTTTTGATACCCATGCTGCCGTAGAGAGTTATAATGCTACTGAAAAGTTCTTTAGCTGCATGATGGAAGAGAACATCTCCGTTAGTGAGCATGTACTCAAAATGTCTGGGTATGCCGATAAGCTTGTGTCCTTGGGAATACCGATTTCCATTGACTTGGGCATACATCGTGTTCTCCAATCTCTGCCACCTAGCTACAAGAGCTTTGTGATGAACTATAATATGCAGGGCATGAAGAAGACACTTCCCGAGCTTCTGTCAATGCTTAAGACTGCAGAAGTGGAGATTAGGAAAGAACATCAAGTGTTGATGATGAATAGGACCACCGGTTTCAAGAAGGACAAGAAAGGCAAGCACAAGGGAAAGAAGGGTGGCAAATCTGTTGTCGCCCCTGAAAAGAAACCCCGAGCTGGCCCTAAGTCCGATACCGAGTGCTACTATTGCAAGGATCGCCATTGGGCTGAATCGCCCCAAGTATTTGGCGGACAAGAAGTCCGGCAAGGCAAACAAAGGTATATGTGATATACATGTTATTGATGTGTACTTGACTAGTACTCGCAGTAGCACCTGGGTATTTGATACGGGATAGGTTACTAATATATGTAACTCGATTCAGGGGCTACGGAACAAGCGACAACTAGCAAGGGATGAGGTCAGGATGCAGGTCGGCAATGGATCAAAAGTTGATGTGATCGCCGTTGAGACGCTGCCTCTCCATATGCCATCGGGATTAGTTATAAACCTAAATAATTGTTATTTGGTGCCTGCAATGAGCATGAACATTGTATCCGGATCGTGTTTGATGCAAAGTGGTCATTCCTTTAAATCTGAAAACAATGGTTGTTCGATTTATAAGAGTGATATCTTCTATGGTCATGCACCTATGTTGAATGGTTTATTTCTAATGGATCTCGATAGTAATATTATGCACATTCATAATGTTAATGCTAAAAAGATTAAACTTGATGATATATCTGCATATATGTGGCAATCGCCGCTCAGGTCATATTGGTGTTAAACGCATGAAGAAACTCCATTCTGATGGACTTTTGGAATCACTTGATTTTGAATCATTTGATACATGTGATCCATGCCTTATGGGCAAGATGACTAGAACGCCGTTTTCCGGTTCAATGGAACTGGCGACATATTTATTGGAAATCATACATACTGATGTGTGTGGACCAATGAGTGTGTCGGCGCGAGGTGGATATCGTTATTTTGTTACTTTCACGGATGATTTGAGTAGATACGGGTATATCTATTAGATGAAACACAAATCTGAGACTTTTGAAAAGTTCAAGGAATTTCAGAATGAATGGAAAATCATCGTAATAGAAAGATCAAATTTCTACGGTCTGACCGTGGAGGAGAGTATCTAAGTTATGAGTTTAGCACACACATGAAAGAGTGTGGAATAGTTTCACAACTCACGCCTGCCGGAACACCACAATGTAATGGTGTGTCGAAACATTGTAATCGTACCTTATTGGATATGGTTCGATCTATGATGTCTCTGACTGACTTGCCACTGTGATTTTGGGGTTATGCACTGGAAACAGCTGCATTCACTTTAAATCGGGCACCATCTAAATCCGTTGAAACGACACCGTATGAATTATGGTTTGGAAACAAACCTAAGCTATCATTTCTTAAAGTTTGGGGATGCGATGTTTATGTGAAGAAACTTCAGCCGGATAAACTCGAACCCAAAGCGGAAAAATGTATCTTCATAGGATACCCTAAGGAAACGATTGAGTATACCTTCTATCCCAGATCCGAGGGCAAGGTTTTTGTTGCCAATAATGGATCCTTTCTTGAGAAGGAGTTTCTCGCGAAAGGTGTGAGTAGTCGGAAGGTAGAACTCGAAGAGGTTATTGAACCTTCTCTTCATGAAATGGCGAGTAGCACATCACCAGAAGTTGTTTCGGAGTTGACTTAACCTAATGAAGAGAGAGAGCTAATGATATTGATCATGAAACTCCGAAAGAGGACACTACCAAACCTCGCAGGTTAAGCAGGACACATGCAGCTCCTAAACTGTAAGGCAATCATGTTGTGAATTTCATGGTTGATGAAATGGATGACCCTGAGACATATGAAGAAGCGACGATGAGCCCGGATTCCAACAAATGGCTAGAAGCCATGAAATCCGAGATGGAATCCATGTACGAGAACCAAGTTTGGACCTTGGTGGGCTTACCTCACGATCGAAAGGCCGTTGAGAATAAATGGATTTTCAAAAGAAAAACTGATGCTGATGGTAATGTGACCATCTATAAGGCTCGACTTGTCACAAAGGGGTTTCGAAAAATTCAAGGAGTTGACTACGATGAGACATTCTCTCCCGTAGAGATGCTTAAGTCGGTTAAGATTATGTTAGCAATTGCTGCATATTTCGATTATGAAATATGGCAGATGGATGTCAAAACTGTGTTCCTCAATGGTAATATTGAAGAAGAGTTGTATATGATACAACCTAAGGGTTTTTTCGATCCTAAGGATGCTAATAAGGTATGCAAACTTCAGCGATCCATCTATGGACTGAAGCAAGCATCCTGGAGTTGGAATCCCCGCTTTGATGAGGTGATCAAAGAGTTTGGATATGGCCAAACTTATGGAGAGGCTTGTATTTACAAGAAAGTGAGTGGGAGCAATGTGGCATTTCTGATATTATATGTGGATGACATATTATTGATTGAAAATGATATAGATCTTTTAAACAGTGTTAAAAGTTATCTAAACAGCAAATTTTCGATGAAAGACCTTGGTGAAGCATCATATATATTAGGCATTAAAATCTATAGAGATAGATCAAGACGCCTAATTGGGCTATCGCAGAGTACATACCTTGATAAGATATTAAAGAAGCTTAATATGGACGAAAGTAAGAAGGGGTTCTTACCTATGTTGCAAGGCAAGACATTGAGTAAGACTCAAAGTCCGGCTACGGCGGAAGAAAGAGAGATGATGGATAAGATCCCCTATGCCTCGGCCATAGGCTCTATAATGTATGCCATGCTATGTACAAGACCGGATGTGGAACATGCTATTAGTTTGACTAGTAGGTACCAATCTGATCTAGGTTCGGAACACTGGATAACGGTAAAGAACATCCTCAAGTACTTAAGAAGAACTAGGCATTTTAATGTGGAGGGGTTACCACCACATGAATGGGGGAGGTGAGGGGTCACCCCCCATGCGCCGGCCATGGAGAGGAGGGGCACCCCCTCCTCCTATAAAAGGTCACCCATTCCCTCCTTCATCCTCACACCTCCTTGTGAAGGATCTCTCTCCCCCTCTAGAATTATTCCCCCATGGTCTCGGATTAGCGAGATACATGTTCCCGGTGGCATTTAAATGCGGAAGGAGTTGTTGCTCATTGGATCGCTGGAGCGAGGAGGTGGAGGTTGTCCGGTGGCTTGAACGTGTGTGCGAGTACGGATGCGCTGCTGATTTGCGGCACTCGGACTTCCTCACGATCTTGAGATCGGCAAGTGTACGACTACATCAACCACGAGTTCCTACTCGTTAACAAAACTCGTTGTCTTCGAGGGTAAGTTCTCGTTGGATGTATGTGCACCCGTTGCTTTGTACCTAGTAGATAGATCTTGGCGTGTAGTTCTCATCGTAGGATTTTTTTTGTTTTCTATGCTGCGGACCCAACATGAACTACCTTCTAAATACTTCATAAAGTGTTATACGCACGGTGCAAGACAAGATTCTATGTCAGTTCAATAACCGTGCAATGCACCCGACCTACTATGCGCAGCGAGGTGCACTGCCAGCGTACCTAGTATGCGCTGCTGAACGTTGTCTGTATCGATGTATACTTCTGACATGCTGGGTCTTTGTTCAATAATTAGTACCTTTTCATTTTTCACCTACTTTGCACTGCTTGGTGAAAGATAATATGAAATGGCAGTGCACTAGCCGTGCAATTCAATCCCACCTGCTATATACACTGAGATGCACTGCTCGTTAAGTGCTTCGTGATACTGTCATTATAATGCCAAGCACAGCGAGATGCATTGCCGTGAACTGTAGATGAACTGCCTCCAAAATGCTATGTAAACTACTACACGCAAAGGTCTAGGTTAGCATGTGATGGAAGTGCACTTACCATACAACGCACCCCACATGCTATGCACACTTGTGTGGACAGCTGGTAAACAAAGTATGCACTGCCTACGGAGTGCTTCATGATTAGAAATAGGTATGCATTGTCCATGAAGTACATATGAACTGCTCTCTAAATGCTTCATAAGGTGTTGTACGCATGGTGCAAGACAAGATTCTATGGCAGTGCAATGACCGTGCAATGCACCCCACCTGCTATGTACATCAATGTGCACTGCCCGTGCACATAGCATGCACTGCCTAAAGTTATCTGTACCCAAGTAGAGTTCTGACACGTGGGGTCTTGGTTCAATAACGAGGACATTTTCGTTCCTGACCTACTCCGCACTGCTCATAGAAATATAATATGAAATGACAGTGCACTACTCGTGCAATGCAATCCCACCTGTTATGCACACCGACATGCACTGATTGAATATCAATCATGCACTGCTCGTTTAGTGCATCGTCATACTGTTATTATAATGCCATGCACACGAGATGTACTGCACTGAATCTCTGTATGAACTGCCTTAGAAATGCTTTGTAAACTGCTTTGCGCAAAGGTCCAAGATAACATGCGATGTCAGTGCACTTACCGTACAATGCACCCGGCATGCTACGCACACTCATATGCACTACAGGTAAACAAAGTATGCACTGCCCACGGAGCGCTTCAGGATACTATTACAATAATGCGATTAAAAACAGGTATGCACTGCTATCGAAGTACGTATGAACTGCCTTCCAAATGCTTCATAAGGTGTTGTACGCACGGTGCAAGACAAGTTTCTATGGCAGTTCAATGACCGTGCAATGCACCCCACCTGCTATGCACAGCGATATGCACTGCCGGTGTACGTAGTATGCACTGCAAAACGTTATCTGTATCGATGTAGACTTCTGATGTGTGGGGTCTTGTTTAAATAACGAGGACCTTTTCGTTTTTCACCTACTATGCACTGCTCGATGAAAGATAATATGAAATGGCAGTGTACTGCTTGTAAACAGAAAATGCACGGCCTACGGAGTGCTTCAGGATACTACTAATATAATGCTGGTAAACAAAGTAGATCTCTAACATGTGTGGTCTTGGTTCATTAATAAGGACCTTCTTGTTTCTCAAGTATCACGGGTTGCGGCAGGTGGATATAGCGTTTAACGAACGCTGCTCTCTCCTCGTTCTTCTTTCAAGGTTGTTCTTCCACATTTTCAAATCTACTTCTACTGGCGAAGTTCATCTATTCATCTTGCATCCCTCCATGTCTATGTGATTCTTCGTATCCTAGAAGGTTGATTTTCCATCTAGCTCATTTGTAGATCTCTGTATTATGCATATGTTTAGCTACTTCATAGAAATCTTGCCGCGCTCACAACAAAAGTGATTGTTGATAGAGATATATTACTTGCACATCCCTAATTAAGAACGATATAGGAGGGTGTTGGTTAAGCATGCTTCAATTTCTGTTTATTATTTCATTTATGATCATTGTATAGTGTTTGCGAGGTGATTTTTTTTGAATTTCAAATTATTTTTTTGTACTGGTTCTATCCTGTGTGCTGCGTCGA
This sequence comes from Avena insularis, assembly GCA_023614405.1. NCBI lineage: Eukaryota > Viridiplantae > Streptophyta > Magnoliopsida > Poales > Poaceae > Avena > Avena insularis. The sequence goes on from CM042696.1 coordinate 253,494,836, forward strand.
ATGTATAACTTTGAAATCTGACATATATGACTTACTAAAAGAATCTATACCTCGTTAACTGATAACTTTTTTTTACCCTGTCGACAGAAAAAAAAAATTCTCATACAAAAATGGCTGATCATGTTTTCACCACACAGTTATCTCTTCCAAAGTTTATAAAACTGGTGAAAAGGCTAACTAATGACCAGAATATTTTGCTAAGGAGCATACAATTTGATGGTATGCTTGGTATGTGTTGTGAAGAGTTGCCAAGGTCACTAGTTTTGTGGCTTGTTGCTCACTTTAACGTTACTACAAGAAGTTTTGAATTTCCCAACGGATGCGGCTTTGAACTGAAGCCCTTTCACTTTAACAAGATACTTGGCATCCCCTTTGGGGTAGAACCATAAAGAAGGCATGTCCTCAATGGATACGTGATATGGTCAGAGAATTAACTCATTGTGCAGGTCCAACACCAACTATCAGTGAGCTCAAAAAGATGATTACTCCTAACCTGGTTGGATCTGAATTCAAAACATGTTTTATTCTATTTGCAAACATTGTTATGTTGTGTTCGAGCACATATGATGGAGCCAGCCCAGACTACTTCTCTGCAATTGGAGTGTCTGATGAGATTGACTCCTATGACTGGTGTCTTGCTGCATTCAACAAGCTCATTAACTGTATTGACACTTTCTAGAAAAATGGTTTGAAAGGTGCACTTGGTGGTTTCCTTCCAATTATCCCGGTTAGTTACCCACCGTGTTAATTATTTTCTATAATTTTAGTGGTCAGCAGTTTCTGTGGATTTGTTGTTTTAATATGGTTGTAACAATTTTAATGCAGGTAATGTACTTTAAACTACTGGACACAAATGCTCCGCTTGTAGGCCATGCACTTCCTACAATATCTTTCTGGTCAACTGAAAATATGGCGTTATATGAGAGTCTTGACCAAATGCCTCATCAACAAAACATTTATGGTGTTCACAAGGCAAGATTCCGATAGTTATTCATATTATGTGCAATTATTACTACGGTCTTGTTGCTTCTTACTCATATTATTGTATTGTATTTTTTGTTTTGTCCATGTTGAATATGCAGTTGAAGGATATAAATGAAACTGTGTTTTCTAATGCCGAGCTGAACGAAGAGATAGTTCAGAATGTTACAACTTTCATTGAAAAGTTTGTAAAAGACCAACTTATGCATGCGGAGGTAAGAATTTTTATAATCTTCCCAATTCTTTCATTCGTGATCATGAAGAATCTTCTTGTGTTTGTGTTTTACATATACATTGTCTACTTGACCTTAAGCATTCATGTTTTTTATTTCTCGACCTTGTTGTAGTAGAGTATTAAATTCTCTCATCGTTTCATTATACGATTTTTCTGCCTGCTTTAGCTACTTCCTACCAGGATGAACATTCTTTCTACAGCTGCATGTTCTACTAGGTTTAATTAGGTAACCATACTACTGGTGTTTGATCATAGTGTTACTTATTTAGTTATCTCAGTAGTGCACTATTATATTTATGATATTAAAAATAGGCGATAGCGATAATGCTTATAATGTCAAAACTTCCAGGCTGCCAGAGAAATACAGGCCATAGTGACGGACATGTATGCTGACATGTTGTCTGCGATGAATCTCAATATGAAGAGCAACATTAGAAAGATTTCTAGAATATCTATGCTCAATCATGAGAACAGGGGTATGTACTCTACACCTCAAGGGTCCCTATACGTAAGAGAAGATAATGAGCGCGATGTTGAAGACAAAGGCAGTGTGCTGGATAAATCAACATATGGGCTAACATCTATATGTAGAAGGCTAGCAGAAGACTGTGAGCTGCTTGTCAAGTTAACTTCTGCAGACCAAAGTTATGGATCCCCTGAAAATATGAAATATATGCAAGAGTTGGAATCTTGTTGCGAGGCCCTGGTACATATGTTACTGACACATGATAATTTGTCCAGAATTGAACAATTACCAAAGATGAACTGTGAACCAACCGATTCTAGTGCTACTGCTGACGTCCTGTGGTCAGATGAAGTGATAATTCCTGTCGGAAATTCAACGCAATCCATGCAATCTGTCACAGAATATGCGGGTCAGGGTTCTGGTAACGGGATGATCACTAAGCCTGCTACAGCTACAAATTCTGTAGCAACAAGTGCAACTTGAGTCGAAAATCAGCAAGTTCATATAGTTATTGTTCAGGGCAGCACTAGTACAGTATGTGCAGCGACTTCCATTACATGTACTGATAATGAATCCCGGGCAGAGCTTTCGTCAGGAACAAGGTGTACAGATCATGCAATGAACAAGATGGACACTGCAGATACAGTTCATGTGTCAGAAGCATCATCTCAATGGAATAGAACTAATGCACATATTGCCGTGTTGGCTGTATCCACTGGCGTGTTAAATACATTTGACAATGAAGACAGATCAAGAATTCAGGTGCAAACACGTGGTTTCGATCATAGCCATTTTTTACATTCTGAGTCAGCAACTCATTCCGCACAAGATAATTTTGTTGAGAGACTGCCTGGTTCTGAACATACATTTCGTGATGCTCAAAAGATGGGCTTGAACCACCTTAAGGTACAGGTTGGTGCAGAAGCTGCTGGTTCGGTGCATGCTGCATCGTCTGACATTACTAATCCAGTTATGGTTCCCGTGCCAAAACTAGATATTGGAAATTATGAAAGACAACTACAAATTTCCAACCCACATGTTCCTGTGCCTAGTGCGGATGTTTTCAACCGCTTGAATGAAAGCCTTTGCATTCCAAGTGCGGAAGCAGGACCAAGTCATCATGCGAGTGATCAAGAAGAAGAGAGGCAGCCTGCTGCAAATGGTACAGATACATTCCAAGCTAATCCAACACAACTTAACTGTCTGTCAAGTGAAACATACGAACCAGTATCTGCAAATGTGCATTCATCTGGTATTCAGCACGACAGACAAGTCTCTGATAATTATGATTTGTATGGTTCTATATCAATAAGTGGCAGCACGTCAGTGGCAGACATATCTATGACATTGAAAAATATAAATCTAGGCAATGACAATGGCGATGCGAGAACATTCTCCCATTCTGTGCAGCTTCAGCAGTCTGCCAAAAGTTATACACCAATTAGTGGAGCTTCTTCCATGAAAAATTTCTCTAGAGAAACCAATTCCAGCATAAGAGGTTCAAATACCGATCATTTATCTAGAGGAATCAATTTCAGCATAAGAGATTCACTTACAAATAAAACCACAGATAACAGGAAAAGGTATAACGGTACGACAACTCCTAATTTTGCAACTCAGATACCAAGAGTCAGCAGCAACACTCACATTGAAAACATCTCTGCTAATCACGCGCAATGTTTAGTAGATACTATTAACAAGTCAAACAGTAGCATAGCCTGCCATCCAACTTTCTATTGGAATGCTGGATCAGGAGAGAAATATGTGCAATGGCAGCACGTTGTGCAGCAGGCATCCACATAGGGGCCTAACATGTTGAACAACAGAAGGTATACAAAGACAGCAAGATCGGATAAGATTGCAGAATAGAACAAATCAATGGATGGACGTGGCTTCATAGACCAGGATGGAGGAAGCGGAACAAACTCAAGAACAACATTGCAAGACCATTACTCTGAAAATCTAGGAAATACAAATCACAGCGATTTTCATACATCAAGTTAGTATTCAAATTCATGTTCGTGCATACAAATGCAATAGCAGTACGAGGCAACACATGCTACTACTGGGATGGCAGTATCTCAGAGCCAACTACCAGGAAATAGTTACTCTGTAAGACTAATGCACCAAGCTTACAGTCCTTGGCGTAACATTGCTAGCAGTCAAATGTACAGCGAAAATACAATATCCTCGAGTATGCCGAGGTCAATTTTGAGAAATACTGGAAACCAACAACCCAGCTACACAAGAAGCTGTCCTGAACGAGAAAACTCTCGAGACCCTAGACTGCAGCATAATAATGTATCATTCCGCACTGCTGGACCATCATTTGAGCAGGAAGCTTGTAGAAGACATGTCTCTTTTGCATCAGCATCTATGCAAAGCACTGGATCACCTATGCAAACAAACAGTGCTGACAATGCTGGAACAAGAACATGCATTAATCTCCGCCGAATTCCTTATCCTGCTGTGAAACGATCAAAAGATATTGAAGTAGCTTTATTTGAATTCATTGTAGAGACCACACCGAATCAAAAGGCGAGAAGGTAACGTTTTGTCTCGCATACTTTACAATGAAAATATATTTAATTGTTTTCATCGCACTGTAATAATGGAGTATTTTGATTATATTTTTCTGTATTCTACCAGCGACAAGGTGGTTCTGTGCAGAAAGAAATGGGCATACCAGAGAGTGTTTGGTTTATCAATGCAGGTTTATGGAAGTGTGAATTCACACGTAATGAACTATATGGCAATGATGGTCATGACAGAACAGAAACATAACCTAGATAATAATCAACACAATCATGAATTGTTCCCAATCAGGTACATCATGATGCACGAAGATGCGGTAAGCGAACGTACAAAGTTTTTTTAGTAACACCCATTCTATCTATACATGTTTTCACGTGCGACTGAACACGCATCCATCGATCCATGAACCTAGAAATTATGATATCTATTAACTGGTTTGTTTTTTTTCTAAAAAATTATGTTATTAGCTTTTTCTCACAAGGCCAGAATTTAATCCAAGATCGTTCAAATGATACTTATCAGAGAATCACACTGGATGGAACCTGGCGAATGTATCAATGGTAATTTTTAAATTTTAGTGTCTATGTTATTTTCTAGTGACATTGTTTTTAGATCTGCAACTCAATTGTTTTGTCCCTTTGTTTGTTTAGATCATCATACCTCTACGGCCAAATGATGTATGGTATGCCGTGATTGCTGACCTTCAAGGTCGGAAATATGATACTATTTGTTCGAACATCATGAACGAGACTGTTGAAGAGGAAGCCGCCATTGTGATAAACAACTTCAAGTTTGTGTTTGAAGAAGCATATAGTTTTTCGTATAGGTTGAATTTCAAAATATGAGAACCACACCTGTTCAGTGGATATCTGACAATGAAAATCAGTTAAGTATCATTAACACTGCGTGATCCTTGCCCTATTAAAATTTATATATCGAACAAGTAACTGAAATATAGGTCTGTCTATGAAATGAGCAGGAAAGACAACAGAGTAGGTTTGCTAAGGTTGCTCAAATCATACGATGGTGCTGTTGACCATTGGTTCTAGTCTGTAAGTATAATTTCGAGGCAGACTTAATTTCGTACTTGTACTAGTATAAAACAACATTAAATTATAATTTATTTGATATGAACTTTTATTTGTATAGACTGATACTAAAGCCTTGCGGAAACAGATGACATTTGACATGGTTGTGTCAAAGTTCAATGAAAAGTATACAAGAAAGATTAAGGAACTTGTCAATCAATACAGATGTATGTACATTTATAATTGTACCAAAATAAAAATTATTTATTTAGCGTCTGTCATCATTCAGTGAAGTTTTATTTGTTTTTTGTTTGATTCGCAGGAGTGATGAATATGATGAATAATGCTTCTTCATTCAGAAACAAATTCCTGACGTGTGTTTGTGGCATGACCAGAAATTTATCGATGGAATTGTTGGTACTCCAAAAAAGAGTCCGAATTAATTGTAATAGGGATTATTAACATTTAAAATTTCAGACCATTGTCGGATCATTAAATTTATAAATTTGTTTTGACAATGAATTTGCTTGTTTTTTATGTGATTGCATATTCCTTTTAATTGAAAATAACAAATTTCCATTAATGATTTACGCTGGTCAAGAATTTGAACAGTCCAACAAAGGTTATGCACAACAAATATTAGAGCATTGCATGGTATACACAATCAGGCAGTCCATAATTGTTGCATTGTACTGAATACTAGTTGCTTATTCTTCTGAACAAAGTACTGTGCAGTATAGATGACAATGCTATATTTGTAGTATAGGCAGTACGTGCATTAGTATGTTTTTTCGTTAATAAACATCTTTTTATTTCTCACCTACTGTGCACTGCTTGGTGCAAGATAGTATGAAATGGCATTCACACTTGCTATGCACACTGAGATGCACTGCCCGAATACAAATCATGCACTGCTCGTTGAGTACTTCGTGATGCTATCATTATAATGCCATGCACACGAGATGCACTGCCCTAAAGCTATAGATGAACTGCCCTATAAATGCTTTGTAAACTGCTGTGCGCAAAGGTCCAAGATAACATACGATGGCAGTGCACTTACCATACAATATACCCCGCATGCTACGCACAATTGTATGCACTGCAGGTAAACAAATTATGCACTGCCTATGGAGCGCTTCAGGATAATACTAATACAATGCGGTTAAAGACAGGTATGCACTTCCATTGAAGTATATATGAACTGCCTTCTAAATGCTTCATAAAGTGCTGTACGCACGGTGCAAGACAAGATTCTATGGCAGTTTAATGACCGTGCAATGCACCACACCTACTATGCGAAGCGAGGTGCACGGCCCGTGTACGTAGTATGCACTGCTGAACGTTATCTGTATCGACGTATACTTCTGACATGTTGGGTCTTGGTTCAATAATTAGTACCTTTTCGTTTTTCACCTATTGTGCACTTCTTGGTGAAAGATAATATGAAATGGCAGTGTACTAGCCGTGCAATTCAATCCCACCAGCTATATACACTGTGATGCACAGCTCGAATATCAATCATGCACTGCTCGTTGAGTGCATCGTGGTACTGTCATTATAATACCACAGACACAAAGATGCACTGCCCCTGAAATATATATGAACTGCATTCGAAATGCTACGCAAGCTGCTCTGCGAAAAAGGTCCGAGATAACATGCGATGGCGGTGCACTTACCGTACAAGGCATGTTGCATCGTGAATTGTATGTTGCATCGTAAATAGTATTGTTTACGACTTATAGTACACAACAGATGGATGTGTTCACTTTCGGCACTAAATAAAATTGTATGTTGCATCGTAAATTCCGATCAGAGCATGACAAGTAATCTGGGTAAAATTAATGGAACAAGAATTAGATAGAAACGTTAAAATTAGCATCTGGTTTTTATATATTATAATATATATAATAACTCGAAGACAATTAGGAGTACAATTTATATGGTATACCTATAATAAATTCCAGGGCCGTAAATGACAATGATTTCCTGTTTTTGCTACATTGATTTCCAGGAATCATTGTTCTACCAACTAGTTTACTATTGCACTGCGCTTTTAAAAAAAAGATTTGCACTGCCCTGGAAAAATCTTAATAAAATCGGGCATTACAACAGTTATTATGGACGACGGGAGACACGGTTCTTTGTTATTGTATCTAATTAGCCTTCATCTGCTTCCTCTACTATCCATCCGCAGAAGAGAAATAACTATTCCATAGATTGCGGAAAATCTGTAGCAGAAGGAACCGACGGCGTCGTCCTCTTTCCGAGGTAAGGATTCTCTATAGCAACTGAACAAAACATACCCATTGATAAGGATTCGAGATCATCCCTGCTACTACTCAATTGCGAAGAACTTATCACTCTTACTTGATCCCATCCCCAGAAGAAAAGCAACTCTTCCGTAGATTGCGGAAAATCTGCAGCAGAAGGAACCGGCGGCGCCGTCCTCTTTCCGAGGTAAGGATTCTCTATAGCAACTTAACAAAACGTCCCCATGGATAAGTATTCGAGATCATCCCTGCTACTACTCAATTGCGAAGAACTTACCGCTCTTACTTGATAGCAAAGATTTCCTTGTAGAATCATTGATTCGTCGTCCATACTATGGAAACCTTGGTACTGAGATCAAGTCCGTGATAAATGGAAAGACTATTATAGTCTAAATTAGTTTTTCAAGCTTGTTTCAGCGAAATACGATTCTAGACAGTATTTAGTATATAGATACATCCAAATTCAAACAAACTTGTGATGTCATTTTTAGGACGGAGGGAATATATTAGTAAAATTTAAATATCAAAACCCTAGCTTTCTATATCTAATACTCCCTCTGTTTCAAAATATAAGATGTTTTAGCTTTGTAAATGAAGTGTATCTAGACTTCTTTTAGTGTGTAGATTCATCAAGGTGTGGAGTGAACATGGATACTAAAAGGGGTCTAGATACACTCCTTTCACAAAACTAAAACATCTAATAGTTTGAAATGGAGGGAGTATTTCATTACTACATCATATTTTTCTATGAGAAATCCTATTGCATAAATCCTACGGTAAGTAAAAAATATATTTATTATGCACTCGGACAACATACACAATATTTTTCACAAGTAGGATCAACTTCAGTAAATTATATTTTACTGTTACTTCAAGTCAATTCCGATATTCAATGAATGATTATTAATGCGTTCTGGTTAGTATAATTTTTTTCTAAGTTTTTATTGCATGCATATAACTACTTGCACCTACACATGTCCGACTCTACAACTTGATGTTATCCTGTATAGCTAGGTGTAGTTACAATTTAAAGTTTAAATTAAGCATATTGAATTTAAGTGCTTCAGGTGCTTGGTTCAAAAATTATAACGTGTAATAAGATTGGTATGTTTTTTCCACCAGGGAAAAATAAGCTCTTGCAATGCTAGCGATGGAGAATCTTCCGACGGTATGGCAGAGACTGACGATGAGTTTGATGTGTCAGAAAATGAACTTAACAGGAAGATTGAGAATTACAAAATAAAGCTAGAGCTGAAAAAGAAACACAAAATAGGTTCAAACATTAAAGGCGGTGTACATAAGAAGAAACGAAAGATTGGTGGAGAACAACATGGCAGTCCGAACAACCAGAATAATGTTGTCATGGTAAGCTTACGTAATATTAATGCATGTCATATTCCTTAATCGAGACTACAGTCTGCACTAAGAAATTTAGAAATAAGTTTACGAATATTTGATACATTTTTTCCGTAAACTACTAGGATATGTCCAAGAATCAAGTGATGGCAATTGAAAAATATACAAGGGACAAGAACAAGCCCCGTAGTAGGACTGGATCAAATTACACAGTAAGGTGCTCTCTCAAAGAGCTCAACAGATTGATTAAACATGATCTGAACGATCTCCGAAAAGTAGAGTTGTCGAAGATTGGCTGGGGTTTCATCCTGGAATACAAGCTGGATTCAAACATTAGTAGGCCCCAGATCATTAAGCTATACAAGAAGATTGATGTAGAAACTCTGAAAATGGAGTTTGTCGGTGGTAGGACTATAGCTGTAACATCCCAATTTCAGAAACCCTGATTAGTTGTCCAGAATGCAAAAATCAGGGGGAACAAAAACTTTTTCATGTTTAATGCTGAAGTGTTTGCTTGTTGTTTGGATATGCTTATGCATATGAATGTGTATTAGAAGATATACCCCTTACCCCAACACCTGTTGTCAAAAAGCTATTTAACAAAACTATCCTGGCTCATTTTATATATTCTCAAATGTTCTGGCGTTGCAAAACATGAGCCAAGATGCTGATGTAACTAAAACTATTTTAGTAGCTTCTACTGACAAAACTATGGAGAGATATATAATATAATCTCCTCATGTTTTCAAGACAGAAACTTCAACAACTCTTACCTCTAGGATCTCCAAAACCTTTTAGTAAGCTTTTGAATTCTACTCTTGGTAGAGATACCAAGGACCTTACCTTGTTCAAACTCCAACCTATTCAAAACACCCATCCTTACCTCAAGCTAAGCTTGATGGTCACCCTAGTAGTAGTGGATTTGTTTGTAAGATGAGTTGCCTTGATCTGCTGTTTGATTTGTCTGCTTAGGAGATAGTATGAGATACTCTAGGAGCTCATCACTAGGATCAAGAAGTTTACAAATCATCACACCCTAAGGAAGAATACAAACCTGGATCTGATCTCTAGACGCCAGGTGATCATCTAAAACTCTTAACTAGATCAATTATGAAGATATCCCTTCTAGAAGTTTCCAAGTCAATGAGTACCAAAATCAAGCATGGATCCTTTCTACTCAATCTACACTTCAAAAACATCCCCTCTCATGCTCTAGTCAAAAACCCTCAATCTGCCAAATTTGGCTAAGTCTGGAAAACTATTTCCAACATCACCTTTTTGAATGCCTCCCTTTCTCAACCCTTGTGCATTTTTGGAAATGCATCTAAACCATCTTGTTAAACATCCTAAGTACTACCAAGTACCACTATTTCCCTTGGTTAGATCATCCTCCTACCCACTTGTTCTTGATGGTTTTGCAGGCAAGAAAATAACTTTTCCTGCAAATCTAGTCAGCATGCCTACTTTAGTAGAAGCTCACACCACCATCCAACCTTCTATGGACCAACTCTTTGCATGGTAGTGTTATACTCATATAGGTCTATCAACATCTACTTCACTTGTTCCAAGTGGATCTCTATGCTTCTTAAACCCTCAAGGTTTTGAAGGTTAGTTGATAATCTGCTTTGGCAGGCTTATTTTATTCAAAGTTTGGAATCAATCCTTGGAGAGATCAGGCATGATCAATCCCACACCTCCATACCATGTTGATGTACATCACTTGGTCTATCCATCCATCTACCCCATGCCCCAAGGGGAGATCTGAACTCCAAGATACCACCATGTTTTGATGGTATGAAATTAACATCACCCTAGTTCCTTAACCTAAGGTATTTCACCAAAATCCACTTGGATTCTCCAATCCCAAGGTTGAAAATGCTTGCTACACCTTGTCTACATCATCTACCTTGACCATCAAGATTTACCAAAAATAATCCATAATTATCTTGGCTCCAAACCTAATTAATCTCTTTAATAGTCAAAATCTCCAAAACTCGAGTAAATGACGCAAAACTACCACATTTGCGGCAGTCTTTACGTTAAGCTACCACAATTGCGCGAGTTGACACATAAATACCATTTTTAGGGCAAGTTTGTGACATGTAGCACTGATTGTGCAGTTTTATCCGCTTAAACCATTTTCTGATAGGTCGGGCCCACTGTCAGGTCCATGTGGCATAAGGATAAAATGTCAAATTGATATAACAATTAGTTATGGGTCTTTTTGTAAATTTACGGATCCCTCTTCTCAGAAAAATCTTTAGCCATCTAAAGGAAAAAAAGGAAAAATCAGCATTGTCACTGGCCGGCCAGCCTGCGCGCTCGCCGCCAGATGCATGCAGTCACGCGCTCGCCGCCCAGATGCAGGCAGCCGCTCTCATCGGTCAGAACGCCGCCGCCGCCCGCTGATTTAGTCCGACATGTGCGACCGCAGTGTGTGGGCAGATGGTGCCCTCGCGGTGAGCATCTGCAGCCGCTGTCAGCCGTTGCTACCGCCTACCGTGAAGCTCGCAGGTCGCCGCCAGACGCGTGACCAATCGCAACTCGCTGGTCGCCGAAATTCGCTGGTCATTGCCGCCTCTGCGAGCTCGCTTCGTCAGCGCAGGTCGACGCCATGATCGTCGTGGATCGGGATCTACGCTTGATGAAGTTCCGCTGATGATTATTGATGAAGCCATAACGCCATTTATGTAAGTCTTGTAATTCGATATGTATCGGATGTTGTAATGATACTTTTCGGTTATGTGCCACGACTAACTGACCATGGGATCGTGGTTGTATGCATAATAGGGATTCTTAGAGGATTAATCCAGGGGCCCCACAATAGCTCTGACAGCAGATGCATCGCATTCTTCCCTTGGTCTACCCAACGACATTATAAAGGCGTCTCGGCCTTTAGAAGCTGGTGATACCTTTGCTTTACTGTGGCTTAAGAAGAAACTGGGTTTGGGAGAGAGGGACACTGAAACAGTGCAACACCTGATCCGTCATGTCAAAAAGGGTGCAATGGACAAGTTTACAATGAAATGCATAATACTTGTAATTTGCACAAAGCTTATATGTCCAGGTTTAAACAACCACATCAGCCGAGAAGTTGGGGTAGTGAAAAGCCTTGATATCGAGAATTCTGGAAAAATGGACTTTTGCCAGCTTGTAATTGACGAGATCAAGAGGGCAGCAATAAAGTTTCATGTTGATGATATGAATCAAAGTGTTGCTGAAGGTTGTGCAGTCCTTCCTCTAATAATATACCTGGATTCGCTCAAGTGCAAAAAATCACTTATGACAAAATAAACACCTACAATCAAATACCTGGACAAATCAGATCTGCTTGCTGTATTGAAAGCGGATGTCATTGACAAAGAGAGGTGGGGATGACTGAATGTAAGTATTCTACTTGACCTTATCTTGTTTCACATAAAGAATGATTCTATCAAATGAACTATTTTAAAATTACCTCTTCTGACAGTTATTCACGATCCATGGAAATAATATTTGTTTACTGTTTGCAGTGGAAAAGCTCTGGCGAAAGAAGCTATTTTTTGAAACCTCCTATGGCAGAAACGACTTGTAACAAGATAACCTCAACCTCTAATAGAGAATTAGAGGATTCAGGAACAAATTCCCAGAGGCTAGATCAATGCATGGACAAGTATATAGATATACTGCTAGAGGAAGAACCAGGTGATGAAATCATAAGTGATGATACAAATGCTGCAACGATATATAAAGAACTTACCATAAAGCACAATGACCTGAAAAGAAGTAAACTGGAAGAAATGGCTAACTGCTTTCGAGCATCCCATCAGTGTGCAATTGACGTGCTGAGATGTTTTGATAGATGCGAGAATGACCTGACCAACGTTGCAAACATTTCAGGCACCAGTCGAATCAATCAATCAAAGCATACAGCCAAGGCAGCAACTCATGACCATAATGTTGGGAACGAATGCTCTACTACAGACAAGTCAGCAGCGATAATAGTGAATAAAATGGATTCAACTGATAATAACACGCCCTGGAATTTTGACGATAGAGGAATCATGTACATGGACAGAATAAAAAATATAGCAGCACCAGAAGAGGAGCACGACATTGTCACTACAAGAGCCTTGGATGAACAGGTTTGTATATTTTAGACGTGTATTTAGCAACTTCCATCACATGAGCACATACAAATAATAATCTATGAAATAGAAGTGTAATGTAACAATTTGACCATTTTTTATATTGTTTACTGATATATTTGATGTGTTATTCAGAGTTGTTCTGCGTGCATGGCGAATCGACACCAAAGAATAACGCATACTACGGGAGAAGGAGAAGACAATTCTAAGCAATTTGAAACTGACCAACAACCATCAAAGGCACATCTAAGCAATGGTATTGTTGTATTCTGTAGATATGCTGTTAATGGCAAAATTACAAGTGGGCTTAACAGGAAAACTACTTGTAATAATGATGCAGGAGGAAACTCGACTAAACAAGCTCAAGGATGCAACAAAGACGTTGTAGGAGCCGAGGAAGACAGGTTAACCACGTAGTTCAACAATGGTACTGTCACATTATGTAAAGATGCTTGGTTTTTACATTAGATGATGTTTTTTACATTAATAACATGTACAGAAGAAATAACAAAGTTTTTATGAATATTGCTGCAGATGTGACCATATTGTTACCAGAAATTACTCACAAAGAAGGTTCATCTAACCATGAGGTCACTGTTGTTGAAAAAGCAATTCAGAAAGGACATCCGCATGACACAACTGATGTTAGAACACAGATTTACAATGCAGACACCTCGTGTATCGGATCAAAACCCCCCGGAGAAGATGCAACTAAAACATTTTCGTTGCCAGAGCAAGGATTAAGAACACCTATTACAAGGAGCAAGGCTCTTGGTCATAATTCCCCAGATAATATCAAATCTTACAAGAGGCCTCTACAAAACATCATAAAACTTAAGTTGCTTGTGCATGTTTGATGACCCACAAGTATAGGGGGTGTATCGCAGTATTTTTGATAAGTAAGAGTGTCGAACCCAATGAGGAGCAGAAGGTGCTGGCTAGTGGTATGGATCAGGAATTCTCTGCAAATACTTAACAAACGAAGTTTTAGGGGTTTTCGATAAAGCAAGTAAACAAAGTATGAGTAAATAAAAGACAGTAGGAATAAATGCAGCAAGTGGCCCAATCCTTTATGCAGCAAAGGACAAGCCGGTTGTATTACTTAAGATGACCAAACGTTCTCGAGGACACATGGGAAGACTGTCAAGTGCTTTCACTTCATATAGTTGATTAATCTTATTTAGCTTGCTAAGTGTTGTGTGGGTGAACATGTGCTAATGTACCGCCCCATCCAAGACTAATACATACTTGTGATTATACCCCTTGCAAACATTCATAAGTACAAGAAAGTAATTAAGGTAGAAACATAACCACAACTTTAAACTCTAAGACCCTTACGTCCCTTATGCATTGGTTTCCTAACGGGGGTTCAGGTTTCTGTCACTCCGGCAACCCCTACGATTAGTAGCCAAATACACAATGCATTCCCCTAGGCCCATATAGGTGAAGTGTCATGTAGTCGACGTTCACATGACACCACTAGAAGAAGTACACCACAACTTAAATATCAAACTATTGAATCTTTCTCAACACAACTCCACTACTAACAACATGACTTCTCCCATGTCCTCAAGAACAAAACCAAATACTCACAAGACATCATATGGATCATGATCAGAGATGGAATAATGATGTATAACAATATGAACATAAAAAATAATTCAATGGTTCACTCAATAGCATCAACTACAAAGTGTAATCAACATCAGGAAAGTTTCCCCTATGAACTAATGCACGATTCAACTCAATTGTTACAGCAATATGGACATGGTGATGAGGATGCTGATGGTGATGATGGTGGTGATGATGATGATGATGATCCCGATGAAGTCTAGCTTGATGGTGGTGTTGATGTCGACGATCTTCCCTCTCCGGGAAGGAATTCCCCTGGCAGAAATCTATCTACGAGAGAGATCTTTCTCTCTCGGTGTTTTCCGCCCCGCAGAGGCGGCGGAATCTTTCTGTCGTTGCTCCCCGAGTCTTAGGGTTTCGGGAGGATGATATACGCCAGAGGGGAGAGCTAGAGGTGGGCCAGGGCAGCCACACCACCTGCTGGCGTGGCCTAGGGCTGCCCGCACCAGGGGGTGGTGTGGGCCCCCTGTGGCCCATCTCCACTCCGTCTTCTAGCATCCTTAGTCTTCTGGAAAAATAGGATTTTCCGTATATTTTCCCGGATTTTCTGATCTTCGCGAATTTTGCCTCCAAACAGCACCTTTTCCATCAGAATCCTGACTGTAGCGGTCCATGCTCCAAAAGTCATCAACCATGCAAAAACAGATGAAATAACATAAGTATCACCTCTCAATATGAAATATATCAATGAATAATAGTGAATTAAGACATAGAATAGTGATGCAAAATGGATGTATCAACTCCCCAAGCGAAACTGAGCTCAATAAACATGGCCTCAGGTTTATGGAGTGAAGAGTCGATAAAAGGATACAGACAAGAAGCATCACATTCATCAATACATAGATCATAATAGAAGACAACTCACTATTATATAACTCAACTTGTAACGAGTAAAGGAAACACAATAAAGATACATAAAGTGAATCATAATTGGTAATGGAAAACTTAGCTCTTGGTCGAAGAATAGTTGATAATTTGCTGGAGTTCACAAATAGCTGGTTTTCAAAGATAGCTTTCAAAGTAGTAAACATCAAGATAAGAGCAAAGTGCAAAACAAGGAACATAAGAAACATGATTGAATAAATCAACATATGAATGAATGAAACACAACAACTCAAAATACTTGCTGAGATAGAGAGGAATAGGCTTACTGACTCAACTACAAAGTAAAAGAAAGGCCCTTCGTAGAGGGAAGCGGGGATTGCAAGTCTCATAAAGAGCTCCCAAAAATTATGATACTTACTAGCTTTAAACTCTCATTGCCCCTATCATAGGCATCTTTTTGGTGGTTAAGGTAAAAGTGACACAACTAAGAGGATATGCTTGACAAGTTATAAATTTGAGTCCCATGCCCCTTACTTATGAGTACCGAACCTCATGCTACTCAACTTCAGTCACGAGCAAGCTCTTGTCATTGTAAATACATGTGTATCATTAAGAACCGCCAACGGGGTACCCCTTGCACATGACACAGGAGCGATCCCATAATCAAAATGACAAGGAAAGCAGACAGTGAGCATCTCAGCAATCTTTTTATTTGCTATTTGCATAGGTTTTTATAGAGGATGCTTCATAGAATGCTCACTATAGTTATGCTGCAAGTTTCCACCATGATTAGGCATGTTTTAGGCTAGCGACCCAGGCGTTTCTCTAACACACATATAAACTCCATGATCTTACAAGTTCCACTTTTATTTCACACCGCCGGGATCCATAAGAAAAAGAACATGATATCAACTAGGTACAAAGTACCAAATGAAGTGTTTAAAGCGGTCCCCATGATACATGGTTCAGCTAACTTCAACTTATAAAGCGCAAGCAGATGCGCAACAAAGAAGGACCCAATGGTTCAAGTTTATTAAATGCAAGAAAGTAAAGTGTGCCATCAAGTTCGTGAGAGCTTTAATCACTAATTTTCACATAACAAGTTTAATTTGGGAGGTACATAAAACAAGAATTTTCTTGGAATAGCAATAATGCTACTAGGTAGGTATGGTGGACACAAATGGCAAAGGTTTTGGTTTTAAGGAGGTGGATGCACGAGAAGAATTCCCTCTCAGTACAGGTTTTTGGCTAGGAAGGCTGGGTAGCAAGTATAAGAGTTGAAGGAAACAAACAAACATACAAGTGATAAAAACAAACAAGCAATCTTCCTTGGAAGCACACAAGATCTTAACTAAAGAATACTTTACTTATGAGCAAATCAAGAAAGAAAGATGATGAAATTATTTTTCTCTAGAGTACTTCTATCTTTTTCATTCAACTCTCAAAAATAGTGTGCTACTGACCGAGCCAGGTTTGCCAAAACCAACTAAATTAACTCAATGATCGCAAAGTGCTACCAATACTAACAACAAGATCAATCATATAACCACGAATTGAAAACTAATATAAGCTATGCAAAAGAGTAAATGATAGAACTTCTCATTCATATTTCATAACGGCAACTCACACCAAGGATACATATCTAACGAGAGAGAGGACACTTCCATAATGCAAACCATCCTACGTAATAACTCCTCTATTCATGATATGACTCTACTAAAAAGGTAAAAAAAATAGAAGATAGTGATGTGATACCGTGACACTCCCCCAAGCTTGGAACAAACCAAGGGGATGCCAAACCTCATGAAAAATTACTCCTTTGGTGGTGGTGGTATCATGCTCTTAGTTGACGTGAGGAAATCTTCCAGCATCTTACGAAGCCTATCATTCTCCCATTGAAGCATGTCCACCTTCCTATTCAAGTCTCGGTACTTATCGCAGAATTCTTTACTGACTCGTAGGGCTTCCGTTGATGCAGGGCAAGTGACTGAAGGTACCAGCCCTTGCTTCGGGTCTCGGAGGTCTTCCTCCATAGGCTCCTTTCCTTTATCCTTGGCGGACACCATTGTGCTTCTAAGCCTTCAAAGAGTATGTCCTGGCAGAAACAGATCGAAACAAAAACACGACGAAAACATGATATACGAACCTCGGGAGATCCGGGGGGAGGGGGTTATATATTACGAAGTTTCACAACAAAAGGAAGGTATTGGGAGAAAATGAGTCGGAGGCGGAGTCTGGGGCAGCCACACCACCTGGTGGCACGGCCGGGGTGGGCCCGCGCCACAGGGTGGTGTGAGACACCCTGGCTCCGTTTCCATCCCTTTTTCACTTCGTAACTTCCCTTATTGCCTAAAAACTGCAAAAGTATAGTTGGATAGTGTTTTCGTGAAACTTTTCTGACCAGAACTGTTACCTATTTGAAAACAGACTCTGTAGGTATCTGAATTTGGTATCTAGTAGATTCTTATGGAGTCATTACTTGAATATCATCGATATCTTCATCTTCATACACTTATTACTTGAGTCATAAAACTCTTCTCTTCATTATTACACCATTGTCTCCACTTCCTAGAAATTTCTTTCACACAAAACTTCACACAATTCTCATTAGCAACATTAGTATATATGAAGTGATAAAACCTTTTGAGTTCAATTTCAACTGAAAGCCATCAAAACAAAAGCTACTGTAGCAAGTCCTTCCAAAAATCCAAAAAGAATTCAAAAAGGAAATCGAATAAAGAAGCAAATGCAAGGGTGGCAAAATCTGTCAAAATAGACCAGCAGGTAAAGATCAATTTTTTCGAAAATCTTCTGTTGCTCAGATCAAAAAGTACAAAACTAATTAAAGTTAAATAACAACCTGGGACAGAAGCATAAAAAATTACAACTCAATCCGACATACAGAAATCTCTCACGAATTTTTACGGTGAAGCACAAAAATCTGTTTCGGGACAGCAACTCCCCAAATATTACTTCTCTCTCATTAGAGGTTGATCTTGACACAAAAACCAAACAAAACGGATAAGGAGCGTTTATTACCGAAGTAATAACTTCTAAGACTCAAAGAAACAAAAACAAACTGAAAGAAAAAACAAATTGGGTTGTCTCCCATAAAGCTCTTTCTTTATAGCCATTAAGATGTGCATGATAATTTTGGAGATGCTCACATAGGAATATAAATTGAGGTGAAAGAGAGCATTAAGAAGCAAAAATACACACATTTAAGTCTAACCCACTTCCTATGCAAGGGAAGTTTGTAAACAAACAAATTGTTGAAACCAGAGGCTACTTGCATAAGAAGGCAAAAGAAGTGCAACATAGAAACTTTCAGCATAAAACGAGGAAACTTGATATTATTGAGATGCATAAAAACACTTTTCCCTCTCTCATAGTAACTTTCAGTATCATGCATAAACTTAACAATATAGCTATCACAAGGCCCATCGTAGCAATGATCACTTATTCTAACAGAAAACATAGGAATACTAGCTCTCATAACACTACTATGTGAAACAATATTAGAGGTATCCTTACAAAGGATAGTGTGTCCCTCTTCTTCATATTTAGTGACAAAGTCTTTCACATTTGCTATAATAGGTTCATCAACCATTTGTTTATCAGGTTCAACAGCTTTATGTGTACTTTCATTAACCATACTAGCTATCATAGAATGTTCCTTTACCTTAACTGGGAAAGGGATTTTCTCAATGTAAGGTTCAGGTAAAACATGATTAGCAGTATAAACTTCAGTATTTCTTGCAGGAACACTCTTAGCAATATCTTTATAAGGTTCATGATACTTATTCCACTTATTTTTAGGCACTTCAATGTAGCAAGCAAAAGCCTTAAAATAAGAAGGAATAGCTTGAGAGTCTAGACCATAAGCATTTTTAATATTTTGAAAGTCATCAGTTCCCATAAAAGATTCAATGCATTCATAATCATAATTTATACCTGACTTTCTACCTTTGTCATTCTCCCAAGCTTCAGCATTGTCTTGAATACGGTCCAGAAGATCCCATTTAGCTTCTTCTTCCATGCGAGTGAATGATCCAGCACAAGAAGCATCTAATAGATCCTTGTCATGTAGAGGGAGCCTTGCATAGAAGTTATTGATAATAATATTGTTGGGGAGATCATGAATGGGACATTTGAGTATTAGTAACTTCAGTATCCCCCAAGCTTGAGTTGTACTCTCTCCATCAAGAGGCCAAAAGTTGTATATTTGATTCCAATCTTTATGAATCTCACTAGGAAGATAAAACTTTGAATAAAAGAGAGGTACTATTTCCTCCCATTCTAGAGCTTGACCATTCTTTAACAGCTTATACCATTCCTTAGCTCTTCCTTTCAGTGATAATGAGAATAACTTCTTCTTAACTTGATCTGTAGTAATACCTGCACACTTGAACAACCCGCATAATTCGTGTATAAAGAGCAAATGATCACCAGGATGGACAGTTCCATCTCCAACATAGTAGTTATCCATAACACGATCAATAATTCTTGTAGGTATTTTGAAAACATCATTCTCAGCAGGTGGTGGTGGTTTATCTACTACCTTAGCAGTGTTAGTAGCATTACCAAATAAGAAACTCAGTGAATTATCCATAACAAAAATAAAGCAACTAGCAGAAGTAAACAATACTCACAGTAGAAGTTTCCTTTACCAGTTCCACTCTCCAATAGCGCTTCACTCCCCGGCAACGGCGCCAGAAAATAGTCTTGATGACCCACAAGTATAGGGGGTGTATCTTAGTATTTTTGATAAGTAAGAGTGTCGAACCTAACGAGGAGCAGAAGGTGCTGGCTAGTGGTATGGATCAGGAATTCTCTGCGAAAACTTAACAAACGGATTTTTAGGGGTTTTCGATAAAGCAAGTAAACAAAGTACGGGTAAATAAAAGAAAGTAGGAATAAATGCAGCAAGTGGCCCAATCCTTTATGTAGCAAAGGACAAGCCGGTTGTATTACTTAAGATGACCAAACGTTCTCGAGGACACATGGGAAGACTGTCAAGTGCTTTCGCTTCATATAGTTGATTAATCTTCTTTAGCTTGCTAAGTGTTGTGTGGGTGAACCTGTGCTAATGTACCGCCCCATCCAAGACTAATACATACTTGTGATTATACCCCTTGCAAACATCAGTAAGTACAAGAAAGTAATTAAGGTAGAAACCTAACCACAAATTTAAACTCTAAGACCCTTACGTCCCTTGTGCAATGGTTTCCTAACAGGGGTTTAGGTTTCTGTCACTCCGGCAACCCCTACGATTAGTAGCCAAATACACAATGCATTCCCCTAGGCCCATATAGGTGAAGTGTCATGTAGTCGATGTTCACATGACACCACTAGAAGAAGTACACCACAACTTAAATATCAAACTATTGAATCTTTCTCAACACAACTCCACTCTTAACAACATGACTTCTCCCATGTCCTCAAGAACAAAACGAACTACTCACAAGACATCATATGGATCATGATCAGAGATGGAATAATGATGTATAACAATCTGAACATAAACAATAATTCAATGGTTCACTCAATAGCATCAACTACAAAGAGTAATTAACACCAAGAAAGTTTCCCCTATGAACTAAAGCAAGATTCAACTCAATTGTTACAGCAATATGGAGATGGTGATGAGGGTGCTGATGGTGATGATGGTGATGATGATGATCCCGATGAAGTCCAGCTTGATGGTGGTGTTGATGGCGACGATCTTCCCTCTCCGAGAAGGAATTCCCCTGGCAGAAATCTGTCTGCCAGAGAGATCTTTCTCTCTCGGTGTTTTCCGCCCTGCAGAGGCGGCGGAATCTTTCTGTCGTTGCTCCCTGAGTCTTAGGGTTTCGGGAGGATGATATACGCCAAAGGGGAGATCCAGAGGTGGGCCAGGGTGGCTGATACATTGCAAATGTATCTATAATTTTTGATGTTCCATGCTTGGTTTTATCTACTTTCTTATGTTTTGTTCCAACTTTGGAGTACTTTTCATATGATTTCTTGGACTAACCTATTAACAAGAGCCATAGTGCCAGTTGCCTGTTTTCTGCTATTTTTGGTTCCAGGAAGTCAGAAAATGAATATTCTCGGAATTGGACGGGACAAAAGCCAAAGTTACTATTTTCCTAGAAGACTCACGGAGCCAGAAGGAGAGCCGGAGGGGGGCCACAGGGTGGCCACACCACCCCTAGGCGCGGGTCCACCTAGGCCGCGCCAGGGCATGGTGTGGGCCCCCTGGCTGGCCACCGACCTTGCCTCTTTCGCCTATAAGAGCCTCCCGATACCAAAACCCTAGGCCGTCAATCAGAAATCCACGAAAAGTTCTACAGCGCTGCCGCCAATGAAGGGGAGATTCAGGGGATAGAAAGTCTCTGTTCCGGCACCCTGCCGGGACGGGGAAGTGCCCCCGGATCCATCTCCATCGATCTCCACCACCATCTCCATCATCGTTGCTGATTCCCATGATGAGGAGGGAGTAGTTCTCTCTCGAGGCTAAGGGTTCTATCGGTAGCTATGTGTTCATCTCTCTCTCTATGCATGATCTTATTGAGATCATGAGCTTGTAATCTATAGATCTACCTTACTACTCAAGTGCTTTAATAGATCTCTGCTCTCCCCATGTGTGTGAAAGTGACAGCGTGCACACCATAGTGGCACTTAGGCTAGAGATTACAAATACTTGTTATGAGTTATATTTGGAGTTGGATGTCTTTATGAAATTGTGGTGTTTGTTGGACTCATCTAGTGCTCAAGGTGACAGTGTGGGGTTTTCTAGATGGGAAAGACTTACTTTGAGGTGTGCTGTTATAGCCCTACCATCGATTAGAGTGTCCAACCAGAGAGTAGTTCAGCGTAGTATCATGAAGATGATATATTTATATGAGAGTGTTCACTAGTGAAAGTATGATCCCTAGGCCTTGTTTCTAAGCACTAAAACACCGTTTGCAACTAGATCTGTTACATGTTTTCTTGCTTCCTTCTTTATTTCAGTTTGCCTTTAGTCATTTCCACGCCATCAAGTTATTTTATATCACCGTTACCACTTATAATTATCTATTCCACTTGTATTTCACTATATCTTCGCCGAACTAGTGCACCTATACACCTGACAAGTGTATTGGGTGTGTTGGGGACACAAGAGACTTCCTGTATCTTGATTACAGGGTTGCTTGAGAGGGGATACCTTTGACCACTTCCTCCCTGAGTTCGATAAACCTTGGGTGATCCACTTAAGGGAAAACTTGCTGCTGTTCTACAAACCTCTGCACTTGGAGGCCCAACAACTGTCTACAAGAATAGAAGTGTGTAGACATCGTGACATCACTGACCTCTTGGCGTGGCCTAGGGTTTGCGCCAGCGCCAGGTGGTGTGGGCCCCCTGTGGCCCATCTCCACTCCGTCTTCTGGCATCCTTGGTCTTCTAGAAAAATAGGATTTTCCATATATTTTCTCAGATTTTCTGATCTTCACGAATTTTGCCTCCAAAGAACACCTTTTCCATCAGAATCCTGACTGCAGCGGTCTATGCTCCAAAAGTCATCAACCATGCAAAAATAGATGAAATAACATAAGTATCACCTCTCAATACGAAATATATCAATGAATAATAGTGAATTAAGACATAGAATAGTGATGCAAAATGGACGTATCAACGTTCCCCCCCACGTTTAAGTACAAGGGAGACGCCGCAGTTGCTCGTAGATTGATACTAAGCAAGGATTTTCTGGAGAAGAATGAAGAGTAAGCAACAAACTATGCTTTGTGGATTCCTTTAGTAAAATATATGTGTATGTTGTCACACAATCATGGATCCCAGTTTTTATATTTGATCCTTTTTTCGTTTGTCTGTGAAAAATCTCAGGCTGGTTATGGTGAAATATTCGTCAACTCTAGAACAAGGCCTGGAAATACCAAAATATTGGACTACAGCAAGGCTTGCAGCATGTTTTAATGGAAAAGGCAAGCTAGATGATGACATGATGAACTTCATAATTTCAAGCTGGCGAAGGATAGTACTGCCTCTAGGGGTTGCTTATTTATGTGACATTGGGAAAAAGGAGAATTTCACAAATTCTGGAGGACAAGACGAAATTTATCAGTTTGAAGCCGTCTCCAGGATTGAACAGTTCAAACTTTTAATTGGAAATGCAGATTTGAGCAAATCTAAGATGGTACGTTTTTTAATTCATAACTCATTAATAATATACAAAAATATACTGTATTTTCATTTATAACATATAATCCATGTTACTGTTTTCCTTGCCCATCATAGATATTTCTGCCTGTGTCATTTGACAATCACGTGTCTACTTACATCCTAAACAACTACCCCCAAGGTGGTCGTGTTGAAGTTATTGACACACGGGATTACATAACATAGAGAAAAGGATTGTCTAAAACAGCTTACCACAATCAAATTGGAGAAAAAATGGTGTGGTTTTTTTACATTTATAACTTTATAATACAGCTAAAGATAATCTGCATAATTTGAAAAAAATATGTCACTAACTATGCTCTACATACTGGTTTTTTCAGCTAAAGAGATTTGACAAGATCGTTGACGAACTCTACCCGAAGAACAAGCTTCCAAAGTGGGGAAATATTGTATCTAGATCAAAACATGTGAAGGTACACAAAGGAGTTGAAGACATGAATGGTTTTTGGATTCTAAAGACCATTGAGAACTACAACGGCATTCAACTTGTACATGATCTTAAAGATGTAAGTAATGCCAGTTTTGAATCAAAAGTTTTACCAAATATAAATTTTTGATTGACATTAACAAAATATTTTCTTGATTCATTTGAACCATTCTACCAGATGGACGCGAGCTCAGTCATGGAGGAGTATCTGTTCTGGGCACTGTTCTCCGAGGCCAACGAAGCAAAAGATGAACTACCGGAAGAACTGAGAGCTCTAGCACCTAAGTCAAGCTGAAAATAAACAACGATGCTGTATACTGTGGTGTTATACAAAACGATGAATTAATTTGTTTATTATGTAGCAGTAGAGTTGCTGTTTTCCAAGCAGTGAAGTTCACTGTGGTAAAGAAAAACAACTTATCCCCGTGTATTACATAGGAACCGCCGTGCCGGATGCAAATATATATGTACTATCTGCACTTCCGTGTTTACAATAAGAGTTTTGTACATAACTAACCTACCTGAGTTCGACATGCAGAACTGATTGCTGTTCAGACCATGAACTACTAAACAGCTTTCGAAATGAAAGCGTTTACAGTAAAAGACATTTGATATTCCGTTTGAATCTTATGGATTAACCACCATTAGATATACTTGATTTGTTGTATGCTTCCTTTTCTTGATTGTCACGGAGAGCAAGTGTATCACGTCTTTCTCCATAAGTTCATAAATTTTCCTGTCGTCTTTCTCGATTAGTTCATCAATCTTTCCCGCCACTAACATGTATTTATCCCGCCACGCAGGAAATCTAGCAACACTGGATTTCTATTTATAACCCTCAACATTATCCAGCTGCAACTACACCTATCCAGAATGTTTCGCCGTCGCCAACAACTCCACCCACCTTCGCCCTTGTCGCTAGACCCAAATGGAGCAAACTCCGCCAGCTTTACACCTTTCTGATCAACCAATAGATGCTACGTGTATAGATCTGAGTTGCCCGCACCAGTAGTACCACAAATGGAGGAGGAGATCCAGGAGGAAGGAGCCGCCGAAGAAGCGGTGGAGCCCGAAGCGGAAATAGCAGATAATCATCAAGGACCTCAGGTAGAAGAAGAAGACAATGAGGAAAAGGATCAGGAAGAGCCTGGTTCACAAAATCAAGATTCAAATGATGATCCTGGTGTGGTTGAACCAACCACAGGAGAAGAACAAGGTGCCGACCCAGAAATTTCTGCAGAAAAGGGTCATACAATTTCCTCATAGATTCAACAATGCAAGGAAAAAAAGTTGATCAACAATATCCTCTTCTTAGCATAAGTTCGTGGAATGTATTAATTAGAATGCTTATTTGCAATATAATATTGTTTCCATGCGTGTGTATATGAATATTACTGTCAGACAAATTTCATCTTACGTTTGTGTTTATCATGTGGCTTGAAATTGTCGAGATAACAAAGATATTATTCAAGTCTATATCTATACGCTTCCTTGTAAACATATACTAAGGATGCTTCTCTATTTGTTCTTTACACTGCCTGTGGCAATTATATCGCACTACCGAGACTATAGCCGTAACTATAGATGTAGCTGATTGCGCTAAAGCTGAGAAAAAAAGTGATTTCTTAACACATAGTGTTATGCTCTTGTCTGCTCATGTGCGTGTGCACTGCCTTGTGAACAACTAATGCACTGCTCTTTACATTGTAGTATACTTTCTTCTCTATTCGGTGTTTGCACTGCCTACGAAAGGTATATTGTATTGCCTATGCTATGAAAGTAGCGATATATGACTTACCTCAGGCAGTGCACAGTGTCCATTTTGCATCGGATGGGCTGCTTAATATATTTTTTTGACGGCAATGTATTACTGCCTCGTCAATTGATAGCGCATTGCTTTTGTATATGTACACTGCTTCGTACCAGTAATTGCACTGCTTATTTTATTTTTTCATAAAGTTGCTTCCTATAGACATAGCTGACTGCGAACCTAAGCACTTCCTTGTGAACAAATATAGGACTGCCTATACTCTTGACGTAACCATATATATTACTATGCTCACACAGTGCAAAGAGTCTATAATGCATCCGATGAGGTGATTAATAAATTTCTATACTAAAAAATACTACTTCTTTCAAAACACATAGTGCACTCCTCTTATAGATGTGCACTGCCTTGTGACCGAGTATTGCATTTTTTTTGCATTGTTTAATGATTTCTTCTCTAATCATTATTTGCACTGCCCGTGGTTATTCCATCCAACTGCCTATAGAAATGTAACTGTGCTCACGGAGCGCATAATGTTCATTTTGCGTAAGATGAGCTACTAAAAGGCATTCTTTTCTACCGCACCATATTACTGCATTGTTAACACAGAATGCACTGCTCTTATTATAATCTTTAACTTTGTTAGCGTATAGTTATTTGCACTGCTTATGAACGTTTTATCGCACTGTGTTGAATATTGCTACAATATTCAAGTGCAATGTATTGTTTTCTCTGACAATTAGGTTAACTGAACTTCCGTCCGAGCACGAATTTCAATGTTTTTTATATTCTAATATAGTTGGTTCTCTTATGGCTTTATGCGCTGCCAATTTCAGTTATATCCTCCTGCCTATAATATGGAATAAAAGATATAATTCTGATTATATTTCTGTCAGACACAAAACAATGCAGTGGAATTATTAAGATTAAAGTTTGCTTAATTTTTTTGCACTGCTCCTCATAGTACAATAGCTTTGCGTTCAGTCCTGACAATTTTTGATCAGGTAGAATCTATCTATATTGCTGGCAATCACAAAATATTGCATGACCATTTTTAGAAGTATTGTTTCCTGGTAATTTTGTATAACTGATAAAGATAATAACAAAACTTAGGTGTCCTACAACACAAGTCATGTAACGTAATAAAACAAAAAAAACAAGCGACTGCGGTGAAATACAGTTTCTAGGTGGCTAGTAATTCTTCAACCATTCATCATGGGTGCACTGCAATGTGAACACAATTTGCCCTGCCTATTACGTTTTAATATAGTTGTTTCGCTGTAGTTTGTTTGCATTGCCTCTAGTACTACTATTGCACTGCGGTGAATCTCGATAAAATAAATTGATATACGTGCCTCTGTTACACAGCGCAAAATTACCGTAGATCCTGATGAAGTATATGTTGCATTTGTCAAGTGTGAGAATATATTTTATTACTTAGCTATCTCCAAGAAGTGCACCTTCATATCCAGAGGCAGTGCTCCTTAGTTCGGCTCATATGTAAGCTACGTCGCGTCAACCCGCTGATGGCTAACACGTGTGCATATAGCAATACATCCCAACGAACGGCTATGATTAGACTGTTACTCTTTTTTCCTCTTCTTCCCGTTGTGTCCTTCTCCATCACTGCTCCACTTTCTCTCTTCCTCCACCGTAACTGCACAGGGGCAAGCAACGGCGGCAACTCCTTGGCAGCAAAAAGCTTCACCAGCCCTAAGGACTACTGCTACTCCAGATTCTCGACTGGCAGTATGGCGACAAGATAGGTATCACATATTCTCCCTTCTCATCCCAGATTCGGCCTGGTGTTGTCCGAAATTCCACGAAGTATTTTCCTCTCGTTCTCCATTTAGTTGGGACACGATTTTACGAAAACACTCATTGAATTTTTATTAGGGTTTTCTCAGGAGAAAAAAGGATAGATATAACGTGGATCGAAATTGCCCACAGAAGATTACTGGAATTTCCATCCAAAATACAGTTATCCATCTATTTCATGGCTGACGAAAATCACGGTCATGAAGGTTCAATGCAGGTATTTTGATTATTTCTGGCCATAGTTTAGAGTGAAGCATATATTAAAAAATGGCCAGCACACATGGTTGGAAGAATTTTGAGAATAACAAACCACGAGCAAGAAAACCACTAATCAAAATAATCTAGGGTTTCTTTCGATTTATTATTTTGAATGTCCGTAGTGAAGTAACATTTTTCTCAACAACTTGATTGAAATTCGAAACAATGACATAGTTTTCAGATAAGAACTGCCAATTATAACTTCAATGAACTGCTTCTCTACCGAGTACACAGATTAACTGTTCAAATTTTGGTGGGAAAGTTTGCACCTTTGCTACACCAATTTAGAAACTGAAATGCACTGTCAGGAAATTTGTTGACGGGTGCTGATTTCGTACTAGTTGATTCTTGTTGATTCATGAGCTCTGTGCTGACTATACATCTTTTTATTTATTCACTTGATTCTAGTAATTTAAATTACATATGTGTTTAACTGTTGCTCTGTTATTAATTTTTTTTAAATAACATCATAGCTTAAAATATAAATTATAATGCATGATTTAATTTTTTCAACATAAACTTATGCAGTTGAGTATTTGTTCATCTCATGGAACATGATGATTAACCAAGAGGAAACACAATAGTGTGGACGAAAACATAGAAGCTGGGTCTGATACTCAAGATAACCTTAATGGTGCTCAAGCTTTCATAGATAAACCTGGTTCCAAGAAGCAAAAACGTGACACAGTTCACAAAGAACTAGCAGACATGAAGGATGGTGAGATCATAGTGCGAGGATCACTTTCAGAATTACACAACTTTCTCGAAAACTATGTAACAAATGAACAGAAGATTTTTTTTGAGGAATCATGGTTGTGGTTTCATAGTTGATTTCAAATTGAATGGCAACATTTCCAAGAAGATGATGCTATGGCTATACAGTAAAACTAGACATGGATCTCTAACAATTGTTCTTGAACAAGGGGAAGAGCTTGAAATAACAGAAGATGTGGTGCAAGCAATGTATGGTTTCCCAAAGAAGGATATGTTTGATGCTCCACGACCTTCAAGTGACCGTGATACAAAAGCTTTGCGGTGGCTGAAACAGCAGCTCAGTTTGAGTGAGTCAGTAACATTATACCGAGTAAGCTTTATGATCATGTGAAGAATGGTGGAACATCAGATCTGGCAATGAAGCTCATATTTCTTCTGTTGTTCATCAAAACAATGTGCGCAATGAGTCATGCACGTATAGGACGGGAGGCTGGTATGATCATGGATCTTGATATCAAGAAAATTAAACAGATGAACCTCTGTAAAGTTCTTCTTGATGAGCTAAGGAGGGGGCTAAGAAAATACCAAGATAAAAAAGGAAATAAAAACACAGCTGAGGGTCCAACAACATTGCCTCTGATCTATTATTTGGACACTCCTGCACACAAGAAAGCAAACTTGACTAACCTTGCACCAAGAGTTGGTCACCTCAAATTGGAAGATTTGGAGGAAATCAGTTCAGATGACTGGAACAGTGACACTAGAAGCTACAGAAGCCTTAGGGTAAGTTTTATTTATTATAAAAATCATGTTTATATCTTCATCTAAGAATTTTTCCGATTTGTTGTGAGTCAAATAAATTGAAACTATGTTAATTATCCAAGTCAAAAAAAAATTAATCACTATTACGAAAAAATCTAAACTAATGAAACAAAACATCTACGATAGAGAACATATCGTCTGACTATGTTTATT
The DNA here is from genome assembly GCA_023614405.1 of Avena insularis. Lineage (NCBI taxonomy): Eukaryota > Viridiplantae > Streptophyta > Magnoliopsida > Poales > Poaceae > Avena > Avena insularis. The sequence goes on from CM042696.1 coordinate 253,524,471, forward strand.
TAATTATTTTATACTGCAGGCAAGAAGTGATTATCTACTTTTAGACTTAATTAGATGTATCAACACTACTTGCCTAACGGTTTGTCAAAGCTCAGATGCTGCCGCAGGTTCTAAAACAACAAATATCGATTTAACCAAAACCATCAATATAATTGGTAACAACACTCCATTGATACAAAACATAGATGATGAAGCATCTAACCAAGAGGAGATTGATAAGCTTAATGAGATTGTTCGGTCAAGAAAGGAGAATCTGGAAGTATCTCTGGCTAGATTAAGGATTGTCAAGATTGACCTCATGGAAAAGAACAATATTATGGCCAAGGAGAAGGAAATGGCCATATCAAATATCATCATACACAATGCAGAGTATGAACAAGTGCTGACAAACATGGACCAAATGGACCAAGTGGACCAAGCAGATCAACCAGAGAAGGTGGTGCTAAATGAATCTACTGAACCCTCTTCATCTAAACCATAAGGATATTCAAGTGAGGAGCATCCCACCATACATGCTGAAGACACCGCCATACCATCATTGAGTACACCTGGAACAGACGTCAATGAACTGATCAATGACCAGACAACAGAATTAAGTAAAGGAGCTACAGAAGTTGTGGACGATGGAAAAAAAGAATATAGCGACCAGAGAATGAATGATGCTAGTAAAACTCAAATTACACATGAGATTGCGGCAGACAACATGCCTTGTTCTGGTACAATAGATACAAATGTATGTGATACAGATTTAATAGACAACATTACTGATATTATCATGGAGGTTGTTAACAACGAGAGACGACTTGAATATGGTAATGATGAAGTTGATGTTTGCGTGGCTCAGTTATGCACAGTTTCAGTTACAACCACACGGAACCAGGATCAGAATGTGGAACACGATGAAACAGGAGTAGAGCAGCAGGCAGGACAAGTAGAAGACCAAACCAATATCAACACTGAGTATTCAATGACAAGTGATCATCTGGAAGAACTGTCGGATGCATCAAATGTTATTGAAAAAACTCAAATACCAGTAACTGCAAATATTGCAGCGTCTGCAGTTACAACACCTGTTGGGTCTGTCGAGCAAAACACTGATGATAATTCCACCTCACATGCTAAAGACACCACCGTACCATCATCGAGTACACCTGGCACAGAAGTTGCTGAACTTATTAGTGAGCAGTCAGAAGGAGTTGTTGACGAAGGAATGAAAGAAGACAGCGACTAGAGAATTAATGATCCCAGTGATACAATAATTACATCTGAGATTCCGACAAAAAACAATGCTTGTTATGGTAAAGCAGATACAAATGCATATCATAATGATTTAACAAGGGGATTACTGATATTCAGATTGAAGATGACAACGATGATAGACAACTTCAACACGCTAAAGATGAAGTTCATCAATTCGTGACTGAGGTACAAATTGATTCAGGGAGCACACGGGACCAGGAGCAGGATGTTGAAGTCAATGAAACAGAAACTGAGCAGTCGACAGAACAAGGAGAAAACCAAACATCAATTGATGATGAGTATTCAACAAAGGGTGATGATTTGGACGAATTGACGCATGCACAAATTGTTATTAACACATTGCAAATACCAGCACCTGCAAACACTGCGTCAAATGCAGTTGTAACACCTGTTACATATGTGGAGCAAAAGATTGACGACAACACGGATGGTAATCTAGCTAAGCAGGAAAGACACAATGAAGAACAAGAAGATGACTTATGCAACATGGATAATAATATTATACAAGATGAAGCAGTGAGGATTTCTAATGACAGACTGCCATATGACAATGAAAAGACTCCCACACCTAAACATCAAGCAGATCCAGAAGCATCTTTTTTTGAAAATAACTCAATGCCACATGAAGAAATGATAATTATCAATGGCATGAAAGATTTCAACGCCGTTGATAATATGGATCAATTGAATTGGCAGGAAGTTCAATTTAATGAAACCATGCCATACCAACAGGTTATCTATCTTTTAGATCTTACCAATGATATTTATTATTTTTATTTCTACGTATATTTAAAAACATTATATTATGTTATCTGATCACTTTTAAATGTATAATTTAACCAGAAAAGCTGCATAGACAACGGTTAGAACATAGCAAACCCAGACCTTGATGCCGAAGTAGATAGCTGGTGTACTGATGGCAATGCTTCTACAGATTTACATGGTTGTAATCTCCAAGAAGGTAAGTATAGTTATAGTGAAAAGATATTTTGTCAAAAAAAAAAAGATTTGCCTGTGAATAACTGAACAATTTAAAAAAAAATAATGAATGGCTATCAGGATTATTATTAGAAATAACCATGATGATATCAATTTGTTTCTACTCATGGAACAGGCAAACAACAGTACGAGCAACCTGGTGCTATAGTACCTATTGGTGATGAGGTGCCTTTCAACCAAGGTGATTTTACACACAAAAACAATAATAATAAAAAATTCTAATCCTATGTAAACGAAATAATACAGTTTATCACAAAGTTGCAGAGGAGGAAGCACACGAAGACTGGCGAATTACTACTCAAAAGTTTCACAGTATGATGTTGAGATTCCACACTGCAGAAAAATCGCAAAGGCAATTTTTTGGAGAAACAATTATATATAGTAATCTAATATATATTAGTATTGTTATAATATACTGAAATTTATTATCAAACTAACTTATTCACAATAATTCATGCAGGTCATACGTTTTGATAAAAAGAAAAGGAGGAAAGATAGTAACTGCAGGAGAAATTGCAGATTCATTCCGTGATGGAGGAACTATAGAAAAAAATGTTCTCAATTTAGCTGTAGATTATCTTGCAATTTCTAAAGCAGAACAAGGAACGAAATGTTTTGGTCCTAACATAGGGGTAAGCTCACAAAACTAGTATATCATATATAATGTTAATAAATAGGTTTACATATATTTCAACATAACCTTGTTGTTCATGCAAAAAATAAAAAAATAACTTTTTTTCAATTGTTTCAATGATACTAAACTATATAAGCTTGTTACAGGTATATTTGACTACTGATATCACACAAATCCCACAAAGGACAAGGAATCTATTTTTGGCTCAAGTAGAAGACACGTTACCCGCATATAATTTCGTAAGTTGAATTTTTTCAAAGAATAGTGAATAATCGTTAAGTAATATATTTTAGAAATATTACATTAATTTTTTTACAAATTACATAATTAGTAATGATTCCTATCATTTTTATAGGTAATGATTACTATCCCAGACGCCACGTATGCATATGAGAATCGAGTGAGAAGTCATTACTTCTTATTTATAATTGATTTCGTATCAAGGAAGATGAGAATACTAGACTCAGGAAGAAATCCAGACAATGAGAGTTTGCAAAGAATAGCTATCAAAGTCGTAAACAATGTTAAAAATTTATGGCAACATGGATTCAGTCAAGAGCATAAAGAATTAATAAGCTTCGACATTGAGTTTGGTGATATGCCAAAACATATCAATGTGTAAGCACTAACTGCTCCCCTTGTTTTTAAATTTAGATATTTCGATTTATGTTTTAGAATTAATTAATAATTTATTATTAAATTTTATTCAATTCCCAGTGAAGACGGTATCTTCATGATGCTGCAAGCGATGGAAACCAATGTAATGGATTCTTACACAAAATTTACATCAGAAGACATGCCTAATATTCGCAATCAGTGGTTCTATAGAATGTTCAAGCAAATGGAAAACACCTATATACTGTTGAGTGGATTGACTACAAATATCGAAGGTACGATGTGTTATAATGTAACAATAATATAATAACAATTAGAAGTTCAATTTATACAATTAGAATCATGATGTATGCAGACAAACAACATGCTTTTGATTTTTTTGTAGGAATTCCTGAACTTGATTTGAGTACAGATGCAAAACAAAACACTGTCATGCAGTATCTTGAGTCGGCGGCTAAAGAAACGAAGAGATTGCTCATTGACGAAAGGAGTGCAACTCAACTCTATCAACACCCGGATTTTTAATCCCAGATGCCCGTTATGCCATACCTCGGAATCCCAGGATTACCATTTTTGTGAGACATAACGGATTGGATATCACAGTACATCATCCATTACAAATCATACATAAGGTCTTACACGAATAAGGATCTCATGATCCAGTCTTAATACAACAAGCAACAGAATTAAAAGATAACCATAGCGGTGGGGTCCATCTTCAGGGGCACAGGCAATGCTGACGAAGGCAGATAGTCCTAGTTATCATAGCCGTCCTGCTGGCCATCATCTTGATAGTCTCCTTCATAGTCTGGCCATGAGAATAGCCAGGGACAAAAGCCATGAGTACTCTTTAAGTACTCGCAAACTACCTCTAACAAGTAATATAGTTCTAAGTCAAGTACTAACTCTATGTTTAACTATAAAGTTAAGTTTGAAACCCAAGCTGAGTTCTGAAGCAAAGAAAGATAAAGTAAAGTTCTAGCATCACTTAAGTTGGGAAGCTAGTATCATAAACACAACCATGTTGTGGTCAAGTCAAGATTCATCATTCATTTCAAGTTATTTGGAAAACATATGACAACGAAACAGTATGGCCATTCCAACTGTCCATAATCACGCAGCTATTCAATAGTTTGACACTCTCTGGAGGTGGTACACTTTCACCACAAGATTCGATACATCATCGGGGATAACCCTAAATCATCATACTTAGTATGCAGATAATCAAACATAACCTTCCCTTTACACACCTAGTATAAGCACCTCTCCTATGAGCATGGCCTCCCAACCATGACCATCAGTCATCTTGGGCCTTTGCATAGGTGGACATCATGAGAGGTAGCCTCAGCTCAAACCTCTCCATGAGAACTAATACTAATGCATATAAATTTCTAGCTAAGCCTTACCCAATTTAGGTAGTGTGGTTGTACGGTAAATTTGGAATGGTATCGCATCCGAATCCAACCATCAGTTTTATAAAAGGGTTAAGGCTCATGCCTCATCATTTTCATCATCATAAACCATTTGTGTTTCTCAACACATGTCAAAACATCTCAATAGAATGACTCATCATTCCAAGGTTTTCACGATTCATTTTCACCAAGTGTTCCCATCTAAAGTGACTCAAGTTTTTGATCTACTCTAAACTACTAAGTTAAGAGTGTTCACTAAGGTGGAAGTGATGGGTTCAATCTCATGCCACAGAATGACATCTAAAGGTTCTAAATAGGTCAAGTTTTATACTCTTTATGCTACCTTCAAAACCTGTAAAGAACTTTGTGTAAACTAAGGGAGGTAAAACTTGTAAACAAAGACTTGGGGTAACTATTAGTTAAAGGGGTGTGATAAAGCATGCCTAAAGTATCTTGGATCAAGTTAACTAGCTTAAATTCTAGTTTACTACAATAGCTTGCACTTTTAATGGTGGCTTGCCTTGGTTGGTGAAGTGGTTGAAGTTTTCTTCTTCTTCTTCTTGGTAGAACTCCTCCTCCTCGTAGACTTGGTCGGTACTATCGTCTATAAATACATACGGAACACACAACGATGAAACAATACTTAACTATTCTAATTAGTATTCTAAGACACACATTTGATGATCTATTATCATCACAAGTATCACAAGTTTAATTCACTAGCTTCATTCCTTTTAATTTAGAAAAGTAATTTCTACTCATTGAAAAATTAACTAAGATTTAATATTCACCACTAAAAATATGGGATCATGTTGACACATGTCATCACCACATATTCTAACATGTGGGAATGAGATTTAAAGGTTGGATCATAATTACTTTGGTTTAAGTTCAATATTTAATGATTTAAAGTGACTAGAAATGCCTATATAGCATTATTTTGGTACTAGTCCAAAGTCACTGCATGTAAACCTTAATATTATTATATATTCAGATAGGTATGGTGAGATGTGATTTTCGAGAGGTGGAATCAACTCAAAATCTATCTTGGTTGATTTTACAAAAATGTTGTAAGTTGCAAAAGCTTCTGTTTTGTTATTTTTATTAGGAGAGATCTATAACTCTAATTGAATTAAATCCAACGGGATTGGATAGATTATTTCAATACCTTTCAGAAAAAATTAGTTTCATGCAATTTGGATTTAAAAATCTCTCTGAATTGATTTTCAAACTAGGGGACAGAACTAATATTTAAACTAAAAAGAGAAATCCAATTTTGAATGGCTAGGCTAGCGCGGGAACGAACATGGGCCGGCCCAGTGGCCCTCCATGGCGCGGGGCTCAGCTGACATGCGGGCTCCACCAGTCAGCGGCACAAAAACACCGAAACAGTATCTAGCATTCTAGGTCGCACGATTAAAAGGGGATCTAACGGTGGGGGTTCATCGTCGTTGACGCATTGCTCCGGCGAGAACTTGACCTAGACATGGCGGTGGGGGTCGACTGGGGGCGTTCCAGGGCTCCAGCAAGGTCGGTGAGGCGGGCGAACGAACTAGAAGATGACGGCGAGGCGAGGCGCGGTTGCGGCGGAGCTTGGGGTGCCCTAAATTGCAGGCGCCCTTCTCCTCCTGCTGCGATGGCTTCGGCTCCAATTCCGGCGAGGCAGAGCTCGAGCGGCATCGGCTAGAGGTGGGCGAGGTTCAGTGAGAGGTGGGGAGTGAGTGAGTGTGGAGAAATGAGGGTAGGGAGGCCGGCTTATATAGGCCCGACGGTGAGACCGAGCGGTGTGGGCAAGCGACTCCGGCGAGGGAGTCACAGGGGGCTAGTAGCGTGGCTCGAGGTAGGGGACGGTGGCCTGTTTCCTGGTGGTGCGCTGAGGCTTAAAGGCGCGGCAGGGCGAGCTCTGTGCTGGTCGGGAGTGTCACGCGCTCTAGGCGGTAGAGGCTGCGGGTTCGACGGTGAGCGGTGGCTGGGGTGCGTTGGGCGACCAACAGGGGTGTCTGGGGTGTTCCCTAGGTGCTAGCGAAGTGGTAGGTGCGGGCTGCGGCCGAGGGGCGGTCTGTGCACGCGGGGACAGTGCACGCTCTGCGGGTGGCGTCGGCATGGTCGACCAGCTCTGGGCGCGGCGGTTCTTGGCCGTTCTAGTCTCTTGCTCTGGCTGGGGCTGGTTGGACGGTGGAGGTGGACCACAGGCGATGTGCTGGACAAGGTGAGAGAGGCTGGCGGCTGCTATGGCGCGATGTCGCCGGTGAGGGTGCTCAAGGTGCTCGGCCTTAATGGCCATGACCATTTAGTCGTGTGCACAGGGCTTGGCCGGGCTAGCAAGGGGTAGGGGTGCACTAGGGGGGACAAGGGGACCAAGTTAGGCCCAAATGGTGACCAAAATCACTGCTCAAATAGTGTTTTGAATTTGGCCAGATTTGTGCCTGCCACCCGTTTGATGAAATGGCCACAAGAAGTAAACTTTTGAATTTTGGTTTAATTTTTTTTGGGTGGTCTACACTAGTGCTAGCTAGTCTCTGGTTGCAAGGGTTTTGAAAGTGGAGCTCATTTTGATGGTTTTTCAAATAGGGGTGATCTATGCATATGCATTGAATTCAATTTTCACATGCCATTTAAAAAAGCAAAAGAATGTTTTTTAGCAGATCAAAAGGTGGGTCTTGGTAACTCATTATGTGTACTAGCAAGGTATACAAAGATCATGAATTGTTTCTGTTAAGAAATGAGTGCTAGGAACACTCAAAGTAGTGTAGTGGATTAAAATGGCCAAAATGACCATTCCTCCTTTTTAATTGTTTTTGATTTCATTTTCTTTAGTAAAAGTTTGGGAATGATGTAGATGATGTTTAAAATCACCTAAGAATCATTATACAAGCAATGGATCACTTAATCATGGCAATTCAAATCAACTCCTAATTTAAATGCACACACATATGAATGCTTTAATAATTTAAATTGGAAAAGTTTTTGTTGACCCTAATTTTGATGATTTGGATCTTAATAACCTTGGATTAAAGTTTTGGGATGTTACAAACCTTCCCCCCTTAAACAAAATCTCGTCCCGAGATTTACAAAGAAAACTAGGAACTAAAGAGATCTGGGAACTCAGTCCTAATGGAATCTTCGTGCTCCCAACTTGATGCTCCTGGTCCTGGTGGTTCTGTAGGATTCTTCTAAGATACGGATGGGTACTTCTCGATAGGTCAGGTCATTGTTGATTTCCACAGCTCTGTGATCGATGTTCTTGAAAACTTTAGTCTTCTTAGGCACTTCCAAGCATTTGCGAAGTAACGAGATATGGAACACATTGTGGATGGCTGATATCTCTTCAGGCAGTTCCAGCTTATACGATACTTCTCCTCGACGGTTCAGAATCTTGACAGGTCCGATATATCTGGGGGATAACTTTCCCTTCAGGATAAAGCGTTGAGTTCCCTTCAATGGTGAAACCTTGAGATATACAAAATCTCCGACATTGAAAGTCAGGTCTCTCCTTCTCTTGTCAGCATAACTCTTCTGTTTGGATTGGGCGGTCATGAGGTGCTCACGGACTTTGTGAACTTTCTCTTCTGCTTCTCGGAGAATGTCGGGTCCAAAGATCTGACTCTCTCCTACTTGCGACCAATTCAAAGGGGTACGACACTTTCTTCCGTATAGGAATTCAAATGGTGCCTTCTGCAAACTAGCTTGATAACTGTTGTTATATGAGAATTTTGCGAAAGGCAGGCAGTCTTCCCATTTTGATCCGTATTCCAACACACAAGCTCTAAGCATATCCTCTAGGATATGGTTGACTCTCTCAGTCTGTCCATCGGTTTGTGGGTGATACGCGGTGCTGAAGTTCAACTTGGTTCCTAATCCTTCTTGAACTTTCTGCCAAAATCTCGAGGTAAACTGAGTTCCTCGATCTGATACTATGGTTTTGGGGGTCCCATGCAGACTAACAATCCTAGCAATATACAGTTCTGCTAGCTTCGCACTCTGGTAGGTAGTCTTGACAGGTATGAAGTGAGCTACCTTGGACATGAAGGGAATATGCCCGAGAGGCAATAATAAAGTGGTTATTATCTTATTCCATGTTTATGATAAATGTTTATTTTGCATGCTATAATTGTATTGATCAGAAACATCAATAAATGTGTGTTTAATAAACAAAAAGGGTTCCTAGTTATGCCTCTCTTATAGACTAGCTTGTTGATTAACAAGATGATCAAGGTTTCCTGATCATGGACATTGGATGTTGTTAATAACAAGGTCACAACATTAGTTGAATGATGTGATGAACATTCATCCGAAGTATAGCATTACGATCAAGTCATTATGTTTATATTGCTATAACATCATACAAAGTAATCTTTATCCTTAGACCATGAGATCATGTTAATTGCTAACACCGGAAGAGTATCTTGATAACATCAAACGTCACACCGTAACAGGGTGACTATAAAGATGGGTTCAGTGCTACGAAGGTGTTATGTTGAGGCTCATGGATCAAGAGTGGAATTTTTCAATACCGATGACGGATAGATATACTCTGGGACCTCTCGGTGATATCACATTAAGATAAGTGATGTGATCACTAGAATGTTATATCACGGGAACGAGAAAAGAGTGCATGTCAGTAATGAGATCAAACTAGGTAAGGAGATACTGATGACCGAATCTCGGACATGTAATATATCGCGAGACAAAGGGATTTAGTTACTAGCGTTAAAGGTTCTCACGATCACAGAAGTCATCATTGAATGTGTAGGAGTCAGTATGGATCTCCAGGGCCCGCTTCTGATTATTGATCTGAGAAGGGTCTCGATCATGTCTGCATTATTCGAGAACCATAGGGTGACACACTTAACGGATACCGACACCATTTGGAGAAAATATGTTTTAGATAAAGATTTAAGAAAGCGCTGGAATTATTTCAATAGACACCGAAACTGTTTCGGGTGAAATTGCTGAAATTGGTTTTGCATGTAATATTGAAATGTTGTAGGGGGTTTTATGTGAATGTTTGTTAATTAAATTAATTAACAAAATTCTGAATAAAAATAATAAAAGAGTTTTATTAAATGAGAGAGCATTAAATTTGGAGAAATTTAATGCATTTAAAGTGGAGACTTTAAAAGAGAATGTGAAGGGGCAAATTTATGTGGAGGGAGTTACCACCACAAGAATGAGGAGGTGAAGGGTCACCCCTTGAGGCCTCGGCCATGGGGAGGGGTACCCTCCCCTCCTCCTATAAAAGGCCCCCCTCACACCCCTTCTTCCACACACCTCCTCGTGAAGGATCTCTCTCCCCCTCTAGTATTATTCCCCATGGTCTCGGATTAGCGAGATACATGTTTCCGGTGGCTTTATCTGGAAAGGAGTTGCTGCTTCCGCTGCTTTGCTGGAGCGAGGGACGGAGGTTGTCGGGGTACCGGACGTGTGTGCGATCACGGATGCACCGCTGCTTTGTGGTGCTCGACTTGGTGGTGCTGGACTTGCTGGAGCTGGATCTAAAGGACGTGCTGGAGCCGGACCTGCTGGACTTCATCATGATCTTGAGATCGACAAGTGTACGACTACATCATCCACGAGTTCCAACTCGTTAACAAAACTTGTTGTCTTCGAGGGTGAGTTCTCCATGGATGTATATCCACCCGTTGCTCTATATCTAGTAGATAGATCTTGGCGTATAGTTCACATCGTAGGAAACTTTTTGTTTTCTATGCTGCGGACCCAACAGGACAGTCTATCAACTATGACCTAGATTGAGTCATTTCCCCTACTGGAAGTAGGTAAACTGGTGATAAAGTCCATTCCAACGGAATCCCATTTCCATTCCGGAATCTGCAATGGTTGTAATAGTCCTGCAGGTCTCTGATGTTCTGCTTTGACTCTTTGACACATGTCACACTTGGCGATGTAGCTTCCGATTTCTCTCTTCATCTTGTGCCACCAAAATTGCTCTTTCAAATCCTGATACATCTTTGTTCCTCCGGGGTGGATAGAATATAGAGTATCATGAGCTTCCTTCATGATAACTTCCTTCAGCTCCGAATCTGCTGGCACACAGATACGTCCTTTATACCACAGTACTCCTTCTTCGTCTTTAGTGAATCCAGGTACCTTTCCTATACCAATACGACGTTTGATTCTGTCGATACTTTCATTCCCCTTCTGGGCTTCCTTGATTTGGCTAATCAAAGTGGGTTGAAGTTCAATGCTAGCCAAGAATCCTTTGCTAACTAATTTAGTCCTGAACTGCTCCAACTCTTCGTACAAACTTGGTTGCTTCTCCTTGATCATGGTGTTTAGCCTACACGGCAATCTGCTAAGAGCATCCGCTACCACATTGGCTTTGCCGGGATGATAGTGAATGTCAAGGCCATAATCCTTGATTAACTCTATCCATCTCCTTTGCCTCATATTCAGCTCTTTCTGAGTGAAAATATATTTCAAGATCTTATGATCTGAGTAAATCTCACAGCGATTACCCATCAGATAATGACGCCATGTCTTCAATGCTAGAACCACAGTTGCTATCTCAAGATCATGGGTCGGATAGTTCTGCTCATGATGCTTTAGTTGTCGAGACAGATACGCGATGACTTTGCCTTCTTGCATTAAGACACATCCGAGACCAATCTTAGATGCATCACAATACACATCAAATAGCTTCTTGATATCTGGCATGATCAATATTGGGGCTGATATCAATCTCTTCTTCAGGTCCTAGAAACTGGCTTCACATTTGTCAGTCCATTCAAACTTCTTGTCCTTCTTCAACAATTGGGTCATGGGTCAGGCGATGCCTGAGAATCCTTCTACGAACTTGCGGTAGTATCCCGCTAATCCGAGAAATGCATGGACTTGGGTCTGAGTGGTTGGGGCTTCCCATTCTTCGATATCCTTGATCTTGGCGGGATCAACAGAGACTCCTCCGGCAGACACAATATGTCCTAGGAATCCTACTTCTTTCAGCCAACACTCACACTTGCTAAACTTGGCATATAACTAATGCTCTCTCAGGGTTTCCAGGATGATTCTCAGATGTTGTTCATGCTCTTCTTCTGACTTGGAGTAGATAAGGATGTCGTCGATAAATACAACTACAAACTTATCTATGAAATTCATAAAGAACTTATTCATAAGATTCATGAAATAAGCAGGGGCATTGGTTAATCCAAAAGACATAACTGTATACTTGTATAAACCATAGCGAGTAGTAAAGGCGGTCTTCGGAATATCCGTTGTGCAAATCTTAAGTTGGTGATAACTAGTCCTAAGATCAATCTTTGAGAATACCTGAGCTCCGGTCAACTGGTCAAATAGATCCTCTATCTTTGGCAAAGGGTACTTGTTCTTGATGGTGACATCATTCAACTTTCTGTAATCTGTACACAGACGATTGCCTCCATCTTTCTTGTTGACGAATAACACTGGTGATCTCCATGGCGATGCGCTTGGTTGAATCAAGCCTTTCTCTAACATGGCATCCAACTGCTTCTTCAGTTCCACTAACTCTGAGGGGTTCATGCTATAGGGTCTCTAGGCTATGGGTCCGGTTCCGGGGATTAATTCGATAATGAACTCAATATCCCTATCCGGGGGCATACCTGGCAATTCATCTGGGAATACGTCAGGGTATTCACAGACTACTCTGACCTGGTCTATGGTGGGCAGGGCTACACTCTTGTTGCACTTGAATTGACGGGGTAAGGTTTCAGAGATATGCTCTACTATTACTCTAGAACTACTGGTCATGGTGATGGCTTTCTTAGCACAGTCTATTAGTCCTTTATGCCTTGACATCCAGTCCATACCTAGTACTACTTCCAATCCTTTGGTTCCAAGTACAATTAGGTTGGCATAAAAATCTATCCCACGTATTCTGATAGGCACAACTTTGCAAATTTTTCTAGCTTTAGTTGTTGAGCCGGGGATTTGAACTATCATGACATGCTTCAAGTTGGTTGGATGAATCTTACTAGTGCATGCAAATTCTTCGGTGACAAATGAATGCGATGCTCCCGAATCAAACAATACTCTTGCTAAAAATGAGTTGATAGAAACCATACCCAGCACTACATCTGGTGCTTCCTAGGCTTCTTCTGCGTTCATGTGGAAGAGACGACCGTTGCGGTTGTGAGAGTTCCCTGGGGCAAATCTTCTTCCTAGTTGAACACGACGTTGCTGTTTAGCTGGGGCATTCACAGGGGCATTGGCTGCAGTCTTCTTGGGACACTCATTGGAGTAGTGACCCTTCACTCCACACTCGAAACAAGTGAACTTGGACTTGTCCTTGGCTGCGACAGGCACAACATTGCTGCCAGTTCTGGGCGCAGTGTTGTTGTTGCTCTTGGGAGGGGCACAGGTGAAATTGTTGGCATTGCCGGAGTTGGGATGGTTTCCTCTGGACTTCACATTGCCTCCGCTACGGTTGGGGTAGCTTGGGCGACACATTGGGGGTCAGTTGTTCCTGGGTGCATATCCTGGTGAGGGGTTGGAATGGTACTTCTGGTGACTGCGGGATACAGATTGTTGCATCATGCGACGCTTGCGGTTGTCGTTTGCCTGGTTAATCTTCCCTTCCATCTGAATGGCAGAGTCGACTAGCTCTTAGAGATCCTGAAAACGGACATTGACGAGGATAGTCTGCATCTCATCATGCAGTCCATTCAAGAATCTCTCCTTCTTCTTGGCCTCCGTGTTGATTTCATTAGGTGCATATCTGGCAAGTGACAGGAATCTGTCATGGTACTCCACCACAGTCATTCTTCCTTGCTTCAATTCGCGGAATTCATCTCTCATCTTGTTGACTAGACCTTGCGGCACGTGAGTGCAACTGAACTTGACTTTGAATGCTTCCCATGTCATCACTTGACCATGGTTCATATTGCGGATGCTATTCCACCAAGCTCTTGCTTCTCCTGCCAGATAGTGGGTGGCAAAGAGAACTTTCTCATTTTCATCAACTCCTGCAACTTCGAGGTTGTTTTCCATGGTCTCAGAATCATGTCAAGATCTAATGGGTTTTCAGATTGGTTGAAGATTGGGGCATTTGTATTCTGAAATTTTTTGAGTTTGGATCCATGGTGATCCTGATTTCCATGCCCTTGGTTGTTGAGAGCCATTTTGGCGATCTGCTGCAATGTTGCTAAGTTGGCTTGGCGCTCGGCCCTGCTTGCTTCACGGTCTGCGATGAGATTCTGCAAGATCTCTAGCATTGGGTCTTGCGACGAGCTGCTCCCTCCTTGGTTTCCATGAGTCATCTGAAGATTGAGATAGATATAGGGGTAAGAGGGAAATTCTAAGGTTCATGGTTTTGGGTTTTCAAAGCTAAAGCTTTGAGTTAGACTCAATTTTTTAACTAACTTCACTTTCATTCATGCAAGTAAGCACACGATACAACACACACCACAACAAACAAAGGAAAGCAGATGGTTTGAAGAACCATTCTGCAAGCTATGATACAGTGGGACCGATACAGCTCATGCTACGACAGTGCTCTCGTGCATCTACTCATCATCGATGAAGTCGGATTCCTCATCATCAGTGTAGAAGTCCACATCATCCTCCTCCAGAAACTCATCATCGTTGCTAAGGTAAGAATCCATGTCTCCCTGGATGTCTTCACCCTCATCTTCTTCTTCCTTGGCGGCAAGCTGAGCTTCCTGCTCCTTGATGGTCTTCTCGAGGTCGGCCACCTTCTTGCGAAGACGGACAATGGTGCGATCCTTCTTTGCACGCTGGCGGCAAAGAGACTGGCGATCTTGGACGAGTAGTGCAAAAGTCTGGGCCTTCTGGTCGGCAATGGCACGGTTCTGGTTGGCTAACTCCCTGGCATTATCCAGTTCCTGTTGTATGGCATGAAGCAAGAAGACAAGATTCTCCACTTGACGCCTCAACTCTGGGTGACTTGGCATCTCCATCGGCATTCCCATGAAGCGACGTCTTGCATAGTGAGCAAAACAGGTTCCTTGGATCTTGTTGACGCTGAGGGCACATAGACGTGCGAGAGCTTCATGCATTACCCTGGCTAATCCATCTAGCCAGTTGTTCTCTCTCACGGAGAACTGAATTCTCCCGGAAGTTGGCGCTTCGATGCTTCCTCTAAGATCTGTGGTGACTAGCCACTATAGGTCTCCTCCTGGGGGTCCTGGAAGTTGAGCTCCAAGAAACTCCGGATATGGGCGTCCCAAGAACACTGACAGTGAATCCAGATCCCTCTCGAAGATCAGCTAACCTCCATTTCCCAACTGATAGAACTTGTTGAACTGAGACTCCATCTACAAGAATTAAGGATGAGGAGATTAGTGAAGTGATCAAGTGTGTCAAATTTTAAGTAGTAATGTAAGAATTTTGAGGAACATGAATTTTTGAGAAAGAAAGAACTCCCAAGGATAAGAAAGGAGATAGTTTTTCATAAATACTCACTTTGGTTTTGAAACTAAGTTTTTGTTCGGACGTCCATTCTAACTAGGCTCTCCTATGGTCAGGATGGCTCTGATACCAACTTGTCAACACCCGGATTTTTAATCCCAGATGCCCGTTATGCCATACCGCAATCCTGTGGATTACCATTTTTGCGAGACATAACGGATTGGATATCACAGTACATCATCCATTACAAACCATACATAAGGTCTTACACAAATAAGGATCTCATGATCCAGTCTTAATACAACAAGCAGCGGAATTAAAAGATAAGCGTAGCGGTGGGGTCCATCTTCAGGGCACAGTAATGCAATGGACGAAGATGGTCCTAGTTATCATAGCCGTCCTGCTGGCCATCATCTTGATAGTCTCCTTCATAGTCTGGCCATGGGAATAGCCAGGGACAAAAGCCATGAGTACTCTTTAAGTACTCGCAAACTACCTGTAAGAAGTAATATAGTTCTAAGTCAAGTACTAACTCTATGTTTAACTATAAAGTTAAGTTTGAAACCTAAGCTGAGTTCGGAAGCAAAGAAAGATAAAGTAAAGTTCTAGAATGTGGCATCCCGCTAAAACCACTACTAGAAAATCGCTGTGTTTTTGTGCATTGCATCATCATGACCGCATGCTCATGTCATCATGCCACCTTGATTTGAGCATCGTCATGTCATCATGCATTTGTTTGCCTAAAACTATTTTCTAAAAGCCTAGTTTTGTTTCTAAATATTCCCCGTTTTAATTTGAAATCAAAATGCCAGGTTTTTCCGGGTCTTTTATTTGTCTAAAAACTATTTACAAAAGTTTATTTTAAATTAAATAAAAATTTATATTATTTTTGGGAGGCAGCCAACTAAGCCCAAAAGCCCAGCCGGCCACCTCCAGACAAAAACTCTAATCTAAACCTAACCCTAAGCCCCAGCTATCCTACCTACCCCCACCCCTTTTTCCCTCCACCCTGCCAAGAGCCTCAGACGCTGCTGGCCCCCATCAAGACGCTCCCTACTTTGCCATGTTTTCCCTGGCCCCACCCCCTGCACATGGACGCGCCGAGCACGCCACCAACCACCCGACCGACCGCACCCATCTCCCACCTGGTCCGCTCGCCCGACAACCCCGGCCCCACCCCGCTCGACTCTCTCTCCCCACCTCGTCGCAAGCCCCACCTAACCCTCTCTCCCTCGCCAGGATCCCCGCCCCTGCGCCCCGCTCCTGTCCCCGCCAACCTTCTTCCTGCCGCCGTCCCCATGGCGTCGCCGTCCGAGCCTCCGCCTCCCTCACTCACGGCCACGGCCCCAAGCGCCACCGGCCTCGGTCGTGTCGCCTCCGTCAGCGAGCCAGGCGATCTCATCGGCCGCCCCCGTCCTCCCGTCGCTCGCCCCCTCCGTCGCCGACCCGTCCTCGAGTCGCCGGTGGCCCCTTCGCTCACCGCCGTTGCCGACCGCTGCCAGCTCAAGGCCAGCCCGCCGCTTCGCTGGTCCTACCGCCGGTCGCGCCCCCGACCTGTGGCTCCGCCCTCTGCATCCCGCGCGGCCCCGCGCCTCCTCGTCGCTGCGCCGGCCCCGCGCCTCCATCGCCGCCTCCTAGCCAAGCTCCGCCCCTGGCGCCGGCCACCTCTCGATCGACCCTGCTGCCGCCGCCTCCGTCCAGGGCCTCGCCTTCCTCGACCGAGCCGTGGCCCGCCACCACCTCGTCCGCCACGCGAGCCTGCCCATCTTCCTCTCCGAGCCGGCGGCGGCATCCACCTCCATCAAGCCGCACCACCCATCGCTGCGGCCCGTGGCCTTCTCTCCTCTGCACGCCTCGGCCTCGCGATCCTTCTCGCTGCCGGCGTGCCCCTCGCTTCGAAAGACGCATAGGTCGACGCCTGCAACCGTCTCCTCCCAACGCCCCACCATCTGAGTTTTCCTTTGGTCAGCGTCGCCACGCGCGTCATATTCTGCGGTACCGACCTAAGAGTACTCGTCCTTGTAGCTCAGCTAGACCTCCGGTGGATGTTTTGATTGTGTGGTTCCGTTCTGTATGCTCTGTTTGTGAAGATACAATGGCAACTGAGAGAATATGGTATAGGGCCACACGAACAACACCAACGCCCGTGAAGTTTTCTCTATATCTGAAGCCCCATTGTGCAAGGGTCACCTTACCTTCTCGTGGACCAAGTTCTTCTCGACAAGATCTTCTTCCAAGGCCCGACGACCCGAGATCCCCATCATGGATCCGATGGCCGAGACCCTGAAGACCGAGACCTCGAGCGCGCCGACACAGAGCCGAAGACCGAACCCGAAGACCACAACTGCGACAAGTACTTCTTCCCGGATCCGATGCCCGAGAACCCGGATGCCAAGGTCGTCGACACGGATACGCCAAGTACTTCCTCGAGGACGTCAAGTTCTTCACCCCGAACGCCAAGACCGACCCGATACGAGGACCCGACAAGATCTTCGTGACGACAAGAGCGACACCGACTAGGGCGAATCCAATGAGCCACCGACGTCGAACCGAGTCCTTCTTCCCGGAACGCCAATATCTACTCCGTTGTCCGAGAATGCTTCCGCCGAGACCGATCCCCGTCGAACCCTGAGACCCAGACCCGAACCCCCGGAACCCAAGATCTTCCGAACCCAGATGTGTGAACCTTTTTCGAGCCCCTATTTTATAAATGCTATATATAAAACCTATTGCATAATAATTTTTCATCTTGCATCATATCATAAGCATGCCGGATCTTCTGCCGTAGTATTAAATATTGCATCCGGTGTTTCTTCTAGTGTTTGCTTCTTCGCGGATTAGGCCGATGAGTTGATGCGAGTATCGACAAGTTCTCTGGCTATGATCCTTCGGTAGTGTTTTCCCAGGTGAGCATCTCTTCCCCTTCTACCTATTTTGCATTTATAGTCTTTATTTCCTCCTGTTGATCTATTGCTATCCTTGTCGCGGTGCTTTAGTTTTCCGTGCACCAGTTATATCCCGTGCAGGCTCTACATTGCCATGGACACCTCCTAATACCTGTTATTTGGTACATAGCTGGCCTTGCGAGTCGTAGTTGCTTGCTCAGGTGCGATCTCGTGATGTTGAGTACCACAGTTGTTAGAATGCTGGCAGATGTTTATGGTGGAGATGATCATGACTTTAAATACAACTATTAAAATGCTAGATATAACTAATGCAGAGGCATCGGTGGGCAATAGATATTATTTGGTTCTTCCACGCTCACTTGTGTCCCATAGGACCCTGAGTACTTGATATCTGTTCCTTGACTATTCACACTATCCACATCTGGGAGGCCTTATGGACCCCCCTGAGCCAGAGCATGATTCATTTCTATTTCTTGGGGCCACAAAGTAGTTTGGGGATTTATTACTATCCTGTACTTATGCCATACTTTAATGCTTTATTTAAGATTGTGCGTGGAGCACCTGTACTGTTTAGGATCACGGAGTGTTTTCGCGGTATCGACAAGCCACCACACTTTCAGTTCCCAAATACATGACCATTAACACAAACCTAGGGTCCGTTCCGGAGCCGACCAGCTTCGTTGCGGGTAGCTTAGTGGGGTGGCCCCCTGAAATATTTCTGAATCCTGTGATCGCTTCGTCGTGAATGCCTCATTGGGTTTTGAGTTAGTTTTTCCGAGGTTGATCGAGTGTGTGTTGCTATTTGTGCACCCCTGCAGGGTAGAACTTTCTGAAAGCTGTGTCCGCGGTTATGGACGACTTGGAGCACAGTATCTCGATCATAGACAAGCATAACTAAAGTAGTGCTATAAATTTGACTTAATATGTGACTAGTAATCAGCTCAAGTATAACGGAATGGATACTAAAAATGCCAACAACTGGTGGATCTCGGTTATATCGTGTCTTGATATATCTGCCTAGTAAGTATTGCAACTCCAATGGAATGTGATAAAAGTGCCAACAACTGTTGGGTTTTGGGATTCCTCAGAACAGTTATATCTGACTAGTAAATGTTCCAACCACAACGAAATGTTAACTAAAACTGCCCACTACTTATGCTATCAGGATGACTCATGCTATCTATATCTGATTAGTAAGTGATGCAACTATAATGGAATGAGTAAAATTCCCAACTATGTGAGTTCCTTTGTCCGACTTCCTCGTTTGGTCTCGATGGGGAAATACCAGGATGGGTTTGTTTGGTGTTAGCTTTAGGTTGAATCCGAATAGGACTTTCTTATCCCTCTCTGATAACCACCAGTTGTATCGAGTCTCTATAGGTTGTTTAGTGTTGCTGCGCTGCCGCTTCAGCCCACCATACCTATGTAGGCGAGAGCCGCCGAATTCTAGCCTCGCTGGTGTCGGCCTCAAGATCGACGCCTCTTTTCCTTTGCCCTTTGTCGGCACCCCTTTTGTTTTAGCAGGTTTAAGTTCGACGTCGTTAGCAGGGTTACCCTTCCGGCTTGGCCTTGGCAGGGTTATGGACGCCATTGGTTATTCTTCAGGGCTCTTAGCCCCATTTGCATCTTGTCCGTAGTCGGATGCTGTATTGTTTTCAAGGTGATTTGGAACTTTGTATTGTATAACTGTATTCTTGACTCTTGGAGTCGTGTTGTATATATATCTGTTCTGTGGGTCCCATCAAGGACTGTTGTGTAACGGTATTACTTCATTTTCCACCCGCCCGAAAGTGCCTGGTGGGCGTCCTTGAATCATTTCTATGCGGGTTTGGCGGAAAGGGCTAAGACTTGCATAGGGCCGATTCGAGGGTGTTATAGAGTGGTATCAGAGCTCAGCAGTTGCGATACCCCACAAGTCCAGCCTGTAGGATAACCTAGCTAACGACCGAAGTAGAGTGTCAAAACTATTTTGCAAAATCGGTTGGACAGATCTGATTAGATCTGATTTTACTCCTTACCCCTCTGCTGTTCTCCTCTTACCTCTGCGTGTTTTGGATCTGTTCTCTTATCTTTTCTTCGAGTCCAGGAATTCTCGTGGTTGGGTTTCCGTCGTACCTTCAGGGTTTCGCTTCCTTCTTTGGTAACGGTGTTTCTACCTCCGAACTTCATGCTACCGGAGCGATCTTTTATTTGTTGGACTTCTTGTTGTTCCTTCTTGGTGCCTTCCGGTGTTTCCAAGACGACGTCATCATCAGCTACGCCAGATCCGATGCAGATTCTGGATCACTCCTTTTGATCCAAACCTCGATTGTTGAGATCTTCAGTCTAATTCCGAGAGTTGGTTGCATAATTCTCCGATTTGTGCGTAGAGTAATGGTTTGGGTGCGCGATGGACTGATCACCATCCGACTACTCTTATCATTCGCTCTGTACATTGAATTGGAGGATCAATGCAATTTTCACTCCTTCCACGGAAGTTAGAGGTGACTTTATTGTTGATACCTCTACCTTCGTCCTCTGTTACCGGAGTGTTCTCCCGACGATCACGGACAACGACCTCTTGTTAGTGGTGTCGCGAGGATCTACACGAAGCGAGAAGATTCAGATCTCCGACCTTCTTCCCGGTACTATGAGGCGGATCTCGAGGGCGAGATCCCTTGTTAGTGGTGTCGAATTGTGGCATCCCGCTAAAACCACTACTAGAAAATCGCTGTGTTTTTGTGCATTGCATCATCATGACCGCATGCTCATGTCATCTTTTGAGCATCGTCATGTCATCATGCATTTGTTTGCCTAAAACTATTTTCTAAAAGCCTAGTTTTGTTTCTAAATATTCCCCGTCTTAATTTCAAATCAAAACGCCGGGTTTTTCCGGGTCTTTTATTTGTCTAAAAACTATTTACAGAAGTCTATTTTAAATTAAATAAAAATTTATATTATTTTTGGGAGGCACCCAACTAAGCCCAAAAGCCCAGCCGGCCACCTTTAGACAAAAACCCTAATCTAAACCTAACCCTATGCCCTAGCTATCCTACCTACCTCCACCCCTTTTTCCCTTCACCCCACCGCCAGCAGAGCCCCTGCACGCGCGCGCCTCCCACCGCACGCTCCTGCTCGCCTGCCACGGTTGCCCTGGCCCCACCCCCTGCACATGGACGCGCCGAGCACGCCACCAACCACCCGACCGACAGCACCCATCTCCCACCTGGTCCGCCCGCCCGACAACCCCGGCCCCACCCCGCTCCACTCTCTCTCCCCACCTCGTCGCAAGCCCCACCTACCCCTCTCTCCCTCGCCAGGATCCCCGCCCCTACGCCCCTCTCATGTCCCCGCCAACCTTCTTCCTGCCGCCGTCCCCATGGCGTCGCCGTCCGAGCCTCCGCCTCCCTCACTCACGGCCACGGCCCCAAGCGCCACCGGCCTCGGTCGTGTCGCCTCCGTCAACGAGCCAGAGGATCTCGTCGGCCACCCCCGTCCTCCCGTTGCTCGCCCCCTCCGTCGCCGACCCGTCCTCGAGTCGCCGGTGCCCTCTCACTCACCGCCTTTGCCGATCACCGCTGGCTCGCTGGCCAGCCCCGCCGCCCTGCCTCAGCCCTACCGTTGGCCGTGCCCCCGACCTGCGGCTCCGCCCTCTGCACCCCGCGCGGCCCCGCGCCTCCTCGTCGTTGCGCCGGCCCCGCGCCTCCGTTGCCGCCTCCCAGCCAAGCTTCGCCCCTAGCGCCGGCCACCTCTCGATCGACCCGGCCGCCGCCACCTCCGTCCAGGGCCCCGCCTTCCTCGACCGAGCCGTGGCCCACCACCACCTCGTCCGCCACGCGAGCCCGCCCCTCTTCCTCTCCGAGCCGGCGGCGGCATCCACCTCCATCAAGCCGCACCACCCGTCGTTGTGGCCCGTGGCCGTCTCTCCTCTGCGCGCCTCGGCCTCGCGATCCCTTCCCCTGCTCGGGCCGTGCCCCGCCTCTGCGTCGAGAACGCACAGGTCGACGCCTGCAACCGTTTCCTCCCAGCGCCCCACCATCTGAGTTTTGCCTTTGGTCAGTGTCGCCGCGCGCGTCATCTTTTGCGGTACCGGCCTGAGAGTACTCGTCCCTGTAGCTCAGCTAGACCTCCGGTGGATGTGTTGATTGTGTGGTTCCATTCTGTATGCTCTGTTTGTGAATATACAATGGCAACCGAGAGAATATGGTATAGGGCCACACGAACAACACCAACACCCGTGAAGTTTTCGCTATATCTGAAGCCCCATTGTGCAAGGGTCACCTTACCTTCTCATGGACCAAGTTCTTCTCGACAAGATCTTCTTCCAAGGCCTGACGACCCAAGATCCCCATCATGGATCCGATGGCCAAGACCCTGAAGACCGAGACCTCGAGCGTGCCGACACGGAGCCGAAGACCGAACCCGAAGACCACACCTACGACAAGTACTTCTTCCCGGATCCGATGCCCGAGAACCCGGACGCCAAGGTCATCGACACGGATACGCCAAGTACTTCCTCGAGGACGTCAAGTTCTTCACCCCGAACGCCAATACCGACCCGATACGAGGACCCGACAAGATCTTCGTGACGACAAGAGCGACACCGACCAGGGCGAATCCAATGAGCCACCGACGTCGAACCGAGTCCTTCTTCCCGGAACGCCAATATCTACTCTGTTGTCCGAGAACGCTTCCGCCGAGACCGATCCCCGTCGAACCCTGAGACCCAGACCCGAACCCCCGGAACCCAAGATCTTCCGAACCCAGATGTGTGAACCTTTTTCGAGCCCCTATTTTATAAATGCTATATATAAAACCTGTTGCATAATAATTGTTCATCTTTCAACATATCATAAGCATGCCGGATCTTCTGCCGTAGTATTAAATATTGCATCTGGTGTTTCTTCTAGTGTTTGCTTCTTCGCGGATTAGGCCCATGAGTTGATGCGAGTATCGACAAGTTCTTCGGCTATGATCCTTCGGCAGTGTTTTCCCAGGCGAGCATCTCTTCCCCTTCTACCTATTTTTCATTTATAGTCTTTATTTCCTCCTATTGATCGATTGCTATCCTTGTCGCGGTGCTTTAGTTTTCCGTGCACCGGTTATATCCCGTGCAGGCTCTACATTGCCATGGACACCTCCTAATACCTGTTGTTTGGTAGATAGCTGGCCTTGCGAGTCGTAGTTGCTTGCTCAGGTGCGATCTCGTGATGTTGAGTACCACAGTTGTTAGAATGCTGGCAGATGTTTATGGTGGAGATGATCATGACTTTAAATACAACTATTAAAATGCTAGATATAACTAATGCAGAGGCATCTGTGGGCAATAGATGTTATTTGGTTCTTCCACGCTCACTTGTGTCCCATAGGACCCTGAGTACTTGATATCTGTTCCTTGACTATTCGCACTATCCACATCCGGGAGGCCTTATGGACCCCCTTGAGCCAGAGCATGATTCATTTCTATTTCTTGGGGCCACAAAGTAGTATGGGGCTTTATTACTATCCTGTACTTATGCCATACTTTACTGCTTTATTTAAGATTGTGCGTGGAGCACCTGTACTGTTTAGGATCACGGAGTGTTTTCGCGGTATCGACAAGCCCAGTCACACTTTCGGGTTCCTAGTCGCTTACAAGCATTGACGCAAACCCAGGGTCCGTTCCGGAGCCGGCCAACTTCATTGCGGGTAGCTTAGTGGGGTGGCCCCCTGAAATATTTCTGAATCCTGTGATCGCTTTGTCGTGAATGCCTCATTGGGTTTTGAGTTAGTTTTTCTGAGGTTGATCGAGTGTGTGTTGCTATTTGTGCACCCCTGCAGGGTAGAACTTTCTGAAAGCCGTGTCCGCGGTTATGGACGACTTGGAGCACAGTATCTCGATCATAGACAAGCATAACTAAAGTTGTGCTATAAATTTGACTTAATATGTGATTGTAATCAACTCAAGTATAACGGAATGGATATTAAAAATGCCAACAACTGGTGGATCTGGGTTATATCGTGTCTTGATATATCTGCCTAGTAAGTATTGCAACTCCAATGGAATGTGATAAAAGTGCCAACAACTGTTGGGTTTTGGGATTCCTCAGAACAGTTATATCTGACTAGTAAATGTTCCAACTACAACGGAATGTTAACTAAAACTGCCCACTACTTATGCTATCAGGATGACTCATGCTATCTATATCTGATTAGTAAGTGCTGTAACTATAATGGAATGAGTAAAATTGCCAACTGTGTGAGTTCTTTGGTCTGACTTTCTTGTTTGGTCTCGAGGGGGAAATACCAGGATGGGTTTCTTTGGTGTTAGCTTCAGGTTGAATCCGAATAGGAATTTCTTATCCCTCTCTGATAACCGCCAGTTGTATCGAGTCTCTATAGGTTGTTTAGTGCCGCTGTGCTGCCGCTTCAGCCCACCATACCTATGTAGGCGAGAGCCGCCGAATTCTATCCTCGTCGTGTACTGGCCTCAGTACTGACGCTCCTCTTTTTCCTTTGCCCTTTGTCGGCACCCCTTTTGTTTTAGCAGGTTTAAGTTCGACGTCGTTAGCAGGGTTACCCTTCTGACTTGGCCTGGGCAGGGTTATGGACGCCATTGGTTATTCTTCAGGGCTCTTAGCCCCATTTGCATCTTGTCCATAGTCGGACGCTGTATCGTTTTCAAGGTGATTTGGAACTTTGTAATGTATAACTGTATTCTTGACTCTTGGAGTCGTGTTGTATATATATATCTGTTTTGTGGGTCCCATCGAGGACACTTGTGTAACGGTATTACTTCGTTTTCCACCCGCACGAAAGTGCCTGGTGGGCGTCCTTGAATCGTTTCTATGCGGGTTTGGCGGAAAGGGCTAAGACTTGCATAGGGCCGATTCGAGGGTGTTACATAGAATCACTTAAGTTGGGAAGCTAGTATCATAAATACAACCCTGTTATGGTCAAGTCAAGATTCATCATTCATTTCAAGTTATTTGGAAAACATCTGACAACGAAACAGTATGGCCATTCCAACTGTCCATAACCACGGACGCGGCTATTCGAATAGTTTGACACTTTGCAGAGGTGGTACACTTTCACCACAAGATTCGATACACTATTAGGGATAACCCTGAATCATCATACTTAGTATGCAGATAATCAAACATAACCTTCACCCTGGTATAAGCACCTCTCCTATGAGCATGGCCTCCCAACCATGACCATCAGTCATCTTGGGCACTGCATAGGTGGACATCATGAGAGGTAGCCTCAGCTCAAACCTCTCCCGCGAGGGAACTAATACTAATGCATATAAATTTCTAGCTAAGCCTTACCCAGTTCAGGTAGTGTAGTTGTACGGTAAATTTGGAATGGTATCGCATCCGAATCCAACCATCAGTTTTATAAAAGGGTTAAGGCTCATGCCTCATCATTTTCATCATCATAAACCATTTGTGTTTCTCAACACATGTCAAAACATCTCAATAGAATGACTCATCATTCCAAGGTTTTCACAATTCATTTTCACCAAGTGTTCCCATCTAAAGTGACTCAAGTTTTTGATCTACTCTAAACTACTAAGTTAAGAGTGTTCACTAAGGTGCAAGTGATGGGTTCAATCTCATGCCATAGAATGACATCTAAAGGTTTCTAAATAGGTCAAGTTTTATACTCTTTATGATACCTTCAAAACCAGTAAAGAACTTTGTGTAAACTAAATGAGGTAAAACTTGTAAACAAAGACTTGGGGTAACTAATAGTTAAAGGGGTGTGATCAAAGCATGCCTAAAGCATCTTGGATCAAGTTAACCAGCTTAAATTCCAGTTTACTACAATAGCTTGCACTGTTAATGGTGGCTTGCCTTGGTTGATGCAGTGGTTGAAGTTTTCTTCTTCTTCTTCTTCTTGGTAGAACTCCTCCTCCTCGTAGACTTGGTCGGTACTATCGTCTATAAATACATACGGAACATACATTCACCAAACAATACTTAACTAGTCTAATTAGCATTCTAAGACACACATTTGATGATCTATTATCATCACAAGTACCACAAGTTTAATTCACTAGCTTCATTCCTTTTAATTTAGAAAAGTAATTTCTACTCATTGAAAAATTAACTAAGATTTAATATTCACCACTTAAAATATGGGATCATGTCGACACATGTCATCACCACATATTCTAACATGTGGGAATGAGATTTAAAGGTTGGATCATAATTACTTTGGTTTAAGTTCATTATTTAATGATTTAAAGTGACTATAAATGCCTATATAGCATTATTTTGGTACTAGTCCAAAGTCACTGCATGTAAACCTTAATATTATGATATATTCAGATAGGTATGGTGAGATGTGATTTTTGAAAGGTGGAATCAACTCAAAATCTATCTTGGTTGATTTTATAAAAATGTTGTAAGTTCCAAAAGCTTCTGTTTTGTTATTTTTATTAGGAGAGATCTATAACTCTAATTGAATTAAATCCAACGGGCTTGGATAGATTATTTCAATACCTTTTAGACAAAATTAGTTTCATGTAATTTGGATTTATAAATATCTCTGAATTGATTTTCAAACTAGGGGACAGAACTAATATTTAAACTAAAAAGAAAAATCCAATTTTGAATGGCTGGGCTAGCGCGGGAACGAACATGGGCCGGCCTAGTGGCGCTCCGCCGCGCGGGGCTCAGCTGACATGCGGGCTCCACCAGTCAGCGGCACAAAAACACCGAAACGGTATCTAGCATTCTAGGCCGCACGATTAAAAGGGGATCTAACGGTGGGGGTTCATCGTCGTCGACGGATTACTCCGGTGAGAACTTGACCTACACGCTTCAGTGGGGGTCGACTGGGGGCGTACCAGGGCTCCAGCAAGGTCGGTGAGGCGGGAAAACGAACTGGAAGATGACGGCGAGACGAGGCGCGGTTGTGGCGGAGCTTGGGGTTCCCTAAATCGCAGGCGCCCTTCTCCTCCTGCTGCGGCGGCTCCGGCTCCAATTCCGGCAAGGCAGAGCTCGAGCGGCGTCGGCTAGAGGTGGGTGAGGTTCAGTGAGAGGTGGGGAGTGAGTGAGTGTGGAGAAATGAGGCTAGGGAGGCCGGCTTATATAGGCCCGACGGTGAGACCGAGCGGTGTGGGCAGGCCACTCCAGCGAGGGCGACACAGGGGCTAGCAACGTGGCTCGAGGTAGGGGACGGTGGCCTGTCTCCTGGTGGTGCGCTGAGGCTTAAAGGCGTGGCAAGGCGAGCTCTGTGCTGGTCGGGAGCATCACGCGGCCTGGGTGCGTTGGGCGGCCAGCGGGGGTGTCTGGGGTGTTCCCTAGGTGCTGGTGAAGCGGTAGGCGCGGGCTGCAGCCGAGGGGCGGTCTGTGCACGTGGGGACAACGCACGCTCTGCGGGTGGCGTCGGCATGGTCGACCAGCTCCGGGCGCGGCGGTTCTTGGCCGTTCTGGTCTCTGGCTCTAGGCTGGGGCTGGTTGGACGGTGGAGGTGGACAACGGACGACGTGCTGGACAAGGTGAGAGAAGCTGGCGGCTGTTGTGGCACGATATCGCCGGTGAGGGTGCTCAAGGTGCTCGGCCTTAATGGCCATGACCATTTGGTCGTGTGCACAGGGCTTGGTCGGGCTAGCAAGTGGTAGGGGTGCACTGAGGGGGACAAGGGGACCAAGTTAGGCCCAAATGGTGACCAAAATCACTGCTCAAAATAGTGTTTTGAATTTGGCCAGATTTGTGCCTGCCACCTGTTTGATGAAATGGCCGCAAGAAGTAAACTTTTGAATTTTGGTTTCAAAATTTTTGGGTGATCTACACTAGTGCTAGATAGTCTCTGGTTGCAAGGGTTTTAAAAGTGGAGCTCATTTTGATGGTTTTTCAAATAGGGGTGATCTATGCATATGCATTGAATTCAATTTTCACATGCCATTTAAAATAAGCAAAAGAATATTTTTTAGCAGATCAAAAGGTGGGCATTGGTACCTCATTATGTGTACTAGCAAGGGGTACAAAGATCATGAATTGTTTCTGTTAAGAAATGAGTGCTAGGAACACTCAAAGTAGTGTAGTGGATTAAAATGGCCAAAATGACCATTCCTCCTTTTTAATTGTTTTTTTATTTGATTTTCTAGAAGTTTGGGAATGATGTAGATGATGTTTAAAATCACCTAAGAATCATTTTACAAGGAATGGATCACTTAATCATGGCAATTCAAATCAACTCCTAATTTAAATGCACACACATATCAATGCTTTAATAATTTAAATTAGAACAGTTTTTGTTGACCCTAATTTTGATGTTGGATCTTAATAACCTTGGATTAAAGTTTTGGGATGTTACAAACTCCATTTCACAGACATGGAAGTACTCAGATTAGCTAAGGACATTGAAAATGAATCTAGTCAGGACCGTGGGAAAAAAGATCAAGAAGAGCAGAAAGCCCAAAACCTTGGCTATAATATCAACAATGTATCCAGAAAAGGCTGGAACATCCGGAAGAATAACCAGAAACAAAAAAACCAGCGATGAAACACCTATGGTGAAAATGTCACAATCTAAATCTATTACATCACTACCAGAAACATCGAGCATGCCATCAAGGCCGGCTCGGCAAGGTCAAAATACCTTTCCAGTTTTCAAGCATGTCCCTTTTAAATACAAGAAGCACGCAGCCGCTGCTCAAAGGGCTATCTTGGATGAAAGTTTTCAAGATAAATATGCTGAGTAAGACATAATATAGAGTTGTGTTTACATGCTAATGTTGTTTTAAAAAAGACATATTTCAGACCTTTCATTTAAAACACTCCCGCGAGGGCGCCCTTTTTCTAGCGTTTTTGTTTAAAACATGCACATATAAGAGTAATAGATAGTATGCTAACTTTTCATTGTTCCAAGACTAAAAGCTTAAATGCATCAAGATTTGTTCAATTTTATAATAAAAGGTTAAAAACAAATTACAATTTTGGAAAATAAGTATCAGTACTTGCTTTACCATAATAATTTGGAGTAATGACAACAAACTTCTCTGATCTATTATAGCAAAATCATTATTCAGATTCGAAGAATAGAATCTGGAACAATGATGGAAGCAAAATGGATAAGCCGAGATCTAAAAGACAATCTTAAACAAGGATGGCTGGCTGACAATCAATTGGTTTAGCATTACATAGACATATTTATGATAAGCAATTCCTGCAAAGGCTTTGTGGACGGAGGCAAAAGATTCATATGCAACCTTTCAGTCTCTATGCTGACAGAATTCGAGAAAGAAAACTGGATCTACACAGAACAACATGTGAAGCAATTAAAATCATTTATGGAAAATTTTAAACTAGACATGGCAAAACTGGTAAGTTTCTCTAAAATTTCAAAACATCTATTTTGAAGAGGATTATACAAAAAAATTCGAGAGCTTACTATTAATGAAATAAACTTTTCTATTAATGAACTTACTATTATGTATTCATTGTAGATTGAAATACTTGTTGTCTACAGCTCTCACTTTACAGTTTACTCCCTCAACATGTATATCAGTGGAGGTCGCCTTGATATAATTAACTCAAGGAAATACACAAAGGATTACTTGTTTAAAACAAGAGCAGAATATCACAACAACATTGGACAAATCATGGTTAGAACATTACTTTCATATTAATCTTCCAACTGCACTATTTAGAATACTGATCAATAAATGTTGCATTTCATGAAAACAACTTAAAAGAATAGATGAATTTCTTAAAGCGGCATATCCTAGTCACAATTTTCCAGAATTCGCAGAGAAGTTCAACGAAGCAAAGTTCCCTAGGTGTCCAAAGCAAACAGAGAATGAGTGTGCTTACTCGATCCTAAGAAGTATACAGTGGTACAATGGAGACACGATAAAATGCAACCAAGAAGAGGTAAGTCACGTTGTTTATGTTACAATATAATCTGCTTCGTATTTTTCTATTGGCAACATACGTTCAAAACATACCGATTTACTGATTGTTAAATAGTTCTTCCCTTCCGCAATGAGAGAAGAATTTAACTACAAGATGATATACAAGATAGAAAACAATCTACGTGATGAACTTCCTGAAGTATTGAGAGCATTCAGTCCTACTGTCAATGAGAAGGACATCCCCGACTAAAGCTGATCATTAGATTGATACTTGTAATAATATTAATACACTAGGTTGTTCAGTAAATCTATATAACTAAAATATTTCTTATATTTAAATGTTTGTATGTATCAATATGCTAATAATACAGGCAACTAATATATGCACTTTGAATGTACATGGATAGGCTCTGTTTGTATGTATCAATATGCTAATAATACAAGCAACTAATATATGCACTTTGAATGTTCATGGACAGGCTCTGCATGTGTATGGCGTATGCACTGCTTTCCTATTTTCATAAAACACATGTGCGCACGGTGCAAGGCAAGGTGCCACGGCATTGCACTGATCATGCATTGCACTGCACCTACAATACAAATAGAAACGAACTGCCTGTGAAGCAGGTATGCATTGCCTTACAATGGTCCATAAAAATACTGTGCGTACGGTGTCAGTTAACGTGCCGAGATAGTACACTGACCGTGCAATGCATTGCTCACCCAATGTACATTGAATTGAAACTACCTGTGCAGCACGTATGCACTGCGTTATTATGGCCCCCGACTGAAGTTGTTGTGAGAAAGATTCAGCATAAGGTGCCACGGCAATGCATTGATGATGCAGTGCACACCAACTACAATGCACAGTGACACACACAGCCTATGCAGCCGGTAGTACACTGTGTTCCTATGGTGCAAAATAAGGTGCCAATACAGAGCAATAACCGTGCAATGTGCACTGCACCTAAAATTTAAGACCACGACCGCACTGTAATAAATCGACACCCACTGCCTCCAAAATAACTATGCACTGCGGTTCTATGCTTCGTAAAGCAGCTTTGCGATCGGTGTAAGATAAGGTCCCGCGGCAGTGCATTGACCGTGCAATACACTGCACCTACAGCGCACTACACTTGTACCTACAATACACTGCACCTGACAAATAAGTATGCACTGCGTTCCTATGGTTCGTTAAATTACCGTGCGTATGGAGCAAAATAAGGTGCCAAGGCAGAGCAATAACCGTACAATGAACTACAACTAAAATTTACAGTACCACGCACTGCTTGTTAATCATGTATGCACTGCATCGACGTCATCCATGAAACTGCTGTGCAAACGGTTCAAGATATTGAACGGCGGCAGTGAACTGACCGTACCAGGCACACTGCATTCCGTCTCTCAGCACTGCCTATCCTATCTACCGATAACTGCATAAAACAGAGGTACACGAAGGGTTTCGTAGAAATACTTAGCATTATAGTCTCTTTCTATAAAACGAAGCAACGCAACCGATCCATTTCAGTACTCCTTTTCCAACTTCCTCTAAAGCTCGTTCCCGTTTCTGCCGCCGCCAAGAAACCAACTCCTAGCCGAACTTCTGTCACCGCCTTCAATGAAAGATCATCGATTCACCACTCCCGCGTCTTCGGTAAGCAACCAACATCGTTTAATTTTTTAGCAAATCGTTTACATTGTACAAATCAATATACTGAGATTTATACTGTCCAGATTTTCACAAATATGAGTCCATTAGTATGAGTTAAAGATAGAACATGATATATCTATATGATCTTGAACTAACACTAAAGTTCTTATACTTTTATTAATGGTATGATAAGAATGTTCATTTGTTTAATTACTAGATTAACCTTACTTATTAGTTCTAGTCTAAACAAAAAACTATCGCATCTGCTAGGCACATAAACAGCTTGAACCATATCTACAGAATCAGATTATTAGAAGCAGCATAATTACAAAATATAAGAAAAATTCTAGGCACAAATTATAAATTATTTGATATATGTATAGACATTTAGTAACACACAACTACTTTTATTGCAGAACAAATGGCGCCATGTCAAGTTTGTTTCAGTCACTGTGGTAAAAATTTAGGACATTCAGGCTCAGAATTCATTGTTCATCTTGTAGAAGGCCGGTTCGAGCATTCACTGGTATGTATACACTACGTTTCAATATATATAAATTCATTTCTTAATATTTGTTAACAAATAGTCCTCTCCTTCACTATATCATTCCACAGACTATACCATGCAATCTAAGGTTGCAATTCAATGACATAACTAGACTTGGAGTGGAATTCCAAACTCTTGGAAAAACATAATATGTTGAAGTCCACAAAGAACGCACAATTACTCGCATTACAGGTCTAGGTTGGACAAGATTCATCACAGAGAACATGATCGGCGCAGCGGCGAACCTATTCTTTTCATTTGAACCTAGTCATCACTGTGATATATTTTGATTCTGAAGAAGATAACAACAGAAGTGATGCTGAAAACAGCAATATCCAAATGCTTAATTCAACAATTTTTTCCAAGACATGCAACCTTACAGATTCTGAGGAAAATTACTTATTCGATATCTTCCCCTCAGCCAATTCATTTGTAGGGTTGCCATTTGTGACTCGTTTGACAAGAACAAACATTAAACAACACAATATGGTATGTTTCTAAATTTAACTTTAATTATTTGTTTATTGATTTCACATTGCTTTAATACCTTCATAATGTTATTCCAAAAAAACGTATTCCTTCTATTGCAACTCAGAAACTACCATTGAGCAAGTGGTAATGGCAACACCATGGCGTACAAAACAACAAAAGATGGCCGCTTCTCATTCAGCAAACATGCATGGAAGAACTTCGTTGAAACTACAAATCTCAGTGTTGGACAAGCAATACTGATTACAGGGAAAAAAGATTCACAACTTAACCTTGAAATGATATTTGCCATGAACATCATTATTCATAGTAGCCAGGCATTAGCAGAGTCGTCGGAATCGAACTCCGATTGATAATTTTCTTATTTCTTATGTCTGTTAAGAATATGTACTTGTTTATCTCTTATGTTTGTTAAGAATTTCCAATGTACTGAAACAAAATGTTTGTGTCCTACTGTTATCTCGTAATACTATTACCGGTGCTTTAACTATGCACTGACTGTTATAAATTCTATATGGAATCAAATTTCCAGAATATAAACAATAGACATTGTGCTCCTACAGATTTCATTAGTGCACAATATACATATTAAATATGAACATATTGTAATTATAATGGAAAAAATAGTAGTAGATTAAATAATGATTATATGCTATAAGTGTATAGACATAAAATGAAAAAATATAAAACTCGAGCGGTACTTGTACAAACCAAGTTTTCCAAGAACTGCAACATTTACACTGATAAATTAGCCCAACAAGGCCCACCAGACGGAAACCCTAGAACAACCAAGGAATTGTATATAAAGACATACAACGACCACACCAAGTTTCACACAGCTCAGTAGCCGCCACCTTCCATTTTGCAGCATGCTACGCGGGTCGATGAAAAAATACATGCTAGTAGATGGAATCATAGGTGCAAGAAATATCAGATACAAATCAAATTGTCCAACTAGAGGTGAATCCAACCAGAGAATTATATATACGAAGGGATCTACTGATTCAGAGGAAATCAGTATCATCATGTGCATCTGCCATGCCCAAGTCATTTTACACACCCAAGGTACTACTTTATGTATAAGTTTACTACACAGTAGCGATATACAGAAGTTGATATGCTATAGATTTCTACTAATCTTGGTTTATGATTCAAACACCTAACACTGCTACCATATCTAAAAATAGGTATATTATTTCGGTCACACTGTATAAGAAATCCTTTGTACGAGAGGGATATCAGCATGTTTACAAACCCAGACCTTGAATATCGAGGTGTGAGTTTTAGCTGGTAAGAATAAATGAATGAACACTCAAAAAATATAACTCATATGCTTAAACTAATATATTTGTTTTCTACCTTTGTCTCTACAGGGTGCAGCATATTGACAGCACATGACTATTTGTTATGCAGTCCGTTGCTGTTGTGATGTTTTGGTGCACTGCATAAGATACATTTTTAATTAAGAGTGTCTTATACAGTGTGACCAAAATATCACATGAAGGTGACGAAGATTGGACTATATTATGTGCAAATCAAGAATATTAGTCTATAATACATTGACCGCAATAGAAACAACGAAGTAATGTGCTATGACAGTGTATTATAACTGCGCGCAGAATCGTTTAATTTCGAAGCACTGCACTTTTTAGCCCACATGCACTACCTTATCAAGAAATTACTTGCAGTCATATAGAAAACTGCTTTCGCTTGTTCTGCAGATACACCTCTGTACTTTTGAAGAACTGCCCTATATATCCTGAGTACACCGGATTACCAAAAAGTTATAGCGTACTACAAGTGTACACTGGTTTAGTTTAGAACCACTGTGCTTCTACACCAAATGCACTGCCTGTGTAACCAATTAACAGTGGTGTTCTACCAGCACAAACTAATGTGCTACGACCGTGTACTCTACCTGCACTACCATTATTTAAATATATGCACTACTTTGTGAGATGATCCAGCCAAATTAGTTTACTATGAAGCACTGCGCTATTTAACCCTCGTGTGCACTGCCTTGTACTCGGACTAATTGCACTGCCTTTAGTTCGACAATTGCACTGTTCTATGTAATATTATAGGTACACTGGTTTCTGTTTGAAGCATTGCGCTTCCTCAGCCACATCTACTGCCTTATCTAGAAATTCAGACGTCACTATACTAGCCCCTAACGAATGTGGGACGATACTGCACTCTAAGTGCATTGCCCGTATAGTCATATAAAAATCTTCTTTCTACACAGATAAACCTATGTACTTATGAAGAACGACTCTATTTATCCTGCGTGTACTGCCTGTAGTTCGAAAATTACACTGCTCTATGTAATGCTGCAGGTACACTGATTTCTATTCGAAGCACTCCGCTTCCTCAGCCACATGAACTGCCTTACATCGAAATTCAGGCGTCACTATACTAGCCCCTAACAAATGTGGGGCAACCCTGCACTCTAAGTGCACTGCCCGTATAGTCATATAGTCATCTACACAGATACACCTATGTACTTTCGAATAACTGCCCTATTTATCCTGCGTGCACTGCCTTGTACTCAGACTACTTGCACTGTCTTTAGTTTGACAATTGAACTGCTCTATGTAATGCTGCAGGTACACTGGTTTCTGTCACACCGCGCTTCTCACCATATACGCCTACCTAGAAATTCAGGCGTCATTGTACTAGCCCCTAACGAATGTGGGACGACCCTGCACTCTAAGTGCATTGCCTGTATAGTCATATAGTCATCTAAACAGATACACCTATGTACTTTCGAAGAACTGCCATATTTATCCTAGGTGCACTGCCCTGTACTCAGACTACTCGCACTGCCTTTAGTTCGACAATTGCACTGCTCTATGTAATGCTGCAGGTACACTGGTTTCTTTTCGAAGCACTGTGCTTCCTCAGCCACATGCACTGCCTTACCTAGAAATTCAGGCGTTACTGTACTAGCCCCTAACGAATGCGGGGCGACCCTGCACTCTAAGTGCACTGCCCATATAGTCATATAGTCATCTACACAGATACACCTATGTACTTTCGAGAATCGCCTATTTATCCTGTGCAAGGCCAGACTCGACTACTCATGCTTGCCTTTAGTTCGACAATTGCACTGCTCTATGTAATGCTGCAGGTACAATGGTTTCTGTTTGAAGCACTGTGCTTCCTCAGCCACATGCACTGCCTTACCTAGAAATTCAGGCGTCACTGTACTATCCCCTAACGAATGCGGGACGACCCTGCACTCTAAGTGCACTGCCTGTATAGTCATATAGTCATCTACACAGATACACCTATGTACTTTCGAATAACCGCCCTATTTATCCTGCGTGCACTGCCTTGTACTCAGACTACTTGCACTGTCTTTAGTTTGACAATTGAACTGCTCTATGTAATGCTGCAGGTACACTGGTTTCTGTTCGAAGCACTGCGCTTCCTCAGCCACATATACTGCCCTACCTAGAAATTCAGGCGTCATTGTACTAGCCCCTAACGAATGTGGGACGACCCTGCACTCTAAGTGCATTGCCTGTATAGTCATATAGTCATCTAAACAGATACACCTATGTACTTTCGAAGAACTGCCATATTTATCCTAGGTGCACCTGCATTACTTACTCACTACCGCTTTTTAGTTCGACAATTGCACTGCTCTATGTAATGCTGCAGGTACACTGGTTTCTTTTCGAAGCACTGTGCTTCCTCAGCCACATGCACTGCCTTACCTAGAAATTCAGGCGTTACTGTACTAGCCCCTAACGAATGCGGGGCGACCCTGCACTCTAAGTGCACTGCCCATATAGTCATATAGTCATCTACACAGATACACCTATGTACTTTCGGAGAACTGCCCTATTTATCCTGTGTGCAAGGCCCTGTACTCAGACTACTCGCACTGCCTTTAGTTCGACCATTGCACTGCTCTATGTAATGCTGCAGGTACAATGGTTTCTGTTTGAAGCACTGTGCTTCCTCAGCCACATGCACTGCCTTACCTAGAAATTCAGGCGTCACTGTACTATCCCCTAACGAATGCGGGACGACCCTGCACTCTAAGTGCACTGCCTGTATAGTCATATAGTCATCTACACAGATACACCTATGTACTTTCGAATAACTGCCCTATTTATCCTGCGTGCACTGCCCTGTACTCAAACTACTCGCACTGTCTTTAGTTCAACAATTGCACTGCTTTATGTAATGCTGCAGGTATACTGGTTTCTGTTCGAAGCACTGTGCTTCCTCATCCACATGCACTTCCTTCCTAGAAATTCAGGCGTCACTGTACTAGCCCCTAACGAATGCGGGACGACCCTGCACTCTAAGTGTACTGCCCGTATAGTCATATAGTCATCTACACAGATACACCTATGTACTTTCGAATAACTGCCCTATTTATCCTGCATGCACTGCCCTGTACTCAGACTACTCGCCCTGCCTTTAGTTTGACATTTGCATTGCTCTATGTAATGCTGCAGGTACACTAGTTTCTATTTGAAGCACTGCGCTTCCTCAGCCACATGCACTGCCTTACCTAGAAATTCCAGCGTCACTGTACTAGCCCCTAACGAATGCGGTACGACCCTGCACTCTAAGTGCACTGCCCGTATAGTGATATAGTCATATACACAGATACACCTATGTACTTTTCGAAGAACTGCCTTATTTATCCTGCGTGCACGCCTGCATTTCGCACTACTCAGACCGCTTTTAGTTCGACGATTGACCGCTTATGTAATGCTGCAGTACACTTTTCGTCAAGCAAAGGTTTTCCTCAGCCACATGCACTGCCTTACCTAGAAATTCATGTGTCACTATACTAGCCCCTAACGAATGCGGGACGACCCTGCACTCTAAGTGCACTGCCCGTATAGTCATATAGTCATCTAGACAGATACACCAATATACTTTTTGAAGAACTGCCCTATTTATCCTGCGTGCACTGCCCTGTACTCAGACTACTCGCACTGCCTTGAGTTCGACAATTGCACTGCTCTATGTAATGCTGCATGTACACTGGTTTCTGTTCGAAGCACTACGCTTCCTCAGCCACATGCACTGCCTTACCTAGAAATTCAGACGTCACTGTACTAGCTCCTAACGAATGCAGGACGACCCTGCACTATAAGTGCACTGCCCGTATAGTCATATAGTCATCTACATAGATACACCTATGTACTTTAGAAGAACTTCCATGTTTATCCTGCGTGCACTGCCCTGTACTCACACTACTTGCACTGCCTTTTGTTCGACAATTGCACTGCTCTATGTAATGCTGCAGGTACACTGGTTTCTGTTCGAAGCACTGCGCTTCCTTAGATACATGCACAGGCGTACATAGAAATTTCTAATGTGCTACGACCGTGTACTCTACCTGCACTGCCATTATTTTCATATATGCACTACTCTGTGAGATGATGCAGCCAAATTAGTTTACTACGAAACACTTCGCTAGTTAACCCCCTTGTGCACTGCCTTGTACTTAAACTATTTGCGTTGCCTTTAGTTTAGTAGGTAAAACGATTGTGCAACTACACTGCTCATATATTCATATATGCATTTCTTTGGCTGATACTTGCATTGCATCAATTAGCAATTACCATGGTAGTACTAGGACGCCAAATTTATCATATAGTGCAAGAAGATTATAAAAAGCAACATAGTACATAATTGGACGCAACATACAGTGCAAGAAGATCACAAGAAGCAACAAAAGGCTT
Organism: Avena insularis; assembly: GCA_023614405.1. NCBI lineage: Eukaryota > Viridiplantae > Streptophyta > Magnoliopsida > Poales > Poaceae > Avena > Avena insularis. The sequence continues at coordinate 253,562,893 of CM042696.1, forward strand.
AGTGTACTCACATTACAAAGAGATATTTAATTTTGGTTGCATTTCGGTCAATCACTATAGAGCAGGTGGCTAGGGTTCAGACATTGCAAAAGCACTACGGACAACTAATTGTATAGATAAATTAGATAAAACTGATACAGTCTTCTTCAGCATGTCTGCACAGAACAAGCCTAGATCAAAATCAACTGTCATCAGAACATAGCGACCAACAGGTGACATTGTTATAACACGCAACACACCACAAACTAGGAGATTGCAATTCTCACATATACTACCAAGTCTTTCCTTCTAGTAGTATTCAATATCCCAGCCAAAAGTAGTTCTGCATGCAACAGGCGGATCTAACATTGTCTGGATGATCCACTTATTTTGACCATTGTTGTAGTCAAGGAGCCAAGTTGTCAGTATACCATCACTAGAAAAGGCAGCTAGTAAAATGCTTCCCGATCTATCCTCTGAAATACAATAATTCCTCTGATCCTTTGTTGTCAGCCTGACTGATTCAGGGAATTGTATCACGGAAGTTAAATGTGTGGATATGTTGTAACACAGAAGAAGCCCTACAACATTCGCCATAAACAAGTCTTTGCCTATCAGAATTCCTTCAGGCTGACTAAGGTACGTGGTTGGTGTTGGCACAGGAATTGGATCAGAAATATGCATCTCCCATTGACCATTTTGCTGAACACGGACATGCACAAATATGCCAGATGTTGTATTAGCAGTAACACCATGATGTGAAACCTTGCAAGCACCGAATATATTTCTACGAAAGAATGTCATTCCTGAGCTAGCGGCACTTGGAATCAAACAGAATTGCCCATATGAATGATCTGTATCACTCTTTGACATTGATGGCATTCGTGTAACAGGTGAGACAAGGAAAGTGCACAAATTTGGAGACCTGGAAGGATAATTAACATAGTACCCAGGATCTCTAGAACCATGTGGAAGTACCTAAATGAGGACTGCTCTGTTTCGATAGCAGACAGCCAATTCGCTTAGAAGATATGTTGAATCTAAGTTCGAAGAAATATCTAGAGATGTTTCATCTTTAGATGAATATTCAAGCTCCTGTAGCCTATTACCAACCTCAGGCATCCATTGATAATCAACAAGAAATCTTAGGCTTGACGGCGAATTTTTCTTCATATATCGCGAAAGAAATCCAGGCTCTTTGAGTGCAGTATACAAACTTTGTTGAGGATACTGCAACGGATCAAAGATTTCGTAGACGCTAACCTTAAAACAGTCTCCTACACCAAATCTAGGTCCTCCTCCACGTGACTGATCGAGGAACCAGATCTAGTAAAATCCATCGATATTCAATAGATTGATTTCTTTTGCTCCAGACAGAAGAAGAAGGGTTGGTTTCTTTTTGTGGAAGAAGGAATATATTGAATGAGGCCGTAACGTCCTATGCTAGCCGTATCCATCGGTTAACATCCAAGCTAAAATATATGCAGACAACACAGAATGCACTGCTTTATAGGAACGTGCGTACTGCTCTATAATTGTAGATGTGGTAGCCGGTAAACTGCTCTGTTAACCTACGTGCACTGCCCTACGAATAAATTATTTCTCCAAAGCACACAGTGCTACGAAATACTAGACTCTCCGAAATACAAGGCGCTCCAAAATACAGGAGCTCCGAAATACACAGCGCTTCAAGATCTATATAAATGCTTGATCCGCCGAAGGCGCCGTGCCACGGGCGGAGCCTGCAACACACACTCCAAAATACAAGGCGCTACGAAATACAAGGCGCTCCGACATACACGGCGCTCCGAAATACACGGCGCTTCAAGATCTATATGAATGCTTGATGCGCCAAAGGCGTCGGGCCACGGGCGGAGCCCGCAACACACACTTCAAAATACATGACGCTTAAAAATCTATATAAATGCTTGATGCGCCGAAGACGCTGTGCCACGGGCGGAGCCCGCAACACACATTCTAAAATACAAGACGCTCCGAAATACACGGCGCTTCAAGATCTATATGAATGCTTGATGCGCCGAAGGCGCCGTGCCATGGGCGGAGCTCGCAACACACACTCCAAAATACAAGGTGCTACGAAATACAAGACGCTCCGAAATACACGGTGCTTCAAGATCTATATAAATGCTTGATGCACAGAAGGCGCCGTGCCACGGGCGGAGCCCGCAACGCACACTCCGAAATACAAGGCGCTCCGAAATACACGGCGCTCCAAGATCTATATAAATGCTTGATGCGCCAAAGGCACCGTGCCACGGGCGGAGCCCGCAACACACACTCCGAAATACAAGGCGCTAGGAAATACAAGGCGCTCCGACATACATGGCGCTCCGAAATACACGACGCTTCAAGATCTATATAAATGCTTGATGCGCTGAAGGCGTCGTGCCATGGGCGTAGTCGGCAACACACACTCCGAAATACAAGGCGCTACGAAATACAAGGCACTCCAAAATACACAGCGCTTCAAGATCTATATGAATGCTTGATGCACCGAAGGCGCTGTGCCACGGGCGGAGCCCGCAACACACACTTCGAAATACAAGACGCTACGAAATACATCTTTGTACTGCTCTTAATATACAAATGCACTGCGTTACTGTAATCCATTCAAAGTCAATACATTCTGCTACGCTGAATCATCTGTGTACGGCTCTTAACATACAAATGCACTGCATTACTGTAATCCGTTCAAAGTCAATAAATTCTGCTGTGCTGAATCGTCTGTGTACTACTCTCAATATACAAATGCACTGCGTTACTATAATCCGTTCAAAGTCAATACATTCTGCTGCGCTGAATCATCCGTGTACTGCTCTTAATATACAAATGCACTGTGTTACTGTAATCCGTTCAAAGTCAATACATTTTGTTGTACAAACCAGACCCCTCCTATTACACCCCATAAAATCTCCATTGCCCGTAAAGAGAAACGAAAGATAATAAAAATAAATGAAAAATGAAAAAGAGAAGAACAAAAATAAACGATAATGAAAAAGAAACACACTAAAAACGTAAGTGAGAGAAAGTGTATACCTAACGTGCGGAGCGGACAACAGCGTAGAAAGAGAAAAAACGGAAAGAGAAAAAACCGAAAAAGAGAAAAAATCGGCGACATCTGCACGAGCAGTTTCCCGGGATGATTCTGTGACGACACGTGTTTGATACGACGGAGGTCGTCACAAGATTCTCGCTGCGGCAGGCACTGCGCTAGTCGCTCCCGGTGAACCTAGATGTTTCCTAAGCACCCGATGAGTGCAGTTATGAACTACTCCATTGATTTCTCTACTAATGTGGAACACTTGTGCCTGAAGAGAGGAGAAAAAGTTGATCATCTTTGGAAGGATAATTCTGTTACTCCAGTGCACATGTTCATTGTTAATTTTCCTGCTAGCCACAGTTTGGGCGAGAAGAACATTGTCAGTAAGGAAGGTTGGTTTCTAAATCTTTAACTTTTCAGCCACCTGTGCCACCAATAGCATGGCTTGTGCTTCATCTTGAATGACAAATAGGCATTAGGAGCGCAACCTTGGATCACTATGTTGTACTTCTTGCAATCTATTTCAAATTGAATGAAGATGCCTAAACCTGCATTTCGATTTCCTGATTGTGCCTTGCTGCTATTTTTCCAAGATGCACCTGAATAGACTTTTGGACCTGTGATGAAGAAGTCTACTTTGAGTGTATGTCCTTTATGCAGCGCGTACTGTTGTGATTCCCTACATCTTGCCTTGCTCTTGATCTTATAATTAGTAGTAGTAGTATCATCATCAAGTGCCAAACTCTTTTGTATTGCCTGAGCATTTATGTTTGTATGATTTGGTGCTCCTTCCTTTCTGCCAAAACGACAATCATTTCTGGATTTCCAAATACACCACATAAAAGTTAGTACATTTCTAAGCGGTGCCTTTGGATGTTGCATATTGAGGAAATGGTGGAGAATTTTAGTTAAAAAGGTTGTTTTTTGCGTGACACTTTCCATTTTGAGATACCAAGGAGCATAGAACTGTGTGGCTTTGACAAAGTGGAAGGTAAAAAAGAGATGGGTGTCATCTTCTTCCAGGCCACAACTGCAACACAATTTGTTAATGTGTTTAGAATATTTCCCTGCCCTAGCAGCTGTGGCTATGGCCTTCCTTAGCAGCCTCTAGGAAAAAGTCGAAATCCTTGGTAGAATAGTTTTGTCGTTTCATATTTTCCTTAACAAGTTCAGAGTTGCTTGGGGCACCTATCTAGGTTTCGATTCTCCATGTTCCTGTAGCCATTGCAAGCAAGTATAGTAAGCACTTTTGGAGTTACACTTACTGTCGAGGGGTAACCTTGGAAATGTCCATGATTATGGACTTGGGTTTGATGGAAAAGAGAGTTGTCAACACCCGGATTTTTAATCCTAGATGCCTGTTATGCCATACATCGCAATCCCAGGATTACCATTCTTGCGAGACATAACAGATTGGATATCATAGTACATCATCTATTACAAACCATAATAAGGTCTTACACGAATAAAGGATCTCATGATCCAGTCTTAATACAACAAGCAGCGGAATAAATAATAAGCGTAGCGATGGGGTCCATCTTCAGTGTCACCGACAATGCTGAAAATGGGAGATAGTCCTAGTTATCATAGCCGTCCTGCTTTCCTTCATCTTGGTAGTCATCTTCATAGTCTAGCCATGAGAATAGCCAGGGACAAAGCCATGAGTACTCTTTAAGTACTCGCAAACTATCACTATCAAGTAAGGTAGTTCAAATAGGAATGCTAAACTCTAAGTTTGTTTGCAAGGTTAAGTTTGAAACCTAAGATGAGTTCAGAGACAAAGAAAGATAAAATAAAGTTCTAAAATCACTTAAGTTGGGAAGCTAGTTTCATAGTCACAAACCTGTTGTGGTCAAGTCAAGATTCATCATTCATTTCATAAGTCATTTTGAAAACATCTGACGATGGAACAGTATGGCCACTCCAACTGTCCATAACCTCAGACGCGGCTATTGGAATAGTTTGACACTCTGTAGAGGTGGTACAATTTCACCACAAAATTCGATACATCCGTCAGGGATAACCCTGGATCATCATACTTAGTATGCGGATAATAGAACATAACCTTTCAATTACACACACTAGTATAAGCACCTATCCTATGAGCTTGGCCTCCCAGCCATGGCCATCTGCCATCCTGGGCACTGCATAGGTGGACAACATTGAGAGATAGCCTCAGCTCATACCTCTCCCGCGAGGGAACTAATACTAATGCATATAAACTTCCGGCTAATCCTTACCCAATTAAGGTATGGTGGTTGTACGGTAATTTTGGAATGGTATCACATCCGAACCGAACCATCAGTTTTTATAAAGGGATAAGGCTCATGCCTCAACATTTTCATCATCATAAACCATTTGTGTTTCTCAACACATGTCAAAACATCTCAATAGAATGACTCATCATTCCAAGGTTTTCATAAGTCATTTTCACCAAGTATTCCCATCTAAAGTGGTCAAGTTTTTGGTTTTAGCTCTAAACACTAAGTTAAGAGTGTTCACTAAGGTGGGATGCTAATATCAATTTCATGCCATAGAATGACATCTAAACTTAACTAAATAGGCCAAGTTTTATACTCTTTATGCTAGCTATAAACAAAGTAAAGAACTTTGGTAAAGTACATGAAAGTAAAGCTTGTAAAATAAGACTTGGGATGGTATAAGTCAAAAAGTATAACCAAGCATGCCTAATGCATCTTGCTTTTGTTATCTAGCTTAATTCTAGCTTGCTAACAATAGCTTGCCTTGGTTGGTGCAGTGGTTGAAATTCTCTTCTTCTTCCTCGGGGTAAAATTCCTCCTCCTCGTAAGCTTGGTCTGTATTATCGTCTATAAATACATACAGAGTACACAATCACCAAACAATACTTAACTAGTCTATTTAGCACATTAAGGCACACATTGGATGATCTAGTATCATCACAAACATCACAAGGTTTAACGAACTAGTTTCATTATTTTTATTTGAGAAAAGTAATTTCTACTCATTCAAATTAACTAAGATTTAATATTCTCCAATTAAAATATAGGATCATGGGACACATGTCATCACCACATCTTCTACTACATGGGTATGTGATTTAAATGTTGGACCACATTTTATAAAGTTTAAGATTAATATTTAATGATTTAACGTGACTAGAAATGCCTATATAGAATTATTTTGGTACTAGTCCAAAGTCACTGCATGCAAACCTTAATATTATTACATATTCAGATAGGTATGGTTAAATGTGATTTTTGAGAGTTGGAATCAACTCAAAACCTATTATGGTTGATTTTAGAAAAATGTTTGAATGTGAAAAAGTCTCTATCTTGTTATTTTTGCTAGGAGATATCTCTAACTCTAATTGATTTAAGTCCAACGGGATTGGATGGAGATTTCAATTACCTTTCAAACAAAATTGGAATCATTCAATTTGGAGTTGTAAAACTCTTTGAATTGATTTTCAAACTAAAGGACAAAATCCAGTTTAAGTCTAAAAAGAAAAAGATCTATTTGAATCTACTGGGTTGGACGGGAACACTAATGGGCTGGCCCAGTCTCACCCCGCGGTGCTGAGGACAGCTGACATGGGGGTCCCACATGTTAGTGGCTCTTTAAACACGAAGCGATATGGGGCAACATGGACTGTAGGATTAGAACTAAGATCTACTGTTGGGGCTTGTCATCGATGACGGACAGGTCGCCGGCGAGGTGGAACCCTAGTGGCTCGGTGGGGGTCTGGGGCGGCTTACCGGAGCTCCGGCGAGGGTTGGTGAGGTGGGCAGATGAACGAGTCAAGGACGGCGGTGCTCCTGGTACTGGCGGCGTCCCGAGAGATGGCTGGATCAGTGGCGCCCTTCTCCTCCTTCCGCAGCGGTCTCCAGCAAAATTGGGGCGCTACGGGCAGCGGCTTTCTCCGGTGGGGCTCGGGGAGGTTTCTGAGGTGGAGTGGGTGGAGATGGTGTGAAGAAATGGTGCTGGGGGGCTTCCTTATATAGGCTCGGCGAGGCGGCAGCGAGGCATGGGAAGAGCTCGACGGGGGCGGCAACACAACGAGCTAGAGGCGTGGATGGTGGGCTAGGACGGTGGGCAGTTCCCTGGCGGTCGTCACTGAGGTGCGCGTGCAGTGCATTGTGGTCGGGAGTAGTAAGGGTCACTGCGCGCATGCTGCCTCTATCGACGGCGAACTTTGCGGCGGCCGGCGGTTACGGGTCACGGTCGAGGAAACGGGGCGTGTCCTATAGCCTCCTGGGGTGCTGGTGATCGTGTAGGTGGGCGGAGAGAGCGAGGCGAGGTCGTGTTGACAGGGGACAACGCGTGAATGGCGGGTGCGTGTCGGCATGGCAGACACGGTCCGGGCACGGCGGTTCTTGGCCTCTCATCTCTCTATCCTCGAGCTGGGGCTGGCCTGGAGGAGGGAGTGGAGCACGGGCGACGTGCTGGACATGGTAGGCGAGGATGGCGGCGGCTGGGTAGTGCTATCGACGGTGGGGGTGCAAAAATGGGCCCGACCACGGTGGTCAGGGCCATTTGGTCGGGTGCACAGTGGGTGGCCATGCTAGCAAAGGGTAGGGGGTGCACTGGGATTGCTCTGGTTGCAAAATGGGAGACCACATTGGCCAGAACACTACTCACAATAGTGTTTGTGATTTTTTCCTGATTTTTGCACACAAGGTGTTTGACAAAATGGCCAGAAGAATTCAACTTTGGAATTTTTGGATGAAATTTTTTGAGTGATCTTCACTGTTGCTTGGTAGTCTGTGGTTGTTGGGGATTTTCAAATTGAATTTCATTTGCATGGTTTTTGAAAAAGTGTGATCTAGATACATACACTTGATTTCATTTTCAAATGTCATTTCAAATTAGAGTTTGAATGTTTTTGGAAGATCACAAAGTGGGCCTTGGTAGATCTTTACTTATACTAGCAAGGCTTGCAAAGATTCACAATTGTTTCTGTTTGAAATTGAGTTCTAGGAACACCCAAAGTGACCTAGTTGATTAAAATGGCAAAAGTGACCATTTCCTTTATTAATTCTTTTTTATTTCTTTTTCTTTGGATTTTGCTTGGGAATGATCTAGATGATGTGGAATTTATCGTAGAATCATTTTACAACCATTAGAACAAACAATCATGGCAATTCAAATCAATTCCATATTAATGCAACACACATATGCATGATTAAATCTTTTAATGATAAAAAGTTTTTGCTAACCCTAAATTGAGTGATTCGGATCTTGATTAACCTTGATTAAAGATTTGGGATGTTACAAGAGCACTGGTGATTTTGTCGGCCTATTAGACAAACAAGAGAGTCAAAGTCCTGCCTTTATGAAAACAAAGGGTTATAGAGTCGCTAATTCGCTAGATGCAATCTAACTCATGGCGGGTTGTGTTTCGCTCAAAGCTATGGTGTCCTATCCGTTGGATCCTCCTAGTCTTTATATGAGAGGTTGGGTACTGGATTTGACTATGGATAGGTTACACTTTTTATTTACAACACTACAATTATGTCATTTACGCCTCTATCTTAATCATCACATCTTGTTCCTAGGCTTCAGATGCTTCCATGACTCTTTATTCTTCGTGGGCCTTGCGGGATGTAGTCTAGGTACGTACCAGATATACCAATTATGGGAACCTAATAAGTCATACCTATGTCACTTATCGTTTGAGGTTTGTTTCTAGCAGAGTAGTTCTTAATCATTGGATGGAATGATTGGAGTTTGATTGTGTAATCCCCGGACCTCACATTTCTAAATCACTAGTCGGTATAATCCGAATCTGGGGAGGACGTACTATCGTGGAGGCCGTGAGAATGTCCACAAGCAGGCCGCAATGGCAGGGTACGATACCGGCCAACCATCCACCCCAAAATTTATGGTTATAGCTTCGAGCACGAGAAACATGATTGGCTGGCTGCGTGTCTAGCATACACAAGGGAGTATGTACGCCAGCGACATACAAGAGTACATCGGAGTTATTCTATCTAAAACAAATAGAAATATATTGCAACGCCATTACGACAAGAACCTAATTATATAGATAGTAGTAATAATACTTTAGGAATATGTCCTCATACATCACTCAACAATTCATCAAGAAAAATAAGAAAACACAGATCCGAGTACGGATTAAGAGGCAAATAGGGATAAGATGACCATGGACAAAGCACTGTCCTGCCCACAGATCTCAGGGATCTCCATCCCTGAAATCTCTACGCAAGAGGATCGTTGCCTTCATCATTGGCCTCATCCATGTAGTATCCTCCATATGGATATACCTGGCAATCTGATCAATATTTATGGTGTGAGACCCTAGGGCACTCACCAAAGTCTTTATGGAACTAAAGGGATAACCTGGGGGTGACACAATTGTATTGAAATATAATTATCTAAACAGTTCTATAGAGACACGCTACAACATCCGCCTAACTAGATATATATGGATGCCCGTTAATTAGAAACCAATAGTTATATAAGCATCATATAGTATATATATCCCATCCTCCTTCTCGCTTACCCAACGAGAAGATATAAGAATACCCATCTGTTGGCAATTTTATTAACCATCCCATGAGTGTTACACTAATTACTAGTCATGTTTAGTCAAGTTAAACATAGTACTTTAGTTATAGTTATCTATGATCGAGAAACTATGATCCAAGTAGTCCATAATCGTGGACATGGCTTTCAGAAAAATTTACCCTACAGGGGTGCACAAATAGCAACACACGCATGATCAACCCCGGGAAGAACCAAATAATAATCAACGAGGAATCACGACAAAGCATTCACAAGATTCAAAAATGATTTTAGGTGGCCACCCCACTAAGCTACCCGCTATGAAGTCAGGCGGCTCCACGACGGACCCTGGGTCTATGTTGATAGCTGTAAATGACTGGGAACCTAAAAGTGTGACTAGGCTTTTCGATACCGCGGAAACGTGGCACGATTCCTAAACAGTACAGTAGTAAACGCTCTCCACGAGCAACCGTAGTAAATAAAGTAGTAAAGCATGCCATAAGTACATGATACTAGTAAAGCTCCAAACTACTTTGTGGCTCCAAGAAATAATATTTTAATCAAGCTCAGGTGAAGGGGGTTCATGATCCCACATGCGGATAATGCGATAGTCAAGAAACAAGAATCAAGTACTCGGGTCCTACGGGACACAAGTGAGCGGGTAAAACCAAATAACAACTATTGAACATCGGTGCCTCTTTCTTTAGTTATCCCATTACTACACAATTTAGTTGTTTTGGTACCTTGTTATCCAAAAGACTCGCACAAACCCTACACATATAATTCTACGACTCGCACGGCTCAAACAACTCCTGTAGTAAGATCTGATAGGATGGAGGTACTAGTTTAGTGGGGTTTAAAAATAAAGGTTGTGTACTACATAAGATTGCAATCTAATTCGAACCACGACACAATGATGCAAGAATAAATATATAGACATAGGTGCTATATGTAATGCAAGCATAGGGAAATGCTTGCCTGTAAGCTTATCAATAGGATAATCGGGATCTAGGTAGTACTCTTGGGTCTCCTGAGAACTCTCTTGCTCGACGATCTATCCGGAATAAAAACCAAACACACAAGGACCATAATAAATAAAATGCACAATCATATGAACATATGCAACAAGCAAACCAAGGTATGCCATGATGAAATGATGCATAGTTGCATGATATAAATAGCATGGCATGGGTGAGGTGTAGGAACAAGAATAAATCATTTTATTAATTATTTAGTCAAGTTTTACTCCAATAAACCTTGCTGCCTACTTAATATTTATATGATGCATGTTTAATTTATATCATGGGATGCATAGTTAGAAAGGGATCATCGCGCTGATCGATTTAGACATATTATTTATCGAATTCGGAGTTCCGGTTTAAAAGTTATAAATTTATTAAGGAAAACGCATTTAATGGTATTTAATAATTTGAAAATTTTAAATGCACAGAAATTATTTTAAATACTATATTCATATTCCTAGCATTTTTCTAATTATAAAACATATATCATTTATATTATTTGGAAATATAAATTAAATATTATTATAAATGCAAAACAATTCAAAAAGGGGTAAAAGTCAAAGGTTTGACTATCTAGGGTCAACTCTTGAAATATTTGAAAATAGATCTGAATTCATATAAAAAAGATTCACTTTTCATTTCATATGTTTTCTCAAATTCAAAACATTTCAAAAGATATGAATTATTTTGATTATATTCATTTTATGGATTTTTATTTGATTTAGAAAATCGTGCTTGGCTTTTCTCACTCTGGTGGGTTCTAGCCATTAGTGGGGTCAAAGAGGCAATGGGCCTAGCTCGCGCGCGGGCCACTGGCGGTTGACACGTGTGGGAGTGTGGGACTGCGGGTTGAGGTTACAAAAAAGGCCAAAGGCTTATTTACAAAACCTACAAGCGCTCTCTATTGTGTGTCTGACATGCGGGGCCGCCTCTCGGACTACGGGTTGATGACCGAAACATCCAAGGGTGTAACTGCAAAAAGGTCACGTCTAACCTGAACTTCAATATTTTTCTTCCTCTCTTTGTTAACTAACAAAGACAAAGCATGCGGAAACAATTCAGAGTCATGCAGGGATCAAACCTAGGACTTGTGGCTCTATCTGGTGGGGTGGAACCACAGCAGTAGCCTGGGGATGGTGTGAGATCTAGGTTACGGCACAGGATAAGCCGTGACGGCTCAACACCGATGAACTAAAACGGGTGGCACCGGTAGCGACATGTCCGAAACGCGGCGACGCGGCCAACCAGGGTTCCAGGAAGCGGGGTTTGTGGCTCTCGACGTGGCGTAGCGAGACGAGTGCAGACGCGCACATGTGTGACCGAACTAAGCATCACTGCAATGATGAGCTAGCGGGGATGGCAGTGAGCGACAACGCGTGCATGGTGTTCGATGAAATGAACTCGCATTCCAGGAAGCCATGCAGCAATGGACCATGTCTAAGAGGTTTCACCGTGGGTCTGTTGGCATGGTAGTTTGGGATCGAGGCGACGATGATCCGAGGAGAAGCTCAAGGTAGAGATATCTAGGGTCTGCTCTCAGGCTCGGCATGTGTTGCTTGTTCCGGCGGGTCTTCTATGCTTCTCCGTGCACGGGAAGGTGTTATGGTCACCGACGGTCTTCCTCAATGCCCATCCTCCTCTCCTCCTGCTCCCCTTTGCCTGGAACAAGAACACACCCAAAGGTAGTGGCTATGGTGGTAGGTGGGATAGCAGAGAGGATGGGGAGGGATAGAAGTCATGGGGCAAAGCTCCTGGGTAGATCTGATCGAGCAGGGGATGGTGGGAGTGGTATATAAAGCAGGGAGGGGGAGGTAGACTCGGGTTAAGGTTTAGACAAAAGTAACCTTGGTTACTTTTCTCTCTTCTCTCTTCTCTCTCGAGTTAGACAGGGGGCGAGGGCGACTAGGGCTAGAGGGAGGTGTTGGTGGTCAACTTGGATAGCAAGAAGGGCAGCTAGGTGCGTGGGGTTAGGTTAGATGGGGTAGATAGAGGTTTTCTTTCTTCCAATTGTTTATTTTTGTTTATTTAAACTAGCTTTTGAACAAGCTTCCAAAAAGAACAACAAGAACACTAAAATCCAAATAGATCATAGGTGGTAATAAATAGATGATCTATTTATGGTTTGTTTGAACTTCGACCAACCTGTTGATGCACTCGACTTTCAACGTAGAGCTCGTTGGGAACCCCAAGATGAAGGTATGATGAGCACAGCAGTAAGTTTTCCCTCAGTTATGAAACCAAGGTTTAATCGAACCAGTAGGAGCAAGGAAACACCCCAAAGGTGTTGCTATCTGAGCTTTGACAGGGCGCACTACCGGTGCTAGTAGCAACGTGGAGACCTGCACAACACAACCACAGAACTTTGTCCCCAACTTGCGATGAGGTTGTCAATCTCACCGTGTTTTGCGGAAAACAAAGGATTAAACGTATCGAATGGAAAGAAGTAAAAGTTTGCAGAAAGTAAACACAAAGAAGTAAACACTTGTAGATTGTATGTAAAGAAAAAGGACCGGGATCCATAGTTCACTAGAGGTGGCTCTCCTTAGATAGATAACATGCTGGGTGACCAAATTACAGCAGGGCAATTGACAAACACCGAGAAAGCAATACATGCATATACTAATCATCTTGACTTCTTTGAGACTTGATTGGGCAATACAACATAATACATAGACCGCCATCCAACTGCATCTATGACTAATAATCCACCTTCAGGTTATCGTCCGAACCCCCTCCAGTATTAAGTTCCAAGCAACAGATTATTGCTTTACGAACTACGTGTAAAGTAAACAATACGATTGTTCTATGAACAAAGAATTGTTGTTTTCTCCCTAGTAGCAACAGCACATCTAGTACCTTAGAGATTTCTGTCACTTCCCCAGATTACCAGAGGCATGAACCCACTATCGAGCACAAATACTAACTCTTGGAGTTGCTAGCATCTACTTGGCCAAGATAGCTACTAACAACGGAAAGCATGCAACATCACAAATAACAAAGACATGATAGAATCAATAATCAATCTGAAATAGCATCTCAATATCCATCGGATCCCTGCAAACACAACATGTCTGAATTACAAATAGATGATCTTGATCATGAATGGAGCTCACAAGATCTAAACATGAAAGCACAAAGGAGGAGAAACCAGCCATCTAGCTACTACATGGATCCGTAGTCCAAGGATGAACTACTCACGCATCACACCGGAGGCTTGCATGGTGATGAAGAAGGCCTCCAGGGTGAATTCCCCTCTCCGGCAGGGTGCCAGGAAGAGCTTCAGATCCCTCCCGATCTAGGGATGGAGATGACGGTGGCTACAGTCTCTTTCGTGGATTTTTGATCGGGTACCTAGGGTTTTTGTCCCGAGGGAAACTTATAGGCGGAAGGAGAGGCCGAGGGGGTGCTGGGGTCGGCCAGACCACCCCCTGGCGCGGGCCAAGCCTGGCCGTGCGGCCAGGTGGTGTGGCCGGCCCCTGGCCCCTCTCCGTCTCGTATTCTGGCACTTGATCCCTTCCGGAAAAATAGGCACTTTGGCTTTTGTCCCGTCCAATTCCGAGAATATTCATTTTCTGACTTTCCTGGAACCAAAAACAGCAGAAAACAGGCACCTGGCACTATGGCTCTTGTTAATAGGTTAGTCCAAGAAATCATATGAAAAGTACTCCAAAGTTGGAACAAAACACAAGAAAGTGGATAAAACCAAGCATGGAAAATCAAAAATTATAGATACATTTGCAATGTATCACCTGTTTGAATTCAAATCAAACAAGCTTCTCACAAATTCAAATGAAATGAAAATAGAAGGAAGATGGTGCAAGCTTGCATGGCCCATGCATGTGTATTAAATGCCACTAATAGTTGTGAAAATAACTATCATACATCATGTTCATTTATTTAGACATACTTCTAAAATTAGAATAAGAGCTTAACAAAAATATGGAAGCTTGCTCTCGTTACATGGCATAGATGAATAAGAAGCATGCATGAAAATAAGGTGGCCAAGCTAGTGTGTGTGATCCACTAGGTACACCATATAGCCATAATTACATCCAAACATGATCTTGATCCAAATACAAGCCGTAGAGAAGATTGAGAAGGTTTCCTACTCACATAGCATGCAAAGTTGGCCATGTGGTCTCCCATAGGAATATTGTGAAAACCACGTGTATCAAGTATGGAATCATGTAGAAATAGAATTGGATCACCCCAACACATATGATCTAGATTTAAATACCGAAGAGAAATTCATTTGCTTATAATAATTAGGATGGTGTAGTTTATATGAAGACAAAAGAAAGGTGGTGAAAGTAGAAAATATATGCCCCCAACCCAACTTGGGCATTAAGCAATATATCAAGAACCAACTATAATTTATCAAGAGGCAAATACAATTATTAAGGCAAATGCATTATGAAGAGAAGAACTAAATGAAGAGGGGTTTTAATATGATGCTCAAATGCAATGTGGCATGGTGACATGAGCATGATATTATGATGATGCAATAATAACAAGTATCTAATAGCATTGATCTTTATTTATTACGTATAATTCCAATGTTAGACGATTGGGATGCTATAGTTTGATGTGTTAGGCCATAGGTTTCTAGAAGAGAGAGTCAACCAGATCTTCATTCCAAGTTTTCTGTTTTGGATGCCACAAGTCTTTGACTTTGGCAGGATAATTGAAATGTGGTTCTTGAATAATGAGGTGATCATAGATGTTTGACCAAACCTAGCATTAGAGTGTACTACATAGTGAGATGTCTCCTTGAGTAATTTGGAAGTAGGAATGTGCGTTAAGGATGGGGAGATTTTTCAAAATGGAGGTCTAGAAATCTGATTTTGGAGTCTTTGCATTTGGGTGCCAAATTGAAGAGTCATGGAAGTATTTGGATTTGAGGACGGATTGGCAGCAATAAGCCATGCAGTCATAAGTATTAGGCCATGATTAATTGCTTGAAAATTCCTGATGCCAAGGCTTCCTTCCTTCTTGGGTATGCAAATGTGTTTCCAGGCTCTAAGACAGAGGGATATTCTTGAGCTATCTTGTTCTATTCATGTCCACCAAAAGTTTCTAACAAAATTTGTAAGTTCGATAATGAATTTTGTAGGGAAGAGGATATTAGACATGTAATACATAGGAATTGGAAAAACTGATTGAATGAGGCTAGTCTGGCTGCATGGGAGAGCGCATCAACTTTGTAGGTTGTTAATTTGGATTTAAACTTCTCTAGTACAAAATTATAGGCTTCAAATATTTCTTTGGTGGGTAGGACGAGAGGGTGCCCTAGATGGATGAAAGAAGGGTCCATTTGCCACACTGGGAAAATTTGTCTTATGTCGTTTTCTATTTCATGATCTAAATGAGCATTTAAAATGGTTCCTTACTTGGGTCCAATTGGGGTTTGACCTAATAGCACAGTTTTAAAAACTGGACCGGTTCACTGGTTGAAACGGAAAAATCAGAAGCAGGGCCTCACGGGTTTGTTAAGCGCACTGAACCATAAGCATGGACAAACTGGTAAAAACCAAGTGAACCACGATCCGACCGGCGGTTTTTGGTAAAAACGGTGGATCAGACGACCGGTCCAACTAGTGAAATATTCCAATATGAGAAAAACAAACTCGCACCTCCTAGGAATCGATCAAGCGAGCTACACGACTGTGGAAAGAATGCAGAACTGGGATATCTATCTAGTCTAGCCCATGTTTATGATAACTAAGTTCATATAGCTATTAAGTATGTGTATTTTTATAAAAGATTATTATAATGCTCCACTACTATACCTTTAATAAACCAACAAGTGAACTGGTTTGAACAAGCGGTTCAACTAGTGAACCGTAGACCTCGCCAGTTCAGTCACCGCTCGCCAGTTCTATCACCGATACGGTTTTCAAACTATGTCTGATAGGTTGCGAAAAGAGTGAAGGATATCCTTCATTATATTACCTTCCTGTGCACATATTCTTTTCCCCAAATCAAGAGGCCATCCACAAAAATAGTGAGTGTATGGGAGGGAAACCTTGACCTAATATAATACCTGTGAGTGAGGAATCCGATATGGCATCCTGCAGGGAAATAGAGAGCTCATTTATAGTAAGTACAAAAAGGTAAGGGGATAACGAACATCCTTATCATATACCTCCACCGCTCCAGAATTTTGTAAATGGTTGGCCATTGGTTGGCCATTAATAACGACTGATTATAATTTACCCCCTCCGACTACCGTTACAAACATGTTTGGGAATTGGTTGAATAATATTGGTAAATTATCTAAGGCTAGTATTCGCATTGGTGTTTCAGCCTTATGCTGGTCTATTTGGAGATATAGAAATGATATTATATTTAACAGAACAAAAACTTTCAATCGTTTGCAGGTTATCCATATGGTGGCACATTGGGTGCAGCTTTGGACGCTCCTATCGCCGCCAGACTAGTGGCATATCATGGCTACTGGGTGCAGCCGTCTCCTGACGGTCGCTGGGCACATCTTAGCTGCAAGACAAGTCCTTGGAGTCCACCAGTGTATCAGCTCGATACTCGGGTTGGGCTGCTAGTACATTCGGCCCCAACACTATAGGGCCCATCCTTAGACCTCTCTGGATACTAGGCAACCCATCATGAGGTTCTATAGTGTCTTGGGGTGCTGGTCACAAAGTGGGCAAGCCGCTAGGTGAGTCAAACGATGATGTTTAAGCCTATCAATCATCCAACACCTGTTCTTGGAGATAAGCCACATGAAGAAGTTATAGCTCAAAGGTGCTCTCTCTTTCCATATCTAGCCTTGACTTGAGCAAAGGTGGTGCCCCCAAAGAAGGCGTTATAGGCTGAGTTTGCTGAGTACATAGTCCTTCTATAACTTCATGTTCTCCCCATTGCCGATTATGAAGCATGTGGCCGCCTCAAAGATAACTCGTGCTAATGGGGGGGTACCTGGAGTTGAACTTGGCCAACGATCTGGTGGGGTCAGCTTGCTGTAGCCAGGCCCATCAGCATCTCTGGGCAAGCTTGAGAAGACGGAGATTTAGGATGTCCAGGCCTTCATAAATCTTGGGAGTGGTAATCGTGTTCCAAGCCACGAGACAGTGCCCGTTGTAGATCTCCTGACGCCCCTTCCATAAGAATGCCCTATAAACCATTAGTAGGGCCTCCAGGATTTTTAGGGGAATGTCGAGTGACATCATAATGTGAAGCGAGATGGCAGATAGGTTGGTCCATAGGAGGGTTGACCTGGCACCCCGGTTCAACAACATGGCACACCAAAGTTGTAGTCGATTGGCAGCACTATCCTCTAGTGGTTGCAGTTGAGCTGAAGTAGGTTTGCGCAGGTCAAAGGAAGGCCTAGGTACTTGCACGAAGGGGGATACAACACAACCCAAGATCATATGCTCCATCTCTATCTGCTTAGGTGTGTAGTGAATTGGGTGCAGGGAACACTTGGCCAGGTTGGTGCGCAATCTTGAAACCTCACTAAATCCTCCAAATGGAATCTTAGATATGCACATCCAGCAGAGTAGGATGGAGAAATATCACCAAACTATACGCATACATCGACGTTCGATGAAGGAGACCATGTAGAGAAAGGCTAGAGAGTAACCCATCTACAGCTCTGCACACTCGATCATGTAGGGTTGAAAACGGAATAGAAAAAGACGAAAACATACATTATAATTTTCATTTTCTCTTGTGTCGCCAGAATAGAAAATGAAAAGGAAAACTCCGAAAGCAACCACGAAATCATAAATCATCGGAAATAAAATAGTGGTGTAATATCGTGTTGTGTACTGTAAAAGTAACATATAACAGACAAAGAATATTTCACAACTTCAAAAAGTGATAATTGAATATAAAGTAACACATATAATTCAATACTTCGACAAGCACATAAGTTCATATAAATAGTTTCACATAAACTCTAAGACACTCACTTGATTAGTATGTCGTCTGGGCTGGTTGCTTGTGTATTACGTAGACGCTTCATATATTTTATGGCTCAGAAAGAGAAAGAGAAATCACTTACGTAAAGTACTATTTTGTACATGGGCCTAACTGATCATATTTCTGGAAAGTTTCCGTATTTGATTATCCGGAATTTCCTTACTGTTTCCATTTCCGCCAGAAATGGCTCCCCCGTTTCTTTTCCATTTCTGTTTAGAATATTCCATTTCCGTTCCTTTTCCACAAAATTTCGTTTCCATTTATGTTTTAGCCCTCCATTTACTTTTCTTTGGAAATGGACAGAAAGTTTCCTTACCATTTTCAACCCTGCGATCATGAGATCTAAGACAAGCATAACTGAGTTGAAGAGGAGGGGAAGAGAGGATCCCATTATCGCAACCCTCATCTATTGAAAATGAGATTACCGGCAAAACCATTGACTGCCACCCATGTTGATGCTATACCAGGAAGGCTGCTAACCATGACTACCCATCTCTTTACGAAACCAAGTTTAGAGAGAACTTGGATAAGGAAGGTACAGTGCACTGTGTCAAAAGCCTTGGTGATGTCAAATTTGAACATGACCGCAACCCTGCTATTTGCATGGAGCTTCCTCTCTATACACGGAACAACATGGAAGTTTTCATGTAGGAAACATCCATGTATAAAGGCGCTCCGTTCAGGCCCAATGATCTATATCATGTGTGGATCATGGCACATAGATAAGAACTTGACCATGAGTTTGGCCATGTCGTGGATCATGATGAGAGGGTGGAAGTATTTCACCTAAATCGCCTCTCCATGCTTGGGTAGAAGCTCCATGAGTGTATGGGACACACAAACAACAGTCAAACCTCGCCTGGATCTCCCCATATTCCAGTGTTACAGGTTGAGGTTATTCTTATCCGCATCATCATTAATTAGGTTGAAGTCGTTCGCCCCGACCCATGGGCTAGGGAGCAGCGTCCTAACGTCCTTGATCTCTTTAAAGAAGTTGAATTTATCCTCATCATATTAGGGCCTGCAGAACCCCGTTAAACCACAAACCCACTACACACGGTGTAACACCCTTAAATTGGCCCTATGCATATTTTAGCGCTTCTTGCCAAAACCCGCATAGAACAATTCAAAGATGGCCACCAGGCACTTGCGTGTGGGTGGAAAATGAAATAATATCATTACACAATAGTCCACAATGGAACCCATAGTACATGTATATAAAACAATGAATCCATGAGTCAAGGATACAGATATACAGTACAAAGATCCAAATGACCTTGAAAACTTTACAACATCCGAGTACATATAAGATGCAAATGGGGCTAAGAGCCCTAAAGAATAACTAATGGCATCCATAACCCTGCTCAGGCCAAGATAGAAGGGTAACCCTGCTAACAACGTCAAACTTATACCTATTTAGAAAAGGGGTGCTGACAAAGGGCAAAGTAAAAAGGGAGTGGTCAGTACTGAGGCCAGTACACAGCGAGTCTAGAATTTGGCGGCTCTCCCCTACATAGGTAGGGTGGACTGAAGCGACAGTGAAGCATGCACTATACTACCTATAGAGACCCAATACAACTGTCGGCTATCAGAGAGGGATAAGTAAGACCTATTCGGAACCAACCTGATACTAACACCAAACATACCGATCCTGGTATTTCCCACTTGAGAACAAACAAGGAAGTCTTTCCGAGAAAACTCACACAGTTGGCAGTTTTATTCATTCTTTCCATGGTGGTTATCCAACTTATTAGTCATATCCGATCCAAGTCAAATTATAATAGTAAACTTTAGTTATAGTTGTCTATGATCGAGAAAATGTGCTCCAAGTCATCCATAACCGTGCGGCTTTTCGAAAAGATTTAACCCTGCAGGGGTGCACCAAAGTTTCCACACACACTTCCACCCTTTTTGCAAGATCAATTAACATACGCCCATCGGTATGTCGGCGGGGCTTCAGACACGACACTTTCCCAGATCCAAAGAAAATACATGGGGGCCACGCCACTAAGCTACCCGTAAGAAATTGGCCAGCTCCAAAGACGGACCTAGAGGTTGCAAGATCGGCCGAGAGATTAGAGGCCATAGGTATAATCCTCAGCATAACGACCAACATCCTAAACAGTACAGTAGTAAACGCTCATCGAGCAACAGATAATAAACATGTCATAACATGGCATACATGGCATGAAAACCTCAAACTAGTTTGTGCCCAGTACTTTGAAATCAGGTAATAAGCTGATAGGGGTGCCCACTGATACCTTCGATCCGGATTACGGATGTAGTATAGCTCCTTTTCCCTAGTAGTCCTTGGTTTATCGAATCCTTGGGAAGCAGAAAGCATAGTGAAGTTACTTTAATGGACCTTCAGGAGTTTTAGAATTCTTTTTGTGTTTTACCGGACCAAGAGTTTGCTATCTTTTGTTGTTGTAAATGATGGAGAGAGAGGGCCTAGGGCGTTCGATTTCACCTGTAGCTGTGCAAAACATCTGATGGGAATAAAAGATAATAATAAAGTATGCATGTAATTGTTAGAGCAAGATAAATTATATGTGGTCAGTGCATCCATAATTGCTATTGCCTCCGCAACTGCTTATAGCAATAACCTACTAGTCTCATCCATATAAGAAAGATAACTAATGATATGCATAGTGACGTCACCATTAATCCCATGTAAATCCCTCCCATACAGTCATACTACCCTTTCTGTCACTAGGGTTCCCAACCTGCAGATTAGTCATTACTCATACTCCCTATATCTGGCTCAATCCATAGGTTCTTGGGTACCTGACAAGTCCTTAGATTGAGGCAAGAGAGGATATAATAGTCATCATGTCATACAAACTAATACATGATCCCATCTATGATAAATAACATGCACAAATGCTACATGGCTAGGCTGAAGCCCTTAGCCCAAGGAGAATTACTCAAACATAGAGATGAAATCAACGATCATAAACATTGCAATGGAAATCATGAGATTGATAGCAAATAGTCTTACAATGTTGCCAATCAAAGATGAGATCTACTATTACAAGTGGTGGAATATGGCTATGGTGATGGAGAAGGGTTTGGAGATTAGATCTAAGTCTATTCCTCTAGTGGCTCTTCGATGTTGTGGATGGAGTTTTGGGGCGGCTGGTGATCGAAAATAGCTCCGTTTCTCGTCGCCCGAGGCCTCTTTATATAGGGGTCCATTCATGAAAGTTGTTCTGTTTGACCTAGCGGTGTCGATGGCAACTATACGACCAGAACTATACGGCTGAATTTTATTCCCGTCGTATAGTTGGTCGTTAAAGTGTCAGTCTCCACATCACGACTCCTGGTTTGTTTGGGTTGTTGGAAATATCGTATCTTTGACTTTAATGTTGTGATTCCCATCATCAGACATCATTATCTATGCAGGGAAAAATAGAAAGAAAGGATTGCATACCCCTTTGATCATTAGGCATTACTGTCCGGGTTTAGAGAGATATTTCATCAAAAATATGAATAATATCCAGTTTAAATATGGACGTAGATGGCTATATTTCATAGCCATTAACCTCCCCAAGCTTAAACTTGATCGTCCTCGATCAAGAAAACCAAAATCAAAAAGGAACTCAGCATTTAAACTAAAATAACGAGATGATGATCTTACTCATGATTGGTAGTCTCAAGTTTCCTCCACTTTATAAATCTGAAAAACTTCAGCATAGATAGAGTAATGGAAAGCATATCATACAAGTTTTTATGCATCCTTGTAGAGCAACAAAATTATTGTTAACATGGATGATTCAAATGAGTAAACCTTATTCCATGTCATGTAATCAACTCATAGGCTTGCCTTTGAACAATAAAGTATAGTCATGTAAAATTAAGAGTGTGAGAGTTTGTCATGAAAAACATATACACTGGAGTATCTCAATTCTCCCACATAAATAAATCAAGACTCTTCAAGCACTACTTTTCTATTCATTGTCCTTCAAGAATTTCAGTTCTTAAGTAATTAAGAGCATGCCAAAGATTTTAATTAGTTTATTAGGCTGTGATGGACACTCGTGGCGTCACCATCATGAACACAACTACCTGGGAATGCCAAGAATCTTACCCATTATAGCATTGCTGCTACATATGTTTAATCAACTCATAGCCGAAATCTAGGATTTTCCTCCATGAAGATCGTTCGTAGGCTATCGGAGTTGTTGGCACCCCATGAAGTTTGGCACGCATAAAGCTATATCATTCTTATGATTCACAAGTCAAACTTTGGCATGCTCACAAGAACCGCTAAACATTAATTCAATTGAACAAATCCTTTTAAAGAGAAATATGAAGTTAATCATTATTTTCTGTGGTGTTGAGTGTCTGTGGAAATAAGCCTTCAAGACTAAACACTACAACACCCAAGCCTTCAATTGTGAGACTTTTTCTTATTACAATTGTTTAGCAAATTTTTAGGCAAGACTTGGTTAACTACAAGAGCTGGAACAAAACGTACCTAACTAAATACCTATGCAATTTTTTTACTACAATACAAAGACTCACTCCACCAATATAACATCTTATCATTTACTACTAACTAGCATGGGTTTCTAAAACTTCAAAAGTGGGGAGTCTTAAGGCATACCTGTCATGATTGGTTCCACTTCTCTCTTCCCTTTTTATTTGCTTCTTGGAAACTCGAAATCGATCACTCTCCTATAGATATGTGAAAGCCACAAGGAGAATAGAAAACAAGGAAGAGGGAAAATAAAGATAAATGGAAAGATCTTTTTCTTGATTCTAAGAGAGGGAATTAAAGAATAGAAAATTGGCAGCAAAGCTCGGCTAGAAAATCTCGAAAGCAAATAAAAGTAACTAAAGATAAAGTGTTGGGGAAACCAACACGAGTGCTTATAAACTCGAAACAAAAACAAATGAATGCCAAATAAAGATAATGAGGAAACCTCCCCAAGCTTAGGATTTTGCAAGCCCTTCAAATCATTGTGGTGGCGGGAAAAAGTTGTCACTCTAGTTCACAAATTGAGTTGATAAATTACTAGTTATTTCTCGGAGGTTCAAGGAGAGGTTTTGCATTCTCTCCATAGTTTCTCCAAGTTCTTGGAAGTCTTGGTATGTAGCGAACTAGGTTGGTGGCTGCTCCTCTTCTTGGTCCTCATCCTCATCTAGAATCTCCTCCTCGGGTTGGTGTTGCTCAACCTGCAATTCATATAGCAAACGTCCTTGCTCGATAGAGAAAATAC
Source organism: Avena insularis (assembly GCA_023614405.1). Classification (NCBI taxonomy): domain Eukaryota; kingdom Viridiplantae; phylum Streptophyta; class Magnoliopsida; order Poales; family Poaceae; genus Avena; species Avena insularis. The sequence goes on from CM042696.1 coordinate 253,586,628, forward strand.
CATTAGGCAAACGAGCAGGGTAGAGAAGCCCAGCTCTAGCAATATGCAAGTAATAAACACCACCTCTCCTACTGAGCATTCCACAAGCCTTGAAAGTAGAGAAACCAACACGTCGCTCACCTAGCACTGGTTGCAACTCACCTAGGTCGATGCCTAGGGCAATGGCAAGCACGGTGATGATGCCTCCACCTGTGACTGGTCCTTGGCTTTGGGAAGATTGGTACTCTAGGTAGCGCACAAGAATTGCGCCCAAGTTGAGTGAAAAGTTGGTGTTGTTGAAAGCAGCTTTTGCAAGGACTAAGATGTCCTCCTCATTGACTCTCGTGAACTCATTTCGTTCCTTCAGGGTGTTAGCAATAACATAGAACAAATATAGAATTGCAGGATGTTGAATATTCTTTCCCTTGCTTACTCTAGAAGTGAAACTCATTCCATTATAATATTGTTCCGGGGAAGGGTCTAAGTCAGTAAAGGATGCACGTGAGTCATTATCATTATTGTTTCAAAAATTAAAACATGCGCACGAGTTATTCATCTAGTGATAAAGCATAATTGTTATTCATAAGTTGGAAAGAAATCATGTCCTCTCTCCATTCCATGCTTTAACGGTGCTTTGCAAAGAACTTAGCAATTCAAGAGTTAACCGGCGATAAGTAGGCACATCATTGAATACAAAGTTTTGCAAGCTAACCCTATTGCAAAGTAAATTGAAGTCATTTGAAATACCGAGTTGGTTAAATATAATGGGGCAAGCCAACTTGGTTTCCTTCACTTCTCGGTGCTTGATCCTGTTGAAGCGATCATGTTGTGGCTCATCTTTGAACCGTATCCCCATGCGTTCTTGAGCGGCAGCCCGAGAAGTGCTAGCGGCGGCATGAGCATGAGTTTGGCTCCTTGTGTTCATCATCTTAAAATAATATGAAAAGAAAAATAAAACTTTTTGATCCAACAATAATAATCATAACATATTCCTCATCATAGCACACTAAAGAATCCCCTCAAAATAATAATCTAGGCAAGAGAATCATGGGAATTAGTTCATAGTAGGTCTCACCCTAGATTGATAATGACAATAGATCGTAGATAAATTTGCAAAAAGTAATTGGAGGATCGGAGGAGAAACATACCATAGATCACTTGGGTGCGAGGAAATCAAACAAAATTGAGTAGAGATGAAGATCTCTTGAGGTTTTGAGAGAGTTTGGAGGTAGAAGAGAGAAAAAGGATTGAAGTTTGGGGGTTGGAGGTACCACTCGTGGCGATTTTGTGGTCGGACACAACTATACAGCCAAACTATATGACCGGAACAATTTGTTCCTTCCGTATAGTTGGTCCGCTGTTAAAAATTTAGGGTTTCCACCTAGCGGCCCAGCTATACGGCCATAACTATATGACCAGGATTTTTCATCCCTGCCGTATAGTTGGTCATCATCTGTACCTGGAAAAGAAATTTTACGAAGGCATCAATATCTATACGACCAGAACTATACGGCGAGTATTTTTATTCCCGCCATATAGTTGGTCGTTAAATCTTCAGTACTTAAGAAAGACAAATTGTTGATGGCAAAGATATCTATACGACCGGAACTATACGGCCAAAAAATTTATTCCCACCGTATAGGTTGTCGTTAAACCTTCTGTAGCCATCAAATTTTTTCCATTTCTTTGAAAATTATTTCTTATCCTGAAACTTAATGAAACACCTTGTTTTTGACAGAAAAATGACAGTAAAAATTGTCGACCAACATCAGCATGTATAAAGCAGGATTTTCAGTACTACCGAACTTCTTTTCCTCAACTGGAGCTTTCTAGCACTCTTTATTAAACAAAAAACTTAAACTAAAACTTAAAAACTTTACTCAAACCTTTATTTCACATGGGTTGCCTCCCATGCATCACTATTTTATGGTCAATAGCATGACCTTGATGTTGCTCACTTAGGCCAGATGAGTGGAACACCCACTCAAAAATAGTTGGCCTTCAAAGTGATGGCCTCCTTTTCATCATGCTTGGCTTTCTTCTGCCTAGGAAAATGAATAACAAAAGGATCCCGCGAAGGCAATTGAAGCTTCACATTCCCTTCATGTGGATTAATCAAAGCATTAATAGTTCTTAAGAATGGACAACCTAATATAATAGGAGCAGTAGCATCTTCAGGTATGTCAACAATAATAAAATCAGTAAGAGCACGACAGCCTTTAATGTATACTAAAGTATTTTCTTTAATCCCTACAACTTGTTTGTAGGTAGAATCTACATGATGTAATTTTAACTCGATGATTTCAAGAGCCAAGATTTAACTTATTAAAAAGACTTTTCAGAATTGTTGGGACGCTTGCACCTAGATCACAAAGTGCAGCTATCTCATTGGTCCCAATTTTAATCTTAATACTAGGCTCAAATATATCATCAAGCTTCATAGGTAATTTTCCAGAAATATTCTTATATTCTTCCTCAAGCTCACGTACCTTTATTGCTACCTGGTTAACAAAGTGTTGATACATAGCTTTATCATTTCAACGGTGAATCTTGATCTTGATCCTTTTTACAAGATCTTCAACGGTGTAACTTGGTGAAGGGGCATTACTATAATCAAGTTCTTCAGGCTCCTCCCTTTGGATTCTCATCATCTTGAGGTCTTCAACAGGATTGGGCTCATCTTTACCTACAAATTTAGCTAGAATGAGAGTTTGATTCTCGGTTATCTTACCTAGCTGTGCCTCAACAATCCTCATTCTTTCTTGGAGGGCCTGCAAATCATTCCTCAAACTGACAGATTGGTTAAATAATTTACCAAGCATAGCATCATGGTTCTCCGTTATTTTAACAAGGATATTGTTTTGCTCATTTTGTGAGACTATAAAGGACTTAAGTGTTTCTTAGAGACTACCATTACTTGTTCCCATACTATTATTAGAGTTACCTGCAGAACTAGAATAGTGTTTCTAAAAATTAGGATTATAATTCTTCTTCCAAGCAGGGTTATAATCATTATGATCTATGAAGTCTATTTCTTCAATATTTGTTTCTGGGATACGATACTCTTATTTCAAAACTAGCTACAATTGATCTATGCACTTGCAGCCATCAAGATATTTTCTGGCGTTGTTGCCGGGGAGCTAAGCACTTTTGGTCTTTATTCTTATTTGCCTATTCTACTATTGTTTTACTAAAGTTGTTTACTAGTTTCAGGTAAGCACCATGATTACACTCAGACTGATGAATCAGATCGATGCAACTAAACACCCCGGGAAGTTCAATAGAGGACACGTCAAAGAATTCCCGAGTGGGAGCAAACTAGAATACGAGGTTAACCCTCACTTTATCGCTATTATTAACAGAAACTTTTGCAGGAGATGATCTCGATGAGGATCCTTACACTTATTTAATGCATTTTACCGAGTTATGTTGGACACTAAAATTGAGGGGCTATTTTGATGATGAGTAGAAACTTAAATTGTTTAGCCAAGCTCTAACTGACATGGGTATGATTACTCGGGTGCTTATGTTTTGCTACCCTGCCTATATAAAGGCTCATTGTCCATGAAGACTCAATGGGAAGGCCCACCGATGGAAGCCTTAATTGTATTAGATAAGGAAATAGGAACTGGTGTTGTGTTAGTGCTGTAATCGTAAATATGTAACCTATCCGTATACGGCTTTGGGATCTGGCCTATTATATATATGTTGGGAGAAGCCAACGGAGAGGTACCAAAAAACTCCCAAGAAATTTGTAATAGCATTGCCATCAATAATCAGGCGACTTTGACTCCCTTGTTTGCCTGACATCCGACAAAATCCATAGCGTTCTCTTTTCGCAAAACCCTAAGTCCATAACTATGGGCATTGCCAAGGTTACCCCTTGTAAATTGGCGCCATCTGTGGGAAACCTGAACGTTGGAGTCATGGAGCCGATGAAATCCCTAGCGTTCTCTTTTATGCAAAACCCTAAGTCCATAACTATGGGCATTGCTGAGGTTACCCCTCGTCAATTCGTGCCGTCTGTGGGAAACCTGAACGCTAGAGACATGGATTCAGCGGAGCCCTTTTCATCAAGCAGCAATCCAAAGGAAGTGGCTCCATGGCCGCCCACCCCTGTTTCAGTACCCGCTGACTTCAACGATGGATCCGACATCATCACCTGAAGTTTCCACTTTCAAGTGAAAGATCCCGAAGAATCGCTCCCATGAAGAATCGCTCCGCCGACTTTACCTGTGCCAAACAACATCATCACTGACAATGGAACTAATTTTACTTCTAATGAGTTCAAGGAATACTGCAAGGAGATGGGTATGAAAGTAAGCTATGCCTCAATTGCTCACCCACAAACTAATGGGCAAGTGGAAAAAGCCAATGGCCTCGTAACTGCTAGCCTCAAGAAAATATTACTAGCACCACTTGACAGAGCAAAGGGAGCATGGGTTGATGAGCTACCATCTATTTTGTGGAGTTTTTGTACTACTCCAAATAATTCGACACAAGAAACACCCTTCTTTCTGGTCCACGGCGCTAAAGCTATCCTTCCAGTCGAAGTATCTCACGAGTCTCCACGGGTCGCTGAATATGACGAAGAAGCATCAAGGGAAGCACTTGAAGACGACATTGATGCACTTGATGAAGCCTGTGATATTTCCTTACAAAGGGCCAATGTATATCAGCAAAACTTGCGCAACTACCACAACCAACGATTGCATCCTAGGTCCTTCATTATAGGAGACCTAGTTCTCCGCCTCAAGCAAGATGGACATCGTACATTGGAGTCACCTTGGGGAGGGACTTACGTCATTACAAAAGTTATCCTTGGAAGAGCATATCGACTTCAAGACAAAAAGACATGAGTCAAATACTCAAATCCATAGAACGTCGCACAATTACGGCATTTTTACGCTTAGAATTTATGTTTTCTCGCAATTTCAATTACAATAAGGCTTACGACCCGACTTCTTGGCCAGAATATTATTCAATAAAAGGCCAACGGCTAGGCATACCCGCCAAACCATGTATCTTCGGCTTCAGATTATAAATAAAAGATAAGTTGTCCATACTCTGACTTCTTTATTGTTTTCTTGACCCACAAAAACAAGGGTTTTTTATAAAGACATTTAGAAAATTTGCGAGCATCGCTCTGATGAAACTAACAAATATTATGATCCTATGTCCACGTACAGGCATCCGAACATAGCCTCGGGGGTTACTCCCACCAGGAGCGCTGGCGCGCATCCGATACAAAATTATATTATGCATATAAGGTCAAACAATTGAGACCTAGAGAAATATCAAAAAAAACTATGTGTTTTACTTCAGTGTATCCTCAAAAGGTTACTCCCATCGGGAGATTCTGTAAAAACCATCCGACAAAACAAAAAGCTCATAAACTTGAGCAATTCCAATAGCCAAACAAGGCAGTCGATAAAAATTATACAAAACTCTCGGGTCATGCCCAATGTGATAAAACTCCGAATGTCGTGACCACGACATGAAGATAAGACCCCGAGATTCGTCCTGTGTGGCCTGGTAATCACACAAGAATGCACTCTGCCAGCAAAATATCTGTATCGATGATACGATGAAAAATTCTGACGGGCGCGTTGGGTACCCGATAAAATAGAACTGGAATTTAGTATTCGATAAGACCTGAATGGCTCAAGCTGAGTTACGCTAGTTAAAATTCTGAGTTCAGGCCTGTGGACTTGAACTTGATGTAGGTCTACAGTGTCTTTGCCTAGGAGCAATTAACTGATTCTCGATCAGTTAGATGCATTAGGCCTGTTGTACCAAATCCCTATAAAGCTGAAAAAATAAAAAAAATTCGTAAAATCTCAAAATCATAAAGACTGAAAACATCTTTGAGACTCAACTAGAATCTACGATTCAGGTAGAGTCTCGGGGGCTACTGACATGGGTATGATTACTCGGGTGCTTATGTTTTTCTACCCTGGCTGTATAAAGGCTCACGGCCCATGAAGACTCAAGATGAAGGCCCAAGAAGCATCCGATGGAAGCCTTAGTTGTATTATATAAGGAAATAGGAACCGACATTGTGTCGGTGTTGTAATCGTAAATATGTAACCTATCCGTATATGGATTTTGGAGCTGACCTATTATATATAGGTTGGGAGAAGCCAACGGAGAGGTACCTAAAAACTCCCAAGCAATTTGTAATAGCATTGTCCATTGATAATCAAGCGACTTCGACTCCCTTGTTTGCCTGACATCCGACGAAATCCCCAATGTTCTCTTTTCTGTAAAACCCTAAGTCCATAACTATGGGCATTGCCGAGGTTACCCCTCATCACTAACCAACACTGCTTTAACTTGGTATAGAATTTGCCCTGCAGAGAAAATAGATACCTGGGAAAACTCAGAGGAGAATTTGTATTTCGATTCTTTCCCAAGGTAAAAACTACTGAAGTAAGAAGGGCGATCACAAACTTCAAGAACCGCCCTGGTGAAGTATTAGTAAGAGCCTTCAAAAGGTATAAGTCCCTTCTTAATAAATTTCCTCATCATGATTTACCTGAATGGTATGTGTTACATATTTTCTATGGAGGACTTAATCAAGAAATTAAAGATGAACTCGACACCAATTCTGGAGGTTCGTTTATGGAGCTAATTATAAATAAAGCTTGGGAACTGTATAATGAATTTGCCATAATATAGAAACATGGGTATTTGATTTAGGCAGAGAAGGAGGTATAAAAAATAAATATGATTGTCTTAGTGCTTATAAAGAATCCGGTAAAGTAAAAGAAACTGCTGATGAACTTCAACTTGATGATGATATTATTTTGCAAATCCGTCAGTCTTTTATAGAACACATTGAAGCCCCTAAGAAGGATTGGCTTCATTATAGTCCTCCAATTGAGCCAGCTGAAGAAGATGATCCAATAATTGTAGCTCATGTTGAGCCATTTGGGGAGATACCCCCATATGTTGAACCCCTTCCTTTTCCAAGGATGGAGAGAAAACATATGATGGCCCAGCAGCTCGAAGATCAATGTGAAGAGGAAACACTATTCCTCAAGATGCTAGAAGAGGAGGCACAAACAAGAAAAATTGATGAAGTAAGTATACATGATACTGGGAAACCAACTAAGGAGGATATCTTAACCATGTTTGGACATTGCAATGTGATAGAGCTAGACACTGAAGCTTCATAGTTTGTTGAAGGAAAGGTAAAGACTAAAGAAATTGGTGAACCTATTCTTCCTTGTACTTTCGATGGAACTTCTTATTATGGCCTCTGGGACATTGGGACAGCTGTTAATGTAATCCCCTTTAATTTTTATTTGAAAATCCAAAAAGAACTAACCCTAGCTGAATTGGAGGATACTGACATGACTATAATTCTTGCATATAAGGCACTCAGAGTTTTTTATGGGAATAATTAGAGATGTTCCAATCTATGTTGGACCATTTAAACATCCCATTGATTTTGTGCTTATTGATATGCCTATTGATGCTTATTGTCCCATTATTTTCGAAAGAACCTTCTTAAACACTGCAGGAGCAAACATTGATTGCAAGAGACAAACCGTATCTCTTAAGTTTGGTAAAGAGAAAGTGAACTTTCACTTCTCTAAATTTGACCATAAGCCGGCTATCGAAGATTTGGACGACTATGAGTATGAACAAGAAGAGGAAGGTAATATCATTAGTCTAGCTTCACTAGTCAATGAGACACCTAGCAAGTAGTTTAATCAACAATAATAATATTTTCCAAGACATAGAAAAATTGGAAATGGACGATTATGTTGATTCCACATCCGAGGTGGATCCCGAGATGAATCAAAAATATGAAGAACCTATAAGAAAAGGAGATGAGGCACCTCCACCTAAGGCACCTCCAACTCCTACTCTCAAAACTTTACCGAAGGGTACTCCAGATGCAACCGAATGCTCTTGGGTATTTGATTAGTGACTTGAAGGGGATTAGTCCATTGATAGCCACCCATAGAATATTTATGGAAGAAGGAGTCCAGCCAGTTCTAGACTTTCAGAGGTGACTCAAACCTCACATGAAAGAAGAGGTAAGGAAAGAAATAATATGTTTGTTAGATGTAGGGATCATCTTTCATTTCGAGGAAAGGGAATGGGTAAGTCCTGTTCATTATTTTCCTAAGAAAGGTGGATTTACTGTTGTTGAAAATGAACACAATGAGATGATACCTACTAGAACCGTTGTTGGTCACAGAATGTGTATTAACCATAGAAAACTTAATAAGGAAAGTAGAAAGTATCATTATCCTTTGCCGTTTATAGATCAAACTTTGGAAAGGCTCGCTATGCATTCTAATTTTTGTTACTTAGACGGTTATTCTAGTTTTTCTCAAATTGTTGTTCACCCTGATGACCAACTTAAAACAACCTTTATTTGTCCTTACGGTATATACGCCTATCGCCGCATGCCTTTTGGTCTTTGCAATGCCCCTACCACCTTCCAAAGGTGTATGACTACTATATTTGCCGGTTATGTTGAAAGTATTATGGAAGTATTCATGGATAACTTCTTTGTTTATGGAACTTCTTTTAATCATTGTCTCCATAACCGTCATCAAGTTTTGCAGATATGTGAAGACACTAACCTAGTCTTGAATTGGAAAAAATGTCATTTTATGGTTCAAGAAGGTATAGTGCTTGGTCACAAAATCTTAGGTAAGGGTATAGAAGTTGATAAAGCAAAGATCGAAGCAATAGAAAGGCTTCACCTCCTCGAGATGTAAAAGGTATAAGGAGTTTCTTAGGCCATGCTGGATTCTATATAAGATTCATTAAGAACTTCTCAAAAACTGCCAGACCTTTAACTAACCTTCTTCAAAAGGATGTTGTTTTTAATTTTTATGAAAGATGTCTCACCGCTTTCAATATATTAAAACAAGCCCTACTTAAAGCTCCCATTATAAAACCACCTTCTTGGAAGAAACCTTTTGATCTATTCTGTGAGGCTAGCCATGAATCTATGGGACAAATTCTTTGCCAGTATGGTGGTGATGATCTTAATATCATTCATCATGTTAGTCGCACCTTAAACGACGCTCAAAAGAATTATCCTATGGTAGAAAAAGAATTTTTCGTCGTGGTTTTCTCATGTGACAAGTTTAGATCTTATATTGTTGAATCTAAGGTAAGAGTACATACTGATCGTGTTAGCTTAAAGGAGATTCTTGAAAGGACTGACGTTAAGCAAAGAATGATGTGTTGGACTTTACTTTTGCAAGAATTTGATTTACAGATTCTCCAAAGAAAAGAGGAACAGGAGGAGGCATCCATGGACATTGAGGAGGATGATCTACCTAGGGTAGTGTCATCCATCTACATACCCTTGGGAACTACAATTCCTAAAAGTAATTTTTCAATTTATCTTTGCACTGGTTTGGGTGATTTTATGCAACCAACCTTGTTCAAAGGGAAAAAGAAAAGGCAGGTCCAAGAATTAAAAGAAGGAAAAGGTACCCGGATAAACTCATTCCCCATCAATGTGGAAGGTATTTGATATCTTGAAAACATCTTTGTTCTGATGATTATCTGCTATTTCTTTTTGCATATTTGCATTCCTTTCATTTTTTTGATTTCACTACCGGTCTTGCGAGGTCGGTACAGCTGGCTCTGCCTGTACCACTGCTTGTTAAAGCGGCAGTAACCCTTGACACAATTTTCACTTATCGGTACGACCGCGCAATACGGGCGTGTCCGCCCGTACGGCTGGTTGTTATCGACTCTGTGTTTCTCCGTTCGTTCTTTATTTGATTGTTAGTGTTAAAAAACCCGAAAACAAAGTTGGTAAAAGTCAGCACAGATGGGTAGTATGGGTGGGACCCAACCGTACCACTTTGTCTATTAACTATTTATCGACTTAATCCCGTCAATTGTTTGGAAACGACCTAGTATGGGCGCGCCATACGGGTGTCCACCCGTACCAAGTGGTCGCTACAGGCACGATTTCTCCCTTTTTCACTTTTTTGTTTCCATGTTTGTTGGGATTCATTTCTTGGCCGACCCTCTTCCTTCCAGTATGAATTTTTCCCTGTTTCTAACCCCTTATAAAACTTCCAAGAGGTTTCTTTTCTTCTCTTCACAAACAGATCTTCCCCGCATCGTTCGTCCTTCTCGGGAACCTTGCAACCATGTCTTACCCATGGGACATTGTTCAAGATAAGGAAGATTGCCACTAATCTTCCTCAATGATCACAGAAGATGCCAAAGTAGTAGTCGCTACGCAGAAAAAAGAGGAGGAAGCAATATGTGATTAGTTAGGAGCCGAGGATGGATTCAAGCTAACGGAGATGGTCAAAGATGGGCCCAAGGTGTTCAGTCTCAGCGTGGGTTGATGACCCACAAGTATAGGGGGTGTATTGCAGTATTTTCGAGGGAAGTGAAACCCAATTTATTGATTCAACACAAGGGGAGCCAAAGAATATTTATAAGCCTTAACAACTGAGTTGTTAATTCAGCTGCACATGGAAACAATCTTGCTCACAGCAGTTTATCAGTAGCAACAGTTTTGCAGTAGGAATAGTAAAGTAGCAGATAGTAAAGTAAAGACAGTAGTAACAATAGTAGTGAACAATAGGATTCGAGTGTGGTAGGCATAGGGATGGATGGATGGGCGTTGCATGGATAAGACAATTCACATAGCAATCAGAACATAGCGCAATTGCATATAAATAAGATAAAGCATCCAAGTACTAGATAATCCTAGGCATGTGTCCCATATATAGTCATACGTGCTCGCAATGAGAACTTGCACAACATCTTTTGTCCCGCCCCGCTTGCGGGGGCCTCAAGGGAACTACTGGCAATTAAGGTGCTCCTTTTAATAGAGCACCGGAGCAAAGCATTAACACTCCGTGAACACAATCCTCACATCAAAGCCATTCCCTCCGGTTATCCCGATTTCTGTCACTTCAGGGCCATTGGTTCCGGACAACAACGTGTGTATACAACTTGCAGGTAAGACCATAAACAATACTATCATAATAAATCAATAACATGTTCAGATCTGAAATCATGGCACTCGGGCCCTAGTGACAAGCATTAAGCATAACAAGTCGCAACAAAGTCATAAAGCACTAATAGAAGATACTAGGTGATACATTGCAAATGTATCTATAATTTTTGATGTTTCGTGATTGGTTTTATCTACTTTCTTGTGTTTTGTCCACACTTTGGAGTACTTTTCATATGATTTCTTGGACTAACCTATTAATAAGAGCCATAGTGCCAGTTGCCTATTTTCTGCTGTTTTTGGTTCCCGGAAAGTCAGAAAATAAATATTCTCGGAATTGGACGGGACAAAAGCCAAAGTTCCTATTTTACCGAAAGACTCACGGAGCCAGAATACGAGACGGAGGAGGGCCAAGGCCTGGCCACACACCCCAGGCGCGGGTCCCCCTAGGCCGCGCTAGGGCATGGTGTGGGCCCCCTGGCCGGCCACCGACCTTGCCTCCTTCGCCTATATATTCCTCCCGATGCAAAAACCTTAAATAATCAATCCTCCAGCCACGAAAAGTTCTGCAGCGCCGCTGCCGCTGAAGGGGAGATTCGGGGGACAGAAAGTCTCTGTTCCGGCACCCTGCCGGGACAGGGAAGTGCCCCCGGAGCCATCTCCATCGATCTCCACCACCAACTCCATCACCATTGCTGATTCCCATGATGAGGAGGGAGTAGTTCTCTCTCGAGGCTAAGGGTTCTACCGGTAGCTATGTGTTCATCTCTCTCTATGCATGATCTTATTGAGATCATGAGCTTGTAATCTATAGATCTACCTTGCTACTTAAGTGCTTTAATAGATCTCTGCTCTCCCCATGTGTGTGAAAGTGACAGCGTGCACACCATGGTGGCACTTAGGCTAGAGATTACAAATACTTGTTATGAGTTATATTTGGAGTTGGATGTCTTTATGAAATTGTGGTCTTTGTTGGAACCATCTAGTGCTCAAGGTGATAGTGTGAGGTTTTCTAGATGGGAAAGACTTACTTTGAGGTGTGCTGTTATAGCCCTACCATCGATTAGAGTGTTCAAACAGAGAGTAGTTAAGAGTAGTATCATGAAGAGAAGATATTTATATGAGAGTGTTCACTAGTGAAAGTATGATCCCTAGGCCTTGTTTCTAAGCACTGAAACACCGTTTGCTACTAGATCTGTTACATGTTTGCTTGCTTCTATCTTTATTTTAGTTTTACTTTAGTCTTTTCCCACGTCAACCACACGCCAGCAAGCTATTTTCTGGCACCGTGACCACATATAATTATCTATACCACTTGTATTTCACTATCTCTTCGCCGAACTAGTGCACCTATACGCCTGACAAGTGTATTGGGTGTGTTGGGGACACAGGAGACTTCTTGTATATTGATTGCAGGGTTGCTTGAGAGGGGATACCTTTGACCACTTCCTCCCTGAGTTCGATAAACCTTGGGTGATCCACTTAAGGGAAAACTTGCTGCTGTTCTACAAACCTCTGCACTTGGAGGCACAACAACTGTCTACAAGAATAGGAGTGCGTAGACATCAAACTATTTTCTGGCGCCGTTGCCGGGGAGGTAAGGTAAAAGGTACTCACATCCTCCGGTGTGAGTGCTTGAAGTTATTTCCTTTAGATTCTGCAATTTTTTCTTTTTGTTTCTTTAATTCACTAGTTAGGCTTAATGGAAAACAACAACAAAATTAGAGAGCTTTATAGTATATATCTTGATTTAGGACATGAAGTGTTTGAACAGAAAGTTAAAAAACCTATGGAACTTTATTTGCATGATAATAACAATGTTGTTAGTATGAATTCTTTGGACACCATTATTGTTAATGCTATGGAAAATTCTAAGCTTGGGGAAGCTAGTTTTTATGAAAATGATCTTTTTAGTTCCCCGGCTTTGGAAGATAGCTATTCTATTGCTTATGATGATAACAAACCTCCAATATATGATGATTACAATGATGAATATGATATTTTCAGCCCACCTACTATTGAGGAGAAAATTAATTATGATTACAATATGCCTCCTATATTTGATGATTATGGTGATGAGAATAATAATGATAGCTATTTTGTTGAATTTGCTTCCACCACAACTAATAAGGATGACTATGCTTACATGGAGAGTAATAATCATTTTATGCATGTGGCTCATGATAAGAATGTTTTATGTGATAGTTATATTGTTAATTTTATTCATGATGCTACTGAAAGTTATTATGAGAGAGGGAAACATGGTTTTATGTATCTCAACAATATTAAGTTTCCCCTCTTTATGTTGAAAGTCTTGAAGTTGCACTTGTTTTGCTTTACTATGCTTGTTGCTTTGTGCTTTCATGACTTGTTTCTTTAGAAGATTACTATGCATAGGAAGTGGGTTAGACTTAAATGTGCTTTGAATTTGCTTCTTGATGCTCTCTTTTACTTCAATTCATATTTCTTATGTGAGCATCTTCTCAAACTATCATGCCTAACTTAAAGGCGTTAAAGAAAAGTACTTATTGGGAGATAACCCAAAAGTTTTAGATGAGTCTTGGAAGTTATTACCTCTGTAATAACCGCTCCTTATCCTTTTTATTTTCTTTTTGTTCCAAGAGTAACCTCTAATGAGAGAGAAGTAATGATTGGAAAAGTTGCTGTCCCGAAACAGATTTCTGTGCTTCACCGTAAAAATTCCTGTAAAATCTCTGAACGTCTTTTTGAGGCATGAATTTTTGTGCTTGTGCCCCAGGTTGTTATCTAACTTTCGTTAGTTCAACACTTTTTGATTTGCGAAACAGAAGATCTTCGAAAAAATTCTTCTTTACCTGCTGGTCTGTTTTGACAGATTTCTGCCATTTTCTGCATTTGCTTCTTGTTGGTTCCTTTTTGAGTTCATTTGGGGAATTGAGCTTTTTGAGGGAAGTGCTACAGTAGGTAGTGTTTAATTGTAAGTTTATTGGTGTTAGAAATTAACTTAAAGACTTATTATCTTGAGTGCACTAATGTTGCTAATAAAGATTGTGTAAAGTTTTGTATGAATGAAAAATTTCAGGTGTATGGAAGGAATGAGTAATGAGATGAAGGATGGACTAAAGCTCAAGCTTGGGGATGCCACACGTGTCACCCCAAGAAATATCCAAGAATTACAAGTGTCAAAGGCTTAGGGATGCCCAAGGCACCCCTTCTTTATCAATCAAATCCCAGGTTTCTTCCAAACGCTTCATTTTTATTGTTTCATGCATAGTTGTGTTGTTCTTGGAGCGTCTTCTTTTTTATTTTCGTTTTAGTTTTTCGTTCGCTTTTGTTTGCTTAGTTTTCTGAATAAATTGGTTGGACCCCCTCTTTCATACATTGGTTTCCAAAGAGTTTGGTTTGGATTGGAAAAGAGTAGGAAAGTTCATGCTTATGTGGTAAAAAGAGCTCGTTTTTGACTGTGGCCTATGCTTTGTCATGCCATGCTTGATATTGGTTTGGCTTTATGCTTAGTATTCTTTGCTGTAGCATGACTTGTTATAAAAAATTGAGATTGCTTAATGTTCCTTGGCTGAATCATGCGTTGTTTTAGCATATTAAAGCATAGTATAGTGGTATTCTCCGTTGATGCTTTATTTGGGTTGACTTGGCGCATGCTCGCACCATGTTATGACTATCTCAAGTCACCATAGCCTTTATGATCCTTTAGTTTTCAACTTGTAGTATCACTTTATGCTTTGATCAATGATGTTTTGTCGCTCTGCATGATTATGGCCATTATTGCTCTCTTAGTTTGTCGCTCCTAGTCTTTTGCTAGCCTCCACAACCAAGTATGAGTTCCACTCATGCATCCAACTCCCTAAACCAAGTTATTCAAAAGATTCCACCATAACTACCTATTAGCATATGCTATTCCAAGTATATTCATGCTTTTGTTTACCTTCCAAATTAAACTTGTTATGAGAAAACTAGTGATTAAAGCTCTCACGAACTTGATGGCACACTTTACTTTTTTGCATCTAATAAACTTGAACCATTGTGTCATCTATGTTGTATATGCTTGCACTTATTTGTTGGGGATTAGCAGAACCTGCTGTCATGGGGAACGCTTTCAACATTGCACTGGTACTTTGTACCTAGTTGATATCATGCTCTTTTGTCTATGGATGTCATCGGTGTGAAATGAAAGGGGAGGTTGTAAGTCCATGGAGTTATGTATATGTGTTAGAGAAACGCCTGGACCGCTGGTCTAATCCATGCAGACATTGTGGAAACCTGCAGCGTAACCATAATGAGTTGTCTATGAAGCATTCTTCTTATAAAAAAAGAGTCCTATATTGAGAAAAAAAGAGAAAATAAAAAAAATATACTATGAAAAGATGAAAGAGAGAAAAAAGCATCATATTCCCATGGTAAATAAGAAGAATGTTGAGATGCTCGTTGTCTGCTTGCCTTGTCATTTTGATATGGGGATTCTTCCGTATCATCGGGCAAGGGGTACCCCGTTGGCGGTTCTCAATGATACACATGTACTTACAATGACAAGAACTTACCGGTGACTAAACTTGAGTAGCATGAGGAGCGACCCTCGTATTCAAGGGACATGAGATTCCTAACTTATACTTCGTCAAGCATGTACACCATAGTTTGTTCACTTTAACCTTAATCACTTCCAGATGCTTATGATAGGGGCAATGAGAGATGAAAGCTATTAAGTACCATAATTTTTGGAAGCTCTTTATGAAACTTGAATCCATGCTTCCTTCTACGAAGGCCTTTCTTTTACTTTTTTGTTGAGTCTCCACCTTCTACCTTTATGCACCTACTTTGAGAGCATAGTGGCCATTCTTAGTTCTATGTGCATTGTCCCAAGACTTGTTGATTGATGCATAACTTTGATATTGCTTGTTTTAAACTATTTGTATCTAGTCACTCTTATGAACTTTGAAGGTGTCCTATGCATTTATGTTTGCTACTCTATGAGGGAGAAGCTGAATGCCACTATGCTATATTTGCTACTCCATGAGGGACAAGCTGAAACGTCTTGCAAAACATTGTTATTCATGAATCTTTTTTTGTGACTTTTCATGTTGCAACATAGTTTATTTGTCTTATTGCTAGAACTTTGTGTTTCACGTTATGATTGAAGTACTATGATCCTAGCTTTGAATGTTTTACAAATACATTGATCAAGTTCATAATGGTGCATGTCACCTCAAAAATTATTCTTTCTTTTTATCACTTACCTACTCGAGGACGAGCAGGAGTTAAGCTTGGGGATGTTGATACATTGCAAATGTATCTATAATATTTGATGTTCTATGCTTGGTTTTATCATATGATTTTTTGGACTAACCTATTAACAAGAGCCACAGTGCCAGTTGCCTGTTTTCTGCTGTTTTTGGTTCCAGGAAAGTCAGAAAATGAATATTCTCGGAATTGGACGGGACAAAGGCCAAAGTTCCTATTTTACCAGAAGACTCACGCAGCCAGAATACGAGACGGAGGAGGGCCAGGGCCTGGCCACACCCCCCAGGCCGCGCCAGGGCATGGTATGGGCCCCCTGGCCAGCCACTGACTTGCCTCCTTCGCCTATATATTCCTCCCGATGCAAAAACCCTAAATAATCAAGCCTCCAGCCACGAAAAGTTCCACAGCGCCGCCTCCACTGAAGGGGAGATTCGGGGGACAAAAAGTCTCTGTTCCGGCACCCTGCCGGGACGGGGAAGTGCCCCCGGAGCCATCTCCATCGATCTCCACCACCATCTCCATCGCCATTGTTGATTCCCATGATGAGGAGGGAGTATTTCTCTCTCGAGGCTAAGGGTTCTACCGGTAGCTATGTGTTCATCTCTCTCTATGCATGATCTTATTGAGATCATTAGCTTGTAGTCTATAGATCTACCTTGCTACTCAAGTGCTTTAATAGATCTCTGCTCTCCCCATGTTTGTGAAAGTGACAGCTGCGCACCATGGTGGCACTTAGGCTAGAGATTACAAATACTTGTTATGAGTTATATTTGGAGTTGGATGTCTTTATGAAATTGTGGTGTTTGTTGGAACCATCTAGTGCTCAAGGTGACAGTGTGGGGTTTTCTAGATGGGAAAGACTTACTTTGAGGTGTGTTGTTATAGCCCTACCATCGATTAGAGTGTTCAACCGGAGAGTAGTTAAGAGTAGTATCATGAACAGAAGATATTTATATGAGAGTTTTCACTAGTGAAAGTATGATCCCTAGGCCTTGTTTCTAAGCACTGAAACACCGTTTGCTACTAGATCTATTACATGTTTGCTTGCTTCTATCTTTATTTCAGTTTTACTTTAGTCTTTTCCCACGTCGACCCTTTTCTAGCAGGCTGCGCTAGATTACCACTTGTATTTCACTATCTCTTCGCCGAACTAGTGCACCTATACACCTGACAAGTGTATTGGGTGTGTTGGGGACACAAGAGACTTCTTGTATCTTGATTGCAGGGTTGCTTGAGAGGGGATACCTTTGACCACTTCCTCCCTGAGTTCGATAAACCTTGGTTGATCCACTTAAGGGAAAACTTGCTGTTATTCTACAAACCTCTGCACTTGGAGGCCCAACAATTGTCTACAAGAATATAAGTGTGTAGACATCACTAGGCACCATGCCCTAACAATCTGATGCCATTGCATGAACAATCTCATCCAATCCCTACCATCCCCATAGCCTACAGCAGGGGATTACTCACTCATAGATGGGGGAAAGATGGATGGTCGATGGAGAAGCGATGGTGATGATGATGGCGATGATCTCCTCCAATTCCCCGTCCCGGCAGGGTGCCAGAATGGAGTTTCTGGTGCTGTTTCATGGAATCTGATGGTGGCGGCGGAGCGGAACTCCTTCTAGAAAAACGTCGACCCCCCCAGAGTTTTTAGGTCAAAAGGCAACTTATAGGCGAAGAGGGAGACCGAGGGGGTGTCTAGGCGGCGGACCACCTGGCGTCGGGCCCAGCCTGGCGTGGCGAGGTGGTGTGGCCTAGGCCTAGCCGCCCTCCGTCTCGTATTCTGGCTCCGAGAGTCTTCTGGTGAAATAGGATGTTTGGCATATTTTCCGGGATTTTTCTTGATAGTTGATTTTCTGCACAAAAACTAGACACCAAGGCAATTCTGCTGAAAACAGTGTCAGTCCGCGTTAGTTGCGTCCAAATCACACAAGTTTAGAGGAGAAACAATAGCCAAAGTGTTTGGGAAAGTAGATACGTTTTGGACGTATCAACTCCCCCCAAACTTAGCTTATTGCTTGTCCTCAAGCAATTCAGTTGAAAACTGAGTGCGATAAAAGAACTTTCACGAACACATTTGCTTCATATGATGTATATATTCTCAGCATGTGATCAACTACTTAGACAATTCATAATAAAGAGTATGCAACTAAGTTTACTTAATAGGCAATGCAAGCTATGAAGAGATTCCAACTTAAAAATAATAAGTAGAATGAAACATAAACATAAGCAACATTACAATGCTCATAACAAGGTATGATAGAGTGGTATCTCGCTTGCCTTTGATTATGAATGCCAAGGCACCTCTGAAGTTCAGGTGAATACTAGAAGTAAAGATATCAAAGATACAATCATCAAAGTCATAACACAAATAATAAAGTTTTGAGGCAAGCACATTACACTAAGAATAACAACTATGACCTCAAGAAGGTACTCATAGAATATGTGGAGACTCAACAAGGAAAACAAAAAAAGGTTTTGAAAAGTTTGAAAGGCTTCCAAATGCTGAAAGTATGGTACTCGTTAGCTTTGAGGTCTCATTGCCCCTATCATAAGCATCTTTAAGTGGTTTAAGGTTAAAGTGACACAACTAAGAGGATATGCTTGACAGGTTATAAATCGAAGTCTCATGCCCCTTACTTACGAAGACCGATCCTCATGCTACTCAACTTCAGTCACGAGTAAGCTCTTGTCATTGTAAGTATATACGTATCATAGAGAACCGCCAATGGGGTACCCCTTGCACATGATACAGGAGCTATCCCATAATCAAAATGACAAGGCAAGCAGACAATGAGCATCTCAACGATCTTTTTATTTACTATGTGCATAGAATTTTATTGAGGATGCTTCATAGAATGCTCATTATGGTTATGTTGCAAGTTTCCACCATGATTAGGCATGTCTTAGGCTAGCGGCCCAGGCGTTTCTCTAACACACATACAAACTCCATGATCTTACAAGTTCCACTTTTATTTCACACCGCCGGGATCCATAGGCAAAAGAACATGATATCAACGAGGTACTAAGTACCAGTGCAATGTTGTAACATCCCAAAACTTTAATCCAAGGTTATCAAGATCAAATCATCCAAAAATAGGGTTAACAAAAAATTCCAAATTTAAAATGAAAGCATTCATATATGTATGCATTTAAAATAGGAGTTGTTTGAATTGCCATGATTGATTGATCCAATGCTTGTAAAATGTTTCTTAGGTGATTTAAACATCATCTACATCATTCCCAAACTTTTCCTAAAGAAAATCAAATCAAAAAGAAGGAATGGTCATTTTGGCAAATTTAACTCTCATGCCTACTTTGGCTATTCCTAGTACTCAATTATTAACAAAAACAATTCTTGATCTTTGCACCCCTTGCTAGTACACATAATGAGGTACCAAGGCCCACCTTTTGATCTGCTAAAAACATTCTGTTAACTATTTTAAATGACAATTTAAAATTGAATCTAATGCATATGCATAGATCACCCCTATTTCAAAAACCATCTATTTGAGCTCCATTTTCAAAACCCTTGAAACCAGAGACTACCTATCACTAGTGGAGATCACTCAAAAAATTTGAAACCAAAATTCAAAACTTTCTTTCATGCGGCCATTTCATCAAACACTTGGCATGCATAATCTCTACTCTAATCCTAGCTCACTGTTTACTACAGGGTTTTGCCCCCAATTGATCCCCATTTAATCCCCTTGTGCCCTCTTGATCTAACCAGAGCCTAACCAGCCTCTTCCCTACCCCCTAGCTGCACTGCCATGCCATGCCGAGCACCACCTCGCCGGCCGACAATGCACTCGTAGCAGCAGTCCTCTCTAGTCCCTCTTCTCATGTCTAGCAGCTAGCTAGTGGTCCACCTCCACCGCCCAACCAGCCCGTGCTGTAGAGCAGAGTAGAGCGGCCGAGGAACTACCGGAGCCGGTCGAGCATGCCGACGCTGCCCCCAGAGCATGCCCTGTCCCTGCTCGCACGGACCATCCCTTGGCACCAGCCCGCGCCCGCCGCTCCACCTCGACCTGGAGAACACCCCAGACATCCCCGTTCGCCGCCCAAAGCCTCACAGCCACCGCTCGCCATGGACACCGCCGCTTCGGCCGCATAGAGCGCCACCTCGCCCAGACCGCGTGCCACCGCCCCTACGGCCGCATTCAATTCCTAGAGAACCTCCAGGGAACCGCCCATCGATCGCCATGCCCGGCCATGCCTCTACCCCATCGTAGCCTTGTCGCCGGAGTCGCCTGCCCATCCCGCTCGGTCTCACCGTTGGGCCTATGAAAGGAGCCCTCCCCGGACTCTTCTCTCCACACCATTCCACTCTCCTCACCTCTCTGAACCTCAACCACCTCTAGCCGGAGCAAGTGGAGCAGCAGCTCGCCAAAATTGGAGCCGGAGCAGCCATGGCAGGAGGAGAAGGGCGCCGTTGACTGCGACAACCCCAAGCTCCGCCGCAACCGCGCCTCGCCTCGCTGTTGTCTTCCACGTCATTTGCCCGCCTCGCCCTGCTGGAGCCCTGGTACGCCCCCAGTAGACCCCCATCGAGCCGCTAGGGTTCGAGCTCGCCAGCGACCTGTTCGTCGTCGACGACGACCGTCAGCCGTTGATCACGCTTCTATTCCTACGGCCCACAGCGCGCGTACCGTTTCGCGTTTTAAGTGCCGCTGACACGTGGGACCCTCCTGTCAGCTGAGCCCCTCGCCGCGGAGCGCCACTGGGCTGGCCCAAGTCATTTCCCGCGCTAGCCCATCGATTCAAATCTGGATTTTTCTTTTTATTTAAATCTAGTTTATGTCCACTAGTTTGAAAATCAATTCAGAGAGTTTTAGAAATCCAAATTGCATGAAACCAATTTTTTCTGAAAGGTATTAAAATGATCTATCCAAGCGCGTTGGATTAAATTCAGTTAGAGTTATAGATCTCTCCTAATAAAAATAACAAAACAGAAGCTTTTGCAACTTGCAATATTTTTATAAAATCAACCAAGTTAGCTTTTGAGTTGATTCCAACTCTCAAAAATCACATTTCATCATATCTATCTAAATATGTAATAATATTAAGGTTTACATGCAGTGACTTTGGACTAGTACCAAAATAATGCTATATAGGCATTTCTAGTCACTTTAAATCATTAAATAATGAACTTAAACATAAGTAATATTGATCCAACCCTTAAATCTCATTCCCACATGTTAGAATATGTGGTGATGACATGTGTAAATATGATACCATGTTTTAAGTGGTGAATATTAAATGTTAGTTAATTTTTCAATGAGTAGAAATTACTTTTCTAAAATAAAAAGGTTGAAACTATTGAATTAAACTTGTGATGTTTGTGATGATAATAGATCATCAAATGTGTGTTCTAGAATGCTACTTAGCCTAGTTAAGTATTGTTTGGTGATTGTCTACTCCCTATGTATTTATAGACGCTAGTACCGACCAAGCTTTCGAGGAGGAGGAGTTCTACCAAGAAGAAGAAGAAGAAAACTTCAACCACTACACCAACCAAGGCAAGCTATTATTAGCAGGCTAGAATTAAGCTAGATGAATGAGCAAGGATGCTTTAGGCATGCTTTGATCACACCTCTTTTAACTATTAGTACCCCAAGTCTTACCTACAAGTTTTACTCCCCTTAGTATGCAAAGTTCCTTACTTATTTTGAAGGTAGCATAAAAATTATAGAACTTGACCTACTTAGAAACCTTTAGATGTCATTCTATGGCATAAGATTGATCCCATCTTTCCCCTTTAGTGAACACTCTTAACTTAGTATTTTAGAGTAGATCAAAAACTTGAGTCACTTTAGATGGGAGCACTTGGTGAAAATGAATTGTGAAAACCTTGGAATGATGAGTCATTCTATTGAGATGTTTTGACATGTGTTGAGACACACAACTGGTTTATGATGATAAAAATGACGAGGCATGAGCCTTAACCCTTTTATAAAACTGATGATTGGATTCGGATGCGATACCATTCCAAATTTACCGTATAACCACACTACCTGAATTGGGTAAGGCTTTGCTGGAAATTTATATGCATTAGTATTAGTTCCCTCACGGGAGAGGTTTGAGCTGAGGCTACCTCTCAATGTTGTCCACCTATGCAGTGCCCAAGATGACTGATGGTCATGGTTGGGAGTCCATGCTCATAGGAGAGGTGCTTGTACTAGGGTGTGTAAAGGGAAGATTATGTTTGATTATCTGCATACTAAGTATGATGATTCAGGGTTATCCCTGACAGATGTATCGAATCTTGTGGTGAAAGTGTACCACCTCTGCAGAGTGTCAAACTATTCGAATAGCCGCGTCTGCAGTTATGGATAGTTGGAATGGCCATACTGTTTCATTGTCAGATGTTTTCTAAATAACTTGAAATGAAGGATGAACTTTGACTTGACCACAACAGGGTTGTGTTGATGATAATAGCTTCCCAACTTAAGTGATTCTAGAACTTT
Organism: Avena insularis; assembly: GCA_023614405.1. Classification (NCBI taxonomy): domain Eukaryota; kingdom Viridiplantae; phylum Streptophyta; class Magnoliopsida; order Poales; family Poaceae; genus Avena; species Avena insularis. Next base: position 253,609,278 of record CM042696.1, read on the forward strand.
AATTTATCTTTCTTTGCTTCTGAACTCAGCTTAGGTTTCAAACTTAACCTGATAGTTAACTAAGATTCATCACTTTAACTTAGAATTATAGTACCTGTTAATAGTAGTTTGCGAGTACTTGAAGAGTACTCATGGATTTTGTCCCTGGCTATTATCATGGCCAGACTATGAAGGAGATTATCAAGATGATGGTCAGCAGGACGGCTATGATAACTAGGACTATCTTCCTTCGTCAGCATTTCATGTGCCCCTGAAGATGGACCCCACCGCTACGCTTATCTTTTATTTCCGCTGCTTGTTGTATTAAAGGTTGGATCATGAGATCCTTATTTTTGTAAAACCTTATGTATGGTTTGTAATGGATGATGTACTGTGATATCCAATTTGTTATGTCTCATAAAAATGGTAATCCTGGGATTGCGAGGTAGGGCATAACGGGCATCTAGGATTAAAAATCCGGGTGTTGACAAGTTGGTATCTGAGCCATCCTGACCATAGGAGACCCTAGTTAGAATGGACGTCCAAACCAAAAACTTAGCTTCAAAATCAAAGTGAGTATTTATGAAAAACTATTTCCCCTCTTACCCTTGTGAACTCATTCTTTCTCAAAAATACATGTTCCTCAAAATTATTACATTACTACTTAAAATTTGACACACTTGATCACTTCACTAACTTCCTCATCCTTAATTCTTGTAGATGGAGACTTAGTTCAGCAAGTTTTACCAGTTGGGAAACGGAGGACAGCTGATCTTCGAGAGGGATCTGGATTCACTGTCGGAGTTACTCGGACGCCCACATCTAGAGTTTCTTGGAGCTCAACTTCCAGGACCCCCAGGAGGAGACCTACAGTGGCTAGTCACCGTGGATCTTCGGGGAAGCATCGAAGCACCAACTTCCAGGAGAATTTAGTTCTCCGTGAGAGAGAACAACTGGCTAGATGGATTAGCCAGGGCAATGCATGAAGCTCTCGCACGTCTATGTGCCCTCAGCATCAACAAGATCCAAGGAACCCGTTTTGCCCACTATGCAAGACGTGACTTCATGGGAATGCCGATGGAGATGCCAAGTCACCCAGAGTTGAGGCGTCAAGTGGAGAACCTTGATTTCTTGCTTCATGATAGACAGCAGGAACTGGACAATGCCAGGGAGTTAGCCAACCAGAACCGTGCCACTGCCGACCAGAAGGCCCAGACTTTCGCACTTCTCGTCCAAGATCGTCAGTCTCTTTGTCGCCAGCGTGCAAAGAAGGATCGCACCATCGCCCGTCTTTGCAAGAAGGTGGCCGACCTCAAGAAGACCGTCAAGGAGCAGGAAGCTCAGCTTGCCGCCAAGGAAGAAGAAGATGAGGGTGAAGATATCCAGGGAGATATGGACTCTTATCTCAGCAACGATGATGACTTTCTGGAGGAGGATGTTGTGGACTTCTACACTGATGATGAAGATTCCGACTTCATCGACGATGAGTAGAGGCACTAGAGCACTGTCGTAGCATGAGATGCATCATCTCATTGTATCATAGCTTGCAGAATGGTTCTTCAAACCATCTGTTTTCCCCTTTGCTTATTGTGGTGTGTGTTGTATCGGGTGCTTGCTTGCATGCATGAAAAAGAAGTTAGTTGAAAAACCTGAGTCTAACTCAATGTTTTATCTTTGAAAACCCAAAACCATGAACCTTAGAATTTCCCTCTTACCCCTATATCTATCTCAATCTTCAGATGACTCGTGGAAACTAAGGAGGGAGCAGCTCGTCGCGGGACCCAATGCTGTAGATCTTGCAGAATCTCATCGTGGACCGTGAAGCAAGCTGGGCCGAGCATCAAGCCAACTTAGCAACATTGCAGCAGATCGCCCAAATTGCTCTCAACAACCAAGGACATGGAAATCAGGATCACCAAGGATCCAAACTCAAAAACTTTCAGAACACCAATCCCCCAATCTTTAACCAATCTGAAAACCCATTAGATGCTGATGACTGGTTACAGACCATGGAAAACAACTTAGATGTTGCCAGAGTTGATGAGAATGAGAAAGTTCTATTCGCCACCCACTATCTGGCGGGAGATGCAAGAGCTTGATGGAATAGCATCCGCATTATGAACCATGGCCAGGTGATGACCTAGGAAGCATTCAAGGTTAAGTTCAGCCGCACCCACGTGCCGCAAGGTCTTGTCAACAGGATGAGAGATGAATTCCACGAATTGAAGCAAGGAAGAATGGTATGGTAGAAATCGTGATGATTCTTGTCACTTGCCAGATATGCACCGGATGAGATCAACACGGAGGCCAAGAAGAAGGAGAGATTCTTAAACGGACTGCATGATGAGATGCAGACCGTCCTCGTCAACATCCGTTTCGATGATCTCGAAGAGCTAGTCAACTGTGCCATTTAGATGGAAGGGAAGATTAACCAGGCAAACGACAACCGCAAGCGTCGTATGATGCAGCAGTCTGGATCCAGTAGTCACCAGAAGTACCGTCCCAACCCCTCACCAGGATATGCACCAAGGAACACCCGACCCCCAAATTCTCGCCCAAGCTACCCCAACCGTAGCGGAGGTAATGTGAAGTCCGTAGGAAACAATCACAACTCCGGTAATGCCAACAATTTCAACCTTGCCCCTCCCAAGAGCAACAACAACAACATCGCACCTGAACTCGGCAATGTTGTGCTGTCGATCAAGGACAAGTCCCAGATCACTTGTTTCGAGTGTGGAGTGAAGGGTCACTACTCCAATGAGTGTCCCAAGAAGACTGCCGCCAATGCCCCTGTGAATGCCCCAGCTCAGCAGCAGCGTCATGCTCAACCAGGAAGAAGATTTGCCCCGGGGAACCCGCACAACCACAACGGTCGTCTCTTCCACATGAACGCAGAAGAAGCCCAGGAAGCGCCAGATGTAGTGCTGGGTATGTTTTCTGTCAACTCAGTTTTAGCAAGAGTATTGTTTGATTCTAGAGCATCGCATTCATTTGTCACCGAAGAATTTGTATGTACTAGTAAGATTCGCCCAACCAACCTGAAGCATGTCATGATAGTTCAAATCCCCGGTTCAACAACAAAAGCTAGAAAAATTTGCAAAGTTCTACCTATCAGAATACATGGGATAGATTTTTATGCCAACCTAATTGTACTTGGAACCAAAGGATTGGAAGTAGTACTAGGTATGGACTAGATGTCAAGGCATAAAGGACTGATAGACTATGCTAAGAAAGACATCACCATGAACAGTAGTTCTGGAGTAACGGTAGAGCATATCTCTGAAACCTTACCCCGTCAATTCAAGTGCAATAAGAGTGTAGCCCTGCCCACCATAGACCAAGTCAGAGTAGTCTGTGAATACCCCGACGTATTCCCAGATGAATTGCCAGGTATTCCCCCGGATAGGGATATTGAGTTCATTATCGAACTAATCCCCGGAACCGGACCTATAGCCCAGAGACCCTATACCATGAACCCCGCAGAGTTAGTGGGCCGAAGAAGCGGTTGGATGCCATGTTAGCAACAGTTTGATTTAGCCAAGCGCATCGCCATGGAGATAACCAGTTATTCGTCGACAAGAAAGATGGAGGCAATCGCGTACGTATGATTACAGAAAGTTGAATGACGTCACCATCAAGAACAAGTACCCTTTGCCAAAGATAGAGGATCTATTTGATCAGTTGACTGGAGATCAGGTATTCTCAAAGATTGATCTTAGGACTGGTTATCACCAACTTAAGATTCGTGCAACGGATATTCCGAAGACCGCCTTTACTACTCGCTATGGTTTATACGAGTATACGGTTATGTCTTTTGGATTAACCAATGCCCCTGCTTATTTCATGAATCTCTTGAATAAGATCTTTATGAATTTCCTAGATAAGTTTGTAGTTGTGTTTATCGACGACATCCTTATCTACTCCAAGTCAGAAGAAGAGCATGAGCAACATCTGAGAATCATCCTAGAAACCTTGAGAGAGCATCAGTTATATGCCAAGTTCAGCAAGTGTGAGTTTTGGCTGAAAGAAGTAGGATTCCTAGGACATATTGTTTCTGCCAGAGGAGTCTCTGTTGATCCCACCAAGATCAAAGATGTCGAAGAATGGGAAGCCCCAACCAATCAAACCCAAGTTCGTTCATTTCTCGGATTAGCGGGATATTACCGTAAGTTCGTAGAAGGATTCTCGAACATAGCCCGACCAATGACCCAATTGTTGAAGAAGGACAAGAAGTCTGAATGGACAGACAAGTGTGAAGCAAGTTTCCAGGAGCTGAAGAAGGGATTGATATCCGCCCCAATTTTGATCATGCTAGACATCAAGAAGCCGTTTGATGTGTATTGTGATGCATCCAAGATTGGCCTAGGATGTGTATTGATGGAAGAAGGCAAAGTCATCGCAGATTCGTTCTCGACAATTGAAGCAACATGAGCAGAACTATCTGACCCATGATCTTGAGCTAGCAGCCATGGTTCTAGCGTTGAAGACATGGCGTCATTATTTGATGGGTGATCGCTGTGAGATTTACTCAGATCATAAGAGCTTGAAGTATATCTTCACTCAGAAGGAGCTGAATATGAGGCAAAGAAGATGGATAGAGTTAATCAAGGATTATGACCTTGACATTCACTATCACCCCGGCAAAGCCAATGTGGTAGCGGATGCTCTTAGCAGATTGCTGTGTAGGCTTAACACCATGATCAAAGAGAAGCAACCAAGTTTGTACGAGGAGTTGGAGCAGTTCAGGACTGAGTTAGTTAGCAAAGGATTCCTAGCTAGCATTGAACTTCAACCCACTTTGATTAGCCAAATCAAGGAAGCCCAGAAGGGAAATGAAAGTATCGACAAAATCAAACGTCGTATTGGTATAGGAAAGGTACCTGGATTCACCGAAGACGAAGAAGGAGTAATATGGTACAAAGGACGTATCTGTGTGCCAGCAGATTCAGAGCTGAAGGAAATTATCATGAAGGAAGCTCATGATACTCTTTATTCTATCCACCCCGGAGGAACAAAGATGTATCAGGATTTGAAAGAGCAATTTTGGTGGCATAAGATGAAAAGGGAGATCGGAAGCTACATTGCCAAATGTGACATCTGTCAAAGAGTCAAAGCAGAGCATCAGAGACCTGCAGGATTGTTGCAACCATTACAGATTCCGGAATGGAAATGGGATTCCGTCGGAATGGACTTTATCACAGGTGTACCTACTTCTAGTAGGGGAAATGACTCAATCTGCGTCATAGTTGATCGACTGTCCAAGGTAGCCCACTTTATACCTATCAAGACAACCTACCAGAGTGCAAAACTAGAAGAGCTGTACATTGCTAGGATTGTTAGTCTGCATGGAACCCCCAAGACCATCGTCTCAGATCAAGGAACCCAGTTTACTTCAATATTTTGGCAGAAAGTTTAGGAAGGTTTAGGAACCAAGTTGAACTTCAGTACCGCTTATCACCCACAAACAGATGGACAAACTGAGAGAGTCAACCAGATCCTAGAGGATATGCTTAGAGCTTGTGTGTTGGAATACAGATCAAAATGGGAAGACTGCCTGCCTTTCAATGAATTCTCATATAACAACAGCTATCAAGCTAGTTTGCAGATGGCACCATTTGAATTCCTATACGGAAGAAAGTGTCATACCCCTTTGAATTGGTCGCAAGTAGGAGAGAGTCAGATCTTTGGACCCGACATTCTCCGAGAAGGAGAAGAGAAAGTTCACAAAGTCCATGAGCACCTCAAGACCGCCCATTTCAGACAGAAGAGCTATGCTGACAAGAGAAGGAGAGACCTGACTTTCAATGTCGGAGATTTCGTATATCTCAAGGTTTCACCATTGAAGGGAACTCAACGCTTTAGTCTGAAGGGAAAGTTAGCTCCCAGATATATCGGACCTTTCAAGATTCTGAACCGCCGAGGAGAAGTATTGTATCAACTGGAACTGCCTGAAGAGATGTCAGCCATCCACAGTGTGCTCCATATCTCATATCGCAAATGCTTGGAAGTGCACGAAGACTGAAGTTTTCAAGAATATCGATCACAGAGCTGTGGAAATCAACAATGACCTGACCTATCGAGAAGTACCCATCCGTATCTTAGAAGAAGCCTACAGAACCACCAGGACCAGGAGTATCAAGTTTCTCCAGATTCAATGGAGCAACCATACCGAGGAGGAAGCTACTTGGGAGCGCGAAGATTACATTAGAACAGAGTTCCTAGATCTCTTTAGTTCCTAGTTTTATTTGTAAATCTCGGGACGAGATTTTTGTTTAAGGGGGGAAGGTTTGTAACATCCCAAAACTTTAATCCAAGGTTATCAAGATCAAATCATCCAAAAATAGGGTTAACAAAAAGTTTTCCAAATTTAAAATGAAAGCATTCATATATGTATGCATTTAAAATAGGAGTTGTTTGAATTGCCATGATTGATTGATCCAATGCTTGTAAAATGTTTCTTAGGTGATTTAAACATCATCTACATCATTCCCAAACTTTTCCTAAAGAAAATCAAATCAAAAAGAATTAAAAAGAAGGAATGGTCATTTTGGCAAATTTAACTCTCATGCCTACTTTGGCTATTCCTAGTACTCAATTCTTAACAGAAACAATTCTTGATCTTTGCACCCCTTGCTAGTACACATAATGAGGTACCAAGGCCCACCTTTTAATCTGCTAGAAACATTCTGTTAACTATTTTAAATGACAATTTAAAATTGAATCTAATGCACATGCATAGATCACCCCTATTTCAAAAACCATCTATTTGAGCTCCATTTTCAAAACCCTTGAAACCAGAGACTACCTATCACTAGTGGAGATCACTCAAAAATTTTGAAACCAAAATTCAAAACTTTCTTTCATGCGACCATTTCATCAAACACTTGGCATGCATAATCTCTACTCTAATCCTAGCTCACTGTTTACTACAGGGTTTTGCCCCCAATTGATCCCTATTTAATCCCCTTGTCCCCTCTTGATCTAACCAGAGCCTAACCAGCCTCTTCCCTACCCCCTAGCTGCACTGCCATGCCATGCCGAGCACCACCTCGCCGGCCGACAATGCACTCGCAGAAGCAGCCCTCTCCAGCCCCCCTTCTCATGTCTAGTAGCTTGCCAGTGGTCCACCTCCACCGCCCAACCAGCCCCAGGCCAGAGACAGAGAGCAGAGCGGCCAGGAACCGCCACGCTCGGAGCCGGTCGAGCATGCCGATGCCGCCCCCAGAGCGTGCCCTGTCCCCGCTCACACAGACCATCCCTTGGCACCAGCCCGCGCCCGCCGCTCCACCTCGACCTAGAGAACACCCCAGACATCCCCGTTCGCTACCCAAAGCCTCACAGCCACCGCTCGCTGTGGACACCGCCGCTTCAGCCGCGTAGAGCGCCACCTCTCCCAGACCGCGTGCCACCGCCCCTACGGCCGCATTCAATTCCTAGAGCACCGTCAGGGAACCGCCCATCGATCGCCACCCCCAGCCATGCCTCTACCCCGCTGTAGCCTTGTCGCCGGAGTCGCCTGCCCATCCCGCTCGGTCTCACCGTCGGGCCTATAAAAGGAGCCCTCCCCGGCCCCTTCTCTCCACACCATTCCACTCCCCTCACCTATCTGAACCTCACCCACCTCTAGTTGGAGCATGTGGAGCAGCAGCTCGCCGGAATTTGAGCCAGAGCAGCCGCGGCAGGAGGAGAAGGGCGCCGTTGATTGCGACCACCCCAAGCTCCGCCGCAACCGTGCCTCGCCTTGTCGTCATCTTCCATGTCGTTTGCCTGCCTCGCTGTGCTAGAGCCCTGGTACGCCCCCAGTAGACCCCCACCGAGCCGCTAGGGTTCGAGCTCGCCGACGACCTATTCGCCGTCGATGACGACCCTCAGCTGTTGATCTCGCTTCTAATCCTACAGCCCACAGCGCGCATACCATTTTGCGTTTTAAGTGCCGCTGACACGTGGGACCCCCCTGTCAGCTGAGCCCCTCGCCGTGGAGCGCCTCTGGGCCGGCCCAATTCCTTCCCCGCACTAGCCCATCGATTCAAATCTGGATTTTTCTTTTTAGTTAAATCTAGTTTCTGTCCACTAGTTTGAAAATGAATTCAGAGAGTTTTAGAAATCCAAATTGCATGAAACCAATTTTGTCTGAAAGGTATTAAAATAATCTATCCAAGGGCGTTTGATTAAATTCAGTTAGAGTTATAGATCTCTCCTAATAAAAATAACAAAACAAAAGCTTTTGCAACTTGCAACATTTTTATAAAATCAACCAAGTTAGCTTTTGAGTTGATTCCAACTCTCAAAAATCACATTTAATCATATCTATCTAAATACGTAATAATATTAAGGTTTACATGCAGTGACTTTGGACTAGTACCAAAATAATGCTATATAGGCATTTCTAGTCACTTTAAATCATTAAATAATGAACTTAAACCAAAGTAATATTGATCCAACCCTTAAATCTCATTCCCACATGCTAGAATATGTGGTGATGACATGTGTCAACATGATCCCATGTTTTAAGTGGTGAATATTAAATGTTAGTTAATTTTTCAATGAGTAGAAATTAGTTTTCTAAAATAAAAAGGTTGAAACTATTGAATTAAAGTTGTGATGTTTGTGATGATAATAGATCATCAAATGTGTGTTTTAGAATGCTACTTAGCCTAGTTAAGTATTGTTTGGTGGTTGTCTACTCCCTATGTATTTATAGGCGCTAGTACCGACCAAGCTTTCGAGGAGGAGGAGTTCTACCAAGAAGAAGAAGAAGAAGAAAACTTCAACCACTACACCAACCAAGGCAAGCTATTGTTAGCAGGCTAGAATTAAGCTAGATGAATGAGCAAGGATGCTTTAGGCATGCTTTGATCACACCCCTTTTAACTATTAGTACCCCAAGTCTTACCTACAAGTTTTACTCCCCTTAGTATGCAAAGTTCCTTACTTATTTTGAAGGTAGCATAAAAAGTATAGAACTTGACCTACTTAGAAACCTTTAGATGTCATTCTATGGCATAAGATTGATCCCATATTTCCCCTTTAGTGAACACTCTTAACTTAGTATTTTAGAGTAGATCAAAAACTTGAGTTACTTTAGATGGGAGCACTTGGTGAAAATGAATTGTGAAAACCTTGGAATGATGAGTCATTCTATTGAGATGTTTTGACATGTGTTGAGAGACACAACTGGTTTATGATGATGAAAATGATGAGGCATGAGCCTTAACCCTTTTATAAAACAGATGGTTGGATTCGGATGCGATACCATTCCAAATTTACCGTATAACCACACTACCTGAATTGGGTAAGGCTTAGCTAGAAATTTATATGCATTAGTATTAGTTCCCTCACGGGAGAGGTTTGAGCTGAGGCTACCTCTCAATGTTGTCCACCTATTCAGTGCCCAAGATGACTGATGGTCATGGTTGGGAGGCCATGCTCATAGGAGAGGTGCTTGTACTAGGGTGTGTAAAGGGAAGGCTATGTTTGATTATCTGCATACTAAGTATGATGATTCAGGGTTATCCCTGACAGATGTATCGAATCTTGTGGTGAAAGTGTACCACCTCTGCAGAGTGTCAAACTATTCGAATAACCGCGTCCGTGGTTATGGATAGTTGGAATGGCCATACTGTTTCGTTGTCAGATGTTTTCTAAATAACTTGAAATGAAGGATGAACTTTGACTTGACCACAACAGGGTTGTGTTGATGATAATAGCTTCCCAACTTAAGTGATTCTAGAACTTTACTTTATCTTTCTTTGCTTCTGAACTAAGCTTAGGTTTCAAACTTAACTTGATAGTTAACTTAGATTCAGCACTTTAACTTAGAATTATAGTACTTGTTAATAGTAGTTTGCGAGTACTTGAAGAGTACTCATGGCTTTTGTCCCTGGCTATTATCATGGCCAGACGATGAAGGAGATTATCAAGATGATGGTCAGTAGGACGGCTATGATAACTAGGTCTATCTGCCTTCGTCAGCATTGCCTGTGCCCCTGAAGATGGACCCCACCGCTACGCTTATCTTTTATTTCCGCTGCTTGTTGTATTAAAGACTAGATCATGAGATCCTTATTTGTGTAAAACCTTATGTATGGTTTGTAATGGATGATGTACTTTGATATCCAATCCGTTATGTCTCGCAAAAATGGTAATCCTGGGATTGCGAGGTAGGGCATAACGGGCATCTGGGATTAAAAATCCGGGTGTTGACAAATGTCGAAAGCGTTCCCCATGATACATGGTTCTGCTAACTTCAACTTATAAAGCGCAAGCATATAGGCAACAAAGAAGGATCCAATGGTTCAAGTTTATTAAGTGCAAGAAAATAAAGTGTTACATCAAGTTCATGAGAGCTTTACTAACTAACTTTCTTATAACAAGCAAACATTTTATTCGAAAGAAAACAAGGCATATTGAATATGCACGGAACAACAAATGATGCTAATAGGTAGGTATGGTGGACACTTTTGGCAATCTCTGGTTTTAGGGAGTTGGAGACATGAGTAAAACATACTCAGTGTAAGTGAACGCTAGCAATAGTAAGGGAGCGACAAACGAGAGAGCAATAGTTGTCATAATCATGCTTGCAACAAAACAGGACTAATCATGGCATGAAAGTGATTCAAGACCCTCGAGGCAAAATAATTCATCGAGGCTTAACTGATTATTTCAGTCATATGCATGCGCGAGCATGTGCCAAGTCAATTCAAATGAAACATTCAGAGGAGGATACCATGGTGTCATACCAAGTTATGAATAGAGTAATGCAAGCAAACATTCATATGACATGCTACAAACTATTAGGAAGTTGGAACTAATCATATGAAAGCAAGAACTACTAAGCATCCATAAATAACATACACCCTACATGGATAGGCTAAGCATGCCCATAATGATGAGTATATGTACAAAAAATGAAAAAAAAATAGAGTTCATTACCAGCCTCTTACCACATCTCAAGTGAGGACTGCTGAACCCTGCAAAAAACTCACAAAACCAAAGAAGAACAACAAATATTTTTGGTGTTTTCAATTTTTAAACAAGAACCAAAAAGGGAAAAACAAGCAAAGCAAAATCTTTTTGGGTTTTTTGAATAGTTCAAATAAAGCAAGCAAACCAAGGCAAAAAGGAAGAAGAAAACCAAAGAGAAACAACTAAAATATTTTTGGTCTTTTCGCATTTTAGAAAGCAAAAGCAAAGAAAGAACAAAAACTAAAAAGAGAACAAAACATGAATATACAAAGTACCGACACAAAATGATATGGAGATGAGTGCGATGTCGGCGTACCTCCCCCCCAAGCTTAGGCTTTTGGCCTAAGTGGGTATCAATCCAGGTATGAGTAAGGGTTCCAGGCAGGCGGGTCATGATAAGAATGATCGTAGTTGGGCCCTTGGGAGGAAGAAGAAGCCCCCAATCATAGATAGGCTGCTGATATGAAGACTCCCCCTCATTCGAGGGCTGGACCGAATCATCCGTGACCTCCCTTCTAGTATCCTGCTCCTGTTGGGAGAGCTCTCCCAAGTACGTATCAAACTCCTCCTCCGTGAGAGACCATCCTACCCTGTTATCAAGGTTAAACAAAACAGGTACAGGCAAAAAAACAACACGCTCGGACTTGCTTATTCTCCAACCAGCTTTGAGAAAAGTTATTTCATAAGACAACTCACCCAAACTAGCCCACGAAGAAACAAATTTATGTTGTATCATGGAATTAAAATCAAGCCTTTCTATGGGAAACTGTAGGTCTAGATGATGAGGCACTAAACCATGCAGTGCTAGTAAACGAGAAGCAATGAGGCCCCCACAGATTCCACCTTTCTCGCGGTTAGCGGCAAGACGGAAAGCTATCAAAGCACCCAAGTTGTAAGACCTATCTCGTTCAAGAGCAGCAGAGATGAATGCTAGATCATATGAAGATAACTTATTGGCAGTTTTCCTAGCAAGAACACGCTTGGCAATAAAGTAAGCAAAGTAGCGAATGGAGGGGAGATGAATGTTATGGATTTTCCCACTCTCCTTCGAGAAGCTGCTCCCTTGGCAAATTTCTGCGTATAGATCCATGAGTGGTGCAGGTCCCTCTTAATCCTTCTACATGATCCCCACTGAGGTACCTTAATAGCTGCACAGAAGTCATCGAGAGAAAGCTCGACAGCAATATTGTAAATTTTGTAGTGGACCATGGGATTATGCAAAGAGTAACTAAATTGAAAGTCTTGCACCACAGACATGGTTAGCTTCACAAATTGAAAAGGTTCATCTTCCAAAAAGTGCTCCAATCCTGCATTAGAAACCAAAGTGTGGAAATCCTGGAGAATTCCTGCAGCTCTCGAGAACTCAGAGCATGGATAAATGGAAGGAAAAACTTCCTCCTCCCGGTGAACCTTCATAACCTCAGGCACCCATAGTTCATGTTGGTTTAGTTGATGCTCATTCATCTTCTATTCTGAAATTTAAACACCTATTTAAACAAGTGATTGCAAAGTGAATATAATGGAGGGCACTACTCATAGGGACTTGTAAGAGGCCTAAACATGCATCAAAACTATATCTCTAAGTATCAAACAAGCTTACAAGCTCTCATAACCTGTCACCTAAAGCAGCAAAATACTCAAGATATAAACCACTAAACACAAATCTACTTGGACAAGCGGAGGAGTCACATACCGGAGAACAAATGCTCCAAATTTCAGCAGCAAAGATGGGCTGAGCAAGGAGATCGAAAAATTGAGGGAAAGCATATCAAGAACGCGATTTTGAGCAATGAACTGGAGTTTACTCGGGAGAGAGAAGAAAGTGGCAAGTGAGAGAGTGAGTGGAGGGCCAGGGGTGGCCCACACCATGGCATGGCGCCACCCAGGGCAGGCTGCGCCACCAGGTGGTGTGCCTGCCTGGTGGGTCCCCCTGGTACCTTCCAGGCACTCCTCTGCCCTTTTTTCACATAAAAATTTAATATGAATTTTCTAGAATTTTTCGAGACACTTTATTTTTGAGCAATTTTCAGGTATAGGTGAATGATTTTCTGATAGAGAAAGATTTTCTGGAATGATGCAAAGACAAAACAAGGCTAGAACTTCAGAAGTTCTAAGACACCCTAACATGCAAGCAACTAACAACAAAAATAAAACTAAATGAAAGCTAAAACTAAAATGGATCGAATAAAAGTAAGCGGAGATAATCATGGTGAAAACATTGTTTTGTTCAATGAAATCCTTTTGTTTAACAAGGTTGATCAGGTCTTGTTACCAAAACAATTTCATATGAGACAAAACTTTGTATTCCACTAATGATTATGTTACCTCAACTTTGATAGCAATGGTCCCAATCATAATAGTTTCAAATTTTTCTCTTGGTATGGGACAATATATTTCTCCAACTTGAATGCCCTCAACATGTTCAATTGAATTTAAACCATAAGTCCTATCAATCTTCTTGGGGAAATAGACAGTTTGTTCCTTGTCATTAACATTGAAAGTCACCTTTCCTTGAGTACAATTAATAATAGCTCCTGCAGTATTAAGAAAAGGTCTCCTAAGAATAATAGACATATTATCATCTTCAGGCATTTCAAGCACAACAAAATTAGTTAATATCAAGCAATTATGAGCCACTTGAACAGGTACATCCTCACATATACCAACGGGAATAGTGGTAGATTTATTACCCATTTGCAAAGATATATCAGTTGGTATTAGTTTTTCTAGTTGAAGTCTCTTATAGAGAGAGAAAGACATAACACTAACTCCAGCTCCTAAATCACACAAAGCAGTTCTAACATAACTATTCTTAATAGAGCAAGGGATAGTTGGAATCCTTGGGTCTCCAAGTTTCTTAGGAACCTTACCATTAAAGGAATAATTAGCAAGCAAAGTAGAAATTTCTTCATTAGGGATCTTCCTTTTATTTGAGACAATATCCTTCATATACTTTGAGTAAGTAGGCAATTTAATAGCATCAGTCAAAGGAATTTGCAGGAATAAAGGTTTCATCCACTCACAAAACTTATTATAGTGTTCAACTTCCTTCGACTTGTGTTTCTTATCGGGGAAAGGCATAGGTTTTTGGACCCAAGGCTCTCTTTCACTACCATGTTTCTTAGCAACAAAATCTTCTTTAGTGTATTTGGTATTCTTAGTGTGCTTTTCAGGTTCTTCTTCAACCTTTTCTTTATCAGGAACATCATTTTCTTCATTACCACTTTCAGTTTCAGCATCAGAGACAGATATACTATTAGGATCTATAGCAGGCTCAGAGGGTTCTACAATAGTTTTATGTTTCTTTTTTCTTTTCTTACGAGTAGAGCCACTATTTTCATCTTGTTGAGAATCCTGCTCAATTCTTTTGGGATGCCCCTCAGGATATAGAGGATCCTGGGTAGCAGCACCACTTCTAGTTCTAATCTCATAAGCGTGTTTTTCTTTGGCAGCATTAACTAGCAAGTCTTTTTGCACTTTAATAAGTTGATCTATTTGAGTTTGAACCATTTGAAAATGTTTAACAATCATTTTAACATCATTAGAGGTTCTTTCCACAATATCCTTTAACTCAACAATAGCTCTAGTGTTTTCCATTAGATGATTTTGCACCCTTTTATTAAAATTATCTTACTTAACAATAAAAATATCGAATTCTTCTAAGCATTGATCAGGAGGTTTAGAGTAAGGGATATCACCTTCATCAAAGTGTTGGAGAGAGTGTACCTCAATAGTGGATGAGTAGGGGATAGGCTTACATAATTATTCTATAGGAGGTAAATTCTTGACATCTACAGCTTTAATTCCCTTCTCCTTAAGACATTTCTTAACTTCCTTCATCACTTCATCATTTAATTCAATAACTCCCCTCTTCTTTGATGTTGGAATAGGCACAGGAATAGTTGGTTCAGGTATAATTGTTTCAGGTATAGCTGGTTCAGGAGGAGTCTAGTCTTCATAATTCTTGCTTATTTTAGCCATTAATTCATCAGCTTCCTTGGGAGTCCTATTCCTGAAAACACAATCAGCACAACTATCTAGGTATGTCCTAGATTCTTTAGTTAGTCCATTATAAAATATATAAAGAAGCTCATTCTTAGGTAATGGACTTCCAGCCTATGCATGAATCAAAGCACAAAACCTTGCCCATGATTCAGGCAATATCTCTTTTTCTCCCTGTTTAAAATCAAAAAGTTCCTGCAAAATAGCATGTCTAGCACTAGGAGGAAAATATTTTTGCAGGAAAGTACTAATCAAGCAATCAGGGCTATCAATAGATCCAGGAGGTAAATTACTAAACCAAGTTTTAGCTTCTCCTTTCAGTGAAAAGGGGAAAATCTTAGCAACAAAGTAAGTATGTATCTTAATATCATCAGAAAACAAGCCACTCATGGTAGAAAGCTTAGTCATATGTGCTACCGCACTTTCATTCTTAGTCCCACAAAAAGGTTCTTTCTCAACAATAGCTATATAAGATAGATCGAGAGAGAAATCATAATCTTTATCTTTAATGTTTATGGGAGAAGCAGCAAACTTAGCAATAGGAGACAATTTGAGTCTAATAGTACGCCTCTCAAGGAGACTCTTAGCAGCGCTCCTATCATGGGTAATTTTACATTCTTTAATAAATTCATCGGTCATCTCAACATAACCTTCTTCAATATCATAGCTCTCACTAGACTCAGGTGAACTAACAGGTGTAGTAGTGTCTTCATTAGGAGTTTCAATATTTCCAGCTATAGTTCTAGCAATCATAGCATCTACGAAAGGACCTAATGAACCACTCTTAGCAAGAACATTCGAAGCAGCATCATAAGTATCAGAAGTTTCAGATTCAGCAGTAGTAGCAGCGTGTGTAGCATGTGTATGTGCTGGTGTAACGAGCTTACTCATAACAGATGGTGAATCAAGAGCAACAGAGGTGTTCAGAACCGTACCTCTTCTTGTAGTGGATGGTAAAATAGGAACCTTGCCATCACAAGACTTACCCATGATGGATGGATGGCAGCGAACAATAATGAATCCAAGTGAACTTGATAAATAAAGCTATGCTCCCTGGCAACAGCGCCAGAAAATAGTCTTGATGACCCACAATTATAGGGGGTGTATCGCAGTATTTTCGAGGGAAGTGAAACCCAATTTATTGATTCGACACAAGGGGAGCCAAAAAATATTTATAAGCCATAACAACTGAGTTGTCAATTTAGCTGCATCTGGAAACAATCTTGCTCACAGCAGTTTATCAGTAGCAACAGTTTTGCAGTAGAAAGAGTAAAGTAGCAGCAATAGTAAAGTAAAGACAGTAGTAACAATAGCAGTAAACAGTAAGATTTGAGTGTGGTAGACATACGGATGGATGGACGGGCGTTGCATGGATAAGACAATTCACATAGCAATCAGAACATAGGGCAATTGCAGATAAATAAGATAAAGTATCCAAGTACTAGATAATCCTAGGCATGTGTCCCATATATATTCATACGTGCTCGCAATGAGAACTTGCACAACATCTTTTGTCCTGCCAGCCCGTTTTCAGCGGGGCCTCAAGGGAACTACTGGAAATTAAGGTGCTCCTTTTAATAGAGCACCGGAGCAAAGCATTAACACTCCGTGAACACATGTGATCCTCATATCAAAGCCATTCCCTCCGGTTATCCTGATTTCTGTCACTTCAGGGCCATTGGTTCCGGACAACAACATGTGTATACAAATTGCAGGTAAGACCATAAACAATACTATCATAATGAATCAATAACATGTTAAGATCTCAAATCATGGCACTCGGGCCCTAGTGACAAGCATTAAGCATAACAAGTCGCAACAAAGTCATAAAGCACTAATAGAAGATACTAGGCACCATGCCCTAACAATATGATGCCATTACATGAACAATCTCATCCAATCCCTACCATCCCCATAGCCTACAGCGGGGGATTAGTCACTCATAGATGGGGGAAACATGGATGGTCGATGGAGAAGCGATGGTGATGATGATGGTGATGATCTCCTCCAATTCCCCGTCCCGGCAGGGTGCCAGGACGGAGTTTCTGGTGTTGTTTCGTGGAATCTGATGGTGGCGGTGGAGCAGAACTCCTTCTGGAAAAACATCGAACCCCCTAAGTTTTTAGGTCAGAAGGCAACTTATAGGCGAAGAGGGAGACCACTCCCTGGCGTGGTCAGGCCTAGCCCGCGCGGCCAGGTGGTGTCGCCTGGGCCCAGCCCCCCTCCGTCTCGTATTCTGGCTCCGGGAGTCTTCTGGTGAAATAGGATTTTTGGCATATTTTCCGGGATTTTTCCTGATAGTTGATTTTCTGCACAAAAACTAGACACCAAGGCAATTCTGCTGAAAACAGCGTCAGTCCGTGTTAGTTGCATCCAAATCACACAAGTTTAGAGGAGAAACAATAGCAAAAGTGTTCGGGAAAGTAGATACGTTTTGGACGTATCATGGGTAAAGAAGGCGATTTCATAGAGGTTCAACTCGATCCTGTGGAAGACAGGGAATCTTACTTGAAGAGGCAAGAAGAAAGGGGAAGACATCCAAGCTTCTCTAGACAAACTTGATCATCGCATCAAGAAAGTTGAGGTAAATTTCTAGGGTCTTCTAAACATATTGAATTATTGCATCGCTATCTGGACTAGATGGATCTGAAGATAATGAAGGGGCTAGAAGCCAACCTCGACATTAGCCTCTGGTCCATCAATACACAAAAGAAGATGATTGAGATCTATAAGGCGCTTGTGGAGCAATTGGAGATAATTAGCGAGTAGAGCCGAATTCGCATGTTGATCCTAGAAGCAACAAACAAGACGCTTCGTGCGAGCCTTCGCACTTTTAGGACTTCATCTCTCGCAAACTAAGGAACACCACAATATCGAATAATCACAAGGGATATTTTATCCACCTAGCTTGATTCCATGCTTGTGGGGATCTATGAGGACCTTGTAATCTATCTTACAGTTTTAGCATGTTTACTTTCCTGCACGCATGTTAAGTTTAACTCCAAAACTTGCATTAGTTGTATCAACTTCGAGATCCCTTTTGTTCAAGAGAAGATTTATATCCATTGAGTTTCGAGACTTTATGATATTTGAAGTTATCTTTTGATTCATAATTATTATATTAGATGATTGAACTAGGTTGAGTGTTATGATACTTGTACAGCTGTCATGAGTTTAGGGACTTCCACACCAATAAAAGTATTGATTAAATTATGAGAAGAAGAATTTTGGTAGCATATTATAGTCATGAGTTTTAAAAAGCCATAAAGGTAGTGGGCATGATCAAGTGGATGTACTTAAAAAAGGGGAGAGAAAAGAAAAAGAGAAAAATTAAGAGAGAAGAGAAATAAAAGAACAGCTATCAAAAGAATTCCAAGGCAAAAAAAGAAAGATACAAGAAAAAGAATGATCATGAATCTTCATTACTGAAATCAAAGTGATCAATTAGTTTAACTTTATGATTATATGATATGTTAAATCACTGAAAGCTTCTTATAACTTCATTAATACTAAAAAGGTGTGGAAGCCTCTAAGTCCTGTGTGTAAGGGTATGATAATACCCAAAGTAACTTTACATCTGATATTGTATTCCTATTTCAATTTCTGCCTCATTTATTGTAACGACTCGTGCCCCATGAACATGATGATATTGTCCATAAGCCACCATATTTCTCGGGGACGAGCAAGAGTCTAGCTTGGGGGAGTTGATAAGTCCAAAATTGAAGCATATTTACCTTTTGTTTTTGCATAAATAGAATAGGAATTTTTGTATTTCACTACGTTTATGCACACCTTTTTGTCCTTGTTTCAACAAGATCCCGAATCACTAAGTCCCATATGAACATATCAATTGGAACTATCATATTATGATATAATATGATATTTTTAAGTGATACATTTAAACATTTGATTTTTTATCGGATCATAAAAACCCACTTTTCGAAGATCTCTTCCCCTTTCACAGCTGCCCCTCCACAAAATTGATACCTATCCTTTTGCTTAAGATGATCACAAATCAGATAGAGAATTGTGTAGATAGGAGGAGGAAACGAACCAACCTCGGGGATTTACCTTCGCACCAGGGAGAATACCAAATGAGAGGAAATCATCTGCCGCAATAATGACCAATGGTATGGGCAGAGTCCGCCCGTACCGTTTGCCTGTACCACGTGGCATCACGTTGGCCTCGTCAAATACTTTCTCCTGGCGAAGACGATAGGGAGACCCGACATTCACAGCCACCAGAAACCACGAAAAACCACATCAGAAAGGGATCTGAAGGAGGAACTTGGAGAAGGGCAAATCCCTGCTGCTTCACAGATCATTGGAGGACATCCCATCATCCCCTTCATCATTAACCACTGCATCTCCATCACCATCACGACCCCCATCTCACATCTATTATATCTTATTGTAATTCCAGATTCAATTGTGGTTTGCACTAGATTGACCCCCATACTTTTATCCATCCATTTTATTATGATGATGTCGTTGATTGCTTCCATGTGTGAGTAGTTACTTTGTTCTTGGGGAGATGGATAAACCTTAGCACTATTATGAATTGAAATAAAGATGATCTATTCTTGTGTCCATATGACTGGCCGGTATATGATATATTTATGATTTGTGTTTGATCTCTCTCTCTTTAGATGGTATGTGTAGTCGGCCACATATCATTTGCCTTCGGGACTAATGTGTGGGAGAAATCCTTTAGACATGTTTGGAAGTGTGCCCGGAGAGCTTTGTGACAATTGGCGCCGGCTAGCAACCTACACGGTCAAAGGAGGATAAAGTGAGACCCCCTAAACTTATTATGATATCCACGGGGAGACCCTTAATTGTGGTGGTTTGTATGGGTGATTGCTCTCAGACATCACAGTGGTTATTTAGAGGTGAGCTCACTCTTGGCTCAACAAAGTGGTTTCCTACGAGCCTTGTAGTGAACATCTTTTTATGGAGCTCTCTCCACACATATCATGACACCATAAGTATGTTATCTTATTTAATAATAATAATATCATGCTAGTGGTGTACCCTACATCCCCGAGAACGCGTTAGCCCTATTGAGTTCAACCACATTTTCACACAACCTTTTTACTTGCTTTCTTTGACTTGTTTTAATTACTTTTCTGCACTCAACTAAAAACCTTTCAAACACCCTTTACTTGAGATCAAAGGCAGCTTACAAGTATCCTTTTGGTGGAAAGTGACAAGGGGCATAAAGATCTTAACCAAATATCTCTCTTTGGGTACAATACTCTTATTTTGAAACTAGCTACAATTGATGATCTATGCACTTGCAGCCATTAGGTATCCTGGCCTATGTAGGCTGGGATGCCTCTTTAGAGCCCATGTGTCCCCACCTCACAGGTGGTCTGCATAGATGGACCCCTAGAACCTTCTAGAAGCTTCCCGATATGATACTGAAAAATTCCCGAGCTTTTTCTGGCATCCTAAAATAACTTTCCCACATACTTTTATTTACCTCCAGACTATTTTGAAGCTTCTAGTGATATCTTTTTTTACCTTGAAACCGCTAGGGAGCCCCCTATCTTCTAGTGATATCTAGGGTCTCATACAACACTCCAAATCAACACTTTATCATACAATCTATAATCTCACTGAATCCTAGCGACACCAAAGCTTTAAGTGTGTGACCCCACGGGTTCGAGAACATGTAGACATGGTCGAGACACTTCTCCAATTAGTAATTTGTAGAGGGACCGAGGATGTCCATACTAGTTCTTACATATTCAATGAAGTTCTTTTATCAGTTGAACCACTATGTCGAGGATTCAATTAATCTGGTATCTGATTCCTTTGTCTCGCGATATATTACTTTCCCGAGAATCAATCATTGATATTGACACACCTAGTTCAATATCGTTACCGATAGAATCTCTTTACTTGTTCAGTGGTGTAGGATCCCTGTGACTAAACAGATTAGTCACATGCTTGCAAGCTTTAGGATGCTACACTACCAAGAGGGCCCAGATATATCTCTCTATCACTTGGAGTGAAAAATCCCACTCTTGATTTATGCAACTCAACAAGTATCTGTAATCCTTAACTACGAAGTGAAATTTGATGTCCACAAAGTATTTGTAACATACCCAAAATCCGACCCTTGTTTAGCCGATGTTTTTCAGCGCATCAAAATGTTTTCCCGTTTTCAAAAAGCATTTTCCTCAAACCTGTTGCTCGCTGAACTTGTGTTTGGTTTTGATCTCTCTAAAGATTTCCCATGTTCTTTGACCCTTGTCTAACCTCCTAAAAATATCCATGGCAATATTTTGCCTCCATAGAAATTAATCCCTTTATTAATTCTCGAAAGCCTTCCATCTACCCTTCCAAAGCAACTACCCTTTCTATAGCTTGGAAAATTCCACCAAGCTACATATGATTCCCTCATACATATGAAGCCTATCCATGCAAAAATATTTCATAGTCATCATGTGTTTGTTATTATTGCATCACCATAATATCATGCTCATGTCATCATGCCACATTGCATTTAAGCATCATACTAAACCTTGTATTTGGTTCTTATCCTTAATACTTGCATTGAGTATTTTCCTATTATTATATTTAGTTGGTTCCTAATATATGTCACATGCAATTTGTGATGAGGGCATATCTCCGTAATTCAATCCACCTACTAATATGCCATGTCACCTTATTTTGCATCTCATCTCACTTGCACCATCTATATGTATGTGTCCTTCTTTGTTTTTTTTGGATATTTGAATGAAGCCAAATATATACATATGTATGGATCTACCTATGTTCACAATGGTTTGATCCAAACCATTGCCACTATATAAACCCACATACATGTATGATGCATCTTTGCATGCTACATGCAACTTAAACTCCTCCACCTTCTCACTTCAACTCTTTATCTTTTTGGTTGTGTTTTAAAATCCTCAAACTTGTCTTGATGAGTAAAGAAAATCCAAATCCTAGATTTTGTATTGAGTCAAACTGAACACAAAACCCTAGATAACCTAATCTACTACCTACACCCTAAACCAAACCATCTACCCTTCATAAAATAAACCTATCCTTCCTACCCGACGCCACCACCAAGCTACCTAGCTAAATCTCCATCTACCCACCTTGACCTAACCAAGAAATCATTGATCCCCATGTGCCATGTGGCCATGGCACACTAGGCCAAGGAGAGGACACGTCTTCCCCTCCCTTTGCCTTGAGCATCAAGACCAGATTCCCTTTAGTTAATCTAACACTAGTAATCCCTAACTAGAGAGAGAGGAGAGAAGAAAAGGTACCTGTGAACACCATCATTTGGATAACTCTAACCGAGCTCCCATGTTCTCCTTCCCTTTGCCCACCTTTATCTGCATCTCCCCAACCTCTCTCTAGTAAGATCTAACGCATAGCACTCCCTTCTTCCTCTCCATACCAAACCTTGCCATGCCCATGGCCATGTCTAGCCCTAGCCATGGGTCTCTCTTCTAACCTATGTGCGGAGCCGAACTAGGAGGAGATAGGAGGCCAGTGATCTTTGTTGTCATCCACCTATTCTTCCTGTACCGGAGCCGGGGCCTGGAACTGTGGGAGTAGCCACCACTGTCGAAAATCCAAGATCTTGCCCAAGCTTCCTGTCCGCGAGCCGCACCCCGATCGCTGCCACCTCGAGACGTGCCTCCTTCATCTGCAACCCCAAGACGAGCCATGGTTCACCCATGACAAGATCCTCCATTCTTTTCGCCCTGCATCGCCACCACCGGCTATCGAGCGCCCTCCATGCGCTGCGGCTCACTGCATCACCCCCGCCGTCAACCACCCGTCACCTCCCTGTGCTTGATCTAACTTGAGTGGAGCAGCACCTCTCTTCCCTGTACACCCTCAACCCATCCTCGCTTCCCAACACCCACCGGAGTGTTGTCTCTAACGATGCCATCGTCGTCTCTGCTCCGCATCAGCCACCTGCGTACACCACTGTTTGTATAAAGCTCGCATCCTACATGGTCCATGTCAACACGAGCCGCTTTCATGAATAGGCAGACATAGGATCCCTCTTCCATTAGAGCCACCGCACACTCGAAATGATCTAGTATTGCGTCCGGAATGTTGCTCGCAAGAACAAGTCATCGAGCACATCCCTGACGAATATTCAGATTCAGGCCGAGACTTTTTGTCAGTTCAGTGAATCTATAGAGGACGTATATATAGCGCCACAACCCATCTTAACACAAACTCATCGCCCCATATTAAAAATAAATAAATATTTTTCTAGATATTTAATAAATGCCTTAATAATGTTAATTCCATCTTTTGAATCTTATTTCCAAATATTGCATATAATATATGTTTTGAGATCAAGTAAATGCAAGGATTAATAATATGCCATCCAAAATAATTTTTGGATAGTTAAAATTTCGAAATTATTTTAATCCTTTAATAATGCCTTTTCTTAATAAATTCATAACTTTAATTCTATAAATCGGAATTCAACAAATAATATGTCTAAATCGATCAGCGCGACGAGCCCTTTCCATATATGCTTTCCATGTTGTCAACTGAAGCATGTATAATAATAATAAAAAATAACCAGAAATGTTTATGCAAGCAAAACACGATTAATAAAATGTTGAAAATGCTTTATTCTTGTTTATAATTCCTCACCAATGTCATGCTATGTTATACCATTAAATTTTGAATCACTGGATTACGAAATACCATGTATTGCTTGTTGCTATGTTATACTCTTGCATGTTTGGCTTTTATCCGAATAGAAGCTAAGCATGGAGGCTATCCCGAGGCACCTGAGTATTACCCGGACCCTAGCTACTACCCCTCCGTGATACCAGACAAGCATTCACTTGCTCGAATTTATATTGATAGCACCTATTCCTCTATCTTTATTCTTGCATTATGAGTCGTGTTGCGAATTAAATTGCAATCTCAAGTACTACACAACCTTTACTTTTCAAACCCACTACAAATCTTGTTCCCTCTATCCTATCAAATATTACTACATGAATTGCTTGAGCCATGCTAGTCGTAGAACTTCATGTGTAGGGTTTGTGAGAGTTTGATGTGGATAATGAGGTACCCTAAATAACTAAATTGTGTAGTAATGTGATAACTAAAGAGAGAGGGAGTGGTGGGCAATATTTGATATTTGGTTTTTATCCGCTCACTTGTGTCCTGTAGGACTCGAGTGCTTGATGCTTGTTCCTTGACTATCACACTATCCACATGTGGGCCCATGGAACCCCTTAGTATGATGTTGATTCACATATTATTTTGGGGGGCCAAAATTAGTCTGGGGCTTTACTACTATCCTGTACTTATGTCATGCTTTACTTCTTTATTTACCAATGTTGCTCGAGGAGCGGTTTACTACTGTACTATTTAGGATTGCATCACAATTATGCTATTTGGACAAGCCCAGTCACACTTTGGGTTCCCAGTCTTTCGAAGTCGTTCTCACAAACCCATGTGTCCATTATGGAGCTCGCACTACAAGAAAAATTGGCTTTTACAAAAGGACGATTTTCGTGGTTGAAAGCCAGTTTTTCGTGGTTTAAAAGTCTTCTATAACGGATGCCTTTCGTGGTAAAAGCCCCGTCACAAATGAATCTACCACGGTATTTTTCCATCCGTGGAGGATCCCCCCTTCAGCCACAAAAACTTGTTTCATCGTATATCTATTCACCAACTGCGTTGACTGCTGACATCATGCAAACTACTACGTGGAAAACACTGTTAACGACCAGTTACCACCGTTAACGGTCATGAAAACCATGATTGAAACTTGGCCCAACCAAGGCCTGCTTATTATTAAGTGGGCCGACCCATTTTGAGATCCTAACAAGAAGACGGCCCGTTACTTTGTCGTCTTGCACTATTTGAAATGTTCCTTTTAGTGCTGCCCGCTATAGCCCGTACGCTTTCAGGCTCGTTACTGTTTTGGACTATAGAAGGCCTACCTTGGTTCAATACTATACAACCCATTAGTGGCCTGTGCCAAGTCGGTCCGGTACTGTTAAGGCCTGCAGTCGGCTCGTTACTATTCTTACAACCAGTCGTGGGCCGTCCAATAAGGGTTCTTTTTAGAAGGTCCACTACTGTTCTGGCCATTTACTATTATGTCCTTTTACTTTTCTGGGTTGCCACTGTTCTGGCCCTTTACTATTTTGGTCTTTTATTGTTCTAGTCTTTTACTGTTGTTTCCTTTTACTATTCTAGCCATTCACTTTTTGGGCCACTAATATTTGGCCTTCTACTATTCGACCCTTTTACTGTTCTGCATTTTACTGTTCAGGCCTGTTGTTGTTCATGCCTGTACATTTTTAGGCCTTTCGCCGCTTATGCGGCCTTCCATGATTCTAAACTGCCACTTACGACCTTTTACTATTTATTAAGCCTGTCTACTAGTTGTCATTGATATTGGTGGCCTGATCTTCTTAGTCAGCGAGGTGAGTATATGATGGAAGTGGGTGGAGATAACTTGTATGATGCTCACGAACCTCTCGATCGACCCTGATACCAATGCAACATCTCTCAACCCTTGTAGATATTCGCAACTTCACACACTTGCTTACGTAGCCGCTGACCACGAAGGAGTTTGTAATCTTCTAATTTCCAATGGAACAATAGATCACACGAAACTTGAAATTGGCTAAATCCTAGTGGATCAACTAATCAACTTGATTGATAGTAGCAAATACACTAGATCGATACGAATTGGTGCAGGGGTTCAACTGGATGCAAGTAGCAATTCAACGAATCTAGGATTTACTTTAAACATGGTCTCCCTGGGCTAAGGGGGTGTCCTAGGGCTTATAAGGGTGGTTGGGGAGCCCAGAACCGAAAACAAGAACGTGTCCAACTCTAACTGATATGTCCAGGCCCGACGAACCAGTGTGCGGCCGGACATTCCGGTGTAGATGGGCCGAACACTCCGGTCGGTCGGACATTCCAGGAGATGCACACCGGACAGTCCGGTCTGGCGAAAAATTTCAAAGTTTTTGGCAGGATTCCGGGTGGCTTCTGATTTGGCCTTCTGATTGGCAGTCACCGGGCACGTCTTGGGAAGGCCGGATTGTCCGGGTGGTGTGCGCCAGACACGTCGGTTTCCACAGAAATCTTCACGCCGTCCTTGATGATCTTCTTCTCACCCAACACGCCTGCCTCCCACTCCTCCCTCACACATCCTTGGATGATCATCACATTGAGATCCTCGCCTTCCTCTCTCTCCTTCCCATTGACGCTAGTATGATGGATATTAAATCTAGACAAATAATAACACAATGATTTAGGTAGTATAAACTTCTTATAAATCAAAGTATCATATCCAACTAGGAATAAATTCACCTTGTGACATTTTTCAATGAGGCTCAATATTTCCTTCCATCTTAAACTAGTAGAATCATCATACTCTATGATTGTATCCTCATCATCCTCCCTTTCTTAAGGAAAAACCATCTGCAACTTTGGGTAAGCTGAAAGTCGAAGAAACAAAAAAAACGTGTATGCACAATATACATTTTTGTTGACATGCATATTATTCCCAATATACGAAACACTTCGTAAATTGCAAATAGAGAACACATAATTATCATATTGGAACAAAGAACAATGCAGCACTTGGCAATCAAAATTGCAGGTAGAAGTTAAGTTCAAAGAACTATTATGATCATTGTGAAAAACAACTAGATAGATAGTCTTGTTGTTCAATATTAAATTCAGTTTACTCAAAGAAGATATATGATCAAATTTGTGATGAACAAGATCAAACCAATTCAGAATATGTGAAAACCAAATTGATTTATGCCATGCTTCAACTGTGCTACTCTGATTATTATTGTAGCATCTCAATTGTCTAACAATTGCAATGCTACTTGCCTAGTCTATTTATTGATACTTCCTACATGTCATTTATTGCACCATCATGACCACATGCTCATGTCATCATGCCACATTGCATTTGAGCATCAGCAAGTCATCATGCATCTTTTGCCAAAAACTATTTTCTAAAAATCTTATCTTTATTTTCTAAACATCTTTCGTCTTATTTCAAATCAAAACTCTGGTCCTCTCCGAATCTTTTTTTTAAAACTATTTACGAAAACCTTTTAAAATTAAAATAAATAATTACAATATTTTTTGGGGAGGCAGCCGGCTAGGCCCAAAGTCCCAGCTAGCCAGCCTACTACCCAAAACCTAAAACTAACCTTCCCAAAACCCTAACCTAAATCCCCCAACCCGAACCGCCACCTAGTTCTACCCTAACAGCCGCCGCATTCCAGACACGGAAAAAGTCAATTTTAAACCTTGAACTCATAGAGGTTAGGCAAATCGAACCCTCAACTCGAAATCCTGGTCGTTAGCATCCTAAACTTGCGAATCCCGGTCTAAATCAAACCCTCAGCTTATCTTCCTTATACTATAAAAAAACCCAAACAGAATAAATTCTCTCACTCTCGCTTACTAAGTTGGCCCACTGTGTCATATGTGTCTTCTTCCCAGTTGTCCAATCTCTTTGTCTTTCTTTCGTGACCTCCATCCCCGTCGTCCCCCCGTCCGTCCCGAGTAGGAGCAACTACAGATGACTGGCACGTAGCAGGTACGTAGCTGAGCAAGACACGAGCTAAGGGGAAGTGGATTTGCCGGAGCAGTTGCTCAATACGGCGGCTTGACACCGGAGACGAGATATATGATGTCCAAGGAGACGCATCGGTAGCCCCTCGCGTTCTCATTGCACACAAACACATGCGCGTTAAACTGATGTTGATCGAGCGCATGCAGCCATGCACGATCCCCTTCAGCTCCAGCTCGTCGATGAGCAAAACCTTTTTTTGCTAGTTCTTGAGTTGGTCACCAGCTGATGGTAAAATGGAAATACTAGAGCAATCGGTATATATTAGAGCTAGCTTGTCACGGTGATCAAGTCATACCAACCAACCGAAATATCAAATAGAGCACACGGAGCAATCCCATCTTGCTAGCTTTTCTGGGTCAAATCAATTACTTAGGAGGAATCCATCAGATTTGCACAGGGTTGCTCTTCCATGTACATCCCTTCAAAGCACACATGCAAGGTAAGCCTAACGATCACATGCAAGAGCTAAGCCTAAAATCGGCCACCATTGGAGCAACCGACGAGCTCTAGCTCCATGCGCAACAGCCGAGGGCATGCACCGCTGTCTGGACGTATGCGTCCTAGAGGGCGTACCAGCATACACGCTCACGCCGACGCCCTGGACTATTCTCCGGATTGACTAGTAGAGACCGTAAAAGGAAGAAAATGGTAGAAAAGATGGATATGACATGTGGGTCCCAATGTCAGTGAGAGTTGTCTACAATCCTGGCCGGGTTATTGCTTTCCCGGTATACCAAACATGTCTAGGGTTTAATTTAGACCGGGATTCACAAGTTCAGGGTGCCAACGACCATGATTTCAAGTTGAGGGTTTGCTTTGGCTAATCTCTACGAGTTCAGGGTTAAAAATAGACTTTTTTCCCTCCAGACACATACACGCACTCCACCAGCTGCCACCTCCTGTCACGTTGCAACGCAAGCCACGCACCTGCTCACGCACTCATGCACACACGGACACGACCAGCGTGACCCAACACCACGCGTCGCACGTGGACCCCACTCCATGGACCCTTCCTCCCTCAACGCGAAGCCACCAACGCCGCCCATCATCCCCGCGTGTTCCCCTGTCCTCGCTTGATTCCCACTCCGTGATCCCAGCGCTACCGCTGCCCTCGAGGCCCCGCCTTGCCTCTTCTCTCCTCGACGCCACCGCTCTAGCCCGCCGTCGGCCCGGACCCGGCGCCGTAGGAAGCCGACTACCTCTGTCGCCGCCCTCTCCTCTCCGTCCCGGCCGCCACCCTCCGTCAAGCCCCGACCGTGCCAGCTCCGCCACCGCTGCACCTCGCCCTTGCCTCCCCTTCCCGCAAGGTCGCCGCCGAGCTCGACCCGCCGTCACCGGGCTCCTCTCCGCTGCAAGCTCCCGAGCCCGTCGTCCTCCCGCGAGCTCCACTGCAGCCAGGCGAGCGAGCCCTGGCCGCCTCCTCACCCTGAGGAACACCGCCGCCTTGTAGAGTTTCCCGGCCGCGGCCTCCTTCCTCATCTCTGCGCCGCCCGTTGCTCCGCGGCCGTCTCCTCGGAGTCCGTCGCCGCCAGCACCACCCCTCTGTTTCCCCTGTGGGTAGCAGCGCCCGCATCGCGCGTGTCCACCGCCGGTGACCTCGCCGCCTCCTCGTGTCCGCCCCTGCTCCACCGCCGTTCGCGAGCGAGCCGCCACTGTCGACCTCTGCATCAAGCTGGCCGCCGCCGCTCTACCCCGCCCGACGCTTCTCTCTCCCAGTACCGCGCACAGCCATGCCCGCGAGCACTTCTCCACCCCTGCAACCTCACTACACCGCCTCTCCTAGTGCGTGCCATCCAGCGTTGGCCCGCCACCGCCCCGACCTTGATCCCGTGCCTCGTCGAGCAACCACTGCCGACCATCCTCCTCGTCGGCCGCTTTGACCTTGCGGTGCTGTGTTATCCTAGAGGCAGCACCAGCTTGGTGCTTGTATCGATTGGGTGATGACCAAATCACCGGTCATTTGTGCCTCTATTCTCTGTTCGTGACCTGGTGGCATCGACCCTACCTCATCGCGTGGTTGCAGCCTCGTGATACCCTGCTTTTCACACATGTGCTTCTGTTTGCTGCTAAGTCCGTGCTTAGGTGCTTCGAAGCCGGGCTTCCTCCGGTTGCCGCACAAGACCGTCCTCGTTCATGTCAAACCGGCACCACCAAGTTTGGCGTCTCCAAGATCTTCCGAACACCAACATCTAAGATGCGACCTAGGGAGTCCTGGTGTGGCTACAATTTCACCATCAATGATAAACTCGGCACCTGCATATCTTCATCTCGGACGCCAAGACCTTCATCAGGACCACGCCAAGATCTTCCCGAGCGCCCTGACATCGAAAGAAGATCGCCATCGACAATGGATCCGAAGACCCTGACTCCGGACCGAAGATTGAACCTCGGCGCTTCTCTTCATCCTCGCCCCTGAAACTTCCGAGCCCCAAGACCTTCATCCCGATGTGTGACCCCTTTCCCGATGCCAGTATTTTTTATAATATATAATATATATGTTGTATATGAAGTGTTCATATCCCACACATATTATGGTTGTTTGGGATATTTAGATGATTCACCTAAATTAAATATGAAGACTATATTTGGGCTATTCTACTAATATTGGTTCCATTAAAATTTGTGTAGCGAACCGATGTCATGTTTTACCTACTAAGAAAATATTTAAATTGCAGAATATCTAAATAACTTGAATCTTCTATTTAATTATCGGGATTCCAGTTCTGCTTAATATTACCTGGTTTTGTTTAATATTGCCTAGTTGCTCATATCTTCGCTACATTGTTTTGTTTAATATTGCCTAGTTGCTCATATCTTCGCTACATTATGCATCATGTAAATATAATGAATACCACAATGTTTATGGCAATAAAACATGCCTACTTAACTTAATAAAGAGTCGTATTATTGTCTCCACACCTCACCCATACCATGCTATGTTATTCGATGCAATTGTGCATCATTCCATCATGGCATACCTTGTTTGCTTATTGCATATGATTTATATGATTATGCAATATATTTATTTTGGCCCTTATGTGTTTGGTTTTTATCCGGATGAAGAATACCAAGAGCCTTAGAAGTATTATCCAGATTCTTCTTATTCCACAACTGAACTGCCAAGCAAGCAATTCCCCATGCTTGCATACGTACTTCTATCTTACTCTTGCATCATTGAATCGTGATTGCATTATTGAATCCCAAGTATTGCATAGCCTTTACTTTTAAACCTCACTGAAGCTTGTATCCTCCACCTATGAGCCATTACTACAGGAGTTGTTTAAGCCATTCGAGTCGTAGAACTGCATGTGTAGGATTTGTGCGAATCTTTGGATAACAAGGTACCTAAACAACTTAACCTGAGTAGTAATGGGATAACTAATGAAAGAGACATCGGTGAGCATTATCTGCTATTTGGTTTGTTAAGCTTACTTGTGTCCCGTAGGACCCCAAGTACTTGATTCCTGTTCCTTGACTATTCGCACTATCCACATACAGGAGACGCTATGGATCCCCCTTTGCCTGAGATTGGTTCACACTTTATTTCTTGGGGACATATGGGGCTTTATTACTATCTTGTACTTATGCCATGCTTTACTGCTTTATTTACGATTGCGCGTGGAGCGCATGTACTGTTTAGGAACCCCATGCCACATTTACGCTGTATCGACAAGCCCAGTCATACTTTTAGGTTCTCAGTCGTTTACAGCGGTTGCCACACACCCTGGGTCCATCGCGGAGCCGTCTGAATTCATAACAGGTAGCTTATTAGGGGTGGCTCCCTGAAATAATTTATGAATCTAGTGAATGCATTGTCGTGAGGTCTCGTTGCGTCTTATTTGGTTTTTCCCGAGGTTGATCATGTGTGTGTTGCTATTTGTGCATCCCTGTAGGGTAAATCTTTCTAAAAGCCATGTCCACGATTATGGATGACTTGGAGCATAGTTTCTCGATCATAGACAAGCATAACTAAAGTACCGCCTTTAATTTGACTTAGACATGACTAGTAAATAGTGCAACACTCATGGAATGGTTAATAAAATTGCAAATAGATGGATGTTCTTCCGCCTTCTCGTTGGTAAGCGAGAAGGAGGACGCGTGATGTTTATTTATGTTGCTTATATAACTGTTGTTATTAATTAACGAGCGTTCGTCCATCTCTAGTTGGATGGATGTGTAACATGTCTCTATAGAACTTTGTAGATATTACCTCTCGCTGCAATTGCGTCACCCTCAGGTTGTTCCCTTTAAAAGCATTAAGACTTGCTGAGTATCCCTAGGGTCTCACACGATAAATATTTGGTTCAGATAGACATGTATACTCCCAGGAAGGCTACTGGGTCGAAGAGACTGATGATGGTGGCAACGACTATCCAATGTAGAGATTTCAGGGATGGAGATCCATGAGATCTGTGGGCGGGATGTGCTTATTTTTTGGGCATCTTATGCCGATTTTTTCTTATCCATACTCAGATCATGTTTTCCACTTCTGGTTGATACTTTGTTGCGTGATGTTTGAGGATGTATCCTAAACTATTATATATATCTAGGATATTTGGATCTTGCCGTACGACGTTGAATATTTATGTTTCTATTATTTTAGATGGTGTGACTCTGATGTCTATCGTATGTCGCTGACATACATACTCATTTGTGTATGTTTTGATTGCTTTACCTATTGATTACACCACTTGCTCTAGTTCCGATGTTCTAAAAAGTCGGTGGGATGGTTGGCCGGTACCGTGCCCAGCTCCACTAGGTGGGCCTACTGTGTGTGGCTGCGCGGCCCCATGGTAGTACGTCCAGTCCACTTTTGGTTCATCCAAGCTCGAGTTTAGAGCGTAAGGTCCGAGGTATTACAATTGGTATCGGAGCCATTCCGCCCTTCAGGGTCTCAGTCAAGATGGTCGTTGTTAGTCTAGAAAATATTTTGGTAGCTATGTATATTAGGGAAAAACTAAACGTGAGAGTAGGACTGCTTCCTTTTTTCTTCTTACCCACCCTCCCACCCTTTTCTGGTAAGAAAGTGTAATGTTTGTCTATTCTCATCTAAAAATTCAAACTAGGATTCACGTGTTTGGGGTTTCCATAGTACCATAGGATGTGTGTGTAATTCTTTGTCTATCTATTGCATCCAAGCTTGTTGTGGCAATCTTTCTTTGGTTATCAACTATTTGTACATTCCATACCGACAGACTTATGTGTAAACCGACGTGATCTATCCGACTCTTTGTTAACTGACGGAATCTTGTGAAGGGCGTTCTTCCTTCCTGCATGTTTTCACTTAATGTGGACTTGCTAATCTCTATATTTTAGGTGGTTTTGCGCATCTAGTTGGTATTTTAATGTCGAAAAATGCGGAAAAAAATTCATATGTGTTTTCGCACTTCTTTTCAGTCGTGTGTGATACATGTTTCACCTTCCTTTTATCGTCATGTTCATGCTAACTCAGTCTTTTGCTACCAGCGCTTCAATCTGGAGTTTTTACTTCATCTTCAATTATTTTGGGCTAAATGCATAACTTGCGGCGATCCTATGCTCGCGATTGTAATTTGGTTCTCAATATAGCTATATGACACCTATCATGAGTGGACTATGGTTAATGCTATCAATCTAATTCTCTAAATGATGGCGGTTATCTCTTTTGATTTTGAGTTATACCGTGATCATATCTATATCATATCCAAGTATCTTTGGCAATCCGGAGGTTTCTTAAGGCACTATGGTGGAGTGTCATCCATTGTCGTGCTTAATATCTTTTGGAACTCCATATCCACTAGGTTCTCTTTGATACTGGAGGATCTCATTCTTTCTTCTATGATAGCTTTGCGTAAATGTTTGAGTTACATCGATCCTTTATCCAAGATCTCTTTATTCTTTGCAACTGGTGATCCGATTGACCATGTGAACAAGCCAGTATCTCTTTTCTCTCCTGAATGGCTAGATATTTTATCATCCCAATGCATCTCTTCCAACATAAATCCTTGCTCGTAACATTGACTTTCAAAGAGCGTTGAGCTCAGAAGGTGTTCGAGTATTCATTTTTTCTCTCGCCTCTTGAACTTGGTATTCTTGGAATATCTTGTTAATTCATGGTGGTATATATTGTCGATATGATTGCCTATTCTATATCAATGGAAGAACATGAAGAACATCTTATTTTCTCTCAAGCTTCGTGAACATCGCCTTTGTGCAAAGTTCTCAAAGTGTTAATTTCGACTTTTCAAAGTCGTCTATCTCAGCCACGTCCTTCTTCTAAAGACATTGTTCTGGAATCATCAAGTTAATTGTTAATTCCATCCTCCACCTTCAACCAAATCCGGAGCTTCTCCTTTTTTTGGCAAGTCATCATCGTTGTTCCGCTGAAGTTTTCCTCTAGACTGCTAAATCTATCTCAGATATTCTTAAGAAGGATGATAAACTCTGTTGATCTTCCACTCATCAAGAAACCTTTTGAAACCATCTTGTTTTATCTTCTATCCTCAATCCGCCGGATGCCATGAAGACATTTCAGATCTTTTGTAATCCTTCAATTCAAGTTGGTGCTATCATTAATCTATCTATTGATTCCTTCATCTGTTTCTGCGATATTCCTTCATATCTTTTTGATGGCTTGGGACTTTTGACACGACGACAACATCATCATCTTTATCCACTTTGATACCGACGAAGTGTTTGCATCGCATCCTTGTTTGCTTATGAAGCTTCATGAATTCTACTTGTAAGGACCTTCAGACTAAATTTCTGAGAGTTGGGTTGCATGATTTTTCTATTCATGTACGGAGTAATGCTTTGCATGCGGGATGGAGTAGCTACCATACCACCACTCTTATCATTCGCTCTTGTAAATTGAATTGGTAAATCAATGTGATTTTTACTCATTCCACGGAAGTTAGAAGTGGCCTCTATCTTTTGATACTTTCACTTCCGTCCATGTTTTCCAGAGTGTCTCTCAAGAACGTAATCAAAAATCTTTTGTTGGTGGTCTCATCTATTTCAAGATAAAACAAAATCTTCAATGATTTGGTGGAAACAAATGCAAAATTCCGTTTCTCTTCTTTCTACTGGCGCTCGACATCGTCAAACAAGATGGATGGAAGATATATCTAACTTATTTTGGAAATTCTTTTCTTTTGGTAAAGTCAATTATGGTCGATGCCATCAATCGCAAAATCTATTGCAATAACCCCTTGGTTAAGGAAAGAAATAAGCATCTCTACAATAACCTCCAGATTTTCAGCAATCCACTTCTTCTCAGGATTCCACTATAATCTTGTGTCACCTCCTTCTCTTGAAAATAATCTGCGCACCTCAATTGCGTGATCCTTTGGTTCTTACTATTGCAACAAGAATCTAATCCGAGAATTCATAAACCCAAATCTTTTCCATTGATACTAAGGAAATTCGTTGTTTTAAGGCAATGTTGTTTCCCAAACTTCTTTTCTTAAACCCGAGGGAAGAAACAATGCTATTTTCATAGTGACTGATAACTTCTCCAAGTTGTTCTTTTCTATCGGTGAAAGAAAGAATCCGCTTGACTTCCAGCTCTTCCTCTTTAATCCTAACCATGTGTCTTTTCTTTCTCTTGGATGCGTCATGTTTTCAAGATTATTTCAAGAAGCAAATATATTCTTTTATCATGTTTCTCGAGAGCACCAGAGCTAGGTTCATCATATCTCTCTTGCCTCACAAGAATCCTCAAATCTCTTCAAGCCTTTCTTTTTAAGAAGCAAAACGCAAGACTCGCAACAAGTCTAGCGAGTTTTGCAAGGTGTAGAGGTCACACCATTCCGTTGATGAATTGTAACATCTCAAAAATATTAAAAGGAGAATATCAATTTCCAATCAACCAAATTTAGGGTTAACAAAAACTTTTAATTTTAAAAATATATGTAGGCAAGTGTGTTTGTTAATAATGTATGTATGCATGTTATGCCTTTGTTATATATGATAAGAATTGATTTAAGGATCAAAACAATATCATCTAGGTCAAATCAGAACCAAATCAAAGCAAAAGAAAATCAAAATATAAAGCATATGAACCAATGGTCATTTTAATGTTAACACTTAGCTCACTTTGGGCATCTCTATTAAATAATTTCAAACAGAAACAATTCCATTTCTTTTCTCACCTTGCTAGACCAGGTGACAAAGAACACAAGTGAGCTTTCAAAACTTACCAGAACAAATTCAAATTTATTTGAGGGACTTTTCAAAACTGAATCTTGTGTAGGCATCAAGATAGCAACTTTTCCAAAACCATCCAAACTTTCTCCACTTAGCAAACCCTTGCAACCAGAGACTCTCAAGCTTATGATCAACAAACCCACCAAATAGAATTTGAAAATTCAAATATTTTTCTCTTGCATCCATTTGATTCGAACACCTTTCGAGCACAGTACAGAGCTACCAACTCCACACTGTTTAGAGCAATGTGGTGATCATCTTTGTACCACACTAGGCCTCCACAACTCGCCCACACTCACCCCAGTACCAGCCCGTGCAGCTGAGCCTTGCTCACTCGACCAATTGACTAGTGCAAACTAGTACCCGAGCTCACCATGTCGACCCGACATGGACTCGACGCTACATGCCGCACCGCACTCGCCCATGACATCTAGGAGCTAGCCATGACCTCACCGCTCATGGTCGTGTATGCCTCGACCAACGCCAACCTGTGGAGACGCCAGCTCAGTCGCGTCCATTTCTCTGTCCGCCATGCCACGTGCACGCCAGAGCGCCGAGTAATCCCACGCAACCACGCCGCACCTTGCTCTCCCCTCGCATTAATGCACTCGCCGTGACACCAGCAACCTCCCAGACATGCCCGCTTGACCCCGCGCGACCTGTAACCACCATACGCCGTGACGAACGCCCACGGTACCCGAGGATGGCATGGACATCTCTGACCGATGGAGACCACGCCTCGGTGCTCCACTATGCACATGACGATCCCCAAGGAGCACTGCGTCGACCTACACCCTCAGCCATGCCCATAGCTCACTGTAACAACATCGCCGACGAGCCCAAGCCATGCCCCAATGCTCCCTTCGCTGGGTATAAATAGACCTCGCCCCTTGCCTCAAAACGCACCCCACGCGACTCACCTCTCACCGAGCAATCTCTCTGACCCATCCTCGGAGCAAGAAGAAGCAGGTAGCGCTGGAATTTCACTGGAGCTCGCTGCCGCAGTGGTGGAACGGAGCCAACACTAGGAGCCGCCCCAGGAGCCACCGCGACCACCGTTTGAACTGCCGCCGTCGACCAGTTCATCGCCCGCACCACCATACCTAGCAGGAGCCCTGGTAAGCCCCCGACGACCCCTGCCGTAGAATTAGGGTAAAATCCCGCGAGCGCCATACGAGGGAGATGATGACGTGGAGCCGTTGATCGTGCTCTAATCGTGCGGCTAGGAATAGATCTTACCGCTTCGCGTAGGACCAGTCGTTGACGCGTGGGGCCAGCGTAAGTGAATCCCACTACACGCGCAGTGTAGTTGGGCTGGCCCAGTACTGTTCCCGCGCGTACCCACAAATTCAAATGTAGATTTTTCTTTTTTTTCAAAATCCTATTTTGTAGGTGATTTTAAAATTGAATTCAAGAAGATTCACTGAACCAAATTTCATGATTCTAATTTTGTTTGAAAGGAAATGAAAATCTCTAAACACTCCCATTGGATTCAAACATTTTGGAATTGTAAATCACCCACAGTAAAAATCAACCATTTTCCAACTTTTCCAACTTCAAACATTTTTCTAAAATCAACCATAAATGCTTTTGAGCTGATTCCAATTGTCAAAAATCACATTTACCATGATCTACCTGAATATGTAAAAATATTTAGTTTTAAATGCAGTAGTCATGGGCTAAGAATAAAAGAATGGCTATATAGTCATTTCTAGTCATTTTAATTATATTAAATAGCCATATTAAACTTTGTAATATAGGTCATCTACTTTAAATCACATTCCCTAGTGATGGAATATGTGGTGATGACATGTGTCATCATGATCCCATATTTTCTAATTGGAGAATATTAAATCTTAAGTATTTTTAATGAGTAGAAATTGCATTTCCAAAATAAGATAACTAAGACTATGTCACTAATTCATGTGGTGATTGAGATGATGTTCGATCATCTAGTATGAGCCTTTGTGTGCTAAATAGAAGTAGCTAAGTATTGTTTGGTGATTGAGTACCTCGTATATATTTATAGACGCTAGTACCAACCCGGGCTACGAGGAGGAAGAATTCTACAAAGAAGAAGAGGAGCACTTTGATAACTGTACCAACCAAGGAAAGCTAACCTATGCAAGATACACTATGCATGCTATTGTGATGCAACCTTGATTATACCAATCCCAAGTTTTACATGCAAGCTTTGTTTTTTCCCTTTACCAAAGTTTCTTAAATAGTTAATTATTGGTGATTAGTGGGAAAATAGGACAGATGCCATCAAGAGCATATAACTAGGTTGGGTAGTTACACTTGGTTAGCACCCCTCAATAATGACACCCTCATAGATAGTTGCTAATGCTAAACTAATAAGGTTCACTTTAGATGGGAACACTTGGAGAAAATGATTATGAAAACCTTAGAATGATGAGTCATTCTATTGAAATGTTTTGACATGGGTTATGAAACACAATGACATGAAGATGATGATGAATGAGGCATGTGCCTTGACTTTGAATGAAAACTGATGGTTTGGTTTGGATGCGATACCATTCCAGTTTACCGTACAACCACAATACCTGATTTGGGTAGGGCTTAACTGGAAGTGTATGTGTCTTAGTATGGGTTCCCTCGCGGAAAAGAGGTTAAGCTGAGGCTACCTCGTGACTGTGAATGACCACCTATGCAGTTCCCGAGATGGCGGATGGCCATGGCTCGGAGGCCAAGCTCATAGGGGAGGTGCCTATACTAGGATGTGTAATTGAAAGATTAGGATTGATTATCCGCATACCAAGTATGATGATCTAGGGCAATCCCTGACGGATGTATCGAATTTTGTGGTGAAAGTGTACCACCTCAGCAGAGTGTCAAACTATTCGAATAGGCGTGTCCGGGGTCATGGACAGTTGGATGGCCATACTGTTCCACTGTCAGATGTTTTCAAAATGACTTGTGACTTGAAATATGACTTTGACTTGACCACAACATGGTTGTGGAAATGAAAACTAGGTTCCCACTTGAGTAATCTAGATAACTAAAATAGGTCTTTACTACTAAGTGTTGGGAATATGCCCTAGAGGCAATCATGGTTGATGATATTTCCCAAAGTATTCATAAAGTAAAGTTGTCCTTGTATGAACATCATATATGTATCACTAAATACGTGATTCAGTTGTGGAACTTTATATTCATGATTGTTCATACTAGACTGTCCTTGGTCGTTGAAGTTGTGCTGGACACACAACTTAGACCAATGTGCAAGTCGGCTGATGACACGGTTCCACTTGTCATGGGCATGGTGATGCTATTCCGACTCACACTGATTCGGCTAAAGAGTTTAGCGAGTCAGACTGACCCACAATTGAGATGCAACGAGCATGTTGTCATTTGTAGTCTCAAGCAATGGAATCCTTTGACCTGAGGTGATTGCATGATCCGAGTTCTGGATCACCAACATAGGTTCTATCAAACGTTGTTCCGTAAATGGGCAGTTATAAAGGTAGAGTTCGGGTTGGTTGTGAAGCAAGCTGCGTGACATGGATTACCAAGATGGGATTTGCCCCTCCGTAATGGAGAGATATTCTCTGGGCCCTCTCGTGTGATATGATTCGGAAGCATGGTCGTGCGCTACTTAGTTAAGTGTTAACTAAGGAGTCAGACTAAGAGTTAGTCTAGTGAATCACATATCATGGTACGAGAAGAGAGTTAAGCTATTAAAGGGATGGCAACTACTCGCCTATAGCTTAACAGGTATATCGTGAGGCAAAGGGACTTGGATGAAAGTCACATTGAAGGTTCGTCTTTTGACTTTACGACACTTGGGAGTTGGAACGTCTTGCTAGAGGCCTCTACCATCTATCGACTTGAGACCAAGTGTTCATGGGAGTGAGTTGGACTCAAAGCCATGACGGGATACTTAGAGGAGTATCTCATGTCGTGTCCAGGTGTACGTGAACCTACAGGGTCACACACTTAAGGGTAAGGAGCCCATATGGATTAGATCCATGTGGAGATTGGAGTACAGCCTAGATGGGCCTCAAGCGAGAGCCCAACTAGGAATGTATATAAGTGGAGTGACAAGGGATAGTCCCTGACCTAGCCGTCACTTTCTCCACTTCCATTTTGGGCTAGACAGGATCTAGCAATCCTCTATCCGAAGCTCCTTCCTGTATGTGTGGATACCGGTAGAGGCGTTGCACGTGCGGTGCTGGAGACAGGGAAGCTCATGGGGATCTGGCGAAGGAGTTCGTGGGATCCGGTGTAGCTGTCCGTGGGATTCGGTGGGATGTCCGTGGGATCGTTCGGCACTGCTTCGACGCGCAACATCAATTTCCACATCTGCGCGTCTAGCGGTAATCTCGTGGCCTATAACCTGAGCTGGATCTTGGGTGTACCGCGTTAGGGAAAAGTTTTGTTTTATCTCTGCATGGTCCAACACTAATTACTTCTGAAATAAAACTAGCATATTGTAAACAAGCCTAGAGATTAGGATTCCTACTAGAATTGTCTTACTTGCATTAGTGATAGTTTGCGAGTACTTCAAAAGTACTCATGGCTTTGTCCCTGGCTATTCCCATGTCCAGACTATGAAGAGGACTATCTGGAGGATGGATAGCAGGATGTCTACGATAACTAGGATCATCTCCCATCGTCAGCATTGCCTGTGACAATGAAGATGGAGTCTCTACTACGTTTATTTCCGCTGCCTTGATGTGTATTAAGACTTGATCATGAGATCAACTATTTGTAAGATTATTATGGTTTGTAATGGATGAGGTACTGTGCTATCAATTCTGTTATGTCTCGCAAAAATGGTATTCCTGGGATTGCGATGTATGGCATAACAGGCATCTGGACTTAAAAATCCGAGTGTTCACAAGTTGGTATCAGAGCCACGACCATAGGAGACCCTAGTTAGAATGGACATCTGAAAAACTTAGTTTCAAAATAAAGGAAGTGAGTATTTATGAAAACCTATTCTCACTCTTATCCTTGAGATTCTTTCAAAAATGAAAGTTCACATGTTCCTCAAAATTCTTGCAATCCTACATAAAAGTTGACACACTTGATCACCTCACTAACTTACTCATCCTAATTGCTTATAGATGGAAGTCAAGTACAATAAGTTCTATCAGCTTTCCAACGGAGGAGAACTCATCTTCGAGAGGGACTTGAGTCAGCTAGCGGAATTTCTCGGACGCCCGCACCCCGAGTTCTATGGAGCATAACTCAATGATCATCTAGGAGGAGAACTGCAGTGGTTAATCGCTGCAGATCTGAGAGGAAAGATGGAGCCACCCACCTCAGAGAAGATACAGTTCACTATGAGGGAGAACAACTGGCTGGATGGACTAGCCAGAGCAATGCAGGAAGCACTTGCCCGTCTGTGTGGGCTGAATATAAATCAGATCAATGGCACTCACTTCGCTCTCTACGCAAGACGCGATTCCATGGGAGAACCCTTGGCCATGTGTAGCATCCCAATTGTCTAACAATTGCAATGCTTCTTGTCTAGTCTATATATTGCTACTTCCTACATATCATACTTGCATTGCATAATATCATGCTCATGTCACCATGCCACCTTGCATTTGAGCATCATATTAAAAACACCCTTTTATTGGTTTTTCTTCATATGCATTGTTTATTAAATGTAGTTGCTTCTTGATACTTTGTAATTGGTTTTTGATATATGTTAAATGCCCAATTGGAGATGGGGGCATATCTTTTAGTTTCCTTCCATCCACTAACTTGCCATATCATCTTCTATTGAGATCATCTTCTTTTTCTACCATACTTTTGTATGTGGCTTTGGTATTTTCTTTTGGTACTTAAATCAAGCCATATATAAAAGATGTGGATCCTTTCTCTATTCCTTCATGCTACATCTTGATTGATCCAACTATTCTACATTTCCATGTACATGTCTACTCTCTACAAACCCTCGTGTTGGCAATCTCTTTTGTCTCACCTAGCTTCATACACTACATCTATCTATCCTAAGCTAGTCATATTCCTATAGCTAGCTAAAAACCCAGCACTCCTAATTTCTACCGTGTGTCTACTACTCGATCCACACCAATCAACTATCCTAGCTAGGACCTGAACCCCCACCTGATCAGCTACCGATCAGTGCCCCTCGTTGGCCCAGTTCAACCTAATCGCACACCACCTCAGCCCTGCTCAGACCTGATGCCCTACCTGGCTCGACCACACCCCTGGACACCGACACCGTGCCCTGTTTCTCTTCCATAAATATGATCACGTGCACCGTGCCATCCTCGTGATCTCTCTGCCTCTCTCTCTCGCTTTTGTTAAAGCAGGCAGCAGAACACCCTCAACCACCCAACCACTCCCCATCTTAGATCAGATCGGCCTCCCCTGTTCTTGCTTTCCAAGGAAAATCAACAACAACACCACCATTCCGCCGCACACACGCAGGTCACCGTAATTATCGATGTTGCCGCGCCGCCGTCCACCTCGTCTCGCCGCTGATCAGCACCGTCGCCGGAGCCACGCAAGCAAGGAGCAGCACCATGTTGAGCTGCGCACCTGTACGGTACAAGGAGCGAGGTGGAGAAGCTGCAGATTGTAACAACCTCGGATCCTACGCTCTAAGTTCAAGCCTGGATGAACCAAAAGTGGTTAAGGAATTTACAGCGGGGGCCCAGGGCCACCCACGTGTAGGCCCGTCGGCTGTCCTAACCACTTCCAAGAACATCGGGACAAGAGCGAGCGGTGTAGGCAACATGCAAAGAGATCAAATACATACACAAGTGAGTATGTATGCAAGCTACCGTACAACAGTTCTCAGAGCCATACCATCTAAAAGAAATAGAAATATTGCAATGCCATACGGCAAGATCCAAATATCCTAGATAGAGATAATAGTGTAGGATAGCTCCTCATACATTAGACAACAGAGTATCAAGCGGAAGCGGGAAACAAGATCCGAATACGGATAAGAAGCAAATCAGCATAAGATGCCACATAAATAAGCATATCCCGCCCACAGATCTCACGGATCCCCATCCCCGGAATCTCTACACCGAGTAATCGTTGCCAACATCATCTGTCTCCTCCACCCAGTATCCATCTTGCGAATACACCTATTCATCTGAATCAAACAATTTATCGTGTGAGACCCTAGGGGTACTCAGCAAGTCTTTATGCCTCTAAAGGGGATATAAACCTGGGGTGACGCAATTTTAGCAAAATATAATAACTAACAAGTCTATAGATACTCGCTAACCATCCGCCTAACCAACGATAGACGGATGTCCGTTAATTAGAAACAACAGTTATAACAGTATAAAATGTGATCCATCCTCCTTAAACTTACCAACAAGAAAACGGACGAACAACCCATCCGTTGGCAGTTTTATTAACCATTCCATGAGTATTGCACTAATTAGTAGTCAGATATTTAGTCAAATTAAAAGCGGTACTTTAGTTATGCTTGTCTATGATCGAGAAACTGTGCTCCAAGTCGTCCATAACCGCGAACACGACTTTCAGAAAGATTTACCCTGCAGGGGTGCACAAATAGCAACACACACACGATCGACCTCGGAAAAACCAAATCAAAACCCAACAAGGCTTTCACGACAAAGCAATCACAGGATTCATAAAATATTTCAGGGGGCCACCCTACTAAGCTACCCGCAACGAAGTTGGCCGGCTCCGGAGCGGACCCAGGGTTTGTGTGGATGGCGGTAAACGACTGGGAACCCGAAAGTGTGACTGGGCTTGTCGATACAGCGAAAACATGTCACGATCCAAACAGTACAGGTGCTCCACGCACAATCTTAAATAAAGCAGTAAAACATGGCATAAGTACAGGATAGTAATAAAGC
Organism: Avena insularis; assembly: GCA_023614405.1. Taxonomy (NCBI): domain Eukaryota; kingdom Viridiplantae; phylum Streptophyta; class Magnoliopsida; order Poales; family Poaceae; genus Avena; species Avena insularis. The sequence continues at coordinate 253,652,892 of CM042696.1, forward strand.
CCCAAACTACTTTGTGGCCCCAAGAAATAAAGTACAAATCAAGCTCATGCAAAGGGGGATTCATAGAGTCTCCCGTATGTGGATAGTGCGAATAGTCAAGGAACAGGTATCAAGTACTCGGGTTCCTACGGGACACAATTGAGCATGAAAAACCAAATAACAGATATTGCCCACCGGTGCCTCTTTCATTAGTTATCCCATTACTACTCAGGTTAAGTTGTTTAGGTACCTCGTTATCCAGCAGACACTCACAAACCCTACACATGCAATTCTACGACTCGCAGGGCTCAAACAACTCCTGTAGTAATGGCTCATAGGATGGAGGAACAAGCTTCGGTGGGGTTCAAAAGTAAGGCTATGCAATACTTGGGATTCAGTTTAATGCAATCACGACTCAATGATGCAAGAATAAGATAGAGGCAATAGGTACTATATGTATGCAAGCAAGTGGTAGTGCTTGCACGGCAGCTCGATTAGCGAGAGATGGATCCGGGTAGTACTCACAGGATTCGATAATTCCGCCGGCTTCTATTCGAAAGAAGAACCAAACAAACAAGGGCCAACATAAATAAAGTGCACAAGCATATAAATAAAATGCGACAAGCAAACAAGCATGGCATGAAGAATGATGCACAAATTACATGGCATAACATAGCATGGCATGGGTGAGGTGTGGGGTACAAGAAAAAGCATTTTATTAAGTTCTTAGTCATGTTTTGCTCCCATATAACTTGTTGTCCACTTAATATTTATATGATGCATGCTGCAATTCATATCAAGGAAAGCATAAACAGAACGGGCTCGTCGCGCTGATCGATTTAGATATATTATTTGTCAAATTTGGAGTTATAGAATTAAAGTTATTAATTAATTGAGAAAAAGGCATTTTTATTGCAATTTAAACAATTTCGAAATTTAAATTAGTCAAACATTATTTTGGATGGCATATTCGAATTCCTCACATTTTTCTAATTCAAAAACATATATTATTTGTATTATTTGGATTTACCAATTAAAAGTTATTAAAACTGGATTTAAAATCATATTAATCATTTCTGAAAACATTTTTATTTAAACATAGAGAGGCAGACTTTTTATACACCGGCACAAGCTAGCCACTGCAGCTGACGGGTGGGGCCTATGCTGAGCTAGCGGAACTGCGCACGATAGAGATTTTCTCACCGCGGGGGCGTCTAGCCGGAGTGACAGACAGGTGGGGCCGACGGTATCGCGGGGCCACGCACAGGCGCGCGAACAGGGCGTGGCCACGTGGCGCAAACAGGGACTGCGGGTTGAGAACCCAATTAGTCTAGGTGCCTTTTTGTAAAAGTGCCACAACACATGACATGCGGGCCCGGGTGGAGTGCGGGTTGAGCAAACAAAAGAACGCAGGGGGATAAACAGAAAAGCACCCGACTCTTTTGTTCGCTCGTTCTCGATTTTAAACCGAAGAAGCGACAAGCGGCGGGGGCTCGATCTTGCGACCTAGCGTGCGCGCGGCGGCGGCTACCACTGCGGCTAGCGGGGTTTGATGTTGGGAAGGCGCTACGTGGCGAGGAAAACCCTCTGCGGCGCAACTGCGAGAACGTGACTGCGAGCATGCCGCACAGAGAGCGCTCGACGAAACGCGTGGCGTTTCCAGGAAGCAGAACAGCAAGAGGAGGTGTCTGGGAGGGGCAGAGGCTCACCGGGAGTGGGTCGGTGGTGTTGGTTCGGCCTGGAACGCAGCGGATCGGTGGCGGAGCTGACAACCCGCGGCTAGGGGTTCCTCGGTCACGTTGGCGTGTGGCGGGGCAGGCCGTCTCCTCCTTCTCGTCTCCGGGTACAGGGCTGGTCCAGAGGATCTCCTCTGTCTTCCTCGACAACCAGACGCCGCGCCCTTCTCCTTACTACGGTGGTGGCGAACAGATGCCGACGGTGGGGTGGCGATGGAATAGGGGGTAGCAGGGGTAGATGGGGGAGGCTCAGCGACTGGGCAAGGCCCTGGGGATCTGGGGCGATGCCAGGCACAAGAGGAGGGGGTAGATAAGGCCTGGGAAGAGGGAGGCACATGGGATGGCTCGGGTGGAAAAAGGTGGTGGTGCACCTTTTTCTCCCCTCTCCCTCTCTTGATCGGTGGACCAGGGGAGGTCGAGGCTGGCTGGGGCTGTGGCTCAGGGGTGACACGGTGCAGGTGTCGCTCGGGTGGGGTTTTGCTAGGCAGCGGAAGAGAGGAACAGAGAGGGGGTTGGCTCGGCTAGGGTTTAGGTTAGGGGGTGGCTCGGCCTAGAGATGGTCCGGTTGGAACCAGGCTCATCAAGAGGGGGGAAGGTAGGGCTCGGTGGCGGTGGTGAGCTGGGAGGGTAACAAGAGAGGGGACAAGATCAACTTGCTTGCAAGCTTGAGAGAAAGGTGGTCATGGCAAGAAATGGTGGTGGAGAGAAACTCCCACATGTCCAAAGCACATAGAGCTCGAGTGGTGGATGGAAAACTAGGTTGATTAGATAGCTAGCAAAGAAAAAGGCAAGCTTAGATGATGTTGAGCAAGGCACAAGGTAGAGAACTTTCAAATAAAGTGCAAACTCAAGCCCCCATAAGAGAACATGATAGATGATGGTTTATTGCTTGGAGATTAATTGGAATTTGTTCAAATGGTTTTCCTCAATTCAAATAACCCATATACCCAAAGGAAACAAGAGGTAAAACAAAGTGGTTTCCTTGCATGGGCCATGGATGATCAAGTAGAATCTCCTTGTACTTGTAAAAACAAATATAATTCAAAAGTCTACCATATTTGATGCATGCACCCGATCTTGGGTAAGTGCCAAGCATGGTTTATACAAATCGGATCCTTCATATGGTATGAACTAAATCAAGCATGAGTTATTATAATTAGGCCATATTAGTGTGTGGTTCCACTAAGAAGGTAGTTAGCCTCACTTATATTTAGTCATGCTCTCCATTCGAAACAACCCATATGGAAGAATCAAATATGTGACAAGGTCCATCCTAGTAGATGTGAGCTAGACAATAACCAATTAAGATGAAAAATCCCACACATACTATGGATGGTGGAATTATAAGGTGGTGACAAGAAAGGTAGTGGAGTTACAAGAGAGATGCCCCCAACTCAACTTGGGCATGAGCAATTCATCAAGAAGCAAATGCATTTTATTAAGAACCAACTACAATTGATAAATGCATATGAGACAAAAACCAAATGAAAAGGGTTTTATATGATGCTCAAATGCAATGTGGCATGATGACATGAGTATGATATAATTATGATGCAACAATTATATGTAGGAAGTAGCATTTTATGATTAAACCGTGTAGCATTACAGATGTTAGACAGATGGGATGCTACAACTCTCCCCCACTACAGGAATCTCGCCCCGAGATTCTAGGAAGAAGAAGAAGACACGAAGAGGGTGGGGTACTTGGCACGGAGCTCATCCTCACGTTCCCAAGTGGCTTCATCAACGGAATGGTGCGACCACTGCACCTTGCAGAACTTGATAGACTTGGTGCGAGTCTTTCTTTCTGCGACTTCTAGGATTTTTGTGGGGTGTTCTTGATAAGACAGATCTTCTTGGAGATTGATGAGCTCATGGTCCATGGTCCTGCCGGGATCCTTGAAGCACTTCTTGAGTTGAGAGATATGGAAAACATCATGGACCTTGAGTTTTTCAGGGAGCTCAAGAGCATAAGCAACTTCTCCTCTTCTTCCACGAACTTTGAAAGGACCGATGTATCTAGGAGCCAGCTTTCCTTTAATACCAAACCGGTGCGTGCCTCTCATGGGAGTGACACGAAGGTAAACGAGATCACCAGGGACATACTCCATGTCCGTGTGCTTTCTGTCGTAGTTGCTCTTCTAGCGACTTTGAGCAACCTTCAGGTTTTCGAGAATGATGTGAACCCTTCTCCTCCGCTTGAGTTACAATGTCGGGGCCAAACAATGTTCTTTCACCTGCGCCCGACCAACCAATTGGAGTTCTGCATTTGCGTCCATAGAGAACCTCAAATGGTGCCATCTTTAGACTCTTCTGGAAGTTATTGTTGTAAGAGAACTCAGCATAAGGAAGGCATTCTTCCCACTTCATGCCGAAAGAGATGACACAAGCATGGAGCATATCTTCCAGAATCTGATTGATCCTTTCAACTTGTCCTTGCGACTGAGGGTGATAGGCAGTGCTGAAGTTCAACTTTGTTCCCAAAGCATTTTGGAAACTTCCCCGGAACTTGGAAGTGAAGATGCTCCCACGGTCTGAGCTGATCTCAAGAGGAACCCCATACAGAGAGACAATTATGTTGATATAGAGCTCAGCCAACTGAATTGCAGAAATTGTTTCCTTGACAGGAAAGAAGTGATCCACTTTAGAAAACCTGTCAATGACAACAAAGATTGCATTGTTGCCCTTCTGAGACCTTGGAAAACCAGTGATGAAGTCCATCTCTACTTTCTCCCATTTCCATTCCGGAGGCTTCAATGGCTGTAGAAGACCGGAAGGTTTCTGATGGACAGCTTTAACTCTGCGGCAGACATCACACTCTGAGACATACTTGGCACAATATCATTTCAACCCAGGCCACCATTACTGTGTTTTTAGGTCCATGTACATCTTAGTGCTGCTAGGGTGGATAGAAAGAACAAAATCATGAGCTTCTTTAAGAACATGCTCTCTCAAACCCAGATACTTCGGAACGAACATCCGGTGCTTAAAGAATAGAGTGCCTTGGTCATCAAGGTGGAAAGGTTCATACTTCGGAAGCTGAATCTTGGAGATGATGTTTTTAGTGTAAGGGTCACCAAGTTGAATGGAGCGAACTTTTTCTTCCAAGAGAGGGGTTACCAGAAGATTCAGAAGATACCCTTGATCCACAATTTCAAGGTTGAGCTGGCGGAATTCCTCGCACAAGGGAGGATGTTGTTCTTCCATCATGAGGTTGTTGACATAAGCTTTTCGGCTGAGAGCATCGGCCATGACATTAGCTTTGCCAGGAGTGTAGTTGATGGTCAGATCAAAGTTGTTGATGGTTTCAATCCATCTCCTTTGGCGAAGGTTGAGGTCCGGCTGAGTGAAGATATACTTCAGGCTTTTGTGGTCAGAAAAGATCTCACAACGGTTTCCAAGCAAGTAGTGCCTCCATACTTTCAAGGCGAAGACAACCGCTGCAAGTTCCAGATCATGTGTTGGATAGTTAAGCTCATGAGTTTTCAACTGACGGGAAGCATAAGCAACGACTTGCTTTTCTTGCATGAGGACCGCACCCAATCCTTGCAAGGAGGCGCCATGTAATATCCGGAAAGGCTTTGATGTATCTGGAGGAATCAAGACTAGTGTGGAAGTGAGCTTCTCTTTGAGTGTTTCAAAGCTAGCTTGACATGCAGGAGACCAAAGGTATTTCTTGCCTTTCTTGAGGAGATCGGTAAGAGGCTTCGCAATCTTCGAGAAGTTCTGAACGAAGCGACGACAATAACTAGCCAAACCAAGGAAACTCCGGATTTCTTTGACATTTTTGCGTGGAAGCCACTCAACAATTGTCCGAACAGTTTTTGGGTTGACGGCAATGCCCTTGGCAAAGATGACGTGACCAAGATAGGTGACTTTGGGAAGCCAAAATTCACACTTGGAGAACTTTGCATGCATGCGGTTCTCACGAAGCTTGTTTAGGTCACACCGAAGGTGTTCTTCATGTTCTTCCTTTGACTTAGAATAGACTAGAATGTCATCCAGATAGACCACAACGAACTTATCAAGATACTCCATGAAAACCGAGTTCATAAGCCTCGAGAAGGTGGCAGGTGCGTTGGTGAGACCGAAGGACATGACCGTGTACTCGTACAGGCCATAGCGGGTGGTGAAAGCTGTTTTAGGAACATCTTCCTTGCGGATCTTGATTTGATGATATCCACTTCTCAAGTCAAGCTTGGAGAATACCACTGCTCCTGCAAGTTGATCGAAGAGGTCATTGATCCGCGGAAGGGGATATTTATTCTTGATGGTTTTAGCATTGAGAGCCCGATAGTCAACACAAAGTCTATCACCGTCTCGCTTTCACAAAGATTGTTGGGCTCCCCCAAGAGGAAGTGCTATGCTGAATGAAACCCAACTTCTCTTGTTCATCAAGCTGACGTTAGAGTTCAGCCAACTCAGCAGGACCCATTTTATAAGGCCACTTGGAGATAGGAGCGGTTCCAGGTTCAAGCTCAATCACAAACTCGACCTGTCGGTCAGGAGGCATACCTAGTAACTCTTCAGGAAAAACATCTGGGAACTCATGGACCACCAGAACACTCTGAATAGCATCCATAGCATCATCATTTAGAGCCGCCAAAGAGAAAAGCTGAATTGCAGGAGTCAGACTTGGAGAATAGACTATATGGCCTTCAGGAATTTTCGGAGAAACCGAGCGTTCAGCACAATCAATCATAGCTGCATTTGCCGTTGACCAATCCATGCCCAAGATGACATCAATGTCAGAGTTGCCGAGAATAATTAAGGAAGCCGGGAACAAAGAGCCACCAATCTCAATTTGATTGCCATGGCTGATATGAGAAGCCCTCATGTTTGATCCAAGAGATTGTACCACGAGACGATGCAATAGAGGACCCATAGCCAGATCATGCTCATGAGCAAACTTGTGAGAAACAAAAGAATGCGATGCACCATAATCAAACAAAACTCGTGCAGGGACTGAGTTAACAGGGAGCGTACCCATCACAACTCTAGTTGCATGTTCAGCTTGAGCGACGTTGACACAGTTGGCACGAGCAATAGTGGACCCGGGCTTGGTGTTGATGTTGAGAGCCCGAGGTGGAGGTGCACGAACCATAGAAGAACTTGCTGCAGGTCTTGGAGGTGGTAGAGGAAGAGCTTTGTTGTTCATGGGACAACTCCAGTGTTGATGCCCAGTGTTCCCACAAGTGTAACAAGCACCAGGTGGACGTGGAGTAGCATAGCCAGGGAATCCGCCAGGCGCTCCAGGGTAGTTGTGGTTGTAGCCCCTAGGAGCAGCGGTGAAGGAGTTTGGTGGCCTTGCCGCGTAACTTGAAGGTCTTGGTGGAGCCAGGAGCGGCGGTGGGGTGTTAGGAACCCACACACGGCGCTTAGAAGGAGCTGTCATAGCTGAAGAGCTTGCTGCGTCACGGCTGTGTTTCTTGGACTCCTCGAACACTTGCCTACTGGCTTCTTCCTGTAGAGCTGTATGTTGGAGTTCCAGAAAAGACCCCAGCCTTGCATGAGTGATTGCATATTTGATAGATGCATTGAGCCCTTGCCTGAACCTCTTTTGTTTCTTCTTGTCATCAGAGATCTCATCGCCACCATACCGAGAAAGATTCATGAAGTTTCTGATATAGGTGTTGACATTGTCATTGCCCTGCTTAAGGTTGAGAAACACTTCCTTCATCCTTTCCATCACAATTTCTAACAGGTATTGCTCTTTGAAAGCCCCAGTGAACTGCTCCCAAGTAGGCTGAAAACCAGAGTGGTTTGCCTTCAGGTAATTCTCCCACCATAGAGCTGTGTCTCCCTTCAAAAGGCGAGTGGCGCATTTTACCCATTCTTGTTCAGGAACATCAACAGTCATCAGCAACCTTGACATCTCACGCAGCCAATCATCAGCATCCAGTTGCTGATCAGACACCTCAAAGTGGCGCGGGTTAAACTTCAGAAAACCCTTGATGTCTCCTCACTTGGGAGGTGGAGGTAGCGGGGCAAACTCATTCCTCTTGACACTTTCTTCAAAGCATTGCTGGTTCTGTTGCATTGTTCCCAAGGCATTAGCAATACTTGCCAACGCAGTCCCCAGTTCAGGTGGTATGTCCTCCTCAGTGCGGCGTGGTGGTGCCATCCTGTGATTGATATAAAACTCAAGTCAGTACCATAATGGAGAATAATAATAATCCACAATAGTACCAAAATGGAATTAACCAAGATTAAGGATAAAAATTACTAAGATGATATTAAAATATCAACAAAGTTCAAGGCACCTAGAAGATAGTAAGCATATCGCACACGACTGAACAAGGAGTGTGGTACACAAAGCTATCAAAGAAAAAAAATTCCGCAAATTTTGGCATTAAAATACCACTATATGCGCAAAACCACTTAACGAATCAAGATTAGTAACTCTACCAATTCAATATACGAGAGCGAATGATAAAAGTAGTGGTATGGTCGTGACTCCATCCCGCACTCAATGCATTACTCCGCACATGAATAAGTAAAACACATATCCCGACTCTCTTCGTTCTTAAGATGAACCTAAAGATTAGCTACTATGGAATACAAACACCCCTAACTAGATAGCTTGGTATCACAAAGAGTAAGACAGATCGTGTCGGTTACAACAAATCAGATAGATCGCGTCGGTTTACAAAAGCCTGTCGGTATGGAATGTACCAACAGTTGATAACCAAAAGGCAGATAACGATAACAAGTTGGATGCAACAAATAAACAAGGAATTACACACACACACACAACCTAGGGTACTACGGAACCCAGAACACGTGAATCCTAGTTTGAATATTAGAAGAGGATTGAAAACGTTACACTTCCTTACAAAAAAAGGGAGGGTGGGTGGGTAAGAAGAAAAGTGGAAGCAGTCCTACTCTCGCGTTTTTTTCCCTAGTATACATAGCTACCAAAAATATTTGCTAGACTGACAATGACCATTTGGCTGAGACCCTGAAACTGAAGAAGCAGGGGACAGGCGCGGCGGGGGCTCGATCTTGTGACCTAGCGCGCGCGCGGCGGCGGCTACCACTGCGGCTAGCGGGGTTTGATGTTGGGAAGGCGCTACATGGCGAGGAAAACCCTCTGCGGCGCAACTGCGAGAACGTGACTGCGAGCATGCCGCACAGAGAGCGCTCGACGAAACGCGTATGCTTCTGTGAAGCAGAACAGCAAGAGGAGGTGTCTGGGAGGGGCAGAGGCTCACCGGGAGTGGGTCGGTGGTGTTGGTTCGGCCTGGAACGCAGCGGATCGGTGGCGGAGCTGACAACCCGCGGCTAGGGGTTCCTCGGTCACGTTGGCGTGTGGCGGGGCTGGCCGTCTCCTCCTTCTCGTCTCCGGGTACAGGGCTGGTCCAGAGGATCTCCTCTGTCTTCCTCGACAACCAGACGCCGCGCCCTTCTCCTTACTATGGTGGTGGCGAACAGATGCCGACGGTGGGGTGGCGATGGAATAGGGGGTAGCAGGGGTAGATGGGGGAGGCTCAGCGACTGGGCAAGGCCCTGGGGATCTGGGGCGATGCCAGGCACGAGAGGAGGGGGTAGATAAGGCCTGGGAAGAGGGAGGCACATGGGATGGCTCGGGTGGAAAAAGGTGGTGGTGCACCTTTTTCTCCCCTCTCCCTCTCTTGATCGGTGGACCAGGGGAGGTCGAGGCTGGCTGGGGCTGTGGCTCAGGGGTGACACGGTGCAGGTGTGGGGTTTTGCTAGGCAGCGGAAGAGAGGAACAGAGAGGGGGTTGGCTCGGCTAGGGTTTAGGTTAGGGGGTGGCTCGGCCTAGAGATGGTCCGGTTGGAACCAGGCTCATCAAGAGGGGGGAAGGTAGGGCTCGGTGGCGGTGGTGAGATGGGAGGGTAACAAGAGAGGGGACAAGATCAACTTGCTTGCAAGCTTGAGAGAAAGGTGGTCATGGCAAGAAATGGTGGTGGAGAGAAACTCCCACATGTCCAAAGCACATAGAGCTCGAGTGGTGGATGGAAAACTAGGTTGATTAGATAGCTAGCAAAGAAAAAGGCAAGCTTAGATGATGTTGAGCAAGGCACAAGGTAGAGAACTTTCAAATAAAGTGCAAACTCAAGCCCCCATAAGAGAACATGAGAGATGATGGTTTATTGCTTGGAGATTAATTGGAATTTGTTCAAATGGTTTTCCTCAATTCAAATAACCCATATACCCAAAGGAAACAAGAGGTAAAACAAGGTGGTTTCCTTGCATGGGCCATGGATGATCAAGTAGAATCTCCTTGTACTTGTAAAAACAAATATAATTCAAAAGTCTACCATATTTGATGCATGCACCCGATCTTGGGTAAGTGCCAAGCATGGTTTATACAAATCGGATCCTTCATATGGTATGAACTAAATCAAGCATGAGTGATTATAATTAGGCCATATTAGTGTGTGGTTCCACTAAGAAGGTAGTTGGCCTCACTTATATTTAGTCATGCTCTCCATTCGAAACAACCCATATGGAAGAATCAAATATGTGACAAGGTCCATCCTAGTAGGTGTGAGCTAGACAATAACCAATTAAGATGCAAAATCCCACACATACTATGGATGGTGGAATTATAAGGTGGTGACAAGAAAGGTGGTGGAGTTACAAGAGAGATGCCCCCAACTCAACTTGGGCATGAGCAATTCATCAAGAAGCAAATGCATTTTATTAAGAACCAACTACAATTGATAAATGCATATGAGACAAAAACCAAATGAAAAGGGTTTTATATGATGCTCAAATGCAATGTGGCATGATGTCATGAGTATGATATAATTATGATGCAACAATTATATGTAGGAAGTAGCATTTTATTATTAAACCGTGTAGCATTACAGATGTTAGATGATGGGATGCTACAACTCTCCCCCACTACAGGAATCTCGCCCCGAGATTCTAGGAAGAAGAAGAAGACACGAAGAGGGTGGGGTACTTGGCACGGAGCTCATCCTCACGTTCCCAAGTGGCTTCATCAACGGAATGGTGCGACCACTGCACCTTGCAGAACTTGATAGACTTGTTGCGAGTCTTTCTTTCCGCGACTTCTAGGATTTTTGTGGGGTGTTCTTGATAAGACAGATCTTCTTGGAGATTGATGAGCTCATGGTCCACGGTCCTGCCGGGATCCTTGAAGCACTTCTTGAGTTGAGAGATATGGAAAACATCATGGACCTTGAGTTTTTCAGGGAGCTCAAGAGCATAAGCAACTTCTCCTCTTCTTCCACGAACTTTGAAAGGACCGATGTATCTAGGAGCCAGCTTTCCTTTAATACCAAACCGGTGTGTGCCTCTCATGGGAGTGACACGAAGGTAAACGAGATCACCAGGGACATACTCCATGTCCGTGTGCTTCGTCAGAAGTTGCTCTTCTAGCGACTTTGAGCAACCTTCAGGTTTTCGAGAATGATGTGAACCCTTCTCCTCCGCTTGAGTTACAATGTCGGGGCCAAACAATGTTCTTTCACCTGTGCCCGACCAACCAATCGGAGTTCTGCATTTGCGTCCATAGAGAACCTCAAATGGTGCCATCTGTAGACTCTTCTGGAAGTTATTGTTGTAAGAGAACTCAGCATAAGGAAGGCATTCTTCCCACTTCATGCCGAAAGAGATGACGCAAGCATGGAGCATATTTTCCAGAATCTGATTGATCCTTTCAACTTGTCCTTGCGACTGAGGGTGATAGGCAGTGCTGAAGTTCAACTTTGTTCCCAAAGCATTTTGGAAACTTCCCCGGAACTTGGAAGTGAAGATGCTCCCACGGTCTGAGCTGATCTCAAGAGGAACCCCATACAGAGAGACAATTATGTTGATATAGAGCTCAGCCAACTGAATTGCAGAAATTGTTTCCTTGACGGGAAAGAAGTGATCCACTTTAGAAAACCTGTCAATGACAACAAAGATTGCATTGTTGACCTTCTGAGACCTTTGAAAACCAGTGATGAAGTCCATCTCTTCTTTCTCCCATTTCCATTCCGGAGGCTTCAATGGCTGTAGAAGACCGGAAGGTTTCGATGGACAGCTTTAACTCATGCAGGACATCACACTCGAGACATACTTGGCACAATATCATTTCAACCCAGGCCACCATTACTGTTTTTAGGTCCATGTACATCTTAGTGCTGCTAGGGTGGATAGAAAGAACAAAATCATGAGCTTCTTTAAGAACATGCTCCTCAAACCCAGATACTTCGGAACGAACATCCGGTGCTTAAAGAATAGAGTGCCTTGGTCATCAAGGTGGAAAGGTTCATACTTCGGAAGCTGAATCTTGGAGATGATGTTTTTAGTGTAAGGGTCACCAAGTTGAATGGAGCGAACTTTTTCTTCCAAGAGAGGGGTTACCAGAAGATTCAGAAGATACCCTTGATCCACAATTTCAAGGTTGAGCTGGCGGAATTCCTCGCACAAGGGAGGATGTTGTTCTTCCATCATGAGGTTGTTGACATAAGCTTTTCGGCTGAGAGCATCGGCCATGACATTAGCTTTGCCAGGAGTGTAGTTGATGGTCAGATCAAAGTTGTTGATGGTTTCAATCCATCTCCTTTGGCGAAGGTTGAGGTCCGGCTGAGTGAAGATATACTTCAGGCTTTTGTGGTCAGAAAAGATCTCACAACGGTTTCCAAGCAAGTAGTGCCTCCATACTTTCAAGGCGAAGACAACCACTGCAAGTTCCAGATCATGTGTTGGATAGTTAAGCTCATGAGTTTTCAACTGACGGGAAGCATAAGCAACGACTTGCTTTTCTTGCATGAGGACCGCACCCAATCCTTGCAAGGAGGCGTCACAGAATATCTGGAAAGGCTTTGATGTATCTGGAGGAATCAAGACTAGTGTGGAAGTGAGCTTCTCTTTGAGTGTTTCAAAGCTAGCTTGACATGCAGGAGACCAAAGGTATTTCTTGCCTTTCTTGAGGAGATCGGTAAGAGGCTTCGCAATCTTCGAGAAGTTCTGAACGAAGCGACGACAATAACTAGCCAAACCAAGGAAACTCCGGATTTCTTTGACATTTTTGCGTGGAAGCCACTCAACAATTGTCCGAACAGTTTCTGGGTTGACGGCAATGCCCTTGGCAAAGATGACGTGACCAAGATATGTGACTTTGGGAAGCCAAAATTCAAACTTGGAGAACTTTGCATGCATGCGGTTCTCACGAAGCTTGTTTAGGACACACCGAAGGTGTTCTTCATGTTCTTCCTTTGACTTAGAATAGACTAGAATGTCATCCAGATAGACCACAACGAACTTATCAAGATACTCCATGAAAACCGAGTTCATAAGCCTCGAGAAGGTGGCAAAGTGCGTTGGAGATCAAGGACATGACCGTGTACTCGTACAGGCCATAGCGGGTGGTGAAAGCTGTTTTAGGAACATCTTCCTTGCAGATCTTGATTTGATGATATCAACTTCTCAAGTCAAGCTTGGAGAATACCACTGCTCCTGCAAGTTGATCGAAGAGGTCATTGATCCGCGGAAGGGGATATTTATTCTTGATGGTTTTAGCATTGAGAGCCCGATAGTCAACACAAAGTCTATCAGTCTGGTCTCGTTTCTTCACAAAGATTGTTGGGCTCCCCCAAGAGGAAGTGCTATGCTGAATGAAACCCAACTTCTCTTGTTCATCAAGCTGACGTTAGAGTTCAGCCAACTCAGCAGGACCCATTTTATAAGGCCACTTGGAGATAGGAGCGGTTCCAGGTTCAAGCTCAATCACAAACTCGACCTCTCGGTCAGGAGGCATACCTAGTAACTCTTCAGGAAAAACATCTGGGAACTCATGGACCACCAGAACACTCTGAATAGCATCCATAGCATCATCATTTAGAGCCGCCAAAGAGAAAAGCTGAATTGCAGGAGTCAGACTTGGAGAATAGACTATATGGCCTTCAGGAATTTTCGGAGAAACCGAGCGTTCAGCACAATCAATCATAGCTGCATTTGCCGTTAACCAATCCATGCCCAAGATGACATCAATGTCAGAGTTGTCGAGAATAATTAAGGAAGCCGGGAACAAAGAGCCACCAATCTCAATTTGATTGCCATGGCTGATATGAGAAGCCCTCATGTTTGATCCAGGAGATTGTACCACGAGACGATGCAATAGAGGACCCATAGCCAGATCATGCTCATGAGCAAACTTGTGAGAAACAAAAGAATGCGATGCACCATAATCAAACAAAACTCATGCAGGGACTGAGTTAACGGGGAGCGTACCCATCACAACTCTAGTTGCATGTTCAGCTTGAGCGACGTTGACACAGTTGGCACGAGCAATAGTGGACCCGGGCTTGGTGTTGATGTTGAGAGCCCGAGGTGGAGGTGCACGAACCATAGAAGAACTTGCTGCAGGTCTTGGAGGTGGTGGAGGAAGAGCTTTGTTGTTCATGGGACAACTCCAGTGTTGATGCCCAGTGTTCCCACAAGTGTAACAAGCACCAGGTGGACGTGGAGTAGCATAGCCAGGGACTCCGCCTGGCGCTCCAGGGTAGTTGTGGTTGTAGCCCCTAGGAGCAGCGGTGAAGGAGTTTGGCGTAACTTGAAGGTCTTGGTGGAGCCAGGAGCGGCGGTGGGGTGTTAGGAACCCACACACGGCGCTTAGAAGGATGTCATAGCAGAAGAGCTTGCTGCCACGACTGTGTTCTTGGACTCTCGAACACTTGCCTACTGGCTTCTTCCTGTAGAGCTATATGTTGGAGTTCCAGCAAAAACCCCGGCCTTGCATGAGTGATTGCATATTTGATAGATGCATTGAGCCCTTGCCTGAACCTCTTTTGTTTCTTCTTGTCATCAGAGATCTCATCGCCACCATACCGAGAAAGATTCATGAAGTTTCTGATATAGGTGTTGACATTGTCATTGCCCTGCTTAAGGTTGAGAAACACTTCCTTCATCCTTTCCATCACAATTTCTAACAGGTATTGCTCTTTGAAAGCCCCAGTGAACTGCTCCCAAGTAGGCTGAAAACCAGAGTGGTTTGCCTTCAGGTAATTCTCCCACCATAGAGCTGTGTCTCCCTTCAAAAGGTGAGTGGCGCATTTTACCCATTCTTGTTCAGGAACATCAACAGTCATCAGCAACCTTGACATCTCACGCAGCCAATCATCAGAATCCAGTTGCTGATCAGACACCTCAAAGTGGCGCGGGTTAAACTTCAGAAAACCCTTGATGTCTCCTCGCTTGGGAGGTGGAGGTAGCGGGGCAAACTCATTCCTCTTGACACTTTCTTCAAAGCATTGCTGGTTCTGTTGCATTGTTCCCAAGGCATTAGCAATACTTGCCAACGCAGTCCCCAGTTCAGGTGGTATGTCCTCCTCAGTGCGGCGTGGTGGTGCCATCCTGTGATTGATATAAAACTCAAGTCAGTACCATAATGGAGAATAATAATAATCCACAATAGTACCAAAATGGAATTAACCAAGATTAAGGATAAAAATTACTAAGATGATATTAAAATATCAACAAAGTTCAAGGCACCTAGAAGATAGTAAGCATATCGCACACGACTGAACAAGGAGTGTGGTACACAAAGCTATCAAAGAAAAAAAATTCCGCAAATTTTGGCATTAAAATACCACTATATGCGCAAAACCACTTAACGAATCAAGATTAGTAACTCTACCAATTCAATATACGAGAGCGAATGATAAAAGTAGTGGTATGGTCGTGACTCCATCCCGCACTCAATGCATTACTCCGCACATGAATAAGTAAAACACATATCCCGACTCTCTTCGTTCTTAAGATGAACCTAAAGATTAGCAACTATGGAAAACAAACACCCCTAACAAGATAGCGTCGGATCACAAAGAGTAAGACAGATCGTGTCGGTTACAACAAATCAGATAGATCGGCGGTTTACAAAAGCACATCGGTATGGAATGTACCAACAGTTGATAACCAAAAGGCAGATAACGATAACAAGTTGGATGCAACAGATAAACAAGGAATTACACACACACACAACCTAGGGTACTACGGAACCCAGAACACGTGAATCCTAGTTTGAATATTAGAAGAGGATTGAAAACGTTACACTTCCTTACAAAAAAAGGGTGGGTGGGTGGGTAAGAAGAAAAGTGGAAGCAGTCCTACTCTCGCGTTTTTATCCCTAGTATACATAGCTACCAAAAATATTTGCTAGACTGACAATGACCATTTGGCTGAGACCCTGAAACTGAAGAAGGGGACAGGCGCGGCGGGGGCTCGATCTTGTGACCTAAGCCTTGTGGCGGCTACCATCGCAAGCTAGCGGGGTTTGATGTTGGGAAGGCGCTACATGGCGAGGAAAACCCTCTGCGGCGCAACTGCGAGAACGTGACTGCGAGCATGCCGCATGAGCGCTTCGGCATGCTTGGCGTGAAGCGTAACAGCAAGAGGAGGTGTCTGGGAGGGGCAGAGGCTCACCGGGAGTGGGTCGGTGGTGTTGGTTCGGCCTGGAACGCAGCGGATCGGTGGCGGAGCTGACAACCCGCGGCTAGGGGTTCCTCGGTCACGTTGGCGTGTGGCGGGGCTGGCCGTCTCCTCCTTCTCGTCTCCGGGTACAGGGCTGGTCCAGAGGATCTCCTCTGTCTTCCTCGACAACCAGACGCCGCGCCCTTCTCCTTACTATGGTGGTGGCGAACAGATGCCGACGGTGGGGTGGCGATGGAATAGGGGGTAGCAGGGGTAGATGGGGGAGGCTCAGCGACTGGGCAAGGCCCTGGGGATCTGGGGCGATGCCAGGCACGAGAGGAGGGGGTAGATAAGGCCTGGGAAGAGGGAGGCACATGGGATGGCTCGGGTGGAAAAAGGTGGTGGTGCACCTTTTTCTCCCCTCTCCCTCTCTTGATCGGTGGACCAGGGGAGGTCGAGGCTGGGGGTGGCTCAGGGGTGACACGGTGCAGGTGTGGGGTTTTGCTAGGCAGCGGAAGAGAGGAACAGAGAGGGGGTTGGCTCGGCTAGGGTTTAGGTTAGGGGGTGGCTCGGCCTAGAGATGGTCCGGTTGGAACCAGGCTCATCAAGAGGGGGGAAGGTAGGGCTCGGTGGCGGTGGTGAGATGGGAGGGTAACAAGAGAGGGGACAAGATCAACTTGCTTGCAAGCTTGAGAGAAAGGTGGTCATGGCAAGAAATGGTGGTGGAGAGAAACTCCCACATGTCCAAAGCACATAGAGCTCGAGTGGTGGATGGAAAACTAGGTTGATTAGATAGCTAGCAAAGAAAAAGGCAAGCTTAGATGATGTTGAGCAAGGCACAAGGTAGAGAACTTTCAAATAAAGTGCAAACTCAAGCCCCCATAAGAGAACATGAGAGATGATGGTTTATTGCTTGGAGATTAATTGGAATTTGTTCAAATGGTTTTCCTCAATTCAAATAACCCATATACCCAAAGGAAACAAGAGGTAAAACAAGGTGGTTTCCTTGCATGGGCCATGGATGATCAAGTAGAATCTCCTTGTACTTGTAAAAACAAATATAATTCAAAAGTCTACCATATTTGATGCATGCACCCGATCTTGGGTAAGTGCCAAGCATGGTTTATACAAATCGGATCCTTCATATGGTATGAACTAAATCAAGCATGAGTGATTATAATTAGGCCATATTAGTGTGTGGTTCCACTAAGAAGGTAGTTGGCCTCACTTATATTTAGTCATGCTCTCCATTCGAAACAACCCATATGGAAGAATCAAATATGTGACAAGGTCCATCCTAGTAGGTGTGAGCTAGACAATAACCAATTAAGATGCAAAATCCCACACATACTATGGATGGTGGAATTATAAGGTGGTGACAAGAAAGGTGGTGGAGTTACAAGAGAGATGCCCCCAACTCAACTTGGGCATGAGCAATTCATCAAGAAGCAAATGCATTTTATTAAGAACCAACTACAATTGATAAATGCATATGAGACAAAAACCAAATGAAAAGGGTTTTATATGATGCTCAAATGCAATGTGGCATGATGTCATGAGTATGATATAATTATGATGCAACAATTATATGTAGGAAGTAGCATTTTATTATTAAACCGTGTAGCATTACAGATGTTAGACAGATGGGATGCTACAACTCTCCCCCACTACAGGAATCTCGCCCCGAGATTCTAGGAAGAAGAAGAAGACACGAAGAGGGTGGGGTACTTGGCACGGAGCTCATCCTCACGTTCCCAAGTGGCTTCATCAACGGAATGGTGCGACCACTGCACCTTGCAGAACTTGATAGACTTGTTGCGAGTCTTTCTTTCCGCGACTTCTAGGATTTTTGTGGGGTGTTCTTGATAAGACAGATCTTCTTGGAGATTGATGAGCTCATGGTCCACGGTCCTGCCGGGATCCTTGAAGCACTTCTTGAGTTGAGAGATATGGAAAACATCATGGACCTTGAGTTTTTCAGGGAGCTCAAGAGCATAAGCAACTTCTCCTCTTCTTCCACGAACTTTGAAAGGACCGATGTATCTAGGAGCCAGCTTTCCTTTAATACCAAACCGGTGCGTGCCTCTCATGGGAGTGACACGAAGGTAAACGAGATCACCAGGGACATACTCCATGTCCGTGTGCTTTCTGTCGTAGTTGCTCTTCTAGCGACTTTGAGCAACCTTCAGGTTTTCGAGAATGATGTGAACCCTTCTCCTCCGCTTGAGTTACAATGTCGGGGCCAAACAATGTTCTTTCACCTGTGCCCGACCAACCAATCGGAGTTCTGCATTTGCGTCCATAGAGAACCTCAAATGGTGCCATCTGTAGACTCTTCTGGAAGTTATTGTTGTAAGAGAACTCAGCATAAGGAAGGCATTCTTCCCACTTCATGCCGAAAGAGATGACGCAAGCATGGAGCATATTTTCCAGAATCTGATTGATCCTTTCAACTTGTCCTTGCGACTGAGGGTGATAGGCAGTGCTGAAGTTCAACTTTGTTCCCAAAGCATTTTGGAAACTTCCCCGGAACTTGGAAGTGAAGATGCTCCCACGGTCTGAGCTGATCTCAAGAGGAACCCCATACAGAGAGACAATTATGTTGATATAGAGCTCAGCCAACTGAATTGCAGAAATTGTTTCCTTGACGGGAAAGAAGTGATCCACTTTAGAAAACCTGTCAATGACAACAAAGATTGCATTGTTGCCCTTCTGAGACCTTGGAAAACCAGTGATGAAGTCCATCTCTACTTTCTCCCATTTCCATTCCGGAGGCTTCAATGGCTGTAGAAGACCGGAAGGTTTCTGATGGACAGCTTTAACTCTGCGGCAGACATCACACTCTGAGACATACTTGGCACAATATCATTTCAACCCAGGCCACCATTACTGTGTTTTTAGGTCCATGTACATCTTAGTGCTGCTAGGGTGGATAGAAAGAACAAAATCATGAGCTTCTTTAAGAACATGCTCTCTCAAACCCAGATACTTCGGAACGAACATCCGGTGCTTAAAGAATAGAGTGCCTTGGTCATCAAGGTGGAAAGGTTCATACTTCGGAAGCTGAATCTTGGAGATGATGTTTTTAGTGTAAGGGTCACCAAGTTGAATGGAGCGAACTTTTTCTTCCAAGAGAGGGGTTACCAGAAGATTCAGAAGATACCCTTGATCCACAATTTCAAGGTTGAGCTGGCGGAATTCCTCGCACAAGGGAGGATGTTGTTCTTCCATCATGAGGTTGTTGACATAAGCTTTTCGGCTGAGAGCATCGGCCATGACATTAGCTTTGCCAGGAGTGTAGTTGATGGTCAGATCAAAGTTGTTGATGGTTTCAATCCATCTCCTTTGGCGAAGGTTGAGGTCCGGCTGAGTGAAGATATACTTGGCTTTTGTGGTCGAAAAGATCTCACAGCGGTTTCCAAGCAAGTAGTGCCTCCATACTTTCAAGGCGAAGACAACCACTGCAAGTTCCAGATCATGTGTTGGATAGTTAAGCTCATGAGTTTTCAACTGACGGGAAGCATAAGCAACGACTTGCTTTTCTTGCATGAGGACCGCACCCAATCCTTGCAAGGAGGCGTCACAGAATATCTGGAAAGGCTTTGATGTATCTGGAGGAATCAAGACTAGTGTGGAAGTGAGCTTCTCTTTGAGTGTTTCAAAGCTAGCTTGACATGCAGGAGACCAAAGGTATTTCTTGCCTTTCTTGAGGAGATCGGTAAGAGGCTTCGCAATCTTCGAGAAGTTCTGAGCAGGCGACGACAATAACTAGCCAAACCAAGGAAACTCCGGATTTCTTTGACATTTTTGCGTGGAAGCCACTCAACAATTGTCCGAACAGTTTCTGGGTTGACGGCAATGCCCTTGGCAAAGATGACGTGACCAAGATATGTGACTTTGGGAAGCCAAAATTCAAACTTGGAGAACTTTGCATGCATGCGGTTCTCACGAAGCTTGTTTAGGACACACCGAAGGTGTTCTTCATGTTCTTCCTTTGACTTAGAATAGACTAGAATGTCATCCAGATAGACCACAACGAACTTATCAAGATACTCCATGAAAACCGAGTTCATAAGCCTCGAGAAGGTGGCAGGTGCGTTGGTGAGACCGAAGGACATGACCGTGTACTCGTACAGGCCATAGCGGGTGGTGAAAGCTGTTTTAGGAACATCTTCCTTGCGGATCTTGATTTGATGATATCCACTTCTCAAGTCAAGCTTGGAGAATACCACTGCTCCTGCAAGTTGATCGAAGAGGTCATTGATCCGCGGAAGGGGATATTTATTCTTGATGGTTTTAGCATTGAGAGCCCGATAGTCAACACAAAGTCTATCAGTCTGGTCTCATTTCTTCACAAAGATTGTTGGGCTCCCCCAAGAGGAAGTGCTATGCTGAATGAAACCCAACTTCTCTTGTTCATCAAGCTGACGTTAGAGTTCAGCCAACTCAGCAGGACCCATTTTATAAGGCCACTTGGAGATAGGAGCGGTTCCAGGTTCAAGCTCAATCACAAACTCGACCTCTCGGTCAGGAGGCATACCTAGTAACTCTTCAGGAAAAACATCTGGGAACTCACAGACCACGTAACACTGAATAGCATCCATAGCATCATCATTTAGAGCCGCCAAGAGAAAAGCTGAATTAAGGAGTCGGACTTGGAGAATAGACTATATGGCCTTCAGGAATTTTGAGAAACCGAGCGTTCAAACAATCAATCATAGCTGCATTTGCCGTTAACCAATCCATGCCCAAGATGACATCAATGTCAGAGTTGTCGAGAATAATTAAGGAAGCCGGGAACAAAGAGCCACCAATCTCAATTTGATTGCCATGGCTGATATGAGAAGCCCTCATGTTTGATCCAGGAGATTGTACCACGAGACGATGCAATAGAGGACCCATAGCCAGATCATGCTCATGAGCAAACTTGTGAGAAACAAAAGAATGCGATGCACCATAATCAAACAAAACTCATGCAGGGACTGAGTTAACGGGGAGCGTACCCATCACAACTCTAGTTGCATGTTCAGCTTGAGCGACGTTGACACAGTTGGCACGAGCAATAGTGGACCCGGGCTTGGTGTTGATGTTGAGAGCCCGAGGTGGAGGTGCACGAACCATAGAAGAACTTGCTGCAGGTCTTGGAGGTGGTGGAGGAAGAGCTTTGTTGTTCATGGGACAACTCCAGTGTTGATGCCCAGTGTTCCCACAAGTGTAACAAGCACCAGGTGGACGTGGAGTAGCATAGCCAGGGACTCCGCCAGGCGCTCCAGGGTAGTTGTGGTTGTAGCCCCTAGGAGCAGCGGTGAAGGAGTTTGGCGTAACTTGAAGGTCTTGGTGGAGCCAGGAGCGGCGGTGGGGTGTTAGGAACCCACACACGGCGCTTAGAAGGAGCTGTCATAGCAGAAGAGCTTGCTGCGTCACGGCTGTGTTTCTTGGACTCCTCGAACACTTGCCTACTGGCTTCTTCCTGTAGAGCTATATGTTGGAGTTCCAGCAAAAACCCCGGCCTTGCATGAGTGATTGCATATTTGATAGATGCATTGAGCCCTTGCCTGAACCTCTTTTGTTTCTTCTTGTCATCAGAGATCTCATCGCCACCATACCGAGAAAGATTCATGAAGTTTCTGATATAGGTGTTGACATTGTCATTGCCCTGCTTAAGGTTGAGAAACACTTCCTTCATCCTTTCCATCACAATTTCTAACAGGTATTGCTCTTTGAAAGCCCCAGTGAACTGCTCCCAAGTAGGCTGAAAACCAGAGTGGTTTGCCTTCAGGTAATTCTCCCACCATAGAGTTGTGTCTCCCTTCAAAAGGTGAGTG
This sequence comes from Avena insularis, assembly GCA_023614405.1. Lineage (NCBI taxonomy): Eukaryota > Viridiplantae > Streptophyta > Magnoliopsida > Poales > Poaceae > Avena > Avena insularis. The sequence goes on from CM042696.1 coordinate 253,674,823, forward strand.
GCGCATTTTACCCATTCTTGTTCAGGAACATCAACAGTCATCAGCAACCTTGACATCTCACGCAGCCAATCATCAGCATCCAGTTGCTGATCAGACACCTCAAAGTGGCGCGGGTTAAACTTCAGAAAACCCTTGATGTCTCCTCGCTTGGGAGGTGGAGGTAGCGGGGCAAACTCATTCCTCTTGACACTTTCTTCAAAGCATTGCTGGTTCTGTTGCATTGTTCCCAAGGCATTAGCAATACTTGCCAACGCAGTCCCCAGTTCAGGTGGTATGTCCTCCTCAGTGCGGCGTGGTGGTGCCATCCTGTGATTGATATAAAACTCAAGTCAGTACCATAATGGAGAATAATAATAATCCACAATAGTACCAAAATGGAATTAACCAAGATTAAGGATAAAAATTACTAAGATGATATTAAAATATCAACAAAGTTCAAGGCACCTAGAAGATAGTAAGCATATCGCACACGACTGAACAAGGAGTGTGGTACACAAAGCTATCAAAGAAAAAAAATTCCGCAAATTTTGGCATTAAAATACCACTATATGCGCAAAACCACTTAACGAATCAAGATTAGTAACTCTACCAATTCAATATACGAGAGCGAATGATAAAAGTAGTGGTATGGTCGTGACTCCATCCCGCACTCAATGCATTACTCCGCACATGAATAAGTAAAACACATATCCCGACTCTCTTCGTTCTTAAGATGAACCTAAAGATTAGCAACTATGGAAAACAAACACCCCTAACAAGATAGCGTCGGATCACAAAGAGTAAGACAGATCGTGTCGGTTACAACAAATCAGATAGATCGCGTCGGTTTACAAAAGCCTGTCGGTATGGAATGTACCAACAGTTGATAACCAAAAGGCAGATAACGATAACAAGTTGGATGCAACAAATAAACAAGGAATTACACACACACACACAACCTAGGGTACTACGGAACCCAGAACACGTGAATCCTAGTTTGAATATTAGAAGAGGATTGAAAACGTTACACTTCCTTACAAAAAAAGGGTGGGTGGGTGGGTAAGAAGAAAAGTGGAAGCAGTCCTACTCTCGCGTTTTTTTCCCTAGTATACATAGCTACCAAAAATATTTGCTAGACTGACAATGACCATTTGGCTGAGACCCTGAAACTGAAGAAGCAGGGGACAAGCGCGGCGGGGGCTCGATCTTGTGACCTAAGCCTTGTGGCGGTGCTACCATCGGCTAGCGGGGTTTGATGTTGGGAAGGCGCTACATGGCGAGGAAAACCCTCTGCGGCGCAACTGCGAGCATGCCGCCTGAAGCGCCTTCGGCAACGCAGTGGCGTTTCGGAAGCGAAACGACAAGAGGAGGTGTCAGGAGGCGAGGCTCACCGGAGTGGGTCGGTGGTGTTGGTTCGGCCTGGAGCACTTGCGGATCGGTGGCGGAGCTGACAACCCGCGGCTAGGGGTTCCTCAGTCACGTTGGCGTGTGGCGGGGCTGGCCGTCTCCTCCTTCTCGTCTCCGGGTACAGGGCTGGTCCAGAGGATCTCCTCTGTCTTCCTCGACAACCAGACGCCGTGCCCTTCTCCTTACTATGGTGGTGGCGAACAGATGCCAACGGTGGGGTGGCGATGGAATAGGGGGTAGCAGGGGTAGATGGGGGAGGCTCAGCGACTGGGCAAGGCCCTGGGGATCTGGGGCGATGCCAGGCACGAGAGGAGGGGGTAGATAAGGCCTGGGAAGAGGGAGGCACATGGGATGGCTCGGGTGGAAAAAGGTGGTGGTGCACCTTTTTCTCCCCTCTCCCTCTCTTGATCGGTGGACCAGGGGAGGTCGAGGCTGGCTGGGGCTGTGGCTCAGGGGTGACATGGTGCAGGTGTGGGGTTTTGCTAGGCAGCGGAAGAGAGGAACAGAGAGGGGGTTGGCTCGGCTAGGGTTTAGGTTAGGGGGTGGCTCGGCCTAGAGATGGTCCGGTTGGAACCAGGCTCATCAAGAGGGGGGAAGGTAGGGCTCGGTGGCGGTGGTGAGATGGGAGGGTAACAAGAGAGGGGACAAGATCAACTTGCTTGCAAGCTTGAGAGAAAGGTGGTCATGGCAAGAAATGGTGGTGGAGAGAAACTCCCACATGTCCAAAGCACATAGAGCTCGAGTGGTGGATGGAAAACTAGGTTGATTAGATAGCTAGCAAAGAAAAGGCAAGCTTAGATGATGTTGAGCAAGGCACAAGGTGAGAACTTTCAAATAAAGTGCAAACTCAAGCCCCCATAAGAGAACATGAGAGATGATGGTTTATTGCTTGGAGATTAATTGGAATTTGTTCAAATGGTTTTCCTCAATTCAAATAACCCATATACCCAAAGGAAACAAGAGGTAAAACAAGGTGGTTTCCTTGCATGGGCCATGGATGATCAAGTAGAATCTCCTTGTACTTGTAAAAACAAATATAATTCAAAAGTCTACCATATTTGATGCATGCACCCGATCTTGGGTAAGTGCCAAGCATGGTTTATACAAATCGGATCCTTCATATGGTATGAACTAAATCAAGCATGAGTGATTATAATTAGGCCATATTAGTGTGTGGTTCCACTAAGAAGGTAGTTGGCCTCACTTATATTTAGTCATGCTCTCCATTCGAAACAACCCATATGGAAGAATCAAATATGTGACAAGGTCCATCCTAGTAGGTGTGAGCTAGACAATAACCAATTAAGATGCAAAATCCCACACATACTATGGATGGTGGAATTATAAGGTGGTGACAAGAAAGGTGGTGGAGTTACAAGAGAGATGCCCCCAACTCAACTTGGGCATGAGCAATTCATCAAGAAGCAAATGCATTTTATTAAGAACCAACTACAATTGATAAATGCATATGAGACAAAAACCAAATGAAAAGGGTTTTATATGATGCTCAAATGCAATGTGGCATGATGTCATGAGTATGATATAATTATGATGCAACAATTATATGTAGGAAGTAGAATTTTATTATTAAACCGTGTAGCATTACAGATGTTAGACAGATGGGATGCTACAACTCTCCCCCACTACAGGAATCTCGCCCCGAGATTCTAGGAAGAAGAAGAAGACACGAAGAGGGTGGGGTACTTGGCACGGAGCTCATCCTCACGTTCCCAAGTGGCTTCATCAACGGAATGGTGCGACCACTGCACCTTGCAGAACTTGATAGACTTGTTGCGAGTCTTTCTTTCTGCGACTTCTAGGATTTTTGTGGGGTGTTCTTGATAAGACAGATCTTCTTGGAGATTGATGAGCTCATGGTCCACGGTCCTGCCGGGATCCTTGAAGCACTTCTTGAGTTGAGAGATATGGAAAACATCATGGACCTTGAGTTTTTCAGGGAGCTCAAGAGCATAAGCAACTTCTCCTCTTCTTCCACGAACTTTGAAAGGACCGATGTATCTAGGAGCCAGCTTTCCTTTAATACCAAACCGGTGCGTGCCTCTCATGGGAGTGACACGAAGGTAAACGAGATCACAAGGGACATACTCCATGTCCGTGTGTTCTTCGTCAGTTGCTCTTCTAGCGACTTTGAGCAACCTTCAGGTTTTCGAGAATGATGTGAACCTTCTCCTCCGCTTGAGTTACAATGTCGGGGCCAAACAATGTTCTTTCACTGCCCACCAACCAATCGGAGTTACGCATTTGCGTCCATAGAGAACCTCAAATGGTGCCATCATAGACTCTTGGAAGTTATTGTTGTAAGAGAACTCAGCATAAGGAAGGCATTCTTCCCACTTCATGCCGAAGAGATGACGCAAGCATGGAGCATATTTTCCGTAATGATTGATCCTTTCAACTTGTCCTTGCATGTTGAGGGTGATAAGCGTGCTGAAGTTCAACTTTGTTCCCAAAGCATTTTGGAAACTTCCCCGGAACTTGGAAGTGAAGATGCTCCCACGGTCTGAGCTGATCTCAAGAGGAACCCCATACAGAGAGACAATTATGTTGATATAGAGCTCAGCCAACTGAATTGCAGAAATTGTTTCCTTGACGGGAAAGAAGTGATCCACTTTAGAAAACCTGTCAATGACAACAAAGATTGCATTGTTGCCCTTCTGAGACCTTGGAAAACCAGTGATGAAGTCCATCTCTACTTTCTCCCATTTCCATTCCGGAGGCTTCAATGGCTGTAGAAGACCGGAAGGTTTCTGATGGACAGCTTTAACTCTGCGGCAGACATCACACTCTGAGACATACTTGGCACAATATCATTTCAACCCAGGCCACCATTACTGTGTTTTTAGGTCCATGTACATCTTAGTGCTGCTAGGGTGGATAGAAAGAACAAAATCATGAGCTTCTTTAAGAACATGCTCTCTCAAACCGGATACTTGAACGAACATCCGGTGCTTAAAGAATAGAGTGCCTTGGTCATCAAGGTGGAAAGGTTCATACTTCGGAAGCTGAATCTTGGAGATGATGTTTTTAGTGTAAGGGTCACCAAGTTGAATGGAGCGAACTTTTTCTTCCAAGAGAGGGGTTACCAGAAGATTCAGAAGATACCCTTGATCCACAATTTCAAGGTTGAGCTGGCGGAATTCCTCGCACAAGGGAGGATGTTGTTCTTCCATCATGAGGTTGTTGACATAAGCTTTTCGGCTGAGAGCATCGGCCATGACATTAGCTTTGCAGTGTAGTTGATGGTCGATCAAAGTTGTTGATGGTTTCAATCCATCTCCTTTGCGAAGGTTGAGGTCCATTTGAGTGAAGATATACTTCAGGCTTTTGTGGTCGGAAAAAGATCTCACAACGGTTTCCAAGCAAGTAGTGCCTCCATACTTTCAAGGCGAAGACAACCACTGCAAGTTCCAGATCATGTGTTGGATAGTTAAGCTCATGAGTTTTCAACTGACGGGAAGCATAAGCAACGACTTGCTTTTCTTGCATGAGGACCGCACCCAATCCTTGCAAGGAGGCGTCCAGAATATCCGGAAAGGCTTTGATGTATCTGGAGGAATCAAGACTAGTGTGGAAGTGAGCTTCTCTTTGAGTGTTTCAAAGCTAGCTTGACATGGAGACCAAAGGTATTTCTTGCCTTTCTTGAGGAGATCGGTAAGAGGCTTCGCAATCTTGAGAAGTTACGAGCGGCGGCGACAATAACTAGCCAAACCAAGGAAACTCGGATTTCTTTGACATTTTTGCGTGGAAGCCACTCAACAATTGTCCGAATAGTTTCGGGTTGTGGCAATGCCCTTAGCAAAGATAGCGTGACCAAGATAGGTGACTTTGGGAAGCCAAAATTCACACTTGGAGAACTTTGCATGCATGCGGTTCTCACGAAGCTTGTTTAGGACACACCGAAGGTGTTCTTCATGTTCTTCCTTTGACTTAGAATAGACTAGAATGTCATCCAGATAGACCACAACGAACTTATCAAGATACTCCATGAAAACCGAGTTCATAAGCCTCGAGAAGGTGGCAGGTGCGTTGGTGAGACCGAAGGACATGACCGTGTACTCGTACAGGCCATAGCGGGTGGTGAAAGCTGTTTTAGGAACATCTTCCTTGCGGATCTTGATTTGATGATATCCACTTCTCAAGTCAAGCTTGGAGAATACCACTGCTCCTGCAAGTTGATCGAAGAGGTCATTGATCCGCGGAAGGGGATATTTATTCTTGATGGTTTTAGCATTGAGAGCCCGATAGTCAACACAAAGTCTATCAGTCTGGTCTCGTTTCTTCACAAAGATTGTTGGGCTCCCCCAAGAGGAAGTGCTATGCTGAATGAAACCCAACTTCTCTTGTTCATCAAGCTGACGTTAGAGTTCAGCCAACTCAGCAGGACCCATTTTATAAGGCCACTTGGAGATAGGAGCGGTTCCAGGTTCAAGCTCAATCACAAACTCGACCTCTCGGTCAGGAGGCATACCTAGTAACTCTTCAGGAAAAACATCTGGGAACTCATGGACCACCAGAACACTCTGAATAGCATCCATAGCATCATCATTTAGAGCCGCCAAAGAGAAAAGCTGAATTGCAGGAGTCAGACTTGGAGAATAGACTATATGGCCTTCAGGAATTTTCGGAGAAACCGAGCGTTCAGCACAATCAATCATAGCTGCATTTGCCGTTAACCAATCCATGCCCAAGATGACATCAATGTCAGAGTTGTCGAGAATAATTAAGGAAGCCGGGAACAAAGAGCCACCAATCTCAATTTGATTGCCATGGCTGATATGAGAAGCCCTCATGTTTGATCCAGGAGATTGTACCACGAGACGATGCAATAGAGGACCCATAGCCAGATCATGCTCATGAGCAAACTTGTGAGAAACAAAAGAATGCGATGCACCATAATCAAACAAAACTCATGCAGGGACTGAGTTAACGGGGAGCGTACCCATCACAACTCTAGTTGCATGTTCAGCTTGAGCGACGTTGACACAGTTGGCACGAGCAATAGTGGACCCGGGCTTGGTGTTGATGTTGAGAGCCCGAGGTGGAGGTGCACGAACCATAGAAGAACTTGCTGCAGGTCTTGGAGGTGGTGGAGGAAGAGCTTTGTTGTTCATGGGACAACTCCAGTGTTGATGCCCAGTGTTCCCACAAGTGTAACAAGCACCAGGTGGACGTGGAGTAGCATAGCCAGGGACTCCGCCTGGCGCTCCAGGGTAGTTGTGGTTGTAGCCCCTAGGAGCAGCGGTGAAGGAGTTTGGCGTAACTTGAAGGTCTTGGTGGAGCCAGGAGCGGCGGTGGGGTGTTAGGAACCCACACACGGCGCTTAGAAGGAGCTGTCATAGCAGAAGAGCTTGCTGCGTCACGGCTGTGTTTCTTGGACTCCTCGAACACTTGCCTACTGGCTTCTTCCTGTAGAGCTATATGTTGGAGTTCCAGCAAAAACCCCGGCCTTGCATGAGTGATTGCATATTTGATAGATGCATTGAGCCCTTGCCTGAACCTCTTTTGTTTCTTCTTGTCATCAGAGATCTCATCGCCACCATACCGAGAAAGATTCATGAAGTTTCTGATATAGGTGTTGACATTGTCATTGCCCTGCTTAAGGTTGAGAAACACTTCCTTCATCCTTTCCATCACAATTTCTAACAGGTATTGCTCTTTGAAAGCCCCAGTGAACTGCTCCCAAGTAGGCTGAAAACCAGAGTGGTTTGCCTTCAGGTAATTCTCCCACCATAGAGCTGTGTCTCCCTTCAAAAGGTGAGTGGCGCATTTTACCCATTCTTGTTCAGGAACATCAACAGTCATCAGCAACCTTGACATCTCACGCAGCCAATCATCAGCATCCAGTTGCTGATCAGACACCTCAAAGTGGCGCGGGTTAAACTTCAGAAAACCCTTGATGTCTCCTCGCTTGGGAGGTGGAGGTAGCGGGGCAAACTCATTCCTCTTGACACTTTCTTCAAAGCATTGCTGGTTCTGTTGCATTGTTCCCAAGGCATTAGCAATACTTGCCAACACAGTCCCCAGTTCAGGTGGTATGTCCTCCTCAGTGCGGCGTGGTGGTGCCATCCTGTGATTGATATAAAACTCAAGTCAGTACCATAATGGAGAATAATAATAATCCACAATAGTACCAAAATGGAATTAACCAAGATTAAGGATAAAAATTACTAAGATGATATTAAAATATCAACAAAGTTCAAAGCACCTAGAAGATAGTAAGCATATCGCACACGACTGAACAAGGAGTGTGGTACACAAAGCTATCAAAGAAAAAAAATTCCGCAAATTTTGGCATTAAAATACCACTATATGCGCAAAACCACTTAACGAATCAAGATTAGTAACTCTACCAATTCAATATACGAGAGCGAATGATAAAAGTAGTGGTATGGTCGTGACTCCATCCCGCACTCAATGCATTACTCCGCACATGAATAAGTAAAACACATATCCCGACTCTCTTCGTTCTTAAGATGAACCTAAAGATTAGCAACTATGGAAAACAAACACCCCTAACAAGATAGCGTCGGATCACAAAGAGTAAGACAGATCGTGTCGGTTACAACGAATCAGATAGATCGCGTCGGTTTACAAAAGCCTGTCGGTATGGAATGTACCAACAGTTGATAACCAAAAGGCAGATAACGATAACAAGTTGGATGCAACAGATAAACAAGGAATTACACACACACACAACCTAGGGTACTACGGAACCCAGAACACGTGAACCCTAGTTTTAATATTCGAGAGGATTGAAAACGTTACACTTCCTTACAAAAAAAGGGTGGGTGGGTGGGTAAGAAGAAAAGTGGAAGCAGTCCTACTCTCGTGTTTTTTTCCCTAGTATACATAGCTACCAAAAATATTTGCTAGACTGACAATGACCATTTGGCTGAGACCCTGAAAGGCGGGATGGATCTGATACCAATTGTAACAACCTCGGACCCTACGCTCTAAGTTCAAGCCTGGATGAACCAAAAGTGGTTAAGGAATTTACAATGGGGCCTGGGCCACTGCGTGTAGGCCGTCGCCCTAACCACTTCCAAGAACATCGGGACAAGAGCGAGCGGCGTAGGCAACAGGCAAACAGATCAAATACATACACAAGTGAGTATGTATGCAAGCTACCTTACAACAGTTCTCAGAGCCATACCATCTAAAAGAAATAGAAATATTGCAACGCCATACGGCAAGATCCAAATAACCTAGATAGAGATAATAGTGTAGGATAGCTCCTCATACATCAGATAGAGAATCAAGCGGAAGCGGGAAACAAGATCCGAATACGGATAAGAAGCAAATCAGCATAAGATGCCACATAAATAAGCATATCCTGTCCACAGATCTCATGGATCCCCATCCCCGGAATCTCTACACCGAGTGATCGTTGCCAACATCATCTGTCTCCTCCACCCAGTATCCATCTTGCGAATACACATGTTCATCCGAATCGAACAATTTATCGTGTGAGACCCTAGGGGTACTCAGCAAGTCTTTATGCCTCTAAAGGGGACATAAACCTGGGGTGACGCAATTGCAGCAAAAGATAATAACTAACAAGTCTATAGATACTCGCTAACCATCCGCCTAACCAATGATAGACAGATGTCCGTTAATTAGAAACAACAGTTATAACAGTATAAAGTAATAGATCCATCCTCCTTCTCGCTTACCAACGAGAAAACGGACGAACAGCCCATCTGTTGCTAGTTTTATTAACCATTCCATGAGTATTGCACTAATTACTAGTCAGATATTTAGTCAAATTAAAAGCGGTACTTTAGTTATGGTTGTCTATGATCGAGAAACTGTGCTCCAAGTCGTCCATAACCGCGGACACGGCTTTTAGAAAGATTTACCCTGCAGGGGTGCACAAATAGCAACACACACACGATCGACCTCGGAAAAACCAAATCAAAAACCAACAAGGCTTTCACGACAAAGCAATCACAGGATTCATAAAATATTTCAGGGGGCCACCCCACTAAGCTACCCGCAACGAAGTTGGTCGGCTCCAGAGCAGACCCAGGGTTTGTGTGGACGGCGGTAAACGACTGGGAACCCAAAAGTGTGACTAGGCTTGTCGATATAGCGAAAACGTGTCACGATCCAAAATAGTACAGGTGCTCCACGCACAATCTTAAATAAAGCAGTAAAACATGGCATAAGTACAGGATAGGAATAAAGCCCCAAACTACTTTGTGGCCCCAAGAAATAAAGTACAAATCAAGCTCATGCAAAGGGGGATCCATAGAGTCTCTCGTATGTGGATAGTGCGAATAGTCAAGGAACAGGTATCAAGTACTCCGGGTCCTACGGGACACAAGTGACCATGAAAAACCAAATAACAGATATTGCCCACCGGTGCCTCTTTCATTAGTTATCCCATTACTACTTAGGTTAAGTTGTTTAGGTACCTCGTTATCCAGCAGACACTCACAAACCCTACACATGCAATTCTACGACTCGCAGGGCTCAAACAACTCCTGTAGTAATGGCTCATAGGATGGAGGAACAAGCTTCGGTGCGGTTCAAAAGTAAGGCTATGCAATACTTGGGATTCAGTTTAATGCAATCATGACTCAATGATGCAAGAATAAGATAGAGGCAATAGGTACTATATGTATGCAAGCAAGTGGTAGTGCTTGCCTGCCAGCTCAGTTGAAGCGAGAGATGGATCTGGGTAGTACTCACAGGATTCGATAATTCCCTGCCGCTTCTATTCGAAAGAAGAACCAAACAAACAAGGGCCAACATAAATAAAGTGCACAAGCATATAAATAAAATGCGACAAGCAAACAAGCATGGCATGATGAATGATGCACAAATTACATGGCATAACATAGCATGGCATGGGTGAGGTGTGGGGTACAAGAAAAAGCATTTTATTAAGTTCTTAGTCATGTTTTGCTCCCATATAACTTGTTGTCCACTTAATATTTATATGATGCATGCTGCAATTCATATCAAGGAAAGCATAAACAGAACGGGCTCGTCGCGCTGATCGATTTAGAAATATTATTTGTCAAATTTGGAGTTATAGAATTAAAGTTATTAATCAATTGAGAAAAAGGCATTTTTATTGCAATTTAAACAATTTCGAAATTTAAATTAGTCAAACATTATTTTGGATGGCATATTCGAATTCCTCACATTTTTCTAATTCAAAAACATATATTATTTGTATTATTTGGATTTACCAATTAAAAGTTATTAAAACTGGATTTAAAATCATATAAATCATTTCTGAAAACATTTTTATTTAAACATAGAGAGGCAGACTTTTTATACACCGGCACAAGCTAGCCACTGCAGCTGACGGGTGGGGCCTATGCTAGCGGAAGTGAGTATGATGGGGCCGACAATGACGGTAACACGACAAAGTGCAGTATGTGGCCACGCGGGCGCAAATAGGACTGCGGGTTGAGAACCCAATTAGTCTAGGTGCCTTTTTGTAAAAGTGCCACAGCACATGACATGCGGGCCCGGGTGGAGTGCGGGTTGAGCAAACAAAAGAACGCAGGGGGATAAACAGAAAAGCACCCCGGCTACTGTTGTTCTTCTCGTTAGTTTCGATTTAAACGAAGAAGCGTGGATAGGTGCGGGGGCTCGATCTTCGCACTTGGAGGCTACCGCCGCGGCTAGCGGGGTTTGATGCTGGGAAGGCACTACGCGGCGAGGAAAACCCTCTGTGGCCCAACTGCGAGAACGTGACTGCGAGCACGCCGCACAGAGAGCGCTTGATGAAACGCGTGGCATTTCCAGGGAGCAGAACAACAAGAGGAGGTGTCTTGGAGGGGCAGAGGCTCACCGGGAGTGGGTCGGTGGTGTTGGTTCGGCCTGGAAGGCAGGGGATCAGCGGCGGAGCTGACGACCCGCGGCTAGGGTTTCCTCGGTCACGTCGGCGTGTAGCGGGGCTGTCCGTCTCCTCCTTCTCGTCTCCGGGTACAGGGCTGGTCCAGAGGATCTCCTCGGTCTTCCTCGACAACCAGACGCCGTGCCCTTCTCCTTACTACGGTGGTGGCGAACAGATGCCGACGGTGGGGTGGCTATGGAATAGGGGGTAGCAGGGGTAGATGGGGGGAGGCTCAGCGACTGGGCAAGGCCCTGGGGATCTGGGGCGATGCCAGGCACAAGAGGAGGGGGTAGATAAGGCTTGGGAAGAGGGAGGCACATGGGGTGGCTCGGGTGTAAAAAGGTGGTGGTGCACCTTTTTCTCCCCTCTCCCTCTCTCGGTCGGTGGACCAGGGGAGGTCGAGGCTGGCTGGGGCTGCGGCTCAGGGGTGACACGGTGCAGGTGTGGCTCGGGTGGGGTTTTGCTAGGCAGCGGAAGAGAGGAACAGAGAGGGGGTTGGCTCGGCTAGGGTTTAGGTTAGAGGGTGGCTCGGCCTAGAGATGGTCCGATTGGAACCAGGCTCAGCAAGAGGGGGGAAGGTAGGCCTCGGTGGCGGTGGTGAGCTCGGAGGGTAACAAGAGAGGGGACAAGATCAACTTGCTTGCAAGCTTGAGAGAAAGGTGGTCATGGCAAGAAATGGTGGTGGGGAGAAACTCCCACATGTACAAAGCACATAGAGCTCGGGTGGTGGATGGAAAACTAGGTAGATTAGATAGCTAGCAAAGAAAAAGGCAAGCTTAGATGATGTTGAGCAAGGCACAAGGTAGAGAACTTTCAAATAAAGTGCAAACTCAAGCCCCCATAAGAGAACATGAGAGATGATGGTTTATGGCTTGGAGATTAATTGGAATTTGTTCAAATGGTTTTCCTCAATTCAAATAACCCATATACCCAAAGGAAACAAGAGGTAAAACAAGGTGGTTTACTTGCATAGGCCATGCATGATCAAGTAGAATCTCCTTGTACTTGTAAAAACAAATATAATTCAAAAGTCTACCATATTTGATGCATGCACCTGATCTTGGGTAAAGTCCAAGCATGGTTTATACAAATCGGATCCTTCATATGGTATGAACTAAATCAAGCATGAGTGATTATAATTAGGCCATATTAGTGTGTGGTTCCACTAAGAAGGTAGTTGCCTCACTTATATTTAGTCATGCTCTCCATTCGAAACAACCCATATGGAAGAATCAAATATGTGACAAGGTCCATCATAGTAGGTGTGAGATAGACAATAACCAATTAAGATGCAAAATCCCACACATACTATGGATGGTGGAATTATAAGGTGGTGACAAGAAAGGTGGTGGAGTTACAAGAGAGATGCCCCCAAGTCAACTTGGGCATGAGCAATTCATCAAGAAGCAAACGCATTTTATTAAGAACCAACTACAATTGATAAATGCATATGAGACAAAAACCAAATAAAAAGGGTTTTATATGATGCTCAAATGCAATGTGGCATGATGACATGAGCATGATATAATTATGATGCAACAATTATATGTAGGAAGTAGCATTTTATTATTAGACCGTGTAGCATTACAGATGTTAGACAGATGGGATGCAACACTGCAGGACCCGTGCCGGAATCCATGGACCTCGTCTGCGACCTCGACGTCCCCTGCAACACCTGCCACCGCCATCTCCCTCCTCTCCTCTGGTCGAGCTCCGTCAACGCCTCTGTACCATCTCGGTGAGCCTCACCACCTCCCTCCATCTCCCCTCAATGCCTTTGCACAGCCAGCTCCGAATCGCCGTCTCCGATGTCGCCTGCCGTCCCTGCTTGCCGCATGCACGCTGTGAAGCGTACCGCCACGCGCCGCACAGGGCAGCAGCTTGCGCATGCTCTCTGTTCCTTGCCTCGCAGATCTGTTTCTGGCAGCAGCTTGCGCATGCTCTCTGTTTCTGGCACAGTCAAGCTCCAGTGCAGATCTTCCACCAATCTAAACCTGCTATACCCAGATTTCACCCGCAGCAAATGTTGCTCGTTTGGACCTCTAAATCGCTCGGCATCCTCCATCAAAGTCAGCACAATTCTGTGCTTTAACTGAACCCAATCTTCAGGTTTTCCGCAGCGACAACACTTCTGAACATCGTCGTTTTCCCGCCGCTTCTGTCCTGATCCGGTGTTTCTTCTATGCTAAGAGATGTTCTCCCGTGTACCCTTTTTCCTTCGGCGAAAACCACACATAAAACTGATCTCTGCATCGCTTGCAATCCCCTCCCGAAGTCAGCTGTTCATCACTGCAGGTATGTTGCTTTTGTTTGTCAGTTAAACCGACTGAACCCTCTCTGTTCATGACAAGATTCCGAGTGATACATCCCAGATCCGGCGAAGGTTCCTTGACGAAGGTTTAAGCCCTTGATCTCCTCTACAATTTATCTTTTACGGAGTCGCGAAATTCTTGATAGAGTTCTGGCCATCGTCAACCAAAGATCGAATCAGCTAGCCTATTTTGCACGACCTCTTTTATTTCAGTAGCCTGCCTGCTTGATTCTTGATTGTCTACGTGACTATTCTTTTTTGTTCTGTATCTTTTAATCCATTGCATTCTTGCTTCGTGTGTCACCAAGACCATCAAGCTACAATGGTTGCTTCCTTGACAATCCACCAAATCGACTGGTGTTCAAATCCCCGCTTTGGCTGTCTAAAATCCCACCGTTTATATCTCTTCTTTTTTTACTCCGGTAACAAATTCAGAGAAGAAGGGGTTTCAGAGTGCAGTTTCAGAATCTAGTTGAAGCCCCTGGCTGTTTACACACTAGCTCTTGTCTTGGTAATGATAAGTATGCACCGGTGGCAGCTGTAGGTTTTGTAAGGAAATCCTCAAGCAGTCAAATATCCCCAGTATTTGAAATAGGCCTCAAGTTGAAAAACTTTCAAAACCAAAACTGTTTAAAAAAATCGAATATAAAACTCGTGGACTATTCTAAATGCTAAAAACAAGTAACTTTTTGGCTATCTACAAATAAAAGTGAATTAATCATATATTTTATTTCCTTAACCCAACATAAGCAAGTTCTATATCAATCTTGATCAGAAAAATGCAAGGAATTTAAATATACTATCCAAAATAATTTTGAGCAGTTTAAATTTCGAAATTACTAAAATGTCAATAAATGCCTTTTCTCAATAAATCTATAACTTTGATTCCGTAATTCCAAATTCGACAAATAATATATCTAAATCGATCAGCGCGACAAGCCCGTTCTAACTATGCATTTCAAGATATGAATTGAAGCATGCATCATATAAATATTAAGTATAGAGCAATGTTTATGGGAGCCAAACATGACTAAAAACTTAATAAAATGCTTCGTTCTTGTACCCCACACCTCACTTATGCTATGGTATGCAATGCCATGTAAAGTGTGCATCATTCCATCATGGCATACTTGTTTGCTTGTTGCATATTATTTATATGATTGTGCAATGTATTTATTTCGGCCCCTTGTGTGTTTGGTTTTTATCCGGATAGACACTGAGCAAGGAGAATACCAGGAGCCTCAGGAGTATTAACCGGATCCTTCCTATCCTACAACTGAACTGCCAGGCAAGCAATTCCCCATGCTTGCATACATATAGTACCTATGCTTCTATCTTACTATTGCATCATTGAGTCGCGATTGCATTAAATTGAATCCCAAGTATTGCATAGCCTTTACTTTTAAACCCCACCGAAGCTTGTACCTCCTTTCCATGAGCCATTACTATAGGTTGTTTGAGCCACGCGAGTCGTAGAATTCTATGTGTAGGGTTTGTGCGAGTCTTTGGATAATGAGGTACTTAAACAACTTAATATGAGTAGAGAACTAATGAAAGAGGCATCGGTGAGCATTAATTGTTATTTGGTTCTTTAAGCTCACTTGTGTCTCGTAGGATCCCGAGTACTTGATTCCTGTTCATTGACTATTCGCACTATCCACATACGGGAGACCCTATGGATCCCCCTTTGTTTGAGCTTGATTCACACTTTATTTCCTGGGGCCACATAGTAGTTTGGGGCTTTATTACTATCCTGTACTTATGCCATGCTCTACTGCTTTAATTACGATTGTGCATGGAGCACTTGTACTGTTTTGGAATGCGGAGTGTTTTCGCGGTATCGACAAGCCCGGTCAGATTTTCGGGTTCCTAGTCGTTTACAGCCATTGACGCAAACCCTGGGTCCGTCTCGGAGCCAGCCAACTTCGTTGTGGGTAGCTTAGTGGGGTGACCCCCTGAAATGATTTATGAATCCTGTGAATGCATTGTCGTGAGGCCTCGTTGTGCTTTATTTGGTTTTCCTGAGGTTGATCGTGTGTGTGTTTCTATTTGTGCACCCCTACAGGGTAAATATTTCTGAAGGCCGTGTCCACGGTTATGGACGACTTGGAGCACAGTTTCTCGATCATAGACAAGCATAACTAAAGTACCGCCTTTAATTTGACTAAGACATGACTAGTAAATAGAACAATACTCATGGAATGGTTAATAAAATTGCCAACAGATGGGTTGTTCTTCCGCCTTCTCGTCGGTAAGCGAGAAGGAGGACGAGCGAGGTTAAATTATGTTGCTCATATAACTGTTGATATTAATTAACGGGCGTCCGTCCATCTCTGGTTGGGCGGATGTGTAGCGAGTCTCTATAGCTCTTTGTAGATATTATCTCCGCTGCAATTGCGTCACCCCCAAGTTGTTCCCTTTAGCTGCATTAAGACTTGCTGAGTACCCCTAGGGTCTCACATGATAAATATTTGGTTCAGATGGACAGGTATACTATCAGGAAGGTTACTGGGTTGAGGAGACGGATGATGGTGGCAACGACTATCCGGTGTAGAGATTCCAGGGTTGGAGAACCGTGAGATCTGTGGGTAGGATGTGCTTCGTTCTATGGCATCTTATGCCGATTTGCTTCTTATCCGTACTCGGATCTTGTATTCCGCTTCCGCTTGATACTCTGTTGCTTGATGTATGAGGAGATATCCTAAAATATTATATCTATCTAGGATATTTGGATCTTGCCGTATGGCGTTGCAATATCTCTACTTCTTTTAGATGGTGTGACTCTGATGTCTATTGTAAGTCGCAGGCATACATACTCATTTGTGTATGTCGTGGTCGCGTTACCTGTCGCTTATGCCGCTCGCACTTGTCCCGATGTTCTTGAAAGTGGATAAGGTGGTAGGCCGGTACCGTGCCCTACTCTGCTTCGACGGGCCTACACGTGGGTGGCTTTGGGCCTCCGCGGTAGAGACACTTATCCACTTTTAGTTCGTCCAGGCTTGAACTTAGAGCATAATGTCCGAGGTATTACAATTGGTATCAGAGCCATTCCACCCTTCCGGGTCTCAGCCAGATGGTCGTTGTCAGTCTAGAAAATATTTTGGTAGCTATCTATACTAGGGAAAAACTAAACGTGAGAGTAGGGTTGCTTCCATTTTTCTTCTTGCCCACCCACCCACCCTTTTCTGGTAAGGAAGTGTAAGGTTTATCAATCCTCTTCTAAAAATTCAAACTAGGATTCACGTGTTTGGGGTTTCCGTAGTACCATAGGATATGTGTGTTAATTCTTTGTCTATCTGTTGCATCCAACCTTGTTGTCGCAATCTGCCTTTGGTTATCAACTGTTGGTACATTCCATACCGACAGGCTTATGTTTAAACCGACGCAATCTATCTGACTCTTTTTTTAACCGAAGCGATATTGTTAAGGGTGTTCGTCCTTCCGACATGTTTTCATAGAATGTGGAGTTGCCAATATCTATTCGGTAAGTTATTTTTCGCATCTATTGGTATTTTAATGCAAAAAATGCGGATTTTTTCTTTGATACATATGTGTTTCCGCACTCCTTTTCAGTCGTGTGTGATACACTATTCACCTTCTTTCGCCGGCATGTCCATGCTAACTCGATCTTTTGCTATCGGTGCTTCAATCTGGAGTTCTCACTTCATCTTCAATTCTTTTGGGCTCAATACACAACTTGTGTCGTTCTGATGCTTGCGATTGTAATTTGGTTCTCGGCATAGCTATATGCACTTATCATGAGTGGAATATGTTTAATGCTATCAATCTAATTCTCCAAATGATTGCGGCTATCTCTTGTGAATTTGAGTTGCATCGTGATCATATCTATATCATATTCAAGTATCTTTGGCAAATCTGAAGTTTTCTGAAGGCACTATGATGGGTTATTATCCGATTGGTGTGCTTCTTATCTTTTGGAACTCCATATCTGCAAGGTTCCATTTGATATGAGAGATTATCATCCGTTTATCTCTAATAGCTTTCCTTACATGTATGAGTTATCATCGCTTCTTTATCCAAGATCTGTCTACCTTTTCAACCAGTGATCCGATCATGTGAACAACTCGACATCTCTTTTATCATCTGAAGGGTCAGATAATCTATTCTTCCAATGCATCTCTTTAAACACCAATCCTTGCTCGTAACACTGATCTTTCAAAGAGCGTTGAGCTCAGAAAGTGTTCCGAGCATTTGTTCATTTTTCTGCCTCATGAACTTGGTATTCTTGGAATATCTCGTTAAATTCTTGGTGGTATATCTTGTCGATATTCTCGCTTATTCTATATCAATGGAAGAACATGAAGAACATCTTCTTTTCTCTCAACCTTCATGAACACCGCCTGTGTGCAAAGTTCTCAAAGTGTGAATTCTGACTTTTTGAAGTCACCTATCTTAGCCACGTCCTTTTTCTAAAGACATTGCTACAATTCTGGAATCAGCAAGCCCATTGTTAATTCCATCCTCCACCTTCAATCAAATCCGGAGCTTTCCTTGTTTGGCAAGTTATCATCATCGTCCCGCTGAATATTTTCTCACTACGGCTAAATCTCTCTCAGATATTCTCCAAAAGGACGATAAACTATGTTGATCTTTGTCACATCAAGAAATCTTTGGAAACCCTCTCGCTTTATCTCCTATGCTCAATCCGGCGGAGGCCATGAAGACTTTTTACATCTTTTGTAATCTTCTATTCAAGTCGGTGTTATCCTTAATCTATCTGTTGATGCCTCCATCTGTTTGTCGTAAGCTTCCTTCATATCTTTCCCGATGGCTTGGTACTTCTGACATGAAGAAAACATCATCATCTTTACCTACTTTGGATCCGACGAAGCATTGCATCAAATCATTCTTTTCTTACGGAGCTTCATGAATTCTTCTTGTTAAGATCTTCAGTCTAAATTCCCAAGAATTGGGTTGCATAATTCTTCTATTCATGTGCAAAGTAATGCTTTGGGTGCACGATGGACTGATCCCCATCCGACTACACTTATCATTCGCTCTTGTACATTGAATTGGTGGATTAATGCGAGTTAACTCATTCCACGGAAGTTAGAAGTGGCCTTTATTCCTCGAGACTTTTACTTCCATCCTTGTTTTCCGGAGTGTTCCCTCGATGATCGTGATCAATAATCTCTTGTTGGTCATCTCGTCTATTTCAAGATGGAGCAAAATCTTCAATGATTTGGTGGAAGCAAATGCAAAATATTTTTCGTACTCTTCATTCTACCGGAGCTCAACATCGTCAAACAAGATGGATGGAAGATATCCTTGACTTCATTTGTCAATTCTTTTACTCTTGGTAAAGCCAATTATTGTCGATGCCATCAATCGCAAAATCTATCGCAATAACCTCATAGGTAAGGAAGGCAATGGGCATCTCTACAACAACTCCGGATATTCAACATTCAATTTCTTCTTAGGATTCCACCATAAACTAGCATCACCTATTTATCTTGAAGATATATCCGTGCACCCCAATTGCGTGATCCTTTGGGTCTTACCGATGCAAGAAGAAGCTCATCCGAGAAGTCCTCAATTCTAATCCTTTTCCGTTGATATCAAGGAATGCTATTGTTTGAAGGCAATATTGTTTCTCCAAAACTTCATTTCTTAAATCCCAGGGAATAGACAATGCTATTTTCATAGTGGTTGATAATTACTCCAGAGTCATTCTTTTTCTTCCGGCAAAACAAAGAATCATCTTCACATGCACCTGTTGATCTTTAACCCTAACGGTGTCTCTTTCTTTCTCCATGATACATCGTACTTCCATAACCCTTTCAACAAGTGGTTCTTTTCCTTTATCGTGTTCCTTGAGATCACCTGAGCTATGTTCACCTACCTTCCTTGTTTCTCGATAATCCTCCAATTCTTCAAGTCCTTTGTTTCTATGAAGCAAAACCAAGACTTGCAACAAGTCTAGCAAGTTTTGCAAGGTGTATTGGTTGCACCATTCCGTTGTTCATCATCTTGGGAACGCAAGGATCACCTTCGTTCCGAACACCCGCCTCTCCTTGTGTCTTTTTCTTTTTCCTAGGAATCTCGGGGCGAGATTCTTGTTTAGTGGGGGAGAGTTGTAGCATCCCAATTGTCTAACAATTGCAATGCTTCTTGTCTAGTCTATATATTGCTACTTCCTACATATCATACTTGCATTGCATAATATCATGCTCATGTCACCATGCCACCTTGCATTTGAGCATCATACTAAAAACACCCTTTTATTGGTTTTTCTTCATATGCATTGTTTATTAAATGTTGTTGCTTCTTGATACTTTGTATTTGGTTTTTGATATATGTTAAATGCCCAATTGGAGATGGGGGCATATCTTTTAGTTTCCTTCCATCCACTAACTTGCCATATCATCTTCTATTGAGATCATCTTCTTTTTCTACCATACTTTTGTATGTGGCTTTGGTATTTTCTTTTGGTACTTAAATCAAGCCATATATAAAAGATGTGGATCCTTTCTCTATTCCTTCATGCTACATCTTGATTGATCCAACTATTCTACATTTCCATGTACATGTCTACTCTCTACAAACCCTCGTGTTGGCAATCTCTTTTGTCTCACCTAGCTTCATACACTACATCTATCTATCTTAAGCTAGTCATATTCCTATAGCTAGCTAAAAACCCAGCACTCCTAACTTCTACCGTGTGTCTACTACTCGATCCACACCAATCAGCTATCCTAGCTAGGACCTGAACCCCCACCTGATCAGCTACCGATCAGTGCCCCTCGCCGGCCCAGTTCAACCTGATCGCGCACCACCTCAGCCCTTTTCAGACCTGGTGCCCTACCTGGCTCGACCACACCCCTGGACACCGACACCGTGCCCTGTTTCTCTTCCAGAAATATGATCACGTGCACCGTGCCATCCTCGTGATCTCTCTGCCTCTCTCTCGCTTTTGTTAAAGCAGGCAGCAGGACACCCTCAACCACCCAACCACTCCCCATCTTAGATCAGATCGGCCTCCCCTGTTCTTTCTTTCCAAGGAAAATCAACAGCAACACCACCATACCACCGCACACACGCAGGTCACCTTCATTATCCATGTTTCCGCACCGCCGTCCACCCCGTCTCGCTGCTGATCAGCGCTGTGGCCGGAGCCACGCAAGCAAGGAGCAACACCATGTCGAGCTGCGTGCCTGTAGGGTACAAGGAGAGAGGTGGAGAAGCTGCAGGACACGTGCCAGAAGCCATGGACCTCGTCTGCGACCTCGACGTCCCCTGCAGCACCCGCCACCGCCGTCTCCCTCCTCTCCTCTGGTCGAGCTCCGTCAATGCCTCTGTACCATCTCGGTGAGCCTCACCACCTCCCTCCATCTCCCCTCAATGCCTTTGCACAACCAACTCCGGATCGCCGTCTCCGATGTTGTTGTGCCGTCGCCGTTCGCCGCATGCACGCTGTGAAGCACACCCCCACGCGCCGCACAGGGAAGCAACTTGTGCATGCTCTCTGTTCCTTGCCTCGCAACGTCTGGCACAGTCACGCTCCATTGCAGATCTTCCACCAATCTAAACCTGCTATACCCAGATTTCACTCGCAGCAAACGTTGCTCGTTTTGGACCTCTAAATTGCTCGGCATCCTCCATACAATTCAGCACAATTCTGTGCTTTAACTGAACCAAATCTTTAGGTTTTCCGCAGCGACAACACTTCTGAACATCGTCGTTTTCCCGCCGCTTCTGTCCTGATCCGGTGTTTCTTCTATGCTAAGAGATGTTCTCCCATGTACCCTTTTTTCTCCGGCAAAACCACACATAAAACGGATCTCTGCATCGCTCACAATCCCCTCCTGAAGTCAGCTGTTCATCACTACAGGTCTGTTGCTTTTGTTTGTTAGTTAAACCGACTGAACCCTCTCTGTTCATGACAAGATTCCGAGTGATACATCCTAGATCCGGCGAAGGTTCCTTGACGAAGGTTTAAGCCCTTGATCTCTTCTACAATTTATCTTTTTACGGAGTCGTGAAATTCTTGATAGAGTTCTGGCCATCGTCAAACAAAGATCGAATCAGCTAACCTGTTTTGCACGACCTCTTTTATTTCAGCAGCCTGCCTGCTTGATTCTTGATTGTCTACGTGACTATTCTTTTCTGTTCTGTATCTTTTAATCCATTGCATTGTTGCTTCGTGTATCACCAAGACCATCAAGCTACAATGGTTGCTTCCTTGACAATCCACCAAATCGACTGGTGTTCATATCCCTGCTTCGGCTGTCTAAAATCCCACCTTTTATATCTCTTCTTTTTTTACTCCGGTGAAAAATTCAGAGAAGAAGGGGTTTCAGAGTGCACAGCGCAGTTTCAGAATCTAGTTGAAGCCCCTGGCTATTTACACACTAGCTCTTCTCTTGGTAATGATAAGTATGCATCGGTACTTGGCAGTTGTAGGTTTTGTAAGGAAATCCTCAAGCAGTCAAATATCCCCAGTATTTGAAATAGGCCTCAAGTTGAAAAACTTTCAAAACCAAAACTGTTTAAAAAAATCGAATATAAAACTCGTGGACTATTCTAAATGCTAAAAACAAGTAACTTTTTGGCTATCTCCAAATAAAAGTGAATTAATCATATCTTTTATTTCCTTAACCCAACATAAGCAAGTTCTATATCAATCTTGATCAGACAAATGCAAGGAATTTAAATATACTATCCAAAATAATTTTGAGCAGTTTAAAATTTCGAAATTACTAAAATGTCAATAAATGCCTTTTTCTCAATAAATCTATAACTTTAATTCCGTAATTCCAAATTCGACAAATAATATGTCTAAATCAATCAGCACGACGAGCCCGTTCTAACTATGCATTTCATGATATGAATTGAAGCATGTATCATATAAATATTAAGTATACAGCAATGTTTATGGGAGCGAAACATGACTAAAAACTTAATAAAATGCTTCGTTCTTGTACCCCACACCTCACTTATGCCATGCTACGCAATGCCATGTAAAGTGTGCATCGTTCCATCATGGCATACTTGTTTGCTTGTTGCATATTATTTATATGATTATGCAATGTATTTATTTCGGCCCCTTGTGTGTTTGGTTTTTATTCGGATAGACACTGAGCAAGGAGAATACCAGGAGCCTCAGGAGTATTACCCAGATCCTTCCTATCCTGCAACTGAACTGCCAGGCAACAATTCCCCATGCTTGCATACATATAGTACCTATGCTTCTATCTTACTCTTGCATCATTGAGTCGCGATTGCATTAAATTGAATCCCAAGTATTGCATAGCCTTTACTTTTAAACCCCACCGAAGCTTGTACCTCCATCCCATGAGCCATTACTATAGGTTGTTTGAGCCATGCGAGTTGTAGAATTGCATGTGTAGGGTTTGTGCGAGTCTTTGGATAATGAGGTACTTAAACAACTTAATATGAGTAGAGAACTAATGAAAGAGGCATCGGTGAGCATTAATTGTTATTTGGTTCTTTAAGCTCACTTGTGTCCCGTAGGACCCCGAGTACTTGATTCCTGTTCCTTGACTATTCGCACTATCCACATACGGGAGACCCTATGGATCCCCCTTTGTTTGAGCTTGATTCACACTTTATTTCTTGGGGCCACATAGTAGTTTGGGGCTTTATTACTATCCTGTACTTATGCCATGCTTTACTGCTTTAATTACGATTGTGCGTGGAGCACTTGTACTGTTTTGGAATGCGGAGTGTTTTCGCGGTATCGACAAGCCCAGTCACATTTTCGGGTTCCCAGTCGTTTACAGCCATTGACGCAAACCCTGGGTCCGTCTCGGAGCCGGCCAACTTCGTTGCGGGTAGCTTAGTGGGGTGGCCCCTTGAAATGATTTATGAATCCTATGAATGCATTATCGTGAGGCCTCGTTGCATTTTATTTGGTTTTCCCGAGGTTGATCGTGTGTGTGTTGCTATTTGTGCACCCCTGCAACGACTTGGAGCACATTTTCTCGATCATAGACAAGCATAACTAAAGTACCGCCTTTAATTTGACTAAGACATGACTAGTAAATAGAACAATACTCATGTAATGGTTAATAAAATTGCCAACAGATGGGTTGTTCTTCCGCCTTCTCGTCGGAAAGCGAGAAGGAGGACGAGCGAGGTTAACTTATGTTGCTCATATAACTGTTGATATTAATTAACGGGCGTCCGTCCATCTCTGGTTGGGCGGATGTGTAGTGAGTCTCTATAGCTCTTTGTAGATATTACCTTTCGATGCAATTGCGTCACCCCCAGGTTGTTCCCTTTAGCTGCATTAAGGCTTGCTGATTACCCCTAGGGTCTCACACGATAAATA
Source organism: Avena insularis (assembly GCA_023614405.1). NCBI lineage: Eukaryota > Viridiplantae > Streptophyta > Magnoliopsida > Poales > Poaceae > Avena > Avena insularis. Next base: position 253,698,712 of record CM042696.1, read on the forward strand.
TTTGGTTCAGATGGACAGGTATACTCTCAGGAAGGTTACTGGGTTGAGGAGACGGATGATAGTGGCAACGACTATCCGGTGTAGAGATTCCACGGTTGGAGATCCTGAGATCTGTGGGTAGGATGTGCTTCGTTCTATGGCATCTTATGCCGATTTGCTTCTTATCCATACTCGGATCTTGTATTCTGCTTCCGCTTGATACTCTGTTGCTTGATGTATGAGGAGATATCCTAAAATATTCTATCTATCTAGGATATTTGGATCTTGCCGTATGGCGTTGCAATATCTCTATTTCTTTTAGATGGTGTGACTCTGATGTCTATTGTAAGTCGCAGGCATACATACTCATTTGTGTATGTCGTGGTCGCGTTACCTGTCGCTTACGCTGCTCGCTCTTGTCCCGATGTTCTTGAAAGTGGATAAGGTGGTAGGCCGGTACCGTGCCCTACTCCGCTTCGACGGGCCTACACGTGGGTGGCCTTGGGCCTCCGCGGTCGAGACACTTATCCACTTTTGGTTCGTCCAGGCTTGAAATAAGAGCGTAATGTCCGAGGTATTACACCATGCTAGGACATCTAGAGCTGAAGCACCATATGGATCACCTCGAACTCATTCTAAACGAGACCTAGAAAGAGCTGGACAACACCCGTACCTACGCCAACTATAAGCACACCATCTAGGAAGAGAAGAACCACACCCTCACCATCCTAGCTAAAGAGCGCAAGACACTTCGCCACTAGCATGACAAGAAGGACCGCATCATCGCTCGCCTCCGCCACAAGGTGGTAACCCTTGAAGAAACCATCCATCACCAAGAAATTCAGCTTGAGGAGAGGGAAGACGAAGGTGAAGATCTTTGTAGGGATATCACCTCTTTCATAAGTGATGATGAAGACTATCTGGAGGACACGCACATGGAGTTCCACACCGACGAGGAGGACGAGGTTTTCCTGGATGACAAAGAACCCACCAGTTCTGATGATGAGTAGTAGCAGTAGATCACTATCGTAGGTGTGAGTTTGTACCCGGTCCCAATGTATCGTAGAATGACTGAATGGTTCTTAAAACCATCTGCTTGGTGGTTGTGGTGTGTTGTTTGGAATGTGTTGCCTGGAGTGAATGAAAAAGCGTTGTTGGTTTTCAAACCTTAGCAATACTCAAGTTTAAAGCTTTTGAACCATACCCATAAGCCATAGAAATTTCGCTCTTGTCTTATGATCTATCTCAATCTTCAGATGTCTCGCGGCAACCCCGGTGGGAGCAGCTAATCCCAGGATCCGATGCTTCAGATTCTGCAAATGCTAGTATCAGATCAAGAAGCCGGTAGAGCCGAGCGTCAAGACAATCTTGCCACTCTTCATCAGATCACCCAGATGGCGCACAACAACCAAGGCCATGGAAATTAGGATCACCATGGATATCTAAGGTAAAGAACTTTCAAAACACAAATCCTCCTATGTTTAGCAAATCTGAAGAGCCCTTAGATGCTGATGACTGGTTGTAGTCAATGGAGAACAACTTAGAAGTTGCAGGAGTAGATTATACGAAGAAAGTACTGTTTGCCACCCACTATCTAGTAGGTTATGCAAGATCCTGGTGGAACAACACTCGTACAATGAACGGAGGACAAATGATGACTTGGGAGGAATTCAAGATCAAGTTTAGCAGGACTCACGTGCCCCCAAGTTTGATCAAGAGGATGAGGGATGAATTTAGGGAGTTGAAGTAAGGAAGGATGACTATGGTGGAATACCGTGATAGATTTCTGTCTCTGGCTAGGTATGCCCCCGATGAGATCGACACCGAGGCAAAGAAGAAGGAAAGATTCTTGAATGGCCTGCATGATGAGATGCAGACAGTGTTAGTCAACATTCCTTTTGACGATCTAAAAGCTCTAGTGGATTCTTCTCTCCAGATGGAAGGAAAAAATCAATCAAGCTAGTGAGAACTACAAGTATCATATGATGCACCAGCCTGGACCCCACCATACCCCGAAGTACCGCCCCATCTCGTCTGCATGATTTGCCCCAAGACCCAACATGCCACCTATGTCCTGTCCTAACTTTCCCAATTGTGGCAGAGGAAACCCGAAGCCCGGAGGCCACAAGAACAACACCGGCAACCCCCATAACTTCAACCGTGCACCGCCAAGGTCCACCAACCACAACATCAACAACAATACTGTCCAAGGACTGAAAGCAATACTATGCCTATTGCCAGGAAGGAGAAGTCAATGGTAACCTACTTTGAATGTGGAGTTACGGGTCACTACTCCAATGAGTGCCCCAAGAAGCTTGCTGCAGCCACCAATTTGCAACAGAAGCGCCATGTCCAGCTCCGGAAAGAGGTTTGCCTGCAACCCGCAACTGCATCGCCGTCTGTTCCACATGAACGCAGAAGAAGCCCAGGAAGCGCCAGATGTCGTGTTGGGTATGTTTTCTGTTAACTCAGTACTTGCAAGAGTGTTGTTTGATTCTGGAGCATCCCACTCATTTGTTACAGAAGAATTTGCATGCACTAGTAATATTCAACCAACAAATTTGAAGCATGTTATGATAGTTCAAATACCCGGGTTAACCACCAAAGCTAGAAAATTTTGCAAGGTCGTGCCTATCAAAATTCATGGAATAGATTTTTATGCTAATCTAATAGTACTTGGGACAAAAGGTTTGGAAGTAGTACTAGGAATGGATTGGATGTCGAAACATCAGGGATTAATAGACTGTGCCAAGAAAGCCATAACCATGACCAGTAGCACCGGAGTATCAGTAGAGCATGTTTCTGAGATGCTGCCCCGTCAATTCAAATGCAACAAGAGTTCAGTCCAGTCAATCCTAGACCAAGTCAGAGTAGTCTGTGAATATCCTGATGTGTTCCAAGATGAATTACCCGGTATGCCCCCAGATCGAGATATCGAGTTTATCATTGAATTAGTTCCTGGAACTGGAACCATAGCTCCGAGACCCTATAGTATGAACCCAGCCGAATTAGTGGAGCTGAAGAAGCAACTTGATGACATGTTGAGCAAAGGTCTGATACAACCCAGTGCATTGCCATGGAGATCACCTGTTTTTTTTGTGGATAATAAAGATGGTGCCAACCGTTTGTGTACGGATTAACGGAAGCTGAATGACGTCACCATCAAGAACAAGTACCCACTGCCGAAGATAGAAGATATGTTTGACCAGCTGACTGGTGCCAGACTGCTTTCACTACCCAATATGGATTGTATGAGTACAATGTCATGTCATTTGGATTGACAAATGCCCTCGCTTATTTATGAATCTCATGAAGAAGATTTGTATGAACTTGGATAAGTTTGTTGTTGTTTTTATCAATGATATTCTCATCTACTGCAAGTCGGAAGAGGACCATGAGCAACACCTAAGAACCATCCTTGAACCCTGAGAGAGCATTAGTTGTATGCCAAGTTTAGCAAATGTGAGTTCTGGTTAAAGGAAGTAGGATTCCTAGGACATATCTTATCGGCAGGAAGAGTTGCCATCGATCCCGCCAAGATTAAGGATGTTGAAGAATGGAAATCCCCAGCCACTCAAACCAAAGTCCATGCACTTCTTGGATTAGGGGGATATTACCGCAAGTTCGTTGAAGCATTTTCAAGCATCGCAAGGCTGATGACCCAGATATTGAAGAAAGACAAGAAGTTTGAATGGACGGACAAATGTGAAGCAAGTTTTCAAGAGCTCAAGAAGAGATTGGTGTCAGCCCCAATTTTGACCATGCCTGATATCACGAAGCCTTTTTATGTATTTTGTGACGCGTCCAAGATTGGTCTCGGATGTGTGTTGATGCAAGAAGGCAAAGTAATATCGTATCTGTCTCGGCAAGTGAAGCAACATGAGCAGAATTATCCCACCCATGACTTAGAATTAGCAGCAGTAGTTTTAGCCTTGAAGACATGGTGTCATTACCTCATGGGTAACCACTATGAGATTTATTCAGATCACAAGAGTCTGAAGTATATTTTCACCTAGAAGGAGCTGATTATGAGGCAACATAGATGGATAGAGTTAATCAAGGATTATGACCTTGACATTCACTACCACCCCAGCAAGGCCAATGTGGTAGCGGATGCTCTTAGTAGACTGCCGTGTAGATTAAACACCATGACTAAGGAACACTAGACAAGTTTGCATGAGGAGTTGGAAATTTCTCGAATGGAGCTAGTTAGTGAAGGATTCCTAGCCAATATTGAACTTCAACCCACTTTGATCAGTCAAATAAAGGAAGCTCAGAAAGGAAATGCCAGTATCAACGGAATTAAGCATCATATCAGACAGGGAAGGTACCCGGATTCACTGAAGAGGAAGAAGGCGTTCTGTGGTATAAAGGACACATCTGTGTGCCAGCAGGTTCAGAGTTGAAGCAAGTCAGTTTGCAGGAAGCCCATGATACTCTATATTCTATTCATCCGAGAGTGTAACACCCTCGAATCGGCTCTATGCAAGTTTTAGCAATTCCTGCCAAACCCGCATAGAAACGATTCAAGGACGCCCACCAGGCACTTGCGTGTGGGTGGAGAACAAAGTAATACCATTACACAATTGTCCATGATGGTACCCACAGAACATATATATATATACAACAACGACTCCATGAGCCAAGAATACAGATATACAGTACAAAGATCCAAATCACCTTGAAAATGATACAGCATCCGAGTACGGATAAGAAGCAAATTGAGCTAAGAGGCCTGAAGATTAACCAATGGCATCCATAACCCTGCCCAGGCCAAGCCGGAAGGGTAACCCTGCTAACAATGTCGAACTTATACCTGTTAAACAAAAGGGGTGCCGACAAAGGGCGAAGGAAAAAGGGAGCGATCGATCGAGGCCAAGACATGAGGCTAGAATTCGGCGGCTCTCGCCTACATAGGTATGGTGGACTGAAGCGGTAGCGCGGCATGCACTAAACAATCTATAGAGACTCGATTCAACTGTCGGCTATTAGAGAGGGATAAGAAAGACCTATGCAGGACCAACCTGATACTAACACCAATCATACCCATCCTGGTATTCCCCCTCGAGACCAAACGAGGAAGTCAAACCGAGGAACTCACACAGTTGGCAGTTTTATTCATTCCATTATAGTTGAAGCACTTACTAGTCATATATAGATAGCATGAGTCATCCTGATAGCATAAGTAGTGGGCAGTATTAGTTAACCATTCAGTTATAGTTACAGTACTTACTAGTCAGATACAATTAGCATGTGACATCCCAAACCAAGCAGTTATTGGCACTTTTATTTCATTCCATTGGAGTTGCGATACTTACTAGGCAGGTATAACATGACACGATACACCCTAGTTCCACTAGTTTTTGGCACTTTTATTTACTCATTCCATTGTAGTGAAGCTGATTACTAGTCACATATTAAGTCAAATTTATAGCACTACTTTAGTTATGCTTGTCTATGATCGAGATACTGTGATCCAAGTCATCCATAACCACGGACACGACTTTCAGAAAGATTTACCCTGCAGGGGTGCACAAATAGCAACACACACACGATCAACCTCGGAAAAACCAAATCAAAACCCAACGAGGCTTTCATGACAAAGCAATCATAGGATTCGTAAAATATTTCGAGGGGCCACCCCACTAAGCTACCCACAAAAAAGTTGGCTGGCTCCGAGATGAACCCAGGGTTTGTGTAAATGGCAGTAAACGACTGGGAACCCGAAAGTGTGACTGGGCTTGTCGATACAGCGAAAACGTGTCACGATCCAAAACAGTACAAGTGCTCCACGCACAATCGTAAATAAAGCAGTAAAACATGGCATAGGTACATGATAGTAATAAAGCCCCAAACTAGTTTGTGGCCCCAAGAAATAACAAATGAATCAAGCTCTGGCTAAGGGGGATTCATAGACTCTCCCGTATGTGGATAGTGCAAATACTCAAGGAACAGATATCAAGTACTCGGGGCCTACAAGACACAAGTGGGCATAAAAAACCAAATAGCATATATTGCCCACCGGTGCCTCTTTCATTATTTATCCAGCAATTTAATAGTTGTATTTAAAGTCATGATCCTCTCCATCATAAAGCATATGACAACATTCCAACAACTGTGTGGTACTTCACGATACGGGATCACACCTAAGCAAGCGACTACGACTCGTAAGACCATCTATCTACCAAACAACAGGTAATAGGAGGTGTCAACGGCAATATAAAGGCTGCACGGAATATATCTGGTACGAAACACTAAAGCATCACGACACGGATAGCAATAGATCAACAGGAGGAAATAAAGACTATAAATGCAAAATAGGTAGAAAGGGGGAGAATGCTCGCCTGGAAAACATAGCCGAAGGTTCATTATCCGAAGAACTTGTCGATACTCGCATCAACTCAACGGCCTAATCCGCGAAGAACCAAAGCACTAGAAGAAACACCGGATGCACTATCTAATACTACGGCAGAAGATTGGGCATGATGCATGTATGATGTATGACATGGCAATGGTGTAATGCAATTAAGCAATATTAAGCGGAACCGGGGTCCTGACAATTAAATATAAGGTTCATGTTGTTTAACTACCCCGCAAATTAAATGTGGAATTAACAAGGCAAAGCATGTCATCGGTTCGCTACACAAATTTAAAGGAGGCCAATATAAGACTAGAATAGCCCATATATGGTCTCCATATTTAATTATCAGGTGAGTCGACAAAATACTCCCAAACACATGAATATGTATGCGACATGATCAAATTAATATGAAACAATTATATATAGCATTTATAAAATAGGAATAGATAGGAGTCACACATTAGAGGGTTCGGCGATCTTGCGGTACCGATGGTCTTGGGGTTCGGGCGCGCCGGGATCGGTCTTCTGATCCTCGGGACCAGGGGGAAGAAGCATTCTTTGGTTTCCGTGAAGGAGAACTTGATGTTCCGTGTGCGAAGATCTTTGGGGTGTTGGCCATCGGACTCATGCAGACGAACTTGGAGTTCCGGGTTCGAGCGACATTGATGATCTTGGACCGGTACCGGAGTCTTTGGAAGATCTTGACAGAGTCACGGGTACACTTATCGTCGGATGTGTACGGTGCGGCTTCGTGATGCTAGAACAGACACATCATCAACATCGCGTCACTCCACCACACACACCATCTGCTGCACCAAGCAGGAAACCACCGAGGAGGCGTGGAGTAGGACAGCTAAACGGTCACGACGGGGACGGTAACACGCTGCAGGGTTGGGTCGGGCACGACGAGGAGCTCGGGAGGTGAACGAGGCCTTGCAGTGGCAGAGGTTACTGGCGCGGTGGTGTTCTAGCGCCCGGGGACGGGATTGCGGGCGTGGTCGTTAGCAGCAGGTGGGAGCGGGTGAGATCGACGAGGTGAGGAGTGGCCCATGACGGCTGACAGAGGTGCACGGGGAGGGCCGGCGAGGAGGCCACGCCATGGTAGGGCTCGGCCAGGTTGGGGAAGGAGGGGCGGCGGCACCGGTGCAGGCGGCGAGCATGTTGTCCTTCGTGGGTACACATATGGGAGACGCGGCCTGGCCGCAGGATGAGGAGGAGCTTGGGGAGACGGGGATGACGGAGGGTGAGGCCGCGGTCGGCAAGGAGACGTCTGGCAGCAGGGGCTCGCGAGAGGCGAGAGGGGGCGATGCAAAGGAGGTCGCTGCGAGCGAGGGGGCCGAGGGCGGCGGCGGCCAGGCCTGGTGCGGCGGCGGGGCACCGTGCAGAGAGGAGGGCAACTAGCGTGGCCCTCGACGGTTGTTCTGCGAGGTGGCGGCGCGATGCGGGGCAGGTGGGGAGCGGGGTTGGGGACAGAGAGCAGCGACGGCAGGTAAGGGAGCAGAGAGTGGGGTTGCGGGGATTGGGAGGTTCGCGAGGAGCGGGGTAGGGTGGGACCGGCTCGATCGGGATATGGGGTCGGGTAGGTGGCGTGTCGAAGCTGGGGTTCTGGGTCACAAGGGTGCAGTGGTGTGTCCACTTTGTGCATCAAGGGAGGGAGAGGTTGGTTCGTGTACCGCTAGCGGTCGGGGTTGTGTGCAGTGCATGATGGGGTGGTGGGCCAGGTTGGGGAGCAGGCTGTGGTGTGGGTGGCGGCGGCTGTAGGGGTAGGTAGATCTAGGGTTTAGTCCGGGTAGTAGGTAGTCTGGCCCGGTTAGGCCTTTGGCTTGACCAGTTGGACTGCCTCCCCGGAGATTGAAAAAATAGTTTTATTATTTTTATTTAGTTTAAATATCCTTTTGTAAAATAGTTTAGGCAACTAAACATCCGGACAGACCGAGGGTTTTACATTGAAATAACGAGGGGATATTAGAAAACAAATATAGGCTTTGTAAAATAGTTTGAGGCAAATATATGCATGACGACATGACGATGCTCAAATGCAATGTGGCATGATGACATGAGCATGCAGTCATGATGATGCACAAAACAAAAATACCAAGCGATTTTCTAGTAGTGGTTTTCACGGGGTGCTACAGAGAGGAATGAAGATGTATCAGGATTTGAAGGAGCAATTTTGGTGGCACAAAATGAAGAGAGAAGTCAGAAGCTATATCGCCAAGTGTGATATCTGTCAGAGAGTCAAAGCGGAACACAAGCGACCCGCAGGACTTTTGCAGCCATTGCAAATTCTAGAATGGAAATGGGATTATTTTGGAATGGATTTCATCACCGGTTTGCCTACATCTAGTAGAGGAAATGATTCTATTTGGGTCATAGTAGATAGACTGTCCAAAGTACCTCATTTCACCCCCGTCAAGACCACTTACCAAGGATCGAAGCAAGCAGAGTTGTATATTGCTAGAATAGTTAGTCTGCATGGAACCCTGAAGACAATTGTGTCAGATTGAGGAGCCTAGTTTACCTCAAGGTTTTGGAAGAAAGTCCAAGAAGGATTAGGATCCAAACTGAACTTCAGCATAGCTTACCACCCACAGACCGACGGACAAACGGAAAGAGTAAAACAGATACTAGAAGATATGCTGAGAGCCTATGTACTAGAATATGGATCTAAATGGGAAGATTGTCTGCCTTTCATAGAATTCTCATACAACAACAGTTATCAGGCCAGTTTGCAAATAACCCCATTTGAGGTTTTGTATGGAAGGAAGTGTCGTACCCCCCTGAATTGGTCGCAAGTAGGAGAAAGTCAGATATTTGGACCAGACATCCTACGAGAAGCCAAAGAGAAGGTTCACAAGATCTATGAACACCTCAAGACCGCTCAATCCAGACAGAAGAGTTACACTGACAAAAGACACCGAGAACTGACCTTCAATATCAGAGACTTTGTGTATCTCAAAGTATCACCCTTGAAAGGAATGCAACATTTTCAACTCAAAGGGAAGCTTGCACCCAGATATGTTGAACCCTTCAAGATTTGAAGTCACCGAGGAGAAGTATCCTATCAGCTAGAACTGCTTGAAGAGATGTCAGCTATACATTATGTGTTTCATATCTCGTTACTTAGGAAATGCTTAGAAGTTCCGGAGAAGACCGAACTTTTTAAGAACATCGATCACAGAGCTGTGGATATCAACAAGGATTTAACTTATCGTGAAGTACCCATTCGTATTTTGGAAGAAGCCTTCAGAACCACCCGGACCAGAAGTATCAAGTTTCTAAAAATTCAGTAGAGCAACCATACTGAAGAAGAAGCCACCTGGGAGCGAGAAGATTATATTAGGACTGAGTTTCCAAATCTCTTTAGTTCCTAGTTTTTTCTTGATCTCGGGACAAGATTCTATTTAAGGGGGAAGGTTTGTAACATCTCAAAAATATTAAAAAGAGAATATCAATTTCAATCAACCAAACTTAGGGTTCAGAAAAACTTTGAGTTTGAATAACTATATGAAGGCAAGTGTGTTTGTTAATAATGTATGTATGCAGTGCCATGATTGTTTGTTATATATGATAAGATTTGGTTTAAGGATCAAAACAATATCATCCATGTCAAATCAGAACCAAACCAAAGCAAAAGAAAATCAAAATATAAAGCATATGAACTAGTGGTCATTTTTGCAAATGTTAACACTTAGCTCACGTTGGGCATCTCTATTAAATAATTTCAAACAGAAAAAATTCCATTTATTTTCTCACCTTGCTATACCAGGTGACAAAGAACACAAGTGAGCTTTTAAAAACCAGAACAAATTCAAATTCATTTGAGGGACTTTTCAAAATTGAATCTGGTGTAGGCATCAAGATAACAACTTCTCCAAAACCATCCAAACTTTCTCCACTTGGCAAACCCTTACAATCAGAGACTCTCAAGCTTATGATCAACAAACCCACCAAATAGAATTTGAAAATTCAAATATTTTTCTATTGCGGCCATTTGATCGAACTCCTTTCGAGCACAACATAGAGCTACCAACTCCACACTGTTTAGAGCAATGTGGTGATCATCTTTGTACCACACTCAGCCTCCACAACTCGCCCACTCACCCTAGTACCAGCTCGTGCAGCTGAGCCTTTCTCACTCAACCAATTGACTAGTGCAAACTCGTACCCGAGCTCACCATGCCGACCCTACATGGACTCGATGCTACACGCCTCACCACACTCGCCCATGACATCTAGGAGCTAGCCATGACCTCACCGCACACGCTCGTGTATGCCTCGACCAACGCCAGCCCGTGGAGACGCCAGCGCAGCCGCACCCATTTCTCTGTCTTCCATGCCACGCGCACGCTAGAGCGCCGAGCAATCCCTCGCAACCACGCCATGCCTCGCTCTCCCCTCACATCAATGCACTCACCGCGACGCCAGCAACCTCCTAGACATGCTCGCTTGACCCCGCACGACCTGTAACCACCGTATGCTGTGACGAACGCCCGCGATACCCGAGGATGGCATGGACGTCCCTGACCGATGGAGACCGCGCATCGCCATGCCACTGTGCGCATGAAGATCGTCAAGGAGCACTATGTCGACCTACACCTTCAGCCATGCCCATAGCTCACTGTAATGATGTCGCTGACGAGCGTGAGCCATGCCCCAATGCTCCCTTCGCTGGGGTATAAATAGACCCTGCCCCTTGCCTCAAAACACACCCCACTCGACTCACCTCTCACCCAGCAACCTCTCTGACCATCCCCGGAGCAAGAAGAAGCAGGCAACGCTAGAATTTCACTGGAGCTTGCCGCCGCAGTGGTGAAACAGAGCCAGCGCTAGGAGCCGCCCCAGGAGCTGCCACGACCACCATCCAAACCGCCATCATCGACCATTTCATTCGCCCGCACCGCCGTACCTAGCTAGAGCCTTGGTAAGCCCCCAACGACCCCCGCCGTATAACTAGGGTAAAATCCTGTGCACACCATGCGAGGGAGACGATGACGCGGAGCCGTTGGTCGTGATCTAATCATGCGGCTAGGAATAGATCTTACCCCATCGTGTAGGACCAGGCGCTGACGCGTGGGGCCAGCGTAAGTGAAGCCCGCTGCGTGCACACAGTGTAGTTGGGCCGGCCTAGTAACGTTCCCGCGCGTGCCCACAAATTCAAATCTAGATTTTTCTTTTATTTCAAAACCCTATTCTGTAGGTGACTTTAAATTTGAATTCAAGAAGATTCTCTGAACCAAATTGCATGATTCCAATTTTGTTAGAAAGGAAATGAAAATCAGTAAACACTCCCATTGGATTCAAACATTTTGGAATTGTAGATCACCCATAGTAAAAATAACAAGGCAATGACTTTTCCAACTTTAAACATTTTTCTATAAATGATTTTTAGCTGATTCCAATTGTCAAAAATCACATTTACCATGATCTACCTGAATATGTAAAAATATTTAGTTTTACATGTAGTAGTCATGTGCTAAGAATAAAAGAATGGCTATATAGTCATTTCTAGTCATTTTAATTATATTAAATAGCCATATTAAACTTTGTAATATAGGCCATCTACTTTGAATCACATTCCCAAGTAGTGGAATATGTGATGATGACATGTGTCAACATGATCCCATATTTTATAATTGGAGAATATTAAATCTTAAGTATTTTTCAATGAGTAGAAATTGCATTTCCAAAATAAGATAACTAAGACTATGTCACTAATTCATGTGGTGATTGAGATGATGTTAGATCATCTAGTGTGAGCCTTTGTGTGCTGAATAGAAGTAGCTAAGTATTGTTTGGTGATTGAGTACCTCGTATTTCTTTCTAAACGCTAGTACGAACCCGGGCTATGAGGAGGAAGAATTCTATGAAGAAGAGGAGCACTTCCACAAATGTACCAACCAAGGCAAGCTAACCTATGCAAGATACACTATGCATGCTATTGTGATGCAACCTTGATTATACCAATCCCAAGTTTTACCTGCAAGCTTTATTTTTTCCCCTTTACCAAAGTTTCTTAAATAGTTAATTATTGGTGATTAGTGGAAAAATAGGACAAATTCCATCAAGAGCATAGAACTAGGTTGGGAAGTTACACTTGGTTAGCACCCCTCAATAATGACACCCTCATAGATAGTTGCTAATGCTAAACTAATAGGGATCACTTTAGATGGGAACACTTGGAGCAAATGATTATGAAAACCTTAGAATGACGAGTCATTCTATTGAAATGTTTTGACATGGGTTATGAAACACAATGACTTGAAGAAGATGATGAATGAGGCATGTGGCTTGACTTTGAATAAAAAGGATGGTTGGGTTCGAATGCGATACCATTCTAGCTTTACCGTATAACCACAATACCTGATTTGGTTAGGGCTTAACTGGAAGTTTATTGGTCTTAGTATGGGTTCCCTCGCGGAAAAGAGGTTAAGCTGAGGCTACCTCGTGACTGTGAATGACGACCTATGCAGTTTCCGGGATGGCGAATGTCCATGGCTGGGAGGCCAAGCTCATAGTGGAGGTTCCTATACTAGGGTGTGTAATTGAAAGGTTAGGATTGCTTATCCGCATACCAAGTATGATGATTCAGGGCTATCCCTGACGGATGTATCGAATTTTGTGGTGAAAGTGTACCACCTCTGCAGAGTGTCAAACTATTCAAATAGCCGCGTCCGCGGTCATGGACAGTTGGATGGCCATACTATTCTGTTAACAGATGTTTTCAAAATGACTTGTAACTTCAAATATGACTTTGACTTGACCACAACAGGGTTGTGGAAATGAAAAATAGGTTCCCACTTGAGTAATCTAGATAACTAAAATAGGTCTTTATACTAAGTACTTCTGAAATAAAACTAGTTTATTGCAAACAAGCCTAGAGATTAGGATTCCTACTAGAATTGTCTTACTTGCATTAGTGATAGTTTGCGAGTACTTTAAAAGTACTCATGGGTTTTTCCCTGGCTATTCCCATGGCCAGACTATGAAGAGGACTATCCGGAGGATGGGTAGCAGGATGTCTATGACAACTAGGATCATCTCCCATCGTCAGCATTGCCTGTGACAATGAAGATGGAGTCTCTACTATGTTTATTTCTGCTGCTTTGATGTGTATTAAGACTTGATCATGAGATCAACTATTTGTAAGACTATTATGGTTTGTAATGGATGAGGTACTATGCTATCAATTCTGTTATGTCTCGCAAAAATGGTATTCCTGGGATTGCGATGTACGGCATAACAGGCATCTGGACTTAAAAATCCAGGTGTTCACAAGTTGGTATCAGAGCCATCCTGACCATAGGAGACCCTAGTTAGAATGGACGTCTAAAAACATAGTTTCAAAACAAAGGAAGTGAGTATTTAAGAAAACCTATTCTCACTCTTATCCTTGAGATTCTTTCAAAAAAGAAAGTTCACATGTTCCTCAAAATTCGTGCAATCCTACATAAAAGTTGACACACTTGATCACCTCACTAACTTACTCATCCTAATTGCTTATAGATGGAAGTCAAGTACAACAAGTTCTATCAGCTTGGCAACGGAGGAGAACTCATCTTCGAGAGGGACTTGAGTCACCTAGCGGAATTTCTCGGACGCCCGCACCCCGAGTTCTATGGAGCGCAACTCAATGATGAGCCAGGAGGAGAACTACAGTGGTTAGTAGCTGCAGATCTAAGAGGAAAGATGGAGCCACCCACCTCAGAGAAGATACACTTCACTGTGAGGGAGAACAACTGGCTGGATGGACTAGCTAGAGCAATGTAGGAAGCACTTGCCCGTCTGTGTGGGCAGAATATAAATCAGATCAACGGCACTCACTTCACTCTCTACACAAGACGCGATTCCATGGGAGAACCCTTGGCCATGCGAGGACATCCAGAGATGAAGCACCATGTGGATCACCTCAACTTCATGCTACACGAGACCCAGAAAGAGCTGGACAACACCCGTACCTACACCAATTGTAAGCACACCATCCAGGAAGAGAAGAACCACACTCTCACCATCCTAGCTAAAGAGCGCAAGACACTTCGCCGCCAACATGACAAGAAGGACCGCATCATCGCTCGCCTCTGCTAGAAGGTGGCAACCCTTGAAGAAACCATCCATGACCAAGTAATTCAGCTTGAGGAGAGGGAAGGCGAAGGTGAAGATCTTCGTAGGGATATCACCTCTTTCATAAGTGATGATAAAGACTATCTGGAGGACACGAACATGGAGTTCCACTCCGCAAAGGAGGACGAGGATTTCCTGGATGACGAAGAACCAACTGATGACCCACAAGTATAGGGGGTGTATCGCAGTATTTTCGAGGGAAGTGAAACCCAATTTATTGATTCGACACAAGGGGAGCCAAAGAATATTTATAAGCCTTAACAACTGAGTTGTCAATTCAGCTGCACCTGGAAACAATCTTGCTCACAGCAGTTTATCAGTAGCAACAGTTTTGTAGTAGGAATAGTAAAGTAACAGCAGTAGTAAAGCAAAGACAGTAGTAACAAAAGCAGTAAACAGTGGGATTCGAGTGCGGTAGGCATAGGGATGGATGGACAGGCGTTGCATGGACAAGACAATTCACATAACAATCAGAACATAGGGCAATTGCAGATAAATAAGATAAAGCATCCAAGTAGTAGACAGTCCTAGGCATGTGTTCCATATATAGTCATACGTGCTCGCAATGAGAACTTGCACAACATCTTTTGTCCTGCCAGCCTGTTTGCAGCGGGGCCTCTAGGGAACTACTGGCAATTAAGGTGCTCCTTTTAATAGAGCACCGGAGCAAAGCATTAACACTCCGTGAACACATGTGATCCTCACATTAAAGCCATTCCCTTCTGGTTATCCCGATTTCTGTCACTTCGGGGCCATAGGTTCTGGACAACAACGTGTGTATACAACTTGTAGATAAGACCAAAAACAATACTATCATAATGAATCAATAACATGTTCAGATCTGAAATCATGGCACTCGGGCCCTAGTGACAAGCATTAAGCACAACAAGTTGCAACAAAGTCATAAAGCACTAATAAAAGATACTAGGCACCATGCCCTAACAATCTGATGCCATTACATGAACGATCTCATCCAATCCCTACCATCCCCGTAGCCTAGAGCGGGGGATTACTCACTCATAGATGGAGATGATGGTGGAGATCGATGGAGATGGCTCCGGGGGCACTTTCCCGTCCCGGCAGGGTGCCAGAACAGAGACTTTCTGTCCCCCGAATCTCCCCTTTGGTGGTGGCGGCGCTACAGAACTTCTTCTAGAAAAACGTCGAAGCCCCCCATAGTTTTTAGGTCAGAAGGCTTCTTATAGGCGAAGAGGGAGACCGAGGGGGTGCCTGGGGCCACGACACCATGCCCAGGCGCGGCCAGGCCCAGCCCGCGCCTAGGGGGTGTGGCCAGCCCCTGGCCCTCCTCCGTCTCGTATTCTGGCTCCGTGAGTCTTCTGGAAAAATAGGCACTTTGGCTTTTGTCCCGTCCAATTCCGAGAATATTCATTTTTTGACTTTCCTAGAACCAAAAATAGCAGAAAACAGGCAGCTGGCACTATGGCTCTTGTTAATAGGTTAGTCCAAGAAATCATATGAAAAGTACTCCAAAGTGTGGACAAAACACAAGAAAGTGGATAAAACCAAGCATGGAACATCAAAAATTATAGATACATTTGCAATGTATCACCCACCAGTTCTGATGATGAGTAGTAGCACTAGATCACTATCTTAGGTGTGAGTTTGTATCCAGTCCCAATGTATCGTAGAATGACAGAATGGTTCTTAAAACCATCTGCTTGGTGGTTGTGGTGTGTTGTTTGGAATGTGTTGCCTGGAGTGAATGAAAAAGATTTGTTGGTTTCCAAACCTTAGCAATTCTCAAATTTAAAGCTTTCGAACCATACCCATAAGCCATAGAAATTTCCCTCTTGTATTATGATCTATCTCAATCTTCAGATGACTTGCGGCAACCCCGGTGACTATGAAGAGGACTATCTGGAGGATGGACAGCAGGATGTCTATGATAACTAGGATCATCTCCCATCGTCAACATTGC
Organism: Avena insularis; assembly: GCA_023614405.1. Taxonomy (NCBI): domain Eukaryota; kingdom Viridiplantae; phylum Streptophyta; class Magnoliopsida; order Poales; family Poaceae; genus Avena; species Avena insularis. The sequence continues at coordinate 253,715,112 of CM042696.1, forward strand.
TTGTGACAATGAAGATGGAGTCTCTACTATGTTTATTTCCGCTACTTTGATGTGTATTAAGACTTCATCATGAGATCAACTATTTGTAAGACTATTATGGTTTGTAATGGATGAGGTACTGTGTTATCAATTCTATTATGTCTCACAAAAATGGTATTCCTGGGATTGCGATGTAAGGCATAACAGGCATCTGGACTTAAAAATCCGGGTGTTCACATGAATCAACTTGGGAACGCGAGGATCACCTTCGTTCCAAACACCCGCCTCTCCTTGTGCCTTTTCTTTTTCCTAGGAATCTCGGGGCGAGATTCTTGTTTAGTGGGGGAGAGTTGTAGCATCACAATTATCTAACTATTGCAACTCTACTTGCCTACTATATTTATTGCTACTTCCTACATGTCATTATTGCACCATCATGATCGCATGCTCATATGATCATGCCACATTGCATTTGAGCATCATCATGTCATCACGCATCTTTTGCCAAAAACTATTATCTAAAAGCCTATATTTGTTTTCTAAATATCCCCCGTCTTTATTTCAAATAAAAAACCCAGGTTCTCTCTGGATCTTTTATTTGTCTAAAAACTATTTATGAAAGCATTGTAATATTAAAATAAATAATTACAATATTTTTTGGGGAGGCAGCCGGCCAGGCCCAAAGGCCCAGCCACCCAGCCTACTACCCAAAAACTAAAACTAACCTTCTCAAAATGCTAACCAAAATCCCCAACCCGAACCACCACCTAGTCCTACCCAGCAGCCGCCGCACTCTAGACACATACACACACTCCACCAGCCACCACCTCATGTCACGTTGCAACGAAAGCCACTCACCTGCTCATGCACTCATGCACACACGGGCACGACCAGCGTGACCCAACCCCACGCGCCCCACGTCGCACGTGGACCCCACCCCACGGACCCCTTCCTTCCTCGACGCAAAGCAACCAACCCCGCCCATCGTCTCCGCATGTTTCCTTGTCGTTGCTTGATCCCTACCCCCATCCTGCCCTCGAGCCCTCGCCTCACCTCTGCTCTCCCCGGTGCCACCGCTCTGGCCCGCCGTCGCCCTTTACCCGGCACCTCTAGGAAGCCGGTTACCTCTATCGCCGTCCTCTCCTCTCCATCCTGGTTGTCGCCCTCCCTCAAGCCCCGGCTGTGCCATCTCCGCCAACGCTGCACGTCTCGCTCGCCTCCCCTTCCTGCAAGGTCACCACCGAGCTCGACCCGCCATTGCTGGCCTCCTCTCCGCTGCAAGCTCCTGAGCCCATCGCCTTCTCTGATTTTTGCCATCTTGCACTGCATTTAAACATTGTTTTGGTTAAGGAATTGCCAAAGAAACTCTCAACTTTTGCCACTAATGACTAACAATTGCAAAGATATGCAAATCCATTCTTTGATTTATGTTGTGTAGGAAATCACTTCTTTTAAGGCGAAATAAGGAGTCATAATGAAGGATTTTGTGGAAGTACACACGGCCAAGTAATTGGAGAAGCCAACAAGGCGTTAGCACACTTAACGTCCACTAGTTCGGGCGCGGTCCGCCCGTACCGCCCGCCCGTACCAGGTGGTGACGGCTTCGTCTCATCAAACCCTACAACTTTCATGAAGACGCCTATATATTTTGAGGCTCCAGCCGCCGGCCAGAGAGCCACCATTCTCAGATTGTACCACAACATCCCTAAAGGAGATCCACACCATTGTTCATCCATAGTTCATCCATTGTTCATCAATTCCACCATCCATCCCTCTACTAGCCATAGCCATTGCTTTGTACTTTTAGATCTCCTTGTGATTTGGTGACCATTGTAAGAATATTTGATTTCAATCTAAGTACTTGCATGATGTTTTCTATCACTGATCTATTTTTTATGAGTGAGTAGTCCTCACGGGCTGCGGGTTGGAGAGAAACCTCGCAGCAATTATGTGCATCTTGATCATGGGAGAATTGTATTTTGTTCGGATTCATGATTTGTATCTTTTGTTTCTTCGTCTCTCGTCTTGATCTGTGGACTTGTAGGTACCCAAGATCGCATAGATTGATAAAGGCTTGAGGTGAGACACATGGCTAGTGGCGATCTCATAGGAAACTCAGTGATAGAAAGGGAAGTACGGTCTTTGCTTAGCACCCCATTCGGGATCAACAACAACATCACCACTTAAAGCTTTAATATGTGTTTACACTTAATAATCGTTTGTAACCCGTGGCTTCAGTGTACTCTCTGTTGGATTAAAAGTCTATTTTGTGCCCGCTGTATCACATGGGCTCTAGAATATTAGGATGTGTTGCCCATAAAATATTATCTCAATACAAACACTATACATGACTATGCTTATTATTATCTTTCATCCCATTTGATGTGCAGCTGCAGGTGCATCTTCAACCCTGGCCTATCTCCATCCATTGATTCAAACCCATTATAAAGTAAACTAGTTTGGTCCGGTCAACTAAGGTAAAACAAACAAACAAAGTCTTGTAGACGTGTCCTTTTTATTACCTTTTAGCAGTGCTTTTCGAGATTCGATTAAACCTAGGTCTTCTAGGGAAAAAGCTATTACACTACATCTATGAATCTAGATCGAAGGTATCAACCCTTTTTCTGGCGCCATTGCTAGGGAAGCAATTTCGCTATCCTCATGAGGTCATTAGAGACCTTGTTTTTAGTTTTATTATTAGTTGTAGTTTAATTCTTGTTATTAGTCTACTTTCTTGTTATCTATTTGAAAACCCAAAAAAATTAGTTACTTGGTATTCGTTTTCATTATTTAAAAAATTACCAAAAAGATAAGAGCCATGGCTTAAAAGAGATTAGGGGAGTATGCTACCCCCACTGATGATTTATTTGTGCACCCATCAGTCAACCCACAGTTTATGCGGAAACATATGAGATAAAACCTAACATTTTTAGTTTGGTTCAACAAAACCAATTTGGGGGTTCATCTTCTGAGGATTCGGGATTGCACTTAAATACTTTTATTATTTTTTTTTGATGCTTTACTGTAGGGCAAAACCCCCACAGGCTTCCTTTATTAAAAAACCCACCAAAAACATAAAAGATTTAGTCAGAAGAGAATAGGGAAAAAAGGATGGGGGAGGGGAGGGAGGGGAACTACCAACCTACCTATTGAAAAAAGAGAGGGCTAGAGATGTTATACAAGTTACAGACTAATGGAAACATAATTACACCAGAGCAGCAATCCATAGCTGAAATTTAGCTTTGTGTGCAGGTTTCATTCTGTACACCTGCAAGGATATATCATGCATACAACCCCCTTTCCATGCATCAAATCTAGGCTGAACCTGTTCAAATATGCGTGCATTCCTGTTTCCAGATATTCCAGGACGCAAGGAGCACCACCTCGGCAAAGAAAGGTTGGTTAAACTATTTTTTGGCCTCTTTAGCAATTTGGCTTAGGTCAGTACCAGAAGTCCAATTTATTTGAAGGTAGTTCCAAATTCTGTGACTGAAGTTACAGTTGAAAAACAAGTGGTCTCTATCCTCATGGTGTGCTCCAGGACATAGAACACAAGTGAATGTGTCAGTGACATTCCAATGTCTTCCCTGAGTCATATCTTTTGTATTAAGTCTATCACTTAAAAGTAGCCAAGCAAACATTTTGATTTTCATGATGCACTTACTCCTCCAAATCCACTGGTATGTAGGGAAAACCTGTATACTGTCATACAGAGACATGTAAAACTTATTGGCTGTGTAATCCCCCCATGCACAGGTCCATTCATCATGAAAATCCTCTCGAAGGTCAAGCTGTGGAAGCCACCCATTCATAGTTAACAGATCCTGGTAAGCACCTTCAGATAAAGGCAGATGAAACTCCATAGTTATGTTTGTCATGTTAACCATGTCCCTAACCGAAACAAACTGGTCTTTTGCATAAGAAAAGAGCCTTGAAAATCTGTGCTTCAAAGGCACCCTGGAATTGCCAAGTTCCCAATTATCAGACCAAAAAAGCACAGTGTCCCCACATTTAACAGTTGGCTGGGTAACACATTTATACTTGTCTATTAGTTTGAAAACAGCCTTCCACCAATATGAACCACAAGGCTAAGTGGCATGGGGTACATCCTCCTCGTAGTATGTTTCCCAAATCAGCTTGACCCAAGGTATAGAGAAGTCCTTATTATAGAACTTATGGAGGAATTTGAGTAACAGAGCATCATTCTTATTCTGAAAGTCAACAATACCAAGACCACCCTTCATCTTTGGCTTGCAAATCATCTCCCAGGACTCAAGAGATTGTTTAGGTGTGTCAATATTGTCTCTCCATAGGCATTGTCTAATAATCCTATTTAGCTGATTATTTATGCTAGGGGGGATATGGATTGTACTCATCATATGCAGCGGCATAGAAGACAGGGCTGAAACAATCAGTTATAATCTTGCCCCCTAAGAGAGAAAACTAGAGGTGTCAGGTAGTCTTCTTTGAAGTCTATGGACCATAGGAGATAAGTCATGAATGGTTGGCCTGGTAGTACCCATAGACAAGCCAAGATAGGTAAAAGGCAAGGTTCCAATCTTACACCAAACCCCAAAGCAAGCTCAGACATCAAGACATCATCAACATTAATACCATTACAGAAGATCCGTGGTAATTGATCTCCAGACCAATAGTTTCAGAAAAAGCCTTGAGCACATCCTTTAGTGCAAGAAGTTGTGGGAGATCAGCAGGAAGAATAAGTAAAGTTTCATCAGCATATTGAATAATTGGAAAGTCAACATCTCCATTGTGGATAGGAAGCTTAAGAACACCTCTTCTGTAAAGATCATTAACTTCCGATTGGAGAAGGTCACTCCCAAGTACATACAACAAGAGGGAGAGATGATCTCCTTGTCTTACACCTCTCCTACAAGGGAACTGTTTACCTGGAACCCCATTCAACAGAACTAAAGAGACACCAGAGGTGAGGAAATCTATTACCCATCTAATCCAATCCTCACAAAAGCATTTCTGCGTGAGAATTAGCAGTAAAGCATCATGCTCTATGGAATCAAAAGGCTTCTCAAAGTCCAATTTGAGGATGATAATAGGCCTCTTGGAGGATTGGCATTGAAAAAAAAATACTCAAGTGACCTAGCTAAGCAATCTTGAATTGTCCTTGATTTTATGAAGCCATATTGATTCTTATGGACACATCTCAAAATATGCTCCTAAAGTCTATTAGCAGCTAACTTGGTGAGAAATTTTAGGCAGACACTGGTCAGTGAAATGGGCCTGTAGTCATCGACACCCTCCTAGGAAGCAACCTTTGGTACCAAGGTGATAAAAGATGTATTCAAGCTTTCCAGGGAAAGAAGACCAGAATGAAAGTCATGGGCAAGCTTGTAAAAGTCCCCAGCAATAATATGCCAGCATTTTTCCAAGAATAAACCATTAAAACCATCAGGTCTAGGAGCCTTATCAACATGCATAAACTTGATAATGGAATCCATCTCCTCCTTTTCAAAAGGTCTAGATAAAACACTAAGTCCCTCCACTGGCTTAATAAGAGAGAACTAAGAGGCAAACTTAAAAGAAAACCCTTGGATTTCCCCATTCTCTCTTTAAACTTATTTAGAATAATAACAGCCATTTGTTGGTGATCAGAGACAACTTCCCCACTGTCAATCTTTAGGCCTGCAATGCTATTTCTTCTAAATCTCTGGCTAGCCATTGCATGGAAGAACTTGGCATTCTCTTCCCCACTCTAATCCATCTTATTTAGCACCTTTTCCTCCAATACTTACACTGTTCAGAGAGCAGTTTATTGAGATGGACCTTTACAGTGTTTCTGAAGTTGAATTCTGATCTAACAAGACATCTATGCTCTTCCACAGTGTCAAGAAAAAGGATGACCTTATTATAGTTCTCAATGAGTACTTTCATGGTGGATAGACTTGTAAACCATTTCTTGAGATCATATCTTAAACATTTTAGTTTATGGACCAGAGCCGCATCACTATTAGATTTATATGAGGTTTTGTTCCAGGAGTTCAGGACACATTGCAGGAAAGAAGGGTGATCTACCCAATAATTTTCAAACCTGAAAATCTTAGCTTTGGGGATGACAGTGTCAATTGTAACCATGGAGGGGATGTGATCAGAATCAGACTTAGCCATAGGAAGAACTACAGTATTGGGGAACTGAGTGGTCCAAGAAGGGGTGGTGAAAAACCAATCCAATTGCTCAAGAAGTGGGTCAGCTTGCATATAGATCAAGTGTATTGTCTCCCTTTAATAGGAAACTCAATCATACCCTGGTGTCCAATAATCTTATTAAAAGTAAACATATCATTAACATCTCCTCCTGGCCTATTCCTATTGTCATTGGATTGAATGAAGTTAAAGTCACCCAAGATTAACCAGGGAGAATCAACAGGTATTGTCAGGTTATAGAGCCATGTGATAAAATTTTCTCTCTCATGTCCATGACTAGGCCCATAAACAGAAACAACTGTCCAACTGTCAGAGTTATGCACTGACACAAAGTTCACCACCACAGCAAATCTCTAAATTTGAATTAAAGAGCCACTGAAAACAGCAAAACTCCACAGGACAATTATCCCACCAGAAGCCCCTTAGAGGGAGAATAAGCAAAATTATTGAAACGTTTAGGACAAAATTTGCAAATGATTCTATGATCAAAATATTGCATTTTATTTTCCTGAAGACAGACAGTAGAACAATGTCTTTCCTCAATTTTAGCACGCACATCCAACTGTCTTCGTTCAGAATTCAGACCTCTCACATTGAGATCAAGCACACACCATTTTATAGTAGAAATATTATCCATTACAGACCATATAGATAGACAAATAAAGAGCAAGACTGGAAATGCCCATTATCACAGGGACAACATAAACCATAAAAACACACCAAGTTCTAAATGGCCGAAGAAACAACATCCCTTCCACTACATACAGAAGATGATTACTTATCATTGGGGACACATGGCTCAGAGTTATCAGCAGGATCAACTGAAAGCTTCTCCTTGGTGAGGTCTGCTTTATCAATACCTAGGCAAGCTCCAACCCTTTGCATGAAAATTATAGGCGTCGGTGGGAAGCAACATTCTCCAGGGTCCTGAGGGTCATCAGGAGCCTTGTGGTCCTTTCCAACAGAGAAGATTACAACATTTTTTGCAAAGTCTTGCGCCTCTTTCTAGTAGCAGCTCTGGTTTCCTGCAGAGCAGCATGTCGGTGTCCATCCCTTAGAGTGATGCCTCTAGTACTTCACCTGAGTCCACGCTCAGTCAGGGGGTCTCCTTTCGAGAGGATTTGTCCTTCCTCTTCAGCATAGGCGTAGCTGCTGCACTGAAGGTAGTATCCAACAGAATATCAGTCTGACTATCCATACAATCCTCATAGTCGACTTCCTAGTGTACAAAGATTCTCTTAGGTCTTGCTGCAAGATCATATGTTATCAGTCCCCAAGGCAAGGAGGGAACCACAGTATCAAACGCCTCCTCCCATCTTCTTTTAGTAAGAAGAAGTGTGGAAAAATCTCCCTCCCTGAAGATAGTAGGCTTGATATGGGAAGTAATGAGGCTTGGCATGGAATTTTGGAAGAATTTATCCATCAACATGTGGGGAGGTAAAATAGGGCCAAAGGCCCTGTGACCAGAAGAGGCAGGGGCATATTTTTGCAGAATATCTAGCCCATTACCATTTAAGTAGAGTGCCTCATTATCCCATTGCAGAAGCACCCTATTGATGACTATATTCCCAGGTTGCTGCCCAAAATTGACTGAATCTCCAGAGCTGTCTGAATCATACTGAAGAACAATAGAGCTGTTCACCTCTAGTTCCACAGGTTCCTCCAAAATTCCTTCCTCCTCCTGGTCAGGCTATACTTGGACATTCTCCACAAGCTGGTCTAAACCTCCCTGGGCCTGAGCATGAGCATGATTACCTCCTGTAACATCCCAAAACTTTAATCCAAAGTTATTAAGATCCAAATCATTAAAATTTAGGGTTAACAAACACTTTTTCCATTTTAAAATGGTTAAGCATGCATATGTGTGTTGCATTAAATAGGAGTTGTTTTGAATTGCCATCATTGAGTGATCTATTGGTTGTAAAATGACTCTAAGGTGAATTACACATCATCTAGATCATCCCCAAGAAAATCCCAAAGAAAAAGAAATAAAAAAGAATTAAATAAGGCAAATGGTCACTTTTTCCATTTTAATCAACTAGGACACTTTGGGTGTTCCTAGGACTCAATTTCCAACAGAAACAATTATGGATCTTTGCACCCCTTGCTAGTAAAATTAGTGATGTGCCAACACCCACTTTGTGATTTCCCAAAAACTTTCAAACTCTAATTTTAAATGAATTTGAAAATTGAATCTAGTGTATATATCTAGATCACACTTTTTCAAAAACCATCCAAATGAATTCCATTTGGCAAATCCTAGCAACCACAGATGTTTAAGCATCTGATAAACAACTCCACCAAAAATCTTTGAAAAATTCAAATCTTTTTGTCATGCGGCCATTTGATCAAACACTTGGCATGCATGAATAACACTCTAGTTTAGGCTCACTGTTTCTACAGGGTTTTGCCACCCATTTGACCTCAATTTACTCCCTGTGTCCCTCCTACCTCTAACCAAACCTTAATCAGCCCACCCCCTTGTCCCTAGTAGCAGTGCACCACCACCCCGAGGACATGCCCGCTGGCCAACCTTGGCCAAGCCATAGCAGACCGCCAACCCCTCTCCGTCGCTCCAGGAAGGGAGGCGTGACCTCAACGCCATCCACGGTCCACCCCACGATCATTGCCAGCCCCTAGACCACCCTAGAGCAGCGCTGCACTATCCTCTCTGCGCCGCGCCAGAGCACGCCAGAGCGCCATCACCGCCAGCACGCCACACGCCGTGCCTCGACTCTAGACCGTGCGTGCCGCTCCGCCTTGACCACCTCACCCCTCCAGACACGGCCGTGCACCGCCGCGTGACCGACAGTCTCCAGGAACCCCGTCGAGCACCGCCCCTATCTCCCAGAGCGTGCTACGCTCCCGACCGCTAGCCACCGCCCCTCGCGTCGCCATTAAGTCCTAGCTGACCGCCAGGGAACCGCCCACCGTCCACCTATCTCGCCCATGCCGGTAGCTTGCTGTATCGTCCTAACCGACGAGCTCCGCCCACACCTCTCTAACGCTTCGCCGCGCCTATAAAAGGAAGCCTCCCCAGCACGAATTCCTCACACCATTCCACTCCCCTCTCACCCCCAGTCCTTCCCCACCTCTCGCTGGAGCAGCTTGAGCAGTAGGCTGCCGGTATTTCACCGGAGGCAGCCGCAGCAGAGGAGGAGACGCTGCCGTCGATTCCGTCCACCCCAACCTCTGCACGACTTCGCCTGAGCCTGCCGTCGTCGAATCGTTCGTTTGCCTGCCTCGCCGCACTCGCTGGAGCCCTGGTACGCCCCCACTACACCCCCGCCGTGTAGCTAGGTCACCGTCTCGCCGATGACGTGTTCGTCGTCGATGACGACCGTGCACCATTGATCTAGTTTTAATCGTGCGGTCCATATCGCCCCGTACCGCTTCACGTGAGATGTACCGCTGTAACATCCCAACAACTCTAATCCAAGTGATCAAGATCCAAATCATCAAATTTAGAGTCAACAAAAAAAACGTCCAATTAAAATTATTAAAGCATTCATATGAGTGTGCATCTAAATTAGGAGTTGATTTGAATTGCCATTATTAAGTGTTCCATTGCTTGTAAAATGATTCTTAGGTGAAATAAACATCATCTAGATCATTCCCAAACAAATACCAATGAAAACCAAATCAAAATGAATAAAATAACCAAATGGTCATTTGTGCCATTTTAATCAACATACCTACTTTGGCTATTCCTAGAACTCATTTCTTAACAGAAACAAGTGTGTATCTTTGCACCCCTTGCTAGTACAAGTAGTGATGTACCAAGGCCCACTTTGTTTCAGCCCAAAAACTTTCAAACACTAATTTTAAATGGCACTTGAAAATTGAATGTATTTTATATGAGAAGATCCCACTTATTCAAAAACCACTCAAATGACTGCCACTTCCAAAACCCAAGCACACCTAGAATCTCAAGCATGTGATCAACCACTCCACCAAAATTCAGCCCAAAATTCAAATAAAATTTTCATGCGGCCATTGTGTCGAACACCCTGCAGGCAGAATCAAATTGAGCCTAACTTATACTATTTTGATCAAATCTTGTCGAGGAATTAGAGCTGCATTAATCACTCTTGTCCCCCCTGAGACCAACCAGACGCTCACCGGCCTACCCCTAAGCCGCAGCAGCAGTGGAGCACCGCCACTTTGTGGTCACCGCCGGCCAGAAGAGGGCAAAGCGCCACAGACAGCGCCACGCCGTTCTAGCACCATCACTAGCTCCGCCTAACCCTACTGCACCTCCCTGCCCCTTCCCCAAGCCCTGGACCACACCCCAGCACCACCGCCCATTCTCTCTATGAGCTCGCCAGAGCACGCCAGAGCGCGTTAGCCGCCAGCATGCCACAGACCGCCCCTCAACCCAATACCGTGCACGCTTCTCTGCCTCGACCCTAGCACCCCGCCAGACACGGCCGTGCGTCGCCGCGCGACCCACAGTTGCTGTGCACCATGTCGAGCACTTCCTCTATATCCCAGAGCGCGGGACGCTCCCGACCAAACACCACCGCCCCTAGCCGTGCATTGAAGCCATAGAGCACCGCCAGGAGGCAGTCCACCGTCCGCCTACGCCGCCCATGCCTCTAGCCGCCTGTATCAACGTCACCGACGAGCTCACCGTCGTGCCATTCGGTCCCCTCGTCGCCCTATAAAAGGAGCCCTCCCCAGCACAAACTCCTCACACCAATCCACTCCCCTCTCATCACTGATCCTTCCCCACCTCTCGCCGGAGCCGCTGGAGCCATAGTTCGCCGGAATTGCGTCGGAGGAGCCCGCTGTAGAGGAGAAGAAGCTGCCGTTGATTCCGTCCACCGCAGCCCCTGCCACGACCTCGCCTGAGCTCGCCGTCGTCCACCAGTTCATTTGCCCGCCTCGCCGCAGTAGCTGGAGCCCTGGTACGTCCCCGGTAGACCCCCACTGGCCGTTTAGGGTTTGGTCTCTCCGGTGACGAGTCCGTCGTCGACGACGACTGTGAGCCGTCGATCTGCGTTCTAATCGTAGCGCCCAGATTGCCCCATATAGCTTCGCGTTTGATGTGTCGCTGACCTGCGAGACCCCCATGTCAGTTGTCATTCGCACCGTGGAGCGGCACTGGGCCGGCCCATTAGTTTTCCCGCGCTAGCCCGTGAATTCAAATAGGGATTTTTCCATTTTAGTTTGAACTCACTTCTGTCCCTTAGTTTGAAAATCAATTCCAGAAGATCTACTAAACCAAATTGAGTGATTCAAATTTTGTTAGAAAGCTACTGAAAAGATATATCCATACCCGTTGGATTTAATTCATTTAGACTTAGAGATCTCTCATAGTAAAAATAACAAGGCAGAAGCCTTTGCACATTCAAACATTTTTATAAAATCAACCATAAGGGCTTTTGAGTTGATTCCAACTCTCAAAAATCACATTTAACCATACCCATCTGAATATGTAATAATATTAAGGTTTACATGCAGTGACTTTGGACTAGTACCAAAATAATGCTATATAGACATTTCTAGTCACTTTAAATCATTAAATATTAAAGTTAAACCAAAGTAAATATGATCCCTTAAAGCACATTCCCTTATGTTAGAATATGTGGTGATGACATGTGTCCATATGATCCCATGTTCTAAGTGGAGAATATTAAATCTTAGTTATTTTTCAATGAGTAGAAATTACTTTTCTCAAATAAAAAAAATGAAACTAGTTAATAGAACCTTGTGATGCTTGTGATGCTTTTAGATCATACAATGTGTGCCTTAGAATGCTAAGTAGACTAGTTACACATTGTTTGGTGATTGTGTACTCTATACGTATTTATAGACGATAGTACCGACCAAGCTTTCGAGGAGGAGGAGGAGTTCTACCAAGAAGAGGAGGAAGAAAACTTCAACCACTGCACTGCACAAGGCAAGTCATCATTAACAATGCAAGCTAACCCTTGCAATCTAGATAACACAAGCAAAGACATTAGACATGCTTTGGTTATACCACTTGACTAGTACCTACCCTAAGTTTTATTTCCAAACTTTACCTTCTTTACTTTATAAAAGTCCTTTACTTGTTTTGAAGGTAGCATAAAGAGTATAAAACTTGACCTATCTACATAACCTTAGATGTCATTCTATGGCATGAGATTGATCTTAGCATCCCACATTAGTGAACACTCTTAACTTAGTAGCTTAGAGCTAGATCAAAACTTGAGTCACTTTAGATGGGAATACTTGGTGAAAATAAATTATGAAAACCTTGGAACATTGAGTCATTCTATTGAAATGTTTTGACATGTGTTGAGAAACACAAATGGTTTATGATGATGAAAATATTGAGGCACGAGCCTTAGTCCTTTTACAAAACTGATGGTTGGATTCGGATGCGATACCATTCCAAATTACCGTACAACCACAAGTGTTAATATTAACCCCTGTGACTCTCGGGTAGGGAATGCTTGCTGTCACGTGTGATACCGATACTAACCCTTCCATACCTTAAATCCAACTCCACTGATATTTTGTTTATCTTCTTTTTGTTAATCCCTTCCGATGATATGTTGTTGATTTCCTTTAAAAACAACTAATCCTTTATTACTGTCTTCATATCTTCTGTTGTTTAGTAAAGTGCCTACATGCTGAGTACTTTTTGTACTCACCCTTTCTCTCTAATATTTTCTGGATGCAGTCGATGAGGAGAAGATGTGATCAAGGAGATTAGGCTGGACACATGGGCGGGAAGCGATTTAGAAAACCTAGTTCTACATTTTCTTGTAAATGTAAAATAATATTGTAATAAAAATAGTTTTGAGCTTCTCAAGATACACTGTATCGGCTTATGCCTATGGTTTTAGCCTTACGGGTATTTAGTCCTCCAGATCTATATACGCGTGGCGGTTGTCATTCTACCGGGCCGGGTCTCGGGGCGTGACAATTTAAGTGGTATCTTGTATACCCTTTGATCTTTGTTATCCTATGTGATATTGTTGCACACGATTCTTGATATCCTCTTAATCATCGTTCTATTGTGGAGAGGCATGTGTGCTCTTCTCAGTCTAGATTGAATTGGTATAATCTGTGGAAACTCATACAGATGTATAAGCATATCTTATTGGCTAATATTTCAGCAATTCTTTCATTGTGTCCATATATCTTGTTTCTCTTGGTATTGGTATCACGACGGCAAACGTATTATATCGGTCACAGTTCAGGTATGGGACTGTCTGAGTTCTCCGTTAGGGACGACCCTTGTTCGGGAAAGTGTCCAGCGATGGATCCTTAGGAGCGGCCGACACGAGTAGGTCAAGGTGTCTGGGTCTTAATGGGCTAAAGAGCTCTGCTCGACTAGCGCCTTTGTGATTCTAGTTAAGACTGTCGGCGTCGGAGTACCCTCTGCAGAGTGTAAAAGTGTTAATACCGCCACCCGTATATAGACCTGGAGGACTATATACCCGTAAGGCTAAAAACACAGGCATAAGCCAATACAGTGTATCTCGAGAAGCTCAAAACTATTTTTATTACAATATCATTTTACATTTACAAGAAAATGTAGAACTAGGTTTTCTAAATCGCTTCCCGCCCATGTGTCCAGCCTAATCTCCTTGATCACATCTTCTCCTCATCGACTGCATCCAGAAAATATTAGAGAGAAAGGGTGAGTAAAAAAAGTACTCAGCAAGTAGGCACTTTACTAAACAACGGAAGATATGAAAACAGTAATAAAGGATTAGCTGTTTTTAAAGGAAATCAACAACATATCATCGGAAGGGATTAACAAAAAGAAGATAAACAAAATATCAGTGGAGTTGGATTTAAGGTATAGAAGGGTTAGTATCGGTATCACACGTGACAGCAAGCATTCCCTACCCGGGAGTCACAGGGTTAATATTAACACTTTTACACTCTGCAGAGGGGTACTCCGACACCGACAGTCTCAACTAGAACCACGAAGGCGCTAGAAGAGCAGAGCTCTTTAGCCTATTAAAACACGGACACCTTGACCTACTCATGTCGGTCGCTCCTACGGATTCATCACCAGACACTTTCCCGACCGGTACAATACGTTTGCCGTCGTGACACCAATACCAAGATAGAACAGGATACATCAACAGATGAATGATAGTTTTGCCGAAACGAGGATAACAACATAGAATCAAAGCTCCTCATGAGCTCCTGCAGATTATGCGGATACCTCCAGAATCGAGAGATCAACATATATTTCTCTAATTGGACAACCCTAGCAGAAGGGTGAGAGGAAATAAAGATGACCATGTGCAACAATATCCAACGAGATGACAATACTAGTGCAAATAGAAGTACATGCACTAGAACAACAAGCTAGAAAATAGGAATTGCAAGATTACTACTTAGAGGATTCAAAGATTAGCAAAGCATCCACTTGCAAGATACAAAGGTTAACAAGGGAACTAAATGGAAGATTGAAGGATTAGAGAGTAGCTACTTGCCTCGGTAGAAATATTATAAACCACGATTTGTATAATCTCTCCAAGAAGAAACCCAGCTAGTAATATTCATGAACATCGATGAACTGCATCGTCGTCGTATATGTATTTTCTAAATATCCAGTCGACACTCCCATGCAAATCGCCAGGACAGTCCTACTACACACCAGCTCCTCCTATTCATCGAGTTAGCATCTCCCAGATATCTAATCAGCATCGTCTCTCTATACGCACTGCGGCACATCTCTCTCATCGATTATACTTGATCTCTCTCGCTGTCTAGAACTTTGTCTACCCCTAGTTTCCATATATCTGTCCGATGCTGTAATGTGCCTGTCGACCAGTATCACTGGGTATTTATAGGAGCTGGTCGTCGGTGCTGGCCAAAATTTCTTCAGGGATTATAGTCTTTTCAACTGAGGCAAGTAGTAGCTCCACTAACTCAATCTTTTCACTTCACTTGTATACCCTTTGATCTTTGTTATCCAATGTGATATTGTTGCACACGATTCTTGATATCCTCTTGATCATCGTTCTATTGTGGAGAGGCATGTGTGCTCTTCTCAGTCTGGATTGAATTGGTATAATCTGTGGAAACTCATACAGATGCATAAGCATATCTTATTGGCTGATATTTCAGCAATTCTTTCATTGTGTCCATATATCTTGTTTCTCTTGGTATTGGTATCACGACGGCAAACGTATTATACCGATTACAGTTCAGGTATGGGACTGTATGAGTTCTCCGTTAGGGACGACCCTTGTTCGGGAAAGTGTCTGGCGATGGATCCGTAGGAGCGGCCGACACGAGTAGGTCAAGGTGTCCGGGTCTTAATGGGCTAAAGAGCTTTGCTCGACTAGCCCCTTTGTGGTTCTAGTTGAGACTGTCGGCGTTGGAGTACCCCTCTGCAGAGTGTAAAAGTGTTAATATTAACCCTTGTGACTCCCGGGTTGGGAATGCTTGCTGTCATGTGTGATGCCGATACTATTTCCGATAGTCTTGTAAATCCAGTATTTTTGACACTTGTTCATTTCTTTAAATCCGATTCCGCTGATATACTTCTTATCACGTTTATTAATATTTCATGATCCCTTAAATACAATATATCTTTTATACTTTAATTGTCATGCCCCGAGACCCGGCCCGGTAGAATGACAACCGCCACGCGTATATAGACCTAGAGGCCTATATACCCGTAAGGCTAAAAATATAGGCAAAAACCGGTACAGTGGATCTCGAGAAGCTCAAACTAATTTTATTATATATTTATATTACATGTACAAGAATTACAATATTTTCTAATTCGCTTCCCGCCCACCGGTCCTGCCTAATCTTCTGATGACGACATCTTCCGCAACGCAACTCTGATAAAAACATTGGGAGCAAGGGATGAGTACAAAAATATACTCAGCAAGCTATTCATACAAACAGTCATATAAATTCTAAAATAGAGTTGTTTTTCAAAAATAAATGATTAAAGTAATTAAGCAGATTAAAACACATGGTGCCACACATGAAAGTAAGCATTCCCAAACCGGGGAGTCACAGGGGTTAATATTTTTACACTCTGCAGAGGGGTACTCCGATGGCGACAGCCTCAACTAGAACCACACAGGCCTCTAGAAGAGCAGAGTCCATTGACCCACTAAAATCCGGACACCTGAATTTACTGATGTCGATGGCTCCAACGGATCCATCACCGACACGTTCCATTTCAGGGCCGTCCCTAATCAGCCAGTCCCATACCTGGACTGTGACCGGTACAATACGGTTACCTTCATAGCACCAAGTTTTATTCAGAAACTAGTTATTATCATATTTATCCATATACCCGGCTCGTATCGGCGTATACCGATACTGGCGTCCTAGCCGACAAATATCTCAAGAAACCATTCACATATCTCTACCAACTACATCTCATAAATTAATAGCAAAACATACTTTACAAAGTATATGAAAGAGGACCTGAATTGGGTAAGGCTTAGCCGAAAGTTTATATGCATTAGTATTAGTTCCCTCGCGGGAGAGGTTTGAGCTGAGGCTACCTCTCGATGTTGTCCACCTGTGCAGTGCCCAAGATGACAGATGGTCATGGTTAGGAGGCCATGCTCATAAGAGAGGTGCTTATACTAGGGTGTGTAAAGGAAAGGTTATGTTTGATTATCTGCATACTAAGTATGATGATTCAAGGTTATCCCTGACAGATGTATCGAATCTTGTGGTGAAAGTGTACCACCTCTGCAGAGTGTCAAACTATTCGAATAGCGCGTCATGATTATGGATAGTTGGAGTGGCCATACTGTTTCGTTGTCAGATATTTTCAAAATGACTTATGAAATGAATGATGAACCTTGACTTGACCACAACAGGGTTGTGACTATGACAATAGCTTCTCAACTTAAGTGATTCTAGAACTTTATTTTATCTTTCTTTGTTTCTGAACTCAGCTTAGGTTTCAAACTTAACTTGTTAGTTAAACTTAGAGTTAGCATTTACACTAGAACTATACTACTTGTTAGTGGTAGTTTGCAAGTACTTAAAGAGTACTCATGGCTTTTGTCCCTGGCTATTCTCATGGCCAGACTATGAAGGAGACTACCAAGATGACGGCCAGCAGGACGGATATGATAACTAAGACTATCTGCCTTCATCAGCATTGCATGTGCCCCTGAAGATGGACCCCACCGCTACGCTTATTATTTATTCCGCTACTTGTTGTATTAAGACTGGATCATGAGATCCTTATTTGTGTCAGACCTTATTTATGGTTTGTAATGGATGATGTACTGTGATATCCAATCTGTTATGTCTCACAAAAATGGTAATCCTGGGATTGCGATATATGACATAACAGGCATTTGGGATTAAAAATCCGGGTGTTGAAAAGTTGGTATCCGAGCCATCCTGACCATAGGAGACCCTAGTTAGACTGGACGTCCGAACAAAAACTTAATTTCAAAACCCAAGTGAGTATTTATGAAAAACTATTTCCTCTCTTACCCTTGGGAATTCATTCTTTCTCAAAATTCATGTTCCTCAAATTCTTACATGAATACATAAAATTTGACACACTTGATCACTTCACTAACTTCCTCATCCTTAATTCGTGTAGATGGAGACTTAGTTCAACAAGTTCTACCAATTGGGCAACAGAGGCCAGCTGATCTTCGAGAGGGATCTGGATTCACTGTCTGAGTTATTGGGACGCCCACATTTGGAGTTTCTTGGAGCTCAACTTCCAGGACCCCCAGGAGGAGATTTATAGTGGCTAGTCACCGCTGATCTTTGAGGAAGCATAGAAGCACCAACAGCCGGGAGGATCCAGTTCTCAGTCCGAGAGAATACCTGGCTGGATGGATTAGCCAGGGCAATGCATGAAGCTCTCGCACGTCTATGTGCCCTCATTGTCAACCAAATCCAAGGAACCCGTTTTGCTCACTATGCAAGGCGTGACTTCATGGGAATGCCGATGGAGATGCCGAGTCACCTGGAGTTGAAGCGTCAAGTGGAGAACCTTGACTTCCTGCTGTACGATCACCAGAAGGAATTGGACAATGCAAGGGAGTTTGCCAACCACAACCGTGCCATTGCCGCCCAGAAGGCCCAGACTTTCTCACTGCTTGTCAAGGACCATCAGTCTCTTCGCCTCCAGCGCAAAAAGAAGGATCGCACCATCGCCTGTCTTCACAAGAAGGTGGCCGACCTCGAGAAGACTGACAAGGAGAAAGAAGCTCAGCTTGCAGCAAAGGAGGAAGAAGAGGAGGGTGAAGACATCCAGGGAGACATGGATTCTTACCTCAGCAATGATGATGACTTTCTGGAGGAGGATGCCGTGGACTTCTACACTGATGATGAGGACTCCGACTTCATCGACGATGAGTAGATGCACTAGAGCACTGTCGTAGCATGAGATGTATTGGTCCCCCTGTATCGTAGCTTGCAGAATGGTTCTTAAAACCATATGTTTTCCTTGTTGTGGTGTGTTTGTGTGTTTGTATCGTGTGCTTTGTTTGAATGAATGAAATGGAATTAGTTGCAAAACCTGAGTCAAACTCAAGGTTTTAGCTTTGAAACCAAAACCATAAACCTTAGAACTTTCCCTCTTACCCCTTTATCTACCTCAATCTTTAGATGACTCGTGGAAACCAAGGAGGGGCAGCTCGTCGCAAGACCCAATGCTGCAGATCCTGCAGAATCTCATCACAGATAGGGAAGCAATCAGGGCAGAGCGCCAAGCTAATCTAGCAACACTACAACATATCGCCCAGATGGCTCTCAATAACCAAGGGCATGGAAATCAGGATAATCAAGGATCCAAGCTGAAGAACTTCCAGAACACCAATCCCCCAATCTTTAGCACTTCAGAGAACCCATTAGATGCCGATGACTAGTTGCAGACGATGGAGAACAATTTAGAAGTAGCCAAAGTTGATGACCACGAGAAAGTTCTCTTTGCCACCCACTACCTGGTAGGAGATGCAAGAGCATGGTGGAACAACATCCGCCTGATGAACCATGGTCAAGTGATGACATGGGAAGCCTTCAAAATCAAGTTCAGCCGCACCCACGTTCCACAGGGCTTAGTCACCAGAATGAGAGATGAATTCAGAGAGTTGAAGCAAGCGTAATGATCTGGTAGAGTATCGTGATGATTCTGCCCTTGCAAGGTATGCACCTGATGAGATCAACACGGAGGCCAAGAAGAAGGAGAGATTCCTGAACAAACTGCATGATGAGATGCAGACTGTCCTCGTCAACATCCGCTTCGAGGATCTCAAAGAGCTAGTCGACTCTGCCATTCAGATGGAAGGGAAGATTAACCAGGAAAACGACAACTGCAAACGTCGTATGATGCAGCAAACTAGATACATCAGTCACCAGAAGTACCGTCCCAAACCCTCGCCAGGATATGCAGCCACAAACAACCGTCCCCCAATGTCTCGCCCCAGCTACCCCAACCGTAGCGGAGGCAATGTGAAGTCCGGAGGAAACAACAATCATTCCGTCAACACCAGCAATTTCAACCGTGCCCCTCCCAAGAACAATAGCAACAACAACAACAACACTGCACCCAGAACTGGAAGCAATGTTGTGCCCATGGCAGCAAAAGACAAGTATAAGATCACCTGTTTCGAGTGTGGAGTGAAGGGTCACTATTCCAATGAGTGTCCCAAGAAGACTGCCGCCACTACCAATGTGAATGCCCCAGCTCAACAACAGCGTCGTGTTCAACCAGGGAGAAGATTTGCCCCAGGGAACCCTCACAACCGCAACGGTCGTCTCTTCCACATGAACGCCGAGGAAGCCCAAGAAGCGCCATACGTGGTCCTGGGTATGTTTTCTGTCAACTCAGTTTTAGCAAGGGTATTGTTTGATTCGGGAGCATCACATTCATTTGTCACCGAAGAATTTGCATGCACTAGTAAGATCCACCCAACCAACTTGAAGCATGTCATGATAGTTCAAATCCCTGGATCAACTACAAAAGCTATAAAAATTTGCAAAGTTGTGCCTATCAGAATACATGGGATAGATTTTTATGCCAACCTTATAGTACTTGGAACCACATGATTGGAAGTAGTACTAGGTATGGGCTGGATGTCAAGGCATAAAGGACTGATAGACTGTGCTAAAAAATCCATCACCATGACCAGTAGCTCTGGAGTAACAGTAGAGCATATATCTGAAACCTTACCCCGTAAATTCAAGTGCAACAAGAGCCTAGCCCTACCCACCATAGACCAAGTCCGAGTAGTCTGTGAATACCCCGACGTATTCCCAGATGAATTGCCAGGTATGCCCCCAGATAGGGATATTGAGTTCATTATCGAACTAATCCCCAGAACCGGACCCATATCCCAGAGACCCTATAACATGAACCCCTCAGAGTTAGTGGAATTGAAGAAGCAGTTGGATGCCATGTTAGCAACAGGCTTTATTCAACCAAGCGCATCGCCATGGAGATCACCAGTGTTATTCGTCGATAAGAAAGATGGAGGCAACCGTCTATGCACCGATTACAAAAAGCTGAATGACGCCACCATCAAAAACAAGTACCCCTTGCCAAAGATAGAGGATCTATTTGATCAGTTGACTGGAGCCCAGGTATTCTCAAAGATTGATCTTAGGACTGGTTATCACCAACTTAAGATTCGTGCAACGGATATTCCGAAGACCGCCTTTACTGCTCACTATGGTTTATACGAGTATACGGTTATGTCTTTTGGATTAACCAATGCCCCTGCTTATTTCATGAATCTCATGAATAAGATCTTTATGAATTTCCTAGATAAGTTTGTAGTTGTGTTTATCATTGGTTGCATCATTATTATATCATGCTCATGTCATCATGCCACATTGCATTTGAGCATCATATAAAACCCTTTTCATTTGGTTCTTATCTCATATGCATTTATTAATTGTATTTGCTTCTTAATAAAATGTATTTGCTTCTTGATGAATTGTTTGATGCCCAAGTTGAGTTGGGGGCATATATTTTAACTATTCCATCACCCTTGCCACCTCCCCTTATCTCCACACACTTTTCCACCATTCCTTTTATATATGGGCAAATGCATTTCTCCCTTTGATATTTATCTCTAGCTCATGTATAGTTGGTATGGTTCCATTCTATTCCTCATACTTCCATACTTGATCTAATATTGTTTTCACAATATTAATGTGGGAGCTACCTTGTCCCCCTTTGCATGATATGTGAGTAGAACTCCTCCATAAGCTTCCATATGGTTATAATTCAAATAAGCTCATGTGAGAATATAATTGTGGCTATATTTTGTCTAGTGGATCACACACACCAGCTTGGCCACCATCTCTTCATGCATGTTCTTTATTTAGTCCATATGAGAAGCAAGCTTGTGTATTTTTGGTTTGGACTTAATTCAAATATTGACATGCATGCAAGAATATATGACCATGATTGAAAATAGTTGTTTTCACAACTAGAATTGGTGGCATTTATTACTTGTGCATGGGCCATGCAAGCTTCCTCTCTCTCTTTTTTCTACCTATTTGATTTCTTTGCTTTGGTTTTGGAAGAGTTTTGAGTAGATTGTTTTCAAACTAATAAAATAAATAAAAGAGAACTACACCTAACCTATCTCTACATCATGGCATACTACATGCAATCATAGCCTCTAGCCACATGTGATATCAATGTCACTAAGTGACTTTCTTTTATTCAAATTCTTATGAGCTTGTTTGCTTGTTCATTTTTTTTGATCAAATCCTATATCTACACTCCATCTACCAAGTTTTCCTAGCTAATCTAGCTATCTAAATAAAGACTCCATCTCTAATATTTATTTATTTTTGTCTCTTGATCTCTGCCTAAATCATGGACACTAAATCCGTCTAAAGTTTTGTGTAAAACTAGTCTCATCTAGTCTAGCTTGGACTATATAAAAACTCCAGTCTCCTTCTTTTCCAAAATTCTAGCAATGTGTACATATGCACACATACACTCCAACCTAGATAAGACCACACCACGCTTAGTACACCATCCCTGATCGATGAAACCCAAACCTAGCTAAGCTAGCTAGCTTGTTCTAAATATGTCCCAGCTGAGTCTGAACCGCATGCGAGCCAACGGCACCAAGGGCCGCAACCTGAACCAAAACCCCACCGAAGTCTGGAAGCAAACTGAGTGCACCCACCACTGAATCCTCTCTCCCTGTTCTTCTTCTTACACCGAGCATGCACGTGATCAGTACTTGGCCGAGCTAGCCCATGTCATGTGCGTGCCCATTTTCCCCATCCTCCCTGGCAAAAGTAATAGCAGATGCAGAGCCTCATCTTCAACTACCCCCTCTCATCTCCATCTAGATCGAGATCCATCTCTCCCCACCATCTTCCTCGCCAAGCAAAGCCCTAACTTAGACGCTCCCATGGCCGCGACCTCGCTATATACCCTGCCATGCCGCTAGCCACGACCGTCGTCGGTTCTGAACCTGCTCGGGCTGCTGGAGCTCGGAGGAAGCTGTCGGAGCTCGTCACCGTCATTGGGAACCTGCAGAACCAAGACCCCGCCGCCACGCAAGCCGGACGCCGCCGAGGCCAGCGCCACCTCATCTTCGTCCGGGACTTCTTCCTCTCCGATCGTGCCTCCCGTCGCCAGCAACATCATGGTGAGCGGCTTCGCCACCCTCCTTCTCTCCACTAGCTCCCCATTTTTCCTCTCGCACTCACCGACGCCCAGCTCGCCGGCCGCTCACCCGCACGCGCTCACGGCACAACACATGCAGCTGAACCACCTCTGTTCCCCTCAAGTTTCCGACCTGTGGTGCTCGTCTCTGGAGACTCCCGGCACACCCCGTCGTAGAGGGATATCCCCTGAACGCATAGTCGTCAATCTCGCTCAAATCGACCAAGTATATCTCTCGAAATCGCCTCGCCAAGTCACCACGATACCTCTGCAGTATTTTTGGTTGTTCGTCCGTCAGTTTGGACCCAGCGCAGCACCTCTGTTCATCGTCGATTTCCGGCCGCTACAGCCCATATCTGGCAGATCTTCCTTACAAACTTTGTAGACCAATGTCCCATCTAGCTCTTGGTTCAAACCACGCTCCAATCGACCACCAGAGCAGCACGAATTCATCTGGCGAAGAGGGCCCGATCTCACTATCGTCAGAGACAGTTTTCCGTCGATCGCGATCTCGTTTTAGCTCTTGTTCTTCATCAATTTATCAGCGATACAGTCATTATCCGATGAAACATCCTGAACTAAAAGTGAAGCCCTTAATCTCCTCTACAACTTTGGTATTTACAGAGTTGTGCGATTCGCAGTGGTTCGCTCGACATCATCTTCCGAAGATCGGATCGAGCTAGCAGTTTTTGCACATCGTTTTCAGTTTCGTCAGGCACTCCCGATCAAATCTGTACGTTTTCCAAAAGAACCCCCCAAGGTTTAGACTTCTCAACCCACACCCCTTGAGCGCCGCCACTTGTCACCACCTCTCAGGCCCGCGCGCGCAGTGGACCCGTGGGGCTTCTGTCCCCACCTGCCATTGAGCATGGGTATGGTTGGGTTCGGTGAGAAAAGCCCCGCGTAGAGCCGCTGACCCACCTTGCGTTGAGTCAGCGATGGCCCCACCCGTCAGCGTCTCGGACTAATTTCTCCTGAGTACAAAAAGTCTCTGTGATCTTTTCTAAATAATAAAAATAATTTAGAAATTGCAAATATGTTTTTAATATCCAGAAATTAATAACTTTTTATTGACATTTCCAAATAATACAAATATTATATGTTTTGAATCAAAAAAATGTGAGGATTTCAAATATGCCATCCAAAATAATGTTTGGCTATTTTAAATTTTCGAAATTGTTTAATTGCATTAAAAATGCCTTTTCTTAATTAATTAATAACTTTAATTCTATAACTCTAAATATGACAAATAATATGTCTAAATCGATCAGCGCGACCCGTTCTGTTTATGCATTCCATGTTCTGAATTGCAGCATGCATCATGTCATTATTAAAAATCAGAACTGTTTATGGCAATAAAACTTGACCAAATAAATAATAAAATGATTTATTCTTGTCCCCACACCTCACCCTTGCCATGATACATTATTGCCATGTAATTTGTGCATCATTCATCATGGCATAATTGTTTACTTGTCGCATTTTATTTATATGCTTGTGCACTTTATTTATGTTGGCCCTTGTTTGTTTGGTTCTTCTTTCGGATAGACGCCGAGCAGGGGAAATATCAGGAATCCCAGGAGTACTACCCAGATCCACCTCTCGCTTCAACTGAGCTGCCATGCAAGCACTACCACATGCTTGCATACATATAGTACCTATTGCCTCTATCTTATTCTTGCATCATTGAGTCACGAATGCATTAAATTGAATCCTGGCATCGCATAGCCTTTACTTTTAAACCCCACAAGCTTGTTCCTCCATCCTATGAGCCATTACTACAGAGTTGTTTGAGCCATGCGAAATGAGAACAAAGATGTGTAGGGTATGTGAGTGTCTGATGGATAACGAGGTACCTAAACAACTTAACCTGAGTAGTAATGGGATAACTAATGAAAGAGGCACCAATGGGCAATATCTGTCATTTGTTTTTTATGTCCACTTGTGTCCTGTAGGACCCCGAGTACTTGATTCCTGTTCCTTGACTATTCGCACTATCCACATCCGGGAGGCCTTATGGACCCCCTTGAGCCAGAGCTTGATTCATTTCTATTTCTTGGGGCCACAACTAGTTTGGGGTTTTATTACTATCCTGTACTTATGCCATGCTTTACTGCTTTATTTACGATTGTGCGAGGAGCACCAGACTGCTTTTGGATCGTGACACGCTACAGACGACAAGCCCAATCACACTTTCGGGTTCCTAGTCGCTATCTGGCCCACACAAACCACGGTCTGTTTCGAGCCGCCAACTTCGCTATGGTAGCTTAGTGGGGTGGCCCCCTGAAATATTTTATGAATCCTGTGATCACTTTGTCGTGAATGCCTCGTTGGGTTTTGAGTTGGTTTTTCCGAGGTTGATCGAGTGTGTGTTGCTATTTGTGCACCTCTGCAGGGCAAATCTTTCTGAAAGCCGTGTCCGCGGTTATGGACGACTTGGAGCACAATTTCTCGATCATAGACAAGTATAACTAAAGTACCGCTTTTAATTTGAGTAAATACCTGACTAGTAAATAGTGTAATACTCATGGAATGGTTAATAAAACTACCAACGGATGGGTTGTTCGTCCGCTTTCTCGTTGGTAAGCGAGAAGGAGGATGGATCTGTTACTTTATACTGTTATAACTGTTGTTCTAATAACGGAGATCCGTCTATCATTGGTTAGGCAGATGGTTAGGGAGTATCTATAGACTTGTTAGTTATTATCTTTTGCTGCAATTGCGTCACCCCGGGTTATGTCCCCTTTAGAGGCATAAAGACTTGCTGAGTACCCCTAGGGTCTCACACGATAAATTGTTTGATTCAGATGAACAGGTGTATTCGCAAGATGGATACTGGGTGGAGGAGGCATATGATGTTGGCAACGATCATTCGGTGTAGAGATTCCAGGGATGGGGATCCGCGAGATTTGTGCGCGGGATGTGCTTACTTATGTGGCATATTATGCCGATTTGCTTCTTATCCGTACTCGGATCTTGTTTCCCGCTTCCGCTTGATACTCTCATGTTTGATGTATAAGGAGCTATCCTACACTATTATCCCTATCTAGGGTATTTGGATCTTGTCGTATGGCGTTGCAATATTTCTATTTCTTTTAGATGGTATGGCTCTAAGAATTGTTGTAAGGTAGCTTGCATATATACTCACTTGTGTATGTATTTGATCTCTTCGCCTGTTGCCTACGCCGCTCGCCCTTGTCCCGATGTTCTTGGAAGTGGTTAGGACGGTCGATGGGTCTACACGTGGGTGGCCCCTAGGCCCCCGCTGTACTATTTTAACCACTTCTGGTTCATCCAGGCTCGAACTTAGAGCGTAGGGTCCGAGGTTGTTACATTCAGCACGTGTGAGTTTTGGCTGAAAGAAGTAGGATTCCTAGGACATGTTGTGTCTGCCGGAGGAGTCTCTGTTGATCCCACCAAGATCAGAGATATCGAAGCATGGGAAGCCCCAACCACTCAAACCCAAGTCCGTGCATTTCTCGGATTAGCGGGATACTACCGCAAGTTCATGGAAGGATTTTCTAGCATCGCCAGACCCATGACCCAATTGTTGAAGAAGGATAAGAAGTTTGAATGGACCGACAAATGTGAAGCCAGTTTCGAAGAGCTGAAGAAGAGATTGATATCAACCCCAATTCTGATCATGCCAGATATCAATAAGCCGTTTGATGTGTATTGTGATGGATCCAAGATTGGTCTCGAATGTGTATTAATGCAAGAAGGCAAAGTCATCACTTATCTGTCTCGACAACTGAAGCAGCATGAGCAGAACTATTCGACCCATGATCTTGAGTTCGCATCCCTAGTTTTGGCATTAAAGACATGACGTCATTATCTGATGGGTAATCGCTATGAGATTTACTCAGATCACAAGAGATTGAAGTATATTTTCACTCAGAAGGATTTGAATATGAGGCAAAGGAGATGGATAGAGTTAATCAAGGATTATGACCTTGACATTCACTATCACCCCGGCAAAGCCAATGTGGTAGCGGATGCTCTTAGCAGATTGCCGTGTAGGCTAAATACCATGATCAAAGAGAAGCAACCAAGTTTGTATGAAGAGTTGGAGCAGTTTAGAACTGAGATTGTTAGCAAAGGATTCTTAGCTAGCATTGAACTTCAACCCACTTTGATTAGCCAAATCAAGGAAGCCCAGAAGGGAAATGAAAGTATCGATGGAATCAAACTTCGTATTGGTCCAGGAAAGGTACCTGGATTCACTGAAGACGAAGAAGGAGTTATGTGGTACAAAGGTCGTATCTGTGTGCTAGCAGATTCGGAGCTGAAGCAAGTTATCATGAAGGAAGCTCATGATACTCTTTATTCTATCCACCCCGGAGGAACGAAGATGTATCAAGATTTGAAAGAGCAATTTTGGTGGCACAAGATGAGGAGAGAAATTGGAAGCTACATCGCCAAGTGTGACATCTGTCAAAGAGTCAAAGCAGAGCATCAGAGACCCGCAGGACTATTGCAACCATTGCAGATTCTGGAATGGAAATGGGCTTCCATCGAAATGGACTTTATCACCGGTTTGCCTACTTCTAGTAGGGGAAATGACTCAATCTGGGTCATCGTTGATAGACTGTCCAAGGTAGCTCACTATATACCTGTCAAGACAACCTACCAAAGTTCGAAGCTAGCAGAGTTGTATATTGCTAGGATTGTTAGTCTGCATGGAACCCCCAAGACCATAGTATCAGATCAAGGAACCCAGTTTACCTCGAGATTTTGGCAGAAAGTCCAGGAAGGATTAGGCACCAAGTTGAATTTCAGCACCGCTTATCACCCGCAAACTGATGGACAGACTAAAATAGTCAACCAAATCTTAGAGGATATGCTCAGAGCTTGTGTGTTAGAATATGGATCAAAATGGGAAGACTGCCTGCCTTTCGTAGAATTCTCATATAACAACAGCTATCAAGCTAGTTTGCAGATGGCACCATTTGAGTTCCTATACGGAATAAAGTGTCGCACCCCTTTGAATTGGTCGCAAGTAGGAGAGAGTCAGATCTTCGGACCCGACATTCTCCGAGAAGCTGAAGAGAAGGTTCACAAAGTCCGTGAGCACCTCAAGACCATCCAGTCCAGACAAAAGAGTTGTGCTGACAAGAGAAGAAGAGACCTGACTTTCAATGTCGGAGATTTTGTATATCTCAAGGTTTCACCATTGAAGGGAACCCAACGCTTTAGTCTGAAAGGAAAGTTAGCCCCAGGTATATCGGGCCCTTCAAAATTCTGAACCGTCGAGGAGAAGTATCGTATCAGCTAGAACTGCCAGAGGAGATGTCACCTATCCACAATGTGTTCCATATCTCGTTACTTCGAAAATGCTTAGAAGTGCCGGAGAAGACTGAAGTTTTCAAGAATATCGATCACTGAGCTGTTGATATCAACAAGGACCTGACATATCGTGAAGTACACATCCGTATCCTGGAGGAAGCTTACAAAACCACCAGAACTAGGAGTATCAAGTTTCTCAAGATTCAATGGAGCAACCATAACGAAGATGAAGCCACTTGGGAGCGAGAAGATTACATTAGGACAGAGTTCCCAGATCTCTTTAGTTCCTAGTTTTCTTTCGTAAATCTCGGGACGAGATTTTGTTTAAGGGGGGAAGGTTTGTAACATCCCAAAAACTCTAATCCAAGTGATCAAGATCCAAATCATCAAATTTAGAGTCAACAAAAAACTTGTCCAATTAAAATTATTAAAGCATTCATATGAGTGTGCATCTAAATTAGGAGTTGATTTGAATTGCCATGATTAAGTGATCCATTGCTTGTAAAATGATTCTTAGGTGAAATAAACATCATCTAGATCATTCCCAAACAAATCCCAATGAAAAACAAATCAAAATGAATAAAATAACCAAATGGTCATTTGTGCCATTTTAATCAGCATACCTACTTTGGCTATTCCTAGAACTCATTTCTTAACAGAAACAAGTGTGGATCTTTGCACCCCTTGCTAGTACAAGTAGTGATGTACCAAGTCCCACTTTGTTTCAGCCCAAAAACTTTCAAACACTAATTTTAAATGGCATTTGAAAATTGAATGTAGTTCATATGAGAAGATCCCACTTATTAAAAAACCACTCAAATGACTGCCACTTCCAAAACCCAAGCACACGTAGAAGCTCAAGCATGTGATCAACCACTCCACCAAAATTCAGCCCAAAATTCAAATCAAATTTTCATGCGGCCATTATGTCGAACACCCTGCAGGCAGAATCAAACTGAGCCTAACTTATATTGTTTTGATCAAATCTTGTCGAGCAATTAGAGCTGCATTGATCACTCTTGTCCCCCTGGGACCAACCAGACCCTCACCGGCCTACCCCTAAGCCGAAGCAGCAGTGGAGCGCCGCCACTTTGTGGTCGCCACTGGCCAGAAGAGGGAAAATCGCCACTGAGAGCACCGCTCCGTTCCAGCACCACCACTAGCTCCGCCTAACCCTACCGCACCTTCCTGCCCCTTCCCCAAGCCCAGCCAGGCCCTGGACCACACCCCAGCACCGCCGCCCATTCTCTCTGTGAGCTTGCTAGAGCGCGCTAGAGCGCGTTAGCCGCCAGCATGCCACATACCGCCCCTCGACCCAATACCATGCACGCATCAAAAGAAGAGCCAGACACGGTTCCAGGCCAAGGCCGGAGAGCACCGCCTCTGTCTCCCAGAGCGCGGGATGCTCCTGACCAAACGCCACCGCCCCTAGACGCGCATTGAAGCTGTAGAGCACCACCAGGAGGCAGGCCACCGTCCGCCTACGCCGCCCATGCCTCTAGACGCCTGTATCAACGTCACTGACGAGCTCACCATCGTGCCATTCGGTCCCCTCATCGCCAGCACAAACTCCTCACACCAATCCACTCCCCTCTCATCACTAATCCTTCCCCACCTCTCGCTGGAGCCGCTCGAGCCATATTTTGCCGGAATTGCGCCGGAGGAGCCCGCTGTAGAGGAGGAGAAGCTGTCGTTGATTCCGTCCACTGTAGGCCCTGCTGCAGCCTCGCCTGAGCTCGTCATCGTCCACCAGTTCGTTTGCCCACCTCGCTGCAGTAGCTGGAGCCCTGGTACATCCCCGGTAGACCCCCACTGGCCGTTTAGGGTTTGGTCTCACCGGCGATGAGTCCATCGTTGACGACGACTGTGAGTCGTCAATTTGTGTTCTAATCGTAGCGCTTAGATTGCCCCGTACCACTTCGCGTTTGATGTGTCGCTGACCTGCGATACCCCCTTGTCAGTTTTCATTCGCACCACGGAGCGCCACTGGGCCGGCCCGTTAGCTTTCTCGCGCTAGCCCGTGAATTCAAATAGGGATTTTTCCATTTTAGTTTGAACTCACTTCTGTCTCTTAGTTTGAAAATCAATTCCAGAAGATCTACTGAACCAAATTGAGTGATTCAAATTTTGTTAGAAAGCTACTGAAAAGATCTATCCAACCCTGTTGGATTTAATTCATTTAGAGTTAGATATCTCTCCTAGTAAAAAAGAACAAGACAGAAGCTTTTGTACATTCAAACATTTTTATAAAATCAACCATAAGGGCTTTTGAGTTTATTCAAACTCTCAAAAATCACATTTAACCATACCTATCTGAATATGTAATAATATTAAGGTTTACATGAAGTGACTTTGGACTAGTACCAAAATAATGCTACACATGCATTTCTAGTCACTTTAAATCATTAAATATTAAACTTAAACCAAAGTAAATATGACCCACCCCTTAAATCACATTCCCTTATGTTAGAATATGTGGTGATGAAATGTGTCCATATGAGTAGAAATTAAATCTTAGTTATTTTTCAATGAGTAGAAATTACTTTTCTCAAATAAAAAGAATGAAACTAGTTAATAGAACCTTGTGATGCTTGTGATGCTTTTAGATCATATAATGTGTGCCTTAGAATGCTAAGTAGACTAGTTACGCATTGTTTGGTGATTGTGTACTCCGTATGTATTGATAGACGATAGTACCGACCAAGCTTTCGAGGAGGAGGAGTTTTACCAAGAAGAGGAGGAAGAAAACTTCAACCACTACACTGCACAAGGCAAACCATCATTAACAATGCAAGCTAACCCTTGCAATCTAGATTATCGAAGCAAAGGCATTAGACATGCTTTGGTTATACCACTTGACTATTACCTACCCCAAGTTTTATTTCCAAATTTTACCTTCTTTACTTTATCAAAGTCCTTTACTTGTTTTGAAGGTAGCATAAAGAGTATAAAACTTGACCTATCTAGATAACTTTAGATGTGATTCTATGGCATGAGATTGATGTTAGCATCCCACATTAGTGAACACTCTTAACTTAGTAGCTTAGAGCTAGATCAAAACTTGAGTCACTTAAGATAGGAAAACTTGGTGAAAATGAAAACCTTGGAATGATGAGTCATTCTATTGAAATGTTTTGACATGTCTTGAGAAACACAAATGATTTATGATGATGAAAAAATTGAGGCATGAGCCTTAGCCCTTTTACGAAACAGATGGTTGGATTCGGATGCGATACCATTCCAAATTACTGTACAACCACAATACCTGAATTGGGTAAGGCTTAGCCGGAAGTTTATATGCATTAGTATTAGTTCCCTCGCGGGAGAGGTTTGAGATGAGGCTACCTCTCGATGTGTCCACCTATGCACTGCCCAAGATGACAGATGGTCATGGTTGGGAGGCCATGCTCATAGGAGAGTTGCTTATACTAGGGTGTGTAAAGGAAAGGTTATGTTTGATTATCTACTTACTAAGTATGATGATTCAAGGTTATCCCTGACAGATCTATCGAATCTTGTGGTGAAAGTGTACCACCTCTGCAGAGTGTCAAACTATTCGAATAGCCGCGTCCACGGTTATGGACAGTTGGAATGGCCATACTGTTTCGTTGTCAGATGTTTTCTAAATAACTTGAAATGAATGATGAACTTTGACTTGACCACAACAGGGTTGTGTTTATGATAATAGCTTCCCAACCTAAGTGATTCTAGAACTTTACTTTATCTTTCTTTGCTTCTGAACTCAGCTTAGGTTTCAAACTTAACTTGTTAGTTAAACTTAGAGTTAGCATTTACACTAGAACTATACTACTTGTTAGTGGTAGTTTGCGAGTACTTAAAGAGTACTCATGGATATTGTCCCTGACTATTCTCATGGCCAGACTATGAAGGAGACTACCAAGATGACGGCTAGCAGGACGGATATGATAACTAGGACTATCTGTGCCCTTGAAGATGGACCCCACCGCTACGCTTATTATTTATTCTGCTGCTTGTTGTATTAAGACTGGATCATGAGATCCTTATTTGTGTAAGACCTTATTTATGGTTTGTAATGGATGATGTACTGTGATATCCAACCTATTATGTCTCGCAAAAATGGTAATCCTGGGATTGCGATGTATGACATAACAGGCATCTGGGATTAAAAATCCGGGTGTTGACAACTGCTGACATGTGGACCCCCTGTTAGCTGTCCTCTGCTCCTCGGAGTGTACACGAGCCTGCCCAATTAGTTTCCTGCGCGACCCATTAGATTCAAATAAATCCTTTTCTATTTTAGCTGAAACTCAATTCTGTCCCTTAGTTTGAAAATCAATTCAGAAAGGTCTACAAATCCAAATTAGATGATTCCAATTTTGTTGGAAAGCTAGTTAAAATCTTTATCCAAGCCAGTTGGATTTAAATCATTTAGAGTTAGAGATCTCTCCTAGTAAAAATAACAAGATAGAAGCTTTTTCATATTCAAACATTTTTATAAAGTCAACCATAATAGCTTTTGAGTTTATTCCAACTCTCAAAAATCACATTTAACCATACCTATCTGAATATGTAATAATATCAAGGTTTGCATGTAGTGACTTTGGACTAGTACCAAAATAATGCTATATAGGCATTTCTAGTCACTTTAAATCATTAATTATTAAACTTAAACTTATTAAAATGTGATCCAACCTTTAAATCACATTCCCATATGTTAGAATATGTGGTGATGACATGTGTCCACATGATCCCATATTTTAATTGGAGAATATTAAATCTTAGTTATTTTCAATGAGTAGAAATTACTTTTCTGAAATAAAAAGAATGAAACTAGTTCATTAAACCTTGTGATGTTTGTGATGATACTAGATCATCAAATGTGTGCCTTAGTGTGCTAAATAGACTAGTTTAGTATTGTCTGGTGATTGTGTATCCCATATGTATTTATAGACGGTAGTGCCGACCAAGCTCTCGAGGAGGAGTTATATCAAGAGGAAGAGGAATAGAATTTCAACCACTGCACTACACAAGGCAAGCTATTGTTAGCAAGCTAGAATTAAGCTACATGACCTGAGCAAGATGCTTTAGGCATGCTTTTGTTATATTTTGACTTATACCTACCCCAAGTTTTCTTACAAGCTTTACCTTGTTTTACTTTACCAAAGTTCTTTACCTTGTTTTTAGGTAGCATAAAAAGTATAAAACTTGGCCTATCTAGTTAGACTTAGATGTCATTCTACGGCATGAGATTGAAGATTAGTATCCTACTTTAGTGAACACTCTTAACTTAGTAGTTTAGAGCTAAACCAAAACTTGATCACTTTTGATGGGAATACGTGGTGAAAATGACTTGTGAAAACCTTGGAATGATGAGTCATTCTATTGAGATGTTTTGACACGTGTTGAGAAACACCAATGGTTTATGATGATGAAACTGTTAAGGCATTAGCCTTAGCCCCTTTATCAAAACTGATTGTTGGGTTCGGATGCCATACCATTCCAATTTTTACCATACAACCACAATACCTGAATTGGTTAAGGCTTAGCCAGAAGTTTATATGCATTAGTATTAGTTTCCTCGTTGGAGAGGTTTGAGCTGAGGCTACCTCTCAATATTGTCCACCTATGCAGTGCCCAGGATGACAGATGGTCATGGCTAGGAGGCCAAGATCATAGGGGAGGTGCTTATACTAGGGTGTGTAATTGAAAGGTTATGTTTGATTATCTGCATACTAAGTATGATGATTCAGGGTTATCCCTGACAGATGTATCGAATCTTGTGGTGAAAGTGTACCACCTCTGCAGAGTGTCAAACTATTCGAATAGCCGCGTCCGCGGTTATGGACAGTGGAGTGGCCATATTGTTCCGTCGTCAGATGTTTTCAAAATGACTTAGGAAATGAATGATGAATCTTGACTTGACCACAACAGGGTTGTGACTATGAAACTAGCTTCCCAACTTAAGTGATTCTAGAATCTTATTTTATCTTTCTTTGTTTCTGAACTCAGCTTAGGTTTCAAACTAAACTTTACAAATAAACTTAGAATTAACATTCCTACTAGAACTATCTTACTTGTTAGTGGTAGTTTGCGAGTACTTAAAGAGTACTCATGGCTTTTGTCCCTGGCTATTCCCGTGGCCAGACTATGAAGAGGACTACCAAGATGAAGGACAGCAGGACTGCTATGATAACTAGGATCATCTCCCATCGTCAGCGTTGCCTATGACACTGAAGATGGACCCCACCGCTATGCTTACTATTTATTCCGCTTCTTGTTGTATTTAGACTGGATCATGAGATCCTTTGTTCGTGTAAGACCTTATTATGGTTTGTAATGGATGATGTACTGTGATATCCAATATGTTATGTCTCACAAAAATGGTAATCCCGAGATTGCGATGTATGGCATAACAGGCATCTGGGATTAAAAATCCGGGTGTTGGCAAGTTGGTATCGAAGGCCATCCTGACCATAGGAGACCCTAGTTAGAATGGACGTCTGAACAAAACTTAGTTTCCAAACCAAAGTAAGTATTTATGAAAACTATTTCCTATCTTACCCTTGGGTGTTCTTTCTCTAAAAAAAAATACATATTCCTCCAAATTCTTACATTACTACATAAAATTTGACACACTTGATCACTTCACTAACTTTCTCATCCTCAATTATTATAGATGGAAACTCAGTTCAACAAGTTCTACCAGTTGGGCGACGGAGGCCAGCTGATCTCCGAGAGGGACCTTGATGCACTATCGGAGTACTTGGAGCGTCCGCATCCGGAATTCCTTGGAGCTCAACTTCCTAGACCCCCAGGAGGAGATTTACAATGGCTAGTCACCGCTGATCTTCGAGTCAAGATAGAGGCACCAACTTCTAGGAGGATTCAGTTCTCTGTGAGAGAGAACAACTAGCTAGATGGATTAGCCAGGGCAATGTATGAAGCTCTCGCTCGTCTTTGCGCACAGAATGCCAACTTGAACCAAGGAACCCGCTTTGCTCACTATGCAAGGCGTGATTTTATGGGAATGCCCATGGAGATGCCAAGTCACCCGAAGTTTCAGCATTAAGTGGAGAACCTTGACTTCCTGCTATACGACAGACAGATGGAATTGGACAATGCTCGAGAGTTCGCCAACCACAACCTCGCGATTGCTGCCCAGAAGGCCCAGACTTTCGCCCTGCTTGTTAAGGATCGTCAATCACTTCGCCTCCAGCGTGTAAAGAAGGATCGCACCATCGACCGTCTTCGCAAGAAGGTGGCCGACCTCGAGAAGATTATCAAGGAGCAAGAAGCTCAGCTTGCAACAAAAGAAGAAGAATAGGAAGGTGAAGACATCCAGGGAGATATGGACTCCTACCTCAGCAATGATGATGACTACCTGGAGGATGATGCCATGGACTTCTACACCGACGATGATGACTCCGACTTCATCGATGATGAGTAGATGCACTAGAGCACTATCGTAGGAGTGAGATGTATCGGTCCCATTGTATCGTAGCTCACAGAATGGTTCTTAAAACCATCTGTTTTCCTTTGTTGTTGTGGTGTGTGTGTGTTTGTATTGTGTGCTTGTTTGAATGAATGAAAAGAAGCTAGTTGCAAAACCCGAGTCAAACTCAAAGTTTTAGCTTTGAAACCAAAACCATGAACCTTAGAACTTTCCATCTTACCCCTTTATCTATCTCAATCTTCAGATGACTCGTGGAAACCAAGGAGGGAGTAGCTCATCACAGGACCCAATGCTGCAGATTCTGCACACGCTCCTTGCAGACCATGAAGCTAGTAGGGTAGAGCGCCAAGCAAATCTAGCAACACTGCAGAAGATCGCCCAGATGGCTCACAACAATCAGAACCATGGAAATCAGGATCATCAAGGATCCAAACTCAAAATCTTCCAGAATACCAATCCCCCAATCTTTAGCAAGTCTGAAGACCCACTAGATGCAGAGGACTGGTTGCAGACAATAGAGAACAACTTAGAAGTAGCCAGAGTGGATGACAACGAGAAAGTTCTTTTTGCCACCCACTATTTTGGCAGGATATGTAAGAGCATGGTGGAATAGCACCCGCACAATGAACCATGGTCAGGTGATGACATGGGAAGCCTTCAAGATCAAGTTCATGCGCACCCATGTGCCGAAGGGATTAGTCACCCGCATGAGAGATGAGTTCAGAGAGTTAAAACAGGGCAGGATGACTATAGTAGAGTACCGTGACCGATTCCTGTCGCTTGCTAGGTATGCACCTAATGAGATCAACACGGAGGCCAAGAAGAAGGAGAGATTCCTGAACGGACTGCACTATGAGATGCAGGCTGTTCTCGTCAACATCCGTTTCGAAGATCTAGTCGACTCTGCCATTCAGATGGAAGGGAAGATTAATCAAGCCAACGACAACCGCAAGCGTCGAATGATGCACCAGAGTGGATCCAACCATGTTCAGAAGTACTGTCCCAACCCTTCTGCCAGATATGCCCCAAGAAACAATCGACCCCCAATGTCTCGCCCAAGCTACCCCAACCGTAGCAGAGGCAATGTGAAGTCCGGAGGAAACAACAATCACCCCGACAACTCAAGCAATTTCAACCGTGCACCTCCCAAGCACAACAACAACAACAATACTGCACCCAGAACTGGAAGCAATGTTGTGCCTATTGCAGCCAAAGATAACTCTCAGATTACTTGTTTTGAGTGTGGAGTTAAGGGTCATTACTCCAACGAGTGTCCCAAGAAGATTGATGCCAATGCCAATGTAAATGCCCCAGCTCAACAACAGCGTCGTGTTCAGCCCAGAAGAAGGTTTGCCCCAGGGAACCCTCACAACCGCAATTGCCGTCTCTTCCACATGAACGCCGAAGAAGCCCAAGAAGCACCAGATGTCGTGTTAGGTATGTTTTCTGTCAACTCAGTTTTAGCAAGAGTGTTGTTTGATTCTGGAGCATCACACTCATTTGTCACCGAAGAATTTGCATGCACAATAAGATTCACCCAACCAACTTGAAGCATGTCATGATAGTTCAGATTCCTGGTTCAACTACAAAAGCTAGGAAAATTTGCAAAGCTATACCTATCAGAATTCATGGGATAGATTTTTATGCAAATCTAATAGTACTTGGAACCAAAGGTTTGGAAGTAGTACTAGGAATGGATTGGATGTCGAAACATAAAGGGTTGATCGACTGTGCTAAGAAAGCCATCACCATGACCAGTAGCTCTAGAGTAACAGTAGAGCATATATCTGAAACCTTACCCCGTCAATTGAAGTGCAAGAAGAGTCTAGCTCTACCCACCATAGAGCAAGTCAGAGTAGTCCGTGAATACCCCGACGTATTCCCAGATGAATTGCCCTGTATGGCACCAGATCGGGATATTGAGTTCATTATTGAACTGATCCCTGGAACTGGACCCATAGCCCAGAGACCCTATAGCATGAACCCATCAGACTTAGTAGAACTAAAGAAGCAGCTGGATGCTATGTTGGCAACAAGCTTGATTCAACCAAGCACATCGCCATGGAGATCACCCATTCTATTTGTCGACAAGAAGGATGGAGGTAACCGTTTGTGCACAGATTACTGAAAGCTGAATGATGTCACCATCAAAAACAAGTACCCACTACCAAAGATCGAGGATCTATTTGATCAGTTGACTGGTGCCAGCGTGT
This sequence comes from Avena insularis, assembly GCA_023614405.1. Taxonomy (NCBI): domain Eukaryota; kingdom Viridiplantae; phylum Streptophyta; class Magnoliopsida; order Poales; family Poaceae; genus Avena; species Avena insularis. The sequence goes on from CM042696.1 coordinate 253,752,811, forward strand.
TCTCTAAGATCGATCTTAGGACTGGTTATCACCAACTTAAGATTCGTGCAACGGATATTCCAAAGACCGCCTTTACTACCCGTTATGGATTATACGAGTATACGGTCATGTCTTTTAGATTGACCAATGCCCCTGCTTATTTCATGAATCTCATGAATAAGATCTTTATGAATTTCCTGGATAAGTTTGTCATTGTGTTTATCAACGATATTCTTATCTACTCCAAGTTAGAAGAAGAGCATGAGCAACATCCGAGAATCATCCTTGAAACCTTGAGGGAGCATCGGTTGTATGCCAAGTTCAGAAAATGTGAGTTTTGGCTGAAGGAAGTAGGATTCCTAGGACATATTGTGTCAGCTGGAGGAGTCGCTGTTGATCCCGCAAAGATCAGAGATGTTGAAGAATGGGAAGCCCCAACCACTCAAACCCAAGTCCGTGCATTTCTCGGATTAGCGGGATACTACCGCAAGTTCGTCGAAGGATTCTCAAGCATCGCAAGACCCATGACCCAATTGTTGAAGAAAGATAAGAAGTTTGAATGGACAGACAAATGCGAAGCCAGTTTCCAAGAGCTCAAGAAGAGATTGATTTCAGCCCCAATATTGATCATGCCAGATATCAAGAAGCCGTTTGATGTGTATTGTGATGCATCCAAGATTGGTCTCGGATGTGTATTGATGCAAGAAGGCAAAGTCATCACCTATTTGTCAAGACAACTGAAGCAGCATGAGTAGAACTATCCTACCCATGATATAGAACTAGCAGTTGTAGTTATAGCGTTGAAAACATGGCATCATTACCTTATGGGTAATCGCTGTGAGATCTACTCAGATCACAAAAGCTTGAAGTATATTTTCACTCAGAAGGAGCTGAATATGAGGCAAAGGAGATGGATAGAGTTAATCAAGGATTATGACCTTGACATTCACTATCACCCCGGCAAAGCCAACGTGGTAGCGGATGCTCTGAGCAGATTGCCATGTAGGTTAAACACCATGATCAAAGAGAACCAGCCAAGTTTGCATGAATAGTTGGAGCAGTTTAGAACTGAGCTAGTTAGCAAAGGATTCTTAGCTAGCATTGAACTTCAGCCCACGTTGATCAGTTAGATCAAGGAAGCCCAGAAGGGAAATGCAAGTATCGGCAGAATCAAACATCGTATTAGTACAGGAAACGTACCTGGATTCACCGAAGACGAAGAAGGAGTTTTGTGGTACAAAGGACGTATCTCAGCAGATTCAGAACTGAAGCAAGTTATCATGCAAGAAGCTCATGATACTCTTTATTCTATCCACCCAGAGGAACGAAGATGTATCAAGATTTGAAGGAACAATTTTGGTGGCACAAGATGAACAGAGAAATCGGAAGCTACATCGCCCAGTGTGATATCTGCCAAAGAGTCAAAGCGGAACATCAGAGAACCGCCGGACTATTGCAACCATTGCAGATTCCGGAATGGAAATGGGATTTCGTCAGAATGGACTTTATCACCAGTTTGCCTACCTCTAGTAGAGGAATTGACTCAATCTGGGTCATCGTTGATAGATTGTCCAAGGTAGCCCACTTTATACCCGTCAAGACAACCTACCAGATTTCAAAACTAGCCGAGTTGTACATTGCTAGAATTGGCAGCTTGCATGGAACCCCCAAGATCATAGTGTCGGATCGAGGAACCCAATTTACCTTAAGATTTTGGCAGAAAGTCCAAGAAGGATTAGGAACCAAGTTGAATTTCAGCATAGCTTATCACCCGCAGACTGATGGACAGACTGAAAGAGTCAACCAAATCCTAGAGGATATGTTGAGAGCTTGTGTGCTCGAGTATGGATCCAAATGGGAAGACTGTCTGCCTTTCGCAGAATTCTCATACAACAACAGTTATCAAGCCAGTTTGCAAATGGCCCCATTTGAGTTCCTATACGGAAGAAAGTGTCGTACCCCTTTGAATTGGTAGCAAGTAGGAGAGAGTCAGATTTTTGGACCTGACATTCTCCGAGAAGCTGAAGAGAAGGTCCACAAAGTCTGTGAGCACCTCAAGACCGCCCAATCCAGACAGAAGAGTTATGTTGACAAGAGAAGGAGAGACCTAACTTTCAATGTCGGAGATTTTGTGTATCTCAAAGTGTCTCCATTGAAGGGAACGCAACGTTTTAGTCTAAAAGGAAAGTTAGCCCCCAGATATATCGGACCCTTCAAGATTCTGAATCACCGAGGGGAAGTATCATATCAATTGGAACTACCAGAGGAGATGTCAGCCATCCACAATGTGTTCCATATCTCGTTACTTCGCAAATGTCTAGAAGTACTAGAGAAGACCGAAGTTTTCAAGAACATCGATCACCGAGCCGTGGATATCAACAAGGATCTGACGTATCGTGAAGTGCCCATCCGTATCTTGGAAGAATCTTACAGAACCACCAGAACCCGGAGTATCAGATTTCTCAAGATCCAATGGAGCAATCATACCGAAGAAGAAGCCACTTGGGAGCGAGAAGATTACATTAGGACAGAGTTCCCAGATCTCTTTAGTTCCTAGTTTTCTTTCTTAAATCTCAGGACAAGATTTTGTTTAAGGGGGGAAGGTTTGTAACATCCCAAAACTTTAATCCAAGGTTATTAAGATCCAAATCCTAAATTTTTTGGCGTAACAATTTTTTTTTCCATTTTAAAATCGTTAAGCATTTTAAAATCCCAAAGAAAAAGAAATCAAAAAGAATTAAATAAGGCAAATGGTCACTTTTGCCATTTTAATCAACTAGGACACTTTGGGTGTTCCTAGGACTCAATTTCCAACAGAAACAATTATGGATCTTTGCACCCCTTGCTAGTACAAGTAGTGATGTGCCAAGGCCCACTTTGTGATCTCCCAAAAACTTTCAAACTTTAATTTTAAATGACATTTGAAAATTGAATCTAGTGTATGTATCTAGATCACACTTTTCAAAAACCATCCAAATGAATTCCATTTGGCAAATCCTAGCAACCACAGATGTTTAAGCATGTGATAAACAACTCCACCAAAAATCTTTGAAAAATTCAAATCTTTTTGTCATGCGGCCATTTGATTAAACACTTGGCATGCATGAATAACACTCTAGTTTAGGCTCACTGTTTCTACAGGATTTTGCCACCCATTTGACCTCAGTTTACTCCCTGTGTCCCTCCTAGCTCTAACCAAACCATAATCAGCCCACCCCCCTTGTCCCTAGTAGCAGTGCACCGCCACCCCGAGGACATGACCTCCGGCCATCCTTGCCCAAGCCATAGCAGACCGCCAGCCCCTCTCTGCCGCTCCAGGAAGGGAGGCGTGACCTTACCGCCGTCCACGGTCCACCCCACGATCACTGCCAGCCCCTGGACCACCCTAGAGCAGCCCCTGGACCACGATCTCTGCGCCGCACCAGAGCACGCCAGAGCGCCATCACCGCCGGCACACCACACACCGCGCCTCAACACCAGACTGCGCGCGCCGCTCTGCCTTGACCACCTCACCCCGCCATACACGGCAGCATCGCGACAGGAACCCCACTGCCACCACCCCTGCACCACCACTGCCTGGCCCTGGGCGCTCCCGACCTCTAGCCACCGCCCCTCGCATCGCCATTAAGTCCTAGCTGACCGCCAGGGAACCGCCCACCGTCCACCTATCTCGCCCATGCCGGTAGCTCGCTGTGTCGTCCTCACCGACGAGCTCCGCCCATACCTCTCTGCTGCTTCGCCAAGCCTATAAAAGGAAGCTTCCCCAGCACGAATTCCTCACACCATTCCACTCCCCTCTCACCCCCAGTCCTTCCCCACCTCTCGCCGGAGCAGCTCGAGCAGCAGGCCGCCGGAATTTCACTGGAGGCAGCCGCAGCAGAGGAGGAGACGCTGCCGTCGATTCCGTCCATCCCAGCCTCTGCGGTGACTTCGCCTGAGCCCGCCATCATCGACTCGTTCATTTGCCCGCCTCGCCGCACTCGATGGAGCCCTGGTATGCCCCCACTTCACCCCCGCCGTGTAGCTAGGTCACCGTCTCACTGGCGACGTGTTCGTCGTCGACGACGACTGTGCGCCGTTGATCTAGTTTTAATCGTGCGGTCCATATCGCCCCGTACCGCTTCACGTGAGATGTACCGCTGACATGTGGACCCCCCTGTCGGCTGTCCTCTGCTCCGTGGAGTGTACACGGGCCAGCCCAATTAGTTCCCCGCGCGACCCATTTGATTCCAATAAATCCTTTTCTATTTTAGCTAAAACTTAATTCTGTCCCTTAGTTTGAAAATCAATTCAGAAAGTTCTACAAATGCAAATTAGATGATTCCAATTTTGTTGGAAAGCTAGTTAAAATCTTTATCCAATCCCGTTGGATTTAAATCATTTAGAGTTAGAGACCTCTCCTAGTAAAAATAACAAGACAGAAGCTTTTTCACATTCAAACATTTTTCTAAAATCAACCATAATAGGTTTTGAGTTGATTCAAACTCTCAAAAATCACATTTAACCATACCTATCTGAATATGTAATAATATCAAGGTCTGAATGCAGTGACTTTGGACTAGTACCAAAATAATGCTATATAGGCATTTCTAGTCACTTTAAATCATTAATTATTAAACTTGAACTTATTAAAATGTGATCCAATCTTTAAATCACATTCCCATATGTTAGAATATGTGGTGATGACATGTGTCCACATGATCCTATATTTTAATTAGAGAATATTAAATCTTAGTTATTTTCAATCAGTAGAAATTACTTTTCTCAAATAAAAAGAATGAAACTAGTCATTAAACCTTGTGATGTTTGTGATGATACCAGATCATCAAATGTGTGCCTTAGTGTGCTAAATAGACTAGTTTAGTATTGTTTGGTGATTGTGTATCCCGTATGTATTTATAGACGGTAGTGTCGACCAAGCTCTCGAGGAGGAGGAGTTCTATCAAGAGGAAGAGGAAGAGAATTTCAACCACTGCACTACACACGGCAAGCTATTGCTAGCAAGATATAATTAAGATATATGACCTAAGCAAGATGCTTTAGGCATGCTTTGGTTATATTTTGACTTATACCTACCCCAAGTTTTCTTACAAGCTTTACCTTGTTTTACTTTACCAAAGTTCTTTACCTTGTTTATAGGTAGCATAAAAAGTATAAAACTTGGCCTATCTAGTTAGACTTAGATGTCATTATATGGCATGAGATTGAAGATTCGTATCCTACTTTAGTGAACACTCTTAACTTAGTAGTTTAGAGCTAAACCAAAACTTGATCACTTTGGATGGGAATACCCGGTGAAAATGACTTGTGAAAACCTTGGAATTATGAGTCATTCTATTGAGATGTTTTGACACGTGTTGAGAAACACCAACGGTTTATGATGATGAAACTGTTAAGGCATGAGCCTTAGCCCCTTTATAAAAACTGATGGTTGGGTTCGGATGCGATACCATTCCAATTTTTACCGTACAACCACAATACCTGAATTGGGTAAGTCTTAGCCGGAAGTTTATATGCATTAGTATTAGTTCCCTCGTGGGAGAGGTTTGAGCTGACGCTACCTCTCAATGTTGTCCACCTATGCACTGCCCAGGATGACAGATGGTCATGGCTGGGAGGCCAAGCTCATAGGGGAGGTGCTTATACTAGGGTGTATAATTGAAAGGTTATGTTTGATTAACTGCATACTAAGTATGATGATTCAGGGTTATCCCTGACAGATGTATCGAATCTTGTGGTGAAAGTGTACCACCTCTGCAGAGTGTCAAACTATTCGAATAGCCGCGTCCGTGGTTATGGACAGTTGGAGTGGCCATACTGTTCTGTCGTCAGATGTTTTCAAAATGACTTAGGAAATGAATGATGAATCTTGACTTGACCACAACAGGGGTGTGACTATGAAACTAGCTTCCCAACTTAAGTGATTCTAGAATCTTAATTTATCTTTCTTTGTTTCTGAACTCAACTTAGGTTTCAAACTAAACTTTACAAATAAACTTAGAGTTAACATTCCTACTAGAACTATCTTACTTGTTAGTGGTAGTTTTCGAGTACTTAAAAAGTACTCATGGCTTATGTCCCTGGCTATTCCCGTGGCCATACTATGAAGAGGACTACCAAGATGGAGGACAATAGGATGGCTATGATAACTAGGATCATGTCCCATCGTCAGCATTGCCTATGACACTGAAGATGGACCCCACCGCTACGCTTACTATTTATTCCGTTGCTTGTTGTATTAAGACTGGATCATGAGATCCTTTATTCGTGTAAGACCTTATTATGGCTTGTAATGGATGATGTACTATGATATCCAATCTTTTATGTCTCACAAAAATGCTAATCCTGGGATTGCGATGTATGGCATAATAGGCATCTGGTATTAAAAATCTGGGTGTTGACACCTCCCTGGGGCTGAAAAGGTGGATGTGGCTGCTGTTGCTGAACATTATTAAACTGATGTCCTGGAGCATCATCACAGCCAAGTTCAGGGAAAGCATGCAAAACAAAGTTATTATTTTGTGGGGCCAAGTGTCCAGAGAGAGGATGGGGGTTCCCATCCAAAGGCATTGGGTCGTCATCATCAGGCAGCACATCAGCAAAGTCAGCAGATAGAATATAACATGCCATGGTCCAGGAATCTCTGATAGCACCCAGGTTGGAATAGTTTCTGAACACCACATCTCTAGGCACAAGGGCAGGGGACCTGAAGGAAGCATAGACCATGGTTCTCTCTAAGACCTCGTTGTCCTGGTGCCAATGCAGAAACTTACCAAAGCCAACAATAGCGTTGGTAATGTCATTCTCATTCCTGTAATCAAGAGGAATTCCCAGGAACATCAGCCAGCCATGGCGATAGCCCACTTCAGCCCCGTGGTGTTCCCTATTATCATGTGGCATAAAGGGGACAAACACCCCATGTTGAAGCTCACAGAGCATGATTTACAAGAGCAGCACGAGCAGCCTGACTACGGAGTCGGTAGAAACCTAGCCCAAACTAAAAAGGCTACACATCGTCCACTGCTCTATGAGGATGCTGGACAATAAAGTTGCGAACCTGTTCCCTCCACATTGGTTCATCTTCTTCAGCCGGCGGAGGCATCAAGATTGCAATGCAGATTCTCTCATTGTGCCTAGGTGGCATCACCGAGGGAGATTAGAAGGTACGTGGCAGCCTTGTCGGCCCCCCATCAATGATCTCATGGCCCTGCGGCACCCACCTCGCCGGATCAAGAGCAAAGTTTGCCATTGTCGGCAGCAGCCTCTTGGAAGGAAGCAGAGGAGGCGGAGGGCTCGAAACAGGGGAAACATGGGAGTGCGACGGATAAGAAGTTGCTTCTTCAGTAGATGGAACAACCAAGTCTAGAGTTTTGGTAATGGTGCAGTTATCGAGGAGACGTTGTCCATAATTGCCATGTTTAGGGACCCATACTTGCCTCTTTTTAGAATAAAAGCATTCTTTTTCAATGTGTCCTGACCGAAAACAACCCCGAAACCTGATCTTTTTAGTACACACATCTTTATGATGCCCCATTGTCAGACACCTACCACAATCCCATAAACGGTAAGCAATATCATTAATGACTTCCTCCAGACCAAAGAGATCGTCAGCCAGATCTTTTTCCGACAAAATCGGCCCATGACTTGGCCCAGGGGTTGCAGCGGGGCTCTTTAATTTCTTGCAGCCTAAAACAGGAAAGGACCCCTGAGGATCCAGAGTGGACCGAATAGGATTAAGATTTGAACAATTAATTGGCGCCCGTGATACGGGGGAATCCTGATCCACCTGCCCAGAAGCATCAAAGGAACCAAAAAATAATAGAGGTTCAGAACATTCAGTCGGAGCCGAATACCCAGGTTGCGCATCATATGAAAGAACATTTGCAAAATATAGGCGCTTCTGAACTTTCTGAGTATTTTGAGAGTTCAACGACATACTCTTTTTCTGAAGGATAGCTTTACCAGGTCTAGAATGCAGAGCACGGAGGGCAGAGTCAGTATGTTTTTTATTGGGACTAACAAGAACCCATTCCTCCTGCGACAAACATTTTTAGACAGAGAATTTCTTTCTCCAATTCGGACCACCATGACCCCAAGTATGAAAATAGCACTTAAATTGTTCGCATGAGAAGGAGCGAGGAGCCACAATGTCAAAACCCACTTGCCTGGAGGAAACAGAGAATCTGAAGACTCTATCATTAAGAAAATGAACCACCAAATCATCACATAGTCCCCCAATGCAGGCCTCAAGAGCTAAGCTGACAGAGTCCTTAGTGAGCTTGAATTTGGCATGTCCAAAAGACACTACCAGAAGGAAATGATTAGCCTTGCCCACATGATGAACTGTAGAACCAAACTTCTTACGAATCCTCGTACGAAAACCAATACCATGAGAGAAATCCAGGCCTAACTGCAAAGATTGAAAGACTGATGTATCCCTATACTCTGAAGATTCATTCTGTTCAGACTGAGACTCTGAAAAACTAGATCGATCGACACTTGCAGACCCATCCACACATGCAGAAATTGGATTAGATGACCCAGAATTCCCAATCACAGATCCTTGTTCATTCACCGAGAAGAAATCCAAACCAGCCAAGTAGATACCAATAGTGGCCCTATGGCTTGAGAAGAGAATCACAACACCAGGACAAATGACATCATCGTGTTTTATGTAATGCCCAACGATGGGTGCGCCCTTGGCATTCATGAGAACCAGCCAGCCACGACCCTCCTTGACCCAGAGATGGAAAGATCCATCATAAACCTTAGGGCGACCACGAACCTAGTACCGGGAGGTGGAATAGGTGGCCTTCCATTGACCCGAAGGGGGAACCATGATGCGAGGAGAGGGCAAGGAGAGAACCTAGGTTGAGAAGAGGATCACCTTGAAGAGGAGAGGACGCTGATGAAGATAATCAGCGCCAAAAAAGGAGTAGTCCCGCCGTCAAGGAGATCGTAGGCCGAGAGGGTCTATGGTGGTGGTGGTGGAGTCGCTATCCTAGTAGAGTTTTGGGGGAGTTGTTGATGCTTGCTGGAAGAACTTACTTTTACTAAAATTTGTGACATGATGCGTATTAAAGATGTAGATCCAGATGTTGTTAAGCTAAGATTATTCCCTTTCTCTCTTAGAGGAAAGTCTACGGATTGGTTGCTAGCTCTACCAAAGGGCACTATTAAATCTTGGGAGGAATGCACTAATTTTTTTATGACTAAATTCCCCCCAGCTAAGACTATGCAGCTAAGATCCAACATTACAAGCTTTAGACAATAAGACCGTGAGCCACTAGCGCTTGTATGGGAAAGGATGAAAGAGGCCGTAATGAACGGTCGTAATCATGGGATGTATGAATGGCTTATATTACATTTATTTTATAATGGTCTTAACCCAATATCTAAGTCTATGCTACATACTGCAGCAGGAGGAACGATCATGGGAAAGCATGTGAGCGTTTCAGAGAAGTTACTTGATGATATGCAAAATAACCATGCCCAATGGCATGTTGAAAGAACCTTGAAGTAAGTAAGTTCAATTACCGAGGTAAACAATGAGGAGCTTACATCTAAGGTAGATGAGTTGCTTAGCTTAGTAAAGGGTAAGGAAGATACCCAAGTTAACGATATCACTATTGATGTTAATTTTATAGCTCACAATCCTTTTAGTCCTGCATGGAAAAATAATTATGCTTCTAATGTTCAAAAATATCATACTAATCCTTCAGGAGCTCCTTATAATAATTATGATAATACTAATGGAGCAAATCATGGCAATATCTCGTTTGAGAAAACTGTTAGAACATTTATGCAAGCTGAAACCAAACAAAACAATATGCTTATTAAGATTATGGAGAACCATGAAAGTACTTTAGGAAGATTATCTAACCAGGCCGTTGCAATGATGTGCAGGCTCTAAGGAAAGAACAAAGACCGTGGAGGCTCAGCTGGGTAAAGTAGTGTCAACACCTAGATTTTTAATCCCAGATGCCCGTTATGCCATACCTCACAATCCTAGGATTACCATTTTTGCGAGACATAACGGATTGGATATCACAGTACATCATCCATTACAAACCATACATAAGGTTTTACACAAATAAGGATCTCATGATCCAGTCTTTAATACAACAAGCAGCGGAAATAAAAGATAAGCGTAGCAGTGGGGTCCATCTTTAGGGGCACATGCAATGCTGACGAAGGCAGATAGTCCTAGTTATCATAGTCGTCCTGCTGACCATCATCTTGATAATATCCTTCATAGTCTGGCCATGATAATAGCCAGGGACAAAAGCCATGAGTACTCTTTAAGTACTCGCAAACTACTACTAATAAGGAGTATAACTCTAAGTTAAAGTACTGAATCTAAGTTAACTATCAAGTTAAGTTTGAAACCTAAGCTGAGTTCAGAAGCAAAGAAAGATAAAGTAAAGTTCTAGAATCACTTAGGTTGGGAAGCTATTATCATAAACACAACCCTGTTGTGGTCAAGTCAAAGTTCATCATTCATTTCAAGTTATTTAGAAAACATCTGACAACGAAACAGTATGGCCATTCCAACTGTCCATAACCGTGGACGCGGATATTCGAATAGTTTGACACTCTGCAGAGGTGGTACACTTTCACCACAATATTCGATACATCTATTTGGGATAACCCTGAATCATCATACTTAGTATGCAGATAATCAAACATAACCTTCCCTTTACACACCCTAGTATAAGCACCTCTCCTATGAGTATGGCCTCCCAACCATGACCATCACCATCTTGGGCCTTTGCATAGGTGGACAACATTGAGAGGTAGCCTCAGCTCAAACCTCTCCCGTGAGGGAACTAATACTAATGCATATAAATTTCCAGCTAAGCCTTACCCAATTTAGGTAATGGGTTGTACGGTAAATTTGCAATGGTATCGCATCCGAATCCAACCATCAGTTTTAAAAAAAAGGGTTAAGGCTCATGCCTCATCATTTTCATCATCATAAACCAGTTGTGTCTCTCAACACATGTCAAAACATCTCAATAGAATGACTCATCATTCCAAGGTTTTCACAATTCATTTTCACCAAGTGTTCCCATCTAAAGTGACTCAAGTTTTTGGTCTACTCTATAATACTAAGTTAAGAGTGTTCACTAAGGTGGAAGGATGGGGTCAATCTCATGCCATAGAATGACATCTAAAGGTTTCTAAGTAGGTCAAGTTTTATACTTTTTATGCTACCTTCAAAATAAGTAAGGAACTTTGCATACTAAGGGGAGTAAAACTTGTAAGTAGGACTTGGGGTACTAATAGTTAAAAAGGGGTGTGATCAAAGCATGCCTAAAGCATCCTTGCTCATTCATCTAGCTTAATTCTAGCTTGCTAACAATAGCTTGCCTTGGTTGGTGCAGTGGTTGAAGTTTTCTTCTTCTTCTTGGTAGCACTCCTCCTCCTCGTAAGCTTGGTCTGTACTATCTTCTATAACAATACATACGGAGTAGACAATCACCAAACAATACTTAACTAGGCTAGATAGCATTCTAAGACACACAATTGATGATCTATTATCATCACAAGCATCACAAGTTTAATTCAATAGTTTCCTTCTTTTTATTTTAGAAAAGTAATTTCTACTCATTGAAAAATTAACTAACATTTAATATTCACCACTTAAAACATGGGATCATGTTGACACATGTCATCACCACATATTCTAACATGTGGGAATGAGATTTAAGGGTTGGATTAATATTACTTTGGTTTAATTTCATTATTTAATGATTTAAAGTGACTATACATGCCTATATAGCATTCTTTTGGTACTAGTCCAAATTCACTGCATGTACACCTTAATATTATTACATATTTAGATAGATATGATGAAATGTGATTTTTGAGAGTTGGAATCAACTCAAAAGCTAACTTGGTTGATTTTATAAAAATGTTGCAAGTTGCAAAAGCTTCTGTCTTCTTATTTTTATTAGGAGAGATCTATAACTCTAATTGAATTAAATCCAACGGGCTTGGATAGATCATTTTAATACCTTCCAGACAAAATTGGTTTCATGCAATTTGGATTTCTAAAACTCTCTGAATTGATTTTCAAACTAGGGGACAAAAACTAGATTTAACTAAAAAGAAAAAACCAGATTTGAATAGGTGGGCTAGCGCGGGAAAAGAAATGGGCCGGCCCAGTGGCGCTCCGCGGCACGGGTCTCAGCTGACAGGGAGTCTCGTGTGTCAGCGGCACTTAAAACGTGAAACGGTACGCGCGCTATGGGCCATGCGATTAGAATAGGAATCTACGGCTAAGGGTCGTCCGTCGACGACGAACAGGTCGCCGGCGAGCTCGAACCCTAGCGGCTCGGTGGGGGTCTACTGGAGGCGTACCAGGGCTCCAACAGGGTTGGCGAGGCGGGCAAACAACGTGGAAGACGACGGCGAGGTGAGGCGCAGTTGCGGCGGAGCTTGGGGTGGTCGCAATCAACGACGCCCTTCTCCTCCTGCCACAGCTGCTCCGGTTCCAATTCCGGCGAGCTGCTGCTCCCTTTGCTCTGGCGAGAGGTGGGTGAGGTTCAGAGAGGTGAGGGGAGTAGAATGGTGTGGAGAGAAGAGGCTGGGGAGGGCTCCTTTTATAGGCCCGACGGTGAGACCGAGCGGGATGGGCAGGCGACTCCGGCGACAAGGCTACGACGGGGTAGAGGCATGGCTGAGGGTGGCGATCGATGTGTGGTTCCTTGGCGGTGCTCTAGAACTTGAATGCGGCCGTAGGGGCGGTGGCACGCGGTCTAGGCGAGGTGGCGCTCTGAGAGGCAGAGGCGGCGGTGTCCACGGCGAGCGGTGGCTGTGAGGCGTTGGGCGGCCAGCGGGGGTGTCTGGGGTGTTCTCCAGGTCGAGGCGGAGCGGCGGGCGCGGGCTGCTGCCAAGGGGCGGTCTGTGCGAGCGGGGACAGGGCGCGCTCTAGGGGCGGGACTAGCATGGTGCGGTGGCACTGGGCGCGGCTTGTCCTCGGTGGTCCACTGCACGGCTGGGCTCGGGCAAGGGACAGGGGGTGGGGGTGAGGTGTGAGCTACCTCCTAGACATGGAGAGAGGGAGAGGGGCGGTCTGCTGCGGTTAGGGCAAGGTTGGCCGGTGAGAGGCGGCTCGGCATGGAATGCTCGTGCCACTAGGGGCTAGGGGAGTGGGTGGTTAGACTCTGGTTAGATCAAGAGGGGACAGGGGAGATAAATGAAGATCAGTTGGGGGCAAAACCCTATAGTAAACCGTGAGCTAGGATTAGAGTAGAGATTATGCATGCCAAGTGTTTGATGAAATGGCCGCATGAAAGAAAGTTTTGAATTTTGGTTTCAAATTTTTTGAGTGATCTCCACTAGTGATAGGTAGTCTCTGGTTGCAAGGGTTTTGAAAGTGGAGCTCAAATAGATGGTTTTTGAAATAGGGGTGATCTATGCATATGCATTAGATTTAATTTTAAACTGTCATTTAAAATAGTTAACAGAATGTTTTTAGCAGATCCAAAGGTGGGCCTTGGTACCTCATTATGTGTACTAGCAAGGGGTGCAAAGATCAAGAATTGTTTCTATTAAGTTTTGAGTACTAGGAATAGCCAAAGTAGGCATGGGAGTTAAATTTTCCAAAATGACCATTCCTCCTTTTTAATTCTTTTTGATTTGATTTTCTTTAGGAAAAGTTTGGGAATGATGTAGATGATGTTTTAATCACCTAAGAAACATTTTACAAGCATTGGATCATTCCATCATGGCAATTCAAACAACTCCTATTTTAAATGCACACACATATGAATGCTTTCATTTTAAATGCACACACATATGAATGCTTTCATTTTAAGTTTTTGTTAACCCTATTTTTGGATGATTTGATCTTGATAAGCTGGGATTAAAGTTTTGGGATGTTACATGTAGCCAAGAGCCAAGCTCTCATACTGGCAGAGTTTGCTGGCAAACTCGAGCCAAATCTGGTAGAAGACCTCAAAATGATGAGGGTGGTACCAATAATGAAAAGCTCGAAGAGCTAGACTATAGCAACGCGCCAACACCAGAATATACCGTGGAAGATCTATTGAAGATGATCACCATTAAGAATCCAGGTATAGAACAAGGTAATGATGCTATGTACCAACAATTTATACAACAATTAGCATCTAAGGTTCGTGATTTAGAGATGGAGTAAAAAGACTAGATGATAAGCTTCCAGTTAAGCTAGATGATATATTTGAGCCCACTATTAAAATTAAGTTGCGAGTTAATGAGATATCCGCACTTTGTGATATTGGTGCAAGCATATCAACAATTTCCAAAAGCCTATTCGATAAGTTAAACTTAGGGCCATTTGTTACAACTGAATTGAGACTCCACCTAGCTGATTCAACTTATAAACAAGCTATTGGGATCACAGAAAATATAGTTGCTGAAATTAAAGGTAGTCCCGGTCTTATTGATCTTGTTATTGTGGACATGCTTGAAGATCCCATAACATATATAATTCTAGGTAGGCCATTCCTAAGAACTATTAAAGCTTTGATTAATCTACATGAAGGGAATGTAAGAATAGGGCTACCATCTAGAGATCCTTTTGTAGTCCACTTCCCTAGTAAAAACAAGGCCAAGTATAATGATGATGATGGTGTAATTACTTTAAAAGCAAACTATTTTGGAGTGGGCATTCCACTCCCCAAACCTAAGTGATTTCCATCAAGGTCAAGCTAATTGACCTTAACTAGAAGCGATTCATGGGAGGCAACCCATGTGAAATAAAGTTTCTGTAAGTTTTTATTTATTATGTTTTATTTCGTGTTAGTTTTTTTGTGTTTTTGTTTTTGGTTTTAATAAAGAGTGTTCAAGAAGACCTATGGAAAGAGGAGAAGAAATAAGGTAATCCTCTATATTTTATTTTACTAACACATGGCCTAAGAAGTATTGTTGGATCATTACTTAGTGTTTTTGCTGTTATCTAACCTTTTGATACGATGTGTGAAGGCGCACAAAGCTACTAATCAAATTCTTGAGTTTTTGTAGTTCACAGTGTCGATAACGCCCACTGGTACGACCAGAGTGGCCGATACCATGCGCCTGTACCACCTCATGGCAAAGGGGGATAGAAACTTTGATGATTGCTGAAGGAATTAGTAGCGATAACGACCACTGGTACAGCCAGACGCGCCCATACCGCACGCCCATACCGTACCCCCGAACAAAACATCAAATTTCAAGCAAAGTCACCATAGTGTTAACGACTAGCAGTACGGGTGTGCGCGACCGTACCGCGTGCCTGTACCGAGTGCACCATCTGGGAGCAGCTGTCACCCCCAAGGTAAGACACCCAGTACGGGCGGGCTCCGGCTGTACCGCCCACCCGTACCAAGTACGCGGACGCCATACGCACCCCGAGGAGGTAACCTAAAAATCCCAAATCATCTATTTTCTCTTTCTTCTTCCTCCAAACTTCAAACCACCTCCATTGGATCTTCAAATTTACTCAATCTTTCTTTGCCTTTTCGCACTCACTCGATCTAAGGTATGATTCTCCTCCGGTCCCCAACTTATTTGTGCAAAACCTTGGCTTAATCATTCATCATTGCCAATATAGACATGGGTCTTGTTCTTGATTCAATCTTGGTACTAACTATGCTTAGCATTGTTTTTAGAGGAGTTTCTTTTGTAGTTAGTGTAGAGAATTACTTATGCTATGTTTCTATTGGACACTTTTTTATTAGCAATCTTTATTAACTTTGTCTTGATTTTATTTATTAGATGAAAACAAGGAGTCGTACATGTGAGATGGCTGCAGAGTCCTCCGTGCCACCTGTTGATATGTTAACCCCCGAGTCACTTGGCATCGAGTTCACCGAGGAGTTCCATCTTACCCGTTTCGATCGTCTCAAGATTTGAGAGATCAAGTCCACCAAGTTGGCGTGTCCTTATATCCTGAACCAACTTGGCATTCATGCTGATTTCGATTTACTTTGTAACAATGTTGATTTGTACAATTTTTTCTTCAGGATGTTGCTACATACCGCGGCTTGACACTTGAGTTCTTCAGCACCTTGACACACACGGTGGATCCTTATGGTTGTTCCAAGGAACAAAGGCCCGAAGTTGATTGAATTAAATTCCGCCTTATGAACTGTGAGTATACTTTGACACTCAGCCAATAGGCTCAATGCTTTGGGTTTACCAACAACACCACCGATGTATGCACAACTACCTTTGTTTTAGATCCTTCCCCTTCACAATATTTTAACTTGATGAGAATTCGTGGACACACCCAAGGGGAACCAAATTGATCATCCTTCTATTCGATATTTGCTCTACGTTATTGCTAACACATTGTAGGCAAGTGGTGAGTTTACTAGAGTTAATGAGGAGGACATGTTGATCCTTGCAAAAGCTGCACTTATCAATTGTAACTTAACGCCAAATTTGGGTGCTTTACTTGTGTTTTATCTTAAGCATCAAGCTCTTCAATCTCGAGGACCCATATGTGGAGGAGGAATTGTGACTGTTCGTGCACGCGCACTTCACATCAACCTAGGTAACATCCAGCCATTGAATGGAGGTAACCGTCTTGGTCCATCTACTCTAAGAGCATGTGGTATGATTCCTAAAAATCATGGTAGATATTTCTTCAATATACCTGGAGCAGATCACTTGATCCCTGTTCCTTTGCCTAACGGTTTATTCTCTATCGAGGATGGATGTTTGCGTTATGACGTGCAGGTTGAAGCTAATCTACCCCAACAAGAAATGCCCGTGGGAGGAGGAGAAGATGAAGAAGTAGAACAAGAAGGACCCGAACACGACGTGTAGCCACAAAACTACTACACCACCTATGAAGATATCTATTGACTCGAAGGAAATATTCAAAACATGAACAACCTCTCCATCAACCTTCAAGATGCCTCTGCAAGCCTCGCTACCCAGTTCCATGATTAGAGCAACCAATGGAACGTGGGAGATTATCCACCTCCACCACAATGAGCAACAAAACGGATTGCAAAAGCTTGAGCTTGGGGATGTGTTCCCCTGGAAAATTTATTTGTGTAATAACGAGCTTGTACGTCAGCTCCTTGTGATCTTTGAAATACTCGTGTTGGCCTATTCCAACACTTTGCTTTTTTCCTTTGCTTTTTAATTTTCTTTTGCTTTAGTTTATTTGTTTTCCTTTTGTTTTGTTTTCTTAAACCCTTCTTGGTCGCAAGTTCTTTTCTATTTCTTTAATCCCTATCCTCAAAAATACAAAAATATTTTTCCGTTTATCCTTTTTTTGTAAACGTGGATTCATACTTTGCCTCTTTGCATTAATATCATTTCGAGAGTAATCGTGTTTGACTTTTGAAGGAACACATCCCTATAAGGAAGAGGATCATGAAGTTACTTATGAGAGGTATGTCCTATGTCTCCCACTTATGAAGTTTGAATTGTTTATCTTAGTTGGTTGATTTGCTAAGATGTCATGCTAGTGGGAAGTAATTTAATATGGTTAGAGTAAGGCTTTTTATTGGTATGATGATTAGTTGTTGAAGCTCTTTCTCTAGTTCTTTTAGTTAACCGAGTCTTGCCTTGGAAATAATAATGCCAAACAAGTATAATAAGAAAAAGTCTAAAATTTACAACTTGTTTGATGAATGATTGTCGTGAGAGTATACCCTTGATTATACTTAACCCCATAGATATTTTGACAGTCTCGGCGACACACATGAAAGGAATTGTTTGGTTGAAATAAAGTCTAGTGGTAATTGTGATGCATACCAAAGATAACCTTGTGGATAAAACCGCGGTTCTAGCTCAAAAAAAGAGAGAGAAAGATGCGAGACAACTTTGTTCTATGTCTCTAATGCACACCTTTAGGATGCCAACAACTCCGCTAGCTTTTGAACGATCTATGAGTTGATGACATGATTGGCATCCGTGTCAATGTATGGGCAAAAGTATTGATACTCTCAAAGGTTGTGTAAACACTAGCAAAAAGAAACAAACAACGATCCTTGAAAAAAATGAGATGAAAAAGAAAAAAAAAGATATCTATGAGGATCCGCATAACAAGTCCTTGGCATGGTCTCATTACTACTTTATGAATTTTCTTGAAAGACAATGATTGGATTAGAAGTGTTTTAGATTGACTTGATTTATTGATGTGGGTATAAATAAGACACTTCATTGTTATACTACTTGGGACATGAAACTCTCTTACTCAATTATGTTATTTAAACATCCTAGTGTTCCTTGGCAAGCTGAGAGTTAATTAGAGGAATTGGATTGATTGCTACACTTCTAGTTATTTATACTTATATTAAACTTTACTTTGATTATCGTGAATTACTGAACCTTGTATAGTATTATTGTCCTCTCTCTAACTTTGATAATCTTCACAAAGGAATGAAGTGTTGAGCACATACGACTACCGACTGTAAGTGAACTCTTATTCTCATTATTTAAGTTTAAACGCTGAATTCCTTATAGTTCTTTTGGTTCTTCTTGCTCGAGGATGATCAAGGTTTGAGCTTTGGGGAAGTTGATGACTCTGATTTTTGCCATCTTCCACTATGTTTAAACGTTGTTTTTGGTCAAGCAATTGCCAAATAAACTCTCAACTTTTGCCACAAATGACTAATAATTGCAAAGATATCCAAATCCCTTCTTTGATTTATGTTGTGCAAGAAATCACTACTTTTAAGGCGAAATAAGGAGTCATAATGAAGGATTTTGAGGAAGTACATAGAGCCAAGTAATTGGAGAAGCCAACCAGTATGGCCAAGACACTTAATCGACTCACGGTAGGGCACGGTACACTGCATCACCTCAGCATTAGGTGGCAATGGCTTCGTCTCGGTAAACCCTACAACTTCTATGAAGACGCCTATATATTTCGAGGCTCCAGCCTTCGGCCAGAGAGCCACCATTCTCAGATTGCATCATAACACCCCCAAAGGAGATCCACACCATTGTTCATCCATAGTTCATCCATTGTTCATCACTTCCACCATCCATCCCTCCACTAGCCATAACCATTGCTTTGTACTTTTAGATCTCCTTATTATTTGGCGACCATTGTAAGAATATTTGATTTCAATCTAAGTATTTGCATGATGTTTTCTATCTCTGATCTATTTGTTATGAGTGAGTAGTCCTCACATGCTACGGGTTGGAGAGAAACCTCACAGCAAGTATGTGCATATAGATCATGGGAGAATTGTATTTTGTTTGGATTCATGATTTGTATCTTTTGTTTCTTTGTCTCTTGTCTCGATCTATGGACTTGTAGGTAACCAAGATCCCATAGATTGATAAAGGCTTGAGGTGAGATACTTGGCTAGCGGCGATCTCATAGGAAACTTGGTGATAGAAAGGGAAGTATAGTCATCGCTTAGCGCCCCATTCGAGATCAACAACAACATCACCACTTAAAGCTTTAATCTGTGTTTACACTTAATAATCGTTTGTAACCCGTGGCTTCTGTATACTCTCGGTTGGATTAAAAATCTATTGCTATGCCCGCTGCATCACGGGGGCTCTAGAATATTAGGATGTGTTGCCCACAAAATATTATCTCAATACAAACACTATACATGACTATGCTTATTATTAAACTAGATTGGTCTTGTCAACTAAGGTAAAATGATCAAACAAAGTCTTGTAGACATGTCATTTTTTATTACCTTTTAGCAGTGCTTTCCGAGGTTCGATTAAACCTAGGTCTTCTAGGAAAAAAGATATTATACTACATCCGTGAATCCAGATCAAAGGTATGACCTATCCCCAATAGTAGCCCCGGGAGGACTTTGAGATCTCGCGCCGTCTTGCCCATTGGTCTTGAATGCTTTGTCTAGGTGATGCCGACAATCCATCAAGCAATATCTTGAAGGTCTCACAAAGAACCCTGCAATCCTCTCCGTCTTTGTAATGTAGCCGGAGATTCATTAAGTCTTTGTTTCCAGAGCCGGATAACCTTTGACTTTGATGGAATGTTCAGATATGACTACTCCACTGCAACAGTCAGAAGATGATGTAGGCTGCAGCCTACACTACCTCAAAAGTCACAGAAGGCAGTGAATTAATCAGTAGCTATTTTTACGGGCACAAAATTCGAAATGTTAAAGCGGCAAAGACGCCGGACATGGCGGAATTACCGCGCACACTCATCTCCACGTCGGCAATGCTGCGTCCATTAGATCTCTTTGCATGAATCTTGTCGCTGGGTCTATATATATTATCTGCGTCTTAGGCTTCTACTTTTACCCGCATTCTCCCTCGCGTCATCTTCTTCCTCCAGCCGCGTGACCGTTCGAGTTCTTTGATGGAAAACCCTAACTAGAGCCTTCCCCTTTCTCCATCTTCCTCCACCCACACAATGGCCTCTAACAACAGCGCTCCCTCAACAGTGGCGACTCGCGAGGTTACAATGGAGCCATCCCAGGGAGTAACCGTCCCACCGGAGGGGGTCATCCTTCCTGTCTCCGCCGAGGTGGAAACCACCGGTGCTGACCAAAGACGCGCCGCGCCAGATGCTGCAAAAGAAGATGGCGATTCCCACAAGGGAGTGTGGAGGGATTCTGACCTCTCTGCTGAAGATCTGCAAGAACTCATCACCGAGGGATATCTCCACGCAATGGAGGGCTTGGTCTAGCGGCCGACGCCGGCCAATGAGGTGACTCCTTCCCCCCAAGCCAGAGAGCCAAGCCAGAGAGAAGGTGTACCTCAAAGCTCAGCTAGTATGTGGTGGAAGCCTCCTAGTCTCCAACTTCTTCCTGGACGTTCTTCGTTACTTCTTGGTACTTCCCCACAATCTCTCTCCCAACAACATCCCATACTCAGCAACTTCATAGCTTTGTGCGAAGGATACGTAGGAATTAAGCCTAGGTTTGATCTATTTGCCTATTTCTTTACTCTCAAGAGAGAGTCCGTAGAATCCAAGGATGAGTTGTGGATCTGTGGAACCATTAGCTTTAAGATCCGGCCTACCCGGCATATCCCTGACATTGTGGGCCATGAGTCTTGCAAGAACTGGCAGCGCATATATTTTTACAGCCCAGACATTCCTCTGCCCAACCACAAAGAGACGTATCCCGACTTTGTCGATGGAGCTGCCGCCGAAGCTCCCACCTAGAGGTCCCAAGCCTCCCTCATATCCAACAAAGAAGCCAACCGCGTTGTAAGGCGAATCGAATGGCTCTTAGACATAGGTCTGACCAGCTTGGACCTAGCCATGTGCTGGTTCACTAGGCGGATCCAACCTCTACAGCACCGCGTCGAGCTGATGTGCATGTACTCCAAGGATAGAAAAGATCCCATGCGAATCTCGCGGGACAACTTCTCCAACGACTCCATCAAGCTTCGGTTTAAGGACATGGTCAAGGTGAAAGACATGAAGCGTGGCTTCAAAATCACCTATGACATGTTTGAATGCGGCAAGTGCCCAGAGGTAGCTTATGTTTCCTTTTTTCTCTCCTTATATATACTCTATGGTTTTTCTGTCTTGAAGTAATAAATCTAACACTCCTTTTTCCTATAGCTGGTGACCTTGGCGACGGATCACATGGCCTCTCAGGTCTATGATCCCAAGCTGAAGGATATCCAGGTGGTGTCCGATGATGATGCCTCCAAGGATCATCCAGATATAGCAGCACAAAAGTGAAAGAGCTCTACCTCTAACGCTGCTGCCGAGGGCAAGAAGAAGAAAACGGAGAGTGGAGTCTCCGAGAAATCCACTGCCTCCTTAGAGGCGGAGAAGAAGAAGAAATCCACCAGTATCCCCTTAGCCAAGGCGCCTGCTATGGTGTAAGTGTTCTCATTCTCCAACTTTAAGTTCTATTGCACCCATTCAATTCCTGTACTTATATCGAGTATGTTTCAGGAAGAAGTCCGGTGTTGGCCTAAAGAGATCCTCCAAAGATGTTGGGGGGTCCAAAAATATTCACGATATGTTTTCCAAGTTGTCTCTCGCTGCTTCTCCCCCGACTCCTGTAGCCAAGCCTGTGACAGGCCCTACTGAGCCTTTGCCCCCCCTCATTCCTGAGACCTCCGCCATGGAGACATATATAAATCCAACAACTGATGTCTTAAGCTCTGCCGGCATGTACATTGCTCCCAGTGGCTAGGCTACACAAGAGAGTACCTCCTCGAAAATACTGAAGCTCTAGCTAAGGATGCCATTGAGAAAGGGAAACAAGCAATGGAGCAAGAGGAGGCGGTGGCGGCTATAGCCACGGACGAGGCGGGAGCCTCTGAGGCATCAACTGGCATCATTACATAGCAGGCGGCCAGGGCGTCATCCATGCCTCCAGCTTCGAAAACTCCTCCACCTTTAACTCCTCCTAGTCTGTGCCTAGATGACATGCATATGCTATATATAACAATGCCCGGACCTTTCATAATTCATACGTTCATTTGGCGAACAATCTGAAGGTTATTGCCATTATAAGTCTCTGAACTTTACTTCTTTTACTTCGTAATATATTCCACAGCCCCCGAGCTCTTAGGAGGAAAATCCATAGTTTTCTCCTGAGAGCTCCAAAGAACTAAGTGTAGAACTTGTTAGTGTAGCCCCCGAGATTCTAGTTTAGAATGAATAATTCCGACTAGATACTCTAAGGGAGAACACGTTGATGAATTAAAAAATGTGATACTGTAGCCCTCGAGTGTTTAGTTGAAACTGAATAGTTCGGACTACATGCTTCAGAGAAACTAAGAACTTTCTTTTCTTTGTAGAATGAGAATAGCCGGAGAGAGGCTGCGAATGAGAGATTTGCCAAACTGTGGAAGGAACTGGACCTTGAATAGGGTAAAACAGCCTTCATGAAGCAACAGATCAAAAATAGCTAGAGTTTATTCGCTTTTAACATCTCTTTACTTTCATCATGGGTCCATTTCTGCCAACTTCTCAATAATGCTTTACATTTTTTGTCTTACAGAGGCCATTACCAAAGCCAAGAGCATCGTCGAGCAATCCAAGCATATCTAGGAGCTTGATGATGAAAACAAAATCTTGAAGAAAGACCTGGCTGAAGCTGTCAAAGGCCATGAGCATGCGATGAAGGAGCTGCAAGAATCTGCTGACGCTGAGATGCAGCGCCTGAAGAACGAAATTGCGCAGCTCAAGGAACAAAATCAAGCTACCAAAGAACAGAATGAGTGAAACCTTGAGATGTACAAGAAAGTTCAGAAGGAGCAAGACATCTTGGCGGAGACCTGCAAGCAAGCTAAGACGAGCATCTTCGCTAACTTTCCTCCGACTTTGTCAATTCTGTAAGATGAACATTTGTATTGTTGTACTCATGATCTTTGTCTCTAACGAAAACACAACCACCATTGGTTTAGCCAACATGGGTGAAGGTGCTCCGGATCCAAAAGAATGCATGATTCTTGCCGGCAACTTCATCAATACCGCCATCATGCAAGCCAAGGATATAGCCTAGCCCCTAGATATCACCATCAAGGCGGCAAATTCTATGGCCAAGTACTCGGATATCCTGCGCCGAGCCCCCGAGAAAATCAAGGACTAGAAAGTTTCTTGTGTCCGGGCTGGTGCAAGGATGGCCTTATCCTTGGTCAAAGCGCACTACGACAACGCCAACATGGACCTGGTAACCTTCGGCATGCCGAAGCTTGACGAGGAAGGAAATGAAATTGATAGAGATGCTATATGGAATTCCCTCGCCGGCTACGACACCAAGGTTACCAAGTTGACCAAGGAGGATGTCTTCGTGCCTGCCGAGCTGATGAACGATGACTTGGCTTCTTCATAATCTAGCCCTGGTCCTTCTAAGTTTGATGAGCTTTCTAGGCCTAGCACTCCTGTTGTCGATGAAGTATCAAAGTCCTCTAAAGCAGAGCCATAAAAACATTGATGTATTAAATGTATCTCTGCAGAAAAAAGATGTGTATTTGTAAGGCAGAAAAACTTGGCTGCAACCCTCCTGCTACTTATCTATTTCCAGTTTGTATATATTTTTAAAGTGCTGGCTTATCCATTATTCTGGTTCATATGCTTGACCTTTCGTGAGACGAAAAATCCTCAGCACTGAACCATGTTCTCAGGCGATGATGCTTAATAGCACCATCAAGGAACTAAGAACAAAATCGCTGGCTTTGAGTGCCTAAAAGTCACTACTCCGGAATCCACATAAAAACATCAAAAAACGTGTAGACTAGAAAACTTAAGCTAACACCCTTAGGCGGAATTTTCACAAGTGCAAAATGCACTTGCATAAAGGGTTTATATGACCCAAAAATGAACACTAAGGAGGTAAAAGACTTAGAAAATATGAATGAACCAAATGCTTTATTTCAGTGATCATATAAGAAACTTATTACATAATATAAAATATGCTAAGTGTAAAAGGGTCATAGCTGTGCTATGTTCCATGGCCGATCTATCTCCAGGTAATCATCATCAGAGTCACATTGCTTGCGCTTGTGATTTTTTGGCCTATCTTTCAACTCGCGAATATCGACAAGGTAATAGGAACCATTGAGCAATGTTTTGCTTATGACGAACGGTCCTTCCCAAGCCGGGGATAGTTTGTGTGACTTTTCCTGCTTGAGTCAAAGCACCAAATCCCCCTCTTTAAACGAGCGATGCCTAATGCGGCGACTATGGTAGCCATGCAGCTTCCGCCGGTAGATGGCAGATCTCTGGCATGCCAGCACATGCTCTTCCTCGAGTAGGTCCACAGATAGGCGTCTAGATTCTTCAGCATCATCTTCCTTGTAGGAAGTGACCCTTGGTGCATCATGGAGGATTTCGGATGGTAGGATGGCTTCTACTCCATAAACCATGAAGAAAGGGGTCAAGCCGGTAGATCTGTTGGGTGTTGTTCATAAACTCTACAATATAGATGGTAATTCCTCCGCCCAAGCTCTAGCTGCTCTATGTAGCGGTGCCTCCAAGCGTGGCTTGATTCCGTGCAGAATTAGTCCATTGGCCTGTTCAACTTGCCCATTTGACTATGGATGTGCCACAGATGCTAGGTCAAGGCAGATGCCTTTTTCATGACAGTACTTCTCAACTTCTCCGAGAGACAAATTTTTGCCGTTGTCAGTGATGATGCTATGTGGGAGACCAAATCTCACCACCAAATCCCGGACAAATTTTAGGGTTGTTGCTCCATCGAGCTTTCTAATGGGTTTAGCTTCTATCCATTTTGTGAACTTGTCAACTGCTACTTGCAGATGCGTACATCCACAAGGTGTTGTTTGCAAAGGTCCAACCATATCCAGCCCCTGGACTGCAAACGGCCAAGTAATTAGTATTGTTCGCAATTCTTCAGCTGGAACATTTGGTTGCCTTGCATAAAACTAGCACCCAAGACATGTTCGTACTAACTTGTCGGCATCCTCCTTGGCAGTTAACCACTAGAATCCTTGTCGTAAGGCCTTGGCCACTAACGATCAGGGAGCGGTGTGATGCCCGCAATCTCAGAGATGTATTTCTCTAAGGATATCAATACCTTGTTGCTAGGAGACACATCGTAGGAAAACTCCTGTGGTACTTCTTTTGTATAGCTGACTGTCAATGAGGACGTAGCCTTTTTCTCTTCGTACTATTTGCCAGCTTTTCACTTTGTTGGTGGGCAAAGTTCCATCTTGTAGATAGTCCATGAATAGTTTCGTCCAAGCCGGAGAGGTCACGATTACTATGTTAACAAATGAATCCACTCTATCCGGGTTGTCGGGGTCCGCTCCCTTCACGGATGGGGTTTGAAAATGCTCTAGGAAAATGCGTGGTGGAATTGGTCGGCGAGCTATTCCAAGCTTTAATAGTAGATATGTCGCCTCATTGTGCTCCCTTTTGACGTACTTGACTTCGTAGCCGTCGAACCACTTGGCTATTTCGTCTACTTCGCCTCAATATGTTGCCATCAGGCTTCTGCGCGTTCTAGGTGCCAGCCACCTACTGGGAACTAAGTCGGAAACTCCACAACAAACTATGCGCTTGATGCTAATATCCTTGGGCAGACGAAGTCCATAAATGAGGGCCTCATACTCCGCCATGTTGTTTGTAGCGTTGAAGTGGATCTGCAAGACGTACTATAGCTTCTCTCCTGTTTGTGATCGCAATAATACACCAGCCCCCGAGCCATTGAGTAACTTGGATCCATCAAACTGCATGACCCAAAACTCTAGCTCTAGCACATGAGAGTCTTCCGGTAACTCTGTCCAATCTGCAATAAAATCCGCCAATGCCTAAGATTTGATAACACCGCGTCTCTTGTAAGTGATTTCAAAGGCGGCAAGCTCAGTGCCCCACTTTGCCACTCTTCCTGTAGAATCGCTATTGTTGATGATGTCGGATAGCGGAGCTTCGCTCACTACTGTAATGGGGTTCTCCTAGAAATAATGCCTTAGCTTCCGTGAAGCAAGGAAAACTCCATAAGCTATCTTCTGGTAGTGCGGGTAACGCTGCTTGGATTCCTTCAAGACCTTGCTTACATAGTAAACTAGTTGTTGACTTCTGTATTCGTGCGTTGGTTCCTTGTGCTCAACCACAATGACGATGCTGATGACTCGGTTGCTTGCCGCCATGTAGACTAACATAGGCTCCCTTGATACCGGTGCTGCGAGTATTAGTGCGGAGGAGAGTATTCACTTCAACTCCTAAAGAGCTGCGTCTGCCTCGTCTGTCCATATGAATTTGTCCGCCTTTTTGAGCAACTTGTAGAGTGGCATGGCCTTCTCTCCAAGTCAGCTGATGAACCGGCTTACTACTGCTATGCAGCCTGTGAGCCTCTGTATGTATTTCAAGCATGTCAGGTGTTTGATGTCGAGGATGGCCTTGATTTTCTTCGAGTTGACCTCAATTCCATGGTGCAAAATAATGAAGCCCAACAATTTGCAAGATGGTACCCCGAAGACACACTTGTTCGGGTTAAGTATCATGTTGTATTTCTGAAGATTGTCAAAGGTTTCCTGCAAGTCAGCGATGAGGTCGTTTGATTTATTTGACATCACCGCAATCTCGTCCACATATGCATGTACGTTGCTACCTATCTGGTCTTGTAGGAAACGCTGCATCTGCATTTTCAGCCCGAAGGGCATCGTGGCATAGCAGTATGTGTCGTAGGGTGTAACACCCCGGCTAAAACCACTACTAGAATATTGCTTGGTGTTTTGGTTTTATGCATCCTCATGACTGCATGCTCATGTCATCATGCCACATTGGATTTGAGCATCGTCATATCATCATACATTTGTTCGCCTAAACTATTTTCTAAAACCTACTTTGTTTTCTAGATATTCCCCTCTTTATTACAAACCAAAACCCTAGATCTGTCCGAATCTTTTATTTTTGTAAAAACTATTTATAAAGGTTTTATAAATAAAATTATTAAAACTTTTTCTGTATCGGGAGGCAGCCACAGGCCAGGCCCGAAAGCCTAGCCCACAGCCACCTACTACCCGGTAAAACCCTAACCTAGACAAACCCTAAAACCTATTCCCACTCTACCTACCCAGCCGCCGCCAGCGCCACACCCCTGCCGACCCACGCGTAGCGCTTTAACACAACCACGCTCCTGCATGCATACCGACCCTGCCCCCCCCGCGTGCACCCTACCATCACTAGACACCTAATTCGATCGGACCGTAACACCCCACATAGGACGCGAAGCACGACTCCTTGCCTGTGTGCGTACACCGCCGCACGTCGCCCTCTCTCTCTACATGCCGGTCCCACCCGCACACCTCACATGCTCCTATTCAGCCCGCCCTCTCCTTCGTCGAGAGAACAGCTGCCGCTAGGCACTTCCTCTCTACGCGTCACCCCTCCCCGAGAGCTCCTGTCCCAGCCATCTGAGTCAATGCTGCTCGGCCACGACCACGACTGCCGGCGCCCTCTGCTCCTCCTCGCTCCCTGCCTCGCGACAGCACCCTACGAGCACCTCCACCGCCTCAATGCGGCCCCCTTCTCAAGTTTCCATGCGCCGTCCTCGCCACCTCGCCGTCCCCTCCCTCTCTGCCCCGGCCGGCGAGCCCCTGCTTCACTGCGCCTTTGAGCTTCCTCACCATTCGTGGCTGCCACCGCTTCTCGAGCTCCGCCGCCGCGCGTGCTGGCCTCACCTCAACCCGAGCCCGAGCACCTCCTCTTCTCCCGAGTCGCTCTGCCCGTGGCCCCTCGAGCCGGCCTTGCCCAAGCTCGGGCCCACTACTGCGGACGACCGCCATCCTCGACCTGCTGCGCCACTTTCCTCTGGCGTCGCCTCTATTCCTCGCACTCGCCCATCCGCCACAGCCCTGCGACCAGCGTCGGCCCGCCTCGTAGATCCACCACCAACCGTGGGCGCATCGCCGGTCCTCCTTCCCCCAAGACCTGCCCGACGCTCGTCTTGCCTCAACCGTTCGTGTGTATGTTCCTGCCCGAGAAAGGGAGATGCTGTCCTGCTTGTGAGTTTGGGTGTGTTGCAACAAAGGAAATTTCTGAAGAGGTCTGAGATGGTACTATGGATAAGTAAGGAGATGGAAATACCGAAGCCCCGCAAGATCGTCGTTCCCCTGTTTCGCCAGGATCTTCCGTAGATGTATCGACAAAAGCCCGGTGTGACATGATCTCCAGCGACAAGATCTCCTCCTGACAATACAACCTGGTGCCGACACTTCCCATGATCGTCATCAACAAACGGAGCCGGAACCCGAGTATATACTTCATAGAATGCCAAGGTCTCCTTCCGGGAACCGTCATGGTCTTCTTCACGGATCCGATGGCCGAGACCCTGAAGACCCTGTTCCTGGAGGAGAAGACCGATCCCGTCGAATCGAGACCCCGATATCTAAACCCCCAATGTGCGACCCTGATTCGAGCCCTATTCTATAAATTGCCATCTACACAATTGTGGTATATTAAATTATTCATGCTTGCATAAATCGCATTGTGTGGTTTGGGGACATTATGCCGATTCATCGTATAATTGAATATGGAGACTATGTGAGGGCTATTATAGTCTTATATTGGCTTCATTTAAATTTGTGTAGCAAACCGATGCCATGTTTTGCCTTGTTAATATAACATTTAAATTGTGGGGTACCTAAATAACTTGAACCTTCTAATTAATTGTCGGGACCCCGGTTCCGCTTAACATTGCCTAATTGCATCGCATTCTTGCCAATACATCATACATGCATCAAGTATTAAATAGTGCATCGAGCGTTTCTTTTAGTGCTTTGCTTCTTCACTGATTAGACCGTTGAGTGGATGCGAGTATCGACAAGTCCTTCGGATATGTATCTTCAACAGTGTTTCCGAGACAAGCATTCTCCCCCTTTCTACCTATTTTATGTTTATAGTCTTTACTTCCTCCTGTTGATCTATTGCTATCCTTGTGACGATGCTTTAGTTTCCGTGCACCATTCATATTCCCTGCAGCCTCTATATTGCCTTGGACACATCCTATTGCCTATTTTTTGATAGACAGTCGGCCTTGCGAGTCGTAGTTGTTTGCTCAGGTGCTGGTTCACGTCATTGTCATTCCATCGTTGATGGAAGGTTGGCACATGCTTAATGGTGGAGATGATGATGCCTTTAATTATAACTTGATAATAAAATGCTGGGAATAGAAATAACTAATGCAGAGTCACCGGTGGGCAATAGCTAATATTTGGTTCTTCCACGCTCACTTGTGTCCCGTAGGCCCTGAGTACTTGATACCTGTTCCTTGACTATTCACACTATCCACATACAGGAGACCCTATGGATCCCACTTTGCCTAAGCTTGATTCACACTTTATTTCTCGGGGCCACAAACTAGTTTGGGGCTTTATTACTATCCTATACTTATGCCATGCTTTACTACTTTATTTATGATTGTGCATGGAGCACCTATAAAGTTTAGGAATGGTGGAATGTTTTCGCGGTACAACAAGCCAGTCACACTTTCGGGTTCCTAGTCGTTT
Source organism: Avena insularis (assembly GCA_023614405.1). Lineage (NCBI taxonomy): Eukaryota > Viridiplantae > Streptophyta > Magnoliopsida > Poales > Poaceae > Avena > Avena insularis. The sequence continues at coordinate 253,782,667 of CM042696.1, forward strand.
ACATCCATTGGCACAAACCTTGGGTCCGTCTCGGAGCTGGCCAACTTCGTTGTGGGTAGCTTAATGGGGTGGCCTCCTAAAATAATTGATGAATCCTATGAATGCATTTGAAGGAAATATGCCCTGAGAGGCAATAATAAAGTTGTTATTATGTATTCCTTGTATATGATAGATGTTTATTTTGCATGCTATAATTGTATTGATAGGAAACATCTATACATGTGTGTTTAATAAACAAAAAGGGTTCCTAGTCATGCCTCTCTTATAGACTAGCTTGTTGATTAACATGATGATCAAGGTTTCCTGATCATGGACATTGGATGTTGTTAATAACAAGGTCACACCATTGGTGGAATGATGTGATGAACATTCATCCGAAGTATAGCATTACGATCAAGTCATTGTGTTTATATTGCTATAACATCATACAAAGTAATCTTTATCCTTAGACCATGAGATAATGTTAATTGCTAATACCAGAAGAGTATCTTGATAACATCAAACGTCACACCGTAACAGGGTAACTATAAAGATGGGTTCAGTGCTACGAAGGTGTTATGTTGAGGCTCATGGATCAAGAGTGGAATTTGTCAATCCAGATGACGGATAGATATACTCTGGGCCCTCTCGGTGATATCACATTAGGATAGCTTACAAGCAAGTGATGTGATCACTAGAATGTTATATCACGGGAACGAGAAAAGAGTGCATGTCGGTAACGAGATCAAACTAGGTATGGAGATACCAATGATCGAATCTCGGACATGTAATATATCGAGAGACAAAGGGATTTAGTTACAAGCATTAAAGGTTCTCACGATCACAGGAGTCATCGTTGAATGTGTAGGAGTCAGTACGGATCTCCAGGTCCCGCTGCTGATTATTGATCGGAGAAGGGTCTCGATCATGTCTGCATTATTCGCGAACCGTAGGGTGGCACACTTAAGAGTTACCGGACACCATTTTGGAGCACATATGTTTCAGACGAAAGAATTGCAAAGCACAGGAATTGTTTCAATAGAAATCGGAAATTGTTTCGGGTGAAATTGCAGAAGGTGGTTCTGCATGTGATATTGAAATATAGCAAGGGGCTATATGTGAATGTTTGTTAATTAAAGTAATTAACAAAATTCTGAATAAATTTAATAAAAGAGTTTTATTAAATGAGAGAGCATTAAATTTGGAGAAACTTAATGCATTTAAAGTGGAGACTTTAAAAGGGAATGTGAAGAGGCATTTTAATGTGGAGGAGTTACCACCACATGAATGGGGGAGGTGAGGGGTCACCCCCCATGCGCCGTCCATGGAGAGAGGGGGCACCCCCTCCTCCTATAAAAGGCCACCCATTCCCTCCTTCATCCTCACACCTCCTTGTGAAGGATCTCTCTCCCCCTCTAGAATTATTCCCCCATGGTATCGGATTAGCAAGATACATGTTCCCGGTGGCATTTCGTCTGGAAGGAGTTGCTGCTTCCACTGGATCGCTGGAGCAAGGAGGTGGAGGTTGTCTGGTGGCTTGAACGTGTGTGCGAGTGCGGATGCACTGCTGAGTTGCGGCGCTCGGACTTCCTCACGATCTTGAGATCGGCAAGTGTACGACTACATCAACCACGAGTTCCTACTCGTTAACAAAGATTGTTGTCTTTGAGGGTAAGTTCTCTATTTGATGTATGTCCACCCGTTTGCTTTGTACCTAGTAGATAGATCTTGGCGTGTAGTTCACACCGTAGGAATTTTTTTGTTTTCTATGCTGCGGACCCAACAGTGGTATAAGAGCCTGATCTATGCGTAGGTGCTTTGCACGGGTAGTACACATATGTTTATATGTGGGCAATGATGATCATGTTATTGCATCTTCTATGTACTTTGGATATTGGTGGCATAGTGGGATGAAGCGGCCCGGACCAACCTTACATGTCATCGTACATGAGACCGGTTCCACAACTGACATGCAACTTGTTTTGCATAAGTGGCTGGCGGGTGTTTGTATCTCCTACTATAGTCAATATCTAATTTACAATGATTTGCTAATAACTTGGTTATCCTCGTTGTGGTTCATGTTCGTAGGTTAGATAGGTTCTATCTCCGAAAGCCCTAAGCCACGTAAAACTTGCAATTGATAAATTAGAGGCGTCTAGTTTAGATCGTTGCTGGGCTAGTGTTTTGATATGGTATTGTTGTAAGTAGATGTATAATAGATACTCTTACAACTCACTTAACGTGTAAGTTCCATAGACCTTGGCCTTACACACAAAGGAATGATAGAGATCATACCACGATGCAAATGATAGAGATCAAATGCATGGACCATATCACCTCACTTCACACATTAGATGTTAGCATCTTATACTGCTAGTTTGGCGCGTTTGGTAGCATTATAAGATGATCCCTCATTTAGATATCAAGATAAAATGTGTTCTTCCTTAAGTATGCACCGTTTTGTGGATCGTGTTTTGAGGCATCACGTGATGATCGGGTGTTTTCAACTCTACGCTTTCATACAACGGGTGTAAGACAGTTTTACACACACAAATACTAAGGTTCTTACTTGACAAGACTAGCATGTACAAACATGGCCTCGGAACACGGACCGAAATGTTAAGCATGAATCATATAGTTGATATGATGCCCATATAGATGCTCGCCTTTGAAGCTACACCGACTCACGTGATGATCGAACTTGGTGTAGTGGATTTGGTTCATGTAATCACCAAAAGGACAGGAGGGATGTCGTTTTTGAGTGGGAGTTCATTAGTAATTTGGATTAGTTGAACTCAATCTATCATAAACTTAGTCTAAATATACTTTACTAATTCTGTTGTAGATGGAACCACCTGCTTTTAATTTCAATGTGTTCATGGAGAAAGAGAAACTTGCTGCGAAAGGTAGCAACTTCACCAACTGGGCTATGAATTTGACGATTCTCCTCACTGCTGCACAAAAGCAATATGTGCTAGATGCGCCGCTAGGCCCCCCACCAGCTCCTGATGCCCCTGACGAGGAAAAGAACTTCTATATAACTCGTCAGGAGGACCACAACTTAGTTCATTGCGGCATACTGTATGGGCTAGAGCCAGAACTTCGAAAGCGTTTCGAAAATGGCAATGCCTTTGATACCATGGGAGAATTGAAAATGATTTTCGATACCCATGCTGATGTAGAGAGTTATAATGCTACAGAAAAGTTCTTTAGCTGCATGATGGAGGAAAACAGCTTCGTTAGTGAGCACGTACTTAAAATGTCTGGGTACGCCGATAAGCTTGTGTCCTTGGGAATAACGATTCCCATTGACTTAGGCATACATCGTGTTCTCCAATCTCTGCCACCTAGCTACAAGAGCTTCGTGATGAACTATAATATGCAGGGCATGAAGAAGTCTCTTCTCGAGCTTCTGTCAATGATTAAGACTGCAGAAGTGGAGATTAGGAAAGAACATCAAGTGTTGATGATCAATAGGACCACCGGTTTCAAGAAGGACAAGAAACGCAAGCACAAGGGAAAGAAGGGTGGCAAGTCTGTTGCCACGCCTGAAAAGAAACCACGAGCTGGCCCTAAGTCTGACACCGGGTGCTACTATTGCAAGGAGACTGGCCATTGGAAGCGCAACTGCCCCAAGTATTTGGCGGACAAGAAGTCCGGCAAGGCAAACAAAGGTATATGTGATATACATGTTATTGATGTATACTTGACTAGTACTCGCAGTAGCACCTGGGTATTTGATACGGGATCGGTTGCTAATATATGTAACTCGGTTCAGGGGCTGCGGAACAAGCGACAACTAGCAAGGGATGAGGTCTCGATGCGGGTCGGCAATGGATCAAGAGTTGATGTGATCACCGTCGGAACGCTGCCTCTCCATATGCCATCGGGATTAGTTATAAACCTAAATAATTGTTATTTGGTTCCTGCACTGAGCATGAACATTGTATCCGGATCGTGTTTGATGCAAAGTGGTTATTCATTTAAGTCTGAAAACAATAGTTGTTCGATTTATATGAATAATATCTTTTATGGTCATGCACCTATGTTGAAAGGTTTATTTCTATTGGATCTCGATAGTAGTATTACGCATATTCATAATGTTGATGCTAAAAGGATTAAACTTGATAATGATATATCTACATATATGTGGCACTGCCGTCTAGGTCATATTGGCGTTAAACGCATGAAGAAACTCCATTCTGATGGACTTTTGGAATCACTTGATTTTGAATCATTTGATACATGTGAGCCATGCCTTATGGGCAAGATGACTAGAACGCCGTTTTCCGGTTCAATGGAACGGGCGACAGATCTATTGGAAATCGTACATACTGATGTGTGTGGACCAATGAGTATGTCGGCGCGAGGTGGATATCGTTATTTTGTTACTTTCACGGATGATATGAGTAGATATGGGTATATCTATTTGATGAAACACAAGTCTGAAACTTTTGAAAAGTTCAAAGAATTTCAGAATGAAGTGGAAAATCATCGTAACAGAAAGATCAAATTTCTGCGGTCCGGCCGTGGAGGAGAGTATCTTAGTTACGAGTTTAGCACACATATGAAAGACCGTGGAATAGTTTCACAACTCACGCTGCGGAACACCTAGCGTAATGGTGTGTCGAGCGTCGTGTCGTACTTTATTGGATATGGTTCGATCTATGATGTCTCGGTGACTTACTGCTTGTCATTTTGGGGTTATACCTTTGGAAACAGCTGCATTCACTTTAAATCGGGCACCATCTAAATCCGTTGAAACGACACCGTATGAATTATGGTTTGGAAACAAACCTAAGCTGTCATTTCTTAAGGTTTGGGGATGCGATGTTTATGTGAAGAAACTTCAACCGGATAAACTCGAACCCAAAGCTGAAAAATGCGTCTTCATAGGATACCCTAAGAAACAATTGGGTATACCTTCTATCACAGATCCGAGGGCAAGGTTTTTGTTGCCAAGAATGGATCCTTTCTTGAGAAGGAGTTTCTCGCGAAAGGTGTGAGTAGTTGGAAGGTAGAACTCGAAGAGGTTATTGAACCTTCTCTTCATGAAATGGCGAGTAGCGCAGCTCCAGAAGTTGTTTCGGAGTTGACTTCACCTAATGAAGAGAGAGCTAATGATATTGATCATGAAACTCCGAAAGAGGACACTACCGAACCTCAGGTCAAGCAGGACACGTGCAGCTCCTGAATCACGGCAATCCTGTTGTGAATTTCATGGTTGATGAAATGGATGACCCTGCGACGTATGAAGAAGCGATGATGAGCCCGGATTCCAACAAATGGCTAGAAGCCATGAAATCCGAGATGGAATCCATGTACGAAAACCAGGTTTGGAACTTGGTGGACTTACCTCACGACCGAAAGGCCGTTGAGAATAAATGGATTTTCAAAAGGAAAACTAATGCTGATGGTAATGTGACCATCTATAAGGCTCGACTTGTCACAAAGGGGTTTCGACAAATTCAAGGAGTTGACTACGATGAGACATTCTCTCCCGTAGCGATGCTTAAGTCGGTTAGGATTATGTTAGCAATTGCTGCATATTTCGATTATGAAATATGGCACATGGATGTCAAAACTGCGTTCCTCAATGGTAAGATTGAAGAAGAGTTGTATATGATACCACCTAAGGGTTTTGTCGATCCTAAGGATGCTAATAAGGTGTGCAAACTTCAGCGATCGATATATGGACTGAAGCAAGCATCACGAAGTTGGAATCTCCGCTTTGATGAGGTGATCAAAGAGTTTGGATTTGTCCAAACTTATGGAGAGGCTTGTATTTACAAGAAAGTGAGTGGGAGCAATGTGGAATTTCTGATATTATATGTGGATGACATATTATTGATTGGAAATGATTTAGATCTTTTAAACAGTGTTAAAAGTTATTTAAACAGCAAATTTTCGATGAAAGACCTTGGTGAAGCTTCATATAGATTAGGCATTAAAATCTATAGAGATAGATCAAGACACCTAATTGGGCTATCGCAGGGTACATACCTTGATAAGATATTAAAGAAGTTTAATATGGACAGAAGTAAGAAGGGGTTCTTACCTATGTTGCAAGGCAAGACATTGAGTAAGACTCAAAGTCCGGCTACGGCGGAAGAAAGAGAGATAATGGATAAGATCCCCTATGCCACAGTCATAGGCTCTATAATGTATGCCATGCTATGTACAAGACCGGATGTGGCACATGCTATTAGTTTGACTAGTAGGTACCAATCTGATCCAGGTTCGGAACACTGGATAGCGGTCAAGAATATCCTTAAGTACTTGAGAAGAACTAAGGATATGTTTCTTATACACGGAGGTGAAGAAGAGCTAGTCGCTAAGTGTTATGTCGATGCTAGCTTTAACACTGATCCGGATGACTCTAAGTCTCAATCCGGATACGTATTTCTCTTGAACAGAGCAGCAGTTAGTTGGAGGAGCTCCAAACAACCTGTGGTGGCTAGATCAACAACGAAGGCGGAATATGTTGCTGCTCCAGAAGCAGCGCAGGAAGCAGTTTGGATGAAAGAGTTCATAACGGAACTGGGTGTGGTTCCCAGTGCGTTGGACCTGATGGTGATCTATTGTGATAACAATGGAGCCATAGCCAACGCAAAGGAACCAAGGTCTCACAAGAATTCCAAGCATATTAAGCGCCGGTTTCACTCCATCCGCGAGCATGTCAAGGATGGAGATATAAAGATTTGTAAAGTGCACATGGACCTGAATGTAGTAGATCCGTTGACTAAAGTACTCCCTAGGGCAAAACATGATCAACACCAGAACTCCATGGGTGTTAGATTTATCACAATGTGAACTAGATTATTGTCTCTAGTGCAAGTGGGAGACTGAAGGAAATATGCCCTGAGAGGCAATAATAAAGTTGTTATTATGTATTCCTTGTATATGATAGATGTTTATTTTGCATGCTATAATTGTATTGATAGGAAACATCAATACATGTGTGTTTAATAAACAAAAAGGGTTCCTAGTCATGCCTCTCTTATAGACTAGCTTGTTGATTAACAGGATGATCAAGGTTTCCTGATCATGGACATTGGATGTTGTTAATAACAAGGTCACACCATTGGTGGAATGATGTGATGAACATTCATCCGAAGTATAGCATTACGATCAAGTCATTGTGTTTATATTGCTATAACATCATACGAAGTAATCTTTATCCTTAGACCATGAGATCATGTTAATTGCTAACACCGGAAGAGTATCTTGATAACATCAAACGTCACACCGTAACAGGGTGACTATAAAGATGGGTTCAGTGCTATGAAGGTGTTATGTTGAGGCTCATGGATCAAGAGTGGAATTTGTCAATCTAGATGACGGATAGATATACTCTAGGCCCTCTCGATGATATCACATTAGGATAGCTTCCAAGCAAGTGATGTGATCACTAGAATGTTATATCCCGGGAACGAGAAAAGAGTGCATGTCGGTAACGAGATCAAACTAGGTATGGAGATACCGATGATCGAATCTCGGACATGTAATATATCGAGAGACAAAGGGATTTAGTTACAAGCGTTAAAGGTTCTCACGATCACAGGAGTCATCGTTGAATGTGTAGGAGTCAGTACGGATCTCCAGGTCCCGCTGCTGATTATTGATCGGAGAAGGGTCTCGATCATGTCTGCATTATTCGTGAACCGTAGGGTGGCACACTTAAGAGTTACTGGACACCATTTTGGAGCACATATGTTTCAGACGAAAGAATTGCAAAGCGCAGGAATTGTTTCAATAGAAATCGGAAATTGTTTCGGGTGAAATTGCAGAAGGTGGTTCTGCATGTGATATTGAAATATAGCAAGGGGCTATATGTGAATGTTTGTTAATTAAAGTAATTAACAAAATTCTGAATAAATTTAATAAAAGAGTTTTATTAAATGAGAGAGCATTAAATTTGGAGAAACTTAATGCATTTAAAGTGGAGACTTTAAAAGGGAATGTGAAGAGGCATTTTAATGTGGAGGAGTTACCACCACATGAATGGGGGAGGTGAGGGGTCACCCCCCCATGCGCCGGCCATGGAGAGAGGGGGCACCCCCCTCCTATAAAAGGCCACCCATTCCCTCCTTCATCCTCACACCTCCTTGTGAAGGATCTCTCCCCCCTCTAGAATTATTCCCCCATGGTCTCGAATTAGCGAGATACATGTTCCCGGTGGCATTTCGTCTGGAAGGAGTTGCTGCTTCCGCTGGATCGCTGGAGCGAGGAGGTGGAGGTTATCTGGTGGCTTGAACGTGTGTCCGAGTGCGGATGCGCTGCTGAGTTGCGGCGCTCGGACTTTCTCACGATCTTGAGATCGGCAAGTGTACGACTACATCAACCACGAGTTCCTACTCGTTAACAAAGCTCGTTGTCTTTGAGGGTAAGTTCTCTATGGATGTATGTCCACCCGTTTGCTTTGTACCTAGTAGATAGATCTTGGTGTGTAGTTCACACCGTAAGAAATTTTTTGTTTTCTATGCTGCAGACCCAACAGCATTGTCGTGAGGCCTCGTTTTGTTTTATTTGGTTCTTCCCGAGGTTGTCCGTGTGTGTGTTGCTATCTGTGCACCCCTGTAGGGTAAATCTTTCTGAAAGCCGTGTCCGCGGTTATGGACGATTTGGACCACAGTATCTCAATCATAGAAAACCATAACTAAAGTAATGCTATAAATTTGACTTTGACATGACTAGTAATCAGTTTCACTACAACAGAATGAGCAACTATATAACTAGTAAGTATTGGATTTGGTATCTTACACTAATCGTATATAACTAGTAAGTATTGCAACTACAATGGAATAATAAACTAAAACTACCCACTGCTTATGATATCAGGATGACTCATGCTATCTATACATGACTAGTAAGTGCTGCAACTATAATGGAATGAATAAAACTGCCAACCGTGTGAGTTCCATGGTTTGACTTCCTTGTTTGGTCTCGAGGGGGGAAACACCTGGATGGGTATGATTGGTGTTAGTATCAGGTAGGTTCCGAATAGGTCTTTCTTACCTCCCTCTAATATCCGACAGATGTATCGAGTCTCTATAGGTTGTTTAGTGCATGCTTCACTGCCGCTTCAGTCCACCATACCTATGTAGGCGAGAGCCGCCGAATTCTAGACTCACTGTGTCGGCCTCGATCTTGACCGCTCTCTTTCCTTTTCCTTTGTCGTGACCCTTTTGTTTTAGCAGGTTTTGAGATTGACATCGTTAGCAGGGTTACCCTTTTAGCTTGGCCTGGGCAGGGTTATGGACGCCATTGGTTATTCTTCGGGGCTCTTAGCCCCATTTGCATCTTATCCGTATTCGGATGTTGTATCGTTTTCAAGGTGATTTGGATCTTTGTACTATATATCTGTATTCTTGACTCATTGAGTCATTGTTGTATATATATGTTCTGTGGGTTCCATCGTGGACTATTGTGTAATGATATTACTTCGTTTTCCACCCGCATGCAAGTGCTTGGTGGGCATCTTTGAATCGTTTCTATGCGGGTTTGGCGGGAAGCGCTATAATCTGCATAGGGCCGATTCGAGGGTGTTACAAAGTGGTATCAGAGATCAGTAGTTGCGATACCCCACTGGTCCAGCCTTTAGGATAACCTAGCTAACGACGGATGTAGAGTGTTAAAACCATTTTGGAAAATCGGTTGGATATATCTGATTATGTCTGCTTTACTCCTTACCCCTATGCTATTGACCTCTTATCTCAGCGTGTTTTGAATCTACTCTTATCTTTTCTTTGAGTCCAGGTTTTCTCGTGGTTGGGTTTCTGTCGTAACTTCAGGGGTTCTCTTCCTCTCTTTTATAACGGTGGTGCTTCAATCATCGAATCTTCATCTTGTTTGTTGTACCCTTCATCTAATCTTTTTGGTCCTTGTACTCTTTATCTGTATCTACAACTTGACGAATATCCTTATCGTTGAAAAACATTACGAGAAGGATGAGCATTGGTGAAGTTGGAATATACCTTGAGCATGTGTTGTTCATGCCAATGAAACCATCGCGGAGCCTAATCATTGTGTCTTTTCATACAATTTCTTTTGTATCTTCCGGTGGTTTCCAAAGCGACGACATCATCTACATCAGAAGAGCCTACATCGATCCTTTGTTTCCAAAACATCGCTTGTAAAGATATTCAGACTGAATTCCGAGAGTTGGCCACGTGATTCTTTTGTTCATGTACAAAGTAATGCTTTGAGTGCGGGATGGAGTAGCTACCATACCACTACTCTTATCATTCGCTTTTGTACATTGAATGATGGATCGATGCAATTATACTCCTTCCACAGAAGTTAGAGGTGGCCTTACCTTTTGAGACCTCTACCTTCGTCTTTGTTTCTCCAGAGTGTTGTCTCCACGAACGTGAGCAACGACCTCTTGTTGGTGGTGTCACCGATTTCAAGACGAAGAAATAATCTTTGTTAGTGGTTTCGCGAAGATATACACGTAGCGAGAAGATACGAATCATCAGCCTTTTTCCCTGTACCATGAGGCGGATCTCGAGGGCGAGATCCCTTGTTAGTGGTGTCGAATTGTAGCTCCCCGGGTAAAACCAATACTAGAAAATCACTTGGTGTTTTGGTTTTTTGCATCCTCATGACTGCATGCTCATGTCATCATGCCACATTGCATTTGAACATCGACATATCATCATACATTTGTTCGCCTAAACAATTTTTTAAAACCTACTTTGTTTTCTAGATATTCCCCTCTTTATTCCAAACAAAAACCCTAGATCTGTCCGGATCTTTTATTTGTCTAAAAACTATTTATAAAGGTTTTGTAAATAAAATTATTAAAACTATTTTGTATCGGGGAGGCAGCCGTAAGCCAGGCCTGAAAGCCCAGCCCACAGCCAGCTACTACCCGATAAAACCCTAACCTAGACAAACCCTAAAACCTAATCCCACTCTACCTACCCAGCAGCCGCCAGCGCCACACCCCTGCCGCCCCAGGCGTAGTGCCGCAACACCAACACGCGCCTGCACGAATACCGACCCTGGCTCCCCCGCGTGCATCCCGCCGTCCCTAGACACCTAATCCGAGCCGACCAACACGCCCCACACGAGACACGAAGCATGACTCCCTACCCGTGAGCATACACCGCCGCATGTCACCCTCTCTCTCTACACGCCGGCCCCACCCGCATGCCTCGCACGGTCCTGTTCACCGCAACCCTCTCCTTTCTTGCGAGAACAGCCACCGCCAGGCACTTCCTCTCTGCATGTCGCTCCTCCCCTAGAGCTCCTGTCCCAGCCGTCTGAGTCAGCACCGCTCGGCAACGACCTCGACCGTCGGCGCCCTCTGCTCTTCCTCTCTCCTCGCCTCATGACCGCGCCCAACGAGCACCTCCGCCGCCTCCCTGCAGCCCTCCTTCTCTAGTTTCCCTGCGCCGTCCTCGTTACCTCGCCGTCCCATCCCTCTCTGCCTGGCCGGCGAGCCCCCTCGTCGCTGCGCCTTCGAGCTCCCTCACCGTTCATGACTACCACCGCTTCTCGAACTCCGCCACCGCACGTGCCGGCCTCGCCTCTACCCGAGCCCGAGCGCCTCCTCTTCTCCTGAGTTGGTCCGCCCGCGGCCCCTCGAGCCGGCAACACCCAAGTTTGTCCCGCTGCCGCGGACGGCCACCGTCCTCGACCTGCTGTGCCACTTTCCTCCGGTGCGGCCTCTATTCCTCGCACTTGCCCGTCTGCACGCAGCACCGTGACCAGCGTTGGCCCGCCTTGTAGCTCCACCACCAACCGCGACCGCATCACCGGTCCTCCTTCCGCCAATACCTGCCCTACGCTCATCTTGCCTCTGTCGTTCGTGTGTATGTCCTTGCCCGAGAAGAGGAGATGATGTGCTACTTGTGAGTTTGGGTGCAAGAGATTTGGTGTTGCAACAGAGGAGATTTGTGAAGAGGTCTGAGATGGTACTATGGATAAGTAAGGAGATGGAAATGCTGAAGCCCTGCGAGATCGTCGTTCCCCTATTTTGCTAGGATCTTCCGTAGATGTATCGACAAAAGACCGGTGCGACAAGATCTCCTCCTGACAATACAACCTGGTGCCGTCACTTCCCATGATCGTCGTCGACAAATGGAGCCAGAACCCGAGCATCTACTTCATGGACACCAAGGTCTCCTTCTGGGAACCGCCATGACCGTCTTCACGGATCCGATGGCCGAGACCCTGAAGACCCTATTCCCGGAGGCAAAGACCGATCCCTTCAAACCAAGACCCTGGGGTCTGAACCCCCAATGTGTGACCCCGATCCGAGCCCTATTTTATAAATTGCCATCTACACACTTGTGGCATATTAAATTATTCATGCTTTCATACATCACATTGTGTGGTTTGGGGGCATTATGCCGATTCATCGCATAATTGAATATGGAGACTATATGTAAGATATTATAGTCTTATATTGGCTCCATTTAAATTCGTGTAGCGAACCGATGCCATGTTTTTCCTTGTTCATACAACATTTAAATTGTGGGGTACCTAAATAACTTAAACCTTCTAATTAATTGTTGGGACCCTGGTTCTGCTTAACATTGCCTAATTGCATCGCATCCTTGCCAATGCATCATACACGCATCATGCCCGTTCTTCTGCCATAGTATTAAATAGTGCATCCGGTGTTTCTTTTAGTGCTTTGCTTCTTCACGGTTTAGACCGTTGAGTGGATGCGAATATCGACAAGTCCTTCGGATATGTATCTTCAACAGTGTTTCCCAGGCGAGCATTCTCCCCCTTTCTACCTATTTTGTGTTTATAGTCTTTACTTCCTCCTGTTGATCTATTGCTATCCTTGTGGTGATGCTTTAGTTTCTATGCACCATTCATATTCCCTGCAGCCTCTATATTGCCTTGGACACATCCTATTGCCTATTGTTTCATAGACAGTCGGCCTTGCGAGTCGTAGTTGCTTGCTCAGGTGCTGCTTCGCGTCATTGTCATTCCATCGTTGATGGAAGGTTGGTGCATGCTTAATGGTGGAGATGATCATGGCTTTAATTACAACTTGATAATAAAATGATGGGAATAGAAATAACTAATGCAGAGGCACCGGTGGGCAATAGCTAATATTTGGTTCTTCCACGCTCACTTGTGTCCTCTAGGCCCCGAGTACTTGATACCTGTTCCTTGACTATTCGCACTATCTACATATGGGAGACCCAATGGATCCCCTTTGCCTAAGCTTGATTCACACTTTATTTCTTGGGGCCACAAACTAGTTTGGGGCTTTATTACTATCCTGTACTTATGCCATGCTTTACTGCTTTATTTACGATTGTGCATGGAGCACCTGTACTATTTAGGAATTGTGGAATGTTTTCACGGTATTGATAAGCCTAGTCACACTTTCGGGTTCCCAGTCGTTTACAACAATTGGCACAAACCTTGGGTCCGTCTCGGAGCTGACCAACTTTGTTGCGGGTAGTTTAATGGGGTGGCCCCCTGAAATAATTTATGAATCCTGTGAATGCATTGGCGTGAGGCCTCGTTGTGTTTTATTTGGTTCTTCCCGAGGTTGATAGTGTGTGTGTTGCTATTTATGCACCCCCGTAGGGTAAATCTTTTTGAAAGTTGTGTCTACAGTTATGGACGACTTGGAGCACAGTATCTCGATCATAGACAACCATAACTAAAGTAATGTTATAAATTTGACTTTGACATGACTAGTAATCAGTTTCACTATAACGGAATGAGCAAATAAAAGTGCCAACAACTACTGGATTTGGCATGTCTTATGCTAATTGTATCTGACTAGTAAGTATTGAAACTACAACGGAATGATTAACTAAAACTTCCCACTGCTTATGATATCAGGATGACTCATGCTATCTATACCTGACTAGTAAGTGCTGCAACTATAATGGAATGAATAAAACTGTCAACTGTGTGAGTTCCACGGTTTGACTTCCTTGTTTGGTCTCGATGGGGGAAACACTAGGATGGGTATGATTGGTGTTAGTATCAGGTCGGTTCTGAATAGGTCTTTCTTACCTCCCTCTAATAGCCGACAGATGTATCGAGTCTGTATAGGTTATTCAGTGCATGCTTCGCTGCCGCTTTAGTCCACCATACCTATGTAGGTGAGAGCCGCCGAATTCTAAACTCACCATGAACTGGACTCAGTACTGACCTCTCTCTTTTTCCTTTGCCCTTTGTCAGCACCCCTTTTGTTTTGCAGGTTTTGAGATCGACGTTGTTAGCAGGGTTACCCTTTCGGCTTGGCCTAGGCAGGGTTATGGACGCCATTGGTTATTCTTCAGGGATCTTAGCCCCATTGGCATCTTTTCTATACTCAAATTTTGTATCATTTTCAAGGTGATTTGGATCTTTGTACTGGATATCTATATTCTTGACTCATTGAGTCGTTGTTGTATATATATGTTCCGTGGGTTCCATCATGGACAATTGTGTAATGATATTACTTTGTTTTCCACCCGCAAGCAAGTGCCTGGTGGGCATCTTTGAATCGTTTCTATGTGGGTTTGGCGGGAACCGCTATAATCTACATAGGGCCGATTCGAGGGTGTTACATAGGGTGTGGTAAATGAAGTGGCTAGTTGGTCCGACTTTCTCATCCGGATTTGCTGGTTTCCTGAGTAAGCTTCGAGAAAACAATGAAGTTCCGAGCCAGCCGTCGAGTCAATGACTTGGTCAATGTGAGGGAAAGAAAATGGATCCTTCGGACACGCTTTGTTCAATCCGGTGTAATCAACGCACATTCTTGATTTTTTAGTTCCCTTTTTGGGGACAAGTACATGATTTGCCACCCATCGGGTGTGAATAACTTCTCGGATAAAGCCAACCTTAAGTAACCTAGTTGTTTCTTTGCCTATAGCCCGTCGTCTTTTGTCACCAAAGCGTCATAGAGGTTATGTCGCTGGTTTTTCATTAGGAACAATATTCAAGCTATGCTCCGGTAGTTCCCTAGGTACACCTTTCATGTCGGCAGGTTTCCAGGCAAAGATGGCCCTATTCTCATGGAGGAACTCCACGAGCGTGCTTTCCTATTTGGGATCTAGGTCTGTGCCAATGGTGGTGGTCTTGGAGGAATCTCCTTCAACAAGCTCCACCTGCTTGGTCTTGATGGCAGCCTTGAATGCATGTTCGGCAACCGTTATTTGCTTCTTCGAAGCCGGCATCTTTGAGGCATCGACCTGGCTCTAGATCTCCTTGAACGCCTCACCGTAGAGGACTGCTTTGGTGAAGGCGACTTCGTTGAGCTTGCACTCCCGTGCCTTGGTGAAGCTTGCATCAACGGTGATAATGCCGTTTGTGCTGGGTATCTTGAGCTTGTTGTAGACAAAGCATGGCCTTGCAAGAAAGGAGTGGAATATGTCGCATCCGAAGATGACGTGGTACACGCTCTTGAAGGGCACCACTTCAAAGGTCCTGTGCTCTTCGCGGTAATTGTTGACATCACCAAAGGAGACCGGAAGGGTGATGTAGCCTAGGGAATTAGCTTGTCGTCCAGGGACAATGCCATGGAACACGGTGTTGCTCTTTCTTAGCTGGGTCTCCGTCAAGTTCATCTTGTGCAGTGCATCTAGGTGCATGATGTTGATGTTGCTTCCACTATCCACGAGGAACTTGGTGAACTCTGTACCGTCAATCAAAGGGTTGATGACCATGGCATACTAGTCCTCTGTTGGGATGAGATCTGGGTGATCCTGCATATCCCAAGTGATGGGAATCTCTGACCACCTGACGTAATGGGGAACTGGAGGGAGTGTGGCCATCAGTATCCTCAGTGAGGTTTTCTAGGCCCGGACAGTTGGAGTGCTAAGGAAAGTATGGTAGACCGGAGGCTTCTTTTCGAAGGGGTTCTTGCCCTTGACATCGCCCTTGTCGGTGGACTTGGGTTCCACGTCTTCATCCATGTCCTTGGATTCCTCTTCCTTCTTCTTCCCTTTTCCCTTTCCGCGGGTCTACTCTTCCGACTTTGCTTGTATCCATACTCAGGTTCCTCCTTGAGGTCATTGACAAACTTGCATTGGCGGTTGGTATGGGTGGCCTTGCCATTTGCGTCGAGGTAGACTAAACATGGCATATCGTGGTACTCTTCGTACATTTCGGGAACGCGGGGCACCGAGGGTGTTAAACATGACATGACCACATTGTCCGCCTCCGCCTGTGCCAACGAACATTGTGGCGACCATGTCGGATGTTTGCTTCTCTTCAGGCGGAGTCTTTAGTTGGTAGTTATTGTTCTTTCTGGCCTGGGTAGGTATGGCAATTGCCAGCAACGATCTACGAGCATCATCATCAGCGGCGACGAATTTGCTAGCCATGGCGATCATCGTGTTGAGGTTGAGTTCGTTGTTGTCCTGTTTGCGCTTCAGCGTATGTTGGAGCAATGTCCCTTTCCGACGGCCATAGCAGTTTGTTCGTGCACCCCTGTGCATGAATATTTCATATCCGGCCAGCGGGAAATGTAAGCGCGAGAGGATTAACCCTTTTCTTGGATGCACCGATGTAGGTCTCCGACGGTACATGGACGTTTGTACGTACCCTCAATGTTCTTGGTGAACGCTTCATGCATGTCCAACCAATTTGTCGTGGAAATGGTCATGGTAGTCGCTGCCATAGGCAGCGATTGATAGAATGGGGGCGAGAGTTAGCGGCCATCTGCGGAGCGAGATGGGGGCAGATGCACATGGATTTACCCAGGTTTGCCCCCCGGAGGGTAAAGACCTACTCCTGCTAGATTGGATTGATGGAGAGCGAGTTACAGGGGCGGCGAGCTCGGCGTCTATGCAGCGGGTCGCTTGAAGGGGTGTATGATGGAATGTAACTCCTCAAGCTACCCTAGGGAGGTTTATATATGGGACACCTCGCTAAGGTTTATAGTTTACAACCGAACAAGATATGGTTTCGGAGGCTTTGACCTAATCCGACTGGGCTTCAACTATGCTTCTAGGCCCCCAGTCTCCAATCGCTAGGCCTTCTCCTCAGTCGCGTTCCAGTCGCCGTCCTGCTGGCCTACTCGTGAGGCCTTAGACCCAATCAGAACGTCCTGCTAGGCATACCCCATTCGGCATATCCCCATCAGTAGTCCCCGAGGCCATCGTTGATTAGAACGCAGGTGTTCATTTGGCGGTCGAAGTAGGCGAGTCCAATTTGGATGCCCATTCGAATCGGCGATGGACTCTGTCGAGAACCGAGGAAATTTTCCACCGGGTTTCCAATCATAGCTTCGGCGAATGCACTCACTACCGAATCGGTGCTCCCGTCGACTGAACAAAGTATAGTTGCAGGCGAATCGAGTGGGAGGAGTTGGACCGTCAGCTTGGTCAAAGTAGCCGTTGGGTAATCCAACGGTAACTTCGGCACAATTACCGTGGGTAACGGCTATCCTGAGATTGGCGGGTAACACTTCTTTATAAGGGGAGCGATGGAGCAGCCCTGTCGATCCTTCCTCGCATTCCCCATCTTCGCGCATCCATTCTCTCTGTCTCTCTTCGATCTAAATTTCCCAGATCAAACAATCTTGCTTCTTTCCCGATGGCGTCTCCGAAAGACCCATGGGGGAAATCTAAGTGTACTGCAGCGCAGTTCAAGTCATTTGAGGACATGGGGGTCCTCTATAAGGGGAACTGGCGGATCCCCGCGCCTTCCGAGGTCGAGCCAAAGCCACGCGCCGGCGAGTTCATCTGCTTCCCAAGACACTTGGAGAGGGGCTTGGATTCCCCACCTTGGTATTCTTCCGGCGGTTCTGTGCATACTACGCGATCAAGCCATCGGATCTCGGCCCGCACATCATAACTGGCGATCTTCGTCGCCTTCTGTGAATGCTACCTTGGTTGCCGGTCGTACTTCCCCCTGTGGTTGGAACTGTTCCACGGCCGCATTGGGCGCGAGGAGCCCGACGGCCCTATCTTGGCGGCAGGTGGCGTCACGTTCTAGCTGAAGCCGAAGGCCAACTTCATCAAGCTCCTATTGTCAAAGAAGTCCGCAAGCGAATAGAAGAAGAGCTGGTTTTATGTAAAAGAATCCACCCCCTCCGGCGAGGTGGCAGTCCCCGAGAAAGTCGCGGAGAGAAGCGAGCCCCGCCGGCTGGCAGCAGATAAGCTCCCCGACGATCAGAGAATGGCCGTCGTGGAGATGATGGACCAGATCCAGAAGTTGAAGGGCCAAGGATGGTCCACAATGAATCTGTACAACTGCTGGCTCGAGCGGCGATTGGTCTTGTTGGCGACCCGACCCCATTGGATGTACGAGTACACCGGGAAGAATGATCCTTCCCGGACCAGCAAGGAGTCATGGGACGCTGCAGACTACAAGGCCGCCCTTAAGAAGATAACCGACGCGGAATTTACTACCACGTCGGCCGAGCTCGCCCCGCACGTGCCCGAGAAAAGTGAAGCTCCTATGGTAAGCCTCTCTCACCAGATTTATCTTCAGTCGTGACTCTCGCGGTGCAATTCGCAACCGCATCCCTTGATGTTTGTTCGTGGCCATTCTCAGTTGTTTCAGGTTCTCGAGGGTTGGCTTCCTCCACTCGATGAGGAGGTTCCCAAAGATCTCGAAGAGGGGTCCGAAGGGAACTCCTCTGAGAGCGAAGGAGAATAGAGGGAGGTTCCTCCCCCAGCGCCCGCGGCTCACAAGACTCGCATGCAGAGGCTGTGCGAGATCGACGTGAGCCGCCGTCTTGACGAGCGGGATGAAGATGATGGCATTCTGCAGGAGCACAGTTCACGACGCACCTCCACGCCAGCGAAACCCGTGCGCAAGCCAAAGTCGTCCATAAAGAAGCGTGCTCCGAAGCCGGCGTCGTCACCTAGGTCGGTGGTGGCGTTCGATTTGGACGATGAGTCCGATGATGATGTGGCTGAGGTCTCGCCCAAGGTCCCAGAGGATCCGACTCTGATGATGGGATCGGATGTAGCGTACGCGGCGGTGGAGGTGGAAGTTCAGCTTGCGGTGATCGCGCCGACTGTTCCGGCCGCATCGGAGCGAGGAGCTGTTGGAGACGCGACGAACAAATCGCCGTGACCGTCGAGGACGACCGCGTCGTCCGGCCCAGAAGTTTCGGAGACCTCGGCTTCATCATCAAAGAAGCCCGCAGTGTCATGGGCCTCGGATGTTTTTGAGAAGGGTCTCTCACGCAAACTGGGCCCGGAATTGGACTAACCCGCCCACATCAGCACGGGGTTACGCGTTCTTTCAGTCGCCAAGTGAGTCGCGAGTTTTCCTTTCTATTCTTTGCTGTTTTCTTGTATCATTTCCTTGCTCACTTTTGTGATTTTGCTGGTCCGGTGCCAAGAAGATAGGTCGCTGTTCAATGGCTAAGATTCGGCCAGTCTTCAATGCAGGGGAAGGCGATCTCCCCAGGAAGAGGAAGCCTGCTGTGGACGTCGCGCCTGCTGAGAGCGCGAACTAGCAGAGGGGTGATGCCACCGATGCTGCGGTAGAAGACAACACCAAGGGGAGTGACCCTGCCGTGGTGCCGAGGGGGTGGCGGTCACTCAATCGGAACCATCTAAGGCAAATCTGATGACAGAACCACCGGCCCCTACGAATAGCTCCCCGGCGAGGGCATCTGCGTCGTTTCCGCGCTTCATGGCGAAGGGTTTTCTAATCGTGGCAGAAAACCAGTCTCCGCAGATGCTAGAGATCGTTGATGAGGACGTTGGGCCTTGTCACGGGCGCACCTCCTTTGTGGTCCCTTCAACAGACGCCAGTGGGCTTCATAGCAGGCTTGGTGCTGCCATTCAGGTATGTCTAGTCCCTGAGTGTCTAGTCGCTGAATTTCAGCGGCTAGGCACTAAATTTCTTCTAGTCGCAAGTCCCCGAGTGTCTAGTCGCTGAATTTCAGTGGCTAGGCACTAAATTTCTTCTAGTCGCCAGTCCCCGAGTGTCTATTCGCTGAATTTCAGCGGCTAGGCACTGAATTTCTTCTAGTCGCCAGTCCCCAAGTGTCTAGTCACTGAATTTCTGTGGCTAGGCACTGGATTTGTGGTTTTGTAGTTGTTGATTGCTCATTATTCTTGTAGGGCTTGCAGAGGGAGTCATCTGATTGGTAGGCCACGAAGGAGCGCTTGGAGCGTGACCTGCACGTGGCGCAGGATGTTAACCGGCGACTCCAGGAGACTGCCGGTGAGTAATTGTCTTATTTGGAGATCGCGAGCTGCTGGTGTTTGCGGGAAGCTGAATGTTGTTGCTGTTTCTTTTAGATGGTCTTCCGGCTGCCATTGCCAAAGCCCGAGAGGGGTATGTCCTGGCTGCGGAGCTGGACGTAGCGAATGGGCGAATCGACTCGTTGGTGTGGGAGTTGGAGGAGGCGAAGGCGTCGTTGATCTCTTTTGACTATAGGGCCAAGGCCGCGGTCGCTGCGATGGAGGAGGAGAGGAAGGCTGCTGACTCGGTCATCCTTGGGCTGTAGAGCGATCTTGTTGCCTTGGAGAAGCATGTGACGGAGAACTGCCAGAAAGTCCTTGGTGAGTGGTTGCTCTTCTCTTTGATATATGCTGTAAGTCCCCGAGTGGGTGAGTCCGTAGTGACACTTGGTGTATGATGTTGCAGCTTTGATAGGGCAAGGCGATCCAGTGGTGCAGACCTTCAATGTCTCACAGTGCGTGACCGCGGTGGTGAACACGGCCACTGCCTCGACGTTGTGCGTCTAGGCTGTGCTTCAAGGGATGTCCCCCACCCAGGTTATACCTGGGGGACTGACTGAAGTATGGAGCTACCTGGAGGAGGCTCCTGCCGTTGTAGAATGGATGGCGCGTTCAACCTTTAGGCGCGGGGCCACCATGGTGTTGAGCTTGGGGCTGACGCATTTCCCTGACGACTTCGACCTCAATGACGTCACCAGCGGCTACCCTTCGGCGACTAGCTCGGGGGAGATGTCAGAGGTGTTGAAGCTGACCGCCAAGGATGCTCCATTCGTAGAGCGGGTGTTGTCTATGGGGGACTTGCTTCTGTACCAGGAGACTGTGGTGGCGTTGGGTGACCCCGAGCCAGAGCATCATGACCTGAAGTCGGAGCAGCCCTTCTGGTTTGCATTGTCGAAGTCGCTGTCGACGTACCCAACGAATCCGTGGGAGCCATTCGTCCGGGTCAAGGGCGATGGTGGTCCTTCCTCGTTAGAGCCTGCAAAGTAGATGTCTTCCCTAGGGCTTTTGTAATTTATGCCTGATGGTCATTTTGTGATATAAACAATACATATGTATGAAAGTAAGGGGAGTCAATCGACTCACAATGCATAGTTAGTTATGTGGTATGTTGGATTTTTAGCGAGTCCCCGAACGCGCCTGCCCTTTAATGGCGTATTACTCGTTTATGTGTATGTGTTTGTGTTGTTGGGGTTTAGGCTAACTTGCCGTGGCGTGTGGGGCCAGTCGCCTTGCGACTCTGAAGGGGCGAGTCTCCGAGCGCGAGTGAGGCGAGTTCGAGTCGCTTGGTGAGTCCCCGAGCCGTCTTGGGCGTGTGCCTATTGTAAGGTCTAATGTGTTGTTTGTAACGCGTCTCTTCCCCTAGCTCCGAAAGCCAGTCGTGTGGCGAGTCCAAGGCAGCTCTCTTACTTGGTATGTTCCCGAGCCGCGTGAGGTTTTCTTGTTGTGAAGTCCCCGTGCGTGGTACTTAACCGTTCGAGTCGCTTTGCACGAGGATGGGAAGGACAAGTCGCTGTGCGAAGTGTTTGTCAGTCGTCTTGGCCCGGTAGGCCAGTCCAGCGGGGCGACTCCGATGGTGGATCCGGGTTGGCGTGTTCTTGGACGCCACAAGGCCCGAATATCTTTGGTGCCCTTGGGTCGCACTACTTAGCCGTGCCAGTTGCTCGACCAAGGGTTAACTTCCATGGGTTGCAGATTGCTAAATGTACGAGTGCGAGTGGCACAACAAGATGGCGAGTAGGCACAATTTGTGTGATTCGAATGTATTTCATTATATATAATCTTGGTACAAGTTTGAGTTCTATGTATAGAAATTTCGGAGGAGGTTTACATTCCATGGCCTCCCGACCTCAAGCTGGCCATTGCCTCGTATGTCGATGAGGTAGTATGTGTCATTGCCGAGGACGCGGCCTATGGCGAATGGCCCTTCCATGGGGGGGGAAAGCTTATGCATGCCCTTCTTGTCCTGGACCAGTCGGAGGACCAAGTCGCCTTCCTGGAAGGTGCGGGTCCGGACTCGGTAGCTATGGTAGCGGCAGAGTCCCTGCTGGTAGATGGTGGTGCGGGAGCGAGCTAGGTCACGTGCTTCGTCAAGCTGGTCGATGATGTCTTGGTGTGCGAGTTCGTTTGTCGATTCGATGTAGTTGAGGTGAGTCGTGCTCCAGGTCGGTTTGTATTATGGCCTTGGCGCCATACACCATGAAGAAGGGCGTGAACCCCATGGAACGGTTGACGGAGGTGCGGATCCCCATATTACGGAGGGGTGCTCTTCGACCCAGCATCCTAGGGTTCACTCGAGGGGCACTTGAAGTCGCGGCTTGAGCCCGTGGAGGACGCTCTGATTAGCACGTTCTGCTTGGCCATTCGACTCTGGGTGGGAAACTGAGGCGAGGTCGAGTCGTATGCTGTGCTCTTCGCAGAATTCTTCCATGGCGCCCTTGGCGAAGTTAGTACCGTTGTCTGTTATGATGCTGTGCGGGTAGCCGTACCGGTAGATGAGCTCGCGGAGAAACTTGGTGGCCATCTTGCCGTCACACTTTTTGATCGGCTTGGCTTTGACCCATTTGGTGAACTTGTCGATCGTGACCAGGAGGTGGGTGAAGCTGGTTGGGGCCTTTTTGAACGGGCCGACCATGTCCATGCCCTATACGGCGAATGGCTAGGTGATGGGGATGGTCTTCAGTGCTAAAACAGGTAGATGCGTCTAGTTGGCATACTTTTGGCACCCGACACATCGTTGGACGATGTCCATGGCGTCGGCGTGCGCGGTGAGCCAATAGAAGCCGTGCCGCATGGCCTTGGCGACCAGCGACTTGGCGCCGGCGTGGATGTCCTGGAGGATCTTGCGTCCTTCTTCTAGATGTATGCAGCGCTATAAGACGCCGGTCACGTTGCATTTGTAGAGCTCGCCGTTGATGATTACGAAGGATTTGCAATGGCTCACGATCATCCATGCTTCCGTGTCGTTGCTTGGGAGGATCTTGTACTCGAGGAAGGCGACGTATGGTGCCGTCTAGTCTCTAGGCTCCACGATCATGGCCACTAGGGCCGGCTCGGGCTGCAGTGGTATCCCGATGTCGATCTCCTTTGGCAGGGAGATGGAAGGCTTGTGGATGATGTCGATGAAGATGCCTGCGGGTGGCGTTTGCCGAGCCGACCTAATGCGGGAGAGGGCATCTGGCTCCTTGTTTTTGCGCCTGTCGATCCACTCGACCGAGTAGCCAGTGAAGTGCCCTCCCATCTGGTCTACCGCTTGGCGGTATGCTATCATTGTGGGGGAGACGATGTTGCAGGTCCCTACGACTTGGCCGGCAACTAGGTCGGAGTCGCCGTAACATCGCAAACGATTAACATTCATCTCCTTGGCGGCCGCATGCCGTGAAGGAGGGCTTCATACTCGGCCATGTTCTTGGTGTAGGGATTGAAGTTGAGCTGGAGCACGTAGCGGAGCTTGTCTCCCTTGGTGGAGGTCAGTATGACCTCGGCCCTGGCGCCATCGTCGTTCTTGGAACCGTCGAAGTGGAGAGACCAGTAGTGGAGGTAGGGGAGCTTCTCCGGCTGCTGCGCTTCTACCCAGTCGGCGAGGAAATCGGCCAAGGCTTGCAATTTGATTGCTTTGCGTGGCTCGTACTTGATGTTGTGGATGCCAATCTCGACGACCCAATTGGCGACTCGCCCAGTCGCCTCGCGGTTGCGGATGATGTCCTACAGCGGTGCGGAGTAGACGACCGTGATGGGGTGCTCCTGGAAGTAATGCGGGAGTCATCGTTGTGCCCTGAAGACCGCATACACGAATTTTTGTTACTACGGGTAGCGTTGTCTTGAGTCTGTCAGGACCTTGTTGATGTACTAGACGGGGCACTCCTTACCCTCTTCTGGCAGTTCGACGACCATTACGGCGTTGATGACACGAGTGGAGGCTGCGACGGAGACGAGCAACGGCTCTTTGTCGATTGGGGCCACGAGTAGCACTTCTTTGAGTGCCTTGAGCGCGTTGTCTGCCTCTGTGTCCCATTGGAATGTGGGGTTCTTGCGCATCAGGCGGTATAAGGGCATTGCCTTCTCGCCAAGCCGGGGGATGAAGCGACTGAGAGCCGCGACTCGCCCGACCAACTTCTGGACGTCGCGTAAGCACTCTGGTTTCCCGAGCCGTGCGATGGTGTCGATCTTGGTGGGGTTGGCCTCGATGCCTCGCTTGGAGACCACGTACCCCAGGAGCTGTCCAGTAGGGACGCCAAAGATGCATTTTCCTGGGTTGAGCTTGATGTTGTACCTCCGCAGATTTGCAAAGGTCTTTGCCAGGTCAGCGAGCAAGTCGTCATGGCGGGTGGATTTTACCACCACGTCGTCGATGTAGACGTGGATGTTGCGGCTAATTTGGCTCGCGAGGCACTCCTGCATGCCCCTTTGGTAGGTGGTGCAGACGTTTTTGAGGCTGAACGTCATGGCCGTGTAGCAGAAGGCGTCGAATGGCGTGATGAACGCCATCTTCTCCTCATCCTCGACCGCTATTTTAATATGGTTGTAGCAAGAGTATGCATCGAGGAAGCACATCGACTCCGATCTCTCGGTCAAATTGATGATCTGGTCGATGAGCGGTAGGATGAACTCCTCCTTCGGGCAGGCGCTGTTGAGGTTAGTGTAGTCGATGCACATTCTCCAAGTGTTGTTCTTTTTCAGGAATAGGACTGGGTTTGCCAGCCACTTGGAGTACTTGATTGGCCAAATGAAGCCTACGGCTAGTAGGCGCTGTACTTCTTCAGCGATTTCTTGGCGGCGCTCTTCATTGAAGGGCCGCAGCGACTGCTTTATAGGTCGCACTTTTGGGTCGGCGTTGTGTTTGTGCTCAGCGAGTTCCCTCAGGACACCAAGCATGTCGGATGGTTTCCATGCGAAGATGTCGCAATTGTCATGGAGGAACTCGATGAGCGCGCTTTCCTATGCGGGGCTCATGTGCGCTCCAATGGTGACCGTCTGGCTGGAGTCGCCTGGGAAGAGCTCGATGGTGCGGGTGTGCGTGGTCGCCTCGAACATGGAGGTAGCAGCGGTTTGCTTCTTCAGAATGGTGGGTTCATCCTTATTGATGCTGCCCGCGTATTTCGTGAGCTCTTCCGCATGGTCAGTCTCCACGGTGATGATAGTGTCGGCAAGCTCGACGCCCTTATCCTCGCATTTCACGGCCATGTCGGGGTCTCCGTGGACGTTGATGATGCCGCTTGGCCCTGGGAGCTTCATCATGTTGTAGGCGTAGTGTAGGGTCGCCATGAACTTGGCGAATGCCTGGCGCCCTAGGACACAGTGGTAAGGGCTGCTGAAGTTCACTAGCTCGAAGACGATCCGCTCGGTGTAGAAATTTGTTGGTGTGCCGAAGGTGACTGGTAGCGTCACCTTGCCGATCGAATACGCCTTCCGACTAGGGACGATGCCGTGGAAGGTGGTAAGTGTCGACTCGGTCGCTGACTCCGGGAGGTGCAACCTCTTGAATGTTTCTAGGTACATGATATTGATGGAGTTTCCGCCGTCCATCAGCGTCTTGGGAAGCCAGTAGTCAGCCACTTTTGGCCTGACCACCAGGGCGACATGCCCTAGCTACTCGATCCTGGGCGCGTCATCTTGTCGACTCTAGGTGATGCTTTGCTTAGACCAGTTGAGGAAGTGGGGGATGTCGACCTGGGTTACCGCGTTGACAGTGACTGCGTGGGCGAGCACCTTCTTATCACGCTTGGTGCCGAGCCCGGTGAAGGTGTGTAGCAAGCCGATGACGTTTCCGAAACTGCCGGTGTTGCCGTTGTCCCTTGGTGGGTTGTTATTGGGGTCGTCCCTTGCTCACCTTGCCTTTTCGATCTCTTTAAGATAATGGTAGTCCGCGGTGGTGTGGGTTGCAGGTTTCCCCTCCCTACTGTGGTAGACGCAGGGCGGCGGGGTCGAATTTCGGCCTTGTCGCGTTGTTGGCGCGGTAGTTCCCCCGTCGCGGCGGAAGTTCTTTGGGTCACGTTGGCCATAACTGGCGTTAGCGACAAAGTTGACTCGCCCATCATTGCGGCGCTTCCCGGTGAGGCGGGTGTTGCTGTAGCGCATGTCGCGTTGTCGCCCATTGTCGTGGCTGCTTACTCGGCGTCTTCCTCCCAATTCATCGTCGGAGTCCTTGTTCGGGTCCTCCTCCACGTAGCACTTGGCGATCTCGAGGAGGTCGGGGATATTGTCGAGTGTCCGGTAGACCCTCTTGATCTTAGTGACCAGGGGTTCGTACCGGCACGCGTTCTTGAAGTAGTGGACCGCCGTGTCCGGGTGGATGCCGGAGGCGTTGATCCATAGTTCCTGCCACCTATGGATCCAATGGCGGGTCGACACGCGCTGTCCCTAGATGCATCGCTCCAGGTCCTCGATGGTGGTGAAGCGGGTGTAGGAGCCCTTGAAGTGCCGGACGAAGGCGTCCCACATCTCTTCCCATGAGCCGATGCTGTTAGCGGGGAGGGTGTTGATCCATTGCCGGGTCCCTCCTTCCATCATCAGGGGGAGGTAGCGAGCGGTTCACAGGTTGGTGTGGCCAGCGATTCTCATCGCCATGAGGTACGTGTCCAGCCACACCGCTGGGTAGTACGTGGGGTCGTACTGCTCGATCTCCTTGGGGGCCTAGAAGTTGGCAGGATACTTCTTGCCTCGGATCGTTGGCCCGAAGCATTGGGGGCCGACTCGGCTAAGCGAGCCCCTTAGTTCGAGGTCGCCGCGGTTGGTGAGGGTGTGCCTCAAGTCGTTGGGCTGGCGTGCTCACCAGGCCTAGTTGTTGACGATGTACATTCGGGCGTCGATGGGTTGCCCGTTTGCAGCGACCGTGTTGTTCACCGGCCGCGGCTCGTTGGTGTAGAGCGCGGAGTTGGTGACCCTGGTAGTGCGCCAGGGGTTGGGGCGGTGGGCAAGTGAGGGCGTTGGCGACGGTTGGAGGGCCGCTTGAGGCTGCTCTGCTTGCTGATGAGCGGGAATACATCCGCCCTTGCGGGTCGACCCCCGCGGCTGCTGCTCGACGACCCTGGTGAGTAGGGACTTGGCGTACTGGATCTGCAGCGCACCCTCTCCTTGGATGTCGAGGTGGGCGACCGCAGCGTCTGCCCGGATGACATTGTCCATTGGGGTGGAATACAGGGGGAGCCCGTTGACGTCGCGTGCCTGTGGCGAGATTATGATCTGCGGCTGGTCCGGTGGGGGCGCGCGACCAATGGGTGGCGGTGGGGCCCCAGTCGCCAGTGCGTTCGGTGGTGGTCGATTGCTGCCACCTGGTGGAACGTTCTCGATGTATTCGTGCTCGGCCGTGCGTGCGGGTCGCTTTCGTCGTTGAAGTTCAAGACGCGGCCCTGGACGTTGGAGTTCAGGCGGGTCCTGATGCGGCGCTGGTGGTAAAGCAACAGCTCGAGGCGGAATTTCTCGTGCTCGACTAGCTCCTTGCGCTACGCCTCCTCCAGTCGCTGGCGGGCTTCCTCCACCTCCGTGGCCATGGCGGTCGTAGGGATCAGCATGGGGAATGGATCTGGCGGGGCGACCGTGCTGCCCGCCATGTAGATCGCATTGAAGCGATTGGATCTGGCGTGGAAGTCCTCGGGGGACTCCGAGCCGAAGTCAGAATCGAAGATCCCAAGGATGGAGGAATCCGCGAAGTCCTTAGGGTTGGAGACCTGCGTGATGGAGTTCTCCCGTGATGCTATGGTGATGGATCCGTCGACCGAGGCAGGGGTCACGGAGTCAACGTCGTCGTGGAGGGCCACGTCATCCGCGACGGCATTGGTCTCGACCTCGTTGCTGGCGGTCGAGTCGTACTCGGTGGCGAGGCGGCTGATGGAGCGGACCTGCTCCTCCGAGAGCAGATCGCGGCATGGCGGCGATCCGAAAACGGTTATTGTTGCCACTGGGTCGACTGTGTTGGTGAAGCCGACAAACAGGTTGATGGTGCCGACCGGCATCACCGCGCCGTGCATGATGGGGCGCGACGCCGGGATGTAGCTGCTGGGCAGGATCTGCAAGATCCCGCCGGTGGCGATCGGCCGATCGATTGGTGAGTAGGGTATCGCCACAAAACTCATGCCAGTCCGGCTGGGCCCCACGGTGGGCGCCACTGTCGTGGAAATGGTCACGGCAGTCGCTGCCATAGGCAGCGATTGATAGAATCGGGGGCGAGAGCTGGTGGCCATCTGCGGAGCGAGATGGGGGCAAATGCACATGGATTTACCCAGGTTCGCCCCCCGGAGGGTAAAGACCTACTCCTGCTAGATTGGATTGATGGAGAGCGAGTTACAGGGGTGGTGACCTCGGCGTCTATTCAGCGAGTCGCTTGAAGGGGTGTATGATGGAACGTAAGTCCTCAAGCTACCCTAGGGAGGTTTATATATGGGACACCTCGCTAGGGTTTACAGTTTACAACCGAACAAGATATGGATTCGGAGGATTTGACCTAATCCGACTAGGCTTCAACTACGCTTCTGGGCCCCCAGTCTCTAATCGCCAGGCCTTCTCCTCAGTCGCGTTCCGGTCGCCATCCTGCAGGCCCACTAGCGAGGCCTCTGGTCCAATCGAAACGTCCTGCTAGGCATACCCCATTCGACATATCTCCATCACCATTGCATATTGATTTCTCTGGCAAGTCATAAATCCATTACTGGGCGGTGCTGGTGAGCATGAGAGGGAGGTACTTGACAGTGACATTAGGGTTTCCCCCGACAATGTGAATCGCTTTGCTGTAGTCCTGCAACCATGTAGCTGGCCTAGCAGTGCCATTATAGGGCATGATTGTCTTGTCAATCCGGAGACCCTTGGGGTAACTTGTGGCCCGTATTACCGGTCCAAAGCAACGTGGCCCAAGGTATGTGAGCTCCCGTGCTTCTTGGATCTTGTCCAGCCGTGAACGTGCGTCGTACGGCTCTGGTTGCTTCCCTTTTCCATCATGGGGAGGAGAGTTGTGGTGCAATCTATTGGATCCGCCGTGATGGCTAATGGGTGGCGATGGTGGCGGTGGTGGGTTAGCCTTCTTCCTGCTCCCTCCATGCGACTCCTCATGCCTATCGTGATTGCTTGTCGGACATGGTGCTTCCTTGTAGGATCTGCTCCTGTGTCCTACATTGACGCCACGCTCTCCGGCATGCCGAGGTTGCTCACCCTGGTCGCGTATGACAATACCAACCTAGGGATGCCTGGGAGGTTGCATGATTGTGCGGTGGCCCGGATGTGGTTCCTCGTGATGCCGGGATGGCGGCGATCAACGGGGGTGAGCCTTTTCTCCATTACCGGATGATATCGGTATGGCGTCAGCCCGGTTACGCGCTGATACGTCCATTTTGCATCACTATTCTATATCATAATTCACTGTTATTCATTGATATATTTCATATTAAGAGGTGATTCTTATGTTATTTCATCTGTTTTTGCATGGTTGATTACTTTTGGAGCATGGACCATTGCAGTCAGGATTCTAATGGAAAAGGTGCTGTTTGGAGGCAAAATTCGCGAAGATCAAAAAATCCGGGAAAATATATGGAAAATCCTATTTTTCCAGAAGACGAAGGAAGCCAGAAGGAGGAGTGGAGATGGGCCACAGGGGGCCCACACCACCCCCTGGCGCGGGCCACCCTAGGCCGCGCCACCAGGTGGTGTGGCCGCTATAGTCCACCACTGGATCTCCCCTCTGGCGTATATAATCCTCCCGAAACCCTAATACTCGGGGAGCAACCACAGAAATATTCCGCCGCCTCTACGGGGCGGAAAACACCAAGAGAGAAAGATCTCTCCAGCAGACAGATTTCTGCCGGGGGAATTCCTTCCCGGAGAGGGGAGATCGTCGCCATTAACACCACCATCAAGCTGGACTTCATCGGGATCATCATCATCATCACCACCATCATCACCATCAGCACCCTCATCACCATCTCCATATTGCTATAACAATTGGGTTGAATCTTGCATAGTTCTTAGGGGAAACTTTCCCGATGTTGATTACTCTTTGTAGTTGATGATATTGAGTGGAACCATTGAATTATTTTTATGTTCAGATTGTTATACATCATTATTCCATCTCTGATCATGATCCATATGATGTCTTGTGAGTAGTTCGTTTTGTTCTTGAGGACATGGGAGAAGTCATGTTGTTAGTAGTGGAATTGTGTTGAGAAAGATTCAATAGTTTGATATTTAAGTTGTGGTGTATTTCTTCTAGTTTGTCATGTGAACGTCGACTACATGACACTTCACCTATATGGGCCTAGGGGAATGCATTGTGTATTTGGCTACTAATCGTAGGGGTTGCCGGAGTGATAGAAACCTGAACCCCCGTTAGGAAACCATTGCACAAGGGACGTCAGGGTCTTAGAGTTTAAAGTTGTGGTTAGGTTTCTACCTTAATTACTTTCTTGTACTTACGGATGTTTGCAAGGGGTGTAATCACAAGTATGTATTAGTCCTAGGAAGGTCGGTACATTAGCACAGGTTCACCCACACAACACTTAGCAAGCTAAAGAAGATTAATCAACTATATGAAGCGAAAGCACTTGACAGAACTCCCGTGTGTCCTCGAAAACGTTTGGTCATCTTAAGTAATACAACCGGCTTGTCCTTTGCTGAATAAAGGATTGGGCCACTTGCTGCATTTATTCTTACTGTCTTTTGTTTACTCGTACTTTATTTACTTGCTTTATCAAAAACCCCTAAAAATCCGTTTGCTAAGTACTTGCAGAGAATTCCTGATCCATACCACTAGCCAGCACCTCCTGCTCCTCGTTGGGTTCGACACTCTTACTTATCGAAAATACTGCGATACACCCCCTATACTTGCGGGTCATCAAGACTATTTTCTGGCGCCGTTGCCGGGGAGTGAAGCGCTATTGGATAGTGGAACTGCTAAAGGAAACTTCTAATGTGAGTATTGTTTATTTCTATTAGTTGCTTTATTTTTGTTATGGATAATCTGCTGAGTTTCTTATTTCGTAATGCTACTACCACTGCTAAGGTAGTAGATGAACCACCACCTGCTGAGAATGATACTTTTAAAATACCTACAAGAATTATTGATCGTGTTATGGATAACTACTATGTTGGGGATGGAACTGTCCATCCCGGTGATCATTTACTCTTTATACACGAATTATGCGGGTTGTTCAAGTGTGTAGGTATTACTATAGATCAAGTTAAGAAGAAGTTATTCTCATTGTCACTGAAAGGAAGAGCTGAGGAATGGTATAAGCTGCTAAAGAATGGCCAAGCTCTAGAATGGGAGGAGATAGTGCCTCTCTTTTATTCAAAGTTTTATCCTCCTAGTGAGAGTCATAAAGATCGGAATCAAATATATAACTTTTGGCCTCTTGATGGAGAGAGTACAACTCAAGCTTGGGGGAGATTGAAGTTATTAATACTCAAATGTCCCATTCATGAGCTCCCCAACAATATTATTATCAATAACTTTTATGCAAGGCTTTATCTTCATGATAAGGATTTATTGGATGCTTCTTGTGTTGGATCATTCACTCGGATGGAAGTAGAAGCTAAATGGGATCTTCTGGACCGTATTCAAGATAATGCTGAAGCATGGGAGAATGACAAAGGTAGAAAGTCAGGTATAAATTATGATTATGAATGCATTGAATCTTTTATGGGAACTAATGACTTTCAAAATATTAAAAATGCTTATGGTCTAGACTCTTGATGGCTTAGTATACGGCGCCAGAAAAGTGCTGGTGCGGTGTTGATGTAGAGCTTGTTGGGAACCCAAGAGGAAAGTATGATGAGCACAACAACAAGTTTCCCTCAGTTATGAAACCAAGGTTTAATCGAACCAGTAGGAGCAAGGAAACACCCCAAAGGTGTTGCTAGCTGAGCCTTGGAAGGGCGCACTACCAGTGCTAGTAGCAACATGGAGACCTGCACAACACAACCACAGAACTTTGTCCCCAACTTGCGATGAGGTTGTTAATCTCACCGTGTTTTGCGGAAAACAAAGGATTAAACGTATCGAATGAAAAGAAGTAATAGTTTGCAGAAAGTAAACACAAAGCAGTATACAATTAGTAGATTGTATGTAAAGAAAAGGACCGGGATCCATAGTTCACTAGAGGTGGCTCTCCTTAGATAGATAACATGCTGGGTGAACAAATTACAGCGGAGCAATTGACAAACATCGAGAAAGCAATACATGCATATACTAATCATCTTGACTCCTTTGAAACTTGATTGGGCATTACAACATTATACATAGACCGCCATCCAACTACATCTATAACTAATAATCCACCTTCAGGTTATCATCCGACCCCCCTCCAGTATTAAGTTGCAAGCAACAGATTATTGCTTTACAAATTGCGTGTAAAGTAAACAATACGATTGTTCTATGAACAAAGGATTGTTGTTTTGTCCCTAGTAGCAACAGCACATCTAGTACCTTAGAGATTTCTGTTACTTCCCCAGATTACCAGAGGCATGAACCCACTATCGAGCATAAATACTAACTCTTGGAGTTGCTAGCATCTACTTGGCCAAGATAGCTACTAACAACGGAAAGCATGCAAGATCACAAATAACAAAGACATGATAGAATCAATAATCAATCTGAAATATCATCTCAATATCCATCGGATCCCCGCAAACACAACATGCAGAATTACAAATAGATGATCTTGATCATGAATGGAGCTCACAAGATCTAAACATGAAAGCACAAAGGAGGAGAACCAGCCATCTAGCTACTACATGGATCCGTAGTCCAAGGATGAACTACTCACGCATCACACCGGAGGCTTGCATGGTGATGAAGAAGGCCTCCAGGGTGAATTCCCCTCTCCGGCAGGGTGCCGGGAAGAGCTTCAGATCCCTACCGATCTAGGGATGGAGATTACGGCGGCTACAGACTCTTTCGTGGATTTTTGATCGGGTACTTAGGGTTTTCATCCCGAAGGCATCTTATAGGTGGAAGGGGAGGCCGAGGGGGTGTTGGGGTCGGCCAAACCACCCCCTGGCGCAGGCCAGGCCTGGCCGTGCGGCCAGGTGGTGTGGCTGCCCCCCAGCCCTTCTCCGTCTCGTATTCTGGCATCTGATGACTTCCGGAAAAATAGGCACTTTGGCTTTTGTCCCGTCCAATTCCAAGAATATTAATTTTCTGACTTTCCTGGAACCAAAAATAGCAGAAAAATGCAGCAATGTGGCTCTTATTAATAGGTTAGTCCAAGAAATCATATGAAAAGTACTCCAAAGTGTGGACAAAACACAAGAAAGTGGATAAAACCAAGCATGGAACCTAAAAAATTATAGATACATTTGCAATCTATCAACATCCCCAAGCTTAACTCCTGCTCTTCCTCGAGTAGGTAAGTGATAAAAAGAAAGAATAATTTTTGAGGTGACATGCACCATCAAAGATTTGATCAAAGTATTTGTAAAAAATTCAAAGCTGGGATCATAGTACTTCAATCATAACATGAAAGACAAAGTTCTAGCAATAAGACAAAGAAACTATGATGCAACATGAAAAGGCACAGACAAAAGATTCATGAATAACAATGCTTTGCAAGACGTTTGTTTGTTTCACATAAAGAAAACATAACATAATAGTATTCATCTTGTCCCTCATAGAGTACCAAATATAAATGCATAGGACACCTTCAAAGTTCATAAGAGTGACTAGATACAAATAGTTTAAAACAAGCAATATCAAGTTATGCATCAATCAACTAGTCTTGGGACAATGCACATAGAACTAAGAATGGCCACTATGCTCTCAAAGTAGGTGCATAAAGGTAGAAGATGGAGACTCAATATAATGGTGGAAGAAGGGCCTTTATAAAAGGAAGTAGGGATTCAAGTCTCATAAAGAGCTTCCAAAAATTATGGTACTTATAGCTTTCAGCTCTCATTGCCCCTATCATAAGCATCTTTAAGTGATTAAGGTTAAAGTGACACAACTAAGAGGATATGCTTGACAAGTTATAAACCGAAATCTCATGCCCCTTACTTACGAAGACCGAACCTCATGCTACTCAACTTTAGTCACGAGTAAGCTCTTGTCATTGTAAGTACATATGTATCATAAAGAACCGCCAACGGGGTACCCCTTGCACATGATATAGGAGCTCTCCCATAATCAAAATGACAAGGCAAGCATACAATGAGCATCTCAGCGATCTGTTTATTTGCTATTTGCATAGGTTTTTATTGAGGATGCTTCATAGAGTGCTCATTATGGTGATGCTGCAAGTTTCCACCATGATTAGGCATGGCTTAGGCTAGCAGCCCAGGCATTTCTCTAACACACATACAAACTCCATGATCTTACAAGTTCCACTTTTATTTCATACCACCGGGATCCGTAAGCAAAAGAACATGATATCAACGGGGTACAAAGTACAAGTGCAATGTTGAAAGCGTTCCCCATGAAACATGGTTCTGCTAATTTCAACTTATAAAGCGCAAGCATATATGCAACAAAGAAGGACCCAATGGTTCAAGCTTATTAGATGCAAAAAAGTAAAGTGTGCCATCAAGTTCGTGAGAGCTTTAATCACTACTTTTCTCATAACAAGTTTAATTTGGAAGGTAAAAAAAAGCATGAATATACTTGGAATAGCATAAACTAGTAGGTAGGTATGGTGAACTCTTTAGAATAACTTGGTTTAGGGAGTTGGATGCATGAGTGGAACTCATACTTTGTTGTGGAGGCAAGCAAAAGACTGGGAGTGACAAACTAAGAGAGCAATAATGGCCATAATCATGCAGAGCGACAAAACATCATTGATAAAAGCATAAAGTGATAGTACAAGTTGAAAAATAAAGGATCACAAAGGCTATGGTGACTTGAGATAGTCATAACATGGTGTGAGCACGCGCCAGGTCAACCCAAATAAAGCATCAAAGGAGAATACCACTATACTATGCTTTAATATGCTAAAACAACGCATGATTCATCCAAGGCACATTAAGCAATCTCAATTGTTTATAACAAGTCATGCTACAGAAAAGAATACTAAGCATAAAGCCAAAACAATATCAAGCATGGCATGACAAAGCATAGGCCACAGTAAAAAACAAGCTCTTTTACCACATAAGTATGAACTTTCCTACTCTTTTCCAAACCAAACCAAACTATTTGCAAACCAAAGTATGAAAGAGGGGGTCCAACCAATTTATTTAGAAAACTAAGCAAACCAAAGAAAACAAAAACCAAAACAAAAACGAAAAAGGAGACGCTCCAAGAACAACACAACTGTGCATGAAACAATAAAAATGAAGCGTTTGGAAGAAACCTGAGATTTTTATTGATGAAGAGGGGATGCCTTGGGCATCCCTAGGATTTGACGCTTGTACTTCTTGGATATTTCTTTGGGTGACACACGTGGCATCCCCAAGCTTGAGCTTTAGTCCAACCTTCATCTCATTACCCATTCCTTCCATACACCTAAAATTTTTCCTTCATACAAAACTTCACACAATCTTTATTAGCAACATTAGTGCACTCAAGATAAATAAGTCTTAAGGTTCAGTTCTAACACCAAATAAACTTCCATTAGAACACTAGCTACTGTAACACTTCCCTCAAAAAGCTCAATTCTCCAAAAGAACTCAAAAAGGAACCAACAAGAAGCAAATGCAGAAAATGGCAGAAATCTGTCAATACAGACCAGCAGGTAAAGAAGAATTATTTCGAAGACCTTCTGTTGCTCAAATAAAAAAGTGTTGAACTAAAAAAAGTTAGATAACAACCTGGGGCAGAAGCACAAAAATTCACGCCTCAAAAATACGTTCAGAGATTTTACACAAAGTTTTACGGTGAAGCATAAAAATCTATTTCGGGACAACAACTTTCCCAATCATTACTTCTCTCTCATTAGAGGTTACTCTTGGAACAAAAAGCAAATAAAAAGGATAACGAGAGGTTATTACTGAAGTAATAACTTCCAAGACTCATCTAAAACTTTTGGGTTATCTCCCAATAAGTACTTTTCTTTAACACCTTTAAGTTAGGCATAAGAAGCAAGAAAAAGAATCAAGTGTTCTCAAATGAAGAAGCATTAAGATCAATACCAGAAATATTTTCAACCAGGCAAGGTATATCATCCAAATAAGTTCTAGAGGATACTCTCCCAATGCTCCTAGGTTCACTATTCTCATCAAAAGGGTTTGCAGGAACAATCCAATCAAGATTCTTTTCTATGGCATCATGTATTGCAACTAGTTTAAAGTGTATTGGTATCTTAGGTTCCTCCCCATTAGGTTTGGTTTTGTTCATCTTTTCTCGTGTACCAACAACATCTACACATGATCCTAGCATATTGAAACGTTCAAAGACTTTCCTAGCTTCCTTGGCAACATCATAGAACTCCTTAAACAAAGTTTCTAGAATAAAATCCCTCTTTTTAGGGTCCTCAATTTCTTTAATCTTAAGAAACATTATTTGCATTAAGGGGTTGAGGTTAACAAGCCTAGCTTCTAACATGTGAATTAAAGAAGCTGCAGCAATCTCATAGTTTGGAGCAAGTTCTGCAAGGGATCTATCCTCGGTATCTTCATGCTTACTAACATGATTAAAGAATTCTTCAATATTATCTTTCCCAATTATAGAACCACTACCAATTGAAAGGTCTTTTAGGGTGAATTTAGGGATCAACATGGTGAGCTAAGAAAGTGGTGAACTCAAGGAGACTTAATTTTTTTGTGTTTTTGATAAATAAAGCAAACTAGTAGAACTAATTTGTTTGTGTTTTTGATAAAGAAAACAAGTAAACAAAGCAAAAAGAAACTAAGAAAAAAAAACAAAGTAAAGAGATTGGTTATGAGGGACTCCCCTTGTGAAGATGTCCTTGACTCCCCAAGAATCTGCCAGAAAATGCATGATGGCTCAAGATATGGCCGTAAAAGTGTCAAAAGCGGTGTTGATGTAGAGCTCATTGGGAACCCCAAGAGGAAGGTATGATGAGCACAACAACAAGTTTCCCTCAGTTATGAAACCAAGGTTTAATCGAACCAGTAGGAGCAAGGAAACACCCCAAAGGTGTTGCTAGCTGAGCTTTGGTAGGGCGCACTACCGGTGCTAGTAGCAACGTGGAGACCTGCACAACACAACCACAGAACTTTGTCCCCAACTTGTGATGAGGTTGTCAATCACACCGTGTTTTGCGGAAAACAAAGGTTTAAACGTATCGAATGGAACGAAGTAATAGTTTGAAGAAAGTAAACACAAAGCAGTAAACAGTTTGTAGATTATATGTAAAGAAAAGGACCGGGATCCATAGTTCACTAGAGGTGGCTCTCCTTAGATAGATAACATGCTGGGTGAACAAATTACAGCAGAGCAATTGACAAACATCGAGAAAGAAATACATGCATATACTAATCATCTTGACTCCTTTGAAACTTGATTGGGCATTACAACATTATACATAGACCGCCATCCAACTGCATCTATGATTAATAATCCACCTTCAGGTTATCATCCGAACACCCTCCAGTATTAAGTTGCAAGCAACAGATTATTGCTTTACGAATTGCGTGTAAAGTAAACAATACAATTGTTCTATGAACAAAGGATTGTTGTTTTCTCCCTAGTAGCAACAACACATCTAGTACCTTAGAGATTTCTGTCACTTCCCTAGATTAACAGAGGCATGAACCCATTATCGAGCATAAATACTAACTCTTGGAGTTGCTAGCATCTACTTGGCCAAGATAGCTACTAACAACGGAAAGCATGCAAGATCACAAATAACAAAGACATGATAGAA
Source organism: Avena insularis (assembly GCA_023614405.1). NCBI lineage: Eukaryota > Viridiplantae > Streptophyta > Magnoliopsida > Poales > Poaceae > Avena > Avena insularis. Next base: position 253,820,510 of record CM042696.1, read on the forward strand.
TCAATAATCAATCTGAAATAGCATCTCAATATCCATCGGATCCCCGCAAACACAACATGCAAAATTACAAATAGATGATCTTGATTATGAACGGAGTTCACAAGATCTAAACATGAAAGCACAAAGGAGGAGAACCAGCCATCTAGCTACTACATGGATCCATAGTCCAAGGATGAACTACTCAAGCATCACACGGGAGGCTTGCATGGTGATGAAGAAGGCCTGTGGTGAATTCTCTCCCAGGTGCCGGAAGATCTTCAGATCCCTCCTTATCTAGGGATGGAGATGACAGCGGCTACAGACTCTTTCATGGATTTTTGATCGGGTACTTAGGGTTTTCGTCCCGAGGGCATCTTATAGGTGGAAGGGGAGGCCGAGGGGGTGCTAGGGTCAGCCAGACCACCCCCTGGCGCGGGCCAGGCCTGGCCGCGCGGCCAGGTGGTGTGGCTTCCCCTAGCCCTTCTCCAACTCGTATTCTGGCATCTGATGACTTCCGAAAAATTAGGCACTTTGGCTTTTGTCCCGTCCAATTCCGAGAATATTCATTTTCTGACTTTCCTGGAACCAAAAACAGCAGAAAATAGGTAGCTGGCACTGTGGCTCTTGTTAATAGGTTAGTACAAGAAATCATATGAAAAGTACTCCAAAGTGTGGACAAAACACAAGAAAGTGGATAAAACCAAGCATGGAACATCAAAAATTATAGATACATTTGCAATGTATCAACTCTCAAGCTATTGCTTGTTATTTTAAGGCTTTTGCTTCCTACATTGAAGTGCCTAAAAAGAAGTGGAATAAGTATCATGAACCTTATAAAGATATTTCTAAGAGTTGTGGGGCCCCCGAATTAATCCTCCGAGAATCCCTGTTATGCATACAACCACGATCCCATGATCAGTTAGTCATGGCACATAACAGACAAGTATCAAAGTAAACATCCAAAACATAACAAATACTTGTAATACCTTAGTAGCCATTATGTCTACATCGATCAACATCAGCAGAACTGCATTAAGCATAGATCCTGAGCCATGCCTTAACCTACATGCAACTGACTAGGAGAACGTCCTAGCTCGCTTAGCCATCAACTTCATCCTCTTCTTGATATCTGACCAAGTTAATAGCCAGGGACAATGCCAGTGAGTACTTCGAATATACTCACAAACCACCTTAAGATAACAATAATAACAAGAGGATATGCATTATGGCTATGGTAATAGGAGGGCTCCAAGAGAGGTTCTTTTCTCAAAGAGTTTCTCTTGTAGATATAGCATCTACATATCTTTGTTGAAAAGTTTTGGAAACCTTTTGAAAAGTTTTGCAAACACTAGGATTGGGGTACCCATTTGTTCCCGTCTTCAGGTCATCCCATGACCAAACTCCTTTCTTTCCCTTCTGACCATCCCATGGTAAAACCTTTCTCCTTTCCGACCATCCCATGGTCAAAACATTTCCAAAGCCGTTGATTTTCCAAAATCCTTTTTGGAAATCAAAACCCCCAGCGCTCTACAGCAACCTTCCCAACCGTCCATGACCGCGGACACGGCTATTAGAATAGATTTACACTCTGCTTAGGTTGCACACTTTACCCACACCATCCGGGTACACTACCCTGATCTACACCGATCGTGGGTCGAGTAACCGATCAAGACTGTTCGGATGCCCACTCTAGTATAAGTGCCTGCCCTATGAGTGTTATTCCCCTCAAAACTGGGACGTCAGGTACCGAGGACCAACCGGAGCGCTTTTTCCACTTCTTGAGTGTTCTCTTTCAATGAGGGGCTCATAGTAACGCGTGGAGGCCCGCAGACCCTTCATTCCTTCTCCAGGTCGATGTCCCACATGGCCCTTTATCGGAGAAGGCCCACCCTCCAGGGATCGCTATCCCCTGTAGTAGTTACGCGGCAGCTTATACCAGAATAAACAACCATCAAATCCACCCTTGTCCCATTCTAGAGTAATGTGGTTGCACGGGTTAATTGTTCTAGCAAAACTGCAAAGATCCGAGTGCATTTTCGTAAACCTTTTTCCTCCATATTTCCTTCAGCATTTTGTAAAACAAAACCTTTTTATTTCTCAACATCTCCTGGGAGGTCCCACCTCACCAAGGTTTTATCATAAAACATTTGGTAAAACTTTTTCCGGGTCTTCCCATCCTCTAGTTTTGCTTCGGCTAAAACGGGGTCTCCAAAGGGTATGGTGTGTTACACCATCTACCATACTAGGGACAAGTAGGAGTCATCAAGGGAGTTGTACTTAATAGTACAAAAGTGTAGTAGTTTGGAGGAGCCAAACCACTACCATATATACATCAACATATAGTAAAAGAGTGTAGTTTTATTAAACAATAGATAAAACATGCATAAGTAAAACAGTAGGACAAGGCTTATGAGCAAGAAGGTGGCTTGCCTGATGATCAGTAATATGGCAATATGTCCTTGTACTTCTTCTTTAGATAACCAAGAATACCAATACCAATAATAACAAGATCTTCTTCTCGACGTCAAAGCAAGCACAACTATCGTCGTCACCGAGTATACATGCAAGCAAGCAGACCACAATCAAACAAGGCATTCAAGCATCAAAACCATACATCAAGACAATGACACTACTATTTTACAATTCAGTAGTGGTGTTGAGAAAATGGATTAGAAGGATTGGGATCATGTCTTGGAACATTTGAAGGAGACCATGTGGGTTTCATAGTCTAGAAACTAGGGATGAGAGGGTTTTGGACCAAGGACTTAGTCTATAGTATACCATTGTGAAAACATGATACCAACTGATAGGTATTGATAAGATGAAACCAACAAAAGTTGTTTCACTATTTTCTCACTTTTCTTTAATTTCTTAATAATTTTCTAGTGAAATAAACTCTAGTTTTAGGAGATAAAACACCAGAAAAGTTCTGGAGCTCCTAAAATTATTTCCATGGGTGGTTAGGTAGGGCTTGATGTTGTTGTTCACTGATAGTTGGAAATCATGCCAAAATATTTACTAGAATGCCCTCAGGAAATTCCCAAAGGCAGTTCTAGAGTTGTTTTGTCTTTTTCACCAAATTAAAACTACAAAAGCTTTTGATTTAACTGTAAAGGAACATGGTGGGTATTTAGAATAACTTTCTGAAGAAATTGAAATCAACCTATTTCGAGTTGCAGAGCTACTGTAGTGATTTATCTAGCGATAAAGTCACATGCATAAGTGTTTAATTCACTACAAATATACAGAAGTTCAAAAATTAGCGATCTCCTGTGGTTGGGTAGATATGGATGTATCTCAACCAGGGGAGTTGGAATTGCATCAATCGGACTCAAGGTTTGGTCTAGGGAATTTTCTAAAGACAGAATATAATTAATTTTGTCATTTTTATATTACTTCAGATCTACAGCTCCACTTAGCAGGAGGCAAGGGCTACTAGATAAGTGCATCAACTACCTACAATAAGGACTTTGATTTAAACCATTTGGGTATGTACAACTCACTTTGGAAATTATTTAGTGAAAAAGATACAGTTTAGTGGACTTAATGCCAGTAAATAATGATATTCAAATTTGGAAAAGTACCAGTTCTGAATGTTGCACAAAACACTAAGGTACTTGGTAAAAATTAAATCTGGGCCAGATGTAGTACTTTCCATTTTTAAATCTATTAAAAGCAACATGCATTTCTGCAGATCTATAGAAGACTTTAGTAAAAGAAAAAGGGAGAGGGGCGACGCGGGCCGGATCTAGGCAGACCTGGGCCGCATGGCGCCGAATCGGCCCACCCGGGGAGGATTCCTGGGTGGGAGCAGTTTTGAATCCCGCTAGGTGGGGCCCAGCGGTCAGCCACACGGGGCGCCGAAGGGGTATTGGGCACCCATGGCCGTAGGATGCAGGGAAGATTGATGGTGGCAGCGTCGTCTTCCACCTCCCATCACGGCAGGCTGAGGGGAAACCCTAGGCGGGCTTGGCGGCGGTGGAGGGCTCACTTGAGGCGGGGAAGGAGCCGGAGATGGGGCAGGGCGACGCGGTCCATCGAGATGAGCTCAAAAAGGGGCGGGAGTAGCGGTTTTGGAGTAGATCTGGGGTCACGAGCCCTTGCGGCGGCTGGGCTGGCTGGGGTGCATGTCGGGACATGCCTGAGATCCTGCATGTCGGTGTAGCAACGACCCTTAGGACGTAGAGGGGGTTTGAGACCCTGGGGCGGCCATTGGCGATGATTCTGGAGCTTGGACGCATCGATCTCGACAGGGAGCTCCCGAATCAGACATGCACGATGGTGGCAACTTCCAGCGTTCCTGTGGCAGAGGGAGGAGCAGGGGATGTATGTTAGAGGTAGTAGACCTCAAAAATACCACATGCAAGTGGAGGGGAGCAATGAAGAGACGACCTCGGGCAGGAGTTCGGCAATGTCCGAAAATGGATATTTTTGCTTCCTTCGGCCAGCATAGATGGGGAGGGAGCCTGGGCTTCGGGGAGATGGGAGAGTGTGAATTGAGGAAGAGGGTGGAGTCTTTGGTGGCCGGGGCCTTCTTATTTGAGAGGGACATGGTCCATGGTGGTCTTGGTCCATTTTGGACATGAGAAAAGGAGGGAGCAGGGGATAGGGCAGGAGGGGCGGTGGAGAGGTGGTTTGTGGGGCTATGGGTCGAGCAGGGAGACAGGGAGGGAGTGGTGGACGTTGCTGCTGCTTTTTAATACCAAGATCTTTGCAAGATATGCCACTCTCTCTCTCATATCCAAACACAAGGGACAAGGGGTAGGGCAGAGCTACAGTGCTTTGCTACAGGGATCACGACCAGAGATGAGTGTTGGGTGCTATGGTGCATTGCTTTGCAAGATTGGTCGTGGTTGTAGTTGATTTAGCTCCTAGTATTGTCTACTCTCAAGTTATGGTCATAGAGATGATCATGAGGAACTCCTTAGATTTGGGTCAGGTCTATATGAGTAGAACACAACCATGCAAAGAGTTGGTCAGTAGAAGGTTGGATGATGGCGTGAGCTTCTGTCGAAGTAGGCATGTTTACTAGATTTGCAAGAGTAGTTATTTTCTTGCCTGCAAAACCATCAAGAACAAGTGGGTTGGGGGATTATCTAACCAAGGGCAAGAGTGGGCCTTGGTAGTCCTTAGGATGGTTAACAAGATGGTTCAGATGCATTTTCAAAAATGCACAAGGGTTGAGAAAGGGAGGCATTCAAAAAGGTGATGTTGGAAATAGTTTTCTAGACTTAGACAAATTTGGCAGATTTAGGGTTTTTAACTAGAGCATGAGAGGGGATGTTTTTAATGGGTTGCAAGGTACCCAAGCATCATCAAGTGGATGATGTTGAAGTGTAGATTGAGTAGAAAGGATCCATGCTTGATATTGGTCTTTATTAACTTGGAAGCTTCTAGAATTAGATCACTTCAGAGTTGATCTGGTTAAGGGTTTTAGATGATCACCTAGTGGCTAGAGATCAGATCCATCTTGTGTTCTTGCTTAGGATTTTAAGGTTTCTTGATCCTAGAGGATGAGCTCCTAGAGTAGCTCATACTACTTCTAAGCAAGCAGATCAAGGCAACTCATCTTACAAACAAATCCACTACTACTAGGGTTACCACCAAGCTTAGCTTGAGGTACGGAGGGGTAATTTTGAAAGGTTGGAGTTTGAATAAGGTAAGAGTCCTTGATATCTCTACCAAGAGTAGAATTTAAAAGCTTTAAAAGGAGGTTTTGGGAAACCTAGAGATAAGAATGGTTGAAGGTTTTGTCTATAAAACATAAGGAGATTATAATAGGTTGCTCTCCATAGTTTAGGGAAATAGAAGCTACTAAAGTAGTTGGTTTGCAAAGGCTTCTTGGCTCAGGTTTTGAAATGCCAGAACATTTGAGAATATGGAAATTAAGCCAAGACAGTTTTGGGAAGTAGCTTTTGTCAACTGGTGTTGAGGTAAGGAGTATATCTTCTAATACAAAATCATAATCATAAACATAGTCAGACAACAGGCAAACACTTTATCCCTAGACAAGAAAAAGTTTTTGTTCCCCCTAATTTTTGCATTCTGGACAACTAATCAGGGTTGCTGAAATTGGGATGTTACAGACCTTCCCCCCATAAAAGAATCTCGTCCGGAGATTCAGGAGAGTAGGGTTAGGGGATTTTCAGTCAAGGTTAGCGCTATTGGTTTCAAGCGTGCTATCTTACGGACTCCGTCTTTGAAACTGGCTACTCTGTCGATGAAGTTGCTCCAGTCTTCCGGGATGCACAGAGACTTGCGCCGAGTCCAGCCTTGATTGCGAGGAAGGATCTTAGATTCCTTCGGGGCTCGATACCTCGAGGGCTTAGGCTAGGCAGACTGTCTCAATGCTGAACTTCACGGGTACTCGTCGGAAGATAGAATCTACGGTTGGGAGTACCTCGCTCTAAGGATTCACAGCTCTTCCTTAGGGTCGTAGCGTATCCTAATTAACGATTTTAGGGTCAGGATTCCTGAGTTTGCTTTAGCGAAGGGTTACCCTATTTTTGTGCAAAAGACGCAGTCTTCCCCCCTTAGGATTAAACTTGGGTATATCGGAGAGTTGACATAGTCCTTCCTTCAAAGTCATTGAATGGGGTTTTTGGGGATTGTCGTCCATCTTTCTTCTGGAGTAGAGACGTTCAGAAGTCTTCCTGGAATTATGACTTACTGGGCTTATATACTACTATTTTTCGTACTTAGCCTGTTGAAGCCATCGGAGACTTACGTCCTCTAAGCGATTGGAACTGAGCGGTCAGCGATCCTGTGGCCCTTCCGGCGGGTCTTCAGCTGGAACGGCAGAGGGACTTCGTAGGATCTTCAGTTAGTTTCTCCTCTGATAACTCCCGGGTTGTGGTTTGGCGAAAAGGCATCGAATCTGGGGATCCTTTCCGAAGTATCTTCCGATAGACAGTCTTCTAGAGATTGAGTGGAAAGACGTAGTCTTTCCACCTTAGAGCTTCACTAAGGTTCATCGAGAAGGGTTTGGATCTTCTGGCTAGAAGGTTGACTTGCTGTTAGCGGAAGGATATATCTTACCTGAATCTTGAGCTGAGATCTTCGAGCGACGCCCTATTTTATCAACCTTGGCCGAATGGTTTCCTAACACAGCCTTTAAGGGGTTAGCTCAGGGTAATTTAGCGGTTTACGACTCTTATGGCTAGTAGTTAGTCAGGGTTGAATCAGTCAACGTCGGGTAAGCGGTCATCATTTGCATATCTTGTGTTGCTTCTGCTTTACGGCGGAGTGGACTCGTTATCTTCACGCTTCCTTAGCATCTGACTTCAGGGGTGGTTCTGACCTTCTAGGGAGGATCATTCCGTTAGGTTGGGTAGGGTCGACTAGATTAGTTATTCTCCTGAGGCGGTCAGAAGGTCTACTACACTAAAGGTTAGTGTGGTTAGATCTTCACTTCATGTCTTGGTTGACTTATCGGGTGGTTTCTTGTGGATAGTGAGGATCCTTCGGCGATTGACTTCCGGCTTCAACGGGATTCTTATTGTAGTAGACTGGTGAATAAGGGAGTGTTGCGCTATTGACGAGTCTTGAGAGGTGAGTTGGACGAGGTATGTCATCCTGCTGAGGTGAAGGCTTCTAGTGGTTCTGACTTGACGTGATCGAGCTCCTGATTCTCCCGATGCTTTTCCTCTCATATACTCTTGGGGTTAGTCTGGGTCTCATTACCGACAGCTAACACAGGGGTTTCCTGAGTTACTAGGTGAGCTATCGCTCCTTGAGTCACATTTTTAAGGAGGTCAAAGCAAACCAGAACATACAAACAAGGCGAACAGAGCGAGGGGATCGCAATGTCCTCGGCAAACAAAACACATCAAGCAACACAGGATGCAGTTAGGCAAGCAAACATGGTCAACGCTAGGGACCAAGGAGTTAACTACTCTCGATGTAGGGGAATCCTATTCTTAGGACTATTGACCCTAGATATCGTCTTTCTTCAGGTCAGAGTCACTATCTTGCAGATGAAGCCTTCATCGTATGTTGGATGCTTCTTTATAGTGCAAGACCCGATGTCTTCTGATTTTTAGGATTCCGCTGGTAGAGCGATATTGTAGTCTCCTTGTGTTTGCTGGTAGTTGATTGTCCTCATCTTTTTCTCATTGTCTTCATCGGGTTCTAGATCCTTGTTATTTAAAATCCTTAGGTTTGACGTTTGGACGAGAGTTAGAGGAAACCATTTTCAAAATCATATACTTAGAGTAAGAGAAGAAGTAGAAAATTTTGAAACTCGTTGAGAAACTAGTTTTCGAAAGCCGGGGTTTTGAAAATAAGGTTCCTGTCTAACGACCATGCTAACTAAGGTTCTCCTATAGTTAGGATGGCTCTGATACCAAGTCTGTGGGCCCCCCAGATTAATCCTCCAGGAGTCTCTGTTATGCATACAACCACGATCCCATGATCAGTTAGTTGTGGCATATAACAAACAAGTATCAAAGTAAACATCCAAAACATAACGAATACTTGTCATACCTTAGTTGCCATTATGGCTACATCGATCAACATCAGCGGAACTTCATTAAGCGTAGAGCCCGAGCCATGCCTTAACCTACATGCAACTGACTGGGAGAACGTCCTAGCTCGCTTAGCCGTCAACTTCATCCTCTTCTTGATATCTGACCAAGTTAATAGTCAGGGACAATGCTAGTGAGTACTTCGAATGTACTCGCAAACCACCTTAAGATAACAATAATAACAAGAGGATATGCATTATGGCTATGGTAGTAGGAGGTCTCCAAGGGAGGTTCTCTTCTCAAAGAGTTTCTCTTGTAGATATAGCATCTACATATCTTTGTTGAAAACTTTTGGAAACCATTTTGGAAACCAAACTCCTTTCTTTCCCTTCCGACCATCCCATGGTCAAAACCTTTCTCCTTTCCGACCATCATGGTCAAAACATTTCCAAAGCCATTGCTTTTCCGAAATCCTTTTTGGAAATCAAAACCCGCACCGCTCTACAGCAACATTCCCAACCGTTCATGACCGCGAACACGGCTATTTGAATAGATTTACACTCTGCAGAGGTTGCACACTTTACCCACACCATCCGGGTACACTACCCTGATCTACACTAATCATGGGTCGAGTAACCAATCAAGACTCTCCGGATGCCCACTCCAGTAGAAGTGCCTGCCCTATGAGTGTTATTCCCCTCAAAACAAGGACATCGGGTACCCAGGACCAACCGGAGCCCTTTTTCCACTTCTCGAGTGTGCTCTTTCAATGAGGGCCTCATAGTAACGCGTGGAGGCCCGCAGACCCTTTGTTCCTTCTCCAGGTCGATGTCCCACATGGACCTTTATGGGAGAAGGCCTACCCTCTAGGGATCACTATCCCCAATAGTAGTTACGAGGCATCTTATACCAGAATAAACAACCATCAAATCCAGCCCTGTCCCATTCTAGAGTAATGTGGTTGCACGGGTTAATTGTTCTAGCAAAACTGCAAAGATCCGGGTGCGTTTTCGTAAACCTTTTTCCTCCAGCTTTCCTTCAGCATTTTGTAAAACAAAACCTTTTTATTTCTCAACATCTTCTGGGAGGTCCCACCCTACCAAGGTTTTATCATAAAACATTTGGTAAAACTTTTTCCGGGTCTTCCCATCCTCTAGTTTTGCTTCGGCTAAAACAGGGTCTCCAAAGGGTATGGTGTGTTACACCATCTACCATACTAGGGACAAGTAGGTGTCATCAAGGGAGTTGTACTTAATAGTACAAAAGTGTAGTATTTCAGAGGAGCCAAACCACTACCATATATACATCAACATATAGTAAACAGTGCAGTTTTAATAAATAGTAGATAAAAATGCATAAGTAAAACAGTAGGACAAGGCTTATGAGCAAGAAGGTGGCTTGCCTGGTGATCAGCAATATGGCAATATGTCCATGGACTTCTTATTTAGATAACCAAGAATACCAATACCAATAATAACAAGATCTCTTATTCTCGGCGTCAAAGCAAGCGCAAATATCGTCGTCACCGAGTATACATGCAAGCAAGCAAGACCACAATCAAACAAGGCATTCAAGCATCAAAACCATACAACAAGCCAATGACACTACAAGTTTACAATTCAGTAGTGGTGTTGAGAAAATGGATTAGAAGGATTGGGAGCATGTCTTGGAACATTTGAAGGAGACCATATGGGTTTCATAGTCTAGAAACTAGGGATGAGAGGGTTTTGGACCAAGGACTTATTCTATAAGATACCATTGTAAAAACATGATACCAACAGATAGGTATTGATAAGATGAAACCAACAAAAGTGGTTTCACTATTTTATCACTTTTCTTTAATTTCTTAATAATTTTCTAATGAAATAAACTCTAGTTTTAGGAGATAAAACACCAGAAAAGTTCTGGATCTCCTAAAATTATTTCCTTGGGTGGTTAGGTAGGGCTTGATGTACTTGTTCACTGAGAGTTGGAAATCATGCCAAAATATTTACCAGAATGCCCTCAGGAAATTTCCAAAGGCAGTTCTGGAGCTGTTTTGTCCTTTTCAGCAAATTAAAACTACAAAAGGTTTTGATTTGATTCCAAAGGAACATGGTGGGTATTTAGAATACCTTTCTGAAGAAATTGGAATCAACCTATTTGCAGTTGCAGAGCTACTTTAGTAATTTATCTAGTGATAAAGTCACATGCAGAAGTGTTTAATTCACTACAAATCTATAGAAGCTCAAAAATTAGCGATCTCCTGGGGTTGGGTAGATATGGATGTAGCTCAACCAAGAGAGTTGGAATTGGGTCAATTGGACTCAAGTGTCTAGGGAATTTTCTAAAGATAGAATATAATTAATTTTGTCATTTTTATATCTTCAGATCTATAGCTCCACTTAGCTGGAGGCAAGTGCTACTAGATAAGTGCATCAACTACCTGCCATAAGGAGTTTGATTTAAACCATTTGGCTATGTACAACTCACTGTGGAAATTATTTAGTGAAAAATATACAGTTTAGTGGACTTAATGCCAGTAAATAATGATATTCAAATTTGGAAAAGTACCAGTTCTAAATGTTGCACAAAACACTAAGGTACTTGGTAAAAATTAAATCTGGGCAAAATGTAGTACTTTCCATTTTTAAATCTATTAAAAGCAACATCCATTTCTACAGATCTGTAGAAGACTTTAGTAAAAGAAAAAGGGAGAGGGGCGACGCGGGCCAGATCTGGCCAGACCTAGGCTGCATGGCGCCGAATCGGCCCACCCGGGGAGGATTCCTGGGCGGGAGCGGTTTTGAATCCCGCTAGGTGGGGCCCAGCGGTAAGCCACATGGGGCACCGAAGGGGTATTGGGAACCCACGGCCGTAGGATGCAGGGAAGATTGACGGTGGCAGCGTCGTCTTCCACCTCCCATCGCGGCAGGCTGAGGGGAAACCCTAGGCGGGCTTGGCAGCGGCGGAGGGCTCACCTGAGGCGGGGGCGGGGCTGGCTCGGGTGCACGTCGGGGCATGCTTGAGAGCCTACATGTCGGTGTAGCAACGACCCTTAGGACCTAGAGGGGGTTTGAGACCCTGGGGCGGCCGTTGGCGATGCTTCTAGAGCTTGGATGCGTCGATCTCGACGGGGAGTCCCAAATCAGACATGCACGATGGTGGCGACTTCTAGTGTTCCTGCGGTAGAGGGAGGAGCAGGGGATGTATGTCAAAGGTAGTAGACCTCAAAAATACCACATGCAAGTGGAGGGGAGCAAGGAAGAGACGACCTCGGGCAGGAGTTTGGCAATGTCCGAAAATGGATATTTTTGCTTCCTTCGGCCAGCAAAGATGGGGAGGGATCCTGGGCTTCGGGGAGATGGGAGAGTGTGAATTGAGGAAGAGGGTGGAGTCTTTGGCGGCCAGGGGACTTCTTATCCGAGAGGGACATGGTCCATGGTGGTCTTGGTCCATTTTGGACATGAGCAAAGGAGGAAGTAGGGGATAGGGCAGGAGGGGCAGTGGAGAGGTGGTTGGTGGGGATATGGGTCGAGTAGGGAGACAGGGAGGGAGTGGTGGAGGCTGCTGCTGCTTTTTAATACCAAGATCTTTGCAAGATATGCCACTCTCTCTCTCTCACATCCAAACACAAGGGACAAGGGGTAGGGCAGAGTTACAGTGCTAGGGATCATGACCAGAGATGAGTGCTGGGTGCTATGGTGCATTGCTTTGCAAGATTGGTCGTGGCTGTAGTTGATTTAACTCCTAGTATTGTCTACTCTCAAGTTATGATCATAGATATGACCATGAGGAACTCCTTAGATTTGGGTCAGGCATGTTGAGTAGATTTGCAGGAGTAGTTATTTTCTTGCCTACAAAACCATCAAGAACAAGTGGGTTGGAGGATGATATAACCAAGGGCAAGAGTGGGCCTTGGTAGTCCTTAGGATGGTTAACAAGATGGTTCAGATGCATTTTCAAAAATGCACAAGGGTTGAGAAAGGGAGGCATTCAAAAAGGTGATGTTGGAAATAGTTTTCCAGACTTGGCCAAATTTGGCAGCTTTAGGGTTTTTGACTAGAGCATGAGAGGGGATGTTTTTAATGGGTTGCAAGGTACCCAAGCATCATCAAGTGGATGATGTTGAAGTGTAGATTGAGGAGAAAGCATCCATGCTTGATATTGGTCTTCATTGACTTGGAAGCTTATGGAATTAGACCACTTCAGAGCTGATCCGATTAAGGGTTTTAGATGATCACCTAGGGGCTAGAGATCAGATCCATCTTGTGTTCTTGCTTAGGATTTTAAGGTTTCTTGATCCTAGAGTATGAGCTCCTAGAGTAGCTCATACTACTTCTAAGCAAGCAGATCAAGGCAACTCATCTTACAAACAAATCCACTAGTACTAGGGTTACCACCAAGCTTAGCTTGAGGTACGGAGGGGTAATTTTGAAAGGTTGGAGTTTGAATAAGGTAAGAGTCCTTGATATCTCTACCAAGAGTAGAATTCAAAAGCTTTAAAAGGAAGTTTTGGGAAACCTAGAGATAAGAATGGTTGAAGGTTCTGTCTATAAAACATAAGGAGATTATAATAGGTTGCTCTCCATAGTTTAGGGAAATAGAAGCTACTAAAGTAGTTGGTTTGCAAAGGCTTCTTGGCTCAGGTTTTGAAATGCCAGAACATTTGAGAATATGGAAATTAAGCCAAGACAGTTTTGGGAAGTAGCTTTTGTCAACTGGTGTTGAGGTAAGGAGTATATCTTCTAATACAAAATCATAATCATAAACATAGTCACACAACAGGCAAACACTTTATCCCTAAACAAGAAAAAGTTTTTGTTCCCCCTGATTTTTGCATTCTGGACAACTAATTAGGGTTGTTGAAATTGGGATTATACAAGAGTGTTCCTACAAGAAATACTGAAGTTTATACTGCTAATCATGTTTTACCTGAACCTTACATTGAGAAAATGCCTTTCCCAGTTAAGATAAAGGAACATTCTATGATAGCTAGTATGGTTAATGAAAGTACAAATAAAGCTATTGAACCTGATAAACAAATGGTTGATGAACCTATAATAGCAACTGCGAAAGACTTTGTCACTAAATATGTAGAAGAGGGACACACTATCCTTGGTAAGGATACCTCTAATATTATTTCACAAATTAGTGTTATGAGAGCTAGTATTCCTATGTTTTCTGTTAGAATAAGTGATCATTGTTACGATGGTCCTTGTGATAGTTATATTGTTAAGTTTATGCATGATACTGAAAGTTACTATGAGAGAGGGAAAAGTGTTCTTATGTATCTCAATAATATCAAGTTTCCTCGTTTTATGCTGAAAGTTTTTATGTTGCACTTCTTTTGCCTTCCTATGCTTGTAGCCTCTGGTTTCAACAACTTGTTTGTTTACAAAATTCCTTTGCATAGGAAGTGGGTTAGACTTAAACAGGTGTATTTTTGCTTCTTAGTGCTCTCTTTCACTTCAATTCATATTCTTATCTGAGCATCTTTAAAATTATCATGCCCATCTTAATGGCTATAAAGAAAGAGCTTTTTGGAAGACAACCCAATTTATTTGTGTTTTCAGTTTGATTTTATTTTTCTTTGAGTCTTGGAAGTTATTACTTCGGTAATAACCGCACCTTATCCTTTTTGTTTCGTTTTTGTGTCAAGATCAACCTCTAATGAGAGAGAAGTAAGAGTTGGGGAAGATGATGTCCCAAAACAGATTTTTGTGCTTCACCGTAAAAATTCGTGAGATATCTTTGTATGTCGGATTGAGCTGTATTTTTTTGTGCTTCTGCCCCAGGTTGTTATTTAACTTTCGTTAGTTTTGCACTTTTTGATTTGAGCAACAGAAGATTTTCGAAAAAATTGATCTTTACCTGCTGGTCTTTTTTTGACAGATTTTGCCACTCTTGCATTTGCTTCTTTATTCGATTTCCTTTTTGAATTATTTTTGGGTTTTCGGAAGGAGTTGCTATAGTATCTTATTTTTTGATGGTTTTAAGTTGAATTTGAACTCAAAAGGTTTTATCACTTCACTTATACTAATGTTGCTAATGAGAACTGTGTGAAGTTTTGTATGAAAGAAATTTCCAGTTAGTGGAGGAAATGGTGTAATAAGGAAGTGAAAGGTTTCATAACTCAAGCAATAAGTGTATGAAGTTGAAGATGTTGATACCATACAATTGGGACTTGCCTCGTTCTAGCCATGCAGGGAAAGAAGACTTCAAGGAGGAAGAGTGGGAAAAGAATCGCAAGAGCTGGGATCCACAATCTAATATGATTATGCACCGTATCGAGCACAACTCGGGTTGATTCGTACTCTCACCTTCGAGATTGAGGACTTTGGGAAACTGATCAAAGAGCTCATCGAAAGAACACCACCACCACCAAAGGAGTAATTCGCCATCAGGTTTGGCATCCCCTTGGTTTGTTCCAAGCTTTGGGGAGTGCCGCGGTATCATATCACTATCTTCTATATTTTTACCTTTTTAGTAGAGTCATATCATGAATAGAGAAGTTATCATGTAGGATGGTTTGCATTATGGAAGTGTCCCCTCTCTCGTTAGATATGTATCCCTTGGTGTGAGTTGCCATTATGGAATATTAATGAGAAGTTCTATCATTTACTGTTTTGCATATCTTATATTAGTTTTCAGTTCATGGTTATATGATTGATCTTGTTGTTAGTATTGGTATCACTTTGGGATCATTGAGTTAATTTAGTTGGTTTTGGCAAACCTGGCTCGGTCAATAGCAACACTATTTTTGAGAGTTGAAAGAAAAATATAAAAGTACTCTTAAAGAAATATAATTTGATCATCTTTCTTTCTTGATTTGCTCATAAGTTTAGTATTCTCTGGTTAAGATCTTTTGTGCTTCCAAGGAAGATTGCATGTTTGTCTTTATCACTTGTATGTTTGTTTGTTTCCTTCAACTCTTATACTTGCTACCCAGCCTTGCTAGCCAAAAACCTGTACTAAGAGGAAATTCTTCTCGTGCATCCACTTCCTTAAACCAAACCCATGCCATTTGTGTCCACCATACCTACCTATTAGCATTATTGCAATTCCAAGTAAATTCATGTTTTTATCTACCTTCCAAATTAAACTTGTTATGTGAAAATTAGTGATTCAAGCTCTCATGAACTTGATGGCACACTTTAATTTCTTGCACTTAATAAACTTGAACCATTGTGCCCATCTATGTTGCGTATATGCTTGCGCTTTGTAGGTTGTGAATTAGCAGAACCATGCTGTCATGGGGAACGCTTTCAACATTGCACTGGTACTTTGTACCTAGTTGATATCATGTTCTTTTGTCTATGGATGTCGTAGGTGTGAAATGAAAGGGGAGCTTGTAAGTCCATGGAGTTATGCATGTGTGTTAGAGAAACGCCTGGGCCGTCGGTCTAATCCATGCTATCATGGTGGAAACCTGCAGCGTAACCATAACGAGCATCTATGAAGCATTCTTCTTATATAAAAAAGAGATAGAGATTGAGGAGCGGCCCTCGTATTCAAGGACATGAGATTCTCAATTTACAACTTGTCAAGCATATCCTCATATTTGATCACTTTAGCCTTAATCACCTAAAGATGCCAATTATAGGGGCAATGAGAGCTAAAAGCTAATAAGTATCATAATTTTTGGGAGCTCTTTATGAAACATGAAATCCCTGCTTCCCTCTGCGAAGGGCCTTTCTTTTACTTGTTAGTTGAGTCAGTAAACCTATTCCCTTCTATCTCAGCAAGTATTTTGAGTTGTTGTGTTTCATTCATCCATATGATGATTTATTCAATCATGTTTCTTATGTTTCTTGTTTTGCACATTGCTCTTATCTTGGTGTTTACTACTTTGAAAGCTATCATTGAAAATCAGTTATTTGTGAACTCTAGCAAATTATCAACTATTCTTCGACCAAGAGCTATGTTTGCCATTACCAATTATGATTCACTTTATGTATCTTTATTGTGTTTCCTTTACTTATTGCAAGTTAAGTCATATAATAGTGAGTTGTCTTCTATTATGATCTATGTATTGATGAATGTGATGCTTATTGTCCGTATTCTTTTATCGACTCTTCACTCCATAAACCTGAGGCCATGATTATTGAGCTCAGTTTCGCTTGGGGACAAGCGAAGTCTAAGCTTGGGGGGAGTTGATACGTCCATTTTGCATCACTATTCTATATCATAATTCACTGTTATTCATTGATATATTTCATATTAAGAGGTGAAACTAACGTTATTTCATTTGTTTTTGCATGGTTGATGACTTTTGGAGCATGGACCGCTGCAGTAAGGATTCTGATGGAAAAGGTGCTATTTGGAGGCAAAATTCGCGAAGATCGGAAAATCCGGGAAATATATGGTAAATCCTATTTTTCCAGAAGACGAAGGAAGCCAGAAGGAGGAGTGGAGATGGGCCACAGGGGTCCCACACCACCCCTTGGCGCGGGCCACCCTAGGCCGCGCCACCAGGTGGTGTGGCCACCCTGGTCCACCTCTGGACTCTTCCCTCTGGCGTATATAATCCTCCCGAAACCCTAATACTCAGGGAGCGACCATTGAAAGATTCCGCCGCCTCTGCGGGGTGGAAAACACCGAGAGAGAAAGATCTCTCGGGCAGACAGATTTCTGCCGGGGGAATTACTTCCCGGAGAGGGGAGATCATCGCCATCAACACCACGATCAAGCTGGACTTCATCGGGATCATCATCATCATCACCACCATCATCACCATATCCATATTGCTATAACAATTTGGTTGAATCTTCCATAGTTCTTAGGGGAAACTTTGCCGGTGTTGATTATTCTTTGTAGTTGATGCTATTGAGTGGAACCATTGAATTATTGTTTATGTTTAGATTGTTATACATCATTATTCCATCTATGATCATGATCCATATGATGTCTTGTGAGTAGTTCGTTTTGTTCTTGAGGACATGGGAGAAGTCAGGTTGTTAGTAGTGGAATTGTGTTGAGAAAGATTCAATAGTTTGATATTTAAGTTGTGGTGTACTTCTTCTAGTGGTATCATGTGAACGTCGACTACATGGCACTTCACCTATATGGGCCTAGGGGAATGCATTGTGTATTTGGCTACTAATCGTAGGGGTTGCCGGAGTGACATAAACCTGAACCCCCGTTAGGAAACCATTGCACAAGAGAAGTTAGGGTCTTAGAGTTTAAAGCTGTGGTTAGGTTTCTACCCTAATTACTTTCTTGTACTTACGGATGTTTGCAAGGGGTATAATCACAAGTATGTATTAGTCCTAGGAAGGTCGGTACATTAGCACAGGTTCACCCACACAACACTTAGCAAGCTAAAGAAGATTAATCAACTATATGAAGCGAAAGCACTTGATAGAACTCCCGTGTGTCCTCGAGAACATTTGGTCATCTTAAGTAATACAACTGACTTGTCCTTTGCTGAATAAAGGATTGGGCCGCTTGCTGCATTTATTCTTATTGTCTTTTGTTTACTCATACTTTATTTACTTGCTTTATCAAAAACCCCTAAAAATATGTTTGCTAAGTACTTGCAGAGAATTCCTGATCCATACCACTAGCTAGCACCTTCTGCTCCTCGTTGGGTTCGACACTCTTACTTATCGAAAATACTACGATACACTCCCTATACTTGTGGGTCATCACGCGCATCCCTCCGTCTTTGCTCCGTGGAGCCTGTATGGGATCCCTCGCCATAGGGAGATCTTGGGCTTCGGCGGCTGTTTAGGGTTGGCTGGCAAAGCTATGGATTGGACTCAAGCCTTTGCGAGGTGGCCTTCTCCTGCTGCTTGCAAGCCTTGGCTACGAGGCCATAGACCTGAGCCACAACTTCTGGCAACCTATCCTGTTCGAGGAGGGTCTTGGCGACGGACATGTTGAGGGCAGGAGTTGTAATTACTTGCCTCCCCTCTAAATCAATGTATGGGGTGGCCTTTTCCGGTTTGGATCCTTCCCATACCAACTTCCGCCAAACACCGGGGTCTTCGACGACATGAGCTGGTGCCTTCTTTACTTTGTGTTATAACAATAACTGCTAGTACTCAGCCTCCATTGATCATGCCGCCTTGATGGATTGCTGCGCCTTGTCCATGTCTTTGTCCAACTAAGCGCCCTATTCTGCAATGCACTTGGCCTCCACGAGGATCTCTGCACACTTCTCATCAAGCTCTGTAACGTTCCGAATATGGGTGACGGTAATGGGCTCAACAAGGAGTGAACTGTATATCGCCTTGTCGGCGGGAGTAACCAATGGGTTGCTAGCTGCAGACGTTGACAACGGCGGTGGCAGCAAATTCGGTTGCTTGGTAGTACTGGGGCCTATGGTGAGTTCCTGCGCCTACTGCGGGAGGATAGCCGGAGGAGGCATATCGGCCTTCTTTCCTACTGCCGCTCTGGTAACCGCAGGTGTGGGCGGAGCTCGCTCAGGATTCGGTTCCTCTCTATCTTCTTCCATCATGCTCCCAATGGCGACTAGCACCTGGCGGGAAGTATTGGATTTCTCGGCACGCTCCTCCTTCTCGATCTCCTGCTCGATCTCCCTCATAACAGTGTTGTATTCCTCTGAGTTAGTGTCTGAGCCGCTGCCATCTATGTTGATGTTGGCGTATAGTGCATCGAGGACTGAGTCAGAGTTGGCTTCAGTGTTGTTGATGGCGGAGGTAGAGGGTGATGGCAGCGAGATGTTGTTGTTGCTTCCTCCGGCTTCAGCACCAGGCATGGCCTGGGTGTTCTTGTTGGCATCCGCGTAGTCGTTAATGATTGTGACCATCTCACCAAGGGTGAGCGGGCCGGTGGCCTACTGCCTTCGGAGTGTATGCTAGATGAGCGTTCCGGGCGTGAGCCCTTCCACGAAGTGGTAGACAAGTTTGTTAGCACGGTCACCCTCGAGTGTTCCCTTACCCTCATCAATCTGGCAAGGTGTAACACCCTCGAATCGGCCCTATGCAGATTCCAGCGCTCCCCGCCAAAACCGCATAGAAACGATTCATGGACGCCCACCAGGCACTTGCGTGCAGGTGAAAAACGAAGTAATACCATAACACAATAGTTCACGATAGAACCCACAACACATATATATACAACAACGACTCATTGAGTCAAGAATACAGATATACGGTACAAAGATCCAAATCAATTTGAAAACGATACAACATCCGAGTATGGATAATATGCAAATTGAGCTAAGAGCCCTGAAGAATAACCAATGGGGTCCATAACCCTGCCCAGGCCAAGCTGGAAGGGTAACCCTGCTAACGACGTCGATCTCAAACCTGCTAAAACAAAAGGGGTGCCGACATAGGGCAAAGGAATAAGAGGAGGGTCAGTACTGAGGCCAGTACATGGCGAGTCTAGAATTCGGCGGTCCTCGCCTACATAGGTATGATGGGCTGAAGCGGCAGCGCGGCAGCACTAAACAACCTATAGAGACTCAGTAAAACTGGCGGCTATCAGAGAGGGATAAGAAAGACCTATTCATATCCAACCTGATAGTAACACCAAACATACCCATCCTGGCATTTCCCCCTCGAGACCAAACGAGGAAGTCAAACAGAGGAACTCACACAGTTGGCAGTTTTATTCATTCCATTATAGTTGAAGCACTTACTAGTCAGATATAGATAGCATGAGTCATCCTGATAGCATAAGTAGTGAGCAGTTTTAGTTAACCATTCAGTTGTAGTTGCAGTACTTACTAGTCAGATACAATTAGCACGTGGCATCCCAAACCTAGTAGTTGTTGGCACTTTTATTTCATTCCATTGGAGTTGTGATACTTACTAGGCAGGTATAACATGACACGACACACCCCAGTTCCACCAGTTGTTGGCACTTTTATTTACTCATTTCATTGTAGTGAAGCTGATTACTAGTCACATATGAAGTCAAATTTATAGCACTACTTTAGTTATGCTTGTCTATGATCGAGATACTGTGCTCCAAGACGTCCATAACCGCGGACATGTCTTTCAGAAAGATTTACCCTGCAGGGGTGCACAAATAGCAACACACGCACGATCAACCTCGGAAAACCAAATAAAAACCCAATGAGGCTTTCACGACAAAGCAATCACAAGATTCATAAAATATTTCAGGGGGCCACCCCCAATAAGCTACCCGCTACGAAGTCGGCCGGCTCATGAGGGACATGTGGTGTGTGGCACGGTCAGAAACGATCGGGAACCCGAAAGTTTGACTGGGCTTGTCGATACAGCGGAAACGTGGCACGGGGTTCCTAAACAGTACAGGCGCTCCACACGCAATCTTAAATAAAGTAGTAGAAGATCTTGAGGTGCCGACATCTCCGAGTCTGGGAAGGAGAGCTTGGCGAAACCAGAAGTAGTACTTGACACCAAACGGATATCAGGGACGAAGATCTTGGTGGAACAAGGATCCGGGGCGACTCGCTTGTCCATAGAACATGCAATAGAGGACCTTGACGTTAGAGGGGAGCACCGAGCACCGTCGAGATCATCAGGTATACCCGCCGGACAAACTAGCAAGACATGAAAGGGGCACCGGCGAGCAGACGCAGAAGATTGTGGTCATGATGCCACATATGCCTGGAACAACACCAATGCCTGCACGAGGAGCTGATAGGCGATGCACGCAGTTCCTGGAGCCCATGTGTTGGCCATGCTCGCACGAGACTTCAACCCAGATGTAGTAGAGGCCACCGAAGGTCTTGAAAGCCAATAACGGCTTGGTCAACACCGGGCACGGGGCGGAAATAGGACGGGGATGAGCACAGCGCGGGTGGCACATGGCGTACAGGAGGGCGACGAAATAACAAGGCCAACAAAAGTGGTTTCATGATTTTAGCAATTTTCTGTAATTAGTTATGATTATTCTAGTGGAAAATCCCCTAGTTTAGGTGAATAATTCACCAGAAAAGATCTGTAGCTCCAATAAATTTATTCTTAGAGTATATTTTATAGATTTGAGTGAGTGATTTTTGAGAGTTGGAATCAACTCAAAATAATTAACAGAATGCTCTTGGGAAAATCCCAAATCAGTTCTGTAGTCAATTTATCTTTTTAACCATATTTATTATGCAGGCCCAAAATGTATGATACGAAGGACATTGGGTAGGTATTGCAAATAACTTTCATAAGGAATTGGATTTACTATTCTTTGAGTTTCAAAACTACTTCTAGGATTTATCTACTGAAATAACCCTAGATAGAAGGTGTTTAATACACCAATAATCAACAGTGGCTCAGTAATTCTTGAAAACCTGGTATTTCGTTAATCTTGATGTATGACATCAATGAGAATTGCAGACAACTCAAAAAGTGCTCCAGATCAGCCTAGGGAATTTTCTAAAGACAGAAGGGACTTTTTAATGTTATTTTTGTTACAGGCAAAATATAGCCCCACTTGGCATGAGATGAATACTCCCTGGTAGGCATATCAAATACCTTTCATAGGGACTTTGGTTTAACCCATTTGGGTAAGTATAGATAACTAAGAAATTTATTTAGTGAAAAGGATACATTTTTGTAAATTTAATGCCAGTAAATAATGAAATTTATTTTTGGCAAAAGACCAATTCTGCATGGTGCACGAGATATGTGAGAACCTGAAGGAATTTAGATCTAGGGGATTTGTGTTGGTTTTCATTTTTGAAACTATTTAAACCAAGGGGTTATTTTGCAGATCTGAGAATGATTGATTAAAGAGGAGTAGGGGCATGCTGATTTCCTGGGAGAATGGGCTATGCGGTGTCGTTTTCGGCCCAACAGGCAGATCTATATGCAGGAGAATCGTTCGAAGAGCTGACGGCCAGGTCGAGCCGGTCAGCCACAGCGAGGCAACGAAGGGGTATCCATCTTTGTGGGCCGCCAGATCAAGTTTTGATTGACGGTGCACATATGTCGTCTAACTCCCGACGCTGTGGTGACACAGGAACTCTAGGGCGGCCCAGAGAGTTTCCCGGAGCTTACCAGGGGGCCTTTTGGCAATGGGGATGTGTCGAATGCAGCGTGGGTTGTGACAGTGGTTCCAATGAGGGGTGGGAACTGAGGTATCGGTGAAGAAGATAGCCTCGCGTGACAGTACCCGTGACAGAGATCACTGGTGTTCATCGGAGGCAGCTCCCTGGTGTCTACATGTCATAATGAAGGGCGAGCAAACCAATAGGGGGAGCATAGGGGTTCCAGAATGACAGCAACAAAGGCATCTACCTCTTAGATCCGAGAACGTCTTCCGGTTTCTCAGGACCGTAGAGGGGGAGAGAGCTTCTAGGGGTTTGGGGGAGGATATGAGTAAGGCATGGGAGTGTCTTGGCAGGGGTGGAGGTGTTCGGGGTGGTTGGAAACTAGCATAAGCTCGGGAGCTAAAAAATGGCCGAAGTGAGGTTTTTCTTCCTCTCTAGAGCGGATGAGGAAAAGGGAGTGGGCATGAGCGATTGTGATGGTGTGGTGGTGGTCAAATGAGTTAAATGGGGGAGCAGGGGTGAGGGGAGTGGCCTCTGGCTATTTAACAAGAGAGGGGGTTGGTGTTGGGTGCACCAAGTGCATAGATGGCCATGGCTTGGTCCATGACCTTCCGCTTGGCGGGCAGGGGCGATGGATAGTTATGAGAGGAGTAGGTGGTCGTGCATATAGGGGAAGAGGAGGGGTAGTGATGTTGCAGAAAAATAAATTGCAAAGCTTGCTTGTCTCTCACTTTTCTCCTCCTCCAAACACAAGAAACAAGGCTAGGGCAGAGCTACAATAGCTTCTATAGTGCATCACGACCAGAAGTGGTGTCCTGTGTTGAGGAGATAGTAATTTGGCAAGGTTTGAATGAGTAGGAGGGGTTTTGGAAGTGATTATTGTAGTAGGCTCAAATCTTCCTTAATTGAAGATCAATGGCTACTTCTTGGATTTTGATCTTGACCAAGTGATATAATAGTGCTGGGGCATGTGTAGGATCAAGATACATGTCCTAAATTTATTTGGAAATTTTCTGAGTATTTTAGATCATATTTATATCATTTATTCCAATATTGCTGAATCTGGTTTATGGAAATTATTTGAAATTTTTGAATTGGACAGAGTGGGTTTTTGGTTTGATATGGTCTTGAATTACATTTGTAGAATTTTCCAAGGATTTATTGAGACGGAAAAGTATTTTTAAGCTATTATTTCTTGTTTCTACCATTTAGGAAAAGGGAAAAAATAAATAATGAAGTATCTCAAAAATATTTATTTTTGAGATGGTAAGATAGGATATGATATATAGGACTCAAATGTGCTAAAATATGGGGATGTGTTTTGGAGGAAAACCAACTTTCTTTTATGGAGAGAGTTTTGGAGTTTTTGGAGTTTTTGGTAAATTTTTATACCCAAGTTAGATTATGTACACAGAGTGTATATATCATTTTAACCCTTGTCTGATGGAAATCCAACTTGATTTTGGAGGAATACAAGGAATAAAGGATCTAGGGCAAGGTTATTTTTATATCATCAAAACCTTGTTGTATCTTGGAGCTCAGAGCTCCTCTTGGGTCATGGTATAGATGGATAGATATACAAGGTTAGGTAGATCACCATGGTACATAAGGTTGGGGTGGATCAGGATGGAGCTTTCCTAGGATTGATGCCGAACTTTGAATAAATTAAGGGTGCCATAGCAGATTATCAAGTAGCCTTCAAAACCAGGTGGGTTTAGAGGCAAAAGGATCCAATTTAAACAAGTGAGGTAGGGACTGATAGACCTTCATTAGTAGAACACAATCATGTGAAGAGTTGGTCCAAATAAGATAGTATGAAGATGTGAGCTTCTGCCAAAGTAGGCATGTTGATGAGATTTGCAGGAAAGATCATTTTCTTGCCTGTAAAACAATCAAGAACTAGTCGGTTAGAGGATGATATATCCAAGTGACAGAGTAGGACTTGGTAGTCCTTAGGATGGTCTACAATATGGTTTAAGTGCATTGCCAAAAATGCACAACGGTTGGAAATGAGCGAGTCTCAGAGATGTGATATTGTTAACAGTTTTCCAGACTTGGTTTCAAGGTACCAAAGTAGCATCAAGTGAATGATGTTGGAGTGTAGATTCAGTAGAGAGGATCCATGCTTGATTTTGGTCTTCATTGACTTGGAATCTTCTAGAAGAGGATAATTTTAGAAGTGATCTAGTTAAGGGTTTAGATGGGCACTAAAGGGACTATAGTTCAGAACAAGCTTGGTTCACTTTCTTAGAATTTAGATTCTTGGATTATTTATATGCTAGATGATGAGCTCCTATGGTAGCTCACTCTAGTTCCTAGGAAAACAACTCAAAAATCAGATCAACACAATTCATCTTCCAAGCAAAATAAATCTACTACTATGGTTACCATCAAGCCTATATTGAGGTAAAGACGGGTATTTTTAAGGCTTGGAGTTTTTATATGGTCAGAGTCCATGGTATCTCTACCAAGAGTAGAATTCAAAAGCTTTATAGAAAGGTTTTGGAAAACCTAGAGGTAAGAGTAGTTGAATGTTCTGTCTTGAAAACATAAGGAGATTATAGTATATATCTCTCCATAGTTTTGGTAAATATAAGCTATAAAAATAGTTAGTGTTGCAAGGGAATCTTGGCTCAAGTTTTTAAATGCTAGAACATTTGAGAAAAAGTAAAATGATCAAAGAAAGTTTTTGTGAAATAGCTTTTGTAAACTGTGGTGAGGTAAGAAGTATATCATCTTCTATATATTTAGATGCATAAGCACAAACAAACACAAGCAAACACTGCATCACTGAACAAGAAAAAGTTTTTGTTACCCCTAATTTTTGTATTCTGGACAACTAATCAAGGTTGCTGAAATTGGGATGTTACAAAGCTTTCCCCCTTAAAAGAATCTCATCCCGAGATTCAAGAGAATAGGGTTAGGGGATTTTGAGTCGGAGTTAGTGATATGCGTCTCGAGCAAACTAACTTCCATACTTAGTCTTTGAACAGGGTTATTATGTTGGGGGCGTTGAACTTCAGTCTTCTCGGGGTGCACGAAGAGTTGAGAGGGTTCTAGTCCTAATTGTGATGGATGATCTTGTTTTCCTTTTGGTCTCGATATCTCAAGGGATTTGACTGGGCAAACTATTTCTAGGTGGAACTTCATGATGGGTAGAGTATGCAGCTTGATGTCTTTTTCGGTAAGGGTCCAAGGTGTTTTCCTTAGGGGCCTATCGTATCCTATTTAACGACTTAGGGTTGAAACTCCTTAGGTTGTTTTTAGCGGTTTTTTCTATTTGGTGAGAAAGATGCAGTCTCTCCCCCCTTAGGGTTAAACTAGGGTAGATCGAAGAACTTACGCTAGCTATTCCTTCATGGAGTGGTTGGATGATGTCTGAAGACTATCGCCCATCTTCCTTCCAGGGTTGGAAACTTCAGAGGACGTCCACCAACTAGGTCCTACGAGGCTCATATACTACTCTATGCGTACTTAGTATATTCGAATCGAATCTGTTGAAGTCGAAGGTCCTCTATATGGGTTGGAACTAATGGGTTAGTGATCCGGCGATCCTTCAGGCGGGTGTCCAAATGAAATAGCCCGGGAGGATTGTTCGTGGAATCTCCTTAGATATTGACTCATTAGTCTTATTCGAACCCTTGGGTGGATAGTTTTATCGGATTCCTTAGTCTTGTCGACTCAAGTATTCAGGTTGTATGGATTTGGGCTTCTTTGGTACTAGGAGATTGAGTAGACTTCTAACGGCTATTGACTAGGTCTATCCTCTAAGGTTTTGATGACACTCGAGTTGATTTCTAGAGAAGAACATCAGATTTGGAAATCTTCCTGAAGTATCTTCCGGTAGACAGTCTTCGGGATTTGTTGGGAAAGACGTAGTATTTCCACCTTAAAGCTTCACTAAGGTCCTTCGAGAGTGGTGTAGAGCTTCTGTCTTGAAGTGATGGCGTGATACCAAGGAAGGTTGTATTGTCCCTAGGTCTTGAGTTGAGGTCTCCAAGTAACATTTGTTGCGAGAGCTTTCGTTGGGGGTGGTTTCCAAACAAAGCCTTAGGGAGTTAGTTCAGGGCAGGTTAGCGGTTAACGACACTTCTTGCTAGTCTTTAGTCGAGTTAGGGAAGTTAACTTCGGAGAAGTTGTCTTCAATTGAATTCCTTGCGTTGTTTCTGCTCGATGGCGGAGTGGACTCGTTGTCTTCACGCTTCCTTATCATCCGGATTCAGGGGTATTTCTGACCTTCTAGGGAGGAAATTCCCATCGGTTAGGGTAGGATCGACTAGAATGGTTAGTCTCCTGAGGTGCCCAGAAGCTTTAATATACCGAAGGTTAGTGTAGTTAGGTCCTCACTTCTTGTCTTGGTAGTTAAGTCTGGGGGTTTCTTGCAGACAGTGAGGATCCTTCGGTGGTCAACTTTCGGCTTCAACGGGATTCTTGCTATAATATACCGACGAATAATGAAGTGTTGCGCTATTGACGAGTCTTGAGAGGTGAGTTGGATGAGGTATGCCACCCTATTGAGGAGAAATCTTCAACTTGTCCTAACATGATGATGTCGATGTGCAGGTTCTCCAGGTACCCTTCCTCTCATAACTATCAGGGTTAGTCTGGGTTCTTATTAGTGACAACTAATAGGGGGGTTTCCTGAGTTACTAGGTGGTGTATTGGTCCTCAGAACACATTTTACTTGGTTCAAACTAGACATACATACATACAAGGCGAACAAAGCGACAGGGTCACAAAGTTCTTCCTAACTTGGAAGCACAAACTTCACACATCAAGCATCACATCTTGCACTTAGACAAGAAAACACAGCCTACTTTAGGGACCAATGAGTTAACTACTCGCGATGTAGGGGAATCCTATCTTAGGACTACTAATCCTAGATGTCACGTTATTGTGGTTTGAGTCACTATCTGGCAGATGAAACCTTCACCATTATAGGGGGCTTCTAGGTTGTGTAGCAATTGATTTCTTCGGACTATGAGGATTTCGCTGGTAGGGTAATCTTGTAGTCTCCTTGTGTTCGTTGGGAGTTGCTTATCTTTGTCTTGCTAGCACCGTCTTCACCTGTTTCCTATTTTTTAAAATCTGTATGTTTGAATTTTGGATGAGAGGTAGAAGAAACCATTTTTTAAATCCTTTAAATTAGAAGAAGATAAGGAGTAAAACATTTTGAAAAGCTTTTGAGAAAGTAGTTTTCGAAAGCTAGTGATTTCAAAAGAGTTTTCCTGTCTCACGACCATGCTAACTAAGGTTCTCCTACAGTCAGGATGGCTCAGATACAAAGTCTGTGGGCCCCTAGATTAATCCTCCGAGAATCCCTGTTATGCATACAACACGATCCCATGATCAGTGAGTCATGGCACATAGCCGACAAGTATCAAAGTAAACATCCATTACTTAAGTGGATACAAGTCATACCTGATGTCTACGCACTTATATTCTTGTAGTTGTTGGGACTCCAACTGGAGAGGTTTGTAGAACAGAAGCAAGTTTCCCTTAAGTGGATTACCTAAGGTTTATCGAACTCAGGGAGGAAGTGGTCAAAGGTATCCCTCTCAAGCAACCCTGCAATCAATATGCAAGAAGTCTCTTGTGTCCCCAACACACCCAATACACTTGTCAGGTGTATAGGTGCACTAGTTCGGCGAAGAGATAGTAAAATACAAGTGGTATGGATATAAGACAACAGTGCCAGAAAATAGCTTGATGGCATGGAAGAGACTAAAGGCAAACTGAAATAAAGATGGAAGAAAGCAAACATGTAACAGATCTAGTTGCAAACAGTGTTTCATTGCTTAGAAACAAGGCCTAGGGATCATACTTTCACTAGTGAACACTCTCATATAAATATCTTCTATTTATGATACTACTCTGAACTACTTCTGGTTGGACACTCTAATCCATGGTAGGGCTATAACAGCACTCCTCAAAGTTCGCTTTCCGCATCTAGATAACCCCACACTGTCACCTTGAGCACTAGATGGTTCCAACAAACACCACAATTTCATAGAGACATCAAACTCCAAATATAACTCATAACAAGTATTTGTAATCTCTAGCCTAAGTGCCACCATGGTGTGCACGTTATCACTTTCACACACATGGGGAGAGTAGAGATCTATTAAAGCACTTGAGTAGAAAGGTAGATCTACTTGATAACAAAGCTCATGATCACAATATGATCATGCATAGAGAGAGATGAACATATAGCTACCAGTAGAACCCTTAGCCTTGAGGAAGAACTACTCCGTCATCATCATGGGAATCAGCAACGGTGATGGATATGGCGGTGGAGATCGATGGATATGGCTCCGGGGGCACTTCCCCGTCCTGGCAGGGTGCCGAAATAGAGACTTTCTGTCCCCCAAATCTCCCCTTCGGTGGCGGCGGTGTTGCGGAACTTTTTGTGGCTGGAGGCAGGATGATTTACGGTTTTCTCATCGAGAGGTTCTTATAGGCGAAAGGGCAAGGTCGGTGGAGGCCGGAGGGGCCCACACCACCCCCTGGCGCGGCTTGGCCTAGCCCGTGCTACTAGGTGGTGTGGCCAGCCCTTGGCCCCGCTCCGTCTCGTCTTCTGGCTCCGTGAGTCTTCCGATAAAATACCGACTTTGGCTTTTGTCCTGTCCAATTCCGAGAATATTCATTTTCTGACTTTCCTGGAACCAAAAACAGAAGAAAACAGGCAATTGGCACTGTGGCATCTTGTTAATAGGTTAGTTGCAGAAAATGTGTAAAAGTACTCCAAAGTGTGGACAAAACATAAGAAAGTAGATATAAAAAAGGCATGGAACATCAAAAATTATAGATACGTTTGCAACGTATCAACATCGCCAAGCTTAACTCCTGCTCGTCCTCGAGTAGGTAAGTGATAAAAGAAAGAATAATTTTTGAGGTGACATGCAACATCACAATCAAGATCAAACCATTTGCAAGCATTGAAAGCTGGGATCGAAGTACTATAAACATGAGCATGAAAGATGGAGTTCTAACAATAGGACATAGTGACTATGCATGCAACATGGAAGGATACAAACAAAGATCATGAATAACAATGCATTGAAAGACGTTTGTTTGTTTCACAAATAGAAAACATAGCATAGTGGGATTCAACTTGTCCCTCATGGAGTAACAAAACATAAATGCATAGGACACCTTCAAAGTTCATAAGGGTGACTAGATACAAATAGTTTAAGAACAAGCAATATCAAAGTTATGCATCAATCAACAAGTCTTGGGACAATGCACATTAAACTAAGAATGGCCACTATGCTCTCTCAATAGGTGCATAAAGATAGAAGATGGAGACTCAACATAAAAGTAAAAGAAAGGCCTTCATGGAAGGAAGCAGGGATTCAAGTCTCATAAAGAGCTTCCAAAATTTTTGGTACTTATTAGCTTTCAGCTCTCATTGCCCTATCATAAGCATCTTTAGGTGATTAAGGTTAAAGTGACACAACTAAGAGGATATGCTTGACAAGTTATAAGCTGAAATCTCATGCCCCTTACTTACGAGTACCGAACCTCATGCTACTCAACTTTAGTCACAAGTAATCTCTTGTCACTTTAAGTATATATGTATCATAGAGAACCGCTAACAGGGTACCCCTTGCACATGATACAGGAGATATCCCATAATCAAAATGACAAGGCAAGCATACTATGAGCATCTCAGCAATCTTTTTATTTGCTATTTGCATAGGTTTTTATTGAGAATGCTTCATAGAATGCTCATTATGGTTATGCTTCAAGTTTCCACCATGATTAGGCATGGCTTAGGCTACCAGCCCAGGAGTTTCCTTAACACACATACAAACTCCATGATCTTACAAGTTCCACTTTTATTTCACACCACCGGGATCCATAAGCAAAAGAATCATGATATCAACGGAATAATAAGTGCAATGTTGAAAGCGTTCCCCATGATACATGGTTCTGCTAACTTCAACTTATAAAGCGCAAGCATATACGCAACAAAGATGGAAATGATGTTTTAAGTTTATTAAGTTCAAGAAAAGTAAAGTGTGCCATCAAGTTCGTGAGAGCTTTAATCACTAGTTTTCACATAACAAGTTTAATTCGGAAGGTAGATAAAAATATGAATATACTTGGAATAGCAAATGCTAATAGGTAGGTATGGTGGACTCTTTGGAATAACTTGGTTTTATTTGGAGTTGGATGCATGAGTGGAACTCATACTTGGTTATGGAGGCTAGCAAAAGACTGGGAGCGACCAACTAAGAGAGCAATAATGGCCATAATCATGCAAAGCGACAAACCATCATTGATTAAAGCATCAAGTGATATTACAAGTCGAGAACTAAAGGATCATCAAGGCTATAGCGACTTGGGATAGTCATAACATGGTGTGAGCATGCGCCAAGTCAACCCAAACAAAGCATCAAAGGAGAATACCACAATACTATGCTTTAATATGCTAAAACAACGCATGATTCTTCCAAGGCACATTAAGCAATCTCAATTATTTATAACAGGTAATGCTACAACAAAAATAACTAAGCATAAAGCCAAAACAACACCAAGCATGACATAAAAAGCATAGGCTACAGTAAAAACAAGCTCCTTTTACCACTTAAGCATGAACTTTTCCTACTCTTTTCCAATCCAAACCAAACTTATTTGAAAACTAATGTATGAAAGAGGGGGTCCAACCAATTTATTCAAGCAAAATAAGAAAACCAAGCAAACAAAAACAAAAACAAAAACGAAGACGCTCCAAGAACAACACAACTGTGCATGAAACAATAAAAATGAAGTGTTTGGAAGGAACCTAAGATTTTTATTGATGAAGGGGATGACTTGGGCATCCCCAAGCTTTGACGCTTGTACTTTTTGGATATTTCTTGGGGTGCCACGGGTGACATCCCCAACCTTGAGCTCTTTTCCATACTTCATCTCATCACATTATTCTTCCCTACACTTAAAAAATTCCTTCATACGAAACTTCACACAATCTTCATTAGCAACATTAGTGTATTCAAGATAATAAGTCTTTGGGTTTAGTTTCAAGACAAGTAAAACTTCCATTAAAACACAAGCTACTATAGCAATTCCTTCTAAAAGATCTAGTGATCAAAGAGAACTCAAAGAGAAATCAACAAGAAGCAAATGCAAATAATGGCAGAAATCTGTCAAAACAGACCAGTAGGTAAAAACCAATTTTTTCGAACACTTTCTGTTGCTCAAATCAAAAAGTGTTAAACTAACGAAAGTTAGATAAAAACCTGGGTCAGAAGCACAAGAATTCACGCCTCAAACAGATGTACAGATATTTTACACGAATTTTTACGGTGAATAACAAAAATCTGTTTCAGGACAGCAACTTTCCCAAGCATTACTTCTCTCTCATTAGAGGTTACTCGTGGCACAAAAAGCAAATAAAAAGGATAAGGAGCGGTTATTACAAAGGTAATAACTTCCAAGACTCATCTAAAACTTTTGGGTTATCTCCCAATAAGTACTTTTCTTTAACGCCTTTAAGTTAGGCATAAGAAGCAAGAAAGGAATCAAGTGTTCTCCAATGAAGAAGCATTAAGAGAAAATTTTATTTTCATAGGAGAAGCAAAAGGGATCTTCTCTATCTTCTTAGGGAAGTGTTCTATACCTTTCCTGAGTGAGATTTGATATTTAATGGTGCCTTCTTTCATATATCAATAATGGCACCAACAGTTCTAAGAAAATGTCTTCCCAAAGTAATAGGACAAGAAGAATTGCATCCAACATCCAAAAAATTGAGATCAACGGGGACATATGCATTGTTAACCATAATAAGAACATCATTAATACTCCCCATGAGTTTCTTTTTAGCATTATCATCAAGTGGGACATTTGAATAACAATCTTCCAATGGTGGCAAATCAAGCATATCATAAATCTTTCTAGGCATAATAGAAACACTACTATCAAGATCACATAAAGCTTTGAAATCAAAATCATTCACTTTCATATTAATGATGAGTTCCCAACCATCTTCTAGTTTCATTGGAATAGAAGCTTTATGTTTCATCTTTTCTTTTTTGATTTTTATGAGAGCATCAGTAATGTTTTTTGTAAAGGCCATGTTCATAGTACTGGCATTAGGACTTTTTGCAAGATTTTGTAGGAACTTAATTACTTCAGAGATATTGCAACCATCAAGATCAAAATCATATTTATCATCTAAAGTAGTAGAGCTATTGTTTCCCATGTTTTGAAGAATTTCAACACTTTTATTAGAAAAGGTTCCATTGGGCTTACTAGCTTCAACATTAGTGGTAGTGATAGTAGAAACACTAATATTTATAGCAATTTCATCTTCTCTTTCCCACTTAGCATGCAATTCAGCTAACAGTCTAACATTTTCATCAATTCTAACTTTTATGGCACTAGTAGCAGCAAAGGGATTCTCAATAGTTTCAGGTTTATCAGCCATTTTATTAATCAAAGAAGATTGTGCTTCAGACAAAGATGATATATTTCTCTCAACATTAGATAGTTTTAATTGCAGGCTAGGAATTTCCCTATTTAAACTCTCAAGTTGATTACTAATATTTTTTAGAATACTAGATTGTTCCTCCATAGTTTTAGTAAATAATTTATTTTGCTCATATTGCATTTGCATGAAGTTTTTAGTGGCTCTTTCGACTTCTACAATTCTCTCTTCACTAGGTATCCCAGGTTTACCATGATAACCATAAGTATTATTTGGAGGGTAAGGCCTATAATTGTTATTACCATAAGCATTGTTGCCAAAATTATTATTTTTTATAAATTTCACATCAACTTGCTCTTCTTGAGCAACCAAAGAGGCTAAGGGAACATGATTTGGATCAATATGAGTTTTCCCATTAACAAGCATAGACATAATAACATCAATTTTATCACTCAAGGAAGAGGTCTCTTCAATAGAATTTACCTTCTTACCTTGTGGAGCTCTCTTAGTGTGCCATTCAGAATAGTTAACCATCATATTATCCAGAAGCTTTGTTGCAACACCCAAAGTGATGGTCATAAAGGTACCTCTAGCAGCAAAATCCAATAGGTTTCTTGAAGAATAATTCAGTCCTGCATAAAAAGTTTGGATAATCATCCAAGCAGTCAGTCCATGAGTGGGACAATTCTTTACCGAAGATTTCATTCTTTCCCAAGATTGAGAAACATGTTAATTATCAGATTGTTTAAATTTCATTATTTCACTTCTCATAGATATAATCTTAGCAGGAGGATAATATTTTCCAATGAAAGCATCTTTGCATTTAGTCCAAGAATCAATACTATTTCTAGTTAGGGATTGCAACCATTCTTTAGCTTTTCCTCTCAAAGAGAAAGGAAACAATTTAAGCTTAATAATATCCCCATCTATATCCCTATGCTTTTGCATCTCACAAAGTTCAACAAAGTTATTTAGATGAGCAGCAGCATCTTGAGTACCAATACCAGAAAATTGTTCTCTCATAACAAGATTGAGTAAAGCAGGTTTAATTTCAAAGAAAATAGCTTCAGGAAAAGGTGGAGCAATAGGTGTGCACACGAAATCATTGTTGTTGGTGCTAGTTAAGTCACACGACTTAGTGTTTCCAAGAGTAATCATTTTTTGTGTGTTTTTAATAAAGAAAGCAAACTAGTACAACTAATTTTTTTGTGTGTTTTTTATAAAGAAACAAGCAAACAAAGCAGAAATAAACTAAGCAAAACAAAAATAACAAAGTAAAGAGATTGGTTATGAAGGACTCCCCTTGTGAAGATGTCTTTGACTCCCCGGCAACGGCGCCAGAAAATAGCTTGATGTCTACGAATTTATATTTTTGTAGATAGTTGTTGGGCCTCCAAGTGCAAATGTTTATAGAACAACAGCAAGTTTCCCTTAAGTGGATTACCCAAGGTTTATCGAACTCAGGGAGGAAGTGGTCAAAGGTATCCCTCTCAAGCAACCCTGCAAATCAAGATACAAGAAGTCTCTTGTGTCCCCAACACACCCAATACACTTGTCAGGTGTATAGGTGCACTAGTTCGTGAAGAGATAGTGAAATACAAGTGGTATGGATATAAGACAACGGTGCTAGAAAATAGCTTGATGGCATGGAAGATACTAAAGGCAAACTGAAATAAAGATGGAAGCAAGCAAACATGTAACAGATCTAGTTGCAAACGGTGTTTCAATTCTTAGAAACAAGGCCTAGGGATCATACTTTCACTAGTGAACACTCTCATATAAATATCTTCTCTTTATGATACTACTCTGAACTACTCTCCTGTTTGACACTCTAATCCATGGTATGCACGCTATCACTTTCACACAAATGGGAGAGCAGAGATCTATTAAAGCACTTGAGTAGCAAGGTAGATCTACTTGATTATAAAGCTCATGATCATAATATGATCATGCATAGAGAGAGATGAACACATAGCTTCTGGTAGAACCCTTAGCCTTGAGGAAGAACTACTCCCTCGTCATCATGGGAATTAGCAACGACGATGGAGATGGAGATGGCTCCGGGGGCACTTCCTCGTCCCGACAGGGTGTCGAAACAGAGACTTTCTGTCCCCCGAATCTCCCCTTCGGTGGCGGCGGTGTTGTGGAACTTTTTGTGGCTGGAGACTAGACGATTTAGGGTTTTCTCATCGGGAACTTCTTATAGGAGAAAGGGCAAGGTCGGTGGAGGCCGGAGGGGCCCACACCACCCCCTGGCGCGGCCTGGCCTGGCCCGTGCCACTAGGTGGTGTGGCTAGCCCCTGGCCCCTCTCCGTCTCGTCTTCAGGCTATGTGAGTCTTCCGATAAAATATCGACTTTGGCTTTTGTCCTGTCCAATTCCGAGAATATTCATTTTTTGACTTTCCTGGAACCAAAAACAGAAGAAAACAGGCAATTGACACTGTGGCATCTTGTTAATAGGTTAGTTCTAGAAAATGTGTAAAAGTACTCCAAAGTGTGGACAAAACATAAGAAAGTAGATATAAAACAAGCATGGAACATCAAAAATGATAGATACGTTTGCACGTATAAATACCTTACTTGCCTTTATGGCTACATCAATCAACAACAATGGAACTTCATCAAGCGTAGCGCCCGAGCCATGCCTTAACCTACAGGCAACTGACTGGAGAACGTCCTAACTCGCATACTCATCATCGTCGCCTTCTTCTGGAGATCAGACCGAGCTAATAGCCAGGGACAATGCTAGTGAGTACTTTGAATGTACTCACAAACCACCTTAAGAGAAATATAATAATAAGAGGATATGCAATATGGCTGTGGTGGTAGGAGGGCTCCAAGAGAGGTTCTTTTCTTAATTAGTTTCTCTTGTAGATATAGCATCTACATATCTTTGTTGAAAACTTTTCTAAAACATTTTGGAAACCTTTCTGTAAAGTTTTTGAAACACTAGGATTGGGTCACCCTATTTCATCTCATGGTCCTCAACCGGCCACACCTTCCATCTTCTGGGATCCTTCAGATCACCTCACCTTCCCTGGTGTCCTTCCGACCACCAGGGTTTGAAAACACTTTATTTTCCAAAATCCTTTTTGAAAACAAAACTAGCACCGCTCTACAGTAGTTTGTCCAACCCGTCCTTAACTCTGGACACGGCTATTCGAATAGATTTACACTCTACAAAGGTTGTATACTTTACCCACACCATCCGGGTACCTTGCCTTGATCTACACTGATCGTGGGTTGGGTAACCGGTCAAGACCTTCGGAATACCCACTCCAGTATATGTGCTTACCCTATGAGAGTTGTTCCCCTCAACACCGGGACGTCGGGTACCGTGGACCAACCGAAGCTCCTTACTACGCTTTCAATGAGAGGCTCATTGTAACGCATGGAGGCCCGTAGACCCTTTGTTCCTTCTCCTGGGTGTGAGGTACATCACAGGGACCCAGAGAAAGCCCACCCTCCAGGGATTTTGAATTCCCCCGTAGTCGTTGTGAGGCAACTCATACCAGAGTAGAAAAACTTCCAGCCCAGCCCTGTCCCATACCAGAGTAATGTGGTTGCACGGGTTAAGTTGTTATAGCTAAAGCTACAAAGAAATGGGTGCATTTTTGTAAACATTTTCCTCCTTTTTCTGACAGCCTCATTTGTAAAACCAAAACCTTTTTCATTTTCTCAAACTTATCTTGGTAGGTCAAACCTCACCTAGGATTTTTCACAAAACATCTTGTAAAATGTTTTCGCGATCTTCCCATCCTATAGTCTTTCTTCGGCTAAAATAGGGTCTCCACAGGGTATGGTGTTACACACCAACTATCAAACTAAGGGAAATTAGGTCTCATCAAGGGTATTGTACTTAGTAGTACAAATGTGTAATCGTTTGGAGGAGATAATCCACTACCAGGTGTATATCATCATATAATAAAACAAATACAGTTTTCGTAAAATAGGAGGTAAAACATGCATAAGTAAAACAGTAGGACAAGGCTTATGAGCAAGAAGGTGGCTTGCATGTAATCAGCAATCTGGCAATATATGTCCTTGGACTTCTTATTAGAATACAATAATAATCCTTTAATAACAATCTTCTTCTAGCCTTCGATATAATCGCAACTATTATCATCAAAGAGGATACATGCAAGCAAACAGAGCCACAATCAACATAAGGCATACAAATAGTATTTCAATATAGCAAACAAACATTCAAAATACTATATACTTCAATAGGTTTTGATAGATTTAGATAGTAGCATTTGGAAATACTTAAATTTCCTTTGTGGAATTTCCTTGAGGATTTATATGCCGAAACCACTTAATAAAGGGGTTTGGAACTAAGGCTGGGTCTATATGAGATAAATGTGCAAAAATGATATCAATAGATAGGTATTGAAATAATAAGGCCACAAAAGGTGGTTTCATGATTTTATCAATTTTCCGTAATGAGTTATGATTATTCTAATGGAAAATCCCCTAGTTTAGGTGAATAATTCACCAGAAAATATCTGTAGCTACAATAAATTTATTCTCAAAGTATATTGTATAAGTTTGAGTTAGTGATTTTTGAGAGTTGGAATCACCTCAAAATAATTATCAGAATTCCCTTGGGAAAATCCCAAAGTCAGTTATATAGTCAAATTATCTTTTTAACCATATTTATTCTGCAAGTCCAAAAGGTATGATACGAAGGAAATTGGATAGGTATTGCAAATACTTTCCATAAGGAATTGGATTCACTAATTTTGGAGTTGCAAAACTACTTCTAGGATTTATCTACTGAAATAACCCTAGATAGAAGGTGCTTAATTCACCAAAAATTAACAGACGCTCAATAATTCTTTAAAACCTGGGATTTGGTTAATCTTGATGTATCACATAATTGAGAGTTGGAGACAACTCAAAAAGTGCTCTAGATCATCCTAGGGAATTTCCTAAAGACAGAAACGACTTGTTATTGTTATTTTTGTTACAAGCAAAATATATCCCCACTTGGCATGAGATGACTACTCGCTGGTAGGCATATCAAATACCTTTCATAGGGACTTTGGTTTGACCCATTTGGGTCACTATAGATCATTGAGAAATTTATTTAGTGAAAAAGATACATTTTAGTAAATTTAATGCCAGTAAATAATGAAATTTATTTTTGGCAAAAGACGAGTTTTGCATGTTGCACAAGATTTGTAAGAACCTGAAGGAATTCAGATCTAGGGGATTTGTGTTGTTTCTTAATTTTTGAAAATATTTAAACCAAGGGGTTATTTTGTAGATATGAGAATAATTGATTAAAGAGGAGAAGGGGTGGGCTGGTTTCCTGGGAGAATGGGCCATGCGGCATCATTTTCAGCCCAACAGGCGGATTTGTCTGCGGGAGAATCGTTTGAAGGGCTGACGGCCGGGTCCCGCCGGTCTGCCACAGCGAGGCAACGAAGGGGTATCCGTTGTTGTGGGCTGCCAGATCAAGTTTTGATCGATGGTTCACATCCATCGTCTACCTCCCGACGCAGTGGTGACACGGGAACCCTAGGGCATCCCAGAGAGTCGCGGGGAGCTTACCAAGTGGCCTTCTAGCAACGGAGATGTGTCGAAGGCAGCGCGGGGTGCGATGGTGGTCCCAATGAAGGCAGAGAACTGAGCTCTCGGTGAAGACAATAGCCTTGTGTGACAGTACCCATGATGGAGATCACCACTGTTCATCGGAGGTGGCTTCCTGGTCTCTGCATGTCATAATGGAGGGTGGGATTAGGAAGACCACGAGGTGGGAAGGGCGAGCAAACCAATAGGGGGAGAAGAGGGGTTCGAGAACAACATCCAGCGGCGGACCAAGAGAAAAAATAACCTGGTGTCACTATGTAAGAATAAATACTTTTTACATAGATTTAGGGGTGTCACACGCTACAAAGTGGAAAAAATTATCAAAGGAAATTGTTTTGACCTGGTGTCCTGTGCGCCCTGGTAGTACAACATGGGTACGCCCCTGACGACAACAACAGAGGCGTCTACCTCTCGGATCTGAGAGCGTCCTCCGGTTTCTCAGGGCCGTAGAGGGGGAGAGAGCTTCTGGGATTTTGGGGAAGGAGATGAGTAAGGCATGGGAGTGTGTTAGAAGGGGTGGAGGTGCTTGGGGTGGTTGGAAACGAGCACAATCTCCGGAGCTCAAAAATGGCTGAAGTGAGGTTGTTCTTCCTCTCTAGAGCGAAAGAGGAAGAGGGAGTGGGCAGGAGCAAGTGGGATGGTGTGGTGGTGGTTAGAGAGTTAAATGGGGGAGCAGGGGCGAGGGGAGGGGGCTCTGCCTATTTAACAAGAGAGGGGGTTGGTGTAGGGTGTACCAAGTGCACACATGGCCATGGCTTGGTCCATGGCCTTCCCATTGGCTGCCAGGAGCGGTGGATAGAGGTGAGAGGAGTAGGTGGTCGTGCATATAGGGGTAGTGATGCTGCAGAAAAATAAATGACAAAGCTTGCTTGTCTCTCACTTTTCTCCTCCTCCAAACACAAAAGACAAGGCTAGGGCAGAGCTACATTAGCTTCTACAGTGCACCACGACCAGAAGTGGTGTATTGTGCTGAGGAGATAGTAATTTGGCAAGGTTTGAATGGGTAGGAGGGGTTTTGGAAGTGATTATTGTAGTATGCTCAATTCTTCCTTAATTGAAGATCACTGGCTACTTCTTGGATTTCGATCTTGACCAAGTGAGATAATAGTGCCGGGAGATGTGTAGGATCAAGATACATGTCCCAGATTTATTTGGAAATTTTCCAAGTATTTTAGATCATATTTATATCATTTATTCCAATATTGTTGAATCTGTTTTATGGACATTATTTGAAAATTTTGAGTTGGATAGAGTGGGTTTTTAGTCTGAGATGGTCTTGAATACCATGTTACACTTTGTAGAATTTTCCTAGGATTTATTGAGTTGGAAAAGTATTTTTAAGATATTATTTCTTGTTTCTGCAATTTAGGAAAAAGGGCAAAAATAAATAATGAAGCATCTTATTTTTGAGATGGGAAGATAGGATATGATATAGGACTCAAATGTGCAAAAATATGGGGATGTGTTTTGGAGAAAAACCAACTTTCTTTTATGGAGAGACTTGTGGAGTTTTTCTCTAATAAGAGAATTAATTAGTTCTTGGGCCAATATAATTATGGATATCCTTAGGTAAATTTGTATACCCAAGGTAGATCATGTCCACATAGTGTATCTAGGGCAAGGTTATTTTTATACCATCAAAACCTTGTTGGATCTTAAAGCTCAGAGCTCCTCTTGGGTCATGTTATATATGGATAGATAAACAAGGTTATGTATATCACCATGGTACATAAGGTTGGGGTGGATCAGGATGGAGCTTTCCTAGGATTGATGACAAACTTTGAATAAATTAAGGGTGCCATAGCAGATTATCATGTAGCCTTAAAAACTAGGTGGGTTTTAGAGGCACAAGGATCCAATTGAAACAAGTGAAGTAGGGACTGATAGAACTTCATTAGTAGAACACAATCATGCGGATAGTTGGTCCAAAGAAGATAGTATCAAGATGTCAGCTTCTGTCAAAGTAGGCATGTTGATAAGATTTACAGGAAATATTATTTTATTGCCTTCAAAACTATCAAGAACTAGTGGGTTATAGGATGATATATACAAGTTAAACAGTGGTACTTGGTAGTCCTTAGGATGGTCTACAAGATGGTTCAAGTGCATTGCCAAAAATACACAAGGGTTAGAAATGAGTGAGTCTCAAAGATGTGATATTGTTAACGGTTTTCCAGACTTAGCCATTTTTGGTAGTTTGAGGGTTTTTGACTAGAATATAAGAGGGGATGTTTTTGATTGGTTTCATGGTACCAAAGCATCATCAAGTGGATGATGTTGGATTGTAGATTCAGTAGAGAGGATCCGTGCTTGATATTGGTCTTCATTGACTTGGAATCTTCTATAAGAGGATAATTTCAGAAGTGATCTGGTTAAGGGTTTAGATGGGAACTAAAGGGACTAGAGTTCATATCAAGCTTGGTTCACTTCCTTAGACATTAGATTCTTCGATTATCTATATGCTAGATGATGAGCTCCTAGGGTAGCTCACTCTAGTTCCTAGGCAAAAAACTCAAAAAGTAGATCAAGGCAATTCATATTCCAAGCAAAATAAACCAACTGCTATGGTTACCATCAATCCTAGCTTTAGGTAAGGACGGGTCGTTTGAAGGCTTGGAGTTTGAATATGGTCAGGGTCCATGGTATCTCTACCAAGAGTAGAATTCAAAAGCTTTATAGAAAGGTTTTGGAAAACCTAGAGGTAAGAGAGTTGAATGTCCTGTCTTAAAAACATAAGGACATTATAGTATATAGCTCTCCATAGTTTTGGTAAATAAAAGATATTAAAATAGTTAGTGTTGCAAGGGCATCTTGGCTCAAGTTTTGAAATGCCAGAACATTTGAGAAAAAGTAAAATGAGCCAAGACAGTTTTTGTGAAATAGCTTTTGTCAACTGTGGTGAGGTAAGAAGTATACCATCTTCTATATATTCAGATGCATAAGCAGAAGCAAACACTACATCACTGAACAAGAAAAAGTTTTTGTTCCCCCTAATATTTGCATTATGGAAAACTAATCAAGGTTGCTGAAATTGGGATGTTACATTGGGTATCATACAAAGCTTAATTATGCTTCTTATATCGAGGTTAACATTGCTCCTTCTCTTAATCAAAAAGTAAAATATATACATACTATTAAATGTTACTAGGCTAGTCATTTTGAGAGTTTCATCAGTTGTATGATGCAGCAATGCTGACAACATATATTAGATGATACTATCTATGACAATCTCACTATGAGTAGTCTAGCTAGAACTCCCTTTGTTTCAAAATATAAGATTTATGGCTTTTGTGAAACAAATGTATCTAGACCCCCTTTAGTGTTGATAGAGTAACTTGGCATAGTATTGTATGCATTTTTACTAGTCTAATAATTTACTCCCCAACAAGACCAAGTAACTTGCACTAGTCTCATACATATAACACTAGACTATGTTAGTACCTCCAGAGTGCATATAAGCTCAATCATGGTGGCGATCTCTAATATTATAATAGAATATAAATTATCATAAAAGTGGATATACTTCAATCACCACCACCTAATCATGGTCTAGTTAACGTATGTATAGATAGATAGATGATCATCAGTAAAATATATCAAAAAGATATCTCCATCATGATTGAGTGAGAAAAATTGAATTATAAATCAAGGGATTTACTATGGGCCCCCCGGATTAATCCTCCTAAAAATCCCTATTATGCATACCACCATGATTCCATGATCAGTCTGTCGTGGCACTAAATATCCATTACTTAAGCGGATACAAATCATGTCTCGATTTGCCATTATGGCTACATCGAACATCATCAGTGAAACTTTATAAAGTGTAGAGCCCGAGATATGTCTTAACCTACATGCAACTGACTGGGAGAACATCCTAGCTCGCATAGTCATCGATGTCACATTATTCTTCCTTACTTCTCGAATCTGACCACCTTAAGATAATAACAATAAAATGATATGTGATATGGCTATGATAGTAGGAGGGCTCCAGGAGAGGTTCTTTTATAAAATAGTTTCTCTTGTAGATATAGCATCTACATATATTTGTTGAAAACTTTTGTAAAGCCTTTTGAAAGTCCTTTGAAAGGATTTGGAAAACACTACAATTGGGTCACCCATTTTCCCCTCCTTCGGGTCAAAACATTTCCAAAGCCTTTGATTTTCCGAAATCCTTTTTGAAATCAAAACTAGCATTGCTCTATAGTAGTTTATCCAACCGTCCATAACAGTGGACACGACTATCTTTCAGAGGTTGTACACTTTACCAACACCATCCGGGTACCCTGCCTTGATCCCTTATGGATAGTGGGTCAAGTAACCGATCAAGACCCTCAGGATGATCACTCTAGTATAAGAGCCTACCCTATGAGTTGTTCCCCTCATGACCGGGATGTCGGGTACCGAGGACCAACCGGAGTGCCTTTTCCACTGCAAAAAGTGTGCGATTTGAATGAGAGGCTCATAATAAACGTCTGGCGGTCCACATACTATTCATTTCTTCCCTTGGTCAATGCTTCACATGGACCATTTCAGGACAAGACCCAACCTCCAGAGATCGAAATCCCCTGTAGTAGTTGCGAGGAAACTTATACTAGAGTAAGCAAACTTTGGGCCCAACCCCTTCCTATATAGGAGTAATGTGGTTGCATGGGTTAAGTTGTTATATCTAAAGCTGCAAAGAACCGGGTGCGTTTTCATAAACAGTTTTCCTCCTTCTCCACTTCAGTATCATTTGCAAAACCAAAACATTTTTCTTTCTCAAACTTCTCTTGGTAGGTCAACTCACCAAGGTTTTATCATAAAACATCTGGTAACCTTTTCCGAGGTCTTCCCATCCTATAGTTTTACTTTGGCTAAAATAGGGTCTACAAGGGGCATGTTGTTATACACCACTTACTATACTAGGACAAATAGGTTTCACCAAAGGGGTTGTGCTTAGTAGTACAATTAGGTAATGGTTTGGAGGCTCCAAGCTAATGAGTGCATATTTGCATCATGTTTTATATTATTATTTTGCATTGTAGATGTAGAATCTTGGTATTTTACAGCATTCGCGAGCACATTTTATGTCTGTTTTCACCAGGATTAGGACAGATGATGGATACAATGGACACAATCCTTGGAGCAGTTGTACTAGGGTAAAAAGGAGTCAAAAACAATGTAAATCGCTTATTTGGGAAATATCAATCACACTAGAAGAAAACCCTAAGTGACCAAGGCATCTAGAGAGTTTAACAACCAACTATAAGACCAAAATACTTATTCCGGTCGTATAGTTGCGGTCGTATAGTTGGTGCCGCCACCACCTCCTCAAATAGTTTCACCCTGTGCAACTGGATTGGAGAGACGACATACAGAACACCTAGAAATCACTGAAACCTCACCCCCAAAAGGCATCTGGCGGGGCAACTTGCCCAAGGGATCTATCTTCGCCTTACGCAGATCTAGGAGGCCAAGGCATCGATCTTCATCTTCATCAACCGCTACCCCACCATCATCTCCATCCATCCCATCTTCACCCATCTAGATCTTGTTGTAATTTCCGTACTCGTCGTGGATCTATACAAGAACTATTCATTTACAATTGATTCCATTACCATTGCAATGATGTTGATTGCCTCCATGTCTGAGTAGATCATTAGTTCTTGGGGAGATGGAGAGACCCTAGCATATGATTGAGATACGATAGAGATTATTATGTTATACATCATTATGTGTATGTGTTAATTGTCTTCATGTTGATGTTGGGAGTTGTGCACCTCCTTAATATTTCCCTCTTATGGGGACACGATGAAGGGGATTACTTATTAGTAGGTGGAGGGATGATAGCACTTATTGTGACAATAAAGCTGTTGTCATTCTTTACGTACTAACTTGGGGAAACAAGGAGAACTCATAAAGCCATGTCCATGCCATGGGAGAAATCCCT
This sequence comes from Avena insularis, assembly GCA_023614405.1. Classification (NCBI taxonomy): domain Eukaryota; kingdom Viridiplantae; phylum Streptophyta; class Magnoliopsida; order Poales; family Poaceae; genus Avena; species Avena insularis. The sequence goes on from CM042696.1 coordinate 253,864,838, forward strand.
TAATAGTGGGATAATACGATTATTGTCGTTTATCTGTCAGCTGCGGTTATGAAGGATGATGTGAGCAGTGGTTGCTGCCTATTTGTCCACATATGGAGCTCCTCCCATGAACATACATATCATGAGAATATTTTTTATAATAATCTTGATAGCTTAGTCTAAATTGCTAGTGGTGCATCCGCCACTCCCTAAGAACGCATTTTTCCCTATTGCAGTTCCAAGTTCTTTTACATACGTGATTCTTACTTTCTGCATTAAATTTTACTTTACTTTAATTGCTTCGTTCAATCAAAAACCCAAAAACAATTCTACTTTTCTTGCAACTCAAAGTTATTCCTTAAGAACTATGTTTAGTTTTAGTTAAAAGCATTTTAGTCTTTTGCCTACTGCTCCCTGTCGGATCGATATCCTTATTTCGAAACTAGCTACAAACGATCTGTGCACTTGCAGTCATCAAGCTATTTTCTGGTGTGGTTGCTGGGGAGCTTAGCTCTATAAGTCACTTTACTTTTAGTTATTTACATTTGTTGTACTAATTTTTAATTTAAGTTGCAGGACCACAATAATGGACAACAATCAACATTTAATCCAGCTTGAGGCAGTAAGGAAAATGGGTTCGCCCATGGACGCTTTTATAACTGTCAATAAAAGCATAAATCCGGATGGAATTGAGATTCACCCTTTATTATTTGAACTACTGCACTTTAATAAATTTGCAAGAACCAATGAAGAGAGTCTATATGGACACTTACAATTCTTTGAAGACGTTCTCAGTTCCTTTATATTCAACGACTGTAATCTTGATATGGTTAAAACCCAGTTGTTTAGACAAACTCTCTCTAATAATGTTTGCGACTGGTATAAACCTTTTTGTGTAGAAGCAACAAGGACTTGGACGGAATTGACAACCAATTTCCTATCAAAATATTACTCAGAAAGCAAAGCTCACAGGATGAGAGGTATTATTATCAGTTTCAAAAATAATCCTGATGAGGGTTTGTATGAAGGGTATCTAAGGTACAAGAGCTATCTAGATAATTTCCCCCATCACTGTTTGCCTGATTGGTTAATCACTCACACTTTTTATGGAGGGCTTAATAATGAAAATAGAATAAATTTAGACACCGCTTCTAATGGTAGTTTTCTATCTTATACTTATGATGAAGCTTGGAAATTAATAATAAAATGAGGGAGGCAACAGAAAATCTTAAAAACATGGAGAACATTACAAATAGTTTTTCTGAATATTCTTGTGTTAACGATTTCCTTGCAGATGAAAGGACTTTTGTGATGATGGAAACCCTTGGTATTGATTCTTACTCAGTGAAGAAAATTATTGAGAATTATGCAGGGCATTTACAAGTACCTACAGAATGGGAACCCCATAAACCCCTCGAAGAAAAGAAGTGTGCAAGAGCGCTAATGGAATAGTTCTCCTCTGCACCTATTCAAGAGAATATCAAGAAAAAGCAAAAAGAGGAAGAACAAATAAATAGAAGATTAAAGAAACCAGAAAATAACCCCGAATCTACCAATATAAATAATGTTGTATTGAAGGATCTTATGGAAGAACGAATAGTGGATAATGAAGTGGTTATGCTAGACTTTGAAACCTCAGAATTCATCGAAGGTAAGGTACAAGGTAATGAAAGTTCTAAACCTATGACTCCTATATATTGTAGAGAAACTTTCTTAAACGGAATTTGTGAGCCGATTTCCACTATAAATATTATGCCTTCGTCACTTTATGTGGAACCTCACTACAATTTACATAATCTAGATGTGGAACCGGTAGATACTACTATTAAATTGTCTAATAGAACTAATATAAAATCGGAGGGGGTTATCAGAAACATCTATGTCTCTATTGGATCACTCATGTTCCCCCTTGATTTTCATATTGTTGACATGCCTCGAGATTCTTTTTGTCGTGTTCTTTTAGGCAGTACTTTTGTTTCCATAACAAAAGCTTGAGTTGACAATAAGAAGGAGACTATTTCACTGATGTTTGGAGAAGAGGAAATGACATTCCACTTTTCCAAACTAAAGAAGAGGCCATATGAAGTGGAAGATATCAAGGAAGAGAAAACGATTGCTGAGCTGGCCGCAATTCATTTAAGTTCTCCACAAGATGAATTAGAGAGGAGCTTAATTAATTGGGAGGAAGCACTAGATGATGAGGAGAGAGAAGGCATGGATGATTACCTTGATTCAATTCCAAAAGCACAGAATCCATATGACTATGAAGAACTGGTAAGAAAAGGAGATGAAGAACCTCCACTAATTGAATTGAAACAACTTCTAGACGATATGAGGTATGAGTTTTTAGATAATGAAAATAAATGTCGTGTTATTATTAGCAAAATTCTATCAGAAAATGAAAAAAATAAACTCATTTCGGTCTTGGTTAAGCATCGTCAAGCCTTTGGATATACTCTAAGTGATATTAAAGGAATAGATCCATCTATTGTAACACAGAAGATTACCATGCTTGATGATGCTGAACCTATAGTTGTAGATAAAGAAGGCTTAATCCGAAAATGAAGGAAGTAGTAAGAAAAGAGGTTATACGCTTATTCTATGCTGGCATAATATATCATATTTTGATAGTAAGTGGGTTAGCCTAGCTCATTGCATACCAAGCCAAGGGGGTCTTGATGCTGCTATGAATCAGGATGGTGAGCTAGTTCCTGTAAAACCTATTGTTGGATATCGCATGTGCATTGATTTTAGAAAACTAAACCGTGAGACACGGAAAGATCATAAACCTATAACATTTATGGTTAAATTTTTAGAAAGACTTAGTAATAATTCTAATTTCTGTTTTCTTGATGGTTATTCCGGATATTCTCAAATTTCTTTACAACCGGAAGATCAAGAGATAACAACTTTTAATTGCCCTTATGGCACATATGCTTATGGATTAATTCAGTATGGCTTATGTAATGTAGCAGCGACTTTTCAAGGACGTGTTTTAAAAATCTTTGATGATTTTGTTGAGAAGACTATGGAAGTTCTAACAAATGATTTTGTTGCTTTTGTAACAACCTTTGATAATTTCCTCTACAATCTAACCAAAGTTTTGCAGAGATGCAGGCAATCAAATTTGGTTTTGAATTGGGAACAATGTCGTTTCATGGAAAGAGAAGGTAAAGTTTTTGGGCATAAAGTTTCAGAGAAGGGAATATAAATAGATAAAACTAATATAAATGCTATAGAAAATCTTCCAATACCTCAGGACATAAAAAAACTTAAAAATGTTTCTGGGACATGCAAGTTTTTATAAGCGTTTTATAAAAGATGTTGCTAAAATAGCTATGCCTCTCACCAACCTTCTTGAGAAGGAAACTCCATTCTACTTAGATCATAACTGCATTGCAGCTTTTGAGAACCTTAAAAAAAATAGTTTCAGAACCCATCATGCAATCTCCAAAATGGGATGAACCTTTCGAAATCATGTGTGATGCTAGTGACTATGCTTTAGGGGCTATGTTAGGACAGCGAGACTAAAAGAATTTAAATGTTATTTATTATGCTAGTAGACCCCCTTAATAAAATTCAGAAAATGATGCTACAATAGAAAAATAATTCCTAGCTATAATTTTTGCTTGCGACAAATTTAGATCTTACATCATTAATTCTAAGGTAATAGTTCATATGGATCACCAAGCTTTGCGTCACCTCCTTGTGAAAAAGGATGCGAAGCCCAGGTTGATTAGGTGGGTTCTATTACTACAAGAATATGATTTGCAGATAGTAGGTAGGAGGGGTAAGGATAATCCGGTAGCAGATCAGCTCTCTAGGATGGAGGGAATAATTACTAACCCCGTACCTATAAATGAGTCATTTCTAGGAGAATATTTAGCAAATTTTGAAATTGCTGATCCTTGGTATGCGGATTATGCTATCTATATAACAGTAAAATTTATACCTCCTGGTATGATAAGAAATCAAAGGATTAAATTCTTTAATGATCTGAAATATTACTTTTGGGATGATCCATATCTATATCGTCATGGACCTAACAGAATGATTCGGAAGTGTGTTCCTAACCATGAAATGAATGCGATTTTGCAAGCTTGTCATGAAAACCCGTATGGAGGACATCATGCAGGCAAGCGAACTACATCAAAGGTACTTCAAACCGGGTTCTATTGACCCACCTTGCTCAAGGACGCACACAGGTATGTAGAACACTGCGATGCTTTCCAAATAAGAGGTAATATAGGTAGGAGACAAGAAATGGCAATGAATTATAGTCTTATAAACGAACCCTTTGATGTATGGGAATGGATTACATGGGACCTTTTATAGAAACAAATGCTTATAATCATATTCTTCTAGCTGTCGATTATGTTACTAAATGGGTTGAATCTATTCCAACAAGCCATGCAGATGCAACCGCCTCAGTGAAGATGATTAAGGATGTTATATTTCCCAGGTCTGGAGTTCCTAGATTCTTAATCACTGACGGTGGTTCTCATTTTTGAAAGGAACTTTCAGGAAAATCCTTTGCAAATATGGAGTAACTCACCGCGTTGTTTCACCATATCATCCTCAAACTTGTGGTCAAGTGGAACTCTCCAATAGAGAATTAAAGACCATACTCGAGAAGATTGGTCATACAAGTTAAATGATACTCTATGGGCATACCGTATTGTGTTTAAAAATCCTATGGGCATGACACCTTCTAAGATGGTGACGTCTACGCACTTCTATTCTTGTAGACAGTTGTTGGGCCTCCAAGTGCAGAGGTTTGTAGAACATCAGCAAGTTTCCCATAAGTGGATTACCCAAGGTTTATCGAACTCATGGAGGAAGTGGTCGAAGGTATCCCTCTCAAGCAACCCTAAAATAAATATATAAGAAGTCTCTTGTGTCCCCAACACACCCAATACACTTGTCAGGTGTATAGGTGCACTAGTTCGAAGAAGAGATAGTGAAATACAAGTGGTATGGATATAAGACAACGGTGCCAGAAAATAGCTTCATGGCATGGAAGAGAATAAAGGCAAACTAAAATAAAGATGGAAGCAAGCAAACATGTAACAGATCTAGTTGCAAATGATGTTTCAATGCTTAGAAACAAGGCCTAGGGATCATACTTTCACTAGTGAACACTCTCATATCAATATCTTCTCTTTATGATACTACTCTGAACTACTCTCCGGTTGGACACTCTAATGCATGGTAGGGCTATAGCATCACACCTCAAAGTTCGCTTTCTACATCTAGATAACCCCACACTATCAGCTTGAGCACTAGATGGTTCCAACAAACACCACAATTTCATAGAGACATCCAACTCCAAATATAACTCATAACAAATATTTGAAATCTCTAGCCTAAGTGCCACCATGGTGTGCACGCTGTCACTTTCACACACATAGGGAGAGTAGAGATCTATTAAAGCACTTGAGTAGCAAGGTAGATATAATTGATTACAAAGCTCATGATCACAATATGATCATGCATAGAGAGAGACATGAACACATAGCTATAGGTAGAAACCTTAGCCTTGAGAGAGAACTACTCTCTCCTCATCATGGGAATCAGCAACGATGATGGATATGGTGGTGGAGATCGATGGAGATGACTCCGGGGGCACTTCCTCATCCCGGTAGGGTGCCGGAACAGAGACTTTCTGTCCCTCGAATCTCCTCTTCGGTGGCGGCGGTGCTGCGGAACTTTTCGTGGCTGGAGGTTGTTCGATTTTAGGGTTTTTGCATCGGGGGCTTCTTATAAGCGAAGGGACAAGGCCGGTGGCCGGCCAGGGGGCCCACACCACCTAGTGGCGCGGCCAAGGCTAGCCTACGCCACCACATGGTGTGGCCAGCCCCTGGCCCTCTCCGTCTCGTCTTCTGGCTCCGTGAGCCTTTCGGTAAAATATCGACTTTGGCTTCTGTCCGATCCAATTCCGAGAATATTCATTTTCTAGCTTTTCTAGAACCAAAAACAGTAGAAAACAGGCAACTGGCACTATGGCATCTTGTTAATAGGTTAGTTCTAGAAAATGTGTAAAATTATCTCCAAATGTAGACAAAACATAAGAAAGTAGATACTAAACAAGCATGGAACATCAAAAATTATAGATACGTTTGCAACGTATCAACATCCCCAAGCTTAACTCCTGCTCTTCCTCGAGTAGGTTAGTGATAAAAAGAAAGAATAATTTTTGAGGTGACATGCACCATCATTAACTTGATCAAAGTATTTGTAGAACATTGATAGCTAGGATCATAGTACTTCAACATAACATGAAAGATAAAGTTCTAACAATAAGACAAAGTAACTATGTTGTAACATGAAAATGCATAAACAAAAGATTCCTGAATAACAATGCTTTGCAAGACGTTTGTTTGTTTCAATAAAGAAAACATAGCATAGTGGCATTCAACTTGTCCCTCATAGAGTAGCAAACATAAATGCATAGGACACCTTCAAAGTTCATAAGGGTGACTAGATACAATTAGTTTAATAACAAGCAATATCAAAGTTATGCATCAATCAACAAGTCTTGGGACAATGCACATAGAACTAAGAATGGCCACTATGCTCTCTCAATAGGTGCATAAAGATAGAAGGCGGAGACTCAACATAAAAGTAAAAGAAAGGCTTTCATAGAAGGAAGTAGGGATTCAAGTCTCATAAAGAGCTTCCAGAAATTATGGTACTTATTAGCTTTCATCTCTCATTGCCCCTATCATAAGCATCTTTAGTTGATTAAGGTTAAAGTGCCACAACTAAGAGGATATGCTTGACAAGTTATAAGCCAAAATCTCATGTCCCTTACTTAGGAAGACCGAACCTCATGCTACTCAACTGTAGTCACAAGTAAGCTCTTGTCATTGTAAGTACATATGTATCATGGGAGAACTGCCAACGGGGTACCCCTTAGACATGATATAGGAGCTATCCGATAATCAAAATGATAAGGCAAGTAGAGAATGAGCATCTCAGCGATCTTTTTATTTGCTATTTGCATAGGTTTTTATTGAGGATGCTTCATAGAGTGCTCATTATGGTTATGATGCAAGTTTCCACCATGATTAGGCATGGCTTAGGCTAGCGGCCCAGGCGTTTCTCTACCACACATACAAACTCCATGATCTTACAAGTTCCCCTTTTATTTCACACCGCCGGGATCCATAAGCAAAAGAACATGATATCAACGGGGTACAATGTAGAAGTGCAATGTTGAAAGCGTTCCCCATGATACATGGTTCTGCTAACTTCATCTTATAAAGCGCAAGCATATACGCAACAAAGATGGACACAATGGTTCAAGTTTATTGAATGAAAGAAAGTAAAGTGTGCCATCAAGTTCGTGAGAGCTTTAATCACTAATTTTCACATAACAAGTTTAATTCGGAAGGTAGATAAAAACATGAATATACTTGGAATAGCAAATGCTAATAGGTAGGTATGGTGGACTCTTTGGAATAACTTGGTTTTAGGAGTTGGATGCATGAGTGGAACTCATACTTGATTACGGAGGCTAGCAAACGACTGGGAGCGACCAACTAAGAGATCAATAATGGCCATAATCATGCAAAGCGACAGAACATTATTAATTAAAGCATAAAGTGATATTGCAAGTCGAAAACTAAAGGATCATAAAGGCTATGTTGACTTGGGATAGTCATAACATGGTGTGAGCATGCGCGAAGTCAACCCAAATAAAGCATCAAAGGAGAATACCACAATACTATGCTTTAATATGCTATAACGACACATGATTCTTTCAAGGCACATCAAGAAATATTAATTGTTTATAACAAGTCATGCTACAACAAAAATCACTAAGCATAAATCCAAAACAATATCAAGCATGACATGATAAAGCCTAGGCCACCGTCAAAAACAAGACTCCTTTTATACCACTAAAGCATGAAGCTTTCTACTCTCTTCCAACACCAATCGACTTATTTGAAACAACTCACAAAGATAATAATCAATAAAGATCAGTGAGCTTGTCTCACAAATCCACAAAGAAGAACTAAAAAGTTCTAAGATGAAAGAACAAGAAAACTAAGGCTAAACACAATGCTAGCAAAATAGAACATTCACAAATAATAAGAATGAAAACTAGAGTGTTATAGGCAATGAATAATGAGGTGTGTCTCTCTCCAAAAGAAGTGTGTTGGGATCCAACTAACTTATTTAATCAAACCAAAGCAAAATAAACTAAAAACAAAAACAAAGATGCTCCAAGAACAACACAATAGTGCATGAAACAATAAAAACAAAGTGTCTAGAAAGACCTGAGATTTTTATTGATGAAGAAGGGGATACCTTGGGCATCCCCAAGCTTTGACGCTTGTACCTCTTGAATATTTCTTGGGGTGACACGTGGTGTCATCCCCAAGCTTGAGATTTAGTCCATTCTTCATCTCATTACATCATTCCTTCCATACACCTGACATTTTTCCTTCATACAAAACTTCGCACAATCTTTATTAGCAACATTAGTGCACTCAAGATAATAAGTCTTTTGGTTCAGTTTCAACACCAATAAAACTTCCGTTAAAACACAAGGTACTGTAGCACTTTCCTCAAAAAGCCCAATTCCCCAAAAGAACTCAAAAAGGAATCAACAAGAAGCAAATGCAAATAATGGGAGAAATCTGTCAAACCAGAGCAGCAGGTAAAAACCAATTTTTTGGATCACCTTCTATTTCTCAAATCGAAAAGTGATGAACCAACGAAAATTAGATAATAACCTGGGGCAGAAGCACAAAAATTCATGCCTCAAACCGACGTACAAAGATTTGACACGAATTTTTACGGTGAAGAACAAAAATCTGTTTCGGGACAACAACTTTCCCAAGCATTACTTCTCTCTCATTAGAGGTTAGTCTTGGCACAAAAAGCAAATAAAAAGGATAAGGAGAGGTTATTACAGAGGTAAAAACTTCCAAGACTCATCTAAAACTTTTGGGTTATCTCCCAATAAGTACTTTTCTTTAATGCCTTTAAGTTAGGCATGATAGTTTGAGAAGATGCTCACATAAGAAATATAAATTGAAGTAAAAGAGAGCATCAAGAAGCAAATTCAAAGCACATTTGAGTCTAACCCACTTCCTATGCATAGGAATCTTGTAAAGAAACAAGTCATGAAAGCACAAAGCAACAAGCATAGGAAAGCATAACAAGGGCAACTTAAATACTTTCAACACAATGAGGGGAAACTTAACATTATTGAGATGCATAAAACCAAGTTTCCCTCTCTCATAATAACTTTCAGTAGCATCATGAATAAAATTAACAATATAACTATCACATAAAACATTCTTACCATGAGCCACATGCATAAAAGAATTATTACTCTCCCTATAAGCATAGTCATTCTTATTAATTGTAGTGGGAGCAATTTCAACAAAATAGCTATCATTATTATTCTCATCACCATAATCATCAAATATAGGAGTCATATTGTGACCATAAATAATTTTCTCCTCAATAGTAGGTGGACTGAAAATATCATACTCATCATTGTAATCATCATATATTGGAGGCATAGTATTATCAAAGTAAATTTTCTCCTCCGTGCTTGGGGCACTAAAAAGATCATTTTCATCAAAACCAGGTTCCCCAAGCTTAGACTTTTCCATAGCATTAGCAATAATGGTGTTCAAAGAATTCATACTAATAATGTTGTTATTAGCATGCAAATAAAGTTCCATAGGTTTTTTAATTTTCTCTTCAAATACTTCATGTCCTAACTCAAGATAAATACTATAAAGCTCTCTAATTTTGTTGTTGTTTTCCATTAAGCCTAACTAGTGAAAACAAGAAACAAAAAGACAAAATTGCAGAATCTAAAGGAAATAACTTCGAGAACTCACACCGGAGGATATGAGTACCTTTTACCTTACCTCCCCGGCAACGGCGCCAGAAAATAGCTTGATATCTACGCACTTCTATTCTTGTAGACAGTTGTTGGGCCTCCAAGTGCAGAGGTTTTTAGAATAGCAGCAAGTTTCCCTTAAGTGGATTACCCAAGGTTTATTGAACTCAGGGAGGAAGTGGTCAAAGGTATCCCTCTCAAGCAACCCTGCAATCAAGATACAAGATGTCTCTTGTGTCACCAACACACCCAATACACTTGTCAGGTGTATAGGTGCACTAGTTCGACAAAGAGATAGTGAAATACAACGGTGCTAGAAAATAGCTTGATGGCGTGGAAGAGACTAAAGGCAAACTCAAATAAAGATGGAAGCAAGCAAACATGTAACAGATCTAGTTGCAAACAATGTTTCAATGCTTAGAAACAAGGCCTAGGGATCATACTTTCACTAGTGAACACTCTCATATCAATATCTTCTCTTTATGATACTACTCTGAACTACTCTCCGGTTGGACCCTCTAATGCATGGTAGGGCTATAACATCACTCCTCAAAGTTCGCTTTCTACATCTAGATAACCCCACACTATCAGCTTGAGCACTAGATGGTTCCAACAAACACCACAATTTCATAGAGACATCCAACTCCAAATATAACTCATAACAAGTATTTGAAATCTCTAGCCTAAGTGCCATCATGGTGTGCACGCTGTCACTTTCACACACATAGGGAGAGAAGAGATCTATTAAAGCACTTGATTAGTTGGGTACATCTACTTGATTACAAAGCTCATGATCACAATATGATCATGCATAGAGAGAGACATGAACACATAGCTACAGGTAGAACCCTTAGCCTTGAGAGAGAACTACTCTCTCCTCATCATGGGAATCAGCAACAACGATGGAGATGGTGGTGGAGATCAATGGAGATGACTCCGGGGGCACTTCCCCATCCCGGCAGGGTGCCAGAACAGAGACTTTCTGTCCCTCGAATCTCCTCTTCGGTGGCGGCGGTGCTGCAGAACTTTTCGTGGCTGGAGGCTGTTCGATTTTAGGGTTTTTGCATATGGGGCTTCTTATAGGCGAAGGGGCAAGGCCGGTGGCCGGCCAGGCGGCCCACACCACCTGGTGGCGCGGCCAGGGATAGCCCGCGCCACCACATGGTGTGGCCAGCCCCTAGCCCTCTCCGTCTCGTCTTCTAGCTCTGTGAGTCTTCTGGTAAAATATCGACTTTGGCTTTTGTCCGATCCAATTCCGAGAATATTCATTTTCTAGCTTTTCTGGAACCAAAAATAGAAGAAAACATACAACTGGCACTATGGCATCTTGTTAATAGGTTAGTTCTAGAAAATGTGTAAAAGTATCTCCAAATGTAGACAAAACATAAGAAAGTAGATACTAAACAAGCATGGAAGATCAAAAATTATAGATACGTTTGCAACCTATCAGATGGTATATGGTGATGTAACATCCCAAAACTTAAATCCAAGGTTATTAAGATCCAAATCATCAAAATTAGGGTTAACAAAAACTTTTCCAAATCAAATTATTAAAGCATTCATATGTGTGTGCATTTAAAATTGGAGTTGATTTGAATTGCCATGATTAAGTGATCCATTGCTTGTAAAATGATTCTTAGGTGAAATAAACATCACCTAGATCATTCCCAAACAAATCCCAAAGAAAAACAAATCAAAATGAATAAAAGAAGTGAATAATCATTTGTGCCATTTTAATCAACAAGCCTACTTTGGCTATTCCTAGTACTCAAAACCTAACAGAGATAACTGTGGATCTTTGCACCCCTTGCTATTACACATAATGATGTACCAAGGCCCACTTTGTGATCTGCCAAAAACATTCAAACACTAATTTTAAATGGCATTTGAAAATTGAATCTAGTTCATATGGGAAGATCCCACTATTTCAAAAACCACTCAAATGAGCTCAATTTTCAAAACCCAAGCACCCAGAGAGTCTCAAGCTTAATACTAGCACACCCACCAAAAACCTTTTCAAAATTCAAAACTATTTTTCTTGCGGCCATTTCCACAAACACTTGGCAGGCAAGAATCTAACTCTAATCCTAGCTCACTATTTTGTACAGGGTTTTGCCCCCAATTGATCCCCATTTACTCCCTCTGTCTCCAAATGATCTAACTTGGCCATTAGCACCCCATCCCCTACCCCCTAGCAGCAGTGCCATGCCAACCCGAGCACCTAGTCGCTGGCCAAACCTTGCCTCGCCACAGCAGACCGCCCGTCTCTCTCTCGCCATGTCTACGAGCTAGCCCAGACCTCACCGCCACTCTCTGTCCCCTCCCCGAGCCAGGCCAAGCCGTGGACCACCAGCTGAGCGCCGCGCACTGAGTGTCTGCGCCATGCCGAGCACGTGCCAGAGCGCCGCGCCCGACACGCGTGCACACTCCGCCCCTCGACCACAGCCCGCGTCCACCGCGTCGCCATGACCCCAGGAACACCACAGACATGCCCGTTCGCCGCCAAATGCACCAGAGCCACCGCTCGCCGTGAAGACCGCTGCCTCTGCCGCTTAGAGCGTGCGCACTGCCCAACCGCATACCACCGTCCCTAAGCCCACATTTACCACGTAGAGCACCGCTAGAAGACCGTGCATCAATCGCCGCTCGCAGCCAGGCCGCTAGCAGCCCGTAGCCATGTCGCCACCGTCGCCTGGCCACGCCGCGTTGTCCCGCCGTCGAGCCTATAAAAGGATGCAACCGTCAGCCCCATTTGGCACACCACTCACCTCCCCTCTTGCCACTGACCAGTCCCCACTTCTCCCCAGAGCCGCTCGAGCTCGCAGTCACCGAAATTTCACTCGAGCTGGCCGCCACTGGAGGAGAAGGGCCCCGCTGATTGCGACCACCCCTGGAGCTACCTCGACCACCCCTGAGCTCGTCGTCATCTACCAGTCCGTTTGCCCGCCTCGCCGTTGTCACTGGAGCCCTGGTACGCCCCCTGAGCACCCCCACCGAGAAGCTAGGGTTAGAGTTCGACGGCGACCTGTTCGTCATCGACGACAAGCCCCAGCCGTTGATCTTATTTCTAATCTAACGGACCACATCGCCCCGTACCGCTTCGCATGTAATGAGTCGCTGACCGGTGGACCCCCCTGTCAGCTGTGCCCTGCGCCGCATAGTGTCACTGGGCCGGCCCGTTAGCTTTCCCACGCGACCCATTTAGTTTGAATTAGGATTTTTCTATTTTAGTTTAAACCTAGTTTTGTCCCCTAGTTTGAAATTCAATTCAAAGAGATTTACAAATCCAAATGGAGTGATTCAAATTTTGTTAGAAAGCTTCTTAAAATATCTATCCAAACCCGTTGGCTTTAATTCAATTACAGTTAGGGATCTCTCCTAGTAAAAATAACAAGACAGAAGCTTTTGCACATTCAAACATTTTTATAAAATCAACCAAGTTAGCTTTTGAGTTGATTCCAACTCTCAAAAATCACATTTCACCATACCTATCTAAATATGTAATAATATTAAGGTTTACATGCAGTGACTTTGGACTAGTACCAAAATAATGCTATATAGTCATTTCTAGTCACTTTAAATCATTAAATAATGAACTTAAACCAATGTAATTATGAACCAACCCTTAAATCACATTCCCACATGTTAGAATATGTGGTGATGACATGTGTCCACATGATCCCATATTTTAAGTGGTGAATATTAAATCTTAGTTAATTTTCAATGAGTAGAAATTACTTTTCATAAATAAAAAGAATGAAACTAGTTAATAAAACTTGTGATGCTTGGGATGATAATAGATCATCAAATGTGTGCCTTAGAGTGCTAATTAGACTAGTTAAGTATTGTTTGGTGATTGTGTACTCCGTATGTATTTATAGACGATAGTACCGACCAAGCTTTCGAGGAGGATGAGTTCTACCAAGAGGAGGAACAAAACTTCAACCACTGCACCAACCAAGGCAAGCTAACACTTGGAAGTATTATACTTAGCAAGCCACCATTAACAATGCAAGCTATTGCTTAGCAAGCTAGAATTAAGCTAGATGATTGAGAAAAGATGCTTTAGGCATGCTTTGGTCACACTACTTTGACTATTACTACCCCAAGTATTATTTTCCAAGCTTTACTTCCTTTAGTTTACTCAAAGTCTTTTACTTGTTTTGAAGGTAGCATAAAGAGTATAAAACTTGACCTATATAGATAACTCTAGATGTCATTCTATGGCATGAGATTGATCCCATCTTTCCACCTTAGTGAACACTCTTAACTTAGTAGTGTAGAGTAGATAAAAACTTGAGTCCCTTAGATGGGAACACTTGGTGAAAATGAATTGTGAAAACCTTGGAATGATGAGTCATTCTATTGAGATGTTTTGACATGTGTTCAGAAACACAAATGGTTTATGATGATGAAAATGTTGAGGCATGAGCCTTAGCCCTTTTATAAAATCTGATGGTTGGATTCGGATGCGATACCATTCCAAATTTACTGTACAACCACAATTCCTGAATTGGGTAAGGCTTAGCCGGAAATTTATATGCATTAGTATTAGTTCCCTCACTAGAGAGGTTTGAGCTGAGGCTATCTCTCAATGTTGTCCACCTATGTAGTGCCCAAGATGACAGATGGTCATGGTTGGGAGGCCATGCTCATAGGAGAGGTGCTTATACTAGTGTGTGTAAGGGGAAGGTTATGTTTGATTATTTGTATACTAAGTATGATGATTTAGGGTTATCCCTGACAAATGTATCGAATCTTGTGGTGAAAGTGTACCACCTCTGTAGAGTGTCAAACTATTCGAATATCCGCGTCCGTGGTTATGGACAGTTGGAATGGCCATACTGTTCCGTTGTCAGATGTTTTCAAAATAACTTATGAAATGAATGTTTAATCTTGACTTGACCACAACAGGGTTGTGTTTATGATAATAGCTTCCCAACTTAAGTGATTCTAGAACTTTATTTTATCTTTCTTTGCTTCAGAACTCGGCTTAGGTTTCAAACTTAACTTTATAGTTAAACATAGAGTTAGAACTTTAACTTGGAACTATACTACTTGTTAGTGGTAGTTTGCGAGTACTTAAAGAGTACTCATGGCTTTTGTCCCTAGCTATTATCATGGCCAGATTATGAAGGAGACTACCAAGATGATGGCCAGCAGGATGGCTATGATAACTAGGACCATCTGCCTTCGTCAGCATTGCCTGTGCCCCTGAAGATGGACCCCACCGCTACGCTTGTTATTTATTCCGCTGCTTGTTGTATTAAGACTGGATCATGAGATCCTTATTTGTGTAAGACCTTATGTATGGTTTGTAATGGATGATGTACTGTGATATCCAATCCATTATGTCTCGCAAAAATGGTAATCCTGGGGTTGCGAGGTATGACATAACGAGCATCTAGGATTAAAAATCCGGGTGTTGACAAGTTGGTATCAGAGCCATCCTGACCATAGGAGACCCTAGTTAGAATGGACTTCCGAACAAAAACTTAGTTTTAAAACCAAAGTGAGTATTTATGAAAAACTATTTCCTCTCTTATCCTTGGGAATTCATTCTTTCTCAAAAATTCATGTTCCTCAAATTCTTACATTACTACTTAAAATTTGACACACTTGATCACTTCACTAATTTCCTCATCCTTAATTCTTGTAGATGGAGACTCAGTTCAGCAAATTCTACCAGTTGGGAAACAGAGGTCAGCTGATCTTCGAGAGGGACTTGGATTCACTGTCAGAGTTACTGGGACGCCCGCATCCAGAGTTTCTTGGAGCTCAACTTCCAGGACCCCCAGGAGGAGATTTGAAGTGGCTAGTCACTACTGATCTTAGAGGAAGCATCGAAGCACCAACGTCCGGGAGAATCTAGTTCTCTATGAGAGAGAACAACTGTCTAGATGGATTAGCCAGGGAAATGCATGAAGCTCTCGCACGTCTGTGTGCCCTCAACGTCAACCAACTCCAGGGACCCATTTTGCTCACAATGCAAGACGTGACTTCATGGGAATGCCAATGGAGATGCCAAGTCACCCGGAGCTGAAGCGTCAAGTGGATAACCTTGACTTCCTGCTGTACGATCGCTAGAAGGAATTGGACAATGCTAGGGAGTTCACCAACCATAACCGTGCCATTGTCGCCTAGAAGGCCCAGACTTTCTCACTGCTAGTCAAGGATCATCAGTCTCTTCGCCTCCAGTGCGAGAAGAAGGATCGCACCATCGCCCGTCTTCACAAGAAGGTGGTCGACCTCGAGAAGACCGTCAAGGAGTAGGAAGCTCAGCTTGCAGCAAAGGAGGAAGGAGAGGAGGGTGAAGACATCCAGGGAGACATGGATTCTTACCTCAGCAATGATGATGACTTTCTAGAGGAGGATGCTGTGGACTTCTACACTGAGATGAGGACTCCGACTTCATCGACGATGAGTGGATACACTAGAGCACTGTCGTAACATGAGATGTATCGGTCCCACTGTATCGTAGCTTACAGAATGGTTCTTCAAACCATCTGTTTTCCTTTGTTGTGGTGGTGTGTGTTGTATCGTGTGCTTGTTTGCATGAATGAAATGAAGTTAGTTGCAAAACCTGAGTCAAACTCAAAGTTTTAGCTTGAAACCAAAACCATGAACCTTAGAATTTCCCCATTACCCCTTTATCTACCCCAATCTTCCGATGACTCATGGAAACCAAGAGGGGAGCAGCTCGACGCAAGACCCAATACTGCAGATCTTGCAGAATCTCATCGCAGACAAAGAAGCAAGCAGGGTAGAACGCTAGGCAAACTTCGCAACCTTGCAGCAAATACCCCAGATGGCTCTCAATAACCAGAACCATGGAAACTAGGATCACCATGGATCCAAACTCAAAAACTTCTAGAATACCAATCCCCCAATCTGCAACCAAGCTGAAAACCCACTAGATGCAGATGACTGGCTACAGACAATGGAAAACAACTTAGAAGTTGCAGGAGTTGATGACAACGAGAAATTTCTCTTCGCCACCCACTACCTGGCGGGAGATGCAAGAGCTTGGTGGACTAGTATCCGTAACATGAACCATGGTCAAGTGATGACATGGGAAGCCTTCAAAACCAAGTTCAGCCGCACCCATGTGTCACAAGGTCTAGTCACCAGACTAAGGGATGAGTTTCGCGACTTGAAGCAAGGCAGAATGACTGTGATGGAATATTGTGACAGATTTGTTGGGTCCGCAACATAGAAAACAAAAAAATTCCTACGGTGTGAACTACACGCCAAGATCTATTTACTAGGTACAAAGCAACGGGTGGACATACATCAAACGAGAACTTACTCTCATAGACAACAAGATTTGTTAACGAGTAGGAACTCATGGTTGATGTAGTCGTACACTTGCCAATCTCAAGATCGTGATGAAGTCCAGCAGGTCCGGCTCCAGCACGTCCATCAGATCCAGCTCCAGCACCACCAAGTCCAGCACCGCAAAGCAGCGGTGCATCCGTGATCACACACACGTCCGGTACCCCGACAACCTCCGTCCCTCGCTCCCAAAGAAAGCAGGAAGCAACAACTCCTTTCCAGATAAAGCCACCGGGAACATGTATCTCGCTAATCCGAGACCATGGGGGAATAATACTAGAGGGGGAGAGAGATCCTTCACAAGGAGGTGTGTGTGAGAAGTGATGAGGGGGTGGCCTTTAATAGGAGGAGGGGAGGGTGCCCCTCCTTCATGGCCGGCGCATGGGGGAGGTGACCCTTCACCTCCTCCATTCATGTGGTGGTAACCCCTCCACATTAAAATGCCCCTTCACATTCTCTTTTAAAGTCTCCACTTTAAATGCATTAAATTTCTCCAAATTTAATGCTCTCTCATTTAATAAAACTCTTTTATTATTTTTATTCAGAATTTTGTTAATTACTTTAATTAACAAACATTCACATAAAACCCCCTACAACATTTCAATATTACATGCATAACCAATTTCAGCAATTTCACCCGAAACAATTTCGGTGTCTATTGAAATAATTCCAGCACTTTCTTAAATCTTTATCTGAAACATATTTGCTCCAAATGGTGTCAGTATCCCTTAAGTGTGTCACCCTATGGTTCGCGAATAATGCAGACATGATCGAGACCCCTCTCCGATCAATAATCAGCAGCGGGACCTGGAGATCCATCTAACTCCTACACCTTCAACGATGACTTCTGTGATCGTGAGAACCTTTAACGCTAGTAACTAAATCCCTTTGTCCCGCGATATATTACATGTCCGAGATTCGATCATCGGTATCTCCATACCTAGTTTGATCTTGTTACCGACATGCACTCTTTTCTCGTTCCCGTGATATATCATTCTAGTGATCACATCACTTGCTTGTAAGCTATTTCAATGTGATATCACCGAGAGGGCCCAGAGTATATCTATCCGTCATCAGGATGGACAAATCCCACTCTTGATCCATGAGCCTCAACATAAATCTTCGTAGCACTGAACCCACCTTGATAGTCACCCTGTTACGGTGTGACGTTTGATGTTATCAAGATACTCTTCCGGTGTTAGCAATTAACATGATCTCATGGTCTAAGGATAAAGATTACTTCGTATGATATTATAGAAATATAAACATAATGACTTTGATCTTAATGCTATACTTCGGATGAATGTTCATCACATCATTCCACCAATGGTGTGACCTTTTTATTAACAACATCCAATGTCCATGATCAGGAAACCTTGATCATCTTGTTAAACAACAAGCTAGTCTATAAGAGAGGCATAACTAGGAACCCTTTTTGTTTATTAAACACACATGTATTGATGTTTCCGATCATTAAAATTCTAGCATGTAAAATAAACATTTATCATAAACATGGAATAAGATAATAACCACTTTATTATTGCCTCTCGGGCATATTCCCTTCAAGATTCCTGTCGCTTGCAAGATATGCCCCTGATGAGATCAACACAGAGGTCAAGAAGAAAGAGAGATTTCTAGACGGACTGCATGATGAGATGCAAACTGTCCTCGTCAACATCCGTTTCGAGGATCTCGAAGAGCTAGTCGACTCTGCCATTCAGATGGAAGGGAAGATTAAACAGGCAAATGACAACCACAAACGTCGTATCATGCAGCAATCTGGATCCAGCAGTCACCAGAAGTACCGTCCCAACCCCTCACTAGGATATGCACCAAGGAACAACCGACCCCCAATGTCTCGCCCAAGCTACCCCAACCATAGCGGAGGCAATGTGAAGTCTAGAGGAAACAATCACAACTCCAGCAATGCCAACAACTTCAACCGTGCACCTCCCAAGAACCACAACAACAACAACACTGCACCTAGAACTGGCAGCAATGTTGTGCCCGTCGCAGCAAAAGACAAGTCCCAGATCACTTGTTTCGAGTGTGGAGTGAAGGGTCACTATTCTAATGAGTATCCCAAGAAGACTGCTGCCACTGCCAATGTGAATTCCCTAGCTCAACAACAGCATCGTGTTCAACCAGGGAGAAGATTTGCCCCAGGGAACCCTCATAACTGCAGTGGTCGTCTCTTCCACATGAACGCCGAGGAAGCCCAAGAAGCGCCAGATGTAGTGCTGGGTTTGTTTTCTGTCAACTCAGTTTTAGCAAGAGTATTGTTTGATTTGGGAGCATCGCATTCATTTGTCACCGAAGAATTTGCATGCACTAGTAAGATTCACCCAACTAACCTGAAGCATGTCATGATAGTTCAAATCCCTGTTTCAACAACCAAAGCTAGAAAAATTTGCAAAGCAGTACCTATCAGGATGCATGGGATAGATTTTTATGCCAACCTAATTGTACTTGGAACCAAAGGATTGGAAGTAGTACTAGGTATGGACTGGATGTCAAGGCATAAATGAATGATAGACTGCGCTAAGAAAGCCATCACCATGACCAGTAGCTCTGGAGAAATAGTAGAGCATATATCTGAAACCTTACCTCGTCAATTCAAGTGCAACAAGAGTCTCGCCCTACCCACCATAGATCAAGTAAGAGTAGTCTATGAATACCCCAACATCTTCCCGGATGAATTGCCAGGTATGCCCACGGATAGGGATATTGAGTTCATTATCGAACTAATCCCCATAACCGGACCCATAGCCCAGAGACCCTATAGCATGAACCCCTGAGAGTTAGTGGAACTGAAGAAACAGTTGGATGCTATGTTGGCAACATGCTTGATTCAACCAAGCGCTTCGCCATGGAGATCACCAGTGTTATTCATCGACAAGAAAGATGGAGGCAACCGTCTGTGCACAGATTATAGAAAGTTGAATGACGTCACCATCAAGAATAAGTACCCCTTGCCAAAGATATAGGATCTATTTGATCAGTTGACTGGAGCCTAGGTATTCTCAAAGATTGATCTTAGGACTGGTTATCACCAACTTAAGATTCGTGCAATGGATATTCCAAAGACCGCCTTTACTACTCGCTATGGTTTATACGAGTATACGGTTATGTCTCTTGGATTAACCAATGCCCCTGCTTATTTCATGAATCTCATGAATAAGATCTTTATGAATTTCCTAGATAAGTTTGTAGTTGTGTTTATCGACGACATCCTTATCTACTCCAAGTCAGAAGAAGAGCATGAGCAGCATCTGAGAATCATCCTAGAAACCCTGAGAGAGCATCGGTTATATGCCAAGTTTAGCAAGTGTGAGCTTTGGCTGAAAGAAGTAGGATTCCCGGGACATATTGTGTCTGCCGGAGGAGTCTCTGTTGATCCCGCCAAGATCAAAGATGTCGAAGCATGGGAAGCCCCAACCACTCAAACCCAAGTCCGTGCATTTCTCGGATTAGCGGGATACTACCACAAGTTCGTAGAAGGATTCTCGAGCATTGCCAGACCCATGACCCAATTGTTGAAGAAGGACAAGAAGTTTGAATGGACAGACAAGTGTGAAGCTAGTTTTCAGGAGCTGAAGACGAGATTGATATTATCCCCAATATTGATCATGCCAGATATCAAGAAGCCATTTGATGTGTATTGTGATGCATCCAATATTGGTCTCGGATGTGTATTGATGCAAGAAGGAAAAGTCATCGCGTATCTGTCTCGACAACTAAAGCAGCATGAGTAGAACTATCCGACCCATGATCTTGAATTAGCAGTCGTAGTTTTGGCATTGAAGACATGGCATCATTATCTGATGGGTAATCGCTGTGATATTTACTCAGATCACAAGAGCTTGAAGTATATTTTCACTCAGAAGGAGCTGAATATGAGGCAAAGGAGATGGATAGAGTTAATAAAGGATTGTGACCTTGACATTCACTATCACCCCGGCAAAGCCAATGTGGTAGCAGATGCTCTTAGCAGATTGCCATGTAGGCTTAACACCATGATCAGGGAAAACCAGCCAAGTTTGTATGAGGAGTTGGAGCAGTTCAGAACTGAGCTAGTTAGCAAAGGATTCTTAGCTAGCATTGAACTTCAACCCACTTTGTGAAGGGTTTCGCAGCATAGTAAATCAAAATTTTCTACGGAAGCGAACAGAGGGAAAGCAAAGATCTAATCTAGGAGATGCAAACAACGAGAGAGATTGGATTAGATCTTCATACCCTTGAAGATTCAAGACAGCGGAACGCTCATTTAACGCGGGGTGATGTAGTCGTACTCGCTTCTCCTCCTCGCGATCCGATCCGATCTAGCACCACAAGTGGCGGTGCCTCCGTGAGATGCACACGTGCAGCACCTCGACGTCTCCTGCTTCCTCGGACCAGCAAGTATGGTGGAGAGATGGATTGGATCTACAGCACGACGGTGTGGTGTATATGGTGGAGAATTTCTGCTGCAGGGCTTCGCCTACAAACAGTCGGGAGGGAGAGAGGAAGGGCAGCAGGGCAACTAGGTTTGGAGGAAGGTGTAAGGGTGTGTGAGAGGGGGCGCACCAGCCCTCTATATATAGAGGGGGGGTGCGGCCAGCCCTAGCCTCTCCTCCAAGCCTATCTCTAGTTTAAACAATTTAAACTCTCCCTTATCTAGAAATCCTATCTTATCTTATCTCTAGTTTAAACGATTTAACCTTATCTAGGATCATTTTGGGCCCTATGGGGCCTTGTGCCCCTGGCCCAATGCGGCCAGGACACTCCCTCATAGGCCCATGCCCCCTCCCGGAAGGTGGGACCACGTTGGCCCCCTTCCGGAAGGTTCTAGAAGCTTCCGGTACAATACCGATTAATCCGGAACAATTCCGAACTCCAAAAACTGCACTGCCTTATATGAATCTTATTCTCCGGACCATTCCGGAACCTCTCGTGATGTCCCGGATCCCATCCGAGACTCCGAACAAAAATTCATAAACCAATTATCCAATCTATCCTAGCGAGACACGTTATGTGTGACCTGCGGGTTCGAGAATATGCGACATGATCTTCTATCAATAATCAACAGCGGGTGCAGGCACCCATATTGACTCCCACACATTCATCGATGATCATATCGGATGAACCATGATGCCAGGATTCAATCAATCCCATATATATATTCCCTTCGTCTCGTGATATTTTACTTGCCCGAGATTCGATCGTCGGTATCGTCATACCTAGTTCAATCTCGTTCACAGCAAGTACTTTACTCGTTCCGTAATCCGATATCACTTTGTGATTAACTCCTTAACCACATGCTTGCAAGCGGTGTTGATATCGACACGAAAGTGGGCCCAAGTATATCTCTCCGACTTGGGAGGGACAAATTCCATCTCGATACATACAACCCAATGATACTTTCCGATCACCGAGAGACACCTTTATGATCACCCTCTCATAGGATGACGTTTGATGACCTCAAAGCTTTCTTACGATACTGTGGAGTTGCATTATCTCATGGTCTAAGGAATACAATATTTGACATAGGAAAAGCTTCGCAAAGATGAACACAATGACACGATCTAATTACTTCGCTTAGTTTGGGTCTGTCCACCATATCATTCTCCCAATGATATGATCTCATTATCAATTGACAACTCATGTCTATGGTTAGGAAACCTTAACCATCATTGATCAATGAGCTAGTCCATAGAGGCGTACTAGGGACACGGTGTTGTTCACAAACCACACAAGTATTAATGTTTCCGTTTAATACAATTCTAGCATGGAATATAAACTTTATCATGAACAAGAATTATAATAATAACATCTTTATTATTGCCTCTAGGGCATAATTCCAACACTTTGATTAGCCAAATCAAGGAAGCCCAAAAGGGAAATGAAAGTGTCGACGGAATCAAATGTCGTATTGGTACAGGAAAGGTACCTAGATTCACTGAAGACGAAGAAGGAGTTCTGTGGTACAAAGGACGTATCTGTGTGCCAGCAGATTCGGAGCTGGAGCAAGTTATCATGAAGGAAGCTCATGATACTCTTTATTCTATCCAGCCCGGAGGAACAAAGATGTACCAGGATTTGAATGAGCAATTTTGGTGGCACAAGATGAAGAGAGAAATCGGAAGTTACATCGCTAAGTGTGACATCTGTCAAAGAGTCAAAGCAGAGCATTAGAGACCTGCAAGACTGTTGCAACCATTGCAGATTCCGGAATGGAAATGGGATTCTGTCAAAATAGACTTGATCACCAGTTTACCTACTTCCATTAGGGGAAATGACTCAATCTGGGTCATAGTTGATAGACTGTCCAAGGTAGCTCACTTTATACCTGTCAAGACTACCTACTAGAGTGCGAAGCTAGCAGAGCTGGACATTGCTAGGATTGTTAGTCTGCATGGAACTCCCAAGGCCATAGTATCCGATCGAGGAACCCAGTTCACCTCGAGATTTTGGCAGAAAGTTCAGGAAGGATTAGGCACCAAGTTGAACTTCAGCACCGCGTATCATCCGCAAACTGATGGACAGACTGAGAGAGTCAACCAGATCTTAGAGGATATGCTCAGAGCTTGTGTGTTGGAATATGAATCAAAATGGGAAGACTGCCTGCCTTTCGTAGAATTCTCATATAACAACAGTTATCAAGCTAGTTTGCAAATGGAACCATTTGAGTTCCTATACAGAATAAAGTGTCGTACCCCTTTGAATTGGTCGCAAGTAGGAGAGAGTCAGATCTTTGGACCGGACATTCTCCGAGAAGCCGAAGAGAAGGTTCACAAAGTCCGTGAGCACCTCAAGACCACCCAATCTAGACAGAAGAGTTATGCTGACAAGAGAAGGAGAGACCTGACTTTCAATGTGGGAGATTTTGTATATCTCAAGGTTTCACCATTAAAAGGAACCCAATGCTTTAGTCTGAAAGGGAAGTTAGCCCCTAGATATATCGGGCCCTTCAAGATTCTGAACCGTCGAGGAGAAGTATCATATCAACTGGAACTGCCTGAAGAGATGTCAGCCATCCATAATGTGTTCCATATTTCATTACTTCGCAAATGCCTGGAAGTGCCGGAGAAGACTGAAGTTTTCAAGAACATCGATCACAGAGCTATGGAGATCAACAATGACCTGACCTATCATGAAGTGCCCATCCGTATCTTAGAAGAAGCTTACAGAACCACCAGGACCAGGAGTATCAAGTTTCTCAAGATTCAATGGAGCAACCATACCGAAGACGAAGCCACTTGGGAGCGAGAAGATTACATTAGGACAGAGTTCCCAGATCTCTTTAGCTCCTAGTTTTCTGTGTAAATCTCGGGACGAGATTTTGTTTAAGGGGGGAAGGTTTGTAACATCCCAAAACTTAAATCCAAGGTTATTAAGATCCAAATCATCAAAATTAGGGTTAACAAAAACTTTTCCAAATCAAATTATTAAAGCATTCATGTGTTTGCATTTAAAATAGGAGTTGATTTGAATTGCCATGATTAAGTGATCCATTGCTTGTAAAATGATTCTTAGGTGAAATAAACATCACCTAGATCATTCCCAAACAAATCCCAAAGAAAAACAAATCAAAATGAATAAAAGAAGTGAATGATCATTTGTGCCATTTTAATCAACATGCCTACTTTGGCTATTCCTAGTACTCAAAACCTAACAGAGATAAATGTGGATCTTTGCACCCCTTGCTAGTACACATAATGATGTACCAAGGCCCACTTTGTGATCTGCCAAAAACATTCAAACACTAATTTTAAATGGCATTTGAAAATTGAATCTAGTTCATATGGGAAGATCCCACTATTTAAAAAACCACTCAAATGAGCTCCATTTTCAAAACCCGAGCACCCACAGAGTCTCAAGCTTAATACTATCACACCCACCAAAAATCTCTTCAAACTTCAAAACTATTATTCTTGCGGCCATTTCCACAAACACTTGGCAGGCAAGAATCAAATTCTAATCCTAGCTCATTGTTTTGTACAGGGTTTTGCCCCCAATTGATCCCCATTTACTCCCTCTGTCTCCAAATGATCTAACCAGGCCATTAGCACTCCATCCCCTCCCCCCTAGCAGCAGTGCCATACCAACCCGAGCACCTAGTCGTCGGCCAAACCTTGCCTCGCTGCAGCAGACCACCCCTCTCTCTCTCGCCATGTCCACGAGCTAGCCCTGACCTCACCGCCACTCTCTTTCCCCACCCCGAGCCAGGCCAAGCCGTGGACCACCAGTTGAGCGCCGCGCACTGAGTGTCTGCACCATGCCAAGCACGCGCCAGAGTGCCGCGCCCGACACGCGTGCACACTCCGCCCCTCGACCGCAGCCCGCGTCCACCGCGTCGCCACGACCCTAGGAACACCGCAGACATGCCCGTTCGCCGCCAAATGCACCAGAGCCACCGCTCGCCGTGAAGACCGCCGCCTCTGCCGCTCAGAGCGTGCGCACTGCCTGACCGCATACTGATACATTGCAAATGTATCTATAATTTTTGATGTTCCATGCTTGGTTTTATCTACTTTCTTGTGTTTTGTTCCAACTTTCGAGTACTTTTCATATGATTTCTTGTACTAACCTATTAACAAGAGCCACAGTGCCAGCTGCCTGTTTTCTGCTGTTTTTGGTTCCAGGAAAGTAAGAAAATGAATATTCTCGGAATTGGATGCGACAAAAGCCAAAGTGCCTATTTTTCCGGAAGGGATCAAGTGCCAGAATACGAGACGGAGAAGGGCCAGGGAGCCACCACACCACCTGGCCACGCGACCAGGCCTGGCCCGCACCAGGGGGTGGTGTGGCCGCTCCTGGCACCCCCTCGGCCTCTCCTTCCACCTATAAGTTGCCCTCGGGACAAAAACCCTAAGTACCCGATCAAAAATCCATGAAAGAGTTTGTAGCCGCCATCATCTCCATCCCTGGATTGGGAGGGATCTGAAGCTCTTCCCGGCACCCTGCCGGAGAGGGGAATTCACCCTGGAGGCCTTCTTCATCACCATGCAAGCCTCCAGTATGATGCGTGAGTAGTTCATCCTTGGACTACGGATCCATGTAGTAGCTAGATGGCTGGTTTCTCCTCCTTTGTGCTTTCATGTTTAGATCTTGTGAGCTCCGTTCATGATCAAGATCATCTATTTGGAATTCATACATGCTGTGTTTGCGGGGATCTGATGGATATTGAGATGCTATTTCAGATTGATTATTGATTCTATCATGTCTTTGTTATTTGAGATCTTGCATGCTTTCCGTTGTTAGTAGCTATCTTGGCCAAGTAGATGCTAGCAACTCCAAGAGTTAGTATTTATGCTCGATAGTGGGTTCATGCCTCTGGTAATCTAGGGAAGTGACAGAAATATCTAAGGTACTAGATGTGCTATTGCTACTAGGGAGAAAACAACAATCCTTTGTTCATAGAACAATCGTATTGTTTACTTTACACGCAGTTCGTAAAGCAATAATCTATTGCTTGCAACTTAATACTGGAGGAGGTTCGGATGATAACCTGAAGGTGGATTATTAATCATAGATGCAGATGGATGGCGGTCTATGTATTATGTTGTAATGCCCAATCAAGTCTCAGAGGAGTCAAGATGATTAGTATATGCCTGTATTGCTTTATCGGTGTTCGTCAATTGCCCCGCTGTAATTTGGTCACCCAGCATGTTATCTATCTAACGAGAGCCACCTCTAGTGAACTATGGATCCCGGTCCTTTTACTTTACATACAATCTAAATCTTTTACCGCTTTGTGTTTACTTTCTGCAAACTTTTACTTCTTTCCATTCGATATGTTTAATCCTTTGTTTTCCACAAAACATAGTGAGATTGACAACCTCATTGCAAGTTGGGGACAAAGTTCTGTGGTTGTGTTGTGCAGGTCCCCACGTTGCTACTAGCACCGGTAGTGCGCCCTGCCAAAGCTCAGCTAGTAACACATTTGGGGTGTTTCCTTGCTCCTATTGGTTCGATTAAACCTTGGTTTCATAACTAAGGGAAAACTTGTTGCTATATTCATCATACCTTCCTCTTGGGGTTCCCAACGAGCTCTACATCGAAAGTCGAGCGCATCAAGATTTTCTGGCGCCGTTGCCGGGGAGTCAAGGACATCTTCACAAGGGGAGTCCCTCATAACCAATCTCTTTACTTTGTTGTTTTTGTTTTGCTTACTTTCTTTTTGCTTTGTTTGCTTGTTTTGTTCTTCGAAAACACAAAAAAAATTAATTTTACTTGTTTGCTTTCTTATTTGAAAACCCCAAAAAAATGACTACTCTTGAAAACAGTAAGTTGTGTGACTTCACTAGCACCAACAACAATGATTTTATGAGCACTCCCATTGCTCCACCCGTGGCTGAAAATACTTTCATTGAGATAAAACCTGCTTTGCTCAATCTTGTTATGAGAGAACAATTTTCTGGGATTGGTAATGAAGATGCTGCTTCCCATCTAAATAACTTTGTTGAACTTTTTGAGATGCAAAAGCATAGGGATATAGATGGTGATATTATTAAGCTAAAATTGTTTCCTTTCTCTTTGAGAGGAAAATCTAAAGAATGGTTGAATTCCTTAACTAGGAATAGCATTGATTCTTGGACTAAGTGCAAAGATGCTTTTATATGAAAATACTACCCTCCTGCTAAGATTATATCTATGAGAAGTGAAATAATGA
Source organism: Avena insularis (assembly GCA_023614405.1). Classification (NCBI taxonomy): domain Eukaryota; kingdom Viridiplantae; phylum Streptophyta; class Magnoliopsida; order Poales; family Poaceae; genus Avena; species Avena insularis. The sequence continues at coordinate 253,892,677 of CM042696.1, forward strand.
AGTTTAAACAATCTGATAATGAGCCTGTTGCTCAAGCTTGGGAAAGAATGAAATCTTTGGTAAAGAATTGTCCCACTCATGGACTGACTGCTTGGATGATCATCCAAACTTTTTATGCAGGATTGAACTATTCTTCAAGGAACCTATTGGATTCAGCTGCTGGAGGTACCTTTGTGACCATCACTTTGGGTGCTGCAACAAAACTTCTGGACAATATGATGGTTAATTATTATGAATGGCATACTGAGAGAGATCCACACGGTAAGAAGGTAAATTTTGTTGAGGAATCCTCCTCCTTGAGTGATAAGATTGATATGATTATGTATATGCTAGTTAATGGGAAAACCCATATTGATCCAAATAATGTTCCTTTATCCTCTTTGGTTGCTCAAGAAGAGCAAGTTGATGTGAACTTCATAAGAAATAACAACTTTGGCAACAATGCTTATGGTAATAATGCTTATAGGAACAATTTTGGTAACAACAATTATAAGCCATATCCTCCCAACAATGGTAATGCTTATGGAAATCCTTACAAAAATAATAAGGGTGCTCCCTCTGAGCTTGAAGTTATGCTTAAAGAGTTTATTAGTAAACAAACTGCTTTCAATAAAACTATTGAGGAAAAACTCTCTAATGCTGAAAGAAATATAGCATATTTGGCTGAAGCTCAATCTACTTTGAATAAAATGGATGCTAAACCTGAAACTAATGAGAATCCCTTTGCAGCTACTAATGCCATACAAGTAAGAATTGATGAAAATGTTAGACTATTAGCTGAATTACATGCTAAGTGGGAAAGAGAAGATGAAATTGCTAGACACATTAGTGTTTCTACTATTACCACCACTAGTGTTGAGGCTAGCAATAGTTCTACTACTTTAGATGATAAAGTTGATTTTGATCTTGATGGTTGCAACATCTCTGAAGTTATTAAGTTCCTACAAAAGCTTGCTAAAAGTCCTAATGCTAGTGATATGAACATGGCTTTTACAAAACACATTATCGATGATCTCATAAAGATTAAGGAAGAAAAGATGAAACATAAAGCTTCTATTCCTATAAAACAAGAAGATGGTTGGGCACCCATCATTAATATGAAAGTGAATGACTTTGATTTCAAAGCTTTGTGTGGTCTTGATAGTAGTGTTTCTATTATGCCTAGAAGGATTTATGATATGCTTGATTTGCCTCCTCTTGAAGATTGTTATTTGAATGTCCCACTTGATGCTAATGCTAAAAAGAAACTCATGGGGAGTCTTAATGATGTTCTTATTATGGTTAACGATTCATATGTTCCTGTTGATTTCTATGTTTTGGATGTTGAATACAATGCTTTTTGTCCTATTACTTTGGGAAGACGTTTTCTTAGAACTGTTGGTGCCATCATTGATATGAAAGAAGGCACCATTAAATATCAACTCCCACTCAAGAAAGGTATAGAACACTTCCCTAAAAAGAGAGAAAAGATTTCCCTTTGCTTCTCCTATGAAAACAAAATTTGGTCTTAATGCTTCTTCATTTGAGAACACTTGATTCTTTCTTTGCCACTTATGCCTAACTTAAAGGCGTTAAAGAAAAGTACTTGTTGGGAGATAACCCAAGAGTTTTGGATGAGTATTGGAAGTTATTACCTCTGTAATAACCTCTCCTTATCCTTTTTATTTGCTTTTTGTGCCAAGAGTAACCTCTAATGAGAGTGAAGTAATGATTGGGAATGTTGCTGTCTCGAAACATATATTTGTGCTTCACCTTAAAACATCCTGAGAGAGCTCTGTATGTTGGATTGAGCTGTAATTTTTTGTGCTTCTGCCTCAGGTTGTTATCTAACTTTAATTAGTTCAACACTTTTTTATTTGAGCAACAGAAGGTCTTCGAAAAAATTCGTCTTTACCTGCTAGTCTGTTTTAACAGATTTCTGCCATTTTCTGCATTTGCTTCTTGTGGGTTCCTTGTTGACTTCCTTTGGGGAATCGAGCTTTTTGAGGGAAGTGCTACAGTATATAGTGTTCTAATGGAAGTTTATTTGGTGTTAGAACTGAACCTTGAGAATTATTTATCTTAAGTGCACTAATGTTGCTAATGAGATTGTGTGAAGTTTTGTATGAAGGAAAAATTTCAGGTGTATGGAAGGAACGAGTAATGAGATAAAGGATGGACTAAAGCTCAAGCTCGAGGATGCCACGCGTGTCACTCCAAGAAATATCCAAGAAGTACAAGCGTCAAAGCTTGGGGATGCCCAAGGCATTCCCCTTCTTCATCAATACAAATTCCAGGTTTCTTCCAAACGCTTCATTTTTATTGTTTCATGCACATTTGTGTTTTTCTTGGAGCGTCTTCTTTTTCGTCTTTGTTTTGGTTTTAGTTTGCTTAGTTTGCTTAGTTTTCTGAATAAGTTGGTTGGACCCCCTCTTTCACACTTTGGTTTGCGAATAGTTTGGTTTGGTTTGGAAAAGAGTAGGAAAGTTCATACTTATGTGGTAAAAAGAGCTCGTTTTTTACTGTGGCCTATGCTTTGTCATACCATGCTTGATATTCTTTTGGCTTTATGCTTAGTATTCTTTGCTGTATCATGACTTGTTATAAACAATTGAGATTGCTTAATGTGCCTTGGATGAATCATGCGTTGTTTTAGCATATTAAAGCATAGTATAGTGGTATTCTCCTTTGATGCTTTATTTGGGTTGACTTGGCACATGCTCACACCATGTTATGACTATCTCAAGTCACCATAGCCTTTATGATCCTTTAGTTTTCAACTTGTAGTATCACTTTATGCTTTGTTCAATGATGTTTTGTCGCTCTGCATGATTATGGCCGTTATTGCTCTCTTAGTTTGTCGCTCCCAGTCTTTTCCTAGCCTCCACAACCAAGTATGAGTTCCACTCATGCACCCAACTGCCTAAACCAAGTTATTCCAAAGAGTCCACCATACCTACCTACTAGCTTATGCTATTCCATGTATATTCATGCTTTTGTTTACCTTCCACTTGTTATGAGAAAACTAGTGATTAAAGCTCTCACGAACTTGATGGCATACTTTACTTTACTTGCCCTTAATAAACTTGAACCATTGTGTCGTCTATGTTGTATATGCTTGCACTTATTTGTTGGGAATTAGCAGAACCATGCTTTCATGGGGAACACTTTCAACATTGGACTTGGTACTTGTACCTAGTTGATATCATGCTATTTTGTATATGGATGTCGTCGGTGTGAAATGAAAGGGGAGCTTGTAAGTCCATGGATTTATGTATATGTGTTAGAGAAACGCCTGGGCCGCTGGTCTAATCCATGCTGACATGGTGGAAACCTGCAGCGTAACCATAATGAGCTGTCTATGAAGCATTCTTCTTATAAAAAAAAGAGTCCTATATTGAGAAAAAAAAGAGAAAAGAAAAGAAAAAAGAGATACTATGAAAAGAGGAAAGAGAGAAAAAAAGCACCATATTCCCATGGTAAATAAGAAGAATGCTGAGATGCTCGTTGTCTGCTTGCCTTGTCATTTTGATATGGGGATTCTTCCGTATCATTGGGCAAGGGGTACCCCATTGGCGGTTCTCAATGATACACATGTACTTACGATGACAAGAAATTACCGGTGAATAATCTTGAGTAGCATGAGGAGCGGCCCTCGTATACAAGGGACATGAGATTTCTAACTTATACTTCGTTAAGCATGTACACCATAGTTTGTTCACTTTAACCTTAATCACTTCAAGATGCTCATGATAGGGGCAATGAGAGCTGAAATCTATTAAGTACCATAATTTTTGGAAGCTCTTTATGAGACTTGAATCCCTACTTCCTTTTACAAAAGGCCTTTCTTCCACCATTATATTGAGTCTCCACCTTCTATCTTTATGCACCTACTTTGTGAGCATAGTGGCCATTCTTAGTTCTATGTGCATTGTCCTAAGACTAGTTGATTGATGCATAACTTGTTATTGCTTGTTTGAAACTATTGTATCTAGTCACTCTTATGAACTTTGAAGGTGCCCTATGCATTTATATTTGCTAGTCTACTAAGGACAAGCTAAATACTATTATGCTATGTTTTCTTTATGTGAAACAAACAAACGTCTTGCAAAACATGTTATTCATGAATCTTTTGTTTGTGCCTTTTCATGTTGCATCATAGTTTCTTTGCTTATTACTAGAACTTTGTCTTTCATGTTATGATTGAAGTACTATGATCCCAGCTTTGAATGTTTTGCAAATACTTTGATCAAGTCTTTGATGGTGCATGTCACCTCAAAAATTATTTCTTTTTATCACTTACCTACTCGAGGACGAGCAGGAGTTAAGCTGGGGGATGTTGATACATTGCAAATGTATCTATAATTTTTTATGTTCCATGCTTGGTTTTATCCACTTTCTTGTGTTTTGTTCCAACTTTGGAGTACTTTTCATATGATTTCTTGGACTAACCTATTAACAAGAGCCACAGTGCTAGCTGCCTATTTTCTGCTGTTCTTGGTTCCAGGAAAGTCAAAAAATGAATATTCTCGGAATTGGACGGGACAAAAGCCAAAGTGCCTATTTTTCTGGAAGGGATCAAGTGCCAGAATACGAGACGGAGAAGGGCCAGGGAGCCACCACACCACCTGGCCGCGCGGCCAGGCTTGGCGCGCGCCAGGGGGTGGTGTGGCTGCTCCCGGCACCCCCTCGGACTCTCCTTCCGCCTATAAGATTCCCTCGGGACGAAAACCCTAAGTACCCGATCAAAAATACACGAAAGAGTCTGTAGCCGCCGTCATCTCCATCCCTAGATCGGTAGGGATCTAAATCTCTTCCCGGCACCCTGCCGGAGAGGGGAATTAATCCTTGAGGCCTTCTTCATCACCATGCAAGCCTCCGGTGTGATACGTGAGTAGTTCATCCTTGGACTACGGATCCATGTAGTAGCTAGATGGCTAGTTTCTCCTCCTTTGTGATTTCATGTTTAGATCTTGTGAGCTCCGTTCCTGATCAAGATCATCTATTTGTAATTCATACATGTTGTGTTTGCGGGGATCCGATGGATATTGAGATGCTATTTCAGATTGATTATTGATTCGATCATGTTTATGTTATTTGAGATCTTGCATGCTTACCTTTGTTAGTAGCTATCTTGGCCAAGTAGATGCTAGCAACTCCAAGAGTTAGTATTTATGCTCGATAGTGGGTTCATGCCTCTGGTAAACTGGGAAGTGACAGAAATCTCTAAGGTACTAGATGTGTTGTTGCTACTAGGGATAAAACAACAATCCTTTGTTCATAGAACAATCGTATTACTTACTTTACACGCAGTTCATAAAGCAATAATCTGTTGCTTGCAACTTAATACTAGAGGGGGTTCAGATGATAACCTGAAGGTGGATTATTAGTCATAGATGCAGTTGGATGGCAGTTTATGTATTATGTTGTAATGCCCAATCAAGTCTCAGAGGAGTCAAGATGATTAGTATATGCATGTATTACTTTCTCGGTGTTTGTCAATTGCCCCGCTGTAATTTGTTCACCCAGCATTGTAGCTACCTAAGCAAAGCCACCTCTAGTGAACTAAGGATCCTAGTCCTTTTACTTTACATACAATCTACAATATTTTACCGCTTTGTGTTTACTTTCTGCAAACTTTTACTTCTTTCCATTCGATACGTTTAATCCTTTGTTTTCTGCAAAACACGGTGAGATTGACAACCTCATCGCAAGTTGGGGACAAAGTTCTGTGGTTGTGTTGTGCAGGTCTCCACGTTGCTACTAGCACCGGTAGTCCGCCCTGCCAAAGCTCAGCTAGTAACGCCTTTGGGGTGTTTCCTTGCTCCTATTAGTTCGGTTAAACCTCGGTTTCATAACTGAGGGAAAACTTGCTACTATATTCATCGTACCTTCCTCTTGGGGTTCCCAACAAGCTCTACGTAGAAAGTCGAGCGCATCACATACCATCATCCCTAAGCCCGCATTTACCCCATAGAGCACCGCTAGGAGACCGTGCATCAATCGCCGCTCGTAGCCACACCGCTAGTAGCCCGTAGCCATGTTGCCACCGTCGCCTGGCCACGCCGCGCTGTCCCGCCGTCGAGCCTATAAAAGGAGGCCACCCCCAGCCCCATTCGGCACACCACTCACCTCCTCTCTTGCCACTGACCAGTCCCCACTTCTCCCCGGAGCCGCTCGAGCTCGCAGTTGCCGGAATTTCACCGGAGCTGGCCGTCTCTGGAGGAGAAGGGCCCCACTGATTGCGACCACCCCCGGAGCTACCTCGACCACCCCTGAGGTCGCCGTCATCTACCAGTACGTTTGCCCGCCTCGCCGTCATCGCTGGAGCCCTGGTACGCCCCCTGAGCACCCCCACCGAGCCTCTAGGGTTAGAGTTCGACAGCGACCTGTTCGTCATCGATCACAAGCCCCGGCTGTTGATCCTATTTCTAATCTAACGGCCCACATCGCCCCGTACCGCTTTGCGTGTAATGAGCCGCTGACCGGTGGACCCCCTGTCAGCTGTGCCCCATGCCGCGTAGTGTCACTGGGCCGGCCCGTCAGCTTTCCCGCGCGACCCATTTAGTTTGAATTAGGATTTTTCTATTTTAGTTTAAACCTAGTTCTGTCCCCTAGTTTGAAATTCAATTCAGAGAGATATACAAATCCAAATGGAGTGATTCAAATTTTGTTAGAAATCTATTGAAAAGATCTATCCAAGCCCGTTGGATTTCATTCAATTAGAGTTAGGGATCTCTCCTAGTAAAAATAACAAGACAACAGCTTTTGCACATTCAAACATTTTTATAAAATCAACCAAGTTAGATTTTGAGTTGATTCCAACTCTCAAAAATCACATTTCACCATACCTATCTGAATATGTAATAATATTAAGGTTTACATGCAGTGACTTTGGACTAGTACCAAAATAATGCTATATAGGCATTTCTAGTCACTTTAAATCATTAAATAATGAACTTAAACCAAAGTAATTATGAACCAACCCTTAAATCACATTCCCACATGTTAGAATATGTGTTGATGACATGTGTCCACATGATCCCATATTTTAAGTGGTGAATATGAAATCTTAGTTAATTTTCAATTAGTAGAAATTACTTTTCTTAAATAAAAAGAATGAAACTAGTTAATAAAACTTGTGATGCTTGGAATGATAATACATCATCAAATGTGTGCCTTAGAGTGATAATTAGACTAGTTAGGTATTGTTTGGTGATTGTGTACTCCGTATGTATTTATAGACGATAGTACCGACCAAGCTTTCAAGGAGGAGGAGTTCTACCAAGAGGAGGAAGAAAACTTCAACCACTGCACCAACTAAGGCAAGCTAACACTTGCAAGTATTATACTTAGCAAGCCACCATTAACAATGCAAGCTAGTGCTTAGCAAGCTAGAATTAAGCTAGATGATTGAGGAAAGATGCTTTAGGCATGCTTTGGTCACACTACTTTGACTATTACTACCCCAAGTATTATTTTCCAAGCTTTACTTCCTTTACTTTACTCAAAGTCTTTTACTTGTTTTGAAGGTAGCATAAAGAGTATAAAACTTGACCTATCTAGATAACTTTAGATGTCATTCTATGGCATGAGATTGATCCCATCTTTCCACCTTAGTGAACACACTTAACTTAGTAGTGTAGAGTAGATAAAAACTTGAGTCACTTAGATGGGAACACTTGGTGAAAATGAATTGTGAAAACCTTGGAATGATGAGTCATTCTATTGAGATGTTTTGACATGTGTTGAGAAACACAAATGGTTTATGATGATGAAAATGTTGAGGCATGAGCTTTAGCCCTTTTATAAAAACTGATGGTTGGATTCAGATGCGATACCATTCCAAATTTATCGTACAACCACAATACCTGAATTGGGTAAGGCTTAGCCGAAGATTTATATGCATTAGTATTAGTTCCCTCGTGAGAGAGGTTTGAGCTGAGGCTACCTCTCAATATTGTCCACCTATGCAGTGCCCAAGATGACAGATGGTCATGGTTGGGAGGCCATGCTCATAGGAGAGGTGCTTATACTAGTGTGTGTAAAGGGAAGGTTATGTTTGATTATCTGCATACTAAGTATGATGATTCAGGGTTATCCCTGACAGATGTATCAAATCTTGTGGTGAAAGTGTACCACCTCTGCAAAGTGTAAAACTATTCGAATAGACACGTCCGTGGTTATGGACAGTTGGAATGGCCATACTGTTTCGTTGTCAGATGTTTTCAAAATAACTTATGAAATGAATGTTTAATCTTGACGTGACCACAACAAGGTTGTGTTTATGACAATAGCTTCCCAACTTAAGTGATTCTAGAACTTTATTTTATCTTTCTTTGCTTCAGAACTCAACTTAGGTTTCAAACTTAACTATATAGTTAAACATAGAGTTAGAACTTTAACTTAGAACTATACTACTTGTTAGTGGTAGTTTGCGAGTACTTAAAGAGTACTCATGGCTTTTGTCCCTGGCTATTATCATGGCCAGACTATGAAGGAGACTACCAAGATGATGGCCAGCAGGACGGTATGATAACTAGGACCATCTTCCTTCGTCAGCATTGCATGTGCCCCTGAAGATGGACCCCACCGCTACGCTTATTACTTATTCCGCTGCTTGTTGTATTAAGACTAGATCATGAGACCCTTATTTGTGTAAGACCTTATGTATGGTTTGTAATGGATGATGTACTGTGATATCCAATCCGTTATGTCTCGCAAAAATGGTAATCCTGGGATTACGAGGTATGACATAACGGGCATCTGGGATTAAAAATCCAGGTGTTGACAAGTAAGGCATGCCATTTACCTTTAGAATTGGAACACAAAGCTTTTTGGGCAATCAAGAACCAACACTATGATCTTAAAGCAGCATGAGAAAAATGTTTATTAGATATTCATGCTTTAGATGAGTTTAGAAGTGAGACTTATGAGAATCCTAGATTGTTTAAAGAAAAAGTGAAAAGATGGCATGATAGAAAAATAGAAAATAAGACCTTTAAAAGTGGAGACAAAGTGTTGCTCTATAATTCTCATCTTAAGCTGGTTCCAGGGAAGCTCAGATCAAAGTGGGAAGGCCCTTATATGGTTGAAGAAGCTTATTCATCAGGAGCAGTGAAGCTCCAGGGAAAAACACCCTCTCTTTCATGGGTGGTAAATGGACAACGCTTGAAGCATTATCGAGTAAAATAAGATATAAGTGTAGTCACCATACAAGTGATCACCCCAAAAGAGGTGATTAAGCAAAGATGTAAAAGGAATGGCAACTGCAAGAAGAATGGCCTCGAGACGAAATGAGCAACACTATGGTCAAGCTATTGACCATAAAAGAGCGCTTCATGGGAGGCAACCCATGCGAAGTAAAGGTTTAAGTTTTTAAATTTTTAATTAAAGTTTTAATTGAGCTTGTGTTAAATATGGAACATTTGAAGCTCTAGCAAAGAAAAAGGAAGATTGATAATGCCAATATTAGTCGAAAATTTAAGCTATCATTTTTCTGTCAAAACTTGATATTTCGTTAAGTTTCAGATTATTAAAGAATCCTCGGAGAAGAAGGAAATTTTTGGTGGTTCCAGAGGGTTTAATGACCAACTATACGGCGGGAATAAAAATTCTGGGCGTATAGTTGTGGTCGTATAGTTGTTTAGACATCACCCCTTCCGTCCACGAAAGGTACTGATAGTTTAACGACCAACTATATAGCGGGAATAAAAATTCCGCCCGTATAGTTGTCGTCGTATAGATATCGATGCCTTTGACAAAGCTCTTTTCTAGGTTCTGATAGTTTAACGACCAACTATATGGCGGGAATAAAAATTCCACCCGTATAGTTGTGGTCGTATAGATATCGACCCATCTCCAAAAAAATATTCGGAGTACAGAAGGTTTAACGACCAACTATACGGTAGGAATAAAAATTCCCGCCCGTATAGTTCCAGCCGTATAGTTGGTTCCACCGTAGAACAAAATCTATAGTCAATTCATAACTATATGGCGGGATCTATACGGGCAACGTTCGTATACACTACAAGAAAAGTTGGCTTTTACAACGGACGATTTTCGTGGTTGAAGACCCGTTTTTCGTGGCTAAAAAGTCTTCTACGACGGATGCCCTTCGTGGGAAAAGCCCCGTCACAAAAGAATCTACCACGATTTTTTCCTGACCATGGTGGATCGCAACCTTCAGCCACGAAAACTTGTTCCGTCATAGATCTGTTTGCCAGCCGCGTTGACTGCTGACGTCATGCAGACTGCCACGTGGCAGCCGCCGTTAGTGGCCAGTTACCGTCGTTAACGGGCATAGAAACCATGGCAGAAGCTGGCCCAGCCAAGGCCTGCTAAATACTAACTAGGTCGTCCCATTAGGGGAGCCCAATAAGAAGATGACTCGTTATTGTTTTTCCTGCACTATTTGAAATGGGCGCAAAGTTGTAGCCAACAATGGCCCAGGAACTTTTAGGCCCAATTCTGTTTCGGCCTAAAGAAGGCCCATGATGGTCCAACACTCTGTGGCCCATTAGCAGCATGCGCCAAGTCGCTCCTGTACATTTAAGACCTGTGGGCGACCCATCAATGTTTATCGCAGCCCATCGTGTGCCGCTTACTGACGGCCCTTGTCTGAGATGGCCCGTTACTATTCAGGACTCTTACTGTCCTAGCCTTTCACTCTTCCAGGCTTTACCTGTTTAGGCCCACAAGCGGTCCTTTACTGTTTTAGTCTGGTAAATGTGTCGGCCTGTTACTGGCCTCGCCTGGAAATATTTCTGGCCGTTACTATTCTAGCTTGTCACTATTTTGGCCTTTCACTGTTGTGGCCCTTTACTATTGAGGTTGGCTACTATTTTGGCCTATTACTATTCTTGGATTTCATGGTTTCTTGCCTGTTACTGCGATGGGTTGTTTCTGTTATGGCCTGCTACTGTTAAGGCTTGTTACTGTTATGGCTTGTTACTATTATGACGTGTTACTCTTACGGCCTATTACCATTATGGCTTGTTACTGTTATGTCCAGTTACAAGTTGTAGGTCAGCCCATTACGTTTACAGACTTTTACAGTTTCGGCATTTTCTGAAGCCCATGCCAATATCACAAAACTTCTATATAATCCAGCATTTTTTACTATTCATCGTCGGCCGAATACACGACGGGCCAATAATAAAGCACGGTATTGTTCCCTAATCGAGCCGTAGTTACCGTAATTTGTGGACAGCGTCAACTAAATGCATATATGGCCTACGCGAGTTATCTAGATATTACATTAGCTGCAAACTTCTTAAAATTATTACATATTATCAAATCAAGGGAATGAAAAATCTGCATTTCAGTTGACAATCAAGTTGATAGTAGAGTCCTCAATTGATCACTTGCATCTTCCTCTGAGTGTGACAGCTACATTGGAGGAGAGATGATCTTGCAGCCCCCTCTTTGGTGGCGATAGCAATAATTACACCCTAAAACTAAGTAATAACAAGTTAATACATCAAACAAGACAAACTACTCATTTGACTGATATGACAGGAGCTATGATCTGGAGTTTACAACTGGTCAATGGTTGAATTATTGACCAACACGTCAAACAAACAGGACAAGCAAGCATTAGACAAAAATATGTGTGTGTGGCTTAGAATTTCAACAAAAATAAACTAGCCATGTCATTTCAACAAATATATATGGAAACAGTTCTATACCCTAAAACGCAAGAGACGTCAGGTGACACAAAATGGCATGTAGTTACTGTCATAGTGAAGAATGAACCAGATAGAAATTATAACCGCATCATACGAGAACTTGCAGAGAAGGAATGCAAACCACGAATGAACTATGTATTGTAGATGATAGTTATGACGTGACTTAGGACGAACCAGACCCAGAACCAAATGCAAGATATAATGGCGTCGCTCGTGAACCTGTAGAGCAGGACAAACAAGCATTAGAAAAGTGTGCCTAGAATGAAAGTGTTTCTTAGAATTTCAGCAAATATAAACAAGCGAGGTCATTTCAGCAAATATATATGGAAGTAGTGGCATCTCTTAGAATGCATAGTCGTTGGGTGTCTTAGAATTTGCGGTGAGTTACACAATGACATGTAATTACTGTCATAGCTAAGAATCAACCAGATAGAAATTATAATGGCATCATAAGAGAACTTCTAGAGCAGGAATGCAAACCACGAGTGAACTACATAGTAGAGGACAATTAAGCCATTGTCAGGATGAACCAGCACCAGATATAATGGCATCCCTTGTGAACCTGTAGAATAGGCTATGCAAACCAACATGTTCATTGTTCCATTTTGAGCTATATGCAAGAAAAAGGAAATAGTTAGTGATGCAGCTTATGAAGAAGCAAATGGCAACAACAAAATTATAATCGAATTAGTATGGCGAGTTTAAACGGCTACTACAGAATAGCAGAACAATGCCAAGGAGGAAATAATAGCAGGAACTGATCTCAGGATGAACTAGATAGATTCAGCAACTGTAGACCAGGGAATCCACACTAATATTTTCTGCTGACTTCAGATTTTGCAAGAATTACACGGTAGCAGGCAATTACTATTGTATGTAGTAGCTAAGAACATGTGTATGACAAAATAACAGACATGTCCATGACTTGAAATTTGTAGAGCAGCGAATGCAAACCAACATGTCTAATGACCTTGTATGTACTAGAACGAAGAACAAGCATGCCCACTGACTTGTATGTACGAGCACGATGAAAAAAATGCAGTTCACTGTGATAGGCTTGAAACTGCTATACTGCTGACAAAACAAAAACGGGTTGTAGATTTGGTTAACCTTGGTCGGAGAGGCGTCTAAGCATTGTCGGTACCGTGCGGGTGACGTCCAGGTCACCGAGGACGCTGCGGTTGCGGTGGGTGTTTGCATCGGGGAAGAAGATCTTGGGTAGTCGATGCCAGCTTGAGTGCGATGGACGAGAGCGTCGCTGAGGCAGATCCAGTGCAGTGAACGGCGATGGACATGCACCTGGTCTAGAGCGATGGACATGGAACTCTCTGAACTAGATCACGTCCGGTGTACACCGGTGAAGCGGATCCAGTATGGTTGGGTAGGTTTCGTCGGCTGGGAAGCAGAGCTTGGGTAGTCGATGACGCCATCAGCATGGTGAACGACGCTGCATCTCAGGTGTAGTGGCAGAGTGACCTGGTGAACCAGATCCGGTGGGTGAGCATCAGTTAAGTGGCTCCGCAGCGGTGCATGAGACCGCCGCTCAAGCGGGTCCGGCCGCTGTGGAATTGCCGCTGGACGGTGCGCGTCGTGGTCGTGGAGTTGAGGGCGTGGGAGAGAGGGGGCTGAGATTTTTGGAAGGACCAGCGGGAAAATCTGGGCTAATCCGGACTAAGGAGGTGAATAGAAACATAAATTACGATTGTGCCTCGAAGCTACCGACTTTACCTTGCCCATAGAGCGTCCGAACAGTGGGTAGAATCAAAATTTTGAAGTCAAAAGTTTTTGAAACCGAGGGGCATGAAATGCTTCAAGATCGGTGTGTGATTTTGCCGCTTGATTGAGATATTGAATTTGGCGACCTGCTATCTAATAATAATATAAAAATGGTACTGCCCCGGTGGGATATTTTGCCTCAAAGTTTTTGAAACTGAGGGGCGGGAAATGCTTCAAAGTTAGTGTATGGTTTAGCCGCTCGATTGAGATTTTGAATTTGACAAGCGCCATCTGATAATAATACAAAAATTGTACTACTTCGGTGGGAGATTTTGCCTCAATGTTTTTTAAACGGAGGGACGGGAAATGCTTCAAAGTCGGTGTGAGGTTTTTCCGCTCTATTGAGATTTTGAATTTGACTAGCGCCCATCTTCTGATAATAATACAAAAATGGTACTCCCCCGTTTTGAGATTGTGCCTCAAAGTTTTTGAAATGGAGGGGCGGGAAATGCTTTAAACTGGGTGTGCGATTTTGCCGCTCGATTGAGATTTTGAATTTGACAAGCGCCCATCTGATAAGAATAATATAAAAATGGTACTCCCTAGGTGGGAGATTTTGGCTCAGAGTTTTTCAAACGGTTAGGCGGGAAATGCTTCGAAGTCGCTGTGTGTGATTTTGCCGCTCGATTGAGATTTTCAATTTTTCTAGCATCCATGTACTAGTAGTAGTAGTAAAAAAAGGTGATAGAACGTACGGCTATATGGTCAGGAAATCATGGCCAAGAGTCACATCAACTGATCATCCATATAACCACACTTGAAGTACTCCTTGTGTTCGGTATTACTAGGCCGAAGTAGTACTAGTTTGGAGAATTAACTTCACCTACTCGCTTTATAGCTAGTTATTGCATGCAGTAGTAATCCTAAAATCCAGCCAATGCACGTGGCTACCACATCTAATCGAAAACATACAAGCCAATGGATGCACTCCCGTTTCAACAACATGATCGGCCAGGAGCATTACACGACGTGGTGGTTCACATTTTACGGTCAACTAGAGGAGTAATTGAGCAAAACTAGGAGCATTAATTGGTACTCCGGCCTAGCAATTGAGGCTGTAAAATAATTAAGAGGTATATACACCTTTAGTCTCACATCTTGCACCGCAAGAGCAGTTTAGTCCCACATATGAAAAATGAGCAATACTAGTCCCTCAACTTATATCTCGAGAGAATTTTAGTCCAATTTAATGGAATTTCAGTGAATTTGACTTAATTTGTCCACAAATGACGTTGATTTTTTTAAAATGAGCCATCTATATTTTTTTATGTCATTTGTGTCCATATGCGGACTGATAAGTGGGCCACCTGTTAGTAGAAGTACACATAAAATATTTAAATCTCTAAGAGGAGAATGGATTCGAACTTAACACTTTTGTACAACGACACACACACACCGACAAGACACTATGCCGGTAGATGCCCACGACTACTCATGTGAGACGATGAGTACTTGAGAGGACGTAATTATACCAAACGAGGAGTACTTGGGGGGAAGTAATTATTTATACAATAAAAAAGTACATACGAACGCAAACAATGCTCATGTCTATGTTGGCACGGTCCATAATATCAATTGTATAGCTTTGTTCGTTAACCTAGTAGCTAGCTGTAGTGTCTAGAATAAACTTGAGTTTTTTATTATTCGCAAAAATAAAAAGCAATAAAGTTGAGTTGTTATTTGCGGTGACCCAGTATACCACTTCATGATGTATTACACTATAGTCATTGACATAACACCAATGAAACACCATTCACTAGTATTACATCCCTCAGAGTGGTACAACAGAAACACAGCAGGTCTAAGACATGACTATAGATTATAACTCGACTCTTTACAAAAGATCCAGAGAACACTCTAGATTAAAGAGAGAGAAAGATCTTCTTACAAAGAAGAACCAGAAGTAATAACTCAGGACTACCTAGTAACTACGACTAGTATATAAACTATTTGGCTTGCCATTGCTGCTATTGCATTGCTCTATAGAAGTAGGTTTTATGGCTAGAGAATCTACTTCTATCTACTTAAGAACTTAGTCCTCACTTCAGTTGATGTCTATGTGGACTTCATTGACTTTATTGAAGAACTTTAGTTGTCGATGATGGTTTCTTGAGCAGACATTTATGTTGACGTCGTCTTCAATGGCTTAGAACCTAGCAAGGGTTAAGAAGGTACGGTTGAGTACGAGCGTACTCAGCAAGTCCACTAAAAAGAAGTGTATGATGCACTATCTCTACAGCCACGTACCATAGATCGTAGGCAATGCAGGTTTTCATAAACTTTTCTTCAAAGGTTGCTTTTATTCTGAAAACTATGCCCGACAGCCTTCACAGGTTGACCAGAACTTCATGGAGTTCCTTTCCTGCCGCGTTCATAGCTCCTTCCCAGAATAGGGAGTAACATATCACAATTCTTACACTCTGCAGAGGTGTGTCACTTTTCCCACAAGAGACCTTAGCCTTGTTGCACAACCACGCAGCTTATTCTCATCCACAATTCCTTGATGTGGGGCCCAGTCTAAGATCCAAGCCAATCGCTGCCCTCAGCGCGACCCCGTATGTCTGCACGATCCTCCGGGGCTGACTACACCTCCATTAAGCCGCCAACCATGGCAAGCTATAACCATGGGAGTTCACGAAGACTCTGTAAGCAGCTCTGACTAGCGGTCACCATCAGCTATGGTGAACTCCGACCTACAGAACTATCCACAGATAATCTAGACACCTAGCTCGTGGGGAACTAAGGGGTCCCACCCATGTGCTGGATTCTCTGGAACTCCACGAGAAATCCACAGCCTCACGATAAGGTCATCTTGCCTCCATATGAAAGGGAGAAGATACATCTGACTTTCCCGTCCCATTCCAAGTCTCATGGTTGACGCGTAATATACGGCGCTAGAATCACTATCGACATTGGTTGTTAAGTCCTAGATATTCTGTTCATTTACCACTGGAACTATATCAGTAGATTATTACCACTTGGTAAATAATCCATAACCATATTATTATGAAAATAGTGTTTTCTGTCCTTTTTGAAATGCAGGTGATGACACAGTTGAGTTACAAGCATAGAAAATAATCAAAGGACATGAGAAAGTTGTGAACTTTCCTTTTGTGATTGCAAGATTATGCACTCACGGTCTTCAAGACAACAGAAGATCCAAAATCTGGAAATAGCAGCATAGGTCTAGTAAGGAATAATGTTTAAAGAAGCAACATGCAATGATGCATAAGTAATGTAATGCAATTTGATAAACGTGAATCCTCGGAATAGTCGTATCTAATCTAGGGTTTGGAATCTAGGAATGAGTTCTTTAGAATGTGTTGCACTTTTATCTCAGTTTCACACTTGTGCTTCTTATTAAGGATTGTGAGAGTGTGTGCGAAACAATAAGTAAATACAACAAGTAATATGCAATAGTAAAGCACTCAAATGATATGGTATCTAAAATACTTCTTAAACAAGATTAAGATTCCATTAGAGTTTTTAAATAGGTGTTCAAGGATTACTTTCAATGTTTCTTAAAAGAATAACTTTTGAAGAAAGATTACTTTTACAAAGTAAAAACATTTACATTTAAAACTAATACTTTAAGGTTTTATTATAAATTATAAGTATTAAAGTAGAAAACAACTAGTATTGTTGAGTAGCTATACTACTAGTAAATGGAGACTTTTAACACTCCATGAAAGTGAAACAAAAGTATTATGTAGTGATAGAAGTGGTGTTTTCTTTATTTTATAACTGGATAGAATGATTTACTTATTATAGAATTAATACTCATTTCTATGAACATGGGAATGGCATCATGTTAAATACTTACAAACTTTCCTTAGCCTTTAGAGTGGATTACGAAATTTGTAAAATAATTAATATTCAAATCTTGATGATTTTATAAGTGATAAACTATTTTTGGAGAGTAAAACTTACTGAATTTTTAAATGAGTATAACTTGAATTGGTTAGACCTATCTTAACTTCATTTAAACACAACTTGCATTTGTTACTACACTCTTGTAATTTAAACAAATAATGGTAAAGACATCAGTAAAGGTTTATATATATTTTTAAGGAATTAAAATAAAAGAAAAGGGTTTAAATAAGAGTTATTAGACCTTTACCTTTTATTTTACTTCAAAAGTGAGCTTTGACATTTTTGATGTGTAGAATTTATTTTTGTGATTATTTTGGTGTATTATAAGTATTTTTGTGATTTTTAAATAATAAGATATGATTTTTATAAGTTTTAGCACTTTATAAATACTAAATAAATAATAAATATTAGTTAAGTGATATAAAAATAGTGTAAATAAGTTTGTAAATGTAGATTTTGTTTTTATAAGAATTTTGGTATATTATTTATATTTTTCTTATTTACTAATATTAAAATATGAATTTTTAAAGTTTTATTACTTATAAAATATCTACTGAATAATAATTATTTAAATAGTTAACACAATAATATTTGATAACAAAGTTGAATTATAGATTTTATTTTTCTTAACATTTTGATATATAATATGTATTTTTCTGAATTATAAAACAAAAGATATATGATTTCTAAGATTTAATCCTTTTATTAATTTTCTGGAATTATATTTAGAGTAAACTTATTTGGTTTTATCTGTTTTCTTGTCAACACCCGGATTTTTAATCCTAGATGCCCGTTATGCCATACCTCGCAATCCCAGGATTACCATTTTTGCGAGACATAACAGATTGGATATCACAGTACATCATCATTACAAACCATACATCAGGTCTTACACAAATAAGGGCTTCATGATCCAGTCTGGATACAACAAGCTGTGGAAATAAAAGATAAGCGTAGCGGTGGGGTCCATCTTCAGGGGCACAAGCAATGCTGACGAAGGCAGATAGTCCTAGTTATCATAGCCGTCCTGCTGGCCATCATCTTGATAGTCTCCTTCATAGTCTGGCCATGAGAATAGCCAGGGACAAAAGCCATGAGTACTCTTTAAGTACTCGCAAACTACCACTAACAGGTAATATAGTTCTAAGTCAAGTGCTAAACTCTAGGTTTAACTATAAAGTTAAGTTTGAAACCTAAGCTGAGTTCTGAAGCAAACAAAGATAAAATAAAGTTCTAGAATCACTTAAGTTGCGAAGCTATTGTCATAAAGGATTGACATTCTACAGAGGTGGTACACTTTCACCACAAGATTCGATACATATGTCAGGGATAACCCTGAATCATCATACTGAGTATGCAGATAATCAAACATAACCTTCCCTTTACACACCCTAGTATAAGAACCTCTTCTATGAGCATGGCCTCCCAACCATGACCATCAGTCATCTTGGGCACTGCGTAGGTGGACAACATTGAGAGGTAGCCTCAGCTCAAACCTCTCCCGCGAGGGAACTTCTGTATAAGCCTTACCTAATTCAGGTAGTGTGGTTGTACGGTAAATTTGGAATGGTATCGCATCCGAATCCAACCATCAGTTTTATAAAAGGGCTAAGGCTCATGCCTCAACATTTTCATCATCATAAACCATTTGTGTTTCTCAACACATGTCAAAACATCTCAATAGAATGACTCATCATTCCAAGGTTTTCATAATTCATTTTCACCAAGTGTTCCCATCTAAAATGACTCAAGTTTTGATCTACTCTAAACTACTAAGTTAAGAGTGTTCACTAAAGTGGAAAAATGATGGGTTCAATCTCATGCCATAGAATGACATCTAAAGCTTATCTAATTATGTCAAGTTTTATACTCTTTATGCTACCTTCAAAACAAGTAAGGGACTTTGTGTAAAGTAAAGGAAGTAAAGCTTGTAAGGTAATACATGGGCTAGTAATAGTCAAAGTGGTGTGACCAAAGCATGCCTAGGGCATCTTTGCTCATTCATCTAGCTTAATTCTAGCTTGCTAGCAATAGCTTGCCTTGGTTGGTGAAGTGGTTTAAGTTTTCTTCTTCTTCTTCTTGGTAGAACTCCTCCTCCTCGTAGACTTGGTCGGTACTATCGTCTATAAATACATACAGAGTACACAATCACCAAACAATAATTAACTAGTCTTATTTAGTACTCTAAGGCACAAAATTAATGATCTATTATCATCACAAGCATCACAAGTTTTATTCAATAGTTTCCTCCTTTTTATTTTAGAAAAGTAATTTATACTCATTGAAAATTAACTAAGATTTAATATTCACCACTTAAAATATGGGATCATGTGGGCACATGTCATCACCACATATTCTAACATGTGGGAATGAGATTTAAAGGTTGGATCAATATTACTTTGGTTTAAGTTTATTATTTAATGATTTAAAGTGACTAGAAATACCTATATAGCATTATTTTGGTACTATTCCAAAGTACCTGCATGTAAACCTTAATATTATTACATATTTAGATAGATATGATGAATTTTGCTTTTTGAGAGTTGGAATCAACTCAAAAGCTAACTTGCTTGATTTTATAAAAATGTTGCAAGGTGCAAAAGCTTTTGTCTTGTTATTTTTACTAGGAGAGATCTATAACTCTAATTTAATTAAATCCAACGTGCTTGGATAGATCATTTCAACATCTCTCAAGAAAAATTGGTTTCATGCAATTTGGATTTATGAATCTCTCTAAAAATTGATTTTTAAACTAGAGGACAGAAACTAGATTCAGCTTAAAAAGAAAAAAAATCCAAATTTGAACGGTTGGGCTAGCGCGGGAAAGAACATGGGCCAGCCCATTGGCGCTCCGTGGTGCGGGGCTCTGCTGACAGGGGGGTCCCGCTTGTCGGTGGCGCTTAACATGCGAAATAGTACGCGCACTATGGGCCGTAGGATTAGAAGTGGGATCTACGGCTGAGGGTTGTCGTCGACGACGAATAGGTCGCCGGCGAGAATTTGCCCTAGCGGCTCGGTGGAGGTCTACCAGGGACGTACCAGGGCTCCAGCGAGGTAGGTGAGGTGGGCAAACGAGCTGGAAGACGGCAGCAAGGCGAGGCGCGGTTCGGCAGAACTTGGGGTGCCCTAAATCGCAGGCGCCCTTCTCCTCCTCCTGCGGCGGCTCCGGCTCGAATTCCGGCGAGATAGAGCTCGATTGGCTCCGGCGACAGAGGGGAAAGGATCAGTGAGAGGTGGGAGTGAGTAGGTGTGGAGAAATGATGCTGGGGAGGCCGGCTTATATAAGCCCGACGGTGAGACCGAACGGTGTGGGCAGGCGACTCCGGCGAGGGCGGCACAGGGAGCTAGCAGCGTGGCTCGAGGTAGGGGCGGTGGCCTGTCTCCTGGCGATGCACTGAGGCTTAAAGGTGCGGCAAGGCGGGCTCTGTGCTGGTCGGGCGCGTCACACGCTCTGGGCGGCAGAGGCGGCAGGTTCGATGGCGAGCAGTGGCTGGGGTGAGTTGGGCGTTCAGCGGGGGTGTCTGGGGTGTTCCCTACGTCATGGCAGAGCGGTAGGCGCGGGCTACGGTCAAGGGGCGGTTTGTGCATGCGGGGACAAGGCGCGCTCTGTGGGCAGCGTAGGCATGGTCGACCAGCTCCGAGCGTGGCGGTTCCTGGCTGTTCTGCTCTCTGTCTCTGAGATGGGGCTGGTTGGACGGTGGCGGTGGACCACTGGCTAGCTTGTAGACATGGCGAGAGAGGGGAAGCGGTCTGCTGCTACGAGTGCATGGTCGGCCAGCGAGAGGTGGCTCGGCATGGCCTTGCAGTGCAGCTAGGAGGTAGAGGAGGTGTTGGTGTTGGTCTTGTTAGGCTTGAGGGAGACAAGGGTGATCAAAGCACTTCAATTTGCTAGACAAGATCAAGCCCAAAACAGTAATAGTTAGGCCACTTTGATCTTGTCCACAAGGTGTTTGATAGAATGGCCGAAAGAGAAAAACTTTTGAATTTTGGTTTCAAAAAATTTCGGTGTTATCCACTAGTGCTAGGTAGCCTCTGGTTTCAAGGGTTTTGAAAGTGGATCTTGTTTGTATGGTTTTTGAAAAAGTGGGATCTTCCCATATGAAATAGATTCAATTTTGAACTGTCATTTAAAATTAGCATTTGAAAGATTTTTGCAGATCACAAGGTGGGCCTTGGTACCTCATTATGTGTACTAGCAAGGGGTGCAAAGATCATGAATTGTTTCTGTTAAGAATTGAGTGCTAGGAACACTCAAAGTAGTGTAGTGGATTAAAATGGCCAAAATGACCATTCCACCTTTTTAATTGTTTTTGATTTGGTTTTCTTTGGGAAAAGTTTGGGAATGATGTAGATGTTGTTTATTTCACCTAAGAAACATTTTACAAGCAATGGATCATAGAACCATGGCAATTCAAATCAATTCCTAAATTAAATGCTCATACACATGAATGATTTCATTTTTAATTTGGAAAAGTTTTTGTTAACCCTAATTTTGATGATTTGGATCTTGATAAGCTTGGATTCAAGTTTTGGGATGTTACATTTCTAAACAGACAATAATTTTTATACTAACACTAACCTAGCCACAGACACTGACTAATGGGCTCGTTGCCACGTCACTTGCTACATGCGCAAGGACCAAGTCTGTCAACACCCGGATTTTTAATCCCAAATGCCCGTTATGCCATACCTCGCAATCCCAGGATTACCATTTTTGCAAGACATAATGGATTGGATATCATAGTACATCATCCATTACAAACCATACATAAGACCTTACACAAATAAGGATCTCATGATCCAGTCTTAATACAACAAGCAGCGGAAATAAATATAAGGCGTAGCGGTGGGGTCCATCTTCAGGGGCACAGGCAATGCTGACGAAGGCAGATAGTCCTAGTTATCATAGCCGTCCTGTTGGCCATCATCTTGATAGTCTCCTTCATAGTCTGGCCATGAGAATAGCCAGGGACAAAATCCATGAGTACTCTTTAAGTACTCGCAAACTACCACTAACAAGTAGTATAATTCTAAGTTAAAGTGCTAGATCTAAGTTTAACGATAAAGTTAAGTTTGAAACCTAAGCTGAGTTTTGAAGCAAAGAAAGATAAAATAAAGTTCTAGAATCACTTAAGTTGGGAAGCTATTGTCATAAACACAACCTTGTTGTGGTTAAGTCAAGATTCATCATTCATTTCATAAGTTGTTTGGAAAACATCTGACAACGAAACAATATGGCCATCCCAACTGTCCATAACCACGGACGCGGCTATTCGAATAGTTTGACACTCTACAGAGGTGGTACACTTTCACCACAAGATTCGATACATCTGTCAGGGATAACCCTGAATCATCATACTTAGTATGCAGATAATCAAATATAACCTTCCCTTTACACACCCTAGTATAAGAACCTCTCCTATGAGCATGGCATCCCAACCATGACCATCAGTCATCTTGGGCACTACATAGGTGGACAACATTGAGAGGTAGCCTCAGCTCAAACCTCTCCCGTGAGGGAACTAATACTAATGCATATAAATTTCCAGCTAAGCCTTACCCAATTCAGGTAGTGTGGTTGTACGGTAAATTTGGAATGGTATCGCATCCGAATCCAACCATCAGTTTTATAAAAGGGCTAAGGCTCATGCCTCAAAATTTTCACCATCATAAACCATTTGTGTTTCTCAACACATGTCAAAACATTTCAATAGAATGAGTCATCATTCCAAGGTTTTCATAATTCATCTTCAACAAGTGTTCCCATCTAAGTGACTCAAGTTTTTATCTACTCTACACTACTAAGTTAAGAGTGTTCACTAAGGTGGAAAAAAATGGTCGGATCAATCTCATGCCATAGAATGACATCTAAAGGGTTCTAAATAGGTCAAGTTTTATACTTTTTATGCTACCTTCAAAACAAGTAAAGAACTTTGGGTAAAGTAAAGGAAGTAAGCTTGAAACTAAGACTTGGATGAAATACTAGTCAAGGTAGTATAACTCAAGCATGCCTAAAGCATCTTTGCTAAACCATCTAGTTCACTCCTAGCTTGCTAACAATAGCTTGCCTTGGTTGGTGAAGTGGTTGAAGTTTTCTACTTTTCTTGGTAGCACTCCTCCTCCTCGTAAGCTTGGTCGGTACTATCTTCTATAAATACATACGGAGTACACAATCACCAAACAATACTTAACTAGTCTAATTAGTACTCTAAGGCACACAATTGATGATCTATTATCATCACAAGCATCACAAGTTTTATTCACTAGTTTCCTCCTTTTTATTTTAGAAAAGTAATTTCTACTCCTTGAAAAATTAACTAAGATTTAATATTCACCCCTTAAAATATGGGATCATGTGGACACATGTCATCACCACATATTCTAACATGTGGGAATGGGATTTAAGTGTTGGATCATAATTACTTTGGTTTAAGTTCATTATTTAATGATTTAAAGTGACTAGAAATGCCTATATAGCATTATTTTGGTACTAGTCCAAAGTCACCGCATGTAAACCTTGATATTATTACATATTCAGATAGGCATGATGAGATGTGATTTTTGAGAGTTGGAATCAACTCAAAAGCTAACTTGGTTGATTTTATAAAAATGTTGCAAGGTACAAATGCTTCTGTTTTATTATTTGTACTAGGAGAGATCTATAACTCTAATGGAATTAAATCCAACGGGCTTGGATAGATCATTTCAATACCTTTTAGACAAAATTAGTTTCATGCAATTTGGAGTTGTCAAACTCCCATAATTGATTTTTAAACTAGTCGACAGAAACTAGAGTAACTCAAAATAGAAAAAAAACTAAATTTGAAAATTTAACATGCGCGGGAACTAACTGGGCCGGCCCATCTACGCACAGCGCGCGCAGCGGACTGCCTGACATGCGGGCTCCACTGGTCAGCGGCACAATTTACCCAAAGCGATATCTAGCATCCTGGGCCACACGATCTAAACGGGATCCAACGGTGGGAGGTCATCATCGATGACGGATTACTCCGGCGAGAACCTGACCTAGACGCGTTGGTGGGGGTCGATTGGGGGTATACAAGGGCTCCAGCAAGGTTAGTGAGGCGGGCAAATGGGCTGGTAGACGATAGCAAGGCCAGACACGATTGCGGCGGAGCTTGGCATGCCCTACATCGCAGACGCCCTTCACCTCCTGCTGCGGCGGCTTCGGCTCCAATTCTGGCGAGACAGAGCTCGAGCGGCTTCGGCTAGAGGTGGGTAAGATTCAGAGAGAGGTGGGGAGTTAGTGAGTGTGGAGAATTGAGGCTGGGGTGGCCCCTTTATATATGGTCGACGAGAGGGCAGAGCGGGCGCTGGTGAGGTCATCGGTGACGATGATGCGGGGCTCTCTCAGCATGGGCGAGGGCGGCGATGGATACTCTGCTCCCCGGCGATCCTATAGGGCTTAAAGGCGCAGCAAGGCGGAGTCTCTAGTGGTCTGGAGCGTGCGGTGAACTACGCGTGGATGGCGGTGTTCGACGCGGTTCCTCTGGGCTGCTGGTCCCTAGGCGGCGAACGACGATGTCTAGGCGGTTGCCTGCTGCGGGTGCTGACACACAAGGCTAGGGCTAGGCGAGGTCGGTGCTGCTCTGGCGAGCGCGGTGCTCCTAGGTGATCGGCATGGCAGACAGCGGCATGGGCGTGAGCAAATGAGGCTTGTCCTTCGCTCGATTTTGGTCGGGGGCTGGTCAGGGCGGAGCGGTGTGATGGCGCCTGTCTCTCACAAGCAAAGGAGAGCGCGGGATGGGCTGAGGCGAGCTGTCCGTGGTCGACCTGGCGCATGGCGTCGGGCGGCTTGCTACTGGAGCAGACAGGGCAGAGGGAGAGAGAGTTAGGGCTGGGGTTTTAGCTGGGGGAACAAGGGGACCAAGTTAGGCCCAAATGGTGACCAAAGCTACTGCTCACTATAGTGTTTTAGGTTTTGTGAGATTTGTGTCTGCCACCGGTTTGATGAAATGGCCGCAAGAAGCAAAAGTTTGAATTTTGGTTTCAAATTTTTTGAGTAATCTCCACTAGTACTAGGTAACCTCTGGTTGCAAGGGTTTTGAAAATGGAGTTCAATTGGATGGTTTTTGAAATAGGGGTGATCTATGCATATGCATTGAATTCAATTTTCACATGCCATTTAAAATAAATATTTGCATGTTTTTAGTAGATCAAAAAGTGGGCCTTGGTACCTCATTATGTGTACTAGCAAGGGGTGTAAAGATCCAGAATTATTTCTGTTGAGAAATGAGTGCTAGGAACACTCAAAGTAGTGTAGTGGATTAAAATGACCAAAATGACCATTCCTCATTTTTAATTGATTTTTATTTGATTTTCTTTGGGATTTGCTTGGGAAAGATTTAGATGATGTTTAATTTACCAAACAAACATTTTACAACCAAAGAATTACAGAACCATGGCAATTGAAATCAATTCCTAAATTAAATGCACATACACATGAATGCTTTCATTTTTAATTTGGAAAAGTTTTTTGTTAACCCTAAATTTGATGATTTGGATCTTGATAGGCTTGGATTAAAGTTTTGGGATGTTACAAACCTTCCCCCCTTAAATAAAATCTCGTCCCGAGATTTACAAGGAAAACTAGGAACTAAAGAGATCTGGGAACTCTGTCCTAATGTAATCCTCGCGCTCCCAAGTGGCTTCCTCCTCGGTATGGTTGCTCCACTAAATGTTGAGAAACATGATACTCTGAGTCCTGGTGGTTCTATAGGCTTCTTCTAACATACAGATGGGCACTTCCCGATAGGTCAGGTTATTGTTCATCTCTACAGCTCTATGATCGATGTTCTTGAAAACTTCAGTCTTCTCTGGCAGTTCTAGGCATTTGCGAAGTAACGAGATATGGAACACATTGTGGATGGCTGACATCTCTTCAGGCAGTTCCAGTTGATAAGATACTTCTCCCCGACGGTTCAGAATTTTGAAGGGCCCGATATATCTAGGGGCTAACTTGAGATATACAAAATCTCTGACATTGAAAGTCAGGTCTCTCCTTCTCTTGTCGGCATAACTCTTCTGTCTAGACTGGGCGGTCTTGAGGTGCTCACGGACTTTGTGAACCTTCTCTTCGGCTTCTCGGAGAATGTCGGGTCCAAAGATCTGACTCTCTCCTACTTGCGACCAATTCAAAGGGGTATGACACTTTCTTCCGTATAGGAATTCAAATGGTGCCATCGGCAAACTAGCTTGATAACTGTTGTTATATGAGAATTCTGTGAAAGGCAGGCAGTCTTCCCATTTTGATCCGTATTCCAACACACAAGCTCTAAGCATATCCTCTAAGATCTGGTTGACTATCTCCGTCTGTCCATCTGTTTGCGGGTGATATGCGGTGCTAAAGTTCAACTTGGTGCCTAATCCTTCCTGAACTTTCTGCCAAAATCTCGAGGTAAACTGGGTTCCTCGATCTGATACTATGGTCTTGGGGGTTCCATGCAGACTAACAATCCTAGCAATATACAGTTCTCCTAGCTTCACACTTTGGTAGGTAGTCTTGACAGGTATAAAGTGGGCTACTTTGGATAGTCTATCAACGATGACCCAGATTGAGTCATTTCCCCTACTAGAAGTAGGCAAACCGGTGATAAAGTCCATTTCGACGGAATCCCATTTCCATTCAGGAATCTGCAATGGTTGCAACAGTCCTGCAGGTCACTGATGCTCTGCTTTGACTCTTTGACAGATGTCACATTTGGCGATGTAGCTTC
The DNA here is from genome assembly GCA_023614405.1 of Avena insularis. NCBI lineage: Eukaryota > Viridiplantae > Streptophyta > Magnoliopsida > Poales > Poaceae > Avena > Avena insularis. The sequence continues at coordinate 253,919,732 of CM042696.1, forward strand.
CGATTTCTCTCTTCATCTTGTGCCACCAAAATTGTTCCTTCAAATCCTGATACATCTTTGTTCCTCCGAGGTGGATAGAATAAAGAGTATCATGAGCTTCCTTGATGATAACTTGCTTCAGTTCCGAATCTGCTAGCACACAGATATGTCCTTTGTACCACACTACTCCTTCTTCGTCTTCAGTGAATCCAGGTACCTTTCTTGTACCAATATGATGTTTGATTCTGTCAATACTTTCATTCCCCTTCTAGGCTTCCTTGATTTGGCTAATCAAAGTGGGTTGAAGTTCAATGCTAGATAAGAATCCTTTGCTAACCAATTCAGTCCTAAACTGCTCCAACTCCTCATACAAACTTGGTTGCTTCTCCTTGATCATGGTGTTTAGCCTACACGACAATCTGCTAAGAGCATCCGCTACCACATTGGCTTTGCCGGGGTGATAGTGAATGTCAAGATCATAATCCTTGATTAACTCTATCCTTCTCCTTTGCCTCATATTCAACTCCTTCTGAGTGAAAATATACTTCAAGCTCTTATGATCTGAGTAAATCTCATAGCGATTACCCTTCAAATAATGACGCCATGTCTTCAATGCCAAAACTACGACTGCTAATTCAAGATCATGGGTTGGATAGTTCTGCTCATCTGCTTCAGTTGTCAAGACAAATACGCGATGAATTTGCCTTCTTGCATCAATACACATCCGAGACCAATCATGGATGCATCACAATACACATCAAATGGCTTCTTGATGTCCGACATGATCAATATTGGGGCTGATATCAATCTCTTCTTCAGCTCCTGAAAACTGGCTTCACATTTTTCTGTCCATTCAAACTTCTTGTACTTCTTCAACAATTGGGTCATGGGTCAGGCTATGCTCGAGAATCCTTCTAAGAACTTGCGGCAGTATCCCGCTAATCCGAGAAATGCATCGACTTGGGTGTGAGTGGTTGGGGCTTCCCATTCTTCGACATCCTTGATCTTGGCGGGATCAACAGAGACTCCTCCGGTAGACACAATATGTCCTAGGAATCCTACTTCTTTCAGCCAAAACTCACACTTGCTGAACTTGGCATATAATTGATGCTCTCTTAGGGTTTCTAGGATGATTCTCAGATGTTGCTCATGCTCTTCTTCTGACTTGGAGTAGATAAGGATGTCGTCGATAAACACAACTACAAACTTATCTAGGAAATTCATAAAGATCTTATTCATGAGATTCATGAAATAAGAAGGGGCATTGGTTAATCCAAAAGACATAACCGTATACCCGTATAAACCATAGCGAGTAGTAAAGGCGGTCTTCGGAATATCCGTTGCACGAATCTTATGTTGGTGATAACCAGTCCTAAGATCAATCTTTGAGAATACCTGGGCTCCGGTCAGTTGATCAAATAGATCCTCTATCTTTGGCAAGGGGTACTTGTTCTTGATGGTGATGTCATTCAACTTTTTGTAATCTGTACACAGACGATTGTCTCCATCTTTCTTGTCAATGAATAACACTGGTGATCTCCATGGCGATGCGCTTGGTTGAATCAAGCATGTTGCTAACATGGCATCTAACTGCTTCTTCAACTCAACTAACTCTGAGGGGTTCATGCTATAGGGCCTCTGGGCTATGGGTCCGGTTCCAGGGATTAGTTCGATAATGAACTCAATATCCCTATCCGGGGGCATACCTGGCAATTCATCTGGGAATACGTCGGGGTATTCATAGACTACTATGACTTGGTCTATGGTGGGTAGGGCTAGACTCTTGTTGCACTTGAATTGACGGGGTAATGTTTCAGAGATATGCTCTACTGTTACTCCAGAACTACTGGTCATGGTGATGGCTTTCTTAGCACAGTCTATCAGTCCTTTATGCCTTGACATCCAGTCCATACCTAGTACTACTTCCAATCCTTTGGTTCCAAGTACTATTAGGTTGGCATAAAAATCTATCCCATGTATTCTGATAGGCATAACTTTGCAAATTTTTCTAGCTTTGGTTGTTGAACCGGGGATTTGAACTATCATAACATGCTTCAAGTTGGTTGGGTGAATCTTACTAGTGCATGCAAATTCTTCGGTGACAAATGAATGTGATGCTCCCAAATCAAACAATACTCTTGCTAAAACTGAGTTGATAGAAAACATACCCAGCACTACATATGTCGCTTCTTGGGCTTCTTCTGCGTTCATGTGGAAGAGACGACCGTTGCGGTTGTGAGGGTTCCCTGGGGCAGACCTTCTTCCTGGTTGAACACGACGCTGCTGTTGAGCTGGGGCATTCACAGTGGCATTGGCGGCAGTCTTCTTGGGACACTCATTGGAGTAGTGACCCTTCACTCCACGCTCGAAACAAGTGATCTAGGACTTGTCCTTGGCTGCGATAGGCACAACATTGCTGCCAGTTCTGGGTGCCGTGTTGTTGTTGTTGTTGCTCTTGGGAGGTGCATGGTTGAAATTGTTGGCATTGCCGGAGTTGTGATGGTTTCCTCCGGACTATACATTGCCTCCACTACGGTTGGGGTAGCTTGGGTGAGACATTGGGGGTCGGTTGTTCCTTGGTGCATATCCTGGTAAGGGGTTGGGACGGTACTTCTGCTGACTGCTGGATCTTGATTGCTGCATCATACGATGTTTGCGGTTGTCGTTTGCCTGATTAATCTTCCCTTCCATCTGAATGGCAGAGTCGACTAGCTCTTCGAGATCGTGAAAATGGATGTTAACGAGGACAGTCTGCATCTCATCATGCAGTCTGTTCAGGAATCTCTCCTTCTTGTTTGCCTCCGTGTTGATCTCATCAGGTGCATATCTGGCAAGTGACAGGAATCTATCACGGTATTCTACCACAGTCATTCTTCCTTGCTTCAATTCGCGGAATTCATCTCTCATCATGTTGACCAGACCTTGCGGCACGTGGGTGCGGCTGAACTTGACTTTGAATGCTTCCCATGTCATCACTTGACCATGGTTCATATTGCGGATACTATTCCACCAAGCTCTTGCATCTCCCACTAGATAGTGGGTGGCAAAGAGAACTTTCTTGTTTTCATCAACTCCTGCAACTTCGAGGTTGTTTTCCATCGTCTGCAACCAGTCATCTACATCTAATGGGTTTTCAGATTGGTTGAAGATTGGGGGATTGGTTTTCTCAAAATTTTTGAGTTTGGATCCATGGTGATCCTGATTTCCATGCCCTTGGTTGTTGAGAGCCATCTGGGCAATCTGCTGTAGTGTTGCTAAGTTGGCTTGACGTTCTGCCCTGCTTGCTTCACGGTCTGCGATGAGATTCTGTAGCATTGGGTCCTCCGACGAGCTGCTCCCTCCTTGGTTTCCACGAGTCATCTGAAGATTGAGATAGATATAGGGGTAAGAGGGAAATTCTAAGGTTCATGGTTTTGGTTTTTCAAAGCTAAAACTTTGAGTTAGACTCAGGCTTTTCAACTAACTCCATTTCATTCATGCAAACAGACACACGATACAACAAACACCACAACAAACAAAAGAAAACAGATGGTTTGAAGAACCATTCTGCAAGCTATGATACAGTGGGACCGATACATCTCATGCTACGACAGTGCTCTAGTGCATCTACTCATTATCGATGAAGTCGGAGTCCTCATCGTCAGTGTAGAAGTCCACAACATCCTCCTCCAGAAAGTCATCATCATTGCTGAGGTAAGAATCCATGTCTCCCTGGATGTCTTCACCCTCGTCTTCTTCTTCCTTGGCGGCAAGCTGAGCTTCCTGCTCCTGGACGGTCTTCTCGAGGTCGGCCACCTTCTTGCGAAGACGGGCGATGGTGTGATCCTTCTTTGCATGCTGGCGGCGAAGAGATTGGCGATCCTGGACGAGCAGTGCGAAAGTCTAGACCTTCAGGTCGGCAATGGCAGGATTCTGGTTGGCTAGCTCCCTGGCATTGTCCAGTTCCTGTTGTCTGTCATGTAGCAAGAAGTCAAGATTCTCCACTTCACGCCTCAACTCTGGGTGACTTGGCATCTCCATTAGCATTCCATGAAGTCACGTCTTGCATAGTGAGCAAAACGGGTTCTTTGGATTTTGTTGATGCTGAGGGCACATAGACGTGCGAGAGCTTCATGCATTGCCCTAGATAATCCATCTAGCCAGGTGTTCTCTCTCACGGAGAACTGAATTCTCCCAGAAGTTGGTGCTTCGATGCTTCCTCTAAGTTTTGCGGTGACTAGCCATTGTAGGTCTCCTCCTGGGGGTCCTAGAAGTTGAGCTCCAAGAAACTCCGGATGTGGGCGTCCCAATAACTCCGATAGTGAATCCAGATCCCTCTCGAAGATCAGCTGACCTCCGTTTCCCAACTGGTAAAACTTGCTGAACTGAGTCTCCATCTACAAGAATTAAGGATCAGGAAATTAGTGAAGTGATCAAGTGTGTCAAATTTTAAGTAGTAATGTAAGAATTTTGAGGAACATGAATTTTTTGAGAAAGAAAGAATCCCCAAGGATAAGAGAGGAGATAGTTTTTCGTAAATACTCACTTTGGTTTTGAAACTAAGTTTTTATTCGGACATCCATTCTAACTAGGGTCTCCTATGGTCAGGATGGCTCTGATACCAACTTGTCAACACACGGATTTTTAATCCCAGATGCCCATTATGCCATACCTCGCAATCCCAGGATTACCATTTTTGCGAGACATAACAGATTGGATATCATAGTACATCATCCATTGCAAACCATACATAAGGTCTTACACAAATAAGGATCTCATGATCCAGTCTTAATACAACAAGCAGCGGAAATAAATATAAGGCGTAGCGGTGGGGTCCATCTTCAGGGCGAGCAATCTTGACGGCGAGATAGTCCTAGTTATCATAGCCGTCCTGTTGGCCATCATCTTGATAGTCTCCTTCATAGTCTGGCCATGAGAATACCCAGGGACAAAAGCCATGAGTACTCTTTAAGTACTCGCAAACTATCACTAACAAGTAGTATAATTCTAAGTTAAAGTGCTAGATCTAAGTTTAACCATAAAGTTAAGTTTGAAACCTAAGCTGAGTTCTAAAGCAAAGAAAGATTAAATAAAGTTCTAGAATCACTTAAGTTGGGAAGCTATTGTCATAAACACAACCCTGTTGTGGTCAAGTCAAGATTCATCATTCATTTCATAAGTTGTTTGGAAAACATCTAACAACGAAACAATATGGCCATCCCAACTGTCCATAACCGCGGACGCGTCTATTCGAATAGTTTGACACTCTGCAGAGGTGGTACACTTTCACCACAAGTTTCGATACATCTGTCAAGGATAACCCTGAATCATCATACTTAGTTTGCAGATAATCAAACATAACCTTCCCTTTACACACCCTAGTATAAGCACCTCTCCTATGAGCATGGCCTACCAACCCTGACCATCAGTCATCTTGGGCACTGCATAGGTGGACAACATTGAGAGGTAGCCTTAGCTCAAACCTCTCCCACTAATGCATATAAATTTCCAGCTAAGCCTTACCCAATTCAGGTAGTGTGGTTGTACGGTAAATTTGGAATGGTATCACATTTAAATCTAACCATCAGTTTTATAAAAGGGCTAAGGCTCATGCCTCAACATTTCACCATGATAAACCATTTGTGTTTCACAACACATGTCAAAACATTTCAATAGAATGACTCATCATTCCAAGGTTTTCATAATTCATCTTCAACAAGTGTTCCCATCTAAAGTGTTCAAGTTTTTATCTAATCTAAACTACTAAGTTAAGAGTGTTCACTAAGGTGGAAAAAAATTGTGGGATCAATATCATGCCATAGAATGACATCTAGAGGGTTCTAAAAAGGTCAAGTTTTATACTTTTTATGCTACCTTCAAAACAAGTAAAGAACTTTGGGTAAAGTAAAGGAAGTAAAGCTTGAAACTAAGACTTGGATGAAATACTAGTCAAGTTAGTATAACTCAAGCATGCCTAAAGCATCTTTGCGAAACCATCTAGTTCACTCCTAGCCTGCTAGCAATAGCTTGCCTTGGTTGGTGCAGTGGTTGAAGTTTTCTTCTTCTTCTTCTTGGTAGCACTCCTCCTCCTCGTAAGCTTGGTCGGTACTATCTTCTGTAAATACATACGGAGTACACAATCACCAAACAATACTTAACTAGTCTAATTAATACTCTAAGGCACACAATTGATGATCTATTATCATCACAAGCATCACAAGTTTTATTCACTAGTTTCCTCCTTTTTATTTTAGAAAAGTAATTTCTACTCATTGAAAAATTAACTAAGATTGAATATTCACCCCTTAAAATATGGGATCATGTGGACACATGTCATCACCACATATACTAACATGTGGGAATGGGATTTAAGTGTTGGATCATAATTACTTTGGTTTAAGTTCATTATTTAATTATTTAAAGTGACTAGAAATGCCTATATAGCATTATTTTGGTACTAGTCCAAAGTCACTGCATGTAAACCGTGATATTATTACATACTCAGATAGGCATGATGAAATGTGATTTTTGAGAGTTGGAATCAACTCAAAAGCTAACTTGGTTGATTTTATAAAAATGTTGCAAGGTACAAATACTTCTGTTTTATTATTTTTACTAGGAGAGATCTGTAACTCTAATGGAATTAAATCCAACGGGCTTGGATAGATCATTTCAATACCTTTCAGACAAAGTTGGTTTCATGCAATTTGGAGTTGTCAAACTCCTAGAATTGATTTTTAAACTAGTGGACAGAAACTAGAGTAACTCTAAATAGAAAAAAAACTAAATTTGAAAATTTAACACGCGCGGGAACTAACTGGGCCGGCCCATCTACGCACAGCGCGCGCAGCGGGCTGCCTGACATGCGGGCTCCACTGGTCAGCGGCACAATTTACCCGAAGCGGTATCTAGCATCCTGGGCCACACGATCTAAAGGGGATCCAACGGTGGGAGGTCATCGTCGACGATGGATTTCTCCAGTGAAAACCTGACCTAGACGCAGTGGTGGGGGTCGATTGGGGGCATACCAGGGCTCTAGCAAGGTCGGTGAGGCGGGCAAACGGGCTGGTAGATGACAGCGAGGCGAGGCGCGGTTGCGGCGGAGCTTGGGGTGCCCTAAATCGTAGACGCCCTTCTCCTCCTGCTGCGGCGTCTTCGGCTCCAATTCCGGCGACACAAAGCTCGAGCGGCTTCGGCTAGAGGTGGGTAAGGTTCAGAGAGAGGTGGGGAGTGAGTGAGTGTGGAGAATTGAGGCTGGGGTAGCCGCTTTATATAGGGTCGATGAGAGGGCAGAGCGGGTGCCGGTGAGGTCATCGGTGACGATGATGCGGGGCTCTCTCGGCATGGGCGAGGGCGGCGATGAATACTCTGCTCTCGGCGATCCTCTGGGCTTAAAGGCGCGGCAAGGCGGAGTCTCTACTGGTCGGGAGCGTGCGGTGAACTGCGCACGGACGATGATGTTCGACGCGGTTCCTCCGGGATGCTGGTCCCTAGGCGGTGAACGACGATGTCTGGGCAGTTGCTGGGCCTGTTGCGGGTGCTGACATGCAAGGCTAGGGCTAGGCGAGGTCGGTGCTGCTCTGGCGGGTGCGATGCTCCGGGGTGATCGGCATGGCAGACAACGGCATGGTCGCGAGCAAATGAGGCTTGTCCTCCGCTCGATTTTGGTCGGGGGCTGGTCAGGGCAGAGCGGTGTGATGGCGCCTGTCTCCCAGCAAGCGAAGGAGAGCACGGGACGGGCTGAGGCGAGCTGTCCGTGGTCGACCTGGCGCATGGCGTCGGGCGTCTTGCTACTGGAGTAGGCAGGGGAGAGGGAGAGAGAGTTAGGGCCGGGGTTTTAGCTAGGGGAACAAGGGGACCAAGTTAGGCCCAAATGGTGACAAAATCTACTGCTCACTATAGTGTTTTAGGTTTTGTGAGATTTGTGTCTGCCACCTATTTGATGAAATGGCCGCAAGAAGCAAAAGTTTGAATTTTGGTTTCAAAAATTTTGAGTAATCTCCACTAGTACTAGGTAGTCTCTGGTTGCAAGGGTTTTGAAAATGGAGTTCAATTGGATGGTTTTTGAAATAGGGGTGATCTAGGCATATGCATTGAATTCAATTTTCACATGCCATTTAAAATAAATATTTGAATGTTTTTAGTAGATCAAAAAGTGGGCCTTGGTACCTCATTATGTGTACTAGCAAGGGGTGTAAAGATCCAGAATTATTTCTATTGAGAAATGAGTGCTAGGAACACTCAAAGTAGTGTAGTGGATTAAAATGACCAAAATAACCATTCCTCATTTTTAATTGTTTTTTATTTGATTTTGTTTGGGATTTGCTTGTGAAAGATTTAGATGATGTTTAATTTACCAAACAAACATTTTACAACCAAAGAATCACAGAACCATGGCCATTCAAATCAATTCCTAAATTAAATGCACATACAAATGAATGCTTTCATTTTTAATTTGGAAAAGTTTTTTGTTAACCCTAAATTTGATGATTTGGATCTTGATAAGCTTGGATTGACGTTTTGGGATGTTACAAAGTCAAACCGAGCTGCTGTCTCGAGCTAGTGTCGACGTCATCCCCACCGGAGCACAGCGGAGATGCTCATATATGGCACTACAGACGCTGCGGGGCTATGTGTTCGAATGAGGAGACTGAGGTGGACCTAGGAGTGGTGTCACCGCCCGCGATTGGTTACCAGAGACGGCGATATGACGACTGCCAGCGGCGGCAGTGTCGGGTGCTCATGGAGGCAGTGCTACGGCGGGCTAGGGTCGAATCAAAGAGGTGCTTTGGAATTAGAAGCTCACCTGGAAGCTTGTATAGGTGACGGCATGGAGAGGAAAGCTCGGGCGGCATCACCATGGTCGACAGCGAGCGGCGGACCGATGTGTCGATTGGCTTGATTGGGAGCCCTCTGGCGACCGTGGCCTAGCTAGGAAGAACGAGAAGTGTACGGCGAGCACGGGGGTGCCCTCCGTTGGAGCTCTGGTGGTCGGAGACGGCGAGAACAACGAGATCTAGCAAGGTGGTTCTCTTCTCCTTGCGGCACAGAGAGGAAGAGAAGAGAGGAATGAGGATGAGGATGGACAGGGCATGGCGGTGTCCTTCTTATCCCCTCCAGGCGTTGGTGGCACGAATGCAGAGGAGGCTTACGTCATGGCGCCACGGCGGACGGCGAAGCTCTGGCCAGCGAGGATCTTGTGTGCGTCGCCGTGACAATGACGGCTACTTTGCACGAAACCCCCTGGCCAAAACTCGGGCTCAACACGCGGTCCTCCTCGGGTCCCACGTGACAGTGAGAGACTGAGAGGTGAGATGGGCTGGTACTGGGTCATAGCAAAGCATGCGGTTTTTTCTGCTGTTGCTCGCGAGCGTTGGTTAAGCGAGGTAGGAAGTGGGTCGTGGGCTGGTACTATTGCGCGGGTTTTCCTTTTCTATTTCGATTTTTCTGTTTTTTGTTTTTTCACAAACTATTTCAAATGTGAATTCCACAAGAGTTTGAAACATGCATAAACTTTGTAAGTCATGAGTATTATTGTTTGTAGAATTTATAACCATCTTCTCTTAATTTCTTATTGGGCATTAAAATATATTCATTCTATTAAAAGTCTTTTTCTTTTGTTAAGAAAGATTAATAAGGATTGGGGTTTTAGGGTTTGTTTATTTTAGTAAAGCTTCACATAGATGATTTTGATTTCACTTGACAATCTTAATGGTACTGATTTGAAATTTGTACCCATGTATATAGAATCTCATTCCCACTTATCTTCATAAAGGATTTATCTAAATACATGATAAGGAATTTATCTTTGTGGTTTTTAATGGGATGATTTGTTTTTCATGGTCCTCCATATTTGGTGATTTGCCAAATCCAATTCTACTTGGTTTGTAGAGTTTAGAATTACTACAGAACACCTTTGGTTAGGTAATGATCAATCTATAATAAACATTGGTGGTAAAATACCAAGGTTTATTCAAATATAGGTACATAGGTTTTGAAAGGATTTGATAACCCGTATTCACTTATCAACATGGACAAGGATCAAAGTTTACGAATACTACTTTTAAATCCGTGAGTAAGTTTGATATCTCCACATAGAGTGAGATATTGGAATTACTTAGTAATATGATCAGGATAACTCTATCATTCTAGGTTTCTATTAGGGTTTAAGACAATCTGCTGGGAAAGGCTTTTCAAATACTCACTTGGTTCTCTAATTATCTCTTAGACATTTCATTTGACTAAGAGATATTATTCATTGGCTGCCTAAAGATAGGAACTGGTCTAACTACCCTCTTCATTCAAAAGTTTAGAACAAAGAGACAGACAAGATTCTGTTCATGGCTTGACATGATCTTGGTTAAGGATTCTAAAGAATCCTTACCTTAATATCTCACTAAGAATATCTTGAGATAAGGAATTCCTTTCCTAAACATACTCCATATATCCCTCTTATCTTATTCACGAAGATCACATCTTCATGAATAAGACAATCATCTGACTCCACCATATCCATCATCATATGATGACATGGTCATGCCACTTCAACATTACTCCATCCTTACTCCTAGTATATAACTCTCCTTAATTAACTACCACTAATGCATCTATCAATGTATCTACTCCTACCTCCATCTATTAACTTCCTTAACTTCATCTTGCAACTACTTCCAAGGTTTGCAAAACTGCAATCCTTACTATACATACAAAGGATACAATCCGTTGAAATAGGTATAGTACTACTCCCCTAATACCAGTTGTCCTTATATTAACTTGGTTAAGCTATTATGCCTCCAACTACTGCATTTAACTCATCAAACACTTCATCACACTCTAGCTTGACTTCTAATGATCAAGCTAGATGATTCAGCTTACTAGGACTTGCCTAACTTGGTATACTCACAAGTCTTCTTCAACACCTAGTCATCCATTCCCAAGTGACTTGAGAATAGTGACCACCATCATTTGATCAAATAAAGCTTAGGCTTCTAATTGTTTGACCAAGATCTATTACTCAACTAAGTAGTAAACTTGTATTAGTCTCTCTATATACTTATCTTGTTAAGCAAGCTTCCTCTAAGTCTATATCCACTTGTCCTAACAAGATTGTTATCTAATGTACTAATACTACTAGCCTTCTCATAGCTCCTCAATTACTAGCTCAACTCTTGGTTTTAGGTATTGCTTCTAGTTAACTCATGAGTGAGTTAACTCCTCTAACATCAAATGGTTCGATCTCCACTAATGATCACATTCCATTGGTGATGGTACACTCTACCTTAACTAGTTCCTTCTTCTTATTAATCTACTTAAGGTATTTGGAAGGTCAACACAATAAATCAAAGGCTATGAGTCAATAAGTTCTAGATCAAGAATTGATCACTCAACACTGATGATCACTTGACACTAGGACTTGGTTAAATTGATATGGAACCTCTTAATATCATATTAAGAGTTTGTGATGGATGGTCTTGGCTTGACTTCCTTTCTACTCTATCTGTGACAAGATGTTTAAGAACTACCATGGTACTCATGGTAGGAATAACTATGGAAATCAAGTGTTTCAAGATTTAGTTATAGAGTTTCTCTTTCTTAAGTTGTATACTTAACTTGGTATACAGAGTTTATGGTAGGTAATATCTTGATATCATCTTTAAAACATTAAGTATTCATCTTTGAGTTGTGGTATGAAATACCAGGTAATGATCTCTAGAAGATCTAGTACTCCTTATTAAGTAGTGTGTTATGACTTAGTTTTTATTAGATCTGATCTACCCTTAGATCAAACTAGATTACCCAAAGTTAAGGTTTGAGCAAAGGTCATATTGAAACTTATCGCAGTCAACTTGATGATCTACTTTAGTTCCACCAAGTTAAGAGAAGCTTCAATCACTTTGACAAGTTTTATTTAAAAGCGCGAAAATTATCCGAATTTTCTATGCGTGAATGCAATGCACACACCGTTGTTTAGCTTATTTCTAAGCTCTAATGCTGGGGTGTTACATTATTGTAGCCTAGAACACATATTTTTGAATATACAAAATAAAGAACACATCAGCCAAAGCGCTCTTCAGTTAATCACTTATGTGTGCATGTTGTAGTTGCTGATGTCTATGCACTTCTATTCTTGTAGACAGTTGTTGGGCCTCCAAGTGCAGAGGTTTGTAGAACAGCAGTAAGTTTCCCATAAGTGGATCACCCAAGGTTTATCGAACTCAGGGAGGAAGTGGTCAAAGGTATCCCTCTCAAGCAACCCTGCAATCAAGATACAAGAAGTCTCTTGTGTCCCCAACACACCCAATACACTTGTCAGGTGTATAGGTGCACTAGTTTGGCAAAGAGATAGTGAAATACAAGTTGTATGGATATAAGACAATGGTGCCAGAAAATAGCTTGACGGGTAGGAAGAGACTAAAGGCAATATGAAATAAAGACGGAAGCAAGCAAACATGTAACATATCTAGTTGCAAACGGTGTTTCAATGCTTAGAAACAATGCCTAGGGATCATACTTTCACTAGTGAACACTCTCATATAAATATCTTCTCTTTATGATACTACTCTGAACTACTCTTCGGTTGGACACTCTAATCCATGGTAGGGCTATAACACCACACCTCAAAGTTCGCTTTCCGCATCTAGATAACCCCACTGTGTCACCTTGAGCACTAGATGGTTACAACAAACACCACAATTTCATAGAGACATCCAACTCCAAATATAACTCATAACAAGTATTTGTAATCTCTAGCCTAAGTGCCACCATGGTGCGCACGCTGTTACTTTCACAGACATGGGGAGAGCTAGAGATCTATTAAAGAACTTGAGTAGCAAGGTAGATCTACTTGATTACAAATCTCATGATCACAATATGATCATGCATAGGGAGAGAGAGATGAACATATAGCTACCGGTAGAGCCCATAGCCTTGAGGAAGAACTACTCCCTCATCATCATGGGAATCAGCAACGGCGATGGAGATGGTGGTGGAGATCGATGGAGATGGCTCTGGGGGTACTCGCTTTATAGCTAGTTATTGCATGCAGTAGTAATCCTAAAATCTAGCCAATGCACGTGGCTACCACATCTAATTGAAAACATGCAAGCCAATGGATGCACTCCCGTTTTAACAACATGATCGGCCAGGAGCATTACACAATGTGGTGGTTCATATTTTACGATCAACTAGAGGAGTAATTGAGCAAAACTAGGAGCATTAATTGGTACTCCGTCCTAGCAATTGAGGCTGTAAAATAATTAAGAGGTATATACACCTTTAGTCCCACGTCTTGCACCGCGAGAGCGGTTTAGTTCCACATATTGAAAAATGAGCAATACTAGTCCCTCAACTTATATCTCGGGAGCATTTTAGTCCAATTTAATGGAATTTCAGTGAATTTGACTTAATTTGTCCACAAATGACGTTGATTTTTTTAAAATGACCCATCTATATTTTTTTATGTCATTTGTGTCCCTATGCGGACTGATAAGTGGGCCACCTGTTAGTATAAGTACACATAAAATAGTTAAATCTCTAAGAGGAGAATGGATTCGAACTTAACACTTTTGTACAACGACACACACACACACACCGACAAGACACTATGCCGGTAGATGCTCATGTGAGACCATGAGTACATGAGAGGACATAATTATGCCAGACGAGGAGTACTTGGGGAGAAGTAATTATTTATACAATAAAAAAGTACATACGAACGCAAAAAATGCTCACGTCTATGTTGGCACGGTCCATAATATCAATTGTATAGCTTTGTCGTTAACCTAGTAGCTAGCTGCAGTGTCTAGAATAAACTTGAGTTTTTTATAATTCGCAAAAATGAAAAGGAATAAAGTTGAGTTGTTATTTGCGGTGACCCAGTATACCACCGCATGATATAGTACACTATAGTCATTGACATAACACCAATAAAACACTGATACGTCCATTTTGCATCACTATTCTATGTCTTAATTCACTATTATTCATTGATATATTTCGTATTGAGACGTGATACTTATGTTATTTCATCTATTTTTGCATGGTTGATGACTTTTGGAGCATGGACCGCTGCAGTCAGGATTCTGATGGAAAAGGTGCTATTTGGAGGCAAAATTTGCGAAGATCAGAAAATTCGGGAAAATATACGGAAAATCCTATTTTTCTAGAAGACTCAGGATGCCAGAAGGTGGAGTGGAGGTGGGCCACAGGGGGCCCACACCACCCCATGGCGCGGGCAAGCCTAGGCCACCCCTGGGAGTGGTGTGGCCACCCTGGCCCACTCCAGCCTCTCCCCTCTGGCGTATATCATCCCCACAAAACCCTAAGACTCGAGGAGCGACCACAGCAAGATTCCGTCGCCTCTGCGGGGCAAAAAACACCGAGATAGAAAGATCTCTCCGGCAGACAGATTTCTGCCGGGAGAATTCCTTCCCGGAGAGGGGAGATCGTCGCGATCAACACCACCATCAAGCTGGATTTCATCGGGATCATCATCATCATCACCACCACCATCATCACCATTAGCACCTGTTGGGTCCGGAGCATGGAAAACAAAAAATTTCCTACGATGAGAACTATACGCCAAGATCTATCCAGTAGATACAAAGCAACGGGTGGACATACATCCATGGAGAACTTACCCTCGAAGACAACGAGTTTTGTTAATGAGTAGGAACTCGTGGTTGATGTAGTCGTACGCTTGCCGATCTCAAGATATTGTGGAAGTCAGAGCGCCGCAAATCAGCAGCGCATCCGTCCTCGCACACACGTTCAAGCCACCGGACAACCTCCACCTCCTCGCTCCAGCGATCCAGCGGAAGCAGCAACTCCTTCCAGACGAAATGCCATTGGGAACATGTCTCTCGCTAATCAGAGACCACGGGGGAATAATTCTAGAGGGGGAGAGAGATCCTTCAGAAGGAGGTGTGTGGATGAAGGAGGGAATGGGTGGCCTTTTATAGGAGGAGGGGGTGCCCCCTCTCTCCATGGCCAGCGCATGGGGGGGTGACCGCTCACCTCCCCCATTCATGTGGTGGTAACCCCTCCTCATTAAAATGCCTCTTCACATTCCCTTTTAAAGTCTCCACTTTAAATGCATTAAATTTCTCCAAATTTAATGCTCTCTCATTTAGTAAAACTCTTTTATTAAATTTATTCAGAATTTTGTTAATTACTTTAATTAACAAACATTCACATATAGCCCCTTGCAATATTTCAATATCACATGCAGAACCACCTTCTGCAATTTCACCCAAAACAATTTCCGGTTTCTATTGAAACAATTCCTGCGCTTTGCAATTCTTTCGTCTGAAACATATGTGCTCCAAAATGGTGTCCAGTAACTCCTAAGTGTGCCACCCTACGGTTCGCGAATAATGCAGACATGCTCGAGACTCTTCTCCGATCAATAATCAGCAGCGGGACCTGGAGATCCGTACTCACTCCTACACATTCAACCATGACTCCTGTGATCGTGAGAACCTTTAATGCTTGTAACTAAATCCCTTTGTCTCTCGATATATTACATGTCTGAGATTCGATCATCGGTATCTCCATACCTAGTTTGATCTCGTTACCGACATGCACTCTTTTCTTGTTCCCGTGATATAACATTCTAGTGATCACATCACTTGCTTGCAAGCTATCCTAATGTGATATCACCGAGAGGGACCATAGTATATCTATCCGTCATCTGGATTGACAAATTCCACTCATGATCCATGAGCCTCAACATAACACCTTCGTAGTACTGAACCCATCTTTATAGTCACCCTGTTACGGTGTGACGTTTGTTGTTATCAAGATACTCTTCCGGTGTTAGCAATTAACATGATCTCATGGTCTAAGGATAAAGATTACTTCGTATGATGTTATAGCAATATAAACATAATGACTTGATCGTAATGCTATACTTAGGATGAATGTTCATCACATCATTTCACAAATCCTGTGACCTTGTTATTAACAACATCCAATGTCCATGATCAGGAAACCTTGATCATCTTGTTAATCAACAAGCTAGTCTATAAGAGAGGCATAATTAGGAACTCTTTTTGTTTATTAAACACACATGTATTGATGTTTCCTAACAATACAATTATAGCATGCAAAATAAACATCTATCATATACAAGGAATACATAATATCAACTTTATTATTGCCTCTCAGGGCATATTTCCTTCAGTTTCCCACTTGCACGAGAGACAATAATCTAGTATATAGTGATAAATCTATCACCTATGGGGTTCTGGTGTTGATCATGTTTTCCCTAGGGAGTACTTTAGTCAACGGATCTGCTACATTCAGGTCCGTGTGCATTTAACAAATCTTTATATCTCCATCCTTGACATGCTCGCGGATGGAGTGAAACTGGCGCTTAATATGCTTGGAATTCTTGTGAGACCTTGGTTCCTTGGCGTTGGCTATGGCTCCATTATTGTCACAATAGATCACCATTGGGTCCAACGCACTAGGAACCACACCTAGTTCCGTTATGAAATCCTTCATCCAAACGCTTCTGTCGCTTTATACGGCAAAGAACATATTCCCTTATTGCGTTGATCCAGCCACCACAGGTTGTTTGGAGCTCCTCCAACTAACTGCTGCTCCGTTCTATAGAAATACGTATCCGGATTGAGACTTAGAGTCATCCGGATCAGTGTCAAAGCTAGCATCGACATAACACTTAGCGACTAGCTCTTCTTCACCTCCGTATACAAGAAACATATCCTTAGTTCTTCTCAAGTACTTGAGGATGTTCTTTACCGCTATCCAGTGTTCTGAACCCGGATCAGATTGGTACCTACTAGTCAAACTGATAGCATGTGCCACATCCGGTCTTGTACATAGCATGGCATACATAATAGAGCCTATGGCCTTGGCATAGGGGATCTTATCCATCATCTCTCTTTCTTCCGCTGTAGCCGGACTTTGAGTCTTACTCAATGTCTTGCCTTGCAACATAGGTAAGAACCCCTTCTTACTTTCGTCCATATTAAACTTCTTTAATATCTTATCAAGGTATGTACTCTGCGATAGCCCAATTAGGCGTCTTGATCTATCTCTATAGATTTTAATGCCTAATATATATGAAGCTTCACCAAGGTCCTTCATTGAAAATTTGCTGTTTAGATTACTTTTAACACTTTTTAAAAGATCTATATCATTTCCAATCAATAATATGTCATCCACATATAATATCAGAAATGCCACATTGCTCCCACTCACTTTCTTGTAAATACAAGCCTCTCCATAAGTTTGGACAAATCCAAACTCTTTGATCACCTCATCAAAGCGGAGATTCCAACTCTGGGATGCTTGCTTCAGTCCATAGATGGATCGCTGAAGTTTGCACACCTTATCAGCATCCTTAGGATCGACAAAACCCTTAGGTTGTATCATATACAACTCTTCTTCAATATTACCATTGAGGAACGCAGTTTTGACATCCATCTGCCATATTTTATAATCGAAATATGCAGCAATTGCTAACATAATCCTAACCGACTTAAGCATCGCTACAGGAGAGAATGTCAACTACTAGTCAACTCCTTGAATTTGTCGAAACCCCTTTGTGACAAGTCGAGCCTTATAGATGGTTACATTACCATCAGCATCAGTTTTTCTTTTGAAAATCCATTTATTCTCAACGGCCTTTCGATCGTGAGGTAAGTCCACCAAGGTCCAAACCTGGTTTTCGTACATGGATTCCATCTCGGATTTCATGGCTTCTAGCCATTTGTTGGAATCAGGGCTCATCGTCGCTTGTTCATACGTCATAGGGTCATCTATTTCATCAATCATGAAATTCATAACAGGATTGCCGTGTCGGTACGCTTGACCTGCGAGGTTCGGTAGTGTCCTCTTTCGGAGTTTCATGATCATTATCATTAACTCTCTCTTCATTAGATGAAGTCAACTCCGAAACAACTTCTGGAGCTACGCTACTCGCCATTTCATGAAGAGAAGGTTCAATAACCTCTTCGAGTTCTACCTTCCGACTACTCACACCTTTCGCGAGAAACTCCTTCTCAAGAAAGGATCCATTCTTGGCAACAAAGACCTTACCCTCGGATCTGTGATAGAAGGTATACCCAATCGTTTCCTTAGGGTATCCTATGAAGATGCATTTTTCCGCTTTGGGTTCGAGTTTATCCGGTTGAAGTTTCTTCACATAAACATCGCATCCCCAAATTTAAGAAATGACAGCTTAGGTTTGTTTCCAAACCATAATTCATACGGTATATTTTCAACGGATTTAGATGGTGCCCTATTTAAAGTGAATGCAGCAGTTTCTAGTGCATAACCCCAAAATGACAGTGGCAAGTCAGTCAGAGACATCATAGATCAAACCATATCCAATAAAGTACGATTACGACATTCTGACACACCATTACGTTGTGGTGTTCCGGCAGGCGTGAGTTGTGAAACTATTCCACAGTCTTTCATATGTGTGCTAAACTCGTAACTAAGATACTGTCCTCCACGGTCGAACCGCAGAAATTTGATCTTTCTGTTACGATGATTTTCCACTTCATTATGAAATTCTTTGAACCTTTCAAAGGTTTCAGACTTATGTTTCATCAAATAGATATACCCGTATCTACTCCAATCATCCGTGAAAGTAACAAAATAACGATATCCACCTCGCGCCGACACACTCATTGGTCCACACACATCAGTATGTATGATTTCCAATAAATCTGTCGCCCGTTCCATTGAACCGGAAAACGGTGTTCTAGTCATCTTGCCCATAAGGCATGGCTCACAGGTATCAAATGATTCAAAATCAAGTGATTCCAAAAGTCCATCAGAATGGAGTTTCTTCATGCTTTTAACGCCAATATGACCTAGACGGCAGTGCCACATATATGTAGATATATCTTTATCAAGTTTAATCCTTTTAGCATCAACATTATGAATATGCGTAATACTACTATCGAGATCCAACAGAAATAAACCATTCAACATAGGTGCATGACCATAAAAGATATTATTCATATAAATCGAACAACCATTGTTTTCAGACTTAAACGAATAACCACTTTGAATCAAACACGATCCAGATACAATGTTCATGCTCAGTGCAGGCACCAAATAACAATTATTCAGGTTTATAACTAATCTCGACGGCATATGGAGAGGCAAGGTTCCGACGGCGATCACATCAACTCTTGATCCATTGCCGACCCGCATAGTGACCTCATCCCTTGCTAGTTGTCGCTTGTTCCACAGCCCCCTGAACCGAGTTACATATATTAGCAACCGATCCCGTATCAAATACCCAGGTGCTACTGCGAGTACTAGTAAAGTACACATCAATAACATGTATATCACATACACCTTTTTTGCCTTGCTGGCCTTCTTGTCCGCCAAATACTTGGGGCAGTTGAGCTTCCAATGGCCAGTCCCCTTGCAATAGTAGCACTCGGTGTCAGACTTAGGGCCAGCTCGGGGTTTCTTTTCAAGCGCGGCAACAGATTTGCCGCCCTTCTTTCCCTTCTGCTTGCCTTTCTTGTCCTTCTTGAAACCGGTGGTCTTATTGATCATCAACACTTGATGTTCTTTTCTAATCTCCACTTCTGCAGTCTTAAGCATTGATAGAAGCTCGGCAAGAGACTTCTTCATGCCCTGCATATTATAGTTCATCATGAAGCTCTTGTAGCTAGGTGGCAGAGATCGGAGAACACGATGTATGCCTAAGTCAATGGGAATCGTTATTCCCAAGGACACAAGCTTATCGGCGTACCCAGACATTTTGAGTACGTGCTCACTAACAGAGATGTTCTCTTCCATCATGCAGCTAAAGAACTTTTCAGAAGCATTATAACTCTCTACGGCAGCATGGGTATCAAAAATCATTTTCAATTCTCCCATGGTATCAAAGGCATTGCCATTTTCGAAACGTTTTCGAAGTTCTGGCTCTAGCCCATACAGTATGCCGTAATGAACTAAGTTGTGGTCCTCCTGACGAGTTATATAGATGTTCTTTTCCTCGTCAGGGGCATCAGGAGCTGGTGGGGGGCCTAGCGGCCCCTCTAGCACATATTGCTTTTGTGCAACAGTGAGGATAATCCTCAAATTCATAGCCCAGTTGGTGAAGTTTCTACCATTCGCAGCAAGCTTCTCTTTCTCCATGAACACATTGAAATTAAAAGCAGGTGGTGCCATCTACAACAGAATTTGTAAAATATATTTAGACTAAGTTTATGATAGATTGAGTTCAACTAATCCAAATTACTAATGAACTCCCACTCAAAAACGACATCCCTCGTGTCCTTTTGGTGATTACATGAACCAAATCCACTACACCAAGTCCGATCATCATGTGAGTCGGTGTAGCTTCAAAGGCGAGCATCTATATGGGCATCATATCAACTATATGACTCATGCTGAACCTTTCGGTCCGTGTTCCGAGGCCATGTCTGTACATGCTAGGCTTGTCAAGTAAGAACCTTAGTATTTGCGTGTGTAAAACTGTCTTACACCCGTTGTATGAAAGCATAGAGTCGAGAACACCCGATCATCACGTGATGCCTCAAAACACAATCCACAAAACGGTGCATACTTAAGGAAGAACACATTTTATGTTGATATCTAAATGAGGGATCATCTTATAATGCTACCAAAAGCGCCAAACTAGCAATATAAGATGCTAATGTGTGAAGTGAGGTGATATGGTCCATGCATTTGATCTCTATCATTTGCATCGTGGTATGATCTCTATCATTCCTTTCTGTGTAAGGCCAAGGTCTATGGAACTTACACGTTAAGTGAGTTGTAAGAGTATCTATCATACATCTACTTACAACAATACCATATCAAGACACTAGCCCAGCAACGATCTAAACTAGACGCCTCTAATTTATCAATTGCAAGTTTTACGTGGGTTAGGGCTTTCGGAGATAGAACCGGTCTTACCTACGAACATGAACCACAACGAGGATAACCAAGTTATTAGCAACTCATTGTAAATCAGATATTGACTATAGTAGGAGAGACAGACACCCGCTATCCACTTATGCAAAACTAGTTGCATGTCAGTCGTGGAACCGGTCTCATGTACGATGACATGTAAGGTTGGTCCGGGCCGCTTCATCCCACTATGTCAGTCGTGGAACCGGTCTCATGTAAGTACATAGAAGATGCAATAACATGATCATCATCGCCCACATATAAACATATGTGTACTACCCGTGCAAAGCACCTACGCATAGATCAGGCTCTGATACCCTTTGTTGGGTCATGACATAGAAAACAAAAGATTTCCTACGATGAGAACTATACGCCAAGATCTATCTACTAGATACAGAGCAACCGGTGGACATACATCCATGGAGAACTTACCCTCGAAGACAACGAGTTTGGTTAACAAGTAGGAACTCGTGGTTGATGTAATCGTACGCTTGCCGATCTCAAGATCGTGTGGAAGTCTGAGCGCCACAAATCAGCAGCGCATCTGTCCTCGCACACACGTTCAAGCCACCGGACAACCTCCACCTCCTCGTTCCAGCGATCCAGCGGAAGCAGCAACTCCTTCCAGACGAAATGCCACCAGGAACATGTATCTCGCTAATCAGAGACCATGGGGGAATAATTCTAAAGGGGGAGAGAGATCCTTCACAAGGAGGTGTGTGGATGAAGGAGGGAATGGGTGGCCTTTTATAGGAGGAGGGGGGTGCCCCCTCTCTCCATGGCCGGCGCATGGGGGGGTGACCCCTCACCTCCCCCATTCATGTGGTGGTAACCCCTCCACATTAAAATGCCTCTTCACATTCCCTTTTAAAGTCTCCACTTTAAATGCATTAAATTTCTCCAAATTTAATGCTCCCGCATTTAATAAAACTCTTTTTATTAAATTTATTCAGAATTTTGTTAATTACTTTAATTAACAAACATTCACATATAGCCCCTTGCAATATTTCAATATCACATGCAGAACCACCTTCTGCAATTTCACCCGAAACAATTTCCGGTTTCTATTGAAACAATTCCTGCGCTTTGCAATTCTTTCGTCTGAAACATATGTGCTCCAAAATGGTGTCCGGTAACTCTTAAGTGTGCCACCCTACGGTTTGCGAATAATGCAGACATGATCGAGACCCTTCTCCGATCAATAATCAGTAGCGGGACCTGGAGATCCGTACTGACTCCTACACATTCAACAATGACTCCTATGATCGTGAGAACCTTTAATGCTTGTAACTGAATCCCTTTGTCTCTCGATATATTACATGTCCGAGATTCAATCACCGGTATCTCCATACCTAGTTTGATCTCGTTACCGACATGCACTCTTTTCTTGTTCCCGTGATATAACATTCTAGTGATCACATCACTTGCTTGCAAGCTATCCTAATGTGATATCACCGAGAGGGCCCAGAGTATATCTATCCATCATCTGGATTGACAAATTCCACTATTGATCCATGAGCCTCAACATAACAACTTCGTAGTACTGAACCCATCTTTATAGTCACCCTGTTACGGTGTGACGTTTGATGTTATCAAGATACTCTTCCGGTGTTAGCAATTAACATGATCTCATGGTCTAAGGATAAAGATTACTTCGTATGATGTTATAGCAATATAAACATAATGACTTGATCGTAATGCTATACTTCGGATGAATGTTCATCACATCATTTCACAAATGTTGTGACCTTGTTATTAACAACATCCAATGTCCATGATCAGGAAACCTTGATCATCATGTTAATCAACAAGCTAGTCTATAAGAGAGGCATAACTAGGAACCCTTTTTGTTTATTAAACACACATGTATTGATGTTTCCTATCAATACAATTATAGCATGCAAAATAAACATCTATCATATACAAGGAATACATAATAACAACTTTATTATTGCCTCTTAGGGCATATTTCCTTCAGCACCCTCATCACCATCTCCATATTGCTGTAACAATTGCATTGAATCTTGCATAGTTCATAGGGGAAACTTTCCCGGTGTTGATTACTCTTTGTAGTTGATGCTATTGAGTGAACCATTGAATTATTGTTTATGTTCAGATTGTTATACATCATTATTCCATCTCTGATCATGATCCTTGTGATATCTTGTGAGTAGTTCGTTTTGTTCTTGAGGACATGGGAGAAGTCTTGTTGTTAGTAGTGGAGTTGCGTTGAGAAAGATTCAATAGATTGTTATTTAAGTTGTGGTGTACTTCTTCTAGTGGTGTCATGTGAACGTCGACTACACGACACTTCACCTGTATGGGCCTAGGGGAATGCATTGTGTATTTGGCTACTAATCGTAGGGGTTGCCGGAGTGACAGAAACCTGAACCCCCGTTAGGAAACCATTGCACAAGGGACGTAAGGGTCTTAGAGTTTAAAGCTATGGTTAGGTTTCTACCTTAATTACTTTCTTGTACTTACAGATGTTTCCAAGGGGTTTAATCACAAGTATGTATTAGTCTTGGATGGGGCGGTACATTAGCACAGGTTCACCCACACAACACTTAGCAAGCTAAAGAAGATTAATCGACTATATGAAGCGAAAGCACTTGACAGTCTTCCCATGTGTCCTCGAGAACGTTTGGTCATCTATAGAAATACAACCGGCTTGTCCTTTGCTGCATAAAGGACTGGGCCACTTGCTGCATTTATTCCTACTTACTTTTATTTACTCGTACTTTGTTTACTTGCTTTATCGAAAACCCCTAAAAATCCGTTTACTAAGTATTTGTAGAGAATTTCTGATCCATACCACTAGCCAGCACCTTCTGCTCCTCGTTGGGTTCGACACTCTTACTTATCGAAAATACTTCGATACACCCCCTATACTTGTGGGTCATCAAGACTATTTTCTGGCGCCGTTGCCAGGGAGTGAAGCGCTATTGGAGAGTGGAACTGGTAAAGGAAACTTCTACTGTGAGTATTGTTTACTTCTCCTAGTTGCTTTATTTTCGTTATGGATAATTCGCTGACTTTCTTATTTGGTAATGCTACTACCACTTCTAAGGTAGTAGATAAGCCACCACCTGCTGAGAAAGATGTTTTCAAAATACCAACAAGAATTATTGATCGTGTTATGGATAACTATTATGTTGGGGATGGAAATGTCCATCACGGGGATCATTTACTCTTTATACACGAATTATGCGGGTTGTTCAAGTGTGCAGGTATTACTACAAATCAAGTTAAGAAGAAGTTATTCTCATTATCGCTGAAAGGAAGAGTTGAGGAATGGTATAAGCTGCTGAAGAATGATCAAGCTCTGGAATGGGAGGAAATAGTTCCTCTCTTTTATTCAAAGTTTTATCTTCCTAGTGAGATTCATAAAGATCGGAATCACATATACAACTTTTGGCCTCTTGATGGAGAGAGTACAGCTCAAGCTTGGGGGAGATTGAAGTTACTAATGCTCAAATGTCTCATTCATGAGCTCGCCAACAATATTATTATCAATAACTTTTATGCAAGGCTCCCTCTACATGATAAAGATTTATTGGATGCTTCTTGTGCTGGATCATTCACTCGTATGGAAGAAGAAGATAAATGGGACCTTCTGGATCGTATTCAAGACAATGCTGAAGCTTGGCAGAATGACAAAGGTAGAAAGTCAGGTATAAATTATGATTATGAATGCATTGAATCTTTTATGGGAACTGATGACTTTCAAAATATTAGTAATTTTATGGTCTTGATTTGCAAGTTATTACAAATTGCTTTAGAACTTTTGCTTCCTATATTGAAATTCCAAAAAGGGGATGGAACAAATACCATACACCTTACAAAGATATTGTTGACTATGCCCCTATTGGAAGTGCTAAGTATTGCATCATCGACCCCATTTTACCTGAACCTTATATCGAGAAGATTCCCTTCCCCGAAAAGGTAAAGGATCATCCTATGATAACTAATGTAATCACTAAGAGTGAAAAAAGAACTGTAAAACCCGATGAACAAATAAACATTGAACCTGTGGTAGCAATTGTGAAAGACCTTGTCACTAAAAGCGTAGAAGATGGGCACATAGTCTTTTGTGAGGATGCTTCTAATATTGTTTCACATCCCAATAGAACTAAAAAGGCTAGTGTTCCTGTGCTTTATGTTAGAATTGGTGATCATTGCTATTATGGTTTATGTGATATTGGTGCAAGTTCCAGTGCTATTCCTTACGAGCTTTACAGAGAAATTATGCATGAGATCAGTCCTTACGAGTTGGAAGAGATTGATGTGGTTATTCACCTTGCTAATAGAGAGACCATCTCTCCAATTGGTATTGTGCGAGACATGGAAGTTCTTTGTGGTAAGATTAAGTACCCTGCTGATTTTCTAGTACTTGGTTCAGCTGCTACTAAAACTTATCCTATCATTTTTTGTAGACCTTTCTTGAGTACTTGTGGAGATATTATTGATTGCAAGAGGGAGAAAATTTTGACTAAGTTTGATGCGGATCTTATGAGTTTAATTTTTCGAAATTTGCTAAAGAACCTTGCGAAGAGGAAACCCATAATGAGGATTTTAGGGTTGAACAACTTGCTTCTATTTCTCTTGCTCCTAACAATGCTTTGCAACAATTTATGGAAGATCATGAAAGTGAAATCTTCATGGAACAAAGGAATGAGATTGACATGATTCTCCGTGATCAACCTATGATGCTTAAGCACGACTTGCCTGTAGAAGACTTGGGTATTGGAAACTTTCATGATCTTAAGTATGCCACCTAAAAAGGATCCCTGATGGTTTTTTTTCGATCTAAAACCTCTCCCTGATGGTCTTAAGTATGCTTATATTGATGATAAAAAGATATATCATGTTATTGTTAGCGCTAAACTTTCAGGGAAGGAAGAAGAAAGGCTATTGGAAGTTTTGAGGAAACATCGAGGAGCTATGGGCTATACTCTGGATGATTTAAAAGGGATTTCACCTACTATATGTCAGCATTCTATCAACATAGAACCAGATGCGAAGCCAGTAGTGGAGCACCAACGACGTTTAAATCCTAGGATGAAGGAAGTGGTAAGGAATGAGGTATTGAAACTCCTTGATGCTGGTATTATTTACCCTATTGCTGATAGTGAATGGGTTAGTCCTGTTCATTGTGTTCCTAAAAAGGGAGGTATTACCGTTGTCCCTAATGATAATGATGAGCTTATTCCTCAAAGAATAGTGGTAGGCTATAGGATGTGCATCGATTTTAGGAAAGTTAATAAAGTTACTAAGAACAATCACTACCCGCTTCCTTTTATTGATAAAATGTTGGAAAGGTTGTCTAGAAAGACCCATTTTTATTTTCTTGATGGTTATTCTGGGTTCTCTCAAATTGCTGTTAAACAACAAGATCAAGAAAAAACTACTTTTACCTACCCTTATGGAACTTATGCTTATAGATGTATGCCTTTTGGTTTATGTAATGCTCCTGCTACTTTCCAAAGATGCATGTCTGCTATCTTTCATGGTTTTTGTGAGGAAATTGTAGAAGTGTTCATGGATGACTTTTCTGTCTATGGAACTTCTTTTGATAATTGTCTGCACAACCTTGATAAAGTTTTGCAGAGATGTGAAGAAACTAATCTTGTTCTTAATTGGGATAAATGCCACTTCATGGTTAATGAAGGGATTGTTCTTGGGCATAAAGTTTCTGAAAGAGGCATAGAAGTTGATAGAGCTAAGGTTGAGGCAATTGAGAAGATGCCATGCCCAAGAGACATCAAAGGTATTCATAGTATCCTGGGTCATGCTGGTTTTTATAGAAGGTTCATTAAAGACTTTTCTAGGATATCAAAACCCCTTACTAATCTTCTTCAAAAAGATGTACCCTTTCGTTTTTTATGATGATTGTAAGGAAGCTTTTGAAACTCTTAAGAAGGCTTTAACTACATCCCCTATTGTTCAACCACATGATTGGAGTTTACCCTTTGAAATAATGTGTGATGCTAGTGATTTTGCTGTAGGGGCTGTCCTTGGGCAACGTATTGATAAAAAGTTAAACGTTATCCATTATGCTAGTAAGACTCTAGACACTGCTCAAAGGAATTATGCCACTACTGAAAAGGAATTTCTAGTTGTTGTTTTTGCCTGTGATAAGTTTAGGCCTTATATTGTGGACTCAAAAGTAACCATTCATACCGATCATGCTACTATTAAATATCTTATGACAAAGAAGGACGCTAAGCCTAGGCTTATTAGATGGGTACTGCTTTTACAAGAGTTTGATCTACACATAGTAGATAGGAAGGGTGCTGAAAATCTTGTAGCTGATAATTTATCTCGTTTGGAAAACATCTCTTTTGATCCTATGCCTATTAATGATAGTTTCCCAAATGAACAGTTAGCCGCAGTAGGGGTGAGCTCTCGAGGAAGCTCTTGGTATGCTGATTATGCTAACTTTATTGTCTCCAAGTATTTGCCTCCAACTTTTACAGCTCAGCAAAGAAGAAAGTTCTTTTATGATTTGAGGCATTATTTTTTGGATGACCCACACTTATACAAAGAAGGAGTTGATGGTATTATGCGAAGATGTTTTCCATAATATGAGCAAAAAGAGATATTGCGTAAATGTCATGGTAGCGCCTATGGAGGACATCATGCAGGAGATAGAACTGCACAAAAGGTACTACAATCAGGTTTCTACTGGCCTACCCTTTTTAAGGATGCAAGAAAATTTGTTTTATCTTGTGATGAATGTCAGCGTGTTGGTAATATTTCTAGACGCAATGAAATGCCTATGAACTACTCTCTAGTTATTGAACCTTTTGATTATTGGGGATTCGACTTTATGGGTCCTTTCCCTCCTTCGAAGGGTAACACTCATATTCTTGTTGCCGTTGATTATGTTACTAAGTGGGTAGAAGCCATTCCTATGAAAAGTGCTGACGGGGAAACCTGTCTAAAAATGCTTAAGGACGTTATCTTTCCTAGGGTTGGAGTACCTAGGTATCTCACGACTGATGGGGGTTCTCATTTCATTCATGGCGGTTTTAGGAAGACCCTCGCTAAATATGATGTTAATCATAGAATTGCTTCAGCTTATCACCCCCAAACTAGCGGGCAAGTAGAGTTATCAAATAGAGAAATTAAATCTATCTTGCAAAAGACTGTTAATAGGTCTAGAAAAAACTGGGCTAAGAAGTTGAATGATGCTTTATGGGCTTATAGAACTGCTTACAAAAATCCTATGGGAATGTCTCCTTATAAAATGGTTTATGGGAAAGCTTGCCACTTATCCTTAGAAATGGAACACAAGGCTTACTGGGCAGTGAAAGAACTAAATAGAGATTGTAAGCTCGCTGGTGAGAAAAGATTATTTGACTTAATTTCTTTAGATGAATGGAGGAGTGAAGCCTATGAGAATGCTAGGCTCTTTAAGGAAAAAATTAAAAGATGGCATGACAAGCGAATACTTAAGAGAGAATTTCAAGTTGGTGAGAAAGTTCTATTGTATAGGTCTCGTCTCAGATTTTTTGCAGGTAAGCTACTATCAAGATGGGAAGGAACTTTCATCATTGAAGAAGTATACCGTTTAGGAGCAATAAAAATTTCTTCTCTAAAAGATAATACTACACAAGTAGTGAATGGACACCGACTCAAACACTATATTGCTAGAGATTCTTACAATGAAGATGTTGATGCCTTTCAAGTTATAACTCCAGAAAAAATCATTGAAGATCAACTTCAGAGACCTACAGAGTCTGTTTCCAACTAGGTAACAGTTCTGGTAAGAAAAGTTCTGCGAAAATACAATCCAACTATATTTTTGCAGTTTTCAGTTAATAAGGAAAGCTACGAAGCGAAAAATAGATGGAAACAGAGCCAGGGTGGATCACACCACCCTGTGGCGCGGGCCCACCCCTGGTCGCGCCACCAGGTGGTGAGTCCACCCCGGACTCTGCCTCCGACTCATTTTCTCCCAGTACCTTCCTTTTGATATGAAACTTCATAATATATAACCCCCCGGGATCCCCGGAGGTTCGTATATCGTGTTTTCGCCGTGTTTTTGTTTCGATCTGTTTCTGCCAGGACATATTCTTTGAATGCTTAGAAGCACAATAGTGTCCGCCAAGGATTAAGTGAAGGAACCTATGGAGGAAGACCTCCAAGACCCCGGGAAGGAGAAGGAGATCAAGAGTGAAGGTGAAGAGGAGCAAGGCCAACGTCCGCACACCGACACTACCATTGCAAGCATTGGAGTGGTGAAACCTGCCAAGATCAGAAGGATTGCACGGATGCAGACTGGGGGGGAAAGCTCCTCGTCACAGTTTGGCTCCACGATCTCGTCCTCCACGCACCAGCTATGTAGGAAAAGAAGACTCCAAGTGGGAAGAATGGAAAAAGAATCATAAGAGCTGGGATCCACAAACTGAAATGATTATGGGCCGTATTGAGCACAACTCGGAGTTGATTCGCCCTCTCACCTTTGAGATTGAGGACTTGGGGAAACTGATCAGAGAGCTCATCGAGAAGATACCACCACCACCTAAGGAGTAATTCGTCATCAGGTTTGGCATCCCCTTGGTTTGTTCCAAGCTTGGGGGAGTGCCGCGGTATCATGTCACTATCTTCTATCTTTTTACCTTATTAGTAGAGTCATATCATGAATAGAGGAGTTATTATGTAGGATGGTTTGCATTATGGAAGTGTCCCCTCTCTCGTTAGATATGTATCCCTTGGTGTGAGTTGCCATTATGGAATATTAATGAGAAGTTCTAACATTCACTCTTTTGCATAGCTTATGTTAGTTTTCAGTTCGTGGTTATATGATTGATCTTGTTGTTAGTATTGGTATCACTTTGGGATCATTGAGTTAATTTAGTTGGTTTTGGCAAACCTGGCTCGGTTAGTAGCAACACCTCTTTGAGAGTTGAAAAGAAAAAGATAGAAGTACTCTAAAGAAAAATAATTTCATCATCTTTCTTTCTTGATTTGCTCATAAGTCTAGTATTCTCTAGTTAAGATCTTTTGTGCTTCCAAGGAAGATTGTATGTTTGTATTTATCATTTGTATGTTTGGTTGTTTCCTTCAACTCTTGTACTTGCTACCCAGCCTTGCTAGCCAAAAACCTGTACTGAGAGGGAATTCTTCTCGTGCATGCACCTCCTTTAAACCAAAACCTTTGCCATTTGTTTCCACCATACCTACCTAGTAGCATTGTTGCTATTCCAAGTAAATTCTTGTTTTATCTACCTCCCAAATTAAACTTGTTATGTGAAGATTAGTGATTAAAGCTCTCACGAACATGATGGAACACTTTACTTTCTTGCATTTAATAAACTTGAACCATTGTGCTCACCTATGTTGCGTATATGCTTGTGCTTTGTAAGTTGTGAATTAGCAGAACCATGCTGTCATGGGGAACGCTTTCAACATTGCACTGGTACTTTGTACCAAGTTGATATCATGTTCTTTTGTCTATGGATGTCATCGGTGTGAGATGAAAGGGGAGCTTGTAAGTCCATGGAGTTATGCATGTGTGTTAGAGAAACGCCTGGGCCGCTGGTCTAATCCATGCTGACATGGTGGAAACCTGCAGCGTAACCATAATGAGTATCTATGAAGCATTCTTCTTATAAAAAAGAGATAGAGATTGAGAAAAAAGAAAGAAAAAAAGATATATTATCAAAAGAGGAAAGAGAGAGAAAAAGCACCATATTCCCATGGTAAGTAAGAAGATTGCTGAGATACTTGTTGTCTTCTTGCCTTATCATTTTGATATGGGGATTCTTCCGTATCATCGGGCAAGGGGTACCCCGTTCGCGGTTCTCTATGATACACATATGCTTACGATGACAAGAACTTACCGGTGACTAAACTTGAGTAGCATGAGGAGCGACCCTCGTATTCAAGGGACATGAGATTTCCAACATATACTTCGTCAAGCATAAACTCCATAGTTTGTTCACTTTAACCTCAATCACCTAAAGATGATTATGACAGGGGCAATGAGAGATGAAAGCTAGTAAGTATCATAATTTTTGGGAGCTCTTTATGAGACTTGCAATCCCTACTTCCCTCTGCGAAGGGATTTTCTTTTACTTTGTAGTTGAGTTAGTAAACCTATTCCCTTCTATCTCAACAAGTATTTTGAGTTGATGTGTTTCATTCATTCATATGATGATTTATGCAATCATGTTTCTTATGTTCCTTGTTTTGCACATTGCTCTTATCTTGATGTTTACTACTTTGAAAGCTTTCATTGAAAAAATAGCTATTTGTGAACTCCAGCAAATTATCAACTATTCTTCGACCAAGAGCTAAGTTTGCCATTACCAATTATGATTCACTTTATGTATCTTTATTTGTGTGTCCTTTACTCATTGCAAGTTGAGTTATATAATAGTGAGTTGTATTCTATTATGATCTATGCTTTTGATGAATGTGATGCTTCTTGTCCGTATTCTTTTATCGACTCTTCACTCCATAAACCTAAGGCCATGTTTATTGAGCTCAGTTTCGCTTGGGGACAAGCGAAGTCTAAGCTTGGGGGAGTTGATACGTCCATTTTGCATCACTATTCTATGTCTTAATTCACTACTATTCATTGATATATTTCGTATTGAGAGGTGATACTTATGTTATTTCATCTATTTTTGCATGGTGGATGACTTTTGGAGCATGGACCGCTGCAGTCAGGATTTTGATGGAAAAGGTGCTGTTTGGAGGCAAAATTCGCGAAGATCAGAAAATCCGGAAAAATATACGGAAAATCCTATTTTTCTAGAAGACTCAGGATGCCAGAAGAGGAGTAGAGGTGGGCCACAGGGGGCCCACACCACCCCATGGCGCGAGCAGGCCTAGACCGCGCCTGGGAGTGGTGTGGCCACCCTGGCCCACTCCAACCTCTCCCCTCTGGCGTATATCATCCCCACGAAACCCTAAGACTTGAGGAGCGACCACAGAAAGATTCTGCCGCCTCTGCAGGGAGAAAAACACCGAGAGAGAAAGATCTCTTCGGCAGACAGATTTCTACTGGGGGAATTCCTTCCCGGAGAGGGGAGATTGTCGCCATCAACACCACCATCAAGCTGGAATTCATCAGGATCATCATCATCATCACCATCAGGACCCTCATCACCATCTCCATATTGCTGTAACAATTGCCTTGAATCTTGCATAGTTCATACGGGAAACTTTCCCGGTGTTGATTACTCTTTGTAGTTGATGCTATTGAGTGAACCATTGAATTATTTTTTATGTTCAGATTGTTATACATCATTATTACATCTCTGATCATGATCCATATGATGTCTTATGAGTAGTTCGTTTTGTTCTTGAGGACATGGGAGAAGTCTTGTTGTTAGTAGTGGAGTTGCGTTGAGAAAGATTCAATAGATTGTTATTTAAGTTGTGGTATACTTCTTCTAGTGGTGTCATGTGAACGTCGACTACATGACACTTCACCTATATGGGCCTAGGGTAATGCATTATGTATTTGGCTACTAATCATAGTGGTTGCCGGAGTGACAGAAACCTAAACCCCCGTTAGGAAACCATTGCACAAGGGACGTAAGGGTTATAGAGTTTAAAGTTGTGGTTAGGTTTCTACCTTAATTACTTTCTTGTACTTACGGATGTTTGCAAGGGGTTTAATCACAAGTATGTATTAGTCTTGGATGGGGTGGAACATTAGCACAGGTTCACCCACACAACACTTAGCAAGCTAAAGAAGATTAATCGACTATATGAAGCGAAAGCACTTGATAGTCTTCCCATGTGTCCACGAGAACGTTTGGTCATCTATAGAAAGGCAACCGGCTTGTCCTTTGCTGCATAAAGGATTGGGCCACTTGCTGCATTTATTCCTACTGTCTTTGATTTACTCGTACTTTGTTTACTTGCTTTATCGAAAACCCATAAAAATCTGTTTGCTAAGTATTTGCAGATAATTCCTGATCCATACCTCTAGCCAGCACCTTCTGCTCCTCGTTGGGTTCGACACTCTTACTTATCGAAAATACTGCGATACGCCCCCTATACTTGTGGGTCATCAAACACCATTCACTAGTAGTACATCCCTCAGAGTGGTACAACAGAAACACGGCAGGTCCAAGACATGACTATAGATTACAACTTGACTCTTTACAAAAGATCCAGAGAACACTCTATTTTAAAGAGAGAGAAAGATCTTCTTACAAAGAAGAACCAGAAGTAATAACTCAGGACTACCTAGTAACTACGACTAGTATATAAACTACTTGTCTTGCCATTGCTGCTATTGCATTGCTCTACAGAAGTAGGTTTTATTGCCAGAGAATCTACTTCTATCTACTTAAGAACTTAGTCCTCACTTCAGTTGATGTCTATGTGGACTTCATTGACTTTATTGAAGAACTTTAGTTGTCGACGATGGTTTCTTGAGTAGACATTGATGTTGACATTGTCTTCAACGACTTAGAACCTAGCAAGGGTTAAGAAGGTACGGTTGAGTATGAGCGTACTAAGCAAGTCCAATAAAAATAAGTGTATGATGCACTATCTCTACAGCCACAGACCATAGGTCGTAGGCAATGCAGGTTTTTGTAAACATTTCTTCAAAGGTTGCTTTTATTCTGAAAACTATGCCCGACAGCCTTCGCAGGTTAACCAGAACTTCATGGAGTTCCTTTCCTGCCGCGTTCGTAGCTCCTTCCTAGAACAGGGAGTAACATGTCACAATTCTTACACTCTGCAGAGGTGTGTCAATTTTCCCACAAGAGACCTTAGCCTTGTTGCACAACCGGGTAGCTTATTCCCGTCCACAATTTCTTGGTGTGGGGCCCATTATAAGATCCAAGCCAATCACTGCCCTCTCTACGACCACATATGTCTGCACGATCCTCCGGGGCTGACTACACCTCCATTAAGCCGCCAACCAGGGCAAGCTATAACAATGGGAGTTCCCGAAGACTCTGTAAGCAGCTCTGACTGGCGGTCACCATCAGCTATGGTGAACTCCGACCCAGAGAACTATGCATAGATAATCTAGACACCTAGCTCGTGGGGAACTAAGGGGTCCCACCCATGTAACTCCACGAGAAATCCACAGCCTCACGATAAGGTCATCTTACCTCCATATGAAAGGGAGAAGATACATCTGACTTTCCCGTCCCATTCCAAGTCTCATGGTTGACGCGTAATATACCGCCCTAGAATCACTGGCGACATTGGTTGTTAAGTCCTAGATATTATGTTCCTTTACCCCTATAACTGTATCAGTAGATTATTACCACTTGGTAAATAATCCATAACCATATTATTATGAAAATAGTGTTTTCTGTCCTTTTTGAAATGCAGGTGATGACACAGTTGAGTTATATGCATAGAAAATAATCAAAGGACATGAGCAAGTTGTGAACTTTCCTTTTGTGCTTGCAAGATTATGCACTCACGGTCTTCAAGACAACAGAAGATCCAAAATCTGGAAATAGCATCATTGGTCCGGTAAGGACTAATGTTTAAAGAAGCAAGATGGAATGATGCATAAGTAATGTAATGCAATTTGATAAACACGAATCCTCGGAATAGTCGTATCTAATCTAGGGTTTGGAATCTGGGAATGAGTTCTTTAGAATGTGTTGCACTTTTATCTCAGATTCACACTTGTGCTTCTTATTAAGGATTGTGAGAGTGTTTGCAAAACAATAAGTAAATACAACAAGTAATACGCAATAGTAAAGCACTCAAATGATATGGTATCTGAAATACTTATTAAACAAGATTAAGATTCCATTAGAGTTTTTAAATAGGTGTTCAAGGATTACTTTCAATGTTTCTTAAAAGAATAACTTTTGAAGAAAGATTACTTTTACAAAGTAAAAACATTTACATTTAAAACTAATACTTTAAGGTTTTCTTATAAATTATAAGTATTAAAGTAGAAAACAACTAGTATTGTTGAGTAGCTATTCTACTAGTAAATGGAGACTTTTAACACTCGATGAAAGTGAAACAAAAGTATTATGTAGTGATAGAAGTGGTGTTTTCTTTATTTTATAAGTGGATAGAATCATTTACTTATTATAGAATTAATACTCATTTCTATGAACATGGGAATGGCATCATGTTAAATACTTACAAACTTTCCTTAGCCTTTAGAGTGGATTACCAAATTTGTAAAATAATTAATATTCAAATCTTGATGATTTTATAAGTGATAAACTATTTTTGGAGAGTAAAACAAACTGAATTTTTAAATGAGTACAAGTTGAATTGGTTAGACCTATCTTAACTTCATTTAAACACAACTTGCATTTCTTACTACACTCTTGGAATTTAAACAAATAATGGTAAAGACATTAGTAAAGGTTTATATATATTTTTAAGGAATTAAAATAAAAGAAAAGGGTTTAAATAAGATTTATTAGACCTTTATCTTTTATTTTACTTCAAAAGTGAGATTTGACATTTTTTATGTGTATAATTTATTTTTGTGATTATTTTGGTATATTATAAGTATTTTTGTGATTTTTAAATAATAAGATATGATTTTTATAAGTTTTAGCACTTTATAAATACTAAATAAATAATAAATATTAGTTAATGATACAAAAATAGTTTAAATAAGTTTGTAAATGTAGATTTTGTTTTTATAAGAATTTTGGTATATTATTTATATTTTCTTATTTACTAATATTAAAATATGAATTTTAAAGTTTTATTACTTATAAAATATTTATTGAATAATAATTATTTAAATAGTTAACACAATAATATTTGATAACAAAGTTGAATTATAGATTTTATTTTTCTTAACATTTTCATATATAATATGTATTTTTCTGAATTATAAAACAAAAGATATAGGCTAACACTAACCTAGCCACAGACACTGACTAATGGGCCCGTTGCCACGTCACTTGCTTCATGCGCAAGGACCAAGTCAAACCGAGTTGCTGTCCCCCGCTAGCGTCGATGTCATCCCCACCGGAGCACGGCGGAGACGCTCATATATGGCACTACAGACGCTGTGGGGCTATGCGTTCGAACGAGGAGACTGAGGTGGACCTAGGAGTCGTGTCGCCGCCCGCGATTGGTTACCAGAGATGGAGATACGACGACGGCCAGCGGCAGCGGTGTCGGGTGCTCGTAGAGGCAGTGCTACGGTGGGCCAGGGTCAAATCTGAGAGGTGCTTTGGAATTAGAAGCTAACCTGGAAGATTGTATAGGTGACAGCGAGGAGAGGCAAGCTCGGGCAGCGTCGCCATGGTCGACAGCAAGCGGCGGACCGAGGTGTCGATTGGCTTGATTGGGAGCCCTCTGGCGACCATGGCCTAGCTAGGAAGAACGACAAGTGTACGGCGAGCATGGGGGGCCCTCCGTTGGAGCTCTGGTGGTTGGAGACGGCGAGAACAACAAGCTCTGGCGAGGTGGTTCTCTTCTCCTCGCGGCACAAAGAGGAAGAGAAGAGAGGAATAAGGATGAGGATGGACAGGGCATCACGGTGTCCTTCTTATCCCCTCCAGGCGTCGGTGGCACGAATCCAAATGAGGGTTACGTCATGGCGCGATGGAGGACGGCGGAGCCCCGGCCAGCGAGGAGCTTGTGTGCGTCGCCGTGATGATGACGGCTATTTTGCACGAACCCCCCTGGCCAAAACTCGGGCTCAACCCGTGGTCCTCCTCGGGTCCCACGTGACAGTGAGAGACTGAGAGGTGAGATGGGCTGGTACTGGGTCGTGGCAAAGCGTGCGGTTTTTTCTGTTGTTGCTCACGAGCGTTGGTTAAGCGAGGGAGTAAGTGGGCCGTGGGCCGGTACTGTTGCGCGTGTTTTCTTTTTCTATTTCGATTTTTCCGTTTTCATTTTTTCATAAACTATTTCAAATGTGAATTCCACAAGAGTTTGAAACATGCAGAAACTTTGTCAGTCATGAGTATTATTGTTTGTAGAATTTATAACCATCTTCTCTTAATTTCTTATTGGGCATTAAAATATATTCATTATATTAAAAGTCTTTTTCTTTTGTTAAGAAAGATTAATAAGGATTAGGGTTTTAGGGTTTGTTTCTTTTAGTAAAGCTTCACAAAGATGATTTTGATTTCAGTTGACAATCTTAATGGTACTGATTTGGAATGTGTATCCATGTATATAGAATCTCATTCCCACTTATCTTCATAAAGGATTTATCTAAATACATGATAAGGAATTTATCTTTGTGGTTTTTAATGGGATGATTTGTTTTTCATGGTCCTCCATATTTGGTGATTTGCCAAATCCAATTCTACTTGGTTTGTAGAGTTTAGAATTACTACAGAACACCTTTGGTTAGATAATGATGAATCTATAATAAACATTGGTGGTAAAATACCAAGGTTTATTCAAATATAGGTACATAGGTTTTGAAAGGATTTGAAAACCCATATTCACTTATAAACATGTACAAGGATCAAAGTTTAGGAATACTACTTTTAAATCCATGAGTAAGTTTGATATCTCCACATAGAGTGAGATATTGGAATTACTTAGTAATATGATCAGGATAACTCTATCATTCTAGGTTTCTATTAGGGTTTAAGACAATCTGCTGGGCAAGGCTTTTCAAATACTCACTTGGTTCTCTAATTATCTCTTGGACAATTCATTTGACTAAGAGATACTATTCATTGGCTGCCTCAAGATAGGAACTGGTCTAACTACCCTCTTCATTCAAAAGTTTAGAACAAAGAGACAGACAAGATTCTGTTCATGGCTTGACATGATCTTGGTTAAGGATTCTAAAGAATCCTGACCTTAATATCTCACTAAGGATATCTTGAGATTAGGAACTCCTTTCCTAAACATACTCTATATATCCCTCTTATCTTATTCACAAAGATCACATCTTCATGAATAAGACAATCATCTGACTCCACCATATCCATCATCATATGATGACATGGTCATGCTACTTCAACATTACTCCATCCTTACTCCTAATATATAACTCTCCTTAATTAATTACCACTGATGCATCTATCAATGTAGCTACTGCTAACTCCATCTATTAACTTCCTTAACTTCATCTTGCAACTACTTCCAAGGTTTGCAAAACTGCAATCGTTACTATACATACAAAGGATAGCAATCCTTTGAAATAGGTATAGTACTACTCCCCTAATACCAGTTGTCCTTATATTAACTTGGTTAAGCTACTATGCCTCCAACTACTTCATACAACTCATCAAACACTTCATCACACTCTAGCTTGACTTCTAATGATCAAGCTAGATGATTCAGCTTACTGGGACTTGCCTAACTTGGTATACTCACAAGTCTTCTTGAACACCTAGTCATCCATTCCCAAGTGACTTGAGAATAGTGACCACCATCATTTGATCAAATAAAGCTTAGGCTTCTAATTGTTTGATCAAGATCTATTACTCAACTAAGTAGTAAACTTGTATTAGTCTCTCTATATACTTATCTTGTTAAGAAAGCTTACTCTAAGTCTATATCCACTTGTCCTAACAAGATTGTTATCTAATGTACTAATACTACTAGCCTTCTCATAGCTCCTCAATTACTATCTCAACTCTTGGTTTTAGGTATTGCTTCTGGTTAACTCATGAGTGAGTTAACTCCTCTAACATCAAATGGTTTGATCTCCACTAATGATCACATTCCATCGATGATGGTACACTCTACCATAACTATTTCCATCTTCTTATTAATCTACTTAAGGTATTTGGATGGTCAACACAATAAATCAAAGGCTATGAGTTAATAAGTTCTAGATCAAGAATTGATCACTCAACACTGATGATCACTTGACACTAGGACTTGGTTAAATTGATATGGAACCTCTTAATATCATATTAAGAGTTTGTGCTGGATGGTCTTGGCTTGACTTCCTTTCTACTCTATCTGTGACAAGATGTTTAAGAACTACCATGGTACTCATGGTACGAATAACTATGGAAATCAAGTGTTTCAAGATTTAGTTATAGAGTTTCTCTTTCTTAAGTTGTATACTTAACTTGGTATACAGAGTTTATGGTAGGTAATATCTTGATATCATCTTTAAAACATTAAGTATTCATCTTTGAGTTGTGGTATGAAATACCAGGTAATGATCTCTAGAAGATCTAGTACTCCTTATTAAGTAGTGTGTTATGACTTAGTTTTATTAGATCTGATCTACCCTTAGATCAAATTAGATTACCCAAAGTTAAGGTTTGAGCAAAGGTCATATTGAAACTTATCGCAGTCAACTTGATGATGTACTTCAGTTCCACCAAGTTAAGAGAAGCTTCAATCACTTTGACAAGTTTTATTTAAAAGCGCGGA
Organism: Avena insularis; assembly: GCA_023614405.1. Taxonomy (NCBI): domain Eukaryota; kingdom Viridiplantae; phylum Streptophyta; class Magnoliopsida; order Poales; family Poaceae; genus Avena; species Avena insularis. The sequence continues at coordinate 253,958,894 of CM042696.1, forward strand.
AATTATCCGGATTTTCTATGCATGAATGCAATGCACACACCTGTGTTCAGCTTATTTCTAAGCTCTAATGCTGGGGTGTTACATTATTGTAGCCTAGAACACATATTTTTGAATATACAAAATGAAGAACACATCAGCCAAAGCGCTCTTCAGTTAATCACTTATTTGTGAATGTTGTAGTGGCTGATGTCTACGCACTTCTATTCTTGTAGGCAGTTGTTGGGCCTCCAAGTGCAGAGGTTTGTAGAACAGCAGCAAGTTTCCCTTAAGTGGATCACCCAAGGTTTATCAAAATCAGGGAGGAAGTGGTCAAAGGTATCCCTCTCAAGCAACCCTGCAATCAAGATACAAGAAGTCTTTTGTGTCCCCAACACACCCAATACACTTGTCAGGTGTATAGGTGCACTAGTTTGGTGAAGAGGTAGTGAAATACAAGTGGTATGGATATAAGACAATGGTGCCAGAAAATAGCTTGACGGGTAGGAAGAGACTAAAGGCAATATGCAATAAAGCCGGAAGCAAGCAAACATGTAACATATCTAGTTGCAAATGGTGTTTGAATGCTTAGAAACAAGGCCTAGGGATCATACTTTCACTAGTGAACACTCTCATATAAATATCTTCTCTTTATGATACTACTCTAAATTACTCTTCGGTTGGACACTCTAATCCATGGTAGGGCTATAACAACACACCTCAAAGTTTGCTTTCCGCATCTAGGTAACCCCACAATGTCACCTTGAGCAGTAGATGGTTCCAACAAACACCACAATTTCATAGGGACATCCAACTCCAAATATAACTCATAACAAGTATTTGTAATCTCTAGCCTAAGTGCCACCCTGGTGTGCATGCTGTCACTTTCACACACATGGGGAGAGCTAGAGATCTATTAAGGCACTTGAGTAGCAAGGTAGATCTACTTGATTACAAAGCTCATTATCACAATATTACCATGCATAGAGAGAGATGAACGCATAGCTACCGGTAGAACCCTTAGCCTCGAGGAAGAACTACTCCCTCATCATCATGGGAATCAGCAACGATGATGGAGATGGTGGTGGAGATCGATGGAGATGGCTCCGGGGGCACTTACCCATCCGGGAAGGGTGCCGGAACACAGACTTTCTATCCCTCGAATCTCCCCTTTGGTGGCGGCGGCACTGCGGAACTTTTCGTGGCTGGAGGCTGGACTCTTTTGGGTTTCTTCATCGGGAGGCTTCTTATAGGCGAAGAGGCAAGGTCGATGGGTGGACCAGGGGCCCACACCACCTGGTGGTGCGGCCAGGGCTATCCCGCGCCACCACATGGTGTGGCTAGCCCCTGGCCCCTCTCCGTCTCGTCTTCTGGCTCCGTGAGTCTTCCGGTAAAATATCGACTTTGGCTTTTGTCCAGTCCAATTCCGAGAATATTCATTTTCTGGCTTTTCTGGAACAAAAAACAGAAGAAAACAGGCAACTGGCACTGTGACATCTTGTTAATAGGTTAGTTCTAGAAAATGTGTAAAAGTACTCCAAAGTGTGGACAAAACATAAGAAAGTAGATATAAAACAAGGATGGAACATCAAAAATTATAGATACGTTAGCAACATATCAGTGGCAGGGTTAATTTCTTCAGTAGCGCAGGTAATCAGTTCGATACCCTAGAATGCATTTGTAGTTTTTCTTATTTGTTTTCTTATTCAGATCCTCCTGTCAAGTCCTACCAAGGTTACAACTAGCCGACAGAAAATACACAGGGGTCATTTTGCAAAAATTATGATGCCACATGTCACTTCCAGAATTAGTTACGACGAATTCGGACAAAATCACAGAAATTTGATTGAATTGGACTAAAATCTTCCTGGTTATAAGTTGTGGGGATAGAGTTGCTCACTTTGCAATATGTGGGACTAAAACGCTCCCGTGGTGCAAGTTGTAGGACTAAAAACGTATATACCTCAATAATTAACGACCGTGCTATTGAGAGAACATGAGGTTTTTAGCTCCACGGAGCATACACCCCATCCGACCACATGGTGAGCATCCAAGGGCACAACCAAAAAGAAAAATTGAAAAATGGAAAATTCCCTGCGTTTGCGTGTGCCCTGAGGGACCAGGGAGCGCATGTTTTCTTCTTAGATTTTGGGATAATTAAATACAATGAGGTTATGATACTAATACTACTAGTATCATCCTACACCTACACACTCGTGTGCTCCTAGGAGTCATAAGCTGGTGTGCACGACCGTTGTACCGTAATTAGTACGTGTGTGCATGCGCGTGCCTATGCCAGTTTGATGAAACGCGCTTGCGGTGGCGGTGTGCATGCCGTCGTCTCGTTTCCACATGATTCACCTGGCTTTCCCAGACCATTATTTAAATGTGTGTCTCTGGAACCGCTTCCTGTGCCAGTCGGTGGGACCGAGACCACACGAACGCCATCATCCATGGCCGGCAAGAAGCAGGAGGACTCATCATGGGCTGGTCTCCCTAAGGGACTCGTGTAGAAGATAGGTGACATGTTCCTTTCGACGCACGACTTCGACTACTACGCTGCCTTTCGGGCAGTCTGCATTGCCTGGCGTAGATTCACAAAGGAGCACTTTATGCCAGCCAGCTGGATTATTCTAGAGCACCAGTTGTCGGAGGAGTATCGGGTAGAAGACGCCGCCATCACGTTGTTGAATGTGAGAACTGGCCGCCACCTTGAGAAGAAGATTAGTCGGGTTATTCGCAGGTGCTTTCTTTATATTCATATGTATATATGCGATCCTTTTTTTGCATTCACATCCGATACTATCTATTTTTCAAGTTCTGTTTCTTCGTCCACTTGTTGATTAGAGTTTTGATCCATGGTTTACCTTGATTGAATTTTAATATGTTTACCTTGACTGAATCTCTGTTTCTCCTCCCTCTATCTCTGGAAGTTACTTTTATGTTGGTAGCACAACCGACGGCCTCCTTGTGCTTGGACAGAGGGTGCATACGTACAAGACCCGGTTGTACAACCCCTTCTCGGGCGCTATCAAGCGCCTGAGGGCGGAGATACCGATCGAGTAGGTGGCTTTTGTCGCTGTGACGATGTTCCCATGATTGATGGTGTTTACATCAAACCATCAGAGCACCACCATTTAGTGGGCGGATGAGAGCATGGAGGAAGGGAGTCGCCCGATCTTTGGTGAAGGGTGGTACTTGCCGTATGACTTCACGGAACTCTGGAGCATGACTTCTTACACCGGTGATGTTTTTGTTGTAGACAGATACGGGTTTGTCCTCTCGACTATGTGTGATGCTGCTCATGGAGATGTCCAGCTGCAGCGCTCCGCACGAACCCTGGAGATGCATCCCACTATTGTAGGCCCTGTTCCGGGCTGCCAGTTCCCATAGAATCATTTTTACCTCGTCGAGTCTGACGGGGAGTTGCTGTTCATTATGAGTGGACCGGTCTACGGCAGCAGGCCGGTTGTTTAATAGGTTGATACCCAGAACCATGTCCTTCAGCCGGTCAAAGGCATCGGAAGTCGTGTTCTCTTCGTTGTTGACAATCAGTGCATCTGCCTCGATAGTGCCAGGGTACCCACGGTGCAGGCCGGCAGCATATACTATCCGGACCTGTCCTGTAACATCCCAATTTCAGCAACCCTGATTAGTTGTTCGGAATGCAAAAATCAGGGGGAGCAAAAACATTTTCTTGTCCATGGGTGCAGTGTTTGATTGTTGTTTGTTTGTGCTTGTGAATGTGAGAGTGTGCCATATGATACTCCTTACCTCACCATCAGTTTGAAAAAGGTATTTAACAAAACTATCCAAGCTCATTTTACATATTCTCAAATGTTCTGGCATTTCAAAACATGAGCCAAGATGCTTGTGTAACCAAAACTAGTTTAGTAGCTTCCATTGACAAAACTATGGAGAGCTATAACCTCCTTATGTTTTCAAAACAGAACCTTCAACTACTCTTATCTCTAGGATCTCCAAAACCTTTTGTTAAGCTTTTGAATTCTACTCTTGGTAGAGATACCAAGGACCCTCATCTTTTCAAAACCACAACCTTTTCAAAATACCTATCCTTGCCTCAAGCTAAGCTTGATGGTAACCCCAGTAGTAGTTGGTTTGCTTGTAAGATGAGTTGTCTTGATCTACTGTTTGACTCGTTTGCTTAGAAGTAGTATGAGCTACTCTAGGATCTCATCCACTAGGATCAATATACCGTAAAAACCACCAAACCCTAAGCAAGAATACAATCTGGATCTAATCTCTAGCCACCAGGTGATCATCTAAAACCGTTAACCAGATCAATTCTACAGTGATCCATTCTAGAAGTTTCCAAGTCAATGAAGACCAATATCAGGCATGGATATATTCTACTCAGTATACCCTTAAACATCATCAACTTGATGGTGCTTTGATACCTTGCAACCCATAAAAAAGATCCCCTCTCATACTCTAGTCAAAATCCTCAAATCTGCTAAATTTGGCCAAGTCTAGAAAATTATTTCCAACATCACCTATTTGAATGCCTCCTTTTCCCAACCCTTGTGCATTGTTGGAAATGCACTTGAACCATCTCGTAAACCATCCTAAGGACTACCAAGGTCCACTCTTTCCCTTGGTTATATCATCCTCCAACCTACTTGTTCTCGATGGTTTTGCAGGCAAGAAAATAACATTTCCTGCAAATCTAGTCATCATGCCTACTTTGACAGAAGCTCACACCATCATCCAACCTTCTATGGACCAACTCTTTGCATGGTTATGTTCTACTCATATAGTTCTATCATCATCTACTTCACTTGCTCCAAGTGGATCTTTGTGCTTCTTCAACCCACATGGCATTTAAGGCATCATGACTCATCTGGTATGGCAACCTTATTTTCAACAAAGTTTGCCATCACTTCCAGACCACCTCAAATGTAACCAGTCTAAAATACTTCTGCCATGATCATCTATATGACTTGGTCTAGCTATCCATCTACCCCATGCCCCAAGGGGAGATCTGAGCTCCAAGATCCAACAAGGTTTTGGTGGTATAAAAATAACATCACCCTAGATCCTCAATTCCTTGTTTTTCCATCTAATTCAAGTTGCATTTCCAATTTCCAAGGTTGAAAATGCTTGCCACACCTTGTCTAAATCATATACCTTGATCATCAAGATTTATCAAATATTATCCATAATTATTATGGCTCCAAATCTAATTAATCTCTTTAATAGTCAAAATCTCCAAAACTCCTTTCCCAAAGGAAAGTTTGGTTTTTGCCAAAACACTTCCCCAACTTTTGGGTCATTTGAGATTCATGTTTCATAGTCTACCTTCCCAACTCAGAAATAAATATTTTTGAGAAGCTTTATTGATTCTTTTTGCCCTTTTCCCTAAATAGCAGAAATGGAATAATAATTGTGTTTAATACTTTTGATCCCCAATAAATCATTGGAAAATCCCCCTAAGTGTGTATTCACATTTGGGACCCTCTCACACCAAAACCAACCTTGTCGAATGTAAATATATCAAATGATCTTCTAGAAACTATTTTTGCCCTTTTTGAATAAATAGTGTTAAGTGGACTAAAACTCCTTTGAAAATCTCATATAATTCCTAGAGAGGTCATTTAACCTCATCTATCTACCAGTACCATCTCCCCCACTCTTTCCAACGTAAATAAGGGAACTCCTTCACAAGCCCCCTTGGGATCAAATCAAGCAAAACCACCAAAACTTGAACTAAGCAAACATCATAGCATCCCCAAAGATTGTCAAGCATTCCTCTCAAGCAACCAATACTCCCCTAGTCGTGATCACTGTAGCAGAGCACTGTAGCACTGCCATCTTGGGCCCATGTGCTTGAACAAGAGAGGGAGAGGCATATCTTGCAAAAGATCTTGCACATTAAAAGTTGCCACAGCCACCCACTGCCCCTCTCTGCTCCTACACGACCCAGATCCCACTCTCACCCCTCCCCATCGCCCTCTAGGCCAATCACAGACCAGCACCACCCCTCCTTCATGACCAAAGTGGACATTTTCACCATCTATCCCTCCCCCATGGTATAAAGGCCAGAGGCCACCCCCAGCAAGCCCCTGCCCCTCATTTGCTCCCTCTTCCCCTCCACTTACCTCTCCTAGCTCCACTCTCTCCCCTGCTCTGTGCTACCCGGAAGAAGAAGAAGAAGGAGGAGCCTTGGCATCTCCCAAAAATCGAGCAAGGCTCCCTCCTCCCCCTCTTTCTCTCTATGCATGTCACCGTGCAACACTCCCCTCCTTCCCCTCTCTCTGATGCTGCTGTTTTGGTGGCCAGGTACTGCCCCTATCGTCGCCGGCGTCAAGCTCCGACGAGAGCGCTCTCGGGCGTCCTCGCGCGAGCCAGATCCCGGCATCAAATCCCGCCTTGACGCCCATCGCCGGGACCGCCGTCGTGCGCCGCTTCGCCTCCGCCCATCCTCGCTGCCTCCCGAGCCCTCTGGTGAGCCTCCCCGCCACTTCCCGTTCATGCCCACTTAATCGGACGGTCGGGGTTCACCGATACCCGTTCGGCCGCCCGCTCCCACTGACCGGCAGGACCCGCTCGTCGGGTTCGAACCGCGCCATGCCCGCGCACTGGCCGGCCCATTCCCCCCACAGATCCAGCCCAGACGCCCCCCCTTTTATCTTTTCCTTTTGTTTTTCCACTAGATCTGCTAATTAGGCTGTTGATTTAATTTCCAAAGAAAATGGAAACCAACTCCATTTGCCCAGATCTAAAATTCCTAGGGTTCCGGAGTGTTTTCCTGAACATGCAGTACCAAAACTTTGACCAAGTTTATTTTTGTAAATTTTTGAGATTTATTATACTAATAAGTATCCTCTGCACAAAATGAATTCCCTAGCAAATTTTAGAAACCTAAATGGATTAAACCCCATTGTCTCTGGTAGGTATTCCATATACCTATCTTATGACCTTGACCTCATGCCAAGTGGAGCATTGTCTTTTCTGTAGCCAAAATAACAAAAACAGTCACAATCTGACTTTAGAAAATTCCCTAGGCATATCTACAGCACCTATTAGGCTAATTCCAACTCCCAGAGAAGTGGACCATAAATACCTATCCAAAACCAGGACATAGGGATTTATTGATCCTCTGTTGGATTGTGGTGATTTAATTACTTCTGTAAGTGGTTTCATCACTAAATAAATCACTCGAGGAGTTTGACATCTCCAAAAAGAGTGAATCCAATTCCTACAGAAATTTACTCTAAATACCTACCACATGCCTTTGGAACCAACTCAAAAGCTTCTGTAGATTTAATTTGGTGAAAAAGACAAAACAGATACAGAACTGAATTTTGGAATTTCCTGAGGGAATTCTGGTAATTATCTTGACTTGATTCCAACTATCAGTGAACAAGTACATCAGGCCCTACCTAACCATCCAAGGAAATAATTTTTGGAGCTCCAGAACTTCTCTGGTGAATTATTCCCTAAAACTAGAAGTTATTTCACTATAAAAATCACTATAAATCTTTGGTAATTGATAAAATAGTGAAACCACTTTTGTTGGTTTCATTTTATCAATACCTATCTGTTGGTATCAGGTTTTTACAATGGTATCATATAGAATAAGTCTTTGGTCCAAAACCCTCTCATCCCTAGTTCCTAGACTATGAAACCCATATGGCTTCCTTCACTGTTCCTCGACATGCTCCCAATCCTTCTAATCCATTCTCTCAACACCACTACTGATTTGTAAACTTGATTTAACATTTGCTTGCTGTATGTATTGGTGATTGTCTGCCTTGTATTGATTGTGCCCGTTTGTTTGTTTGCATGTGTTCCCTATCGATGATAGTTGCGATTATATCGGAGAGCAGAATAAGATGGTTTTCATTGGTATTGGTATTCTTGGTTATTTTAAAGAAGAAGTACAGGGACATATTGCCATATTGCTGATCATCAGGCAGGCCACCTTCTTGCTCATAAGCCTTGTCCTACTGTTTTACTTAAGCATGTTTTATCTACTGTTTATTAAAACTACACTGTTTTACTATATATTGATGTATATATATGGTAGTGGTTTGGCTCCTCCGAACTATTACACCTCGGTACTACTAAGTACAACCCCCTAGATGATACCTACTTGTCTGTAGTGGAATAGATGGTGTAATACACCATACCCCTTGGGAGACCCCGTTTTAGCCGAAGCAAAACTAGAGGATGGGAAGACCCCCGGGAAAAGTTTTTACCAAATGTTTTCTGATAAAACCTTGGTGAGGTGGGACCTCCCAAGAGTTGTTGAGAAAGAAAAAGGTTTTGTTTTACAAAATACTGAAGGAAAGCTGGAGGAAAAAGGTTTACGAAAACGCACCCGGTTCTTTGCAGTTTAGCTATAACAACTTAACCATGTGCAACCACATTACTCTGGAATGGGACAGGGCTGGATTTGATGCTTGCCTATTCTGGTATAAGCTGCCTCGCAACTACTACATGGGATGAAACTCCCTGGAGGGTGGGCCTTCTCTGGAAAAACGGTCCATGTGGGACATCGACCGGGATAAGGAACGGAAGGTCAACCGACCTCCACACATTACTATGAGCCCCTCATTGAAAGCACACACTCGAAGAGTGGAAAAAGCGCTCTGGTTGGTCCTCGGTACCCGACATCCCAGTGTTGAGGGGAACAACACTCATAGAGTAGGCACTTATATTGGAGTGGGCATCCAGAGAGTCTTGATCGGTTACTCGACCCACGATCGGTGAAGATCAGGGTAGTGTACCCGGATGGTGTGGGTAAAGTGTACAACCTCTGCAGAGTGTAAATCTATTTGAATAGTTGTGTCCACGGTCATGGACAGGTTGGACAAACTTCTGTAGAGCGGTGCTGCTTTTGTTTTCAAAACGTATTTCTGAAAAGCAATGGCTTTGGAAATGTTTTGACCATGGGATTGTCGGAAAGGATACCTGTTTTGACCATGGGATGGTCAGAAAGGGATGGAAGGAGTTTGGTCATGGGATGACAGAAAGGAAGGAACAAATGGGTGACCCAATCCTAGTGTTTCCAAAACTTTTCAAAAGGTTTCCAAAAATGTTTTACAAAAGTATTCAACAAAGATATGTAGATGCTATATCTACAAGAGAAACTAATTGAGAAAAGAACCTGTCCTAGAGCCCTCCTACTACCACAACCATATTGCATATCCTCTTGTTATTATTTATTCCTCTTAAGGTGGTTTGCGAGTACATTCAAAGTACTCACTGGCATTGTCCCTGGCTATTAACTTGGTTATATATCAAGAAGAAGGCGGTGTTGACGACTATGCGAGCTAGGACGTTTCCCCCAATCAGTTGCCTGTAGGTTAAGGCATGGATCGGGCTCTACGCTTGATGAAGTTCCGCTGATGAATATCAATGTAGCCATAATGGAATTTATGTAAGTCTTGTAATTCGGTATGTCTCGGATGTTGTACTGATACTTGTCAGTTATGTGCCACGACTAACTGATCATGGGATCGTGGTTGTATCCATAACAGGGATTCTCGGAGGATTAATCCGTGGGCCCCATACACTTGGTATCAGAGCCATCCTGACTGTAGGAGAACCTTAGCTAGAATGGTCATTAGACAGGAACCTTATTTTGAAAACCCCGGCTTTCGAAAACTAGTTTCTCAATGAGTTTAAAAAAGTTCCACTTCTTCTCTTACCCTAAGTAAATGCTTTCGAAAATGGTTTCCTCTATCCCTCGTCCAAACTTCAAACATACGGATTTTAAATAACTGGGAGCTAGAACCCCGTGAGGACAATGAGAACAAGATGAAGAGAAGCAACAAGGAGACTACAATATCGCTCTACCCGCGGAATCCTCAAAATCAGAAGACTTCGGGTGTTGCACTATAAAGAAGCATCCAAGATACGACGAAGACTTCATCTGCAAGATAGTGACTCCAACCTGAAGAAAGACGATTATCTAGGGTCAATAGTCTTAAGAATAGGATTCCCCTACATCGCGAGTAGTTAACTCCTTGGTCCCTAGTGTTGACCGTGTTTGCTTGCCTAAGTGCATCCTGTGTTGCTTGATGTGTGTTGTTTGCCGAGGACATTGCGAGCCCCTCGCTCCGTTCGCTTTGTTTGTATGCTCTGGTTTGCTTTGACCTACTTAAAAATGTGACTCGAGGAGCGATAACCCACCTAGTAACCCAGGAAACCCCTGTGTTAGCTGTTGGTAATGAGACACAGACTAACCTCAAGAGTATATGAGAGGAAAAGCATCGCAAGAACCAGGAGTTCGACATCGTCAAGTCAGAATTAACTCGAAGATTTCACCTCAGCAGGACGGCATACCTCGTCAAACTCACCTCGCAAGACTCGTCAATAGCACCACACTCCTTTATTCCTCAGTCTACTACAGCAGGAATCCCGTTGAAGCCGGATGTCAACCATCGAAGGATCCTTAATATCCACAAGAAACCACCCCCCTAAAGTCAGAGGATTAGGAAGCATGAAGACAACAGGTACACTCCACCATCAATCATAAGCAACACAAGAAATGCCAATGAAGACCGCTTACCCGATGCTGACTGCTTCAACCCTGACTAATTTCTAGCAAGAAGAGTCGTAAACCGCTATTTTACCTTGAGCTAACCCCACAAAGGCTACGTTAGGAAACCACCCCCACCAAGGTTTGCGAAAATAGGGCATCACTCGAAGACTCCAATCAAGACCCAGAAGGAAGACAACTTTCCGCTAATCGCAAGGCAGCACTTCCAACACAGAAGATCCAATCCCTTCTCGATAAACCTTAGTGAAGCTCTAAGGTGGAAATACTACGTATTTCCACTCAATCTCCAGAAGATTGTCTACCAGAAGATACTTCAGAAAAGATCCCCGGATCAGGCATATTCTTGCCAAATAGCAACTCGCGAGTCGTGAGAGGTGAAACTAACTGAAGATTCTACAACTCCAAGAAGATACGAGTGTGCTATCCTCGTGTGACCCTAGTTTAACGTTAAGGGGGAAAGACTGCGTCTTTCCCATAAAATACAATAACCCTCTGCCAGGAGCAACCTCAGGGGTCCCGATCCTAAAAATCGTTAAATAGGATATGCTACGACCCTAAGGAAGAGCTGTGAATCCTTAGACAGAGGTACTCCCAGCTGTAGATTCTATCCTCCGATGAGTACTCCGTGAAGTTCAGCCTCAAGATAGTCTGCCTAGTCTAAGCCCTCAAGATATAGAGTCCGGAAGGAAAAGAAGGTCATCCCTCGCAATCAGGACTAGACTCTGCTCAACTCTCCGTGCATCCAGAAAGACTGAAGCTCAACTTCATCGATGTAGTAACCACTTTGAAGGATGGATTCCGTAAGATAGTACGCGTAAGACACCTAGTATCAACCCGACTCAAAATCCCCTAACCCTACTCTCTTGAATCTCAGGACGAGATTCTTTTAAGGGGGAAAGGTCTGTAACATCCCAATTTCAGCAACCCTGATTAGTTTTTCAGAGTGCAAAAATCAGGGGGAGCAAAAACTTTTTCTTGTTCATGGGTGTAGTGTTTGCTTGTTGTTTGTTTGTGCTTGTGAATGTGAGAGTTTGCCATATGATACTCCTTACCTCACCATCAGTTGACAAAAGCTATTTAACAAAACTATTCTTGCTCATTTTACATATTCTCAAATGTTCTGGCATTTCAAAACATGAGCCAAGATGCTTGTGTAACCAGAACTAGTTTAGTAGCTTCCATTGACAAAACTATGGAGAGCTATAACCTCCTTATGTTTTCAAAACAGAACCTTCAACTACTCTTATCTCTAGGATCTCCAAAACCTTTTGGTAAGCTTTTGAATTCTACTCTTGGTAGAGATACCAAGGACCCTCATCTTTTCCAAACCACAACCTTTTAAAAATACCCATCCTTACCTCAAGCTAAGCTTGATGGTAACCCCAGTAGTAGTTGGTTTGCTTGTCAGATGAGTTGCCTTGATCTGTTGTTTGACTCGTTTGCTTAGAAGTAGTATGAGCTACTATAGGAGCTCATCCACTAGGATGAAGATACTTTAAAAACCACCAAACCCTAAGTAAGAATACAATCTGGATCTAATCTCTAGCCACCAGGTGATCATCTAAAACCCTTAACCAGATCAATTCTGTAGTGATCCATTCTAGAAGTTTCCAAGTCAATGAAGACCAATATCAAGCATGGATATATTCTACTCAATCTACCCTTCAACATCATCCACTTGATGGTGCTTTGATACCTTGCAACCCATCAAAAACATCCCCTCTCATACTCAAGTCAAAATCCTCAAATCTGCCAAATTTGGCTGTCTGGAAAACTATTTCCAACATCAACTTTTTGAATGCCTCCTTTTCCCAACCCTTGTGCATTATTGGAAATGCACGTGAAGCATCTCGTAAACCATAATAAGGACTACCAAGGCCCACTCCTGCCCTTGGTTATATCATCCTCTAACCCACTTGTTCTCGATGGTTTTGTAGGCAAGAAAATAACTTTTCCTGCAAATCTAGTCATCATGCCTACTTTGACGGAAGCTCACACCATCATCCAACCTTCTATGGACCAAATATTTGCATGGTTATGTTCTACTCCTATAGGTATATCAGCATCTACTTCACTTGCTCCAAGTGGATATTTGTGCTTCTTAAACCCACATGGTTTTTAAGGCATCATGACTCATCTGGTATGGCAGCCTTATTTTCAACAAAGTTTGTCATCACTTCCAGACCACCTCAAATGTAGCCAGTCCAAACTCCTTCTGCCATGATCATCTATATGACTTGGTCTAGATATCCATACCCCATGACCCAAGGGGATATCTGAGCTCCAAGATCCAACAAGGTTTTGGTGGTATAAAAATAACATCACCCTAGATCCTCAACTCCTTGTTTTTCCATCTAATTCAAGTTGGATTTCCAATTTCCAAGGTTGCAAATGCTTGCCACACCTTGTATACATCATCTACCTTGATCATCAAGATTTATCAAATATTATCCATAATTATTATGGCTCCAAATCTAATTGATCTCTTTAATAGTCAAAATCTCCAAAACTCCTTTCCCAAAGGAAAGTTTGGTTTTTGCCAAAACACATCCCCAAAATTTGGCTCATTTGAGATCCATGTTTCATACTCTACCTTTCCAACTCAAAAATAAATATTTTTGAGAAGCTTTATTAATTCTTTTTGCCCTTTTTCCTAAATGGCAGAAATGGAATAATAATTGTTTTTAATACTTTTGATCCCCAATAAATCATGGGAAAATTCACCTAAGTGTGTATTCACGTTTGGGACCCTCTCACACCAAAAACAAACCTTGTCCAATGTAAATATAACAAATGATCTTCTAGAAACTACTTCTGCCCTTTTTGAATAAATAGTGTTAAGTGGACAAAAACTCCTTTGAAAAATCTCATATAATTCCTAGAGAGGTAATTTAACCTCATCAATCTACCAGTACCATATCCCCCACTCTTTCCAACGTAAATAAGGGAACTCCTTGAAAATCCCCCTTGGGATCAAATCAAGCAAAACCACCAAAACTTGAACTAAGCAAACAACAGAGCATCCCCAAAGCTTGTAAAGCACTCCTCTCCAGCAACCAATACTCCCCTAGTCGTGACCACTGTAGCAGAGCACTGTAGCACTGCCATCTTGGGCCCATGTGCTTGAATAAGAGAGGGAGAAGCATATCTTGCAAAAGATCTTGCACATTAAAAGTTGCCACAGCCACCCACTCCTCCTCTCTGCTCCTACACGACCCAAATCCCACACTCACCCTTCCCATCACCCTCTATGCCAATCACAGGCCAGCACCACCCCTCCTCCATGCCCAAAGTGGACATTTGCACCATCTATCCCTCCCCCTTGGTACAGAGGCCAGAGGCCACCCCCAGCAAGGCCCTGCCCCTCATTTGCTCCCTCCACCTTGGTATAGAGGCCAGAGGCCACCCCCAGCAAAGGAGAGAGAATACACACAATTTGTTTTGTGTGCATAGGTCCTGAAATTTACTAGTACTAGCATAATGTAGTACACTGTAAGGCCGCAGGAGTAGCTCGTGTCAGAAACACATCATAACTTTGATCTGACATGGAACCACCTTCAACTTTTCTTTGCTGCTGCCCTCTTCCCCTGCTGTCAACACCCGGGTTTTTAATCCCAGATACCTGTTATGCCATACCTTGCAATCCCAGGATTACCATTTTTGCGAGACATAACAGAATTGGTACCACAGTACATCATCCATTACAAACCATAATAAAGGTCTTACAAAGAAAGGATCTGATGATCCAGTCTTAAAGCAAATCAAGCAGCGGAAAGTAAACGTTGTAGGGGTTCCATCTTCAGGGTCACAGGCAATGCTAACGATGGGAGATGATCCTAGTTTTCAAGGACCTCCTGTTGTCCATCTTCCTGGTAGTCCTCCTCATAGTCTGGCCACGGGAATATCCAGGGACAAAGCCATGAGTACTCTTTAAGTACTCGCAAACTATCACTAACAAGTAAGGTAGTTCTAGTAGGAATCTTAAGTGCTAGGTTTATTTGCAAAAAGCCAGGTTTATTTCATACTGAGTTTAGAAGTAAAGGAAATTAATTTCATGTTCTACATCACCTAAGTGGGAATCTAGTTTTCATGTCCACAATCATGTTGTGGTCAAGTCAAAGTCATAGTTCAGTTCACAAGTCATTTTTGAAAACATATGAAAACGGAACAGTATGGCCACTCCAACTGTCCATGACCACGGATGCGGCTATTCGAATAGTTTGACATTGTGTAGATGTGGTACACTTTCACCACAAAATTCAATACATTCATCAGGGATAACCCTGATCATCATACATAGTATGCGGATAATCAATCATAACCTTTCAATTACACACTCTAGTATAGACACCTCCCCTATGAGCTTGGCCTCCCAGCTATGGCCATCTGCCATCCTGGGCACTTCATAGGTGGACATTCATCACGAGGTAGCCTCAGCTCAACCTCTTCCGCAAGGGAACCCATACTAAAGCATATAAACTTCTAGCTAAGCCCTACCCAATTCGGGTATTGTGGTTGTATGGTAAAATTGGAATAGTATCGCTTCCGAACCCAACCATCAGTTTTTATAAAGGGGCAAGGCTCATGCCTCAACATTTTCATCATCAAATCATTTTGTGTTCATAACACATGTCAAAACATTTCAATAGAATGAACCATCATTCCAAGGTTTTCATAAGCATTTTCACAAGGTATTCCCATCTAAAGTGATCAACTTTTATGCTTACCACTAGCCACTAAAGTTGAGGGCATTCACTAATGAGGGGTGCTCATCAAGTGTAACTATCCAAACCTAGTTTTATACCTTTTGATGACCTCTAAGTACAACTACCTAGGCCTAGTTTTATACTCTTTATGGTATCAATCCTATTTTTCCAATACTCACAAGTCACTAATCAAAGGTAAAGAACCTTGGTAAAGTAAAAGAACAAAGTTTGCAAGAAAAACTTGGGATTGGTATAATCAAGGTTGCATAACCAAAGCATGCCTAATGCATCTTGAATAGGTTATGGAGTTTGCAAGTGTTAACTTGCATAGTTCTGAAACTTGCAAGTGTTAGCTTGCCTTGAGTAGTGCAGTGGTTGAAGTTTTCTTCTTCTTCTTCGTAGTACTCCTTCTCCTCGTATCCCAGGTCGGTACTAGCGTCTATAAATGAATACGGGGTACACAATCACCAAAAAATACTTAACTCTTTCTATTTACCAAACTAAGGTTCACACTAGATGATCTAGCATCATCACAATCATCACATGAAATAAAGGCCTAGTCTTGTTTATCTTATTTTGGAAAAGTAATTTCTACTCATTGAAAATTCTGAAGATTTAATATTCTCCAATTAAAATATGGGATCATGTTGACACATGTCATCATCACATATTCTAATACTTGGGAATGTGATTTAAAGTGGTGGTCACATTTTATAAAGTTTAAAATTGCGATTTAAAAAAATTAATGTGACTAGAAATGCCTAGATAGCATTCTTTTAGTACTAGTCCAAGATCACTGCATGTAAACCTAAATATTTTTATATATTCAGATAGATCTTGTAAAATGTGATTTTTGAGAGTTGGAATCAACTCAAAAGCATTTATGGTTGATTTTGAAAAATGTTTGAAGTGGCAAAAGCCTATGTCTTGTTATTTTTGGTATAGGTGATCTATAATTTCAAATGGTTTGAATCCAAGGGGCTTGGATATAAAATTTGAGTACCTTTCTAACAAAATTGGAATTGCGCAATTTGGTTCAGTGAATATATTTGAATTGATTTTAAAATCTACTGGCAGAATCTGGTGTTAGCTAAAATGGAAAGGAACCATTTGAATCAACGGGCTCTGCGCTGGAAACTAACTAGGCCGGCCCAACTGCACTGCCCTGGTGCAGCGGGCTGCTGGCAGGGGGGTCCCACTAGTCAGTGGCTCATCTAACCCGAAACGATATTGTTCAATCTCAACGCTACGATTAGAACATGATCTAACGGCTGAGGTTCATCTTGTATGTCGAACAGCTCCGGCGAGAAACTAAACTTAACGCGGTTGTGGGGGTCATGTGAGGCTCACCAGGGCTCCAGCTAGGGTCGGCGATGGGGGCAAATGGGGTTGTCATCGACGGCGAATCGAGGCACGGTCACGCTAGCTCCTAGGATGGCTCCAATAGACGGCTTCCTTCTTCCTCTGCAGCGGCAGACTCCGGCTAAATTCCGGTGATGTGGTGCTCGCCTTGCTCCAGGGAGAGGTGTGGGAGATTCTATGAGGAGTGGGGAGTGGAATGGTGTGGAGAATTGAGGCGGGGGTGGCCTCTATTTATACACCGGCGATGGGGACATTGCGTCATGGTCTGGCTCCTCCGGCAACGGCGGTGCAGCGAGCTATTGGCGTGGCTGAGGGTAGGGTTCGACACGGTGCTTCAGGGCGGTCGTCACACGCTTAATGGCGCGTCAAGGGGTGGCCAAGATTGGTCAGGAACGATCGGTGCTCTGCGTGGGAGCAACAGAGTTTGAGACGGCGTACAGTGGCTACGGTCCACGCGGCGACGAGTGGGCATGTCTGGGAGATAGCTAGGGTCACGGCAAGTGCGGGCATGCATGGAGATGGCACGGGGCGGCGTGTGTGCGCTGGTCGGTTGTGGCTCTCTAGCGCGCTCTCGGCATGGCCGGCAGAGAATTGGGCACGGTGATCACAGGTGGTGAAGGAAATATGCCCTGAGAGGCAATAATAAAGTTGTTATTATATATTCCTTATATATTATAGATGTTTATTTTACATGCTAGAATTGTATTGATCAGGAAACATCAATACATGTGTGTTTAATAAACAAAAAGGGTTCCTAGTTATACCTCTCTTATAGACTATCTTGTTGATTAAAAAGATGATCAAGGTTTCCTGATCATGGACATTGGATGTTGTCAATAACAAGGTCACACCATTGGTGGAATGATGTGATGAACATTCATCCGAAGTACAGCATTACGATCAAGTCATTATGTTTATATTGCTATAACATCGTACGAAGTAATCTTTATCCTTAGACCATGAGATCATGTTAATTGCTAACACCGGAAGAGTATCTTGATAGCATCAAACGTCACACCGTAACAGGGTGACTATAAAGATGGGTTCAATACTATGAAGGTGTTATGTTGAGGCTCATGGATAAAGAGTGGAATTTTTCAATCCTGATGATAGATAGATATACTTTGGGCCCTCTCGGTGATATCACATTAAGATAGCTTGCAAGCAAGTGATGTGATCACTAGAATGTTATATCGCGGGAACGAGAAAAGAGTGCATGTCGGTAACGAGATCAAACAAGGTATGGAGATACCGATGATCGAATCTCGAACATATAATATATTGAGAGACAAAGGGATTTAGTTACAAGCATTAAAGGTTCTCATGATCATAGAAGTCATCGTTGAATGTGTAGGAGTCAGTACGGATCTCCAGGTCCCGCTACTGATTATTGATCGGAGAAGGGTCTCGATCATGTCTGCATTATTCGCGAACCGTAGGGTGGCACACTTAAGAGTTACTGGACACCATTTTGGAGCACATATGTTTCAGACGAAAGAATTGCAAAGCACAGGAATTGTTTCAGTAGAAACCGGAAATTGTTTCGGGTGAAATTGCAGAAAGAGGTTCTGCATGTGATATTGAAATATTGCAAGGGGCTATATGTGAATGTTTGTTAATTAAAGTAATTAACAAAACTCTGAATATATTTAATAAAAGATTTTTATTAAATGAGAGAGCATTAAATTTGGAGAAATTTAATGCATTTAAAGTTGAGACTTTAAAAGAGAATGTGAAGAGGCATTTTAATGAGGAGGGGTTACCACCACATGAATGGGGGAGGTGAGGGGTCACCCCCCATGCGCCGGCCATGGAGAGAGGGGGCACCCCCCCTCCTCCTATAAAAGGCCACCCATTCCCTCCTTCATCCTTACACCTCCTTGTGAAGGATCTCTCTCCCCGTCTAGAATTATTCCCACATGGTCTTGGATTAGCGAGATACATGTTCCCAGTGGCATTTTGTCTGGAAGGAGTTGCTGCTTCCGCTGGATCGCTGGAGCGAGGAGGTGGAGGTTGTCCGGTGGCTTGAACGTGTGTGCGAGTATGGATGTGCTGCTGAGTTGCGGCGCTCGGACTTCCTCATGATCTTGAGATTGGCAAGTGTACGACTACATCAACCACGAGTTCCTACTCGTTAACAAAACCCGTTGTCTTTGAGGGTAAGTTCTCGTGGGATGTATATCCACCCGTTGCTTTGTACCTAGTAGATAGATCTTGGCGTGTAGTTCACACCATAGGAAATTTTTTGTTTTCTATGCTGCGGACCCAACAGTGGTATTAGAGCCTGATCTATGCGTAGGTGCTTTGCACGGGTAGTACACATATGTTTATATGTGGGCGATGATGATCATGTTATTGCATCTTCTATGTATTTTGGATATTGGTGGCATAGTGGGATGAAGCGTCTCAGACCAACCTTACATGTCATCGTACATGAGACCGGTTCCATGACTGACATGCAACTTGTTTTGCATAAGTGGCTGGCGAGTGTCTGCCTCTCCTACTATAGTCAATATCTGATTTACAACGAGTTGCTAATAACTTAGTTATCCTCGTTGTGGTTCATGTTCGTAGGTGAGAACAGTTCTATCTCCGAAAGCCCTAAGCCACGTAAAACTTGCAATTGATAAATTAGAGGCGTCTAGTTTAGATCGTTGCTGGGCTAGTGTATTGATATGGTATTGTTGTAAGTAGATGTATGATAGATACTCTTACAACACACTCAACGTATAAGTTCCATAGACCTTGGCCTTACACACAAAGGAATGATAGAGATCATACCACGATGCAAGTGATAGAGATCAAATGCATGGACCATATCATCTCACTTTACACATTATATGTTAGCATCTTATACTGCTAGTTTGGCGCTTTTGGTAGCATTATAAGATGATCCCTCATTTAGATATCAAGATAAAAAATGTTTTCTTCCTTAAGTATGCACCGTTTTGTGGATCGTGTTTCGAGACATCACGTGATGATCGGGTGTACTCGAATCTACGCTTTCATAGGAACGGGTGTAAGACAGTTTTACACACGCGAATACTAAGGTTCTTACTTGGCGAGCCTAGCATGTATAGACATGGCCTCGGAACACGGACCGAAAAAGGTTAAGCATGAGTCATATAGTTGATATGATGCCCATATAGATGCTCGCCTTTGAAGCTACATCAACTCACGTGATGATCGGACTTGGTGTAGTGGATTTGGTACATGTAATCACCAAAAGGACACGAGGGATGTCGTTTTTGAGTGGGAGTTCATTAGTAATTTGGATTAGTTGAACTCAATCTATCATAAAATTAGTATAAATAAACTTTGCAAATTATGTTGTAGATGGCACCACCTGCTTTTAATTTCAATGTGTTCATGGAGAAAGAGAAATTTGCTGCAAATGGTATAAACTTCACCAACTGGGCTATGAATTTGAGGATTCTCCTCATTGATGCACAAAAGCAATATGTGCTAGATGCGCCGCTAGGCCCCCCACCAGCTCCTCATGCCCCTGACGAGGAAAAGAATGTCTATGTGACTCGTCAGGAGGACCACAACTTAGTTCATTGCGGCATACTATATGGGCTAGAGCCAGAACTTCGAAAGCGTTTCGAAAATGGCAATGCCTTTGATACCATGGGAGAATTGAAAATGATTTTCGATACCCATGCTGCCGTAGAGAGTTATAATGCTAAAGAAAAGTTCTATAGCTGCATGATGGAGGAAAACAGCTTCGTTAGTGAGCACGTACTCAAAATGTATGGGTACGCCGATAAGCTTGTGTCCTTGGGAATAACGATTCCCATTGACTTAGGCATACATCGTGTTCTCCAATCTCTGCCACCTAGCTAGAAGAGATTCATGATGAACTATAATATGGAGGGCATGAAGAAGTCTCTTCCCGAGCTTCTGTCAATGCTTAAGACTGCAGAAGTGGAGATTAGGAAAGAACATCAAGTGTTGATGATCAATAGGACCACCGGTTTCAAGAAAGACAAGAAAGGCAAGCACAAGGGAAAGAAGGGTGGAAATTCTGTTGCCACGCCTGAAAAGAAACCTCGAGCTGGCCCTAAGTCTGACACCGAGTGTTACTATTGCAAGGGGACTGGCCATTAGAAGTGCAACTGCCCCAAGTATTTGGCGGACAAGAAGTCCGGCAAGGCAAACAAAGGCATATGTGATATACATGTTATTGATGTGTACTTGACTAGTACTCGCAGTAGCACCTGGCTATTTGATACGGGATCAGTTGCTAATATATGTAACTCGGTTAAGGAGCTACGGAACAAGCGACAACTAGCAAGGGATGAGGTCAGGATGCGGGTCGACAATGGATCAAAAGTTGACGTGATCGCCGTCGGGACGCTACCTCTCCATTTGCCATCAGGATTAGTTATAAACCTAAATAATTGTTATTTAGTGCCTACACTAAGCATGAACATTGTATCTGGATCGTGTTTGATGGAAAGTGGTCATTCCTTTAAATATTAAAACAATGGTTGTTCGATTTATAAGAACGATATCTTTTATGGTCATGCACCTATGTTGAATGGTTTATTTCTGATAGATCACGATAGTAATATTACACACATTCATAATGTTAATGCTAAAAAGATTAAACTTGATGATGATATGTCTACATATATGTGGCACTGTCGTCTAGGTCATATTGGCGTTAAACGCATGAAGAAAGTCCATTCTGATGGATTTTTGGAATCACTTGATTTTGAATCATTTGATACATGTGAGCCATGCCTTATGGGCAAGATGACTAGAACGCCGTTTTCTGGGTCAATGGAACGGGCGACAGATCTATTTGAAATCATACATACTGATTTGTGTGGACCAATGAGTGTGTCGGCGCGAGGTGGATATCGTTATTTTGGTACTTTCACAGATGATTTGAGTAGATACGGGTATATCTATTTGATGAAACACAAGTCTAAAACTTTTGAAAAGTTCAATGAATTTCAGAATGAAGTGGAAAATCATCGTAATAGAAAGAAAAAATTTCTACGGTATGCCGTGGAGGAGAGTATCTAAGTTACGAGTTTAGCACACACATGAAAGAGTGTGGAATAGTTTCACAACTCACGCCTTCCGGAACACCACAACGTAATGGTGTGTCGGAACATTGTAATCGTACCTTATTGGATATGGTTCGATCTATGATGTCTTTGACTGACTTGTCACTGTCATTTTGGGGTTATGCACTGGAAACAACTGCATTCACTTTAAATCGGGCACCATCTAAATCCGTTGAAATGGCACCGTATGAATTATGGTTTGGAAACAAACCTAAGATGTCATTTCTTAAAGTTTGGGGATGCGATGTTTATGTGAAGAAAATTCAACCAGATAAACTCGAACCCAAAGCGGAAAAATGCGTCTTCATAGGATACCCTAAGGAAACAATTTGGTATACCTTCTATCACAGATCTGAGGGCAAGGTTTTTGTTGCCAAGAATGGATGCTTTCTTGAGAAGGAGTTTCTCGCGAAAGGTGTGAGTAGTCGAAAGTTAGAACTCGAAGAGGTTATTGAACCTTCTCTTAATGGAATGGCGAGTGGCACAGCACCAGAAGTTGTTTCGGAGTTGACTTCACCTGATGAGGAGAGAGCTAATGATAATGATCATGAAACTCCGAAAGAGGACACTACCGAACCTCGCAGGTCAAGCAGGACACGTGCAGCTCCTGAACTATACGGCAATCCTGTTGTGAATTTCATGGTTGATGAAATGGATGACCCTGCGACGTATGAAGAAGCGATGATGAGCCCGGATTCCAACAAATGGCTGGAAGCCATGAAATCTGAGATGGAATCCATGTACGAGAACCAAGTTTGGAACTTGGTGGACTTACCTCACGATCGAAAGGCCGTTGAGAATAAATGGATTTTCAAAAGAAAAACTGATTTTGATGGTAATGTGACCATCTATAAGGATCGACTTGTCGCAAAGGAGTTTCGACAAATTCAAGGAGTTGACTACGATTAGACATTCTCTCCCGTAGCGATGCTTAAGTCGGTTAGGATTATGTTAGCAATTGCTGCTTATTTCGATTATGAAATATGGCAGATGGATGTCAAAACTGCGTTCCTCAATGGTAATATTGAAGAAGAGTTGTATATGATACAACCTAAGGGTTTTGTCGATCCTAAGGATGCTAATAAGGTATGCAAACTTCAGCGATCCATCTATGGACTAAAGCAAGCATCCCGGAGTTGGACTCTCCTCTTTGATGAGGTGATCAAAGAGTTTGGATTTGTCCAAACTTATGGAGAGGCTTGTATTTACAAGAAAGTGAGTGGGAGCAATGTGGCATTTCTGATATTATATGTGGATGACAAATTATTGCTTGGAAATGATATAGATCTTTTAAACAGTGTTAAAAGTTATCTAAACAGCAAATTTTCGATGAAAGACCTTGGTGAAGCGTCATATATATTAGGCATTAAAATCTATAGAGATAGATCAAGGCGCCTAATTGGGCTATCGCACAGTACATACCTTGATAAGATATTAAAGAAGTTTAATATGGACGAAAGTAAGAAGGGGTTCTTACCTATGTTGCAAGGCAAGACATTGAGTAAGACTCAAAGTCCGGCTAAGGCGGAAGAAATATAGATGATGGATAAGATCCCCTATGCCTCGGCCATAAGCTATATTATGTATGCCATGCTATGTACAAGACCGGATGTGGCACATGCTATTAGTTCGACTAGTAGGTACCAATCTGATCCAGGTTCGGAACACTAGATAGTGGTAAAGAACATCCTCAAGTACTTGAGAAGAACTAAGGATATGTTTCTTATATACGGAGGTGAAGAAGAGCTAGTTGCTAAGTGTTATGTCGATGCTAGCTTTGACACCGATCCGGACGACTCTAAGTCTCAATCCGGATATGTATTTCTCTTGAACGGAGCAGCAGTTAGTTGGAGGAGTTCTAAACAACCTGTGGTGGCTAGATCAACGACGGAGGCGGAATATGTTGCTACTTCAGAAGCGGCGCAGGAGGCGGTTTGGATGAAATAGTTCATTACGGAACTAGGTGTGGTTCCAAGTGCGTTGGACCCAATGGTGATCTATTGTGACAACAATGGAGCCATAGCCAATGCAAAGGAACCGAGGTCTCACAAGAATTCCAAGCATATTAAGCGCCGGTTTCACTCCATCCGCGAGCATGTCAAAGATGGAGATATAAAGATTATTAAAGTACCCACGAACCTAAATGTAGAAGATCCGTTGACTAAAGTTCTCCCTAGGGAAAAACATGATCAACACCAGAACTCCATGGGTGTTAGATTTATCACTATATGAACTAGATTATTGTCTCTAGTGCAAGTGGGAGACTGAAGGAAATATGCCCTGAGAGGCAATAATAAAGTTGTTATTATATATTCCTTATATATTATAGATGTTTATTTTACATGCTAGAATTGTATTGATCAGGAAACATCAATACATGTGTGTTTAATAAACAAAAAGAGTTCCTAGTTATGCCTCTCTTATAGACTAGCTTGTTGATTAACAAGATGATCAAGGTTTCCTGATCATGGACATTGGATGTTGTTAATAACAAGGTCACACCATTGGTGGAATGATGTGATGAACATTCATCCGAAGTATAGCATTACGATCAAGTCATTATGTTTATATTGCTATAACATCATACTAAGTAATCTTTAACCTTAGACCATGAGATCATGTTAATTGCTAACACCGGAAGAGTATCTTGATAACATCAAACGTCACACTGTAACAGGGTGACTATAAAGATGGGTTCAGTACTACGAAGGTGTTATGTTTAGGCTCATGGATCAAGAGTGGAATTTGTCAATCCCGATGACGGATAGATATACTCTGGGCCCTCTCGGTGATATCACATTAAGATAGCTTGCAAGCAAGTGATGTGATCACTAGAATGTTATATCACGGGAACAAGAAAAGAGTGCATGTCGGCAACGAGATCAAACTAGGTATGGAGATACCGATGATCGAATCTTAGACATGTAATATATTGAGAGACAAAGGGATTTAGTTACAACCGTTAAAGGTTCTCACGATCACAAAAGTCATTGTTGAATGTGTAGGAGTCAGTACGGATCTCCAGGTCCCGCTGCTGATAATTGATCGGAGAAGGGTCTCGATCATGTCTGCATTATTCGCGAACCGTAGGGTGGCACACTTAAGAGTTACCGGACACCATTTTGGAGCACATATGTTTCAGACGAAAGAATTGCAAAGCGCAGGAATTGTTTCAATAGAAAACGGAAATTGTTTCGGGTGAAATTGCAGAAAGAGGTTATGCATGTGATATTGAAATATTGCAAGGGGCTATATGTGAGTGTTTGTTAATTAAAGTAATTAACAAAATTCTGAATAAATTTAATAAAAGAGTTTTATTAAATGAGAGAGCATTAAATTAGGAGAAATTTAATGCATTTAAAGTGGAGACTTTAAAAGGGAATGTGAAGAGGCATTTTAATGTGGAGGGGTTACCACCACATGAATGGGGGAGGTGAGGGGTCACCCCGCCCCATGGCCCGGCCATGGAGAGAGGGGGCACCCCCCCTCCTCCTATAAAAGGCCACCCATTCCTTCCTTCATCCTTACACCTCCTTGTGAAGGATGTCTCTCCCCATCTAGAATTATTCCCCAATGGTCTCGGATTAGCGAGATACATGTTCCCGGTGGCATTTCATCTGGAAGGAGTTGCTGCTTCCGCTGGATCACTAGAGCGAGGAGGTGGAGGTTGTCCAGTGGCTTGAACGTGTGTGCGAGTACGGATGCGCTGCTGAGTTGTGGCGCTCGGACTTCCTCACGATCTTGAGATCGGCAAGTGTACGACTACATCAACCATGAGTTCCTACTCGTTAACAAAACTCGTTGTCTTCGAGGGTAAGTTATCGTGGGATGTATATCCACCCGTTGCTTTGTACCTAGTAGATAGATCTTGGCGTGTAGTTCACACCATAGGATTTTTTTGTTTTCTATGTTGCGGACCCAACAGGTGGTCCATGGCTTGCTTGTGGTCGAGGGTTGGAAATGGGGTGGCGGTGCATGGTGGCCTGTATCCTAGACATCATGGACGAGGGCGGCGCTGTCTGTGGCAGGTTGTTCTTGGTCGGTGTCAACACCCGGATTTTTAATCCCAGATACCCGTTATGCCATACCTCGCAATCCCAGGATTACCATTTTTGCGAGACATAACGGATTGGATATCACAGTACATCATCCATTACAAACCATACATAAGGTCTTACACAAATAAGGATCTCATGATCTAGTCTTAATACAACAAGGAACGGAAATAAAAGATAAGCGTAGCGGTGGGGTCCATCTTCAGGGCACAGGCAATGCTGACGAAGGCAGATAGTCCTAGTTATCATAGCCATCCTGCTGGCCATCATCTTGATAGTCTCCTTCATAGTCTGGCCATCAGAATAGCCATGGACAAAAGCCATGAGTACTCTTTAAGTACTCGCAAACTACCACTAACAAGTAGTATAAATCTAAGTTAAATTGCTAACTCTATGTTTAACTACAACGATAAGTTTGAAACCTAAGCTGAGTTCTGAAACAAAGAAAGATAAAATAAAGTTCTAGAATCACTTAAGTTGGGAAGCTAGTGCCATAAACACAACCCTGTTGTGGTCAAGTAAAGATTCATCATTACTTTCATAAGTTGTTTTGAAAACATCTGACAACGAAACAGTATGGCCATTCCAACTGTCCATAACCACGGACGCGGCTATTCGAATAGTTTGACACTCTGCAGAGGTGGTACACTTTCACCACAAGATTCAATACATCTGTCAGGGATAACCCTGAATCATCATACTTAGTATGCAGATAGTCAAACATAACCTTTCCTTTACACACCCTAGTATAAGCACCTCTCCTATGAGCATGGCCTCCCAACAATGACCATCTGTCATCTTGGGCATTGTATAGGTGGACAGCATTGAGAAGTAGCCTCAGCTCAAACCTCTCTCGTGAGGGAACTAATACTAATGCATATAAACTTCCGGCTAAGCCTTACCCAATTCAGGTATTGTGGTTGTATGGTAAATTTGGAAAGGTATCGCATCCGAATCCAACCATCAATTTTATAAAAGGGCTAAGGCTCATGCCTCAACATTTTCATTATCATAAACCATTTGTGTTTCTCAACACATGTCAAAACAACTCAATAGAATGACTCATCATTCCAAGGTTTTCATAATTCATTTTCACCAAGTGTTATGATCTAAGTCACTCAAGTTTTTATCTACTCTAAACTACTAAGTTAAGAGTGTTCACTAAGGTGGAAAGATGGGATCAATCTCATTCCATAGAATGACATCTAAAGTTATCTAAAATAGGTCAAGTTTTATATTCTTTATGCTACCTTCAAAACAAGTAAAAGACTTTGTGTAAAGTAAAGGAAGTAAAGCTTGAAATTAGTACTTGGGGTAAAGAATAGTCAAAGTAGTTTAACCAAAGCATGCCTAGAGCATCTTTGCTAAACCATCTAGTTTAATCCTAGCTTGCTAATAGTAGCTTCCCTTGGTTGGTGCAGTGGTTGAAGTTGTCTTCCTCCTCTTGGTAGAACTCCTCCTCCTCGTAAGCTTGGTCGGTACTATCTTCTATAAATATATACGGTATACACAATCACCAAACAATACTTAACTAGTCTAATTAGCACTCTAAGGCATACATTTGATGATCTATTATCATCACAAGCATCACAAGTTTTATTAACTAGTTTCATTCTTTTTATTTAAGAAAAGTAATTTCTACTCATTGAAAATTAACTAAGATTTAATATTCACCACTTAAAATATGGGATCATGTGGACACATGTCATCACCACATATCTTAACATGTGGGAATGTAATTTAAGGGTTGGTTCATAATTACTTTGGTTTAAGTTCATTATTTAATGATTTAAAGTGACTAGAAATGCCTATATAGCATTATTTTGGTACTAGTCCAAAGTCACTGCATGTAAACCTTAATATTATCACATATTCAGATAGGTAAGGTTAAATGTGATTTTTGAGAGTTGGAATCAACTCAAAAGCTATCATGGTTGATTTTATAAAAATGTTGCAAGATGCAAATGCTTCTGTTTTGTTATTTTTACTAGGAGAGATCTTTAACTCTAATTGAATTAAATCCAACGGGCTTGGGTAGATCTTTTCAGTAGATTTCTAACAAAATTGGAATCACTCCATTTGGATTTGTAAATATCTCTGAATTGATTTTCAAACTAAGGGATAGAACTAGGTTCAAACTAAATAGAAAAATCCTAATTTGAATTAATTGGGTCGCGCGGTGCGGGGCTCAGCTGACAGGGGGTTCCATCGGTCAGCGGCTCATAACGCGCAAAGCGGTACCGGGCGATGTGGGTCGTTGGATTAGAATGGGGATCAAGGACTGGGGATCATCGTCGACGACGGACCTGTCACCGACGAACTCTAACCCTAACCGCTCAGTATGGGGTGCTCAGGGGGCATACCAGGGCTCCAGCGATGACAACGAGGCAGGCAAACGGACTGGTGGTCAATGGCGAACTTAGGGACGGTCGAGGCAGCTCCGGGGATGGTCGGAATCAGCGGCGCCCTTCTCCTCTAGAGGCGGCCTACTCTGGTGCAATTCCGGCCAACGGCTGCTCGCCTTGCTCCGGGGTGAAGTGGGGAAGGTCCAGTGAGGTGAGGGGAGGTGAGTGGTGTGCAAAGAATGGCTGGGGGTGGCCTCTATTTATAGGACGACGATGCTACTGAGAGGCATGGGTGAGCGGCTCCGGCGAGGGTTGCACAGCGTGCTAGAAGCGTGGCTCGAGGTAGGGGACGGTCGCTAGTCTCCTGGCAGTGCTCTACGTGATCAATGCGGGACTAAGGGCGGTGGTATGCGGTCGGGCGGTGCTGGCGCTCTGAGTGGCAGAGACGGCGGTGTCCACGGCGAGCGGTGGCTATGGTGCGTTGGGCGGCGAATGGGCATGTCCGGCGTGCTCCCCGGGTCGTGGCGAAGTGGTGGACGCGGGCTGCGGTCGAGGGGCGGCTTGTGTATGTGTGTCGGGCGCGGCGCTCTGGCGCGTGCTCGGCATGGTGCAGTCACACTGGGCGCGGCGGTTTGGCGGTGGTCCATGCTCTAGCCTGGCTTGGGGAGGGGACAGAGAGTGGCGGTGAGGTGTGAGCTAGCTGCTAGACATGGTGGGAGGGGACGAGATGGTCTGTTGCGGTGGTGGCATGGTCGGCCGGCTAGCATGTGCTCGGCATGGAATGGCATGGCCACTAGGGGATAGGGGAAGGGGTGATAGTGGCATGGCTAGATCATTTGGAGACAGGCGGAGTGTTTTGAGGAGAATTGGGTGCAAAACCCTGTTCAGAACAGTAAGCTAGATATTAGGTGTAATTCATGCATGCCATGTGTTTGATGAAATGGCCGCAAGAAACTTAGTTTGGAATTTTGAAAATATTTTTGGTGGGTGTGCTAGGCATAAGCCTGAGACTCTGTGGGTGCTTGGGTTTTGAAATTTGAGCTCATTTGAGTGGTTTTTGAAATAGTGGGATCTTCCCATATGAAATAGATTCAATTTTCAAATGCCATTTAAATATAGTGTTTGAATGTTTTTGGCAGATCACAAGGTGGGCCTTGGTACAGCATTATGTGTACTATCAAGGGGTGCAAAGATCCAACTTGTTTCTGTTTGGTTTTGAGTACTAGGAATAGCCAAAGTAGGCATGCTGATTAAAATTGCACAAATGACCATTTGCTTATTTTATTCATTTTGATTTGTTTTTCTTTGGGATTTGTTTGGGGATGATCTAGAAGATGTTTGTTTCACCTAAGAATCAGTTTACAAGCAATGGATCACTTAAACATGGCAATTCAAACAACTCCTATTTTTAAATGCACACACATATGAATGCTTTGATAATTTCAATTGAAAAAGTTTTTGTTAACCCTAATTTTGATGATTTGGATCTTAATAACCTTGGATTAAAGTTTTGGGATGTTACAAACCTCCACCCCTTAAACAAAATCTCGTCCCGAGATTTACAAACAAAACTAGGAACTAAAGAGATCTAGGAACTCTGTCCTAATGTAATCCTCTCGCTCCCAAGTGGCTTCCTCCTCGGTATGGTTGGTCCATTGAATCTTGAGAAACATGATACTCTTGGTCCTGGTGGCTCTGTAAGCTTCTTCTAAGATACGGATGGGCACTTCACGATAGATCAGGTCATTGTTGATCTCCACAGCTCTGTGATCGATATTCTTGAAAACTTCAGTCTTCTCCGGCACTTCCAGGCATTTGCGAAGTAACAAGATATGGAACACATTGTGGATGGCTGACATCTCTTTAGTTAGTTCCAGTTGATACGATACTTCTCCTCGATGATTCAGAATCTTGAAGGGCCCGATATATCTAGGGGCTAACTTTCCTTTCAGACTAAAGCGTTAGGTCCCTTTCAACGGCGAAACCTTGAGGTATACAAAATCTCCGACATTGAAAGTCAGGTCTCTCCTTCTCTTGTCAACATAACTCTATTGCCTGGATTGGGCGGTCTTGAGGTGCTCACGGACTTTGTGAACCATTTCTTAGCCTTCTCGGAGAATGTCAGGTCCAAATATCTGAATCTCTCCTACTTGCGACCAATTCAAAGGGGTACGACACTTTCTTCCGTATAGGAATTCAAATGGTGCCATATGCAAACTAGCTTGGAAACTGTTGTTATATGAGAATTCTGCGAAAGGAAGGCAGTCTTCCCATTTTGATCCGTATTCCAACACACAAGCTCTTAACATATCTTCTAGGATTTGGTTGACTCTCTCAGTCTGTCCTTCTGTTTGCGGGTGATACGCGGTGCTGAAGTTCAACTGGGTGCCTAATCCTTCCTGCACTTTCTGCCAAAATCTCTAGGTAAACTGGGTTCCTCGATCTGATACTATGGTCTTGGGGGTTCCATATAGACTAACAATCCTAGCAATGTACAGTTCTGCTAGCTTCGCACTCTGGTAGGTAGTCTTGACAGGTATGAAGTGAGCTACCTTGGACAGTCTATCAACTATGACCTAGATTGAGACATTTCCCCTACTAGAAGTAGGCAAACCGGTGATAAAGTCCATTCCTACGGAATCCCATTTCCATTCCGGAATCTGCAATGGTTGCAACAGTCCTGCAGCTCTCTGGTGCTCTCCTTTGACTCTATGACAGATGTCACACTTGGCGATGTAGCTTCCGATTTCCCTCTTCATCTTGTGCCACCAAAATTGCTCTTTCAAATCTTGATACATCTTCGTTCCTCCAGGGTGGATAGAATAAAGAGTATCATGAGCTTCCTTCATGATAACTTGCTTCAGCTCCGAATCTGCTGGCACACAGATACGTCCTTTGTACCAAAGAGCTCCTTCGTCTTTAGAGAATCCAGGTACCTTTCCTGTACTAATACGACGTTTGATTCCGTCGATACTTTCAATTCCTTTCTGGGCTTCCTTGATTTGGCTAATCAATGTGGGTTGAAGTTCAATGCTAGCTAAGAATCCTTTGCTAACTAATTCCATTCTGAACTGCTCCAACTCCTCATACAAACTTGGCTGCTTCTCCTTGATCATGGTGTTAAGCCTGCACGGCAATCTTCTAACAGCATCCACTACCACATTGGCTTTGCCGAGGTGATAGTGAATGTCAAGGTCATAATCCTTGATTAACTCTATCCATCTCCTTTGCCTCATATTCAGCTCCTTCTGAGTGAAAATATACTTCAAGCTCTTATGATCCGAGTAAATCTCACAGCGATTACCCATCAGATAATGACGCCATGTCTTCAATGCCAAAACTACGGCTGCTAATTCAAGATCATGGGTTAGATAGTTCTGCTCATGCTGCTTCAGTTGTCGAGACAGATACGCGATGAATTTGCCTTCTTGCATCAATACACATCCTAGAACAATCTTGGATGCATCACAATTTACATCAAACGGCTTCTTGATGTCTGGCATGATCAATATTGGGGCTGATATCAATCTCTTCTTTAGCTCTTGGAAACTGGCTTCACACTTGTCAGTCCATTCAAACTTCTTGTCCTTCTTCAACAATTGGGTCATGGGTCTGGCGATGCTCAAGAATCCTTCGACGAACTTGCGGTAGTATCCCGCTAATCCGAGAAATGCACGGACTTGGGTTTGAGTGGTTGGGGCTTCCCATGCTTCGACATCTCTGATCTTGGCGGGATCAACAGAAACTCCTCCGGTAGACACAATATGTCCTAGGAATCCAACTTCTTTCAGCCAAAACTCACACTTGCCGAACTTGGCATACAACCGATGTTCTCTCAGGGTTTC
Source organism: Avena insularis (assembly GCA_023614405.1). Lineage (NCBI taxonomy): Eukaryota > Viridiplantae > Streptophyta > Magnoliopsida > Poales > Poaceae > Avena > Avena insularis. The sequence continues at coordinate 253,990,795 of CM042696.1, forward strand.
TAGGATGATTCTCAGATGTTGCTCATGCTCTTCTTCTAACTTGGAGTAGATAAGGATGTCGTCAATAAACACAACTACAAACTTATCTAGGAAATTCATAAAGATCTTATTCATGAGATTCATGAAATAAGCAAGGGAATTGGTTAATCCAAAAGACATAACCCTATACTCGTATAAACCATAGCGAGTAGTGAAGGCGGTCTTCGGAATATCCATTGCACCAATCTTAAGTTGGTGATAACCAGTCCTAAGATCAATCTTTGAGAATACCTAGGCTCCAGTCAACTAATCAACTATATCCTCTATCTTTGGCAAGGGGTACTTATTCTTGATGGTGACGTCATTCAACTTTCTGTAATCTGTACACAGACGGTTGCCTCCGTCTTTCTTGTCGACGAATAACACTGGTGATCTCCATGGCGAAGCGCTTGGCTGAATCAAGCCTGTTGCTAACATGGCATCTAACTGCTTCTTCAACTTGACTAACTCTGAGGGGTTCATGCTATAGGGTCTCTGGGTTATGGGTCCGGTTCCAGGGACTAGCTCGATAATGAACTCAATATCCCTATCCGGGGGCATACCTGGTAATTCATCTAGGAATACGTCGAGGTATTCACAAACTACTCTTACTTGGTCTATGGTGGGTAGGGCTAGACTCTTGTTGCACTTGAATTGGCGAGGTAAGGTTTCAGATATATGCTCTACTGTTACTCCAGAACTACTGGTCATGGTGATGGCTTTCTTAGCACAGTCTATCAGTCCTTTATGCCTTGACATCTAGTCCATACCTAGTACTACTTCCAATCCTTTGGTTCCAAGTACTATAAGGTTGGCGTAAAAATCTATCCCATGTATTCTGATAGGTACAGCTTTGCAAATTTTTCTAGCTTTTCTGGTTGATCGAGGGATTTGAACTATCATGACATGCTTCAGGTTGGTTGGGTGAATCTTACTAGTGCATGCAAATTCTTCAGTTACAAATGAATGCGATGCTCTCGAATCAAACAATACCCTTGCTAAAACTGAGTTGACAGAAAACATACCCAACACTACATCTGGTGCTTCTTGGGCTTCTTCGACGTTCATGTGGAAGAGACGACCGTTGCGGTTGTCAGGGTTCCCTGGGGAAAATCTTCTTCCTGGTTGAACATGACGCTGCTGTTGAGATGGGGCATTCACATTGGCAGTGGCGGTAGTCTTCTTGGGACACTCATTGGAGTAGTGACCCTTCACTCCACACTCGAAACAAGTGATCTGGGACTTGTCATTTGCTGCGACAGGCACAACATTGCTGCCAGTTCTGGGTGCAGTGTTGATGTTGTTGTTGTTCTTGGGAGGGGAACGATTGAAATTGTTGGCATTGCCGGAGTTGGGATTGTTTCCTCTGGACTTCGCATTCCCTCCGCTATGGTTGGGATAGCTTGGGCGAGACATTGGGGGTTGTTGTTCCTTGGTGCATATCGTGGTGAGGGGTTGGGACGGTACTTCTGATGACTGCTGGATCCTGATTGCTACATCATACGATGTTTGCGGTTGTCGTTTCCCTGATTAATCTTCCCTTCCATCTGGATGGTAGAGTCGACTAGCTCTTGGAGATACTCGAAACGGATGTTGACGAGGACAGTCTACATCTCATCATGCAGTCCGTTCAAGAATCTCTCCTTCTTCTTCACCTGTGTGTTGATCTCATCAGGGGCATATCTTGCAAGCGATAGGAATCTGTCACGGTATTCCACCATAGTCATTCTGCCTTGCTTCAAGTCACGAAACTCATCTCTTAGTCTGGTGACTAAACCTTGCGGCACGTGGGTGCGGCTGAACTTTGTTTTGAAAGCTTCCCATGTCATCACTTGACCATGGTTCATATTGCGGATACTAGTCCACCAAGCTCTTGCATCTCCCGCCAGATAGTGGGTGGCGGAGAGAACTTTCTCATTGTCATCAACTTCTGCAACTTCCAAGTTGTTTTCCATTGTCTACAGTCAGTCATCTGCATCTAGTGGGTTTTCAGCCTGGTTGAACATTGGGGGATTGGTAGTCTAGAAGTTTTGGAGTTTGGATCCATGGTGATCCTGGTTTCCATGGTTCTAGTTGTTGAGAGCCATCTGGGCGATCTGCTGCAATGTTGCTAAGTTGGCTTGGTGTTCTGCCCTGCTTGCTTCTCTGTTTGCGATGAGATTCTGCAAGATTTGCAGCATTGGGTCTTGCGACTAGCTGCTCCCTCCTTGGTTTCCACGAGTCATCTGAAGATTGAGGTAGATAAAAGGGGTAAGAGGGAAAGTTCTAAGGTTCATGGTTTTGGTTTCAAGCTAAAACTTTGAGTTTGACTCAGGTTTTGCAACTAACTTCATTTCATTCATGCAAACAAGCACACGATACAACACGCACCACAACAATCAAAGGAAAACAGATGGTTTGAAGAACCATTATGCAAGCTACGATACAGTGGGACCGATACATCTCATGCTACGATAGTCTTCTAGTGCATCTACTCATCATCGATGAAGTCGGAGTCCTCATCGTCAGTGTAGAAGTCCACAGCATCCTCCTCTAGAAAGTCATCATCATGGCTGAGGGAAGAATCCATGTCTCCCCGGATGACTTCACCCTCCTCTTCTTCTTCCTTTGTGGCAAGCTGAGCTTCTTGCTCCTTGACGGTCTTCTCGAGGTCGGCCACCTTCTTGCGAAGACGGGCGATGGTGCGATCCTTCTTTGCACGCTGGCGGCGAAGAGACTGGCGATCTTGGACGAGTAGTGCGAAAGTCTTGGCCTTCTGGTCGGTAATGGCACGGTTCTGGTTGGCTAACTCCCTGGCATTGTCCAATTCCTGCTGTCTGTCGTGCAGTAAGAAGTCAATATTCTCCACTTGACGCCTCAACTCTGGGTGACTTGGCATCTCCATCGGCATTCCCATGAAGTCACGTCTTGCATAGTGGGCAAAACGGGTTCCCTAGAGTTGGTTGACACTGAGGGCACATAGACGTGCGAGAGCTTCATGCATTGCCCTGGCTAATCCATCTAGCCAGTTGTTCTCTCTCACGGAGAACTGGACTCTCCCGGATGTTGGTGCTTCAATGCTTCCTCTAAGATCAGCGGTGACGAGCCACTGTAAATCTTCTCCTGGGGGTCCTAGAAGTTGATCTCCAAGAAACTCCGGATGCGGGCGTCCCAATAACCCCGACAGTGAATCCAGATCCCTCTCGAAGATCAGATGACCTCCGTTTCCCAACAGGTAGAACTTGTTAAACTGAGTCTCCATCTACAAAAATTTAGGATGAGGAAAATTATTGAAGTGATCAAGTGTCTCAAATTTTAAGTAGTAATTTAAGAATTTCGAGGAACATGAATTTTTGAGAAAGAATGAATTCCCAAGGATAAGAGAGGAAATAGTTTTTCATAAATAGTCACTTTGTTTTGGAAATTAAGTTTTTGTTTGGACGTCCATTCTAACTAGGGTCTCCTATGGTTAGGATGGCTCTAATACCAACTTGTCAACACCCGGATTTTTAATCCTAGATGCCCGTTATGCCATACCTTGCAATCCCAGGATTACCATTTTTGTGAGACATAACAGATTGGATATCACAGTACATCATCCATTACAAACCATACATAAGGTCTTACAAAAATAAGGATATCATGATCCAGTCTTAATACAACAAGCAGCAGAAATAAAAGATAAGCGTAGCGGTGGGGTCCATCTTTAGGGGCACCAGCAATGCTGACGAAGGCAGATAGTCCTAGTTATCATAGCCGTCCTGTTGGCCATCATCTTGATAGTCTCCTTCATAGTCTGGCCATGAGAATAGCCAGGGACAAAAGCCATGAGTACTCTTTAAGTACTCGCAAACTACCACTAACAAGTAGTATAAATCTAAGTTAAATTGCTAACTCTCTGTTTAACTATAACGTTAAGTTTGAAACCTAAGCTGAGTTCTAAAACAAAGAAAGATAAAATAAAGTTCTAGAATCCCTTAAGTTGGGAAGCTAGTGCCATAAACACAACCCTGTTGTGGTCATGTCAAGATTCATCATTCCTTTCATAAATTGTTTTGAAAACATCTGACAACGAAATAGTATGGCCATTCCAACTGTCCATCACCGCGGACGCGACTATTCGAATAGTTTGACACTCTACAGAGGTGGTACACTTTCACCACAAGATTCGATACATCTGTCAGGGATAACCCTGAATCATCATACTTAGTATGCAGATAATCAAACATAACCTTTACACACCCTAGTATAAGCACCTCTCCTATGAGCATGGCCTCCCAACCATGACCATATGTCATCTTGGGCACTGCATAGGTGGACAACATTGAGAGGTAGCCTCATCTCAAACCTCTCCCACGAGGGAACTAATACTAATGCATATAAACTTCCGGCTAAGCCTTGCCCAATTCAGTTATTGTGGTTGTATGGTAAATTTGGAATGGTATCGCATCTGAATCCAACCATCAGTTTTACAAAAGGGCTAAGGCTCATGCCTCAACATTTTCATCATCATAAACCATTTGTGTTTCTCAACAAATGTCAAAACATCTCAATAGAATGACTCATCATTCCAAGGTTTTCTTAATTCATTTTCACCAAGTGTTCCCATCTAAGTGACTCAAGTTTTTATCTACTCTAAACTACTAAGTTAAGAGTGTTCACTAAGGTGGAAAGATGGGATCAATCTCATGCCATAGAATGACATCTAAAGTTATCTAAAATAGGTCAAGTTTTATACTCTTTATGCTACCTTCAAAACAAGTAAGGGACTTTGTGTAAAGTAAAGGAAGTAAAGCTTGAAATTAGTACTTGGGGTAAAGAATAGTCAAAGTAGTTTAACCAAAGTATGCCTAGAGCATCTTTGCTAAACCATCCAGTTTAATCCTAGCTTGCTAATAGTAGCTTACCTTGGTTAGTGCAGTGGTTGAAGTTGTCTTCCTCCTCTTGGTAGAATTCCTCCCCCTCGTAAGCTTGGTCGGTACTATCTTCTATAAATACATACGGTATACACAATCACCAAACAATACTTAACTAGTATAATTAGCACTCTAAGGCATACATTTGATGATCTATTATCATGACAAGCATCACAAGTTTTATTAACTAGTTTCATTCTTTTTATTTAAGAAAAGTAATTTCTACTCATTGAAAATTAACTAAGATTTAATATTCACCACTTAAAATATGGGATCATATGGACACATGTCATCACCACATATCTTAACATGTGGGAATGTAATTTAAGGGTTGGTTCATAATTACTTTGGTTTAAGTTCATTATTTAATGATTTAAAGTGACTAGAAATGCCTATATAGCATTATTTTGGTACTAGTCCAAAGTCACTGCATTTAAACCTTAATATTATCACATATTCAGATAGGTATGGTTAAATGTGATTTTTGAGAGTTGGAATCAACTCAAAAGCTATCATGGTTGATTTTATAAAAATGTTGCAAGGTGCAAATGCTTCTGTCTTGTTATTTTTACTAGGGGAGATCTCTAACTCTAATTGAATTAAATCCAACGGGCTTGGGTAGATATTTTTAGTAGCTTTCTAACAAAAATTGGAATCACTCCATTTGGATTTGTAAATCTCTCTAAGTTGATTTTCAAACTAAGGGACAGAACTAGGTTAAAACTAAATAGAAAAATCCTAATTTGAACTAACTGGGTCGCGCGGGAACACTAAAGGGCCGGCCCAGTGACACTCCATGGCGCGGGGCTCAGCTGACAGGGGGGTCCACCAGTCAGCGGCTCATAACGCGTGAAGCGGTACGGGGCGATGTGGGTCATTGGATTAGAACGGGGATCAACGGCTGGGGATCGTCGTCGACGATGGACCTATCGCCGACGAACTCTAACCCTAACGGCTCAGTGGGGGTGCTTAGGGGGTGTACCAGGGCTCTAGCAACGACGGCGAGGAGGGCAAACTCAGGGACGGTCGAGGCAGCTCCAGGGGTGGTCGGAATCAGCGGCGCCCTTCTCCTCCAGAGGCGGCCTGCTCCGGTGCAATTCCAGCCAACGGCTGCTTGCCTTGCTCCGGGATGAAGTGGGGAAGGTCCAGTGAGGTGAGGGGAGGTGAGTGGTGTGCAGAAAATGGCTGGGGCTGGCCTCTATTTATAGGACGACGACACGACCGAGAGGCATGGGCGAGCAGCTCCGGCGAGGGCTGCACAGCATCCTAGCGGCGTGGCTCGAGGTAGGGGACGGTCACTGGTCTCCTGGCGGTGCTCTACGTGATCAATGCGGCACTAGGGGCGGTGGTATGCGGTCGGGCGGTGCTGGCGCTCTAAGCGGCAGAGACGGCGGTGTCCACAGCGAGCGATGGTTGTGGTGCATTGGGCGGCGAACGGGCATGTCCGGCGTGCTCCCTGGGTCATGGCAAAGCGGTGGACGCGGGCTGCGGTCGAGGGGCGGCGTGTTCACGCGTGTCGGGCGCGACGCTCTGGCGCGTGCTTGGCATGGCGCAGTCACACTGGGCGCGGCGGTTTGGCGGTGGTCCATGCTCTGGCCTGGCTTGGGAGGGGACAGAGAGTGGCGGTGAGGTGTGAGCTAGCTGCTAGACATGGTGGGAGGGGGCGAGATGGTCTGCTGCGGTGGTGGCATGGTCGGCCGGCCAGCTTGTGCTCGGCATGGCATGGCATGGCCAAGAGGGGATAGGGGAGGGGGTGATAATGGCATGGTTAGATCATTTGGAGACAAAGGGAGTGTTTTGAGGAGAATTGGTTGCAAAACCCTTTTCAGAACAGTAAACTAGATATTAGGTGTAATTCATGCATGCCATGTGTTTGATGAAATGGCCGCAAGAAACTTAGTTTGGAATATTGAAAAGATTTTTGGTGGGTGTGCTAGGCATAAGCTTGAGACTCTGTGGGTGCTTGGGTTTTGAAATTTGAGCTCATTTGAGTGGTTTTTGAAATAGTTGGATCTTCCCATATGAAATAGATTCAAATTTCAAATGCCATTTAAATATAGTGTTTGAATGTTTTTGGCAGATCACAAGGTGGGCCTTGGTACAAGATTATGTGTACTATCAAGGGGTGCAAAGATCCATACTTGTTTCTTTTTGGTTTTGAGTACTAGGAATAGCCAAAGTAGGCATGCTGATTAAAATGGCATAAATGACCATTTGCTTCTTTTATTCATTTTGATTTGTTTTTCTTTGGGATTTGTTTGGGGATGATCTAGATGATTTTTATTTCACCTAAGAATCATTTTACAAGCAATGGTTCACTTAAACATGGCAATTCAAATAACTCCTATTTTTAAATGCACACACATATGAATGCTTTGATATTTTCAATTGAAAAAGTTTTTGTTAACCCTAATTTTGATGATTTGGATCTTAATAACCTTGGATTAATGTTTTGGGATGTTACAGTCGGCCGACACAGCGAGCTTTGGGCAGTGCTGCACTGGTGCAATGACAAAGGGGGGATGCGTGTCCTGTGCCGATGGGTGTTGGAGGAGACAAGGGCGAGTGCAAAGGGGACAAATGGGTGAGTGATCACTGCTCAAAATAGTATAAGTTAGGCCAGGGTTTTTTGTGTCTGCCAGGTGCTCGACCAAATGGTCGCATGAACTCATGTTTGAAATTTTTGAATGAAATTTGGTGAGTGTTCTGATCTTATGTTTGGTAGTCCATGGTTGCTTGGAAAAGTCAAGGTGAATTTATTTGAGTGGTTTTTGCAAAATGGTGATCTTAATACATACACTTGATTCAATTTTGAATTGTCCTTTAAATAGATTTGAAAATAGTTTCTGTGAGTTTGTAAAGTGGGCTTGGATTCACTTTTACTTGGTCTAGCAAGGGGTGAAACGAATTGGAAATGTTTGTATTATAAATCTTGGACTAGAAACTCTCAAAGTGGTCTAGTGGTTAATTCTGGTCAAAATGACCATTTGATCATATGATTCATATTTGAATTTTCTTTTCTTTTGATTTGGTTTGTAATTGGCCTAGATGATGTAGTATTCATCTTTAAACCATTCCTTATCATTTGTAGTAATCAAAATGGCATTTGCACTCATTCCTACACTAATGCAATTCACACATACACTCATATTAATTTTAACAATAAAGTTTTTGTTAACCCTAAACTTGGGTCATTTGACTTGATAATCTTGACTAATATTTTTCGGGTGTTACAAACCTTCCCTCCTTAATCAAAATATCATCCCGAGATTTAAGAAAAACTAGGAACTAAAGAGATTTGGAAACTCAGTCCTAATATAATCTTCTCACTCCCAAGTAGCTTCTTCTTTAGTATGGTTGCTCCACTGGATCCTGAGAAACTTGATACTCCTGGTCCTGGTGGTTCTGAAGGCTTCCTCCAAAATACGAATGGGTACTTCACGATAGGTTAGATCCTTGTTGATATCTATGGCTCGGTGATCGATGTTCTTGAACACTTTGGTCTTCTCCAGAACTTCTAGGCATTTGCGAAGTAACGAGATATGGAACACATCATGTATGGATGACATATCCTCTGGCAGTTCCAATTGATATGATACTTCTCCTCGGCGATTCAAAATCTTGAAGGGTCCAATATATTTGGGGGCTAACTTCCCTTTTAGATGAAAACGTTGCATTCCTTTCAAGGGTGATACTTTGAGATATACAAAATCTCCGACATTAAAGGTCAGGTCTCGGCGTCTTTTGTCAGCATAACTCTTTTGTCTGGATTGCGCAGTCTTGAGGTGCTCACGAACTTTGTGAACCTTCTCTTTGGCTTCTCGTAGGATGTTGGGTCCGAAGATCTGACTCTCTCCTACTTGCGACCAATTCAAGGGGGTTCGACACTTTCTTCCATACAGAAATTCAAAGGGGGCCATTTGCAAACTTGCTTGATAACTATTGTTGTATGAGAATTCTGCGAAAGGCAGACAATCTTCCCATTTTGATCCGTCCTCTAGAACACAAGCTCTCATCATATATTCTAAGACTTGGTTGACTCTTTTAGTTTGTCCATCAGTTTGTGAGTGATAAGTTGTCTAAAGTTCAGCTTGGTTCCTAATCCTTCTTGGACTTTCTGCCAAAATCTTGAGGTAAACTGGGTTCCTCGATCCGATACTATGTTCTTAGGGGTTCCATGCAAAATGATGATTCTAGCAATGTACAACTCTGCTAGCTTCGAACTCTGGTAGTTGGTCTTGACCGGTATAAAATGGGCTACCTTAGACAGTCTATCAACTATGACCCAAATAGAGTCATTTCCCCTACTAGATGTAGGCAAACCGGTGATGAAAACCATTCCGACAAAATCCCATTTCCATTTCGTAATCTGCAACTGTTGCAAAAGTCCTGCGAGTCGCTGATGTTCCGCTTTGACTCTCTGACAGATATCACACTTGGCTATGTAGCTTCCGATTTCTCTCTACATCTTGTGCCACCAAAATTGCTCCTTCAAATCGTGATACATCTTCGTTCCTCCGGGATGGATAGAATAAACAGTAATGAGCTTCCTGCATGATGACCTGTTTCAACTCGGAATCTGCTAGCACACAGATACGTCCTTTGTACCACAAAACTCCTTCTTCATCTTAGGTGAATCTGGGTACCTTCCCTGTACCGATACGACGCTTGATTCTGTCGATACTTGCATTTCCTTTTTGGGCTTCCTTGATCTGACTGATCAGCGTGGGTTGAAGATCAATGCTGGCTAAAAAACCTTTACTAACTAGCTCTGTTCTAAACTGCTCCAACTCTTCATGCAAACTTGGCTGGGCTTCTTTAATCATGGTGTTTAATCTACACGGCAATCTGCTAAGAGCATCCGCTACCACATTGGCTTTCCGGGGTGATAGTGAATGTCAAGGTCATAATCCTTGATTAACTCTATCCATCTCCTTTGCCTCATATTCAGCTACTTCTGGGTGAAGATATACTTTATACTCTTGTGATCTGAATAAATCTCACAGCAGTTACCCATAAGGTAATGACGCCATGTCTTCAAAGCTAAAACTACGGCTGCTAGTTCAAGGTCATCGGTAGGGTAGTTTTGCTCATGTTGCTTCAGTTGTCTAGACATATATGATATGACTTTTCCTTTTTTGCATCAACACACATCCGAGACCAACCTTGGATGCATCACAATACACATCAAAAGGCTTCTTGATATCCGGCATAATCAGAATTGGGGCTGAAATTAATCTCTTCTTGAGCTCTTGAAAACTTGCTTCAAATTTGTCCGTCCATTCAAACTTCTGATCCTTCTTCAACAATTGGGTTATTGGTCTTGCTATGCTCGAAAATCTTTCAATGAACTTGCGGTAGTATCCCGCTAATCCGAGAAATGCACAGACTTGGGTTTGAGTGGTTGGGGACTTCCATTCTTCAACATCTTTGATCTTGGCGGGATCGACAGCGACTCCTCCTGCCGACACAATATGTCCTAGGAATCCTACTTCCTTCAACCAGAACTCACATTTGCTAAACTTGGCATATAACTGATGTTCTCTAAGGGTGTCAAGGATGGTTCTCAGGTGTAGCTCATGGTCTTCTTCTGACTTGGAATAGATCAGAATATCATCGATAAAAACAACGACAAACTTATCCAGGAAGTTCATAAAAATATTATTCATGAGATTCATGAAATAAGCGGGGGCATTGGTTAATACAAAAGACATGACAGTGTACTCATACAATCCATATGTGGTGGTAAAGGTGGTCTTTGGGATATCCGTTGCACGAACCTTGAGTTGATGATAACCAGTTCTAAGATCAATCTTAGAAAACACTCTGGCACCAGTCAACTTGTCAAACAGATCTTCTATCTTCGGTAGTGGGTACTTGTTCTTGATGGTGACATCATTCAGCTTCCAGTAATCCATGCACAAACGGTTACCTCCATCTTTCTTATCCACAAACAAAACAGGCGATCTCCATGGCGATGCACTTGGTTGAATCAGACCTTTCTCCAGCATAACATCAAGTTGTTTCTTTAGCTCCACTAATTCAGATGGGTTCATACTATAAGGTCTCTGAGCTATGGGTCCAGTTTCAGGAACTTTTTCAATGATGAACTCGATATCCCGATCTAGGGGCATACCGGGAAATTCATCTAGGAACACATCAGGGTATTCACACACTACTCTGACTTGGTCTAGGGTTGGTTGGACTAAACTCTTGTTGCATTTGAATTGACAGGACAAAGTCTCAGATACATGCTGTATTGATACTCCAGTGGTACTGGTCATGGTTATGGATTTCTTGGCACAGTCAATTAATCCTCTATGTTTCGACATCCAATCCATTCCTAGTACTACTTCCGAACCTTTGGTTCCAAGTACTATTAGATTAGCATAAAAATCTATTCCACGGATTCTGATAGGTACAGCCTTGCAAATTTTTCTAGCTTTGGTGGTTGAACTAGGTCTTTGAACTATCATAACATGCTTCATTTTTGTTGGTTGAATCTTACTAGTGCATGCAAATTATTTTGTAACAAACGAGTCCAATGCTCTAGAATCAAACAACACTCTTGCAAGTACTGAGTTAACAGAAAACATACCTAGCACGACATCTGGTGCTTCCTGAGCTTCTTCAGTGTTCATGTGGAATAGACGGATATTGTGGTTGAGCGAGTTCCCTCGGGAAAATATCCTTCCAGGCTGAACACGGCGTTGCTGTTGAGCGGGTGCATTCACATTGGTGGTTGCTGCAAACTTCTTGGGGCACTCGTTGGAGTAGTGACCCTTGAATCTGCATTCAAAGCAACTAATATGGGACTTGTCTTTTCCTGCAATAGGCACAACATTGCTTCCACTCCTTGGGGCAGTATTGTTGTTGTTGGTGTTGTTATTGTTGGACTTGGGGTGCCGCGTGGTTGAAGTTATTGGAGCTGCCGGGATTATTGTTGTGGTTTCCTCCAGACTTCAAGTCTCCTCCGCTACGATTGGGATAGTTTGGACGGGACATAGGGGGTCTGTTGTTTCTTGGGGCATATCTTGCAGACAGGTTGGGGCCATACTTCTGTGTATGGTGGGATCCAGGTTGGTGCATCATGCGACGCTTGCGGTTGTCATTGGCTTTGTTTATCTTCCCTTCCATCTAGATAGCAGAGTCCACGAGTTCTTCTAAATCCGCAAAACGGATGTTGACTAACACAGTCTGCATCTCATCATGTAATCCATTCAGGAACCTTTCATTCTTCTTTTATTCGATGCTAATCTCATCAGGGGCATACCTAGCTAAGGATAAGAATTTGTCACGGTATTCCACCACATTCATTCTCCCTTGCTTCAATTCCTTGAACTCATCCCTCATCCTAGTGACCAAACCTTGGGGCACATGGGTCCGTCTGAACTTGATCTTCAATGCTTCCCAAGTCATCATCTAACCTTCGTTCATGGTACGAGTGCTATTCCACCAGGCTCTTGCATCACCTACCAGATAATGGATGGCAAATAGTACTTTGTCATTGGCTTCAACTCCTGCGACCTCCAAGTTGTTCTCCATGGTTTGCAGCCAGTCATGAGCATCTAAGGGATCCTCAGACTTACTAAATATAGGTGGGTTGGTATTCTGAAAGTTCTTGAGCTTGGATCCATGATGATCTTGGTTTCCATGGCCTTGATTATTTTGGGCCATCTGGGCTATCTGCAGGAAAGTTGTAACACCCTCAAATTGGCCATATGCAAGTTTTAGCGCTTCCCGCCAAACCCGCATAGAAACGATTCAAGGACGCCCACCAGGAACTTGCGTGCGGGTGGAGAACGAAGTAATACCATTACACATTAGTCCATGATGGAACCCATAGAACATATATATACAACAACGATTCCATGAGTCAAGAATACAGATATACTATACAAAGATCCAAATCACCTTGAAAATGATAGAGCGTCCAACTACGGACGAGATGCAAATGGGGCTAAGAGCCCTGAAGAATAACCAATTGCGTCCATAACCCTGCCTAGGTCAAGCCGGAAGGGTAACCCTGCTAACGACGTCGATCTCAAACCTGCTAAAACAAAAGGGGTGCCGACAAAGGTCAAAGGAAAAAGAGGAGCGTCAGTACTGAGGGCAGTACACGGCGAGGCTAGAATTCGGCGGCTCTCGCCTACATAGGTATGGTGGACTGAAGCGGCAGCGCAACATGCACTAAACAACCTATAGAGACTCGATTAACTGTCGGCTATTAGAGATAGATAAGAAAGACCTATTCGGAACCAACCTTATACTAACACCAATCATACCCATCCTGGTATTCCCCCTCGAGACCAAACGAGGAAGTCAAACCGAGGAACTCACACAGTTGGCAGTTTTATTCATTCCATTATAGTTAAAGCACTTACTAGTCAGATATAGATAGCATGAGTCATCCTAATAGAATAAGTAGCGGGCAGTTTTAGTTAACCATTCCATTGGAGTGGCAATACTTACTAGTCAGATACAATTAGCATGAGACATCCCAAACCCAGCAGTTGTTGGCACTTTTATTTCATTCCATTGAAGTTGCGATACTTACTAGGAAGGTATAACATGACACGATACACCCCAGATCCACCAGTTGTTGGCACTTTTATTATCCATTCCATTGTAGTGAAGCTGATTACTAGTCACATATTAAGTCAACTTTATAGCACTACTTTAGTTATGCTCGTCTATGATCGAGATACTGTGCTCCAAGTCGTCCATAACCGTGGACACGTCTTTCAAAAAGATTTACCCTGTAGGGGTGCACAAATAGCAACACACACACGATCAACCTCAGAAAACCCAAATCAAAACCCAACGAGGCTTTCACGACAAAGCAATCACAGGATTCATAAAATATTTTAGGGGGCCGCCCCATTAAGCTACCCGCAACGAAGTTGGCCAGCTCCGAGACGGACCCAAGGTTTGCGCCAATGGATGTAAATGACTGGGAACCCAAAAGTGTGACTGGGCTTGTCGATACCCGAAAACACTCCGCAATTCCTAAACAGTACAGGTGCTCCACGCACAATCGTAAATAAAGCAGTAAAGCATGACATAAGTACAAGATAGTAATAAAGCCCCAAACTAGTTTATGGCCCCAAGAAATAAGAAATGAATCAAGCTCTAGCTAAGGGGGATCCATAGGGTCTCCCGGATGTGGATAGGGCGAATAATCAAGGAACAGGTATCAAGTACTCCGGGCCTACGGAACACAAGTGGACATGAAAAACCAAATAGCATATATTGCCCACAGGTGCCTCTTTCGTTAGTTATCCCAGCAATTTAATAGTTGTATTTAAAGTCATGATCCTCTCCTCCATAAAGCATATGACAACATTCCAACAACTGTGTGGTACTTCACGACACGGGATCACACCTGAGCAAGCGACTACGACTCGCAAGACCATCTATCTACCAAACAACAGGTAATAGGAGGTGTCCAAGGCAATATAAAGGCTGCACGGAATATATTTTGTACGGAACACTAAAGCATCATGACACGGATAGCAATAGATCAACAGGAGGAAATAAAGACTGTAAATGCAAAATAGGTAGAAAGGGGGAGAATGCTCGCCTAGAAAACACTACCGAAGAACTTGTCGATACTCGCATCCACTCAACGGCCTAATCCGTGAAGAAGCAAAACACTAAAAGAAACACCAGATGCACTATTTAATACTACGGCAGAAGATCGGGCATGATGCATGTATGATGTATGACATGGCAAAGATGCGGTGTAATTAGGCAATATTAAGCGGAACCGGGGTCCCGACAATTAATTAAATGGTTTAAGTTATTTAGATACCCTGCAATTTAAATGTTACATTAACAAGACAAAACATGGTATCGGTTTGCTACAAAAAATTAAATGGAGACAATATAAGACTAGAAATACCTGCATATGGCCTCCATATTTAATTATGAGGTGAATCGACTAAATGCCTCCAAAAAAAGAATATGTATGAGAGCATGAGCAATTTAATATGCAACATGTGTATATAGCATTTATAAAATAGGGTTCGGAAAGGTTCACACATTGGGGGGGTCGGCACCGATGGTCTTGCGGTTCGACGGGGTCTTCGGGGTTCGGACTCGATCTTTGGACTCCAGGATCGGGCTTCAGGGTGTCGTCAGATCCATAAAGAAGGTCATGGCGGTTCCGGGATACCTTGGCGTGCTGAGATGGAGATGTTCGGATGCTGACTTTATCATCGATGGCGAACTTGTATCCGCACCGATGGGTCTCCGGTTGGGTCGATGATGAACTTGATTCAACAACCGAAGCGGTCTCTGGGCAATGTCAGGATGATCTTGAGGGGGAAAACATGGACTTCGGTGGTACTCGCGCAACCCAACACCATATTCACCAACAAACAACAACAAGCACACGCCAGGACACCACCTGTGTCCGAAACAGAGGTTCAGGCGAGGGGCATCGAGGACAGGGGATGTAGCACAGAGGGAGTCGTGGCAGCGAGGCTCACAGCAACCGTATCAGGGAGCTGCAAGGCGAGCGAGGAGGAGCAGAGCGTTGCTGAGTGGGTCGCAGCTGGCGTCCACGGTGGGGGCGAGCTAGGCTCAAGGAGGAGCGGCGAGGCGGCTGACCGGCCTAAGCGCAGGGCTTGGGGATGTAGGCGACGCCGCTGGCCCAACGACCGGAGATGAGGGGATGGGCCCGGGAGCATAGGAGAGGGGCGTCCCTGGCTTCCCGTGCAGACGACGGTCGATGGACCTCTGCAGGCCAGGGGAGGAGCTCGAGAAGCCGAGGTCAACGGGGGCCCGCGGCCAGAGGGCGAGGCGGTGGCAGGCCGAGAAGATCTCGTGACGACATGGTGGAGAGGAGGTAGCGACCGAGGGCGGCGGTGTCCACGCGGCCTCTGCGGGGCCGAATCGAGGCAGACGAGGTGGGCCGACGAGGGAGAACCACGGCGGCAGGGACGAGCAGGGGTCGCGAGCGGCGCTGGGGGCTTGGGGACGGGCGCTAGCGTGGGGCCAGATTCTGGCAGAGGGGCGGCTCGACGCAGGAAGAGGAAGGTGGGGTGAGCTGGTACCCAGCCGGTGCAGCGAGCCTCTGATGATGACGCTGGCGGCAGGTTCTTGGCGTGTAGGACGAAGGGGAGAGAGGGAGTGGGTCGGGAGAGATGGGTTGGTGGGCGACGCGAGGGAGAGACTGGTGGGGCTGGGAGCATGCGAGAGAGGCGGTAGGTGGCGTGCGACGCGTGAGGAGGTGGGCCGGTCACGCAGGGGGTGTGCGGTGGGGTGGTTCGGTTGTGTACCGCGCGTCGCTGACCATGTGTGTGTGTGGTGCGTGTGCGAAGCATGCGGGAGCATGGGGTTGGTGCTCCTGGCGGCTACGACGGGGAGAGGTAGGTGGGTTAGGGTTAGTCTAGGGATTAGGGTTTGGTCTGGGTTTGTTGGGCCGGGGTTGTAGGTGGCCTGGCCTAATAGCTGGGCTGCCTCCCCCGGTACAAAACATGTATTTATTCCTTTTAATTTAAAAGACTTTTGTAAATAGTTTTTAGATAAATAACGATTCGGAACAGACCGGGGTTTTGATTTGAAATAAAGACGGAGGAATATTTAGAAAACAAAGATAGGCTTTTAGAAAATTAGTTTTAGGCAAACAAATGCATGATTACATGACGATGCTCAAATGCAATGTGGCATGATGACATGAGCATGTGGTCATGATGATGCACAAAACAAAAACATCAAGCGATTTTCTAGTAGTGGTTTTATCGGGGTGCTACAAAAGTGGCTAAGTTGGCTTGGCATGCGGCTCTACTAGCTTCACGGTCGGAAACTAGCATTTGCAGAATCTGCAGCATTGGGTCCTGAGATGAAGTGCTCACTCTGGGATTTCCACGAGTCATTTGAAGATTGAGATAGATAATGAGATAAGAGGGAAATCTCTAAGGTTCATGGTTTTGTTTCAAAAACATTAAACTTTGATTTTGACTCAGGTTTTGCAAACTAAGAACTTCCTCTCATTCATTCATTCAAAGCACACAATACAAACACACACCACAACACAAATAGAAAACAGATGGTTTTAAGAACCATTCTGTGAAACTACGATACAGTGGGACTGGATACAACTCAATTCTACGGTAGTGCTCAAGTGCATCTAATCATCATGAATGAAGGCGGAATCATCATCCTCGGTGTGGAACTCCATGGCATCGTCCTCTAGGTAGTCGTCATCATCACTGAGGTAAGAGTAGAGATCTCCACGGATATCATCACCTTCCTCCTCCTTCGCCTCAAGCTAGATCTCCTCTTCATGGATGGTCTTCTCGAGAGTGACCACCTTCTTGCGAAGATGATCGATGATGTGATCCTTCTTGTCATGCTAACGACGAAGTGATTGGCGCTCCTTTGCAAGGATGTCGAGAGTCTAGTCCTTCTTGACTATAATGGCACGATTGTGGTTGGCGTAGGCACGGGCGTTGTCAAACTCCTTCTGTCTATCATACAACATGAAGTCAAGATTATCCACCTGGTGCTTCACCTTTGGGTGTCCTGGCATCTCCAAGGGCATTCCCATAGAATCACGCCTTGCATAGTGAGCAAAGCGAGTTCCCTGGATCTGGTTGACGTTTTGCCTACATAGATGGGCAAGAGCTTCATGCATAGCCCTGGCTAATCCGTCTAGCCAGTTGTTCTCCCTCAAGATGAATTGGATTTTCTCTGAAGTGGGGGCTTCCATCTTGCCTTTGATATCTACAACTATCAGCCATTATAGATCTCCTCCTACATGATCATTGAGTTGGGCCCCGAAGAACTCCGGGTGCAGGCGCTCAAGATACTCTACGAGTGCATCGAGATACCTCTCAAAGATCAGGTGGCCTCTATTGCCTAGCTGGTAGAACTTGCAATACTGGACCTCCATCTATAAGAATTTAGGGTCAGCAAGTTAGTGAGGTGATCAAGTGTGTCAAATTTTTATGTAGGTTTGAAAGAATTTTTGAGGAACATGAATTTTTTTGAAAGAATCTCAAGGATAAGAGAGGGAAAAGGTTTTCATAAATACTCACTACTTTTGTTTTGAAACTACGTTTTTGTTCAAGCGTCCATTCTAACTAGGGTCCCCTATGGTCAGGATGGCTCTGAAACCAACTTGTCAACACCCGGGTTTTTAATCCCAGATGCCTATTATGCCATACCTCGCAATCCCAGGATTACCATTTTTGTGAGACATAACAGAATTTGTACCACAGTACATCATCCATTACAAACCATAATAAAGGTCTTACAAATAAAGGATCTCATGATCCAGTCTTAAAACAAATCGAGCAGTGGAAGGTAAACGTAGTAGGGGCTCCATCTTCAGGGTCACAGGAAATGCTGATGATGGGAGATGATCCTAGTTGTCATAGACCTCCTGCTGTCCATCTTCCTGGTAGTCCTCCTCATAGTCTGGCCACGGGAATAGCCAGGGACAATGCCATGAGTACTCTTTAAGTACTCGCAAACTATCACTAACAAGTAAGGTAGTTCTAGTAGGAATCTTAAGCACTAGGTTTATTTGCAAAAAGGCAAGTTTATTTCATACTGAGTTTAGAAGTAAATAAAAATAATTTAATGTTCTACATCACCTAAGTGGGAATCTAGTTTTCATGTCCACAATCTTGTTGTGGTCCAGTCAAAATTCATAGTTCAGTTCACAAGTCATTTTTTAAAACATATGATAATGGAACAGTATGGCCACTCCAACTATCCATGACCGCGGACGCGACTATTCGAATAGTTTGACACTCTATAGAGGTGGTACACTTTCACCACAAAATCCGATACATTCGTTAGGGATAACCCTGAATCATCATACTTAGTATGCGGATAATCAATCATAACCTTTCAATTACACAATCTAGTATAGGCACCTCCGCTATGAGCTTGGCCTCCCAGCCATGGCCATCTGCCATCCTGGGCACTACATAGGTCGAAATTCATCACGAGGTAGCCTCGGCTCAACCTCTTCCGCAAGGGAACCCATACTAAAGCATATAAACTTCCATCTAAGCCCTACCCAATTTGGGTATTGTGGTTGTACGGTAAAATTGGAATGGTATCGCATCTGAACCCAACCATTAGTTTTTATAAAGGGGCAAGGCTCATGCCTCAACATTTTCATCATCAAATCATTTTGTGTTCATAACACATGTCAAAACCTTTCAATCGAATGAACCATCATTCCAAGGTTTTCATAAGCATTTTCACCAAGTATTCCCATCTAAAGTGATCAACTTTTATGGTTAGCACTAGCCAATAAAGTTGAGGGTATTCACTAATGAGGGTTGCTAATCAAGTGTAACTATCCAAATCTAGTTTTATACCTTTTGATGACCTCTAAGTATAACTACCTAGGCCTAGTTTTATACTTTTTATGGTATCTATCCTATTTTTCCAATACTCACAAGTCACTAATCAAAGGTAAAGAACCTTGGTAAAGTAAAAGAACAAAGCTTGCAAGAAAAACTTGGGATTGGTATAATCAAGGTTGCATAACCAAAGCATGCCTAATGCATCTTGCATGTGTTATGGAGTTTGCAAGTGTTAGCTTGCCTTGAGTAGTGCAGTGGTTGAAGTTTTCTTCTTCTTCTTCTTCTTTGTAGTACTCCTCCTCTCGTATCCCGGGCCGGTACTAGCGTCTATAAACGAATACGGGGTACACAATCACCAAACAATACTTAACTATTTCTATTTAGCAAACTAGGGTTCACACTAGATGATCTAGCATCATCACAATCATCACATGAAATAAAGGACCAATCTTGTTTATCTTATTTTGGAAAAGTAATTTCTACTCATTGAAAATTCATAAGATTTAATATTCTCCAATTAAAATATGGGATCATGTTGACACATGTCATCACCACATATTCTAATACTTTAGAATGTGATTGAAAGTGGTGGTAACATTTTATAAAGTTTAAAATTATGATTTAATAAAATTAAAGTGACTAGAAATGCCTAGATAGCATTCCTTTAGTACTAGTCCAAGATCACTACATGTCAACCTAAATATTTTTACATATTCAAATAGATCTTGTCAAATGTGATTTTTGAGAGTTGGAATCAACTCAAAAGCATTTATGGTTGATTTTTTAAAAATGTTTGAAGTGGCAAAAGCCTCTATTTTGTTATTTTTGGTATAGGTGATCTATAATTTCAAATTGTTTGAATTCAACAGGATTGGATAGATAATTTGAATACCTTTCTAACAAAATTGGAATCATGCAATTTGGTTCAGTGAATATCTTTGAATTGATTTTTGAATCTACTGACTAAATCTGGTTTTAGCTAAAATGGAAAAGATCTATTTGAATCAATGGGCTCTACGCGGGAAACTAACTGGGCCGGCCAACTGCACTGCGCTGGTGCAGCGGGCTGCTGACAGGGGGGTCCCACTAGTTAGTGGATCATCTAACCCGAAACCGTATCGTTCAATCTAAGCGCTACGATTAGAACATGATCTAACGGCTGAGGTTGTCGAACAACTCTGGCAAGAAACTAAACCTAACACGGTATTTGCTAAGGTTCAAAAAAAATGGCACACCTTAATATACTACGTCCGCATTGTGTAAAAAAGCACACCTTAATATGGCCTACTTCCCGTTCAAAAAAAATGACCTACTATGTGGTATCCGCTAAGGTTCACCTTATACATAGGGAAAAATAAAGTTATCTTTAAGCCTAAGGTGCACCTCAAGCTTGTGGGTTTCCCATAGAGAATAGAAATATCATTTCCCCTCTCTCCCTATTTCATGTGATCATTTTCAAAAGGTGTTCAAAATTTTCATGATGCAAAATCTGAGCTAGAAGTCGAACCACTCGTCAAAACTCTCTATGGTTTCTTATATATTAATTAACCGATCGATGGGCACCTCCAAAAGCTTTTTTCATAACACTTTCAAAACAACCTACAATTTATTACTTGTAGTTCAAGTTTGACCTAATTTCATTAAATTCAAGAGAAATCTATCACACTTAGTTGTAGCTCAAGTTTGACCTAATTTCATTAAACTGTCAAGACACAAAATGTTAGCAAGAAGATGAACCTGCCGTCAGAACTCTCTTTTGGTTTCTGATAGTATATTATTGACCCCTCCCGCGCGCCCGCTCCGATGGGTTCCTCTAAGAGCTTTTCCGTAAAACTTTCAAAGCAACCTACACAATTTAATTGTAGTAGTTCAAGTTTTACCTATTATATTTTTTCTGCTTTACCTATTATAATTTTATATAGTGATGATAAGCCAAATGTCTATTATTTGAGTCTCACGTGCAATACACATGCAATTTACTAGTACTTGTAGTTTCAAATTTTACCTAATTTATTTTATCTACTCAGCTTCATGAATATGAGGATCACATCCATTAAGCTTGGGGAAGTTGATGAGTCCGTATTTGCATCGTGTTTTATATTATTATTTTGCATTGTAGATGTAGTATCTTGGTGTTTTACGGTGTTCGCACACACATTTTATGTCTATTTTCGCCAGGATCAGGACATGACAGATGATGGATACAATGGACACAATCCTTGGAGTAGTTGTATTGGGGAAAAAGGAGTAAAAAACAACGTAAATAATGTATTTGTGAAATATCAATAACACCAGAAGAAATCCCGAAGCGACCAAGGCATCCTGAGAGTTTAACGACCAACTATACGATCAGAATACTTATTCCGGCCGTATAGTTGCGGCCATATAGTTAGCGCTGCCACCGCATCCTCAAATAGTTTCACCCCATGCAACTGGATCAGAGAGACGACATACAGAACACCTAGAAATCGCCGAAACCTCACCTCCGCAAGGCATCTGGAGGGGGAACTTGCTGAAGGGATCCATCTTTGGCCTACACAGATCTGGGAGGCCAAGGCATCGATCTTCATCTTCGTCAACCGCTGCACCACCATCATATCCATCCATCCCATCTTCACCCATCTAGATCTTGTTGTAATTTCCTTACTCGTTGTGGACTATACAAGAACAATTCATTTACAATTGATTCCATTACCATTGCCATGATGTTGATTGCCTCCATGTCTGAGTAGATCATTAGTTCTTGGGGAGATGGATAAACCCTAGCATATGATTGAGATAAGATAGAGATTATTATGTTATACATCATTATGTGTATGTGTTAATTGTATTAATCTTGATGTTGGGAGTTGTGCACCTCCTTAATGTTTTCCTCTTATGGGGACATGATGAAGGGGATTACTTGTTGGTAGATGGAGGGATGATAGCTCTTACTATGACTATAAAGCTGTTGTCATTCTTTACGTACTAACTTGGGGAAACAAGGAGAACTCATAAAGCCATGTCCATGCCATGGGAGAAATCCCTTAATAGCGGGATAATATGATTGATGTCGTTTATCTGTCAGCTATGGTTATGAAGGATGATGTGAGCAGTGGTTGCTTCCTATTTGTCCACATATGGAGCTCCTTCCACAAACATACATACCATGAGAATATTTGTTATAATAATCTTGATTGCTTAGTCTAAATTGCTAGTGGTGTATCCGCCACTCCCTGAGAACGCCTTTTTCCCTATTGTAGTTCCAAGTTCTTTTACATACACGATTCTTACTTTCAGCATTAAGTTTTACATTACTTTAATTGCCTCGTTCAATCAAAAACCCAAAAACAACTGTACTTTTATTGCATCTCAAAGTTATTCCTTAAGTAGTACGTTTAGTTTTAGTTAAAAGCATTTCAGACTTTTGCCTACTGCTCCCTGTGTGATCGATATCTTTATTTCGAAACTAGCTACAAATGATTTGTGCACTTGCAGTCATCACAAGCCACTACTAGATAGAGAACATTAATATAGTAAAAAAATGCAGTTTGAATAAAAGGTAGTTAAAACATGCATAAGTAAAATAATAGGACAAGGCTTATGAGAAAGTAGGTGGCTTGCCTGTGACCAGCAATATGGCAATATGTCCTTGGAATTCTTCTTACAAAACCATAATAACCAATATGCTCTTCTTCTGGACCTCGATATCATCACAACCATCATCATCACGGATCACACATGCAAAGCAAACAAATTCTACAATAAACACCAAGAAGACAAGCACCAATGCAATACAGGAAACAAATATACAATACCTTAGTAACTTTAGTAGGTTTTGATAAATTGAGATCGTAGCAATCAGAATTACTCTAATCGCAATTGTGGAATTTCCAACCTTAAGTAAAGGGTTTCCAACCAAGGCTTGGTTCTGTATGATATCAATGTGCAAAAATGATATAATAAGAAAGGTATTGAAATAACAAGTCCACCAAAAGTGGTTTCACTATTTTTGCACTTTTCTATAATTAGATATGGATTTTGTAGTGAAATAAACCCTAGTTTTTGGTAATAAATCCCCACAAAAGATATGTAGCTACAATCAATTTTTCCTCAGATGGTTTGTAGATCTTTGAGTTTGTCATTTTTTAGAGTTGGAATCACCTCAAAGAAATTACCAAAATGCCCTTGGGCAAATCCCAAATTTAGTTCTATTGGGATATTGTCATTTTCATCAAGTTTATTATACAGACTCTTTTGGTTTGAATCCAAAGGCACATGGTAGGTATTTCAAGTAACTTTCTCTATAAAATTGATTCACTATTTTTGGAGTTGTAGATCTACAGAAGTGGTTTATTTAGTGAAACAATCCTAAACAGAAATACGTAATTCTCTAAAATTCATTAAGGGCTCAAAAATTCTAGATCTCCTAGTTTTTGGTAGGTCTTGCAGTACCACTTCAATGAGAGTTGGAATAAACTCAAAATTTGATACAAATTGACCTAGAGAAATTTCTATAGACAGATATGTATTGATTATGTCATTTTTGCTAGAGTTAAATTATATCTCAATTTGCAACGAGCCCAAGTATAGATTCTAGGTACATCCATTATCTATCGAAGGGAGTTGGAAACACACCATTTGGAGATGTGGAACTTACCTAGGGAATTTTTGATTGAAATTGATACTTTTTGGTTGTTTTAAAGACAAGAATAAGGGATATTATTTTTGGCCTAGAGTTTCTCTGACTGTTAAATAAAACATGTGGATATTTGCTGAAAATAATCTCTGGGCATTTACTTTTATTTTACATTTTCCTTTGGATTTATTCCAGCCTACTAGATTAATTGGATCTGAAAAATATTAAATGTTTTATAGAAAAGGAAGAGGAAATAGGACGGATCGTAAATGAACTGGGCCACACCAAATCAGATCCGACCCACCCGGTGTCTCTACACGCGGGGGATGGTTTCAAACCTGTGACTATGGGTAAAACTGGTCAGCAGGGTGGACGCTAAACAGGTACCAGTCATCCTGGGTCGTGGGATCAGAAGTAGATCGACGGCCGTTGACCTTCTTCCACCTCGCCACGAGGGCACCAGGGAAGAAACCCTAGGGGGAAGTGGGGGTCCAGGGCGGCTTACCCGAGGCTCTATGGTGACCGGGAGGTCGTCGAGGAGAAACAACGCAATGCCGTGACTCTAGTGAGGATCATAACAACAAGTTTTGGTGACGGGACACGACTCACCCATCCCGACCGGCGAGCACTCTCGGGTGCTGGCTGGGGAACTCCCTAGGATGCATGCATGTCGTAGGTGAGGGATACAAGCGACAGAGGGATTCCTAGGGGCCACGGGGATGACCTCGGCACCACTCCAGATGTTAGGGCATGCCGACTTGATGGAGGTGCTCCACTCGGGGAAAACATTTGATGAAGCTATTTCAGTAGCTCCTAGGCTAAAAGAAATGCATGAGCTGGTAGCTGTGAGGGAGGGGAAACAAGGTATGAGAGGAAATAGGCGTGGAGGTGGTCTGCACCAGTCGCTACCTTGGAGGCAAGCTCGCAACACTTCCGGATTTTTTCTTGATCGTCTTGGCTATAGAGAGGGAGAAGGCTCTGAGGCGTGTGGGATAGGAGAGTGGGGAGATGGGGAGTTAGATAAGCCAGGTGAGGGTGGCCAGGGCGGTCTGTGGGTTTAATACCCGAGATGGCGAGGTTCATGTGATCTAAGCTCATGGAGAGCCTAGGATTGGTGTAGGGCGATGCCATTGGCCATAGGTGCAGTGGAGCGAGAGTGTGGGTCGTCTCTATATTCCCTACCAGGCTGCAAGAGCCAGAGGGAGACAAGGGGCATGCCTCCCATGTATTTTGGGTGAAAATTAGAAATGGAGGGGGGTGGGAGCTAGGGCAACTAGGGGGACAACCATTGGCCTGATGGGGTGGTGAAGGGCTGATGTGGTCGGGTCATGGCAGGAAAGTAGGGAGGGGTTGCTACTGCTTTTACTCTCAATGAGTTTTTAATAGATGCAAGCATCTCTCTCTCTCTCACTCCTATTGCAAGTGACAAAGGATAGAGGTGGCACTGTAGTGCTATAGTGAACATGACCAGAGGATGGATGGGGTTGCTGTAGTGATCTTCCTAGTGCTTTGGGGATGGTTTGATGAGGGTTTTGCTCAATGATTTAGAGAATTTCAGATTTTTCCATATTAACGATCATGAGGAAATATTATATTTTGATCTTGAAGAGGTGAGGGGTGATGCTGGTAGCTAGATATGGTCAAGACGTGCCATGGATAATTATTTGGAAATTATCAGATGACTTTATGTTCTCTTAAATATTCAAAAAGTGTTGAAATGGTTTTCAGGATTTGATTTGAGATTTTTAAATTGGACAAGGTTGGCTTTTGGTGTG
This sequence comes from Avena insularis, assembly GCA_023614405.1. NCBI lineage: Eukaryota > Viridiplantae > Streptophyta > Magnoliopsida > Poales > Poaceae > Avena > Avena insularis. The sequence continues at coordinate 254,016,434 of CM042696.1, forward strand.
AGATGCATCTAAACATCAAACCACAATTTGGAGAATTTTCCCTAGAATTATTGATGAAGGAAAGTATTTACTTTATTTATTTCCTCATTTCTTCCATTTAATAAAAAGGGAAAAAATAATTAATACAACTCTTCAAAAATAATTATTTTTGAATTGGGAAGATAGGGTATGATATATAGGCCTCAAATGTGAATAAACTTGGGGAAGTTTTTTGGAGAAAAACAAACTTTCTTTTATAGAGGAAGTTTAGAGGTTTTTGTAAAAGAAAAGAATTAAATATTTTTGGGCCGAAATAATTATGTAAAACATTTGATAAAATTTTATATCCAAGGTAGATGATGGCCACATAGTTTATCTATCATTTTCAACCTTGTGTTTTTAAAATCTAACTTGATTTTGAAAGAAACAAGAACTAAAGGATCTTGGGCACTAATATTTTTATTCCATCAAAACCTTGTTGGATTGAGGAGCTCAAAGCGCCCCTTGGGGCATGGGCTAGATGGATAGATATACCAAGTGATATAGGTCACCATGGTACACAAGGTTGAGGCTGATCATGGATGAGCTTTCCTAGGAGTGCTGCCAAAGTTGGCTAAAAATAAGGGTACCAAAGTAGATTATTATTTAGCTTCAAAAACCATGTGGGTTTTTTAAGAACAAGGTTCCAATTCAGACAAGCGAATTATAGATGGATAGACATTCATGATTAGTGGTTTTTGAAGCAGAAGGTTCCAATTGAGACAAGTGAATTATAGATGGATAGACATTCATGATTAGAGAACGATCATGCAAAGAGTTGGTCAAAAGATGATAGAATGAAGATGTGATTTTCTACCAAAGTAGTCATGTTGATAAGGTTTGTAGAAAATATTATTTTCTTGCCTACAAAACCATCAAATCAACTACTACTAGGGTTACCACCAAGTCTAAATTGAGGCATGGATGGGTATTTTTGAAGAGGTTGTAGTTTTGAAGAAAGTAAGATTCCTCGGTACTTCTACCAAGAGTAGAATTCAAATGGGTTTATAAAAGGTTTGAGAAAACCTAGAGATAAGAGTATTTGAAAGTCCTGTCTTGAAAACTGAAGGAGATTATATCATATAGATCCCCATAATTTTGTTAATAGAATCTAATAAAACATTCATGGTGGCAAGGGTAGGTTGGCTTAGGTTTTGAACTGCCAGAACATTTGAGAATATGTAAAATGAGCCAAGTCAGTTTTGTTAATTAGCTTTTGTAAATTGAGGGGAAGGTAGAGAAGTATATCATCAACTACACATTCAGATGCATAAGCACAGATAAACAAGCAAGCAAACACATCATCACTAAATAAGAAAAAGTTTTTGTTCCTCCGAATTTTTGTATTTTCGACAACTAATTAGGGTTGCTGAAAGTTGGATGTTACAGACCTCTCCACCTTAAAATAATTTTGTCCCAGATTCGGGAGAGTAAGGTTAGGGGAATTTTGAGTCGGGTTTAGGGCTATGTGTCTCGAGCATACTAAATTGTAGACTTCATCCTTGAACGGAGTTACTGTGTCAGTAGAGTTGAACGGGGTTACTGTGACAGAGAGCATCTGATTGTTGAAAGTCCAATTCTTTTTCAAGATGTGAATGTTTCCTTTGCCAAGCACAACGAGGGAGATAATTCACGCATGGCACAATTTGACAATGAGTGCTGGGTCATGATGGTTGGCCCTCCCCTGGATCACTAGCACACTGAGGACCTCAACTCTGTCTTTGCTGACATTGGCAAGGCTCTACTATGGGAAAGAGACCCTAAGAACAAAGGTATAATCATTGCTAAAGTAAGAGTAACTGATTTGGTGGACATTCCTAAAAGTGTCAGGTTCACAATTGGTGACATGGCTGAGTCTGAGTCCTGGACTTTCTCTGTGGAAGTACTTCATAGCAACCTATTGGGTGGAGGCCCACCTGATGAGGATCCACTGCCTAACTACAATGAAGACCCTCATCCTCTGCCTGATTTGGGACAGTAGTTTGCCCCCTCCCCCTCCCCACCTCAGCCTGAAGGAGATGCTGGGAGCTAGGATCAGTGGGCACCCCCCACCACAACCTGAAGAAGATGTTGTTGGCTGGGGACAGTGGGCTGCAGAAAATGTAGTTGCACCAGTGCAAGGTCCAATTATAGCAGAAGGAGAGGATATGCTTGTGGAAAATCTTAACATGCCACCACAAGAGGCCAATAGTGCTGTTACTGGATCTTCCCATGTTGAGCATTTAAGCTCTGACAATGCCAATGATGCCAACTCAGAAAATGCAGTTCTTGAGCAAGAGGTGGAACAACATAATAACTTGAACATCTAGGATGTGGGAATTGGAGAAGGTCTTCTGAGCATTTCCCAAAACTACCAGGAGGATGAAGAAGATGAAATCCCACAAGATGATGATGACAATTGTTAAGGAGATTGGATGATGGAAGATGCAAATTTACTATCACCAAATGAAGCTCATCTACAAGTGGGAATGTATATGACTCTTTTTTACCCTCTCTGATGTTCAGGCTACTAAACAAACTTTCACCAAGCATGGGCTGGAACTTTGGGATAGGTTCTTGGCTCCCCACATCAATGACCCTTCCTCCTCCAAAGGCACACTTAAATGTGAAATTCCTGTAAGTTGGTTTAACTTCATTATTCTTATGCTCATTACTCCTGAAAAATTCAGCTGGGCAAGGAATTTTCTTGTACCACCACTCTGGGAGATTATCAAAGAGCCTATTGCTGAGGAAACTACTATTTCATTCACATTCCCTAATGAATGTGTTGGACAGATGGCCCTTCCATGCCTGAATGATAATCCATTGCCTGCACTGGATACTCCAAGTGCACCCTCAAAAAAAGAACGGGAGAGGAACGACTTGTAGATTCTAAGGTGAGAAGGAGCCCCAGAATTGTTGAACTGAATGGTGGTTTCAAAATCCATGCTAATTGTTCATATTTGAATTGTATTACTTGTAATCTTGCACCACCTTGTCTTAATCCTAAGGTGGTTAAAAATCTTGCTGATTCTTTTTGTAAGGTCAAGGATGGGGACTTGTAGAGAAGGCTGCTAAAGAAGAGCAGGCTTACTGAGATGGTTGTCAAACCATGCAGCTAGGGTGGAGCAAAGAAATCGGATAACTATGGCAATCCCTAAGGTGGAAAGAAGAAAAATGTGGCAGCTGGTCCCTGTGGACAGCAAGCCAAGAAGAAATCCCCAAAATAAGTGTTAAGATGTGTCACAATTCAAGTTATTTTGTGGGCTCAAGGGCCCTAGTACTGTGGCCTTCTAATAAGTTTACTATGTTTAGTTTAGACTTGTTACCAGTTTTAATGACTTGGGTTATCTATCTCCTGTGTACAATGTTTTGATGTGATTGGGTAGTCTCATCTATTGAACCACCTCAGAAAATTTCATTTTATTGTTTCCTATGGATAGTACAAGAAAATGGAAAATCTTAATTGGAATGTCAGATGTATAAACTCTAAAAAATGGCTGGCTCTGAAGAATAAAATTGATGAGTCTGATTGTGACATCATCTGTCTACAAGAGACCAAAAGAGAACATTTTGATTTGGCCTACTTAAGAAATTTTTGTCCTAAGAAGTTTGACAAATTTGAATGTCTTCCTTTAGTTGGTGCCTTTGGGGGCTTAGTTATTATTTGGAATTGCTCTCTTTTTAATGGACAGATTTCCTTTCAAAATGAGATTTCACTCTCAGTTTCATTCACATCTTTGCTCTCCGATGCTTCCTGGATTCTCACCAATATCTATGGCCCTTACCAAATTCAAAGGTAAGCACGATTCATAGATTGGTTTAATAACATTATTATGCCTGATGACATGGATTGGCTAGTTTTGGGAGATTTCAACCTCATAAGAAAGCCATCTGACAGAAATAAGGGCGGGGGAGATGTAAATGATATGCTTTTGTTTAATGAAGCTATTAGCAACTTAGGATTGATTGAGCTGACCCTTTAGGGAAGAAAACTCACCTGGAGCAATTTGCAAAAAGACCCTCTGATGGGAAGACTAGACTAGTTCTTTACTTGAAGTTCCTAGACCCAGAATTATCCCTATACATTTGTATATCCTCTTACCAAACCAACCTATGATCATCTGCCTTGTGTAATCTCTGTTGGCACAAATATTCCAAACACACAGATTTTTAGGTTTGAAAACTACTGGCTACATCATAGTGATTTTAAACACATTCTCCAAAATGCCTGGAACATTCCAGTTGGATACAAGGATAGGGCCAAAAGAATCAATGCCAAGCTAAAAAAATGTAAGAAGAGGCCTAAAACTCTAGGAAAAAAATCTACCCTATCGCAAAGATTGGATTAAAAATATCAATGAGACCATTGAGCTTCTTGATATACTGGAAGAGATGAGAACATTAAGTGTCACTGAATGGAACCTCAGAGATTTACTGAAATCACATGTAATCTCTCTTCTTCAAATCCAAAATGCATATCGGAAACAAAGATGAAATATCAATTGGGTTAAATTAGGTGATGAAAACACAAAGTTTTTTCACTCCAAAGCTACCATTAGTTATAGGAATAATTATATTTCCATGTTGAGGGATGGTAGGAATCAAGAGGTGCAATAACACACAGATAAAGCAAATTTATTATGGGAAGCTTTCAAAGACAGACTAGGTACTTCTGATAAGTTGGAGATGCAATTCAACTTGGAGGATTTTTGTATCAATGGTATGTCTAGAGAAACAAGAGAGGCCCTGGAAGTACCTTTCACAGATAAAGAAATTGAGTATTTGATCAGAGAGCTCCCCAATGATAAATCTCCTGGGCCTGATGGTTTTAATAATGAATTCATCAAATGCGGGGACTATCAAGCAACTCATCTATGATTTCTATGAGGGGACTATCTCCCTTGAGAGTATCAATTCTTCCTTCATCAGCCTCATTCCAAAGATTGAGAATCCTACCACACCTAAAAACTTTAGGCCTATTTCTCAAAAGTGTCCTTAAGATCATTACCAAACTACTAGCCAATAGATTACAACAAATCATTCTGACTCTAAACCAATATGGATTTCTCAAGAAAAGATCAATATAGGATTGCCTTGGATGGGCTTATGAGTATCTATTTTAGTGCCATAAGTCCAAGAAAGAAACTATCATCTAAAAATTAGACAATGAAAAAGCCTTTGACCAGATTGAACATTCAGCCATCATAAGTATCCTAAAAGCTAGAGGATTTGGAGACAAGTGGATTAAATGGATTGAAATGATCTTTGAGTCTAGGACTTCTGCTGCACTTCTAAATGGGGTACATGGGAAAAACTTCTACTACAAAAAGAGGTGTCAGGCAGGGAGATCCTTTGTTTCCTCTTTTGTTTGTTTTGACTACTGACCTGCTTCAATCAATCCTAAATAAGGCAATGTAGCACAATCTTCTGACTCCACCTCTAACAAGCTCATCTTGTCCAGATTTCCTAGTGATACAGTATGTTGATGACATTCTTGTAATTTCGAAAGCTGACTCTAGTCAATTGCTCTGCCTTAAAGCTCTCCTTCATACATTTGCTATCTCTACTAGACTGAAAGTCAATTACATGAAATCAAGTATGATGCCAATTAATTTATACCAAGACAGGTTGTATCATTTTGCACAAACCATCTTCTGTCAGACCGGAAGTCTACCTCTCACTTATCTGGGGTTACATCTTAGTCTGTCAAAACCTTCTATGGAGCGCGTTTTGCCTATTGTTCAGAGAGTGGAAAGAAGGCTATGTGACATTGCTGATTTCCTAAATTATGGTGGAAAGTTAGAGCTTGTTAAATCTATTTTGACCTCTCTTCCCCTATTCTTCATGTGTTGTCTAGAGGTTCTAGTTGCCATTAAAGAACAAGTAATCAAGTATATGATCCACTGTCTTTGTAGGAAGAAAATTGATGATGTCCATGCTAAGGGGAAAGCCTTAGTTGCATGGAAAAAAATTGTAGACCAAAGGATCAAGGAGGTCTAGGAGTCCTAAACCTAAATGTTCAGAATAATGTTCTTCTTCTAAAGAATATGTATAAGTTTTTCAATCACCATGACATTCCCTAGGTGCATCTCATTTGGGACATTTATTATATTAATGGAAAATTGCTTGGCAGAAGCATGGAAGGATCCTTTTGGGGGAAAGCACAACTGAAATTAATTGATACCTACAATGGTATGGCAATATGCTCTATAGGTTCAGGCAAAACAACATATTTTTGGACTTAGCTTTGGCATGAGGACTGCATGCAAAATAAATTCCCACACCTACTATCTTTTGCAAAAAGCTCCAACCCCTCTATGCAAGAATTTTTTCAAACACAGTTCTTAGAATACCACTTTCACCTTCATCTATCTCAGCAGGCTTATGAGGAATTTTTAGCACTAGAAGGTATTTGTCATGAAAACTTGGCCACTATCCAAGAAGGGTAACCTGACAAATGGAGTTATCTGTGGGGATCAGAGATTTTCTATATTAAGAAATCCTATTCAGCCATGATTGGATATACCCCTATCCCCCTCATTTCTCTTGGATTCGGGATTCATCTTGTCAGCCTAAACACAAGTTCTTTTTCTGGATACTTCTACTAGATAGATTAAATACCAGGAACCTGTTGGGTAGGAAACAGTTTTCTCTGCCTAGCTACAATTGTGCAACTCTGAATTTCTCTTTTGAAGAAACTTTGGCACACCTTTTCTGGGAATGTCCTTTTGTAGTGAGATGTTGGAATCATATTTGTGTTGACAGAACTACAAATTTGTCAGTGTTTGAAGCCTTCTCTAACATCAAAGACAAGCCAAATGTTCCTTTTGCAATGGAGATAATTATATTGGCAGCCTAGGGCATCTGGATTTGTAGAAACAACAAAGTCTTTAAGGACCAAAGGCCAACATTGGAGAGTTAAGATATAAGATGGGTAGAATAAATGATAAAAAGAATGGGTAGAATACATGATAAAAAGAAAACACGCCTACGGATATAAAGCCTGGATAAACATACATTTAGATATGAGATAGAAAGAATGTTAGTTATCCCTCATTGAGGTGGACTCTATATGATGTAACCTTGTAACTATATTTATTAATATAAAACAATTGTAGTGGGGGTTCACCCTCACTATTCAACCTTCAAAAAAACTTCAGTATTGTTGGATGCATGGAGACTTGATCAGGTTCTAGTCCTGATTGCGATGGATGGTCTTCTTTTCCTTTCGAACTCGATAACTCGAGCGTTTAGGCTAGGTGGATTACCTCTAATTGGAACTTCGTGAGGTACCCTTCTAAGAGTATAATCTATAGCTTAACGTCTCTTCTATTAGGATCCATGATGTTTCCTTAGTGGCTCACGTATCATATTCAACGACTTAGGGTCAAAAACTCCTGGGTTGTTTCTGGCGAATGTTTACTCTATTTTTGTGGGAAATACATAGTCTTTCCTCCTTAGGATTAAACTAAGGTAGATAGGAAATTATGCGATTCTTCTTTCTTTCGTTAGTAGGATGATGTTTGATGACTATCGCCAACCTTTTGCCTGGAGTTGAAATCTTCAGATGACGTCTGCAAACTATATCCTACGAGCCTCATATACTACTTTTATTCGTACTTAGCCTATACAAGTAGTTGGATTCGTGGACCTTCTAAATGTTTCAAAACTGAGGTGGGTTAGTGGATCGGAGGTCCTTCAGGTGGGTCTTCATCTTAAAGTAACAGAGGAGGGTCTTTGTAACATCTTCAGTTAATGTTGTCTATTTAGGTGGCTTCATACTCGTCGTAGGTAGTCTTGTCAACTTTAGGTATTCTTTTTGTCTTGGTTTTGAGCTTTGTGGGTATTGTAGAGATTGAGTGGACTTCTGACATTGTTGGCAAGGTCTATCTTCTATTATTTTCCCACTGAGGACTCTCGAGTCGATTCTTGGAGAAGGACGTCGGATTGGAAATCTTCCTGAATTATCTTCTGGTAGGCGGGTTTATGGAATTGAGTGGAAAGATGCAGTCTTTCCACCTTAGAGCTTTACTCAGGTTCGTCGATACTAGTGTAGATCCTATGTCTTGGAGTACTGGCGTGATACTAAAGTAAAGCTATATTTCCCTGGGTCTTGAGTTGAGATCTTCGAGTGACGTCCTATTGTGCAAACCTTGCTGGGGTGGTTAACTAACAAAGCCTTAAGAGGTTAGTTTTGGGAAGGTTAGATGTAGACGACCCTTCAGGTTAGTCTTTAGTATGGGTAGAGGCATATATCCTTAGAGGAATGGTCTTCTCTAGAATTCTTTGCTTGCTTCTGCTCGATGGTGGAGTAGACTCGTTGTCTTGATACATACCTATCTTCAGGATTTTGGAGTATTCTAGCCTTCTGGTGAGGAACTTCCTGTTGGTTTGGGTAGAGGGGTTGATTAATATAGTTATTCTTTTGGGGCAGTCGAATACTCTAATATGCCAAAGGTTAGTGTAGTCAGGTCTTCACCTCTTGTCTTCGTTAGTAAGTCTTGTGGTTTCTTGCGGATAGTGAGGATCCTTTGGTTGTAGACTTCCGGCTTCAACGAGACTCTTGTTATTGTAGACAGGCAAGTAATGGCGTGCAATGTTAGTGACAAGCCTTGAAAAGTGGGTTTGACGAAGTATGTCATCCTGCTAAGGAGAAGTATTCAAATGTTTCTAACATGATGATGTCGAAGTCCTGGTTCCTGGGGATACTCTTCCTCTCATAACTCCCGAGGTTCGTATGGGTTTTGTTAGCGACAACTAACCTAGGGTCGCTGGGTTACTAAGTGGTGTATTGATTCCTCATAACACAATTGAGTTGGGTTAGTCAAGCCATAACATACATACAAGCTGAATAGAGCGATGGGGTCGCAATGTTCTTCCTAACCTAGAAATGTAAATAACACACATCAAGCAACACAGTATGCACTTAGGAAAGCAAACACGGCCTACTATAGGGGCCAAGGAGTTACTCGCGATATTGGAAAATCCTATATTGGACTATTGATCCTATGTATCGAGGCTATCGATAGTCTTGATCACTGTCTTGCATTTTGAAGCTTTTGTCGAATTAGTGGATGCTTCTCAGGAGTGTAGCACTTGATTCTTCTGGCCACGAGGATTTCGTTGGTAGGGTGATCTTGTAGTCTCCTTGTGTTTGATGGGACTTGCTTTTCTTCATCTTGTTATCATGGTCTTCACATGTTGATGGGTCGTACTTGTTTTCATGTTTGAAATTTGGACGAGAATTAGAAGAAGTCATTTTCAAACTAATTTAAGTTAAAGGGAGACGAGAAGTAGAATATTTCAAAAAGCTTTAAGAAAATAGTTTTTGAAAGCCGGTGTTTCCAAAATGGTTTTCCTTCCTAACGCCCATGCTAACTAAAGTTCTCATATAGTTAGGATGGCTCTGATAACAGGTTTGTGGGGCCCTCAGATTAATCCTTTGAGAATCCATGTTATGCATACCACCAGGATCCCATGATCAGTATGTCGTGGCACATAACCGACAAGTATCAAAGTAAACATCCATTACTTAAGAGGATGCAAGTCATACCTCGATTTGCCATTATAGCTACATCGAACATCATTAGCAGAACTTTATCAAGCGTAGAGCCCGAGCCATGCCTTAACCTACATGCAGCTGACTGGGAGAATGTGCTAGCTTGCATAGTCGTCGATGTCACGTTCTTCTCCTTACTTCTCGAATCTGACCAAGTTATTATCCAGGCACACTGTGAGTTATTACTTTGAATGTCTCGCAAACCACCTTAAGGTAATAATAATAAAAGGATATGCGATATGGTTGTGGTAGTAGGAGGGATCCATGAGAGGATCTTTTCTAAAATAGTTTCTCTTGTAGATATAGCATCTACATATATTTGTTGAAAACTTTTGTTCAAAACCAGCACCGCTCTATAGTAGTTTATCCAACCGTCCATAACCGCGGACACACTATTTGAATAGATTTACACTCAGCAGAGGTTGTACACTTTACCCACACCATCCGGGTACCCTACCCTGATCCCCTATGGATCGTGGGTCGAGTAACCGATCAAGACCCACAGGATACCCACTCTAGTATAAGAGCCTACCCTATGAGTTGTTCCCATCAAGACACGTACGTCGGGTATCGAGGACTAACTGGAGCTCCTTTCCACTCACAAAGTGTGCGCTTTCAATGAGAGGTTCATTTCTTCTCATGGTCGATGCTTCACATGGACCATTTTAGGACAAGACCCAACCTCCAGAGATCGAAATCCCCTGTAGTAGTTGCGAGGCAACTTATACTAGAGTAAGCAAACTTTGAGGCGAACCCATTCCCATATAGGTGTAATGTGGTTGCATGGGTTAAGTTGTTATAGCTAAAGCTACAAGGAACTGGGTGCATTTTCATAAAGAATTTTCCTCCTTCTCCACTTTAGTGTCATTTGAAAAACCAAAAGCTTTTTCTTTCTCAAACTTCTCTTGGCAGGTCAACCTCACGAAGGCTTTATCATAAAACATTTAGTAAACTTTTTCGAAGTCTTCCCATCCTATAGTTTCACTTTGGCTAAAATAGGGTCTCCATGGGGCATGCTGTTATACAACACTTACTATACTAGGGACAAATAGGTGTCACCAAAGGGGTTGTGCTTAGTAGTACAATTAGGTAATGGTTTGGAGGAGCCAGGCCACTACCAGATATAGAACATTAATATAGTAAAACAATGCAGTTTGACTAAAAGGTAGTTAAAACATGCATAACTAAAATAATAGGACAAGGGTTATGAGCAACCAGGTGGCTTGTCTGTGACTAGAAACATGGCAATATGTCCCTAGAATTCTTCTTAGAAAACCATAATAACCAATATCCTCTTCCTCTGGATCTCGATACCATTGCAACTATGGTCATCACGGATCACACATGCAAAGGAAATGTAACATCCCAAAACTATAATCCAAGGTTATCAAGATCAAATCATCCAAAAATAGGGTTAACAAAAACCTTTCCAAATTTAAAATGAAAGCATTCATATATGTATGCATTTAAAATAGGAGTTATTTGAATTGCCATGATTGATTGATCCAATGCTTGTAAAATCTTTCTTAGGTGATTTAAACATCATCTACATCATTCCCAAACTTTTCCTAAAGAAAATCAAATCAAAAAGAATTAAAAAGAAGGAATGATCATTTTGGCAAATTTAACTCTCATGCCTACTATGGCTATTCCTAGTACTCAATTCTTAACAGAAACAATTCTTGATCTTTGCACTCCTTGCTAGTACACATAATGAGGTACCAAGGCCCACCTTTTGATCTACTAAAAACATTATGTTAACTATTTTAAATGAAAGTTTAAAGTTGAATCTAATGCATATGCATAGATCACCCCTATTTCAAAAACCATCTATGTGAGCTCCATTTTCAAAACCCTTACAATCAGAGACTACCTATCACTAGTGGAGATCACTCAAAAATTTTGAAACCAAAATTCAAAACTTTCTTTCATGTGGCCATTTCATCAAACACTTGGCATGCATAATCTCTACTCTAATCCTAGCTCATTGTTTACTACAGGGTTTTGCCCCCAATTGATCCCCATTTAATCCCCTTGTCCCCTCTTGATCTAACCAGAGCCTAACCAGCCTCTTCCCTACCCCCTAGCTGCACTGCCATGCCATGCCGAGTACCACCTCGCCGGATGACAATGCACTCGCAGCAGCAGCCCTCTCCAGCCCCTCTCCTCATGTCTAGCAGCTTGCTAGTGGTCCACCTCCACCTCCTAACCAGCCCCAGGCCATAGACAGAGAGTAGAGCGGCCAGGAACCGCCGCGCCCGGAGCCGGTCGAGCATGCCGACGTCGCCCCCAGAGCACGCCCTGTCCCCGCTTGCACAGACCATCCCTTGGCACTAGCCCACGCCCGCCGCTCCACCTCGACCTGGAGAACACCCCAGACATCCTTGTTCGCCGCCCAAAGCCTCACAGCCACCGCTCGCCGTGGACACCGCTGCTTCGGCCGCGTAGAGTGCCGCCATGTCCAAACCGCGTGCCACCGCCCCTACGCTTGCATTTAAGTTCTAGAGCACCGCCAGGGAACCGCCCATTGATCGCCACCCTCAGCCATGCCTCTACCCGCCGTAGCCTTGTCGCTGGAGTCGCCTGCCCATCCCGCTCGGTCTCACCGTCGGGCCTATAAAAGGAGCCCTTCCCAGCCTCTTCTCTCCACACCATTCCACTCCCCTCACCTCTCTGAACCTCACCCACCTCTCGCTGGAGCAAGTGGAGCAGCAGCTCGCCGGAATTGGAGCCGGAGCAGCCGCGGCAGGAGGAGAAGGGCGCCGTTGATTGCGACCACCCCAAGCTCCACCGCAACCGCGCCTCGCCTCGCCGTCGTCTTCCACGTCGTTTGTCCGCCTCACCAACCTCTTTGGAGCCCTGCACGCCCCAGAGACCCCACCGAGCCGCTAGGGTTCGAGCTCGCCGGCGACCTGTTCGTCGTCGATGACAACCCTCAGCCGTTGATCTCGCTTCTAATCCTACGGCCCACAGCTTGCGTACCGTTTCGCGTTTTAAGTGCCGCTGACACGTGGGACCCTTGTCAGCTGAGCCCCGCGCCGCGGAGCGCCACTGGGCCGGCCCAAGTCCTTTCCCGCGCTAGCCCATCGATTCAAATCTGGATTTTTCTTTTTAGTTAAATCTAGTTTCTGTCTACTAGTTTGAAAATCAATTCAAAGAATTTTAGAAATCCAAATTTCATGAAACCAATTTTATCTGAAAGGTATTAAAATGATCTATCCAAGCCCGTTGGATTAAATTTAGTTAGAGTTATAGATCTCTCCTAATAAAAATAACAAAACAAAAGCTTTTGCAACTTGCAACATTTTTATAAAATCAACCAAGTTAGGTTTTGAGTTGATTCCAACTCTCAAAAATCAAATTTCATCATATCTATCTAAATATGTAATAATATTACGGTTTACATGCAGTGACTTTGGACTAGTACCAAAATAATGCTATATAGGCATTTCTAGTCACTTTAAATCATTAAATAATGAACTTAAACCAAAGTAATATTGATTCAACCCTTAAATCTCATTCCCACATGTTAGAATATGTGGTGATGACTTGTGTCAACATGATCCCATGTTTTAAGTGGTGATTATTAAATGTTAGTTAATTTTTCAATGAGTAGAAATTACTTTTCGAAAATAAAAAGGTTGAAACTATTGAATTAAACTTGTGATGTTTGTGATGATAATAGATCATCAAATGTGTGTTTTAGAATGCTACTTAGCCTAGTTAAGTATTGTTTGGTGATTGTCTACTCCCTATGTATTTATAGACGCTAGTACCGACCAAGCTTTCGAGGAGGAGGAGTTCTACCAAGAAGAAGAAGAAGAAGAAGAAGAAGAAAACTTCAACCACTGCACCAACCAAGGCAAGCTATTATTAGCAGGCTATAATTAAGCTAGATGAATGAGCAAGGATGCTTTAGGCATGCTTTGATCACACCCCTTTTTAACTATTAGTACCCCAAGTCTTACCTACAAGTTTTACTCCCCTTAGTATGCAAAGTTCCTTACTTATTTTGAAGGTATCATAAAAAGTATAGAACTGGACCTACTTAGAAACCTTTAGATGTCATTCTATGGCATGAGATTGATCCCCTCCTTCCACCTTAGTGAACACTCTTAACTTAGTCTTTTGGAGTAGATCAAAAACTTGAGTCACTTTGGATGGGAACACTTGGTGAAAATGAATTGTGAAAACCTTGTAATGATGAGTCATTCTATTGAGATGTTTTGACATGTGTTGAGAAACACAGCTTGTTTATGATGATGAAAATGATGAGGCATGAGCCTTAACCCTTTTATAAAACTAATGGTTGGATTCGGATGCGATCCCATTCCAAATTTACCGTACAACCACAATACCTGAATTGGGTAAGGCTTAGCTAGAAATTTATATGCATTAGTATTAGTTCCCTCACGGGAGAGGTTTGAGCTGAGGCTACCTCTCAATGTTGTCCACCTATGTAGTGCCCAAGATGATTGATGGTCATGGTTGGGAGGCCATGCTCATAGGAGAGGTGCTTGTACTAGGGTGTGTAAAGGGAAGGTTATGTTTGATTATCTGCATACTAAGTATGATGATTCAGGGTTATCCCTGACAGATGTATCGAATCTTGTGGTGAAAGTGTACCACCTCTGCAGAGTGTCAAACTATTGAATAGCGCGTCCATGATTATGGACGATTGGAATGGCCATACTGTTTCGTTGTCAGATGTTTTCTAAATAACTTGAAATGAATGATGAACTTTGACTTGACCACAACAGGGTTGTGTTGATGATAATAGCTTCCCAACTTAAGTGATTCTAGAACTTTACTTTATCTTTCTTTGCTTCTGAACTCAGCTTAGGTTTCAAACTTAACTTGATAGTTAAATTAGATTCAGCACTTTAACTTAGAATTATAGTACCTGTTAATAGTAGTTTGCGAGTACTTGAAGAGTACTCATGGCTTTTGTCCCTGGCTGTTATCATGGCCAGACTATGAAGGAGATTATCAAGATGATGGTCAGCAGGACGGCTATGATAAATAGGACTATCTGCCTTCGTCAGCATTGCCTGTGCCCCTGAAGATGGACCCCACCGCTACGCTTATCTTTTATTTCCGCTGCATGTTGTAAAACCTTATGTATGGTTTGTAATGGATGATGTACTGTGGTATCCAATCTGTTATGTCTCGCAAAAATGGTAATCCTGGGATTGCGAGGTAGGGCATAACGGGCATCTGGGATTAAAAATCCGGGTGTTGACAGGAAACAAATGCCACAATCAACACCAGACAAACAAGCACCAATGCAATATAGAATACCTCACTAACTTCAGTGTGTTTTGATAAATTGAGATCATAGCAATCAGAATTACCCTAATTGCAATTGTGGAATTTATTTTATGAATTAAAGGCTAAAGGCTACTTAAGTAAAGGGTTTCCAACCAAGGCTTGGTTCTGTATGATATCAATGTACAACAATGATGTCATAAGATAGGTATTAAAATAACAATTCCACCAAAAGTGGTTTCACTATTTTTGCACTTTTCTTTGATTAGATATGGATTTTCTAGTGAAATAAACCCTAGTTTTGGTAATAAATCCTCAGAAAAGATACGTAGCTCCAATAAATTTATTGTTAGAGGATTTTCTAGATCTTTGATCTTGTGATTTTTGAGAGTTGGAATCACTTCAAAACAATTAACAAAATACCCTTGGAAAAATCCCAAAGTCAGTTTTGTTGGCAGATTGTCTTTTTCATCAGGTTTATTCTACAGAATCTTTTCATATGAATCTAAATACACATGGTAGGTATTTCGAATACCTTTCTTTATAAATTGGATTCACTATTTTTGGAGTTGTAGATCTAGAAGAGTGATTTACTTAGTGAAACAACCCTAAACAAAAAGGCTTAATTCATGAGAAATTCATTAAAGGCTAAACTAATCCTAAGATCCTAGGTTTTGGTAGGTCTTGCAGTACCTCTAGATTTTGAATAAACTCAAATGTTGGTACAAATTGACCTAGAGAATTTCTAAAGACAGATATGTATTTATTTTATGATTTTTGATAGAGTCAAAATATATCTCAATTTGCAATGAGCCCAAGTATAGATGCTAGGTACCTCCATTTTCTATTAGAGGGAGTTGGAAACACAACATTTGGTGATGTGGAATGATGAGGACATCCCTACTAATTTGCTATCTCCAACTCCTAATGAAGTTGTCTATGTTGCTACCAAGACAAAGTCCAACAAGATCATGATTCGACCCATTACTAGAGCTCGTGCCAAGCTACTTGAACAATAGGTGAATTCACTCCTAAATAAATTTGATGTTTTTATGGACGAGAATTTTATACTGCCTAAGTCGTTGCACTTATGTATGATCAGGTTTGTTGAGGAAAAAAGTATGGCACGAGGAGGAGAATGTCTTATGCAAGAGGAGCCTAGCATGATGATCATCCATGGATGCACGATGGAGGAGCGGGAGGCATACGCACAGATCAAGGAGAAGATCATCAAGAAGTAGGACGCAATGTTTCCTAGAGAAACCGGAATGTCCAACCGGCACCACCCGAACACTCCGGCATGTACGAGAGGCGTCGAGGTGTCAGCCATTCTGAAGGCAAAATCACAAGCCAGATGGACCTTGGCCAGAAACTTCGAAGTTACCGCTAGGACAGGAGTGTCCGACGCACTACACCCGGAATCTCCAGCCCAGCCGGAATATCCAGCACGTACCAGCCGGAATGTCCGGCCGCCAACCAAATCAGGTCTGAGTCAGCTTGTATGAGTTTGAGTGGAACACATCCCTATTTTGTTTTCTGGTCGTTCCAGCCGCCCTTATAAGCTATGGAACATTTAAAGTGAACCCTAGATTTGTTGAGTTGCTACTTGCATCCAATTGAACCCCTCCACCAATTCTTATCGATCTGGTGTATTTGCTACTATTAATCAAGTGTGATTAGTTGATCCACTAGGATTTAGCCAATTGCATGTTTCGTGTGATATGTTGTTCCATTGGGAATTAGATGATTGCAAACCGCTTCGTGGTCAGTGGCTACATGGACAAGTGTGTGAAGTTGAAAATATCTACAAGGGTTGAGAGTTGTTGCATTCGCATCAAGGATCGATCGAGAGATTCGTGAGCGGCATACAATTTACCTCCACACACTACCATCGTATATCCACCTCGCTTACTGAGAAGATCGGGCCACGCCATATTATCTTGGTATCAAATTTCCAGCGTTGCCTCAGTAAGCATCCGCAAATCCATCCATAGTTTAATGTTTTTCGTCCTATACAGAAAAAGCCATAAAAAAATTAGGGTTGGGGTTAGTCTTTTTTATAGCCTAGATTGAATCAAATTTGAGTCTTAGTTGCTGGTCGTTGTCGTGTCTTTGATCCGATCTCTTCCAGTATGAGTAATAGTGTCTAGGTTTTCCTTGTTATTTTTGTTTGTTCTTTGTTTTCAAGTCATTCATCATCTATTTCCGCTTTGTTTACTTTTACTTATTCGAGTCCACATAGCGTACCTTTGTGTCAACTTAGATAAAGCCTTTCTATAGCATATGTGCCGATGAATGTACACACGGGACTTGTTGCTTTGCTCTAAACATGCTGCTCATTAGGGTTTTGAAGTGCAAATGTTTCCGCCAAATCAGCCTAGGCTATCCGGCCAAGTTATCTCGGATTATCCAGCTCCCCTGGAATATCCGACTCATATATACCGGAGTATCCGGCCTTGTGTGCGACAAATTGTGTGCTTCACTACTTCACTGTGTCATATAGTTGAAAAATAAAAAAAGATTAAAAAAAGAGAAAAGAGATACAAAAGTGAAAAAATAGAAATATCAAAGTTGTTTGGAGGCCTTGTTTTCCTAATAGCACTAGTAGATTGAGCAATATTGTGCCTGTTTTATTTGGATCTTTTACTAGCGTCTTTCTTGGGCATTGCAATATTCCTGTTCATAAATTGTTGTGCCACATTTATCTTCGCATGTGTTTTTCCTTGGGTGTTTGTTACACGACCATCACTAGGATTTTCTTTGATGTAGGTATGTATCCATACCTACAGCTCCACTACATGCTCCTGCATTGTTGTGTGATCGTTCTTCTACCCTTGCTATTCGCTTCATCACATCCGTGCACGTGTCGTTTATCCAAGTTGGTAAGCTTTTACTAATTCACTTTGGAACTGTAAGATTTTCTTTTCTTGAAGTTGTGAGTGAGTTGTGAGTGAGCCACCAAAAGATTTTTGATTTTGTGCATAACCTACTAATCATGTCTTCTGGTAATGTTGATGTGCATGAGAAAAAGGAGGCATGTACGACAGTTACGTGGCAAGAATATGAAGCATTGTGAGATCACCTGCAAGGGATCTTTACTCACATAACAGACAAAATTGAAAGTGATGCTTAGATTACGTAGCTACAACTAAAAATAACTGAGAAAATAGTTAACACTGTCCAAACACAGGTCACTGATATACAAACAAGTCTTGACGCTTTAGCAGAGTCTGTAAATGGTTTGAGGGTGCTAGTGGAGAAACAACAGCCATATGTTGAGCATGATAATGCCAGCATCAATGATGCCAATACGGCCACTGCCAATGTGCTTGCCAACGGTCGTGGCGATGGCCATGGAGGCCGTGCTGGAGAATATCATTTTGTGGCCCGAAAGTTGGGTTGCCCAGGCAACGCGGTACCCAAGTTTCTTACAATCAGCTGCGTTGCCCCAAGTTGTCGTGCCAAATACTCAGAGGGTCTTTTTCGGCACGAATTCAACTTTACATTTCAATACAAAATATCAGGCTAACAACCGTCAAGTTGGGCCCCCCTGTCAGCTTTTGCTGTTATGTCGCTGCCGTCGTGGCTGTCATGTAGGCTTGCAACATTGGCACATGCATCCTTTACGCATCTTCTTCTTCCTCCGGGGCGGCAATCTGTGGTCGCGGCCATGGTGCGGATCTAGGACTTGGACGAACCTACTCGGCCCGACTCTCCTTCCCATCCTAAATAAGAGCTTGCCCTCACCATGGCCGCACCCATGGCACGGCGCGGGGACGGGAATTCATTCCCGGGAGAGATCTGTCACCATGCCGACCATGCTCAGTCTTTTTGGCCTCCTTTAGAATCCGAGCTCGACGTCGCCGTGGTCACACACGCACCAGCCACAGCGTCTTCCTCTCCGAACCCTTAAGCCACATCCACCCAGTTCGGCACAACACCAAAAAGGTCAAAATGCATCAAGTTTTCTTCTTGTGATTGTAAAAAACATGTATGTACTGTGGTCGTAGCATACTCTAACAATGTACACATATGTTGTTTACTAGATTTTCATTTGAAATTAGTATCTCCGTGATGACGAAACATAGAGAACCTAAATGGAATGACGATGACGACCATGTTCTGTACTTTGCATTGCATCAACAAGTGCTCGCTGATGAAGCATGTTACCAAGAGAGTGGAGTTCATCAGCCATTGCCAAAAAATATGTGAACAAATCAATGACCGATTCAATGCAAATACGTGTAGAAAAGCTAGAGCCATGTCATCAATCATCAATAGGTGGCACATTCTAGTGATGCGTTCAAATGCGTACACCATGTATCATTTACTTGAAGTGGTTGTTATCCTGAGCAAAAATACCTAGTATGCACATTACCTTTGTATGTTCTATGCTGCAATTCTATTGTTATGGGCGTAAAAAGAAAAGCTGGGCTTCACTGAATATTACGCAGTTATGCCTAACTTATTCTTACACAAATAAGCACAGCTTAGTCTTTACAGAAATAAGCATAACTAATGATAAAGATAAAGACAAATGGTTCACCGGATCTGCCAGTATGAGCACTAGGTCCCTGGACCTGGTGGTATCGTTGGAACGAACCAGAATGCTGTGTTTGGCCGTCTGTCATTCTCCATAAAATCGTACAACCCCACTGATGAGCCAATTGTAGGCCCCCTCCCCTCGACGTGGATTCGGCTCCAGGTCGGATCTGGAGCGTCAACATGATAAGCGCGTGAGTGTGCAGCAAACACATAGTCTGCTATAAACACTGGAAGTGCTGGCACCTCAGCAACAACACCAGCATGTTCTTCCTGGACTCCGGCAGCAGCCTCAGCAGGCATTTTGTCAGCTTCACCAGCAGCAGCCTCAGTGGGTATTTCGTCAGCTTCACCAACAGCAGCATTAGCAAGTATTTCGTCAGCTTCACCATCAGCAGCATCACCAAGTATTTCGTTAGCTTCAATAGGAGCAGCAGCAGCTAGTTCTTCATCAGCTCCACCACCACGATGCGGCAGATCATCGCCGGGGCAGGCTGCTCGAGTAATTACAGGTTCAATACCTCCAGGGGCTCTAACAAAGAAAGGGTAGTTGATCCCAAGAAACATAGATTGTCCCTTCAGATTGTCGACTCTGCTCCAGACTTGCTCTACTGGGTCTCTGGATGGGCATGCGGACCTCGAGAAAACGTGACACCGTAGCGATGGGTATGAAGAAAGTTCTGTCCCCATATGTTCTATTGTGTCACCAATTTTGTTTCGTGCTCCCATGATATGAATCCACATGAGTTTAACATCCTGTTTCGTGTCGCGTCCGAGAGGTGCCAGGAACTAGCGCCGTGTCCCAAGTTCAGCATCTGCTACTACATCTTCGATGACCGGAGCTAGAATGATGCGCGGGGCTGCGTGGGTACCTGCGTGTTACTTATAGTTAGTAAGCAGAATTTTGAATGGCCTTTTACATGCTATATGACACCATGACTCACCCGAAATGGACGGCTCCCAAACACGCACATCGCCGCTAGATTTAGTGACCCCATAAATGCGTTGCGGTTTGTAAGAATAGTAGCTAGAGGTGAAGTCGTCGCGCAAGACTGTCCATTCCTTGTCTTCTGGGCATCTAATGAATGTGATTTCCTTGTCGAACACCAGTAAGAGGTCGTACTCCTAGGTCTTCCAAACCTCCCGTGGTCTATGTGGGAGTTATACGTTCCGGAGCTCAAGTTCTGCCATGTTGAACCTGTAAGCGAATTTGGAAATGGGCGGCGGCCACCCGTTGTTGAATGCAGTAATGCCGACACCCTCCAAAGATGGAAATGTAAGTCTCAACGATCTGTGGCCATTTTTTAGAGTCCAAGTACTCCCATCCTGGGATAAAAGGACCAGCCACTCGCCGTTGCCACCCACCCAGTTCTGGTCATCTCCCATTTCTATCTCTTCTTCTTCCTTGATATTCATCACTACTGATTCGGACCACTTATCCAGCAGCATCAGTTTTGCATGAACATTCTGCAGAGTTTGTTGTTAGTGGGTACAATCACCTAGCATGGATTCCATTGCAAATACAATTTGACAACTGGTCCTTCAAATTAAAGTACACAAAATATCGCCTAAATACAAGTGTCTCCTCAGATATATCCTAAATTGTGCCTGTGTCACTACGAAGATACCCAATATATGGAGTAGGAGCAGATCCCCCGCAAAACAAACTCCTGACAATGATCATAAACAGCTCGGGGCATAACAACCTTGAATCGTCTAATCTGTTTGTTTTTATTTTAGGAAACATAATATCACCTAGCAGGCATTCCATTGCAAATCGAAATTGACAACTCGTCTATCACCTAAAGTAAGGCTATGTCACTATGAGAATACCAGAATATCAGGTTCGAGCAGAGCTTCCGCTGTACAAAATAGTCTTAAATGGTTCAATTTGTTCAAACCGCGCGTGCACACAACACGTTCGACGAAAGGAACATAGGATTCCGATGAGAGTTCAGCACATATGAATCAATGATATGACTGAACCAATAAGCAAGATACTAGAACTTACGTGGCCATCACGGTCGTTTGGCCATTTGTTGGTATCGGGGTAAAGAAGGTCTAGCATGTCGAACGGTTGTTCGTCCATGTGTGTTCTTTCCACAAAGCACATATGGACCAACCAATGTCATTGCATGTGTGTTCTTATACTAAAACCAGCACTAGAGTCATTGCACGTGTGTTCTTTTCACAAACCACACATGGATCCACCAGAGTAATTGCATGTGTGTTATTGTCACAAACCACATATGGATCCTCCAGAGTGATTGCATGTGTGTTCTTTTCACAAACCACTTATGGATCAACAAATGCCATTGCATGTGTGTTCTTTTCACAAACCATATATGGATCCACCAATGTCATTGCATGTGTGTTCTTTCCATGAACCACATATGGATCCACCAATGTCATTGCATGTGTGTTCTTTCCACAAACCACACATGGATCCAACAGAGTGATTGCATGTGTGTTCTTATACTAAAACCAGCACTAGAGTCATTACATGTGTGTTCTTTCACAAACCACACATGGATCCACCAGAGTCATTGCATGTGTGTTCTTTCCACAAACCACAAATGGATCCACCAGAGTGATTGCATGTGTGTTCTTTTCACAAACCACATATGGATCAACAAATGTCATTGCATGTGTGTTCTTTTCACAAACCATATATGGATGCACCAATGTCATTGCATGTGTGTTCTTTCCGTGAACCACATATGGATCCACCAATGTCATTGCATGTGTGTTCTTTCTAGAAACCACATATGGATCCACTAGAGTCATTGCATGTGTGTTCTTTCCACAAACCACACATGGATCCACCAGAGTAATTGCATGTGTGTTATTGTCACAAACCACATATGGATCCTCCTCCATCATTGCATGTGTGTTCTTTCCACAAACCACATATGGATCCACTAGAGTCATTGCATGTGTGTTCTGTTCACAAACCACATATGGACCCACTAGAGTCATTGCATGTGTGTTCTTATACTAAAACCAACACTAGAGTCATTGCATGTTTGTTCTTTTCACAAACCACACATGGATCCACTAGAGTCATTGCATGTGTGTTCTTTCCACAAACCACACATGGATTAACCAGAGTGATTGTATGTGTGTTCTTTTCACAAACCACATATGGATCAACAAATGTCATTTGATGTGTGTTGTTTTCACAAACCATATATGTCTCCACCAATGTCATTGCATGTGTGTTTTTCCCATGAACCACATACGGATCCACCAATGTCATTGCATGTGTGTTCTTTCTACAAACCACATATGTATCCACTAGAGTCATTGCATGTGTGTTCTTTCCACAAACCACACATGGATCCACCAGAGTAATTGCATGTGTGTTATTGTCAATAACCACACATGGATCAACCAATGGCATTGCATGTGTGTTCTTTTCACAAACCATACATGGATCCAGTAGAGTCATTTCATGTGTGTACTTTTCACAAACCACATATGGACCCACTAGAGTCATTGCATGTGTGTTCTTATACTAAAACCAGCACTAGAGTCATTGCATGTGTGTTATTTTCACAATCCACACATGGATCCACCAGAGTCATTGCATGTGTGTTCTTTCCGCAAACCACAAATCGATCCACCAGAGTGATTGCATGTGTGTTCTTTTCACAAACCACATATGGATCAACAAATTTCATTGCATGTGTGTTCTTTTCACAAACCATATATGGATCCACCAATGTCATTGCATTTGTGTTATTTCCATAAACTACATATGGATCCACCAATGTCATTGCATGTGTGTTCTACCCACAAACCACATATGGATCCACTAGAGTCATTGCATGTGTGTTCTTTCCAAAAACCACACATGGATCGACCAGAGTAATTGCATGTGTGTTATTTTCACAAACCACACATGGACCCACTAGATTCATGTCATGTGTATTCTTTCCACAAACCACACATGGATCCACCAATGGCATTGCATGTGTGTTATTGTCACAAACCACATATGGATCAACCAATGGCATTGCATGTGTGTTCCTGTCATGAACCACATATGGATCCACCAGTGTTCACTACATGTGTTTTCTTTCCAGAAACCACATATGTATCCACTTAGAGTAATTCCATGTGTTTTCTTTTCACAAACCACTTATGGATCCACCAATGTCATTGCATGTGTGTTCTTTTCCACTAATCCACATGTATAAACCAATGGCATTGCATGTGTGTTCTTTCCACAAACCACACATGGATCCACCAGAGTAATTGCATGTGTGTTATTGTGACAAACCACATATGGATCCTCCTCCATCATTGCATGTGTGTTCTTTCCACAAACCACATATGGAACAACTAGAGTCACTACATGTGTGTTCTTTTCACAAACCACATATGGACCCACTAGAGTCATTTCATGTGTGTTCTTATACTAAAACCAACACTAGAGTCATTGCATGTGTGTTCTTTTCACAAACCACGCATGGAGCCACCAGAGTCATTGCATGTGTGTTCTTTCCACAAACCACGCATGGATCCACCAGAGTCATTGCATGTGTGTTCTTTCCACAAACCACACATGGATCCACCAGAGTGATTGCATGTGTGTTATTTTCACAAACCACTTATGGATCAACAAATGTCATTGCATGTGTGTTATTTTCACAAACCATATATGGATCCACCAATGTCATTGCATGTGTGTTCTTTCCATGAACAACATATGGATCCACCAATGTCATTGCATGTGTGTTCTTTCCATAAACCACACATGGATCCACCAGAGAGATTGCATGTGTGTTCTTTTCACAAACCGCATAGGGATCAACAAATGGCATTGCATGTTTGTTCTTTTCAAAAACCACACATGGGTCAACCAATGGCATTGCATGTGTGTTCTTTTCACAAACCAAACATGGATCAACCAATGTCACTCCATTTGTGTTCTTTTCACAAATCACACATGGATCCACCAGAGTCATTGCATGTGTGTTTTTGTCACAAACCACACATGAATTAACCAATGGCATTACATGTGTGTTCTTTTAACAACCCACATATGGATCAACCAGTGTCATTGCATGTGTGTTCTTTCCAGAAACCACATATGGATCAACCAATGGCATTGCATGTGTGTTATTGTCACAAACCACATATGGATCAACCAATGTCATTGCATGTGTGTTCTTTCAACAAACCACATATGGATCCACTAGAGTCATTGCATGTATGTTCTTTTCATAGACCACATATGGACCCACTAGAGTCATTGCATGGGTGTTCTAATACTAAAACCAGCACTAGAGTCATTGCATGTGTGTTCTTTTCACAAACCACACATGGATCCACCAGAGTAATTGCATGTGTGTTATTGTCACAAACCTCATATGGATCCTCCTCCATAATTGCATGTGTGTTCTTTCGACAAACCACATATGGATCCACTAGAGTCATTGCATGTGTGTTCTTTTCACAAACCACATATGGACCCAGTAGAGTCATTGCATGTGAGTTCTTATACTAAAACCAGAACTAGAGTCATTGCATGTGTGTTGTTTTCACAAACCACAGATGGATCCACCAGATTCATTGCATGTGTGTTCTTTCCACAAACCACAAATGGATCCACCAGAGTGATTGCAGGTGTGTTCTTTTCACAAATCACATATGGATAAACAAATGTCATTGCATGTGTGTTCTTTTCACAAACCATATATGGATGCACCAATGTCATTGCATGTGTGTTTTTTCCATGAACCACATATGGATCCACCAATGTCATTGCATGTGTGTTCTTTCTAGAAACCACATATGGATCCACTAGAGTCATTGCATGTGTGTTCTTTCCACAAACCACACATGGATCCACCAGAGTAATTGCATGTGTGTTATTGTCACAAACCACATATGGATCCTCCTCCATCATTGCATGTGTGTTCTTTCCACAAACCACATATGGATCCACTAGAGTCATTGCATGTGTGTTCTTTTCACAACCCACATATGGACCCACTAGAGTCATTGCATGTGTGTTCTTATACTAAAACTAGCACTAGAGTCATTGCATGTTTGTTCTTTTCACAAACCACACATGGATCCACTAGAGTCATTGCATGTGTGTTCTTTCCACAAACCACACATGGATTAACCAGAGTGATTGCATGTGTGTTCTCTTCACAAACCACATATGCATCAACAAATGTCATTTGATGTGTGTTCTTTTCACAAACCATATATGGATCCACCAATGTCATTGCATGTGTGTTCTTTCCATGAACCACATACGGATCCACCAATGTCATTGCATGTGTGTTCTTTCTACAAACCACATATGGATCCACTAGTCATTGCATGTGTGTTCTTTCCACAAACCACACATGGATCCACCAGAGTAATTCCATGTGTGTTAATGTCAATAACCACACATGGATCAACCAATGGCATTTCATGTGTGTACTTTTCACAAACCACATATGGAACCACTAGAGTCATTGCATGTGTGTTCTTATACTAAAACCAGCACTAGAGTCATTGCATGTGTGTTATTTTCACAAACCACACATGGATACACCAGAGTCATTGCATGTGTGTTCTTTCCGCAAACCACAAATGGATCCACCAGAGTGATTGCATGTGTGTTCTTTTCACAAATCACATATGGATCAACAAATTTCATTGCATGTGTGTTCTTTTCACAAACCATATATGGATCCACCAATGTCATTGCATGTGTGTTCTTTCCATGAACTACATATGGATCAACCAATGTCATTGCATGTGTGTTCTATCCACAAACCACATATGGATCCACTAGAGTCATTGCATGGGTGTTCTTTCCACAAATCACACATGGATCCACCGGAGTGATTGCATGTGTGTTCTTTTCACAAACCACATATGGATCAACACATGTCATTGCATGTGTGTTCTTTTCATAAACCATATATGGATCCACCAATGTCATTGCATTTGTGTTATTTCCATAAACCACATATCGATCCACCAATGTCATTGCATGTGTGTTCATTCCACAAACCACATATGGATCCACTAGAGTCATTGCATGTGTGTTCTTTTCACAAACCACATATGGACCCACTAGAGTCATTGCATGTGTGTTCTTATACTAAAACTAGCACTAGAGTCATTGCATGTTTGTTCTTTTCACAAACCACACATGGATCCACTAGAGTCATTGCATGTGTGTTCTTTCCACAAACCACACATGGATTAACCAGAGTGATTGCATGTGTGTTCTCTTCACAAACCACATATGCATCAACAAATGTCATTTGATGTGTGTTCTTTTCACAAACCATATATGGATCCACCAATGTCATTGCATGTGTGTTCTTTCCATGAACCACATACGGATCCACCAATGTCATTGCATGTGTGTTCTTTCTACAAACCACATATGGATCCACTAGAGTCATTGCATGTGTGTTCTTTCCACAAACCACACATGGATCCACCAGAGTAATTGCATGTGTGTTAATGTCAATAACCACACATGGATCAACCAATGGCATTGCATGTGTGTTCTTTTCACAAACCACACATGGATCCACTAGAGTCATTTCATGTGTGTACTTTTCACAAACCACATATGGACCCACTAGAGTCATTGCGTGTGTGTTCTTATACTAAAACCAGCACTAGAGTCATTGCATGTGTGTTATTTTCACAAACCACACATGGATACACCAGAGTCATTGCATGTGTGTTCTTTCCGCAAACCACAAATGGATCCACCAGAGTGATTGCATGTGTGTTCTTTTCACAAACCACATAAGGATCAACAAATTTCATTGCATGTGTGTTCTTTTCACAAACCATATATGGATCCACCAATGTCATTGCATGTGTGTTCTTTCCATGAACTACATATGGATCAACCAATGTCATTGCATGTGTGTTCTATCCACAAACCACATATGGATCCACTAGAGTCATTGCATGGGTGTTCTTTCCACAAATCACACATGGATCCACCAGAGTGATTGCATGTGTGTTCTTTTCACAAACCACATATGGATCAACACATGTCATTGCATGTGTGTTCTTTTCATAAACCATATATGGATCCACCAATGTCATTGCATTTGTGTTATTTCCATAAACCACATATGGATCCACCAATGTCATTCCATGTGTGTTCTTTCTACAAACCACATATGGATCCACTAGAGTCATTGCATGTGTGTTCTTTCCAAAAACCACACATGGATTGACCAGAGTAATTGCATGTGTGTTATTTTCACAAACCACACATGGACCCACTAGAGTCATGACATGTGTATTCTTTCCACAAACCACACATGGATCCACCAATGGCATTGCATGTGTGTTATTGTCACAAACCACATATGGATCAACAAATGGCATTGCATGTGTGTTCCTGTCATGAACCACATATGGATCCACCAGTGTTCACTACATGTGTATTCTTTCCACAAACCACATATGTATCCACTAAGAGTAATTCCATGTGTTTTCTTTTCACAAACCACTTATGGATCCACCAATGTCACTGCATGTGTGTTCTTTTCCAAGAATCCACATGGATAAACCAATGGCATTGCATGTGTGTTCTTTCCACAAACCACACATGGATCCACCAGAGTAATTGCATGTGTTTTATTGTGACAAACCACATATGGATCCTCCTCCATCATTGCATGTGTGTTCTTTCCACAAACCACATATGGAACAACTAGAGTCACTACATGTGTGTTCTTTTCACAAACCACATATGGACCCACTAGAGTCATTTCATGTGTGTTCTTATACTAAAACCACCACTAGAGTCATTTCTTGTGTGTTCTTTTCACAAACCACACATGGATCCACCAGAGTAATTGCATGTGTGTTATTGTCACAAACCACATATGGATCAACCAATGGCATTGCATGTGTGTTCTTTTCCAAGAGTCCACATGGATAAACCAATGGCATTGCATGTGTGTTCTTTCCACAAACCACACATGGATCCACCAGAGTAATTGCATGTGTTTTATTGTGACAAACCACATATGGATCCTCCTCCATCATTGCATCTGTGTTCTTTCCACAAACCACATATGGAACAACTAGAGTCACTACATGTGTTTCTTTTCACAAACCACATATGGACCCACTAGAGCCATTGCATGTGTGTTCTTATACTAAAACCATCACTAGAGTCATTGCATGTGTGTTCTTTTCACAAACCACACATGGATCCACCAGAGTCATTGCATGTGTGTTCTTTCCACAAACCACACATGGATCCACCAGAGTGATTGCATGTGTTTTGTTTTCACAAACCACTTATGGATCAACAAATGTCACTGCATGTGTGTTATTTTCACAAACCATATATGGATCCACCAATGTCATTGCATGTGGGTTCTTTCCATGAACCACATATGGATCCACCAATGTCATTGCATGTGTGTTCTTTCCACAAACCACATATGGATCCACCAATGTCATTGCATGTGTGTTCTTTCCACAAACCACATATGGATCCACCAATGTCATTGCATGTGTGTTCTTTCCACAAACCACACATGGATCCACTAGAGTGATTGCATGTGTGTTCTTTTCACAAACCGCATATGGATCAACAAATGACATTGCATGTGTGTTCTTTTAAAAAACCACACATGGATCAACTAATGGCATTGCATGTGTGTTCTTTTCACAAACCACACATAGATCAACCAATGTCACTCCATCTCTGTTCTTTTCACAAATTACACATGGATCCACCAGAGTCATTGCATGTGTGTTTTTGTCACAAACCACACATGGATTAACCAATGGCATTGCATGTGTATTCTTTTAACAACCCACATATGGATCAACCAGTGTCATTGCATGTGTGTTCTTTCCACAAACCACATATGGATCAACCAATGGCATTGCATGTGTGTTATTGTCATAAAGCACATATGGATCAACCAATGTCATTTCCTGTGTGTTCTTTCCACAAACCACATATGGATCGACTAGAGTCATTGCATGTGTGTTCTTTTCACAAACCACATATGGACCCACTAGAGTCATTGCATGTGTGTTCTTATACTAAAACCACCACTAGAGTCATTTCATGTGTGTTCTTTGACAAACCACACATGGATCCACCAGAGTAATTGCATGTGTGTTATTGTCACAAACCACATATGGATCAACCAATGGCATTGCATGTGTGTTCCTGTCATGAACCACATATGGATCCACCAGTGTTCACTGCATGTGTATCCTTTCCACAAACCACATATGTATCCACTAAGAGTAATTCCATGTGTTTTCTTTTCACAAACCACTTATGGATCCACCAATGTCATTGCATGTGTGTTCTTATCCAAGAATCCACATGGATAAACCAATGGCATTTCATGTGTGTTCTTTCCACAAACCACACATGGATCCACCAGAGTAATTGCATGTGTTTTATTGTGACAAACCACATATGGATCCTCCTCCATCATTGCATGTGTGTTCTTTCCACAAACCACATATGGAACAACTAGAGTCACTACATGTGTGTTCTTTTCACAAACCACATATGGACCCACTAGATCCATTGCATGTGTGTTCTTATACTAAAACCAACACTAGAGTCATTGCATGTGTGTTCTTTTCACAAACCACACATGGATCCACCAGAGTCATTGCATGTGTGTTCTTTCCACAAACCACACATGGATCCACCAGAGTGATTGCATGTGTTTTGTTTTCACAAACCACTTATGGATCAACAAATGTCACTGCATGTGTGTTATTTTCACAAACCATATATGGATCCACCAATGTCATTGCATGTGTGTTCTTTCCACAAACCACACATGGATCTACCAGAGTGAGTGCATGTGTGTTCTTTTCACAAACCGCATATGGATCAACAAATGGCATTGCATGTGTGTTCTTTTCAAAAACCACACATGGATCAACCAATGGCATTGCATATGTGTTCTTTTCACAAACCACACATAGATCAACCAATGTCACTCCATCTCTGTTCTTTTCACAAATCACACATGAATCCACCAGAGTCATTGCATGTGTGTTTTTGTCACAAACCACACATGGATTAACCAATGGCATTGCATGTGTGTTCTTTTAACAACCCACATATGGATCAACCAGTGTCATTGCATGTGTGTTCTTTCCACAAACCACATATGGATCAACCAATGGCATTGCATGTGTGTTATTGTCATAAAGCACATATGGATCAACCAATGTCATTGCCTGTGTGTTCTTTCCACAAACCACATATGGATCGACTAGAGTCATTGCATGTGTGTTCTTTTCACAAACCACATATGGACCCACTAGAGTCATTGCATGTGTGTTCTTATACTAAAACCACCACTAGAGTCATTTCATGTGTGTTCTTTTCACAAACCACACATGGATCCACCGAGTAAATAAATGCATGTGTTATTGTCACAAACCACATATGGATCAACCAATGGCATTGCATGTGTGTTCCTGTCATGAACCACATATGGATCCACTAGTGTTCACTGCATGTGTATTCTTTCCACAAACCACATATGTATCCACTTAGAGTAATTCCATGTGTTTTCTTTTCACAAACCACTTATGGATCCACCAATGTCATTGCATGTGTGTTATTTTCCAAGAATCCACATGGATAAACCAATGGCATTGCATGTGTGTTCTTTCCACAAACCACACATGGATCCACCAGAGTAATTGCATGTGTTTTATTGTGACAAACCACATATGGATCCTCCTCCATCATTGCATGTGTGTTCTTTCCACAAACCACATATGGAACAAATAGAGTCACTACATGTGTGTTCTTTTCACAAACCACATATGGACCCACTAGAGCCATTGCATGTGTGTTCTTATACTAAAACCAACATTAGAGTCATTGCATGTGTGTTCTTTTCACAAACCACACATGGATCCACCAGAGTCATTGCATGTGTGTTCTTTCCACAAACCACACATGGATCCACCAGAGTGATTGCATGTGTTTTCTTTTCACAAACCACTTATGGATCAACAAATGTCACTTCATGTGTGTTATTTTCACAAACCATATATGGATCCACCAATGTCATTGCATGTGGGTTCTTTCCATGAACCACATATGGATCCACCAATGTCATTGCATGTGTGTTCTTTCCACAAACCACACATGGATCCACCAGAGTGATTGCATGTGTGTTCTTTTCACAAACCGCATATGGATCAACAAATGGCATTGCATATGTGTTCTTTTCAAAAACCACACATGGATCAACCAATGGCATTGCATATGTGTTCTTTTCACAAACCACACATAGATCAACCAATGTCACTCCATCTCTGTTCTTTTCACAAATCACACATGAATCCACCAGAGTCATTGCATGTGTGTTTTTGTCACAAACCACACATGGATTAACCAATGGCATTGCATGTGTGTTCTTTTAACAACCCACATATGGATCAACCAGTGTCATTGCATGTGTGTTCTTTCCACAAACCACATATGGATCAACCAATGGCATTGCATGTGTGTTATTGTCATAAAGCACATATGGATCAACCAATGTCATTGCCTGTGTGTTCTTTCCACAAACCACATATGGATCGACTAGAGTCATTGCATGTGTGTTCTTTTCACAAACCACATATGGACCCACTAGAGTCATTGCATGTGTGTTCTTATACTAAAACCACCACTAGAGTCATTTCATGTGTGTTCTTTTCACAAACCACACATGGATCCACCAGAGTAAATGCATGTGTGTTATTGTCACAAACCACATATGGATCAACCAATGGCATTGCATGTGTGTTCCTGTCATGAACCACATATGGATCCACTAGTGTTCACTGCATGTGTATTCTTTCCACAAACCACATATGTATCCACTTAGAGTAATTCCATGTGTTTTCTTTTCACAAACCACTTATGGATCCACCAATGTCATTGCATGTGTGTTCTTTTCCAAGAATCCACATGGATAAACCAATGGCATTGCATGTGTGTTCTTTCCACAAACCACACATGGATCCACCAGAGTAATTGCATGTGTTTTATTGTGACAAACCACATATGGATCCTCCTCCATCATTGCATGTGTGTTCTTTCCACAAACCACATATGGAACAACTAGAGTCACTACATGTGTGTTCTTTTCACAAACCACATATGGACCCACTAGAGCCATTGCATGTGTGTTCTTATACTAAAACCAACACTAGAGTCATTGCATGTGTGTTCTTTTCACAAACCACAAATGGATCCACCAGAGTCATTGCATGTGTGTTCTTTCCACAAACCACACATGGATCCACCAGAGTGATTGCATGTGTTTTCTTTTCACAAACCACTTATGGATCAACAAATGTCACTGCATGTGTGTTATTTTCACAAACCATATATGGATCCACCAATGTGATTGCATGTGGGTTCTTTCCATGAACCACATATGGATCCACCAATGTCATTGCATGTGTGTTCTTTCCACAAACCACACATGGATCCACCAGAGTGATTGCATGTGTGTTCTTTTCACAAACCGCATATGGATCAACAAATGGCATTGCATGTGTGTTCTTTTCAAAAACCACACATGGATCAACCAATGGCATTGCATGTGTGTTCTTTTCACAAACCACACATAGATCAACCAATGTCACTCCATCTATGTTCTTTTCACAAATCAGACATGGATCCACCAGATTCATTGCATGTGTGTTTTTGTCACAAACCACACATGGATTAACCAATGGCATTGCATGTGTGTTCTTTTAACAACCCACATATGGATCAACCAGTGTCATTGCATGTGTGTTCTTTCCACAAACCACATATGGATCAACCAATGGCATTGCATGTGTGTTATTGTCATAAAGCACATATGGATCAACCAATGTCATTGCCTGTGTGTTCTTTCCACAAACCACATATGGATCGACTAGAGTCATTGCATGTGTGTTCTTTTCACAAACCACATATGGACCCACTAGAGTCATTGCATGTGTGTTCTTATACTAAAACCACCACTAGAGTCATTTCATGTGTGTTCTTTTCACAAACCACACATGGATCCACCAGAGTAATGGCATGTGTGTTATTGTCACAAACCACATATGGATCAACCAATGGTATTGCATGTGTGTTCCTGTCATGAACCACATATGGATCCACCAGTGTTCACTGCATGTGTATCCTTTCCACAAACCACATATGTATCCACTGAGAGTAATTCCATGTGTTTTCTTTTCACAAACCACTTATGGATCCACGAATGTCATTGCATGTGTGTTCTTTTCCAAGAATCCACATGGATAAACCAATGGCATTGCATGTGTGTTCTTTCCACAAACCACACATGGATCCACCAGAGTAATTGCATGTGTTTTATTGTGACAAACCACATATGGATCCTCCTCCATCATTGCATGTGTGTTCTTTCCACAAACCACATATGGAACAACTAGAGTCACTACATGTGTGTTCTTTTCACAAACCACATATGGACCCACTAGAGCCATTGCATGTGTGTTCTTATACTAAAACCAACACTAGAGTCATTGCATGTGTGTTCTTTTCACAAACCACACATGGATCCACCAGAGTCATTGCATGTGTGTTCTTTCCACAAACCACACATGGATCCACCAGAGTGATTGCATGTGTTTTGTTTTCACAAACCACTTATGGATCAACAAATGTCACTGCATGTGTGTTATTTTCACAAACCATATATGGATCCACCAATGTCACTGCATGTGTGTTCTTTCCATGAACCACATATGGATCCACCAATGTCATTGCATGTGTGTTCTTTCCACAAACCACACATGGATCCACCAGAGTGATTGCATGTGTGTTCTTTTCACAAACCGCATATGGATCAACAAATGGCATTGCATATGTGTTCTTTTCAAAAACCACACATGGATCAACCAATGGCATTGCATATGTGTTCTTTTCACAAACCACACATAGATCAACCAATGTCACTCCATCTCTGTTCTTTTCACAAATCACACATGAATCCACCAGAGTCATTGCATGTGTGTTTTTGTCACAAACCACACATGGATTAACCAATGGCATTGCATGTGTGTTCTTTTAACAACCCACATATGGATCAACCAGTGTCATTGCATGTGTGTTCTTTCCACAAACCACATATGGATCAACCAATGGCATTGCATGTGTGTTATTGTCATAAAGCACATATGGATCAACCAATGTCATTGCCTGTGTGTTCTTTCCACAAACCACATATGGATCGACTAGAGTCATTGCATGTGTGTTCTTTTGACAAACCACATATGGACCCACTAGAGTCATTGCATGTGTGTTCTTATACTAAAACCACCACTAGAGTCATTTCATGTGTGTTCTTTTCACAAACCACACATGGATCCACCAGAGTAAATGCATGTGTGTTATTGTCACAAACCACATATGGATCAACCAATGGCATTGCATGT
The DNA here is from genome assembly GCA_023614405.1 of Avena insularis. Taxonomy (NCBI): domain Eukaryota; kingdom Viridiplantae; phylum Streptophyta; class Magnoliopsida; order Poales; family Poaceae; genus Avena; species Avena insularis. The sequence continues at coordinate 254,051,262 of CM042696.1, forward strand.
GTGTTCCTGTCATGAACCACATATGGATCCACTAGTGTTCACTGCATGTGTATTCTTTCCACAAACCACATATGTATCCACTTAGAGTAATTCCATGTGTTTTCTTTTCACAAACCACTTATGGATCCACCAATGTCATTGCATGTGTGTTCTTTTCCAAGAATCCACATGGATAAACCAATGGCATTGCATGTGTGTTCTTTCCACAAACCACACATGGATCCACCAGAGTAATTGCATGTGTTTTATTGTGACAAACCACATATGGATCCTCCTCCATCATTGCATGTGTGTTCTTTCCACAAACCACATATGGAACAACTAGAGTCACTACATGTGTGTTCTTTTCACAAACCACATATGGACCCACTAGAGCCATTGCATGTGTGTTCTTATACTAAAACCAACACTAGAGTCATTGCATGTGTGTTCTTTTCACAAACCACAAATGGATCCACCAGAGTCATTGCATGTGTGTTCTTTCCACAAACCACACATGGATCCACCAGAGTGATTGCATGTGTTTTCTTTTCACAAACCACTTATGGATCAACAAATGTCACTGCATGTGTGTTATTTTCACAAACCATATATGGATCCACCAATGTGATTGCATGTGGGTTCTTTCCATGAACCACATATGGATCCACCAATGTCATTGCATGTGTGTTCTTTCCACAAACCACACATGGATCCACCAGAGTGATTGCATGTGTGTTCTTTTCACAAACCGCATATGGATCAACAAATGGCATTGCATGTGTGTTCTTTTCAAAAACCACACATGGATCAACCAATGGCATTGCATGTGTGTTCTTTTCACAAACCACACATAGATCAACCAATGTCACTCCATCTATGTTCTTTTCACAAATCACACATGGATCCACCAGATTCATTGCATGTGTGTTTTTGTCACAAACCACACATGGATTAACCAATGGCATTGCATGTGTGTTCTTTTAACAACCCACATATGGATCAACCAGTGTCATTGCATGTGTGTTCTTTCCACAAACCACATATGGATCAACCAATGGTATTGCATGTGTGTTATTGTCATAAAGCACATATGGATCAACCAATGTCATTGCCTGTGTGTTCTTTCCACAAACCACATATGGATCGACTAGAGTCATTGCATGTGTGTTCTTTTCACAAACCACATATGGACCCACTAGAGTCATTGCATGTGTGTTCTTATACTAAAACCACCACTAGAGTCATTTCATGTGTGTTCTTTTCACAAACCACACATGGATCCACCAGAGTAATGGCATGTGTGTTATTGTCACAAACCACATATGGATCAACCAATGGTATTGCATGTGTGTTCCTGTCATGAACCACATATGGATCCACCAGTGTTCACTGCATGTGTATCCTTTCCACAAACCACATATGTATCCACTGAGAGTAATTCCATGTGTTTTCTTTTCACAAACCACTTATGGATCCACGAATGTCATTGCATGTGTGTTCTTTTCCAAGAATCCACATGGATAAACCAATGGCATTGCATGTGTGTTCTTTCCACAAACCACACATGGATCCACCAGAGTAATTGCATGTGTTTTATTGTGACAAACCACATATGGATCCTCCTCCATCATTGCATGTGTGTTCTTTCCACAAACCACATATGGAACAACTAGAGTCACTACATGTGTGTTCTTCTCACAAACCACATATGGACCCACTAGAGCCATTGCATGTGTGTTCTTATACTAAAACCAACACTAGAGTCATTGCATGTGTGTTATTTTCACAAACCACACATGGATCCACCAGATTCATTGCATGTGTGTTCTTTCCAACAAACCACACATGGATCCACCAGAGTGATTGCATGTGTTTTCTTTTCACAAACCACTTATGGATCAACAAATGTCACTGCATGTGTGTTATTTTCACAAACCATATATGGATCCACCAATGTCATTGCATGTGGGTTCTTTCCATGAACCACATATGGATCCACCAATGTCATTGCATGTGTGTTCTTTCCACAAACCACACATGGATTCACCAGAGTGATTGCATGTGTGTTCTTTTCACAAACCGCATATGGATCAACAAATGGCATTCCATGTGTGTTCTTTTCAAAAACCACACATGGATCAACCAATGGCATTTCATGTGTGTTATTTTCACAAACCACACATAGATCAACCAATGTCACTCCATCTCTGTTCTTTTCACAAATCACACATGGATCAACCAATGGCATTGCATGTGTGTTCTTTTCACAAACCACACATGGATCAACCAATGGCATTGCATGTGTGTTCTTTTCACAACCCACACATGGATTAACCAATGGCATTGCATGTTTGTTCTTTTCACAAACCGCATATGGATCAACAAATGGCATTGCATGTGTGTTCTTTTCAAAAACCACACATGGATCAACCAATGGCATTGCATGTGTGTTCTTTTCACAAACCACACATAGATCAACCAATGTCACTCCATCTCTATTCTTTTCACAAATCACACATGGATCCACCAGAGTCATTGCATGTGTGTTTTTGTCACAAACCACACATGCATTAACCAATGGCATTGCATGTGTGTTCTTTTAACAACCCACATATGGATCAACCAGTGTCATTGCATGTGTGTTCTTTCCACAAATCACATATGGATCAACCAATGGCATTGCATGTGTGTTATTGTCATAAAGCACATATGGATCAATCAATGTCATTGCCTGTGTGTTCTTTCCACAAACCACATATGGATCGACTAGAGTCATTGCATGTGTGTTCTTTTCACAAACCACATATGGACCCACTAGAGTCATTGCATGTGTGTTCTTATACTAAAACCACCACTAGAGTCATTTCATGTGTGTTCTTTTCACAAACCACACATGGATCCACCAGAGTAATTGCATGTGTGTTATTGTCACAAACCTCATATGGACCCTCCTTCATCATTGCATGTGTGTTCATTCCACAAACCACATATGGATCCACTAGAGTCATTGCATGTGTGTTATTTTCACAAACCACATATGGACCCACTAGAGTCATTGCATGTGTGTTCTTATACAAAAACCAGCACTAGAGTCATTTTATGTGTGTTCTTTTCACAAACCACACATGGATCCACCAGAGTCATTGCATGTGTGTTCTTTCCACAAACCACAAATGGATCCACCAGAGTGATTGCATGTGTGTTCTTTTCACAAACCACATATAGATCAACAAATGTAATTGCATGTGTGTTCTTTTCACAAACCATATATGGATGCACTAATGTCATTGCATGTGTGTTCTTTCCATGAACCACACATGGATAAACCAATGGCATTGCATGTGTGTTCTTTCCACAAACCACACATGGATCCACCAGAGTAATTGCATGTGTGTTATTGTCACAAACCACATATGGATCCTCCTCCATGATTGCATGTGTGTTCTTTCCACAAACCACATATGGATCCACTAGAGTCATTGCATGTGTGTTCTTTTCACAAACCACATATGGACTCACTAGAGTCATTTCATGTGTGTTCTTATACTAAAACCAGCACTAGAGTCATTGCATGTTTGTTCTTTTCACAAACCACACATGGATCCACTAGAGTCATTGCATGTGTGTTCTTTCCACAAACCCCACATGGATCAATCAGAGTGATTGCATGTGTGTTCTTTTCACAAACCATATATGGATCAACCAATGTCATTGCATGTGTGTTCTTTCCATGAACCACATACGGATCCACCAATGTCATTGCATGTGTGTTCTTTCTGCAAACCACATATGGATCCACTAGAGTCATTGCATGTGTGTTCTTTCCCCAAATCACACATGGATCCACCAGAGTAATTGCATGTGTGTTATTGTCACAAACCACATATGGATCCTCCTCCATCGTTGCATGTGTGTTCTTTCCACAAACCACATATGGATCCACTAGAGTCATTGCATGTGTGTTCTTTTCACAAACCACATATGGACCTACTAGAGTCATTGCATGTGTGTTCTTATACTAAAACCAGCACTAGATTCGTTGCATGTGTGTTATTTTCACAAACCACACAAGGATCCACCAGAGTCATTGCATGTGTGTTCTTTCCGCAAACCACCAATGGATCCACCAGAGTGATTCCATGTGTGTTGTTTTCACAAACCACAGATGGATGAACAAATTTCATTGCATTTGTGTTCTTTTCACAAACCATATATGGATCCACCAATGTCATTGCATGTGTGTTCTTTCCATGAACCACATATGGATCAACCAATGTCATTGCATGTGCGTTCTTTCTACAAACCACATATGGATCCACTAGAGGTATTGCATGTGTGTTCTTTCCACAAACCACACATGGATCCACCAGACTAACTGCATGTGTGTTATTGTCACAAACCACATATGGATCCTCCTCCATCATTGCATGTGTGTTCTTTCCACAAAACACATATGGAACCACTAGAGTCATTGCATGTGTGTTCTTTTCACAAAACACATATGGACCCACTAGAGTCATTGCATGTGTGTTCTTTTCACAAACCACACATGGATCCACCAGAGTGACTGCATGTGTGTTCTTTTCACAAACCACATATCGATCAACAAATGTCATTGCATGTGTGTTCTTTTCACAAACCATATATGGATCCACCAATGTCATTGCATGTGTGTTCTTTCCATGAACCACATATGGATCCACCAATGTTCATTGCATGTGTGTTCTTTCCACAAACCACACATGGATCCACCAGAGTGATTGCATGTGTGTTCTTTTCAATAACCACACATGGATCAACCAATGGCATTGCATGTGTGTTCTTTTCACAAACCACACATGGATCAACCAATGGCATTGCATGTGTGTTCTTTTCACAACCCACACATGGATTAACCAATGGCATTGCATGTTTGTTCTTTTCACAAACCGCATATGGATCAACAAATGGCATTGCATGTGTGTTCTTTTCAAAAACCACACATGGATCAACCAATGGCATTGCATGTGTGTTCTTTTCACAAACCACACATAGATCAACCAATGTCACTCCATCTCTATTCTTTTCACAAATCACACATGGATCCACCAGAGTCATTGCATGTGTGTTTTTGTCACAAACCACACATGCATTAACCAATGGCATTGCATGTGTGTTCTTTTAACAACCCACATATGGATCAACCAGTGTCATTGCATGTGTGTTCTTTCCATAAACCACATATGGATCAACCAATGGCATTGCATGTGTGTTATTGTCATAAAGCACATATGGATCAACCAATGTCATTGCCTGTGTGTTCTTTCCACAAACCACATATGGATCGACTAGAGTCATTGCATGTGTGTTCTTTTCACAAACCACATATGGACCCACTAGAGTCATTGCATGTGTGTTCTTATACTAAAACCACCACCAGAGTCATTTCATGTGTGTTCTTTTCACAAACCACACATGGATCCACCAGAGTAATTGCATGTGTGTTATTGTCACAAACCTCATATGGATCCTCCTTCATCATTGCATGTGTGTTCATTCCACAAACCACATATGCATCCACTAGAGTCATTGCATGTGTGTTCTTTTCACAAACCACATATGGACCCACTAGAGTCATTGCATGTGTGTTCTTATACAAAAACCAGCACTAGAGTCATTGCATGTGTGTACTTTTCACAAACCACACATGGATCCACCAGAGTCATTGCATGTGTGGTCTTTCCACAAACCACAAATGGATCCACCAGAGTGATTGCATGTGTGTTCTTTTCACAAACCACATATAGATCAACAAATGTAATTGCATGTGTGTTCTTTTCACAAACCATATATGGATGCACTAATGTAATTGCATGTGTGTTCTTTCCATGAACCATATGGATCCACCAATGTCATTGCATGTGTGTTCTTTCTACAAACCACATATGGATCCACTAGTGTCATTGCATGTGCGTTGTTTCCACAAACCACACATGGATCCACCAGAGTAATTGCATGTGTGTTATTGTCACAAACCACATATGGATCCTCCTCCATGATTGTATGTGTGTTCTTTCCACAAACCACATATGGATCCACTAGAGTCATTGCATGTGTGTTCTTTTCACAAACCACATATGGACTCACTAGAGTCATTGCATGTGTGTTCTTATACTAAATCCAGCACTAGAGTCATTGCATGTTTGTTTTTTTCACAAACCACACATGAATCCACTAGAGTCATTTCATGTGTGTTCTTTCCACAAACCCCACATGGATCCTCCTCCATCATTGCATGTGTGTTCTTTCTAAACCACATATGGATCAACAAATGTCATATGGACCCACTAGAGTCATTGCATGTGTGTTATTTTCACAAACCATATATGGATCCACCAATGTCATTGCATGTGTGTTCTTTCCATGAACACACATGGATCCACCAATGTCATTGCATGTATGTTGTTTCCACAAACCACACATGGATCCACTAGAGTGATTGCATGTGTGTTGTTTTCACAAACCACATATGGATCAACAAATGTCATTGCATGTGTGTTCTTTTCACAAACCATATATGGATCCACTAATGTCATTGCATGTGTGTTCTTTCCATGAGCCACATATGGAACTACCAATGTTATTGCATGTGTGTTCTTTCCACAAACCACACATGGATCCACCAGAGTGATTGCATGTGTGTTCTTTTCACAAACCACATATGGATCAACAAATGGCATTGTATGTGTGTCCTTTTCACAAACCATAGATGGATCAACCAATGGCATTGCATGTGTGTTCCTGTCATGAACCACATATGGATCCACCAGTGTTCACTGCATGTGTATTCTTACCACAAACCACATATGTATCCACTAAGAGTAATTCCATGTGTTTTATTTTCACAAACCACTTATGTATGCACCAATGTCATTGCATGTGTGTTCTTTCCTCTAATCCACATGGATAAACCAATGGCATTGCACGTGCGTTCTTTCCACAAACCACACATGGATCCACCAGAGTAATTTCATGTGTGTTATTGTCACAAACCACATATGGATCCTCCTCCATCATTGCATGTGTGTTCTTTCCACAAACCACATATGGAACAACTAGAGTCACTACATGTGTGTTCTTTTCACAAACCACATATGGACCCACTAGAGTCATTGCATGTGTGTTCTTATACTAAAACCAGCACTAGAGTCATTGCATGTGTGTTCTTATACTAAAACCAGCACTAGAGTCATTGCATGTGTGTTCTTTTCACAAACCACACATGGATCCACCAGAGTCATTGCATGTGTGTTATTTCCACAAACCACACATGGATCCACCAGAGTGATTGCATGTGTGTTCTTTTCACAAACCACTTATGGATCAACAAATGTCATTGCATGTGTGTTCTTTTCACAAACCATATATGGATCCACCAATGTCATTGCATGTGTGTTCTTTCCATGAACCACATATGGATCCACCAATGTCATTGCATTTGTGTTCTTTCCACAAACCACACATGGATCCACCAGAGTGATTGCATGCGTGTTCTTTTCACAAACCGCATATAGATCAACAAATCGCATTGCATGTGTGTTCTTTTCAAAAACCACACATGGATCAACCAATGGCATTGCATGTGTGTTCTTTTCACAAACCACACATGGATCAACCAATGTCACTGCATGTGTGTTCTTTTCACAAATCACACATGGATCCACCAGAGTCATTGCATGTGTGTGTTTGTCACAAACCACACATGGATTAACCAATGGCATTGCATGTGTGTTCTTTTAACAACCCACATATGGATCAACCAGTGTCATGGCATGTGTGTTCTTTCCACAAACCACATATGGATCCACTAGAGTCATTGCATGTGTGTTCTTTTCACAAACCACATATGGACGCACTAGATTCATTGCATGTGTGTTATTATACTAAAACCAGCACTAGAGTCATTGTATGTGTGTTCTTTACACAAACCACACATGGATCCACCAGAGTAATTGCATGTGTGTTATTGTCACAAACCACATATGGATCCTCCTCCATCATTGCATGTGTGTTCTTTCCACAAAGCACATATGGAACCACTAGAGTCATTGCATATGTGTTCTTTTCACAAACCACATATGGACCCACTAGAGTCCTGGCATGTGTGTTCTTATACTAAAACCAACACTAGAGTCATTGCATGTGTGTTCGTTTCACAAACCACACATGGATCCACCAGAGTTATTCCATGTGTGTTCTTTCCACAAACCACACATGGATCCACTAGAGTAATTGCATGTGTGTTGTTTTCACAAACCACATATGGATCAACAAATGTCATTGCATGTGTGTTCTTTTCACAAACCATATATGGTTCCACCAATGTCATTGCATGTGTGTTCTTTCCATGAGCCACATATGGAACCACCAATGTCATTGCATGTGTGTTCTTTCCACAAACCACACATGGATCCACCAGAGTGATTGCATGTGTGTTCTTTTCACAAACCACATATGGATCAACAAATGGCATTGTATGTGTGTCCTTTTCACAAACCACACATGGATCAACCAATGGCATTGCATGTGTGTTCTTTTCACAACCCACACATGGATTAACCAATGGCATTGCATGTTTGTTCTTTTAACAACCCACATATGGATTAACCAATAGCATTGCATGTGTGTTCTTTTAACAACCCACATATGGATTCACCAGAATCATTGCATGTGTGTTCTTTCCACAAACCACACATGGATCCACCAGAGTGATTGCATGTGTGTTGTTTTCACAAACCACATATGGATCAACAAAAGTCATTGCATGTGTGTTCTTTTCACAAACCATATATGGATCCACCAGAGTCATTGCATGTGTGTTCTTACACTAAAACCAGCACTAGAGTCATTGCATGTGTGTTCTTTCCACAAACCACATATGGATCCACTAGAGTCATTGCATGTGTGTTCTTTTCACAAACCACATACGGACGCACTAGATTTATTGCATGTGTGTTATTATACTAAAACCAGCACTAGAGTCATTGCATGTGTGTTCTTTACACAAACCACACATGGATCCACCAGAGTAATTGCATGTGTGTTATTGTCACAAACCACATATGGATCCTCCTCCATCATTGCATGTGTGTTCTTTCCACAAAGCACATATGGAACCACTAGAGTCATTGCATATGTGTTCTTTTCACAAACCACATATGGACCCACTAGAGTCATGGCATGTGTGTTCTTATACTACAACCAACACTAGAGTCATTGCATGTGTGTTCGTTTCACAAAACACACATGGATCCACCAGAGTCATTCCATGTGTGTTCTTTCCACAAACCACACATGGATCCACTAGAGTGATTGCATGTGTGTTGTTTTCACAAACCACATATGGATCAACAAATGTCATTGCATGTGTGTTCTTTTCACAAACCATATATGGATCCACTAATGTCATTGCATGTGTGTTCTTTCCATGAGCCACATATGGAACTACCAATGTTATTGCATGTGTGTTCTTTCCACAAACCACACATGGATCCACCAGAGTGATTGCATGTGTGTTCTTTTCACAAACCACATATGGATCAACAAATGGCATTGTATGTGTGTCCTTTTCACAAACCATAGATGGATCAACCAATGGCATTGCATGTGTGTTCCTGTCATGAACCACATATGGATCCACCAGTGTTCACTGCATGTGTATTCTTTCCACAAACCACATATGTATCCACTAAGAGTAATTCCATGTGTTTTATTTTCACAAACCACTTATGTATGCACCAATGTCATTGCATGTGTGTTCTTTCCTCTAATCCACATGGATAAACCAATGGCATTGCACGTGCGTTCTTTCCACAAACCACACATGGATCCACCAGAGTAATTTCATGTGTGTTATTGTCACAAACCACATATGGATCCTCCTCCATCATTGCATGTGTGTTCTTTCCACAAACCACATATGGAACAACTAGAGTCACTACATGTGTGTTCTTTTCACAAACCACATATGGACCCACTAGAGTCATTGCATGTGTGTTCTTATACTAAAACCAGCACTAGAGTCATTGCATGTGTGTTCTTATACTAAAACCAGCACTAGAGTCATTGCATGTGTGTTCTTTTCACAAACCACACATGGATCCACCAGAGTCATTGCATGTGTGTTATTTCCACAAACCACACATGGATCCACCAGAGTGATTGCATGTGTGTTCTTTTCACAAACCACTTATGGATCAACAAATGTCATTGCATGTGTGTTCTTTTCACAAACCATATATGGATCCACCAATGTCATTGCATGTGTGTTCTTTCCATGAACCACATATGGATCCACCAATGTCATTGCATTTGTGTTCTTTCCACAAACCACACATGGATCCACCAGAGTGATTGCATGCGTGTTCTTTTCACAAACCGCATATAGATCAACAAATCGCATTGCATGTGTGTTCTTTTCAAAAACCACACATGGATCAACCAATGGCATTGCATGTGTGTTCTTTTCACAAACCACACATGGATCAACCAATGTCACTGCATGTGTGTTCTTTTCACAAATCACACATGGATCCACCAGAGTCATTGCATGTGTGTGTTTGTCACAAACCACACATGGATTAACCAATGGCATTGCATGTGTGTTCTTTTAACAACCCACATATGGATCAACCAGTGTCATGGCATGTGTGTTCTTTCCACAAACCACATATGGATCAACCAATGGCATTGCATGTGTGTTATTGTCACAAACCACATATGGATCAACCAATGTCATTGCATGTGTGTTCTTTCCACAAACCACATATGGATCCACTAGAGTCATTGCATGTGTGTTCTTTTCATAAACCACATATCGACCCACTAGAGTCATTGCATGTGTGTTCTTATACTAAAACCAGCACTAGAGTCATTGCATCTGTGTTCTTTTCACAAACCACACATGGATCCACCAGAGTAATTGCATGTGTGTTATTGTCACAAACCTCATATGGATCCTCCTCCATCATTGCATGTGTCTTCTTTCCAGAAACCACATATGGATCCACTAGAGTGAAGGAAATATGCCCTGAGAGGCAATAATAAAGTTGTTATTATGTATTCCTTGTATATGATAGATGTTTATTTTGCATGCTATAATTGTATTGATAGGAAACATCAATACATGTGTGTTTAATAAACAAAAGGGTTCCTAGTTATGCCTCTCTTATAGACTAGCTTGTTGATTAACAAGATGATCAAGGTTTCCTGATCATGGACATTGGATGTTGTTAATAACAAGGTCACATCATTTGTGAAATGATGTGATGAACATTCATCCGAAGTATAACATTACGATCAAGTCATTATGTTTATATTGCTATAACATCATACAAAGTATTCTTAGTCCTTAGACCATGAGATAATGTTAATTGCTAACACCGGAAGAGTATCTTGATAACATCAAACGTCACACCGTAACAGGGTGACCAGAAAGGTGGGTTCTGTGCTATGAAGGTGTTATGTTGAGGCTCATGGATCAAGAGTGGAATTTTTCAATCCCGATGACGGATAGATATACTCTGGGCCCTCTCGGTGATATCACATTAAGATAGCTTGCAAGCAAGTGATGTGATCACTAGAATGTTATATCACGGGAACGAGAAAAGAGTGCATGTTGGTAACGAGATCAAACTAGGTATTTGGATACCGATTATCGAATCTCGGACATGTATTATATCATGAGACAAAGGGATTAAATTGCTGACGTTAAAGGTTCTCACGATCACAGAAGTCATCGTTGAATATGCAGCCGTCAGTATGGATCTCCAGGTCCCGCTTCTGATTATTGATCTGAGAGGAGTCTCAATCATATCTGCATTATTCACGAACCATAGGGTGACAAACTTAAGGGTTGCCAGACACCATTTAGGAGCACATATGTTCCAGACAAAAGGTTTGCAAAGCGTAGGAAATGTTTCGATAGAAACAGGAATTGTTTCGATAGAAACCGGAATTGTTTCGGGTGAAATTGCAGAAAGTGGTTCTGCATGTGATATTGAAATATTGCAAGGCGTTTTATGTGAAAGTTTGTTAATTGAAGTAATTAACAAAATTCTGAATAAAATAAATAAAAGAGTTTTATTAATTGAGAGTTGCATTTAATTTGGTGGAAATTAAATACATTGTAGTGGGGTTTTGGGTGGAGGCCATGTTTATGTGAGTGGAGGTTCACCACATGAATAAAGGAGGGGAGGAGTCCCCCCCTCATGCGCAGGCTATGGGAGGGGAGGGGTTTCCCTCCCTCCTATATAAAGCCCCCCTCTCCCCTCTCACAAACCACACCTCCTCGTGAAGGATCTCTCTCCCCCTCTAGATATTCCCCCATGGTCTCGGATTAGCGAGATACATGTTCCCGGTGGCCTTGCGTCTAGAAGGAGTTGTTGCTTTCGCTGATTCGCTGGAGCGAGGAGGTGGAGGTTGTCCGTTGGCTTGGACGTGTGTGCGAGGACGGATGCGCTGCTGATTTGCGGCGCTCTTACTTCCACACGATCTTGAGATCGGCAAGCGTACGACTACATCAACCACGAGTTCCTACTCGTTAACAAAACTTGTTGTCTTCGAGGGTAAGTTCTCCATGGATGTATGTCCACCCGTTGCTTTGTATCTAGTAGATAGATCTTGGCGTATAGTTCTCATCGTAGGAAATTTTTTGTTTTCTATGCTGCGGACCAACTGTGGTATCAAAGCCTGATCTATGCGTAGGTGCTTAGCACGGGTAGTACACATATGGTTGATATGTGGGCGATGATGATCATGTTATTGCATCTTCTATGTACTTTGGATATTGGTGGCATAGTGGGATGAAGCGGCCCGGACCAACCTTACATGTCATCGTACATGAGACCGGTTCCACGACTAACATGCGACTAGTTTTGCATAAGTGGCTAGCGGGTGTCTGTCTCTCCTACTATAGTCAATATCTGATTTACAATGAGTTGCTAATAACTTGGTTATCCTCGTTGTGGTTCATGTTCGTAGGTAAGACCGGTTCTATCTCCGAAAGCCCTAAGCCACGTAGAACTTGCAATTGATAAATTAGAGGCGTCTAGTTTAGATCGTTGCTGGGCTAGTGTCTTGATATGGTATTGTTGTAAGTAGATGTATGATAGATACTCTTACAACTCACTTAACGTGTAAGTTCCATATACCTTGGCCTTACACACAAAGGAATGATAGAGATCATACCACGATGCAAATGATAGAGATCAAATGCATGGACCATATCACCTCACTTCACACATTAGATGTTAGCATCTTATATTGCTAGTTTGGCGCATTTGTTAGGCATTATAAGATGATCCCTCATTTAGATATCAAGATAAAATGTGTTCTTCCTTAAGTATGCACCGTTTTGTGGATCGTGTTTTGAGGCATCACGTGATGATCGGGTGTTCTCGACTCTAAGCTTTCATACAAGAGGTGTAAGACAGTTTTACACACGTGAATACGAAGGTTCTTACTTGACGAGCCTAGCATGTATAGACATGGCCTCGGAACACGGACTGAAAGGTTAAGCATGAGTCATATAGTTGATATGATGCCCATATAGATGCTCGCCTTTGAAGCTACACCGACTCACGTGATGATCGGACTTGGTGTAGTGGATTTGGTTCATGTAATCACCAAAAGGACACGAGGGATGTCGTTTTTTAGTGGGAGTTCATTAGTAATTTGGATTAGTTGAACTCAATCTATCATAAACTTAGTCTAAATATATTTTACAAATTCTGTTGAAGATGGCACCACCTTCTTTTCATTTCAATGTGTTCATGGAGAAAGAGAAACTTGCTGCGAATGGTAGCAACTTCACCAACTGGGCTATGAATTTGAGGATTCTCCTCACTGTTGCACAAAAGCAATATGTGCTAGATGCGCCGCTAGGCCCCCCACCAGCTCCTGATGCCCCTGACGAGGAAAAGAATGTCTATGTGACTCGTCAGGAGGACCACAACTTAGTTCATTGTGGCATACTGTATGGGCTAGAGCCAGAACTTCGAAAGCGTTTCGAAAATGGCAATGCCTTTGATACCATGGGAAATTTGAAAATGATTTTCGATACCCATGCTGCCGTAGAGAGTTATAATGCTACCGAAAAGTTCTTTAGCTGCATGATGGAGGAAAACAACTCTGTTAGTGAGCACGTACTCAAAATGTCTGGGTACACCGATAAGCTTGTGTCCTTGGGAATAACGATTCCCATTGACTTAGGCATACATCGTGTTCTCCAATATCTGCCACCTATCTACAAGAGCTTCGTGATGAACTATAATATGCAGGGCATGAAGAAGTCTCTTCCGAAGCTCACAATGCTTAAGACTGTATGGAGATTAGGAAAGAACATCAAGTGTTGATGATCAATAGGACCACCGGTTTCAAGAAGGACAAGAAAGGCAAGCACAAGGGAAAGAAGGGTGGCAAGTCTGTTGCCACGCCTGAAAAGAAACCCCGAGTTGGCCCTAAGTCTGACACTGAGTGCTACTATTGCAAGGATCGCCATTGAAGCGAATCGCCCCAAGTATTTGGCAGACAAGAAGGCCGGCAAGGCAAACAAAGGTATATGTGATATACATGTTATTGATGTTTACTTGACTAGTACTCCCAGTAGCACCTGGGTATTTGATACAGGATCGGTTGCAAATATATGTAACTTGGTTCAGGGGCTGCGAAACAAGCGACAACTAGCAAGGGATGAGGTCACGATGCGGGTCGTCAGAACGCTGCCTCTCCATATGCCGTCGGGATTAGTTATAAACCTAAATAATTGTTATTTAGTGCCTGCACTGAGCATGAACATTGTATCCGGATCGTGTTTGATGCAAAGTGGTTATTCGTTTAAGTCTGAAAACAATGGTTGTTCGATTTATATGAATAATATCTTTTATGGTCATGCACCTGTGTTGAATGGTTTATTTCTGTTGGATCTCGATAGTAGTATTACGCACATTCATAATGTTGATGCTAAAAGGATTAAACTTGATAATGATATATCTGCATATATGTGGCACTACCGTCTAGGTCATATTGGCGTTAAACGCGTGAAGAAACTCCATTCTGATGGACTTTTGGAATCAGTTGATTTTGAATCATTTGATACATGTGAGCCATGCCTTATGGGCAAGATGACTAGAACGCCGTTTTTCGGTTCAATGGAATGGGCGACAGATTCATAGGAAATCATACATACTGATGTGTGTGGACCAATGAGTGTGTCGGCACGAGGTGGATATCGTTATTTTGTTACTTCACGGATGATTTGAGTAGATACGGGTATATCTATTTGATACAACATAAGTCTAAAACCTTTGAAAAGTTCAAAGAATTTCAGCATGAAGTGGAAAATCATCGTAACAGAAAGATCAAATTTCTGCGGTCCGACCATGGAGAGAGTATCTTAGTTATGAGTTTAGCACACATATGAAAGACTGTGGAATAGTTTCACAACTCACGCCTGCCGGAACACCACAACGTAATGGTGTGTCAGAACATCGTAATCGTACTTTATTGGATATGGTTCGATCTATGATGTCTCCGATCGACTTGCCACCGCATTTTTGGGGTTATGCACTGGAAACCGCTGCATTCACTTTAAATAGGGCACCATCTAAATCCGTTGAAAATACACCGTATGAATTATGGTTTGGAAACAAACCTAAGTTGTCATTTCTTAAAGTTTGGGGATGCGATGTTTATGTGAAGAAACTTCAACCGGATAAACTCGAACCCAAAGCGGAAAAATGCGTCTTCATAGCATACCCTAAGGAAACGATTGGGTATACCTTCTATCACAGATCCAAGGGAAAGGTCTTTGTTGCCAAGAATGGATCCTTTCTTGAGAAGGAGTTTCTCGTGAAAGGTGTGAGTAGTCGGAAGGTAGAACTCGAAGAGGTTATTGAACCTTCTCTTCATGAAATGGCGAGTAGCGCAAAGACCAAAAGTTGTTTCGAGTTGACTTCACCTAATGAAGAGAGAGCTAATGATATTGATCATGAAACTCCAAAGAGGACACTACAACATCGCAGTCAGCAGAGGTGACACGTCTCCTCCGAACGTACGGCAATCCTGTTATGAATTTCATGATTGATGAAATAGATGACCCTGCGACGTATGAAGAAGCAATGATGAGCCCTGATTCCAACAAATGGCTAGAAGCCATGAAATTCGAGATGGAATCCATGTACGAAAGCCAGGTTTGGACCTTGGTGGACTTACCTCACGATCGAAAGGCCGTTGAGAATAAATGGATTTTCAAAAGAAAAACTGATGCTAATGGTAATGTAACCATCTATAAGGCTCGACTTGTCGCAAAGGGGTTTCGACAAATTCAAGGAGTTAACTACGATGAGACATTCTCTACGTAGCGATGCTTAAGTCGGTTAGGATTATGTTAGCAATTGTTGCATATTTCGATTATGAAATATGGCAGATGGATGTCAAAACTACGTTCCTCAATGGTAATATTGAAGAAGAGTTGTATATGATACAACCTAAGGGTTTTGTCGATCCTAAGGATGCTGATAAGGTGTTCAAACTTCAGCGATCCATCTATGGACTGAAGCAAGCATCCCGGAGTTGGAATCTCCGCTTTGATGAGGTGATCAAAGAGTTTGGATTTGTCCAAACTTATGGAGAGGCTTGTATTTACAAGAAAGTGAGTGGGAGCAATGTGGCATTTCTGATATTATATGTGGATGACATATTATTGATTGGAAATGATATAGATCTTTTAAACGGTGTTAAAAGTTATCTAAACAGCAAATTTTCGATGAAGGACCTTGGTGAAGCTTCATATATATTAGGCATTAAAATCTATAGAGATAGATCAAGACGCCTAATTGGGCTATCGCAGAGTACATACCTTGATAAGATATTAAAGAAGTTTAATATGGATGGAAGTAAGAAGGGGTACTTACCTATGTTGCAAGGCAAGACATTGAGTAAGACTCAAAGTCCGGCTACGGCGGAAGAAAGAGAGATAATGGATAAGATCCCCTATGCCTCAGCCATAGGCTCTATAATGTATGCCATGCTATGTACAAGACCGGATGTGGCACATGCTATTAGTTTGACTAGTAGGTACCAATCTGATCCAGTTGAACATCGGATAGCGGTCAAGGATATCCTTAAGTACTTGAGAAGAACTAAGGATATGTTTCTTGTATACAGAGGTGAAGAAGAGCTAGTCGCTAAGTGTTACATCGATGCTAGCTTTGACACTAATCCGGATGACTCTAAGTCTCAATCCGGATACGTATTTCTCTTGAACGGAGCAGCAATTAGTTGGAGGAGCTCCAAACAACCTGTGGTGGCTGGATCAACGATGGAGGCGGAATATGTTGCTGCTTCAGAAGCGGCGCAGGAAGCGGTTTGGATGAAGGAGTTCATAACGGAACTAGGTGTGGTTCCTAGTGCGTTGGACCCAATGGTGATCTATTGTGACAATAATGGAGCCATAGCCAACACCAAGGAACCAAGGTCTCACAAGAATTCCAAGCATATTAAGCGCCGTTTTCACTCCATCCGAGAACATGTCAAGGATGGAGATATAAAGATTTGTAAAGTGCACACGGACCTGAATGTAGCAGATCCGTTGACTAAAGTACTCCCTAGGGCAAAACATGATCAACACCAGAACTCCATGGGTGTTAGATTTATCACTATATAAACTAGATTATTGTCTCTAGTGCAAGTGGGAGACTGAAGGAAATATGCCCTGAGAGGCAATAATAAAGTTGTTATTATGTATTCCTTGTATATGATAGATGTTTATTTTGCATGCTATAATTGTATTGATAGGAAACATCAATACATGTGTGTTTAATAAACAAAAGGGTTCCTAGTTATGCCTCTCTTATAGACTAGCTTGTTGATTAACAAGATGATCAAGGTTTCCTGATCATGGACATTGGATGTTGTTAATAACAAGGTCATAGAATTTGTGAAATGATGTGGTGAACATTCATCCGAAGTATAGCATTATGATCAATTCATTATGTTTATATTGCTATAACATCATACAAAGTAGTCTTAGTCCTTAGACCATGAGATCATGTTATTTGCTAACACCGGAAGAGTATCTTGATAACACCAAACGTCACACCGTAACAGGGTGACCATAAAGGTGGGTTCAGTGCTATGAAGGTGTTATGTTGAGGCTCATGTATCAAGAGTGGAATTTGTCAATCCCGATGACAGATAGATATAATATGGGCCCTCTCGGTGATATCACATTAAGATAGCTTGCAAGCAAGTGATGTGATCACTAGAATGTTATATCACGGGAACGAGAAAAGAGTGCATGTTGGTAACGAGATCAAACTAGGTATTTGGATACCGATGATCGAATCTCGGACATGTATTATATCATGAGACAAAGGGATTAAAGTGCTGACGTTAAAGATTCTCACGATCACAGAAGTCATCGTTGAATATGCAGGAGTCGGTATGGATCTCCAGGTCCCGCTTCTGATTATTGATCAGAGAGGAGTCTCAATCATGTCCGCATTATTCGTGAACTGTAGGGTGACACACTTAAGGGTTGCTGGACACCATTTAGGAGCACATATGTTCCAGACAAAAGGTTTGCAAAGCGCAGGAAATGTTTCGATAGAAACAGGAATTGTTTCGATAGAAACCGGAATTGTTTTGGGTGAAATTGCAGAAAGTGGTTCTGCATGTGATATTGAAATGTTGCAAGGGGTTTTATGTGAATGTTTGTTAATTAAAGTAATTAACAAAATTCTGAATAAAATAAATAAAAGATTTTTATTAATTGAGAGTTGCATTTAATTTGGTGGAAATTAAATACATGTGAGTGGGATTTTGGGTGGAGGCCATGTTTATGTGAGTGGAGGTTCACCACATGAATGAAGGAGGGGAGGAGTCCCCCCCTCATGCTTGAGCTATGGAGGAGGGGTCTCCTCCTCCTATATAAAGCCCCCCTCTCCCATCTCACAAACCACACCTCCTCGTGAAGGATCTCTCTCCCCCTCTAGATATTCCCCCATGGTCTCAGATTAGCGAGATACATGTTCCGGTGGCCTAAGGCCTGGAAGGAGTTTTGCTTCCGCTGATTCGCTGGAGCGAGGAGGTGGAGGTTGTACGGTGGCTTGAACATGTGTGCGAGGGATCTTGCTGCTGATTTATGCTCCGGACTTCCACACGATCTTGAGATCGGCAAGCGTACGACTACATCAACCACGAGTTCCTACTCGTTAACAAAACTCGTTGTCTTTGAGGGTAAGTTCTCCATGGATGTATATCCACCCGTTGCTCTGTATCTAGTAGATAAATCTTGGCGTATAGTTCTTATCGTAGGAAATTTTTGTTTTCTATGTTGCGGACCCAACATAGATTCATTGCATGTGTGTTCTTTTCACAAACCACATATGGACCCACTAGAGTCATTGCATGTGTGTTCTTATACTAAACCAGCACTAGAGTCATTGCATGTGTGTTCTTTTCACAAACCACACATGGATCCACCAGAGTCATTGCATGTTTGTTCTGTCCACAAACCACAAATGGATCCACCAGAGTGATTGCATGTGTGTTCTTTTCACAAACCACATATAGATCAACAAATGTCATTGCATGTGTGTTCTTTTCACAAACCATATATGGATGCACCATTGTCATTGCATGTGTGTTCTTTCCATGAACCACATATGGATCCACCAATGTCATTGCATGCATGTTCTTTCTAGAAACCACATATGTATCCACTAGTGCCATTGCATGTGTGTTCTTTCCACAAACCACACATGGATCCACCAGAGTAATTGCATGTGTGTTATTGTCACAAACCACATATGGATCCTCCTCCATCATTGCATGTGTGTTCTTTCCACAAACCTTATATGGATCCACTAGAAGCATTGCATGTGTGTTCTTTTCACAAACCACATATGGACCCACTAGAGTCATTTCATGTGTGTTCTTATACTAAAACAAGCACTAGAGTCATTGCATGTTTGTTCTTTTCACAAACCACACATGGATACACTAGAGTCATTACAAGTGTGTTCTTTCCACAAACTGCACATGGATCAACCAGAGTGATTGCATGTGTGTTCTTTTCACAAACCACATATGGATCAACAAATGTCATTTCATGTGTGTTCTTTTCAAAAACCACATATGGATCCACCAATGTCATTGCATGTGTGTTATTTCCATGAATCACATACGGATCCACCAATGTCATTGCATGTGTGTTCTTTCTACAAACCAAATATGGATCCACTAGAGTCATTGCATGTGTGTTCTTTCCACAAACCACACATGGATCCACCAGAGTAATTGCATGTGTGTTATTGTCACAGACCACACATGGATCCTCCTCCATCGTTGCATGTGTGTTCTTTCCACAAACCACATATGGATCCACTAGAGTCATTGCATGTGTGTTCTTTTCACAAACCACATATGGACCCACTAGAGTCATTACATGTGTGTTCTTATACTAAAACCAGCACTAGAGTCATTGCATGTGTGTTATTTTCACAAACCACACATGGATCCACCAGAGTCATTGCATGTTTGATCTTTCCGCAAACCACAAATGGATCCACCATAGTGATTGCATGTGTGTCCTTTTCACAAACCACATATGGATCAACAAATTTCATTGCATGTGTGTTCTTTTCACAAACCATATATGGATCCACCAATGTCATTGCATCTGTGTTCTTTCCATGAACCACATATGGATCAACCAATGTCATTGCATGTGTGTTATTTCTACAAACCACATATGGATCCACTAGAGTTATTACATGTGTGTTCTTTCCACAAACCACACATGCATCCACCAGAGTAATTGCATGTGTGTTATTGTCACAAACCACATATGGATCCTCCTCCATCATTGCATGTGTGTTCTTTCCACAAACCACATATGGAACCTCTACAGTCATTGCATGTGTGTTCTTTTCACAAACCACATATGGACCCACTAGAGTCATTGCATATGTGTTCTTATACTAAAACCAGCACCAGATTCATTGCATGTTTGTTCTTTTCACAAACCACACATGGATCCACCAGAGTCTTGCATGTGTGTCCTTTCCATGAAACACACATGGATCAACCAGAGTGATTTCATGTGTGTTCTTTTCACAAACCACATATGGATCAACAAATGTCATTTCATGTGTGTTCTTTTCACAAACCATATATGGATCCACCGATGTCATTGCATGTGTGTTCTTTCCATGAACCACGTACGGATCCACCTATGTCATTGCATGTGTGTTCTTTCTACAAACAAAATATGGATCCACTAGAGTCATTGCATGTGTGTTCTTTCCACAAACCACACCTGGATCCACCAGAGTAATTGCATGTGTGTTATTGTCACAAACCACATATGGATCCTCCTCCATCATTGCATGTGTGTTCTTTCCACAAACCACATATGGATCCGCTAGAGTCACTGCATGAGTTTTCTTTTCACAAACCACACATGGACCCACTAGAGTCATTGCATGTGTGTTCTTATACTAAAACCAGCACTAGAGTGATTGCATGTGTGTTGTTTTCACAAACCACACATGGATCCATCAGAGTGATTGCATATGTGTTCATTCCACAAACCACACATGGATACACCAGAGTGATTGTATTTGTGTTGTTTTCACAAACCACATATGGATCAACAAATGTCATTGAATGTGTGTTCTTTCCACAAACCATATATGGATCAACCAATGTCATTGCATTTGTGTTCTTTCCAAGAACCACATATGGATCCACCAATGTCATTGCATGTGTGTTCTGTCTACAAACCACATATGGATCCACTACAGTCATTGCATGTGTGTTCTTTCCACAAACCACACAAGGATCCACCAGAGTAATTGCATGTGTGTTATTGTCACAAACCACATATGGATCCTCCTACATCGTTGCATGTGTGTTCTTTCCACAAACCACATATGGATCCACTAGAGTCATTGCATGTGTGTTCTTTTCACAAACCACATATGGAGCCACTTGAGTCATTGCATGTGTGTTCTTATACTAAAACCAGAACTAGAGTCATTGCGTGTGTGTTCTTTCCACAAACCACATATGGATCCACCAGAGTGATTGCATGTCTGTTCTTTTCACAAACCACATATGGATCAACAAATGTCATTGCATGTGTGTTCTTTTCACAAACCATATATGGATCCACCAATGTCATTACATGTGTGTTCTTTCCATGAACCACATATGGATCCACCAATGTCATTGCATGTGTGTTCTTTCTACAAACCACATATGGATCCACTAGAGTCATTACATGTGTGTTCTTTCCACAAACCACACATGGATCCACCAGAGTAATTGCATGTGTGTTATTGTCACAAACAACATATGGAATGTCCTACATCATTGCATGTGTGTTCTTTCCACAAACCACATATGGATACACTAGAGTCATTGCATGTGTGTTCTTTTCACAAAGCACATATGGACCCACTAGAGTCATTGCATGTGTGTTCTTATACTAAAAACAACACTAGAGTCATTGCATGTTTTTTCTTTCCACAAACCACACATGGATCCACCAGAGTGATTGCATGTGTGTTCTTTTCACAGACCACAGATGGAACGACAAATATCATTGCATGTGTGTTCTTTTCACAAACCATATATGGATCCACCAATATCATTGCATGTGTGTTCTTTCCATGAACCACATATTGATCCACCAATGTCATTGCATGTGTGTTCTTTCTACAAACCACACATGGATCCACTAGAGTCATTGCATGTGTGTTCTTTCCACAAACCACATATGGATACACTAGAGTCATTTCACGTGTGTTGTTTTTACAAACCACATATGGACCCACTAGAGTCATTGCATGTGTGTTCTTATACTAAAAATAACACTAGAGTCATTGCATGTTTTTTCTTTCCACAAACCACACATGGATCCACCAGAGTGATTGCATGTGTGTTCTTTTCACAAACCACAGATGGATCAACAAATATCATTGCATGTGTGTTCTTTTCACAAACCATATATGGATCCACCAATAAGATTGCATGTGTGTTCTTTCCATGAACCACATATTGATCCACCAATGTCATTGCATGTGTGTTCTTTCTACAAACCACATATGGATCCACTAGAGTCATTGCATGTGTGTTCTTTCCACAAACCACACATGGATCCACCAGAGTAATTGCATGTGAGTTATTGTCATAAACCACACATGGATCCTCCTCCATCATTGCTTGTGTGTTCTTTCCACAAACCACATATGGATCCCCTAGAGTCATTGCATGTGTGTTCTTTTCACAAACCACATATGGACCCACTAGAGTCATTGCATGTGTGTTCTTATACTAAAACCAACACTAGAGTCATTGCATGTGTGTTCTTTTCACAAACCACACATGGATCCACTAGAGTCATTGCATGTGTGTTCTTCCCACAAACCACACATGGATCCACCAGAGTGATTGCATGTGTGTTCTTTTCACAAACCACATATGGATCAACAAATGTCATTGAATGTGTGTTCTTTTCACAAACCATATATGGATCCACCAATGTAATTGCATGTGTGTTCTTTCCACGAACCACATATGGTTCCACCAATGTCATTGCATGTGTATTCTTTCTACAAACTACATATGGATCCACTAGAGTCATTGCATGTGTGTTCTTTTCACAAACCACACATGGATCCACCAGAGTAATTGCATGTGTGTTATACTCACAAACGACATATGGATCCTCCTGCATCATTGCATGTGTGTTCTTTCCACAAACCACATATGGATCCACTAGACTCATTGCATGTGTGTTCTTTTCACAAACCACATATGGACCCACTAGAGTCATTGCATGTGTGCTTATACTAAAACCAGCACTAGAGTCATTGCATGTTTTTTCTTTCCACAAACCACACATGGATCCACTAGAGTGATTACATGTGTGTTCTTTTCACAAACCACATATGGATCAACAAATATCATTGCATGTGTGTTATTTTCACAAACCATATATGGATCCACCAATATCATTGCATGTGTGTTCTTTCCATGAAGCACATATGGATCCACCACTGTCATTGCATGTGTGTTCTTTATACAAACCACATATGGATCCACTAGAGTCATTGCATGTGTGTTCTTTCCACAAACCACACATGGATCCACCAGAGTAATTGTATGTGTGTTATTGTCACAAACCGCATATGGATGCTCCTCCATCATTTCATGTGTGTTCTTTCCACAAACCACTTATGGATCCACTAGTGTCATTGCATGTGTGTTCTTTTCACAAACCACATATGGACCCACTAGACTCATTGTATGTGTGCTTATACTAAAACTAGCAGTAGAGACATTTCATGTGTGTTTTTTTTCACAAACCACACATCGATCCATCAGAGTCATTGCATGTGTGTTCTTTCCACAAACCACACCTGGATCCACCAGAGTGATTGCATGTGTGTTCTTTTCACAAACCACATATGCATAAACAAATGTCATTACATGTGTGTTCTTTTCACAAACCATATATGTATCCACCAATGTCATTGCATGTGTGTTCTCTACATGAACCACATATGGATCCACCAATGTCATTGCATGTGTGTTCTTTCTACAAACCACATATGGATCCACTAGAGTCACTGCATGTGTGTTCTTTCCACAAACCACACATGGATCCACCAAAGTAATTTCATGTGTGTTATTGTCACAAACCACATATGGATCCTCCTCCATCATTGCATCTGTGTTCTTTCCACAAACCACATACGGATCCACTAGAGTCATTGCATGTGTGTTCTTTTCACAAACCACATATGGACCCACTAGAGTCATTGCATGTGTGTTATTATACTAAAACAAGCACTAGAGTCATTGCATGTGTTTTTTTCACAAACAGCACATGGATCCACCAGAGTCATTGCATGTGTGTTCTTTCCACAAACCACATATGGATCCACCAGAGTGATTGCATGTGTGTTCTTTTCAGAAACCACATATGCATCAACAAATGTCATTTCATGTGTGTTCTTTTCACAAACCATATATGGATCCACCAATGTCATTGCATGTGTGTTTTTTCCATGAACCACATATGGATCCACCAATGTCATTGCATGTGTGTTCTTTCTACAAACCACATATGGATCCACTAGAGTCATTGCATGTGTGTTCTTTCCACAAACCACACATGGATCCACCAGAGTAATTTCATGTGTGTTATTGTCACAAACCCAATATGGATCCTGCTCCATCATTGCATGTGTGTTCTTTCCACAAATCACATATGGATCCACTAGAGTCATTGCATGTCTGTTCTTTTCACAAACCACATATGGACCCACTAGAGTCATTGCATGTGTGTTCTTATACTAAAACCAGCACTAGAGTCATTGCATGTGTGTTCTTTTCACAAACCACACATCGATCCACCAGAGTCATTGCATGTGTGTTCTATCCACAAACCACACATGGATCCACCAGAGTGATTGCATGTCTGTTCTTTTCACAAACCACATATGGATCAACAAATGTCATTGCATGTGTGTTCTTTTCACTCACCATATATGGATCCACCAATGTCATTGCATGTGTGTTCTTTCCATGAACCACATATGGATCCACCATTGTCATTGCATGTCTGTTCTTTCTACAAAGCACATATGGACCCACTAGAGTCATTGCATCTGTGTTCTTTTCACAAACCACATATGGACCCACTTGAGTCATTGCATGTGTGTTCCTTCCACAAACCCCACATGGATTAACCAATGACATTGCATGTGTGTTCTTTTCCACAAACCACAAGGATCCACCAATGTTAATGCATGTGTGTTCTTTCCATGAACCACATATGGATCCACCAATGTCATTGCATGTGTGTTCTTTATACAAACCACATATGGATCCACTAGATTCATTGCATGTGTGTTCTTTCCACAAACCACACATGGATCCACCAGAGTAATTGCATGTGTGTTATACTCACAAACGACATATGGATCCTCCTGCATCATTGCATGTGTGTTCTTTCCACAAACCACATATGGATCCACTAGAGTCATTGCATGTGTGTTCTTTTCACAAACCACATATGGACCCACTAGAGTTATTGCATGTGTGCTTATACTAAAACCAGCGCTAGAGTCATTGCATGTGTTTTTTTTCACAAACCACACATGGATCCACCAGAGTCATTGCATGTGTGTTCTTTCCACAAACCACACATGGATCCACCTGAGTGATTGCATGTGTGTTCTTTTCACAAACCACATATGCATCAACAAATGTCATTGCATGTGTGTTCTTTTCACAAACCATATATGGATCCACCAATGTCATTGCATGTGTGCTCTTTCCATGAACCATATATGTATCCACCAATGTCATTGCATGTGTGTTCTTTCTACAAACCACATATGGATCCACTAGAGTAATTGTATGTGTGTTCTTTCCACAAACCACACATGGATCCACCAGAGTAATTTCATGTATGTTATTGTTACAAACCACATATGGATCCTCCTCCATCATTGCATGTGTGCTATTTCCACAAACCACATATGGATCCACTAGAGTCATTGCATGTGTGTTGTTTTCACAAACCACATATGGACCCACTAGAGTCATTGCATGTGTGATCTTATACTAAAACCAGCACAAGAGTCATTGCATGTGTTTTTTTTTCACAAACCACACATGGATCCACCAGAGTCATTGCATGTGTGTTCTTTCCACAAACCACACATGGATCCACCAGAGTGATTGCATGTGTGTTATTTTCACAAACCACATATGCATCAACAAATGTCATTGCATGTGTGTTCTTTTCACAAACCATATATGGATCCACCAATGTCATTGCATGTGTGTTCTTTCCATGAACAGCATATGGATCCACCAATGTCATTGCATGTGTGTTCTTTCCACAAACCACACATGGATCCACCGGAGTAATTTCATGTGTGTTATTGTCACAAACCCAATATGGATCCTCCTCCACCATTGCATGTGTGTTCTTTCCACAAACCACATATGGATCCACTGGAGTCATTGTATGTGTGTTCTTTTCACAATCCACATATGGACCCCCTAGAGTCATTGCATGTGTGTTCTTATACTAAAACCAGCACTAGAGTCATTGCATGTGTGTTCTTTTCACAAACCACACATGGATCCACCAGAGTCATTGCATGTGTGTTCTTTACAGAAACCACACATGGATCCACCAGAGTCATTGCATGTGTGTTCTTTCCATAAACCACACATGGATCCACCAGAGTGATTGGATGTCTGTTCTTTTCACAAACCACATATGGATCAACAAATGACATTGCATGTGTGTTCTTTTCACAAACCATATATGGATCCACCAATGTCATTGCATGTGTGTTCTTTCCATGAACCACATATGGATCCACCAATGTCATTGCATGTGTGTTCTTTCTACAAACCACATATGGATCCACTAGAGTCATTGCATGTGTGTTCTTTTCACAAACCACATATGGACCCACTTGAGTCATTGCATGTGTGATCTTTCCAAAACCCAGATGGATTAAACAATGTTATTGCATGTGTGTTCTTTTCCATAAACCACATGGATCAACCAATGTCATTGCATGTGTGTTCCTGTCATGAACCACATATGGATCCACTAGTGGTCATTGCATGTGTGTTATTTCCAGAAACCACATATGTATCCACTAGAGTAATTTTATGTCTCTTCTTTTCACAAACCACTTATGGATCCACCAATGTCATTGCATGTGTGTTCTTTTCCACAAACAACATGGATAAACCAATGGCATTGCATGTGTGTTCTTTCCAGAAACCACACATGGATCCACCGGAGTAATTGCATGTGTGTTATTGTCACAAACCACATATGTATCCTTGTCCATCATTGCATGTGTGTTCTTTCCACAAACCACATATGGATCCACCAATGTCATTGCATGTGTGTTCTTTCTACAAACCACATATGGATCCACTAGAGTCATTGCATGTGTGTTCTTTCCACAAACCACACATGGATCCACCAGAGTAATTGCATGTGTGTTATACTCACAAATGACATATGGATCCTCCTGCATCATTGCATGTGTGTTCTTTCCACAAACCACATATGGATCCACTAGAGTCATTGCATGTGTGTTCTTTTCACAAACCACATATGGACCCACTAGAGTCATTGCATGTGTGCTTATACTAAAACCAGCACTAGAGTCATTGCATGTGTTTTTTTCACAAACCACACATGGATCCACCAGAGTCATTGCATGTGTGTTCTTTCCACAAACCACACATGGATCCACCTGAGTGATTGCATGTGTGTTCTTTTCACAAACCACATATGCATGAACAAATGTCATTGCATGTGTGTTCTTTTCACAAACCATATATGGATCCACCAATGTCATTGCATTTGTGTTCTTTCCATGAACCACATATGTATCCACCAATGTCATTGCATGTGTGTTCTTTCTACAAACCACATATGGATCCACTAGAGTAATTGTATGTGTGTTCTTTCCAGAAACAACACATGGATCCACCAGAGTAATTTCATGTATGTTATTGTCACAAACAACATATGGATCCTCCTCCATCATTGCATGTGTGCTGTTTCCACAAACCACATATGGATCCACTAGAGTCATTGCATGTGTGTTGTTTTCACAAACCACATATGGACCCACTAGAGTCATTGCATGTGTGTTCTTATACTAAAACCAGCACTAGAGTCATTGCATGTGTGTTTTTTTCACAAACCACACATGGATCCAACAGAGTCATTGCATGTGTGTTCTTTCCACAAACCACACATGGATCCACCAGAGTGATTGCATGTGTGTTATTTTCACAAACCACATATGCATCAACAAATGTCATTGCATGTGTGTTCTTTTCACAAACCATATATGGATCCACCAATGTCATTGCATGTGTGTTCTTTCCATGAACAACATATGGATCCACCAATGTCATTGCATGCGTGTTCTTTCTACAAACCACATATGGATCTACTAGAGTCATTGCATGTGTGTTCTTTCCACAAACCACACATGGATCCACCAGAGTAATTTCATGTATGTTATTGTCACAAACCCAATATGGATCCTCCTGCATCATTGCATGTGTGTTCTTTCCACAAACCACATATGGATCCACTAGAGTCATTGCATGTGTGTTCTTTTCACAAACCACATATGGATCCCCTAGACTCATTGCATGTTTGTTCTTATACTAAAACCAGCACTAGAGTCATTGCATGTGTGTTCTTTTCACAAACCACACATGGATCCACCAGAGTCATTGCATGTGTGTTCTTTACAGAAACCACACATGGATCCACCAGAGTCATTGCATGTGTGTTCTTTCCATAAACCACACATGGATCCACCAGAGTGATTGGATGTCTGTTCTTTTCACAAACCACATATGGATCAACAAATGACATTGCATGTCTGTTCTTTTCACAAACCATATATGGATCCACCAATGTCATTGCATGTGTGTTCTTTCCATGAACCACATATGGATCCACCAATGTCATTGCATGTGTGTTCTTTCTACAAACCACATATGGATCCACTAGAGTCATTGCATGTGTGTTCTTTTCACAAACCACATATGGACCCACTTGAGTCATTGCATGTGTGATCTTTCCAAAACCCAGATGGATTAAACAATGTTATTGCATGTGTGTTCTTTTCCATAAACCACATGGATCAACCAATGTCATTGCATGTGTGTTCCTGTCATGAACCACATATGGATCCACTAGTGTTCATTGCATGTGTGTTATTTCCAGAAACCACATATGTATCCACTAGAGTAATTTTATGTCTCTTATTTTCACAAACCACTTATGGATCCACCAATGTCATTGCATGTTAGTTCTTTTCCACAAACAACATGGATAAACCAATGGCATTGCATGTGTGTTCTTTCCACAAACCACACATGGATCCACCGGAGTAATTGCATGTGTGTTATTGTCACAAACCACATATGTATCCTCCTCCATCATTGCATGTGTGTTCTTTCCACAAACCACATATGGATCCACCAATGTCATTGCATGTGTGTTATTTCTACAAACCACATATGGATCCACTAGAGTCATTGCATGTGTGTTCTTTCCACAAACCACACATGGATCCACCAGAGTAATTGCATGTGTGTTATACTCACA
The DNA here is from genome assembly GCA_023614405.1 of Avena insularis. Lineage (NCBI taxonomy): Eukaryota > Viridiplantae > Streptophyta > Magnoliopsida > Poales > Poaceae > Avena > Avena insularis. The sequence goes on from CM042696.1 coordinate 254,081,482, forward strand.
AATGACATATGGATCCTCCTGCATCATTGCATGTGTGTTCTTTCCACAAACCACATATGGATCCACTAGAGTCATTGCATGTGTGTTCTTTTCACAAACCACATATGGACCCACTAGAGTCATTGCATGTGTGCTTATACTAAAACCAGCACTAGAGTCATTGCATGTGTTTTTTTCACAAACCACACATGGATCCACCAGAGTCATTGCATGTGTGTTCTTTCCACAAACCACACATGGATCCACCTGAGTGATTGCATGTGTGTTCTTTTCACAAACCACATATGCATCAACAAATGTCATTGCATGTGTGTTCTTTTCACAAACCATATATGGATCCACCAATGTCATTGCATGTGTGTTCTTTCCATGAACCACATATGTATCCACCAATGTCATTGCATGTGTGTTCTTTCTACAAACCACATATGGATCCACTAGAGTAATTGTATGTGTGTTCTTTCCAGAAACCACACATGGATCCACCAGAGTAATTTCATGTATGTTATTGTCACAAACAACATATGGATCCTCCTCCATCATTGCATGTGTGCTGTTTCCACAAACCACATATGGATCCACTAGAGTCATTGCATGTGTGTTGTTTTCACAAACCACATATGGACCCACTAGAGTCATTGCATGTGTGTTCTTATACTAAAACCAGCACTAGAGTCATTGCATGTGTGTTTTTTTCACAAACCACACATGGATCCAACAGAGTCATTGCATGTGTGTTCTTTCCACAAACCACACATGGATCCACCAGAGTGATTGCATGTGTGTTATTTTCACAAACCACATATGCATCAACAAATGTCATTGCATGTGTGTTCTTTTCACAAACCATATATGGATCCACCAATGTCATTGCATGTGTGTTCTTTCCATGAACAACATATGGATCCACCAATGTCATTGCATGTGTGTTCTTTCTACAAACCACATATGGATCTACTAGAGTCATTGCATGTGTGTTCTTTCCACAAACCACACATGGATCCACCAGAGTAATTTCATGTATGTTATTGTCACAAACCCAATATGGATCCTCCTGCATCATTGCATGTGTGTTCTTTCCACAAACCACATATGGATCCACTAGAGTCATTGCATGTGTGTTCTTTTCACAAACCACATATGGATCCCCTAGAGTCATTGCATGTGTGTTCTTATACTAAAACCAGCACTAGAGTCATTGCATGTGTGTTCTTTCCACAAACCACACATGGATCCACCAGAGTCATTGGATGTGTGTTCTTTCCATAAACCACACATGGATCCACCAGAGTCATTGCATGTCTGTTCTTTTCACAAACCACATATGGATCAACAAATGTCATTGCATGTGTGTTCTTTTCACAAACCATATAGGGATCCACCAATGTCATTGCATGTGTGTTCTTTCCATGAACCACATATGGATCCACCAATGTCATTGCATGTGTGTTCTTTCTACAAACCACATATGGATCCACTAGAGTCATTGCATGTGTGTTCTTTTCACAAACCACATATGGACCCACTTGAGTCATTGCATGTGTGATCTTTCCACAACCCCAGTTGGATTAGCCAATGTTATTGCATGTGTGTTCTTTTCCATAAACCACATGGATCAACCAATGTCATTGCATGTGTGTTCCTGTCATGAACCACATATGGATCCACTAGTGTTCATTGCATGTGTGTTATTTCCAGAAACCACATATGTATCCACTAGAGTAATTCCATGTATCTTCTTTTCACAAACCACTTATGGATCCACCAATGTCATTGCATGTGTGTTCTTTTCCACAAACAACATTGATCAACCAATGGCATTGCATGTGTGTTCTTTCCACAAACCACACATGGATCCACCAGAGTAATTGCATGTGTGTTATTGTCACAAACCACATATGTATCCTACTCCATCATAGCATGTGTGTTCTTTCCACAAACCACATATGGATCCACTAGAGTCATTGCATGTGTGTTCTTTTCACAAACCACATATGGACCCACTAGAGTCATTGCATGTGTGTTCTTATAGTAAAACAAGCACTAGAGTCATTGCATGTGTGTTCTTATACTAAAACCAGCACTAGAGTCATTGCATGTGTGTTCTTTCCACTAACCACACATGGATCCACCAGAGTCATTGCGTGTGTGTTATTTCCATAAACCACACATGGATCCACCAGAGTGACTGCATGTGTGTTCTTTTCACAAACCACATGTGGATCAACAAATGGCATTGCATGTGTGTTCTTTTCACAAACCATATATGGATCCACCAATGTCATTGCATGTGTGTTCTTTCCATGAACCACATATGGATCCACCAATGTCATTGCATGTGTGTTCTTTCCATGAACCACATATGAATCCACCAATGTCATTGCATGTGTGTTCTTTCTACCAACCACATATGGATCCACTAGAGTAATTGTATGTGTGTTCTTTCCACAAACCACACATGGATCCACCAGTGTAATTTCATGTATGTTATTGTCACAAACCACATATGGATCCTCCTCCATGATTGCATGTGTGCTGTTTCCACAAACCACATATGGATCCACTAGAGTCATTGCATGTGTGTTCTTTTCACAAACCACATATGGACCCACTAGAGTCATTGCATCTGTGTTCTTATACTAAAACCAGCACAAGAGTCATTGCATGTGTGTTTTTTTCACAAACCACACATGGATCCACCAGAGTCATTGCATGTGTGTTCTTTCCACAAACCACACATGGATCCACCAGAGTGATTGCATGTGTGTTCTTTTCACAAACCACATATGCATCAACAAATGTCATTGCATGTGTGTTCTTTTCACAAACCATATATGGATCCACCAATGTCATTGCATGTGTGTTCTTTCCATGAACAACATATGGATCCACCAATGTCATTGCATGTGTGTTCTTTCTACAAACCACATATGGATCCACTAGAGTCATTGCATGTGTGTTCTTTCCACAAACCACACATGGATCCACCAGAGTAATTTCATGTATGTTATTGTCACAAACCCAATATGGATCCTCCTGCATCATTGCATGTGTGTTCTTTCCACAAACCACATATGGATCCACTAGAGTCATTGCATGTGTGTTCTTTTCACAAACCACATATGGATCCCCTAGAGTCATTGCATGTGTGTTCTTATACTAAAACCAACACTAGAGTCATTGCATGTGTGTTCTTTCCACAAACCACACATGGATCCACCAGAGTCATTGGATGTGTGTTCTTTCCATAAACCACACATGGATCCACGTTTGTCATTGCTTGTCTGTTCTTTTCACAAACCACATATGGATCAACAAATGTCATTGCATGTGTGTTCTTTTCACAAACCATATAGGGATCCACCAATGTCATTGCATGTGTGTTCTTTCCATGAACCACATATGGATCCACCAATGTCATTGCATGTGTGTTCTTTCTACAAACCACATATGGATCCACTAGAGTCATTGCATGTGTGTTCTTTTCACAAACCACATATGGACCCACTTGAGTCATTGCATGTGTGATCTTTCCACAACCCCAGTTGGATTAGCCAATGTTATTGCATGTGTGTTCTTTTCCATAAACCACATGGATCAACCAATGTCATTGCATGTGTGTTCCTGTCATGAACCACATATGGATCCACTAGTGTTCATTGCATGTGCGTTATTTCCAGAAACCACATATGTATCCACTAGAGTAATTCCATGTATCTTCTTTTCACAAACCACTTATGGATCCACCAATGTCATTGCATGTGTGTTCTTTTCCACAAACAACATGGATCAACCAATGGCATTGCATGTGTGTTCTTTCCACAAACCACACATGGATCCACCAGAGTAATTGCATGTGTGTTATTGTCACAAACCACATATGTATCCTCCTCCATCATAGCATGTGTGTTCTTTCCACAAACCACATATGGATCCACTAGAGTCATTGCATGTGTGTTCTTTTCACAAACCACATATGAACCCACTAGAGTCATTGCATCTGTGTTCTTATAGTAAAACAAGCACTAGAGTCATTGCATGTGTGTTCTTATACTAAAACCAGCACTAGAGTCATTGCATGTGTGTTCTTTCCACTAACCACACATGGATCCACCAGAGTCATTGCGTGTGTGTTATTTCCACAAACCACACATGGATCCACCAGAGTGATTGCATGTGTGTTCTTTTCACAAACCACATGTGGATCAACAAATGGCATTGCATGTGTGTTCTTTTCACAAACCATATATGGTTCCACCAATTTCATTGCATGTGTGTTCTTTCCATGAACCACATATGGATCCACCAATGTCATTTCATGTGTGTTCTTTCCATGAACCACATATGTATCCACCAATGTCATTGCATGTGTGTTCTTTCTACAAACCACATATGGATCCACTAGAGTAATTGTATGTGTGTTCTTTCCACAAACCACACATGGATCCACCAGTGTAATTTCATGTATGTTATTGTCACAAACCACATATGGATCCTCCTCCATGATTGCATGTGTTCTGTTTCCACAAACCACATATGGATCCACTAGAGTCATTGCATGTGTGTTCTTTTCACAAACCACATATGGACCCACTAGAGTCATTGCATGTGTGTTCTTATACTAAAACCAGCACAAGAGTCATTGCATGTGTGTTTTTTTCACAAACCACACATGGATCCACCAGAGTCATTGCATGTGTCTTCTTTCCACAAACCACACATGGATCCACCAGAGTGATTGCATGTGTGTTCTTTTCACAAACCACATATGCATCAACAAATGTCATTGCATGTGTGTTCTTTTCACAAACCATATATGGATCCACCAATGTCATTGCATGTGTGTTCTTTCCATGAACAACATATGGATCCACCAATGTCATTGCATGTGTGTTCTTTCTACAAACCACATATGGATCCACTAGAGTCATTGCACGTGTGTTCTTTCCACAAACCACACATGGATCCACCAGAGTAATTTCATGTGTGTTATTGTCACAAACCCAATATGGATCCTCCTCCATCATTGCATGTGTGTTCTTTCCACAAACCACATATGGATCCACTAGAGTCATTGCATGTGTGTTCTTTTCACAAACCACATATGGACCCCCTAGAGTCATTGCATGTGTGTTCTTATACTAAAACCAGCACTAGAGTCATTGCATGTGTGTTCTTTCCACAAACCACACATGGATCCACCAGAGTCATTGCATGTGTGTTCTTTCCATAAACCACACATGGATCCACCAGAGTCATTGCATGTCTATTCTTTTCACAAACCACATATGGATCAACAAATGTCATTGCATGTGTGTTCTTTTCACAAACCATATATGGATCCACCAATGTCATTGCATGTGTGTTCTTTCCATGAACCACATATGGATCCACCAATGTCATTGCATGTGTGTTCTTTCTACAAACCACATATGGATCCACTAGAGTCATTGCATGTGTGTTCTTTTCACAAACCACATATGGACCCACTTGAGTCACTGCATGTGTGATCTTTCCACAACCCCAGTTGGATTAGCCAATGTTATTGCATGTGTGTTATTTTCCATACACCACATGGATCAACCAATGTCATTGCATGTGTGTTCCTGTCATGAACCACATATGGATCCACTAGTGTTCATTGCATGTGTGTTATTTCCAGAAACCACATATGTATCCACTAGAGTAATTCCATGTCTCTTCTTTTCACAAACCACTTATGGATCCACCAATGTCATTGCATGTGTGTTCTTTTCACAAACCACATATGGACCCCCTAGAGTCATTGCATGTGTGTTCTTATACTAAAACCAGCACTAGAGTCATTGCATGTGTGTTCTTTCCACAAACCACACATGGATCCACGAGAGTCATTGGATGTGTGTTCTTTCCATAAACCACACATGGATCCACCAGAGTCATTGCATGTCTGTTCTTTTCACAAACCACATATGGATCAACAAATGTCATTGCATGTGTGTTCTTTTCACAAACCATATATGGATCCACCAATTTCATTGCATGTGTGTTCTTTCCATGAACCACATATGGATCAACCAATGTCATTGCATGTGTGTTCTTTCTACAAACCACATATGGATCCACTAGAGTCATTGCATGTGTGTTCTTTCCACAAACCACACATGGATCCACGAGAGTAATTTCATGTATGTTATTGTCACAAACCCAATATGGATCCTCCTCCATCATTGCATGTGTGTTCTTTCCACAAACCACGTATGGATCCACTAGAGTCATTGCATGTGTGTTCTTTTCACAAACCACATATGGACATCCTAAAGTCATTACATGTGTGTTCTTATACTAAAACCAGCACTAGAGTCATTGCATGTGTGTTCTTTCCACAAACCACACATGGATCCACCAGAGTCATTGGATGTGTGTTCTTTCCATAAACCACACATGGATCCACCAGAGTCATTGCATGTATGTTCTTTTCACAATCCACATATGGATCAACAAATGTCATTGCATGTGTGTTCTTTTCACAAACCATATATGGATCCACCAATGTCATTGCATGTGTGTTCTTTCCATGAACCACATATGGATCCACCAATGTCATTGCATGTGTGTTCTTTCTACAAACCACATATGGATCCACTAGAGTCATTGCATGTGTGTTCTTTTCACAAACCACATATGGACCCACTTGAGTCACTGCATGTGTGATCTTTCCACAACCCAGTTGGATTAGCCAATGTTATTGCATGTGTGTTCTTTTCCATAAACCACATGGATCAACCAATGTCATTGCATGTGTGTTCCTGTCATGAACCACATATGGATCCACTAGTGTTCATTGCATGTGTGTTATTTCCAGAAACCACATATGTATCCACTAGAGTAATTCCATGTCTCTTCTTTTCACAAACCACTTATGGATCCACCAATGTCATTGCATGTGTGTTCTTTTCCACAAACAACATGGATCAACCAATGGCATTGCATGTGTGTTCTTTCCACAAACCACACATGGATCCACTAGAGTAATTGCTTGTGTGTTATTGTCACAAACAACATATGTATCCTCAACCATCATTGCATGTGTGTTCTTTCCACAAACCACATATGGATCCACTAGAGTCATTGCATGTGTGTTCTTTTCACAAACCACATATGGACCCACTAGAGTCATTGCATGTGTGTTCTTATACTAAAACAAGCAGTAGAGTCATTGCATGTGTGTTCTTATACTAAAACCAGCACTAGAGTCATTGCATGTGTGTTCTTTGCACTAACCACACATGGATCCACCAGAGTCATTGCGTGTGTGTTATTTCCACAAACCACACATGGATCCACCAGAGTGATTGCATGTGTGTTCTTTTCACAAACCACACATGGATCCACCAGTGATTGCATGTGTGTTCTTTCCATGAACAACATATGGATCCACCAATGTCATTGCATGTGTGTTCTTTCTACAAACCACATATGGATCCACTAGAGTCATTGCATGTGTGTTCTTTCCACAAACCACACATGGATCCACCAGAGTAATTTCATGTGTGTTATTGTCACAAAGCCAATATGGATCCTCCTCAATCATTGCATGTGTGTTCTTTCCACAAACCACATATGGATCCACTAGAGTCATTGCATGTGTGTTCTTTGCGCAAACCACATATGGACCCCCTAGAGTCATTGCATGTGTGTTCTTATATTAAAACCATCACTAGAGTCATTGCATGTGTTTTCTTTTCACAAACCACACATGGATCCACCAGAGTCATTGCATGTGTGTTCTTTCCACAAACCACACATGGATCCACTAGAGTCATTGCATGTGTGTTCTTTCCATAAACCACACATGGATCCACCAGAGTGATTGGATGTCATTTTTCACAAACCACATATGGATCAACAAATGTCATTGCATGTGTGTTCTTTTCACAAACCATATATGGATCCACCAATGTCATTGCATGTGTGTTCTTTCCATGAACCACATATGGATCCACCAATGTCATTGCATGTGTGTTCTTTCTACAAACCACATATGGATCCACTAGAGTCATTGCATGTGTGTTCTTTTCACAAACCACATATGGTCCCACTTGAGTCATTGCATGTGTGTTCTTATACTAAAACCAGCACAAGAGTCATTGCATGTGTGTTTTTTTCACAAACCACACATGGATCCACCAGAGTCATTGCATGTGTGTTCTTTCCACAAACCACAAATGGATCCACCAGAGTGATTGCATGTGTGTTCTTTTCACAAACCACATTTGCATCAACAAATGTCATTGCATGTGTGTTCTTTTCACAAACAATATATGGATCCACCAATGTCATTGCATGTGTGTTCTTTCCATGAACAACATATGGATCCACCAATGTCATTGCATGTGTGTTCTTTCTACAAACCACATATGGATCCACTAGAGTCATTGCATGTGTGTTCTTTCCACAAACCACACATGGATCCACCAGAGTAATTTCATGTATGTTATTGTCACAAACCCAATATGGATCCTCCAGCATCATTGCATGTGTGTTCTTTCCACAAACCACATATGGATCCACTAGAGTCATTGCATGTGTGTTCTTTTCACAAACCACATATGGATCCCCTAGAGTCATTGCATGTGTGTTCTTATACTAAAACCAGCACTAGAGTCATTGCATGTGTGTTCTTTCCACAAACCACACATGGATCCACCAGAGTCATTGGATGTGTGTTCTTTCCATAAACCACACATGGATCCACCAGAGTCATTGCATGTCTGTTCTTTTCACAAACCACATATGGATCAACAAATGTCATTGCATGTGTGTTCTTTTCACAAACCATATAGGGATCCACCAATGTCATTGCATGTGTGTTCTTTCCATGAACCACATATGGATCCACCAATGTCATTGCATGTGTGTTCTTTCTACAAACCACATATGGATCCACTAGAGTCATTGCATGTGTGTTCTTTTCACAAACCACATATGGACCCACTTGAGTCATTGCATGTGTGATCTTTCCACAACCCCAGTTGGATTAGCCAATGTTATTGCATGTGTGTTCTTTTCCATAAACCACATGGATCAACCAATGTCATTGCATGTGTGTTCCTGTCATGAACCACATATGGATCCACTAGTGTTCATTGCATGTGCGTTATTTCCAGAAACCACATATGTATCCACTAGAGTAATTCCATGTATCTTCTTTTCACAAACCACTTATGGATCCACCAATGTCATTGCATGTGTGTTCTTTTCCACAAACAACATGGATCTACCAATGGCATTGCATGTGTGTTCTTTCCACAAACCACACATGGATCCACCAGAGTAATTGCATGTGTGTTATTGTCACAAACCACATATGTATTCTCCTTCATCATAGCATGTGTGTTCTTTCCACAAACCACATATGGATCCACTAGAGTCATTGCATGTGTGTTCTTTTCACAAACCACATATGGACCCACTAGAGTCATTGCATCTGTGTTCTTATAGTAAAACAAGCACTAGAGTCATTGCATGTGTGTTCTTATACTAAAACCAGCACTAGAGTCATTGCATGTGTGTTCTTTCCACTAACCACACATGGATCCACCAGAGTCATTGCGTGTGTGTTATTTCCACAAACCACACATGGATCCACCAGAGTGATTGCATGTGTGTTCTTTTCACAAACCACATGTGGATCAACAAATGGCATTGCATGTGTGTTCTTTTCACAAACCATATATGGTTCCACCAATTTCATTGCATGTGTGTTCTTTCCATGAACCACATATGGATCCACCAATGTCATTGCATGTGTGGTCTTTCCATGAACCACATATGTATCCACCAATGTCATTGCATGTGTGTTCTTTCTACAAACCACATATGGATCCACTAGAGTAATTGTATGTGTGTTCTTTCCAAACCACACATGGATCCACCAAAGTGTAATTTCATGTATGTTGTCACAAACCACATATGGATCCTCCTCCATGATTGCATGTGTTCTGTTTCCACAAACCACATATGGATCCACTAGAGTCATTGCATGTGTGTTCTTTTCACAAACCACATATGGACCCACTAGAGTCATTGCATGTGTGTTCTTATACTAAAACCAGCACAAGAGTCATTGCATGTGTGTTTTTTTCACAAACCACACATGGATCCACCAGAGTCATTGCATGTGTCTTCTTTCCACAAACTACACATGGATCCACCAGAGTGATTGCATGTGTGTTCTTTTCACAAACCACATATGCATCAACAAATGTCATTGCATGTGTGTTCTTTTCACAAACCATATATGGATCCACCAATGTCATTGCATGTGTGTTCTTTCCATGAACAACATATGGATCCACCAATGTCATTGCATGTGTGTTCTTTCTACAAACCACATATGGATCCACTAGAGTCATACGTGTGTTCTTTCCACAAACCACACATGGATCCACCAGAGTAATTTCATGTGTGTTATTGTCACAAACCCAATATGGATCCTCCTCCATCATTGCATGTGTGTTCTTTCCACAAACCACATATGGATCCACTAGAGTCATTGCATGTGTGTTCTTTTCACAAACCACATATGGACCCCCTAGAGTCATTGCATGTGTGTTCTTATACTAAAACCAGCACTAGAGTCATTGCATGTGTGTTCTTTCCACAAACCACACATGGATCCACCAGAGTCATTGCATGTGTGTTCTTTCCATAAACCACACATGGATCCACCAGAGTCATTGCATGTCTGTTCTTTTCACAAACCACATATGGATCAACAAATGTCATTGCATGTGTGTTCTTTTCACAAACCATATATGGATCCACCAATGTCATTGCATGTGTGTTCTTTCCATGAACCACATATGGATCCACCAATGTCATTGCATGTGTGTTCTTTCTACAAACCACATATGGATCCACTAGAGTCATTGCATGTGTGTTCTTTTCACAAACCACATATGGACCCACTTGAGTCACTGCATGTGTGATCTTTCCACAACCCCAGTTGGATTAGCCAATGTTATTGCATGTGTGTTATTTTCCATACACCACATGGATCAACCAATGTCATTGCATGTGTGTTCCTGTCATGAACCACATATGGATCCACTAGTGTTCATTGCATGTGTGTTATTTCCAGAAACCACATATGTATCCACTAGAGTAATTCCATGTCTCTTCTTTTCACAAACCACTTATGGATCCACCAATGTCATTGCATGTGTGTTCTTTTCACAAACCATATATGGATCCACCAATGTCATTGCATGTGTGTTGTTTCCATGAACCACATATGGATCCACCAATGTCATTGCATGTGTGTTCTTTCTACAAACCACATATGGATCCACTAGAGTCATTGCATGTGTGTTCTTTTCACAAACCACATATGGACCCACTTGAGTCACTGCATGTGTGATCTTTCCACAACCCCAGTTGGATTAGCCAATGTTATTGCATGTGTGTTATTTTCCATACACCACATGGATCAACCAATGTCATTGCATGTGTGTTCCTGTCATGAACCACATATGGATCCACTAGTGTTCATTGCATGTGTGTTATTTCCAGAAACCACATATGTATCCACTAGAGTAATTCCATGTCTCTTCTTTTCACAAACCACTTATGGATCCACCAATGTCATTGCATGTGTGTTCTTTTCACAAACCACATATGGACCCCCTAGAGTCATTGCATGTGTGTTCTTATACTAAAACCAGCACTAGAGTCATTGCATGTGTGTTCTTTCCACAAACCACACATGGATCCACGAGAGTCATTGGATGTGTGTTCTTTCCATAAACCACACATGGATCCACCAGAGTCATTGCATGTCTGTTCTTTTCACAAACCACATATGGATCAACAAATGTCATTGCATGTGTGTTCTTTTCACAAACCATATATGGATCCACCAATTTCATTGCATGTGTGTTCTTTCCATGAACCACATATGGATCCACCAATGTCATTGCATGTGTGTTCTTTCTACAAACCACATATGGATCCACTAGAGTCATTGCATGTGTGTTCTTTCCACAAACCACACATGGATCCACCAGAGTAATTTCATGTATGTTATTGTCACAAACCCAATATGGATCCTCCTCCATCATTGCATGTGTGTTCTTTCCACAAACCACGTATGGATCCACTAGAGTCATTGCATGTGTGTTCTTTTCACAAACCACATATTGACATCCTAAAGTCATTGCATGTGTGTTCTTATACTAAAACCAGCACTAGAGTCATTGCATGTGTGTTCTTTCCACAAACCACACATGGATCCACCAGAGTCATTGGATGTGTGTTCTTTCCATAAACCACACATGGATCCACCAGAGTCATTGCATGTATGTTCTTTTCACAAACCACATATGGATCAACAAATGTCATTGCATGTGTGTTCTTTTCACAAACCATATATGGATCCACCAATGTCATTGCATGTGTGTTCTTTCCATGAACCACATATGGATCCACCAATGTCATTGCATGTGTGTTCTTTCTACAAACCACATATGGATCCACTAGAGTCATTGCATGTGTGTTCTTTTCACAAACCACATATGGACCCACTTGAGTCACTGCATGTGTGATCTTTCCACAACCCAGTTGGATTAGCCAATGTTATTGCATGTGTGTTCTTTTCCATAAACCACATGGATCAACCAATGTCATTGCATGTGTGTTCCTGTCATGAACCACATATGGATCCACTAGTGTTCATTGCATGTGTGTTATTTCCAGAAACCACATATGTATCCACTAGAGTAATTCCATGTCTCTTCTTTTCACAAACCACTTATGGATCCACCAATGTCATTGCATGTGTGTTCTTTTCCACAAACAACATGGATCAACCAATGGCATTGCATGTGTGTTCTTTCCACAAACCACACATGGATCCACTAGAGTAATTGCTTGTGTGTTATTGTCACAAACCACATATGTATCCTCAACCATCATTGCATGTGTGTTCTTTCCACAAACCACATATGGATCCACTAGAGTCATTGCATGTGTGTTCTTTTCACAAACCACATATGGACCCACTAGAGTCATTGCATGTGTGTTCTTATACTAAAACAAGCAGTAGAGTCATTGCATGTGTGTTCTTATACTAAAACCAGCACTAGAGTCATTGCATGTGTGTTCTTTCCACTAACCACACATGGATCCACCAGAGTCATTGCGTGTGTGTTATTTCCACAAACCACACATGGATCCACCAGAGTGATTGCATGTGTGTTCTTTTCACAAACCACACATGGATCCACCAGAGTGATTGCATGTGTGTTCTTTCCATGAACAACATATGGATCCACCAATGTCATTGCATGTGTGTTCTTTCTACAAACCACATATGGATCCACTAGAGTCATTGCATGTGTGTTCTTTCCACAAACCACACATGGATCCACCAGAGTAATTTCATGTGTGTTATTGTCACAAACCCAATATGGATCCTCCTCAATCATTGCATGTGTGTTCTTTCCACAAACCACATATGGATCCACTAGAGTCATTGCATGTGTGTTCTTTGCGCAAACCACATATGGACCCCCTAGAGTCATTGCATGTGTGTTCTTATATTAAAACCATCACTAGAGTCATTGCATGTGTTTTCTTTTCACAAACCACACATGGATCCACCAGAGTCATTGCATGTGTGTTCTTTCCACAAACCACACATGGATCCACTAGAGTCATTGCATGTGTGTTCTTTCCATAAACCACACATGGATCCACCAGAGTGATTGGATGTCTGTTCTTTTCACAAACCACATATGGATCAACAAATGTCATTGCATGTGTGTTCTTTTCACAAACCATATATGGATCCACCAATGTCATTGCATGTGTGTTCTTTCCATGAACCACATATGGATCCACCAATGTCATTGCATGTGTGTTCTTTCTACAAACCACATATGGATCCACTAGAGTCATTGCATGTGTGTTCTTTTCACAAACCACATATGGTCCCACTTGAGTCATTGCATGTGTGTTCTTATACTAAAACCAGCACTAGAGTCATTGCATGTGTGTTCTTTCCACAAACTACACATGGATCCACCAGAGTCATTGCATGTGTGTTCTTTCCATAAACCACACATGGATCCACCAGAGTCATTGCATGTCTGTTCTTTTCACAAACCACATATGGATCAACAAATGTCATTGCATGTGTGTTCTTTTCACAAACCATATATGGATCCACCAATGTCATTGCATGTGTGTTCTTTCCATGAACCACATATGGATCCACCAATGTCATAGCATGTGTGTTCTTTCTACAAACCACATATGGATCCACTAGAGTCATTGCACGTGTGTTCTTTCCACAAACCACACATGGATCCACCAGTGTAATTTCATGTATGTTATTGTCACAAACCACATATGGATCCTCCTCCATCATTGCATGTGTGCTGTTTCCACAAACCACATATGGATCCACTAGAGTCATTGCATGTGTGTTCTTTTCACAAACCACATATGGACCCACTAGAGTCATTGCATGTGTGTTCTTATACTAAAACCAGCACTAGAGTCATTGCATGTGTGTTCTTTCCACAAACCACACATGGATCCACCAGAGTCATCGCATGTGTGTTCTTTCCATAAACCACACATGGATCCACCAGAGTCATTGCATGTCTGTTCTTTTCACAAACCACATATGGATCAACAAATGTCATTGCATGTGTGTTCTTTTCACAAACCATATATGGATCCACCAATGTCATTGCATGTGTGTTCTTTCCATGAACCACATCTGGATCCACCAATGTCATTGCATGTGTGTTCTTTCTACAAACCACATATGGATCCACTAGAGTCATTGCATGTGTGTTCTTTTCACAAACCACATATGGACCCACTTGAGTCACTGCATGTGTGATCTTTCCACAACCCCAGTTGGATTAGCCAATGTAATTGCATGTGTGTTCTTTTCCATACACCACATGGATCAACCAATGTCATTGCATGTGTGTTCCTGTCATGAACCACATATGGATCCACTAGTGTTCATTGCATGTGTGTTATTTCCAGAAACCACATATGTATCCACTAGAGTAATTCCATGTCTCTTCTTTTCACAAACCACTTATGGATCCACCAATGTCATTGCATGTGTGTTCTTTTCACAAACCACATATGGACCCCCTAGAGTCATTGCATGTGTGTTCTTATACTAAAACCAGCACTAGAGTCATTGCATGTGTGTTCTTTCCACAAACCACACATGGATCCACGAGAGTCATTGGATGTGTGTTCTTTCCATAAACCACACATGGATCCACCAGAGTCATTGCATGTCTGTTCTTTTCACAAACCACATATGGATCAACAAATGTCATTGCATGTGTGTTCTTTTCACAAACCATATATGGATCCACCAATTTGATTGCATGTGTGTTATTTCCATGAACCACATATGGATCCACCAATGTCATTGCATGTGTGTTCTTTCTACAAACCACATATGGATCCACTAGAGTCATTGCATGTGTGTTCTTTCCACAAACCACACATGGATCCACCAGAGTAATTTCATGTATGTTATTGTCACAAACCCAATATGGATCCTCCTCCATCATTGCATGTGTGTTCTTTCCACAAACCACATATGGATCCACTAGAGTCATTGCATGTGTGTTCTTTTCACAAACCACATATGGACCCCCTAGAGTCATTGCATGTGTGTTCTTATACTAAAACCAGCACTAGAGTCATTGCATGTGTGTTCTTTCCACAAACCACACATGGATCCACCAGAGTCATTGGATGTGTGTTCTTTCCATAAACCACACATGGATCCACCAGAGTCATTGCATGTCTGTTCTTTTCACAAACTACATATGGATCAACAAATGTCATTGCATGTGTGTTCTTTTCACAAACCATATATGGATCCACCAATGTCATTGCATGTGTGTTCTTTCCATGAACCACATATGGATCCACCAATGTCATTGCATGTGTGTTCTTTCTACAAACCACATATGGATCCACTAGAGTCATTGCATGTGTGTTCTTTTCACAAACCACATATGGACCCACTTGAGTCACTGCATGTGTGATCTTTCCACAACCCCAGTTGGATTAGCCAATGTTATTGCATGTGTGTTCTTTTCCATAAACCACATGGATCAACCAATGTCATTGCATGTGTGTTCCTATCATGAACCACATATGGATCCACTAGTGTTCATTGCATGTGTGTTATTTCCAGAAACAACATATGTATCCACTAGAGTAATTCCATGTCTCTTCTTTTCACAAACCACTTATGGATCCACCAATGTCATTGCATGTGTGTTCTTTTCCACAAACAACATGGATATACCAATGGCGTTGCATGTGTGTTCTTTCCACAAACCACACATGGATCCACTAGAGTAATTGCTTGTGTGTTATTGTCACAAACCACATATGTATCCTCAACCATCATTGCATGTGTGTTCTTTCCACAAACCACATATGGATCCACTAGAGTCATTGCATGTGTGTTCTTTTCACAAACCACATATGGACCCACTAGAGTCATTGCATGTGTGTTCTTATACTAAAACAAGCAGTAGAGTCATTGCATGTGTGTTCTTATACTAAAACCAGCACTAGAGTCATTGCATGTGTGTTCTTTCCACTAACCACACATGGATCCACCAGAGTCATTGCGTGTGTGTTATTTCCACAAACCACACATGGATCCACCAGAGTGATTGCATGTGTGTTCTTTTCACAAACCACACATGGATCCACCAGAGTGATTGCATGTGTGTTCTTTCCATGAACAACATATGGATCCACCAATGTCATTGCATGTGTGTTCTTTCTACAAACCACATATGGATCCACTAGAGTCATTGCATGTGTGTTCTTTCCACAAACCACACATGGATCCACCAGAGTAATTTCATGTGTGTTATTGTCACAAACCCAATATGGATCCTCCTCAATCATTGCATGTGTGTTCTTTCCACAAACCACATATGGATCCACTAGAGTCATTGCATGTGTGTTCTTTGCGCAAACCACATATGGACCCCCTAGAGTCATTGCATGTGTGTTCTTATATTAAAACCAGCACTAGAGTCATTGCATGTGTTTTGTTTTCACAAACCACACATGGATCCACCAGAGTCATTGCATGTGTGTTCTTTCCACAAACCACACATGGATCCACTAGAGTCATTGCATGTGTGTTCTTTCCATAAACCACACATGGATCCACCAGAGTGATTGGATGTATGTTCTTTTCACAAACCACATATGGATCAACAAATGTCATTGCATGTGTGTTCTTTTCACAAACCATATATGGATCCACCAATGTCATTGCATGTGTGTTCTTTCCATGAACCACATATGGATCCACCAATGTCATTGCATGTGTGTTCTTTCTACAAACCACATATGGATCCACTAGAGTCATTGCATGTGTGTTCTTTTCACAAACCACATATGGTCCCACTTGAGTCATTGCATGTGTGTTCTTATACTAAAACCAGAACTAGAGTCATTGCATGTGTGTTCTTTCCACAAACCACACATGGATCCACCAGAGTCATTGCATGTGTGGTCTTTCCATAAACCACACATGGATCCACCAGAGTCATTGCCTGTCTGTTCTTTTCACAAACCACATATGGATCAACAAATGTCATTGCATGTGTGTTCTTTTCACAAACCATATATGGATCCACCAATGTCATTGCATGTGTGTTCTTTCCATGAACCACATATGGATCCACTAATGTCATTGCATGTGTGTTCTTTCTACAAACCACATATGGATCCACTAGAGTCATTGCATGTGTGTTCTTTTCACAAACCACATATGGTCCCACTTGAGTCATTGCATGTGTGTTCTTATACTAAAACCAGCACTAGAGTCATTGCATGTGTGTTCTTTCCACAAACCACACATGGATCCACCAGAGTCATTGCATGTGTGTTCTTTCCATAAACCACACATGGATCCACCAGAGTCATTGCATGTCTGTTCTTTTCACAAACCACATATGGATCAACAAATGTCATTGCATGTGTGTTCTTTTCACAAACCATATATGGATCCACCAATGTCATTGCATGTGTGTTCTTTCCATGAACCACATATGGATCCACCAATGTCATTGCATGTGTGTTCTTTCTACAAACCACATATGGATCCACTAGAGTCATTGCATGTGTGTTCTTTTCACAAACCACATATGGACCCACTTGAGTCACTGCATGTGTGATCTTTCCACAACCCCAGTTGGATTAGCCAATGTTATTGCATGTGTGTTCTTTTCCATAAACCACATGGATCAACCAATGTCATTGCATGTGTGTTCCTGTCATGAACCACATATGGAACCACTAGTGTTCATTGCACGTGTGTTATTTCCAGAAACCACATATGTATCCACTAGAGTAATTCAATGTCTCTTCTTTTCACAAACCACTTATGGATCCACCAATGTCATTGCATGTGTGTTCTTTTCACAAACCACATATGGACCCCCTAGAGTCATTGCATGTGTGTTCTTATACTAAAACCAGCACTAGAGTCATTGCATGTGTGTTCTTTCCACAAACCACACATGGATCCACCAGAGTCATTGGATGTGTGTTCTTTCCATAAACCACACATGGATCCACCAAAGTCATTGCATGTCTGTTCTTTTCACAAACCACATATGGATCAACAAATGTCATTGCATGTGTGTTCTTTTCACAAACCATATATGGATCCACCAATGTCATTGCATGTGTGTTCTTTCCATGAACCACATATGGATCCACCAATGTCATTGCGTGTGTGTTCTTTCTACAAACCACATATGGATCCACTAGAGTCATTGCACGTGTGTTCTTTCCACAAATCACACATGGATCCACCAGAGTAATTTCATGTGTGTTATTGTCACAAACCCAATATGGATCCTCCTCCATCATTGCATGTGTGTTCTTTCCACAAACCACATATGGATCCACTAGAGTCATTTCATGTGTGTTCTTTTCACAAACCACATATGGACCCCCTAGAGTCATTGCATGTGTGTTCTTATACTAAAACCAGCCCTAGAGTCATTGCATGTGTGTTCTTTCCACAAACCACACATGGATCCACCAGAGTCATTGCATGTGTGTTCTTTCCATAAACCACACATGGATCCACCAGAGTCATTGCATGTCTGTTCTTTTCACAAACCACATATGGATCAACAAATGTCATTGCATGTGTGTTCTTTTCACAAACCATATATGGATCCACCAATGTCATTGCATGTGTGTTCTTTCCATGAACCACATATGGATCCACCAATGTCATTGCATGTGTGTTCTTTCTACAAACCACATATGGATCCACTAGAGTCATTGCATGTGTGTTCTTTTCACAAACCACATATGGACCCACTTGAGTCACTGCATGTGTGATCTTTCCACAACCCCAGTTGGATTAGCCAATGTTATTGCATGTGTGTTCTTTTCCATAAACCACATGGATCAACCAATGTCATTGCATGTGTGTTCCTGTCATGAACCACATATGGATCCACTAGTGTTCATTGCATGTGTGTTATTTCCAAAAACCACATATGTATCCACTAGAGTAATTCAATGTCTCTTCTTTTCACAAACTACTTATGGATCCACCAATGTCATTGCATGTGTGTTCTTTTCACAAACCACATATGGACCCCCTAGAGTCATTGCATGTGTGTTCTTATACTAAAACCATCACTAGAGTCATTGCATGTGTGTTCTTTCCACAAACCACACATGGATCCACCAGAGTCATTGGATGTGTGTTCTTTCCATAAACCACACATGGATCCACCAGAGTCATTGCATGTCTGTTCTTTTCACAAACCACATATGGATCAACAAATGTCATTGCATGTGTGTTCTTTTCACAAACCATATATGGATCCACCAATGTCATTGCATGTGTGTTCTTTCCATGAACCACATATGGATCGACCAATGTCATTGCATGTGTGTTCTTTCTACAAACCACATATGGATCCACTAGAGTCATTGCATGTGTGTTCTTTTCACAAACCATATATGGACCCACTTGAGTCATTGCATGTGTGATCTTTCCACAACCCCATTTGGATTAGCCAATGTTATTGCATGTGTGTTCTTTTCCATAAACCACATGGATCAACCAATGTCATTGCATGTGTGTTCCTGTCATGAACCACATATGGATCCATTAGTGTTCATTGCATGTGTGTTATTTCCAGAAACCACATATGTATCCACTAGAGTAATTCCATGTCTCTTATTTTCACAAACCATTTATGGATCCACCAATGTCATTGCATGTGTGTTCTTTTCCACAAACAACATGGATCAACCAATAGTATTGCATGTGTGTTCTTTCCACAAACCACACATGGATCCACCAGAGTAATTGCATGTGTGTTATTGTCACAAACCACATATGTATCCTCCTCCATCATTGCATGTGTGTTCTTTCCACAAACCACATATGGATCCACTAGAGTCATTGCATGTGTGTTCTTTTCACAAACCACATATGGACCCACTAGAGTCATTGCATGTGTGTTCTTATACTAAAACAAGCACTAGAGTCATAGCATGTGTGTTCTTATACTAAAACCGGCACTAGAGTCATTGCATGTGTGTTCTTTCCACTAACCACACATGGATCCACCAGAGTCATTGCGTGTGTGTTCTTTCCACAAACCACACATGGATCCACCAGAGTGATTGCATGTGTGTTCTTTTCACAAACCACATGTGGATCAACAAATGGCATTGCATGTGTGTTGTTTTCACAAACCATATATGGATCCAGCAATGTCATTGCATGTGTGTTCTTTCCATGAACCACATATGGATCCACCAATGTCATTGCATGTGTGTTCTTTCCATGAACCACATATGTATCCACCAATGTCATTGCATGTGTGTTCTTTCTACCAACCACATTTGGATCCACTAGAGTAATTGTATGTGTGTTCATTCCACAAACCACACATGGATCCACCAGAGTAATTTCATGTATGTTATTATCACAAACCACATATGGATCCTCCTCCATCATTGCATGTGTGCTGTTTCCACAAACCACATATGGATCCACTAGAGTCATTGCATGTGTGTTCTTTTCACAAACCACATATGGACCCACTAGAGTCATTGCATGTGTGTTCTTATACTAAAACCAGCACAAGAGTCATTGCATGTGTGTTCTTTCCACAAACCACACATGGATCCACCAGAGTGATTGCATGTGTGTTCTTTTCACAAACCACATATGCATCAACAAATGTCATTGCATGTGTGTTCTTTTCACAAACCATATATGGATCCACCAATGTCATTGCATGTGTGTTCTTTCCATGAACAACATATGGATCCACCAATGTCATTGCATGTGTGTTCTTTCTACAAACTACATATGGATCCACTAGAGTCATTGCACGTGTGTTCTTTCCACAAACCACACATGGATCCACCAGAGTAATTTCATGTGTGTTATTGTCACAAACCCAATATGGATCCTCCTCCATCATTGCATGTGTGTTCTTTCCACAAACCACATATGGATCCACTAGAGTCATTGCATGTGTGTTCTTTTCACAAACCACATATGGACCCCCTAGAGTCATTGCATGTGTGTTCTTATACTAAAACCAGCACTAGAGTCATTGCATGTGTGTTCTTTCCACAAACCACACATGGATCCACCAGAGTGATTGCATGTGTGTTCTTTCCATAAACCACACATGGATCCACCAGAGTCATTGCATGTTTGTTCTTTTCACAAACCACATATGGATCAACAAATGTCATTGCATGTGTGTTCTTTTCACAAACCATATATGGATCCACCAATGTCATTGCATGTGTGTTCTTTCCATGAACCACATATGTATCCACCAATGTCATTGCATGTGTGTTCTTTCTACAAACCACATATGGATCCACTAGAGTCATTGCATGTGTGTTCTTTTCACAAACCACATATGGACCCACTTGAGTCATTGCATGTGTGATCTTTCCACAACCCCAGTTGGATTAGCCAATGTTATTGCATGTGTGTTCTTTTCCATAAACCACATGGATCAACCAATGTCATTGCATGTGTGTTCGTGTCAGGAACCATATGGATCCATTAGTGTTCATTTCATGTGTGTTATTTCTAGAAACCACATATGTATCCACTAGAGTAATTCCATGTCTCTTCTTTTCACAAACCACTTATGGATCCACCAATGTCATTGCATGTGTGTTCTTTTCCACAAACAACATGGATCAACCAATAGCATTGCATGTTTGTTCTTTCCACAAACCACACATGGATCCACCAGAGTAATTGCATGTGTGTTATTGTCACAAACCACATACGTATCCTCCTCCATCATTGCATGTGTGTTCTTTCCACAAACCACATATGGATCCACTAGAGTCATTGCATGTGTGTTCTTTTCACAAACCACATATGGACCCACTAGAGTCATTGCATGTGTGTTCTTATACTAAAACAAGCACTAGAGTCATAGCATGTGTGTTCTTATACTAAAACCGGCACTAGAGTCATTGCATGTGTGTTCTTTCCACTAACCACACATGGATCCACCAGAGTCATTGCGTGTGTGTTCTTTCCACAAACCACACATGGATCCACCAGAGTGATTGCATGTGTGTTCTTTTCACAAACCACATGTGGATCAACAAATGGCATTGCATGTGTGTTGTTTTCACAAACCATATATGGATCCAGCAATGTCATTGCATGTGTGTTCTTTCCATGAACCACATATGGATCCACCAATGTCATTGCATGTGTGTTCTTTCCATGAACCACATATGTATCCACCAATGTCATTGCATGTGTGTTCTTTCTACCAACCACATTTGGATCCACTAGAGTAATTGTATGTGTGTTCATTCCACAAACCACACATGGATCCACCAGAGTAATTTCATGTATGTTATTGTCACAAACCACATATGGATCCTCCTCCATCATTGCATGTGTGCTGTTTCCACAAACCACATATGGATCCACTAGAGTCATTGCATGTGTGTTCTTTTCACAAACCACATATGGACCCACTAGAGTCATTGCATGTGTGTTCTTATACTAAAACCAGCTCAAGAGTCATTGCATGTGTGTTCTTTCCACAAACCACACATGGATCCACCAGAGTGATTGCATGTGTGTTCTTTTCACAAACCACATATGCATCAACAAATGTCATTGCATGTGTGTTCTTTTCACAAACCATATATGGATCCACCAATGTCATTGCATGTGTGTTCTTTCCATGAACAACATATGGATCCACCAATGTCATTGCATGTGTGTTCTTTCTACAAACCACATATGGATCCACTAGAGTCATTGCACGTGTGTTCTTTCCACAAACCACACATGGATCCACCAGAGTAATTTCATGTGTGTTATTGTCACAAACCCAATATGGATCCTCCTCCATCATTGCATGTGTGTTCTTTCCACAAACCACATATGGATCCACTAGAGTCATTGCATGTGTGTTCTTTTCACAAACCACATATGGACCCCCTAGAGTCATTGCATGTGTGTTCTTATACTAAAACCAGCACTAGAGTCATTGCATGTGTGTTCTTTCCACAAACCACACATGGATCCACCAGAGTGATTGCATGTGTGTTCTTTCCATAAACCACACATGGATCCACCAGAGTCATTGCATGTTTGTTCTTTTCACAAACCACATATGGATCAACAAATGTCATTGCATGTGTGTTCTTTTCACAAACCATATATGGATCCACCAATGTCATTGCATGTGTGTTCTTTCCATGAACCACATATGTATCCACCAATGTCATTGCATGTGTGTTCTTTCTACAAACCACATATGGATCCACTAGAGTCATTGCATGTGTGTTCTTTTCACAAACCACATATGGACCCACTTGAGTCACTGCATGTGTGATCTTTCCACAACCCCAGTTGGATTAGCCAATGTTATTGCATGTGTGTTCTTTTCCATAAACCACAAGGATCAACCAATGTCATTGCATGTGTGTTCCTGTCATGAACCACATATGGATCCACTAGTGTTCATTGCATGTGTGTTATTTCCAGAAACCACATATGTATCCACTAGAGTAATTCAATGTCTCTTCTTTTCACAAACCACTTATGGATCCACCAATGTCATTGCATGTGTGTTCTTTTCACAAACCACATATGGACCCCCTAGAGTCATTGCATGTGTGTTCTTATACTAAAACCAGCACTAGAGTCATTGCATGTGTGTTCTTTCCACAAACCACACATGGATCCACCAGAGTCATTGGATGTGTGTTCTTTCCATAAACCACACATGGATCCACCAGAGTCATTGCATGTCTGTTCTTTTCACAAACCACATATGGATCAACAAATGTCATTGCATGTGTGTTCTTTTCACAAACCATATATGGATCCACCAATGTCATTGCATGTGTGTTCTTTCCATGAACCACATATGGATCCACCAATGTCATTGCATGTGTGTTCTTTCTACAAACCACATATGGATCCGCTAGAGTCATTGAATGTGTGTTCTTTTCACAAACCACATATGGACCCACTTGAGTCATTGCATGTGTGATCTTTCCACAACCCCAGTTGGATTAGCCAATGTTATTGCATGTGTGTTCTTTTCCATAAACCACATGGATCAACCAATGTCATTGCATGTGTGTTCCTGTCATGAACCACATATGGATCCATTAGTGTTCATTTCATGTGTGTTATTTCTAGAAACCACATATGTATCCACTAGAGTAATTCCATGTCTCTTCTTTTCACAAACCACTTATGGATCCACCAATGTCATTGCATGTGTGTTCTTTTCCACAAACAACATGGATCAACCAATAGCATTGCATGTTTGTTCTTTCCACAAACCACACATGGATCCACCAGAGTAATTGCATGTGTGTTATTGTCACAAACCACATACGTATCCTCCTCCATCATTGCATGTGTGTTCTTTCCACAAACCACATATGGATCCACTAGAGTCATTGCATGTGTGTTCTTTTCACAAACCACATATGGACCCACTAGAATCATTGCATGTGTGTTCTTATACTAAAACAAGCCCTAGAGTCATTGCATGTGTGTTCTTATACTAAAACCAGCACTCGAGTCATTGCATGTGTGTTCTTTCCACTAACCACACATGGATCCACCAGAGTCATTGCGTGTGTGTTCTTTCCACAAACCACACATGGATCCACCAGAGTGATTGCATGTGTGTTCTTTTCACAAACCACATGTGGATCAACAAATGGCATTGCATGTGTGTTCTTTTCACAAACCATATATGGATCTAGCAATGTCATTGCATGTGTGTTCTTTCCATGAACCACATATGGATCCACCAATGTCATTGCATGTGTGTTCTTTCCATGAACCACATATGTATCCACCAATGTCATTGCATGTGTGTTCTTTCTACCAACCACATATGGATCCACTAGAGTAATTGTATGTGTGTTCTTTCCACAAACCACACATTGATCCACCAGTGTAATTTCATGTATGTTATTGTCACAAACCACATATGGATCCTCCTCCATCATTGCATGTGTGCTGTTTCCACAAACCACATATGGATCCACTAGAGTCATTGCATGTGTGTTCTTTTCACAAACCACATATGGACCCACTAGAGTCATTGCATGTGTGTTCTTATACTAAAACCAGCACAAGAGTCATTGCATGTGTGTTTTTTTCATAAACCACACATGGATCCACCAGAGTCATTGCATGTGTGTTCTTTCCACAAACCACACATGGATCCACCAGAGTGATTGCATGTGTGTTCTTTTCACAAACCACATATGCATCAACAAATGTCATTGCATGTGTGTTCTTTTCACAAACCATATATGGATCCACCAATGTCATTGCATGTGTGTTCTTTCCATGAACAACATATGGATCCACCAATGTCATTGCATGTGTGTTCTTTCTACAAACCACATATGGATCCACTAGAGTCATTGCACGTGTGTTCTTTCCACAAACCACACATGGATCCACCAGAGTAATTTCATGTGTGTTATTATCACAAACCCAATATGGATCATCCTCCATCATTGCATGTGTGTTCTTTCCACAAACCACATGTGGATCCACTAGAGTCATTGCATGTGTGTTCTTTTCACAAACCACATATGGGCCCCCTAGAGTCATTGCATGTGTGTTCTTATACTAAAACCAGCACTAGAGTCATTGCATGTGTGTTCTTTCCACAAACCACATATGGATCCACCAGAGTCATTGCATGTGTGTTCTTTCCATAAACCACACATGGATCCACCAGAGTCATTGCATGTCTGTTCTTTTCACAAACCACATATGGATCAACAAATGTCATTGCATGTGTGTTCTTTTCACAAACCATATATGGATCCACCAATGTCATTGCATGTGTGTTCTTTCCATGAACCACATATGGATCCACCAATGTCATTGCATGTGTGTTCTTTCTACAAACCACATATGGATCCACTAGAGTCATTGCAGGTGTGTTCTTTTCACAAACCACATATGGACCCACTTGAGTCACTGCATGTGTGATCTTTCCACAACCCCAGTTGGATTAGCCAATGTTATTGCATGTGTGTTATTTTCCATAAACCACATGGATCAACCAATGTCATTGCATGTGTGTTCCTGTCATGAACCACATATGGATCCACTAGTGTTCATTGCATGTGTGTTATTTCCAGAAACCACATATGTATCCACTAGAGTAATTCAATGTCTCTTCTTTTCACAAACCACTTATGGATCCACCAATGTCATTGCATGTGTGTTCTTTTCACAAACCACATATGGACCCCCTAGAGTCATTGCATGTGTGTTTTTATACTAAAACCAGCACTAGAGTCATTGCATGTGTGTTCTTTCCATAAACCACACATGGATCCACCAGAGTCATTGGATGTGTGTTCTTTCCATAAACCACACATGGATCCACCAGAGTCATTGCATGTCTGTTCTTTTCACAAACCACATATGGATCAACAAATGTCATTGCATGTGTGTTCTTTTCACAAACCATATATGGATCCACCAATGTCATTGCATGTGTGTTCTTTTCATGAACCACATATGGATCCACCAATGTCATTGCATGTGTGTTCTTTCTACAAACCACATATGGATCCACTAGAGTCATTGCATGTGTGTTCTTTTCACAAACCACATATGGACCCACTTGAGTCATTGCATGTGTAATCTTTCCACAACCCTAGTTGGATTAGCCAATGTTATTGCATGTGTGTTCTTTTACATAAACCACATGGATCAACCAATGTTATTGCATGTGTGTTCCTGTCATGAACAACATATGGATCCATTAGTGTTCATTGCATGTGTGTTATTTCCAGAAACCACATATGTATCCACTAGAGTAATTCCATGTCTCTTCTTTTCACAAACCACTTATGGATCCACCAATGTCATTGCATGTGTGTTGTTTTCCACAAACAACATGGATCAACCAATAGCATTGCATGTTTGTTCTTTCCACAAACCACACATGGATCCACCAGAGTAATTGCATGTGTGTTATTGTCACAAACCACATATGTATCCTCCTCCATCATTGCATGTGTGTTCTTTCCACAAACCACATATGGATCCACTAGAGTCATTGCATGTGTGTTCTTTTCGCAAACCACATATGGACCCACTAGAGTCATTGCATGTGTGTTCTTATACTAAAACAAGCACTAGAGTCATTGCATGTGTGTTCTTACACTAAAACCAGCACTAGAGTCATTGCATGTGTGTTCTTTCCACTAACCACACATGGATCCACCAGAGTCATTGCGTGTGTGTTATTTCCACAAACCACACATGGATCCACCAGAGTGATTGCATGTGTGTTCTTTTCACAAACCACATGTGGATCAACAAATGGCATTGCATGTGTGTTCTTTTCACAAACCATATATGGATCCACCAATGTCATTGCATGTGTGTTCTTTCCATGAACCACATATGGATCCACCAGTGTCATTGCATGTGTGTTCTTTCCATGAACCACATATGTATCCACCAATGTCATTGCATGTGTGTTCTTTCTACCAACCACATATGGATCCACTAGAGTAATTGTATGTGTGTTCTTTCCACAAACCACACATGGATCCACCAGAGTAATTTCATATATGTTATTGTCACAAACCACATATGGATCCTCCTCCATCATTGCATGTGTGCTGTTTCCACAAACCACATATGGATCCACTAGAGTCATTGCATGTGTGTTCTTTTCACAAACCACATATGGACCCACTAGAGTCATTGCATGTGTGTTCTTATACTAAAACCAGCACAAGAGTCATTGCATGTGTGTTTTTTTCACAAACCACACATGGATCCACCAGAGTCATTGCATGTGTGTTCTTTCCACAAACCACACATGGATCCACCAGAGTGATTGCATGTGTGTTCTTTTCACAAACCACATATGCATCAACAAATGTCATTGCATGTGTGTTCTTTTCACAAACCATATATGGATCCACCAATGTCATTGCATGTGTGTTCTTTCCATGAACAACATATGGATCCACCAATGTCATTGCATGTGTGTTCTTTCTACAAACCACATATGGATCCACTAGAGTCATTGCACGTGTGTTCTTTCCACAAACCACACATGGATCCACCAGAGTAATTTCATGTGTGTTATTGTCACAAACCCAATATGGATCCTCCTCCATCATTGCATGTGTGTTCTTTCCACAAACCACATATGGATCCACTAGAGTCATTGCATGTGTGTTCTTTTCACAAACCACATATGGACCCCCTAGAGTCATTGCATGTGTGTTCTTATACTAAAACCAGCACTAGAGTCATTGCATGTGTGTTCTTTCCACAAACCACACATGGATCCACCAGAGTCATTGCATGTGTGTTCTTTCCATAAACCACACATGGATCCACCAGAGTCATTGCATGTCTATTCTTTTCACAAACCACATATGGATCAACAAATGTCATTGCATGTGTGTTCTTTTCACAAACCATATATGGATCCACCAATGTCATTGCATGTGTGTTCTTTCCATGAACCACATATGGATCCACCAATGTCATTGCATGTGTGTTCTTTCTACAAACCACATATGGATCCACTAGAGTCATTGCATGTGTGTTCTTTTCACAAACCACATATGGACCCACTTGAGTCACTGCATGTGTGATCTTTCCACAACCCCAGTTGGATTAGCCAATGTTATTGCATGTGTGTTCTTTTCCATAAACCACATGGATCAACCAATGTCATTGCATGTGTCTTCCTGTCATGAACCACATATGGATCCACTAGTGTTCATTGCATGTGTGTTATTTCCAGAAACCACATATGTATCCACTAGAGTAACTCAATGTCTCTTCTTTTCACAAACCACTTATGGATCCACCAATGTCATTGCATGTGTGTTCTTTTCACAAACCACATATGGACCCCCTAGAGTCATTGCATGTGTGTTCTTATACTAAAACCAGCACAAGAGTCATTGCATGTGTGTTTTTTTAACAAACCACACATGGATCCACCAGAGTCATTGCATGTGTGTTCTTTCCACAAACCACACATGGATCCACCAGAGTGATTGCATGTGTGTTCTTTTCACAAACCACATATGCATCAACAAATGTCATTGCATGTGTTTTCTTTTCACAAACCATATATGGATCCACCAATGTCATTGCATGTGTGTTCTTTCCATGAACAACATATGGATCCACCAATGTCATTGCATGTGTGTTCTTTCTACAAACCACATATGGATCCACTAGAGTCATTGCACGTGTGTTCTTTCCACAAACCACACATGGATCCACCAGAGTAATTTCATGTGTGTTATTGTCACAAACCCAATATGGATCCTCCTCCATCATTGCATGTGTGTTCTTTCCACAAACCACATATGGATCCACTAGAGTCATTGCATGTGTGTTCTTTTCACAAACCACATATGGACCCACTAGAGTCATTGCATGTGTGTTCTTATACTAAAGCCAGCACAAGAGTCATTGCATGTGTTTTTTTTCACAAACCACACATGGATCCACCAGAGTCATTGCATGTGTGTTCTTTCCATAAACCACACATGGATCCACCAGAGTCATTGCATGTCTGTTCTTTTCACAAACCACATATGGATCAACAAATGTCATTGCATGTGTGTCCTTTTCACAAACCATATATGGATCCACCAATGTCATTGCATGTGTGTTCTTTCCATGAACCACATATGGATCCACCAATGTCATTGCATGTGTGTTCTTTCTACAAACCACATATGGATCCACTAGAGTCATTGCATGTGTGTTCTTTTCACAAACCACATATGTACCCACTTGAGTCATTGCATGTGTGATCTTTCCACAACCCCAGTTGGATTAGCCAATGTTATTGCATGTGTGTTCTTTTCCATAAACCACATGGATCAACCAATGTCATTGCATGTGTGTTCCTGTCATGAACCACATATGGATCCATTAGTGTTCATTGCATGTGTGTTATTTCCAGAAACCACATATGTATCCACTAGAGTAATTCCATGTCTCTTCTTTTCACAAACCACTTATGGATCCACCAATGTCATTGCATGTGTGTTCTTTTCCACAAACAACATGGATCAACCAATAGCATTGCATGTGTGTTCTTTCCACAAACCACACATGGATCCACCAGAGTAATTGCATGTGTGTTATTGTCACAAACCACATATGTATCCTCCTCCATCATTGCATGTCTGTTCTTTCCACAAACCACATATGGATCCACTAGAGTCATTGCATGTGTGTTCTTTTCACAAACCACATATGGACCCACAAGAGTCATTGCATGTGTGTTGTTATACTAAAACAAGCACTAGAGTCATTGCATGTGTGTTCTTATACTAAAACCAGCACTAGAGTCATTGCATGTGTGTTCTTTCCACTAACCACACATGGATCCACCAGAGTCATCGCATGTGTGTTCTTTCCACAAACCACACATGGATCCACCAGAGTGATTACATGTGTGTTCTTTTCACAAACCACATGTGGATCAACAAATGGCATTGCATGTGTGTTCTTTTCACAAACCATATATGGATCCAGCAATGTCATTGCATGTGTGTTCTTTCCATGAACCACATATGGATACACCAATGTCATTGCATGTGTGTTCTTTCCATGAACCACATATGTATCCACCAATGTCATTGCATGTGTGTTATTTCTACCAACCACATATGGATCCACTAGAGTAATTGTATGTGTGTTCTTTCCACAAACCACACATGGATCCACGAGAGTAATTTCATGTATGTTATTGTCACAAACCACATATGGATCCTCCTCCATCATTGCATGTGTGTTGTTTCCACAAACCACATATGGATCCACTAGAGTCATTGCATGTGTGTTCTTTTCACAAACCACATATGGACCCACTAGAGTCATTGCATGTGTGTTCTTATACTAAAGCCAGCACAAGAATCATTGCATGTGTTTTTTTTCACAAACCACACATGGATCCACCAGAGTCATTGCATGTGTGTTCTTTCCACAAACCACACATGGATCCACCAGAGTGATTGCATGTGTGTTCTTTTCACAAACCACATCTGCATCAACAAATGTCATTGCATGTGTGTTCTTTTCACAAACCATATATGGATCCACCAATGTCATTGCATGTGTGTTCTTTCCATGAACAACATATGGATCCACCAATGTCATTGCATGTGTGTTCTTTCTACAAACCACATATGGATCCACTAGAGTCATTGCACGTGTGTTCTTTCCACAAACCACACATGGATCCACCAGAGTAATTTCATGTGTGTTATTGTCACAAACCCAATATGGATCCTCCTCCATCATTGCATGTGTGTTCTTTCCACAAACCACATATGGATCCACTAGAGTCATTGCATGTGTGTTCTTTTCACAAACCACATATGGACCCACTAGAGTCATTGCATGTGTGTTCTTATACTAAAGCCAGCACAAGAGTCATTGCATGTGTTTTTTTTCACAAACCACACATGGATCCACCAGAGTCATTGCATGTGTGTTCTTTCCATAAACCACACATGGATCCACCAGAGTCATTGCATGTCTGTTCTTTTCACAAACCACATATGGATCAACAAATGTCATTGCATGTGTGTCCTTTTCACAAACCATATATGGATCCACCAATGTCATTGCATGTGTGTTCTTTCCATGAACCACATATGGATCCACCAATGTCATTGCATGTGTGTTCTTTCTACAAACCACATATGGATCCACTAGAGTCATTGCATGTGTGTTCTTTTCACAAACCACATATGTACCCACTTGAGTCATTGCATGTGTGATCTTTCCACAACCCCAGTTGGATTAGCCAATGTTATTGCATGTGTGTTCTTTTCCATAAACCACATGGATCAACCAATGTCATTGCATGTGTGTTCCTGTCATGAACCACATATGGATCCATTAGTGTTCATTGCATGTGTGTTATTTCCAGAAACCACATATGTATCCACTAGAGTAATTCCATGTCTCTTCTTTTCACAAACCACTTATGGATCCACCAATGTCATTGCATGTGTGTTCTTTTCCACAAACAACATGGATCAACCAATAGCATTGCATGTGTGTTCTTTCCACAAACCACACATGGATCCACCAGAGTAATTGCATGTGTGTTATTGTCACAAACCACATATGTATCCTCCTCCATCATTGCATGTCTGTTCTTTCCACAAACCACATATGGATCCACTAGAGTCATTGCATGTGTGTTCTTTTCACAAACCACATATGGACCCACAAGAGTCATTGCATGTGTGTTGTTATACTAAAACAAGCACTAGAGTCATTGCATGTGTGTTCTTATATTAAAACCAGCACTAGAGTCATTGCATGTGTGTTCTTTCCACTAACCACACATGGATCCACCAGAGTCATTGCATGTGTGTTCTTTCCACAAACCACACATGGATCCACCAGAGTGATTACATGTGTGTTCTTTTCACAAACCACATGTGGATCAACAAATGGCATTGCATGTGTGTTCTTTTCACAAACCATATATGGATCCAGCAATGTCATTGCATGTGTGTTCTTTCCATGAACCACATATGGATACACCAATGTCATTGCATGTGTGTTCTTTCCATGAACCACATATGTATCCACCAATGTCATTGCATGTGTGTTATTTCTACCAACCACATATGGATCCACTAGAGTAATTGTATGTGTGTTCTTTCCACAAACCACACATGGATCCACGAGAGTAATTTCATGTATGTTATTGTCACAAACCACATATGGATCCTCCTCCATCATTGCATGTGTGTTGTTTCCACAAACCACATATGGATCCACTAGAGTCATTGCATGTGTGTTCTTTTCACAAACCACATATGGACCCACTAGAGTCATTGCATGTGTGTTCTTATACTAAAGGCAGCACAAGAGTCATTGCATGTGTTTTTTTTCACAAACCACACATGGATCCACCAGAGTCATTGCATGTGTGTTCTTTCCACAAACCACACATGGATCCACCAGACTGATTGCATGTGTGTTCTTTTCACAAACCACATATGCATCAACAAATGTCATTGCATGTGTGTTCTTTTCACAAACCATATATGGATCCACCAATGTCATTGCATGTGTGTTCTTTCCACAAACCACATATGGATCCACTAGAGTCATTGCATGTGTGTTCTTTCCATAAACCACACATGGATCCACCAGAGTAATTTCATGTGTGTTATTGTCACAAACCCAATATGGATCCTCCTCAATCATTGCATGTGTGTTCTTTGCACAAACCACATATGGATCCACTAGAGTCATTGCATGTGTGTTCTTTTCGCAAACCACATATGGACCCCCTAGAGTCATTGCATGTGTGTTCTTATATTAAAACCAGCACTAGAGTCATTGCATGTGTTTTCTTTTCACAAACCACACATGGATCCACCAGAGTCATTGCATGTGTGTTCTTTCCACAAACCACACATGGATCCACTAGAGTCATTGCATGTGTGTTCTTTCCATAAACCACACATGGATCCACCAGAGTGATTGGATGTCTGTTCTTTTCACAAACCACATATGGATCAACAAATGTCATTGCATGTGTGTTCTTTTCACAAACCATATATGGATCCACCAATGTCATTGCATGTGTGTTATTTCCATGAACCACATATGGATCCACCAATGTCACTGCATGTGTGTTCTTTCCACAAACCACACATGGATCCACCAGAGTAATTGCATGTGTGTTATTGTCACAAACCACATATGTATCCTCCTCCATCATTGCATGTGTGTTCTTTCCACAAACCACATATGGATCCACTAGAGTCATTGCATGTGTGTTCTTTTCACAAACCACAATGGACCCACTGAAGTGATTGCATGTGTGTTCTTATACTAAAACCAGCACTAGAGTCATTGCATGTGTGTTCTTATACTAAAACCAGCACTAGAGTCATTGCATGTGTGTTCTTTCCACTAACCACACATGGATCCACCAGAGTCATTGCGTGTGTGTTCTTTCCAGAAACCACACATGGATCCACCAGAGTGATTGCATGTGTGTTCTTTTCACAAACCACATGTGGATCAACAAATGGCATTGCATGTGTGTTCTTTTCACAAACCATATATGGATCCACCAATGTCATTGCATGTGTGTTCTTTCCGTGAACCACATATGGATCCACCAATGTCATTGCATGTGTGTTCTTTCCACTAACCACACATGGATCCACTAGAGTCATTGCATGTGTGTTCTTTCCACAAACCACATATGGATCCACTACAGTAATTGCATGTGTGTTCTTTTCCACAAACCACATATGTATCCACTAGAGTAATTGCATTTGTGTTATTATCACAAAACACATATGGATCAACTAATGTCATTGAATGTGTTTTGTTTCCAGAAATCACATATAGATGAACCAATGTCATTTCATGTGTTCTTTCAACAAACCGCATATGGATCCACTGGAGTCATTGCATGTGTGTTCTTTTCACAAACCACATATAGACCCACTAGAGTCATTGCATGTTTGTTCTTTCCATAAACCACACATGGATCCACCAATGTCATTGCATGTGTGTTCTTTTCCAAAACCACATGGATCAACCAATGGCATTGCATGTCTTCCTATCATGAACCACATATGGATCCACCAGTGTTCATTGCATGTGTGTTCTTTCCACAAACCACACATGGATCCACCTGAGTGATTGCATGTGTGTTCATTTCACAAACCACATATTAATCAACAAATGTCATTGCATGTGTGTTCTTTTCACAAACCACATATGGACCCACTTGAGTCATTGCATGTGTGATCTTTCCACAACCCCAGTTGGATTAGCCAATGTTATTGCATGTGTGTTATTTTCCATAAACCACATGGATCAACCAATGTCATTGCATGTGTGTTCCTGTCATGAACCACATATGGATCCACTAGTGTTCATTGCATGTGTGTTATTTCCGAAACCACATATGTATCCACTAGAGTAATTCCATGTCTCTTCTTTTCACAAACCACTTATGGATCCACCAATGTCATTGCATGTGTGTTCTTTTCCACAAACAACATGGATCAACCAATGGCATTGCATGTGTGTTCTTTCCACAAACCACACATGGATCCACCAGAGTAATTGCATGTGTGTTATTGTCACAAACCACATATGTATCCTCCTCCATCATTGCATGTGTGTTCTTTCCACAAACCACATATGGATCCACTAGAGTCATTGCATGTGTATTCTTTTCACAAACCACATATGGACCCACTAGAGTCATTGCATGTGTGTTCTTATACTAAAACCAGCACTAGAGTCATTGCATGTGTGTTCTTATACTAAAACCAGCACTAGAGTCATTGCATGTGTGTTCTTTCCACTAACCACACATGGATCCACCACAGTCATTGCGTGTGTGTTCTTTCCACAAACCACACATGGATCCACCAGAGTGATTGCATGTGTGTTCTTTTCACAAACCACATGTGGATCAACAAATGGCATTGCATGTGTGTTCTTTTCACAAACCATATATGGATCCACCAATGTCATTGCATGTGTGTTCTTTCCATGAACCACATATGGATCCACCAATGTCATTGCATGTGTGTTCTTTCCACTAACCACACATGGATCCACTAGAGTCATTGCATGTGTGTTCTTTCCACAAACCACATATGGATCCACTACAGTAATTGCATGTGTGTTCTTTTCCACAAACCACATATGTATCCACTAGAGTAATTGCATGTGTGTTATTGTCACAAACCACATATGGATCAACTAATGTCATTGAATGTGTTTTGTTTCCACAAATCACATATAGATGAACCAATGTCATTGCATGTGTGTTCTTTCTACAAACCGCATATGGATCCACTAGAGTCATTGCATGTGTGTTCTTTTCACAAACCACATATAGACCCACTAGAGTCATTGCATGTGTGTTCTTTCCCAAACCACACATGGATCCACCAGAGTAATTGCATGTGTGTTCTTGTCACAAACCACATATGTATCCTCCTCCATCATTGCATGTGTGTTCTTTCCACAAACCACATATGGATCCACTAGAGTCATTGTATGTGTGTTCTTTTCACAAACCACATATGGACCCACTAGAGTCATTGCATGTGTGTTCTTATACAAAAACCAGCACTAGAGTCATTTCATGTGTGTTCTTATACTAAAACCAGCACTAGAGTCATTGCATGTGTGTTCTTTCCACTAACCACACATGGATCCACCAGAGTCATTGCGTGTGTGTTCTTTCCACAAACCACACATGGATCCACCAGAGTGATTTCATGTGTGTTCTTTTCACAAACCACATGTGGATCAACAAATGGCATTGCATGTGTGTTCTTTTCACAAACCATATATGGATCCACCAATGTCATTGCATGTGTGTTCTTTCCGTGAACCACATATGGATCCACCAATGTCATTGCATGTGTGTTCTTTCCACTAACCACACATGGATCCACTAGAGTCATTGCATGTGTGTTCTTTCCACAAACCACATATGGATCCACTACAGTAATTGCATGTGTGTTCTTTTCCACAAACCACATATGTATCCACTAGAGTAATTGCATTTGTGTTATTATCACAAAACACATATGGATCAACTAATGTCATTGAATGTGTTTTGTTTCCAGAAATCACATATAGATGAACCAATGTCATTTCATGTGTTCTTTCAACAAACCGCATATGGATCCACTGGAGTCATTGCATGTGTGTTCTTTTCACAAACCACATATAGACCCACTAGAGTCATTGCATGTTTGTTCTTTCCATAAACCACACATGGATCCACCAATGTCATTGCATGTGTGTTCTTTTCCAAAAACCACATGGATCAACCAATGGCATTGCATGTCTGTTCCTATCATGAACCACATATGGATCCACCAGTGTTCATTGCATGTGTGTTCTTTCCACAAACCACACATGGATCCACCTGAGTGATTGCATGTGTGTTCATTTCACAAACCACATATTAATCAACAAATGTCATTGCATGTGTGTTCTTTTCACAAACCACATATGGACCCACTTGAGTCATTGCATGTGTGATCTTTCCACAACCCCAGTTGGATTAGCCAATGTTATTGCATGTGTGTTATTTTCCATAAACCACATGGATCAACCAATGTCATTGCATGTGTGTTCCTGTCATGAACCACATATGGATCCACTAGTGTTCATTGCATGTGTGTTATTTCCAGAAACCACATATGTATCCACTAGAGTAATTCCATGTCTCTTCTTTTCACAAACCACTTATGGATCCACCAATGTCATTGCATGTGTGTTCTTTTCCACAAACAACATGGATCAACCAATGGCATTGCATGTGTGTTCTTTCCACAAACCACACATGGATCCACCAGAGTAATTGCATGTGTGTTATTGTCACAAACCACATATGTATCCTCCTCCATCATTGCATGTGTGTTCTTTCCACAAACCACATATGGATCCACTAGAGTCATTGCATGTGTATTCTTTTCACAAACCACATATGGACCCACTAGAGTCATTGCATGTGTGTTCTTATACTAAAACCAGCACTAGAGTCATTGCATGTGTGTTCTTATACTAAAACCAGCACTAGAGTCATTGCATGTGTGTTCTTTCCACTAACCACACATGGATCCACCACAGTCATTGCGTGTGTGTTCTTTCCACAAACCACACATGGATCCACCAGAGTGATTGCATGTGTGTTCTTTTCACAAACCACATGTGGATCAACAAATGGCATTGCATGTGTGTTCTTTTCACAAACCATATATGGATCCACCAATGTCATTGCATGTGTGTTCTTTCCATGAACCACATATGGATCCACCAATGTCATTGCATGTGTGTTCTTTCCACTAACCACACATGGATCCACTAGAGTCATTGCATGTGTGTTCTTTCCACAAACCACATATGGATCCACTACAGTAATTGCATGTGTGTTCTTTTCCACAAACCACATATGTATCCACTAGAGTAATTGCATGTGTGTTATTGTCACAAACCACATATGGATCAACTAATGTCATTGAATGTGTTTTGTTTCCACAAATCACATATAGATGAACCAATGTCATTGCATGTGTGTTCTTTCTACAAACCGCATATGGATCCACTAGAGTCATTGCATGTGTGTTCTTTTCACAAACCACATATAGACCCACTAGAGTCATTGCATGTGTGTTCTTTCCCAAACCACACATGGATCCACCAGAGTAATTGCATGTGTGTTCTTGTCACAAACCACATATGTATCCTCCTCCATCATTGCATGTGTGTTCTTTCCACAAACCACATATGGATCCACTAGAGTCATTGTATGTGTGTTCTTTTCACAAACCACATATGGACCCACTAGAGTCATTGCATGTGTGTTCTTATACAAAAACCAGCACTAGAGTCATTTCATGTGTGTTCTTATACTAAAACCAGCACTAGAGTCATTGCATGTGTGTTCTTTCCACTAACCACACATGGATCCACCAGAGTCATTGCGTGTGTGTTCTTTCCACAAACCACACATGGATCCACCAGAGTGATTTCATGTGTGTTCTTTTCACAAACCACATGTGGATCAACAAATGGCATTGCATGTGTGTTCTTTTCACAAACCATATATGGATCCACCAATGTCATTGCATGTGTGTTCTTTCCATGAACTACATATGGATCCACCAATGTCATTGCATGTGTGTTCTTTCCAGTAACCACACATGGATCCACTAGAGTCATTGCATGTGTGTTCTTTCCACAAACCAGATATGGATCCAGCAGAGTAATTGCATGTGTGTTCTTTTCCACAAACCACATATGTATCCACTAGAGTAATTGCATGTGTGTTATTGTCACGAACCACATATGGATCAACCAATGTCATTGCATGTGTGTTCTTTCCACAAACCACATATGGATCAACCAATGTCATTGTATCTGTGTTCTTTCTACAAACCACATATGGATCCACTAGAGTCATTGCATGTGTGTTCTTTTCACAAACCACATATGGACCCACTACAGTCATTGTATGTGTGTTCTTATACTAAAACCAACACTAGAGTCATTGCATGTGTGTTCTTATACTAAAACCAGCACTAGAGTCATTGCATGTGTGTTCTTTCCACTAACCACACATGGATCCACCAGAGTCATTGCATGTGTGTTCTTTCCACAAACCACACATGGATCCACCAGACTGATTGCATGTGTGTTCTTTTCACAAACCACATATGGATCAACAAATGTAATTGCATGTGTGTTCTTTTCACAAACCATATATGGATCCACCAATGTCATTGCATGTGTGTTCTTTCCATGAACCACATATGGATCCACCAATGTCATTGCATGTGTGTTCTTTCCACTAAACCACGTAAGATCGCGTCTTCTAGAAGCCCCCCTGAAGAACTAGTTGTTTTTCCGATTGTCGCACACCGTACGATTGGGGCACATGAACGAATAAGATGGTTCTTCGTAAGAGCGCCGCGAGTAGGCTGTTCCGTGAGATGATTGGCCGCACTTACATTTTCACTTGTATTACTATTATTTCCACTCCCCTATAGCCTACTAGTAATATCATAGAGATCGTGAGTGAGCACGTCTACTCCACAGTGCCCGGATGACGCCCCCGACTTTTGTGCGCCATGCCCGGATGACATTCGCCCATTCTCGGGTTGCTACCTTCATGCTAAGAAATCATTTTACAAGCTTTTGAACTTATCCTACATATTCCTGCTATTCGCCGATCTAACTGCTGATCTTTTTTCCGATATCTCGACGAACTTCCGATTCTACAGCCCAAGAATCTGGAGATCCTCGCGTGCAACTTCGCAGCGATGTTCCTGCTCGTGTGCTCCCACCCAGGATGCTTTCGCCATTACTCCGACCACGAGCTCCCGCTCCATGAGCTCGTGTGCCCGCACGGCGCGTGCTCTGCTGCAGGCGAGGCTTCTACGGCCAGCGAGCTCGTCGTCCACCTTGCAGAGGAGCACTTGATCGAAGTGATTAGGATCTCGTATGGGCAAGCCCAACTTCTCCAAGAGAAGGTTCCGTTTACTGACTCGACACGCCGCTAGCTAATTTTCCAGGAGGGCGGCTCTGTTTTCGTCCTGACCATCACCGCCGGTGTTCCAGGAACCAGAGCTGGGCCCACCTTCGTGTATGCGGTATGCGTTAGGTCGGTCTCGTGCGCCTGGCCCCTATACACGGTGCGCATGTGGGCGAACGCCCAGTCGCCATCATCCGATAGCATTCTTGTGCTAGCCGAGGCACCGAGCTTCCCGACGCCGCGAGAGGTGGAGTATGCGGACCTAAGGTCGATCCTATGTGTGCCATATCAGTACCTTGTCAGTGCTGGACCAAATAGGCGGATGCATTTCTACATTTGTATCAAGAAGACTGAAAAGGAAATGTAGTACTTATGTTGCCGTTACTGTTAGACTTAAGCGATGCTTCTCAGGTGCGTAGAGCATACGTGTTGTGCGAATGTACCGCAATTGTAGTCTTTTTAGTACTCCTTAATAATTGACGAGTTATTGGTCCAATCAGCTTGCGGTTGTCACGTTGCAAAGTCCGCTTGCTCTGGATAGACTGGTAATACCGTGTGCTCCCGCCCCCACATGTCAGTGTCACGTGTTCTATGGTCCCACCTGCTAGTGTCACGCCCCCTTCTCTTCCTTCCCCTCGAAGCCACTGTCCCAACTTCTCTTCCATCCTGCCACTCCTGTCTAATGATTCTAATGTGATTTTCGCTGGATTGTTTACATGTAATCTACGTTGATAATGCAACATGAAAATGGCACAGACACAATTTCTAAAGTGGAAGCACTCACACACTTCTATTGCACATATTTCTCAATATAGATCGACAAACCCATTACAATAATTGTACTCGCACTAACCATAACCGAAATTGCAACCATAATAAACAACATCTAAACCCACATCACACCGCTGTCGTCGGAGTCCATCTCGATTGGTGACACCGTCGTGCCCTTCCCAACGACATCCAGTCCCGCCCGTGGCTTGCCCTTCGCCAAGGAGGCAACAATGGCGTTCTGCACAGCTTCATCCCCGTCGTCCTCCACATCGGAATCTACAATGACGAAGGTGACGGGGTTGGCATGGACCGAGCGCCATCGCGCCTGGAGGATCCTGCTCGAGCTCGACGCCGCATCAGTCCTTCTACATGTAGGAGGGGCCGTGCTCGGATACGTAGCATCGTTGCTCCTCTAAAGAAACCATGGTCATTTGATACTGTGACGGTAGGATCTTGGGGCGAATCCGCCGCGGCGAGCTCTACCAGAAGTGGTGGAGCGGATGGATCTGCCGGCGCAAGCCATGACAAGTTCCCAAGAGGGAGTAAGATTGTGGGCCAGGCGTGTCTGGTTCCTAAGCAAGGCCTCCCAGTGATATGTACGCGAGCAAGGTGCCAAAAAAATTCGTCAAATGCGCACGAGAGGGCCTTTGAACCACGAAGGCACGAGGTTTGGTTAACAAGTCCGCACGCTAGGTCCCCCACCTGTCAGCCGAATGTGGATGGTAGGATTCTGCCCAAGTTATTAAGTGGGGATAAATCACGCTTCACCACTACCCTGACATCCAAAGGATCCTCTTTCCCCTGCCCTCGCTCCCCTCGCTCATAGCTCGCAGCTCATGCAGTTCCTCTCGAGCGGAATCAGGGTCGGGTCAACGCCGTCAGGCGGGTTCCCCCATCAGGTACCAGAGGGCTCCCTATGATTACTACCCCGATATGGTGTGTTTGTGCGGTGAAGATGCCGAGATGGATTTCATGGACCGACAAAAATACTGCAGGAAAATTCAGCAACTGCATCATTAGAGCGGTAAGTTCATACTGTAGGTACAATGGTAACCCGGATCCGAAAAGCGTAATGTAATTCTTTTTTTGTTTCCTTCGATCTACTTCGCAGGAAGGGAGGGGGAATGTCTGTCACAAGTTTGTGTGGATCGAAAAGCCCCTGACAGGTTTTCACAAAGAGCTTGTTCAGGATCTACGTGATGCTATGTGGGACAAGAAAGAGGAGATTCGTCCGATGGAGCGAGAGATTCGGGAGCTTCGCCAAGTGCAGGGGAGGCAGGGGCAGGGAGGTGGTGAGACACACGGGCTCAAGATTAGGCCAGATAGTGGAAACAATTTCCTCATTATCTAGGCATTATCTGTTGCATTTGTAGTTTATGTTGCCATGTCGTTGTCCAACAACTGAAATAATTTGCTGCTTCGTGGAGTGTAGCAT
Organism: Avena insularis; assembly: GCA_023614405.1. Classification (NCBI taxonomy): domain Eukaryota; kingdom Viridiplantae; phylum Streptophyta; class Magnoliopsida; order Poales; family Poaceae; genus Avena; species Avena insularis. Next base: position 254,124,376 of record CM042696.1, read on the forward strand.
CCAGCTTAGAAATTGTTTTTCAGCCTAGAAACTTATCATAAGTGTAATGCCAATAGAAGGGATTTATTAAGCACCTATAAATAATTCATGTATGTGCCACTAACACCCATCGATTTTGGAGACCCCTTGACCGCTCAGCTATCGCGATTGTTCAGATAGTAATGGAACAGTCACAATTTTGGATTCAACTAGTGGCCTCGGCCGTATCCAATCCTAAAGTCGCGATATATTTTACTCCGAGTATGGGAGGCAGATTGTTTCACCCGACAAGTTCCACGCACACAGCTCCAGAGTTTAACCGAACTACACATATAGGTTCAAGTTCAATACATCATTAGGCTTCTACACTGCTAGCCTTCTTTCTCTCCTTGGGTGCCATCTTTCTTCCTCTTGCCTTCATGTCCGCTGGCTTCTTCATCTCATGCCTTCTTCCTCTTCCTGGGTGCCAATTTTCTTACCTTCATGTACCCTGCATCTCCGGGTCAAGGGACGTCAGGCCAATCAGCACCAGAATCTTGTCCAGCATCATCACTCCACTCGTTTTGGTTTTCTTCCCGCAGCAAAATCACTGAGTCGGCTGTCTTGTTTCTTACCTTGCGCTTCCTGTAAAAAAACAGTACATGGATTACTACCTAATATCTACAGACTATAAACAATTTTTTGTGTGAATGTACCATCTCATACCTAGGTTTGGGAGCATTAAGGGGACAACCCTCTGCTCTATGGCCTATAAGATGGCAGGTCTTGCATTTGTTTTTGCCCTTCTTGGTAGCACAGAAAGCCGAACCCTTCTTCTCAAGAAAATTCTTAAACCTATTCACCTGAGGTCTTCCTCTGCCCCTTTTTGTAACTGGCTGGCAAAGCTTGAAAGACAGTTGGACTTGAGGCCACTAAGATGGGTTTGTACATGGCTCGACGGATCCAGCGTCTGTAGCTCTAAACTTTTCCTTAGAGTAGTAGTCTGACAAATACTGATCCAAATGTGGTAGAGTTCTTTTCTTCACCAGGAAGACCAAGGCGTGGTCGCAAGGTTTCCCGATATGCTGCCACTCTAAGCAGATGCATTCTCACAGCTAGAAATTCACAACATCCCTTTTGCCACTCTTGGACATATCGACCACCTCACAGTTGCTACTGGTTGACGGGAGAACCTTAAGATGAGCAAGTCCTCGGCTTCTCTTGTGCAGTTGCTATACAACTGGGGGTAGCATATGACCTGTAAGTCTCCTACCGATCTCTCTCCTTATATTTAACAGCTTCATGATCATACCACGTATGTTGTCCATCAAGATATGAGCAGGACGCACTTTTATGTCCTTCACCCAGTTATTCAGGCATTCTACAAGGTTGTTGTTTATGTAATCAACTTTGATGTCAAGGTTGAATTGACTCCTCTTGCATAGCTGCGAATGATGGATGGCTAAGTACTCTGGAAGTTCAGGGGCTTCCGCAAAAATCTTGCTCATGAAATATTAGCTGCTACTAGGTTTGTAAACTCTAGTAGCAGGAAACATGTAACGAAATACGCTTCCTGCTTAGTGTGAGTACAAGTTGAGCATCATATGGGCATGGCATTTTCTACCTTCAGCTTGCGGGAACACCTCCTTCACTACATTCGTCAGCCCTTTGCATGCACCCGTGGATATAGCCAATGGATCCATGTTGCCTATTGATCTCCTAAGTCGCCCCATAAACCAGACCCAGTTTTCCTCCGTTTTTTTTTCAAACAGCCCGAATGCCACTGGGAACATCCAGTTGTGACCATCAAGTGTTGTGGAAGATCGCAGGCAGCCTTTCCATTTGTCAGTTAGGACAGTGATGTCTACACTTAGATATTGCCTACATCCGTCCTTGAATCCTTGGATGCAAGGTTTAAGCGCCATGAAAAATCTTTTGAAATATATTGTACCACTTAGTGATTCGGTGTCAATCTCCACAACACTCCCCGGACACCTAGCTTGTACCTCCGCCTTGAAGTTGTACAGCATCCTGAAGCTATTGGTCCAATCCCCGTGCAAGACCCCCAGAGCTTTCTCTTTACCTTTACAAACCGTGTAATATGGTAGACAATTTTGTATTTAGAACCGAGGCTAGTCTGAATATTCTTCGTGGTCTCCTTAGGGTTATCCTTTAGTATGGACATAGATTGCATAGCCACCCACTCCGTATCAGCCATTGAGGATTTCAGTCTGCTGCCTGTCGGACACATGTGTGGAGGGCCCATTTTGTTCACCTGCAACATAGATTCATTTAAAAAATAAGCGGAGTCAACTAGTTGTCAGAAAGATATCGCACATCAATTGTAGTTATAGAGTGAAAAGAGAGAAAGTTCTAATGGTTTGCTGCATTCATTGCCCCGGTATCCTAATTGCCTTCGACGCAGGTAAGGCTCTTGCTATGATCCTCCATGGACAATGTACCTCGGCCCATCCATTCATCCACGTTAACTTGCAAATGGCCTCATACCTCTGGGCAGTGTTCTTCAGTCGGTAAATGTCGAACTCCCCCTTGATACAAAAATTCCGGAACGACATCCTGAACTCATGCATGCTCTTGAACTCAGTGCCGACCGAAATTATAGGATACTCGTGGTCATGTTTCACTTCTTCTACTTCAACACCCAAATCATCGAATGGAATACCAGACTCATCGTTAAGTTCCTCGTATATTTCATCATCACTAGATTCTTGATCCTCTATAGTACCTTCTTCTTCATCTGATTCGGAATCCTGGCCATCGTCTCTAATGCCTAGTACTGCACACATCATATTGACTCCCATGGGTGGGGCTGCACCATCGTCTCCACACGGATGGACCGGAACATTGCCCCAATCCACCTCACTGGCAACTCTGTTTTCTCCAAGACACTCGGTTGGTTCTGCTGCAACCACATGGGGTGTTCTTACGTTTGCACGCATCCCAGGTACTTCAGTAGACAAACAGCGGTCAGAATCAATTTCATCTTGACTGTACAGAACCCTCTTGCTCTTCCTGTGTACATCCTCCTTCCTGATGTAATCTATCCCGATGGTATCAGTAGGGATTGACATCTGCGTTCCATTCCACATCGAACTAGGCTTTTTGTTGCCGTTCTTGGGTGTGATCTCCTTACTGCCTCCCCTAACGGGTGTTCGCTCCACGGTGTTGGCATTGTTGCCTGACCTCTATGGCGTGTTCTTCTTCGAATTGGCCATATTGCTGCTACTATTGGGCGTGTTCTCCTTCGTCCTGGCATTATTGCCTGACCTCAGCAGCGTGTTCCACTCCAAATTAGCCCTTTTGCTGCTACTATTGGGCATGTTCTCCTTCGTGCTGGCATTATTGCCTGACCTCAGCGGCATGTTCCGCGCCAAATTAGTATTTTTTTGCTCCCACTGGGTGTGTTAGACTCCGTGCTGGCCATCTTCGCCCCTTTGCTACCACTCCAGGGAGTGTTAACCACCGTGCTAGCCCTCTTAACGTTTTTGCTGCTACCATTCGGTGTGGCATTTTGACTGGATCTCAGGGGTGTACTCTGCGGTGTGGTGCCTTTTTTTGTGCGACTATTGGGCGTCCACTTCTCTGGCATGGTATCCTTGGTGACGTTCTTCTTCGGGGTGCCCTTTTTGGGGATGCTCTTCCTGCTCCACTTTATGACGCTCCTCTGTAAGACTCTCCTCTATTCGAAGCTACCCTCAGTCGCACCAGCCCTAGTGATGCCATGGATCAGGTCACACATGCCTTCTAAAAGTCCATCATCTCTATTGTCGAGTTCCAATTCCTCTCCAACCATTCGAACTATCAAGTGGAAGAACACTTCACCTCTATAATATTTCCTTGTAAACGGTACGACTAAATCCCTGGTATCTTTCACTTCGATAGCCTTTTTGCTCCTATAACCAAAATATAACAAACATGCTTCTTGGGAGGACTCCCACAGCACCTTCACACGTAACGATGCCATTAGGTCAGATAACTCTACCACTTCAGGATCGTATCTGCCAAGGATTACCTCAAACTCGTCATAGAATTTTTTTGTGCCATCATCTAATTTTGTAGTTTAATCCGCGACACTGATACGAACGATTAGTTTGCCATCATCAGGTTCTTCAGGATAGAAACCTCTGAGAGGTTCGAGAGGTGGAGCAGAACCATCAGACCTAGCCCCAATGCGACCGTCGCCATCACCAGCATCATCGTTAGCTGGATTAACCTCGGTGGAAGTACCAAGACCAGGAGAAAGGCGATGTCCCTTAGCAGCGGGAGCTACATTACATGGTGGATAGGCAGGTCCCCTTCTAACAGCATCCACAATAGGATCAGTTGCTGCCATGCCACATCGACGATCAGGAGAAGTTCCCACAAGAGTGTTTCGAGTGCTAGCAGAGTCCAGACCATGAGCTAGCTCCAGACCAGCAGCTCGCTAAACATGAGCACGGGTTCGAGGAGGACACAAGGCATCAGTCTTTGCAACAATAGTGGGGCAGCCTCCGGAAGCCTTAGTTTGCTCAAAAACGGCAGTGATTGGGTCAACAGCGGCCAGATCAACAAAAACACGAGGATGACCAGTACCAGCAGATTCTAGAGCACGGGTTCGCACAACTTGAGGACGGTTCGGAGGAGGATCAGCACAGAAGGCAGCGGTCTGGCAACAACAGCGGAGCAGCCTCCGGAAGCCTTAGTTTGCTCAACAGCGGCATGGATTGGGTCAGCAAAAGCTGGAGCAACAACACCACGGGGACAACCAGTACTAGCAGATTCCAGAGCGGAGTTTTCCACAATGGCAATACGGGGCCTCCTACGAGGAGGTTGCCTGACAAAAGCATGTCGCGGACGAGGAACCACATTTTGCTCAACAACAGCAGCGGTTCGAGTTAGACCACCCTATCCAATAATAGCTGGGCAACTCCCAGTAGCAGGAGCTTGCACATCCAGTATGTTATAAATCAACACAACCACACGATGCCCAGCATACTGTTTCATCAACCCAATTAGCTGACTGTCACACGCTATAGGAACCGTGAAGCCTCGTACATCAATGAAGCTGAACCGTGTAGTCCGCTCCAGCCCCATTTCAGCAAGTTCACGCACAACAACAACCATACCAGGGATAGTGCAAAACTGCACATGCGCTACTTCCATCTTCAGAGAGCTAGCTCGATTCCACTTGCTCTTCCCATCTGCTAATTTAATGTGGTAGCCGTAGAGGGTGACCATAACCATGTATTTGGGTTCAACGGAGATCCTACTTGACAGAAAATTGGGGACAAAAGATAAGAATTGTTTGTTAGTGTCGTGCTAGCAAAAAATTCTATGTTCAATCTATCTCTGTAATGCCAATAGCCTGCTAGAAGTTATAGGTAGTGCGAATAGCAAAGAGAAAAGTAGCTCACCCGCAATTAGCCAGAAGTACTTCCTCCTCGGCATATGGATCTGCCATCCTTCACGCTGCTCAGCTCGTTGGCGGTAGAGGCAGGCTAGATCGTCGCAACGGCTGGCACGACATTCGACATTAGAGATTGGTAGCAGCAAGTAGGCGCCACAACATGGCGCCGGATGTAAAATGCCCGAAGTGATCATTCTGGTTTGAGAGGGGATTTTGACGCCACTGGTGCTAGGGTTCATGCGAAAGGAGGGAGGGAATGGATTTGTGAATTTTGTCAATGATGACCCACAAGTATAGGGGGTGTATCGCAGTATTTTCGAGGGAAGTGAAACCCAATTTATTGATTGGACACGAGGGGAGCCAAAGAATATTTATAAGCATTAACAACTGAGTTGTCAATTTAGCTGCACCTAGAAACAATCTTGCTCACAGCAGTTTATCAGTAGCAACAGTTTTGTAATAGAAATAGCAAATTAATAGCAGTAGTAAAAGTAAAGACAATAGTAACAATTGCAGTAAATAGTAGGACTAAAGCGCGGTAGTCATAGGGATGGATGGACGGGCATTGCATGGACAAGATAATTCATATAGCAGTCAAGATATAGGGAAAATTGCAGATAAATAATAGAAAGCATCCAAGTACTAGATAATCATAGTCATGCGTTCCATATATAGTCATACGTGCTCGCAATGAGAACTTGCACAACATCTTTTTTCCTGCCAGCCCGTTTGCAGCGGGGCCTCAAGGGAACTACTAGCAACTAAGGTGCTCCTTTTAATAGAGCACCGGAGCAAAGCATTAACACTCCATGAACATATGTGATCCTCACATCAAAACCATTCCCTCCGGTTATCCCTATTACTATCACTTCGGGGCCATTGGTTCCGGACAACAATGTGTGTATAGAACTTGTAGATAAGACCATAAACAATACTATCATAATGAATCAATAACATGTTCAGATCTGAAAGCATGGCACTCGGGCCCTAGTGACAAGCATTAAGCATAACAAGTTGCAACAAAGTCAAAAAGCACTAAAAATAGATACTAGGCACCATGCCCTAACAATCTGATGCCATTACATGAACAATCTCATCCAATCTCTACCATCCCCATAGCTTATAGCGGGGGATTACTCACTCATAGATGGGGAAACATGGATGGTCGATGGCAAAGCGATGGTGGCGATGATGGCGATGATCTCCCCAATTCCCCATCCCGGCAGGGTGCCAGAACGGAGTTTCTGGTGCCCAATCGCGGAATCTGGTTGTGGCGGCAGAGCGGAACTCTTTCTGGAAAAACGTTGACCCCCCCTTGGTTTTTAGGACAAGAGGCAACTTATAGGCGAAGAGGGAGGCCGAGGGGGCAGCCGAGGTGGCCACACCACCCCGGTAGCGGCACTGCATGGTCATGTGACCATGTGGTGTGGGCCCCTCGTGGCCCTACTCCATCTCGTCTTCTGGCTCCGTGAGTCTTCTGGCGAAATAGGATTTTTGGCATATTTTCTGGGATTTTTCCTGATAGTTGATTTTCTGCACAAAAACTAGACACCAAGATAATTCTACTGAAAACAGCGTCAGTCCGTGTTAGTTGTATCCAAATCACACAAGTTTAGAGGGAAAACAATAGCAAAAGTGTTCGGGAAAGTGGATATGTTTTGGACGTATCAACTCCCCCCAAGCTTAGCTTATTGCTTGTCCTCAATCAATTCAGTTGAAAACTGAGTGCGATAAAAGAAACTTTCACGAACACATTTGCTTCATATGATGTATATATTCTCAGCATGTGATCAACTACTTAGACAATTCACAATAAAGAGTATGCAACCGACGTTTACTCAATAGTCATTGCAAGCTATGAAGAGATTCCAAATCAGAAATAATAGGTATCATGAAACATAAACATAAGCGACATTGCAATGCTCATAAAAAGGTATGATAGGGTGGTATCTCGCTTGCCTTTGATAAATGCCAAGGAACCTATAAAGTTCAAGTGAAGACTAGAAGTAAAGATATCAAAGATACAAGCATCAAAGTCATGACACAAATAATCAAGTTTTCAGACAAGCACATTAGACTAAGAATGACAACTATGTTCTCAAGAAAGTTCTCATAGAATGTGCGGAGACTCAACAAGGAAATGAACAGGTTTTGAAAAGTTTGAAAGGCTTCCAAATGCTCAAAGTATGATACTCATTAGCTTCGAGCTCTCATTGCCCCTATCATAAGCATCTTTAAGTGGTTAAGGTTAAAGTGACAAAACTAAGAGGATATGCTTGACTTATAAGTCGAAGTCTCATGCCCCTTCCATACGAAGACCGAACCTCATGCTACTCAACTTCAGTCACAAGTAAGCTCTTGTCATTGTAAGTACATATGTATCATAGAGAACCGCCAACAGGGTACCCCTTGCACATGATACATGAGCTATCCCATAATCAAAATGACAAGGCAAGCAGACAATGAGCATCTCAGCAATCTTTTTATATGCTATTTGCATAGATTTTTATTGAGGATGCTTCATAGAATGCTCATTATGGTTATGCTACAAGTTTCCACTATGATTAAGCATGGCTTAGGCTAGAGGCCCAGGCGTTTCTCTAACACATATACAAACTCCATGATCTTACAAGTTCCCCTTTTATTTCACACCGTCGGGATCCATAAGCAAAAGATTCATGATATCAACGAGGTACAAAGTACCGGTGCAATGTTGAAAACGTTCCCCATGATACATGGTTCTGCTAACTTCAACTTATAAAGCGCAAGCATATACGGAACAAAGAAGGATGCAATGGTTCAGGTTTATTAAGTGCAAGGAAATAAAGTGTGCCATCAAGTTCGTGAGAGCTTTACTAACTAACTTTCTCATAACAAGCAAACATTTTATTCGGAAGAAAACAAGGCATACTTAATATGCACGGAATAGCAAATGATGCTAATAGGTATGTATGGTGGACACTTTTGGCAATATTGGTTTTGGGGAGTTGGATGCACGAGTAAAGGTTATAATCAGCACAACTGAAGGCTAGCAATATAAAGGGAGCGACAAACAAGAGAGTAATAACTGTCATAATCATGCTTGCAACAAAACAGGACTAATCATGGCATGAAAGTGATTCAAGACCCCTGAGGCAAAATAATTCATCGAGGTTTAACTGATTGTTTCAGCCATATGCATGCGTGAGCATGTGCCAAGTCAATTCAAGTGAAACATTTAGGGGAGGATACCACGACGTCATACCAATTTATGAATAGAGCAATGCAAGCAAACATCCATATGACATGCTACAAACTATTAGCAACCTGGAGCTAATCATAAGAAAGCAAGAACTACTAAGCATCCATAAATAACATACACCCTATATGAACAGACTAAGCATGCCCACAATGATGAGTATATGTACAAAAATGAAAAAAAATAGAGTTCGTTACCATTCTCTTACCACACCTCAAGTTTTCATTAATCCTCATTATTGCCCTTCACTTGTGTGGATTGAATAATAACATGAAAACCAAACTCCACTGAGGACTGCTGAACCCTGCGACGAACTTCACAAAACCAAAGAAGAACAACAAATATTTTTGGTGTTTTTGAGTTTTAAAGGCAAGAGAAAAAAGGAAGAACAAGCAAAGCAAAAATCTTTTTGGGTTTTTCGAATAATCAAAACAAAACCAAACGGAAGAAGCAAACCAAGGCAAAAGAAGAACAAGCAAACAAAGAGAAACAATAGAAATATTTTTGGTCTTTTTGTGTTTTATAAAGCAAAAATTAGGAAAGAACGAAAACTAAAAAGAGAACGAAATATGGATATACAAAGCACCGACGAAACATGATATGGAGATGAGTGTGATGTCGGTGTACCTCCCCCCAAGCTTAGGCTTTTGGCCTAAGTGGGTATCAATCCCAAGCTGGCCAAGATGAAGTGTCTCCATGGTATGACGAGGAGGTACCCTCGTCCTGGTATGAGCTCGAGGACATCCCACCATAGTGCGCAGAGTAGTCGTAAGAAGGCACATCCTCCTGGTGCTGCCTGTGGAAACCAAGCAGGCAGAGCTGCTCGTCCACCTCCTCCTTAGAACGCGACCACGGCCTCCTTTGAACACTGAACAAAGTAGATTGTGGCAAAGTAATCTCCCTTTCATCCCCGTCAGTGAACAACATCCTGTATACTAAACTATCCGTGTCAGAGTCAGCAGTGACGAAGTGATGTGTTTTCATGGCAGCAAGATCAAGCCTTTTTGGTGACAATATAGTATCATTAGGATCCACAGAAAGCTCTAACACAGTAACCATACGTGAAGAAATAATGCCCCCATAAATAGGTCCCCTAGCAGCTAGGCGGCAAGCAATGAGAGAGCCAAGATTGTACCGAGTATCATTATTAAGTGCAGCAGCGAGGAAGGCTAGATGATAGTTGGAGATATTACTTGTATTATCCCTACCAATAATGCTAGTAGCAAGGTAATAAGCAAAGTATTTAAGAGCTGGGAGTTGGATGTTTCTTATATTCCCACGCTGAGCTACGCGGTCATTGTAATTTGTCACACTTCGATAGAGTTCCAGCAAATCAACGGGTCGCCCTTGGATCTTCTTCATGGTCCCCGTCATGCCTATACCTATAATGCTGCAAAATCTTTCCAATGGCATGGTAAACGGCAAATTATAAATTCTGAAAGAAACAGTTGACTAATAGGGGGTGTTAGTGAAAACAAAACTCTAAACGAAAGTTTTGGTGAGAACGTCATATTGCTCACTCTCATCTTCCATGTATGAGGTCAAACCGACACTCTGAACTAGTAGTAAGAAATTATCGAGGATCCCTGCAGCTTGCAAGAAGGTATAACAAGGAAAAGTAGATGGGTGAGCATCCCCCTCATCTCCTTCATTGCCAAAGCATGGGGCAATGAGATCTTCATTGTATGAAGGCCTAAACTGAGAGGCTGATCTTGAGGGCCTTGACCTCCTAGGTGTGTCCCTCTCAAATATTTCTCCAAACGTGTGGTTGTTCATCTGTGATATTCTGAAATTTAAACATTCATTAAACAAGTGATTGCAAAGTGAATATATAATGAAGGGCACTACTCATAGGGACTTGTAAGAGGCCTAAACATGCATCAAAATAATATCTCTAAGCAATGAACAATCTTACAAGCTCTCATAACCTGTCACCTACAACAGCTAAATACTCAAGATATAAACCACTAAACACAAATCTACTTGGACAAGCGGAGGAGTCACATACCAGAGAACAAATGCTCCAAATTTCAGCAGCAAAGATGGGCTGAGCAAGGATATCGAAAAATCATGGGCAAGAACAGCAAGAATGCGATTTCGAGCAATGAGCTGGTGTTTTCTCGGGAGAGAGAAGGCAGAGGCAAGCGAGAGAGTGAGTGGAGGGCCAGGGGTGGCCCACACCATGGCCAGGCGCGCCCCTGGGCTGGCCGCGCCACCGGGTGGTGTGCCTGCCTGGTGGGCCCCCTGGTACTCTCCAGGAACTTCTCTGCCCCTTTTTTCACGTAAAAATTTAATATGAATTTTCTGGAATTTTTTGAGACACTTTATTTGTGAGCAATTTTCAGGTATAGATGAATGATTTTTCTGCAGAAAAGTGATTTTGAAAATATGCAAAAACAAAACGAAACCTAAACTTCAGAAGTTCTAAGACATTCTAATATGCAAGCAACTAATAACTGAAAAGTAAACTAAGCGAAAGCAAAAAGAAAAATGGGTAAGCTAAAATTAAACGAAGATAATCATGGTGAAAACATTGTTTGATCAATAAAATCCTTTTGTTAATAAGGTTGATCAGGTATTTTTACCAAAACAATTTTATATGAAACAAAATCGTGTATTCCACTAATGATTATGTTACCTCAACCTTGATAGCAATGGTCCCAATCATAATAGTTTCATATTTTTCTCGTGGTATGGGACAATATATTTCTCCAACTTGAATGCCCTCAACATGTTCAATTGAATTTAAACCATAATTCCTATCAATCTTCTTGGGGAAATAGACAGTATGCTCCTTGTCATTAACATTAAAAGTCACCTTTCCTTGATTACAATTAATAACAGCTCCTGCAGTATTAAGAAAAGGTCTCCCAAGAATAATAGACATATTGTCATCTTCAGGCATTTCAAGCACAACATAATTAGTTAATATCAAGCAATTATGAGCCACGTGAACAGGTACATCCTCACATATACCAACAGGAATAGTGGTAGATTTATCATCCATTTGCAAAGATATATCAGTTGGTATTAGTTTTTCCAGTTGAAGTCCCTTGTAGAGAGAAAAAGGCATAACACTAACTGCTGCTCCCAAATCACACAAAGAAGTTCTAACATAACTATTTTTAATAGAGCACGGGATAGTTGGAATCCCTAGGTCTCCAAGTTTCTTTGGAACTTTACCATTAAAGGAATAATTAGCAAGCGAAGTAGAAATTTCTTCATTGGGGATCTTCCTTTTATTCGAGACAATATCCTTCATATACTTTGAGTAAGGAGGCAATTTAATAGCATCAGTCAAAGGAATTTGCAAGATTAAAAGTTTCATCCACTCACAAAACTTATTATAGTGTTCATCTTCCTTTGACTTGTGTTTCTTATCAAGGAAAGGCATAGGTTTTTGGACCCAAGGCTCTCTTTCACAACCATGTTTCTTAGCAACAAAATCTTATTTAGTGTATTTAGTATTCTTCGTGTGCTTTTCAGGTTCTTCTTCAACTTTTTCTTTATCAGGAGCATCATTTTCTTCATTACCACTTTCAGTTTCAGGATCAGAGACAGATATGCTATTGGGATCTATAGCAGGTTGAGGAGATTCTACAATAGTTTTATGTTTCTTTTTCCTTTTCTTAGGAGAAGTACCACTATTTTCAATTTGTTGGGAATCCTGCTCAATTCTTTTATGATGCCCCTCAGGATATAGAGGATCCTGGGTAGCAGCACCACTTCTAGTTCTAATTTCATAAGCATGTTTTTCTTTAGCAGCATTAACTAGCAAGTCTTTTTGCACTTTAATAACTTGATCTATTTGAGTTTGAACCATTTTAAAATGTTTAACAAGCATTTTAACATCATTAGAGGTTCTTTCCACAATATCTTTTACCTCAATAATAGCTCTAGAGTTTTCCATTAAATGATTTTGCCCCCTTTTATTAAAATTATCTTGCTTAACAATAAAAATATCAAATTCTTCTAATCATTGATCACGAGGTTTCGAGTAAGGAATATCACCTTCATCAAAGTGTTGGAGAGAGTGTACCTCAATAGTGGAAGAGTGGGAGATTGGCTTACATAATTCTTCTATAGGAGGTAGATTCTTCACATGTTCAGCTTTAATACCCTTCTCCTTAAGACATTTCTTAGCTTCCTTCATCACTTCATCCTTTAGTTCAATAACTCCCCTCTTCTTTGATGTTGGTATAGGCACAAGAATAGTTGGTTCAGGTATAGTTGTCTCAAGTGTATTTGGTTCAGGAGGAGTCCAATCTTCAAGGTTCTTGCTTATATTAGCCATCAATTCCTCAGCTTCCTTGGGAGTCCTATTCCTAAAAACACAATCAGCACAACTATCCTGGTATGTCCTAGATTCTTCAGTTAGTCCATTATAATATATATCAAGAAGATCATTCTTAGGTAATGGACATCCAGCCTATGCATGAATCAAAGCACAAAACCTTGCCCATGATTCAGGCAATATCTCTTTTTCTCCCTGTTTAAAATCAAAAAGTTCCTGCAAAATAGCATGTCTAGCACTAGGAGGAAAAAAATTCTGCAGGAAAGTACTAATCAAGCAATCAGGGCTCTCAATAGATCTAGGAGGTAAATTATTAAACCAAGTTTTAGCTTCTCCTTTCAATGAAAAGGGAAAATTTTAGCAACAAAGTAGGTGCGCATCTTAATATCATCAGAAAACATGCCACTAATGGTAGAAAGCTCAGTCATATGTGCTACCGCACTTTCATTCTTAGTCCCACAAAAAGGTTCTTTCTCAACAATAGCTATATAAGATAGATCAAGAGAGAAATCATAATCCTTATCTTTAATGTTTATGGGAGATGCATCAAACTTAGCATTATGAGACAATTTGGGTTTTATCGTACGCCTCTTAAGGAGACTCTTAACAACACTCCTATCATGGGTGTTTTGGCATTATTTAATAAATTAATCAGTCATCTCAATATAACTGTCTTTAATATCATTGCTCTCTCTAGACTCAGGTGAACTGATAGGTGTAGTGGTGTTTTCATTAGGAGTTTTAGTATTTCAAGCTATAGTTCTAGAAATCGAAGCATCTAGGAAAGGACCTAATGAACCACTTTTATCAAGCACAATAGAAGCCGCATCATAAGTATCAGAAGTTTCAGATTCAGCAGTAGTAGCAGTGTGTGTAGCTTGTGAATGTGGCGGTGTAAGGAACTTACTCATAACAGATGGTGAATCAAGAGCAACAGAGGTGTTCAGAACCGTACCTCTTCTTGTAGTGGATGGTAAAATAGGAACCTTGCCATCACGAGACTTACCCATGATGGATGGATGGCATTGAACAATAGTGATTCCAAGTGAACTTGATAAATAGAGCTATGCTCCCCAGCAACGGCGCCAGAATAGTCTTGATGACCCACAAGTATAGGGGGTGTATCGCAGTATTTTCGAGGGAAGTGAAACCCAATTTACTGATTCAACACGAGGGGAGCCAACGAATATTTATAAGCCTTAACAATTAAGTTGTCAATTCTGCTGCACCTCGAAACAATCTTGCTCACATCAGTTTATCAGTGGCAACAGTTTTGTAATAGCAATAGCAAAGTAATAGCAGTAGTAAAAGTAAAAGGCGGTAATGTGATTCACGATAGGATTAAAGCACGGTAGGCATAGGGATGGATATACGGGCGTTGCATGGACAAGACAATTCATATAGAAATCAAGATATAGGGCAATTGCAGATAAATAAGATAAAGTATCCAAGTACTATATAATCATAGGCATGCGTTCCATATATAGTCATACGTGCTCGCAATGAAAACTTGCACAACATCTTTTGTCCTGCCAGCCCATTTGCAGCGGGGCCTCAAGGGAACTACATGCAATTAAGGTGCTCCTTTTAATAGAGAACCGGAGGAAAGCATTAACACTCCGTGAACACATGTGATCCTCACATCAAACCATTTCCTCTGGTTATCCCGATTGTTGTCACTTCGGGGCCATTGGTTCCGGACTACAATGTGTGTATACAACTTGCAGATAAGACCATAAACAATACTATCACAATGAATCAATAACATGTTCAGATCTGAAATCATGGTACTCTGGCCCTAGTGACAAGCATTAAGCATAACAAGTTGCAACAAAGTCAAAAAGCACTAAAAATAGATACTAGTTATAATGCCCTAACAATCTGATGCCATTACATGAACAATCTCATACAATCCCTACCATCCCCATAGCCTACAGCGGGGATTACTCACTCATAGACGGGGGAAACATGGATGGTAGATGGAGAAGCGATGGTGGAGATGATGGCGATGATCTCCTCCAATTCCCCGTCTCGGCAGGGTGCTAGAACGGAGTTTTTGGTGTTGAATCGCGGAATCTGGTGGTGGCGGTAGAGCGGAACTCTTTCTGGAAAAACGTCGAACCCCCCTTGGTTTTTAGGTCAATAGGAAACTTATAGGAAAAGAGGGAGGCCGAGGGGGAAGCCTAGGTGTCCACACCACCCCCAGGCGCGGCCTGGCCTGGCCCGCGCGGCCAGGTGGTGTGGGCCCCTCATGGCCCTACTCCGTCTCGTCTTCTGGCTCTATGAGTCTTCTAGCGAAATAGGATTTTTGGCATATTTTCCGGGATTCTTCCTGATAATTGATTTTCTGCACAAAAACTAGACACCAAGGTAACTCTGCTGAAAACATCGCCAGTCCGTGTTAGTTGTATCCAAATAACACAAGTTTAGAGGAAAAACAATAGCAAAAGTGTTCGGGAAAGTGGATACGTTTTGGACGTATCAGTCAACACACCATGCTCCTTTAGTCCCTCGTTTCATCTACGTGGTTGCCGCGTTAGCGCTCGCGTCACAGAAATATTACTGAGACGAGGGTCCCGACCGTCTACTTCACGGGGCAGTTTCACGGAATATTTGGATTTGGTAGAGGTGAGATGAGTTTTCCTCGAAATGGCCCGTCTCGGTAGTTGGCGGCCCAACATTTCAAAACGCGGCAATTTCAGGAAACTTAGGTACCACGGTGCACTCGCCTGGGAACTTTGGTACCACAAACGATCAGGCCCGCCGTGTTGCTGCTCATGAAGGCCACAAACATGGATTTGCACCTGTTGGTCCTCAATGTTTTCCTCTACCAGCTGCACTGCTTGATGATGGATTGGGTACGCCCAAATTCTCCATACCTAGATTTGAAGGAGTTCATGATGTTGAAGAATACCTCACCTAGGAGCTGAAGATAGAGAAATTATGGCTCTTACATGACTACATTGAAGATAAAAGATCAAGATTTCTAGTTAATAGTTCGATGGTTATGCATCGAGATGGTGAGATGGCATTGTACGAGCAAGGAAAGAAGATGGTGATCAACGTATCATTACTTAGTGCACCATGAAGGAAGTCATGCGAGGTCGTTTTGTCCCTCCTAATTATTTGCATTCTCTCTTCGACAAGTTGCAACAAATAAAGCAAGGTTCCATGACTATTGATGCTTATTAAATGGAGATGGAGATGCTTCTACAACGAGCAAGAGTACATGAGTCTATTGAGATAATCGTGCATCATTTTCTTCATGGACTTAAGTCTAACATTAAGAGTGTTTTTCGGCACCATAGGTATAATGACATGAATGCGTTGTGACATCATGCATGTGAAGATGAAGCACAGTTTGCCGAAGAAGTTCTATTCAAATATCATTCTACAACTGGTGGACGTTTTTCCTCTCAGACTAGCTCATATGCACCTACATCTAGTGCAAGTCATGCTGATCATCCGTCTACATCCACAAGACCAACTTCCAACGTGTCCAATACAAAGAAACCAACTCCTACAACGAGTGGTAATGGTTCAAATATGTCTATAGCACGTAATAGGGATATGGAGTGTCATACATGTGATGGCAAGGGTCACTTCAAGAGGGATTTTCCAAATAAAATGGTGATGCTTATTAATGAACACGATCAGTATGAGACGGGAGATGATCCTGATCCGAATGCTTTGGATGATGATGATGGTTACATGAGTGATGGTGTTGATGCTTTTTCATCCACCTCGACTGCTATTGTTTGCACTCCACGAATACTCAATGTGTCTTCTATTTTGCAAAGTTAGCGATGCAATTTGTTCCAAACAAAGGCACTAATTGGCCCAAACAAAGGTTGCAAGATAATCATAGATGGTCAAAGTTGCCGCAATTTAGCAAGCAAGGAGTTATGTGACAAGCTGAAGATGAAGTATCTACCACACCCACATATGTATTATATTATATGGTTAAGTGACAACAGTGAGATGAAGGTTAGTCACATGGTGCGTGTTGATTTTGAGATTGGACCAACAAGGATTCTATTGATTTTGATGTGGTTCCTATGATGGTTTGTCATTTGTTATTGGGTCGACCATGGCTATTTGATTGTTCTGTGAAACATAATGGCTGAGCCAATATATATCACTTGGAGTTCAAAGGCAGAAAAATCAATCTACAATCTATGTCATCACAGGATATTGTGAATGAATCTTGTCAGAAAACTGAAGTCAATTTTTAGGATGCACCTTCATTAGTTGATAGGCGAGAGAATGTAATAGCTGTGAGTGATATAACGAAAAGTAAGAGAGTGCCCAATTTACTTATATTAGCCACAAAGGAAGACATGAGAGAATTTAGTGAGGATCCTACAGCCGTGCCTCTTGTTCTCATGTACAAGGGTGAGGTTTTAGTTTCTAACGATATGTCCCCTCTTTCTCTTGGTGTGTCTAATGTGTTACAGGAATTCAGCGTTGTGTTTCCAGAGGAGGTACCTCCAGGTTTGCCACTATTGTGAGGTATTGAGCATCAAATTGACTTGATTCTAGGAGCATCGCTGCCCAACCGTGCACCATATCACACAAACCCCGAAGAGACGAAGGAAATATAGAAACAAGTGCAAGCGCTTCTCGATAAAGGTTATATTTGTGTGATCTTAAGCCCTTGTGCTATTCTTGTTATTTTAATTCCTAATAAAGATGGTACTTGGCGCATGCGTGTAGATTGTAGAGATATAAACAACATCACCATCAGATATCGTCATCCTATTCCATGTTTAGAGGATATGTTAGATGGATTGAGTGGTTCTGCATAGTGGTTATCATCAAATTATGATGAAGGAAGGGGATGAATGGAAAACTTCCTTTAAGACTAAATTTCATTTGTATGAGTGGTTAGTAATGCCTTTTGGTTTAACTAACGCACCTAGTATTTTCATGAGATTAATGAACCATGTCTTAAGAAACTTTATTGGCAAGTTTGTGGTTGTGTATTTTGATGATATATTAATCTACAGTCGCAATGAACATGACATAGTGATCATATTAGACAAGTCTTGAAACTGTTACGAGATGCTAAGCTCTATGGTAATCTTGAAAAGTGTACATTTTGCTAAGATAAGGTCATATTTCTGGGATATGTTGTTTCTAAACATGGATTAGAGGTATATTCAACTAAAATTGAAGAAATTCAAAATTGGCATACTCCCATGAACATGAGTCTAGTATGAAGTTTTCATGGTCTCGCTGTGCAGTGACCCAACATACCACATCAGGATGTAGTACACTATAGTCATTGACATAACACTAATGAAACACCGTTCACTA
This sequence comes from Avena insularis, assembly GCA_023614405.1. Lineage (NCBI taxonomy): Eukaryota > Viridiplantae > Streptophyta > Magnoliopsida > Poales > Poaceae > Avena > Avena insularis. Next base: position 254,142,592 of record CM042696.1, read on the forward strand.
GTATTACATCCCTCGGTGTGGTACAATAGAAACACAGTAGGTCTAAGACATGACTATAGAATTACAACTCGACTCTTTACAAAAGATCCAGCGAATATTCTAGGTTTAAAGAGGAGGAAAATCACTTCTTACAAAGAAGAACCAGAAGTAATAACTAGGCATTATTCTACTAAAAAGGCTAATATCTAAACTATCTGGCTTGCAATTGCTACTCAAGCAATTCTCTATAGAATAGGTTTTATGGCTAGAGAATCTATTCCTATCTACTCAGGAGCTTCGTCTTCACTTTAGTTGATGCACAAGTTGACTTTGTTTACTTGATTGGAGAGCTTGAGCTATCGATGATGGCTTCTTGAGCATAAGTTGGTGTTGACGTTGTCTTCAACGGCTTAGAACCTAGCAAGGGTTAAGAAGGTACGGTTGAGTACGAGCATACTCAGCACGTTTACTAAAAAGGAGTGTTTGATGCACTATCTCTATAGCCATAGACCAAAGGTCATAGGCAATGCAGATTTTCGTAAACATTTAATCAAAGGTTGCTTTTATTCTGAAAAATATGTCTTACAATCTTCAAGGTTGACCAGAACTTTCATGGACTTCCTTTCCTGCCGCGCTCGTAGCTCCTTCCCAGAACAGGGAGTAACATGTCACACTTCTTATACTCTCCAGAGGTGCATTACTTTACCCATGAGAGACCTTATTCTTGTTGCACATCCAAGTCATGATCTTGTCCACACTTCCTTTGTATGGGGCACAGTCTAAGATCGAAGCCAATAACTACTCTTCTCTGTGACCCCGCATGAAGACACGACCTCCCCAAGAAGATATACCTCGGTTAACCCCCATATAGGCAGGTATAACCCTGGCAACCCCATGGAGACTCCAGTGAGTAGATCATGTCCCTGGCAACCCCCATATAGGCAGATATACCTCCGACAGCCCCTCACGGAAAGTATAGACACCAATATCATAGGGAACTAGGAGTCCTACCTATCTGTTGAGTCCCCACAAGGAAGATACAACCTCATGATAAGGTCATTTGTCCATGTGAAAGGAAGAAGATCTAGCTGACTTCTCTGTCCCATTAAATCTCATGGTTAACGTGTAATATACGGCGCTAGAATCACTAGCGACATTAGTTGATTAAGTCCTAGATATTATGTTCCTTTACCATTGGAACTGTATCAGTAGATTATTCCCATTTGGTAAATAATCCATAATCACATTATTATGAAAATAGTGTTTTCTGGCCTTTTTGAAATGTAGGTGATGACAACATTTGAGTTACAAGCATTTGATAGAAAATAACCAAAGGACATGAGCAAGTGGGAACTTGCCTTTTGTGATTGCAAAATTATGCAATCACAGTCTTCAAGACAATAGAAGATCCAAATTCTGTAAACAGCATCATTGGTCTGGTAAGGACAAATGTTTAAAGAAACAAGATGTAGTTATGCATAAGTAATGTAATGCAGTTTGATAAACGCAAATCCCCGGACTAATCGTATTTGATCTAGGGTTTGAAGCTTGTGATGATTTCTTTAGAATGTGTTTCACTTTTATACTAGCCTCACACTTGTGCTTCTTGTTAAGGCTTGTGAGAATGTGTGAAACAATTGTAAATACAACAAGTAGCATACACTATTAAAGCACTCAAATGGAGCATGGTATCTAAAACATTTCTTAAGCAAGATTATTAATCAATTAGAGCCTTTATAGAAATGGTGTCTTCATAATTTTATAAGTGAACAGGATCACTTACCTATTTTAGAAGTAATGCTTATATTTTATAAACATGGAAAATGCCTTACTTTAATTACTTAAAAAGTTAGTTTAGAGTTTTAGGTAAATTCTTGAATTTGTAAAGGAATGGGTCTGATTGGTAGTTAGGAATTACATTTTAAAGTGGTGGGATTTATTCTAACTTGTTATAAACATCAATTAAACTTGTTACTACGCTTTTAGACTTTAAACAATAATGATAAAGGTAATAGTAAAGATTTAGATATTTTTAATGGGTTAAAATAAAAGAAAAGGATTTAATTAAGATTTATTAGTCTTTTACCTTTTATTTGACTTCAATTATGAACTATGATATTTTGTAAATTATAGATGTTATTTTTGTGATTATTTTGGTATATTATAAGTATTTTTGTGATTTTAAATAATATAAGATAAGATTTATAAATACTAAATAAATAATAAATATTTAGTTAAATATCACAAAAATGTACAAAATAAGTTATAAATGTATATTTTGTTTTTATGAGAATTTTGATATATTATATTTATTTTTATGAATTTTAAATACTAGTATATACTTATTTAAGATTTATGCTTAATAGGATATTTGTTAATAATTATTATTATTTTATTTAAGTTAGATAATAAAGTATGATAATAGGTTTATATTATAGAGTTTATTTTTTGAAAATTTTGATATATAATATATAATTTTCTGAGTTATAAAACAAAATATATTCAATTTCTAAGATTTAATCATTTTCTTAAATTCCTGAAATTTATTAATATTTGAACTTATATTGCTTTATCTATTTACTAAACAGAGAATCCTTTTTACACTCGGACCTAACCTAGCCAGAGTCGCTGAACAGTGGGGTCAGGACCACGTCATTTGCCACCTAGGCATGGACCAGTCAATACGCGGGTTGGACAGGGGATGATGTGGGTATGATGTCAGGATGACATCATCAGCGTTTGTGAGCGTGCACGGGCGAGTGGAGCTAGGCGTTCGAACGAGGAGGCTTAGGTGAATCTACTGATGGCGGCACCACTACGAATGGTCACCGGAGCAGTGTCGGTGAGGAGCAACTGCGGCGACGACGGTGGGAACACGGCGACACGTGGCTACGGGACGCATGCAAGGAAACTGAGACCACATGGAGACTCGCAAGCTCACCCTGGTGGTGTTGGGGACGATGAGGCGGCCGGAGGAGGTCAGAGACGATGACATGGACGATGGCAGACCTTGTCAGAGACGATGAAGAATGGGTTATGGGGCTCAATTCCGAGAACCCCGACACGATTCCTCCAGCCAATCGATGTAGGTGATCACGATGGTGCTTGTATAAAGCTCGGATATTTGCGGGGTAAGCCAGAACAGCGGTAATCGTTGGCGAGGTTTGACTAGGGTTTCGACCGAGCGGGAGAGAGAGAGAGGAATCGAGCGAGAGAGGGGGAAATGAGGATGAGGACGACCGCGACGTTGCGGTGGCGTTCTTATCCTCCACGATGACGTTGGCGGCTGCACGAATCATGGTGCGGTGACGGCGGGCGGCGACAACACTGCCAGCGAGCTCCTTCTAGCTGGAGGAGGATGATGACGACGGAGCAATGTGCAGAAAACCCCCTGGGTGATTTTACTTCTCAACCTGCGGTTCTCCCTCCTAAGTGGACCCACCTATCATTGAGAGATCGAGGGTATTTGGGGTGGGTCTATGCTCCTCCATTGAAAAATGCATGTTGGGTTGGGCCAGCAAGAAGACTTCGACTAGGGAGACGAAGAAGGGAATTGAAGAAGGCAGCATAGTCTAAGATAACAGAATGGAACACCAACCAACAAGTAAGTGGTGGATTTGGATGGAGTCTCGCAGAAGAAGAGTACGCGCGCTAGCGCGCCCCAAGACGCCAGTCCTTTTTATGCTTGCTGGCCAAGGTCAGTTTACTAAATCCCTTCCAATCACCAACCCAATCTCCATTCCTTGATGGGAAATGAGCAAGACCATATGTTTATATAAAATATAGCCCCATGGTTATTTTTTTAAGTGACTAGAACTTCTATCAACTACTATTCTAGCACATAGTTGTGCCATGTGTTTATTCTATTCTACTCTTCACGTATTCCTTTGAATAACTCATCTTTTCAGGTAAGACAATTTGAAGATCTTCTTAGTCAGCCTATCTGTATTCTTATCCTCTAGTGCGGATCCAATCAGATTTTCTAAAGCCAAGGACTGACATCCATTGCGGGGATCATCTTTTATCCGGAGACATGGCCTGGTGGTTTCTGATCGAGATTCCTAATCAATAGGGCGAAGAGCTCTTCGCATGATTTGGTCCTACCTTTTGTCTACGCTATTTGGTTTTCCCTTCTCCGCTGCTGTCCTTACTCCGGAGAAATTGGAACACATTGATTCCGTTCGTTCCTGCCCTTCGCTTTAGGCCATAGTTCTTCTAAATTATTTCTATACCCCTTTGATGATGCAGCCTCTGACTCTCGTGGGTAAACTCCTACCTGATTAGTCATAACTTCTCTATCTCAACTCGTGGACCTATACCTATCTATCTTCTTCTTTTCAGAGATAGGGGTTTGCTATTCTCACGGATTGCTCATATTTATTTACCCCATTGAATCGTTTTTGCCTTGTTTCAGCCCTTCATTCATCTGAACCTTCCAGTACTAATCTATCTTTATGTGGAAGACCCTTCATCTGACCTCCGAGCTACCCTGTCAATTGTAAAAAGTAGTTGAGTCGTGTCTCGCAAGAGCGAAAAGAGTGAAATGAGGACATAAGCCCCCTAAGTCTTCCTCTTCCTTCTAAACTAATTGCTTTCGCTTGACTCTTCTAGTAAAAAAGTATACTGAGTGGTTGAAGGAAAGCGAAAAGGGATGGCTTTTTCATGTACCAAATCCGGTGAGCCAGACATCAAAAATGGACATACAATCAAAGAGTAAGGAGCAGTTTTTTGCAATGACGGGTGGATTGGTTAGAGCTGCAAGAGGAGACTCGGATATGGTGCGATAAAGAGCTTGCTTCAATGCTCGGATTCAGGTAGAAAGTAAGAGCAGTAGCATATTCATAGGAGTCCCGGTAGTTGGAAAAAAGCTCTGAATACAGATTCAAAGCATCAAGATAGGTAGTCCGATCATTTGTTGGCTAGTCATAGCAATTTGAGTAGAAAGCTTGCTTCGGGATCACATCATTCAACTAAAGCTGTCAGGCCCGGTAGGCTTTGAGGAACATTGGGGGTTCCTTATGTTGTGACTGAGCAGATATGTCTATTGTGCCCGGCAAAAACAGATTTGCAAGGAGTTTTCCAAAGGCTTTCTCATTAGGAAAAACAATTTCAAGTATATTTCCCTTCTCCATTCTCTGCTCGGATGATTGCCGCTTGTGTGAATTTCATTGCTGTGGGTCCCGTGTGTGCTCGAATAAGATTGTTTTACGATTCTATTTAGTGGAATTTCTTGACTCCGCGGTGCTGGTTATCGAGTTTATGGCGCCGCCAACCATCAAAAAAGTCAAATATGGCGTCGGCATTTACTTATTATGCTCTCTTCTAATAGTTGTCCCTTGGTAACGAGGGTTTAACTCATCAATGCCCATTGTTATGGACTTGGGTTTTGGAGAAGGAGGGAACGATGGAGACATCTATCGGCTAGCAAACAAGCACACAGGGGACTCTAAGATTTACCCAGGTTCTGGCCTCACAGAGGTCCCTACTCCTGCTTGTCTACTCGTGGAATTATCAAAGGAATCGAGGATTACAATGGTGCACAGATGCAATCTGACGAGGGTTGTGGAAACTAGGGTTGTGTGTGTCCTCCTCGACACCCCCTCCTAGCCTTTATATAGATAGGCTAGGTCTCGGGTAGCAGGTCGAGTCGGTTACAAGTTAGGGTTTTCCCCTTTGAGCTTTCTATCTTGAGCTTCTTCTTGTTCTTCAAGCAATCGAGAGTCCGTAGGTTACTCGAGTTCCCCATTTGGGCCTTGGCGACACCGTGGGCCTCTACGTATTCAGGCCGTATATACCAAGCTCGAGTACCTGTAGGGTATACCCATTTCACTTGGTATTCAGGTTGTAAAATCCTAATAGGAAAGTCGACTGTTATACCTTGTTTTTGTAATGGCCTATCTTCTTTAAAAAGCCAAAAGATAAGGATTTCTAAAAACTTTTGCGTTCCTTTTTAGTTTTTAGGATGTTGGTCTCATGTTTGATCTGGTAGCGATTAAAGAATGAATTTTGCTCTGGCGATCATGGTGGGATTGGTACACCTCTATATGCTATAGAATGAAGTCTTGAGTTCATGCTACGACCGCTGATTGTTCCTGTGACCACACGCCATACCAACAGAAAACTATCAACCTATCAGTATGGTTTGTTGTTCACGTGTTATGATCTCGCTCATCAGATTGTTCCCCCCTCCCCTGGTCAATGGCGGTGAGTTGATTGACTAAGGCCTTCCCTTACGATGATGGAATTTCTTCCATCGCCAAGACTTTGTTTGTCTCCTTCAACTTTAATGAAAATCCTAGTCTCTCGATACTAACTAATTAGTTAGGAGAGGTGCTTACTTTTTTAGTTAAGGATTCATACCTCATCCCATTCCTTTTCTTTTCAAAGAAAACCTTCCCATTTTTGGGCCGCTGTTACCATTTCCATTTCCGGAACCTAAATCTAACTAATATTTAGTTGTTTCCATTTCCTCATCTGGTGATAGATCCTCATCTTCTTCTGGCTCAAATCCCTTTTTCATATCCAGGGCAGGCTTTAGGTACGCTTTAGTTTGCTGTGGTTCGAATCCACCTGAGAACGAACAATGAATGAATGTGGGCGGTCAACCAGGTAAGCCTGTGCCCAGGAAAGAAAGGACTAGGGAGGGATTCAGAGAAGCTTTCACAGTGGAAAATGAAAAAAAAAGCATATCATTCTTAGAAATTGTGGAATTCAAATCACTAGGTTTAGCATCAAGAGGGAAGTTTTGTAAAAGCAACAGGAAGAATTGCTCAAATACCCGTGAGCTAAACTTGGGTCGTGTTATAAATGCTGTGGCTAAACCTATTGATGGGAGAGGCGAAATTGTATCTTCGGAATCTCGCTTAATTGAATTGAATGCTCCAGGTAGAATTTCCAGGCGTTCTATATATGAACCCATTCAAACAGGGCTTATTGCTATCGATTCGATGATCCCCATAGGGCGCGGTCAGCGAGAGTTCATTAGTGGGGACAGACAGACTAGCAAAACAGTAGTAGCCACAAATACAATTCGAAAGACAAAAGAAAAGGTCAAGATGTAAGAAGAATAGAGTTTTCTTCACCCACCTTTCTTCCTATCTGAGTTCTTCCCTCTTTCTGCTTTCGAACTACTGGTTATGTCACCACCTTTGATATTGAGTCTGACTTTGAGTGGTTAGATGATCAGTAGGTAACCTATTCGATTTTCTGACTTACCACCTGTATCTCATGAAACAAAAATCGGAAATGACAATCCTTTCGATAGTATGTACTAAATTACTTTGTACGAATGCACATCTTGGCCGTCAGGTAGCTTATCACCATTTCAAAGTCTATATCCGTGGTTCAAGAAATGGAATTGCTATTCTCGATTCAGACAAGACACTAATTTTTTTACGAAACGCTCTTCATTTTATAGGATCTCCCAGTCGTCAAAAAGGCCGTTCCTTCTTTTTAAAGACCAATCATTTATTTTATTTAGAGATAATGGAAGAAATGGCGAGCTATTTAAGAAGCTATTTTAGAAATGTGAATTTGCATAGTTTCGATGATTCTCAATGGAACATCAGGGCATTTTTGACCAATTCTTTTACTAATCAAAAAAATTCCGTTCAAGAAAGAAAAAGATCCATTTTGGGCTGAACCAACAACCTGATTGTGTGGTTATTCTGAATGCAGATAGAAAGTCTTCAGTCATACTGGAAGCTGATCGATCACAAATACCTATTGCATCCCTAGGGGATTCTACGATCCCATGGGAATGGTATAGACGAATCACTTATACCATCCCAACTAGGGATACTATAGAAATAGTATACTTTTTTTGTCATTCGATCATGAAAACAGTGATTATTGAATAGAATGATATTAAGGTGGAAACAGAAGAAAGAAAACTTCATAATTCCACTTTAGCCGCTGGAGCCGCCTACTCCTCAACCTCTTCCCCAAAAGGAGGGAAAAAGCGGGCATCTGGCTATTTCTTTTGGGTTATTTGCACTGCAATGCCTATTGCAATAGCAACCATTTTTTTTGAAATGAATCCCTCTTGGATCGCGTCCGATCAAACTATGGAACTAATCAAGGAATCAATTCTATCGGTTTCGCAATCTGTTTTTCATATTCTAATGGCCCTTTTCGCAGAAATGCGGCAGACCTGGAGTGGACGGGAGCGCTATGCTCCCCTCGGCGGAACAGAGCAACTGGAAAATCCAAGTCCTTCGTGATCGGGGGGAAACGTACAAAGCCCCACACGTTCATCTAATGTTATCATCTGATAGTGATAGTGATAGCGTTAACCAAGGGGGTGGGATCGATGCTCCTCCTTTAACTATTGACTTAAACCAACCAGGTGAGTATCAGCAAAATATTCAGCAATATGCTGAATCAATAAAAGATTTTAGAATTGACGAGCAATTTGAGAGTTTCAAAAACAATTAATTCAATAAACCGCTCTATGAGCAATTATGTGTCCACATGGGAGATGTAGATGCTGTCAAAAACAATCCAGGAAATCTCGGAGAACTTTCATTCAAAAGATGCAGGTTTAATTGATTTCGTCAAGCACACGGATAATATTCAAGACCAAAGAAGAGTGATATTTTCTCTTATCAAGCTTCATTTTCATAATAAACTAAGCATGTTCTATCTACGAACACCACCCTAGCTCCCGTGTTGCACAAGCATGTCCGGGTTAAGGATGAGCTAGAACTCACACAAAATGAAAATCAAGAGAAGGAATTGGGCTTAAATGAGTCTTTGTCTGAAGATGATTCAAATGAGGATGACTGAGCCTGATCCTTCTATATGGGTTCGAGGACCCGTTGGTCAAAGGAAAAGGGGGGGTCCAGATTCCAGGATGGAGCCGTATGAGGCGAGAGTCTCATGTACGGTTCCTTTGAGAAGGGTGTGATACCACCACCTATCAGGCCCGACGAGCGGTCCACGGAGCTGCATCCCTACTCACCAGGTCTATGCACATCGCTCTTTCTAGGAGGTTGGCCGCCTATCCTAGATCTTCCCATTTCCAAGAAGATCCCTTGTTCGATCTGGCTTATTATCAAGGTTCTTCTTTTTTTCTGTTTCTATATATATGGGTCCATGCAGCATTTCCATGATATCGTTATGATCAATTAACGTGACTTGGCCGGAAAGTGTTCTTGCCTCTATCATTAGCTCGGGTAGTCCCTGTTTCAGGTGTTTTAGTCACCTTTCGATGGCTCCCTTAATGTATGTGCCAGGAAGTTTCTTCTGAAGGGGGCTACTCCCCGAAAATGCCCCGCCCCTTGTTCATTTGCCGTTGGGGATTCATTGCTCGTTCCGCGGTTATAAGTAACGTAGCCAGCCTAATTTCTAGAATTGGGCTACGGGCAGGAGGGCTTTGTTTGTGCAATCTTGCTCGCAACACCCTCTCCTCCAGCGAACCTGCGATCGCCGTCTCTAACTGAATGCTCAACTGAGGTCGTGTACAACAACCTTAACCGCACAAGCCTGGGCTGGGCCTACCCCCATCCCTAGAGGAGTCGTATGAGGCCGAGCCTTTCCAGCAATGGGGCCTAGGGACCGATATGATGACTGGTTTAGGTAGGGCGGCCGGCCTACTATGGGAACCTGTAGGGATTAGTGCGTGAGACCGCGATCCACAAACTAACACATGGGACTCACCCTTGACTTGAGAATGGAAGAAGGGAAATATAGAATGTCACAAGAGCGAGGCGAGGGGGCTCCGCCCTACGGCGAGAGGGACGCCTCGCGAGCCGGGCTTTGGAGATGAGGGCTTTTGGCGAAGCCAAGTCAATTTTGGGCCACCAAACCCTGCAACTGAGGAAAAGGCCCTGTGAAGTAATGGGAAGCGTGTACTTTGTCACACTCGCCACCCTCCAAAGGTGCCTAGAGGACGGGCGAGATGCAGCAGAGCGACGCCCCGAGAGCGGATTCCCCACGAGCAGGGGGACAGGAGACAGCCATCTCGAGGCACAATACGACCTACAGGCAACACCGGCGAGCCCCGGGAAGGTAACCCGATTGGGAGTCAGAGGATCCATAGTACCCGCAGCCTCCCAGACTTCATATTCATCATTTGCTAAAGAAAGGGTAAGAGATCTCTTTTATGCAAAGGAAAAAATAAGCGGAGCTGATTTGACTCGGCACAACCTAACGATACATCCAATACCAATGATCTGTGCCTACCAATACGACACTTCTAAAATAAATTGACTATATAAAGAGCTAGTGTCAATAAAAATGCTAATGACAGAGAAGAGTCAATCTCCTTTACTCCTCCCGACACCTCAAGATGAGAAAATCCCTTCATCTAGGCGGGGGCCCATGCCTACTCAGGGAGATACTTCTACCACGACTGACACATTATCTCCACAGAGACCAACGACCCACCCCGAAGAGAAGTTGACTGACGGAGATGTCTCGAGAAGAAATTCCAAAATTGGTAGTCTCCCAAATCAAACATACATTGAAAGGGGTTGCCAAGAAAAAGAGAGGAAAGAGGCCCTAGTGAATTTTATATGGTACCGTACCCCAAGGAAGGGGTATACTATACTGCGCCAAAATGCAAAATGTTGAATGGGGTAGGGAACCCTGAACAACACCTCGCCCTTTTCAAAGCTACATGCGGGAATACTAGGGGCAATGAAGCCCTTCTTCTCCTATTCTATACTAAATAAACAATCTAATTCTAGGAAGAGTTTCAAATACTGAAACTTAAAGGAAGGGCAGTTAGAACAAAGCAAGGGATGACACTTTCAATGCGCGAAATCCGTTTCGAGTTAGAGTGCAAAACTTCTTACTGCAGCCATTTTATTCGCTGCTTGCTACTTTCTAAAATGGAAGATGAATTAGATTGAATTGATAGTCTAGTTCAATCTATAGTCTAGATTCCATTCCCTCGATCCACTCCCATTTAAACGATGGGATTGGGCCATACCAACCTTCACTTAGTCTTAAGAAAATATTGCTTCATATCTTCAAGGATTGGGAGGAGGTGGCGTAAAAAGGAAGGATAAAGGAATTCGAAATCCGTCCCTTCCCACAGAATCATCGGGATTGACTTTCCTTACTTTCCCAACCCTGCTACTGTAAAAAGAACTCTTTTGTTTTGAGACTAGCTAGTCGCTATGGTTTGTGGGAAAACTCTTCTCTCTCTGGTCTCACTTCGAGTCCTTCTAGAAGTAAATAAAGGAAATTCTTATTCAACTACGGCACTATCGGACAATCGACCAGATTCAAGCCCTAGCGCCTCAACTCGGATGGACTTGTGGAAATCCTCGAAAACTAGTATAAAAAAACTCACCTATCTATAACATAGAAATGTTGCATCCAACCCTAGAACGAGAGGTAAAGAATAGGCTACCATACAAGATGAGACGACTTCATTCTTGGCTTTCATCCCTACGCTTAAAAAAGATAAGGGATTGGATTTCATACCTTTTATTTAGAGCTCCGTTGTTCCGACTGGAAAATGTCACCTTCCACCATACGTAAACCAAACCTTTTTGCTTTCTGGCTTTTCCTTCCTAACAAGGAGGCAGGATTTTGAAGTTCCTTTTTGCTCTTTTTCTTTGAAAGCTTTTTCCAAATTCTATGGCAGCAAGATTATTTGCCTTTGCTAGAAAAAAGCACGCACAAAAAGAATATTTCTTACTAGTACTTTGATTTGATTTTTCACCTTAGGTCTTGCCCATAGGAAATATACGTAGCTCGGTCAGGGCATATCCTAAATCCATTGCCTCCAGCCAGTAGTAGAGGTAGGTAAGCATCTTAAGTTAGGGGTGAAATTTCTTTTCTGACAAGGAAAGGGATTGTAGGCAAGCCTGTAGAATTTCCTCTTACCTCTTCTCTTCTTTTATTACAGCAGTGGTAGTCTCAATAGTTCCATTTCCAGTGCTTTATAAGCCCATGCAGTTATGAAAAGTGTTAAGTATAGCATCTTTCTTAGGATGTACTTTTTGATCTTCGCTTGGAGTCTATGCTTATTGGTTAGCTAGTGTCATTGGCCTTTGGCTTCTTACCCTTCTGGTTAGGTTAGGCTGACTATATGTCTTGTTTTTTCCATTCTCCTGTAAAGTAAATAAAGCGAGAAAGAAGATCTCTCAAGGACTACACAAGCTCGTCTATATTGCATCAAGAGCTTCGACTTTGATTGCATTGCCAGCAGCGGATGCTTTCACAGCAAATGAAATACCAATTGTCGTTCTTTTAAGAGGTTCCTTACCTTACTAATGTAATAGTTACAGAAAGCTCTTCCTCCCCCATCCGCCCTTTTAGGTTTAATTGAATAAGACCGGCCCGAGCCATACTTCTAATTATCGAGGATACAAAGATGGATGCTGCTTTTATTTTCACCTTCGGTTCTTCTTCTTATTTAAGGGATCCAAAGTATCTTCCTCAAAAAGGTCCTTAACCCCTTGACCTAGAATAGAACCAAATTTCGCTATCACCTACGAATCCATCTCATATATTCCATATTATGCCTTTCTCAAAGTCAAAAAGCAAAAGATCCCTTTCTAGCCTCTTTGGCAAACAGAGGTGAGTGAATTACTCTTACTCAGAATGGGGATAAATCCCTGACTGGAAATTCCCCGCACAGAGTAGGTGAACGAAGCGATATCCGGGTGGATACCGTGAGAGAGCCAACCTCAAGCTAGGGAAAGCATTGGCTTGACTGCAGCATTGATATTGATTTCGATTCAAGCGCACTCTTATGAGTAGAACCACAAACCCTTCTCTGGTTGCTTCAGATGCCGTCCCGGGGAAAATTCGTATGTATAATATCTTGATCCACTATGAGCTCCACGAGCCCAATCTAGAACTAGAATTATGGATATAGGTGGGTAAGAATCGCAAATCCTTTTGTTTTGCTCCCACTTGCGTACTAAAATTCGAGTCACCTAAAGAATAGAATAGAATAAGAAGCCTACTTTGTTTAACAAATCCCTCCTAAAATAGAACTTCCTTTACATACCCCTTGCGGGGAATCCATCATGAAACGATTAAAGAGTGATTTAACCCTTTCTTTAGTGCGCCTAACTTAATGGAAGCCTACGTATTGTGAAAGATACAAAATTACCACCTTCATATTGCTTAGTCTTGCTCGATAGAAATGGATTGAAAAGTTGATCCATTTTTAAACGGTAATTGGAAACAAACATCTTATTGAAGCAAGTGAAATCACTGCAGAAGGGCTTAGTTGAGTCAAAGTTAGCGCTATATATAGCCAGTTAAGGAATCTCACCTAGCTGGAACCTACTCCAACTGCTGACAACTCATACTACGATCTTTTCTCGCCTAGTGGAAATTGTGATATCAATTTCCATAGAAGTAATGTGCCTTTCATTTCCGTATCCAGTACTAGCATCATCTTATTAGCCATCGACTTTCAGAGAGGATCCTGGCTATCATACCAGTCTCAGCTTCATTCACTCGGGGGCGTTATTGTACTAGTTCGGTGAGCTATTCGTAGATTTCCCTGATAATTGAATTCCGAATCCACCCACGTCCCGCCACTTCCACCTTAAGGCTAAACTATCGCCCAACTTTGCCATACCAGAAAATTGATCCTGGCATCTCTTGATTGTAATCATTATTCTTCCCTACGCTTCAGAAACAGTGAAATAAACGGTTCTCAAAAGGTTTTGGAAGTCATGTTGTTCTGTTTTCTCTGTTCCGAGCATTTAGTAGACCAATCCTTTTCGAAAAGTAAAACAGTCGATTTCGATTAGAGGGAAAAGTGTTGTTATCTTTCCTCTAAAGATTAGTCGTTAGCCTTAAGTAAGCGCCTTTGCTCGTGGGCGCCCCACCCAATGTGAATTGAAAAGTATTCAAGATCGTATAGATCGGTTTGTATCGTATTTCCAAAGAAAAAAAGGACAATTGCTTTTGAAAAAGCCACAACGGAACTACTAGCGAAAGCCATCGCTCTTTCTTGATCGAGAAGAGAAATGATGGGAAGAAGCATCATTGCATTGCATTCAGTCTTTTAGCTCTTTCCTGCTTAATACGATGCCAAGTAGAGTCGGCAAAGAAGCTAGGTATGCCTTTGTAGAGTGAAAGCAATCCTTATGCTTTGTTTTATTCTATTGTTTGTTTATATTAAGCCTTTATTTATCAGTCAATGGCAAGCCCGAGCCTTAACCTATGATTTATGGGCCACCAGTAGGCCGTTCAAGCATATTGAGTGGTGTAGCTATGAGCGCGAAGCAACACAAAGCCTGTTATTGAGTAGCTAACAGAACACAGTAAATGGAATCAAACATATAGCTTTGTAGAGTGAAAGGAAAGATTAAGCCAATCCTGCGGTGAAAGCAGAAGAAGAACCCAATACTGCAGAATTTCTCCATTTTGCTAGGTTTCTCCCATGGCGAGATAGAAGTTATCAGAGAATGGAGGCTCAAAAATCGCTAATTTAGAGGGAAATCTAAAATTGACTACTTTTTCCATTTGGCGAGATAGAACTGGTCGGAAAATTGAGCCGCAAAAACCGCTTTTTATAAGGCAAATGAAAAATCATGACTTTTTCCATTAGGCGAGATAGAACTTGACTTTTACCTTAGTAAGCAGTCGAAAAACGGACCAAAACAAGAAAAAAAGTTATGCCACCATAGGCCAAAAGTACACTTTTTGATCTCCCCTAGTGGCAAAGTAGTACTTTTTCTCAATTTCCTCTTCTTCATTCAGTCAACCAAAAGGATCAGGTCTCTTTTCAATAGACAGCTAGCTTGGTTATTGATCCTAAACTTACTTCAAAATAGGTAGGTTTGAGAGCTTCTATTTCCATTTCTCGAAATTGGAGGAAGTTAGCCGCTTGTGTCTTGACTCGACATTAGTACTTGCTTGAACCGTGGCCTCGTTACTATGTGGTGGATCCCTATGAACTCTAGGATTTTCTTATTTACCTTCTTTCCCCTGTTTTCGTTTTAGGTTGGCATGAACCTGAGAGTCCAACAAAAGATAAGGGTGCCGTAAGATCAATAGGCGGGAGTGCTCTGTTCAGTTCAAGATTTCTCTCAAGCCTAAACCTTCAAAACTAACTAGTAGGCTTTGGATCCATGGCTCTGACCTGGTGGAAGGTACTCTCCAGTAGCAAAAGTGAGTTCTACGAAAAACAGTAATTCTGCTTTCCTCCGCAATTTGGCCCATAGTAAGAAAAGGTAAGGTTGCGTAAGATATGGGAACTCGTAACCGACTATTGAACACAACTGAGAGTTCACTACTGGTCAAGTACACCAACTCCGCTCATGTTAAACTCACTGGATAAAAACTATAGTATAATGGTAAGATGAATCAGTCAAAGGAAATTCAATATCCAAATAATCATAATAAGAATAGGTCCTCGATCAGAGCATATACTACCAGATAGAGAGCGAGGCAGATGGCTTAGTCTTACTGCCGACAGACACTCAACTCCAGTTCGATCTTTTCCATCGATTGCGGTTCAAGGACCTCTTCGCCTAAGCTTGACTTGAAATACCAGGTCTTTGTCCCTAATCAATGCATCCAGTAGGTCGGTATTCTCTATACCACAACTCCTCTTTTCCCTACTGAGATAGATTGGTGAATGAGGAACAAAGAGCCTAAGCTATCCAAGCAAGATAGCGAAATAGGAAAGCTGTTCATTTCATATTCTCGATATGAGTATCAAGAGAGGTGTTTTGTGTCAAATCCAGATTTCTAAAGTGTTCGGTCTGACCTACTTGTACAATTTGATCCAATTCTGACATCTTATTCCTATGATGAACCCGAGAATATAGCTAATACTGGAGAACGCATTGATTGAAGCTTGACGGTTAACAGGGTTGGGTTTCGGATGTGGGTACTTCGCGATCGATGCCGCAACCCTTGCGGTCGATAGCTACTTTAGAACAAAGGTTTCGCTTCCCTTGGCCCTCAATTGGAACTAAGGTAGTGCAGAAGGTAGTCATGAAGTCGAACTAACCGATATTGGCACCACACGAGGCACCTTCCTTTGATCTTGAGCTGATTTGTCTCCACGAACATATGAAAAATCTTAGCAAAGAGACTCATCGGTACCTTATTTCTTCTTAATCTGTTCAACTATATCCTCCGAAGTGAAGTGAGTGGGGCAGCGGGCCGTTCATGGGTTGATCAAGAATTTCCCTCTCACGCGGAGGTCAATCGATTATTGTAAAGAGATGGAATTCTTCTTTCCTTTCTTATTATTACTTGTAAAACAGACCGCGTCATACCTTTTTTCTACTAGATGGAGATAATACCAACCTATCCGGAAAGTTGGTCCATTTGTCTCATTAGACTTTGACGACTCAAACAAAAGCCATAGTGAGCGGAAGACCTATGGGCTATGATCCCTGAGTGAGTCAGAAGGTTTTACCTATGCTTTATCTCCTGATGACACAAAAAGATATGATCCATAAGTTAAGGATAACGGTGCCGATGTTGCCCCTGGTTTATCAGTTGCAGGTGATTCCTGTGAAACATCTCCCTCGAGGACACTTGGAAATGCAAAATGAGCTTAGCTAAAGCACCGGTTCCTCGATCATCCTACTGGTCTTCTTAGATACATTTCATTCATTCATTGTTCTGTTGTGGATTCGAACCACTAGCACAAATTGGATTTCGAGTCCAGGGCGCTAAACAAGGATTTCCAGTCCTTTTACCTTTCAGAACCTCTCTTTCTAAGTTATGGTTTTTTATTGTTGTCAATTTCCATTCGTTTAGTACGAGATCGCTTCACACCTCGTGGTGCTTACACCTCTCGCCTATCAAAGTTCTATTCAAAAACCTCGTACAAGAACTTGTATAGAGAAGGATTTCCCGTGGCGCAGCAGTTCTTCCATACCAACTTAGTTGCCCGGCGCTGCTATTGGCATAAGAACCGGTACACCATAGGTTGACCCAACCCAGTCCTCTCGTACTAGGGTTGGCTCCTCGCAGTTCTCCCTTTAACACCAATGATAGATAGGAACCGAACTGTCTCACGACGTTCTAAACCCAACTCATGTACCACTTTCATCGGCGAACAACCAAACCCTTGGGACCTTCTTCAACCCCAGGATGTGATGAGGCGACATCGAGGTGCCAAACGACTCCGTCGATATGAGCTCTTGGGAGTCATCCGCCTGTTATCCCTGGCGTACCTTTGATCCGTTGAGCGAGAGCCCTTCCACATGGGACTCCCGGATCACTATGGCTGACTTTCGTCTTTGTTTGACCTGTCGGTCTCACAGTCAGGCAGGCTTATACCACTACGCTCACGAGCAGAATCTATGCTTGAGCCTACCTTCGCACACCTCTGTTACTCTTTAGGAGGCATCCGCCCTAGATAAACTACCCACCTTGCAGCGTCCTGCCCCCCGAATCATCGGTGCGGGGGTTAGGCATCCTTAGACGAAAGAGTGGTCTTTCAGGATTGGTCGTTGAGTGTCACCACCTCCCACCTATCCTACACATTCGATCAAGGCTGTCACTGCGAAGCTATAGTGAAGGTGCACGGGGTCATACCATCTAGCCGTTGGTACTCCGCATCTTCACGGAGAATTCAATTTCACCGGGTCCATGTCGGAGACAGCGGGGCAATCGTTACACCATTCATGCAGGTCTCTACTTATGCGACAAGGAATTTCACTACCTTAGGACAGTTAGAGTTACTGCCGCTGTTTACCGGGGATTCCATTCAAAGCTTATCACACTTCTCACCGGGCAGGTGTCAGACTCTATATATTGTGTTACCACTTAGCAGAGTCCTGTGTTTTTAATAAACAGTCGCTACCCCCTGGTATGTGCCGCTTTCCTAATCAAAAGATACGAGAGCACCCCTTCTCCTGAAGTTACGGAGTCATTTTGCCGAGTTCCTTCGACATGGTTCTCTCGACGCGCCCTAGTATACTCTACTTGTTCACCTGTGTTGGTTTGGGGTACGGTCAGTTCACCGGGAGGATCGCCCTCCCAATTCGAAGTTTTTTCCTAGAAGTTTCAACCGTCGTTGACTATGATAACAGTCGCGACCGACTATTAAGATCCTCGCGACTATGGCAGGGCAGTACGCTCAGCTCTCTCGCGAACTCTACTCTAATCAAAAGACTAAAGGCCCCTACGGAAGATGAAAAAGGTGAGGACTGAAATGAGAAAGGAAGGACAAGATGACTTCGGTTCACACGTGAAAGTGCTTCAAAAGGTGTCAGCAGGTGCGTGGAGCCGGAGCTTTTTTGTTCGCCCTTAGGACGAGTGTTCGCCCACTTAAGAGTCTTCACCTTTAGAGAGAAATCTGTGTCCGCCCCAGCAAGAAAACGTATGCGCTAACAAACAACGGCTTTCCCTTGCTTCAAAACTACAGGTTTTAGCCCTCTGTTTGCTCTTTTAAAGACGAGAGCTTCGCCTTTGGAAGCGCGAGTAGCATAGGGCGACCAGCAAACGGAGGGCCTCTGAATTCGTTCTGACGGCTTTGATGACTCGACGATGAATATTAAGGAAAGGAGAGCGAGGGGAAGAGGGGGCAGCTCTCGGCCCGATCATCCAATTTGCTCCACAATTAGCTCATCCACATCCAATTGAATTCACTCCGAGCATGGTTTCCGTAGTCAAAGCAACTTCATCACGTTCGTGTACCCATTGGACAGCAGCCCTTTCGGGGGTTCCTTAGGGACCGATTCACTCTGCGTAGATTGACTGAACGCAGAAAGCCTTCCACTGACAGGCGATCGTGTTTTTCACAGGATATCTCCTTACTCATGTCAGCATTCTCACTTTTGATATCTCTAGGTCTTGTCACCAAAAACCTTCCCTGATTGACAGAACGTCCCGCTACTGACACTTGAAAACTTTCAAGGTCTCGATGCTTCGGTGAATCACTTGAGCCCTGAGACATTTTCGGTGCCATGGAGCTAGACCAGTGAGCTATTACGCTTTTTTCAAAGGATGGCTGCTTCCAAGCCCACCTCCTGGTTGTCATCGCTCGATCACTTCCTTTTCCACTAAGTGATTGCTTAGGGACCTTAGCATATGATCTGGGTTGTTTCCGTCTCGACTTTGGATCTTAGCACCCAATCAGTCTTTCTGTACTAAGGATGACGGCCTGTATTCGGAGTTTCCCTAGGGTTGGTAAAGCGAGAAGGGGGCCACCCTAGCCCATTTAGTGCTGTACCTCGGCCCATCGACATCATACGCTCTACTGAAATAGATTTCGTGGAAAACCAGCTATATCCAATCTTGGTTAGCCTTTTACCCCTAGTCACAAGTCATCCCCGTATTTTGCCACATACGTGGGTTCGGTCCTCCAAGGCCTGTTAGATCTCTCTTCAACCTGCTCATGGCTAGATCGATCTGTTTTGGGTCAAATAGGAAGAACGTAAATCTTCCACCTCTGGAAAGCGCCTACACCTAATGGCTTAAGCCGCTATTCCCATTTCCTTGCAGACCCATCATGCGAAAGGTACGCCGTTAGAGTGAGTGCGCCCGTGCTCCGCTCCTTCGACTGATTGTTCGCATCAGATCTCAGGTTCTCTATTGCACTCCCTGATTAGGGGTTCTTTTCACCTTTCCCTCACGGTACTTGTATGCTATCGGTCATTGAGGAATACTTAGGCTTAGAGGGTGGTCCCCCTTTCTCGCATAAAAGCGATCATCATTCGAACACGCCGTGTTTTACTGGGAAGGATCGAACCATGGGAACGAATGAACAGGGCTATCACCTTCTTTGGTCGGACCTTCCAATCTTTTTAGAAAACCAGTTCACTGCGCGCCCCACCGCGTCATTAGTCCTGTGTTGCCTATGCTTGCGCCCCAAAACGGTTGCTGACTTTGTACAACTCCGTAGGGCGTGCTACGGCAACACAGCCTACGCTTGCTCCTTACTGGTTTTTCCATCATCCAATCCACAACAAATCGAATGAAATCGCTTCAGATTTCTTTTGATGAAAACCCTTGTTCTGCTCTCGCTCGCCGCTACTAACGGGGTCTCAGTTGATTTTCCTTCCTTTAGCTACTCAGATGTTTCAGTTTGCTAAGTTTGAAAAGTCCAAAGAGCACAGACTAGCCATGGAGCTTGGATACGGTTTCCTGATCGGAGATCCATGGATCATAGACGCTCTCTCCCCATGGCCTTTCGCCTCTGAAAGCGTCCTTCCTTCTCAATGCCCGGGCATCCATCCAATGCATGATTTTCGATAGCGTCGAACATGAGAGGTAGACTGAACATCCACACAATCTCGATTTGACACTTTCCACCTCTCTTCCTCACTTTTCCAAGACAAAAGAGAAGCAAGGATTTTTTACTAGCGCGAAACTAAGGCGTTAGCGCATCCGTTTTCTTGCTTGATTTTTATACGATTTTCTGAAGACGGATTTTTTAGCGCGCAACTAAGGCGTTAGCGCATCCGTTTTCTTGCTTGATTTTTATACGATTTTCTAAAGTGATCTGTCCAACTAAGTAGAAAAGGACAGACGGGCTACGCGTGGTATAGGGCTGCTCGTCTCGCCTGGTGTTGAGGGAGGTAAAGTGGAACTCTCACATACATGTTCCTTAAGGAGACTAGCTCGCTAAATGATACAGTCCTCGCTGATGGATCGGCAAGTACTCCACGGTTAGCGGCTACCAGCTAACGTTATGGGCCATTAGTGGTGGTTCATTTCCTATATTGTTGTAATCCGGAATCCAAGTTTCGTGATAACCATGTTTTTTATTGTTCACAGCTGGATTGAGCTCAGTTGAGAGTGTCATGCTCTGTCAATATCTGTTGCAGGAGTTGTCAGTTTTTTTTATCGCTATGTCAAGCTTGTGACTTGCATTGTATCAGGTTGGTAACAACTTGTATCTCGATAGGACTGGATGTTTAAGGAGTTAGGTTAGTCTAATGTGCCAAAACGTTAGTCAAACCACCTAGGTTGTGTTTGTTCTGGGGAGTTCATCTAGTCCGAGTGATCTGGGTTATCCTACGTTTTATCCCTGTTTTGATCTTTTTTTTGACTATAGGGGTTTTGTAGCAGCCCAAGAACATCCGTGTGACAAAGAGTCATATTAAGGATAGGGCTAATGCTTTCCCCTTGAATCTGTTGCAGAAAAAGTAGGAAAATGGATTGAAATTGTTGGATAAGTGGATTTGCAGTATCTCAACAATCAGAACAGTGCATATTCCATCATCCAAACTAAGCTTCCTCAGATCCTAACCCATTGGTCATTATCGAGCCTCGTGACTCTTTTTGTTGATATCTTCGTATTACCAGTTATCATTCCATCTATCTGGTTATTGCTTGATGTGTTGGTTGGGATTGAACTATTTAAGTAGAAGTGATTTCTTCCTCATTAGCTCCATTTTGATTCTCATTTGCATCTTGTGACGAATGAAGTGAACTTGAGCTCTCTAGTGCTTGTATTTTATCTTAAAACACATTTACTAGTATTCAATGAGATTCTGAAAGACCAGAAAGACAAGTGATATGAACTAGCTTTGTATCCACCGACTTTCCTTCATTATCTTCAACTCTTTCTCTTTTGGTAGAGGAAGGCATTCCCAGTATAAATGATGACTCTTGCTTTCGTATTGTTAATGTTTTCAATTGTACACGGAAGGGGTTTGTGACCACTACCATTTTAGTCAGGGATTTCTCCTCATATTGTTGGAGAAACCATTCTTTGCTAACATGGCTCTGCCTAGCAATGGCTGGCATTTTCTTCTCCCAGAATTCAAAAGAAAATGTCCGCCACTTTCTTGCTTTCAGCATGTTTTCTAATGCCCCTTCTTTTCTGGATGTCCGCTAGAAGAAGGCCGATAACACGCTAAGTTTACTAATAAGGGGTGCCTTAAAGCTATCCTTTCTGGTCTTGTTTATAGAGCGAGGGATAGCAAGGCCTTGTACAAGGGGAGAGAATCAATAATAAAAGAGATGAAGGTTCGAAGCAAAAGAGCAATGGAAGACAACGCTTACCAAAAAAGTACGAACCATAGACCCACTTGCTTCCTTTAGGAAAGCAAGTGTGTCATTGACAGCCTACTTGAATTGATATCATGAGTTTATTATCCCCGACTCTGAAAAGCGTTCCTTAAAGTGAAATAAGTGAGATTCGACCTCCAAGAAAGTATTAGTTTGGCTTTCGAGAAATGCAGTACCATCCACTCCAATCTACAGTGTATCTTTTTCGTCACCAGTATTTAGTTAGAGGGGGTCTAGGTCAAGGACAAGAGCCAGCAAGAGGTGATTGGGGGTGTGCTTGTTAGCACAGAGGCTAGGAGTAATACACTTTATTTGTCTTCTTTCGGGAAGGTAAGATTGCTAATACGGCACCCAGGATATGAACACTTTATCAAACAAAAAAGGAGTAAGCAGCTCGATCAAACCGTTGGGTTGGTGATCAAAGCACGTTCTAACTGCATTTGTAGACTTGAAAGATATCTACCCTTTCAGTGGAGTTCTTTTTGCTTTGCTCGACAAGATCCACTACGCTATTTCTCAGGCCTTGGAGGAACTACATTGGGAAAACGAATCACATCCAATTCGGATGAATGGGCACGTCAGTCTTCTATGCAACAAAGATGAGGAGCAGTGCCAAGGCAAGGCCAACACATAGGTACTAGTTTCAGCATTCATTCCGCAGAGGTTCTTTCACCTTTACCACTATCAGGAACATCTAGCGACCCTGTTATTCCTAAATACTACATGAAACCCCCTTCTTTTGCATTCCACACCCGGTGTACTTTTCCGATCAGGTCCTTCTTGCTATGGCAGAATCTTGCATTTCGAATGATCGAATTGAAATATTGATATCGCTATCTACTGGAGTCTAAAGTATCTCGGTAAGGGGAAGTAAGAGAGTTGTCAGACGGAGATAAAAGAGTCGTAGTTTAAGAAGACATATCCAACAGAAATAGCATCAACCGACGTCTGGAATCTTCTCGACTAACCCATTCAGGAGAATCATTCGATAAGAGAAACACCATATGGGAAGGATCTCGCACCCACACAATAAGTCAAATGAATCAAAAGTGCAAGTGCGCATACGTATATGATGAAACCCCCTCTTTCACCTGCACCCGCTGTTGTCTTTTTCCCAAGTACACGAGGAGCAAAGGATTGAGTCCATAGTGGAACTAATAGCTAGCTACCTTAGGCATTTTCTCGCTCTGTTTTCAATTGCAAGATTCTATGAGCTGCCTCCAGATGTCCACTTCTTGGGTCATGAATGAAAAGGATAGCAAGGGGATCTCACTTGAAACAGTGAATAAAAGATTGAGTCTAGTCAAGATGCAAAAAGGATTACCCACATCAATTAGGTAAATTGTCTAAGGCCACAGCTATATTTCGAATAAAGTATTATGACTCTATGGGCCCTGCGTGCGGGTGGCACAATTCCTCCCTACCCGAGGGTTGCGCTAAGGAGATCCTGTGTCCCCATATCTATTCTTGCCATCACATTGAATAAGTGCTAGGACTAGATTCTAATTTCGATAGTGAGAAAGCCATGTGAAAGACTACCTAATTAGCCATTTCCTTGGCTCCACCGCTTTATCGATCACAAAACTCGTAGTTTTAGAAACTTCCATCAGAACATAAACTAAGAAACATTGTCACACACGCCATGAAGAGTAATCAGTTCCCATTTGTGCTCAAACTTCATGATTTTGTTTTTTCAGTGAACCCACATGGGGTTGTGTTGTTCCAACCAATCCTATTCCAATATCATATCATAAGCCCCGAAGTATATGAACCAAATTCGCTGTTCATAGCCTCCACACACTCAAACAATCCGACTGAACAATCAGAGAATGGCTGCCTCTACCGCGCTTTCCCGACCAGTTGCGTCCATTTTCTCCAAAGTTCTGTATCGCCTTTGTTATGAGAAAGTACTAATGCTTTGTTACTCAAAAGCCGTTCCAATCAAGGCAAGAGCCAGAAGTAGACCGACTTGTAGATCGGGTAGCAATAGGATATGACATAGCTCACTTTACCAAGAATATAGGGCGTAAGATCAAGCGGTTCTTCCACCGAAAGATGGGGATCCTGTCTCTCCACAAGGGTTCCCTTTCTATCGAACTGGCCTTGGCGAGTCGCTTTAATTCCACTGGAGGGTTGTAGCTAGACACATTCTCTACATTGTTATTATTGTCCTCCCGACCGATCGATCACATCCTAAACTCTGTATGTCAAGCTAAGAGTAACCATAGTCTTAGCAAATAGATAGTCTCCTTCCTTTTTTACCGGTCTTCTTAGAATGCCGGGCCACGCCCAGAAGTTTCCCTAAGTGACATGGCTAATAGGAATATTACAGATTGCCTCAGCGTCCATTTTAGATTCCCGTCCATATTTGTTACGGTTTGTTTCCTAGAGCAGCACTTCGGAGTAGTTGGAAAATAAACCACTTTCAACACCCGGGAGCTAAGAGACATAGGATCTTGTAGAATCCGCCAGGCTTGCCTAGCCAAGATAGCCAGATTCTCAATTTCAATGTCTCTAAATCCCATGCCTCTCGTATACTTTGGCATCGTCATCAAGTCCGACGAGACCCATGCCGTTTTCTCCATTCTTGCTGCTAAACCAGAACGCTCTAATCAGCGATGTTATGTGCTGATACAAACAATCCCCTCGGTAATTTGAAGCATGACATAGAATGTGTAGATACGGCTTGGACAAGAGACACTTTATCAATACACTTCCTTTGCCCCCACCGACAAAGTCTTCTCGATCCAACCTTGAACACGTTTCCACCGATTTGGCCAGGTTAAGAAAAGAGAACAATTGGAGATCATCTTCCACTTGTCCTTTTACCACCGTGGTGAATCTTAGCCCATAAACCCAGACAAAGCCATAGACCATTTAGTAGTGCATCGCGAAGGTGGCCTAGTCGCGCATCCTTACCTTTTCATATTTGTAACGAAAGTGGCGTTGACAGACCAAGGAAGACCGTATCCTAGGGTTAGGAGACCGGTCTTGCTGATCAAACATTGTACTTACTGTATTAGTATTTATGCAGCCCCTGTCCATCTGGTTGGAGCAAAAAAAATGAGCAATGCATCACAAGGAGAAAAACCTATTTGCAAAATCCAATCCGTCCGAGATTCTCTGGCCGCCCAAACTGAGACTTAGGTAATAAGCAAAACACGAAGAAGAGTAGACTCGGCTATAAAGGAGGACGAATCGAGACCTTTTTCTGGTCTGCTTGGGAGAAAAAGTACTCAAGTTGTCGTAACTTATGCGGGTGCCAATCGACCTTTACAAATGCTGGTAAAGTGGGTTATGGCTCACCCTGAGGGGCTTCTCGCTGGTGCTTCTACCAAGTTTTTGTTCTGGCTCCAGCAATAACATCGAGGGTTCTCTCCCAAAGTGCTTACTTGTAGCAGCCCTAAGGAGTCTTTTGAAGTGCTCGCATTCGTAGTCTCCGGCTGCGGCTAGAAGGTAGTTCTCATAATTTTAGGATGATGGATTTCTTATTCACAAGCTAGATCGTATTATAAAGGAACGAGGCGCATCTATAGTAGGTGGGTCCTAGCTCTTCACGAGGGTTAGTGTGGCTTTAAAGCTCCTAAGTCGTCCACTATACAATAAAAGAATCGAAGCCAGAGGAAACAAGTGAAGGTGGATCAGCGATTCATGTTCAAGTGGTTCCAAAACTAGAAACTATTCCTCTACTCGCTATGCACAAAAAACCTTATAAAATAAGTATAGTCTAGATCGTACTCATGAAACTCATATAAGAACAAGGTATGGAAATTCATCTTGACATATCGGAGGAAGAGTACGTTATTCAGCCTGAGACTCGAGATGATCGATCTTGAAATGATAAGAGAAGGACCCACCCCTATAAATAAACTATTCCAATGATTTTGTTCGCTTCCCCTGAGGCAATGGTTGTACTCGGCACATAGACCAGGCTTATGAGCAGGATTTCTTAGCCAAGTGCGTATGGTTGCTACCTGTATTCTGATAGGCCACCTAGTGACACTGGCTCCTAGTTATTGACTTATGAAGAATGGCTTCTCGATGGAAGAGAAACAATAATAGGAAAATAGGAAGCTGCAATCTGAACCGGCTAACTAGACAAAAGGAGAGAGATTGGCTCAGTTCAGTAGGAGGAATTTCTACCGATTATTGAGTGGTTTGTTTCCTTTCCCCTGAAAGGTCAAATGGTTTATTTGCACCTATAGTGGGACACCTCTCCCAGCTCCCAGCCAGGGTTCAAGCAGGAAACTATGTTAAGGAGCTGATCCGAATACAGAAACAAGGCCCCCACTCATAACAACAAACGGTGAGCTTTCCCACTAGCCTTCACAGGAGCAGGACAATCATGGCCAAAAACAAAAAAAAATATATCGTAGTATGAGAGAACCAATGACATTTATCTATTCTAAGTAGTTTCTTCTTTTCTTTTTAGAGGACCTGGCCAACTCTAATTCCAATGCTGCAATCCTATTGGTTTACTGAATGAGGGTGGGTAGACCGAAACGCTGAAGTGTTGTTATTTACTTACTTCGATAACATAGATTGTCCACTCTTATGCCCCATGCATAAAAATGGCTTGTTCTTTAGCACGTTTGGAATAAAAGAATAGAAAAAAAGTAGGTGGATCGGGATCGCTATTATGAGTATTCGAGTTCTTGTTTTCCTTTCCTTGGAAAAGGAATTATTTCATGAGAAGTGCACCGATAGAAATGTGACTAAATATGATCTTGATCCATAGCTCGGACACCTGGGACCATACTATTACGATGATGCTGGAACATATGCGATGGGACCTAGAGATCAGCATAATGGAAGAAGTGACTCTTGAGATGAGAGTATCATATCGATCTAGTATCTACTTTTCACGGGAAAAGGATCATAGGAGCGATTTTTTTATAGTTAGTCTGGCTGCAAGTAGGCTAAGTCCATGCAATGAAATTATGTTGGGACATGCCCAAAGTGGCTTTTCCCAGAAGAAGCTGCGGGATAGGGAAAAATAGGAAGTTAGAGAACCCCATTGTTTGAGAATAACTTGCAGTCGAAGGAACGAAAGGAAAAAGACTGAAAGGAGAAAGAATTAAGGCTTTCCCTTACTCTATTCTTATTTCTCACTTCTTCGTCCATCATACTTCCTGCACTCCCCAAACTCTATGGGTTGTGTTAGCTATACGAGCGAATTGGCTCTTTCGAGCGCGTAGCAATGCGAGCTAGAAGATTGAGCTTGCATGCAATAGCTATAGGTTAGTGAAAGTAGGCACGAGTGGAGGGCACTAGTAGCCATATCACGTCAGGTAGCTTGATATCCGAACAACTACGATATACTAATCTTCGATACAACTACGCCTATCGGCTTATGGCCAAGACCACTTTCAGATAGAGAGTCATGGGCTTCTATCAAGTACCGGTGGCAAGCTCGTCAACTAGTACATAGCCATAGCATAGCTATGATGAATCCAAGGTTGACGCATCCTATTTTCGCCTACATATCTTCTCAATCAGCTTCCGAACAAGACGACCCAGTGCAACACTACGCCCTATTGCAAGCGTTGTAAACAATATATTAGGAAAGTGAGGCAAGCAAGCTCACGTAACTACATTCACATATCTTACGTAAGTTGACAAAGCAAAAGCAACTCTACTTATCTATCTACTTCACACATGATAAGTTCTGTTAGGAATAGAATATCTGGGCTTGCAATAGATCAGTTCTAGGCATTACATTAGTTGCATCATTAAGCAAAAAGGAGCATCAGAGGTTTTTTCTTTCCGAGTTGGGTGCTACTTCTTTCGATGAAAAGTAACGAATTGATCGATTTGCGGTAACAGCAAGGATCGGTATATGGTAGTCCTCTGGTACGAAGAGGTTGCTTGCAAGGCTAGACTAAGCACACAAGCTATATACCAACGATTCTTGTGGAGTCTAGTGCCAGCAAGGGCCCTATTAGCTTACTCACTTCGTACTTAAATAATAGTTGGTTGCAAGAACAGCTGTTGATAGGAAGGAAGCTAACCAAGCCTCTTCTGTTTAAGCTAGGCAAGACAAGAATAAGAAATAAGGGGAACAATAGGTGTGTTAGTATCTTTTCTTCTTGGCGAGTTCAATACTTTATGTGGTTTGAATGCATCAAGGATTCCTTGTTCTTTGGAAGGGAATCCACTTCTCCTCCTACCGAAGACTGAAGAGTAAACCTTACATTCATTCTCTAAGGATTAATAAGGTTAGGAATAGGCTACATGCTCGACTACAAGGAGAGAAGGATGAAGCTTGACTTTCACGACTATCAGGGCACCTACTGAACTACATGCAACTCAAAAGAAAGCTCCAACTCTATCTAGTGAAGGTTTAGGCTTTCTTCGGACAAGATTTTTTCTTTCCTTGCGTCTCTGACTTCTGCTTCTGCTAGGTGAAGAATGAGACTATTTAAAGGCTTATTCGAGCTAGTGTAGTAGGCATCGCTTTCTATCGGAACCGTTAGCCTCGCCCCATTCAAAAAGCTATCAATCTAATTCCCGAAGTCAAAGTCAAGCTTCCCCGCCTAGAAAGAGTGAAAATCTCTCCTTGACGTATTGATGGTTCCATCCTCTCTTAGTCTTGGCTCTGCCTCATACTACCTTTGCTCCTAACTACCTAACGCCGAGCTAAGTGCCCTCCTTTCCATCTCCGTCTTAGTAGAGCTTCCACCTCCTTTCAGTTGAAAAGCCAGTTCTTCCAAGCGGGAAGTCTTATGAATCTAAATTGTCACTTCTTTATTTTATGACTTCTTGTATGAACAAAGCAAAGTGGAAAAAACATTTTTGAACTAGCCAAGGAAGGAAAGTAAGGAAAGCGGGAAAGGCCCGAAACAAAGGATTTTGAATATAGCAGTTGAGGTGGCACCTGTTCCCCCAGGGTAGGGGTATATTCACGTAGCTTTCTTCTGTCACTTGTCGAAGGTATGGCGTGATGGCTAGAATATACTCTGAAATATCACTGTACATAAATTGCACTGAGGTCACTCGAGAAGTAGCGGAAAAGAGGGACCCTTTTCTTTGCCTAAAGAAAGTTTGCATGGTGTCTTTTCTTTTTGTTGAGGTGTGCCAGCAGCGAGAAGTTGTATGACCTTATGTTCTACTATGTTGGCAGGTCACAGAGGCCACGAGCGAGTGAGTTAGTTAAAAGACACTAAGGTAACAGATATATATTCAGTTTACTCTAGAAATGGAACTCGAAAGTGGTTAGGATTTCTGATTTTTCCCTAAAGAGATCCTTTTAGATTAGGTACTTTTTTGATTTTTTCTCGACTCCATGGATAATGAGTTTCGATGTATTGGGCGTTTCCGTTTAGAAATAGAAGCTTTTTCATGCTTGCTTGCGAGCATTGGAATGGCCTGAATGGAATGAATATTAAGATAAATAAAAGAAATAAAATAAACCATTGATAAAGTTTATATTAATTTCCTATACTTGACCGAACTACTTCCAATTCCGTTATTTCAACTACACCAAATGATCTTTCGAATTGGTCGAGACTCTCCTATTTATGGCCCCCTTCTATTCTATATGGTACATGTTGTTGTTTCATTGGATTTGCTTCAGGCTCGCGATTCTACTTTGATCGTTATGGATTGGTACCAAGATCAAGTCCTAGGCAAGCGGACCTAATTTTCACAGCCGGTACGGTAACAATGAAAATGGCTCCTTCTTTAGTGAGATTCTATGAGCAAATGCCTGAACCAAAATACGTCATTGCTATGGGAGCTTGTACTATTACAGGGGAAATGTTCAGTACGGATTCCTATAGTACTGTTCGGGGAGTCGATAAGTCAATTCCTGTGGATGTCTACTTGCCGGGCTACCCACCTAAACCGGAGGCGGTTATAGATGCCCTAACAAAACTTCATAAGAAGATATCGCGAGAAATAGTTGAGGATCGAACTCTATCTCAAAAGAGAAATCGAAGTTTTACTACCATTCACATGCTTTATGTTCGGCACAGTACTCATACTGCAACTTATGAGCAATAATTGCTCTATCAATCACCATCTACTTTAGACATATCTTCAGAAACTTTTTTCGAATCCAAAAGTATCCTACAAATTAGGAAGGGCTCTTTTGTGCAGAAAAAGAAAGAGCAGGGCAATCTTTCAAACTTGCATTCGAAATGTGAAATATTTATACAAAGGGGCAGAGATCAAGACAATGCAGCAGGGTTGGTTATCTAGTTGGCTAGTCATGAGGTGGTTCATATATCTTGGGATTCCATTGCTGTCATTTTATATGTATATGGTTACGTTCCCAATGTGCTTATGACATAGCACCTGGTGGATCTTTAGCTAGCATGTATCATCTTACGAGAATACAGTATGGTATAGATAACCCAGAAGAAGTATGCATAAAACTCTTTGCCCAAAAGGATAATCCTAGAATCCCGTCTGTTTTCTGGATTTGGAGAAGTGCCGATTTTCAAGAACGCGAATCTTATGATATGGTGGGAATCTCTTATGATAATCATCCACGCCTTAAATGTATCCTAATGCCTTAAAGTTGGATAGGATGGCCCTTACGTAAGGACTATATAACCCCCAATTTCAATGAAATAGAAGATGCTCATTGAATGATAAGAAATTCATGCTCACTTATACCACACAACTCCAGATATTATTCAAGTCAAGGAAGATTTTTACGTTCTGTTCCTAGACGAAACGGAATACCTATTATATTCGAATTCATTCCTATTATATGGGTCCAGATAGACTGAGCAAAAAAGGGCTTCATTTCGATTCTCCAGTTTGGAAAATCACATATTAATTTCCTTCGTATGAACTGCAAAATACGATGACTCAAAGAAGTTCCCTACCACGAACTTTGTACCGCGTGCATTACTTAGAACAACTAGGAAAATAAGATAAGATAAGCAAGAAATCCCAATATTCGGAATAGCGGATTAAGAAATGCAAAAATGAAGAAAAGGGAACCTAATCTCACCTCCTTCTGTACCATAAAGAAAAGAATCTGAGATTTTGACCCACCCTTCTCTAAAAAGAAAAAGAAGTTTATCTATTTAGAGATTTCTCTACTTAGATGAATAAATCATACTCCGTCTATATTATTCACTAATATGTATCCCAATCCATCTCGAGTAATTTGTATCAATACCTATTCAGTAGATCCTTTTTTCTGTGCCAGGAACTAGATTTGAACTGGTGACACGAGGATTTCAATCCTCTGCTCTACCAACTGAGCTATCCTGACCATTTATTGTGCATCATCCTAGTAGAGTACTTGTATCTATGTCAATTAAAGGGACTAAAAATAAAAAATTATTCTAAAATTGGACTTAGTAAATACAAGGATAATGATATGGATTGTGAATGACTTACTTAATAATAGGGATGACTTGCCTATACTATAATATGTTTATTTGTATGAATGGGATAAGATCGGGGAATTGTCAGTGACTTAGAACTTTCTACTTTTTAAACTAGAGACTTAAATGACTGGGTAAACTGTTTGCAGGCCAATCCTAAACTATTGAATTATTTTTTGGAAGGTCCGACGCAAATGAATTGATAATCCGACATGAATTCACTTAACCAGCATTTGATAGATTATCCAACCCGGATTCCGACGAAAAGACATGAATTCTAGGAGGACTATAATGAGGAGGACGACAAACTAAATCACGATCTACTAAAAGGAGAAATGGTGGTTCGAGTCCATGTCGTGAGATTTCGAAGAATAGTAATTTCATGGCCATAATGTGCTTTTTTCCTCGGATTCATTGGAACCCTCTTTTTCCACGCGAAAATGGTTCCTATAAAGCAAACTAAGAGCGGGGAAGGAACTAGGGTGGGCATAAGCTCACCAATTAGGATGCGTGATTGACGCATCTTTTTTTTCAAATGATCAGGGCTTTTCCTTTAGGGCTGGGAGGGTAACAACCAGGGAAGGGCACCTGCTCTCCAATTTTGATTCTTTGTTATTCGTATCGAACTTATCTGTTTCAAATACGAGAGTCATTCTTTAGATTCAGTAGAGCGATAATCCAAATTTTAGGAGTATACTGGCCGAATTCTTCTAAGAAATAAGAAAAGTAGGGCAATAGTTGACTCTTCACACTTACCCCATCTCAGCTTTCATTGAAAATCGCGTCAATACAATCATCAAAAACCACCGGGTCTAGTTTGCTTCTCCCTTCCTTTTGGTGTTTAGGATGTGAAGTTGATATAAGAAGAGAGGAAAGATGAACTGCTTAACAATACTAGCTAGGCTGACCTTCCAGCCATACTCCATCCAAAGGCCCACGAACGGAAGTGCTAAAGGTTTCATGTGATGTTGACCTCAATGAACCTCGAGAATTCGTTCATCCCTTCGCTCCGAGGATTGGTCGAGTACTTGGCCACATGCATGAGTAGGCCTGTTGCCAGGATGTCCCATTAAAAAGGCAGGTCCCATATTTGAAATAGAAAAATCAGATCAGATAGTGCTCAAGAGGAGAGTCTCCATACGAGAAATCCGTCACTCGCAGGGAATTCAAATAGATGTGTTGAAGATCATCATAGAAAGGAAAAAGACTGAATTCGATCCATCTCCTCCCTTTTCTGTAAACCAAGAGCTACTCCTCCCTTTTCTTTTTTGATTTCATTTCAATACGATTTTGTTTGTGTTCATGTTTTCAATTTATAACCCCACGGGAGTGAATAGAAAAAATCAAAATACCCCTGTGATACGCCTTCATTTACCTATTTCTAGATAGATTGATGTTTAATGGAGGGAAACTTGCCATTCCTTCTTTCCTTTGAAATTGTACATGTTTTTATTCTTAACTAATTGTATCCTTTTTGTTCCCATCGAGCTTTCTTGCCTAGTGATTAAGGATTTTCACACTTGTTGTGTCTAGGCTGCTAAGATTTTATCATAAAACACTAACAGAGGTGTTAGAGGGATTGATTCACTTTCGATAAGAATCCAAAAGCAAGTTCCCTATACTACCTTATTTCCCTCATCTATTTCTATCTTTCAGAGGTTGTGCATCCGGCAGCAATTGAACCTACTCTTTGACCCATTTTGTCTTTCTAGGTTGGTGGGTGCTTTCACCATTCAGCCATGGATGCTTTAGCGAGTGAACTAGGTTTTTATTTGAGAGCGAACTAGGTTTTTAGTGGTATTCCTTCTAGAGCTTCTATTTCTTCCGTTAAGGGCGATTCGGGAAAAGATGGAACAGGAAGACGTGTTTCTAGAACGAACAAGATATGGGTAGAGAAGGGGAAGTTAGCAAAGTTAGAGAAGATTGGAATGGTCATAGGAACATGTATTGATGTACCAAATCGGCTAATGCTCCCAGGTTGATGCGATGTATTCCACCAGTTGACTGGAGACTTTATTATTGGTATATCAATCGGTCCAACACGGATTGAAATAGGAGCTGGTTTGACAGGAAGCTTTTGAAAACGCAGTGCACCTAGGTAAATAAGGAACAAGATGAATATAGAAGTTAAACGAGCATCCCACACCCGAAAGGTACCCCACATAGGCCTTCCCCGAAACCCCCTAGTCACTAACGTAAACAAAGTAGAAAAAGCACCAATTTCTGTACCGATTCCGGAAGAGCGAAGAAAAAGGGGATGTTTTGTTAATGGGAACAAGGAACTGTTTATAGCTGTCACGATATAAATAACTATACTCATCTGAGCTATAGGAACATGTACATACCAAATACGAGAATTTCCACCTTGTTGAAGATCTGGTGGTGCTACCCAAAGACTTAAATGAATAGCCATCACTGTTAAGAACAACCGAGATCCAATGAGAATTTGCGCGTAGCTTTTTGTCTTTGACATAAAAAAATAAGGTTGTAATAATGAAACTGACATTTTGTTTTCCTTGCCTTGCAAGTGGAACAAGAAAGACTATCTAGTTATTTTGATTCTATAAACAATCAAAGGATTTCGCATGCTTTCCATGGAATGACGGAATTCCCTTTGCTTATTTTTTGCTCTGCTCGTGCGTGGCACTCCTTGCTTGCGGAGCGGCATATCGGAAAAATCAGGATTGACTTTCTATACGGGCCCGTCCCCTCTTCCCCTAATTAACAATTATGCTTCTCTCGCCTTTTTTAGTCTTATCTGTCAAAAATGCACTACTAATTTGTACGGCCTCCTTAGTCACCCTATCCACTCTCGTCCTGTTTTCGGGTGGGGAGGAGGATATTTTGATGATTTCTCCCTCCGTAGGTGGAAAATGCATGGGTGAGTAGAGTCTGTGCTTTGCTTTGGGGGGCACCGGCAAGAAGCTTCTCGGCCACCCTACTCTGACTTGATTAGCTACTAGTAACTAGGATCGTTCAAACAGTCAGTCAACAATGCGTACTTCTTTCCTAGTTGAGTGGATCTGCGTAGCAGAGCCCAATCTTCTACCATAAGCTCTGACCTAACTTGTTGTACTTGATTCTGTTTACGTGGGTGAATCCTTGGATAAGGGCTTTCATCCCATAAAAGAGAAGTGAGTCCGCATGTCGGAAAATGATTTGGAATTGGAATTGGCTACAGAGGAAACCAAAGGCCTAACTCCCCATTCTTTCTATCTTACATCGCCATCGAGCCCTGGCTGTAGAGTCACTAGTTTCTAATCGCAATGGATTTCTGTTTTCTTTGGCTTTTCCATTCGCTTCGTTCAACCCTGAGCTGGATAGATAGCTCGGCTTCTATTAGCTAAGAATGGTTTTGTAAAGGAGCTATACAACAACAATGAACTCACTTCTAATCAAATTGGATTGGATGAATCGGTAATCTTTCTCTGTCTTGTGAGAGAGAGTCACTTGCTGTATTGAGAGCGGGTGGGTGACATGCATTAAGCGAAATCAGTTGTTATGTTTTTGATCTTCTTTGCGCGAGAGGACCCTTGACTGAGGAGACGTGTTTGTCTTGGATGATGCCGCTATGCTCCTATTCACTTTCAGAGACCGCTACCGTTCTGAGTTTGCCGATTTTGCGGCAACCCTTTCACTGAGAACATTTTTGCCATTAACGAAATGCCACTA
The DNA here is from genome assembly GCA_023614405.1 of Avena insularis. Classification (NCBI taxonomy): domain Eukaryota; kingdom Viridiplantae; phylum Streptophyta; class Magnoliopsida; order Poales; family Poaceae; genus Avena; species Avena insularis. The sequence continues at coordinate 254,177,502 of CM042696.1, forward strand.
TTCCACAATGCTTCTTTAATTTATGTGTAGAAGCGGTAGTAGTGAAGAAAATGGAGGGAGCAGAAAGAAAGCGATGTGACACGAGAGTAGATCACATCCGCCAGCCAGCCATGCCATTAGATAGATCCACTCTAAGTCATCTACAGGATGAGATCCGCTTGGTCTTGTGATATGGGCTTGAGGAGGAAGAAGAGGGGATTTCTGAAAAAAAGAATGAATCTCCTTATTTATAGAGAACAAGATGTGAGACTTCCTCAGATGAATGTGCCTTTCGGGATAAGGCAAATCCGTCGTTCGGTACAACATATCGAATCTACGCTCGCTCGGCTCGGTGCTAAATGAACTCGTTCATTGATTCCGGGCTGCTCGTAGGGGGACTGTGAAAGCAAGCGTAGGACATCCGATGGGTAAAAAGGGGAAGCAGGAAAGGGTTTTGATGTGAATTCTTCTTGTTTGTATATCTATCTCAGCCCTTGCTTGAAAACCTCAAAATTGACTTGCATCTTCCCTTATCACACTACATTTTCTCTTCCTTATTCAATTTCACTGACCTAAGCAACACTTTTTCACGTATTCACCCGAGATATTCTAGAAATTGGTCATATTGATCTATCGTCTTGTTCTCGATAGGAGCTTGCTGCTGTCTTGGTTGGTTTGAGAGCAGGCACTGTCTATATATCCAAAACTGAAGGAGGGTTTGGATCACAGATGATCGGAGATTTTGGATTGAGATGGATGGTTGTGCTTGAAGTTACGAGTCGGGTAATGCTAAGTTGAATTTAAGATCCGTTTCATCCTCTTTCGATAAAGGAAGTTGGACTTTAGTTAGCTAAAAAAAATTACCAGCAGCCTGTCTGTGCCGTTTGAGTCTATAGCCGCCAAATCTAAAGATTCCTTAAGTTGTCATACGGCTTCTTTTTCTTCTTTTGTCAATGATCGGTGATAATGAATGCTATGAATGTTCGCTTCCACTAATTTAGTCTAAGAATTGTGAGGTGCCCATAGCTTCCCGGAAAGAAGAAGAGTCATTGTCATTTCCTGATCGATATGAAGATCAATAGACACTAGAACTTGGTTAAATAGGAATGTCATCTCTTAATATGATATTAAGGGTATGTGCTGGATGGTCTTGGCTTGACTCCCCTTTCTACTTTATTTGTGATAAGGGTTAACGTTTAAGAACTACCATGATATCCATGGCTTATATAATTATAGTAAGCAAGTATTTCAAGGTTTAGTGATTGAGTTTTGTTGCTTAAGTTATATACTTGACTACGTATTAAGGTTTATTTGTGAATGGTACCTTGATATAATATTTTAGAAGATTAAGTGTTCAACCTTAAACAAGGTATTATGTCTTGGTTTTATTACATTTGATCTCCCCTTATATCAAATTATATTACCTGAAGGTAAGGTTTTAGCAAAGGTCATATTGAAACTTATCGCAGTCAACTTGATGATCTACTTAAATTCCACCAAGTTAAGAGAAGCGTCAATCACTTTGACAAGTTTTATTTAAAAGCGCGAAAATTATCCAAATTTTCCATGGATGAATGCAATGCACCCACCTCATCTCAGCTTATTTCTAAGCTCTAATGCTGGGATGTTACACGCTGGTTTTCTATAGATGTTTTGTGAAAGACTTTAGTACTATTGCTACACCTTTGAATGAGTTAACTAAGAAAGGTGTACCTTTTGAGTGGGGCATAACCCAAGATCATGCTTTTGATGAATTGAAACAATTGTTAACTTCTGCACCTTTGCTTGCACTACCAGATTTGTCTAAGAAATTTTAGATTGAATGCGATGCTAGTGGCATAGGAATTGGTGGTATGTTGATGCAAGAGGGTCATCCCATTGCATATTTTTCTAAAAAACTTTCTGGTGCAAAGTAAAATTATCCTATATATGATAAAGTATTGTATGCGCTTGTTAGAGTTCTTTAGGTTTGGCAACATTATTTTCGGACAAAGGAATTTATCATACATTTTGATCATGAAGCTTTAAAATATCTGAAAGCTCAATATAACTTGCGTATGCGTCTTGCTAAGTGGGCTGAGTTCATTGAGTCTTTTCCATACATTATTAAACATAAGAAGGGAAAAGATAATGTTGTTGCTGATGCTCTATCTAGGAAGAATATGTTATTAACACAACTGGATATCGAAGTTCCTGGTTTAGAGAGTTTATGTGATTTGTATGCAACTGATCATGATTTTGTTGAACCGTATCATTTGTGTTCTATTGGGAGGGCATGGGAGAAATTTCACATTCATAATGGGTATTTGTTTCGTGCTAACAGACTATGTGTTCCGGAGTCGTCTGTGTGTTTGTTGTTGCTATAGGAATCACATGCTGGAGGATTGATGGGTCAATTTGGGCATGATAAGATGCTACTCATGCTCACTGATCATTTTTATTAGCCTAAGATGAGGCATGATCTGGACAAGTTTGTCAAGAGATGCATTACTTGCAATAAGTCAAAGTCTAAGTTGAAGCCTCGCAGTTTGTATATGCCATTACCTGCACCTACTACACCATAGGAAGATATAAGCATTGATTTTATATTAGGTTTGCCTAGAACTAAAAGAGGCCATGATTCAATTTTTGTGGTAGTGGATAGATTCTCTAAGATGCCACACTTTATTTCCTGCCACAAAAGCGACGATGTGTCGCATATTGCTAACATATTTTTCAAGGACATCGTGTGTTTACATGGAGTACTGCTTACACATGGTTGATGTGGGAGCTTCTTCTTCTTCACTCCCAGGCAACGGCGCTAGTAAGTTGCTTGTTGGCCCAAAATATTGAGCTCGTTGGGGAACCCCAAGAGGAAAGAATGATGAGCACAGCAGCAAGTTTTCCCTCAGTTGTGAAACCAAGGTTATCAAACCAGTAGGAGCAAGGAAACACCTCCCAGGTGTTGTTTCCAACTTGGAATCCTGCACAACACAACCACATAACTTTGCCCCCAACTTATAGTGAGGTTGTCAATCTCACTGGTTTTGCTAAAAACAATGGATTAAACGTATTGTGTGGAAGAAAGTAATAGCTTGCAGAAAGTAAACAAAAAATAGTAAATAGTTGTAGATTGATGGTAAAAGAAAGGACCGGGGTCCATAGTTCACTAGTGGTGATTCTCCTTAAGATAGATGACATGTTAGATGAACAAATTACAGCGGGGCAATTGATAAACATCAATAAAGCATACATGCATATACTAATCATCTTGAATCCTTTGAGATTCGATTGGGCATTACAACATTACACATAGACCATAATCCAAATGCATCTATCACTAATAATCCACCTTTAGGTTATTATCTGAACCCTCTTCAGTATTAAGTTGCAAGTAACAGATAATTGCAAAACAATACGATCGTTCTACGAACAAAGGATTGTTGTTTTCTCCCTAGTAGCAACATCACATCTAGTACCTTAGAGATTTCTGTCACTTCCCCAGATTACTAGAGGCATGAACCCACTATCAAGCATAAATACTCCCTCCTGGAGTTGCTAGCATCTACTTGGCCAAGATACCTACTAACAACAGAAAGCATGCAAGATCACAAATAATAAAGACATGATAGAATAAATAATCAATCTGAAATAGCATATCAATATCCATCAGATCCCCACAAACACAACATGTATGATTACAAATAGATGATCTATATCAAGAACGGAGCTCACAAGATGTAAACATGATAGCACAAAGGAGAAGAACCAACCATCGAGCTACTACATGGACCCGTAGTCCAAGTATGAACTACTCACGCATCACACCGAAGGCATGAATGGCGATGAAGAAGTCCTCCAGGGTGAATTCTCCCCTCCGGCAGGGTGCCGGGAAGAGCTTCAAATCCCTCCCGATCTAGGGATGGAGATGACGACAGCTACAGACTCTTTCGTGGATTTTTGATCGGGTACTTAGGGTTTATTTATGGGAGGCAATATATAGGCGAAAGGGGAGGCCGAGGGGGTGCCTTAGGTGGCCAAACCATCCCCTGGCGTGTCCCAGGCCTGGTCGTGCGGCCAGGTGGTGTGGCCGGCCTATGGCCCCTCTCAGTCTCTTCTTATGGCTCCGTGACCCCCTCGGTGAAATATTGACTTTGGCTTTTGTCCCGTTCGATTCCGAGAATATTCATTTTTTGACTTTCCTGGAACCAAAACAGCAGAAAACAGGCAGCTGGCACTGTGGCATCTTGTTAATAGGTTAGTCCAACAAAGTGTATAAAAATACTCCAAAGTTGGGACAAAACATAAGAAAGTATGGAACATCAAAAATTATAGATACGTTAGCAACATATTAAGTACCAAATATGATTATTTCTGATCGTGATGTGAAGTTCATGAGCTAGTTCTGGAAGACACTTTGGGGAAAGATGGGAACAACGTTACTATTCAGCACTACTTGTCATCCCCAAACTGACTGCCAGACGAAGGTGGTGAACTGTACACTATCGACATTGTTGCGAGCTATGATCAAGAAGAATCTTACTTTATGGGAGGAATGTTTGCCGCATGTGAAATTTGCATATAACCGGGCGGTTCACTCTACCACACATCTTTGTACCTTTGAGGTTGTGGCGACCCCGGATTTTCACCCGAGATTACCAAATTATGCAAACCACCACGATCCCATGATCAGTGCACCATGGAGCATAACCGACGTGATTTCAAAGTACACACATCCATTACAGTACGATTACATCAAGTCTGACAATAATATTCTTACAACTTGCCTCCATGGGCACAAATAGATAAAAGCAACGGTACTACTAAACGCGGGGGTCCCGAGTCAAGCCATAGCCAACAGGTGGCCGACTCGTTGTAACGCCCTAGTTCGCGAAGTCGTCGTCGTCGTAACCTTCGTCGTCTCCATCATCCTGCTCATAATCTGGCCAAGTTGATAGCCAGGGACATTCCAGTGAGTACTTTGAATGTACTTGCAAACCACCATACAAGAGAATGAACAAAGAATATGCAATATGGCTATGGATAGGATGGCTCCAATGGGTTATTTGTAAGTGTACCAACTTGTTTATAAAACCTTTTTGAAAAGAGAAGTTGAGAAAATATTTGAGCTGCTAGGATGGGGTCACCCCTTTTCTTTCCCTTGGTCATCCCATGACCAATACTTGCTTTATCTCCGACCATACCATGGTCCAAAATCCATGCCTTTCCGACCATCATATGGTCAAAACCTTTTTAGAAAACATTTTTTTGAAAGACCAAAACCACATCGCTAATGAGCAACCTTCCCAACTATCCATGACCGTGGACGCGGCTATTCGAATAAATTTACGCTCTGCAGAGGTTGTACACTTTACCCACAAGATCCGATACATCCGCCGCGAACAGTCGCGGACCGTCATACACCAATATGCGGGTTTCGGATAATCGAACGAGACCTTCGGGATAATCCACTCTTAACACAAGTGCCTACCCTATGAGTGTTATTCCCCTCAAGACTGGGATGTCGGGTACCGAGGACCAACCGGAGTGCATTTTACACTTTACACTGTGGGTGCTTTCAATGAGGGGTTCATAGTAACGCCTGGCTGCCCGTAGACAGTTCGTTCCTTCTCCAGGTCGATGTCCCACATGGACCTTTACAGGAGAAGGCCCAACCTCCGGGGATCGCGATCCCCTGTAGTAGTTGCGAGGCACTTGCATTAGAGTGGACCACTTTCAGGTCAAGCCCCTTCCCATATAGGGGTAGTGTGGTTGCACGGGGTAGTTGTTCTGGCAAAACTACATAGAACCGGGTGCATTTTTGAAAACAATTTTCCTTCATCTTATTCCTTCATGCCACCACTTGGTAGATCGGATCCAAAACTCTTTTTAAAATCGCTCCGCAAGTCCCACTTGCCGAGGTTTTCTGTCCAAAACATTTGTAAAAGCCTCTTTACCATCAGGTTCTCAACCTAGAGTTTTTGGTAGGCTAAACCGGGGTTTCCATGGGGTTGTGGTATAGTATACCACCTTAACTACTAGGGGAGAGGTAGGTAATATCAAGGGGTTGTACTTAAACAGTACCATAGGCATAAGTTTGGAGGAGCCAAACCCATACCATAATAGATATATATAACAATAAGGCGAATAAAAACAATGTATTAGTAAAAGTAGTAAAACAAGATGCATAAAACTAAGGAAGGGACAAGTCTCATGAACTTGTAGGTGGCTTGCCTTGATTGGCAGCTGGTTCCTGGTCCTCTTCTTCAAAATCCTGCCAAACACCGTCCTCAAATTCGTCCTTGTTCGTATCTACCGTCGCAAAAAGGGGAAAATAATCAAATCACCATTCCAAACATCAACCATAAGGCAATCATCACAACAGTACAGAACAGATGATCAACTAAACAATCCCAACGAAACACATGTAGCTACTGATCCTATCAACACAATGCCACTCGAATCAATCAAAAAGGTTTAGCTAAACTTATTTGGTGATTTTAATGGATAAGACTAGATTAGCACACGATTAGATGTCTCGACCAGAACAAGTTGGTGAACAGTGACCACAAATTATATTTCTGGGTAGCCACAGAGAATACCAAGTCAACCCCACTGGTTTCATAATTTTATCTATGAAGGTTGATTTTTAACAATTAAAATACTAAAAACAGTACTAGATTTAGTAATAAAATTCCCACGGCAGAACTACATAGCCAAAAATTATGCCATTCTAAGACCAAGTAGTACTAACAGAGGCCTAACTCTGGGCGTTGGTTTCATCTCAAAATTTGGTCCAAAAAATCCTCTAGAAATTAAAAAAAACCTTCTGTCCATATCTTGTGAAAATAAGCCCAGAAGCTATACACAGCCAAATTGAATGATTTTAATTTTTTTCAGAAGCTAAGTTCACAAGGAAGGTCTGGAAATTGGTTTCACATTTTTCTGAGTTCCAGAAGTATTGTTATGGATTTAATACTCAAAATAGCATAAATCTACCACTAAAATTCCTAGTAAAAGCACAGAGGGTATTTTAATGATCTACCAGATCTAGGTGTTAGGCATTTACAGAGGCTACCAAAAGAATTTCGCGTCATGCTAAAACAACACACAGATTAATTTTGGTGGATATAAAGCTACAACACAAAAATCTGGAATCTAAAATAGCCTAAATTAATAAAAATAAAAAGGTGCAGAGGCTGGGTCACGGCCCGCTTAGAGGCTGGGCCAGCCCGCGTACACGGCGGCCTGAGCGGGAGATCTGGGATTCAAATCCCGTAGTGGGGCCCGCGCGTCAGTGGTGGAGCGGTCCGAAGAGGTATCGGCCCGCATGGGCCGTTGGATTAGAGGGGGAATCAATGGCCAGGGGCTCGTCTTCCTCCTAGGAAATAGGCACCGGCGACCTAACCCTAACGGAACAGAGAGGATGTCGGGGCGGCTCACCTAGGGGCGAAGAGGGGTCGGCGACGATGGGGTTGGAAGCGGTCATCGAAGGGGATCCGAACGAGGGGCGGCGAGGGCGGTTTCGTCTGCGGGCGGCTTCGCGGGCATCCTCGGCTCCTCGGTGTCCTCGGCATCCTCGCGGCTCCGGTGCTCCTGGCCAAAAGGGGAAAGGGGGAGCGGGTCAGACATGACGTGCGGAACGTGGCAGAGTGAGGGCAAGGCGAAGGGGTTAGGCAGCAACGACAACCTTCACCGTGCCCGACGGTGTCACGGCGGTGGCGAGAACAGCACGGGCCGAGCGGGCTCGGCTCCGCTCTGGGTGAAGTGGAAGTGGTAGAGGAGTAGTGTGGCGTGGGGCGTGGGGGCTGAGGCGGCCTGGGGATTTAAGGCTAGAGAGGGTGCGCCCACGATGCACCGGGTGTAGGAGGGAGGGTGGTGAGAGGGGGGCTAGGCCAGGATTGGCTACGTGTGGCGGCAAGATAGCATATCTACGCGACAAGGGCCGCGGGGCGCGTCTGGTTGCATCGTCTAGCCTTGGGAATGTGCATTGCAGAGGGAGGGATGGTCCATGCGAGGTTCTCGCGTGCTGTCACACGTGACAGGGCGCGAGACAGAGGGGTTGCAGCACGGTGATTGGTGCGGGGTAGTCGAGAGGGTGAGGAGAGGTCTCCTCGAGGAAGGGCGCTGTACCGGCGACGTGGCCGGCGCGGGTTGGGGGTGGCCAGGGCAGAAAGTAAGGGAGGAGGGGGCTTCGCGTGCCTGGGGAAAACGCGCGCACGCGGTGTGGGTCTATACGCGGCGGGGCAGTGCCATGCTTGAGAGGGGACGGCTCGAGTGTGTGTGCAGACCGTTGTTGGGGTTTTCTCTCTCTCTCTCTCTCAGTCAGGCCTGGCTGCATGGGGGTGGACTGGGGTCGTACAGGGGAGGGTGTACTCGCGTTGAGACGTGCCAAGGCCAGAGAGATGGGTGTAGCACGAGTAGGGAAGTGGAGAGAGGGGTTTTGGTGATCTAGGGCCTAGTAGAGGAGGTGGCCACTTTTAGGGCTTGCCATGTCAAGTTGGGGCCACCAATGGCATAGGGGAAAAGCTGGGGGTGTAGAGGGATGCTAGGTGGTGATGATCCGGTCCTGGTTGCATCCTGGATCAACCCATGTGCTTGGAAGTATCATTCAAACATTGGATAAAATAAGGTGGTCGTTCCCTAAGTGGCCTCTAGTGAAGATAACACTCACATGCAAATAGCTTAGGCTTGTGGTTTAATTAGGGCTAAGGTGGGGTTCTCAAGCACTCGTAGCATGGTACCACATGGTGATCTTGCATGGTGGAAGGGGTGAAGGGTTTTCTCAAACCAAAGCTCCAAAGTTGGAACAAAACTAGATATATATGACTTAGCCATTTTACTTAGTTTGTAGAGAAACCAACAAAGATGACTTTTGGTGCTAAAACCAAGCATGGGTTTAAAGATCTAGGCATCGGAACTAGCAAGCAACACAAGATCGCTACCATGGCAACACATGTGATCAAGCAATCAGGTATAAGCAAAAATTCAAATGCAAACCAAAAGAAAAAGTTTTATTTCCCCCCAATTTATAGCCTCTTACTCCTAAGCAAACATGGAAGCAAAGATGGGATGTTACAGACCTTCCCCCCTTAAAAGAATCTTGTCCCGAGATTCGCCGGTTCTGCTGACAAGAGATGGGGGAATTCCTTCTTGAGATAATCCTCTCGTTCCCAGGTGGCTTCCTCTTCCGAGTGGTTGCTCCACTGGACCTTATAGAAGTTTATGTTCCGACGTCTGGTGAGTCGATTGGCTTTTTCTAGGATCTTGGTGGGCACCTCTCGGTAGGTTAGATCACGCTTGAGATCAATGGCACGATAGTCGATTTCCTTGAATGTTTCTGGCTTGTCGGGTGCTTCAAGGCATTTCCAGAATTGGGACACATGGAAGATGTTATGGAACTCTGCCAATTCCTTGGGCAGCTCTAGTTGATATGACACCTTTCCTCATTGAGCGAGGATCTTGAAGGGTCCGATGTACCGTGGGGCGAGCTTTCCTTTCTCATGAAATCGCTTCATTCCCTTGAGAGGGGAGACGCGAAGATACGTAGAATCTCCCTTATTGAAACTCACATCACGGCATTTGGTGTCAGCATAGCTCTGTGGCAAGATTGAGAAGCTCTCTAGCGGTCATGTGCTACTTGGACTTGCTCCTCTGCTGCTTTGATCACATCAGAGCCGAAGATTTGGCTCTCTCCAGTCACAGTCCAGTTCAGAGGGGTTCTACACTTTGTCCCATAGAGAAACTGAAAGGGTGCCATCTTCAGACTAGCTTGATAGCTGTTATTATAGGAGAACTCCGCGAATGGCAGGTAGTCCTCCCACTTAGATCCATAGGCTCAAACGCAGGAGCAGAGCATATCCTCTAGGACTTGATTTACTCTCTCAGTTTGTCCTTTGGTCTGAGGGTGATAGGCGGTGCTAAATGATAGAGTGGTACCCAAGGCTTCATGTAGTTTCTTCCAGAAACTGGAGGTGAATTGTGGTCCTCGGTCAGACATGATCTCCTTGGGGACTCCATGAAGGCTGACGATCCTAGAGATATACAATTCTGCGAGTTGTTGTCTGTTGTAGGTAGTCTTCACGGGGAGAAAGTGAGCCACCTTGGATAGGTAGTCTATGATGACCCAGATGGAGTCATGTCCCCTGCTGGACTTGGGTAGTCTAGTGATCAAGTCCATTCCAACGTTTTCCCATTTCCATTCCGGAATCTTCATAGGTTGCAGCAATACAGCGGGACTTTGATGTTCGGCTTTGACCCTTTGACATATATCACATTTGGCCACGAACAAGGCTATCTCACGCTTCATTCCGTGCCACCAAAACTGTTCTTTCAGGTCCTGATACATCTTGCTGTTGCCAGGGTGGATGGAGTAGAGGGTCTCGTGAGCTTCCTTCATAATTATCTGCTTCAAGGCATGGTCGATGGGTACACAGATGCGCCCTTTTTACCACAGCACACCACAGTCGTCAATCTTGAATCCAGGAACATTCTCCTTTTCCATTATCCTTTTAATACCCTCAATGCTTTTGTGTCCTTTCTGAGCTTCCTTGATTTGGTCTGAGACGGTCGGTTTTAGCTCCAGATGGGCTAGGAATCCATGGCTGACTATTTCTAGTCCAAACCTTTGTAATTCTTGACTCAGATCTGGTTGTTCCCTCTTGATCATGGCATTCAGGGAACATGGTTCCCGACTGAGGGCATCAGCTACAACATTAGCTTTTCCCGGATGATAATGAATGCCAAGATCATAGTCCTTGATCAACTCAATCCATCTTCTTTGCCTCATGTTTAACTCCTTCTGCGTGAAGATATATTTCAGACTCTTGTGATCCGTTTAGATCTCACAGCAGTTTCCCATCAGATATTGGTGCCAGGTCTTGACTACGTGAACCACGGCTGCGAGCTCCAGGTCATGGGTGGGGTAGTTCATCTGATGCTGCTTTAGTTGTCGAGGTAGATAGGCGATGACCTTTCCCTCCTGCATTAGCACACTTCCGAGTCCTAACTTGGAGGCGTCGTAGTAGACTTCAAAACTTTTGGTGATATCTGGCATGGTCAGGACAGGGGCAAAGACTAATCTTTTCTTGAGTTCCTGAAAGCTCTATTCACACTTTTTGGTCCATTCGAACTTCTTGTCCTTCTTCAGCAGTTTTGTCATTGGCTTCATGATGCTCGAGAAAGCTTCAACGAATTTACGGTAGTATTCAGCTAAACCCAGAAAACTTCAGATCTCCGAGGGATTGGTGGGGGCTTTCCATTCCAAAACTGACTTGATTTTGGCGTGGTAGACTGAGATTCCTCCAGCAGACAGTATGTGGCCAAGGAATCCAACTTCCTTTAACCAGAACTCACACTTGCTGAACTTCGTGTACAGTTGATGCTCCTTGAGGGTACCCAGTACTAGTCTCACATGCTTCTCATGATCGGCTTCAGTCTTGGAGTATATGAGGATGTCGTCGATAAACACCACGACAAACTTGTCCAGGTAGGGCATGAATACCTTATTCATGAGATTCATGAAATAGGCAGGGGTGTTGGTTAAGCCGAAGGACATGACTGTGTATTCATACAGACCATAGCGGGTAGTAAATGCGGTCTTGGGGATGTTGGACTCTCGGATTTTGAGTTAGTGGTATCCGGTGTGGAGATCTATCTTAGAGAAGATACGGCCTCCATTTAGCTGGTCAAACAGATCTTCGATCTTGGGTAAGGGATACTTGTTCTTGATAGTAACGTCGTTGAGCTTCCGATAGTCAGTCACTATCCGGGTGGTCCCATCTCTTTTGTCCACAAAAAGAACGGGTGATCCCTAGGGGAAGGCACTCGGCTGAATGTGACCCTTGCGTTCCATGTCATCCAGTTGCTTCTTTAGTTCGACCAACTCCTCGGCGTTCATACGGTACGACCTCTGAGCTATGGGGGTTGTTCTGGGGACTAACTCTATGATGAACTCGATATCCTGATCAGGGGGCATACCGGGCAACTCCTCTGGAAACACATCTGGATACTCACAGACCACTGGTACTTGCTCTAAGGTAGGTCTGGCTATTCCCTTTTGGCAATATACCCGAGATTAGGGCACGGTTTCCTTGTACTCGATTTGTACAACTTCACTACTCGTCAAAGATATGGCTTTCCTCGCACAATCTATAATTCCATGATACTTGGTCATCCAATCCATTCCTAATATCACATCTAAACCCTGGGCTCCCAAGACTATTAGATCGGCCTTAAAGGTTATACCACGGATAACTACGGGGATATCTCGGCACACGAATTGGGTTTTGGCCGTGGAACTAGGTGTTTAGACTAACATGAGCCTGCTCAGTTGGCCAGGTTGCATCCTACTTCTCTCAACAAACGGCTCAATAACAAATGAATGCGAGGACCCGGAGTCAAATAATAATATAGTAGGGACGGAGTTGACAAGGAACGTACCCAGAACAATGTCAGGAGACTCCTGGGCTTCCTCAGCAGTGATATGCTTCAGATGTCCTCTGGTAGCAATGGCGTGCTTCTTGGGGGCAGCGCCCCTGGCTGGGGCTCCCCTGGCGTGTCCTTGATTCAAGCGAGCGGCATTAGGGCGTGGCACATTATCCTTCTTTCTCTCGGGGCATTCACGGGAGTAGTGCCCCACTTGTCCATAGTTGAAACAACCAGCTGCATTGGGCGGGCATTGGGGTTAACAAGGCCTCTAGGGGCAGGTCTTGGGTTCCCGCCTCCAGGGCAAGGGTTGTTGTAGTTGCGGTTGGGGTTGTTGGGGCGCGGAGCATAGGACGGAGTCCTCTGCGGCGGGGGTGCAGGCCCTGAGGGAGGCATGCTTCGCGACCTCTGTCCACTGGATCCTTCTTGCTGCATCATCCGGCGTTTGCGGTTCTCAATCACTTCCTTGTGTTTGTTTTCCACCAGAATGGCAGCATCAACTAGGGCATCCAGCTCCTGGAACCTCTAAGCTACTAACTGACACTGCAGTTCATCCTGGAGCCCATTCATGAAGGTATCCACCTTCTTCTCTTAGGTGTTGGTGTCGTCCGGGGCATACCAGGCCAGATCAGTGTACTTCTCCAAATATTACAGCACAAACATTCCTCCTTGCTTCAAGTCACGGAATTGGTCTCTCATCATCTTGATCAAACCTGGAAGGATGTGGCGCTTGTGGAACCTTTACTTGAAGTTCTCCCAGGTGATGGCTTGTCCCGCGGGCAGAATTTCCTTGACACTGATCCACCAAGTCCTTGCTTGACCCGCGAGGAAGTGGGTGGCTAACGTGACTTTCTCATCCTCTCCAACACGGGCAACTTCCAGGTTGTTCTCAATAGTGCGGAGCCAGTCATCGGCATCAAGGGGGTTGGTGCACTTGGTGAACACAGGTGGGTTGGTGTTCTGGAAGTCCTTGAGTCTGGATCTCTGCTATTCGCACTCGTGGTCGGGGGCGCTCCTAGCTGCGGCTTGCACGAGCTGCTGGAGAGCGGCAATGTTGGCTTGGCGCTCCTTGTGGGTGGCTTGGCGGTCTTGCATAAACATGTGCAGGAGCTGCTCCATAGTCAGGGGTGGTGGAGGGGGTCTGCGGGGGCGCACCATCCTGAAGGTATACGGTTTGGATGGGGTTACAAAAGGAGTGGTTCGCAACCGGAACATCAGGGTGCCGAACATCACACACAACATGCATACATGCATAGGAGATAATGGGTGCTTAGGAATTTAAGCAACCATAGGATTAACAACAAAATAACCAAGTTAATGCATCACATCTCGATGCTAGATAGGTAATACCACAAGTTCAACAGTACAAGCAAGCAGAAGGCAAACAAATCGGCATTCAAAAAGGGACACGGGGATATTCTCACTTGCTCTCATCGTCTGGCGTGAGACCTACTCCGTGTCATGACATGCGGTGGTGTCCTCCTCAATGATGATCTCGGTATCATCCTCGGACACAAGGATGCGCTCCTCTGGATCCTCTTCCTCCTCATCCATCTGATCATCATCTTCTGGGTCACTCGGTGGCTCCATATCGAAATCCTCCTTATATGTAGCGTCATTATCTGTCTCATTCAGAAGGTCATCGTTGTCCTTGTTGAGCTCAGCGCATTCCTCCTCTAGCGCTTCTATCTTGGCCTCCATGGTCACCAAGAGTTCCTTCTGTTCCTTGGTTGTCTTCAAGAGACGCTTGTTCCTAGCCACCACAGTTTGCTTGTTCAGCTTGGTCTAGGCGTGCTCGAACTTCTCCACCCTCAGGTCCTCCACAAGGGTGAGGTACTCCAAGGTCTTGTTGTCCAGACATGTGCGAACATCATCCATAGCATCTTGGGTCTTCCTCAGGAGATACTCCATGTTCTGGATGTGCTCTCCGAAGTCATAGTGCTACGGGGTCACGACATCGTAACCCTAGGGATGGCGCCTCCCAAAGTGGTAGAACTTGGTACCCTCCAGTTTCCCGCGATGGTGATAGGCGAGGCGTGCTAGGGCCTCCTAAGTGTAGCACCCCGATAAAACCACTACTAGAAAATCGCTTGCTATTTCTGTTTTGTGCATCATCATGACCGCATGCTCATGTCATCATGCCACATTGCATTTGAGCATCGTCATGTCATCATGCATTTGTTTGTCTAAAACTATTTTCTAAAAACATATCTTTGTTTTCTAAATATCTCCATCTTTAACTTCAAATCAAAACCCCGACCTTTCCGAATATTTGGTTTGTCTAAAATCTTTTTGCAAAATGTTTTATTTTAAAAATAAGTAATCAAAACATATTTTATAAAATCCCGGGAGGCAGTCCAGCCGGCTAGACCTGAGGCCCAACCGGCTAGACCACCTACTACCCGGCCCAAAAGAAACCCTAAAACTAAACACAAATCCCTCCAAACCCTAACCCACCTACCCAGCAGCCGTCGCTGCTCTCACATCCCGCGTAGCCCGTGGTACACGCCCACCCCAGCGCACGCGCCCCTCACGCAACCTTGATCGCCACCAACCGCACGCGGGTCCCACCATCTTCTATCTGCCCCGCACAACCTTGCGGTCGCACCTGGACCCACTACCCGACACCGCTCACGCGTCCCTAGACCCGCTCCGCTGACCACGTCCCGCACGCCACCAACCTCTCGTTGCGACGCACTCTCATGTCCCCGATCGCACTCAGCGGCCTCACCTCCTCATCCCGCGATCCCCTCACCCGTCCCTTGTCTCTCCCTGCCGCCTCCCTGTTCCCCGGCGGCCACCTCGACCCCGAGCCCTTGGCTGTCCTCCGTCGCGATCCCGTCCTCTTCTCTGGCCGCGACCGCTACCGCCGGCCGCCCCTTGTCGTTTTATACCCCTAGCTCGCCTCGAGAGTCCCCAGATGCCGTCGCCGTCTCCTCGTCGCCGGCCTCAGAGCCCGCCGCCAGGATCCACGACCGCATGGGGCGCTGCACTCGGCCGCTACCCCGTGTCGTCCCTGCCGCCAGGATGAGCGTCGCCTCGTCCCTCGACGCCCTCGTCCACCCTGGCCGCGATCGAGACCGGCCCCAAGCTTCCTGCACCGTCCCACGAGCGCCGCCTCTGTCCCGTGCCGCGTTGGCCACCGGCTCTTCCTCACGAAGCTCCAGGCGCCGCCGCCCCTCCTTCCCCGACCCGGCCGAGCCCCGGCATGGCCGTCACCCTCTAGCCACTCGCCGCTCACCACCAAACCCTCTCCCATGGTTCTCTGCTTCCTCGCCCGTGTCCACGCGCCGCCATGTTCTGCCGCCGGCCTTCGCTTGTCCTCGTGCGCGTCGACCTCCTATGCAGGTGCGCCATCCTATTCAGACCGCGTCGTTTAACCCCCTCGTCGGGCGCCTCCATATGTGGGGCATGGCCCTTCTGTCTGACCAGAACACGCACGCCCAAGGCAGGTAAGGCGTGTTGCTCGCCTGTACGTGCATTGCCTGACCAAGTTTTTCTCCTTTGGCTTCTAGTGTCTGTGGGTGACCCCGATAATTCTATTCTGCTATTCCAGTGTGTTGTTTTGGTGTGTGGTGGGATGTGGCAATACATGTGTGGTGTCTGATGTCCAAAGAACAAGTTCTTGGACACAGATTTAACACTCTCGGAGATCGACCACATGGAACGACTAGTTCTCCCTCACGGATGCAAAGACCGTACTGAAGACCACGAGTTCCCTTCCCGGAGCTGATGATCGAAGAGCGCCACCTCAGAACATCGTGACCTACTTCTCAGATCTGATGGCTAAGACCCTAAAGACCGATCCCCATCGAGGTCCCCTTCATGGATGGCAAGACCCCGTCCTCGGATCCGAAGCCCGATCCCGGCGTCCGAAGACCAAACCTGAACCCCTTCGAAACCAATATCGCCGTGTCCCCTAATGTGACCCCCTTTCCGAGAACCCTATTTTATAAATACCATCTATACACTTGTTGCATATTAAATTATTCATGACCGCATACATGTTTGGCATTTGGGGGTATTTAGACGATTTACCTAAATTAAACATGGAGGCCATATGCAGGCTATTCTAGTCTTATAATGGCTCCATTTAAATTTGTGTAGTGAACCGATGCTATGTTTTGCCGTGTTAAGACAACATTTAAATTGTGGGGTAGCTAAACAACATGAACCATCTAATTAATTGCCGAGACCCTGGTTCCGCTTAATATTACCTAGTTGCATCGCATCTTTGCCATGTCATACATCATACGTGCATCATGCCCGATCTTCTGCAGTAGTATTAAATAGTGTATCCAGTGTTTTTTCTAGTGTTTTGCTTCTTCACGGATTAGGCCGTTGAGTTGATGCGAGTACCGATAAGTCCTTCGGATATGAACCATCGGCTATGTTTCCCAGGCGAGCATCTCCCCCTTTCTACCTATTTTGCTTTTATAGTCTTTATTTCCTCCTGTTGATCTATTGCTATCCGTGTTGCGATGCTTTAGTTTCCGTGCACCATTTATACTCCTTGCATCCCTAAATTGCCATGGACACATCCGATTGCCTATTGTTTGATAGATAGTCGGCCTTACGAGTCGTAGTTGCTTGCTTATGTGTTCCTTCGCGTCGTTGTCATTCCACCGTTGACGGCAAGTTGGCACATGATAAATGGTGGAGATACTTAATGGTGGAGATGACCATGACTTTAAATACAACTTGATTAATTGCTAGGAATAGATATAACTAATGCAGAGGCATCGGTGGGAAATAGAGGTTATTTGGTTTTTCCACGCTCACTTGTGTCTCGTAGGACTCCAAGTACATGATACCTATTCCTTGACTATCGCACTATCCGCATATGGGACCATGAATCCCTTTAGCCAGAGCTTGATTCATTTCTTATTTCTTGGGGCCACAAAGTAGTTTGGAGCTTTATTACTATCTTGTACTTATGCCATGCTTTACTGCTTTATTTACGATTGTGCATGGACCACCTGTACTGTTTTGGGACGTGGAATGTTTTTGCGGTATCGACAAGCCCAGTCACACTTTCGGGTTCCCAGTGGTTTACAGCCATTGACACAAACCCTGGGTCCGTCTCGGAGCCGGCCAACTTCGTTGCGGGTAGCTTAGTGGGGTGGCCCCCTGAAATGATTTATGAATCATGTGAATGCTTTGTCGTGAGGCCTCGTTGCTGTTTATTTGGTTCTTTCCGAGGTTGATCGTGCGTGTGTTGCTATTTGTGCACCCCTGCAGGGTAAATCTTTCTGAAAGCCGTGTCCGCGGTTATGGACGACTTGGAGCACAGTTTCTCGACCATAGACAAGCATAAATAAAGTACCGCCTTTAATTTGACTAAGACATGACTAGTAATTAGTACAACACTCATGGAATGGTTAATAAAATTGCCAACAGATGGGTTGTTTTTTCGCCTTCTCGTTGGTAAGCGAGAAGGAGGGAGAGCAAGGTTAATTATGTTACTCATATAGTTGTGCTATTAATTAACGAGCATTCGTCCATCTTTGGTTGGGCGGATGTGTAGCGTGTATTTATAGAAATTTGTAGCTATTATCTTTCGCTGCAATTGCGTCACCCCTAGGTTGTTCCATTTAGATGCATTAAGACTTGTTGAGTACCCCTAGGGTCTCACACGATAAATATTTGGTTTAGGTGGACAGGTATACTCTCAGGAAGGCTACTGGCTTGAGAAGACGGATGGTGATGGCAACGACCATCAGGTGTAAAGATTCCGGGGATGGAGATCCTTGAGATCTGTGGGCGGGATGTGCTTATTTTTAGGGCATCTTATGCCGATTTGCTTCTTATTTGTACTCGGATCATGTTTCTTGCTTCTGCTTGATACTCTGTTGCGTGATGTTTGAGGATGTATCCTAAAATATTATATCTATCTAGGATATTTGAATCTTGTTGTATGGAGTTGAATATTCCTATTTCTATTTCTTTTAGATGGTGTGACTCTGATGTCTATTGTAAGTCGCAGGCATACATACTCATTTGTGTATGTCGTGGTCGCGTTACCTGTCTCTTACGCCGCTCGCTCTTGTCCCGATGTTCTTGAAAGTGGATAAGGTGGTAGGCCGGTACCGTGCCCTACCCCGCTTCGACGGGCCTACACGTGGGTGGCCTTGGGCCTCCGCGGTAGAGTCAATTATCCACTTTTGGTTTGTCCAGGCTTGAACTTAGAGCGTAATGTCCGAGTTATTACACTAAGCCACACGGAGCACACCATCGCCCCAGTCTTTCTCCAGTACTTCTACCTTCACCTCCTCGGAGAACGGAGGCACTATGCCACCCCTCAGGGTGCATACTACCAACCAGTTCTTCTCGCCCTCAACCATCCTAGGGATGAAAGCGCCTTGGATCTCTGGCATTGGGCGGCCCACATGCTTGGCCAAGTCCCTCAGCTCAGCCTCAAACAACTGAAGTGGCAAGTCCAATCTGACCTGACAGTACATGGTGAAGGCATCAGCCATCTACAAAATTTTAGGTAAATTTAAGTTAGTAAACAGTGTGCAAAATTTTAAATATGCAAAACTTAAATTTAATGCAAGTTGTTTTCAAAATAGAGGGGAAGACTCATAAGCATTGTTTTCGCAATTACCAAGCTCCTTCCTTTATAGAGAAAATAGTTTTTGTGTCCTGTTCTAACGTCCAGGCTAGCTAGGGGCTCCTAAAGTCAGGATGGCTCTGATACCAAGTCTGTGGCGACCCTGGATTTTCACCCAAGATTACCAAATTATGCAAACCACCATGATCCCATGATCAGTGCATCGTGGAGCATAACCGACATGATATCAAAGTACACACATCCATTACAGTACGATTACATCAAGTCTGACAATAATAGTCTTACAACTTGCCTCCATGGGCACAAATAGATAAAAGCAGCGGTACTACTAAACAGCTGACCGACTCGGAGTAACGCCTTAGTTCGCGAAGTCGTCATCGTCGTAACCTCCATCGTCTCCATCATCCTGCACATAATCTGGCCAAGTTGACAACCAGGGACATTGCCAGTGAATACTTTGAATGTACTCCCATGGGTTATTTGTAAGTGTAGCCCCTCTAATAGAAATAGGATCTACACTTCTAAGTACCTTTGTTTATAAAACCTTTTTGAAAAGAGAAGTTGAGAAAATATTTGAGCTGCTAGGATGGGGTCATCCCTTTTCTTTCCCTTGGTAATCCCATGACCAACACTTTTTTTAACTCCGACCATCCCATGGTCCAACATCCATGCCTTTCTGACCATCCCATGGTCAAAACCTTTTTAGAAAACATTTTTTTGAAAGACCAAAACCACACCGCTAAGCAGCAACCTTCCCAGTTGTCCATGACCGCGGACACGGATATTTGAATAGATTTACGCTCTGCAGAGGTTGTACACTTTACCCACAATATCCGATACATCCGCCGCGAATAGTCGTGGATCGTCATACACCAGTATGCGGGTTTCGGATAATCGAACGAGACCTTCGGGATAATCCACTCTTAACACAAGCGCCTACCCTATGAGTGTTATTCCCCTCAAGACAGGGACGTCGGGTACCGAGGACCAACCGGAGTGCATTTTACACTTCACATAGTGGGCGCTTTCAATGAGGGGTTCATAGTAACGCCTGGCTGCCCGTAGACAGTTCGTTCCTTCTCCAGGTCGATGTCCCACATGGACCTTTACGGGAGAAGGTCCAGCCTCCGGGGATCGTGATCCCCTATAGTAGTTGCGAGGCACTTGCATCAGAATGGACCACTTTCGGGTCAAGCCCCTTCCCATATAGGGATAGTGTGGTTGCACGGGGTAGTTGTTCTGGCAAAACTACATAGAACCGGGTGCGTTTTCCAAAACAGTTTTCCTTCATCTTCTTCCTTCATGCCACCACTTGGTAGAACATATCCAAAACTCTTTTTAAAATAGCTTGGCAAGTCCCACTTTCCGAGGTTTTCTGTCCAAAACATTTGTAAAAGCCTCTTTACCATCGGGTTCCCAACCTAGAGTTTTTGGTAGGCTAAATCGGGGTTTCCAAGGGGGTGTGGTATAGTATACCACCTTAACTACTAGGGGAGAGGTAGGTAATATCAAGGGGGAGTACTTAAACAGTACCATAGGCATAAGTTTGGAGGAGCCAAACCCATACCATAATAGATATATATAACAATAAGGCGAGTAAAAACAATGCATTAGTAAAAGTAGTAAAACAGGATGCATAAAACTACGGATGGGACAAGTCTCATGAACTTGTAGGTGGCTTGCCTTGATTGGCAGCTGGTTCCTGGTCCTCTTCTTCAAAATCCTCCCAAACACCTTCCTCAAATTCGTCCTTGTTCGTATCTATCATCGCAAAAAGGGGAAAATAATCAAATCAGCATTCCAAACATCAACCATAAGGCAATCATCACAACAATATAGAACATATGATCAACTAAACAATCCCAACCAAACACATGTAGCTACAGATCCTATCAACACAATACCACTGGAATCAATCAAAAAGGTTAAGCCAAACTTATTTGGTGATTTTAATGGCGAAGACTAGATTAGCAAACAATCAGATGTATCGACCAGAAAAAGTTGGTGAACAGTGACCACAAATTATATTTCTGGGTAGCCAGAGAGAATACCAAGCCAACACCACTGGTTTCATAATTTTATCTATGAAGGTTTATTTTTAACAATTAAAATACTGCAAACAGTACTAGTTTCAGTAATAATATTCCCAGGGCAGAACTACAGTGCCAAAAATTATGCCCTTCTAGGATTAAGTAGTACTAACACAGGCCTAACTCTAGGAGGTGGTTTCATCTCAAAATTTGGTCCACAAATGCCTCTGGAATTTAAATAAAAACCTTTTGTCCATATCTTGTGAAAATAAGAACCGAAGCTATACACAGCCAAATTGAATGATTTTAATTTTGTTTAGAAGGTAAGTTCACAAGCAAGGCTAGAAATCTGTTTCACATTTTTCTGAGTTCCAGAAGTATTGTTATAGATTAAATACTCACAACAGCATAAATCTACCACTAAAATTCCCAGTAAAAGCACAGAGGGTATTTTAGTGATCTACCAGATCTGGATGTTAGGCATTTACAGAGGCTACCAAAAGAATTTTGCGTCATGCTAAAACAACAGAAAGATTAATTTTGGGGGATTTAAAGCTACAACACAAAAACCTGGAATCTAAAATAGCCTAAATTAATAAAAAGAAAAAGGTGCAGAGGCTAGGTCACGTCCCACTTAGAGGTTGGGCCGGCCCGCGTACACGACAGCCTGCGCGAGATATCCGGGATTCAAATCCCGCAGCAGGGCCCACACGTTAGTGGTGGATCGGTCCGAAGGGGTATCGGCCCGCATGGGCTGTTGGATTAGAGGGGGAATTGATGGCCAGGGGCTCGTCTTCCTCCTGGGAAACAGGCTCACCTAGGGGCAGAGATGGGTCGGTGACGGCGGGGTTGGAAGCGTTCGTTGAAGGGGATCCAAACGAGGAGCAGCAAGGGCGGTTTCGTCTGTGGGCGGCGTCGCGGGCGTCCTCGGCTCCTCGGTGTCCTCGGCATCCACGCGGCTCCGGTGCTCCTGGCCAAAAGGGGAAAGGGGGAGCGGGTCAGACGCGGCGTGGGGAACGTGGAAGAGTGAGGGAAAGGCGGAGGGGTTAGCCAGCGACGGCAACCTTCACCGTGCCCGACATTGTCACGGCGGTGCGGCGGTGGCGAGAACAGCAGGGGCCGAGCGGGCTCGGCTCCGCTCTCGGGGTGAAGTGGAAGATGTAGAGGAGTAGTGTGGCGTGGGGCGTAGGGGCTGAGGTGGTCTAGGGCTTTAAGGCCAGAGAGGGTGCGCCCATGGTGCACTGGGTGTAGGAGGGGGGTGGCGAGATGGGTAGCTAGGCTGGGATTGGCTACGCGTGGCGGCGAGATAACGTATCTGCACGAGAGGGGCCGTGTGGCACGTCTGGTCGCATCATCTTGCCTTGAGAACGCACGTTGCAGAGGAAGGGGTGGTGTACATGAGGTGCTCGCGTACTGTCACGCGTGACAGGGCGCGAGACAGAGGGGCTACAGCGTGGCGATCGGTGCGAGGTAGTTGAGAGGGTGAGGAGAGGTCTCCTCGAGGCAGGGCTCAGCGTCGAAATGTACCACGCGAGCGGGGAAACAGCGCGGCGCGCGTGGCACTCTAGCGACGTGGCCGAAACGGGTTGGGGTGGCCAGGGCAGCGGGTGAGGGAGGAGGGGGACTGCACGTGCCTGGGGAAAACGCACGCACGCGGTGTGGGTCCAGACGCAGCGGGGCACTGGCATGCGCGAGAGGGGACGACTCGAGTGCGTGCTGACCGTTGCTGGGGTTTTTTCTCTCTCTCTCTCTCTGTCGGGCCTGGCTGCATGGGGGTGGACTGTGGTGGTATAGGGGAGGGTGTACTCGCGTTGAGACGTGCCAGGGCCAGAGAGATGGGTGTAGCACGAGTAGGGAATTTGACAGGGGTTTTGGTGATCTAGGGCCTAGTAGAGGAGGTGGCCACTTTGGGCGCTTGCCATGTCAAGCTGGGGCCGTCAATGTCAGAGGGGAAAAGTTGGGGGTGTAGAGGGATGCTAGCTGGTGATGATCAGGTCCTGGTTGCATCCTGTATCAAACCCATGTTCTTGGAAGGATCATTCAAACATTGGACAAAATAAGGTGGTCATTCCCTAAGTGGCCTCTAGTGAAGATAACACTGACGTGCAAATAGCTTAGGCTTGTGGTTTTACTAGGGCTAAGGTGGGGTTCTCAAGCACTCATAGCATGGTACCACATGGTTCTCTTGCATGGTGGAAGGGGTGAGGGGTTTTCTCAAACCAAAGCTCCAAAGTTGGAACAAAACTAGATATATATGACTTAGCCATTTTACTTAGTTTGCAGAGAAACCAACCAAGATGACTTTTGGTGCTAAAACCAAGCGTGGGTTTAAAGATCTAGGCATGTCAACTATCAAGCAACACAAGATCACTACCATGGCAACACATGTGATCAAGCAATCAGGTATAAGCAAAAAATCATATGCAAACCAAAAGAAAAAGTTTTATTTCCCCCAAATTTGTAGCCTCTTAGTCCTAAGCAAACATGGAAGCAAAGATGGGATGTTACAGAGGTGGTCTATGGTTTTAAAGCCATTACACCACTTAATTTGCTGCCTCTTCATATCCTAGAGAGAGTCAACATTGAAGCATCAAATAGAGCATATTTTGTGAGGAAGATACATGTGAAGATGAAAGAGTGTATTGAAAATAAGGGCAAGAACAATGTTGAACAAGCTAACAAGTAGTGCAAGGCGGTGTTGTTTCATCCTTGAGATATGGTTAGGGTACACTTTCGCAAGGATAGATTTCCGTAGTTGCGTAAATCCAAGTTACTTCCACGTGGTGCTGGTCCTTACAAAGTGATTGCCAAGAACAATGATAATGCCTACAAGATAGATATTCCTCAAGATGTATTTGGAGGTGTTAGTGCTAGTTTCAATGTTTCTGATTTGACACCATATGATGGAGAAGATCGTGGAGCATTGAGGTCGAAGCCTTTTGAAGGGGGAGATGATGAGAATATTCCTACTGATTTCCTATCTCCAACTCCTAATGAAGTTGTTGATGTTTCTGCCAAGACCAAGTCTGACGAGATTAGGATTGGACCATTAATAGATCTCGTGCCAATCTACTTCAACAATAGGTGAATTCACTCCTAAATGAATCTAATGTTTTTATTGGCGAGAATTTTATACTTCCTAAATCGTTGCACTTATGTATGATTAGGTTCATTGAAGAAACAAGTATGGCACAAGGAGGAGAAGGGATAATGCAAGAGGAGCCCAGCGTGATGATCATCCATGGATGCACGACGGAGGAACAGGAGACAGGCACACAGAGAGAGAAGAAGATCATCAAGAAAAAGGACGCAAAGTTTCCTGGAGAAACTGGAATGTCTGGCCGACACCACCCAGACACTTCGGCCTGCACGAGAAGCGTCGAGGTGGCAACGATTATGAAGGCCAAATCGGATGCCACCCGAACCCTAGCTAGAAACTCCAAAGTTTATACCAGGACCGGAATGTGTGGCGCACTCCACCTAGAGTGTTCAGCCTAGCTAAAATATCCAGCACGTACCAGCCGGAATGACTGGCCGCCGACAAAATCTATCTGAGTTGGCTTGAAGCAATTTGAGTCGAACACGTCCCTGTTTCATTTTCTTGTCATTCCAGCCGCCCTTATGAGCTATAGAACGACCCTTAGCTTAAATTAGACCATGTTTAAAGTAATACCTAGATTCGTTCAGTTGCTACTTGCATCCAATTGAACCCCTACATAAATTTGAATCGATCTATTGTATTTTCTACTATCAATCTAGTCTGATTAGTTGATCCATTGGGATTTAGCCAATTCAAGTTTTGTGTGATCTACCGTTCCATTGGGTATTAGACAATTGCAAACCACTTTGTGGTCAGCGGCAACGTGCGCAAGTGTGTGAAGTTGCGAATATCTACAATGGTTGAGAGATGTTGCATTGGCATCAAGGATCGATCGAGAGATTTGTGAGTGGCATACAAGTTACCTCCACCCACTACCATCATATATCCACCTCGCTTACTGAGAAGATCGGGCCACCCCATATCATGGAACTTATTGGAGGAATTGTTCATTGAAATTGATACTATTTTGTAGTTTTAATGCTAGAAAATAAGTAATATTATTTTTGTCCTAGAGATGGCTCTGCAGGTTAGATAAAACATGTGGGTATAGGAAGAAAATAATATCTAGGAATTTACATTTATTTTACATTTTCCTTTGGATTTATTACTTGCTGCTAGATGAACTGGATCTAAAAAATATTAAAACATTTATAGAAAAGGAAGAGGAAATAGGCCGGATTGTAAATGAACTGTGCTGCACCGAATTAGATCTGGCTCACCCGTCTTCTTTCCACATAGGGGACGGTTTGAAATCCGCGACTACGGGGCCCACCGGTCAGCAGGGTGGACACTGCGCGGGTACCGTTCATCCTAGGCCATGGGAGTAGAAGTAGATCAACAACCATTGACCTTCTTCCACCATGCGAACAAGGCGCTAGGGAAGAAACCCTAGGGGCAGTAGTGGGGTCCGGGGCGGCTTACCCAAGGCTCTCTAGTGATCGGGAGGTGGCGGAGGAGAAACGCCGTAGCGTGGTGACTCTGGTGAGGTGCAGAACAACAAGTTTTGGTGACGGGAGACGACTCGCCCATCCCGACCGGCGAGCATGCTCGGATGCTGGCTGGGGAATCTCCCTAGGATGAATACATATCATCGGGGAGGGGTACGAGCGGAGAAGGTATTCCTAGGGGCCACGGGGATGGTCTTGACACAACTGCAGATGTTAGGGCATGCCGGCTCGATGGAGGTTCTCTACTCGAGCAATGGATCTAAGGTGACTGTTTAGTTACTCCTATGGCAAAAGAAATGCATGATCTGGTAGCTGTGAGGGAGGGGAAACAAGGTATGAGAGAAAAGAGGGGCGGAGGTGGTATGCACCAGTCGCTACCTTGGAGACAAGCAAGCTACACCTTCGGGTTTTTCTTCATCATCTTGGCTATAGAGAGGGAGAAGGCTCTGAGGCATGTGTCAGAGGAGAGTGGGGAGAGGGGGAGTGAGATGAGCCAAGTGAGGGTGGCCAGGGCAGTCCGTCGGTTTAATACCCAAGAGGGAGAGGTTCATGTGACCTAAGCTCATGCAGAGCATAGGGCTAGTGTAGGGCGATGTCATTGGCCACAGGGAAGGTAGAGAGAGTTTTGGTCGTCTCTATATGCCTTGCCAGGCTGCAAGAGCCAAACGGAGGGAGGGGGAATGCCTCCCATGTATTTCAGTCAAAAAGGCGAAATGCAGGGGGATGGGAGCCAGGGCAGCTATGGGGGGTCAACCATTGGCCAGAGGGATGGTGAAGGGCTGATGTGGTCGGGCCAGGGCAGGAAAAGAGGGAGGGGTAGTTGTTGCCTTTACTCTCTATGAGCTTTTAATACTTGCAAGAATCTCTCTCTCACTCCAAGTGCAAGGGATAAAAGAGAGAGGTGGAACTATAATGCTACAGTGCACATGACCATAGGAGGGGTGGGGTTGCTGTGGTAATCTTCCAAGTGCTTTGGGGGGTGGTTTGGTGAGGGGTTTGCTCAAGGATTTGGAGAATTTCAGATTTTACCATATTAATGACCATGTGTAAATCTTATATTTTTGTATGGAAGAGGTGAATGAGTGATGGTGGTAGCTATATATCGTCAAGATGTGCCATGGATAATTATTTGGACATTATCAGATGACTTTATGTCCTCTTCTTCTTAAATATTCAAAAAGTGTTGAAATGGTTTCCAGGAATTTATATGACATATTTGAGCTAGACAAGGTGGGTTGTTTGGTGTGATATGAATCTAAACATCAAACCACACTTTGTAGAATTTTTCAAGATTTATTGATGAAGGAAAGAATTTAATATATTTGTTTCCTCATTTCTGCCATTTAATAACAAGGGCAAACATAATTAATACAACTCTTCAAAAATATTTATTTTTGAAGTTGGAACATAGGGTCTAATATATAGGGAATTTTTTTAAATAATACACTTTTTTAATTAATTTGACAAGTGTTGCACGAATTTAGCATTTTACACTTCTAGGTATTTGTCGGCGACGGTCACGCCCAATGCAAACATTTGGCCAGGAGCTCTCCAAGTGAGCTCTTGGCTGACATGCCAGTGTCAGCCAGCCGCAGTCTGTCAGTGCTTCGCTGATTAGCCCAGTCGGTCACGGCCTAGACGACTGGGGTTGGGCCAATCGGCTAGGACGAAGCCGAATGACACTCTCGGTCAGGCATAGGTCGAGTGGACTAATCGGCCAGGCCCTCACCGAGTGGACTAATCGGCCAGGCCTGGCCAAATCCTGCATGATCAATGCATAACCCAAAACCTACATGATCACTGCAAGCCCTAAACATCTAAATTAGTTTTCGGTTCCTGCCAGCCGATTCCCGCCACTATTTCCCGCCAGCCTATTCCCGTCAAGATTTCCCGCCAGCCGATTCCCTCCTCCCACCATGTTTTCCCACCGTTTTTCCCGCCTATTCTTCCCATTGCCTGTATAAATTCAGGCACCGAGATGTTATCTCTGCACCCAGTTCAGCTATTCCTCCTCTTTCTCTCGCATTTCTTCTCCTCTACATCATGAGTGTGTGTCAACACCCGGAATTTTTCATCCCAGATGCATGTTATGCCATACATCGCAATCCCAGGATTACCATTTTTGTGAGACATAACAGTTTGGATATCACATTACATCATCCATTACAAACCATAATAAGGTCTTACACGAATAAAGGATCTCATGATCTAGTCTTAATACAACAAGCAGCGAAATAAATAATATGTGTAGCGGTGGGGTCCATCTTTAGTGTCACAGGCAATGCTGACGATGGGAGATAGTCCTAGTTATCATAGCCATCCTGTTGTCCGTCATCTTGGTAGTCCTCTTCATAGTTTGGCCATGAGAATAGCCAAGGACAAAGCCATGAGTACTCTTTAAGTACTCATAAACTATCACTATTAAGTAAGGTAGTTCTAATAGGAATGCTAAACTCTAAGTTTGTTTGCAAGGTTAAGTTTGAAACCTAAGCTGAGTTCAGAGACAAAGAAAGACAAAATAAAGTTCTAAAATCACTTAAGTTGGGAAGCTAGTTTCATAGTCACAACCCTGTTGTGGTCAAGTCAAGATTCATCATTCATTTTATAAGTCATTTTGAAAACATCTGACGACGGAACAGTATGGCCACTAATCGTCCATAATCATGACGCTGCTATTCAATATTGAATATTTGACACTGTGCAAAGGTGGTACACTTTCACCACAAAATTTGATACATTCGTCAGGGATAACCCTGAATCATCGTACTTAGTATGCGGATAATCAAACATAACCTTTCAATTACACACACTAGTATAAGAACCTCTCCTATGAGCTTGGCCTCCCAGCCATCAATTTTTATGGTATTGTGGTTGTATGGTAAATTTGGAATGGTATCGCATCCGAACCCAACCATTAGTTTTTATAAAGGGCTACGGCTCGTGCCTCAATATTTTCATCATCATAAACCATTTTTGTTTCTCAACACATGTCAAAACATCTCAATAGAATGACTCATCATTCCAAGTTTTTCATAAGTCATTTTCACCAAGTATTCCCATCTAAAGTGATCATGTTTTTCGTTTATCTCTAAACACTACGTTAAGAGTGTTCACTAAGGTAGGATGCTAATATCAATCTCATGCCATAGAATGACATCTACCTCTAACTAGATAGGCCATGCTTTATACTCTTTATACTATCTATAAAGAAAGTAAAGAACTTTGGTAAAGTAAAGGAAAGTAAAGCTTGTAAAATAAGACTTGGGATGATATAAGTCAAAAAGTATAACCAAAGCATACCTAAGGCATATTGCTTGGGTTATATTGCATCTAGCGAGGGCTTGCAAGTTTTAGCTTGCCAATAATAGCTTGCATTGTTAATGATGGCTTGCCTTGGTTGGTGAAGTGGTTGAAATTCTCTTCCTCCTCTTCTTGGTAGAACTCCTCCTCCTCGTAAGCTTGGTTGGTACTATCGTCTATAAATATATACGGGATACACAATCACCAAACAATACTTAACTAGTCTATTTAGCACACTAAGGCACACACATTTGATGCTCTAGCATCAACACAATCATCACAAGATTTAATGAACTAGTTTCATTTATTTTATTTGAGAAAAGTAATTTCTACTCATTGAAAATAATTAAGATTTAATATTCTCCAATTAAAATATGGGGTCATGTGGACACATGTCATCACCACATATTCTAATACATGGGAATGTGATTTAAATGTTGGATAACATTTTATAAAGTTCAAGATGAATATTTAATGATTTAAAGTGACTAGAAATGCCTATATAGCATTATTTTGGTACTAGTCCAAAGTCACTACATGCAAACCTCAACATTATTACATATTCAGATAGGTATGGTTAAATGTGATTTTTGAGACTTGGAATCAACTCAAAAGATATTATGGTTGATTTTAGAAAAATGTTTGAATATGAAAAGTCACTATCTTGTTATTTTTACTAGGAGAGATATCTAACTCAAATTTATTTAAATCCAACGGGCTTGGATAGAAATTTCAATTACCTTTCCAACAAAATTGGAATCAGTCAATTTGGATTTGTAAACCTCTTCGAATTGATTTTCAAACTAAAGGACAAAATTAAGTTTAAGCTAAAATGGAAAAGGTTTATTTGAATCTACTGGGTTGCGCAGGAAATAAATGGGCCGGCCCACTGCGATCCATGCAGCACACGTGCTGGCTTAAGTGATGGCCCCACCTGTTAGTGGGACAGGGGCTGCCGAACGGGTATGGGAGGCTAGGGACCATAGGATTAGATCCTAGATCAACGGCTCATAGCCATCGTCCACGCTGGAACAGGACACGACGGGAGGAACCCTAGCACGGTCGGTGAGGGTCTAGGGCGGCTTACCGGAGCTCCGGTGAGGGTCGGCGAGGCGGGCAAATGCACGAGTCGAGGACGGCGGTGCTCCTGGTACCGGCGGCGTCACGAGAGATGGCCTGGATCAGTGGCGGCCCTCTCCTCCTTCCGTGACGGTCTCCGACGAAATTGGAGCGCTACGGGCAGTGGCTTGCTCCGGTGGTGCTCTAGGAGGTTTTTGAGGTGATGTGAAGAAATGGTGCCGAGAGGCTCTCTATTTATAGCGGGGCGAGGGGTGCATCTCGGCATGGGCGGAGCTCAACGGGGGTGGCGACACAGCGAGCTAGAGGCGTGGGCGGTGGGCTAGGACGGTGGGCGGTTCCCTAGCGTGGGTGGTGGGGTAGGCATGGGCAGTGAGCTAGCACGTTGCCTCGGTCGATGGCGAGTTTCACGGCGGCCGGCGGTTACGGGTCACAGTCGAGGGAATGTGCATGTTCGTTAGCTTCCTGGGACGCTGGTGATCATGTAGGCTGGCGGCGAGAGCGAGGCGATGTCGGGTTGAGTGGGGACAGCGCGTGAACGGCGGGTGCGTGTCGACATGGCAAACACGGTCCGAGTGCGGCAGTTCTTAGCCTCTCCTCTCTCTGTCTTCGAGCTAGGGCTAGCCTGGAGGACAGAGTGGAGCATGGGCGACGCGTTAGGCAAGGTGGACGAGGCTAGCAGCGCTAGGGGCGTGCTGTCAATGGTGGGGGTGCTCAAGGTGCTCGGCATTAATGGCCATGACCATTTGGTCATGTGCACAGTGGGTGGTCGTGCTAGCAAAGGGTAGGGGTGTACTGGGGTTGCTCTGGTTGCAAAATGGGAGACCACATTGGCCAGAACACTGCTCACACTAGTGTTTGTGATTTTTCCAGATTTTTCCACACAAGGTGTTTCATAAAATGGCCGAAAGTATTAAACTTTGGAATTTTTGAATGAATTTTTTTGAGTGATCTTCACTGTTGCTTGGTAGTCTGTGGTTGTTGGGGATTTTCAAATTGAATTCATTTGCATGGTTTTTGATAAATGGTGATCTATGTACCTACACTTGATTCAAATTTCAAATGTCATTTAAATTTAGAGTTTGAATGTTTTTGGAAGGTCACAAAGTGGGCCTTGGTAGATCTTTACTTGTACTAGCAAGGGGTGCAAAGATCTACAATTGTTTCTGTTTGACATTGAGTTCTAGGAACACCAAAAGTGACCTAGTTGATTCAAATGGCAAAAGTGACCATTTCCTTTATTAATTCTTTTTTATTTCTTTTTCTTTGGATTTTCTTGGGAATAATCTAGATGATGTGGAATTCATCTTAGAATCATTTTACAACCATTAGAACAAACAATCATGGCAAATTCAAATACTTCCATATTAATGCAACACGCATATGCATGATTAAATGTTTTAATGATAAAAAGTTTTTGTTAACCCTAAACTGGGTGATTTGGATCTTGATTAACCTTGATTAAAAATTTGGGATGTTACAAACCTTCCCCCCTTAAACAAAATCTCGTCCCGAGATTTAAGAAAGAAACTAGGAACTAAAGAGATCTGGAAAATCTGTCCTAATATAATCTTCTCGATCCCAGGTGGATTCCTCTTCGGTACGGTTACTCCATTGAATCTTGAGAAACTTGATACTCCGGGTGTTGGTGGTTTTGTAAGCTTCTTCCAATATACGGATGGTCACTTCATGATACGTCAGATCCTTGTTGATATCAATAGCTTGATGATTGATGTTCTTGAAAACTTCGGTCTTCTCCGGCACTTCCAGGAATTTGCGAAGTAACGAGATATGGAACACATCATGGATAGCTGACATCTCTTCTGGCAGTTCCAGTTGATACGATACTTCTCCTTGATGATTCAGAATCTTGAAGGGTCTAATATATCTGGGGCTAACTTTCCTTTCAGACTAAAACTTTGTGTTCCCTTCAATGGTGACACTTTGAGATAGACAAAATCTCTAACAATGAAAGTCAGGTATCTACGTCTCCTGTCAGCATAACTCTTTTGTCTTGATTGGGCTATCTTGAGGTGCTCACGGACTTTGTGAACCTTCTCTTCGGCTTCTCGTAGGATGGCGGGTCCGAAAATCTGACTCTCTCCTACTTGCGACCAATTCAAAGGGGTACGACACTTTCTTCCATATAAGAACACAAATGGGCCATTTGCAAACTGGCTTGATAACTCTTGTTGTATGAGAATTCTGCGAAAGGCAGACAGTCTTCCCATTTTGATCCATACTCTAGCACACAGGCTCTCAACATATCATCTAAGATCTGGTTAACTCTTTCAGTCTATCCATCGGTCTGCGGGTGATAAGCTATGTTGAAATTTAACTTGGTTCCCAATCCTTCTTGGACTTTCTGCCAAAATCTCGAGGTAAACTGGGTTCTTCGATCCGACACTATGGTCTTGGGGGACCCATGCAAACTAATAATTCTAGCAATGTATAACTCTGCTAGCTTCGAACTATGGTAGGTAGTCTTGACAGGTATAAAATGGGCTACCTTGGACAGTCTATCAACGATGACCCAGATTAAGTCATTTCCCCTACTAGAAGTCGACAAACCGGTGATAAAGTCCATTCCGACGGAATCCCATTTCCATTTTGGAATCTGCAATGGTTGCAACAGTCCTACGGGTGTCTGATGTTCGGCCTTGACTCTCTGACAGATATCACACTTGGCGATGTATCTTCCGATTTCTCTTTTCATCTTGTGCCACCAAAATTGCTCTTTCAAATCTTGATACATCTTCGTTCCTCCGGGGTGGATAGAATAAAGAGTATCATGAGCTTCTTGCATGATAACATGCTTCAGCTCCGAATCTGCTAGCACACAGATATGTCCTTTATACCACAGAACTCCTTCTTCGTCTTCGGTGAATCCAGGTACCTTTCATGTACTAATACGATGCTTGATTCCGTCAATACTTGCATTTCCCTTCTGGGCTTCCTTGATCTGACTAATCAAAGTGGGTTGAAGTTCAATGCTTGCTAAGAATCCTTTGCTAACTAGCTCAGTTCTAAACTGCTCCAACTCCTCATGCAAACTTGGCTGGGTTTCTTGGATCATGGTGTTTAACCTACACGGCAATCTGCTAAGAGCAATCGCTACCATGTTGGCTTTGCCGGGGTGATAGTGAATGTCAAGGTCATAATCCTGGATTAACTCTATCCATCTCCTTTGCCTCATATTCAACTCCTTCTGAGTGAAAATATACTTCAAGCTCTTGTGATCTGAATAAATCTGACAGCGATTTCCCATAAGATAATGACGCCATGTCTTCAACGCAAGAACTACAGCTGCTAGTTCTAGATCATGGATAGGGTAGTTCTGCTCATGCTGCTTCAGTTGTCTTGTGTAACTACCTTGGTGAATTACGCTCTTAGTTACAAGCCTGGATGAGCGGAAATGGTTAAACTAGTACGGTGGGGCCAAATGCCACTCACAGGTAGACCTTTCGGCCGTCCTAACCATTTCCAAACATCGGGACAAGAATGAGCGGCGTAATCGGCAGGCGAAGGGATCAACTACATACACAAATGAGTATGTATGCAAGCCACATACAGCAGTCCTCAAAGCCATTCCATATAAAAGAAATAGAAATATTGCAACGCCATACGGCAAGATCCAAATATCCTAGATAGATATAATAGCTTAGGATATCTCCTCATACATCAAACATCAGAGTATCAGGCGGAAGCGGAAACAAGATCCGAGTACAGATAAGAAGCAAATCGGCATAAGATGCCCCATAAATAAACACATCCCTCCCACAGATCTCACGGATCCCCGTTCCCGGAATCTCTACACCGAGTGATCGTTGCCAACATCGTCCGTCTCCTCCACCCAGTATACATCTTGCGAGTATACCTGTTCATCTGAATCAAACAATTTATCGTGTGAGACCCTAGGGGTACTCAGCAAGACTTTATGCCTCGAAAGGGGACACAACCTGGGGTGACGCAATTGCAGCAAAAGATAATACCTAACAATTCTATAGATACTCGCTATCCATCCACCTAACCAAAGATAGACGGATGTCCGTTAATTAAGAACAGCATTTATAACAGTAATATTAACAGATCCACCCTCCTCCTCGCTGACCAACGAGGAAGCGGGCGAACAACCCCCCATCCGTTGGCAGTTTTATTAACCATTCCATGAGTGTTGCACTATTTACTAGTCAGGTACTTAGTCAAATTAAAAGCGGTACTTTAGTTATACTTGTCTATGATCGAGAAACTGTGCTCCAAGTCGTCCATAACCGCGGACACGGCTTTCAGAAAGATTTACCCTGCAGGGGTGCACAAATAGCAACACACACTTGATCAACCTCGGAAAAACCAAATCAAAACCCAACGAGGCATTCACGACAAAGAAATCACAGGATTCAGAAATGTTTCAGGGGGCCACCCCACTAAGCTACCCGCAACGAAGTTGGCCGGCTCCGGAACGGACCCAGGGTTTGTGTGGACGGTGGTAAACGACTGGGAACCCGAAAATGTGACTGGGCTGGTCGATACAGCGAAAACGTGTGACGGTCCTAAACAGTACAGGTGCTCCACGCACAATCTTAAATAAAGCAGTAAAACATGGCATAATTACAGGATAGTAATAAAGCCCCAAACTACTTTGTGGCCCCAAGAAATAAGAATGAATCAAGCTCTGGCTCAGGGGGGTCCATAAGGCCTCCAGGATGTGGATAGTGCAAATAGTCAAGGAACAGGAATCAAGTACTCGGGGTCCTACGGGACACAAGTGAGCATGAAGAACCAAATAGCAGATATTGCTCACCGGTGCCACTTTCATTAGTTATCCCATTACTACTTAGGTTAAGTTGTTTAGGTACCTCGTTACCCATCAGACACTCACATACCCTAGACATGCTGTTTTACGACCCGCATGGCTCAAACAACTCCTGTAGTAATGGCTCATGGGATGGAGGAACAAGCTTCGGTGGGGTTTAAAAGTAAAGGCTATGCAGTACTTGGGATTCAGTTTAATGCAATCGCGACTCAATGATGCAAGAATAAGATAGAGGCATTAGGTACTATATGTATGCAAGCATGTGATAGTGCTTGCCTGGCAGCTCAGTTGAAGCGAGGGAAGGATCTGGGTAGTGCTCCTGGGATTCCTGATATATCCCCTGCTCAGCGTCTATTCGAAAAAGAACCAAACAAACAAGGGCTAACATAAATGGAGTGCACAAGCATATGAATTATAATGCGTCAAGCAAACAATCATGCCATGATGAATGATGCACAATTTGCATGGCAATAATGTAGCATGGCATGGGTGAGGTGTGGAGTACAAGAATAAAGCATTTTATTGAGTTTTAGTCACATTTTATACTCAAATAAGTTGCTGTATACTTTATATTTCTATGATGCATGCTGCAATTCAGAACATGGAATGTATAGATAGAACGGGCTCGTCGCGCTGATCGATTTAGACATATTATTTGTCAAATTTGGAGTTATAAAACTAAAGCTATTAATTAATTAATAAAAGGGCATTTTATTGTAATTTTAAACAATTTCGAAATTTAATTTGCCCAAAAGATATTTTGAATGGCATATTTGAATTCCTCACATTTTTCTGATTCCAAAACATATATCATATGTTGCAAAAGGATTTACATTTTAAAAGATATTTAAAACAGATTCAAATTTGAATTTAAAACAAAGTTTGAAAAAAATTACATTAAACAGCAAAACAGAAAACCTTTTGTACTCGCCCAGATCTAGCCACAGACTCAGACAAATGGGCCCAGGCTGACCTGGCGGAAAAATGACGCAGGGAAACCTTTCTCACCGCGGGCTGAGCTAGACCATGAGGCTGACAGGTGGGGCCGGCGGTCTCGCGGGTCCTGGCCTTGTATGACCAAAGTGATGGCGACACGTCGCGGATCCGGGGGACTGCGGGTTGAGGGGCTGGAGAGCTGGGGGGTTTCCTGCAAGATTACCCGGGCGGCTGACTAGTGGGCCACGAGGTACCGCGGGTTGAGAGCGAAAACAAAAAGGGGGGCTTTTGCAAAGTTACCACAGGCCCGCGGTACTGTACTTCTTCTCTGCGTTTACTGACGAGGGATCGGTGTTCGACGGGGCAGAGCGCGCGCGCAGGGATCGAACTCGCGTCGCGGGCTATCACGCTGAGGATGGTAGCCGGTGCGGCTGGGTATGGGTTGGTGATAGCTGGGCGGCTGGCGGCTAGATAGGTCTCTGC
This sequence comes from Avena insularis, assembly GCA_023614405.1. Classification (NCBI taxonomy): domain Eukaryota; kingdom Viridiplantae; phylum Streptophyta; class Magnoliopsida; order Poales; family Poaceae; genus Avena; species Avena insularis. The sequence continues at coordinate 254,213,647 of CM042696.1, forward strand.
GAGGCGTGGCACGGAACGGTCGGCAGCGTCTACCGTGCACCGAGGGCGCTCGGCGGAACGGACGGCGTCAGTAGGGGTCTCCGGCGAGGAAGAGGGTGTCAGGGAGGGGGAAGTACTCACCACGGAGCGATTGCAGTGGTCGGAACGGGCAGGCGTGTAGCGAAACGACGACGAGGCTGGCGGCCGGCGATCTAGGGTTTCCGTCGGGGCGTCGGCGTGCAGCTCGGCCTAGGACGTCTCCTCCTCGTTGGCGTTTATAGGGCGATGCAGGGGAGCAGCGCGATCGTCCTCGACACCCGCGTTCGCCACGCCACCGGCTGGTTTAAGAAGGTGTGGTGAAGGCCGACGGTGAACGACACGGTGCCAGGATCTGGCGATGGTGGAGAAGAAGGAGAGGGGGCAGAGCTAGGGGTGGATCTGGAAGCAGAGGAGATGTGTGGGGTGAGGTAGAGCGAGAGAGAGGGAGGGGTAGATGCCGTGGGGCTCGGGGTAGATAAAGGTGGCTTCGGCCACCTTTCTCCGTCTACACCCTCACGTGCTCGGCGTGGGGCTCGGCCTGGTTGGCTGTAGGCATGGCAGGTGGGTCAAGGGAGAGGCAAGGCTCGGCAGTGGGTCCTGCTGGCAGCGAGAGAACGGAAGAGGGAGGCTCGGGTTAGCTCTAGGGTTAGAGGAAGGGAGTGGCTTGGGTTAGGGTTTAGATGGGGTAGAGAGAGGGGTAGGGGTTAGCTGAGGTGGGCCAAGCATGGCAGGGAGAGAGAGAGGCCAGGTGGGACCAGCATGTTAGAGAGAGGAAGAGAAAAGAGAGAGGTGAGATGAGAGAGGGGTGGTAGGGATTAGGGTTTAGCTTATGTGTTTGGATTTTAAACATGTTGATAAGATCAAACCAAAAGGAGAAACATGAGGGCTTGAATTATCAAGAGATGAGGTGGAGGAGTAGCCAAGAAAAAGAGAAAGAAAAAGATGTAAGAGAAGATGCCCTCATTTGATTCATGCATGGAGATAAATAAAAGAAAAGATGTTGATGAGAAAAGGGAATGGTGGAGAGATGATGTAGAGGATTCCCCAAAGAAGAACCACTAAAACAAAGGAAAACAAAAGGGTTAAAGGTGGTGATGGTGGTTGCATGGCCCATGCAAAAATAATAGATGCCATGATTTATTTTGTGAAAACAATAATATGGCATTATACTTATGCATTTCCAAGAAGTGGAATAAAGACAAACAGAAGAATTTATCGAAGTAGGTCCCTCCTATCTCCCATGAGCTAGATTAAATACCAAAAGAAAAGAAAATACAACCTCATGGATAAAGGGATGGTGGAATTATAAGGTGGTGAGGGCTCCCACGTCATCCCCATCCTTGTGGAATCTAGCACCAATGGCTGCATCCGTGTAGGGATCCCACATCACCGAGCTCGCGAGCAGCACGTCAAACTGCTCGAAGAAAGAGGGGTAGCAACCCCTCACCTGAGCATGAGAAAAGCATCTCTGCGAAAGAAAACATGTCATTTCCAGTCATATAGTACATGAACTAATTAAAACTTTGCATATACCTTGCGATGTGTCCAAACTGTACCAAAAGTCGGTAATTTGATGCGGTCTGCATCGAACAGTCATGTTGGAGGGTCTCCTAATGCATGCGATGGGTATGCCGTCTCAACAACTACATCTGGTCGTCCAATAGGAAACCGCTCCCAGGACCAAAGCTGCAATAGTAATGGGCATCCAAGCAAGCCTGACCTAGGAGCTTTACGCTGCCAATCGCTGCACATACCTCTGTACGTAGCTCACAAGACCGCAGAACCCCAACTCCTTTGTGTAATCATGTCGGCGCTTGTTGCATTAGCAATCTCCAATGCAATCGGGTTGTAGCAAGCAGTGATAGTGGTGACATGGTTCTCGGTGAACATCTCCTTCCCGAGAAGCCAAAGTAAGTATGCCTCCAAGCACCGAGTGATCTGTGGCTCAGTCAACTGGATCTCTGGATAGCCTAACCGTTGGATCTGCATTAATGCAAAGATAGCTTAGTACCAAAAAACATAGAATGGTGCGATGCATAAAGACAATTGGACTAACAAGTTAGAGAACACACCTGAAATCCTAGTAACCAGTCGAACTTGGGCCCATGATCATTGTGCTCAAATGGACCAGATACGACACTAATACCCTCGAAACATTGGGCCCTATTGCCTTGCCAACTGGCTGGTGCATCCAGCGGCCCAATGGGCTGGCCTGCCAAAGGAAGTCCCAACAGGTGTGACACATCCTGGAGAGTAGGAGCCATTTCTCCCCAACAAAAGTGAAAATTGTGTGTCCCGGGCCTCCAGCGGTCAACCAAGCAGCTGAGCAACGACTGGTCATATAATAGACGTATAGAGTCTCTAGTGTCCTCAACCAGACGAGCGAAAGGTAAAAGCCCGACCCACTTCAACCTGCATATCGAAATGGAGTGACAAAATACTTAGTGCGTCCAATCATAATTGTTGTAATGCATGATTACAATAAAATCGTACCTAGAAATCCAAGCCGGGTGTATCCTCCAGTTTACGTTGAGAGTGCGAGTGACCAAGGGATCGAGGGAGTTAGGCTCAACCTCCAAGATTCTAGCACGATGTTTCTTCTCAATATCTTCACTTAGTGAACTGTATCTTCACGCCATTTCTGCACATATTACAAATTAAAACATAGTTCATCACATATTAAAACATAGTTCATCATATATTACAAATTAAAACATAGTTCCTCACATATTACAAATTAAAACATAGTTCATCACATATTACAAATTAAAACATAGTTCCTCACATATTAGAAACTAAAACATAGTTCATCACATATTACAACATAGTTCATCACATATTATAAATTTAACATAGTTCCTCACATATTACAAATTAGAACTTAGTTCCTCCCAAATTAATACATAGTTCATCACATATTACAAATTAAAACATAGTTCCTCACATATTACACATGGAACATAGTTCATCGAAACCTAAGTTCTCCCGTGTCCTCTACCTTCGAGCCCGGGTACCACGGCCTCACGTAGGTACTACGCCTGTACCTAACTTCCGACAACACCTTGCCCTATGGCCAAAATCATTGCATAGAAAACACTGTCGCGTTGGGCCTCTAGCTACTGATTCATCCATGTCATTCTGGATGCGCCTACACTGGCGTCTTCCTCTGCCTGTTCGCATTAGAGCAGGGTGGGGGATGTACTGCCTTTCACTAGGGTTTACCGTGTTGAAATTATCCACTTCTCGAAATACTGACATTTCACCGGTCCAGGTATTGATCACAGATTCTTTTAGATAGTACTGAGACATGAACGAGATTGCGTCCAACCCCAGCTGCCCACACGTAGCAAGCACATGCGAGCAAGGGAGATGTAGCAATTTTGGTTTGTTGCACGTGCACTCACAGGTTGGCCATTGCTCATTTCCAATCTTCACCTCATGCATCCTTAGATCATTACCACACCCAAACTTATCGGTAGGTAACCGCACCTCAAACATTCTCTCTGCATTATCGATGGCCACTATAGTGTGTGTCCGAGATTTTGCCATCTTATTATCCATGTACTCCATATTTTTTCATAGAAGCATGTGTTCGGATTATTTAATATATGCAATTGAGCTCTCTGTCGTTTGTCTCTGAAATATTTGATCGTGCCATACAAAATACCCTTAACAATGGCTATAAGTGGCAGAGCTCTGCCACCTCTGAGGACAAAGTTCTTTGACTCATCTAGGTTTGTAGTCATGACACCATACCTAGCTCCATGGGTGTCATGTAGCAAAGACCACCTATCCAAAGGCTCATGCTCTATCCACTGCTGAAATTTTTTAATCTGTCTCCTGGGCCTTCTCCTAGTACCAGGCGGATCAAATCCAGGCAAGTCACAAATCCCTACAGGATCTTCTTCCAGCTGCGCTTCTCCAGTAGCAGCATAGGAAGCAACTGCTGCTTGATGTGCAGTTATAGCTGCAGTTTGGGCCTCTTTCCTTGCCCTGACATGTTTCTAAGTGAAGTCATCGAGATGTGCACGTATGAAATCATACTTCGATTGTTGGTTCTGCTTGCACATTTTTTTGAAAAGATTCATCATATTATTGTTCCTGAACTGTGAGAAAAAATTAGCTCCCAAATGGCGCATGGACCAACGGCTCTGCATGTCGAGCCAAGGTGTTTGTTCTTCAGGCCTAGGCTGTGTCAAACGTTTAACCGCATTTAGTATACCTACATGCCTATCATGAATGATACACACATTGGGCTTATCTTTCACAACTGCTATATTGAGCTGCCTGAAGAACCATGTCCAGCTTTCAGTGTTTTCTCCCTCAACAAAAGCAAAGGCGAGTGGGACAATTCGATTGTTGTCGTCTTGACCAATGGCGGTAAGCATATCTTCCTTATACTTGCCAGTGAGAAACGTGTCATCCACACATATAACTGGTCGGCAATAAGTGAAAGCTTGGATGCACACAGCGAAAGAGAAGAACATTCAATGAAGCTCCTTTACGGATGGATCCTCTGGTATCACATAGTGTTGGATGTCGACATAGGTGCCTGGGTTCCTTGCCTGCAATGTAACGAGTTGTCTCACTACAGAGTCATACGCGTCTCTGAAAGAACCAAACCTCTCCTCAAGATCCCTTTGCTTTGCCCTCCAAACCTTGCCGTACGAAATGTTGTAATTAAACCTGACCATTACTTTATTTATTATAGCCTTCACTTCCATCACTTTGCTCTCCACTATCTCCGTGCAAAACAACCGAGCCAGAAGCGTGGACGAGTGGTTACGATGATCTGTAGGGATAGATAAAAGCTGACACGTGTGCTTCACCATGTTGCTCACCAACCAACTTGTGTCATATTTAGGAAGATATTCATGCACCCTAGCTGGACAATATATATCCACACATTCCATTGTTAAGTATCTCTTATTTGATACGGTTGTACTGAGAACCCTCTGTGTAGACAATGCCCAAGCAATGACTGCATCTTGCAAATGTTTCTTGTCTGGATATCTGGCGCCCTGTGCAATTTTATTTTTGTGATATTCCTAGGCAGAATCATGATAGTCGTTAACGGTCGTGACATCGGAGATGTCTTGATTCCAGGATGCAGGAATCGGCATGTCCTTTTTGTTGCCTTCTTCATCGGAACTATCTAAATCATTAGAATCACCACTTTCACCATCCATGTAATCCTCGTCCTCCATCAAGTCTTGCATGGGCCCACCTTCCTCGTCCCCATATACCTCTCCACTTTCGTATCCTCCACCTACATCCTGACTGCTCGGCCCTGGTTCGTAACCACCACCACCTCCTCCTATCTGACTGCTCTGATTCATAACCACCACACCTCCAGCATTGGACATAGAGTATGTCCCGCCACTAGATTCAGCACTATGGCCAGGAACGTGTCCACCTTCTGATGCTTGCGGATTGATCTCCTTCAAGATAGGAAGAACTAGTGCAACAGGGTCTACCTGCCTGTCCTGGCAACCTTTTAACCATTTAAACCAATCTCTGTTATGATATACATCATTCAAAATCTAGAAAATGTTCTTGGTAGACTTTGTCCACAATGCTTGGACACTAACGATGTATGTTTCGAGATTATATCTTAAACGGTCCATCAACCATTCCTTCAACTGACTAACACTCCAGGTTTGAGGGGCAGTCAAATCCAACTCCGTAAAATGAAACTCACGCACATCTGCTCCATATTCATAGTATTGGATATTACCAGGACCATAGTAAAACACTAACTTCACTACATTCGACATCTCTACTGACATAAAAAAAATCAATCTAAATAATTAATTATCGATAGTGCGTAAATACATGTACAACTATCCACAAATATTCTAAATAATATACTAATAGTCTAGCTAATATTCCTATAAATCCACCTGCCAAATGTTTCTACAAATCAGCCTATTCTAAATAAAACTATATACAACTATCCGCAAATATTCTAAATAATATACGAATAGTCTGGCTAATATTCCTACAAATCGACCCGCCAAATCTTTCTACAAATCCACCTATTCTAAATAAAACTATATACAACTATTCGCAAATATTCTAAATAATATACTAAAACCCTCCTAACTATTCTAATAGCCTCGCAACCATAGCCAGAGTAGCTGCATGACCATATACAATAACTTTGATTAGCGAGGGATTAGAGTTTACCCTTGAAACGTGAGAAGCCACTCGGTACAGCAGCCCCGGTTCACCAAAGAAGCAGCACGGTGCTCCAAGCTCCACTACAGCACCACCGTTGCCATTTATCCACCCCAGCACCACCACCATTACTCCAAAAATCTACCACCAAATCGAATCCTGAGCTAACCCATCACTAGATCGGGGTTCCCCTATCTCTATAGTGGTTTTAGACATAATATTTAGTGGCTAATCTGGGCTGAATCTGAGAAAAGTGGTCCAAAAAAGGGGAGTTCGTCGGCTAGAGAGAGACAAGCAGCGAGCAACAGCGATGCAAGGAAGAAGAGGTGTGTGCGGGACGGGCTCGCGCGGCGGCGTGGTCCTCTTTGGATGCTTTCGGCCACGCTGTCGCCAAATGGCCCATTCGGCCAGGCTATCGCCGAGTGCAACACTCAGTCAGGCGCTCGCCGATTGAGGCAATCGAGCAGAGCGGGCTCACCACCGCATGCACTCGGTCACCACGACGCCGAATAAAAATTGATTCGGCTAGGCCCACGCCGAATGGACCTCTCGGTTTCCTTGCCGCCGAATGCATTTCACTTGGCATGACCATCACCGACAAATACCTAGAAGCGTAAAATGCTAAATTCGTGCAACACTTGTAAAATTAATTAAAAAAGTGTATTATTTAAAAAAATCGCTGATATATAGGCCTCAAATGTGCCTAACTTTGGGGAAGTGTTTTGGAGAAAAACAAACTTTATTTTATAGACTGAGGGTAAGGTAGAAGAGTATATCATCAACTAGACTGCCTCACTAAACAAGAAAAAGGTTTTGTTCCACCAGATTTTTGCATTTTGGACAACTAATCCGGTTTGCTGAATGTGGGATATTACATTTACGTTTGGTCATTTTGTAGTATCGTTAAAGGTCATCTTATTCTAATAATTGGCCAACTCATCTCGTGCCGACACTAGACAATGTGACTACCTCCAAGCAGAAAATACTATAATAGACTATAAATTAGTATAAAAGTGGATATACTTAAATTACCACCACCTAATCATAGTCTAGTTAATGCATATATATATAGATAGATAGATATGATGATGATTCAAATATAACAAAGAATAGATCATCACCATGACTGAGTGAGAAAATTTTATTATAAATCGAGAGATTTATATTTGGTCTTTGTTACATAGCAGAGAAATATAGCATAAAAGTGGATATACTTAAATCATCACCATCTAATCATGGTCTAGTGAACGTATAGATAGATATATATATAGATAGATAGATAGATAGATGAACATAAGTCAAATATAGAAAGAATAGATCATCACCAAAACCAAGTGAGCACATCGAATTATAAATCGAGGGATTTACGCTTGGTTTTTGTCCAGTCTTGTTTAACGTCAATCTTGTTCTAATCATTAGCTGGATCATGTGGTGCCTCGTTCAAAAAAAGCATCTAACACTAATGACATCTCAGTAAAAATAAGACACTTACAATTTCTCTTTGTGCAGTCTCGTTGGAGTATATCCCGTTGTTAGTTCGTTCATTGAAGACATCCACCACATCCAGTACTTGGATAGACGATGCATCCAGTTTATTGTTGCTCCTCTGCATATAGGTTCAGGACACTCATTCACATAAAACAGGTTTGCATTTATTGATAGAAAGAAACAGGTACTTACAAGACTGTAGGGGCAATTCATTCTACGATTCTCCGTGTTCCCTGTGTGAGGAAATAATATCAGATAGTGCCTGTTGCTGTTTACAAAGAACTAGATAGATATTATAGTATAATCACTTGTGAACATGTAGAGCAGGGAATGGCAGAATATAAACAAACATTTAAATGACATAAAGTTTGCCATGGCAACAAAATACAATGCAATTATAGTCACTCCTTAGCATGAAGAAGAGAGAAATTGCAATGATTTAACTTGTGAAAAAGGATTGCAAACAAATATGTAAAGTACCATAAAAATTTCCATGATCTACAGAGCAGGAAGTTATTATACTAACATTAGGATGAACAAGATAGCCATTACAATGGTATACCTCATGAACTTATAGAGTAGGGAATGCAAACCCATATGTGAAGTGACTTAAAGTGCCATGAACTACATAATAGAAGGTCAATACTGCCGCAACACGAATTATAATTGATAAACTTGAATATATAGAGCAAGGCATGAAGATAACCATGTTAAGTGCCTTAAAACTTTCAATGTAATACTACATCCAATCCAAAATAAATAAGGCGTGTAAATTTTTCATAAATCAATCGACGCAAAATTCGACCAAGTTTTCTAGAACATACCAGGAACATCTACCATGCTAAACCAATTCCATTTGATACATCGGGACATATATTTTCATAAACACAAATGCCACAAATTAACCCTTAATATATTTTTCTATTAGCTTGGTCATTGTTATCATTGTTTGACTATAAAAAGTATAGGCCTTCTTTTATCGAACAGGTGTAGTACACAATAGGTGGCAACTACTATCGAAGCTTAATTGAAACAAATAATATTGGCATAACTTGCAAAGGGAATGCAAAACCAACAAGTTCAATAACATAAAATTTGCGATGAATTACATAAGAGAAGGCATTTAATATGGTTGCTTAGTACAACTAGATTGAAATTAAAATAGAATAAATTCTGAACTTGTATAGCAGGGAATGTTAACCTACATGTTCAGTGGCTAAAAACAATGAACTCCAAAATTACATATAGTTAGTGTTGTAGTAACGGAGAAAGCAAATGCACATTATGATGACATAACTTGCGAACTTGTAGAACATGTAGGCAACTTTAGATGTTTAGTGAATTTAACATTTGCCATGAACTGCATAATGCCAATGAACTCTAATGATGTCAGTTTTGTACTACCAAAATTGTTTATATATATTAAGATTAATTGTTGGTCAAAGAAAAACACGCAAAACAAGGACGTCTTATACCTTGAAACAAAGGGGGTAGTTTAACGCCTGGGTTTAACATAGACTACACCGAATTTATTAAGGGAGAGTGAGATATCAATTAAGCCAGTATTGAGGTAGGAAGTACCACCAATACAGAAATGTAGTTCACTATCACAGGATTATACCTGCTATATTGAAACGAACAAGCAGATCTGGTTTACCTAGGTCACGACATCGTCTACCAATACACGTCATCTTTGCGGGTCACGTCAAGGACGCTAAGGGTACCCGGTAGTGGTGAGTCGCGCTGAAGCAGATAGATCATGGCCGCGTAGGTGAAGCAGATATGTGGATGTTGTTGATGGGTCTAGCTTGCTTGATAAGATCACTAGTGAAGGAGATCCAACATAGTGCATGACATCATCGGTGAAGTGGATCTATTACGACCGATTACGGATTCGAGGCGCTGCACTAGAGCATCGGTGAAGCAGATATGGTGTAGTGGACTGTTGAGTCCATGAAGCAGATTGAATGCAGCGCACACCAGCGTAGGTGAAGCAAGTCAGGTGTTGTGGACGAGGGAGTGGGCTACATACACTGGCAGTATTTTCTAGATGATGAGATAAGATAATAAAGACTATAAATAGTATCTTCTAGATGATAGAATGGAAGGAGGATCCAACGACTGGCAGTGTTGGGATTCGTGAGTCTTGATCAAATGGTCAATACTCAAAGGTATCCATACATTATATGTATAGTGGTAAGATAAGAAAAGAAAGACTATCAATACTATCTTCTAGATGCTAAAATGGAAAAGAACATCCAACGACTAGAAATGTTGGGATTCACGAGTCTTGATCCAACGGTCAATATTCAAACTTATTCGTACACTATATAATGCTAAGATAAGATAAGAAAGACTTTCAATAGTATCTTCAAGGTGCTAGAATGGAAAACAAAATCCAACAGGTGGCAATGTTGCACGAGTCTTGATCGAATGGTCAATATTCAAAGTTATCCGTACAATATATATACTAGTAAGTTGCACATGCGTTGCACACATGAGAATCAGATAATAGAACTATGACATATCATTTTTTATATAAACTCATAATATGTAAAGCTCAAAAAATAATTATAATTTTGATCCAAGGCCATAAAGTATCGGGTGTATATGTGGTTCTTGTACTTTGTATCAGGTAGAAATCAACCTATTATCTACGTAATACTCAACATGCTCCAGAGAAATGACGAAGAAGTTTCTAGAAATATTGAGAAGTGTGTTTTTAGGTCTGTGCATAGCGTTCATTGTGCTAAAGACTATCACTAGAATCTTCTAGATGCTAGAATGGATATTGAAGATCCAACAGCTTGCAATGTTAGGATTTATCAGTCTTCATCAAACTATCAAAGTTCAAAGTTATTTGTACACAATATAGTGGTAAGGTTATTATATAATAGGTACACCTCAAAAGATTATAAATGTGATCGACATCTATAAAGTATGGGTGTATATTTGGTTCTTGTACTTTGTATCACAGAGAAGTCAACATTTATTAGCTATCCCTAATACTTGAAAATTTTGGTAATATGGTCTAGAGAAATGATGGAGAGGATTCTAGAGTGATGGAGAAGTGTGTTTTGACGTTTTTGCATGGCGTTCACTATGCTAAAGACTATCATTAGTATCTTCTAGATGCTAGAATGGAAAATAATATCCAACAGCAGGTAATGTTGGGAGTCACGAGTCTTGATCCAATGGTCAATATTCAAAGTTATACGTACACTATATAGTGGTATGACTAGAAAAGGAAGACTATCAATAGTATCATCTAGATGCTAAATTGAAAATAAGATCCAATGATTGGCAATGTTGGGATTCACGAGTCTTGATCCTACGATGAATATTCAAAGTTATTCGTATACTATATGGTGGTAAGATAAGATAAGAAAGACTATCAATAGTATCTTCAAGATACTAGAATGGAAAAGAAGATCCAATGCTTGTCAATGTTGGGATTTGTGAATCTTTATCCGACGGACAATATTCAAAGTTATTCGTTGTCGGGGCCCTAGTACCCGGGGTACCACATCCCGAAGTCTGCCGGCCCCCATCCTCTCGAGGTACCAAGTCCATGAGGACTTTCACAACTCCTGGAGGTGGAGCGACCCTCGAGTGGGTCTCCCCTCAAGGAGAATGACCCCCCAGGGGAAGCGTCCGACAAACCTCACGAGGATGCTTCAGAACATCCCCCTGGCCTTTCTATAGGACTATTAGACGGTCACTAGGCGAGCTGGGCCGCGACAAAGGGTGCGGCCACTGTGTTCTCGCCATCCGCCTCGGTAAAGGAAGATCCGGTCCGCCCACTTTTCCTTTGCAGCAGAGAGACGGAAGACCCCAGTGTAGTGGGTGCACCAGTTGTTATTTGGGTGGCAAGGGGATTGCGGGAAGCGCCGGATCAAGACGACACAGAAAAAGGGAGGCCACTTTATCAACCGGCGGGGGCGCATCTAGCCTAAAGGACTTATTCCATCAAAAGTAGTCTCGTAGACCGGCACCTAGGAGGACGACACTGGGGTGACCCTGCCCTGTCCATGGACCAGGGGAAGAGGCCTAACGCCACCCTATATAAGGAATCCTTCTCCTACCTTGCAGGGGATGGATTCTTGAGATCTAAAACCCTAGACTTTCATCCACCATTGTAACCTCGCAAGCCAAGCGAGCAATACAACCAAGAGGAGTAGAGGATTTACCTCCCAATGACGGCCCCGAACCTAGATAAAAAAACCCGGTGTCTACTCTCTGTCGTGCGTCCGCTTCGCCATCGTAGCCGTCGCCGAACTCCTTCGGAATCGTGTGTCAGCACCCTCGTGAACCAACGGATCGTTGGACCCTAGTTCCTTCGCGGGACAAATCTCTGACATTCGTAAACTATATGGTGGTAAGGTAAGGTAATAAATACTAATGATAGATGCTCGAGTGGAAAAGAAGATCCAATGGATAGCAATGTTGGGATTCACGAGTATTGATCCAACGGTCAATCTTAAAAGTTATCCGTACATTATATAGTTGTAAGATAAGGTAACAAATACTATCAATAGTATCTTCTATATGATGAAATGGAAAAGAGGATCCAACAGCTAGCAGCAATGTTGGGATTTGCGAGTCATGATTCAATGGTCAATATTAAAATTTATCCATACACTATTTATAATAGTGGTAAGAGAAGAAAGACTATCAATAGCATCTTCTCGACGCTGAAATGGAAAAGAAGATCCAACAGCTGGCAATGTTGGGATTCGCGAGTCTTGATCCAGCGGTCAATATTTAAAGTTATTCATACAATATATAGTGGTAAGATAAGATAAGGTAAGAAAGACTATCGATCTTGTAGATGCTAGAATGTAAAATAATATCCAACGGCTGACAATGTTGGGATTCGCGAGTCTTGATCCAACGCTGAATGCATAACTTTGAATATTGAGCATTGGATAATGGCGTGTGAATCCCAACATTGCCAGTTGTTCGATCTTATTTTCCATTTTACCATCTAAAAGATACTATTGATAATCTTTAGCACATCGCACATTATGCACAAATATCAAAACACACGTCTCCATCATTCTAGAATCTTCTCCCTCATTTCTCTAGACCATGTTACCAAAATTTTCAAGTATTAGGTTTAGCTAATCAACATTGACTTTATATGATACAAATATAAGAACCAAATATATACCCATACTTTATAGATGTCGATCAAATTTATAATTTTTTAGCTTTACCTATTATGTAATCTTACCACTATATAGTGTATGAATAACTTTGAACTTTGACCGTTGGATCAAGACTTGCGAACCCAAACATTACAACCGTTGGATCTTATTGTCCATCATAGCATCTAGAAGATTCTATTGATAGTCTTTAGAGCAAGTCCAATAGCACCCCTACATTTTCTCCCCTATGTGTGTATGTTGGGGCCTTCCCGAAAAAAATCTTCTCCTAAATTTTGCTTATCGCTAGGGGCAACCCTAAATTTGCTCCCCTATATCATAACCACAATATTTTAATAGGAATGGGCCCACTTTATCAATTTGTTTTCACCTATCAACTTAGTCATCCACGCAGGGCCCACATATAGGGGAGACGGAGGGTTGGTTCGGGACGCATATTCGTCGTGGACATGTCTAGGGGAGCTGCTGGAGGCTTGTTTTTCACTCTCTCACCTACAAACAATATATGTTCAAAAAAAGTTTATTACAAAATAATTAAGCTTTCACAAATTAAATGTTTGATTGTCCAATGTTTTGGTACTTTTTTGTAAACATTGATGTTTTATATAAAATGAGTCTCTTACATTTTGGCAAGAAAAAGGAGTCTCTTATTTAAAATGTTTGATGCATGTGGAGGGTGGATGAGAGGGGCATGGCAAGCCGTGTCATGCTGTGCGCAAGTTACAGAATCCGAATCCACCTTTCGCGTATGGGATAGTTGCGGTCGCCTTGAACGCACCACACAATTATGACTAGGCCATCGTTTCGTCCCATCAGCTTACCCTAGTCTTTGTCAGTGACATTTTCCACAAGCATCGGCTTCATCAGCGACATTGATTGTTCCTTCGGTTTGGCTAATCTGCCACATTAATCTCGGATCACCTCCTTCCAATTTATTATCTCCCTTCCCCACAATCATACAGCACCAAACCATCTCCAATCCCCCGCTACCAACAACCATCTCCATCCCCGTCAGTCATCCATGACCAACTTCCGGCTACCGCCCGCCATACCAGAGCACAAATACAATGACATCGCCGCACAAGATGACAATTCCATGCGCATTTGGGCCTTCTCCGCATGGAGAACACCGTGGCAGCTAGCATGCGCCTTCCTCGATGCCGGATATAGTCGCCGCAAGTACCATATGTACAGCCTCCATAATAATCCGTATGGTACGTTAATGAGAAAGTTCGTAAAATTTAGGGACGCCCGTCTCCTCTATGAGAAGGCCTTCCACTAAGGTTGCGAGATGGTGGTGTTCACCGACGCCAACATATTCACCAATTATTAGGACTAGTTCCCCAACAATGACACCTTCAACCACAAGGTCCTCCCAGTGCCACCGATGGCTCAGGAGGTGACTCCGTGTAATCCGAAGGTGCCGGCGTCTTATTCGGAGGTGCCGATGGGTCAGGAGCCAGTGGTGGAACTGAAGATGGTGTTGGTGCTGGTGTGTAACAAGTTGCCGCTGGTGGCGCGGAACTAGGTGCTAGGAGGCGCTTGACCTGCACTACTTCAGCAACGAGTCGTATATATGTAAACTCGTGCTGTTATGTTAGCAGTTGAATGAAGTTTCTTTCGGTACTACTCACTTTACCTTCAACCTTGTGTTAGGAACCCATCGCAGATTTGCTCTGACATCGCACCACCTTCAAATCCTCCTCTTCCCAGCTCTTGCGCTGCCTCTGTCGTGGTATTGCCGACGAGTACGCCATGGAGGGGTCCTCATAGTGCGTGTTTAGAGACGTGGGGTAAGGAAGAGAGTTGGCGGGTACGAGGTAACACAGCTTACCCAGGTTCAAGTCCCACAATGGTGGTGGAACTCTACTCCTGCTATAAATCACTATAATGGCAATACGCAGAGTTATAGAGATAGGTTCGCTATGCAAGGTGTTGCGCGTTGTACACAACAATCAGAGAAGTTGTTGTTGTCGTGCCCTAAGGGCTCCTACAGGCTGGCTTATAAAGGCGCCAAGACATAGGGTTTATAGGGAAAGGTCTTTGCTGGACAAGGTAAAGAGTCCTACACCTATACGAACTAGTCTTCCACGTCTTGTACTCCAAGGCTTCGAGTATGTCAATGACTCCTGCATAGCCTTCCTTTATCCGGCATGGGCCTCCTTGCAGGATCCGTCTAACTGGGCTGCCCAGCAGGCCACATGCCTTGCTACGAACTATGGGCCACCCGGGTTATGTGGATTGGTGACATGCTATGAGGATACCCATATAGCATATCCCCAACAGTAGCCCCCGAAGGACTTTGAAATCTTGCGACATCTTGCTTGTTGATCACTGAATATCCCGTCTAAGTGATGCCGACAATCCGTCAAGAAATATCTCAAAGGTCTCCCAAACAACCCTGCAATCATCTCTAGCTTCGCAATGCAGCTGGAGATTCCTTAAGTCTTCGTTTCCTGAGTCGGATGATCTCTGTCTTTGATGGAAACTTTTGGATGTGACCCTTCATTGCAACTGTCAGGAGGATGACGTATGGTATAGCCTATGCTACCTCAAAACTCATAGAAACAGAGAATTAATCATCAACTATTTTTACGCGCCCGAAATCTGAAACATTGGAGCGGCAAAAGACGGAGGACGTGGTGAAATTACCATGCATGTTCACTTCCATGTCGGCAATGTTCCAATCATCAGATCTTTTTGTATGATTCTTCATGCGAGGCTTATATACTTCAATCGCGGTCAATTTATTTCTTTTTACCAGCATTCATCTCCCAGTCTTCGTCTTCCTCCAGCCGCACGACCGTTCCAGCTTTCCTATGAAAACCCTGGCCAGAGCCTTTTCTTTCTCCACCTTCTCCTTGTCTCAATGGCCTCCAGCAGCTCTGCTCCTTCCATTGTGGCGATCCCTGAGGCTACAACGGATCCATCCTAGGGGTGAATGTTCTGTCGGAGGGGGTGGTCGTTCCCGTCTCCACCGTGATGGAAACCGCCAGTGATGACCAAGAGTGGGCGGCGCCCGAAGCCGCTGAAGAGGAAAGTGACTCCCACAAGGGGGTGTGGATAGGTTCTGATCTCTCCGCTAAAGATCTCCATGTACTGGTCGACGAGGGGTATCTCCCCGCGGCGGAGAAGTTCTTCTGGTGGGCGGCTCCAGCCGGCAAGGTGGTCCCTTCTCCCCAACCCGAAGAGAAGGTGTACCTCAAATATCAGCTGGTACGTGGCGTAAGCCTGCCAGTCTCCGACTTCTTCTTGGACGTCCTCCGTCACTTCCGGGTACTTCCCCACAATCTCTCTCCCAACATCATCCTAGTCCTTAGAAACTTCATAGCTTTGTGCGAAGGATATCTAGGGATTAAGCCTAGATTAGATCTATTTGTATACTTCTTTACTGTCAAAAGAGAGTCCGTAGAGTCCAAGGATGAATTGCGGACCTGCGGAACCATTAGCTTTAAGATCTAGCCTAGCCGGCGCTTCCCCGACATTGTAGGGCACAAGTCTTGCAAGAACTGGCAGCCGACGTATTTCTACAGGCCAGATGTCCCTCTGCCAGACCATCTTGAGACCTACCCTGACTTCGTCGATGGAGCTGCCACTGAAGTGCCGCATGGCGGACCCCAGACTCTCTTCCTTCCGACGATGAAGCCAATCATGCCGTAAGGTGGATCGAATGGCTCATAGACGGAGGTCTAATGGGCTTGGACCTTGCCATGTGCTGGTACATTAGGCGGATCCAGCCTTTGCAGCACCGCACCTAGCTGATGTGCAAATATAGCCAAGACAGGAGGGATCCCATGCGAATTTCGCGGGATAACATCTCTTCTGACTCCATATGCTCCGGCTAAAGGACATTGTCAAGGTGAAGGACAAGAAGCGTGTCTTCAAGATCACCTTCGACATGTTCGACTGCGATACATGCCCCGATGTAGCTTCTGTTTCCTTTGTTTCTCAGTATATACTCTAAGGTTTATCCGTCTTGGATTTGTCCATCTAACACTCCTCTTTATCCCAGCTGGCGACCTTGGCAGTCGATCAAATGGCCTCCCAGGTCTATGATCCAAAGCTGAAGGATATCCAGGTGGTGTCCGACGATGATTCCTCCAAGGATCAGCCAGCTCCGGCAGCGTGAAAGTGAAAGAGCTCCACCTCTGACGCTGTTGTCGAGGCCAAGAAGAAGAAGAAAACAGAGAGTGGAGTCTCCAATCGTTCCACTGCCTCCTTAGAGGCGGAGAAGAAGAAGAAATCCACCGGCATTCCCCTCACCAAGGCTCCTGCAATGGAGTAAGTACTTCCATTCTCCGGCTTGTATTTATAGCTCGCACCTTTCTTCAACTCTTGTACTTATACTTTGTATGTTTCAGGAGGAAAGCCGGTGTCAGTTTGAAGCGATCCTCTAAAGATGTTGGAGGGTCCAAAAACATTCATGACATGTTAACCAAGGGTCTGTCCGCCAAGCCCTCTCCCGCCACCGCTCCCCCTACTCCTGCCGCCAAACCTTCTTCTGGTCCCGCTAGGCCGTCATATCCCATCATCCCTAAGACCTCCACTATGGAGATAGATATCAATCCAAACCTTGATGTCTCAGGCTCTGTCGAGGTTGACGTTTCTCCCAGCGGCTAGGCAACGCAGGAGAGCCCCTCCTCTAAAGTGGTTGAAGCTCCGGCTAAGGATGCCACCGAGAAGGGGAAGGAAGTGGAAGAGGTGGACGTGGAAGCTGTGATTGAGGCGGGAGCCTTAGAGCCATGAACTGCTTTGAAGGTGCAGGAGGCAGCTAGGGCTTCATCCATGGCTTCGGCTTCCGACTTCTCCATTGGTTGCGACTCCTCCGATGTTGACCCTAGATGACCTTATCAAGCAGGCCAACACAATCTATAAGAATGCCCGGACCTTTCATGACTCATATGCTCATCTAGCCAACAATCTCAGGATCATTCCCATTGTATGTTTTTTGAACTTCACTTGCTTTACTTTGTGTAGTATATCCCACTGTCACCCCCGAGATCTTAGGCGGATAATTTGATGGTTATTGGCCTGAGTGCTCCAAAACACTAAGTGTAGAACTTCTCCGTGTAGCCCCCGAGCGTTTAGTTGAAACTGCAAAGTTCCGACTAGATGCTATAGAGAAACAAGTTTACTTCAAAATCATGTATTGTAGCCCCTAAGCATTTAGTTGAAACTAAACAGTTCCGACTAGATACCCTAGAGAAACTACACATGTTTATATCTTGGTGCATAATGAGAATAAACGGAGGATAACCGCCAATGAGAGGTTTGCTGCTCTTCAGAAAGAGATGGACCTTGAAGAGGGTAAAACCAAATTCCTGAAGGAACAGATAAAAAATAGCCAGAATCTGTTTCCGACGATAGCTCCTTGCTTTCCCATTGAGTCATTTCTTCCATCTTCTCATAACACTTTCTGATATCCGTCTTACAGAAGCAATTGCTAAGGCCAAGAGCATCGTCGAGCAATCCAAGCATATCTAGGAGCTTGATGCTGAAAATAAGATTCTGAAGAAGGACCTGGCCGATGCTGTCAAGGGTCATGAGGCAACGATGAAGGCTATGCAAGAGTCTGTTGACGCCACGATGCATCACCTGAAGGATGAGATTGCACAACTCAAAGACCAGAACCAAGCTGCCAAAGAGCAGAATGCTAGGAGTCTTGAGATGTCCAAGCCAGTCTAGAAGGAGCACGATGACTTGGCGGAGACATGCATGCAAGCGGGAACGAGCATCTTCGGTAACCTTTCTCCGGCTTGGTCTTTTATTGTAAGTTGGATAAATATTTGATTTGTTTATACGTATGGTCCTTGTATGCTTGTGCAAACCACAACTCCCATTGGCTTAGGCAACTTGGGTGAGTGTCCTCCGAGTACCAAGGAACACATGATTCTTGCCGGCAACTTTGTCAGCACCGCCATCACCCAGGCCAAGGAGATATCTCAACATCTGGGCATCAACATCAAGGCGGCAGACTCAGCAGCCATGTTTTCCTCAATCATGCACCGAGGCCCCGAGAAAATCAAGGACTGGAAAGCCTCTTGCATCCGGGCTGGTGCTAGGATGACCCTATCCTTTGTCAAGGCTCACTATGACAATGCCGACATCGACTTGGTGACCTCCGGCATGCCCAAGCTGGACGAGGAGGGACAAGAGATCGATAGAAATGCTATTTGGAACTCTCTCGCCGGCTTCGATACCATGGTTGCCAAGGTGGTCAAGGCTAATGTCTTTGTGCCTGCCGAGATCCTAGATGACGACATGGCTTCTTCTGAGTCTAGCCCTTCTCCTTCAAAGTTTGACAAGCTCTCCCGGTCTGGCTCTCCTGATGATGCCACCATGAAGCCCCTGCAGTAGAGCCATAAGAAACAATGTATGTATTAAATGTACCTCTGCAGAATGTATGCGGAAAAAACTTATGTTTGTCTAAGGCGGAAAAACTTGCACTCAAGCTTCCAACAACTTATCTGTTTCCAGCATGTGTATGTATTTTTTAAGCAAGTGCTGGCTTATCAATTCTGGTTCGTATTCTTGACCTTTCGTGAGACGGAAGACTCGCAACACAGAACTATGCTCTCAGGCGATGATGCTTAATAGGACCGTCCAGAACCTAAGAACAAAATCACCGGCTTTGAGTGCCAAAAAGTCACTAATCTGGAATCCACCTAAAAACTTCAGAAAACATGTAGACCAGGAAACTTAAGCTAACGCCCGTAGGCGGAATTTTCACAAGGGCAAATGCAAACTTGCGCATAAAGGATCCAAAAAAACAAATAAAGGAGGTAAAAGACTCAGAGAATATGAGTCAACCAAATGCTTTGTTTCATTGATCATATAAGAAACTTATTACATAATATAAATGTTCTAAGTGTAAAAGGGACGTAGCTTTGCCATGTTCCTTGGCCGATCTGTCTCCGGGTAATCATCATCGGAGTCACGTTGCTTGCGCTTGCGATTTTTTGGCCTATCTTTCAACTCGCGAATATCGATGAGGTAATAGGAACCATTTAGCAATTCTTTGCTTATGACAAACGGTCCTTCCCAAGGCGGGGATAGTTTGTGTGATTTCTCCTGCTTGAGTCTAAGAACCAGATCCCCTTCTTTAAAGAGGGATGCTTTACACGGCGACTATGGTAGCCGCGCAGCTTCTGCTGGTATACGTCAGATCTCTGGCATGCCAGCACGTGCTCTTCTTGTAACTACCTCGGTGAATTACGCTCCTAGTTACAAGCCTGGATGAGCAGAAATGGTTGAAATAGTACGGTGGGGCCCAAATGCCACTCACAGGTAGACCTTTCGGCCGTCCCAACCATTTCCACACATCAGGACAAGAGCAGGCGCGTAATCGGCGAAGAAAGGATCAACTACATACACAAATGAGTATGTATGCAAGCCACCATACAATAGTACATGAGCCATTCCATCTAAAAAGAAAATATATAGCAACGCCATACGGCAAGATCCAAACATCCTAGATAGATATAATAGTTTAGGATATCTCCTCATACATCAAACATCGAGTATCAAGCGAGCGGAGACAAAATCGAAATGCGGATAAGAAGCAAATCGGCATAAGATGCCCCATAAATAAGCAGATCCGCCCACAGATCTCACGGATCCCGTTACGGAATCTCTACACGAATGATCGTTTCCCACATCATCTCTTCCACCCGGTATCCATCTTGCGAGTGTACCTGTTCATCCGAACCAATAATTTATCGTGTGAGACCCTAGAATTTTCGGCAAGTCTTTATGCCGCTAAAGGGGACACAACACAGGGTGACGAATTGCAGCAAAAGATAAACCCTAGCAATTCTATAGATGCTACTAACCATCCGCCTAACTAGAGATAGACGGATGTCCGTGAATGAATAACAACAGTTATAACAGTTATAACGGTAATCTTAACAGATCCATCCTCCTCCTCGCTTACCAACGAGGAAGCGGACGAACAACCCCCATCCGTTGGCAGTTTTATTATCCATTCCGTGAGTGTTGCACTATTTACTAGTCGGTACCTAGTCTAGTCGGATTAAAAGCGATACTTTAGTTATGCTTGTCTATGATCGAGCTGTGCTCCAAGTCGTCCATAACCGCGCACGGCTTTGAAAGTTTTACCTGCGGGGTGCACAAATAACACACACTCGATATGCCTCGGAAAAACCAAATCAAAACCCGAGCGATCACGACAAAGCGATCACGAGATTCAGAAATATTTCAGGGGCCACCCCATTGAGCTACCATAACAAAGTTAGTGACTCGAGACGACCTCAAGGTTTGCGCCAATGGCTGTGAGCATTTGGGAACCCGAAAATGTGACTGGGCTTGTCGACACCGAAAACACTCCGCTTTCCTAAGCGATACAGTGTGCTCCTCGCACAATTTTAAATAAAGCGATAAAGCATGGCATAAATGGATAGTAAATAAAACCTCAAACTAGTTTGTGGCCCTCAAGAAATAAGAATGAATCAAGCTCGCTCAGGGGGTTCATAAGCCTCCCGGATGTGGATAGCGCGAATATTCAAGGAACAGGAATCAAGTACTCGGGGTCCTACGGGACACAAGTGAGCCTGAAAAACCAAATAGCAAGTATGGCTCACCGATGCCACTTTCATTAGTTATCCCATTACTACTCAGGTTAAGTTGTTTAGGTACCTCGTTATCCATCAGACACACACATACCCTACACATGCTGTTCTACGACTCACATGGCTCAAACAACTCCTGTAGTAAGGGCTCATGGGATGGAGGAACAAGCTTCGGTGGGGTTTAAAAGTAAAGGCTATGCAATACTTGGGATTCAATTTAATGCAACCGCGACTCAATGATGCAAGAATAAGATAGAGGCAATAGGTACTATATGTATGCAAGCATGTGGTAGTGCTTGCCTGGCAGCTCAGTTGAAGCAGGAGAAGGATCTGGGTGGTACTCCTGGTTCTCTTGGTATATCCCCTGCTCAGCGTCTATTCGTAGAAGAACCAAACAAACAAGGGCCAACATAAATAAAGTGCACAAGCATATGAATAAATGCATCAAGCAAAAAATCATGCCATGATGAATGATGCACAATTTTCATGGCAATAAAGTAGCATGGCATGGGTGAGGTGTGGAATACAAGAATAAACATTTTTATCGGGCTTTAACCACATTTTATCCTCATATTAGTTGCTGTACCCTTTATATTTATATGATGCATGCTTCAAATCAAACCATGGAATGCACAAACAGAAAGGTCTCGTCGAGCTAATCATTTTAGACATATTATTTGTTAAATTTGGAGTTATAAAACAAAAGTTATTAATTAATTATGGGAAAAGGGCATTTTAATGTAATTTTAATTAAATTGGAAAATAAAGTGTTCAAAATATTATTTGAAGGACATATTTGAATTCCTCACATTTTTCTGATTTGAAAACATATATTATTTGTATTATTTGGATTTGTATTTTAAAAGTTATTTAAAAACAGATTTAAATTTTGAATTTGAATTAATTTGAAAAAGATTTGAATTAAACAGAAAAGCAGAAAATACATTTTATACACAGGTTTAGCTAGCCACAGTCAATGACCAGTGGGGCCAGGTGACTCAAGAAGACACTGCTATGAAAAGCTTCTGTCACCGCGAGCTAGGCTAGACTAAGAGATTGACAGGTGGGGCCAGGGCGTCCTCGGGGCCACACGCGGGCGCACCAGCGGGGGCGTGCCATGTGGGAGAGCCCAGGAGCGCGGGTTAAGGGCGTAAAATGGCGGGGGTGTTTTAGCAAAACAAACAGAGAGGCTGACGGTGGGGCTACGCAGACTGCGGGTTTAGCCGAAAAACATCAAGGGGGTTAAAAGCAAAAATGGAGCGCCGTACTGTTCCTCTTCCTCCGTGGACAGATCGGTGCTTTCATGAGGCGGGATTCGAACCGGACGGGGAGAGTGCTGCTGCGCAACCAGGCTTGATGGGGTGGGGTTGGTGCGAGGATGCGGACGGGCCTAGATAGGGCTTTTCGCCTTCTGGCCGAGGAGAAAGATCGACGCCTTGGCCAGAGGGTGCTCGGCGGTTGGCCCGGCGAATCTAGGGCGGCACGGAGAGGCAGAGAATGTCCAGGAGGATCGTGGGCTCACCGGGGAGAGGTTGGTGCGGTCGGAACAGGCAGGGGAGCAGGCGATCGTCGTCGAGGCAGAGGCCGGGCGACTAGGGTTTAGCGTCGGCCTTGGCGTCGATCTGGTGGCTCCGGTTCTCCTCCTCGTTGCGGCGTGTCAGGGGCAGTTGATGGGCCGTGAACCTCCCGACACCACAGTATGCACGACCTCCTGGTTCTCAGGTATGTGGATGGCGACACAGAGCGGCGGCGGTTAGACGGTGGTGGGGTTCTGGGAGGAAGGAGCGGATGGGCTCGACCACAGGGAGATCTGGGGAGGTAGCAGTGGGAGAGAGAGGGGAGGGAGGAGAGAGGAGGTGGTGCCGTGGGGGAGCGGTAGATGGGAAAAAGGTGGCCTCGGCCACCTTTTACCCTCTCCTTCTTCACGTGCTTGGTCGGGGCAGGCAGGACAGGTAGGGGACGTTCAGGTGGGGTAGGGTGAGGCCAGAGAGGTGGTAGGCTCGGTGGAGGGGAGCTCTTGGCAGAGAGAGAGAGAGCTAGAGAGGGAAAGGGGTATCTCGGCTAGGGTAGTTGGGGCTCGGGTTAGGTTAGGTTTGGCTCGGGTGAAGCTAGGGTTTGGGGTGGGGTAGCAGCTAGGTGGGCCAGGGAGCGACGGGGCCAGGTGGGGCCAGCTGGAAGAGGCTCGGCATAGATGGAAAGGAGGGGGTGGGGTAGGTTTAGGGTTTAGGGTTAAAAGAGGGAGAGAGAGATGGTTTTTCTTTTTGGCAAGCTCAAGTGAGAACAAGATCAAACCAAGCTAGACCAAAAGAGGGACAGGTGGTGATATGGGTTTAAGCAAGATCAACTAAGATCAAGCCAAAAGAAAGGATAGAGGTAGAGAGAGATGATGCTCCACTCAAGATTCAAATAAAAACCAAATACTAGAAAAGGTGGTACTTGCATGGCCCATGCAAAATATTTAATACCATGTTGATTCTTGTGAAAACAATAATATTAAACATGGCATTGTCCATTTGCATTTCCAAAGGTGGAACAAAGCCAAGCAAAAGAAAAGAAAGGATGCCCCATGTGGAGTAGTTGGAGATGGCCATGTTTGAATAGAAATGGGACTTGCTAGTGTGTATGTGCCACTAGATGCTCAATAATCCCAAAAATACCCCAACATGAGCACAATTCCATAATAACCCATATGGAAGCTAGGAGAAAGGGGTTCCACCCACAAGGCATGCAAAGGTGGCCATGTGGCTCTCATATATCAATAATGTGAAAACAACATGATGCCAAGATGAGAGCATGTGGAAAGAATTGGATCCATCCCAACCCACATGAGCTAGAGGTAAACTCAAATAAAATGCAAAGCTCATATTTAGTTGGATGGTGGAATTTATAAGGTGGTGAAGAAAAGGTGGTGGAGTTAATAAGAGATATGCCCCCAACTCAACTTGGGCATTAAACAATATATCAAGAACCAAATACAATATCAAGGAGCAAATACAATTACTAATGCACATGAGATAAGAACCAAATGAAAAGGGTTTTATATGATGCTCAAATGCAAGGTGGCATGATGACATGAGCATGATATAATTATGATGCAACAATTATATGTAGGAAGTAGCATATATATAGACTAGGCTAGTAGCATTGCAATTGTTAGACAATTGGGATGCTACAACTCTCCCCCACTAAACAAGAATCTCGCCCCGAGATTCCTAGGAAAAAGAAAACAACACAAGGAAAGGCGGGTGTTCGAACGAAGGTGATCCTTGCGTTCCCAAGGTGATGAAGAACGGAATGGTGCGACCATTACACCTTGCAAAACTTGATGGACTTGTTGCGAGTCCTGCGTTTTGCTTGAGAAACAACGGGTTAGAAGAGTTGAAGGATTGTCGTGAGACAAGAAGGATAGGATGGACATAGCTCCGGTTTTCTCAAGAACATGATAAAAGAATAGACCCACTTGTGAAAGAAAGGACAAGATGATGTATCATGGATATAGAGAGGCACACCGTTAAGATTAAAGATTTACCGATACAAGAGAGGATGGATCTTTGTGTCGCCGGAAGAAAAGAGCTAGATTGGAGAGGTTTTGAACCACTATGACAATAGCATCATATCCTCTCTCGGATTTGAGAAATGAAGTGCGGAAACAATATTGCCTTCAAACAATAGAGTCCCTTGATATCAACAGAAAAATTTAGGTAGACATCGTCGGATTAGATTCTTGTTGCACCGGTAAGGACCAAAGGATCACGCAATTGAGGTGCGCGGATATAACTTCCAGAGATAGATGTGAAGGTAGATCATGGTGGAATCCCGAGAAGCAAAGAGTATGGAGGATCTGGAGTTTATTGTAGAGATACTTATTGCTTTCGTTAGCCTTGAAGCTAACGTAATCGATTTGCGGCTGATGGCTTCAACCATAAATGGCTTTACCACAGAAAAAGAATTGATGAAACAAGGAGAGAGATAGCTTCCTTTCATCTTGTTTGGGGATGTAGAGCACCGGTAGAATGACGAGGACAGAAAAGATTTTGTGTTTGTTTCCACCAGATAATTGATGATTTTGCTCCGTGTAGAAAGGGCGAGATCACCAACAAGAGATTATTGATTACTTTTTTTTCGAGAGAGCACTCCGGAAAACAAGGACGGAAGTAAAAGTATCGAGGGATAAAGGCCACTTCTAACTTCCGTGGAATGAGTGAAATCACATTAATTCACCAATTCAATGTACAAGAGCGAATGATAAGAGTAGTGGTATGGTAGCTACTCCATCCCGCACTCAAAGCATTACTCCGCACATGAATAAGAAAACCATGCAACCCAACTACCGAAACAGACTGAAGGTATTGACAAGAAGAGCTTATGGAACTCCGTAAGAAACAAAGATTGATGCAAACAATTCACCGGATCCAAGATAGATAAGGGTGATGATGTTGTCGTCATGTCTGAAGTACCAAGCCACCAGAAAGATATGAAGGAAGATCACGGAGACAACTGCAAGATTCCACAAATAAAGAAAAAAAAAGATAACACCACTTGAACAGAAGGAATACAAGATCTGGAAAGTCTTCATGGCCTGCATAGACGATAGAGCGAGAGGGTTTCAAGAGATCACTTGACGAGACTGAGGTGAAAGAACTCCATGTGCTTCTTGAAAGGATTGAGAGAGATTTAGCAGTCTTGAGGAAATCTTCATGAGCAGCGATGATAACTTGCCAACAAGGAACAACTCCGGATTGGTTGAAGATGGAGGATGGAATTAACAATGGACTTGCTGATTCCAGAATTGAAGCGATCTATTTAGCAGAAGGACGTGGCCGAGATAGGTGACTTCAAAAAGTCAGAATTCTCACTTTGAGAACTTTGCACACAGGCAGTCTTCACGAAGCTTGAGAGCAAGAGACACAAATGATCTTCCATGTCCTTCCATTGATATCTAATAGGCAAGCATATTAACAACATATACCACCGGATTAACAAGATATTCCCAGAATATCAAGTTAAAAAGGCGAGAGAAACGAACAAATGCTCGAACACTTCCTGAGCTCAACGCTCTTAAAAAGATCAATATTAAGAGCACGGGTTCGTGTTGAGGAAGATGCACTGGAAGAATAGATTATCTGGTCCTTCGGAAGAAAAAGAGATGTCTCCTGGTTCACTTTGTCGATTGGATCGCCGGTTAGAAAGATAAGGAGATCTTGGATAAGAAACGATGATAGCTCATACCTGAAGCAAAGCTACCAGAGACGAAAAGATGCAATTCCCTCGGCTCAAAGAGAATTTTGCAGATATGGAGTTCAAAAAGATGTGCAGCATGATGGACAGATGATAGACCGCCGTAGTGCCTTGAGAAACTCCGGATTGCCAGAGATACTTGAATATGCATAGATATGATCACGGTGTACTCAAAATCACAGGAGATAACCTTATCCTCCAGATGGTGACGGTTGATAGCATTTTCCATATTCCAATCGACACTTATCATGAGTGGAATATAGCTATGCCGAGAGCCAAATTACAATCATCAGCATCGGATCGACACATGTTATGTAATTAGCCCAAGAGAATTAGAGATGAAATGAAACTCTAGGATCAAGCGCCGGTGACAGAAGAATGAGTTAGCATGGACATGCTGATAAAAGGAAGATAGATAATGTTTCACACACGACTGGAAAGGAGTGTGGAAGCACAGATGTATCAAAGAAAAATTTTCCGCATTTTTCGGCATTAAAATACCAATAGATGCGCAAAATCACTTAGCAGATAGATATTAGCAACAGATGCTTACACAGAATGCGGAGTTGCTAGAAGGAAGGACACCCTTAAGAAGATGGCACCGGTTAACAAGGAGTCAGATAGATCGCGCCGGTTTTCAAAAGCCTGTCAATATGGATTGTACCAATAGTTGATAACCAAAGGCAGATGGTGATAACAAATCGGATGCAACAGATAGACAAGGATTTACTCACACACACACACTAACACACAAGCTATGGTACTACGGAAACCCAGAACACGTGAATCCTAGTTTGAATTTTAAGAAGAGGATTGAAAACGTTACACTTCCTTACCAGAAAAGGGTGGTTGGTTGGGTAAGAAGAAAAATGGAAGCAGTCCTACTCTCGCGTTTTGTTTTCCCTAGTATACATAGCTACTAAAATATTTGCTAGACAGACAGCGACCATTTGGCTGAGACCCTGAAGGGCGGGATGGCTCTGATACCAATTGTAACTACCTCGGTGAATTACGCTCCTAGTTACAAGCCTGGATGAGCAGAAATGGTTGAAATAGTACGGTGGGGCCCAAATGCCACTCACAGGTAGACCTTTCGGCCGTCCCAACAATTTCCACACATCGGGACAAGAACGGGCGGCGTAATCGGCAGGCGAAGGGATCAACTACATACACAAATGAGTATGTATGCAAGCCACCATACAACAGTACATCAGAGCCATTCCATCTAAAAAGAAAGGAAATATAGCAACGCCATACGGCAAGATCCAAACATCCTAGATAGATATAATAGTTTAGGATATCTCCTCATACATCAAACATCAGAGTATCAAGCGGAAGCGGGAGACAAAATCCGAGTACGGATAAGAAGCAAATCGGCATAAGATGCCCCATAAATAAGCAGATCCCGCCCACAGATCTCACGGATCCCCGTTCCCGGAATCTCTACACCGAATGATCGTTGCCCACATCGTCCGTCTCTTCCACCCAGTATCCATCTTGCGAGTGTACCTGTTCATCTGAACCAATAATTTATCGTGTGAGACCCTAGGGGTACTCAGCAAGTCTTTATGCCGCTAAAGGGGACACAACCTGGGGTGACGCAATTGCAGCAAAAGATAAACCCTAGCAATTCTATAGATACTCGCTAACCATCCGCCTAACCAGAGATAGACGGATGTCCGTGAATGAATAACAACAGTTATAGCAGTTATAACGGTAATCTTAACAGATCCATCCTCCTCCTCGCTTACCGACGAGGAAGCGGACGAACAACCCCCCCATCCATTGGCAGTTTTATTATCCATTCCGTGAGTGTTGCACTATTTACTAGTCAGGTACCTAGTCTAGTCAGATTAAAAGCGGTACTTTAGTTATGCTTGTCTATGATCGAGAAACTGTGCTCCAAGTGGTCCATAACCGCGGACACGGCTTTCAGAGAGTTTTACCCTGCAGGGGTGCACAAATAGCAACACACACTCGATATTCCTTGGAAAAACCAAATCAAAACCCAACAAGGCAGTCACGACAAAGCGACCACAGGATTCAGAAATATTTCAGGGGGCCACCCCATTGAGCTACCATAGCGAACGGTTAGTGACTCAGACGGCCTCAAGGTTTGCGCCAATGGCTGTGAGCGGGAACCCGAAAATGTGACTGGGCTTGTCGACACCGCGAAAACACTCCGCTTTCCTAAACAGTACAGTGTGCTCCTCGCACAATTTTAAATAAAGCAGTAAAGCATGGCATAAGTACTGGATAGTAAATAAAACCTCAAACTAGTTTGTGGCCCTCAAGAAATAAGAATGAATCAAGCTCTGGCTCAGGAGGGTTCATAAGCCTCCCGGATGTGGATAGCGCGAATATTCAAGGAACAGGAATCAAGTACTCGGGGTCCTACGGGACACAAGTGAGCCTGAAAAACCAAATAGCAAGTATGGCTCACCGATGCCACTTTCATTAGTTATCCCATTACTACTCAGGTTAAGTTGTTTAGGTACCTCTTTATCCATCAGACACTCACATACCCTACACATGCTGTTCTACGACTCGCATGGCTCAAACAACTCCTGTAGTAAGGGCTCATGGGATGGAGGAACAAGCTTCGATGGGGTTTAAAAGTAAAGGCTATGCAATACTTGGGATTCAATTGAATGCAACCGCGACTCAATGATGCAAGAATAAGATAGAGGCAATAGGTACTATATGTATGCAAGCATGTGGTAGTGCTTGCCTGGCAGCTCAGTTGAAGCAGGAGAAGGATCGGGTGGTACTCCTGGTTCTCTTGGTATATCCCCTGCTCAGCGTCTATTCGTAGAAGAACCAAACAAAAAAGGGCCAACATAAATAAAGTGCACAAGCATATGAATAAATGCATCAAGCAAACAATCATGCCATGATGAATGATGCACAATTTGCATGGCAATAAAGTAGCATGGCATGGGTGAGGTGTGGAATACAAGAATAAACATTTTTATCGGGCTTTAACCACATTTTATCCTCATATTAGTTGCTGTACCCTTTATATTTATATGATTCATGCTTCAAATCAAACCATGGAATGCACAAACAGAAAGATCTCGTCGAGCTAATCATTTTAGACATATTATTTGTTAAATTTGGAGTTATAAAACAAAAGTTATTAATTAATTACGGGAAAAGGGCATTTTAATGTAATTTTAATTAACTTGGAAAATAAAGTGTTCAAAATATTATTTGAAGGACATATTTGAATTCCTCACATTTTTCTGATTTGAAAACATATATTATTTGTATTATTTGGATTTGTATTTTAAAAGTTATTTAAAAACAGATTTAAATTTTGAATTTGAATTAATTTGAAAAATATTTGAATTAAACAGAAAAGCAGAAAATACTTTTTATACACAGGTTTAGCTAGCCACAGTCAATGACCAGTGGGGCCAGCAGCTGACTCAGCAGCACACTCATGAAAAGCTTACACATGAGCTAGGCTAGACTAAGAGATTGACAGGTGGGGCCAGGGCATCCTCGGGGACACACGCGGGCGCGCCAGCGGGGGCGTGCCACGTGGGAGAGCCCGGGAGTGCAGGTTAAGGGCGTAAAATGGCGGGGGTGTTTTAGCAAAACAAACAGAGAGGCTGACGGTGGGGCTACGCGGGCTGCGGGTTTAGCCGAAAAACAGCGAGGGGTAAAAACAAAAATGGAGCGCCGTACTGTTCCTCTTCCTCCGCGGATAGATCGGTGCTCGCGTGAGGCGGGGATTCGAACCTGGGACGCGGGAGTGCGCGCTGCGGGGAGCAACCAGTGCGGTGGGGTGGGGGTTGGTGACAGGGATGCGGACGGGGCCTAGATAGGGCTTTCGCGACGCTACGGCGAGGAGAAAGATCGCGACGGCGGCGCACAGAGGGTGCTCGGCGGTTGGCCCGGCGAATCTAGGGCGGCACGGAGAGGCAGAGCATGTCCAGGAGGATCGTGGGCTCACCGGGGAGAGGTTGGTGCGGTCGGTACGGGCAGGGGAGCAGGCGATCGTCGTCGAGGCAGAGGCCGGGCGACTAGGGTTTGGCGTCGGCCTTGGCGTCGATCTGGTGGCTCCGGTTCTCCTCCTCGTTGCCGGCGTGTACAGGACGATGCAGTGGACGGCTGTGAACCTCCCCGACACCCGCGTATGCACGACCGCCTCCTGGTTTGGTATGTGGACGGCGACACCAAGAGCGGCGGCCGGTTAGACGGTGGTGGGGTTGCTGGGGAGGAAGGAGCGGATGGGCTCGACCCTGGGGAGATCTGGGGGAGGTAGCAGGTGGGAGAGAGGGAGGGGAGGAGCGGCAGAGAGGAGGTGGTGCCGTGGGGGAGCGGTAGATGAGAAAAAGGTGGCCTCGGCCACCTTTTACCCTCTCCTTCTTCACATGCTTGGTCGGGGCAGGCAGGGCAGGTAGGGGACGTTCAGGTGGGGTAGGGTGAGGCCAGAGAGGTGGTAGGCTCGGTGGAGGGGAGCTCTTGGCAGAGAGAGAGAGAGCTAGAGAGGGAAAGGGGTAGCTCGGCTAGGGTAGTTGGGGCTCGGGTTAGGTTAGGTTTGGCTCGGGTGAAGCTAGGGTTTGGGGTGGGGCAGCAGCTAGGTGGGCCAGGGAGCGACGGGGCCAGGTGGGGCCAGCTAGAAGAGGCTCGGCATAGATGGAAAGGAGGGGGTGGGGTAGGTTTAGGGTTTAGGGTTAAAAGAGGGAGAGAGAGATGGTTTTTCTTTTTGGCAAGCTCAAGTGAGAACAAGATCAAACCAAGCTAGACCAAAAAGAGGGAGAGGTGGTGATATGGGTTTAAGCAAGATCAACTAAGATCAAGCCAAAAGAACGGATAGAGGTAGAGAGAGATGATGCTCCACTCAAGATTCAAATAAAAACCAAATACTAGAAAAGGTGGCACTTGCATGGCCCATGCAAAATATTTAATACCATGTTGATTCTTGTGAAAACAATAATATTAAACATGGCATTGTCCATTTGCATTTCCAAAGGTGGAACAAAGCCAAGCAAAAGAAAAGAAAGGATGCCCCATGTGGAGTAGTTGGAGATGGCCATGTTTGAATAGAAATGGGACTTGCTAGTGTGTATGTGCCACTAGATGCTCAATAATCCCAAAAATACCCCAACATGAGCACAATTCCATAATAACCCATATGGAAGCTAGGAGAAAGGGGTTCCACCCACAAGGCATGCAAAGGTGGCCATGTGGCTCTCATATATCAATAATGTGAAAACAACATGATGCCAAGATGAGAGCATGTGGAAAGAATTGGATCCATCCCAACCCACATGAGCTAGAGGTAAACTCAAATAAAATGCAAAGCTCATATTTAGTTGGATGGTGGAATTTATAAGGTGGTGAAGAAAAGCTGGTGGAGTTAATAAGAGATATGCCCCCAACTCAACTTGGGCATTAAACAATATATCAAGAACCAAATACAATATCAAGGAGCAAATACAATTACTAATGCACATGAGATAAGAACCAAATGAAAAGGGTTTTATATGATGCTCAAATGCAAGGTGGCATGATGACATGAGCATGATATAATTATGATGCAACAATTATATGTAGGAAGTAGCATATATATAGACTAGGCTAGTAGCATTGCAATTGTTAGACAATTGGGATGCTACACTTCTTCAAGTAGGTCCACATATATTCGCCTGGATTCTTCAGCGTCATCCTCCTTGTAGGCGGAAACTCTTGGTGCATCGTGGAGGATGTCGGATGGGAGAACTACTTCTAGTCCATAAACCATGAAGAAAGGAGTCAAGCCGGTGGATCTGTTGGGTGTTGTTCGTAAACTCCACAAGACAGATGGTAGTTCCTCCGCCCAGGCTTCAGCTTCTCTATGTAGCAGCGCCTCCAAGCATGGCTTGATTCAATACAGAATTAGTCCATTGGCCCTTTCAACTTGCCTATTTGACTATGGATGTGCTATAGATGCTAGGTCAAGGTGGATTCCTTTCTCATGACAGTACTCCTCAACTTTTCCGAGAGATAAATTTCTGCCATTTTCGGTAATGATGCTATGTGGGAGCCCAAATCTCATCACTAGATCTCGGGCAAACTTTAGGGTTGTTGCCCCATCGAGCTTTCTAATGGTTTTAGCTTCAATCCATTTTGTGAATTTGTCCACTGCTACTAGCAAGTGTGTGAATCCCAAGGGTCCTGTTTGCAAAGGTCCCACCATGTCCAGCCCCCAGACTATAGACGACCAAGTTATTGGTATTATTCGCAATTCTTCAGCTGGAACACTTGGTTGTCTTGCATAAAACTGACACCCAAGGCATGTTTGTACCAATTTGTCGGTGTCCGCCTTAGCAGTTATCCAGTAGAATCCTTGTCGGAAGGCCTTGGCCAGCAATGATCGGGCAGCGGCATGATGCCCGCAATCTCCAAGATGTATTTCTCTAAGGATTTCAATACCTTGATGCTGGGGGACGCATCGTAAGAAAACTCCTGTGGTACTTCTCTTGTATAGCTGGTCGTCAATGATGACGTATCCTTTTGCTCTGTGTACTATTTTCCGGCTTTCGACTTTGTTGGCGGGAAAAGTTCCGTCTTGTAGATAATCCATGAACGTCTTCGACCAAGTCGGAGAGGTCACTGTTATTGTGCTAACAAGTGAGTCCACTCTATTCGGGTTGTTGGGGTCCACTCCTTTCACGGATGGAATCCGCAAATGCTCCAGGAAAACGCCTGGCGGAATCGGTCGACGAGCTGATCCAAGCTTTGATAGCAGATCTGTCAAAGCACTTGGCTATTTCGTGTACTTCGTCTCGATATGCCACCATCATAGGGTTCCGTGTGTTCTAGGTGCCAGCTACTTGCTGGGTAACCAATTCGGAATCTCCACAACAAACTATGCGCTTGATGCTAATATCCTTGGCTACGCGAAGTCCGTGAATGAGGGTCTCCTACTCCGACATGTTATTTGTAGCATTGTAGTGGATCTGCAGGACATATTGCAACTTCTCTCCTGTTGGTGATTGCAATATACACTAGCCCCCGAGCCATTGAGTAACTTCGATCTGTCAAAATGCATGACCCAATACTCTGGCTCTGGCACAGGAGTGTCTTCTGGTAGTTCTGTCCAATCTGCAAGAAAATCCGCCAATGCTTGTGACTTGATAGCATCACGTCGCTTATAGGTGATGTTGAAGGCGGCAAGTTCAATGCCCACTTTGCCACTCTCCATGTAGCATCATTGCTGTTAATGATGTCGGACAGTGGAGCAAGGAAAACTCCATGAGCTATCTTCTGGTAGTGGGTAACACTGCTTGGATTCCGTCAATACCTTTATTACATAGTAAACGGGTTGTTGAACTCCATATTCGTGCGTTGGTTCCTTGCGCTCCACCATGATGACGATGCTGATTAATCGGTTGGTTGCTGCCATGTAGACTAACATAGGCTCCCTTGGTACCGGTGCTACAAGTATAGGTGGGGAGGAGAGTATTCTCTTCAACTCCTGAAGTGCTACGTCAGCTTCATCCGTCCATGTGAATTTGTTCGCCTTCTTGAGCAACTTGTAGAGCGGCATAGCCTTCTCGGCAAGTCGGCTGATGAATCGTTTTACTACTGCGACATAGCCTGTGAGCCTTTCTATGTCCTTTAGGCATGTCGGGCGTTTGATGTCGAGGATGGCCTTGATTTTCCCTGGGTTCACCTTGATTCCACGACGCGAAACGATGAAGCCGAACAGTTTGCCGGATGGTACCCCGAAGACGCACTTCTTTGGGTTCAGCATCATGCTGTATTTCTGGAGATTGTCGAAGGTTTCATGCAAGTCAGCGATAAGATCATTTGATTTCTTTGACATTATCGCGATGTCGTCCACATAAGCGTGTACATTGCGACCTATTTGGTCATGCAGGCAACGTTGCATTGTCGACTGGTACGTAGCACCAGCGTTTTTCAACCCAAAGAGCATCGTGACGTAGCAATACGTGCCGTAGGGTGTGGTGAACAAAGTGGCCAATTGGTTTGACTTTCGCATCCGTATCTAGTGGTATCCTGAATAGGCATCGAGAAAATACAGAAGTTCCGAGCCAGCCGTCGAATCAATGACTTGGTCAATGCGAGGCAAAGCAAACGGATCCTCCGGACATGCATTGTTGAAGTCGGTGTAATCAACACACATTCTTAATTCATTGGTTCCCTTTTTGGGGACAAGTATAGGATTTTCCACCCTTCAGGTGTGAATAACTTCTTAGATAAAGCCAGCCTTAAGTAACCTAGCTATTTATTTGCCTATGGCCCTTCGTCTTTCATCACAAAAGCATCATAGAGGTTGTTTCATCGGTTTGGCATTAGGATCAATATTCAAGCTGTGCTCGGCAGGTTCCCTAGGTACACCTTTCATGTCGGCAGGTTGCCAGGCAAAGATGTCCCTATTATCAGGGAGGAACGACGAGCGCACTTTCCTATTTGGGATCCAATGTGCCAATGGTGGTGGTCTTGGAGGAATCACCTTCGACAAGCTCCACCTGCTTGGTCTTGATGGCGGCCTTGAAGGCAGGTTTGGCATCAGTGATCTGCTTCTTCGAAGCCGCCATCTCCGAGGCATCGACCTTTTTCAAGATCTCCTTGAATTCCTCACCGTAGAGGACCGCTTCAGAGAAGGCGGCTTTGCTGAGCTCGCAGTCCCGTGCCTTCGTGAAGCTTCCGTCAACAGTGATGACGCCATTTAGTCCGGGAATCTTGAGTTTGTTGTAGACAAAGCATGGCCTTGCGAGGATTGAGTGGAAGATGTCGCGTCCGAAGATGACGTGGTATACGCTCTTGAAAGGCACCACTTCAAAGGTCATGCGTTCTTGGCGGTAATTGTTTACATCACCAAAACCGACCGAAAGGGTGATGCAGCCCAGGGAATTTGCTTGTCGGCCAGGGACAACCCCATGGAACATAGTGTTGCTCTTCCTTAGCTAGGTCTCCATCAAGTTCATCTTGTGCAGTGTATTCAAGTACATAATGTTGATGTTGCTTCCCCTGTGCACAAGGCACTTGGTGAACTCCGTGCCGTCAATCAAAGGGTTGATGACCATGGCATACTGGTTCTCTATTGGGATGAGTTCTGGATGATCCTTCCTATCCTAGGTAATTGGAACGTCTGACCACCTGACGTACTGGGGAACTGGAGGGAGGGTAGCCATCAGTATCCTCAGAGAGGTTTTCTAGGCCCGGACGGTTGCAATGCCAAGTAAGGTGTGGTAACATGGAGACTTCTTTTCAAAGGGATTTTTCCATTATCCTCTCCCTTGTCGGAAGATTTTGGGTCCATGTCCTTGTCCATGTCACTTGATTCTTTGGGCTCTTCCTCCTTCTTCTTCCCTTTGCCCTTTCCGTGGGGTCTGTTCTTCTGACTTCGCTTGTAGCCGCACTCAGGGTCCTCCTTGATATCATTGACAAACTTGCACTGGTGATTGGTGTGGGTGGATTTTCCATTGGCGTCGAGATGGACGAAGTACGGCATATCGCAGTACTCTTCATATGTCTAGGGAACGCGGGGTGCTGAGGGTGTAGTGTCACTCCTCTAATGTCCACTTCTAGCACCCCGACCAAGTCCACGTTGTTTGCCATTGCCTCTGCCAGTGAATGTTGCGGCGACCATGTCGGCTACTTGCTTCTCTTTGGGCGGATTCTTCCACTTGTTATTGTTGTTTTTCCTGGCCTAGGTAGGGATTGCTATTGCCGGCAACGATCCACACGCATCGTCATCAGCAGCGGCAAATTCGCTAGCCATTTTGATCATTGCGTTGAGGTCGAGGTCATTGTTGTTCTGCCTGCGTTTCAACCTATGCCGTAGCAAATTACCCTTTTCCAGACCGTCGATGAAGGCGGCCATAGTGGTCTGTTCGTGTACCCCTGCGCAGGAATTTTTCATATCCAGCAAGTGAGAGAGGTAGGCACTGGAGGTTTCATCCTTCTCTTGCACACACCGATGTAGGTCTCCAACTGTATAGGGACGTTTGTACGTACCCTCAAAGTTCTTGGTGAACGCTTCATGCATGTCCAACCAATTTCATATTGATTTCTCCGGTAAGTCGTCGATCCATTGCTGGGTGGTACCGGTCAGCATGAGTGGGAGGTACTTGACGGCGACGTTGGGATTTCCCCCTACGATGTGGATCACTTCACTGTAGTCCTACAACCACGTTGCCGGCCTGGCTGTGCCGTTGTATGGCTTGATGGTCTTGTCTATCCGGAGCCCCTTGGGGTAAGTTGAGGCCCGTATGACTAGTCCAAAACAACATGGCCCAAGGTATGGGAGCTCCCGACCTTCTTGGATCTTGTCTAGCCGCGATCACGCGTCATGTGGCTCTGGCTGCTTCCCTTTTTTGTCATGGGGAGGGGAGTTGTGGTGCGATTTGTGAGATCCACCGTGTCCTCCGCCATGATGGATGCAAGGTGGCGACGGCGGCGATGGAGGCGGTGGGTTAGCTCTCTTGCTGTGCCCCTCCTGTGACTCCTCACGCTTGTCGTGGTTGCTTGTCGGACATGGCGGTTCCTTGTGGGACCTGCACCTGTGTCCGTCATGGCCGCTGTGCTCTCTGGCATGCCGAGGCTGTTCGCCCTGATCGCGTATAACGATGCTAGGCTAGGACCACCTTGGAGGTGGCATGCTTGTGCAGTGGCGTGGCTCTGGTTCCTCATGATGTCGAGATGGCGATGGAGGTGGCTAACGACTGGGACGAGCCTTTTCTCCATGGTCGGAGGATATGGGGATAGCATCAATCCTGTTGCGTTCCTCCCTCCGCCTTCGCTCTGTGGAGCCTGTATGCGATCCCTCGTTGCATGGAGATTTTGGCCTTCTATGGCTGTTCAGGCTTGACTAGCAAAGCTCTGGGTTGGACTCAAGCCTCTGCGAGGCGGCCTTTTCCTGTTGCTTGCATGCCTTAGCGATGAGGTCGTACACCTAGGAAATTGCTTCTGGCGACCTGTCCTGCTCCAGGAGGGTCTTGGCGATGGCAATGTTGAGAGCAGGGGTTGGCATGACCTACCTTCCCTATGAATCTATGTAAGGGGTGGCTTTTTTTGGCTTAGACATGTCAAATCCCAAGCCTCGCCAAACGCCGGGATCTTGGACGATGTGAGCTGGTACCTTCTTTTCCTTATGCTTTAACAACAATTGCTTGTATTCGGCCTCCAAAGCTCTTGCCGCCTTG
The DNA here is from genome assembly GCA_023614405.1 of Avena insularis. Classification (NCBI taxonomy): domain Eukaryota; kingdom Viridiplantae; phylum Streptophyta; class Magnoliopsida; order Poales; family Poaceae; genus Avena; species Avena insularis. Next base: position 254,251,495 of record CM042696.1, read on the forward strand.
ATGGATTGCTGCGCTTTAGCGATATCTTCGTCTAGCTTAGCGCCTTGCTCCACGATGCACTTGGCCTCCACCAAGATTTCTGCACGCTTCTCATCGAGCTCCGTAACACTCCAGATATGGGTGACGGTGACTGGCTCAAGGAGGAGTGCGCCTTATATTGCTTTGTCGGCGGGAGTGGCTAGCGGGTTGCCAGCTGCAGATGTTGATGGTGGCATTGGCAACTGATTGTATTGTCAGGCTGTATTAGGGGTCGTGGTAAGTTCCTGCGCCGGTGGCTGGCGGGTAGCCGGAAGAGGCAGAGCTTTAGTCGGAGCCAGAGGCTTGGCGGCTTTCTTAGCTGCTACTGCTCTGGTGACCGCTAGCGTGGGTGGAGCTCCCTCACATTCCCGTTCATGTCCGTCTTCTTCGACCATGCTCCCAATGGCGACTAGCACCTGGTGGGAAGTGTTGGTCTTCTCGGCGCACTCCTCCTTCTCGATCTCCCTCATAGTAGCGTCGTACTCCTCCAAGTTAGCGTCCGAGCCACCGACATCCATACTGATGCTGGCGTAAAGTACATCAAGGACGGAGTCGGAGTTTGCTTCGGTATTGGCGATGGCGGACACGGAGGGTGATTGAGGCGGGCCGTTGTTATTGTTGTTGTTTCGTTCTCCAGCTATGATAGGGATTTCCGCCATGGCCTCTTCATTGGCAGTCGCATATTCGTTGACGGTGGCAACCATCTCACCAAGGATGAGAGGGCTTGCGGCCTGCCGCCTTCGGAGGGTATGCCAGAGAAGTGTTCCAGGCATGAGCCCTTCCATGAAGTGGTACACGAGCTCATCGACGCGGTCGCCCTCTAGGGTTTCCCTCAACCTCATCCATCTGGCAAGGTATTCGCGAGGAGGTTCCCCATCCCTTTGAATGCATCTAGCCAGATCGAAGATGGTGACGACACCAACAAAGTGTGACATGCGCATCTCTAACGCTCAGGGAAGCCAAGCGGATTTGCGGGGTCCTTCCACCTTTATATCCTGCACATGGGTGGTTTGGGTGGGCCTTGAATTTTGTTGATCTGAGCTACCATACTCCAAAGAGAGGTATGGCCCAGATCCTTCCGTGAATGTGTCCTGCTCATAGGCGGTCCATGCGTGGCTTGACGATTTTCCGACTTCCTAGGAGCTAGGACCCGAGTCAGTTTCGCTGATGAAGATGTGGATGTCTCCGAAGGGGATGACGGAGAAGCGCGTGGGGTTCGTCTTCGCCGGCACCCAGAACTCATCTAGAGGGACGATCGGGATGTTGCCGGAGAAGAGAACACGACTAATGGCTATGGTGTCGCCGATTCCCGCGAAGAGATTGGACCTCGCCCGGTGTAGAGCTCGAAGTGAATCTTGACCCACGGTGGGTGCCAACTGTCATTGTATTGCTGACGAGTACGCCATGGAGGGGTCCTCACAGTGCGTGTTTAGAGACGTGGGGTAAGGCGGAGAGTTGGTGGGTACGAGGTAACACAGCTTACCCAGGTTCAAGTCCCACAATGGTGGCGGAACTCAACTCCTGCTATAAATCAGTAAAATGGCAATACGCTGGGTTACAGAGATAGGTTCGCTGTGCGAGGTGTTGCACGTTGTATGCAGCAATCAGAGAAGTTGTTGTTGTTGTCGTGGCCTAAAGGCTCCCACAGGCTGGCTTATAAAGGCGCCAAGGCTAGGGTTTACAGGGAAAGGTCCTTGTCGGACAAGGTAAATAGTCCTACACCTATACGAACTAGTCTTCCTTTATCTGGCATGGGACTCCATTCAGGATCCGTCTAACTGGGTCGCCCAGTAGGCCATATGCCTTGCTACCAACTATGAACCACCCGGGTTAGGAGGATTGGTGACATGCTATGAGGATACCCATATAGCATATCCCCAATAGCCTCTGTTCTCATAGTCTCTTCTCACTTGCTTTTTAGAAAATAAATTCTTGTCACGTGGAAAATAGAAATTGTTTTTTTAATATCTTCAATTGTTTTCAAAATATGGCCAAATTTGTCGACATGGAAATTCGATATGGGATCATCAGCATAAAGTATGATGTAGATATGGCCTTGACCTTGGTCACTTGTCTTGAATCCAAGAATTATTTAAATTTTACAACTTACTTTTAGGTTAAAATTTTACACGGGTGATGGGAGTACATTTTACATCAAGGACCTAAAAAATGAAAAATTACATCGAGGTCCATACATTTAGCACAAAGGACCCTAAAATTAAGCAAGAAAAACAGTCAGGTTCAGCTCCTTCTCGAGATAGCAGCTGATCAAGCCATACTCGATCTACATAGTACTTCCTCTTTGATTGTTTTCAATATATGGCCAAATCTGTCAGCATGCAAATTCTTGGATACGGGATCATCATCATAAAGTATGGTGTATTTATGGCCTTGACCTGGGTTGTTCGACTTCAAATCCAAGAATGTTCATACTCGTTGAAAAATAATCTTAAATTTCACCACTTACTTTTAGGTTAGAATTTTGCATGGGCGGTGGGACTACATTTTACACCAAGGACCTAAAAAAGGGAAAATTACATCGAGGTCCATACACTTAGCACAAAGGACCCTAAAATTAAGCAAGGAAAACCGTCTGGTTTGGCTCCTTCTCGATATAGTAGGTGATCGAGCCATACTATATATTCATACTACTTCCTCTTCGATTGTTCTCAAAATATGGCCAAATCTGTCGGCATGCAAATTCTTGGATATGGGATTATCGGCATAAAGTATGATGTATATATGGCATTTGGTCGTTCAGATTGAAACCCAAGAATGGTTCATACTTCTTCATAACTAAACTTAAATTTTTTTAAATTTTACAACTTACTTTTAGATTAAAATTTTACATGGGCGGTGGGAGTACATTTCACATCAAGGGCTTAAAAAAATGGAAAATAACATCATGGTCCATACATTTAGCACAAAGGATCCTAAATTTAAGAAAGGAAAATAGTCAGGTTTGGCTCTTTCTAGAGAGAGTAGCTAATCAAGCCATACTTTTCATACTACTTCTTTGATTATTTTCAAAATATGGCCAAATCCGTTGGCATGCAAATTCTTGGATATGGTATCATCAACATAAAATATGATGTAGATACGGCCTTGACCTTGGTCGTTCAGCTTGAAATCCTAGAATGTTCATACTCATTGACAACTAAGCTTAAATTCATTTAAATTTCACCACCTACTTTTAGGTTAGAATTTAACATGGGTGGTGGGAGTACATTTCACATCAAGGGCCTAAAAAATGAATAATTACAACGAGGTCCATACATTTAGCACAAAGGACCCTAAAATTAAGGAAAGAAAACAGTCGAGTTCATCTCCCTCTCGAGAGAGCAGCTGATCGATCCATACTCGATCTTCATACTACTTCCTCTTCGGCTGCTCTCAAAATATGGCCAAATTTGTCGGCATGCAAATTCTTGGATATGGGCTCATCGACATAATGTATGATGTAGATATGGCCTTGACCTTGGTCGTTTGTCTTGAAATCCAAGAATTGTTCATACTCGTTGACAACTAAGCTTTAATCCGTTTAGATTTTACAAGTTACTTTTAGGTTAAAATTTTAGATAGGTTATGGGATTACCTTTTACATCAGGGACCTAAAAAATGGAAAATTACATCGAGGTCCATATATTTAGCATAAAGGACCCTAAAATTAAGCAAGGAAAACTGTTAGGTTCAGCTCCTTCTCGAGAGAGCTTCTGGTTAAGCCATACTAAATCTTCATACTACATCGTCTTTGATTGTTCTTAAAACATGGCCAAATCTATCGGCATGCAAATTCTTGGATATGGAATCATCATCATAAAGTATGATGTAGATATATACTTAACCTTGGCCGTTCAGCTTGATATCCAAGAATGTTCATACTCATTGACAACTAAGCTTAAATTCATTTAAATTTCACCACTTACTTTCCCATTAGAATTTTACACGCGTGGTGGGAGTACATTTTACAATAAGTACCTAAAAAATGGAAAACTACATCGAGGTCCATACATTTAGCACAAATCACCCTGAAATGAAGCAAGGAAAACCGAAGGGTATAGCTCCTTCTCGAGAGATCAGCTGATCGAGCCATACTCCTCATACTACTTCCTCTTTGATTATTTTCAAAAGATGACCAAATTTGTTGGCACGCAGATTCTTCGGCGTGGGATCATCGGCATAAAGTATGATCTAGATATGGCCTTGATATTGGTCATTTGGCTTGAAATCCAAGAATGGTTCATACTAGTTGACAACTAAGCTTAAATTTGTTTAAATTTCGACACTTAATTTTAGGTTAGAATTTTACATGGGCAGTGGTAGTACATTTTACAATAAGGACCTAAAAAAGCAAAATTGGACCGAGGTCCATACATTTAGCACAATGGACCCCAAAATGAAGCAAGGAAAATAGTTAGGTATTGTTGATCACCATACTCTTCATACTACTTCCTCTTCGATTGTTTTCAAAATATGGCCAAATCTGTCGGCATGCAAATTCTTGGATATGGGATCATCATCATAAAGTATGATGTATTTATGGCCTTGACCTTGGTCGTTCGGCATGAAATCCAAGAATGTTCATACTCGTTGAAAACTAATCTTAAATTAATTTAAATTTCACCACTTACTTTTAGGTTAGAATTTTGCATGGGTAGTGGGAATACATTTTACACCAAGGACCAAAAAAAGGGAAAATTACATCTAGGTCCATACACTTAGGACAAAGGACCATAAAAATAGGCAAGGAAAATAGTTGGGTTCGGCTCCTTGTCGAGAGAGCAGCTGATCGAGCCATACTTTTCATACTACTTCCTCTTTGATTGTTTTCAAAATATGGCCAAATTTGTCGGCATGCAAATTCTTGTATATGGGATCATCAACATAAAGTATGATGTAATGATGGCCTTGATCTTGGTCGTTCGGCTTGAAATCCAAGAATGTTCATACTCGTTCACAAATAAGCTTAAATTCATTTAAATTTCACCACTTACTTTTAGGATAGAATTTAACGTGGGCAGTGTGAGTACATTTTACATCAAGGACATAAAAAATGGAAAATTACATCGAGGTTCATGCATTTAGTACAAAGCAAGGAAAATAGTCGGGTTCAGCTCCTTGTCGAGAGAGCAGCTGGTCAGGCCATACTTTTCATACTACTTCCTTTTTGATTGTTATCAAAATATGGCCAAATCTGTCGGCATGCAAATTCTTGTATATGGGATCATCAACATAAAGTATGATGTAATGATAGCCTTGATCTTGGTCGTTCGGCTTGAAATCCAAGAATGTTCATACTCGTTGACAAATAACCTTAAATTCATTTAAATTTCACCACTTACTTTTAGGTTAGAATTTAACCTAGGCAGTGTGACTACATTTTACATCAAGGACCTAAAAAATGGAAAATTACATCGACGTTCATGCATTTAGCACAAAGGACCCTAAAATTAAGCAAGGAAAATAGTCGGGTTCCGCTCCTTCTCGAGAGAGCAGCTAGTCAGGCCATACTTTTCATACTACTTCCTCTTCGATTGTTTTAAAAATATGGACAAAACTATCAGCATGCAAATTCTTGGATATGGGATCATCGGCATAAACTATGATGTAGATATGGCTTTTGGTCACTCAGCTAGAAATCGAAGATTGGTTCATTCTCGTTCATAACTAAGATTAAATTTGTTTAAATTTTACAACTTACTTCTAGGTTAAAATTTTACATGGGTGATGGGAGTACTTTTTACATCATCGACCTAAAAATGGAAAATTACATTGAGGTCCATAAATTTAGCACAAAGGACCCTAAAATTAAGCAAGGAAAACAATCGGGTTTGACTCCTTCTTGAGAGACCAGCTGAGCGAGCCATACTCTTCATACTACTTGCTCTTCGATTGTTATCAAAATATGACCAAATTTATCTTCATGCAAATTCATGGATATGGCCTTGACTTTGGTCATTCGTCTTGAAATCCAAGAATGGTTCATTTAAATTTTAGGTTAAAATCACTAGCTTAAAATCATTTAAATTTTACCACATACTTTTAGGTTAAAATCACTAGCTTAAAATCATTTAAATTTTACCACTTACTTTTAGGTTAAAATTCTACGCAGGCGATTGGTGTACATTCTACATCAAGGAACTAAAAATGGAAAATTAGATCGAGGTCCATTTATTTAGCACAAAGGACCCTACAATTAAGAAGTGAAAACATTCGGGCTTCGCTCCTTCTCGAGAGAGCATATGATCGAGCGATACTCTTCATACTACTTCCTCTTCGATTGTTTTCAAAATATGGGCAAATCTGTCGGCATGCAAATTCTAGGATATGGGATCATCGACACATATAAAGTATGATGTAGATATGGCCATGACCTTGGTTGATCGGCTTGAAATAAAAGAATATGCATAATCATGTTTATCTTGCTAATTAATCATGGTCCACATTTTGTGTGAAACTAGGGTTGTGGCATTCCGAGCAATTTTTCTTCCGGCTTGCTTTATAGAAAAACATTCCTGTCACTTCGAGAATTGAACATTTTTGTTCCTATAAGTTGGAAACTCCCATTAGTGGTGTTATTGTTCACCATGCCAAGAATGAAGCACCCATGTACCAAATATGGAAACACCACCATGCCAAGTTCTTGCATGGCTAAGAACCTGAATTTTTTAGAACTCTTGGTGGGTTTGATATAATGAATTCCTAGTTAGCTTCGAAAGATTTTTGGAAAATTTTAAGAGCAATCTACCGTATTTACTTTTACTTCTCTAGTTAAAATTTTACACGAATGGTGGAAGTACATTTTACCTCAAGGACCTAAAAAAGGGAAAATTACATTAAGGTCCATACATTTAGCACAAAGGACCATAAAATTAAAGAAAGGAAAACAGTCATATACAACTCCTTCTCTGGAGAGCAGTTGATCGAGCCATACTCTTCATACTACTTCCACTTTCCCAAATTAGGACGCATATTAGGTTTGGTCAAAGTCAATCTTTTATAAAGTTTGACCAACTATATATAAAAACATACTGACTTTTCTAATGACAAATGCATATAATATGAAAATATAGTTCATGATAATTCTAATAACATTGAGTTGATGTCGTATACTTAGTCAAAGTTTTTTAAATTTGACTTTGACCAAAGGTAATACGCATCCTAATTTGGGAAGGAGGGAGTACTACTCGCATCACGAGAAAAAAGATAGCTCCTTACTTTGGGTGTGTGCTTGGTGCTTCCTCTTCCTAGGGCATGAAATGGAATGAATGGAGATGTAGTAATGAGGAGTAGGGAGGCTAGCTTGATCATAATGGCGGGAATCCAATGCGATGGGACGTAGTATCATGTCCACCACTTAAGTAGTACTTGTAGTATTGCGAATGGCGATCTTTTGAATATCCTTCCACCTGGATGTTTATGAAGGAATTGAAAATTTCAAAACCGGTAAAGTTTGAATTACTACTCTACAAGTAGTAATACTTTTTTCCTCCAAGGACTAAAATGGTTCCCACCAACACAGCTAACGATCATGCCAGACATAGGCACGGAGCCGCCGACATAAGGCAGGTCGACGCGTGTTGTAGCATCCCAATGTTCTAAACCTTGTAATGTTACTTGTTATATTCTAATATATGCTACTTCCTACATAATTATTGCATCATCATTATATCATGCTCATGTGTAACACCCTCGAATCGGTCCTATGCAAGTTTTAGTGATTTCCGTCAAACCCACATAGAAACGATTCAAAGGTGCCCACCAGGCACTTACGTGCGGGTGGAAAACGAAGTAATATCATTACACAATAGACCATGATGGAACCCACAAAACATATATATACAACAACGACTCAACGAGTCAACAATACAGATATACAATACAAAGATCCAAATCACTTTGAAAATGATACAACATCCAAGGACGGATAAGATGCAAATGGGGCTAAGAGCCCTGAAAAATAACCAATGGCGTCAATAACCCTGCCCAGGCCAAGCCGGAAGGGTAACCCTGCTAACGAAGTCGATCTCAAAACTGCTAAAATAAAAGAGGTGCCGATAAAGGGCAAAGGAAAATGAGAGCGGTCAGTACTGAGGCCAGTACACGGCGAGTCTAGAATTCGGCGGCTCTCGCCTACATAGGTATGGTGGACTGAACCGGTAGCTAAGCATGCACTACACAACCTATAGAGACTTGTAAAACTATCGGCTATCAGAGAGGGACAAGAAATACCTATTCGGAACCAACCTAATACTACCACCAAACATACCCATCCTGGTATTTCCCTCTCGAGACCAAACGAGGAAGTCCTGCCGAGGAAACTCACACGGTTTTCAATTTTATTCATTCATTCCATGGTGGTTCTCCATCTTACTAGTCATATCAGATACAAGTCATGTTATAATACTAAACTTTAGTTATAGCTGTCTATGGTCGAGAAACTACGATCCAAGTCATCCATAACCATGGACACGGCTTTTCGAAAAGATTTAACCCTACAGGGGTGCACCAAAGTATCCACACACACTTCAACCCTTATTGTTAGATCCGAATATGAGCAAAATCCAGAACATACACCCAACAGTATGCGACGGGGCCTCGAACACGACGTTTCCCAAACCCAAGGCAAGTACATGGGGGCCACCACACTAAGCTACCCGCAACAAAGTCGGTCGGCTTCGAGACGGACCCAGGGTTTGTGCCAATGGTTGTAAATGACTGGGAACCCTAAAGTGTGACTGGTCTTGTCGATACCGCGAAAACATTCCACATTCCACGCACAATCGTAATTAAAGTAGTAAAGCATGGCATAAGTACAGGATAGTAATAAAGCCGCAAACTACTTTTTGGCCCCCAACACAGTACTTTGAAATCATGTTGTAAGCCGATGGGGTGCCCATACACCCACCTGTGGTTAGTGCCCTCGATCTCTGAACAGGTGTCAAGAACTCGGGTCCAAGGTGGACACAAGTGGGCGGTTAAAAACCAAATATTGACTATTACCCACCGGTGCCTCTGCATTATATCTATTTCCAACATTTTAGTTAACAAGTTATAATGAAAGTCATGATCTTCTCCACCATTAAGCATGTGCCAACCTCCCATCAACGGTGGAACGACAACGACACGAGGCAACACCTAAGAAAGCAACTACAACTCGCAAGGCTGGCTAGCTATCAAACAATAGGCAATAGGATGTGTCCAAGGAAATATAGAGGATGCAAGGAATATAAATGGTCCATGGAAACTAAAGCATCGCAACACGGATATAAATAGATCCACAGGATGAAATAAAGACTATAAAAGCAAAATAGGTAGAAAGAGGGAGATTGCTCACCTGGGAAACACTGCCGAAGGTTCACTAGAGATCGGGTCGACACTCGCATCCACTCATCGGTCAAATCCGTGAAGAAGCAAAGCACTAGAAGAAACAACGAATGCATTACTTAATACTACGATAGAAGATCAGGCATGATGCGTGTATGATGCATGACATGGCAAAGATGCGATGCAACTAGGCAATATTAAGCGGAACAGGGATCCCCACAATTAATTAATAGTTTCATGTTGTTTAGATACCCCACAATTTAAATGTTGACTAAACAAGGCAAAACATGGCATCGGTTCGCTACACAAATTTAAATGGAGCCAATATAATACTAGAATAGCTTGCATATAGTCTCTATTTAATTATGAGGTGAATCGATAAAGTAACCCCAAACAATGATATATGTATGCCACATGAATGATTTAAGATGCACAAGTATATCTCATATTATAAAAATACGGGTCTCGGAAAGAGGGTCACACATTGTGGTCCAGAGATCTTGGGGTTTCGAGGGTTCAGGCAATCGGTCTTGGAACGCTGGGATCGGTCTTCGGATCCAGGAAGGAGAGTTTAGTGCCTTCAGGTCCAAGAAGGAGGTCTTGGCATGCCGTGAAGAAGACCTTCGGGTTCGGGGTCGTGGTTCCATGTTGAAGTACTTGTCGATGGTCTATCGAGTGTCGCCATGCTCATTCTTTCGATGTAACAGGCCAACGAGAAGATCTTGCCGTATCTTTTCACCTCACGAGTACATAGCTTTGATGTAGATGTTGTCATGGTCAGCCTTGGACGAAGAGGATTGGATGCGGAACACCGAGTGCACCGAAGGGTCGTAACAACACAAACACACGGGTATACACATATGTGCACACAAAAGAGCAGGAGCTCTTCTAGCAGCACACAAACGAGTACTAACACAGGGATATGGCGGTCATCTGGGGCTTGGCATTGGAACCGGAAGGCGTAGGGTGATGCGGTGTCCTGTGCACATACGGGTAGAGCTTGCGATTGAGGGTCGAGGAGGCATGCGCAGGGCCTCACGCGGGTAGGCCTATCTATGATGGGGAATGGACGAGGGAGAGGGAGGTGGTGGCGGGGAGGTGAGATGCGGCCGACGGAGCTCCGGGGAAGCTAGCGAGACCGCGCGCGGGGCAGGGTTGGAGGATGGTGGCTGGAGCACTTGCACCCAGCTGTGGCGCGATGTAGGAGGGGGCCGCGTCCCTGGCGGCGGGAGCATCTAGGCGGAGGGGAGAGCTTCCATGGGGAGGCTCGGGCGGCAGCGGGCAGACAGGCGTCCTACAGACTAGAGATGAGGAGAACGCGTGGCCATGCGTGGGCGGCGCGGCTCGGACTTGAACGGCGGCGGTTGCTCGAGGGTAGGTGGCGATGCGTGTGGAGCGGAAGGGGTTGGACAGGGCAAGGTACAGCGGCGGCAGCATGCGCTGCAGATGGGGCCCGTGCCAGCGGCGGAAGCGGGAGAGGGAAGGAGGAGAGGGGCGGCCGGCAGGTGGGTGGGTGCTGGGAATCGCGAGCGAGGAGGGACTCGAGTAGGGAGCACGTCGCGCGGTAGGTGGGCGAGACGAGAGAGGTGGGGTGGGGATTGCGAGGTGAGTGGGATATCGATGGAAGGGACAGGGAGGGGTTGGTGGGGTCTTCGGGGTAGGCCAGGGTCTTGTCAGGGAGCATACACGGGCGGGGCGCGCGAGGCATGCGACACGGGATGTTGGGCGGTTGTCGACACGCACGAGAGCATGCGGTGCGTGCGATGCAGCGAGGTGGCGTGTACGCTAGGTTGCCTTGCCGCGCGGGTTGTGTGTGTGAGTTGCAGTTGCCGCGACGGTGGATGGGTGAGTCTAGTTTAGGGTTAGGGTTAGATCTGGATAGACTAGGTTTGGTCCATATGGTTAGGTTTTAGTTTTTAGGTTTTCTCTAGGTAGTAGGGTGCCTACTCGGCGGGCCTTTGTGGCCTGGCCGGTGGCAACTTCTACAGCTAAAATAGATTTTCTTTATTTATTTATTTGTAAATAGTTTTTAGACAAATAAAATATCTAGGTAAGACCAAGGTTTTGATTTGAAATAATGATAGGGGATATTTAGAAAACAAAGATAGGATTTTTGAAAATAGTTTTAGGCAAAATATATGCATGATGCTGACGATGCTCAAATGCAATGTGGCATGATGACATGAGCATGCTGTCATGATGATGCACAAGACAAAAAGACAGCGATTTTCTAGTAGTGGTTTTACCCGGGGTGCTACATCATGTCACCATGCCACATTGCATTTGAGCATCATATAAAACCCGTCTATTTGGTTCTTATCACATATGCATCATATTGTATCATTTGTAGTTTCCTCTTGATATATTGTATTTTCTTCTTGATAAATTGTTTCATACCCAAGTTGTCTTGAGGGCATATCTTTTCTTCACTCCACCACCTTCTTTGTCACCACCTTATAATTCCACCATCCAAACTATATATGAGCATTTGTATTTGTTTTGGGTATTAATTCTAGCTCATATGTGTTTGAATGGATCCACTCCTAAATCTTCATGCTTCCATATGGTTTTATTTAAGGTATTTCTATTTTAGTACCCTCAGTTCGTTAGTTGTAATTAGTTTTCCCTAGCCGCTTAACTTTTCCTCACATTTTCCCATCTCTTTGTATGAAACTCTCACACGGTTTGAAAACTCGCTTTCCGTCAGTCTTGCCATTACGGGCTGACAAGTAGGGCCGTGTTTTGTCGAGTCCCATAGTGGACCCTTACCGTTACATGCTGACACGTGGGGCCGCGTTTAGTCGGTTCCCATAGGGGACACGTCTCTCCACTTATCTAGATCAGCATCGGACCCATAGCTTATCGACGTGAGCGCCGGACCGATACCTTAACAAGGTTGGAATTGCAAGATGGGACCCCGAGCCAGCCCCGCGTCTGCGCCCGTGCCGTTTCCTCCTCTTTCTTCTTCTTCTCCAGCGATGGCGGCTCTTTCTCTAGCTTCATTTTCATATAGTGAGGTGTAATGCATATACTAAAATTATACAAAAAATATACACCTTTGAACTCTTTGAAATCGCAGTTAGGCCATGATAATGTTGTGCTAATAAAATCATGATCATTTATCATTCCCATGGAGTAAAATATAATGCATATACTTGCGTATACGAAAATTATAAACATTTGAACACTGTGCAATCGCACTTAATACATGATAATGATGTGCAAACTAAATTTTGAGAGATTATCATTTTCTCCCCCATTTTCATAGAGTGGAATGTAATGCATAAACTTGCATATACGAAAATTATACACCTTTGAACTCATTGAAATCGCACTTAATACGTGATAATATTGTGTTAAGAAAATCTTGAGAGATCATCATTTTCATAAAGTGGAATGTAATGCACAAACTTGCATATGTGAAAATTATAAACATTTGAAAACTTTGAAATCGTACTTAATACGTGATAGTGATGTGCTACCAAAATTTTGAGACATTATCATTTTCTCCCCGATTTTCATAGAGTGGAATGTAATGCATAAACTTTCATATACGAAAATTATACACCTTTGAACTCTTTGAAATCACACTTAATATGTGATAATGTTGTGCTAAGAAAATCTTGAGAGATCATCATTTTCATAGAGTGGAATGTAATGCACAAACTTGCAGATGCGAAAATTATAAACCTTTGAAAACTTTGAAATCATACTTAATACATGATAATGATGTGCTAACAAACTTTTGAGAGATTATCATTTTCTCCCCCATTTTCATAGAGTGGACTGTAATGCATAAACTTGCATATATGAAAATAATACAAATTTGAACTCTTTAAAATCGCACTTAATATGTGATAATGTTGTGCTATGAAACTCTTGAGAAATAATCATTTTTATAGAGTGGAATGTAATGCATAAACTTGCTTATACAAATATTATACACCTTTGAACTCTTTGAAATCGCACTTAATACGTGATAATGTTGTGTTAAGAAAATGTTGAGAGATCATCATTTTCATAGAGTGGAATGTAATGCACAAACTTGCATATGTGAAAATTATAAACATTTAAAAATTTGAAATTGTACTTAATACGTGATTGTGATGTGCTAACAAAATTTTGAGATATTATCATTTTCTCCTCGATTTATATAGAGTGGAATGTAATGCATGAACTTTCATATACGAAAATTATACACCTTTGAACTCTTTGAAATCGCACTTAATATGTGATAATGTTGTGCTAAGAAAATCTTGAGAGATCATCATTTTCATAGAGTGGAATGTAATGCACAAACTTGCATATGTGAAAATTATAAACCTTTGAAAACTTTGAAATCATACTTAATACGTGATAATGATGTGCTAACAAAATTTTGAGAGATTATCATTTTCTCCCCCATTTTCATAGAGTGGAATGTAATGCATAAACTTGCATATATGAAAATTATACAAATTTGAACTCTTTGAAATCGCACTTAATATGTGATAATGTTGTGCTAAGAAACTCTTGAAAATAATCATTTTTATATAGTGGAATATAATACATAAACTTGCATATACGAATATTATACACCTTTGAACTCTTTGAAATCGCACTTAGGACATTATAATGTTGTGCTAATAAAATTCTGATCATTTATCATTTCCATGGAGTGAAATATAATGCATAAAATTGTGTATATGAAAATTATAAACCTTTCAAACCTGTAAAATTGCACTTAATAACAAGATAATGATGTGCTAGCAAAATTTTGATAGATTATCATTTTCTCCCGCATTTTCATAGAGTGGAATGTAATGTATAAATTGCATATACGAAAATTATAAACATTTAAACTCTTTGAAATCGCACATAATACGTGATAATATTGTGGTAAGAAAATCCTAAGAGATTATCATTTTCATAGAGTGGAATGTAATGCACAAATTATAGACCTTTGAACACTTTTCCTTCAAATTATATTCAAACTCATTTGTTTATGGAGTTAAAGTATCGGTGGAAAACTTGTTCTTTTGCATGGATAGAGAGGTGCCCCCGACAGATATAGGGGTTATCCTGTCCTCTAGATCACAGAGGATCAACGGTTGGTGGGCATGATCCGCGTGACAACTGTCTCAACCAATCAGAGCATAGAAGGCAAGATGAGTGAAGAGTACATATTTGCATGATGTTTTATATTATTATTTTGCATTCTAGATGTAGGTTCTTGGTATTTTATGGTGCTTGCGTGCACATTTTATGTCTATTTTCACCAGGATCAGGACAGATGATGGATACAATGGACACAATTCTTGAAGTAGTTGTACTAAGGAGAAAAGGAGTAAAAAATAATGTAAATCGTTTATTTGGGAAATATCAATAATACCAGAAGAAAACCTGAAGCAAACAAAGGACTCAGACGGTTTAACGACCAACTATACAACGGGAATACTTTTTCTGGCCGTATAGTTCCTTCTGTATAGTTGGCGCCGCCACCTCCTCCTCAAATAGTTTCACCCCGTGCAACTGGATTAAAGAGACGAGATACAGAACACCCAAAAATCGTCGAAACCTCACCTCCAGAAGGCATCTGGAGGGGGAACTCATCCACCAGGGATCCATCTTTGCCCTGCTCGGATCCGGGAGGCTAAGTCATCGATCTTCATCATCAACTGCTGCATAACCACCATCTCCATCCATCCCATCTACATATTATCTAGATCTTGTTGTAATTTTTATACTCGTTGTGGATTGATACAAGTACTATTCATCTATGATAGATTCCATTCTTATTGCCATGATGTTGATTGCCTCCATGTCTGAGTAGATCTTTAGTTCTTTGGGAGATGGAGAAACTCTAGTATGAGATTTCAATAAGATAAAGTTTATTATGATATTCATCGTTGTGACGATGTGTTAGATTGTCTTCATCTTGATGTTGGGAGAAGTCGACCTCTCAGTATTTGCCTCTTATGGGGACTTGATGGAGGGAACTACTTGTTGGTAGATGGAGGTGTGTTAGCACTTACAGTGACTATAAAGCTATTGGCACTCCTTATGTATCAACTTGGGAACCGAGGAAACTCACGGAACACTATCCATGCCATGGGTTACGTCCTACAGAATTAAGTCTCTTAATAGCACAGTAATATGATTGATGTCGATTGCTGACTGTTGTGGTTATGTGGATGATGTGAACAACGGTTGCTGCCTATATGTCCATATACGGAGTTCCTCCCACACATAATCAGTTGAGAATGTTCATGATAATAATCTTTACTTTAGCTCAATATAATGCTAGTGGTGTATCCGCTACTCCCTGAGAACGCATTTTCCCTATTACAGTTCCAATCTCTATTACATACGCGATACTTATTTTCTCTGCTTAGTTGTTTTACTTTACTTATTGTTGCTCTTATACCAAAAACCCAAAACCACATTTTTATGCAATACTCGCATTTTATCTTGTCACTTGGAACATTATTTAGCATTTCTATTGCAGTATTTAATTCAAGAGTTATTAGATTTCAGTCTCCTTCTCCCTGTGGGATCGATATCTTTATTTCGAAACTAGCTACAAACGATCTATGCACTTGCAATCATCAAGCCATTTTCTAGCACCGTTACCGGGGAACTAAGGACTATAGGTCTTTTGTTTTTTTCTTATTTATTTTTGTCTTGCTAAGTTTTGTTTTGAGTTACAGGTTTCCACCAATATGATGGAGTTTGAGCGTATGACTAGTGCTAACCCACTCAGCCAGTTTTGGAAGCCCTATGATATTTATAAAAGAGACAACTCCAATGAGAAGACAAGGGGGTTTGAAATAAATCCTCTACCACATTGTATTCTACACAAGAAGAAATTTACTGGGAATGAAGAAGATCCTGGTCCATATGAGCCTATTGCATGTTTCAAAGATATATGTGGCACTTTTCAATTGACAGGATATACCGCCAATGTGGTAAGGTTTAAACTTTTTAGTCAGACTTTGACTAGTTCGAGTCTCTCATGGTATAGATCTCTACCCCCAAAAGCCACTACTACTTGGGATAATTTAGCTTGTGAATTTCTAGCAAAATATTACCCATTATCAAAATCTTTTGGTATCCGGTGTCTTATAATGACTTGGAGGAACCGTCCTAATGAAAGACTAGTAAGAGCTTATATCAGATTTAAAGATTTACTTAATCTATGTCCTCATCACGATTTGCCTGAATGGTATTTGTTGCATATTTTTTATGGCGGTCTAATTGAACCTAATAAGATTGAACTAGACTCTTTCATGGAAGGGGCCTTTATGAATCTTCCTATAAATAAGGCTTGGGCTTTACTTAATAGAATTCGTGATCATAGAGTTTCATGGAATTTTGGTCTAGGAAGCGAAGGAGGTGTAGAAATAGATCATGAGTGTATTCATGACTATCACAAAAAGGGCCATGTTAAAGAATTATCTAAAGAACTTTATTTATATTTACATCTTGTGTTGCAAGTTGTTAAAGATTTTACAGAACACATCAAAGCTCCAAAAGAGGGTTTGGTCAAGTATGATCCACCACCCAAACCTGAAAAGAAGAAAGAAGTTAAAGCAACACTGGCCTCCCTAGAACCAACATATGAGGTACCTTTCCCTAGCACTGCACAAAAGCATATTTCTAAATATGAACAGGTTAATGCAGTACAGGAGAAGAAGGAATAGGAAATTATACCAGAAGTTGCAGAACATCTGGTAGAAACAAAAGATGAAGAAGTAACCAAGGAAGCAATTATGGCTATGTATGCGCATTGTAACATAGTTTAACTTGATAAAGAGACTTCCGTATTGGTTGAAGGTCAGACAAAAGTCAAAGATGTGGGTAAGCCTATTCTTCCCTGCATATTTAAACAAACCTCGCATTATGGTTTATGTGATATTGGCACCAAACTCAATGTTATATCTTATGATTTATATTTAGAAATAAAAGAAGAAATCGAACCGGCTATAATTGAAAATACTGATATGACAATCATGTTAGCGAATAAAACTCTTAGAATCCCAATAGGAGTAATTGAAGATGCAACTATCACAATTGGCAATAAAAACTTTCCTATAGGTTCTATAGTTGTTTATATGCCAGCTAACACTCTTTGCCCTATTATATTTGGAAGAAACTATTTGAGTGATGTAGGTTCCCATGTTGATTTCACAAAGGAGATTGTGTCTGTTAAGCTTGGGAAAGTGAAAAAAGAATTCCACTTTTCCAAATTTAAAGAAAGGCCTCCACAAATACAACATGAAGATAAAGAGGAAACTATTGAGGAGATGGAAGCTCTATTCTTTAGTGATAAAAAACAAGAAATAAATGAAGACTTAAATTATGAAGAAATAGTTACAGAGGATAAGTCCCTAAAAGAGCTAGAAGATGAATTTGATTCACTTCCCATTATAGGGCCTCCAACTAATGAGGCTTTTGAAGAGCCAGAAAAGAGAGGGGACGAGGAATTACCGCCCCTGAATTGAAGACTCTACCAGATAATCTTAAATACAGATTTTTAGATGATACAAATAAATTTCCTATTATTATTAGTGCTAAACTTTCAGGAGAAGAAGAAGAACTCATGAAAATACTTAAGGAGCATCGCAAGGCCTTTGGGGTACTTAATGGATGATTTAGAGGGCATTAGTCCCATGATAACCGTCTATCAAATATTCATGGAGGAAGGTGCTAAACTAGTTGAGGAATTTAATAGAAGGCTAAAGCCTAAAATGAAGGAAGTGGTAAGAAAGGAAATTGTACGCCTATTGGACACATGTATAATCTATCCTGTAAAAGAAAGTGAATGGGTAAGTCCTGTTGATTGTGTCCCTAAGAAGGGAGGTTTTACTATTGTTCCTAATGAAAACAATGAATTGATACCTACTAGAACTATTGTTGGACATAGGATGTGCATAGATTTCAGGAAATTGAATAAAGAAACTAGGAAAGATCATTATCCTTCATCGTTCATACATCAAACTTTAGAAAGGTTAGCAAACCACACTCATTTTTGCTACTTGGACGGATACTCTGGTTTTCTCAAATAGCTGTTCATCCTGATGACCAACTTAAAACAACTTTCATTATTCCTTATGGTTTACATGCTTACCGACATATGCCTTTTGGTTTATGTAATGCCCCAGCTACTTTTCAAAGATGTGTGACTACTATTTTTGCGAATTTCATAGAACTGATAATGGAAGTATTTATGGATGACTTTTCTATCTATGAAACTTCATTTACTAGTTTCTTGGATAATCTCAAAAGAGTTTGGCAGCATTGTGAAGAAACTAATCATCTTCTAAACTGGGAGAAGTGCCATTTTATGGTCAAAGAAGGTATAGTCCTTGGACATAAGGTATCAGGTAAGGGAATTGAAGTGGATAGAGCTAAGGTTGAGGCCATAGAGAGAATGCCACAACCTAGGGATATAAAAGGTATAAGAAGTTTCCTTAGTCATGTGGGTTTTTATAGAAGGTTCATTAGAAATTTCTCTAGAATATCAAAACCTTTGACTAATCTTCTACAAAAGGGAGTAATCTTTAATTTTGATGAGAAATGTCTTATAGCCTTTGATAAACTTAAAAATGCTTTATCCCATGCTCCTATCATTAAACCACATGTATGGGATATGACTTTTGACTTAATATGTTAAGCTAGTGATGATGTTGTAGGAGTAACTCTAGGACAACACATAGGTCGCAGATTTAATATTGTACACCATGCTAGTAGAACTCTCAATAGTGATCAAAAGAATTATCCTAAGGAAGAGAGGGAACTTTTTTTTGTATTTTTCTCTTGCGATAAATTTCGTTCTTATATAGTTGGTGCAAAAGTAAGAGTTCATACTGATCATGATGGTTTAAAAGAACTCCTTGAAAGGATGAACCATAAGCCAAGACTGATCTGTTGGATTCTTTTACTTCAAGAATTTGAATTACAGATCATGCAGAGGCAAGGATAAAGATGTTGGATGCAGTGTCCATATTTGCCTAGCAAGGCACCAACCTTATTGAGAGGGACTTTAGTCCAGGAGATTTTTGCTTACAAGAATTATTCAATGAACTAAGGTCAATACATCCAAAAGAGAAGAAGTCTTTGTTGTTGGAGGAGCTTCTCATCCCCGAATAAGTAATAGTAAGTTCAAGGTAAGTGTTCTTACTACAATAAGTGATTTACTTTCATAGATTTTACTCCTAAATTTTTTGTCTTTGAATTCCTTGTGTTTTTCTGAAGTTTTTGAGGGTTTTACCAACTATTCGGGTGGAACTATACGACCGGAGAGGAAGCTCCCGTCGTATAGTTGGTCGTTAAACTCTCTGTATCTTTGTTGTGAAATTGTTTCCGATGTCTGGAACTATACGGGCGCAACTATAAAACCGGATGAAATAATTCCGGCCGTATAGTTGGTTATTGAACTCTTAGGCGCTTTTGATTTTTGGTGTCTGTATCTATATGGTCGCAATTATACGACCGAAGATGAAATTCCGGCCGTATAGTTGGTCGCTAAACTATCAGACATATTCGTTCACTTTTTCGTTTTTTCGATTAAAAAAAAGAAGAAGCTATTGTTGGTTCCAAGTCGGCAATTTAACCGACCTAGGCTCAAGATATTTGGCAATTTAACCAACTATACGACCAGAGCTATACGGGTCGTGCCCGTATAGTTAGTCGTTACGCGACAGGACTCTTCCAAATTTGTGATGTCTTTCCCTGTTTCATTAAGATTCTTTTCTTGGGCGTGAATTTGGTGTTTCTCGCGACTTTTACCGACCTTTGATCCCCCTTATATACTTCCATTGTCTCTCTCTAATCATAATCTCCATGAACCAATCTAGCAATACGCTATCTGGCCCTGGGCTGTGGAAAACCCTTGGGTATCATCGCTCCTTCCCCCTTGGGTCTCGTCGCACCTTCCTGGGATCGCTCTAGCAGCCTGACCGTGGAGGATGACGACGAGGAAGTGGAGAGGTTTAGCCCGAGGTACCAGGACTACGTCGAGCCAAGCTTCTACAACAATGATTCCGATGAACATGGAAGTGACATCTACATCTGTCGTGATGTCTATGATCCACCTAAGATCAACTAGCCGGTGATGAAGAGAGCTCAAGATGAGAGAGAAGGTCGCAAGCCACATGGAAAAGGGTGTATAGATACGGTCAAGTCCATCACCACGGACCCCAGGCCGCACAAGCGTAAGTAAATTCCTAATAGTGGTGCAGGTGCTAGCAATGGAGCGATGGTGCCACTGTTGAAGCCTACTACTGGTGCTCCTATGAGGGTGAAGCCTCAAGAAGAGTGGAAGAACGGTTTCCACTTCCCCGATCCATCAATCATGGATGAGGAAGAGGAAGTTGTTCCTAGGACGAAGGACCGCGTGCGAGCACTGGAGATATATCAGAAGAAGGGGCTACTCCATTGTGTCGAAGTCCGCCATCGTCCCAAGGAGATAGAGAAGAAGGATGATCTTCTCCCACTGGTGACCAAACTCGTGGATAAGGTGGACACTTTGCTATCTGATTTGTGCAGGTGCTACAGCCGCATCACCGCTCTGGAGAATACCAACAAGAAGCTACGCACCGTAGTGTTACATGCCATGGTGCCACAGTGATCTACAATAATCACGGTATCAAATAATCAAAAGGGATTATTTGATCCCGCCTAGCATGATTCCAAGCTTGGGAGATATTTAAGACCTTGTAATCTATCTTATAAGTTTTTCATTACTATTTTTGTATTAGTTCAAACTAGAAATTAAGTTTGCATCATTAGAATTCCCTTCAGGAATAGTCTATCCCTTTTATTATTATATATGGAGCAATATTGAGTTTATTATTATATATGGAGCAATATTGAGTTTGTGCTTATCTTATTGGATATATGAATGGCTTGAGTATAATTTTACTTACACTTGATGATATCAATTGGAGTCTTCCACACCATTGGTATTAATGGATCATACAAACATAATTTGGTCAATATGTTATAGGTACATGGTTTGATTTACAAACAAAGAAAAAATATCTAGTCAGTAAAATTGAAAAAGAAACCTTGAAGAAAGGAAAATAAAAAGTGCTATCAAATTAGAGTGAGATCAAGACGACGTAGAATATTCAAGCTATAAAGATTGCTTCATATACAATTGGAATTTGGTAATTGAGATTGTTTAACTTTGAATTCCTACATGAAGTGGAATGTATGGATAGCTTCTTTGCACAACACTTAAACAAAAGTGTGAGCATATATAAAAGGAAAAAGAGAAAAAGAAGAATAAGAAAAAGGGCGATTGTGCAAAGAGCAAATAGGCATACACCACTATGTTGTAGTATGACAAAGAGACGCTTTGAGATTTTGAATCCCAAGTGAATATGTTAAATCCTAAAACTCTTGGGACCACCTCGCTAACTCATTCAGTTGAATTGAATACTTTTACATCATAATGAGAGTGATCTTTTGTGAACTATTAAATGCTAAGGTGTGGAAGCATGCTAATATTATTCGGATGGTTCGATTAAGGTACTATTTCATGATCTCATTCCTATGTATCATGTATGATAAACACATGCTCCAACTGCCTCATTTATTTTATCCACTCAGCTTCATGAATATGAGGAGCACATCCATTAAGCTAACTTGCTCGGGACGAGCAAGAGTCTAAGCTTGGGGAAGTTGATGAGTGCATATTTGCATCATGTTTTATATTACTATTTTGCATTGTAGATGTAGGATCTTGGTATTTTACGGTGCTCGCGAGCACATTTTATGTCTGTTTTCAAAGAATATCATTTTGCGGCCCAAAAGTTGGGGCGCCCAGTCAACACGGTACCCGAGTTGATTTTAATCACCGCGATTCGAAAAGTTGGGGTGCCAATTGCTGAGAGGGGTGTTTTGAGTGAATGATGGCCAAATCTAATATTTTCAAATCATGCCCGTTAAGTCAGGATATTCCGTTACACTAGTTCCTGCTATGCCCCTTCTTGGCCGGTCACTCTTCTTAGCCATCCTGCACGTCTCGTAGGGGAAAATCCATTACTGTACTTTCCTATCTCTCGACATTGAATCTGGCTGTGGCGGCAGTGGTCCCTTTTCTTCCCTTCCTTGACCCTGAAATTGCCAGCGGCGGAGGACCTTTTTTCTCCCTCCCCCGACACTGAATCCGACGGAGGCGGCCCAGCATGTATTGCAAGGCGAAGGTTGTAGCTACCTCGCCGACTGATTCGGGTCCGTCGAGGCCAAAGTCTAGGGCTCAATGCGAAGCAGCAGCAAGGTCTTCAGCCCCGGTTAGCTTCGAGGCCAGCAAGGATTCTGCTCCCAAGGTACCTATGAGCAGCGGGTTGAAGAGAAAAGCAAGGCCGGTGGAGGATTGTTTGGCTCCGGTGGGCGGATGTGGCACCCAGATATCGAACAAAAAAACCCGAGAGAAGAGCAAGAGGTGAATTTTTCTTATCTGTGCCTTATCTTGCAAGTAGATTAGTTACAGCATAATATAATGGAATGAACTGAAAAGTTCCTCTTTTTAATCTAATTAAGCACAACTTTGATACAAGGGACCTATATGAGTGCACAGTTCATGTTCGCCAGTACACTGCAAAACTTGATTTTGGTTGCGAGAGGGTTGTGTTCGGGCAAGATGTGCATCTGCTTGTGAATTGCAAAGAGGTTGTGTCTGTTTCGCAGCTGGTAGATATGTTTGCCGCTAGAATTCCCTGGGGTTCTACACAGTGGACAAAATTGGTGTGGCGCAACATGAATGATACCTATCAGCAAATTGAGCACTCCCATGAGATTAAGATGGTTTGGGAGTGTTGTGTAGCTGATCGTAAGGTGAAAGTTGAAGAGGTGATTGATGATATATATGCAGATGCTGGAGATCTTGCTGCCAGAGCTTCTGCTCCTAGAGAATATGGACCATTAGATGCTGATCTAGAGAAGTTCAGTATACGCACAGAGGTGGATTCATACATGGCAAAACTTGATGAGGGAGTTAATAAGCCATTTTTGTCGTGTACTGTGAAGATCACTGTCGATTCCAAAAACATAACTCTTGATGAAATGAGAGAGATGATTGGTAAGGAAATAAGTATTGGCCCTAAGAAGATGGCAAAAATACAGTGGTGGCATCATAAGAAGCAGCAATTCATAGATGTTCTGGATACTAAAGATCTTATGTAGATTATGCAACGAAAGAAGCGAATCAGGAAGGTGTTCTTCCTTGGTACCATTTCTAATGTTGTTGAATAGGTTATAGTGGATGTAGAGGCCCCTGTAGTGGCTGAACAGAATGAGGTGGTCGATTTTGATGAGATCTGATGAGAGCTTCTACCCTAGGCTTGTCATATGGACCGTCGGGTTCCCCTGCCTATATTTGTAATATTGACTGTTGTTGCATTTAGAGCGTGTTTCTATGATTATGTTTGTTGAGAGATTGCGATATAATGTTGTACGAGCTGTTGAGATTTTCGGACATGTCACTCACTGAAACCATCGTTGTTGTATAAGACATAAGTACATTGTAGTTGACATGATTATGTTTCTTAAGATGACGTATCGTACTTGTTTCTGTT
The DNA here is from genome assembly GCA_023614405.1 of Avena insularis. Classification (NCBI taxonomy): domain Eukaryota; kingdom Viridiplantae; phylum Streptophyta; class Magnoliopsida; order Poales; family Poaceae; genus Avena; species Avena insularis. Next base: position 254,275,404 of record CM042696.1, read on the forward strand.
ATTATGTTTGTTGGGACATTGTAATGTAATGTTTTGTGAAACCATCACTAGACAAGTGATGCATAAATACATTATAGTTGACATGATTATGTTTCTTGAGATGATGTACTATACTTGTTTCTGTTATTTTGTTTGTTGAGATATTGTAATGTAATGTTTTGCGAAACCATGACAGGACAAGTGATGCGTAAGTACCTTGTAGTCGACATGATTTTGTTTCTTGAGTTGTTGTAATATACTTGTTTCTATGATTATGTTTGTTGAGAGATTGTAATGTAATGTTTTGTGAAACCATGACTAAAGAAGTGATGCATAAGTACCTTGTAGTTGACATGATTTTGTTTATTTAGATGATGTAATATACTGGTATGTTTTCAGTAGGAAATGAAATTGGGATGGAGGGAGTACAGGTTTAATATTTGAAATAAGAATGTATGAAGAGAATCCATATTAGGCAGAAGATAGTAATCCAGGGAAAGGGCATGGTATCCATTAAACTATTGTAACATGCCAATTTAGTCATTGTTGCAGCGGTAGAAGGGCTGCTCTCTCTCTCTCTCTATCTCTCTCTCTCACCGACACCGACACCGTCGCCTCTGATGACGCATTTGCCATCATGTCCTTGAACGGCGAGGACGACCAGTCGAGCAGCGACAACCTTCTCTCCAAAATTGATTATTCCTTCCATGATGTGAGTTCCTATGTTTTCTCGGGCTAGGGTTAGGCAATGGTAAATCACTTAATCTGAGCTCCATGTGTGCATGCAATCGTGTTCAGTTTCAGCTTTGCGTTTACCTATAGGTACCACAGACGATTTGTGACTCTGAAAGGGAGGGCCTAGATCTCGATGGAGAAGTGCCATGTGACCATGGGCTAAAACTGAGGAGGTATGTTGCATTCGAAGGCAGTAACACTGGGAGAAGGTTTTTGGGTTGTACAAATTAGGTTTGTTTACATTATGTGCAACTGTGACATGAAGTAAAATGTATCGTGCATGTTCATAACAATATAGTGTGTGTGTTTTTCGGTTGGTCCGGTGTGTAAAGTAGTAGAGTGGGTGGATCTTGAGTGGCTAGATGCACTTAAGAAATGTTTGGCACAGTTATGGGAGATGTATGAATTGGAAAGGTCGGGGAGATTTACTAATGTAAGTGATGCAGCTGGAAAAAATTACAAGTTGTCGGTACGAAATAAGGAGCTAGAACAAGAAATCGAGAATTTGCAGTCAGTGCTAACTGACAGAATCAATGGGAGCTTGGTTGTTGGAACTACAAGGAAGCTTCAGGATAGTCACATGTTGCTTATTCATAATGCAGAGAAGGAGAGGATCGGCTCAGGGAAGACAAGAAGAAGCTAGAGTACTGCATTGCGGATCTGTTGAAGGAACTGAAGAAGGTGCGCGAGGGTGAACAAGGACAGACTATAGAGGATAAAGGAAATTCGAGATGAATAATTTATGTTGTGCCAATGCCTGAAACTAGTTAATTGTAAGACTTGAAGTTGCACTTTCTTAACTAAGCCAAACTCAATCCTCGAGCAAATTAATTTCAGACGAACACACATATCATCCATAGAGTTAAGTTCACGCTTAAAAATCACCACTTCAGAGGATATATCAGGCAGTTCAATACTAAATAGACATATGTTGTGTTCAAGCGAGCCTGGCCCGGAGCTGCTTGTTTTCCTCCCTAAGATTGGCCAGCTCCTTCAGTACTTTGTCGTGCTTCAGCCGTAGGTTCCAACGCTCCGTCACGGATTGTAGAAATTGGTCCGTAGCCATACGATTTTCCTTCAAGATCACTTTCATGATCTCTGTCTGCTTCCTAGCCAAGGTGCGACCTTCACTGTGTAGCTTCTCCCAGCCGGCGTTTAACTCCTTCAGTTTCTGGCACTTGTCAAAAAGGACCGTGAGTTCAGCGCGTAGGTGGTCAAAGGCCAGTTTCTGGGAATTCTGCTTCTCCCTTTGGATTTCTATCTTATCATTTAGCCAGGTCGCCAGGTCCCGGTCGAGATTTCGCCTCTTTACCTACAACAAAATAGATAGTATGGTTTGTTCAGTTCACCAGGATAAGATGGTTAGTTTCCATAATTAACTGAATCGACTAGTAGCACTGTCATAATTTCAAGGAAGAAGCAATCTAGGACTAATCAACATTTTATGAATCGACTAGTGGCACTGTCATAATTTCAATTTCAAAGACAAATAAGGTGTATCTGCAATTTAGTGTGTTGTGGGTTTTTCCCAATATCACCAAATAGTACTGGGCTAGTGGCATACTCATAATGTAGAAACCCATGTCTAGATACATAATGGAAAGAGCACATGGTGTCCATTCATGAACATGAACACCAACACATGTCCAGGTAGATAAGGAGTTGCCCTAGGATTCTTATTGCACCCTATAATGGGAAGAAGACTTGGGCATTGCTCCCTGAACCCTAAACATTACAAAAGGAGTTGAGGACGAACTGATATTCGTGTCCCCGCTAACAGGAATCAGACTTGGGCATTGCTCCGATACGCCTCCAGACAAGCCCTTAGCTCCTCGTTCTCTTTTTGAACACCCTCGAGTATGGTGATCCCTCTGCTCATGTCCTCCTTCATCTCCTTCACTGCATCCAGGCAACAGTTCCTGTCATGGTAGGCTTGGATGGTAGCCTTGGTTTCCTCGACGCGTCCTCTGACTGCCTCGGTGACTTCGTCCCGCAGGAGAGTGCACCTTTCCATGATATTCTTCTTCTCCACCATGAGCTCGTTGATTATCTTGATGGCCTGTTCTTGCCTGTTCAAGTTACGGTCGAGCACTTTCTGCAGCCTCACGACGTCACGTGCAAAATCTAGTGAGATCTCCTTCTGCACAGATAATTGCTTGCGTAGGCTCTCATTAGCTTGGGTGAGGGAGCGTGCAAGCTCATGTTGGTTGTCAATCTTGGCACTGATCGCGGCAACCTTGTCACGGTACTCGACCTTCGATCGCTGCATCGTTCATGTTAATTGAAATAGGAATTCTATAATTACACTCCAGGTTCCAAGTGAATACTAATACAGATAAAAAAATCCCCATTGAATCTATTGACCGTAGTGTTAAAAATGGACCTAGAGATCTATTCATGACCACGATAAACTAATCCTAATCACAAAAAATCCATAGTGAATCTATGAACACCGGTATTAAGGAAATACCAAGAGATCCAGTCATAGTCATTAAAACTAATACAACTCGCAAAAGAAGAAGAAAAACCAATGCGGGGCGGACACGATCTAAGAAATCCACATTACAACTCAGAGAAATAACAGTGTGGAGATTTGCTATGAGACGTGGAACAAGGCCGAACGGGTCCTACAACGCCTCCGTCGTGGTGGATTCTGGCTCCATGGCCGTCCTATAATATGTAGAAGAGGAAGAGCAAGAAGAAGAAAAACAAGAAGAAGCTGAATAAGATCATGATGGAGAGGGAGATGGAGAAGAAGTAGAACAAGAAGACCATACCGGGAGGAGCCCTCACCTGCTAGAACATTCGGCGCCATTGTCGGGGGAGATTGGGCCTCGATGAGAGGGGGGCTTGAGCGGCTGGTAGAGCAAGAAGTGCCTCACGGCGATTTCTATCCCTTTTCTCTGCGAGGATCATCGATTGGCCTCTCCCCCTCCTTAGGGGAGCCATGGCTTGCAGGGTGAGGGTGGCAGCGGCAGGAGGAAGAAGATAGTGATTAGTGTGGGAGAAGAGTCAAAGAGTAAAGGCCGTGGTCTAGTAGTACTAGTACTATTATACAAGACCACCGTGTAAAGTCTACCTTCTCAAAGAAGCTACGGAGGAAGGGGTAGGGAATCGATGGGAATTGTCTTTATTGCGGTGGACAGTTCAATGGTCTTCGACACCACCCAAAATCCAGTATATAATAAGGGGAGTGCGAGCCGGGTGGTCATAATGGGCATCGGCGTGCACATCCCGCATGCGTGTGTCACGTGTTGATGAGGCAATGACGCGCGCAACTGCTGCACGATCACGTCGGCATGTCGAACTCCGTCTAACTCCATGTTGACAGGCACGCACGGGATATTTATGAGTCTAGAATACGGTGTGCCACTTTTGTTGTGATCAAATTATGTTGCGAGATATTACTTCTTTCTTCTTTTTTTGATAATCGACAAATGCATGCATGGACACGACGCACGAAACCGCTGCTCATCCTTGATCAGATCGACATCCCACTCTGTGTACCCGCCATCGACCATTCGGAGCAACTACCTCGAGCATGATGCCCCCTCGCCATGGCAATGGCAGGTCCAAGCTGTCCACTAACCGTCCTACGTCCCTGGCTCTTTGCTGCATCGTTCATGCTCGTGAGTCGCCTGCTGAGGCAGCACGTCATGTCCGACCACGCCAGGATCCATCGACATCGGCACTCGAGGACACCGCGATGTCGAAGCTCATACCGGCCATGCAGGACGAGCGTGGGGTACGTGCAGCGTCGGACGAGCGCAAAGCAGTAGCCAGGACGGTGGAGCATGTTGCACCGGCGAGTACGGACAAGAAGAGGAACGAGAAGAACACCAGGAAGAACAGAGGAGATACCTGTTTGGATGAGTCCGACTTGGCCAACGAGGAGGCGTTCATCGATCAGTTGGAGGCAGATGCGGAGGAGAGTGACGTGGACCCGTGGGACTATGAACAGGAGGAGGAGGACTACGACGAGGAGATAGCACACTTATTCGAGGAAGGGGCGGTGTCGAGATGTCAGAGGAGGACACCGACGGCGGCGATGGCAGGTACCATGGCGTTGACGAAGACGAGGACGAACCGGAAGACGAAGATGATAGCTTCTTTGAAATATGATCATTTATTTTATTTTGTTAGATGGATTTTCACTTGTTTATGTAGGTAAAGTATCGATCGCATGGATAGAGAGGCGGCAGGGATAGACCATGCATAAAAAAGTGGAGAAGGGAGGGGTTATCATGCCCGTTGGATCACATAGGATCAATGGTTGGTGGAGATGATCCGCGTGACATCTGTGTCAGCCAATCAGGGTGTCGCACCCAGAGTGAGCACACGTTTGTAATCTCCACATATTTGGGCTTTTGTGATATTTGTGACCGAGAGACAGGGCAAATCTCTTTTCACAATCCACCAGTGTCATTGCATATGTGTTCTTCTCATTAACCACAGCTAGAGTCATTGTATGTGTGTTCTTTTCACAGACCACATATGAAACCACAGTTGTCATTGAAATGTGTATCCTTTCATTAACCACATTTGGAGTCATTTCATGACTGTTCTTTTCAAAGACCACATATGGATCCACCAGTGTCATTGAAATGTGTGTTCTCTTTAGAGACCACACATGGATCCACCAGTGTCATTGCATGTGTGTTCTTTTTACTAACATATGGATCAACCAATGTGATTGCATGTGTGTTCATGTCACAAACCACACATGGATCCACCAATCTCATTGCATTTCTGTTCTTTCCATGAACCACATATGGATCAACCAGAGTCATTGCATGTGCGTTCTTTCCAGAAACCACATATGGATCCACCAATGTCATTGCATGTGTGTTCTTTTCCACAAACCACATATAAATCCACTAGAGTCATTGCATGTGTGGTCTTTCCACAAACTACACATGGATCCACTAGAGTCATTGCATGTGTGTTCTTCCCACCAACCACATATGGATCCGCCAGAGTCATTGCATGTGTGTTCTTTTCACAAACCATATATGGATCAATCAATGGCATTGCATGTGTTTTCTTTTCACAACCCACATATGGACCAACCAATGTCATTGCATGTGTGTTCTTTCCACAAACCACACATGGATCCACCAATGTCATTACATGTGTGTTCTTTCAACAAACCACATGGATCAACCAGAGTCATTGCATATGTGTTCTTTCCACAAACCACACATGGATCCACCAGTGTCATTGCATGTGTGTTCATGTCACAAACCACACATGGGTCCACCAATGTCACTTCATGTGTGTTCTTCTCAAAAACCACATAGGGATCAACAAATGGCATTGCATGTGTGTTCTTTCCACAAACCACATCTAGATCCACCATAGTCATTGCATGTGTTTTATTTTCACAAACCACATATGGATCCACTAGAGTCATTGCATGTGTGTTCTTTTCACAAACCACACACGGATCCACCAGAGTCATTGCATGCGTGTTCTTTCCACAAACCACATATGGATCCACCAATGTCATTGCATGTGTGTTCTTTTTCACAAACCACATTTGGATCCACCAATGGCATTGCATGTGTGTTATTGTCATAAATCACATATGGATCCACCAATGTCATTGCATGTGTGTTCATGTCACAAACCACACATGGATCCACCAATGTCATTGCATGTGTGTTCTTTCCATGAACAACATATGGATCAACCAGAGTCATTGCATTTGTGTTCTTTCCACAAACCACACAGGGATCCACCAGAGTAATTGCATGTGTGTTCATGTCACAAATCACACATGGATCCACCAATGTCATTGCATGTGTGTTCTTTCCACAAACCACATATGGATCCACTAGAGTCATTAAATGTGTGTTTTTTCAGAAACCACATATGGATCCACTAGAGTCATTGCATGTGTTTTTTTCACAAACCACATGGATCAACCAATGTCATTACATGTGTGTTCTTTCCATGAACTAGATGGATCAACCAGAGTCATTGCATGTGTGTTCTTTTTACTAACAACAACTAGAGTCATTGCATGTGTGTTATTTTCACAATCCACATATGGATCCACCGGTGTCATTGCATGTGTGTTCTTCTTACTAACCACAGCTAGAGTCATTGCATGTGTGTTCTTTTCACAGGCCACATATCGATCCACCATTGTCATTGAAATATGTGTTGTTTCATTAACCACACCTGGAGTCATTTCATGTCTATGCTTTTCATAGACCACATATGGATCCACTAGTGTCATTGGATGTGGTTCCACCAGAGTTCATTGCATGTGTGTTCTTTTCACAATCCACCCAAGGATCCACCAGTGTCATTGCATGTGTGTTCTCTTCAGAGACCACACATGGATCCACCGGTGTCATTGCATCTGTGTTCTTTTTACTAACAACAACTAGAGTCATTTCATCACTATTCTTTTCACAGACCACATATGGATCCACTAGTGTCATTGAAATTTGTGTTCTCTTCGGAGACCACACATGGATCCACCAGTGTCATTGCATGTGTGTTATTTTTACTAACAGCAACTAGAGTTATTGCATGTGTGTTCTTTTGACAATCCACCTATGGATCCACCAGTGTCATTGCATGTGTGTTCTTCTCATTAACCACAGGTAGGGTCATTGCATGTGTGTTCTCTTCAGAGACCACACATGGATCCACTAGTGTCATTGCATGTGTGTTCTTCTTACTAACAACAACTAGAGTCATTTGATGACTATTCTTTTCACATACCACATATGGATCCACTAGTGTCATTGAAATGTGTGTTCTCTTCAGAGACCACACATGGATCACCAAGAATCATTGCATGTGTGTTCTTCTCATTAACCATAGCTAGAGTCATTGCATGTGTGTTCTTTCCACAAACCACATATGGATCCACTAGTGTCATTGCATGTGTGTTATTCTCATTAACCGCAGCTAGAGTCATTGCATGTGTGTTCTTTTCACAGACCACACATGGATCCACCAGTGCCATTGCATGTGTGTTCTTTTTACTAACAACACCTAGAGTCATTTCGTGACTATTCTTTTCACAGACAGTATATGGATCCACCAGAGTCATTACATGTGTGTTCTTTTTACTAACAACAACTAGATTCATTGCATGTGTGTTCTTTTCACAAGCCACCTATGGATCCACCAGTGTCATTGCATGTGCGTTCTTCTCATTAACCACAGCTAGAGTCATTGCATGTGTGATCTCTTCAGAGACCACACATGGAACCACCATTGTCATTGAAATGTGTATTGTTTTTACTAACAACACTTGGAGTCATTTCATGACTATTCTTTTCACAGACAATATATGGATCCAGCAGAGTTCATTGCATGTGTGTTCTCTTCAGAGACCACACATGGATGCACTAGTGTCATTGTATGTGTGTTCTTTTTACTAACATATGGATCAACCAATGTCGTTGCATGTGTGTTCATGTCAAAAAGCACACATGGATCCACCAATATCATTGTATGTGTGTTCTATCTATGAACCACATATGGATCAACCAGAGTCATTGCATGTGTGTTCTTTCCACAAACCACATATGGATCCACCAATGTCATTGCAGGCGTGTTCTTTTCCACAAACCACATATGGATCCACTAGAGTCATTGCATATGTGGTCTTTCGACAAACCACACATGGATCCACTAGAGTCATTGCATGTGCGTTCTTTCAACAAACCACATATGGATCCACCAGAGTCATTGCATGTGTGTTATTGTCATAAACCACATATGGATCAACCAATGTCATTGCATGTGTGTTCATGTCACAAACCACACATGGATCCACCAATGTTATTGCATGTGTGTTCTTTCCATGAACCACATATGGATCAACCAGACTCATTGCATGTGTGTTCTTTCCACAAACCACATATGGATCCACTAGAGTCATTGCATGTGTGTTATTTTCACAAACCACATGTGGATCCAGCAGAGTCATTGCATGTGTGTTTTTTTAGAAACCACATGGATCAACCAATGTCATTACATGTGTGTTCTTTCCATGAACACATGGATCCACCAGAGTCATTGCATGTGTGTTGTTTCCACAAACCACATATGGATCCAGCAATGTCATTGCATGTGTGTTCTTTTCCACAAACCACATATGGATCCACCAATGGCATTGGATGTGTGTTATTGTCATAAACCACATATGGATCCACGAATGTCATTGCATGTGTGTTCATGTCACAAAGCACACATGTATCCACCAATGTCATTGCATGTGTGTTCTCTCCATGAACAACATATGGATCAACCAGAGTCATTGCATGTGTGTTCTTTCCACAAACCACACATAGATCCACCAGAGTAATTGCATGTGTGTTCATGTCACAAATCACACATGGATCCACCAATGTCATTGAATGTCTGTTCTTTCCATGAACAATATATGGATCCACTAGATTCATTGCATGTGTGTTCTTTAAACAAACCAATTATGGATCCACTAGAGTCATTGCATGTGTGTTTTTTCACAAACCACATGGATCATCCAATGTCAATACATGTGTGTTCTTTCCATGAACCACATGGATCAACTAGAGTCATTGCATGTGTGTTCTTTTTACTAACAACAACTAGAGTCATTGCATGTGTGTTATTTTCACAATACACATATGGATCCACCGGTGTCATTGCATGTGTGTTATTCTTACTAACCACAGCTAGAGTCATTGCATGTGTGTTCTTTTCACAGGCCACATGTGGATCCACCATTGTCATTGAAATGTGTGTTATTTCATTAACCACATCTAGAGTCATTTCATGTCTATGCTTTTCACAGACCACATATGGAACAACCAGAGTTCATTGCATGCATGTTGTCTTCACCGACCACACATGGATCCACTAGTGTCATTGCAAGTGGTTCCACCAGAGTTCATTGCATGTGTGTTCTTTTCACAATCCACCCATGGATCCACCAGTGTCATTGCACGTGTGTTCTCTTTAGAGACCACACATGGATTCACCGGTGTCATTGCATCTGTGTTCTTTTTACTAACAACAACTGGATTCATTTCATGACTATTCTTTTCACAGACCTAATATGGATCCACCAGTGTCATTGAAATTTGTGTTCTCTTCAGAGACCACACATGGATCCACCAGTGTCATTGCATGTGTGTTATTTTTACTAACAACAACTAGAGTTATTGCATGTGTGTTCTTTTGACAATCCACCTATGGATCCACCAGTGTCATTGCATGTGTGTTCTTCTCATTAACCACAGCTAGAGTCATTGCATGTGTGTTCTCTTCAGAGACCACACATGGATCCACTAGTGTCATTACATGTGTGTTCTTTTTACTAACAACAACTGGAGTCATTTCATGACTATTCTTTTCACATACCACATATGGATCCACCAATGTCATTGAAATGTGTGTTCTCTTCAGAGACCACGCATGGATCTAAAGGGATTATGCCCGAGAGGCAGTAATAAAGTGGTTATTATGTTATTCCATGTTTATGATAAATGTTTATTTTGCATGCTATAATTGTATTAATTGGAAACGTTAATACATGTGTGTTTAATAAACAAAATACAAAGTTCCTAGTAATACCTCTCATATAAACTAGATCCTTGATTAACAAGATGATCAAGGTTTCCTGATCATGGACATTGGATGTTGTTAATAACGAGGTCACAACATTGGTGGAATGATGTGATGAACATTCATTCGAAGTGTAGCATTACGATCAAAGTCATTATGTTTATATTGCTATAACATCATACGAAGTAATCTTAGTCCTTAGACCATGAGATCATGTTAATTGCTAACACCGGAAGTGTATCTTGATAACATCAAACGTCACACCATAACAAGGTGACTATAAAGGTGGGTTCAGTGATACAAAGGTGTGATGTTGAGGATCGTGGATCAAGAGTGGATTTGTCCATCCCGATGACGGATAGATATACTCTGGGACCTCTCGGTGATATCACATTGGTTAGCTTGCAAGCAAGTGATGTGATCACTAGAATGTTATATCACGGGAACAAGAAAAGAGTGCATGTCGGTAACGAGATCAAACTAGGTATGGAGATACCGATGATCGAATCTCGGACATGTAATATATCACGAGACAAAGGGATTTAGTTACTAGCGTTAAAGGTTCTCACGATCACAGAAGTCATCGTTGAATGTGTAGGAGTCAGTATGGATCTCCAGGTCCCGCTTCTGTTTATTGATCTGAGAGGGGTCTCGATCATGTCTACATTATTCGCGAACCGTAGGGTGACACACTTAAGGCATACCGACACCATTTGGAGCAAATATGTTTCAGATGAAGATTTAAGAAAGCGCTGGAATTATTTCAATAGACACCAAAACTGTTTCGGGTGAAATTGTTGAAATTGGTTCTGCATGTAATATTGAAATGTTGCAGGGGTTTTTATGTGAATGTTTGTTAATTAAAGTAATTAACAAAATTCTGAATAAAAAATAATAAAAGAGTTTTATTAAATGAGAGAGCATTAAACTTGGAGAATTTTAATGCATTTAAAGTAGGGACTTTAAAGGGGAATGTGAAGAGGCATTTTAATGTCGAGGGGTTACCACCACATGAATGCGGGAGGTGAGGAGTCACCCCCCCATGCGCCGGACATGAAGGAGGGGCACCCCCCTCCTCCTATAAAAGGCCACCCCATTCCTCCTTCTTCCTCACACCTCCTCGTGAAGGATCTCTCTCCCCCTCTAGTATTACTCCCCCATGGTCTCGGATTAGCGACATACATGTTCCCGGTGGCTTTATCTGGAAAGGAGTTGCTGCTTCCGCTGCTTTGCTGGAGCGAGGGACGGAGGTTGTCGGGGTACCAGATGTGTGTGCGATCATGGATGCACCGCTGCTTTGCGGTGCTGGACTTGGTGGTGCTGGACTTGCTGGAGCTGGATCTGAAGGACGTGCTAGAGCCGGACCTTTTGTACTTCATCACGATCTTGAGATCAGCAAGTGTACGACTACATCATCCACAAGTTCCAACTGTTTAACAAAACTCATTGTCTTCGAGGGTGAGTTCTCCATGGATGTATATCCACCCGTTGCTCTGTATCTAGTAGATAGATCTTGGCGTATAGTTCACATCTTAGGAAAATTTTTGTTTTCTATGCTGCGAACCCAACAGTAGTATCAGAGCCTGATCTATGCGTAGGTGCTTTGAACGGGTAGTACACATATGTTTATATGTGGGCAATGATGATCATGTTATTGCATCTTCTATGTATTTTGGATATTGGTGGCATAGTGGGATGAAGCAGCCCGGACCAACCTTACATGTCATCGTACATGAGACTGGTTCCACGACTGACATGCAACTTGTTTTGCATAAGTGGCTGCCGAGTGTCTGTCTCTCCTACTATAGTCAATATCTCATTTACAACGAGTTGCTAATAACTTGGTTATCCTCGTTGTGGTTCATGTTTGTAGGTAAGAACGGTTCTATCTCCGAAAGCCCTAAGCCACGTAAAACTTGCAATTGATAAATTACAAGCGTCTAGTTTAGATCGTTGCTAGGCTAGTGTCTTGATATAGTATTGTTGTAAGTAGAGGTATGATAGATACTCTTACAACACACTCAACGTGTAAGCTCCATAGACCTTGGCCTTACACACAAAGGAATGATATAGATCATACCACGATGCAAATAATAGAGATCAAATGCATAGACCATATCATCTCACTTTACACATTAGATGTTAGCATCTTGTACTGCTAGTTTAGTGCTTTTGGTAGCATTGTAAGATGATCCCTCACTTAGATATCAAGATAAAACTGTGTTCTTCCTTAAGTATGCACCGTTCTATGGATCGTGTTTCGAGACATCACGTGATGATCGGGTGTACTCGACTTTATGCTTTCGTACAACGGGTGTAAGACAGTTTTACACATGCGAGTACTAAGGTTCTTACTTGGCGAGCCTAGGATGTACAGACATGGCCTCGGAACACGGACCGAAAGGTTAAGCATGAGTCATATAGTTGATATGATGCCCATATAGATGCTCGCCTTTGAAGCTGCACCGACTCACGTGATGATCGGACTTGGTGTAGTGGATTTGGTTCATGTAATCACCAAAAAGGCACGAGGGATGTCGTTTTTTAGTGGGAGTTCATTTCTAATTTGGATTAGTCAAACTCAATTTGTCATAAACTAAATCGATGTGAATTAGCATAATTTGTTGTAGTCATTGGCGTCTGTTCACTACCTCATGCTTAGTTTTCATTGAGATAATAGAACTATAGAATTCTAGATATTTACTTTACGAACTGGTATCATATTGTTTTTGAAGGTCAATTTAAAGTTTGGAAGTCCTATTGCAAACTCTATTTGCTCCATGAAGTTTAATATGTAGTATTAAATTAAGAGTAAGAATTCCAATGTTAGTATCTAAAGTATCATGTTTTCCTCCATGATTCTTGATATTCAAAAGTTGTTTTAATATCGAGGTTATCTAGGAGCTGAAATAATTGTTTCAGAAACCATCATGTGTGGAAGATATTGTGACATCTGAAACAATGTTTATGGTCACAATATAATAGAGTATAATTTAACAAAATACATGTTCTCATATTGTATGAAAATTTGTGAAGGTTGGAGACGCTAGGCGTCCTAATCTACCAAAAAGGTTTGGGGAACTGATATTATACTCGCGATTCTTCCGTATAGGCTATAGTAGCTTGATCATGAAAGTTTTCATGATAAGGATGAATAGAAGATGTAAGTAAAATGTTTACTACACTAATAGATTACTAAAGAATGGATTTTTGAAAGAACACCAAACATTTGATGATGGTGATCCACTTCAAAGTGCAAGTCCAAAGGTATTAGTATTTGACTATACACGCTTTGTACTATGTGTCATGTGAATGACACCACTATTGATGTTGATAGATTCTTTTAAAAGGAAAAGGAATTGTTGAAAGAGAATCTATAAAATATTTGGAAGAAAAGAAAAGGTTGGAGATGTCCAACTTAGGTATATAGAAGATATGCATGTTATGGTTGTATTCCTTGCTTGTTAAACAATGTGGTTCTTAGGTATTGAATACCGGTATTGGATACCGAATTGGTTGGTATGAACTGTCATACAAGACAACGCAATTCATGAACTACAATGGCCTAAGTAACTAGCAAGAGAATAAGTGATGATGTTCATCAAAAACAAATAAAGTGTTATTGTGTTTTTCATTGTCGTCAAACCTAGCATGCAAGATTTGTTTTAATAATTGTTATTTTGTTACAGTATTACGAGAACAATGGTCGTTCAAATAATTACCGTATTCCATAAAGGATGGATGAACTTTTACAAGTCTAGTTGGAGAAATCACATCCATAAAGACTATTGCTAAAATGTCGCAAGACAAATGATTGAAAGATCACTTATGAAGTGACATCGCTGTTTAAATTATATTGGAAAGAAAACATGAAGAAACTCCATGTTGATGGATTTTTGGAGTCTTTGATTTTGATCAATTGACGCTTGTGAAACTTTCCTCGAGATAATTGAAACTCTGTTCATAGGCCAAAGAGGAACGGATGACTAGCTTATTGGAAATTGTACATGGTGATGTGCATAGTCCATTATGTGTAGCCATATGCGATGGATCTTTTTGCTTCATATGCTTTCTCCATAAATTTAAGTGAATATATCTATATATTTACTTAATAAGGAAGAAGTATGAAACATTTGAAAATTGTTCAAAGACTTTCTAGATGAAGTGAAAAATCATTGTAACAAGAAAATAAAAGAGTTTATGATTTGATCATAAAGGTTGATATTTGAGTTACATGTTTAGCAAAACACTTAAGATTTGAGGAACTGTTCCATGATTTGTGTTTTCCGGTAAACCATAGGAGTATGGCATATTCGAGAGATGAAATCAAACCATGTTTGACATGGTAAGATCAAGGGTGTCATTTATAAAACTGCCATTATGTTTTAAGGATTAAAGCTTTAGAGACTACCGCTTTTACACTGAAGAGCACCATCGTGATCCGTTGAAATGACACCATATGATTTATGGTTTGGGATAAAACCCGAATTGTCTTTTCTTAAATTTTGGTATGCTATGCATAAGTAAAATGTTTACAACCAAAGTCGGATTAGCACGTCTTTGTAGGTTATCCCAAAGAATTTGTTGGGAATTTCTCCATAACACCGAGGACAAAAGAGTTTGTTACTTGGAACGACAAGTTTCTTGAGAAGGAATTTTTCGCGAAAAGTTATGTGGGAGGACAATGGAACTTTGATAAGGTTGTTGAACCTTAGCTATATGTGCTAAGTAGCGCAGCACCGGAAAGTGTCCCAGTGGCGGCCACATTGCTCATGCCTCCCGTGATTACAAATGGTGTGATCTTGGAGATTAGAGTTCCTATTGAACCGTGTGGGTCGGTATGAATCAAATAGTAATATTTGATAAAAAAGTCGTTATTGTTTTGACAATGATGAACCGACTGCATGCAAAGAAACGATGATGGGACTTGACTCCATAAAATGACTAGAAGTCATAGAATCCGTGATAGTATTCATACATGAGAAATCAAGTTTCTGAACTTGGAAGACCCTCTGAAAAGGCATAAAGCCTATCGGTCATGTTTGGACCCATAAAGAAATAGACATGGATGTTTAACATCTATGAAATAGTTGACATGTCGGAAAGAAGTTTACGACAATGTTCAAGGAGTTGACTATGACAAGATTTGATATTTCATACCGATATTTAGTCTTGACGGATTAATGTAGCAACCACTACATATAATTTGATGTATGGTAGTTGAACAAACAAAACAATGTTCTTCTAATAGAATGGTTACCTACGACGTGTACAAGACACGGTCCGAAGGGTTTTGTTAATTCAAATGATGCTAAAAGGGCATGCAAATTTCAATAGTTGAAGTAAGCATAGTGGAGTTGGAATCCTCACCATGATGAAACTGTTAAAAGAGTTTAAATTCATCGGAGATGATGAAGATGCTTGAATTTGCAAGCAATTAAGTGGGAGCGCTGAGACATATTTCTAATACATTATGTAGAGGACATATTGTTGATTGGAAATGATGTATCTTTTATTGACACAAGTTAAGAATTTCATTAAAATAGGATTTCGATGAAAGAGTTAGGCAAAACCGGAATATTTGGCATCAATGTCTATATGGATAGATTGAGGCG
This sequence comes from Avena insularis, assembly GCA_023614405.1. NCBI lineage: Eukaryota > Viridiplantae > Streptophyta > Magnoliopsida > Poales > Poaceae > Avena > Avena insularis. The sequence goes on from CM042696.1 coordinate 254,291,312, forward strand.
CTAATATGGTTATGCCAGACGTACATATATGAGATATTGAAAGGGTTCAATATGGAAACAACAAGAAAGGTTCTTGCTGCATGGAAAGGATTGTATCAAGATTCAAGTGTTTCAACACTTGGTGAGTAAAATCACATGAAGATTTTGATCGATTATACCATGATATGTATATATCCAGAATGTCCTATGCTCTAAATGTTATGAGCACATACCAGAATGATTCATAAGATGATCATTGGACAATAGTAAAGATATTCTTATGAGCTTTGGAAGAACTAAGAATATATCATGTATAAGTGACAAATAGTTAAAGGTAGTTCATTGTAAAGTATTACATTGATACTAGTTTTGTCAGGAGATACAAATTAAATTTATCACAATTTAGACTATGGGTAGCACAATGTAATGGAAAGGATGTTCCATGATGGATTTGGATGAGTTCCAAAGTTGAGACATTGTGATGGATACTACAACAAAAGGCTAAGTATATAACTGCTATAGTAGCAGCAAAGGAGGGAATTTGTGTTAAGTAGTTTGTTATCAAACTAGGTGTGGTTCAAAGTGGGCTAATACTATGAAGATATATTGTATGACAATAATATCAACATATTTTAACCCAAACGAACTAAAGGTCTCAACAAAGGATCAAATTTATACAATGCCATCTCATTTGAGAATGAGTGATGCATAGAGACCCAAAGACATGCAAATACACACGGACCTGAAACTGTTAGATCCGGAGATTATGTTAACCACTAGCAATAGCGTATATGCAACACCATAAAGCCATAGGAGTTCAATACGCAAAGTTTTTCAAACTAGATTATTGACTCTAGTGCAAGTGGGAGACTGAAGGGAATATGCCCAAGAGGCAATAATAAAGTGGTTATTATCTTATTCCATGTTTATGATAAATTTTTATTTTGCATGCTATAATTGTATTAATTGGAAACGTTAATACATGTGTGTTTAATAAACAAAATACAAAGTTCCTAGTAATGTCGCTCATATAAACTAGCTCGTTGATTAACAAGATGATCAAGGTTTCCTGATCATGGACATTAGATGTTGTTAATAACAAGGTCACAACATTGGTGGAATGATGTGATGAACATTCATCCGAAGTATAGCATTACGATCAAATTCATTATGTTTATATTGCTATAACATCATACGAAGTAATCTTAGTCCTTAGACCATGATATCATGTCAATTGCTAACACCGGAAGTGTATCTTGATAACATCAAACGTCACACCGTAACAAGGTGACTATAAAGGTGGGTTCAGTGCTACAAAGGTGTTATGTTGAGGCTCATGGATCAAGAGTGGGATTTGTCCATCCTGATGACGGATAGATATACTCTAGGCCCTCTCGGTGATATCACATTGGTTAGCTTGCAAGCAAGTGATGTGATCACTAGAATGTTATATCACGGGAACAAGAAAAGAGTGCATGTCGGTAACGAGATCAAACTAGGTATGGAGATACTGATGATTGAATCTCAGACATGTAATATATCGCGAGACAAAGGAATTTAGTTAATAGCGTTAAAGGTTCTCACGATCACAGAAGTCATCGTTAAATGTGTAGGAGTCAGTATGGATCTCCAGGTCCCGCTTCTGATTATTGATCTGAGAGGGGCCTCGATCATGTCTACATTATTCGTGAACCATAGGGTGACACACTTAAGGGATAACAACACCATTTGGAGCAAATATGTTTCAGATAAAGATTTAAGAAAGCGCTGGAATTATTTCAAAAGACACCGAAACTGTTTCGGGTGAAATTGCTGAAATTGGTTCTGCATGTAATATTGAAATGTTGCAGGGGGTTTTATGTGAATGTTTGTTAATTAAAGTAATTAACAAAATTCTGAATAAAAAATAATAAAAGAGTTTTATTAAATGAGAGAGCATTAAACTTGGAGAATTTTAATGCATTTAAAGTAGGGACTTTAAAGGGGAATGTGAAGAGGCATTTTAATGTGGAGGGGTTACCACCACATGAATGGGGGAGGTGAGGAGTCACCCCCCATGCGCCGGCCATGAAGGAGGGGCACCCTCCCTCCTCCTATAAAAGGCCACCCTCTTCCTCCTTCTTCCTCACACCTCCTCGTGAAGGATCTCTCTCCCCCTCTAGTATTATTCCCCCATGGTCTCAGATTAGCGAGATACATGTTCCCGGTGGCTTTATCTAGAAAGGAGTTGTTGCTTCCACTGCTTTGCTGGAGTGAGGGACGGAGGTTGTCGGGGTACCGGACGTGTGTGCGATCACGGATGCACCGCTGCTTTGCGGTGCTGGACTTGGTGGTGCTAGACTTGCTAGAGTTGGATCTGAAGGACGTGCTGGAGCCAGACCTGCTGGACTTCATCATGATCTTGAGATCGGCAAGTGTACGACTACATCATCCACGAGTTCCAACTCGTTAACAAAACTCGTTGTCTTCGAGGGTGAGTTCTCCATGGATGTATATCCACCCGTTGCTCTTTATCTAGTAGATAGATCTTGGCGTATAGTTCACATCGTAGGAATTTTTTTGTTTTCTATGCTGCAAACCCAACAGGATCAACAAGAGTCATTGCATGTGTGTCTTCTCATTAACCACAGCTGCAGTCATTGCATGTGTGTTCTTTCCACAAACCACATATGGATACACTAGTGTCATTGCATGTGTGTTCTTCTCATTAACCGCAGCAAGAGTCATTGCATGTGTGTTCTTTTCATAGACCACACATGGATCCACCAGTGCCATTGCATGTGTGTTCTTTTTACTAACAACACCTGGAGTCATTTCATGACTATTCTTTTCATAGACCATATATGGATCCACCAGTGTCATTGCATGTGTGTTCTTTTTACTAACAACAACTAGAGTCATTGCATGTGAGTTCTTTTCACAAGCCACCTATGGATCCACCAGTGTCATTGCATGTGTGTTCTTCTCATTAACCACAGCTAGAGTCATTGCATGTGTGATCTCTTCAGAGACCACACATGGAACCACCATTGTCATTGAAATGTGTATTGTTTTTACTAATAACACTTGGAGTCAATTCATGACTATTCTTTTCACAGACCATATATGGACCCACTAGAGTTCATTGCATGTGTGTTCTCTTCAGATACCACACATGGATCCACTAGTGTCATTGCATGTGTGTTCTTTTTACTAACATATGGATCAACCAATGTCGTTGCATGTGTGTTCATGTCAAAAACCACACATGGATCCACCAATATCATTGTATGTGTGTTCTATCTATGAACCACACATGGATCAACCAGATTCATTGCATGTGTGTTCTTTCCACAAACCACATATGGATCCACCAATGGCATTGCATGTGTGTTCTTTTCCACAAACCACATATGGATCCACTAGAGTCATTGCATGTGCGTTCTTTCCACAAACCACACATGGATCCACTAGAGTCATTGCATGTGCGTTCTTTCCACAAACCACATATGGATCCACCAGAGTCATTGCATGTGTGTTATTGTCATAAACCACATATGGATCAACCAATGTCATTGCATGTGTGTTCATGTCACAAACCACACATGGATCCACCAATGTCATTGCATGTGTGTTCTTTCCATGAACCACATATGGATCAACTAGAGTCATTGCATGTGGGTTCTTTCCACAAACCACATATGGATCCACAAGATTCATTGCATGTGTGTTCTTTTCACAAACCACATGTGGATCCAGCAGAGTCATTGCATGTGTGTTTTTTTCAGAAACCACATGGATCAACCAATGTCATTACATGTGTGTTCTTTCCATGAACACATGGATCCACCATAGTCATTGCATGTGTGTTGTTTCCACAAACCACATATGGATCCAGCAATGTCATTGCATGTGTGTTCTTTTCCACAAACCACATATGGATCCACCAATGGCATTGCATGTGTGTTATTGTCATAAACCACATATGGATCCACCAATGTCATTGCATGTGTGTTCATGTCACCAACCACACATGGATCCACCAATGTCATTGCATGTGTGTTGTTTCCATGAACAACATATGGATCAACCAGAGTCATGGCATGTGTGTTCTTTCCACAAACCACACATGGATCCACCAGAGTAATTGCATGTGTGTTCATGTCACAAATCACACATGGATCCACCAATGTCATTGCATGTGTGTTCTTTCCACAAACCACATATGGATCCACTAGAGACATTGCATGTGTGTTTTTTCACAAACCACATATGGATCCACCAGAGTCATTGCATGTGTGTTTTTTCACAAACCACATATGGATCCACCAGAGTCATTGCATGTGTGTTTTTTCACAAACCACATGGATCAACCAATGTCATTACATGTGTGTTCTTTCCATGAACCACATGGATCAACCAGAGTCATTACATGTGTGTTCTTTTTACTAACAACAACTAGAGTCATTGCATGTGTGTTATTTTCACAATCCACTTATGGATCCACCGGTGTCATTGCATGTGTGTTCTTCTTACTCACCACAGCTAGTGTCATTGAATTTGTGTTCTTTTCACAGGATACATATGGATCCACCATTGTCATTGAAATGTGTGTTCTTTCAATAACCACATCTAGAGTCATTTCATGTCTATGCGTTTCACAGACCACAGATGGATCCACTAGAGTTCATTGCATACATGTTCTCTTCACCGACCACACATGGATCCACAAGTGTCATTGCATGTGGTTCCACCAGAGTTCATTACATGTGTGTTCTTTTCATAATCCACCCATTGATCCACTAGTGTCATTGCACGTGTGTTCTCTTCAGAGACCACACATGGATCCACCGGTGTCATTTCATCTGTGTTCTTTTTACTAACAAGAACTAGAGTCATTTCATGACTATTCTTTTCACAGACCACATATGGATCCACTAGTGTCATTGAAATGTGTGTTCTCTTCAGAGACCACACATGGATCAACAAGAGTCATTGCATGTGTGTTTTCTCATTAATCACAGCTGGAGTCATTGCATGTGTGTTCTTTCACAAACCACATACAGATCCACTAGTGTCATTGCATGTGTGTTCTTCTCATTAACCGCTGGTAGAGTCATTGCATGTGTGTTCTTTTCACAGACCAGACATGGATCCACCAGTACCATTTCATGTGTGTTCTTTTTACTAAAAACACATGGAGTCATTTCATGACTATTCTTTTCACAGACCATATATGGATCCACTAGTGTCATTGCATGTGTGTTCTTTTTACTAACAACAACTAGAGTCATTGCATGTGTGTTCTTTTCACAAGCCACCTATGGATCCACCAGTGTCATTGCATGGGTGTTCTTCTCATTAACCACAGCTAGAGTCATTGCATGTGTGATCTCTCCAGAGACCACACATGGAACCACCATTGTCATTGAAATGTGTATTGTGTTTACTAACAACACTTGGAGTCAATTCATGACTATTCTTTTCACAGACCATATATGGACCCACTAGAGTTCATTGCATGTGTGTTCTCTTCAGATACCACACATGGATCCACTAGTGTCATTGCATGTGTGTTCTTTTTACTAACATATGGATCAACCAATGTCGTTGCATGTGCGTTCATGTCAAAAACCACACATGGATCCACCAATATCATTGTATGTGTGTTCTATCTATGAACCACATATGGATCAACCAGAGTTATTGCATGTGTGTTTATTCCACAAACCACATATGGATCCACCAATGTCATTGCATGTGTGTTCTTTTCCACAAACCACATACAGATCCACTAGAGACATTGCATGTGTGTTATTTCGACAAACCACACATGGATCCACTAGAGTCATTGCATGTGCATTCTTTCCACAAACCACATATGGATCCACCAGAGTCATTCCAGGTGTGTTATTGTCATAAACCACATATGGATCAACCAATGTCATTGCATGTGTCTTCATGTCACAAACCACACATGGATCCACCAATGTCATTGCATGTGTGTTGTTTCCATGAACCACATATGGATCAACCAGAGTTATTGCATGTGTGTTTATTCCACAAACCACATATGGATCCACTAGAGTCATTGCATGTGTGTTCTTTTCGCAAACCACATGTGGATCTAGCAGAGTCATTGCATGTTTTTTTTTTGACAAACCACATGGATCAACCAATGTCATTACATGTGTGTTCTTTCCATGAACCACATAGATCCACCAGAGTCATTGCATGTGTGTTCTTTCCACAAACCACATATGGATCCACTAATGTCATTGCATGTGTGTTCTTTTCCACAAACCACATATGGATCCACCAATGGCATTGCATGTGTGCTATTGTCATAAACCACATATGGATCCACCAATGTCACTGCATGTGTGTTCATGTCACAAACCACACATGGATCCACCAATGTCATTGCATGTGTGTTCTTTCCGTGAACAACATATGGATCAACCGGAGTCATTGCATGTGTGTTCTTTCCACAAAACACGCATGGATCCACCAGAGTAATTGCATGTGTGTTCTTGTCACAAATCACACATGGATCCACCAATGTCATTGCATGTGTGTTCTTTCCACAAATCACATATGGATCCACTAGACTCATTGCATGTGTGTTCTTTTCACAAACCACATATGGATCCACCAGAGTCATTGCATGTGTGTTTTTTCACAAACCACATGGATCAACCAATGTCATTACATGTGTGTTCTTTCCATGAACCACATGGATCAACCAGAGTCATTGCATGTGTGTTCTTTTTACTAACAACAACTAGAGTCATTGCATGTGTGTTATTTTCACAATCCACATATGGATCCACCGGTGTCATTGCATGTGTGTTCTTCTTACTAATCACAGCTAGGGTCATTGCATGTGTGTTCTTTTCACAGGCCACATATGGATCCACCATTGTCATTGAAATGTGTGTTCTTTCATTAACCACATCTGGAGTCATTTCATGTCTATGCTTTTCACAGACCACATATGGATCCACCAGAGTTCATTGCATGTGTGTTCTCTTCACCGACCACACATGGATCCACCAGTGTCATTGCATGTGGTTCCACCAGAGTTCATTGCATCTGTGTTCTTTTCACAATCCACCCATGGATGCACCAATGTCATTGCGTGTGTGTTCTGTTCAGAGACCACACATGGATCTACCGGTGCCATTGCATTTGTGTTCTTTTTACTAACAACAACTAGAGTCATTTCATGACTATTCTTTTCACAGACCATATATGGATCCACCAGAGTTCATTGCATGTGTGTTCTCTTCAGAGACCACACAAGGATCTACTAGTGTCATTGCATGTGTCTTCTTTTTACTAACATATGGATCAACCAATGTCGTTGCATGTGTGTTCATGTCAAAAACCACACATGGATCCACCAATGTCATTGCATGTGTGTTCTATCCATGAACCACATATGGATCAACCAGAGTCATTACATGTGTGTTCTTTCCACAAACCACATATGGATCCACCAATGTCATTGCATGTGTGTTCTTTTCCACAAACCACATTTGGATCCACTAGAGTCATTGCATGTGTGGTCTTTCAACAAACCACACATGGATCCACTAGAGTCATTGCATGTGCGTTCTTTCCACAAACCACCTTGCATGTGTGTTATTGTCATCAAATACATATGGATCAACCAATGTCATTGCACGTGTGTTCATGTCACAAATCACACATGGATCCACCAATGGCATTGCATGTGTCTTCTTTCCATGAACCACATATGGATCAACCAGAGTCATTACATGTGTGTTCTTTCCACAAACCACATATGGATCCACTAGAGTCATTGCATGTGTGTTCTTTTCAGAAACCACATGTGGATCCAACAGAGTCATTGCATGTGTTTTTTTTCAAAAACCAAAATGGATCAACCAATGTCATTACATGTGTGTTCTTTCCATGAACCACATGGATCAACTAGAGTCATTGCATGTGTGTTCTTTTTACTAACAACAACTAGAGTCATTGCATGTGTGTTATTTTCACAATCCACATATGGATCCACCGGTGTCATTGCATGAGTGTTCTTCTTACTAACCACAGCTAGAGTCATTGAATGTGTGTTCTTTTCATAGACCACATATGGATCCATCATTTTCATTGAAATGTGTGTTCTTTCATTAACCACATCTGGAGTCATTTCATGTCTATTCTTTTCATAGACCACATATAGATCCACCAGAGTTCATTGCATGTGTGTGCTCTTCACAGACCACACATGGAACATCCAGTGTCATTGCATGTGGTTCCACCAGAGTTTATTGCATGTGTGTTCTTTTCACAATCCACCTACGGATCCACCAGTGTCATCACATTTGTGTTCTCTTCAGAAACCACACATGGATCCACTAGTGTCATTGCATGTGTGTTGTTTTTACTAACAACAACTGGAGTCATTTCATGACTATTCTTTTCACAAACCACATATGGATCCACTAGTGGCATTGAAATGTGTGTTCTCTTCAGAGAACACACATGGATCCACCAATGTCATTTCATGTGTGCTCTTTTTACTATAAACAACTAGAGTTATTGCATGTGTGTTCTTTTCACAATCCACCTATGGATCCACCAGTGCCATTGCATGTGTGTTCTTCTCATTAACCACAACTAGAGTCATTTCATGTGTGATCTCTTCAGAGACCACACATGGATCAACCAGTGTCATTGCATGTGTGTTCTTTTTACTAACAACAACTGGAGTCATTTCATAACTATTCTTTCCACATACCATATATGGATCCACCAGTGTCATTGCATGTGTGTTCTTTTTACTAACAACAACTAGAGTCATTGCATGCGTGTTCTTTTCACAGTCCACCTATGGATCCACCAGTGTCATTGCATATGTGTTCTTCACATTAACCACAGCTAGTTTCTTTGCATGTGGAACCACCATTGTCCTTGAAATGTATATTCTTTTTACTAACAACACCTGGAGTCATTTCATGACTATTCTTTTCATAGACCAAATATGGATCCACCAATGTCATTGCATTTGTGTTCTCTTCACAGACCACACATGGATCCACCTGTGTCATTGCATGTGTGTTATTTTTACTAACATATGGATCAACCAATGTCATTGCATGTGTGTTCATGTCACAAACCTGACATGGATCCACCAATGTCATTGCATGCGTGTTCTTTCGACAAACCACATATGGATCAACCAATGTCATTGCATGTGTGTTCTTTCCACAAACCACATATGAATCCACCAATGTCATTGCATGTGTGTTCTTTTCACAACCCACATGTGTATCAACCAATGTCATTGCATGTGTGTTCCTTCCACAAACTACATATGGATTCACCAGAGTCATTGCATGTGTGTAATTTTCCACAAACCACATCAATCAACCAATGGCATTGCATTTGTGTGTTCATGTCACAAACCACATATTGATCCACCAATGGCATTGCACGTGTGTTCTTTCCACAAACCACATATGGATCAACAAACATCATTGCATGTGTGTTCTTTCCACAAACCACATATGGATCCACGAAAGTCAATGAAATGTGTATTCTTTCATTAACCACACAGAGTCATTTCAGGACTATTCTTTTGACAGACGATATATGGATCCACCAATGACATTGCATGTGTTTTCTTTCCACAAACCTCATATGTATCAACAACTGTGATTTGATGTGTGTTCTTTTCACAAACCACATATGGATCCACCAATGTCATTGCATGTGTATTCTTTCCACAAACCACATATGGATCAACCAGAGTCATTGCATGTGTGTTCTTTCCACAAACCACATATGGATCCACCAATGTCATTGCATGTGTATTCATTTCACAACCCACATATGCATCAACCAATGTCATTGCATGTGTGTCCTTTCCACAAACTACATATGGATCCACCAATGTCATTGCATGTGTGTTCTTTTCCACAAACCACATATGGATCCACCATTGTCATTGCATGTGTGTTCTTTCCACAAACCACATGGATCAACCAAAGTCATTGCATGTGTGTTCTTTCCACAAACCACATATGGATCCAGCAATGTCATTGCATGTGTGTTCTTTTCACAACCCACATATGGATCAACCAATGTCATTGCATGTGTGTTCTTTCCACAAACTACACATGGATCCACCAATGTCATTGCATTTGTGTTCTCTTCACAGACCACACATGGATCCACCTGTGTCATTGCATGTGTGTTATTTTTACTAACATATGGATCAACCAATGTCATTGCATGTGTGTTTATGTCACAAACCTGACATGGATCCACCAATGTCATTGCATGCGTGTTCTTTCGACAAACCACATATGGATCAACCAATGTCATTGCATGTGTGTTCTTTCCACAAACCACATATGAATCCACCAATGTCATTGCATGTGTGTTCTTTTCACAACCCACATGTGTATCAACCAATGTCATTGCATGTGTGTTCCTTCCACAAACTACATATGGATTCACCAGAGTCATTGCATGTGTGTAATTTTCACAAACCACATCAATCTACAAATGGCATTGCATTTGTGTGTTCATGTCACAAACCACATATTGATCCACCAATGGCATTGCACGTGTGTTCTTTCCACAAACCACATATGGATCAACAAACATCATTGCATGTGTGTTCTTTCCACAAACCACATATGGATCCACGAAAGTCATTGAAATGTGTATTCTTTCATTAACCACACCTGGAGTCATTTCAGGACTATTCTTTTGACAGACGATATATGGATCCACCAATGACATTGCATGTGTTTTCTTTCCACAAACCACATATGGACCAACAAATGTCATTGCATGTGTGTTCTTTCCACAAACCACATATGGATCCACCAATGTCATTGCATGTGTATTCTTTCCACAAACCACATATGGATCAACCAGAGTCATTGCATGTGTGTTCTTTCCACAAACCACATATGGATCCACCAATGTCATTGCATGTGTATTCATTTCACAACCCAAATATGCATCAACCAATGTCATTGCATGTGTGTCCTTTCCACAAACTACATATGGATCCACCAATGTCATTGCATGTGTGTTCTTTTCCACAAACCACATATGGATCCACCATTGTCATTGCATGTGTGTTCTTTCCACAAACCACATATGGATCAACCAAAGTCATTGCATGTGTGTTCTTTCCACAAACCACATATGGATCCACCAATGTCATTGCATGTGTATTCATTTCACAACCCACATATGCATCAACCAATGTCATTGCATGTGTGTCCTTTCCACAAACTACATATGGATCCACCAATGTCATTGCATGTGTGTTCTTTTCCACAAACCACATATGGATCCACCATTGTCATTGCATGTGTGTTCTTTCCACAAACCACATATGGATCAACCAAAGTCATTGCATGTGTGTTCTTTCCACAAACCACATATGGATCCAGCAATGTCATTGCATGTGTGTTCTTTTCACAACCCACATATGGATCAACCAATGTCATTGCATGTGTGTTCTTTCCACAAACTACACATGGATCCACCAATGTCATTGCATTTGTGTTCTCTTCACAGACCACACATGGATCCACCTGTGTCATTGCATGTGTGTTATTTTTACTAACATATGGATCAACCAATGTCATTGCATGTGTGTTCATGTCACAAACCTGACATGGATCCACCAATGTCATTGCATGCGTGTTCTTTCGACAAACCACATATGGATCAACCAATGTCATTGCATGTGTGTTCTTTCCACAAACCACATATGAATCCACCAATGTCATTGCATGTGTGTTCTTTTCACAACCCACATGTGTATCAACCAATGTCATTGCATGTGTGTTCCTTCCACAAACTACATATGGATTCACCAGAGTCATTGCATGTGTGTAATTTTCCACAAACCACATCAATCAACCAATGGCATTGCATTTGTGTGTTCATGTCACAAACCACATATTGATCCACCAATGGCATTGCACGTGTGTTCTTTCCACAAACCACATATGGATCAACAAACATCATTGCATGTGTGTTCTTTCCACAAACCACATATGGATCCACGAAAGTCATTGAAATGTGTATTCTTTCATTAACCACACCTGGAGTCATTTCAGGACTATTCTTTTGACAGACGATATATGGATCCACCAATGACATTGCATGTGTTTTCTTTCCACAAACCACATATGGACCAACAAATGTCATTGCATGTGTGTTCTTTCCACAAACCACATATGGATCCACCAATGTCATTGCATGTGTATTCTTTCCACAAACCACATATGGATCAACCAGAGTCATTGCATGTGTGTTCTTTCCACAAACCACATATGGATCCACCAATGTCATTGCATGTGTATTCATTTCACAACCCAAATATGCATCAACCAATGTCATTGCATGTGTGTCCTTTCCACAAACTACATATGGATCCACCAATGTCATTGCATGTGTGTTCTTTTCCACAAACCACATATGGATCCACCATTGTCATTGCATGTGTGTTCTTTCCACAAACCACATATGGATCAACCAAAGTCATTGCATGTGTGTTCTTTCCACAAACCACATATGGATCCAGCAATGTCATTGCATGTGTGTTCTTTTCACAACCCACATATGGATCAACCAATGTCATTGCATGTGTGTTCTTTCCACAAACTACACATGGATCCACCAATGTCATTGCATGTGTGTTATTTTCCACAAACCACATCGATCAACCAATGGCATTGCATTTGTCTGTTCGTGTCAGAAACCATATATGGATCCACCAATGGCATTGCATGTGTGTTCTTTCCACAAACCACATATGGATCAATAAATGTAATTGCATGTGTGTTCTTTCCACAAACCACATATGGATCCACCAATGTCATTGCATGTGTGTTCTTTTCCACAAACCACACATGGATCCACCAGAGTAGTTGCATGTGTGTTCTTTTCACAAACCACATATGGATCAACAAATATAATTGCATGTGTGTTGTTTCCATGAACCACATATGGATCCACCAATGGCATTGCATGTGTGTTCTTTTCACAGACCACATATGGATCAGCCAGAGTCATTGCATGTGTGTTCTTTCCATGAACCAAATATGGATCCACCAATGTCATTGCATGTGTGTTCTTTCCACAAACCACATATGGATCCACTAGATTCTTTGCATGCGTGTTCTTTTCACAAACCACATATGGATCCACCAGACTCATTGCATGTGTGTTCTTTCCACAAACCAAATATGGATCCAAAAATGTCATTGCATGTGTGTTCTTTCCACAAACCACATATGGATCCACTAAAGTCATTGCATGTGTGTTCTTTTCACAAACCACATGGATAAGCCAATGTCATTACATGTGTGTTCTTTCCATGAACCACATGGATCCACCAGTGTTATTGCATGTGTGTTCTTTTTACTAACAACAACTAGAGTCATTGCATGTGTGTTCTTTTCACAAGCCACCTATGGATCCACAAGTGTCATTGCATGTGTGTTCTTCTCATTAACCACAGCTAGAGTTATTGCATGTGCGTTCTCCTCAGAGACCACACATGGATCCACCAGTGTCATTGCATGTGTGTTCTTTTTACTAACAACAACTAGAGTCATTTCATTACTATTCTTTTCACAAACCACATATGGATCAACCAAAGTCATTGCATGTGTGTTCTTTCCACAAACCACATATGGATCCAGCAATGTCATTGCATGTGTGTTCTTTTCACAACCCACATATGGATCAACCAATGTGATTGCATGTGTGTTCTTTCCACAAACTACACATGGATCCACCAATGTCATTGCATGTGTGTTATTTTCCACAAACCACATCGATCAACCAATGGCATTGCATTTGTGTGTTCGTGTCAGAAACCATATATGGATCCACCAATGTCATTGCATGTGTGTTCTTTCCACAAACCACATATGGATCAGTAGATGTAATTGCATGTGTGTTCTTTCCACAAACTACATATGGATCCACCAATGTCATTGCATGTGTGTTCTTTTCCACAAACCACACATGGATCCACCAGAGTAGTTGCATGTGTGTACTTTTCACAAACCACATATGGATCAACAAATATAATTGCATGTGTGTTGTTTCCATGAACCACATATGGATCCACCAATGGCATTGCATGTGTGTTCTTTTCATAAACCACATATGGATCAGCCAGAGTCATTGCATGTGTGTTCTTTCCATAAACCAAATATGGATCCACCAATGTCATTGCATGTGTGTTCTTTCCACAAACCACATATGGATCCACTAGATTCATTGCATGCGTGTTCTTTTCACAAACCACATATGGATCCACCAGACTCGTTGCATGTGTGTTCTTTCCACAAACCAAATATGGATCCACCAATGTCATTGCATGTGTGTTCTTTCCACAAACCACTTATGGTTCCACTAGAGAAATTGCATGTGTGTTATTTTCACAAACCACATCGATCAGCCAATGTCATTACATGTGTGTTCTTTCCATGAACCACATGGATCCACCAGTGTTATTGCATGTGTGTTCTTTTTACTAACAACAACTAGAGTCATTGCATGTGTGTTCTTTTCACAAGCCACCAATGGATCCACCAGTGTCATTACATGTGTGTTCTTCTCATTAACCACAGCTAGAGTTATTGCATGTGCATTCTCCTCAGAGACCACACATGGATCCACTAGTGTCATTGCATGTGTGTTCTTTTTACTAACAACAACTAGAGTCATTTCATTACTATTCTTTTCACAGACCACATATGGATCCACCAGTGTCATTGAAATGTGTATACTTTCATTAACCACACTTGGAGTCATTTCATGACTATTCTTTTGACAGACCATATATGGATCCACCAATGACATTGCATGTGTTTTCTTTCCACAAACCACATATGGATCAACAAATGTCATTGCATGTGTGTTCTTTCCACAAACCACATATCGATCCACCAATGTCATTGCATGTGTGTTCTTTCCAGAAACCACATATGGATCAACCAGAGTCATTGCATGTGTGTTCTTTCCACAAACCACATATGGATCCACCAATGTCATTGCATGTGTGTTCTTTTCACAACCCACATATGGATCCACCAATGTCATTGCATGTGTGTTCTTTCCACAAACCACATATGGATCCACTAGATTCATTGCATGTGTGTTCTTTTCACAAACCACAAATGGATCCACCAGACTCATTGCATGTGTGTTCATTTCACAAGCCACATATGGATCCACCAGTGTCATTGCATGTGTGTTATTCTCATTAACCACAGCTAGAGTTATTGCATGTGCGTTCTCCTCAGAGACCACAAATGGATCCACCAGTGTCATTGCATGTGTGTTCTTTTTACTAACAACAACTAGAGTCATTTCATGACTATTCTTTTCACAGACCAGATATGGATCCACCAGTGTCATTGAAATGTGTATTCTCTTCAGAGACCACACATGGATCCACCAGTGTCATTGCATGTGTGTTCTTTTTATTAACAATAACTAGAGTCATTGCATTGCTGTTATTTTCACAACCCACATATGGATCCACTAGTGTCATTACATGTGTGTTCTTGTCATTAACCATATCTAGAGTCATTGCATGTGTGTTCTTTTCAGAAACCACATATGGATCCAGCATTGTCATTGAAATGTGTATACTTTCATTAACCACACCTGGAGTCATTTCATGACTATTCTTTTGACAGACCATATATGGATCCACCAATGACATTTCATGTGTTTTCTTTCCACAAACCACATATGGATCAACAAATATCATTGCATGTGTGTTCTTTCCACAAACCACATATGGATCCACCAATGTCATTGCATGTGTGTTCTTTCCACAAACCACATATGGATCAACCAGAGTCATTGCATGTGTGTTCTTTCCACAAACCACATATGGATCCACCAATTTCATTGCATGTGTGTTCTTTTCACAACCCACATATGGATCAACCAATGTCATTCCATGTGTGTTCTTTCCACAAACTACATATGGATCCACCAGAGTCATTGCATGTGTGTTATTTTCCACAAACCACATCGATCAATCAATGACATTGCATTTGTGTGTTCATGTCACAAACCACATATGGATCCACCAATGGAATTGCATGTCTGTTCTTTCCAAAAACCACATATGGATCAAAAAATGTCATTGCATGTGTGTTCCTTCCACAAACCACATATGGATCCACCAATGTCATTGCATGTGTGTTCTTTTCCACAAACCACACATGGATCCACCAGAGTAATTGCATGTCTGTTATTTTCACAAACCACATATGGATCAACAAATGTCATTGCATGTGTGTTCTTTCCATGAACCACATATGGATCCACCAATGGCATTGCATGTGTGTTCTTATCACAAACCACATATGGATCAACCAGAGTCATTGCATGTGTGTTCTTTCCACAAATCAAATATGGATCCACCAATGTCATTGAATGTGTGTTCTTTCCACAAACCACATATGGATCCACCAGACTCATTGCATGTGTGTTCTATCCACAAACCTAATATGGATCCACCAATGTCATTGCATGTGTGGTTTTTCCACAAACCACATATGGATCCACTAGAGTCATTGCATGTGTGTTCTTTTCACAAACCACATGGATCAACCAATGTCATTACATGTGTGTTCTTTCCATGAACCATATGGATCCACTAGTGTTATTGCATGTGTGTTCTTTTTACTAACAACAACTAGAGTCATTGCATGTGTGTTCTTTTCACACACCACCTATGGATCCACCAATGTCATTGCATGTGTGTTCCTCTCATTAACCACAACTAGAGTCATTGCATGTGCGTTCTCCTCAGAGACCACACATGGGTCCACTAGTGTCATTGCATATGTGTTCTTTTTACTAACAGCAACTAGAGTCATTTCATGACTATTCTTTTCACAGACCACATATGGTCCACCAGTGTCATTGAAATGTGTGTTCTCTTCAGAGACCACACATGGATCCACCAGTGTCATTGCAGGTGTGTTCTTTTTACTAACAACAACTAGAGTCATTGCATTGGTGTTATTTTCACAACCCACATATGGATCCACCAGTGTCATTGCATGTGTGTTTTTCTCATTAACCATATATAGAGTCATTGCATGTGTGTTCTTTTCACAAACCACATATGGATTCACCATTGTCATTGAAATGTGTATACTTTCATTAACCACGCTTGGAGTCATTTCATGACTATTCTTTTGACAGACCATATATGGATCCACCAATGACATTGCATGTGTTTTCTTTCCACAAACCACATATGGATCAACAAATGTCATTGCATGTGTGTTCTTTCCACAAACCACATATCGATCCACCAATGTCATTGCATGTGTGTTCTTTCCACATACCACATATGGATCAACCAGAGTCATTGCATGTGTGTTCTTTCCACAAACCACATATGGATCCACCAATGTCATTGCATGTGTGTTCTTTTCACAACCCACATATGGATCCACCAATGTCATTGCATGTGTGTTCTTTCCACAAACCACATATGGATCCACTAGATTCATTGCATGTGTGTTCTTTTCACAAACCACAAATGGATCCACCAGACTCATTGCATGTGTGTTCATTTCACAAGCCACCTATGGATCCACCAGTGTCATTGCATGTGTGTTCTTCTCATTAACCACAGCTAGAGTTATTGCATGTGCGTTCTCCTCAGAGACCACAAATGGATCCACCAGTGTCATTGCATGTGTGTTCTTTTTACTAACAACAACTAGAGTCATTTCATGACTATTCTTTTCACAGACCAGATATGGATCCACCAGTGTCATTGAAATGTGTATTCTCTTCAGAGACCACACATGGATCCACCAGTGTCATTGCATGTGTGTTCTTTTTATTAACAATAACTAGAGTCATTGCATTGCTGCTATTTCCACAACCCACATATGGATCCACCAGTGTCATTACATGTGTGTTTTTGTCATTAACAATATCTAGAGTCATTGCATGTGTGTTCTTTTCACAAACCACATATGGATCCACCATTGTCATTGAAATGTGTATACTTTCATTAACCACACCTGGAGTCATTTCATGACTATTCTTTTGACAGACCATATATGGATCCACCAATGACATTGCATGTGTTTTCTTTCCACAAACCACATATGCATCAACAAATGTCATTGCATGTGTGTTCTTTCCACAAACCACATATGGATCCACCAATGTCATTGCATGTGTGTTCTTTCCACAAACCACATATGGATCAACCAGAGTCATTGCATGTGTGTTCTTTCCACAAACCACATATGGATCCACCAATGTCATTGCATGTGTGTTCTTTTCACAACCCACATATGGATCAACCAATGTCATTCCATGTGTGTTCTTTCCACAAACTACATATGGATCCACCAGAGTCATTGCATGTGTGTTATTTTCCACAAACCACATCGATCAATTTATGGCATTGCATTTGTGTGTTCATGTCACAAACCACATATGGATCCACCAATGGAATTGCATGTGTGTTCTTTCCAAACACCACATATGGATCAAAAAATGTCATTGCATGTGTGTTCCTTCCACAAACCACATATGGATCCACCAATGTCATTGCATGTGTGTTCCTTTCAACAAACCACACATGGATCCACCAGAGTAATTGCATGTCTGTTATTTTCACAAACCAAATATGGATCAACAAATGTCATTGCATGTGTGTTCTTTCCATGAACCACATATGGATCCACCAATGGCATTGCATGTGTGTTCTTATCACAAACCACATATGGATCAACCAGAGTCATTGCATGTGTGTTCTTTCCACAAATCAAATATGGATCCACCAATGTCATTGAATGTGTGTTCTTTCGACAAACCACATATGGATCCACCAGACTCATTGCATGTGTGTTCTATCCACAAACCAAATATGGATCCACCAACGTCATTGCATGTGTGCTCTTTCCACAAACCACATATGGATCCACTAGAGTCATTGCATGTGTGTTCTTTTCACAAACCACATGGATCAACCAATGTCAGTACATGTGTGTTCGTTCCATGAACCACATGGATCCACTAGTGTTATTGCATGCGTGTTCTTTTTACTAACAACAACTAGAGTCATTGCATGTGTGTTCTTTTCACATACCACCTATGGATCCACCAATGTCATTGCATGTGCGTTCCTCTCATTAACCACAACTAGAGCCATTGCATGTGCATTCTCCTCAGAGACCACACATGGATCCACTAGTGTCATTGCATGTGTGTTCTTTTTACTAACAACTAGAGTCATTTCATGACTATTCTTTTCACAGACCACATATGGATCCACCAGTGTCATTGAAATGTGTGTTCTCTTCAGAGACCACACATGGATCCACCAGTGTCATTGTAGGTGTGTTCTTTTTACTAACAACAACTAGAGTCATTGCATTGGTGTTATTTTCACAACCCACATATGGATCCACCAGTGTCTTTGCATGTGTGTTTTTCTCATTAACCATATATAGAGTCATTGCATGTGTGTTCTTTTCACAAACCACATATGGATCCACCATTGTCATTGAAATGTGTATTCTTTCATTAACCACACCTGGAGTCATTTCATGACTATTCTTTTCACAGACCATATATGGATCCACCAATGGCATTGCATGTGTGTTATTTCCACAAACCACATATGGATCAACAAATGTCATTGCATGTGTGTTCTTTCCACAAAGCACATATGGATCCACCAATGTCATTGCATGTGTGTTCTTTTCCACAAACCACACATTGATCCACTAGAGTAATTCCATGTGTGTTCTTTTCACAAACCACATATGGATCAACAAATGTCATTGCATGTGTGTTCTTTCCACAAACCACATATGGATCCACCAATGTCATTGCATGTGTGTTCTTTTCCACAAACCACACATGGATCCACTAGAGTAATTGCATGTGTGTTATTTTCACAAACCACATATGGATCAACAAATGTCATTGCATGTGTGTTCTTTCCACAAACCACATATGGATCCACCAATGTCATTGCATGTGTGTTCTTTTCCACAAACCACACATAGATCCACCAGAGTAATTGCATGTGTGTTCTTTCCACAAACCACATATGGATAAACAAATGTCATTGCACGTGTTTTTTTTCCACAAACCACATATGGATCCACCAATGTCATTGCATGTGTGTTCTTTTCCACAATCCACACATGGATCCACTAGAGTAATTGCATGTGTGTTATTTTCACAAACCACATATGGATCAACAAATGTCATTGCATGGGTGTTCTTTCCACCAACCACATATGGATCCACCAATTGCATTGCATGTGTGTTCTTTTCACAAACCACATATGGATCCACCAGAGTTATTGCATGCTTGTTCTTTCCACAAACCAAGTATGGATCCACCAATGTCATTGCATGTGTATTATTTCCACAAACCACATATGGATCCACTAGAGTCATGGCATATGTGTTCTTTTCACAAACCACATATGGATCCACCAGAGTCATTGCATGTTTTTTTTTTCACAAACCCCATGGATCAACCAATGTCATTACATGTGTGTTCTTTCCATGAACCACCTGGATCAACTAGATTCATTGCATGTGTGTTCTTTTTACTAACAACAACTAGAGTCATTACATGTGTGTTATTTTCACAACCCACATATGGATCCACCGGTGTCATTGCATGTGTGTTCTTACTAACAACAGCTAGAGTCATTGCATGTGTGTTCTCTTCAGAGACCACACATGGATCCACCATTGTCATTGAAATGTGTGTTCTTTCATTAACCACATCTGGAGTCATTTCATGTCTAGTCTTTTCACAGACCACATATGGATCCACCAGAGTTCATTGCATGTCTGTTCTCTTCACAGACCACACATGGATCCACCAGTGTCATTGCATGTGGTTCCACGAGAGTTCATTGTATGTGTGCTATTTTTACAAACCACATATGGAACCACCATTATCATTGAAATGTGTATTCTTTCATTAACCACACCTGGAGTCATTTCATGACAATTCTTTTCACAGACCATATATGGATCCACCAGAGTTCATTGCATGTGTGTTCTTTTTACTAACAACAACTGGAGTCATTTCATGACTATTCTGTTCACATACCACATATGGAGCCATTGAAATGTGTGTTCTCTTTAGAGACCACACATGGATCCACCAGTGTCATTGCATGTGTGTTGTTTTTACTAATGACAACTACAGTCATTGCATGTGTGTTCTTTCCACAAACCACATATGGATCCACTAGATTCATTGCATGTGTGTTCTTTTCACAAACCACAAATGGATCCACCAGACTCATTGCATGTGTGTTCATTTCACAAGCCACCTATGGATCCACCAGTGTCATTGCATGTGTGTTCTTCTCATTAACCACAGCTAGAGTTATTGCATGTGCGTTCTCCTCAGAGACCACAAATGGATCCACCAGTGTCATTGCATGTGTGTTCTTTTTACTAACAACAACTAGAGTCATTTCATGACTATTCTTTTCACAGACCAGATATGGATCCACTAGTGTCATTGAAATGTGTATTCTCTTCAGAGACCACACATGGATCCACCAGTGTCATTGCATGTGTGTTCTTTTTATTCACAATAACTAGAGTCATTGCATTGCTGTTATTTTCACAACCCACATATGGATCCACCAGTGTCATTACATGTGTGTTCTTGTCATTAACCATATCTAGAGTCATTGCATGTGTGTTCTTTTCACAAACCACATATGGATCCACCATTGTCATTGAAATGTGTATACTTTCATTAACCACACCTGGAGTCATTTCATGACTATTCTTTTGACAGACCATATATGGATCCACCAATGACATTGCATGTGTTTTCTTTCCACAAACCACATATGGATCAACAAATGTCATTGCATGTGTGTTCTTTCCACAAACCACATATGGATCCACCAATGTCATTGCATGTGTGTTCTTTCCACAAACCACATATGGATCAACCAGAGTCATTGCATGTGTGTTCTTTCCACAAACCACATATGGATCCACCAATGTCATTGCATGTGTGTTCTTTTCACAACCCACATATGGATCAACCAATGTCATTCCATGTGTGTTCTTTCCACAAACTACATATGGATCCACCAGAGTCATTGCATGTGTGTTATTTTCCACAAACCACATCGATCAATCAATGGCATTGCATTTGTGTGTTCATGTCACAAACCACATATGGATCCACCAATGGAATTGCATGTGTGTTCTTTCCAAAAACCACATATGGATCAAAAAATGTCATTGCATGTGTGTTCCTTCCACAAACCACATATGGATCCACCAATGTCATTGCATGTGTGTTCCTTTCAACAAACCACACATGGATCCACCAGAGTAATTGCATGTCTGTTATTTTCACAAACCAAATATGGATCAACAAATGTCATTGCATGTGTGTTCTTTCCATGAACCACATATGGATCCACCAATGGCATTGCATGTGTGTTCTTATCACAAACTACATATGGATCAACCAGAGTCATTGCATGTGTGTTCTTTCCACAAATCAAATATGGATCCACCAATGTCATTGAATGTGTGTTCTTTCGACAAACCACATATGGATCCACTAGACTCATTGCATGTGTGTTGTATCCACAAACCAAATATGGATACACCAACGTCATTGCATGTGTGCTCTTTCCACAAACCACATATGGATCTACTAGAGTCATTGCATGTGTGTTCTTTTCACAAACCACATGGATCAACCAATGTCATTACATGTGTGTTCTTTCCATGAACCACATGGATCCACTAGTGTTATTGCATGTGTGTTCTTTTTACTAACAACAACTAGAGTCATTTCATGTGTGTTCTTTTCACATACCACCTATGGATCCACCAATATCATTGCATGTGTGTTCCTCTCATTAACCACAACTAGAACCATTGCATGTGCATTCTCCTCAGATACCACACATGGATCCACTAGTGTCATTGCATGTGTGTTCTTTTTACTAACAACTAGAGTCATTTCATGACTATTCTTTTCACAGACCACATATGGATCCACCAGTGTCATTGAAATGTGTGTTCTCTTCAGAGACCACACATGGATCCACCAGTGTCATTGTAGGTGTGTTCTTTTTACTAACAACAACTAGAGTCATTGCATTGGTGTTATTTTCACAACCCACATATGGATCCACCAGTGTCATTGCATGTGTGTTTTTCTCATTAACCATATATAGAGTCATTGCATGTGTGTTCTTTTCACAAACCACATATGGATCCACCATTGTCATTGAAATGTGTATTGTTTCATTAACCACACCTGGAGTCATTTCATGACTATTCTTTTCACAGACCATATATGGATCCACCAATGGCATTGCATGTGTGTTATTTCCACAAACCACATATGGATCAACAAATGTCATTGCATGTGTGTTCTTTCCACAAAGCACATATGGATCCACCAATGTCATTGCATGTGTGTTCTTTTCCACAAACCACACATTGATCCACTAGAGTAATTCCATGTGTGTTCTTTTCACAAACCACATATGGATCAACAAATGTCATTGCATGTGTGTTCTTTCCACAAACCACATATGGATCCACCAATGTCATTGCATGTGTGTTCTTTTCCACAAACCACACATGGATCCACTAGAGTAATTGCATGTGTGTTATTTTCACAAACCACATATGGATCAACAAATGTCATTGCATGTGTGTTCTTTCCACAAACCACATATGGATCCACCAATGTCATTGCATGTGTGTTCTTTTCCACAAACCACACATAGATCCACCAGAGTAATTGCATGTGTGTTCTTTCCACAAACCACATATGGATAAACAAATGTCATTCCACGTGTGTTTTTTCCACAAACCACATATGGATCCACCAATGTCATTGCATGTGTGTTCTTTTCCACAATCCACACATGGATCCACTAGAGTAATTGCATGTGTGTTATTTTCACAAACCACATATGGATCAACAAATGTCATTGCATGTGTGTTCTTTCCACCAACCACATATGGATCCACCAATTGCATTGCATGTGTGTTCTTTTCACAAACCACATATGGATCCACCAGAGTTATTGCATGCTTGTTCTTTCCACAAACCAAGTATGGATCCACCAATGTCATTGCATGTGTATTCTTTCCACAAACCACATATGGATCCACTAGAGTCATTGCATATGTGTTCTTTTCACAAACCACATATGGATCCACCAGAGTCATTGCATGTGTTTTTTTTTCACAAACCCCATCGATCAACCAATGTCATTACATGTGTGTTCTTTCCATGAACCACCTGGATCAACTAGATTCATTGCATGTGTGTTCTTTTTACTAACAACAACTAGAGTCATTACATGTGTGTTATTTTCACAACCCACATATGGATCCACCGGTGTCATTGCATGTGTGTTCTTACTAACAACAGCTAGAGTCATTGCATGTGTGTTCTCTTCAGAGACCACACATGGATCCACCATTGTCATTGAAATGTGTGTTCTTTCATTAACAACATCTGGAGTCATTTCATGTCTAGTCTTTTCACAGACCACATATGGATCCACCAGAGTTCATTGCATGTCTGTTCTCTTCACAGACCACACATGGATCCACCAGTGTCATTGCATGTGGTTCCACCAGAGTTCATTGTATGTGTGCTATTTTTACAGACCACATATGGAACCACCATTATCATTGAAATGTGTATTCTTTCATTAACCACACCTAGAGTCATTTCATGACTATTCTTTTCACAGACCATATATGGATCCACCAGAGTTCATTGCATGTGTGTTCTTTTTACTAACAACAACTGGAGTCATTTCATGACTATTCTGTTCACATACCACATATGGATCCATTGAAATGTGTGTTCTCTTTAGAGACCACACATGGATCCACCAGTGTCATGGCATGTGTGTTGTTTTTACTAATGACAACTACAGTCATTGCATGTGTGTTCTTTTCACAATCCACCTATGGATCCACCAGTGTCATTGCATGTGTGTTCTTCTCATTAACCACAGCTAGTGTCATTCCATGTGTATTCTCTTCATAGACCACACATGGATCCACGAGTGTCATTGCATGTGTGTTCTTTTTACTAACAACAACTAGAGTCATTTCATGACTATTCTTTTCACATAACACATATGGATCCACCAGTGTCATTGAAATGTGTGTTCTCTTCAAAGATCACACATGGATCAACCAGAGTCATTGCAAGTGTGTTCTTCTCATTAACCACAGTTGGAGTCATTGCATGTGTGTTCTTTTCCACAAACCACATATGGATCCACCAGTGTCATTGCATGTGTGTTCTTCTCATTAACCATATCTAGACTCATTACATGTGTGTTCTTTTCACAAACCACATATGGATCTACCATTGTCATTGAAATGTGTATTCTTTCATTAACCACACCTGGAGTCATTTCATGACTATTCTTTTCAGAGACCATATATGGATCCACCAATGGCATTGCATGTGTGTTATTTCCACAAACCACATATGGATCAACAAATGTCATTGCATGTGTGTTCTTTCCACAAAGCACATATGGATCCACCAATGTCATTGCATGTGTGTTCTTTTCCACAAACCACACATGGATACACTAGAGTAATTCCATGTGTGTTCTTTTCATAAACCACATATGGGTCAACAAATGTCATTGCATGTGTGTTCTTTCCACAAACCACATATGGATCCACCAATGTCATTGCATGCGTGTTCTTTTCCACAATACACACATGGATCCACTAGAGTAATTGCATGTGTGTTATTTTCACAAACCACATATGGATCAACAAATGTCTTTGCATGTGTGTTCTTTCCACAAACCACATATGGATCCACCAATGTCATTGCATGTGTGTTCTTTTCCACAAACCACACATAGATCCACCAGAGTAATTGCATGTGTGTTCTTTCCACAAACCACATATGGATCCACCAATGTCATTGCATGTGTGTTCTTTTCCACAAACCACACATGGATCCACTAGAGTAATTGCATTTGTGTTATTTTCACAAACCACATATTGATCAACAAATGTCATTGCATGTGTGTTCTTTCCACCAACCACATATGGATCCACCAATTGCATTGCATGTGTGTTCTTTTCACAAACCACATATGGATCCACCAGAGTTATTGCATGTGTGTTCTTTCCACAAACCAAGTATGGATCCACCAATGTCATTGCATGTGTATTCTTTCCAGAAACCACATATGGATCCACTAGAGTCATTGCATATGTGTTCTTTTCACAAACCACATATGGATCCACCAGAGTCATTGCATGTGTTTTTTTTTCACAAACCCCATGGATCCACCAATGTCATTACATGTGTGTTCTTTCCATGAATCACATGGATCAACTAGATTCATTGCATGTGTGTACTTTTTACTAACAACAACTAGAGTCATTGCATGTGTGTTATTTTCACAACCCACATATGGTTCCACCGGTGTCATTGCATGTGTGTTCTTCTTACTAACAACAGCTAGAGTCATTGCATGTGTGTTCTCTTTAGAGACCACACATGGATCCACCATTGTCATTGAAATGTGTGTTCTTTTATTAACCACATCTGGAGTCATTTTTTGTCTAGTCTTTTCACAGACCACATATGGATCCACCAGAGTTCATTGCATGTCTGTTCTCTTCACAGACCACACATGGATCCACCAGTGTCATTGCATGAGGTTCCACTAGAGTTCATTGTATGTGTGCTATTTTTACAGACCACATATGGAACCACCATTATCATTGAAATGTGTATTCTTTCATTAACGACACCTAGAGTCATTTCATGACTATTCTTTTCACAGACCATATATGGATCCACCAGAGTTCATTGCATGTGTGTTCTTTTTACTAACAACAACTGGAGTCATTTCATGACTATTCTTTTCACATACCACATATGGATCCATTGAAATGTGTGTTCTCTTTAGAGACCACACATGGATCCACCAGTGTCATTGCATGTGTGTTGTTTTTACTAACAACAACTAGAGTCATTGCATGTGTGTTCTTTTCACAATCCACCTATGGATCCACCAGTGTCATTGCATGTCTGTTCTTCTCATTAACCACATCTAGTGTCATTCCATGTGTGTTCTCTTCATAGACCACACATGGATCCATGAGTGTCATTGCATGTGTGTTCTTTTTACTAACAGCAACTAGAGTCATTTCATGACTATTCTTTTCATAGACCACATATGGATCCACCAGTGTCATTGAAATGTGTGTTCTCTTCAAAGATCACACATGGATCAACTAGAGTCATTGCATGTGTGTTCTTCTCATTAACCACAGTTGGAGTCATTGCATGTGATTCTTTCCACAAACCACATATGGATCCACTAGTGTCATTGCATGTGTGTTCTTCTCATTAACCACAGCTAGAGTCATTGCATGTGTTTTCTTTTCACAAACCACACATGGATCAACAAATTTCATTGCATGTGTGTTCTTTCCACAAACCACATATGAATCCACCAATGGAGTTGCATGTGTGTCCTTTTCACAGACCACATATGGATCCACCAGAGTCATTGCAGGTGTGTTCTTTCCATAAACCAAATATGGATCCACCAATGTCATTGGATGTGTGCTCTTTCCACAAACCACATATGGATCCACTAGAGTCATTGCATATGTGTTCTGTTCACAAACCACATATGGATCCACCAGAGTCATTGCATGTGTTTTTTTTCACAAACAACATGGATCCACCAATGTCATTACATGTCTGTTCTTTACATGAACCACATGGATCAACTAGATTCATTGTATCTGTGTTCCTTTTACTAACAACAACTAGAGTCATTGCATGTGTGTTATTTTCAGAACCCACATATGGATCCACCTGTGTCATTGCATGTGTGTTCTTCTTACTAACCACAACTAGAGTCATTGCATGTGTGTTCTCTTCAGATACCACACATGGATTCACCATTGTCATTGAAATGTGTGTTCTTTCATTAACCACATCTGGAGTCATTTCATGTCTATTGTTTTCACAGACCACATATGGATCCACCAGAGTTCATTGCATGTCTGTTCTCTTCACAGACCACACATGGATCCACCAGTGTCATTGCATGTGGTTCCACCAGAGTTCATTGCATGTGTGCTATTTTTTCAGACCCCATATGGAACCACCATTGTCATTGAAATGTGTATTCTTTCATTAACCACACCTGGAGTCATTTTATGACTATTCTTTTCACAGACCATATATGGATCCACCAGAGTTCATTGCATGTGTGTTCTTTTTATTAACAACAACTGGAGTCATTTCATGACTATTCTTTTCACATACCACATATGGATCCATTGAAATGTGTGTTCTCTTTATAGACCACACATGGATCCACCAATGTCATTGCATGTGTGTTGTTTTTACTAACAACAACTAGAGTCATTGCATGTGTGTTCTTTTCATAATCCACCAATGGATCCACCAGTGTCATTGCATGTGTGTTCTTCTCATTAACCACAACTAGTGTCATTGCATGTGTGTTCTCTTCATAGACCACACATGGATCCACCAGTGTCATTGCATGTGTGTTCTCTTCATAGACCACACATGGATCCACCAGTGTCATTTCATGTGTGTTCTTTTTAGTAACAACAACTAGAATCATTTCATGAATATTGTTTCCACAGACCACATATGGATCCACCAGTGTCTTCAGAGACCACACATGGATCAACAAGAGTTATTGCATGTGTGTTCTTCTCATTAACCACAGATAGAGTCATTTCATGTGTGTTCTTTTCACAAACCACATATGGATCCACCATTGTCATTGAAATGTGTATTCTTTCATTAACCAGACCTGGAGTCATTTCATGACTATTCTTTTCACAGACCATATATGGATCCACCAATGGGATTGCATGTGTGTTCTTTCCACAAACCACATATGGATCAACAAATGTCATTGCATGTGTGTTATTTCACAAAACACATATGGATCCACCAATGTCATTGCATGTGTTATCTTTTCCATAAACCACATATGGATCTACCAATGTCATTGCATGTGTGTTCTTTTCACAGACCACATATGGATCCACCATTGTCATTGAAATGTGTATTCTTTCATTAACCACGCCTGGAGTCATTTCATGACTATTTCTTTTCACAGACCATATATGCATCCACCAGAGTTCATTGAATGTGTGTTCTCTTCACATAACACACATGGATCCACTAGTGTCATTGAAATGTGTATTATTTTCAACGACAGCCGTTGCCCACAAACAATCGGGACGCAAAGCTAACCAGCAACCGCTCCGGGCTTCTAGAAGACCCGACCCTTCGATTGTTAGGCGTCGTTGGATCAGGGTGCGTGGACGATAAGGATGTCCTTCGCGAGGGCGATCCGCGAGAAGTCTGTTCTACGAACTGATTGGCAGTGGCAACGACGCTGGGCCTACGTCCTTGCCCTTATCCCCTTAACCTTGGGGCCGAAGCTCAGATCGTGTTCCTTCATCGCCATGGAGAGGGAGAGGCACAAACTTAGCTTGCACGAGGCTTAGATATTCGCCCACTATGACATAGTCGCATCACCGTTCGTGAGGCTTCCGGCCGGCTTCGAGCTTAGCTACGCTGGGGTTCCTGTCACGCCGCTCTTGCGCGACAACATGTTGGCGAGGTAGATCAAGGAGCGTCGCCGCCAGCTGCCAGAGCGGAAGAGGGCAATGGCATGATACTCGCGCACAAGCGTGTACTGGAGAAAGCTGTTCAAGAAGGAGCAGGCTGTGTTGATTGAGCTGTGTGGAACCCACCGGCAAGAGATCCTCCCGGATCTGCGCAACCCCAAGGGAGGCAGCGCTTTTGGGCAGTTCCTGGGCGCACAACCTCCACCGTTATCGATGAAGCGCGCCGTGAAGAATCCATGAGGAGGAGGAACGCTGCCGGGAACGTCAGCATCGATTCTGACGCGGAGGAGGCTGGCGGTGACGCGGACAACATCGTCGATGATGGAGACTGTAGGAGCGTCATAGTCGATTAGGGCCACTTAAGCATAAATTAAATGTATGTACGGTATCTTAATGCCCTCTTTGGATCTGGGTCACTTGAGTCATAGTCAATTATCGTCATAATCTATATATGTTGGCCATGTTTTAGTTGTCTTTGTCTTTGAAACTAGTCGAAACTCGCCTGATCCTGAAAATAAAGTTCGCGCGTTCCTAGCATATCGGATGGGACAATACACTGACTCTGCTCCCAGCACTTGATGGCACAGCCATAATTTGGAGTGCGCCAGAGGAGAAGGGATCCAGCGTGTTGTAATAGTGTACTACTCCTATCTAGATATAACTAACTTAGTTTTTTTAGATATTTAATAAATGTGTCTATACCCAAAGCATGTCTAGATACATGTTTTAGGTTTCTCTATATTTCAAACAAATCAAAAGTCGTCAAATTCTGAACAAACATGTCTAGATGGGATAATACACTGACTCTGCTACTTGATGGCACAGCCATAATTCTAGAGTGCGCCAGAGTGTAACACCCTCAAATCGGCCCTATGCAAGTTTTAGCCCTTTCCGCCAAACTAGCATAGAAACGATTCAAGGACGCCCACTAGGCACTTTCGTGCGGGTGGAAAACGAAGTAATACTGTTACACAACAGTCCTCGATGGGATCCACAGAACAGATATATTAACAACCACGACTCCAAGAGTCAAGAATACAGATATACACTACAAAGATCCAAATCACATTGAAAACGATACAGCGTCCGAGTACGGGACAAGATGCAAATTGGGCAAAGAGCCCTGAAGAATAACCAATGGCGTCCATAACCCTGCCCAGGCCAAGCCGGAAGGGTAACCCTGCTAACGACGACGATCTCAAACCTGCTAAAACAAAAGGAGTGCCGACAAAGGGCAAAGGAAAAAGAGGAGCGTCAGTACTGAGGCCAGTACATGGCGAGGCTAGAATTCAGCGGCTCTCGCCTACTTAGGTATGGTGGACTGAAGCGGCAGCACAACAGCACTAAACAACCTATAGAGACTCAGTAAAACTGGCGGCTATTAGAGAGGGATAATAAAGACCTATTCGGATCCAACCTGATACTAACACCAAACATACCCATCCTGGCATTTTCCCCTCGATACCAAATCGAGGAAGTCAAACCGAGGAACTCACACGGTTGGCAGTTTTATTCATTCCATTATAGTTGAAGCTCTTACTAATAAGATATAGATAGCACGAGTCGTCCTGGTAGCATAAGTAGTGGGCAGTTTTAGTTAACCATTCAGTTGTAGTTGGAACATTTACTAGTCAGATATAATTGTCCTGAGGAATCCCAAAACCCAGCAGTTGTTGGTACTTTTATCACATTCCATTGGAGTTGCAATACTTACTAGGCAGATATAGTATGACACAGATCACCCCAGATCCACCAGTTGTTGGCATTTTTATTATCCATTCCATTATAGTGAAGCTGAATTACTAGTCACATATTAAGTCAAATTTATAACACTACTTTAGTTATGCTTGTCTATGGTCGAGATACTGTGCTCCAAGTCGTCCATAACCGCGGACACGGCTTTTAGAAAGATTTACCCTGTAGAGGTGCACAAATAGAAACACACACATGATCAACCTCGGAAAAACCAAATAAAAACCCAACGAGGCTTTCACGACAAAGCAATCACAGGATTCATAAAATATGTTAGGGGGCCACCCCACTAAGCTACCCGCAACGAAGTTGTCCGGCTCCGGAACTGACCCATGGTTTGCGAGAACGGCTGTAAATGACTAGGAACCCGAAAGTGTGACTGGGCTTGTCGATACCACGAAATCGTGCCGCGATCCAAAATAGTACAGGTGCTCCACGCACAATCTTAAATAAAGCAGTAAAGCATGGCATAAGTACAGGATAGTAATAAAGCCCCAAACTACTTTGTGGCCCCAAGAAATAAGAAATGAATCAAGCTCTGGCTAAGCAGGATTCATAGAGTCTCCCGTATGTGGATAGGGCGAATAGTCAAGGAACAGGTATCAAGTACTCGGGGCCTACGGGACACAAGTGGACATAAAAACCAAATAGCATATATTGCCCACCGGTGCCTCTTTCATTAGTTATCCTAGCAATTTAATAGTTGTATTTAAAATCATGATCATCTCCACCATTAAGCATCTCCACCATTAAGCATGTGCCAACCTTCCAATAACGGTGGAACAACAACGACACGAAGCAGCACATGAGCAAGCAACTACGACTCGCAAGGCCGACTATTTATCAAACAACAGGCAATAGGATGTGTCCAAGGCAATATAGGGCTGCAAGGAATATAACTGGTGCACGGAAACTAAAGCATCGTGACACAGATAGAAATAGATCAATAGGAGGAAATAAAGACTATAAATGCAAAATAGGTAGAAAGGGGGAGAATGCTCGCCTGGGAAACACTGCCGAAGGTTTATATCCGGAGAACTTGTTGATACTCGCATCAACTCATCGGCCTAATCCGTAAAGAAGCAAACACTAGAAGAAACACCGGATGCAATATTTAATACTACGACAGAAGATCCGGCATGATTATGATATGATGTAGGTGCAGTGCAATTAGGAAATATTAAGTGGAACCGGGGTCCCGACAAATAATGATATGGTTCAAGTTATTTATCTACCCCTCAATTTAAATGTTGTATTAACAAGAAAAAACATGGCATCTGTTCGCTACACCAATTTAAATAGAGTCCAAAATAAGACTAGAATAGCCCGCATATAGACTCCATATTTAATCATGGATGAATCGGCATAATACCCCGAAACCACAGACAGATATGCATGCATGAACAATTTATATGCAACAGTTTTATGTATAGCATTTATAAAAATAGGGGCTCGGGGAAAAGGTTCACACATCAGGTTCGGAAGATCTTGGGTTCCGCGGGTTCGGGGTTCGGTCTCAGGGATCGACAGGGACGGCGAGGTTCGGACACAAGATGGAGAACTTGGGTGCCAAGCGGTCGATCTTGTCGTCGATGGCGAACTTGAGTGGGTCGGGTACCGGGGTCTTCGAATCCGTGTAGACGGTCATGGTGTCCGAGATGAGGAACTTGGCGTATCTGGCGGTGATCTTGGCGGTCTTCGGGTTCGGGCCTTGGCGTCCGAGAGGAAGTACTTGGTGGTTCCGAGAAGGAGGTCTTGTCGCATCCGATGGATCGGTCCTCGGGGTCGAAGAACTTGGCACGCCAGGGTTCGGTCTTTGGATCTTGGAACCGGGCCTATCCGCATCCCTGAAGAAGTCCTTGGCGTTCCAGATCGGTCTTCAGGTCATCGAATCCAGGAAGAAGATCTCGTCGGTCCGGCATCGCCTTTGTTATAGTTCCGGTCTCCAAAAGATCTTGCGACAAGATAAACTTGGCTTGAGCGAACCAGGTCACGACACCAGAGATGGAGAGATGGGCGTGAAACGGAGTCCGAACGAGGCAGTGGTCGGCGGAACATGTTGTAGAGGCACTGCCAAAATAGAAGCCTGATTCACATAGTGCACATGCATAAACATAGGCGTCAGTAGCGGATTAAACATACAAGCACACAATCATGCTCATACAGGAGCGCGCACAGGAGCTATAGGAGGACGCACGGACAGAGGAGCGGTCAGTGGAACACGCGCTCACGAGGGAGCACAAGTGCAACAGAGGCATCAGAGGACATGGCAATGGGGATGCAGCTCGATGTCGCCGAGCGCGGTCCTGCAGAGACAGCGGTGGCATGGCGAACGAAGGCGGCGAGGTAGAGGCGGTACCAGGTCGAGGAAGAGGCCCGGTACGACGGACGAAGCCAGAGGAGGAGAGAGGAGTCCACGACCATGGAGTTGGCCGGAGGTCGAGGGAGAACAGCCGCGTCGCAACGAGGTCCCAGGGGACATACACAGGGGACAGGGGACACGGCGCCCGGCTCGAGCGGCCGAGGCAGCGGCCAGGCTAGAGGCGGGGAGGACGAGGATGAACCGGTGGCGGCGGGGAAGAGCTCGGCGAGGCCGACTCGTAGACGGGCGGGCACAGGCCGGAGGTCGACGCACGCGGCGGACAGAGGATGGTGGAGCTTCTGGTGGCGGTGTCCCATGGCTGCGGAGCAAGGCGGGATTGGCGTTGCGGAGGAGCTCGAGGTGGGCTTGAGGAGATGGAGAGGTTGGTATGCGAGGCGGTTGGTGACCTGGTGGGCCAGGAGGCGGCGGTAGGCAGGCGGCGTCTTTGCGAAGAGGGGACGCGCTGCGGCTCCAGGGTTGCTCACGGGCGGCCGAGGCGAGAGGAGAGGAACACGGTGGCGAGGTGGCCATGGCGGCGTGGTTTGCAGGGCAGGAGAGGGGGTCCAAGCAGCGACGGCGGGGATCGAACCCGAGGAAGGAGGCGACAGGAGGGGAGAGGGTCACGGGTGGTTGGCGTGTACAGGACGCGGTCGCAGGAGGGAGTGGTGGGTCCACGGGGTGGGTCGGGTTAGGTGGCGGTTGGCGTTGAGTGCGTGTACCGCGCACGAGAGTGCGTGTACCAGCGTGCGGGTGCGTTGGTGTAGTGCGTGTGTGTGTGCGCGCGCAGGAGGGAGTTGCTGAGGGTAGGGTGGAGTGTGGGGATTGGGCCAGGGGGTGGGGCCAGGCGGGGGCGGTCGGGCAGGTGGGCGGGAGATGGTGGTGGGATGCGCGCCCAGGTGGCGGCGGCGGGGAGGGAAAAGGAGGAAGGAGGGGTAGGTGGCTGGGGTGGTTTGCTAGGGTTAGGATAGGTTAGATTTTGGGTGTTTTTATTAGGGGTGGCCGGCTGGGCCGTTTTGGGCCTGGTACGGCTGCCCCCTAAAAATAATATAAATATTTCATTTTTTTTAAAACAGGGCTTTTGCAAACCGTATTTAGACAACCATAATATTCTGGAGGCCCGGGTTTTGTATTTGGATAAAGGCTAGGTATTTAGAAAACAGAAATAGGGTTTTTCGAAAATAGTTTTAGAAAACAGATGCATGATGATGACGATGCTCAAATGCAATGTGGCATGATGACATGAGCATGCGGTCATGATGATGCAATGCACAAAAACACAGTGGTTTTAGCGGGATGCCACACAGAGGAGATGGGAATCCAAGGGAGATGGGAACTAGTAGCTGCGTCCATGCGCAGGTAAAAAATTAATGTAATAATATTGAAAAAATTGTAATCTGGTCCACATGACCCCATCACAGACATGTTGCACGCGCCAGATATAAATAAAGACGATATGACTAGTTTAGTTTCAATGATATAATTCAACATACGACGTTACTGTGCCCGCATCTTTTTGCTCCTCTTATTAGTCTGCTAGCTCACGTTGCATTAAGAATCAGTTGATGTGGATAAAAAATGATAAAATGGCAAATAAAACAATTTTTAAGCTTACCTTTCATCTGGAGAATTGTACAAAGATGAAATTGGCAGGGATTTAATATTTCTCCTATAGTTAGCTGCAAGATCCTCAAGAACATCCTCAATCACCCCTGCAACTTCTTCATATTCTAATACACCTCCATTATTTGCCCTTTCCTCCCTGTTCCACTTACCCTTTTGTTACTTTTCACACCCTTTTCTCGCCGGCACCTGCACTTCTCCATAAATTGGCTGCTTATGTACGTTTTCCTCCAAGTGCTCTTCACCGTTTTCCTACACCTGGTGCACTTCCTCAAGTTCTTCATCTTCGTGTTGCTTTATGACCCACAAGTATAGGGGGTGTATCGGAATATTTTCGAGGGAAGTGAAACCCAATTTATTGATTCGACACAAGGGGAGCCAAAGAATATTTATAAGCCTTAACAATTGAGTTGTCAATTCAGCTGCACCAGGAAACAATCTTGCTCATAGCAGTTTATCAGTAGCAACAATTTTGTAGTAGCAATAGTAAAATAACAGCAGTAATAAAGTAAAGACAGTAGTAAAAATAACAGTAAACAGTAGGATTCGAGTGTGGTAGGCATAGGGATGGATGGACGGACGTTGCATGGACAAGACAATTCACATGGCAATTAGAACATAGGGCAATTGCAGATAAATAAGATAAAGCGTCCAAGTACTAAATAATCCTAGGCATGTGTTCCATATATAGTCACACGTGCTCGCAATGAGAACTTGCACAACATCTTTTGTCCTGCCAGCCCGTTTGTAGCGGGGCCTCAAGGGAACTACTGATAATTAAGGTGATCCTTTTAATAGAGCACCGGAGCAAAGCATTAACACTCCGTGAACACATGTGATCCTAACATCAAAGCCATTCCCTCCGGTTATCCCGATTTCTATCACTTCGGGGCCATTGGTTCCGGACAACAACATGTGTATACAACTTGTAGGTAAGACCAAAAACAATACTATCATAATGAATCAATAACATGTTTAGATCTGAAATCATGGCACTCAGGCCCTAGTGACAAGCATTAAGCATAAAAAGTCGCAGCAAAGTCAAAAAGTACTAATAATAGATACTAGGCACCATGCCCTAACAATCTGATGCCATTATATGAATGATCTCATCCAATCCCTACCATCGCCATAGCCTACAGCGGGGGATTACTCACTCATAGATGGGGAAACATGGATGGTCAATGGAGAAGTGATAGTGATGATGATGGCGATGATCTCCTCCAATTCCTCGTCCCGGTAGGGTGCTAGAACGGAGTTTCTAGTGCCGAATCACGAAATCTGGTGGTGGCGGCGGAGCGGAACTCCTTCTAGAAAAAAGTCGAACCCCCCTGAGTTTTTAGGTCAGAAGGCATCTTATAGGCGTAGAGGGAGACCGAGGGTGTGCAGGCGGCAGACCACCCTGGCGTGGCTAGGCCTGGCATGACAGTGGTGTGGCCTGGGCCCAGCCCCCTATGTCTCGTATTCTGGCTCCGGGAGTCTTCTGGTGAAATAGGATTTTTGGCATATTTTCCGGGATTTTTTCTTATAGTTGATTTTCTGCACAAAAACTAGACACCAAGGCAATTATGCTGAAAACAGCGTCAGTCTGTGTCAGTTGCATCCAAAGAACATAAGTTTAGAGGAGAAACAATAGCAAAAGTGTTCGGGAAAGTAGATATGTTTTGGACGTATCACTGCTCTTCCTCCAGTTCTAGCTGAGAAGCCTCATTTTCTCCCACCGGGGTGTGAACAGGGACAATATCATGTTTAACTAGGTTTTTGCACAACCTCTTGATATGGCCAAATCCGCCACAACGTTTGCATTTCCTTTTCCTAGCTCCCAGCCTTGAACCTTTATCGGTGGAGGCTTCGATACTTAGCTTTCTAGGCCTCTCAGGTGGCCTCCTAAGAACTGGTGGTTGAAGTTTGAACCCTGGATTGACAATCTCCCAATCATTTTCATCGGCCATAGGTGGTACGTTTTCTGCATAAGTTATAGCAAACTTGTCCACGAAGAAGTAGTTGTTGACATAGTTCTCTATTTCAGCTCTGCTACCTCTAAGCTTTAAGATGAAGTCAATTGCATGGTGACATGGCAGACCAGTAGTCTGCCACTGCCTGCATGAACAAGTCTTGTTTCCAATGTCTACAGTGTACCTCCGTTCACTTCCATGCTTGTATTCTGCATAAACCTCAGCCAATGTTCTGGAACTTCTGACCATCCTCATATTTATCGTTCTCATTGCCCTGGTTCTTGCATTCAGTAACATAACCACCTTTAGAACTATTTTATGGCCTAAAAATTTTCTTGCACAAATTCTTTGCCTTAAATCTATCTTCACCATTATGCACTGTCTTATTGCATCTAACAAAATAACAATTCCAAGTGTCTTCATGCCCGAAATCTTATCATTGAAACTCTCTGCCAAATTATTGCAAACAAAATCCACCTTGCTTAACTCACCAAACTTGCTTTTGGCCCATAGCTTGGTGTGATGTTCTTCAAGGTATTTTTTTCACCTTTGGCACTACATACATGTTCTACAAGTAAGTAGCATGCGTGCTTGGGGTGTATGTGTATGCTGATCACCACAAGTCCTCTTCGAAGATCCTTCCTTTGAACTTCTTCATGAAGTTAGTAGCGAGGTGCTGCATGCATTCCCTATGCTCAACCCCAGGAAACACAACATCAACAGCATTCTCAAGACCCTCGCATGCACCGGTGTGTATCACCAAGCCTTCAGGGTGACCAATTACTGCCCGTAGTCTCTGCATGAACCATGTCCAGCTTTCATTTGATTCACCCTCAAGAACAACATAAGCTACGGGTAGAAGCCAATTATGTGCGTCCAAAGCACAAGCAGAAGTAACATGTCCCCTGAACTTCCCTATTAAAGAACTTGCGCCTACTACCAAGTATGGCCTGCAACCGTCTAGGAACCCCTTCCAGCATGCCTTCAGGCAGACAAAACATCTCCTGAAGCATATCTTATCTACCTACTTATACCTGACCCACCTCGAGACCTTTTCTCTTCCTTTCACAACCTCGTAATCGATGTCAACAACACTACCAGGTGATGTTTCTACCTGAGCTTTCAAACTATACAACATATGAAAACTTTCTTTCCACTTGCCTTGAATGAAGTCTAGAGCCATCTCCTTCCCATCAAAGACTCTGTTGTATGGAATCAGAACGTTAAACTTTGTGCTAATCTTTTCTCTGAGTTCAGTAGGTCCAATGTTATGATCCTGCCTCACCCAGTCAAGTACAGTAGCAGCAATCCACTTGGTAGTTGCCGGTATAATTTTATCACTTAAAGAAGTATTAGGGAAGTTGTGTTTCTTCGTGTTTACTTTGATATGCATTCGATAAGAATCCAAATAATTTAGAGCTAGTTATCAGCAGAATAAATATGAGAAAGACTAGAACTAAATGTAGCTATTGCAGCCTGAAATGGGTGTCCACCCCGCATTGGAGATGCATGTAATCTCCATTTACACACATTACTTTCCCTACAGTGCACCCGAAATCTCTTTTGGTCTCCCTTTTCAATGATAAATTCGAACCCAACTCTGATTGCATAGGTTGCAACTGCATATCTACAATCCTCCACATTCTCAAAGACAATCCCCTCAACAATTGTAGGATTGTCCTTGTCAACGCGTATCACTGGCCTGTCCTCATCTTCGTCGTCGTATCTACATCCCATTTCCACATCTTCACATTCCTCTTCCTCATCAGTCCCATAGTTAGGCTCAAAGTTCGAATCAACCAAATATTCCCTACTCTCCATCCTACCAGGGTCAGCAGCCACGTCTGGATATGCTTTCTCATCATCATCCGCACCGCCACACATTTCAGTGCCTTCATTTTTGCTTGATAGAGCATCATGCTCAAGGAGAAGCTGTACAAATGTCCTGTAGTTACCAACACATATCCTTGCCATCACCACGGGACTAGAAATGCTAATTGGGGTATGCAGAAAAGGAATCATAGTTCTTACCCTTCAATGTGGACGCACGACACCTTCTCCAAGCTCCATACCTCCAAAGCTCTGCACCCCGCTTCCTCTTCCCCTATTTTGTTGTCCTCTGTGCTCTCCAGACTTGAAGGAGATTTTGTGCTCTCCAGCCGCGCAGGAGCCATCTCCGTGCTCTCAAGCCCCATAGGATCCATCTGCGAGCGGGATCCGGATCACCAGCGTCGTTGGGCACCTAACCCAACGGCCGACACTCGGTTTTTGTTTCCAGACGTGCCTGGGTGGTGGACGGGGGCAAGGAGACAGAGCAAGGAGGGGAGGGGAGGGGACGTGAGGGGATTGCAGGGAGGGGAGAGCGGAGGGCACGAGGCGAAGGCGGTGCGACTAAGGAGTGGCAGCGGGAGGAGCAGAGGAGCGGAGCGGAGATGGTTGCGACAAAACATGGAAATTTGCACAATAATGTGTTGGTGGGAGGCACCAGCCCTCAAACCCGGGACACGCACTGTCGAAGGTGGAGGAGGCGGGCCCGCTAGTCAGAAAACATGCCACCTGTCAGCGCACTATGCATAGTAGCACTTCACGGAATTTTTTAGCAGGTCCCACATGTCAGTCTGTTTGATCCGAACTTGCATGAAGTGCATGGCTGGTTCACGCGCTAGTTCTGAAAAAAGCTCGTTGATCCAAACTTGAAGTTGCAGTTCTGCTTCTTCTCCCTCGTCTCCTTGTCTCCTCACATTGGCAGTTCCGCTTCATCTCCCTCGTCTATTCTCCTCTTATTCTTCTCCTCGAAGTGGTCGTTCTTCTTTCTTCCTCGATCAAAACATTCCTGCATGTAAGCCATGGCCAATAGCCGGATGAAGAGGAACTGGTCCGATCTCCTGGCCGACCCACTTTGCAAGATCGCCGACTACTTGCTAGAGAAAGAGGAGTACGTCGACACCTATGCTTCTTGTCGAGAAGTCTGCACCGATTGGTGCCGCACTTTAAAGGTTCCTGAATTCCATCTCAACAACTGGATCATGATAGATCACACACTTCCAGATTTGGCGACTTCACCTTCCTCAACCTCGCCACTGGTCGTTGCCTCCGGACGAAACTAATGGACGTCCATCGCAGGTTCACATTCACATCCGATATATATATAACATTCATTTATTGATATTTTCCATTGTAAACATCTTAGTGCTAACTGATGCCCTCTTCTTCCAAAAGATTCTACTTCATCGGTATTTCTCGTGGCATCATCGTGCTTGCTCAGAGGGTGGAGCCATACCAGATTCGGCTTTTGAACCCAATCACTCATAAGTCTAACATTGAGTTTCAAGCACACATACCATATGACCTTCTGCAATCTGTCGTCGTGACGAAGTCCCCAATGATGGTGTTCGTTTGCACTGATTAGCTAGATCATATTGCATGGGCCAATGAGAGCACCCCAACAGGGCAAATTAATGAATCATTTGGAGAAGGATTGTATTCGCCACCTCCTAATATGCTTCTGGACTGCATGACGGCATTCTGACGGGAAGTATATGCATTACTTGAGAATGGAGACATCTTGTCGACCAACATCTATGTTAGAGCAGCACGCGAGCACTATCACGATGGCCAGAATAATTTCAGCCCTAGTCTTTGAATGAGTACGCGGAACCTACAAGTTTTACCTTCTGGAGTCAGATTGTGATATGCTTCTTGTGTTGAGCGGGGATTTCGCCAAAGGGCAACCGGTGTTGTACCGGGTGGACACAGAGAACCGCTCTCTCAAGGCCGTCGGTGACATTGGAAGTCGTGCCCTCTTCATTGATTACAATCGGTCTATCTCCATTGACACCAGGTTACACCCCACAATCAAACCCGGTTGCATATACTACAGGAATTATATCAGATTGTACGATCATGAGGTTCAAGCCTGAGAAGAGGAACCAACAATGGTAATGTATGGCTTAAGTCTGGAACATATACCGAGGCCTTACCCTCAAGACGAGATACTGGCAGCACATTGCAGACGGAGAGAGTTCTCTGAACATGTGTTGTAGCACGCGGGAGCCGACGACGACAAAATATATAGGGGAGAATGAATCCTATATACATCCTAGGTTATTTGCTAGCATTTTGAGGTCTATTTTCCAAAGTAGAAATTTGCATTGTATTTATATTATTTCGAGTATGCATATTACCTTTCAGACAAAATTGTAATGTATTTAATTTTAGTACTTTCAGAATTCAAAGTATTTATTTTTAGTAGCTTCTTTCAGAATTCTCTGTGTTCGACAGTCGGAGCTGGCAGTGGGTATCAGCTCAGCGCTGGAATTCAGGTTCCACATGAAAAATTGCATAATAATGTGTTGGTGGGCGGCATTAGCCCTCGAACCTGGGATGCGCGCCATCAAAGGTGGAGGAGGCTAGCCTGCTAGTTAGAAAACATGCCACCTCGGCATCCCCTATTTCTGATGCCCTTTAAAAAACAGAAAACATGCCACGTCGTCATCCCCTGTTTCTGATGGTGTTGCTGCAATCGACGATACATGGTGGTATAGAAATAATATCGTATAAACATAAGGGCACAGTCGTCAACATTTCTAAAATGAAACCTGGTCTCCTACCTGTTCTGGTACACTGCCCGATGAGGTGGATAGCCACGACCGATCTTTTTAGTACATTCGCACTCTTATGCTGTGAAGGGAAATAAAGTTTGAGCGGTTAATGCAACGAGTGTCGAATTATTACCCTCTAACAAAATGGGAGATGGTTATTTTCACGCGTCAGTCCAAACCTACTGTCAGTCTTTCACTCCCCTTCTCTGACAAACCACAGTTCACCTTACGTAGCTCCTCCACGCCGCACCACCTAGGGTAACATG
Source organism: Avena insularis (assembly GCA_023614405.1). Lineage (NCBI taxonomy): Eukaryota > Viridiplantae > Streptophyta > Magnoliopsida > Poales > Poaceae > Avena > Avena insularis. Next base: position 254,333,583 of record CM042696.1, read on the forward strand.
TCCCCGCATAAGTAGCCACCACAACGGTCGAAACTAGGGTATTTAGCCCCTCTAAGGCAGGCCATGAAGCTCTACTTCAAGGACGGTATTACATTCCCCTGCCAGGTGGATGATTTCCTCGAATGTACTGAATCGGCCGCGGCGGCGACGGCGGCGTCGTCGGCGCCAAATGCGGCAAGCAGGGCCAAGAGAGGGATGTGGAGAAATCACGTGGCGGCATTACGGCATGCTCTAGGTAGTGGGAACAAGGTACCTATCAAATAGTTCATGAGAGCATGCCGCTGAGGGTACACACCCTCAAACAGGGCAGTGCCAAGGTCTAGGAACTCTCGATCCATGCTTCGGCGCGAGCTACCTTACCGTAGTGGGGGAGGCTTTGAACACGCCGTCTGCGGCAAAGACGCTCCATCCTACGCACCGTCGGAGGCCATACGTGGCGGCAACCAAGCTTCTACACTCAGCATGCTGGATTATTCGACAGCCAGAGCCGGCAGCGGGCATTAGCTCAGTGCCAGGATTCAGGTTCGAGTTCACATGGACCTATGATCCCAAGAAGAAGATGCCAAATTTCAGTTTCGAAGAAATCGTTGCGGCGGCGCGGATAGTCCAACTGAACCAGGACTGGCGCACGCAAATCGCTCGTGCATGAATGATGCAGCTTTCTTTTAGTTTGGCGGGAAGGCAATAGATCAGTTTGGGTTAAATGATCAAAGAACTTATGTCCTCTCATGGCAATTGGCTAGCCAACATTTCTGGTGGAGATGTGTAGTTTCTTCAGTGTAGAATAGTTAAGTTCAGACTGAAGAATGGCTTTTATAGATGAAATGCTGACGAATTGTTCTATAAACTAGTAGGAAGTTTAGCCCACTTTTGTGCAGGTATAAGACCCTTTTGTATGGAAGTAGTACTGTTGTAAGCAAATACTATCAAGTATCTATTTCCTTCAATTACTAGTTGTGGCTAAATCTAGTTAACTAGCATTTTTTATCCCAGACTACAGATTTTGCGTCTGATGTCTGTGTTGTAAACCATTTTTCCTTTGTCTTGTGTTGTCTGCAAAATGGTCCTGTAGTTCAACGTGTTACAAATATAGCTACCTTGTACTTGAAGAGGAGATGGACTACATTTTCCTACCATCTACAGAATTAACATTGCTCATTACCAGACCACCCTCTTTTCATGAGGTTGTCCTTGGTTATTCATAGAAATTATAAAGAACGGTGTTCAACTACATCGATTAAAACTATTACACACACATACTATTTCAAATTCATTACCCACACATACTACATCGATTCAAACTATTACACACACATACTATTTCAAATTCATTATCCACACGTACTACATTGATTCAAACTATTATACATTTTTAGTCGATGCTAACTTCCTTCTAAGCTCTCCATACTACAAATTCATTAGCCACACATACCACGACAATTCATTAGAGCTCTGTCTTCACTCGAGGGAAATCAGAACCACTAGCTCGTCCAAGCCCAGTTCCCCCATGGAAACTGTGTGCGCCGTCGTGAAACGGTGGTGGACCTGTGCCATCGATCCTTCCAGGACAACACTTCAGGTGACGAGGATGCTTTCTGGCAGCCTCTTCGGGGCCCTGAATGCCATGTTCTGATTCCAGAACCTCCTCCAGGTAGATGATGACCGGGTGCTTCCAGCAAAGCTGTCGCCATGTCCTGCTTGGAATCTGCACCTCGTACATCTTAGGAACGGCTTCAGGATCTTTTAGCCACGCCTTTACCTTGATGACCCATCTATCGCTCGGTGGCATGATTTCCACCAGCTCGCCGCCAAGGCTACTGATGACCTACTTGAGGGCCTTCGGTCCCAAGCATCCAATGGGAGGCCGTCAAAGCCGAGTTTGGAGAAGAAACGAAGCTGCCCCAAGCGATCGTCCCACCCACAGGCGTGATGCCAACGCCTGAAGCTCATTTTCTCCCCGCAGCACTCAAAAGAACGGGAAGAATGCAGAACATGCTTAGTGTCTGAGCTGTGCTCGAATCGGACGAAAAAATCGAATGGCGGCGCGCATACCTCAATCTTGACCTCATTTCGTCTGATCCCAAAACGAGACCTGAAATCCAACAGCAACTCTCTCGGCGACACGGCGGGACGGACGCCCAGCATGGTGGCCATGAGAGCATGGTCGTCGAACTGCTGTGCCAGGGCTACCATGCCTAGATTGCGCGAAATCACACAACTTCCTGAAGCCGGTCGCCGGCCTGGATCACCCGACGGGACGCGCTCCGCCGTGGGAGGAGGACTAGCCAGAGGCAAGATATTAGTCCAAGGACACGAAGCTCCGATGTGGTGGACGATGCGACGGTGATGGCTGCGAGATTCGATTAGAGGCGTGGGAGGTTGACCGGACATGGCGGGGATGCAAATTAGAGCAAGTGCAAGATCTGATCTGAGACGAGCTGCCGAAGCTGAGCAAATGTTATGGGGAGGGGAGCAGGGGAGAAGACCAGAGCAGAGCAAAGAAATAGATCTGGTCCACTCAGGGATCTAGTCCATGCAGGGGTAAGCTAGTCCACAATCACAAAAGATAACAGGGAATACTGACAGGGCGGGCCAAGAAGAGTTGACCTAACGGCGGTATTTGAGTTCAACTGTTTTTCGTCTGGTTCAAATGACCGTTTGGCCGTTAGATTTGTCTTCACCCCCATTTGGCCCTTCTAGACAATTGGTGATTCTACTAAGGCCCCTCCGCGCGATTAATGAAAACTCGGGTACCGGGATGCACTCGCCCGGGAAGTTTGGTACCGCAAACGAACAATACCGTATTTTCACCAAGATCAGGACATATGATGGATACAATGGACACAATTCTTGAAGCAGTTGTACTAAGGAGAAAAGGATTCAAAAACAAGTAAATCGTTTATTTGGGAAATATCAATAATATAAGAAGAAAAACTGAAGCGAACAAAGGACACAGATGGTTTAACGACCAACTATACGACGGGAATAATTTTTTCGGTCGTATAGTTCCCGCCATATAGTTGGCGCAGCCACCGCCTCCTTAAATAGTTTCACCCCATGCAACTAGATCAGAGAGGGTCTCCTCTCTGGTGTATATATTCCTCCCGAAATCCTAAGACTCGGGGAGCGACCACATAAAGCTTCCGCCGCCTTTGCGGGGCGGAAAACACCAAGAGAGAAAGATCTCTCTGGCAGACAGATTTCTGCCGGGGGAATTCCTTCTCGGAGAGGGGAGATCGTCGCCATCAACACCACCATCAAGCTGGACTTCATCGGGATCATCATCATCATCACCACCACCATAACCATCAGCACCCTCATCACCATCTCCATATTGTTGTAACAATTGGGTTGAATCTTGTATAGTTCTTAGGGGAAACTTTCCCGGTGTTGATTACTCTTTGTAGTTGATGCTATTGAGTGAACCATTGAATTATTGTTTATGTTCATATTGTTATACATCATTATTCCATCTTTGATCATGATCCATATGATGTCTTGTGAATAGTTCGTTTTGTTCTTGAGGACATGGGAGAAGTCATTTTGTTAGTAGTGGAATTGTGTTGAGAAAGATTCAATAGTTTGATATTTAAGTTGTGGTGTAGTTCTTCTAGTGGTGTCATGTGAACATCTCCTACATGACACTTCACCTATATGGGCCTAGGGGAATGCACTGTGTATTTGGCTACTAATCGTAGGGGTTGCCGGGGTGATAGAAATCTGAACCCCCATTAGGAAACCATTGCACAAGGGATGTCAGGGTCTTAGAGTTTAAAGTTGTGGTTAGGTTTCTACCTTAATTACTTTCTTGTACTTACGGATGTTTGCAAGGGGTATAATCACAAGTATGTATTAGTCCTAGGAAGGTCGATACATTAGCACAGGTTCACCCACACAACACATAGAAAGCTAAAGAAGATTAATCAACTATATGAAGCGAAAGCACTTGACAGTCTTCCCATGTGTCCTCGAGAACGTTTGGTCATCTTAAGTAATACAACCGGCTTGTCCTTTGCTGCATAAAGGATTGGGCCACTTGCTGCATTTATTACTACTATATTTTATTTACTCGTACTTCGTTTACTTGCTTTATCAAAAACCCCTAAAAATCCGTTTGCTAAGTATTTGTAGAGAATTCTTGATCCATACCACTAGCCAGCACCTTCTGCTCCTCGTTGGGTTCGACACTCTTACTTATCGAAAATACTGTTGTACACCCCCTATACTTGTGGGTCATCAAGACTATTTTCTAGTGCTGTTGCCGGGGAGTGAAGCGCTATTGGAGAGTGGAACTGGTAAAGGAAACCTCTACTGTGAATATTGTTTACTTCTATTAGTTGCTTTATTTTTGTTAGGATAATTCGCCGAGTTTCTTATTTGGTAATGCTACTACCATTGCTAAGGTAGTAGACGAACCACCACCTGCAGAGAATGATACTTTTAAAATACCTACGAGAATTATTGATCGTGTTATGGATAACTACTATGTTGGGGATGGAACTATCCATCCCTGTGATCATTTACTCTTGATACACGAATTATTCGGGTTGTTCAAGTGTGTAGGTATTACTACAGATCAAGTTAAGAAGAAGTTATTCTCATTATCACTAAAAGGAAGAGCTGAGGAATGGTAAAAGCTGCTGAAGAATGGTCAAGCTCTGGAATGGGAGGAAATAGTACCTCTCTTTTATTCAAAGTTTTATCCTCCTAGTGAGATTCATAAAGATCAGAATCAAATATACAAGTTTTGGCCTCTTGATGGAGAGAGTACAGCTCAAGCTTGGGGGAGACTGAAGTTACTAATGCTCAAATGTCCCATTCATGAGCTCCCCAACAATATTATTATCAATAACTTTTATGCAAGGCTCCCTCTACATGAAAAGGATTTATTGGAGGCTTCTTGTGCTGGATCATTCACTTGCATGGAAGAAGAAGCTAAATGGGATCTTCTGGACCGTATTCAAGACAATGCTGAAGCTTGGGAAAATGACAAAGGTAGAAAGTCAGGTATAAATTATGATTATGAATGCATTGAATCTTTTATGGGAACTGATGACTTTCAAAATATTAAAAATGCTTATGGTCTAGACTCTCAAGCTATTGCTTCTTATTTTAAGGCTTTTGCTTCCTACATTGAAGTGCCTAAAAATATGTGGAATAAGTATCATGAACCTTATAAAGATATTGCTAGGAGTGTTCCTGTAAGAAATACTGAAGTTTATACTGCTAATAATGTTTTACCTGAACCTTATATTGAGAAAATGCCTTTCCCAGTTAAGATAAAGGAACATTTTATGATAGCTAGTATGGTTAATGAAAGTACAAATAAAGCTATTGAACCTGATAAACAAATGGATGATGAACCTATAATAGCAAATGTGAAAGGCTTTGTTACTAAATATGAAGAAGAGGGACACCCTATCCTTTGTAAGGATACCTCTAATATTGTTTCACAAAGTAGTGTTATGAGAGCCAGTATTCCCATGTTTTCTGTTAGAATAAGTGATCATTGTTACAATGGCCCTTGTGATAGTTATATTGTTAAGTTTATGAATGATACTGAAAGTTACAATGAGAGAGGGAAAAGAGTTCTTATGCATCTCAATAATATCAAGTTTCCTCGTTTTATGCTGAAAGTTTTTATGTTACACTTGTTTTTCCTTCCTATGCTAGTAGCCTCTGGTTTCAACAACTTGTTTGTTTACAAAATTCCCTTGCATATAAAGTGGGTTAGACTTAAACGTGTGTATTTTTGCTTCTTAATTCTCTCGATCACTTCAATTCATATTCCTATGTGAGCATCTTCAAAATGATCATGCCCATCTTAATGGCTACAAAGAAAGAGCTTTTTGGGAGACAACCCAGTTTATTTGTGCTTTCTGTTTGTTTTTGTTTCTTGGAAGTTATTACTTCGGTAATAACCTCTCCTTATCCTTTTTGTTTGGTTTTTGTGTCAAGATCAACCTCTAACGAAAGATAAGTAAGAATTGGGAAAGTTGCTATCCCGAAACAGATTTTTGTGGTTCACCGTAAAAATTCGTGAGAGATCTCTGTCTGTCGGATTGAGCTGTAATGTTTTGTGCTTCTGCCCCAGGTTGTTATTTAAATTACGTTAGTTTTGCACTTTTTGATTTCAGGAACAAAAGATTTTCTAAAAAATTGATCTTTACCTGCTGGTCTGTTTTGACAGATTTTTGCCACTCTTGCATTTGCTTCTTTATTCGATTTCCTTTTTCTAATTCTTTTTGGGTTTTCGGAACGATTTACTACAGTAGCTTATGTTTTGATGGTTTTCAGTGGAAGTTGAACTCAAAAGGTTTTATCGCCTCACTTATACTAATGTTGATAATAAGAACTATGTGAAGTTTTGTGTGAAAGAAATTTCCAGGTTAGTGGAGAAAATAGTGTAATGAGAAAGTGAAAGGTTTTATGACTCAAGTAATAAGTGTATGAAGATGAAGATATTGATCTTATTCAAGTGGTGACTCTGGAAGGACCCACTAAATACCAAATTCAAAGATCTGCATAGTCCGTTTTCAAATAGGTAACAGTTTTGGTAAGAAAAGTTCTGCGAAAATACTATCCAACTATATTTTTGCACTTTTTAGCCAATAAGGAAAGTTACGATACGAAAGAGGGACGGAAACGGAGCCAGGTTGGCTCACACCACCTTGTGGCGCAGGCCCACCCCTGGCCACGCCACCAGGTGGTGTGGCCACTCCGGACTCAGCCTCCGACTCTTTTTCTCCCATTACCTTCCTTTTGTTGTGAAACTTCGCAATATATAATCCCCCGGATCCCCCGAGGTTCGTATATCGTGTTCTCATCGTGTTTTTGTTTCGATCTGTTTTTGCCAGGAACTATTCTTGAAAGTTTAGAAGCACAATGGTGTCCGCCAAGGATAAGGGGAAGGATCCTATGGAGGAAGATCTCCAAGACCCTGGGCAGGAGAAGGAGATCAAGAGTGAAGATGAATACGAGGCAAAGCACATCGGCACTACCATTGCAAGCATTGGAGTGGTGGCAAACCTGCCAGGACTATGTCAATTGGAGAGAAGCCTCCTCATCACTGTTCAAATCCCTGGTCACTTCCCCCACGCGCCAAGAATCCTTTCCACACCCTTATCCATGAGCATCAATACCAAAATATGCCCAAGGAGAAATTACCCTCCAATTGGGACTTGCCTCGTTCTAGCCATGTAGGGAAAGAAGACTTCAAGGAGGTAGAGTGGGAAAAGAACCGCAAGAGCTAGGATCCACAATCTGATATGATAATACCAGAATATGAGCCTTAGCCCTTTACAAAAACTGATGGTTGGGTTCGGATGCGATACAATTCCAATTTTACCGTACAACCACAATACCTTAATTGGGTAGGGCTTAGCCAGAAGTTTATATGCCTTATTATGGGTTCGCTTGTAGAAGAGGTTGAGCCGAGGCTACCTCGTGATGAATGTCCAGCTATGCAGTGCCCAGGATGGCAGATGGCCAGGGCAGGGAGGCCAAGCTCATAGGGGAGGTGCCTATACTAGGCTGTGTAATTGAAAGGTTATGATTGATTATCCGCATACTAAGTATGATTGATTCAGGGTTATCCCTGACGGGTGTATCGAATTTTGTGGCGAGAGTGTACCACCTCTACAAAGTGTCAAACTATTCAAATAGCCGCGTCCGCGGTCATGGACAGTTGGAGTGGCCATACTGTTCCGTCATCAGATGTTTTCAAAATGACTTGTGCATTGAACTATGACATTGACTTGACCACAACCGGATTGTGGATATGAAAACTAGGTTCACACTTAAAGTGATGTAGAACATTAACTTAGTTTTCTTTAGTTCTAAACTCAGTTTGAGATAAACCTGGCTTTTTGCAAATAAACCTAGAGCTTAAGATTCCTACTAGAACTACCTTACTTGTTAGTGATAGTTTGCGAGTACTTAAAGAGTACTCATGGCTTTGTCCCTGGCTATTCCCGTGGCCAGACTATTAGGAGGACTACCAGGATGATGGACAGTAGGAGGTCTACGACAACTAGGATCATCTCCCATTGTCAGCATTTCCTGTGACTCTGAAGATGGAGCCCCGACTACGTTTAATTTCCGCTGCTTGATTTTTATTAAGACTGGATCATGAGATCCTTTATTTGTAAGACCTTTATTATGGTTTGTAATGGATGATGTACTGTGGTACCAATTCTGTTATGTCTAGCAAAGATGGTAATCCTGGGATTACAAGGTATGGCATAACAGGCGTCTGGGATTAAAAATCTGGGTGTTGACAAGTTGGTATCAGAGCCATCCTGACCATAGGAGACCCTAGTTAGAATGGACGCCTGAACCAAAAACTTAGTTTCAAAACAAAAGAAGTGAGTATTTATGAAAATCTATTCCCACACTTATCCTTGAGATTCTTTCAAAAAGAGTCATGTTCCTCAAAAATTCTTGCAATTCTACATAAAATTTGACACACTTGATCACCCCACTAACTTGCTCACCCTAAATGCTTATAGATGGAGGTCCAGTATTGCAAGTTCTACCAGCTGGGCAACAGAGGCCACCTGATCTTTGAGAGGGATCTAGATGCACTGTCAGAGTATCTTGAGCGCCGCACCAGAGTTCTTTGGGGCACAACTCAACGATCACATAGGAGGAGATCTACAATGGTTGATAGTGGCAGATCTCAGAGGCAAGATGGAAGTACCCACTTCGGAGAAGATCCAGTTCACCTTGCGGGAGAACATCTGGCTAGATGGATTAGCCAGGGCTATGCATGAAGCTCTCGCCCGTCTGTGCGGACAAAACGTCAACACAATCTAGGGAACTCGCTTTGCTCACTACGCAAGGCATGATTCTATGGGAATGCCCTAGGAGATGCCAGGACACCCAGAGCTGAAGCACTAGGTGGAAAATCTTAACTTCATGCTGTATGATAGACAGAAGGAGCTGGACAATGCTCGTGCCTACGCCATCCACAACCATGCCATTGCAGTCAAGAAGGACCAGACCCTCGCCATCCTCACCAAGGAGCGCCAATCACTTTGTCGTCAGCGCGACAAGAAGGATCGCACCATCGAGCGTCTTCGCAAGAAGGTGGCCACTCTCGAGAAGACCATCCGTGAATAGGAGATCCATCTTGAAGTGAAGGAGGAGGAAGGTGAATATATCCAGGGATATCTTTACTCTTACCTCAGCAATGACAATGACTACTTGGAGGATGATGCCATGGAGTTCCACACTGATGATGATGATTCCGACTTCATTGATGATGATTAGATGCACTTGAGCACTACCGTAGGAGTTAGTTGTACCGTTCCCACTTTATCGTAGTTTCACATAATGGTTCTTAAAACCATCTGTTTTCTATTTGTGTTGTGGTGTGTGTTTGTACTGTGTGCTTGAATGAATGAATGAATGAGAGGAAGTTGTTAGTTTGCAAAACCTGAGTCAAACTCAAAGTTTAAAGCTTTTGAAACAAAAAACCATGAACCTTAGAGATTTCCCTCTTATCTCATTATCTATCTCAATCTTTAGATGACTCGTGGAAACCCAGGAGGAAGAGGTTCATCTCTGGACCCAATGTTGCAGATTCTGCAAATGCTAGTTTCCGACCATGAAGCTAGTAGAGCCGAACTCCAAGCCAACTTAGCCACTCTTCAACAGATAGCTCAGATGGCCCACAATAATCAAGGCCATGGAAACCAAGATCATCATGGATCAAAGATCAAGAACTTTCAGTAAGTCCGAGGATCCCTTAGATGTTGATGACTGGCTACAAACCATGGAGAACAACTTAGAGGTCACAGGAGTTGAGGCCAATGAGAAAGTATTGTTTGCCACCCACTATCTGGCAGGAGATGCAAGATCCTAGTGGAATAGAACCCGTACCATGAACGAAGGTCAGATGATGACTTGGGAAGTATTCAAGATGAAGTTCAGCAGGACCCATGTGCCCCAAGGTTTGGTCACTAGAATGAGGGATGAATTCAGGGAACTAAAGCAAGGAAGGATGACGGTAATTGAATACCGTGAAAAATTCTAATCTGTAGCTAGATATGCCCCTGATGTGATTAACACCGAAGGAAAGAAGAAGCAAAGGTTCCTAAATGGATTCCATGATGAGATGCTGACCATGTTAGTCAACATCCGTTTTGCAGATCTAGAAGAGCTAGTAGACTCTACCATTCAGATGGAAGGGAAGATAAACCAAGCCAATGACAATCGCAAGCGCAAGATGATGCACCAGACTGGATCCCACCATACGCAGAAGTCTCGCCCCAACCCGTATGCAGGATATGCCCCAAGAAACAACCGACCCCCTATGTATTGTCCAAACTATCCCAATCGTAGCGAATGAAACTTGAAGTCTGGTGGAAACCACAACAATAACCCCGGCAACTCCAATAACTTCAACCGTGCAGCACCCAAGTCCAACAACAACACCAACAACAACAACAATACTGCCGCAAGGATTGTAAGAAATGTTGTGCCTGTTGGAGGGAAAGAAAAGTCCCAGATTACTTGCTTTGAATGTGGAGTCAAGGGTCACTACTCCAACGAGTGCCCCAAGAAGCTTGCAGCAGCAACCCATGTGAATAGACCCTCTCAGTAGCAAGGCCGTGTTCAACCTGGAAGGAGATTTTCCCTAGGGAACTCGCTTAACCGCAACGGCCGTCTATTCCACATGAATGCTGAAGAAGCCCAAGAAGCACCAGATGTCGTGTTGGGTATGTTTTCTGTTAACTCAGTTTTAGCAAGAGTGTTGTTTGATTCTGGAGCATCACATTCGTTTGTTACAGAAGAATTTGCATGCACTAGTAAGATTCAACAAACAAAATTGAAGCATGCTATGATAGTTCAAATACCTGGTTCAACCACCAAAGCTAGAAAATTTTGCAAGGTTGTACCTATCAGAATCCATGGCATAGATTTTTATGCTAATCTAATAGTACTTGGAACCAAAGGTTTGGAAGTAGTACTAGGAATGGATTGGATGTCGAAACATAAAGGATTAATCAACTGTGCCAAGAAAGCCATAACCATGACCAGTAGCACTGGAATATCAGTAGAGCATGTATCTGAGACACTAACCCGTCAATTCAAATGCAACAAGAGTCTAGCCCAACCAACCCTAGACCAAGTCAGAGTAGTATGTGAATACCCTGATGTGTTCCCAGATGAATTGCCCGGTACGCCCCCAGATCGGGATATCGTGTTCATCATTGAATTAATTCCTAGAACTAGACCCATTGCTCAGAGACCTTATAGTATGAACCCATATGAATTAGTGGAGCTGAAGAAACAATTTGATGCTATGTTGGAGAAAGATCTGATTCAACCAAGTGCATCGCCATGGAGATCGCCTGTTTTGTTAGTGGATAAGAAAGATGGAGGTAACCGTTTGTGCATGGATTAACGAAAGCTGAATGATGTCACCATCAAGAACAACTACCCTATGCCGAAGATAGAAGATCTGTTTGACCAGTTGACTGGTGCCAGAGTGTTTTCTAAGATTGATCTTAGAACTGGTGTAACACCCTCGAACTGGCCCTATGCAAGTTTTAGCGATTCCCGCCAAACCCACATAGAAATGATTCAAAGATGCCCACTAGGCACTTGCGTGCGGGTGGAAAACAAAGTAATATCATTACACAATAGTCCACGATGGAACCCACAGAACATATATATATATAACAATGACTCAACGAGTCAAGAATACAGATATACAGTACAAAGATCCAAATCACCTTGAAAACGATACAACATCCGAGTACGGATAAGATGCAAATGGAGGTAAGAGCCCTGAAGAATAATCAATGGCGTCCATAACCCTGCCCAAGCCAAGCCGAAAGGGTAACCCTGCTAACGATGTCGATTTCATACCTGCTAAAATAAAAGGGGTGCCGACAAAGGGCAAAGAGAAAAAAAGGGAGCGGTCAGTACTAAGGCCAGTACACGGCGAGGCTAGAATTCAGAGGCTCTCGCCTACATAGGTATGGTGGACTGAAGTGGCAGCGAAGCATGCACTAAACAACCTATAGAGACTCGATACAACTGTCGGCTATTAGAGAGGGATAAGAAAGACCTAATCAGATCCAATCTGATTCTAACACCAATCATACCCATCCTGTTATTCACCCCCTCGAGACCAAACGAGGAAGTCAACCCGAGGAACTGACACAGTTGGCAGTTTTATTCATTCCATTATAGTTGCAGCACTTACTAGTCAGATACAATTAGCCAGAGATATCCCAAATCCGGGAGTTGTTGGCACTTTTATTTGCTCATTCCATTGCCGTGAAACTGATTACTAGACATGTCATAGTCAAATTTATAGTACTACTTTAGTTATAGTTCTCTATGATCGAGATACTGTTCTCCAAGTCATCCATAACCGCAGACACGGCTTTCGGAAAGTTTTATCCTGCAGGGGTGCACAAATAGCAACACACGCACAATCAACCTCGGAAAAACCAAATAACAACCCAATGAGTCTTTCACGACAAAGCAATCACAGGATTCATAAAATATTTCAGGGGGCCACCCCACTAAGCTACCCGCAACAAAGATGGCCGGCTCCGAGACGAACCCAGGGTTTGTGACGATGGTTGTAAACGACTGGGAACCTGAAAGTGTGACTGGGCTTGTCCATACCATGAAAACGTGGCACAATCCAAAACAATACAGATGCTCCACACACAATCGTAAAATAAAACAGTAAAGCATGGCATAAGTACATGATAGTAATAAGGACCCAAACTAGTTTGTTACCCCAAGAAATAAGAAATGAATCAAGCTCTGGCTAAGGGGATTCATGATCCCACATGCGGATAGTGCGATAGTAAAGGAACATGTATCAAGTACTCGGGGTCCTATGGGACACAAGTGAGCGTGGAAGAACCAAATAACATCTATTGCCCACCGATGCCTCTGCATTAGTTATATCTATTCCCAGAATTTTAATTGACAAGTTATAATTAAAGCCATGATCATCTCTACCATTAAGCATCTCCACTATTTATCATGTGCCAACTTGCTGTCAACGGTGGAACGACAACAACGCGAAGCAGCACCTGAGCAAGCAACTACAACTCGCAAGGCCGACTATCTATCAAACAACAGGCAATAGGATGTGTCCAAGGCAATATAGAGGCTGCAAGGAATACAAATGGTGCACGGAAACTAAAGCATCGCAATACGGATAACAATTTATCAACAGGAGAAATTAAAGACTATAAATGCAAAATAGGTAGAAAGGGGGAGATTGCTTGCCTGTGAAACACTGCCGAAGAGACATAATCCGAAGGACTTGTTGAGACTCGCATCCACTCACCGGCCTAATCCGTGAACAAGCAAAGCACTAAAAGAAACACGGATGCACTATTTAAGACTACGTTAGAACATCAGGCATGATGCATGTATGATGCATGACATGGCAAAGATGCGATGCAATTGGGGAAAATTAAGCGGAATCGGGGTCCCGACAATTAATTAGAAGGTTATTTAGACACCCCACAATTTAAATGTTGATTAACAAGGCAAAATATGGCATCGGTTCACTACACAAATTTAAATGGAGCCGATATAAGATTAGAATACCGCATATGGCCTCCATATTTAATTTAGGTGAATCAGCATAATGCCCCCAAACCACATGGTATGAATGCAATCATGTACAATTTAAATGCAACAAGATATATGTCATATATTATAAAATAAGCGGGTCCCGGATAGGGTTACACACGGCGGTCCGGAGATCTTTGGTACAAAGGTTCTTCGGACTCCGGGAACAGGGCTTCGAGTTCGTGAGGGGGAACTCGAGGGGTTCGGTTCGGTCTTCGGATCCTTGTCGGCACACTCGAGTCTCGGCGCTTAGAGTACGGGAGGAAGATCTTGCGTTCCATGTCGTTGGTTCCTTGTCGTGTACTTAGGTTCATCTCCTTCGTCGGCACAGAACTTGCCCTTCGGGGTATCGCCCAATCGAGGCAAGGCATCATGCCACGCAGCGCTTCCGCGTGGCCTTCTCCCATTGCTGCATTCTCTTAAACATCTTGCAAACGGGAAGCAACAGATGGGGTGGCGAGCTGGTGGACATGCACACTGTGGCAGAGAGCTAGCAGAAAAGGGCGCTCTGGCACGCTTGCGCGGCGTGGCTGCAACATAGCGAGTCGGCGTGGCTGCAAGCTGAGTCGAGGCCAAGCACGATGGCGGCAAGCACGTGCAGTGGGGTCGAGAAGGGCACCGTGGTCGGGGCGAGCGGCACCAGGGTCTGTAGGTGCGGGTGATCCTACATGGGCAGCGATTGCACTGGAGGTGAGGGAGGCGCGCGATAGAGGCGCGAACCAGGCTCGTGGGGCGCAGCCACGAGGAAGGACGATGGGCTCGGGAGGCCGCTGTTTCACGGCGGCGAGTGGAGGAGATCCCTGGCAAGCTTGAGCCTGCAATAGGCGGCGACACTCACGGAGGACGGCGACGGGGAGAGGGCTCGGCAAGGGCTCGGGCGACGGTGCAGCAGAGCTTGTGAGGGGAGAGGAGAGGAGCTCGAGGAGGGCGACGAGGTACGCACGTTGGCGGGCTTGGTGGACGGCAGAGGATGCGAGGAGCGCCCTTGGCAGCGGCGGGAAGAGGCTCTCGTGGGGGTTGGTGGGTGAGGCCGAGAGGGCAGCGCAGGCAGCGGCTGTCCGGGTCCTGGCTCGCGGGAGGTGGAGGGCAGCGTCGAACAGAGGGCGGCGCTCACAATAGGGAAAGGAGAGGGAATCGCGGGGAGGAAGAGGAGGATGGGCGTCGCGTGGTGGGGCCGCAGGGTGGGACCGAGGTTTGCGGGATCAGGGGATCGATCATGAGTGGGGCGTGGGGCGGGTCTCGACGCTCGCATGCGTACCGTGTGCCGCAGTAGCGCGGCGTGCTAGTGTGGTGTGCTGGCTTGCGTCGCTACGCGCTGTGCTACGGCTGCCGGCGGCAAGGTAGGGACTAGGTGGGATCGATCCGGTTAGGGTTTGGTCTTAGGGTTAGATTAGCTAGGGTGGCAGGCTGCTGCCAGCTGGGCCTTTGGGCTTGGCCGGTGGCGGCCTCCTCTAGAAAAACATTTTATTTATTTTATTTAAAAAAAACTTTTAAAAATAGGTTTTAACAAAACAAGATATCTGGATGGACCGGGTTTTTCATTTGAAATAAAGAGGGAGGCAAACAGAAAACAAGTATGACTTTTAGAAAAATAGTTTTAGGCAAACAAATGCATGCAGACAGGAAGATGCTCAAATACAATTTAGCATGATGACATGAGCGTGTGGTCATGATGATGCATAAAATAGAAACACTAAGCGAATTTCTAGTAGTGATTTTAGCGGGGTGCTACAACTAGTTATCATCAACTCAAGATTCGTGCAACGGATATTCCAAAGACCACCTTTACCACCAGATATAAATTGTATGAGTACATGGTCATGTCTTTTGGATTAACCAATGCCTCGCTTATTTCATGAATCTCATGAATAAGATTTTTATGAACTTCCTTGGATAAGTTTGTCATTGTTTTTATCGACGATATCCTGATCTATTCCAAGTCAGAGGAAGACCATGAGCTACACCTGAGAACCATCCTTGGAACCCTTAGAGAGCATTAGTTGTATGCCAAGTATAGCAAATGTGAGTTCTGGTTAAAGGAAGTAGGATTCCTTGGACATATTGTGTCGGCATGAGGAGTCGTTGTCGATCCTGCCAAGATCAAAGATGTTGAAGAATGGAAAGCCCCAACCACTCAAACCCAAGTCCGTGCTTTGCTCAGATTAGCGGGATATTACCACAAGTTCGTTGAAGGATTTTCGAGCATCACAAGACTGATGACCCAATTGTTGAAGAAAGATAAGAAGTTTGAATGGACGGACAAATGTGAAGAAAGTTTTCAAGAGCTCAAGAAGAGATTGATTTCAGCCCCAATTCTGATTACGCCGTATATCAAGAAGCCTTATGATGTGTATTGTGATGCATCCAATATTGGTCTCGGATGTGTGTTGATGCAAGAAGGCAAAGTCATAGCATATCTGTCTAGACAACTGAAGCAACATGAGCAAAACTACCCTACCCATGATCTTGAACTAGTAGTTGCAGTTTTAGCATTGAAGACATGGCGTCATTACCTTATGGGTAACCACTGTGAGATTTATTCGAATCACAAGAGTCTGAAGTATATCTTCACCTAGAAGGAGCTGAATATGAGGCGAAGGAGATGGATAGAGTTGATCAAGGATTATGACCTTGACATTCACTATCACCCCAGCAAAGCCAATGTGGTAGCGGATGCTCTTAGCAGATTGCCGTGTAGATTAAACACCATGATTAAAGTAGCCTAGCCAAGTTTGCATGAAGAGTTGGAGCAGTTTAGAACGGAGCTAGTTAGCAAACGATTTTTAGTAGCATAGAACTTCAACCCACGTTGATCAGTCAGATCAAGGAAATGCAAGTATCGACGGAATCAAACATTGTATCGGTACAAGGAAGGTACCCGGATTCACCGAAGATGAAGAATGAGTTTTGTGGTACAAAGGACGTATCTGTGTACCAGCAGATTCTGAGCTGAAGCAAGTTATCATGCAGGAAGCTCATGATACTCTTTATTCTATCCATCCCGGAGGAACAAAGATGTATCAGGATTTGAAGGAGCACTTTTGGTGGCACAAGATGAAGAGACAAATCGGAAGCTACATCGCCAAGTGTGATATCTGTTAGAGAGTCAAAGCGGAACATCAGAGACCCGCAGGACTTTTGCAACCATTGCAGATTCCAGAATGGAAATGGGATTCTGTCGGAATGGATTTCATCACTGGTTTGCCTACTTCTAGTAGGGGAATGACTCTATTTGGGTCATAGTTGATAGACTGTCCAAGGTAGCTCATTTTATACCTATAAAGACAACCTACTAGAGTTCAAAGTTAGCAGAGCTGTACATTGCTAGAATCGTCAGTTTGCATGGAACCCCTAAGACCATAGTATCGGATCGAGGAACCCAGTTTACCTCAAGATTTTGGCAGAAAGTCCAAGAAGGATTAGGAACCAAGCTGAACTTTAGCACAGCTTATCACCCGTAGACCGATGGACAAACTGAAAGAGTCAACCAAATCATAGAAGATATGTTGAGAGCTTGTGTTCTAGAAGATGGATTAAAATGGGAAGATTGTCTGCCTTTCGCAGAATTCTCTTACAACAACAGTTATCAAGCTAGTTTGCAAATGGACCCCTTTGAATTTTTGTGTGGAAGGAAGTGTCATACCCCCTTGAATTGGTCGCAAGTAGGAGAGAGTCAGATTTTCGGACTAGACATCCTACGTGAAGCCGAAGAGAAGGTTCAAAAAGTCCGTGAATACCTCAAGACCACCCAATTCAGATAGAAGAGTTATGCCAACAAGAGACGTCGAGACCTGACCTTCAATGTCGGAGATTTTGTGTATCTCAAAGTGTCACCCTTGAAAGGAACACAACATTTTCAACTGAAAGGGAATTTAACCCTCAAATATATTGGACCCTTCAAAATTTGAATCACCGAGGAGAAGTATCGTATCAACTGGAACTGCCAGAGGAGATGTCATCCATACATAATGTGTTCCATATCTTGTTACTTCGCAAATGCCTAGAAGTTTCGGAGAAGACCAAAGTTTTCAAAAACATCGATCACCGAGCCATAGATATCAACAAGGATCTATCCTATCGTGAAGTGCCCATTCGTATTTTGGAAGAAGCCTTCAGAACCACCAGGACCCAGAGTATCAAGTTTCTCAAGATCCAGTGGAGCAACCATACTAAAGAAGAAGCTACATGGGAGCGAGAAGATTACATTAGGACTGAATTTCCAGATCTCTTTGGTTCCTAGTTTTTCTTAAATCTCGGGACGAGATTTTGTTTAAGGAGGGAAGGTTTGTAACACTCAAAAAAAATAAAGCAAGATTATCAAGTTATAATCACCCAAGTTTAGGGTTAATAAAAACTTCTATTACTAAATTGAATATGAATGCATGTGTGGTTTGCATTAGTGTATGATTGAGGGAAATTGCCATGATTGATTGCTTCAAATGATAAGAAATGGTTTAAAGCTGAATACTACATCATATAGGCCAATTACAAACACAATTCAAAGAAAAGAAAATGAAATAAGGATCATATGATCAAATGGTCATTTTGACCAAAATTAACCACTAGGCCACTTTGGGTGTTCCTAGTAACAGTTTTCTAACAGAAACAATTCCAATTCTTTTCACCCCTTGCTAGACCAAGTAAAAGTGAACCAAAGCCCACTTTACAAACCAACAGAAACAATTTTCAAATCTATTTAAAGGACAGTACTAAAATTGAATCAAGTTCATATGTTAAGATCTCCATTTTGCAAAAACCACTCAAATCAATACACCTTGACTTTTCCATGCAACCATAGACACTCAAGAATAAGATCAAAACCCTCACCAAAATTCATTCAAAAATTTCAAATTTAAATTCTTGTGGCCATTTGGTCGAACACTTTGCAGACACTAATTAAACTCCGCCTAACTCCACTATTTGGAGCAGTGATCACTCGACCACTTGCCGTCATTTCACTCCCATGGTCTCCCCCAACACACAGCAGCGCCAAACCAGCACCCCTCTTTGCCGTTTGCACTAGTGTGCCGCTGCCCAAAACAACCCACACATGCCGACCATGGACCGCTCGCCACAGCGATCGCCACCCGTGTCCATGATGTCCAGGAGGCAGGCCACCGTCCACCGCCACCTCCTGTCTAGACCTTGACCACAGCCAGGCCATGGACAACCAGAAAACCGCCGCGCCCACTTTCTCTACCCCGTGCCGAGAACGCGACAGAGCGCCATAGCTGACCAGCTCACCCATGCCGCGCCTTGCCCCACCGCACGTGCACACACTCACTATATCACCAGCTAACTCCCAGACATCCCCGTTTGCCGTCGCGCGACTCGTAGCCCCCGTGCGCCATCTCGAACACCGCTAGTTCCGCGTAGAGTACCGCCCGCGCCCGACCAACCTAGACCGCCCCGTGCGGCGCCTTTAAGCTTGTGATGATTGCCAGGGAGCACTGCGTCGCCCCTACCGTTAGCCACGCCATTAGCTCGATGTACCGTCGTCGCCGGAGAAGCCAACCCACGCCGCAATGATCCTTCACTGGTGTATAAATAGAGGCCCCCTCCGCCTCCATTCTCCACACCACCTCACTCCCCACTCCTCACAACATCTCCCACACCCTTCCTTGGAGGAATGCGAGCACCAGCCCACCAGAATTTGGCCAGAGTCCGCTGCTGCAGAGGAGAAGAGGAGCCATCGACTAGAGCCACCCAGGAGCCACCGCGACCACCGTTCCAACCACCATCGTCGACAATGTCGTTCGCCCCATCGCTGACCCTAGCTGGAGCCCTGGTGAGCCTCACACGACCCCCACCGCCGTGTTAGGTTTCAGCCGTCCCGGAGCTGTTCGACGTAGGAGATGAACCTCAGCCGTTAGATCACATTCTAATCGTAGGGCCTAGACGGAAAGGTACCGTTTCGGTTAGATAGAGTCGCTGACTAGTGGGACCTCTGTCAAGAGCCCTCTGTACGCCAGGTAAATTGGGCCGCCCAAGAGGTTTCCAAGAGGCCTATAGATTCAAATAGTTATTTTCCAATTTAGATAAAACCAGATTCTGTCAGTAGATTCAAAAATCAATTCAAAGATATTCACTGAACCAAATTGCATGATTCCAATTTGTTAGAAAGGTATTCAAATTATCTATCCAAGCCCGTTGGATTCAAACAATTGGGAGTTAGAGATCACCTATAGTAAAAATAACAAGACAGAGACTTTTCCAACTTCAAACATTTTTCAAAAATCAACCATAAATATTTTTGAGTTGATTCCAACTCTCAAAAATCATATTTGACAAGATCTATCTGAATATGTAAAAATATTTAGGTTTACATGCAGTGACAATGGACTAGTACCAAATGAATGCTATATAGGCATTTCTAGTCACTTTAATTCTATTAAATGATACTCCTAAACTTTATAAAATTTGACCAACACTTTAAATCACATTCCCAGGTATTGGAATATGTGGTGATGACATGTGTCAACATGATCCCATATTTTAATTGGAGAATATTAAATCTTAAGTATTTTCAATGAGTAGAAATTACTTTTCAAAAATCAAATGAATAAGACTAAGTCTTTATTTCATGTGATGATTGTGATGACGCTAGATCATCAAGTGTGAACCTTAGTATGCTAAATAGAAGTAGTTAAGAATTGTTTGGTGATTGTGTACCTTGGATTTATTTTTAGACGATAGTACCGACCCGGGATACGAGGAGGAGGAGTACTACCAAGAAGAAGAAGAGGAGAACTTCAATCACTACACTACTCAAGGTAAGCCATCACTAATTGCAAGCTAAAACTTGCAAGCCTAGCACTTCAAGTAAACTGAGCAAGCTAACACTTGCAAGTTTCCTAACCATGCAAGATGCATTAGGCATGCTTTGATTATGCAACCTTGATTATACCCATCCCATGTTTTACTTGCAAGCTTTATCCTTTTACTTTTACTAAAGTTCTTTACCTTTAGTTAGTGGATTTGTGAGTATTGGAACAATAGTATAGATACCATAAAGAGTATAAAACTAGGCCTAGCTTGTTATACTTAGATGTCATCAAAAGGCATAACACTACAGTTGGATAGTTATACTGGATTAGCACCCCTCATCAGTGAATACCCTCAACTTTAGTGGCTAGTGTTAAGCATACAAGTTTATCACTTTAGATGGGAATACTTGGTCAAAATGAGTATGAAAACCTTGGAATGATGTTTCATTCTATTGAGATGTTTTGACATGCGTTGAGAAACAAAATGGTTTGATGATGAAAATGTTGAGGCATGAGCCTTAGCCCTTTACAAAAATTGATGGTTGAGTTCGGATGCGATGCCATTCCAATTTTACCGTACAACCACAATACCTGAATTGGGTAGGGCTCAGCCGGAAGTTTATATGCCTTAGTATGGGTTCCCTTGCGGAAGAGGTTGAGCTAAGGCTACCTCGTGATGAATGTCCACCTATGCAGTGCCCAGGATGGCAGATGGCCATGGCTGGGAGGCTAAGCTCATAGGGGAGGTGCCTATACTAGGGTGTGTAATTGAAAGGTTATGATTGATTATCCACATACTAAGTATGATTGATTCAGGGTTATCCCTGGCGGATGTATTGAATTTTGTGGTGAAAGTGTACCACCTCTGTAGAGTGTCAAACTATTAGAATAGCCGCGTCAGCCGTCATGGACAGTTGGAGTGGCCATACTGTTCCGTCATCAGATGTTTTCAAAATGACTTGTGAATTGAACTATGACTTTGACTTGACCACAACCGAATTGTGGATATGAAAACTAGGTTCCCACTTGAAGTGATGTAGAACATTAACTTAGTTTTATTTACTTCTAACTCAGTTTGAGATAAACCTGACTTTTTGCAAATAAACCTAGAGCTTAAGATTCCTACTAGAACTACCTTACTTGTTAGTGATAGTTTGTGAGTACTTAAAGAGTACTCATGGCTTTGTCCCTGGCTATTCCCGTGGCCTGACTATGAGGAGGACTACCAGGATGATGGACTACGGGAGGTCTATGACAACTAGGATCATCTCCCATCGTCAGTATTGCCTGTGACTCTGAAGATGGAGCCCCGACTACGTTTAATTTCCGCTTTTGATTTGTATTAAGACCGGATCATGAGATCCTTTATTTGTAAGACCTTTATTATGGTTTGTAATGGATGATGTACTGTGGTACCAATTCTGTTATGTGTCACAAAAATGGTAATCCTGGGATTGCGAGGTATGGCATAACAGGCATCTGGGATTAAAAATCCAGGTGTTGACATTGGGAAAGACCACTGGGAGCACCACCGACACTGTGTACATTGGGAAAGACCACTGGGAGCACTCACCGGGAACATCCTCGTCGCCGCCGCACCGAACCAGACCGCGTGCTTCTGTCGCCATGCACCCCTGCCGATCCACGTTGCCTCACCACCACCGGCTTCACGAGCGCACTAGGTGAGCAACCAGCACCTCCCCTGACATGACCCCCTCCCTAGCTTGATCCGTAGCACCGTCGGCCGCTGCCGAACGCCCTGTGTGCGTGCTTGCCAGCGCGGTCAACGCCAGCGCGCGTGGTTCACTGAAAAATAGTAGCAGCGACGCAGACTGAAGTCCCCTTGTTCCTCGACATTTCCCATGCTGTGCAGTCCTCCTCAGGAAGAAACCCTATACAGAAGTTACAGCTAGTGGTACGATCTACAATTTTTGTTTTTGGATCATCGCCTAATTCCCAGTGGTTGCGTCGCCATCATCGACGGAAGTCCGGACGAACTCCGGTGTGTTCCGCCATCGCGTGCATGTCCGTCAGAGCATCACGTGGTCAATTTGCATCGAGGCCCCTGGCAAATCCATAAACCCAGCCCGTAGTCCCTAGAGACCCCCAAGTCAGCGACACACTCTATCGGCCGAAACTTTTATGAAAAGGATCTTGGTATTTTTTCTGTAATTGCAAATGACCCCCCGGATCAGCCATGTGTCACTGCCCGTCTTCCCCACGCGTGCCTGGCCCCGCAGTGGTTCCATGCGCACTTGTCAGCTGTGGTCGGTAGATTTCCTTGAGTAACAAAATTGCCATAGATTTTCTAAATTAAATAAATTTCCAGAAATTCTTAATATCTTAAATAATTCATATATTTTTATATAATTCAAATTTGACAAACTTTTCAGAATGAAATATGATTCAAATTGAAATACGAATTCAACCTATTTTTGAATTTGCCTAGATTTGACCCTGGCTAGTCAAATCTTTGACTTTTGGCCTAATATAAATTGTTTACATTTAATAATAAATTTAAATCCACATTTTCAAATAATACAAATGATATATGTTTTCTCATCATAAAAAATTGAGAAATTCAAATATGCCATCCAAAATAATTTTTGACCAATTTAAAATTTCGAAATTATTTAAATGCCAATAAATGCATTTTCTAAATAAATTCATAACTTTAATTACGTAATTCCAAATTCGAAAAACAATATGTCTAAATCGATTAGTGCGACGATCCCATTCTGATTATACATTCCATGATATGAATTAAAGTATGCATCATATAAATATTAAATAATTAGACATGTTTATGGGAGTAAAATATGCCTAAATAAATGAATAAAATGCTTATTTCTTATTTCCACACATCACCCATGCCATGTGATGGCTCAATGCATGGCACCCAGAAAAATGTTGATGGCTCGTGGTTGATGTAGAGCTTGTTGGGAACCCCAAGAGGAAGGTATGGTGAGCACAGCGGCAAGTTTCTCTCAGTTATGAAACCAAGGTTTAATTGAACTAGTAGGAGCAAGGAAACACCTCAAAGGTGTTACTACCTGAGTTTGGCAGGGCGCACTACCGGTGCTAGTAGCAACGTGGAGACCTGCACAACACAACCACAGAACTTCTCCAACTTGCGATGAGGTTGTCAATCTCACCGTGTTTTGCGGAAAACAAAGGATTAAACGTATCGAATGGAGAGAAGTAAAAGTTTGCAGAAAGTAAACACAAAGCAGAAACAGTTTATAGATTGTATGTAAAGAAAAGGACCGGGATCCATAGTTCACTAGAGGTGGCTCTCCTTAAGATTGATAACATGCTGGGTGAACAAATTACAGCGGGGCAATTGACAAACACCGAGAAAGCAAAACATGCATATACTAATCATCTTGACTCCTTTGAGACTTGATTGGGCAATACAACATAATACATAGACCGTCATCCAACTGCATCTATGACTAATAATCCACCTTCAGGTTTTTATCCGAACCCCCTCTAGTATTAAGTTACAAGCAATAGATTATTGCTTTATGAACTGCGTGTAAGGTAAACAATATGATTGCTCTATGAACAAAGTATTGTTGTTTTCTCCCTAGTAGCAACAACACATCTAGTACCTTAGAGATTTCTGTCACTTCCCAGATTACCAGAGGCATGAACCCACTATCGAGCATAAATACTAACTCTTGGAGTTGCTAGCATCTACTTGGCCAAGATAGCTACTAACAACGGAAAGCATGCAAGATCTCAAATAACAAAGACATGATAGAATCAATAATCAATCTGAAATAGCATCTCAATATCCATCGGATCCCCGCAAACACAACATGTATGGATTACAAATAGATGATCTTGTTCATGAATGGAGCCCACAAGATATAAACATGAAAGCACAAAGGAGGAGAAACCAGCCATCTAGCTACTACATGGATCCGTAGTCCAAGGATGAACTACTCACGCATCACACCGGAGGCTTGCATGGTGATGAAGAAGGCCTCTAGGGTGAATTCCCCTCTCCGGGCAGGGTGCCGGGAAGAGCTTCAGATCCCCCCGATATAGGGACAGAGACGACGGTGGCTACAAAATGTTTCGTGGATTTTTGATCGGGTGCTTAGGGTTTTCGTCCCGACCAATTCCGAGAATATTCATTTTCTGACTTTTCTGGAACCAAAAACAACAGAAAACAGGCAGCTGGCACTGTAGCTCTTGTTAATAGGTTAGTCCAAGAAATCATAATAAAAGTACTCCAAAGTCGGAACAAAACACAAGAAAGTGGATAAAACTAAGCATGGAACATCAAAAATTATAGATACATTTGCAATGTATCAACATCCCCAAGCTTAACTCCTCCTCGTCCTCGAGTAGGTAAGTGATAAAAAGAAATAATTTTTGAGGTGACATGCACCATCAAAGACTTGATCAAAGTATTTGCAAAACATTCAAGCTGGGATCATAGTACTTCAATCATAACATGAAAGACAAATTTCTAGCAATAAGCAAAGAAACTATGATGCAACATGAAAAGGCATAAACAAAAGATTCATGAATAACAATGCTTTGCAAGACGTTTGTTTGTTTCACATAAAGAAAACATAGCATACTAGTATTCAGCTTGTCCCTCAATAGAGTAGCAAATATAAATGCATGGGACACCTTCAAAGTTCATAAGAGACTAGATACAATAGTTTCAAACAAGCAATAACAAGTTATGCATCAATCAACTAGTCTTGGGACAATGCACATAGAACTAAGAATTGCCACTATGCTCTCAAAGTAGGTGCATAAAGATAGAAGGTGGAGACTCAATATAATGGTGGAAGAAAGGCCTTTTGTAAAAGGAAGTAGGGATTCAAGTCTCATAAAGAGCTTCCAAAAATTATGGTACTTTTAGCTTTCAGCTCTCATTGCTCCTATCATAAGCATCTTGAAGGTGATTAAGGTTAAAGTGACACAACTAAGAGGATATGCTTGACAAGTTATAAACCAAAATCTCATGCCCCTTACTTACGAAGACCGATCCTCATGCTACTCAACTTCAGTCACAAGTAAGCTCTTGTCATTGTAAGTATATGTGTATCATTAAGAACCGCCAACGGGGTACCCCTTGCACATGATACTGGAGCTTTCCCATAATCAAAATGACAAGGCAAGCAGACAATGAGCATCTCAGCGATCTTTTTATTTGCGATTTGCATAGGTTTTTATTAAGGATGCTTCATAGAGTGCTCATTATGGTGATGCTGCAAGTTTCCACCATGATTAGGCATGGCTTAGGCTAGCGGCCAAGGCATTTCTCTAACACACATACAAACTCCATGATCATACAAGTTCCACATTTATTTCACACCGCCGAGATCCGTAAGCAAAAGAACATAATATCAACGGGGTACAAAGTACAAGTGCAATGTTGAAAGCGTTCCCCATGAAACATGGTTCTGCTAATTTCAAATTATAAAGCGCAAGCATATACGCAACAAAGAAGGACCCAATGGTTCAAGTTTATTAGAGGCAATAAAGTAAAGTGTGCCATCAAGTTCGTGAGAGCTTTAATCACTAGTTTTCTCATAACAAGTGGAAGGTAAACAAAAGCAAGAATATACTTGGAATAGCATAAGATAGTAGGTAGGTATGGTGGACTCTTTGGAAAAACTTGGTTTAGGGAGTTGGATGCATGAGTGGAACTCATACTTTGTGGTGGAGGCTAGCAAAAGACTGGGAGCGACAAACTAAGAGAGTAATAATTGCCATAATCATGCAGAGCGACAAAACATCATTGATCAAAGCATAAAGTGATACTACAAGTTGAAAACTAAAGGATCATAAAGGCTATGGTGACTTGTGACAGTCATAACATGGTGTGAGCATGTGCCAAGTCGACCAAAATAAATCATCAAAGGAGAATACCACTATACTATGCTTTAATATGCTAAAACAACGCATGATTCATACAAGGCACATTAAGCAATCTCAATTGTTTATAACAAGTAATGCTACAACAAAGAATACTAAGCATAAATCCAAAACAATATCAAGCATGGCATGACAAAGCATAGCCATAGTCAAAAACGAGCTCTTTTTACCACAAAAGTACGAACTTTCCTACTCTTTTCCAAACCAAACCAAACTATTTGCAAACCAACGTATGAAAGAGGGGGTCCAACCAACTTATTCAGAAAACTAAGAAAATCAAGCAAACTAAAAACCAAAACGAAAACAAAAAAGAAGACGCTCCAAGGGAAACACAACTGTGCACGAAACAATAAAAATGAAGCGTTTGGAAGAAACCTGGAATTTTTATTGATGAAGAAGGGGATGCCTTGGGAATCCCCAAGCTTTGACGCTTGTACTTCTTGGATATTTCTTGGGGTGAAACGCATGGCATCCCCAAGCTTAAGCTTTATTCCATCCTTTATCTCATTACTCATTCCTTCCATACACCTGAAAATTTTCCTTCATACAAAACATCACACAATCTCATTAGCAACATTAGTGCACTTAAGATAAATAAGTCTCAAGGTTAAGTTTTAACACCAAATAAACTTCCATTAGAACACTAGATACTGTAGCACTTCCCTCAAGAAGCTCAATTTCCAAAGGAACTCAAGAAGGAACCAACCAGAAGCAAATGCAGAAAATGGCAGAAATCTGTCAAAACAGACCAGCAGGTAAAGACGAATTTTTTCGAAGACCTTGTGTTGCTCAAATCAAAAAGTTTTGAACCAACGAAAGTTATATAACAACCTGGGTCAGAAGCACAAAAAATTACAGCTCAATCCGACATACAGAACTCTCTCAGGAATGTTTACAGTGAAGCACAGAAATCTGTTTCGGGACAGCAACTTTCCCAATCATTACTTCACTCTCATTAGAGGTTACTCTTGGAACAAAAAGCAAATAAAAAGGATAAGGAGAGGTTATTACAGAGGTAATAATTTCCAAGACTCAACTAAAACTCTTGGGTTATCTCCCAACAAGTACTTTTCTTTAACGCCTTTAAGTTAGACATAAGAGGCAAAGAAAGAATCAAGTGTTCTCAAATGAAGAAGCATTAAGACCAAATTTTGTTTTCATAGGATAAGCAAAAGAAATATTTTCTGTCTATTTAGGGAAGTGTTCTATACCTTTTTTGAGTGGGAGTTGATATTTAATGATGCCTTCTTTCATATCAATGATGGCACCAACAGTTCTAAGAAAAGGTCTTCCCAAAGTAATAGGACAAGAAACATCGTATTCAACATCCAAAACATAGAAATCAACGGGGACATAGGAATCATTAACCATAATAAGAACATCATTAAGACTCCCCATGAGTTTCTTTTTAGCATTAGCATCAAGTGGTACATTCAGATAACAATCTTCAAGAGGAGGCAAATCAAGCATATCATAAATCCTTCTAGGCATAATAGAAACACTACTATCAAGATCACACAAAGCTTTGAAATCAAAGTCATTCACTTTCATATTAATGATGGGTTCCCAACCATCTTCTTGTTTTATAGGAATAGAAGCTTTATGTTTCATCTTTTCTTCTTTAGTCTTTATGAGAGCATCAGTAATGTGTTTTGTAAAAGCCATGTTCATAGCACTAGCATTAGGACTTTTAGCAAGCTTTTGTAGGAACTTAATGACTTCAGACATGTTGCAACCATCAAGATCAAAATCAACTTTATCATCTAAAGTAGTAGAACTATTATTAGCCTCAACACTAGTGGTGGTGATAGTAGAAACACTAATGTTTCTAGCAATTTAATCTTCTCTTTCCCACTTAGCATGTAATTCAGCTAATAGTCTAACATTTTCATCAATTCTTACTTGTATGGCATTAGTAGCTGCAAAGGGATTCTCATTAATTTCAGGTTTAGTAGCCATTTTATTCAAAGTAGATTGAGCTTCAGCCAAAGATGCTATATTTCTTTCAGCATTAGAGAGTTTTTTTCTCAATAGTTTTATTGAAAGCAGTTTGTTTACTAATAAACTCTTTAAGCATAACTTCAAGTGCAGAGGGAGCACTCTTATTATTGTTGTAAGAATTTCCATAAGCATTACCATTGTTGGGAGGATATGGCTTATAATTGTTGTTACCAAAATTGTTCCAATAAGCATTATTACCATAAGCATTGTTGCCAAAGTTGTTATTTCTTATGAAGTTCACATCAACTTGCTCTTCTTGAGCAACCAAAGAGGCTAAAGGAACATTATTTGGATCAATATGGTCTTTCCCACTAACAAGCATAGACATAATTATATCAATCTTATCACTCAAGGAGGAGGTTTCCTCAACAAAATTTACCTTCTTACCTTGTGGAGCTCTCTCAGTATGCCATTCAGAATAATTAACCATCATATTGTCCAAAAGTTTTGTTGCAGCACTCAAAGTGATGGTCATAAATGTACCTCCACAAGCTGAATCCAATAGGTTCCTTGAAGAATAGTTTAATCCTGCATAAAAAGTATGGATGATCATCCAAGCAGTCAGTCCATGAGTGGGACAATTCTTTACCAAAGATTTCATTCTTTCCCAAGCTTGAGCAACATGCTCATTATCAAGTTGTTTAAACTTCATTATTTCACTTCTCAAGGATATAATCTTAGCAGGAGGATAGTATTTTCCAATAAAAACATCTTTGCACTTAGTCCAAGAATCAATAATATTCCTAGTTAAGGAATTCAACCACTCTTTAGCTTTTCCTCTCAAAGAGAAAGGAGACAATTTCAGTTTAATAATATCACCATCTATATCCTTATGCTTTTGCATCTCACAAAGGTCAACAAAGTTATTTAGATGGGAAGCAGCATCTTCATTACCAATACCAGAAAATTGTTCTCTCATAACAAGATTGAGCAAAGCAGGTTTTATCTCAAAGAAAGTATTTTCAGCCATAGGTGGAGCAATAGGAGTGCCCATAAAATCATTGTTGTTGGTGCTAGTGAAGTCACACAACTTGGTGTTTTCAAGAGTAGTCATTTTTTGGGTTTTCAAATAAGAAAGCAAACAAGTAGAACTAATTTGTTTGGATTTTTGAAGAACAAAACAAGCAATCAAAGAAAAAAGAAACTAAGCAAAACAAAATCAACAAAGTAAAGAGATTGGTTATGAGGGACTCCCCTTGTGAAGATGTCCTTGACTCCCCGGCAACGGCGCCAGAAAAATGCTTGATGGCTCAATGCACGGCACCCAGAAAAATGTTGATGGCTCGTGGTTAATGTAGAGCTCGTTGGGAACCCCAAGAGGAAGGTATGATGAGCACAGCAACAAGTTTCCCTCAGTTATGAAACCAAGGTTTAATCAAACCAGTAGGAGCAAGGAAACACCTCAAAGGTGTTACTAGCTGAAGCTTAAGGTATGCACTACCGGTGCTAGTAGCAACATGGAGACCTTCACAACACAACCACAGAACTTTGTCCCCAACTTGCGATGAGGTTGTCAATCTCACCGTGTTTTGCGGAAAACAAAGGATTAAACGTATCGAATGGAAAGAAGTAAAAGTTTGCAGAAAGTAAACACAAAGCAGAAACATTTTATAGATTGTATGTAAAGAAATGGACCAGGATCCATAGTTCACTAGAGGTGGCTCTCCTTAAGATAGATAACATGCTGGGTGAACAAATTACAGCGGGGCAATTGACAAACACCGAGAAAGCAATACATGCATATACTAATCATCTTGACTCCTTTGAGACTTGATTGGGCAATATAACATAATACATAGACCGCCATCCAACTGCATCTATGACTAATAATCCACCTTCAGGTTATCATCCGAACCCCCTCCAGTATTAAGTTGCAAGCAACAGATTATTGCTTTACTTAACTGCGTAAAGGTAAACAATACGGTTGCTCTATGAACAAAGGATTGTTGTTTTCTCCTAGTAGCAACAGCACATCTAGTACCTTAGAGATTTCTGTCACTTCCCAGTTACGGAGGCATGAACCCACTATCGAGCATAAATACTAACTCTTTGAGTTGCTAGCATCTACTTGGCCAAGATAGCTACTAACAACGGAAAGCATGCAAGATCTCAAATAACAAAGACATGATAGAATCAATAATCAATCTAAAATAGCATCTCAATATCCATCGGATCCCTGCAAACACAACATGTATGGATTACAAATAGATGATCTTGATCATGAACGGAGCTCACAGGATCTAAACATGAAATCACAAAGGAGGAGAAACCAGCCATCTAGCTACTACATGGATCCGTAGTCCAAGGATGAACTACTCACGTATCACACCGGAGGCTTGCATGGTGATGAAGAAGGCCTCCAGGGTGAATTCCCCTCTCCGGGCAGGGTGCCGGGAAGAGCTTCAGATCCCCCCGATATAGGGACAGAGACGACGGAGGCTACAGACTCTTTCGTGGATTTTTTATCGGTATTTAGGGTTTTCATCCTGAGCAATTATGAGAATATTCATTTTCTGACTTTTCTGGAACCAAAAACAACAGAAAACAGGCAGCTAGCACTGTGGCTCTTGTTAATAGGTTAGTCCAATAAATCATAATAAAAGTACTCCAAAGTTGGAACAAAACACAATAAAATGGATAAAACTAAGCATGGAACATCAAAAATTATAGATACATT
Organism: Avena insularis; assembly: GCA_023614405.1. Classification (NCBI taxonomy): domain Eukaryota; kingdom Viridiplantae; phylum Streptophyta; class Magnoliopsida; order Poales; family Poaceae; genus Avena; species Avena insularis. Next base: position 254,364,555 of record CM042696.1, read on the forward strand.
TGCAATGTATCACCATGTTATGTTATACCTTACAATTTTTAGTCATTGCATCATGGCATACTTTGTTTGCTTGTTGCATATGGTTTATACGATTGTGTAATGTATTTATTTTGGTTCTTGTGTGTTTGGTTTATTATTCGGATAGACATTGAGCAAGGAGAATATCAGGAGCCTCAAGGTTATTACCCGGATCCTTCCTATTCTACAACTGAACTAACAGGCAAGCAATTCCCATGCTTGCATACATATAGTACCTATGCTTCTATATTATTCTCGCATCATTGAGTCGTGATTTCATTAAATTGGAATCCCAAGCACTTCATAGCCTTTACTTTTAAACCCCACCAAAACTTGTTCCTCAATCCTATGAGCCATTACTACAGGAGTTTTTTGAGCTATGCGAGTCGTAGAACTCCATATGTAGGGGTTATGCGAGTCTTTGGATAACAAGGTACCTAATCAACTTAAACTGTGTAGTAATGGGATAACTAAAGGAAGAGGCACCGGTGGGCAATAGCTGTTATTCGGTTCTTCCATGCTCACTTATGTCTCGTAGGACCCAAAGTACTTGATTCATGTTCCTTGACTATTCGCACTATCCACATTCATGAGACTCTATGGACCCCCCCCTTCGCTTAAGATTGAATCACACTTTATTTTTTGTGGCCACAAACTACTTTCGGGCTTTATTACTATCCTGTACTTGCCATGCTTTACTGCTTTATTTACGATTGCGCGTGGAGCGCATGTACTATTTAGGAACATCGTGCCATGTTTATGTATCGACAAGTCCAGTCACACTTTCGGGTTCCTAGTCGTTTACAGCCATCGCCACACACCCTGGGTCCGTCGCAGAGCCGGCCGACTTTGTAGCGGGTGGCCCCCTAAAATAATTTTTGAATCCTATAAATGCATTATCGTGAGGCCTTGTTGCTTTTTATTTTTTTTCTTCCCAAGGTTGATCGTGTGTGTTGCTATTTGTGCACCCCTGTAGGGTAAATCTTTCAGAAAGCCGTGTTCGCGGTTATGGACGACTTGGAGCACGCTTTCTCAATCTTAGACAAGCATAACTAAAGTACCACCTATACTTTTAATAAGACATGACTAGTAAATTGTGCAACACTCATGGAATGGCTTCCGCCTTCTCGTCAGTAAGTGAGAAGGAGGACGAGCGATGTTTATTTACGTTGCTTATGTAACTCTTGTTACTAACTAACGAACGTCTATCCGTCTCTGGTTGGGAGGGTCTGTAGCGTGTCTCTATAGAACTGTTTAGCTATTATCTTTCGCTGCAATTGTGCCACCCCAGGTTATTCCCTTTAGATGCACTAAGACTTGATGAGTACCCCTAGGGTCTCACACGATAAATATTTGGTTCAGATGGATAGGTATACTCTTAGGAAGGTTACTGGGTTGAGGAGACTAATGATGGTGGCAATGACTGTTAGGTTTAGAGATTTCGGGGATGGAGATCCGTCAGATCTGTGGGCGGGATGTGCTTAGTTTTAGGGAATCTTATGCCAATTTGCTTCTTGTCCGTACTCGGATCTTGTTTTCTTCTTCAGCTTGATACTCTGATGTGTGATGTATGAGGATGTATCCTAAACTATTATCTCTATCTAGGATATTTGGATATTGCCATATGGCGTTGAATATTTTTGTCTCTATTGTTTTAGATGGTATGGCTATGATGTCTATTGTATGTCGCTGACATACATACTCATTTGTGTATGTTTTGATCACTTTACCTGTCGACTACACCGCTCGCTCTTGTCCTGATGTTCTTGAAAGTCAGTGGGATGTCTGGCCGGAACCATGCCCTGCTCCATGAGGTGGGCCTACTATGTGTGGCTGGACAGCCCCACAGTAGAATGTCCTATCCACTTTTGGTTCATCCAGGCTTGAGCTTAGAGTAGGGTTTGAGGTATTACAATTGGTATCGGAGCCATTTTGCCCTTTAGGGTCTCAGCCAAGATGGTCATTGTCAGTCTAGAAAATATTTTTGGTAGTTATTTATATTAAGGAAAAACGAAACGTTAGAGTAGGACTGCTTCCATTTTTCTTTTTACCCACCCACGCACTCTTTTCTGGAAAGGAAGTGTAACATTTGTCTATTATCATCTAAGATTCCAACTAGGATTCATGTGTTTGGGGTTTCCATAGTACCATAGGAGTGTGTGTTAATTCTTTTTCTATCTGCTGCATCTAACTGTGTTGTCGCAATCTGCCTTTAGTTATCAACTGTTGGTACATTCCATACCAACAGGCTTATTGGTAAACCAACGTGATATATCTGACTCTTTGTAAACCGATGGAATCTGTCTTGCTCTTTGTTATTCGATGCAATATAGTTAGGGGTGTTCGTTCTTTAGCTGCTAAATCTATTTCGGTTATTCTTAAGAAGGATAGAGTTGCGCTTGACACTATACATGTATCTCGATCGGGCTCTAAGTGTTTGTATTATATATATGTCGGTTTTCATGCATCTACTACTTGTGCAATGTACTTTATACTCATCTAGATAAATACTGTATAAATCCTGTATAAATACCTGATTATACACCAGGAACGTATTTTACTTTGAATACGTGTTACACAATCAGTGGCGCATATAATTATATAGTCAGTGGCGCATGGGCTTTCTGTGGCACATATATGTAAATGCACCACAGAAGTTCTTCCTGTGGCGCATATGAAAAAATGCGCCACAAAAGTCTGGGACTAGGATATGCGCCACAGAAGTCCCATTTCCATGCGCCACAAATAGGTTGTTTCCTAGTTGTGTTCGTGTGAGGAGTATTGCTTTGAGTATGGGATGGAGTCATGACCATACTACTACTCAAATTATTCGCTCTTTTACATTGAATGGGTGGAATTGCTAATCTCTATCTATTAAGTGGTTTTGCGTATTTAGTTGGTATGTTAATGCCGAAATTTGTGGAAATTTTTTCTTTGGTAGATTTGTGTTCCACACTCCTTTTCAGTCATGTGCAATATGCTAACTATCTTCTAGGTGCGATGAACTTTGCTTGATATTTTAATATCATGTTAGTAAATTGTATCCTTTAATCTTGGTTAATTCTGTTTTAGTGCTATTTTGGATTATTGATAATTTTCCATTATGGTAGTAACGCAATTTTTTCCATCAATAACAGGATGCCTCACCGCAATGATGATATCCCGAGTTTGCCAGAGCTTGGTGCAGCACTTGTCAGTCTTGCAAACACTTTGGGAACTATGCAGCAGAACCAACAGAGGTTTGAGGAGAGTGTCCAGAGGATTGATTTTGCACCACCTCCTCCGCCTTCCCAGCGTGGCAACATGAAAGGCTTCCTCAATTTTGCCCCGGGCGGCACTTTGAGGTGACCATCGAGCCACTTGATGCTGAAAATTAGCTCTGAGAGATCATGAGCCTACTAGATACCACAAATGTGGCTGAGTACGACAAGGTTCAAGTTCTCTACTCACCTTCTGCGTGGGGAAGCAGCTCTTTGGTGGGAGAGCTATCTGAGATCAAGCGCATCTGGATTTCAACCACCATGGGAGCAATTCACTGATGCTTTCAGGGAATAGTATCTGCCTGAAATTGTCATGGAACGAATAAAGGAGGTGTTCCTAAATCGACAGGCTTTCAAAAGTGGCTCACTTCTTTCCAGTCAAGGAAACAATCTCTCGTAGTCAGCTGGCCGAGCTCTATATCAATAGAATTGTCTCTCTATATATGGGGTTCCTCTTGTAATTAGCTCAAATCATGGGAGTATCTTTACCTCCAAGTACTGGGAACGTTTCCAACAAGGCTTGGGAACAAAGCTAAACTTCAGCACAACTTACCATCCTCAATCGCAAGGGAAAGTTGAAAGGATCAATCAGATTCTTGGAGATATGCTTCGCGCTTGCGTCATTTCTTCTGGCATGAAGTGGGAAGAGTGCCTCCCACATGCTGAATTCTCCTACAACAACAACTTCTAGAAGAGTCTTAAGATGGCACCCTTTGACATTCTCTATGGTCGGAAGTGTCGAACTCTGATTGGTTAGTAGGGGCATGTGAAAGAAAATTCTTTGATCCTGCCATTGTCACTCAAGCAGAAGAGAAGGTTCTTATCATTCTTGAGAACTTAAAGATTGCTAAGACTCGTCAGAAAAGCAATTATGACAGACACACGGACATGGAGTATGTCCCTGGTAATCTTGTTTACCTTCGTGTCACTCCCATGAGAAGGAACTCACCGCTTCGGTATCAAAGGAAAGATTACACCTAGATACATCGGTCCCTTCAAAATCCATGGAAGAAGAGGAGAAGTGGCTTATGCACTAGAGGTTCCTGAAAATCTCAAGGTTCATGATGTCTTCCATATCTGTCAACTCAAGAAGTTCTTCTAGGATCCTGGCAGGACCATGGATCACGAGCTCATCAATCTCCAAGAAGATCTCTCCTATAAAGAACACCCTGTCAAAATTCTTGAAGTCACAGAACGTAAGACTCTCAACAAGTCTATAAAGTTCTGCAAGATGCAGTGGTCGCATCCTTCCGTGGATGAAGCAACTTGGGAGTGCGAGGATGACCTCCGTTCCAAGCAGCCTACCCTTTTTGAGTCTTCTTCTTCCTAGAATCTCGGGGCGAGATTCCTGCTTAGTGGGGGAGAGTTGTAGCATCCCAATGTTCTAAACCTTGTAAAGCTACTTGTTATATTCTAATATATGCTACTTCCTACATAATCATTATATCATGCTCATGTCACCATGCCACATTGCATTTGAGCAGCATATAAAACCCCTCTATTCGGTTCTTATCACATATGCATCATACTGTATCACTTGTAGTTGCCTCTTGATATATTGTATTTGCTTCTTGATAAATTATTTTATGCCCAAGTTGAGTTGAGGGCATATCTTTTCTTGACTCCACCACCTTCTTTGTCACCACCTTATAATTCCACCATCAAAACTATATATGAGAATTTGTATTTCTTTTGGGTATTAATTCTAGCTCATATGTGTTTGAATGGATCCACTCCTAAATCTTCATGCTTCCATATGGTTTTATTTAATGTATGCTCACGTATGATACCATCTTGACTATAAGTGAATCTAGTGGGAAAATACACACTACAAGGTCATATGGCTTCATACGTATGCATATGTCAAATAATCTCAAATGACAAGAAAGCTTCCTTCTTTTGTTTTGCCCCTTATTCAAATTGGAATGCATGTGTACATATATGGCCTTATAAATACCTAGATGTTATCACAACTAGTAGTAGGGACATTATTACCCCATGCATGGGACATGCAAAGCTTGCACCACCTCTTTTCCATTTAGGATTTCTATGAATTTTGGAGAAGCTTTCTTGAATTTGAATTTAATAAAGATTGATCAAATTCAAATGAATCTTAAATAGATCACTTGTTCCCCATCTTGGTTTCACTTGGTTTTCCTTTGGTCTGTCTCTATATTGGGAGCTCTTCATGTGCTTGTTAAAATTAAACACACAAAAAATCAACACAAGCCTTTTAAATTCAAATATAGAGACCTAATCTATCTATCTATCTTATCTTGCTATCCCTAAACCATCCCCTCTCTTGATGATTTGGTTGGAACCAAACCACCATCACCACCACACCTGAAATCCCCCTAGCTAGCCCTAATCACCAACCCACCTGAGGCTAACTTGACCATGTGCCACCCCAACCACTCCCTTCCTAGCTAACTCTCTTTCTTGCTAAGCAAGATGGCCATCTAGCCTCACCCGTCATGAGCTGGCCCCTTGTTCCCCTCCCTCTCTCGACATCAAGACAAGAAGAAGACAGAGGAGACCGAGAACACTCGAGCCTCCCTCTCTCTCTCTTCTGCAAAGGGAACCACCCCACGTGCCCTCCACCTTCCCCTCCTTACCTTTCGACCAGAGAGCCAGGACGAAGCCCATCCACCCATCCGCCCATCCACCTACCTCACTTGTTCACCTACCATGGCCATGACTGATATAGCTCGGGAAAAACCCTAGATTGGCCTTAGCACCACCTCTGGTGTCGGGGAAAGGAGAAGGGAGAATAGGCGATGGGAAAGACAACTAGGAGCGCCACCGATGCTTTGTACATGGAGGAGAAGCAGCAGCATCACCGGGAAAAGCCTCGCCGCCGCCGCGCCGAACCAGACCGCGAGCTTCTATCGCCACGTGCCGCCGCCGATCCACATCGCCTCATCGCCTCTGGCTTCGTGGGTGCACTAGGTGAGCACCCAGTATCGCCCCTGACATGACCCCCTCCCTAGCTTGATCCGTAGCACCAGCGGCCGCCGCTGAATGCCCTGTGTGCGTGCTCGCCGCCGCGGTCACTGCCAGCGCGGTTGGTTCGCTGAGCAGCAGGCAGCAGCGTAGACTGAAGTCCCCTTGTTCCTCGATGTTTCCCGTGTGGTGCAGTCCTCCTTAGGCAAAAAACCTCTGTACAAAAGTTGTAGCCACTGATACGAGCTATTGTTTTTGTTTTTCGATCATCGCCTAATTCCTAGTGGTTGCGTCGCCATCATCGACGAAAGTCCGGCTAAACTACGGTGCGTTCCGCCGTCGCGCGCAAGTTTGCCAGAGCACCAGAGGGTCAATTTGTACCGAGGCCCCTGGCGAATACATAAATCTAGCCCACAGTCCCTAGAGACCCCACTAGTCAGCGGCACAATCTACCGGCCAGAACTTTTATGAAAAGAATCCGAGTAACTTTTCTGTCATTGCAAATTAGCCCCTAGATCAGCCCCGTGTCACCGCCCGTCTTGCCCACACGTGACTGGCCCTGCAATGGTTCCAAGCCCACTTGTCAGCTGCGGTGGGTAGATTTCCCTGTGTCACAAAAGTTGCCAGAGATTTTCTAAATTAAATAAAATTCCAGAAATTCTTAATATCTTAAATAATTTATATATTTTTTTATAATTCGAATTTGACAAACTTTTTAGAATGAAATATGATTCAAATTCAAATATGAATTTAGCCATATTTTCAAATTTGCCCAGATTTGACCATGTCTAGTTAAACCTTTTACTTTTTGCCTAATTTAAATTGTTTGCATTTAATAATAAATTTAAGTCCACATTTTCAAATAATACAAATGATACATGTTTTCTGATCAAAAAAATTTGAGGAATTCAAATATGCCATCCAAAATAATTTTTGAACATTTAAAATTTTGAAAGTATTTAAATGCCAATAAATACCTTTTCTAAATAAATTCATCACTTTAATTTCGTAATTCCAAATTCGACAAATGATATTTCTAAATCAATCAGCGCGACGAGCCCGTTCTGATTATAAATTCCATGATATGAATTAATGCAGGAATCATATAGATATTAAATAACCAGGACAGTTTATGGGAGTAAAACATGCCTAAATAAATGAACAAAATGCTTATTTCTTATTTCCACATGTCACACATGCCATGTTATGTTATACCGTGAAATTGTGCATCATTCCATAATGGAATACCTTGTTTTCTTGTTTCATCTGATTTATATGATTATGAAAATATATTTATTTTGGCCCTTGTGTGTTGGGTTTTTTATCCGGATAGACAGTGAGCAAGGAGAATATCAGGAGCCTTTGGAGTATTACTTGGATCCTTCCTATTCTGCAACTGAACTAACAGGCAAGAAATTCCCCTTGCTTGCATACATATAGTATCTATGCTTCTATCTTATTCTTGCATCATTGAGTCGTGATAGCATTAAATTGGAATCCGAAGCACTTCATAGCCTTTACTTTTAAAGCCCACCAAAATTTGTTCCTCAATTCTATGAGCCATTACTATAGGAGTTGCTTGAGCCATGTGTGTCGTAGAACTGCATGTGTATGGTTTGTGCTACTCTTTGGATAACGACGTACCTAAACAACTTAAAATGTGTAGTAATGGGATAACTAAAGAAAGAGGCATCAGTGGGTAATAACTGTTATTTGGTTCTTCCACGCTCACTTGTGTCCCTTAGGACCCCGAGTACTTGATTCATGTTCCTTGACTATTCGCACTATCCATATCCGGGCGACTCTATGGATACCCCTTTGCCGGAGCTTTATTCACACTTTATTTCCTGGGGCCACAAACTTGTTTGGCTCTTTATTACTATCATGTACTTATGCCATGCTTTACTTATTTATTTACGATTACGCATGGAGAGCCTGTACTATTTAGGAACCCCGTGCCATGTTTACACTGTATCGATAAGCCTAGTCACACTTTCATGTTCCTAGTCATTTACAGCCATCACCACACACCCTGGGTCCATCGTGGAGGCGCCCGAGTTTGTAGCGGGTAACTTATTGGGGGTGGCACCCTAAAATAAATTTTGAATCCTGTGAATGCATTGTCGTGAGGCCTTGTTGCTTTTTATTTGTTTCTTCCCGAGATTGATCGTCTGTGTGTTGCTATTTGTGCACCCCTTCAGGGTAAATATTTTCTGAAAGTCGTGTCTGCGGTGATGGACGACTTGGAGCACAGTTTCTCGATCATAGACAAGCATAACTAAAGTACCTCCTTTAATTTGACTAAAAATGACTATTAAATAGTGCAACACTGATGGAATGGTTAATAAAATTGCCAACGGATGGGATTGCGAGCGATGTTTATTTATGGTGCTTATATAAGTCCATCTCTGGTTGGGTGTGTGTGTAGTCTGTCTCTATAGAACTGTTTAGCTATTATCTTTCGCTAAAACTGTGTCACCACAGGTTATTCCCTTTAGATGCATTAAAACTTGCTGAGTACCCCTAGGGTCTCATAGGATAAATATTTGGTTCAGATGGACAGGTATACTCTCAGGATGGTTACTGGATCGAGGAGACTGATGATGGTGGCAACGACTGTCACGTGTAGAGATTCCGAGGATGGAGATCCGTGAGATCTATGGGCGGATGTGCTTATTTTCAGGGCATCTTATGCCAATTTGCTTCTTGTCTATACTCGGATCTTGTTTTCCGCTTCCACTTGATACTCTGATGTGTGATGTATGAGGATGTATCCTAAACCATTATCTCTATCTAGGATATTTGGATCTTGTCGTATGACATTGAATATTTCTGCCTCTATTGTTTTAGATGATATGGCTCTGATGTCTATTATATGTCGCTGACATACATACTTATTTGTGTATGTTTTGATCTCTTTACCTGTCGACTACGCTGCTCGCTCTTTTACAAATGTCCTGAAAGTGGGTGGGATGGTTGGTTGGTACCATGCCCTGCTCCACAAGGTGGGCCTCCTGTTTGTGGCTATGCGGCCCCACAATAGTACGTCTTGTCCACTTTTGGTTCATCCAGGCTTGAGCCTAGAGCATAGAGTCCGAGGTATTGCACGTTGTAGACGAGGGAGAGATTAGATGTCCAGGGTGTGGATGGTGATGAGGGAGTGAAGGAGAGAGAAAACACAAGTTGTTTTTCGTGCATATATATTGTAAAGTCCCTAAAATTTACTCTACTCACTGTACCCTATACCTCATGTTAGGAACCCATCACAGCTTTGCTCTGGCATCACACCACCTTCAACTCCTCCTCTTTGCTTCTCTCGTGCTATCTCATCTATGCTCACAGTCTCTTCTCGCTCCCAGATTTTTTTCAATAGGGGAAACTCCTTGTGGCAATATTGTTTACCATGCCAAGATTCACCCATCAACTCCCAAATATGGGAACAACACCATAAACTATGATGTGGATTATGGCCATGAACTTACATGTCCGGTCCGGCTTCAAACCCAAGAATATTGAAAAGTTGCCAGTACTCATGTTTATCATCTTTCATGGCAAGTAGTACATGCAAAAGGACGCCATGGACAACTCTTTTTTTCGTTCTTTTGTTATTTTCATTGATTGTTTTTGAAACCTGAGCAAATTTACGAGTGTGCAAATTCTTTGATTTGTACGTACCAAATATGGGTGTATTATCACATAAGCATGATAGTCAATTTTTCTTGAAACACAAGGATGTCCGTAGATGGTATGCCATGAGAAAGTTTTTCAAAAGTTATCCATACTAATGCATGAGATTTTGCATGACAAGTAGTAGAGGAAAGAGAAAGCCCTGAACAATACTACCTCGAGGGTGGTGGGAGTATATTTTATATTTACTTGTATTCCTATAGTTATAATTTTACACACGAGGTGGGAGTACATTTTAAATCAAGGACCTAAAAAATGGAAAATTACATCGAGGTCCATACATTTAGCACAAAGGACCCTGAAATTAAGAAAGGAAAATAGTCGGGTGTAGCACCTTCTCGAGATATTAGCTAGTTGAGCCATACTCTTCATACTACTTCCTTCGGTTGTTTTCAAAATATAGTCAAATTTGTCATCATGTAAATTCTTGGATCTAGGATCATCAACATAAAGTATGACGTAGATATGGCATTGACCTTGGTTGTTCATCTTGAAATACAAGAACATTCATACTCATTGACAAGTAAGTTTAAATTTGTTTAAATTTCACCACTTACTTATAGGTTAGCATTTGAAATGGGCGATGGGAGTTTATTTTACATTAAGATCCTAAAAGGCTGAATTACACATTTAGCACAAACGACACTAAAATTAAGAAAGGAAAATAGTAGCGTACGGCTCCTTGTTAAGAGATCAGCCGATCGAGCCATACTCTACATATTATTACCTCTTCGATTGTTTTGAAAATATGACCAAATTTGTCGGAATGCAAATTCTTGGATATGGGATCATCGACATAAAGTACGATGAAGTTATGGCCTTCAGGTTGGTCCTTTAGCTTGAAATCCAAGAATTTTCATGCTCGTTGACAACTAAGCTTAAATTCATTCAAATTTCACCACTTACTTTTAGGTTAGAATTTGACACGTGTGATGGAATACATTTTACATCAATGACCTAAAAAAGGGAAAATTTCATCGAGGTCCATACATTTAGCATGAAGGACCCAAAAATTAAGAAAGGAAAATATTCCGGTTCGACTCCTTACCGAGGGAGAAGCTGATCGAGCCATACTTTTCATACTACATCCTCTTCGATTTTTTTCAAAATAGGGCCAAATTTGTCGGCATGCAAAGTCTTGGATATGGGTTCATATGCATAAAGTATGATGCATATATGGCTTTGACCTTGGTCGTCCGGCTTGAAATCCAAGAATGTTCGGACTCGTTGACAACTAAGCTTAAATTCGTTTAAATTACACCACTTACTTTTAGGTTAGAATTTTACATAGGCGGTGGAATTAAAATTTATATCAAGGACCTAAAAAAGGGAAAATTACATCGAGGTCCATATATTTAGCACAAAGGACCCTAAAATTAAGAAAGGAAAGCAGTCGGGTTCGGCTCCTTCTCAAGGGAGCAGCTGATCGAGCCATACTTCATACTACTTCCTCTTAAATTGTTTTAAAAATATAGCAAAATCTACTGGCATGCAAATTCTTGGATATGGGATCTTTAGCATAAAGTATGATGTAGATATGGCCTTGACCTTCGTTGTTCGGCTTGAAATCCAAGAATGTTCATACCCGTTGACAACTAAGCTTAAATTCATTTAAATTTCACCACTTACTTTTAGGTTTGAATTTTACACGCGTGGTGGGAGTACATTTTACAATAAGGACCTAAAAATGGAAAATTACATCGAGGTATAGCTCCTTCTCGAGATATCAACTGGTCGAGCCATACTCTTCATACTACTTCCACTTTGATTGTTTTCAAAATATGGCCAAATTTGTTGGCATTCTTGGATATGGGATCATCAGCATAAAGTATGATGTAGATATGGCCTTGACCTTGGTCTTTTGGCTTGAAATCCAAGAATGTTCACACTCGTTGGCAACTAAGCTTAGATTCATTTGAATTTCACCACTTCCTTTTATTCTAGAATTTACACGGGTGATGGGAGTACATTTTATAGTAAAGACCTAAAAATGGAAAATTACATAGAGATCCATAGATTTAGCACAAATCACCATAAAATTAAGCAAGGAAAACAATCGGGTATAGCTCATTCTCGAGATATCAGTTGGTCAAGCCATACTCTTCATACTACTTCCTCTTCGATTGTGTTCAAAATATGGCCAAATTTGTCGGCATGCAAATTCATGGATATGGGATCATCGGCATAAATTATGATGTAGATATGGCCTTGATCTTGGTCATTTGGCTTGAAATCTTAGAATGGTTCATTCTCATTGACAACTAAGCTTAAATTTGTTTAATTTTTACAACTTAATTTTAGGTTAAAATTTTACATGGGTGGTGGGAGTACATTTTACATCAAAGACCTAAAAATGGAAAATTACATCGAGGTCCATACATTTAGCACAAATGACCGTAATATTAAGCAAGGAAAACATTCGGGGTTGGCTCCATCTCGATTGAGTAGTTGATCGAGCCATACTCTTCATATTACTTCCTCTTTGATTTTTTTAGAAATATAGCTTAATTTGCTGGCATGCAAATTCTTGTATATGGGATCTTTAGCACAAAGTATGATGTAGATATGGCCTTGACCTTGGTCTTTTGGCTTGAAATCCAAGAATGTTCATACTCATTGACAACTAAGCTTAAATTCGTTTAAATTTCACCACTTACTTTTAGGTTATAATTTTACACGTGTGGTGGGATTACATTTTACAATAAGGACCTAAAATCGAAAATTACATCGAGGTCCATACATTTAGCACAAATCACCCTAAAATTAAGAAAGGAAAATAGTCAGTTATAGCACCTTCTCTAGATATCAACCGGTCGTGCCACACACTTCATACTACGTCCTCTTCGATTGTTTTCAAAATATGGCCAAATTTGTTGGCATGCAAATTCTTGGATATGGGACCATCAGGATAAAGTATGATGTAGAAATGGCATTGACCTTGGTTGTTCGGCTTGAAATCCAAGAATGTTCATAATCATTGACAACTAAGCTTAGAGTTGTTTAAATTTTACCATTTACCTTTATGTTAGAATTTTACACGGGTGGTGGAAGTAAATTTTACATCATGGAGCTAAAAAAGTAAAATTATATCGAGGACCATACATTTAGCACAAAGGACCCTCAAATTAAGCAAGGAAAATAGTCGGGTTCGGCTGCTTCTCGAGAGATCAGCTGATTGAGCCATACTCTTCATACTACTTCCTGTTTGATTATTTTAAAAATATAGCCAAATCATATGGCATGAAAATTCGTGGATATGGGATCATCAGCATAAAGTATCATGTAGATATGGCCTTGACCTTCGTTGTTCGGCTTGAAATCCAAGAATGTTCATACTCGTTGGTAAGTAAGATTAAATTTGTTTGAATTTCACCACTTACTTTTATGTTAGAATTTTACATGGGTTATGGGAGTACATTTTACAGTAAAGACCTAAAAAATGGAAAATTACATCGAGGTCCAAACATTTAGCACAAATCACCCTAAAATTAAGCAAGGAAAACAGTCGGTTATAGCTCCTTCTCAAGATATCAGCTGGTCGAGCCATACTATTCATACTACTTCCTCTCTGATTGTTTTCAAAATATGGCCAAATTTGTCGGCATGCCAATTCATGGATATGGGATCGTCGACATAAAGTATGATGTAGATATAGCCATGACCTTGGTCATTTGGATTGAAATCTAAGAATGGTTCATACTCGTTGACAACTAAGCTTAAATTCGTTTAATTTTTACAACTTACTTTTAGGTTAAAATTTTACATGGGCGGTGGGAGTACATTTTACATCAAAGACCTAAAAATGGAAAATAACATCGAGGTCCATACATTTAGCAAAAATGACCCTAATATTAAGCAAGGAAAACATTCTGGTTTGGCTCCTTCTCGAGAGAGTAGTTGATCGAGCCATACTCTTCATAGTACTTCCTCTTTGATTGTTTTCAAAATATGGCCAAATTTTTCATACTCATTAGATATGGGATCATCAGCATAAAGTATGATGTAGATATGTCCTTTACCTTGGTCATTCGGCTTGAAATCCAGGAATGTTCATACTCATGTTTATCTTGGTAATTAATCATAAGTGAATCATGGTCCACATTTTGTGTGAAAACTAGGTTTGTGGCATTCCAAGACATTTTTCTTCGTGCTTGCTTTATAGAAAAAACAATCCTATCACTTCAAAAATTGATTTTTTATTCTTATAAGTTGGAAACACCCATTAGCAGTGTTATCTTCCACCATGCCAAGAACGAAGTACCCATGTACCAAATATGGGAATACAACCATGCCAAGTTCTTGCATAGCTAAGAACTTGAATTTTTCAAAACACTTGGTTGTTTTGCTATACTGAATTCCTAGTAAGCTTTGAAAGATTTTTGGAAAATTTTAAGAGAAATCTACCGCATTTACTTGTACTCCTATAGTTAAAATTGTACACGGACGATGAGAGTACATTTTACATCAAGAACCTAAAAAGGAGAAAATTATATTGAGGTCCTTACATTTAGCACAAAGGACCATAAACTTAAGCAAGGAAAATAGTCGGGTACTGCTCCTTCTTGAGAGAGCAGCTGATCGAGCCATACTCTTCATAGTACTTCCTCTTTCCCAAATTAGGACGCATATTAGCTTTGTCAAAGTCAGTATGTTATAAAGTTCGACCAACTATATGTAAAAACATACTGACTATTCTAATAAAAATGCATATAGTAGGAAAATATAGTTCATGATGATTCTAGTAACATTGAGTTGATGTCATATACTTAGTCAAAGTTTATTAAATTTGACTTTGACCAAAAGTAATACGTGTCCTAATTTGGGAAGGAGGGAGTACTACTTTCTTCACGAAAAAAGAGCGCTTCTCACTTTCGAACCAGCTTGCTTTGGGTATGCTTGGTCCTTCCTCTTCCTAGAGTGTGAAATGGAACGAATGGAGGTGGAGTAGTGAGGAGTAGGAAGGCTGGCCTAGATCGTAATGGTGGGCATACAATGCAATGGGACATAGTATCTACCAATCCCTTATCCACCACTTAAGTAGTACTAGTAGTACTGCGAATGGCGATCTTTTGAATATCCTTCCCCTAGATGTTTGTGAATGAAGTGAAAATTTCGAAATAGAGTAAGTTTGAATTGCTACTCTACTAGTAGTAATACATTTTGCCACCAAGGACCAAAATGGATCCCACCAATGCAGCTAACAAAAACGCCAAACACAGACACGGAGCCGCCGACACAAGGAAGGTCCATGTGCATGCACCGTGCCATGTTGTGGACGAGGGAGGGATCAGCCGTCCAGGGTATGGATGATTATGAGGGGAGTGAAAGAGAGAGAAAACACAATTTGTTTTGCGTGCATATATATTGTAATGATCCCTAAATTTACTCTAATCATTGTACCTTGTACCTCATGTCAGGAACCCATCGCAGCTTTGATCTGACATTGCACCGCCTTTAAATACTCCTCTTTGCTTCTCTTGTGGTGCCTCCTCTATGCGCATAGTCTATTCTTGCTGCCAGATTGTTTTTTCAAAAGGTCTAAACTCCTAGTGGCAATATTGTTTACCATGCCAATATTCAACCATCTACTACAAAATATGGGAACATCACCATAAACTATGATGTGAATTATGGCCATGACCTTCGACGTCCGGTCTGGCTTAAAACCCAAGAATGTGGACAAGTTGCTAGAACTAATAAAAGAAATATGTTAACTTGTGACCTTCTCAAAGTGATGGGAAATGAAATCATCATAGATTTATGACGATTTTGCACAAGATGGTCGTAGGTTATTTGCAGAGGTCAAAATCCTATAGAATTACAACATTTTTTAGAATCGTCACAGTTTCATTCTAAGAATTCGTCATAACCTACACAATACATATTAGATACTTATTTTTAGTCGATGAGGACTAATTTAAATCATCATAGTGTCCAATATATGGTACATTAAAATGACTAGTCAACCACGCTAACAATTTGTCAACACCCGGATTTTTAATCCTAGATGCCTGTTATGCCATACCTCGCAATCCCAGGATTACCATTTTTGCCGGACATAACAGATTGCATATCACAGTACATCATCCATTACAAACCATAATAAGGTCTTACAAATAAAGGATCTCATGATCTAGTCTTAATACAATCAATGCAGCGGAATAATAAACGTAGTAGTGGGCTCCATCTTCAGGGTCACAGGCAATGCCGACCATGGGAGATGATCCTAGTTGTCGTAGACCTCCTGCAGTCCATCATCCTGATAGTCCTCCTCATAGTCTGGCCACGGGAATAACCAGGGACAAAGCCATGAGTACTCTTTAAGGACTCACAAACTATCACTAACAAGTAAGGTAGTTATAGTAGGAACCTTAAGCTCTAGGTTTAGTTGCAAAAAGGCATATTTAACTAAATTGAGTTTAGAAGTAAAGTAAACTAAGTTAATGTTCTAAAGCACTTAAGTGGTAACCTAGTTTTCATATCCACAACCCTGTTGTGGTCAAGTCAAAGTAATAGTTCACTTCATAAGTCATTTTGAAAACATCTGACGACGGAACAGTATGGCCACTCCAACTGTCCATGACCGCGGACGTGGCTATTCGAATAGTTTGACACTCTACAAAGGTGGTACACATTCACCACAAAATTCGATACATCTATGAGGGATAACCCCGAATCAATCATACTTAGTATGCGAATAATCAATCATAACCTTTCAATTACACACCCTAGTATAGGCACCTCCCCTATGAGCTTGGCCTCCCAGCCATGGCCATCTGCTATCCTGGGCACTACCTAGTTGGATAACATCAAGAGGTAGCCTCACCTCAAACATATTCCACGAGGGAACCCATACTAAGGCACATAAACTTCCGGCTAAGCCCTACCCAATTTAGGTATTGTGGTTGTATGGTAATATTGGAATGGTATCGCATCCGAACCCACGCATCAGTTTTTGTAAAGGGCTAAAGCTCATGCCTCAACATTCTCAACACATGTCAAAACATCTCAATAGAATGAAGCATCATTCCAAGGTTTTCATAATCATTTTCACCAAGTATTCCCATCTAAAGTGATTAAATTTTATTCCTAGCACTAGCCACTAAGGTTAAGAGTGTTCACTAATGAGGGGTGCTAATCTTCAATCTCATGCCATAGAATGACATCTAAGTATATGCCTATTTTTATACTATTTGTGCTATCTATAATATTTTTCCAAGACTCACAAAGCACTAAGTAAAGTAAAGAACTTTAGTTAGGTAAAATGAATAAAGCTTGCAAGCAAAACTTGGGATTGGTATAGTCAAGATTGTATAACCAAAGCATGCCTAATGCATATTGCTTACGTTATCTTGCAATTAGTGATGGCTTGCATAGTTAAGAAACTTGCAAGTCTTAGCTTGCCTTGAGTAGTGCAGTGGTTGAAGTTCTCTTCTTCTTCTGCTTGGTAGTACTCCTCCTCCTCGTATCCTTGGTTGGTACTATCGTCTATAAATAAATACGGGGTCCATAATCACCAAACAATACTTAACTAAGTCTATTTAGCACACTAAGGCTCACAATTGATGATCTAGCATCATCACAATCATCACATGGATTAAAGACTTAATCTTATTTATCTTATTTTAGAAAAGTACTTTCTACTCATTGAAATTAATTAAGATTTAATATTCTCCAATTAAAATATGGGATCATGTGGACACATGTCATCACCACATATTCTAATACATGGGAATATGATTTAAAGGGTTGATCATATTTTATAAAGTTTAAGATTATCATTTAATAGAATTAAAGTGACTAGAAATGCCTAAATAGCATTATTTTGGTACTAGTCCAAAGTCACTGCATGCAAACCTAAATATTTTTACGTGTTATGATATATATTATCAAATGTGATTTTGGAGAGTTGGAATCAACTCAAAAGAATTTATGGTTTATTTTCGAAAAATGTTTGCAGTGGGAAAGTCTCTGTTTTGTTATTTTTGGTATAGGTGATCTATGACTCCAGTTGATTTAAATTCAATGGTCTTGGATAGATAATTTAAATACCTTTCTAAGAAAATTTGAATCATACAATTTGGTTTAGTGAATCTCTCTGAATTGATTTTTAAATCTCTATATAGAAACTAGTCTCAACTAAATTGGAAAATCCTAATTTGAATTGCTGGGCTACGCGCGGGAAACTAAATGGGTTGGCCCAGCTGCACAGCACAGCATAGCGGGATACTGACAAAGGGGGTCCACCGGTTAGTGAGTCTAACTAAACGAAACGGTATCTACACATCTGAGCCCTACAATCGAAATCTAATCCAACGGCCAAGAGTCATCATCGACGACGAACTGCTCTGGCGAGGAAATTAACCTGGCGCGGCGGTGGGGCTCCGGCAAGGCTCACATGGGATCCATCTAGGGTAAGTGATGGGGGCAAATGGGTTTGTCGATGATGGCGGTTCTAGCGGTGGTCGCGACAGGTCTTGGGGTGGTCGCAATCGACGGCGCCCTTCTCCTCCAGCATCGGCGAACTCCGACCAAATTCCGGGAAGGGAGAGCGTGCCTTGCTCCAGGGAAGGGTGAGGGAGGATCAATGAGGAGTGGTGAGTGTGTTGGTGTGGAGAATGGAGGCGGGGGAGGGCTCTATTTATACTGTGGTGAGGGGACCGAACAGCGTGGGTTCGGGCTCGTCGGTGACGACGCTACAGGCGGCTAGCGGCGCGGATGAGGGAAGGAGGCCGTGCACGGTTCCCTGGTGATCCTTTCTGGCTTAATGGCATGGCGCGGGGCAGCGTGGATTGGTCAGGAGAGTGCATCGCTCCGCGCGGATGCAGAGGTGTTTGCAACGGCATGCGGCAGATACGGGTCACGCGGGGGTGTTTGCGGGGTTGGGGTGATCATGGCGAGCTAGTGCACGCGAGGCGGGGGTGAGGCGCGGTGTGTGCGAGGCGGTCGGGTGCAGTGAGCTGGCACGCTTTTGGCATGGCGCAGAGAGGCTGGGCGTGGCGGTGCTAGGGTAGTCTAGGGCTCTTGTGCGGTCGAGGCTTGGATAGGGGGTGGCGGTGGAGTGCGGCGTGTCTGGTGCACATCATGGGCGAGGGCGGCGATGCTCCTGGCGTGCTATCCATTGTCGGTCGGCGATGACCAAAATTGGGCGGCGCGGTACTGGAGCAACGGCAGAGAGGGGCGCGTGTTTGGTGCTCGGCTAGGTGCTGGGGAGACAGGGAAGTGAAGAGGGGACAAGGGGGTGGAGAATTACTGCTCAGAACAGTGAAGTTAGGCTGTAGATGTTTTATGTCTGCAAGGTGTTTGTTGTAATGGCCGCAAGAAAAATACTTTGGAATTTTTGAATGAAACTTTGTGAGTGATTTCATCTTAAGCATGAGTATCTATGTTTTCTTGGAGAGGTCAAGGGGAATTGGTTTGATGGGTTTTTGTAAAAGTGTGATCTTCACATATGAACTAGATTCAATTTTCAATTGTCCATTAAATTAATTTGGAAAAATGTTTTGTAAGTTTGTAAAGTGGGCCTTGATACACTTTTACTTGGTCTAGCTTGGGGTGAAAAGAAGTGGAATTGTTTCTATTAGAATTTCTCTTCTAGGAACACTCAAAGTGGCTTAGTGGTTAACTTTGGTCAAAATAACCATTTGCTTTATTTATTCATATTTGATTTCTTTTGATTTTGATTTTGTTTGTGATAGGCCTAGATGATGTAGCATTCACCTTTAAACCATTTCTCATCATTTGTAGCAATCAAGCATGGCAAATTCAATCAATTCTACACTAATGCAAAAACACCCATGCATTCATATTCAAATTTGTAATAAAAGTTTTTGTTAACCCTAACTTTGGGTGATTATAACTTGATAAACTTGATTTGAAGATTTGGGATGTTACAAAACTTTCCTCCTTAAACAAAATCTCGTCCCGAGATTTAAGAAAAACTAGGAACTAAAGAGATTTGGGAACTCAGTCCTAATGTAATCTTCTCGCTCCCAAGCAGCTTCTTCTTCGGTATGGTTGTTCCATTGGATCTTAAGAAACTTGATTCTTCGGGTCCTGGTGGTTCTGAAGGCTTCTTCCAAAATACGAATGGGCACTTCACGATACGTTAGATCCTTGTTGATATCTATGGCTCTGTGATCGATATTCTTGAAAACTTCGGTCTTCTCCGGAACTTCTAGGCATTTGCGAAGTAACGAGATATGGAACACATTATGGATGGCTGACATCTCCTCTGGTAGTTCCAGTTGATATGGTACTTCTCCTTGGTGATTCAAAATCTTGAAGGGTCCAATATATCTGGGGGCTAACTTTCCTTTCAGCTGAAAACGTGGCATTCCCTTCAAGGGTTACACTTTGAGATACACAAAATCTCCGACATTGAAAGTCAAGTCTCGATGTCTCTTGTTAGCATAACTCTTTTGTCTGGATTGGGCAGTCTTGAGGTGCTCACGGACTTTGTGAACCTTCTCTTTGGCTTCTCGTAGGATGTCAGGTCCGAAAATCTGACTCTCTCCTACTTGCGACCAATTCAAGGGGGTACAACACTTTCTTCCATACAGAAATTCAAATAGGGCCATTTGCAAACTGGCTTGATAACTATTGTTGTATGAGAATTCTACAAAAGGCAGACAATCTTCCCATTTTGATCGATACTCTAGAACACAAGCTCTCAACATATCTTCTAAGATTTGGTTGACTCTTTCAGTTTGTCCATCGGTCTGCGGGTGATAAGCTGTGTTGAAATTCAACTTGGTTCCTAATCCTTCTTGGACTTTCTGCCAAAATCTTGAGGGAAACTGGGTTCCTCGATCCAATACTATGGTCTTAGGGCTTCCATGTAAACTGACGATTCTAGCAATGTACAACTCTACTAGCTTCAAACTCTGGTAGGTGGCCTTAACAGGTATAAATTAGGCTACCATAGACAGTCTATCAACTCTGACCCAAATAGAGTCATTTCCCCTACTAGAGGTAGGTAAACCGGTGATAAAGTCCATTCCAACAGAATCTCATTTCCATTCCGGAATCTGCAATGGTTGCAAAAGTCCTGCGGGTCTCTAATGTTTCCCTTTGACTCTCTAACATATATCAAAGTTGGCTATGTAGCTTCCGATTTCTCTCTTCATCTTGTGCCACCAAAATTGCTCCTTCAAATCCTGATACATCTTTGTTCCTTCGGGGTGGATAGAATAAAGAGTATAATGAGCTTCTTGCATGATAACTTGTTTCAGATCGGAATCTGCTGGCACACTGATACGTCCTTTGTACCACCAAACTCCTTCTTCATCTTCGATTAATACGGGTACCTTCCCTGTACTGAGACAACGCTTGATTCCATCGATACTTGCATTTCCTTTCTGGGCTTCCTTGATCTGACTGATCAACGTGGGTTGGAGTTCAATGCTAGCTAAAAATCCTTTGCTAACTAGCTCCGTTATAAACTGCTCCAACTCTTGATGCAAACTTGGGTGGGCTTCTTTGATCATGGTGTTTAATCTACATGGAAATCTGCTAAGAGCATCCGCTACCACATTGGCTTTGCCGGGGTGATAGTGAATGTCATGGTTATAATCCTTGATTAACTCTATCCATCTCCTTTGCCTCATATTCAGCTCCTTCTAAGTGAAAATATACTTCAGGCTCTTGTGATCCGAATAAATCTAATAACGATTACCCATAAGGTAATGACGCCATGTCTTTAATGCTAAAACTATGGCTGCAAGTTCAAGATCATGGGTAGGGCAGTTTTGCTCATGTTGCTTAGGTTGTCGGGACAGATATGCTATGACTTTGCCTTCTTGCATCAACACAGATCCGAGACCAATCTTGGATGCATCACAATACACATCAAAAGGCTCCTTGATATCTGGCATAATCAGAATCCGGGGCTGAAATCAATCTCTTCTTGAGCTCTTGAAAGCTTGCTTCACATTTGTCGGTCCATTCAAACTTCTTATCTTTCTTCAACAATTGGGTCATCAGTCTTGCGATGCTCGAAAATCCTTCAAAAAACTTCCAGTAATATCCTCCTAATCTGAGAAATGCACGGGCTTGAGTTTGAGTGGCTAGGGCTTTCCATTCTTCAACATCTTTGATCTTGGAGGGATCAACAACGACTCCTCCTGCCAACACAATATGTCCTAGGAATCCTACTTCTTTTAGCCAGAATTCACATTTGCTAAACTTGGCATACAACTGATATTCTCTAAGTGTTTCAAGGATGGTTCTCAGGTGTAGCTCATGGTCTTCTTCTGACTTTGAATAGATTAGAATATCGTCGATAAAAACAACAACAAACTTATCTAGGAAGTTCATAAAAATCTTATTCATGAGATTCATGAAATAAGCAGGGGCATTGGTTAATCCAAAAGACATGACCGTATACTCATACAATCCATATCTGGTGGTAAAGGCAGTCTTTGGAATATTTGTTGCATGAATCTTGAGTTGATGATAACCAGTCCTAAGATCAATCTTAGAAAACACTCTGGCACAAGTCAACTGACCAAATAGATCCTCTATCTTTGGTAGCTATAAGTTATCTAAGCTGTGGGTCCGGTTCTAGTAATTAGTTCAATGATGAACTCGATATCCTAATCTGGGGGCATACTGGGCAATTCATCTGGGAATATGTCGGGGCATTCACAGACTACTCTGACTTGGTCTAGGGTTGGTTGGGCTAGACTCTTGTTGCATTTGAACTGATGGGGCAAGGTCTCAGATACATGCTCTACTGATACTCTAGAGCTATTGGTCATGGTTATGGATTTCTTGGCATAGTCCATAAATCCTTTATGTTTCGACATCCCATCCATTCCTAGTACTACTTCCAAACCTTTGGTTCTAAGAACTATTATATTGGCACAAAAATCTATCCCGTGGATTCTGATAGGTATAGCCTTGCAAATTTTTCTAGCTTTGGTCGTTGAACCAGGTATTTGAACTATCTTAACATGCTTCAATTTTGTTGGTTGAATCTTACTAGTGCAGGCTAATTCTTCTGTTACAAATGAGTGCGATGCTCCAGAATCAAACAACACTCTTGCAAGTACTGAGTTAACAGAAAATATACCCAACACAAGATCTGGCGCTTCCTGGGCTTCTTCAGCATTCATGTGAAACAGACGGCCGTTGCAGTTGAGCGAATTTCCTGGTGCAAATTTCCTTCCAGGCTGAACACGGCACTGCTGCTGAGAGGGTGCATTCACATTGGTGGCTGCTGCAAGCTTCTTGGGACACTCGTTGGAGTAGTGACCCTTGACTCCATATTCAAAGCATGTAATCTAGGACTTATCCTTTGCTGCAACAGGCACAACATTGCTTCCAGTCCTTGGGGCAGTGTTGTTGTTGTTGTTCGACTTGGGCGGTGCATGGTTGAAGTTATTGGAGTTGCCGGGGTTGTTGTTGTGATTTCCTCTAGACTTCAAGTTTCCTCCGCTACGATTGGGGTAGCTTGCACGGGACATCAGGGCTCTGTTGTTTCTTGGGGCATATCCTGCAGATGGGTTGGGGCGATACTTCCGAGCATTGTGGGGTCCAATCTGGTGCATCATCCTGCGCTTGTGATTGTCATTGGCCTGGTTGATCTTCCCTTCCATCTAAATGGCAGAATCTACTAGCTCTTCTAGATCTTCAAAATGGATGTTGACTAACATAGTCTGCATCTTATCATGCAATCCATTTAGGAACCTCTCCTTCTTATTTGCTTCAGTGTTGATATCATCCGGGGCATATCTAGCTAGGGACAAAAATTTGTCACGGTACTCAACACTGTCATCCTTCCTTGCTTCAGTTTTCTGAACTCATCTCTCATTATGGTGACTAAACCCTGTGGCACATGCATCCGACTGAACTTGATCTTGAATGCTTCCCAAGTCATCATTTGATCATCGTTCATGGTACGGATGCTATTCCACCAGGCTCTTGCATCTCCTGCCAGATAATGGGTGGAAAATAGTACTTTCTCATTTGCTTCCACTCCTGTGACCTCCAGGTTGTTTTCCATGGTTTGCATCCAGTCATTAACATCTAGGGGATCCTCGGACTTACTAAAGATAGGTGGGTTGGTGTTCTAAAAGTTCATAAGCTTGGATCCATGATGATCTTGGTTTCCATGGCCTTGATTATTGTGGGCCATCTGAGCTATCTGTTGAAGAGTGGCTAAGTTGGCTTGGCGTTCAGCTCTACTAGCTTCACAGTCAGAAACTAGCATTTGGAGAATCTGCAACATCGGGTCCTGAGATGAACTGCTTCCTCTGGGGTTTCCACGAGTCATCTGAAGATTGAGATAGATAATGAGATAAGAGGGAAATTTCTAAGGTTCATGGTTTTGTTTTCAGAAGCTTTAAACTTTGAGTTTGACTCAGGTTTGGAAAACTAACAATTTCTTCTCATTCATTCATTCAAAGCACACCATACAAATGCACACCACACACAAATGGAAAACAAATGGTTTTAAGAACCATTATGTGAAACTAAGATACAGTGGGACCGGTACAAATAATTCCTATGGTAGTGATCAAGTGCATCTAATAATCATCAATGAAGTCGGAGTCATCAGCATCAATGTGGAACTCCATGGCATCATCTTCCAGATAGTCGTTGTCATCACTGAGGTAAGAGTAAAGATCTCCCTAGATATCTTCACCTTCCTCCTCTTCCTTTGCTTCAAGATGGACTTCTTGTTCACGGATGGTCTTCTCGAGAGTGACCACCTTCTCTTGAAGACGATCGATGGTGCGATCCTTCTTCTCGTGTTGACGACGAAGTGATTGGCGATCCTTGACGAGCATGGTGATAGTCTGGTCCTTCTTGGCAGCAATGGCAAGGTTGTGGTTGGCGTAGTTGCGAGCGTTGTCCAACTCCTTCTGGCTATCATACAACATGAAGTCAAGATTGTCCACCTGGTGCTTCAGCTCTGGGTGTCCTGGCATCTCCAAAGGCATTCTCATAGAATCACGCCTTGCGTAGTGAGCAAAGCGAGTTCCCTGGATCAAGTTGATGTTTTGGCCACACAGACAGGTAAGAGCTTCATGCATTGCCCTGGCTAATCCATCTAGCCATTTGTTCTCCCTCAAGGTGAATTGGATCTTGTCCAAAGTTGGTGCTTCCATCTTGCCTCTGAGATCTGCAAATATCAGCCATTGTAGATCTCTTCCTACGTGATCATTGAGTTGAGCCCTGAAGAATTCCAGGTGCGGGCGCTCCAGATACTCTGACAGTGCATCTAGATCCCTCTCAAAGATTAGGTGGCCTCCGTTTCCCAGCTGGTAGAACTTACAATACTGGACCTCCATCTATAAGAATTTAGGATGAGTAAGTTAGTGAGGTGATCAAGTGTGTCAAATTTTTATGTAGAATTTTCAAGAATTTTAATTTTTTAAAGAATCTCAAGGATAAGAGTGGGAATAGGTTTATATAAATACTCACTTCTTTTGTTTTGAAACTAAGTTTTTGTTCGAACATCCATTCTAACTAGGGTCTCCTATGGTTAGGATGGCTCTGATACCAACTTGTCAACACCCGGATTTTTAAGCCAGTGCTTGTTATGCCATACCTCACAAGCCCAGGATTACCATTTTTGCAAGACATAACAGATTGGATATCACAGTACATCATCAATTACAAACAATAATAAGGTCTTACAAATAAAGGATCTCATGATCCAGTCTTAATACAATCAAAGAAGCGGAATAATAAACGTAGTAGTGGGATCCATCTTCAGGGTCACAGGCAATGCTGACAATGGGAGATGATCCTAGTTGTCGTAGACCTCCTACTGTCCATCATCCTGATAGTCCTCCTCATAGTCTGGCCATAGGAATAGCCAGGGACAAAGCCATGAGTACTCTTTAAGTACTCGCAAACTATCACTAACAAGTAAGGTAGTTCTAGTAGGAACCTTAAGCTCTAGGTTTATTTGCAAAAAGCCAGATTTATCTAAACTGAGTTTAGAAGTAAATAAAACTAAGTTAATGTTCTAAAGCACTTAAGTGGGAACCTAGTTTTCATATCCACAACCCTGTTGTGGTTAAGTCAAAGTCATAGTT
Organism: Avena insularis; assembly: GCA_023614405.1. Taxonomy (NCBI): domain Eukaryota; kingdom Viridiplantae; phylum Streptophyta; class Magnoliopsida; order Poales; family Poaceae; genus Avena; species Avena insularis. The sequence continues at coordinate 254,390,515 of CM042696.1, forward strand.
CACTTCATAAGTCATTTTGAAAACATCTGATGACGGAACAGTATGGCCACTCCAACTGTGCATGACCGCGAACACGGCTAATCGAATAGTTTAACACTCTGCAGAGGTGGTACACTTTCACCACAAAATTCGATACATCTGTCAGGTATAACCCTGAATCAATCATACTTAGTATGTCGATAATCAATCATAACCTTTCAATTACACACCCTAGTATAGGCACCTCCCCTATGAGCTTGGCCTCCCAGCCATGGCCATCTGCTATCCTAGGCACTACATAGGTGGACATCATCAAGAGGTAGCCTCAGCTCAAACCTCTTCCACGAGGGAACCCATACTAAGGCACATAAACTTCCGGCAAAGCCCTACCCAATTTAGGTATTGTGGTTGTACGGTAAAATTAGAATGGTATCGCATCCGAACCCACCCATCAATTTTTGTAAAGGGCTAAGGCTCATGCCTCAACATTTTCATCATCAAACCATTGTGTTTCTCAACACATGTCAAAACATCTCAATAGAATGAAGCATCATTCCAAGGTTTTCATAATCATTTTCACCAAGTATTCCCATCTAAAGTGATCAACTTTTATGCTTAGCACTAGCCACTAAGGTTAAGAGTGTTCACTAATGAGGGGTGATAATCTTCAATCTCATGCCATAGAATGGCATCTAAGTATAGGCCTAGTTTTATACTCTTTATGCTATATATACTATTTTTCCAAGACTCACAAAGCACTAACTAAAGTAAAGAACTTTAGTAAGGTAAAAAGAATAAAGCTTGCAAGTAAAACTTCGGATTGATATAGTCAAGATTGTATAACCAAAGCATGCCTAATGCATCTTTCTTAGGGTATCTTGCAATTAGTGATGGCTTGCATAGTTAAGAAACTTGCAAGTGTTAGCTTGCCTTGAGTAGTGCAATGGTCGAAGTTATCTTCTTCTTCTGCTTGGTAGTACTTCTCCTCCTCATATCCTTGGTTGGTACTATCGTCTATAAATAAATACGGGGTACACAATCACCAAACAATACTTAACTAAGTCTATTTAGCACACTAAAGCTCACACTTGATGATCTAGCACCATCACAATCATCACATGGATTAAAGACTTAATCTTATTTATCTTATTTTACAAAAGTAATTTCTACTCATTGAAATTAATTAAGATTTAATATTCTCCAATTAAAATATGGGATCATGTGGACACCTATCATCACCACATATTTTAATACATGGGAATGTGATTTAAAGGGTTGATCATATTTTATAAATTTAAGATTATCATTTAATAGAATTAAAGTGACTAGAAATGCCTATATAGCATTATTTTGGTACAAGTCCAAATTCACTGCATGCAAACCTAAATATTTTCACATATTCCGATAGCACTTATCAAATGTGATTTTTTACAGTTGGAAACAACTCAAAATAATTTATGGTTGATTTTTAAAAAATGTTTAAAGTTGGAGGAGTCTTTGTCTTGTTATTTTTGGTATAGGTGATCTGTAACTCCAATTGATTTAAATCCAACGGGCTTGGATAGATAATTTAAATACCTTTCCAATGAAATTTGAATCATACAATTTGGTTCAGTGAATCTCTCTGAATTAATTTTTAAATCTCTGGACAGAAACTAGTCTCAACTAAATTGGAAAATCCTAATTTGAATTGTCGCGCTATGCGCAGGAAACTAAATGTGTCGTCCCAGCTGCACAACACAGCACAGTGGGCTGCTGACAGAGGGGGTCCACCAGTCAGTGAGTCTAACTAAACAAAACGGTATCTACGCATCTGAGCCCTACGATCAAAATCTAATCCAACGGCTTAGAGTCATTATCGACGACGAAGTGCTCTGGCGAGGAAATTAACCTAGCGCGGCGGTGGGGGTCCCGCGAGGCTCACATGGGCTCCATCTAGGGTCGGCGATGGGGGTGAATGGGGTTGTTGATGATGGTGGTTGCAGCGGTGGTCGTGGTAGGTCTTGTAGTGGTCGCAATCGACGGCGCCCTTCTTGTCCAGCAGCGGCGGGCTCCGGCAAAATTCCAGCGAGGGAGAGCTTGCCTTGCTCTAGGAAGGGTGAGGGAGGATTAGTGAGGAGTGGTGAGGGTGTTGGTGTGGAGAATGGAGGTGGGGGAAGGCTCTATTTATACTCCGGCGAGGCGACCGAACAGCATGGGTTCGGGCTCGTCGGTGACGATGGTACAGGCGCCTAGTGGCGTGGTTGAGGGTAGGAGGTGGTGCACGGTTCCCTGGCGATCCTCTATTGTGCGGATGCAGAGGTGTTTGCGACGGAGTGCGGCATCTACGGGTCGCACGGTGGAGAACGGGGGTGTCTGCGGGGTTGGGTGATCATGGCGAGCTAGTGCACGCGAGGCGGGGGTGAGGCACGGTCTGTGCGAGGCAGTCGGGTGCGGTGAGTTGGAGCACTCTGGGCATGGCGTAGAGAGGCTGGGCGCGGCAGTGCTAGGGTGGTTCAGGGCTCTTCTATGGTTGAGGCTTGGATAGGGGATTGCGGTGGAGTGCGGCGTGTCTGGTGCGCGTCATGGGCGAGGGCGGCGATGCTCTTGGCGTGTTGTCCATTGTCGGCCAGCGACAACCAAAATTGGGCGGCATGGTACTGGAGCAACGGCAGAGGGGGGCACGTGTTTGGTGCTTGGCTAGGTGCTAGGGAGACAGGGAAGTGAAGAGGGGACAAGGGGGTGGAGAATTACTGCTCAGAACAGCAAAGTTAGGCAGTAGATATTTTTTGTCTGCAAGGTGTTTATTGTGATGGCCACAAGAAAAATACTTTGGAATTTTTTAATAAAACTTTGTGAGTGATTTGATCTTAATCGTGAGTATCTATGTTTGCTTGGAGAGGTCAAGGGGAATTGGTTTGATGGGTTTTTGAAAAAGTGTGATCTTCACATATGAACTAGATTCAATTTTCAACTGTCCATTAAATTGATTTGGAATTCTTTTTTGTATGTTTGTAAAGTGGGTCTTGATACACTTTTACTTGGTCTAGCAAGGGGTGAAAAGAAGTGGAATTGTTTCTGTTAGAATTTCTCTTCTAGGAACACTCAAAGTGGCTTAGTGGTTAACTTTGGTCAAAATGACCATTTGCTTTATTTATTAATATTTGATTTCTTTTTCTTTGATTTTGTTTGTAATTGGCCAAGATGATGTAGCATTCACCTTTAAACCATTTCCCATAATTTGTAGAAATCAAGCATGGCAAATTCAATCAACTCTAGACTAATGCAAAAACACACATGCATTCATATTCAAATTTGTAATAAAAGTTTTTGCTAACCCTAACTTTGGGTGATTAGAACTTGGTAAACTTGATTTGAGGTTTTGGGGTGTTACACAATTATTCGTGAGTCATGTATATGTGTAACTTTTTGTATATGTGTGTCCATATGTCAATATACGTGTAACACCCCGTCCACTCCTGGGCCCGGGGGTGTCACTCCTTGCAGCTTAATAGGATATCTAAACTGGCCCCACAAACCAACACTAGTCTTTTCTACGCACTTTGTCCTCACTCGTGCGCACCCAGTATCCACTTCCCGGTCGGTCACCCATCCTAGAATTTCTCTAGGCCAAGCACGCTTAACCTTAGAGTTCTTTTCGAATGAGCTTCCGGAAAAGAAGTTGCAACTTGTTGGTATGAGTATTCTATCAATCCTATTAAATCATGTGCCTGGTCTCACATACACCCACCCTTTAGAAGATCGATGCCCTCATCGATCAATCACACCCCAGGAACGTTCCCTCTTGGCACACCTCTATGCGTCCAGTGCCGACACATGTGCCATGTTGTGTCCACTCCGGGCCACACACACCATGCTCCACATGTCCCGCCACTAACCCGCACACACTCGTTTAACCGCGAGGATCGGCTCTGATACCACTTGAAACACCGCGTCCACTCCTAGGCCCAGGGGGCATCACTCCTTGCAGCTTAACAGGATATCTAAACTGGCCCCACAAACCAACACTAGTCTTTTCTACGCATGTTGTCCTCACTCGTGCGCACCCGGTACCCACTTCCCGGTCGGTCACCCATCCTAGAATTTCTCTAGGCTAAGCAAGCTTAACCTTAGAGTTCTTTTCGAATGAGCTTCCGGAAAAGAAGTTATAACTTGTTGATATGAGTATTCTATCAATCCTATTAAGCCATGTGCCTGGTCTCACAATACGCCTACCTGATAAGTAGGCCCAGGTTAAGCTGACACGGTGGACCCACACCGAACTGACAAACCGACACCACGTTCTTATATAGGAAATATTAGACAAAAAATCTTGCCAAGGGTGTTCAAGCACGCGACCTCGACCGCCCTTATATTGAATCCAACCAGCACATCTCAATATGCTTCTTGTCATAATAGCGCCCCAAGACTTTATGAACTCCATATTCGACCGTTGGGCCTAGGCTTTACGGAAGTACAACATCCTCCTATTCTCCTTTTTATTTCTTCCTTTAAAAATTTTCGGCCTAGGAAGGGAAGTGGGTTGCGGTCATGGGCCGGCGATGACCCTAGGCATGGTAGATTAGATCCGTTGGTCTAGTTAGGAAGTTTTTTTCCTATTTTTATTTTTCTTTTTATGTTTTTAATTCTCTCTTATCTTTTTCATAAAAATTCCAAAATTATTTTTTCTCTAAATTATTGTATAATTCAGTAGATCATCTTAGTGTGTTAATTAGAAATATTTTGATTATTTAAAAATAGTGGATTTACTAATCCCACGTTAGTCTATAGTAGGGATAGTGTCATAATTCAAAATATGATTTTAAAATTAGGGCTTTGGATTCAAAAAATGGTGAGTGCAATGGATCTCTGATGAAGTAGCATACTATGAATAAAGAAATGATATATCGTTTTTTAAATTAGGTTTTACATTGTTTGGAGTGTTTTTAATTTTCTTATGCCCGTTTGAAAATATGGTCAAAACGACGCAAAGATTCTTAGCCCGGGGCTGAGCCTCACTAAAATTTCAGTAGATCTCTAGAGAAATAGCATATTGTGAACCTAAATTTTTTTTCCAAAAAATCATGAGTGTTAGATCATGTACCTGTAGTTCAAATCTGATCCACTTTCTACCGATTCGATAGACATTTGTCCTTTTCACCAGGGGTGGACAGAAAGGTTTGAGATTCCCCGATTGGGACATTGTTCATGTAAGGAGGTCTAATATTTTTGAAAAATAGGGTGGTAGAATTTTGAATTGACCATTTGGTGTTGCTTCACAGAATGCCCCAATTTTGGTACTCGGAAAATAGAAAACTGCTTTTCTATGCGACGAAAAGGAAAACTTCCTCCTGCAACATTGTTCGCCATCCCAAGATGGACATGAATGGAAAATATGGGCACATTATCACAAACTATGTCACGATTCTGGTCATAACATTGGTCGTTTGGCTTGAAATCATGAAAGCTCGAACATGATAGTTCGTTTCTATGAAGGATTTTTTGAGATGCAATCAATATATCAAGTTTGGTATTTTTCCTTGCAACTATGTCATATAATATGTCACGACGCGAAGGATTTACATTGTTAAGCCAGTTTTTAAATTTCTTATGCCTGTTTCCAAATTTCCCTATTTCAAACTATGGTCAAAACGACCGGCATGAAGATAGGGGACGTGCCTCGCTAAAATTGCATTGGATCTCTGAAGAAACATCATATTGTGAGTCTAAAAATGATTTTTTCAAAAAATCATGAGTGTTAGATCATGTACCTGTAGTTCAAACCGGACTCACTTCCTACCGATTCCGCAAGCATTTGTCTTTTTCACCAGGTGACATCGGTATGATTACTCGGTTGCTCATGTTTTGTTACCCCAGTTATGTAAAGGCTCACGGCCCATGAAGACCCAAGAAGCATCCGACGAAAGTTATAGTTTTACTAGATAAGGAAATAGGAACCGACGTTGTGTTGATGTTGTAATCATGAATATGTGACCTATCCGTATGGGCTTTTGGACCTGGCCTATTACATATAGGCTAGGAGGAGCCAGCAGAGAGGTACCGAAAAACTCCCAAGCAATCTGTAATAGTATTGTCCATCGATAATTAGGTGATTTCGACTCTCTTGTTTGCCTAACATCGGATGAAATCCCCGACGTTCTCTTTTCCACGAAACACTAAGTCCATAACTATGGGCATTGCCGAGGTTACCCCTCATCAATTGGCACCATCTGTGGGAAACCTGAACGATGGAGACATGGATTCGGCGGACCCCTTTTCATGAAGCAGCAACCCAACAGAAGTGACACCACACACGCCCACCCCTGTCTTGGTACCCGCCGATGTCAACGGCGGATCTGACCTCATCATCGGAAGTTTCCACTTTCAAGTGGAGGAACCTGAAGAATCGCACCTCTCGGCTCCATCAGGACCATCGCTAAAAAATCTGCACCTACGGCGATACCTGCATCATCTGTCAGATCATCCACAGAAGCTACACTCCAGGCAGAGAAAGATGAAGAAAACACTAAAAACATAGTAGATCTAGGGGATCTTAATGGTCTTAACGACGATCTCTCCCTCGGGTCAGACTCTCAGCTAACTCCACCACGTGGATCAAGCCCAGTAAACATGGAATCTGAAGAAAGGGACAAAAGTATCGATTTCAGAATCAGGATGGTTGAAATCTACCCAAAATAGGAATAGCTGGACTTGACTGATCCCCAAAACAGTGTCTCCCTTGGATCCGGCGATGACGTCACTAGTTCATATATAACGCACCACCAAGTGTGCATAATCATCAGGGAAACTTGAACCACAACTCGACTCCAATGGTAACCCTATGCTTGATTCAATGGTAACTTGCCAGATAATAATGCATGAGATCACGAAAATGAAGGAGACCCGACGAACAACTGCATAATCTCGGGAGGGGAAGAACAACGCAGAGGCGAGCGGCAAACTCTCTAGCTACCAGCCAGAGCATGGTAAAAAGCAAGGGCAGCAATTTTGGGCACAGTCCAATGAAAGCCGAGGCCACACGTGAAGATCTACTAGCATACCAATACTTTCTTCATCACAAAAAGAGGGACTTTTTAAGGATGCAGAGCAAACTCGATGAAAGAAAAAGACTAGCTGATGAATCCAGCCTTTGGCAGGCTCAGCTGAGCTCTACCTAAGGATCAGGAAGCATAACCGGTGGATAGCAGCCAAGGAGAGGGGCCTCACGACTACAAAATATCCCTGAAGATGAAAGAAATGAACTGACCAGAGACCTCGATTTGTCATTTATGTCAGTAGATCCAACAGGGCACTTCAAAGAAAAAACATCTCAAGCCGCAATTCTTGCTGCACAAACATCCCTACTCAGAACTCATCCAGCACCTGATGATCCCCGTGCAGCTCTCCGTCGATCCAATCTAATGAATGTCGGTATGGTGGGCACATCCCTTGTGCAAATAGAATATGGAGTCGTACATCAAACCGATAGATCCCCACGGCCTCGCAGTAGCCTTCGTTAGGTGGGTCATACCCGACGATCTTAGTCACCACATCGGGTACACTTGTCCAGCTCCAAGCCGTGAAACAATGCAAGAAACGACCTTAGTACATGAACGACGGGCAAGGGATGAGGGTAGTAGACGAAGATAGTACAACAATGACAATGAAGATGACTATGAGTTATGCAGATCTAGCCGCTTTACCCAACAGGTTCACAAGACCCAGTACCCAAGGAATTTAAACTCCCTCACGATCGTCAGAAGTATGATGGCCTACAGGAACCCGAAGCTTGGTTAGCACATTATCTTTCCACCATCAAGTTACAGGCTGGCTCTACGGCCACCGCAATGCAGAGCATGCATCTGCACCTAACTGGCACCGCACGGTCATGGCTTAGACAGCTACCAGAAGATTCCATCAGTAGCTAGAATAACCTTGAAGATAAGTTCATCTGACATTTTCACTTCAGATTCAAGCGACCCGTGTATCTAGAGCAATTGCGAGCATGCAAACAAAAATTTAGAGAATAAATAAAAGCCTTAATTTAGCGATGGAATATCATCAAGAACTCAGCTGAGGCCATATACGACAAAAGTGAAATCGGCACCTTCAACGACGGCCTCCGCCATCGAGAATGCATAGAAAAACTAGGACGGGTCAAGCCCAAAACAATTTCACAGATGATGGATATGGAAAATCACTGGGATGATGCAGAGGACACAATACACAACAAGCGAACACATTCACCCGAAGAAGATAGGACAAATGAAACAGTGACAGAAGATGAAGGAACAACGGTGGACACGGGGGACCAAGCTATGTTGTAGCTAGTTTCTCGAGAGAGGACAACCAAAGAAACTATGATTACAATGACGGGTATCGCAACAACAGGGATGACATTGGAGGAAGCCAACCAACACAATGATATCAGCCAAGGGCCCCAGACCCACCAATGTCTGCAATGCAAATGCTGGAGGGACCCTGTAATATGCACTTTTACATCGACTCAACAGGCAAAAGGCGATCCAACCATCTCATGAAAGACTGTAGAACGTTTTTAAAGATGCAAGAGTTATCCAACGCAAAGGAAAACGATGAAGCAAGCCAAGGATGCACCACTACGCCTGACACGTTAGCCATTAACGCACCACCGCCATCATCGGTACACCCGCCAGTAGGGCAGCCACAAAATACAACAAATCAAGAAAATTAATACCTAGGTCCAAGAGGCAATGTCAATGATTTAGAAAGGGCGCCCATCCAATAGGATCTAGAAGATGATTACAAGATAAGTCAACATGGCAGAAATGGCACCAGCATCGACACCCGAATATCTCCACTAGTCAGAATAGGAAATCACATTCAGCAAAGCTGATCATCCGCTTTGATTACCCTGACCGAGCCACTCAGCCTTATTAGTAGAAGCACAAGTGGGTGGATTTGACATGAGTAAAGTCTTCATCGATGCGGGAAGCAGCATCAACCTGATTTATGCCTGGACACTAAGGGCGATGAATTGCTCTTTTAACAAATCTATCACCAATAAAAACATCCTTCCACGACATAGTACCAGGTAAGGCCAAAATTCTTTTAGGTAAAATATCTCTTGACATTGTTTTTTGGATCCAAGGAAACTTTCAGGCCGGAAAAGCTCAAGTTCGAAGTCATGGACTAGCCATCATAGTATCATCGATCCTGGGTCTCCTAGCTTTTGCACGATTCATGGCAGTACCACATTATGCGTACCTAGTTATGAAATGACATCCCCAAAGAGGTTCATAACAGTAAAGGGCAGCTTCACATGATCCTACAATTGCGATCGAGAGTTCAACAAAATCTCCGAATCATTCGGAATGGCAACTGAGTTTGAAGAGCTAAAAATGTCGGCAACCGCAGAACCTCTGTTGGTAGCACGTGTCAATACCGATCAGGCTTTTGAAAACACGAAAGATACAAAGGAAGTACAAATCCACCCTACCACCCTGAAAAGGATGACCTTTCTAGCTTCCAATATTGGTCTTCCATAGGAAACACTACAAGAAAAGTTGGCTTTTACAACAGACAATTTTCGTGGTTGAATGCCCATTTTTCGTGATAAAAAGTCTTCTACGATGGATGTCCATCGTAGTAAAATCCCCGTCACAAAAGAATCTACCACCGTTTTTTTGTAACCATGCGGAACACACCCTTCAGTCATGAAAAATTGTTCTGTCGTAGATCTGTTCGCCAGCCCCATTGACTGCTGACGTCATGCAAGATGCCACATGGCGAACACCGTTAACGCTCAGTTACCGCCGTTAATGGTCAGAAAACTGTGGCAGAAGCCTGCTAAATATTAATTGGGCCAACCATGAGGAAAGCTCAATAAGAAGAAGGCCCGTGACTATTTCGTCCCTCACTGTCCGAAATGGGCCAACTAGTGCACACATCCGTGACCCATGAACTTTCATGCCCGACACTGTTATATTCTATAGAAGGCCCACATTGGTCCAATAATGTGTGGCCAATTTTTAGCCTAGGCCAAGTCTGTTTGTTACTTTTAAGGCCTTCTGTCGGCCCGCCATTTTTATCGCACCCATCATGGGCCGTTACAGCCCTCTACAGTTACGGCCTTTACTGTTCTAGACATTCACAGTTCCATCGTTATACTATTCAATCCCATAAATGGGCTCAAGATTTTGTCCTACTAAAGTTTTGGCCATGTTACTGTTTCCGGCCTGTTACTGTTCTAGCCTTTTACTATTCCGGCCTTTTACTGTTCCGGCCTTTCACTATTCTGGCCTTTCACTATTCCAGTCTTTCATTGTTCTGGCCTTTCATTGTTCCATCGTTTCACTGTTCTGGCCTTTTACCGTTCTGTTCTTTTGCGGTTAGATTCTACATATAATGGCCTTAGTGTAGGCCCGTCATTGTTGATTCGTGGCCCATCAAGGACTGATAAAATGTTGTGGGCCTACTACTATTTAAGCCTATCTAACTTAGATCCATTGCTAGGACATAAACATGGATAAACAAAGAACACAAGTTCTCCAAAATGCTAAATAAATTCTGGAACTATGGAAAAAAACTTATAACTGGAAAACTAGTAAATTATTACAGTCCTAAAAAATTCCGTAGCTCGTAAAGCATCATCGGAGTAAAACACAACTGATAAACAATATAATCTCAGTTTCAAAAATGTTCCTTTCAGGGAGCTCGCGCCGCCACACATGTAACAGCGGGATTACCATGAGACTTGTTGATGATATTATTAAGTAGATTCTCCGTCAAAGGTTGCCTGTTTTTTAACTCAGATAACTCCTTACTTGATATGGAGACTACTGCATCTATTGTGTTGGCTTCCTGTTGATACATTGCAAATGTATCTATAATTTTTGATGTTCCATGCTTGGTTTTATCCACTTTCTTGTGTTTTGTTCCAACTTTGAAGTACTTTTCATATGATTTCTTGGACTAACCTATTAACAAGAGCCATAGTGCCAGCTCCCTGTTTTTTGCTATTTTTGGTTCTAGGAAAGTTAGAAAATGAATATTCTCGGAATTGGACGAGACAAAAGCCAAAGTGCCTATTTTCCTAAGTCATCGATGCCGTATCACGAGACGGAGAGGCGCCAGAGGCCGGCCACACCACCTGGCCGCGCGGCCAGGCTTGGCCCGCGCCAGGGGGTGGTGTGGTGGCCCCTAGAACCCCCTCGGTCTCCCCTTCCGCCTATAAGATGCCCTCGGGACGAAAACCTTAAGGAACCGATAAAAAATCCATGAAAGAGTCTGTAGCCACCGTCATCTCCATCCCTAGACCGGGAGGGATCTGAAGCTCTTGCCGGCACCCTGCCGGAGAGGGGAATTCACCCTGGAGGCCTTCTTCATCACCATGCAATCCTCCGGTGTGATGCGTGAGTAGTTCATCCTTGGACTACAGATCCATGTAGTAGCTAGATGGCTGGTTCTCCTCCTTTGTGCTTTCATGTCTAGATCTTGTGAGCTCCTTTCATGATCAAGATCATCTATTTGTAATTCTGCATGTTGTGTTTGCGGGGATCTGATGGATATTGAGATGCTATTTCAGATTGATTATTGATTCTATCATGTCTTTGTTATTTGTGTTCTTGCATGCTTTCCGTTGTTAGTAGCTATCTTGGCCAAGTAGATGCTAGCAACTCCAAGAGTTAGTATTTATGCTCGATAGTGGGTTCATGCCTCTGGTAATCTAGGGAAGTGACAGAAATCTCTAAGGTACTAGATGTGTTGTTGCTACTAGGGAGAAAACAACAATCCTTTGTTCATAGAACAATCGCATTGTAAAGCAATAATCTGTTGCTTGCAACTTAATACTGGAGGGGGTTCGGGTGATAACCTGAAGGTGGATTATTCGTCATAGATGCAGTTGGATTGCGGTTTATGTATAATGTTGTAATGCACAATCAAGTTCCAAAGGAGTCAAGATGAATAGTATATGCATGTATTGCTTTCTCGATGTTTATCAATTGCTCCGCTGTAATTTGTTCACCCAGCATGTTATCTATCTTAAGGAGAGCCACCTCTAGTGAACTATGGATCCCGGTCCTTGTCTTTTACATACAATCTACAATCTTTTACTGCTTTGTATTTACTTTCTGCAAACTATTACTTCTTTCCATTCGATACGTTTAATCCTTTGTTTTCAGCAAAACACGGTGAGATTGACAACCTCATCGCAAGTTGGGGACAAAGTTCTATGGTTGTGTTGTGCAGGTCTCCACGTTGCTACTAGCACCGGTAGTGCGCCCTTCCAAAGATCAGCTAGTAACACCTTTTGGGTGTTTCCTTGCTCCTACTGGTTCGATTAAACCTTGGTTTCATAACTGAGGGAAACTTGCTACTGTGCTCATCATACCTTCCTCTTGGGGTTCCCAGCGAGCTCTACATCAGCCCCGCTCCAGCATTTTCTGGCGCCATACACAGAGCCATCACCTGTCCAACTACATCAAGTGCATCTTGGAGTGCAGCACCAAAAACTCTTTCTCCTGGAATGTATGGAGCAGTCGAGATTGTGAACCTACATTAGCAATACACAATGTCACTGCTGCTATGTCCAAAAAGATCTACACTTGAGGTAGTTGTTTTCTGTTCTGCCTTCATATTTATATTTGCAACCAAAAACCAAAAGAAACGTCATATAACATAATTACCAAGGAAAACAAAAACCAATGAATTTCAAAGCAGTCCCTTTGCTAAAAGGAAGAAAGAAATTAGTAATGGCAGGGCATCATACATCTCTTTCTTGTGGAATAACTTGAACAATTGACTTCATAGAGGGATGAGATAGTGTGCAACTGTCACTTCTGCCCTGTGAAATGACTACTCTACTTGATGAAGGCTGAAACTAAGATAGAGAAGTTACAACATCATGCAAAGAAACAAAACTACCATGTTCATTCTCAAAGATTTTTAAAAGATTAGTTGGTCTATTATAGCGATGTAAGCACTCATCACAAGGACCTCATGCAGACGGGTGCCTCTAATACCATAGCTAAATCATTTTGGAGAAATGGTCAAACAATATATTGAATAGTTAGAATGTTTAAATTTTTTGATTTTCTGCCCAAAGACAAAGTGTACTATCATCTTCCCGATATTAAAATAGCCATACACGTGTAGATACCATAGTGATATTTGAAGTGGGCGGTTCTTTATGATTCTTACGTTACTGTTATATTGTATTCCGATGCATTTCTGGCCTTGTTATAATCACCCTAGTGCCTCCAACAAAAATAACCACTCATCTAGAGTCAATGGCATGACACCAAGGGACTTAAACCTTAAAAAAGAGGGGGGCGTCCTTACAATAGCTCTATGTAGAGTCTCTGGGTTGTTGATCTGGTTATAGGTATGTTCGTCGATGATGTCCGCTGCATCAAGTAATTAGACCGGTGTCTCCATAATTCAGTGTGGGTCCTCTGCATAATGGTGCAGCTAATAGTGAACACAAAAAGTTTCTAGTCTCACTAATGTTAGCATGAAGTGATACAACAGCAATAGATACTTACGAGATTATAGGGGCCATTCATTCTATGATTTCTAGTGTAAACTGCACTTGTTCATTGTGTAAAAACAACAAACGGTTAGGAATAGTGGGGTGAGCAGAAGCAAATGAAACATACATCTTACTAGAAGCAGTATAATGAATGTAAATGTGTACTGCATAGATAGAACAAAAGCATCAAGCAAGAAATAATAATTAGTGTCATAGCATACGCCAAGCCAGAGAGAAATTATAACTGCATCACATATGGGCACTTACTAAAGTAGATAATGGAAACAAATGTGTTAACCGTTGGCTAACTCATAATTCGCCATGACATACAAAATCGCAGTTGAATGCCTTACGATTAAACCTGACTACAAAAAAAATATTTCGGAAGATACGAGTAACAAGTATTGTACATGTAAGTTACTACAAAAGTAGCACCAATACAAAAATACAGTTAACTGCTACATATTTATCTTTCCAAACTCCAAGGAGATATGGTTACCTCGGCCGCAACGGTGTTTAGGCATGATGCGAATCCTGGGTGGTGACGTCGAGGTTGTCGAGGGTGCTGCATTTGCGGTGCTTGTGGGCGAAGGTGAAGCAGAACAAGGGTTCCTCCGAGCGCTGGATGACAGCGGCAAAGAAGCATACTCCTAGTAATGGGAATGTGTTCGGCGCGCTAGGAGAGTGGGTCGGTGAAGCAGATCCGGTGTAGTGAACGACGATGATGGTGAATCAGATCTAAGGTGTTGAAGGTAGATCTAGGGTTTTCTGTAGGGCTAGCGCAACTGGGGGCGAGGATTGTGTGTGGGTGTGGGAGGGTGGGGGGTCGGTGGTAGGGGCGGGTTATATAGGTACTGAACGGGGCCCCAACGAACCGACTTCACTAGGGGTAGAAGGGGGATTCCAAGATGTTTGAAACATTGGATAGCGGGAGATTTTCCCATTCTACTAAATTCAGATTTATGTATAGGCCAAGTAGTAGTAAATTAGTAAGCCGTACTCTGTAGACTCAAAGGCCGATAGGCACATCGGTGATCATCCATGGCCCGTACTGCCTCGGTTCACAAATTAAGGGCTCATTTGGCCATTTGGCATCTAAATATTGATCATCCATGGCCAATATTGGCTCGGTTCAGATACTAAGGATGAGTTTGGAATCAAAGTATTTTTAAATTATTTAGAAACCATTTTGATTTCTAAATAAACTAAACTATTGAATAACTTTTAGTGTTTTGTTCCAACAAATAATAGGGGTTCAAACTAGAGTATTCTCCAAAACTATGTTTTTTAAAATAATTGAGAAAGAGGTCAGACCCCTTTTTGAAGAAACTGAGAAGAGAGAAAACAGAAGTATTACTTTGGTAGGCACTAAAATACTATGGCATTGATATATTTCCGTATTATATCTATTCATGAATCATGATTCATATGAAGATTTTGTCACCAAGACAGGTAGTGAGCACAAAAATTATGATTAAATCCCCAACCAACTCGAGTGAATTTGTTTATCCATAGTCCAACTAATAATAGCAGAATGGTAGGCCGGTGGTATGGGGGAATCGGGTGTAATAATAAAGCACCCTGAGCTATAAAAAAATAAAGCGCCCTTTATCTATAACTTTTCAATCACTATGGTTGGGAGTGTTCATACTTCTATTCTAAAAATATATGGGAACCCACTATTTCACTAATGTGAATAATCTAGCGCATGAGGGATGACATCAAACCATTCATAAGGTAAGCAGCAACGGTGTTTTCATTGAAAAAAATGTGAAAGTTGCTAGGCCCCACAAGTACTTTGTTCTCACAACTCTTATTGTCCCTTCATGCAAAGGATGGCAATTTTACCCATGAGTGCCTGCAGGTAATGTACCCATGTTGGTAGGGTATGGGCACAATTTTATACCCATGGTAATACCCATACCCTAACCCGTTAAGTTATGGGTACGGGCACGAGTAGACAGACCCATACCCTACCCATTTAAAGTGACATAGTAGTAAAACTTACCTATAGAGTTATAACCTATGGGGCCAAGCAACCTAGGGAAGAGCATGATATTGTGGCTTCTAAACTTTGATATTTTTCATGGGTACGGGCATGGGTAAAGTTTTATACCCACGAGTACGGGTATGGGTAAAATTTTCTATCCATTGACTAAATGGGAGTGGGTATGATATAGTTCTACCCTACTCATACCCTACCCATTGTCAGCCTTACTTCGCGCTCATTCATTAATGCGGTCACATTTTCCTTAAGGTTTTTCAAAAGTTGTTCGGTCATGCACACATAGCATATTCTATGAAGTATAGTAGTACAACATACGTAGACCGCAATTAATTATTCGAGATAATCACTATTGTTCTTATTTAAAAAGGAAAAATATTGGGCTTTGGAGCATGTCCAACAACCTTTTTTGTATTGAATTGCTAAAATTTGACTCTAGGAATAGGAGCGCGAAGGTTTATCAATGGAACACAATTTCCAATTTCCTAGCCTTCCTATAAGCATTCATTAGTGTTTGCCCTTCCTAGAAAAAGTCTTGTCTACTCTCTCCGTTCCAAAATATAAGACATTTTAGCTTTGTGAAATAAATGTATCTAGACGCCTTTTAATGTAAAGGTTCACTCCGAACATTTACGAACCTATACACTAAATGACGTCTAGATACATTCGATTCACAAAGCCAAACCATCTTATATTTCTGAACGGAGGAAGTACATGACAATGACATGTGCTGTCAACCACTCGACCACCCAATAAATAAATCCCTTTTATTGATAAATTTTGAATCACTATGGCTGGGAGTATTCAATCTTATGTTTAAAAGAAAATTTAGGGAACCCACTATTTTGCTAACGTGAATAATGTAGTGCACCTGAGAAATGACATCAAAGCCAACCATGAGGTAAGCTTACTAAAAAACAAGAAGAAATGTGGGGTTGCTAGGCCCCACAAGTAATCTATCCTCACAACTCTTATTGTCCATTCACGCTCATTGATATATGCGTCCTTGTTTTTCCTTGAGATTATTCGAAAGTTGTTCAGTCATGCACACATAGCATCATCACCAATATTTTCGAATTATCTCTACTACTATAATGGAGCAGTTTTGAATTAGATCCATAGCACCAATCCTAACTGTTGGTCTATTAGATCCAATGGTTCAGAGCAGCTGGATTCGTGTTGAAGGAGTAGTACCTAGAGCAAACTCCACCATGTTCTAGAACCATCATGTCACCCCCTCCCCGCAAAAAAAGTTCATAGCATAGTAGGTTGTATTCTAAATATGTGTAGATAGTTAGTATTAATATACTTAATGTATGCCTTTTTCTCTAACAAGACTATTGGTTAATAACAACTTAATGTTCATTAAGTTACATTTCATACAGTATATACGATTGTGGCACGTGCCTTTTACTAGTAGAAAGTAGCGTGTGACTTCTTGCAAATCTTTCCACTATATAATGTGCGAGTAACTTTGAACAATGAAAATTGAATCAACACTGGAAAATCCCAACAATGTTAACTCTTGGATCTTTTTTTTCCAATCTAGCACGTAGAGGATTCTATCGATAGTCCTTAGCACAATGAACGCTATGCAAAAACCACAAAGATTTTAATGACATGATATACATTTAATTATCTTATCATACCCAATATATAGTGTACGGATAACTTTGAACTTTAACCGTTGGATGAAGATTGGAAATCCCAACATTGCTTACTGTTGGATTTTCCTTCCACTCTAACATTTAGAAGATTCTATTGATATAGTATTTAGCATAATGAACGCTACGCATAAACCTCAAAACACACTTTCCATCATTATAGAATCTATATATCATTTCTCTAGAGCATGTCGGGAATTATTTACCTACTAATAGGTTGATTTCTAAATGATACAACTTACAAGAACCAAAAAAACACTAGATACTTTATGGATGTGGCTCAAAAATATAATTATTTTTTGAGCTTTACCTATTATTAATTTAGATAAAAATTATATTTTAGTACTATATTATATAATTAACTATGAAACGTTTCCCAAAAAATAAGAAACATTCAATGACTGGTAATGTATTATGTACAACGATTACAGAAATGTATTTTGCACAGAAAAGGTCTATGGTTGTTGTTATGCGCAAAAACCTACCCAACATGTGGTGGTACTTGCAATATCATCGCTGCTGATGCTCTCGGTGAGAAGGAGTACCAACCGTTTGATATTGTTTCAATGATGGAAAGGAACTTTTGTAAAAAAACGATTTAAGGGAGTATAAAAAATGATGGAAGGGAGTATAAAAATCGATGGAAGGTAACTGCAAGGCTGCTCCTACAACACGTGGAAACTCCTGGATGTCCCGATCAAGCCTTTTTAAGGGGCCATCAACAACGACCACCTCTCCCATCTAGGCACGATGCTCACAGTGAAGAACTCTCTCTGTCTCTCCCTGTCCCTTTAGGACGGCTAAGCCACCACACACACAAAAATGCCGCGCAGCTTCTCCGATCAGTGCACCTCCACTGACGAGTCCAACGCACGGGCGAACGGGGATATCAGTCCCTACATAGTGATGGCGAGGATTCCGTTGATGGCCGTACTATTCCGACACACCGGAAGGTAATTTTTCCGAAGAGGACCCTGTTTACCATCATCTGATGGAGGGGACGCAACCGACAGAGGGTAAGGAGGAGGAGGAGGAGGATCATGGTCTTTCATCTATGAAGGAGACGTCGTCTTTAAGAAGAGTTCTCTTGATCCATCCTCCATCAGCATGAACAAGAGGGAGAACGAGCAGGAGGATTAGGGGTCGGATGATTTATGGTCATTTCTCGACTTCATCTCCAAGAAGAGTGCACTCGATCCCGCATTCATCCGCAATGAGAAGAGGAAGGAGAAGCATGCGGGAGGCTTGAAGAAGAAGAAGACAGTGAGAGCTGGGGGATGCCACGGGAAGCGGCAGGATGACGCCAGCACGAAGGTGACAGCGGAAGGATCCAGGTCCAAGAAGACGAAGAAGTCTTAGGATTAATTTTGTTTAATTTCACCTCTACTTCCTTTCAGTAATAATGTTCGGAGATTGAATATTATTATCAAGTGCAAATTGGAATGGTGTTTGCGATCTAGTACTAGCATAAGTACTCCGTTTGTCATTTCATCGTCCATTGGGTTGTAATAAAACATCTTGTATTACCGAGGAAGGTGAAATTACTGCCTCCCCTTAATTTTTTAATGTGTTCGAAGAAAGAAGGGTGCCAATATAGAGAAAACCACATTAATTACTCACGTGAATTCATGTAACTAATACTGAAAGGAAGAAGCCTAGGAACCTGCATGTATTCTATAATTACCAATATCAATCACTATAAGTGAAATACGGATTAGTAGTATATCAAAGTCCAAGAATATTATCGGAATTGGATGGGACAAAAGCCAAAGTGCCTATTTTTCCGGAAGACTCATGGAGCCAGAATACGAGATGAAGGAGGGCCAGGGGCTGGCCACCCCCCAGGCGCGGGCTGGGCATGGCCGCGCCAGTGCATGGTGTGGGTCCCCCAGGCACCCCCTCGATCTCCCTCCTCGCCTATAAGAAGCCTTCTGACCTAAAAACTCCTGGAGGTTCGACGTTTTTCCAGAAGGAGTTCTACTCCGCCACCACCACCAGATTCCACGAAACAACACCAGAAAATCTGTTCTGGCACCCTGCCGGGACGGGGAATTGGAGGAGATCATCTCCATCATCATCACCATCGCTTCTCCATCGACCATCCATGTTTCCCCATCTATGAGTGAGTAATCCCCCGCTGTAGGCTATGGGGATGGTAGGGATTGGATGAGATCATTCATGTAATGGCATCAGATTGTTAGGGCATCATGCCTAGTATCTTAATTAGTGCTTTATGACTTTGTTGCGACTTGTTATGCTTAATGTTTGTCACTAGGGCCCGAGTGCCATGATTTCAGATCTGAACATGTTATTGATTCATTATGATAGTATTGTTTATGGTCTTATCTCCAAGTTGTATACACACGTTGTTGTCCGGAACCAATGGCCCCGAAGTGACAGAAATCGGGATAACCGGAAGGAATGGCTTTGATGTGAGGATCACATGTGTTCACGGAGTGTTAATGCTTTGCTCCGGTGTTCTATTAAAAGGAGCACCTTAATTTCCAGTAGTTCCCTTGAGGCCCCGCTGCAAACAGGCTGGCAAGACAAAAGATGTTGTGTAAGTTCTCATTGCAAGCACGTATGACTATATATGGAACACATGCCTAGGATTATCTAGTACTTGGATGCTTTATCTTATTTATCTGCAATTTCCCTATGTTCTGATTGCTATGTGAATTGTCTTGTCCATGCAACGCCCGTCCATCCATCCCTATGCCTACCGCACTCGAATCCCACTATTTACTGCTATTGTTACTGCTGTCTTTACTTTACTACTACTGCTACTTTGCTATTCCTACTACAAAACTGTTGCTACTGATAAACTCCTATGAGCAAGATTGTTTCCAGGTGCAGCTGAATTGACAACTCAGTTGTTAAGGCTTATAAATATTCTTTGGCTCCCCTTGTGTCGAATCAATAAATTGGGTTTCACTTCCCTCGAAAATACTGCGATACACCCCCTATATTTGTGGGTCATCAAGACTATTTTCTGGCGCCGTTGCCGGGAAGCATAGCTTTATTTATCAAGTCCACTTGGAATCACTATTGTTCAAGCTAAGTTTATTTTTGCCTTATTTTCTTGTTTCTTTATCAAAAATACAAAAAAAAGTAGTTCCTACTCTAGTTGTTATTTTCGTTGGTCTGTTATTGTCTTGCTTTATCATGCTTGTTGTCAATGGTTGGTTTCTTTGAAACTGAAGCTTATTGGCAAGGTGGGTTCTGAAGATCAAAATATTATTATAAGGAACACCGCTTGTCACAAAAAGGGAAACACTTATGGGAACAAATTGATAGATTGTATACCATTGCTAGAAACCTGTGCTCTACTTATAATGTTACTTATTGTTGTGATGAAACTTGTTGCAGAAAGAGGTATAAACACCTCCCTTTTTAATGTGAGTATAATGATAATGATACCATATCTTCTTATGCTAAAGGAATTTATGACTTTTATGATGCGGAACAAATTGAAGAATTTATTGCTTGGAAGGGTGCTTTTGAACTTGCTAGTTTGCTTGAAAATATTGATGATTCACCTTACAAATATGAGGTTTATGGTATACTTAAATTTTGCTTTGATAATTACAAGGATGAAAATGGCTATATTCTTGAATATTTTAATAGATGCTTTCCACAAATGGAAGAGACTAATGCCTTGCAGGATCCTATGGAAGAAGAAATTGATGAACCTAAAATCTCATTAGATGAAAAAGAGGAGGAGACTGATGAACAAAAGGAGGAAGAATGGATTAGCTACCCATGCCTACCTTCTAATGAGAGTAACTCTTTATCCCTTACATTATTTGATTGTCCTCCATGCTTACTAAAGGAGGATGAATGTTATGTTCCTGAGGATTCTTTTGAAAATGTTTATAATAAAGCTCTAGTGCTTGTAGATCATGAAAAGCATGCTTTATGTGATAGTTATATTGTTGAATTTATTCATGAGGCTACTGAAAATTATTATGAGAGAGGAAAATATGGTTGTAGAACTTTTCATGGTATTGAAACACCTGTCTATGTGCTGAAAGTTTTGAAGTTATTCTTGTTTTATCTTCCAATGCCTGTCACTTTGTTCATTGTGAATTTATTTGCATACACGATTCCTATGCATAGGAAGTGGATTCCTATGCATACACGATTCCTATGCTTCTTGATTCTCTCTTTTACTTCAACTCATATTTCTTATGTGAGCATCGTCTCAAACTATCATGCCTAAAGATGATAATATGTCTATTATTCTTGAGAGATCTTTTCTTAAATACTGCAGGAGCTGTTATTAATTATAATCAAAGGAAGGTGACCTTCAATGTTAATGACAAGGAACATAGTGTCTATTTCCCCAAGAAGATTGAAAAGACTTATGATTTGAATTCAATTGAACATGTTGGGGGCATTCAAGTTGTATAAATATATTGTCCCATACCAAGAGAAAAATTTGAATCTATTATGATTGGGACCATTGCTATCAAGGTTGAGGTAACATAATCATTCGTGGAATACAAAGTTTTGTATCATATGAAATTGTTTTCGTAACAAGACCTGATCAACCTTGTTAACAAAAGGATTTCATTGAACAAAACAATGTTTTCACCATGATTATCTCCGCTTACTTCTATGCTATCCATTTTAGTTTTTGCTTATGCCTAACTTAAAGGCGTTAAAGAAAAGTACTTATTGGGAGATAACCCAAAAGTTTTAGACGAGTCTTGGAAGTTATTACTTCAGTAATAACCGCTCCTTATCCTTTTTATTTGCTTTTTGTGCCAAGAGTAACCTCTAATGAGAGAGAAGTAATGATTGGGAAAGTTGTTGTCTTGAAACAGATTTCTGTGCTTCACCGTAACAATTCGTGTAAAATCTATGAACGTCTTTTTGAGGCGTGAATTTTTGGGCTTCTTCCCTAGGTTGTTATCTAACTTTCGTTAGTTGAACACTTTTTGATTTGAGCAACAGAAGGTCTTCGAAAAAATTCGTCTTTACCTGCTGGTCTGTTTTGACAGATTTCTGCCATTTTCTGCATTTGCTTCTTGTTGGTCCCTTTTTGAGTTCTTTTGGGGAATTGAGCTTTTTGAGGGAAGTGCTACAGTAGCTAGTGTTCTAATGGAAGTTTATTTGGTGTTAGAACTGAACCTTAAGACTTATTTATCTTGAGTGCACTAATGTTGCTAATAAACATTGTGTGAAGTTTTGTATGAATGAAAAATTACAGGTGTATGGAAGGAATGAGTAATGAGATGAAGGATGGACTAAATATAAAGCTTGTAGATGCCACACATGTTACCCCAAGAAATATCCAAGAAGTACAAGCATCAAAGCTTGGGGATGCCCAAGGCATCCCCTTCTTCATCAATAAAAATCCCAGGTTCCTTCCAAACGCTTCATTTTTATTGTTCCATGCATAGTTGCATTGTTCTTGGAGCGTCTTCTTTTGTGTTTTCATTTTGGTTTTCGTTTGTTTTTGTTTTCTTAGTTTTCTGAATAAATTGGTTGGACCTCCTCTTTCATACATTGGTTTTCAAATAGTCTGGTTTGGTTTGTAAAAGAGTAGGAAAGTTCATGCTTAAGTGGTAAAGAGAGCTTGTTTTTGACTGTGGGCTATGTTTTCTCATGCCATGCTTGATATTGTTTTGTCTTTATTCTTAGTATTCTTTTCTGTAGCATGACTTGTTGTAAACAATTGAGATTGCTTAATGTGCCTTGGATGAATCATGCGTTGTTTTAGCATATTAAAGCATAGTATTGTGGTATTCTCCTTTGATGCTTTATTTGGGTTGACTTGGCGCATGCTCACACCATGTTAGGACTATCCAAAGTCACCATAAGCCTTTATGATCCTTTAGTTTTCAAGTTTTAGTATCACTTTATGCTTTGATCAATGATGTTTTGTTGCTTTGCATGATTATGGCCATTATTGCTCTCTTAGTTTGTCGCTCCCAGTCTTTTGCTAGCCTCCACAACCAAGTATGAGTTCCACTCATGCATCCAACTCCCTAAACCAAGTTATTCCAAGAGTCCACCATACCTACCTACTATCTTATGCTATTCCAAGTATATTCATGCTTTTGTTTACCTTCCAAATTAAACTTGTTATGAGAAAACTAGTGATTAAAGCTCTCATGAACTTGATGGCACACTTTACTTTTCTTGCCCTTAATAAAAACCATTGTGTCGTCTATGTTGTATATGCTTGCACTTATTTGTTGGGAATTAGAAAAACCATGTTGTCATGGGGAACGCTTTCAACATTGCACTTGGTACTTGTACCTAGTTGATATCATGCTCTTTTGTATATGGATGTCGTCGTTGTGAAATGAAAGGGGAGCTTGTAAGTCCATGGAGTTCTGTATATGTGTTAGAGAAACAACTGGGCCGCTGGTCTAATCCATGCTGACATGGTGGAAACCTGCAGCGTAACCATAATGAGTTGTCTATGAAGCATTCTTCTTATAAAAAAAAGAGAGTCCTATATTGAGAAAAAAAGAGAAAAAGAAAAAAAGAGATTATGAAAAGAGGAAAGAGAGAAAAAAGCACCATATTCCCATGGTAAATAAGAAGATTGCTAAGATGCTTGTTGTCTGCTTGCCTTATCATTTTGATATGGGGATTCTTCCGTATCATCGGGCAAGGGGTACCCCGTTGGCGATTCTCTATGATACACATGTACTTAGAATGACAAGAACTTACCGGTGACTAAACTTGAGTAGCATGAGGAGCGGCCCTCGTATTCAAGGGACATGAGATTTCTAACTTATACTTTGTCAAGCATGTACACCATAGTTTGTTCACTTTAACCTTAATCACTTCAAGATTCTTATGATAGGGCAATGAGTGCTAAAAGCTATTAAGTACCATAATTTTTGGAAGCTCTTTATGAGACTTGAATCCCTACTTCCTTTTATGAAGGCATTTCTTCCACCATTATATTGAGTCTCCACCTTCTATCTTTATGCACCTACTCTAAGAGCAAAGTGGCCATTCTTAGTTCTATATGCATTGTCCCAAGACTAGTTGATTGATGCATAACTTGATATTGCTTATTTTAAACTATTTGTATCTAGTCACTCTTATGACCTTTGAAGGTGTCCTATGCATTTATATTTGCTACTCTATGAAGGACAAGCTGAATACTATTATGCTATGTTTTATTTATGTGAAACAAACAAACGTCTTGCAAAGCATTGTTACGCATGAATCTATTGTTTGTACCTTTTCATGTTGCATCATAGTTTCTTTATCTTATTGCTAGAACCTTGTCTTTCATGTTATGATTGAAGTACTATGATCCCAGCTTTGAATGTTTACAAATACTTTGGTCAAGTCTTTGATGGTGCATGTCACCTCAAAAATTATTCTTTCTTTTTATCACTTACCTACTCGAGGACGAGCAGGAGTTAAGCTTGGGGATGTTGATACATTGCAAATGTATCTATAATTTTTGATGTTCCATGATTGGTTTTATATCCTTTCTTGTGTTTTGTCCACACTTTGGAGTACTTTTCATATGATTTCTTGGACTAACTTATTAACAAGAGCCACAGTGCCAACTGCCTGTTTTCTGCTGTTTTTGGTTCTAGGAAAATAAGAAAATGAATATTCTCGGAATTGGACGGGACAAAAGCCAAAGTGCCTATTTTTCCGGAAGACTCACGGAGCCAGAATATGAGACGAAGGAGGGCCAGGGGCTGGCCACACCCCCTAGGCGTGGGCTAGGCCTGGCTGCGCCAGGGCATGGTGTGGGCCCTGTGCACCCCCTCCTCCTCCCTCGTATAAGAAGCCTTCTAAAAAAAAAAATCGGGTCGACGTTTTTCCAGAAGGAGTTCCGCTCCGCCGCCACCACCAAATTCCACGAAACAGGACCAGAAACTCCGTTCTGGCACCCTGCCGGGATGGGGAATTAGAGGACATCATCGCCATGGTCATCACCATCGCTTCTCCATCGACCATCCGTGTTTCCTCCATCTATGAGTGAGTAATCCCCCGCTATAGGCTATGTGGATGGTAGGGATTGGATGAGATCGTTCATGTAATGGCATGAGATTGTTAGGGCATGGTGCCTAGTATCTTTTATTAGTGCTTTATGACTTTGTTGCGACTTGTTATGCTTAATACTTATCACTAGGGCCCGAGTGCCATGTTTTCAGATCTGAACATGTTATTGATTCGTTATGATAGTATTGTTTATGGTCTTATCAGCAAGTTGTATACACACATTGTTGTCTGGAACCAATGGCCCCGAAGTGACAGAAATCGGAATAACCAGAGTGAATGGCTTTGATGTGAGGATCACATGTGTTCATGGAGTGTTAATGCTTTGCTCCGGTGCTCTATTAAAAGGAGCACCTTAATTACCAGTAGTTCCCTTAAGGCCCCGCTGCAAACAGGCTGGCAGGACAAAAGATGTTGTGCAAGTTCTCATTGCGAGCACGTATGACTATATATGGAACACATGCCTAGGATTATCTAGTACTTGGATGCTTTATCTTATTTATCTGCAATTGCCCTATGTTCTGATTGCTATGTGAATTGTCTTGTCCATGCAACGCCCGCCCATCCATCCCTATGCCTACCGCACTCGAATCCTTTACATCGCTATTGTTACTTCTTCTTTTACTTTACTTTGCTACTTTGTTATTCCTACTACAAAACTACTCTTGATAAAGCTTTGTGAGTAAGATTGTTTCTAGGTGCAGCTGAATTAACAACCCAGTTGTTAAGGCTTATAAATATTCTTTGGCTCCCCTTGTGTCGAATCAATAAATTGGGTTTCACCTCCCTCGAAAATACTGCGATACACCCCCTATACTTGTGGGTCATCAGTCCACTGAACAGATTTTCGCAAGTTCTGAAGATAATTTCGAAACACAGCCAAATTTTCGAAACACGGTGAGTCATAGCATCTTTGATTATTTTCAAAACACGGTCAAATTTCTAGGCATGCATATTGTTTGCAATAAGTTGAATCATTCCAAACTCTCACTCGTTCACGATACATTGACTGCCTGGGGGGTCGAGTGAATAGATTTTTGCATGGTGTGAAGTTAATTTCGAAACGAACACAAAATTTCAAAATGTGGTGAGCCATAGTCTCTTTAGTTTTTTTTGAAATACGGTCAAATTTCTAGTCATGCATACTCTTAGGAAGAAGTTGAATCTTTCCAAACTATCACTCATCTCGATACATTGACTTCTTGGTAGTGGGCCCACTGAAAATATTATCGCAAGGTATGAAGTTAATTTTGAAACATATCCAAACTTTCAGAACATGGTGAGTCGTGGTATCTTTGTTTGTTTTCAAAACACGGTCGAATTTCTAGGCATGCATATTCTTAGGAAGAAGTTGAATCTTTCCAAACTCCCACTCGTCTCGATACATTGACTACCTGGTGGTGGGTCCATTGAATAGATTTTTGCAAGGTGTTAAGTTAATTTCGAAACACAGCCAAAATTTCAAAACACGGTGAGTCATAGCATCTTTGATTGTTTTCAAAAAATGGTCAAATTTCAAGACATGCATATTCTTAGCAATAAGTTGAATCATTCCAAACTCTCACTCGTTCTCGATACATTGACTACCTGGTGGGTCCAGTGAACAGATTTTCACAAGGTGTGAGGTTAATTTCGAAACGCACGCAAAATTTCGAAACTCGGTGAGCCATAGTGTCTTTGGTTGTTTTTGAACTACGGTCAAATTTCTAGGCATGCATATTCTAAGCAAGAAGTTGAATATTTCCAAACTGTCACTTCTCTCGATACATAGACATCCTAGTAGTGGGTCCACTGAAAATATTATCGCAAGGTGTGAAGTTAATTTTGAAACACAGCCAAAATTTCAAAACACGGTGAGTCATAGTCTCTTTGTTTGTTTTCATAACACGGTCAAATTTCTAGGCCTGCATATTCTTAGCAGGAAGTTGAATCTTTCAAACTCTTACTCGTCTCCATACATTGACTGCCTGGTGGTGGGTCCACTGAACTGATTTTTGCAAGGTGTGAAGTTAATTTCGAAACATAGCCCAAATTTCGAAACACAGTGAGTCATAGTATCTTTGATTTTTTTCAAAACACGGTCAAATTTCTAGGCATGCATATTCTTAGCAATAAGTTGAATCATTCCAAACTCTCACTCGTTCTCGATACATTGACTGCCTAGTGGGCCTAGTGAACAGATTTTTGCAAGGTGTGAAGTTAATTTCGAAACGCAGTCAAATTTTCGAAACACGATGAGTCATAGCATTTTTGATTATTTCCAAAACACGGTCAAATTTCTAGGCATACATATTCTTAGCAATAAGTTTAATCATTCTAAACTCTCACTCGTTCTCGATACATTGACTGCCTGGTGGGTCTAGTGAACAGATTTTTGCAAGGTGTGAAGTTAATTTCGAAACACACGCAAAATTTCAAAATGCGGTGAGCCATAGTCTCTTTGGTTGTTTTCGAAATATGGTCAAATTTCTAGGCATGCATACTCTTAGCAAGAAGTTGAATATTTCCAAACTGTCACTCGTCTCGATATATAGACATCCTGGTAGTGGGTCCACTGAAAATATTATCGCAAGGTGTGCAGGTAATTTTGAAACACAGCCAAAATTTCAAAACACGGTGAGTCATAGTCTCTTTGTTTGTTTTCAAAACACGGTCAAATTTCCAGGCATGCATATTCTTGGCAAGAGGTTGAATCTTTCAAACTCTTACTCGTCTCCATACATTGACTGCCTGGTGGTGGGTCCACTGAACTGATTTTTGCAAGGTGTGTAGTTAATTTCGACACACCTCCAAAATTTCGAAACACAATGAGTCATAGTGACGAGGGTTTAACTCATCAATGCCCATTGTTTTGGACTTGGGTTTTGGAGAAGGAGGGAGCGCTGGAGACATCTATCGGCTAGCAAACTAGCACACAGGGGACTCGAAGATTTACCCAGGTTCAGGCCTCGTAGAGGTCCGTACTCCTACTTGTCTGCTCGTGGAATTATCAAATGAATCGAAGATTACAATGGTGCGCAGATGCATTCTGGCAAGGGCTGTGGAAACTAGGGTTGCGTGTGTCCTCCTCGGCGCCCCCTCCTAGCCTTTATATAGATAGGCTAGGTCTCGGGTAGCAGGTCGAGTCGGTTACAAGTTAGGGTTTTCCCCTTTGAACTTTCTATCTTTAGCTTCTTCTTGTTCTTCAAGCAATCGAGAGTACGCAGGTTACTCGGATTCTTGATTTGGGCCTTGGCGACACCGTGGGCTGATATGTATTCAGGCCGTATATACCAAGCTCGAGTACCTGTAGGGTATATCGACATCACATAGTATCTTTGATTATTTTCAAAACACGATCAAAATTCTAGTCATGCATATTCTTAGCAATAAGTTGAATCATTCGAAACTCTCACTCGTTCTCGATACATTGACTGCCTGGTGGGTCCAGTGAACAAATTTTTGCAAGGTGTGAAGTTAATTTCGAAACGCACGCAAAATTTCAAAATGCGGTGAGCCATAGTCTCTTTGGTTGTTTTCGAAATACGTTCAAATTTCTAGGCATGCATACTCTTAGCAAGAAGTTGAATCTTTCCAAACTATCACTCGTCTCTGTTGGAGATATGCCCAAGAGGCAATAATAAAAGTGGTTATTATTATATCTTTGTGTTTATGATGAATGTTTACATCCCATGCTATAATTGTATTATAAGGAAACTCTAATACATGTGTGTTTTGTAAACATAAAAGAGTCCCTAGTAAGCCTCTTGTTGAACTAGCTTGTTGATTAATTGATGATCATGGTTTCCTGATCATGGACATTGGATGTGATTAATAACAAGGTTATATCATTAGGAGAATGATGTGATGGACACACACCCATAGTAAGCGTAGCATAATATCAAGTCATTAAGTTCGTATTGCTGTAAGCTTTCAAATACATAGTAACCTAATCCTTCGACCATGAGGTTATGTTAATCACCATCACCGGATGGGTACTTTGATAACATCAAACAACGCTTCGTAACTGGGCGGTTATAAAGGTGTCATTGGGTATTCTGAAAGTATGTGTTGAAGCGCATAGACCAAGTTTGGGATTTGTCCATCCATATGACGGATAGATATACTCTGGGCCCTCTCGGTGGAATGTCATCTAGATAGCTTGCAAGCATGTGACTGGGTCACAAGGGATGACATAACATGGAACGAGTAAAGAGTACTTATCAGTAACGAGTTAGAACTAGGTATGGAGATACCGACGATCAAACCTCGGATAAGTAGAATATCGTGTGACAAAGGGAATTGGTTTCGTATGTAAATGGTTCTATCGATCACGAAGTCATCGTTGAGTATGTGGGAGCCGTTATGGATCTCCAGATCCCGCTGATGGTTATTGATCGGAGAGGTGTCTCCATCATGTCTGCATATTCACGAACCATACGGTGACACAGTTCGAAGTTGTTTTAAGTAGATATGGAATATGCGTTGGAGACCGAATGATGTTCGGAGTCTCGGATTGGATCCGGGACATCACGAGGAGATCCGGATTCGTCCGGAGAATAAGATTCATATATTGGGGATCATTTTCTAAGTTAGGAAATGTTCCGGAGTGTTTGTATGGAGATTCTAGAAGGTTTTGGAATGTTCTGGAAGGTTCTAGAGGATTTCTTGGAGTTTACTTGAAAACCAAGGAAGCGATCAAGGAGACCAAGTGGGGCAAGACACGGATTCGTGGGGGAGGAGGACTCCTGCCCCCTTCCCACCGCCGGCCCAAGGAGGGGAGTCCTACTAGGACTCCCCCTCCCCAGGCGCGCCTCCCTCCCTTAAATAGAAGGGAGGGGGCGCCCCCTCTTGCTCCTCCTATCACAACACCCAATCTCTGCTGCCTCTCTCCTCCACCTTTCTTCTGCACAGGCATAGGCGAAGCCCTGCAGAATTCTCATCTCCACCACCACCACCACGCCGTCGTGCTGCTGGGATTCCGTGGAGAAGATCTACTACCTCCGCTGCTTGCTGGAACAGGGAGAGGAAGGTCTGCATTGACTCCTCACGTGTGACCGTCTGCGGAAGAGCTGCCGGAACGCGGCGCCGGAAGGATCGTCCACACGATCTTGAGATCGTCAAGTGATCGACTACATCATCCACGAGATCTAATCTCGTAACGCTTTCGGTTCTACGAGGGTTAGTACCGATCTATCTCGTTGCTCATGTCTAATAGATTAGATCTTGGCTTTTGTCTAGATTAGATCTTGGTTTTGTTCGTTCTTGCGGTAGAAATTTTTTTGTTTTCCATGCTACGAACCCATCAGTCTCGATACATTGACTTCTTGGTAGTGGGCCCACTAAAAATATTATCGTAAGGTGTGAAGTTAATTTTGAAACATAGCCAAACTTTTAGACCATGGTGAGTCATAGTCTCTTTGTTTGTTTTCAAAACACGGTCAAATTTCTAGGCATGCATATTCTTAGCAAGGGGTTGAATATTTCCAAACTCTCACTCATCTCGATACATTGACTGCCTGGTGGTGGGTCCACTGAATAGATTTTCGCAAGGTGTGAAGTTAATTTCAAAACATAGCCAAAATTTCAAAACACGGTGAGTCGTAGCATATTTGATTGTTTTCAAAACACGGTCAAATTTCTAGGCATGCATATTCTTAGCAATAAATTGAATCATTCCAAACTCTCACTCGTTCTCGATACAGTGACTGCCTGGTGGGTCTAGTGAACATATTTTCGCAAGGTGTGAAGTTAATTTCGAAACGCAGCCAAATTTTCGAAACACGGTGAGTCATAGCATCTTTGATTATTTTCAAAACACGGTCAAATTTCTAGGCATGCATATTCTTAGCAATAAGTTGAATATTTCCAAACTGTCACTCGTCTCGATACATAGACATCCTGGTAGTGGGTCCACTGAAAATATTATCGCAAGGTGTGAAGTTAATTAAGAAACACAGCCAAAATTTGAAAACACGGTGAGTCATAGTCTCTTTGTTTGTTTTCAAAACACGGTTAAATTTCTAGGCATCCATATTCTTAGCAAAAAGTTGAATCTTTCAAACTCTTACTCGTCTCCATACATTGACTGCCTGGTGATGGGTCCATTGAACTGATTTTTGCAAGGTGTGAAGTTAATTTCGAAACACAGCCAAAAATTCGAAACACAATGAGTCATAGTATCTTTGATTGTTTTCAAAACATGGTCAAATTTCTATGCATGCGTATTCTTAGCAATAAGTTGAATCATTCCAAACTCTCACTCGTTCTCGATACAGTGACTGCCTGGTGGGTCTAGTGAACAGATTTTCGCAAGGTGTGAAGTTAATTTCGAAACGCAGCCAAATTTTCGAAACACGGTGAGTCATAGCATCTTTGATTATTTTCAAAGCACGGTCAAATTTCTAGGCATGCATATTCTTAGCAAGAAGTTAAATATTTCCAAACTGTCACTCGTCTCGATACATAGACATCCTGGTAGTGGGTCCACTGAAAATATTATCGCAAGGTGTGAAGTTAATTAAGAAACACAGCCAAAATTTGAAAACACGGTGAGTCATAGTCTCTTTGTTTGTTTTCAAAACACGGTTAAATTTCTAGGCATCCATATTCTTAGCAAAAAGTTGAATCTTTCAAACTCTTACTCGTCTCCATACATTGACTGCCTGGTGATGGGTCCATTGAACTGATTTTTGCAAGGTGTGAAGTTAATTTCGAAACACAGCCTAAATTTCGAAACACAATGAGTCATAGTATCTTTGATTGTTTTCAAAACATGGTCAAATTTCTATGCATGCGTATTCTTAGCAATAAGTTGAATCATTCCAAACTCTCACTCGTTCTCGATACAGTGACTGCCTGGTGGGTCTAGTGAACAGATTTTCGCAAGGTGTGAAGTTAATTTCGAAACGCAGCCAAATTTTCGAAACACGGTGAGTCATAGCATCTTTGATTATTTTCAAAACACGGTCAAATTTCTAGGCATGCATATTCTTAGCAAGAAGTTGAATATTTCCAAACTGTCACTCGTCTCGATACATAGACATCCTGGTAGTGGGTCCACTGAAAATATTATCGCAAGGTGTGAAGTTAATTAAGAAACACAGCCAAAATTTGAAAACACGGTGAGTCATAGTCTCTTTGTTTGTTTTCAAAACACGGTTAAATTTCTAGGCATCCATATTCTTAGCAAAAAGTTGAATCTTTCAAACTCTTACTCGTCTCCATACATTGACTGCCTGGTGATGGGTCCATTGAACTGATTTTTGCAAGGTGTGAAGTTAATTTCGAAACACAGCCAAAATTTCGAAACACAATGAGTCATAGTATCTTTGATTGTTTTCAAAACACGGTCAAATTTCTATGCATGCGTATTCTTAGCAATAAGTTGAATCATTCCAAACTCTCACTCGTTCTCGATACATTGACTGCGTAGTGGGTCCAGTGTATAGATTTTCGCAAGGTGTGAAGTTAATTTCGAAACGCGGCCAAATTTTCGAAACACGGTGAGTCATAGCATCTTTGATTATTTTCAAAACACGGACAAATTTCTAGGCTTGCATATTCTTAGCAATAAGTTGAATCATTCCAAACTCTCACTCGTTCTCGATACATTGACTTCCTGGTGGTTCTAGTGAACAGATTTTTGCAAGGTGTGAAGTTAATTTCGAAACGCATGCAAAATTTCAAAATGCGGTGAGCCATAGTCTCTTTGGTTGTTTTCGAAATACGGTCAAATTTCTAGGCATGCATACTCTTAGCAAGAAGTTGAATCTTTCCAAACTGTCACTCGTCTTGATACATTGACTTCTTGGTAGTGGGCCCACTGAAAATATTATCGCAAGACGTGAAGTTAATTTTGAGACATAGCCAAACTTTCAGAACATGGTGAGTCGTAGTCTCTTTGTTTGTTTTCAAAACACGGTCGAATTTCTAGGCATGCATATTCTTAGCAAGAAGTTGAATCTTTCCAAACTCTCACTCGTCTCGATACATTGACTGCCTGGTGGTGGGTCCACTGAATAGATTTTCGCCAGTTGAGAAGTTAATTTCGAAACACAGCCAAATTTTCAAAACACGGTGAGTCGTAGCATCTTTGATTGTTTTCAAAACACGGTCAAATTTCTAGGCATGCATATTCTGAGCAATAAGTTGAATCATTCCAAACTCTCACTCGTTCTCGATACATTGACAGCCTGGTGGGTCCAGTGAACAGATTTTCGCAAGGTGTGAAGTTAATTTCAAAACACACGCAAAATTTCAAAACTCGGTCAACCATAGTCTCTTTGGTTGTTTTCGAAATACGGTCAAATTTCTAGGCATGCATATTCTTAGCAAGAAGTTGAATATTTCCAAACTGTCACTCCTCTCGATACATAGACATCCTGGTAGTGGGTCCACTGAAAATTAACTTCGCAAGGTGTGAAGTTAATTTTGAAACATAGCCAAAATTTCAAAAGACGATGAGTCATAGTATCTTTGTTTGTTTTCAAAGCAAGGTCAAATTTCTTGACATGCATATTCTTAGCAAGAAGTTGAATCTTTCAAACTCTTACTTGTCTCCATACATAGACTGCCTGGTGGTGGGTCCACTGAACTAATTTTTGCAAGGTGTGAAGTTAATTTCGAAACACAGCCAAAATTTCGAAACACAATGAGTCATAGTATCTTTGATTGTTTTCAAACCACGGTCAAATTTGTAGGCATGCATATTCTTAGCAATAAGTTGAATCCTTCCAAACTCTCACTCGTTCTTGATACATTGACTGCGTAGTGGGTCCAGTGTACAGATTTTCGCAAGGTGTGAAGTTAATTTTGAAACGCAGCCAAAATTTCGAAACACGATGAGTCATAGTATCTTTGATTATTTTCAAAACACGGTCAAATTTCTAGGCATGCATATTCCTAGCAATAAGTTGAATCATTCCAAACACTCACTCGTTCTCGATACATTGACTGCCTGGTGGGTCCAGTGAATAGATTTTTGCAAGGTGTGAAGTTAATTTCGAAACGCACGCAAAATTTCAAAATGCGGTGAGCCATAGTCTCTTTGGTTGTTTTCTTAATACGGTCAAATTTCTAGGCATGCATACTCTTAGCAAGAAGTTGAATCTTTCCAAACTGTCACTCGTCTCGATACATTGACTTCTTGGTAGTGAGCCCACTAAAAATATTATCGCAAGGCGTGAAGTTAATTTTGAAACATAGCCAAACTTTCAGAACATGGTGAGTCGTAGTCTGTTTGTTTGTTTTCAAAACACGGTCGAATTTCTAGGCATGCATATTCTTAGCAAGAAGTTGAATCTTTCCAAACACTCACTCGTCTCGATACATTGACTGCCTGGTGGTCGGTCCACTGAATAGATTTTTGCACGGTGTGAAGTTAATTTCGAAACACAGCCAAAATTTTGAAACACGGTGAGTCGTAGCATCTTTGATTGCTTTCAAAACACGGTCAAATTTCTAGGCATGCATATTCTTAGCAACAAGTTGAATCATTCCAAACTCTCACTCGTTCTCGATACAATAACTGCCTGGTGGTGGGTCCACTGAACAGATTTTTGCAAGGTGTGAAGTTAATTTCGAAACACAGCCAAAGTTTCGAAACACAGCCAAAGTCTCGAAACACTAGGAGTCATAGTCTCTTTGATTGTTTTCAAAACATGGTAAAATTTCTAGGCATGCATATTCTTAGCAAGAAGTTGAATCTTTCCAAACTCTCACTTGTTCTCGATACATTGACTGCCCGGTGGGTCCAATGAACATATTTTCGCAAGGTGTGAAGTTAATTTTAAAACACACACAAAATTTCAAAACACGGTGAGTCATAGCATCTTGGGTTGTTTTCAAAACACGGTCAAATTTCTAGGCATGCATATTCTTAGCAAGAAGTTAAATATTCCCAAACTATCACTCGTCTCGATACATTGACTTCTTGGTAGTGGGTCCACTAAAATTTTTATCGGAAGGTGTGAAGTTAATTTTGAAACGCATGCAAAATTTCAAAACACGGTGAGCCATAGTCTCTTTTGTTGTTTTCGTAAGACGGTCAAATTTCTAGGCTTGCATATTATTAGCAAGAAGTTGAATCTTTCCAAACTGTCACTCGTCTCGAAACATTGACTTCCTGGTAGTGGGTCCACTGAAATATTATCGCAAGGTGTGAAGTTAATTTCGAAACACAGCCAAAATATCAAAACACAGTGAGTCCTAGTCTCTTTGTTTGTTTTCAAAACACGTTCATATTTCTAGGCATGCATATTCGTAGCAAGAAGTTGAATCTTTCCAAACTCTCACTCATCTCCATACATTGACTGCCTGGTGGTGGGTCCATTGAACAGATTTTCGCAAGGTGTGAAGTTAATTTCGAAACACAACCAAAATTTCGAAACACGGTGAGTCATAATATCTTTGATTGTTTTCAAAACATGGTCAGATTTCTAGGCATGCATATTCTTAGCAAGAAGTTGAATCTTTCCAAGCTCTCACTCGTTCTCGATACATTGACTGCCCGGTGGGTCCAGTGAAAAGATTTTCGCAAGGTGTGAAGTTAATTTTGAAACTCACACAAAATTTCAAAACACGGTGAGCCATCGCCTCTTTGGTTGTTTTCGAAATACGGTCAAATTTCTAGGCATGCATATTCTTAGCAAGAAGTGGAATCTTTCCAAACTATCACTCGTCTCGATACATTGACTTCCTGGTAGTGGGTCCACTGAAAATATTATCGCAAGGTGTGAAGTTAATTTTGAAACGCACGCAAAATTTCAAAACACGGTGAGCCATAGTATCTTTGGTTGTTTTCGAAATACGGTCAAATTTCTAGGCATGCATATTATTAGCAAGAAGTTGAATCTTTCCAAACTGTCACTCGTCTCAATACATTGACTTCCTGGTAGTGGGTCCACTGAAAAAAATTATCACAATGTGTGAAGTTAATTTTGAAACATAGCCAAAATTTTGAAACACGGTGAGTCATAGCATCTTTGATTGCTTTCAAAACACGGTCAAATTTCTAGGCATGCATATTCTTAGCAACAAGTTGAATCATTCCAACCTCTTAGTCGTTCTCGATACATTGACTACCCAGTGGATCCAGTGAACAGATTTTCACAAGGTGTGAAGTTAATTTCGAAACGCACACAAAATTTCAAAACACAGTGAGCCATAGTCTCTTTGGTTGTTTTTGAAATACGGTCAAATTTCTAGGCATGCATATTCTTAGCAAGAACTTGAATCTTTATAAACTGTCACTCGTCTCGATAAATTGAATTCCTGGTAGTGGGTCCACTGAAAATATTATTGCAAGGTGTGATGTTAATTTCGAAATACATGCAAAATTTCTAAACACGGTGAGCCATAGTCTCTTTGGTTGTTTTTGAAATATGGTCAAATTTCTAGGCATGCATAATATTAGGAAGAAGTTGAATCTTTCCAAGCTGTCACTCATCTCGATACATTGACTTCCTGGTAGTGGGTCCACTGAAAATATTATCGCAAGGTGTGAAGTTAATTTTGAAACACAGGCAAAATTTCAAATCATGGTGAGTCATAGTCTCTTTGTTTGTTTTCAAAACATGGTCAAATTTCTAGGCATGCATATTCTTAACAAGAAGTTGAATCTTTCAAAACTCTCACTCGTCTCCTTACATTGACTGCCTGGTGGTGGGTCCACTGAACAGATTTTCACAAGGTGTGAAGTTAATTTCGAAACGTAGCAAAAATTTCGAAACACGGTGAGTCATAATCTCTTTGATTGTTTTCAAAACATGATCAAATTTCTAGGCATGCATATTCTTAGCAAGAAGTTGAATCATTCCAACCTCTCAGTCGTTGTCGATACATTGACTGCCCAGTGGATCCAGTGAACAGATTTTCGCAAGGTGTGAAGTTAATTTCGAAACGCACACAAAATTACAAAACACAATGAGCCATAGTCTCTTTGGTTGTTTTCGAAATACGGTCAAATTTCTAGGCATGCATATTCTTAGCAAGAAGTTGAATCTTTCCAAACTATCACTCGTCTCGATACATTGACTTCCTGGTAGTAGGTCCACTGAAAATATTATCGCAAGGTGTGAAGTTAATTTTGAAACGCATGCAAAATTTCAAAACACGGTGAGCCATAGTCTCTTTGGTTGTTTTCAAAATACAGTCAAATTTCTAGGCATGCATATTATTAGCAAGAAGTTGAATCTTACCAAACTGTCACTCGTCTCGATACATTGACTTCCTGGTAGTGGGTCCACTGAAAAAAATTATCGCAATGTGTGAAGTTAATTTTGAAACACAGCCAAAATTTTGAAACACGGTGAGTCATAGCATCTTTGATTGCTTTCAAAACACGGTCAAATTTCTAGGCATGCATATTCTTAGCAAGAAGTTGAATCATTCAAACCTCTCACTCATTCTCGATACATTGACTGCCCGGTGGATCTAGTGAACAGATTTTTGCAAGGTGTGAAGTTAATTTCAAAACTCACAGAAAATATCAAAACAGAGTGAGCAATAGTCTCTTTGGTTATTGTAGAAATACGGTCAAATTTCTAGGCATGCATATTCTAAGCAAGAAGTTGAATCTTTATAAACTATCACTCGTCTCGATACATTGACTTCCTGGTAGTGGGTCCACTAAAAATATTATCGCAAGGTGTGAAGTTACTTTTGAAACGCACGCAAAATTTCAAAAAACGGTGAACCATAGTCTTTTTGGTTGTTTTCGAAATATGGTCAAATTTCTATGCATGCATATTCTTAGCAAGAAGTTGAATCTTTCCAAACTCTCACTCGTCTCGCAACCTTGACTGCCTGGTGGTGGGTCCACTGAACATATTTTCGCAAGGTGTGAAGTTAATTTCGAAACACAGCCAAAATTTCGAAACACGGTGAGTCATACTCTATTTGATTGTTTTCCAAACATGGTTAAATTTCTAGGCATGCATATTCTTAGCAAGAAGTTGAATCTTTCCAAGCTCTCTCTCGTTCTCGATACATTGAGTGCCCGGTGGGTCCAGTGAACAGATATTCGCAAGGTGTGAAGTTAATTTCGAAACTCACACTAAATTTCAAAACACGGCGAGCCATAGTCTCTTTGGTTGTTTTCGAAATACAGTCAAATTTATAGGCATGTATATTCTTACCAAGAAGTTAAATCTTCCCAAACTATCACTCGTCTCGATACATTGACTTCCTAGTAGTGGGTCCACTGAAAATATTATCGCAAGGTGTGAAGTTAATTTCGAAACGCACGCAAAATTTCAAAACATGGTGAGCCATAGTCTCTTTGGTTGTTTTCGAAATACGGTCAAATTTCTAGGCATGCATATTATTAGCAAGAAGTTGAATCTTTCCAAACTGTCACTCGTCTCGATTCATTGACTAACAGGTAGTGGGTCCCTAAAAAATATTATTGCAAGGTGTGAAGTTAATTTTGAAACACAGCCAAAATTTTGAAACACGGTGAGTCATAGCATCTTTGATTGCTTTCAAAACACGGTAAAATTTCTAGGCATGCATATTCTTAGCAAGAATTTGAATCATTCCAACCTCTCACTCGTTCTCGATACATTGACTTCCCGGTGGATCCAGTGAACAGATTTTTGCAAGGTGTGAAGTTAATTTCGAAACGCACAGAAAATTTCAAAACACAGTGAGCAATAGTCTCATTGGTTATTTTTGAAATACGGTCAAATTTCTGGGCATGCATATTCTAAGCAAGAAGTTGAATCTTTATAAACTATCACTCGTCTCGATACATTGTCTTCCTGGTAGTGGGTCTAGTGAAAATATTATCGCATGGTGTGAAGTTAATTTCGAAACGCACGCAAAATTTAAAAAAACGGTGAACCATAGTCTCTTTGGTTGTTTTTGAAATATGGTCAAATTTCTAGGCATGCATATTATTAGCAAGAAGTTGAATCTTTCCAAGCTTTCACTCGTCTCTATACATTGACTTCCTGGTAGTGGTCCACTGAAAATATTATCGCAAGGTGTGAAGTTAATTTAGAAACACAGCCAAAATTTCAAAACACGGTGAGTCATAGTCTCTTTGTTTGTTTTCAAAACACGGTCAAATTTCTAGGCATGCATATTCTTGGCAAGAAGTTGAATCTTTCCAAACTCTCACTCGTCTCCATACATTGACTGCCTGGTGGTGGGTCCACTGAACAGATTTTCGCAAGGTGTGAAGTTAATTTTGAAACACAGCCAAAATTTCGAAACACGCTGAGTCATACTCTCTTTGATTGTTTTCAAAACATGTTTAAATTTCTAGGCATGCATATTCTTAGCAAGAAGTTGAATCTTTCCAAGCTCTCACTCGTTCTCGATACATTGACTGTCAGGTGGGTCCAGTGAATAGATTTTCGCAAGGTGTGAAGTTAATTTCGAAACTCACACTAAATTTCGAAACACGGTGAGCCATAATCTCTTTGGTTGTTTTCGAAATACGGTCAAATTTATAGGCATGCATATTCTTAGCAAGAAGTTGAATCTTCCCAAGCATCTGCGTCTCGATACATTGACTTCCTCGTAGTAGGGCCACTGAAAATATTATCGCAAGGTGTGAAGTTAATTTCGAAACGCAGGCAAAATTTCAAAACACGGTGAGCCATAGTCTCTTTGGTTTTTTTCAAAATACAGTCAAATTTCTACGCATGCATATTATTAGCAAGAAGTTGAATCTTTCCAAACTGTCACTTGTCTCGATACATTGACTTCCTGGTAGGGGGTCCACTAAAAAATATTATCGCAAGGTGTGAAGTTAATTTTGAAACACAACCAAAATTTTGAAACACGGTGAGTCATAGCATCTTTGATTGCTTTCAAAACACAGTCAAATTTCTAGGCATGCTTATTCTTAGCAATAAGTTGAATCATTCCAACCTCTCACTCGTTCTCGATACATTGACTGCCCGGTGGATCCAGTGATTAGATTTTCACAAGGTGTGAAGTTAATTTCGAAACGCACAGAAAATTTCAAAACACAGTGAGCAATAGTCTCTTTCGTTATTTTTGAAATACGGTCAAATTTCTAGGCATGCATATTCCAAGCAAGAAGTTGAATCTTTATAAACTATCACTCGTCTTGATACATTGACTTCCTGGTAGTGGGTCCACTAAAAATATTATCGCAAGGAGTGAAGTTAATTTCGAAACGCATGCAAAATTTCAAAAAACGGTGAACCATAGTCTCTTTGGTTTTTTTTGAAATATGATCAAATTTCTTGGCATGCATATTATTAGCAAGAAGTTGAATCTTTCCAAGTTGTCACTCGTCTCTATACATTGACTTCCTTGTAGTGGGTCCACTGAAAATATTATCACAAGGTGTGAAGTTAATTTCGAAACACAGCCAAAATTTCAAAACACGGTGAGTCATAGTCTCTTTGTTTGTTTTCAAAACACGGTCAAATTTCTAGGCATGCATATTCTTAGCAAGAAGTTGAATCTTTCCAAACTCTCACTCGTCTCCATACATTGACTGCCTGGTGGTGGGTCCACTGAACAGATTTTCGCAAGGTGTGAAGTTAATTTCGAAACACAGCCAAAATTTCGAAACACGCTGAGTCATACTCTCTTTGATTGTTTTCAAAACATGTTTAAATTTCTAGGCATGCATATTCTTAGCAAGAAGTTGAATCTTTCCAAGCTCTCACTCGTTCTCGATACATTGACTGTCAGGTGGGTCCAGTGAATAGATTTTCGCAAGGTGTGAAGTTAATTTCGAAACTCACACTAAATTTTGAAACACGGTGAGCCATAATCTCTTTGGTTGTTTTCGAAATACGGTCAAATTTATAGGCATGCATATTCTTAGCAAGAAGTTGAATCTTCCCAAACTGTCACACGTCTCGATACATTGACTTCCTCGTAGTGGGGCCACTGAAAATATTATCGCAAGGTGTGAAGTTAATTTCGAAACGCAGGCAAAATTTCAAAACACGGTGAGCCATAGTCTCTTTGGTTTTTTTCAAAATACAGTCAAATTTCTACGCATGCATATTATTAGAAAGAAGTTGAATCTTTCCAAACTGTCACTTGTCTCGATACATTGACTTCCTGGTAGGGGGTCCACTAAAAAATATTATCGCAAGGTGTGAAGTTAATTTTGAAACACAACCAAAATTTTGAAACACGGTGAGTCATAGCATCTTTGATTGCTTTCAAAACACAGTCAAATTTCTAGGCATGCTTATTCTTAGCAATAAGTTGAATCATTCCAACCTCTCACTCGTTCTCGATACATTGATCGCCGGTGGATCCAGTGATTAGATTTTCACAAGGTGTGAAGTTAATTTCGAAACGCACAGAAAATTTCAAAACACAGTGAGCAATAGTCTCTTTCGTTATTTTTGAAATACGGTCAAATTTCTAGGCATGCATATTCCAAGCAAGAAGTTGAATCTTTATAAACTATCACTCGTCTCGATACATTGACTTCCTGGTAGTGGGTCCACTAAAAATATTATCGCAAGGAGTGAAGTTAATTTCGAAACGCATGCAAAATTTCAAAAAACGGTGAACCATAGTCTCTTTGGTTTTTTTTGAAATATGATCAAATTTCTTGGCATGCATATTATTAGCAAGAAGTTGAATCTTTCCAAGTTGTCACTCGTCTCTATACATTGACTTCCTTGTAGTGGGTCCACTGAAAATATTATCACAAGGTGTGAAGTTAATTTCGAAACACAGCCAAAATTTCAAAACACGGTGAGTCATAGTGTCTTTGTTTGTTTTCAAAACACGGTCAAATTTCTAGGCATGCATATTCTTAGCAAGAAGTTGAATCTTTCCAAACTCTCACTCGTCTCCATACATTGACTGCCTGGTGGTGGGTCCACTGAACAGATTTTCGCAAGGTGTGAAGTTAATTTCGAAACACAGCCAAAATTTCGAAACACGGTGAGTCATACTCTCTTTGATTGTTTTCAAAACATGTTTAAATTTCTAGGCATGCATATTCTTAGTAAGAAGTTGAATCTTTCCAAGCTCTCACTCGTTCTCGATACATTTACTGCCCGGTGGGTCCAGTGAACAGATTTTCGCAAGGTGTGAAGTTAATTTCGAAACTCACACTAAATTTCAAAACACTGTGAGCCATAATCTCTTAGGTTGTTTTTGAAATACGGTCAAATTTATAGGCATGCATATTCTTAGCAAGAAGTTGAATCTTCCCAAACTGTCACTCGTCTCGATACATTGACTTCCTGGTAGTGGGTCCATTGAAAATATTATCGCAAGGTGTGAAGTTAATTTCGAAACACAGGCAAAATTTCAAAACACAGTGAGCCATATGGTTGTTTTCAAACTACAGTCAAATTTCTAGGCATGCGTATTATTAGCAAGAAGTTGAATCTTTCCAAACTGTCACTCGTCTCGATACATTGACTTCCTGGTAGTGGGTCCACTGAAAAATATTATCGCAAGGTGTGAAGTTAATTTTGAAACACAACCAACATTTTGAAACACGGTGAGTCATAGCATCTTTGATTGCTTTCAAAACACAGTCAAATTTCTAGGCATGCTTATTCTTAGCAATAAGTTGAATCATTCCAACCTCTCACTCGTTCTCGATACATTGACTGCCCGGTGGATCTAGTGAACAGATTTTTGCAAGGTGTGAAGTTAATTTCAAAACACACAGAAAATTTCAAAACACAGTGAGCAATAGTCTCTTTGGTTATTTTTGAAATACGGTCAAATTTCTAGGCATGCATATTCTAAGAAAGAAGTTGAATCTTTATAAACTATCACTCGTCTCGATACATTGACTTCCTGGTAGTGGGTCCACTGAAAATATTATCGCAAGGTGTGAAGTTAATTTCGAAATGCAGGCAAAATTTCAAAAAACGGTGAACCATAGTCTCTTTGGTTGTTTTTGATATATGGTCAAATTTCTAGGCATGCATATTATTAGCAAGAAGTTGAATCTTTCCAAGCTGTCACTCGTCTCTATACATTGAGTTCCTCGTAGTGGGTCCACTGAAAATATTATCGCAAGGTGTGAAGTTAATTTCGAAACACAGCCAAAATTTCAAAACACAGTGAGTCATAGTCTCTTTATTTGTTTTCAAACACGGTCAAATTTCTAGGCATGCATATTCTTAGCAAGAAGTTGAATATTTCCAAACTCTCACTGGTCTCCATACATTGACTGCCTGGTGGTGGGTCCACTGAACAGATTTTCGCAAGGTGTGAAGTTAATTTCGAAACGCAGCCAAAATTTTGAAACACGGTGAGTCATACTCTCTTTGATTGTTTTCAAAACATGTTTAAATTTCTAGGCATGCATATTCTTAGCAAGAAGTTGAATCTTTCCAAGCTCTCACTCGTTCTCGATACATTGACTGCCCGGTGGGTCCAGTGAACAGATTTTCGCAAGGTGTGAAGTTAATTTCGAAACTCACACTAAATTTCAAAACACGGTGAGCCATAATCTCTTTGGTTGTTTTCGAAATACGGTCAAATTTATAGGCATGCATATTCTTAGCAAGAAGTTGAATCTTCCAAAACTGTCACACGTCTCGATACATTGACTTCCTGGTAGTGGGTCCACTGAAAATATTATCGCAAGGTGTGAAGTTAATTTCGAAACGCAGGCAAAATTTCAAAACACGGTGAGCCATAGTCTCTTTGGTTGTTTTCAAAATACAGGCAAATTTCTGGGCTTGCATATTATTAGCAAGAAGTTGAATCTTTCCAAACTGTCACTCGTCTCGATACATTGACTTCCTGGTAGTGGGTCCACTGAAAAATATTATCGCAAGTTGTGAAGTTAATTTTGAAACACAACCAAAATTTTGAAACATGGTGAGTCATAGCATCTTTGATTTCTTTCAAAACACAGTCAAATTTCTAGGCATGCTTATTCTTAGCAATAAGTTGAATCATTCCAACCTCTCACTCGTTCTCGATACATTGACTGCCCGGTGGATCCAGTGAACATATTTTCGCAAGGTGTGAAGTTAATTTCGAAAATCACACAAAATTTCAAAACACAGTTAGCCATAGTCTCTTTGGTTGTTTTTGAAATACGGTCAAATTTCTAGGCATGCATATTCTTAGCAAGAAGTTGAATCTTTATGAACTATCAATCTTCTCGATAGATTGACTTCCTAGTAGTGGGTCCACTGAAAATATTATCGCAAGGTGTGAAGTTAATTTCGAAACGCACGCAAAATTTCAAAACACGGTGAGCCATAGTCTCTTTGGTTGTTTTCAAAATATGGTCAAATTTCTAGGCATGCATATTATTAGCAAGAAGTTGAATCTTTCCAAACTATCACTCGTCTCGATTCATTGACTTCCTGGTAGTGGATCCACTGAAAATATTATCGCAAGGTGTGAAGTTAATTTTGAAACACAGCCAAAATTTCAAAACACGGTGAGTCATAGTGTCTTTGTTTGTTTTCAAAACACGGTCAAATTTCTAGGCATGCATATTATTAGCAAGAAGTTGAATCTTTCCAAACTCTCACTCGTCACCATACATTGACTGCCTGGGGGTGGGTCCACTAAACAAATTTTTGCAAGGTGTGAAGTTAATTTCGAAACACAGCCAAAATTTTGAAACACGGTGAGTCATAGTCTCTTTGATTGTGTTGAAAACATGGTCAAATTTCTAGGAATGTATATTCTTAGCAAGGAGTTGAATCTTTCCAAATTCTCACTCGTTCTCGATACATTGACTGCCCGGTGGGTCCAGTGAACAGATTTTCGCAACGTGTGAAGTTAATATTGAAATGCACACAAAATTTCAAAACACGGAGAGCCATATTCTCAGTGGTTGTTTTTGAAATACGGTCAAATTTCTAGGCATGCATATTCTTAGAAAGAAGTTGAATCTTTCCAAACTATCACTCGTCTCGATACACTGAC
The DNA here is from genome assembly GCA_023614405.1 of Avena insularis. Lineage (NCBI taxonomy): Eukaryota > Viridiplantae > Streptophyta > Magnoliopsida > Poales > Poaceae > Avena > Avena insularis. The sequence goes on from CM042696.1 coordinate 254,435,504, forward strand.
TTCCTGGTAGTGGGTGCACTGAAAATATTATTGCAAGGTGTGAAGTTAATTTCGAAACGAATGCAAAATTTCAAAACACGGTGAGCCATAGTCTCTTCGGTTGATTTCGAAATACGGAAAAAATTTCTAGGCATGCATATTATTAGCAAGAACTTGAATCTTTCCAAACTGTCACTCATCTCGATACATTGACTTCTTGGTAGTGGGTCCACTAAAAATCTTATTGCAAGGTGTGAAGTTAATTTCGAAACACAGCCAAAATTTCAAAACATGATGAGTCATAGTCTCTTTGTTTGTTTTCAAAACACGGTAAAATTTCTAGGCATGCATATTCTTAGCAAGAAGTTGAATCTTTCCAAACTCTCACTCGTCTCCATACATTGACTGCCTGGTGGTGTGTAACATCCCAATTTCAGCAACCCTGATTAGTTGTCCAGAATGCAAAAATCAGGGGGAACAAAAACTTTTTCCTGTTCACTGGTGCAGTGTTTGCTTGTTGCTTGCTGGTGCTTGTGCATGTGAGTGTATACCATATTATACTCCTGACCTCACCATAAGTTGACAAAATCTATTTAACAAAACTATCCTGGCTCAATTTACACATTCTCAAAGGTTCTGGCATTCCAAAACCCGATCCAAGATGCTTAGGTAACCAAAACTATTTTAGTAGCTTCTATTGACAAAACTATGGAGAGATATATAATATAATCTCCTTATGTTTTATAGACAGAACCTTCAACTATTCTTATCTCTAGGTTTTTCCAAACCCCCCCTTTAAGCTGTTAAATTCCACTCTTGGTAGAGATACAAAAGGACTCTCATATTATTCAAAATCCAACCTTTCAAAATTACCCATCTTTACCTCAAGCTAAGCTTGATGGTAACCCTAGTAGTAGTGGACTTACTTATAAGATGAATTGCCTTGATTTGTTGCTTGATTTGTCTGCTTAGGGATAGTATGAGCTACTCTAGGAGCTCATCACTAGGATCAAGAGGTTTCCAAATCACCACACCCTAAGCAAGAATATAAAGCAGGATCTAATCTCTAGATACTAAGTGATCATCTAAAACCCTTAACTAGATCAGCTCTGAAGTGATCTAAATCCAGAAGCTTCCAAGTCAATGAAGACCAATATCAAGCATGGATCCCTTCTACTCAATCTACTCTTCAACATCATCCATTGGATGGTTCCTTGATACCTTGCAACCCCTCAAAAACATCCCCACTCATATCCTAATCCAAAATCCTCAAAAATCCAGAAGCTTCCAAGTCTGGAATCTGTTCCAACATCACCTTTTTGAATGCCTCCTTTTCTCAACCCTTGTGCATTTTTGAAAATGCATTTGAACCATCTTGTTAACCATCCTAAGGAAAACGAAGGCCCACTCTTTCCCTTGGTTAGATCATCCTCCAACCCAATTGATCTTGATGGTTTTTCAGGCAGGAAAATAACTATTCCTGCAAATCAAGTCATCATGCCTTCTTTGATAGAAGCTCACACCACCATCCCACCTTCTCTGGAACAACTCTTTGCATGGTTGTCTTATACTCATATAGGTCTATTAACATCTACTTCACTTGTTTCAAGTGGATCTTTGTGCTTCTAAAACCCACATGGTTTATAAGGCATCATGACTCATCTGGCATGGCAGCCTTATTTTCAACAAAGTTTGCCATCACTTCCAGACCACCTTAAATGTAACCAATACAAACTCCTCCTGCCATGATCATTATATGACTTGGTCTAACTATCCATCTATCCCCTGCATCAAGGTGAGCTCTGAGCTCCAAGCTCCAACAAGGTTTTGGTGGTATGAAAGTAACTCCACCCTATATCCTCAACTCCTTGTTTTTCTATCTAATTCAAGTTTGATTTCCAATTCCCAAGGTTGCAAATGATTGCTACACCTTGTCTAGATCATCTACCTTGATCATCAAGATTTATCAAATATTATCCATAATTATTATGGCCCCAAAACAATTTAACTCCTTTAATAGACAAAATCCCCAAAACTTCATCCACAATGGAAAGTTTGGTTTCTGCCAAAACACTTCCTCAACTTTCGTCTCAATTGAGATCCATATATATTACCCTAACTTCCAACTTCAAAAATAAATATTTTTGAAGGGCTTTATTATTTCTTTCTGCCCATTTTCTTAAATGGCTGAAATGGAATAATAATTATTTAAAATAGTTTTATCTTCTAATAAATCTTGGGAAAATTCCCCTAAGTGTGTATTCACATTTGGGATCCTCTCAACTCAAAAACCCAACTTGTCCAATGTAAAAATATCAAATGAACTCCAAGATTTCACTTCTGCAGTTTCTGAATAAATGGATTTAAGTGGACTTCTAATCCTTTGAAAAATCCCAATAAATTCCTAGAGCTACGCCTTGACCTCCTCTACCTACCAGTATCATTTCCCCAGCATGTCCAATGCAAATTCTTGAACATCCTTCACCAGCCCCATTATGATTAAATTTACAAACTAAGTAAATCTTTTAAACACCACCCCACCAAACCTCCCCTAAAGTGGTCAACCAAGCCTGCACAACAAATCTGACCCTCTCCTGGTTGAAACCACTGTATCTCTACAGTGCCCCTGTCCTCTCCCTCTTGTCTCATATGCTTGGAACTAAGGGAGACATGTGATATATCATATCTTTCCATCTTTAATCTATTGCAACTGATGCACACTTCTCCCTCTACCTCTCTACACCGCACCAGGACCCATCAAGACCATCTCCACCGGCCTTCACACCCAACCCTCGAGCTCCACATGCCCTCCATGACCAAAATGGTCTTTGCACAACATAGGCCATCTCTCCCTTACTAATCTGGCCAGAGGCATGTGCATCTCGCCTCCACCGTCCCTTCTACACCACACCACTCCCTCTTCCTTCCCCCAGAACCCAGAGAGCTCTCTCCTGCTCTGCTGCTCGAAGAGAGAAGGAGAAACCCTCTCGGTATCCATCTTACCCGCAAGAATGAGGTCAACCTGGACCACCCCACCTCCCTTGCTTCCTTCTGTTCCCCGTCCCTAGATCTAATCTACATCTCCCTTCCCTCTGTTTTGATGCAGGTTCGCCGGACCAAGCGCCACCGCCGCATGCCCATGGTAAGGTCTCACCGTCGGGTTGGCAACTCGTGGCACTACAGCCACGCTAAACCCTCACCATGGCTGTAGGAAGCCATACCCTCTCCTCCAGCACCGCCTCCTTCAACATGCAGACGCAGAGGAAGTGCTCCGACAAGCTGGTCAGGTGCGTCGCCGGCACCCGCGACACGAGTCTCCTCCCGGCGCCAAATCTTTTGCTGTCACCCCTCGCCGAGGTCGCCAGGGATAGCTCCATCGCCTCGTCACCTCCCCGTCGCCCGAGAGACCCCCAGGTGAGAGCCTCGTGCCCACAACCCTAGCTAGGGTTTAGGTTCTGTCTCCCGTGGCCAGAGGAAGAAGGCAGAGGAGAGCCTTCCGTCGCCACTAAATCCAACGATCCACGTTGCTTCATACCCCTTCACCCTCTCCAAGCCAATGACGTGTGGACCCCGCCATCGGCAATTTGAACCCCCCTCCCACTCACTGAGGCGCCCGGCTGGGCCGTATCGAGCACCACGGCCCAGGATCACCCCAGATCTAGCCCGCGTGAGCTCCTGATCTTTTTCTTTTTATTCTAAAATTCCAGATCCAGAAATCTACTATTTGGTTTAAATCATTTGAAAAATGGAAATCATCACAAAATCTCTAGATCTAAATTTCCTAGGGTTACTGAGTGTTTACTCTAACATGTAGTACACTTGGATGCCCCAAATACTGCCCATCTTAGTAATAATAAATCAGTAACCCAGAGGTACCTTTTCACTAATAAATTCTTCCAGTGAGTTTTACAAATCCAAATGATGTAAACCTTTTGTCTAATGAAGGGTATCATAGATACCTTTCACATACCCCTGGCCCATCTAGTTTGACCCTGGTAAAAATAACAAAAACAACCCCTATATGACTTTGAGAATTTCTTCAGGCCAAACCAAATATTATTTTGACCTGATTCCAACTCCTAGAGAACATGCATACTAATATATATCAAACCCCAGGAGCCCAAAATTTTATGTGCCATGGTTGGTTTATTAGGATTTAAAATATTCTGTGTAGGGTTAATTCACTAATAAAATGACCTCAGTAGCTCTTCAACTCCAAAAAGGTTGATTCCAATTTCTACAGAAAGGTATCCTAAATACCTACAATGTGCCCTTGGAATCAACTCAAAAGCTTCTGTAAATTTAATTTGGTGAAAAAGAGAAAAGAGCTCCAGAACTGCCTTTGGGACTTTACTGAGGGCACTCTGCTAATTATTTTGGAGTGATTCAAACTTTTAGCTACTCAGTACATAAAATCCTACTGAACCATCCAAGGGAATAATTTTTGGAGCTCCATAACCTTTCTGGTGAATTATTTTCTAAAACTAGAGTCTTATTCACTATAAAAATCACTATAAATCTTTGGTATGTGATAAAATAGTGAAACCACTTTTGTTGGTTTCATTTTATTAATACCTATCTGTTGGTATCATGATTTTACAATGATGTCTTATAGAATAAGTCTTTGGTCCAAAACCCTCTCATCCCTAGTTTCTAGACTATGAAACCCATATGGTTTCCTTCAAAGGTTTCCAAGACATGCTCCCAATCCTTCTAATCCATTTTTTCAACACCACTACTGATTTGTAAACTTGTATTGACATTTTCTTGCTGTATGGTTTTTATGCTTGAATGCCTTGATTGATTATGGACTTGTTTGTTTGCATCTAGGCTCAATATCGGCAATAGTTGTGTTTGGGGTGACGCCGAGAAGAAGGAAGCATCGGGTTATTCTATTTCAGTTATTATTTTTATTTTGGGTTTTCTAAGAAGAAGTCCAGGGATGTATTGCCATATCACTAATCTCAGGCAAGCCACCATTCCCGAATTCCGATACTTGTCCTACTCTTTCCATTACCTGTTTTGTATCTCCTTTATAAATTGCATTATTTATCTGCATGTCTTGTTTTATAAGTACTGCGCTAATGACATGGCTCCTCCAAGTTATGACTTGGTGTACCTCCTGGAACCACCCTGATGTACCTACCATTTTATCCCTTTAGACCTAGAGTACGATGGTTAGCATCCTACCTCGTTGGAAAACCCGGCTTTGAGAAAACAACTGTTTTGGGGATTTACCCACTAAAACCATTCTAATAATGTTTCAGAAAAACCCTTGGAAGAGGCATCGTTCCAAGCGGAGGTTTTAACTACAGAAGTGGTGTTAATGAGAAATGAGAAAATGGACAAGAGAAAGAGAAGGGATGTTCTACGCCTTTACCAGAACAATTTTATCAGTGCAACCGCATTACCCCAGGTGCTGGGGCTTAACTCGTAGTTTGTCTTCATTAACCGAGGCAGCTTGTACATTGCTTATTGGGAGAAATCCCTTGAATTCCAGGCAGGCGCTAACTGTTCTACGGATCTGGAGCCTAGGCTCGCTTCGGCAAGAGTGAGCCTGTCTTGGCAGGAGTGCCAGTGCAACAATTGGGTCTCCCGCGGACGATATGACTTAGGTAGTATGGAAGGAAGTGGAGTCACCAAGTTAAGGTATACTCAAAGCTTCGATTTGGGTATACACGTGTACGGAAGGCAGGACTATGGCTGGGAGCCACATACTCGTTGCCGGGGAGAACAAACCCAAAAGGAAAAGCAACCTTTGCAAGGGTCAACAAGCGAAAGGTTAGGTTAGATTATCCGAACCCCCGTCTACCGTGGTAGAGGGACGTGGTTTTATGCCGGCGTATGTATTGATTTTTGTGGGGAAAGTGCGCAAACTCTGCAGAGTATAATCTATTCGAATAGTCGTGTCCACGGTCAAGGACGGTTGGAAAGGTGATGCCTAGGAGTACCCAAAATGGTGGTTTTTGGAAAGATGGATCAATGTAGGGAGGTCCTGAGAGGACCTAAGAATAATGGTTTTGGTTTTACCAAAAATGATCGAAGATGTTAAAAAGGGGGTTTAATCCAAAACTGCTTTCAGAAAGGTTTTCAACAAGGATATGGGGATATCTGGATTTATAAAACGGAGGCATGTTTTCAAAACTCTTTTTCAACAAAGATATAGAGATGCCATAACTACAAGAGATAATCTAGGCCTTTCAAAAAAACCCTAGATAGAGCTATCTCGCTACAGCCAAATTGCATTATCTTGGTTAACTTATCTTGGTGGTTTGCGAGTACATTCGGACGTACTCATGGCATTGTCCCTGGTTATTTACTTGGCCAGGCTTTCAGAAGCTTGACAACGGAAGATTAAGGTGACGTCCATGTGAGCTAGGCTGTCCTCCCAGTCAGTTTCCTGTAGGTTATGGCATGGCTCGGGCTCTACGCTTAATGAAGCTCCGCTATTGTTGATCGATGTAGCCATAATGGAAAATAAGGTATGTCATGTATTCGTTATGTATTGGATGTCTACTTTGATACTTGTCGGTTATGTGCCACGGCTAACTGATCATGGGATCAAGATTGTATGCATAACAGGGATTCTAGAGAGCCACTCTATAATGAAGTCGGGGAACCGGCACGATTTCCGAGGCATGCCTCTCTGAGCCCATCCCACCGGCACTCGCCGGCGCCACTCCGGCGCCGTCGCACACATATCCATGGGCTCTCATTCACTGGATTCATCTAGTGGTGGCTGGAAAATCACCTATTTTGGAAGCTCCACCGATGGTAAGTCCCTTGCTGGATCTCTTATTCTCTCGGATAATCTTTGGCTGGTCATTCTGAATGCCAATGGTTCACCACTCGGAGGTAGAAGTTTGGAAAATGGGGAGGTTCTCTTGATTGGTTCTGTGGTGAGGTTCCCCTCTCATCTTGCTAGGATCAATGATATTTTGCCACCATCTTCTGATTTTCTTGGGACTTCTCATGTTCATGAGTGCAAGGGTGATGATTTGAAACTTATGTGGCACGTTACTAGCTCTACCTGCCTTCTGATGTTTTGGACAATGCTCCTGGTTTTCTGGTCCTGTATACTCTTGCTAAGCGGATTGTGTTACTAAATCGTGACAAGGTGGTCACTGATGCTAGATTCCTTCTCCTAGATGAGAAAGTTTCATCTGGTGTTATCTTGGATCTTGTTGTCAAAAGGGTGGTGGTGGGTGATCAAATCTTTGATGGGCCCAATTCATCAACCAAACACAAATACATTTTTGTGGATTTCTCTAAAGGGAGAATGTTTGAGGATAGTATGTTCAAAAAATTTGGTCACCACATTAATTTCTCAGGTGGATTTCGTAGAAGACCTTTCTTCCTTGTTGGTTCATTTGGCCATGCAAATTTTAAGATTGATATTCATACAATTGGCATTGTTCTTCAAAGTTGCGTTGGGGGTCATGCATCAAAATATCAAGTCAAGATCCTCCAAGATAGAACCTTTAGATTCTCGGTGGCGTCAAGAGTTGTGGGTTTTGAAATATATAATTCTGGTTCTTTCTCTGATGAATCATTCATACTGAAGATAAAACTTTGGGGCGATGGAGGCCCAAATTGGAAATTTGAAGAGAAGGAATATTACAAGAATTGGACAAGGATTGGACAACTATTTCATACAAAAAGAAAAAAAAATCCTCTGTTTTTTATCGTATGAGTTCTTCGAAGTCACAGGTACCATGCAATAACGATCAAAATAATGATGACATTTCTCATGTAGTACCGGGTGCATCTTTTGCGGAAATTGTGATTAATGGCAAAGGTATTAAAGCAGAGAAAACTGCAGTCACCAAATCTCCTACAATTAATTTGCCTGGTCTTTTACCATATTTGAAATTTCCCACTTTCCCTTCTTGTCCCTGGCCCGACAAATCTTACCTGCAATGGTTCAAGGCCCATGTCACGCCACAAGTTTCACGGCCCAGGGTGTATGAATGTCTTAAGGATTTTGTTCTTGCCCAAAAAATTAATTCGGCTGAAACCCCTGTCTCCTCAACTCCCTCGTCTGGAGAAACCCCAACTTCCTTGCTCTGCTCGTCGCCGGCGACAACCACCGACGCAATGGCCAATATTCCACTTGACCCTCAGCCATTTCTTCCCCATGTTTTCGAGATTATGCAGGTGGCTAGCAGGAATCAAGTCAAAAGGGTGGTGGTTCCTCGCCGACCAAGAACTCATGAACAGTATGCCATTGCGCACATCCATCCCCTTCCCCCTGGTCCTGTCCCTTTTGGTAATATTAGGGATGTGTTGCAAGATTTCTTTATAAATGATGCACATGTAGAATTTCGTGATATTCAAGACTGTCCATTTGGTTCTGCATATGTTCAATTTGCAAATGTCAGTGACCGTGACCGGTTAATTGCTGCGGGTCATATTCCCTTCCAAGATGTTGCTATTTCTTTTGATAGGCATAATGAAGGAATTAACTGGCGTAGGACTCAGTTTAACAACGAATGTTGGGTTATGCTTCTGGGTCCTCCACTTGATCACTCGAATCATGATGACCTGAATGTTGTATTCTCTGATATTGGTAAAGTTCTGCTCTGGGAGAGGGACCCTGAGCACAAGGGCAGGATCATTGCAAAGCTCAGAGTCACTGACCTCCTAGATGTTCCTAAAAGTGTTAGATTCACCATTGGGGACCTGGTGGCTACTGAATCATGGACCTTTTCTATGGAAATATTGAACAGGAATCTCCTGGGGGGGCCCACCTGATGAGGACCCACTACCTGATGATGGTGTTCACCCACACCCTCTACCTATGGTGGGACCCATATTTGGGCCCCCTTCTCCACCTCCTCCACCACAACCTGAGGGGGACATTGGTGGATGGGACCAATGGATTGACCCTGCCCCACGGAATAATGCTGGCTGGGACAACTGGAATGCTGTCCAAGGACCTGTATTTGCTGAAGGTGTTGACATGCCCATTGACAACCAGGATATGCCACCTAAGGAGGCTGACAGTGCTGCTACTGGATCTATACCTGGTGCAAATGTTTCATCTGACATTGACAAGGCATCTGTCCATGGTGCAGAGGATATTGAGGTTGAGCAAAATATTGCTAATGCTGATCAGGAGATGGGCATGGGAGAAGGACTACTTAACATTCTGTAGAATTACCAAGATGAGGAGGAGGACACCAACCATGCTGATGAGGATAACATGCAAGATGACTGGATGATGGAGGACACTAATCTCCTCTCTCCAAATGAGGCACACCTCCAAGTTGGAATGGCCATTATTCCTTTTGTCAACTCATCTGAGATGCGCTCTGCTATAAATTCTTTCTCAAAGCAAGGACTTGAGCTATGGGACAGCTTCTTTGCTCCACACATGAACACCTCACCTGACAAAGGCAAACTGCAATGTGACATTCCTGTAAGTTGGTTTAATTTTATCACTCTTATGCTCATCACACCTGAGAAATTTAGTTGGACTAGACATTTTCTCACATCACCCCTTTAGGAGATAATTAAAGAGCCAATTACTGAAGAAACTACTTTCACCTTCATTATACTTGATGAATGTGTTGGACAGATTCCACCCCATTTCCTAAATGATTCCCCATCAAACATGATGGTACCAAATGCTCCTACAAAAAGGAGGAGGGGCAAAGAACCACTGGTGGAATCTGAGGTGAGAAGGAGCCACAGAATTGTGGAACTTAATGGGAGTTTTAAAAGCCATTTAAATTGCTCTGATCATAATTGCCTCTCTTGCAATGCTAATCCACCCTGTCTCAGTAATAAGGTTGTTAAGAATCTTGCTGAATCATTTTGCAAGGTTAAAGAGGGCGAACTGGAGAAAAGATTGCTGAAGAAGGGCAGGATCAATGAATTGATCATCAAGCCACCTGGTAAGACTGGACCTAAGAAGAATGGTCCTGAACCATACCTTACAAGCAAGAAGAAGGGAGGTGCTGCTGAATCTTGTGGACAGCAGTCTAAGAAGAAAGCACTTAAATAATGTGTTTAATGTTTACAAAAACCTTTCCTTTTGTGATTGGACCAGTTACCTTTCATATCTGTTATGAGTTGTTGCAGACCTATTGGATGTTGGACATGTTTATGAATTCAGTAACCTATGATATGTTCAGTCTTATTTGTGTGACTACAAAATTTGAGTCACCCCAAGGATCACCCAATTGGTTTATAAATGAGTAACAACAGAAACTGGAAGATTCTGAACTGGAACCTCAGGGGAATTAACTCTAAGAAAAAATGGTTAGCACTAAAAAGCAAGATCATGGAATCTGAATGTGACATTATCTGTCTCCAAGAAACCAAGAGAGAAAACTTTGATATCAATTATTTAAAAAATATCTGTCCAAACAAGTTTGATAGTTTTGATTACTTACCATCACTTGGTGCTTCTGGAGGAATTATTACCATCTGGAACACTACTTTATTCAATGGTACCAGGGCTTTCCAAAATGATATCTCAACATCTGTTACCTTCACCTCTCAATTATCAAATGATACCTGGACTCTCACTAATATCTATGGTCCTTGTCAAAATGATAGAAAGATGGATTTCTTAGACTGGTTTTCAAACATCACTATGCCAACCAAAATGACAAAAAGATGGAATCTGAAGCGCAAGCAGCAAAAATAGCTAAACATTCACCATCAGAAATATCACCAGCAACAACCGTAGCCTTACCAGTACCTTTAGACTTATCTTTCGATTGGTAAGTTCCATTCCTTTTATCCTTATTCTACAGCTTCCAACAATCATCAATAATATGATTAGATTTCTTACAATACCTGTAGAACCTGTCCTTTCCCTTGGACTTCGAACGACTTCTGCCGTCTTTGCTATTAGCTCGGTTGCCATAGTTGTTAAATCTCTGCTCAGTCCTGCCATGAACCTGCAGAGCATCAACCTTGGACGATGCCCCATCTACTAGTACCATAGTTTTCATATTTTCCCTCTATTTGAGGGCCTCTTGTAATTCATCAGTGGTTATTGTATCATGACTCAATAATATTGTATCACAGAAGTGAGCATAAGAACTAGGCAGCGAGCATAAAAGTAAGAGGCCTAGATCCTCATCATCATATTTTACCTCCATAGATTGCAAGTCAGAAACACTTTCTCTAAACACGGTTAAGTAGCTCATTACCGATCCACCCTTCTTGCAGTTTCTGCGAGAACAACTTCATCTTCACATGCATCTTACTCGTTAAATCCTTTGATATGCAGATCGATTCCAGTTTCGCCCAAAGATCAGTAGAAGATTTCTCTGCCAATACTTCCTACAGGATATTATTGGACAGATGAAGTTGAATCAAATACAAAGCCTCATGGTCCTTCCACTTCTCTTTGTTGGACCAGATCTTAGCATCCTCTCAATCGAATCCATCCAGCGCTTCGTCCAAATCTGAAGTTTGGACGAGAATCGCCTGCATCTTCACCTGCCACAAGGAGAATCGTGTGGTGTACTCCAGCTGTGGAAGATCGAACTTCAATGATGACATGTCGCAAATCCTATATTAGAACCTGGGGTGCTCTGATACCACTTGTTAGCTTTGCGACAATTAAATAACGAAGAACGAAAACGAAATCACAGAAAGGGGACACAAATTTAACGTGGAAAAGCCTCTCCAACAAAAAGAGAGAAAAAACCACGGGCGCCAGCCAGTAAAACTTCACTATAACGGGGAGTATTTGTACAACACAAGAGATTTCACATATGCAACTCATCCCAGCCGGCGGCTTACAAGAGGTACATATACCTGCCCAAGACTCTGGCGACAAGCCTCGCTCCGCTCCGTCAGAAGTTGGCCTTTACTTTGTAGAATTTGGATCAACATATAGCACAACCATAATCATGTAGTATTTGTCGTACACCCTTCGATGTTCGTTATGGAGGATAGATCGGTGCACTCTTACAACTGCTAAATTCTAAGAAGCTATTTTTTTCTATGAAAGCACATACTTGAAGATGATTTGGAATTAACGGCAAGCGTGGAGGTAGATCAATCAAATAAATAAAACAAGATTAATTCTTAATGCTAGAATTATGTGGGTTTGATCCATGATGGGGAAAACTTTGGGTCTCACCGTCGTTTTTTGGAGAGATCAAGTTTCCAATTTCCTTGGCGATGTGTGTACCAGACCAATGCCCTTGCATAATGGAAACTGCAGATTTTCATACCTAAACTTCGTTGTATCATTATTAGATCAGGAGTAGGAATTGCTTTACTGTGGCGGATTACAGGAGCAGGCGGTGGTCGGCGTCTGCCAACAAAGCAGCGACGGCTCGATCGGTGGAGCATGGAAGCAGGGGTTGCGAGCTGCTGGGGTGGAGCGGGCGGCGAAGCCCGAGCATGTGGTGGCGGCCAGAGGTGGAGCTAGAAATGGTAATGGCGGCAGCGTTGTGTGTACGTGTGTGGTGAGAGAGATAGGGTCGAGGCACCTCAGCAATAATTTTCTTCGCGAAGGTGTTGGTGTATGCACATGTATGTTTCCTATGGAAACTATTTGGTCAATCACTATACCCTATAATATCCGTAGAAAAGAACCTAGAAGATCAACAACATTGCTCTTCCATGACAACACATAGGCATTTTACTAGTTAACCTAAATTAAGTCATATTATAGCATCTTAGGCATATAAAGATCCCAGGAAATTTCAGTCGTTTGATTAAATAAGGAAGTAGACGACAGTTTCTCTCGATGAGATGATTTCTAAGTATAAAACTTGTACACTTGTTTGAGTGACAAGTGGAAGGGTTGTCGATTGTTCATTGTGTCCTTTGTATCTAAAACACCAATTGCTCGAGATAGAGATTGTTTGGAATAATAGAAAATTGGGCATGATCTTTGCCCAATTTTCAATAAATTGAACACAATTTAACCATACATCATATAAACAAACAAAATTCATGTATGTATATATATGGAATACCAAGATCACATGGTGTACTACTACAAGAATCCACGGACCAAACAATCTACACATCTTATGGACCATGTAAACTGCAAGAATTTTAGCAAAGTAACCAACTACACAACTTGTACACACAAACTAGTACAACTCACTTTTATCCACGTATGGACGGTTTTAACAAAGCACTTATATGCACATCACATGGACCATGTAAGCAACAAAACTTTTACAATCCAACCAACCAACTTCATAGCACATGCAACATACAAGTATCCCACCTCAACTCTCGCACACATTACTCTAAGTTTATCCGCACATCATCTTTGTTAGCTATAAAAAATTTAGCAATCTAACCAATCACTCTAACTAGTACATGCAACATAGAAATACCCCATCTCACTTCATGGTGTATTGGTTTTTAATTTGCAAGCTCCCGCTCGGCAAGAAGAGCCACATAATCCCGGTTGCTTACCTGGTTTGGTGGATCCCAGTAAGTTGTCTTTTCTTACAGATCCTTCCACTCAATTAGAGAAATCTTTTTTCTACTGATCCTTCAGCTCAACTAGAGCAATCTTTTTTCTACTGATTTTTAACTTATTAAATCGCAGGGACCAAGCTTCAACAATGAGCAATGGTAATACTGTGTGGGCGAGTGGAAGAAGACGCACAACCAAGAACGCGCTGTCACGCGCGGATGATGAGCGGATGGAGTACTATAAATGAAGTATATTGTCCACAAGAAACCAGTCTGTAGCGCGTTCTAGTCTAGAAAGTCATAATATATACTACTTTTTTTATTTTGTATATACTTTCGACCTGATGTAAAAGAACATGTATATACGTACACAATTTGATTGGAAATGAGTGTAATACATAGTCTTTTCCTAGCTAGTCACCTGGCTAAAAGGAATTGTATATACACATGGTTATAGATTGTCGATGATCCTATTTTTAAAGTAGTTCATATACTCCTTGAAAAAAGTATATACCCTTGTGAAAGGGTAGTATATATCCTTTCAAAAAAGTATATACCTTTTGTAAAATATTGTATGAAGTCCTTTCACAAAGTGTTATATATCCATGGCAACATATACTAATTTTTTAGGTACATACTCCATCCCAATGAATTGGGTATCTATCGCCAAAAAATGTCGGCATGCTCCATCAAATAAAATTTGGTTATATAATCTATTTTATTTTGCACATGGTAAGTTTCTTCGTGCCATATTAACAAACATATTTTTTAAAATATAGGAACACACGAACATTCTTGCCAATAGAAAGTTTTTTTGCAGAACCGTCATGCGGACGACTACCAGCTAATTTAGCTCGAAGCAACAAGTAGGAGTGCATAATTTTCAGGCACAATACTGAACCGCGCGCGCGCAAGTAAACCGACCGCAAGACTGACTGTAAGAATCAAAAAGTATACTGACATGCTTGCCCACGTGGTTCACTCGCACGGCTGGTCGGACAGAATGAATACATGATAAAAGTTGAACATGTTGTTAGGTTGCGTACTTTATTTTTGGTCTACCTAGCATGCTCCTACATGCAACTCATTATACACCTACCTAGTAAACAGAAATTTATGCATAAATTTTAGATAGAAAGAATTTATGCACGTATTTTTGCTTGTGGGGTGCTTTAGTTTGATTGGCTAAACTAGCACACACCTATCTAGCATGCTATTGGCCACAACTCATCACACACGTATATGCAAGCAAGAATTTGTGCAAACAAAAAGGCTGCTCGGCACGCCAATTGGAAAGCTTGCCGCGTTGTTTGGGGGGAAGATGGAGAACTGATACGTGTATTTAGAAATCAGTTAGAGCTGTGTATCTGATACTTTTAGAATATTTTATTCTATATGTGTATTTAGAAATCAGAACCATACATGTTGGATGTGTCACGAACATGTTAGAGCCAACATGTTATGCTGATTTTTGAAATAAAGCGTGTACGATCAATCTTTGCAAAAAAGACGTTTATGTACTCCAAATGGAGCGACTTTTGAGGGTGCCATGTTTTTGTGTCAAGTTTTTTCAGATATCTGGACCTTTTGAATTTCCTATCTGACATGTTACATGTTTATGGGACTGAATCGGTTTTCTTAGGATGGTTCACGTGTTAGGCCAATTTAATATGGACTTTGTGACATAACTTAGATGTGTACGATTCATCATTTTTTTGAAAACAATATGTACATGAAAGTTTGTTGAAAATAAAATGTACGTGAACCTTTGTAAAAAAGTGTATAGAAAACTAATATGCTCATTAGATCCTAGCCATTTATTCCAGATCTAACTCCTTAAAATTATTTAGATGATGTGGATTAACCTGGTGGTTGTATTAAACATTCGTATATTGCTTTTATTAAGAAAATAGTGGGATATCATGGATGCTACATCCTCACATATATATAGTATAGTTGGTAGCGATCGGTACTAAAAGGAATCTAGTGAAAATGACGCGGGTAAACTCCCGGGCTAGCTAGAGAAACAAGCGGGAAAATTATAGCCGAGAATCGTTCCCGCCAATGGGTACTTGAAAGGATGCCATCATGGTTCACTCAAAAGACCTGTTAGATGGAAAAAAACATGCAGGTATTTTGCTTGGTTGGATGTTTGATTTGCTTGCATATCTAGTATACACCTACCTAGCATGCACCTAGTACAGCTCAACATGCACCTACATAGTAAACATAAATTTATGCCAAAAAATAGGTTGCTCCGTATGCTCATGTAAATGTTGGACTTCTGGTTTCAAAAGTAAACAGAGATGACACCTTGAAAGTGCATGTGTGTTTCTTGCTCCCTCTTATCCGGACAACTACTAGAACTACTCCCAATATCCAAGGACAACAAATGCATGCATAGGTAGCATCCTAGATAGCAAATCCGCATCCATATATATATATATATATGGATGCCTAAGCATCAACACAAGATAACAATCTATAACAATCCAAACTTTGGAAGCTAACCTTCCAAAGCAACATATATATACACACAATCCTCTTAAGTAACAACCAGATAATGTATTTATATACATCTTGATGCATAAGCATCAGTACAGTCCATGAAAGAATATAAAGTCCTGAGTACAAATTACAAATTCACATATTACAACCAGAATTTGAATATTACAAACTTTGATCAAATCAGAAACTTAAATACACCAGATTACAATCCAACAAAACAAACATCCTAATCTAAGATGATCTTGACAAAGCTTGGTCTTGATTATCATTTTCCAACCACTTCCACATCATATTATCTTTCTCACCTTCTCATTATCTTCTTTCTTTCTTTTCACCTGCAAGCAAAAAATAAATAAGTTAGTATGGGAGCAAGATCAAATCTTTAGGAAACAACTAGGAAAGTAACCAAATCTATCTAATCCAAATCAAATAGAATAAGAACAACAACAGGAAAATCTACAAGCAATAAGTAATATTTCAACATCCCCAAATTTCATCTTGTCCAAGTGGACAATGTAAACCAATAGAACTATTTAGAACACTAATGAACAAACGATCCACTAAATAAAATCATCAAACTCCAAGAACTAGTATAAACACCCCAAATTTCAACATGTTCAAGTTCCAAAACTAAACCAATGGTTGATCAACAAACCTTCATAGAAACCATTTAACCAAAGGAAATTCTAAAATATCAAGTTCTAGCAAATAGCCCAAATTTCCATCTTCTTCAAGTGAAAATTCTAAATCTATAGAACTATTTAGCACACCAACTAATAACAAACTAACCAAAAGAAATCAGCAAGCTTTGCATCCTTTAGAAACCCAAAATCTCTAAAAAGTTGAAAGATCATTAATTCAAATTATAATCCAATCAAACTCTAGCATAACTACTAGTAAGCTTCCTCCAGTTAGAATCCTAAGGGGAGGAAGCAAAACTTTAGTAGATGCTTATTGTCATTGTGTAAATTGGCTAGGGACAAGAAAGACAACAAGACAAATCCTATTGTCACAATTTAAACTAAGCTACAAACAAAATATGATACTTGTCATATGACAAAATACACTAGAGATAAAGGAGTATGGGCTTGACCACCAAAAGTGGTCATGCCACCTACACATACAACAAACTAGAGAGACGGTTCACACAAGACCAAGCACCTTACTTAGCTAAATGCATGGGAGAGGTGGCCACACCACATGCATCCTAGATCACTATAAATAGAGGCGCACACCCCACCCATAGCTCACAACTCACCACTCTAGTTCATACCAAAAACACATAGTTGAGAGTTAGAGTGAGACTTGAGAGAGAGAGCAAGCTAGGAGGAGAGGATCAAGGATGAAGAACACCTGAAGAACTGCTACAACTAGAGGAGGAAGAAGCACTACTCTACAAAAAGTTTTAGTCTAGATCTTTAGGAATAGTAGTAGAATAGCAGCAGCAGTAGTAGTTAGATAAATAGGATTAGAAAGAGAGGAGAGTAGGGGAATTAGTGGGATAATAGATAGAAATTCGCCCAGGCACTAATGCTGACCAAAAACACACTTTAAAGCACATATATGCACTATCCTATTACCAAAAATCAACTCCTAGATCAGACCCATGATCTAGAAAACATCTTCCACTATCTAATGATCTTGTGATCATCAAGATCATCATGAACAGCTCCAAGAACAATCAAGAACATTCAAAAACTACAAGCACACTTTGATTACCCTTAAGAACAAGATAAAATAGCAGGAACACATTAAGAAATAAATCACATCAACCTAATTACACCCAAGAACATTTAAAGAACAACAAGAAAATCATTAGCTATCCTAATTATAAAAGCTACTTGAAACCTAGGAATAGTTCCACCAGATTTCTAAGCTAAGGAAAAGTATTCAATTCTTTTGTGCAACACACTGCAGTACCAGATACACAATTGCTTGATAAATACCATGTGTGAACGAACCAAGTTAATTATGGAACTTATTTTATAAAAATACAAGTAGACCCGGGAATTGTAATACAAGATCACTACAACAATAAGAACATCTCCGAATTGTCTAAGGCAGATGGATAAACAAGAAAACACCAATTACATGTGTATATATATGCAAGGGAACCTCACCTACACTTCTAATTACTGTAAACAGTCTGTGCTTAAATTAGTTAACCATATGCCTCTAGTTAACCATTTAAACCCTTGCATATTAGTGACTAGAGTCAATCAAGATCGGAAACCCCTTTCTATACCCGGGTGCATATGCACCCAGAGACCCTATAGCATGAACCCCTCAGAGTTAGTGGCGTTGAAGAAGCAGTTAGATGCCATGTTAGCAACAGGCTTGATTCAACCAAGCGCATCGCCATGGAGATCACCAGTGTTATTCGTCGACAAGAAAGATGGAGGCAATCGACTGTTCACAGATTACAGAAAGTTGAATGACGTGACCATCAAGAACAAGTACCCCTTGCCAAAGATAGAGGATCTATTTGATCAGTTGATTGGAGCCCAAGTATTCTCAAAGATTGATCTTAGGAATGGTTATCACCAACTTAAGATTCGTGCAACGGATATTCCGAAGACCGTCTTTACTACTCACCATGGTTTATACGAGTATACGATTATGTCTTTTGGATTAACCAATGCCCCTGCTTATTTCATGAATCTCATGAATAAGATCTTTATGAATTTCCTAGATAAGTTTGTAGTTGTGTTTATCGACGACATCCTTATCTACTCCAAGTCAGAAGAAGAGCATGAGCAACATTTGAGAATCATCCTAGAAACCCTGACAGAGCATCATTTATATGCCAAGTTCAGCAACTGTGAGTTTTGGCTGATAGAAGTAGGATTCCTAGGACATATTGTGTCTGCTGGAGGAGTCTCGGTTGATCCCGTGAAGATCAAAGATGTCGAAGAATGGGAAGCTCCAACCACTCAAACCCAAGTCCGTGCATTTCTCGGATTAGCGGGAGACTACCGCAAGTTCGTAGAAGGATTCTCAAGCATCGCCCGACCCATGACCCAATTGTTGAAGAAGGACAAGAAGTTTGAATGGACAGACAAGTGTGAGGCCAGTTTCCAGGAGCTGAAGAAGAGATTGTTATCAGCCCCAATTTTGATCATGCCAGACATCAAGAAGTCGTTTGATGTGTATTGTGACGCATCCAAGATTGGTCTAGGATGTGTATTGATGGAAGAAGGCAAAGTCATCGCGTATCTGTCTCGACAGCTGAAGCAGCATGAGCAGAGCTATCTGACACATGATCTTGAATTAGCAGCCGTAGTGCTGGCATTAAAGACATGGCGTCATTATCTGATGGGTAACCACTGTGAGATTTAATCAGATCACAAGAGTTTAAAGTATATCTTCACTCAGAAGGAGCTGAATATGAGGCAACGGAGATGGATAGAGTTAATCAAGGATTATGACCTTGACATTCACTATCACCCCGGCAAAGCCAATGTGGTAGCGGATGCTCTTAGCAGATTGCCGTGTAGGATAAATACCATGATCAGGGAGAAGCAACCAAGTTTGTATGAAGAGTTGGAGCAGTTTAGGACTGAATTAGTTAGCAAAAGATTCCTAGCTAGCATTGAACTTCAACCCACTTTGATTAGCCAAATCAAGGAAGCCCAGAAGGGGAATGAAAGTATTGACAGAATCAAACATCATATTGGTACAGGAAAAGTACCTGGATTCACCGAAGACGAAGGAGTTATGTGGTACAAAGGACGTATCTGTGTGCCAGCAGATTCGGAGCTGAAGCAAGTTATCATGAAGGAAGCTCATGATACTCTTTATTCTGTCCACCCTGGAGGAATGAAGATGTATCAGGATTTGAAAGAGCAATTTTGGTGGCACAAGATGAAGAGAGAAATCGGAAGCTACATAGCCAAATGTGACATCTGTCAAAGAGTCAAAGCAGAGCATCAGAGACCTGCAGGACTGTTGCAACCATTGCAGATTCCAGAATGGAAATGGGATTCCGTCGGAATGGACTTTATCACCGGTTTGCCTACTTCTAGTAGGGGAAATGACTCAATCTGGTTCATAGTTGATAGACTGTCCAAGGTAGCTCACTTTATACCTGTCAAGACAACCTACCAAAGTGCGAAGCTAGCAGAGCTGCATATTGCTAGGATTGTCAGTCTGCATGGAACCCCAAAGACCATCGTATCAGATCGAGGAACCCAGTTTACCTCGAGATTTTGGCAGAAAGTTCAGGAAGGATTGGGAACCAAGTTGAACTTTAGCACCGCGTATCACCCGCAAACATATGGACAGACTGAGAGAGTCAACTAGATCTTAGAGGATATGCTTAGATCTTGTGTGTTGGAATACGGATCAAAATGGGAAGACTGCCTGCCTTTCGCAGAATTCTCATATAACAACAGTTATCAAGCTAGTTTGTAAATGACACCATTTGAGTTCCTATACGGAAGAAAGTATCGTACCCCTTTGAATTGGTCGCAAGTAGGAGAGAGTCAGATCTTTGGACCCGACATTCTCCGGGAAGCAGAAGAGGAAGTTCACAAAGTCCGTGAGCACCTCAAGACCGCCCAATCCAGACAGAAGATTTATGCTGACAAAAGAAGGAGAGACCTGACTTTCAATGTCGGATATTTTGTATATCTCAATGTTTCGCCGTTGAAGGGAACTCAATGCTTTAGTCTGAAAGGAAAGTTAGCCCCCAGTGAAGGAAATATGCCCTGAGAGGCAATAATAAAGTTGTTATTATGTATTCCTTGTATATGATAGATGTTTATTTTGCATGCTATAATTGTATTGATAGGAAACATCAATACATGTGTGTTTAATAAACAAAAAGGGTTCCTAGTTATGCCTCTCTTATAGACTAGCTTGTTGATTAACAAGATGATCACGGTTTCCTGATCATGGACATTGGATGTTGTTAATAACAAGATCACAACATTTGTAAAATGATGTGATGAACATTCATCCGAAGTATAGCATTACGATCAAGTCATTATGTTTATATTGCTATAACATCATACAAAGTAGTCTTAGTCCTTAGACCATGAGATCATGTTAATTGCTAACACCGAAAGAGTATCTTGATAACATCAAACGTCACACCGTAACAGGGTGACCATAAAGGTGGGCTCAGTGCTATGAAGGTGTTATGTTGAGGCTCATGGATCAAGGAATTTGTCAATCCCGATGACGGATAGATATACTATGGGCCCTCTCGGTGATATCACATTAAGATAGCTTGCAAGCAAGTGATGTGATCACTAGAATGTTATATCACGGGAACGAGAAAAGAGTGCATGTCGGTAACGAGATCAAACTAGGTATTTGGATACCGATGATCGAATCTCGGACATGTATTATATCATGAGACAAAGGGATTAGATTGCTAACGTTAAAGGTTCTCACGATCACAGAAGTCATCGTTGAATATGCAGGAGTCAGTATGGACCTCCAGGTCCCGCTTCTGATTATTGATCTGAGAGGAGTCTCAATCATGTCTGCATTATTCGTGACCCGTATGGTGACACACTTAAGGATTGCCGGACACCATTTAGGAGCACATATGTTCCAGACAAAAGGTTTGCAAAGCGCAGGAAATGTTTCGATAGAAATAGTAATTGTTTCGATAGAAACCGGAATTGTTTCGGGTGAAATTGCAGAAAGTGGTTCTGCATGTGATATTGAAATGTTGCAAGGGG
Organism: Avena insularis; assembly: GCA_023614405.1. Classification (NCBI taxonomy): domain Eukaryota; kingdom Viridiplantae; phylum Streptophyta; class Magnoliopsida; order Poales; family Poaceae; genus Avena; species Avena insularis. Next base: position 254,457,097 of record CM042696.1, read on the forward strand.
TTTTATGTGAATGTTTGTTAATTAAAGTAATTAACAAAATTCTGAATAAAATAAATAAAAGAGTTTTATTAATTGAGAGTTGCATTTAATTTGGTGGAAATTAAATACATGTTAGTGGGATTTTGGGTGGAGGCCATGTTTATGTGAGTGGAGGTTCACCACACGAATGAAGGAGGGGAGGAGTCCCCCCCTCATGCGTCGGCTATGGGAGGGGAGGGGTCTCCCTCCCTCCTATATAAAGCCCCCCTCTCCCCTCTCACAAACCACACCTCCTCGTGAAGGATCTCTCTCCCCCTCTAGATATTCCCCCATGGTCTCGGATTAGCGAGATACATGTTCCCGGTGGCCTTGCGTCTGGAAGGAGTTGTTGCTTCTGCTGATTCGCTGGATGGAGGAGGTGGAGGTTGTTCGGTGGCTTGAACGTGTGTGCGAGGACGGATGCATTGCTGATTTGCGGCGCTCGGACTTCCACACGATCTTGAGATCGGCAAGCGTACGACTACATCAACCACGAGTTCCTACTCGTTAACAAAACTCGTTGTCTTCGAGGGTAAGTTCTCCATGGATGTATGTCCACCTGTTGCTCTGTATCTAGTAGATAGATCTTGGCGTATAGTTATCATCCTAGGAAAACTTTTGTTTTCTATGCTGCGTGCTGTGGACCGAACAGTGGTATCAGAGCCTGATCTATGCATAGGTGCTTTGCACGGGTAGTACACATATGTTTATATGTGGGCGATGATGATCATGTTATTGCATCTTCTATGTACTTTGAATATTGGTGGCATAGTGGGATGAAGCGGCCTGGACCAACCTTACATGTCATCGTACATGAGACCGGTTCCACGACTGACATGCAACTAGTTTTGCATAAGTGGCTAGCGGGTGTCTGTCTCTCCTACTATAGTCAATATCTGATTTACAACAAGTTGCTAATAACTTGATTATCCTCGTTGTGGTTCATGTTCGTAGGTAAGACCGGTTCTATCTCCGAAAGCCCTAAGCCACGTAAAACTTGCAATTGATAAATTAGAGGCGTCTAGTTTAGATCGTTGCTGGGCTAGTGTCTTGATATGGTATTATTGTAAGTAGATGTATGATAGATACTCTTACAACTCACTTAACATGTAAGTTCCATAGACCTTGGCCTTACACACAAAGGAATGTAGAGATCATACCACGATGCAAATGATAGAGATCAAATGCATGGACCATATCACCTCACTTCACACATTATATGTTAGCATCTTATATTGCTAGTTTGGCGCTTTTGGTAGCATTATAAGATGATCCCTCATTTAGATATCAAGATAAAATGTGTTCTTCCTTAAGTATGCACTGTTTTGTGGATCGTGTTTTGAGGCATTACGTGATGATCGGTTGTTCTCGACTCTACGCTTTCATACAACGGGTGTAAGACAGTTTTACACACGTGAATACTAAGGTTCTTACTTGACGAGCCTAGCATGTACAGACATGGCCTCGGAACACGGACCGAAAGGTTAAACATGAGTCATATAGTTCATATGATGCCCATATAGATGCTCGCCTTTGAAGCTACACCGACTCACGTGATGGTCGGACTTGGTGTAGTGGATTTTGTTCATGTAATCACCAAAAGGACACGAGGGATGTCGTTTTTGAGTGGGAGTTCATTAGTAATTTGGATTAGTTGAACTCAATCTATCATAAACTTAGTCTAAATATATTTTACAAATTCTATTGTAGATGGCACCACCTACTTTTACTTTCAATGTGTTCATGGAGAAAGAGAAGATTGCTGCGAATGGTAGCAACTTCATCAACTGGGCTATGAATTTGAGGATTCTCCTCACTGCAGCACAAAAGCAATATGTGCTAGAGGCGCCGCTAGGCCCCCCACCAGCTCCCGATGCCCCCGACGAGGAAAAGAACGTCTATATAACTCGTCAGGAGGACCACAACTTAGTTCATTGCGGCATACTATATGGGCTAGAGCCAGAACTTCGAAAACATTTCGAAAATGGCAATGCCTTTGATACCATGGGAGAATTGAAAATGATTTTCTATACCCATGCTGCCGTAGAGAGTTATAATGCTTCTGAAAAGTTCTTTAGCTGCATGATGGAAGAGAACAACTCCATTAGTGAGCACGTACTCAAAATGTCTAGGTACACCGATAAGCTTGTGTCCTTGGGAATAACGATTCCCATTGACATAGGCATACATCGTGTTCTCCAATCTCTGCCACCTAGCTACAAGAGCTTTGTGATGAACTATAATATGCAGGGCATGAAGAAGTCTCTTCCCAAGCTTCTGTCAATGCTTAAGACTATAGAAGTGGAGATTAGGAAAGAACATCAAGTGTTGATGATCAATAAGACCACCGGTTTCAAGAAGGACAAGAAAGGCAAGCAGAAGGGAAAGAAGGGCGGCAAATCTATTGCCGCGCCTGAAAAGAAACCCCGAGCTGGCCCTAAGTCTGACACCGAGTGCTACTATTGCAAGGGGATTGGCCATTGGAAGCACAACTGCCCCAAGTATTTGGTAGACAAGAAGGCCGACAAGGCAAACAAAGGTATATGTGATATACATGTTATTGATGTGTACTTGACTAGTACTCGCAGTAGCACCTGGGTATTTGATACGGGATCGGTTGCTAATATATGTAACTCGGTTCAGGGGATGCGAAACAAGCGACAACTAGCAAGGGATGAGGTCACGATGCAGGTCGGCAATGGATCAAGAGTTGATGTGATCGCCGTCGGAACGCTGCCTCTCCATATGCCGTTGGGATTAGTTATAAACTTGAATAATTGTTATTTGGTGCCTGCACTGAGTCTGAACATTGTATCCAGATCGCCTTTGATGCAAAGTGGTTATTCGTTTAAGTCTGAAAACAATGGTTGTTTGATTTATATGAATAATATCTTTTATGGTCATGCACCTGTGTTGAATGGTTTATTTCTGTTGGATCTCGATAGTAGTATTACACATATTCATAACGTTGATGCTAAAAGGATTAAACTTGATAATGATATATCTGCATATATGTGGCACTGCCGTCTAGGTCATATTGGCGTTAAACGCATGAAGAAACTCCATTCTGATGGACTTTTGGAATCACTTGATTTTGAATCATTTGATACATGTGAACCATGCCTTATGGGCAAGATGACTAGAACACCATTTTCCGGTTCAATGGAACGGGCGACAGATTTATTGGAAATCATACATACTGATGTGTGTGGACCAATGAGTGTGTCGGCGCAAGGTGGATATCGTTATTTTGTTACTTTTACGGATGATTTGAGTAGGTACAGGTATATTTATTTGATGAAACATAAGTCTGAAACCTTTGAAAAGTTCAAAGAATTTCAGAATGAAGTGGAAAATCATCGTAACAGAAAGATCAAATTTCTGCGGTCCGACCATGGAGGAGAGTATCTTAGTTACGAGTTTAGCACACATATGAAAGACTGTGGAATAGTTTCACAGCTCACGCCTGCCAGAACACCACAATGTAATGGTGTGTCAGAATGTCGTAATCGTACTTTATTGGATATGGTTCGATCTATGATGTCTCTGATTGACTTGCCACTGTCATTTTGGGGTTATGCACTGGAAACCTCTGCATTCACTTTAAATAGGGCACCATCTAAATCCGTTGAAAAGACACCGTATGAATTATGGTTTGGAAACAAACCTAAGCTGTCATTTCTTAAAGTTTGGGGATGCGATGTTTATGTGAAGAAACTTCAACCGGATAAACTCGAACCCAAAGCGGAAAAATGCGTCTTCTTAGGATACCCTAAGGAAACGATTGGGTATACCTTCTATCACAAATCCGAGGGAAAGGTCTTTGTTGCCAAGAATGGATCCTTTCTTGAGAAGGAGTTTCTCACGAAAGGTGTGAGTAGTCGGAACGTAGAACCCGAAGAGGTTATTGAACCGTCTCTTCATGAAATGGAGAGTAGCGCAGCAGCAGAAGTTGTTTCGGAGTTGACTTCACCTAATGAAGAGAGAGCTAATGATATTGATCATGATACTCCGAAAGAGGACACTACCGAACCTCGCAGGTCAAGTAGGACACGTACAGCTCTTGAAATGTACGACAATCCTGTTATGAATTTCATGATTGATGAAATAGATGACCCTGTGACGTATGAAGAAGCGATGATGAGCCATGATTCCAACAAATGGCTAGAAGCCATGAAATCCAAGATGGAATCCATGTACGAAAACCAGGTTTGGACCTTGGTGGACTTACCTCACGATCGAAAGGCCGTTGAGAATAAATGGATTTTCACAAGAAAAACTGATGCTGATGGTAATGTAACCATCTATAAGGCTCGACTTGTCGCAAAGGGGTTTCAACAAATTCAAGGAGTTGACTACAATGAGACATTCTCTCCTGTAGCGATGCTTAAGTCGGTTAGGATTATGTTAGCAATTGCTGCATATTTCGATTATGAAATATGGCAGATGGATGTCAAAACTGCGTTCCTCAATGGTAATATTGAAGAAGAGTTGTATATGATACAACATAAGGGTTTTGTCGATCCTAAGGATGCTGATAAGGTGTGCAAACTTCAGCGATCCATCTATGGACTGAAGCAAGCATCCCGGAGTTGGAATCTCCGCTTTGATGAGGTGATCAAAGAGTTTGGATTTGTCCAAACTTATGGAGAGGCTTGTATTTACAAGAAAGTGAGTGGGAGCAATGTGGCATTTCTGATATTATATGTGGATGACATATTGTGGATTGGAAATGATATAGATCTTTTAAACAGTGTTAAAAGTTATCTAAACAGCAAATTTTCGATGAAGGACCTTGGTGAAGCTTCATATATATTAGGCATTAAAATCTATAGAGATAGATCAAGACGCCTAATTGGGATATCGCAGAGTACATACCTTGATAAGATATTAAAGAAGTTTAATATGGACGGAAATAAGAAGGGGTACTTACCTATGTTGCAAGGAAAGACATTGAATAAGACTCAAAGTCCGGCTACGGCGGAAGAAAGAGAGATAATGGATAAGATCCCCTATGCCTCAGCCAAAGGCTCTATAATGTATGCCATGCTATGTACAAGACCGTATGTGGCACATGCTATTAGTTTGACTAGTAGGTACCAATCTGATCCAGGTTCGGAACACTAGATAGCGGTCAAAAATATCCTTAAGTACTTGAGAAGAACTAAGGATATGTTTCTTGTATACGGAGGTGAAGAAGAGCTAGTCTCTATGTGTTATGTCGATGCTATCTTTGACACTGATCCGGATGACTCTAAGTCTCAATCCGGATACATATTTCTCTTGAACGGAGCAGCAGTTAGTTGGAGGAGCTCCAAACAACCTGTGGTGGCTGGATCAACGACGAAGGCGGAATATGTTGCCGCTTCAGAAGCGGCGCAGGAAGCGGTTTGGATGAAGGAGTTCATAATGGAACTAGGTGTGGTTCCTAGTGCGTTGGACCCAATGGTGATCTATTGTGACAATAATGGAGCCATAGCCAACGCCAAGGAACCAAGGTCTCACAAGAATTCCAAGCATATTAAGCGCCGGTTTCACTCCCTCCGCGAGCATGTCAAGGATGGAGATATAAAGATTTGTAAAGTGCACACGAACCTGAATGTAGCAGAGCCGTTGACTAAAGTACTCCCTAGGGAAAAACATGATCAACACCAGAACTCCATGGGTGTCAGATTTATTGTCTCTAGTGCAAGTGGGAGACTGAAGGAAATATGCCCTGAGAGGCAATAATAAAGTTGTTATTATGTATTCCTTGTATATGATAGATGTTTATTTTGCATGCTATAATTGTATTGATAGGAAACATCAATACATGTGTGTTTAATAAACAAAAAGGGTTCCTAGTTATGCCTCTCTTATAGACTAGCTTGTTGATTAACAATATGATCAAGGTTTCCTGATCATGGACATTGGATGTTGTTAATAACAAGGTCACAGCATTTGTGAAATGATGTGAGGAACATTCATCCGAAGTATAGCATTACGATCAAGTCATTATGTTTATATTGCTATAACATCATACAAAGTAGTCTTAGTCCTTAGACCATGAGATCATGTTAATTGCTAACACCGGAAAAGTATCTTGATAACATCAAACGTCACACCATAAATGAGTGACCATAAAGGTGGGTTTAGTGCTATGAAGGTGTTATGTTGAGGATCATGGATCAAGAGTGGAATTTGTCAATCCCGATGACGGATAGATATTCTCTGGGCCCTCTCGGTGATATCACATTAAGATAGCTTGCAAGCAAGTGATGTGATCACTAGAATGTTATATCACGGGAACAAGAAAAGAGTGCATGTCGGTAACGAGATCAAACTAGGTATTTGGATACCGATGATCGAATCTCGGACATGTACTATATCATGAGACAAAGGGATTAAATTGCTGACGTTAAAGGTTCTCACGATCATAGAAGTCATCGTTGAATATGTAGGAGTCAGTATGGATCTCCAGGTCCTGCTTCTGATTATTGATCTGAGAGGAGTCTCAATCATGTCTGCATTATTCGCGAACAATAGGGTGACACACTTAAGGGTTGCCGGACACCATTTAGGAGCACATATGTTCCAGACAAAAGGTTTGCAAAGTGCAGGAAATGTTTCGATAGAAACAGGAATTGTTTCGATAGAAACCGGAATTGTTTCGTGTGAAATTGCAGAAAGTGGTTATGCATGTGATATTGAAATGTTGCAAGGAGTTTTATGTGAATGTTTGTTTATTAAAGTAATTAACAAAATTCTGAATAAAATAAATAAAAGAGTTTTATTAATTGAGAGTTGCATTTAATTTGGTGGAAATTAAATACATGTGAGTGGGATTTTGGGTGGAGGCCATGTTTATGTGAGTGGAGGTTCACCACATGAATGAAGGAGGGGAGGAGTCCCCCCCCTCATGCGCCGGCTATGGGATGGGAGGGGTCTCCCTCCCTCCTATATAAAGCCCCCCTCTCCCCTCTCACAAACCACACCTCCTCGTGAATGGTCTCTCTCCCCCTCTAGATATTCCCCCATGGTCTCGGATTAGCGAGATACATGTTCCCGGTGGCCTTGCGTCTGGAAGGAGTTGCTGCTTCCGCTGATTCGCTGGAGCGAGGAGGTGGAGGTTGTCCGGTGGCTTGAACGTGTGTGCGAGGACAGATGCGCTGCTGATTTGCGGCGCTCGGACTTCCACACGATCTTGAGATCGGCAAGCGTACGACTACATCAACCACGAGCTCCTACTCGTTAACAAAACTCGTTGCCTTCGAGGGTAAGTTCTCCATGGATGTATGTCCACCCGTTGCTCTGTATCTAGTAGATAGATCTTAGCGTATAGTTCTCATCGTAGGAAAACTTTTGTTTTCTATGCTGCGGACCCAACACCCAGATATGTCAGACCCTTCAAGATTCTGAACCGTCGGGGAGAAGTATCGTATCAACTGGAACTGCCTAAAGAAATGTCCGCCATCCACAATGTGTTCCATATCTCGTTACTTCACAAATTCTTGGAAGTGCCCGAGAAGACTGAAGTTTTCAAGAACATTGATCACAGAACTGTAGAGATCAACAATGACCTGACCTATCGGGAAGTGCCCATCCGTATCTTAGAAGAAGGCTACAGAACCACCAGGACCAGGAGCATCAAGTTTCTCAAGATTCAGTGGAGCAACCATACCGAGGAGGAAGCCACTTGGGAGCGCGAGGATTACATTAGGACAGAGTTCCCAGATCTCTTTAGTTCCTAGTTTTCTTGTAAATCTCGGGACAAGATTTTGTTTAAGGGGGGAAGGTTTGTAACATCCCAAAACTTTAATCCAAGCTTATCAAGATCCAAATCATAAAAATTAGGGTTAACAAAAACTTTTCCAAATTAAAAATGAAAGCATTCATGTGTATGAGCATTTAATTTAGGAATTGATTTGAATTTCCATGGTTCTGTGATCCTTTGGTTGTAAAATGTTTGTATGGTAAATTAAACATCATCTAAACCTTTCCCCAGCAAATCCCAAAGAAACTCAAATAAAAAACAATTGAAAAGGAAGAATGGTCATTTTGGTCATTTTAATCCACTACACTACTTTGAGTGTTCCTAGCACTCAGTTCTCAACAGAAATAATTCTAGATCTTTACACCCCTTTCTAGTACACATAATGAGGTACCAAGGCCCACTTTTTGATCTGCTAAAAACATTCAAATACTTTATTTTAAATGGCATGTGGAAATTGAATTCAATGCATATGCCTAGATTACATGTATTTCAAAAACCAGCCAATTGAACTCCATTTTCAAAACCCTTGCAACCAGAGACTACCTAGCACTAGTGGAGATCACTCAAAATTTTTGAAACTAAAATTCAAACTTTTGCTTCTTGTGGCCATTTCATCAAATAGGTGGGAGACACAAATCTTGCAAAATCCGAAAACACAATAGTGAGCAGTAGCTTGCCCACCATTTGGGCCTAACCTGGTCCCCTTGTCCCCCCAACAAAACCCCCAGCCCTAACTCACTCTCCCTCTCCCCTGTCTGCTCCAGTACCAAGCCGCTCGATGCCATGCGCCAGGTCGACCAAAATCGAGCGGAGGACAAGCTCCAATTGATCGCGCCCATGCCTCTGTCCGCCATGCCGATCACCCCGGAGCGCCGCGCCTGCCAGAGCAGCACCGACCTCGCCTAGCCCTAGCCTTGCGTGGCAGGACCCGCAGGAGCCCAGCAACCGCCCAGACATCGTCGTTCGCCGCCTCGTGACCAGCAGCCCGGAGGAACCGCGTCGAACACCGCCGTCCATGCGCAGTTCACCGCATGCTCCCGACCAGTAGAGACCCCGCCTTGCCACGCCTTTAAGCCTCAGAGGATCGCCGGGGGATAGAGCATCCATCGCCGCCCTCGCCCATGCCGGGTGAGCCCCGCATCATCGTCACCGATGACCTCACTAGCACCCTCTCTACCCTCTCATCGACCCTATATAAAGCGGCCACCCCAGCCACTTTTCTCCATACTCACTCACTTCCCACCTCTCTCTGAATCTTACCCACCTCTAGTCGAAGCCGCTCGAGCTCTATCTCGCCGGAATTGGAGCCGAAGCCACCGCAGCGGGAGGAGAAGGGCGTCTACAATTTAGGGCACCCCAAGCTCCGCCGCAACCGCGCCTCGCCTCGTCGTCGTCTACCAGCCTATTTGCCCGCCTCACCGACCTTGCTGGAGCCCTGGTATGCCCCCAATCGACCCCCACCTCCGCGTCTAGGTCAGGTTCTCACCGGAGTGATCCGTCATCGACGATGACTCTCCACCGTTAGATCCCCTTCAGATTGTGTGGCCCAGGATGCTAGATACCATTTAGGTGATGTTGTGCCGCTGACTGGTGGACCCCGCATGTCAGGCATCCCGTTGCGCGCACTGTGCGTAGATGGGCCAGCCCAGTTAGTTCCCGCACGAGTTAAAGTTTCAAATTTAGTTTTTTCTATTTAGAGTTAATCTAGTTTCTGTCCACTAGTTTAAAAATCAATTCTAGGAGTTTGACAAATCCAAATTGCATGAAACCAATTTTGCCTGAAAGGTATTGAAAATATCTATCCAAGCCAGTTGGATTTAATTCAATTAGAGTTATAGATCTCTCCTAGTGAAAATAACAAACAGAAGCATTTGCACCTTGCAACATTTTTATAAAATCAACTAAGATAGGTTTTGAGTTGATTCGAACTCTCAAAAATCACATTTCATCATATATATCTAAATATGTAATAATATTAAGGTTTACATGGAGTGACTTTGGACTAGTACCAAAATAATGCCATATAGGCATTTCTAGTCACTTTAAATCATTAAATAATGAACTTAAATCAAAGTAATTATGATCCAACCCTTAAATCCCATTCCCACATGTTAGAATATGTGGTGATGACATGTGTCCACATGATCCCATATTTTAAGTGGTGAATATTAAATCTTTGTTAATTTTTCAATGAGTAGAAATTACTTTTCTAAATTAAAAAGAGTGAAACTATTGAATTACCCTTGTGATGCTTGTGATGATAATAGATCATCAATTTTGTGCCTTAGAATACTAATTAGACTAGTTAAGTATGGTTTGGTGATTGTTTACTCCGTATGTATTTATAGAAGATAGTACCGACCAAGCTTACGAGGAGGAGGAGTGATACCAAGAAGAAGAAGAAAACTTCAACCATTGCACCAACCAAGGCAAGCTAGCACTGTCCAAGTTAACCCTTGCAAGTTGTACTTGCAAGCCACCATTAACAATGCAAGTTAACACTTGCAAGTATAATGCTTAGCAAGCTAGGATTAAACCAGATGGTTTAGCAAAGATGCTATAGGCATGCTTGAGTCATATCACTTTGACTATTAGTTACCCCAAGTCTTATTTACAAGCTTTACTCCCTTTACTTTACCCAAAGTTCTTTACTTGTTTTGAAGGTTGCATAAAAAGTATAAAACTTGACCTATATAGAAACCTTTAGATGTCATTCTATGGCATGAGATTGAAGCCATCATTTCCACCTTAGTGAACACTCTTAACTTAGTAGTTTAGAGTACATAAAAACTTGAGTCACTATAGATGGGAACAATTGGTGAAAATGAATTGTGAAACCCTTGGGATGATGAGTCATTCTACTGACATGATTTGACAGGTGTTGAGAAACACAAATGGTTTATGATGATGAAAACGTTGAGGAATGAACCTTAACCCTTTTATAAAACTAATGGTTGGATTCGGATGTGATACTATTCCAAATTTACCGTACATCCACATTACCTGAATTGGGTAAGGCTTAGCTGGAAATTTATATGCATTAGTATTAGTTCCCTCGCAGGAGAGGTTTGAGCTGAGGCTACCTCTCAATGTTGTCCACCTATGTAGTGCCCAAGATGACAGATTGTCATGGTTGGGAGGCCATGCTCATAGGAGAGGTGCTTATACTAGGGTGTGTAAAGGGAAGGTTATGTTTGATTATCTGCATACTAAGTATGATGATTCAGGGTTATCCCTAACAGATGTATCGAATCTTGTGGTGAAAGTGTACCACCTCTCGAGAGTGTCAAACTATTCGAATAACCACGTCCGCGGTTATGGACAGTTGGAGTGGCCATACTGTTCCGTTGTCATATGTTTTCAAAATGACTTATGAAATGAATTGTGACATGACTTGACCACAACAGAGTTGTGACTATGACAACTAAGTTCTCACTTAGGTGTTTTCAATCTTCTTTTATCCTTCTTTGTTTCTGAACTCAGCTTAGGTTTCAAACTTAACTTTAGAAACAAACACAGAGTTAGCATTCGTACTAGAACTATCCTATTTGTTAGTGGTAGTTTGCGAGTACTTAAAGAGTACTCATGGATTTTGTCCCTGGCTATTCCTATGGCCAGACTATGAAGGGGATTACCAAGATGAAGGACAGAAGGACGGCTACGACAACTAGGATCATCTCCCATCGTCAGCATTTCCTGTGACTCTGAAGATGGACCCCACCGCTACACTATTTATACCGCTACTTGATTGTATTAAGACTGGATCATGAGATCCTTTATTTGTGTAAGACCTTATTATGGTTTGTAATGGATGATGTACTGTGATATCCAATCTGTTATGTCTCACAAAAATGGTAATCCTGGGATTGCGATGTATGGCATAACAGGCATCTGGGATAAAAAATCCAGGTGTTGACAGTCGCCCGTGAAGCAAAGCTCTAACCCGAAGTGGGCCACCCTAGTCTGTGAGGCACAGTGAGGATATCCAGAAAGTATATCCCCAACAGCAGCCCCTGGAAGCCTGCAAGATCCAGAGTCAGATTTCATCATTGTCTAGCTTGATCCATCTTCGGCTTGTAGAATCTTGAAGGGTTCCTGAAACTTCAAAGGAAAGGACAGGATCCTGGTCATAAAAATAAGTTGGACCTATGAATACATTTATTAGGGTTTCTAGCTTGAAATTCAAACTAAGCCGGAACTTGGTCTTTGACGTATCCTGATATCAGTCAAGGTAAAGTCATGTCACTGACAGACATACCTGTTAGAAGAACGATCATACTCGGCTAACTAAAAATGGCCCTTCCCATACTGGGGAAAGTTTGTGCTTTCTTTTCTACACAAGCCGGAGAACCAAATCACCCTTATTGAAAGACCGTTTTCTGACTCTCTGGCTGTGATACTTGTGCAACTTTTGCTGATAGGTTTTTGATCTCTGCTCAGCGACGACACGAACTTCTTCGATTAAATCGAGATCATCGTGTCCAGAAATTTCAGCATCCTCTTCGATACACACAGCAACTCAGGGAGAAGTATGAATTAAATCGCTAGGAAGAACTTCTTCTGCGCCATAGACCAAGAAGAAAGGTGTGTATCCAGTTGACCTATTCGGAGTTGTTCTTAAGCTCCATATTACAGACGGCAACTCGTCTGCCCAAGCCCCCGCAGCACGACGAAGTGGTGCTTTGAGTCTTGGATTGAGGCCTTTAAGGATTAAACCATTTTCTCTTTCGACTTGTCTGTTGGCTTGTGGATGCACCACTGATGCAATGTAAAGCCGGATTTTTTGATCATCGCAGAATTCGGCAAGTTCTCCCATAGAAAAATTTCTCCTATTGTCCGTGATAATATTATGCGGATAACCATATCTGATTATAACATCCTCGACAAATCATCTGGCTGTTGCTCCATCACAACTTCTGACGGGTTTAGCCTCAATCCATTTTGTGAATTTATCCACCATCACTAAGAGGTGAGTAAATCCACTTGGATCCTATTTAAACGGTCCTACGATGTCAAGCCCGCAGACCGCGAAGGGCCATGTTATCAGAATTGTTCACAGCTGATCAGCTAGAACATGAGCTTGTTTGGCGTACTTTGGCAGCCTTTGCATGTCTTGAATAGCCGTTCGACATCTGTCTTAACTATAAGCTAGAAAAATCTGTGTCTAAAAGCTTTTGCCACCAAAGATTTGGCTGTAGCATGATTGCCGCATTCACCTTCGTCGATCTCCCTTAAGATTTCCACTCCTTCTTCCAGAGATGTGCAACACTGAAAAATCCCAGATACACGCCGCTTATAGAGCTCACCATTTATTATTGTATAGGTTTTTGGTCGTAAGATGATCTGCCTGCTCAGAACCTCGTCTCCGGGTAATTTTCTGTGTACCAGGAAATCCAGGTAAGGTTTTGTCCAGCTGGGAATCACAACCAGAACTGCTACTAAAGGTGAGTCGGATTTGGTCAGATATTCCTCATCAACTCGTGAAATGGAGGGAACTTTGAGGTGCTCTAAAAAAGCACCATCTGGGACCTTCTTCCGTGAAGAACCTATTCGAGATAATGCATATGCTTCCTCATTTTCTGTTCGAGGGATGTGTTGAACCTCAAACCTTTCGAACGATTTAGATAGTTCATCCATGATAGCCCTATATGTTGCCATGTGTTTCTTTCTTTAAAGTGATCCGACACTTGTTAAGCAACAAGATCCGAATCTCCATAACACATAACTCGTCGGATGTCGATATCTTTAGCAATCTAGATTCCATGCAATAGTGCTTCATACTCAGCAATGTTATTTGTTGCCGTGAAGTGGATCTGCAACACATAGAAAAGCTTGTCTCCTTCCGGTCATTTGAGCACCACGCTAGCCCCGAGCCCCCGAGCGTTTTAGACCCGTCAAAATGGAAGGTCTAGTATGTACGAGGTTTGTACTCAATGTCAAAAGCTGGAAGCTTATTCCCATTTTACGACACGTCCTGTGGCGTCACTATTATTGATTATGTCTCTAATGGGAGTTGTGATCACCACGATAATTTGATGCTCCTGAAAGTAATGTCGCAGCTTCCAAGTTGCGAAGAACACACCATAAGAAAACTTTTGATAATGCGGATACCGCTGCTTTGATTCAGTTAGGACTTCATTGAGGTCATAAGTCGGACACTACACCAGGTATTCTTGTTTTTCCTCTGGTCTTTCCACCACCATAACGATGTTGACGACTCTGTTTGTCGCAGCAAGATAGAGAAACATCAGTTCGCGAGGTTCCGATGCTGCAAGGATAGGAGCGGACGAGAGTACTGCTTTCAGGTCTTGTAGTGCAACTTTAGCTTCATCAGACCAAACGAATTTTTTGGTCTTTTTTAGGATCTTGTAGAGTGGTGCGGCTCTTTCACCGAGCCTGCTTACAAACCGACTGACTACAGCAATGCAACCAGTTAGTCTTTCAACGTCCTTCAGGCGAGTCGGCCTGGAAATATTGAGTATAGCCTTAATTTTGTCTCGGTTCACCTCTATGCCTCTTTGAGACACGATGAAACCTAACATTTTTTCGGCTGGTATTCCAAAGAAACACTTCTTCAGATTAAGCATTATATTGTATTTGCACAGATTCGAGAACTTTTCCTCCAAGTCGGAAATTAAGGTTTCCTTATTTTTGGACATCACCGCTATGTCATCCACATATGCATGTACATTGCGTCTGATTTGATCATGGAGGCAATGCTGCATAGTGCACTGGTACGTAGCTCCTGTGTTTTTGAGCCTAAAGGGCATCGTAACAAAGCAGAAGGTTCCAAAATGGGTTATGAATGAAGTTTTAATTTTGTCTGATTTCTTCATCCGGATTTGGTGATAACCGGAATATGTGTCGAGAAAACATAGGAGTTCCGAGCCTGCCGTAGAGTCGATAACTTGATCAATTCTATGCAGAGTGAATGGATCTTTGGGACAAGCCTTGTTCAAGGCGGTATAATCAACACACAATCTTAATTCAGTGGTGTCCCTTTTAGGGACCATTACAGATTGGCTCACCACTCAGTGTGGATGACCTATTCTATGAATCCGGCTAACTCGAGCTGAAACATCGTAAGGACTATTTGACGAGTTTAGCGTTTGGGTGTACATTTACAGAGTACTCAGCAAGTTCCCTAGGTAGTCCGGTCATGTCAGGTGGCTGTCATGCGAAGATATCTTGGTTGGCTTGGAGGAACTTTACGAGCATGCTTTCCTATGCGCTATCTAAACCTACACCTTACTGAGTCACCTTGGAGGGGTCATCATCCTTCAACGGCGTCTTCTTTGCCTCTTCTGATGCCTTGAAATCCGGAGTCGGCTTTGTAACCTCCTTATTCATCGCGGGCATCTCGGACGGCTCGATGGTCTTCTTGATATCCTGGTACTCCTTGGCATGCAATACGGCTTCATCAAAGGTGGTATTTCCATCCTCGCACTCTCGTGCTTTCTTCGGGTCTCCCCTGATGGTGATCACGCCCTTGGGACCTAGAATTTTCATCATATTATAAATGTAACATGGATGAGCCATAAAAGCTCAGTAAGCCGGTCATCTGAAGATAGCGTGATATGTGCTCTTGAACAGGACGACTTCGAAGGAAAGTGCTTCCATTTGGTAGTTCTTTGGAGTTCCAAAAGTAACATCCAAAGGGATTTCTCCTAGGGAATTTGTTTGTCTTCCTGGGACAACTCTGTAAAAGATCACAGAGCTGTGATTTAGCCGAGTTTCCGAGATCCTCATCTGACGCATCGTTTCGACGTAGAGAATGGTGATGCTACTGGCACCATCCATGAGGGTCCTGGAGAAACCATAGCCATCAATAAGTGGATTGACGACTAAAGCGTACTTTCCTTGCCTATGCAACTTGGGCGGATAATCAGCACAGTCAAGGTGATTATCACTTCCGACCAGTCAAAGAATTGAGGGACAACAGGAACAGTTGTGTTGAGCTCATGCAAAACTGCCTTCTTGACCTTAGTTGGTTGAGACCCAAGGAAAGTGACATAAGTTTCTTTCTTCGATGGGAAGTTCTTATTTCGATCCGACTTGGGATTTGAAGGCTCTGCTTCCTCCATGTTGGAATCTTCCTTGGTCTCTTTTTCTTTTTTGGGATTCTTCTTTCCCTTTCTTCGCTTGGCCCTGTAACCAGCGGATTCATCTTTTTTGATGTCATCATTGAAATGACACTCGGCATTTGTGTGGGATGAGCCCCCGTTGGCATCTAAGTGATGCACACACGGATTGTTGGCAATGTCGTCCCAAGAGTAGGTTTTGCCAGGTTGCTGATCTCCTCTACCTTGGACTCTAGATGTCCCATGACCGCGTCTGTGGCTGCCCCCGCGCCCTCCTCGTCCTCTAGACCCTAAAAGTGGTGTTAACAACCACCGTTTACACCTTGGGTTTTTCTTCCGAGTTGTTCTTGCGCTTATGACTTTGTTGCTTCGGCTATTTTGCCGATCGTGGTATAGCCAGGACCTTCAATAGTCCTTCTGTGTCATCATTGGTGTCTGCATATTTGCTTGCCATCTCTATCATCTCTCCCAGATCGGTGACCTTGTCACACTTCAAAAAATGACGTAGTAATCCAATTGGGAGTCCTGCAATGAAAGCTTCAATCGCAGTTTGATCATTTACTCCTTCATAGGAGTTCTTGGTGTCAATCCATCGTCCGAGATAATCTTGGCATGTTTCTCCGGCTTTCTGGGTGCAACGCTATAGGTCTCCTACCGTACAGGGCCTCCGATACGTACCTTCAAAATTCCGAAAGAACGCACTTAGCATGTCATACCAGTTGTGGATGGTGTTTTCCAAAAGTTCATTGAGCTAGGATCATGCCATCTTCCTCAACATAAGTGGGATATACCGGGTCGCGACCAAGATATTTTCGCCTTTGGCGATGTAGCAAGCCTGGAAAAAATCCTGAAGCCAAGTATCTGACCGAGCCACACCGTCATAGGGTTGGATGTTTCTTGAGATAGGAAATCCTTCCGGGAAGTTTGTTTGTCTAATGCGCAGTCGGAAGCATTTTGGACCCACATAAATATTGTCGGACTCGTAGCACCGCGCCTCTATGTTAGAGTTGATCCCGTGCCTCGCGTCACTTGGTGACAGAGAATGCCATCTTGGTTGTTCACTATGCTGCGGTGCCTTGGAGCCGGACTTCTGCTTCTACCACCACCTCCTCCGCCACGACACCCTCCTTGGCCTCCTCGAGATCCGGTATGATGGCTGCTTGGTAGAGAGGGTGGTGCAGGTGGATTGTTTCCGACTGAGTGCCCACCTCCATCTGGAGCGTCATTATTTTGGTTGCAGGGAGGGTCTTGATTACGACGAGCCCCATGTCAGCTTGACTCAGCATGGTGTCCATCGTTCCTTCGTCCGTCGTTTCCCCCATTGTGATGTGGTTCATTTGGAGGCCTTGCATGTCTAGGAGGTGGCATCCTTTGTCGGTCCTCCTCCCGACGTCACTCTTCTTCATCTTCCCTCCAATTATTTGACTGTCGCCGGGGAGGCTGTCTTGGAACCAGTGCTGCAACTGTGTCTTGTTTTGCAGCTGGGGCAACATTGCTCCAGTCATGTACGGCTCTGTGCTATTGCCCTGAAGATTTGGTTCTTGAGTAGTTATCTTCCCGACGGTCAGGATAGTGATGCTGTTCCGGGTCCTGTCAGGGTCTAATGTCATTCCAAGTTAGATTCGTGCAACATTGGTCCGATTTAGAGACTAGTTTTCTGCTCCCGGATTTCACGGCCTTTTTTTGCTCTAGACCCTTGGTAAGTAGATTTACACCCAACCGAACTTGATCTGGGTTTGGATTGTTTGCCAGGATATCTCGAGTTGCACCAGTGTTTTCCACTGGTGCTCCATACACCAGATATCCTTTGCTATCGAGCCGAGGTTCTCCTTTGATAGCGTCATCTCCCTCAAAGACGGTCTTGTGGACTTCCGTATTTTTGTTAGCCCTTGCAGGGCTGTTACGGGTCTTCGATCTTTGCGAGGAGTTAAGCGCCTGAGATGCAATGCACTTATTCTCTTCCATGAGGTTGTTAGCATCATCCAAGAGTACATGACGACGCGCTTCTAGGGCTTGGGCCCTATCTTCCAATTATGCAGGTGTAAGCTCTGCAGCAGTAGGGATTGGCGTAGTTAACGCATCTTCGATGAGTTTACGGGCACCAGGGGTAACCATGTGTCCATCCACCGGAGTTTCCTTTGGCTCGTCTGGGATTAGGGCTCCATCCGAGTCTTCTTCATATTCTTCGGCAACTACCTCCTCAGCTGGAGGGTCTTTTGCCGGAGTCTTCTTCTTGTTCTTCTTCCTCGCCTTCTTGGCAGTGCCGGTAGCAAAGGCGGCTTTGGGTCCGTTTCCTGGAGTCAAGCTCTGATCAGTACTTTCAGACATCTGGACGTTGGGATTATCTCCGAGATCCATATCATCCTATGCTTTGGGAGAGTTTTCTCTGGATCCTTCATTCATGGCTTCTCCTTCTTCTATAGCTTTGGAGTTGTACTCCTCTTCATATTGTGCGAAGAACTTTAGGAAATTCGCCGACGTCATCAAATCATCCGAAGATGCCGGCAAGTCGATGTTTGTTCCGATTGCCTCCAGCACCGAGTCTTTGTTATCTCCAGCATCAGCAGAGCCGGATCAGGATCCAACATATCCGACGAAGTGTGATGCGTGCATCCTGAGGTAGTTGCGGCTTTCTTCATGGGCTTCCTCGAAACATCTGATGGTCTCGATACTTTCATCCACGTTGGCGTCATGCAACATCATACGCCTCAACGTGTGCCTTAGGAAAGGTTGATCCGTTCTAGCATTGGCAGAGCTGGAACCAGAGTTGTTGTCTTGCTCCTCCTGGATTTTGACCTTGTTGGGAAGATTGATCTAGGATTCGGCCTCCCTAGGGAGATCCACTCTAGATTCGATGTTCACAGTAAGATATGCTTTAGGCTTAGCTTTCTCCACTACCTCCGTGATAGGTGCTGGCTAGGTGGGGTTAGGGTTTTTCGGGATCTAGAACTCTGCCACCTCCGAGGACAAAGTGGACCCAGAAGCTTCTTCTGCCTCTATCATCACTGTTGGGGTGGGTGCGGCAGGTTCAGCGAAACCGATGTAAACATCAATCTCACCAAAACACATGATGGTGTAGGCAGTTACGACCTCCCTAGCCAGAATCTAGGTCTCGTCGAGAACGATGAGAGGGACGTCGCTGGCGTAGAGGACACGACCGATGGTGATTGTCTCCCTGATTCCGATTCTTGCAAATTCTACTAGGAACATAGATCCAAAGCTCACTTGCCCCACGGTGGGCGCCAACTGTCATTGGATTGATGACAAATACGCAATGAGGGGGTCCTCTAGGCGTGTGGAAGAGAGGAGTGTGAGACGTACGGTGTTCCATGACGATGAGCACACAAGTTTACCTAGGTTCGAATCTGCCAGCTTTGGATGGATCCTCCTCCTACTAGAAATCCAGTAATACAGCAGAGACGGATATGGGTTACAAGGGTTTCACGTGTGCAAGTTGAGATTGTAGACTATTGTTGGGTGCCCTAAAGGCTGGTCCCTAGGACATCTTATATAGATATCCGGCCTAGGATTTAAAGGAGAGACCTATCCGGCTACGACTAAGAGTTGGTTACAGAGTACATCTTGAACTACAAGTAACACTACAGGCCTATGTCGATAAGTCTTCTGGGCCTTCCCATAGCCGGACTGGACTCCATCTCTTCTCCCTGACTAGGCCGCCTGTGAAGCAAATCTCTAACCCGAAGTGGGCTACCCTAGTCAATGAGGCATAGTGAGGATACCCAGAAAGTATATCCCCAACAAGTGCTCCTTAGGTTCTTGTTTCGGGACCAGGGATAGAAGAGGAATTTTTCATTCACAAAAAACAAGGTGGGATATTTGAATAGATGCGCATGATATTTGATTGGATGTGCGGGATGTTTCAGCGCTCTATGGAAATTTTGAGGTTGAAGCTTCCATGGAACTTTACTCCAACATGTGGCCACTCATCTGGTGCTAGCCTCATCTAGACCGACATCTAGTGATAGTATGCTTACCGATATTTAAATGAGTTTCTAGACATTTGCAATAATTGATAAACATTATTGAAGGCTTTCAAACAAGATGACCAAGGTCACAACCATATATCTACCATAGTTTATGATAACGTGTCCATATTTGGTAGACCAGTGCATCTTGAAATTCCAGATTTGATGGATAACACCCTACTTTCAGGAATTTCCAAGCTTCCTCGCTAAATCTGTGCAATAAAATGACTTTTTGATGATTTAATGTAAGTATGTATAATTTTGAACTATAAAGTGTGTGATATAGCTTGCTCTTGATTTTTTTAAATTAATTTAAAGGTACCAAAGTATTCAAATATCAGAGAACCACCGAAAGTTTTGCAAGATTCAACCTCTCGATATGAAAGGTAATGGCACCAAATCTGGGCCATTTTTTAAAATATTACAAAGATACAAAATATGAAAA
The DNA here is from genome assembly GCA_023614405.1 of Avena insularis. Classification (NCBI taxonomy): domain Eukaryota; kingdom Viridiplantae; phylum Streptophyta; class Magnoliopsida; order Poales; family Poaceae; genus Avena; species Avena insularis. The sequence continues at coordinate 254,477,380 of CM042696.1, forward strand.
AAAATACTACCATTATTTTCTCTTGGTCTCTCACTGTGTGCACTAGCTAGTTTCCATCAAAAATATGAAGATAAAATTTGACAACTTTTGAAAAACTTGTTTCACAATATGGCATACCATGTATGAACATTCATGCCTTTCAAACTAGATGACCAATGTGAAGGCCATATGTTTACCATTCTTTATGATAATGTAACCATATTTGGTAGATTGGTGCATATTGGTATTTAAATATTGTTTACAAAAAGAGCTTCCATAATAGAAGTTATTTTAAATTTTCCAATTGAAAACAATGGCTTTTGTCATGAATCAACCTCACAGATTATGGATCGAAAGTAAACCATCCCAATTTGTCACACAAATTATAACCTATTTAATTTATAATTCTCAAGTTTTATGGCTATATTCATGCAATAGAATGATTTTATGGCTATTTAATAAAAGTATCTCAATTTTTGGTTTGCAAGCGCATCATATCAGTTTTCTCATGATTTTTTTTATATTCATTTGAAGGTACCCAAGTAGTAAAACAAGGGAGAACCACCAAGAGTTCTGCAAGATTCAACTTCTTGATATGAATGCTAATGCCAACAAAATTGGGACTGATGAATGAAAACAATCAAGAGAATTAAATATAATTTGAAGTAATGCATTTCTATCACATGGTGTCTTCCTATTTCACTAGCTAATTCAATGAAAACATTTAAACTTAAAGTTTGAAAATTTTGAAAAACTTGTCAAAGGATATGGTATATCTTGTATGAATATGTATGCATCGATTTTAAATTAGATGACCAAGGTCATGGAAATATATTTTCCATAGTTTATAATAACCTGTCCATATTTGATAGATTGGTGCGTATTGGCATTTCAAATATTTTTTACAAAGGAAGCTTCCAAATTTGAAGTTATTTTCAATTTCTAAGTGACAACAATGGCTTTTGTCGTGAAGCATCTACAAAAATATGGGTCAAAATCCCACTGCCCCAATTTTCATACATAGCATAACCTATTTAATTGATAATACCAATGTTTCAATATTTTCAAGCTTTATGCCTATATTCGTAGAATAGGATCACGATACGACAATTTAAAAAAGTATCTCAAATATGGATCTACAGGTGCATGATAACTACTAGCTCATATTTTTTGTTAAATTCATTTGAACGTACCCAAGTAGTAAAACAAGGGAGAACCACCAAGAGTTCCACAAGATTCAACTTCTTGATATGACTGCTAATTCTACTAAATTTGGGGCTTATGAATGAAATAATCAAGGAAATGAAATATAATTTGAAGCTATGCCTTTCTTCCGCATTGTGTACTACCATTGCACTAGCTAATTTCCATAAAAATATTTAAACTTAAAATTTGCCAATTTTGAAAGAACTTGTCAAACGATATGGCGTACCATGTATTAATATGCATGGCTTTCAAAACCAGATGACCAAGGTCAATCATGACAATATATTTGCCACAATTTATAATGACTTATCCATATTTGGTGTTCGCATTTCAAACATTGTTTATAAAGGAAGCTTCCATAATTGAAGTAATTTTCAATTTTCCAAGTGGTAACAATGACTTTTGTCAAGAAGAAAATATAAAATATAGCTCAAAATCCCATTGCACGAAAAAAATCATTTGAAGGTACCCATGTAGTAAAATAAGGGAGAACCACCAAGAGTTCTGCAAGATTCAACTTCTTGATATGAATGCTAATGCCACAAATTTTGGGCCTAATGAATGAAAACAATCAAGAAAATTAAATATAATTGGAAGGAATGCCATTATTTTGCATGTTGTCTTACCATTGCACTAGCTAGTTTCCATGAAAATATTTAAACTTAAAATTTGACAATTTTGAAAAAACATGTCAAACGATATGGCATGGCATTTATGAATATGCATGGCTTCAAACCAAAAGACCAAGGTCATGGCAATATATTATCCATAGTTTATAATACCCTGTCCATATTTGGTAGATTGGTGCATATTTGTATTTAAACATTATTTACAAACAGAGCTTCCATAGCAAAGTTATTTTAAAATTTTCAATTGACAACAATGGTTTTTTTCATGAATCGACCACAAATATTATGGCTCTAAAGCACACCACCCCAATTTTCACACAAAGTATAACCTATTTTATTGATAATTCTCAACTTTTGGCCATATTCGTGCAGTAGAATGACTTTATGGCTATTTAATGAAAATATCTCAAATGTTGGTCTGCAGGTGCATGATAGCTGCTTGCTCATGATTTTTTTAAATTCATTTTAAGGTACTGAAGTAGTAAAACAAGGGAGAACCACCAAGAGTTCTTCAAGATTGAACTTCTTGATATGAATGCTAATTCCATCAAATTTGGTCCGTATAAATGAAAATAATCAAGCAAATTAAATATAATTTGAAGTAATGCCTTTCTTCCACATGGTGTCTTACTATTGCACTAGCTAGTTTCCATGAAAAAATTTAAACTTATAGTTTGAAAATTTTGAAAAAACTTGTCAAACGATATGGTATACCATGTATGAATATACATAAATGGCTTCTAGACTAGGTGACCATGGTCATGGCAATATATTTTCCATATTTTATAATGACTTGTCCATATTTTGTATATTGGTGCATATTGGCATTTCAAACATTGTTTAGAAAGGAAGCTTCAAGAATTGAAGATATTTTCAATTTTCCAAGTGACAGCAATGACTTTTGTCATGAAGCAACTACAAAAATATGGCTCAAAATCCCACTACGCCAATTTTCACACAAAGTGTAAGCTATTTCATTGATAATGCTCAAGTTTCAGTAATTTTCAAGTTTTATTCCTATATTTGTGGAATAGGATCGCGTAACAGCAATTTAATGAAAGTATCTCAAAATTTGATCTGCAAGTGCATGATATCTGCTTGCTCATATATTTTGTTAAATTCATTTCAAGGTACCCAAGTACTAAAGCAAGGGAGAACCACCAAGAGTTCTGTAAGATTCAACTTGTTTATATGAATGCTAATGCCACCAAATTTGTAACCTTTTGAAAGAAAGAAAATTAAGGAAACTAAATATAAATTGAAGCAATGTCTTTATTTCGCACGGTGTCTTGCTATGTGCACTACATAGTTTCCATGAAAAAGTATACTTAAAATTTAACAACTTTTGAAGAAACTTGTTTCACAATATGGCGATCCATTTATGACCATTCATGGCTTTCGAACCAGATGACCAAGGTCATTGCCATATGTTCTCCATAGTCTATGCTAACCTATCCATATCTGGTAGATCAGTGCATGTTGGCATTTTGAACATTGTTTACAAAGGAAGCTTCCATAATTCAAGTTATTTTCTATTTTGCAAGTGACAACAATAACATTTTGGTGAAGCAACTGTAAAAAATATGGCCCAAAATCAAACCACCCCAATTTCCACACAAAGTATAAAATATTTGATAGATAATCCCCAAAGTTTCATGAATTTTCAAGCTTCCGAGCCTGTTTAGCCGTTTTTAACTAGTTTATCTCGGTTTAGCAAAAATTGTGTGAATTTCGAACTGGAAATGATGGGAATCTCTACCTACCATAACTCTAGGTCACTAATATGCGGGTCACGTGGATGGTGGATCAAAAAAGTCATTTTAGGTTAGAGTGGGTGGGCATGTAATTATTGAGGAAGGTAAGGGAAGCGACGATGGGGTGATGCAGGCCAGAGAACGCAAATTTACCACCTGTATCCCTCTATTATTATGGTGATCCTCAGGTTCTTGTTTCTGAACCAGTGATAGAAGGGGAATTTTACATTGTAAAAAACGTGAAGTATGTTTGAATGGATGCATGGGATATGTAAATGGATGCGTGTGATGTTTGGGCACCAAACTAAAATTTTGAGGTTGATGCTTACACTACTCTAACGTGGGACCGCTCAGATGATGTCCCCGTCTAGACCCACACGCTAGTGACAGTATGCTTTCTAGTAGTTAAATGAGTTTCTAGGAATTTATTGACCTATCGAACAATTCAAGGATTTCAAAAAGACGACCAACATCATGGCCATAGTTAATGATACCGTGTCTATATTTGGTAGTAATAGATTGATGTATCTTGGCAAATCAATCAATGTGTCTGGTTCCAAATTTCAAGTCTTTTTTGAATTTCTAAGTGACAACAATGTGTTTGGTTGTGAAGAAACTACATAGATGATGGCTCAATGTGAGATCCGGCACATGGCTTAATAGGATTGGTAGGATACTCATATCAACAAGTTGCAACTTCTTTTTTGGAAGCTCATTCGAAAAGAACTCTAAGGTTAAGTGTGCTTGGCCTAGAGCAATTCTAGGATGGGTGACCGACCGGGAAATGGGTGCAGTGCATGCAGTGAGGACAAAGTCTTGTGAAAAAGACTAGTGTTGGTATGTGGGGCCAGTCAGGATGTCCTATTAAGCTACTAGGAGTGACACTCCCCGGGCCCAGGAGTGGATGGGGTGTTACAAAGTGGTATCAGAGCTGACCTTGCGGTTAACCGGGTGTGTGCGGGTCAGTGGCGGAACATATGGAGCATGGCGTGTGTGGCCCGGAGTGGACACGGCATGGCACATGTTCCGGCACTGGACGCACAGACACGTGCCAAGAGGGAACGTTCCTGGGGTGTGCTTGATCGATGAGGGCATCGATCTTATAAAGGGTGGGTGTATGTGAGATCCGGCACATGGCTTAATAGGATTGATAGGATACTCATATCAACAAGTTGCAACTTATTTTTCAGAAGCTCATTCGAAAAGAACTCTAAGGTTAAGCATGCTTGGCCTAGAGCAATTCTAGGATGGGTGACCGACCGGGAAATGGGTACCGGGTCCGCACGAGTGAGGACAAAGTGCGCAGAAAAGACTAGTGTTGGTCTGTGGGGCCAGTCTAGATGTCCTATTAAGCTACTAGGAGTGACACCCCCCGGGCCTAGGAGTGGACGGGGTGTTACACTCAAAATGCCACTCCTCCAATTTTTCACACAAAGTATAACCTATTTAATATATAACGCCCTTTCAAGCTTCCTGGCTAAATTTGTGCAATAAATTGATTTTTGGGGCTGGATGTTTGAATGGATGCATGGGATATTTTGGTGCTCTGCCAAAATTTTGAAGTTGAAGCTTCTAAGGTACACTACTCCCACTTGGGATCGCTAAGATGTTGTCCCCATCAGATAGACTCGGACGCCACCGAAAGTATGCTTTCTAGCAATTAATGAGACATTAGCCAAAATGGATGAACATTTATTCATAAAAAAAATTGTTGAACATTAGCAATTAATGAGACATTAGCCAAAATTCTAGGATTTGAAACAAGATGACTAAGGTCACAACCATAGTTTCTGGTAACGTCTCCATGTTTTATACTTTGTACATTGGTGCATCTTGGAAAATCAAGCAATGTTTACAAAGAGGATCCAAAAAAAATTAAAGTTTTTTTCATTTTCCAAGTGACAACAATGTTTTTGTTATGAAGCAACTACAAAGACAAGTAAGTTGCATGTGCCTTGCACGTGAGACTCAGATTAAAGAAGTATGATATATCGTAACTATATACAATTATAGTAGGTAAAGCTCAAAACATAATTATAATCCTGAGCAACATGATATCCATAAAGTATCGGGTGTATATTTGGTTCTTTTACTTTACATCATGTAGAAATCCAGCTTTACTTGTAGCTACCTAATTGACGAGGGGTTAACTCATCAATGACCATTGTTGATGGACTTAGGTTCGAGGAATTGGGGAGCATTGGAGGCATCGATCATCTAGCAAACAAGCACACAGGGGACACGAGGTTTTACCTAGGTTCAGGCCTCGAAGAGGATCCTACTCCTTCTTGTCTGCTCTTGATTATCGAGGATTCGAAAGTTACAAGGGGTGCACAGATTCAATCTGGCAAGGTGTATGCGAAGGTTGTGGATTTTCCTACTCACCGCCCCCTCGTAGCCTTTATATAGGGAGGCTAGGTCTCGGGATAGCGGGTCGAATCGGTTACAGATTAGGGTTTTCCCTTCAAGTTTCTATCTACTCTTTGATGTGTTCTTCAAGAATTCATACTCCTATGGACCATCCGAATCCTTAGTGGGATTCGTTCACATCATGGATTCCTCTTGGGCTGCACTATATAGGCTCATCTCGAGTACCTGTAAGGTATACCCATGTCAGTAGCCCCCGAGTGTCCAACCGAATCATATATTTGGGTGGAGACTATAAGCCTTCGAGTGCGTGGAATATAGGCTCATCCGAAGTTCTTTCGGGTGCTACAGTTTGTGTCATAGGGATTGTGATATGCGTGCCTAATTCATCCGATGGATCGAGATCAGTTAACCTCCTTAGGGAAAAACAACGCTATTTACTCAAACTCAAGTCCCTGGACTCGAATTCGAAACATTGTTGGCGTCATTGTACTCCTCTCGTGGAGGTCGTATAGAGTCGAATTCCAGTGGTGTGAGCACTCGACGCGTCCGTCAAGGCTGTTTCATCATGCTTGTAGGCACGAATTATTTCTGGTAGAGTGCATCTGGTGCGTTGCCAGGCCTTTTGAAGGTCTTACCTTCACGTTGTTAACATGACATCCAAAAGTGTATTCACCATGGAGGTGATACGGGTGACCCAGGAGACGTTGTCTCTCTACAGGGTATGTTCAGTGATTATGAGGCGGACTCGCCAAATGCTTCGAATGCCCATGGTACGGATGTGATCAACGCTTTTTACCATGTACAAGTGTAACATCCCAAAACTTTAATCAAGTTTATTAAATCCTAATCGTCCAATTTAGGGTTAACAAAAACTTTTATTATTAAAATGATTATGAATGCATGTGTATGTTGCATTAGTGTAGAATTGTTTGGAAATGCCATGTTTGATTGTTCTAAATGTTGTGAAATGGTTCAAGGGTGAATGCAACATCATAGACCATTTTCAAACAAAATCCAAAGAAAAAGAAATCAAATAAGATTAAATAATGCAAATGGTCATTTTGACCATTTTAATCCACTAGGCCACTTTAGGTGTTCCTAGAAGTCAATTTCAAACAGAAACTTTCCCAACTCTTTTCACCCCTTGCTAGACCAAGTAAAGATGTGCCAAGGCCCACTTTACAAACTTACAAAAATCTTTAGCAAAGCAATTTAAATGACAATTGAAAATTGAATCCAATGCATATGGGAAGATCACACTTTCTCAAAAACCAACCAAACCAGTTCACCTTGACAATTCCCAGCAACCAGAGACTACCAAGCATAAGATCAGATCACACACCAAAAATCTTTCCAAAATTCAAATTTAAACTTCTTTTGGCCATTTCATAAAACACCTAGCGAGCACAGTAATAGCTACAAAACTATTATTGTTCTTGATCAATGCTTTGTCCACTATTTTGCCCCTTGCCCCCTTGTCCCCTCTAGTCACAACTAGCACCAATGCACCCCTCTAGTTGCTATTTGCACCAGTGTCGAGCCACCCCGAGCCATCCATGCCGGTCGACCATGGGCAAGCCCCAGCAGACCGCCCCGATCTCGCCCACGACACCTAGGAGGTAGGCGAGGCCACACCGCCGCCCTCTGTCCCCTCCCCGAGCAGAGCCGAGCCATGGACCACCCACAGAGTGCCGCGCCCAAAAACGTCTGCACTATGTCGAGCATGCGCCAGAGCACCACGCCCGACAAGCATGCACACGCCATGCCTCGACCGCGGCCCGCGCGCATCGCTTCGCCACGACCGCAGGAACTGCCCGGACATGCCCGCTCGCCAACGCTTGACCCGCATCCACTGTGTGCCGCGTTGAACGCTGCTTCTGCCGCGCAGAGCACCAGCCGTGCCCGACCAAATGCCACCGCCCCTAGCCACGCCTTTATGCCATAGATGACCGCCAGGAAACTGTGCACCCTCCCCTACCTCCAGCCGCGCCGCTAGCTACCTGTACCGTCGCCACCGACGAGCCACGCCCATGCCGCTCGGTCGCTTCGTCAAACTATAAATAGAGGCCACCCCCAGCCTCATTCTACACACCATCTCACTCCCCTCTCTCAGTTAATCCTTCCACCCCATCCCCGGAGCAAGGCGAGCCTCCCTTCGCCGGAATTTCATCGGAGCTTGCCGTTGCAGAGGAGAAGAGGCGCCGTCGATTGGAGATGTCCTAGGAGCCGCCGCGACTACACCTAGAACCTCCGTCGTCTACTAGTTTGATCTCCCCCATTGCCACATCTAGATGGAGCCCTGGTAAGCCCCCACGTACCCCCACCGTGCCGCGTTAGGGCTCGTTCTCGCCGGAGCTGTTCGCCGGAGATGACGAACCACAGCCGTAGATCTTGTTCTAATCGTAGCGCCCAGATTGCCCCATATCGCTTCGCGTTAGATGTGCCGCTGACATGCGGGACCAGCCTGTCAGTAGCCCTCTGCACCGCGGAGCTCCACTGGGCCGGCCCATTTAGTTTCCCGCGCTAGCCCACATACTCAAATTAATTTTTTTCCATTTAGGTTTAAACTAGATTATGCCCACTTATTAAAAAATCCATTCAGAGAGATTCACTTCACCAAATGACATGATTAAAATTTTGATAGAAAGATATTTAAAATATTTATCCCAGCCCATTGGATTTAAATCAATTGGAGTTAGAGATAATCTATAGCAAAAATAACTTTTCTACATTCAAACATTTTTCAAAAACAACCATAATAGCTTTTGAGTTGATTCCAACTCTCAAAAAAATCACATTTGATGATACCTATCTGAATATGTAAAAATATTTAGGTTTGCATGCAGTGACTTTGGACTAGTACCAAAAGGATGCTATTAGGGCATTTTTAGTCACTTTAAATTGATTAAATAATAATCTTAAACTTTATAAAATGTGGCTAACCCGTTAAATCACATTCCCATGTATTAGAATATGTGGTGATGACATGTGTCTACATGATCCCATATTCTACTTAGAGAATATGAAATCTTCCTTAATTTCCATGAGTAGAAATTACTTTTCTAAAATAAAATAATGAAACTAGTTCTTTAAATCTTGTGATGATTGTGATGATGCTAGATCATCAAGTATGTGCCTTAGTGTGCTAAATAGACTATTTAAGTATTGTTTGGTGATTGTGTATCTTGTATTCCTTTATAGACGATAGTACCAACCAAGTCTACGAGGAGGAGGAGTTCTACCCCGAAGAAGACGAGGAGAATTTCAATCATTAAGCAAGTTAACACATGCTACTAAGGTTAAGCAAATGCATTAGGCATGCTATGGTTATATATTTTGATTTATGCCCATCCCAAGTTTTACTTGCAATCTTTACTTTCTTTTACATTAACAAAGTTCTTTACTTTTAGTATAGATAGCATGAAGAGTATAAAACTTGGCCTATCTAGTTATACTAAGATGTCATTATATGGCATGGGATTGAAGATTAGCACCCCTCTTTAGTGAGCACTCTTAACCTTAGTGGCTAGTGCTAAGCATAAAACTTGATCACTTAGATGGGAATACTTGGTGAAAATGCTTATGAAAACCTTGGAATGATGAGTCATTATAGTGAGATGTTTTGACATGTGTTGAGAAACACAAATGGTTTGATGATTAAAATGTTGAGGCATGAGCCTTAGCCCTTTATAAAACTGATGGTTGGGTTCGGATGCGATATCATTCCAATTTTACCTTACAACCACAATACCTGAACTGGGTAAGGCATAGCCGGAAGTTTATATGCATTAGTATGGGTTCCCTCGTGGGATAGGTTTGAGTTGAGGCTACCTCTTGATAATGTTCACCTATGCAGTGCCCAGGATGGCAGATCGCCATGGCTGGGAGGCCAAGCTCATAGGAGAGGTGCCTATACTAGGGTGTGTAATTGAAAAGTTATGATTGATTATCTGCATACTAAGTATGATGATTCAGGGTTATCCCTGACGGATGTATCGAATTTTGTGGTGAAAGTGTACCACCTCTGCAGAGTGTCAAACTATTCAAATAGCCACGTCCGCGGTCATGGATAGTTGGAGTGGCCATACTGTTCCGTCGTCGGATGTTTTCAAAATGACTTATGAAATGAATGGTGACTTTGACTTGACCACAACAGGGTTGTGACGATGAAAACTAAGTTCCCAACTTAAGTGATTTAGAACATTAAATTAGCTTTCTTTACTTCTAAACTTAGCTTAGGTTTCAAATTAGCTTTTCCAAATAAACTTAGAGTTTAGCAATCCTACTAGAACTACCTTACTTGTTAGTGATAGTTTGCGAGTACTTAAAGAGTACTCATGGCTTTGTCCCTGGCTATTCCCCTGGCCAGACTATGAGGAGGACTACCCTTTAGATGGACAGCAGGACGGCTACGACAACTAGGATCATCTCCCATCATCAGCATTGCCTGTGACGCTGAAGATGGAGCCCACCGCTACGCTTATTATTCCGCTGCTTGTTTGTTTTAAGACTGGATCATGAGATCCTTTATTTGTGTAAGACCTTATTATGGTTTTTAATGGATGATGTACTGTGATATCCAATCTGTTATGTCTCGCAAAAATGATAATCCTGGGATTGCAATGTATGGCATAATAGTCATCTAGGATTAAAAATCCGGATTTTGACAAGTTGGTATCAGAGCCATCCTGACCATAGGAGACCCTAGTTAGAATGGACGTCCACACAAAAACTTAGTTTCAAAAACAAATGAAGTTAGTATTTATGAAAACCTATTCCCACTCTTATCCTTGATTCTTTCAAAAAAAATCATGTTCCTCAAAAAAATTCTTACATACTACATAAAATTTGACACACTTGATCACCTCACTAACTTACTCATCCTAAATCCGTGTAGATGGAAGTTCAGTATTGCAAGTTCTATCAGTTGGGAAACGGAGGCCAACTGATCTTTGAGTGGGATCTTGATGCACTGTCTGAGTACCTTGAGCGTACGCATCCGGAATTCTTCGGAGCTCAACTCAATGATCACCAAGGAGGAGATCTACAATGGCTGATAGTTGCAGATCTTCGAGGCAAGATGGAAGCACCCCTTTTGGATAATATTCAATTTACCGTGAGAGAGAACAATTGGCTAGATGGACTAGCCAGGGCAATGCATAAAGCTCTCGCCCGTCTTTGTGGATAGAACATCAACTTGATCCAGAGAACTCACTTTGATCACTATGCAAGGTGTGATTCTATGGGAATGCCATTGGAGATGCCAAGTCACCCGGAGATGAAGCGCCAAGTGGAGAACCTTGACTTCCTGCTGTATGATAGACAAAGGAATTGGACAATGCTCGAGCCTATGCCAACAACAACCTTGCCATTGCCGCCCAGAACGCCCAGACTTTCGCCTTGCTCGTCAAGGATCACCAATCACTTCGCCGGCAATGTGAGAAGAAGGATCGCACCATCGCTCGTCTTCGCAAGAAGGTGGCATACCTCGAGAAGACCATCCATGAACAAGAAGATCAGCTTGCACCAAAAGAAGAAGAGGATGGAGGTGAAGACATCTAGGGACATATTCACTCGTACCTCAGTGATGACGAGGACTACCTGGAAGATGATGCCATGGACTTCTACACCGATGATGATGACTCCGATTTCATTGATGATGAGTAGATGCACTTGATCACTGATGACCCACAAGTATAGGGGGTGTATTGCAGTATTTTCGAGGGAAGTGAAACCCAATTTATTGATTCGACACAAGGGGAGCCAAAGAATATTTATAAGCCTTAACAACTGAGTTGTCAATTCAGCTGCACCTAGAAATAATCTTGCTCACAATAGTTTATCAGGAGCAACCGTTTTGTAGTAGGAATAGCAAAGTAGCAGTAGTAGTAAAGTAAAGACAGCAGTAACAATAGTAGTAAACAGTAGGATTCGAGTGTGGTAGGCATAGGGATGGACGGACGGGCGTTGCATGGAAAATACAATTCACATAGCAATCAAAACATAGGGCAATTGCAGATAAATAAGATAAAAAATCCAAGTACTAGATAATCCTAGGTATGTGTTCCATATATAGTCATACATGCTCGCAATGAGAACTTGCACAACATCTTTTGTCCTGCCAGCCCGTTTGCAGCGGGGCCTCAAGGGAACTACTAGCAATTAAGGTGCTCCTTTTAATAGAGCACCGGAGAAAAGCATTAACACTCCGTGAACACATGTGATCCTCACATCAAAGCCATTCCCTCCGGTTATCCCGATTTCTGTCACTTCGATGCCATTGGTTCCGGACAACAACGTGTGTATACAACTTGCAGATAAGACCATAAACAATACTGTCATAATGAATCAATAACATGTTCATATCTGAAATCATGGCACTCAGGCCCTAGTGACAAGCATTAAGCATAACAAGTCGCAACAAAGCCATAAAGCACTAATAAAAGATACTAGGCACCATACCCTAACAATATGATGCCATTACATGAATGATCTCATCCAATCCCTACCATCCCCATAGCCTACAGCGGGGGATTACTGACTCATAGCTGGGGGAAACACGGATGGTCGATGGAGAAGCGATGGTGATGATGATGGCGATGATCTCCTCCAATTCCCCGTCCGGGTAGGGTGCCAGAACGGAGTTTCTGGTGCTGTTCCGTGGAATCTGGTGGTGGCGGCAGAGCGGAACTCCTTCTGGAAAAATGTCGAACCCCCAGAGTTGTTAGGTCAGAAGGCTTCTTATAGGAGAAGAGGGAGACCGAGGGGGGTGCCTAGGGGGCCCACACCACCCCCTGGCGTGTCCTGGCCTGGCCCGCGCCACCAGGTGGTGTGGCCACCCCTGGATCTTCTCCGTCTCGTATTCTGGCTCCTGGAGTCTTCGGGTGAAATAGGATTTTTGGCATATTTTCCGGGATTTTCCTGATAGTTGATTTTCTGCACAAAAAGTAGACACAAAGGCAATTCTGCTGAAAACAGCGTCAGTTCGCATTAGTTGAATCCAAATCACACAAGTTTAGAGGAGAAACAATAGCAAAATTTTTCGGGAAAGTAGATACGTTTTGGACGTATCAACTCCCCCCAAGCTTAGCTTATTGCTTGTCCTCAAGCAATTCAGTTGAAAACTGAGTGCGATAAAAGAACTTTCACGAACACATTTGCTTCATATGATGTAAATATTCTCAGCAATGTGATCAACTACTTAGAAAGTTCATAATAAAGAGTATGCAACTAAGTTTACTTAATAGGCATTGCAAACTATGAAGAGATTCCAACTCAAAAATAATAAGTAGCATGAAGCATAAACATAAGCAACATTACAATGCTCATAAAAAGGTATGATAGAGTGCTATCTCGCTTGCCTTTGATTATGAATGCCAAGGCACCTCTGAAGTTCAAGTGATGACTAGAAGTAAAGATATCAAAGATACAAGCATCAAAGTCATAACACAAATAATCAACTAATGGGACAAGCACAAAGAATGACAACTATGCTCTCAAGAAGGTGCTCAAAGAATATGTGGAGACTCAACAAGTAAAGGAAAATGTTTTGAATAATTTTGAAAGGCTTCCAAATGCTGAAAGTATGGTACTCATTAGCTTTGAGCTTTCATTGCCCCTATCATAAGCATCTTTAATGTGGTTAAGGTGAAAGTGAGGTCCAATCTGAGTTATATGCTTGATAGACTATAAACTGAAAATCCCATGTCCCTTGAGTACGAGGGTCGCTCCTCATGCTACTAAACTTTAGTTACCGGTAAGTTCTTGTCATCGTAAATATGTGCGTATCATAGAGAACCGCCAACGGGGTACCCCTTGCCCGATGATACGGAAGAATCCCCATATCAAAATGACAAGGCAAGCAGACAATGAGTATCTCAGCAATATTCTTATTTACCATGGGAAAATGGTGCCTTTTTCTCTCTTTCCTCTTTTCATAAATCTCTTTTTTTTCTTTTTGTCGATAGCTATATCTCTCTTTTTTATAAGAAGAATGCTTCATACATATCATTATGGTTACGCTACAGGTTTCCACCATGTCAGCATGGATTAGACCAGCGGCCCAGGCGTTTCTCTAACACACATACATAACTCCATGGACTTACAAGCTCCCCTTTTATTTCACACCGATGACATCCGCAAACAAAAGAGCATGGTATCAACTGGGTATATATTTACAAGTGTTGAAAGCGTTCCCCATGACAGCACAGTTCTGCTAATCCCCAACGTATAATTTGCAAGCATATAACTTTCATGGACAGTCACAATGGTTCAGGTTTATTAAGTGCGGAAAATAAAGTGTGTCATCAAGTTCGTGAGAGCTTTACTAACTAACTTTCTCAAAACAAGCAAACATTTTATTCGGAAGAAAACAAGGCATATTGAATATGCACGGAAATAGCAAATGATAATAATAGGTAGGTATGGTGGACACTTTGGAAATATTTGCTTCAGGGAGTTGGAAACATGAGTAAAACACTCAGTGGAAGTGAAGGCTAGCAATAGTAAGGGAGCGACAAACGAGAGAGCAATAGCTGTCATAATCATGCTTGCAACAAAACAGGACTACTCATGGCATGAAAGTGATTCAAGATCCTCAAGGCAAAATAATTCATCGAGGCTTAACTGATTATTACAGTCATGTGCATGCGTGAGCATGTGCCAATTCAATTCAAATGAAACATTCAGAGGAGGATACCATGGTGTCATACCAATTTATGAATAGATTAATGCAAGCAAACATTCATAAGACATGCTACAAACTATTAGCGAGCTGGAGCTAATCATAAGAAAGCAAGAACTACTAAGCATCCAAAGATAACATGCACCCTACATGAACGGACTAAGCATGCCCACAGTGATGAGTATATGCACAAAAATGGAAACAAATAGAGTTCGTTATCAGCCTCTTACCACGCCTTAAGTTGTCATTAATCCTCATTATTGCTCTTCACTTGTGTGGCTTGAATAATAATATGAAACCAATATTCCACTAAGGACTGCAGAACCCTGTAGCAAACTCACAAAACCAAAGAAGAAAGACACATATTTTTGTTTTTTCTATTTTAAAACAAGAACCAAAAAGGAAAAACAAGCAAAGCAAATTTTTTTTGGGTTTTTAGAATAGTTCAAACAAAGCAAAAAGTAAAAAAAAAAAACCAAGGCGAAAAGAAGAAGCAAACCAAAGAGAAACAACAGAAATATTTTAGGTCTTTTTGTGTTTTTAGAAAGCAAAAGAAAAGAAAGAACGAAAACTAAAAAGAGAATGAAACATGAATATACAAAGTACCGACGCAACATGATAAGGAGATGAGTGCGGTGTCGGCGTACCTCCCCCCAAGCTTAGGCTTTTAGCCTAAGTGGGTATCAATCCATGTACGAATAGGGGTTCCAAGCAGGAAGATCTTGATAAGAATGGTCGTACTTTGGCCCATTGGAAGAAGAAGCTCCCCAATCATAAGCAGGCTGCTGATATGAAGACTCTCCCTCATTCGAGGGCTGGACCGAATCATCCGTGACCTCCCTTCTAGTGTCCTGCTCCTGTTGGGAGAGCTCTCTCAAGTACGTGTCAAGCTCCTCCTCAGTGAGGGACCATCCTAACCTGTTATCAAGGTTAAACAAAACAGGTGCAGGCAAAAGAACAACACCCTCGGACTTGCTCTTTCTCCACCCAGCTTTGAGAAAGGTTATTTCATAAGACAACTCACTCATACTAGCCCATGAGGAAACAAATTTATGCTGTATCTTGGAATTAAGATGAAGCCTCTCTATGGGAAACTGTAGGTCTAGATGATGAGGCACTAAACCATGCAATGCTAGTAAACGAGAAGCAATGAGGCCTCCACAAATTCCCCCTTTCTCATGGTTAGCAGCAAGACGGGAAGCTATCAAAGCACCTAAGTTGTAAGACCTATCTCGTTTAAGAGCAGCAGAGATAAATGCTAGATCAAATGAAGATAACTTATTGGCAGTTTTCCTAGCAAGAACACACTTGGCAATAAAGTAGGCAAAGTAGCGAATGGAGGGAAGATGAATGTTACGGATTTTTCCACTCTCCTTCGAGAAGCTGGTCCCTTGGCAAATTTCTGCGTATAAATCCATGAGTGGTTCAGGTCGCTCCTTAATCCTTCTACATGATCCCCACTGAGGTACCTTAATAGCTGCACAAAAGTCATCGAGAGAAAGGTCCACAGCAATATTGTAAATTTTGTAGTGGACCATGCGGTTAGGCAAAGAGTGACTAAATTGGAAGTCCTGCACCACAGACATGGTTAGCTTCACAAATTGACAAGGTTCATCCTCCAAAAAGTGCTCCAACCCTGCATTAGAAACCAAAGTGTGGAAATCTTGGAGAATTCATGAAGCTCTCATGAACTCAGAACATGGATAAATGGAGGGAAAAATTTCCTCCTCCCGATGGACCTTCGTGATCTCAGGCACCCATAGTTCATTTGGTTTAGGTGGTGCTCACTCATCTTCTATTATGAAATTTAAACACCTATTAAACAAGTGATTGCAAAGTAAATATAATGAAGTATTCTACTCATAGGGACTTGTAAGAGGCCTAAACATGCATCAAAACTATATCTCTAAGCATCAAACAAGCTTACAAACTCTCATAACCTGTCACCTACAGCAGCAAAATACTCAAGATATAATCCACCAAACACAAATCTACTTGGACAAGGAGAGGAGTCACATACCAGCGAACAGTTGCTCCAAATTTCAGCAAGAAAGATGGGCTGAGCAAGGAGATCGAAAAAATCGAGAGCAAGCACAGCAAGAACACGATTTTGAGCAATGAACGGGAGCTTACTCGGGAGAGAGAAGAAAGTGGCAGGTGAGAGAGTTAGTGGGGGGGCCAGGGGTGGCCCACACCAGGGCATGGCGCCACCTAGGGCAGGTCGCACCACCAGGTGGTGTGCCTGCCTGCTGGGTCCCCCTGGTAACTCCTAGGTACTCCTCTGCCCCTTTTTTCATGTAAAAATTTAATATGAATTTTCTAGAATTTTTCGAGACACTTTAATTTTGGGCATTTTCAGGCATAGAAGAATGAATTTCTGACAGACAGATTTTTTGTTGGAAACATGATGCAAGGACAAAACAAAGCTAGAACTACAGAAGTTCTAAGACACTCTAACATGCAAGCAACTAACAACAAAGAAAACTAAACGCAAACAAAAACTAAGATGGATAGAATAGAAGTAAACCGAGATAATCATAGTGAAAACATTGTTTTGTTCAATGAAATCCTTTTGTTAACAAGGTTGATCAGGTCTTGTTACCAAAACAATTCCATATGAGACAAAACTTTGTATTCCACTAATGATTATGTTAACTCAACCTTGATAGCAATGGTCCCAATCATAATAGTTTCAAATTTTTCTCTTGGTATGGGACAATATATTTCTCCAACTTGAATGCCCTCAACATGTTCAATCGAATTCAAACCATAAGTCCTTTGAATCTTCTTGGGGAAATAGACAGTATGTTCCTTGTGATTCACATTGAAAGTCACCTTTCCTTGATTACAATTAATAACAGCTCCTGCAGTATTAAGAAAAGGTCTCCCAAGAATAATAGACATATTATCATCTTCAGGCATTTCAAGCACAACAAAATCAGTTAATATCAAGCAATTATGAGCCACTTGAACAGGTACATCCTCACATATACCAACAGGAATAGTGGTAGATTTATCAGCCATTTGCAAAGATATATCAGTTGGTATTAATTTTTCTAGTTGAAGCCTCTTATAGACAGAGAAAGGCATAACACTAACTCCAGCTCCCAAATCACACAAAGCAGTTCTAACATAAATGTTCTTAATAGAGCAAGGGATAGTTGGAATCCCTGGGTCTCCAAGTTTCTTAGGAACCTTACCATTAAAGGAATAATTAGAAAGCAAAGTAGAAATTTCTTCATTAGGGATCTTCCTTTTATTCGAGACGATATCCTTCATATACTTTGAGTAAGGAGGCAATTTAATAGCATCAGTCAAAGGAATTTGCAAGAATAAAGGTTTCATCCACTCACAAAACTTATTATAGTGTTCATCTTCCTTTGACTTGTGTTTCTTATCAGGGAAAGGCATAGGTTTTTGGACCCAAGGTTCTCTTTCACTACCATGTTTCTTAGCAATAAAATCTTCTTTGGTGTATTTAGTATTCTTAGTGTACTTTTCAGGTTCTTCTTCAACTTTTTCTTCATTAGGAACTTCATTTTCTTCATTACCACTTTCAGTTTCAGCATCAGAGATAGATATACTATTAGGAGGGTTCTACAACAGTTTTATGTTTCTTTTTCCTTTTCTTACGAGTAGAACCACTATTTTTAGCTTGTTGAGAATCCTGCTCAATTCGTTTGGGATGCTGGTGACCCACAAGTATAGGGGCTGTATCGCAGTATTTTTGATAAGTAAGAGTGTCAAACCCAACAAGGAGCAGAAGGTGCTGGCTAGTGGTATGGATCAGGAATTCTCTACAAATACTTAGCAAACGGATTTTTAGGGGTTTTTGATATAGCAAGTAAACAAAGTACGAGTAAATAAAAGACAGTAGGAATAAATGCAGCAAGTGGCCCAATCCTTTATCCAGCAAAGGACAAGCCGGTTGTATTACTTAAGATGACCAAACGTTCTCGAGGACACATGGGAAGACTGTCAAGTGCTTTCGCTTCATATAGTCGATTAATCTTCTTTAGCTTGCTAAGTGTTGTGTGGGTGAACTTGTGCTAATGTACCGCCCCATCCAAGACTAATACATACTTGTGATTATACCCCTTGCAACCATCCGTAAGTACAAGAAAGTAACTAAGGTAGAAACCTAACCACGGCTTTCAACTCTAAGACCCTTACGTCCCTTGTGCAATGGTTTCCTAACGGGGGTTCAGGTTTCTATCACTCCGGCAACCCCTACGATTAGTATCCAAATACACAATGCATTACCCTAGGCCCATATAGGTGAAGTGTCATGTAGTCGACGTTCACATGACACCACTAGAAGAAGTACACCACAACTTAAATAACAATCTATTGAATCTGTCTCAACACAACTCCACTTCTAACAACATGACTTCTCCCATGTCCTCAAGAACAAAACGAACTACTCAGAAGACATCATATGGATCATGATCAGAGATGGAATAATGATGTATAACAATCTGAACATAAACAATAATTCAAAGGTTCACTCAATAGCATCAACTACAAAGAGTAATCAACACCGGGAAAGTTTCCCCTATGAACTATGCAAGATTCAACTCACTTGTTCCAGCAATATGGAGATGGTGATGAGGGTGTTGATGGTGATGATGGTGGTGATGATGATGATGATGATCCTGATGAAGTCCAGCTTGATGGTGGTGTTGATGGTGATGATCTCCCCCCTCCGGGAAGGAATTCCCCCAGCAGAAATCTGTCTGTCGGAGAGATCTTTCTCTCTCGGTGTTTTCCGCCCCGCAGAGGCGGCGGAATCTTTACGTGGTCGCACCCCGA
Source organism: Avena insularis (assembly GCA_023614405.1). Taxonomy (NCBI): domain Eukaryota; kingdom Viridiplantae; phylum Streptophyta; class Magnoliopsida; order Poales; family Poaceae; genus Avena; species Avena insularis. The sequence continues at coordinate 254,496,813 of CM042696.1, forward strand.
GTCTTAGGGTTTTGGGAGGATGATATACGCTAGAGGAGAGAGGCTGGAGTGGACCAGGGTGGCCACACCACTCCCAGTCGCGGCCTAGGCCTGCCTGCGCCATGGGGTGGTGTGGGCCCCCTGTGGCCACCTCCACTCCATCTTCTGGCATCCTTAGTCTTCTGGAAAAATAGGATTTTCCGTATATTTTCCCGGATTTTCTGATCTTCGCGAATTTTGCCTCCAAACAGTACCTTTTCCATCAGAATCCTGACTGCAGCGGTCCATTCTCCAAAAGTCATCAACCATGCAAAAATAGATGAAATAACATAAGTATCACCTCTCAATATGAAATATATCAATGAATAATAGTGAATTAATACATAGAATAGTGATGCAAAATGGACGTATCAACTCCCTCCAAGCTTAGACTTCGCTTGTCGCCAAGCGAAACTGAGCTCAATAAACATGACCTTAGGTTTATGGAGTGAAGAGTCGATAAAAGAATACAGACAAGAAGCATCACATTCATCAAATACATAGATCATAATAGAAAACAACTCACTATTATATAACTCAACTTGCAATGAGTAAAGGAAACACAATAAAGATACATAAAGTGAATCATAATTGGTAATGGCAAACTTAGCTCTCGGTTGAATAATAGTTGATAATTTGTTGGAGTTCACAAATAGCTGGTTTTCAATGAAAGCTTTCAAAGTAGTAAACATCAAGATAAGAGCAATGTGCAAAACAAGGAACATAAGAAACATGGTTGAATAAATCATCATATGAATGAATGAAACACATCAACTCAAGATACTTGCTGAGATAGAAGGGAAAAGGTTTACTGACTCAAGTATAAAGTAAAAGAAAGGCCCTTCAAAGAGGGAAGCAGGGATTGCAATTCTCATAAAGAGCTGCCAAAAATTATGATACTTACTAGCTTTCAGCTCTCATTGCCCCTATCATAGGCATCTTTAGGTGATTAAGGTTAAAGTGACACAACTAAGAGGATATGCTTGACAAGTTATAAGTTGAAATCTCATGCCCCTTACTTATGAGTACCGATCCTCATGCTACTCAACTTCAGTCACGAGCAAGCTCTTATCATTGTAAATACATGTGTATCATTGAGAACCGCCAACGGGGTACCCCTTGCACATGACACAGGAGCTATCCCATAATCAAAATGACAAGGCAAGCAAACAGTGAGTATCTCAGTGATCTTTTTATTTTCTATTTGCATAGGTGTTTATTGAGGATGCTTCATAGAATGCTCACTATAGTTATGCTGCAAGTTTCCATCATGATTAGGCATGGCTTAGGCTAGCGGCCCAGGCGTTTCTCGAACACACATATAAACTCCATGATCTTACAAGTTCCACTTTTATTTCACACCGCTGGGATCCATAAGCAAAAGAACATGATATCAACTAGGTACAAGTACCAATGAAGTGTTGAAAGTGGTTCCCATGATACATGGTTCGGTTAACTTCAACTCATAAAGCGCAAGCATATACGCAACAAAGAAAGACCCAATGGTTCAAGTTTATTAAATGCAAGAAAGTAAAGTGTGCCATCAAGTTCGTGAGAGCTTTAATCACTAATTTTCACATAACAAGTTTAATTTGGGAGGTAGACAAAACAAGAATTTACTTGGAATAGCAATAATGCTACTAGGTAGGTATGGTGGACACAAATGGCATGGGTTTTGGTTTAAAGGAGGTGGATGCATGAGAATAATACCCTCTCAGTATAGGTTTTTGGCTAGCAAGGCTGGGTAGCAAGTATAAGAGTTGAAGGATACAAACAAACATACAAGTGATAAAGACAAACATGCAATCTTCCTTGGAAGCACAAAAGATCGTAACTAGAGAATACTAGACTTATGAGCAAATCAAGAAAGAAAGATGATGAAATTATTTTTCTTTAGAGTACTTCTATCTTTTTATTTTCAACTCAAAAAGGTGTTCCTGCTGACCGAGCCAGGTTTGCCAAAACCAACTAAATTAACTCAATGATCCCAAAGTGATACCAATACTAACAAAAAGATCAATCATATAACCAAGAATTGAAAACTAAAATAAGCTATGCAAAAGAGTGAATGATAGAACTTATCATTAATATTCCATAACGGAAACTCACACCAAGGGATACATATCTAACGAGAGAGGAGACACTTCCATAATGCAAACCATACTACAAAATAACTCCTCTATTCATGATATGACTCTACTAATAAGGTAAAAAGATAGAAGATAGGAATGTGATACCGCGGCACCCCCCAAGCTTGGAACAAACCAAGGGGATGCCAAACCTGATGACGAATTACTCCTTAGGTGGTGGTGGTATCCTCTTGATGAGCTCCTTGATCAATTTCCCAAAGTCCTCAATCTCGAAGGTGAGAGTGCGAATCAACTCTGAGTTGTGCTCAATACGGCTCATAATTATTTTAGTTTGTGGATCCCAGCTCTTGTGATTCTTTTTCCATTCTTCCCACTTGGAGTCTTCTTTTCCTGCATAGCTGGTGCGTGGAGGACGAGATCGTGGGGCCAAACTGTGATGAGGAGCTTCCCCCCCAGTCTGCATCCGTGCAGTCCTTCTGATCTTGGCTGGTTTCACCACTCCAATGCTTGCAATGGTAGTGACTGTGTGTGGACGTTGGCCTTACTCCTCTTCACCTTCACTCTCGATCTCCTTCTCCTTCCCGGGGTCTTGGAGGTCTTCCTCCATGGGCTCCTTCCTTTTATCCTTGGCGGACACCATTATGCTTCTAAGCCTTCAAAGAGTATGTCCTGGCAGAAACAGATCGAAACAAAAACATGATATACGAACCTCGGGGGATCCGGGGGGTTATATATTACGAAGTTTCACTTCAAAAGGAAGGTACTAGGAGAAAACGAGTCGGAGGCGGAGTCCTGGGTGGCCTCACCACCTGGTGGCGCGGCCAGGGGTGGGCCCACGCCATGGTGTGGTGTGGGCCACCCTGGCTCCGTTTCCGTCCCTTTTTCACTTCGTAGCTTTCCTTATTGACTGAAAACTGCAAAAATATAGTTGGATTGTATTTTCGAGGAACTTTTCTTAATAGAACTATTACCTAGTTGGAAACAGACTCTGCAGGTCTCTGAATTTGGTATTTAGTGGGTCCTTCCGGAGTCACTTATTGAATAACATCAATATCTTCATCTACAAACACTTATTACTTGAGTCATAAAACCTTTCTCTTCCTTATTACACCATTATCTCCACTTCCTGGAAATTTCTTTCACACAAAACTTCACACAGTTCTCATTAGCAACATTAGTATAAGTGAAGTGATAAAACCTTTTGAGTTCAACTTTAACTGAAAACCATCAAAATATAGGCTACTGTAGCAACTCCTCCCGAAAACCCAAAAATAATTCAAAAAGGAAATCGAATAAAGAAGCAAATGCAAGATTGGCAAAATCTCTCAAAACAGACCAGCAGGTAAAGATCAATTTTTTCGAAAATTTTCTGTTCCTCAAATCAAAAAGTGCAAAACTAACGAAAGTTAAATAACAACCTGGGGCATAAGCACAAACAATTACAGCTCAATCCGACATACAGAGATCTCTCACGAATTTTTATGGTGAAGCACAAAAATCTGTTTCGGGACAGCATCTTCCCCAAATATTACTTCTCTGTCATTAGAGGTTGATCTTGACACAAAAACCAAAAAAAACGGATAAGGAGCGGTTATTATAGAAGTAATAACTTCCAAGTCTCAAAGAAACAAAAACAAACTGAAAGCCAAAACAAATTGGGTTGTCTCCCATAAAGGTATTTCTTTATAGCCATTAAGATGGGCATGATAATTTTGAAGAAGCTCTCATAGGGATATGGATTGAAGTGAAAGAGAGCATTGAGAAGCAAAAACACACACATTTAAGTCTAACCCACTTCCTATGAAAGGGGATTTTGTAAACAAACAAGTTGTTGAAACCATAGGCTTCTTGCATAAGAAGGCAAAACAAGTGCAACATAAAAACTTTCAGCATAAAACGAGGAAACTTGATATTATTGAGATACATAAGAACACTTTTCCCGCTCTCATAGTAACTTTCAGTATCATGCATAAACTTAACAATATAGCTATCACAAGGACTAGCATAGCAATGATCACTTATTCTAACAGAAAACACGGGAATACTAGCTCTCATAGCACTACTTTGTGAAACAATATTAGAGGTATCCTTACAAAGGATAGGGTGTCCCTCTTCCTCATACTTAGTGACAAAGTCTTTCACACTTGCTATTATAGGTTCATCAACCATTTGTTTATCAGGTTCAACAGCCTTATTCAAACTTTCATTAACCATACTAGCTATCATAGAATGTTCCTTCACCTTAACTGGAAAAGGCATTTTCTCAATATAAGGTTCAGGTAAAACATGACTAGTAGTATAAACTTTAGTTTTTCTTGAAGGAACACTCTTAGCAATATCTTTAAAAGGTTCATGATACTTATTCCACTTCTTTTTAGGCACTTCAATGTAGGAAGCAAAAGCCTTAAAATAAGAAGCAATAGCTTGAGAGTCTAGACCATAAGCATTTTAATATTTTGAAAGTCATCAGTTCCCATAAAAGATTCAATGCATTCATAATCATAATTTATACCTGACTTTCTACCTTTGTCATTCTCCCAAGCTTCAACATTGTCTTGAATACGATCCAGAAGGTCCCATTTAGCTTCTTCCATACGAGTGAATGATCCAGCACAAGAAGCATCCAATAAATCTTTGTCATGTAGAGGGAGCCTTGCATAAAAGTTGTTGATAATAATATTGTTGGGCAGCTCATGAATGGGACATTTGAGCATTAGTAACTTCAATCTCCCCCAAGCTTGAGCTGTACTCTCTCCATCAAGAGGCCAAAAGTTGTATATTTGATTCCGATCTTTATGTATCTCACTAGGAGGATAAAACTTTGAATAAAAGAGAGGCACTATTTCCTCCCATTCCAGAGCTTTACCATTCTTCAGCAGCTTATACCATTCCTCAGCTCTTCCTTTCAGTGATAATGAGAATAGCTTCTTCTTAACTTGATCTGTAGTAATACCTGCACACTAGAACAACCCGCATAATTCGTGTATAAAGAGTAAATGATCGCTAGGATGGACAGTTCCATCCCCAACATAATAGTTATCCATAACACGATTAATAATTCTTGTAGGTATTTTGAAAACATCTTTCTCAGCAGGTAGTGGCTTATCTACTACCTTAGCAGTGGTAGTAGCATTACCAAATAGGAAACTCAGTGAATTATCCATAATGAAAATAAAGCAACTAGCAGAAGTAAACAATACTCAGAGTAGAAGTTTCCTTTACAAGTTCCACTCTCCAATAGCGCTTCACTCCCCGGCAACGGCGCCAGAAAATAGTCTTGATGACCCAAAAGTATAGCGGGTGTATTGCAGTATTTTTGATAAGTAAGAGTGTCGAACCCAACGAGGAGCAGAAGGTGCTGGCTAGTGGTATGGATCAGGAATTCTCTGCAAATACTTAGCAAATGGATTTTTAGGGGGTTTTGATATAGCAAGTAAACAAAGTACGAGTAAATAAAAGACAGTAGGAATAAATGCAGCAAGTGGCCCAATCCTTTATGCAGCAAAGGACAAGCCGGTTGTATTACTTAAGATGACCAAACGTTCTCGAGGACACATGGGAAGACTGTCAAGTGCTTTCACTTCATATAGTCGATTAATCTTCTTTAGCTTGCTAAGTGTTGTGTGGGTGAACCTGTGCTAATGTACCTCCCCATCTAAGACTAATACATACTTGTGATTATACCCCTTGCAAACATCCATAAGTACAAGAAAGTAATTAAGGTAGAAACCTAACCACAACTTTAAACTCTAAGACCCATACGTCCCTTGTGCAATGGTTTCCTAACGGGGGTTCAGGTTTCTGTCACTCTGGCAACCCCTACGATTAGTAGCCAAATACACAATTCATTCCCCTAGGAGCATATAGGTGAAGTGTCATGTAGTCGACGTTCACATGACACCACTAGAAGAAGTACACCACAACTTAAATAACAATCTATTGAATCTCTCTCAACACAACTCCACTACTAATAACATGACTTCTCCCATGTCCTCAAGAACAAAACGAACTACTCACAAGACATCATATGGATCATGATCAGAGATGGAATAATGATGTATAACAATCTGAACAAAAACAATAATTCAAAGGTTCACTCGATAGCATCAACTACAAAGAGTAATCAACACCGGGAAAGTTTCCCCTATGAACTATGCAAGATTCAACTGAATTGTTACAGCAATATGGAGATGGTGATGAGGGTGCTGATGGTGGTGATGATGATGATGATCCCGATGAAGTCCAGCTTGATGGTGGTGTTGATGGCGACGATCTCCCCTCTCCGGGAAGGAATTCCCCCGGCAGAAATATGTCTACCAGAGAGATCTTTCTCTCTCGGTGTTTTCCTTCCCGCAGAGGTGGCGGAATCTTTCTATGGTCGCTCCCCGAGTCTTAGGGTTTCGGGATGATATACGCCAGAGGAGAGAGGCCGGAGTGGGCCAACGCGGCCAGACCATTCCCAGGCGCGGCCTAGGCCTGCCCGCGCCATGGGGTGGTGTGGGCCCCCTATGGCCCACCTCCACTCCATCTTCTAGCATCCTTTGTCTTCTGGAAAAATAGGATTTTCCGTATATTTTCCCGGATTTTCTGATCTTCGTGAATTTTGCCTCCAAACAGCACCTTTTCCATCAGAATTCTAACTGCAGCGGTCCATGCTCCAAAAGTCATCAACCATGCAAAAATAGATGAAATAACATAAGTATCACCTCTCAATACAAAATATATCAATGAATAATAGTGAATTAAGACATAGAATAGTGATGCAAACTGGACGTATCAGATGCCCCTCAGGATATAGAGGATCCTGGGTAGCAGCTCTACTTCTAGTTCTAATTTCTTAAGCATGTTTTTCTTTACCAGCATTAACTAGCAAGTCGTTTTCCACTTTAATGAGTTGATCTTTTTGAGTTTGAACCATTTTAAAGTGTTTAACAATCATTTTAACATCAATAGAGGTTCTTTCCACGATATATTTTAACTCAATAATGGCTCTAGTGTTTTCCATTAGATGATTTTGCACCCTTTTATTATCTTGCTTAACAATAAAGATATTGAATTCTTCTAAGCATTGATCAGGAGGTTTAGAGTAAGGGATATCACCTTCATCAAAGTATTGGAGAGAGTGTACCTCGATAGTGGATGAGTAGGGGATAGGCTTACATAATTCTTCTATAGGAGGTAAATTCTTGACATCTGCAGATTTTATTCCCTTCTCCTTAAGACATTTCTTAGCTTCCTTCATCACTTCATCATTTAATTCAATAACTCGCCTCTTCTTTGATGTTGGAATAGGGTCAGGAATAGTAGGTTCAGGTACAATTACTTCAGGTATAGCTTGTTTAGGAGGAGTCCAATCTTCACAGTTCTTACTTATTTTAGCAATTAATTCCTCAGCTTCCTTAGGAGTCCTATTCCTGAAAACACAATCAACACAACTATCTAGGTATGTCCTAGATTCTTCGGTTAGTCCATTCGAAAATATATCAAGAAGCTCATTCTTAGGTAATGGACTTCCAGCTTGTGCATGAATCAAAGTACAAAACCATGCCCAAGATTCGGGCAATACCTCTTTTTCTCCCTGTTTAAAATCAAAAAGTTCCTGCAAAATAGCATGTCTAGCACTAGGAGGAAAATATTTCTACAGGAAAGTACTAATCAAGCACTCAGGGCTATCAATAGATCCAGGAGGTAAATTACTAAACCAAGTTTTAGCTTCTCCTTTCAGCGAAAAGGGGAAAATCTTAGCAACAAAGTAAGTACGCATCTTAATATCATCAGAAAACAAGCCACTCATGGTAGAAAGTTCATTCATATGAGCTACCGCACTTTCATTCTTAGTCCCACAAAAAGGTTCTTTCTCAACAATAGCTATGTAAGATAGATCGAGATAGAAATCATATTCTTAATCTATAATGTTTATGGGGGAAGAAGCAAACTTAGCAATAGGAGACAATTTGGGTCTAATAGTACGCCTCTCAAGGAGACTCTTAGCGGCCCTCCTATCATGGATGTTTTTACATTCTTTAATAAATTCATGGGTCATCTCAACATAACTATCTTCAATATAAAAACTCCCACTAAACTCAGGTGAACTGACAGGTGTAGTAGTGTCTTCATTAGGAGTTTCAATATTTCCAGCTATAGTTATAGCAATCGTAGCATCTTGGAAAGGACCTAATGAACCACTCTTATCAAGCACAATAGAAGCAGGATCATAAGCATTAGAAGTTTCAGATTCAGTAGTAGTAGCAGTGTGTGTAGCATGTGTATGTGGTGGTGTAACGAGCTTAATTATAACAGATGGTGAATCAAGAGCAGCAGAGGTGTTCAGAACCATACCTCTTCTTGTAGTAGATGGTAAAATAGGAAACTTGCCATCACGAGACTTACCCATGATGGATGGATAGCAGCGAACAATAGAGAATCCAAGTGAACCTAATAAATAAAGCTACGCTCCCTGGCAACAGCGCCAGAAAATAGTCTTGATGACCCACAAGTATTTTCGAGGGAAGTGAAACACAATTTATTGATTCGACACAAGGGGAGCCAAAGAATATTTATAAGCCTTAACAACTGAGTTGTCAATTCAGCTGCACCTGGAAACAATCTTGCTCACAATTGTTTATCAGTAGCAACAGTTTTGTAGTAGGAATAGCAAAGTAGCAGCAGTAGAAAAGTAAAGACAGCAGTAATAATAGCGAAAGCGTAGGATTCGCACGGTAGGCATAGGGATGGATGGACGGGCGTTGCATCGACAAGACAATTCACATAGCAATCAGAACATAGGGCAATTGCAGATAAATAAGATAAAGCATCCAAGTACTAGATAATCCTAGGCATGTGTTCAATATATAGTCATACATGCTCGCAATGAGAACTTGCACAACATCTTTTGTCCTGCCAGCTCGTTTGCAGCGGGGCCTCAAGGGAACTACGGGCAATTAAGGTGCTCCTTTTAATAGAGCACTGGAGCAAAGCATTAACACTCCATGAACACATGTGATCCTCACATCAAAGCCATTCCCTCCGGTTATCTCGATTTCTGTCACTTCGGGGCCATTGGTTCCGGACAACAACTTGCAGACAAGACCATAAACAATACTATAATAATGAATCAATAACATGTTCAGATCTGAAATCATGGCACTCGGGCCCTAGTGACAAGCATCAAGCATAACAAGTCGCAACAAAGTCATAAAGCACTAATAAAAGATACTAGGCACCATGCCCTAACAATCTGATGCCATTACATGAACGATCTCATCCAATCCCTACCATCCCCATAGCCTACAGTGGGGGATTACTCACTCATAGATGGGAGAAACATGGATGGTCGATGGAGAAGCGATGGTGATGATGATGGCAATGATCTCCTCCAATTCCCCATCCCGGCAGGGTGCCAGAACAGAGTTTCTGGTGTTGTTTCGTGGAATCTGGTGGTGGTGGTGGAGAGGAACTCCTTCTAGAAAAACGTCGAACCCCATGGAGTTTTTAGGTCAGAAGGCTTCTTATAGGCGAAGAGGGAGATCGAGGGGGTGCCTGGGGGCCCACACCACACGCGGCACGGCACAGGCAGCGCCACCAGGTGGTGTGGCCACCCAGGCTCTTCTCTCCGGTATTACAGCTCTGAGTCTTGGGTGAAATAGGATTTTTGGTATATTTTCCGGGATTTTCACGATAGTTGATTTTCTAGTATGGTCATGGGGTTCCCCTCGGTATTTGTAATATTATTTGCTGTTGCATTTAGGCGTGTACGTGATTATGTTTGTTGAGAGATTGCGATATAATGTTGTGCGAGCTGTTGAGATTTTCGGACATGTCACTCACTGAAACCATCGTTGTTGTAATAAGACATAAGTACATTGTAGTTGACATGATTATGTTTCTTAAGATGACGTATCGTACTTGATTCAGTTATTATGTTTGTTGGGACATTGTAATGTAATGTTTTGTGAAACCATGACTGGACTAGTGATGCATAAATACATTGTAGTTGACATGATTATGTTTCTTGAGATGATCTACTGTACTTGTTTCTGATTTTTTTTTGTTGAGAGACTGTAATGTAATGTTTTGCGAAACCATGACAGGACAAGTGATGTGTAATTACCTTGTAGTCGACATGATTTTGTTTCTTGACTTGATGTAATATACTTGTTTCTGTGATTATGTTTGTTGAGAGATTGTAATGTGATGTTTTGTGAAACCATGTTGTGGTTATGTTTGTTGGGAGATTATAATGTAATGTTTTGTGAAACCATGACTGAAGAAGTGATGCATAAGTACCTTGTAGTTGACATGATTTTGTTTCTTTGGATGATGTAATATACTGGTATGTTTTCGTTAGGCAATGAAATTGGGATGGAGGGAGTGCAGGTTTAATATTTGAAATGAGAATGTGAAGAGAATCCATATCGTGAGAGACAAGTAATCCAGGGAAAGGGCATGGTATCCATTAAACTATTGTAACATGCCAATTTATTCATCATTACAGCGGTAGAAGGGCTGCTCTCTCTCTCTATCTCTCTCTCTCTCTCTCTCTCTCTCTCTCTCTCTCTCTCGCCGACGCCGTCGCATTCCCCATGCTTTCCTTGAATGGCGAGGACGACCAGTCGAGCAGCGACAGCCTTCTCTCCGACATCGAGTATTCCTTCCATGATGTGAGTTCCTCTATTTCCTCGGGCTAGGGTTAGGCAATGGTAAATCACTCGATCTGATCCCGACCAGATGTGCATGCAATCATGTTTGATTTCAGCTTTGCGTTTACCAATAGGTACCAAGGACGATCTACGACTCCGAATGGGAGGGCCTAGATCTCGATGGAGAAGTGTCATGTGACCATGGGCTAAAACTGAGGAGATATGTTGCATTCAAAGGCAGTAACACTGGGAGAAGGTTTTTGGGCTGTAAAAATTAGGTTTGTTTACATTATGTGCAACTGCGACATGAAGTAAAATGTATCGTGCATGTTCATAACACTATAGTGTGTGTGTTTTTAGGTTGGCCCGGTGTGTAAAGCAGTAGAGTGGGTGGATCTTGTGTGGCCAGATGCACTTAAGGAATGTTTGGCACAGTTATGGGAGATGTATGAGTTGGAAAGGTCGGGGAGATTTATTGATGTAAGTGATGCAGCTGAAAAAAATTATAAGTTGTCGGTACGAAATAAGGAGCTGGAACAAGAAATCAAGAATTTGCAGTCAAAGCTAACTGACGGAATCGATGGGAGCTTGGTTGTTGGAACTACTAAGAAGCTTTAGGATAGTCATAGGTTGCTGATTCATAATGCAGAAAAGGATAGGGATCAGCTCAGGGAAGACAAGAAGAAGCTAGAGTGCTGCATTGCGGATCTGTTGAAGGAACTGAAGAAGGCGCGCGAGGGTGAACAAGGACAGACTATAGAGGATAAAGGAAATTCGAGATGAATAATTTATGTTGTACCAATGCCTGAAACTAGTTAATTGTAAGACTTGCAGTTGCGCTTTCCGAACTAAGCCAAACTCAATCCTCGAGTAAACTAATTTCAGACGAACACACATATCGTGCATAGAGTTAACTTCACGCTTACAAAATCACCACTGGAGAGGATAAACCAGGTAGTTCAGTACTAAATAGACATATGTTATGTTCAAGCGAGCCTGGCCCAGAGCTGCCTGTTTTCCTCCCTAAGATTGGCCAGCTCCTTCAGTACTATGTCGTGCTTCAGCTGTAGGTTCCAGCGCTCCGTCACATGGCAGAGAATTTTGTCCGCAGCCATACGATTTTCCTTCAAGATCAATTTCATGATCTCCGTCTGCTTCCTAGCCGAGGCGTGACCTTCACTGTGTAGCTTCGCCCATTCGGCGTTTAACTCTTTCAGTTTCTGGCACTTGTCAGAAAGGACCACAAATTCAGCGCGCAGTTGGTCAAAGGCTAGTTTCTAGGAATTCCGCTTCTCCCTTTGGGTTGCTATCTTGTCATTTAGCCAGGTCACCAGGTCCTGGTCGATCTTTTGCCTCTTTCCCTGCAACAAAAATACATGGTATGGTTTGTTCAGTTCACCAGGACAAGCTGGTTAGTTTCCATAATTAATTGAATCGACTAGTGGCACTGTCATAATTTCAAGGAAGAAGCAATCTAGGACTAATCAACATTTTATGAATCGACTAGTGGCACTGTCATAATTTCAATTTCAAAGACAAATAAGATTTATCAGCATTTTAGTGTGCTGTGGATTTTTCCCAATATCACCAAATTGTAGTGGGAGAGTGGCAAACTCATAATGCAGAAACCCATGTCCAGATACATATGGAAAGAGAACATGGTGTCCATTCATGAACATGAACACCAACACATGTCCAGATAGATAAGGAGTTGCCCTAGGATTCTTATTGCACCCTATAATGGGAAGCAGACATGGGCATTGCTCCCTGAACCCTAAACATTACAAAAGGAGAGGAGGACGAACTGGTATTCGTGTCCGCGCTAACGGGAATCAGACTTGGGCATTTCTCCGGTATACCTCCAGACATGCCCTTAGCTCCTCTTTCTCTTTCCGAACACCCTCGAGTACGGTGATCCCTCTGCTCATGTCCGCCTTCATCTCCTTGACTGCATCCAGGCAACGGTTCCTGTCATGGTAGGCTCAGATGGTAGCCTTGGTTCCCTCGACTCGTCCTCTGAGTGCCTCGCTGACTTCGTCCTGTAGGAGAATGCACCTTTCCATGAGATTCTTCTTCTCCTCCATGAGCTTGTTGATTATCTTGATGGCCTGTTCTTTCCTGATCAAGTTACGGTCGAGCACTTTCTGCAGCCTAACGACGTCACGTGCAAAATCTAGCGAGATCTCCTTCTGTACAGATAATTGCTTGCGTAGGCTCTCGTTAGCTTGGGTGAGGGAGCGTGTAAGCTCATGTTGGTTGGCAATCTTGGAACTGATCGCGGCCACCTTCTCACGGTACTCGGCCTTCGATCGCTGCATCGTTCATGTTAATTGAAATAGGAATTCTACAATTACACTCTAGGTACTAGGTGAATACTAATACAGATCAAAAAAAATCCCCGTTGAATCTATTGGCCGCAGTGTTAAAAAATGGACCTGGAGATCTATTCATGACCACGATAAACTAATCCTAATCACAAAAAATCCATAGTGAATCTATGAACAGCGGTATTAAGGAAAGACCAAGAGATCTAGTCATATTCATGAAAACAAATACAATTCGCAAAAGAAGAAGAAAAACCAATGCGGGGCGGACATCATCTAAGAAATCCACATCATAACTCGGAGAAATAACAGCGTGGAGATTTGCTACCTTGCTGAGACATGGAACAGGGCCGAACGGGTCCTGCAATGCCTCCGTCATGGTGGATTCGGGTCCCACGGCCGACCTGTAATACGTAGAAGAGGAAGATCCAGAAGAAGAAGAAAAACAAGAAGAAGCTGATTAAGATCATGATGGAGAGGGAGATGGAGAAGAAGTAGAATAAGGAGACCATACCAGGAGGGGCCCTCGCCTGCTAGAACATTCGGCGCCATTGTCGGGGGAGATTGGTCCTCGATGAGAGGGTGGGCTTGAGCGGCTAGTAGAGCAAGAAGTGCCTCGCGACGATTTCTCTGCCTTTTCTCCACGAGGATCATTGACCGGCCTCTCCCCCTCCTCAGTGGAGCCATGGCTTGTAGGGTGAGTGTGGCGGAGGCAGGAGGAAGGAGATACTAGTGATTATTATTGTGGGAGAAAAGTAAAGAGTACAGGCCGTGGTCCAATAGTACTAGTACTAATATACAAGACCACCGTGTACGGTCTACCTTCTCAAAGAAGCCAGGAAGGCAGGGGTAGGGAATCGATGGGACTTGTCTTTATTGTGATGGACACTTCAATGGTCTTCGGCGCCGCCCAAAATCCAGTATATAATAAGGGGAGTGCGAGCCGGGTGGTCGTCACGGGAATTGGCGCGCACATCCCGCATGCGTGTGTCACGTGTTGACGAGTCTAGAATACGTTGTGCCACTTTAGTTGTGATCAAATTATGTCCAGTACGCGAGATATTACTTTTTTTTTGATAATCGACAAATGCACGCGTGGACATGACGCACGAAACCGCTGCTCGTCCTTGATCATATCGTCACCCCACTCTGTGTACCCGCCATCGACCATTCGGAGCAACTACCTCGAGCACGATGCCCCCTCGTCGTGGCAATGGTAGGTCCAAGCCGTCCACTAACTGTCCTGCGTCCCCGGCTCTTCGCTGCATCGTCCGCGCTCGCGAGTCGCCTGCTGAGGCAGCACGTCGTGTCCGGCCGCGCCAGGATCCATCGACATCGGCACTCGAGGACACCGCGACGTTGAAGCTCATACCGGCCGCGCAGGAGGAGCGTGGGATACCTGCAGCGTCAGACGAGCGCAAAGTAGCATCCAGGACGGGGGCGCGTGTTGTGCCGGTGAGGACGGACAAGCAGAGGAACGAGAAGAAGACCAGGAAGAAGAGAGGAGATAGCTATTTGGACGAGTCCGACTCGGTCAACGAGGAGGCGTTCATCGATCAGTTGGAGGCAGGAGGGGAGGAGAGTGACATGGACCCGTGGGACTACGAAGGGGAGGGGGAGGAGGGCTCCGACGAGGAGATAACACGCTTATTCGAGGAAGTGGGCGGTGTCGAGTCATTAGAGGAGGGCACCGACAGCGGCGATGGCGGGGACCATGGCGTTGACGAAGACGAGGACGAACCGGAAGACGAAGACAGTGGCTTCTTCGAAATATGATCATTTATTTTATTTATTTTAGTTAGATAGATGGATTTTCACTTTTTTATGGGGGTTTAGTATCGGTGGCACGGATAGAGAGGTGGCACGGATTGACTAGGCATAAAAAAAGTGGAGAAGGGAGGGGTTATCTTGCCCGTTGGATCACATGGCATCAACGGTTGGTGGAGACAATCCGCGTGACATCTCTGTCAGCCAATCAGGGCATAGCACCCAGAGTGAGCACATGTTTGGGATGTCCACACGTTTGGGTTTTTGTGAGATTTGTGACAGAGAGAGAGGGAAAATCTCTTTTCACAATCCGCCTATGGATCCACCCGTACCATTCAAATGTCATTGCATTTGTGCTCTTTTCACATACCACCTATGGATCCACCAGTGTCATTGCATGTGTTTTCTTTTCACAATCCACCCATGGATCCCACCAGTGTCATTTTACATGAGTGTTCTTTTTAGTAACAACAACCAGAGTCATTTTGCATGTGTGTTCTTTTCACATACCACATATGGATCCACCAGTGTCATTGCATGTGTGCTATTTTCACAATCCACCCATGGATCCACCAGTGTCGTTGCATGTGTGTTCTTTTGAGTAACAACAACCAGAGTCATTTTGCATGTGTGATCTCTTCACATACCACCTATGGATCCACCAGTGTCATTGCATGTGTGTTCTTTTTAGTAACAACAACCAGAGTCATTTTGCATGTGTGATCTCTTCACAAACCACCTATGGATCCACCAGTGTCATTGCATGTGTGTTTTTTTTAGTAACAACCAGAGTCATTTTGCATCTATGTTCTTTTCACATACCACATATGGATCCACCAGTGTCATTGCATGTGTGCTCTTTTTACTAACAACAACAAGAGTCATTGAAATGTGTGCTCTCTTCAGAGACCACACATGGATCCACCAGTGTCATTGCATGTGTGTTCTTTTCACTAACAACAACCAGAGTCATTGCATGTGTGTTCTTTTCACATACCAAATATGGATCCACCAGTGTCATTGCATGTATGCTCTTTTCACAATCCACCCATGGATCCACCAATGTGATTGCATGTGTGTTCTATTTAGTAACAACAACCAGAGCCATTTCGCATGTGTGTTCTTTTCACATACCACCTATGGATCCACCAGTGTCATTGAAATGTGTTTTCTTTTCACAATCCACCTATGGATCCCACCAGTGTCATTTTGCATGTGTGTTCTTTTTAGTAACAACAACCAGAGTCATTTTGCATGTGTGATCTCTTCACATACCACCTATGGATCCACCAGTGTCATTGCATGTGTGTTCTTTCTAGTAACAACCAGTGTCATTTTTCATGTGTGTTCTTTTCACATACCACATATGGATCCACCAGTGTCATTGCATGTGTGTTCTTTTCACAATCCACCCATGGATCCACCGGTGTGATTGCATGTGTGTTCTTTTTAGTAACAACCAGAGTCATTTTGCATGTGTGTTCTTTCACATACCACATATGGATCCACCAGTGTCATTGCATGTGTTTTCTTTTCACAATCCACCCATGGATCCCACCAGTGTCATTTTGCATGAGTGTTCTTTTTAGTAAAAACAACCAGAGTCATTTTGCATGTGTGTTATTTTCACATACCACATATGGATCCACCAGTGTCATTGCATGTGTGCTCTTTTCACAATCCACCCATGGATCCACCAGTGTCATTGCATGTGTGTTCTTTTTAGTAACAACAACCAGTGTCATTGCATGTGTGATCTCTTCACATACCACCTATGGATCCACCATGTCATTGCATGTGCGTTTTTTTAGTAACAACAACATGAGTTATTGAAATGTGTTCTTCACATACCACATATGGATCCACCAGTGTCATTGCATGTACTAACAACAACTAGAGTCATTGAATGTGTGAACTTTTCACAATCCACCCATGGATCCACCAGTGTCATTGCATGTGTGTTTTTAGTAACAAGAGTCATTTGTGTGTTCTCTTCAAAGACCACACATGGATCCACCAGTGTCATTGCATGTGTGTTCTTTTCACTAACAACAACCAGAGTCATTGCATGTGTGTTCTTTTCACATACCACATATGGATCCACCAGTGTCATTGCATGTGTGCTCTTTTCACAATCCACCCATGGATCCACCAATGTCATTGCATGTGTGTTCTTTTTAGTAACAACAACCAGAGTCATTTTGCATGTGTGTTCTTTTCACATACCACCTATGGATCCAGCAGTGTAATTGAAATGTGTTTTCTTTTCACAATCCACCCATGGATCCCACCAGTGTCATTTTGCATGTGTGTTCTTTTTAGTAACAACAACCAGAGTCATTTTTCATGCGTGATCTCTTCACATACCACCTATGGATCCACCAGTGTCATTGCATGTGTGTTCTTTTTAGTAACAACCAGTGTCACTTTTCATGTGTGTTCTTTTCACATACCACATATGGATCCACCAGTGTCATTGCATGTGTGTTCTTTTCACAATCCACCCATGGATCCACCGGTGTCATTGCATGTGTGTTCTTTTTAGTAACAACCAGATTCATTTTGCATGTGTGTTCTTTCACATACCACCTATGAATCCACCAGTGTCATTGCATGTGTTTTGTTTTCACAATCCACCCATGGATCCCACCAGTGTCATTTTGCATGAGTGTTCTTTTTAGTAACAACAACCAGAGTCATTTTGCATGTGTGTTCTTTTCACATACCACCTATGGATCCACCAGTGTCATTGCATGTGTCTTCTCTTCACAATCCACCTATGGATCCACCAGTGTCATTGCATGTGTGTTCTTTTTAGTAACAACAACCAGAATCATTTTGCATGTGTGATCTTTTCACATACCACACATGGATCCACCAGTGTCATTGCACGTGTGTTCTTTTTACTAACAACAACAAAAGTCATTGAAATGTGTGGTCTCTTCAGAGTCCACACATGGATCCACCCGTGTCATTGCATGTGTGTTCTTTTCACTAACAACAACCAGAGTCATTGCATGTGTGTTGTTTTCACATACCACATATGGATCCACCAGTGTCATTGCATGTGTGCTCTTTTCACAATCCACCCATGGATCCACCAGAGTCCTTGCATGTGTGTTCTTATTAGTAACAACAAGAGTCATTTTGCATGTGTGTTCTTTTCACATACCACCTATGGATCCACCAGTGTCATTGCATGCGTTTTCTTTTCACAATCCACCCATGGATCCACCGGTGTCATTGCATGTGTGTTCTTTTTAGTAACAACCAGAGTCATTTTGCATGTGTGTTCTTTTCACATACCGTCTATGGATCCACCAGTGTCATTGCATGTGTTTTCTTTTGACAATCCACCCATGGATCCCACCAGTGTCATTTTGCATGTGTGTTCTTTTTAGTAACAACGAGAGTCATTTTGCATGTGTGTTCTTTTCACATACCTCCTATGGATCCACCAGTGTCATTGCATGTGTGATCTCTTCACAATCCACCTATGGATCCACCAGTGTCATTGCATGTGTGTTATTTTTAGTAACAACAACCAGTGTCATTGCATGTGTGTTCTCTTCAGAGACCACAAATGGATCCACCAGTGTCATTGCATGTGTGTTCTTTTTACTAACAACAACATGAGTCATTGGAATTTTGGTCTATTCAGGTACCACAAATGGATCCACCAGTGTCAGTGCATGTGTGTTCTTTTCACTAACAACCGAGTCATTGCATGTGTGTTCTTTTCACATACCACATATGGATCCACCAGTGTCATTGCATGTGTGTTCTATTAACAAACAACAAAAAGATACAATGAAATGTGTGCTCTCTTCAGAGACCACACATGGACTCACCAGTGTCATTGCATGTGTGTTCTTTTCACTAACAACAACCAGAGTCATTGCATGTGTGTTCTTTTCACATACCACATATGGATCCACCAGTGTCATTGCATGTGTGCTCTTTTCACAATCCACCCATGGATCCACCAATGTCATTGCATGTGTGTTCTTTTTAGTAACAACAACCAGTCATTTTGCATGTGTGTTCTTTTCACGTACCACCTATGGATCCACCAGTGTCATTGAAATGTGTTTTATTTTCACAATCCACCCATGGATCCCACCAGTGTCATTTTGCATGAGTGTTCTTTTTAGTAACAACAACCAGAGTCATTTTGTATGTGTGTTCTTTTCACATACCACCTATGGATCCACCAGTGTCATTGCATGTGTGTTCTCTTCACAATCCACCTATGGATCCACCAGTGTCATTGCATGTGTGTTCTTTTTAGTAACAACAACCAGTGTCATTGCATGTGTGTTCTCTTCACAGACCACACATGGATCCACCAGTGTCATTGCATGTGTGTTCTTTTTACTAACAACAACAAGAGTCATTGAAATGTGTGCTCTCTTCAGAGACCACACATGGATCCACCAGTGTCACTGCATGTGTGTTCTTTTCACTAACAACAACCAGAGTCATTGCATGTGTGTTCTTTTCACATAGCACATATGGATCCACCAGTGTCATTGCATGTGTGCTCTTTTCACAATCCACCCATGGATCCACTAGTGTCATTGCATGTGTGTTATTTTCACATACCACATATGGATCCACCAGTGTCATTGCATGTGTGTTCTTTTCACAATCCACCCATGGATCCACTAGTGTCATTGCATGTGTGTTCTTTTTAGTAATAACCAGAGTCATTTTGCATGTGTGTTCTTTTCACATACCACCTATGGATCCACCAGTGTCATTGCATGTGTTTTCTTTTCACAATCCACCCATGGATCCCACAATGTCATTGCATGTGTGTTCTTTTTAGTAACAACAACCAGAGTCGTTTTTCACGTGTGTTCTTTCACATACCACCTATGGATCCACCAGTGTCATTGCATGTGTTTTCTTTTCACAATCCACCCATGGATCCCATCAGTGTCATTTTGCATGTGTGTTCTTTTTAGTAACAACAACCAGACTCATTTTACATGTGTGTTCTTTTCAGATACCACCTATGGATCCACCAGTGTCATTGCATGTGTGTTCTCTTCACAATCCACCTATGGATCCACAAGTGTCATTGCATGTGTGTTCTTTTTAGTAACAACAACCAGTGTCATTGCATGTGTGTTCTCTTCACATACCACACATGGATCCACCAGTGTCATTGCATGTGTGTTCTTTTTACTAACAACAACAAGAGTCATTGAAATGTGTGCTCTCTTCAGAGTCCACACATGGATCCACCAGTGTCATTGCATGTGTGTTCTTTTCACTAACAACAACCAGAGTCATTGCATGTGTGTTCTTTTCACATACCACATATGGATCTACCAGTGTCATTGCATGTGTGCTCTTTTCACAATCCACCCATGGATCCACCAGTGTCATTGCATGTGTGTTCTTTTTAGTAACAACTAGAGTCATTTTTGCATGTGTGTTCTTTTCACATATCACCTATGGATCCACCAGTGTCATTGCATGTGTTTTCTTTTCACAATCCACCCATGGATCCCACAAGTGTCATTTTGCGTGTGTGTTCTTTGTAGTAACAACAACGAGTCATTTTGCACGTGTGTTCTTTCACATACCACCTATGGATCCACCGGTGTCATTGCATGTGTTTTCTTTTCTTAATCCACCCATGGATCCCATCAGTGTCATTTTGCATGTGTGTTCTTTTTAGTAACAACAACCAGACTCATTTTACATGTGTGTTCTTTTCAGATACCACCTATGGATCCACCAGTGTCATTGCATGTGTGTTCTCTTCACAATCCAACTATGGATCCACCAGTGTCATTGCATGTGTGTTCTTTTTAGAAACAACAACCAGTGTCATTGCATGTGTGTTCTCTTCACAGACCACACATGGATCCACCAGTGCCATTGCGTGTGTGTTCTTTTTACTAACAACAACAAGAGTCATTGTAATGTGTGCTCTCTTCAGAGTCCACACATGGATCCACCAGTGTCATTGCATGTGTGTTCTTTTCACTAACAGCAACCAGAGTCATTGCATGTTTGTTCTTTTCACATACCACATATGGATCCACCAGTCTCATTGCATGTGTGCTCTTTTCACAATCCACCCATGGATCCACCAGTGTCATTGCATGTGTGTTCTTTTTAGTAACAACCAGAGTCATTTTGCATGTGTGTTCTTTTCACATACCACCTATGGATCCACCAGTGTCATTGCATGTGTGTTCTTTTTAGTAACAACCAGTGTCATTTTTCATGTGTGATCTTTTCACATACCACATATGGATCCACCAGTGTCATTGCATGTGTGTTCTTTTCACAATCCACCCATGGATCCACCGGTGTCATTGCATGTGTGTTCTTTTTAGTAACAACCAGATTCATTTTGCATGTGTGTTCTTTCACATACCACCTATGAATCCACCAGTGTCATTGCATGTGTTTTGTTTTCACAATCCACCCATGGATCCCACCAGTGTCATTTTGCATGAGTGTTCTTTTTAGTAACAACAACCAGAGTCATTTTGCATGTGTGTTCTTTTCACATACCACCTATGGATCCACTAGTGTCATTGCATGTGTGTTCTCTTCACAATCCACCTATGGATCCACCAGTGTCATTGCATGTGTGTTCTTTCTATTAACAACAACCAGTGTCATTGCATGTGTGTTCTCTTCATAGACCACACATGGATCCACCGGTGCCATTGCATGTGTGTTCTTTTTACTAACAACAACAAAAGTCATTGAAATGTGTGGTCTCTTCAGAGTCCACACATGGATCCACCCGTGTCATTGCATGTGTGTTCTTTTCACTAACAACAACCAGAGTCATTGCATGTGTGTTGTTTTCACATACCACATATGGATCCACCAGTGTCATTGCATGTGTGCTCTTTTCACAATCCACCCATGGATCCACCAGTGTCATTGCATGTGTGTTCTTTTTAGTAACAACCAGAGTCATTTTGCATGTGTGTTCTTTTCACATACCACCTATGGATCCACCAGTGTCATTGCATGCGTTTTCTTTTCACAATCCACCCATGGATCCACCGGTGTCATTGCATGTGTGTTCTTTTTAGTAACAACCAGAGTCATTTTGCATGTGTGTTCTTTTCACATACCGTCTATGGATCCACCAGTGTCATTGCATGTGTTTTCTTTTGACAATCCACCCATGGATCCCACCAGTGTCATTTTGCATGTGTGTTCTTTTTAGTAACAACGAGAGTCATTTTGCATGTGTGTTCTTTTCACATACCTCCTATGGATCCACCAGTGTCATTGCATGTGTGATCTCTTCACAATCCACCTATGGATCCACCAGTGTCATTGCATGTGTGTTATTTTTAGTAACAACAACCAGTGTCATTGCATGTGTGTTCTCTTCAGAGACCACAAATGGATCCACCAGTGTCATTGCATGTGTGTTCTTTTTACTAACAACAACATGAGTCATTGAAATGTTGCTCTCTTCAGTGACCACACATGGATCCACCAGTGTCACTGCATGTGTGTTCTTTTCACTAACAACAACCAGAGTCATTGCATGTGTGTACTTTTCACATACCACATATGGATCGACCAGTGTCATTGCATGTGTGCTCTTTTTACTAACAACAACAAGAGTCATTGAAATGTGTGCTCTCTTCAGAGACCACACATGGACTCACCAGTGTCATTGCATGTGTGTTCTTTTCACTAACAACAACCAGAGTCATTGCATGTGTGTTCTTTTCACATACCACATATGGATCCACCAGTGTCATTGCATGTGTGCTCTTTTCACAATCCACCCATGGATCCACCAATGTTATTGCATGTGTGTTCTTTTTGGTAACAACAACCAGAGTCATTTCGCATGTGTGTTCTTTTCACATACCACCTATGGATCCACCAGTGTCATTGAAATGTGTTTTATTTTCACAATCCACCCATGGATCCCACCAGTGTCATTTTGCATGAGTGTTCTTTTTAGTAACAACAACCAGAGTCATTTTGTATGTGTGTTCTTTTCACATACCACCTATGGATCCACCAGTGTCATTGCATGTGTGTTCTCTTCACAATCCACCTATGGATCCACCAGTGTCATTGCATGTGTGTTCTTTTTAGTAACAACAACCAGTGTCATTGCATGTGTGTTCTCTTCACAGACCACACATGGATCCACCAGTGCCATTGCATGTGTGTTCTTTTTACTAACAACAACAAGAGTCATTGAAATGTGTGCTCTCTTCAGAGACCACACATGGATCCACCAGTGTCACTGCATGTGTGTTCTTTTCACTAACAACAACCAGAGTCATTGCATGTGTGTTCTTTTCACATAGCACATATGGATCCACCAGTGTCATTGCATGTGTGCTCTTTTCACAATCCACCCATGGATCCACTAGTGTCATTGCATGTGTGTTATTTTCACATACCACATATGGATCCACCAGTGTCATTGCATCTGTGTTCTTTTCACAATCCACCCATGGATCCACTAGTGTCATTGCATGTGTGTTCTTTTTAGTAATAACCAGAGTCATTTTTGCATGTGTGTTCTTTTCACATACCACCTATGGATCCACCAGTGTCATTGCATGTGTTTTCTTTTCACAATCCACCCATGGATCCCACAAGTGTCATTTTGCGTGTGTGTTCTTTTTAGTAACAACAACCAGAGTCGTTTTGCACGTGTGTTCTTTCACATACCACCTATGGATCCACCAGTGTCATTGCATGTGTTTTCTTTTCACAATCCACCCATGGATCCCATCAGTGTCATTTTGCATGTGTGTTCTTTTTAGTAACAACAACCAGACTCATTTTACATGTGTGTTCTTTTCAGATACCACCTATGGATCCACCA
Source organism: Avena insularis (assembly GCA_023614405.1). Classification (NCBI taxonomy): domain Eukaryota; kingdom Viridiplantae; phylum Streptophyta; class Magnoliopsida; order Poales; family Poaceae; genus Avena; species Avena insularis. The sequence goes on from CM042696.1 coordinate 254,520,505, forward strand.
GTGTCATTGCATGTGTGTTCTCTTCACAATCCAACTATGGATCCACCAGTGTCATTGCATGTGTGTTCTTTTTAGAAACAACAACCAGTGTCATTGCATGTGTGTTCTCTTCACAGACCACACATGGATCCACCAGTGCCATTGCGTGTGTGTTCTTTTTACTAACAACAACAAGAGTCATTGAAATGTGTGCTCTCTTCAGAGTCCACACATGGATCCACCAGTGTCATTGCATGTGTGTTCTTTTCACTAACAACAACCAGAGTCATTGCATGTGTGTTCTTTTCACATACCACATATGGATCTACCAGTGTCATTGCATGTGTGCTCTTTTCACAATCCACCCATGGATCCACCAGTGTCATTGCATGTGTGTTCTTTTTAGTAACAACCAGAGTCATTTTTGCATGTGTGTTCTTTTCACATACCACCTATGGATCCACCAGTGTCATTGCATGTGTTTTCTTTTCACAATCCACCCATGGATCCCACAAGTGTCATTTTGCGTGTGTGTTCTTTTTAGTAACAACAACCAGAGTCATTTTGCACGTGTGTTCTTTCACATACCACCTATGGATCCACCGGTGTCATTGCATGTGTTTTCTTTTCTTAATCCACCCATGGATCCCATCAGTGTCATTTTGCATGTGTGTTCTTTTTAGTAACAACAACCAGACTCATTTTACATGTGTGTTCTTTTCAGATACCACCTATGGATCCACCAGTGTCATTGCATGTGTGTTCTCTTCACAATCCAACTATGGATCCACCAGTGTCATTGCATGTGTGTTCTTTTTAGAAACAACAACCAGTGTCATTGCATGTGTGTTCTCTTCACAGACCACACATGGATCCACCAGTGCCATTGCGTGTGTGTTCTTTTTACTAACAACAACAAGAGTCATTGTAATGTGTGCTCTCTTCAGAGTCCACACATGGATCCACCAGTGTCATTGCATGTGTGTTCTTTTCACTAACAACAACCAGAGTCATTGCATGTTTGTTCTTTTCACATACCACATATGGATCCACCAGTCTCATTGCATGTGTTCTCTTTTCACAATCCACCCATGGATCCACCAGTGTCATTGCATGTGTGTTCTTTTTAGTAACAACCAGAGTCATTTTTGCATGTGTGTTCTTTTCACATACCACCTATGGATCCACCAGTGTCATTGCATGTGTTTTCTTTTCACAATCCACCCATGGATCCCACCAGTGTCATTTTGCATGTGTGTTCTTTTTAGTAACAACAACCAGAGTCATTTTGCATGTGTGTTCTTTCACATACCACCTATGGATCCACCGGTGTCATTGCATGTGTTTTCTTTTCACAATCCACCCATGGATCCCATCAGTGTCATTTTGCATGTGTGTTATTTTTAGTAACAACAACCAGACTCATTTTGCATGTGTGTTCTTTTCACATACCACCTATGGATCCACCAGTGTCATTGCATGTGTGTTATCTTCACAATCCACCTATGGATCCACCAGTGTCATTGCATGTGTGTTCTTTTTAGAAACAGCAACCAGTGTCATTGCATGTGTGTTCTCTTCACAGACCACACATGGATCCACCAGTGCCATTGCATGTGTGTTCTTTTTACTAACAACAACAAGAGTCATTGAAATGTGTGCTCTCTTCAGAGTCCACACATGGATCCACAGTGTCATTGCATGTGTGTTCTTTTCACGAACAACAACCAGAGTCTTTGCATGTGTGTTCTTTTCACATACACATATGGATCCACCAGTGTCATTGCATGTGTGCTCTTTTCACAATCCACCCATGGATCCACCAGTGTCATTGCATGTGTGTTCTTTTTAGTAACAACCAGAGTCATTTTTCATGTGTGTTCTTTTCACATACCACATATGGATCCACCAGTGTCATTGCATGTGTGTTCTTTTCACAATCCACCCATGGATCCACCGGTGTCATTGCATGTGTGTTCTTTTTAGTAACAACCAGAGTCATTTTGCATGTGTGTTCTTTTGACATACCACCTATGGATCCACCAGTGACATTGCATGTGTTTTCTTTTCACAATCCACCCATGGATCCCACCAGTGTCATTTTGCATGTGTGTTATTTTTAGTAACAACAACCAGAGTCATTTTGCACGTGTGTTCTTTTCACATACCACCTATGGATCCACCAGTGTCATTGCCTATGTGTTCTCTTCACAATCCACCTATGGATCCACCAGTGTCATTGCGTGTGTCTTCTTTTTAGTAACAACAACCAGTGTCATTGCATGTGTGTTCTCTTTAGAGACCACACATGGATTCACCAATGCCATTGCATGTGTGTTCTTTTTACTAACAACAACAAGAGTCATTGAAATGTGTGCTCTCTTCAGAGACCACACATGGATCCACCAATGTCGCTGCATGTGTGTTCTTTTCACTAACAACAACCAGAGTCATTGCATGTGTGTTCTTTTCACATACCACATATGGATCCACCAGTGTCATTGCATGTGTGCTCTTTTCACAATCCACCCATGGATCCACTAGTGTCATTTCATGTGTGTTCTTTTTAGTAACAACAACCAGAGTCATTTTGCATGTGATCTATTCACATTCGACCTATGGATCCACCAGTGTCATTGAAATGTGTATTATTTTCAACTACCGTCGTTGGCCACAAACAATCGGGACACAGAACTAACCAGCAACCGCTCTAGGCTTCTAGAAGACCCGATCCCCGATTGTTATTGCTAGTGTCGTGGCGTGACGTGGTAGAGTATCTGATATCAGGGCGGCAATGAAGTGAGAAACTGCTAACTGATGATTGGTCGTGGTAACTATGGCTGGCAACACCAAAGTGTTTTGAAATGTGTTTTCTTTTCACAATCCACCTATGGATCCCACCAGTGTCATTTTGCATGTGTGTTCTTTTTAGTAACAACAAGAGTCATTTTGCCTGTCTGATCTCTTCACATACCACCTATGGATCGACCAGTGTCATTGCATGTGTGTTCTTTTTAGTAACAACCAGAGTCATTTTGCATGTGTGTTCTTTTCACATACCACATATGGATCCACCAGTGTCATTGCATGTGTGTTCTTTTCACAATCCACCCATGGATCCACCGGTGTCATTGCATGTGTGTTCTTTTTAGTAACAATCATAGTCATTTTGCATGTGTGTTCTTTTCACAGACCACCTATGGATCCACCAGTGTCATTGCATGTGTGTTCTTTTCACAATCCACCCATGGATCCCACCAGTGTAATTTTGGATGTGTGTTCTTTTTAGTAACAACAACCAGAGTCATTTTGCATGTGTGTTCTTTTCACATACCACCTATGGATCAACCAGTGTCATTGCATGTGTGATCTCTTCACAATCCACCTATGGATCCACCAGTGTCATTGCATGTGTGTTCTTTTTAGGAACAACAACCAGTGTCATTGCATGTGTGATCTCTTCAGAGACCACACATGGATCCACCAGTGTCATTGCATGTGTGTTCTTTTTACTAACAACAACAAGAGTCATTGAAATGTGTGCTCTCTTTAGAGACCACATATGGATCCACCAGTGTCATTCCATGTGTGTTCTTTTCACTAACAACAACCATAGTCATTGCATGTGTGTTCTTTTCACATACCACATATGGATCCACCAGTGTCATTGCATGTGTGCTCTTTTCACAATCCACCCATGGATCCACCAGTGTCATTGCATGTGTGTTCTTTTTAGTAACAACAACCAGAGTCATCTTGCATGTCTGATTTCTTCACATACCACCTATGGATCCACCAGTGTCATTGCATGTGTGTTCTTTTCACTAACAACAACCAGAGTCATTGAAATGTGTGTTCTTCTCAAATACCACCTATGGATCCACCAGTGTCATTGATGTGTGTTCTTTTCACAAACCACCTATGGATCCACCAGTGTCATTGCATGTGTGTTCTTTTCATAATCCACCCATGGATCCACCAGTGTCATTGCATGTGTGTTCTTTTTTGTAACAACAACCAGAGTCATTTTGCATCTGTGATCTCTTCACATACCACCTATGGATCCACCAGTGTCATTGAATGTGTGTTCTTTTTAGTAACAACATCCATAGTCATTTTGCATGTGTGTTCTTTTCACAAACCACCTATGGATCCACCGGTGTCATTGCATGTGTGTTCTTTTCACAATCCACCCATGGATCCACCAGTGTCATTGCATGTGTGTTATTTTTAGTAACAACAACTAGAGTCATTTTGCATGTGTGTTCTTTTCACAAACCACCTATGGATCCACCAGTATCATTGCATGTGTGCTCTTTTCACAATCCACCCATGGATCCACCAGTCTCATTTTGGATGTGTTTTCTTTTTAGTAACAACAACCAGAGTCATTTTGCATGTGTGTTCTTTTCAGTAACAACAACCAGAGTCATTGCATGTGTGTTCTTTTCACATACCACATATGGATCCATCAGTGTCATTGCATGTGTGCTCTTTTCACAATCCACCCATGGATCCACTAGTGTCGTTGCATGTGTGTTCTTTTTAGTAACAACAACCAGAGTCATTTTGCATGTGTGATCTCTTCACATACCACCTATGGATCCACCAGTGTCATTGCATGTGTGTTCTTTTCACTAACAACAACCAGAGTCATTGAAATGTGTGTTCTTCTCACATACCACCTATGGATCCACCAGTGTCATTGCATGTTCGTTCTATTCACAATCCACATATGGATCCACTAGTGTCATTGCATGTGTGTTCTTTTTAGTAACAACAACCAGAGTCATTTTGCATTTGTGTTCTTTTCACAACCCACCTATGGATCCACCAGTGCCATTGCATGTGTGTTCTTTTCATAATCCACCCATGGATCCACCAGTGTCATTGCATGTGTGTTCTTTTTAGTAACAACAACCAGAGTCATTGTGCATGTGTGATCTCTTCACATACCACCTATGGATCCACCAGTGTCACTGCATGTGTGTTCTTTTTAGTAACAACAACCATAGTCATTTTGCATGTGTGTTCTTTTCACAAACCACCTATGGATCCACCGGTGTCATTGCATGTGTGTTCTTTTCACAATCCACCCATGGATCCGCCAGTGTCATTGCATGTGTGTTACTTTTCGTAACAACAACCAGAGTCATTTTGCATCTGTGATCTCTTCACATACCACCTATGCATCCACCAGTGTCATTGCATGTGTGTTCTTTTCACTAACAACAACCAGAGTCATTGAAATGTGTGTTCTTCTCACATACCACCTATGGATCCACCAGTGTCATTGCATGTGTGTTCTCTTCACAATCCACCTATGGATGCACCAGGGTCATTGCATGTGTGTTCTTTTTAGTAACAACAACCAGAGTCATTTTGCATGTGTGTTCTTTTCACAAACAACCTATGGATCCCCCAGTGTCATTGCATGTGTGCTCTTTTCACAATCCACCCATGGATCCACCAGTGTCATTTTGGATGTGTTTTCTTTTTAGTAACAACAACCAGAGTCATTTTGCATGTGTGTTCTTTTCACTAACAACAACCAGAGTCATTGCATATGTGTTCTTTTCACATACCACATATGGATCCACTAGTGTCATTGCATGTGTGCTCTTTTCACAATCCACCCATGGATCCACCAGTGTCGTTGCATGTGTGTTCTTTTTAGTATCAACAACCAGAGTCATTTTTCATGTGTGATCTCTTCACATACCACCTATGGATCCACCAGTGTCATTGCATGTGTGTGCTTTTCACTATCAACAACCAGAGTCATTGAAATGTGTGTTCTTCTAACATACCACCTATGGATCCACCAGTGTCATTGCATGTGTGTTCTTTTCACAATCCACCTATGGATCCACCAGGGTCATTGCATGTGTGTTCTTTTTAGTAACAACAACCAGAGTCATTTTTCATGTGTGTTCTTTTCACAAACCACCTATGGATCCACCAGTGTCATTGCATGTGTGCTCTTTTCACAATCCACCCATGGATCCACCAGTGTAATTTTTGATGTGTTTTTTTTGTAACAACAACCAGAGTCATTTTGCATGTGTCTTATTTTCACTAACAACAACCAGAGTCATTGCACGTGTGTTCTTTTCACATACCACATATGGATCCACTAGTGTCATTGCATGTGTGCTCTTTTCACAATCCACCCATGGATCCACCAGTGTCGTTGCATGTGTGTTCTTTTTAGTAACAACAACCAGAGTCATTTTGCATGTGTGATCTCTTCACATACCACCCATGGATCCACCAGTGTCATTGGATGTGTGTTCTTTTCACTAACAACAACCAGAGTCATTGAAATGTGTGTTCTTCTCACATACCACCTATGGATCCACCAGTGTCATTGCATGTGTGTTCTCTTCACAATCCACATATGGATCCACCAGTGTCATTGCATGTGTGTTCTTTTTAGTAACAACAACCAGAGTCATTTTGCATGTGTGTTCTTTTCACAATCCACCCATGGATCCACCAGTGCCATTGCATGTGTGTTCTTTTCATAATCCACCCATGGATCCACCAGTGTCATTCCATGTGTGTTCTTTTTAGTAACAACAACCAGAGTCATTGTGCATGTGTGATCTCTTCACATACCACCTATGGATCCACCAGTGTCACTGCATGTGTGTTCTTTTTAGTAACAACAACCATAGTCATTTTGCATGTGTGTTCTTTTCACAAACCACCTATGGATCCACCGGTGTCATTGCATGTGTGTTCTTTTCACAATCCACCCATGGATCCACCAGTGTCATTGCATGTGTGTTACTTTTCGTAACAACAACCAGAGTCATTTTGCATCTGTGATCTCTTCACATACCACCTATGCATCCACCAGTGTCATTGCATGTGTGTTCTTTTCACTAACAACAACCAGAGTCATTGAAATGTGTGTTCTTCTCACATACCACCTATGGATCCACCAGTGTCATTGCATGTGTGTTCTCTTCACAATCCACCTATGGATGCACCAGGGTCATTGCATGTGTGTTCTTTTTAGTAACAACAACCAGAGTCATTTTGCGTGTGTGTTCTTTTCACAAACAACCTATGGATCCACCAGTGTCATTGCATGTGTGCTCTTTTCACAATCCACCCATGGACCCACCAGTGTCATTTTGGATGTGTTTTCTTTTTAGTAACAACAACCAGAGTCATTTTGCATGTGTGTTCTTTTCACTAACAACAACCAGAGTCATTGCATATGTGTTCTTTTCACATACCACATATGGATCCACTAGTGTCATTGCATGTGTGCTCTTTTCACAAGCCACCCATGGATCCACCAGTGTCGTTGCATGTGTGTTCTTTTTAGTATCAACAACCAGAGTCATTTTTCATGTCTGATCTCTTCACATACCACCTATGGATCCACCAGTGTCATTGCATGTGTGTGCTTTTCACTATCAACAACCAGAGTCATTGAAATGTGTGTTCTTCTAACATACCACCTATGGATCCACCAGTGTCATTGCATGTGTGTTCTTTTCACAATCCACCTATGGATCCACCAGGGTCATTGCATGTGTGTTCTTTTTAGTAACAACAACCAGAGTCATTTTTCATGTGTGTTCTTTTCACAAACCACCTATGGATCCACCAGTGTCATTGCATGTGTGCTCTTTTCACAATCCACCCATGGATCCACCAGTGTAATTTTTGATGTGTTTTTTTTGTAACAACAACCAGAGTCATTTTGCATGTGTGTTATTTTCACTAACAACAACCAGAGTCATTGCACGTGTATTCTTTTCACATACCACATATGGATCCACCAGTGTCATTGCATGTGTGCTCTTTTCACAATCCACCCATGGATCCACCAGTGTCGTTGCATGTGTGTTCTTTTTAGTAACAACAACCAGAGTCATTTTGCATGTGTGATCTCTTCACATACCACCCATGGATCCACCAGTGTCATTGGATGTGTGTTCTTTTCACTAACAACAACCAGAGTCATTGAAATGTGTGTTCTTCTCACATACCACCTATGGATCCACCAGTGTCATTGCATGTGTGTTCTCTTCACAATCCACATATGGATCCACCAGTGTCATTGCATGTGTGTTCTTTTTAGTAACAACAACCAGAGTCATTTTGCATGTGTGTTCTTTTCACAATCCACCCATGGATCCACCAGTGCCATTGCATGTGTGTTCTTTTCATAATCCACCCATGGATCCACCAGTGTCATTGCATGTGTGTTCTTTTTAGTAGCAACAACCAGAGTCATTGTGCATGTGTGATCTCTTCACATACCACCTATGGATCCACCAGTGTCACTGCATGTGTGTTCTTTTTAGTAACAACAACCATAGTCATTTTGCATGTGTGTTCTTTTCACAAACCACCTATGGATCCACCGGTGTCATTGCATGTGTGTTCTTTTCACAATCCACCCATGGATCCACCAGTGTCATTGCATGTGTGTTACTTTTCGTAACAACAACCAGAGTCATTTTGCATCTGTGATCTCTTCACATACCACCTATGCATCCACCAGTGTCATTGCATGTGTGTTCTTTTCACTAACAACAACCAGAGTCATTGAAATGTGTGTTCTTCTCACATACCACCTATGGATCCACCAGTGTCATTGCATGTGTGTTCTCTTCACAATCCACCTATGGATGCACCAGGGTCATTGCATGTGTGTTCTTTTTAGTAACAACAACCAGAGTCATTTTGCATGTGTGTTCTTTTCACAAACAACCTATGGATCCACCAGTGTCATTGCATGTGTGCTCTTTTCACAATCCACCCATGGATCCACCAGTGTCATTTTGGATGTGTTTTCTTTTTAGTAACAACAACCAGAGTCATTTTGCATGTGTGTTCTTTTCACTAACAACAACCAGAGTCATTGCATATGTGTTCTTTTCACATACCACATATGGATCCACTAGTGTCATTGCATGTGTGCTCTTTTCACAATCCACCCATGGATCCACCAGTGTCGTTGCATGTGTGTTCTTTTTAGTATCAACAACCAGAGTCATTTTTCATGTGTGATCTCTTCACATACCACCTATGGATCCACCAGTGTCATTGCATGTGTGTGCTTTTCACTATCAACAACCAGAGTCATTGAAATGTGTGTTCTTCTAACATACCACCTATGGATCCACCAGTGTCATTGCATGTGTGTTCTCTTCACAATCCACCTATGGATCCACCAGGGTCATTGCATGTGTGTTCTTTTTAGTAACAACAACCAGAGTCATTTTTCATGTGTGTTCTTTTCACAAACCACCTATGGATCCACCAGTGTCATTGCATGTGTGCTCTTTTCACAATCCACCCATGGATCCACCAGTGTCATTTTGGATGTGTTTTCTTTTTAGTAACAACAACCAGAGTCATTTTGCATGTGTGTTCTTTTCACTAACAACAACCAGAGTCATTGCATATGTGTTCTTTTCACATACCACATATGGATCCACTAGTGTCATTGCATGTGTGATCTTTTCACAATCCACCCATGGATCCACCAGTGTCGTTGCATGTGTGTTCTTTTTAGTATCAACAACCAGAGTCATTTTTCATGTGTGATCTCTTCACATACCACCTATGGATCCACCAGTGTCATTGCATGTGTGTGCTTTTCACTATCAACAACCAGAGTCATTGAAATGTGTGTTCTTCTAACATACCACCTATGGATCCACCAGTGTCATTGCATGTGTGTTCTTTTCACAATCCACCTATGGATCCACCAGGGTCATTGCATGTGTGTTCTTTTTAGTAACAACAACCAGAGTCATTTTTCATGTGTGTTCTTTTCACAAACCACCTATGGATCCACCAGTGTCATTGCATGTGTGCTCTTTTCACAATCCACCCATGGATCCACCAGTGTAATTTTTGATGTGTTTTTTTTGTAACAACAACCAGAGTCATTTTGCATGTGTGTTATTTTCACTAACAACAACCAGAGTCATTGCACGTGTGTTCTTTTCACATACCACATATGGATCCACAAGTGTCATTGCATGTGTGCTCTTTTCACAATCCACCCATGGATCCACCAGTGTCGTTGCATGTGTGTTCTTTTTAGTAACAACAACCAGAGTCATTTTGCATGTGTGATCTCTTCACATACCACCCATGGATCCACCAGTGTCATTGGATGTGTGTTCTTTTCACTAACAACAACCAGAGTCATTGAAATGTGTGTTCTTCTCACATACCACCTATGGATCCACCAGTGTCATTGCATGTGTGTTCTCTTCACAATCCACATATGGATCCACCAGTGTAATTGCATGTGTGTTCTTTTTAGTAACAACAACCAGAGTCATTTTGCATGTGTGTTATTTTCACTAACAACAACCAGAGTCATTGCACGTGTGTTCTTTTCACATACCACATATGGATCCACCAGTGTCATTGCATGTGTGCTCTTTTCACAATCCACCCATGGATCCACCAGTGTCGTTGCATGTGTGTTCTTTTTAGTAACAACAACCAGAGTCATTTTGCATGTGTGATCTCTTCACATACCACCCATGGATCCACCAGTGTCATTGGATGTGTGTTCTTTTCACTAAAAACAACCAGAGTCATTGAAATGTGTGTTCTTCTCACATACCACCTATGGATCCACCAGTGTCATTGCATGCGTGTTCTCTTCACAATCCACATATGGATCCACCAGTGTCATTGCATGTGTGTTCTTTTTAGTAAGAACAACCAGAGTCATTTTGCATGTGTGTTCTTTTCACGAACCACCTATGGATCCACAAGTGTCATTGCATGTGTGTTCTTTTCATAATCCACCCATGGATCCACCATTGTCATTGCATGTGTGTTCTTTTTAGTAACAACAACCAGAGTCATTATGCATGTGTGATCTCTTCACATACCACCTATGGATCCACCAGTGTCATTGCATGTGTGTTCTTTTTAGTAACAACAACCATAGTTATTTTGCATGTGGGTTCTTTTCACAAACCACCTATGGATCCACCGGTGTCATTGCATGTGTGTTCTTTTCACAATCCACCCATGGATCCACTAGTGTCATTGCATGTGTGTTACTTTTAGTAACAACAACAAGAGTCATTTTGCATATGTGATCTCTTCACATACCACCTATGGATCCACCAGTGTCATTGCTTGTTTGTTCTTTTCACTAACAACAACCAGAGTCATTGAAATGTGTGTTCTTCTCACATACCACCTATGGATCCACCAGTGTCATTGCATGTGTGTTCTCTTCACAATCCACCTATGGATCCACCAGGGTCATTGCATGTGTGTTCTTTTTAGTAACCACAACCAGAGTCATTTTGCATGTGTGTTCTTTTCACAAACCACCTATGGATCCACCAGTGTCATTGCATGTGTGCTCTTTTCACAATCCACCCATGGATCCACTAGTGTCATTTTGGATGTGTTTTATTTTTAGTAACAACAACCAGAGTCATTTTGCATGTGTGTTATTTTCACTAACAACAACCACAGTCATTGCATGTGTGTTCTTTTCACATACCACATATGGATCCACTAGTGTCATTGCATGTGTTCTCTTTTCACAATCCACCCATGGATCCACCAGTGTCGTTGCATGTGTGTTATTTTTAGTGACAACAACTAGAGTCATTTTGCATGTGTGATCTCTTCACATACCACCTATGGATCCACCAGTGTCATTGCATGTGTGTTCTTTTCACTAACAACAACCAGAGTCATTGAAATGTGTGTTCTTCTCACATACCACCTATGGATCCACAAGTGTCATTGCATGTGTGTTCTCTTCACAATCCACATATGGATCCACCAGTGTCATTGCATGTGTGTTCTTTTTAGTAACAACAACCAGAGTCATTTTGCAGGTGTGTTCTTTTCACAAACCACCTATGGATCCACCAGTGTCATTGAAATGTGTTTTCTTTTCACAATCCACCTATGGATCCCACCAGTGTCATTTTGCATGTGTGTTCTTTTTAGTAACAACAACCAGAGTCATTTTGCATGTGTGATCTCTTCACATACCACATATGGATCCACCAGTGTCATTGCATGTGTGTTCTTTTTAGTAACAACCAGAGTCATTTTGCATGTGTGTTCTTTTCACATACCACATATGGATCCACAAGTGTCATTGCATGTGTGTTCTTTTCACAATCCACCCATGGATCCACCGGTGTCATTGCATGTGTGTTCTTTTTAGTAACAACCAGAGTCATTTTGCATGTGTGTTATTTTCACATACCACCTATGGATCCACCAGTGTCATTGCATGTGTTTTCTTTTCACAATCCACCCATGGATCCCACCAGTGTCATTTTGCATGTGTGTTCTTTTTAGTAACAACAACCAGAGTCATTTTGCATGTGTGTTCTTTTCACATACCACCTATGGATCAACCAGTGTCATTGCATGTGTGATCTCTTCACAATCCACCTATGGATCCACCAGTGTCATTGCATGTGTGTTCTTTTTAGTAACAACAATCAGTGTCATTGCATGTGTGTTCTCTTCAGAGACCACAAATGCATCCACCAGTGTCATTGCATGTGTGTTCTCTTCACATACCACATATGGATCCACCAGTGTCATTGCATGTGTGCTCTTTTCACAATCCACCCATGGATCCACCAGTGTCATTGCATGTGTGTTCTTTTTAGTAACAACAACCAGAGTCATTCTGCATGTGTGATCTCTTTACATACCACCTATGGATCCACCAGTGTCATTGAAATGTGTATTATTTTCACAATCCACCCATGGATCCACCAGTGTCATTGCATGTGTCTTCTTTTTAGTAACAACAACTATGGTCATTTTGCATGTGTGATCTCTTCACATACCACCTATGGATCCACCAGTGTCATTGCATGTGTGTTCTTTTTAGTAACAACCAGAGTCATTAAAATGTGTGTTCTTCTCACATACCACCTATGGATCCACCAGTGTCATTGCATGTGTGTTCATTTCACTAACAACTACCAGAGTCATTTTGCCTGTGTGATCTCTTCACATACCACCTATGGATCCACCAGTGTCATTGCATGTGTGTTCTTTTCATAATCCACCCATGGATCCACCAGTGTCATTGCATGTGTGTTCTTTTTAGTAACAACAACCAGAGTCATTTTGCATGTGTGTTCTTTTGACAAACCACCTATGGATCCACCAGTGTCATTGAAATGTGTTTTATTTTCACAATCCACCTATGGATCCCACCAGTGTCATTTTGCATGTGTGTTCTTTTTAGTAACAACAACCAGAGTCATTTTGCATGTGTGATCTCTTCACATACCACCTATGGATCCACCAGTGTCATTGCATGTGTGTTCTTTTTAGTAACAACCAGAGTCATTTTGCATGTGTGTTCTTTTCACATACCACATATTGATCCACAAGTGTCCTTGCATGTGTGTTCTTTTCACAATCCACCCATGGATCCACCGGTGTCATTGCGTGTGTGTTCCTTTTAGTAACAACCAGAGTCATTTTGCATGTGTGTTATTTGCACATACCACCTATGGATCCACCAGTGGCATTGCATGTGTTTTCTTTTCACAATCCACCCATGGATCCCACCAGTGTCATTTTGCATGTGTGTTCTTATCAGTAACCACAACCAGAGTCATTTTGCATGTGTGTTCTTTTCACATACCACCTATGGATCAACCAGTGTCATTGCATGTGTGATCTCTTCACAACCCACCTATGGATCCACCAGTGTCATTGCATGTATGTTCTCTTCAGAGACCACACATGGATCCACCAGTGTCATTGCATGTGTGTTCTCTTCACATACCACATATGGATCCACCAGTGTCATTGCATGTGTGCTCTTTTCACAATCCACCCATGGATCCACCAGTGTCATTGCATGTGTGTTCTTTTTAGTAACAACAACTAGTCATTCTGCTTGTGCGATCTCTTCACATACCACCTATGGATCCACCAGTGTCATTGAAATGTGTATTATTTTCACAATCCACCCATGGATCCACCAGTGTCATTTTATGTGCGTTCTTTTTAGTAACAACAACCAGAGTCATTTTGCATGTGTGATCTCTTCACATACCACATATGGATCCACCAGTGTCATTGCATGTGTGTTCTTTTTAGTAACAACCAGAGTCATTTTGCATGTGTGTTCTTTTCACATACCACATATGGATCCACAAGTGTCATTGCATGTGTGTTCTTTTCACAATCCACCCATGGATCCACCGGTGTCATTGCATGTGTGTTCTTTTTAGTAACAACCAGAGTCATTTTGCATGTGTGTTATTTTCACATACCACCTATGGATCCACCAGTGTCATTGCATGTGTTTTCTTTTCACAATCCACCCATGGATCCCACCAGTGTCATTTTGCATGTGTGTTCTTTTTAGTAACAACAACCAGAGTCATTTTGCATGTGTGTTCTTTTCACATACCACCTATGGATCAACCAGTGTCATTGCATGTGTGATCTCTTCACAATCCACCTATGGATCCACCAGTGTCATTGCATGTGTGTTCTTTTTAGTAACAACAATTAGTGTAATTGCATGTGTGTTCTCTTCAGAGACCACAAATGCATCCACCAGTGTCATTGCATGTGTGTTCTCTTCACATACCACATATGGATCCACCAGTGTCATTGCATGTGTGCTCTTTTCACAATCCACCCATGGATCCACCAGTGTCATTGCATGTGTGTTCTTTTTAGTAACAACAACCAGAGTCATTCTGCATGTGTGATCTCTTTACATACCAGCTATGGATCCACCAGTGTCGTTGAAATGTGTATTATTTTCACAATCCACCCATGGATCCACCAGTGTCATTGCATGTGTCTTCTTTTTAGTAACAACAACCAGAGTCATTTTGCATGTGTGATCTCTTCACATACCACCTATGGATCCACCAGTGTCATTGCATGTGTGTTCTTTTTAGTAACAACAACCAGAGTCGTTGAAATGTGTGTTCTTCTCACATACCACCTATGGATCCACCAGTGTCATTGCATGTGTGTTCATTTCACTAACAACTACCAGAGTCATTTTGCCTGTGTGATCTCTTCACATACCACCTATGGATCCACCAGTGTCATTGCATGTGTGTTCTTTTCATAATCCACCCATGGATCCACCAGTGTCATTGCATCTGTGTTCTTTTTAGTAACAACAACCAGAGTCATTTTGCATGTGTGTTCTTTTCGTAAACCACCTATGGATCCACCAGTGTCATTGAAATGTGTTTTCTTTTCACAATCCACCTATGGATCCCACCAGTGTCATTTTGCATGTGTGTTCTTTTTAGTAACAACAACCAGAGTCATTTTGCATGTGTGATCTCTTCACATACCACCTATGGATCCACCAGTGTCATTGCATGTGTGTTCTTTTTAGTAACAACAACCAGAGTCATTCTGCATGTGTGATCTCTTTACATACCACCTATGGATCCACCAGTGTCATTGAAATGTGTATTATTTTCACAATCCACCCATGGATCCACCATTGTCATTGCATGTGTCTTCTTTTTAGTAACAACAACCAGAGTCATTTTGCATGTGTGATCTCTTCACATACCACCTATGGATCCACCAGTGTCATTGCATGTGTGTTCTTTTTAGTAACAACAACCAGAGTCATTGAAATGTGTGTTCTTCTCACATACCACCTATGGATCCACTAGTGTCATTGCATGTGTGTTCATTTCACTAATAACTAACAGAGCCATTTTGCCTGTGTGATCTCTTCACATACCACCTATGGATCCACCAGTGTCATGGCATGTGTGTTCTTTTCATAATCCACCCATGGATCCACCAGTGTCATTGCATGTGTGTTCTTTTTAGTAACAACAACCAGAGTCATTTTGCATGTGTGTTCTTTTCACAAACCACCTATGGATCCACCAGTGTTATTGAAATTTGTTTTCTTTTCACAATCCACCTATGGATCCCACCAGTGTCATTTTGCATGTGTGTTCTTTTTAGTAACAACAACCAGAGTCATTTTGCATGTGTGATCTCTTCACATACCACCTATGGATCCACCAGTGTCATTGCATGTGTGTTCTTTTTAGTAACAACCATAGTCATTTTGCATGTGTGTTCTTTTCACATACCACATATGGATCCACAAGTGTCATTGCATGTGTGTTCTTTTCACAATCCACCCATGGATCCACCGGTGTCATTGCGTGTGTGTTATTTTTAGTAACAACCAGAGTCATTTTGCATGTGTGTTATTTTCACATACCACCTATGGATCCACCAGTGGCATTGAAGGGGTTTATTTTCACAATCCACCCATGGATCCCACCAGTGTCATTTTGCATGTGTGTTCTTTTTAGTAACAACAACCAGAGTCATTTTGCATGTGTGTTCTTTTCAAATACCACCTATGGATCAACCAGTGTCATTGCATGTGTGATCTCTTCACAACCCACCTATGGATCCACCAGTGTCATTGCATGTGTGTTCTCTTCAGAGACCACACATGGATCCACCAGTGTCATTGCATGTGTGTTCTCTTCACATACCACATATGGATCAACCAGTGTCATTGCATGTGTGATCTCTTCACAACCCACCTATGGATCCACCAGTGTCATTGCATGTGTGTTCTCTTCAGAGACCACACATGGATCCACCAGTGTCATTGCATGTGTGTTCTCTTCACATACCACATATGGATCCACCAGTGTCATTGCATGTGTGCTCTTTTCACAATCCACCCATGGATCCACCAGTGTCATTGCATGTGTGTTCTTTTTAGTAACAACAACCAGAGTCATTCTGCATGTGTGATCTCTTCACATACCACCTATGGATCCACCAGTGTCATTGAAATGTGTATTATTTTCACAATCAACCCATGGATCCACCAGTGTCATTGCATGTGTCTTCTTTTTAGTAACAACAACCATAGTCATTTTGCATGTGTGATCTCTTCACATACCACCTATGGATCCACCAGTGTCATTGCATGTGTGTTCTTTTTAGTAACAACAACCAGAGTCATTGAAATTGTGTTGTTCTCACATACCACCTATGGATCCACCAGTGTCATTACATGTGTGTTCATTTCACTAACAACTACCAGAGTCATTTTGCCTGTGTGATCTCTTCACATACCACCTATGGATCCACCAGTGTCATTGCATGTGTGTTCTTTTTAGTAACAACAACCAGAGCCATTGAAATGTGTGTTCTTCTCACATACCACCTATGGATCCACCAGTGTCATTGCATGTGTGTTCATTTCATAATCCACCTATGGATCCACCAATGTCATTGCATGTGTGTTCTCTTTACAATCCACCTATGGATCCACCAGTGTCATTGCATGTGTTCTTTTTAGTAACAACAACCAGTGTCATTGCATGTGTGCTCTCTTTAGAGACCACACATGGATCCACCAGTGTCATTGCATGTGTGTTCTTTTTACTAACAACAACAAGAGTCATTGAAATGTGTGCGCTCTTCAGAGACCACACAAGGATCCACCAGTGTCATTGCATGTGTGTTCTTTTCACTAACAACAACCAGAGTCATTGCATGTTTGTTCTTTTCACATACCACATCTGGATCACTAGTGTCATTGCATGTGTGTTCTTCTCACCTACCACCTATGGATCCACCAGTGTCATTGCATGTGTTTTCTTTTTAGTAACAACCAGAGTCATTTTGCATGTGTGTTCTTTTCACATACCACCTACGGAACCACCAGTGTAATTTTGCATGTGTGTTCTTCTCACATACCACCTATGGATCCACCAGTGTCATTTTGTATGTGTGTTCTTTTTAGTAACAATAACCAGAGTCATTTTGCATGTGTGATCTCTTCACATACCACCTATGGATCCACCCGTGTCATTGCATGTGTGTTCTTTTTAGTAACAACAACCAGAGTCATTGAAATGTGTGATCTTCTCACATACCACCTAAGGATCCACTAGTGTCATTGCATGTGTGTTCATTTCATAATCCACATATGCATCCACTAGTGTCATTGCATGTGTGTTCTTTTTAGTAACAACAACCAGAGTCATTTTGCATGTGTGTTCTTCTCACATACCACCTATGGATCCACCAGTGTCATTGCATGTGTGTTCATTTCATAATCCACCTATGGATCCACCAATGTCATTGCATGTGTGTTCTCTTTACAATCCACCTATGGATCCACCAGTGTCATTGCATGTGTTCTTTTTAGTAACAACAACCAGTGTCATTGCATGTGTGCTCTCTTTAGAGACCACACATGGATCCACCAGTGTCATTGCATGTGTGTTCTTTTTACTAACAACAACAAGAGTCATTGAAATGTGTGCGCTCTTCAGAGACCACACAAGGATCCACCAGTGTCATTGCATGTGTGTTCTTTTCACTAACAACAACCAGAGTCATTGCATGTGTGTTCTTTTCACATACCACATATGGATCACTAGTGTCATTGCATGTGTGTTCTTCTCACCTACCACCTATGGATCCACCAGTGTCATTGCATGTGTTTTCTTTTTAGTAACAACCAGAGTCATTTTGCATGTGTGTTCTTTTCACATACCACCTACGGAACCACCAGTGTAATTTTGCATGTGTGTTCTTCTCACATACCACCTATGGATCCACCAGTGTCATTTTTTATGTGTGTTATTTTTAGTAACAATAACCAGAGTCATTTTGCATGTGTGATCTCTTCACATACCACCTATGGATTCACCCGTGTCATTGCATGTGTGTTCTTTTTAGTAACAACAACCAGAGTCATTGAAATGTGTGATCTTCTCACATACCACCTAAGGATCCACTAGTTCCATTGCATGTGTGTTCATTTCATAATCCACATATGCATCCACTAGTGTCATTGCATGTGTGTTCTTTTTAGTAACAACAACCAGAGTCATTTTGCATGTGTGTTCTTCTGACATACCACCTATGGATCCACCAGTGTCATTGCATGTGTGTTCTTGTCACTAACAACAACCAGAGTCATTGCATGTGTGTTCTTTTCACATACCACATATGGTTCCACCAGTGTCATTGAAATGTGTGTTCTCTACAGAGACCACACATGGATCCACCAGTGTCATTGCATGTGTGTTCTTTTTAGTAACAACAACCAGTCATTTTGCATGTGTGTTCTTTTCACATACCACCTATGGATCCACCAGTGTCATTGCATGTGTGCTCTCTTCATAATCCACCTATGGATCCACCAGTGTCATTGCATGTGTGTTCTTTTTAGTAACAACAACCAGTGTCATTGCATGTGTGTTCTCTTCAGAGACCACACATGGATCCACCTGTGTCATTGCATGTGTGTTCTTTTTACTAACAACAACAAGAGTCATTGAAATGTGTGCTCTCTTAGGAGACCACGCATGGATCCACCAGAGTCATTGCATGTGTGTTCTTTTCACATACCACATATGGATCCACCAGTGTCATTGCATGTGTGCTCTTTTTACTAACAACAACAAGAGTCATTGAAATGTGTGCTCTCTTCAGAGACCACACATGGATCCACCAGTGTCATTGCATGTGTGTTCTTTTCACTAACAACACCCAGAGTCATTGCATGTCTATTCTTTTCACATACCACATATGGATCCACCAGTTTCATTGCATGTGTGCTCTTTTCACAATGCACCCATGGATCCACCAGTGTCATTGCATGTGTGTTATTTTTAGTAACAACAACTAGAGTCATTTTGCATGTGTGTTCTTTTCACATACCACCTATGGATCCACCAGTGTCATTGCATGTGTGTTCTTTTTGGTAACAACCAGAGTCATTTTGCATGTGTGTTCTTTTCACATACCACATATGGATCCACAAGTGTCATTGCATGTGTGTTCTTTTCACAATCCACCCATGGATCCACCGGTGTCATTGCATGTGTGTTCTTTTTAGTAACAACCAGAGTCATTTTGCATGTGTGTTCTTTTCACATACCACCTATGGATCCACCAGTGTCATTGCATGTGTTTTCTTTTCACAATCCACCCATGGATCCCACCAGTGTCATTTTGCATGTGTGTTCTTTTTACTAACAACAACCAGAGTCATTTTGCATGTGTGTTCTTTTTACATACCACCTATGGATCCACCAGTGTCATTGCATGTGTGTTCTCTTCACAATCCACCTATGGATCCACCAGTATCATTGCATGTGTGTTCTTTTTAGTAACAACAACCAGTGTCATTGCATGTGTGTTCTCTTCAGAGACCACACATGCATCCACCAGTGTCATTGCATGTGTGTTCTTTTTACTAACAACAACAATAGTCATTGAAATGTGTGCTCTCTTTAGAGACCACACATGGATCCACCAATGTCATTGCATGTGTGTTCTTTTCACTAACAACAACTAGAGTCATTGCATGTGTGTTCTTTTCACATACCACATATGGATCCACCAGTGTCATTGCATGTGTGCTCTTTTCACAATCCACCCATGGATCCACCAGTGTCATTGCATGTGTGTTCTTTTTAGTACCAACAACTAGAGTCATTTTGCATGTGTGATCTCTTCACATACCACCTATGGATCCACCAGTGTCATTGAAATGTGTATTATTTTCAACTACCGCCGCTGGCCACAAACAATCGGGACGCAGAACTAACCAGCAACCGCTCTGGGCATCTAGAAGACCCGATCCCCGATTGTTAGGCGCCGTTGGATCAGGGTGCGTGGACGATAGTGATGTCCTTCGCGAGGGCGATCCGCGAGAAGTCTATTCTACGAACTGATTGGCCGTGGCAACTACGCTGGGCCTACGTCCTTGCCTTTATCCCCTTAACCTCGGGGCCAAAAATCAGATCGTGTTCCTTCATCGCCATGGAGAGGGAGAGGCCCAAACTCAGCTTGCACGAGGCTCAGATGTTCGCCCACTACGGCATACTCGCGCCTCCGTTAGCGAGGCTTCCGGCTGGCTTCGAGCTCAGCTATGCCAGGGGTCCTGTCGTGTTGCTCTTGCGCGACAATGCATTGGCGAGGCAGATCGAGGAGCGCCGCCGCCAGCTGTCAGAGCGGAAGAGGGCAATGGCGCGGTACTCGTGTACGAGCACGTACTGGCGAAAGCTGTTCAAGAAGGAGCGGGCTGCGTTGATTGAGCTGTGCGGAACCCACCGGCGGGAGATCCACCCGGATCTGCGCAACCCCGAAGGGAGGCAGCGCTTCTAGGCAGTGCCTGGGCCTACGACCTCTACCGTTATCGATGCAGCACGCCGTGAAGAATCCATGAGGAGGAGGAACGATGCCGAGAACGTCGGCATCGATTCTGACGTGGAGGAGGCTGGCGGCGATGCGGACAACGTCGTCAATGATGGAGACTGTAGGAGCATCATAGTCGATTAGGGCCACTTAAGCATAAATTAAATCTATGTACGGTATCTTAATGCGCTCTTCGGATCTGGGTCACCTGAGTCATGGTCGATTATCGTCATAATCTATATATGTTGGACATGTTTTAGTTGTCTTTGTCTTTGAAACTAGTCGATCGAAACTCGTCTGATCCTGAAAATAAAGTTCGCGTTCTCGGCATATCTCGATGGGACAATATGTTGACTGCCCAAAGACTTGATGGCACAACGTAATTTGGAGGCGCTCGAGGAGAAGGGATCGAGCGTGTTGTAATAGTATACTACTCCTGTCCAGATATAACTGACTTAGTTTTTTTAGATATTTAATAAATGTGTCTATACCCAAAACATGTCTAGATACATGTTTTAGGTTTCTCTGTCTTCCAAACTAATCAAAAGTCGTCAAATTCTGAACAAACAAAGTCATTATGTTCACACCTGATGGGACAATACACTGACTCTGCTACTTGATGGCACAACCATAATTCTAGAGTGCGCCAGAGGAGATGGGAATGCAAGGGAGATGGGAACTAGTAGCCGCGTCCAAACGTAGGTAAAAAATTAATGTAATAATATTTTAAAAAAATGTAATTTGGTCCACATGACCCCATCACAGACACGTTGCACGCGCCAGATATAAATAAAGGCGACACGGCTAGTTTAGTTTCAATGATACAATTCAACATAGGATGTTACTGTGCCTGCATATTTCTGCTCCTCTTATTAGTCTGCTAGCCCACTCTGCATTAAGCATAAGTTGATGAGGATAAAAAATGATAAAATGGCAAATAAAACAATTTTTAAGCTTACCTTTCATCCGGAGAATCGTACAAAGATGAAATTGGCAGGGATTTATTATTTCTCCTGCAGTTAGCCGAAAGATCCTTAAGAACATCCTCAATCACCCCTGCAACTTCTTCATACTCTAATACACCTCCATTATTTGCCCCTTCCTGCCCGTTCCGCTTACCCTTTTGTTTCTTTTCACACCCTTTTCTCGCTGGCACCTCCACTTCTTCATAAATTGGCTGCTTACGTACGTTTTCCTCCGAGTGTTCATCACCGTCTTCGCGCTGCTCTTCCGCCAGTTCTGGCTGAGAAGCCTCATTTTCTGCCACCGGGGTGTGAACCGGGACAATAGCATGTGTAACTGGGTTTTTGCACAACCTCTTGATATGGCCGAATCCGCCACAATGTCCGCATTTCCTTTTCCTAGCACCAAGCCTTGGACCTTTATCGGTGGAGGATACGATCCTTAGCTTCCTAGGCCTCCCAGGTGGCCTCCTAAGAACTGGTGGTTGAAGTTTGAACCCTGGATCGACAATCTGCCAATCATTTTCATCGGCCATAGGTGGTACGTTTTCTGCATAAGTTGCAGCAAACTTGTCCACGGAGAAATAGTTGTCGACATAGTTCTCTATTTCAGCTCCGTTACCTCTAAGCTTTAAGATGAAGTAAATTGCATGGTGACATGGCAGACCAGAATCTGCCATCGCCTCGCATGAACAAGTCTTGTTTCCAATGTCTACAAGTATTTCGCTCAGTTCCACGCTTGTATTCTGCATAAACCTCAGCCAATGTTCTGGAACTTCTGACCACCCTCATCTTTATCATTCTCATTGCGCTGGTTCTTGCATTCAGTAACATAACCACCTTTGGAACTATTTTATGGCCTAAAAATTTTCTTTTACAAATTCTTTTCCTTAAATCTATCTTCACCATTATGCACTGTCTTATTGCATCCAACAAAATAACAATTCCAAGTGTCTTCATGCCCGAAATCTTATCATTGAAACTCTCTGCCAAATTATTGCATACAAAATCCACCTTGATTAACTCAACAAACTTGCTTCTGGCCCATAGCTTGGTGTGATGTTCCTCAAGGTATTTTTTCACCTTTGGAACTACATACATGTTACGCAAGTAAGTAGCATGCGCTTGGGATGTATGTATGCTGATCGCCACAAGTCCTCTTCAAAGATCTTTCCTTTGAACTTCTTTTCAATGATAAATAACCCAACTTATAGGTTGCAATCCTCCACATTATCAAAGAACCCTCATCAATTGTAGGATTGTCCTCACAAAGTGTAGCCAGATCTACATCCCATTTCCACATCTTCACATTCCTCTTCCTCATCACCCATAGTCTGTGCTCAAAGTTCAATCAACCAAATATTCCCTACTCTCCATCCTATCGTGGTCAGCACACACGCCCGGATATGCTTTCATCATCATCCGACCACACGCTGCCTTCATGCTCGCTTGACAAAGCATCATGCTCATGCTCAAAGTTGCACCCGCATCAACCCATATCCTGCATCACCACGGACGACATAAACGCTCATGCACATGAATCACCAATGCATGCACCTGCAACCATATCCTTGGCATCTCCTTCCCAACTTGAAGGAGATTATGCAGACCCATATCTCGCAGATCCATCTCCAGCGGATCCGGATCACCCCTAACCTAACGGCCGACTCTGCTTTTTCAGACGTGGGCGGGCTACAAGGAGACAGGGAGGGAGGGAGGAGGGACGGAGGGGATGGCGGAGGGAGGGCGGAGGACGACAACCCAAGGAGACGAGAGAGCGGTGCACGATCGAGCGGAGTGGCGGTGGCAGGAGAAGAGGAGAGGAGCGGAGCGGAGCTGGTTACCACAAAGCATGGAAAATTGCACAATAATGTGTTGGTGGGCGGCACCAGCCCTCGAACCTGGGACGCGCACCGCCATAGGTGGAGGAGGCGGGCCCGCCTGTCAGAAAACATGCCACCTGTCAGCACACTATGCACAGGGAGCGCTTCACGGAATTTTTAGCAGGTCCCACATGTCAGTCTGTTTGATCAAAACTTGCATGCAGAATTCAAAGTATTTATTTTTAGTAGCTTCTTTCAGAATTCTCTATATTCGACACGGGCATCAGCTCAGCGCCGGAATTCAGGTCCCACATGGAAAATTGCACAATAATGTGTTGGTGGCTGCACCACCCTCGAACTGGATGCGCACCGTCAAGGTGGAGGGGCGGCCCGCCATAAAACGTGCCACGCCCAGAGATCCCCTGCTTCGATGCCCTTAAAAATAAAACACGCCACATCGTTATCCCCTGCTTCGATGGTGTTGCTACAATGACGGTACATGGTGGCATATAAATAATATCCTATAAACATAAGGGCACAACAACATTTCTAAAATGAAACCCGTCCCGCCTCCTACCTGTCCCCGGTACATTGCCCGATGAGGTGGATAGCCACGACCGATCTTTTTAATATGTTCGCACTCTTATGCTGAGAAGGGAAATAAAGATTGAGCTGTTAATGCAACGAGTGTCGAATTATTACCCTCTAAGGAAATGGGAAATGCTTATTTTCACACGTGCCCATAGTCCAAACCTACTATCAGTCTTTCACTCCCCTTATCCGACTAACCACAGTTCACCTTGCGCAGCTCCTCCGCGCCGCACCAACTAGGGTAACATGGCCCCGCCTAAGCCGCCACCGCGACAGCCGCCAAAACTGGGGTATTTAGCCCCTCTAAGGCAAGAGATGAAGCTCTACTTCAAGGCCGGTCTCCCATTGCCCTGCCAGGCGGATGATTTTCCCGAATGTGCTGAATCGTCATGGCGGGCGATCAAGGCCGTCGGCGCCAGATGCGGCAAGCAGGGCCAAGAGAGCGATGTGGAGAAATCGCGCGGTGCCATTACGGCATGCTCTAGGTAATGGGAACAAGGTACATATCAAATCGTTCATGAGAGCATGCCACCGCCGAGGGTACACACCCTCGAACAGGGCAGCGCCAAGGTCTAGGAACTCTCGCGTCCATGCTTCAGCACGGACTACCTTACCTCAGTGGGGTAGGCTGGGAGCACGCCGTCTGCGGCAAAGTCGCTCCATCCTACGCACCGTCGAAGGCCGTACCGTGGCGGCGACCAAGCGTCCATACTCAGCATGCTAGATTGTTCGAAAGCCGGAACCGGCGGCGGGCATCAGCTCAGCCCCGGAATTCAGGTTTGAGTTCACACGGACCTACGATCCCAAGAAGCAGATGTTGAATTTCAGTTTCGAAGAAATCATTGCGGCGGCGCGGATGATCCAACTGAACCGGGACTGGCGCATGCAAATCGCTCATGCATGAACGATGCAGATTTCTTGTAGTTTGGCGGGAAGGCAATAGATCAGTTTGGGTTAAATGATCAAAGAACTTATGTCCTCTCAAGGCAATTGGCCAGCCAACTTTTCTGGTGGAGATCTGTAGTTGCTTTAGTGCAGAATAGTTAAGTTCAGACTGAAGAATGACTTTTTTAGATGAAATGCTGACGAATTGTTCTATAAACTAGTAGGAAGTTTAGCCCACTTTTGTGCAGGTATAAGACCCATTTGTATGGAAGTACTACTGTTGTAAGCAAATACTATCAAGTACCTATTTCCTTCAATTACTAGTCGTGGTTCAATCCAGTTAACTGGCATCTTTTTATCCCAGACTATAGATTTTGCTTCTATCTATGTAAAACCATTTTTTCCTTTGTCTTCTGTTGCCTACAAAATGGTCCTGCAGTTCAATGTGTTACAAATGTAGTTATTTACTCCGTTTCAAAATATAAGATGTTTTAGCTTTGTGAGAATGAAGTGTATCTAGTCAACCTTTTAGTATGTAGGTTCATCTAGATTTAGAAAGCACCATCACTAAAAGATGTCTAGATACGCTCCATTCACAAAGCTAAAACATCTTATATTTTGAAACGGAGGGAGTACTTGAAGAGGAGATGGACTACATTTTCCTGGCATCCACATAATTGACATTGCCCATTGCCAGACCACCATCTTTTCATGAGGTTGTCCTTGGTTATTCACAGAAATTATAAAGCACGGTGTTCAACTACATCGATTCAAACTATTACACGCACACAAACTACATCAAATTCATTACCCACACATACTACATCGATTCAAACTATTACACACACATACTACTTCAAACTATTACACACACGTACTACATCGATTCAAACTATTACACATTTTTAGTTGATGCTAACTTCCTGCTACGCTCTCCATACTACAAATTCATTAGCCACACATACCACGGCAATTCACTAGAGCTTTTTCTTCACTCGAGGAAAATCAGAACCACCAGCTCGTCCAAGCCCGGTCCCCCCACCGAAACTGTGTGCCCCATCGCGAAACGGTGGTGGTCCTGTGCCATCGATCCTTCCAGGCCAACACTGTAGGCGACGAGGGCGCTTTCTGGCAGCCTCTTCGGGGCCCTGAATGCCATGTACCGAGTCCCGAACCTCCTCCAGGTGGATGATGACCGGGTGCTTCCAGCAAAGCTGTCGCCCTGCCCTGCTTGGAATCTGCACCTCGTACATCTTAGGAACGGCGTCAGGATCTCTTAGCCATGCCTTTACCTCGATGACCCATCTGTCGCTCGGTGGCACAATTTCCACCAGCTCGCTGCCAAGGCTACTGATGACCTGCTTGAGGGCCTCCGGCTCCCAAGCATCCAATGGGAGGTCGTCAATGCAGAGTTTGGAGAAGAAACGAAGCCGCCCCAAGCGATCGTCCCACCCACAAGCGTGATGCGAACACATGAAGCTCATTTTCTCCCCTGACCAAGTACACCGCCAAGGATATCCTTCCTGGATACTTATCCATGTTGTTTTATTTTTCCTTGTCTGTGCGACATTTTGTAATTGAAGTTTGATGCTTGCACTAGGATAGGAAAGTAGCGAGTTTGCTACCACCTCAACTGGAGGGGTCCTGCCTTCCGAGGCGAAATAGGATGATGAATCAGGGTTGATGATGCCTGTCTTCGACGCACAAGAGATCCCAGAGTGAAGAGTCTGATGTGTCTACGTCGGAGGTGCTGAAGGATACTTCACCAGAGGTGGGTCCGCGAGTCCTATTCTAGCGGTTCTTGTCCATAGCGTAGCTCCGCCACCGCTGAAGAAGCCGGAGACATTGAAGGAGCAGCTGGACAAGGATTTTAACCTCGACAACTTTGACGGGTAAGTCTTCTTCTTGGACTTAAGGTTTTCCTGACTTGCAATTTTCTTTGTGCTGAATGTCTTTGTGAACTTGCTGCAGTAGGACTGCATCATTGTCATTCGGCAATTGCCGCCTCCTAGAGGACACTTGAGTCGTAGACTCCAAAAACAAGGATGCAGAGGAGTCTTCGCCTTCCCTGAAGACAGGGCCACCTTCGGCGCAAATTCCTTGAGTTCTCCCAACATAGGGGAGCACCTAGTTATTGCCCGGTCGTTGATTCAGAAGGAAACCTTGGAGTCTTTGGGTGACCACGTAAGTATTTATGAGCTATTCACTTGAAATATTTGTTCGTGGTCAAACTTTTTGGTGATATCACTACAAGAATCTAGAATATTCATGACGTTTTATTCATGACACTCCTAAAAACATCATAGATGCGCGACGTTCTGGGCCATTTTGTTGTGACGCACTCGAAGGGCCTCCAGCCCGAGTATCCATGACGTTCTAGGTTTCATCGACAAAAATTCATCGTGGATTTTGTCCGAGGCCTTGAAGTCCAGTTTGGCATTTCATCCCACATAAAATCGTCACGGAATTCGTCAAGGGACATTGGTTGACTGTATTTTTTTGACGACCGGGCCATCCATGCCTGCACCCCACCTGTCAGCTTGGTTTGAACGGTAGGGACTAACGGGTTGTTCTCAGAGTTTTAGCTAGGCCTAGGTGTCAGTCCATCTGGTATAAATTAGATGGCATAAAAACATAGTACCCTGACTAGGGTTTGAACTCACGAGCACACTCGTTGGTCGAAGGTTTAGAATCACTTGACTAGCAGACTCTATTCCGACAGATCTACTACTTTTCCATTTTTATAAGCATGTCCTAAATCAGTCGTCCTTCAATAAATACACTGATGTTTTCACTAACACCCGCAACAGCTAGACAAGACAACTACGTTTCAAACATAGCACTACTTCATATTTCTTATACACATGTTCTCAATCACTTGAAGAAGCAAAATGTGAAAGTATAGGAATTTACAGCAACAATCAACACAACACATATCAACATGGAGATAGCACACAATCTTACAAATATATAGAGAACATGGTTGACATATAGTTCCAAACCAACTAGACAACCAGATTCACAAAGAGTTCCAAACCAAGTACACAACCTGCAGGTTCACATTCAGTTCCAAACTGACTACGAGTTCACATGAAGCCAACCCGCATAACTAGGTACTTTGTGCCCTCAGGCGACCTACATGACACGTGAAGCTAGATATGAGCTCCTCAAAGAAGGTGAATATGAACAAATCCCCTTTTTTTATTCGAGCAGCCTCGACAACCTTTGACTAGTTGCTTGTCATTTGGGAAACATCATTCTTGCCTTGGATGACCTGAACATGCTTACGTCCTACATGATCCGCGACTATGACATGAATCTCCAACAACAGATACCTATTGAGGTGGGCATTGCTGTACCTAGATGAAAAGTACTAGATGTGAATAATAAAGTTAGTTGCTGAAGTATAGTTCAATGTGCATAACTAGATTTAGGGCTTGTTTGGTTCAAAGGATTTGTAAAACACAGGAATATGGAAAGTGCAGGAATAGAATGGCATGACACTAAGCATCTTATAGGAATGAAAAATGAAGGAACCTGTAAGATAAGCTGTTTGATTGCACCTAGGAAAAACACAGGAAATTTTATAGGGTTTAGGTATATGTCATAGTTGTCATAAACACGTAGGAATCTTTCCAAGAGGTCTCACCTCTTGTTAGAAATCCTATAGGATTGTAGTGTAGGAAAGTTATGCATAATAATTTTGTAGGATTTATTCCTTCGAAATAAACATGCCCTTAAAGAGTCAAATATCAGAAGTTTACCATCATGGCCGGCCTAGGGATGACATTTGAATTTCTCTTCTTGCACACATAGCGCGGTATAGTTGACTTGTGTCCTAAAATTTCTCTTAGATACACATCTTGGTTTGAAGTCAATTCCATGTTGTTTCGAAACACGTAGTAATCGTTGAAGTCCTCCCATCCCTTCATCGACGGACCTAAAAATAATATATTAGAATTAATCGGTAGCGGCATAAAAATGACTATAACTTTATGCCAATGTCAATGACTCTAACCTCTAGTAAGGTCCCTCGGTTTCTCAGCTTTCTTGGCTACAGGTTGCTTCACCTCGTCATAAGATTTAACATTGTACCGGAGCTTGCAATTTCTCAGCGCCATCACCATGATGTTGTGTGCAATAACTTCCAAATTTTCGGGGTTCAACACTGTAACATCCCAAAACTTTAATCAAGGTTATCAAGATCCTGATCACCGAATTTAGCGTTAACAAAAACTTTTTATTATTAAAATGATTAATGAATGCATGTGTGTTGCATTAGTGTACAATTGTTTGAAAATGCAATGTTTGATTGTTCTAAATGGTATGAAATGGTTCAAATGTGAATGCCACATCCTGGAGACCATTTACAAACAAAATCCATAGAAAAAGAAACCAAATAAGATTAAATAATGCAAATGGTCATTTTGACCCTTTTAATCCACTAGGCCACTTTAGGTGTTCCTAGAAGTTAATTCCCAACAGAAACAATTCTAGATCTTTGCACCCCTTGCTAGACCAAGTAAAGATGTACCAAGGCCCACTTTACAAACTTACAAAAACCTTTAGCAAGGTAATTTAAATAACATTTGAAAATTGAATCAAGTGTAGGTGTTAAGATCATCATTTCTCAAAAACCAACCAAACCAATTCACCTTGACAATTCCCAACAACTAGAGACTACCAAGCATAAGTATAGATCACCCACCAAATTTGAGCCAAAAATTGAAATATATTTTCTTTCGGCCATTTCATCAAACACCTAGTGATCACAGAATTAACTACCTAACTATTACCGTTGTAGAGCAGTGATCAAGTGCCACTAAGGCCTCAATCCACTCCTCTTGTCCCCTCTAGTTCCAACCAGGCCATAAACAAGCTACCCCTTAGCCGCTTCCAGCAGTGCCAAGCCACCGGGCGCCATGCCCGCTGGTCGAGCATGGACAGCTCCCAGCAGACCGCCCCGCGCTCGCCCATGACGCCTAGGAGGTAGGCGAGGACACACCACCACCCTCTATCTCCTCCCCGAGCAGAGCCGAGCGATGGACCACCCCCAGCATGCCGTGCCCACCGTGTATGCGCCATGCCGAGCAGGTGCCAGATCGCCGCGCCCGACAAGCGTGCACACGCCGCGCCTCGACCGCAGCCCACACGCACCGTTTTTCCACGACCCTAGGTACCGCCCGGACATGACCATTCACCGCTGCTTGACCCGTAGCCACCATGCGCCGCGTCGAACGCTGCTTCTGCCACGCAGAGCACGAGCCACGCCTGACCAAATGCCACCTCCCCTAGCCGTGCCTTTATGCCGTAGATGACTGCCAGCAGACCGCGCACCGTCCCCTACCTCCATCCATGCTGATAGCACGCTGTACCGCACTCACCGGAGACGCCAGCCCATCTCGTTCGGTTGCTTCGTCAAGCCTATAAAAGGAGGCCTCCTCCACGCCAATTCCTCACAACATCTCACTCCCCTCTCACCACTGACCACCCCACACTTCTCCGCGGAGCCAATCGAGCTGTAGTTCACCGTAATTTTGCCGGAGCTTGCCGTTGCAAAGGAGAAGAGGCGTTATCGATTGGAGCTGCCCAGGAGCCGTCGTGACGATGCCTAGAACCGCCATCGTCCACCAGTTCGATCGCCCCCATCAACACGTCTAGCTGGAGCCCTGGTAAGCCCCCACGTACCCCCACCATGCCGCGTTAGGGTTTGTTCTCGCCGGAGCTGTTTGTCAAAGACGACAAATCATAGCCATTCGATCTGTTCTAATCGTAGCGCCTAGAGTGCCCCATATCGCTTCGCGTTTGATGTGCCGCTGACATGCGGGACAAGCCTGTCAGTATCCCTCTGCATCGCGGAGCACCACTTGGCCGACCCGTTTAGTTTCCCACACTAGCCCACAGATTCAACTAAACGTTTTTCCAATTTAGCTTTAAACTAGATTATGTCCACTTGTTTAAAAATCAATTCAGAAAAATTTACTTAACCAAATGACATGATTCAAATTTTTCTAGAAAGGTAATAAAAATATATATCCAAGCCCGTTGGATTTAAGTTAATTGGAGTTAGAGATCACATATAGCAAAAACAACAAGACAGAGACTTTTCTACATTCAAACATTTTTCAAAATTCAACCATAATAGCTTTTGAGTTGATTCTAAGTCTCAAAAATCATATTTGACCATACCTATCTGAATATGTAAAAATATTTAGGTTTGTATGCAGTGACTAGTACCAAAAGAATGCTATTAGGGCATTTCTAGTCACTTTAAAATGATTAAATAATAAACTTAAACTTTATAAAATGTGACCAACACTTCAAATCACATTGCCATATATTAGAATGTGTGGTGATGACATGTGTCCACATGATACCATATTCTATTTGGAGAATATTAAATCATAATTAATTTCAATGAGTAGAAATTACTTTTCTCAAATAAAATAATGAAACTAGTTCTTTGAATCTTGTGATGATTGTGATGATACTAGATCATCAAGTGTGTGCCTTAGTGTGCTAAATAGACTAGTTAAGTATTGTTTGGTGATTGTATACCTCATATTCCTTTATAGACGATAGTACCGACCAAGTCTACGAGGAGGAGGAGTTCTACCCCGAAGAAGACGAGGAGAATTTCAATCACTTCACCAACCAAGGCAAGCCATCACTAGATGCAAGTTAACCCAAGAAAGATGCCTTAAGCATGCTTTGGTTATATATTTGATTATACCAATCCCAAGTTTTATTTGCAAGCTTTACTTTCTTTTACTTTGCCAAAGTTCTTTACTTTCCTTATAGATAGCAAAAAGAGTATAAAACTTGGCCTATCTAGTCATACTTAGATGTCATTCTATGGCATGAGATTGAAGATTAGCACCCCTCTTTGGTGAACACTCTTAACCTTAGTGGATAGTGCTAAGCATAAAACTTGATCACTTTACATGGGAATACTTGGTGAAAATGCTTATGAAAACCTTGGAATGATGAGTCATTCTATTGAGATGTTTTCACATGTGTTGAGAAACACAAATGGTTTATGATGATGAAAATGTTGAGGCATGAGCCTTAGCCCCTTATAAAAACCGATGGTTGGGTACGGATGCGATACCATTCCAAATTTTACCGTACAACCACAATACCTGAATTCGTATGGCTTAGCCGGAAGTTTATATGCATTAGTATGGGTTCCCTCACAGGAGAGGTTGAGCTGAGTCTACCTCTTGATGAGGTCCACCTATGTAGTGCCAGGATGGCAGATGGCCATGGCTAGGAGGCCAAGATGATATGGGAGGCGCTTATACTAGAGTGTGTAATTGAAAGGTTATGATTGATTATCCGCATACTAAGTATGATGATTCAGGGTTATCCCTGACGAATGTATCGAATTTTGTGGTGAAAGTGTACCACCTCTGCAGAGTGTCAAACTATTCGAATAGCCGCGTCTACAGTCATGGACAGTTGGAGTGGCCATACTGTTCAGTCGTCAGATGTTTTCAAAATGTCTTGTGAAATAATTTGTCACTTGACTTGACCACAATAGGGTTGTGAACATGAAAACTAGTTTCCCAATTAGGTGAGTTAGAACTTTAAATTAGCTTTATTTACTTCTGAACTCAGCTTAAGATAAATCTAGCTTTTGCAAATAAACTTAGAGCTTAGCTTTCCAACTAGAACTACCTTACTTGTTAATGGTAGTTTGCGAGTACTTAAAGAGTACGCATGGCTTTGTCCCTGGATATTCCCATGGCCAGACTATGAGGAGGACTACCCTTAAGAAGGAAAACAGGATGGCTATGACAACTAGGATCATCTCCCATCGTCAGCATTCCCTGTGACACTGAAGATGGAGCCCACCGCTATGCTTATTATTCCGCTGCTTGTTTGTACTAGGACTGGATCATGAGATCCTTTATTTGTGTAAGACCTTATTATGATTTGTAATGGATGATGTACTGTGATATCCAATCTGTTATGTCTCGCAAAAATGGTAATCCTGGGATTGTGATGTATGGCATAACAGGCATCTGGGATTAAAAATTCGGGTGTTGACAAGTTGGTATCAGAGCCATCCTGACCATAGGAGACCCTAGTTAGAATGGACGTCCAAACAAAAACTTAGTTTCAAAACAAAAGAAGTGAGTATTTATGAAAATATATTCCCACACTTACCCTTGAGATTCTTTGAAAAAAAATTATGTTCCTCAAAAATTCTTACAATTATACATAAAAATTTGACACACTTGATCACCTCACTAACTGGCTCACCCTAAATTCTTATAGATGGAGGTCCAGTATTGCAAGTTCTACCAGCTGGGCAACAGAGGCCACCTGATCTTTGAGATGGATCTAGATGCACTGTCAGAGTATCTAGAGCACCCGCACCGGGATTCTTCGGGACACAACTCAATGATCACCCAGGAGGAGATCTACTGTGGAGTCCTCGGATTAATCCTCCGAGAATCCCTTTTATGCATACAACCACGATCCCATGATCAGTTAGTCGCGACACATAACATACAAATATCAAAGTAAACATCCAATACATGTCATACCTTAGTTGCCATTATGCCTACATCGATCAACATCAGCGGAACTTCATTAAGCGTAGAGCCCGAGCCATGCCTTAACCTATAGGCAACTGACTGGGATTTTTCAGAAGATTTTTCAGGTGATGAAAAGGCATAGCTCTAGGAATTTATTGGGATTTTTCAGAAGATTTTTAGTTCACTAAAAATCCTTTATTCAAAAAGTGCAGAAGTAAAATGTAGAAGCTCATTTGATATCTTTACATTGGACCAGGTTGTATTTTGATGTGAGATGGTCATAAATATGAATTCACACTATGGTGATTTTTCCCAAGATTTATTGTGGCTTAAAAGTATTTAAAGCAATTATTATTCCATTTTAGCCATTTAAGAAAATGGGCAAAAAGAAATAATAAAGAAATAATAAAGCCATTTAAGAAAGTGGGGAGATGGGATATGATATTTGGACCTCAATTGAGCCAAAAGTTGGGGGAAGTGTTTTGGCAAAAACCAAACTTTCCTTTATGGAAGAAGTTTTGGAGATTTGGTCTATTAAAGAGATTAATTAGATTTGGAGCCATAATAATTATGGATAATATTTGATAAATCTTGATGATCAAGGTAGATGATGTAGACAAGGTGTATCAAGCATTTGCAACCTTTGGAATTGTAAGTCCAACTTGAATCAGATGGGAAAACAAGGAATTGAGGATCTAGGGTGATGTTATTTTCATACCACCAAAACCTTGTTGGATCTTGGAGCTCAGATCTCCCCTCGGGGAATGGGATAGATGAATGGATTGACCAAGTGATGTACATCAACATGGTATAGAGGTTCGAGCTTGATCTTGCTTGAGTTCACCAAGAATTGATTTCAAACATTGAATAAAATAAGCCTGCCAAAGTAGATTTTCAACTAGCCTTCAAAACCTTGTGGGTTTAAGAGGCACAAAGATCCACTTGGAACAAGTGAAGTAGATATTGATAGACCTGTATTATTAGCACACAACCATGCAAAGAGTTGATCCATAGAAGGTTGGATGATGGTGTGAGCTTCTGTCAAAGTAGGCATGTTGACTAGATTTGCAGGAATAGTTAATTTCTTGCCTGCAAAACCATCAAGAACAAGTGGGTTGGAGGATGATATAACAAAGGGCAAGAGTGGTCCTTGGTAGTACATAGGATGGTTAACAATAAGGTTCAAGTGCATTACCAAAAATGCACAAGGGTTGAGAAAGGGGGACATCCAAAAAGGTGATGTTGAAACAGATTCCAGCCTTGGCCAAATTTGGCAGATTTAGGTTTTTCTTTACTAGAATGTGGGTGGTGATGATTTTTATCGGTTGCAAGGTATGAGGTTGGAGAGTAGATTGCTTAGAGGACCAAAGCATCATCAAGGTACCAAAGCATCATCAAGTGATAAAAATCATACCGTGCAACCGATAAAAATCATACCTTGCAAGGTACCAAAGCATCATCAAGTGTATGAGGTTGGAGAGTAGATTGATTAGAGGGATCCATGCTTGATATTAGTCTTCATTGACTTGGAAGCTTCTGGAATTAGATCACTTTAGAGCGGATCTGGTAAAGGGTTTTAGATGATTACTTAGTAGCTAGGGATCAGGTCCAAATTGTATTCTTGCTTAGGGTTTGGTGAGTTTAAAGTATATTGATCCAACTGATGAGCTCCTAGAGTGGCTCATACTACTTCCTAGGCAAACAAGTCAAACAGCAGATCAAGGCAACTCATCTCATAAACTAAGCAAACCTACTACTGGGGTTACCATCAAGCCTAGCTTGAGGTGAGTATGGGTATTTTGAAGTGTTGGATTTGAATAAGGTGAGAGTCCTTGGTATTTCTACCAAGAGTATAATTAAAAAGCTTAACAAAGGTGTTTTGGGAAACCTAGGGATAAGAATGGTTGAAGTTTTTGTCTATAAAACATAAGGAGATTATAATAGGTTGCTCTCCATAGTTTAGGGAAATAGAAGCTACTAAAATAGTTGGTTTGCAAAGGCTTTCTTGGCTCAGGTTTTGAAATGCCAGAACATTTGAGAATATGGAAATTAAGCCAAGACAGTTTTGGGAATTAGCTTTTGTCAACTGGTTTTGAGGTAAGGAGTATCTTCTAATACACAACCATAATCATAAACATAGTCAAACAACAGGCAAACACTTTATCTCTAAACAAGATTTTTTTTTTGTTCCCTCTGATTTTTTCTTTCTGAACAACTAATCAGGGTTGCTGTAATTGGGATGTTACATCTACAATGGCTAATAGTTGCTGATCTTCACGGCAAGATGGAAGAACCCCTTTCGGAGAATATTCAATTCACCGTGAGAGAGAACAACTGGCTAGATGGATTAGCCAGGGCCATGCATGAAGCTCTCGCCCGTCTTTGTGGACTGAACGTCAACTTGATCTAGGGAACTCGCTTTGCTCACTATGCAAGGCGTGATTCTATGGGAATGCCATTGGAGATGCCAAGTCACCCTGAGATGAAGCGCCAAGTGGAGAACCTTGACTTCCTGCTATATGATCGACAGAAGGAATTGGACAATACTCGAGCCTACGCCAACCACAACCTTGCCATTGCCGCCCAGAAGGCCTAGACTTTCGCCCTGCTCGTCAAGGATCATCAATCACTTCACCGTCAACACGAGAAGAAGGATCGCACCATCGCTCGTCTTCGCAAGAAGGTGGCTGAACTTGAGAAGACCATCTAGGAACAAGAAGCTCAGCTCGCAGCAAAGGAAGAAGAGGAAGAAGGTGAAGGCATCGAGGGAGATCTTCACTCGTACCTCAGTGATGACGATGACTACCTGGGGGATGATGCCATGGACTTCTACACCGATGATGATGACTCCGACTCCATTGATGATGAGTAGATGCACTTGATCACTACAGTAGGAATGAGTTGTGTCGGTCCTACTGTATCTTAGTTTACATAATGGTTCTTAAAACCATATGTTTTCCTTTTGTGTTGTGGTGTGTGTGTGTGTGTTTGTATTGTGTGCCTTGAATGAATGAATGAATGATAAGTTGTTAGTTTGCAAAACCTGAGTCAAACTCAAAGTTTAAAGCTTTTTG
Organism: Avena insularis; assembly: GCA_023614405.1. Classification (NCBI taxonomy): domain Eukaryota; kingdom Viridiplantae; phylum Streptophyta; class Magnoliopsida; order Poales; family Poaceae; genus Avena; species Avena insularis. The sequence goes on from CM042696.1 coordinate 254,557,575, forward strand.
AAAACAAAACCATGAACCTTAGAACTTTCCCTCTTACCCCTTTATCTATCTCAATCTTTAGATGACTCGTGGAAACCCCGGAGGAAGCAGCTCATCGCAGGACCCGATGTTGCAGATTCTGCAGATGCTAGTTTCCGACCATGAAGCTAGTAGAGTAGAGCGCCAAGCCAACCTAGCCACCCTGCAACAGATCACTCAGATGGCCCACAATAATCAAGGCCATGGAAATCAGGATCATCATGGATCCAAGCTTAACAACTTTCAGAATACCAATCCCCCTATCTTTAGCAACTCTAAAGACCCATTAGATGCAGATGATTGGTTACAAACCATGGAGAACAAGCTAGAAGTCGCGGGAGTAGATGCCAATGAGAAAGTACTATTTGCCACCCACTATCTGGCAGGAGATGCAAGAGCCTGGTGGAATAGAACCTGTACCATGAACCATGGTCAAGTGATGACGTGGGAAGCAATCAAGACCAAGTTTAGCCGCACCGATGTGTCGCAAGGTTTAGTCACCAGGATGAGAGATGAATTCAGAGAACTGAAGCAAGGCAGGATGACTGCAGTAGAGTACCGTGACATATTTCTATCCCTCGCAAGATATGCCCCTAATGAGATCAACAGTGAAGCCAAGAAGAAGGAAAGGTTACTGAATGGATTGCACGATGAGATGCAGATGGTGTTAATCAACATCCGTTTTGAAGATCTCGAAGAGCTAGTCAACTCTGCCATCCAGATGGAAGGGAAGATAAACCAAGCCAATGACATTCGCAAGCGCAGAATGATGCACCAGAGTGGGTCCCACAATACCCAGAAGTATCGCCCCAACACGTCTGCAGGATATGCCCCAAGGAACAATAGACCCCCAATGTCTCATCCAAGCTACCCCAACCGTAACAGAGGAAATGTGAAGTCCGGAGGAAATCACAACAACAACAACAACAACCACGATAACTCCAACAACATCAACCGTGCACCGCCCAAGTCCAACAATAACAACAATACTGCCCCAAGGACTGGAAGCAATGTTGTGCCTGTTGTAGCCAAAGACAAGTCCTAGATTACTTGCTTTGAGTGTGGAATCAAGGGTCACTACTCCAACGAGTGTCCCAAGAAGCTTGCAGCCACCACCAATGTGAATGCCCCAGCTCAGCAGCAATGCCGTGTTCAGCCCGGAAGAAGATTTGCCCCAGGGAATTCACTCAACCGCAATGGCCGTCTGTTCCACATGAATGCCGAAGAAGCCTAGGAAGCACCAGATGTCGTGTTGGGTATGTTTTCTGTTAACTCAATATTAGCAAGAGTGTTGTTTGATTCTGGAGCATCGCACTCGTTTGTTACAGAAGAATTTACATGCATTAGTAAGATTCACCCAACCAATTTGAAGCATGTCATGATAGTTCAAATACCTGGTTCAACCACCAAAGCTAGAAAAATTTGCAAGGCTGTACCTATCAGATTTCATGGGATAGATTTTTATGCCAATCTAATAGTACTTGGAACCAAAGGTTTGGAAGTAGTACTAGGAATGGATTGGATGTCAAAACATAAATGATTGATCGACTGTGCCAAGAGTGGTCCTTTGTAGTCCTTAGGATGGTTAACAATATGGTTCAAGTTCATTACCAAAAATGCACAACGGTTGAGAAAGGGAGACATCCAAAAAGGTGATGTTGAAACAGATTCCAGACTTGGCCAAATTTGGCAGATTTAGGTTTTTCTTTACTAGAATGTGGGTGGTGATGATTTTTAGGGGTTGCAAGGTACCAAAGCATCATCAAGTGTATGAGGTTGGAGAGTAGATTGATTAGAGGGATCCATGGTTGATATTGGTCTTCATTGATTTGGAGGCTTCTGGAATTAGATCACTTTAGAGCGGATCTGGTAATGGGTTTTAGATGATTACTTAGTAGCTAGGGATCAGGTCCAGATTGTATTCTTGCTTAGGGTTTGGTGAGTTTAAAGTATATTGATTCAACTGATGAGCTCCTAGAGTGGCTCATACTACTTCCTAGGCAAACAAGTCAAACAGCAGATCTGGGCAACTCATCTCATAAACTAAGCAAACCTACTACTAGGGTTACCATCAAACCTAGCTTGAGGTGAGTATGGGTATTTTGAAGTGTTGGATTTGAATAAGGTGAGAGTCCTTGGTATTTCTACCAAGAGTATAATTAAAAAGCTTAACAAAGGTGTTTTAGGAAACCTAGGGATAAGAATGGTTGAAGTTTCTGTCTATAAAACATAAGGAGATTATAATAGGTTACTCTCCATAGTTTAGGGAAATAGAAGCTACTAAAATAGTTGGTTTGCACAGGCTTCCTTGGCTTAGGTTTTGAAATGCCAGAACATTTGAGAATATGGAAATTAAGCCAAGACAGTTTTGGGAAGTAGCTTTTGTCAACTAGTGTGTTGAGGTAAGGAGTATCTTCTAATACACAACCATAATCATAAACATAGTCAAACAACAGGCAAACACTTTATCTCTAAACAAGAAAAAGTTTTTCTTCCCTCTGATTTTTTTCTTTCTAGACAACTAATCAGGGTTGCTGTAATTGGGATGTTACATCTACAATGGCTAATAGTTGCGGATCTTCACGGCAAGATGGAAGAACCCCTTTCGAAGAATATTCGATTCACCGTGAGAGAGAACAACTGGCTAGATGGATTAGCCAGGGCCATGCATGAAGCTCTCGCCCGTATTTGTGGACTGAACATCAACTTGATATAGGGAACTCGCTTCGCTCACTATGCAAGGCGTGATTCTATGGGAATGCCATTGGAGATGCCAAGTCACCCTGAGTTGAAGCGCCAAGTGGAGAACCTTGACTTCCTGCTATATGATCGACAGAAGGAATTGAACAATACTCGAGCCTACGCTAACCACAACCTTGCCATTGCCGCCCAGAAGGCCTAGACTTTCGCCCTGCTCGTCAAGGATCATCAATCACTTCACCGTCAACACGAGAAGAAGGATCGCACCATCGCTCGTCTTCGCAAGAAGGTGGCTGAACTTGAGAAGACCATCTAGGAACAAGAAGCTCAGCTCGCAGCAAAGGAAGAAGAGGAAGAAGGTGAAGGCATCGATGGAGATCTTCACTCGTACCTCAGTGATGGCGATGACTACCTGGGGGATGATGCCATGGACTTCTACACCGATGATGATGACTCCGACTCCATCGATGATGAGTAGATGCACTTGATCACTACCGTAGGAATGATTTGTATCGGTCCTACTGTATCTTAGTTTACATAATGGTTCTTAAAACCATATGCTTTCCTTTTGTGTTGTGGTGTGTGTGTGTGTGTTTGTATTGTGTGCCTTGAATGAATGAATGAATGAGAAGTTGTTAGTTTGCAAAACCTGAGTGAAACTCAAAGTTTAATGCTTTTTGAAAACAAAACCATGAACCTTAGAACTTTCCCTCTTACCCCTTTATCTATCTCAATCTTTAGATGACTCGTGGAAACCCCGGAGGAAGCAGCTCATCGCAGGACCCGATGCTGCAGATTCTGTAGATGCTAGTTTCTGACCGTGAAGCTAGTAGAGTAGAGCGCCAAGCCAACCTAGCCACCCTACAACAGATCACTCAGATGGCCCACAATAATCAAGGCCATGGAAATCAGGATCATCATGGATCCAAGCTTAACAACTTTCAGAATACCAATCCCCCTATCTTTAGCAACTCTGAAGACCCATTAGATGCAGATGATTGGTTACAAACCATGGAGAACAACCTAGAAGTCACGGGAGTAGATGCCAATGAGCAAGTACTATTTGCCACCCACTATCTGGCAAGAGATGCAAGAGCCTAGTGGAATAGCACCTGTACCATGAACCATGGTCAAGTGATGACGTGGGAAGCAATCAAGCCCAAGTTTAGCCGCATCGATGTGCCGCAAGGTTTAGTCACCAGGATGAGAGATGAATTCAGAGAACTGAAGCAAGGCAGGATGACTGTAGTAGAGTACCGTGACATATTTCTATCCCTCGCAAGATATGCCCCTAAAGAGATCAACAGTGAAGCCAAGAAGAAGGAAAGGTTACTGAATGAATTGCACGATGAGATGCAGATGGTGTTAATCAACATCCGTTTTGAAGATCTCGAAGAGCTAGTCAACTCTGCCATCCAGATGGAAGGGAAGATAAACCAAGCCAATGACATTCGCAAGTGCAGAATGATGCACCAGAGTGGGTCCCACAATATCTAGAAGTATCGCCCCAACCCGTCTGCAGGATATGCCCCAAGGAACAATAGACCCCCAATGTCTCATCCAAGCTACCCCAACCGTAACAGAGGAAATGTGAAGTCCGGAGGAAATCACAACAACAACAACCCCGACAACTCCAACAAGATCAACCGTGCACTGCCCAAGTCCAACAATAACAACAATACTGCCCCAAGGACTGGAAGCAATGTTGTGCCTATTGTAGCCAAAGACAAGTCCTAGATTACTTGCTTTGAGTGTGGAATCAAGGGTCACTACTCCAACTAGTGTCCCAAGAAGCTTGCAGCCACCACCCATGTGAATGCCCCAGCTCAGCAGCAACGCCGTGTTCATCCCGGAAGAAGATTTGCCCCAGGGAATTCACTCAACTGCAATGGCCGTCGGTTACACATGAATGCCGAAGGAGCCTAGGAAGCGCCAGATGTCGTGTTGGGTATGTTTTCTGTTAACTCAATATTAGCAAGAGTGTTGTTTGATTCTGGAGCATCGCACTCGTTTGTTACAGAAGAATTTGCATGCACTAGTAAGATTCACCCAACCAATTTGAAGCATTTCATGATAGTTCAAATAGCTGGTTCAACCACCAAAGCTAGAAAAATTTGCAAGGATGTACCTATCAGATTTCATGGGATAGATTTTTATGCCAATCTAATAGTACTTGGAACCAAAGGTTTGGAAGTAGTACTAGGAATGGATTGGATGTCAAAACATAAAGGATTGATCGACTGTGCCAGGAAAGCCATAACCATGACTAGTAGCTCTGGAATAACAGTAGAGCATATATCTGAAACCTTACCCCATCAATTCAATTGCAACAAGAGTCTAGCCCTACAAACCATAGACCAAGTCAGAGTAGTCTGTGAATACCCTGACGTATTCCTAGATGAATTGCCCGGTATGCCCCTAGATTAGGATATCGAGTTCATCATTGAACTAATTCCTCGAACTGGACCCATAGCTCAAAGACCCTATAGTACGAACCCATCAGAGCTAGTGGAGCTGAAGAAGCAACTTGATGCTATGTTGGCGAAAGGTTTGATTGAACCAAGTGCGTCGCCATGGAGATAGCATGTTTTTTTTATGGACAAGAAAGATGGGGGTAACCTTTTGTGCGTAGATTACCGGAAGATGAATGATGTCACCATCAAGAACAAGTACCCACTGCCCAAGATAGAGGATCTATTTGATTAGTTGACTGGTGCCAGAGTGTTCTCTAAGATTGATCGTAGAACTTGTTATCATCAACTCAAAATTCATGCTATGGATATTCCAATGACCTCCTTTACTACCAGATATGGATTATATGAGTATACGGTCATGTCTTTTGGATTAACCAATGCCCCCGCTTATATCATCAATCTCATGAATAAGATCTTTATGAACTTTCTGGATAAGTTTGTCGTTGTGTTTATGGACGACATTCTTATCTATTCCAAGTCAGAAGAAGACCATGAGCAACATCTGAGAATCGTCCTTTAAACCCTGAGGGAGCATCAGTTGTATGCCAAGTTTAGCAAATGTGAGTTTTGGTTGAAAGAAGTAGGATTCATCGGACATATTGTGTCAACATGAGGAGTCGTTGTTGATCCCGCCAAGATCAAAGATGTTGAAGCATGGGAAGCCCCAACCACTCAAACCCAAGTCCGTGTATTTCTCAGATTAGCGGGATATTAACGCAAGTTTGTTGAAGGATTTTCGAGCATCGCAAGACCAATGACCCAACTGTTGAAGAAAGATAAGAAGTTTGAATGGACTGAAAAATGTGAAGCAAGTTTCAAAGAACTCTAGAAGAGATTGATTTCAGCCCCAATATTGATTATGCCCGATATCAAGAAGCCTTTTGATGTGTATTTTGATGCATCCATGATTGGTGTCGGATGTGTGTTGATTCAAGAAGGCAAAGGCATAGAATATTTGTCGAGACAACTGAAGCAACATGAGCAAAACTACCCTACCCATGATCTTGAACTAGCAGTCATAGTTTTAGCCTTGAAGACATGGCGTCATTACCTTATGGGTAACCACTGTGAGATTTACTCGGATCACAAGAGCTTGAAGTATATTTTCACTCAGAGGGAGCTCAATATGAGGCAAAGGATATGGATAGAGTTAATCAAGGATTATGACCTTGACATTCACTATCACCCCGGCAAAGCCAATGTGGTAGCGGATGCTCTTAGCAGATTGCCGTGTAGACTAAACACCATGATCAAAGAAGCCTAGCCAAGTTTGCATGAAGAGTTGGAGAAGTTTAGAATGGAGCTAGTTAGGAAAGGATTCTTAGCTAGCATTGAACTTCAACCAACTTTGATCAGTCAGATCAAGGAAGCCCAGAAGGGAAATGCAAGTATCGACGGAATCAAACATCGTATTGGTATAGGAAAGGTACCTGGATTCACCGAAGATTCGGAGTTGAAGCAAGTTATCATGCAAGAAGCTCATGATACTCTTTATTCTATCCACCCTGGAGGAACGAAGATGTACCAATATTTGAAGGAGCAATTTTGGTGGCACAAGATGAAGAGAGAAATCGGAAGCTACATAGCCAAGTGGGATATCTATCAGAGAGTCAAAGCGGAACATCAGATACCCGCAGGACTATTGCAACCATTGCAGATTCCGGAATGGAAATGGGATTCCGTTGGAATGGACTTTATCACCGGTTTGCCTACTTCTAGTAGGGGAAATGACTCTATATGGGTCATCGTTGATAGACTGTCCAAGGTAGCCCATTTTATACCTGTCAAGACAACCTACCAGAGTTCGAAGCTAGCAGAGTTGTACATTGCTAGAATCGTCAGTTTGCATGGAACCCCTAAGACCATAGTCACGGATTGAGGAACCCAATTAACCTCAACATTTTGGCAGAAAGTCTAAGAAGGATTAGGAACCAAGTTGAATTGCAGCACAGCTTATCACCCGCAGACTGATGGAAAGACTAAAAGAGTCAACCAAATCTTAGAAGATATGTTGAGAGCTTGTGTGCTTGAGTATGGATCAAAATGGGAAGATTATCTGCCTTTCGTAGAATTCTCATACAACAACAGTTATCAAGCTAGTTTGCAAATGGCCCCATTTGAATTCTTGTATGGAAGAAAGTGCCGTACCCCTTTGAATTGGTCGCAAGTAGGAGAGAGTCAGATTTTCGGACCAGACATCCTACGAGAAGCCGAGGAGAAGGTTCACAAATTCCATGAGCACCTCAAGACCGCCCAATCTAGACAGAAGAGTGATGGCGACAAGAGATGTAGAGACCTGACTTTCAATGTCGGAGATTTTGTGTATCTCAAGGTTTCTCCATTGAAGGGAACTTAATGTTTTAGTCCGAAAGGGAAGTTAGCCCCCAGATATATTGGACCCTTCAAGATTCTGAATCACCAAGGAGAAGAATCGTATCAACTGGAGCTGCCAGAGAAGATGTCATCCATCCATAATGTGTTCCATATATCATTACTTCGCAAGTGCTTAGAAGTTCCGGAAAAGACCGAAGTGTTCAAGAACATCGATCACCAAGCCATTGAGATCAACAAGGATCTGACGTATCGTGAAGTGCCCATCCGTATCTTGGAAGAAGCCTTCAGTACCACCAGGACCGGGAGTATCAAGTTTCTCAAGATCCAATGGAGCAACCACACCGAAGAAGAAGTCACCTGGGAACAATAAGATTACATTAGGACTGAGTTTCCAGATCTCTTTAGTTCCTAGTTTTTTCTTAAATCTCGAGACGAGATTTTGTTTAAGGGGGGAAGGTTTGTAACATCCCAAAACTTTAATCAGTGTTATTAAGATCCTGAACACCCAATTTAGGGTTAACAAAAACTTTTTATTATTAAAATGATTAATGAATGCATGTGTGTTGCATTAGTGTATAATTGTTTGAAAATGCAATGTTTGAATGTTCTAAATGGTATAAAATGGTTCAAGGGTGAATGCCACATCCTCTAGACCATTTACAAATAAAATCCAAAGAAAAAGGAATCAAATAAGATTAAATAATGTAAATGGTCATTTTGACCCTTTTAATTCACTAGGCCACTTTAGGTGTTCCTAGAAGTCAATTCCCAACAGAAACAATTCTAGATCTTTGCACCCCTTGCAAGACCAAGTAAAGATGTACCAAGGCCCACTTTACAAACTTACAAAAACCTTTAGCAAGGTAATTTAAATAACATTTGAAAATTGAATCAAGTGTAGGTGTTAAGATCATCATTTCTCAAAAACCAACCAAACCAATTCACCTTGACAATTCCCAGCAAGCAGAGACTACCAAGCATAAGTGTAGATCACCCACCAAATTTGAGCCAAAAATTCAAATATATTTTTCTTTCGGCCATTTCATCAAACACCTAGTGATCATAGAATTAACTGCCTAACTATTACTATTTTAGAGCAATGATCAAGTGCCACTAAGGCCTCAATCCACTCCTCTTGTCCCCTCTAGTTCCATCCAGGCCATAAACAGGCTACCCCTTAGCCGCTTGTAGCAGTGCCAAGCCACCGAGCGCCATGCCCGTTGGTCAAGCATGGACAGCTCCCAGCAGACCGCCCCGAGCTCGCCCACGACGCCTAGGAGGTAGGCAAGGACACAGCACCGCCCTTTGTCCCCTCCCCGAGCAGAGCCAAGCCATGGACCACCCCGCTGTCAAAGCACCGCGCTGCCATGCCGAAAGCATGTGAGACAAGCTTGCTGCACACACCGTGCCTTGACCACATCCCGCACGCACCACTTTGCCACGACCCTAGGAACCACCCGGACATGCCCGTCCGCCGCCGCTTGACCCGCAGCCACCATGCGCCGCATCGCACGCCACTTCTGTCGCGCAGAGCACGAGCCGCGGCCGACGAAATGCCACCGCCCCTAGCCGCGCCTTTACGCCATAGATGACTGCCAGCAGTCCGCGCATCGTCCCATACCTCCAGCCACGATGATAACACGATGTACCACCCTCGCCAGAGACGCCAGCCCATCCCGTTCGGTTGCTTCGTCGAGCCTATAAAAGGAGGCCTCCTCCACCCCAATTCCTCACAACATCTCACTCCCATCTCACCACTGACCACCCCACACTTCTCCCCAGAGCCAATCGAGTCGTAGTTCGCCGGAATTTTGTCGGAGCTTGCCGCTGTAGAGGAGAAGAGGCGTCGTCGATTGGAGGTTCCCCAGGAGCCGTCGCGACCATGCCTAGAACCGCCATCGTCCACCAGTTCGATCGCCCCCATCGCCACGTCTAGCTAGAGCCCTGTTAAGCCCCCACGTACCCCCACCGTGGAGAATATCATTTTGCGGCCCAAAAGTTGGGTCGCCCAGGCAACGCGGTACCCAAGTTGATTTTTATCACCGCTATTCGAAAAGTTGGGGCGCCAATTACTGAGAGGGGTATTTCAAGTGAATGATGGCCAAACCAAATATTTTCAAATCACGCATGTTAAGTCAAGATATTCCGTGACACTAGTTCCTGTTGTGCCCCTCCTTCGCCGGTCACTCTTCTTAGCTGCCCTGCACGTGTCGTAGGGGCAAATCCATTACTGTACTTTCCTAACTCTCGACACTGAATCTTGCTGCGGAGGCGGCGGCGGTCCCTTTTCTTCCCTTCCTTGACCCTAAATCTGCCGACGGCGGAGGACCTTTTTTCTCCCTCCCCCGACACTGAATCTGATGGCGGCGGCCCAGCATGTCTTGCAAGGCGAAGGTTGTAGCTACGTCACCGACTGAAAAGGGTCCGTCGGGGCCCAAGTCTGGGGCTCAACGCGTAGCAGCGGCGAGGTCTTCAGCCCCGGTTAGCGAGGAGGCCAACAAGGATTCTGCTCCCAAGGTACCTACGAGCAGCGGGTTGAAGAGAAAAGCAAGGCCGGTGGCGGATTGTTTGGTTCCGGTGGGCAGATGTAGCACTCAGATCTCGAAGAAAAAAACCCGGGAGAAGAGAGAGAGCTGAATTTTTCTTATCTGTGCCTTATCTTGCAAGTAGATTAGTTACGGCATAATATAATCAAATGAACTGAAATTTTCCCCTTTTTAATCAAATTATGCATAGCTTTGATACAAGGGACCTATATGAGTTCACAGTTCATGTTCGGCAGTACACTACAAAACTTGATTTTGGTTGCGAGAAGGTTGTGTTCGGGCAAGATGTGCATCTGCTTGTGAATTGCAAAGAGGTTGTGTCTGTTTCGCAGCTGGTAGATATGCTTGTGGCTAGAATTCCCTGGGGTTCTAGATAGAGGATAAAATTGGTGTGGCGCAACATGAATGATACCTATCAGCAAATGGAGCACTCCCATGAGCTTCATATGGTTTGGGAGTGTTGTGCAGCTGATCGTAAGGTGAAAGTTGAAGCGATGATTGATGATATGTATGCAGATGCTGGAGATCTTACTGCCAGAGCTTCTTCTCCTAGAGAATACAGACCAATAGATGATGATCTAGATAAGTTTAGTATACGTATAGAGGTGGATTCATACATGGCAAAACTTGATGAGGTATTTAATAAGCCAGTTTCGTCATGTACTGTGGAGATCATTGTCGATTCCAAAAACATAACTCTTGATGAAATGAGAGAGATGATCGGTAAGGAAATCAGTATTGTCCCTAAGCAGATGGCAAAAATCCGGTGGTCGCATCATAAGAAGCAGCAATTCATAGATGTTTTGGATACTAAAGATCTTATGCAGATTATGCTACGAAAGAAATGAACCAGGAAGGTGTTCTTCATTGTTACCATTTCTGATGTTTTTGAACAGGTTATAGTGGATGTAGATGCCCCTTTAGTGGCCGAACAGAGTGAGGTGGTCGACGTTGATGAGATCTGATGAGAGCTGCTACCCTGGGCTTGTCATATGGACCGCGGGGTTCCCCTGCCTGTATTTGTAATATTGACTGCTATTGCATTTAGAGCGTGTTTCTGTTATTATGTTTGTTGAGAGATTGCGATATAATGTTGTGCGAGCTGTTGAGATTTTCGGACATGTCACTCACTAAAACCATCGTTGTTGTAATAAGACATAAGTACATTGTAGTTGACATGATTATGTTTCTTAAAATGACGTACCATACTTGTTTCTGTTATTATGTTTATTGGGACATTGTAATGTAATGTTTTGTGAAACCATGACTAGACTAGTGATGCATAAATACATTGCAGTTGACATGATTATGTTTCTTGAGATGATGTACTATACTTGTTTATGTTATTTTGTTTGTTGAGAGACTGTAATGTAATGTTTTGCGAAACCATGACAAGACAAGTGATGTGTAAGTACCTTGTAGTCGACATGATTTTGTTTCTTGAGTTGATGTAATATACTTGTTTCTGTGATTATGTTTGTTGAGAGATTGTAATGTGATGTTTTGTGAAACCATGTTGTGGTTATGTTTGTTGAGAGATTGTAATGTAATGTTTTGTGAAACCATGACTGAAGAAGTGATGCATAAGTACCTTATAGTTGACATGATTTTGTTTCTTTAGATTATGTAATATACTGCTATGTTTTCGTTAGCTAATGAAATTGGGATGGAGGGAGTGCAGGTTTAATATTTGAAATGAGAATGTGTGAAGAGAATCCATATCAGGGAGGAGATAGTAATCCAGGGAAAGGGCATGGTATCCATTAAACTATTGTAACATGCCAATTTAGTCATTGTTGCAGCGGTAGAAGGGATGCTCTCTCTCTATCTCTCTCTCTCTCTCTTTCTCTCTCTCTCTCTCATCGACGCGCGTTGACGTCATGCATTTACGCATTCGCCATGCTGTCCTTGAACGGCGAGGACGACCAGCCGAGCAGCGATAGCCTTCTCTCCGACATCGAGTATTCCTTCCATGATGTGAGTTCCTCTGTTTTCTCAGGCTAGGGTTAGGCAATGGTAAATCTCTCGATCTGAGCTCCATATGTGCATGCAATCGTGTTTGATTTCAGCTTTGCATTTACCTATAGGTACCACGGACGATCTACGACTCCGAATGGGAGGGCCTAGATCTCGATGGAGAAGTGCCATTTGACCATGGGCTAAAACTAAGGAGATATGTTGCATTCGAAGGCAGTACCACTAGGAGAAGGTTTTTGGGCTGTACAAATCAGGTTTGTTTACATTATGTGCAACTGTGACATGAAGTAAAATGTATCGTGCATGTTCATAACACTATATTGTGTGTGTTTTTAGGTTGGCCCGCTGTGTAAAGCAGTAGAGTGGTTGGATCTTGAGTGACCATATGCACTTAAGAAATGCTTGGCACAGTTATGGGAGATGTATGAGTTGGAAAGGTCGGGGAGATTTACTGATGTAAGTGATGCAGCTGAAAAAAATTATAAGCTGCCGGTACGAAATAAGGAGCTGGAACAAGAAATCGAGAATTTGCAGTCAGAGCTAACTGACGGAATCGATGGGAGTTTGGTTGTTGGAACTGCAAAGAAGCTTCAGGATAGTCACATGTTGATGATTCATAATGCAGAAAAGGAGAGGGGTCAGCTTAGGGATGACAAGAAGAAGCTAGAGTACTACATTGCGGATCTGTTGAAGGAACTGAAGAAGGCGAGCGAGGGTGAACAAGGACAGACTATAGAGGATAAAGGAAATTCGAGATGAATAATTTATGTTGTGCCAATGCCCGAAGCTAGTTAATTGTAAGACTTGCAGTTGCGCTTTCCGAACTAAGCCAAACTCAATCCTCGAAAAAATTAATTTCAGACAAACACACATATCGTGCATAGAGTTAAGTTCACGCTTACAAAATCACTACTGTAGAGGATAAACCAGGCAGTTCAGTACTAAATAGACATATGTTGTGTTCAAGCAAGCCTGGCACGGAGCTGCCTGTTTTCCTCCCTAAGATTGGCCAGCTCCTTCAGTACTATGTCGTGCTTCAGCTATAGGTTCTAGCGCTCCATCACGGATTGGAGAATTTTGTCCGTAGCCATACGATTTTCCTTCAAGATCCCTTTCATGATCTCCGTCTGTTGAGTCCGCAGCATAGAAAACAAAAAAATCCTACGGTGTGAACTACACGCCAAGATCTATCTACTAGGTACAAAGCAACGGGTGGACATACATCCAACGAGAACTTACCCTCGAGGACAACGTGTTTTGTTAACGAGTAGGAACTCGTGGTTGATGTAGTCGTACACTTGCCGATCTCAAGATCGTGATGAAGTCCAGCGTCCGTCAGCACGCCCATCAGATCCAGCTCCGCACCACCAAGTCTAGCACCTGCAAAGCGGTGCATCCGTGATCGCACGCATCGGTACCCGACGACCTCGGTCCTCGCCCCAAGCTAAGCAAGAAGCGGAAGCAAAGAATTGCTCTGCATGTATCTCGCTAATCCGAGACCATGGGGAAATAATACTAGAGGGGGAGAGAGATCCTTCACAAGGAGGTGTGTGTGAGAAGTGAGGAGAGGGTGGCCTTTTATAGGAGGAGGGGGGTGCCCCTCCTTCATGGCCGGCGCATGAAGGAGGTGCCTCTTCACCTCCTCCATTCATGTGGTGGTAACCCCTCCACATTAAAATGCCTCTTCATATTCCCTTTTAAAGTCTCCACTTTAAATGCATTAAATTTCTCCAAATTTAATGCTCTCTCATTTAATAAAACTCTTTTATTATTTTATTCAGAATTTTGTTAATTACTTTAATTAACAAACATTCACATAAAACCCCCTGCAACATTTCAATATTACATGCAGAACCAAGTTTAGCAATTTCACCCGAAACAGTTTCGGTGTCTATTGAAATAATTCCAGCGCTTTCTTAAATCTTTATCTGAAACATATTTGCTCCAAATGGTGTCGGTATCCCTTAAGTGTGTCACCCTACGGTTCGCGAATAATGCAGACATGATCGAGACCCCTCTCAGATCAATAATCAGAAGCGGGATCTGGAGATCCATACTGACTCCTACACATTCAACGATGACTTCTGTGATCGTGAGAACCTTTAATGCTAGTAACTAAATCCCTTTGTCTCGTGATGTATTACATGTCCGAGATTCGATCATCGTTATCTCCATACCTAGTTTAATCTCGTTGCCGACATGCACTCTTTTCTTGTTCCCGTGATATAACATTCTAGTGATCACATCACTTGCTTGCAAGCTATCTTAATGTGATATCACCGAGAGGGCCCAGAGTATATCTATCCGTCATCAGGATTGACAAATTCCACTCTTGATCCATGAGCCTCAACATAACACCTTCGTAACACTGAACCCATCTTTATAGTCACCCTGTTACGGTGTGACGTTTGATGTTATCAAGATGCTCTTCTGGTATTAGCAATTAACATGATCTCATGGTCTAAGGATAAATATTACTTTGTATGATGTTATAGCAATATAAACATAATGACTTTGATCGTAATGCTATACTTTGGATGAATGTTCATCACATCATTCCACCAATGTTGTGACCTCGTTATTAACAACATCCAATGTCCATGATCAGGAAACCTTGATCATCTTGTTAATCAACAAGCTAGTCTATAAGAGAGGCATAACTAGGAACCCTTTTTGTTTATTAAACACACATGTATTGACCTTTCCGATTAATACAATTATAGCATGCAAAATAAACATTTATCATAAACATGGAATAAGATAATAACCACTTTATTATTGCCTCTCGGGCATATTCCCTTCACCATCTGCTTCCTAGCCGAGGCGCGACCTTCACTATGTAGCTTCGCCTAGTCGGCGTTTAACTCCTTCAGTTTCTGGCACTTGTCAGAAAGGACCGCGAGTTCAGTGCGCAGTTAGTCAAAGGCTAGTTTGTGGGAATTCTGCTTCTCCCTTTGGATTGCTATCTTGTCATTTAGCCAAGTCGCCAGGTCCTGGTCGATCTTTCGCCTCTTTCCCTTCAACAAAAATACATAGTATGGTTTGTTCAGTTCACCAAGACAAGCTGGTTAGTTTCCATAATTAACTGAATCGACTAGTGGCACTGCCATAATTTCAAGGAAGAAGCAATCTAGGACTAATCAACATTTTATGAATCGACTAGTGGCACTGTCATAATTTCAATTTCAAAGACAAATAAGATTTATCTGCAGTTTAGTGTGCTATGGGTTTTTCACCAAATAGTAGTGGGAGAGTGGCAAACTCATAATGCAGAAACCCATGTCTAGATACATAATGGAAAGAGAACATGGGTGTCCATTCATGAACATGAACACCAACACATGTCTAGATAGATAAGGAGTTGCCCTAGGATTCTTATTGCACCCTATAATGGGAAGCAGACATGGGCATTGCTCCCTAAACCCTAAACATTACAAAAGGAGAGGAGGACGAACTGATATTCGTGTCCCTGCTAACGGGAATCAGACTTGGGCATTGCTCTGATACGCCTCAAGACATGCCCTTAGATCCTCGTTCTCTTTCCGAACACCCTCGAGTACGGTGATCCCTCTGCTCATGTCCGCCTTGATCTCCTTGACTACATCCAGGCAACGGTTCCTGTCATGGTAGTCTCGGATGGTAGCCTTGGTGTCCTCGCTGACTTCGCCCTGCAGGAGAATGCACCTTTCCTCGAGATTCTTCTTCTCCTCCGTGAGCTCGTTGATTATCTTGATGGCCTGTTCTTCCCTGTTCAAGTTACGGTCGAGCACTTTCTGCAGCCTAACGACGTCACGTGCAAAATCTAGCAAGATCTCCTTCTGCACAGATAATTTCTTGTGTAGGCTCTCATTAGCTTGGGTGAAGGAGCCTGCAAGCTCATGTTGGTTGGCAATCTTGGAACTGATTGGGGCCACCTTGTCATGGTACTCGGCCTTCGATCGCTGCATCTTTCATGTTAATTGAAATAGGAATTCTACAATTACACTCCAGATCCCAGGTGAATACTAATACAGATCAAAAAAATCCCCGTTGAATCTATTGGCCGCAGTGTTAAAAAATGGACCTAGAGATCTATTCATGACCATGATAAACTAATCCTAATCACAAAAAATACATAGTGAATCTATGAACAGCGGTATTAAGGAAAGATCTATTCATGACCATATTCATGAAAACTAATACAACTCGCAAAAGAAGAAGAAAAACCAATGCGGGGCGGATAGCATCTAAGAAATCCACATCATAACTCGGAGAAATAACAAGATGGAGATTTGCTACCTCGCCGAGACATGGAACAGGGCCGAACGGGTCCTGCAACACCTCCGTCATGGTGGATTCGGGCTCCGCGGCCGGCCTGTAATACATAGAATAGGAAGAGCCAGAAGAAGAAGAAAAACAATAAGAAGTTGATTAAGATCATGATGGAGGGGGAGATGGAGAAGAAGTAGAACAAGAAGAACGTACCGGGAGGAGCCCTCGCCTGCTAGAACATTCGGCGCCATTGTCGGGGGAGATTGGGCCTCGATGAGAGGGTGGGCTTGAGCGGCTGGTAGAGCAAGAAGTGCCTTGCGACGATTTCTCTCCCTTTTCTCCACGAGGATCGTCGACTGGCCTCTCCCCCTCCTTAGTGGAGCCATGGCTTGCAGGGTGAGTGTGGCGGCGGCAGGAGGAAGGAGATAGTGATTAGTGTGGGAGAAGAGTGAAAGCGTACAGGATGTGGTCCAGTAGTACTAGTACTATTATACAAGACCATCGTGTACGGTCGATCTTCTCAAAGAAGACAAGGAGGCAGGGGTAGGGAATCGATGGGACTTGTCTTTATTGTGATGGACACTTCAATGGTCTTCGGCGACACCCAAAATCCAGTATATAATAAGGGGAGTGCGAGTCGGGTGGTCATCACGGGAATCGGCGCGCACATCCCGCGTGCGTGCGTCTCGTGTTGATGGGGCAATGACACGCGCAACTGCTGCACGATCACGTCGGCACATCGAACTCTGTTGAACTCCACGTGATAGGCACGCACGGGATATTTACGAGTCTAGAATACGCCGTGCCACTTTTGTTGTGATCAAATTATGTTCAGTACACATGGATCCACCAGTGTCATAGCATGTGTGTTATTTTTACTAACAACAACCAGAGTCATTGAAATGTGTATTCTCTTTAGAGACCACACATGGATCCACCAGTGTCATTGTATGTGTGTTCTTTTTACTAACAACAAGAGTCATTGAAATGTGTGTTCTCTTCACAGAACACACATGGATCCACCAGTGTCATTGCATGTGTGTTCTTGTTACTAAGTACAACCAGAGCCATTGCATGTGTGTTCTTGTTACTAAGTACAACCTGAGCCATTGCATGTGTGTTCTTTTCACATACCACATATGGATCCACCAGTGTCATTGCATGTGTGCTTTTTTACTAAGAACAACCAGAGTCATTTCATGTGTGTTCTTTTCACATACCACATATGGATCCACCAGTGTCATTGAAATGTGTGTTCTCTTCAGAGACCACACATGGATCCACCAGTGTTATTGCATGTGTGTTCTTGTTACTAACAACAACTAGAGTCATTGCATGTGTGTTCTTTTCACATACCACATATGGATCCACCAGTGTCATTGCATGTGTGTTCTTTTCACAATCCACATATGGATCCACCAGTGTCATTGCATGTGTGTTCTTGTTACTAACAACAACCAGAGTCACTGCATGTGTGTTCTTTTCACATACCACATATGGATTAACCAGTGTCATTGCATGTGTGTTCTTTTCACAATACACCTATGGATCCACCAGTGTAATTGTATGTGTGTTCTTTTTACTAACAACAACCAGAGTCATTGCATGTGTGTTCTCTTCAGAGACCACACATGGATCCACCAGTGTCACTGCATATGTGTTCTTTTTACTAACAACAACCAGAGTCATTGAAATGTGTGTTCTCTTCAGAGACCACACATGGATCCACCAGTGCATTGCATGTGTGTTCTTTTTACTAACAAGAGCCAGAGTCATTGAAATGTGTGTTCTCTTCACAGAACACACATGGATCCACCAGTGTCATTGCATGTGTGTTCTTGTTACTAAGTACAACCAGAGCCATTGCATGTGTGTTCTTGTTACTAAGTACAACCAGATCCATTGCATGTGTGTTCTTTTCACATACCACATATGGATCCACCAGTGTCATTGCATGTGTGCTTTTTTACTAAGAACAACCAGAGTCATTTCATGTGTGTTCTTTTCACATACCACATATGGATCCACCAGTGTCATTGAAATGTGTGTTCTCTTCAGAGACCACACATGGATCCACCAGTGTTATTGCATGTGTGTTCTTGTTACTAACAACAACTAGAGTCATTGCATGTGTGTTCTTTTCACATACCACATATGGATCCACCAGTGTCATTGCATGTGTGTTCTTTTCACAATCCACATATGGATCCACCAGTGTCATTGCACGTGTGTTCTTGTTACTAACAACAACCAGAGTCACTGCATGTGTGTTCTTTTCACATACCACATATGGATTAACCAGTGTCATTGCATGTGTGTTCTTTTCACAATACACCTATGGATCCACCAGTGTAATTGTATGTGTGTTCTTTTTACTAACAACAACCAGAGTCATTGCATGTGTGTTCTCTTCAGAGACCACACATGGATCCACCAGTGTCATTGCATATGTGTTCTTTTTACTAACAACAACCAGAGTCATTGAAATGTGTGTTCTCTTCAGAGACCACACATGGATCCACCAGTGTCATTGCATGTGTGTTCTTTTTACTAACAACAACAAGAGTCATTGAAATGTGTGTTCTCTTCACAGAACACACATGGATCCACCAGTGTCATTGCATGTGTGTTCTTGTTATTAAGTACAACCAGAGTCATTGCATGTGTGTTCTTTTCACATACCACATATGGATCCACCAGTGTCATTGCATGTGTGCTTTTTTTACTAACAACAACATGAGTCATTTCATGTGTGTTCTTTTCACATCCCACATATGGATCCACCAGTGTCATTGAAATGTGTGTTCTCTTCAGAGACCACACATGGATCCACCAGTGTTATTGCATGTGTGTTCTTGTTACTAACAACAACTAGATTCATTTCATGTGTGTTCTTTTCACATACCACATATGGATCAACCAGTGTCATTGCATGTGTGTTCTTTTCATAATCCACATATGGATCCACCAGTGTCATTGCATGTGTGTTCTTGTTACTAACAAGAACAAGAGTCATTGCATGTGTGCTCTTTTCACATACCACATATGGATTAACCAGTGTCATTGCATGTGTGTTCTTTTCACAATACACCTATGGATCCACCAGTGTAATTGCATGTCTGTTCTTTTTACATACCACACATGAATCCACCAGTGTCATTGCATGTATGATCTTTTCACAATCCACCTATGGATCCACTAGTGTCATTGCATGTGTGTTCTTTTTACTAACAACAACTGGAGTCATTGAAGTGTGTGTTCTTTTCACATACCACATATGGATCCATAGGTGTCATTGCATGTTTTTTCATTTCACAATCCACATATGGATCCACTAGTGTCATTGCATGTGTGTTCTTTTTACTAACAACAACTGGAGTCATTTCATGTGTGTTCTTTTCACATACCACATATGGATCCACCGGTGTCATTGCATGTGTGCTCTTTTTACTAACAACAACCAGAGTCAATGCACGTGCGTTCTCTTTAGAGACCACACATGGATCCACCAGTGTAATTGCATGTGTGTTGTCTTCAGAGACCACACATGGATCCACCAGTGTCATTGCATGTGTGTTCTTTTTACTAACAACAACCAGATTCATTGTATGTGTGTTCTTTTCAGAGACCACGCATGGATCCACTAATGTCATTGCATGTGTGCTCTTTTTACTAACAACAACTAGAGTCATTGCATGTGTGTTCTCTTTAGAGACCACACTTGGATCCACCAGTGTCATTGCATGTGTGTTCTTGTTACTAATTACAACCAGAGTGATTGCATGTGTGTTCTTTTCACATACCACATATGGATCCACCAGTGTCATTGCATGTGTGTTCTTTTCAAAATCCACCTATGGATCCACCAGTCCCATTGCATATGTGTGTTCTTTTTACTAGCAACAACTAGAGTCATTTCATGACTTCTCTTTTCACATACCACATATGGATCCACTAGTGTCATCGAAATGTGTGCTCTCTTCATATACCACACATGGATACACCAGTGTCATTGCATGTGTGTTCTTTTTACTAACAACAACCAGAGTCATTGAAATGTGTGTTCTCTTCAGAGACCACACATGGATCCACCAGTGTTATTGCATGTGTGTTCTTTTTACTAACAATAACCAGAGTCATTGAAATGTGTGTTCTCTTCATAGACCACACATGGATCAACCAGTGTCATTGCATGTGTGCTCTTTTTAGTAACAACAACCAGAGTCATTGCATGTGTGTTCTTTTCACATAGCACATATGGATCCACCAGTGTCATTGCATGTGTGCTCTGTTCACAATCCACCTATGGATCCACCAGTGTCATTGCATGTGTGTTCTTTTTACTAATAACCAGAGTCATTGAAATGTGTGTTCTTTTCACATACCACCTATGGATCCACCAGTGTCATTGCGTGTGTGTTATTTTTACTAACAACAACCAGAGTCATTGCATGTGTGTTCTCTTCAGAGACCACACATGGATCCACCAGTGTCATTGCATGTGTGTTCTTTTCACATACCACATATGGATCCACTAGTGTCATTGCATGTGTGCTTTCTTACTAACAACAACCAGAGTCATTTCATGTGTGTTCGTTTCACATACCACACATGGATCCACCAGTGTCATTGCATGTGTGGTCTTTTCACATACCACATATGGATTAACCAGTGTCATTGCATGTGTGTTCTTTTCACAATACACCTATGGATCCACCAGTGTAATTGTATGTGTGTTATTTTTACTAACAACAACCAGAGTCATTGCATGTGTGTTCTCTTCAGAGACCACACATGGATCCACCAGTGTCATTGCATGTGTGTTTTTTTTACTCACAACCAGAGTCATTGAAATGTGTGTTCTCTTCAGAGACCACACATGGATCCACCAGTGTCATTGCATGTGTGTTCTTTTTACTAACAACAACAAGAGTCATTGAAATGTGTTTCTCTTCACAGAACACACATGGATCCACCAGTGTCATTGCATGTGTGTTCTTGTTATTAAGTACAACCAGAGTCATTGCATGTGTGTTCTTTTCACATACCACATATGGATCCACCAGTGTCATTGCATGTGTGCTTTTTTTACTAACAACAACCAGAGTCATTTCTTGTGTGTTCTTTTCACATCCCACATATGGATCCACCAGTGTCATTGAAATGTGTGTTCTCTTCAGAGACCAGACATGGATCCACCAGTGTTATTGCATGTGTGTTCTTGTTACTAACAACAACTAGATTCATTTCATGTGTCTTCTTTTCACATACCACATATGGATCCACCAGTGTCATTGCATGTGTGTTCTTTTCATAATCCACATATGGATCCACCAGTGTCATTACATGTGTGTTCTTGTTACTAACAAGAACCAGAGTCATTGCATGTGTGTTCTTTTCACATACCACATATGGATTAACCAGTGTCATTGCATGTGTGTTCTTTTCACAATACACCTATGGATCCACCAGTGTAATTGCATGTGTGTTCTTTTTACATACCACACATGGATCCACCAGTGTCATTGCATGTATGTTCTTTTCACAATCCACCTATGGATCCACTAGTGTCATTGCATGTGTGTTCTTTTTACTAACAACAACTGGAGTCATTGAAGTGTGTGTTCTTTTCACATACCACATATGGATCCATAGGTGTCATTGCATGTTTTTTTCATTTCACAATCCACATATGGATCCACTAGTGTCATTGCATGTGTGTTCTTTTTACTAACAACAACTGGAGTCATTTCATGTGTGTTCTTTTCACATACCACATATGGATCCACCGGTGTCATTGCATGTGTGCTCTTTTTACTAACAACAACCAGAGTCAATGCACGTGCGTTCTCTTTAGAGACCACACATGGATCCACCAGTGTAATTGCATGTGTGTTGTCTTCAGAGACCACACATGGATCCACCAGTGTCATTGCATGTGTGTTCTTTTTACTAACAATAACCAGATTCATTGCATGTGTGTTCTTTTCAGAGACCACACATGGATCCACCAGTGTCATTGCATGTGTGCTCTTTTTACTAACAACAACTAGAGTCATTGCATGTGTGTTCTCTTTAGAGACCACACTTGGATCCACTAGTGTCATTGCATGTGTGTTCTTGTTACTAATTACAACCAGAGTGATTGCATGTGTGTTCTTTTCACATACCACATATGGATCCACCAGTGTCATTGCATGAGTGTTCTTTTCACAATCCACCTATGGATCCACCAGTCCCATTGCATATGTGTGTTCTTTTTACTAGCAACAACTAGAGTCATTTCATGACTTCTCTTTTCACATACCACATATGGATCCACTAGTGTCATCGAAATGTGTGCTCTCTTCATATACCACACAAGGATACACCACTGTCATTGCATGTGTGTTCTTTTACTAACAACAACCAGAGTTATTGAAATGTGTGTTCTCTTCAGAGACCACACATGGATCCACCAGTGTTATTGCATGTGTGTTCTTTTTACTAACAATAACCAGAGTCATTGAAATGTGTGTTCTCTTCATAGACCACACATGGATCAACCAGTGTCATTGCATGTGTGCTCTTTTTAGTAACAACAACCAGAGTCATTGCATGTGTGTTCTTTTCACATAGCACATATGGATCCACCAGTGTCATTGCATGTCTGCTCTTTTCACAATCCACCTATGGATCCACCAGTGTCATTGCATGTGTGTTCTTTTTACTAATAACCAGAGTCATTGAAATGTGTGTTCTTTTCACATACCACCTATGGATCCACCAGTGTCATTGCATGTGTGTTCTTTTTACTAACAACAACCAGAGTCATTGCATGTGTGTTCTCTTCAGAGACCACACATGGATCCACCAGTGTCATTGCATGTGTGTTCTTTTCACATACCACATATGGATCCACTAGTGTCATTGCATGTGTGCTTTTTACTAACAACAACCAGAGTCATTTCATGTGTGTTCTTTTCACATACCACACATGGATCCACCAGTGTCATTGCATGTGTGGTCTTTTTACTAACAACAACTGGAGTCATTGCATGTGTGTTCTTTTCACATACCACATATGGAACAACCATAGTCATTGCATGTGTGCTCTTTTCACAATCCATCCATGGATCCACTGGTGTCATTGCATGTGTGCTCTTTCTACTAACAACAACTAGAGTCATTTCATGACTGTTCTTTTCACATACCTCATATGGATCCACCAGAGTCATTGCATGTGTGTTCTCTTCACAATCCACCTATGGTTCCACCAGTGTCATTGCATGTGTGTTCTTTTTACTAACAACAACTGGAGTCATTGAAGTGTGTGTACTTTTCACATACCACATATGGATCCATAGGTGTCATTGCATGTGTGTTCATTTCAGAATCCACATATGGATCCACTAGTGTCATTGCATGTGTGTTCTTTTTACTAAGAACAACTGGAGTCATTTCATGTGTGTTCTTTTCACATACCACATATGGATCCACCAGTGTCATTGCATGTGTGCTCTTTTTACTAACAACAACCAGAGTCATTGCATGTGTCTTCTCTTTAGAGAGCACACATGGATCCCCCAGTGTAATTGCATGTGTGTTCTCTTCAGAGACCACACATGGATCCACCAGTGTCATTGCATGTGTGTTCTTTTTACTAACAACAACCAGATTCATTGCATGTGTGTTATTTTTAGAGACCACGCATGGATCCACCAGTGTCATTGCATGTATGTTCTTTTCACAATCCACCTATGGATCCACTAGTGTCATTGCATGTGTGTTCTTTTTACTAACAACAACTGGAGTCATTGAAGTGTGTGTTCTTTTCACATACCACATATGGATCCATAGGTGTCATTGCATGTTTTTTTCATTTCACAATCCACATATGGATCCACTAGTGTCATTGCATGTGTGTTCTTTTTACTAACAACAACTGGAGTCATTTCATGTGTGTTCTTTTCACATACCACATATGGATCCACCGGTGTCATTGCATGTGTGCTCTTTTTACTAACAACAACCAGAGTCAATGCACGTGCGTTCTCTTTAGAGACCACACATGGATCCACCAGTGTAATTGCATGTGTGTTGTCTTCAGAGACCACACATGGATCCACCAGTGTCATTGCATGTGTGTTCTTTTTACTAACAATAACCAGATTCATTGCATGTGTGTTCTTTTCAGAGACCACGCATGGATCCACCAGTGTCATTGCATGTGTGCTCTTTTTACTAACAACAACTAGAGTCATTGCATGTGTGTTCTCTTTAGAGACCACACTTGGATCCACTAGTGTCATTGCATGTGTGTTCTTGTTACTAATTACAACCAGAGTGATTGCATGTGTGTTCTTTTCACATACCACATATGGATCCACCAGTGTCATTGCATGAGTGTTCTTTTCACAATCCACCTATGGATCCACCAGTCCCATTGCATATGTGTGTTCTTTTTACTAGCAACAACTAGAGTCATTTCATGACTTCTCTTTTCACATACCACATATGGATCCACTAGTGTCATCGAAATGTGTGCTCTCTTCATATACCACACATGGATACACCAGTGTCATTGCATGTGTGTTCTTTTTACTAACAACAACCAGAGTTATTGAAATGTGTGTTCTCTTCAGAGACCACACATGGATCCACCAGTGTTATTGCATGTGTGTTCTTTTTACTAACAATAACCAGAGTCATTGAAATGTGTGTTCTCTTCATAGACCACACATGGATCAACCAGTGTCATTGCATGTGTGCTCTTTTTAGTAACAACAACCAGAGTCATTGCATGTGTGTTCTTTTCACATAGCACATATGGATCCACCAGTGTCATTGCATGTCTGCTCTTTTCACAATCCACCTATGGATCCACCAGTGTCATTGCATGTGTGTTCTTTTTACTAATAACCAGAGTCATTGAAATGTGTGTTCTTTTCACATACCACCTATGGATCCACCAGTGTGATTGCATGTGTGTTCTTTTTACTAACAACAACCAGAGTCATTGCATGTGTGTTCTCTTCAGAGACCACACATGGATCCACCAGTGTCATTGCATGTGTGTTCTTTTCACATACCACATATGGATCCACTAGTGTCATTGCATGTGTGCTTTTTACTAACAACAACCAGAGTCATTTCATGTGTGTTCTTTTCACATACCACACATGGATCCACCAGTGTCATTGCATGTGTGGTCTTTTTACTAACAACAACTGGAGTCATTGCATGTGTGTTCTTTTCACATACCACATATGGAACAACCATAGTCATTGCATGTGTGCTCTTTTCACAATCCATCCATGGATCCACTGGTGTCATTGCATGTGTGCTCTTTCTACTAACAACAACTAGAGTCATTTCATGACTGTTCTTTTCACATACCTCATATGGATCCACCAGAGTCATTGCATGTGTGTTCTCTTCACAATCCACCTATGGTTCCACCAGTGTCATTGCATGTGTGTTCTTTTTACTAACAACAACTAGAGTCATTGAAGTGTGTGTACTTTTCACATACCACATATGGATCCATAGGTGTCATTGCATGTGTGTTCATTTCAGAATCCACATATGGATCCACTAGTGTCATTGCATGTGTGTTCTTTTTACTAAGAACAACTGGAGTCATTTCATGTGTGTTCTTTTCACATACCACATATGGATCCACCAGTGTCATTGCATGTGTGCTCTTTTTACTAACAACAACCAGAGTCATTGCATGTGTCTTCTTTAGAGAGCACATGGATCCCCAAAGGTAATTGCATGTGTGTTCTCTTCAGAGACCACACATGGATCCACCAGTGTCATTGCATGTGTGTTCTTTTTACTAACAACAACCAGATTCATTGCATGTGTGTTATTTTTAGAGACCACGCATGGATCCACCAGTGTCATTGCATGTGTGCTCTTTTTACTAACAATGACTAGAGTCATTGCATGTGTGTTCTCTTTAGAGACCACACTTGGATCCACCAGTGTCATTGCATGTGTGTTCTTGTTAATAATTACAACTAGTGTCATTGCATGTGTGTTCCTTTCACAATCCACCTCTGGATCCACCAGTCCCATTGCATGTGTGTTCTTTTTACTAGCAACAACTAGAGTCATTTCATGACTTCTCTTTTAACATACCACATATGGATCCACCAGTGTCATTGAAATGTGTGCTCTCTTAAGATACCACACATGGATCCATTAGTGTCATTGCATGTGTGTTCTTTTTACTAGGAACAACCAGAGACATTGAAATGTGTGTTCTCTTCAGAGACCACACAGGGATCCACCAGTATTACTGCATGTGTGTTCTTTTTACTAACAACAACCAGAGTCATTAAATTGTGTGTTCTCTTCATAGACCACACATAGATCAACCAGTGTCATTGCATGTGTGCTCTTTTTACTAACAACAACCAGAGTCATTGCATGTGTGTTCTTTTCACATACTACATATAGATCCACTAGTGTCAATGAATCGTGTGCTCTCTTCAGGTACCACACATGGATCCACCAGTGTCATTGCATGTTTGTTCTTTTTACTAACAACAACCAGAGTCATTGAAATGTGTGTTCTCTTCAGAGACCACACATGGATCCACCTTTGTCATTGCATGTGTGTTCTTTTTACTAACAACAACCAGAGTCATTGAAATGAGTGTTCTTTTCACATACCACCTATGGATCCACCAGTGTCATTGCGTGTGTGTTCTTTTTACTAACAACAACCAGAGTCATTGCATGTGTGTTCTCTTCAGAGACCAAACATGGATCCACCAGTGTCATTGCATGTGTGTTCTTTTTACTAACAACAACCAGAGTCATTTAAATGTGTGTTCTCTTTAGAGACCACACATGGATCCACCAGTGTCATTGCATGTGTGTTCTTGTTACTAAGTATAACCAGAGTCATTGCATGTGTGTTCTTTTCACATACCACATATGGATCCACCAGTGTCATTGCATGTGTGGTCTTTTTACTAACAACAACCAGAGTCATTGCATGTGTGTTCCTTTTACTAACAACAACCAGAGTCATTGAAATGTGTGTTCTCTTGAGATACCACACATGGATCCACAAGTGTCATTGCATGTGTGTTCTTGTTACTAAGTACAACCAGAGTCATTGCATATGTTTTTTACTAATAACAACCAGAGTCATTTCATGTGTGTTCTTTTCACATACCACATATGGATCCACCAATGTCATTGCATGTGTGTTCTTTTTACTAACAACAACTGGAGTCATTGCATGTGTGTTCTTTTCACATACCAAATATGGAACAACCAGAGTCACTGCATGTGTGCTCTTTTCACAATCCACCTATGGATCCACCAGTGTCATTGCATGTGTGTTCTTTTTACTAACAACAACTGGAGTCATTTCATGACTGTTCTTTTCACATACCACATATGGATCCACCAGAGTCAATGCATGTGTGTTCTCTTCACAATCCACCTATGGATCCACCAGTGTAATTGCATGTGTGTTCTTTTCACATACCTCATATGGATCCACCAGTGTCATTGCATGTGTGTTCTTTTCACAATCCACCTATGGATCCACCAGTGTCATTGCATGTGTGTTCTTTTTACTAACAACAACTGGAGTCATTGAAATGTGTGTTCTTTTCACATAACACATATGGATCCACCAGTGTCATTGCATGTGTGTTCTTTTCACAATCCACATATGGATCCACCAGTGTCATTTCATGTGTGTTCTTTTTACTAACAACAACTGGAGTCATTGAAATGTGTGTTCTTTTCACATAACACATATGGATCCACTAGTGTCATTGCATGTGTGTTCTTTTTACTAACAACAACTAGAGTCATTTCATGTGTGTTCTTTTCACATACCACATATGGATCCACCGGTGTCATTGCATGTGTGCTCTTTTTCTAACAACAACCAGAGTCATTGCATGTGTGTTCTCTTTAGAGACAACACATGGATCCATCAGTTTAATTGCATGTGTGTTCTCTTCAGAGACCACACATGGATCCACTAGTGTCATTACATGTGTGTTCTTTTTACTAACAACAACCAGATTCATTGCATGTGTGTTCTTTTCAGAGACCACACATGGATCCACCAGTGTCATTGCATGTGTGCTCTTTTTACTAACAACAACCAGAGTCATTGCATGTGTGTTCTTTTCATATACTACATATGGATCCACTAGTGTCATTGAAAAGTGTGCTCTCTTCAGATACCACACATGGATCCACCAGTGTCATTGCATGTGTGTTCTTTTTACTAACAACAACCAGAGTCATTGAAATGTGTGTTCTCTTCAGAGACCACACATGGATCCACCTGTGTCATTGCATGTGTGTTCTTTTTACTAACAACAACAAGAGTCATTGAAATGTGTGTTCTTTTCACATACCACATATGGATCCACCAGTGTCATTGCGTGTGTGTTCTTTTTACTAACAACAACCAGAGTCATTACATGTGTGTTCTCTTCAGAGACCACACATGGATCCACCAGTGTCATTGCATGTGTGTTCTTTTTAGTAACAACAACCAGATTCTTTTAAATGTGTGTTCTCTTCAGAGACCACACATGGATCCACCAGTGTCATTGCATGTGTGTTCTTGTTACTAAGTATAACCAGAGTCATTGCATGTGTGTTCTTTTCACATACCACATATGGATCCACCAGTGTCATTGCATGTGTGGTCTTTTACTAACAACAACCAGAGTCATTGCATGTGTGTTCTTTTTACTAACAACAACCAGAGTCATTGAATTGTCTTCTATCTTCAGATACCACACATGGATCCACCAGTGTCATTGCATGTGTGTTCTTGTTACTAAGTACTACCAGAGTCATTGCATGTGTTTTTTTACTAATAACAACCAGATTCATTTCATGTGTGTTCTTTTCACATACCAAATATGGATCCACCAGTGTCATTGCATGTGTGTTCTTTTTACTAACAACAACTGGATTCATTGCATGTATGTTCTTTTCACATACCACATATGGAACAACCAGAGTCATTGCATGTGTGCTCTTTTCACAATCCACCTATGGATCCACCAGTGTCATTGCATGTGTGTTCTCTTTACTAACAACAACTTGAGTCATTTCATGACTGTTCTTTTCACATACCACATATGGATCCACCAGAGTCAATGCCTCTGTGTTCTCTTCACAATCCACTTATGGATCCACCAGTGTAATTGCATGTGTGTTCTTTTCACATACCACATATGGATCCACCAGTGTCATTGCATGTGTGTTCTTTTCACAATCCACCTATGGATCTACCAGTGTCATTGCATGTGTGTTCTTTTTACTAACAACAACTGGAGTCATTGAAATGTGTGTTGTTTTCACATAACACATATGGATCCACCAGTGTCATTGCATGTGTGTTCTTTTCACAATCCACATATGAATCCACCAGTGTCATTGCATGTGTGTTCTTTTTAATAACAACAACTGGAGTCATTGAAATGTGTGTTCTTTTCACATAACACATATGGATCCACCAGTGTCATTGGATGTGTGTTCTTTTTACTAACAACAACTAGAGTCATTTCATGTGTGTTCTTTTCACATACCACATATGGATCCACCCGTGTCATTGCATGTGTGCTCTTTTTATTAACAACAACCAGAGTCATTGCATGTGTGTTCTCTTTAGAGACCACACATGGATCCATTAGTGTAATTGCATGTGTGTTCTCTTCAGAAACCACACATGAATCCACTAGTGTCATTGCAAATGTGTTCTTTTTACTAACAACAACCAGATTCATTGCATGTGTGTTCTTTTCAGAGACCACACATGGATCCACCAGTGTCATTGCATGTGTGCTCTTTTTACTAACAACAACCAGAGTCATTGCATGTGTGTTCTTTTCATATACTACATATGGATCCACTAGTGTCATTGAAAAGTGTGCTCTCTTCAGATACCACACATGGATCCACCAGTGTCATTGCATGTGTGTTCTTTTTACTAACAACAACCAGAGTCATTGAAATGTGTGTTCTCTTCAGAGACCACACATGGATCCACCTGTGTCATTGCATGTGTGTTCTTTTTACTAACAACAACAAGAGTCATTGAAATGTGTGTTCTTTTCACATACCACATATGGATCCACCAGTGTCATTGCGTGTGTGTTCTTTTTACTAACAACAACCAGAGTCATTACATGTGTGTTCTCTTCAGAGACCACACATGGATCCACCAGTGTCATTGCATGTGTGTTCTTTTTAGTAACAACAACCAGATTCTTTTAAATGTGTGTTCTCTTCAGAGACCACACATGGATCCACCAGTGTCATTGCATGTGTGTTCTTGTTACTAAGTATAACCAGAGTCATTGCATGTGTGTTCTTTTCACATACCACATATGGATCCACCAGTGTCATTGCATGTGTGGTCTTTTACTAACAACAACCAGAGTCATTGCATGTGTGTTCTTTTTACTAACAACAACCAGAGTCATTGAAATGTGTGTTCTCTTCAGATACCACACATGGATCCACCAGTGTCATTGCATGTGTGTTCTTGTTACTAAGTACTACCAGAGTCATTGCATGTGTTTTTTTACTAATAACAACCAGATTCATTTCATGTGTGTTCTTTTCACATACCAAATATGGATCCACCAGTGTCATTGCATGTGTGTTCTTTTTACTAACAACAACTGGATTCATTGCATGTATGTTCTTTTCACATACCACATATGGAACAACCAGAGTCATTGCATGTGTGCTCTTTTCACAATCCACCTATGGATCCACCAGTGTCATTGCATGTGTGTTCTCTTTACTAACAACAACTTGAGTCATTTCATGACTGTTCTTTTCACATACCACATATGGATCCACCAGAGTCAATGCCTCTGTGTTCTCTTCACAATCCACTTATGGATCCACCAGTGTAATTGCATGTGTGTTCTTTTCACATACCACATATGGATCCACCAGTGTCATTGCATGTGTGTTCTTTTCACAATCCACCTATGGATCTACCAGTGTCATTGCATGTGTGTTCTTTTTACTAACAACAACTGGAGTCATTGAAATGTGTGTTGTTTTCACATAACACATATGGATCCACCAGTGTCATTGCATGTGTGTTCTTTTCACAATCCACATATGAA
Organism: Avena insularis; assembly: GCA_023614405.1. Classification (NCBI taxonomy): domain Eukaryota; kingdom Viridiplantae; phylum Streptophyta; class Magnoliopsida; order Poales; family Poaceae; genus Avena; species Avena insularis. The sequence continues at coordinate 254,589,006 of CM042696.1, forward strand.
TCCACCAGTGTCATTGCATGTGTGTTCTTTTTAATAACAACAACTGGAGTCATTGAAATGTGTGTTCTTTTCACATAACACATATGGATCCACCAGTGTCATTGGATGTGTGTTCTTTTTACTAACAACAACTAGAGTCATTTCATGTGTGTTCTTTTCACATACCACATATGGATCCACCCGTGTCATTGCATGTGTGCTCTTTTTATTAACAACAACCAGAGTCATTGCATGTGTGTTCTCTTTAGAGACCACACATGGATCCATTAGTGTAATTGCATGTGTGTTCTCTTCAGAAACCACACATGAATCCACTAGTGTCATTGCAAATGTGTTCTTTTTACTAACAACAACCAGAGTCATTGCATGTGTGTTCTTTTCAGAGACCACACATGGATCCACCAGTGTCATTGCATGTGTGATCTTTTTACTAAGAAGAACTGGAGTCATTGCATGTGTGTTCTCTTTAGAGATCACACATGGATCCACGAGTGTCATTGCATGTGTGTTCCTTTTACTAACAACAACTAGAGTCATTGAAATGTGTGTTCTTTTCACATAACACATATGGATCCACCAGTGTCATTGCATGTGTGTTATTTTTACTAACAACAACTAGAGTCATTTCATGTGTCTTCTTTTCACATACCACATATGGATCCACCAGTGTGATTGCATGTGTGCTCTTTTTACTAACAACAACCAGAGTCATTGCATGTGTGTTCTCTTTAGAGACCACACATGGATCCACCAGTGTAATTGCATGTGTGTTCTCCTCAGAGACCACACATGGATCCACTAGTGTCATTGCATGTGTGTTCCTTTTACTAACAACAACCAGATTCATTGCATGTGTGTTCTTTTCAGAGACCACACATGGATCCACCATTATCATTGCATGTGTGATCTTTTTACTAAAAACAACTGGAGTCATTGCATGTGTGTTCTCTTTAGAGATCACACATGGATCCACCGGTGTCATTGCATGTGTTCTTGTTACTAATTACAACCAGAGTCATTGCATGTGTTCTTTTGACATACCACATATGGATCCACCAGTGTCATTGCATGTGTGTTCTTTTCACAATCCACCTATGGATCCACCAGTGTCATTGCACGTGTGTTCTTTTTACTAACAACTACTAGAGTCATTTCATGACTATTCTTTTCACATACCACAGATGGATCCACCGCTGTCATTGAAATGTCTGTTCTCTTGAGAGACCACACATGGATCCACCAGTGTCATTGCCCGTGTGTTCTCTTCACAATCCACATATGGATCCACCAGTGTCATTGCATGTGTGTTCTCTTTTTACTAACAACAACTAGAGTCATTGCATGTGTGTTCTTTTCACATACCACATATGGCACAACCAGGGTCATTGAAATGTGTGTTCTCGTCAAAGACCACACATGGATCCACCGGTGTCATTGCATGTGTGTTCTTTTTACTAACATCAACTGGAGTCATTGCATGTGTGTTCTTTTTACTAACAACAACTGGAGTCATTGCATATGTGTTCTTTTCACTTACCACATATGGAACAACTAGTCATTGAAATGTGTGTTCTCTTCAGAGACCACACATGGATCCATCAGTTTTATTGCATGTGTGTTCTTTTTACTAACAACAACCAGAGTCATTGCATGTGTGTTCTTTTCACACACCACATATGGATCCACCAGTGTCATTGCATTTGTGTTCTTTTTACTAACAACAACTGGAGTCATTGAAATGTGTGTTCTTTTCACATAACACATATGGATCCATCAGTGTCATTGCATGTGTGTTCTTTTTACTAACAACACCTAGAGTCATTTCATGTGTGTTCTTTTCACATACAACATATGGGTCCACCGGTGTCATTGCATGTGTGCTCTTTTTACTAACAACAACCAGAGTCATTGCATGTGTGTTCTCTTTAGAGACCACACATGGATCCATCAGTGTAATTGCATGTGTGTTCTCTTCAGAGACCACACATGGATCCACTAGTGTCATTGCATGTGTGTTCTTTTGACTAACAACAACCAGATTCATTGCATGTGTGTTCTTTTTCAGAGACCACACATGGATCCACCAGTGTCATTGCATGTGTGATCTTTTTACTAACAACAACTGGAGTCATTTCATGACTATTCTTTTCACATACCACATATGGATCCACCGGTATCATTGAAATGTCTGTTCTCTTGAGGGACCACACATGGATCTACGAGTGTCATTGCATGTGTGTTCTTTTTACTAACAACAACCAGAGTCATTGAAATGTGTGTTCTCTTCAGAGACCACACATGGATCCACCTTTGTCATTGCATGTGTGTTCTTTTTACTAACAACAACCAGAGTCATTGAAATGAGTGTTCTTTTCACATACCACCTATGGATCCACCAGTGTCATTGCGTGTGTGTTCTTTTTACTAACAACAACCAGAGTCATTGCATGTGTGTTCTCTTCAGAGACCACACATGGATCCACCAGTGTCATTGCATGTGTGTTCTTTTTACTAACAACAACCAGAGTCATTGAAATGTGTGTTCTCTTCAGAGACCACACATGGATCCACCAGTGTCATTGCATGTGTGTTCTTTTTACTAACAACAACAAGAGTCATTGAAATGTGTGTTCTCTTCACAGAACACACATGGATCCACCAGTGTCATTGCATGTGTGTTCTTGTTATTAAGTACAACCAGAGTCATTGCATGTGTGTTCTTTTCACATACCACATATGGATCCACCAGTGTCATTGCATGTGTGTCTTTTTACTAACAACAACTGGAGTCAATTCATGACGGTTCTTTTCACATACCACATATGGATCCACCAGAGTCAATGCATGTGTGTTCTCTTCACAATCCACCTATGAATCCACCAGTGTAATTGCATGTGTGTTCTTTTCACATACCACATATGGATCCACCAGTGTCATTGCATGTGTGTTCTTTTCACAACCCACCTATGGATCCACCAGTGTCATTGCATGTGTGTTCTTTTTACTAACAACAACTGGAGTCATTGAAATGTGTGTTGTTTTCACATAACACATATGGATCCACCAGTGTCATTGCATGTGTGTTCTTTTCACAATCCACATATGGATCCACCAGTGTCATTACATGTGTGTTCTTTTTAATAACAACAACTAGAGTCATTGAAATGTGTGTTCTTTTCACATAACACATATGGATCCACCAGTGTCATTGCATGTGTGTTCTTTTTACTAACAACAACTAGAGTCATTTCATGTGTGTTCTTTTCACATACCACATATGGATCCACCCGTGTCATTGCATGTGTGCTCTTTTTATTAACAACAACCAGAGTCATTGCATGTGTGTTCTCTTTAGAGACCACACATGGATCCATTAGTGTAATTGCATGTGTGTTCTCTTCAGAGACCACACATGAATCCACTAGTGTCATTGCAAATGTGTTCTTTTTACTAACAACAACCAGAGTCATTGCATGTGTGTTCTTTTCAGAGACCACACATGGATCCACCAGTGTCATTGCATGTGTGATCTTTTTACTAAGAAGAACTAGAGTCATTGCATGTGTGTTCTCTTTAGAGATCACACATGGATCCACGAGTGTCATTGCATGTGTGTTCCTTTTACTAACAACAACTAGAGTCATTGAAATGTGTGTTCTTTTCACATAACACATATGGATCCACCAGTGTCATTGCATGTGTGTTCTTTTTACTAATAACAACTAGAGTCATTTCATGTGTCTTCTTTTCACATACCACATATGGATCCACCGGTGTGATTGCATGTGTGCTCTTTTTACTAACAACAACCAGAGTCATTGCATGTGTGTTCTCTTTAGAGACCACCCATGGATCCACCAGTGTAATTGCATGTGTGTTCTCCTCAGAGACCACACATGGATCCACTAGTGTCATTGCATGTGTGTTCTTTTTACTAAGAACAACCAGATTCATTGCATGTGTGTTCTTTTCAGAGACCACACATGGATCCACCATTATCATTGCATGTGTGATCTTTTTACTAAAAACAACTGGAGTCATTGCATGTGTGTTCTCTTTAGAGATCACACATGGATCCACCGGTGTCATTGCATGTGTTCTTGTTACTAATTACAACCAGAGTCATTGCATGTGTTCTTTTGACATACCACATATGGATCCACCAGTGTCATTGCATGTGTGTTCTTTTCACAATCCACCTATGGATCCACCAGTGTCATTGCACGTGTGTTCTTTTTACTAACAACTACTAGAGTCATTTCATGACTATTCTTTTCACATACCACAGATGGATCCACCGGTGTCATTGAAATGTCTGTTCTCTTGAGAGACCACACATGGATCCACCAGTGTCATTGCCCGTGTGTTCTCTTCACAATTCACATATGGATCCACCAGTGTCATTGCATGTGTGTTCTCTTTTTACTAACAACAACTAGAGTCATTGCATGTGTGTTCTTTTCACATACCACATATGGAACAACCAGGGTCATTGAAATGTGTGTTCTCGTCAAATACCACACATGGATCCACCGGTGTCATTGCATGTGTGTTCTTTTTACTAACATCAACTGGAGTCATTGCATGTGTGTTCTTTTTACTAACAACAACTGGAGTCATTGCATATGTGTTCTTTTCACTTACCACATATGGAACAACTAGTCATTGAAATGTGTGTTCTCTTCAGAGACGACACATGGATCCATCAGTGTTATTGCATGTGTGTTCTTTTTACTAACAACAACCAGAGTCATTGCATGTGTGTTCTTTTCACACACCACATATGGATCCACCAGTGTCATTGCATTTGTGTTCTTTTTACTAACAACAACTGGAGTCATTGAAATGTGTGTTCTTTTCACATAACACATATGGATCCATCAGTGTCATTGCATGTGTGTTCTTTTTACTAACAACACCTAGAGTCATTTCATGTGTGTTCTTTTCACATACAACATATGGGTCTACCGGTGTCATTGCATGTGTGCTCTTTTTACTAACAACAACCAGAGTCATTGCGTGTGTGTTCTCTTTAGAGACCACACATGGATCCATCAGTGTAATTGCATGTGTGTTCTCTTCAGAGACCACACATGGATCCACTAGTGTCATTGCATGTGTGTTCTTTTGACTAACAACAACCAGATTCATTGCATGTGTGTTCTTTTTCAGAGACCACACATGGATCCACCAGTGTCATTGCATGTGTGATCTTTTTACTAACAACAACTGGAGTCATTTCATGACTATTATTTTCACATACCACATATGGATCCACCGGTATCATTGAAATGTCTGTTCTCTTGAGGGACCACACATGGATCTACCAGTGTCATTGCATGTGTGTTCTTTTTACTAACAACAACCAGAGTCATTGAAATGTGTGTTCTCTTCAGAGACCACACATGGATCCACCAATGTCATTGCATGTGTGTTCTTGTTACTAAGTACAACCAGAGTCATTGCATGTGTGTTTTTTGACTAACAACAACCAGAGTCATTTCATGTGTGTTCTTTTCACATACCACATATGGATCCACCAGTGTCATTGCATGTGTGTTCTTTTTACTAACAACAACTGGAGTCATTGCATGTGTTTTCTTTTCACATACCACATATGAAACAACCAGAGTCATTTCATGTGTGATCTTTTCACAATCCACCTATGGATCCACCAGTGTCATTGCATGTGTGTTCTTTTTACTAACAACAACTGGAGTCATTTCATGACTGTTCTTTTCACATACCACATATGGATCCACCAGAGTCAATGCATGTGTGCTCTCTTCACAATCCACTTATGGATCAACCAGTGTCACTGCATGTGTGTTCTTTTCACATACCACATATGGATCCACCAGTGTCATTGCATGTGTGTTCTTTTCACAATCCACCTATGGCTCCACCCGTGTCATTGCATGTGTGTTCTTTTTACTAACAACACCTGGATTCATTGAAATGTGTGTTCTTTTCACATAACACATATGGTGTCTTGGTGGTGTCATGGCAGATGCCATGGATAGGCTAAAGGTGGGGACTAATATGCGCTAGGGGAATCTTGGGAGGGATAGTGGAGTGATTCTCCACACAGAAGTTTGTATTGCTATATCTCCAAGATTACAAATGCTCCTTGAGCTGTATTGGCGAGAGGAGGAAGAAGGAGCTCTCTTACTCTTGCCTACTTCTTCTCCCTAGAACTCTAGATCAACTAGCTCTAAGGAATCACCAAACCAACTAGTTCTCAACGAACCCCCTCTACCAGAACCGTAACCCCCCTTATATAGAGGAGGTTTGGTCCTGGCCTAGGGGATACGTGGAGGCATATTCCTAAGAATATGCCCCCTCCCAAAGTGGTAACCCGACTGGGGTGCTTTTCCCCCGCGTCACACATGCTTTAGCGACGTAAGCCTCTGCGGCGCCCGCGTCAGCCGACGTGAGCGTCGTCACCCTTGTAGGCCATGACCCGGTGGTCCTGCCCTTGCTTTATTCGCTCATGCAGTGCCTACCGGACCTTCTTTTTTGACCAGAGAGATTCCTTCCTTCTCCCAAAAGCTAAGCAAGGATCTGGATCATAGTAGATCCGGCCACACCTGTTCCTGCATATAAGTTAGACAAGCATTTCCGACTTACTCCTTAAGTCGGATGAGACAACGTTAGGCGACCCCCCTGGTCCGGGTTACTCCGTGATCCGGCCTACCTTGATGTGACTCGGCTAGCATCCGCTTTGACCTTGCCGAACCTCGGCTAACTCGGCCCTTATACCCCGGAGTGACCCTACCCGGGGGTATCCCCCCAACATTAGTCCCCGAAGCTGTTGCGGTCTTAGCTTCCGTGGCCGCTAAGGCCACATCAGGTTCATTTATGTCCGAGCCTCAGACGTTTAATTCCGGGTTAGCTCCTTATCTCGGATTATATGGATTTACGTTCCCTTCGCACGTTCCAAGATTTCACTTGCCGGCCGGGTCACCACTTTGGCTCGGATCCCATGGTTATCATGGTTTGATCCGGGCCCCGTTTCCTTCTCTCATATGCCAACCCACGTGGAGGCTAATCATTGCCTCGTCTTATCTTAACCGCCGCAGTAATTGTCAGTTATCACTGTGCGAGGGTCACGTCATGCCTACCTCCTCGTTTACCGCAACAGCACCTCGCGTCATGGGATTGCTTCTACTCTGTGGCCCCCTGTGTGGCTTTTCTCTGGTTGGCTGATGCCGGTGATACACGGCCACACCGTGTGGCTCGTCGGCGCAGCGTGATCCCACTCATCGATCACTAGGGGTGGTTAAATAGGTGAGGGGCGCATCCCTTAGCGTTTTTCCACCTCTGCACCCCTTTGCCCATTGCGTTTTCTCCTTCGTCTTCCCTGCGACCACGCCGCTGCTGGTGCTTTCTAGCAGCAGCGCCGCCAGACCTCCCCAGGCTCTCCAAGACTGCAGCCACCGCAGCCTTTCTTCGCCACGGGTCCACGCCAATCTAGGCCTCAGATCCCCGCCGTCGCTAGCTCCAGCAAGGATAGCTGATACGAGATGACGGAGGAGGAGCTCGTCGTCGCCGAGCAGGAGATGGAGGAGGACGCCGGCGACAAGGCGGGTCATGGGTCATGGTCCGCTAAGATGACCTTGATCGGCTCTACCGACCAGGCACATTCCCGCCGACATCGCCGTCTCCCTCCTCGGAACTGGCCCCCTCACGCAATCCGGGTGAGTTCGTTGTATTCTGTCCCACTTCCAACGGGATTTGGCCTTCCGGTGAGCGATTTCTTCCGGATTGGGTTAGGACGTATCACCGCAGCCGCACCATCTCCCAGAACGCAATCACCTCTCTTTCGCTTTGCCTACGATTGAAGGCTACACCGGACTATGGCCCACAAAGGAGCTGTGGATCCGGTTCTTCGGTCTTCGTCGCAACGTCGTCCCCAATATCCACGTAGAGTCGGAGGATAATCAGCTCACCCAGTTCGGAGCGGCCTCCATCTCGCCGCGGAGATTTTCAGTCTTTCCTCGGGTCACCGGGCTTGAGTCCTGCAAAGGATGGGCCCGGACCTTCTTCTACGTCCCGAACGAGGGTATCGAAGATTTGATTCGGTTGCTGCCCTACGCTCCAGGCCCACCTGACACGGATTTCTGGGAGGAGGTCCCCAAGAAACCTACAGCTCTGGCCAACCAAGTTAACAAGAGTTTCGCGGAGCTGAAGAACCTCAGATTGCGCAACGAGGATGCTATGATCACGTTCGTGCGCAACCGAATCTCTCTCCTCCAGAAGCGCTCCCACAAGTTGTGCCACATGAGCTTCGGCCGCGACCCCAACCGAACCTCCTCCTTCGAGTGGAGCAACACGGAGATCTTTTGCCGGGTTAAAGCTCTTTTCACCACCCACAAGGATTTCTCCGCCGAATGGACGTGGGGAATCGAGCACTACTGCCGTGACAGGCTCCCTCCCGCGGTAAGTTTCGCAGGGCAAACTTATTTCAGATCAAGTATGTGTCGGTTTTTGTTATATTTCTGACCCTATTCTTCATGCTTTTTCTCAGCTGTTCCTTCAGCAAACTCTCGAGGATGGTACGGACCTGACCCTTAAGTGGGCGCCGGACCGAGAAATCCCGGATGAGGAGGAGCCGGACCAGGAGATGTTCCTTCCTATGATCGACGCCACCAAACGACCCAGCGGTAAATTCTCTTCTCTTAGAGATTGGCCCGATGATGAGGATGACTCGGATATCGATGTAATTGAACCCGTTGAGGTTGTCCCTCTTTCTTTTGCCTTTCCGGCATCAGCTAACCCCGATGGGCATATCCACGAGGATCCTCCACTTGCCACGGGCGAGCCGGTTCCGGTGGCGTCAAAGAAGAAGCGTGGAGCCGCATCGAGTTCTTCCTCCGGACCTTCTCAGCCCACAAAAAGGCAAAAGAAGGCCGGAGACAAGACTGCCTCCAAGCGGGCAGGCAAAGCCCCGGCACGTAGGGCCCGGAATCCCAAGGAGGCCGAGACCTCGGATGCGTTAGTTATTTTTCATTACGTAACTCACTTTTCCTTGCATCGTGGTAATTTATCTTCTGACATTATTCTCTTTTTCAGGCCTCCTGTGGAGGTCCCTCAGCGCGGACCGAGCATCTCTTCTCCACTTCGGTCTGGCCCTTCTCCTCCTCGTGACGACGAGTCACGCCCGCTGTGCCCTATTCCGGAGGGCTCTGCGGCTGCTCCGGGTTCCACAGTACCTCATCGAGAGGAACGCGACCTCAGAGTGGGAGGGGTCGGTTCGGCCGAGGCGACGGCGTCCACCACTTCGGCATTGCCACAACCATCAACCACTGAGTCTATCACAACACCAGGACCAGCAGCAACTCCAGTACCAGCTACCGAGCCAGCACCTGTCCCGGCACCAACGAAACCCACAGCAGCTCCAGTGCCAAGTTCTTCTGCCTCGTCCGAGTCATCTCAGCCTCGACGAGGAACTATTCCAGTAGCTTATAAAGGGAAGTCCACCACAGTTACTTCTTCCGAGCAAGTTAAAGGCAAGAAGGCCCCGGATACTACCAAATCTGCATCCATCGAGGCCGGGCAGCGAACTCTACCGTCAATGCTTCCGAAGAAATCACCAGCAGCGAAGGATCTTCCTGCCGAGCCAACCGATGCGCAGCAGATGGTTCTGCACACCAACCTAGCTCTTGCCCTAATTGAGAGGAAGGAAGCTCATGCGAAGGGCTTGGTGGGACCCCACATGCCCACTAGCGAACGGTACCCTCCGAGCCTTATCGAGTTCATCATGAACTGGAACAAGGCGGAGTTCGTCCACAACGATGATCTCTCGGAAAAGTTCAGCCCCGTAGAATTTTCTGCCCAGATGAATACTGCCGCCAAGGCAATTAACCTTGCGGGGCGAATGATGGAGGTATGTCGTTTCTCCTTTACATGCTGTAGATAATAATCATTAGTCCCCGAGCCACCGGTGGAGTAGCTTGTTACTCTGCCGGATGCTCATTAGAAAACTAACATAGCTGCATGTAAACTTCAAATGTGCACACACCTAGAGCCGGATTAAGTTCCACTTGGCCCGGATCTTACACACTTCGAATATGCACACACCTAGAGCCGGGTTAAGTTCCACTTGGCTCGGATCTTACACACTTCGAATATGCACACACCTAGAGCCGGGTTAAGTTCCACTTGGCCCAGATCTTGTACACTTCGAATATGCACACACCTAGAGCCAGGTTAAGTTCCACTTGGCCCGGATCTTACACACTTCGAATATGCACACACCTAGAGCCGGGTTAAGTTCCACTTGGCCCGGATCTTGTACACTTCGAATATGCACACACCTAGAGCCGGGTTAAGTTCCACTTGGCCCGAATCTTACACACTTCGAATATGCACCAAGCTAATTTTACACTTCTGTAATTTTTTCAGGTAACTACCAATCGCCGGAGCGCCGAATTCCAACGCCTGCTTGATACCCACAAGATCCTACGCGCAAAACATGTTGCACTTGGTGCAGAACATGAAAAGAGAGGTAATTTTCTCCCTCGGCACCTCTCCGTTTTTTTTTTTACTTTTTTCCGCCGGACTAATCTCTTCATTCAGTCTCTGCAGCTGGGGTGGTGGCTGAGAACAAAATTATGCGGAAGAACTTGGAGGAAATCCGGGGTATGTCCTCTTTTGTTCGACTTTGTAGTGTTTTCCATTTGTTCTTCTCCTTGGCTCGGCAAACATTCACTCCTCGGCTCCGCCGGGTCAACATACTATTTCAGCATCGCTTGAGGATAGTGTGTCCGTGCCTGATATGATGCTGCATTTTCTCGAACAAGCAGGGCATCATCAGGCCGAGCTGAAGAAGAAGAATGATGAGCTTGCTCTCCTCCGGACTAAGGACGACGAGATTGCCAAGCTCAAGGCCGAGATGGAGAAGATGAAGGCCCAGCACCGAACCGAGCTCCAAAAGGTTTTCCAGGACTTCACAGAAGAGCGTGAGCGCCTTACTCTCCACATCTCCAAGGGCCAGGACCTACTCAGAGAATCCGACCTCCAGCTTGGGTCGGCTAACGCTGAGCTTGAGTAACTTCGTAAAAGACGCGATGCCTGCATCAAGGAGTTAACCCGGATCCATAGCCACATTTCTCGTAAGTTCCTTTCCCTTATCCGACATACTTCTCCAGGTTACCTCATATGTCTTTCCTTCACCTTCTTCCTTTGCCTTGTTTCGAGACCACTTTCCAGAGGGTACTGCCATTGCAAGCGCTGCTGTTGCCAAATTTCACCGAGAGAGGGGTACCCCCATTGGTCCTGATGGTGAGAACGTTCCCTTGGACATGGAGGACCTATTGGTCAGCTTGTCCTCTCGCGTGGAGACCATCAAGAATTATGGCAAGGATATCCTCGACGTTGCAGTGCGCATCTTCAATACGTTCTGGCCCGGAGAGAGTAGCCTGGAGACCATCACAACTCTCGTCGAGAAATTAATGGAAGTTGAGACCCAGCTTGACCTCTGGAGAGAGTCCGCTGGTCGTGCGGCAGATGATACCATCCTTCACCATATTCTCACATGGTACGAGAAGATCGACCTCAGCCTCCTTACACGCCGGCGCACCAGATCCAGATGGACCGATGATCTGGAGTGGGTAGCTCAGTGCCAGGCCTACGCCTACAGCCTCATCAAATATTCTCCCATTCGCTGGACCGATGATTCGGACCGGTTGAAGGACCGAGCTTCCTAGAATCCGCTGGGGACAAGCAGAATGAGAATGTTGAAGATGGGTCGGATGAGGACGGGGAAGATGATGCTTCAGATATTGAAGACATCGACAATGACACCGAACCTGCTCCTCCTGTTGCTCCTTAGTTCTAAAAAACTTGAAAATTTATCAGATCCCCGGTATGCCGGGTGCAATTGTATGCTGGATATGTGATATTTTGCTACTACGTTTTTATGCCGAATTAACTTGGGCGTAGTCCCCGAGTTTCATTTCCTTGTTCGTCCAATTCTTTGGCTCGGTCCGTGTCTACCTTGATTCGGTTTTATGACATACGAATCCGAGCTTCAAAAATTGTCTTAACAATACTTAGAAACTTTGAGGCTTGGCTCAAAATAATTCAGCATAATAACTTGAAAATAAATACAGGGTTAGTCCGAAAAAACAAACGTTAGCTCGAATAAATTCGTTTCCTTAGTCGTTTTTCATGTGCTACGCAATTCCAAACTTGTTCCCTTGCTTGCCATGAAGCCAATTCTTGTTGGACAGCAACAAGTCGAAGGGTTGGGTTTTTGGTGCTCACACATTACTAATCCGGGTTAAGTAGAACGACTTATTCCAGCTACCGCATAAGAAATTACGACAAATATTATTAAGGCGTCCTCGAAGTTATCGCCGAGGCGCTGCTATTTCATTGATAAGCTCATTGCCGACAAACATACCGACATATGAGATGACTTGGATACATACACTTCTTAGCTAAGTGTAGAAGGGACGAAGTAGTGCTACATTCCACGGTCGCTTGGATTCCTCTCTGGACCTGCCTGCCTTGTTCTTTTCCTGTGGCTTTGCATCTATAAGATAGTAAGGATCATTGTGCAATGCTTTGCTCACAATGAACGGCCCTTCCCATGGGGGGGATAATTTATGCATGCCAGTAGTATGTTGTACGAACCGGAGCACCAGATCGCTTTCTAAGACTGGGGCACACTTTCCGCTATGATAGCGTCGGAGATTTTGTTGATATATGGCGGATCCGGATGCGCTTCTTCTCGCTTCTTATAGCAGATCAACATCATTTTGCCGGGCTTCTTGCACTTCGCTTCGTGGTATTGGGTGACCCTAGGCGAATCATGCTCTATGTCGGCCGGTAATACAACTTCTGCCCCATATACCGTAAAAATGGCGTATATCCCGTTGATCAATTCGGAGTTGTTCTTAAGCTCCACAAGACCGGTAGTTCTTCTATCTAGCACCGCTGATCTTTGCGGCTCAATGAGCCGGGTTTTATCCGGATAATACTAATCCGCTGGATCTTTCCACTTGTCCGCTTGATGCGGGCAAGCTACCGAGGCGACATCGAGTCGGATCTTCTTATCTCTAAGCGCCGCAAATTCTCCTTCCGCAAAATTTGTTCCATTATCGTTATAATACTGTGTGGATAACCGTATCTCAAGATGATGTCTTTGAGAAATGTCACGCCGTAGCTCCATCACATTTTCTTATAGGTTTCACTTCAATCCATTTTGTAAACTTGTCCACCATGACCAAAATGTGTGTCATGTTTCCTCGCCGGTTTGAACGGGCCAACCATATCCAAGCACCATACAGCAAATGGCCATGTAATTGGTATGGTCTTGAGTTCCGACATAGGCATATGTGTCTTGGTATGCATCTCGACAACCATTGCATTTTCTCACCAGATCTTCGCTTGTTCCAAGGCACTTGGCCAAGAGAATCCATGCCGAACGCTTTTGCCACCAAGGCTCGGATGAGGCATGATGCCCGCATTCTCCTTGGTGTATATCTCGGAAGATGTCAAGCCCTTCTTTTGGGTCAACGATCTTTGGAGAACATTGGTTACACTCGCTTGTATAACTCATAATTGATGATTGTGTATGCTTTGCTCTCCTCCGAGTTTGCCGGCTAACACCTCCTCGATGGGTAACGCCCGTCTTTCAGAATTGGAATATAGGTAGTGCCCAAGCTAGTATCGCCGTGGAGGGAACATCTCCTCATCAATTTCCATCTGATCCACCGCATAACTTCACCGGATCATCTTTGGCGAAAGTGTCCGGGTCTAGCGAGGTAGTCCCGGTTTGCCGAGGCAGTCCTGGGTTTCTTGATGCAGTCCTCGGTTTCAGATACCTCCCGTGTCAATGTCCATGGGCTCAGCTCCGGATTTCGTATTTTCCGGGACATAGATCGAGTCGGTTCCCGGGGACGGCCTGATAGATGGTTTTCTGAGGTGTTCCAATGCTACACCGGTGGAATTGCTGTCTGGTCGATCCGAGCCGACAACATGTCGGCAGCCTGCTTTTCCGCCTGGGTACATGGTGAAATTCACACCCTCAAGTAACCAGATATCTTACGACGTGAAATTTGTATAGTGCCATGTTTGGATCTGTATGCCCCACTCTGAACACCTGCTGCACCACCAGGTCCGAGTGGCCAAAGCATATTATCCGACGTATGCCAATCTCCTTTGCCACTTTGAGCCCATGCACAAGAGCCTCATACTCAGCGACATTGTTCGATGCCGCGAAATGGATCTGCAATACGATTTAGCTGATCCTTCTTTGGCGAGGTAAGCACAACCCGGCGCCTAATCCGTTTTGGTTTTCGACCCATCAAAGTGCATCCTCCGAATTCGGATCTGTGGCGGTGGTTCAGATTGTACCGCCCAATCCACAAAAAAAGTCTGCCATAGCCCGAGATTTGATCGCTTCTTCTCGTCAGATTAGAGCATAAGGCTAACTCAATTGCCCATTTTGCAATTCCGCCACTCATCCTTGTTACCCATTATCTCGGATATGGAGTTTCACATATTACTTTGATGGGGTGCTCCTCAAAGTAATGCTTTAACTTCTTTGCCGCCATGTAGACGCAGATACCACCTTTTGAAAGTGCGGTAGTTATGTTTTGAGGCGAGAATACCGCCAGTAATATCGGCCTCTGCATCGACTTACCCTCTTCATTGCGCTCCACTACGATTACTGCACTTACAACTCGGTTGGTTGCGGCTACGTAGAGCAACATTGGCTCCTTTGGTAGTGGAGAGGCTAACACTGGCGCAGTGGCCAACATCTTTTTTAAGTGGGCAAATGCTTCATCGGCCTATGGCGTCCAAACGAATTTATCCGACTTTTTCATGTGTTGGTAGAGAGGCAGTGCCTTTTCTCCCAACCGACATACAAACCGACTCAACGATGCCAGGCAGCCAGGGAACTTCTGGACATCGTTAAGACACTTCGGCAACTCCATTCGTTCGATGGCTCGGATCTTAGTTGGATTAACTTCGATACCTCGGCTAGAGACGAGAAATCCGAGTAATTTTCCAGCCGGGACACCGAAGGTACATTTTTCTGGGTTAAGCTTCATCCGGAACCTTCTCAAGTTTGGGAATGTTTGCCTTATGTCATCAAGGAGCGTTGTGCTTTCCTTGGTCTTGATAACCACATCATCCACGTATACTTGTACGTTTTGACCTATTTGGTCGTGCAAACATTTTTGCATACATCTTTGGTACGTTGTACCTGCATTGCGTAAACCGAACGGCATAGTGCAATAGCAGTAAGCCCCGTACGGGGTAATAAACGCCGTTTTTATTTGATCATCCAGGTTCAGAGGTATCTGGTGGAAGCCAGAATATGCATCAATGAATGACAACAGTTCACATCCCGCGGTTGAGTCTATGACCTGATCTATCCTCGGCAGTGGAAATGGATCTTTTGGACACGCCTTGTTCATGTTCGTGTAATCGATACACATGCGCCAAACCACTGCCACGTTCGGATCGTCCTTCTTCTTTTCTACCAGCACCGGATTAGAGAGCCAATCCGGATATAGTACCTCCATGATAAATCCTGCCGCTAGTAGCCGAGCTATCTCATCTCCAATGACTTTTCTCCTATCCTCGGCGAAGCGGCGGAGAGGTTGCTTCACCGGCCTTGCTCCGGGTCTTACGTTCAAAGAGTGCTCGGCCAACTACCTCGGAACACCTTGCAAGTCCTGTGTAGACCAAGAAAAAATATCCCGATTCTCACAGAGGAAGTTGACGAGCTCGCTTTCCTATTTGTCAGTTAACCCGACACCAATTGTTACGGTGCGCTCCGGGAACATGTTATCAACTGGAATCTTCTTGGTGTCCTTTGCGGCTTGAAATGAAACGCTGCCATGCGGGTTACTTAATGCCGACATATATTGCTGCGCGGACTGAGCCAATGCCTCCACCTCTTGGATTTTTCTTTTCTCTTGCGCAATCACGAGTGACTCGGCTAGGTTAGACCCGGCTGAAGCAACCTCCATGGAACGTCGGAAATCTCCAGCAATGGTAATCACTCCATTTGGCCCGGGCAACTTCATCTTCAGATAACTAATGTGACAGCTTGCCATGAATTTGTTCAACGCTGGTCTTCCGAGTAACGCATGATACGCACTTTCCAAGTTCACCACTTCAAACTCCAGATTTTCAGTTCGGCAGTTATCCCTTGTGCCGAATAGCACGTCGACCCGGACTTTGCCTATGGGCTCACACGAAATGCCTGGTACAATGCCATGGAAAGTTGTTCTTGTAGCCTGGAGCATGTTCTCCGAGATGCCCAACTTGCGCATCGTATCCGCATACATGATGTTAATGCTACCGCCATTATCAATCGAACCTTGGAGAACCTCACATTGATGTTCGTCCAATGAATGTCGGATCTAGCACTAGCGATACGAACCTAGGCTCGCATAAGTTTAGGATGATCTTTGATGTTCCGTGATTTCTGGTCCGACCAAGGCATGTACCTCATCACTTTGGCATGACCGCATTGACCTCCATATGTCGGCGCCGCAAGCTCTTTCTATCTGCTTTCTCACCGTGAACACACAATAACTCGTGATGTTCCTGACTCATTCCTTCCCTCGCTTCCGGGTACCTCGATCCGTTGTTGCTGATTTTCCACCGATGCATCGTGATCCCTTCTCTCATTGTTATCATACCTCGGCGGAGGGGAGGCAACATTAGCTGCTGCGTGTTCGCTCCGGAGAGCAACTGCTGCGGGGGTAACTCTTGCCGAGGTTGATCATTCTGGGGTGCCTGTGCATTCCCCGAACCACCTTGCTCTATCTTTCACATCCACTCACATTGCCTCGTCGTGTGACCCGCCGGGCTATTCGGATTTGGCGTGTGAAACTTACATGGCTGGTCCAGCATCGACTCGTAGGTATACTTCGAACGGTCTTTCTTTTCCCCGCCAATCGCTTCTTCTGCTCCGGAGTCCATGTTTTCTTGCCATCATTTCTTGGAGTCCACTGCCCTCCAGTTCTCTGGCGTTGGTTACTCCCTGATCCGGGTTGATCTTGATTCATGGCTGCAACTTGTTGCGCACCATAACGATGATCCGGTCTATCATCTCTCCTCTTTCCTCTGTAATCATTCCTCCACGATGACCCGGCTCCATCCCTCTGATAGTATTCCTCGTTTGACTCGTTTGAGGCGAGCCTAGGTTGAGTCGGATCGCCCAAAGCATACGAATAAGCAATCCGGATCATCTCTGCCAGCGTAACTGGCATTTTCCTTTGCAGCTTCATCCACAGCTCGCTGCCATATCTGCACCCTTGCGCGAACCACGCTATGGCCTGCGACTCTATGACACCTTCACACGAGTTTCTCACGGTACACCACCGGGTCAAGAATTCACGATCCGTCTTGTTGGGTCTTTGCTTGCACATTGCCAGGGTATGCGGTCTATTCGGCCTCTGGTATGTACTTGAGAAGTTGCTGAAAAACATTTCTTCAAAATCTATCCAGCAGTTGATGCTTCCGGGTGGCAAGTTATTCAGCCATACTCTGGCCGGGCCTTCCAACATCTAGGGCACGTAACGCACAACTCATCTCAAATTGCCCGTTGCAATTTTCACCACCGTAGCATAGTTTATCAGCCAATCCTCCGGTTTGGTACTGCCGTCATACGTCTTCGTGCCTCCGGGTAACTAGAAGTTGGGTACCGGTGGTTCCTTCATGATCCGGGGTCCAAAGCACGCTGGACCAAGAGGACCTTGACATTCGATCTGTTCCGACCTATACAGGCGATCCAGTTTTAACCTGGCGTCATCCGGCATTAAATCCCTGCTTCCCAATCTTGACCCTATCACATGATAGTCTGGTCTAGGGTACCGCGCTCACCATCTCCGAATCACCGCTGTTGTACCGGTTTTGTTTTGTTATGCGACCTTTTCGCATACCGCCGGGCGCTTCGCTCTTGCCTCGGTATATTCCGCTGCCACGGGTTGTCCCGTCATGGTTGCGCTTGTTCGCATTGCCGCTATAGGGTTCCCTTGACCGGCATTGCCTTGGTCGTGATTACCTCGGCCAGCTTCACCTCGGCTCACACTCCGTCGATCATCACCTTTCCGCATCACTTTTTCTTTTCCCGCACATGTTGGGTCGTACGGGACGATATGTTTGTTCCGTCTGGCCGAGGTTACTACCTCTTCTCTCCTTGGACCGCCATGAGGCGATGATGCGGCTCCAGCGGATTTCTCCGGGTTACCCATCACCTAATGGAAGATCTTGGAAGCCCCAGCTCTCTCCGGGTTAGCTCTCAGCAGCTCCTCGTTCTGCCTGTTCACGATCTGAACCAGCTCGTTAACCCTGTCTTGCTGACTTTGACGGGCCTCACCCGTTAGGCCCTCTAGCTCGGACGCAGCCGCATCTGCTGCTCTGAGGTTCTTCGCCGGGGTACTATACTTCGGCAACCCCACAGACAGATAGTTTTCCGACCCTTCTGCTCCATCATCACCTTCTCTGTTCATCTCACTTATGAGATTTCTCCCTTTTACCCTTACTGCATCAACCTTGTTTGCCTTTGCGTACTCACGCAACGTTATGTTTAGCGAGTGCTGAGCCGCGGCTATTTTCTTTGCGCCCTCCAGTATCTTTTTCCGAGTTTCCTCTAGCTCGGCCTGTGCCTGAGCCAGAACTACCACTGCTGCTACCGGGTTATCCAAGCTATCCATAGCTTCCCTCAGTACGTTCTCAGGCCTCTCTAGTGGAGGTCCTCTACCTTTCCTCGGTGCCTTAGGTGTTACCTCCGAGTCTGGCGCTGGGTCCTTGCTTGCGCCTGCACCTGGCACAGTCATCATCACCTTCGCATGGTCTGGGGAGCAAGCGATACGCGCCCCGCGAGCCACAGTGAGGGGTGGTTCCCCCGCATCGACGACGCGACGCGGATGAATGCACGAGACGTCCACAACAACGTAGACCTTGTGCGTGTCGAGATTTACGAAGAGGCCGTTGCACGGATGTGGGCGCGTGCCGAAGCAGCCAGCGCTCCAAAGCGCTGAACGAGCCCAGAGACGATGCATTCGCCGGTGCCTATGAAGTTTCCCATCCGGATCTTCACCCCTGCTAGCGCTGCTAGCCCCACGGTGGGCGCCAACTGTCGTGGTGGTGTCATGGCAGATGCCATGGATAGGCTAAAGGTGGGGACTAATATGCGCTAGGGGAATCCAGGGAGGGATAGTGGAGTGATTCTCCACACAGAAGTTTGTATTGCTATATCTCCATGATTACAGATGCTCCTTGAGCTGTATTGGCGAGAGGAGGAAGAAGGGGATCTCTTACTCTTGCCTACTTCTTCTCCCTAGAACTCTAGATCAACTAGCTCTAAGGAATCACCAAACCAACTAGTGCTCAACAAACCCCCTCTACCAGAACCCTAACCCCCCTTATATAGAGGAGGTTCGGTCCTGGCCTAGGGCATACGTGGAGGCATATTCCTAAGTATATGCCCCCTCCCAAAGTGGTAACCCGACCGGGGTGCTTTTCCCCCGCGTCACACATGCTTTAGCGACGTAAGCCTCTGCGGCACCCGCGTCAGCCGAGTGAGCGTCGTCACCCTTGTCGGCCATGACCCGGTGGTCCTGCCCTTGCTTTATTCGCTCATGCAGTGCGTACCGGACCTTCTTTTTTGACAAGAGAGATTCCTTCCTTCTCCCAGAAGCTAAGCGAGGATCCGGATCATAGTAGATCCGGCCACACCTGTTCCTCCATATATGTTAGACAAGCATTTCCGACTTACTCCTTAAGTCCGATGATACAATGTTAGGCGACCCCCCTGGTCCAGGTTACTCCGTGATCCGGCCTGCCTTGAGGTGACTTGGCCAGCATCCGCTTTGACCTTGCCGAACCTCGGCTAACTCGGCCCTTATACCCCGGAGTGACCCTACCCGGGGGTATCCCCCCAACATATGGATCCACTAGTGTCGTTGCATGTGTGTTCTTTTCACAATCCACATATGGATCCACCAGTGTCATTGCATGTGTGTTCCTTTTACTAACAACAACTAGAGTCATTTAAATGTGTGTTCTTTTCACATAACACATATGGATCCACCAGTGTCATTGCATGTGTGTTCTTTTTGCTGACAACTAGATTCATTTCATGTGTGTTCTTTTCACATACCACATATGGATCCACCGGTGTCATTGCATGTGTGCTCTTTTTACTAACAACAACCAGAGTCATTGCATGTGTGTTCTCTTTAGAGACCACACATGGATCCACCAGTGTAATTGCATGTGTGTTCTCTTCAGAGACCACACATGGATCCACTAGTGTCATTGCATGTGTGTTCTTTTTACTAACAATAACCAGATTCATTGCATGTGTGTTCTTTTCAGAGACCACACATGGATCCACCAGTGTCATTGCATGTGTGATCTTTTGACTAACAACAACTAGAGTCATTGCATGTGTGTTCTCTTTATAGATCACACATCGATCCACCAGTGTCATTGCATGTGTGTTCTTGTTACTAATTACAACCAGAGTCATTGCATGTGTGTTCTTTTGACATACCACATATGGATCCACCAGTGTCATTGCATGTGTGTTCTTTTCACAATCCACCTATGGATCCACCAGTGTCATTGCATGTGTGTTCTTTTTACTAACAACTACTAGAGTCATTTCATGACTATTCTTTTCACTTACCACATATGGATCCACCGGTGTCATTGAAATGTATGTTCTCCTGAGAGACCACACATGGATCCACCAGTGTCATTGCCTGTGTGTTCTCTTCACAATCCACATATGGATCCACCAGTGTCATTGCATGTGTGTTCTTTTTAGTAACAACAACCATATTCATTGCATGTGTGATCTTTTCACATACCACATATGGATCCACCAGTGTCATTGCATGTGTTCTCTTTTTACTAACAACAACTAGAGTCATTTCATGTGTGTTCTTTTCACATACCACATATGGAAAAACTGGAGTCATTGCATGTGTGCTCTTTTCACAATCCACCTATGGATCCCACAGTGTCATTGCATGTGTGTTCTTTTTACTAACAACAACTGGAGTCATTGCATGTGTGTTCTTTTCACATACCACATATGGAACAACCAGGGTCATTGAAATGTGCGTTCTCTTCAAAGACCACACATGGATCCATCAGTGTCATTGCATGTGTGTTCTTTTTACTAACAACAACTGGAGTCATTGCATGTGTGTTCTTTTTACTAACAACAACTGGAGTCATTGCATATGTGTTCTTTTCACATACCACATATGGAACAACCAGAGTCATTGAAGTGTGTGTTCTCTTCAGAGACCACACATGGATCCACCAGTGTCATTGCATGTGTGTTCTTTTTTACTAACAACAACCAGAGTCATTGCATGTGTGTTCTTTTCACACACCACATATGGATCCACCAGTGTCATTGCATGTGTGCTCTTTTTACTAACAACAACCAGAGTCATTGCATGTGTGTTCTCTTCAGAGACCACACATGGATCCACCAATGTCATTGGATGTGTGATCTTTTTACTAACAACAACCAGAGTCATTGAAATGTTTGTTCTCTTCAGAGACAACACATGGATCCACCAGTGTCATTGCATGTGTGTTCTTTTTACTAACAACAACTGGAGTCATTGCATGTCTGTTCTTTTCACATACCTCATATGGAACAACTAGAGTAATTGAAATGTGTGTTCTCTTCAGAGACCACACATGGATCCACCAGTGTTATTGCATGTGTGTTCTTTTTACTAACAACAACCAGAGTCATTGCATCTTTGTTCTTTTCACGTACCACATATGGATCCACCAGTGGCATTGCATGTGTGCTCTTTTTACTAACAACAACAAGAGTCATTGCATGTGTGTTCTCTTTAGAGACCATACATGCATCCACCAGTGTCATTGCATGTGTGTTCTTTTTACTAACAACAACCAGAATCATTGAAATGTGTGTTCTCTTCAGAGACCACACATGGATTCACCAGTGTAATTGCATGTGTGTTCGTTTTACTAACAACAACTGGAGTCATTGCATGTGTGTTCTTTTCACATACGACATATGGAACAACTAGAGTCATTGAAATGTGTGTTCTCTTCAGAGACCACACATGGATCCACCAGTGTTATTGCATGTGTGTTCTTTTACTAACAACAACCGAGTCATTGCATGTGTGTTATTTTCACATACCACATATGGATCCACCAGTGTCATTGCATGTGTGCTCTTTTTACTAACAACAACCAGAGTCATTGCATGGGTGTTCTCTTTAGAGACCACACATGGATCTACCGTGTCATTGCATGTGTGTTCTTTTGACATACCACATATGGATCCACCAGTGTCATTGCATGTGTGTTCTTTTCACAATCCACCTATGGATCCACCAGTGTCATTGCATGTGTGTTCTTTTTACTAACAACTACTAGAGTCATTTCATGACTATTCTTTTCACTTACCACATATGGATCCACCGGTGTCATTGAAATGTCTGTTCTCCTGAGAGACCACACATGGATCCACCAGTGTCATTGCCTGTGTGTTCTCTTCACAATCCACATATGGATCCACCAGTGTCATTGCATGTGTGTTCTTTTTACTAACAACAACCATATTCATTGCATGTGTGATCTTTTCACATACCACATATGGATCCACCAGTGTCATTGCATGCGTTCTCTTTTTACTAACAACAACTAGAGTCATTTCATGTGTGTTCTTTTCACATACCACATATGGAAAAACTGGAGTCATTGCATGTGTGCTCTTTTCACAATCCACCTATGGATCCACCAGTGTCATTGCATGTGTGTTCTTTTTACTAACAACAACTGGAGTCATTTCATGTGTGTTCTTTTCACATACCACATATGGAACAACCAGGGTAATTGAAATGTGTGTTCTCTTCAAAGACCACACATGGATCCATCAGTGTCATTGCATGTGTGTTCTTTTTACTAACAACAACTGGAGTCATTGCATGTGTGTTCTTTTTACTAACAACAACTGGAGTCATTGCATATGTGTTCTTTTCACATACCACATATGGAACAACCAGAGTCATTGAAGTGTGTGTTCTCTTCAGAGACCACACATGGATCCACCAGTGTCATTGCATGTGTGTTCTTTTTTACTAACAACAACCAGAGTCATTGCATCTGTGTTCTTTTCACACACCACATATGGATCCACCAGTGTCATTGCATGTGTGCTCTTTTTACTAACAACAACCAGAATCATTGCATGTGTGTTCTCTTCAGAGACCACACATGGATCCACCAATGTCATTGGATGTGTGATCTTTTTACTAACAACAACCAGAGTCATTGAAATGTTTGTTCTCTTCAGAGACCACACATGGATCCACCAGTGTCATTGCATGTGTGTTCTTGTTACTAACAACAACTGGAGTCATTGCATGTCTGTTCTTTTCACATACCTCATATGGAACAACTAGAGTAATTGAAATGTGTGTTCTCTTCAGAGACCACACATGAATCCACCAGTGTTATTGCATGTGTGTTCTTTTTACTAACAACAACCAGAGTCATTGCATCTTTGTTCTTTTCACGTACCACATATGGATCCACCAGTGGCATTGCATGTGTGCTCTTTTTACTAACAACAACAAGAGTCATTGCATGTGTGTTCTCTTTAGAGACCATACATTCATCCACCAGTGTCATTGCATGTGTGTTCTTTTTACTAACAACAACCAGAGTCATTGAAATGTGTGTTCTCTTCAGAGACCACACATGGATTCACCAGTGTAATTGCATGTGTGTTCGTTTTACTAACAACAACTGGAGTCATTGCATGTGTGTTCTTTTCACATACGACATATGGAACAACTAGAGTCATTGAAATGTGTGTTCTCTTCAGAGACCACACATGGATCCACCAGTGTTATTGCATGTGTGTTCTTTTTACTAACAACAACCAGAGTCATTGCATGTGTGTTATTTTCACATACCACATATGGATCCACCAGTGTCATTGCATGTGTGCTCTTTTTACTAACAACAACCAGAGTCATTGCATGGGTGTTCTCTTTAGAGACCACACATGGATCTACCAGTGTCATTGCATGTGTGTTCTTTTGACATACCACATATGGATCCACCAGTGTCATTGCATGTGTGTTCTTTTCACAATCCACCTATGGAACCACCAGTGTCATTGCATGTGTGTTCTTTTTACTAACAACTACTAGAGTCATTTCATGACTATTCTTTTCACTTACCACATATGGATCCACCGGTGTCATTGAAATGTCTGTTCTCCTGAGAGACCACACATGGATCCACCAGTGTCATTGCCTGTGTGTTCTCTTCACAATCCACATATGGATCCACCAGTGTCATTGCATGTGTGTTATTTTTACTAACAACAACCATATTCATTGCATGTGTGATCTTTTCACATACCACATATGGATCCACCAGTGTCATTGCATGTGTTCTCTTTTTACTAACAACAACTAGAGTCATTTCATGTGTGTTCTTTTCACATACCACATATGGAAAAACTGGAGTCATTGCATGTTTGCTCTTTTCACAATCCACCTATGGATCCACCAGTGTCATTGCATGTGTGTTCTTTTTACTAACAACAACTGGAGTCATTGCATGTGTGTTCTTTTCACATACCACATATGGAACAACCAGGGTCATTGAAATGTGTGTTCTCTTCAAAGACCACACATGGATCCATCAGTGTCATTGCATGTGTGTTCTTTTTACTAACAACAACTGGAGTCATTGCATGTGTGTTCTTTTTACTAACAACAACTGGAGTCATTACATATGTGTTATTTTCACATACCACATATGGAACAACCAGAGTCATTGAAGTGTGTGTTCTCTTCAGAGACCACACATGGATCCACCAGTGTCATTGCATGTGTGTTCTTTTTTACTAACAACAACCAGAGTCATTGCATGTGTGTTCTTTTCACACACCACATATGGATCCACCAGTGTCATTGCATGTGTGCTCTTTTTACTAACAACAACCATTGTCATTGCATGTGTGTTCTCTTCAGAGACCACACATGGATCCACCAATGTCATTGGATGTGTGATCTTTTTACTAACAACAACCAGAGTCATTGAAATGTTTGTTCTCTTCAGAGACCACACATGGATCCACCAGTGTCATTGCATGTGTGTTCTTTTTACTAACAACAACTGGAGTCATTGCATGTCTGTTCTTTTCACACACCTCATATGGAACAACTAGAGTAATTGAAATGTGTGTTCTCTTCAGAGACCACACATGGATCCACCAGTGTTATTGCATGTGTGTTCTTTTTACTAACAACAACCAGAGTCATTGCATCTTTGTTCTTTTCACGTACCACATATGGATCCACCAGTGGCATTGCATGTGTGCTCTTTTTACTAACAACAACAAGAGTCATTGCATGTGTGTTCTCTTTAGAGACCATACATGCATCCACCAGTGTCATTGCATGTGTGTTCTTTTTACTAACAACAACCAGAGTCATTGAAATGTGTGTTCTCTTCAGAGACCACACATGGATTCACCAGTGTAATTGCATGTGTTTTCGTTTTACTAACAACAACTGGAGTCATTGCATGTGTGTTCTTTTCACATACGACATATGGAACAACTAGAGTCATTGAAATGTGTGTTCTCTTCAGAGACCACACATGGATCCACCAGTGTTATTGCATGTGTGTTCTTTTTACTAACAACAACCAGAGTCATTGCATGTGTGTTATTTTCACATACCACATATGGATCCACCAGTGTCATTGCATGTGTGCTCTTTTTACTAACAACAACCAGAGTCATTGCATGGGTGTTATCTTTAGAGACCACACATGGATCTACCAGTGTCATTGCATGTGTGTTCTTTTTACTAACAACATCCAGAGTCATTGAAATGGGTGTTCTCTTCAGAGACTACACATGGATCCACCAGTGTCATTGCATGTGTGTTCTTTTTACTAACAACAACTGGAGTCATTGCATGTGTGTTCTTTTCACATACCACATATGGAACAACCAGAGTCATTGAAATGTGTGTTCTCTTCAGAGACCACACATGGATCCAAAAGTGTTATTGCATGTGTGTTCTTTTCACTAACAACAACTAGAGTCATTGCATGTGTGTTCTTTTCACATACCACATATGGATCCACCAGTGTCATTGCATGTGTGCTCTTTTTACTAACAACAACCAGAGTCATTGCATGTGTGTTCTCTTCAGAGACCATACATGGATCCACCAGTGTCATTGCATGTGTGTTCTTTTTACTAACAACAACCAGAGTCATTGAAATGTTTGTTCTCTTCAGAGACCACACATGGATCCACCAGTGTCATTGCATGTGTGTTCTTTTTACTAACAACAACTAGAGACATTGCATGTGTGTTCTTTTCACATACCACATATGGAATAACCAGAGTCTTTGAAATGTGTGTTCTCTTCAGAGACCACACATGGATCCACCAGTGTCATTGCGTGTGTGTTCTTTTTACTAACAACAACCAGAGTAATTGAAATGTGTGTTCTCTTCAGAGACCACACATGGATCCACCAATGTCATTGCATGTGTGTTCTTTTTACTAACAACAACTGGAGTCATTGCATGTCTGTTCTTTTCACATACCTCATTTGGAACAACCAGAGTCATTGAAATGTGTGTTCTCTTCAGAGACCACACATGGATCCAACAGTGTTATTGCATGTGTGTTCTTTTTACTAACAACAACCAGAGTCATTGCATGTGTGTTCTTTTTACATACCACATATGTGTTGGATATATGCCCAAGAGGCAATAATAAAAGTGGTTATTATTATATCTTTGTGTTTATGATGAATGTTTTGTTGGGGGGATACCCCCGGGTAGGGTCACTCCGAGGTATAAGGGCCGAGTTAGCCGAGGTTCGGCAAGGTCAAAGCGGATGCTGGCCGAGTCACCTCAAGGCAGGCCGGATCACGGAGTAACCCGGACCAGGGGGTCGCCTAACGTTGTCTCATCCGACTTAAGGAGTAAGTCGGAAGTGCTTGTCTAACTTATATGCAGGAACAGGTGTGGCCGACAAGGGTGACGACGCTCACATCGGCTTACGTCGCTAAAGCAAGAGTGACGCGGGGGAAAAGCACCCCTGTCGGGTTACTACTTTGGGAGGGGCATATTCTTACGAATATGCCTCCACGTATGCCCTAGGCCAGGACCAAACCACCTCTATATAAGGGGGGTGAGGGTTCTGGTAGAGGGGGTTGGCAAAATTCTAGTTGGTTGAACTCTAGTAGATCTAGGGTTCTTGGGCTAGATAATAGGCAAGAGTAAGAGAGCAACTTCTTCCTCCTCTCGCCAATACAGCTCAAGGAGCACTTGTAATCTTGGAGATATTGCAATACAAACTTCTGTGTAGAGAATCACTCTACTATCCCTCCCTGGATTCCCCTAGCGCATATTAGACCCCACCTTTAGCATATCCATGGCATCTGCCGTGACACCACCATGACGGTTGGCGCCCACCGTGGGGCTAGCAGCACTAGCAGGGGTGAAGATCCGTACAGGAAACTTCATCGGCACCGGCGAATGCATCGTCTCCGGGCTCGTTCAGCGCTTTGGAGCGCTGGATTTCGTCAGCGACAACGCTGGCTGCCGCACGACGCTTCCGCTTCGCAGAACGGCCTCTTCATCAAGCTCGGCGCGCACAAGGTCTACGTTGTGGGACGTCTCATGCGTTCATCCGCTGCTGCCGTCGATGCGGGGAACCACCCTCACCGTGGCTCGCGGGGCCAGACGCCGCCCGGACCACGCGGAGGTGATGATGACTGCGCCAGGTGCAGGCGCAAGCTAAGACCCAGCGCCAGACACGGAGGTAACACCTAAGGCACCGAGGAAAGGTAGAGGACCTCCACTAGAGAGGCCTGAGAACGTACTGAGGGAAGCTATGGATAGCTTGGCTAACCCGGTAGCAGCAGTGGTAGACCCGGCTCAGGCACAGGCCGAGCTAGAGGAAACACGGCAAAAGATACTGGAGGGCGCAAAGAAAATAGCCGCGGCTCAGCAGTCGCTAAACATGACGCTGCGGGAGTACGCAAAGGCAAACAAAGTTGATGCGGTAAAAGTGAAGGGGAGAAATCGCATAAGCGAGATGAACAGAGAAGGTGATGATGGAGCAGAAGGGTCGGAAAACTACCTATCTGTGGGGTTGCCGAGGTATAGCACCGCGACGAAGAACCTCAGAGCAGCTGATGCGGCTACGTCCGAGTCAAAGACAGCAAGATAGGGTTAACGAGCTGGTTCGGATCGCGAACAGGCAGAACGAGGAGCTTCTGAGAGCTAACCCGGAGAGAGCTGGGGCTTCCAAGATCGTCCATTCGGTGATGGGTAACCCGGAGAAATCCGCTGGAGCCGCATCATCGCCTCATGGCGGTCCACGGAGAGAAGAAGTAGTAACCTCGGCCAGACGGAACAAACAGATCGTCCCGTACGACCAAACGCGTGCGGGAAAAGAAAAAGAGATGCGGAGAAATGATGATCGACGGAGTGTGAGCCGAGGTGAAGCTGGCCGAGGTAATCACGACCAAGGCAATGCCGGTCAAGGGAATGCTGCCAATGGCAATGCCGG
Source organism: Avena insularis (assembly GCA_023614405.1). NCBI lineage: Eukaryota > Viridiplantae > Streptophyta > Magnoliopsida > Poales > Poaceae > Avena > Avena insularis. The sequence goes on from CM042696.1 coordinate 254,617,618, forward strand.
ACAACGCAATTCCGTAGGAGCGGGATAACCGCAACAGCGGAATATGCCGAGGCAAGAGCAAAGCGCCGGCCGAGGTATGCAGCAGAAAGGTGCACAATGGGAGCAAAACCGATACAATGACGGTGATTCGGAGATGGTGAACGCAGGGTACCCCAGACCGGACTATCATGTGATAGGGTCTAGGTTGGGGAGCAGGGATTTGATGCCGGATGATGCCAGCTTAAAACTGGATCGCCTGTATAGGTCGGAACAGATCGAATGTCAAGGTCCTCCGGGTCTAGCGTGCTTTGGACCCCGGATCATGAAAGAGCCACCGGTACCCAACTTCCAGTTACCCAGGGGCACGAAGACGTATGACGGCAGCACCAAGCCAGAGGATTGGCGGATAAACTATGCTATGGCAGTGAAAATTGCAACTGGCAACTTGAGATGGGCTGTACGTTACGTACCCCAGATGTTGGAAGGTCCGGCCAGAGTATGGCTGAATAACTTACCACCTGGAAGCATCAACTGCTGGATAGATTTTGAGGAAATGTTTAACAGTAACTTCTCAAGTACATACCAGAGGCCGAACAGACCGCAGACCCTGGCAATGTGCAAGCAAAGACCCAACGAGACAGATCGTGAATTCTTGACCCGGTGGTGTACCGTGAGAAACTCGTGTGAGGGCGTCATAGAGTCACTGGCCATAGCGTGGTTTGCGCAAGGGTGTAGATACGACAGCGAGCTGTGGATGAAGTTGCAAAGGAAAATGCCAGTTACGCTGGCAGAGATGATCCGAATTGCTGACTCGTATGCTTTGGGTGATCCGACTCAACCTAGGCTCGCCTCAAACGAGTCAAACGACGAATACTATCAAAGAGATGGAGTCGGGTTGTCCCGGAGGAATGATTACAGAGGAAAGAGGAGAGATGATAGACCGGACCATCACTATGGTTCGCAACAAGTTGCAGCAGTGAATCAAGATCAACCCGGATCAGGGAGTAACCAACGCCAGAGAACTGGAGGGTAGTGGACTCCGAGAAATGATGGCAAGAAGACGTGGACTCCGGAGCAGAAGAAGCAGTGGTAGGAAAAGAAAGACCGCCCGAGGTATACCTATGAGTCGATGCTGGACCAGCCATGTAAGTTTCACACGCCAAATCCGAATAGCCGGGTGGGTCACACGACGAGGCAATGTGAGTGTATGCGAAAGATAGTGCAAGGTGGCTCGGGGAATGCTCAGGCACCCCGGAATGATCAAACTCGGCAGGAGTTACCTCGGAAGCAAGTGCTCTCCGGGGCGAACACGCAGCAGCTAATGTTGCCTCCCCCTCCGCCGAGATATGGGAGAGAAGGGATGCGGTGCATCAGGTGGACAATCAGCACCAGCCGGATCAGAGGTATCCCGGAAATGAGGGAAGGAATGAGTACAGGGAACATCACCAGAGTTATTGTGTGTTCACGACCGAGGAAACGGATAGAAAGAGCTTGCAGCACCGACATATGGAGGTCAATGCGGTCATGCCAGCGGTGACGAGGTACATGCCTTGGTCGGACCAGGAAATCACCTGCAACATCAAAGATCATCCTAAACTTCATTGGACCGAACATCAACGTGAGGTTCTCCAAGGTTTTGATTGATAATGGCAGTAGCATTAACATCATGTACGCGGATACGATGCGCAAGTTGGGCATCTCGGAGAACATGCTCCAAGCTACGAGAACAACTTTCCATGGCATTGTACCAGGCATTTCTTGTGAGCCCATAGGCAAGGTCCGGGTCGACGTGTTATTCGGCACAAGGGACAACTGCCGAACCGAAAATCTGGAGTTTGAAGTGGTGAACTTGGAAAGTGCATATCATGCGTTACTCGGAAAACCAGCATTGAACAAATTTATGGCAAGCTGTCACATCAGTTATCTGAAGATGAAGTTGCCCGGGCCAAATGGAGTGATTACCATTGCTGGAGATTTCCGACGTTCCATGGAATGTGCTTTAGCCGGGTCTAACCTAGCCGAGTCACTCATGATTGCGCGAGAGAAAAGAAAGATCCAAGAGGTGGCGGCACTAGCTCAGTCCGCGCAACAATATATGCCAGTGCTAAGTAACCCGCATGGCAGCGTTTCGTTTCAAGCCGCAAAGGACACCAAGAAGATTCCAGTTGATAACATGTTTCCGGAGCGCACCGTAACAATTGGTGTCGGGTTAATCGACAAATAGGAAAGCGAGCTCGTCAACTTCCTCCGTGAGAATCGGGATATTTTTGCTTGGTCTACACAGGACTTGCAAGGTGTTCCGAGGGAGTTGGCCGAGCACTCTTTGAATGTAAGACCCGGAGCAAGGCCGGTGAAGCAACCTCTCCGCCGCTTCGCCGAGGATAGGAGAAAGGTCATTGGAGACGAGATAGCTCGGTTACTAGCAGCAGGATTTATCATGGAGGTACTATATCCGGATTGGCTCTCTAATCCATTGCTAGTGGAAAAGAAGAAGTACGATCCGAACGTGGCTGTGGTTTGGCGCATGTGTATCGATTACACGAACCTGAACAAGGCGTGTCCAAAAGATCCATTTCCGTTGCCGAGGATAGATCAAGTCATAGACTCAACTGCGGGATGCGAACTGTTGTCATTCATTGATGCTTATTCTGGCTTTCACCAGATACCCCTGAACCCGGATGATCAAATAAAAACGGTGTTTATTACCCCGTACGGGGCTTATTGCTATCGCACTATGTCGTTTGGTTTACGTAATGCAGGTGCAACGTACCAGAGATGTATGCAAAAATGTTTACAAGACCAAATAGGTCAAAACGTACAAGTATACGTGGATGATGTGGTTATCAAGAACAAGGAAAGCATAACGCTCCTTGACGACATAAGGTAAACAACTTGAGAAGGTTCTGGATGAAGCTTAACCCGGAAAAATGTACCTTCGGTGTCTCGGCTGGAAAGTTACTCGGATTTCTCGTCCCTAGCCGAGGAATCGAAGTTAATCCAACTAAGATCCGAGCCATCGAGCGAATGGAGTTGCCGAAGTGTCTCAATGATGTCCCGAAGTTCACTGGATGCCTGGCATCGTTGAGTCGGTTTATATGTCGGTTGGGCGAAAAGGCACTGCCACTCTACCAACTCATGAAAAAGTCGGATAAATTCGTTTGGACGCCACAGGCCGATGAAGCCTTTGCCCACTTGAAAAAGATGTTGGCCACTGCACCAGTATTAGCTTCTCCACTATCAAAGGAGCCAATGTTGCTCTACGTAGCCGCAACCAACCGAGTTGTAAGTGCAGTAATCATAGTGGAACACAATGAAGAGGGTAAGTCGGTGCAGAGGCCAGTGTATTACCTGAGCGAGGTATTGTCTGCCTCAAAACAGAACTACCCGCACTTTCAAAAGGTCGCATATGACGTCTATATGGCGGCGAAGAAGTTAAAGCATTACTTTGAGGAGAACCCCATCAAAGTAATATGTGAAGCTCCCATATCCGAGATAATGGGTAACAAGTATGCGAGTGGCAGAATTGCAAAATGGGCAATTGAGCTAGCCCCTTATGCGCCCCAATACGATAGAAGAGAAGCGATCAAATCTCAGGGTGTGGCGGACTTTTTCGTTGATTGGGCCGAGGTACAATACGAACCACCGCCACCAGATCCGAATTACTGGAGGATGCACTTTGACGGGTTGAAAACCAAAACCGGATTAGGCGTCGGGGTTGTGCTTACCTCGCCAAAGAAGGATCAGCTCAAGTACGTATTGCAGATCCATTTCGTGGCATCGAACAATGTCGCTGAGTACGAGGCTCTTGTGCATGGGCTCAAAGTGGCAAAGGATATTGGCATACGTCGGATAATATGCTTCGGCGACTCGGACCTAGTGGTGCAGCAGGTGTCCAGAGTGTTGGATGCCCTGGATCCAAACATGGCACTATACAAATTTCACATGCAGAAAATATCTAGTTATTTCGAGGGATGCGAATTTCACCATGTACCCCGGGCAGAAAACGAGGCTGCCGACATGTTGTCGAAGCTCGGATCGACCAGACAGGCAATCCCACCAGGTGTAGCATTGGAACACCTCAGAAAACCATCTATCAGGCCGTCCCCAGGAACTGACTCGATCTATGTCCCGGAAAATACGGAATCCGGAGCGGAGCCCATGGACATTGACATGGGAGGTGGTACGCAAGACCCGGGGACTATGTCAGCAAACCCGGGGACTACCTTGCTAGACCCGGGGACTGCTCAGCGTGATCCGGCTTAAGTTATGTCGGTGGATCAGATGGAAATTGGTGAGGAGATATTCCCTCCATGAGCCATACTAGCTTGGGCACTGCCTATATTCCAAATCATGAAATACGGAGCGTTACCCGCTGAGGAGGTGTTAGCCAGGCAAACTCAAAGGAGAGCAAAAGCGTACAAAATCATCAATTCCGAGTTATACAGACGCAGTGTAACTAATGTCCTCCAACGATGCGTTGACCCGGAAGAAGGGCTTGACATCCTCCGAGATATACACCAAGGGGAATGTGGGCATCATGCCTCATCCCGAGCCTTGGTGGAAAAGGCATTCCGACATGGATTCTACTGGCCAAGTGCCTTGGAACAAGCAGAAGATCTGGTGAGAAAATGCAATGGTTGTTAGAGGTACGCCACCAAGACACATATGCCTATGTCAGAACTCAAGACCATACCAATTACATGGCCATTTGCTGTATGGTGCTTTGATATGGTTGGCCCCTTCAAACCCGCGAGAGGAAACATGACACACATTTTGGTCATGGTGGACAAGTTTACAAAATGGATTGAAGTGAAACCTATAAGAAAATGTGATGGAGCTACGGCCGTGAAATTTCTCAAAGACATCATCTTGAGATTCGGTTATCCACACAGTATTATAACTGATAATGGAACAAATTTTGTGGTAGGAGCATTTGCATGCTTTTGCCGAGATAAGAAGATCCGACTCGATGTCGCCTCGGTAGCCCACCCCGCATCGAACGGACAAGTGGAAAGATCCAACGGATTAGTATTATCCGGGATAAAACCCCGGCTCGTTGAGTCGCAAGAAGATCAGCGGGTGCTGGATAGAAGAACTACCAGTACTATGGAGCTTAAGAACAACTCCGAATCGATCAACAAGCTATACGCCATTCTTTACGGTATATGGGGCGCTGTATTACCACCGACATAGAGCATGATTCGCCTAGGGTCACCCAATACGAAGTCAAGTGCAAGAAGCCCGGCAAAATGATGTTGATCTGCTGGAAGAAGCGAGAGAACTGGCACTGTCCAGATCCTCCATATATCAGCAAAACCTCCGACGCTATCATAGCCGGAAAGTGTGCCCCCGAGTCTTCCGGGAAGGCGATCTGGTGCTCGGGTTGGTACAACGTACTGCTGGCATGCATAAGTTATCTCCCCCATGGGAAGGGTCATTCATTGTGAGCAAAGCATTACACAATGATTCTTACTATCTCATAGATGCAAAGCCACAGGAAAAGAACAAGGCAGACAGGTCCGGAGAGGAATCCAAGCGACCGTGGAATGTAGCACTACTTCGTCCCTTCTACACTTAGCTAAGAAGTGTATGTATCCGAGTCATCTCATATGTCGGTATGTATGTCGGCAATGAGCTTATCAATGAAATAGCAACGCAAAGAATAACTCGGGGACTGCCTTAATAATGTTTGTCATAATTTCTTATGCGGTAGCTGGAGTGAGTCATTTTACTTAACCCGGATTAGTAATGTGTGAGCACCAAAAACCCAACCCTTCGAATTGCTGCTGTCCAACAAGAATTGGCTTCATGGCAAGCAAGGGAACAAGTTTGGAATTGCGTCGCACATGAAAAACGGCTAAGGAAACGAAGTTATTCGAGTTAACGTTTGTTTTTTCGGACTAACCCTGTTTTTATTTTCAAGTTGTTATGCTGAATTATTTTGAGCCAAGCCTCAAAGTTTCTAAGTATTGTTAAGACAATTTTTGAAGCTCGGATTCGTAAGTCGTAAAACCGAATCAAGGTAGACACGGGTCGAGCCAGAGAATTGGACGAACAAGAAAATGAAACTCGGGGACTACGCCCAAGTTAATCCGGCATAAAAACGTAGTAGCAAAATATCACTTATCCAACATACAATTGCACCCGGCATACCGGGGATCTGATAAATTTTCATGTTTTTTAGAACTAAGGAGCACCAGGAGGAGCAGGTTCGGCGTCGTCGTCGATGTCTTCAATATCTGAAGCATCATCTTCCTCGTCCTCATCCGACCCATCTTCAACATTCTCATTATGCTCATCCCCACCAGACTCCAGAAAGCTCGGTCCCTCAACCTAGTCATGGATCGGAGAATATTCGACGAGGCTGTAGGCGCAAGCCTGGCGCCAAGCTACCCACTCCGGATCGTCGGTCCATTTGGATCCAGTGCGCCGGTGTGTGAGGAGGCTCAGATCGATCTTCTCGTACCATGTAAGAATATGATGAAGGAGGGTATCTGCTGCGGCACGCCCGGCGGACTCTCTCCAAAGGTCAAGCTGGGTCTCAATTTCCAACAGCTTTTCGGCAAGGAGTGTGATCCTCTCCGGAGCGCTCTCGCTTGGCCAAAAGGTGTTGTAGATCCGGACCGCAACGTCGAGGAGATCTTTCCCATAGTTCTTGATGGTCTCCACACGAGCTGACACGCTGACCAATAGGTCCTCCATGTCTAAGGGGATGCTCTCACCATCAGGAGCGACGGGAGTACCCCTTTCTCGGCGGAATTTGGCAACAGCAACACTGGCAATGGGAGTACCCTCAGGAAAGTGGTCTGAAAACAAGGAAAAGGAAGATGCTGAAGCAAACACATATGGGCTGAGCCGGAAAATTATGTCGGATAAGGGAAAGAAACTTACGTGAGATATGGCGGTGGATCCGGGTCAACTCCTTGATGCAATTATCGTGTCTCTGGCGAAGTTGTTCAAGCTCAGCGATCGCAGACCCAAGCTGGACCTCAGATTCTTTAAGCAGGTCCTGGTCCTTGGAGATTTGGAGAGTAAGGCACTCACGCTCTTCGGTGAAGTTCTGGCCAACTTTTTGGAGCTCGGTTTTGTGTTGGGCCTTCATCTTCTCCATCTCAGCCTTGAGCTTGGCTATCTCGTCATCCTTGGTCCGGAGGAGGGCAAGCTCATCATTCTTCTTCTTCAGCTCAGCTTGATGCTGTCCTACTTGTTCGAGAAAATGCATCATCATATCAGGCATGGGCACACTATCCTCAAGCGATGCTGAAATAGTATGTTGACCCGGCAAAGCCGAGGAGTGAATGTTTCTCGAGCCAAGGAGAAAAAGAAATGGAAAACACAACAAGGTCGGACAAAAGAGGACATACCTCGGATTTCCTCCAAGTTCTTCCGCATAATTTTGTTCTCAGCCTCCACCCCAGCTGCAAAAACCGAATGAGGAGATTAGTCCGGCGAAAACAAGTGAAGAAAAACGGAGAAGTGCTGAGGGAGAAAATTACCCCTCTTTTCATGCTCTGCGCCAAGTGCAACATGTTTTCCGCGCAGGATCTTGTGGGTATCAAGCAGGCATTGAAATTCGGTGCTCCAGCGATTGGTAGTTACCTAAAAGGAGCACAGAAGTGTGAAATTAACTTGATGAATATTCGAAGTGTACAAGATCTAGGCCAAGTGGAACTTAACCCGGCTCTAGGTGTGTGAATATTCGAAGTGTGCAAGATCCAGGCCAAGTGGAACTTAACCCAGCTCTAGGTGTGTGCATTTGCGAAGTGTGCAAGATCCAGGCCAAGTGGAACTTAACCTGGCTCTAGGTGTGTGCATATTCGAAGTGTGCAAGATCCGGTCCAAGTGGAACTTAACCCGGTTGTAGGTGTGTGCATATTCGAAGTGTGCAAGATCCGGGCCAAGTGGAACTTAACCCGGCTCTAGGTGTGTGCATATTCGAAGTGTGCAAGATCCGGGCCAAGTGGAACTTAACCCGGCTCTAGGTGTGTGCATATTTGAAGTTTACATGCAGCTACGTTGATTTTCTAATGAGCATCCGGCCGAGTAACAAGTTACTCCGCCAGAGGCTCGGGGACTAATGGTTATTACCTACAGCATGTAAAGGAGAAACGACATACCTCCATCATTCGCCCCGCGAGGTTAATTGCCTTGGCGGCAGTATTCATCTGGGCAGTAAATTCTGCGGGGCCGATCTTTTCCGGGAGATCGTCGTTGTAGACGAACTCCGCCTTATTCCAGTTCATGACGAACTCGATAAGGCTCGGAGGGTACCGTTCGCCAGTGGGCATGTGGGGTGCCAGCAAGCCCTTTGCATGAGCTTCCTTCCTCTCAATAAGGGCAAGAGCTGGGATGGTGTGCAGAACCATCTGCTGCGCATCTGTTGGCTCGGCAGGAACAGCCGGCGCTGCTGGTAATTTCTTCGGACGCATCGACGACAAGGTTCGCTGCCCGGCCTCGACGGATGTAGACTTGGCAGCATCCGGAGCTTTCTTGCCTTTAGCTTGCTGGGAAGAAGTAACCACGACGGATTTCCCTTTGGAAGCTACTGGAATGGTTCCTCGCCGGGGCTGAGATGACTCGGAAGAGGCAGAGGAACTTGGTACTGGAGCTGCTGTGGGTTTCCTGGCTGTTGAGACAGGTGCTGGTTCGGAAGCTGGTACTAGAGCTGCTGCTGGTGCTAGGGTTGCGGTAGAATTGGTGGTTGCTGGTTGTGGCAATGCCGAAGTGGTGGACGTTGTTGCCTCGGCCGGACCGACCCCTCCCGATCCGAGGTCGCGTTCCTCTTGATGAGGTACTGCGGAACCCGGAGCAGCCGCAGAGCCCTCGGGAATAGGGCTCAGCGGGCATGACTCGTTGTCACGAGGAGGGGAAGGACCGGACCGAAGGGGAGAAGAGATGTTCGATCCGCTCTGAGGGACCTCCACAGGAGGCCTGCACAAGAAAATGATGTCGGGAGTGAAATTACCCCGATGCAAGGAGAAATGTGTTGCGTAGTGAAAAATGACTTACGCATCCGAGGTCTCGGCCTCCTTGGGTTTCCGGGCCCTCCGTGCCGGGGCTTTGCCTGCCCGCTTGGAGGCAGTCTTGTCTCCAGCCTTCTTTTGCCTTTTTGTGGGCTGAGAAGGTTCGGAGGAAGAACTTGACGCGGATCCGTGCTTCTTCTTCAATGCCACCGGAACTGGCTCGCCCGTGGCAAGTGGAGGATCCTCGTGGATATGCCCACCGGGGTTAGCTGATGCCGGAAAGGCAAAAGAAAGAGGGACAGCCTCAACGGGTTCAATCACGTCGATATCCGAGTCATCCTCATCATCGAGCCAATCTCTAAGAGAAGAGAATTTACCGCTGGGACGTTTGGTGGCGTCGGTCATAGGGAGGAACATCTCCTGGTCCGGCTCCTCCTCATCCAGGATCTCTCGGTCCGGCGCCCACTTAAGGGTTGGATCCGTGCCATCCTCGAGAGTTTGCTGGAGAAACAGCTGAGAAAAAGCAAAAGGAGCAGAGTCAAAAATATGACAAAAACCGACACATACTTGATCCGAAATACGTTTACCCCGCGAAGCTTACCGCAGGAGGGAGCCTGTCACGGCAGTAATGCTCGATTCCCCACGTCCATTTGGCGAAGAAATCCTTGTGAGTGGTGAACAGAGCCTTGACCCGGTGGAAGATCTCTGCATTGCTCAATTCGAAGGAGGAGGTTCGGTTGGGGTCGCGGCTGAAGCTCATGTGGCACAACTTATGGGTGCGCTCGAGGGAGAGATTCGTTGCGATTTAACGTGATCATGGCATCCTCGTTGCGCAATCCGAGTTTCTTCAGCTGTGCGAACCTCTTGTTGACTTGGTTGGCCAGAGCGGTAGGCTTCATGGGGACCTACTCCCAGAAATCCATGTCGGGTGGACCCGGAGCGTAGGGCAGCAACCGAATCAAATCTTCGGTACCCTCATTCCGGACGTAGAAGAAGGTCCGGGCCCACCCTTTGCAGGAGTCAAGCCCGGTGGGCCCAGACTTGCAAGGGATGGGCCCAGACTTTCTTCTATGTCCGGAACAACACAACTGAGGATCTGATCCGGCTGCGCCCTTACGCTCCGGGTCCTCCTAACCCGGATCTATGGGACAAGGTCTCCAAGAAGCCCACTGTCCTGGCGAACCAATTCAACAAGAGGTTCCAGGAGCTGAAGGATCTCGGATTGTGCAATGAGGACGCCATGATCACATTTGTCCGCAACCGGATCTCCCCGCTCCAGAAACGTACTCATAAAGTTTGCCACATGACTGGGGTCGTGATCCCAACCGGACCTCCTCATTCGAGTTAAATAACACCGAGATCTACCGCCGTGTCAAGGCCCTCTTCACCACCCACAAGGACTTTTCTTCTGAGTGGACGTGGGGAATCGAACACTATTGCCGAGATAGGCTTCCCCCCGCGGTAAGTCTCGTGCCCCAAACTTTCTCCGAATTGTGTCACATGTCGGTTTCTGTTGTATGTTTAACCCTGCTGTCTTTTCTTTCCCTTAGCAATTCCTTCAGCAAACTATTGAGGATGGCACTAAGCCTTCTCTCAAATGGGCGGCTGACCGAGATACCTCGGACGAGGAAGAACCGGATCAGGAGTTGTTCCTTCCGGACGAGGAAGAACCAGACCAAGCGACCCACCGGTAAACTCTCTTCCATTAGAGATTGGCCCGATGATGAAGATGACTCGGATGTTGAGTTGATGGAAGCATTTTACGCTATCCCCCTTTCTTATGCTTTTCTGGCATCAGCTAACCCCGGTGGGCAGATGCATGAACACCCTCCCCTTGCCGTGGGTGAGCCTGTCCCGGTTGCGTCGAAGAAAAGAAGGGGAACTGCCTCTGCATCCTCCTCTAGGCCTTCTCAGCCAGCCAAGAGGCGAAAGAAGTCCACGGACAAAGCCGCCACCAAGGCCACCACTAAGGCTATAGCCCGGAGAGCTCGCAAGCCGAAGGAGCCCCTGACTTCGGATGAGTAAGTCGTTTCTCCCTTTGCTTATTCACTTGCCCTTCCTTTATAGTTTCTCATCATACATTATTTGATTCGGCAGGGCCATGGTGGAGGTCCCACAGAGTGGATCCAGCATTGCCTCGTCGCTCCGACATAGCCCTTCTCCCCCTCGTGGCGACGATTCACGCCCGCTGAGCCTCATTCTGGAGGGTTCAGCGGCTGCTCCGAGTTCCAGCCCACCTCGTCAAGAGGACAGCAACCTCGGAGCGGGGGGACTGGCTCTGCCGAGGCAGCAGCAACCACAACTTCGGCTCCGCCGCAACCAGCTATCACCAAGGTTCCTTCAGCACGTCCGCCGAAGCAGAAAATAGCACCAGCACCAGCACCAACTCCAGCCCCAGCAGCAACATCAATAGCAGCAGCATCAAGCCCCTCCACCTCGTCCGAGTCTTCCAAGGGTCGGCGAGAAGATACCAGCAGTACCAAGGCTAGCGCCAAGGTAGCTCCCAAGGGCAAATCCGCTGCAACAACTTCCACTTCTCAGCAGCAACCTAAGGGCAAAAAGGCTCCTGACGCCACCAGGGTAGCGTCCATCGAGGCTGGACAGCGCACACTCGCGTCCATGCTTTCGAAGAAAACTCCACCTCCGAAGGATGCCCCTGCCGAGCCAGCTGATGCGCAATTTGTTTTGCACACCACCCCTGCTCTTGCCCAGGTTGAGAGGAGGGAAGCACATGCTAATGGTTTAGTGGCGCCCCACATGCTCAGCGGCGAATGATACCCTCCGACCTTGATCGAGTTTGTAAATAACTGGAACAAGGCGGAGTTCGTCCACAACGACGATCTCCCGGAGAAGTTCGGTCCCGCCGAATTTGCTGCGCAGATGAATACTGTTGCCAAGGCAATTAACCTTGCGGGTCGTATGATGGAGGTATGTTTCTTCGTCTTTTCCTTAACATGTTGTAGATATTAGTGATATAACCATTAGTCCCCGAGCCTCCGGGGGAGTAACTCGTTACTCGGCCGGATGCTCCTTAGAAAACTAACGTAGTTCCTTCATAACTTCGAACATGCACACACCTAGAGCCGGGTTAAGTTCCACTTGGCCTGGATCTTGTATACTTCGAATATGCACACACCTAGAGCCGGGTTAAGTTCCACTTGGCCCGGATCTTGTACACTTCGAATATGCACACACCTAGAGCCGGGTTATGTTCCACTTGTCCCGGATTTTGTACACTTCGAATATGCACACTCCTAGAGCCGGGTTAAGTTCCACTTAGCCCGGATTTTGTACACTTCGAATATGCACACACCTAGAGCCGGGTTAAGTTCCACTTGGCCCGGATTTTATACACTTCAAATATGCACACACCAAGAGCCGGGTTAAGTTCCACTTGGCCCCGATCTTGTACACTTCGAATATGCACACACCTAGAGCCAGGTTACGTTCCACTTGGACCGGATTTTGTACACTTCGAATATGCACACACCTAGAGCCGGGTTAAGTTCCACTTGGCCCGGATCTTGTACACTTCGAATATGCACATACCTAGTGCCGGGTTAAGTTCCACTTGGCCCGGATTTTGTACACTTCAAATATGCACACACCTAGAGCCGGGTTAAGTTCCACTTGGCCCGGATCTTGTACACTTCGAATATGCACACACCTAGGGCCGGGTTAAGTTCCACTTGGCCCGGATTTTGTACCCTTCGAATATGCACAAGACTAAGCTATCTTTTTGTACTCTTTTCAGGTGACCACCAACCGCCGGAGCGCTAAATTTCAGCATGTCCTGGACACTCACAAGATGCTGCGTGAAAAACATAATACACTTCTCGCTGAATACGATTAAAGGGATAAGTTTTTCTCCCTTGGCATGTTTCCGTTTTTCTTCATCCTTTTCCGCCGAACTAATCCATCGTTCAGATTTCACAGCTGAGGTGGAAGATGAGAACACCATCATGAGGAAAAACCTGGACCAGATCAAGGGTAAGTCATTTTGGCTCAACTTTGCTATGCTCTCTATCTCCTTTTCTCCGTGGATCGGCAAACATTCATACCTCGGCTTTGCCGGGTCAACAAACTATTTCAGCATCTCTTGAAGATAGTGTGCCCATGCCTGATATGATGCTGCATTTTCTCGAAAAAGCAGGGCAGCATCAGGCTGAACTAAAAAATAAAGATGATGAGCTTGCCCTCCTCCGAACCAAAGATGATGAAATTGCCAAGCTCAAGGCAGAGATGAAGAAGGTGAAAGCGCAGCACCAATCCGAACTTCAAAAGGCTGGCCAGGACTTCACTGAAGAGCCCGAGCGCCTCAACCTCCGGATTGCCAAGGGCCAAGAATTACTTAAGGAGGCCGACTCTAAACTTGAGTCGGCGAACGCTGAACTTGTTCAACTCTGGGAGAGGCGTGACAAGTGCACCAAGGAGCTAACCCGGATCCATAGCCATATTGCTGGTAAGTTCTTTTCCTTCAACACACACTGACCTTTTCGGGTTTGCTTCTTTTACTTACTCCACCTGTCTTATTTTTTCAGGCAAATTCCTAGAGAGCAAAGTCGTCTCATCCAAAGCTGTTGCCAAGTTCCGCCAGAAGAGGGGTACCCCAATTGTCCCTGGCGCGAGAGAAATTCCATATGACATGGAGGACTTGCTGGTCAGCTTGTCCTCTCGTGTCGAACTTGTGAAGAACTATGGCAAGGACGTCTTGGACGTAGTAATCCGGATCTTCAAGGCCTTTTGGCCTGAGGAAGATACTCCGGAGAATATGTCTGTTCTTTTTTCCAGGCTTATGGAATGCGAGACTCAGCTCGATCTCTAGAGAGAATCTGCTAGGCGCGTCGGAGCTGAGATTGTTCTCCATTACGTGCTTACATGGTATGAGAAGATTGACCTCAATCTCCTTGCGCGCATGCGCACTGGATCAAAGTGGTCTACTGACCCGGATTGGGTAGCTCGGCGCAAGGCTTGCGCTCACAGCTTCATCCAATACGCCCCCATTCATCAATGGAACGAGGGACCCAGCTTCCTAGATGCCGCCGATGATGAAAACGTTGAAAATGTTGAAGATGAGTCGGATGAGGACAAAGAGGACGGAGTCTCAGACGTCGAGGGGGACGTAGATGATTATGAAGCTAAGGCCGTGGCTGCCCCTGCTGGCTCCGAATTACCTCCTCCTGCTGCTCCTTGATAAATACTTTAAATTTCATCAGATCCCTGGTATGCCGGGTGGAATTGTATCAGGCACATAAGTGATATTTTGCTACTAAGTCTTTATGCTGGATTAACTTGGGCGTAGTCCCCGAGTTTCATTTTCTTGTTCGTCCAATCTTTTGGCTCGGCTCGTGTCTACCTTGATTCGGTTTTATGACTTACGAGTCCGAGCTTCAAAAATTGTCTTAACAATACTTGGAAACTTTAGGCTTAGCTCAAAATAATTCAGCATAATAAATCGAAAGTAAACATAAGGTTAGTCCGAAAAACAAACGTCAGCTCGATTAAGTTCCTTTTCCTTAGTCGTTTTTCATGTGCTACACAATTTCAAACTTGTTCTCTTGCTTGCCATGAAGCCAAATCTTGTTGGATAGCAGCAAGTCAAAGAGTTGGGTTCTTGGTGCTCACACACTACTAATCTGGCTTAAGTAGAAAAACTTACGCCAGCCGACGTATAAACGAAAAATACAGAAGACATCAAATATTATTAAGGCAGTCCCCGAGTTACTGCTCGAGGTGCCAACACTTCATTGATAAGCTCATTGGCGGCATACACACCGACATATGAGAGACTCGGATACATCCACTTCTCTGCTAAGTGTAGAAAGGACGAAGTAGAGCTACATTCCATGGATGCTTAGATTCCTCGCCGGACCTGTCCGCCTTGTTCTTTTCCTATGGGTTTGCATCGATAAGATAATAAGAATCATTGTGCAATGCTTTGCTCACAATGGATGGCCCTTCCCATGGGGGGATAACTTATGCATGCCAGCAGTATGTTGTACCAACCGGAGTACCAGATCACATTCCCGGAAGACTCGGGGGTTTACTTTTCGGCTATGATAGCGTTGGAGATTTTGCTGATATATGGCGGATCTGGACAATGCCAATTCTCACGCTTCTTACAGCAGATCAACATCATTTTGCCGAGCTTCTTGCACTTCGGCTTCTGTGTATTGGGTGACCCTAGGCGAGTCATGCTCTATGTCGGCTGGTAATACAACTTCTGCCCCATATACCAGAAAGAATGGCGTATAGCCTTTTGATCGATTTGGAGTTTTTCTTAAACTCCACAATACCGCTGGTAGTTCTTCTATCCAGCACCCCGCTGATCTTTGCAGCGTCTCAATGAGCTAGGGTTTTATCCCGGATAATACTAATCCGTTGGATCTTTCCACTTGTCCGTTCGATGTGGGGTGGGCTACCGAGGCAACGTCCAGCCGGATCTTCTTATCTCGGCAAAATCGCGCAAATGCTCCTTCAGCAAAATTTGTGCCATTATCAGTTATGATACTGTGAGGATAACTGTATCTCAAGATGATGTCTTTGAGAAATGTCACGGTCGTAGGTCCATCACATTTTCTTATTGGCTTTACTTTGATCCACTTTGTAAATTTATCCACCATGACCAAAATGTGAGTCATATTTCCCCTTGCTGGTTTGAACGGGCCAACCATGTCCAAACACCATACGACAAATGGCCATGTGATTGGTATGGTCTTGAGTTCCGACATTGGCATATGTGTCTTGGTAGCGTACCTCTGACAACAATTGCATTTTCTTACTAAGTCCTCTGCTTGTGTTAAGCCACTTGGCCAGTAGAATCCATGCCTGAAAGCTTTTGCTACCAAGGCTCTAGACGAGGCGTGATGCCCACATTCCCCTTGATGTATATCTTAGAGGATGTCAAGCCCTTCTTCCGGGGCAACACATCACTGGAGGACATTAGTCACACTCCTTTTGTATAGCAAGGAATTGATGATCGTGTATGCCTTTGCTCTCCTCTGAGTTTGCCTGGATAGCACCTCCTCAGCGGGTAAAGTTCCATCTTTCAGGAATTGAAATATAGGTAGTGCCCAAGCTGGTATTGCTCGTACAGGGAACACATCCTCATCAATTTCCATATGATCCACCGGCATAACCTCAACCAGATCATGCTGAGCAGTCCCCGGGTCCTGTGAAGAAGTCCCCGGGTTCACTGAGGCAGTCCCCGGGTTCGCTGAGGCAATCCCCGGGTTTCGCGTACCACCTCCCACGTCAATGTCCATGGGCACAACTCCGGACTCCGGATCCTCCGGGACGTAAATTGAGTCGGTTTCTGGGACGGTCTGATAGATGGTTTTCTAAGGTGTTCTAATGCTACACCTGGTGGAATTGCTTGTTGGGTTGATCCAAGCTTCGACAATACGTCGGCAGCCTCATTTTCCACCCGGGGTACGTGGCGAAATTCGTATCCCTCAAAGTAACCAGATATTTCTGCACATGGAATCTGTATAATGCCATGTTTGGATCAAGAGCGTCCCACAGCCCCGACACTTGCTGAACTACCAAATCCGAGTCGCCAAAGCATTGGATCTGATGTATCCCAATTTATTTTGCACTTTGAGCCCATGCACAAGTGCTTCATATTCGGCGACATTGTTTGATGCGGCGAAATGGATCTGTAGCACATACTTCAACTGGCCATTCTTTGGCGAGGTAAGCACAACTTCGGCGCCTAACCCGGTTTTTGTTTTTGACCCGTCAAAGTGCATTCTCCAATAGTTCGGATCTGGCAATGGTGGTTCATACTGCACCCCGGCCCAGTCCACAAAAAAGTCGGCCACAGCATGAGACTTGATTGCTTCTCTTCTGTCATATTGTGGCGCATAAGGAGCTAGCTCAATTGCCCATTTCGCAATCCTTCCACTTGCATCCTTGTTACTCATTATCTCAGATATGGGAGATTCACATATTACCTTGATGGGATGCTCCTCAAAATAATGTTTTAGCTTCTTTGCCGACATATACACACCATACGCCACTTTCTGATAGTGCGGATAATTTTGCTTTGATGCGGATAATACCTCGCTCGGATAATACACTGGCCTTTGCACTGACTTACCCTCTTCGTCGTGCTCTACCACGATTACTGCACTTACAACTCGGTTGGTTGCGGCTATATAGAGCAACATTGGCTCCTTTGATAGTGGAGAGGCTAACACTGGTGTAGTGGCTAACATCTTCTTTAACTGGATAAAGGCTTCATTGGCCTGCGGCGTCCAAATGAACTTGTCCGACTTTCTCATGAGTTCATAGAGAGGCAATGCCTTTTCTCCCAACCGACATACAAACCGACTTAATGATGCCAGGCAACCAGTGAACTTCTGGACATCGTTAAGACACTTCGGCAGTTCCATTCTCTCTATGGCCCGGATTTTAGTTGGATTGACTTCCATACCTCAGCTAGAGACAAGAAATCTGAGTAATTTTCTAGCCGGGACACCGAAGGTACATTTTTCCGGGTTCAGCTTCATCCGGAACCTCCTTAGGTTCGCGAACGTCTGCCTGATATCGTCAAGGAGCGTTTTGCTTTCCTTGGTCTTGATAACCACATCATCCACATACACTTGTACATTTTGACCAATTTGGTCGTGCAAACATTTCTGCATACATCTTTGGTACGTTTCCCCTGCATTACGTAATCCAAAAGGCATGGTGCGATAGCAATAAGCCCCATACGGGGTGATAAATGCAGTTTTTATTTGATCATCCAGATTCAGGGGCATCTGGTGGAAACCAGAGTATGCATCAATGAATGACAACAGTTCACATCCAGCAGTTGAATCTATGACCTGATCTATCCTTGGCAGTGGAAATGGATCTTTTGGACATGCCTTATTCAGGTTCGTTTAATCGATACACATACGCCAAACCACTGCCACATTCGGATCATCCTTCTTCTTCTCCACCAGCACCGGATTAGATAGCCAATCCGGGTAAAGAACTTCCATGATAAATCCAGCAACTAGTAACCGAGCTATCTCATCTCCTATGACTTTTCTCCTATCTTCGGCGAAGCGGCGGAGATGTTGCTTCACCGGCCTTGCTCCGGGTCTCACATTCAAAGAGTGCTCGGCCAACTCCCTCCGAACACCTTGCAAGTCCTGTGTGGACCAAGCAAAAATATCCCGATTCTCACGGAGGAAGCTGATGAGCTCGCTTTCCTATTTGTCATTTAACCCGGCAGCAATTGTTACAGTGCGCTCTAGGAACATGTCATCAACAGGCACTTTCTTGGTATCCTTTGTGGCTTGGAATGAGACACTACCATGCGGATTACTCAACGCCGGCATATATTGCGGCGCGGACTGAGCCAACGCCGCCACCTCCTGTATGTTTCTTTTCTCTTGCGCAATCACGAGTGACTCGGCTAGGTTAGACCCGGCTGACGCACACTCAATGGAACGTCGGAAATCTCCAGCTATGGTAATTACTCCATTTGGCCCGGGCAGCTTCGTCTTCAGATAACTGATGTGGCAACTTGCCATGAACTTGTTCAGTGCTGGCCTGCCGAGTAACGCGTGATACGCACTTTCTAAGTTTACCACTTCAAACTCCAAATTCTCAATTCGGCAGTTATCTCTCGTGTCGAACAATACATCAACCCGGACCTTGCCTATGGGCTCACAAGAAATGCCTGGCACAATGCCATGGAAAGTTGTCCTTGTAGCTTGGAGCATGTTCTCCGAGATACCCAACTTGCGCATTGTATCCGCATACATGATGTTAATGCTACTGCCATTGTCAATTAGTACCTTTGAGAATCTCACATTGATGTTAGGACCAATGAATGTCGGATCTAGCACTAGCGCATACGAACCAGGACTTGGCATAAGCTTGGGATGATCTTTGATGCTCCAGGTAATTTCCTGGTCTGACCAAGGCATATACCTCGTCACTGCTGGCATTACCGCATTCACCTCCATGTGTCGGCGCTGCAAGCTCTTTCTATCTGTTTCCTCAGTGTTAAACACACAGTAACTCTGATGATGCTCTTTGTACTCATTCCTCCCCTCATTTCCGGGGTACCTCTGTTCTGGCTGATGCTGGTTTTCCACTTGATGCACTGCATCCCTTCTCTCATGGTTGTCATACCTCGGCGGAGGGGGAGGCAACATTAGCTGTTGCGTGTTCGCTCCGGAGAGCAATTGTTGCCGGGGTAACTCCTGCCGAGGTTGATCATTCCGAGGTGCCTGAGGATTCCCCGAACCACCTTGTTCTATTTTACGCATCCACTCACACTGCCTTGTTGTATGACCCACTGGGTTACTTGGATTTGGCGTGTGAAATTTACACGGCTGATCCAGCATTGACTCGTAAGTATACCTTGGACGGTCCTTCTTTTCTTGCATCGCTTTTGCTCAAGGCCCAAGTTTTCTTGCCATCATTTTTCAGTGTCCATTGTTGCCCTCCAGTTTTCTGACGTTGATTTCCCCCTACTCCGGGCTGATCTTGATTGACAGTAGCAACTTGTTGCGAATTGTACCAGTAATCCGGTCTGTCATCTCTTTTTTTACCCCAGTAGTCGTTCCTCTGGGATGACCCGGCTCCATCTCTCTGGTAGTACTCCTCATTTGACTCGTTTGACACGAGCCTGGGTTGAGTCGGATCACCCAAAGCATACAAATCAGCAATCCGGATTGTCTCTGCCAATGTAGTTGGCATATCCCTTTGAAATCTTTGCCACAACATGCTTGCATATCTGCACCCTTGCGCAAACCATGCTATGGCCTGTGACTCAATCACACCCTCACATGAGTTTCGCACGATACACCACCGGGTCCAGAACTCCCGGTACGTCTCGTTCGGTCTCTGCTTGCACATTGCTAGGGTCTGTGGCCTATTCGGCCTCTGATACGTACTCGAGAAATTGCTGATAAACATTTCCTCAAAATCAATCCAGCAGTAAATACTTCCGGGCGGCAAGTTGTTTAGCTATACCCTCGCTGGCCCCTCCAACATCTGGGGTACGTATCTCACAGCCCATCTCAAGTTGCCCGTAGCAATTTTCACAGTTGTAGCATAGTTAATCAACCAATCCTCCGGCTTTGTGCTGCCATCTCATGTCTTAGTGCCTCTAGGTAGCTAGAAGTTAGGTACCGGAGGTTCTTTCATGACCCGGGGCCCAAAACACGTAGGACCCGGGGGACCTTGACATTCAATTTGCTCCGACCTATACAGCCGATCCAGTTTTAGTCCGGCATCGTCAGGCATCAAATCCCTGCTTCCCAATCTTGACCCTATCACATGATAGTTCGGCCTTGGGTATCCTGCGTTCACCATTTCCGAATCACCATCGGTCTTGCTCTTTTGGAGCACTTCTCTGTTGCATACCTCGGCCGACACTTTGCTCTTGCCTCGGTATATTCCGCTACTGTGGTTGTCCTGCTCCTGCCGAGTTTCGCTGTCCGGCATTGCCATTCACAGCATTTCCTTGACCGGCATTTCCTTGGTCATGGTTACTTCGGCCAGCTTCACCTCGGCTCACACTTCGTCGATCCTCGTTTATCTGCACTTCTTTTCCTTTCCCTGCCCTTGCCGGGTCATACGGGACTATCTGTTTGTTCCTCCTGGCCGAGGTTACCACCTCTTCTCTCCTTGGACCGCCATGAGGAGACGATGCAGCTCCAGTGGATTTCTCCGGGTTACCCACCGTCGAATGAATGATCTTGGAGGCCCCAGCTCTCTCCAGGTTAGGCCTGAGCAATTCCTCATTTTGCTTGTTCGTGATCCGAACCAACTCATTGACCCTATCTTGCTGTCTCTGACGGGCTTCACCCGTTAGACCCTCTAAATTGGACGCGGCTGCATCTGCTGCTCTAAGGTTTTTTGCCGGGGTACTATACTTCGGCAGCCCCACGGATAAACAGTTCTCTGACTCCTCAATCCTACTATCTCCCTCTTTGTTCATTTCACTCATGAGGTTTCTCCCCTTCACTTTTACATCATCTACTTTGTTTGCCTTTGCGTATTCACACAGTGTCATGTTCAACGACTGCTGAGCCGCGGCTATCTTTTTCGCACCCTCTAGAATTTTTTTGCCTAGTTTCCTCTAGCTCGGCCTGTGCCTGAGCCGGATCTACCACTGCTGCTACTGGGTTTGCCAAGCTATCCATCGCTTGCTGCAGCACATTCTCTGGCCTCTCTAGTGGAGGACCTCTACTTTTCCTCGGTGCCTGAGGCGTTACCTCCGGACCTGGTGCCGGATCCTTGTTTGTGCCAGCGCCAGGCACAGTCATCATCACCTCGGCACGGTCCGAGGAGCGAGTGATACGCGCCCCGTGAACCATGCTAAGGGGCGGCTCGCCTGCTTTGACGACGCGCCGCGGGTGAACGCACGACACATCAACAGCAACGTAGACCTTGTGCACGCCGAGCTTGACGAAGAGGCCGTTGCACGGAAGAGGGCGCTTGCCGAAGCAGCCAGCGTTGTCGCTGACAAAGTCCAGCGCTCCAAAGCACTGAACGAGCCCAGAGACGATGCGTTCGCTGGTGCCGATGAGGTTTCCCGTCCGGATATTCACCCCTGCTAGCGCTGCTAGCCCCACGATGGGCGCCAACTATCGTGGTGGTGTCACGGTAGATGCCATGGATAGGGTAAAGGTGGGTACATAATTCAATAGGGGAATCCAGGGAGGGATAGTGTGGTGATTCCACACACAGAAGCTTTGTATTTGATTCACTTCCACAGATTACAAGTGCTCCTCGAGCTGTATTGGAGAGAGGAGGAAGAAGGAGCTCTCTTACTCTCACCACTAGCTAGCCCTCTGGAACCAAGTAAAATCTAACCAACTAGAGATCAACCCCTTCTATAGAGTCCCTAGCCCTCCTTATATAGGGGTGGATAGGTCTCTAATTAGGGCATACGTGGAGGCATATTCCAGGGAATATGCCTCTTCCCAAAATAGTAAGCCGACCAGGTCACTTTTCCCCCGTGTCATCCATGCAGAGGCTACGTGAGCCTCTGCGGTGCCTGCATCATCCGACATAGGCATTGTCACCTTTGTCAGCCATGCCTCGGTGGTCCTGCCTCTGTCCGCTCCGCTCATGCTCTGCGTACAGCGGTCACCTTTGACCAGCGAGATACCTTCCTTCTCCTACAAGCTTGATATAACCCGGATCATACATAGTTGATCCGGCCACACCTGTTCCTACATGCAAGTTAGATTCGTCTCTCCGACTTACGATATAAGTCGGCTGAGACCTAGTTAGGTGGACATCCCTGGTCCGGGTTACTCCATGATTCGGCCTGCCTTGAGGTGACTCTGCCAGCATCTGCTTTGACCTTGCCGTACCTCGGCTAAGTCGGCCTTTATACCCCGGCGTGACCCTACCCGGGGGTATCCCCCCAACATTAGTCCCCAAAGCTGGTGCGGTCTTAGCTGCCTTAGCCACTAAGGCCACAGTAGGTTCAATTTTATGGAGCTTTGTCTTCCTTTTCCGAGTTACCTCCTATCTCGGATTTCATGGGTTTATTTTCCCTTGGCACATTCCAAGTTTTTACTTGCTAGCCGGGTTACCTCATACCCATCCGGGTCACTCTTCCTTCTCCTGTACACTTCCCCACGTGGAGGTCAATCATCACGTTTGTCTCATTTTAAGGGCCACCTACAGTAACCGCCGCAGTGATTGTCAGAAGTTACTGTTTCCCACGTCGCGTCGTGCCTTCCTCCTCGTTAACTGCACCATAACGTCACGTCATGGGATCCGCTGCGCCCTGTGGCCCTTCGTGTGGCTCGCTGCTGATTCGTTAATCCGATTTGTACACGGCCACAACGTGTGGCCCGCCCGCACAATGCGATCCCACTACCCCCTTAAGGGAGTGGTTAAATAGGGGAGGGGTGCGCCCCCTGGGGTCTTTCCCCACTTCCGCGCCCCTCTGCCTCTACCTGAGCTGATGCGCCGCCTCCATCGCACCTGAGCTGCTGCGCCGCCGCTGCACTGCTTTCACGCGCACCAGCACCGCCGCCACCTCCACACGGATCCAGTAGATGTCATTGCACGTATGTTCTTGTCATATACCACATGGATCCAGTACATGTCATTGCATGTATGTTCTTTTCATAAACCACATTGATCCACTAGATGTCATTGCATGTGTGGTCTTTCCATAAACCACATGGATCCACTAGATGTCATTGCATGTGTATGTGTGTGTATCAGTGTGCATCATTGTGGTTTTGGAAAAGAACACATGCTATGATGCCACTCCAGCATGTGGTGTTCATTTCATAAACCACATGGATCCAATGATGTCATTGCATGTGTGCTCTATTCCAAAACCACATGGATCCACTGGTGCCACTCCAACATGTGGTGTTCTTTTTATAAACCACATGGATCCACTAGATGTCATTCCATGTGTTTTCTTCACATAAACCACATGGATCCACTAGATGTCATTGCATGTGTCTTCTTCACATAAACCACATGGATACACTAGATGTCATTGCATGTGTGTTCTTCACATAAACCACATGGATCCACTGATGTCATTGCATGTGTGTTCTTTTGCAAAACCATATGGATCCACTAGATGTCATTGCATGTGTGTTCTTGTTATAAACCACATGGATCCACTAGATGTCATTGCATGTGTGTTCTTAACATAAACCACACAGAACTAGTAGATGTCATTGCCTGTGTGTTCTTGTAATATAACACCTGGATCCAGCAGTTGTCATTGCATGTCTGTTCTTCTCATAAACCAGATTGACCCACTAGATGTTATTGCATGTGTGTTCTTTTCATAAACCACTTGGATCCACTGATATCATTGCATGTGTGTTCTTGTCCAAAACCACATGGATCCACTGGTGCCACTCCAGCATATGGTGTTCTTTTCATACACCACATGGATCCAATACAAGTGATTGCATTTATGTTCTTTTCATAAACCAAATGGATCCACTAGATGTCATTTCATGTGTGTTCTTTTCATAAACCACATTGATCCAGTAGATGTCATTTCATGTGTGTTCTGTTCATAAACAACATAGATCCACTAGATGTCATTGCATGTGTGTTCTTTTCATAAACCACATGGATCCACTGATGTCATTTCATGTGTGTTCTTTTCTAAAACCACATGGATCCACTAGTTCCACTCCAACATGAGGTGTTCTTTTCATAAACCACATGGATCCACTAGATGTCATTGCATGTGTGTTCTTTTCATAAACCACATGGATACACTAGATGTCATTGCATGTGTCTTCTTCACATGAACCACATGGATCCACTAGATGTCACTACATCTGCGTTCTTCACATAAACCACATGGATCCACTGATGTCATTGCATGTGTCTTCTTTTCCAAAACCAGATGGATCCACTATATGTCATTGCATGTGTGTTCTTGTTATAAACCACATGGATCCACTAGATGTCATTGCATGTGTATTCTTGACATAAACCGCACGGAACCAGTAGATATCATTGCTTGTGTGTTCTTGTAATATACCACATGGATCCAGTAGTTGTCACTACATGTGTGTTCTTCTCATAAACCACATTGATCCACTAGATGATATTGCATGTGTGTTCTTTTCATAAACCACTTGGATCCACTGTTGTCATTGCATGTGTGTTCTTTTCTAAAACCACATGGATCTACTGGTGCCACTCCATCATGTGGTGTTCTTATCATACACCACATGGATCCACTAGAAGTCATTGCATTTGTGTTCTTTTCATAAACCAAATGGATACACTAGATGTCATTGCATGTGTGTTCTTTTCATAAACCACATGGATCCACCAGATGTCATTGCATCTGTTATCTTCACATGAACCACATGGCTCCACTAGCTGTCATTGCATGTGTGTTCTTCACATAAACCACTCGGATCCACTAGATGTCATTGCATGTGTGTTCTTGTCAAATACCACATGGATCCACTAGAGTTCATTGCATGTGTTATCTTTTCATAAACCACATGGATCAACTAAATGTCATTGCATGTGTGTTCTTTTCATAAACCACATGGATCCCCTTATGTCATTGCATGTGTGTTCTTTTCCAAAACCACATGGATCCACTAGTGCCACTCCAACATGTGATGTTCTATTCATAAACCACATGGATCCACTAGATGTCATTGCATGCGTGTTCTTTTCATAAACCATAGGGATCCACTAGATGTTATTGCATGTGTGTTCTTCACATGAACCACATGGATCCACTAGATGTCATTGCATGTGTGTTCTTTTCCAAAACCAGATGGATCCACTAGATGTCATTGCATGTGTGTTCTTGAGATAAACCACACGGAACTAGTAGATGTCATTGCCTATGTGTTGTTGTAATATACCACATGGATCCAGTTGTTGTCATTACATGTGTGTTCTTCTCATAAACCACATTGATCCACTAGATGTTATTGCATGTATGTTCTTTTCATAAACCACTTGGATCCACTAATGTCATTGTATGTGTATTCTTGTCCAAAACCACATGGATCCATTGGTGCCACACTAGCATGTGGTGTTCTTTTCATACACCACATGGATCCACTAGAAGTCATTGCATTTGTGTTCTTTTCATAAACCAAATGGATCCACT
This sequence comes from Avena insularis, assembly GCA_023614405.1. Taxonomy (NCBI): domain Eukaryota; kingdom Viridiplantae; phylum Streptophyta; class Magnoliopsida; order Poales; family Poaceae; genus Avena; species Avena insularis. The sequence goes on from CM042696.1 coordinate 254,643,163, forward strand.
AGATGTCATTGCATGTGTGTTCTTTTCATAAACCACATTGATCTAGTAGATGTCATTTCATGTGTGTTCTTTTCATAAACAACATAAATCCACTAGATGTCATTGCATGTGTCTTCTTTTCATAAACCACATGGATCCACTGATGTCATTTCATGTGTGTTCTTTTCCAAAACCACATGGAATCACTAGTGCCACTCCAAAATGTGGTGTTCCTTTCATAAACCACATGGATCCACTAGATGTGATTGCATATGTGTTCTTTTCATAAACCACATTGATCGAGTAGATGTCATTGCATGTGTGTTATTTTCATAAACAAGATTGATCCACTAGATGTCATTGCATGTGTGTTCTTTTCATAAACCAGATGGATCCACCGATGTCATTGCATGTGTGTTCTTCTCTAAAACCACATAAATCCACTAGTTCCACTCCAATATGTGGTGTTCTTTTCATAAACCACATGGACCCACTAGATGTCATTGCATGTGTATTCTTTTTATAAACCACATGGATCCACTAGATGTCATTGCATGTGTGTTATTCACATGAATCACATGGATCCACTAGATGTCATTGCATGTGTATTCTTCACATAAACTACTCAGATCCACTAGATGTCATTGCATGTTTGTTCTTGTCAAATACCACATGGATCCACTAGAGTTCATTGCATGTGTTATCTTTTCATAAACCACATGGATCCACTAAATGTCATTACATGTGTGTTCTTTTTATAAACCACATGGATCCACTAATGTCATTGGATGTGTGTTCTTTTCCAAAACCACATGGATCCGCTGGTGCCACTTCAGCATGTGGTGGTCTTTTCATAAACCACATGGATCCACTAGATGTCATTACATGTGTGTTGTTTTCATAAACCACAAGGATCCACTAGATGGCATTGCATGTGTGTTCTTTTCATAAACCACATTGATCCACTAGATGGCATTGCATGTGTGTTCTTTTCATAAACTACATGGATCCACTAGATGTCATTGCATGTGTATGTGTGTGTATTAGTGTGCATCATTATGGTTTTGGAAAATAACACATGCTATGATGCCACTCCAGCATGTGGTGTTCTTTTTTTATAAAGCACATCGATCCACTAAATGTCATTGCATGTGTGTTCTTTTCATAAACCACATGGATCCACTGATGTCATTGCACGTGTGTTCTTTTCCAAAACCACATGGATCCACTAGTGCCACTCCAACATGTGGTGTTCTTTTCATAAACCACATGGATCCACTAGATATCATTACATTTGTGTTCTTTTGATAAACCACATGGATCCACTAGATGTCATTGCATGTGTGCTCTTCACATGAACCACATGGATCCACTAGATGTCATTGCATGTGTGTTGTTTTCCAAAACCACATGGATCCACTGGTGCCACTGCATCATGTGGTGTTCTTTTCATACACCACATGGATCCACTAGATGTCATTGCATTTGTGTTCTTTTCATAAACCAAATGGATCCACTAGATGTCATTGCATGTGTGTTCTTTTCATAAACCACATTGATCTAGTAGATGTCATGTCATGTGTGTTAGTTTCATAAACAACATAGATCCACTAGATGTCATTACATGTGTGTTCTTTTCATAAACCACATGGATCCACTGATGTCATTTCATGTGCGTTCTTTTCTGAAACCACATGGATCCACTAGTGCACTCCAACATGTGGTGTTCTTTTCATAAACCACATGGATCCACTAGATGTCATTGCATGTGTATTCTTTTCATAAACCACATTGATCCAGTAGATGTCATTGCATGTGTTTTCTTTTCATAAACAACATTGATCCACTAGATGTCATTGCATGTGTGTTCTTTTCATAAACCACATGGATCCACTGATGTCGTTGCATGGGTGTTCTTTCCTAAAACCACATAAATCCACTAGTGCCACTCCAACATGTGGTGTTCTTTTCATAAACCACATGGATCCACTAGATGTCATTGCATGTGTGTTCTTTTCATAAACCACATGGATCCACCAGATGTCGTTGCATCTGTGTTCTTCACATGAACCACATGGCTCCACTAGATGTCATTGCATGTGTGTTCTTCACATAAACCACTCGGATCCACTAGATGTCATTTCATGTGTGTTCTTGTTAAATACCACATGGATCCACTAGAGTTCATTGCATGTGTTATCTTTTCATAAACCACATGGATCCACTAAATGTCATTGCATGTGTGTTCTTTTCATAAACCACATGGATGCACTAGATGTCATTGCATGTGTGTTCTTCACATAAACCACATGGATCCACTGATGTCATTGCATGTGTGTTCTTTTCCAAAACCAGATGGATCCACTATATGTCATTGCATGTGTGTTCTTGTTATAAACCACATGGATCCACTAGATGTCATTGCATGTGTATTCTTGACATAAACCACACGGAACCAGTAGATATCATTGCTTGTGTGTTCTTGTAATATGCCACATGGATCCAGTAGTTGTCATTACATGTGTGTTCTTCTCATAAACCACATTGATCCACTAGATGATATTGCATGTGTGTTCTTTTCATAAACCACTTGGATCCACTGATGTCATTGCATGTGTGCCTTGTCCAAAACCACATGGATCCACTAGTGCCACTCCATCATGTGGTGTTCTTTTCATTCACCACATGGATCCACTAGAAGTCATTGCATTTGTGTTCTTTTCATAAACCAAATGGATCCACTAGATGTCATTGCATGTGTGTTCTTTTCATAAACCACATGGATCCACCAGATGTCATTGCATCTGTGTTCTTCACATGAACCACATGGCTCCACTAGATGTCATTGCATGTGTGTTCTTCACATAAACCACTCGGATCCACTAGATGTCATTGCATGTGTGTTCTTGTCAAATACCACATGGATCCACTAGAGTTCGTTGCATGTGTTATCTTTTCATAAACCACATGGATCAACTAAATATCATTGCATGTGTGTTCTTTTCATAAGCCACATGGATCCACTGATGTCATTGCATGTGTGTTCTTTTCCAAAACCACATGGATCCACTAGTGCCACTCCAACATGTGGTGTTCTTTTCATAAACCACATGGATCCACTAGATGTCGTTGCATGCGTGTTCTTTTCATAAACCACAGGGATCCACTAGATGTCATTGCATGTGTGTTCTTCACATGAACCACATGGATCCACTAGATGTCATTGCATGTGTGTTCTTCACTTAAACCACATGGATCCACTGATTTCATTGCATGTGTGTTCTTTTCCAAAACCAGATGGATCCACTAGATGTCATTGCATTTGTGTTCTTGACATAAACCACACGGAACCAGTAGATGTCATTGCCTGTGTGTTGTTGTAATATACCACATGGATACAGTTGTTGTCATTACATGTGTGTTCTTCTCATAAACCACATTGATCCACTAGATGTTATTGCATGTGTGTTCTTTTCATAAACCACTTGGATCCACTGATGTCATTGCATGTGTATTCTTGTCCAAAACCACATGGATCCATTGGTGACACTCTAGCATGTGGTGTTCTTTTCATACACCACATGGATCCACTAGAAGTCATTGCATGTGTGTTCTTTTCATAAACCACATTGATCTAGTAGATGTCATTTCATCTGTGTTCTTTTCATAAACAATATAAATCCACTAGATGTCATTGCATGTGTCTTATTTTCATAAACCACATGGATCCACTGATGTCATTTCATGTGTGTTCTTTTCTAAAACCACATGGAATCACTAGTGCCACTCCAACATGTGGTGTTCTTTTCATAAACCACTTGGATCCACTAGATGTCATTGCATATGTGTTCTTTTCATAAACCACATTGATCGAGTAGATGTCATTGCATGTGTGTTCTTTTCATAAACAAGATTGATCCACTAGATGTCATTGCATGTGTATTCTTTTCATAAACCAGATGGATCCACCGATGTCATTGCATGTGTGTTCTTTTCTAAAACCACATAAATCCACTAGTGCCACTCCAATATGTGGTGTTCTTTTCAAAACCACATGGATCCACTAGATGTCATTGCATGTGTATTCTTTTCATAAACCACATGGATCCACTAGATGTCATTGCATGTGTGTTCTTCACATGAACCACATGGATCCACTAGATGTCATTGCATGTGTGTTCTTCACATAAACTACTCGGATCCACTAGATGTCATTGCATGTTTGTTCTTGTCAAATAACAAATGGATCCACTAGAATTCATTGCATGTGTTATATTTTCATAAACCACATGGATCCACTAAATGTCATTGCATGTGTGTTCTTTTTAGAAACCACATGGATCCACTGATGTCATTGGATGTGTGTTCTTTTCCAAAACCACATGGATCCACTGGTGACACTTCAGCATGTGGTGTTCTTTTCATAAACCACATGGATCCACTAGATGTCATTACATGTGTGTTGTTTTCATAAACCACATGGATCCACTAGATGGCATTGCATGTGTGTTCTTTTCATAAACCACATTGATCCACTAGATTTCATTGCGTGTGTGTTCTTTTCATAAACTACATGGATCCACTAGATGTCATTGCATGTGTATGTGTGTGTATTAGTGTGCATCATTGTGGTTTTGGAAAATAACACATGCTATGATGCCACTCCAGCATGTGGTGTTCTTTTTTTATAAACCACATCGGTCCACTAAATGTCATTGCATGTATGTTCTTTTCATAAACCACATGGATCCACTGATGTCATTGCATGTGTGTTCTTTTCCAAAACCACATGGATCCACTAGTGCCACACCAACATGTGGTGTTCTTTTCATAAACCACATGGATCCACTAGATATCAGTATATTTGTGTTCTTTTCATAAACCACATGGATCCACTAGATGTCATTGCATGTGTGTTCTTGTCCAAAACCACATGGATCCACTGGTGCCACTCCAGCATGTGTTGTTCTTTTCATACACCACATGGATCCACTAGATGTCATTGCATTTGTGTTCTTTTCATAAACCAAATGGATCCACTAGATGTCATTGCATGTGTTTTCTTTTCATAAACCACATTGATCCAGTATATGTCATTTCATGTGTGTTCTTTTCATAAACAACATAGATCCACTAGATGTCATAACATGTGTGTTCTTTTCATAAACCACATGGATCCACTGATTTCATTTCATGTGCGTTCTTTTCTAAAACCACATGGATCCACTAGTGCCACTCCAACATGTGGTGTTCTTTTCATAAACAACATGGATCCACTAGATGTCATTGCATGTGTGTTCTTTTCATAAACCACATTCATCCAGTAGATGTCATTGCATGTCTGTTCTTTTCATAAACAACATTGATCCACTAGATGTCATTGCACGTGCGTTCTTTTCATAAACCACATGGATCCACTGATGTCATTGCATGTGTGTTCTTTTCCAAAACCACATGGATCCACTAGTGCCACTCCAACATGTGGTGTTCTTTTCATAAACCACATGGATCCACTAGATATCATTACATTTGTGTTCTTTTGATAAACCACATGGATCCACTAGATGTCATTTCATGTGTGCTCTTCACATGAACCACATGGATCCACTAGATGTCATTGCATGTGTGTTGTTTTCCAAAACCACATGGATCCACTGGTGCCACTCCATCATGTGGTTTTCTTTTCATACACCACATGGATCCACTAGATGTCATTGCATTTGTGTTCTTTTCATAAACCAAATGGATCCACTAGATGTCATTGCATGTGTGTTCTTTTCATAAACCACATTGATCCAGTAGATGTCATGTCATGTGTGTTATTTTCATAAACAACATAGATCCACTAGATGTCATTACATGTGTGTTCTTTTCATAAACCACATGGATCCACTGATGTCATTTCATGTGCGTTCTTTTCTAAAACCACATGGATCCACTAGTGCACTCCAACATGTGGTGTTCTTTTCATAAACCACATGGATCCACTAGATGTCATTGCATGTGTATTCTTTTCATAAACCACATTGATCTAGTAGATGTCATTGCATGTGTTTACTTTTCATAAACAACATTGATCCACTAGATGTCATTGCATGTGTGTTCTTTTCATAAACCACATGGATCCACTGATGTCATTGCATGGGTGTTCTTTCCTAAAACCACATAAATCCACTAGTGCCACTCCAACATGTGGTGTTCTTTTCATAAACCACATGGATCCACTAGATGTCATTGCATGTGTGTTCTTTTCATAAACCACATGGATCCACCAGATGTCGTTGCATATGTGTTCTTCACATGAACCACATGGCTCCACTAGATGTCATTGCATGTGTGTTCTTCACATAAACCACTCGGATCCACTAGATGTCATTTCATGTGTGTTCTTGTTAAATACCACATGGATCCACTAGAGTTCATTGCATGTGTTATCTTTTCATAAACCACATGGATCCACTAAATGTCATTACATGTGTGTTCTTTTCATAAACCACATGGATGCACTAGATGTCATTGCATGTGTGTTCTTCACATAAACCACATGGATCCACTGATGTCATTGCATGTGTGTTCTTTTCCAAAACCAGACGGATCCACTATATGTCATTGCATGTGTGTTCTTGTTATAAACCACATGGATCCACTAGATGTCATTGCATGTGTATTCTTGACATAAACCACACGGAACCAGTAGATATCATTGCTTGTGTGTTCTTGTAATATGCCACATGGATCCAGTAGTTGTCATTACATGTGTGTTCTTCTCATAAACCACATTGATCCACTAGATGATATTGCATGTGTGTTCTTTTCATAAACCACTTGGATCCACTGATGTCATTGCATGTGTGCCTTGTCCAAAACCACATGGATCCACTAGTGCCACTCCATCATGTGGTGTTCTTTTCATACACCACATGGATCCACTAGAAGTCATTGCATTTGTGTTCTTTTCATAAACCAAATGGATCCACTAGATGTCATTGCATGTGTGTTCTTTTCATAAACCACATGGATCCACCAGATGTCATTGCATCTGTGTTCTTCACATGAACCACATGGCTCCACTAGATGTCATTGCATGTGTGTTCTTCACATAAACCACTCGGATCCACTAGATGTCATTACATGTGTGTTCTTGTCAAATACCACATGGATCCACTAGAGTTCGTTGCATGTGTTATATTTTCATAAACCACATGGATCAACTAAATATCATTGCATGTGTGTTCTTTTCATAAGCCACATGGATCCACTGATGTCATTGCATGTGTGTTCTTTTCCAAAACCACATGGATCCACTAGTGCCACTCCAACATGTGGTGTTCTTTTCATAAACCACATGGATCCACTAGATGTCATTGCATGCGTGTTCTTTTCATAAACCACAGGGATCCACTAGATGTCATTGCATGTGTGTTCTTCACATGAACCACATGGATCCACTAGATGTCATTGCATGTGTGTTATTCACATAAACCACATGGATCCACTGATTTCATTGCATGTGTGTTCTTTTCCAAAACCAGATGGATCCACTAGATGTCATTGCATTTGTGTTCTTGACATAAACCACACGGAACCAGTAGATGTCATTGCCTGTGTGTTGTTGTAATATACCACATGGATCCAGTTGTTGTCATTACATGTGTGTTCTTCTCATAAACCACATTGATCCACTAGATGTTATTGCATGTGTGTTCTTTTCATAAACCACTTGGATCCACTGATGTCATTGCATGTGTATTCTTGTCCAAAACCACATGGATCCATTGGTGACACTCTAGCATGTGGTGTTCTTTTCATACACCACATGGATCCACTAGAAGTCATTGCATGTGTGTTCTTTTCATAAACCACATTGATCTAGTAGATGTCATTTCATCTGTGTTCTTTTCATAAACAATATAAATCCACTAGATGTCATTGCATGTGTCTTATTTTCATAAACCACATGGATCCACTGATGTCATTTCATGTGTGTTCTTTTCTAAAACCACATGGAATCACTAGTGCCACTCCAACATGTGGTGTTCTTTTCATAAACCACTTGGATCCACTAGATGTCATTGCATATGTGTTCTTTTCATAAACCACATTGATCGAGTAGATGTCATTGCATGTGTGTTCTTTTCATAAACAAGATTGATCCACTAGATGTCATTGCATGTGTATTCTTTTCATAAACCAGATGGATCCACCGATGTCATTGCATGTGTGTTCTTTTCTAAAACCATATAAATCCACTAGTGCCACTCCAATATGTGGTGTTCTTTTCAAAACCACATGGATCCACTAGATGTCATTGCATGTGTATTCTTTTCATAAACCACATGGATCCACTAGATGTCATTGCATGTGTGTTCTTCACATGAACCACATGGATCCACTAGATGTCATTGCATGTGTGTTCTTCACATAAACTACTCGGATCCACTAGATGTCATTGCATGTTTGTTCTTGTCAAATACCAAATGGATCCACTAGAGTTCATTGCATGTGTTATATTTTCATAAACCACATGGATCCACTAAATGTCATTGCATGTGTGTTCTTTTTAGAAACCACATGGATCCACTGATGTCATTGGATGTGTGTTCTTTTCCAAAACCACATGGATCCACTGGTGACACTTCAGCATGTGGTGTTCTTTTCATAAACCACATGGATCCACTAGATGTCATTACATGTGTGTTGTTTTCATAAACCACATGGATCCACTAGATGGCATTGCATGTGTGTTCTTTTCATAAACCACATTGATCCACTAGATTTCATTGCGTGTGTGTTCTTTTCATAAACTACATGGATCCACTAGATGTCATTGCATGTGTATGTGTGTGTGTATTAGTGTGCATCATTGTGGTTTTGGAAAATAACACATGCTATGATGCCACTCCAGCATGTGGTGTTCTTTTTTTATAAACCACATCGGTCCACTAAATGTCATTGCATGTATGTTCTTTTCATAAACCACATGGATCCACTGATGTCATTGCATGTGTGTTCTTTTCCAAAACCACATGGATCCACTAGTGCCACACCAACATGTGGTGTTCTTTTCATAAACCACATGGATCCACTAGATATCAGTATATTTGTGTTCTTTTCATAAACCACATGGATCCACTAGATGTCATTGCATGTGTGTTCTTGTCCAAAACCACATGGATCCACTGGTGCCACTCCAGCATGTGTTGTTCTTTTCATACACCACATGGATCCACTAGATGTCATTGCATTTGTGTTCTTTTCATAAACCAAATGGATCCACTAGATGTCATTGCATGTGTTTTCTTTTCATAAACCACATTGATCCAGTATATGTCATTTCATGTGTGTTCTTTTCATAAACAACATAGATCCACTAGATGTCATTACATGTGTGTTCTTTTCATAAACCACATGGATCCACTGATTTCATTTCATGTGCGTTATTTTCTAAAACCACATGGATCCACTAGTGCCACTCCAACATGTGGTGTTCTTTTCATAAACAACATGGATCCACTAGATGTCATTGCATGTGTGTTCTTTTCATAAACCGCATTCATCCAGTAGATGTCATTGCATGTCTGTTCTTTTCATAAACAACATTGATCCACTAGATGTCATTGCACGTGCGTTCTTTTCATAAACCACATGGATCCACTGATGTCATTGCATGTGTGTTCTTTTCTAAAACCACATAAATCCACTAGTGCCACTCCAACATGTGGTGTTATTTTCATAAACCGCATGGATCCACTAGATGTCATTGCATGTGTGTTCTTTTCATAAGCCACATGGATCCACCAGATGTCATTACATCTGTGTTCTTCACATGAACCACATGGCTCAACTAGATGTCATTGCATGTGTGTTCTTCACATAAACCACTCGGATCCACTAGATGTCATTTCATGTGTGTTCTTGTTAAATACCACATGGATCCACTAGAGTTCATTGCATGTGTTATCTTTTCATAAACCACATGGATCCACTAAATGTCATTGCATGTGTGTTCTTTTTAGAAACCACATGGATCCACTGATGTCATTGGATGTGTGTTCTTTTCCAAAACCACATGGATCCACTGGTGACACTTCAGCATGTGGTGTTCTTTTCATAAACCACATGGATCCACTAGATGTCATTACATGTGTGTTGTTTTCATAAACCACATGGATCCACTAGATGGCATTGCATGTGTGTTCTTTTCATAAACCACATTGATCCACTAGATTTCATTGCGTGTGTGTTCTTTTCATAAACTACATGGATCCACTAGATGTCATTGCATGTGTATGTGTGTGTGTATTAGTGTGCATCATTGTGGTTTTGGAAAATAACACATGCTATGATGCCACTCCAGCATGTGGTGTTCTTTTTTTATAAACCACATCGGTCCACTAAATGTCATTGCATGTATGTTCTTTTCATAAACCACATGGATCCACTGATGTCATTGCATGTGTGTTCTTTTCCAAAACCACATGGATCCACTAGTGCCACACCAACATGTGGTGTTCTTTTCATAAACCACATGGATCCACTAGATATCAGTACATTTGTGTTCTTTTCATAAACCACATGGATCCACTAGATATCATTGCATGTGTGTTCTTGTCCAAAACCACATGGATCCACCGGTGCCACTCCAGCATGAGGTGTTCTTTTCATACACCACATGGATCCAGTAGATGTCATTGCATTTGTGTTCTTTTCATAAACCAAATGGATCCACTAGATGTCATTGCATGTGTTTTCTTTTCATAAACCACATTGATCCAGTATATGTCATTTCATGTGTGTTCTTTTCATAAACAACATAGATCCACTAGATGTCATAACATGTGTGTTCTTTTCATAAACCACATGGATCCACTGATTTCATTTCATGTGCGTTCTTTTATAAAACCACATGGATCCACTAGTGCCACTCCAACATGTGGTGTTCTTTTCATAAACAACATGGATCCACTAGATGTCATTGCATGTGTGTTCTTTTCATAAACCACATTCATCCAGTAGATGTCATTGCATGTCTGTTCTTTTCATAAACAACATTGATCCACTAGATGTCATTGCACGTGCGTTCTTTTCATAAACCACATGGATCCACTGATGTCATTGCATGTGTGTTCTTTTCTAAAACCACATAAATCCACTAGTGCTACTCCAACATGTGGTGTTCTTTTCATAAACCGCATGGATCCACTAGATGTCATTGCATGTGTGTTCTTTTCATAAACCACATGGATCCACCAGATGTCATTACATATGTGTTCTTCACATGAACCACATGGCTCCACTAGATGTCATTGCATGTGTGTTCTTCACATAAACCACTCGGATCCACTAGATGTCATTTCATGTGTGTTCTTGTTAAATACCACATGGATCCACTAGAGTTCATTGCATGTGTTATCTTTTCATAAACCACATGGATCCACTAAATGTCATTGCATGCGTGTTCTTTTTATAAACCACATGGATCCACTGATGTCATTGCATGTGTGTTCTTTTCCAAAACCACATGGATCCACTAGTGCCACTCCAACATGTGGTGTTCTTTTCATAAACCACATGGATCCACTAGATGTCATTGCATGTGTGTTCTTTTCATAAACCACATGGACGCACTAGATGTCATTGCATGTGTGTTCTTCGCATGAACCACATGGATCCACTAGATGTCATTGCATGTGTGTTCTTCACATAAACCACATGGATCCACTAATGTCATTGCATGTGTGTTCTTTTCCAAAACCAGATGGATCCACTATATGTCATTGCATGTGTGTTCTTCGCATGAACCACATGGATCCACTAGATGTCATTCATGTGTGTTCTTCACATAACCCACATGGATCCACTAATGTCATTGCATGTGTGTTATTTTCCAAAACCAGATGGATCCATTATATGTCATTGCATGTGTGTTCTTGTTATAAACCGCATGGATCCACTAGATGTCATTGCATGTGTATTCTTGACATAAACCACACGGAACCAGTAGATATCATTGCTTGTGTGTTCTTGTAATATACCACATGGATCCAGTAGTTGTCATTACATGTGTGTTCTTCTCATAAACCACATTGATCCACTAGATGTTATTGCATGTGTGTTATTTTCATAAACCACTTGGATCCACTGATGTCATTGCATGTGTGTTCTTGTCCAAAACCACATGGATCCACTGGTGCCACACCATCACGTGGTGTTCTTTTCATACACCACATGGATCCAATAGAAGTCATTGCATTTGTGTTCTTTTCATAAACCAAATGGATCCACTAGATGTCATTGCATGTGTGTTCTTTTTATAAACCACATGGATCCACCAGATGTCATTGCATCTATGTTCTTCACATGATCCACATGGCTCCACTAGATGTCATTGCATGTGTGTTCTTCACATAAACACTCGGATCCACTAGAGGTCATTGCATGTGTGTTCTTGTCAAATACCACATGGATCCACTAGAGTTCATTGCATGTGTTATCTTTTCATAAACCACATGGATCAACTAAATGTCATTGCATGCGTGTTCTTTTCATAAACTACATGGATCCACTGATGTCATTGCATGTGTGTTCTTTTCCAAAACCACATGGATCCACTAGTGCCACTCCAACAGGTGGTGTTCTTTTCATAAACCACATGGATCCACTAGATGTCATTGCATGCGTGTTCTTTTCATAAACCACAGGGATCCAGTAGATGTGATTGCATATGTGTTCTTCAGATGAACCACATGGATCCACTAGATGTCATTGCATATGTGTTCTTCACATAAACCACATGGATCCACTGATGTCATTGCATGTGTGTTCTTCTCCAAAACCAGATGGATCCACTAGATGTCATTGCATGTGTGTTCTTGTTATATACCACATGGATCCACTAGATGTCATTGCATGTGTGTTCTTGACATAAACCACACGGAACCAGTAGATGTAATTGCCTGTGTGTTGTTGTAATATACCACATGGATCCAGTTGTTGTCATTACATGTTTGTTCTTCTGATAAACCACATTGATCCACTAGATGTTATTGCATCTGTGTTCTTTTCATAAACCACTTGGATCCAGTGATGTCATTGCATGTGTATTCTTGTCAAAAACCACATGGATCCACTGGTGCCACTCTAGCATGTGGTGTTCTTTTCATACACCACATGGATCCACTAGATGTCATTGCATGTGTCTTCTTTTCATAAACCACATGGATCTACTGATGTCATTTCATGTTTGTTCTTTTCTAAAACCACATGGAATCACTAGTGCCACTCAACATGTGGTGTTCTTTTCATAAACCACATGGATCCACTAGATTTCATTGCATATGTGTTATTTTCATAAACCACATTGATCGAGTAGATGTCATTGCATGTGTGTTCTTTTCATAAACAACATTGATCCACTGGATGTCATTGCATGTGTGTTCTTTTCATAAACCACATGGATCCACTGATGTCATTGCATGTGTGTTCTTTTCCAAAACCACATGGATCCACTAGTGCCACTCCAACATGTGGTGTTCTTTTCATAAACCACATGGATCCACTAGATGTCATTGCATGTGTGTTCTTTTCATAAACCACATGGATGCACTACATGTCATTGCATGTGTGTTCTTCACATGAACCACATGGATCCACTAGATGTCATTGCATGTGTGTTCTTCACATAAACCACATGGATCCTCTGATGTCATTGCACGTGTGTTCTTTTCCAAAACCAGATGGATCCACTATATGTCATTGCATGTGTGTTCTTGTTATAAACCACATGGATCCACTTGATGTCATTGCATGTGTATTCTTGACATAAACCACACGGAACCAGTAGATATCATTGCTTGTGTGTTCTTGTAATATACCACATGGATCCAGTAGTTGTCATTACATGTGTGTTCTTCTCATAAACCACACTGATCCACTAGATGTTATTGAATGTGTGTTCTTTACATAAACCACTTGGATCCACTGATGTCATTGCATGTGTGTTCTTGTCCAAAACCACATGGATCCACTGGTGCCACTCCATCATGTGGTGTACGTTTCATACACCACATGGATCCACTAGAAGTCATTGCAGCTGTGTTCTTTTCATAAACCAAATGGATCCACTAGATGTCATTGCATGTGTGTTCTTCACATGAACCACATGGATCCACTAGATGTCATTGCATGTGTGTTCTTCACATAAACCACATGGATCCACTGATGTCATTGCATGTGTGTTCTTTTCCAAAACCAGATGGATCCACTGATGTCATTGCATGTGTGTTCTTTTCCTAAACCACATAAATCCACTAGTGCCACTCCAATATGTGGTGTTCTTTTCATAAACCACATGGATCTACTAGATGTAATTGCATGTGTATTCATGTCATAAACCACATGGATCCACTAGATGTCATTGCATGTGTGTTCTTCACATGAACCACATGGATCCACTAGATGTCATTGCATGTGTGTTCTTCACATAAACTACTCGGATCCACTAGAGTTCATTGCATGTGTTATCTTTTCATAAACCACATGGATCCACTAAATGTCATTGCATGTGTGTTCTTTTTAGAAACCACATGGATCCACTGATGTCATTGGATGTGTGTTCTTTTCCAAAACCACATGGATCCACTGGTGCCACTTCAACATGTGGTGTTCTTTTCATAAACCACATGGATCCACTAGATGTCATTACATGTGTGTTGTTTTCATAAACCACATGGATCCACTAGATGGCATTGCATGTGCGTTCTTTTCATAAACCACATTGATCCAGTAGATTTCATTGCATGTGTGTTCTTTTCAGAAACTACATGGATCCACTAGATGTCATTGCATTTGTATGTGTGTGTGTATTAGTGTGCATCATTGAGGTTTTGGAAAATAACACATGCTATGATGCCACTCCAGCATGTGGTGTTCTTTTTTTATAAACCACATCGATCCACTAAATGTAATTGCATGTGTGTTATTTTCATAAACCACATGGATCCACTGATGTCATTGCATGTGTGTTCTTCACATAAACCACATGGATCCACTGATGTCATTGCATGTGTGTTCTTTTCCAAAACCAGATGGATCCACTGATGTCATTGCATGTGTGTTCTTTTCCAAAACCACATAAATCCACTAGTGCCACTCCAATATGTGGTGTTCTTTTCATAAACCACATGGATCCACTAGATGTCATTGCATGTGTATTCTTCACATGAACCACATGGATCCACTAGATGTCATTGCATGTGTGTTCTTCACATAAACTACTCGGATCCACTAGATGTCATTGCATGTGTGTTCTTGTCAAATACCACATGGATCCACTAGAGTTCATTGCATGTGTTATCTTTTCATAAACCACATGGATCCACTAAATGTCATTGCATGTGTGTTCTTTTTAGAAACCACCTGGATCCACTGATGTCATTGGATGTGTGTTCTTTTCCAAAACCACATGGATCCACTGGTGCCACTTCAACATGTGGTGTTCTTTTCATAAACCACATGGATCCACTAGATGTCATTACATGTGTGTTGTTTACATAAACCACATTGATCCAGTAGATTTCGTTGCATGTGTGTTCTTTTCATAAACTACATGGATCCACTAGATGTCATTGCATTTGTATGTGTGTGTGTTATGTATGTGCATCATTGTGGTTTTGGAAAATAACACATGCTATGATGTGGTGTTCTTTTTTTATAAACCACATCGATCCACTAAATGTAATTGCATGTGTGTTCTTTTCATAAACCACATGGATCCACTGATGTCATTGCATGTGTGTTCTTTTCCAAAACCAGATGGATCGACTAGTGCCACACCAACATGTGGTGTTCTTTTCATAAACCACATGGATCCACTAGATATCATTACATTTGTGTTGTTTTCATAAACCACATGGATCCACTAGATGTCATTGCATGTGTGTTCTTCACATGAACCACATGGATCCACTAGATGTCATTGCATGTGTGTTCTTCACATAAACCACATGGATCCACTGATGTCATTGCATGTGTGTTCTTTTCCAAAACCAGATGGATCCACTAGATGTCATTGCACATATGTTCCTTTTATAAACCACATGGATCCACTAGATGTCATTGCACGTGTGTTCTTGACATAAACCACACGGAACCAATAGATGTCATTGCCTGTGTGTTCTCGTAATATACCAGATGGATCCAGTAGTTGTCATTGCATGTGTGTTCTTTTCATAAACCACATGGATCCATTGATGTCATTGGATCTGTGTTCTTTTCCAAAACCACATGATACTCTGGTGCCACTTCAGCATGTGGTGTTCTTTTCATAAACCACATGGATCCACTAGATGTCATTATACGTGTGTTATTTTAATAAACCACATGGATCCACTAGATGTCATTGCATGTATGTTCTTTTCATAAACTACATGGATCCACTAGATGTCATTGCATGTGTATGTGTGTGTATTAGTGTGCATCATTGTGGTTTTGGAAAAGAACACATGCTATGATACCACTCAAGCATGTGGTGTTCTTTTCACAAACCACATCGATCCACAAACGTCATTGCATGCGTGTTCTTTTCCAAAACCACATGGATCCACTGGTGCCACTCCAGCATGTGGTGTTCTTTTCATAAACCACATGGATCCACTATATGTCATTGTACTTGTGTTCTTGTCATAAACCACATGGATCCACTAGATGTCATTCCATGTGTGTTCTTCACATAAACAACATGGATCCAATAGATGTCATTGCATGTGTGTTCTTCACATAAACCACATGGATCCACTAGATGTTGTTGCATGTGTGTTCTTCACATAAACCACATAGATCCAATGATGTCATTTCATGTGTGTTTTTTTCCAAAACCACATGCATCCACTAGATGTCATTGCACGTGTGTTCTTGTCATAAACCACATGGATCCACTAGATGTCATTGCATGTGTGTTCTTGACATAAACCACACGGATCCAGTAGATGTCATTGCATGTGTATTCTTGTCATATACCACATGGATCCAGTAGATGTCATTGCATGTGTGATCTTTTCATAAACCACATTGATCCACTAGATGTCATTGCATGTGTGTTCTTGTCATAGACCACATTGATCCACTTGATGTCATTGCATGTGTGTTCTTTTCATAAACCACATGGATCCACTAGATGTCATTGCATGTGTATGTGTGTGTGTATCAGTGTGCATCATTATGGTTTTGGAAAAGAACAGATGCTATGATGCCACTCCAGCATGTGGTGTTCTTTTCATAAACCACATGGATCCACTGATGTTATTGCATGTGTGTTCTTTTCCAAAACCACATGGATCCACGAATGCCACTCCAGCATGTGGTGTTCTTTTTATAAACCACATGGATCCACTAGATGTCATTGCATGTGTGTTCTTGTCATAAACCACAAGGATCCACTAGATTTCATTCCATGTGTGTTCTTCACATATACCACATCGATCCACTAGATGTAATTGCATGTGTGTTCTTTTCATAAACCACCTTGAAACAGTAGATGTCATTTCATGTGTGTTCTTTTCATAAACAACATAGATCCACTAGATTTCATTGCATGTGTCTTCTTTTCATAAACCACATGGATCCACTTATGTCATTTCATGTTTGTTCTTTTCTAAAACCACATGGAATCACTAGATGTCATTGCATGTGTTCTTTTTCCAAAACCACATGCATCCACTAGATGTCATTGCACGTGTGTTCTTGTCATAAACCACATGGATCCACTAGATGTCATTGCATGTGTGTTCTTGACATAAACCACACGGATCCAGTAGATGTCATTGCATGTGTGTTCTTGTCATAAACCACATGGATCCACTAGATGTCATTCCATGTGTGTTCTTCACATAAACAACATGGATCCAATAGATGTCATTGCATGTGTGTTCTTCACATAAACCACATGGATCCACTAGATGTTGTTGCATGTGTGTTCTTCACATAAACCACATAGATCCAATGATGTCATTGCATGTGTTTTTTTCCAAAACCACATGCATCCACTAGATGTCATTGCACGTGTGTTCTTGTCATAAACCACATGGATCCACTAGATGTCATTGCATGTGTGTTCTTGACATAAACCACATGGATCCAGTAGATGTCATTGCATGTGTGTTCTTGTCATATACCACATGGATCCAGTAGATGTCATTGCATGTGTGTTCTTTTCATAAACCACATTGATCCACTTGATGTCATTTCATGTGTGTTCTTTTCATAAACCACATGGATCCACTAGATGTCATTGCATGTGTATGTGTGTGTGTATCAGTGTGCATGATTATGGTTTTTGAAAAGAACACATGCTATGATGCAACTCCAGCATGTGGTGTTCTTTTCATAAACCACATGGATCCACTGATGTTATTGCATGTGTGTTATTTTCCAAAACCACATGGATCCACGAATGCCACTCCAGCATGTGGTGTTCTTTTTATAAACCACATGGATCCACTAGATGTCATTGCATGTGCGTTCTTGTCATAAACCACAAGGATCCACTAGATTTCATTCCATGTGTGTTCTTCACATATAACACATCGATCCACTAGATGTCATTGCATGTGTGTTCTTTTCATAAACCACATTGAACCAGTAGATGTCATTTCATGTGTGTTCTTTTCATAAACAACATAGATCCACTAGATGTCATTGCATGTGTCTTCTTTTCATAAACCACATGGATCCACTGATGTCATTTCATGTTTGTTCTTTTCTAAAACCACATGGAATCACTAGTGCCACTCCAGAATGTGGTGTTCTTTTCATAAACCACATGGATCCACTAGATGTCATTGTACTTGTGTTCTTGTCATAAACCACATGGATCCACTAGATGTCATTCCATGTGTGTTCTTCACATAAACAACATGGATCCAATAGATGTCATTGCATGTGTGTTCTTCACATAAACCACATGGATCCACTAGATGTTGTTGCATGTGTGTTCTTCACATAAACCACATAGATCCAATGATGTCATTGCATGTGTTTCTTTTCCAAAACCACATGCATCCACTAGATGTCATTGCACGTGTGTTCTTGTCATAAACCACATGGATCCACTATATGTCATTGCATGTGTGTTCTTGACATAAACCACACGGATCCAGTAGATGTCATTGCATGTGTGTTCTTGTCATATACCACATGGATCCAGTAGATGTCATTGTATGTGTGTTCTTTTCATAAACCACATTGATCCACTTGATGTCATTTCATGTGTGTTCTTTTCATAAACCACATGGATCCACTAGATGTCATTGCATGTGTATGTGTGTGTGTATCAGTGTGCATCATTATGGTTTTGGAAAAGAACACATGCTATGATGCCACTCCAGCATGTGGTGTTCTTTTCATAAACCACATGGATCCACTGATGTTATTGCATGTGTGTTCATTTCCAAAACCACATTTATCCACGAATGCCACTCCAGCATGTGGTGTTCTTTTTATAAACCACATGGATCCACTAGATGTCATTGCATGTGTGTTCTTGTCATAAACCACAAGGATCCACTAGATTTCATTCCATGTGTGTTCTTCACATATACCACATCGATCCACTAGATGTCATTGCATGTGTGTTCTTTTCATAAACCACATTGAACCAGTAGATGTCATTTCATGTGTGTTCTTTTCATAAACCACATGGATCCACCAGATGTCATTGCATATGTGTTCTTTTCATAAACCACCTTGATCGAGTAGATGTCATTGCATGTGTGTTCTTTTCATAAACAACATTGATCCACTAGATGTCATTGCATGTGTGTTCTTTTCATAAACCACATGGATCCACTGATGTCATTGCATGTGTGTTCTTTTCCAAAACCACATGGATCCACTAGTGCCACTCCAACATGTGGTGTTCTTTTCATAAACCACATGGATCCACTAGATGTCATTGCATGTGTGTTCTTTTCATAAACCACATGGATGCACTAGATGTCATTGCATGTGTGTTCTTCACATGAACCACATGGATCCACTAGATGTCATTGCATGTGTGTTCTTCACATAAAACACAGATCCCCTCCTGTCATTTCATGTGTGTTCTTTTTTCCAAAACAGATGGATCCACTATATGTCATGCAGCATGTGTTCTTTTCATAAACAACATTGAACCAGTAGATGTCATTTCATGTGTGTTATTTTCATAAACAACATAGATCCACTAGATGTCATTGCATGTGTCTTCTTTTCAAAAACCACATGGATCCACAGATGTCATTTCATGTTTGTTCTTTTCTAAAACCACATGGAATCACTAGTGCCACTCCAACATGTGGTGTTCTTTTCATAAACCACATGGATCCACTAGATGTCATTGCATATGTGTTCTTTTCATAAACCACACATTCCAGTAGATGTCATTGCATGTGTGTTCTTTTCATAAACAACATTGATCCACTAGATGTCATTGCATGTGTGTTCTTTTCATAAACCACATGGATCCACAGATGTCATTGCATGTGTGTTCTTTTCCAAAACCACATGGATCCACTAGTGCCACTCCAACATGTGGTTTTCTTTTCATAAACCACATGGATCCACTAGATGTCATTGCATGTGTGTTCTTTTCATAAACCACATGGATGCAATAGATGTCATTGCATGTGTGTTCTTCACATGAACCACATGGATCCACTAGATGTCATTGCATGTGTGTTCTTCACATAAACCACATGGATCCTCTGATGTCATTGCACGTGTGTTCTTTTCCAAAACCAGATGGATCCACTATATGTCATTGCATGTGTGTTCTTGTTATAAACCACATGGATCCACTTGATGTCATTGCATGTGTATTCTTGACATAAACCACACGGAACCAGTAGATATCATTGCTTGTGTGTTCTTGTAATATACCACATGGATCCAGTAGTTGTCATTACATGTGTGTTCTTCTCATAAACCACACTGATCCACTAGATGTTATTGAATGTGTGTTCTTTACATAAACCACTTGGATCCACTGATGTCATTGCATGTGTGTTCTTGTCCAAAACCACATGGATCCACTGGTGCCACTCCATCATGTGGTGTACGTTTCATACACCACATGGATCCACTAGAAGTCATTGCATCTGTGTTCTTTTCATAAACCAAATGGATCCACTAGATGTCATTGCATGTGTGTTCTTCACATGAACCACATGGATCCACTAGATGTCATTGCATGTGTGTTCTTCACATAAACCACATGGATCCACTGATGTCATTGCATGTGTGTTCTTTTCCAAAACCAGATGGATCCACTGATGTCATTGCATGTGTGTTCTTTTCCAAAACCACATAAATCCACTAGTGCCACTCCAATATGTGGTGTTCTTTTCATAAACCACATGGATCTACTAGATGTAATTGCATGTGTATTCATGTCATAAACCACATGGATCCACTAGATGTCATTGCATGTGTGTTCTTCACATGAACCACATGGATCCACTAGATGTCATTGCATGTGTGTTCTTCACATAAACTACTCGGATCCACTAGAGTTCATTGCATCTGTTATCTTTTCATAAACCACATGGATCCACTAAATGTCATTGCATGTGTGTTCTTTTTAGAAACCACATGGATCCACTGATGTCATTGGATGTGTGTTCTTTTCCAAAACCACATGGATCCACTGGTGCCACTTCAACATGTGGTGTTCTTTTCATAAACCACATGGATCCACTGGTGCCACTTCAACATGTGGTGTTCTTTTCATAAACCACATGGATCCACTAGATGTCATTACATGTGTGTTGTTTTCATAAACCACATGGATCCACTAGATGGCATTGCATGTGCGTTCTTTTCATAAACCACATTGATCCAGTAGATTTCATTGCATGTGTGTTCTTTTCAGAAACTACATGGATCCACTAGATGTCATTGCATTTGTATGTGTGTGTGTATTAGTGTGCATCATTGTGGTTTTGGAAAATAACACATGCTATGATGCCACTCCAGCATGTGGTGTTCTTTTTTTATAAACCACATCGATCCACTAAATGTAATTGCATGTGTGTTCTTTTCATAAACCACATGGATCCACTGATGTCATTGCATGTGTGTTCTTCACATAAACCACATGGATCCACTGATGTCATTGCATGTGTGTTCTTTTCCAAAACCAGATGGATCCACTGATGTCATTGCATGTGTGTTCTTTTCCAAAACCACATAAATCCACTAGTGCCACTCCAATATGTGGTGTTCTTTTCATAAACCACATGGATCCACTAGATGTCATTGCATGTGTATTCTTCACATGAACCACATGGATCCACTAGATGTCATTGCATGTGTGTTCTTCACATAAACTACTCGGATCCACTAGATGTCATTGCATGTGTGTTCTTGTCAAATACCACATGGATCCACTAGAGTTCATTGCATGTGTTATCTTTTCATAAACCACATGGATCCACTAAATGTCATTGCATGTGTGTTCTTTTTAGAAACCACCTGGATCCACTGATGTCATTGGATGTGTGTTCTTTTCCAAAACCACATGGATCCACTGGTGCCACTTCAACATGTGGTGTTCTTTTCATAAACCACATGGATCCACTAGATGTCATTACATGTGTGTTGTTTTCATAAACCACATTGATCCAGTAGATTTCGTTGCATGTGTGTTCTTTTCATAAACTACATGGATCCACTAGATGTCATTGCATTTGTATGTGTGTGTGTATTACTGTGCATCATTGTGGTTTTGGAAAATAACACATGCTATGATGCCACTCCAGCATGTGGTGTTCTTTTTTTATAAACCACATCGATCCACTAAATGTAATTGCATGTGTGTTCTTTTCATAAACCACATGGATCCACTGATGTCATTGCATGTGTGTTCTTTTCCAAAACCACATGGATCGACTAGTGCCACACCAACATGTGTTCTTTTCATAAACCACATGGATCCACTAGATATCATTACATTTGTGTTGTTTTCATAAACCACATGGATCCACTAGATGTCATTGCATGTGTGTTCTTCACATGAACCACATGGATCCACTAGATGTTGTTGCATGTGTGTTCTTCACATAAACCACATAGATCCAATGATGTCATTGCATGTGTTTTTTTTCCAAAACCACATGCATCCACTAGATGTCATTGCACGTGTGTTCTTGTCATAAACCACATGGATCCACTAGATGTCATTGCATGTGTGTTCTTGACATAAACCACACGGATCCAGTAGATGTTATTGCATGTGTGTTCTTGTCATATACCACATGGATCCAGTAGATGTCATTGCATGTGTGTTCTTTTCATAAACCACATTGATCCACTTGATGTCATTTCATGTGTGTTCTTTTCATAAACCACATGGATCCACTAGATGTCATTGCATGTGTATGTGTGTGTGTATCAGTGTGCATGATTATGGTTTTTGAAAAGAACACATGCTATGATGCAACTCCAGCATGTGGTGTTCTTTTCATAAACCACATGGATCCACTGATGTTATTGCATGTGTGTTATTTTCCAAAACCACATGGATCCACGAATGCCACTCCAGCATGTGGTGTTCTTTTTATAAACCACATGGATCCACTAGATGTCATTGCATGTGCGTTCTTGTCATAAACCACAAGGATCCACTAGATTTCATTCCATGTGTGTTCTTCACATATACCACATCGATCCACTAGATGTCATTGCATGTGTGTTCTTTTCATAAACCACATTGAACCAGTAGATGTCATTTCGTGTGTGTTCGTTTCATAAACAACATAGATCCACTAGATGTCATTGCATGTGTCTTCTTTTCATAAACCACATGGATCCACTGATGTCATTTCATGTTTGTTCTTTTCTAAAACCACATGGAATCACTAGTGCCACTCCAGAATGTGGTGTTCTTTTCATAAACCACATGGATCCACTAGATGTCACTGTACTTGTGTTCTTGTCATAAACCACATGGATCCACTATATGTCATTCCATGTGTGTTCTTCACATAAACAACATGGACCCAATAGATGTCATTGCATGTGTGTTCTTCACATAAACCACATGAATCCACTAGATGTTGTTGCATGTGTGTTCTTCACATAAACCACATAGATCCAATGATGTCATTGCATGTGTTTCTTTTCCAAAACCACATGCATCCACTAGATGTCATTGCACGTGTGTTCTTGTCATAAACCACATGGATCCACTATATGTCATTGCATGTGTGTTCTTGACATAAACCACACGGATCCAGTAGATGTCATTGCATGTGTGTTCTTGTCATATACCACATGGATCCAGTAGATGTCATTGCATGTGTGTTCTTTTCATAAACCACATTGATCCACTTGATGTCATTTCATGTGTGTTCTTTTCATAAACCACATGGATCCACTAGATGTCATTGCATGTGTATGTGTGTGTGTATCAGTGTGCATCATTATGGTTTTGGAAAAGAACACATGCTATGATGCCACTCCAGCATGTGGTGTTCTTTTCATAAACCACATGGATCCACTGATGTTATTGCATGTGTGTTCATTTCCAAAACCACATTTATCCACGAATGCCACTCCAGCATGTGGTGTTCTTTTTATAAACCACATGGATCCACTAGATGTCATTGCATGTGTGTTCTTGTCATAAACCACAAGGATCCACTAGATTTCATTCCATGTGTGTTCTTCACATATACCACATCGATCCACTAGATGTCATTGTATGTGTGTTCTTTTCATAAACCACATTGAACCAGTAGATGTCATTTCATGTGTGTTCTTTTCATAAACAACATAGATCCACTAGATGTCATTGCATGTGTCTTCTTTTCATAAACCACATGGATCCACTGATGTCATTTCATGTTTGTTCTTTTCTAAAACCACATGGAATCACTAGTGCCACTCCAACATGTGGTGTTCTTTTCATAAACCACATGGATCAACCAGATGTCATTGCATATGTGTTCTTTTCATAAACCACATTGATCGAGTAGATGTCATTGCATGTGTGTTCTTTTCATAAACAACATTGATCCACTAGATGTCATTGCATGTGTGTTCTTTTCATAAACCACATGGATCCACTGATGTCATTGCATGTGTGTTCTTTTCCAAAACCACATGGATCCACTAGTGCCACTCCAACATGTGGTGTTCTTTTCATAAACCACATGGATCCACTAGATGTCATTGCATGTGTGTTCTTTTCATAAACCACATGGATGCACTAGATGTCATTACATTGTGTTCTTCACATGAACCATATGGATCCACTAGATGTCATTGCATGTGTGTTCTTCACATAAACCACATGGATCCTCTGATGTCATTTCATGTGTGTTCTTTTCCAAAACCAGATGGATCCACTATATGTCATTGCATGTGTGTTCTTTTCATAAACCACATTGAACCAGTAGATGTCATTTCATGTGTGTTCTTTTCATAAACAACATAGATCCACTAGATGTCATTGCATGTGTCTTCTTTTCAAAAACCACATGGATCCACAGATGTCATTTCATGTTTGTTCTTTTCTAAAACCACATGGAATCACTAGTGCCACTCCAACATGTGGTGTTCTTTTCATAAACCACATGGATCCACTAGATGTCATTGCATATGTGTTCTTTTCATAAACCACATTGATCGAGTATATGTCATTGCATGTGTGTTCTTTTCATAAACAACATTGATCCACTAGATGTCATTGCATGTGTGTTCTTTTCATAAACCACATGGATCCACAGATGTCATTGCATGTGTGTTCTTTGCCAAAACCACATGGATCCACTAGTGCCACTCCAACATGTGGTTTTCTTTTCATAAACCACATGGATCCACTAGATGTCATTGCATGTGTGTTCTTTTCATAAACCACATGGATGCAATAGATGTCATTGCATGTGTGTTCTTCACATGAACCACATGGATCCACTAGATGTCATTGCATGTGTGTTCTTCACATAAACCACATGGATCCTCTGATGTCATTGCATGTGTGTTCTTTTCCAAAACCAGATGGATCCACTATATGTCATTGCATGTGTGTTCTTGTTATAAACCACATGGATCCACTGGATGACATTGCATGTGTATTCTTGACATAAACCACACGGAACCAGTAGATATCATTGCTTGTGTGTTCTTGTAATATACCACATGAATCCAGTAGTTGTCATTACATGTGTGTTCTTCTCATAAACCACATTGATCCACTAGATGTTATTGCATGTGTGTTCTTTTCATAAACCACTTGGATCCACTGATGTCATTGCATGTTTGTTCTTGTCCAAAACCACATGGATCCACTGGTGCCACTCCATCATGTGGTGTACTTTTCATACACCACATGGATCCACTAGAAGTCATTGCATTTGTGTTCTTTTCATAAACCAAATGGATCCACTAGATGTCATTGCATGTGTGTTCTTCACATGAACCACATGGATCCACTAGATGTCATTGCATGTGTGTTCTTCACATAAACCACATGGATCCACTGATGTCATTGCATGTGTGTTCTTTTCCAAAACCAGATGGATCCACTGATGTCATTGCATGTGTGTTCTTTTCCAAAACCACATAAATCCACTAGTCCCACTCCAATATGTGGTGTTCTTTTCATAAACCACATGGATCCACTAGATGTCATTGCATGTGTATTCTTTTCATAAACCACATGGATCCACTAGATGTCATTGCATGTGTGTTCTTCACATAAACCACATGGATCCTCTGATGTCATTGCATGTGTGTTCTTTTCCAAAACCAGATGGATCCACTATATGTCATTGCATGTGTGTTCTTGTTATAAACCACATGGATCCACTTGATGTCATTGCATGTGTATTCTTGACATAAACCACATGGAACCAGTAGATATCATTGCTTGTGTGTTCTTGTAATATACCACATGGATCCAGTAGTTGTCATTACATGTGTGTTCTTCTCATAAACCACATTGATCCACTAGATGTTATTGCATGTGTGTTCTTTTCATAAACCACTTGGATCCACTAATGTCATTGCATGTGTGTTCTTGTCCAAAACCAAATGGATCCACTGGTGCCACTCCATCATGTGGTGTTCGTTTCATACACCACATGGATCCACTAGAAGTCATTGCATCTGTGTTCTTTTCATAAACCAAATGGATCCACTAGATGTCATTGCATGTGTGTTCTTCACATGAACCACATGGATCCACTAGATGTCATTGCATGTGTGTTCTTCACATAAACCACATGGATCCACTGATGTCATTGCATGTGTGTTCTTTTCCAAAACAAGATGGATCCACTGATGTCATTGCATGTGTGTTCTTTTCCAAAACCACATAAATCCACTAGTGACACTCCAATATGTGGTGTTCTTTTCATAAACCACATGGATCCACTAGATGTCATTGCATGTGTATTCTTTTCATTAACCACATGGATCCACTATATGTCATTGCATGTGTGTTCTTCACATGAACCACATGGATCCACTAGATGTCATTGCATGTGTGTTCTTCACATAAACTACTCGGATCCACTAGATGTCATTGCATGTGTGTTATTGTCAAATACCACATGGATCCACTAGAGTTCATTGCATGTGTTATCTTTTCATAAACCACATGGATCCACTAAATGTCATTGCATGTGTGTTCTTTTTAGAAACCACATGGATCCACTGATGTCATTGGACGTGTGTTCTTTTCCAAAACCACATGGATCCACTGGTGCCACTTCAGCATGTGGTGTTCTTTTCATAAACCACATGTATCCACTAGATGTCATTACATGTGTGTTGTTTTCATAAACCACATGGATCCACTAGATGGCATTGCATGTGTGTTCTTTTCATAAACCACATTGGTCCAGTAGATTTCATTGCATGTGTGTTCTTTTCATAAAGTACATGGATCCACTAGATGTAATTGCATTTCTATGTGTGTGTGTATTAGTGTGCATCATTGTGGTTTTGGAAAATAACACATGCTATGATGCCACTCCAGCATGTGGTGTTCTTTTTTTATAAACCACATCGATCCACTAAATGTAATTGCATGTGTGTTCTTTTCATAAACCACATGGATCCACTGATGTCATTGCATGTGTGTTCTTTTCCAAAACCACATGGATCCACTAGTGCCACTCCAACATGTGGTGTTCTTTTCATAAACCACATGGATCCACTAGATATCATTACATTTGTGTTGTTTTCATAAACTACATGGATCCACTAGATGTGATTGCATGTGTGTTCTTCACATGAACCACATGGATCCACTAGATGTAATTGCATGTGTATTCTTCACATGAACCACATGGATCCACTGATGTCATTGCATGTGTGTTCTTTTCCAAAACCACATAAATCCACTAGTGCCACTCCAATATGTGGTGTTCTTTTCATAAACCACATGGATCCACTAGATGTCATTGCATGTGTATTCTTTTCATAAACCACATGGATCCACTAGATGTCATTGCATGTGTGTTCTTCACATGAACCAAATGGATCCACTAGATGTCATTGCATGTGTGTTCTTCACATAAACTACTCGGATCCACTAGATGTCATTGCATGTGTGTTCTTGTCAAATACCACATGGATCCACTAGAGTTCATTGCATGTGTTATCTTTTCATAAACCACATGGATCCACTAAATGTCATTGCATGTGTGTTCTTTTTAGAAACCACATGGATCCACTGATGTCATTGGACGTGTGTTCTTTTCCAAAACCACATGGATCCACCGGTGCCACTTCAGCATGTGGTGTTCTTTTCATAAACCACATGGATCCACTAGATGTCATTACATGTGTGTTGTTTTCATAAACCACATGGATCCACTAGATGGCATTGCATGTGCGTTCTTTTCATAAACCACATTGGTCCAGTAGATTTCATTGCATGTGTGTTCTTTTCATAAAGTACATGGATCCACTAGATGTCATTGCATTTGTATGTGTGTGTGTATTAGTGTGCATCATTGTGGTTTTGGAAAATAACACATGCTATGATGCCACTCCAGCATGTGGTGTTCTTTTTTTATAAACCACATCGATCCACTAAATGTAATTGCATGTGTGTTCTTTTCATAAACCACATGGATCCACTGATGTCATTGCATGTGTGTTCTTTTCCAAAACCACATGGATCCACTAGTGCCACTCCAACATGTGGTGTTCTTTTCATAAACCATATGGATCCACTAGATATCATTACATTTTTGTTGTTTTCTGTAACATCCCTAAAAATCATGTTTCATATCATTCTTGCATCATTCATTCATATAGGGTTTTTCTCAAAATCATTTAGAAGCATACACTTTGGCTATGATTTCATGTGGGCATTTTATCTCAAATGGCCATCACCCTTTGGGTTTTGTTTGTTTAGGGACTTGTTTGCTTGCCTCCATGATTGGAAAGATTAGGAGTAGCATTTAAACCCAAGATTCCAATTTAGAAATATTTTCTAAACCCTTTTCCAAATTTTTGCAAAGAGACAAAGTCTCTGTTTATTTCAAAGACCCAAGCTTGACCAAGCCTTGCAAGGTGACCACATGGTTATTTGACTGCATTTGAACCCACAAGAACCCTGCAAAAATCCCCAAAGAAGTTTGAATTCAAAAGGATTTGAATTCATATCAAATTCATTCCAGAAAATGAAATTAGAAAAGAAAAGGAAAGAAAGAAGGCCGAGCGCAGAATCTGGCCCAGCAGTAGATCCAGCCCAGCAAGCCCACCCGGGATCTTCTTTTTTCTTCTCACGCAGAAGCGCTGGCTGAGTCACCGACAAAGACCCCACCTGCACCCCACGCACCTCGCTAACGAACGGGCCCGGTCCACGTCACCCTCGTCTTCCCCAGACCGCGCCTGCGACCACGTCGCCGCGGCAGTGAAGGCCGGTAATGGCGCGGCGTAAATGGGCATTAAACCCGAGCGTTTCCTGTCGATTCCCCGGCTATAAGATCCTCTCTGCTCCACGATCTTTTTCCCCCAGACACCTCGCTCACCCCGCCACCAGGCGCCTCAATCAGCTTTGCACCGCCATGATGAGCCTCTCGCGATCGATTCCGTGAGCCCAGTGTTCCCCGCCTCTCGTTCTTGCTATCCTGCTCGGTGAATCCTTGCGCATCATCGACCTCGCTTAGTCCGTCTCAGACGCCCAGTCGCCGGTTCCACTTGACACCGCGAGCACCGACGGCGACATCAACTCCGACGAGCTCTAGTGGTAAGTCCAGACCACCCCGCGCCTCCTAGTTCATGCTCACTACTTCGCCTTGACCCTGTGAACCTAACCGTGTCCTCGACTTGCCTTGGGGTGATCCACAGCGACGTCCCCGACGACCACCCGACGCACCCGACGCCGCCGCGAACTCCGGTGAGGAATCGCAGCCGTGACAGAGTGCCCCTTGACCAACCGCCGTGACGAGCCGCCAGCGTGACCTCCTGAGCCCGGTGAGCTACTCCTCGATCTTCCTTACTCTGATCATCGGCAACGCTGCGTTGACCGACGGTTCCGCCGGTAGCCACTGGCAATAGCCGCCGCCATCTGGGCAAAGGCGGCCGTTAGATCTGGATCGAACGCCTACGATAGATCACTTAAACCCGAAGCGGTACGCGATCGGAGCCGCACCTGCCCCTTTAGATCCTACGGCTGTGGAGCTCGATCCAGTGCGAACCGGTACGGGCGAATAAGAACATGACGCGTGGCTAGGTTAGATCTGAGAATAGAATTTAAAACCAGAAATTTGATCCAAATTCAAATGCCTATATCTTTTGAATGCCACGTTGGAATTTTGCAAACTTTATACCGTTGGATTCAGAAAAACAAGACCTTTCTGCCTATCCTTTTTGTTTAGCATATAGTAACCATTAGATGTGCTAAAATTGCAGAGACTTGTTTGAGGCCATTTTAAGTATAGATTTAGCTTAGTATTTTTGTTTTAGGGTTATTTAAGTTGTCTTAGATATATTTGTGACTTGCTAAGTTTCTGTATTCATGTACTTGCTTGGTTGAGTTTTCAGAAATCATCACTTAGTAGAATCATGCATGCATGCATTCATACTATTTCTTGTTTGTATATATTTGTGTGTAATTGTGTGCTACAACTTTGTGTGTAGATTTTGCTAGTGATTGTGATTGTGACGAGTGCTACTCTCCACACTACCAAGGCAAGTGATATCATCATGAATATTCCATTCCTATATTTTTATATATGCATTAGTGTTATTTTTTTTTCTAAGTATAGGACCTGCATGGTTTTAGCTAAGTACAAGCTATGCTTTGGGAAAACCTATTAGATTAAGCCTTAGTGAAAGTTTCCTAAGTCCAAATTCCTATTACTATCATGCTTAGCCTAGCTACTAGAAAACAAGGGTGGTTTATATATTCACACTATGGAAAAATATTCTAAGTCTAAGGACTTGTTTTTATTTAACAAAACAACTAAGTTAATGAATCACCTGGGTGGAATGGAAAGATTGGGTTTTGTTGAGTGGTTACACAAGGCCAGGGGTACTGGTGAACCTTGTGTATCTCACTTGTGGATGGCCACCCAGGAACAAAGAGATTTGAGTTGTCAAATGTTGAGAAGCTTCAAGTGCAACCACTTGGTAATATGGGCTCTGCCATGATCTTAGGATGCTGGAACTTAGTCTCTTGGACAGTGGGTGGTAGATGGGTTGATAGGTTGGAGCGCGTCCATTTGACTAAGGAAAGGCTACTGAAGGATCATGTCTTGGGAAACCAAGGCTTGTGGGGAAAGTGCACCACCTCTGCAGAGTGTAAAACCTAAGTACTTAGCCATGTCCCTGGTAAAGGACAATTTGAGCATCAAGACATGGAAACTCCAAGAATCTCATCACTCCAATTTCTAAATAAAACTTGTGGGTGAACAAGGGTTAAAGGATCTTCAGTCTTTGATTGGTAGATGCCCTGAGTGGATCTTCAGTCTCTGATTGGTAGATACCTTGGGATGGACTTTGTCAAGCAAAAACTTAGTGTTTTCAAAAAGTTAAGGAAAAATCTATTTTGAGCAAAGCAAGCCTAAGCTCCACCAGCCAAATGCATATAGCCTTATAGTCCACTTAAATATATATAAGGTATCACTTGCCAATACTATTCCAAAGTATTGACCCTCTGTGGCTGTAACTTATGATGTTGCAGGTTACTCTGATGATGAATAGGAGTCATGAGTCTACACTCAACATGCTTGCCTGTGGCACATGAAGATGAAGACTTATGTTTATTTACATATTCCATAAACTCTTGGACTAGGCCTTTGGCCATGAGTTGTAAAAGACTATGTTTTATCTCTGGAATGACTGTAATAAACGACCTTTGTATCTGTGTACTTCATCTTAAACTGTGGATGCTAGCATTGATCCAGGGACTAGCATTGCAATCACAGGATCTTTTCCTTTAATAAGGAGGGATCTTACAGATGGTATCGAGAAATTGTGTTGCCTGTAGGATTATGACCCTAGGATTGGAAACCACTAAGGGAAAATTTTAACTTCTTCTACACTTGTCTATTCTTCTCGTAAACTTTTCTAATCTTCTCATTCTCATCTCTATTTGTAGATGAACTCCGTCAACGAAGCCGTGAAGAAAGGACCACTCATGACCATGACCTTGGAGTGTGAGACTGAGTTTCCCAAGATTCTCAAGGACCTCATGGAAACCATGGGAGTACATGGTGCAGCAGTGTACAAAGGCTTTCCAGTGATGGAGGATGGAGTGGAGTATTGGTGGGTGCAACTTCACTTGTACAAGAACAAGGAAGACAACCACAAAGAAAAGGGCTTCTGCATGTACACCAACACTTTTATGCACACCACATTCTTTGAGTCAGCAAAAGAAGCAGCTTGGAAGACTATCAAGGAACTAAGTGCTAGAGTCAAGTGCATGATGCTCAACCTCCAAAAAGACTTAGAGAAAGAGAAGGAACATACCCAAGAGTTGGAAGTCACCAACCAATCTTTAAGAGGAGATATTATAGACTTAGTGATAGAAGCATGTGAACAAGATAGGGTGATTGCCACTAGGAACATTGTGTTAGCCACCAGATCCAATGAGATAGGATTGTAAGCGCACTTCGTTAGTTGCACCACCTATCACCTTATTTTCCAAAATGATACCTTAAATAAGTTTGAACCTTGGTTGAAGAAATGGATTCTTGTATGCATGACTTGTATGATTTATGTGTGTCTCAAGAATGTGTTTGAATGTTTGTCTTGTTTATCTTAAATTGTGTTGTTCTAACTTTCTCAATCTTATAAATAGATGCCTATTGCCATCAGCACTGTTGAGGAGTTCCAGTTACCTGCTTTGGTCCTCGTATCGTAGAGCTTACTACTTTACTCGATCTCCCTCTTCCTATCATTACGGTGCACCCACTCACCAAGTTTGAGAGGAAGGACCTTTGGGGCTTCAAGGTGAACCAGCCAGGACGCCAGGCAGAGCCTACTACAGAGGCCATCATCTTCAAGCTTATGCACGATGACAGGGAGAGAGGCATGGAGGTTGTCATGCAGGATCTGATAGGACGACTGTTAGGACGTCACTCCCGACAGGTTAGAGGCACTCACTTCCACGCTTTCGGAAGGCGTGATGATGACGGAGAGTCCATTGACTTTGAGGACGACTCAAGGGTCACAGCAGAGCCGATACGCCTGTACCTCCAGGACTTAGAGACTCTTATTAGGCACGTGGATACCGATAGGACCAACGTCATGCTTAGTAATGACGAGCACACGGTGCAGCTTCACGAGAAGGACAAGCTCTTCGCGCAGCAGGACGAGATAGTCAAGGAGATGGAGGCAAAGTTTGAGACCCAAGACCGTAAGTTCAAGAGTCAAGAGAAGCGTGTCCAGGATAGGAACAAGAGGATTCGTGATATGATCGAGGAACTGCAGTCCAAAGACTTCGAGTTAGAGCAGCAGCAGACAGTGATTGAGAGGCTTCGTTCCCAGAAGAGGGCTCTCAAGGCCAAGATCGACTCTTTGACCACTACCATCGAGGAGAACAAGACCGCAATGGAGAACGCAGGTCTTACCTTTGTCGAGGAGGAGATTGATGCCGACGAGTAGATTTGACTACTCAGTTATCTTTATTTTCCGCACTTGTTATTTATGAACTTATTGTTGGACCATCCGACATGTGGATGGCTTGCCACTTGTATGTTTGTACTTTGAGATTTTTGTTATCTTGTTGTTTAGATTTTATCCTTGTGTTGCTTGCTATATGTTTGCTAGTGTGATGTATTGTGCATAAAACATGTAAGGGTATCTCATTCTTATCTCTATATGAATAAACCACAGATGCCTCCCCATCGCGCAAACACCAGCCCCAACCCCAAAATTACCCCGGAAATGCAACAAATGATGAATGCGCAGACACTTTTATGCAAATGATGACGACGTTCATCCGTAACCGAACAACAACAACAACCCCAATCCCAACAACAACAACAACAACAATAACAACAACAACCCTCCGTGTTTTGATATGCTCACCAGATTTCTGCCTAAGGCCAGCTAAGTTTTCGAACGACGATCCCATGGTGGCCAATGATTGGCTACGTTCGTGAACAAAGACTTAGTGACCAGAGGATGCCAGATGCTGAAAAGGTCAGGTTTGCAAAGACATCTGTTGGAAGGACCAGCCAAGACATGGTGGGACAACTTCAGATTACCACGCCTATTGATGAGGTGACTTGGGCTATCTTTGAAGATGGATTTCAGACTACTCATATCTCACCGTGCATGATGAGCCTGAAAAGAAGGAATTTCACAACTCAAGAAGCGCCACCACATGGGCTGAATATATTGAAGAGTTCAACAATTTGGCGCTATGCACCGGATGAGGTTGACATCGATGCCAAAAGGAAGGAAAAGTTTCGGGAGGCTTGAATGATGAGCTAAATCTGCAAATTGTCTGTGGCATATGTTCCAACTTATCGATCAGTGTGACAAGGCTGTTATTGTGGAGAATAAAATGAAGCAAGTTGAGAGTAGAAAGAGGAAACACTCCGACAAGCATAGCTCGATCGATTACAACGATCTCACTATGATGATAGTGTCACCAGATCCCACAAGCATGGGAAGTTTAACAAGCACCACAACCACAACCGTCATGACAACAAGCATCATCGCAGTCATGACAATGATAAGTACAAGAACCACAAGAGTGGATATAAGAGCCACCATAGTGGAAGTGGAAGTGGAAGTGGAAGTCAACCTAAGAAGGACAACAACAAAGTTGAATGCTTCAAATGCAAGAAGTGGGGCATTATGCTAATGAGTGCCACGAGAAGAACGTTGAAGGACCTAACAAACCCAATCCTTTTCGTAAAGGATGGTTAACCACATCAATGTGGAGGAAGTCTATGAAGAACCGATGCAGTTGCTGGTAAGTTCAGACTCAATTCCATCTCAGCATTTGTACTCTTTGACACTGGTGCATCTCATTCATTCATATCTAAAGCATTTGTCGAAAGAAATGGGTTTGCATCTGAAAACATTGGGTGTCCGATAAAAGTTAGCTCTCCGGGAGGGGATATGATAGTGAGTCTTGGATGCCGGGATCTAGTCATAGAGATCGGAAAACATAAGTTTCAGAAACCTAATAATCCTAAATTCCCAAGGATTGGATGTAATTTTGGGAATGGATTGGATGGCTAAGTATGAGGGAGTACTAGATTGTGCAAATCGCACAATTTCACTCACAACCCCTGCAGGTAAGAGGATAACATTTAAGTCCAATTTTAAATCTAAAGGGAGTAAGCTGAATTCTCTTAAGGGGGTTAGCTTGGACAAGGTGCAATTAGGTGTGAGTATCCGGATGTGTTCCCTAAGAGTTACCAGAATGCCACCAGATAGAGATGTGGAATTTATAATAGAATTGGTACCAGGATCTGGGCCAAGAGCAAAGAGACCTTATAAAATGTCATTGATTTAACTTAAAGAACTCAAGAAACAACTTGGAGAACAATTGCAGAAAGGATTCATCCAGCCAAGTTCTTCATCTTGGGAGCTCCAGCTTTTGTTCAGAGAAAAGAGAGATAGAACTCAAAGATTATGCATAGATTACCGTTCTCTCAACGAGGTAACCATCAAGAACAAATATCCTTTGCCAAGAATCAATGACTTGTTTGATCAGTTAGAAGGAGCTTGTGTGTTCTCAAGATTGATCTTCGTCGCTATTTTAACTCAAGATAAGAGAGCAAGACATACCTAAAACAGCATTCACCACAAGGTATGGATTGTATGAGTACACGGTGATGCCTTTTGGTTTAACCAACGCCCAAAGATACTTCATGAATATGATGAACAAAGTGTTCATGGAATTTCTCGACAAGTTTGTTGTCGTTTATCGATGACATCTTAGTCTACTCCAAGAGCAAGGAAGAACATGAAAGACATCTACGCTTGATACTTGAGAAACTAAGGAACATAAACTTTATGCCAAATTCAGCAAGTGTGAGTTTTGGTTAGAGGAAGTTGGATTTCTTGGTCATGTTATGACAAAGGATGGTGTAGCAATGATCCCGCTAAGGTTTCAGCCGTAATGAATGGGAA
This sequence comes from Avena insularis, assembly GCA_023614405.1. NCBI lineage: Eukaryota > Viridiplantae > Streptophyta > Magnoliopsida > Poales > Poaceae > Avena > Avena insularis. The sequence goes on from CM042696.1 coordinate 254,679,739, forward strand.
TCTCCTAAGAATGTAAAAGAGGTACGTAGTTTCCTTGGGTTAGCAGGTTACTACAGAAGGTTCATTGAAAATTTTTCTAAGGTTGCTAAACCAATGACGGAATTGTTAAAGAAAGATAAGAAATTTGCTTGGTCTGAAGGATGTGAACTCAGCTTTCAAGAACTAAAGAAGAGACTTGTGTCAAGACCAGGTTCTGTACCAGATTTGGAAAAGGATTTCCAGTGTATTGTGATGCTTCGCATCAAGGATTAGGTGCCGTACTTATGCAAGGCGGAAAAGTTGTGGCATATGCCTCGAGACAACTCAAAACTCATGAAGTAAATTATCCTACTCATGATTTAGAGTTAGCCGCTGTTGTCCATGCACTCAAAACATGGAGACACTACCTTTTGGGAAAACGTTGTGAAGTGTTCACCGACCATAAGAGTTTGAAATATATCTTCACACAGACTGAGATCAATAGGAGACAAATAATATGGCTAGAACTTATCAAGGATTACGACTTGAGTTTGCAATACCACCCGTAAAGCAAATGTAGTAGCAGATGCTCTAAGTCGAAAGCGTTTGTAAACGGTCTTACCAAAGGTGAATTGCCGATGACTTGTGTAAGCAATTCAAGGAACTCAGTTGGAGATTGTGCCGAAGGACATCTCATGTCTTTGGATGTTCAACCCACTGCTGGATAAGATTAAGGAAGCACAAAAGACGGATAAAGAAATCAAGAGATCAAGGAAAGGATTAGCCAAGGAAAGCTAAAAGTTTCCATATGGACTAACAAGGTACTTTATGGCACGAGAAACGATTTGTGTACCACAAGATCCGGAATTATGGAAACTGATTCAAGAAGCCCATAACTCTCCGTATTCTATTCACCCGGAAACACCAAAATGTACATGGATATGAAAGAAAGATTTTGGTGGAACAATCTTAAAAGGGACATCGCCAACACATTGCCTTGTGTGACGTGTGTAGTAGAGTGAAAGCGAGCATCGTAAACCAGCAGTTTGCTTCAACCAATGCCTATTCCTGAGTGGAAGTGGGAAAATATTGGTATGGATTTCATTACCGGATTACCAAGGACCAGGTCAGGTATGATTCCATATGGGTAATAGTAGATCGCCTAACTAAAGTGGCTCATTTTATACCCGAAGACAACTTATACCAGTGCAAAGTTAGCCAAAATCTACATGAGCAGAATTGTATGCCTTCACGGTGTACCTAAGAGTATTGTGTCCGATAGAGGAACTCAGTTCACTTCTCACTTTTGGAGACCTTTCATGAATCTCTAGGAACGAGGTTGGAATTCAGCACCGCTTTTCATCCTCAAACCGATGGACAAACAGAAGGACTAATCAAATTCTTGAAGACATGTTGAGGGCATGTGCCCTAGACTATGGAGCAAGTTGGGATGAAAGTCCGCTTTACGCAGAGTTTTCTTACAACAACAAATACCAATCTAGTATTGGGATGGCACCATTTGAGTTTCTATACGGAAGAAAGTGTACCACCCCATTGCTATGGAATGGTGTGGGAGAAAGAAGTTTGTTTGGACCAGACCTTATCAAAGACGCCGAAGAAAAGGTCAAATTGGTTAGAGACAGATTGAAGATAGCATGCCTAGATGTAAAAGCTACGCAGATGCTAAGCGAGAGAAGTCACTTACGAAGTTGGGGATAGAGCTTATCTTAGAGTATCACTACTCGTGGAGTAAAAAGATTTGGAGTCAAAGGAAAGTTAGCACCAAGATATGTGGGACCATTCAACATTTTAAGTCGCAAGGAGAAGTCAGATATGAAATCGAATCGCCAAAGATCTTTACTAGCAGTCCATAATGTTTTTCATGTGAGCCAGCTCAAGAAATGTCACCCAGAAATGGAAGAAACATCTTTGAAAGATACCATATCTTTGGAAGAAGTTCAACTAGAAAGTGATCTCACCTATGAAGAAAAGCCTGTCAAGATACTTGAGACCACAGAAAGAGTCACGAGAACAAAGACTATCAAGTTTTGCAAAGTACAATGGAATCATCATTCAAGAAGAAGCAACATGGGAAAGAGAAGATGATCTTGGAAAGACCACCTCACCTATTTGTTAGCCAATCCGAATCTAGGGCGAGATTCATTTTAAGGGTTAGATTTGTAACATCCCTAAAAATCATGTTTCATATCATTCTTGCATCATTCATTCATATAGGGTTTTTCTCAAAATCATTTAGAAGCATACACTTTGGCTATGATTTCATGTGGGCATTTTATCTCAAATGGCCATCACCCTTTGGGTTTTGTTTGTTTAGGGACTTGTTTGCTTGCCTCCATGATTGGAAAGATTAGGAGTAGCATTTAAACCCAAGATTCCAATTTAGAAATATTTTCTAAACCCTTTTCCCAATTTTTGCAAAGAGACAAAGTCTCTTTATTTCAAAGACCCAAGCTTGACCAAGCCTTGCAAGGTGACCACATGGTTATTTGACTGCATTTGAACCCACAAGAACCCCTGCAAAATCCCCAAAGAAGTTTGAATTCAAAAGGATTTGAATTCATATCAAATTCATTCAGAAAATGAAATTAGAAAAGAAAAGGCTAAGGAAAAGAAAGGGCCGGCGGCCAGAATCCGCCCAGCAGATCCAGCCAGCAAGCCCACCGGGATCTTCTTTTTCTTCTCTCACGCAGCAAGCGCCTTGAGCTGGCCGTGACGAGCAGACCCACCTGCACCCCACGCACCTCGGCGAAAACGGGCCGGTCCACGTCGCCCTCGTCTTCCCAGATCGCGCTGCGACCACGTCGCCCTTGGCAGTGAAGGCGGTAATGGCGGCGTAAATGGGCATTAAACCCGGCGCTTCCTGTCGATTCCCGGCTATAAGATCCTCTCGCTCCACGATCTTTTCCCCAGACACCTCGCTCACTCCGCCACCAGGCTGCCTCAATCAGCTTTGCACCGCCATGATGAGCCTCTCCGCGATCGATTCCGGTGAGCCGGTGTTCCCTCGCCTCTCGTTCTTGCTATCCTTTCGGTGAATCCTTGCGCATCTACGACCTCGCTAGTTTGTCTGACGCCCAGTCGCGGTTCCACTTGACACCGCGAGCACCGACGGCGACATCAACTCCGACGAGCTCTAGTGGTAAGTCCAGACCGCCCCGCGCCTCCTAGTTCATGCTCACTACTTCGCCTTGACCCTGTGAACCTAACCGTGTCCTCGACTTGCCTTGGGGTGATCCACAGCGACGTCCCCGACGACCACCCGACGCACCCGACGCCGCCGCGAACTCCGGTGAGGAATCGCAGCCGTGACAGAGCGCCCCTTGACCAACCGCAAGTACGACGAGCTTCGCCGTGACCTCCTGAGCCCGGTGAGCTACTCCTCGATCTTCCTTACTCTCTGCATCATCGGCAACGTCGTTGACCGACGGTTCCGCCGCCGGTAGCCACCGCGCAGCGCCGCCCATCTGTGGCCAGGCAGCAGCAGCCGTTAGATCTGGATCGAACGCCTACGATAGATCACTTAAACCCGAAGCGGTACGCGATCTGAGCCGCACCTGCCCCTTTAGATCCTACGGCTGTGGAGCTCGATCCAAAGGCGAACCGATGCGGCGAATAAGAACATGACGTGGCTAGGTTAGATCTGAGAATAGAATTTAAAACCAGAAATTTGATCCAAATTCAAATGCCTATATCTTTTGAATGCCACGTTGGAATTTTGCAAACTTTATACCGTTGGATTCAGAAAAACAAGACCTTTCTGCCTATCCTTTTTGTTTAGCATATAGTAACCATTAGATGTGCTAAAATTGCAGAGACTTGTTTGAGGCCATTTTAAGTATAGATTTAGCTTAGTATTTTTGTTTTAGGGTTATTTAAGTTGTCTTGGATATATTTGTGACTTGTTTAGATTCTGTATTCATGCACTTGCTTGGTTGAGTTTTCAAAAATCATCACTTGGTAGATTCATGCATGCATGCATTCATACTATTTCTTGTTTGTATATATTTGTGTGTAATTGTGTGCTACAACTTTGTGTGTAGATTTTGCTAGTGATTGTGATTGTGACGAGTGCTACTCTCCACACTACCAAGGAAAGTGATATCATCATGAATATTCCATTCCTATATTTTTATATATGCATTAGTGTTATTTTTTTTTCTAAGTATAGGACCTGCATGGTTTTAGCTAAGTACAAGCTATGCTTTGGGAAAACCTATTAGATTAAGCCTTAGTGAAAGTTTCCTAAGTCCAAATTCCTATTACTATCATGCTTAGCCTAGCTACTAGAAAACAAGGGTGGTTTATATATTCACACTATGGAAAAATATTCTAAGTCTAAGGACTTGTTTTTATTTAACAAAACAACTAAGTTAATGAATCACCTGGGTGGAATGGAAAGATTGGGTTTTGTTGAGTGGTTACACAAGGCCAGGGGTACTGGTGAACCTTGTGTATCTCACTTGTGGATGGCCACCCAGGAACAAAGAGATTTGAGTTGTCAAATGTTGAGAAGCTTCAAGTGCAACCACTTGGTAATATGGGCTCTGCCATGATCTTAGGATGCTGGAACTTAGTCTCTTGGACAGTGGGTGGTAGATGGGTTGATAGGTTGGAGCGCGTCCATTTGACTAAGGAAAGGCTACTGAAGGATCATGTCTTGGGAAACCAAGGCTTGTGGGAAAGTGCACCACCTCTGCAGTGTAAAACCTAAGTACTTAGCCATGTCCCTGGTAAAGGACAATTTGAGCATCAAGACATGGAAACTCCAAGAATCTCATCACTCCAATTTCTAAATAAAACTTGTGGGTGAACAAGGGTTAAAGGATCTTCAGTCTTTGATTGGTAGATGCCCTGAGTGGATCTTCAGTCTCTGATTGGTAGATACCTTGGGATGGACTTTGTCAAGCAAAAACTTAGTGTTTTCAAAAAGTTAAGGAAAAATCTATTTTGAGCAAAGCAAGCCTAAGCTCCACCAGCCAAATGCATATAGCCTTATAGTCCACTTAAATATATATAAGGTATCACTTGCCAATACTATTCCAAAGTATTGACCCTCTGTGGCTGTAACTTATGATGTTGCAGGTTACTCTGATGATGAATAGGAGTCATGAGTCTACACTCAACATGCTTGCCTGTGGCACATGAAGATGAAGACTTATGTTTATTTACATATTCCATAAACTCTTGGACTAGGCCTTTGGCCATGAGTTGTAAAAGACTATGTTTTATCTCTGGAATGACTGTAATAAACGACCTTTGTATCTGTGTACTTCATCTTAAACTGTGGATGCTAGCATTGATCCAGGGACTAGCATTGCAATCACAGGGATCTTTTCCTTTAATAAGGAGGGATCCCGCGATTTTCAATCGCATCCCGCCCGCTGACGCTGCGAACTGGGGCGGCCCATGCGCTATTCCGCTAGGTCTGCTTAGGTCCGGTCCAATAGCAATATTTCCCCTTTTCCTTTCTATTAATAATTCCAGATCTGTTAGTTAGGTGCTCAGTTTTAATTCAAATAAAAATGGAAACCACCGTATTTTGTCCAAATAAAAATTTATACTTGTAGCCACCTGTTTTTCCAATCATGCTGTACCAAAAGTTTGGCCTAATACCACTAGTATCCTTTCTGTAGATTTATTTACCAAGATGTACCATTTCCAGTAAATAAATTCTTGAGTGAGATACACATCTCCAAAAGGGATGAAACCAAGTTCCGCTGATAGCATAACTATAGGCCCACCATCTAGACCTTGTCCCATGCCAAGGTGAGCAACAATTTATCTTGAACAAAAATAGCAAAAACAGCTATGATCTGATTTTAGAAAATTCCCTAGACCAAACCATGAGTTTTTTTGACCTCATTCCAACTTTCTATGATGAGGTACACTCAATACTACCAAAATCCATGAGATCAAGACTTATTGAGCTTCTGAGGATTTCTAATGAATTAAACATTTCTGTCCATAGTATTATCACTAAATAAAACACTCCAGGAGTTTGACAACTCCAAAAAGAGTGCATCCAATTCCTACAGAAAGGTATTCTAAATTCCTACCCTTTTCCCTTGGAATCAAATCAAAATCTTCTGTATATTTAATTTGTTCAAAAAGACAAGTTGTCTACATAACTGCATTTGGGAATTTCCTGAGGGCATTCTGGTAATTATTTTGGCATGATTCCAACTCTCAGTGAACAAGTACATCAAGCATTACCTAACCACCCAAGGAAATAATTTTTGGACCTCCAGAACTCTTTTGGTGAATTATTTCCTAAAACTAGAGCTTTTATCACTAGAATATTCATAAGAAATTATAGAAAAGTGATTAATTAGTGAAACCACTTTTGTTGGCTTCATTTTATCAACACCTATCTGTTGGTATCATTGGTACACAATGGTATCCTACTGAATAGGTCATTGGTCCAAAACCCCCTCTTAGGTAGTTCCTCGACAATAAACCCTAAGGGGTGTTCATTCCCTTATCCTAGGCCATCTCAATCTCCTAAAACAAATTCTCTGAAAACCTACTGAATTGAGTAATGTGTGGTGTGTTTTTCTTGCTATATGGTTTTGATGCTTGAATGCCTTGTTTGATTGTGGACTTGTTTGTTTGCATGTATGCTCGATATCGGCGATAATGCGTTTGGGTGACGCCGAGAAGAAGGAAGCATCGGGTTATTCTATTTCGGTTGTTATTGGTATTATGGTTTTCTAAGGAGAAGTCCAGGGACATATTGCAATATTGCTGATCTCAGGCAAGCCACCTTCTTGCTCATAAGCCTTGTCCTACCGTTTTACTTATGCATGTTTTATCTACTGTTTACTAAACATGCACTGTTTTCCTATATATTGATGTATATGTATATGGTAGTGGTTTGGTTCCTCCGAACTATTACACTTGGGTACTATTAAGTACAACCCCCTTGGTGACACCTACTTGTCCCTAGTAGAATAGATGGTGTAATACACCATACCCCATTAGAGACCTCGTTTTAGCCGAAGCAGAACTAGAGGATGGGAAGACCCCGGAAAAAGTTTTACCAAATGTTTTATGATAAAACCTTGGCGATGTGGGACCTCCCAAGAGTTATTGAGAAAGAAAAAGGTTTTTGTTTTACAAAATGCTGAAGGAAAGTTGGAGGAAAAAGGTTTACAAAAACGCACCCGGTTCTTTGCATTTAGCTATAACAACTTAACCCTGTGCAACCACATTACTCTGGAATGGGACATGGCTGGATTTGATGTTTGTTTACTCTGGTATAAGCTGCCTCGCAACAACTACAGGGGATAAAAATCCCTAGAGGGTGGGCCTTCTCTGGATAAACAGTCCATGTGGGACATCGACTGGGAGAAGGAACGAAGGGTTTACGGACCTCCACGCGTTACTATGAGCCCCTCATTGAAAGCGCGCACTCGATAAGTGGAAAAAGCGCTCCGGTTGGTCCTCGGTACCCGACGTCCCGGTTTTGAGGGGAATAACACTTATAGGGTAGGCACTTCTATTGGAGTGGGCATCCGGAGAGTCTTGATCGGTTACTCGACCCACGATCGGTGAAGATCAGGGTAGTGTACCCGGATGGTGTGGGTAAAGTGTACAACCTCTGTAGAGTGTAAATCTATTCGAATAGCCGAGTTCGCGGTTAAGGACGGGTTGGACAAACTTCTGTAGAGTGGTGCTTGTTTTGTTTTCAAAAAGGATTTCGGAAAAGAAATGGCTTTGGAAATGTTTTGACCATGGGATGGTCATAAAGGAGAAAGGTTTTGACCATGGGATGGTCGGAAGGAGGAGAAAGGAGTTTGGTCATGGGACGACCTGAAGACGGGAACAAATGGGTGACCCATTCCTGATGTTTTCCAAAACTTTACAAAAAGGTTTCCAAAATGTTTACAAAGGTTTTCAACAAAGATATGTAGATGCTATATCTATAAGAGAAACTAATTGAGAAAAGAACCTCTCTTGGAGCCCTTCTACTGCCACAGCCATAATGCTTATCCTCTTGTTATTATTGTTATCTTAAGGTGGTTTGCGAGTACATTCAAAGTACTCACCGACATTGTCCCTAGCTATTAATTTGGTCAGATATCAAGAAGACGATGATGTTGGCGACTATGCGAGCTAGGACTTCTCCCAGTCAGTTGCCTGTAGGTTAAGGCATGGATCGGGCTCTACACTTGAGGAAGTTCCATTGATGATTATTGATGTAGCCTTAATGGCATTTATGTAAGTCTTGTAAATTCGGTATGTCTCGGATGTTGTGATGATACTTGTCGGTTATGTTCCACGGCTCACTGATCATGGGAACATGGTGTATGCATAACAGGGATTTCTCGGATGATTAATCCAAGGGCCTCACAGATGTCATCTCATGTGTGTTCTTCACATAAACCACATGGATGCACTAGATGTCATTGCATGTGTGTTCTTCACATAAACCACATGGATCCACTAGATGTCATTGCATGTGTGTTCTTGTCAGATACCACATGGGTCCACTAGATGTGATTGCATGTGTGTTATTTTCATAAACCGCATGGATCCACTGATCTCATTGCATGTGTGTTCTTTTCCAAAACCACATGGATCCACTGGTGCCACTCCAGCATCTGGTGTTCTTTTCATAAACCAGATGGATCCACTAAATGTCATTGCATGTGTGCTCTTTTAATAACCCACATGGATCCACTAGATGTCATTGCATGTGTGTCCTTTCATAAACCACATTGATCCAGTAGATGTCATTCCATGTGTGTTCTTTTCATAAACCACATGGATCCACTAGATGTCATTGCATGTGTATGTGTGTGTGTATCAGTGCGCATCATTGTGGTTTTGGAAAAGAACACATTCTATGATGCCACTCTTGCATGTGGTGTTCTTTTCATAAACCACATGGATCCACTGATGTCATTGAATGTGTGTTCTTTTCTAGAACCACATGGATCCACTAGTGCCACTCCAGCATGTGGTGTTCTTTTCATAAACCACATGGATCCACTATTTGTCATTGCATGTGTGTTCTTGTCATAAACCACATGGATCCCCTAGATGTCATTCCGTGTGTGTTCTTCACATAAACCACAGGGATACACTAGATGCCATTGCATGTGTGTTCTTCACATAAGTCACATGGATCCACCAGATGTCATTGCATGTGTGTTCTTCACATAAACCACATTGATCCACTAGATGTCATTGCATGTGTGTTCTTTTCCAAAAGCTAATGGATCCACTAGATGTCATTACATGTGTGTTCTTGTCATAAACCGCATGGATCCACTAGATTTCATTGCTGTGTGTTCTTGACATAAACCACATGGATCCAGTAGATGTCATTGCATATGTGTTATTGTCATATACCACATGGATCCAGTAGATGTCATTGCATGTTTTATTTTCATAAAACACATTGATCCACCAGATGTTATTGCATGTGTGTTCTTTTCATAACCCACTTGGATCCATTGATGTCATTGCATGTGTGTTCTTTTCCAAAACCACATGGATCCACTGGTGCCACTCCAGCATGTGGTGTTCTTTTCATACACCACATGGATCCTCTAGATGTCATTGCATGCGTGTTCTTTTCATAAACCAAATGGATCCACTACATGTCATTGCATGTGTGTAATTTTCATAAACTGCATTAATCCAGTAGATGTCATTGCATGTGTGTTCTTTTCATAAAACACATTGATCCACCAGATGTCATTGCATGTGTGTTCTTTTCATAAACCACATGGATCCACTGGTGTCATTGCATGTGTGCTCTTTTCCAAAACCACATGGATCCACTGGTGCCACTCTAGCATGTGGTGTTCTTTTCATAAACCACATGGATCCACTAGATGTCATCGCATGTGTGTTCTTTTCATAAACCACATGGATCCACTAAATGTTATTGCATGTGTATGTGTATGTGTGTATGGATGTTTGTGTGTATCAGTGTGCATCATTATGGTTTTGCAAAATAACACATGTAATGATGCCACTCCAGCATGTGGTCTTCTTTTCATAAACCACATGGAACCACTAGATGTCATTGCATGTGTGTTCTTTTCATAGACTACATAGCTCCGTTGATGCCACTCCATCACGTGGTGTTCTTTTCATAAACCACATTGATCCACTAGACATTATTGCAGGTGTGTTCTTCACAAAAAGCACATGGATCCACTAGAGTTCATTTGATGTGTGTTCTTCTCATAAAACACATGATTCCAATAGAGTTCATTGCATGTGTTATCTTTTCATTAACCACACTGATCCACTAGATGGCATTGCATGTGTGTTTTTCACATAAACCACATGGATCCACTTATGTCATTTCATGTGTGTTCTTTTCCAGAACCACATGGATCCACTAGATGTAATTCATGTGTGTTCTTCACATAAACCACATGGACCCACTAGATGTCATTTCATTTGTGTTCTTTATTGAAACCACATGGATCCACTAGAGTTCATTGCATCTGTGTTCTTCTCATAAACCACATGGATCCACTAGATGTCATTGCAGGTGTGTTCTTTGCATAAACAAAATGGATCCATTGATGTCATTGCATGTGTGTTCATTTCCAAAACCACATGGATCCACCGGTGCCACTCCAGCATGTGGTGTTCTTTTCATAAGCCACATGGATCCAATTGATGTCATTGCATTTGTGTTCTTCATATAAACCACATGGATCCACTGATGTCATTGCACGTGTGTTCTTTTCCAAAACCACATGGAAGTGCTAGATGTCATTGCATGTGTGTTCTTTTCATAAACCACATTGATCCAGTAGATGTCATTGCATGTGTGTTCTTTTCATAAACCACATGGATCCACTAGTTGTCATTGCATGTGTGGATGTGTGTGTGTACAGTGTGCATCATTGTAGTTTTGGAAAAGAACACATGCTATGATGCCACTCCATCATGTATTGTTCTTTTCATAAACCACATGGATCCACTGATGTCATTGCATGTGTGTTCTTTTCCAAAACCACATGGATCCACTAGTGCCACTCCAGCATGTGGTGTTCTTTTCCTAAACGACATGGATCCACCAGATCTCATTGCACGCATGTTCTTGTCATAAACCACACGGATCCACTGGATTTCATTACATATGTGTTCTTCACATAAACCACAGGGATCCACTATATGTCATTCCATGTGTGTTCTTCACATAAACCACATGGATCCACTAGATGTCATTGCATGTGTGTTCTTCACATAAACCACATGGATCCACTGATGTCATTGCATGTGTGTTCTTTTCCAAAACCACATAGATCCACTAGATGTCATTGCATGTGTGTTCTTGTCATAAACCACATGGATCCACTAGATTTCATTGCATGTGTGTTCTTGACATAAACCACATGGATCCAGTAGATGTCATTACATTTGTGTTCTTGTCATATACCACATGGATCCAGTAGATGTCATTGCATGTGTGTTCTTTTCATAAACCACATTGATCCACTAGATGTTATTGCATGTGTGTTCTTTTCATAAACCACTTTGATCCACTGATGTCATTGCATGTGTGTTCTTTTCTAAAACCCCATGGATCCATTGTTGCCAATCCAGCATGTGGTGTTCTTTTCATACACCACATGGATCCACTAGATGTCATTGAATGTGTGTTCTCTTCATAAACCAAATGGATTCACTCCATGTCATGACATGTGTGTAATTTTCATAAACCAAATTGATCCAGTAGATGTCATTGCATGTGTGTTCTTTTCATAAACCACATTGATCCACTAGATGTCATTGCATGTGCGTTCTTTTCATAAACCACATGGATCTACTGATGTCAATGCATGTATGTTATTTTCCAAAAGCACATGCATCCATTGGTGCCACTCCATTATGTGGTGTTCTTTTTATACACCACATGGATCCAATAGATGTCATAGCATGTGTGTTCTTTTCATAAACCAAATGGATCCATTAAATGTCATTGCATGTGTGTAATTTTCATAAACCATATTGATATAGTAGATGTCATTGCGTGTGTGTTCTTTTCATAAACCACATTGATCCACTAGATGTCATTGCATGTGTGTTCTTGTCATAGACCACATGGATCCACTAGATGTCATTGCATGTGTGTTCTTGACATAAACCACATGGATCCACTAGATGTCATTGCATGTGTGTTCTTGACATAAACCACACGGATCCAGTAGATGTCATTGCATGTGTGTTCTTGTCATATACCACATGGATCCAGTAGATGTCATTGCATGTGTGTTCTTTTCATAAACCACATTGATCCACTTGATGTCATTGCATGTGTGTTCTTTTCATACACCACATGGATCCACTAGATGTCATTGAATGTGTGTTCTCTTCATAAACCAAATGGATCCACTACATGTCATGACATGTGTGTAATTTTCATAAACCAAATTGATCCAGTAGATGTCATTGCATGTGTGTTCTTTTCATAAACCACATTGATCCACTAGATGTCATTGCATGTGCGTTCTTTTCATAAACCACATGGATCTACTGATGTCATTGCATGTGTGTTATTTTCCAAAACCACATGGATCCATTGGTGCCACTCCATTATGTGGTGTTCTTTTTATACACCACATGGATCCACTAGATGTCATAGCAGTTGTGTTCTTTTCATAAACCAAATGGATCCATTAAATGTCATTGCATGTGTGTAATTTTCATAAACCATATTGATATAGTAGATGTCATTGCATGTGTGTTCTTTTCATAAACCACATTGATCCACTAGATTGCATTGCATGTGTGTTCTTGTCATAGATCACATGGATCCAGTAGATGTCATTGCATGTGTGTTCTTGACATAAACCACACGGATCCAGTACATGTCATTGCATTTATGTTCTTGTCATATACCACATGGATATAGTAGATGTCATTGCATGTGTGTTCTTTTCATAAACCACATTGATCCATTAGATTTCATTGCATGTGTGTTCTTTTCATAAACCACTTCGATCCACTGATGTCATTGGATGTGTGTTCTTTTCAAAAACCACATGGATCCACTGGTGCCACTCCAGCATGTGGTGTTCTTTTCATACACCACATGGATCCACTAGATGCCATTGCATGTGTGTTATTTTCATAAAGCAAATGGATCCACTACATGTCATTTCATGTGTGTTCTTTTCGAAAACCACATTGATCCACTAGATGTCATTGCATGTTTGTTTTTTCATAAACCACATGGATCCACTAATGTCATTGCATGTGTGTTCTTTTCCAAAACCACATGGATCCACTGGTGCCACTCCAGCATGTGGTGTTCTTTTCATAAACCACATGGATCCACTAGACGTCATTACATGTGTGTTCTTCACATAAACCACATGGATCCACTAGATTTCATTTGATGTGTGTTTTTCTCATAAACCACATGATTCCACTAGAGTTCATTGCATGTGTTATCTTTTCATTAACCACATTGATCCACTAGATGTCATTGCATGTGTGTTATTCACATAAACCACATGGATCCACTAGATGTCATTCCATGTGTGTTCTTCACATAAACCACATGGTTCCACTTATGTCATTTCATGTGTGTTCTTTTGCAAAACCACAAGGATCCACTACATGTCATTGCATGTGTGTTCTTCACATAAACCACATGGATCCACTAGATGTCATTGCATGTGTGTTCTTCTCATAAACCACATTGATCCACTAGAGTTCATTGCATGTGTTATCTTTTCATAAACCACATGGATCGACTAGATGTCATTGCATGTGTGTTCTTGTCATAAACAAAATGGATCCACTGATGTCATTGCACGTGTGTTCTTTTCCAAAACCAAATGGATCCACTGGTGCCACTCCATTATGTGGTGTTCTTTTCATAAACCACATGGATCCACTAGATGTCATTGCTTGTGTGTTCTTCACATAAACCACATGGATCCACTGATGTCATTGCATGTGTGTTCCTTTCCAAAAACACATGGATCTACTAGATGTCATTGCATGTGTGTTCTTTTCATAAACCACATTGATCTAGTAGATGTCATTGCATGTGTGTTCTTTTCATAAACCACATTGATCCACTAGATGTCATTTCATGTGTATGTGTGTGTGTATCAGTCTGCATCATTGTAGTTTTGGAAAAGAACACATGCTATGATGCCACTCCAGCATGTGGTGTTCTTTTCATAAACCACATGGATCCACTGATGTCATTGCATGTATGTTCTTTTCCAAAACTACATGTATCCACTGGTGCCACTCTAGCATGTGGTGTCCTTTTCATAAACCACATGGATCCACTAGATGTCATTGCATGTGTGTTCTTCTCATAAACCACATGGATCCACTAGATGTCATTCCATGTGTGTTCTTCACATAAACCACATGGATCCACTAGATGTCATTGCATGTGTGTTCTTTTACAAAACCACATGGATCCACTAGATGTCATTTCATGTGTGTTCTTGTCATAAACCACATGGATCCACTAGATGTCATTGCATGTGTGTTCTTGACATAAACCACACGGATCTAGTAGATGTCATTACATGTGTGATATTGTCATATATCACATGGATCTAGTAGATGTTGTTGCATGTGTGTTCTTTTCATAAACCACATGGATCCACTGATGTCATTGCATGTGTGTTCTTTTCCAAAACCACATGGATCCACTAGATGTCATTGCATGTGTGTTCTTGGCATAGACCACAAGTATCCACTAGATGTCATTGCATGTGTGTTCTTGACATAAACCACACGGATCCAGTAGATGTCATTGCATTTATGTTCTTGTCATATACCACATGGATCTAGTAGATGTCATTGCATGTGTATTCTTTTCATAAACCACATTGATCCACTAGATTTCATTGCATGTGTGTTCTTTTCATAAACCACTTTGATCCACTGATGTCATTGCATGTGTGTTCTTTTCGAAAACCACATGGATCCACTAGTGCCACTCCAGCATGTGGTGTTCTTTTCATACACCACATGGATCCACTATATGTCATTGCATGTGTGTTCTTTTCATAAACCAAATGGATCCACTACATGTCATTTCATGTGTGTAATTTTCATAAACCACATTGATCTAGTAGATGTCATTGCATGTGTGTTATTTTCGTAAACCACATTGATCCACTAGATGTCATTCATGTGTGTTTTTTCATAAACCACATGGATACACTAATGTCATTGCATGTGTGTTCTTTTCCAAAACCACATGGATCCACTGGTTCCACTCCAGCATTTGGTGTTCTTTCCATAAACCACATGGATCCACTAGACGTCATTGCATGTTTGTTCTTCACATAAACCACATGGATCCACTAGAGTTCATTCGATGTGTGTTTTTCTCATAAACCACATGATTCCACTAGAGTTCATTGCATGTGTTATCTTTTCATTAACCACATTGATCCACTAGATGTCATTGCATGTGTGTTATTCTCATAAACCACATGGATCCTCTAAATGTCATTCCATGTGTGTTCTTCACATAAACCACATTGATCCACATATGTCATTTCATGTGTGTTCTTTTCCAAAACCACATGTATCCACTACATGTCATTGCATGTGTGTTCTTCACATAAACCAAATGGATCCACTAGATGTCATTGCATGTGTGTTCTTCACATAAACCACATGGATCCACTAGAGTTCATTGCATGTGTGTTCTTCTCATAAACCACATTGATCCACTAGAGTTCATTGCATGTGTTATCATTTCATAAACCACATGGATCGACTAGATGTCATTGCATGTGTGTTCTTTTCATAAACAAAATGGATCCACCGATGTCATGCATGTGTGTTCTTTTTCAAAACCAAATGGATCCATTGGTGCCACTCCATCATGTGGTGTTCTTTCCATAAACCACATGGATCCTCTAGATGTCATTGCAGGTGTGTTCTTCACATAAACCACATGGATCCACTAATGTCATTGCATGTGTGTTCCTTTCCAAAACCACATGGATCTACTAGATGTCATTGCATGTGTGTTCTTTTCATAAACCACATTGATCCAGTAGATGTCATTGCATGTGTGTTCTTTTCATAAACCACGTGGATCCATTAGATGTCATTTCATGTGTATGTGTGTGTATCAGTCTGCATCATTGTGGTTTTGGAAAAGAACACGTGCTATGATGCCACTCTAGCATGTGGTGTTCTTTTCATAAACCACATGGATCCACTAATGTCATTGCATGCGTGTTCTTTTCCAAAACTACATGTATCCACTGGTGCCACTCTAGCATGTGGTGTTCTTTTCATAAACCACATGGATCCACTAGATGCCATTGCATGTATGTTCTTGTCATAAACCACATGTATCCACTAGATGTCATTACATGTGTGTTCTTCACATAAACCACATGGATCCACTAGATGTCATTGCATGTGTGTTCTTCACATAAACCACATGGATCCACTAGATGTCATTGAATGTGCGTTCTTTTCCAAAACCACATGGATCCACTAGATGTCATTGCATGTGTGTTCTTGTCGTAAACCACATGGATCCACTAGATGTCTTTGCATGTGTGTTCTTGACATAAACCACACGGATCTAGTAGATGTCATTACATGTGTGATCTTGTCATATACCACATGGATCCAGTAGATGTCATTGCATGTGTGTTATTTTCATAAACCACATTGATCCACTAGATGTTATTGCATGTGTGTTCTTTTCATAAACCACTTGGATCCACTGATGTTATTGCATGTGTGTTCTTTTCTAAAACCACATGGATCCACTGGTGCCACTCCAACATGTGGTATTCTTTTCATACACCACATGGATCCACTAGATGTCATTGCATGTGTGTTCTTTTCCTTAACCAAATGGATCCACTACATGTCATTGCATGTGGTGTTCTTTTCATAAACGACATGGAACCACTAGATGTCATTGCATGTGTGTTCTTTTCATAAACCACATGGCTCCACTGATGCCACTCCATCATGTGGTGTTCTTTTCATAAACCACATGGATCCAGTAGATGTCATTGCATGTGTGTTCTTCACATAAACCACATGGATCCACTAGAGTTCATTTGATGTGTGTTCTTCTCATAAACCACATGACTCCACTAGAGTTCATTGCATGTGTTATCTTTTCATTAACCACATTGATCCAGTAGATGTAATTTCATGTGTGTTCTTCACAAAAACCACATGGATCCACTTATGTCATTTCATGTGTGTTCTTTTCCAAAACCACATGGATCCACTAGACGTAATTACATGTGTGTTCTTCACATAAACCACATGGATCCACTAGATGTCATTGCATGTGCGTTCTTCACATAAACCACATGGATCTACTAGAGTTCATTGCATGTGTGTTCTTCTCATAAACCACATGGATCCACTAGAGTTCATTGCATGTGTTATCTTTTCATAAACCACATGGATCGACTAGATGTCATTGCATCTATGTTCTTTTCATGAACAAAATGGATCCACTGATGTCATTGCACGTGTGTTCTTTTCCAAAACCAAATGGATCCACTGGTGCCACTCCATCATGTTGTGTTCTTTTCCAAAACCAAATGGATCCACTGGTGCCACTCCATCATGTTGTGTTGTTTTCGTAAACCACATGGATCCACTAGATGTCATTGCATGTGTGTTCTTCACATAAACCACATGGATCCACTAGAGTTCATTGCATGTGTGTTCTTCTCATAAACCACATTGATCCACTAGAGTTCATTGCATGTGTTATGTTTAAATAAACCACATGGATCGACTAGATGTCATTGGATGTGTGTTCTTTTCATAAACAAAATGGATCCACTGATGTCATTGCATATGTGTTCTTTTCCAAAACCAAATGGATCCACTGGTGCCACTCCATCATGTGGTGTTCTTTTCATAAACCACATGGATCCACTAGATGTCATTGCATGTGTGTTCTTCACATAAACCACATGGATCCACTGATGTCATTGCATGTGTGTTCTTTTCCAAAACCACATGGATATACTAGATGTCATTGCATGTGTGTTCTTTTCATAAACCACATTGATCTAGTAGATGTCATTGCATGTGTGTTCTTTTCATAAACTACGTGGATCCACTAGATGTCATTTCATGTGTATGTGTGTGTGTATTAGTCTGCATCATTGTGGTTTTGGAAAAGAACACATGCTATGATGCCACTACACCATGTGGTGTTCTTTTCATAAACCACATGGATCCACTTATGTCATTGCATGTGTGTTATTTTCCAAAACTACATGTATCCACTGGTGCCACTCTAGCATGTGGTGTTCTTTTCATAAACCACATGGATCCACTAGATGTCATTGCATGTGTGTTCTTCTCATAAACTACATGAATCCACTAGATGTCATTCCATGTGTGTTCTTCACATAAACCACATGGATCCACTAGATGTCATTGCATGTATGTTCTTCACATAAACCACATGGATCCACTAGATGTCATTGCATGTGCGTTCTTTTCCAAAACAACATGGATCCACTAGATGTCATTGCATGTGTGTTCTTGTCATAAACCACATGGATCCACTAGATGTCATTGCATGTGTGTTCTTGACATAAACCACACGGATCTAGTAGATGTCATTACATGTGTGATCTTGTCATATACCACATGGATCCAGTAGATGTCATTGCATGTGTGTTCTTTTCATAAACCACATTGATCCACTAGATGTTATTGCATGTGTGTTCTTCACATAAACTACATGGATCCACTGATGTCATTGCATGTGTGTTCTTTTCCAAAACCACATGGATCCACTGGTGCCACTGTAGCATGTGGTGTTCTTTTCATAAACCACATGGATACACTAGATGTCATTGCATGTGTGTTCTTTTCATAAATCACATGGATGCACTAGATGTCATCGCATGTGTATGTGTATGTGTGTATGTGTGTGCATGTTTGTTTGTATTATTGTGCATCATTATGGTTTTGGAAAATAATAGATGCAATGATGCCACTCCAGCATGTGGTGTTCTTTTCATAAACCACATGGAACCACTAGATGTCATTGCATGTGTGTTCTTTTCATAAACCACATGGCTCCACTGATGCCACTCCATCATGTGGTGTTCTTTTCATAAACCACATGGGTCCACTAGATGTCATTGCATTTGTGTTCTTCACATAAACCACGTGGATCCACTAGAGTTCATTTGATGTGTGTTCTTCTGATAAACCACATGACTCCACTAGAGTTCATTACATGTGTTATCTTTTCATTAACCACATTGATCCACTAGATGTCATTGCATGTGTGTTCTTCACATAAACCGCATGGATCCACTTATGTCATTTCATGTGTGTTCTTTTCCAAAACCACATGGATCCACTAGATGTAATTACATGTGTGTTCTTCACATAAACCACATGGATCCACTAGATGTCATTGCATGTGTGTTCTTCACATAAACCACATGGATCCACTAGAGTTCATTGCATGTGTGTTCTTCTCATAAACCACATGGATCCACCAGAGTTCATTGCATGTATTATCTTTTCATAAACCACATGGATCGACTAGATGTCATTACATGTGTGTTTTTTTCATAAACAAAATGGATCCACTAATGTCATTGCACGTGTGTTCTTTTCCAAAACCAAATGGATCCACTGGTGCCACTCCATCATGTGGTGTTCTTTTCGTAAACCACATGGATCCACTAGATGTCATTGCTTGTGTGTTCTTCACATAAACCACATGGATCCACTATTTTCATTGCATGTGTGTTCTTTTCCAAAACCACATGGATCTACTAGATGTCATTGCATGTGTGTTCTTTTCATAAACCACATGGATCCACTAGATGGCATTGCATGTGTATGTGTGTCTGTGTCATTCTGCAAAATTGTGGTTTTGGAAAAGAACACATGCTATGATGCCACTCCAGCATGTGGTGTTCTTTTCATAAACCACATGGATCCACTGATGTCATTACATGTGTGTTCTTTTCCAAAACCACCTGTATCCTCTAGTGCCACTCCAGCATGTGGTGTTCTTTTCATAAACCACATGGATCCACTAGATGTCATTGCATGTGTGTTCTTGTCATAAACCACATGGATCCACTAGATGTCATTCCATGTGTCTTCTTCACATAAACCACATGGATCCACTAGATGTCATTGCATGTGTGTTATTCACATAAACCACTTGGAACCACTAGATGTCATTGCATGTGTGTTCTTCACATAAACCACATGGATCCACAGATGTCATTGCATGTGTGTTCTTTTCCAAAACCACATGGATCCACTAGATGTCATTGCATGTGTGTTCTTGACATAAACCACACAGATCCAGTAGATGTCATTGCATGTGTGTTCTTGTCATATACCACATGGATCCTGTAGATGTCATTGCATGTATGTTATTTTCATAAACCACATTGATCCACTAGATGTTATTGCATGTGTGTTCTTTTCATAATCCAGTTGGATCCACTGATGAAATTGCATGTGTGTTCTTTTCTAAAACCACATGGATCCACTGGTGCCACTCCACCATGTGGTGTTCTTTTCATACACCACATGGATCCACTAGATGTCATTGCATGTGTGTTCTTTGCATAAACCAAATGGATCAACTACATGTCATTGCATATGTCTAATTTTCATAAACCACATTGATCCAGTAGATGTCATTGCATGTCTGTTCTTTTCATAAACCACGTTGATCCCCTAGATGTCATTGCATGTGTGTTATTTTCATAAACCACATGGATCCACTGATGTCATTACATGTGTGTTCTTTTCCAAAACCACATGGATCCACTCGTGCCACTCTTGCGTGTGGTGTTCTTTTCATAAACCACATGGATACACTAGATGTCATTGCACGTGTGCTCTTTTAATAAACCACATGGATACACTAGATGTCATTGCATGTGTGTTCTTTTCATAAACCACATGGATCCTCTAGATGTCGTTGCATGTGTATGTGCATGTGTGTGTGTGCATGTGTGTGTGTATCAGTGTGCATCATTATGGTTTTGGAATAGAACACATGCAATGATGCCACTCCAGCACGTGGTGTTCTTTTTCATAAACCACATGTAACCACTAGATGTGATTGCATGTGTGTTCTTTTGATAAACCACATGGCTCCACGGATGCCACTCCATCATGTGGTGTTCTTTTCATAAACCACATGGATCCACTAGACGTCATTGCATGTGTGTTCTTCACATAAACCACATGGATCCACTAGAGTTCATTCAATGTGTGTTTTTCTCATAAACCACATGATTCCACTAGAGTTCATTGCATGTGTTATCTTTTCATTAACCACATTGATCCACTAGATGTCATTGCATGTGTGTTATTCACATAAACCACATGGTTCCACTTATGTCATTTCATGTGTGTTCTTTTCCAAAACCACATGGATCCACTACATGTCATTGCATGTATGTTCTTCACATAAACCACATGGATCCAATAGATGTCATTGCATGTGTGTTCTTCACATAAACCACATGGATCCACTAGATGTCATTGCATGTGTGTTCTTCTCATAAACCACATGGATCCACTAGAGTTCATTGCATGTATTATGTTTTCATAAACCACATGGATCCACTAGATGTCATTGCATGTGTGTTCTTTTCATAAACAAAATGGATCCACTGATGTCATTGCATGTGTGTCCTTTTCCAAAACCACATGGATCCACTGGTGTCACTCCAGCATGTGGTGTTCTTTTCATAAACCACAAGGATCCACTAGATGTCATTGCATGTGTGTTCTTCACATAAACCACATGGATCCACTAATGTCATTGCATGTGTGTTCTTTTCCAAAACCACATGGATCGATTAGATGTCATTGAATGTGTGTTCTTCATATAAACCACATGGATCCACTAGATGCCATTGCATGTGTGTTCTTTTCCAAAACCACATGGATCCACTAGATGTGATTGCATGTGTGTTCTTCACATAAACCACATGGATCCACTAGATGCCATTGCATGTGTGTTCTTCACATAAACCACATGGATCCACTAGAGTTCATTGCATGTTTGTTCTTCTCATAAACCACATGGATCCACTAGAGTTCATTGCATGTGTTATCTTTTGATAAACCACATGGATCCACTAGATCTCATTGCATGTATGTTCTTTGTCAACACCCGGATTTTTAAGCCAAGATGCCTATTATGCCATGCATCGCAATCCCAGGATTACCATTTTTGCAAGACATAACAGAAGTGGTACCACATTACATCATCCATTACAAACCATAATAGTCTTACAAATAGAGGATCTCATGATCTAGTCTTAATACATTCAAAGCAGCAGAAATATAACATAGTAGACTCCATCTTCATGGTCACAGGCAATGCTGACGATGGGAGATGATCCTAGTTATAATAGACCTCCTGTTGTCCATCTTCTGGGTAGTCCTCCTCATATTATGGCCATGGGAATAGCCAGGGACAAAGCCATGAGTAGTCTTTAAAGTACTCGCAAACTAACACTAACACAAGTAAGGGATTGCTATTTGGAATCCTAAGCTCTGGTTTTATTTGCAATAAGCCAATTTTATTTCATAAGTCTCCAAAGTAAAGCTAATTTTAGTTCTCTAGATTACTTAAGTGGGAAACTAGTTTTCATGTCCACAACTCTGTTGTGGTCAAGTCAAAGTCATTGTTCAAGTCACAAGTCATTTTTGGAAAACATCTGACAACGGAACAGTATGGTGGTACACTTTCACAAAAAAAATCGATATATCCGTCAGGAGTAACCCTGAATCATCATACTTGGTATGCGGATAATCAATCTTAACCTTTCAATTACACACGGTAGTATAGGCACCTACCCTATGAGTTTGGCCTCCTAGCCATGGACATCTGCCATCCTGGGCACTGCAAAGGTGGACATTCATCACGAGGTAGCCTCATCTTAACCTCTTCCGCAAGGGAACCCATACTAGACATATAAACTTTCAATTAAGCCATACCCAACTCAGGTAATGTGGTTGTATGGTAAAATTGGAATGGTATCGCATCCGAACGCAACCATCAGTTTTTATCAAAGTCAAGGATCATGCCTCATTTAGTTTCAACATCCACCATTGTGTTCATAGCACATGTCAAAACATTTCAATATAATGAAGCATCATTCCAAGGTTTTCATAATCACTTTCTCCAAGTATTCCCATCTAAAGTGATCAAGTTTTAGCTTAGCACTAGCCACTAATGTTGAGGGTATCACTAATGAGGGGGTGCTAATCAGGTATATGTATCCAAGAATAATTCTATGATCTTGATGTTATCCATACTAGTCACAATTAACTAGGTAAGAAACTGAAGTAACGAAAATGTAAAGCTTGGAGTAAAACTGGGAATTGGTAAAGTTGCATCTCAAAGGTTTGCATATGTTATGTGTACAAGGTATCTTGCATAGCTAAACTTGCATGGATAGCTTGCATAGTGGGCTTGCCTTGTTGGTTGCAATCGTTGAAGTTCTCTTCTTCTTCCTCGAAGTACTCCTCCTCGTTGTACCCCGGGTCGGTACTAGCGTCTATAAATACATACGAGGTAAACAATCATGAAACAACACTTCACTACTTCTATTTAGCACACAAGGGCTCACACTAGATGATCTAGCATCATCTTAATCGTCACATGGAATATTAACATTTTCTTATTCTTCTTATTTTAGAAAAGTAACTTCTACTCATTTAAAATACTTAATATTTAATATTCTCCAATTAAACTAGGGGATCATATTGACACATGTCATCACCACATATTTCACTACTTGGGAATGTGATTTGAAAGGGTTGGGAACATATGACAAGTTTTAATATTACTATTTAATAATATTAAAGTGACTAGAAATTCCTATATAGCATTCTTTTAATACTAGTTCATGTTTAATATCTGTAAAACAAAATCTTTTTGCATATTCATGTAGAGCATGGCAAATGTGATTTTTCAGAGATGGAATCAACTCAAAAGATTTATGGTTGATTTTATAAAAATGTTTGAAGTGGCAAAAGTCTCTGTCTTGTTATTTTTGGTATAGGTGATCTATAATTTCAAATGTCGTCGGATTGATGACATGTACGCCATGAGGGGGTCCTCGAGGCATGTGGAAGAGAGGGTGTGAGATGTACGGTAGTCCGGGATGGTGAGCACACAAGCTTACCCAGGTTCGAATCCGCCGGCTTTGGACGGATCGTACTCCTGCTAGCAATACCGTAGTATGGTAGAGCCGGAATATGGGTTACAAGGGTTTCGCCTGTGCGAGTTGAGATTGTAGACTATTGTGAAGGTGCCCTAAAGGCTCTCCCTAGGATGGCTTATATAGATATCCGACCTAGGGTTTATAGGAGAGAGCTATATGGCCATGACTAAGAGTTGGTTATTGTAGCATCCCAATTGTCTAACAATTGCAATGCTACTAGCCTAGTCTATATAATGCTACTTCCTACATATATTAGTTGCATCATCATTATATCATGCTCATGTCATCATGCCTCATGGCATTTGAGCATCATATAAAACCCTTTTCTTTTGGTTCTTATCTCATATGCACTATTAAATGTATTTGCTTCTTGATATATTGTATTTGGTTCTTGATAAATGCTTGATGCCCAAGTTGAGTTGGGGGCATATCTTTTATTTAACTCCACCACCTTTTCTTGTCACCACCCCCTTTAATTCTACCATCCAACTATATGTGAGCTTGGCATTTTAATTGGGTTTACCTCTAGCTCATGTGGGTTGGGATGGATCCACTTCTACTTCCACATGCTCCCATATATGCATCATGTTGTTTTCACAATGTTGATATGTGGAGAGCCACATGGCCACCTTTGCATGTTATGTGAGTATTTTCCTTGTCTAGCTTCCATAGGGCTGGTTTGGAGTATTTGATCATGTTTGAATATAATTATGGCTATCTACTTACCTAGTGGAACATACACACTAGCATGCCCACATTATATTCAAATATGAGCATATGCATCTATTCCACTCAGGACACAACTCCTTTATTTTTCCTTGGCCTTAATTCCATATTTTTGGGAGTTCATGTGTTAACAAATGCCATGGTCATCCACAATTGTTTTCACAATAATAAATATGGCATTTACTAATTATGCATGGGCCATGCAAGATCATCTTCTTTTCTTTTTCTTTGGTTTTATTCGGTTTGAGTGGGGCATGGGTATTTCTCCCATTACCCAACTTAGTTTTTCTCTCCCTCTCTTCATCTTTTGAAACCATCCCCTAAACCTAACTTCCACCACCATCTTAATGCATCATGCATGCATGGATGTGTTCTTGCTTGTACCATGCAAAAGAAGCCCTACATCTTCCTCTTACTCTTTTCTTTTCCTTGGTTTGGTTCAACTCTATCCTAGCCCATCTAGCTTGTTGCATATGTTTTTACACATTTTTTCCCTACCTTTGTCTTTTACACATGACAAAACCCTAACCCTATCTCCTTTCCCTCCTAGCTAGGCTCCATGCCGAGCCACCCTCCCCTTCCTAACCGTGGCCACCAGCCTTGTGGCCTGGTTCGGTCTAACCCCATTCCCCTTCTACCTAGCCGAACCACCCCCTCTAACCTAAACCCCAGGCCGAGCCCTTGCTCGACATCCCCTGGCCGAGTCCCCCCCTCTCTGTTCTACTCTCTTGCTGCCAAGGAGACCCTGAGCCACACCTGCCTGTTCCCTCTGGCCCTCTGGACCGTCCCGGTACACAGCAGCGAGGAGGAGGTGGCCGGTACACGCTGCACGTCATCAACACCAACGCAAAACCATAACCGCCGGTCTCCAGCTTCCCCGGCGATCATCCGCGCTCCTGCCCGAGCCACCACCACCAACCTCCCCGCGGTGAGCCGACGAACCCCCCAGACACCTCCTCTTGCCGATCCGTTTCCTGTACGCGTCGGTCAAACCGTCGAGCGCCTTCTGTGTAGTGCGCTCGCCGTCGTTGTTCCGTCGCCTCGCCTCAAGAGGGTTACCTAGCCAGAAGCCACTTCCAGAACAATCCCTGCTAGCCTAGTGGTCATCGCCATGGCAAGACGCTTAGGTCGCGGGTTCGACCCCCGCCGCCCCCTGTTTTCCATCCGCACGCGACGTCAGTTTCGTCAGAGAAAGCAGATGGAAGAAAAACAGTAGCTGCGGCCTTTTTGCAAATACCCCCTGCCTTTTGTTTTCCTCAACCCGCGCTCCCCCTGGTCCCACCTGCCTGCCTCTGTGTTATCTTTACGAAAAGGCACCCGCAGTTCCGGGGTTCTCAACCCGCGCTCCCTGGCTCCCCCACGTGGCAGGCCCCATTGGCGCGCCTGCAGGTGGCTGTGGTCGCTTGGCCCCACCGTGGCCGGCCGGATTTAATGCGCGGTGAGAAAAGGCGCTGCTGCGTGTTGTTTTCGCCAGCTCAGCATGGCCCCACCCGTCAGTGGCTGTGGCTAACTATCTCTGTCTGCAAAAAGTCTCTGATCTTTTTCTATTTAATAAAAATGATTTCAGAAATTGTTAAACATGATTTTAAATCCAGAAAATAATAACTTTTAATTGACAAATCCAAATAATACAAATGATATATGTTTTTGAATCAGAAAAATGTGAGAAATTCAAATCTACCATTTAAAATAATCTTTGACTATTTTACATTTTCGAAAATTGTTTAATTACAATAAAAATGCCTTTTCTTAATTAATTAATAACTTTAATTCTATAACTCCAAATTTGACAAAATAATATGTCTAAATCGATCAGCGCGATGAGCCCATTCTACTTATGCATTCCATGTTCTGAATTGCAGCATGCATCATGTCATTATTAAAAATCAGAACTGTTTATGGCAATAAAACTTGACCAAATAAATAATAAAATGATTTATTCTTGTCCCCACACCTCACCGTTTCCATGCTACATTATTGCCATGTAATTTTTGCATCATTCATCATGGCATGATTGTTTGCTTGTCGCATTTTATTTATATCCTTGTGCACTTTATTTATGTTGGCCCTTGTTTGTTTGGTTCTTCTTTCGGATAGACGTCGAGCAGGGGAAATATCAAGAATCCCAGGAGTACTACCCAGATCCATCTCTCGCTTCAACTGAGCTGCCAGGCAAGCACTACCACATGCTTGCATACATATAGTACCTATTGACTCTATCTTATTCTTGCATCATTGAGTCGCGATTGCATTAAATTGAATCCCAAGTACTGCATAGCCTCTACTTTTAAACTCCATCGAAGCTTGTTCCTCCATCCTATGAGCCATTACTACAGGAGTTGTTTGAGGTCCGTCTCGGAGTCGGCCAACTTCGTTGCGGGTAGCTTAATGGGGTGGCCCCCTGAAATATTTCTGAATCCTGTGATCGCTTTGTCGTGAATGCCTCGTTGGGTTTTGAGTTGGTTTTTCCGAGGTTGATCGAGAGTGTGTTGCTATTTGTGCACCCCTGCAGGGTAAATCTTTCTGAAAGCCATGTCCGCAGTTATGGATGACTTGGAGCACAGTTTCTCGATCATAGACAAGTATAACTAAAGTACCGCTTTTAATTTGAATAAATACCGGACTAGTAAATAGTGCAATACTCATGGAATGGTTAATAAAACTGCCAACGGATGGGTTGTTCGTCTGCTTTCTCGTTGGTAAGCGAGAAGGAGGATGGATCTGTTACTTTATACTGTTATAACTGTTGTTTCTAATTAACGGACATCCGTCTATCTTTGGTTAGGCGGATGGTTAGCGAATATCCATAGACTTGTTAGCTATTATCTTTTGCTGCAATTGCGTCACCCCGGGTTATGTCCCCTTTAGAGGCATAAAGACTTGCTGAGTACCCCTAGGGTCTCACATGATAAATTGTTTGATTCAGATGAACAGGTGTATTCGCAAGATGGATACTGGGCGGAGGAGACAGATGATGTTGGCAACGATCACGCGGTTTGGAGATTCCGGGGATGGGGATCCGTGAGATCTGTGGGCGGGATGTGCTTACTTATGTGGCATCTTATGCCGATTTGCTTCTTATCCGTACTCGGATCTTGTTTCCCGCTTCCGCTTGATACTCTGATGTTTGATGTATGAGGATCTATCCTACACTATTATCTCTATCTAGGATATTTGGATCTTGCCATATGGCGTTGCAATATTTCTATCTCTTTTAGATGGTATGGCTCTGAGAACTGTTGTAAGGTAGCTTGCATACATACTCACTTGTGTATGTATTTGATCTCTTCGCCTCTTGCCTATGCCGCTCGCTCTTGTCCTGATGTTCTTGGAAGTGGTTAGGAAGGCCGACGGGTTTACACGTGGGTGGCCCCTGGGCCCCCGCTGTACTATTTTAACCACTTTCGGTTCATCTAGGCTTGAACTTAGAGCATAGGGTCCGAGGTAGTTACAGTTATAGAGTACATCTTGAACTACAAGTAATGTTATGGGCCTATGTCGGTAAGTCATCTGGGCCTTCCCATAGCCAGACTAGACTCCGTCTCTTCTCCCTGACTGGGCCGCCTATGAAGAAAAGCTCTAACCCGAAGTAGGCCACCCTAGTCAGTGAGGCACAGTGAGCATACCTAGAAAGTATATTCCCAACAACAGCCCCCGGAAGCCTCCGAGATCGAAAGTAGGATTTCATCATCGTATAGCTTGATCTTCGGCTTGCAGAATCTTGAAGGGTTCCTGAAACTTCAAAAAGAAAGGATAGGATCCGGGTCTCAAATGAGTCGGACCTATGAATACATTATTCGGGTTTCTAGCTCGAAATTCAAACTAAGCCGGAACTTGGTGTCTGACATAATCTGACACTAGTCATGGTCAAGTCACGTCACTGACAGACATTCCTGTCAGCACGACCGTTGGTGGGTCCATGTTTTGCAGAACCGAGGCGTCGTTTTAATGCGTGCGTGGAGATCGAGGCGGCGTAATCATCGCGTGGGGGTTACCCAGATCCTTCCACGACGCATGGCGCGTTTTACTATTGCGTTTACACGAATCTTGGTGCGGTTGGAGGATATAAGTGGTTAGGATTCTTTTCCCCATCTTCTTCACCAACACTTGTGCCATTTCCTTCTCTCCAACGCTTCCCACCAACACAGAGCTCCTCTGCCTCCCCATAATCTTCCAGCGCTGCCCATCCTAGGTCACCAGCCCACGAGAGAATGGCTTCAACATCATCTTTCGGCGCGACGGCGACGGCAGTGACGGCTGTAGCGATGGAGAAGGAGAGCAACCGTGGGGTCTGGATCCCGTGCGTACTTGACGATGCCAAGCTCCGTGTCGATGAGAACGAAGGGCTCCTCCACGCTGGTGACTGGTGGAGCGGCTACGGCCAAACCATCCCTACTCCTCGTGCCGACGAGCGAGTACACTTCGGCACCCACCTCGACCGAGGTTTGAGTTTCCCTCCCTCAGACTTCTTCTCTGAGGTTATAGATCACCATGGAGTTCAACTCCATCATCTTCCCCCGAACTCTCTTTTAGAGATGAGCGCATATGCTTCTTTGTGCGAGGGGTACCTCGGCATTAGGCCAAGTCTCACTCTTTTCCGGTTTTATTTTCATGTCCGGAGAAATTCCATCACTACCGGTAATCCATACATTACCGGTACTATTAGTTTTTCTATTATAAGAGAGCGCGTCTATCCTTGGATTAGGACCAGTGAGTCGGTGAAACAATGGTCATCCACTTTCTTCTATCACAAGTATATTCCCGCTACCGGCAAAGCTACTGCTTTGCCGGCTTTCGTCGATGGTGCCGCCACGCCCCAAGAGTCCTAGGACGCAGATGCGCTGGCTCTCAGTGACGATCTGTTCTTGCCAAGAGGCGGATCGAATATTTGATGAACCACAAGGGCCTTAAGGGGTCCGACTTAGTTCACTATTGGGTGGCACGCTGGATCCAGCCTCTTCAGCATCATGGAGACCGGCTTATGCACTCCATTACAGCGTCCAAGAAAGATTCCCCCGGATCTGCTCCCAGCCTTAAACGGAGAAAGAATACAAGTCTCAAATCAAGTGGCTGATAAGGGAGCGGATCGAGAAGAAAATCCTGGAGCTGTCTTTGGACATGCATACGGCTGAAGATCCCGTGGTGCCGGTAAGCTTCCAGCAGTAACTCGAATTATGTGTTCATCTTAACGTTATTGCCTCTTTTTGCAATACTGAGATATATCTTCTTTTCAGCTTACTGACCTCCCCGAGTTGGAGCTTTCTCCTCTCGAGGGATATCCTCCTGAGATCTCTCAAGATGACAGGGAACTGATTCCACTGCCGGAGGCCTTTACTCGAAAGCATAGGGCTCCGACTTTGGCTATTGGCACGAAGGAGGTGCCCATTGTGAAAAGGTAACTTTCCTCCCAAAGTTTCTGTATCTTATTCGTAATTCTTTCTGAGGTGTAATGTTCTTTATTCTATTACTTCCTCAGAATTAAACAGCTCACCAAGGGCAAGGGGAAGGGAGTCTTGTCGAAGCCGCTGCTCCAGTCAAAGCTAAATTTGACTTCTCCTACCACAGCGCCTCTGACTCCTGCCCCTTAGCCTTCTGCGGCGCTGGAGATTACTTCATCTCCGACCGTCGTAGAAGGTCCAGCTCAATCAATAGAGCCAGCGATCCTTGGGTCGCAAACTGACGTCACCATGGGTGACTCCGGTTTTGATAAGGGTGAACCCTCTTCGGGTAATGATCCCTCGGCACAGGTCTTCGCTGAAAACCTCCTCAACAATCTGGGTCTTGCCAAACTTGGCATTACTCGGAAATTTGTGGAGGAGATCCACCGGCTAGCCCAACAATGCTTGGAGAGCTGAAATATTACTGCCGAAGAAGAGGCACAAGAAGTGGAGGATATCAAGTACTCTAAACTTCTCGAGCAAATCCGTCTTTGCAACGAGGGGCTGAGAACCGGTGTGCTTCCGCCACCTCCGGTAATCCCGTTGACCCTCGTCGAGAAGGTTAGCACCGAGGTGTCCATGAGCTTGAGCAAGCTCACCCATGAACATCATGTAAGTCGAATTCCAACTTACCTTTTTAACTTTATTCCATGTCATATCCTCTAGCCCCCAAGCATGAAGTTGGATAGACTATTCGGATTTATGCTTCCTTAGGATGCCAAAGAATGAAATAGTTTAGCCCCCAAGGATCGTGCTGATATTAGTAAAGATATTAGCCCGAGTCTTTAGTAGACTTCTGACTCTGGGTATTCTAACATACAAAAAGTTAATTCATATAACCAGGAATTGTTGAAGAATATCTATAACAAGTAGAGAGAAATCAGAGCTCTCCGACTTGAAAATGCTCAATTGAAAGTGTCAATGGATGAGGCTAAAGGTAAACATTCTAGCACTCAAACTTTGCCCTTTATTTCATAGTCGAATTTTTTATTCAACTTTTGTTCTTTTTTACTACAGCACTGGTAAAGCAATCCTGTGCTATGATTGAAGAAGCCGAAAATCTTCAGACCCTGGCAGTCGAGAACAATGATTTACATCAGGAGCTAGACAAACTGAAGGCGGATCATGAACAGAGCATTGCTCAGATTCTTGAATCCTCTTCCATGGCCACCGACGAACATGATCGAAGGATCGCTTCCCAAGACCAGAGAATCTCGGATATCAATGATGCTTTATTCAGAGAGAAGGATATCACTGAGGCACTCCAGGCTAAACTCCAGAGCCTACGGGAGGAGAAGACCAAAGTCGATGATGTCATCTTTGGTATGTTTCCCTCTTTCTGACTTTTTTCGCACCTTCCAACTCTTTGGAGCTCATATTTATTTTATTAACCCTTTGCATTACATCCACAGGTCCTCTGAACTTACTGGACTCAGCCTCTGCCAAATCTCGCACTAGCCGCCTTACCCAAGTCGGCGATTTACTTCATGACTACCGCCAATCCTTTGAGGATATTGGCGAAGTTATCAAGGTTCCGGACATGCATAGAATGTCCGACTTTGAAGTGTGATACAAGGCTAAGGAGATGCCCAGCTTATCCAAGACTGGAACATGTCCTACACGCGAACCGCATTGCAGAACGCTCTCACCATGGTTATGAGCCACCATGGAAGCATGGAAATCTGGCAAGTAACCAGAGGGTATTCTATTATGGATGAAGACGGCCAGGAGCAGGATATCAAAGCAATGATGGACTCCTGTGCCAGATATGGGTGCCATGTAGCCGACTTAACCAGCTACGACACTCCTATATTCACTCGCGTGGACACGCCGCCTCCGCCCACCGAAGAAGACGGTGAAGTTTCTGACAACGAACAAACCATATCGGATTAGAACGTCTACGAAAGATATCAAGGTGAGGTCGATGTATCTAGTGAGACGGCAGCTCCTACCTCTACCCTACATCGTAGAGCATCAAAACAAATAATGTGTTATTCTGAAAACAATTTGGGTTGTAAGTAAGTAATGTAATACTTTTGCTAGTGCTAAGCTTTGTGATTTCTATTTAGCACTTTTGGCTTTAATTTTATGTGCCTGAAATGTTTATATAAGCACTTATGTTTTTGTCTGCACTTATTGTTTATCTGGCTTTCCGCCTCATCCCTTTCGTGAGCCGAACAACCTTTAGCACGAAAACTTTGCCGACAAATGGAGCTTAATTTCTAAACCAGTTTAAAATCGAAAACAAAGCCGGGTTCTAGTACCAACAATTCACTACTCGCAAAATGCCCGCATCCGGCAATCAGATAAATAACCAAAGTATAGACTAGAAAACTTAGATTTATACCCGAAGGTAGCAATTTTAGAATCGGAAATCTAAACCAAAACAAACATGAGCATAAAGTACATTCAAGTATTCTGGGATTTTCGACTCTGATATGATCATTCGGAAATAAGATGGCAATATAAAACTTCTCACAAAAATGAGGCAACCACTACTTTATTTCTTATTGAATATGTACACATATATGATTACAAAGAAAGGTAAACTAAGAAAAAAGGGATGTAGCTAAGCAATATTCCATGGTCTGTCTAATTCTTCCGGGTCTGTACTGCCTCCAGCTCTCTTTCTTTTCTTAGTAGCAGGTATTTATTTGATTGGCCGCATATCAGTTAGATAGTAAGAACTATTGTGCAATACTCGGCTAACTAAAAAGGGTCCTTCCCATAATGGGGAAAGTTTGTGCTTTCTTTTTTGCACAAGATGGAGAACCAAATTGCCCTTATTGAAAGACCGGTTTCTGACTCTCTGGCTATGATACTTGTGTAACTTCTGTTGATAGGCTGTTGATCTCATCTCAGCAATGACGCGAACTTCGTCGACTAATTCGAGATCATTTTGTCGAGAAATCTTGGCATCCTATCCAATATACGCAGCAACTCTAGGAGAACTGTGAATCAAATCACTAGGAAGAACTGCTTCAGCACCATAGACCAAGAAGAGGTGTTTATCCGGTTGACATGTTCGGAGTTGTTCGCAAGCTCCATATTATAGAGGGTAATTCCTTTGCCCAAGCCCCCGCAGCACGTCGTAGTGGTGCTTCGAGTCTTGGTTTTTGGCCTTGTAGGATTAACTCGTTTGCTCTTTCAACTTGTCCATTAGCATGTAGATGTGCGACTGACGCAATGTCAAGCCGGATATTTTGTTCGTTGCAGTATTCGGCAAGCTCTCCCATAGAGAAGTTACTCCCATTGACCGTGATAATGCTATGTGGATAACCATATCGGATTATGACATCCTCGACAAATCTTCTGGTTGTTTCTCCATCACAACTAGTGACGGATTTATCCTCAATCCATTTTGTGAATTTATCCACCATCACTAAGAGATGAGTAAATCCACTTGGAGCCCGTTTAAACGGTCCTACCATGTCAAGACCCCAGACCGCAAAAGGCCATGTTACAGGTATTGTTCGCAGCTGATCAGCCGGAACGTGAGCTTGTTTGGTGTACTTTTGGCAGCCTTTGCATGTCTTGACCAGTCATTCGGCATCTGCCTTGGCTATAAGCCAGAAAAAACCGTGTCAGAAAGCTTTTGCCACTGGAGATTTGGCTGCAGCATGGTGCCCACACTCGCCTTCGTGGATTTTTCGTAAGATTTCCACTCCTTCTTCCAGAGATACACAACACTGAAAACCCCAGACGCGCTCCGCTTATAGAGCTCACCACTAATTATAGTATAGGATTTTGCTCGTCGGACGATCTGCCGGCTCAGAACTTCGTCTTCTGGTAATTTGCCATCTACCAAGTAGTCAAGGTAGGGTTGAGCCCAGCTGGGAATTACAGCCAGACCTGCTACTAAAGGTGAGTCGGATTTGGTCGGATATTCCTCGTCTACTCCTTTTATAGAGGGAACTTTGAGGTGCTCCAAAAAAGTGCCATCCAGGACCTTTTTCCGTGCAGAGCCTATTCGAGATAATGCATATTCTTCCTCATTTTCTGTTCGAGGAATGTGTTGAACCTCAAACCCTTCGAATGATTTAGATAGTTCATCCACGATAGCTCTATATGATGCCATGTTCTTATTTGCATTACAGATATCCGACACTTGTTGGGCAACAAGATCCGAATCTCCATAACACATCAAACGTGGGATGCCGATATCCTTAGCAATCCGGATTCCATGCAGTAGTGCTTCATACTCGGCAATGTTATTCGTTGCCGTGAAGTGGATCTGCAACACATAGAAAAGTTTATCTCCTTGGGCTGATTTGAGCACCATGCCATCCCCCGAGCGCCTTAGACCCGTCAAAATGTAAGGTCCAGTATTCCGACTCTGGGAGGGTCATATTCTCCATTGTCTCTGTCTAATCAGCGACAAAGTCAGCAAGGATTTGGGATTTGATTACTATACGAGGTTATATTCAATGTCGAAAGCTGAAAGCTCTATGTCCCATTTTGCGACGTGCCCTGTAACATCGCTGTTGTTGATTATATCTCTCATGGGAGTTGTGCTCACCATGGTAATTGGGTGTTCCTGAAAATAATTCCGTAACTTACATGATGCGAAAAACACACCATAAGCCAGCTTTTGATAGTGTGGATACCACTGCTTTGATTCAGTTAGGACGTCGCTGAGGTAGTAAGTCGGACGTTGCACCAGGTGTTCCTGATTTTCCTCTGGTCTCTCCACCACCATGACGGAACTGACGACTCTGTTTGTCACAGGGAGATAAAGTAACATCGGTTCCCTTGGTTCTGGTGCTGCAAGGATAGGAGCAAACAAGAGTACTGTTTTTAGGTCTTGTAGCGCAGCTTCAGCTTCATCAGTCCAAATGATTTTTTTGGTCTTTTTCAGGATCTTGTAGAGTGGTGCGGCTCTTTCTCCGAGCCAGCTTACAAACCGACTGACTACAGTAATGCAACCAGTTAGTCTTTGAATGTCCTTTAGGCGAGTTGGCCTGGAAATATTGAGTATAGCCTTGATATTGTCTCAGTTCACCTCTATGCCGCTTTGAGACACGATGAAACCTAGCAATTTTCTAGCTAGAATTTCAAAGAAACATTTCTTTAGGTTAAGCATTATGTTGTATTTTCGTAAATTGGCGAACGTTTCCTCCAAGTCAGAAATTAATGTTTCCTTCTTTTTGGACATCACCATAATGTCATCCACGTATGCATGTACGTTGCGTCTGATTTGGTCGTGGAGTCAACGCTGCATACTACGCTGGTACGTAGCTCCTGCATTCTTGAGCCCAAAGGGCATTGTAACAAAACAGAAGGTTCTGAAGGGGGTTATGAATGAAGTTTTTATTTTGTCTAATTCCTTCATCCGGATTTGGTGATAACCGGAATATGCGTCGAGAAAACATAGGAGTTCCGAACCTGCGATAGAATTGATAACTTGATCAATCCTAGGCAAAGCAAACGGATCTTTGGAACATGCCTTGTTCAAGGCAGTATAATCAACACACATCCTTAATTCAGTGGTGTCCTTTTTAGGGACCATTACAGGGTTGGCCGACCAATCAATATGGATGACCTCTTCTATGAATCTGGCTAACTCGAGTTGGGCTAGTTCCTTAGCTATTGCCTTATGCTTTTCATCGCCAAAATGTCGTAGGGACTGTTTGACGGGTTTAGCGTTCGGGTGTACATTTAGAGAGCGCTCGGCAAGTTCCCTAGGTATTCCGATCATGTCAGATGGCTGCCATGCGAAGATATCTTGATTTTCTTGGAGGAACTTGACGAGCACGCTTTCCTATGCGCTATCTAGGCCTACACCTATTTGGTCACCTTAGAGGGATCATCATCCTTCAACGGCGTCTTCTTTGTCTTTCCGCTGCCTTGAACTCCGGATTCAGCTTTGTCACCTCTTTCTTTGTTGCGGGCATCTCGGATGGGTCAATGGTCTTCTTGATCTCCTGGTACTCCAAGGCATGCAGCACGGCTTCAGCAAAGGCGGCATTTCCATCTTTGCACTCTCGCGCTTTCTTCTAGTCTCCCCTGATGGTGATCACGCCGTTTGGACCTAGAATTTTCATCATATTGTAAATGTAACACGGGCGAGCCATGAAATCCCAGTAAGCCGGACGTCTGAATATAGCGTGGTATGCACTCTTGACGGGACCACTTCAAAGGAAAGTGCCTCCGTCCGATAGTTCTTTGGAGTTCCAAAGGTAACATCCAAAGTGATCTCTCCCAGGGAATTTGCTTGTCTTCCTGGGACAACTCCGTCAAAGATCACAGAGCTGTGATTCAACTGGGTCTCCGAGATCCGCATCCAGCATAGCGTTTCGACATACATAATATTAATTCTGCTACCGCCGTCCATGAGATTCTTAGAGAAACCATAGCCATCAATAAGTGGGTTAACGACTAAGGTGTATTTTCCTTGCCTGTGCAACTTAGGAGGATGATCAACATGGTCAAAGGTGATTGCCACTTCCGACCAGTCCAGGAATTGTGGGACAGCCGGAACAGTTGCATTGAGCTCATGCAGAGCTGCTTTCTTGACCTTAGCTGGTTGAGGTCCGAGGAAGGTGACGTAAGTGTCTTTATTTGTTAGGATGTTTTTCTTCCCCTCTGGCTTGGGATTTGAAGGATCAGCTTCCTCCATGTCGGAATTTTCCTTGGTCTCTTTATCTTTTTTGGGATGCTTCTTTCCCTTCTTCCGCTTAGCCTTGTAGCCAGTAGTATCGTCTTTCTGTATGTCGTCATTAAAAGGACACTCGGTGTTTGTGTGAGACGAGCCCCCATTGGCATCCAGGTGATGCACACATGGGTTGTTGGCAATGTCGGCCCTAGAGTAGGTTTTGCCAAGTTGCTGGTCTCCTCTAACCTGGACTCTTGATGTCCCACGACCGCGTCCACGGCCATTACCGCGCCCTTCTCGTCCTCCAGACCCGAAAGTAGGAGTGACCACTGTCCCATGTTGGGTTTTTCTTCCGAGGTGTTTTTGTGCTTCTAAGCTTGCTTCTTTCGTTGTTTTGTCGACTGTGGCACAACTAGGGCGTTCAGTAATCCCTCTGCATCATCATTAGCATCTGCATACTTGCTCGTTGTTTCTATCATCTCTCCCAGATTAGTGACCTTGTCACACTTCAAGCAATGACGTAGTAAACCAATCTGGAGTCCTACAATGAAGGGTTCAATCGCAGTTTGGTCATTTACTCCTTCAAAGGAGTTCTTGGTGTCGATCCATCATCCGAGGTAATCTCGACAAGTTTCTCCGGCTTTCTGGGTGCAACACTGTAGGTCTCCTACCGTACAGGGCCTCTGATATGTGCCTTTGAATTTCTGAAAGAACGTGCTTTGCATGTCATACCAGTTGTGGATGGTGTTCTTCGGAAGTTCATTGAGCCATGATTGCGCCGTCTTCCGCAACATAATTGGGAGATATCAGGTTGCGACCAAGCTGTTTCCACCTTTGGCGATGCAGCAAGCCTGGAAAAAATCTTGGAGCCAAGTATCTGGCCAAGCTACACTATCGTAGGGTTGGATGTGCCTTGATATAGCAAATCCTTCCGGGAATCTTGTTGCTCTTATGCGTGGTCCGAAGCATTTTGGACCCACATAGATTTCATCGTTCTCGTAGCGCCGCACCTCTATGTTGGAGTTGATCCGATGTCTCGGGTCACTTGGTGACAGAGATTGCCGTCCTGATTGACGTCTATGGCTGTGGTGCCTTGGAGCCGGACTTTGGCTTCTGGCACCACCTCCTCTGCCACGACGCCCTCCCTGGCCTCCTTGGGAACCGTTGTGGTGGCTACTTGGTGGAGAAGGTGGATTGTTTCCGGCCGATCGCCGGTTCCTGTCCGGAGTGTCATTATTCTGGTTACGGGGAGGATCTTCATTGCGACGAATCCCCTGTTGTCTTGACTCGGCATGGTGTTCGTCGTTCCTTTGTCCATCACTCCCACCGTTGTGGGGCTCAGCCGAACAGCTTGTATGTCTAGGAGGTGGCATTCTTTGATGATCCTCCTCTCGAAGTTTCTCTTTTCTTCCCTATGATCGTTCGACTCTTGTCAGGGAGGATTTCTCGGATACAGTGCAGCGATTGCCTCTTGCTCTGCAGTTGGAGCAACGTTGCGCTAGACACGTGTAATTCTATGGTGTTGCCCTAAAGATCCAGTTCATGAGTAGTTGTCTTCCCGACGGTCGGAACAGTGATGTTGTTCCGGAACCCGTTGGGGTCTTCGTCATTCCAGGATGGATCCGTGCGACACTGGTACAGATTGGGAGACCAGTTTTCGACTTCCGGACTTCGTGACCTTCTGCTGCTCCAGACCCTTGGTGAGTAGCTTAATGCCCAATCGAACTTGTTCTGGGCCTGGATTATTTGCCAGGATATCTCGAGCTACGGTAGTGTGTTATAGTTGTGTTGGGTACACCAGATCTCCATTACTATCAAGTCGAGGCATCCACGGATCTCCCACAAAGAGAACCTTGTGAACTTCCGGAAATTGACTGTCACGCGTGTGTATTTTTCGAGTCTTCTGATGCTGCAGAGAGATGTACTTATTCATAGTTGCTATGCGCTTCTTCTCTCCCTCAATGTTGTTGGCTTCATCTAGGGGTACTTGGCGACGCGCTTCTAGGGTCTGTGCCCTTTCCTCCAACTCTTCAGCAGTAAGTTCTGCAGCTGTAGAGATAAGTGTAGTTAATGCAGCATCGATGAGTTTACGCGCACCTGCAGTGACCACGTGTCCATCCACCGACTCTTCTTTGGGCTCGTCTGGGATAAGTGCTCCATCCGAGTCTTCCTCATCTTCCTCGGCAATCACCTCCTCTATCAGAAGTTCATTTACCAGGGGCTTGTTTTTCTTGTTCTTCTTCTTTGTCGTCTTTGCAACGCCAGTAGAAAATACGGCTTTGGGTCCGTTTCCCGGAGTCAACCTCTGATTGGTACTTTCGGACATCTGGACCTCGGGATTATCTCTGAGATCCATGTCATCCTGCGCTTTAGTAGAGTTTTCTCCGGATCCTTCATCCATGGCTTCTCTTTCTTCTACACCTTTGGAGTTGAACTCCTCTTCATATTCCGCAGAGAACTTTTGGAAATCTGCCAACATCGTCGAGTCATCCAAGGATGCGGGTAAGTCGGTGTTTGTTCCGATCGCCTCTAGTACCGAGTCTTCATTGTCTCCAGCATCGGTAGAGCCGGATCTAGATCCAACATATCCGACAAAGTGCGATGTGTGAGTCCTGAGGTAGTTGCGGCTCTCCTCGTGGGCTTCCTCAAAAATTCTCATTGTTTCGAGAACCTCATCCACGTTTGCGCCTTGCAGCATCATGCGCCTCAACATATGCCTCAGGAAAGGTTGGTCCGTTCCGGCGTTCCTAGAGCCGGAACCGAGGTTGTTGTCCTGCCCCTCCTGGATTTCGACCTCGACTGGCAGATCGATCTAGGATTCGACCTCTCTAGGAAGATCCACTCCAGATTCAATTTGAACCGCGAGATCTGCTTCAGGTTCGGCTTTCTCCACTATCTCCGCAACGGGTGCAGGCTGGGTGGGATTAGGGTTTTCTGAGATCCGGAACTCTGCCGCCTCTACAGACAAAGAGGACCCCGAAAATTATTCTGCCTCTATCATCACCACTGGGGTGGGTGGGGCAATTTCAGCAAAACCTATGTACACATCGATCTTGCCAAAATATATGATGGTGTAAGCAGTCACGGCCTCCCTACCCGGAATCCAGGTCTCATCGAGAATGATGAGAGGGACGTCGCTAGCGTAGAGGATGCGACCGACAGCGATGGTCTCGCCGATTCCAATTCTTGAAGATTCCGTTCAGAACGCAGATCTGAAGCTCACTTGCCCCACGGTGGGCGCCAACTGTCGTCGGATTGATGACATGTATGCCAGGAGGGGGTCCTCGAGGCCTGTGGAAGAGAGGGGTGTGAGACGGTAGTCCGGGATGGTAAGCACACAAGCTTACCCAGGTTCGAATCCGCCGGCTTTGGACAGATCCTACTCCTGCTAACAATCCAATAGTACGGCAGAGCCGGAATATGGGTTACAAGGGTTTCGCCTGTGCGAGTTGATATTGTAGACTATTCTGAAGGTGCCCTAAAGGCTCTCCCTAGGACGGCTTATATAGATATTCGTCCTAGGGTTTACAGGAGAGACCTATCCGGCTACGACTCAGAGTCAGTTACAGAGTACATCTTGAACTACAAGTAACGCTATGGGCCTATGTCGGTAAGTCATCTGGGCCTTCCCGTAGCCGGACTAGAACCATCTCTTCTCCCTGACTGGGCCGCCCGTGAAGCAAAGCTCTAACCTGAAGTGGGCCACCCTGGTCAGTGAGGCATAGTGAGGATACCCGGAAAGTATATCCCCAACATCAAATGGGTTCAATCCAACGGGAGTGATTAGATATTTTCAATACCTTTCTAACAAAATTGGAATCATGCAATTTGATTTAGAACAACTCTTTGAATTCAATTCTTAATCTACTGACGGAATAGGGTTTTTGACTAATGAGCAAATTTCTATTTGAATCGCTGGGCTCTACGCGGGAAAAGGAATGGGTCGGCCCAAATGATAGCGTACACGCAGCGGGCTGCTAACAGAACAGTCCCACGTGTCAGCGACTTATCTAACCTGAAACGGTATCTATCAATCTCAGCCTTACGATTAGAATGAAATCTACGTCTGAGGTTCATCGTCTACGGCGAACTGCTCCGGCGAGATTCTAAACCTAGCGCCACGGTGGGGGTCGCGGGAGGCTTACCAAAGGTCCATCTAGGTCCGACGATGGGGGCGAATGAGCTGGTCGACAACGGCGAGTCGATTGGTGGTTGCGGCGGCTCCTGGGGTGGCTCCAATCGATGGTTCCCTTCCTTCACTACAACGGCTAGCTCTGGCCAAATTCCGGCAGTGTGGTGCTCGCCTTGCTCTAGGGAAGGTTCAGTGAGGTTCCTGGGTGAGTGGGGAGTGAGATGTTGTGCCGCTTGAGGTCTAGGGTGGCTCCTATTTATACACCGACGTTGGAGGCAGGGCGGCATGGTCGGGGTTCATCGGCGACGCGGCTATAGGTCGAGCTAGGCATGGCGGATGGCATGGTCGATACGGTGAGCTGCGGCGATCGTCACGCATGATGGCGTGGCAAGGGGCGGTCTCAGTCGGTCGAGCGACGTCGGTGCTCTGTTCAGGTACGAAGGTGTTTGTCATTGAGTACGGTGGTCACGAGGCGCGCAGCGACGAATCATCGTGTTTGGGAGATCACTGGTGCCATAGCAACAACGGGTACGAGTGGAAAGAGCGAGGTGCGGCGTGTGCGCGCGAGGCGGCTTCGGCGCTCCGTCGTGCTCTCGGCATGGCAGGGTGCTAAATGGGCACGACTATTCTGGCTCCTCCACTCACCGTTGGTCAAGGGGTGGATAGAGAGTGGCGGTGAGGTAACGGCAAGCAGCTAGGCATTGTTAGAGAGGCTGGCGTGAAGTGAGGTGACCTGTCCATGGTCGACTAGCATGACCTCGCTCGGGTATGGCATGGCACTAGCGCAACAACGAAGGTGAGCTGCTCAACTGCACAACCAGGTGCTGGGGTGATCGTGGGTGATTTATTGGGTTGATTGCAGTACAATTGGTGAGCAATTGAGTGATCACAAATAGTGAATAGTTGGTAACTTGTAGTTTGTCTGCTAGGTATTCGACCAAATGGCCGCATGAACTTAACTTTGGAATTTTCCATGATTTTTGGTGGGTGAGCTAGTCACATGCTTGGTAGTCTCTAGTTGCTAGGGATTGTCAAGTGGAGGTTGTTTGAGTGGTTTTTGAAAAATGATGATCTATGTACCTACACTTGATTCAATTTTGAATTGCCTCTCAAATGGGTTTAAAAATAGTTTCTGTAGATTTGTAAAGTTCGTATGGGTTCATTGTGGCTTGGTCTAGCAAGGGGTGAAAAGAATTGGAATTGTTTCTGTTAGAAATCTTTTACTAGAGATGCCCAAAGTGGGCTAGTGGTTAATTTTGGCAAAAGTGACCATATGATTATATGCCTCATATTTGATTTTCCTTTTATTTGCTTTTGCTTGTAATTGACCTAGATGATGTGGTATTCATATTTAAACTAATTCTTAACCTTTGTAGCAATCAAACATGGCAAATGCAAGCATTCATACATTAATGCAAATCACACATGCACTCATATAGATTTTAGGAATAAAAGTTTTTGTTAACCCTAAACTTGGGTGATTAGAACTTGATAAGCTTGTTTAATATTTTTGGGATGTTACAAACCTTCCCTCCTTCAACAGAATCTCGTCCTGAGATTCAAGAAAAACTAGGAACTAGAGAGATTAGGAAACTCGGTCCTAATATAATCCTCTCGCTCCCAAGTGGCTTCTTCTTCGGTATGGTTACTCCACTGGACCTTCAGAAACTTGATACTTCTGGTCCAGGTGGTTCTAAAGGCTTCTTCCAAAATACGAATGGGCACTTCATGATAGGATAAATCCTTGTTGGTATCTATGGCTCAGTGATCGATGTTCTTGAAAACTTCGGTCTTCTTCAGCACTTCTAGGCATTTCCTAAGTAACGAGATATGGAACACATCATGTACGGCTGATGTGGTGTCCCCCGGGTTAACATCCGAGAAATCCTTGTTATGTATACATCCACGTTCCCATGATCAGTGAGCCATAGAACATAACCGACAAGTATCAATACATCATCCGAAACATAACGAATATACAAGACTTACATAAATGCCATTATGGCTACAACATCTTTAGCAGTGGAACAACATCACGCGCAGAGCCCAATCGTGCCTCAACCTACAGGCGACTGACTGGGAAGACGGCCTAGCTCGCTGGACGTCACCTTGATCTTTAGATGTCGAACCTCTAAAAGTCTGGTCAAGTAAATAACCAAGGAAAATGCCATGAGTACTTTTGAATGTACTCGCAAACCACCAAGATAAGAGAGATAAGGAAATGCAATTATGGCTGTGGCGAGATAGCTCTATCTAGGGTTGCTTTCGAAAAGCCTAGGCTACCTCTTGTAGTTATGGCATCTTCATATCTTTGTTGAAAAAGAGTTTTGAAAACTTGCCTCTGTTTTATAAGTCAAGAATATCCCCATATCTTTGTTGAAAACCTTTTTGAAAACAGTTTTGGAGTAAGAACCCTTTTTAAACCTCTTTGACCACCTTTGGTCAAAACAACACTTTAAACTCAGGTTCCCCCAGAACCTTCATACTTTCATCCATTCTTTCCAAACAAACACCGTCTGTGTACTCCTAGCCAACACCTTTCCAACCGTCCTTGACCGTGGACGTGACTATTCGAATAGATTATACTCTGCAGAGTTTGCGCACTTTCCCCACAAGAATCAATACATCCACCGGGATACAACCATGGCCCACTACCACTGTAGATGGGGGTCCAGATAATCAAACCTAACCTTTCGCTTGTTGACCCTAGCAAAGACTGCTTTTCCTTTTGGGTTTGTTCTCCCTGGCAACGAGTATGTGGCTCCCAGCCATAGTCCTGCCTTCCGTACACGCGTATACCCAAGCCGCAACTTGGCGTATACCTTAATCTGGTGACTCCACTTCCTTCCGTACCTCCTAATTCATACCGTCCACGGGAGACCCAATTGTTGCACCGGCACTCCTGCCAGAACATGCTCATTCTTGCCGAAGCAAGCTACAGGCTGCAGATCCGTTGATCTGTTAGCGCCTGCCCGGGCTTCGAGGGATCTCTCCCTGGAAGCAATGTACAAGTTGCCTCGGCTAATGCAGACAAACTACGAGTTAAGCCCCAGCACTTGGGGTAATGTGGTTGCACGGATAAAAATCGTTCCGGTAAAGGCGTAGAACCTCCCTTCACTGTCTCATTTCTCATCAACACCATTGCTGTAGTTAAAGCATCCGCTTGGAACGATGCATGTTCCCAAGGGTTTTACAAAACAGCTTTGAAACATTTGTAGTAGGGTAAAAACCCAAAACAGTTCATTTTCTCAAAACCGAGGTTTCCAGTGAGGTAGGATGCTGACCATCATACTCTCGGTCTAAAGGGATAAAATGGTAGGTACATCAGGGTGGTGCCACGAGGGACACAAAGTCATAACTTGGAGGAGCCAAGTTATTAGCACAGTATTTAAAAAAGTACATGCAAGTAGATAATGCAATTTATAAAGAGGATACAAAGCAGGTAATAAAAAGAGTAGGACAAGTATCAGAATTC
The DNA here is from genome assembly GCA_023614405.1 of Avena insularis. Taxonomy (NCBI): domain Eukaryota; kingdom Viridiplantae; phylum Streptophyta; class Magnoliopsida; order Poales; family Poaceae; genus Avena; species Avena insularis. The sequence goes on from CM042696.1 coordinate 254,724,296, forward strand.
GGGAAATGGTGGCTTGCCTGTGATCAGCAATAAGTCCCTGGAATTCCTTTGATAACCAAGAATACCCAATAAATAATAAAAAGAAGTCCCTTCCTTCTCGTCATCAAACACTCACACTATCACCGTCATCGAGTATACATGCAAGTAGACAAGACCACAATCAATACAAGGCATACATGCATCAAACCATACAGCAAACAAACATACTGTATCATACTTAACTTTGTAGGTTTTGGATAAGTTGGGTATTAATAGGGGAATTACTAGATTGCCATTGAGGTGTTTTTTCCTTTGGAAGATAGTTGTCAAGGCTAAATACCATGAAATTGGAGTGGGGTTCTGAGGTCTGTAGGGTACCAATGTGCAACAATGATATCCTCATATAGGTCTTGAAAAAACAAAACCAACACAAGTGGTTTCACTAGATTATCAATTACCTCGATTTAATTATGCCTTTTATAGTGGAATAAACTCTAGTTGTAGGAAATAATTCACCAGAATTTATCTGGAGGCCCAAAAATTATTTTCTTGGGTGGTTAGGTAGGGTTTGATGTACTGAACCACATAGAGTTGGAACCATTCAAAATAATTACCAGAATTCCCTCAGGAAATTCCCAAAGGCAGTTCTGTATGGTTTTTCTCTTTTTCACCAGATTAATTCTTCAGAAGATCTTGAGTTGATTCCAAGGGAATGTGGTAGGCATTTACAATACCTTTCTGTAGGAATTGGATTCACTCTTTTTGGAGTTGTCAAACTCGTGGAGTGATTTATTTAGTGAAAGTAACACTTACAACAGTATTTAAATCACTAAACACCATCAGAGGATCAATAAATTCTCATCTCCTTGTTTTAGATGGATAATGGCGTGCCAATTCTCTGGGAGTTGGAATCAGGTCAAAACCACATTTGGTTTTACCTAGAGAATTTACCCAAGGCAGATAATGGTTGTTATTGTTATTTTTGCTAAAGGAACACTCCTATTCACCTTGGCATATGGCCTATGCTAGGTGACAGGTATATCAAATACCTTCCAGTAGAGCTTTGGTTCTTCCCAATTGGACATGTAAAACTCCCTGAGGAAATTATTTAGTGCATAGGACAATCTTTAGTGGATTAATTGCCAAGGAATAATAGAAATTATTTTTGGCAAGGGACTAGTTCTGCATATTGCACAAAACACATAGGAACATGATGATATTTTTCTCTAGACGAAATACCCTAGTTTTCAATTTCAAAATGATTTAAACTGAACAGCTATAACCAGAGCAGATCTGAACAGATTTAATTAAAAATAAAAAGGGAAAAACTGGGCCACTGGGCTGAGTTTGGGCGAGGAGATGGGCCGAGGCGGTGGTTTCGGCCCATGGCGCACGGCGCCATGCGCGGGAGGCCGCGCTTGAACCTGGCAAGCGGGGCCCTCTGGTCAATGGGAGGGGGCGGCCGAAGAGGTATCGAGTGGTTCTCCGCCATTGGATCAAGTCGAGATGGACGGCGCATGGTCGTCTTCTACGAGAAACAGAGCCACCGGCGGTGGAAACCCTAGGGGGCGCCGGGTTCGCCGGGGGAGCTTACCAGGGGCTCGGGGGAGGTCGGGGAGGGTGCAGGAGGACGCGGTGGTCGACGGTGAGCAGATCTAGGGCGACACAGTCGGCTTCACGCCTGGGAAGGTGCTCGCGCGACGGTGACCGAGAGCTACCTCTTCGGAGCTCGACGGTGGCGGCGCAGGGGATGGTCCTGGGCAAAAAGAAGACCAGGGTTAGATGCAGGGGAGGTAGGGGACTCAAGTGCCAACATGTAGAGAAATGGGGCAGAGATGAGAGCTCCTAGCTCGATTTTCTTGAGGAGGCCGAGAGGTCCTCCTTCTTCTTCTTCTAGGCAGTACAGAGCAGGGGAGAGAGAGTGGTGCTTGGGGAGGTAAGTGAGAGGGAGAGGGAGAAAATGAGGGGCAGGGGGCATGCTGGGGTGGCCTCTGTCCTTTATACCGAGGGGGAGAGCTAGATGGAGGAAATGTCCACTTTGGACATTGGGGTGGGGTGATGCTGGCCAGGGACTGGCTCAGGGGGTGGAGAGGAGGGGCAAGAGGGGGATTTGGTCGGGCAGGGAGGGTAGGTTAGTTGTGGTAATTAATTGGGGTAAATCCTTGTAAGATAAGGTTGTCTCTCTCTCTTGTTACTAATCCAAGGGTAAAAGGGGAAATGCTGGGGGTGGAGCTACAGTGGTGTTGACCTGGGGTGTGTCCTGGTGCTGAGGAGATGCATTGAGCAAGTTTTGATGAGAGTTGGAAGTGGTTTGAGTAGTGGATTTGCTTACTTGGCAATTTTGATCAAATTGGTGGTTATGAAGAAGGTCCAAAAACTTGCATTGGACAATATGAGGAAATGGTACTGGTAGATAGATGAGGTCAAGGTAGACTCCTAGGATTTAATTGGGATTTTTATAAGGGGTTTTAGTCCTCATAAATCCATTTATTCAAAAAGGGCAGAAGTAGTTTCTAGAAGATCATTTGATATATTTACATTGGTCAGGGTTGGTTTTTGTTGTGAGAGGGTCCCAAATGTGAATACACACTTAGGGGAATTTTCCCAAGATTTATTGTGGCTTAAAAGTATTTAAGACAATTATTATTCCAATTTAGCCATTTAAGAAAATGGGCAAAGAGAAATAATAAAGCTTCTCACAAATATTTATTTTTGAGATGGGAAGATAGGGTATGATATATGGAACTCACATGAGCCAAAAGTTGGGGGAGTGTTTTGACAAAAACCAAACTTTCCATTGGGGAAAGGGGTTTTGAGATTTTGTCTAATAAAGAAGTTTATGAGATTTGGAGCCATAATAATTATGGATAATTGTTCATAAATCTTGATGATCCAGGTAGATGATGTAGACAAGGTGTAGCATGCATTTCCAACCTTGGGATTGGAGAATCCATGTTGATTTTGGTGGAATACCCTAGATTAGGGATCTAGGGTGGTGTTAAATTCATACCTTCAAAACAGGGTTGTATCTTGGAGTTCAGAGTTCACCTTGATGCAAGGGATAGATGATTAGTTATACCAGGTCATATAGATTGTCATGGAAGACGGAGTTTGGATTAATTACATTTGAGGTGATCTAGAAGTGATGGCAAACTTTGTTGAAAATAAGGCTGCCATATCAGATGAGTCATGATGCCTTATAAACCATGTGGGTTTAGGTAGCACAAAGATCCACTTGGAACTGGTGAAGTAGTTTTTGATAGACCTATATTGGTAGATCACAACCATGCAAATATTTGGTCCATAGAAGGTTGGATGATGGTGTGAGCTTCTGTCAAAGTAGGCATGATGACTAGATTTGCAGGAAACGTTATTTTCTTGCCTGCAAAACCATCAAGAACAAGTGGGTTGGAGGACGATCTAACCAAGGGAAAATGTGGTCCTTGGTAGTCCTTAGGATTGTTAACAATATGGTTCAGGTGCATTTCCAAAAATACACAGGGTTTGAGAAAGGGAGGCATTCAAAAAGGTGATGTTGAAATAGTTTCGAGACTTGGTCAAATTTGGCAGTTTTGAGGATTTTGACTAGAGTATGAGAGGGAAAGTTGTTGGAGGGGTTGCAAGGTGCCAAAGCATCATCAAGTGGATGATGTTGATGTGTAGATTGAGTAGAAGGGATCCATGCTTGATATTGAACTGCATGGACTTGGAAGCTTCTCGAATGGATCACTTTAGAATGGATCTGGTTAAGGGTTTTAGATGATCCCTAGTATCTAGAGATTGATCTTGCTTTTCAAACTTGCTTAGGGTGTGGTGGCTTGGAAAACATCTTGACCCTAGTGATGAGCATCCTAGAGTGGATCATACTACTTCCTAGGCAAACAAGTCAAGCACCAGATCAAGGCAACTCATCAGACATTAGATCAAGGCAACTCATCTTATAAACTAAGCAAAACCACTACTAGGGTTACCATCAAGCTTAGCTGGAGGTAAGGATGGGTATTTTGAAAATGTTGTAGTTGGAGTCAGGTGAGAGTCCTTGGTATCTCTACCAAGAGTAGAATTCAAATGCTTGAAAAGAGGTTTTGGGATAACTAGGGATAAGATTAGTTGAGGGTTCTATCTTGAAAACATAAGGAGGTTATATTATATATATCTCCATAGTTTTGTCAATAGAAGACATTAAAATAGTTTTGGTTGCATAGGCATCTTGGCTCATGTTTTTGAAATGCCAGAACATTTGAGAATATGTAAAATGAGCCAGGATAGTTTTGGTAAATACCTTTTGTCAACAAATGGTGAGGTGAGGAGTATCATAGGGTATACACTCACAGGCTCAAGTACAAACAAACAACAAGCAATACTGCACTAATGCCAGAACAAGAAATTGGGATGTTACAGCTGATATCTCCTCGGGCAGTTCTAGTTGATAGGATACTTCTCCTTGGTGATTCAAAATCTTGAAGGGTCCAATATATCTGGGGAAAGCTTCCCTTTCAGTTGAAAACATTGCATTCCTTTCAAGGGTGATACACTGAGATACACAAATTTTTTGATATTGAAGGTCAGGTCTCGATGTCTTTTATCAGTATAACTCTTCTGTCTGGATTGTGCGGTCTTGAGGTGTTCACGGACTTTGTGAACCTTCTCTTTGGCTTCTCGTAGGATATCGGGTCCGAATATCTGACTCTCTCCTACTTATGACCAATTCAATGGGGTATGGCACTTCCTTCCATACAAAAATTCAAAGGGGTCATTTGCATACTGGCTTGATAACTATTGTTGATTGAGAACTCTATGACAGGCAGACAATCTTCTCATTTAGATCCATACTCTAACACACATGCTCTTAGCATATCTTCTAGTATCTGGTTTACTCTTTCTATTTGTCTGTCAGTTTGCGGGTGATAAGCTGTGTTGAAGTTCAATTTGGTTCCTAATCCTTCCTGGACTTTCTTCCAGAACCTTGAGGTAAACTGGGTTCCTCGATCTGACACTATGGTCTTAGGGGTTCCATGCAAACTGACTATCCTAGCAATGTACAACTTTGCTAGCTTCGAGCTTTGATAGGTTGTCTTGACTGGTATGAAATGAGATACTTTGGACAGTCGATCTACTATGACCCAAATAGAATGATTTCCCCTACAAGATGTAGGCAAACCGGTGATGAAATCCATTCTGACAGAATCCCATTTCCATTCTGGAATCTGCAATGGTTGCAAAAGTCATGCGGGTCGCTGATGTTCCGCCTTGACTCTCTGACAAATGTCACACTTGGCTATGTAGCTTCGGACTTATCTCTTCATTGTGTGCCACCAAAATTGCTCCTTCAGATCCTGATACATCTTGGTTCCTCCCGGGTGAATAAAATAAAGGGTATCATGAGCTTCCTGCATAATGACTTGTTTCAACTCCGAATCTGCTAGCACGCAGATATGTCCTTTATACCACAGAACTCCTTCTTCATCTTCAGTGAATCCAGGTACCTTTCATGTTCCGATACGACGCTTGATCCCCTCAATACTTGCGTTTCCCTTCAGGGCTTCCTTTATCTGACTGATCAGGGTGGGTTGAAGTTCTATGCTAGCTAGAAATCCTTCGCTAACTAGCTCCATTCTAAAATTTTCCATCTCCTCATATAGACTTGGCTGAGCTTCCTTTATCATGGTGTTTAATCTACACGATAGTCTATTAAGAGCATCCGCTACCACATTGCCCTTGCCGGGGTGGTAGTGAATGTCAAGGTCATAATCCTTGATTAACTCTATCCATCTCCTTTGCCTCATATTCAGCTCCTTCTGGGTGAAAATATACTTCAAACTCTTGTGATCCGAATAAATCTCATAGCGGTTACCCATGAGGTAACGGCGCCATGTCTTCAAGGCTAAAACTATGGCTGGCAGTTCTAGGTCATTGGTAGGATAGTGCTACTCATGTTGTTTCAGTTGTCTGGACAGATATGATATGACTTTGCCTTCTTGCATCAACACACATCTTAGACCAATCTTGGATGCGTCACAATACACATCAAAAGGCTTCTTGATATCCGGCATGATCAAAATTGGGGCTAAAATCAATCTTTTCTTGAGGTCTTGAAAACTTGCTTCACATTTGTCTGTCCATTCAAACTTCTTATGTTTCTTCAACAACTGAGTCATCGGTCTTGCGATGCTCGAAAATCCTTCTACAAACATGCGGTAATATCCGGCTAATCCAAGAAATGTGCGGACTTCGGTTTGGGTGGTTGGGCCTTTCCGTTCTTCGACATCTTTAATCTTGGAGGGATTAAAAATAACTCCTCCTGCCGACAAGATATGCCCTAGGAATCCTACTTCTTTTAACCAGAATTCACATTTGCTAAACTTGGCATACAACTGATGCTCCCTAAGGGTTTCAAGGATGGTTCTTAGGTGCTGCTCATGGTCTCCTTCTGACTTGGAGTAGATCAGAATGTCATCGATAAAAACAACGACAAACTTATCTAGGAAGTTCATAAAAATCCTATTCATGAGGTTCATGAAATAAGAGGGGGCATTGGTTAATCCAAAAGACATGACATTGTACTCATACAATCCATATCTGGTGGTGAAGGCGGTCTTTGGGATATTCGTTGCACGAATCTTCAATTGATGATAACCAGCTCAAAGATCAATCTAAGAAAACACTCTGGCACTAGTCAGTTGATGAAACAAATATTCTATCTTCGGCAGTGGGTACTTGTTCTTGATGGTGCGTCATTCAGCTTCCGATAATCTGTACACAAACGGTTGGCACCATCCTTCTTGTCAACAAACAGAACAGGTGATCTCCACGGCGATGCACTTGGTTGTATCAGACCTTTTCCCAGCATATCATCAAGTTGCTTCTTTAGCTACACTAGTTCATATGGGTTCATACTATAGGGTCTCTGAGTTATGGGTCTAGTTCTAGGAATTGGTTCAATGATAAACTCGATATCCCAATCTGGGGGCATACCAGGAAATTCATTTGGGAACACATCGGGGTATTCACAGACTACTCTGACTTGGTCAATGGTGGATTTGGCTAAACTCTTGTTGCACTTGAATTGGCGGGGTAGCATCTCACATGCTCTACTAATACTCCGGTGCTACTGGTCATGGTTATGGGTTTCTTGGCATAGTCAATTAATCCTTGATGTTTCGACATCCAATCCATTCCTACTACTACTTCCAAACCTTTGGTTCCAAGTACTATTAGATTGGCATAAAAATCTATCCCATGTATTCTAATAGGTACAGCCTTGTAATTTTTTCTAGCTTTGGTGGTTGAACCGGGTATTTGAACTACCATAACAAGCTTCAAATTTGTTGGTTGAATATTACTAGTGCATGCAAATTCTTCTGTAAGAAAAGAGTGCAATGCTCCAGAATCAAACAACACTCTTGCTAATACTGAGTTAAAAGAAAACATACCCAGCACGACATCTGGCGCTTCCTGGGCTTCCTCAGCATTCATGTGGAAAAGGCGACCGGTACGGTTATGCGGGTTTCCTGGGGGAAATCTCTTTCCAGGGTGGACACGACGTTGCTGTTGGGTAGGTGCAGTAACATTGGTTGCTGCGGCAAGCTTCTTGGGGCACTCGTTGGAGTAGTGACCCGTGACTCCACATTCAAAGCAAGTGATCATTGACTTGTCTTTCCCTGCGACAGTCACAATATTGCTTCCAGTCCTTGGGGCAGTATTGTTGTTGCTATTGTTGGACATTGGCAGTGCACGGTTGAAGTTATTAGGGTTGTCGGGGTTGTTGTTGTTGTGGCCTCCGGGCCTCGGGTTTCCTCCGCCACGGTTGGGGTAGTTCGGACGAGCCATCGGGGATCTGTTGTTTTGGGGTGCATATCCTCCATATGGGTTGGGGCAATACTGTGGGGTATGGTGGGGTCCAGGTTGGTGCATCATCCGACGCTTACAGTTCTCACTGGCTTGGTTGATCTTTCCTTCAATCTGGATAGCAGAATCTGCTAAAGCTTCAAGGTCATCAAAGGGAATATTGACTAGCACTGTATGCATCTCATCATGCAGACCATTCAAGAATCTCTCCTTCTTCTTTGCTTCATTGTCAATCTCATCAGGGGCATACCTAGGCAGAGATAAGAACTTGTCACGGTACTCTACCACAGTCATTCTGCCTACTTCAGCTCCCTGAATTCATCCCTCATCCTCTTGATTAAACCCGGGGGTACATGAGTCCTACTAAACTTGAGCTTTAATTCCTCCCAAGTCATCATCTGACCTCCGCTCATGGTACGGGTGTTGTTCCACCATGACCTTGCATAGCCTGCCAAATAGTGGGTGGCAAATAGTACCTTCTCATTGGCATCAACTCCTGTGACTTCTAGGTTGTTTTCAATTGTCTGCAGCCAATCATCAGCATCTAAGGGGTCCTCGGATTTACTAAACATGGGAGTCTTGGTGTTTTGGAAGTTCTTGAGTTTGGATCCATGGTGATCCTGGTTTCCATGGCCTTGATTGTTCTTAGCCATCCGAGCTATCTGCTGAAGAGTGGCTAGGTTGGCTTGACCTTTAGCTCTACCAGCTTCACGGTCTGAAACTAACATCTGTAGAATCTGAAGCATTAGGTCTGGACATGAGCTGCTTCCTTCGGGGTTTCCGCGAGTCATCTGAAGGTTGAGATAGATTATGAGATAAGAGGGAAATTTCTATGATTCATGGGTTTGTTTCAAAAAGCTTTAAACTTTGAGTATGACTCAGGTTTTGAAAACAAACAACTTCTTCTCATTCATTCATTCCAAACACACAATACAAACACACACCACAACTAGAAAACAGATGGTTTAAGAACCATTCTGTGAAGCTACGATACAGTGGGACTGGGTACAACTCACACCTATGATAGTGCTCAGGTGCGACTACTCATCATCAGGGGTGTCGGGCTCCTCATCATCAATGAAGTCAGCATCATCCTCATTAGTGTGGTCCTCCATGGCGGCGTCCTCTAGGTAGTCATTGTCATCACTGAGGTAAGAGTGAATATCACCACGGATATCTACACCTTCCTCCTCCTTCTCCTCCAGCTGGATCTCCTGATCATGGATGGTCTCCTCCAGGGTGGCTACCTTCTGACAAAGACGGGCGATGATATGATCCTTTTTATCGTGTTGGCGACAAAGTGACTTGCGTTCCTTGGCGAGGATGGCAAGGGTTTACTTCCTTTCAACAACTTCAGCATGGTTTTGATTGGCGTAAGCACGGGTGTTGTCCAACTCCTTCTGAGTCTCATGTAGCATGAAGTCCAAGTGGTCCACGTGATGCCTTAACTCCGGATGTGACGGCATGGCCAAAGGTTGTCCTATAGAGTCACGTCTCGCATAGTGGGCGTAGCGGGTGCCACTGATCTGGATGATGTTTTGAGCACACAAGCGAGCAAGTGCCTCCTGCATTACCCTGGCTAGTCCGTCTAATGAGTTGTTCTCCCTGACGCTGAACTGAATCTTCTCTGAAAGCGGTGTCTCCATTTTTCCTCTTAGGTCGGCAACAATAAGCCACTGTAGCTCCCCTCCAGATTGGTCATTGAGCTGTGCTCCGAAGAACTCCGGGTGCGGGTGTCCAAGATACTCCGAGAGCTGGTCCAGATCCCTCTCAAAGATGAGCTCCCCTCCATTTCCCAACTGGTAAAACTTGCTATATTTGACCTCCATCTATAAGCAATGAAGATGAGTAAGTTAGTGGGGTGATCAAGTGTGTCAATTTTTATGTAGAATTGTAAGAGTTTTGAGTAATGTGTGAACTCTTTTTTGAAAGAATCTCAAGGATAAGAATGAGAATATGTTTTTGTAAATACTCACTTTCATTGTTTTGAAACTAGGTTTTTCAGGCGTCCATTCTAACTGGGGTCTCCTATGGTCAGGATGGCTCTGATACCAACATGTCAACACCCGGATTTTTAATTCTAGATGCCTGTTATGCCATACATCGCAATCCCAAGATTACCATTTTTGCGAGACATAACAGAAGTGGTACCATAGTACATCATCCATTACAAACCATAATAGTCTTACAAATTGAGGATCTCATGATCCAGTCTTAATACAATCAAAGTAGCAGAAATATAATGTAGTAGACTCCATCTTCATGTTCACAGGCAATTCTGACGATGTGAGATGATCCTAGTTATTATAGACCTCCTGTTGTCCATCTTCCGGGTAGTCCTCCTCATAGTCTGTCCATGGGAATAGCCAGGGTCAAAGCCATGAGTACTCTTTAAAGTACTCGCAAACTAACACTAACACAAGTAAGGGATTGCTAGTAGGAATCCTAAGCTCTAGTCTTATTTGCAATAAGCCAATTTTATTTCATAAGTCTCCATAGTAAAGCCTATTTTAGTTCTCTAGATTACTTAAGTGGGAAACTAGTTTTCATATCCATGACTCTGTTGTGGTCAAGTCAAAGTCATTGTTCAAGTCACAAGTCATTTTTGGAAAACATCTGACAACGAAACAGTATGGCCACTCCAACTGTCCATAACCACAGACGCGGCTATTCGAATAGTTTAACACTCTGTAGAGGTGGTACACTTTCACCGCAAGATTCGATACATCCGTTAGGAGTAACCCTGAATCATCATACTTGGTATGCGGATAATCAATCTTAACCTTTCAATTACACACCCTAGTATAGATACCTCCCCTATGAGTTTGACCTCCCAGCCATGGCAACCTACCATCCTGGGAACTGCATAGGTGGACATTCATCACGAGGTAGCCTCAGCTCAACCTCTTCCGCAAGGGAACCCATACTAAGACATATAAACTTTCAGTTAAGCCCTACCCAACTCAGGTAATGTGGTTGTACGGTAAAATTGGAATGGTATCGCATCCGAACCCAACCATCAGTTTTTATCAAAGTCAAGGCTCATGCCTCATTTAGTTTCATCATCCACAATTGTGTTCATAACACATGTCAAAACATTTCAATAGAATGAAGCATGATTCCAAGGTTTTCATAATCATTTTCTCCAAGTATTCCCATCTAAAGTGATCAAGTTTTAGCTTAGCACTAGCCACTAATGTTGAGGGTATGACTAATGAGGGGGTGCTAATCAGGTATATGTATCCAAGACTAATTCTATGATCTTGATGTTATCCATACTAGTCACAATTAACTAGGTAAGAAACTACAGTAACGGAAAAGTAAAGCTTGGAGTAAAACTAGGAATTGGTAAAGTTGCATCTCAAAGGTTTGCATATGGTATCTATCTTGCATGGATAGCTTGCATAGTGGGCTTGCCTTGTTGGTTGCAGTCGTTGAAGTTCTCTTCTTCTTCCTCGAAGTACTCCTCCTCGTTGTACCCCGGGTCGGTACTAGCGTCTATAAATACATACGAGGTAAAAAATCATGAAACAACACTTCACTACTTCTATTTAGCACACAAGGGCTCACACTAGATGATCTAGCATCATCTCAATCGTCACATGGAATATTAACATTTTCTTATTCTTCTTATTTTACAAAAGTAACTTCTACTCATTTAAAATACTTAATATTTAATATTCTCCAATTAAAATAGGGGATCATATTGACACATGTCATCACCACATATTTCACTACTTGGGAATGTGATTTAAAAGGGTTGGGCACATATCACAAATTTTAATATTACTATTTAATAATATTAAAGTGACTATAAATTCCTATATAGCATTCTTTTAATACTAGTCCATGTTTAATATCTGTAAAACCAAATATTTTTACATATTCATGTAGAGCATGGCAAATGTGATTTTTGAGAGTTGGAATCAACTCAAAAGCATTTATGGTTGATTTATAAAAATGTTTGAAGTGGCAAAAGTCTCTTTCTTGTTATTTTTGGTATAGGTAATCTATAATTTCAAATGGGTAGAATCCAACGGGAGTGATTAGTGTTGGGAATATTCCCTAGAGGAAATCATGGTTGATGATATTTCCCAAAGTATTCATAAAGTAATGTTGTCCTTATATGAACATCAGATATGTATCACTGAATACGTGATTCAGTTGTGGAACTATATATTCATGATTGTTCATACTAGATTGTCCTTGGTCGTTGAGGTTGTGCTGGACAAACAACTTAGACCAATGTGCAAGTCGGCTGATGACACGGTTCCACTTGTCATGGGCATGGTGATGCTATTCCGACTTACACTGATTCGGCTAAAGAGTTTAACGAGTCGGACTGACCCACAGTTGAGATGCAATGAGCATGTTGTCATTTGCAGTCTCAAGCAATGGAATCCTTTGACCTGAGGTGATTGCATGATCAGAGTTGCGGATCGCCAACTTAGGTTCTATCAAACGTTGTTCCGTAAATGGGCAGTTATAAAGGTAGAGTTCGGGTTGGTTGTGAAGCAAGCTGCATGACGTGGATTACCAAGATGGGATTTTCCCCTCCGTAATGGAGAGATATTCTCTGGGCCCTCTCGTGTGATATGATTCGGAAGCATGGCCATGCGCTACTCAGTTAAGTGTTAACTAAGGAGTCGGACTAAGAGTTAGTCCAGTGAATCACATATCATGGTACGAGAAGAGAGTTAAGCTATTTAAGGGATGGCAACTACTCGCCTATAGCTTAACATATACATCGTGAGGCAAAGGGACTTGGCCGAAAGTCACATTGAAGGTTTGTCTTCTGACTTCATGGCACTTGGGAGTTGGCACGTCTTGCTATATGTCGCTACCATCTATCGACTTGAGACCAAGTGTTCATGGGAGTGAGTTGGACTCAAAGCCATGACGGGATACTTAGAGTAGCTCAAGTCTTGTCCAGGTGTACGTGAACCTACAGGGTCACACACTTAAGGGTGAGGAGCCCATGTGGATAAGATCCATATGGAGATTGGAATACAGCCTAGATGGGCCTCAAGCGTTGAGCCCAACTAGGAGTGTATATAAGTGGAGTTACAAGGGATAGTCCCTGACCTAGCCGTCACTTTCTCCACTTCCATTTTAGGCTAGACAGGATCTAGCAATCCTCTGTCCGAAGCTCCTTCATGTATGTGTGGATACCAGTAGAGGCGTTGCACGTGCGGCACTGGAGACGGGGAAGCTCGTGGGGATCTAGCGAAGGAGTTCGTGGGATCCAAAGAAGCTGTCCGCGGGATTAGGAAGGGTTGTCCAGAGGATTGTTGACCTTTGCTTGACATTACATCAACTTCCACATATGCACGTCTAGCGGTAATCTCGTGGCCTATAACCTGAGTTGGATCTTGGGAGTACCACGTTAGGGAAAAGTTTTGTTTATCTCTATGTGGCCCAACAATTAGATATTTTCCATACCTTTCTAACAAAATTGGAATCATGCAATTTGATTCAGTACAACTCTTTGAATTCAATTTTGAATCTACTGACAGAATAGGGTTTTTAACTAATTAGCAAATTTCTATTTGAATCATTGGGCTCTACGCGGGAAAAGGAATGGGCCGGCCCAACTACACAGCATACGCGTAGCAGGCTACTGACAAAACGGTCCCATGCGTCAGCAACTTATCTAACCTAAAATGGTATCTATCAATCACAGCCTTACGATTAGAACGAAATCTACGGTTGAGGTTCATCATCTACAGCGAACTTCTCCGGTGAGATTCTAAACCTAGCGGCACAGTGGGTGTCGCGGGAGGCTTACCAGGGCTCCAGCTAGGTCCGGCAATGGGGGGAGAATGAGCTGGTCGACTAGGGCGAGTTGATTGGTGGTTGAAGCGGCTCCTGAGGTGGCTCCAATCGATGGCTCCCTTCCTTCACTGCAGCGGCTAGCTCCGGCCAAATTCCGGCGGTGTGGTGCTCGCCTTGCTCTAGGGAAGGGTTAGTGAGGTTCCTGGGTGGGTGGGGAATGAGATGGTATACCGTTTGAGGTCTGGGGTGGCTCCTATTTATACACCAGCGTTGGAGGCAGGGCGGCATGGTCGGGCTTCATCGGTGACGCGGCTACAGGTCGAGCTAGGCATGGCGGATGGCATGGGTCAACATGGTGGGCTTTATGCGATCGCCACGCGCGTGACGGCGCGGCAAGGGGCGGTCTCAGTCAGTCGGGCGAAGTCGGTGCTCTATTCAGGTACGGAGGTGTTCGTCATCGAGTACGGTGGTCACAGGGCATGAGGCGGCGAATCATCATGTCTGGGAGATCACTGGTGACGCAGCGACTGCGGGTACCCACGGAGAGAGCGAGGTGCGGCGTGTGCACGCGAGGAGGCTTCAACTCTCTGTCGTGCTCTCGGCATGGTAGGGTGCTAAATGGATGCGGTTGCTCTGGCTCCTCCACTCCTCGCCGTTGGTAAAGGGGTGGATAGAGAGTGGCGGTGAGGTCATGGCTACAGCTAGGCATTGTGACAGAGGGTGGCGTGGCATGAGGTGACCTATCCATGGTCGACCGGCATGACCTCGCTCAGGTACAACATGGCACTGGCGCAACGACGAATGTTAGTTGCTCAACTGCACGGCCAGGTACTGGGGTGATCGTGGGTGATTTATTGGGTTGATTGTAGTATAATTGGTGAGAAATTGAGTGATCACAAATGGTTAATAGTTGGTATCTTGTACTTTGTCTGCTAGGTGTTCGACCAAATGGCCGCATGAACTTAACTTTGGAATATTTCCATGATGTTGGTGGGTGAGATAGTCACATGCTTGGTAGTCTCTGGTGGGTAGGGATTGTCAAGTGGAGTTTATTTGAGTTGTTTTTCATGATCTATGTAACTACACTTGATTCAATTTTGAATTGCCTCTCAAATGGGTTTAAAAATATTTTCCATAGATTTGTAAAGTTTGCTTGGGTTCATTGTGGCTTGGTCTAGCAAGGGGTGAAAACAGTTGGAATTGTTTCTGTTAGAAATCTTTTACTAGAGATGCCCAAAGTGGGCCAGTGGTTAATTTTGGCAAAAGTGACCATATGATCACATGCCTCATATTTGATTTTACTTTTATTTGCTTTTGCTTGTAATTTACCTAGATGATGTGGTATTCATCTTTAAACTAATTCTTAACCTTTGTAGCAATCAAACATGGCAAATGTAAGCATTCATACATTAATGCAAATCACACATGCACTCATATAGATTTTAGGAATAAAAGTTTTTGTTAACCCTAAACTTGGGTGATTAGAACTTGATAAGCTTGTTTAATATTTTTGGGATGTTACATTGTGTTCATAAAAACATGGATCCACTGATGTCATTTCATGTGTGTTCTTTTCCAAAACCACAAGGATCCACTGGTGCCACTCGAGCGTGTGGTGTTCTTTTCATAAACCACATGGATCCACTAGATGTCAATGCATGTGTGTTCTTCACATAAACCACATGGATCCACTAATGTCATTGCATGTGTGTTCTTTTCCAAAACCACATGGATCCACTAGATGTCATGGCATGTGTGTTCTTCACATAAACCACATGGATCCACTAGATGTCATTGCATGTGTGTTCTTCACATAAACCACATGGATCCACTAGATGTCAATGCATGTGTGTTCTTGTCATATACCACATGGATCCACCGATGTCATTGCATGTGTGTTCTTTTCCAAAACCACATGGATCCAGTAGTGCCACTCCAGCATGTGGTGTTCTTTTCATAAACCACATTGATAAACTATATGTCATTGCATGTGTATTCTTTGCATACACCACATGGATCCACTAGATGTCATTGCATGTGTGTTCTTCACATAAACCATAGGGATCCACTAGATATCATTGCATGTGTGTTCTTGTCATATACCACATGTATCCACTAGAGTTCATTGCATGCGTTATCTTTTCATAAACCACATGCATCCCCTAGATGTCATTGCATGTGTGTTATTTCACAAACCACATGGATCCACTGATGTCATTGCATGTGTGTTCTTTTCCAAAACAACAGGGATCCACTGGTGCCACTCCAGCATGTGGTGTTCTTTTCATAAACAACATGGATCCACTAGATGTCATTGCATGTGTGTTTGTTTCATAAACCACATGGATCCACTAGATGACATTGCATGTGAGTTATTTCCATAAACCACATTGATCCAGTAGATGTCATTGCATGTGTGTTCTTTTCATAAACCACATTGATCCACTAGATGTCATTGCATGTGTGTTCTTTTCATAAACCACATGGATCCACTGATGTCATTGCATGTATGTTCTTTTTAAAAACCACATCGATCCACTGGTGCCACTCCAGCATGTGGTGTTCTTTTCATAAACCACATGGATCCACTAGATGTCATTGCATGTGTGTTCTTTTCATAAACCACATGGATCCACTATATTTCATTGCATGTGTGTTATTTTATAAACCACATTGATCTAGTAGATGTCATTACATGTGTGTTCTTTTCATAAACCACATTGATCCACTAGATTCCATTTCATGTGTGTTCTTTTCATAAACCACATGGATCCACCGATGTCATTGCATGTGTGTTCTTTTCCAAAACCACATGGATCCACTGGTGCCACTCCAGCATGTGGTGTTCTTTTCATAAACAACATGTATAAACTAGATGTCATTGCATGTGTGTTCTTTTCATAGACCACATGGATCCACTATATGTCATTGCATGTGTGTTCTTCACATAAACCATATGCATCCACTAGATGTCATTGCATGTGTGTTATTTCATAAACCACATGGATCCACTGATGTCATTACATGTGTGTTCTTTTCCAAAACAACATGGATCCACTGGTGCCACTCCAGCATGTGGTGTTCTTTTTATAAACCACATGGATCCACTAGATGTCATTGCATGTGTGTTCGTTTCATAAACCATATGGATCCACTAGATGTGATTTTATGTGTGTTATTTTCATAAACCACATTGATCCAGTAGATGTCATTGCATGTGTGTTCTCTTCATAAACCACATTGATCCAGTAGATGTCATTGCATGAGAGTTCTTTTCATAAACCACATGGATCCACTGATGTCATTGCATGTGTGTTCTTTTCCAAAACCACATCGATCCACTGGTGCCACTCTGGCATGTGGTGTTCTTTTCATAAACCACATGGATCCACTAGATGTCATTGCATGTGTGTTCTTTTCATCAACCAAATGGATCCACTAGATGTCATTGCATGTGTGTTATGTTTATAAACCACATTGATCCAGTAGATGTCATTGCATGTGTGTTCTTTTCATAAACCACACTGATCCACTAGATGCCATTTCATGTGTGTTCTTTTCATAAACCACATGGATCCACCGATGTCATTGCATGTGTGTTCTTTTCCAAAAGCACATGGATCCACTGGTTCCACTCCAGCATGTGGTGTTCTTTTCATAAACCACATGGATAAACTAGATGTCATTGCATGTGTTTTCTTTGCATACACCACATGGATCCACTAGATGTCATTGCATGTGTGTTGTTCACATAAACCAAATGGATCCACTAGATATCATTGCATGTGCGTTCTTGTCATATACCAAATGGATCCACTAGAGTTCATTGCGTGTGTTATCTTTTCATAAACCACATGCATCCTCAGATGTCATTGCATGTGTGTTATTTCATAAACCACATGGATCCACTGATATCATTGCATGTGTATTCTTTTTCAAAACAAGAGGGAACCACTGGTGCCACTCCAGCATATGGTGTTCTTTTCATAAACCACATGGATCCACTAGATGTCATTGCGTGTGTGTTCTTCACATAAACCACATGGATCCACTAATGTCATTGCATGTGTGTTCTTTTCCAAAACCACATGGATCCACTAGATGTCATGGCATGTGTGTTCTTCACATAAACCACATGGATCCACTAGATGTCATTGCATGTGTGTTCTTCACATAAACCACATGGATTCACTAGATGTCAATGCATGTGTGTTCTTCACATAAACCACAGGGATCCACTAGATGTCATTGCATGTGTGTTCTTGTCATATACCACATGGATCCACTAGAGTTCATTGCATGTGTTATCTTTTCATAAACCACATGCATCCCCTAGATGTCATTGCATGTGTGTTATTTCATAAACCACATGGATCCACCGATGTCATTGCATTTGTGTTCTTTTCCAAAACAACAGGGATCCACTGGTGCCACTCTAGCATGTGGTGTTATTTTCATAAACCACATGGATCCACTAGATGTCATTGCATGTGTGTTCGTTTCATAAACCACATGGATCCACTAGATGTCATTGCATGTGTGTTATTTTCATAAACCACATTGATCCAGTAGATGTCATTGCATGTGTGTTCTTTTCAGAAACCACATTGATCTACTAGATGTCATTGCATGTGCGTTCTTTTCATAAACCACATGGATCCACTGATGTCATTGCATGTGTGTTCTTTTCAAAAACCACATCGATCCACTGGTGCCACTCCAGCATGTGGTGTTCTTTTCATAAACCACATGGATCCACTAGATATCATTGCATGTATGTTCTTTTCATAAACCACATGGATCCACTAGATGTCATTACATGTGTGTTATGTTTATAAACCACATTGGTCCAGTAGATGTCATTGCATGTGTGTTCTTTTCATAAACCACATTGATCCACTAGATGCCATTTCATGTGTGTTCTTTTCATAAACCACATGGATCCACCGATGTCATTGCATGTGTGTTCTTTTCCAAAACCACATGGATCCACTGGTGCCACTCCCGCATGTGGTGTTCTTTTCATAAACCACATGGATAAACTAGATGTCATTGCATGTGTGTTCTTTGCATACACCACATGGATCCACTAGATGTCATTGCATGTGTGTTCTTCACATAAACCACATGGATCCACTAGATGTCATTGCATGTACGTTCTTGTCATATACCGCATGGATCCACTAGAGTTCATTGCATGTGTTATATTTTCATAAACCACATGCATCCCGTAGATGTCATTGCATGTGTGTTATTTGATAAACCACATGGATCCACTAATGTCATTGCATGTGTGTTCTTTTCCAAAACAACAGGGATCCACTGGTACCACTCCAGCATGTGGTGTTCGTATCATAAACCACATGGATCTACTAGATGTCATTGCATGTGTGTTCGTTTCATAAACCACATGGATCCCCTAGATGTCATTGCATGTGTGTTATTTTCATAAACCACATTGATCCAGTAGATGTCATTACATGTGTGTTCTTTTCATAAACCACATGGATCCACTGGTGCCACTCCAGCATGTGGTGTTCTTTTCATAAACCACATGGATAAACTAGATGTCATTGCATGTGTGTTCTTTGCATACACCACATGGATCCACTAGATGTCATTGCATGTGTGTTCTTCACATAAAACACATGGATCCACTAGATGTCATTGCATGTACGTTCTTGTCATATACCACATGGATCCACTAGAGTTCATTGCATGTGTTATCTTTTCATAAACCAAATGCATCCCGTAGATGTCATTGCATGTGTGTTATTTTATAAACCACATGGATCCACTGATGTCATTGCATGTGTGTTCTTTTACAAAACAACAGGGATCCACTGGTGCCACTCCAGCATGTGGTGTTCTTTTCATAAACCACATAGATCCACTAGATGTCATTGCATGTGTGTTCGTTTCAAAAACCACATGGATCCACTAGATGTCATTGCATGTGTGTTATTTTCATAAACCACGTTGATCCAGTAGATGTCATTGCATGTGTGTTCTTTCTATAAACCACATGGATCCACCGATGTCATTGCATGTGTGTTCTTTTCCAAAACCACATGGATCCACTGGTGCCACTCCAGCATGTGGTGTTCTTTTCATAAACCACATGGATAAACTAGATGTCATTGCATGTGTGTTCGTTTCATAATCCACATGGATCCACTAGATGTCATTGCATGTGTGTTATTTTCATAGACCACATTGATCCAGTAGATGTTATTGCATGTGTGTTCTTTTCAGAAACCACATTGATCTACTAGATGTCATTGCATGTGTGTTCTTTTCATAAACCACATGGATCCACTGATGTCATTGCATGTGTGTTCTTTTCAAAAACCACATCGATCCACTGGTGCCACTCCAGCATGTGGTGTTCTTTTCATAAACCACATGGATCGACTAGATGTCATTTCATGTCTGTTCTTTTCATAAACCACATGGATCCACTAGATTTCATTGCATGTGTGTTATTTTTATAAACCACATTCATCTAGTATATGTCATTACATGTGTGTTCTGTTCATAAACCACATTGATCCACTAGATTCCATTTCATGTGTGTTCTTTTCATAAACCACATGGATCCACCGATGTCATTGCATGTGTGTTCTTTTCCAAAACCACATGGATCCACTGGTGCCACTCCAGCATGTGGTGTTCTTTTCATAAACCACATGTATAAAACTAGATGTCATTACATGTGTGTTCTTTTCATACACCACATGGATCCACTATATGTCATTGCATGTGTGTTCTTCACATAAACCATATGCATCCACTAGATGTCATTGCATGTGTGTTATTTCATAAACCACATGGATCCACTGATGTCATTGCATGTGTGTTCTTTTCCAAAACAACATGGATCCACTGGTGCCACTCCAGCATCTGGTGTTCTTTTCATAAACCACATGGATCCACTAGATGTCATTGCATGTGTGTTCATCACATAAACCATATGCATCTACTAGATGTCATTGCATGTGTGTTCTTGTAATATACCACATGGATCCACTAGAGTTCATTGCATGTGTTATCTTTTCACAAACCACATGCATCCCCTAGATGTCATTGCATGTGTGTTATTTCATAAACCACATCGATCCACTAGATGTCTTTGCATGTGTGTTCTTTTCATAAACCACATGGATCCACTGATTTCACTCCAGCATATCGTGTTCTTTTCCAAAACCACATAGATCCACCGGTGCCACTCCGGCATGTGAGTTCTTTTCATAAACCACATGGATCCACTAGATATCATTGCATATATGTTCTTTTCGTAAACCACATGGATCCACTAGATTTCATTACATGTGTGTTATGTTTATAAACCACATTGGTCCAGTAGATGTCATTGCATGTGTGTTGTTTTCATAAACCACATTGATCCACTAGATGCCATTTCATGTATGTTCTTTTCATAAACCACATGGATCCACCGATGTCATTGCGTGTGTGTTCTTTTCCAAAACCACATGGATCCACTGGTGCCACTCCAGCATGTGGTGTTCTTTTCATAAACCACATGGATAAACTAGATGTCATTGCATGTGTGTTCTTTGCATACACCACATGGATCCACTAGATGTCATTGCATGTGTGTTCTTCACATAAACCACATGGATCCACTAGATGTCATTGCATGTACGTTCTTGTCATATACCGCATGGATCCACTAGAGTTCATTGCATGTGTTATATTTTCATAAACCACATGCATCCCGTAGATGTCATTGCATGTGTGTTATTTCATAAACCACATGGATCCACTGATGTCATTGCATGTGTGTTCTTTTCCAAAACAACAGGGATCCACTGGTGCCACTCCAGCATGTGGTGTTCTTTTCATATACCGCATGGATCCACTAGATGTCATTGCATGTGTGTTCGTTTCATAAACCACATGGATCCACTAGATGTCATTGCATGTGTGTTATTTTCATAAACCACATTGATCCAGTAGATGTCATTACATGTGTGTTCTTTTCATAAACCACATGGATCCACTGGTGCCACTCCAGCATGTGGTGTTCTTTTCATAAACCACATGGATAAACTAGATGTCATTGCATGTGTGATGTCATTGCATGTGTGTTCTTCACATAAACCACATGGATCCACTAGATGTCATTTCATGTACGTTCTTGTCATATACCACATGGATCCACTAGAGTTCATTGCATGTGTTATCTTTTCATAAACCACATGCATCCCGTAGATGTCATTGCATGTGTGTTATTTCATAAACCACATGGATCCACTGATGTCATTGCATGTGTGTTCTTTTACAAAACAACAGGGATCCACTGGTGCCACTCCAGCATGTGGTGTTCTTTTCATAAACCACATAGATCCACTAGATGTCATTGCATGTGTGTTCGTCTCATAAACCACATGGATCCACTAGATGTCATTGCATGTGTGTTATTTTCATAAACCACATGGATCCAGTAGATGTCATTGCATGTATGTTCTTGTCTTATACCACATAGATCCACTAGAGTTCATTGCATGTGTTATATTTTCATAAACCACATGCATCCCGTAGATGTCATTGCATGTGTGTTATTTCATAAACCACATGGATAAACTAGATGTCATTGCATGTGTGTTCTTTGCATACACCACATGGATCCACTAGATGTCATTTCATGTGTGTTCTTCACATAAACCACATGGATCCACTAGATGTCATTGCATGTACGTTCTTGTCATATACCACATGGATCCACTAGAGTTCATTGCATGTGTTATCTTTTCATAAACCACATGCATCCCGTAGATGTCATTGCATGTGTGTTATTTCATAAACCACATGGATCCACTGATGTCATTGCATGTGTGTTCTTTTACAAAACAACGAGGATCATTTGGTGCCACTCCGCATGTTGTGTTCTTTTCATAAACCACATAGATCCACTAGATGTCATTGCATGTGTGTTCGTTTCATAAACCACATGGATCCACTAGATGTCATTGCATGTGTGTTATTTTCATAAACCACGTTGATCCAGTAGATGTCATTGCATGTACGTTCTTGTCATATACCACATAGATCCACTAGAGTTCATTGCATGTGTTATATTTTCATAAACCACATGCATCCCGTAGATGTCATTGCATGTGTGTTATTTCATAAACCACATGGATCCAATTATGTCATTGCATGTGTGTTCTTTTCCAAAATAATAGGGATCCACTCGTGCCACTCCAGCATGTGGTGTTCTTTTCATAAACCACATGGATCCACTAGATGTCATTGCATGTGTGTTCGTTTCATAAACCACGTGGATCCACTAGATGTCATTGCATGTGTGTTATTTTTATAAACCACATTGATCCAGTAGATGTCATTACATGTGTGTTCTTTTCATAAAGCACATTGATCCACTAGATGTATTTGCATGTGTGTTCTTTTCATAAACCACATGGATCCACTGGTGCCACTCCAGCATATCGTGTTCTTTTCCAAAACTACATCGATCCACCGGTGCCACTCCGGCATGTGAGTTCTTTTCATAAACCACATGGATCCACTAGATATCATTGCATGTATGTTCTTTTCATAAACCACATGGATCCACTAGATGTCATTACATTTGTGTTATGTTTATAAACCACACTGGTCCAGTAGATGTCATTGCATGTGTGTTCTTTTCATAAACCACATTGATCCACTAGATGCCATTTCATGTGTGTTCTTTTCATAAACCACATGGATCCACCGATGTCATTGCATGTGTGTTCTTTTCCAAAACCACATGGATCCACTGGTGCCACTCCAGCATGTGGTGTTCTTTTCATAAACCACATGGATAAACTAGATGTCATTGCATGTGTGTTCTTTGCATACACCACATGGATCCACTAGATGTCATTGCATGTGTGTTCTTCACATAAACCACATGGATCCACTAGATGTCATTGCATGTACGTTCTTGTCATATACCGCATGGATCCACTAGAGTTCATTGCATGTGTTATATTTTCATAAACCACATGCATCCCGTAGATGTCATTGCATGTGTGTTATTTCATAAACCACATGGATCCACTGATGTCATTGCATGTGTGTTCTTTTCCAAAACAACATGGATCCACTGGTGCCACTCCAGCATCTGGTGTTCTTTTCATAAACCACATGGATCCACTAGATGTCATTGCATGTGTGTTCATCACATAAACCATATGCATCTACTAGATGTCATTGCATGTGTGTTCTTGTAATATACCACATGGATCCACTAGAGTTCATTGCATGTGTTATCTTTTCACAAACCACATGCATCCCCTAGATGTCATTGCATGTGTGTTATTTCATAAACCACATCGATCCACTAGATGTCTTTGCATGTGTGTTCTTTTCATAAACCACATGGATCCACTGATTTCACTCCAGCATATCGTGTTCTTTTCCAAAACCACATAGATCCACCGGTGCCACTCCGGCATGTGAGTTCTTTTCATAAACCACATGGATCCACTAGATATCATTGCATGTATGTTCTTTTCGTAAACCACATGGATCCACTAGATGTCATTACATGTGTGTTATGTTTATAAACCACATTGGTCCAGTAGATGTCATTGCATGTGTGTTGTTTTCATAAACCACATTGATCCACTAGATGCCATTTCATGTGTGTTCTTTTCATAAACCACATGGATCCACCGATGTCATTGCATGTGTGTTCTTTTCCAAAACCACATGGATCCACTGGTGCCACTCCAGCATGTGGTGTTCTTTTCATAAACCACATGGATAAACTAGATGTCATTGCATGTGTGTTCTTTGCATACACCACATGGATCCACTAGATGTCATTGCATGTGTGTTCTTCACATAAACCACATGGATCCACTAGATGTCATTGCATGTACGTTATTGTCATATACCGCATGGATCCACTAGAGTTCATTGCATGTGTTATATTTTCATAAACCACATGCATCCCGTAGATGTCATTGCATGTGTGTTATTTCATAAACCACATGGATCCACTTATGTCATTGCATGTGTGTTCTTTTCCAAAACAACAGGGATCCACTGGGGCCACTCCAGCATGTGGTGTTCTTTTCATATACCGCATGGATCCACTAGATGTCATTGCATGTGTGTTCGTTTCATAAACCACATGGATCCACTAGATGTCATTGCATGTGTGTTATTTTCATAAACCACATTGATCCAGTAGATGTCATTACATGTGTGTTCTTTTCATAAACCACATGGATCCACTGGTGCCACTCCAGCATGTGGTGTTCTTTTCATAAACCACATGGATAAACTAGATGTCATTGCATGTGTGATGTCATTGCATGTGTGTTCTTCACATAAACCACATGGATCCACTAGATGTCATTTCATGTACGTTCTTGTCATATACCACATGGATCCACTAGAGTTCATTGCATGTGTTATCTTTTCATAAACCACATGCATCCCGTAGATGTCATTGCATGTGTGTTATTTCATAAACCACATGGATCCACTGATGTCATTGCATGTGTGTTCTTTTACAAAACAACAGGGATCCACTGGTGCCACTCCAGCATGTGGTGTTCTTTTCATAAACCACATAGATCCACTAGATGTCATTGCATGTGTGTTCGTTTCATAAACCACATGGATCCACTAGATGTCATTGCATGTGTGTTATTTTCATAAACCACATGGATCCAGTAGATGTCATTGCATGTATGTTCTTGTCTTATACCACATAGATCCACTAGAGTTCATTGCATGTGTTATATTTTCATAAACCACATGCATCCCGTAGATGTCATTGCATGTGTGTTATTTCATAAACCACATGGATAAACTAGATGTCATTGCATGTGTGGTCTTTGCATACACCACATGGATCCACTAGATGTCATTTCATGTGTGTTCTTCACATAAACCACATGGATCCACTAGATGTCATTGCATGTACGTTCTTGTCATATACCACATGGATCCACTAGAGTTCATTGCATGTGTTATCTTTTCATAAACCACATGCATCCCGTAGATGTCATTGCATGTGTGTTATTTCATAAACCACATGGATCCACTGATGTCATTGCATGTGTGTTCTTTTACAAAACAACAGGGATCCGCTGGTGCCACTCCAGCATGTGGTGTTCTTTTCATAAACCACATAGATCCACTAGATGTCATTGCATGTGTGTTCGTTTCATAAACCACATGGATCCACTAGATGTCATTGCATGTGTGTTATTTTCATAAACCACGTTGATCCAGTAGATGTCATTGCATGTACGTTCTTGTCATATACCACATAGATCCACTAGAGTTCATTGCATGTGTTATATTTTCATAAACCACATGCATCCCGTAGATGTCATTGCATGTGTGTTATTTCATAAACCACATGGATCCAATTATGTCATTGCATGTGTGTTCTTTTCCAAAATAATAGGGATCCACTCGTGCCACTCCAGCATGTGGTGTTCTTTTCATAAACCACATGGATCCACTAGATGTCATTGCATGTGTGTTCGTTTCATAAACCACGTGGATCCACTAGATGTCATTGCATGTGTGTTATTTTTATAAACCACATTGATCCAGTAGATGTCATTACATGTGTGTTCTTTTCATAAAGCACATTGATCCACTAGATGTCTTTGCATGTGTGTTCTTTTCATAAACCACATGGATCCACTGGTGCCACTCCAGCATATCGTGTTCTTTTCCAAAACTACATCGATCCACCGGTGCCACTCCGGCATGTGAGTTCTTTTCATAAACCACATGGATCCACTAGATATCATTGCATGTATGTTCTTTTCATAAACCACATGGATCCACTAGATGTCATTACATTTGTGTTATGTTTATAAACCACACTGGTCCAGTAGATGTCATTGCATGTGTGTTCTTTTCATAAACCACATTGATCCACTAGATGCCATTTCATGTGTGTTCTTTTCATATACCACATGGATCCACCGATGTCATTGATGTGTGTTCTTTTCCAAAACCACATGGATCCACTGGTGCTACTCCAGCATGTGGTGTTCTTTTCATAAACCACATGGATAAACTAGATGTCATTTCATGTGTGTTCTTTGCATACACCACATGGATCCACTAGATGTCATTGCATGTGTGTTCTTCACATAAACCACATGGATCCACTAGATGTCATTGCATGTACGTTCTTGTCATATACCGCATGGATCCACTAGAGTTCATTGCATGTGTTATATTTTCATAAACCACATGCATCCCGTAGATGTCATTGCATGTGTGTTATTTCATAAACCACATGGATCCACTGATGTCATTGCATGTGTGTTCTTTTCCAAAACAACAGGGATCCACTGGTGCCACTCCAGCATGTGGTGTTCTTTTCATAAACCACATGGATCCGCTAGATGTCATTGCATGTGTGTTCGTTTCATAAACCACATGGATCCACTAGATGTTATTGTGTGTGTGTTATTTTCATAAACCACATTGATCCAGTAGATGTCATTACATGTGTGTTCTTTTCATAAACCACATGGATCCACTGGTGCCACTCCAGCATGTGGTGTTCTTTTCATAAACCACATGGATAAACTAGATGTCATTGCATGTGTGTTCTTTGCATACACCACATGGATCCACTAGATGTAATTGCATGTGTGTTCTTCACATAAACCACATGGATCCACTAGATGTCATTGCATGTACGTTCTTGTCATATACCACATGGATCCACTAGAGTTCATTGCATGTGTTATCTTTTCATAAACCACATGCATCCCGTAGATGCCATTGCATGTGTGTTATTTCATAAACCACATGGATCCACTGATGTCATTGCATGTGTGTTCTTTTACAAAACAAAAGGGATCCAC
Organism: Avena insularis; assembly: GCA_023614405.1. Lineage (NCBI taxonomy): Eukaryota > Viridiplantae > Streptophyta > Magnoliopsida > Poales > Poaceae > Avena > Avena insularis. Next base: position 254,751,769 of record CM042696.1, read on the forward strand.
TGGTGCCACTCCAGCATGTGGTGTTCTTTTCATAAACCACATAGATCCACTAGATGTCATTGCATGTGTGTTCGTTTCATAAACCACATGGATCCACTAGATGTCATTGCATGTGTGTTATTTTCATAAACCACGTTGATCCAGTAGATGTCATTGCATGTGTGTTCTTTCCATAAACCACATGGATCCACCGATGTCATTGCATGTGTGTTCTTTTCCAAAACCACATGGATCCATTGGTGCCACTCCAGCATGTGGTGTTCTTTTCATAAACCACATGGATAAACTAGATGTTATTGCATGTGTGTTCGTTTCATAAACCACATGGATCCACTAGATGTCATTGCATGTGTGTTATTTTCATAAACCACATTGATCCAGTAGATCTCATTACATGTGTGTTCTTTTCATAAACCACATTGATCCACTAGATGTCATTGCATGTGTGTTCTTTTCATAAACCACATGGATCCACTGATGTCATTGCATGTGTGTTATTTTCCAAAACCACATCGATCCACTGGTGCCACTCCAGCATGTGGTGTTCTTTTCATAAACCATATGGATCCACTAGAAGTCATTGCATGTGTGTTCTTTTCATAAACCACATGGATCCACTAGATTTCATTGCATGTGTGTTATTTTTATAAACCACATTGATCTAGTAGATGTCATTGCATATGTGTTCTTTTCATAAACCACATTGATCCACTAGTTGCCATTTAATGTGTGTTCTTTTCATAAACCACATGGATCCACCGATGTCATTGCATGTGTGTTCTTTTCCAAAACCACATGGATCCACTGGTGCCAATCCAGCATGTGGTGTTCTTTTCATAAACCACATGGATAAACTAGATGTCATTGCATGTGTGTTCTTTTCATACACCACATGGATCCACTATATGTCATTGCATGTGTGTTCATCACATAAACCATATGCATCTACTAGATGTCATTGCATGTGTGTTCTTGTAATATACCACATGGATCCACTAGAGTTCATTGCATGTGTTATCTTTTCACAAACCACATGCATCCCCTAGATGTCATTGCATGTGTGTTATTTCATAAACCACATGGATCCACTGATGTCATTGCATGTGTGTTCTTTTCCAAAACAACATGGATCCACTGGTGCCACTCTAGCATATCGTGTTCTTTTCCAAAACCACATCGATCAACCGGTGCCACTCCGGCATGTGGTGTTCTTTTCATAAACCACATGGATCCACTAGATATCATTGCATGTATGTTCTTTTCATAAACCACATGGATCCACTAGATGTCATTACATGTGTGTTATGTTTATAAACCACATTAGTCCAGTAGATGTCATTGCATGTGTGTTCTTTTCATAAACCACATTGATCCACTAGATGCCATTTCATGTGTGTTCTTTTCATCAACCACATGGATCCACCGATGTCATTGCATGTGTGTTCTTTTCCAAAACCACATGGATCCACTGGTGCCACTCCAAGATGTGGTGTTCTTTTCATAAACCACATGGTTAAACTAGATGTCATTGCATGTGTGTTCTTTGCATACACCACATGGATCCACTAGATGTCATTGCATGTGTGTTCTTCACATAAACCACATGGATCCACTAGATGTCATTGCATGTACGTTCTTGTCATATACCACATGGATCCACTAGGGTTCATTGCATGTGTTATCTTTTCATAAACCACATGCATCCCGTAGATATCATTGCATATGTGTTATTTCATAAACCACATGGATCCACTGATGTTATTGCATGTGTGTTCTTTTCCAAAACAACAGGGATCCACTGGTGCCACTCCAGCATGTGGTGTTCTTTTCATATACCGCATGGATCCACTAGATGTCATTGCATGTGTGTTCGTTTCATAAACCACATGGATCCACTAGATGTCATTGCATGTGTGTTATTTTCATAAACCACATTGATCCAGTAGATGTCATTACATGTGTGTTCTTTTCATAAAGCACATCGATCCACTAGATGTCTTTGCATGTGTGTTCTTTTCATAAACCACATGGATCCACTGATGTCATTGCATGTGTGTTATTTCCCAAAACCACATCGATCCACTGGTGCCACTCCAGCATGTGGTGTTCTTTTCATAAACCATATGGATCCACTAGAAGTCATTGCATGTGTGTTCTTTTCATAAACCACATGGATCGGCTAGATTTCATTGCATGTGTGTTATTTTTATAAACCACATTGATCTAGTAGATGTCATTGCATATGTGTTCTTTTCATAAACCACAATGATCCACTAGTTTCCATTTCATGTGTGTTCTTTTCATAAACCACATGGATCCACCGATGTCATTGCATGTGTGTTCTTTTCCAAAACCACATGAATCCACTAGTGCCACGCCAGCATGTGGTGTTCCTTTCATAAACCACGTGGATAAACTAGATGTCATTGCATGTGTGTTCTTTTCATACACCACATGGATCCACTATATGTCATTGCATGTGTGTTCATCACATAAACCATATGCATATACAAGATGTCATTGCATGTGTGTTCTTGTAATATACCACATGGATCCACTAGAGTTCATTGCATGTGTTATCTTTTCATAAACCACATGCATCCCCTAGATGTCATTGCATGTGTGTTATTTCATAAACCACATGGATCCACTGATGTCATTGCATGTGTGTTCTTTTCCAAAACAACATGGATCCACTGCTGCCACTCCAGCATATCCTGTTCTTTTCCAAAACCACATCGATCCACCGATGCCACTCCGGCATGTGGTGTTCTTTTCATAAACCACATGGATCCACTCGATATCATTGCATGTATGTTCTTTTCATGAACCACATGGATCCACTAGATGTCATTACATGTGTGTTATGTTTATAAACCACATTGGTCCAGTAGATGTCATTGCATGTGTGTTCTTTTCATAAACCACATTGATCCACTAGATGCCATTTCATGTATGTTCTTTTCATAAACCACATGGATTCACCGATGTCATTGCATGTGTGTTCTTTTCCAAAACCACATGGATCCACTGGTGCCACTCCAGCATGTGGTGTTCTTTTCATAAACCACATGGATAAACTAGATGTCATTGCATGTGTGTTCTTTGCATACACCACATGGATCCACTAGATGTCATTGCATGTGTGTTCTTCACATAAACCACATGATCCACTAGATGTCATTGCATGTACGTTCTTGTCATATACCACATAGATCCACTAGAGTTCATTGCATGTGTTATATTTTCATAAACCACATGCATCCCGTAGATGTCATTACATGTGTTATTTCATAAACCACATGGATCCACTTATGTCATTGCATGTGTGTTCTTTTCCAAAACAATAGGTATCCACTCGTGCCACTCCAGCATGTGGTGTTCTATTCATAAACCACATGGATCCACTAGATGTCATTGCATGTGTGTTCGTTTCATAAACCACGTGGATCCACTAGATGTCATTGCATGTGCGTTATTTTTATAAACCACATTGATCCAGTAGATGTCATTACATGTGTGTTCTTTTCATAAACCACATTGATCCACTAGATGTCATTGCATGTGTGTTCTTTTCATAAACCACATGGATCCACTGATGTTATTGCATGTGTGTTATTTTCCAAAACCACATCAATCCACTGGTGCCACTCCAGCATGTGGTGTTCTTTTCATAAACCATATGGATCCACTAGAAGTCATTGCATGTGTGTTCTTTTCATACACCACATGGATCCACTAGATTTCATTGCATGTGTGTTATTTTTATAAACCACATTGATCTAGTAGATGTCATTGCATATGTGTTCTTTTCATAAACCACATTGATCCACTAGTTGCCATTTCATGTGTGTTCTTTTCATTAACCACATGGATCCACCGATGTCATTGCATGTGTGTTCTTTTCCAAAACCACATGGATCCACTAGTGCCACTCCAGCATGTGGTGTTCTTTTCATAAACCACATGGATAAACTGGATGTCATTGCATGTGTGTTCTTTTCATACACCACATGGATCCACTATATGTCATTGCATGTGTGTTCTTCACATAAACCATATGCATCTACTAGATGTCATTGCATGTGTGTTCTTGTAATATACCACATGGATCCACTAGAGTTCATTGCATGTGTTATCTTTTCATAAACCACATGCATCCCCTAGATGTCATTCCATGTGTGTTATTTCATAAAACACATGGATCCACTGATGTCATTGCATGTGTGTTCTTTTCCAAAACAACATGGATCCACTGGTGCCACTCCAGCATATCGTGTTCTTTTCATAAACCACATCGATCCACTAGATGCCATTGTATGTGTGTTCGTTTCATAAACCACATGGATCCACTAGATGTCATTGCATGTGTCTTATTTTCATAAACCACATTGATCTAGTAGATGTCATTGCATGTGTGTTCTTTTCATTGATCACACTGATCCACTAGATGCCATTTCAAGTGTGTTCTTTTCATAAACCACATGGATCCACCGATGTAATTGCATGTGTGTTCTTTTCCAAAACAACATGGATCCACTGGTGCCACTCCAGCATATCGTGTTCTTTTCCAAAACCACATCGATCCTCCGGTGCCACTCCGGCATGTGAGTTCTTTTCATAAACCACATGGATCCACTTGATATCATTGCATGTATGTTCTTTTCATAAACCACATGGATCCACTAGATGTCATTACATGTGTGTTATGTTTATAAACCACATTGGTCCAGTAGATGTCATTGCATGTGTGTTCTTTTCATAAACCACATTGATCCACTAAAGGCCATTTCATGTGTGTTCTTTTCATAAACCACATGGATCCACCGATGTCATTGCATGTGTGTTCTTTTCCAAAACCACATGGATCCACTGGTGCCACTCCAGCATGTGGTGTTCTTTTCATAAACCACATGGATAAACTAGATGTCATTGCATGTGTGTTCTTTGCATACACCACATGGATCCACTAGATGTCATTGCATGTGTGTTCTTCACATAAACCACATGGATCCACTAGATGTCATTGCATGTACGTTCTTGTCATATACCGCATGGATCCACTAGAGTTCATTGCATGTGTTATATTTTCATAAACCACATGCATCCCGTAGATGTCATTGCATGTGTGTTATTTCATAAACCACATGGATCCACTGATGTCATTGCATGTGTGTTCTTTTCCAAAACAACAGGGATCTACTGGTGCCACTCCAGCATGTGGTGTTCTTTTCATATACCGCATGGATCCACTAGATGTCATTGCATGTGTGTTCGTTTCATAAACCACATGGATCCACTAGATTTCATTGCATGTGTGTTATTTTCATAAACCACATTGATCCAGTAGATGTCATTACATGTGTGTTCTTTTCATAAACCACATGGATCCACTGGTGCCACTCCAGCATGAGGTGTTCTTTTCATAAACCACATGGATAAACTAGATGTCATTGCATGTCTGATGTCATTGCATGTGTGTTCTTCACATAAACCACATGGATCCACTAGATGTCATTGCATGTACGTTCTTGTCATATACCACATGGATCCACTAGAGTTCATTGCATGTGTTATCTTTTCATAAACCACATGCATCCCGTAGATGTCATTGCATGTGTGTTATTTCATAAACCACATGGATCCACTGATGTCATTGCATGTGTGTTCTTTTACAAAACAACAGGGATCCACTGGTGCCACTCCAGCATGTGGTGTTCTTTTCATAAACCACATAGATCCACTAGATGTCATTGCATGTGTGTTCGTTTCATAAACCACATGGATCCACTAGATGTCATTACATGTGTGTTATGTTTATAAACCACATTGGTCCAGTAGATGTCATTGCATGTGTGTTCTTTTCATAAACCACATTGATCCACTAGATGTCATTTCATGTGTGTTCTTTTCATAAACCACATGGATCCACCGATGTCATTGCATGTGTGTTCTTTTCCAAAACCACATGGATCCACTGGTGCCACTCCCGCATGTGGTGTTCTTTTCATAAACCACATGGATAAACTAGATGTCATTGCACGTGTGTTCTTTGCATACACCACATGGATCCACTAGATGTCATTGCATGTGTGTTCTTCACATAAACCACATGGATCCACTAGATGTCATTGCATGTACGCTCTTGTCATATACCGCATGGATCCACTAGAGTTCATTGCATGTGTTATATTTTCATAAACCACATGCATCCCGTAGATGTCATTGCATGTGTGTTATTTCATAAACCACATGGATCCACTGATGTCATTGCATGTGTGTTCTTTTACAAAACAACAGGGATCCGCTGGTGCCACTCCAGCATGTGTGTTCATTTCATAAACAACATGGATCCACTAGATGTCATTGCATGTGTGTTATTTTTTCAAACCACATTGATCCAGTAGATGTCATTACATGTGTGTTCTTTTCATAAACCACATTGATCCACTAGATGTCATTGCATGTGTGTTCTTTTCATAAACCACATGGATCCACCGATGTCATTGCATGTGTGTTCTTTTCCAAAACAACAGGGATCCACTGGTGCCACTCCAGCATGTGGTGTTCTTTTCATAAACCACATGGATCCACTAATGTCATTGCATGTGTGTTCTTTTCCAAAACAACACGGATCCACTGGTGCCACTCCAGCATGTGGTGTTCTTTTCATAAACCACATGGATCCACTAGGTGTCATTGCATGTGTGTTTGTTTCATAAACCACATGGATCCACTAGATGTCATTGCATGTGTGTTATTTTTATAAACCACATTGATCCAGTAGATGTCATTACATGTGTGTTCTTTTCATAAACCACATTGATCCACTAGTTGCCATTTCATGTGTGTTCTTTTCATTAACCACATGGATCCACCGATGTCATTGCATGTGTGTTCTTTTCCAAAACCACATGGATCCACTAGTGCCACTCCAGGATGTGGTGTTCTTTTCATAAACCACATGGATAAACTAGATGTCATTGCATGTGTGTTCTTTTCATACACCACATGGATCCACTATATGTCATTGCATGTGTGTTCTTCACATAAACCATATGCATCTACTAGATATCATTGCATGTGTGTTCTTGTAATATACCACATGGATTCACTAGAGTTCATTGCATGTGTTATCTTTTCATAAACCACATGCATCCCCTAGATGTCATTGCATGTGTGTTATTTCATAAAACACATGGATCCACTGATGTCATTGCATGTGTGTTCTTTTCCAAAACAACATGGATCCACTGGTGCCACTCCAGCATATCGTGTTCTTTTCATAAACCACATGGATCCACTAGATGCCATTGCATGTGTGTTCGTTTCATAAACCACATGGATCCACTAGATGTCATTGCATGTGTGTTATTTTCATAAACCACATTGATCTAGTAGATGTCATTGCATGTGTGTTCTTTTCATAGATCACACTGATCCACTAGATGCCATTTCATGTGTGTTCTTTTCATAAACCACATGGATCCACCGATGTCATTGCATGTGTGTTCTTTTCCAAAACCACATGGATCCACTGGTGCCACTCCAGCATGTAGTGTTCTTTTCATAAACCAAATGGATCCACTAATGGCATTGCATGTGTGTTCTTTTCCAAAACCACATGGATACAATAGATGGCATTGCATGTTTGTTCTTCACATAAACCACATGGATCCTCTAGATGCCATTGCATGTGTGTTCTTGTCATATACCACATGGATCCACTAGATGTCACTACTACATGTGTGTGTGTGCATGTTTGTGTGTGTCAGTGTGCATCATTCTGGTTTTGGAAAAGAACACATGCAATGATGCCACTCCAGCATGTGGCGTTCTTTTCATAAACCACATGGATCCACTAGATGTCACTGCATGTGTGTTCTTCACATAAACCACATGGATCCACTGATGTCGTTGCCTCTGTGTTCTTTTCATAAACCACATTGATCTAGTAAATGTCATTGCATGCATATTATTTTCATAAACCACATTGATCCACTAGATATCATTGCATGTGTGTTCTTTTCATAAACCACAGGGATCCACTAATGTCATTGCATGTGTGTTTTTTTCCAAAACCACATGGATCCGCTGGTGCCACTCCAGCATGTGGTGTTCTTTTCATAAACCACATGGATCCACTAGATGTCATTGCATGTGTGTTCTTCACATAAACCACATGGATCCACTAGATGTTATTGCATGTGTGTTATTCACATAAACCACATGGATCCACTAGATGTAATTGCATGTGTGTTCTTTTCAAAAACCACATGGATCCACTTGATGTCATTGCATGTGTGTTCTTCACATAAACCACATGGATCCACTAGATGTCATTGCATGTGTGTTCTTTTTCAAAACCAAATGTATCCACTAGATGTCACTACTTCATGTGTGTGTGTCAGTGTGCATCATTGTGGTTTTGGAAAAGAACACATGCAATGATGCCACTCCAGCATGTGGTGTTCTTTTCATGAACCACATGGATCCACTAGATGGCATTGCATGTGTGTTCTTCACATAAACCACATGGATCCACTCGAGTTCATTGGATGTGTGTTCTTTTCATAAACCACATGGATCCACTAATCTCATTGCATGTGTGTTCTTTTCATAAACCACATTGATCAAGTAGATGTCATTCACTACAAGAAAAGTTTCCATCCTCAACGACTTGGCCCCACGGTCGACGTAGAAGGCGCGTCTTCCGCGACGAAATTCTTGGCTCGGCCGTGGCTGATGGAAAACTTTTTTTTTCCGGTTTCACAGCCCTCTACTACGACGAATCTGCTAAAAATGTGGTGGAAGCTCGGCCAACGTGTGGCAGAAGCAAGATTTTCGTTTCCTTGTACGATGTTGACTCGCTGAAGTCTTTAGAGGCGTGTAGGTCCCGGACGTCAGTGTCTCTAGAGGACAATACTTTTTGGTCGCGCCTCCCTAATTTGAACTCGATGCGTCTGCTGTTTAGTCAGGCTGCTAGGTCCCACATGTCAGCCTCTCATTAGAAGGATCGTGTGTATGATGGATTTTTTCCTTCGCTCACACTACCCTGTTCCAAAGTTGATAACGCTGCTCAATGCATCTACCGTTTAATCAACCTCCTAGGACCCACATGTCATCCTCTCATTAGAAGAAACGTGTGTATGATAGAATTTTTTTCTTTGCTGGCGCTACCCCGTTCCGAAGTTGATAGTGTTGCTCGACGCATCTACCATTTAACCAACCTCATGAGCCCCACATGTCATCCTCTCATTAGAAGAAATGTGTGTATGATGGATTTTTTCCTTCGCTCGCGCTACCTTGTTCCGAACTTGATAGCGTTGTTCGATGCATCTACCATTTAATCACGCTGCTAGGCCCCACATGTCATCCTCTCATTAGAAGAAACGTGTCTATGATGTATTTTTTACCCTCTGTGGCGCCTTCGTGTTCCGAACTTGATAGCGTTGCTCGCTGCATCAGCCGATTATTGAGGCTGGTGGGTCCCTTATGTCAGCCTCACATTAGAAGAATCGTGGGTATGATGGAATTTTTTTCTTCTCTAGCGCTACCCTATTCCAAACTAGATAGCGTTGCTCGATGAATCTGCCGTTTGCTCATGCTCCTGGGTCCCCCATTTCAGCCTCTCATTACAAGAAACATGTGCATGCTGAACTTTTTTCACGCTCGCGCCTCCCTGTTTCGAACTGGCAATGTTGCTTGATGCAGCATCTGTATAAGGTCGCGCTTCTGGGTCCCACATATCAGCCTCTCTGTAAATGAAACGTGCATATGAGGGACTTTTTTTTGGCCATGTCCGCTGTTTTGACCTTGGCAACTTGTTGGGTCCCAGATGTCAACCGCCTCTATGCAAGAAACGTGTCTATGCTGGGTCCCAGCTGATAGCCTCTATTTGAAAGAAACGTGTGTATGTTGGACTATTTTTTCAGGTCCCAGATGTCAGCCTCGGAGTACAAAAAATTCTCATAAAGGGCGAATTAAAAAGATTATGGGCTAACTCAGGGCGGATACCCTATTCGTCATGGCTTATATTCCATGGACTCACTCCAAAATCGAATGGGCTATGGTCGGTGACCACAAGACCACGAAAAGGCCGAATTAGAAGGTATTGGGATATGCTTGGGGCTGATAGGCTAATTTCATGGGTGATGCTTGGGCCTGTTGGGTCCGACATGTCAGCTTCTCTGTAAGTGCAACGTGTGTATGATGGACTTTTTTTCGGCCGCGTCCGCTGTTTTCGCCATGGCAGCCGTGTATGGTCTTACTACTGGGGCCCTTATGTCAGCCTCTCTGGCATGTTCTGACGTGTGGGTCCCTGATGCAGCCTTATATGTTCTTTCTGGTGGGTCCGTGATGCGAGCCTCTCTACACAAGTATTTAAACTTTTTTTCGAACCCACCCTCAAAACAAACTGGGTACCTGATGTCAGCCTCTCTATAATGCGATATTGCTAGAAGAAAAAAATGTAAACCCAAGATACAATTCGAACAAAAGACCTTCAAATCAAATAAACGTAAACTGGGTCTATTTCCACTACAACGAAGATATTTATAGAATAAATATCATTAAACTTTTATTAGTACTACAATTTATGTATTAGTCTTCTTAAGAATATTTTGTTGGTATATGTTTATCTCTTTTAAAATATAAAAGGGCAGCGCTCCTGGCATCTCAATTTATAAAATGCCATATAATGGAGTATTTTCTTAAAAACATGGGTAGGCAGAGTTTTTTTATTTTGAGAGGTGGTGGCAATGCCCAAAAGGTCGAATTAAAAAGAATTTGGCTATTCTCCATAGGCTGCTCTACGTGGGTTATACTCTGTAGGCTATGCTCCATGGGCTTCATTCTCAAATTTTAGTGGGATGTGCTTAGCAGTCCCCTGACCCCTAAAAGGCCGAATTAATATGTTCTCGGCTATGGTACATGGGCTCCTTTCTCAAATTTCACTAGGTTGTGGTCAGCAGTCCCCTGACCCCGAAAAGACCGAATAAAAATGTTCTAGCTAAAGATGGGCCGAATGAGCTACTAGATTTCTTCTCCTGGTTAATAAAAATTGCATTGTGATGTGCTCGGCCGGATTCGAAACAAAGACCTTAGAGAGGGAGGGGAAAAGCGATAATTATTTTTGCCAGCTATTCATATCAACATTCAGCATTACAAAATAAGGTAGACAAATTATCAACAGATTCAAAGTTCATATTCAGGAGCACTTGACCAATTCAGCAGCATTTCAAAAGTGACCAATTCAGCAATACAGACAATGAAATACAATAGCAGTACAGAGAGAACCAGTTTTTGTTTCATCTCTAAAAACCTTGTCGCGCGATCAGTTTGTCCTTTTCACCAATAACACTCGACCATTGGAGAAAGAAAAACTGATGATCAAGTCTGCTTTGAGTACCTTCTTCTCACATCAATGCCCGTGTGACCCCCGTATGCAACCCAAAATGCCCAAGTCTCATCTAGATTGTGACACGGCCATGCACAAGGGCGATGAGCACGCGTCTAGTTCACATTCAACAGCAATTTAAAGTGACTGTTTCAACGGTGGCAGAAAATGACCAAAAGAATTGACAGATTCAGAAATGCCGACATTGAAATTCAATGGATGTACAACAATGCGGCAAAGCCAAGTTTCAAAAGGAAAGCGTGACCATGAATTTTCTCCACTTGATCTGAATAAGTCCCAGTACATACGTATTACTATAAAATAGATTAGCAGTAGCTGAACTCCATACATAATACTTAGTAGAAGTGTAGAACTACAAGCTTACACTAAGCTAGGAACCACTACATGTCCCATCATACGTACTCGAAGAAACGAAAATGCTTCAGCGTGCCAAAGTGCTGGCCGAGCTCTGCCCTTGATTTCCTGCATGGGACGCGTCTCTTGTTTCTAGGTCAGCAACATACATGTAAAATTCATACGACAAACGAGGAAATTCGAGATCCTTAATTTCGGCAATTCCAATTATGAAAGGAATCTTCCACCAACATAAACTAGATAATTAGTACAACATTACATTACCTCACAGTAGGATCATCACAACAGGATTAAGATGTGATATCTCACCGGTGAATCTTGTCCGATGACATGTTCAGTAGTATGCCAGTAAAGCCGCGACTTGGACAGAAAAGACATGAGCACTTCCTGCGTGGCGTTGGCTGGCGATGGCCTAATCACTGTCTCGGGTGACCTCTTTACTACAACCTGATTGAAACTAGCGAACAAGACCAACGACCAAAATCTCACCTCGTACCGTGGCAATTCGCATGCCACCGACCTGACCGGCCTGACGGACAAGAGCAAGTCTGTGCTATGCCCATCAATTTGGGCGACAAACAGCTTACCCTCCTTCCCGATGCAGATGACCTCAGCTTTGAGTGATCCCGGTGCACGAATCGGCACAGACAGTCCCAATTTTTGGGGTTGTATCTAGGAACTGTCATCGAGTGGACAGATATGAGGTGCTCGACGAACACTTTCTTGACGCCAGTGAACTCGCAACCTGGCTCTGTGCAGACACACCAGCGGTAGTTGCACGCGATCTTTTTGTCGTAGACGTCCTTGTAGGAGACCAAAGTCTGGCAGATGTTGTTGGGGCATCTACTACCTTTTCCACAAGCGACTTGGCGGTAGAGCTCCTTGGAGCATGCGGCCAGCCGGAAGGCACTGGTCGTGTCTAGACGCTTAGCTATTTCATTGAAGACGTCGTCGCCGACCTTCGTCTAGACGTTGTTTAGCCAGTGGTGCCTCGAATCCATAGCCATCACATCCGAATGATTGGGGGCAAGGGCGGATCTATGTATGAATATTGGGGTTATTTGGAGGAGAGGGGTGGCGGCCTGGAAGGATCCATTCTGCGGGTGAGATGGCGAGAAAAATGTGTGAAGTGCGCGCTAGAGAAGATCCAAATTCATCCTCTCGGAGTTGGGAATGGCTCTTTGAAGGAGGGGTTTTGTCGTGCTCCTTCGGCTGTCTTCTGTCGGGCGTACTACATCGAGCACGCCGACTAGAGTTATGCAGTAGGGAGTACTATAGGTACTCTAGACTGGTACACTGCCATGGAGTGTTCTCTCATCACATCTTAGTTCTTAGAACTGAGAGATGATTTATTTACTGCTTCCATTTTTATACTACTCCCTCTAGTTCGTATTCTAATGGCCTCAACTTTGTGTAGATTCACATCAGTTAGACAGAGTAGTTGTAGGTTGAGTCACTTACATTTTTTGGTACTTCATAGTACGTACCAAAATACCAAGATGTTGAACCTCATATGAACTTTCTAGAAAGGTACCCCTTTGCAAAGATTGGCAAGCCTGCTAAAATTGCTGAAACTTCTAGAAAGGCAAGAACCCACGACCTAAATTGCATCATGCTTGGTGAAATAATGACAGGTTCCTAGTTCATATTTAGCAGCATTTCAAAGTGACCGATTCAGCAACACAGACTCTGAAATTCAATAGCAGGACGGCGAGAATCAATTCTTATTTCAGCACTAAAAACCTTGGTGCGGGATCAGTTGCTTTTCTCCGAACACACTTGATCATCGGAGCAAGCAAAACTGACCATCAAGCTTGCTTTTCTATGCATACCTTCTACTCACATCAATGACTGTGTGACCCACATATGCAAACCAAAATGCCCCAAGCCTCATCTAGATTGTGAGAAGGCCTTGTTTCAAAAGAACAGTAATACCATCTACTACCCTTGATCTAAAAAAGTACGAGTATGTCTGTATTAGTTCTACAAAATACTTTAGTACTATAATAAAAACGATAGAACATTTGAAAGATTCACTACCATTTGAAAGATTCAGCAGCACTGAATAAAATAGAAAAATATCAATAGATTCCAAATACATAATCAACAGCACTTGATAGATTCAACAACATTTCAAAGTGACCGATTTAGGAGTACAGATAATGACCAAAAGAATTGACAGATTTAACAATGTAGACACTAAAATTCAATAGATGTAGCAAGGCCATAATTCAAAAGGACAGAGAGAACATATTCTGGCCATGTTCCAAAAGAAGAGCAAGACCATCTACTGGTCTTGATCTAAAAAAGTACCAATACATCACTATTAGTTCTAAAAAATACTTTAGTAATAGAAACAACAAAATGTTCGACAGATTCAATGGCATTTGAAAGATTCAACAGTACTGAATAAGACAGAAAAAATCATCAGATTCCCAGTTCATATTAAGCGGCACTTGACAGATTTAGCACCATTTTAAAGTGACCGATTTAGCAGTACAAATAATGACCAACGGAATTGACAGATTCAGCAATGCAGACATTGAAATTTGGTAGATGTAGCAAGGCCATGATTCAAAAGGAAAGAGATACCATATTCTACACTAGATGTGTCGGTCTGAACAAGTACCAGTACATAGGTATTACACCTACTACAAAATAGATTAGCAATAGCAGAACTCCATACAAAATACTTAGAACTATCCTAAGCTAGGAACCACATGTCCCAAAATGATAAGAAAAATCCTATCAAGGAGTACATATGTTCAAGTTAGGATCATCACAAGAAGATAAAGATGTGTTAATCGCTAAGAATCTTGTCGATACGAAGCTTGTATTCCACGGTGACTTCGGATGGTCGATTCCGATGATGAGCGACTAGATTATACCGACAAACCGACAGAGAGCAAGTGGCTTTAGAATTTGCATAGAATACCTTCTCACACAAGCCATTTGGATGTGCAGAGCTCAACTTCACCATGAACTGCGGCGACACATGTGCTGCTGTCCTGACACACACGACGGATATCAAGATGACATCGTTGCGCCCGTCGAATAGCACACAGAACACCGTGTCATCAAACCCGGTTAGCCCGATATCACCATTTTGCGAGCCCGGTGCTGGCACCGGCTTAGAGATGTACCTGCCTTCTCTACCATTATGTAAAATGTGCAACCTCATGGCGTGGGCTTCTCTGAGGTGGGAGTGGAGCACAAACGGAATTGTGGCAAACTCGCAGCCAGGCACCACGCAGTTCCATTGGACTGTATCAGCAAGCATTGAACATGAAGACATATTTGGCTAGACAACCCATACCAATTGGGTATGTCACCAACATAAAGAAATTAGTTAGTAGGACATTACATATATTCATATTAGGATCATCACAAGAAGATTTATATGTGTTAACTCACTCTTGGTTGATATTCTTGTAATCCAGGGGGAATTCCGAAAACATCTACAGAAGCTCGTAGGTAATGCCGCAGTTTCAACGAGTACTACATGATCCCTTTCAATGCGACTTCAGCCAACGAAGGCCTGCTCGTTTGCTCAGATGTTGCTGCCATTTCGACCAAATGGAGCTTATTCCATGTCAGCAGTGACCATAACATCACCTTGTGCTGCAGCAATTCACAAGCCGCCGACCTGACGTACCTGACGGATAGGAAGATGTCCATGGTGTACCCTCCAATTAGGGCGGCAAACTCCATGCCCTCTTTCTCGATGCGGACGATCTCTAGTGCGTGCACCCGGTTAGTCAGGTACCAGTGCTTGTTGGAGTAGATCACTTTAGGAAAATAGTACATCTTGTGGGCAAGTTTCAAGTGGTCAAAGGTCTCATGCACAGTCAATGGCCGGGTGACAAACTCACATCCTCGCTCTGTGCAGGCTATGCACGGGGCATAGCAGCACTGGATCTTGTGCTCGTAGACGTCATTATAGGAGACAAATGAACAACAACGGTCATTAGGGCACCAGCTACCTTTTCCGTCGGCAACCTAGCGGTACACCTCCTTGGAGCATGCGGCCAGCCTAACGGTGTTGATAGTGTCCAGACGCATAGTGATTTCGTTGAAGACATCGTTGCAGACCTTGCTCCAGCCGTAGTGCCGTGGGTTGCACCTCGAATCCTCCATCCTGTCCGGACGGATTGGGGGCGAGGGTGGATCTCTGTAGATTTTTTGGTGGTTTTTGGAGGAGAGGGCTAGTGGCCTAGAAGGAGTGATGCAGCGTGCAAGATGGGGAGTAAAATGTGTGAAGCACGCGCCAGAGATGCGGCTAGGCGGCGTCGGCGAGTGGGGATAAACTAAACAGAGACGGGGAAGATAGGATGGCTCTTTGAAAGACGTTTTTTATTTTCTTCTGCTATAAGAAGCGGCTGCATCGAGGACACCGGCTAGCTTGATGCGTGTAAAACACGCCCATGTGCAATAAATTAAACATGTCACTTTCTAGCGCAGTACATTCTTGTCACGCCAGCGGATTACTATTTACAGCTTCTATTTTCATACTAGTATTAGGGCATCACCTATGGTGGCAGAATTTGTCTATAAGCTGGGATGTTTTAAGAAAAAGCTTTTGATGTACTGAATTCCTGGTTAGCTTAAAAAGATTTTTGGAAAAATTTAAGAGCAATCTATCTATCGTGCTTACTTGTAGTTAAAATTTAACACAATCGGTGAGAGTACAATTGACATCAAAGACCTCAGAAAAGAGAAAATTACATAGAGGTCCATAAACTTAGCACAAAGGGCCCAAAAGTTAAGCAAGGAAAAGCACTTGGGTCCTTCTCGAGCGAGAAACTGAGCCATACCCTTCATACTACTGTACTTGCTTCACACAAACACAGAAAACGATCCTCACACTTTCGAACCAGCGTGCTGGGGGTGTGCTTGGTGCTTCCTCTTCGCAGGGTGTGAAATGGAACGACAATGCAGGTCGGCGCACATGGGCAGTGCCACGTTGTAGACGAGGGAGAGATCAGCGGGCCAGGGTGTGTGTGGATGGTGATGAGGCACAAAAGGAGAGAGAAAGCACAATTTGTTTTGCATGCATATATGTAGTAAAGGTCCCAAAATTTTGACGAGAGGTTCAACTTCTTGCTAAGATTCTACATCTTGACAACTTAAAGAAATTATATTAGGTCAAACTTGAGATAGAAGTAAGCGTGATAGCTAGCTCTTGGATTAATTGTCTTTTCGAAGGTAGATGGGTGCATCTTCTTTTAGTAAACGATGTTCTCGGTGTGAGTTTCCAACTATCAGGAAAGAACATTCTCAATTTTCCCATGTTTTGCGAATTTTAAAACTTCCTAGCTAACTCTGCCGACTTGAATGAGACTCTATGCCAATTTATCGAAATTAGGTCAAATTTGAACTACAAGTAAATTATAGATTGCTTTAGAAGTTTTATGAAAAATCTTTTGGTGGTTTTCGATGTACTAAATTCCTAGTTAGAGCTTCAAAAGTTTGTTGGGACATTTTAAGAGGAATCTATCTATCGTGCTTACTAGTAGTTAAAATTTGATATGGCCGGTGGGAGAAAGTACGATTTGCATCAAAGACCTAAATTTTTTACATAGAGGTCCATAAATTTAGCATAAAGGGCCCTAAAGTTAAGCAAGGAAAAGCAGTCGGGTCCTTCTCGAGAGAGCAACTTAGCCATATACCCTTCTTACTAGTACTTTTTCTTCAACCACACAAAAAATGCTGCTCACACTTTCAAACGAGTGTGCTGGGGTGTGCTTGGTGATTCCTCTTCACAGGGTGTGAAATGGAACGACAAGGCAGGTCGACGCACGTGGGCAGCACCACGTTGTGGATGATGGCGAGGTCAGCCGGTCGGGGCGTGTGTGGATGGTGATGAGGTAGTGTGAAGGAGAGAGAAATGACAACTTGTTTTGCATGCATATATATAGTAAAGGTCCTGAAATTTTGACAAGAGGTTAAACTTCTTGCTAAGACTCGACATATTGACAACTTAATGAAATTAGGTTAAACTTTAGCTACAAGTAAGCGTGATAGATAGATCTTGGAATAATTGTCTTTTCGAAGGTAGATGGGTGCATCTTCTTTTAGTAAACGATGTCGTTGGTGTGAGTTTCCAACTATCAGGAAAGAACTTTCTTGATTTTCCCATGTTTTGTGAATTTTAAAACTTCCTAGCTAACTCTGCCGACTTGAATTAGACTATGTGCCAATTTATCAAAATTAGGTCAAATTTGAACTATAAGTAAATTTAGGTTGCTTTGGAAGTTTTACGAAAAAACTTTTTGGTGGTTTTCGATGTACTAAATTCTTGGTTAGCTTCAAAAGTTTTTTGGAAAATTTTAAGAGGAAACTATCTATCATGCTTACTTGTAGTTAAAATTTGACACGGTCGGTGGGAGTACGGTTTAGATCGAAGACCTCAAAAAGAGAAAATTACATGTAGAGGTCCATAAATTTAGCACAAAGGGCCCTAAAGTTAAGCAAGAACAAGCAGGTGGGTCCTTCTCGAGCGAGAAACTGAGCCATACCCTTCGTACTACTGTACTCACTTCACACAAAAAACGCTCCTCACACTTTCGAACTAGTGTGATGGGGGATGTGCTTGGTGCTTCCTCTTTGTAGGGTGTGAAATGGAACAACAAGGTAGGTCAACGCACGTGGGCAACGCCACATTGTGGATGAGGGAGAGTTTAGCCTGCCACGGTGTGCGTGGATGGTGATGAGGTAGTGAAGGAGAGAGAAAACATAATTTTTTTTGCGTGCATATATATAGTAAAGGTCCTGAAATTTTGATAACACGTTCAACTTCTTGCTAAGAAATTGCATCTTGACAACTTAACGAAATTAGGTCAAACTTGAGCTACAAGTTAGCGTGATAGATTGCTCTTGGATTAATTGTTTTTTCGAAGGTAGATGGGTGCATCTTCTTTTAGTAAACGATGTCGTTGGTGTGAGTTTGCCAACTTTCAAGAAAGAACATTCTTGATATTCCCATGTTTTGCAAATTTTAAAACTTCCTAGCCAACTATGCTAACTTTAATGAGACTCGGTGCCAATTTATCAAAATTAGGTCAAATTAAATTTGAACTACAGGTAAATTGTAGGTTGTTTTGGAAGTTTTACGAAAAAACTTTTCGGTGGTTTTTTATGTACTGAATTCCTGGTTATAGCTTCAAAAGTTTTTTTGGAAAATTTTAAGAGGAATCTATCTATCACGCTTACTAGTAGTTAAAATTTGACAAGGTCGGTGGGAGTGAGTACGGTTTACATCGAAGACCTCAAAAAAGAGAAAAAATACATAGAGGTCCACAAATTTAGCATAAAGGTCCCTAATGTTAAGTAAGGAAAAGCAGTCGGGTCCTTCGTGAGTGAGCAACTGAGCCATACCCTTTGTACTACTGTACTATCTTCACACAAAAAAAACGCTCCTCACACTTTCGAACCAGCGTTCTGGGGGTGTGGTTGGTGCTTCCTCTTCGTAGGGTGTGAAATGGAACGACAAGTCAAGTCGACGAACGTGTGGGCAGCGCCACGTTGTGGACGAGGGAGAGATCAGTCGGCATGGGTGTGCATGGATGGTGATGAGGCAGTGAAGGATAGAAAAACATAATTTGTTTTGCATGCATAAATACAGTAAAGGTCCTGAAATTTTGACAATACATTCTACTTCTTGCTTAAAATATGCATATTGACAACATAACAAAATTAGGTCAAACTAGAGCTACCAGTTAGTGTGATGGATTGCTCTTGGATTAATTGTTTTTTCGAAGGTAGATGGGTGCATCTTCTTTTAGTAAACGATGTCATCAGTGTGAGTTTCCAACTATAAGGAATGAACATTCTCGACTTTCCCATCTTTTGTGAATTTTAAAACTTCCTAGCTAACTCTGCCAACTTGAATGAGACTTTGTGCCAATTTATCAAAATTTGGTCAAATTTGAACTACAAGTAAATTGTAGGTAGGTTTGCAAGTTTTACGAAAAAGCTTTTCGGTGGTTTTCGATGTACTGAATTCCTGGTTAGCTTCAAAAGTTTTTTGGAAAATTTTAAGAGGAATCTATCTATCGCGCTTACTTGTAGTTAAAATTTGACATGGTCGGTGGGAGCGAGTACGGTTTACATCGAAGAACTCATAAAGTACGAAGAGCCAGGGTGTGCTTAGTGCTTCCTATTCGCAGGTTGTGAAATGGAACGACAAGGCAGGTCGACACACGTGCCACATTGTGGACGAGCGAGACATCAGCCGACCGGGGTGTGCGTGGATGGTGATGAGGCAGTGAAGGAGAGAGAAAACATAATTGTTTTTGCGTGCATGTATATAGTAAGGTCCTGAAAGGTGGACAAGACGTTCAACCTCTTGCTAACAATCTGCATCTTGACAACTTAAGGAAATGTGGTCAAAATTGAGCTACAAGTTAGCGTGATAGATTGCTCTTGGATTAATTGTCTTTTCGAAGGTAGATGGGTGCATCTTTCCAAAGGTGACGACGGTGGTGACAGCGACGGTGGTGTAGATCAGCGGCCGATCGCGGCGATGGCGGTCAGTGACAAAGAGGAGGATGGCGACAGGTATATCATAGGTTTCTATGAAAGTTTTACGAAAAAGCTTTTGGTGGTACCCATCGGGGGTCAATTAGGAGTTATCGGAAACCATCAAGAGTTTGGACAACAGGTTTAACTTCTTGATAAGATTTTGCATCTTGACAATTTAACAAAATTTGGTCAAACCTGAGCTACAAAAGTAAGAGAACAAGAGGGAGGCAGCTGATGTCTATGCACTTCTATTCTTGTAGACAGTTGTTGGGCCTCCAAGTGCAGAGGTTTGTAGAACAGCAGCAAGTTTTCCCTTAAGTGGATCACCCAAGGTTTATCGAGCTCAGGGAGGAAGTGGTCAAAGGTATCCCCTCTCAAGCAACCCTGCAATCAAGATACAAGAAGTCCCTTGTGTCCCCAACACACCCAATACACTTGTTAGGTGTATAGGTGCACTAGTTCGGTGAAGAAATAGTGAAATACAAGTGGTATGGATAATTATAAGTGGTAACGGTGCCAGAAAATACTTTGATGCCGTGGAAGAGACTAAAGGCAAACTGAAATAAAGATGGAAGCAAGCAAAGATGTAACATATCTAATAGCAAACGGTGTTTCAGTGCTTAGAAACAAGGCCTAGGGATCATACTTTCACTAGTGAACACTCTCATATAAATATATTCTTCTTTATGATACTACGCTGAACTACTCTCCGGTTGGACACTCTAATCCATGGTAGGGCTATAACAACACACCTCAAAGTAAGCCTTTCCCATCTAGATAACCCCACACTGTCACCTTGAGCACTAGACGGTTCAAACAAACACCACAATTTCATAGAGACATCCAACTCCAAATATAACTCATAACAAGTATTTGTAATCTCTAGCCTAAGTGCCACCATGGTGTGCACACTGTCAACTTCACACACATGGGGAGAGAAGAGATCTATTAAAGCACTTGAGTAGCAAGGTAGATCTATAGATTACAAAGCTCATGATCTCATAAGATCACGCATAGAGAGAGATGAACACATAGCTACCGGTAGAACCCTTAGCCTCGAGAAAGAACTACTCCCTCCTCATCATGGGAATCAGCAATGGTGATGGAGATGGTGGTGGAGATCGATGGAGATGGCTCCGGGGGCACTTCCCCGTCCCGGCAGGGTGCCGGGACAGAGACTTTCTGTCCCCCGAATCTCCCCTTCGGTAGCGGCGGCGCTGCGAAACGTTTCGTGGCTGAATGCTTCATGATTTAGGGTTTATGCATCGGGAGGCTTCTTATAGGCAAAGAGGCAAGGTCGGTGGGCGTCCAGGGGGCCCACACCACCTGGTGGCGTGGCCAGGGCTAGCCCGCGCCACCATATGGTGTGGCCCCTCTCTGTCTCGTCTTCTGGCTCCGTGAGTCTTCCGGTAAAATATCGACTTTGGCTTTTGTCCGATCCAATTCCGAGAATATTGATTTTCTGACTTTCCTGAAATCATATGAAAAGTACTCCAAAGTTGGAACAAAACACAAGAAAGTGGATAAAGCCAAGCATGGAACATCAAAAATTATGGATACGTTTGCAACGTATCAACATCCCCAAGCTTAACTCCTGCTCGTCCTCGAGTAGGTAAGTTATAAAAAGAAAGAATAATTTTTGAGGTGACATGCACCATCATAAACTTGATCAAAGTATTTGTAAAACTTTCAAAGCCGGGATCATAGTACTTCAATCATAACATGAAAGATAAAGTTCTAGCAATAAGACAAAGAAACTATGATGCAACATGAAAAGGCACAAACAAAAGATTCATGAATAACAATTCTTTGCAAGATGTTTGTTTGTTTCACATAAAGAAAACATAGCATAATGGCATTCAGCTTGTCCATCATAGAGTAGCAAACATAAATGCATAGGACACCTTCAAAGTTCATAAGAGTGACTAGATACAAATAGTTTAAAATAAGCAATATCAAGGTATGCATCAATCAACAAGTCTTGGGACAATGCACATAGAACTAAGAATGGCCACTATGCTTTCAAAGTAGGTGCATAAAGGTAGAAGGTGGAGACTCAATATAATGGTGGAAGAAAGGCCTTCATAGAAGGAAGCAGAGATTCAAGTTTCATAAAGAGCTTCCAAAAATTATGGTACTTATAGCTATCAGCTCTCATTGCCCCTATCATAAGCTTCTTGAAGTGATTAAGGTTAAAGTGAACAAACTATGGTTTATATGCTTGACAAAGTATAAGTTAGAAATCTCATGTCCCTTGAATACGAGGGCCGCTCCTCATGCTACTCAAGTTTAGTCACCAGTAAGTTCATGTCATCGTAAGTACATGTGTATCATAGAGAACCGCCAACGGGGTACCCCTTGCCCGATGATACGGAAGAATCCCCATATCAAAATGACAAGGCAAGCAGACAACGAGCATCTCAGCAATCTTCTTATTTACCATGGGAATATGGTGCTTTTTTCTCTCTTTCCTCTTTTCATAATCTCTTTTTTTCTCTTTTCTCTTTTTTTCTCAATATAGGACTATTTTTTTATAAGAAGAATGCTTCATAGACAGCTCATTATGGTTATGCTGCAGGTTTCCACCATGTCAGCATGGATTAGACCAGCGGCCCAGGCGTTTCTCTAACACATATACATAACTCCATGGACTTACAAGCTCCCCTTTCATTTCACACCGACGACATCCATAGACAAACGAGCATGATATCAACTAGGTACAAAGTACCTGTGCAATGTTGAAAGCGTTCCCCATGACAGCATGGTTCTGCTAATCCCCAGCAAATAAGTGCAAGCATATACAACATAGACGACACAATGGTTCAAGTTTATTAAGGGAAAGAAAAGTAAAGTGTGCCATCAAGTTCGTGAGAGCTTTAGCCACTAGTTTTCTCACAACAAGTTTAATTTGGAAGGTAAAAAAAAGCATGAATATACTTGGAATAGCAAATGATAATAGGTAGGTATGGTGGACTCTTTGGAATAACTTGGTTTAGGGAGTTGGATGCATGAGTGGAACTCATATTTGGTTGTGGAGGCTAGCAAAAGACTGGGAGCGACAAACTAAGAGAGAAATAATGGTCATAATCATGCAGAGCGAGAAAACATCATTGAACAAAGCATAAAGTGATACTACAAAGGTAGACTCCCCCTCCAAACAATTCGCGCTAAAATTGATTATTCCTGCTATCCAATTCAAACTATCTATGGAGTATTAGGTGTAAAAATTTGGATATTCATAGACGGGTTGAAAATTAAAGGATCATAAAGGCTTATGGTGACTTGGGATAGTCATAATATGGTGTAAGCATGTGCCAAGTCAACCCGAATAAAGCATCAAAGGAGAATACCACAATACTATGCTTTAATATGCTAAAACAACGCATGATCCTTCCAAGGCACATTAAGCAATCTCAATTGTTTCTAACAAGTCATGCTACAGCAAAGAATACTAAGCATAAAGCCAAAAAAATATCGAGCATGGCATGACGAAGCATAGGCCACAGTCAAAAACAAGCTCTCTTTACCACTTAAGCATGAACTTTCCTACTCTTTTCCAATCCAAACCAAACTATTTGAAAACCAATGTATGAAAGAGGGGGTCCAACCAATTTATTCAGCAAACTAAGAAAACCAAGCAAACAAAAAACCAAAACTGAAACGAAAAAGAAGACGCTCCAAGAACAACACAACTGTGCATGAAACAATAAAAATGAAGCGTTTGGAAGAAACCTGGGATTTTTATTGATGAAGAGGGGGGTGCCTTGGGCATCCCCAAGATTTGACGCTTGTACTTCTTGGATATTTCTTGGGGTGACACGCGTGGCATCCCCAAGCTTGAGCTTTAGTCCATCTTTCATCTCATTACTCATTCCTTCCATACACCTGAAATTTTTCCTTCATACAAAACTTCACACAATCTTTATTAGCAACATTAGTGCACTCAAGATAATAAGTCTTAAGGTTCAGTTCTAACACCAAATAAACTTCCATTAGAACACTAGCTACTGTATCACTTCCCTCAAAAAGCTCAATTCCCCAAAATAACTCAAAAAGAAACCAACAAGAAGCAAATGCAGAAAATGGCAGAAATCTGTCAAAACAGACCAGCAGGTAAAGACGAATTTTTTCGAAGACCTTCTGTTGCTCAAATAAACAAGTGTTGAACTAACGAAAGTTGGATAACAACCTGGGGCAGAAGCACAAAAATTAACTCCTCAAAAGGACGTACATAGATTTTACACGAATTTTTACGGTGATGCATAGAAATCTGTTTCGGGACAGCAACTTTGCCAATCATTACTTCTCTCTCATTAGAGGTTACTCTTGGCACAAAAAGCAAATAAAAAGGATAAGGAGCGGTTATTACTGAATTAATAACTTCCAAGACTCATCTAAAACTTTTGGGTTATCTCCCAATAAGTACTTTTTCTTTAACGCCTTTAAGTTAGGCATGATAGTTTGAGAAGATGCTCACATAGGAAATATGAATTGAAGTAAAAGAGAGCATCAAGAAGCAAATTCAAAACACATTTAAGTCTAACCCACTTCCTATGCATAGGAATCTTGTAAAGAAACAAGTCATTAAAGCACAAAGCAACAAGCATAGGAAAGCAAAACAAGTGCAACTTTAAGACTTTCAATATAAAGAAGGGAAACTTAATATTATTGAGATGCATAAAACCATGTTTCCCTCTCTCTCATAATAAATTTCAGTAGCAACATGAATAAAATTAACAATATAACTATCACAAGAAACATTCTTATCATGAGCCACATGCATAAAAGAATTAATACTCCCCACATAAACATAGTCATTCTTATTGATTGTAGTGGGAGCAAATTCAACAAAATAGCTATCATTATTATTTTCATCACCATAATCATCAAATATAAGAGGCATATTGTAATCATAATTAATTTCCCCCTCAATATTAGGTGTACTGAAAATATCATATTCATCATTGCAATCATCATATATTGGAGGTATAGTATCATCTTAAGCAATAGAATAGTTATCCTCCAAAGTGTGTTCATTTGTAAACATATCATCATTGGAAGGATCATGGATAGCACTAATAGTATAGCAATTATTAATATCATCATTTTCATAATTGGTACCGAAGAGATTATCAATATCAAAAGTAGTGTGCTTTTCCCAATCATGATCACTACTATAGGTAATAGGCATAGGAACATCATCGAGTTCAGACTCATCAAAAACTATAATAGGAGCAACATGCTTAGGGGAAAATACCGTTTCCTCTCTCCTTTTACTCCTCCTCTTCTTCTTTTTCTTCTTCTCTTTATGAGGGGGAGGCTTGAAACGAAGCTTCTCCATATACCCTGGTTCATTGTTAGAGACAATAGAAGAAACTTTGGAGGATTCCTCCCTTTCATTAATAAGGCTAAAACACATATTAGTCCTGTCATATTTTGGTAAAATCTCATCATTTATAATATTTTGTATATAAGTATTTGTGTGGCAATTATCAACACAATAAATATGACAACCATGCATGACGCTATTCATACCAAAAGCACTCATATCTACCAAAGAAGTTTTTCTTGATAATTCTTCACACCCCAAAAATAATGTAAGTTCATCATGATGATTTGGGGTGATCATGTCATCACAATACAAACTTGCAGTACTCATTGAAATAGAAGGGCTATTATTATGGCCTGAGCATTGAAAATTGAAATGACCCACTTTAAAGCAAAGTTCACAAATAAAAGGATAGAGGGCACAAACTTTTTTACCAAGATCATTTAGAGCCCTATACCACATTCTAGTTTTTTCATTCCTGTGGGTGATACAATATTTTTCTTCAATTTCATTATTCTCACAAGGTCTATGTATTCCACAAAAATTAACATGATTATAAGAAATAGTACTTTCAGAGGTTTGAGCATGTTTATTGCTATCATTAATAACAATTTGATTTTCCATGCAAGTGTCTTTAAAAGGCTCATGATACATGTCCCATTTTTCTTTAGGAGCATTAATATGAGAAGCAAAGGTTCTAAAACAATCAATAAGAATTTGAGGATCAAGACCATACTTAGCACTAAGCTCTTGAAAATCAGCAGTTTCAGCGAAAGACTTAATGCAATCATACTCATAGTTTATACCTGGTTCTTTACCTTTGTTGTTATTCCAATCTTCGGTATTGCTTTGAATTGTTTCAAGGAGATCCCACTTAGCTTTGACCTCATTACTTGTGAAGGATCCCTCTAAACAAGTATCTAGATAGTCCTTGTAATGTCCTGAAAGCCTTGCATAGAAATTATTAATAGCAATATTACTGGGGAGCTCATGAATGGGACATTTGAGCATTAGTAACTTCAATATCCCCCATGCTTGGGCAATACTTTCTCCATCATGAGGATGAAAATTATAAATGTAATTCCTATCTTTATTTATTTCATGAGGAGGATAAAACTTAGAGTAAAAGAGAGATTCAAGTTCCTTCCACTCCAAATGATGAGGATCATCTAGTAGCTCATACCATTCCCTTGCTTTGCCCTTAAGTGAAATAGGGAATAGCTTCCTCTTAACTTGGTTCATTGAAATACCTGCACACTTGAACAACTCGCATAATTCATGTATAAGGAGTAAATGATCACCAGGATGGACAGTTCCATCTCCAAAATAGCAATTATTCATAACACGTTCAACAATTTTTATAGGTATTTTAAAAGGGATGCTTTCAGTATGTGGATTTAAAATATCACAAGTATCATCAGAATTACCATATATGGGAGATAAAGTATCATCAGAGCAAATTTTCTTCTTTAAAGCTGGGGAACTAAAAAGATCATTTTCATAAAAACTAACTTCCCCAAGCTTAGGCGTTTCCATAGCATTAGTAACAAAGGTGTTCAAAAGATTCATACTAATAACATTGCTATTAGCATGCAAAGAAAGTTCCATGGGGTTTTTAATTTTATTTTCAAACAATTCAAGTTCTATCTTAGGAAAAATGCTAAAAAGCTCTCTAATTTTTTTGTTGTTTTCCATTAAGCCTAACTAGTGAAAACAAGAAACAAAAAGACAAAATTGCAGAATCGAAAGGAAATAACTTCGAGCACTCACACCGGAGGATGTGAGTACCTTTTACCTTACCTCCCCGGCAACGGCGCTAGAAAATAGCTTGATGTTTACGCACTTCTATTCTTGTAGACAGTTGTTGGGCCTCCAAGTGCAGAGGTTTGTAGAACAGCAGCAAGTTTTCCCTTAAGTGAATCACCCAAGGTGTATCGAACTCAGGGAGGAAGTGGTCAAAGTTATCTCCTCTCAAGCAACCCTACAATCAACATACAAGAGGTCTCTTGTGTCCCCAACACACCCAATACACTTGTCAGGTGTATAGGTGCACTAGTTCGGCGAAGATAGTGAAATACAAGTGGTATGGATAATTATAAGTGGTAACGGTGCCAAAAAATACTATGATGGCGTGGAAGAGACTAAAGGCAAACTGAAATAAAGATGGAAGCAAGCAAACATGTAACAGATCTAATAGCAAACGGTGTTTCAGTGCTTAGAAATAAGGCCTAGGGATCATACTTTCACTAGTGAACACTCTCATATAAATATATTCTTCTTTATGATACTAGGCTAAACTACTCTCCGGTTGGACACTCTAATCCATGGTAGGGCTATAACAGCACACCTCAAAGTAAGCCTTTCCCATCTAGATAACCCCACACTGTTACCTTGAGCACTAGATGGTTCAAACAAACACCAGAATTTCATAGAGACATCCAACTCCAAATATAACTCATAACAAGTATTTGTAATCTCTAGCCTAAGTGCCACCATGGTGTGCACACTGTCAACTTCACACACATGGGGAGAGCAGAGATCTATTAAAGCACTTGAGTAGCAAGGTAGATCTATAGATTACAAAGCTCATGATCTCATAAGATCACGCATAGAGAGAGAGATGAACACATAGCTACCGGTAGAACCCTTAGCCTCGAGAGAGAACTACTCCCTCCTCATCATGGGAATCAGCAATGGTGATGGAGATGGTGGTGGAGATCGATGGAGATGGCACTTCCGTCCGTGCCAGGTGAAACAGAGACTTTTTGTCCCCCGAATCTCCCCTTCGGTAGCGGTGGTGCTGCGAAACTTTTCGTGACTGGAGGCTTGATGATTTAGGGTTTATGCATCGAGAGGATTCTTATAGGCGAAGAGGCAAGGTCGGTGGGCGTCCAGGGGGCCCAGACCACCTGCTGGCGCGGCCAGGGCTAACCCGCGCCACCATATGGTGTGGGCACCCTGTGGCCCCACTCCGTCTCGTCTTCTGCCTCCGTGGGTCTTCTGGTAAAATATCGACTTTGGCTTTTGTCCGGTCCAATTCCGAGAATATTGATTTTCTGACTTTTCTGGAACCAAAAACAGCAGAAAACAGGCAACTGGCACTGTGGCTCTTGTTAATAGGTTAGTCCAAGAAAGTGTATAGAAAGTACTCCAAAGTATGGACAAAACACAAGAAAGTAGATAAAACCAAACATGGAACATCAAAAATTATGGATACGTTTGCAACGTATCAGCAGCGCGAGACTTTAAAAAAAAAGAGGCAGCGCGACAGTAGCATAGAAAAGGACTTGAAGGCGGTACGATGTCAGAGCAAAGCTATGATGGGTAGCTGACACGAGGTACATGGTACACTCCACTAGTAGTGTAATACCTCGGATATTACGCTCTAAGTATGAACCTGGATGAATCAAAAGTGGATAAGTGATTCTACCGCGGAGGCCCAAGGCCACCCACGTGCAGGCCTGTCGAAGCGGACTAGGGCACGGTACCGACCTACCACCTTATCCACTTTCAAGAACATCGGGACAAGAGCGAGCGGCATAAGCGACAGGTAACGCAACCACGACATACAGAAATGCGTATGTATGTCTGCGACTTACAATAGACATCAGAGTCACACCATATAAAAAAATAGAAATATTGCAACGCCATACGGCAAGATCCAAATATCCTAGATAGATATAATAGTTTAGGATACATCCTCATACATCACACATCATAGTACCAAGCGGAAGCGGAAAACAAGATCCGAGTATGGATTAAGAAGCAAATTGACATAAGATGCCTTTGAAATAAGCACATCCCGCCCACAGATCTCATGGATATCCAACCCCGGAATCTCTACACCTGATGGTCATTGCCACCATCATCCGTCTCCTCAACCCAGTAGCCTTCCTAAGAGTATACATGTCCACCTAAACCAAATATTTATCGTGTGAGACCCTAGGGATACTCAACAAGTCTTAATGTATCTAAAGGGAACAACCTGGGGGTGACGCAATTGCAGCAAGAGATAATATCTACAAAGAGCTATAGAGACTCGCTACACATCCGCCCATCTAGAGATGGACGGACACCCGTTAATTAATAGCAACAGTTATATAAGCAACATAAATAACCTCGCTCATCCTCCTGCTCGCTTACCGACGAGAAGGCGGAAGAACAACCCATCTGTTGGCAATTTTAGTAGCCATTCCATGAGTGTTGTACTAATTACTAGTCATGTCTTAGTCAAATTAAAGACGGTACTTTAGTTATTCTTGTCTATGATCGAGAAACTATGCTCCAACTCGTCCATAACCGCGGACACGGCTTTCAAAAAGATATACCCTGCAGGGGTGCACAAATAGCAACACACACACGATCAACCTCGGGAAGAACCAAATAAAACGCAACAAGGCCTCACAACAATGCATTCACATGATTCATAAATTATTTCAGGGGGCCACCCCACCAAGCTACCTGCAACGAAGTTGGATGGCTCTGAGACGGACCCAGGGTTTGTGTCAATGGCTGTAAACGACTAGGAACTCGAAAGTGTGACTAGGCTTGTCGATACCATGAAAACATTCCATGTTCCAAAATAGTACAGGCACTCCACGCACAATCATAAAAAAGCAGTAAAGCATGGCATAAGTACAGGATAATAATAAAGCCCCAAACTACTTTGTGGCCCCAAGAAATAAAGTGTGAATCAAACTCAGGAAAAGGGGGATCCATAGGGTCTCCTATATGCGGATAGTAGTCAAGGAACAGGAATCAAGTACTCGGGGTCCTACGGGACACAAGTGAGCTTAAAGAACCAAATAGAGGATAATGCTCACTGATGCCTCTTTCATTAGTTATCCTATTACTACAGAGTTTAAGTTATTTAGGTACCTCGTTATTCAGAGCCTCACACAAACTCTACACTTGCAATTCTACGACTCGCATGGCTCAAACAACTCCTGTAGTAATGGCTCATGGGATGGAGTAACAAGCTTCGATGGAGTTGAAAAGTAGAGGCTGTGCAATACTGGGGACTCAATTTAATGCAATCGCGACTTAATGATGCAAGAGTAAGATAAAAGCATAGGTACTATATATATGCAAGCATGAGGAATTGCTTGCCTGGCAGTTCTGTTGCCGAATAGGAATGATCCGGGTAATACTCCTGAGGCTCCTGGTATTCTCCCTGCTTAATGTCTATCCGGATAAAAACCAAACACACAAGGGCCAAAATAAATATATTGCACAATCGTATGAATCATATGCAATAAGAAAACAAGGTATGCCATGATGAAATGATGTACAATTGCATGGTATAGCATAGCATGGCAAGGGTGAGGTGTGAAAAAAAGAAATAAGCACTTTTATTAATTATTTGATCAAGTTTTACTTGCATAAGCCATTCAGGTTTTAATGGTTTTACATGAATGCTACAATTCATATCATAGAATGCATAATTAGAACGGCATCGTCGAGCTAAATGATTTAGACATATTATTTGTTAAATTTGGAATTACGGAATCAAAGTTATGATTTATTTAAGATAAAAGCATTAATTGATATTTTAGTAATTTTGAAATTTTAAATTGCTCAAAAAATATTTTGGATAGCATATTTGAATTCCTCATATTTTTCTAATCAGAAAACATATATCATTTGTCCCTTTTAGAATTATCGTTAAAAATTTATTATTAATGATATCAAATAGAAAGGTCAATATTGTTATTAATTTGAATAGTTAGAATAATTATTTTTAATTCCTGGAAATGAATATGAATAGTTTTGAAATTGAAAACACTTTTCATTTCAATCTTCTTCCAAAATCGATTTCTTGAAAAAGTTTTAACTTAGTTTGCCTTGGAAAAGAGTTGGCTCATTTTGAAATAAAACCAGGGCTGTAAAGGTAAAGAAGGGCCAGTTCTTAATAAAAAAAAGGGAAGAACGTGTGTCGGGTTGCTGAATCGGAACTGAAAAGCCTGGTGTAAAATCTCTAGCTCATCCGATTTTAACCGGAGGATTGCGAGCGACCTGCTGCTCCGTTTTGCAAGAAGTTTGGTGCGCCGTATAGCTGACGAACGGGGCTGCAGTTTGACAGGATATTCCGCGATCTTCGGATGAAGATTACGAGCGGCTCCAGTCTCCGATTGAAGCGCCGATGGATGGTAATCGAAGAGGGTACATAGAACTTCGAGGAGGTACTGAGGAGGTTGTCGATCTCGTTAGGAGAGGATGGGAAACAGGATCCGAATAGAGGCTGTTTTCACTGTTGTTGCCTGACGAATAGTGTCAAAACTTTAGAGAACACACACATCCGCGACCGTGGCGAACGGTGGACGGCGTCGCAGCACCGGAGGCGGAACGCGTCCGTGGAGTGGCTCAGAAGGATTGCCAGGATGCAGGTCTTGGCGGGAGGGAGCGTGCGCGTGAGCTCTGTGTGCAACAGACAGGCATGAGCAGTGTTAGGAAATAATCTTGTGCACGTTAGGGTGTCTTACTTAGTCTGTTTATTTCTTCAGATAAGTTTCAGGTAAATGTCGCATGAGCCCACGTTTGTGTGCGAGCCATGCCGTAGTGTGCGGATCAAACTCTGTCGAAGAGTAGTGTCCAGGTCATAGGCGTAGTGGACGCTGAGACCGGATCGATTTCGTTAGTCGTGGGATGGCACGGCTGTATCGGATCGAACCCCGAACTTCTCGTTCCTTTCTGTTTCCGTTCGATGGAATAAAAGGAAGAAAGCAAGACAGAAAAGCTGCACGCTTTTAGCAGCACAAATCTCTCTCTCTCTGAAACTACCTTCTCTGTCTCTGTCTCTGACGATCGCGAGGTGGGAGAAGGGTTTGGGGAGAACATTTGGTATCAGAGCGACAGGAAGGCCATGTCCAATACCCAGAAGGACGATGGCACGGCGGCCATCTCAGGGGCGTCGAAGCCACCCGAGTCGAGCAGGTCGAAGCCGCCCAAGCGACGGGTGTCAGCTTCCCCCCGCAGGCGCCTTGGCCGGAGTCCATCGCGACGTGGTGGCGGTGGCGGCGGCGAGATTGTTGTGCGGGAGCGCGTCGTGCGGGAGAGCACCGGCTCCGCGCAGTACCCCACTCTCACGCGCACCAACTACGCGGAGTGGGCAATGGTGATGCGCGTCCAGCTCCAGGCGCAGCACCTCTGGTCCGTGATCGAGCACGGCGCCAACGATCCGGAGATGATCGGGCGGCGTTGGCGGCGCTCCTGCGCGCCGTTCCTCCAGAGCTCGCCAGGACGCTGGCGGGGAAGGACTGCGCGCACACCGCATGGGAGACGCTGAAGACGATGCGCCTCGGCAGCGAATCGATCCGCGAGGCTAAGGCGCAAACCCGCCGTCGCGAGTTCGAGGACCTGAAGTTCAAGGCTGGTGAGTCGATTGAGTCATTTGCGATCCGGCTGACTGCACTTGTTAGCGACCTAGAGCTGCTAGGTGATCCCGTTGGTGAGCACAAGGCGGTGCTGAAATTCCTCCGCACCGTGCCCAAGAAATACCGCCCGGTGGTCATGGCCATTGAACAAACGGTCAACCTCAATACCCTCACGATTGAGGACCTCTGTGGGCGTTTGATCACCGCTGAGGAGGGCTACGACCTCGACGACGCCACCGAAGGCGTCGGGAACCTGCTGCTCACCGAAGAGGAGTGGCGTGCGCGCTCCAAACGCCACGACTCTGACGGTGGCGGTGGCTCGAGTTCCGGCAAGAAGCAAAAGGCTCGTCCTAGTGGCAACAAGGACGGCGCGCGCGGCGGCGGCGCCTCCAGGGACAACAAATGTCGTTACTGTGGCAAGAAAGGGCACTGGGCCCGCGACTGCCGAAAAAAGAAGAGGGACGAGGAGGCTAACCTTGTCCAGCAGGTCAACGACGACGAAGAAGCGGCCCTCATGATGATGCAGGTGTGCGCAACCATCGACGGCACGAAACTTCCAGGCGACACCTCCGTGACCGCGCCCGCTCCCGCTTCCACGATCGTGCCCACAGAGCCGACGCGCAGCGTTCACCTTGTCGAGGAGCGCGTGCACGTGAATCTCGGTCACGTCAAGGACATCGAGCCAGGCTGGTACTTGGACACCGGCGCCAGCAACCACATGACTGGTTGGCGCGCGGCGTTCTCTGAGCTGGACACGGCGGTTCGCGGCACCGTCAAACTTGGTGACGGCTCTGTCGTGGCAATCGAAGGACGCGGCACCATCCTCTTCCGCTACAAGGATGGCGGCCACCGCGCGCTCGACAGAGTGTACTACATCCCCAGGCTAAAAAACAACATCATCAGCCTGGGCCAACTCGATGAGTTTGGCTGCCAGGTGAAGATCGAGGGCGGGACATGCTACGTCCGCGACAAGAGGCGGCGTCTCTTGGCAAAAGTGAAGCGCGGACGGAGCCGCCTCTACATCGCTGACTTCAAGGTGGCACAGCCGGTGTGCCTCGCCACGCGCACCAGAGAGGACTCGTGGCTCTGGCATGGCCGCTATGGGCACCTCAACTTTGACTCTCTCGGCAAGCTAGGACGTGATGGCATGGTACGTGGTCTACCACATCTGAAAGTTCCACGCAGAGAAGCTGCTCGAGCTGGTGCATGGCGACCTTTGTGGTCCCATCGCGCCGGCAACCCCGAGCGGGAAGAAGCTGTTCATGCTGCTCGTCGACGACCACAGCCGCCACATGTGGATCACCCTCCTTCGGAGTAAGGACGAAGCCATGGAGGCCATCAAACGCTTCCACGCACGCGCCGAACTGGAGTCTGGTCAACGGCTGCGCATGCTCCGCACGGACCGGGGCGGCGAGTTCATCTCCGCACACTTCGTCGACTACTGCATGGACAACAGCATCCAGCGGCATCTTACGGCCCCCTATTCTCCCCAACAGAATGGAGTCGTGGAGCGACGGAATCAAACCATCGTCGGCATGGCACGAAGCCTCCTCAAGGCAAAGAGTATGCCAGGCATGTTCTGGGGCGAAGCGGTGGTCACCGCGGTCTACCTGCTGAACCGGGCACCCACGCAGAGCGTCTCCGGCATGACCCCATACGAGGCATGGCACGTTTCGTGCCCGGATGTCTCCCACCTGCGCACGTTTGGGTGTGTGGCCCACGTCAAGGATGTGCGGCCGCATCTCAAAAAACTGGAAGACCGAAGCCGACCCATGGTGTTCATCGTCTACAAATAGGAGAGCAAGGCATGGCGCTGCTACGATCCTGTCGACAAGCGCGTACATGTCACTCGGGACGTCGTGTTCGACGAGAAGGCCAAGTGGGGGTGGGAAGCCGAGCGAGAACCTGGAGCGTGTGGTGACACTTCTTTCACAGTGGAGTACATGTCACTCTCTGTTCCTACCATGGAACAGGGGAGTGTGACGCGCACGCCGATGCACGGGCCGTCTCCCGTGTCCATGACCGTGGCCCATGTCCATGACCGTGGCGACGCCCGCCACCGCCTTGGAACCACCTCGACCAGCGCAAGTGGAATTTGCTTCACCACCAACAAGTTTCTCCTCCGCTCTGGATGCTGCAGACACTGGTGAGAATCCTCATCGTTTCAGGACCATGGAGAACATCCTGAATGCCGGCCCCGTGCACGGTGTGCACAGCGTGCAGGACGCTTTCGACGGTGATCACGACTCGGCTGCAGAGGAAGAGCTGCACATCACCACCGCGGACGGACCCATGTCGTTTCGTGCCGCAGACGAGGAAGCTTGGTGGAGGAAGGCCGATGCGGGACGAGATGGACTCGATCACTGCGAACCACACCTGGGAGCTTGCCAACCTACCCACCGGTCACCGGCCCATCGGCCTCAAGTGGATTTACAAGGTTAAGTGCAACGAAAATGGCGATGTGCTGAAACACAAAGCCCGCTTGGTCGCCAAGGGGTTTGTGCAGCGCCACGGCATCGACTATGACGAGGTGTATGCACCAGTTGCTCGCCTGGAGTCCGTGTGGCTCCTCCTCGCACTCGCTGGCCATGCAGGATGGCCAGTTCACCACATGGACGTGAAGACAGCGTTTCTCAACGGCGACCTCGATGAGGAGGTATATGTCTCGCAGCCGCCGGGTTTCGAGGCACCTGATTCTGACGGCAAAGTCCTGCGCTTGCGCAAAGCGCTGTATGGGCTGAAACAGGCCCCCCGGGCGTGGAACGCAAAGCTGGACAGTGTTCTGCAGCAGCTTGGTTTCACCAAGAGCCCCTCTAAGCATGCCATATACATGCAAGGAAAGGGGAGTGATCGGATTCTCCTTGGAGTATATGTGGATGATCTGATTATTGATGGCAGTAGTGAATCTGTCATCTCGGTCTTCAAGGAGGATATGAAGAAAACCTTCCAGATGAGCGATCTGGGCAAGCTAAGCTTCTACCTCGGGCTAGAGGTTCAGCAAAAGAACACGGGCATCACCGTGACTCAGACGGTGTTTGCTCAACGCATTCTGGAGAAGAGCGGCATGTCAGGCTGTAACCCGTGCTCGACACCCACTGAACATCGACTGAAGCTCAAAGAAAGACTGACCGCAGACCCTGTTGACGCCACAGAATTCAGGAGCATTGTCGGTAGTCTAAGGTACTTGGTCCACTCACGACCAGATATCACTTTTCCTGTCAGCTATGTGAGCAGGTTCATGGAGAAACCAATGGGAGAACACATGGCAGCAGTGAAGCACCTGTTGCGGTACATCGCAGGCTCTCTGAACTTTGGGTGTGTTTTCCCAAAGAGCACAGAAGAAGCCCATTTGATTGGATATTCTGATAGTGATCATGCTGGGGATCAAGACGGTCGGAAGAGCACTTCGGGTGCTTTCTATTTCCTTGGGAAACGCCCGATCAGTTGGCAGTCACAAAAACAGAAGATTGTCACACTATCATCGTGTGAGGCTGAATATGTTGCAGGCACGAGCGCTGTCTGTCAAGGCATATGGCTGTCTTGGCTCCTTGGTGATCTGAAAGATGAGGAAGCAAGGAAGTTCGAGCTCTACATCGACAACAAGTCTGCCATCTCCCTCAGCAAGAACCCTGTTTTTCATGATCGAAGTAAGCATATCAAACTTCGGTATCATTTCATTAGGGAGTGCGCTGAGCAAGGCAAAGTGGAGGTGAAGCATGTCAAGACTGAAGATCAGTTAGCAGACATGATGACGAAGCCTCTGGGTCGAGTCAGGTTCTTGGAGCTCTGATCGAGGATTGGCATGATAGAAAATAAATCCTGTGCTCAGGATTAGGGAGTGATTGTTAGGAAATAATCCTGTGCACGTTAGGGAGTCTTACTTAGTCTGTTTATTTCTTCAGATAAGTTTCAGGTAAATTTCGCATGAGCCCACGTTTGTGTGCGAGCCATGCCGTAGTGTGTGGATCAAACTCTATCGAAGAGTAGTGTCCAGGTCGTAGGCGTAGTGGACATTGAGACCGGATCAATTTTGTTAGTCGTGGGATGGCACGGCTGTATCGGATCGAACCCCGAACTTCTCGTTCTCGTTCCTTTCTGTTTCAGTTCGATGGAATAAAAGGAAGAAAGCAAGACAGAAAAGCTGCACGCTTTTAGCAGCACAAATCTCTCTCTCTGAAACTACCTTCTCTGTCTCTGTCTCTGACGATCGCGAGGTGGGAGAAGGGTTTGGGGAGAACAAGCAGTTACAACGAGTTCGGATAGCTACCTAGCTAAGCGCAAGCAGGTGAATCAAAATGCTCAGTGCAAAACCAGCTAGCTAAACAATTCGGAACATGTGGTAAGGTGCAGGGCGCGAGCGGCACGGCATGATGCGTATAACCAGATCAAGTGTTCTAAATTGCTAAAGAAAAAGATGGGGAAGAAGCAGATGTGGTGCTCACCGATGACGTTGGAGACTTCGACCAGGAGAAGATGAAGTAGATGAGGGAGGCGACGACGACCATGGCACGGCGGCGACCTTGGCGAGCGCTCAACCAGGCAATTGAGGCGTGCTGCAAGAAGGCGTCTGTGGCCGGAGAGGGCGCGGTCTACACCGGCAAGGTCGACGCGCTCAGCAGACGCACGCACTCGCTTAGGTGGTTGCTAGGAAGACCATGGGGATGGTATTATCTGGGAGGTGGATGGAGAGATGGAAAGTGAGAGGAAGAACCAACGGCGGCTTGAACTGGGAGGGGATGGATGCGATCGTTCTAGGGTACATGGGGATAAGAAGAGGGTTGGAGGCTGTGGTGGAGAGGTGTGTGACGTCGACCAGGGGAACTCACGCTCTGCTCGTGAGCATTTAGGATGGCGACGACAGATAGCTCTGTACGATGGATCCAAGAAAGTGGTTTTAGATATGATAGACTTGTGCTGCGACAAGGAGGGAGGAAAAGAACCGGGTGGGCTTCTTCTAGGTTGCTAGACAGGCCGGGGTTGGCTGTTGAGGCTAGACTGATGGATCAGGTAAAGCTTCTCCCTCTATTTTATTTTCTAAAACACTTTCCTTTTATTAGTTTGTTTTGTTTCTTTACAAAACCCATTTTAAATGAGTTTGAATCTTTGCAGGGATAAAACAGAGTGGAAATAGAGGTATTTTGAAAAGGAGATGAGGGGGAGTAGAGTATTAGAAGAGCAATGCCCCATAACCATTTTGGGCATGTTACTGGATAACTAGAATTTGGATTTAGCAAATATGAATGAAAATAGTTTGGAAAATAGTAGACCCTAGTAAGTGGGTCCCAACTTGTTGAATCAACAATAGGGGAAGATTAGAAAGAGGGAGAGAGTACTTGTGATTGCAACACAAGCAAGACAAAACAAATGCAAGGTTTGATATGATGCTCAAATACAATATGGCATGGTGACATGAGCATGATATAAAACAATGTAGTTAATGATATGTAGGAAGTAGCATTATATAGACTAGGCAAGTAGAATTACAATTGTTAGACAATTGGGATTCTACAACTCTCCTGCACTAGACAAGAATCTTGCCCCGAGATTCCTAGGAAAAAGAAAAGACACAAGGAGAGACGGGTGTTCGAAACGAAGGTGATCCTCGCGTTCCCAAGTTGATGAACAAGGGAATTGTGCGACCATTACACCTTACAAAACTTGCTAGACTTGTTGCGAGTCTTGCTTTTTGCTACTTAAAAACAAAGGACTTGAAGAACCTGGATAATTGTTGTGAGATGAGAAAGATAGGATGAACATAGCTCCGGTGCTCTCGAGAAGCACGATAAAAGAATAGAAACACTTCTTGAAAGAATTATGAAAGACGGTGTATCAAGGAGAAAGAAAAGACACATCGTTAGGTTTAAAGATCAACGGATGCATGTGAATATGATTACTTGTTTCGCCGTAAGAAAAGATCAACTTTGTAGAAGTTATCAACCACTATGAAAATAGCATTTTTGTTCTCTTAGATTTAAGAAATGAAGTTTGGAGAACAATATTGCCTTCAAACAATAAAGTTCCTTGATATCTCCATGAAAGATTTGGGTTTAGGAGTTCTCTGATTTGATTATTCTTGCACCAGTAAGAGCCAAAGGATCACACAGTTGAGATGCACAGATATGTCCTCAAAATACGGAGGTGGCGGCAGTTGATGGTGCAATCCTGAAGAAAAAGTTGAATGGTTAATATCTAGAGATTATTATAGAGATGATTATTGCTTTCCTTAACCATGAGGTAATTGCAATAGCTTTTGTGATTGATGGGATCGACCATAATTGTCTTTACCAAAAGAGAAGAATTGATAAAATGGAAGTCAGAGATATCTTCCATCCATCTTATTTGACGATGTCGAGCACCGGTAGAAGGGAGAGGACATAGAAGATTTCGCATTCGTTTTCACCAGATCATTGAAGGTTTTGCTCCATCTTGCAATAGACGAGACAATCAACAAGAGATTGTTGCTCCCGTTCGTCGAGAGAACACTCCGGAAAACAAGGACAAAAGTAAAAGTATCAAGAGATAATGGCCACTTCTAACTTCCATGGAACGAGTGAAATCACATTAATCCACCAGTTCACTATACAAGAGTGAATGATAAGAGTAGTGGTATGGCCATGACTCCATCCCACACCCAAAGCATTACTCCGTACATGAATAAGAAAATCATGCAACCCAACTCTCGAATTTCAGACTAAAGATCTTGATAAGAAATCATGAAGCTTCGTAAGAAAACAAGGAGGTGATGCAAACACTTTGTCGGATCCAAAGTAGATAAAGGTGATGATGTTGTCCTCGTGTCGGAAGTCGCAAGCCATCGGAAAGATATGAATGAAGACCTCGGAGACAGATAAAAAAAGTTCAACAGATAGATTAAGGATAGCACCCAAAACTTGAATAGAAGGATTGTGAAAGATCTCGAAAATCTTCATTTCATCTAGTGGATTAAGGATAGAAGATAAAGCGAGAGGGTTTCCAAAGTTTCTTGATGAATCAGAGACCAAAAGAATTTATTGTCCTTCTTGAGAAGATCTGAGAGAGATATAGCAGTCTCGAGGAAAACTTCAGTGGAACAACGATGATAACTTGTCAAACAATGAAAAACTCCGGATTTGGTTGAAGGTGGAGGATGGAATTAACAATTGAATTGATGATTCCAGAATTGTAACACTGTCTTTAGCAGAAGGACGTGGTCGAGATAGGCAACTTCAGGAAGACGTAATTCACACTTTTAGAACTTTACACATAGGCGGTGTTCACGAAGCTTGAGAGAAAAGAGAAGATGTTCTTCATGTTCTTCCATTGATACAGAATAGGCAAGCATATCGTCACAATATACCACCAAGAATTTAACGAGATATTCTAAGAATACCAAGTTCTTGAGGCGAGAGAAACAAACAGATGCTCGAAACACTTTCAGAGCTCAACGCTCTTTGAAAGATCAACACTAAGAGCAAGGATTTGTGTTAGAGGAGATGAACCTTCAGATGAGTAAAAGAGATGTCGACTTGGTCACATAGTCGATTTGATCATCGGTTCAAAACATAAGTGGATCTTGGATAAGAAGCGATGATAACTCATACATTTACGCAAAGCTATTAGATATGCAAAGATGAATTCTCTCGTATCAAAGAGAACCTTTGTGGATATGGAGTTCAACAAGATATGAAGCATGACAACGAATGATAATCCACCATAGTGCCTTAAGGAAACTCCGGATTGCCAAAGATACTTGAATATGATATAGATATGATCACGGTATAACTCAAAATCACAAGAGATAACCGCCATCATTTGGAGGATTAGATTGATAGCATTGAACATATTCCACTCATGATAAGTGTCATATAGCTATACTGAGAACCAAATTATAATCACAAGCATCGGATTGACACGTTATGTATTTAGCCCAAAAGAATTTGCAGATGAAGTAAAAACTCCAGGATTATGCGCCGGTAGGAAAAGATCGAGTTAGCATGGACATACTGACAAAAGAAGGTGAATAGTGAATCACACATGACTGAAAGGGAGTGTGGAAACACATATGTATCAAAGAAAAAATCCGCATTTTTTAGCATTAAAATACCAACTAGATGCAAAAAAACAACTTAACAGATAGATATTAGCAATTCCATATTCTGTGAAAGCATGCAGGAAGGGAGAACAACCTTAACAAGATTGCACCGGTTAACAAAGAAACGGATACATCGCATTGGTTTACAAGGAGTCGGATAGATCGCGTCAGTTTACAATAAAGCATGTCGGTATGGAATGTACCAACAGTTGATAACCAAAGGCAGATTGCGACAACAAAGTTGGATGCAACAGATCAACAAAGGATTAACACACATCCTATGGTACTACGGAAACCCCAAAACACGTGAATCCTAGTTTGAATTTTTAGAAGAGGATAGACAAAAGTTACACTTCCTTGCCAAAAAAGGTTGGGTGGGTGGGTAAGAAGAAAAATGAAAGCAGTCCTACTCTCACGTTTAGTTTTACCCTAGTATACATAGCTACCAAAATATTTTCTAGACTAACAACGATCATCTTGGCTGAGACCCTGAAGGGCGGAACGGCTCTGATACCAATTGTAATACCTCGGACATTACGCTCTAAGCACGAACCTGGATGAATCAAAAGTGGATAACTGATTTTACCGCGGAGGCCCAAGGCCACCCACGTGCAGGCCCGTCGAAGTGGAGTAGGGAACGGTACCGGCCTACCACCTTATCCACTTTCAAGAACATCGGGACAAGAGCGAGCGTGTGACGTAATCATGGTCCGCATAGAAAACAAAAAATTTCCTATGGTGTGAACTACACACCAAGATCTATCTACTAGGTACAAAGCAACGGGTGGACATACATCCAACGAGAACTTACCCTCGAAGACAACGAGTTTTGTTAACAAGTAGGAACTCGTGGTTGATGTAGTCGTACACTTGCCAATCTCAAGATCGTGAGGAAGTCCGAGCGCCACAACTCAGCAGCGCATCCATACTCGCACACACGTTCAAGCCATCAGACAACCTCCACCTCCTCGCTCCAGCGATCCAGTAAAGCAACTCCTTCCGCATTTAAATGCCACCGGGAACATGTATCTCGCTAATTCGAGACCATGGGGAATAATTCTAGGGAGAGAGATCGTTCACAATTAGGTGTAAGGATGATGGAGGTTATGGGTGGCCTTTATAGGAGGATGGGGTGCCTCTCTCCATGGTCATGCATGGGGTGACTCCTCACCTCCCCATTCATGTGGTGGTAACCCCTCCACATTAAAATGCCTCTTCACATTCCCTTTTAAAGTCTCCACTTTAAATGCATTAAATTTCTCCAAATTTAATGCTCTCTCATTTAATAAAACTCTTTTATTAAATTTATTCAGAATTTTGTTAATTACTTTAATTAACAAACATTCACATATAGCCCCTTGGAATATTTCAATATCACATGCAGAACCTCTTTCTGCAATTTCACCCGAAACAATTTCCGGTTTCTATTGAAACAATTCCTGCGCTTTGCAATTCTTTCGTCTGAAACATATGTGCTCCAAAATAGTGTCCGGTAACTCTTAAGTGTGCCACCCTACGGTTCGCGAATAATGCAGACATGATCGAGACCCTTCTCCGATCAATAATCAGCAGCGGGACCTGGAGATCCGTACTGACTCCTACACATCCAACGATGACTTCTGTGATCGTGAGAACCTTTAACGCTTGTAACTAAATCCCTTTGTCTCTCGATATATTACATGTCCGAGATTCGATCATTGGTATATCCATACCTAGTTTGATCTTGTTACCGACATGCACTCTTTTCTCGTTCCCGTGATATAACATTCTAGTGATCACATCACTTGCTTGCAAGCTATCTTAATGTGATATCACCGAGAGGGCCCAGAGTATATCTATCCGTCATCGGGATTGACAAATTCCACTCTTTATCCATGAGCCTCAACATAACACCTTTCGTAGTACTGAACCCATCTTTATAGTCACCATGTTACGGTGTGACGTTTGATGTTATCAAGATACTCTTCTGGTGTTAGCAATTAACATGATCTCATGGTCTAAGGATAAAGATTACTTTGTATGATGTTATAGCAATATAAACATAATGACTTGATCGTAATGCTATACTTCGGATGAATGTTCATCACATCATTCCACCAATGGTGTGACCTTGTTATTAACAACATCCAATGTCCATGATCAGGAAACCTTGATCATCTTATTAATCAACAAGCTAGTCTATAAGAGAGGCATAACTAGGAACTCTTTTTGTTTATTAAACACACATGTATTGATGTTTCCTGATCAATACAATTCTAGCATGTAAAATAAACATCTATCATATATAAGGAATATATAATAACAACTTTATTATTGCCTCTCAGGGCATATTTCCTTCAGTCTCCCACTTGCACTAGAGACAATAATCTAGTTCACATAGTGATAAATCTAACACCCATGGAGTTCTGGTGTTGATTATGTTTTGCCCTAGGGAGAACTTTAGTCAACGGATCTGTTACATTTAGGTCTGTGTGTACTTTACAAATCTTTATATCTCCATCCTTGACATGCTCGCGGATGGAGTGAAACCGGCGCTTAATATGCTTGGAATTCTTGTGAGACCTTGGTTCCTTTGTGTTGGCTATGGCTCCATTGTTGTCACAATAGATCAACATTGGGTCCAACGCACTGGGAACCACACATAGTTCCGTAATGAACTCTTTCATCCAAACTTTCAAGGCCGCTTCAAGCAAAGCGACAACATATTCCACCTCTATCGTTGATCCAGCCACCACAGGTTGTTTGGAACTCCTCCAACTAACTGCTGCTCCGTTCAAGAGAAATACGTATCCGGATCGGTGTCAAAGCTAGCATCGACATAACACTTAGCAACCAGCTCTTCTTCACCTCCGTATATAAGAAACATATCCTTAGTTCTTCTCAAGTACTTGAGGATGTTCTGTACCGCTATCCAAAGGTTCAACCTGGATCAGATTGGTACCTACTAGTCAAACTAATAGCATGTGCCACATCCGGTCTTGTACATAGCATGGCATACATAATAGAGCCTATGGTCGAGGCATAGGGGATCTTATCCATCATCTCTCTTTCTTCCGCCGTAGCCGGACTTTGAGTCTTACTCAATGTCTTATCTTGCAACATAGGTAAGAACCCCTTCTTACTTTCGTCCATATTAAACTTCTTTAATATCTTATCAAGGTATGTACTCTGCAATAGCCCAATTAGGCGCCTTGATCTATCTCTATAGATTTTAATG
Source organism: Avena insularis (assembly GCA_023614405.1). Taxonomy (NCBI): domain Eukaryota; kingdom Viridiplantae; phylum Streptophyta; class Magnoliopsida; order Poales; family Poaceae; genus Avena; species Avena insularis. Next base: position 254,796,055 of record CM042696.1, read on the forward strand.
CCTAATATATATGACGCTTCACCAAGGTCTTTCATCGAAAATTTGTTGTTTAGATAACTTTTAACACTGTTTAAAAGATCTATATCATTTCCAATCAATAATATGTCATCCACATATAATATCAGAAATGCCACATTGCTCCCACTCACTTTATTGTAAATACAAGCCTCTCCATAAGTTTGGAAAAATCCAAACTCTTTGATCACCTCATCAAAGCGGAGATTCCAACTCCGGGATGCTTGCTTCAGTCCATAGATGTATCGCTGAAGTTTGCATACCTTATTAGCATCCTTAGGATCGACAAAACCCTTAGGTTGTATCATATACAACTCTTCTTCAATATTACCATTGAGGAACGTAGTTTTGACATCCATCTGCCATATTTCATAATCGAAATATGCAGAAATTGCTAACATAATCCTAACTGACTTAAGCATCGCTACAGGAGAGAATGTCTCATCGTAGTCAACTCCTTGAATTTGTCGAAACCCCTTTGCGACAAGTCGAGCCTTATAGATGGTCACATTACCCTCAGCATCAGTTTTTCTTTTGAAAATCCATTTATTCTCAACAGCCTTTCGATCGTGAGGTAAGTCCACCAAGTTCCAAACTTGGTTCTCATACATGGATTCCATCTCGAATTTCATGGCTTCCAGCCATTTGTTGGAATCCGGGCTCATCATCGCTTCTTCATACGTCGCAGGGTCATCCATTTCATCAACCCTGAAATTCACAACAGGATTGCCGTACAGTTCAGGAGCTGCACGTGTCCTGCTTGACCTGCGAGGTTCGGTAGTGTCCTCTTTCGGAGTTTCATGATCATTTATCATTAGCGCTCTCTTCATCAGGTGAAGTCAACTCCGAAACAACTTCCGGTGTTGCTCCAATCGCCATTCCATGAAGAGAAGCTTCAATAACCTCTTCGAGTTCTACCTTCTGACTACTCACACCTTTCGCGAGAAACTCCTTCTCAAGAAAGGATCCATTCTTGGCAACAGAAACCTTGCCCTCGGATCTGTGATAGAAGGTATACCCAATTGTTTCCTTAGGGTATCCTATGAAGATGCATTTTTCCGCTTTGGGTTCGAGTTTATCTGGTTGAAGTTTCTTCACATAAACATCGCATCCCCAAACTTTAAGAAATGACAACTTAGGTTTGTTTCCAAACCATAATTCATACGGTGTCGTTTCAACGGATTTAGATGGTGCCTGATTTAAAGTGAATGCATTGCTTTCAAAGGCATAACCCCAAAATGATAGTGGCAAGTCGATCAGAGACATCATAGATCGAACAATATCCAATAAGGTACGATTACGATGTTCCGACACACCATTACGTTGTGGTGTTCCGGCAGGCGTGAGTTGTGAAACTATTCCACACTCTTTCATGTGTGTGCTAAACTCGTAACTTAGATACTCTCCTCCACGATCAGACCGTAGAAATTTGATCGTTCTATTACGATGATTTTCCACTTCATTCTGAAATTCCTTGAACTTTTCAAAAGTTTCAGAATTGTGTTTCATCAAATAGATATACCCGTATCTACTCAAATCATCCGTGAAAGTAACAAAATAACGATATCCACCTCGCGCCGACACACTCATTGGTCCACACACATCAGTATGTATGATTTCCAATAGATATGTCGCCCATTCCATTGAACCGAAAAATGGCGTTCTAGTCATCTTGCCCATAAGGCATGGCTCACATGTATCAAATGATTCAAAATCAAGTGATTCCAAAAGTCCATCAGAATGGAGTTTCTTCATGCGTTTAACGCCAATATGACCTAGACGGCAGTACCACATATATGTAGACATATCATCATCAAGTTTAATCTTTTTAGCACTAACATTATGAATGTGTGTAATATTACTATCGAGATCTATCAGAAATAAACCATTCAACATAGGTGCATGACCATAAAAGATATCATTCTTATAAATCGAACAACCATTGTTTTCAGATTTAAAGGAATGACCACTTTGCATCAAACACGATCTAGATACAATGTTCATGCTCAGTGCAGGCACTAAATAACAATTATTTAGGTTTATAACTAATCCCGATGGCAAATGGAGAGGTAGCGTCCCGACAGCGATCACATCAACTTTTGATCCATTGCCGATCCGCATCCTGACCTCATCCCTTGCTAGTTGTCGCTTGTTCCGTAGCCCCTGAACCGAGTTACATATATTAGCAACCGATCCCGTATCAAATACCCAGGTTCTACTCCGAGTACTAGTCAAGTACACATCAATAACATGTATATCACATATACCTTTGTTTGCCTAGCCGGACTTCTTGTCCGCCAAATATAGGGGCGATTCTTCAATGGCTAGTCCCTTACAATAGTAGCACTCGGTGTCGGACTTAGGGCCAGCTCGGTTTCTTTTCAGCGTGACAATGCACTTGCCACCCTTCTTTCCCTTGTGCTTGCCTTTCTTGTCTTTCTTGAAACCGGTGGTCCTATTGATCATCAACACTTGATGTTCTTTCCTAATCTTCACTGCAGTCTTAAGCATCGATGAAGCTCGAAGAGACTTCTTCATGCCCTGCATGTTATAGTTCATCACGAAGCTCTTGTAGCTAGGTGGCAGAGATTGGAGAACACGATGTATGCCTAAGTCAATGGGAATCGTTATTCCCAAGGACACAAGCTTATCGCATCTAGACATTTTGAGTACATGCTCACTAACGAGCTGTTTTCCTCCATCATGCAGCTAAAGAACTTTTCTGCAGCATTATAACTCTCTACAGCATGGATATCGAAAATCATTTTCAATTCTCCCATGGTATCAAAGGCATTGCCATTTTCAAACGCTTCGAAGTTCGGCTCTAGCCCATACAAGATGCCGTAATGAACTAAGTTGTGGTCCTCCTAACGAGTCACATAGACATTCTTTTCCTCGTCAGGCATCATGAGCTGGTGGGGGCTAGCGGCAGATCTAGCACATATTGCTTTGTGCAAAGAAGGAGGAGAATCCTCAAATTCATAGCCAGTTGGTGAAGTTGCTACCATTCGCAGCAAGTTTCTCTTTCTCCATGAACACATTGAAATTAAAAGTAGGTGGTGCCATCTACAATAGAATTTGTAAAATTTATTTAGACTAAGTTTATGATAGATTGAGTTCAACTAATCCAAATTACTAATGAACTCCCACTCAAAAACGACATCCCTCGTGTCCTTTTGGTGATTACATGAACCAAATCCACTACACCAAGTCCGATCATCACGTGAGTTGATGTAGCTTCAAAGGCGAGCATCTATATGGGCATCATATCAACTATCCGTGTTCCGAGGCCATGTCTGTACATGCTAGGCTCGCCAAGTAAGAACCTTAGTATTCCCGTGTGTAAAACTGTCTTACACCCGTTCCTATGAAAGCGTAGATTCGAGTACACCCGATCATCACGTGATGTCTCGAACACGATCCACGTAACAGTGCATACTTAAGAAAGAACACATTTTTATCTTGATATCTAAATGAGGGATCATCTTATAATGCTACCAAAAGCGCCAAACTAGCAGTATAAGATGCAAACATCTAATGTGTAAAGTGAGATGATATGGTCCATGCATTTGATCTCTATCACTTGCATCGTGGTATGATCTCTATCATTCCTTTGTGTGTAAGGCCAAGGTCTATGGAACTTACACGTTGAGTGTGTTGTAAGAGTATCTATCATACATCTACTTACAACAATACCATATCAATACACTAGCCCAGCAACGATCTAAACTAGACGCCTCTAATTTATCAATTGCAAGTTTTACGTGGCTTAGGGCTTTCGGAGATAGAACCGTTCTCACCTACGAACATGAACCACAACAAGGATAACTAAGTTATTAGCAACTCGTTGTAAATCAGATATTGACTATAGTAGGAGAGACAGATACCCTCCAGCCACTTATGCAAAACAAGTTGCATGTCAGTCCTGGAACCGGTCTCATGTACGATGACATGTAAAGTTGGTCCGGGCCGCTTCATCCCACTATGCCACCAATATCCAAAATACATAGAAGATGCAATAACATGATCATCATCGCCCACATATAAACATATGTGTACTACCCGTGCAAAGCACCTACGCATAGATCAGGCTCTGATACCACTATTGGGTCTGCAACATAGAAAACAAAAAATTTCCTACGGTGTGAACTACACGCCAAGATCTATCTACTAGGTACAAAACAACGGGTGGACATACATCCAACGAGAACTTACCCTCGAAGACAACGAGTTTTGTTAACGAGTAGGAACTCGTGGTTGATGTAGTCGTACACTTGCCGATCTCAAGATCATGAGGAAGTCCGAGTGCCGCAACTCAGCAGCGCATCCGTACTTGCACACACATTCAAGCCACCGGACAACCTCCACCTCCTCGCTCCAGCGATCCAAAGCAAAGAACTCCTTCCGCATTTAAATCCCACCAAGAACATGTATCTCGCTAATCCGAGACCATGGGGGAATAATTCTATAGGGGGAGAGAGAGATCCTTCACAAGGAGGTGTGAGGATGAAGGAGGGAATGGGTGGCCTTTTATAGGAGGAGGGGGTGCCCCCTCTCTCCATGGCCAGCGCATGGGGGGGTGACCCCTCACCTCCCCCATTCATGTGGTGGTAACCCCTCCACATTAAAATGCCTCTTCACATTCCCTTTTAAAGTCTCCACTTTAAATGCATTAAATTTCTCCAAATTTAATGCTCTCTCATTTAATAAAACTCTTTTATTAAATTTATTCAGAATTTTGTTAATTACTTTAATTAACAAACATTCACATATAGCCCCTTGGAATATTTCAATATCACATGCAGAACCTCTTTCTACAATTTCACCCGAAACAATTTTCGGTTTCTATTGAAACAATTCCTGCGCTTTGCAATTCTTTCGTCTGAAACATATGTGATCCCAAATGGTGTTCGGTAACTCTTAAGTGTGCCACCCTACGGTTCGTGAATAATGCAGACATGATCGAGACCCTTCTCCGATCAATAATCAGCGGACACGGAGATCCGATCGACTCTACACATTCAACGATGACTTCTGTGATCGTGAGAACCTTTAACGCTTGTAACTAAGTCCCTTTGTCTCTCGATATATTACATGTCCGAGATTCGATCATCGGTATCTCCATACCTAGTTTGATCTTGTTACCGACATGCACTCTTTTCTCGTTCCCGTGATATAACATTCTAGTGATCACATCACTTGCTTGCAAGCTATCTTAATGTGATATCACCGAGAGGGCCCAAAGTATATCTACCCGTCATCGGGATTGACAAATTCCACTCTTGATCCATGAGCCTCAACATAACACCTTTCGTAGTACTGAACCCATCTTTATAGTCACCCTGTTATGGTGTGACGTTTGATGTTATCAAGATACTCTTCTGGTGTTAGCAATTAACATGATCTCATGGTCTAGGGATAAAGATTACTTTGTATGATGTTATAGCAATATAAACATAATGACTTGATCGTAATGCTATACTTCGGATGAATGTTCATCACATCATTCCACCAATGGTGTGACCTTGTTATTAACAACATCCAATGTCCATGATCAGGAAACCTTGATCATCTTGTTAATCAACAAGCTAGTCTGTAAGAGAGGCATAACTAGGAACCCTTTTTGTTTATTAAACACACATGTATTGATGTTTCCTGATCAATACAATTCTAGAATGTAAAATAAACATCTATCATATATATGGAATATATAATAACAACTTTATTATTGCCTATCAGGGCATATTTCCTTCAGTAACGCGACCACGACATACACACATGAGTATGTATGTCCGCGACTTACAATAGACATCAGAGTCACACCATATAAAAGAAATAGAAATGTTGCAACACCATACGGCAAGATCCAAATATCCTAGATAGATATAATAGTTTAGGATACATCCTCATACATCACACATCAGAGTACCAAGCGCAAGCGGAAAACAAGATCTGAGTACGGATTAAGAAGCAAATTGGCATAAGATGCCTTTGAAATAAGCACATCCCGCCCATATATCTCATGGATCTCCATCCCCGGAATCTCTACACTTGATCATCGTTGCCACCACCATCCGTCTCCACAACCCAGTAGCCTTCCTGAGAGTATACCTGTCCACCTAAACCAAATATTTATCGTGTGAGACCCTAGGTGACGAGGGTTTAACTCGTCAATGCCCATTGTTATGGGCTTGGGTTTTGGAGAAGGAGGGAGCGCTGGAGGCATCAGTCGGCTAGCAAACAAGCACATAGGAACGCAAGATTTACCCAGGTTCAGGCCTCGTAGAGGTCCCAATTCCTGCTTGTCTGCTCTTTGGAATTAACAAAGGAATCGAAGATTATAGGGGCACGCAGATGTAATCTGGCGAGAGTTGTGGAAACTAGGATTGCGTGTGTCCTCCTCGCTGCCCCCTCCTAGCCTTTATATAGATAGGCTAGGTCTCAGATAGCAGGTCGAGTCGGTTACAGATTAGGGTTTTCCCTTTGAACTTTCAATCTTGAGTTTCTTCTTGTCTCGCAAGCAATCTAGAGTCCGTCGGCTACTCGATATCTCCACTGGGCCTTGGCAACATCGTGGGCTTCTGCCGTACCTGGATCGTATATAACAAACTCGAGTACCTATAGGGTATACCCATATCACTAGGGGTACTCAGCAAGTCTTAATGCATCTAAAGGGAACAACCTGGGGGTGACGCAATTACAGCGAAAGATAATATCTACAAAGAGCTATAGAGACTCGCTACACATCCGCCCATCCAGAGATGGACAGACACCCGTTAATTAATATCAACAGTTATATAAGCAACAAAAATAACCTCGCTCGTCCTCCGCTCGCTTACCGACGAGAAGGCGGAAGAACAACCCATCCGTTGGCAATTTTATTAGCCATTCCATCAGTGTGGTACTAATTACTACTCATGTGTTAGTCAAATTAAAGACGGCACTTTAGTTATTCTTGTGTATAATCGAGAAACTGTGCTCCAAGTCGTCCATAACTGCGGACACGGCTTAAAGAAAGATTTATCCTATAGGGGTGCACAAATAGCAACACACACACGATCAACCTCGGGAAGAACCAAAAAAACGCAACGCGACCTCACGATAATGCATTCACAGGATTCATAAATTATTTCAGGGGGCCACCCCACTAAACTACCTGCAAAGAAGTTGTCCGGCTCCGAGACAGACCCAGGATTTGTGTCAATGGCTGTAAACGACTGGGAAACCGAAAGTGTGACTAGGCTTCTTGATACCGCAAAAACATTCCACGTTCCAAAATAGTACAGGTGCTCCACGCATAATCATAAATAAAGCAGTAAAGTATGGCATAAGTACATGATAATAATAAAGCCCCAAACTACTTTGTGGCCCCAAGAAATAATGTGCGAATCAAACTCAGGCAAAGGGGGATCCAGAGGGTCTCCCGTATGTGGATAGTGTGAATAGTCAAGGAACATGAATCAAGTACTCGGGGTCTTACAGGACACAAGTGAGCGTAAAGAACCAAATAGCGGAAAATGCTCACTGATGCCTCTTTCATTAGTTATCCCATTACTACACAGTTTAAGTTGTTTAGGTACCTTGTTATTCAAAGACTCGCACAAACCCTACACATGCAATTCTATGACTCGCATGGCTCAAACAACTCCTATAGTAATGGCTCATGGGATGGAGAAACAAGCTTCGATGGAGTTTAAAAGTAAAGGCTATGCAATACGGGGATTCAATTTAATGCAATCGCGACTCAATGATGCAAGAGTAAGATAGAAGCATAGCTACTATATGTATGCAAGCATGAGGAACTGCTTGCCTGGCAGTTCTGTTACCGAATAGGAATGATTCGGATAATACTCCTGAGGCTCCTGGTATTCTCCTTGCTCAATGTCTATCCGGATAAAAACCAAACACACAAGGGCCAAAATAAATATATTGCACAATCGTATAATCATATGCAACAAGTAAACAAGGTATACCATGATGAAATGATGCACAATTTCATGGTATAACATAGCATGTTAAAGGTGAGGTGTGGAAACAAGAAATAAGTACTTTTATTAATTATTTGGTCATGTTTTACTTGCATAAACCATTCAGGTTTTAATGGTTTTACATGATGCATGCTACAATTCATATCATGGAATGCATAATTAGAGTGGCATCGTCGAGCTAAACGATTTAGAAATATTATTTGTTAAATTTGGAATTACGGAATCAAAGTTATGATTTATTTAAGATAAAAGCATTAATTGATATTTTAATAATTTCGAAATTTTAAATTGCTCAAAAATTATTTTGGATAGCATATTTGAATTTCTCACATTTTTCTAATCAGAAAACATATATCATTTTTCTCTTTTAGAATTATCGTTAAAAAGTTATTATTAATGATATCAAATAGAAAGGGCAATATTGTTATTAATTTGAATAGTTAGAATAATTATTTTTAATTCCTGGAAATGAATATGAATAGTTTTGAAATTGAAAACACTTTTCATTTCAATCTTCTTCCAAAATCGATTTCTTGAAAAAGTTTTAACTTAGTTTGCATTGGAAAAGAGTTGGCTCATTTTCAAATAAAACCAAGGGCTGTAAAGGTAAAGAAGGGCCAGGAGTTCTTAATAAAAAAAAGGGAAGAACGTGTGTCGGGTTGCTGAATTGGAACTGAAAAGCCTGGTGTAAAATAGCTAGCTCGTCTGATTTTAACCGGAGGATTGCGAGCGACCTGCAACTCCGTTTTGCAAAAAGTTTGGTGCGCCGTATAGCTCACGAACGGGGCTGCAGTTTGACAGGATATTCCCCGATCTTCGGATGAAGATTGCGAGCGGCTCCAGTCTCCGATTGATGCGCCGGTGGATGGTAATCGAAGAGGGTACATAGAACTTCGAGGAGGTACTGAGGAGGTCATCGATCTCGTTAGGAGAGGACGGGAAACATGATCCGAATAGAGGCTGTTTTCACTGCTGTTGCCTGAGGAATAGTGTCAAAACTTTAGAGAACACGCACATCGGCGACCGTGGCGAACGGTGGACGGCGTCGCAGCACCGGAGGCGGAACCCGTCCGTGGAGTAGCTCAGAAGGATTGCCAGCATGCGGGTCTTGGCGGGAGGGAGCGTGCACGTGAGCTCGGTGTGCAACAGAAAGGCATGAGCAGCAACAACGAGTTCGGACAGCTACCTAGCTAAGCGCAAGCAGGTGAATCAAAATGCTCAGTGCAAAACCAGCTAGCTAAACAATTGGGGGCATGCGGTAAGGTGCAGGGCGGGGCGCGAGCGGCACGGCATGATGCGTACAGCCAGATCAAGTGTTCTAAATTGCTGAAGAAAAAGATGGGGAAGAAGGAGATGTGGTGCTCACCGATGACGTTGGAGACGTCGACCAGGACAAGACGAAGTAGATGAGGGAGGCGACGACGACCATGGCACAGCGGCGACCTTGGCGAGCACTCGGCCAGGCAACTGAGGCGTGCTGCAAGAAGGCGTCCGCGTGGCCGGAGAGGGCGCGGTCTACGCTAGCAAGGTCGACGCGCTCAGCAGACGCACACAATCCATGGCAGGGAGGTTCAGCGCACTCGCTCAGGTGGTTCCTAGGAAGACCATGGGGATGGTATTCTCTCGGAGGTGGATAGAGAGATGAAAAGTGAGAGAAAGAACCGACGGCGGCTCGAACTGGGAGGGGATGGATGCGATCGGTCTAGGGTACATGGGGATACGAAGAGGGTTGGAGGCTGTGGTGGAGAGGTGTGTGACGTCGACCAGGGGAACTCACGCTCTGCTCGTGTGCATTCAGGATGGCGACAACAGATAGCTCTCTACGATTGATCCAAGAAAGTGGTTTTAGATATGATGGACTTGTGCTGCGACAAGGAGGGAGGAAAAGAACCGGGTGGGCTTCTTCTACACTACAAGTAATACGCTAACTGGTGATCTCAAATATTGGTCAAACAAAGGTTATAGTAGTCTATCTATGATCTTTCTGTGACCAAAAGAAATAGGCCATATACTGAGGGTCACTATAAACAACTCACGGCTTTTTTTTTAATTGGTCATGGATTGCTATTACCAAAATAGATGGTCATAGAGTCCATGACCAAAAAATTTGTCATGGCATTCTAGCCTGTCCACATAAGCCAATCCTACGTGGAATCTGACATGACAGCAGATTCAGCCCAGTTCAGTTTGGTGCTTTACATGGACCAAGCCCAATAATTTTAGCCTTTTGATTTCTAAGTCTAGCTTTTACTGTCCATTTATTTCATGGGCCAAGCCCAAAACTTAAACACATCTCTTTTGGCCCAACAATTTCTTTTTTCAATTTTATTTCCCAGCAGGTCCCACCTGTCAGTACCAGTTTCCAAATAGTCCCACGGATCAGATATAAATTCCACAGAGGACACACTCATCAGTTTTCATTTGTGCAATAAGTAGTAATTTGATTCAATCCGAGCCAATAAAATCATAATATTTCATATAGCAGATTACAAATATGTCAGTGGGTAGTCGGTAAACCAAATTGTATTCCCTCCTTCGCAAAATAACTAACGCGAGGGAGAAAACATTTTAGCACAACTCCATTTCTCCCGATCTGATCTGGCCGGCCAGCGCAAGAGGTAATGCTGGCAGCTCCAGCAGCTCGCCCCTGACCTCCTGGCTAGGCAGGAGGCGGCGCCAGCAGCTCCGGCAGCTCGTCCCCAACATCCTAGATGTGCAGGTCGACGAGAAGAGCTCCAACAGCACATCACCAACCTCCTTGTTGCACAACGTCTATCCAGCAACTCCGTCTTATCACGTTGGCCGCCAGCCTGCCATCATGCTCATCGGTGTTGTCCTCGCCTTGCTCGTTGGTGCCATCCTTGTCATCTTTGATCTACTCCTGAAAAAAAAGATAATGTGCCTTGTCAGCTTTGATCTACTCCTGAAACAAGAAAAGGTATTGTACCTTGTCAACTTTGATCGAAACAAGAACAAGAAGTGCTCACCTAAACAAGAACAAGGAGTATGATGCTCACATATGTAGACTTGACTCCACCTGAATAAGAACAAGAGGTAGTGAACCATCAATCTGAAGAAGAAGTGATAAATTAACCCGAAGAAGGTACTGTAGTATTACTGATTCTGAAAATTGAAGGTACTGCAATATTACTAACTCCTGAATAAGAACAAGAGGAACTGAACCATCGACTTGTAACACTTGTTGAAAATAGGTGGAGATATAGGTGTTACTGATTCTGAAACAGATTTTTCATAGCAATAGTCCTAGTTATTCTATCCTTCTACTTTGATTCAGCACGGCAAGACAAACACTATTAACCTTTCTGCATACATTTGAGCATGAAACTGGTCATATCTAATAAGCTAAGCTGGCAAATGGAGTTGAAGCTACAATTGCATAAGAATAACTGGAATCTTTCGTTTTGGTGGTATATCATCACCAAAGGGAGAAGCTTCTGCAGTACCTTCTTCGGGTAATACTGCAGTACCCTCTATTTTCAGAATTAGTAATACTGGAGTCATTTTTAACAGGACTCTTCTTACAATTTCCCCCAAGCCGAAGATCATCTTTTCATATTTATTATGAGATGAACAAAAATTTTAGCTCCAGAAATCAAATTAGTTTCATGCTTGTTCTACTATTCTATAAATACAGACATAATGTAGATATTCACATAAAAAATATTTCACTTACAACTACTCCATTAAATCACAACATACTTTTCCAAAAAGCGGGGCAAAATCAAATTCTGGGCTTTAAAAATACATGTAGCGTGTTATCCTCCTTATAAATGAGATAAATCATATCCTACAATAAGGAAATCACTAACAACACACACTAACAGGCAAGAATCAAACGCTACTCGTAGCATCCTCCTTAACAGAGAGGAGAATAAAGGCTCTACAAATCTCACCTAACTGAAGCAACCATAATGTGGGAGATACTAAAACATGAATCAGGATCCAACACATGACTAAGCCAAGAACACACGTTTAGCTCTCATGTGCATACTGTTGTTAAAATGTATTTCTAATTTAGATAGATAAGCTTGACGGCAAAACACTTATAACAAAACATGTGTATTCTTTTTCAGAGATCTAACACGTAGTTCTAAACCCATTAATTCCACACTTACAACAAGGCATTCACCACTACTAACCATGGTTAAAGTAGAAGTAGGTTACAGTAGAGGTAAATGTGCATGTATGCATTCGTATGCCCAAACAAAATCTGGAAAGAGCACTAAAATTGGCCCCCGATTACCAAACGAAAATAAAAGTTGGACAGTAGCCTTCTTCTAGTCCACTTAATAGAAGACATGACATTTACGTCCTCTTCTTATCTACACAACCACAAGCAAGAGCACAAGTAATTTGAAAGCTTGCAATTATAAGTCCAAAGTTCTATAGGACAAGAGATCGCAAACATTATTAAATATAAACATCCGAAGTTGCTTTCTGATCTATTTAAGCATATGAAAAAGGTGCAGTTCACAGGGACAACTGGGCTAATAATACAGTACATTCTATCATGGGTGCAGTTCACATGGACACATGGGTGCAGTTCATAGGACACCTGGGCTAGCAAGGAACACGAGCAGCATGTTGTACTGGTAACAGCAAAATCGTGGTCAAAAGGAAAAAGGTAACAACAAACTCTATAGACCAGTAGCATACTAGCATGTTTTCCTGCTCTAGGGATCTGGGGGGAGAGGGAGGGGTAGAGAGTGAAGATGCACAGTACATCACCGTCGATCCCGACCTTGATCCTGGAGCTGGTGGTGTGGCATCATGGAAGGGGATCTGGTGGTCCCAAGATCTGGCAAGGAGGAAGGATACTGTAGGATGGGGGCGGCTACGAGGAACCCGATGGCGTTGGGAGTTGTCGGCCTTGTTCCTGGAGCGCGGGTGAGGCATCGTGGAGGAGGACACGGGCAGCCCATGTCGCCGCTAGATCTCCGCACTAGTGGCCACGCGGTCGATGCGGGTATGCCGGCTCGACGGAGCACCGTGCACGGATACACGCACGTCCCGGCGACCAAACCAACCGCGACACCGTTGCTTGTTGGGGAGCGACGCCGCCGCCTCTCTAGTCTGGTTGGGGGAGAATGGGATCGAGTCTAGGGGGTGACGCCGCCACCTCTCTGGTCTGGTTGGGGGAGGAGGTGATGGGGATGGGATCGTATTAGGTTAGGGTGGAGCCAGCGCATGACGAGACGAGGGAGTGGTAGGTGCGTGAGTGTGTCTTTGTGGTTGGGGATGGTGGGGTAGGATGGGAAGGGGGATGCGGCCTGACCTAATTTTTGGGTCAAAACCGAATTCTGTAGGACCAAACACATATTCGCGCACCGTGTCCGTCGAGAAGGTTCGCTCTGAAATTTCTGGTAGTTACTTTAGGCCGTTGGATCATGCAGGTCTGGACGTCTCAGATCGAATTCTAAAGGATGATCTGTGGGTACTTCGTTGCTCTGTTTTGATTGGCTGTACTCCCTCCGTTCAGAAATATAAGACGTTTTAGCTTTGTTAAACGAGTGAACCTTTAGATTAAAAGTCATCTAAATACATTCGTTTCACAAAGCTAAATTGTCTTATATTTCTAAACGGAGGGAGTAAAAGTCTCCATGTTTGACCGCATTTTCGGCATAACTAATTCAAAAAAATAATAAAACTTGCGTTTGCCTCATTTTATATAACATTGTATCCATGCAAAATAATAAACTTCAAATACCGCGAAATAATGAACTTCAACCTAGAAATAAGTTTCAAAATGGTGAAACCTAGGTGAAACTGGTTAGTTGGCAGTCAGGTCGTTTCAGCGAATGATGTATTAGCAGTAACGACCTTTTTAAATTGGTCCTAGTTTTCTAAAATTAAGGTCGTAGCCTGGTGATGTCCATGTTATGACCAATCGATGTAAGGAAGTTACGACCTTCCATGTCAAAAAGGTCGTTGTTTTCCAGAGGTTGGACCCTCTCAAATGGCCTATGACCATTCGGTTCAAAATAGTCATAGATCTATGACTAAAAAAATCATGGTCATTAAGAAAAGGTCACTAGTCAACATATTTCTTGTAGTGCTAGGTTGCTAGACAGGCCGGGGTTGGCTGTTGCGGCTAGACTGATGGATCAGGTAAAGCTTCTCCCTCTATTTTATTTTCTAAAACACTTTCCTTTTTATCAGTTTGTTTTGTTTCTTTACAAAACCCATTTTAAATGTGTTTGAATCTTTGTAGGGATAAAACAGAGGAAATAGAGGTATTTTGAAAAGGAGATAAGGGGGAGTAGAGTATTAGAAGAGCAATGCCCCATAACGATTTTGGGCATGTTACTGGATAACTAGAATTTGGATTTAGCAAATATGAATGAAAATAGTTTGGAAAATATTAGACCCTAATAAGTGGGTCCCAACTTGTTAGATCAACAATAGGGGAAGATTAGAAAGAGGGAGAGAGTACTTATGATAGCAACACAAGCAAGACAAAACAAATGCAAGGTTTGATATGATGCTCAAATACAATATGGCATGGTGACATGAGCATGATATAATGCAATGCAGTTAATGATATGTAGGAAGTAGCATTATATAGACTAGACAAGTAACATTACAATTATTAGACAATTGGGATGCTACAAGTAGTAATTGTATGGACCTACTACTAGTATATGCACGCAAAACAAGTTGAGTTTTCTCTCTCCTTCACTGGCTCTCACCGTCCATCCTCCATCTATTTCTTCTTTTTGCAGCCACATGTGCACAGTCTGGCTTGTCTCTTCCTCATCCACAACAGGTTCAACTTCTTGCTAAGATTTTTCATCCAAAAAGTTTAACAAAATTAGGTCAAACTTGAGCCCAAGTAAGCGTGATAGATTGCTCTTAAATTATTTGTCTTTTTGAAGGTAGATAGGTGCATCTCTTCTTGTAAAGCAGTGTCATAAGTGTGAGTGTCTAACTACTAGGAGAGAACATTCTCAATTGATGACGAGATTATTCTTTTCTGTAAAGAAAGTGCGAATAATATTTCATCTGAATGCCACAAGCCAAGTTTTCACACATATATAGTAGATCAACAACATGTTGTACTTGTGATTCTGATGTTTTATGAGTTTTCAAGCTTCCGAGCTAACTCCGCCCACTTGAATGACTTCATGTTGATGTATCGAAATAAGGTCGAATTTGAACTACAAGTAATAAATTATAGGCTGCTTTGAAAGTTTTATGAAAAAATCTTTTGGAGGTACCCATCGAGCAGTCAATTAATATACCCATTAGAAACCGCAAAGAGCTTTGATGACTAGTTCGACCTCAAGCTAAGATTTTGCATCTTCCTAAAAAAAGATTTTGCATCTTGACAATTTTGAACCCCTTTTGATCACATGAAATAGGGAGATAAAGAGAGGAATGATATTTCTATTCTCTATGGGCAACCCACAAGCTTGAGGTGCACCTTAGGCTTAAAGATAACTTTATTTTTTCCACTATGTATAAGGTGAACCTTAGCGGATGCCACATAGTAGGCCTTATTAAGGTGTGCTTTTTACACAATACGGGAGTGGTATATTTCTTTGCTTAGACATATGGTCACCTCTGTCCACACGCTATACATGCTGAGAGAATAAAGTGTTGGCAAGGGAAGAGGGCAACATCGAAGAGAAATTGAAGGCGTTTCCATGTCAGAGCAAAGTTATGATGGGTTTCTGACACGAGGTACTCCTGCGGCCTTACAGTGTACTACACTCTACTAGTAGTAAATTTCATGACCTATGCACGCCAAATAGATCGTGTGTTTTCTCTCTCCTTCGTTATCCTCCCTCTCTCCTCCCCTTTCCCCTTGCGCACCGGCCAGGCTGATCTCTCCCTGTCCACAGCGTGGCGCTGTGCATGTGTGCATTGGTATGGAGGCTCTGTGTCTCTGGCGTGTTCGGCAGCCGCGCGTTGGTGTGGAGTAGGGACGAGGAGTACATAGGAAGGAAACCACTTTGGTCCTTGGCGGCACAAAAATTCAAAGTTTTCTGGTTTTTGAAATTTTCACTTGCTTCCCAAACATCAGGAGGGAAGATTAT
The DNA here is from genome assembly GCA_023614405.1 of Avena insularis. NCBI lineage: Eukaryota > Viridiplantae > Streptophyta > Magnoliopsida > Poales > Poaceae > Avena > Avena insularis. The sequence goes on from CM042696.1 coordinate 254,812,118, forward strand.
TCAAAAGATAGGCCATTCACAGTACTGTACTTCTTTTATTATCTTTATCGTGTCTTATCTCTTACAATACAATACAATACAATAAACCACTGCATAGTGTATGGATTAACTTTGAACATTGACCGTTGGATCAAGACTAGCAAATCCAAACATTACCAACCACTGGATCTTTTCCATTCTTAGCATCTAGAAAGATTCTACTTTAGCAACATTAACGCTAGTATTCGCAAACCTCAAAACACAAACTCCATTGCTCAGTTTTTAGGGTCCTTGTGCTAATAAATGCTTGGACTTGGATGCAATTTTCATTTTTATGCGGTCCTTGATGTAACTTGTACTTCCACCGACCGTGTTAACTCTCAATAAACACCTCTCTCCTACGAGACCTACCATTTGATAGGCCATTCGCAGTACTTCTTATCTTCTCTTTATCGTGTCTTATCTCTTATAATATAATAAACCAATGCATAGTGTACGGATTAACTCTGAACATTGACCGTTGGATCAAGACTAGCAAATCCAAACATTGCCAACCACTAGATCTTCTTTTCCATTCTTAGCATCTAGAAAGATTCTACTGATAGATTTTAGCATGATGAACGCTAGTATATGCGCAAACCTCAAAACACATACTTCATTGCTCTTAGTTACAGGGTCCTTGTGCTAATAAATGCATGGACTTGGATGAAATTATCATTTTTATGAGGTCCTTGATGTAACTTATACCTCCACCAACTGTATTAACTCTCAAGCACCTCGCTCCTATGAGACCTACCATTAGATCGGCCATTCGTAATACTTCTTATCTTATCTTTATCTTCTCTTATCTCTTACAATACCATACCATCACTATACATTGTATGAACCATTGACCGTTTGATCAAGAATGGCAAATCCAAACATTGCTAACAACCATTGGATCTTCTTTTCCATTCTTAGCATCTAGAAAGATTCTACTGAAAGTCTTTATCACGATGAATGCTAGTATGCGCAAACCTCAAAACACAAACATCATTGCTCAGTTTCAGGGTCCTTGTGCTAAATGCATGGACTTGGATGCATTTTTTTATTTTTTACGAGGTCCTTAATGTAACATGTACTTCCATCGACCGTGTTAACTCTCAAGCACCTCGGTCCTACGAGACCTAAAGTTAGATCGGCCATTCGCAGTATTTCTTATCTTATCTTTATCTTGTCTTATTTCTCACAATATCATACCACTACATAGTGTACAGAACAATGAATGTTTGATCAAGACTGGCAAATCCAAACATTGCTAACCATTAGATCTTATTTTCCATTCTTAGCATCTAGAAAGATTCTACTGATAGTCTTTAGCACGATGAACGCTAGTATGCGCAAACCTCAAAACACACACTTCATTGCTAAGTTTCAGGGTCATTGTGCTAAATGCATGGACTTGGATGCAATTTTCATTTTTTATGAGGTCCACTTGTACTTGATCAACAAAGGAAATTAGCGTGGTGCTCACTCCTGCAGCCTTACAGTGTGCTACTCCTCCTCTATGCAAGGAAAATAAATTGTATACTACTCCCTCCTTTGCTGCATCACGCCCATCCTCTAGCTGATATCTCCCTCATCCATAGTGTGGTGTTGCGCACGTGTGCCATGGTACCACGACGACTCTGTTTCTATCTCTTTTTTTCATAACTTTGCTCTGACATTGAACCACGTTCAACACCTCTTCGCTGCAGCCCTCTCGGGCTGCCTTCTCTAACCCCAAAATCTTTTCTACAATAGCTCTTCATTTCCCCCTCCATTTCGATCCTTCTTTTTCCTAGTACTACTATTTTCTTTACGGAAAACAACGTTCTAGTTTTCGCAAAAAAAATCCTGTCACTTGGAAAATTGAGATCATCTCTTTTCATAATACTTCTGGAAACTCCCCTTGGCAAAATATTGTTTACAATAATGCTAAGATGCACCAATCTACATAATATGGGTAAATTACCATAAACTATGATGTGGATCACAGGATATGGCATTAACCTTGGTCGTCCAACTCGAAACCTATTCATACGCATTGCAGGATAATTTTGTGAACCTGGTTTTTGAAAAGTTGTCAAAACTCAAGTTTATCACTTTGCATGGCATGTGATACATGCAAAAGGATGCCATGCACATGTCTTCCATAAAATTTTAAGAACAATCCACCTCAGCCTCATGTTACAATTCCTTTACTTTCATGTGAATCTAACACTTCTTCAAGAAAAATCTTGAAGGCTCCAAATCTTGTAGGATTCAACTGGACATGATATTCTAATAATACTGTGTTTTTCCTATCCCGCGAATCAAACATGCCCAATGTTGAGACTCCCACGGGAAACATTTCCTACTACGCCAAGATGCACCCATATACCAAATTAATGTGGAAACAGTACATTAACTATGATGTCGATATGGTCATGAACTTTTTTGGTCATTAGGTTAAACCTAATAATATTCATACATGGTGGGAAAATATCACGGGGCTGGTTTCCAGAATTTGTCAAATCCCATGGTTATCAGTTTCCTGGCAGGCTGTACAAGTGACGTGATAGGATGCCATGCGTAAATATTTGTTTTTCTGTTTTTTCTTTATTACATGTGATTGTTTCAAAACGGGTTCAAAATTTTCAAGATACAAATTCTTAGCAAGAAGTTGAATTTTGTCAACACTCTCGATTGTTTCCGATATATTAACTACCTAATGTGTACTACCAAAAGCTTTTTGTATAAATTCGATAGAAATCTACCACTTTCTAGAGCTTCTAGATCAAATATGACATGATTTTGTTAATAGAGACTAAAGTCATTTGAGTGGGTCGAGTTAGCTCGGAAGCTTTGAAAACTCATAAAACTTGGGAATCATACATAAAACATTGTCCACTATATCTGGAAACTTGGCTTGTGGCATTCATAACCATGTTCTCTGTACTTTATATGCATAGTATATTCATGGTGCTAGAGGCCAACAATAATGGGATCTTCTATATGCTAGACATGACATAATAAAATGTACTGAAAGATATTCAATGGTCAACAATGTCAGGTTTTGCCAATCTATATCCAACTGCCGATGTTCGAAGTTATTCGTACACTATATAGTGATATGGAAATTGTGAAGCAACATCGTCGTTTTTTCTTTTGAAAAGAAGTGTCAAGCACTATATAGTGGTATGGAAATTGTGGCACGTGCCTTTTACTAGTATGGATATGGGTGATCAGTTGATGTGACTCTTGGCCTTGAATTCTGATACATTGCAAATGTATCTATAATTTTTGATGTTTCATGCTTGGTTTTATCTACTTTCTTGTGTTTTGTCCACACTTTGGAGTACTTTTCATATGATTTCTTGGACTAACCTATTAACAAGAGCCACAGTGCCAGCTGCCTGTTTTCTGCTGTTTTTGGTTCCAAGAAGTCAGAAAATGAATATTCTCGGAATTGGACGGGACAAAAGCCAAAGTTGCTATTTTACCGGAAGACATTTGGAGCCAGAATATGAGACGGAGAGGGGCTGGGGCCTCAGGCCTAGCCCGCATCAGGGGGTGGTCTGGCCGACCCTAGCACCCCCTCAGCCTCTCCTTCCGCCTATATATTGCCTCTGATACGGAAACCCTAAGTACCCGATCAAAAATCCACGAAAGAGTCTGTAGCCTCCGTCATCTCCATCCCTAGATTGGGAGGGATCTAGCTCTTCCAAGACCTCACGGAGAGGGGAATTCACCCTGGGGGCCTTCTTCATCATCATGCAAGCCTCTGGTGTGATTCGTGAGTAGTTCATCTCTTGACTACGGGTCCATGTAGTAGCTAGATGGCTGGTTCTCCTCCTTTGTGCTTTCATGTCTAGATATTGTGAGCTCCGTTCATGATCAAGATCATCTATTTGTAATCCATACATGTTGTGTTTGTGGGGATCCGATGGATATTGAGATGCTATTTCAGATTGATTATTGATTCTATCATGTCTTTGTTATTTGTGATCTTGCATGCTTTCCGTTGTTACTATCTATCTTGGCCAAGTAGATGCTAGAAACTCCAAGAGTTAGTATTTATGCTCGATAGTGGGTTCATGCCTCTGGTAATCTGGGGAAGTGATAGAAATCTCTAAGGTACTAGATGTGCTGTTGCTACTAGGGAGAAAACAACAATCCTTTGTTCATAGAACAATCATATTGTTTACTTTACATGCAATTCGTAATGCAATAATCTGTTGCTTGCAACTTAATACTGGAGGGGGTTCGGATGATAACCTGAAGGTGGATTATTAGTCATAGATGCAGTTGGATGGCGGTCTATGTATAATGTTGTAATGCCCAATCAAGTCTCAAAGGAGTCAATATGATTAGTATATGCTTGTATGCTTTCTCGATGTTTGTCAATTGCCCCACTGTAATTTGTTCACCCAGCATGTTATCTATCTTAAGGAGAGCCACCTCTAGTGAACTATGGACCCCAGTCCTTTCTTTTACATACAATCTATAAACTGTTTACTGCTTTGTGTTAACTTTCAGCAAACTATTACTTCCTTCCATTCGATACGTTTGATCCGTTGTTTTCAGCAAAACCGGTGAGATTGACAACCTCATCGCAAGTTGGGGACAGAGTTCTGTGGTTGTGTTGTGCAGGTCTCCACGTTGCTGCTAGCACCGGTAGTGCGCCCTGCCAACGTTCAGCTAGCTACACCTTTGGGGTGTTTCCTTGCTCCTACTGGATTGATAACCTTGGTTTCATAACTGAGGGAAACTTACTGTTGTGCTCATCATACCTTCCTCTTGGGGTTCCCCAACGAGCTCGTTAGTACACGAGTCAGCAAATTCCTGGATAGATAGGTTACGGTCTACTACCTTTTTCTATTACTAGATGGACGCTAGCCAAATTCAAAATCTGAATTGAGCGGCAAAATCACCCACCGACTTTGAAGCATTTCCTGCCCCACCGATTCAAAACTTTGAGCCAAAATCTCCCACCCAATAGTACCATTTTTCTATTATTATTAGCTGGACGCGGGCCAAATTCAAATCTCAATCGAGCGGCAATATCAAACACTGACCTTGAAGCATTATGCGCCTCTCTGTTTCAAAAACTTTTGTCTTTAAATTTCATGTTCTACCCATTGTTCAGATGATAGATGCGCATGCTAAAGTCAGTACCTCGGGGGCATGATCGTAATTATATTGCTATTCACCTATACTATGGTCCCAATTCGTGCGGTTTTTCCCGCTGGCCCTCCCAAAAATCCCAAGCTCCTCTATCGCCTCCACAACCACCGCGCGCACCAGCTTGATCTGTGATCTCGTGCGCCGCCGTGGAGCCGCTTCACCGATGCTCACCCACCGGATCTAGTTCACCGGGTCTCTCTGCCACTACACCAAAGCTACAGTGTCGTTCACCATGCCGATGGCATCATCGACCGCCCAAGCTCTTCTTCCTCGCCGCCGATGGTGTCATCGACCGCCCAAGCTCATCTTCCTCGCTGCTGAAAGCTACCCAACCGTACCGGATCCGCATCACTGGTGTCCATTGGACATGATCTAGTTCAAGGAGTTCCATGTCCATCGCTCCAGACCAGCTGCACGGTCATCGCCGTTCACTACATCAGATCTGCCTCAACGACGCTCTCATCCACATCGTTCAAGTTGGCATCGACCACCCAAGATCTGCTTCCCCGATGCGACCAGCCACCGTAACCGCAGTATCCTCGCTGACCTGCACGTCACTCCCACTGTACCGATGATACTTAGACGCCTCTCCGACCAAGGTTAACCATATATCCAACCCGTTTTTGTTTTGTCAGCAGTATAGCTAGTTCAAGCCTATCGCAGTGAACTGCATTTTTGTAATCGTGCTAGTACATACAAGTCACTGGGCACGCCTGTTCTTCGTGCTAGTACATGCAAGGTCATTAGACATATTGGTTTGCATTCACTACTCTACAAATTTCAAGTCATGCACATGTCTGTCATTTTGTCATGCACATGTTCTTAGCTACTCCATACAACAGTAATTGCCTGCTACCGTGTAATTCTTGCAAAATCTATAGTTAGTGGAAAATATGAGTGTGGATTCCCTGCTCTACAGTTGCTGAATCTATCTGGTTCGTCCTGAGATCAGTTCCTACTATTATTTCCTCCTTGGCATCATTCTACTATCCTGTAGTAGCCGTTTAAACTCTTCATACTAATTTGATTATAATTTTGTTGTTGTCATAATGCCATCTGGTTCTTCAAAAGCTGCATCACTAACTATTTCTTTTTTCTTGCATAGAGCTCAAAATGGAACAATGAACATGTTGGTTTGCATAGCCTATTCTACAGGTTCACAGGGGATGTCATTACTTCCTTATCTGGTGCTGGTTCATCCTGAGCAACGGCATAACTGTCCTCTACTATGTAGTTCACTCGTGGTTTGCATCCTTGCTCTAGAATTTCTCTTATGATGCCATTATAATTTCTATCTGGTTGATTCTTAGCTATGACAGTAACTACATACCATTGTGTAGATCACCGCAAATTCTAAGTCACCCAACGACTCTATGCATTCCAGGAGATGCCACTGCTTCCATATATCTTTGCTAAAATGACCTCGCTAGTTTATATTTGCTGAAATTCTAAGAAACACTTTGTTTGATTGCTCATTTCATTCTAGGCACACTTGTATAATGCTTGTTTGTCCTGTTCTACAGGTTCATGAGCGACGCTATTATATCTCGCATCTGGTTCTGGGTCTGGTTTGTCCTAAGTCACGATATAACTATCCTCTATAATATATAGTTCATTTGTGGTTTGCATTCCTGCTCTACAAGTTCTCTTATGATGCGGTTATAATTTCTATCTAGTTCATTTTTGCTATGACACTAACTGCAGGCCATTTTGTGACTCAGCGCAAATTCCGAGTCACCCAATGTCTCTTGCATTATAGGATATATAACTGCTTCCATATATATTTATTCAAAATGACATAGCTAGTTTATATAAGCTTGAATTCTAAGCCACACACACACATTTTTTGATTGCTCGTTTTACGGTAGTCACACTTGTCTAATGTGTGATTGATTGTCATGTTTGTTTGATGTGTTGGTCAATTTATTGAACCATTGACCAGTTGTAAACTCCAGTTCATAGCTCCTCTCATACCAGTCAAATGAGTAGTTTGTCTTGTTTGATGTATTAACTTGTTATTACTTAGTTTCAGACTGCAATTATTGTTACCGCCACCAAAGAGGGGGCTGCAAGATCATGTAGGGGTTCGTAGCATGGAAAACAAAAATTTTCTATCGCATACAAACAAACAAGCCAAGATCTATCTACTAGATTGTAGCAACGAGTCGATAGAGGAACTCACCCTCGAAGATTCCAAAGCGTTAACGAGAGATTCTCGTGGGTGATGTAGTCATCTTTTCCGATCTCAAGATCGTAGACGATCCTTCCAGCGTTACGTTCCGGCAGCCCCGCATGGGTCACATCGCTCGTACTGACGAAGACCTTCCTCTCCTTGTTCCAAAGAGGCAGCGGAGGTTGTAGCACTCTCTCGCGATTCGGCAAGACAAGGCGTGGTACCGGAGGTAGAGGGAGATCCAGAGGCTTCGCCTTAAGCGGTGCAGTATGGTGGAGCTTATGAGAGAGGCTATTAGTGGTCTAGTAATTAGACACACCAATTAGAAGGCTCTAAACCAATTAGAAGGCTCTAAACCAAATAGCTCTAAACCGGGTTTAGGTCTAGGGTTTAGGTCTAGAGGATAGGAACTATTGTGTGTAAGGAGGGGAGCCCCGCCTCCTTATATAGGTGGGAGGGGCTGGCGCCAGGAGGAGTGGAGTCCTCCCCAACTCGGCATTGAGTTGGCCGCGGTTGAGGAGGTCTCCCTCCCCAACTCGGTTTCATACTCCTCCTCTTTCCCACTTCCCAAAATTGCTGCTTGACTTTCAAACTAGCCGCTTGACTTTTCAATTTAGGATTTAAATAAACCCTTTATTTTGGACAGCGAGAACACTTAGTACATGATGCAATCATTCCAACTTACAATGACACATTCATGTACCCTTCCCTTCCGAGTTCCGGACATTCCGGGATCTTCTAGAATGTTCCCATGAAAACACCGAACCATTCCCCAACTCAAATGGGACTTTCCTTATATGAATCTTATTCTCCGGACCATTCCAGATCACCTCGTGATATCCCGGATCCCATCCGAGACTCAACAACATTCGGTCTCTTTCATAATACCATAACTACTCAAACAACGTCAATCCTTATGTGTCTCCCTACGGTTCGTGAATTATGCGGACATGATCGAGACACTTCTCCTAACAATAACCAATAGAGGAATCTGGAAATTCATATGGCTCTACATATTTCTATGATTACTTTACATCGAATGAACCACTTACATACGATACCAATTTCCCTTTGTCTCACGATATGTTACTTATCCGAGGTTATGATCGCGTATCTCGCATACCTAGTTCAACCTCACATCGATAAGTACTCTTTCTCGCTCCGTGATATGTGATCCCTTGTGACCAAGTCACATGCTTGCAAGCTAATTGGATGACATTTCACCGAGAGGCCGAGAATATCTATCCGTCATGTGGATGGACAAATCCCACTCTTGATCCATGTGTTTCAACCAATACTTTCCAACACTCAAAGCCACCTTTATAGCCACCCACATTACAGTGGTGTTTGACGACATCAAAACATCCATCCAAAGAAAGGTGATATGCATGATCTCATGGTCGAAGGAATTAGGTTACTATGTATCAGAAAGCATATAGCAATTGAACTATTGAAATGACTTGATCTTTATGCTACGCTTATCTATAGGAGTATGTCCATCACATCATTCTCCTAATGATATGACCCTGTTGTTAATAACATCTCTATGTTCATGATCAGGAAACAATGATCATATATTAACCAACAAGCTAGTTTAACAAGAGGCTTTACTAGGGACTCTTATTTTAGTTTACAAATCACACAAGTATTAATGTTTCCGGTTAATACAATTATAGCATGGTATGTAAACATTTATCATAAGTGTGAAGATATGATAATAACCACTTTATTATTGCCTCTTGGGCATATCTCCAACAGATCATGTGTCCTGCAATGTAGCTGTCACACTCAATGGAAGATGCAGGTGATCGATTGAGAAAGCAAATTGAGGACTCTGCTATCAACTTGATTGTCAACAGAAATGCCGATTTTTCTTTCCCTTAAGTTGATAATATGTAATAATTTGAAGAAGTTTGCAGATGATGTAATATGTAGATAACTCGCGTAGGATATGTAGGCATTTAGTTGACGCCGTCCACACATTGCGGTAGTCGTTAGGGTAACTACGCCAGGCAGGTCGATTAGGAAACCGTGCTTTGTTATTGGCCCGTCGTGTATTCGACTGATGATGAATAGTTAAAAATGTTGGATTATTATACATGTTTTATGATAATGGCATGGGCATCAGAAAGTCCGAAACTATAAAAGGTCATAAACATAACGGGCCGACCCGCATGTGGTAACAAGACGTAACACTAACATGCCGTAACAGTAACATGTCGTAACAGGCCGTAACAGTAGCAGACCAGAATATAAACATCCCATTATAGTAATAGGCAAGAAACTACAAAAATCGTAGAACAGTAACAGGCCAAAACAGTAGCGGGCCTCAATAGTAAATGATCGCAATAGTAAAAGGACAGAACAGTGACGAGCCTGAACAGTACGTGCCGACAAATTTCCAGACGAGGGCAGTAACAGGACGACAAATTTACCATGCTAGAACAGTAAAGGGCTGTTTGTGAGCCTGAATAGCTAAAGACCAGAACAGTACCAAGCCAGAATAGTAACATACCATTTCAGAGAAGGGACATCAGTAGGCAGTCGACAATGGGCTGCGATAACAGTGATGGGCTGACCGCGGGCCTTAAGTATACATGAGCGACTTGGCATAGGATGCTAATGGGCCGCATAGTATTGGACCAATATGGGCCTTCTGTAGGCTGAAACAGAATCGGGCCTGAAAGTTCGTGGGGCGCTACTGGCTGCATTTCTAGGCCCATTTCAAACAGTGCAAGACAAAACATTTAAGGTCCATCTTCTTATTGGGCTCCCTGATGGGCCAGCCCTGTTAGTATTTAGCAGGCCTTGGCTAGGCCTGGCTTCTGCCATGGTTTCTACCGTTGTTAACGGTGGCTACCATGTGGCATTTTGTATGACAATAGTAGTCAACGCAGCTGGCGAACAGATCTACAACGGAACAAGTTTTCGTGGCTAAAGGGTGCGATCCGCCACGGTAAAAAAACCGTGGTTAATTCATTTGTGACGGGTTTTTTACCATGAAGGGCATCTATCGCGGAAGAATCTTTGGCCATGAAAAACGGGCCTTCAACCAAGAAAATCGTCCATTGTAAAAGCAAACTTTTCTTGTAGTGATTGCACGTGTGTTCTTCACATAAACCACATGGATCCACTAGATGTCATTGCATGTGTGTTCTTTTCATAAACCACATGTATCCACTAGAGTTCATTGCATGTGTGTTCTTCTCATAAACCACATGGATCCACTAGATGTCATTGCATGTGTGTTCTTCTCATAAACCACATGGATCCACTAGATTTCATTGTGTGTGTGTTCTTCTCATAAACCACATGGATCCACTAGAGTTCATTGGATGTATGTTATTTTCACAAACCACATGGATCCACTAGATGTCATTGGATGTGTGTTCTTCTCATAAACCATAGCAGCAATGACATCTAGTGTGTGTGCGTGGTTACCGTTAGATCGTAACCTTAGCCCCCAATGGTGGTTGTTAGACCGAGTCTTCTAGAAGGCACACCCTAACACACTTGTTTTGCATGACGATTGTTACATATCATTCGATCAGGGTGCTTGGACAATTGGGATGGTTCTTCGTAAGAGCGATCGGCGAGTATGCTGTTCTGCGACATGATTGGCCATGCTTACTGTCCACTTGCTCTGGACAAACTAAAAACACCACGTGCTACCCTTTTGCGAGTGTCACGAGTTCCGTGGGCCACATGCTAGTGTCACACCCCCTTTACTTTTCTTCCTCCCCATACTTATCTTCTTTCCCCTCGAAGTCACTTTCCCCACTTCTCTCCCATCCTGCCGTAACCTCAAGCCGACGGCGCCTCCAGCCATCTCTCCCACAGCCACTAGTCCCCCACTTTCGTAAGGAAACGTGTCGTGATGACAAGGACGATGATTTTGATGTGAGTCGTCTCATCTCTAACATCTGTTGCCATTTATCAATTTTGAGCTAGATCTACTCTGTTTACTCATGCACGTATGACGTGTTAGGCCAACCAGACGTTGTATGACTCCAACTATCATGGTTTAGCGGAGGAAGACAGACCTCTGCTATGTAAACATGGATATGTGCCTGCTAAATTTGTAGCGTTCGAAGGCCGAAACGCAGGCAGGAGGTTTTTAGGGTGTTAAGGACATCGTGCAATGTTGCAACACAGAAGTTGTGGTGTTGTCAAATGGGTAGATCCAGAGTGGCCCAAATTGATGCAGAAAACACTTGACAAACTATGGGATATGACTGTTGAGTTGAAAGAATCCATAGTCAGCTCAATTCTTGAGAATGCTAAAATGAAGTTATTTGACCATGTTGACACAACCAAGCTTAACTGAGATCTCAGGAGGGTGCAAGACAAGGTTAGCAAAGTCAAGAAGGAGAGGGACGTGGTGTTGGCCTTGAAGGCTAAAGCAGAGCAAGAACAGACTCAGGCAAGGAATGAACTTCACCAGGCCAAAGTCCTGCAGTTCACAACTTCGAGTATTGACAAGTCCATGAGGATAAATGCGGAGAAACAATTATAGTTGTACAAGGAAGATGCTAAAAGGACGGAGCAGACGATTCGATCCTTGCTCTCGCAGGAAGATGCGCATCAGGCTAAGATTAGGAATATCAAGGAGATGTGTGATAACTAGTTCTATTTAGCTTGAGCTCCGTACTTTTTAAAGTTGTAATGGTAGTACTTATTGACCTAGTGCCTCGGAGTCCTAGGAGAAAAAAATTGGTCGCTCGTTAATCTGTCTTAGCCCTCCAATACTTCCTTTTTTTGATGATGGTGGTATTCTAACATTGGTGGTTTGTTTAAATGTAATCTACATGGATTGTGCTACGTGCAAATGGCACAACCACAATTTATAAAGTGGAAGCACGTACACCCTGTTACTGGAGATTCGAGAGCTTTGCCAGATGTAGGGGATGCAGGAGCAGGGAGGTGGTTAGATAGACGGACTCAAGATTAGGCCAGAAAGTGGTACTGATTTCCTTGTTATCCTGGCATTATCAGTTTCGATTGCTGTTTATGTTGCCATGTCGTTGTGCAACAGCTTAAATAAGTTGTTGTTTCGTGGAGTGTAGCAGCTTAAATAATTTATGTCTGTGCCACTAACATTCTATCAAATTTGGAGACCTCCTGCCCCTCAACAATCGTGGAACCGGTGCTGCGTGTTTTCAGATAGTAGTGGAACAATCACAATTTTGGGTTCAACTACTGACTCAGGCGTTTCCAAACCCTAAGCCGCTGTACATTTTACTCCAAGAACGTGGGTAGATTGTTTCGCCCGACAAGTTCCATGCAAAGAGCTCCAGAATTTAATCGAATTACATATATAGGTTCAAGTTCAACACATTATTATGCATCGTCATTGCCAGCAGCCTTCTTCCCCTGCCTGGGTGCCAAGCCTTCACATCCACTGGCTTCTTCATTTCCTTCCTTCTTCCTCTTCCTCGGTGCCAATTTTCTTAGCTTCACGTACTCTGCATCACCGGGACAATCAGCACCAGAATCGTATCCAGCATCATCACTCCACTCGTTTTTATTTTCTTCTGGCAGCAAAATGACTGACCCAGCAGTCATGTTTCTAACCTTGCGGCGCTTCCCGCCAAATAAACTGGGTTGTTGCATAACTGCCTAATATCTATAGAGTAAACGAAACAAAAATTACAATTCAGCACAAACATGCGAACCCCAGGAGACTTTTGCTTACCAAGAGCTAATTGGGTTCGAGCGACCACCCTGTCCAAGAATAGAAGGGTGACTCCCAGTTGCAACAGCTTCTACATCCAGTACATCACAATTCAGCTCAAACATGCAAGATGAAGCATACCTTTTCATCAACCCAATTAGCTGACTGTCACATGTTAGAGGAACCATGATGCATCGTTCATCCATGAAGCAAAACTTTGTAGTCTGCTTCGGCCCTATTTCAGCATGATTACACAGAGCAGCAATCATACCAGGGATAATGCAGATCTGCGTGGGCGCTTCTTCCATCGTGATACAATGGTATCCATACCACTTACCCTTCACCCTTGTTGATTTAGAGTCATAGCTGAAGAGAGCTACCGTAACCAGGTAAGGGTGGTCCGCAGAGATCCCACTTGACAGAAAACTATGGACAAAATATGTTTGTCAGCGTTGGGCTAGCAAATAATTTTAGGTTCAATAGCCACCTAAAAGTTATAGTTAGTACGAATAGCAAAAAGAAGGGTAGCTCACCTGCATGTAGCCAGAACTTCTTCTTCCTTGGTAGTAGGATCTGCCATCCTCCGAGCTGCTCAGCTTATCGGCGGCGGTGGAAGGCTAGAGCCTCACAACAGCGGCTACGGCATGCGGCATTGGAGCCCGGGATCAGCGAATGGGCGTAGCAACTGGGGCAGCAACTTGGCGCTGGAAGTCAAATGTCCGAAGGGATTATTCTGCTTGGAGGGTGGATTTCCACGTCGCTAGTGCTAGGGGAAAGGAGGGAATGGATTTGTGAAATTGGTCAATGCACCAAGCCACTTAGTTCCTTGATTTTCCTAAGAGGTTGCCGCGTTGGCGCTCGCGTCACGGACAGATGGCCGACATGTGGGTCCTGACCATCTACTTCACAGGGCAGTTTAACAGAGTGTTTTAATTTGGTACGGGTGAGATGAGTTTGCCAGGAAATGGCCCCTCTCAGTAGTTGGCAGCCCAACTTTGCGAAATGCGGCAATTACAGGCAACCTGGGTACCGGAATGCACTCGCCCAGGAACTTTCGGGACGCAAACTAACAAGCCCCTAAACCACATGGATCCACATGGCAACACACACTCCAGTAGATTATGTGATGCAACTTCTGCCACACTGGTGCAACATGCAATGTGGAAGCTGCTTTCCTATCTGTTTTTGGTCTCTACGGCCATGGTTTGACACACTGATCATCTAGTGCCATTGCATGTGTTATTTTCCTAAACCACGCTGATCACCTAGTGCCATTTCATGTGTTCTTTTCCTACACCACATTGATCCACATGACAACACACACTTTAGTGGATTCTGTGATGCAACTTCTGCCACACTGCTGCAACATGCGATGTGGAAGCTGCTTTCCTATGTGTTTTTGGTCTCTATGACTATGGTTTGACACATTGATCCACTATGGTCATTTCATGTGTTCTTTTCATAAACCACATTGATCCACTAGTTTGATTACGTGTGTTCTTTCCCTAGACCACTTGGATGCACATGACAACACACACTCTAGTGGATTCTGCGATGTAACTTCGTCCACACTAGTGCAACATGCAATGTGGAAGCTGCTTTCCTATGTGTTTTTGGTCTCTGTGACCAAGGTTTGACACACTGATCACCTAGTGCCATCGCATGTGTTATTTTCCTAGACCACACTGATCACCTAGTGCCATTGCGTGTGTTATTTTTGTAAACCACATGGCTCCACATGAAAACACACACTCCATTGGATTATGTGATGCAACTTCTGCCACACTGGTACAACATGTAATGTGGAAGCTGCTTTTCTATGTGTTTTTGCTATCTATCACCATGGTTCGACACATAGATCTACTAGTGTCATTGCATTTGTTCTTTTCCTAGACCACATTGATCCACTAGTTTCACTTCATGTGTTCTTTCCCTAAACCACGTGGATCCACATGCCAAAAGACACTCTAGTGGAGTCCGTGATGCAACTTCTGCCACACTGGTGCAACATGAAATGTGGAGGCTGCTTTCCTATGAGTTTTGGGTCTCTGTGACAACGGTTTGACAAATTGATCCACTAGTGTCATTGCATGTGTTCTTTTCCTAAACCACATAGATGACCTAGTGCCATTGCATGTGTTCTTTTCCTAAACCACATTGATCCACATGACAACGCACACTCCAGTGGATTCTGTGATGCAACTTCTGCCACACTGGTGCAGCATGCAATGTGGAAGCTTCTTTCCTATGTGTTTTTGTTCTCTGTGACTATGGCTTGACACATTGATCCACTAGTGTCATTTCATGTGTTCTTTTCATAAACCACATTGATCCACTAGTTTTAGTTCATGTGTTCTTTTCCTAAACCACATGGATCCACATGACAACACACACTCTAGTGGATTCTGTGATGCAATTTCTGCCACACTGGTGCAACATGCAATGTGGAAGCTACTTTCCTATGTCTTTTTGGTCTTTGTGACCAAGGTTTGACACCCTGATCACCTAGTGCCATTGCATGTATTCTTTTCCTAGACCACATGGATCCACATGACAACACACACTAGTGGATTCTGTGATGCAACTTCTGCCACACTTTTGCAACATGCAATGTGGAAGCTGCTTTCCTATCTGTTTTTGGTCTCTCTGACCATGGTTTGACAAATTGATCCACTAGTGTTGTTGCATTTGTTCTTTTCCTAAACCACACTGATCACCTAGTGCCATTGCATGTGTTCTTTTCCTAAACCACATTGATCCACATCACAACACACACTCCAGTGGATTCTGTGATGCAACTTCTGCCACACAGGTGCAACATGCAATGTGGAATCTACTTTCCTATGTGTTTTTGGTCTCTCTAACTATGGTTTGACACATTGATCCGCTAGTATCATTTCATGTGTTATTTTCATAAACCACAGTGATCACCTAGTGCCATGAGTTCTTTTCCTAGACCACATGGATCCACATGACAACACACACTCCAGTGGATTCTGTGATGCAACTTCTGCCACACTGGTGCAACATGCAATGTCGAAACTACTTTCATATCTGTTTTTGGTCTCTATGACCATGGTTTGACACACTGATCCACTAGTGTTATTGCATTTGTTCTTTTCCTAAACCACATAGATCACCTAGTGCCATTGCATGTGTTCTTTTCCTAAACCACATTGATCCATATGATAACAGACAGTCTAGTGGATTCTGTGATGCAACTTCTGACACACTGGTGCAACATGAAATGTGGAAGCTGTTTCCTATCTGTTTTTGGTCTCTGTGACCATGGAAGGACACACTGATCCACTAGTGTCATTGCATTTGTTCTTTTCCTAAACCACATGGATCACCTAGTGCCATTGCATGTGTTCTTTTCTTAAACCAAATTGATCCACATGACAACACACACACCAATGGATTCTGTGATGCAACTTCTACCACACTGCTGCAACATGCAATGTGGAAGTTGCTTTCCTATGTGTTTTTGGTATCTGTGACTATGGTTGGACACATTGATCCACTAGTGTCATTTCATGTGTTCTTTTCATAAACCACATTGATCAACTAGTTTCATTTCATTTGTTCTTTCCCTAAACATCATGGATTTACATGACAACACACACTCTAGTGGATTCTGTGATGCAACTTCTGCCACAATAGTGCAACATGCAATGTGCCAGCAGCTTTCCTATGTGTTTTTGGTCTTTGCGACCAAGGTTTGACACATTGATCACCTTATGACAAAACACACTCCAGTGGATTCTGTAATGCAACTTTTGCCACACTGGTGCAACATGCAATGTAGAAGCTGCTTTCCTATCTGTTTTTGGTCTCTCTGACCATGGTTTGACAAACTGATCCACTAGTGTTGTTGCATTTGTTCTTTTCCTAAATCACATTGATTACCTAGTCCCATTGCATGTGTTATTTTCCTAAACCACATTGATCCACATGACAACACACACTCTAGTGGATTCTATGATGCAACTGCTGCCACACTGGTGCAACATGCAATGTGCAAGCTGCTTTCCTATGTGTTTTTGGTCTCTGTGACTATGGTTTGACAGATTGATCCACTAGTGTCATTTCATGTGTTATTTTCATAAACCAAAGTGATCACCTAGTGCCATTGCCTGTGTTTTTTCCTAGACCACAGGGATCCACATGACAACACACACTCAAGTGGATTCTATGATGCAACTTCTGCCACACTAGTCAACATGCAATGTTGACCATGCTTTCCTATATGTTTTTGGTCTCTGTGACCATGGTTTGACACACAGATCCACTAGTGTTATTGCATTTGTTCTTTTCCTAAACCACACTTATCACCTAGTGCCATTGCATGTGTTGTTTTCCTAAACCACATTGATCCACATGACCAACACTCTAGTGGATTCTGTGATGCAACTTCTCACACACTGGTGCAACATGCAATATGGAAGCTGCTTTCCTATGTGTTTTTCATCTCTGTGAATATGATTTGACACATTGATCCACTAGTGTCATTTCATGTGTTCTTTTCCTAGACCACATTGATCGCCTAGTTCTATTTCCTGTGTTGTTTCCCTAAAGTACATGGATCCACATGAAAACACACACTCCAGTGGATTCTGTGATGCAACTTCTGCCACACTGGTGCAACATGCATTGTGGAAGCTGCTTTCCTATGTGTTTTTGGTCTCTATGACTATGGTTTCACACATTGATCCAGTAGTATCATTTCATGTGTTGTTTTCATAAACCACATTGATCCACTAGCTTCATTTCATGTGTTCTTTCCCAAAACCACATGGATCCACCTGACAACACACACTCGAGTGGATTCTATGATGCAACTTTTGCCACACTGGTGCAACATGCAATGTGGAAGCTGCTTTCCTATGTGTTTTTCGTCTTTGTGACCAAGGTTTGACACACTAATTACCTAGTGCCATTGCATGTGTTCTTTTCCTAGACCACAAGGATCCACGTGACAACACACACTCCAGTGGATTCTGTGAAGCAACTTCTGCCACACTGGTTGACCAACTCTATTTCAATAATCTTTTGCATGTCTTGTTTTCACCATATTATGATCATTTTACATATTTTATAGTTTATATATATTCCACAAATACATTTAGAAACACATTTTACATACATTGTTACCTTTTGCAGATTTCCATGCGTATATGCACCCAAAAACTATCTTCTACTGACCAAGTCATACTCATGATGTTGAGGGGGTACCAAAAAGGATTCCATGTCACATATATAGGATCCAAAAGCATGTCAAGAAACCAGCCTAGGAAGGGTTAGCTTGGGTGAGAAGAAAAGAAGGAGATGGGGTCACTTGCAAATTGGCCTCAAGACAGCTCATCGCAATATACGAGCGAGGGGAGGAGAAGACATGATACACCATGACTCTATAGGAAAGAAGGGGAGACGTGAGGAGAGAGCATCACCAACGACTCCGGAGAAAGAAGAAGAAGGGCAATCTGGATCTGGATCGAGGGGAGGCATGCTGAGATCCTTCTCTGACTTCGAGATCTTTTACTGCACATCATCACTGGGAAGTACAACGACAGCATCTTGAGTAGGTGTAACTCCTGGATATCATCTTCTTATCCCTTCTCTCTACTGATCTATGATGGTTGTATGACCTTGGAATCATAGTTAGTCTAGTGTCTGTAACACGTTCGACAATATCCCTGCATGAGTTGAGATGTTATTCATGTCTTAGGGTTGCTCTATTACTTCTCTTCTTTGCGTGTTTTTGCTTGAATCCTGTGTAGTCTAGTGAATCAGTATCTTAGTCAGTGGAATTCCCAAACAGATCGAGCACGTATTTTTAATTCCTACCTTCTTGAATCTCTAGCTAGTGTTGGGATTGAGTAGGATTTATTTGTGTTTCAGCGTACCCTCTCTGTTTGATCAACCAATATAATATGTGGCTAGACTGTTGGAATCTGATCGTGGCAAAATCTTGATCCCTTAGAGGAAAATGACAATCACTATATTTTACATTGATCAATTTTGGCACCATTGTCGGGGATCAACTTTTGATGAGAGAAAAATTATAGTTGATCTAGTCATACTCAATTTCCTCTGTTAATTCTTGGTTTAAGTACACTAACATACTGACGTTTGTTAATGTTGTGCACTATATCTGAATGATTGTGCAGGGAAAAGTTGCATGAGCGAAGAACAAAACCTGTTGTATCCTTTTGATCCTGAGATCAAAAGAACACTGTTGCAAAGAGAACCTATTTGAAGAAACTGAGCTTGCAGGATTGGGAGACCGGCAGAAAGTCCTGTTACGAGACCTATGGATTCCAAAAGGGCAGTCAGTTTCATCGGGCATTATTTCACCAGTGATTCAGGCAAATAACTTTGAATTGAAACCTGCTTTAATCAACATGGTACAACATTCGCAATTTGGAGGTACAGTTTTTGAAGATCCTCATGAACACATCAGAACTTTCTTGGAATACTGCAACACTTTGAAGCAGAATGGAGTTCCTTCAGATGTTATTAAGCTATCTCTATTCCCATTCTCACTCACAGATGGAGCAAAGACTTGGCTACATTCTTTACCACCATCTTTTACTGATACTTGGGAACATATATTGCAAACATTCTTGGAGAGATACTTTCCTCCAACCAAAGCTGCAGAATTCAGAGATAAGATTACAAGGTTTGCACAGCATGAGGACGAGAGCTTGTATGATGCTTGGCAGAGGTTCAACACAATGATTCGTTTATGTCCTCATCATGGCTAGGAACAGTGGTTGGTATTACAGACGTTCTACAGAGGTCTTACTCATCAAACCAGATCCTATGTAGATTCAGTGGCTAGAGGAGGGATCGTGAACAAAACCCTTGAAGAAGCTTTTGAGCTAATTGAGAGTATGGCCTCCAATCACTTTTAGTGGTCAAGTAATAGAAAAATAGCACCTCAAGCTGCTGGAATCTTGGCATTATCACCCAATGATGCTTTGGCAGCTAAAGTGGAAAGTCTCAGCAGTCAGATTACATGATTAATGTCCGGTGGAAGTGTTTCTACAGTAGTTTCAGTTTAGTCATCTTAACCTTTATGTGATGTTTGTGGAGAACCAGGACACCAAAATGAGAATGCACATTCTATGCTTCAGTTGGACCATCAATGTGAGAGGTGAATTATGCTCAAGGGCAATCACAGAATGGAGGATAGTTTTCACAAAGTTATAATCCATCGTGGAAAAATCATCCTAATCTGTCTTACAAGAGTAACTATGGTTCTGGATCCTTTGTACCAGGGTAGTCAACAGTTCTTACAAAACCAAATATGTAGCCTCCTAGTTTTAATTACCAAAAGCAACAAGAAATTCAGAGTAATCAAAATAACAGACTAGAGGAAATGTTCAAAATGCAATTTGAAGCTTTCTTGGGAATGAGAGAAGAAATTAAAGAATTAACTAACACCATCAAGGGGAACAATTTAGTAGTAAATGAAAAAGAAGAGGCAAGATTGCCTGCACAACCTGAGAGAAATCCAAAAGCCCAATATGGAGCTGTAACAAGTGTGGAGGCTGTGGTGACAAGGTCTGGTGTTGGTAGAGAACCTATCTTAACTAGTTCATTAGGGATCAGCAAAACATATATTCCACCAGCTCTTCGAGTAGTAGAGAAAGAGAAGGGAATTGAGCCAGACTCAGAAGTGGAAATCAGTCAAGAGAAGTCATTTGCAAAAGAAAATGTTGGAGAACATTTTAAACCAGTCAGAATCCCTTTTCTAGAAAGACTTGAAAAACCAAAGGAAGACAAGCAGTTTGCAAAATTCTTGGAGATTATGAAAGAGGTGAAAGTCACCATACCTATCCTTGATGCATTGATGCATATTCCAATGTATGCTAAGTTTTTCAAGGAACTTCTTTCCAAGAAAAGAAGCATTGATGAACCAAAAATAATGACACTCTCTAAAGAATGCAGTGCAATCAGTCAAAATGCACTCCCAACTGATGACCCACAAGTATAGGGGGTGTATCGCAGTATTTTTGATAAGTAAGAGTGTCAAACCCAACGAGGAGCAGAAGGTGTTGACAATTGGTATGGATCAGGAATTCTCTGTAAATACTTAGCAAACAGATTTTTAGGGGTTTTTGATGATGCAGATAAATAAAGTATGAGTAAATAAAAGAAAAAAACAATAATTGCAGCAAGTGGCCCAATCCTCTCTTTAGCAAAGGACAAGACGGTTGTATTACTTAAGATGACCAAACGTTCTCAAGGACACATGGGAATATTGTCAAGTGCTTTCACTTCATATAGTTGATTAATCTTATTTAGTTGGATAAGTGTTGTGTGGGTGAACCTATGCTAATGTACTGACCTTCCTAGGACTAATACATACTTGTGATTATACCCCTTGCAAGCATCAGCAACTACAAGAAAGTAATTAAGATAAAAACCTAACCATAGCCTTAAACTTTGAGATCCTACACTCCCTTGTGCAAAGGTTTCCTAACGTGGGTTCAGATTTCTGTCACTCTGGCAACCCCATGATTAGTAGACAAATACACAATGCATTCCCCTAGGCCCATAAAGGTGAAGTATCATATAGTCGATGTTCACATGACACCACTAGAAGAATAACACGACAACTTAAATATCAAACCATTGAATCTTTCTCAACACAATTCTACTAACAACATGACTTCTCCCATGTCCTCAAGAACTAAACGAACTACTCACAAGACATCATATGGATCAAGATCAGAGATAAAATAATGATAAGTAACAATCTGAACATGAATAATAATTCAATGGTTCCACTCAATAGCATCAACTACAACAAGTAATCAACACCGGGAAAGTTTCCACTAAGAACTATGCATGATTCAACCCAATTGTTACAGCGGTATGGAGTGGTGATGATGGTGCTGGTGGATATGATGATGATGATCCTGATGAATTCTAGCTTGTTGATGGTGTTGATGGTGACGATCTCCCCTCTCCGGGAAGGAATTTCACCGGCAGAATTCTACCTGCCGGAGAGCTCTTTCTCTCTCTGTAGTTTCCACCCCACAGAGGTGGCGGAACCTTTCTGTGGTCACCCCCCGAGTCTTAGGGTTTCGAGGGGAATATATACGCGGAAGGGCGATGCTGAAGGTGGGCCAGGGTGGCCTCACCAACTAGTGGCATGGCCAGGGCTGGCCCGTGCCAGGGGGTGGTGTGGGCCCCCTATGGCCCATCTCCACTCCTCCTTCTGGCTTCCTTCGTCTTCTAGAAAAATAGGAATTTCCGTATATTTTCTGGGATTTTCTGATCTTATCCAATTTTGCACATGGGCAGTGCCTTTTCCATCAGAATCCTGACTCCAGTGGTTCATCCTCCAAAAGTCATCAACCATGCAAAAATAGATGAAATAAGATAAGTATCGTCTCTTAATATGAAATATATCAATGAATATCAGTAGATTATGATATAGAATAGTGATGCAAAATGGATGTATTAACTCCCCCCAAGCTTAGATCTCGCTTGTCCCCAAGCGAAAACTGAGCTCAATGAACATGACCTCAGGTTTATGGAGTGAAGTGTCGATAAAGAGAATACGGACAAGAACATCACATTCATCAATACACAAATCATAATAGAAAACAACTCACTATTAGATAACTTAACTTGCAATGAGTGAAGGAAACATAATAAAAATACACAAAGTAAATCATAATTGGTAATGGAAAACTTTGTTCTTAGTAAGAAAACGGTTAAAAAGTTGAAGGTGTTCAAACATAATGGGGTTTTCAATGATAGCTTTCAAAGTAATATTCACTAAGATAAGAGCAATGTGCAAAACAAGGAACATAAAACGCATGATTGAATATATCATCATATGAATGATTAAATCACAACAACTCAAATACCTGCTTGAGATGGAAAGGAATAGGTTTACTGACTCAACTAAAAATTAAAAGATAGGCCCTTCACAGAGGGAAGCAGGGATTTCAAGTTTCATAAAGAGCTTCCATAAATTATGGTACTTATTAGATTTCAACTCTCATTGCCCCTATCATAAGCATCTTGAGGTGATTAAGGTTATAGTGACACAAATATGAGGATATGCTTGACAAGTTATAAGTTGAAAATCTCATGTCCCTTGCTTACGAGTACCGAACCTCATGCTACTCAACTTTAGTCACAAGTAAGTTCTTGTCATTGTAAATACATGTGTATCACGGAGAACCGCCAACGGGTACCCCTTTCCCCATGATACAGGAGCTATCCCATATCAAAATGACAAGGCAACAGACAATGAGCATCTCAACGATCTTTTTATTTGCTATTTGCATAGGTTTTTATTGAGGATGCTGCGCAGATTGCTCACTATGGTTATGCTTCAAGTTTCCACCATGATTAGGCATGGCTTAGGCTAATCGCCCAGGCGTTTCTCTAACACATATACAAACTCCATGAGCTTACAAGATCCCCTTTTATTTCACACTGCCGGGATCCATAGAGAAAAGAACATGATATCAACTAAATAAGTGCAATGTTGAAAGCGTTCCCCATGGTAACATGGTTCTGCTAATCCACAACTTATAAAGCGCAAGCATATACGCAACATAGATGGACACAATGGTTCAAGTTTATTAAGTGCAAGAAAATAAAGTGTGCCATCAAGTTTGTGAGAGCTTTAATCACTAATTTTCACATAACAAGTTTAATTCAGAAGATAGATAAAACCATGAATATACTTGGAATAGCAATAATGCTAATAGGTAGGTATGGTGGACACAAATGGCATGGGTTTTAGTTTAAGGATTTGATGCACGAGAAGCATTCCCTCTCAGTACAGGTTTTTAGCTAGCAAGGCTGGGTAGCAAGCGTAAGAGTTGAAGGAAACAAACAAACATACAAGTGATAGAACCAAACATGCAATCTTCCTTGGAAGCACAAAAAATCTTAACTAGAGAATACTAAACTTATGAGCCAAACAAGAAAGAAAGATGATGAAATTATATTTCTAAAAGTACTCTTTCTCTTTTCCATTCAATTCTCAAATAGTGTTGCTACTGACTAGAGCTAGGTTTGCCAAAACCAACTAAATTTACCTAATGATCCGAAAGTGATACCAATACTAACAACAAGATCAATCATATAACAGAAATTGCAAACTAAAATAAGATGTGAAAAAAGTAAATGATAGAACTTATCATTAATATTCCATAATGACAACTCACACCAAGGGATACATAGATAACTAACTAGAGGGGAGATACTTCCACAATGCAAACCATCCTATATGATAACTTCTCTATTCATGATATGACTCTACTAAATAGGTAAAAAGGTAAAAGATAATGATATGATACCGTGGTATTCCCCCAAGCTTGGAACAAACCAAGGGGATGCCAAAACATGATGATGAATTACTCCTTCAGTGGTGGTGGTGTTCTCTCGTCATCGTCCGACTTCCAAGGTAAGGGCTCCCCATCAACAAAAGACATCTTGGTTTCCAACATCCTAAAACTAGCAACAACACTTATGTGTTTAAACCTAGCCTCATACTCATAGTTTTGATTTTGCACGTCGTAGAGATGTGCTTGTAGTTTGTTGGTTGTTCGATGGAGTGAGAGAATTTCATCCATAAGCTCAGCAGACTCCTTCTTGTGCTCGGCGATGAGTTATGAACTAATTTTATGGATGATACCACTTCGCGTTCCGTCATCTTCTTGTACCTAAAGACTTCTTGCTCCAGTGCTTCCATCATGTCCTCTAGACTACCTTCTCCTTTAGGGCCCCAAACCTCTTTTATCTATACCTTCCCATCTTCGAGCGACAACTCCTTGGGGTGAATCTTCAACTCATACATTTACGGATTGATGATGTTCGTGGAGTAATCCTCCTTGGATGATCCAGAGGAAGACATTGTGGTTCCAATACCGAGAATCTCCCTGTAAGAAACAGATCGAAACGAAAACACGGCGAGACCATGATATACGAACCTCGGGGGATCCGAGGGATTATATATTGCAAAGTTTAACAGCAAAAGGAAGGTACTGGGAGAAAACGGGTCGGAGACGGGCTCCAGGGTGGCCACACCCCCTGGTGGCGCGGCCAGGTGGGCCCGCGCCACGGGGTGGTGTCCGCCCCCCGAGCTCCATTTTCGTCCCCTTTCAACTCATTATCTTCCATGTTAGATAAAAACTGCAAAAATATAAATTGAAAGGTTTTTCGTGAACCTTTTCTTACCAGAACTGTTACCTATTCGAAAACGGAATCTACAGGTTTCTGAATTTGGTCTTTAATAAAAAAATTTGGAGTCACCATTTGAATAACATCAATATCTTCATTGTAAGAATCTTCAGCAATATAGTGCTTGAGTATTTGACCATCCACCACTTGTGTAGTGTTGTCTTTTAAGGAAGAAATTTTCATTGCACCTGAACGATGCACCTCTTCAATAACAAAAGCTCCTTCCCATTTTGAAAGTAGTGTTCCTGCAAAAAATCTGAGACGAGACCTATACAATAGAACCTTCTCACCAACATGGAACTCTCTCTTAAGAATTCTCCTGTCATGCATCTTTTGACTTTTTCTTTCAAGAGTCTAGCATTTTCATATGCTTCACTTCTCCACTCATCTAAAGAACTCAAGTCAAACAATCTTTTCTAACCAACAAGTTTGAAATCTCTATTAAGTTCTTTCACTGCCCAATATGCTTTGTGTTCTAATTCTAAAGGCAGGTGACAAGCTTTTCCATAAACCATTTTGTAAGGAGACATTCCCATAGGGTTTTTATAAGCAGTTCTAGAAGCCCATAAAGCATCATTCAACTTTTTAGCCCAATTTTTTCTAGATCTATTAACAGTCTTTTGCAAGATGGATTTAATTTCTCTATTTGATAGTTCTACTTGCCCACTTGTTTGGGGATGATAAGCTGAAGCAATTCTATGATTAACATCATATTTAGCAAGGGTCTTTCTAAATCCTCCATGAATGAAATGTGAACCTCCATCAGTCATAAGATACCTAGGCACTCCAAACCTAGGAAAGATAACATCCTTAAGCATTTTTAAAGAGGTGTCACCATCAGCACTTTTTGTAGGTATGGCTTCTACCCACTTAGTAACATAATCAACGGCAACAAGAATATGAGTATAACCTTTTGAAGGAAGAAAAGAACCCATAAAGTCAAATCCCCCAATAGTCCAATGGTTCAATAACAAGAGAGTAATTCATAGGAATTTCATTGTGTCTAGAAATATTACCAACTCGTTGACATTCATCACATGATAAGATAAACTTTCTTGCATCTTTAAAAAGGGTAGGCCAGTAAAAACCTGATTGTAGAACCTTTTGTGTGGTTCTATCTCTAGCATGATGTCCTCCATAGGCACTACCATGACATTTCCGCAATATCTATTTTTGTTCATATTCTGGAACACATCTTTGCATAATACCATCCACTACTTCTTTATATAAATGTGGGTCATCCCAAAAATAGTGCCTCAAATCATAAAAGAATTTCCATCTTTGTTGGCTATAAAAGTTGGAGGCAGATACTTGGAAACAATAAAGGTAGCATAATGAGCATACCACGTACTCTCTCGTGAGCTTACCCCTATTGCAGCTAACTATTCATTTGGAAAGCTATCATTAACAGGCATGGGATCAAATGAAATGTTTTCCAATCAAGATAAATTATCAACAACAGGATTTTCAGCACATTTCCTATCTACAATATGTAGATCAAACTCTTGTAAAAGCAACACCCATCTAATAAGCCTAGGCTTAGCATCTTTCTTTGTCATAAGGTACTTAATAACAACATGATCAGTATGAATGGTAAATTTTGAATCACCAATATAAGGTCTAAACTTATCACAAGCAAAGACAACTGCTAAGAACTCTTTTTCAGTAGTAGCATAATTCTTTTGAGCAGCGTCAAGAGTCTTACTAGCATAATGGATAACATTCAACTTTTTATCTATTCGTTGCCCAAGAACAACACCTACAGTGAAATCACTAGCATCGCACACAATTTCAAAGGGTAGATTCCAATCAGGTGGTTGGACAATAGGAGCAGTAGTTAAAGCTTTCTTTAGAGTTTCAAAAGTTTCCTTACAATCATCATCAAAAACAAAAGGTACATCTTTTTGGAGAAGATTAGTAAGAGGTTTTGATATCCTAGAGAAATCTTTAATAAACCTTCTATAGAAACCAGCATGACCAAGGATACTATGAATACCTTTGAAGTCTCTAGGACAAGGCATTTTCTCAATTGCTTCAACTTTGGCTCTTTCAACTCCAATGCCTCTTTCAGAAATTTTATGTCCAAGGATAATTCCTTCATTAACCATGAAGTGGCATTTCTCCCAATTAAGAACAATATTAGTTTCTTCGCATCTCTGTAAAACTTTATCAAGGTTGTGCAGGCAATTATCAAAAGAAGTTCCATAGACAGAAAAATCGTCCATGAATACTTACACAATTTCTTTGCAAAAACCATGAAAGATAGCATGCATGCATCTTCGAAAAGTAGCAGGACCATTACACAAACCAAAAGGCATACGCCTATAAGCATATGTTCCATAAGGACACGTAAAAGTAGTTTTTCTTGATCTTGTTGTTTAATAGCAATTTGAGAGAATCTAGAGTATCCATCAAGAAAGAAAAAATGAGTCTTTTTAGATAACCTTTCTAACATTTGATCAATAAAAGGCAGAGGGTAATGATATTTCTTAGTAACTTTGTTAACCTTTCTGAAGTCAATGCACATCCTATAACCAACTACTACTCTTTGGGGAATAAGCTCATTATTCTCATTAGGCACAACAGTAATTCCTCCTTTCTTAGGGACACAATGAACAGGACTAACCCATTGACTATCAGCAATAGGATAAATGATACCAGCATCAAGGAGTTTAATACCTCATTTCTTACCACTTCCTTCATCTTAGGATTTAAACAACGTTGATGTTCTACCACTGGTTTTGCATCGGGTTCTATATTGATAGCATGCTGACATATAGTAGGAGAAATCCCCTTTAAATCATCAAGGGTATAGCCCATAGCTCCTCGGTGTTTCTTTAATACTTCTAATAATCTTTCCTCTTCCTTTCCTGAAAGTTTAGAACTAATAATAGCAGGATATAATTTCTTATCATCAATGTAAGAATATTTAAGATCGTCATGTCAAGGTTTCAGATCGAAAATTGGATCCTTTTTAGGTGGTAATGTGGTACCCAAATCTTCCACAAGTAAGTTATCCTTAAGCATCTTGGTTTGACGATGGAGAATCTCGTCAATCTCATTTCTTTCTTCCATGAAGATCTCACCTTCGTGGTCTTCCATAAATTGCTGCAAATCATTGTTAGGAGCAAGATAAATAGAAGCAAGTTGTTCAACTCTAAAATCCTCATTGGGAAATTCGTTCTCATAAGGAACTTTAGCAAATTTCGAAAAATTAAACTCATAAGATTCTCCATCAAATTTAGTTAAAATTTTCTCCTTCTTACAATCTAAAATGGCTCCACAAGTGTTCAAGAAAGGTCTACCAAAAATGATAGGATATGTTTTACTAGCAGCTGAACCAATTACTAGAATGTCAGCAGGATATTTAACCTTAGCACAAAGAACTTCCACATCTCTTACAAAACCAATTGGAGAGATGGTCTCTCTATTGGCAAGGTGAATAACCACATCAATTTCTTCTAGTTCACAGGGACCAATTTCATGCATAATTTCTTTGTAAAGCTCATAAGGAATAGCACTTGAACTTGCACCAATATCACATAAACCATAATAGCAATGATCACCAATTCTAACAGCAAGCATAGGAACACTAGCTTTTCCAGTTCTACTAGGGTGTGAAACAATATTAGAAGCGTCCTCACAGAAGAAAATGTGTCCATCTTCTACAGTTTTAGTGACAAGGTCTTTCACAATTGCTACTGCAGGTTCAACATTTATTTGTTCATCAGGTTTTACAGCTCTCTTTGTACTTTTGTTAACCACACTAGTTATCATAGAATGCTCCTTTACCTTATTCGGGAAAGGTATTTTCTCGATATAAGGTTCAGGTAAAATAAGATCAATGGTACAAACTTCAGTACTTCTAGTAGGAACACAATCAACAATATCTTTATATGGTGCATGCTACTTGTTCCATTCCTTTTTGGGAATTTCAATATAAGAGGCAACAACCTTAAAACAATTTGCAATAACTTGAGAATTAAGACCATAAGCAACACGAATATTATGAAAGTCATCAGTTCCCATAAAAGATTTAATGCATTCATAATCATAATTTATACCTGACTTTCTTCCTTGATCATTCTCCCATGCTTCAGCATTGTCTTGAATACGGTCTAGAAGATCCCATTTAGCTTCTTCTTCCATAAGTGTAAATGATCTAGCATAAGAAGCATCCAGTAGATCCTTATCATGAAGAGAAAGCCTTGCATAAAACTTATTGATAATAATATTATTAGGGAGCTCATGAATAGGACATTTGAGTTGAGCATTAGTAACTTCAATTTCCCCCAAGCTTGGGATGTACTCTCTCCATCACGAGGCCAAAAGTTATATATTTGATTCCGATCTTTATGAATTTCACTAGGAGGATAAAATTTGG
The DNA here is from genome assembly GCA_023614405.1 of Avena insularis. Classification (NCBI taxonomy): domain Eukaryota; kingdom Viridiplantae; phylum Streptophyta; class Magnoliopsida; order Poales; family Poaceae; genus Avena; species Avena insularis. The sequence goes on from CM042696.1 coordinate 254,841,737, forward strand.
AATAAAAGAGAGGTAATAATTCCTCCCATTCAATAGATTGGCCATTCTTTAGCAGCTTATACCATTCCTCAGCTCTTCCTTTCAATGATGACGAGAATAACTTCTTCTTGACTTGATCTGTGGTGATACCTACACACTTGAACAATCCGCACAATTCGTGTATAAAGAGCAAATGATCACTGGGACAGACAGTTCCATCTCCAAAATAGTAGTTATCCATAACACGATCAACAATTTTTGTAGGTATTTTAAAAGTATCATTTTCAGTAGGTTGTGGTTCATCTACTACCTTAGCAGTGGTAGTAGCTTTACAAAATAAGAAACTAAGTGAACTATCCATATTAAAATAAAGTAACTAACAGAAATAAACAATACTCACAATAGAAGTTTCCTTTACCAGCTCCACTCTTCAATATCGCTTCACTCCCCGGTAACGGCGCCAGAAAATAATCTTGATGACCCACAAGTATAGGGGGTGTATCGTAGTATTTTCGATAAGTAATACTGTCGAACCCAAGGGGGAGCAGAAGGTGTTGACAAGTGGTATGGATCAGGAATTCTCTGTAAATAGTTAGCAAACGGATTTTTAGGGGCTTTTGATAATGCAGATAAATAAATTACGAGTAAATAAAAGACAATAACAATAATTGCAGCAAGTGGCCAAATCCTCTCTTTAGCAAAGGACAAGCCGGTTGTATTACTTAAGATGACCAAACGTTCTCAAGGACACATGGGAATATTGTCAAGTGCTTTCGATTCATATAGTTGATTAATCTTCTTTAGTTAGATAAGTGTTGTGTGGTGAACCTATGCTAATGTACTGACCTTCCTAGGACTAATACATACTTGTGATTATATCCTTTGCAAGCATCCGCAACTACAAGAAAGTAATTAAGATAAAAACCTAACCATATCCTTAAACTTTGAGATCCTACACTCCCTTGTGCAAAGATTTCCTAACGGGGGTTCAGGTTTTTGCCACTCCGGCAACCCCACGATTAGTAAACAAATACACAATGCATTCCCCTAGGCCCATAAAGGTGAAGTATCATGTAGTCTACGTTCACATGACACCACTAGAAGAATAACACCACAACTTAAATATCAAACCATTGAATCTTTCTCAACACAATTCCACTACTAACAACATGACTTCTCCCATGTCCTCAAGAACTAAACGGACTACTCACGAGACATCATATGGATCAAGATCAGAGATGAAATAATGATAAGTAACAATCTGAACATGAACAATAATTTAATGGTTCCACTCAATAGCATCAACTACAACAAGTAATCAACACCAGGAAAGTTTACCCTAAGAACTATGCAAGATTTAACACAATTGTTACAGCGGTATGGAGTGGTGATGATGGTGCTAGTGGAGATGATGATGATGATCCCGATGAAGTCTAGCTTGATGACGGTGTCGATGGCAATGATCTCCCCTCTCCGGGAAGGAATTTCCTCGACAGAATTCTGCCTGCTAGAGAGCTCTTTCTCTCTCTATAGTTTCCGCCCCGCAGAGGCAACAGAACCTTTCTGTGGTCACTCCCCAAGTCTTAGGGTTTCGAGGGGAATATATACGCGGAAGATCGATGCTGGAGGTGGGCCAGGGTGGCCTCACCACCTGGTGGCGCGACCAGGGCTGGCTCGCGCCAGGGGGTGGTGTGGGCCCCCTGTGGCCCATCTCCACTCCTCCTTCTGGCTTCCTTCGTCTTCTAGAAAAATAGGAATTTCCGTATATTTTCTGAGATTTTCTGATCTTCGCCAATTTTGCACATGGGTAGTGCCTTTTCCATTAAAATCCTGACTCTAGTGGTTCATCCTCCAAAAGTCATCAACCATGCAAAAATAGATGAAATAACATAAGTATCGTCTCTTAATATGAAATATATCAATGAATAACAGTAGATTATGATATAGAATAGAGATGCAAAATGGACGTATCACCAACTAAGCTTGATTATCCAGGAAGCTTTTGTGTTCCTTGATTGATAGGACAAAAATCTTTCAGTGCACTTTGTGATTTGGGATCTAGTGTTAGTGTGATACCACTGTCAATTACCAGTGAAATGAAGTTGTGTGATCTACAAACAACTTCAGTCACCTTGCAGCTTGCAGATAGATCAATCAGGAAACCAACAGGGATTCTCATCGATGTACCAGTAGTGGTGGGGAACTTTGCCTATCCAGTTGACTTCATAGTTCTTGACATGAACGACAAAAGTGAGGTAGTAATTCTTGGGAGGCCATTCTTGGCCACAGCTGGTGCAAAATTAACACTGCAATGGGGGAGAGAGAAGGTGATGTTTGACATGAGGCATCCTACTCACATTGTAGATAAACCTATAGAGTGTATGAGGATTGATTTAGTGGGAAGTTGCATTGAAGAGTTGTTTCAGGACAAGACTGAAATGTTTGTTCAAATGGAAAATCCATCTAATGAAGAGAAATACCATTATGCCATTTACCAAATTGCAAGTGAAAAAGGAAATCAAGTTCAAGAGAAAGTAGTGGAAATACCTGAGTATGAGCTCAAACCACTACTAGAACATTTGAAGTATGAATTCCTGGATAGCAGCAAAAGATTTCCAGTAATAATGAATGCAAGCCTAATAGAAGACCAAACTCTAGAATTGGTCATCCTGCTGAAGAAATACAGGGAAGTGATTGGATATTTTATTGCTGATATAAAGGGAATTGATCCTAAACTCTGCAATCATAGGATTTACCTTGTGGATGGTGCTAAACCATCAAGGGAGCATCAAAGGAGATTAAATCCAACACTACAAGATGTGGTGAAGAAAGAAATTCTGAAACTACTCACTGCTGAAATAATTTATCCCATTTCAGACAGTGAATGGGTGAGCCCAATCCATGTAGTGCCTAAAAAGAGTGGGATAATAGTAGCAGAGAACACAGAGGGAAAACAAGTACCAGTCATATTAGCAAATGGCTGGAGAGTATGTACAGACTTCAGAAAATTGAATAGTGTCACAAGAAAAGATCATTTTCCACTTCCATTCATTGATCAGATGTTAGAGAGACTGGCATGGCATAAATACTATTGTTACATGGATAGATATTCTGGTTTCTTACATATTCCTGTTCATCCAGATGATCAAGATAAAACAATGTTCACATGACCCTATGGCAAATTTGCATATAGGAGGCTTCCTTTTGGTCTATGCAATTCCCTAGGAACATTTCAGAGATGTGTTGTGTCCATTTTCTCAAGTGAGATGGAAAAGATTATGGAGGTATTCATGGACGATTTCACTGTTTATGGATCTAGTTTTGAAATTTGTATCAACAACTTGGAGACTGTTCTGAAGAAATGTCTGCAGCATAACTTAGTCCTCAATTGGAAAAAGTGTCACTTCATGGTGGAGCAAGGAATTGTTCTAGGACATTTGTCTCAGCTAGAGGTATTGAAGTTGACAAAGCCAAGGTTGATGTAATTGCCAAGTTACCTCCACCAGTCAATGTTAAAGGTGTGAAAAGTTTCCTTGGACACGCTAGATTCTACATGAGGTTCATCAAGAACTTTTCTCACATTCAAAACCACTAACTAACCTCTTGAATCAAGATGTGGTGTTTGCATTCGATGAGGAATGTCATGAAGCTTTCAGTTCCATTAAACAAGCATTGATTTATGTACTAGTGGTTCAACCTCCCGATTGGTCCTTTCCCTTCATTCTAATGTGTGATGCAAGTGACTTTGCAGTTGGTGTAGTGTTGGGGCAAAAGAAAGACAAGATACAAAGTGTAGTGAGTTATGCAAGCAGAACTTTGGATGGAGCACAGGTAAACTATACAACCACAGAAAAGGAACTCTTGGCCATTATTTATACTTTCGACAAGTTCATACCTTATTTAGTTGGAAACAAGTGTCTGGTATACACTGATCATGCAACAATCAAGTATCTGCTCAGCAAGAAAGAAGCCAAACCTAGATTGATAAGATGGATCCTTCTCGTCCAAGAATTTGACCTTGAAATCAAGGACAAGAAAGGTTCAGAGAATTTAGTAGCAGATCACTTGTCCAGATTAACTGAAAATGAAGATGAGTCAACTCCTATTTCTAATGCTCTAACTTGTGATAATCTTGTGCAAGTTCTAGCAGTAAGTGGGAAGATGCCTTGGTATGCAAACATTGTCAATTATTTAGTCTATCGACAAATGTCAAGCAACTTCACCTATCAGCAAAGAAAGTAATTCTTACACTCTATACGAGAGTACTTCTGGGATGAGCCCTACCTATTTAAGCATTGAAAAGATGGAATAGTGAGAAGATGCATTACAGATGGGGAGATTAATGGAGTACTCTACCACTGTCACTCCTCACCTTATGGAGGACATGCTGGTGCTGAGAAAACATAGGCCAAAGTCCTTCAGGCAGGTCTCTTCTGGCCAACTTTATTCAGAGATTGTTACAGTTATGTCAAAACTTGTGACCCATGTCAGAGAATGGGTATAATTACAAAGATAAATGAGATTCCTCAGTAAAGTATCCTTGGAGTTGAACTGTCTGATGTATGGGGAGTTGATTTTGTAGGTCCACTACCTACCTCCAGAGGCTACAAGTATATCTTGGTTGCTATTGACTATGTGTCTAAATGGGTAGAAGATGTTCAATAGTTAATACATATGCAAAGATAATCTATAATCTGTTCAAACATGTCATCTTCCCAAGATTTGGAATTCCCAGAATTGTAATTAGTGATGGTGGAACTCATTTCAACATTAACCAACTTCAGTCCTTGTATGAAAAATATGGACCCCACAATCACAAAGTTACAAGACCTTACCATCCTCAAGCCAATGGCCAAGTTGAGCTTTCAATCAGAGAAATTAAGGCAATATTAGAAAAAGTTGTGTCCCAAACCAGGGCAGATTGGTCCTTGAAGCTATTTGTTTCTTTGTGGGCACATAGAACAGCTTTTAAAACACCCATAGGGATGTCACCATTGAGAATGGTTTATGGGAAGGCATGTCACTTGCCTATGGAACTGGAATACAAAGCTCAATGGGCGCTAAAAATATTAAATCTAGACATGGACATGGTTGGGAATTTGAGGAAATTGCAACTTTGTGAATTAGAAGAAATCAGATGCGATGCTTATGAGAGCTCAAGAATCTACAAAGAGAAGACCAAAATTTGGCATGATAAACACATTTTGAGGAAGGAGTTCAAACCAGGACAACAAGTGCTGGTTTATGACTCCAAGTTTCATCTATTTCCTAGAAAATTCAAGTCAAGATGGTATGGACCTTGTACAGTAAAGAGAGTGTACACCAATGGTTCTATTCTTGTTGCTAGTCAATCACAAGGATCTTTTCTAGTCAATGGACAACGATTGAAACATTATCTCTATGGGGAACCTATTGAAATCAATGAGGAGCAAGAAGAAGTATCTGATGGTGTAGAAGAAGTGAGCACTGCCCATTCAGTTGCTCAACCTTCCCACTAAATCGTCATAATGGTCAAGCTAATGACCTAAAAGAAGCTATCTTTCAGGAGGCAACCTGAAGCCCATATCCTTTTTACTTTATAAGTTAAATCTGTTATCGCTACATATAAATTAAGTAAGCCTGTAATTTACATTCCCCTGCTTTTAGATATTAGAAGCAGGATAGCCTCATTTTTAGTCAGTGGAGAGAAGAGGTGTCAATTTTCAGCAATCATTGTGATATAGAAACCCGGTGAGATACTTCCTTATTCACTCTTGCGCCTTAATATAGTACATTCCTTGATGTTTCATGAAAGAATTTCTTCATAAAACCTTAAAACAGAAAACCTTGTCCACTTTTAATTGTTCAGATATGGAAGTCTAAGAAAAGTTGATAGTTCTTTATTAGATTCTTAGCTGAATAATTATTTTTTACGCATCCTATAATGTAGATTGCAAGCAAGTTCTATTCAGTTACCAAATGAAAAGCACCTGAACATTGTGTAAATAACTGGTTCAAGAGATTTTTTGGGAATTGCTTGTTTTGTTTGAGAGTCAGTTATAACTAAACCAAGCTGGGCCCATGTGGTCCTTGGATTGGATGTCTAGACTTTGCTCTCGAAACCAATTCACTTGAGTGAGACAGAGGAGAGTGGAATTTCGTGGGGATGTGTAGTGGCTACCTAGTTGTTAACATGCTAATATAATTCTGAGCCAAGTTGGGCCCATGTGATCCTTGGATTGGATGTCTAACCTTTGGCTAGGAATGCTAACGAATTTTAAAATTGCAGTACTTTAGTTTTGTACTAATCTCACTAACACTCCTGTGCTCAGCTGGGTGTGTTAATCTTTGGATTGAACATTTGGACTGAGAGGTGGAGACAAATCTTATTAACACTCCTGTGCTCAGCTGGGTGTATTAATCTCTGGATTGAACACTTGGACCGAGAGGTGGGGACTAATAACTGTTGTGTCTAATATTTCATGTTGTACTTTTTTTGTTGGTCATCTTCTTTTATTAAGAGAAATGGATTAAACATCTGTCTGTTATAAAAACAGAATTATGGCCAGGATAAGTGTATATATGCTATTAAATGCAGATCTGAATTAGTGAATCATGTTTCTTTTTATTCAGCTCAGACCTCGTTTTTACTTGAACCAGTTAAATTCACTTCTATTCATTTTTTCTTACTTTCGGTAATTGCATGAAACTCTTCTTGCAGTCAACATTCCAGCATGAGTAGTACAAATTTATTTTACTTAGCATCTGAAGCTTTGTCGATTATCTTCATGGACTGCTGTATCTCAACATGGACAATGCTATTTCATATTTTGCTTGAGGGCAAGCAAAAGCTTAAGTGTGGGGGAGTTGATCAACTCTATTTCAATCATCTTTTGCACATCATTTTTTCACCATATTATGATCATTTTACATCTTTTATAGTTTACTAGTTGAATGCCCATGCGTTGCCACCGAGTAATGAAAAATATGTTAACACGTGGTTAAAATAATTGTCGTGAAATTAAAAAAGATTTCAAACATGAAAACACATGGCTTCTTTTTGCGACAATAGATATTCACTCTCGAACTTTTTTCCTCCTTGGCACCTTATTTACGGATATAGAATATTTGATAAAAACTTATTTACGGACATAGAATATTTGGATGTACATGCGAAATTTTCGTTCAGTTTTTGACAATTTAAATTTTATTTTTTATGTATTTTTAATAATGGGTTTATTTGCACCTAGGAGCTGAAACACCACCTCCAAATAAACACCCGAAAAAGTTGACACCAAATGGAGGCTTGGAACTTAGGATGTCACGGTCGTACTGCCATGCTAGTGCCGTGTTTTGCAGGTAAGGGAGAAGAGCCTCTTCTCGGTGTGGTAGAGCTTGCTGATCGATATCAATGGAAGTGGCACGACCATCCACGTCTACTCGGAAAGAGTATACCTCATGATACCGAATTCGGTTGATCTCATGTAGCTCCTAGCAGCCATGCCCAGATGATGTGAGGTGGCAATGGAGCTTGAATCTGTGGTGTCGCTGACACCATCCCCGGGCAGAGGAGGCCCCGCTCCTGCTGGTTCAATCCGCTTGGCGACCTTGCTCGGCCGGATCTTTTCCTTGAGCTCTATCTTGTGGGGGCACGACACGACCAAAATCCAATGGTACTCATGGCCGTAGTGACTGCCATAGTCGCACTTTTGCGGAGATTTTGCAGTCGCCCTCGGTATCGTCATGTTCTTGAATGCTAAAATAGACAGAGGTTGGTGTGCTCCTCCACACCCTCCATGCGCGCGCTCGGGCCTCCGCGTCAGGGTAGGATGGGCCAACGCCATCTAAAGATGCAAAGCTATTGTCAGCCATGTAGGGGTGGTAGAGTATGTGACCTCGCACTCGATGATTTATGGACGGTTGCGCTGGAAGCATCAAACTCGTGTCACACGCGACAGCGGAGTAATCGGCTAACCGGCCACGGGAACGGTCATGTTCTTCTTTTTCTTATGTTCCTGCTATATACACACAGTAAATTTTGTAGGACACTCGGATGATTCAGGTGCCTGGCTCTTTCTCATGCGAGGGAAAGGAAGGAAGACAGTTAGGCAAACATGATTTTGTTTTTGTGTTTGGGCTAGGCTGAGACTTAGGCGGGCTGCCATCTTCTTTTTTACTCTGCCTTATCCCCTTGGCGCTGCTTAGGTGGATTTTTCTAGTACCATGAGAACAGGTACCATCTTTTTTTTTCAAAATTCCACCGATATATTAATCATCAATAGCTACAAAGAGTTCCAAAAGTAATAAAAATTACAAATAGGTCGTTAGACCACCTAGTGACCACTACAAACACTGGCACTAGCTGAAGGTGCGCCGCCATCCTCGCCCCTCCATCACCGGAGCCGGACAAAGCTTGTTGTAGTAGAGCTTGTTGTAGTAGACGGACGGAGAGTCGTCATGCTAAGGCCCCAAAAGACCAATGCACCGGAGCAGCAACCATCGTCGAAGATGAACAACGAAGATCAGAAGAGACTGACCTCAAAACACGCGTACGAAAAACGACTGGATCCCAAGGAAATCCAACGGACACATGACTCCACGCGCCCTCCACTGATGCTAGACGCACCACCAGAGAGAGGATAGGACGGGAAGGACCTTATTCTGATATGGTTGAACACTTGATATGTATATGCAGATTTCAGCAAGGTATATGCTCCATTAGAGGTTGATTAGTAGGGCAACAAGCATATGATAGGCTAGCGATAGCAGCCTCATGGATTGAGCTTGTGCTCGTGATTGTGACAAGGGATCTCAGATTATGGTCATCGGTGGCGTAACTAAATCATGCATGCTTGACTGTCAACCGTCTAAAACCCATGTAGATACAACTACTAAACTTTCCTCCTTAGGTGATGTTTTTTTCGATGCCACTCTCTATCGTAGTATAACCAGTGATCTTCAATATTTCACTCTCACTTGCCCATAAATTTCTTTTGTCGTTCAACAATCATGTATCTACATGCATGATCCTCACATTCCACATTATAATCATGTTAAACGTATTCTTCAATATCTCAAAGGTACTATTGATCATGGTCACCACATGTATTCATCATCTCTAAACACTTTGACATATTCTGATACAGACTGGGCTGGTTGTCCGGATACTCGTCGGTCTATATTAGGATACTATGTTTTTCTTGGTAAAAACATGATTTCATGGTCTTTGAAACAGCAGGTTACAGTTTCACGTTTGTCTGTAGAATTTGAGTACCGTGCAGTGGCACATGCTGTCGCCGAAATGGTCTGGTTGTGTCAGCTTCTCTCGGATTTTTTCATCCTGTCTAGCAGGCTACTGTAGTTTCTTGTGATAATATTTCAGCTGTTTACATGTCCAGCAATCCAGTGCAGCATCGTCAGACAAAGCATATCAAGATTGACATCCATTTTGTTCATGAAAAGGTGGCTTTGGGACAAGTTCGCGTTCTTCATGTTCCAACCACTGCTCAATTTATAGAGATCTTCACAAAGGGTCTTTCAACAGCATCGTTTACCGACATTCGATCTAGTCTCAATGTTGGTGAACCACACGTTGACACTTCAGGAGGATGTTAGATTATAAGTCGGTTTGGTTTTTGCTTGTAGCATAAGTTAGGGTTTGCTCGGCCGGCCACCTATATATAACCTTTGTAATCTCTCAAACAACAACATATTATGATACAAACATACTTCTACACCGTGGAAGGACCAGAAGTCAGGTGCGTCGCCGGATCTGGTGCCTTCTTACACCAGATGTGGCAGGGGAGAGCACGGCCGGCCCCGACACTCCTCCTGTGTGATGCTGTTGCGGCCGGAACCTTTGAGTAGGACTGAAGATATTTAGGTGAAGAGGAGAGCTTCCACGCGGTGAGGTAGAGCTCCGAGCATCGTTTCGAAATCTTGTCTAGCAAACGGACGGACGGGGACGACGATAGAGAGGGGAAAACATTGACCGGGTTAATTCACTTGGCAGTGGCAGTTTCAGGTAAATAAGAGGTAAAAATAGGGTATATCCAAAAATACCTACCAGACCATCAAGACCACAACCCTTTTTATAGTAAAGATATATTCCACAAATACATTCAGAAACACATTTTACATACATTGTTACCTTTTGTAGATTTGGTGCGTATAGGCACCCAAAAACTATCTTCTACTTACCATGTCATACTCATGATGTTGAGGGGATACCAATAAGGATTCCATGTCACAAATATAGGATCCAAAAGCATGTCAAGTAACCAGCCTAGGAAGGGTCACCTTGGGTGAGAAGAAAAGAAGGAGAGGGGGTCGCTTGCAAATCAGCCTCAAGATAGCCCACCGCAATATACGAGTGGGGGGAGGAGAAGACATGATCCACCACGACTCTGTAGGCGAGAAGGGGGAGACGTGAGGAGAGAGCATCACCAACGACTCCGGAGAAAGAAGAAGAAGGGCGATCTGGATCTGGACCGAGGGGAGGCGTGCTGAGATCCTTCTCTAACTCCGAGATCTTTTGCTGCACATCATCGTTGGGAAGTACGACGACATCATCTTGAGTAGGTGTAACTCCTGGATATCATCTTCTTCTCCCTTCTCACTGCTGATCTATGATGGTTGTATGACCTTGGAATCATAGTTACTATGGTGCCTGTAACACGTTCGGCGATATCCCTACATGAGTTGAGATGTTATTCATGTCTTGGGGTTGCTCTGTTACTTCTCTTCTTTGCGTGTTTTTGCTTGAATCGTGTGTAGTCCGGTGAATCAGTATCTTAGTCAGTGGAATTCCCAAACAGATCAAGCGCGTAGTTAATTCCCACCTTCTTGAATCTCTTCCTAGTGTTGGGATTGAGTAGGATTTCTTTGCGTTTCAGCGTTTCAGCGTCCCTTCTCTGTTTGATCAACCAATATAATCTGTGGCTAGACTGTTGGAATCTAATCGAGGCAAAAGCTTGATCCCTGAGACGAAAACGGCAATCGCTATATTTTACATTGACTAGTTGAATGCCCGTGCGTTGTTACGAACATAAGTTATTTACTTACTATATAAGTCGATATAATATACCTGTGAAACTCACACGTACGGAATAATAATAAGATAGCCGTATGGTACTCGAATGCTGGCAGCCCACGGGTTAGGGAAGCCATGGCTATAGGATAGGGAGTGATTCTCTTTTTTTGAATATAGGGATGGAGTGATTCTAACACGAGAGCGAAGAGAGCGATGCCAAGGAGGTTATCCAACTATGCAATGGAGACAATCAAAACAAGTAAGAGATAATGGCTATTTGTCAAGAAATAGAGGAGATCAAGATAGTTTTTTCTATTTTTAGCATCATTTTTATAAGGCGTGAAGCTAATAACGCTGCCCACCAGTGTGCTAAGCAAGCTAGTGCAGATAGGAGGAGATGCTCATGGATTAATTTTATCTTGAGCTTTCTGGCAAATACTCTTCAGAGTCATTAATTGTCTCGCACTTTTTATCTCCTAAAAAACTTTCTGCACATTAACAAACAAGTAGAAAAATGCTAGTGAAAGATCTTTCAACGAAAAAGTGGAAAAATTCTAGTAGAAGAAGGGTGGGTGGGTGCGGGACACAACCCAAAATCGGCATTGTTTGCAACCGTTACATTACATTTTACTTTGTCTCTAACAACCACTCTTTTGATGGCATCCTCATCGTTAAGGAACGGGGAAAAATAACTAACAAGTTTGATTAGTTTAATTAATTCATTAGATCAGCACAATAATTCTTCACCAGTAGTTTGTGTTGCACCTACACAAACTGGAAGAGATTATTTGTTTTGATTAGTTATTACATGCATCATGCCATATCGACCAAGAAAAAGAAAAACATCGACAAGAAAAGTTTCATGTCATAGCCTTGTTGACCAACCCGACCGAGTAATTTTGCATCTATTCCTCCTATTCCTCCTGCTCAATGTTTTCATACATGGAATAATACGTAATCTTTCAATGTTCAAGGCCAACAAATGGTTTCTCTCCAGAAAAAATTGGCGTAGCTTCCATTGGTCCTGGCCATCATCAACTCAAACTGAGCCTTGGAGGTGGCCTCATAATCTCCATCCTCAGGGTCGCCGAAGCAATCATCTTTGAACTACAAAGCTTCCACGGTAACTTTAACAAACTTGGTATCTTGGATAGTACTACGTTACCACCGACTCCTCAGGCGCTCTGGCTATGGTCTCAGCCAAAGGCTTTTCCTCCTACATCCATGGTCTTGCTAGCTTCCATCTTCACATCAGCAAACCTGGCGTGGAACAATACTTGGGCAAATTTCAGAAAATAAAACAGGGATTCCTTTTGCATTAACCCACTCACAGTGAACACTATAATATAGATGTAGGACGATATGATGAGAGAAAATAGCACATACAATTTTCTTTAGTACCTTCCCATTTATGATATGCAATATCTTCAATACATCACATATCTCCACACAATCTGGAATTTTGTGACGAAGAGAAACATAATATAGCACGGCATATCACGGGAGCAACACTGAAACAACCTGTAAGCAAGTCGTAGCACTTATGCCCGCTTCAGGAAGAAAGCAGTGTTCAAAGTCTAATCCCAAACATTAGCGAACATCTTCGCAAAAATCTGATAACCTTTGTGTGGGTCAATTTTGGTCCGAACAACATCAGTTTGTGCATGGCTTGATCTGTCAACTCCCGGGCCTTGAGGTCTGGAAGAAATGTCAGAGAGTGGATGAATGTCCAGATTAGGACAAGCAATAAAATTTAAGTTTGCAGAACCGATATCTCATAAATATCGACAACAACATGAAGCACCATCAAACATATTTAGCTTTTCAGGGATAACACAGTATCCATCTTACATCTATCAGAAAATAGCAACAAGAGTGTATAAACACGGGGACATACTTGTTGTTGCGAGGCTAACCTAGATGAAGGATTCAGATATTCAGAGTTCAGAGAACGAAGAACACCAGTTTTTGTGCAGTGTAAATCATATCGCATTTCGGATCTTCTCGCTTATTTATACGGTCAACACCGTTTACAACTGAAAACTAAAACAAACAGGTAGGAGGATCGAGCTCACGGGCGTGCCATCCCACGCCCACTGTTTCTCCTTTACGACCGCTGCATGAGCAGAGTTCGTGCCATCCCACGAAGGTCATGCAACGGCCTGGTCTAACCTGATCTAACAAAGCGAATCCAATGCCGAGACGTGCACAGACACACGTTACACGGACAGGTTTTATTCTCTAAGAAAACATTAAACGAAGAAAGCTCGAGAGGGTTTACTGCTAACAATCACCCCCTTAAGCCCGAACTACAGCTTTCACCTCAACGACACCAAGCCCAAGCCTTTGTCTCATCTCGATGAACTTGACTCGTCCTAGTGCCTTTGTCAGGAGATCTGCAAGCTGATCATGTGTACCAATGTGTTCAATATCAGCCTTCCCTTCCTCGACACAAGATCGAATAAAGTGGTACTTCGTGTCGATATGCTTGCTTCTGTCATGATGAACTGGATTCTTTGACAGAGCAATGGCTGATTTGTTGTCAACATTCAGAGTGAACTTTGCTGGTGTTTTTCCAACCAAATCTGCAAGTAATCGGCTGAGCCACACACCTTGACAAGCTCCACTAGCAGCTGCCACATATTCTGTTTCGCATGAGGAAATGGCTACAATCTTCTGCTTTTGCGAGCTCCAAGTTATGACATTCCCACTGAGCAAGAACACCACCCCTGAGGTGCTTTTCCTGTCGTCTGTGTCACCTGCTAAGTCACTGTCGCTGTAGCCTGTCAGGACAGTTTTCTCTGAGTTTTGCTTGTAACAGCATCCATATCCGATGGTCCCTTGAACATATCTCAGGATCTGTTTTACAATGCTCCAATGCTGCTTGGTTGGAGCCTCCATGTACCGGCTGGCAATGCCCACCGCGTACGCTATGTCAGGTCTCGTGTTGACAAGATACCTCAAGTTGCCGATCACGCTGCGATACAGCGTTGCATCAACAAGTCCACTGTCGTCCTTCTTGCTGAGCTTCACACGACTCTCCATTGGAGTAGCACAGACATTGCAAGAACTCAGCCCAGCGTTTTCCAGTATTTTCCCGGCGTAGCTGCTTTGACACAACTTGATTTCGCCATTTTTCTGCTCCACCTCAATGCCCAAATAATAAGACAAGAGTCCAAGATCACTCATTTTGAATAGCCTCTGCATCTCTGACTTCAAACTGTCAATGTCATGTGAATTGGTCCCAGTGATGACCAAATCATCTACATATACTCCCACCAGCAGGAAATTATTGTCATCTCCTCTTCTGTACACAGCGTGCTCCAGCTCACTCCTGCTGAAGCCCAGTGAAAGGAGAGAAGCGTCCAATTTTGCATTCCAAGCTCGAGGAGCCTGATGCAAACCATACAATGCTTTCTTTAGTCGGAGAACTTTGCGGCTACTGTCTCCTTGACTGAACCCTGGTGGCTGCTGCACAAACACTGTCTCTGCAAGGTCGCCATTCAGAAATGCTGATTTAACATCCATGTGGTGCACCTGCCATTTGTTGTGTGCTGCTAGAGCAAGAAGTAGACGCACTGATTCCATGCGAGTTACCGGAGCGAAAACTTCCTCAAAATCCACCCCCTGAAGCTAAGCATAGCCCTTCGCGACCAGGCGAGCTTTATGCTTCACAACATTGCCATCAGGATCCTTTTTCACTTTGTAAACCCACTTCAGGCCAATCGCTCGGTGACCAGCTGGCAGCTCCGTGGGCTCCCAAGTGCCATTGTCGACGATTGCATCGAGCTCTTCTTGCATCGCCTTGCGCCACAGTGGATCTTCCAGTGCCTCATCCAAACTGCCTAGTTCTTCTGCGGCGAGAAGGCACAACCCAGCCTCATCGGCCACGCTACCATCATCACCCGTGTCCGAGTCAACTGGCGGCATTACTGGCATGGTGGTGTCAATGAGGTTATCAATGCGGCGGTAGCGGTGTGTGCCACCAGCATCTGTGTCCAGTCTGTCATCGTGGCTGAGTGGTGTAGCGAACTCAACCGTCGGTGTCTGAGCTTCACTTGACACAGGCTCTGCCGGTGAGGCCGCAACAGAGGCTGACGCGGCAGGTGCATATGCAGAATCTTCTGCCACGGCAGAGCTCGCGGCAACTCCCTGGTTCATAATCCCGCTTCCTTGTACATCGGTGGAGTAGACCACCGTGAATGTGGTAGGCCTAGCGAGCTGCCTGGCACCTCCACACGCTTCCCAGTCCCACGGGCGGCGCTCCTCGAAGATGACGTCCCGTGTGACATGGAGCCTCTTTGTGATCGGATCATAGACTCGATATGCCTTTGACCCAACTTCGTACCCAACAAAGATGCCCGGGACTGATCTGTCTGCAAGTTTGTCGACTCCTGGGCCTAGTTTTTTCACATGAGCTACGCACCCGAAAATTTTGAGATGTTGCACATTGGGTTTCTTACCATGCCATGCCTCGTATGGGGTCACACCTTCCAGACTCCTTGATGGTGCGCGGTTTAGGAGATAGACAGTTGTCTTGACAGCCTCTCCCCAGAACGCACCTGGCACTTTCATCGCCTTCAGGAGACAGCGAGCCATCTCGACCACCGTCCGGTTACGCCGTTCCACCACGCCATTTTGTTGTGGTGTGTACGGAGCAGTGGTTTGGTGGTTGATTCCGTTTGCCTCGCAGAACTCGATGAAGTCGCGTGAATTGAACTCCGCACCTCGGTCGGATCGGAAGGCAATGAGCTTGCACTCCCGTTCCACCTCTGCTGTAGCCTTGACCTTCTTAAAGAACGAGAGAGCCTCGTCCTTCGATCTGAGTAATTCCAGCCACATACAGCGAGTATGATCATCCACAATTAAGATGAAGTACTTACGACCGCCTGAGGTAGGTGGAGTGATCGGACCGCAGAGGTCTGTGTGCACTAGCTCCAGAGCTTTCTTGGCTCGGAATGTGCTGGCTTGAGGAAACGGGAGACGGTGCTGCTTTCCTAGAGCACACCCGTCACAGAACTCCTCCACATGATCAATTTCAGGGACGCCGCGTGCCAAGCCCTTCCGTGCCAGGGTTCTCAGCGCACGAAAGTGGAGGTGGCCATAGCGGCCATGCCATAGCCACGCAGCACCATCATCCTTCTGCAGCAGGAGGCTAACTGGAGTGGCCAGTATCAGGCGCACGGTGTAGAGGCGATTTCCAGTGCGGCCTACCCTCGCCAAGACCTTGCGCGGGCGGTCGAGGATGCTCATGACCCCTCCTTCAATGGTGATCTTGCAACCATTTTCATCAAGCTGGCCGAGAGAGATTATGTTGCTCTTCAGACTAGGGATGTAGTAGACATCCCCGAGCACGCGGTGATCGCCAGTGAGGCACACGAACACCACCGTGCCCCTGCCCTTGATGCTGACGATCGAGCCGTCCCCGAATCGAACCGTGCCGTGGACCGATTCATCGAGGGAGGTAAACATCTCGCGCACGCCAGTCATGTGACTGCTCGCACCGTTGTCCAGGTACCAGATGCCCTCCGGTGATGGCACAGGGATCACACGGTCCTCGTTCCGGTACACCGTCTCAGATGCATCGTTCGCGGCATGCACCAGCGTGCACACCTGCGCCATGAGAAGACCCGGAGCCTCCTCTTCTTCTGCCTGTGCCAAGTTGGCCGTTGCTCCCTGGATGCCGCGATCGTGATCTCGCTTCGCCTTACGGCACTCCTTGGCCCAGTGCCCAGGTTTGCCGCAGTAACGGCAGTTTCCTTTGCGATGCTCTCCGCCGCCATCGACGCTATTCGCGGCCTTGTCGCTGCTCTGCGGTTTGGGCTTTCCAGTGCCCTTTCCGCCCTTGTCGCCTGCCGATGATGAGCCCTGCCCGCGCTGGCGTTGCCGCGCGGCCCACTCTTCCTCCGTCAGCAACAGTTTCCCGACACCTTCAGTAGCATCGTCGAGCTCATAGCCCTCTTCGGCGGTGGTGAACCGGCCGGTTAACTCCTCTATCGTCAGGTCACGCAGCCTCACAGTCTGCTCAATTGCCATTGCAATCATGTGGGCACCACCCGAAGAAACTTCAGCACAGCTTTGTACTCGTCGATGGGGTCGCCCAGCAGCTCAAGATCATTGACGATAGCTGTCAACCGGATCGCGAAATCCTCGATGGACTCGCCGGACTTGAACCGCAGCTCCTCCCACTCGCGGCGGCGCGTCTGCGCCTTGGCCTCCCTGACGCGCTCGCAGCCGAGCCGCATGGTCTTGATGGTCTCCCACGCCGTCTTGGCGCAGTCCTTGACCGCCAGGGTGCGCACCAGTTCGGGCGGCACGGCGCGGAGCAGAGCCGCCAGCGCCGCTCGGTCATCCCCATCCTCGTTGGTGCCGTACTCAATCACGTCCCAGAGGTGCTGCGCCTGGAGCTGCACCCTCATCACCATCGCCCACTCTGCGTAGTTCGAGCGGGTGAGAGTGGGGTAGTTCGCGGAGCCGGTGCTCTCTCGCACGACACGCTCGCGTACCACCAACTCGCCACCGCCTCGTCGCGACGGGCTCCTGCCGCGCCGCGGTGCCGGGGACAGGGAAGGACGGCGACGCTGCGTCGCCGGCGGCGCTGACTTGCCGCTCCCTTCCTCGACCTGTGCCCCCTTCTCCTTCGCCGCCGGAGTGTTGGACATGGATCTGATACCACGTGTTGTTGCGAGGCTAACCTAGATGAAGGATTCAGATATTCAGAGTTCAGAGAACGAAGAACACCAGTTTTTGTGCAGTGTAAATCTGTTACTGCATTTTCGGATCTTCTGCTTATTTATACGGTCAACACCGTTTACAACTGAAAACTAAAACAAACAGGTAGGAGGACCGAGCTCTACGGGCGTGCCATCCCACGCCCACTCGTTCTCCCTACGATACCGCTGCATGAGCAGAGTTCGTGCCATCCCACGAAGGTCATGCAACGGCCTGGTCTAACCTGATCTAACAAAGCGAATCCAATGCCGAGACGTGCACAGACACACGTTACACGGACAGGTTTTATTTTCTAAGAAAACATTAAACGAAGAAAGCTCGAGAGGGTTTACTGCTAACAATACTACTAACTGCAAGTAAATACTAACGATATAACAAGAAAAAGTATGACTCATAAGCACTCCCAGTCCCGACATACCAAAATCTTCTCTAGGGGTATTACCATTTGCTATGAACACATTCGCCAACTTATGGACTCTCCCATCATCCTTTGAGCATTTGATCTTGACCATTTGACGGCCTTCGCAAGTAAATGATCGTCCCTATAGTTTGATACACGTTTCAAATGCCTTCCTGCTTCTGGTGTCGAAGTTCTGTTGTGGATTAACAAAATTGTTATTAAACCCGTGTTCATGTATAAGTACACGTCACCAAGGATGAATATATACACAACAATTGATGTTGAAGAAATAGCCTCTATATATTGGTGAATGCTGCAGCAGGAAAATTACTACGTATGTTGAAAAACGCAGCCATACACCATTCACCAAGGGGCAGGGTCTTCTGGTTGTCGAAAGTTGGAGACCTTTTAAGCTGTTCTATATACTAATTCAGAAATGGGTGTGCATATGAAATAAGGTAAATAAAGCAAACCTTGCTTTATTTAGCCGAATTATTATCATATTTCTATGAATATACATGTATAAATAGAAACACCAGTACAACAAGAGGGAAAGGTTAGGTACAGTTTCTAAAATTTAACTTGAATATGGTATAGCATAAAGACTGATTTTGAATTTATACAGTGTAGAAATGAGGAACTTCTAATAGGCATTAACTACTATGCAAAACCAGTGACCACGGTAGAATAAAAAAATGTAGCTAGATTTTTTTATAGAAGAGAGAGCTTACGAGACAATTATCTCTGTATGATCAGAATAATTAGCGGCATACATTTTCCTTCTCCTCATATTCTCTTTAGCACGATCCTGTATGACAAACCATAAATTTGGTCAGATGAAAATTCTATTGATTACTTAACTGATTGACTCATGAGCGACTCTGTCATGTGTCTAACTGAAATCAGGGCAAGCTTATATACATCAATTCACGTTTGTAAGAAAAAATAGCAGCCGAGTAATGGCTCTTACTGCCCAACAAAGAAACAGAAAAATAATTAGCAATCAAGTAGGATCAATATATCGCAGAGAAAATATCTTCTATATTAAGTTTTCAGCATCTTTTTAACAAGCCGTCATTTTGATTGTTGTTCAGAATTTTGATTTGTACGTATCAGGGCAACTAAGGAAGCCCAGCTTGCTAATCCACTGATGAATGGCCTCACTTTGCTTGGGTGATCAGATGGACCCAAGCTTTAGCTCTACATACAACTTCTGAACATCTGAATGCCATAGTACAGTACAAGTGACTCAAGCATGTATGTAATCTATTCAACGAACCGCCATTCGGTTCTAACGCAATTTAGTACATCCACTAAAAATTTACTTACTGTCAGGTAGTAACAATCAAAATCCACTTTACATTAGAATCGTTATAGTTTTCTCGGAGAAAAATCATGGAACCTCAAGCTAACCCGGTCCAAGTAACAACCACAAGAAGTCTTATGATAACACCAAATCTAACCCCAATTCGCAGAGATAAAATTCCTCTGACCGTAAGCTCAACTCCCAACTCAGATCACTTTCAGGCTTTCAGCATCTATCAACTGGACGTGAGCTTTCATACTACAAAAGCTAGTTCTCCGGATTACAAAAGGCATCAGGCCACAAGGACTCAAAATTGAGGATAGATGGACATGTTCTGATGTGCACATGGTCAAATGCAAATACGCAAGACAAATTGCGTAAGCCACAGGGAGGCGTAGTGCCAAGCCGAACCTCCCAAACCTGACCCCATCCCCGCACGATGCCCTGTACGATCTCCTCAGTGCGCCGCCACTCTCTTCTCTCCCTCGTGCTTCTGTTAGTTGTCGCTCGATCCAGCAAAAAAACCGGCCGCCTCCTTCCTGTACTCTCTCTCATGACAGCACCCCGCCGTCTCTACCTTCTTCCCCGCATCCTGCCTCGGAAGACCGCCTCAAGCCGCCCGCGCTGCTTCTCCTCTGCTGCACGGCGTTGGCTGCTGACGTCATGCCCATGGCTTTTCTCCACCACCACAGCCCCCCGCGTGCAATAACGCCTCCTCCCAACGCCCTTAACCATCCCTTCCTCCTGTCGCCGTCCATCTCCAGATTGGGGGTTACGGCCACGGTAATGGAGGCTAGATTAGAGGTTGAGGGAGGAGCAATGCAGGGCTTCCCTGGCGGAAGAGGGACAATGGCGTGATACCGAGGTGCCCACGGCGGAGATAGGAGGTCGAGAGCATGGCCGGTAGGCGACTGATGGAGAGATTAGGGATGGATCAGGGGAATCGCGCGGCCTCCGTAACCGATAGGTAGAAGGCACGGGCGGGGGCGGTTCTTTCCGCGAAGAACCGGTTTTTTCACTTGAGGATGGCAGGGGTGGGTAAATAATTCAAAGAGGCAGGGACAAAACAGTCAAATATTCGGCAGAAGGAAATTTTAGGGGGTGACGAACTACCCCAATCTATCTATCTATCTATCTACTAATTTACGTAGTGGTACGTTTGTCGTCATCTGAAATTTTCCGTCTGCCGCTAAATGACGCTTTTGCCCCTGGATTTCTGGATAATTACAACACCGCCACCGCCAAGTCAAAACAGTCGGCTTCGTACGTCTCTGCTTCGTCTCGCGGTTGACCATAGGCGTGTCTCCCGATCCATCCGCCGCCGCTCCACATCCCCAAATCCCCTGCGCACCCCGATGCATCCGCCGCCTCCGGGGTGAGGGGGCAGTGCGGTGCCGTTCTCTCCCTATCCATCAGGTCCGCGTCCGCGCCGGGAGAGAGAGGGGGATGGATCGAGGGAAGTTGAGGAAGGTCTCGCCAGGAGGAGGCGCGAGACGAGCAGTGACCCGACGCACATCCGCCCGATCTGCTCCCTACTCTAAGCGACGGAGACCGACGGGAGATGCAGCGGGCGCCGGCGGAAGCCCCGAGGCAACCGCCCTAGCACCCTGCTCCAGATCAGCGTCGGAGACCGCCTCCACAAGCCACTCTCCGCTGCCCTCACCGGTGAACTCTCGACAGTCCCCGCTCCCTCTTTCATCCCCCGGCCTTGATTAGTGCATCGAGGATCCTTCGTATACTTTTTCCTGTCGTGTACTTCGGCTACGATTGCGACACTCCAGGCTTGTGCGGTTGTGCCCATCATGACCCTAATGGCTAGCCTATGGTGATGAACCGATCCACTTGAATCCTCTCACACATCTTCTGCAACCGGTGCCTGCGGGACCGCATCACTGTGAGCTACAGGTGCTCGTGGGGCATGCCAGGGCGCGCCGACCTGATCCATAGCCCAGCCATCAGTCTAACGGAGCTTCGTCGTAGAAACGCGACACGCCGACACCCACGCGCCTGCTTCGCAGGAGATTAATGACACCTTCGAGAATGAGGCTGTCAGTCCCGCGGGAGCACAGCGATGGCAGCAGTTCATTATCGACAACAAAAGACCACAACGACTCTGGTGGCACTCAGGCGGTGAAAACAGCCAGAGACAGTGACACACACAGTAGTTTTTGTTCTGCCTGCAAAAGTGTTGGGAATCCATTCTTTGGGTCTGGAGGAAGTCTTATTACCTTTTGCTTAATCAAATTCTATAAATTTTTGTTCACGATATAGATTTGGCTATTAGATGTTGACCGCCTAGGAATACACATAAGAACAAGAGTTTCTAGATTATGTGTGATGGTACTGCACCATCATAGTTTTCTGTTGACCATATTGTGTTGGTTGTCCTGCTTCGAATTTTCGTTGGTCCTAACTCATCAATATTTCTCTCCGTTCTTTGGTCTGCTGGTACAAGAAATTAGAAGGCATGTCTTAAACTGAAGGTAATGTTTCAACTTGGAAGTGATCAAATCATATGCTCTGGGTTGTAAAAGTGAAATTAACTTATGCATATATCTTCGCTCTAAATTTTTAATTTGTATTTGCCTGGTGTAGAAATAGCTTTCCATGAGGCATGACATCAAGTTAAAAAATTGTTATTCCTATTGATTTTGCAGTGAATTTACCTAATCTGTAGAGATTTTTTTCATGGGATTCCAGAGCAGTATATACTGTTGCTACTGCTGTTTGTGCAGATCCACTATCAGTGATCATTGGAGATAACTTCTTCTGCGATAAACTGTAAGGTCAATCAAATAGTTTTTTCTGCTAGGTGAAAACTGAATATTAAATAGGGCATTTTGTTCCCTTTGGATTTTGAACTAATTTTTGTTGTGGCGTCTCAACAAAATGTTCATGAACCTTTGGGCCAGGGATACATTACACCAGTTTTGAAGAGAATACATGGCGTTTTAGTAGATGCCTTTCTGACCTAGATAAAATGGAATATGACATAGAAAATCTGATTGTCTGGACTACTAATTTGGTTGCTTTACTATTCATGTTGTTAAAATGGATATATTGTTGATCTAATGGGTGTGCTCATGTACCTTGTTCTACTGCCTCTTTTTAATAAATTAGAGCCAAAATACTATGTTCGTATTGCCTCGAATTTGTTCAGAGCTCTTCATTTTTCCTTTGGCATGAGCATTACATAGTTATGTGATCCTGTGGCACTAATGCAGATTATCCTGGATGAGGATTCACGTGCAAATATTTTTTTATAGCAGGATCTGTTTATTATTGGATATTTATTTATTACCAGGTATATTTCTGGAGATAATTATTTTTTCTCACCAGTGTTGGATTGTGCATGTTTTCCAACTCTTTTGGGAGAAGATCAAATGAGATACTATGCTTGAAAAATAAACTACGTCATCCCAGTGATATTTATATTGACATGGTATCCCCAGTATCTATGTCGAGCATCTCTTCCTTGATAGTGTCGACTAGAGGGTGCTACTAATTGAATTATTAGTGATACCATTGATGTGATCATCTAAATTTGTTAGTTTCTGAGTAATAGTCTGCTTTATCGAAAATGATTTTGTAACATGGTGGAAGTGATTTACGCTTGTGCTAACTACACTAGGAAGAGAGATAACCCCATATTGTACCTTACTTACTTTTTCTGTACTAATATAGTTGATATACAACTTTTTGCTATTTAAATTGCGAGAGAGAATGTATTGAGCACATCAAAACTATATATAATAGATGCTTTGTTATGTTGAGATTGACTTTTTTAATATTAATTAACTATATTATTTCTCACCACAAGGTTTTTGCCAGGACAGAGAAGACCCATGATGTGAAAAGATGAACCACAAACAGCAGCACAACAGTGATGGTAAATAAAAAGCGAATATGAAACCACACTATCGTCAAGCATATTTCTCATATCCTATAGAAACACAATGGTATTTAGCTAATCCCATGACGACAAAACGGGTGACAGGGGATACGAGCTAAGTAAAATCTTTGTCGTAAGAGATATTTGTCAAGGTGTTGCATATGATGTCAAATTATGGGTTTTAAAATTGCATTTTAAGCAATGGGAATTTTCATGCTTTTGGAATAACATGTGGCTATCTATTGAGATGCAGGTGAATTTCTCATGTCTATTTTGTTAACATGTGTGACAAGAAAAAACATGAATGATCCGTGACAACGCACGGGCATTCTGCTAGTACCTAATAATAATAAAAGAGCTAAGGTTTCTCTCCTCGTCCGTTAGATTGCGCTTTCGTCCGTTCCGTTATGCGTCTTCCTCAAGGTTTCTCTCTTCGTCCGCTCCGTTATGCGTCTTCCTCGAGCATAGGATCGATGATCGTAGTCCAAAAGTAAACAAACCGTCGTGCGAGTTGTTTCTTGTCGATTTTCTGCGGCTGGTGTCCCAGGTATGCACGACTCCTTTCTTAGGTCGCTTCATCTCGAAGGCAATTATTGTTGGAGATATGCCCTAGAGGTAATAATAAATGTAGTTATTATTATATATCTTTGTGTTTATGATAAATGTTTACATTCATGCTATAATAGTATTAACAAGGAAACCATTAATACTTGTGTGATTTGTAAACCTAATTTGAAGTCCCTAGTATAGCCTCTATACTTCACTAGCTTGTTGGTTGATTGATGATTGTGGTTTCCCTATCATGAACATTGAGATGTTATCAACAACAAGATCATATCGTTAGGAGAATGATATGGTGGACATACTCCTATAGACAAGCGTAGCATAAAGATCAAGTCATTTCAATAGTTCAATTGCTATATGCTTTCTGATACATAGTAACCTAATTCCTTCGACCATGAGATCATGCATATTGCCTTTACTGGATGGATGCTTTGATGTCATCAAACACCACACCGTAACAGGGTGGCTATAAAGGTGGCATTGAGTGTTCGGAAAGTATTGGTTGAAACACATGGATCAAGAGTGGGATTTGTCCATCCACATGACGGATAGATATTCTCTGGCCCTCTCGGTGAAATGTCATCCAATTAGCTTGCAAGCATGTGACTTGGTCACAAGGGATCACATATCACGGAACGAGAAAAGAGTACTTATCGAGAACGAGGATGAACTAGGTATGCGAGATACCGACGATCATAACCTCGGATAAGTAACATATCGTGAGACAAAGGGAAATTGGTATCGTATGTAAGTGGTTCATTCGATCGCAAAGTAATCGAGAAATATGTGGGAGCCATATGAATTTCCAGATTCCTCTATTGGTTATTGTTGGAGAAGTGTCTCGATCATGTCCGCATAATTCACGAACCGTAGGGAGACACACTTAAGGATTCGACGTTGTTTGAGTAGTTATGGTATTATGAGAAAGAGACCGAATGTTGTTGAGTCTCGGATGGGATCCGAGATATCACGAGGTGATCCGGAATGGTCCGGAGAATAAGATTCATATAAGGAAAGTCCTGCTTTGAGTAGCGGAATGATTCCGTGTTTTCATCGGGAACATTCTAGAAGGTCCCGGAATGTCGGCACTCGGAGGGGAAGGGTACATGAGTGTGTCATTACATATTGGAATGATTGCATCATGTACTAAGTATTCTTGATGTCCCAAATAAAGGATTTATTTAAATCCTAAATTGAAAAAGTCAAACGGCTAGTTTGAAAGTCAAACGGCAAGTTTTGGGAAGTGGGAAAAGAGGAGGAAGTGGAGACCGACTGGGAGGAGTCCCCTTGGTCAAGCGCCTCCCAAGGCCGACTTGGGAGGGACTCCTCCCTTGGCCGGCCCTCCCACCTATAAAGGCAAGGGCAGGGCCTCCCCTCCTAGACACACAAGTTTCCTATCCTCTAAACTAAACCCTAGATCTAGACCCCGGTTTAGAGCTATTCGGTTTAGAGCCTTCTAATTGGTTTAGAGCCCTCTAATTGGTGTGTCTAATTACTAGACCACTAATAGCCTCTCTCATAAGCTCCACCATACTCGCACCGGCTTAAGGCGAAGCCTGCCTGGATTTCCCTCTACCTCCAGACCACGCCACAGTTGCCGGAATCGCGAGGAGAGTGCTACAACCTCCGCCGCTTGCTGGAACAAGGGAGAGGAAGGTCTTCGTCGAAAATCGAACGGTGACCGATCATGGAGCGCTATGGAACGCGGCGCCGGAAGGATCGTCTACGCGATCTTGAGATCGGAAAGAGTACGACTACATCACCCACGAGAATCTGCTCTCGTTAAACACTTTGGAATCTTCGAGGGTGAGTTATTCCATCGACTCGTTGCTACAATCTAGTAGATAGATCTTGGCTTGTTTGTTTGTATGCGATAGAAATTTTTTGTTTTCCATGCTACGAACCCCTACAAAGGTATCAGAGCCGTGTCTATATGTAGATCTGTTGCAGACGAGTAGAACACAATGGTCATTGTGGGCGTTGATGCTTTTATTGTAGATTGCTTTTGTGTACTTTGCATCTTGCGGTATGTTGGGATGAAGGCCCGGGCTAACCTTACATGACATCGTTCATGAGACTTGCTCCACGCTTGACATGCAACCTGCTTTTGCATAAGTGGCTTTATGGTGCCTGCTTTCCTAGCATAGTAAAGATCCAATTTACAACGGGTAATCAACAATGCTAGTATCAATGTTGTGGTTCTTGTTCGTAGGTTAGAACGACACCTATGGAAAGCCCCAAACCACGTAAAATATGCAAAGAAAGTAGAAGCGTCTAACTTTGTTTTGTGGTGTGCCGTGATGTGATATGGCCATGATTGTGATTATATTTGATGTATGCAATGTTCCTTATTGTAAGTTGGCAACCGCAGAGCCATATGGTTGTCTTTAATTTCTGTTAAGACCTCGCGTGTCTATTCAAAATAGTTGTAATAGTTGAAGCTGGTGGGCGACAACCATGAAGAAGCGTCATTGACCTTGATGCTATGCGGTGATGATGGAGATCATGTTCGCTTGAAGATGGAGATCGGAAGCACAAAGAAGAAAGGCCATATCATATCACATATTATGAATTGCATGTGATGTTAATCCTTTATGCATCTTGTATTGCTTAGTAGACGACGGTAGCATTATAAGATGATCCCTCATGCACATAAATTTCAAGTTCTAAAGTGTTCACCCTTAGTATGCACCGCTGCCAAAGCTTGTCGCTCAAGCGCCACGTGATGATCGGGTGTCTTTGATTCCGCGGTGAATACAACGTAAGCAAGCCAGATTTGCTTATGCGGAAGCTAAGGTTTGATCTTGACGAGCCTAGCATGTATGCACATGGCCTCAGGAACACGGATCGCCGAAAGGCAAAGCATGAATCATATAGTAGATATGATGAACATGATGATTGTTCGCCATTAAAACTATATCAGCTCTCGTGATGATCGGTGTTGATGTAGTGGATTTGGTTCGTGTGATCACTAAAACAATGTGAGGGATGTTGTTTTGAGTGGAGTTCACCTAGTTTAATTTCATTAATTAATTTGAACTCAATTTGTCATAAACTTAGTCTAAACTATTGCAAATATGTTGTAGATCAATGGCAGCCTACCATCAATTTTAATGCTCCTAGAGAAAGAAAAGTTGAAAACAATGGAAGCAACTTCATGGATTGGTTCCGCAATTTGAGGATTGTCCTCACACCGGTAATTTGACCTATGTCTGGATGCACCGCTAGGTGACCCACTGCACTGATGCTACCAATGAAGTAAAGAATGTTTACCTCGCTCGGAAGAATCAGTACTCCATAGTTCAGTGTGCTATCTTGTATGGTTTAGAATCGGAGCTTCAGAAAAGATTTGAAGAGTCAGATCCATATGATATTGTCGAGGATCTCAAATTAATCTTTGAGACTCATGCGGCAATTGAAAGCTATGAAGCTTCTGAAAAGTTCTTTAACTGCAAGATGGAAGAGGGTAGCTGGCCAAGTGAGCATGTGCTTAAGATGTCCGGGCACGCAAATAAACTTCAAAGTTTGGGTATAGTGATTCCTAATACTTTGGGGTTTACCGATCCTCCAATCACTACCACCAAGTTACAAGAACTTTGTGATGAACTACAACATGCAGAACATGAACAAAGAGTTGCCAGAACTGTTTGCTATGTTAAAATCTGCAGAAGTGGAGATCAAGAAAGAGCACCAAGTGTTGATGGTCAATAAGACCACCAAATTCAAGAAAGGCAAGTCTAAGCAAAAGGGACACTTCAAGAAGGGTGGTAAGAAAGTTACCATACCGACGAAGAAGAAGACCAAGGCTGGACCTAAGCCTAAACCGAGTGCTTTACCGCAAGGGAGAAGGTCATGAAGCGGAATTGCCCAAGGTACTTGGCGGATTTGAAGAACGGCAACATCAAGAAGAAAGGTATATCTGATATACATGTTATTGATGTGTATCTCACTAGTACTCGTAGTAGTGCCTGGGTATTTGATACTGGTTCGGTTGCTCATATTTGTAACTCAAACAGAGCTGCAGAATAAGCGGAAGCTAGTGAAGAGCGAGGTGACGATGCGCGTGAGGAAGCGGATCAAAGGTTGATGTGATCGCGTCACGCTACCTCTTCATCTACCATCGGGATTAGTTTTATACTTAAATAATTGTTATTTGGTGCTCGTTAAGCATGAACATTATATCATGATCTTGTTTATTGCGAGACAGTTACTTGTTTAAATCCGAGAATAATGGTTGTTCGATTTATATGAGTAATGTGTTTTATGCACATGCACCTTTGATAGATGGTCTATTCATGTTGAATCTCGATAGTAGAAATACACATATTAATAACATTGAAGCTAAACGATTGAAATCAAGCGATAACTCGACCTATATGTGGCAATCGCTGCCTTGGTCACATTGGAGTGAAACGTATGAAGAAACTCCATTCCGATGGACTTCTTGAATCACTTGATTTTGAATCACTTGAAAGATGCGAGGCATGTCTGATGGGTAAAATGACTAAGACTCCATTTTCTGGTATGATGGAGCGAGCTACGGACTTATTGGAAATCATACATACCGATGTGTGTGGTCCAATGAGTGTAGCATCGCGCAATGGTTATCGTTATGTTCTTACCTTCACGGATGACTTGAGTAGATATGGGTATATCTATTTCATGAAACATAAATCCGAAACTTTCGAGAAGTTTAAGGAGTTTCAAAGTGAGGTAGAGAATCAACGTAACAAGAAGATTAAATTTCTACGTTCTGATCGTGGAGGTGAATATCTAAGTTACGAGTTTGGCGAGCATTTAAGGAAATGTGGAATACTTTCAGCATTGACACCGGGAACACCACAGCGTAATGGTGTGTCCGAACGTCAGAATCGAACTCTCTTAGATATGGTTCGTTCTATGATGTCACTTACAGATCTACCACTATCATTTTGGGGTTATGCATTAGAAACAGCCGCATTCACTTTAAATAGGGCACCGTCTAAATCCGTTGAAACGACACCATATGGTTTGGGAAGAAACCTAAATTGTCGTTCCTTAAAGTTTGGGGATGCGAAGCCTATGTAAAGAAGTTACAGCCGGACAAGCTTGAACCCAAAGCGGAAAAATGCGTCTTCATAGGATACCCGAAGGAAACTATTGGGTATACCTTCTATCATAGATCCGAAGGCAAAATCTTCGTTGCTAAGAATGGATCCTTTCTAGAGAAGGAATTTCTCTAAAGAGGTGACTGAAGGAAAGTAGAACTCGACGAGGTTGTCGAACCTTCTCTCGAATTGCGAGTAGCGCAGACCGAAGAAGTTCTGTGGTGCCTGCACCAATAAGAGACGAAGCTAATGATAGTGATCATGAAACTTCGGTTGAAGTTGCTCTGAGCCTCGGAGGTCAACGAGAACTCGTACCACTCTGCATTGGTATGATTCCGTTATGAATGTCATGTTGGTGGACAACACCGATGACCCCGAGACATATGAGGAAGCGATGATGAGCCCAGATTCCAATAAATGGCAAGAAGCCATGAACCGAGATTGGATCCATGTACGAAAACCAAGTATGGACTTTGGTGGACTTACCGGATGGCCGGAAGGTTATCGAGAACAAATGGATTTTCAAGAAGAAAGCAGACGATGGTAATGTTATCGTCTATAAAGCTCGACTTGTCGCAAAAGGGTTTCGACAAATTCAAGGAGTTGACTACGATGAGACTTTCTCACCGTAGCGAAGCTAAAGTCTGTGAGGATTATGTTAGCAATCGCTGCATATTATGATTATGAGATATGGCGATGGATGTCAAAACAGCATTCCTCAATGGAGACATTGATGAAGAGTTGTATATGATGCAACCCAAAAGTTTTGTCGATCCTAAAGATGCTAACAAGGTATGCAAGCTTCAACGGTCCATCTATGGATTGAAGCAAGCATCCCGGTTGGAATCAACGCTTTGATAAGGTAATCAAAAGTTTTGGTTTTTACAAACTTATGGAGAAGCTTGTATTTACAAGAAAGTGAGTGGGAGCTCAGAGCATTCTTAATACTGTATGTGGATGACATATTGTTGATTGGGAATGATGTAGACCTTCTTAATAGTGTCAAAGAGTATTTGAATAATAGTTTTCAATGAAGGATCTTGGCGAAGCAGCTTACATATTAGGCATAAAGATTTATAGAGATAGATCGAACGCCAAATATCATTGTCACAAAGTACATATTTGGACAAAGTTCTAAAGAGGTTTGGAATGGAAGATAGCAAGAAAGGGTTCTTGCCCATGTTGCTCAATACGACCTTGAGTAAAACTCAAAGTCCGACATCGGCGTAAGATAGAGAAAAGATGAGTAAGACTCCTATGCCTCAGCCATAGGATCTCTAATGTATGCCATGCTATGTACTAGACCCGACATCGCATATGTCGTTAGTCTAACTAGCAGATATCAAAGTGATCCAGAGTGGATCATTGGACATGGTCAAAACATCCTTAAGTACTTGAGAAGAACTAAGGATATGGTTCTTTCTTATGGAGGTGATGAACAGCTCGTTGTTAATGGTTACACCGATGCTAGTTGGAACACCGATCCGGATGATTCTAAATCACAACTGGATCGTATTTATTTTGAATGGTGCAGCAGTTAATGGAGGAGTGCGAAGCAAAGCGTTGTGGCGAGATCTTCAACTGAATCGAATACATGGTTGCTTGGAGGCTTCACAAGAAGCGATATGGATGAAAGAGTTCATTACAGAGCTGGGTGTGGTTCCAAGCGCTGGACCCAATGTCTATCTCTGTGATAACATGGGCGCCATAGCCAATGCGCAAGAACCAAGGTCACACAAGAAGTGAAGCATATCAAGCTACGTTTTCACGCTTATTCGAGAACATATCCAGATGGGGATATAAAGATTTGCAAAGTACACACAGATCTGAATGTGGCGGATCCGTTGACTAAACCTCTCCCGAGGGCAAACATGACCAACACCAAACTGCCATGGGTGTTCGGTATATTACCATGTAATCTAGATTAGATGACTCTAGTGCAAGTGGGAGACTGTTGGAGATATGCCCTAGAGGTAATAATAAATGTAGTTATTATTATATATCTTTGTGTTTATGATAAATGTTTACATTCATGCTATAATAGTATTAACAAGGAAACCATTAATACTTGTGTGATTTGTAAACCTAATTTGAAGTCCCTAGTATAGCCTCTATACTTCACTAGCTTGTTGGTTGATTGATGATTGTGGTTTCCCTATCATGAACATTGAGATGTTATCAACAACAAGATCATATCGTTAGGAGAATGATATGGTGGACATACTCCTATAGACAAGCGTAGCATAAAGATCAAGTCATTTCAATAGTTCAATTGCTATATGCTTTCGATACATAGTAACCTAATTCCTTCGACCATGAGATCATGCATATTGCCTTTCTCGGATGGATGCTTTGATGTCATCAAACACCACACCGTAACAGGTGGCTATAAAGGTGGCATTGAGTGTTCGGAAAGTATTGGTTGAAACACATGGATCAAGAGTGGGATTTGTCCATCCACATGACGGATAGATATTCTCTGGCCCTCTCGGTGAAATGTCATCCAATTAGCTTGCAAGCATGTGACTTGGTCACAAGGGATCACATATCACGGGAACGAGAAAAGAGTACTTATCAGTAACGAGGATGAACTAGGTATGCAGAGATACCGACGATCATAACCTCGGATAAGTAACATATCGTGAGACAAAGGGAAATTGGTATCGTATGTAAGTGGTTCATTCGATCGCAAAGTAATCGTGAGAAATATGTGGCCATATGAATTTCCAGATTCCTCTATTGGTTATTGTTCGAGAAGTGTCTCGATCATGTCCGCATAATTCACGAACCGTAGGGAGACACACTTAAGGATTCGACGTTGTTTGAGTAGTTATGGTATTATGAGAAAGAGACCGAATGTTGTTGAGTCTCGGATGGGATCCGATATCACGAGGTGATCCGGAATGGTCCGGAGAATAAGATTCATATAAGGAAAGTCCTGCGGAGTAGCGGAATGATTCCGTGTTTTCATCGGGAACATTCTAGAAGGTCCCGGAATGTCCTAAGCACTGAGGGGAAGGGTACATGAGTGTGTCATTACATATTGGAATGATTGCATCATGTACTAAGTATTCTTGCTGTCCCAAATAAAGGATTTATTTAAATCCTAAATTGAAAAGTCAAACGGCTAGTTTGAAAGTCAAACGGCAAGTTTTGGGAAGTGGGAAAAGAGGAGGAAGTGGAGACCGACTTGGGGGAGGAGTCCCCTTGGACGGCGCCTCCCAAGGCCGACTTGGGAGGGACTCCTCCCTTGGTCAGCCCTCCCACCTATAAAGGCAAGGGCAGGGCCTCCTCCTAGACACACAAGTTTCCTATCCTCTAAACTAAACCCTAGATCTAGACCCGGTTTAGAGCTATTCGGTTTAGAGCCTTCTAATTGGTTTAGAGCCCTCTAATTGGTGTGTCTAATTACTAGACCACTAATAGCCTCTCTCATAAGCTCCACCATACTCGCACCGGCTTAAGGCGAAGCCCTGCGGGATTTCCCCTCTACCTCCGGTACCACGCCGTTGTGCTGCCGGAATCGCGAGGAGAGTGCTACAACCTCCGCTGCCTGCTGGAACAAGGGAGAGGAAGGTCTTCGTCGAGTACCGAACGTGTGACCGATCTGGGAGGCGCTATGGGAACGCGGCGCCGGAAGGATCGTCTACGCGATCTTGAGATCGGAAAGAGTACGACTACATCACCCACGAGAATCTGCTCTCGTTAAACACTTTGGAATCTTCGAGGGTGAGTTATTCCATCGACTCGTTGCTACAATCTAGTAGATAGATCTTGGCTTGTTTGTTTGTATGCGATAGAAATTTTTTGTTTTCCATGCTACGAACCCCTACAATTATGACCGTGAATATCCTGATCAGGCCCGAGTCGACCTCTTCTTGCCTTCTCATAGCCAATAAATATGGGAGCGATAGATTTTCCTAGATCCAATCGATCTAAGTTACTCCTACCTAGCGATTCGAGGAGATATAAATCGAGATTGAGAACCATGGCAGAACCACGGAGGCGGAAACAAAGTCGACGAGTTTGTGGGAGTGGCACAGTCATCCGGAGCCGGAGCCGGAGCCTGAAGAGATCAACATGAACGCCACCAGTGCCCTTCCGACACCCGTGGAACGGCCGGTGGCGATGCAAGACGAGCACAATGTCGGCAATACTCGCATCTACAGCCGCATGAGGCACCGTATCATCTCCAGCATGGAAGCAAGCTTCTTGAACATGGAGGCAGACGCCATTGTCCAGGGAAGAGCGCCGGAAACAGATGACGGTGGCGTTGTTCGACCTTCGATGGCAACTCAACGGGATTGGGGCTGGATGGGACCTGTTCGATGCCTACTCCTCGGCTGACTGGGGGAATAGGTGTTGGTTGAGTCAGCGAGCATGCTGTGCTGGGGGTGGGGGGAGGCGCAACATGATGGTGCTCGCCGTCGTGTACGGCAATGTGACAAAGGCTGATCCCGTTGCAGATGGGTAGTGTCACCGCTAACACAACATGCAGATGCCCGTGCAGATGAAGCAGCAACTTCTGACGGAAGAGCAGGCCCGCTGCCCTAGCGCTCAACCCGTCCGCTCGACAGATGACGAGCTCCCAGGTAGTCCATCTGCTCTGCGTCCAGGTGTGCTCGCTGTCCTACGACATAGCACAAGGTCAACAGGCTCGCTTACCAGGTGCAGGACGATTTTTCTCCCTGCCCAGGTCGCTGATTGTTCTTCTATTGCCTAGGTCGATTGGAAGTAAGAAGGATCTAGTACATCAGTAGATGGACCGGTGAAGAAATAACCGATTTTCAAAGGCATATGGTTGTTGCAAGTTGTAATTAGGAAAATAAAATATGGATGGTCAACTTCAGTTTGTTTATAAACTAAGAGTACTCCCTGCGATCCAAACTAATTGACTCGGATTCTAGATTTGGATGTATCTAGACATGTTTTAGTACTAGATACATCTAAATCTAGGTAAATCCAAGTCAATTAATTTAGTTCGGAGGGAGTACAAACTTTGCATGCCGATTTATACATCGTACTAGAAAGCTCACAAATCCGTCAGGAAGTGCACTTTCACCTCCTACCGTCCTAGAACACGTTTGCATCTTGAAGGGGAAGTAGCAATTCCTGCATCGCAGGCTCGCAGCAGCATAGAACCAATCTGCACACCACAGGGTGCTCGAGGTCAGTTTTTTGCAACCAGTCTAATCGTCTGCCCACTCAAATTAAACCTGCTTGCAAACTGCAGTCAAGGTGTGACGTATGCCATGCATGCAACATCAGATTTTTTTCTCGGTTTCTAAAGCTAGCCTTCGATTCTGAGCTTTGTCGTGTGGGTATGATATCCAATTAATGATGTTCCGGAGGTTCCATGTATTTTAGTATAGTTTTTTTTGTGAATGATGATCACCATCATTTCCTTTTACATTATCGAAAGTGTTCAGGTCATGCAGTGTAGGTACGCAAGATAATCTGATTCTTTGCAGTAAATGAAAGATATTATATTTACACGTCTAGAAATATAATACTCCCTCCGTCCCAAAATAAGTGACGTGAGTTTGTCTAGATTTAGATGTATCTAGACACGTTTTAGTACGTAGATACATACGTATCTAGATAAACTCAAGTCACTTATTTTAAGACGGAGAGAGTACTTCCTTTGTGCAGAAATAACTGACTTGGATTTGTGTAGATTCGAATATATCTAGACTCATTTTAGTATATACTCCCTCCGTTTGAAAATATAAGATGTTTTAGCTTTATGAAAGGAGTGTATTTAGATTTCTTTTGGTGTATAGGTTTATCTAGATTTAGAATGAACCTACGCACTAAAACAGATTTAGATACACTTCTTTCACAAAGCTAAAATATCTTATATTTTAAAATATAGAGAGTAGATATATTCGAATCTAGAGAAACTCAAGTCAGTTATTTTTAGACTGAGGGAGTAGAAAAATGTGCAGGAACGGGTGGCGGTGGAGTATGATTCCTTACTGTTTCTAATATGTCACCCTCTCACCCAATCTCACGTGGACACCGTGTCGATGCAGGTCGAGTTTGATGGGAATTCGTCGCCAAGGCCTTCGCGCCGCCGGTGTTGGAGCCGTCGCACATCTACATCTCGACTTCTTCTCCAATGATTTATCCGTCTTTCTATGCTTTCTTTACCCCCTCACCTCGGGGAGACGAAGGCCTTTGTGGAGTTGGTGATGTGACGATGATAGAGCATGGCTCTGTTGGCAGTGGCGCTCGTGTGCCTCGTGACTTGGCTAAGGAGGAGGTTATGGGGTGCACCTGACCGCAGAGAGCGCCGTGTATGTGACACACCGGAAATAGAACAAGAATTTACTATGTGCGCCTCCACACTATGAATTTTTTTCCCGTTGTAACGTACGGGCATTTTTCCTAGTCTTTACTATTAAATGGGAGTTGGTGATCGTAAGTCCTCAAACATCAAATATTAGAAACATCTGAACTGTCCAATCTATATCTCATGGTATATTAGTTCGTCGGTTAGTAATTACGCTGCTTTGCCACCGAGAAGTGCAAAATACCGTTCTGGCGATTCCCTGCAAAACCAACACCAAAAAAAAAGTGCGAGGAAATAATCCCGTGATCCCATCCTTCGTCCCATCCCATCCCGTCCCCTTCTTCCCCATGAAACCCTACGCAGCGCCGCCACCCCGTCCCCTTCGCCTCCCCTCGCCTCGGCCGGGCTCCACCGCACAACCATCGCCGCTCACACGCCAAGGATGCTCGGATTCGCCTCCACGCTCGCCGACGACCCCATGTTCCTACCTCCTCCCTCCGTTTCCCCTCCTTGGAAGCGTCGACGCCGATGCCCCGCAGCCCCGTGCTCTCCAAGAGCTACCTCTCACCGGCGCAGTCAGCAGCGCCTTCACGGATTCCTGCGTCTCGGCGTCGTCCCCCTGGAACCCCGATGGCATCGCCGTGGACTTCAATGACATCCACGGTGGCGCGCGGGTGCCACAGGGAGGATGCTCGTGCCGGTGTTGGTGCCGTGCTCCGTCCTCCTGCCCCTCGCCTTTCGCCTCGGCCTCAACCATACCGGTCAGTCACCATCGTCGTCACCTGCCTCCCTCTACTTGAGTAGTCTCCGCCGACCCGTCAGTTTGTGTTATTCTTTGACTGCTCTGAGGAAGATGGTATTACGTCATCTAGGATGCAGTCAAGATGGTATTTCGTCATCTTTGACTGCCTGAGTAGACTCTGCCGACCCGGTTATGCGGGCGTTCATGACACATCGGCCGGTCCATGCGCATCGGCGCCGCACGGTGGGGGAACCACGCTCTTGCTGGAGTCGATGCTGCCCACTTCGGCAGCAGTGGCGCTTTTCCTCACCACATGCTTGATGCTTTCCGCCTAGCTCTCTTCCGTCTCCACTGACATGGATTTCACAATGGGCGTAGGCGCACAGCAGTGACCTGCACGCGTAGCGGAAATATTGACGCCCGCTGGTGCCTCTGGCATCTACAAGAGATCGTTTTGTACTACAAACAGTGAGGTCAGTTTCAACTAGAACAGTGTATTCATTTCAAAGAGGAGCTCTCGGGGGTTAGTTAATTAAGTTTATGATTTGTGCTTTGTTTTTCAGGTATGTGGTCATTACCTCGGAAAAAAAGGTATGTGGTCAGTGAGGTCAGATTCAGCTAGATTAGGGGTTAGTTAATTAAGTTAATGATTTATGTGTTTTGTTCTTCAGGTATGTGGTCATTATCAGGCCCTCGAGGAAGGATCAGCTGAAGAAGATTTCAAATCCTGATCACTCTGCACCAAGGTTTGTATGCGTGCCCACCCTCGCTCCCCATCGTCATTGTACCTAATATATGAATGGATGAATGATATCTTCTCAATGGGCCACAATGTACATGTCGTTTGGGACTCTTGGTATGTTTGTTGTTTCTGACAAGTAAAGAACAGAAATTCTCTCCAATCCACACACAAATACATGGTGTACAACCCAAGATAGGAACATGTACACATATATATTCCGCATATCGTTTGGGTCTATTTAGCCTTGTATAGAAGTATGCCAAGTCTATTTCATTATATTTTATATTTGGTGTGGCCAAGATGATCAGGTAACTACTCAGTAGATTTTTGAATAATATAATGACCTGTGAAATATAATGTAGTTATAGACTACAATATATGAAAGTTACCTTGCTCATAGGATTGTATAGTTTTTTCATCAAATTGGTAATTTATATTTAAACAAATTAGAATGTTATGCCCTTTTTTATCCACAAGGTTTGTTTGATTTATGGTTCTTTGGTCCAATCGCAACTTGCAGGGATATTTATCTATAGTAGAAAGCTATGTATAATAGTACAGAATGACCCGGGCCAGTCTCATGTTTGAAGTGCTGGTGCAGTAAAAAAAAAGATTTCGTTGTGCAGATGTATCAAGGACTTTCCATGCATCGTCTAGACGTCTACCTTGCGTTAGGTACAGAAAGTGAGTTATAGGTTCAGTTTGTGGAGAACATTCAAATTTGGAGTTATTACTCAAAGATCAATCCACTTTCTTTTGCAATCTCGTGTAAAATTGGATTTATTCTTCACTTTCAATGGACTTCAAATTTGTAGCTTCTATCTTTTAAAATATGTTGTAATATCAGTGATTTATTCCATATTTTAAATTTCAGAGGTTCAGATTTATTTGGTTATTTTCAAAAATCCAAGCATTCTGTCAGCTGCTTGAGTAGGTAATTCTCTTTGAATTTCAGCTCACGGTGGACGCGGTCGTCCAATTTCTCCAGCTTTGGCCTATGATCCAGGCCGTTGCGATTCACGAGGATGTCCAAGACTCCTTTCGCTGGAAATTTGCCACGGATGGTTCCTTCTTAACACGGTCCACCTACCTCGCCTGCTTTGCTGGGCGTACCGCGCTGCCAGCTGCCACGCAGGTATGGTCTTCTTCCACCCTGCTAAAATATAAGTTTTTTGGCTGGCTCGCTATCCAGAACAGGTGCTGGACTGTAGAGAGGTTACAACGCCGGGGGCTGCCGAACCATGGAACTTGCCCGCTGTGCGAGTTGGAGAACAGGAACGAGAGCCTCGATCACATCCTACTCCAGTGCTCCTTCTCGAGATTGGTATAGTTTAAGTTGCTCCGAGGGCAAGGCCTGCAACGGCTGTTTCCCAATACGAATGACACCTTGGTGGAGTGGTGGCCACTGGCATCGGTCGGAGCTGTCCACGGTTCACAGGGCGGGCTCAACTCCCTTTGCTTGCTCGTCATGCGGTCACTGGTGCTTGACCGCAATGCGTGAGTGTTTGAAGGCAATAGGTGTACTGCTACCTCTCTAAGCTCGTGTATCTCGGATCAATGGCTAGAGTGGGTTAGGTGTAGAAGTAGAACCATAAGAGATGTTACGCAATCCATAACTGTATAGCTGTGTGCAACTAGACACCAAAGCGTCGTTGCTCACTGATGGTGGTGGTCGGGGTACTCGGATCCTGCCTTCTACCCCCTTATGACTTTGTAACCTCCTTTACGAGTTGTCGGAAAAAGAATTTCAGCTAATTTATGGTGTTGATACGGGTGATTTCTGTCACTTATATTTAAATGAAGGTTTACTGAATTCAGAAAGTGTTACCTGTTAGGTCTTATATTGTTGATAAAGTTCTTTAGTCTGATGAGATTAAATGTACAGAAAATGATTAGTACACTCACATGTGGTCTTTTCTGACTTCTTCGCAGGACAACGCTGAGCAAACAAAAATAATACATGTATATACAATGCATTTTTTTAGAATAATGTATATACCGTGCTAGCAAAAACTGTTTATAAATCTAAATTCTAAATACATAAGATAGTGCGACATGTGTTGCTAGATGATTTTGTCTCATATCCAAAAGAAAAAAAGATCCTTCTTATGGAGTTCAGTTTGGTTCTGGTCTTGGTTATTGTTAACTAAAAAGAACCAATATAGATTTTGGTGCATGGTAAATAGAGAGTCTCATAGTGTTAGTATTAGTTGCTTGATAAAATGTTTAGAAATGTGAAAAGATAATCCATCATATTGTTCTAAATATTTGGGCCCTGAGAAGTGAACAATGTGACTTCTAGCAAAGCGCAAAAGGAAGTGTGCCATCAAACTTATGTATCAAGCAAATCGAATACTTGTACCACATCGGTGAAAGATCTTGTTGGTGCCACGCCCCTGCAGTCCAACCCAGTCTCAGGGGACAAAAGAGACTACACGATTATTACATGCAAGAACTTCCTTAAGGGCAAATGTTGCTCATCAAGAAGGTTTAATGTGGGAACCCCTACATATGCTATCTGTTAGTTCACAAAATGTAGAAGAAAATAAGAGCAAGCAGATTTCTCGTGTTAAAGAGCTCACTTGATTAGGGAAGTGGAAGTCACGAACGCAGATTTATGGTCTTATTAATTATTTCAAAAAACAAAAACGTTGTAGGGTCTTCCCCTATCACATTTATTTCCATAAAAAAAAATCTCATGTTGCTGCACAATGCTTCTTCTATTTAGTGAAGAATATCTTCTCTTTATACGGCTGTGACAATTAAGTGGCACCAAACCTACTCGACATGGGACCGAGAAGTGATGAATGCCTGCAAAGCTAACTACAAGACACAGCTCACTGTCCAGCGTTACAATTCCTCTCCATAGTGCAAGACTATATATATCTCCTATTTTACTTTTTTATGTATGTGTGCATATAATATCTTGTAGGGGATAATTATTTTTATGTACAACAAAAGTTATTTCTATTTGAGAAATATTGGAACTTCGATGTACATTAAGAAGTGATGACGAGTTTTCTATATTGGTTAAATAATATTCATCAGGGTCCACCAATAGGAGAGGTGACAAGGAGAAATAAAACATGCATGTTGTTTCAATATATTGTAGAACTAATTTTATTTTCTGTAATTAAATTGATAATAAAATATTTCAAATTTTGCTTTTATTTATGGTGGTGTGATACATATATGGAACCTTTCATATTTTTCCCACACCGTAATGTTTAGAACCTGTCTTCAAAGCAGATGAGTTACAAAATATCATGTGCAACAAGCCCACACATAGGTATGGATGTAGGAGTGAATTCGACTCGAGGACCGTAACAACGTACGGACATTCAACTAGTCTTTTTAATAGGATAGATCACTGGTGCAACGTACAATGTGGAAGCTGCTTTTCTATCTGTTTTGGGTCTCTGTGACCATGGTTTGACAAACTGATCCACTAGTGTTGTTGCATTTGTTCTTTTCCTAAACCACACTGATCACCTAGTGTCATTGTATGTGTTCTTTTTCTAAACCACATTAATCCACATGACAACACACACTCTAATGGATTCTATGATGCAACTTCTGTCACAATGGTGCAATATGCAATGTGGAAGCTGCTTTCCTATCTGTTTTTTGGTCTCTTTGACCATGGTTTAACACACTGATCCACTAGTGTTATTGTATTTGTTATTTTCCTAAACCACATTGATCACCTAGTGTCATTGCTTACGTTCTTTTTCTAAACCACATTGATCCACATGACAACACACACTCAAGTGGATTCAGTGATGTAACTTCTTCCACACTAGAGCAACATGCAATGTGGAAGCTGCTTTCCGAAGAGTTTTCGCTCTCTATGACCATGGTTTGACACATGGAGTCCCTAGAGTCATCGCATGTGTTCTTTTCATAAACCACATTGATCCATATGACCACATTTCACATGTTCTTTTCCTAAACTACATTGATCCACATGACCACACACACTTTATTGGATTCTGTGATGCAACTTCTGCCACACTGGTGCAACATGCAATGTGGAAGATACTTTCCTATGTGTTTTTGGTCTCTGTGACTATGGTTTGACACATTGATCCACTAGTGTCATTTCATGTGTTCTTTTCATAAACCACATTGATCCACCAGTTTCATTTCATGTGTTCTTTCCCTAAACCACATAGATTCACATGAGAATAGACACTCTAGTGGATTCTGTGATGCAACTTCTACCACACTGGTGCAACATGCAATGTGGAAGCAGCTTTCCTATGTTTTTTTGGTCTTTGTGACCAAGGTTTGACACACTGATCACTTAGTGCCATTGCATGTGTTCTTTTCCTAAACCACATTTATCCACATGACAACACACACTCTAGTGGATTCTGTGATGAAACTTTTGACACACTGGTGCAACATGCAATGTGGAAGCTG
The DNA here is from genome assembly GCA_023614405.1 of Avena insularis. NCBI lineage: Eukaryota > Viridiplantae > Streptophyta > Magnoliopsida > Poales > Poaceae > Avena > Avena insularis. The sequence goes on from CM042696.1 coordinate 254,882,912, forward strand.
CTTTCCTATGTGTTTTTGGTCTCTATAACTATGGTTTGACATATTGATCCACTAGTGTCATTTCATGTGTTGTTTTCCTAGACCACATTTATCACCTAGTGCCATTGCATGTGTTGTTTCCCTAAACCACATGGATCCACAAGACAACACACACTCCAATAGATTCTGTGATGCAACTTCTACCACACTGGTGCAATATGCAATGTAGAAGCTGCTTTCCTATGTTTTTTGGTCTTTGTGACCAAGGTTTGACACACTGATCACCTAGTGCCATTGCATGTGTTCTTTTCCTAAACCACATTGATCCACATGACAACACACACTCAAGTGGATTCCATGATGCAACTTCTGACACACTAGTGCAACATGCAATGTGGAAGCTGCTTTTCTATGTGTTTTTGGTCTCTATAACTATTTGTTTGACATATTGATCCACTAGTGTCATTTCATGTGTTCTTTTCCTAGACCACATTGATCACCTAGTGCCATTTCATGTGCTGTTTCCCTAAACCACATGGATCCACATGACAACACACACTCCAGTGGATTTTGTGATGCAACTTCTACCATACTAGTGCAACATGCAATGTCGAAGCTGCTTTCCTATCTGTTTTTCGTCTATGTGACCATGGATGGACACGTTGATCCACTAGTGTCATTGCATGTGTTCTTTTACTAAACCACACTGATCACCTAGTGTCATTTCATGTGTTCTTTTCCTAAACCACATTGATCCACATGACAACACACACTCCAGTGGATTCTGTGACGCAACTTCTGCCACACTGGTGCGACATGCAATGTGGAAGCTACGTTCCTATGTGTTTTTGGTCTCTGTGACTATGGTTGGCACATTGATCCACTAGTGTCATTTCATGTGTTCTTTTCATAAACCACATTGATCCACTAGTTTCATTTCATGTGTTCTTTCCGTAAACCACATGGATTCATGTCAACACCCGGATTTTTAATCCCAGATGCCTATTATGTCATTCATCGCAATCCCAGGATTACCATTTTTGCGAGACATAACAGATTGGATATCCCAGTACATCATCCATTACAAACCATACATAGGGTCTTACACAAATAAGAATCTCATGATCCAGTCTTAATACAACAAGAAGCGGAATAAAAGATAAGCGTAGCGGTGGGGTCCATCTTCAGGGGCACAGGCAATGCTGACGAAGGCAGATAGTCCTAGTTATCATAGCCGTCCTACTGGCCATCATCTTGGTAGTCTCCTTCATAGTCTGGCCATGAGAATAGCCAGGGACAAAAGCCATGAGTACTCTTTAAGTACTCGCAAACTACCACTAACAAGTAGTATAGTTCTAATGTAAAGTGCTAACTCTAAGTTTAACTATAAAGTTAAGTTTGAAACCTAAGATGAGTTCAGAAACAAACAAAGATAAAATAAATTTCTAGAATCACTTAGGTTGGGAAGCTAGTGTCATAAACACAACCCTGTTGTGGTCAAATCAAGATTCATCATTCATTTCATAAGTTATTTTGCAAACATCTGACAACGAAACAGTATGGCCACTCCAACTATCCATAACTGCGGACGCGGCTATTCAAATAGTTTGACACTCTGCAGAGGTGGTACACTTTCACCAAAAGATTCGATACATCTGTCAGGGATAACCCTGAATCATCATACTTAGTATGTAGATAATCAAACATAACCTTTCCTTTACACACTCTAGTATAAGCACCTCTCCTATGAGCATGGCCTCCCAACCATGACCATCTGTCATCTTGGGCACTGCATAGGTGGACAACCTTGAGAGGTAGCCTAAGCTCAAACCTCTCCCGCGAGGGAACTAATACTAATGCATATAAATTTCCGGTATTGTGGTTGTACGGTAAATTTGGAATGGTATCGCATCTGAATCCAACCATCAATTTTGTAAAAGGGGTTAAGGCTCATGCCTCAACATTTTCATCATCATAAACCATTTGTGTTTCTCAACACATGTCAAAACATCTCAATAGAATGACTCATCATTCCAAGGTTTTCATAATTCATTTTCACCAAGTGTTCCCATCTAGAGTGACTCAAGTTTTTATCTACTCTAAACTACTAAGTTAAGAGTGTTCACTAAGGTGGAAAGATGGGACCAATCTCATGCCATGGAATGACATCTAAAGTTATCTAAATAGGTCAAGTTTTATACTCTTTATGCTACCTTCAAAACAAGTAAAGGACTTTGGTAAAGTAAAGAAAGTAAAGATTGGACAATAATACTTGGGGTGGTAATAGTTAAAGTGGCATAACTAAGCATGTCTAATGTCTTTGCTTGGTTTATCTAGATTGCAAGGATTATCTTGCATTGTTAATGGTTGCTTGCTAGTATAATACTTGCAAGTGTTAGCTTGCCTTGGTTGGTGCAGTGGTTGAAATTTTCTTCCTCCTCTTCTTGGTAGCACTCCTCCTCCTCGAAAGCTTGGTTAGTACTATCGTCTATAAATACATACGGAGTACACAATCACCAAACAATGCTTAACTAGTCTACCTAGCACTTTAAGCACACAATGGATGATCTATTATCATCATAAGCATCACAAGGTTTTATTACTAGTTTTATTCTTTTTATTTAAGAAAAGTCATTTCTACTCATTGAAAAATAACTAAGATTTAATATTCACCACTTAAAATATGGGATCATGTGGACACATGTCATCACCACACATTCTAACATATGGGAATGTAATTTAAAGGTTGGATCACAATTACTTTGGTTTAAGTTTAATATTTAATGATTTAAAGTGACTAGAAATGCCTATATAGCATTATTTTGGTACTAGTCCAAAGTCACTGCATGTAAACCTTAATATTATTACATATTCAGATAGGTATGTGATTTTTGAGAGTTGGAATCAACTCAAAAGCTATCATGCTTGATTTTATAAAAATGTTTGAATGTGCAAAAGCTTCTGTCTTGTTATTTTTACTAGGAGAGATCTCTAATTCTAATTGAATTAAATCCAACTGGCTTGGGTAGATCTTTTCAGTAGCTTTCTAACAAAATTGGAATCACTCCATTTGGATTTGTCAATTACTCTGAATTGATTTTCAAACTAAGGGACAGAATTAGGTTCAAACTAAATTAGAAAAATCTAGATTTGAATTAACTGGGTCGCGCGGGAAGGTAAACGGGCCGGCCCAGTGGCACTTCCAGCTGAGGCACAGGTGTGGGGGTCCACCGGTCACGGCTCTTCTACGCGGCAAGGGCGATGTGGACCGTTAGATTAGAACTAGGATCTACGGCTGGGGCTCGTCGTCGACGACGGACAGGTCGCCGGCGAGGTCTAACCCTAGCGGCTCGGTGGGGGTGCTCAGGAGGCATACCAGGGCACCAGCTACGAAGGCGATGGGGGCGATCGAACGTGTTGTCGACGGTGGGCTCAGGGGTGGTCGCGGCAGCTCCTAGGGTGGTCGCAATCAGCGGGGCCCTTCTCCTTCAGTAGCGGCCAGCTCCGGTGGAATTCCGGCGACTACGAGCTCGAGCGGCTCCGGGGAGAAGTGGGGAATGATCAGTGGCGAGAGGGGAGGTGAGTGGTGTGCAGAATAAGGCTGGGGGTGGCCTCCTTATATGGGATCGACGATAGGACAACGCGGCGTGGCCAGGCGACGATGGCGACATGGCTACGGCCTGCTAGCGGCATGGCTATGAGCAGCGATCGATGCGCGGTCTCCTGGCGGTGCTCTACAGTGTAATGGCGCTGCTAGGACGGTGGCAAACGGTCGGCGGTGCTCATGCTCTGAGCGGCAGAGGTGGCGTTTGACACGGCATGCGGTGACTACGGGTCAAACGGCGGCGAATGGTCATGTCTGGGCGGTTCCTGGGGTATTGGCGAAGCGATGAGCGCGGGCTGCGGTCGAGGCGAGGCGTGTGCACGCTTGTCGGGCGCGGCGCTCTGGCGCGTGCTCGGCATGGTGCAAACGCTCTGGGCGCGGCGCTCTACGAGTGGTCCATGGCTCGGCTCTGCTCGAGAAGGGGACAGAGGGCGGTGGTGTGGTCTGGTCTAGCTCCTAGACATGGCGAGAGAGAGAGGGGCGGTCGGCTGCGAGCTATCCATGCTCGACCGGCGAGCATGGTGCTCAGGTGGCGCGACACTACTGCTAGGGACTAGGGGATGGGGTGATTATGGCTTGGTTAGATCAAATGGAGACAGAGGGAGTAATTTGAGGTCAAATGGGTGGCAAAACCCTGTAGAAACAGTGAGCTAAAACTAGAGTGTGAATCCTGCCTGCCAAGTGTTTGTGAAAATGGCCGAAAGAAATTTAGTTTTGAATTTTTAAAAGATTTTTGGTGGGTGTGTTAGTCATAAGCTTGATCATCTGTGGTTGCTTGGGTTTTGAAAATGGAGCTCATTTGAGTGGTTTTTGAATAAGTGTGATCTTCCCATATGAACTACATTCAATTTTCAAATGCCATTTAAAATTAGTGTTTGTAAGTTTTTGGTAGATCACAAAGTGGGCCTTGGTACATCATTACATGTACTAGCAAGGGGTGCAAAGATCCATATTTGTTTCTGTTAGGTTTTGAGTTCTAGGAATAGCCAAAGTAGGCATGGTAGTTAAAATGGCACAAATGACCATTTCTTTCTTTTATTCATTTTGATTTATTTTTCTTTGGGATTTGTTTGGGAATGATTTAGATGATGTTTATTTCACCTAAGAATCATTTTACAAGCAATGGATCACTTAATCATGGCAATTCAAAACTACTCCTATTTAAATGCACACACATATGAATGCTTTAATAATTTTATTTGGAAAAGTTTTTGTTAACCCTAATTTTGGATGATTTGGATCTTAATAACCTTGGATTAAAGTTTTGGGATGTTACAAACCTTCCCCCCTTAAACAAAATCTCGTCTCGAGATTTACAAAGGAAACTAGGAACTAAAGAGATCTAGGAACTCTGTCCTAATGTAATCTTCTCGCTCCCAGGTGGCTTCGTTGCTCCATGGAATCTTGAGGAACTTGATACTCCTGGTTCTGGTGGTTCTGTACGCTTCTTCCAAGATACGGATGGGCACTTCATGATAGGTCAGGTCATTGTTGATCTCAACAGCTCGGTGATCTATGTTCTTGAAAACTTCAGTCTTCTCTGGCACTTCCAGACACTTGCGAAGTAACGAGATATGGAACACATTGTGGATGGCTGACATCTCTTCTAGTAGTTCCAATTGATACGATACTTCTCCTCGATGATTCAGAATCTTGAAGGGCCTAATATATCTAGGGGCTAACTTTCCCTTCAGACTAAAGCGTTGCGTTCCTTTCAATGGTGAAACCTTGAGATATACAAAATCTCCGACATTGAAAGTGATGTCTCTCCTTATCTTATCAGCATAACTCTTCTGTCTGGATTGGGCGGTCTTGAGGTGCTCACGGACTTTGTGAAGTTTCTCTTTGGCTTCTCGGAGAATGTCTGGTCCAAAGATCTGACTCTCTCCTACTTGCGACCAATTCAAAGGGGTGCGACACTTCCTTCCGTATAGGAATTCAAATGGTGCCATTTGCAAACTGGCTTGATAACTGTTGTTATATGAGAATTCTACGAAAGGCAGGCAGTCTTCCCATTTTGATCCATACTCTAACACATAAGCTCTTAACATATCTTCTAGGATCTAGTTGACTCTCTCAGTCTGTCCATCAGTTTGCGGGTGATAAGCGGTGCTGAAGTTCAACTTGGTTCCCAATCCTTCCTAAACTTTCTACCAAAATTTTGAGGTAAACTGGGTTCCTCGATCTAATACTATGGTCTTGGGGGTTCCATGTAGACTATCAATTCTAGCAATATACAGTTCTGCTAGCTTCGAACTCTGGTAGGTAGTCTTAACTGGTATGAAGTGAGCTACCTTGGACAGTCTATCAACTATGACCTAGATTGAGTAATTTCCCCTATTGGAAGTAGGCAAACCGGTGATAAAGTCCATTCTGACGGAATCCCATTTCCATTCTGGAATCTACAATGGTTTCAATAGTCCTATGGGTCTCTAATGCTCTGCTTTGACTCTTTGACAGATGTCACATTTGGCGATGTAGCTTCCGATCTCTCTCTTCATCTTGTGCCACCAAAATTGCTCTTTCAGGTCTTGATACATCTTCGTTCCTCCGAGGTGGATAGAATAAGGAGTATCATGAGCTTCCTTCATGATAACTTGCTTCAACTCTGAATCTGCTGGCACACAGATACGTCCTTTGTACCACAGAACTCCTTCCTCGTCTTCCGTGAATCCAGGTACCTTTCCTGTACCAATACGACGTTTGATTCCGTCGATACTTTCATTTCCCTTCTAGGCTTCCTTGATTTGGCTAATCAACGTGGGTTGAAGTGCAATGCTAGCTAAGAATCCTTTGCTAACCAGCTCAGTTCTGAACTGCTCCAACTCCTCATACAAACGGGGCTGCTTCTCCTTGATCATGGTGTTTAGCCTGCAAGGCAATCTGCTAAGAGCATCCGCTACCACATTGGTTTGCCAGGGTGATAGTGAATGTCAAGGTCATAATCCTTGATTAACTCTATCCATCTCATTTGCCTCATATTCAGCTCCTTCTGAGTGAAAATATATTTTAAGCTCTTGTGATCTGAATAAATCTCACAGCGATTACCCATCAGATAATGACGCCATGTCTTCAATGCCAAAACTACGGCTGCTAATTCAAGATCATGGGTCGGATAGTTCTTCTCATGCTGCTTCAGTTGTCGAGACAGATAAGCAATGACTTTGCCTTCTTGCATCAATACACATCCGAGACCAATCTTGGATGCATCACAATACACATCAAACGACTTCTTGATGTCTGGCATGATCAATATTGGGGATGATATCAATCTCTTCTTCAGTTCTTGAAAACTGGCTTCACACTTGTCAGTCCATTCAAACTTCTTGTCCTTCTTCAACAATTGGGTCATGGGTCTGGCGATGCTTGAAAATCCTTCGACGAACTTGCGATAGTATCCCGCTAATCCGAGGAATGCACGGACTTGGGTTTGAGTGGTTGGGGCTTCCCATGCTTCAACATCTCTGATCTTGGCGGGATCAACAGAAACTCCTCCGGCAGACACAATATGTCCTAGGAATCCTACTTCTTTCAGCCAAAACTCACACTTCCTGAACTTGGCATATAATCGATGCTCTCTCAGGGTTTCTAGGATGATTCTTAGATGTTGCTCATGCTCTTCTTCTGACTTGGAGTAGATAAGGATGTCATCGATAAACACAACTACAAACTTATCTAGGAAATTCATAAAGATCTTATTCATGAGATTCATGAAATAAGCAGGGGCATTGGTTAATCCAAAAGACATAACCATATTCTCATATAAACCATAGCGAGTAGTAAAGGTAGTCTTCAGAATATCCGTTGCACGAATCTTAAGTTGGTGATAACCAGTCCTAAGATCAATCTTTGAGAATACCTGGGCTCTAGTCAAGTGATCAAATAGATCCTCTATCTTGGGCAAGGGGTACTTATTCTTGATGGTGACGTCATTTAGTTTCCTGTAATGTGTGCACGGACGGTTGCCTCCATATTTCTTGTCGAAGAATAACACTGGTGATCTCCATGGCGATGCGCTTGGTTGAATCAAGCCGGTTTCTAACATGGCATCCAACAGCTTCTTTAGTTCCACTAACTCTGAGGGGTTCATGCTATAGGGTCTCTGGGCTATGGGTCCGGTTCCGGGGATTAGTTCGATAATGAACTCAATATCCCTATCCGGGGGCATACCTGGAAATTCATCTAGGAATACGTCGGGGTATTCACAGACTACTCTTACTTGGTCTATGGTGGGTAGGGCTAGACTCTTGTTACAATTGAATTGATGGGGTAAGGTTTCAAATATATGCTCTACTGTTACTCCAGAGCTACTGGTCATGGTGATGGCTTTCTTAGCACAGTCTATGTAACTACCTCGGTGAATTACGCTCCTAGTTACAAGCCTGGATGAGCAGAAATGGTTGAAATAGTATGGTGGGGCCCAAATGCCACTCACAGGTAGACCTTTCGGCCGTCCCAACCATTTCCAAACATTAGGACAAGAACGGGCGGCGTAATCGGCAGGCGAAGGGATCAACTATATACACAAATGAGTATGTATGCAAGCCACCATACAATGGTTCTCAGAGTCATTCCATCTAAAAAGAAAGGAAATAAAGCAACGCCATACGGCAAGATCCAAATATCCTAGATAGATATGATAGTTTAGGATATCTCCTCATACATCAAACATCAGAGTATCAGGCGGAAGCGGAAAACAAGATCCGAGTACGGATAAGAAGAAAATCGGCATAAGATGCCCCATAAATAAACACATCCCGCCCACATATCTCACGGATCCCCGTTCCCGGAATCTCTACACCGAATGATCGTTGCCCACATCGTCCGTCTCCTCCACCCAGTATCCATCTTGCGGGTTCACCTGTTCATCTGAATCAAACAATTTATCGTGTGAGACCCTAGGGGTACTCAGCAAGTCTTTATGCCTCTAAAGGGGACACAACCTGGGGTGACGCAATTGCAGCAAAAGATAAACCCTAACAATTCTATAGATACTCGCTAACCATCCGCCTAACCAGAGATAGACGGATGTCCGTGAATTAATAACAACAGTTATAACTTAATATTAACAGATCCATCCTCCTCCTCGCTTACCGACGAGGAAGCGAACGAACAACCCCCATCTGTTGGCAGTTTTAGTATCCATTCCATGAGAGTTGCACTATTTACTAGTCAGTTACTTAGTCAAATTAAAGGCGGTACTTTAGTTATACTTGTCTATGATCGAGAAACTGTGCTCCAAGTCGTCCATAACCGCGACACGGCTTTTAGAAAGTTTTACCTGCAGGTGCACAAATAGCAACACACACTCGATCAACCTCGAAAACCAAATCAAAACCAACGAGGCGTCACGACAAAGCGATCACAGGATTCAGAAATATTTCAGGGGCCACCCCATTAAGCTACCTGCAACTGGCGGCTCTGAGACGGACTCAAGGTTTGTGTGGCGCTGTAAACGATCGGGAACCCGAAAGTGTGACTGGGCTTGTCGACACAAATAAAGCAGGTCACGACCTAAACAGACCTCGCACAATTTAAATAAAGCAGTAAAGCATGGCATAAGTACAGGATAGTAAATAAAACCTCAAACTAGTTTGTGGCCCCAAGAAATAAGAATGAATCAAGCTCTGGCTCAGGGGGGTTCATAAGCCTCCCGGATGTGAATAGCACGAATATTCAAGGAACAGGAATCAAGTACTCGGGGTCCTACGGGACACAAGTGAGCCTGAAAAACCAAATAGCAAATATGGCTCACCGATGCCGCTTTCATTAGTTATCCCATTACTACTCAGGTTAAGTTGTTTAGGTACCTCGTTATCCATCAGACACTCACATACCCTACACATGTCGTTTCTACGACTCGCATGGCTCAAACAACTCTGTAGTAATGGCTCATGGGATGGAGGAACAAGCTCGTGGGTTTAAAAGTAAAGGCTATGCAATACTTGGGATTCAATTTAATGCAATGTGACTCAATGATGCAAGAATAAGATAGAGGCAATAGGTACTATATGTATGCAAGCATGTGGTAGTGCTTGCCTGGCAGCTCAGTTGAAGCAAGGGATGGATCTGGGTAGTGCTCCTGGTTCTCTTGATATGTCCCCTGCTCAGTGTCTATTCAAAGAAGAACCAAACAAACAAGGGCCAACATAAATAAAGTGAACAAGCATAGGAATAATATGCGACAAGCAAACAATCATGCCATGATGAATGATGCACAATTTGCATGGCAATAAAGTAGCATGGCATGGGTGAGGTGTGGAACACAAGAATAAATCATTTTATGGGGTTTTAATCATATTTTATACTCAATTAAGTTGCTGTATACTTTATATTTATATGATGCATGCTGCAAAACAAAACATGGAATGCATAAACAGAAAGGTCTCGTCGAGCTAATCATTTTAGACATATTATTTGTTAAATTTGGAGTTGTAAAACAAAAGTTATTAATTAATTAAGGAAAAAGGGCATTTTATTGTAATTTTAATTAACTTGGAAATTAAGGTGTCCAAAATATATTTTGAATGGCATATTTGAATTCCTCACATTTTTCTGATTTCAAAACATATATTATTTGTATTATTTGGAATAATATTTGAAAAGTTATTTTAAAACAGATTTAAATTTGAATTTGAATTAATTTGAAAAAGGGTTTAAATTAAACAGATAAGAGAAAATCCTTTTCTTACTCACTCAGACCTAGCCTCAGACGCAGACGGGTGGGACCCGTGCTGACTGGGCGACACGATGCGTGCTGGGGCTTTTCTCACCGCGAGCTACTCTAGCCGCAGAGGTTGACAGGTGGGTCCCAGGGCTGCGGGGCCACTGCGCGCGCGCGGCCAACGCGTGCTGGGGGACTGGTCTGTGCCGGCCGGTTTCTCCTAGGGGTTTTCATGTAAAAACGCTCTGAGGCTGACAGGTGGGCCTCGGGGAGTGCGGGTTTAGGCGGGAAAAAGGGGAGGGGGTCAAGCGCAAAACGGCCAGCGGCTCGACGCACGGGACGGATCTGGCTCTGTCGGCGGCGGACATGGCCGTCTTCCGGCGACGGTGGCGACGAATCTAGCGAGAAACTGGCTAAGCCCTAAAAACGAAAAACACAGAGGGGACATCGGGCTACGACTTTGGTTTTAGGAGGTGCGTCAACGGAGGTCTACAGCGCGCGGGGCAGGGTGAGGAACCGGGGCGGTTGCTGCGGTCTGACGCTGTCTGCCAGCGCGCGGCGCGCGGCGGTGCTCGGAGGCTGCTCGACGGAGTGTCCGGCGCATCTGGGCCGCTAGGAGGAGGACGGGCATGTCTAGGGGATCGAGATGCTCACCCGGAACTCGTCGGTGTGGTCGCTGGAGCTGGAGATGGAGCGGATCGGAGCCGAGGCAGAGGTCCATGCGTCCGATCCGTGGCTGGCGTGCCTGGCGTTTCGGAGGACTCCGGCGAGGCGTGGCCGGTGCAGGGTGAGGAACAGGAGACAGAGGGAGGTCCTGGTGTGGCCGGGCGTGCTGCCACTCACCGAGTCGACGAGGGAGGTGGTAGACAGAGCTCGGTCTAGGGTTTTGGGGGGGTGTGGTCTTGCCTTGGTGGTTGGCCAAAAGAGGAGGAGGAAGAGGGAGCCTGGGAGAGGGTTCTCGATCTGGGGTGGGTGGCAAAGATGAAGGTGGGAGGGAGGAGCACGTGAGAGGATGGTAGCTTGGCAAAAAGGTGAGGGGGAGGGTGATCGGGTTAGGTATCCTCTCTCTCCTTTTCTTGTGCTTTAGCTAGAGATATGGAAAGAGAGGGACCAGGGGAGGGCATGGGCTGAAACGTGGTGGTCCTGGTTTTGGCTTGACCATCTTGTGGTGCAAGAAAGAGAGGAAGAGGGGAGGGGCTCGAGCTAGGTTGGGGAAGCCTCGGGTAGGGTTTGTTTAGGGTTGGGGTAGAGGGAGAGAGGGAGTATGGCTCGGGTTAGGGCTTAGGGTTTGGTTTGCTAGGGTTTAGAGGGGTAGATAGGGTTTTCAATTGTATTTGAAAAAAAAACTCAAACAAACAAAACCCCATCTACACAAAAACAAGAGATAGGGAAGGTGGTGACAAAGCATGGGGTGTTGAGGTTTTGGAGGTAGGGTAAGAGAGAAAAGATTTTGGTTAAGAAGGAAAAGAGACATCTGAATATAAGCATACCATGATGCTTAACAAAACCAAGTTTAGATGCCAAAGGATGGTGGAGAGGGAGATTGATGTTTCACTCACAAATTCAAGTAAAACCCAAAAGACTAGAAGGTGGTGGTACTTGCATGGCCCATGCAAAATATTTAATGCCATGTGTATTCTTGTGAGAACAGTAATATTACATGGCATTATTATTATGCATTCCCAAAATTGGAATAAGCCAAGCAAAAAGAATTAAAAGGATGCCCCATGTGGAGTAGATGGAGATGACCATATTTGAATTGAAATGGGACTTGCTAGTGTGTATGTGCCACTAGGTATTTAGTAAGCCCAAAAATATCCCAACATGATAATAACCCCAAAACAACCCATATGAAAGCTAGGAAAAGGTTCCACTCACAAGGCATGCAAAGGTGGCCATGTGGCTCTCATTTATCAGTAATGTGAAAACAACATGATGCTAAGATGAGAGCATGTGGAACAAAAGAATTGGATCCATCCCAACCCACATGAGCTAGAGGTAAAACCCAATAAAGTGCAAAACTCATATTTAGTTGGATGGTGGAATTATAAGGTGGTGACAGAGAAAGATGGTGGAGTTAAATAAAACATATGCCCCCAACTCAACTTGGGCATTAAACAATATATCAAGAACCAAATACAATATCAAGAGGCAAATACAATTTACAATGCATATGAGGGAAGAACCAAAACAAAAAGGGTTTTATATGATGCTCAAATGCAAGGTGGCATGATGACATGAGCATGATATAATTAGATGCAACAATTGTATATATGAAGTAGCATTTATATGGACTAGGCTAGTAGCATTGCAATTGTTAGACAATTGGGATGCTACAACTCTCCCCCACTAAACAAGAATCTCGCCCCGAGATTCCTAGGAAAAGAAAACAACACAAGGAGAGGCGGGTGTTCGAACGAAGGTGACCCTCACGTTCCCAAGTTGATGAACAACGGAATGGTGCGACCAGTACACCTTGCAAAACTTGCTAGACTTGTTGCGAGTCTTGCGTTTTGCTTGAGAAGCAACGGGTTAGAAAAGTTGAAGGATTGTCGTGAGACAAGAAGGATAGGATGGACATAGCTCCGGTTTTCTCAAGAAACATGATAAGAGAAACTGAACCACTTGTGAAAGAAAAGGAAAATATGATGTATCGTGGATAAAGAAAGACACACCGTTGAGATTAAAGATTTAATGATACGAGAGAGGATGAATCTTTATCTCGCCGGAAGAGAAGAGCTAGATTGGAGAGGTTTTGAACCACTATGACAATAGCATCGTATCTTCTCTCGGATTTGAGAAATGAAGTTCGGAAACAATATTGCCTTCAAACAATAGAGTCCCTTGATATCAACAGAAAGATTTAGTTAGACATCGTCGGATTAGATTCTTGTTGCGCCGGTAAGAACCCAAAGGATCACGCAATTGAGGTGCGCGGATATAACTTCCAGAGATGGATATGAAGCCAGATCATGGTGGAATCCCGAGAAGCAAAGAATATGGAGGATCTGGAGTTTATTGTAGAGATACTTATTGCTTTCTTTAGCCTTGGGGCTAACGCAATAGATTTGCGGCTGATGGCCTCAACCATAATTGGCTTTACCACAGAAAAGAATTGATGAAACAAAGAGAGAGATAGCTTCCTTTCATCTTGCTTGGGGATGCCGAGCATCGGTAGAATGACGAGGACAGAAAAGAGTTTGCGTTTGTTTCCACCAGATAATTGAAGATTTTGCGCCATATAGAATAGACAGACCACCAACAAGAGATTATTGATTACTTTCTTCGAGGGAGCACTCCAGAAAAACAAGGACGGAAGTAAAAGTATCAAGGGATAAAGGCCACTTCTAACTTCCGTGGAATGAGTGAAATCACATTAATTCACCAATTGAATGTACAAGAGCGAATGATAAGAGTAGTGGTATGGTAGCTAATCCATCCCGCACTCAAAGCATTACTCCGCACCTGAATAAGAAAATCATGCAACCCAACTACCGAAATAGACTGAAGGTATTGACAAGAAGAGCTCATGGAACTCCGTAAGAAAACAAAGATAACTGCAAACGATTCGCCGGATTCATAGATAGATAAAGATGATGATGTTGTCGTCATGTCGGAAGTATCAAGCCACCGGAAAGATATGAAGGGAGATTACGGATAAGAACTGCAAGATTCACAGACAAAGAAAAAGATAGCACCACTTGAACATAAGGAATACAAGATCTGGAAGGTCTTCATGGCCTCCGGTGGATTGAGCATAGACGATAGAACGAGAGGGTTTCAAGAGATTACTTAACGAGATAGAGGTGAAAGAGCTCCATGTTCTTCTTGAAATGATTGAGGGAGATTTAGCAGTCTTGAGGAAAAGCTTAAGCGAAACGACGATGATAACTTGCCAACAAGGAAAACTCCGGGTTTGATTGAAGATGGAAGATGGAATTAACAATGGATTGCCACTTCCAGAATTTAAGCAATGTATTTAGCAGAAGGACGTGGTCGAGATAGGTGACTTCAAGAAGCCAGAATTTCCACTTTGAGAACTTTGCACACAGGCAGTGTTAACAAAGCTTGAGAGAAAGAGACACAGATGATCTTCCATGTGCTTCCATTGATATCGAATAGGCAAGCATATTATCAACATATACCACCATGGATTAACAAGATATTCCGAGAATATCAAGTTCAAGCGGCGGGAGAACGAACAAATGCTCGAACACTTCCTGAGCTCAACGCTCTTAGAAAGATCAATATTAAGAGCACGGGTTCGTGTTGAAGAAGATGCACTGGAAGAATAGATTATCTGGTCCTTCGGAAGAAAAAGAGATGTCACCTGGTTCACATTGTCGATTGGATCACCGGTTACAAAGATAAAGAGATCTTGGATAAAGGAACGATGATAGCTCATACCTCAAGCAAAACTATCAGAGATGAAAAGATGCGATTCCCTCGTATCAAAGAGAAGATTGCAGATATAGAGTTCAAAAAGATGTGCAGCAGGATGAACAGATGATAGACCGCCGTAGTGCCTTGGGAAACTCCGGATTGCCAAAGATGCTTGAATATGCATAGATATGATCACGGTGTACTCAAAATCACAGGAGATAACCGTCACCATTTGGAAGATAGTGTTGATAGCAATTTCCATATTCCACTCATGATAAGTGTCATATAGCTATGCCGAGAACCAAATTACAATCACCAGCATCGGATCGACACATGTTATGTAACTAGCCCAAGAGAATTTGAAGATGAAGTAAAACTTCAGGATTAAGCGCCGGTGACAAAAGAATGAGTTAGCATGGACATGCTGATAAAAAGGGAGATAGATAATGTTTCACACACGACTGGAAAGGAGTGTGGAAACACAGATGTATCAAAGAAAAATTTTCCGCATTTTTCGGCATTAAAATACCAATAGATGCGCAAAATCACTTATCAGGTAGAGATTAGCAACAGATGCTTTCACAGAATGAGGAGTTGCTAGAAGGAAGAACACCCTTAAGAAGATGGCACCGGTTAACAAGGAGTCGGATAGATCGCACTGGTTTTCAAAAGCCTGTCAATATGGAATGTACCAACATCTGATAACCAAAGGCAGATAAAGATAACATGTTGGATGCAACAGATAGACAAGGAATTACACACACACACACACTTTCTATGGTACTACGGAAACCCAGAACACGTGAATCCTAGTTTGAATTTTAAGAAGAGGATTGAAAATGTTACACTTCCTTACCAGAAAAGGGTGGTGGGTGGGTAAGAAGAAAAGTGGAAGCAATCCTACTCTCGCGTTTTGTTTTTCCCTAGTACACATAACTACCAAAAATATTTTCTAGACTGACAACGACCATTTGGCTGAGACCCTGAAGGGTGGGATGGCTCTGATACCAATTGTAACTACCTCGGTGAATTACGCTCCTAGTTACAAGCCTGGATGAACAGAAATGGTTGAAATAGTACGGTGGGGCCCAAATGCCACTCACAGGTAGACCTTCGCCGTCCCCAACCATTTCCAAACATCGGGACAAGAACGGGCGTGAATCGGCAGGCGAAGGGATCAACTACATACACAAATGAGTATGTATGCAAGCCACCATACAATGGTTCTCAGAGTCATTCCATCTAAAAAGAAAGGAAATATAGCAACGCCATACGGCATGATCCAAATATCCTAGATAGATATGATAGTTTAGGATATCTCCTCATACATCAAACATCAGAGTATCAGGCGGAAGCGGAAAACAAGATCCGAGTACGGATAAGAAGCAAATCGGCATAAGATGCCCCATAAATAAACACATCTCGCCCACAGATCTCACAGATCCCCGTTCCAGGAATCTCTACACCGAATGATCGTTGCCCACATCGTCCGTCTCCTCCACCCAGTATCCATCTTGCGGGTTCACATGTTCATCTGAATCAAACAATTTATCGTGTGAGACCCTAGGGGTACTCAGCAAGTCTTTATGCCTCTAAAGGGGACACAACCTGGGGTGACGCAATTGCAGCAAAAGATAAACCCTAACAATTCTATAGATACTCGCTAACCATCCGCCTAACCAGAGATAGACGGATGTCCGTGAATTAATAACAACAGTTATAACAGTAATATTAACAGATCCATCCTCCTCCTCGCTTACCGACGAGGAAGCGGACGAACAACCCCCCATCCGTTGGCAGTTTTATTAACCATTCCATGAGTGTTGCACTATTTACTAGTTAGTTACTTAGTCAAATTAAAGGCGGTACTTTAGTTATACTTGTCTATGATCGAGAAACTGTGCTCCAAGACGTCCATAACCGCGGACACGGCTTTCAGAAAGTTTTACCCTGCAGGGGTGCACAAATAGCAACACACACTCGATCAACCTCGGAAAAACCAAATCAAAACCAACGAGGCAGTCACGACAAAGCGATCATAGGATTCAGAAATATTTCAGGGGGCCACCCAATTAAGCTACCCGCAACGAAGCTGGCCGGCTACGAGACGGACTCAAGGTTTGTGTGGCCGGCTTTAAACGACTGGGAACCCGAAAGTGTGACTGGGCTTGTCGATACAGCGAAAACGGGTCACAGACCTAAACAGTACAGGTGCAATACCTCGCACAATTTAAATAAAGCAGTAAAGCATGGCATAAGTATAGGATAGTAAATAAAACCTCAAACTAGTTTGTGGCCCCAAGAAATAAGAATGAATCAAGCTCTGGCTCAGGGGGGTTCATAAGCCTCCCGGATGTGGATAGCGCGAATATTCAAGGAACAGGAATCAAGTACTCGGGGTCCTACGAGACACGAGTGAGCCTGAAAAACCAAATAGCAAATATGGCTCACCGATGCCGCTTTCATTAGTTATCCCATTACTACTCAGGTTAAGTTGTTTAGGTACCTCGTTATCCATCAGACACTCACATACCCTACACATGCTGTTCTACGACTCGCATGGATCAAACAACTCCTGTAGTAATGGCTCATGGGATGGAGGAACAAGCTTCGGTGGGGTTTAAAAGTAAAGGCTATGCAATACTTGGGATTCAATTTAATGCAATCGCGACTCAATGATGCAAGAATAAGATAGAGGCAATAGGTACTATATGTATGCAAGCATGTGGTAGTGCTTGCCTGGCAGCTCAGTTGAAGCAAGGGATGGATCTGGGTAGTGCTCCTGGTTCTCTTGATATGTCCCCTGCTCAGCGTCTATTCGAAGAAGAACCAAACAAACAAGGGCCAACATAAATAAAGTGCACAAGCATAGGAATAATATGCGACAAGCAAACAATCATGCCATGATGAATGATGCACAATTTGCATGGCAATAAAGTAGCATGGCATGGGTGAGGTGTGGAACACAAGAATAAATCATTTTATGGGGTTTTAATCATATTTTATACTCAATTAAGTTGCTGTATACTTTATATTTATATGATGCATGCTGCAAAACAAAACATGGAATGCATAAACAGAAAGGTCTCGCCGAGCTAATCATTTTAGACATATTATTTGTTAAATTTGGAGTTGTAAAACAAAAGTTATTAATTAATTAAGGAAAAAGGGCATTTTATTGTAATTTTAGTTAACTTGGAAATTAAGGTGTCCAAAATATATTTTCAATGGCATATTTGAATTCCTCACATTTTTCTGATTTCAAAACATATATTATTTTTATTATTTGGAATAATAAAACAGATTTAAATTTGAATTTGAATTAATTTGAAAAAGGGTTTAAATTAAACAGATAACAGAAAATCCTTTTCTTACTCACTCAGACCTAGACTCAGACGCAGACGGGTGGCACCCGTGCTGGCTGGGCGACACGATGCGTGCTGGGGCTTTTCTCACCGCGAGCTACTCTAGCCGCAGAGGTTGTGTGTGGGTCCTGTGGCTGCGAGGCCATCGCATGTGGCCAACGCGGCCGGACACGCATGCGATCCCGCCGGGGACTGGTCTGTGCCGGCCGGTTTCTCCTAGGGGTTTTCATGTAAAAACGCTCTGAGGCTGATAGGTGGGCCTCGGGGAGTGCGGGTTTAGGCGGGAAAAGGGGAGGGGGTCAAGCGCAAAACGGCAGCGCCATCGACGCCATGGACGGATCTGGCTCTATCGGCGGCGGACATGGCCGTCTTCCGGCGACGGTGGCGACGAATCTAGCGAGAAACTGGCTAAGCCCTAAAACAAAAAACATAGAGGGGACATCGGGCTACGACTTTGGTTTTAGGAGGTGCGTCAACGGAGGTCTACAGCGCGCGGGGCAGGGTGAGGAACCGGGGTGGTTGCTGCGGTCTGACGCTGTCTGCCAGCGCGCGGTGCGCGGCGGTGCTCGGAGGCTGCTCGACGGAGTGTCCGGCGCATCTGGGCCGCTAGGAGGAGGACTGGCATGTCTAGGGGATCGAGATGCTCACCCGGAACTCGTCGGTGTGGTCGCTGGAGCTGGAGATGGAGCGGATCGTGTTGGAATTATGCCCTAGAGGCAATAATAAAGATGTTATTATTATAATTCTTGTTCATGATAAAGTTTATATTCCATGCTAGAATTGTATTAAGCGGAAACATTAATACTTGTGTGGTTTGTGAACAACACCGTGTCCCTAGTACGCCTCTATGGACTAGCTCATTGATCAATGATGGTTAAGGTTTCCTGACCATAGACATGAGTTGTCAATTGATAATGAGATCATATCATTGGGAGAATGATATGGTGGACAGACCCAAACTAAGCGAAGCAATTAGATCGTGTCCTTGTGTTCATCTTTGCGAAGCTTTTCCTATGTCAAATATTGTATTCCTTAGACCATGAGATAATACAACTCCCTGGTATCGGAAGAAAGCTTTGAGGTCATCAAACGTCATCCTATGAGAGGGTGATCATAAAGGTGTCTCTCAGGTGATCGGAAAGTATCTGTTGGGTTGTATGTATCGAGATGGAATTTGTCCCTCCCAAGTCGGAGAGATATACTTCGGGCCCACTCAGTGATCGATATCAACACCGCTTGCAAGCATGTGGTTAAGGAGTTAATCACAAAGTGATATCGGATTACGGAACGAGTAAAGTACTTGCTGTGAACGAGATTGAACTAGGTATGACGATACCGACGATCGAATCTCGGGCAAGTAAAATATCGCGAGAGAAGGAATATATATATGGGATTGATTGAATCTGGCATCGTGGTTCATCCGATATGATCATCGATGAATGTGGGAGTCAATATGGGTGCCTGCACCGCTGTTGATTATTGATAGAAGATCATGTCTGCATATTCTCGAACCCGCAGGGTCACACACTTAACGTGTCTCGACGCTAGGATAGATTGGATAATTGGTTTATGAGTTTTTGTTCGGAGTCTCGGATGGGATCCGGGATATCACGAGAGGTTCCGGAATGGTCCGGAGAATAAGATTCATATAAAAGGTGCAGTTTTGGAGTTCGGAATTGTTCCGGGTTAATCGGTATTGTACCGGAAGCTTCTAGAACCTTCCGGAAGGGGGCCAACGTGGTCCCACCTTCCGGGAGGGGGCATGGGCCTATGAGGGAGTGTCCTGGCCGCATTGGGCCAGGGGCACAAGGCCCCATAGGGCCCAGCTGATTCTAGATAGATTTAAACTCGTTTAAATCTAGGGATAGAATTTCTAGATAAGGGGAGAGTTTAAATCGTTTAATCTAGAGATAGGCTTGGAGGAGGGGCTAGGGCTGGCCGCCGCCACCCCCTCTATATATAGAGGTCTGGTGCGCCCCCTCCCCACCTACCTACACCTTCCTCCAAACCCTAGTTGCCCTGCTGCCCTCCTCTCTCCCTCCCGACTGTTTGTAGGCGAAGCCTGCTGCAGAAATTCTCCACCATATACACCACGCCGTCATGTTGTAGATCCAATCCATCTCTCCACCATACTTGCGGGTCCGAGGAAGGAGGAGATGTCGAGGTGCTGCACGTGTGCATCTCACGGAGGCACCGCCACTTGTGGTGCTAGATCGGATCGGATCGCGAGGAGGAGAAGCGAGTACGACTACATCACCCACGCTCCATTAACGCGTTCCAGTCTGAATCTTCAAGGGTATGAAGATCTAATCCAATCTCTCTCGTTGTTTGCATCTCCTATATTAGATCTTGGCTTTCCTTCTATTCGCTTCCGTAGAAAATTTTGATTTACTATGCTGCGAAACCCTTCAGATCGGAGCCGAGGCAGAGGTCCATGACGCCTCGATCCGGTGGCATGGCGTGCCAGTATGCGTTGGAGGACTCATGAGGCGTGGCCGGTGCAGGGTGAGGAACAGGAGACAGAGGGAGGTCCTGGTGTGGCCGGGCATGCTGCCACTCACCGAGTCAACGAGGGAGGTGGTAGACAGAGCTCGGTCTAGGGTTTTGGGGGGGTGTGGTCTTGCCTTGGTGGTTGGCCAAAAGAGGAGGAGGAAGAGGGATCCTGGGAGAGGGTTCTCGATCTGGGGTGGGTGGCAAAGATGAAGGTGGGAGGGAGGAGCACGTGAGAGGATGGTAGCTTGGCAAAAAGGTGAGGGGGAGGGTGATCGGGTTAGGTATCCTCTCTCTCCTTTTCTTGTGCTTTAGCTAGAGATATGGAAAGAGAGGGACCAGGGGAGGGCATGGGCTGAAACGTGGTGGTCCTGGTTTTGGCTTGACCATCTTGTGGTGCAAGAAAGAGAGGAAGAGGGGAGGGGCTCGAGCTAGGTTGGGGAAGCCTCGGGTAGGGTTTGTTTAGGGTTGGGGTAGAGGGAGAGAGGGAGTATGGCTCGGGTTAGGGCTTAGGGTTTGGTTTGCTAGGGTTTAGAGGGGTAGATAGGGTTTTCAATTGTATTTGAAAAAAAAACTCAAACAATCAAAACCCCATCTACACAAAAACAAGAGATAGGGAAGGTGGTGACAAAGCATGGGGTGTTGAGGTTTTGGAGGTAGGGTAAGAGAGAAAAGATTTTGGTTAAGAAGGAAAAGAGACATCTGAATATAAGCATACCATGATGCTTAACAAAACCAAGTTTAGATGCCAAAGGATGGTGGAGAGGGAGATTGATGTTTCACTCACAAATTCAAGTAAAACCCAAAAGACTAGAAGGTGGTGGTACTTGCATGGCCCATGCAAAATATTTAATGCCATGTGTATTCTTGTGAGAACAGTAATATTACATGGCATTATTATTATGCATTCCCAAAATTGGAATAAGCCAAGCAAAAAGAATTAAAAGGATGCCCCATGTGGAGTAGATGGAGATGACCATATTTGAATAGAAATGGGACTTGCTAGTGTGTATGTGCCACTAGGTATTTAGTAAGCCCAAAAATATCCCAACATGATAATAACCCCAAAACAACCCATATGGAAGCTAGGAAAAGGTTCCACTCACAAGGCATGCAAAGGTGGCCATGTGGCTCTCATTTATCAGTAATGTGAAAACAACATGATGCTAAGATGAGAGCATGTGGAACAAAAGAATTGGATCCATCCCAACCCACATGAGCTAGAGGTAAAACCCAATAAAGTGCAAAACTCATATTTAGTTGGATGGTGGAATTATAAGGTGGTGACAGAGAAAGATGGTGGAGTTAAATAAAAGATATGCCCCCAACTCAACTTGGGCATTAAACAATATATCAAGAACCAAATACAATATCAAGAGGCAAATACAATTTACAATGCATATGAGGGAAGAACCAAAACAAAAAGGGTTTTATATGATGCTCAAATGCAAGGTGGCATGATGACATGAGCATGATATAATTATGATGCAACAATTGTATATATGAAGTAGCATTTATATAGACTAGGCTAGTAGCATTGCAATTGTTAGACAATTGGGATGCTACAGTCTATCATTCCTTTATGCCTTAACATCCAGTCCATACCTAGTACTACTTCCAATCCTTTGGTTCCAAGTACAATTAGGTTGGCATAAAAATCTATCCCATGTATTCTGATAGGCACAGCTTTGCAAATTTTTCTAGCTTTGGTTGTTGAACCGGGGATTTGAACTATCATGACATGCTTCAAGTTGGTTGGGTGGATCTTACTAGTGCATGCAAATTCTTTGGTGACAAATGAATGCGATGCTCCCTAATCAAACAATACCCTTGCTAAAACTGAGTTGACAGAAAACATACCCAGCACTACATCTGGCGCTTCTTGGGCTTCTTCGGCGTTCATGTGGAAGAGACGGTCGTTGCGGTTGTGAGGGTTCCCTAGGGCAAGTCTTCTCCCTGGTTGAACACGACGCTGCTGTTGAGCTGGGGCATTCACATTGGCAGTGGCATAAGTCTTCTTGGGACACTCATTTGAGTAGTGACCCTTCACTCCACACTCGAAACAAGTGATCTGGGAATTGTCCTTGGCTGCGACAGGCACATCATTGCTGCCAGTTCTAGGTGCAGTGTTCTTGTTGTTGCTGTTGTTCTTGGGAGGGGCACGGTTGAAATTGTTGGTGTTGCCGGAGTTGTGATTGTTTCCTCCGGACTTCATATTGCCTCCGCTACAGTTGGGGTATCTTGGGCGAGACATTGGGGGTCGATTGTTCCTTGGTGCATATCCTGGTGAGGGGTTGGGACGGTACTTCTGGTGATTGCTGGATCCAGATTGTTGCATCATACGACGTTTGCGGTTGTCGTTTGCCTGATTAATCTACCCTTCCATCTGAATGGCAGAGTCGACTAGCTCTTCAAGATCCTCGAAGCGGATGTTGACGAGGACAGTCTGCATCTCATCATGCAGTCCGTTCAGGAATCTCTCCTTCTTCTTGACCTCTGTGTTGATCTCATCAGCGGCATACCTTGCAAGCGACAGGAATCTATCACGGTATTCCACCACAGTCATTCTGCCCTACTTCAAATCGCGAAACTCATCCCTCAGTCTGGTGACTAGACCTTGTGGCACGTGGGTGCGGCTGAACATGGTTTTGAAGGCTTCCCATGTAATCACTTGACCATGGTTCATGTTACGGATATGTAACTACCTCGGTGAATTACGCTCCTAGTTACAAGCCTGGATGAACGGAAATGGTTGAAATAGTACGGTGGGGCCCAAATGCCACTCACAGACCTTTTCGGCCCCAACCATTTCCAAACATCGACAAGAACGCAGGCGAATCGGCAAAGCGAAGGGATCAACTACATACACAAATGAGTATGTATGCAAGCCACCATACAACAGTACATCAGAGCCATTCCATCTAAAAAGAAAAAGAAATATAGCAACGCCATACGGCAAGATCCAAATATCCTAGATAGATATAATAGTTTAGGATACCTCCTCATACATCAAACATCAGAGTACCAGGCGGAAGCAGAAGACAAAATCCGAGTACGGATAAGAAGCAAATCGGCATAAGATGCCCCATAAATAAGCACATCCCGCCCACAGATCTCACGGATCCTCGCTCCTAATCTCTACACCGAATGATCGTTGCCCACATCGTCCGCTCTCCACCCAAAGATCCATCTTGCGAGTTTACCTGTTCATCTGAATCAAACAATTTATCGTGTGAGACCCTAGGGGTACTCAGCAAGTCTTTATGCCGCTAAAGGGGACACAACCTGGGGTGACGCAATTGCAGCAAAAGATAATCCCTAGCAATTCTATAGATACTCGCTAACCATCCGCCTAACCAGAGATAGACGGATGTCCGTGAATTGTTAATAACAGTTATAACGGTAATCTTAACAGATCCATCCTCCTCCTCGCTTACCGACGAGGAAGCGGACGAACAACCCCCCATCCGTTGTCAGTTTTATTATCCATTCCATGAGTGTTGCACTGTTTACTAGTCAGGTACTTAGTCAAATTAAAAGCGGTACTTTAGTTATGCTTGTCTATGATCGAGAAACTGTGCTCCAAGTCGTCCATAACCGCGGACACGGCTTTCAGAAAGTTTTACCCTAGGTGCACAAATAGCAACACACACTCGATCAACCTCGGAAAAACCAAATCAAAACCCAACGAGGCAGTCACGACAAAGCGATCATAGGATTCAGAAATATTTCAGGGGGCCACCCCATTAAGCTACCCGCGATGAAGTTGGCCGACTCCGAGACGGACTCAAG
The DNA here is from genome assembly GCA_023614405.1 of Avena insularis. Classification (NCBI taxonomy): domain Eukaryota; kingdom Viridiplantae; phylum Streptophyta; class Magnoliopsida; order Poales; family Poaceae; genus Avena; species Avena insularis. The sequence continues at coordinate 254,907,189 of CM042696.1, forward strand.
GTTTGCTCCAATGGCTGTAAACGACTGGGAACCCGAAAATGTGACTGGGCTTGTCGATAGCGCGAAAACACTCCGCTTTCCTAAATAAAGACAGCAGACTCGCACAATTTAAATAAAGCAAGAAAGCATGGCATAAGTACAGGATAGTAAATAAAACCTCAAACTAGTTTGTGGCCCCAAGAAATAAGAATGAATCAAGCTCGCTCAGGGGGTTCATAAGCCTCCCGGATGTGGATAGCGCGAATATTCAAGGAACAGGAATCAAGTACTCGGGGTCCTACGGGACACAAGTGAGCCTGAAAAACCAAATAGCAATTATGGCTCACCGATGCCACTTTCATTAGTTATCCCATTACTACTCAGATTAAGTTGTTTAGGTACCTCGTTATCCATTAGACACTCACATACCTTACACATGCTGTTCTACGACTCGCATGGCTCAAACAACTCCTGTAGTAATGGCTCATGGGATGGAGGAACAAGCTTCGGTGGGGTTTAAAAGTAAAGGCTATGCAATACTTGGGATTCAATTTAATGCAATCGCGACTCAATGATGCAAGAATAAGATAGAGGCAATAGGTACTATATGTATGCAAGCATGTGGTAGTGCTTGCCTGGCAGCTCAGTTGAAGCAAGGGATGGATCTGGGTAGTGCTCCTGGTTCTCTTGATATATCCCCTGCTCAGTGTCTATTCGAAGAAGAACCAAACAAACAAGGGCCAACATAAATAAAGTTCACAAGCATATGAATTAAATGCATCAAGCAAACAATCATGCCATGATGAATGATGCACAATTTGCATGGCAATAAAGTAGCATGGCATGGGTGAGGTGTGGAATACAAGAATAAACCATTTTATTGAGTTTTAGCCTCGTTTTAACATCATATTAGTTGCTGTATACTTTATATTTATATGATGCATGCTGCAATACAAAACATGGAATGCATAAACGGAAAGGTCTCATCGAGCTAATCATTTTAGACATATTATTTGTTAAATTTGGAGTTATAAAACAAAAGTTATTAATTAATTAAGGAGAGAGGGCATTTTCTTGTAATTTTAATTAACTTGGAAATTAAAGTGTTCAAAATATATTTTGAAGGCCATATTTGAATTACTCACATTTTTCTGATTTCAAAATATATATTAATTGTATTATTGGGATTTATAATTGAAAAGTTATATTGAAACAGATTTAAATTTTTGAATTTAAATTAATTTGAAAAAGATTTAAATTAAAACAGAAACAGAAAACATTTTATTACTCAGCTTGTCCTAGCCCTAGACACTGACGGGTGGGGTCAAACGGAGTGGGGCCACACGCGCAGAAAAGCTTTACTCACCGCGGCTGCCACCAACTGAAGTATGACTGGATTGGGCTTGGGCTTGACCCACACGCCAGCGGCGAGCGGAACAGAGACTGACATGTAGGGTCGAGGCTGGAGCGCGGGTTACGGACGGGAAAAAGCCGGGGGTTTATCTGCAAAAGCGCTGGAGCGGCTGACTGGTGGGGTCTGCGGACCGCGGGTTTAGCCGAAAGAGCTGCAGGGGGTTAAGTGCAAAAAGGGGTCGCCGCACTGTGGATCTTCTCCGCGGACAGATCGGTGCTCGCAGGGCATGGGGCGCGGCGCGCGGGATCGAACTCGACCGCATGCGCTGCCAGAGGCGGCTACCGCTGCGGTGGGCTGGCGTTGTTGTCAGGGAGATGGGCGAGGCCTAGATAGGGCGCTACGCGGAGCGCGAGCGTGCAGACGCCCGTGCACTCCGACGTGCGGAGGCCGTTCGACGCAAAGTCCAGCGAGGCTAGGGGGTTATAGAGAGGCGGACCATGTCCAGGAGAGAGAAGAGCTCACCGCGGGGCTGTCGGTGGCGTCGGATCGGGCAGGGGAGCGGTCGATCGGCGGCACGATCCGAGCTAGGGTTTCTCGTCGGCCACGCGGGGATCCAGCGCTCCTGGGGCTCCTCCTTCACGTCCGCGGGTACAGGGGCGGTGCAGGTGGTCGTCTCGGTCTTCCCCAACGTCCAGACTCCTCGCCCTCCTGCTGCTATGGTGTGGTAGGGTGATGCCGACGGTGGCCGGCGTTGGGGGTAGCTGGCGACGGTGAAGAAGAAGGGAGGAGGCCAGGGCGCCTCGGCCAAATCTGGAGAGGTAGAGGAGAGCCGGGAGTGGTGGATAGGGACGGGAGAGGAGAGGGGTGCCGTGGGGGAGTGGTAGATGGAAAAGGTGGCTTCGGCCACCTTTTTCTCCTTCCTCCTCCTCACGTGCTCGGTCGGCCAGGCGGGCAGGGGTGGCTTCAGTGTGGGGCAAGATGAGGCCAGGGAGGCAGGCTCGGCGTGGTGGGGTAGCACAGCAGAGAGCTAGAGAGAGAGAAGGAGAGGGGAGGCTCGGGCTAGGGTTAGAGGATCGGGCTCGGGTGAGCTAGGCTCGGTTAGGGTTTGGGTAGAGGGTAGCTAGGGCAGGGGTGAGGTGGCCAGGGAGAGAGGGTGGCCGGTGGGGCCAGCTAGGTAGAGAGAAGAGAGAGGCCGAGAGGGGGTGATGTGGTGGCTAGGGTTTGGTTTAGAGGGGGGTGAAGAGAGAGGAATGGTATGGTAACTAGGGTTTGCTTTTGTCAAGATCAAGCCAAGCACATGCCAAGCTCCAACAAGATCAAGACAAGAAAAGAGAGGGATGTGGTGATATGGTTTAAGCAAGATCAAATAAGACCAAGCCAAAAGGAGGGAGAGAGAGATGAGAGATGAGGTGGTTCACCCAAAAATACAACTAAAACAAGGAGGACCAAAGATGGAGATGGTTGCATGGCCCATGCAAAAATAATTAATGCCATGTTTTAACCTTGTGAAACAAAATAATAAACATGGCATTATTCTTATGCATGTCCAAAAGTGGAATAAGCCAAGCAAAAGATTTTAGAAGAAAGCTCCAAGTGGAGTAGATGGAGATGATCACATTTGATTATTATTGGGAATTACTAGTGTGTATATTCCTCTAGATGCTTACTATTCCCAAAAATATTCCCACGTGAGCATAAATCCATAATAATCCATATGGAAGCTAGGAAAAGGGTTCCACTCACAAGGCATGCAAAGGTGGCCATGTGGCTCTCATATATCAATAATGTGAAAACAACATGATGCTAAGATGAGATCAAGTGGAATAGAATTGGATCCATCCCAACCCATATGAGCTAGAGGTAAAACCCAAAAGAAAAACAATTGCAAGCTCATGGACAATGGAATGGTGGAAAGATGAGGTGATGACAAGAAAGGTGGTGGAGTTAAATAAAAGATATGCCCCCAACTCAACTTGGGCATTAAACAATATATCAATAACCAAATACAATATCAAGAGGCAAATACAATTATTAATACATATGAGAGAAGAACCAAAGCAAAAAGGGTTTTATATGATGCTCAAATGCAAGGTGGCATGATGACATGAGCATGATATATTTATGATGCAACAATTATATATATGAAGTAGCATCTATATAGACTAGGCTAGTAGCATTGCAATTGTTAGACAATTGGGATGCTACAACTCTCCCCCACTAAACAAGAATCTCGCCCCGAGATTCCTAGGAAAAAGAAAACAACACAAGGAGAGGCGGGTGTTCGAACGAAGGTGACCCTCATGTTCCCAAGTTGATGAACAACGGAATGGTGCGACCACTACACCTTGCAAACTTGCTAGACTTGTTGCGAGTCTTGCGGTTTGCTTCGAGAACAACGGATAGAAGAGTTGAAGGATTGTCGTGAGACAAGCAGGATATGATGGACAAAGCTCCGGTTTTCTCAAGAAACAAGATAAAAGACTAGAACCACTTGTGAAAGAAAAAGGAAAAGATGGTGTATCATGGATAAATAAAGACACACCATTAAGATTAAAGATTTACCGATACTAGAGGGGATGGATCTTTGTCTCGCCGGAAGAAAAGAGCTAGGTTGGAGAGGTTTTGAACCACTATGACAATAGCATCGTATCTTCTCTCGGATTTGAGAAATTAAGTACGGAAACAATATTGCCTTCAAACAATAGAGTCCCTTGATATCAACAGAAAGATTTGGTTAGACATCGTCGGATTAGATTCTTCTTGCGCTGGTAAGACCCAACGGATCACGCAATTGAGGTGCGCGGATATAACTTCCAGAGATGGATGTGAAGCTAGATCATGGTGGAATCCCGAGAAGCAAAGAATATGGAGGATCTGGAGTTTATTGCAGAGATACTTATTGCTTTCTTTAGCCTTGAGGCTAACGCAATAGATTTGCGACTGATGGCCTCAACCATAATTGGTTTTACCAAAGAAAAAGAATTGATGAAACAACGAGAGAGATAGTTTCCTTCCATCTTGTCTGTGGATGTCGAGCATCGGTAGAAAGACGAGGACATAAAAGAGTTTACGTTTGTTTCCACCAGATAATTGAAGATTTTCTCCGTGTAGGAAAAGACGAGATCACCAACAAGAGATTATTGATTACTTTCTTCGAGAGAGCACTCCGGAAAAAACAAGGACGGAAGTAAAGTATCGAGGGATAAAGGCCACTTCTAACTTCCGTGGAATGAGTGAAATCACATTAGTTTACCAATTCAATGTACAAGAGCGAATGATAAGAGTAGTGGTATGGTAGCTACTCCATCCCGCACTCAAAGGATTACTCCGCACATGAATAAGAAAACCATGCAACCCAACTACCGAACATACTGAAGATATTGCCAAAACTCATGGAACTTCGTTAGAAAACAAGGATAGATGCAAACGATTCACCGGATCCAAGCTAGATAAGGGTGATGATGTTGTTGTCATGTCTGAAGTACCAAGCCACCGGAAAGATATGAAGGAAGATTACGGAGAAGAACTGCAAGATTCAACAGCTACAGAAAAGATAGCACCAACTTGAACAGAAGAATTACGAAAGATCTGAAAAGTCTTCATGGCCTCCGGTGGATTGAGCATAGATGATAGAACGAGAGGTTTTTAAAAGATCACTTGACGAGACTGAGGTGAAAGAACTCCATGTTCTTCTTGAAATGATTGAGAAACATTTAGCAGTCTTGAGGAAAATCTTGAGCGAAACGCTGATGATAACTTGCCAACAAGGAAAAACTCCGGATTGGTTGAAGATGGCGATGGAATTAACAATGGACTTGCTGATTCCAGAATTGAAGCGATCTATTTAGCAGAAGGACGTGGCCGAGATAGGTGACTTCAAGAAGCCAGAATTCACGCTTTGAGAACTTTGCACAGCAAAGTGCTCACGAAGCTTGAGAGAAAAGACACGATGATCTTCCCTATCCTTCCATTGATATCGAATAGGCAAGCATATTATGAACATATACCACCAAGGATTAACAAGATATTCCAAGAATATCAAGTTCAAGAGGCGGAAGAAACGAACACATGGTCGAAACACTTTCTGAGCTCAACGCTCTTTGAATGATCAACGTTAAGAGCACAGGTTCGTGTTGAAGAAGATGCACTGGAAGAATAGATTATCTGGTCCTTCGGAAGAAAAAGAGATGTCACCTGGTTCACATTGTCGATCGGATCACCGGTTACAAAGATAAAGAGATCTTGGATAAGAACCGATGATAGCTCATACCTTAAGCAAGGCTATCAGAAGCGAAAAGATGCAATTCCCTCGTATCCAGGAGAATTGTGCAGATATGGAGTTCCAAAAAGATGTGCAGCATGATGGACAGATGATAGACCGTCGTAGTGCCTTGAGAAACTCCGGATTGCCAAAGATGCTTGACTATGCATAGATATGATCACGGTGTACTCAAAATCACAGGAGATAACCGTCACCATTGGAGGATAGTGTTGATAGCATTTTCCATATTCCAATCGTCACTTATCATGAGTGGAATATAGCTATGCCGAGAACCAAATTACATTCACCAGCATCGGATTGACACATGTTATGTAATTAGCCCAAAAGAATTGGAGATGAAAAGAAACTCTAGGATTAAGCGCCGGTGACAAAAGAATGAGTTAGCATGGACATGCTGATAAAAGGAAGATAGATAATGTTTCACACACGACTGGAAGGAGTGTGCAAACACAGATGTATCAAAGAAAATTTTTCCACATTTTTCGGCATTAAAATACCAATAGATGCGCAAAAATCACTTATCAGGTAGAGATTAGCAACTGATGCTTGCACAGAACGTGGAGTTGCTAGAAGGAAGAACACCCTTAAGAAGATGGCACCGGTTAACAAGGAGTCAGATAGATCGCGCCGGTTTTCAAAAGCCTGTCAGTATGGAATGTACCAACAATTGATAACCAAAGGCAGATTAAGATAACATGTTGGATGCAACAGATAGACAAGGAATTACCCACACACACACACACACACACACACACTTTCTATGGTACTACGGAAACCCAGAACACATGAATCCTAGTTTGAATTTTAAGAAGAGGATTGAAAATGTTACACTTCCTTACCAGAAAAGGGTGGTGGGTGGGTAAGAAGAAAAGTGGAAGCAATCCTACTCTCGCGTTTTGTTTTTCCCTAGTATACATAACTACCAAAAATATTTTCTAGACTGACAACGACCATTTGGCTGAGACCCTGAAGGGCGGGATGGCTCTGATACCAATTGTAACTACCTCGGTGAATTACGCTCCTAGTTACAAGCCTGGATGAACGGAAATGGTTGAAATAGTACGGTGGGGCCCAAATGCCACTCACAGGTAGACCTTTCGACCGTCCCAACCATTTCCAAACATCGGGACAAGAACGGGCGGCGTAATCAGCAGGTGAAGGGATCAACTACATACACAAATGAGTATGTATGCAAGCCACCATACAACAGTACATCAGAGCCGTTCCATCTAAAAAGAAAAAGAAATATAGCAACGCCATACGGCAAGATCCAAATATGCTAGATAGATATAATAGTTTAGGATATCTCCTCATACATCAAACATCAGAGTACCAGGCGGAAGCGGAAGACAAAATCCGAGTACGGATAAGAAGCAAATCGGCATAAGATGCCCCATAAATAAGCACATCCCGCCTACGATCTCACGGATCCTCGCTCCCAGAATCTCTACACCGAATGATCGCTGCCCACATCGTCTGCCTCCACCCAAGATCCATCTTATGAAGTTTACTGCTCATCTGAATCAAACAATTTATCGTGTGAGACCCTAGGGGTACTCAGCAAGTCTTTATGCCGCTAAAGGGGACACAACCTGGGGTGACGCAATTGCAGCAAAAGATAATCCCTAGCAATTCTATAGATACTCGCTAACCATCCGCCTAACCAGAGATAGACGGATGTCCGTGAATTGTTAATAACAGTTATAACGGTAATCTTAACAGATCCATCCTCCTCCTCGCCATCGACGAGGAAGCGGAAACAACCCCCATCCGTCGGGCTTTTATTATCCATTCCATGAGTGTTGCACTGCTTACTAGTCGGTACTTAGTCAAATTAAAAGCGGTACTTTAGTTATGCTTGTCTATGATCGAGAAACTGTGCTCTAAGTCGCCCATAACCGCGGACACGGCCAGAAAGTTTTACCTAGGGTGCACAAATAGCAACACACACTCGATCAACCTCAGAAAACCAAATCAAAACCCAACGAGGCCACGACAAAGCGATCACAGGATTCAGAAATACAGGGGCCACCCCATTAAGCTACCCGCGACGGTTGGCCGACTCGAGACAGACTCAAGGTTTGCGCCAATGGTCAGAAACGATCGGGAACCCAAAATGTGACTGGCTTGTCGATAGCGAAAACACTCCGCTTTCCTAAAGAGTACAAAAGACTCGCACAATTTAAATAAAGCAAAGAAACATGGCATAAGTACAGGATAGTAAATAAAACCTCAAACTAGTTTGTGGCCCCAAGAAATAAGAATGAATCAAGCTCGCTCGTGGGGGTTCATAAGCCTCCCGGATGTGGATAGCGAATATTCAAGGAACAGGAATCAAGTACTGGGGTCCCACGGACACAAGTGAGCCTGAAAAACCAAATAGCAATTATGGCTCACCGATGCCACTTTCATTAGTTATCCCATTACTACTCAGATTAAGTTGTTTAGGTACCTCATTATCCATCAGACACTCACATACCTTACACATGCTGTTCTACGACTCGCATGGCTCAAACAACTCCTGTAGTAATGGCTCATGGGATGGAGGAACAAGCTTCGGTGGGGTTTAAAAGTAAAGGCTATGCAATACTTGGGATTCAATTTAATGCAATCGCGAATCAATGATGCAAGAATAAGATAGAGGCAATAGGTACTATATGTATGCAAGCATGTGGTAGTGCTTGCCTGGCAGCTCAGTTGAAGCAAGGGATGGATCTGGTAGTGCTCCGGTTCTCTTGATATATCCCCGCTTCAGCCTATTCAAGAAGAACCAAACAAACAAGGGCCAACATAAATAAAGTTCACAAGCATATGAATTAGCATCAAGCAAACAATCATGCCATGATGAATGATGCACAATTTGCATGGCAATAAAGTAGCATGGCATGGGTGAGGTGTGGAATACAAGAATAAACCATTTTATTGAGTTTTAGCCTCGTTTTAACCTCATATTAGTTGCTGTATACTTTATATTTATATGATGCATGCTGCAATACAAAACATGGAATGCATAAACGGAAAGGTCTCGTCGAGCTAATCATTTTAGACATATTATTTGTTAAATTTGGAGTTATAAAACAAAAGTTATTAATTAATTAAGGAGAGAGGGCATTTTCTTGTAATTTTAATTAACTTGGAAATTAAAGTGTTCAAAATATATTTTGAAGGCCATATTTGAATTACTCACATTTTTCTGATTTCAAAACATATATTATTTGTATTATTTGGATTTATAATTGAAAAGTTATATTGAAACAGATTTAAATTTTTGAATTTAAATTAATTTGAAAAAGATTTAAATTAAAACAGAAACAGAAAACATTTTATTACTCAGCTTGTCCTAGCCCTAGACACTGACGGGTGGGGTCAAACGGAGTGGGGCCACACGCGCAGAAAAGCTTTACTCACCGCGGCTGCTGCCAGCCACTGAGTATGACAGGTGGGGCCTGGGGCTTTGCTGACCCACACGCCAGCGGCGAGCGGAACAGAGACTGACATGTAGGGCCGAGGCTGGAGCGCGGGTTACGGACGGGAAAAAGCCGGGGGTTTATCTGCAAAAGCGCTGGAGCGGCTGACTGGTGGGGTCTGCGGACCGCGGGTTTAGCCGAAAGAGCTGCAGGGGGTTAAGTGCAAAAAGGGGTCGCCGCACTGTGGATCTTCTCCGCGGACAGATCGGTGCTCGCAGGGCGCGGGGCGCGGCGCGCGGGATCGAACTCCGGACCTGGCGTGCGCGCGCATAGGTGGCTACCGCTGCGGTGGGTTGGCGTTGTTGTCAGGGAGATGGGCGAGGCCTAGATAGGGCGCTACGCGGAGCGCGAGCGTGCAGACGCCCGTGCACTCCGACGCGCGGAGGCCGTTCGACGCAAAGTCCGGCGAGGCTAGGGGGTTACAGAGAGGCGGACCATGTCCAGGAGAGAGAAGAGCTCACCGCGGGGCTGTCGGTGGCGTCGGATCGGGCAGGGGAGCGGTCGATCGGCGACGAGGCAGACGATCTGGAGCTAGGGTTTCTCGTCGGCCACGCGGGGATCCAGCGCTCCTGGGGCTCCTCCTTCACGTCCGCGGGTACAGGGGCGGTGCAGGTGGTCGTCTCGGTCTTCCCCAACGTCCAGACTCCTCGCCCTCCTGCTGCTACGGTGTGGTAGGGTGATGCCGACGGTGGCCGGCGTTGGGGGTAGCTGGCGGCGGTGAAGAAGAAGGGAGGAGGCCAGGGCGCCTCGGCCAGATCTGGAGAGGCAGAGGAGAGCCGGGAGTGGTGGATAGGGACGGGAGAGGAGAGGGGTGCCGTGGGGGAGTGGTAGATGGAAAAGGTGGCTTCGGCCACCTTTTTCTCCTTCCTCCTCCTCACGTGCTCGGTCGGCCAGGGGCAGGGCAGGCAGGGGGTGGCTTCCAGGTGGGGCAAGATGAGGCCAGGGAGGCAGGCTCGGCGTGGTGGGGTAGCACGGCAGAGAGCTAGAGAGAGAGAAGGAGAGGGGAGGCTCGGGCTAGGGTTAGAGGCTCGGGCTCGGGTGAGCTAGGCTCGGTTAGGGTTTGGGTAGAGGGTAGCTAGGGCAGGGGTGAGGTGGCCAGGGAGAGAGGGTGGCCGGTGGGGCCAGCTAGGTAGAGAGAAGAGAGAGGCCGAGAGGGGGTGATGTGGTGGCTAGGGTTTGGTTTAGAGGGGGGTGAAGAGAGAGGAATGGTATGGTAACTAGGGTTTGCTTTTGTCAAGATCAAGCCAAGCACATGCCAAGCTCCAACAAGATCAAGACAAGAAAAGAGAGGGATGTGGTGATATGGTTTAAGCAAGATCAAATAAGACCAAGCCAAAAGGAGGGAGAGAGAGATGAGAGATGAGGTGGTTCACCCAAAAATACAACTAAAACAAGGAGGACCAAAGATGGAGATGGTTGCATGGCCCATGCAAAAATAATTAATGCCATGTTTTAACCTTGTGAAACAAAATAATAAACATGGCATTATTCTTATGCATGTCCAAAAGTGGAATAAGCCAAGCAAAAGATTTTAGAAGAAAGCTCCAAGTGGAGTAGATGGAGATGATCACATTTGATTATTATTGGGAATTACTAGTGTGTATATTCCACTAGATGCTTACTATTCCCAAAAATATTCCCACGTGAGCATAAATCCATAATAATCCATATGGAAGCTAGGAAAAGGGTTCCACTCACAAGGCATGCAAAGGTGGCCATGTGGCTCTCATATATCAATAATGTGAAAACAACATGATGCTAAGATGAGAGCAAGTGGAATAGAATTGGATCCATCCCAACCCATATGAGCTAGAGGTAAAACCCAAAAGAAAAACAATTGCAAGCTCATGGACAATGGAATGGTGGAAAGATGAGGTGATGACAAGAAAGGTGGTGGAGTTAAATAAAAGATATGCCCCCAACTCAACTTGGGCATTAAACAATATATCAATAACCAAATACAATATCAAGAGGCAAATACAATTATTAATGCATATGAGAGAAGAACCAAAGCAAAAAGGGTTTTATATGATGCTCAAATGCAAGGTGGCATGATGACATGAGCATGATATATTTATGATGCAACAATTATATATATGAAGTAGCATCTATATAGACTAGGCTAGTAGCATTGCAATTGTTAGACAATTGGGATGCTACAGGATACTAGTCCACCAAGCTCTTGCATCTCCCGCCATATAGTGGGTGGCGAAGAGAACTTTCTCGTTGTCATCAACTCCTTCTACTTCTAAGTTGTTTTCCATTGTCTGTAACCAGTCATCAGCATCTAGTGGGTTTTCAGCTTGGTTAAAAATTGGGGGATTGGTATTCTGAAAGTTTTTGAGTTTGGATCCATGGTGATCCTGGTTTCCATGGCCTTGGTTGTTGAGAGCCATCTGGGCGATCTGCTGCAGTATTGTTAGATTTGCTTGGCGCTCTGCCCTGCTTGCTTCTCTGTCTGCGATGAGATTCTGCAAGATCTGCAGCATTAGGTCCTGCGACGAGCTGCTCCCTCCTTGGTTTCCATGAGTCATCTGAAGATTGATGTTGGGGGGATACCCCCGGGTAGGGTCACTCCAGGGTATAAGGGCCGAGTTAGCCGAGGTTCGGCAAGGTCAAAGCGGATGCTGCCCGAGTCACCTCAAGGCAGGCCGGATCACGGAGTAACCCGGACCAGGGGGTCGCCTAACATTGTCTCGTCCGACTTAAGGAGTAAGTCGGAAATGCTTGTCTAACTTATATGCAGGAACATGTGTGGCCGGATCAACTGTGATCCGGATCCTCGCTTGGCTTCTAGGAGAAGGAAGGAATCTCTCTGGTCAAAAAAGAAGGTCCGGTGCGTACTGGATGAGCGAATAAAGCAAGGGCAGGACCGCCGGATCGTGGCCGACAAGGGTGACGACGCCCACGGCGTGCGCCGCGCAGAGGCTACGTCGCTAAAGCAAGTGTGACGCGGGGGAAAAGCACCCCTGTCGGGTTACTAATTTGGGAGGGGGCATATTCTTAGGAATATGCCTCCACGTATGCCCTAGTCCAGGACCGAACCACCTCTATATAAGGGGGGGTTAGGGTTCTGGTAGGGGGGTTGGGTTTTTTCTGATACAGAGTTGGGAGAATTCTAGTGGGTTGAGCACTAGTCGATCTAGGGTTCTTGGGCTAGTTGGTAGGCAAGAGTAAGAGAGTTTCTTCTTCCTCCTCTTGTCAATACAGCTCAAGGAGCACTTGTAATCTGGGGGATAGAACATCAATACAAAGCTTCTGTGCAGAGAATCACTCTACTATCCCTCCCTGGATTCCCCTAGCGCATATTAGTCCCCACCTTTAGCCTATCCATGGCATCTGCCGTGACACCACCACGACAGTTGGCGCCCACCGTGGGGCTAGCGGCGCTAGCAGGGGTGAAGTTCCGGACGGGAAACCTCATCGACACCGGCGAATGCATCGTCTCCGGGCTCGTTCAGCGCTTTGGAGCTGGACCACGCCGAATAATGCTGGCTTGAAGACGCCCCTTCGCGGCAACAACATCTTCGTCAAGCTCGGTGCGCACAAAGTCTACATTGCTGTGGACGTGTCTTGCGTTCATCCGCGTCGCGTCGTAGATGCGGGAGAACCACCCCTCACTGTGGCTTGCGGGACGCGTATCGCTCGCTCCCCGGACCATGCAGAGGTGATGATGACTGCGCCAGGCGCGGGCACGAGCAAGGATCCAGCACCAGACCCGGAGGTAACGCCTAAGGCACCGAGGAAAGCTAGGGGTCCTCCGCTAGAAAGGCCTGAGAACGTGCTGAGGGAAGCTATGGATAGCTTGGCAAACCCGGTGGCAGCAGTGGTAGATCCGGCTCAGGCAAAGGCCGAGCTAGAGGAGACCCGGCAAAAGATACTGGAGGGAGCAAAGAAAATAGCAGCAGCTCAGCAATCGTTGAACATGACGCTGCGTGAGTACGCGAAGGCAAACAAGGTTGATGCAGTAAGGGTAAAAGGGAAAAATCTCATGAGTGAGATGAACAGAGAAGGTGATGATGGACTAGAAGGGTCGGAAAACTATCTGTCCGTGGGGTTGCCGAAGTATAGTACCCCGGTGAAGAACCTCAGAGCAGCAGATGCCGCGGCGTCCGAGCTAGAGGGTCTGACGGGTGAAGCCCGTCAAAGACAGCAAGACCGGGTTAACGAGCTGGTTCGGATCGTGAATAGGCAGAACGAGGAGCTGCTGAGAGGTAACCCAGAGAGAGTTGGAGCTTCTAAGATCGTCCATTCGGCGATGGGTAACCCGGAGAAATCTGCTGGAGCCGCATCGTCGCCTCATGGTGGCCCAAGGAGAGAAGAGGTAGTAACCTCGGCCAGACGAAACAGACGCACCCAACGCATGCGGGAAAAGAAAAAGAGATGCGAAAAAACGATGATCGACGAAGTGTGAGCCGAGGTGAAGCTGGCCGAGGTAATCACGACCAAGGCAATGCCGGTCAAGGGAACGCTGCCAACGGCAATGCCGGACAGCGAAACTCGGTAGGAGCAGGTCAACCGCAGCAGCGGAATATACCAAGGCAAGAGCAAAGTGCCGGCCGTGGTATGCAATAGAGAGGAGCACAACGAGAGCAAGACCGATACAATGACGGAGACTCGGAGATGATGAATGCGGGATACGCAAGACCGGACTATCATGTGATAGGGTCGAGATTGGGAAGCAGGGATTTGATGCCGGATGATGCTGTGTTAAAGCTGGATCGCTGTATAGGTCGGAACAGATCGAATGTCAAGGTCCTCCGGTCCAGCGTGCTTTGGACCCCGGATCATGAAGGAACCGCCGATGCCAATTTCCAATTACCCAGGGGCACGAAGACGTATGACGGCAGTACAAAGCCGGAGGATTGGCTGATAAACTACGCAACAGCTGTGAAAATTGCAACTGGCAACTTGAGATGGGCTGTCGATACGTACCCCAAATGTTGGAAGGTCCGGCTAGGGTATGGCTGAATAATTTGCCACCCGGAAGCATCAATTGCTGGATAGATTTTGAAGAAATGTTTATCAGCAACTTCTCAAGTACATATCAGAGACCGAATAGACCGCAGACCCTGGCGATGTGCAAGCAGAGATCTAACGAAACGGATCGTGAATTCTTGACCCGGTGGTGTACCGTGAGAAACTCGTGTGAAGGAGTCATAGAGTCACAGGCTATAGCATGGTTCGCACAAGGGTGCAGATATGGCAGCGAGTTGTGGATGAAATTGCAAAGGAAAATCCCAGTCACGTTGGCAGAGATGATCCGGATTGCGGATTCTTATGCTTTGGGTGATCTGACTCAACCTAGGATCGCGTCGAACGAGTCAAATGAGGAGTACTATCCGAGGTATGGAGCCGGGTCATCCCGGAGGAACGATTACAGGGGAAAAAGGAGAGACGATAGATCGGATCATCGGTATAGTTCGCAACAAGTTGCAGCTGTGAATCAAGATCAACCCAGAGCAGGGAACAACCAACGCCAGAAAACGGGACGGCAATGGACTCCTCGAAACGATGGCAAGAAAGCGTGGACTCCGGAGCAGAAGAAGCAATGGCAAGAAAAGAAAGATCGTCCGAGGTATACCTATGAGTCAATGTTGGACCAGCCGTGTAAATTTCACACGCCAAATCCGAACAGCCCGGCGGGTCACACAACGAGGCAATGTGAGTGGATGTGTAAGATAGAACAAGGTGGTTCGGGGAATGCTCAGGCACCCCGGAATGATCAACCTCGGCAGGAGTTACCTCGGCAGCAATTGCTCTCCGAAACAAACACGCAACAACTAATGTTGCCTCCTCCTCCGCCGAGGTATGACAACAGTGAGAGAAGGGATGCAGTGCATCGGGTGGAAAACCAGCAACAACCGGATCAGAGGCACTCCGGAAACGAGGGAAGGAACGAGTACAGGGAACATCACCAGAGCTATTGTGTGTTCACTACAGAGGAAACAGATAGGAAGAGCTTGCAGCGCCGACATATGGAGGTTAACGCGGTTATGCCTGCAGTGACGAGGTACATGTCTTGGTCGGACCAGGAAATCACCTGGAGCGTCAAAGATCATCCCAAGCTTATGCCAAGTCCGGGATCGTATGCACTAGTGTTAGATCCGACGTTCATTGGACCAAACATTAATGTGAGGTTCTCCAAGGTACTGATCGACAATGGCAGTAGCATTAACATCATGTATGCGGATACGATGCGCAAGTTGGGCATCTCGGAGAACATGCTCCAGGATACAAGAACAACTTTCCATGGTATTGTACCAGGCATCTCCTGTGAGCCCATAGGCAAAGTCCGGGTCGACGTGCTATTCGGTACAAGGGATAACTGCCGAACTGAGAATCTGGAGTTTGAGGTGGTGAACTTGGAGAGCTCGTATCATGCATTACTCGGGAGACCAGCACTGAGCAAATTCATGGCAAGTTGCCACGTTAGTTATCTGAAGATGAAGTTGCCCGGGCCAAATGGAGCAATTACTATCGCTGGGGATTTCCGACGTTCTATTGAGTGCGCCTCAGCCGGGTCTAACCTAGCCGATCACTCGTGATTGCGCAAGAGAATAGAAAAATCCAAGAGGTGGCGGCATTAGCTCAGTCCACGCAGCAGTATATGCCGGTGTTAAGTAACCCGCATGGAAGCGTTTTGTTTCAAGCCGCGAAGGACACCAAGAAGATTCCAGTGGATAACATGTTTCCGAGCGCATCAGAACAATTGGTGCCGGGTTAACTGACAAATAGGAAAGCGAGCTCGTCAACTTCCTCCGTGAGAATCGGGATATTTTTGCTTGGTCCACGCAGGACTTGCAAGGTGTTCCGAGGGAGTTGGCCGAGCACTCTTTGAACGTAAGACCCGGAGCAAGGCCGGTGAAGCAGCCTCTCCGACGCTTCACCGAGGATAGGAGAAAGGTCATTGGTGACGAGATAGCTCGGTTGCTAGCAGCAGGATTTATCATGGAAGTGCTGTATCCGGATTGGCTATCTAATCCGGTGCTAGTAGAAAAGAAGAAGGATGATCCGAACGTGGCAGTGGTTTGGCGTATGTGTATCGATTACACGAACCTGAACAAGGCGTGTCCAAAAGATCCATTTCCACTGCCGAGGATAGATCAGGTCATCGACTCTACCACGGGATGTGAACTGTTGTCATTTATTGACGCCTATTCTGGTTTCCACTAGATACCTCTGAACCCGGATGATCAAATAAAAACTGCTTTATTACCCCGTACGGGGCTTATTGCTATCGCACTATGCCATTCGGTTTACGAAATGCAGGAGCAACGTACCAAAGATGTATGCAAAAATGTTTGCACGATCAAATAGGTCAAAATGTATAAGTCTACGTGGATGATGTGGTTATTAAGACCAAAGAAAGCTCAACGCTCCTTGACGACACAAGGCAAACATTCGCGAACTTGAGGGGATTCCGGATGAAGCTTAACCCGGAGAAATGTACCTTCGGTGTCCCGGCTGGGAAATTACTTGGATTTCTCGTCTCTAGCCAAGGTATCGAGGTTAATCCAACTAAGATCCGAGCCATCGAATGGATGGAGCTGCCGAAGTGTCTCAACGATGTCCAGAAGTTCACTGGATGCCTGGCGCCGTTGAGTCGGTTTGTATGTCGGTTAGGGGAAAAGGCGCTGCCTCTCTACCAACTCTTAAAAAATCAGATAAATTCGTTTGGACGCCGCAGGCTGATGAGGCTTTTGGCCACTTAAAAAAGATGTTGGCCACTGCACCAGTGTTAGCTTCTCCACTGTCAAAGGAGCCAATGTTGCTCTACATAGCCGCAACCAACCGAGTTGTAAGTGCAGTGATTGTAGTGGAGCGTGATGAAGAGGGTAAGTCGGTGCAGAGGCCGGTGTATTACTTGAGCGAGGTGTTGTCTGCCTCAAAACAGAACTACCCGCATTTTCAAAAGGTGGCATACGGTGTTTATATGGCGGCAAAGAAGTTAAAGCACTACTTTGAGGAGCATCCCATCAAAGTGATATGCGAAGCCCCCATATCTGAGATAATGAGTAACAAAGATGCGAATGACAGAATTGCGAAATGGGCGATTGAGCTAGCACCTTACGTACCCTAGTATGATAGGAGAGAAGCGATCAAGTCCTAGGCTGTGGCGGACTTTTTCGTGGATTGGGTCGAGGTACAATACGAACCGCCGCCACCAGATCCGAACTACTGGAGGATGCACTTTGACGGATCGAAAACCAAAACCGGGTTAGGTGCCGGGGTTGTGCTTACCTCGCCAAAGAAGGATCAGCTCAAGTATGTATTGCACATCCATTTCGCGGCCTCAAACAATGTCGCTGAGTACGAGGCTCTTGTGCATGGTCTCAAAGTGGCAAAGGAGATTGGCATACGTCGGATAATATGCTTTGGCGACTTGGATCTAGTAATACAGCAAGTGTCCGGAGTGTGGGACGCCCTGGATCCAAACATGGCACTATACAGATTTCATGTGCAGAAGATCTCGGGTTACTTTGAGGGATGCGAATTTCACCATGTACCTCGCGTGGAAAACGAAGCTGCCGACATGCTGTCAAAGCTCGGATCGACCCGACAGGCAATTCCACCGGGCGTAGCATTGGAGCACCTCAGAAAACCATCTATCAGGCCGTCCCCAGGAACCGATTCAATCTATGTCCCAGAAAACACGGAATCTGAAGCTGGCCCCATGGACATTGACATGGGAGGTAGCGCGCCGAACCCGGGGACTACCTCGGCAAACCCGGGGACTACCTCGCTAGACCCGGGGACTGTTCAGCGTGATCCGGCTGAAGTTATGCCGGTGGATCGGATGGAAATTGATGAGGAGATGTTCCTCATGAAGCGATACCAGCTTGGGCACTGCCTATATACCAGTTCTTGAAAGATGGAACGTTACCCACTGAGGAAGTGCTAGCCAGGCAAACTCAGAGGAGAGCCAAAGCTTACACAATCATCAATTCTGAGCTATACAAACGGAGTGTAACCAATGTCCTCCAGCGGTGTGTTGACCCGGAAGAAGGACTTAACATCCTCCGAGATATAAACCAAGGAGAATGCGGGCATCATGCCTCATCCCGGGCCTTAGTGGCAAAGGCGTTCCGGCATGGATTCTACTGGCCAAGTGCCTTGGAGCAAGCAGAAGATCTGTGAGAAAATGCAATGGTTGTCAAAGGTACGCCACCAAGACACATACACCTATGTCGGAACTCAAAACCATACCAATTACATGGCCATTTGCTGTGTGGTGCTTGGATATGGTTGGCCCGTTCAAACCAGCAAGAGGAAACATGACACACATTCTGGTCATGGTGGACAAGTTTACAAAATGGATCGAAGTGAAGTCGATAAGAAAATGTGATGGAGCTACGGCTATGACGTTTCTCAAAGACATCATCTTGAGGTACGGTTATCCACACAGCATTATAACTGACAATGGAACGAATTTCGCAGAAGGAGAATTTGCGCGCTTTTGCCGAGACAAGAAAATCCAACTCGACGTAGCCTCGGTAGCCCACCCCGCATCGAACGGACAAGTGGAAAGATCCAACGGATTAGTGCTATTCGGGATAAAACCCCGGCTCATTGAGACGCCGCAAAGATCAGCGGGGTGCTGGATAGAAGAACTACCAGCGGTATTGTGGAGTTTAAGAACAACCCTGGATCGATCAATAGGCTACACGCCATTCTTTCTGGTATATGGGGCAGAAGCTGTATTACCAGCCGACATAGAGCATGATTCGCCTAGGGTCACCCAATACACAGAAGCCGAAGTGCAAGAAGCCCGGCAAAATGATGTTGATCTGCTGGAAGAACCGAGAGAACTGGCACTGTCCAGATCCGCCATATTTCAGCAAAATCTCCGACGCTATCATAGCCGGAAAGTGTGCCCCCGAGTCTTCCGGGAAGGCGATCTTGTGCTCCGGTTGGTACAGCGTACCACTGGCATGCATAAATTATCCCCCCCATGGGAAGGGCCATTCATTGTGAGCAAAGCATTGCACAATGACTCTTATTATCTCATAGATGCAAAGCCACAGGAAAAGAACAAGGCGGACAGGTCCGGAGAGGAATCGAAGCGACCATGGAATGTAGCACTACTTCGTCCCTTCTACACTTAGCTAAGAAGTGTATCCGAGTCATCTCATATGTCGGTATGTATGTCGGCAATGAGCTTATCAATGAAATAACGGAGCCTCGAGCAGTAACTCGGGGACTTCCTTAATAAACAGTTGCTGTTACTTTTTATGTGCTAGATGGAATGACTCATTTCGCTTAACCCGGATTAGTAATGTGTGAGCACCAGAAACCCGACCCTTCGACTTGCTGCTGTCCAACAAGAATTGGCTTCATGGCAAGCAAGGGGACGAGTTTGGAATTGCGTAGCACATGAAAAACCACTAAGGAAACGATCTTATTCCAGCTAACATTTGGTTTTTCGGACTAACCCCGTATTTACTTTCAAGTTATTATGTTGGATTATTTTGAGCCAAGCCTCTAAGTTTCTCAGTATTGTTAAAACGATTATTGAGGCTCGGATTCGTAAGTCGGAAAACCGAATCAAGGTAGACACGGATCGATCCGGAGAATTGGACGAACAAGAAAATGAAACTCGGGGACTACGCCCAAGTTAATCCGGCATACAAGCATAGTAGCAAAATATCATGTATTTAGCATACAATGGCACCCGGCATACCGGGGATCTGATAAATTTTCAAGTTTTTTCCACTAAGGAGCGGCAGGAGGAGGAAGTTCAGCGTCATCATCACTGTCTTCAATATCTGAAGCAGCATCTTCTTTATCCTCGCCCGACCCATACTCCATGTTCTCCATCTGCTCCTCCTCGCCGAACTCCAGAAAGCTCGGCCCCTCAACCCAGTCATGGATGGGAGAATATTCAACAAGGCTGTAGGCGCAAGCCTGGCGCCGAGCTACCCACTTCGGATCATCGGTCCATTTGGATCCGGTGCGCCGACGTGTGAGGAGGCTCAGGTCGATCTTCTCGTACCATGTAAGGATATGATGGAGGAGGGTATCTGCTGCGGCACGCCCGGCGGATTCTCTCCAGAGATCAAGCTGTGTCTCGATTTCCAATAGCTTCTCAGCAAGGAGTGTCATCCTTTTTGGAGCGCTCTCGCTTGGCCATAAAGTGTTGAAGATCCGGACCGCAACGTCGAGGAGATCTTTCCCATAGTTCTTGATGGTTTCCACCCGAGCTGACACGCTGACCAACATGTCCTCCATGTCTAAGGGGATTCTCTCACCATCAGGAACGACGGGAGTGCCCCTCTCTCGGCGGAATTTGGCAACGGCAACACTGGCGATGGAAGTACCCTCCGGAAAGTGATCTGAAAACAAGGAAAGGGAAGATGCTGAAGCAAAGGCATATGAGCTAACCCGGAAAACTATGTCGGATAGGGGGAAGAAACTTACGTGAGATATGGCGATGAATCTGGGTCAACTCCTTGATATCGCGTCTCTGGCGAAGTTGTTCAAGCTTAGCGAGCACCGACCCAAGCTGGACCTCGGATTCCTTAAGCAGGTCCTGGTCCTTGGAGATCTGAAGGGTAAAGCACTCACGCTCTTCAGTGAAGTTCTGGCCAACTTTTTGGAGTTCGGTTTTGTGTTGGGACTTCATCTTCTCCATCTCGGCCTTGAGTTTGGCTATTTCGTCGTCCTTGGTCTAGAGGAGGGCAAGCTCATCGTTCTTCTTCTTCAGCTCGGCTTGATGCTGTCCTGCTTGTTCGAGAAAATGCAGCATCATATCAGTCACGGGCATACTATCCTCAAGCGATGCTGAAATAGTATGTTGACCCGGCAAAGCCGAGGAGTGAATGTTTGCCGATCCAAGGAGAAGAAGGAATGGAAAACACAACAACGTTGGCCGAAGGAGGACATACCTCAGATTTCCTCCAAGTTCTTCCGCATAATTTTGTTTTCAGCCTCCACCCCAGCTGCAAAAAACCGAATAAGGAGGTTAGTCCGGCAGAAAGAAATGAAACGGAGAGGTATCAAGAGAGGAAATTACCCCTCTTTTCATGCTCCGTGCCAAGTGCAACATGTTTTGTGCGCAAGATCTTGTGGGTATCAAGCAGGCACTGAAATTCGGCACTCCGGTGATTGGTAGTTACCTGACAAAGGTACAGGAGTGTAAAGTTAGTTCGTTGCATATTTGAAGTATACAAGATCCGGGCCAAGCGGAACTTAACCCGACCCTAGGTGTGTGCATATTCGATGTATACAAGATCCGGGCCAAGCGGAACTTAACCCGGCTCTAGTTGTATGCATATTCGAAGTATACAAGATCTGGGCCAAGCGGAACTTAACCCGGCTCTAGGTGTGTGCATATTCGAAGTATACAAGATCCGGGCCAAGCGGAACTTAACCCAGCTCTAGGTGTCTGCATATTCGAAGTATACGAGATCCGGGCCAAGCGGAACTTAACCCAGCTCTAGGTGTGTGCATATTCGAAGTGTGCAAGATCCGGGCCAAGTGGAGCTTAACCCGTCTCTAGGTGTGTGCATATTTGAAGTTTACATGCAGCTACGTTGATCTTCTAATGAGCATCCGGCCGAGTAACAAGTTACTCCGCCGGAGGCTCGGGGACTAATGGTTATTATCTACAACATGTAAAGAAGAAAAGACGTACCTCCATCATTCGCCCAGCGAGGTTAATGGCCTTGGCGGTGGTATTCATCTGAGCGGAAAATTCAGCGGGGCCGAACTTTTCCAGGAGATCGTCGTTGTAGACGAACTCCACCTTATTCCAGTTCATAACGAACTCGATAAGGCTTGGAGGGTACCGTTCGCCAGTGGGCATGTGGGGTGCCACCAAGCCCTTTGCGTGAGCTTCCTTCCTCTCAATCAAGGCAAGAGATGGGCTAGTGTGAAGAACCTATCTGCTGCGAATCGGCTGGCTCGGCAGGAGGATCCATCGCTGCTGGTGACTTCTTTGGAAGCATTGACGACAAGGTTCGCTGCCCGGCCTCGACGGAGGTAGACTTGCTTTTGGCTTGCTGGGAGGATGTGACCATAGTGGATTTGCCCTTGGAAGCTGCTGGAGTGGTTCCTCGCCGAGCTTGGGATGACTCGGACGAGGCGCATTTAACTTGGCACGGAGCTTTGGTGGCGGGGACCGAGCTGCTGTTGGTTTCTTCGGAGCCGGGACAGGCGCTGGTTCGGTGGCTGGTGCTGGAGCTGCTGCTGGTGCTGGAGTTGCGGTAGACTTGGTGGTTGCTGGTTGCGGCAATGCCGAAGTGACGGACGCCGTTGCCTCGGCCGATCTGACCCCTCCTGATCCGAGGTCGCGTTCCTCTGAAGGAGGTACTATGGAAACCGGAGCGGCCGCAGAGCCCTCCGGAATAGGGCACAGCGGCGTGACTCGTCGTCACGAGGAGGGGAAGGACCGGACCGAAGGGGAGAAGAGATGCTCGATCCACTCTGAGGGACCTCCACAGGAGCCCTGCAAAAGAAAATAATGTCAGGAGTGAAATTACCCCGATGCAGGGAGAAGTGTGTCGCGCAGTGAAAAATGACTTACGCATCCGAGGTCTCGGCCTCCTTAGGTTTCCGGGCCCTCCGTGCCGGGGCTTTGCCTGCCCGTTTGGAGGCAGTCTTGTCTCCGGCCTTCTTTTGCCTTTTGGTAGGCTGAGAAGGTTTGGAAGAAGAACTTGACGCGGATCCGCGCTTCTTCTTCGACGCCACCAGAACAGGCTCGCCCGTGGCAAGTTGAGAATCCTCGTGGATGTGCCCATCGGGGTTAGCTGATGCCGGGAAGGCAAAAGAAAGAGGAACAGCCTCAACGGGTTCAATCATGTCGATATCCGAGTCATCCTCATCGTTGGGCCAATCTCTAAGAGAAGAGAATTTACCGCTGGGTCGTTTGGTGGCGTCGGTTGTGGGGAGGAACATCTCCTGGTCCGGCTCCTCCTCATCCGGGATTTCTTGGTCCGGGGCCCACTTAAGGGTCGGATCAGTACCATCCTCGAGGGTTTGCTGGAGAAACAGCTGAGGAAAAAGCACAAGGAGCATAGTCAAAAATATGATAAGAACCGACACGTAATTGATCCGAAATAAGTTTACCCCATGAAGCTTACCATGGGAGGGAGCCTGTCACGGCAGTAATGCTCGATTCCCCACGTCCATTCGGCGGAAAAATCCTTATGGGTGGTGAAAAGATCCTTGAACCGGCGGAAGATCTCCGTATTGCTCAACTCGAACGAGGAGGTTCAGTTGGGGTCGCGGCTGAAGC
This sequence comes from Avena insularis, assembly GCA_023614405.1. Classification (NCBI taxonomy): domain Eukaryota; kingdom Viridiplantae; phylum Streptophyta; class Magnoliopsida; order Poales; family Poaceae; genus Avena; species Avena insularis. Next base: position 254,930,510 of record CM042696.1, read on the forward strand.
TCATATGGCACAACTTGTGAGTGCGCTACCGAGGGGAGAAATTGCTGCGCATTTAATGTGATCATGGCATCTTCGTTGCGCGATCCGAGCTTCTTCAGCTCCACGAACCTTTTGTGGACTTGGTTGGCCAGAGCTGTAGGTTTTTTGGTGACCTCCTCCCAGAAATCCGTGTCCGGGGGACCCGGAGTGTAGGGCAGCAACCGGATCAAGTCTTCGGTGCCTTCGTTCCGGATGTAGAAGAAGGTCTGGGCCCATCCTTTGCAGGAGTCAAGCCCAGTGACCCAGGGAAAGATTGAAAATCTCCGGGGCAAGATCGAGGCAGCTCCGAACTGAGTGAGCTGCTTGTCCTCTGACTCGACGTGGATGTTGGGGACGACGTTGCGACGAAGGCCGAAGAACCGGATCCACAGCTCCTTCGTGGGCCATAGTCCGGTGTAGCCCTCGATCGCAGAGACGAATGCGGACAAAGAGGTGATGGCGTTCGCCGGGAGATGATGTGGTTGCAGGTGATAGGTCCGGACCCAGTCCCGGAAGAAATCACTCACCGGAAGACCAAATCCCCATTGGAAATGGGATAGGAAAACAACGAACTCACCCGGATTGGGTGAGGGGGCCAGTTCCGAGGAAGGGAGACGAGCGGCGACGCCGGCGGGAATACGCCGGCTCCGGTAGAGCCAGTCGATGTCGTCCTGACAGACCCACGAACCGGCCCACGCGCCACGGTCCGCCACGCCGGCGTCCTCCTCCATCTCCTGCTCGACGACGATGAGCTCCTCCTCCGTCATCTTGAATCCGCTGTCCTCGCTGAAGCTGGCGGCGGCGGGGCTCTGTGGTCTAGATTGACGAGGACCCGTGGCTAAGCAGTTGTGCAGCGGTGGCTGCGGTGCGGAGGCACGGAGAAGGTGCGGCGGTGGCGCTGCTGCAACGGGCACTGGCGGCGGCGCAGTCGCGAGGAAGAAGAAGAGGAACGGGCGAAGGGGCGCAGAGATGGAAAAGTGCTAAGGGGCGCGCCCCTCCCCTATTTAACTGCCCCCAGTAATCGATAAGTGGGATCGCGCTGCACCCGAGAGCCACACGCTGTGGCAGTGTATCACCGGCATTAGCCAATCAGAGAGAAGCCATGGCGGAGGCCACAGAGTAAATGTGATCCCATGACACGACGTGCAGTTGCGGTAAATGAGGAGACAGGCGTGACATAACCCACGCACCGTAATCACTGACAATTACTGCGACAGTTACAGTGCAGGCCCTTAAAATGAGGCGACGTAATGATTAACCTTTACGTGGGTTGGCGTATGAGAGAAGGAAGCAAGGCCCGGATCCGAGCCTCCATGGTAACCCGGCCGACAAGTGAAAACTTGAAATGTGCAAAGGGAAAGTAAAACCATAGGATCCGAGCTACAATGGTAACCCGGCCGGCAAGTGAAAACTTGGAACAAGCGAAGGGAACGTAAATCCATATAATTCGAGACAAGAAGTTAACTCGGAACTAAACGTCCGAGGCTCGAATACGAATGAACCTGATGTGGCCTTAGCGACCAAGGCCGCTAAGGCCGCACCAGCTTCATGGACTAATGTTGGGGGGATACCCCCGGGTAGGGTCACTCCGGGGTATAAGGGCCGAGTTAGCCGAGGTTCGGCAAGGTCAAAGCGGATGCTGGCCGAGTCACCTCAAGGCAGGCCGGATCACGGAGTAACCCGGACCAGGGGGTCGCCTAACATTGTCTCGTCCGACTTAAGGAGTAAGTCAGAAATGCTTGTCTAACTTATATGCAGGAACAAGTGTGGCCGGATCAACTATGATCCGGATCCTCGCTTGGCTTCTAGGAGAAGGAAGGAATTTCTCTGGTCAAAAAAAAAGGTCCGGTGCGTACTGGATGAGCGAATAAAGCAAGGGCAGGACCGCCGGATCGTGGCCGACAAGGGTGACGACGCTCACGTCGGCTGACGCGGGCGCCGCAGAGGCTACGTCGCTAAAGCAAGTGTGACGCGGGGGAAAAGCACCCCTGTCGGGTTACTACTTTGGGAGGAGGCATATTCTTAGGAATATGCCTCCACGTATGCCCTAGGCCAGGACCGAACCACCTCTATATAAGGGGGGGTTAGGGTTCTGGTAGGGGGTTGGGTTTTTTCTGATACAGAGTTGGGAGAATTCTAGTGGGTTGAGCACTAGTCGATCTAGGGTTCTTGGGCTAGTTGGTAGGCAAGAGTAAGAGAGTTTCTTCTTCCTCCTCTTGTCAATACATCTCAAGGAGCACTTGTAATCTGGGAGATAGAACATCAATACAAAGCTTCTGTGCAGAGAATCACTCTACTATCCCTCCCTGGATTCCCCTAGCGCATATTAGTCCCCACCTTTAGCCTATCCATGGCATCTGCCGTGACACCACCACGACAATTGAGGTAGATAAAGGCGTAAGAGGGAAAGTTCTAAGGTTCATGGTTTTGGTTTCAAGACTAAAACTTTGAGTTTGACTCAGGTTTTGCAACTAACTCCATTTCATTCATGCAAACAAGCTCACGATACAAACACACACCACAACAACAAGGAAAACAGATGGTTTGAAGAACCATTATGCAAGCTACGATACAGTAGGACTGATACATCTCATGCTACGATAGTGCTCTAGTGCTACTACTCATTGTCGATGAAGTCGGAGTCCTCATCGTCAGTGTAGAAGTCCACGGCATCCTCCTCCAGAAAGTCATCATCATTGCTGAGGTAAGAATCCATGTGTCCCTAGATGTCTTCACCCTCCTGTTCTTCCTCCTTTGCTGCAAGCTGAGCTTCTTGCTCCTTGACGGTCTTCTCGAGGTCGGCCACTTTCTTGCGAAGACGGGCGATGGTGCGATCCTTCTTCTCGCGCTGGAGGCAAAGAGACGGATGATCCTTGACTAGCAGTGAGAAAGTCTGGGCCTTCTGGGCAGCAATGGCACGGTTGTGGTTGGGGAACTCCCTAGCATTGTCCAATTCCTTCTGGCGATCGTACAACAGGAAGTCAGGGTTCTCCACTTGACGCTTCAGCTCCGGGTGACTTGGCATCTCCATTGGCATTCCCATGAAGTCACGTCTTGCATAGTGAGCAAAACGGGTTCCTTGGAGTTGGTTGACACTGAGGGCAGACAGACGTGCGAGAGCTTCATGCATTGCCCTGGCTAATCCATCTAGCCAGTTGTTCTCTCTCACAGAGAACTGGATTCTCCCGGACGTTGGTGCTTTGATGCTTCGTCTAAGATCAGCGGTGACTAGCCACTGCAAATCTCCTCCTGGGGGTCCTGGAAGTTGAGCTCCAAGAAACTCCGGATGCAGGCGTCCCAATAACTCCGATAGTGAATCTAGATCCCTTTCGAAGATCAGCTGACCTCCATTTCCCAACTGGTAGAACTTGCTAAACCGAGTCTCCATCTACAAGAATTAAGGATGAGGAAATTAGTGAAGTGATCAAGTGTGTCAAACTTTAAGTAGTAATGTAAGAATTTGAGGAACATGAATTTTTGAGAAAGAATGAATTCCCAAGGATAAGAGAGGAAATAGTTTTTCATAAATACTCACATTGGTTTTGAAACTAAGTTTTTGTTCAGACGTCCATTCTAACTAGGGTCTCCTATGGTCAACCTGGCTCTGATACCAACTTGTCAACACCCGGATTTTTAATCCCAGATGCCTGTTATGTCATTCATCGCAATCCCAGAATTACCATTTTTGCGAGACCTAACAGATTGGATATCCCAGTACATCATCCATTACAAACCATACATAGGGTCTTACACAAATAAGGATCTCATGATCTAGTCTTAATACAACAAGCAGCGGAATAAAAGATAAGCGTAGCAGTGGGGTCCATCTTTAGGGGCACATGCAATGCTGACGAAGGCAGATAGTCCTAGTTATCATAGCCGTCCTGCTAGCCATCATCTTGGTAGTCTCCTTCATAGTCTGGCCATGAGAATAGCCAGGGACAAAAGCCATGAGTACTCTTTAAGTACTCGCAAACTACCACTAACAAGTAGTATAGTTCTAATGTAAATTGCTAACTCTAAGTTTAACTATAAAGTTAAGTTTGAAACCTAAGCTGAGTTCAGAAACAAAGAAAGATAAAATAAATTTCTAGAATCACTTAGGTTGGGAAGCTAGTGTCATAAACACAACCCTGTTGTGGTCAAATCAAGATTCATCATTCATTTCATAAGTTATTTTGGAAACATCTGACAACGAAACAGTATGGCCACTCCAACTATCCATAACCGCGAACGCGGCTATTCGAATAGTTTGACACTCTGAAGAGGTGGTGCATTTTCACCACAAGATTCGATACATCTGTTAGGGATAACCCTGAATCATCATACTTAGTATGCAGATAATCAAACATAACCTTTCCTTTACACACCCTAGTATAATCACCTCTCCTATGAGCATGGCCTCCCAACCATGACCATCTGTCATCTTGGGCACTACATAGGTGGACAACCTTGAGAGGTAGCCTAAGCTCAAACCTCTCCCGTGAGGGAACTACTACTAATGCATATAAATTTCCGGCTAAGCCTTACCCAATTCAGGTATTGTGGTTGTACGGTAAATTTGGAATGGTATCGCATCCGAATCCAACTATCAATTTTGTAAAAGGGGTTAAGGCTCATGCCTCAACATTTTCATCATCATAAACCATTTGTGTTTCTCAACACATGTCAAAACATCTCAATAGAATGACTCATCATTCCAAGGTTTTCATAATTCATTTTCACCAAGTGTTCCCATCTAGAGTGACTCAAGTTTTTATCTACTCTAAAACTACCAAGTTAAGAGTGTTCACTAATGTGGAAAGATGGGATCAATCTCATGCCATGGAATGACATCTAAAGTTATCTAAATAGGTCAAGTTTTATACTCTTTATGCTACCTTCAAAACAAGTAAAGGACTTTGGTAAAGTAAAGAAAGTAAAGCTTGGACAATAATACTTGGGGTGGTAATAGTCAAAGTGGCATAACGAAGCATGTCTAATGTCTTTGCTTGGTTTATCTAGATTGCAAGGATTATCTTGCATTGTTAATGGTTGCTTGCTAGTATAGTACTTGCAAGTGCAGTGGTTGAAAATTTCTTCCTCCTCTTCTTGGTAGAACTCCTCCTCCTCGAAAGCTTGGTCGGTACTATCGTCTATAACTACATACGGAGTACACAATCACCAAACAATGCTTAACTAGTCTACTTAGCACTTTAAGGCACACATTGGATGATCTATTATCATCATAAGCATCACAAGGTTTTATTACTAGTTTCATTCTTTTTATTTAAGAAAAGTAATTTCTAGTCATTGAAAAATAACTAAGATTTAATATTCACCACTTAAAATATGGGATCATGTGAACACATGTCATCACCACACATTCTAACATATGGGAATGTAATTTAAAGGTTGGATCACAATTACTTTGGTTTAAGTTTAATATTTAATGATTTAAAGTGACTAGAAATGCCTATATAGCATTATTTTGGTACTAGTCCAAAGTCACTGCATGTAAACATTAATATTATTACATATTCATATAGGTATGTGATTTTTGAGAGTTGGAATCAACTCAAAAGCTATCATGGTTGATTTTTGAGAGTTGGAATCTACGGCTGGGGCTTCTCGTCGATGACGGACAGGTCGCCAGCGAGGTCTAACCCTAGCGGCTCGGTGGGGGTGCTCAGGGGGCATACTAGGGCACCAGCTACGGCGGCGATGGGGGCGATCGAACCTGCTGTCGACGGCGGGCTCAGGGGTGGTCGCGGCAGCTCCTAGGGTGGTCACAATCAGCGGGGCCCTTCTCCTCCAGTAGCGGCCAGCTACGGTGGAATTCCGGCGACTACGAGCTCGAGCGGCTCCGGGGAGAAGTGGGGAATGATCAGTGGCGAGAGGGGAGGTGAGTGGTGTGCAGAATAAGGCTGGGGGTGGCCTCCTTATATGGGCTCGACGACAGGACAACACGGCGTGGCCAGGCGACGATGGCGACATGGCTACGGGCTGCTAGCGGGATGGCTATGAGCGGCGATCGATGCGCGGTCTCCTGGCGGTGCTCTACGATGTAATGGCACTGCTAGGGCGGTGGCAAACGGTCGGGCGGTGCTCATGCTCTGAGTGGCAGAGGCGGTGTTTGACACGGCATGCGGTGAGTACGGGTCAAACGGCGGCGAATGGGCATGTCTGGGCGGTTCCTGGGGTCTTGGCGAAGCGGTGAGCGCGGGCTGCGGTCGAGGCGAGGCATGTGCACGCTTGTCTGGCGCGGCGCTCTGGCGCGTGCTCGGCATGGTGCAGACGCTCTGGGCGTGGCACTCGGCGAGTGGTCCACGGCTCGGCTCTGCTCGGGGAGGGGATAGAGGGCGGTGGTGTGGTCTGGTCTAGCTCCTAGACATGGCGAGAGAGAGAGGGGCGGTCGGCTGCGAGCTATCCATGCTCAACCGGCGAGCATGGTGCTCAGGTGGCGTGGCACTGCTGCTAGGGACTAGCGGATGGGGTTATTATGGCTTGGTTAGATCAAATGGAGACAGGGGGAGTAATTTGAGGTCAAATGGGTGGCAAAACCCTGTAGAAACAGTGAGCTAAAACTAGGGTGTGAATCCTGCCTGCCAAGTGTTTGTGAAAATGGCCGAAAGAAATCTAGTTTAAAATTTTTAAAAGATTTTTGGTGGGTGTGTTAGTCATAAGCTTGATCATCTGTGGTTACTTGGGTTTTGAAAATGGAGCTCATTTGAGTGGTTTTTGAATAAGTGTGATCTTCCCATATGAACTACATTCAATTTTCAAATGCCATTTAAAATTAGTGTTTGTAAGTTTTTGGTAGATCACAAAGTGGGCCTTGGTACATCATTACATGTACTAGCAAGGGGTGCAAGATCCATATTTGTTTCTGTTAGGTTTTGAGTTCTAGGAATAGCCAAAGTAGACATGGTAGTTAAAATGGCACAAATGACCATTTCTTTCTTTTATTCATTTTGATTTCTTTTTCTTTGGGATTTGTTTGGGAATGATTTAGATGATGTTTATCTCACCTAAGAATCATTTTACAAGCAATGGATCACTTAATCATGGAAATTCAAAACTACTCCTATTTAAATGCACACACATATGAATGCTTTAATAATTTTAGTTGGAAATTTTTTGTTAACCCTAATTTTGGATGATTTGGATCTTAATAACCTTGGATTAAAGTTTTGGGATGTTACAATTGACATGACAACATACTCCAGTGGATTCTGTGATGCAACTTCTGTCACACTAGTGCAAAATGCAATATGGAAGCTGCTTTCCTATTTGTTTTGGGTCTCTGCAACCATGGTTTGACAAACTGATCCACTAGTGTTGTTGCATTTGTTCTTTTCCTAAACCACACTGATCACCTAGTGCCATTGCATGTGTTCTTTTCCTAAACCACATTGATCCACATGACAATACACACTCTAGTGGATTCTATGATGTAACTTCTACCACACTGGTGCAACATGCAATGTGGAAGCTGCTTTCCTATCTGTTTTTGGTCTCTGTGACCATGGTTTGACACACTGATCCACTAGTGCTATTGTATTTATTATTTTCCTAAACCACACTGATCACCTAGTGTCATTTCATGTGTTCTTTTCCTAAACCACATTGATCCACATGACTACACACACTCTAGTGGATTATGTCATGCAACTTCTGACACACTGGTGCAACATGCAATGTGGAAGCTGCTTTCCTATGTTTTTTTGTCTCTGTGACTATGGTTTAACACATTGATCGACTAGTGTCATTTCATGTGTTATTTTCCTAGACCACATTGATCACCTAGTGCCATTGCATGTGTTGTTTCCCTAAACCACATGGATCCACATGACAACACACACTCTAGTGGATTCTGTGATGCAACTTCTGACACACTGGTGCAACATGCAATGTGGAAGCTGCTTTCATATGTGTTTTTGGTCTCCGTGACTATGGTTTGACACATTGATCCACTAGTATCATTTCATGTGTTCTTTTCATAAACCACATTGATCCACTAGTTTAATTTCATGTGTTCTTTCCCTAAACGATATAGATTCACATGACAACACATACTCCAGTGGATTCTATGATGCAACTTCTGCCACACTGGTGCAACATGCAATGTGGCAGCAGCTTTCCTATGTTTTTTTGGTCTTTGTGACCAAGGTTTGACACACTGGTCACCTAGTGCCATTGCATGTGTTCTTTTCCTAAACCACATTGATCCACATGACAACACACACTAAAGTGGATTCTGTCATGAAAGTTTTGACACACTAGTGCAACATGCAATGTGGAAGCTGCTTTCCTATGTGTTTTGGTCTCTGTAACTATGGTTTGACATATTGACCCACTAGTGTCATTTCATGTCTTCATTTCCTAGACCACATTGATCACCTAGTGCCATTGCATGTGTTGTTTCCCTAAACCACATGGATCCACATGACAACACACACTCCAGTGGATTATGAGATGCAACTTCTGCCACAATAGTGCAACATGCAATGTGGAAGCTGTTTTCCTATGTTTTTTGGTATTTGTGACCAAGGTTTGACACACTGATAACCTAGTGTCATTGCATGTCTTCTTTTCCTAAATCACATTGATCCACATGACAACACACACGCCAGTGGATTCCGTGATGCAACTTCTGACACACTGGTGCAACATGCAATGTGGAAGCTTCTTTCCTATGTGTTTTTTGTCTCTACAACTATGGTTTGACATATTGATCCACTAGTGTTACTTCATGTGTTCTTTGCCTAGACCACATTGATCACCTAGTACCATTGCATGTGTTGTTTCCCTAAACCACATGGATCCACATGACAACACACACTCTAGTGGATTCTGTGATGCAACTTCTGCCACACTGGTGCAACATACAATGTGGAAGCTGTTTTCCTATTTGTTTTTCGTCTATGTGACCATGGATGGACACACTGATCCACTAGTGTCATTGCATGTGTTATTTTCCTAAACCACACTAATCACCTAGTTTCATTGCATGTGTTCTTTTCCTAAACCACATTGATCCACATGACAACACACATTCTAGTGGATTCTGTGATGCAACTTCTGCCACACTGGTGCAACATGCAATGTGGAAGCTGATTTCCTATGTGATTTTCGTCTCTATGACTATGGTTTGACACATTGACCACTAGTGTCATTTCATGTGTTCTTTTCATAAACCACATTGATCCACTAGTTTCATTTCATGTGTTCTTTCCCTAAACCACATGGATTCACATGACAACACACACTCTAGTGGATTCTGTGATACTACAAGAAAAGTTGGCTTTTACAACGGATGTTTTTTGTGGTTAAAGGCCCTTTTTTGTGGCTGAAAAGTCTTCTACGACGGATGTCCTTCGTGGTAAAAGCCCCGTCACAAAAGAATCTACCATGTTTTTTTTCTGACCGTGGCAGATCACACCCTCCAGCCACGAAAACTTGTTCCGTTGTAGATCTGTCCACCATCCGAGTTGACTGCTGACGTCATGCAAAATGCCACGTGGCAAACACCGTTAACGCCTAGTTACCACCGTTAACGGCCACAGAAACCGTGGTAGAAGCCAGGCCCAGCCAAGGCCTGCGAATAATTAAGTGGGCCGGCCCATTAGGAGAACACAATAAGACTATGGCCCGTTACTATTTCATCCGACATTGTTTGAAATGGGCCCAAAGATGTGGCTAGCAGCGGCCCACGAATGTCAGACTCGTTACTGTTTTGGCCTACAAAAGCCCACATTGTTCGAATAGTGCGTGACCCGTTAACAGGCTGCGTCAAGTAGGCCCGATACTATTAAGGCCCATGGTCAGCCCGTTACTATTCTTATAGCTCGTTCTGGGCCGCCTAAGAACGACCCACTTTTGAGAAGGTCCGATATTGTTCTGGCCTTTTACCGTACCATCCGTCAACTTCTCGGGCCCACCAGTGGCCTGCAACTATTCTGATCTGGTACTGTTCTGGCCTGCCAATCTGTTTGGCATGTTACTATTCATGTATGGTAATATTTTCAGCCTGCTATTGTTTTACCTCATTACTATTCTGGTCATCTACTGTTCAGGTCCGTTACTGTTGTGGTCCTATACTGTTTTGGCCTGCCACTTTTCTGGTATGTTACTAATCTAGCCCGTTACTGAGCTGGGTTGCTCTGTTCTGGCATGTTACTGCTTTGGCCTATTACTGCTTTGGCCTGTTATTGTTTTGGCCTGTTACTGTTTTGGCATGTTACTGTTTGGGCTATTACTATTCTAGCCTATTACTGGTTTCCACCTGACGGTAGGCATCACGGACACCTACAGTTTCGGCCTTTTTGAAGCCCAGGAAAATATCATAAAAGGAGTACAATTAGCAAGCATCTTTTACTGTTCATGGTAGGCCTAATACAATAAGGGCAAATAACAAAGACCCAAACTTACCTGATCGACCTGGCTGGAGCAGTTATGATACCGCCTACCGCCATGCGTGGACGGGGTCAACTAAATGCCTACATGGCCCAGCTAAAAAAATACCTACATGGCCTAAGCGAGTTATCTAGATATTACATCATCTGCAAACTTCTTAAAAATATTACATAATATCAATGCTCGGGAAAGAAAATTCAGCATTTCAGTTGAAAATCAAGTTGATTGCATTGTCCTCAATTTGCTTTCTCAATCCATCAACTGCATCTCCTTTTGAGCGTGACAGCTACATTGGAAAACCACCTTGAGACATGATCTTGCAGCCCCCTCTTTGGTGGGAATAGCAATAATTGTAGTATGAAACTAAGTAATAACAAGTTAATACAACAAACATGACAAACTACTCATAGCTTAGAATGAACCAAATAGAAATTATAATCGTATCATACGAGAACTTGTATAGCAGGAATGAAAACGAGAAATGAACTATATATTGTAGAGGATAGTTATGTCGTTGCTTAGGACGAACCAGAACGAGATGCAAGATATAGTAGCATCGCATGTGAACCTGTAAAACAAGACAAACAATCATTAGACAAGTGTGCCAACAATGAAATGAGCAATCAAACAAAGTGTTTTTTAGAATTTCAGCAAATATAAACTAGGAAGGTCATATAAGCAAATATATATGGAAGCAGTGGTATTTCCTGGAATGCAAGAGACATACGGTGACTCAGAATTTACGGTGAGCTACACAATGTCTTGTAGTTTCTGTCATAGCTAAGAATCAACCATATAGAAATATCGCATCATAAGAGAACTTCTAGAGCAGGAATGTAAACCACGAGTGAACTACATAGTCGAGGACAGTTATGCCATTAATTAGGACGAACCAGCACCAGATAAGGAAATAATGACGTTGCTTGTGAACCTGTAGAGGAGTCTATGCAAACCATCATGTTCATTGTTCCATTCTGGGCTCTATGCAAGAAATAGAAAATAGTTAGTGTTGCAGCTTTTGAAGAACTAGATGGCAACAACAAAATTATAATAGAATTAGTATGAAGAGTCTAAACGGATACTACCAGACAGCATAACGATGCCAAGGAGGAAACAATAATAGGAACTTATCTTAGGACGAACCCGATAGATTTAGTAACTGTGGAGAAGTGAATCCAAACTAATATTTTCCACTTATTTTACATTTTGGAAGAACTGCACGATAGCAGGCAATTGCTGTTGTTCGGAGTAGCTAAGAACATGTGCATGACTTCAAAATTTGTAGAGCAGCGAATGCAAACCAACATGTCTAGTTACCTACTCCGTAGTATCTAGCACGAAGAACAGGCGTGCGCTTTGACTGGGTGTACGGGATGAGTAGAAAAATGCAGTTCACTACGACAAGCTTGAACCTGCTGTACTGCTGACAAAACAAAAAAGTGTTGGTGATTTGGTTACCATGGTAGGATAGGCTTCTAATCATCATCCGTACCGGCTGTTTGCGTCGGGGAAGCCTTATCACCCAGGGTGCTTCAGTTCTACCAGCTGTTTGCATCAGGGAAGCAGAACTTGGGCGCTCGATGTCGTCTTGACCGCGGTGGACAATGTTGAATAGGTGCATTGCACGGCGGTTTAGGTAAGGTATGGGTGGGAAGGATGCCGGCGGTGTTGATGCAGATCTTGGGTAGTCGTTGACGGATTTGGCACCATGGAGGGGAAAGTGGGAAAAGGAAATCAGGTGCAGTGGACGACGACAGACTCGGTGACCAAGATCGGGTGCGGTGGACGTCGGTGAAGCGGCAATGATGCTTTGGATGAGACCGCAGCTGATGCAGCTCTGGTATACCATTGGCTGAGGTGTGCATGGTGTCGAGTTCCGGCGGGCAAAGCCAGCCGTGGAGATGTGCTGTGCGAGGTTCCGGGCGCGAGAAATTTCACAATGTTTGAAATGGAGGGGCGCGAGGGAGTGGGAACCACATGATTTTGGTATCGTTTGAAACAGAGGGGCGCCATAAATTTTGCAGTGTTTGAAATGGAGGGGTGCAAGGGAGTGGGGACCACGTGATTATGGTATCGTTTGAAACGGAGGGGCGCCAGAAATTTCGCATTGTTTGAAATGGAGGGGAGCGAGGGAGTGGGGACCACATGATTTTGGTATCGTTTGCAACAGAGGGGTGCTAGAAATTACGCAGTGTTTGAAATGGAGGGGCGCGAGGGAGTGGGGACCATGTGTTTTTGGTATCGTTTGAAACTGAGGGACGCCAAAAATTTCACAGTGTTTGAAATGGAGGGGCGCGAGAAAGTGGAGACCACGTGATTTTGGTATCGTTTGAAACAGAGGGGCGCCAGATATTTCGTAGTATTTGAAATGGAGGGGCGCCAGAAATTCCGTAGTGTTTGAAATGGAGCGGCGCGAGGGAGTGCAGACCACGTGATTTTGGTATCGTTTTAAATGAAGGGGCGCTAGAAATTTCGTAGTGTTTGAAATGGAGGGGCGCGAGGAAGTGGGGACCACGTGATTTTGGCCATCTAGCAATCTTGTCCGTCCATCCCAAATCAATGGGCCATAGGGAATACCTTCCCTTCGAAGGCTCTGGTGCGGACGCCTATGCAAGAAATCGCTAGGTGTCCCAGAGTAGACTATAGGGGTAGATGTGTAGGTTACTGTAGTAGTAGACAATTAATTGGGCTAGCTGGCGCGATGTCATTTTGGTGCTCCACGAGTTCAAACTTTTACTTATGGTGTTCAGGAGTGAATGCATACAGCTAAAAAAAACGTACTGTACTTACGTGACTACTAAATTGTACGTGCTTTGCACGACTATTTTATTACGTGCACTCCAATAACTTACCTTATTGAAGCATAATATTATCATGCGTACAGTAATTTAGAACTTTGGTGCAATACTTGGTCGACTTAGAACTAAACATCTCTCGGGTATTTTAGAAGTACTCCCAAGCATGTTTCTAGCTTACCAAGATATCGTGTATTTTTAATGGGTACAACACTATGGATGGTTTTGCATGACTGTCCAGATGCACAATTTTGGTTTTGCATTATTCACATTTGACGTCCAGGCAGACAATGTACATATACCTCTCCATGAACAACGATTGGAGTCTACATTCAATGTTATGTGTAAGTTTCGTTGTTTTTCCCTACTTTCTAAATGTTACATTAAACTACCATCATTTCCAATGATGCATGAAATGACCAAAAAAGAGTTGTCACCTTTTTTTAGTATCTAAAAATATGTTCATTGTTAATAATTATTTTTTACCATTTTACAGAGCATTCCATAAAATGAAACATTGTTTTCACCATCAGGGGAAATGTTTCCATTACATGACAAAATAATGTCTTCATCACCAAGAATATATAGCACAAGAAACGAATTCCAACACAATAACCATATGCAATGACGTGATGTGTATAAACCTTAGTGACCGTCTATTTGTAATTATAAGTGTCAAGGAGGGAGCATGCTAGATTCATTTGTGGTGGCTAGGTGCAAATTTTTAATTCAATAAATGTACTACATTCTTGTGGACACTCACAAAGACAATTGACCTCTTGTCTTAGGAGACTTGTGATAAAACTATTACTAGTAGTTCGGAAATAAGTGACTTGGAATTTATCTAGATTCGTATGTATCACTAAAATATGTCTATATACTCATGAATATGATCTATATACTCGATCTATATACTCGTGAATCTAGACAAATCTAAGTTTTGTATTGAGGGAATACGGCAATATTATAAAATTGCAATGTTGTCATGATAAATAATGATATTCGCTACACTCCATAAACGAAACCACTTATTTTCTTCTGTCACAGTTTTACATTCTTGTACTGAAGTATTTTTACTATAAAATAATGCACGAAATTAATTACACGTTAGTGATTAAGTACTTCCGCTAATTTGTATTTACATACGGATGTAATACTACACACCCAATTAACATCATAGGTAATTTCTCCTTCTCTCTTGCTAGAGGAGTTTTCTAGGTTGTCAGTTTGAAGAATCATTTGTCAGATAGGAGAATTGAACACTTTAAATTATAAAGTGAGTGATTAGATGGATGGACGATTAGTGCATAGAGGCAGTCGAGCTGGTCAAATGCTCACATTTAATGGTAGATGTAAGCACAATTCATTGAGTGCCACACTTTTTTGTGTGCGGTCGAGGACCTCATACGCTGATGACCCTCGCTAATCAATGCAGCTCACACATAAGTGTATTTTCACGGACTAGTAGTAGAAACATCATCCAGGGAGACAAAGTTCAGCGTCTAGCAATCTTGTCCGTCCAATCCGAAATCAACGGGTCAAAGCGGATACCTTCCCTGCAAAGGCTCTAGCGGGAATGCCTATATAAGGAATCTTTGGGTGTTCGTGGGTAGACTATAGGGGTAGCTGTGCTTGTGACCCAAAGTACTCCAGAGTCCAGCCAATATCTGGGTGTCCCTGATGCTGACGGTGCATTTTCTTTTCTAGACACTGGATCTGGATCCATACACATCTGACAAAGTAGAAAGTATGACTAAATTTAAAGATCACTCATTGACGATTTAATTATTTTTGATTTATCAGACATACTCTCCCTCCATCCTAATTTTTCTGAAAATGCCCTCCAACCTAATTAAAAAGGATGTCACATATTTGACTAAATTTGAATGTATATGTACACTAAATAGTGACTACTATACGACAAGTATATCGTTACAAAAGCACCACAGAGCGCATTCGAATGCTAAAGTGTGCAATATAATTATGCGAAGACGGATGAGAAAAAAACAATTCATGCACCCAAAAGAAAGAAAAAGGAGGGCCACATAGGCAAGTCCTCCCCCTTCCTAGTTCCTACTCCAAGTTTCGGAGATTGCAACACTGTGGCTGCCCTGCGGAGGTATGGCCTCGACGACCTCCTCAATGTTCGCGACCTCGACGGACAACATGAGATGGCTTCTCTCTTCCTACTTAGCGGGGCGTGACCTGGACGATCTCCGCAATGGTAGCTGCTGGCTGCGGAGCACTGTGACTTCTTTCCTCAAATTTTCGCACTCAGCGTGAATCGTGGAGGTGTCACGCTCGTAAGATTGTGCGAGCTTCATTTGAAAAGCCAAATTGGCTCGGAGGCGATCACACTCTAGATTGAGCTCGAAGTTTTTCAAAAGAATGTTGATGTTATGGCTGTAGATTTCATCTACTTTGGCCGAGATTCTCGCCCTGACTTCCTGCATGAAAAATGCATCATCAGTAAGAGAGCATGGAGTGCATGCAGAGAAGAACATAAAATGTCAATACATGTATAGTGACTACACTACCTCTCTTCTTAGACCGAGAGCGAGCATGAGGGCATCATACGCGTCATAGATATCCGTCGTGCTATCGACCCGTGGTGTGGAAAATTCGACGCTCGAGCAGTCTGCCCTGGAATATGTATAGAGACGGTTCAATAGTAGGAGCAGACAGCCCAAGAATCAACGGAAGTACAAACCTACGCGGACTCTTGGTCCCCATGATAGCCGCTCTTAGGATACATGCGCGAAGACGAGCCCTCGCCCCATGGCTAGTCTCCTTTCTCGGTCCGAGCCTGCAGGTCACCCTGCCGGCGGGATTTCTCCATGGCTCTAACGACCACCATCTTGCTATTCTTCCGACAAGACAGGATATTTTGTGGCATCACTGGTTGAAGAAGTAGAGAAGAAACGGAGGATCAGTTGAAGAAAATGGTTTCTGCGAAGGTGGAGCGAGGTAGTACTAGTAGGAGGAGAGTGAATAGTAGAAGCAAAACGTCAAGTACTGGGTCTCACTTGTTAAAAAAAGTACTGGGTCTCGTCACCGACCTACGAGCAATCTCGTTGGTCCATCAAGCGATCGAGCTTATTAGCTGCAAATATTGTGCAGTCTGCTAAGGCTTGGGCATGAGCTAAGAAAATAACTTAGATGTGAGTCTAGCAAAATCAAAACTGCTCCACCGTTTAGGTCTCTTGCGTGGGTCCCATGTAGCTGCTTTTTTTTCACTTTTTCTCTCCAAACTACTAGTGCTCGCCAATGAAAATGCCTCAAAGTATTATGCCAAATATTTTAATCAACTAGCCTCTGGGTCTTGTACTAGACACAAGTCCAAGAATATTTTCCTTAGACCCATCTTCTCTACCATTTAGACATAGGTGTAAGAGATGAAAAGTTTTCTTAGCCACCCCATTTCCTATACGCTGCAGGCGCTCACCATTTAGACAGTGTCTAGCAATAAATCTTGACAACTCAACAACGGAGCTAGCAGAGCGAAAATGGTTGTTACTGGTTAGCCACCTCGGTAGGACCCACAAGCCCAGAAAAAGGTACCTTTTCTGCCCACTTTTCTGCCATTAGTGTCAGGATAATATGAGGTTGACAGTGGGCCTTTTTTGCCTTTTGTTTCCTTAGACGCTGGACTAGTACTAGACACGTGCCTAAGAATTTTTTGGTTAGACACAGGTACTCCACCGTTTAGACTCGAGCTAAGAAACAAAAAGATTCTCTTAGCCACCGCAATTCTCATACGATGCGTTTGCTCTGACGACCCACCCAAAGTTTTATGGAGAAATTTGGCTAGATACATAGTGGTGCAATCATCTGGCTTATGTTGTACTAAGTGGGTCGCATCTTTAGGATTGGTTTTTGCTGGCTAGTCTAGTAAATTTCTAGTAGATTCGAAAAAATAAGTCTAGTACGTATATTTCTTAGCCACGTTAGGAACGGCTCATGCTGTGCTTGCTCGTAGTAGTAGTCCCTCCCATCCATATTTACTCATCGCTGAATTGGACATATCTAGCAATAAATCGGAGGGAGTAGTAGTAGTAGTTAGATTGAATATACTTAGGGCTTGACACATAAGCATCACAAACGGTCGCCAAAAGATCGAACGACAAACTTAAAGACAACTTTGGGCTTCTTTGGATAACAAGATTTAAAAACACAAGAATTTGACCCTGTCACAGGTACAAAACAATGGATTGCAAAACAGAGGAAATAGCTTTCTTTGGATTACAGAATTTCAAAACACAAGATAACAGGGTCGGAGGTACAAAATAGAGGAAATATGCTGGCTTAAAGTCATTTTAATGAAACACAGTAAACGCGGAGGAAAACTGCCTCAATCCTACGCGAATGAGTGTAAAAAAGTGGATGTTGAAATTCCTATGGGATTGGGGCGTAGAAATGCAATCTATATGAATTTTGGAGGTATGATTCCTTTCATCCAAAGGGCTTCCTTATGAAAAAAAATCGTATTGGTCGAATTTCTCCAAAATTCCTTTGAAAATCCTTCGATCCAAATTGGCACTTAAACAAGATGTGCGTGCTCATGACAGACAAACACCTTCCAGCAGGAGGTGATGCGATCATAGATTTTCATCTTGAACCCGTCTATGATGACCTTGAACATAAGGTAGTCACCCTCCTTCAACCCATGGAAAGCAGCAAAGGTAACCCACTCTTTGTCCAGGACGATCTGGTCTTTGTTGCGGTTGGCATGGACAACCCACTCGCATTCCTCACATGCTTGGACCACCACTAGTTGTGGGTAGGAGCGTCCCTTCAAGTAAGGCTTGAAGTAAGTCGGGATGATAAGCATATACAAGTCATGCTGGACTGACTGGATGTAGAAGCGCCTAGGACGATGTGCCGCGGCATGGTCTCCAACCGACCTAGGGCGTCTTCTCGGTTTGGCAGAACTAGCGACCGACCTGGCAGCACTTGCCCTTGCCAAGGCCTCTACTCTCCTGCCCAGTAGCTTCAACTCCCTTGGTATGATGGGGAGAGCATCTTCATAGCCACCTGGAGCTGGATCAGTCCGGTCAAGAATGTAGAGTAAGTTCGGCATTACAACTGGGTCATCCTACATGAAAATTACCATTGCGTCAGTCCTTTAGAATTACCAAAACACCATAATGTATTGTATAAATTGACTAAAGATCACAATGAGTCATTGGACCATCAAAATTACCTAAACAGCGCAAGGTATCAGGTATTAAATTGCCTACACAACACAATGCATCATCAGAATGATCTAACTCGATGGGTCCTCAAAATTATCTGAACAACTACTAGAAGGCATAACATTTAATTAGATTGATTAAACAGCACAATGCATAATCTGAATGGCTAAAACAGCGCAATGCATTATCTGGATAGACAAAACAACATATATGCAGTGCATCATCAAAAATACCAAAACAGCAAAAGGTATCATGTAATTAAATTTAATAAACAGTGTCTGCACAATCAAAATTACCTAAACTGATGGGTCATTAAAATAATCTGAACAGCTAGAAGGCATATCATTTAATCCTAAACAGCAGAACAAAGATCAAAATGGACGAAATAACATAGTGAGGAGACAGGACACAATGCATCATACAAAAAATACCAAAACAACACAACGCGTCATGGAAAATTCCTAAATAACACAATGCATCATCTAAGTACCAAAACAGAACTCTACATCATCGTCATCAAGAATATTCCATAACTAAGAAGAACATCACAAAACACAAATATAGATACATTCAAATCTAGGCAAAGTCAAGTCAGTTATTTTTGGACAAAGGGAGTATAAAGAACAACACAAAAGACAATTATCAAGAATATGACATACATCTATGCAGTTCAACAAAGGACCTCCAGTACACTTTGCAAAAATCTGACTAGATGCATGTCGGATTTGGGTTAAATCCCCAATCCTCCAGGTCTAACCTCGTTGCAGTTGGGGGGGGGGCGCGAACTTGCACATGGGTCGATGGGTTGAGCAGATGAACAAGGCACCACTGACGAAGAACCAGCCACATACACCGAAGAAGCACAGACAATCGCTGATGAAGGGGAAGGGGCACCGATAGGGGTTTCACCATGTACACTCTGAAATTTGGCACATTGAAAATGAGAGTCCAACCTGCAGACGAAAAGGACGCGTCTGCCGCTGCACGAGCATTCGTTCCCAACGCATGCGACACCGGAGGATTGGACGACTGCTTGGCGGGCAACGAGGATTTCGGCGCGAGTGACCGAAACCCTAAGGGCGACGGATGCCTCACCTTGGGCACGACCAGCACACACGAGAAAGTCGAAGGACGATTTAGAAAGGGTGCTAAGGCTGTCAGATTCGAACAAGCCACATACAGCTCCAAAGCAGAGCTTGATGAGGACCCCAGCTCAACCACAGACAAAGGTTTTGACATTAGTTTCATTGAGGCAACGGTTGGGTTAACGACTGAGAGTTGTGAGGTGAGTGCGGTAATGTTATAGAGAGAGAGGGAATGGTGGGGGAGGAGTTAGAGAATGGGAGTGGGTAACCCTCTATCTGCTTTAGTAGTATCGTACTACAAAAAACTACATTTCACATACCATCACTTTTTGACAAACTAGTTCATTTCTTTGAACCGACTAAAATAGTGGGTACCCTTTAGGTTTCAAACTTCCATCTAATACCTGTTTTGCTAGTAGTAAGTACAGTACAATACTTTGTATTACCCTCCATCGCAAAATATAAGGCGCCTGAGGATTAGTCAAAAGTCAACATTTTTTAAGTTTGACCATGATTATACACAAAAAATATAAAAATTTATAATACTAAATTAATATCAATAGATTCACCATAAAGCATATTTTCTTAATATGTCCATTCAATATTGTAGATGTAGATGTTTTTTTTCTAAATATTTGGTCAAAGTTATTTTGGGACGGAGGAAGTAGTATAAAACTTTTTTTAGATAGAGGAAATTGCATGACCCACCATCTTTTCATCGCACTTTTGCACAAAGCACTTGGTGGACGTCATTTTTGCACATTTTAACAGTTTTTTAGCGTAATATGCACAAATTTGGCCAGTTAGT
The DNA here is from genome assembly GCA_023614405.1 of Avena insularis. Classification (NCBI taxonomy): domain Eukaryota; kingdom Viridiplantae; phylum Streptophyta; class Magnoliopsida; order Poales; family Poaceae; genus Avena; species Avena insularis. The sequence goes on from CM042696.1 coordinate 254,950,809, forward strand.
CATATAATGACCGATTTAATCTTATTGGTAGCAAGACTGACAAGTGGTCCCCGAATGCCATTGCTCCCATTCACACACAAAGATTTGAATGATGCTAAAAACTAGATACTAACGATATTTATTACCCACAATACTTTTTGGATGCATCTGGCTGGTATGTAAGAGATTTATTTCATATGAAACGTTAATGTTTACACAAAGGTACCAACATAACAGTCCGTCGCACATTGAATTTGTGAAGGATTTATTTGGTCGTAATAAACTTGTTTTTGAACATAACTTGTTTATACATAATATTTGACGTTTCATTCACATATCCAAATGTCCATTGAAGAGTTTCTTTTAAAGTGTAGGACTAATGATATATGTCTGTTTATTACACCTCACACAAAAAACACCCCGATTTATCATAAACTTTAAGAAGATTATTATTTTCCTAGGATTTATTTTCCTGAGAGCAAGCATGGTGAATATGCCTCGAAATGCCATAATCCTAGTTTATAGACAAAGTTTGTACATGTTTCACTTACGATTACGAACTTTTTTGAGTTCTCAAGGTTTCCTAGATAAGTTCACATTATTAAACTAATTTAAGCTAATTTATCAATGTTAGATAAAATTTGAACTATGAGTAAGTAGTAGATTGCTCTTAAAGTTATACAAGTATCTTTTGAAGGTACCCACACTCAGACTGTCAATATATCGAAAACCAATGAATTTTTTGGATTCAACTTCTTGCTAAGCGTTTGCATGTACAAAATTTGTCTTTTATTTGAAAACAATAAAAAAACATTGCACTGTGACCTCTGACTTGTTCTACTTGCTGTGAAAAATGATTACTATCAAGAGAGTTCGCATATAAAAACAATGTAATTGAAAATATGGCCTGCCATGTATGAACATATTCTTAGCCTTCAGGCCGAAAGACAATCTAAATGGCCTTATGTATATGTATAACATACTTTATAGTAATGTTTCCATATTTGGTAGATGAGTGCATCTTGGCATGGTGAACAATAATGCTACCAGTACTGGGAGTTTCCAAAATTTAGGAATAAAAAATCATTTTCAAATTTGAACTACAAGTAAACATGATAGAATGCTCTTAAAAAGTTACAAACATCCTTTGAGTCTTTATGGTACCGAGGTGGTCAATACTTCAAAAACCAACAAGAGTTCTATAGGATTAAAATTCTTGCTACGAATATGCATGTTGACAATTTGATCCTCACTAGCTATGAACAAAAATAATGAAAACCCTAAAAATGAAGCCTTCTTCATGGCGTCCTCTTGCGTGTACTACTATTTGCACTGAAGTATAATTAATAACCGTGAGTCATCATAAATTACAAAAAATAGTTACACAATATATATGGCCCATGGTGTATGAACACTCTTGGGTTTCAAGCCAAACGACAAAGGTAACAACCACATGCACATCGTATTGTATTGTAATGTTCCCATATTTGGTAGATGTGTGCATCTTGGCAAGGTGAAAAATGGTGGCAACCACAGTTCCAGCTTATAGGAATAACGAAACTGAAAGTGACAAGATTTTTTCTGTAAGCAAGTACGAAGAAAAATGGCTCAGAGTACCACAACAACAACCCAAGTTTTCAGACAAAGCATGGACCTTGATACACTTACGATTGATTACCAAGTTTTATGAGTTCTCAAGCTTTCCTAGCCAACTATTTTCCTTGCTTAATTTTAGGGTGCTTCGTGCTAAATGTATAGACATCGATGTAATTTTGCCTTTTTTAGATCCTTGATGTAAAATGTACTTCCACCGTCTATGTAAAATTTGAACCTAGAAGCAAGTGGTAAAATTTAAACGTATTTATATTTATTAGTTATTAATGACTATGAACATTCTTGGAGTTTCAAGCCGAACGACCAAGGTCATGGCCATATCAACATAACACTTTATGCTAATGATGATCCCATATCCAAGAATTTGCATGTGACCAAATTTGGCCATATATTTTGAAAACAAACAAATAGGAAGTAGAGGTATGAAGAGTATGGCTCGATCAGGTGCTCTCTCGAGAATGAGCCGAACCTGACTGTTTTATTTCTTTGCTTAATTTTGGGGTAGTTCGTGCTAAATGTAAGGATATCGATGTAATTTCCCCCTTTTAAGGTCCTTGATATAAATTATACTCCCACCGTCTGTGTAAAATTCGAACCTAAAAGCAAGTGGTAAAATTTTAAACATATTTAAGATTATTAGTTGTCGATGAGTATGAACATTCTTGGGTTTCAATATGAACAACCAAGGTCATGGCCATATCTACATCATACTTTATGTTGATGATTCGTGATCCCATATCCAAGAATTTGCATGCCGCCAAATTTGACCATACTTTGAAAAAAAACAAAGAGGAAGTAGTATGAAGATTATGGCTCCATTAGCTTCTCTCACAAGAAGGAGCAAAACATGACTATTTCCCTACTTAATTTTAGGGTGCTTCGTGCTAAATGTATGGACCTCGTTGTAATTTTACCTTTTTAAACGCATTTAAGATAATTTGTTGTCGATGGGTATGAACATTCTTGGATTTCAAGACGAACAACCAAGGTCATGGCCATATTTACATCATACTTTATGCTAATGATGATCACATATCCTAGAATTTTCATGCCGCCAAATTTGGCCATATTTTGAAAACAAACAAAGAGGAAGTAGTATGAAGAGTATGGCTCGATTAGCTTCTCTCTCTAGAAGGGGCTAAACATGATTGTTTTCCATGCTTAGTTTTAGCGTGCTTTGTGCTAAAAGTATGGACCTCGATGTAATTTTACCCCTATTTAGGTCCTTGCTATAAAATGTACTCCCACCGTCCATGTAAAATTTGAATATAAACGCAAGTGGTAAAATTTAAACGTATTTAGGCTTAGTTGTGTGAATGAGTATGAACAATCATGGATTCGAAGCCGAACGGCCAAGGTCATGGCCATATCCATCTACATCATACTTTATATCGATGATTCATTATCCCATATCCAATAATTTGCATGCCGCCAAATTGGGCCATATTTTGAAAACAAACAAAGAGGAAGTAGTATGAAGAGTATGGCTCGACCAGCTGCTCTCTCTCGAGAAGGAGCCGAACCCGATTGTTTTCCCAGCTTAATTTTAGGGTGATTCGTGCTAAATGTAGGAACCTCGATATAATTTTACCTTTTTTAAACCTATTTAAGATTATTAGTTGTCGATGAGTATGAACATTCTTGGATTTCAAGACGAATGACCAAGGTCATGGCCATATCTACATCATACTTTATGTTGATGATGATCACATATCGAAGAATTTCCATGCCGCCAAATTTGGCCATATTTTGAAAACAAACGAAGAGGAAGTAGTCTGAAGAGTATGACTCGATCAGCTTCTCTCTCGAGAAGGAGCCAAACATGACTATTTTCCCTGCTTAATTTTAGGGTGCTTCTTGCTAAAAGTATGGACCTTGATGTAATTTTACCCATTTTTAGGTCCTTGCTGTAAAATATGCTCCCACCATCCATGTAAAATTTGAAGATAAAAGCAAGTGGTAAAATTCAGCTATTTTTTTAAATAATACGTTTTTTAATAATTTTCACGAATAATACACGAATTGAAAGATTTGCAATTCTAGCGTGGTGCCGGCAGTTGAATAGTCGACTAGTCCTTATCGGCTTTTGAATAGCCAATTAGTCCCTATCTGCTTTTGAAAAGCTGATCAGTCCCTGTCTGCTTTTGAAAAGCCGACATGTTATAGGGCAATGTGAAGAATAGGGGGACTAGTCAGATTTTCAAAAGCAGACAAGGACTAGTCAGCTTTTCAAAAATAGACAGGGACTAGTCAACTATTCAAAATCCGATAAGGACTGGTTGGCTTTTCAAATGCCGACACTGTACTAGAATTGTAAATCTTTCAATTCGTGTATTATTCGTGAAAATTATTTAAAAATGTATTATTTTAAAAAAATTAGTTAAAATTCAAACGTATTTAAGCTTAGTTGTGAATGAGTATGAAAAATCTTGGATTTCAAGCCAAACGACCAAGGTCATGGCCATATCTACATCATACTTTATATCAATGATTCATGATCCCATATCCAAGAATTTGCATGTCGCCAAATTGGGCCATATTTGGAGAACAAACGAAGAGGGGGTATTATGAAGAGTATGGCTCGATTAGCTTTTCTCTCGAGAAGGAGCAAAACATGACTTTTCCCTGTTTAATTTTAGGGTGCTTCGTGCTAAATCTATGGACCTCAACGTAATTTTACCTTTTTTAGGTCTGAAATGTAGCTCCATCGTCCGTACGTGTACCTAAAAGCAAGTGGTAAAATTTAAACGTATTTAAACTTATTAGTTGCCAATGAATATGAACATTCTTGCATTTCAAGCCGAATGACTAGGGTCATGGACATATCTACATCATACTTTATGCTGATGATTCATGATTGTAACACCCCAAAAACTCTAATCAAGATTATCAAGTTCTAATCACCCAAGTTTAGGGTTAACAATTTTTTTTTACAAAAATCTATATGAATGCATGTGTGTTTTGCATTAGTATAGAATTCAGTGCATTTGCATTAGTATACAAATGATAAGAAATGGTTTAAAGATGAATACTACATCATCTAGGCCAATTACAAACCAGATCAAAAGAAAAATAAATCAAATATAAAAGATATGAGAAAATGGTCATTTTGACCAAAGTTAACCACTAGGACATTTTGAGTGCTCCTAGAAAATAATTTCTAACAGAAACATTTCCACTTCTTTTCACCCCTTGCTAGATCAAGTAAAAGTGAACCCAAGCCCACTTTACAAACTCACCAAAACTATTTTCAAATCTATTTAAAGGACACTTGAAAATTGAATCAAGTTCATATGGTAAGATCACCATTTTGCAAAAACCAACTAAATCAATTCACCTTGACAAATCTAAGCAACCATAGACACTTAAGCATAAGATCAAGACACTCACCAATTTTCATTCAAAATTTTCAAACTTAATTTCTTTCGGCCATTTAATCAAACACCTTGCAGACACTTATCAAACCTGGCCTAACTTCACTGTTTTGGGCATTGATCACTAGACCAAATGCCCCTAATGCACTCCCCCTATCCCCCAGCCTTTAGGAGAACCAGACACGCTCCCCCTTGGCCATTTACACCAGTGAAGCGCTGCCTGAAAATGGTCATCGCCGGCCGACAGTGGATAGAGCACCACGGACCACGCCGCCCTCTCCCACGACACACAAGAGACAGGTGACCATCCATCGCCACCCCTGTGTAGCCCTCGATCATAGCCAGACCATGGACCACCTAGGACCATCCGCGCCCAGTGTCTTTGCGCCGTGCCGAGAGCCCGCCAGAGTGCCGCACCCGATCGGCTCGCACAGACCATTCCTAGCCCTTACCTCGCATGCACACACTCGCCATGAGCCACCTCCCAGACACCCCGTTCGTCGTCGCACGACCCGTAGCACCCGTGCACCGTCTCGAACACCGCCACTCCCGTGTAGAGCATTGCACACGCCCGACCAACCTAGACCACCCCGTGCTGTGCCATTACTTCCGTGATGACCGCCAGGGAACACCACACCGTCCCTACCCTCAGCCGCGCCATTAGCTTGCTCTACCATCCTCGCCGGAGATTCCAGCCCATGCCGCTCAGTCCCCTCGCTGTTGTATAAATAGAGCCCTTCTCCGCCTGATTTCTCCACACCAACACACTCCCCACTCCTCACAAACCCGGAGTGGCGGGCTTTGATTTGCTGGAATTTGGCCGGAGCCCGCCACTGCAGGAGGAGAAGGGCGCCATCGATTGGAGCCGCCCTAGGACCTACCACGGTCACCGTTCGAACCGCCGTCGTATACAACATAGTTTTCCCCCATCGCTGACCATAGCTGGAGCCCAGGTGAGCTTCGCTAGACCCCCACCCCCGCGTTAGGGTTTAGACCTCGCCGAAGCTATTCGTCATTGATGATGAACTACATCCATTGGATCGTCTTTTAATCGTAGGGCCTAGATTCAAAGATATCGCTTTGGTTAGTTAGAGTCGCTGACTAGTGGACCCCCTCTGCGTGAGCAGCCATTGGGTCCTAATTCGCTTAGTTTCGTGCAGGCCTAGGAATTCAAATAAGCATTTTTCCAATTTAGTTAAAACCTTATTCTGTCAGTAGATTCAAAAATCAATTCAAAGATATTAACTGAACCAAATTAATTGATTCCAATTTTGTTAGAAAGGTATTTAAATTATCTATCCAAGCCCGTTGGATTCAAATCAATTGGAGTTAGAGATCACATATAGTAAAATAACAAGACATAGACTTTTCCAACTTCAAACATTTTTCAAAAATCAACCATAAATGCTTTTGAGTTGATTCGAACTCTCAAAAATCACATTTGACAAGATCTATCTGAATATGTAAAAAGATTTAGGTTTACATGCAGTGACATTAGACTAGTACCAAAATAATGCTATATAGGCATTTCTAGTCACTTTAATTCTATTAAATGATAATCTTAAACTTTATAAAATATGACCAACACTTTAAATCACATTCCCAGGTATTAGAATATGTGGTGATGACATGGGTCAACATGATCCCATATTATAATTGGAGAATATTAAATCTTAAGTATTTTCAATGAGTAGAAATTACTTTTCTAAAATAAAATAAACAAGATTAAGTCTTTATTTCATGTGATGATTGTGATGATGCTAGATCATTAGGTGTGAGCCTTAGTGTGCTAAATAGAAATAGTTAAGTATTGTTTGGTGATTGTGTACCCCGTATTCATTTATAGACGATAGTATCGACCCGGGATACGAGGAGGAGGATTTCTACCAAGAAGAAGAAGAAGAAAACTTTAATCACTGCACTACTCAAGGCAAGCCATCACTAATTACAAGTTAAGTATGCAAGTTAACACTTACCCACTTCATAACTTAAGAAAGATGCATTAGGCATGCTTTGGTTATACAACTTTGATTATACCCACCCCAAGTTTTACTTGCAAGCTTTATTCTTGTACTTTACTAAACTTCTTTACTTTTAGCTAGTGTTTTGTGAGTTTTGGAAAAATAGAATAGATAGCATAAAGAGTATAAAACTAGGCCTAACTAGTTATACCTAGATGTCATTCCTTGGCATGAGATTGGAGATTAGCACCCCTCATTAGTGAACACTCTTAACTTTAGTGGCTAGTGCTAAGCATAAAAGTTGATCACTTTAGATGGGAATACTTGGTGAAAATGATATGAAAACCTTGGAATGAGGATTCATTCTATTGAAATGTTTTGATATGTGTTGAGAAACACAATGGTTTGATGATGAAAATGTTGAGGCATGAGCCTTAGCCCTTTACAAAAACCGATGGTTGGGTTCGGATGCGATACCATTCCAATTTTACCGTACAACCACAATACCTGAATTGGTTAGGGCTTAGACGGTAGTTTATATGCTTTAGTATGGGTTCCCTTGCGGAAGAGGTTGAGCTGAGGCTACCTCGTGATGAATGTCCACCTATGCAGTGCCTAGGATGGCAGATGGCCATGGCTGGGAGGCCAAGCTCATAGGGGAGGTGCCAATACTAGGGTGTGTAATTGAAAGGTGATGATTGATTATCTACATACTAAGTATGATTGATTCAGGGTTATCCCTGATGGATGTATCGAATTTTGTGGTGAAAGTGTACCACCACTGTAGAGTGTAAAACTATTCGAATAGCCACGTCCGCAGTCATGGAAAGTTGGAGTGGCCATACTGTTCCATCGTCAGATGTTTGCAAAATGACTTGTGAATTGAACTATGAATTTGACTTGACCATAACAGGGTCGTGGATATGAATACTAGGTTCCCATTTAAGTGCTTTAGAACATTAAAGTAGTTTTCTTTACTTCTAAACTCAGTTTAAGATAAACCTGGCTTTTGCAAATAAACTTAGAGCTTAGGATTCCTATTAGAATTACCCTACTTGTTAGTGATAGTTTGCGAGTACTTAAAGAGTACTCATGGCTTTGTCCCTGGCTATTCCCGTACCCAGACTATGAGGAGGACTACCAAGATGATGGACCGCAGGATGTCTACGACAATTAGGATCATCTCCCATCGTCAGCATTGCCTGTGACCCTGAAGATGGAGCCACTACTACGTTTATTATTTTGCTGCTTTGATTGTATTAAGACTGGATCATGAGATCCTTTATTTGTAAGACCTTATTATGGTTTGTAATGGATGATGTACTGTGATATCAATCTGTTATGTCTCGCAAAAATGGTAATCCTGGGATTGCGAGGTATGGCATAACAGGCATCTGGGATTAAAACTTAGTAGGAGACCCTAGTTAGAATGGACGTTCGAACAAAAACTTAGTTGCAAAACAAAAGAAGTGAGTATTTATGAAAACCTATTCCCATTCTTATCCTTGAGATTCTTTCAAAAAGATTCATGTTCTTCAAAAATTCTTTCAAACCCACATAAAATTTGACACACTTGATCACCTCACTAACTTCCTCACCCTAAATACTTACAGATGGAAGTCCAGTATTGCAAGTTCTACCAGGTGGGCAACGGAGGCCACCTGATCTTCGAGAGGGATCTAGATGCACTGTCAGAGTATCTGGAGTGCCCGCACCTAGAATTCTTCGGGGCACAACTCAACGATCACGTCGGAGGAGATCTACAATGGCTGATAGTTGCAGATATCAGAGGCAAGATGGAAGCACCAACTTCTCAGAAGATCCAATTCACCTTGAGGGAGAACAACTGGCTAGATGGATTAGCCAGGGCCATGCATGAAGCTCTTGCCCGTCTGTGTGGGCAAAACATCAACTTGATCCAGGGAACTCGCTTTGCTCACTTCGCAAGGCATGATTCTATGGGAATGCTATTGGAGATGCCAGGACACCCAGAGCTGAAGCACCAGGTGGAAAATCTTGACTTCATGTTGTATGATAGGCAGAAGGAATTGGACAATGCTCGCGCCTACGCCAACCACAACCTTTCCATTGCAGTCAAGAATGACCAAACCCTTGCCATTCTCGCCAATGAGCACCAATCACTTCGTCGTCATTGATTGTCTTTGAAAGAAGGTGGCCGCTATCGAGAAGACCATCCGTGAATAGGAAGTCCAGCTTGAAGCAAAGGAGGAGGAGGAAGGTGAAGATATCCAAGGAGATCTTCACTCTTACCTTAGTGATGAGAATGAATACCTAGAGGATGATGCCATGGAGTTCCAAACTGATGATGATGATGATTTCGACTTCATTGATGATGATTAGATGCACTTGATCACTACTGTAGGAATGAGTTGTACTGGTCCCACTGTATCGTAGTTCCACAAAATGGTTCTTAAAACCATATGTTTTCCATTTGTGTTGTGGTGTGTGTTTGTATGGTGTGCTTTGAATGAATGAATGATAGGAAGTTGTTAGTTTCCAAAACCTAAGTCAAACTCAAAGTTTAAAGCTTTTGAAACAAAACCATGAACCTTAGAAATTTTCCTCTTACCTCATTATCTATCTCAATCTTTAGATGACTCGTGGAAACCCCGGAGGAAGCAGTTCATCTCAGACCCAATGTTGTAGATTCTGCAAATGCTAGTTTCTGACCGTGAAGCTAGTAGAGCTGAACGCCAAGCCAACCTAGCCACTCTTCAATAGATAGCTCAGATGGCCTACAATAATCAAGGCCATGGGAACCAGGATCATCATGGATCTAAGCTCAAGAACTTTCAGAATACCAACCCACCTATCTTTAGTAAGTCGGAGGATCTCTTAGATGTTGATGACTCGCTGCAAACCATGGAGAACAACCTGGAGGTAGCAGGAGTTGAATCCAATGAGAAGGTACTGTTTGCCACCCATTATCTGGCAGGAGATGCAAGAGCCTGGTGGAATAGCACTTGTACCATGAATGACGGTCAGATGATGACTTGGGAAGCATTCAAGATCAAGTTCAGCTGCTCCCATGTGCCCCAAGGTTTGGTCACCAGAATGAGAGATGATTTGAGGGAACTAAAGCAAGGAAGGATGACGGTAGTTGAATACCCTGACAAATTTCTGTCCCTAGCTAGATATGCCCCTGATGAGATCAACACCGAAGCAAAGAAGAAGGAGAGGTTCCTAAATGGACTGCATGATGAGATGCAGACTGTGTTAGTCAACATCCATTTTGAAGATCTAGAAGAGCTAGTAGACGCTGCCATTCAGATGGAAGGGAAGATCAACCAAGCCAATGACAACCGCAAGCGTCGCATGATGCACCAGGCTGGATCCCACAATACCCAGAAGTATCGCCCCAACCCGTCTGCAGGATATGCTCCAAGAAACAATAGACCCCCTATGTCCCGTCCAAACTATCGCAATCATAGCGGAGGAAACTTGAAGTCTAGAGGAAACCACAACAACCCCGGCAACTCCAATAACTTAAACCGTGCACCGCCCAACTCCAACAACAATAACAACAACAATACTGCCCCAAGGACTAGAAGCAATGCTATGCCTATCGCAGGAAAAGACAAGTCTCTGATTACTTGCTTTGAATGCGGAGTCAAGGGTCACTACTCCTGCCCCAAGAAGCTTGTAGCAGCCACCAATGTGAATGCACCCGGTCAGCAGCAACGCCGTGTTCAGCCTAGAAGGAGATTTGCCCCAGGGAACTCGCTCAACCGCAACGGCCGTCTGTTCCACATGAATGCTGAAGAAGCCCAGGAAGTGCCCGATGTTGTGCTGGGTATGTTTTCTGTTAACTCAGTACTTGCAAGAGTGTTGTTTGATTCTGGATCATCGCACTCGTTTGTTACGGAAGAATTTGCATGCACTAGTAAGATTTAACCAACAAAACTAAAGCATGTTATGATAGTTCAAATGCCTGGTTCAACCACCAAAGCTAGAAAAAATTGCAAGTATGTACCTATCAGAATCCATGGCATAGATTTCTATGCTAATCTAATAGTACTTGGAACCAAAAGTTTGGAAGTAGTACTAGGAATGGATTGGATGTCGAAACATAAAGGATTGATCGACTGTGCCAAGAAAGCCATAACCATGACCAGTAGCTCTGGAGTATCAGTAGAGCATGTATCTGAGACCTTGCCCCGTCAATTCAAGTGCAACAAGAGTCTAGACCAACCAACCCTAGACCAAGTCAGAGTAGTCTGTGAATACCCCGACATGTTCCCAGATGAATTGCCCGGTATGCCCCCAGATCAGGATACCGAGTTCATCATTGAACTAATTCCTGGAACTGGACCCATAGCTTAGAGACCTTATAGTATGAACCCATCTGAATTAGTGGAGCTGAAGAAACAACTTGATGCCATGTTGGCGAAAGGTTTGATTCAACCAAGCGCATCGCCATGGAGATCGCCCGTTTTGTTTGTGGATAAGAAAGATGGAGGTAACCGTTTGTGCATGGATTACCGGAAGCTGAATGGTGTCACCATCAAGCACAAGTATCCACTGCCAAAGATAGAGGATCTATTTGACCAGTTGACTGGTGCCAGAGTGTTTTCTAAGATTGATCTTAGAACCGGTTATCATCAACTCAAGATTCGTGCAACAGATATCCCAAAGACCGCCTTTACCACCAGATATTGATTGTATGAGTATACGGTCATGTCTTTTGGATTAACCAATGCCCCCGTTTATTTCATGAATCTCATGAATAAGATTTTTATGAACTTCCTGGATAAGTTTGTTGTTGTTTTTATCGATGATATTCTTATCTATTCCAAGTCAGAAGAAGACCATGAGCTACACCTGAGAACCATCCTTGAAACCCTCAGAGAACATAAGTTGTATGCCAATTTAGCAAATGTGAGTTCTAGTTAAAGGAAGTAGGATTCCCAGGACATATTGTGTCGGCAGGAAGAGTTGCTGTCGATCTAGCCAAGATCAAAGATGTTGAATAATGGAAAGCCCCCACCACTCAAACACAAGTTCGTGCATTTCTCAGATTAGCGGGATACTACCGCAAGTTCATAGAAGGATTTTCGAGCATCGCAAGACCGATGACCCAGTTGTTGAAGAAAGATAAGAAGTTTGAATGGACGGACAAATGTGAAGGGAGTTTTCAAGAGCTCAAGAAGAGATTGATTTCAGCCCCAATCTTGATTATACCGGATATCAAGAAGCCTTTTGATGTGTATTTTGATGCATCCAAGATTGGTCTCGGATGTGTGTTGATGCAAGAAGGCAAAGTCATAACATATATGTCCAGACAACTAAAGCAACATGAACAAAACTACCCTACCCATGACTTAGAATTAGCAGCCGTAGTTTTAGCCTTCAAGACATGGCATCATTACCTTATGGGTAACCTCAGTGAGATTTATTAGGATCACAAGAGTGTGAAGTATATCTTCACCCAGAAGGAGCTGAATATGAGGCAAAGGAAATGGATCGAGTTAATCAAGGATTATGACCTTTACATTCACTATCACCCCGGCAAAGCCAATGTGGTAGCGGATGCTCTTAGCAGATTGCCATGTAGATTAAACACCATGATTAAGGAAGCCCAGCCAAGTTTGCATGGAGAGTTGGAGCAGTTTAGAACGGAGCTAGTTAGCAAAGGATTTTTAGCTCACATAGAACTTTCAACCCACTTTGATCAGTCAGATCAAGGAAGCGTAGAAAGGAAATGCAAGCATCGACGGAATCAAGCGTCATATCGGTACAGGGAAGGTACCCGGATTCACCGAAGATGAAGAAGGACTTTTGTGGTACAAAGGACGTATTTGTGTGCCAGCAGATTCCGAGCTGAATCAAGTTATCATGCAAGAAGCTCATGATACTCTTTATTCTATCCACCCCGGAGGAACGAAGATGTATCAAGATTTGAAGGAGCAATTTTGGTGGCCCAACATGAAGAGAGAAATCAGAAGCTACATAGCCAAGTGTGATATATGTCAGAGAGTCAAAGCAGAACATCAGAGACCCGCAGGACCTTTGCAACCATTGCAGATTCCGGAATGGAAATGGGATTCTTTCAGAATGGATTTCATCACCGGTTTGCCTAAATCTAGTAGGGGAAATGACTCTATTTGGGTCATAGTTGATAGACTATCCAGGTAGCCCATTTTATACCTGTCAAGACCACCTACCAAAGTTCGAAGCTAGCAGAGCTGCACATTGCTAGAATCGTTAGTTTGCATGGAACCCCTAAGACCATAGTATCGGATCGAGGAACCTAGTTTACCTCAAGATTTTGGCAGAAAGTCCAAGAAGGATTAGGAACCAAGCTAAACTTCAACACAACTTATCACCCGCAGACCGATGGACAAACTGAAAGAGTCAATCAAATCTTAGAAGATATGTTGAGAGCTTGTGTGTTAGAATATGGATCAAAATGGGAAGATTGTCTGCCTTTCGCAGAATTCTCATACAACAACAGTTATCAAGCCAGTTTGCAAACGGCCCCATTTGAGTTCTTATATGGAAGAAAGTGTCGTACTCCCTTGAATTGGTTGCAAGTAGGAGAGAGTCAGATTTTCGGACCCGACATCCTATGAGAAGGTTCACAAAGTCCGTGAGCACCTCAAGACCGCCCAATCCAGACAGAAGAGTTGTGCTGACAAGAGACGTTGAGACCTGACCTTCAATGTCAGAGATTTTGTGTATCTCAAAGTATCACCCTTGAAAGGAATGCAGCGTTTTCAACTTAAAGGGAAGTTAGCCCCCAGATATATTGGACCCTTCAACATTTTGAATCACCGAGGAGAAGTATCATATCAACTAGAACTACCAGAAGAGATGGCATCTATACATAATGTTTTCCATATCTCGTTACTTCGCAAATGCCTAGAAGTTCCGGAGAAGACCAAAGTTTTCAAGAACATCGATCACCGAGCCATAGATATCAACAAGGATCTGACGTATCGTGAAGTAACCATTCGTATTTTGGAAGAAGCCTTCAGAACCACCAGGACTCGGAGTATCGAGTTTCTCAATATCTAGTGGAGCAACCATACTGAAGAAGAAGCTACTTGGGAGCAAGAAGATTATATTAGGACTAAGTTTCCAAATCTCTTTAGTTCCTAGTTTTTCTTAAATCTCAGGACGAGATTTTTTTGAAGGAGGGAAGGTTTGTAACACCCCAAAAACTCTAATCAGGATTATCAAGTTCTAGCCACCCAAGTTTAGGGTTAACAAAAACTTTTTTTCCAAAAATCTATATGAATGCATGTGTGTTTTGCATTAGTATAGAATTGAGTGCATTTGCCATGTTTGATTGCTAAAAATGATAAGAAATGGTTTAAAGATGAATACTACATCATCTAGGACAATTACAAACTAAATCAAAAGAAAAAGAAATCAAATATAAAAGTATGAGCAAATGGTCCTTTTGACCAAAGTTAACAACTAGGCCACTTTGAGTGTTCCTAGAAAAGAATTTGTAACAGAAACATTTCCACTTCTTTTCACCCCTTGACAGACCAAGTAAAAGTGAACCCAAGCCCACTTTACAAATTCACCAAAACTATTTTCGAATCTATTTAAAGGACAGTTGAAAATTGAATCAAGTTCATATGGTAAGATCACCATTTTGCAAAAACCAACTAAATCAATTCACCTTGACAAATCCAAGCAACCATAGACACTCAAGCATAAGATCAAGACACTCACCAATTTTCATTCAAAACTTTCAAACTTAATTTCTTTCCGCCATTTAATCAAACACCTTGCAGACACTAATCAAACCTGGCCTAACTTCACTATTTTGGGCATTGATCACTAGACCAAATGCCCCCAATGCACCCCCTGTCCCCCTAGCCTTTAGCAAGACCATGGACCACCCAGGACCAGCCACGCCCAGTGTCTCTGCGCTAGAGTGCCATACCCGACCGGCTCACATAGACCGCGCCTAGCTCTCACCTTGCGTGCACACACTTGCCATGATCACAGCCACCTCCCAGACACCCTCGTTCACCGCCGCGCGACCCGTAGCACCCGTGCGCTGTCTCGAACACCGCCGCTCCCGCATAGAGCATCGGACGTGCCCGACCAACCTAGACCGCCTCGTGCTGTGCCATTACTTCCGTGATGACTACCAGGGAACACCGCACCCCCTACCCTCAGCCGCACCATTAGCTCACTGTACCGCCCTCGCCGGAGACGCCAGCCCATGCTACTTAGTCCCCTCGCTGTTGTATAAATAGAGGCCTTCTCTGCCTCATTTCTCCACACCAACACACACCCCACTCCACACAGACCCTCCCACACTTCTCCCCGGAGCAAGGCGAGCTTTGCTTCACCAGAATTTGGCCGGAGTGTGCCGCTGCAGGTGGAGAAGGGCGCCGTCGATTGGAGCCGCCCCAGGACCTGCCGCGACCACCGTTCGAACCGTCGTCTACAACGTTGTTTGCCCCCATCGCCGGCCCTAGCTGGAGCCCAAGTGAGCCTCGCTAGATCCCCACCACCGTGTTAGGGTTTAGACCTCGCCAGAGCTGTTCGTCGTCGACGATGAACTGCAGCCATTGGATCGTCTTTTAATCGTTGGGCCTAGATTCAAAGATACCACTTCGGTTAGTTAGAGTCGCTGACTAGTGTACCCCCTCTGTCAGTTGCCCGCTGTGTTGTGCTGTGTAGATTGGGCCGGCCCGTTTAGTTTCCCGCGCAGGCCTAGGAATTCAAATAAGTGTTTTCCAATTTAGTTAAAACCTTTTTCTGTCAGTAGATTCAAAAATCAATTCAAAGAGATTCACTGAACCAAATTGCATGATTACAATTTTGTTAGAAAGGTACTTAAATTATCTATCCAAGCCTGTTGGATTCAAACCAATTGGAGTTAGATATCACATATAGTAAAAATAACAAGACAAAGACTTTTCCAACTTCAAACATTTTTCAAAAATCAACCATAAATGCTTTTGAGTTGATTCCAACTCTCAAAAATCACATTTGACAAGATATATCTGAATATGTAAAAAGACTTAGGTTTACATGCAGTTATATTGGACTAGTACCAAAATAATGCTATATAGGCATTTCTAGTCACTTTAATTGTATTAAATGATAATCTTAAACTTTATAAAATATGACCAACACTTTAAATCACATTCCCATGTATTAGAATATGTGGTGAGGACATGGGTCAACATGATCCCATATTCTAATTGGAGAATATTAAATCTTAAATATTTCCAATGAGTAGAAATTACTTTTCTAAAATAAAATAAACAAGATTAAGTCTTTATTTCATGTGATGATTGTGATGATGCTAGATCATCAAGTGTGAGCCTTAGTGTGCTAAATAGAAATAGTTAACTATTATTTGGTGATTGTGTACCCCATATTTATTTATAGACGATACTACCGACCCGGGATACGAGGAGGAGGAGTTCTACCAAGAGGAAGAAGAAAACTTCAATCACTGCACTACTCAAGGCAAGCCATCACTAATTACAAGTTAAGTATGCAAGTTAACACTTTCCCACTTAATAACTTAAGCGAGATGCATTCGGCATGCTTTGGTTATACAACTTTGATTATACCCATCCCAAGTTTTACTTGCAAGCTTTATTATTTTACTTTACTAAAGTTCTTTACTTTTAGCTAGTGTTTTGTGAGTTTTGGAAAAATAGTATAGCTAGCATGAAGAGTATAAAACTAGGCCTAACTAGTTGTACCTAGATGTCATTCCATGACATGAGATTGGAGATTAGCACCCCTCATTAGTGAACACTCTTAACTTTAGTGGCTAGTGCTAAGCATAAACGCTGATCACTTTATATGGGAATACTTGGTGAAAATGATTATGAAAACCTTGGAATGAGGATTCATTCTATTGAAATGTTTTGACATGTGTTGAGAAACACAATGGTTTGATGATGAAAATGTTGAGGCATGAGCCTTAGCCCTTTACAAAAGCTGATGGTTGGGTTCAGATGCAATACCATTCCAATTTTACCGTACAACCACAATACCTGAATTGGGTAGGGCTTAGCCAGAAGTTTATATGCTTTAGTATGGGTTCCCTTGCGGAAGAGGTTGAGCTGAGGCTACCTCGTGATGAATGTACACCTATGCAGTGCCCAGGATGGCAGATGGCCATGGCTGGGAGGCCATGCT
Organism: Avena insularis; assembly: GCA_023614405.1. Lineage (NCBI taxonomy): Eukaryota > Viridiplantae > Streptophyta > Magnoliopsida > Poales > Poaceae > Avena > Avena insularis. The sequence continues at coordinate 254,967,889 of CM042696.1, forward strand.
CATAGGGGAGGTGCCTATACTAGGGTGTGTAACTGAAAGGTTATGATTGATAATCCACATACTAAGTATGATTGATTCAGAGTTATCCGTGACGGATGTATCGAATTTTGTGGTGAAAGTGTACCACCTCTACAGAGTGTTAAACTATTCGAATAGCCACATCCGTGGTCATGGATAGATGGAGTGGCCATACTATTCCGTCGTGAGATGTTTTCAAAATGACTTGTGAATTGAACTATGACTTTGACTTGACCACAACAGGGTTGTCGATATGAAAACTATGTTCCCATTGAAGTGCTTTAGAACATTAAATTAGTTTTCTTTATTTCTAAACTCAGTTTAGGATAAACCTAGCTTTTTGCAAATAAACTTAGAGCTTAGAATTCCTATTAGAATTACCCTACTTGTTAGTGATAGTTTGCAAGTACTTAAAGAGTACTCATGGCATTGTGCCTGGCTATTCCCGTGGCCAGAATATGAGGAGGACTACCAGGATGATGGACAGTAGGATGTCTACGACAACTAGGATCATCTCCCATCGTCAGCATTGCCTGTGCCCTGAAGATGGAGCCCACTACTATGTTTATTATTCCGCTACTTTGATTGTATTAAGACTGGATCATGAGATCCTTTTTTTGTAAGACCTTATTATGGTTTTTAATGGATGATGTACTGTGATATCAATCTGTTATGTCTCGCAAAAATGGTAATCATGGGATTGCGAGGTATGGCATAATAGGCATCTAGGATTAAAAATCCGGGTGTTGACAATGATCCCATATCGAAGGATTTGTATGCCGCCAAATTTGGCCATATATTTTGAAAACAAATGAAGAGAAAGTAGTATGAAGAGTATGGCTCGATCAACTTCTCTCTCGAGAAGGAGCCGCACCCGACTATTTGCATTTCTTAATTTTAGAGAGCTTCGTGCTAAATGTAAGGACCTTTATATGTTTTTTTCATTTTTAGGTCCTTGATGTAAATTATACTCCCACTGTCCATGATGGTCCCATATTTGGGCGTAAAATGGGTGTGAATCATGGCATGGTAACAATGTTGCCACTTAGAGTTTCCAACCATGAGGAAAGGAAAAAAATCTATTTTCCAAGTGAGAGGAGTGTATTTTTGTAAAGCAAGTACTCCCTCCGACCCAAATTAATTGAATCAAGTTTATCTAGATTCGGATGTATCTAGTACTAAATTTTGTCTAGATACATCTAAATCTAGACAAATATGAGTCAATTAATTTAGGTCGGAGGGAGGAAGAATATGTATTTTTGTAGAAAAGAAACAAAGAGACCGAAGAGAAACTTTGGGCATAGAGGAAGCAGCTCGAGAGAGCAGCGAAGAGGAGGAGTTGAAGGCAGTGCGATATGAGAGCAAAGCTGTGATGGCTTCCTGACACGAGGTACAGGGTATAATCACCCAGTAGTACTAGTAGTACAGAACTAGTACAAGTAAATTTCAGGATCTTTACTATATACTACTATATGCACGCAAAACAAATTGTGTTTTCTCTCTCCTGCAGTGCCTCATCACCATCCCCACACCCCGGCTAAGTGATCTCTCCCTCCTCCAAAACGTGGCGCCGCGCACGTGTGTCGACCTGCCTTGTCGTTGGCTCCGTGTCAGTATCAGGCATGTTGTGTAGAAGGAACCATTTTGGGGCTTGGCAACAAAAGGGATAGTACTCATACTATTATTAGAGTCAGAGTTCAAACTTTTGCAGTTTCGAAATTTTCACTTCCTTCCCACACATCCGTAGGGAAGGTTATTCAAAAGATTCAAAATATAGTGGTGCACAAGGGATTGTTTATACTATCTGGTGTCTGTAGTACGTCACATCGCATTCGATACACTTCATTATGATCTGACCAGCTTTACCACTACTCCGTAGTACTCCATTGCCGTTCCATTTCACACCCTGCAAAGAGGAAGCCACCAAGCACACCCATAACACGCTGGGTCAAAAGTACAGTAGGAGTAGTACGAAGGGTATGGCTCGACCGATCGCTCGAGAAGGACCCGCACCCGACTATTTTTCAATACTTCATTTTAGTGCCCTTTGTGCTAAATGTATGGACCTATATGCAATTTTCTATTTTTTGAGGTCTTCGATGTAAATTGTACTCCCACCGACCTTCGCAAATTTTAACCAAACGTAAGCGTGATAGGTTGCTCTTAAAATTTTCCAAAAATCTTTTGAAGCTAAGCAAGAATTCGGTACATCGAAAAACCACCGAAAGTTCTGAAAAAATCATGTTCTTGCTATGCATCCGCATCCCGAAAAAGTTGAAACGGTTTTCATAACATTTCAAAAAATAATAAGAAGTATAATATTTTTTTGTGACATCATGTTATGTGTATCCGGAAAAACGAGTTATAAAAGTATAATACAAACATTATTAATTATTATTTGGTTTCGATAATACTTTATGTTAATGAAATTAGGTTAAACTTGAACTACAAGTAATAAATTGTAGGTTGCTTTGAAAGTTTTATAAAAAAATCTTTTGGAGGTACCCATCGAGAAGTTAATTAATATATCAGAAACCACAAAGAGTTTTGATGAGTGGTTCAACTTCTACCTAAGATTTTGCATCATGAAAATTTTGAACACCTTTTGAAAACAATCACATGAAACAGGGAGAGAGGGGAAATAATTTTTCTATTATCTATGGGCAACCCACAAGCTTGAGGTGCATCTTATTAGGCTTAAAGATAGAAACTCTATTTTCTCCACAATGTATATGGTGAACATTAGCGGATGCCACATACTAGGCCTTAAGGTGTGCTTTTGTACACATTGCTGATGCCCTTATTAGGGAAAAATAAAATAGTACTCCCTCGATCCAAATTAGTCTTCTCACAGTTGTCTATATTCGGATGTATCTAGTCATGTTTTAGTGCTAGATACATCCGAATCTAGATAAATCTGAGAACATTAATTTTGATCGGAGGGAGTAGTATATTTATACTTTTTTTGAGGAAAGTATATTAGTACTAGTACACTAGTATAGTAATAGTATTCATTTCTTTGCTTAGAAATATGCTCACCTTTGTCCACGCACTGTACACGCTGAGAGAATAAAACTTAGGCAGGATAAAAGAGGGCAGCAGCGAAGAGGAGTTGAAGGTGGTTCGATGTCAGAGGAAAGTTATGATGGGTTCCTGACACGAGGTACTCCTACAGCCACTCTACTAGTAGAAAATTTTAGGACCTATGCATGCAAAACAAATTGTGTGTTTTCTCTCTCCTTCGCTGCCTCTCACCATCCATCCTCACTCTCTTCTACCCTTTCCCCTCGAGCACCGGCCCGGCTGGTCTCTCCCTGGTCCACAACATGGTGTTGCACACGTGTGCCTTGGTATGGCGGCTCTGTGTCTCTGGTGTGTTCGGCAGCCGCGTTGGTGTCGAGTAGGGATGAGGAGTACATAGGAAGGAAACCACTTTGGTCCTTGGTGGCAAAAAAATTCAAACTTTTCCGGTTTTCGAAATTTTCACTTGCTTCCCAAACATCGGGAGGGAAGGTTACTCAAAAGATCGGCCATTCGCGGTACTTCTTATCTTATCTTTATCTTTTCTTATCTCTTACAATACCATACCATACCACTATATAGTGTATGGATAACTTCGAATATTGACCGTTGGATCAAGATCGGAAAATGCAAACAGTGTCGTCGTTGTGATTTTCCAACTATATCAGGAAAGAACATTCAATTATTCTCAATTTTCCGAGTGGATGACGAGCGAGGTTGTGCTTTTCTGTTTAGGAATGTCCAAAGAATATTGGATCTGAATGCGAGAAGCCAAGTTTACCAACATGTTGTACCAACGATTCCCATGTTTTATTTATGAGTTTTCAAACTTCCTAGCTAACTCTGCCTATTTGACAGAATGACTTTATGTCTATTTATCGAAATTAGGTCAAATTTGAAACTATAATTAAATTATAAGTTGCTTTGAAAGTTTTACGAAGAATCTTTTGGAGATACCCATCGAGGGGTCACAATTAATATATCATAAAACACCGAGAGTTTTGACGATAGGTTCAACTTCTTGCTAAGATTTTGCATCTTGACAATTTAATGAAATTAGGTCAAACTTGAGCTACAAGTAAGCGCGATAGATTTCTCTTGAATTAAATATATTTTCGGAGGTAGATGGGTGCATCTCCTTGTAGTAAACAATGTTGTCAGTGTGAGTTTCCAACTATCAGAAATAAAATTTTCAGCTTTCCAAGTGATGACGAGATGGTTCTTTTCGGTAAAGAAAGCTTGAAGAATATGGATCTCAATGCCATAAGGCAAGATTCTAGACATATTAAGTGGACCAACGTGTTTTACTTACATTTCCCATATGTTTTTTGAGTTTTCAAACTCCCTAGCTAATTAACTCTGCCCACTTGAATGACTAAATGCCGATTTATTGAAATTAGGTCAAACTTGAACTATAACTAAATTGTACGTTGCTCTAAAAGTTTTAGGAAAAAGCTTTTGGAGGTACCGTACCAATCGGGGGGAGGTCACAATCAATATATGAGAAACAACCGAGAGTTTTCACAACAGGTTTGACTTCTTGCTAAGATTTTGCATCACATGACACTATTTAATGAAATTGGGTCAAACTTGAGCTACAAGTAAGTGCGATAGATTGCTGTTGAAATATATGACTTTTCAGAGAGGTAGATGGGTGCATTTTATTGTAGTAAAAAGTGTTGTCGGTGTGATTTTCCAACTATATCAGGAAAGAACATTGAATTATTCTCAATTTTCCGAGTGCTAACGAGCGAGGTTGTTCTTTTACGTAATGAAATGTTCGAAGAATATTGGATCTGAATGCCAGAAGCCAAGTTTACCAACATGTTGTACCAACGATTCCCCTGTTTTATTTATGAGTTTTCAAACTTCCTAGCTAACTCTACCCATTTGACCTAATGACTTTATGTCGATTTATCGAAATTAGGTCAAATTTGAAACTACAAGTAAATTGTAGGTTGCTTTTAAAGTTTTATGAAAAATCTTTTGGATGTACCCATCGAGGGGTCACAATTAATATATCATAAAACACCGAGAGTTTTGACGATAGGTTCAACTTCTTGCTAAGATTTTGCATCTTGACAATTTAACGAAATTAGGTCAAACTTGAGCTACAAGTAAGCACGATAGATTGCTCTTGAAGTAAATGTATTTTCAGAAGTAGATCGGTGCATCTTGTTGTAGTAAACAATACCATCAGTGTGAGTTTCCAACTATCAGGAAAGAACATTCAATTCTACATTTTCCGAGTGAAGACGAGCGAGGTTAGTTATTCTTTAATTTTCTATAAAGAGAAGTCCAAAGAATATTGTATGTGGATACGACAAGCCAAGTTAACAGACATATATAGTGGATCGACAACATGTTGTACTGGCGATTCCCATGTTTTGTGAGTTTTCAAGCTTCCTAGCTAACCCCGCCCATTTGAATGACTTTATGTCGATATCTCGGAATTAGGTCAAATTTGAAACTACAAGTAAATTGTAGGTTTTGCTTTGATAGATTTACGAAATATCTTTTGGAGGTACCCATCAAGGAGTCAAAATTAATATATTAGAAACCAACGAGAGTTTCGACGATAGATTAAACTTCTTGCTAAGACTTTGCATCTTGACAATTTAACGAAATTAGGTCAAACTTGAGCTAGCTACAAGTAAACGCCATAGATTGCTCTTGAATTAAATGTTTTTTCATAGGTAGATCATCAGTGCATCTTCTTGTAGTAAACAGTGCTGTCGGTGTGAGTTTCCAACTATCAAGAAAGAACATTCAATTCTACATTTTCCGAGTGAACAATACGAGTGAGGTTGTTCTTTTTCCTAAAGAAAAGTCCAAAGAATATTGGATCTGAATGCCACAAGCCAAGTTTACATATAGATATATTGGACCAACATGTTGTACCAACGATTCCCATGTTTTATGAGGTTTCAAACTTTCCAGCTAACTCTGCCCATTAGAATGACTTTATGTCGATTTATTGAAATTAGGTCAAATTTGAAAGTACAAGTATTAGTAAATTGCACATGCCCTGGACATGAGACTCAGATAATAGACATCTGGCATACCATCACTATATAAAATTATAATAGGTAAAGCAGAAAAAATATAATAGGTAAAATTTGAACTACTACAAGTAAATTGTGTAGGTTGCTTTGAAAGTTTTACGAAAAAGCTCTTAGAGGTACCCATCAGAGGGGGTGGGTGGCAGGGGGTCAATTAATATACTATCAGAAACCATAGAGAGTTGTAACAACAATTTCATCTTCTTTCTAAGATTTCGCATCTTGACAATTTAATGAAATTAGGTCAAACTTGATACAACTAAGTGCGATAGATTGCTCTTGAATTTAATGAAATTAGGTCAAACTTGAACTGCAAGTAATAAATTGTAGGTTGCTTTCCAAGTTTTATGGAAAAAGCTTTTGGAGGTACCCATCAAGCGGTTAATTAATATATCAGAAACCATAGAGAGTTTTGACGAGTGGTTCGACTTCTAGCTAAGATTTTGCATCATGAAAATTTTGAACACCTTTTGAAAATGATCAAATGAAACAGGAAGAGAGGGGAAATGATTTTTCTATTCTCTATGGGCAACCCACAAGTTTGAGGTGCACCTTATTAGGTTTAAAGATACAAACTCTATTTTCTCCACAATGTATATGGTGAACCTTAGCGGATGCCACATACTAAGCTTTGTGGTGTGCTTTTGTACATATTGCTGATGCCCTTATTAGGGAAAAGAAATAGTACTCCCTCGATCCAAATTAGTGTTCTCACATTTGTCTAGATTCAGATGTATCTAGTCATATTTTAGTGCTAGAAACATCCCAATCTAGACAAATCTAAGAACATTAATTTGGATCAGACGGAGTAGTATATTAGTACTTTTTTGAGGAAAGTATATTAGTACTAGTACACTAGTATAGTACTAGTACTCATTTCTTTGCTTAGACATATGCTCACCTCTGTCCATGCGCTGTACACGCTGAGAGAATAAAATGTAGGCAGGGTAAAAGAGGGCAGCAGTGAAGAGGAGTTAAAGGCGGTTCGATGTCAGAGGAAAGTTATGATGGGTTCCTTACACGAGGTACTTCTTATCTTATATTTATCTTTTCTTATCTCTTACAATACCATACCATACCACTATATAGTATACGGTTAACTTCGAACATTGACCGTTGGATCAAGACCGGCAAATCCAAACAATGAAGTCGGTGTGATTTTCCAACTATATCAGGAAAGAACATTCAATTATTCTCAATTTTCCAAGTGGATGACGAGCTAGGTTGTGCTTTTCTATTTAGGAATGTCTGAAGATTATTGGATATGAATGCCAGAAGCCAATTTTACCAACATGTTGTACCAACGATTCCCATGTTTTATTTATGAGTTTTCAAACTTCCTAGCTAACTCTGCCTATTTGACCGAATGACTTTATGTCGATTTATCGAAATTAGGTCAAATTTGAAACTACACGAATTTGAAATTAGGTCAAATTTATCTAAAGACTTTATGTTCTTTAGATATTTTTACACGAATATATGTCAAAAGAATTATCGTTCCTTTTTCCCTTCGGTAGTGAGGTCTGTGTTCCGAATCCGGACGAGCCATAGCATAATGCAAATTTTACTAAAGAGGAGGTAAAATCTAGCCCATTCGGCCCCTCTTTAGCCTAGAACAATTTAATTCGGCCTTGTAGGGGTCCGGGGACTTGCTGACAATAGCCCATTTAAATATTTATCAAGGAGCCCATGGAGAATAGCGCATGGAGTATAGTGTCAACACCCGGATTTTTAATCCCAGATGCCTATTATGTCATACATCGCAATCCCAGGATTACCATTTTTGCGAGACATAACAGATTAGATATCACAGTACATCATCCATTACAAACCATAAATAAGGTCTTACATAAATAAGGATCTCATGATCCAGTCTTAATACAACAAGCAGCGGAATAAATAATAAGCGTAGCGGTGGGGTCCATCTTCAGGGGCACAGGCAATGCTGACGAAGGCAGATAGTCCTAGTTATCATAGCCGTCCTGCTGGCCGTCATCTTGATAGTCTCCTTCATAGTCTGGCCATGAGAATAGCCAGGGACAAAAGCCATGAGTACTCTTTAAGTACTCGCAAACTACCACTAACAAGTAAGGTAATACAAATGTGAAATGCTAACTCTATTTTTTTTGGTAAAGTTAAGTTTGAAACCTAAGCTGAGTTCAGAAACAAAGAAAGATAAAATAAAGTTCTAGAATCACTTAAGTTGGGAAGCTAGCGTCATAACCACAACCCTGTTGTGGTCAAGTCAAGATTCATCATTCATTTCATAAGTCATTTTTGAAAACATCTGACAACAAAACGGTATGGCCACTCCAATCGTCCATAATCGCGGACGCGGCTATTCAAATAGTTTGACACTCTGAAGAGGTGGTACACTTTCACCACAAGATTTGATACATCTGTCAGGGATTACCCTGAATCATCATACTTAGTATGCACATAATCAAACATAACCTTTCCTTTACACAGCCTAGTATAATCACCTCTCCTATGAGCATGGCCTCCCAACCATGACCATCTGTCATCTTGGGCACTGCATAGGTGGACAACATTGAGAGGTAGCCTCAGCTCAAACCTCTCCTGCGAGGGAACTAATACTAATGCATATAAACTTCCGGCTAAGCCTTACCCAATTCAGGTATTGTGGTTGTACGGTAAATTTGGAATGGTATCGCATCCGAATCCAACCATCAGTTTTTATAAAAGGGCTAAGGCTCATGCCTCAACATTTTGATCATCATAACCATTTGTGTTTCTCAACACCTGTCAAAACATCTCAATAGAATGACTCATCATTCCAAGGTTTTCACAATTCATTTTCACCAAGTATTCCCATCTAAAGTGACTCAAGTTTTAGTTTAGCTCTAAACTACTAAGTTAAGAGTGTTCACTAATGTGGGTTGCTAAGATAAATCTCATGCCATAGAATGACATCTAAGGTTATCTAGATAGGTCAAGTTTTATACACTTTATGCTACCTTCAAAACAAGTAAAGGACTTGGTAAAGTAAAGAAAGTAAAACTTTGAAATAAAACTTGTGGTAGGTAAATAGTCAAGGTGGTATAACCAGAGTATGTCTAATGTCTTTGCTTGGGTTATCTAGCTTAATCCTAGCTTGCTAAGTATTATACTTGCAAGTGTTAGCTTGCCTTGGTTGGTGGAGTGGTTGAAGTTTTCTTCCTCCTCTTGGTAGAACTCCTCCTCCTCGAAAGCTTGGTCGGTACTATCGTCTATAAATACATATGGAGTACACAATCACCAAACAATGCTTAACTAGTCTACTTAGAATTCCAAGGCACACATTGGATGATCTAATATCATCACAAGCATCACAAGGTTTTATTAACTAGTTTCATTCTTTTTATTTAAGAAAAGTAATTTCTACTCATTGAAAAAATCTAAGATAAGGGAATTTGATTTAAGGGTTCGATCATATTTACTTTGGTTTAAGTTTAATATTTAATAATTTAAAGTGACTAGAAATGCCGATATAGCATTATTTTGGTACTAGTCCAAAGTCACTTCATGTAAACCCTAATATTATTACATATTCAGATAGGTATGGTTAAATGTGATTTTTGAGAGTTGGAATCAACTCAAAATCTATTATGGTTGATTTTATAAAAATGTTTGAATGTGCAAAAGCTTCTATCTTGTTATTTTTACTAGGAGCGATCTCTAACTCTAAATGAACTAAATCCAACGGGCTTGGATAGATCTTTTCAGTAGCTTTCTAACAAAATTTGAATCACTCAATTTGGTTCAGTAGATCTTCTGGAATTGATTTTTAAACTAAGGGCCAGAAGTGAGTTCAAACTATAATAGAAAAATCCACATTTGAATTCATGGGCTAGCGCGGGAAAACTAACGGGCCGGCCCAGTGGCGCTCCACGGTGCGAATGACAACTGACAAGGGGGGTCCCGCTGGTCAGCGGCACATCAAACACGAAGCGGTACGGGCAACATGGACCGTGCGATTAAAAAGAAGATCTACGGCTGAGGATCGTCGTCCCCGGCGAACAGGTCGCCGACGAGAGCTAACCCTAGCGGCTCGGTGGGGGTGCAATGGGGGCATACCAGGGCTCCAGCTAGCGTGGCGATGGGGGTGATCGAACGTGCTGTCAACAGCGGACTCAGGCGTGGTCGCGGCAGCTCCTAGGGTGGATGAAATCAACGACGCCTCTCCTCCTCTACTGCGGCAAGCTCCGGCTAAATTCCGGCGAACGGCGGCTTGCCTTGCTCCGGGGATGGGGTGGAAGGATCAGTGGTGAGAGGGGAGTGAGAAGGTGTGAGTAGTTTGTGTTGGGGAGGCCTCCTTTTATAGGGCGATGAGGGGACCGAATGGCAGAATAGTGAGCTCGTCGGTGACGTTGATACATGCGGCTAGAGGCATGGGCGGCGTAGGCGGACGGTGGCCTGCCTCCTGGCGGTGCTCTACAGCTTCAATGCGCGGCTAGGGGCGGTGGTGTTTGGTTAGGAGCGTCGCATTCTCTAGGAGACAGAGGCGGCGCTCGACGCGATGCAATGGCGTCATGTGGCCGCGGCTGGCCGTGTCTGGCGAAGTCTTTGGGGTCGAGGCAGAGCGGCGTGCACGATATTGGGTCGAGGGGTGATCTGTGGCATGCTGGCGGCTAACGCGCTCTGGCGAGCTCGTAGAGAGAATGGGCGGCGGTGCTAGGGTGTGGTCCAGGGCCTGGTTGGGCTTGGGGAAGGGGCAGGGAGGTGCGGTAGGGTTAGGCGGAGCTAGTGGTGGTGCTGGAACGGCGCGGCGCTGTCTGTGGCGTTTTGCCCATGTTTGGCCGGCAGTGACCAAAATGTGGCGGCGCTCTACTGCTGATGTGGCTAAGGGGTAGGCCGGTGAGGACTTGGGTTAACTCAGGGGGAACAGGGGAACCACATGAGGGCTTAAAACTCGACAATGCATTGATCTACAAACAGTATAAGTTAGGCCGAGAAATCTTGCCTGCCACCTGTTTGACACAATGGCCACATGAAAGTTTTATTTGAATTTTGGGCTGATTTTTGGTGGAGTGGTTGATCACATGCTTGATCTTCTAGGTGTGCTTGGGTTTTGAAAATGGAGCTCATTTGAGTGGTTTTTGAATAAGTGGGATCTTCTCATATAAACTACATTCAATTTTCAATTGCCATTTAAAATTAGTGTTTGAATGTTTTTGGTAGATCACAAAGTGGGCCGTGGTACATCACTACATGTACTAGCAAGGGGTGCAAAGATCCACATTTGTTCCTCTTAGGATTTGAGTTCTAGGAATAGCCAAAGTAGGCATGTTGATTAAAATGGCACAAATGACCATTTGGTTATTTTATTCATTTTGATTTGTTTTTCTTTGGGATTTGTTTGGGAATGATCTAGATGATGTTTATTTCACCTAAGAATCATTTTACTATCAATGGATCACTTAAACATGGAAATTCAAATCAACTCCTAAACTATATGCACACACATATGAATGCTTTAATATTTTTAATTGGAATTTTTTTTAACTCTAATTTTGATGATTTGGATCTTGATCACTTGGATTAAAGTTTTGGGATGTTACAAACCTTCCCCCTTAAACAAAATATCGTCCCGAGATTTACGAAAGAAAACTAGGAACTAAAGAGATCTGGGAACTCTGTCCTAATGTAATCTTCTCGCTCCCAAGTGGCTTCCTCTTCAGTATGGTTGCTCCATTGAATCTTGAGAAATTTGATACTCCTGGTTCTAGTGGTTCTGTAAGCTTCCTCCAGGATACGGATGGGCACTTCACGATACGTCAGGTCCTTGTTGATCTCCACAGCTCCGTGATCATTGTTCTTGAAAACTTCAGTCTTCTCCGGCACTTCCAGGCATTTGCGAAGTAACAAAATATGGAACACATTGTGGATGGCTGACATCTCCTCTGGTAGTTCCAGTTGATACGATACTTCTCCTCGACGGTTCAGAATCTTGAAGGGCCTGATATATCTGCGGGCTAACTTTCCTTTCAGACTAAAGCGTTGCGTTCCCTTCAATGGTGAAACCTTGAGATATACAAAATCTCCGACATTGAAAGTCAGTTCTCTCCTTCTCTTGTCAGCATAACTTTTCTGTCTGGACTGGGCGGTCTTGAGGTGCTCACGGACTTTGTGCACCTTTTCTTCGTCTTCTCGGAGAATGTCGGGTCCAAAGATCTGACTCTCTCCTACTTGCGACCAATTCAAAGGGGTGCGACACTTTCTTATGTATAGGAACTCAAATGGTGCCATTTGCAAACTAGCTTGATAACTGTTGTTATATGAGAATTCTGCGAAAGGTAGGCAGTCTTCCCATTTTGATCCGTACTCTAACACACAAGCTCTTAACATATCTTCTAAGATTTGGTTGACTCTTTCAGTCTGTCCATCAGTTTGCGGGTGATAAGCGGTGCTGAAATTCAACTTGGTGCCTAATCCTTCCTGGACTTTCTGCCAAAATCTCGAGGTAAACTGGGTTCCTCGATCTGATACTATGGTCTTGGGGGTTCCATGCAGACTAACAATTCTAGCAATTTACAGCTCTGCTAGCTTCTAACTTTGGTAGGTTGTCTTGACAGGTATAAAGTGAGCTACCTTGGACAGTCTATCAACAATGACCCAAATTGAGTCATTTCCCCTAGTAGAAGTAGGTAAACTGGTGATAAAGTCCATTCCGACGGAATCCCATTTCCATTTCGGAATCTGCAAAGGTTGTAGTAGTCCCGCGGGTCTCTGATGCTCTACTTTGACTCTTTGACAGTTGTCACACTTGGCGATGTAGCTACTAATTTCTCTCTTCATCTTGTGCCACCAAAATTGCTCTTTCAAATCTTGATACATCTTCGTTCCTCCGAGGTGGATAGAATAAATAGTATCATGAGCTTCCTGCATGATAACTTGCTTTAGCTCTGAATCTGCTGGCACACAGATATGGCCTTTGTACCACATCACTCCTTCTTCGTCTTCAGTGAATCCAGGTACCTTTCCTGTACCAATACGATGTTTGATTCCGTCGATACTTTCATTTCCCTTCTGGGCTTCCTTGATTTGGCTAATCAAAGTGGGTTGAAGTTCAATGCTAGCTAAGAATCCTTTGCTAACAAGCTTAGTTCTAAACTGCTCCAACTCTTCATACAAACTTGGTTGCTTCTCCTTGATCATGGTATTTAGCCTACATGGCAATCTGCTAAGAGCATCCGCTACCACATTGGCTTTGCCGGGGTGATACTGAATGTCAAGGTCATAATCCTTGTTTAACTCTATCCATCTTCTTTGCCTCATATTCAACTCCTTCTGAGTGAAAATATACTTCAAGCTCTTGTGATCTGAGTAAATCTCACAGCGATTACCCATCAGATAATAACGCCATGTCTTCAAGGCCAAAACTACGGCTGCTAACTCAAGATCATGGGTCAGATAATTCTGCTCATGTTGCTTCAGTTGTCAAGACAAATAGGAGATAACTTTGCCTTCTTGCATTAATACATATCCGAGACCAATCTTGGATGCATCACAATACACATCAAACAGCTTCTTGATATCTGGCATGATCAGTATTGGGGCTGATATCAATCTCTTCTTCAGCTCTTGGAAACTGGCTTCACATTTGTCAGTCCATTCAAACTTCTTGTCCTTCTTCAACAATTGGGTCATAGGTCTGGCGATGCTCGAGAATCCTTCGACGAACTTGCGGTAATATCCCGGCAATCCGAGAAATGCACGGACTTGGGTTTGAGTGGTTGGGGCTTCCCATTCTTTGACATCTTTGATCTTGGTGGGATCAACAGAGACTCCTCCGGCAGACACAATATGTCCTAGGAATCCTACTTATTTCAGCCAAAAATCACACTTGCTGAACTTGGCATACAACCAATGTTCTCTTAGGGTTTCTAGGATGATTCTCAAATGTTGCTCATGCTCTTTTTCGGACTTGGAGTAGATAAGGATATCATCGATAAACACAACGACAAACTTATCTAGGAAATTCATAAAGATCTTATTCATGAGATTCATGAAATAAGCAGGGGCATTGGTTAATCCAAAAGACATAACCGTATACTTGTATAAACAATAACGAGTAGTAAAGGCGGTCTTCGAAATATATGTTGCACGAATCTTAAGTTGGTGATAACCAGTCCTAAGATCAATCTTTGAGAATACCTAGGCTCCAGTCAACTGATCAAATAGATCCTCTATCTTTGACAAAGGGTACTTGTTTTTGATGGTGACCTCATTCAACTTTCTGTAATCGTGCACAGACGGTTGCCTCCATCTTTCTTATCGACGAGTAACACTGGTGATCTCCATGGCGAAACTCTTGGTTGAATCAAGCCTGTTGCTAACATGGCATTCAACTGCTTCTTCAATTCCACTAACTCTGAGGGGTTCATGCTATAGGGCCTCTGGGCTATGGGTCTGGTTCCGGGGATTAGTTCGATAATGAACTCAATATCCCTATCCGGGGGCATACCTGGCAATTCATCTAGGAATATGTCGGGGTATTCACAGACTACTCGGACTTGGTCTATGGTGGATAGGGCTAGACTCTTGTTGCACTTGAATTGACGAGGTAAGGTTTCAGATATATGCTCTACTATTACTCCAAAGCTACTGGTCATGGTGATGGCTTTCTTAGTACAGTCTATCAATCCTTTATGCCTTGACATCTAGTCCATACCTAGTACTACTTCCAATCCTTTGGTTCCAAGTACTATAAGGTTGGCATAAAAATCTATCCCATGTATTCTGATAGGCACAGCTTTGCAATTTTTTCTAGCTTTTGTAGTTGATCCAGGGATTTGAACTATCATGACATGCTTCAAGTTGGTTGGGTGGATCTTACTAGTGCATGCAAATTCTTCGGTGATAAATGAATGCGATGCTCCTGAATCAAACAATACTCTGGCTAAAACTGAGTTGACAGAAAACATACCCAACACTACGTCTGGCGCTTCTTGGGCTTCTTCGGTGTTCATGTGGAAAAGACAGCCGTTGCAGTTGTGAGGGTTCCCTGGGGTAAATCTTCTCCCTGGTTGAACACGACGCTGTTGTTGAGCTAGTGTATTCACATTGGCAGTGGCGGCAGTCTTCTTGGGGCACTCATTGGAATAGTGACCCTTCACTCCACACTCGAAACAGGTGATCTGAGACTTGTCTTTTGCTGCCACGGGCACAACATTGCTTCTAGTTCTGGGTGAAGTGTTGTTGTTGTTGTTGCTCTTGGGAGGGGCATGGTTGAAATTGCTGGTGTTGCCGGAGTTGTGGTTGTTTCCTCCGGGATTCACACTGCCTCCGCTACGGTTGGGGTAGCTTGGGCGAGACATTGGAGGTCGGTTGTTTCTGGGTGCATATCCTGGTGAGGGGTTGGGACGGTACTTCTGGTGACTGCTGGATCCAGTTTGCTGCATCATACGACATTTGCAGTTGTTGTTTCCTTGGTTAATCTTCCCTTCCATCTGAATTGCGGAGTTGACTCGCTCTTCGAGATCCTAGAAACGGATGTTGATGAGAACAATCTGCATCTCATCATGCGATAGGAATCTCCTTCTTCTTGGCCTCCGTGTTGATCTCATAAGGTGCATATCTGGGAAGCGATAGGAATCTGTCACGGTACTCCACCACAGTCATTCTGCCTTGCTTCAACTCTCTGAATTCATCCCTCATTCTGGTGACTAAGCCCTGTGGCACGTGGGTGCGGCTGAACTTGATTTTGAATGCTTCCCATGTCATCACTTGACCATGGTTCATTAGGCGGATGCTGTTCCACCATGCTCTTGCATCTCCTGCCAAGTAGTGGGTGGCAAAGAGAACTTTCTCGTTGTCATCAACTATGGCTACTTCTAGATTGTTCTCCATCGTCTGCAACCAGTCATCTACATCTAATGGGTTCTCTGAAGTGCTAAAGATTGGGGGATTGGTATTTTGGAAGTTTTTCAGCTTGGATCCTTGATCATCCTGATTGCCATGGTTCTGGTTATTGAGAGCCATCTGGGCGATCTGTTGCAGTGTTGCTAGATTAGCTTGGCTCTCTGCTCTGTTTGCTTCTCTATCTGCGATGAGATTCTACAGGATCTGTAGCATTGGGTCTTGCGACGAGCTTCTCCCTCCTTGGTTTCCATGAGTCATCTGAAGATTGAGGTAGATAAAGGGGTAAGAGGGAAAGTTCTAAGGTTCATGGTTTTGATTTGAAAGCTAAAACCTTGAGTCTGACTCAGGTTTTGCCACTAACTCCATTTCATTCATTCAAACAAGCACACAATACAAACACACACACCACAACAAGGAAAATGGATGGTTTTAAGAACCATTCTGCAAGCTACAATATAGTGGGACCGATACATCTCATGCTATGACAGTGCTCTAGTGCATCTACTCATCATCGATGAAGTCGGAGTCCTCATCGTCAGTGTAGAAGTCCAAGGCATCCTCCTCTAGAAAGTCATCATCATTGCTGAGGTAAGAATCCATGTCTCCCTGGATGTCTTCACCCTCCTCTTCTTCCTCCTTTGCTGCAAGCTGAGCTTCTTGCTCCTTGACGGTCTTCTCGAGGTCGGCCACCTTCTTGCGAAGACGGACGATGGTGCGATCCTTCTTTTCGCGTTGGAGGCGAAGAGACTGACGGTCCTTGACGAGCAGTGAGAAAGTCTAGGCCTTCTGGTCGGCAATGGCACGGTTGTGGTTGGCAAACTCCCTAGCATTATCCAATTCCTTCTGGCGATCGTACAGCAGGAAGTCAAGGTTCTCCACTTGACGCTTCAGCTCCGGGTGACTTGGCATCTCCATCGGCATTCCCATGAAGTCACGCCTTGCATAGTGAGCAAAATGGGTTCCTTGGATTTGGTTGACACTGAGGGCACATAGACGTGCGAGAGCTTCATGCATTGCCCTGGCTAATCCATCCAGCCAGTTGTTCTATCGGACTGAGAACTGGATTCTCCCGGACATTGGTGCTTCTATGCTTCCTCGAAGATCAGCGGTGACTAGCCACTATAAATCTCCTCCTGGGGGTCCTGGAAGTTGAGCTCCAAGAAACTCCGGATGCGGGCGTCCCAATAACTCAGACAGTGAATCTAGATCCATCTCGAAGATCAGCTGGCCTCCATTGCCCAATTGGTAGAACTTGCTGAACTGAGTCTCCATCTACAAGAATTAAGGATGAGGAAATTAGCGAAGTGATCAAGTGTGTCAAATTTTATATAGTAATGTAAGAGTTGGAGGAACATGAATTTTTGAGAAAGAATGAATTCCCAAGGGTAAGAGAGGAAATAGTTTTTCATAAATACTCACTTTGGTTTTGAAATTAAGTTTTTGTTGGGACGTCCATTCTAACTAGGGTCTCCTATTGTCAGGATGGCTCTGATACGAACTTGTCAACACCCGGATTTTTAATCCCAGATGCCTGTTATGTCATACATCGCAATCCCAGGATTACCATTTTTGCAAGACATAACAGATTGGATATCACAGTACATCATCCATTAAAAAACATAAATAAGGTCTTACATAAATAAGGATCTCAATATCCAGTCTTAATACAACAAGCAGTGGAATAAATAATAAGCGTAGCGGTGGGGTCCATCTTGAGGCACGAGCAATCTTGGCGAGATATTCCTAGTTATCATAGCTGTCCTGCTGATTATCATCTTGATAGTCTCCTTCATAGTCTGGCCATGAGAATAGCCAGGGACAAAAGCCATGAGTACTCTTTAAGTACTCACAAACTACCACTAACAAGTAAGGTAATACAAATGTGAAATGCTAACTCTATGTTTTTTTGGTAAAGTTAAGTTTGAAACCTAAGCTAAGTTCAGAAACAAAGAAAGATAAAATAAAGTTCTAGAATCACTTAAGTTGGGAAGCTAACATCATAACCACAACCCTGTTGTGGTCACGTCAAGATTCATCATTCATTTCATAAGTCATTTTTAAAAACATCTACAACGAAACGGTATGGCCACTCCAACTGTCCATAACCGCGGACGTGGCTATTCGAATAGTTTGACACTCTGCAGAGGTGGTACACTTTCACCACAAGATTCGATACATCTATCAGGGATAACCCTGAATCATCATACTTAGTATGCAGATAATCAAACATAACCTTTCCTTTACACACCCTAGTATAAGCACCTCTCCTATGAGCATGGCCTCCCAACCATGACCATCTGTCATCTTGGGCAATGCAAAGGTGGACAACATTGAGAGGTAGCCTCAGCTCAAACCTCTCCCGCGAGGGAACTAATATTAATGCATATAAACTTCTGGCTAAGCCTTACCCAATTCAGGTATTGTGGTTGTACGGTAAATTTCGAATGGTATCGCATCCGAATCCAACCATCAGTTTTTATAAAAGGGATAAGGCTCATGCCTTAACATTTTCATCATCATAACCATTTGTGTTTCTCAACACCTGTCAAAACATCTCAATAGAATGAATCATCATTCCAAGGTTTTCACAATTCATTTTCACCAAGTATTCCCATCTAAATTTACTCAAGTTTTAGTTTAGCTCTAAACTACTAAGTTAAGAGTGTTCACTAATGTGGGATGCTAGGATCAATCTCATGCCGTAGAATGACATCTAAGGTTATCTAGATAGGTAAAGTTTTATACTCTTTATGCTACCTTCAAAACAAGTAAAGGACTTGGTAAAGTAAAGAAAGTAAAACTTGGAAATAAAACTTGTGGTAGGTAAATAGTCAAGGTGGTATAACCAGAGTATTTCTAATGTCTTTGCTTGGGTTAACTAGCTTAATCCCAGCTTGCTAAGTATTATACTTGCAAGTGTTAGCTTGCCTTGGTTGGTGCAGTGGTTGAAGTTTTCTTCCTCTTCCTCTTGGTAGAACTCCTCCTCCTCGAAAGCTTGGTCGGTACTATCGTCTATAAATACATACGGAGTACACAATCACCAAACAATGCTTAACTAGTCCACTTGCATTCTAAGGCACATATTGGATGATCTAATATCATCACAAGCATCACAAGGTTTTATTAACTAGTTTCATTCTTTTTATTTAAGAAAAGTAATTTCTACTCATTGAAAAAATCTAAGATTTAATATTCTCCCATTAAAATATGGGATCATATGGACACATGTCATCACCACATATTCTAACATATGGGAACGTGATTTAAGGGTTGGATCATATTTACTTTGGTTTAAATTTAATATTTAATGATTTAAAGTGACTAGAAATGCCTATATAGCATTATTTTGGTACTAGTCCAAAGTCACTGCATGTAAACCCTAATATTATTACATATTCTTATAGGTATGGTTAAATGTGATTTTTGAGAGTTGGAATCAACTCAAAATCTATTATGGTTGATTTTATAAAAATGTTTGAATGTTCAAAATCTTCTGTCTTGTTATTTTTACTAGGAGAGATCTCTAACTCTAAATGAATTAAATCCAACGGGCTTCGATAGATCTTTTCAGTAGCTTTCTATCAAAATTTGAATCACTCAATTTGGTTTCGTAGATCTTCTGGAATTGATTTTTAAACTAAGGGCCAGAAGTGAGTTCAAACTAAAATAGAAAAATCCACATTTGAATTCATGGGCTAGCGCGGGAAAACTAACGGGCCGACCCAGTGGCGGTCCACGGTGCGAATGACAACTCACAAGGGGTGTCCTGCAGGTCAGCGGCACATCAAACGTGAAGCGGTACGGGGCAACATGGACCATGCGATTAAAAAGAAGATCTACGGTTGAGGATCGTCGTCGCCGGCGAACAGGTCGCCGGCGAGAGCTAACCCTAACGGCTCGGTGGGGGTGCAATGGGGGCATACCAGGGCTCTAGCTAGCGTGGCGATGGGGGTGATCGAACATGCTGTCGACAACGGACTCAGGCGTGGTCGCGGCAGCTCCTGGGGTGGACGAAATCAACGGCGCCTCTCCTCCTCTACTGCGGCAAGCTCCGGCTAAATACCGGCGAACGGTAGCTCGCCTTGCTCCGGGGATGGGGTGGAAGGATCAGTGGCGAGAGGGGAGTGAGATGGTGTGAGTAGTTTGTGCTAGGGAGGCCTCCTTTTATAGGGCGGCGAGGGGACCTAATGGCATGACGGTGAGCTCGTTGGTGACGTTGATATAGGCGGCTAGAGGCATGGGCGGCCTAGGAGGACGGTGGCTGATGACCCACAAGTATAGGGGGTGTATCGTAGTATTTTCGAGGGAAGTGAAACCCAATTTATTGATTCGACACAAAGGGAGCCAAAGAATATTTATAAGCCTTAACAACTGAGTTGTCAATTCAGCTGCACCTAGAAACAATCTTGCTCAAAGCAGTTTATCAGTAGCAACAGTTTTGTAGTAGGAATAGCAAAGTAACAGCAGTAGTAAAGCAAAGACAATAGTAACAATAGCAGTAAATAGTGGGATTCGAGTGCGGTAGGCATAAGTATGGATGGACGGGCGTTGCATGTACAAGACAATTCACATAGCAATCAGAACATAGGGCAATTGCAGATAAATAAGATAAAGCATCCAAGTACTACACAATCCTAGGCATGTGTTCCATATATAGTCATACGTGCTCGCAATGAGAACTTGCACAACATCTTTTGTCCTGCCAGCCCGCTTGTAGTGGGGCCTCTAGGGAACTACTGGCAATTAAGGTGCTCCTTTTAATAGAGCACTGGAGCAAAGCATTAACACTCCGTGAACACATGTGATCCTCACATCAAAGCCATTCCCTTCCGGTTATCCCGATTTCTGTCACTTCGGGGCCATAGGTTCCGAACATCAACGTGTGTATACAACTTGCAGATAAGACCAAAAACAATACTATCATAATGAATCAATAACATGTTCAGATCTGAAATCATGGCACTCGGGCCCTAGTTACAAGCATTAAGCACAACAAGTCGTAACAAAGTCATAAAGCACTAATAAAAGATACTATGCACCATGCCCTAACAATCTGATGCCATTACATGAACGATCTCATCCAATCCCTACCATCCCCATAGCCTACAGCGGGGGATTACTCACTCATAGATGGGGGAAACATGGATGGTCGATGGAGAAGCGATGGTGATGATGATGGCGATGATCTCCTCCAATTCCCCATCCTAGCAGGGTGCCAGAACGGAGTTTCTGGTGCTGTTTCGTGGAATCTGGTGGTGGCAGCGGAGCAGAACTCCTTCTGGAAAAACGTCGAACCCCCCGAAGTTTTTAGGTCAGAAGGCTTCTTATAGGGGAAGAGGGAGACCGAGGGGGTGCTGGGGGCCCACACCACCCCTGGCGCGGCCCGGCTGGCCGCCAGTGGTGTGGCCACTCCTGGCTCTTCTCTCTCGTGATACAGCTCTGAGTCTTCGGGTGAAATAGGATTTTTAGCATATTTTCCCGAATTTTTCCTGATAGTTGGTTTTCTGCACAAAAAGTAGACACCAAGGCAATTCTGCTGAAAACAGCGTCAGTCCGTATTAGTTGTATCCAACACAAGTATAGAGGAGAAACAATAGCAAAAGTGTTCGGGAAAGTAGATACGTTTTGGACGTATCAACTCCCCCCAAGCTTAGCTTATTGCTTGTCCTCATCGAATTCAGTTGAAAACTGAGTGCGATAAAAGAACTTTCACGAACACATTTGCTTCATAAGATGTAAATATTCTCAGCAATGTGATCAACTACTTAGACAGTTCATAATAAAGAGTATGCAACTGAGTCTACTTAATAGTCATTGCAAGCTATGAAGAGATTACAACTCAAGAATAATAAGTAGCATGAGGCACAAACATAAGCAACATTACAATGCTCATAGAAAGGTATGATAGAGTGGTATCTCGTTTCCCTTTGATTATGAATATCAAGGCACCTCTGAAGTTCAAGTGATGACTAGAAATAAAGATATAAAGGATACAAGCATCAAAGTCATAACACAAATAATCAAGTAATGGAAAAAACACAAAGAATGACAACTATGCTCTCAAGAAGGTGCTCAGAGAATAAATGGAGACTCAACAAGAAAAGGTTTTAAATAATTTGAAAAGCTTCCAAATGCTGAAAGTATGGTACTCGTTAGCTTTGAGCTCTCATTGCCCCTATCATAAGCATCTTTAATGTGGTTAAGGTGAAAGTGACACAACTAAGAGGATATGCTTGACAAGTTATAAATCAAAGTCTCAAGCCCCTTACTTACGAAGACCGATCCTCATGCTACTCAACTTCAGTCACAAGTAAGCTCTTGTCATTGTAAGTATATACGTATCATAGAGAACCGCCAACGGGGTACCCCTTGCACATGATACATAAGCTATCCCATAATCAAAATGACAAGGCAAGCAGACAATGAGCATCTCAGCGATCTTTTTATCTACTATGTGCATAGATTTTTATTGAGGATGCTTCATAGAATGCTCATTATGGTTATGCTGCAAGTTTCCACCATGATTAGGCATGGCTTAGGCTAGCGGCCCAGGCGTTTCTCTAACATACATACAAA
Source organism: Avena insularis (assembly GCA_023614405.1). NCBI lineage: Eukaryota > Viridiplantae > Streptophyta > Magnoliopsida > Poales > Poaceae > Avena > Avena insularis. The sequence goes on from CM042696.1 coordinate 254,990,430, forward strand.
CTCCATGATCTTACAAGTTCCACTTTTATTTCACACCGCCGGGATCCATAAGTAAAAGAACATGATATCAACTAGGTACAAGTACCAATGAAATGTTGAAAGCGGTCCCCATGATACATGGTTCTGCTAACTTCAACTCATAAAACGCAAGCATATATGCAACAAAGAAGGATGCAATGGTTCAGGTTTATTAAGTGCAAGAAAATAAAGTGTGCCATCAAGTTCATGAGAGCTTTACTAACTAACTTTCTCGTAATAAGCAAACATTTTATTCGGAAGAAAACAAGGCATATTGAATATGCACGGAAGTATCAAATGATGCTAATGGGTAGGTATGGTGGACACTTTGGAAGTATTTGGTTTAGGGAGTTGGAAACTTCAGTAAAACATACTCAGTGTGAGTGAAGGCTAGCAATAGTAAGGGAGCGACCAACGAGAGAGCAATAGCTGTCATAATCATGCTTGCAACAAAACAGGACTAATCACGGCATGAAAGTGATTCAAGATCCTCAAGGCAAAATAATTCATCAAGGATTAACTGATTATCACAGTCATGTGCATGCGTGAGCATGTGCCAAGTCAATTCAAATGAAACATTCAGAGGAGGATACCATGGTGTCATACCGATTTATGAATAGAGCAATGCAAGCAAACATTCATAAGACATGCTACAAACTTTTAGCGAGCTGGAACTAATCATAAGAAAGCAAGAACTACTAAGCATCCAAAGAAAACATACACTCTACATGAACGGAGTAAGCAAGCTCACAATGATGAGTATATGTACAAAAATGAAAACAAATAGAGTTTGTTACCAGCCTCTTACCACACCTCAAGTTGTCATTAATCCTCATTATTGCTCTTCACTTGTGTGGCTTGAATAATAATATGAAACCAATATCCATTGAGGACTGCTGAACCCTGTAGCAAACTCACAAAACCAAAGAAGAACGGCAAATATTTTTGTTGTTTTCGATTTTAAAACAAGAAACAAAAAGGAAAAATAAGCAAAGCAAAATCTTTTTGGGTTTTTCGAATAGTTCAAACAAAGCAAAAAGGGAAAAACAAACCAAGGCGAAAATAACAAGCAAACAAACCAAAGAGAAACAACAGAAATATTTTTGGTCTTTTTGTGTTTTAGAAAGCAAAAGCAAAGAAAGAACAAAAACTAAAAAGAGAACAAAAATGAATATACAAAGTACCGACGCAACATGATAAGGAGATGAGTGCGGTGTCGGCGTACCTCCCCCCAAGCTTAGGCTTTTGGCCTAAGTGAGTATCAATCCATGTACGAATAGGGGTTCCAAGCAGGCGGATCTTGATAAGAATGGTCGTAGTTGGGCCCGTGGGAAGAAGAAGAATCTCCCCAATCATAAGCAGGCTACTGATATGAAGACTCCCCCTCATTCGAGGGCTGGACCGAATCATCCGTGACCTCCCTTCTAGTATCCTGCTCCTGTTGGGAGAGCTCTCCCAAGTACGCGTCAAGCTCCTCCTCAGTGAGGGACAATCCTAACATGTTATCAAGGTTAAACAAAACAGGTGCAGGCAAAAGAACAACACACTCGGACTTGCTCTTTCTCCACCCAGCTTTGAGAAAGGTTATTTCATAAGACAACTCACTCAGACTAGCCCACGAGGAAACAAATTTGTGCTGTATCATGGAATTAAGATCAAGCCTCTCTATGGGAAACTGTAGGTCTAGATGATGAGGCAGTAAACCATGCAATGCTATTAAACGAGAAGCAATGAGGCCTCCACAAATTCCACCTTTCTCACGGTTAGCAGCAAGACGGAAAGCTATCGAAGCACCCAAGTTGTAAGACCTATCTCGTCTAAGAGCAGCAGAGATAAATGCTAGATCAAACGAAGATAACTTATTGGAAGTTTTCCTAGCAAGAACACACTTGGCAATAAAGTAGGCAAAGTAGCGAATGGAGGGAAGATGAATGTTATGGATTTTCCACTCTCCTTTGAGAAGTTACTCCCTTGGCAAATCCATGAGTGGTTCAGGTCTCTCTTTAATCTTCCTACATGATCCCCATTGAGGTACCTTAATAGCTGCACAAAAATCATCAAGAGAAAGGTTGACAACAATATTGTAAATTTTGTAATGGACCATGGGGTTAGGCAAAGAGTGACTAAATTGGAAATCCTGCACCACAGACATGGTTAGCTTCACAAATTGACAAGGTTCATCTTCCAAAAAGTGCTCTAATCCTGCATTAGAAACCAAAGTGTGGAAATCTTGTAGAATTCCTGCAGCTCTCATGAACTTAGAGCATGGATAAATGGAGGGAAAAACTTCCTCCTCCCGGTGGACCTTCATGACCTTAGGTACCCAAAGCTCATGTTGGTTTAGGTGGTGTTCACTCATCTTCTATTCTGAAATTTAAACACCTATTAAACAAGTGATTGCAAAGTTAAATATAATGAAGGATTCTACTCATAGGGACTTGCAAGAGGCCTAAACATGCATCAAAACTATATCTCTAAGCATCAAACAAGCTTACAAGCTCCCATAACCAGTCACCTACAACAGCAAAATACTCAATATATAATCCACTAAGCACAAATCTACTTGGACAAGGGGAGGAGTCACATACCAGGGAACAAATGCTCCAAATTTTAGCAAGAAAGATGGTCTGAGCAAGGAGATCGAAAAAATCGAGAGCAAGCACAGCAAGAACGTGATTTTGAGCAATGAATTGGAGCTTACTCGGCAGAGAGAAGAAAGTGGCAGGTGAGAGAGTTAGTGGGGGGCCAGGGGTGGCCCACACTAGGGCATGGCGCCACCCAAGGCTAGCCGCGCCACCATGTGGTGTGACTGCCTTGTGGGCCCCCCTGGTACCTCCCAGGTACTCCTCTGCCCCTTTGTTCACATAAAAATTTAATATGAATTTTCTGGAATTTTTCGAGACACTTTATTTTTGGGCATTTTCACGCAGAGAAGAATGATTTTTCTGGCAGACAGATTTTTTTGGAAACATGATGCAAGGACACAACAAAGCTAGAACTACAGAAGTTATAAGACACTCTAACACGCAAGCAACTAACGACAAAAATAAAACTAAACGAAAGCAAAAACTAAAATGCATAGGATAGAAGTAAATGAAGATAATCATAGTGAAAACATTGTTTTGCTCAATGGAATCCTTTTGTTATCAAGGTTGATCAAGTCTTGCTACCAATACAATTACATATGAGACAAAACTTTGTATTCCACTAATGATTATGTTACCTCAACCTTGATAGCAATGGTCCCAATCATAATAGTTTCAAATTTTTCTCTTGGTATGGGACAATATATTTCTCCAGTTGAATGCCCTCAACATGTTCAATTGAATACAAACCATAAGTCCTTTCAATCTTCTTGGGGAAGTAGATAGTATGTTCCTTGTCATTCACATTGAAAGTTACCTTTCCTTGGTTACAATTGATAACAGCTCCTGCAGTACTAAGAAAAGGTCTCCCAAGAATAATGGACATATTATCATCTTCAGGCATTTCAAGCACAACAAAATCAGTTAATATCAAGCAATTATGAGCCACCTGAACAGGTACATCCTCACATATACCCACATGAATAGTGGTAGATTTATCAGCCATTTGCAAAGATATATCAGTTGGTATCAGTTTTTCAAGCTAAAGCCTCTTATAGAGAGAGAAATGCATAACACTAACTCCAGCTCCCAAATCACACAAAGCAGTTCTAACATAACTATTCTTAATTGAGAAAGGGATAGTTGGAATCCCTGGGACTCCAAGTTTCTTAGGAACCTTACCATTGAAAGAATAATTAGCAAGCAAAGTAGAAATTTCTTCATTAGGGATCTTCCTTTTATTCGAGACAATGTCCTTCATATACTTTGAGTAAGGAGGCGATTTAATAGCATCAGTCAAAGGAATTTGCAAGAATAAAGGCTTCATCCACTCACAAAACTTATTATAATGTTCATCTTCCTTTGACTCGTGTTTCTTATTAGGGAAAGGCATAGGTTTTTGGACCCAAGGTTCTCTTTCACTACCATGTTTCTTAGCAATAAAATCTTCTTTGGTGTATTTAGTATTCTTAGTGTGGTTTTCAAATTCTTCTTCAACTTTTTCTTCATTAGGAACTTCATTTTCTTCATTACGACTTTCGGTTTCAGCATCAGAGATAGATATACTATTAGGATCTATAGCAGGTTCAGAGGGTTCTACAACAGTTTTATGTTTCTTTTTCCTTTTCTTACGAGTAGAACCACTATTTTCAGCTTGTTGAGAATCCTGCTCAATTTTTTTGGGATGCCCCTTAGGATATAGAGGATCCTGGGTAGCAGCACCACTTCTAGTTCTAATTTCATAAGCATGTTTTTCTTTAGCAACATTAACTAGCAAGTCGTTTTGCACTTTAACGAGTTGATCTATTTGAGTTTGAACCATTTGAAAGTGTTTAACAATCATTTTAACATCATTAGAGGTTCTTTCCACAATATCTTTCAACTCAACAATAGCTCTAGTGTTTTCCATTAGATGATTTTGCACCCTTTTATTAAAGTTATCTTGCTTAATAATAAAGATATTGAATTCTTCTAAGCATTGATCAGGAGGTTTAGAGTAAGGGATATCACCTTCATCAAAGTGTTGGAGAGAGTGTACCTCAATAGTGGATGAGTAGGGAATAGGCTTACATAATTCTTCTATAGGAGGTAAATTCTTGACATCTACAGCTTTAATTCCCTTCTCCTTAAGACATTTCTTAGCTTCCTTCATCACTTCATCATTTAATTCAATAACTCCCCTCTTCTTTGATGTTGGAATAGGCACCGAAATAGATGGTTCAGGTACAATTACTTCAGTTATAGCTTGTTCAGGGGGAGTCCAATCTTCATAGTTCTTACTTATTTTATCCATTAATTCCTCAGCTTCCTTTGGAGTCCTATTCCTGAAAACACAATCTACAAAACTATCTAGGTATGTCCTAGATTCCTCGGGCAGTCCATTATAAAATATATCAAGAAGCTCATTCTTAGGTAATGGACTTCTAGCTTGTGCATGAACCAAAGCACAAAACCTTGCCCAAGATTCAGACAATACCTCTTTTTCTCCCTGTTTAAAATCAAAAAGTTCCTGCAAAATAGCATGTCTAGCACTAGGAGGAAAATATTTCTGCAGGAAAAGTACTAATCAAGCACTCAGGGCTATCAATAGATCCAGGAGGTAAATTACTAAACCAAGTTTTAGCTTCTCCTTTCAGTGAAAAGGGGAAAATCTTGGCAACAAAGTAAGTACGTATCTTAATATCATCAGAAAACAAGTCACTCATGGTAGAAAGTTCATTCATATGTGCTACCGCACTTTCATTCTTAGTACCACAAAAAGGTTCTTTCTCGACAATAGCTATGTAAGATAGATCGAGAAAGAAATCATAATCCTCATCTCTAATATTTATGGGAGAAGCAGCAAACTTAGCATCAGGAGACAATTTGGGTCTAATAGTACGCCTCTCAAGGAGACTCTTAGCAGCGCTCCTATCATGGGTGTTTTTACATTCTTTAATAAATTCATCGGTCATCTCAACATAACCATCTTCAATATCATAACTCTCACTAGACTTAGGTGAGCTAACAGGTGTGGTAGTGTCTTCATTAGGAGTTTCGGTATTTCTAGCTATAGTTCTAGAAATCGTAGCATCTAGGAAAGGACCTAATGAACCACTCTTATCAAGCACGGTAGAAGCAGCATCATAAGCATCAGAAGTTTCAGATTCAGCAGTAGTAGCAGTGTGTGTAGCATATGTATGTGGTGGTGTAAGGAACTTACTCATAACAGACGGTGAATCAAGAGTAGCAGAGGTGTTTAGAACCGTACCTCTTCTTGTAGTGGATGGTAAAATAGGAACCTTGCCATCACGAGACTTACCCATGATGGATGGATAGCAGCGAACAATAGAGAATCCAAGTGAACTTGATAAATAAAGCTATGCTCCCTGACAACGGCCGGAAAATAGTCTTGATGACCCACAAGTATAGGGGGTGTATCGCAGTATTTTCGAGGGAAGTGAAACCCAATTTATTGATTCGACACAAGGGGAGCCAAAGAATATTTATAAGCCTTAACAACTGAGTTTTTGGTCTCTGTAACTATGGATTGACATATTGATCCACTAGTGTCATTTCATTTGTTCTTTTCCTAGACCACATTGATCACCTAGTGCCATTGCATGTGTTGTGTAACATCCCAAAAACCCTAATAAAAAATTATCAAGTTCTAATCACCCAAAGTTTAGGGTTAACAAAAACTTTTATTACAAATTTGAATATGAATGCATGTGTGGTTTGCATTAGTATAGAATTGAGTGTAATTGCCATGCTTGATTGTTACAAATGATGTGAAATGGTTTAAAGGTGAATGCTACATCATCTAGGCCAATTGCAAACAAAATCAAAAAAAACAGAAATCAAATATAAATAAATAAAGCAAATGGCCATTTTGACCAAAGTTAACCACTAGGCCACTTTGAGTGTTCCTAGAAGAGAAATTCTAACAGAAACAATTCTACTTCTTTTCACCCCTTGCTATACCAAGTAAAAGTGTATCAAGGCCCACTTTAAAACTTACAAAAACATTCTCCAAATCAATTTAATGGACATTTGAAAATTGAATCAAGTGTATGTGGTAAGATCCCACTTTTTCAAAAACCCATCCAACCAATTCCCCTTGGCAAACCCAAGTAACCAGAGACACTCAAGCTTAAGTTAAGAACACTCAAAAAAATTGAATCAAAATTTTCAAACTTTGTTTCTTGCAGCCATTTCAGCAAACACCTTTCTTACACTGAATAATCACCTGCCTAACTTCACTGTTTCCATAGTAATTCTCGACCATTTGGTCTTCCCTTAACACCCTTGTCCCTTCTAGTGTCGAGCAGCACCGGCCGACAGTGGACAGCGCGCCAGGAGCCACGCCGTCCTCGCCGACGACGCACACCAGACACGCCGCACTCCACCACCACCCCCTGTCCAAGCCACGACCCCTGCTAAGCCCTAGACCACCCTAGCTATGTCGCGCCCACCGTCTCTGCGCCATGCCTAGAGAGCGCCAGCTCGCCGCGCCCGACCGCCTCGCACAGACCGCGCCTAGCCCTCACCGCACACGCTCACGCACGCCATGATCACGGCAACCCTGTAGACACCCCCGTTCGACGCTGCGTGACACGTAGCTATCGCACGCCTTCGTAAACACCTCCGCATCTGCGTAGAGTGCCGCACGCTCCTGACCAAACCACACCGCCCCACGCTCCTGACCAAACCACACCGCCCCACGCCTCGCCTTTAAACCAGCAACGATCTCCAGGGAACACAGCATCGTCCACTAGCCTCCGCCACACCAATAGCCGCCTGTAGCATCCCCACTGACGAGCTTGGGCCTGCACCGTTCGGTCCCCTCGCTGCAGTATAACTAGAGGCCTCCCCTGCCTCATTTCTCCACAACCCAACACTCACCACTCCTCTCTGATCCTCCCCACTTCTTCCCGAAGCAAGGCGAGCTCTCCCTCGCCAGAATTTGGCTGGAGCCCGCCGCTGCTGGAGGAGAAGGGCGCCATCGATTTCGACCACCCCAAGACTTGCCGCAACCACGTCTCGAACCATCGTTGTCTACCACATCGATCGCCCCCGTCGCCGACCCTAGCTGGAGCCCAGGTGAGCCTAGCCAGACTCCCACCGCCGCGCTAGGTTAATTTCTCGCCGGAGCAGTTCGTCGTCGATGATGACTCCCAACCATTATATTAGATTTAGATCGCACGACTCAGATTCGTAGATATCGCTTCACATAGATAGTATCGTTGACTAGTGGACCCCCTCTATCAGCAGCCCGCTGCGCTGTGCAGTGCAGTTGGGCCAGCCCATTTAGCTTTCCTGATCAGGCCTGGAAATTCAAATAATGATTTTCCTTTTTAGTTTAAACTAGTTTCTATCCACAGATTCAAAAATCAATTCAGAGAGTTTCACTAAACCAAATTACATGATTCAAATTTTGCTAGAAAGGTAATTAAATTATCTATCTAAGACCGTTGGATTTAAATCGTTTGGAGTTAGAGATAATCTATATAAAAATAACAAGATAGAGACGTTTACAACTTCAAACATTTTTAAAAAATCAACCATAAATGCTTTTGAGTTGTTTCCAACTCTAAAAAATCGCATTTGATCATATCTATCTGAATATGTAAAAATATATAGGTTTGCATGCAATTACATTGGACTAGTACCAAAATAATGCTATTAGGGCATTTCTAGTCACTTTAAATCTATTAAATAATAATCTTAAACTTTATAAAATGTGACCAACCCTTTACATCACATTCCCATGTATTAGAATATGTGGTGATTACATGTGTCCACATGATCCCATATTCTATTTGGAGAATATTAATCTTAATTAATTTCAATGAGTAGAAATTACTTTTCTAAAATAAAATAATTAAGACCAAGTCATTATTTCATGTGATGGTTGTGATGATGCTAGATCATCAAGTGTGAGCCTTAGTGTGCTAAATAGAATTAGTTAAGTATTGTTTGGTGATTGTGTACCCCGTATTCATTTATAGATGATAGTACCGACCAAGGATACGAGGAGGAGGAGTACTACCAAGAAGAAGAAGAAGATAACTTCAATCACTTCACCAACCAAGGCAAGCCATCATAACTAAGCAAGCTAGACCCTTGCAAGATATCATTTGCAAGTATTAACCCAAGCAAGATGCACTAGGCATGCTTTGGTTATATACCCTTTTATTTATACCCATCCCAAGTTTTACTTGCAAGCTTTATTCTTTTATTTTACCAAAGTTCTTTACTTTTAGTTAGTGCTTTGTGAGTATTTGGAAAAATAGTATAGATAGCATAAAGAGTCTAAAACTAGGCTTGTAAGTAGATGTCATTCTATGGCACACCCCTCATTAGTGAACACTCTTAACCTTAGTGGCTAGTGCTAAGCATAAAAGTTGATCACTTTAGATGGGAACACTTGGTGAAAATGATTATGAAAACCTTGGAATGATGCTTCATTCTATTGAAATGTTTTGACATGTGTTGAGAAACACCAAAGGATTTGATGATGAAAATGTTGAGGCATGAGCCTTAGCCCTTTATAAAAAACTGATGGTTGGGTTCGGATGCGATACCATTCCAATTTTACCGTACAACCACAATACCTGAAATGGGTAGGGCTTAGCCGGAAGTTTATATGCATTAGTATGGGTTCACTCGCGGAAGAGGTTTGAGCTGAGGCTACCTCTTGATGATGTCCACCTATGCAGTGCCTAGGATGGCAGATGGCCATGGCTGGGAGGCCAAGCTCATAGGGGAGGTGCCTATACTAGAGTGTGTAATTGAAAGGTTATGATTGATTATACGCATACTAAGTATGATTCATTTAGGGTTATCCCTGACGGATGTATCGAATTTTGTGGTGAAAGTGTACCACCTCTGCAGAGTGTCAAACTATTCGAATAGTCACGTCCACTGTCATGGACAGTTGGAGTGGCCATACTGTTCCATCGTCAGATGTTTTCAAAATGACTTGTGAAGTGAACTATGATGTTGACTTGACCACAACAGGGTTGTGGACATGAAAACCTGTTTCCCACTTAAGTGATTTAGAATATTAAACTAGTTTTCTTTACTTCTAAACTCAGTTTAGATAAACCTGGCTTTTTGCAAATAAACCTAGAGTTTAAGATTCCTACTAGAGCTACCTTACTTGTTAGTGCTAGTTTGCGAGTACTTAAAGAGTACTCTCCCGTGGCCAGACTATGAGGAGGACTACCAGGATGATGGACAGGAGGAGGTCTACGACAACTAGGATCATATCCCATCGTTAGCATTGCATGTGACCCTAAAGACGGAGACCACTACTACACTTATTATTCCGATGCTTGATTGTATTAAGACTGGATCATGAGATCCTTTATTTGTAAGACCTTATAATGCTTTGTAATGGATGATGTACTATGATAACCAATCTGTTATGTCTCGCAAAAATGGTAATCCTGGGATTGCGAGGTATGGCATAACAAGCATCTGGGATTAAAAATCCGGGTGTTGACAAGTTAGTATCAGAGCCATCCTGATCATAGGAGACCCTAGTTAGAATGGACGTACAAACCAAAAACTTAATTTCAAAACAAAAGAAGTGAGTATTTATGAAAACCTATTTCCACTCTTATCCTTGATTCTTTCAAAAAAGTCATGTTCTTAAAAAATTCTTGCATTCCTACATAAAATTTGACACACTTGATCACCTCACTAACTTAATCATCCTAAATTCTTATAGATGGAAGTCCAGTATTGCAAGTTCTACGAGCTGGGCAACAGAGGCCACCTGATTTTTGAGAGGGATCTAGATGCACTTTCAGAGTATCTGGAGCGCCAGCACCCGGAATTCTTCGGGGCTCAACTCAATGATCACATAGGAGGAGATTTACAATGGCTGATAGTTTTAGATCTCAGAAGCAACATGGAAACACCAGTTTCGGAGAAGATCCAATTCACCTTGAGGGAAAATAACTGGCTAGATGGATTAGCCAGGGCAATGCATGAAGCTCTTGCCCGTCTGTGTGGGCAAAACATCAACTTGATCCAGGGAACTCGCTTTGCTCACTACGCAAGGCGTGATTCTATGGGAATGTCCTTGGAGATGCCAGGACATCCAGAGCTGAAGCACCAGGTGGACAATCTTGACTTCATGCTGTATGAAAGGCAGAATGAATTGGACAATTCTCGAGCTTACGCCAACCACAACCTTGCCATTACCGTCAAGAAGGACCAGACTATCGCCATGCTCGTCAAGGATCGCCAATCACTCCGTTGTCAATGCGAGAAGAAGGATCGCACCATCGATCGTCTTCGCAAGAAGGTGGCCGCTCTCGAGAAGACCATCCGTGAACCAGAAGTCCAGCTTCAAGCAAAGGAGGAAGAGGAGGAAGGTGAAGATATCCAAGGAGATATTTACTCTTACCTCAGTGATGACAACGACTACCTGGAGGATGATGCCATGGAGTTCCACACTAATGATGATGATTCCGACTTCATTGATGATGATTAGATGTACTTGATCACTGATACATTGCAAATGTATCTATAATTTTTGATGTTCCATGCTTGGTTTTATCTACTTTCTTATGTTTTGTCCAAACTTTGGAGTACTTTTCATATGATTTCTGGGACTAACCTATTAACAAGAGCCATAGTGCCAATTGCCTATTTTCTGCTGTTTTTGGTTCCAGGAAAGTCAGAAAATCAATATTCTCGGAATTGGATGGGACAAAAGCCAAAGTTCCTATTTTACCGGAAGACTCACGGAGCCAGAAGCCGAGACAGAGGAGGGCCTGGCCACACCATATGGTGGTGTGGGCCCCCTGGCCGGCCACCGACCTTGCCTCCTTCTCCTATAAGAGCCTCTCGATACCAAAACCCTAAATCGTCAATCAAATATCCACGAAAAGTTCCGCAGCGCCGCCACCATCGAAGGGGAGAGTCGGGGGACAGAAAGTCTCTGTTCCAGCACCCTGCCGGGACGGGGAAGTGCCCTTGGAGCCATCTCCATCGATCTCCACCGCCATCTCCATCACCATTGCTGATTCCCATGATGAGGAGGGAGTAGTTCTCTCTCGAGGCTAAGGGTTCTACCGGTAGCTATGTGTTCATGTCTCTCTCTATGCATGATCATATTGTGATCATGAGCTTGTAATCTATAGATCTACCTTGCTACTCAAGTGCTTAATAGATCTCTGCTCTCCCCATGTGTGCGAAAGTGACAGCGTGCATACCATGGTGGCACTTAGGCTAGAGATTACAAATACTTGTTATGAGTTATATTTGGAGTTGGATCTTTCTATGAAATTGTGGTGTTTGTTGGACTTATCTAGTACTCAAGGTGACAGTGTGGGGTTTTCTAGATGGGAAAGGCTTACTTTGAGGTGTGCTGTTATAGCCCTACCATCGATTAGAGTGTCCAACTGGAGAGTAGTTAAGAGTAGTATCATAAAGAGAAGATATTTATATGAGAGAGTGTTCACTAGTGAAAGTATGATCCCTAGGCCTTATTTCTTAGCATTGAAACACCGTTTGCAACTAGATCTGTTACATGTTTGCTTGCTTCCATCTTTATTTCAGTTTACCTTTAGTCTTTTCCACGCCATCAATCTATTTTATCGCACCGTTGTCTTATATACATACCACTTGTATTTCACTATCTCTTCGCCGAACTAGTGCACCTATACACCTGACAAGTGTATTGGGTGTGGGGACACAAGAGACTTCTTGTATCTTGATTGCAGGGTTGCTTGAGAGGGGATACCTTTGATCACTTCCTCCCTGAGTTCGATAAACCTTGGGTGATCCACTTAAGGGAAAACTTGCTGCTGTTCTACAAACCTCTGCACTTGGAGGCCCAACAACTGTCTACAAGAATAGAAGTGCGTATACATCAAGCTATTTTCTGGTGCCATTGCCGGGGAGGTAAGGTAAAAGGTATTCACACCGGAGGATTAAAGAAGAAGAACCTCCCATGGCAAACGCCTATTTTCTAGCACCGTTGCCAGGGAGGTAAGGTAAAAGGTACTCACATCCTCCGGTGTGAGTGCTCAAAGTTATTTCCTTTAGATTCTGCAATTTTGTCTTTTCGTCTATTGTTTTAACTAGTTAGGCTTAATGGAAAACAACAAAAAAATTACAGAGCTTTATAGTATTTATCTTGAGTTAGGACATGAAGTGTTTGAAGAGAAAATTAAAAAACCTATGGAACTTTATTTGCGTGCTAATAGCAATGTTATTAGTATGAATTCTTTGAACACCATTATTGCTAATTCTATGGAAAAGTCTAAGCTTGGGGAAGCTAGTTTTTATGAAAATGATCTTTTTAGTCCACCAAGCATGGAGGAGAAAATTTACTTTGATGATACTATGCCTCCAATATATGATGATTACAATGATGAATATGATATTTTCAGTCCACCTACTATTGAGGAGAAAATTCATTATGATTACAATATGCCTCCTTTATTTGATGATTATGGTGATGAGAATAATAATGATAGATATTTTGTTGAATTTGCTCCCACTATAATTAATAAGAATGACTATGCTTATGTGGAGAGTAATAATTATTATATGCATGTGGCTCATGATAAGAATGTTTTATGTGATAGTTATATTGTTAATTTTATTCATGATGCTACTAAAAGTTATTATGAGAGAGGGAAACATGGTTTTATGTATCTCAATAATATTAAGTTTCCCCTCTTTATGTTGAAAGTCTTGAAGTTGCACTTGTTTTCCTTTCCTATGATTATTGCTTTGTGCCTTCTTGACTTGTTTCTTTACAAGATTCCTATGCATAGGAAGTGGGTTAGACTTAAATGTGCTTTGAATTTGCTTCATGATGCTCTCTTTTACTTCAATTCATATTTCCTATGCGAGCATCTTCTCAAACTATCATGCCTAACTTAAAGGCGTTAAATAAAAGTACTTATTGGGAGATAACCCAAAAGTTTTAGATGAGTCTTGGAAGTTATTACCTCTGTAATAACCGCTACTTATCCTTTTTATTTGCTTTTTGTGCCAAGAGTACCCTCTAATGAGAGAGAATTAATTATTGGGAAAGTTGCTGTCCCGAAACAGATTTTTGTGCTTCACCGTAAAAATTCGTGTAAAATATCTAAACGTCTTTTTGAAGCGTGAATTTTTGTTCTTCTGCCCCAGGTTGTTATCTAACTTTAGTGAGATCAACACTTTTTTATTTGAGCAACAGAAGGTCTTCGAAAAAATTCGTCTTTACCTGCTGGTCTGTTTTGACAGATTTCTGCCATTTTCTACATTTGCTTCTTGTTGGTTCCTTTTTGAGTTCTTTTGGGGAATTGAGCTTTTTGAGGGAAGTGCTACAGTAGCTTTTGTTTTAATGGAAGTTTTATTGGTGTTGGAACTGAACCTAAAAACCTATTATCTTGAGTGCACTAATGTTGCTAATAAAGATTGTGTGAAGTTTTGTATGAAGGAAAAATTTCAGGTGTATGGAAGGAATGAGTAATGAGATGAAGAATGGACTAAAGCCCAAGCTTTGGGATGCCACGCGTGTCACCCCAAGAAATATCCAAGAAGTACAAGCGTCAAAGCTTGGGATGCCCAAGGCATCCCCCTCTTCATCAATAAAAATCCGAGGTTTCTTCCAAACACTTCATTTTTATTGCTTCATGCACAGTTGTGTTGTTCTTGGAGCGTCTTCTTTTTCATTTTCGTTTTAGTTTTTCGTTTTGCTTGGTTTTCTTACTTTTCTGAATAAATTGGTTGGACCCCCTCTTTCATACATTGGTTTTCAAATAGTTTGGTTTGGATTGGAAAAGAGTAGGAAAGTTCATGCTTATGTGGTAAAAAGAGCTTGTTTTTGACTGTGGCCTATGCTTTGTCATGCCATGCTTGATATTGTTTTGGCTTTATGCTTAGTATTCTTTGCTGCAGCATGACTTGTTATAAACAATTGAGATTGCTTAATGTGCCTTTGAATAATCATGCGTTGTTTTAGCATATTAAAGCATAGTATAGTGGTATTCTCCTTTGATGCTTTATTTGGGTTGACTTGGTGCATGCTCACACCATGTTATAACTATCTCAAGTCACCATAGCCTTTATGATCCTTTAATTTTCAACTTGTAGTATTACATTATGCTTTGATCAAGGATGTTTTGTTGCTCTGAATGATTATGTCCATTATTGCTCTCTTAGTTTGTCGCTCCCAGTCTTTTGCTAGCCTCCACAACCAAGTATGAGTTCCACTCATGCATCCAACTCCCTAAACCAAGTTATTCCAAAGAGTCCACCATACCTACCTACTAGCTTATGCTATTCCAAGTATATTCATGCTTTTGTTTACCTTCCGAATTAAACTTGTTATGAGAAAACTAGTGATTAAAGCTCTCACGAACTTGATGGCACACTTTACTTTTCTTGCCCTTAATAAACTTGAACCATTGTGTCTTCTATGTTGTATATGCTTGCACTTATTTGTTGGGGATTAGCAGAACCATGCTTTCATGGGGAACGCTTTCAACATTTCACTTGGTACTTGTACCTAGTTGATATCATGCTCTTTTGTATATGGATGTCGCTTGTGAAATGAAAGGGGAGCTTGTAAGTCCATGGAGTTATGTATATGTGTTAGAGAAACGCCTGGGCCGCTGGTCTAATCCATGCTGACATGGTGGAAACCTGCAGCGTAACCATAATGAGCAGTCTATGAAGCATTCTTGTTATAAAAAAAGAGTCCTATATTGAGAAAAAAAAGAGAAAAATAAAAAAAGAGATTATGAAAAGAGGAAAGAGAGAAAAAAAGCACCATATTCCCATGGTAAATAAGAAGATTGCTGAGATGCTCGTTGTCTGCTTGCCTTGTCATTTTGATATGGGGATTCTTCCGTATCATCGGGCAAGGGGTACCCCGTTGGCGGTTCTCTATGATACACATGTACTTACAATGACAAGAACTTACCGGTGACTAAACTTGAGTAGCATCAGGAGCGGCCCTCATATACAAGGGACATGAGATTCCTAACTTATACTTCGTCAAGCATGTACACCATAGTTTGTTCACTTTAACCTTAATCACATCAAGATGCTTATGATAGGGGCAATGAGAGCTGAAAGCTATAAGTACCATAATTTTTGGAAGCTCTTTATGAGACTTGAATCCCTGCTTCCTTCTATGAAGGCCTTTCTCCCACCATTATATTGAGTCTCCACCTTCTACCTTTATGCACTTACTTTGAGAGCATAGTGGCCATTCTTAGTTCTATGTGCATTGTCCCAAGACAAGTTGATTGATGCATAACTTGATATTGCTTGTTTTAAACAATTTGTATCTAGTCACTCTTATGAACTTTGAAGGTGTCCTATGCATTTATGTTTGCTACTCTATGAGGGGCAAGCTGAATGCCACTATGCTATGTTTTCTTTATGTGAAACAAACAAACGTCTTGCAAAGCATTGTTATTCATGAATCTTTTGTTTATGCCTTTTCATGTTGCAACATAGTTGCTTTGCCTTATTGTTAGAACTTTGTCTTTCATGTTATGATTGAAGTACTATGATCCCAGCTATCAATGTTTTACAGATACTTTGATCAAGTTTATGATGGTGCATGTCACCTCAAAAATTATTCTTTCTTTTTATCACTTACCTACTCGAGGACGAGCAGGAGTTAAGCTTGGGGATGTTGATACATTGCAAATGTATCTATAATTTTTGATGTTCCATGCTTGGTTTTATCTACTTTCTTATGTTTTGTCCACACTTTGGAGTACTTTTTATATGATTTGTTGGACTAACCTATTAACAAGAGCCATAGTGCCAGTTGCCTGTTTTCTGCTGTTTTTGGTTCCAGGAAAGTCAGAAAATCAATATTCTCGGAATTGGATGGGACAAAAGCCAAAGTTCCTATTTTACCGGAAGACTCGCGGAGCCAGAAGCTGAGACGGAGGAGGGCCAGGGGCTGGCCACACCATATGGTGGCGTGGGCTAGCCCTGGCCACGCCACCAGGTGGTGTGGGCCCCCTGGCCAGCCACCGACCTTGCCTCCTTCGCCTATAAGAGCCTCCCGATACCAAAACCCTAAATCGTCAATCAGAAATCCATGAAAAGTTCCGCAGCGCCGCCGCCACCGAAGGGGAGATTCGGGGGACAGAAAGTCTCTGTTCCGGCACCCTGCCGGGACGGGGAAGTGCCCTTGGAGACATCTCCATCGATCTCCACCGCCATCTCCATCACCATTGCTGATTCCCATGATGAGGAGGGAGTAGTTCTCTCTCGAGGCTAAGGGTTATACCGGTAGCTATGTGTTCATGTCTCTCTCTATGCATGATCATATTGTGATCATGAGCTTGTAATCTATAGATCTACCTTGCTACTCAAGTGCTTAATAGATCTCTGCTCTCCCCATGTGTGCGAAAGTGACAGCGTGCATACCATGGTGGCACTTAGGCTAGAGATTACAAATACTTGTTATGAGTTATATTTGGAGTTGGATCTTTCTATGAAATTGTGGTGTTTGTTGGACTTATCTAGTACTCAAGGTGACAGTGTGGGGTTTTCTAGATGGGAAAGGCTTACTTTGAGGTGTGCTGTTATAGCCCTACCATCGATTAGAGTGTCCAACTGGAGAGTAGTTAAGAGTAGTATCATAAAGAGAAGATATTTATATGAGAGAGTGTTCACTAGTGAAAGTATGATCCCTAGGCCTTATTTCTTAGCATTGAAACACCGTTTGCAACTAGATCTGTTACATGTTTGCTTGCTTCCATCTTTATTTCAGTTTACCTTTAGTCTTTTCCACGCCATCAATCTATTTTATCGCACCGTTATCTTATATCCATACCACTTGTATTTCACTATCTCTTCGCCGAACTAGTGCACCTATACACCTGACAAGTGTATTGGGTGTGGGGACACAAGAGACTTCTTTTATCTTGATTGCAGGGTTGCTTGAGAGGGGATACCTTTGACCACTTCCTCCCTGAGTTCGATAAACCTTGGGTGATCCACTTAAGGGAAAACTTGCTGCTGTTCTACAAACCTCTGCACTTGGAGGCCCAACAACTGTCTACAAGAATAGAAGTGCGTAGACATCAAGCTATTTTCTCGCCGCTGTCGGGAGGTAAGGTAAAAGGTATTCACACCGGAGGATTAAAGAAGAAGAACCTCCCATGGCAAACGCCTATTTTCTAGCACCGTTGCCAGGGAGGTAAGGTAAAAGGTACTCACATCCTCCGGTGTGAGTGCTCAAAGTTATTTCCTTTAGATTCTGCAATTTTGTCTTTTCGTCTCTTGTTTTAACTAGTTAGGCTTAATGGAAAACAACAAAAAAATTACAGAGCTTTATAGTATTTATCTTGAGTTAGGACATGAAGTGTTTGAAGAGAAAATTAAAAAACCTATGGAACTTTATTTGCGTGCTAATAGCAATGTTATTAGTATGAATTCTTTGAACACCATTATTGCTAATTCTATGGAAAATTCTAAGCTTGGGGAAGCTAGTTTTTATGAAAATGATATTTTTAGTCCCCCAAGCATGGAGGAGAAAATTTACTTTGATGATACTATGCCTCCAATATATGATGATTACAATGATGAATATGATATTTTCAGTCCACCTACTATTGAGGAGAAAATTCATTATAATTACAATATGCCTCCTTTATTTGATGATTATGGTGATGAGAATAATAATGATAGATATTTTGTTGAATTTTCTCCCACTATAATTAATAAGAATGACTATGCTTATGTGGAGAGTAATAATTATTATATGCATGTGGCTCATGATAAGAATGTTTTATGTGATAGTTATATTGTTAATTTTATTCATGATGCTACTGAAAGTTATTATGAGAGAGGGAAACATGGTTTTATGTATCTCAATAATATTAAGTTTCCCCTCTTTATGTTGAAAGTCTTGAAGTTGCACTTGTTTTCCTTTCCTATGATTATTGCTTTGTGCCTTCTTGACTTGTTTCTTTACAAGATTCCTATGCATAGGAAGTGGGTTAGACTTAAATGTGCTTTGAATTTGCTTCTTGATGCTCTCTTTTACTTCAATTCATATTTCCTATGCGAGCATCTTCTCAAACTATCATGCCTAACTTAAAGGCGTTAAATAAAAGTACTTATTGGGAGATAACCCAAAAGTTTGAGATGAGTCTTGGAAGTTATTACCTCTGTAATAACCGCTACTTATCCTTTTTATTTGATTTTTGTGCCAAGAGTACCCTCTAATGAGAGAGAAGTAATTATTGGGAAAGTTGCTGTCCCGAAACAGATTTTTGTGCTTCACCGTAAAAATTCGTGTAAAATATCTAAACGTCTTTTTGAAGCGTGAATTTTTGTTCTTCTGCCCCAGGTTGTTATCTAACTTTAGTTAGATCAACACTTTTTTATTTGAGCAACAGAAGGTCTTCGAAAAAATTCGTCTTTACCTGCTGGTCTGTTTTGACAGATTTCTGCCATTTTCTACATTTGCTTCTTGTTGGTTCCTTTTTGAGTTCTTTTGGGGAATTGAGCTTTTTGAGGGAAGTTCTACATTATCTTGTGTTTTAATGGAAGTTTTATTGGTGTTGGAACTGAACCTAAAAACCTATTATCTTGAGTGCACTAATGTTGCTAATAAAGATTGTGTGAAGTTTTGTATGAAGGAAAAATTTCAGGTGTATGGAAGGAATGAGTAATGAGATGAAGAATGGACTAAAGCCCAAGCTTTGGGATGCCGCGCGTGTAACCCCAAGAAATATCCAAGAAGTACAAGCGTCAAAGCTTGGGGATGCCCAAGGCATCCCCCTCTTCATCAATAAAAATCCCAGGTTTCTTCCAAACACTTCATTTTTATTGTTTCATGCACAGTTGTGTTGTTCTTGGAGCGTCTTCTTTTTCATTTTCATTTTGGTTTTTCGTTTTGCTTGGTTTTCTTAGTTTGCTGAATAAATTGGTTGGACCCCCTCTTTCATACATTGGTTTTCAAATAGTTTGGTTTGGATTGGAAAAGAGTAGGAAAGTTCATGCTTATGTGGTAAAAAGAGCTTGTTTTTGACTGTGGCTTATGCTTTGTCATGCCATGCTTGATATTGTTTTGGCTTTATGCTTAGTATTCTTTGCTGTACCATGACTTGTTATAAACAATTGAGATTGCTTAATGTGCCTTTGAATAATCATGCGTTGTTTTAGCATATTAAAGCATAGTATAGTGGTATTCTCCTTTGATGCTTTATTTGGGTTGACTTGGTGCATGCTCACACCATGTTATAACTATCTCAAGTCACCATAGCCTTTATGATCCTTTAATTTTCAACTTGTAGTATTACATTATGCTTTGATCAAGGATGTTTTGTTGCTCTGAATGATTATGTCCATTATTGCTCTCTTAGTTTGTCGCTCCCAGTCTTTTGCTAGCCTCCACAACCAAGTATGAGTTCCACTCATGCATCCAACTCCCTAAACCAAGTTATTCCAAAGAGTCCACCATACCTACCTACTAGCTTATGCTATTCCAAGTATATTCATGCTTTTGTTTACCTTCCGAATTAAACTTGTTATGAGAAAACTAGTGATTAAAGCTCTCACGAACTTGATGGCACACTTTACTTTTCTTGCCCTTAATAAACTTGAACCATTGTGTCGTCTATGTTGTATATGCTTGCACTTATTTGTTGGGGATTAGCAGAACCATGCTTTCATGGGGAACGCTTTCAACATTTCACTTGGTACTTGTACCTAGTTGATATCATTCTCTTTTGTATATGGATGTCGATTGTGAAATGAAAGGGAGCTTGTAAGTCCATGGAGTTATGTATATGTGTTAGAGAAACGCTGGGTCATTGGTTCAATCCATGCTGACATGGTGGAAACCTGCAGCGTAACCATAATGAGCAGTCTATGAAGCATTCTTCTTATAAAAAAAGAGTCCTATATTGAGAAAAAAAAGAGAAAAATAAAAAAAGAGATTATGAAAAGAGGAAAGAGAGAAAAAAAGCACCATATTCCCATGGTAAATAAGAAGATTGCTGAGATGCTTGTTGTCTGCTTGCCTTGTCATTTTGATATGGGGATTCTTCCGTATCATCGGGCAAGGGGTACCAGATGGCGGTTCTCTATGATACACATGTACTTACAATGACAAGAACTTACCGGTGACTAAACTTGAGTAGCATCAAGAGCGGCCCTCATATACAAGGGACATGAGATTCCTAACTTATACTTCGTCAAGCATGTACACCATAGTTTGTTCACTTTAACCTTAATCACATCAAGATGCTTATGATAGGGGCAATGAGAGCTGAAAGCTATAAGTACCATAATTTTTGGAAGCTCTTTATGAGACTTGAATCCCTGCTTCCTTCTATGAAGGCCTTTCTCCCACCATTATATTGAGTCTCCACCTTCTACCTTTATGCACTTACTTTGAGAGCATAGTGGCCATTCTTAGTTCTATGTGCATTGTCCCAAGACAAGTTGATTGATGCATAACTTGATATTGCTTGTTTTAAACAATTTGTATCTAGTCACTCTTATGAACTTTGAAGGTGTCCTATGCATTTATGTTTGCTACTCTATGAGGGGCAAGCTGAATGCCACTATGCTATGTTTTCTTTATGTGAAACAAACAAACGTCTTGCAAAGCATTGTTATTCATGAATCTTTTGTTTATGCCTTTTCATGTTGCAACATAGTTGCTTTGCCTTATTGTTAGAACTTTGTCTTTCATGTTATGATTGAAGTACTATGATCCCAGCTATCAATGTTTTACAGATACTTTGATCAAGTTTATGATGGTGCATGTCACCTCAAAAATTATTCTTCTTTTTATCACTTACCTACTCGAGGACGAGCAGGAGTTAAGCTTGGGGATGTTGATACATTGCAAATGTATCTATAATTTTTGATGTTCCATGCTTGGTTTTATCTACTTTCTTATGTTTTGTCCACACTTTGGAGTACTTTTTATATGATTTGTTGGACTAACCTATTAACAAGAGCCATAGTGCCAGTTGCCTGTTTTCTGCTGTTTTTGGTTCCAGGAAAGTCAGAAAATCAATATTCTCGGAATTGGACGGGACAAAAGCCAAAGTTCCTATTTTACCGGAAGACTCGCGGAGCCAGAAGCCGAGACGGAGGAGGGCTAGGGGCTGGCCACACCATATGGTGGCGCGGGCTAGCCCTGGCCACGCCACCAGGTGGTGTGGGCCCCCTGGCCAGCCACCGACCTTGCCTCCTTCGCCTATAAGAGCCTCCCGATACCAAAACCGTAAATTGTCAATCAGAAATCCATGAAAAGTTCCGTAGCACCGCCGCCACTGAAGGGGAGATTCAGGGGACAGAAAGTCTCTGTTCTGGCACCCTGCCGGGACGGGGAAGTGCCCTTGGAGCCATCTCCATCTATCTCCACCGCCATCTCCATCACCATTGCTGATTCCCATGATGAGGAGGGAGTAGTTCTCTCTCGAGGCTAAGGGTTCTACCGATAGTTATGTGTTCATGTCTCTCTCTATGCATGATCATATTGTGATCATGAGCTTGTAATCTATACATCTACCTTGCTACTCAAGTGCTTAATAGATCTCTGCTCTCCCCATGTGTGCGAAAGTGACAGCGTGCATACCATGGTGGCACTTAGGCTAGAGATTACAAATACTTGTTATGAGTTATATTTGGAGTTGGATCTTTCTATGAAATTGTGGTGTTTGTTGGACTTATCTAGTACTCAAGGTGACAGTGTGGGGTTTTCTAGATGGGAAAGGCTTACTTTGAGTTGTGCTGTTATAGCCCTACCATCGATTAGAGTGTCCAACTGGAGAGTAGTTAAGAGTAGTATCATAAAGAGAAGATATTTATATGAGAGAGTGTTCACTAGTGAAAGTATGATCCCTAGGCCTTATTTCTTAGCATTGAAACACCGTTTGCAACTAGATCTGTTACATGTTTGCTTGCTTCCATCTTTATTTCAGTTTACCTTTAGTCTTTTCCACGCCATCAATCTATTTTATCGCACCGTTGTCTTATATCCATACCACTTGTATTTCACTATCTCTTCGCCGAACTAGTGCACCTATACACCTGACAAGTGTATTGGGTGTGTTGGGGACACAAGAGACTTCTTGTATCTTGATTGCAGGGTTGCTTGAGATGGGATACCTTTGACCACTTCCTCCCTGAGTTCGATAAACCTTGGGTGATCCACTTAAGGGAAAACTTGCTGCTGTTCTACAAACCTCTACACTTGGAAGCCCAACAACTGTCTACAAGAATAGAAGTGCGTAGACATCAATCACTACCGTAGGAAGGAGTTGTATCGGTCCCACTATATCTTAGTTTCACAGAATGGTTCTTAAAACCATCTATTTTCCATTTGTGTGTGGTGTGTGTTTGTATTGTGTGCTTTGAATGAATGAATGAATGAATGAATGAGAGGAAGTTAGTTTACAAAACCTGAGTCAAACTCAAAGTTTAAAGCTTTTGAAAACAAAACCATGAACCTTAGAAATTTCCCTCTTCTCTCATTATCTATCTCAATCTTCCGATGACTCATGGAAACCCCGGAGGAAGCAGCTCATCCAAGGACCCGATGTTGCAGATTCTACAAATGCTAGTTCTGACCGTGAAGCTAGTAGAGCCAAACGTCAAGCCAACCTAGCCACTCTTCAATGGATAGCTCAGATGGCCCACAATAATCAAGGCCATGGAAACCAAGATCACCATGAAACCAAGATCACTATGGATCCAAATTTGATGATCCCTTAGATGCTGATGATTGGTTGCAAACCATGGAGAACAATCTGGAGGTAGCAGGAGTTGAAGCCAATGATAAGGTACTATTTGTCACCCATTATCTGGCAGGAGATGCAAGAGCCTAGTGGAATAGCACCCGTACTATGAATGACGGTCAGATGATGACTTGGGAAGCATTCAAGATCAAGTTCAGCCGCACCCATGTGCCACAAGGTTTAGTCACCAGAATGAGAGATGAGTTCAGAGAACTAAAGCAAGGCAGAATGACGATAGTTGAGTACCATGACAAATTTCTGTCGCTAGCTAGATATGCCCCGGATGAGATCAACACTGAAGCCAAGAAGAAGGAGAGATTCCTGAACAGATTGCATGATGAGATGCAGACTGTTTTAGTCTACATACGCTTTGGAGATCTCGTAGAGCTTGTAGACTCTACCATTCAGATGGAAGGAAAGATCAACCAATCCAATGACAACTGCAAGCATAGGATGATGCACCAGAGTGGATCCAACCATACCCAAAAGTATCACCCCAACCCGTCTGCAGGATATGCCCCAAGAAACAACATACCTCCGATGTCCCGTCCAAGCTACCCAATCGTAGCGGAGGAAACCTAAAGACTAGAGGAAACCACAACAATGATACGTCCATTTTGCATCACTATTCTATATCATAATTTATGGTTATTCATTGATATATTTCATATTAAGAGATGAGACTTATGTAATTTCATCTGTTTTTGCATGGTTGATGACTTTTGGAGCATGGACCGCTGCAGTCAGTATTTTGATGGAAAAGGTGTTGTTTGGAGGCGAAATTCGCGAAGATCAGAAAATCCAGGAAAATACATGGAAAATTCTATTTTTCCAGAAGATGAAGGTTGCCAGAAGGGGAAGTGGAGATGGTCCACAGGGGGCCACACCACCCCCTGGAGAGGGCCACGCCACCAGGTGGTGTGGCCGCCCTGGTCCACTCCTGGCTCTCCCCTCTGGCGTATATTATCCTCCCGAAACCCTAAGACTTGGGGACTGACCATAGAAAGATTCCGCCGCCTCTGCGGGGCGGAAAACACCGAGAGAGAAAGATCTCTCCGGCAGACAGAATTTTGCCGGGGGAATTCCTTCCCGAAGAGGGGAGATCGTCGCCATCAACACCACCATCAAGCTGGACTTCATCGGGATCATCATCATCTAAGTTGTGGTGTACTTCTTCTAGTGGTGTCATGTGAACATTGACTACATGACACTTCACCTATATGGGCCTAGGGGAATGCATTGTGTATTTGGCTACTAATCGTAGGGGTTGCCAGAGTGATAGAAATCTGAACCCCTGTTAGGAAACCTTTGCAGAAGGGATGTTAGGGTCTTAGAGTTTAAAGATGTGGTTAGGTTTCTACCTTAATTACTTCTTGTACTTGCGGATGCTTGCAATGGGTATAATCACAAGTATGTATTAGTCCTAGGAAGGTCGGTACATTAGCACAAGTTCACCCACATAACACTTAGCAAGCTAAAGAATATTAATCAACTATATGAAGCGAAAGGACTTGACGATAATCTCGTGTGTCCTCGAGAATGTTTGGTCATCTTAAGTAATACAACCGGCTTGTCCTTTGCTGAATAAAGGATTGGGCCACTTGCTACATTTATTATTATTGTCTTTTATTTACTCGTACTTTATTTACCTGCATTATCAAAAAACCCTAAAAATCCTTTTGCTGAGTATTTGCAGAGAATTCCAGATCCATACCACTCATCAACACCTTCTTCTCCTCGTTGGGTTGGACACTCTTACTTATTGAAAATACTGCGGTACACCCCCTATACTTGTGGGTCATCAAACAACAACCCCGGCAACTCCAACAATTTCAACCGTGCACCGCCCAAGTCCAACAACAACAACAACAATACTTCCCCAAGGACTTGAAGCAATGATGTGCCTGTTGCAGCCAAAGACAAGTCCTAGATTACTTGCTTTGAATGTGGAGTCAAGGGTCACTACTCCAATGAGTGCCCCAAGAAGCTTGCAGCAGCCACCAATGTGAATGCACCCGCTCAGCAGCAGCGTCGTGTTCAGCCTGGAAGGAGATTTGCCCCAGGAAATTCGCTCAACGCAACGGCCGTCTGTTCCACATGAATGCTGAAGAAGCCCAGGAAGCGCTAGATGTTGTGCTGGGTATGTTTTCTGTTAACTTAGTACTTGCAAGAGTGTTGTTTGATTCTGGAGCATCACACTCGTTTGTTACAGAAGAATTTGCATGCACTAGTAAGATTCAACCAACAAAATTGAAGCATGTTATGATAGTTCAAATACCTGGTTCAACCACCAAAGCTAGAAAAATTTGCAAGGCTATACCTATCAGAATCCATGGAATAGATTTTTGCCAATCTAATTGTACTTGGAACCAATTGGAAGTAGTAGTAGGAATGGATTGGATGTCAAAACATAAAGGATTGATTGACTGTGCCAAGAAAGCCATAACCATGACCAGTAGCTCTCGAGTATCAGTAGAGCATGTATCTGAGACCTTGCCCCGTTAGTTCAAATGCAACAAGAGTCTAGCCCAACCAACCCTAGACCAAGTCAGACTGGTCTGTGAATACCCCAACGTATTCCAGATGAATTTCCCGGTATGCCCCTAGATCGGGATATCATGTTCATTATTGAACTAATTCCTGGAACTAGACCCATAGCCTAGAGACCTTATAGTATGAACCCATCTGAACTAGTGGAGTTGAAGAAGCAACTTGATGCTATGCTGGCGAAAGGTTTGATTCAACCAAGCGCATTGCCATGGAGATCACCTGTTTTGTTTGTGGATAAGAAAGATGGAGGTAACCGTTTGTGCACGGATTACCGGAAGCTGAATGATGTCACCATCAAGAACAAGTACCCATTGCCAAAGATAGAGGATCTGTTTGATCAGTTGACTGGTGCCAGAGTGTTCTCTAAGATTGATCTTAGAACTGGTTATCACCAACTCAAGATTCATGCAACGGATATTCCAAAGACTGCCTTTACCACCAGATATGGATTGTATGAGTATACTGTCATGTCTTTTGGATTAACCAATGCCCTCGCTTATTTCATGAATCTCATGAATAAGATTTTTATGAACTTTCTAGATAAGTTTGTCCTTGTTTTTATCGATGATATTCTGATCTATTCCAAGTCAGAAGAAGACCATGAGCTACACCTGAGAACCATCCTTGAAACCCTTAGAGAACATCAATTGTATGCCAAGTTTAGCAAATGTGAGTTCTGGTTGAAGGAAGTGGATTCCTCAGACATATTGTGTCAGCAGGGGAGTCGCTGTCGATCCCACCAAGATCAAAGATGTTGAAGAATGGAAAGCCCCAACCATTCAAACCCAAGTCCGTGCATTTCTCGGATTAGCGGGTTATTACCGCAAGTTTGTTGAAGGATTTTCGAGAATCACAAGACCGATGACCCAACTATTGAAGAAAGATAAGAAGTTTGAATGGATCGACAAATGTGAAGCAAGTTTTCAAGAGATCAAGAAGAGGTTGATTTCAGCCCCAATTCTGATTATGCCAGATATCAAGAAGCCTTTTGATGTGTATTGTGATGCATCAAAGATTGGTCTCGGATGTGTACTGATGCAAGAAGGCAAAGTCATAGCATATCTATACTGACAACTGAAGCAGCATGACCAAAACTACCCTACCCATGACCTTGAACTAGCAGCCGTAGTTTTAGCCTTGAAGACATGGCGTCATTACCTTATGGGTAACCGCTGTGAGATTTATTCGGACCACAAGAGCCTGAAGTATATTTTCACTCAGAAGGAGCTAAATATGAGGCAAAGGAGATGGATAGCGTTAATCAAGGATTATGACCTTGACATTCACTATCACCTCGGCAAAGCCAATGTGGTAGCGGATGCTCTTAGCAGATTGCCGTGCACATTAAACACCATGATCAAAGAAGCCCAACCAAGTTTTCATGCAGAGTTGTAGAATTTTAGAATGGAGCTAGTTAGCAAAGGATTTTTAGCTAGCATTGAACTTCAACCCACTTTGATCAGTCAGATCAAGGAAGCCCAGAAAGGAAATGCGAGTATCGATGGAATCAAACGTCATATTGGTACAGGAAAGGTACCTGGATTTACCAAAGATGAAGAAGGAGTTTTATGGTACAAAGAATGTATCTGTGTGCTATCAGATTTGGAGATGAAGCAAGTTATCATGCAGGAAGCTCATGATACTCTTTATTTTATCCACCCCGGATGAACGAAGATGTATCAGGATTTGAAAGAGCAATTTTGGTGGCACAAGATGAAGAGAGAAATCGGAAGCTACATCACCAAGTGTGACATCTGTCAGATAGTCAAAGCGGAACATCACAGACCCGTAGGACTTTTGCAACCATTGCAGATTCCATAATGGAAATGGGATTCTATCGGAATGGACTTTATCACCGGTTTGCCTACATCTAGTAGGGGAAATGACTCTATTTGGGTCATAGTTGATAGACTGTCTAAGGTAGCCCATTTTATACCTGTCAAGACAACCTACCAGAGTTCGAAGCTAGCAGAGTTGTACATTGCTAGAATCATCAGTTTGCATGGAACCCCCAAGACCATAGTATCGAATCGAGGAACCCAATTTACCTCAAGATTTTGGCAGAAAGTCCATGAAGGATTAGGATACAAGTTGAATTTCAGCACAGCTTATCACCCATAGACTGATGGATAGACTGAAAGAGTCAACCAAATCTTAGAAGATATGTTGAGAGCTTGTGTTCTAGAATATGGATCAAAATGGGAAGATTGTCTGCCTTTCACAGAATTCTCATACAACAACAGTTATCAAGCCAGTTTGCAAATGACCCCCCTTTGAATTTCTGTATGGAAGAAAGTGTCGTACCCCCTAGAATTGGTCGCAACTAGGAGAGAGTCAGATTTTCGGACCCGATATCCTACAAGAAGCTGAAGAGAAGGTTCACAAAGTCCATGAACACCTCAAGACCGCCCAATCCAGAGAGAAGAGTTATGCTGACAAGAGACGTCGATATCTGACCTTCAATGTTGGAGATTTTGTGTATCTCAAAGTGTCACCCTTAAAGGGAATACAACGTTTTCAACTGAAAGGAAAGTTAACCCCCAGATATATTATACCCTTCAAGATTTTGAATCGTCGAGGAGAAGTATCATACCAACTGGAATTGCCAGAGGAGATGTCAGCCATCCATGATGTGTTCTATATCTCGTTACTTCGCAAATGCTTAGAAGTTCCGGAGAAGACTGAAGTTTTCAAGAACATCGATCACCAAGCCATAGATATCAACAAGGATCTGACGTATCGTGAAGTGCCCATTCGTATTTTGGAGGAAGCCTTCGGAACCACCAGCACCGGGAGTATCAAATTTCTCAATATCCAATGGAGCAACCATACCGAAGAAGAAGCTACCTGGGAGCAAGAAGATTACATAAGGACTGAGTTTCCAGATCTCTTTACTTCCTAGTTTTTTTCTTAAATCTCGAGACGAGATTTTGTTTAAGGAGGGAAGGTTTGTAACATCCCAAAAACCCTAATCAAAATTATCAAGTTCTAATCACCCAAAGTTTAGGGTTAACAAAAACTTTTATTACAAATTTGAATATGAATGCATGTGTGGTTTGCATTAGTATAGAATTGAGTGTAATTGCCATGCTTGATTGTTACAAATGATGTGAAATGGTTTAAAGGTGAATGCTACATCATCTAGGCCAATTGCAAACACAATCAAAAGAAAAAGAAATCAAATATAAATAAATAAAGCAAATGGTCATTTTGACCAAAGTTAACCACTAGGCCACTTTTAGTGTTCCTAGAAGAGAAATTCTAACAGAAACAATTCTACTTCTTTTCACCCCTTGCTAGACCAAGTAAAAGTGTATCAAGGCCCACTTTACAAACTTACAAAAAAATCTCCAAATCAATTTAATGGACATTTGAAAATTGAATCAAGTGTATGTGGTAAGATCCCACTTTTTCAAAAACCCATCCAACCAATTCCCCTTGGCAAACCCAAGCAACCAGAGACACTCAAGCTTAAGTTAAGAACACTCAAAAATTTTGAATCAAAATTTTCAAACTTTGTTTCTTGCGGCCATTTCAGCAAACACCTTGCTTACACTGAATAATCACCTTCCTAACTTCACTGTTTCCACAGTAATTCTCGACCATTTGGTCTCCCCTTAACACCCTTGTCCCCTATAGTGTCAAGCAGCACCGAGACCAACACACCTTTGGCTGTTATGCACAGTGGAGCCCCACCCATTTTTTGGTCATCGCCGGCCGATAGTGAACAGCGCGCCAGGAGCCACGCCGCCCTCGCCGACGACGCTCAGCAGACACACCGCACTCCATCGCCACCCCCTGTATAAGCCACGACCCCTGCTAAGCCCTGGACCACCCTAGCTACGTCGTGCCCACTGTCTCTACGCCATGCCCAGAGCTCGCCAGCTCGCCGCGCCCGACCGCCTCGCACATACCGTGCCTAGCCCTCGCCACACACGCTCACGCTCGCCATGATCACAGCAACCCCACAGACACCCCTGTTCGCCGATGCGCGACCTGTAGCTACCACACGCCATCGCAAACACCTCTGTGTTGGGGGGATACCCCCGGGTAGGGTGATGCCGGGGTATAAAGGCCGAGTTAGCCGGGGTATGGCATAGCCAAAGCAAGTGCTAACTAGGTCACCTCAAGGCAGGCCGAACTACGGAGTGACCCGACCCGTGGACTATCTCCTTAACCATAGTCCAGGCGGCATAAAATATATGCCGGCCATGTTGGTCTATCTGTTTTGTAGGTATCTTGGTAGACGGATTAGCTACATGCTAGCCGGACTATCCTATGGCTTCCAAGAGAAGGAAGGAATCTCCCGCTGGTTAAAAGGTAGCTTTATTAGCTGTAGCGTGAGCGAAGCAAAGCAAAGAGGAGGACCAGCGGGTCAGGGACGACCAAGGTGACGCGGGCAATGTCGGCTGGTGTAGCCTGTGTCTGGTGACGCTTAAAGACAAAGATTATGCTGTGGGTTACGTCCAAAGCCCGGACGAGCTGTTAAAGAGAATAAAGAAGCATTTAGCTTTAGGCGAGGAGCATATTCTGCGAATATGTTGCCATGCGTGCCCTAATATTGTAACCTGGGCTCCCCTATATAAGGGGCACCGGGGCCTCCATAGAGGGGGATCAATCATTTTCTCTGTCTAAGGTAGAACACTTGAGCTAGTTTGTAGGAGATAAGAGACTTAGTCTCCTTGCCGGCAAGAGCTTGAAGAGTACTTGTAAACACCATTGAAAGAGAGAATACAAGAACATTTGTGCGTGGAATCACCACGTTCTCCCTTCTTGGATTCCCCTAGCACTCATTGGCCCCATCTTTAGCCTATCCATGGCACCTGCCGTGCCACCACCATGATAGTTGGCGCCCAACGTGGGGCTAGCGGTGCTAGCAGGGGTGAAAATCTAGACGGGAAACTTCTCCAGCACCGGCGAGCACGTCGTCTCCGGCCTGGTTTAGCGCTTTGGAGCGTTGGACTACGTCAGCAACAATGGAGGGAGCTTGGGCAGGCACCCCCCTCCGTGCAACGGTGTCTTCATCAAGCTTGGCACGCACAAGATCTATGTCGGCGTGGACGAGTCCTGCATTCATCCACGTCACTGATACGTCCAAAATGTATCTACTTTCTCGAACACTTTTGCTATTGTTTTTCCTCTAAACTTGTGTGATTTGGATGAAACTAACACGGACTAACGCTATTTTCAGCATAATTGCCTTGGTGTCTAGTTTTTGTGCAGAAAATCAACTATCAGGAAAAATCCCG
The DNA here is from genome assembly GCA_023614405.1 of Avena insularis. Lineage (NCBI taxonomy): Eukaryota > Viridiplantae > Streptophyta > Magnoliopsida > Poales > Poaceae > Avena > Avena insularis. The sequence continues at coordinate 255,021,570 of CM042696.1, forward strand.
GAAAATATGCCAAAAATCATATTTCACCAGAAGACTCATGGAGCCAAAATACGAGACAGAGTGGGGCTGGGGCCTGGCCACACCACCTGGTCGCGCGGGCTAGGCCTAGCCGCGTAAGGGGGTGGTTTGGCCGCCCCAGACACCCCCTCGGTCTCCCTCTTCGCCTATAAGTTGCCTTCTAACCTAAAATCTTAGGGGGGTTTGACGTTTTTCCAGAAACAGTTCTGCTCCGCCGCCACCACCAGATTTCGCAATTCGGAACCAGAAACTCCGTTCTGGCACCCTGCCGGGACGAGGAATTGGAGGAGATCATCGCCATCATCGCCACCATCGCTTCTCCATCGACCATCCATGTTTCCCCCATCTATGAGTGAGTAATCCCCCTGTAGGCTATGGGGATGGTAGGGATTGGATGATCGTTCATGTAATGGCATTGGATTGTTAGGGCATGGTGCCTAGTATCTTCTATTAGTGCTTTTTGACTTTGTTGCAACCTGTTATACTTAATGCTTGTCACTAGGGCCCGAGTGCCATGATTTCAGATCTGAACATGTTATTGATTCATTATGATACTATTGTTTATGGTCTTACCTGCAATTTGTATACACACGCTGTTGTCCGGAACCAAAGGCCCCAAAGTGACAGAAATCGGGATAACCGGAGGGAATGGCTTTGATGTGAGGATCACATGTGTTCACGGAGTGTTAACGCTTTGCTCCGGTGCTCTATTAAAAGGAGCACCTTAATTTCTAATAGTTCCCTTGAGGCCCCGCTACAAACGGGCTGGCAGGACAAAAGATGTTGTGCAAGTTCTCATTGCGAGCATGTATGACTATATATGGAACACATGCCTATGATTATCTAGTACTTGGATGCTTTATCTTATTTATCTGCAATTGCCCTTTTGTGAGATCTAGGCACATGGCTTAATAGGATTGATAGGATACCCATATCAACAAGTTGCAACTTCTTTTCCGGAAGCTCATTCGAAAAGAACTCTAAGGTTAAGCGTGCTTGGCCTAGAGCAATTCTAGGATGGGTGACCGACCGGGAAGTGGGTAACCGGGTGCACACGAGTGAGGACAAAGTGCGCAGAAAAGACTAGTGTTGGTCTGTGGGGCTAGTCTAGATATCCTATTAAGCTGCCAGGAGTGACACCCCCCGGGCCCAGGAGTGGACGGGGTGTTACAAGTGGTATCAGAGCCGACCCTTGCGATTACACGGGTGTGTGCGGATCAGTGGCGGGACATGTGGAGCATGGCGCGTGTGGCCCAGAGTGGACACGACATGGCACATGCGCCGGCACTAGACGCACAGACGCGTGCCAAGAGGGAACGTTCCTGGGGTATGCTTGATCGATGAGGGCATCGATCTTCTAAAGGGTGGGTGTATGTGAGATCTAGGCACATGGCTTAATAGGATTGATAGGATACCCATATCAACAAGTTACAACTTCTTTTCCGGAAGCTCATTCGAAAAGAACTCTAAGGTTAAGCGTGCTTGGCCTAGAGCAATTCTAGGATGGGTGACCGACCGGGAAGTGGGTAACCGGGTGCACACGAGTGAGGACAAAGTGCGCAGAAAAGACTAGTGTTGGTCTATGGGGCCAGTCTAGATATCCTATTAAGCTGCCAGGAGTGACACCCCCCGGGCCCAGGAGTGGACTTGTAACTACCTCGGTGAATTACCCTCTTAGTTACAAGCCTGGATGAGCGGAAATGGTTAAAATAGTACGGTGGGCCCAAATGCCACTCACAGGTAGACCTTTCGGCCATCCTAACCATTTCCAAACATCGGGACAAGAACGAGCGGCTTAATCGGCAGGCGAAGGGATCAACTACATACACAAATGAGTATGTATGCAAGCCACCATACAACAGTCCTTAGAGCCATTCCATCTAAAAGAAATAGAAATATTGCAATGCCATACGGAAAGATGCAAATATCCTAGATAGATATAATAGTTTAGGATATCTCCTCATACATCAAACATCAGAGCATCAGGCGGAAGCGGAAAACAAGATCCGAGTACGGATAAGAAGCAAATCGGCATAAGATGCCCCATAAATAAACACATCCCGCCCACAGATCTCACGGATCCCCGTTCCCGGAATCTCTACACCAAGTGATCGTTGCCCACATCGTTCGTCTCCTCCACCCAGTATCCATCTTGCGAGTTCACCTGTTCATCTGAATCAAACAATTTATCGTATGAGACCCTAGGGGTACTCAGCAAGTCTTTATGCCTCTAAAGGGGACACAACCTGGGGTGACGCAATTGCAGCAAAAGATAATACCTAACAATTCTATAGATACTCGCTAACCATCCGACTAACCATAGATAGACGGATGTCCGTGAATTATTAACAACAGTTATAACAGTAATATTAACAGATCCATCCTCCTCCTCGCTTACCGACGAGGAAGCGGACGAACAACCCCCCATCCGTTGGCAGTTTTATTATCCATTCCATGAGAGTTGCACTATTTACTAGTCAGGTACTTAGTCAAATTAAAAGCGGTACTTTAGTTATACTTGTCTATGATCGAGAAACTATGCTCCAAGTCGTCCATAACCGCGGACACGGCTTTCAGAAAGTTTTACCCTGCAGGGGTGCACAAATAGCAACACACACTCGATCAACCTCGGAAAAACCAAATCAAAACCCAACGAGGCATTCATGACAAAGCGATCACAGGATTTAGAAATGTTTCAGGGGGCCACCCCATTAAGCTACCATAGCAAGTTGGCGGCTCGAGACGGACTCAAGGTTTGTGTGGACGGTAAACATCGGGAACCCGAAAGTGTGACTGGGCTTGTCGATACTGATGAAAACGTGTCACGGTCCTAACAAAGACAGGTGCTCCACGCACAATCTTAAATAAAGCAGTAAAGCATGGCATAAGTACAGGATAGTAATAAAACCCCAAACTAGTTTGTGGCCCCAAGAAATAAGAATGAATCAAGCTCTGGCTCAGGGGGGTTCATAAGCCTCCCGGATGTGGATAGCGCGAATATTCAAGGAACAGGAATCAAGTACTCGGGGTCCTACGGGACACAAGTGAGCATGAAAACCAAATAACAGATATTGCTCACCGGTGCCACTTTCATTAGTTTTCCCGTTACTACTCAGGTTAAGTTGTTTAGGTACCTCGTTATCCATCAGACACTCACATACCCTACACATGCTGTTCTACGACCCGCATGGCTCAAGCAACTCCTGTAGTAATGGCTCATGGGATGGAGGAACAAGCTTCGGTAGGGTTTAAAAGTAAAGGCTATGCAGTACTTGGGATTCAGTTTAATGCAATCGCGACTCAATGATGCAAGAATAAGATAGAGGCAATAGGTACTATATGTATGTAAGCATGTGGTAGTGCTTGCCTGGCAGCTCAGTTGAAGCGAGAGAAGGATCTGGGTAGTGCTCCTAGGTTTCTTGATATATCCCCTGCTCAGCGTCTATTCGAAGAAGAACCGAACAAACAAGGGCCAACATAAATAAAATGCACAAGCATATGAATAAAATGCAACAAGCAAACAATCATGCCATGATGAATGATGCACAATTTGCATGGCAATAAAGTAGCATGGCATGGGTGAGGTGTGGAATACAAGAATAAGGCATTTTATTGAGTTTTAGTCACCTTTTATCCTCAAATAAGTTTCTGTAAACTCTATATTTATATTATGCATGCTGCAATTCAGAACATGAAATGCATAAACAGAAAGGTCTCGTCGAGCTGATCGATTTAGACATATTATTTGTCAAATTTGGAGTTATAAAACAAAAGTTATTAATTAATTAAGGAAAAAGGGCATTTTATTGTAATTTTGATCAACTCGAAAATTAAAGTGTTCAAACATTATTTTGAATAGCTTATTTTAAATCCTCACATTTTTCTGATCTAAAAACATATATTATATGTATTATTTGGGTTTATAATTTAAAAGTTATTTAAAACAGAAATTAAATCATTTATAAAAACATTTTCTGAAATTGTTTTATTTAAAACAGAAATCATACAGACTTTTGTACTCAGAGGATCTTAGCCCGTGTCACTGACGCGCGGGTCCAGCGCTGACTCAGCAGCATCCGGCGTGGCGGGGACAGAACCGGACTTTTCTTACCGCGCGTCTGTCTAGCCCGCGAGACCGACAGATGGGACCGGTCGATCCACGGGGCCACTCACGCGCACGGCCAGCCGGTGGGCGACACGTGGGCGATCCAGGGCGGCGCGGGCGGAGAAACTCCAGAGCGCAGGGGTTTTCTTGCAAAAAGACACCGAGGCTGACAGGTGGGCGTCTTCCGGCGACGATGGCGACGCGTACGCTGGACGAAACGCGTCGCCCCAAAAACGAAAAACGAAGAGGGTACTGGGATCTACAACTTTCGTTCAGAGAGCATCATCGGAGGAGGGCTACAGCGCGCGGGGCACGGCGGAGAAAAGAGGGGGACGAACGCTGCTGCAGCTGCTGCTGTCGGCCAGAGCGCGACGCGCGGCGGTGGCGGCGCACGGAGGCCGCTCGACGGAACGAACTAGAGGTGCAGGGCATGAAGAGGAAGGAGAGGATGTCAGGGTCGTTCGGGTGCTCACCAGGAGGTCCTCAAGCTATCCCAACAAGCTGGAACCGGCCAGATCGTCGGCGAGGCTTGGGCACGACGAGGTCGGGTCCTACGGGTTCATGGCAGCGGCGAGCTCGCTCCGGCAAGCTCCGGCATCGATCTCCGGTACAGGTCGAAGAAGAAGAGGCAGTGGCACCTTCCTGGGCGTCCGGGACACCTACTAGCACAGCTCCAACCGCCTCCTTTGGGTCTTGGCCGAGGTGGAATCTAGTAGAGGCATGGAGATGGCCATGGCCATGGTTTTTCTTGGGGAAAGGAGGACGGAGGGAGGGGATCTTCTGGTTGATCTTGATCTGGTCATGGCGTGGAGGAGGGGTAGATAAGGAGAGGGTCAGGGCTTGCACATGGGGTTTGTTTCACTTTTTGTAAAAAGGTAGGAGGGAGGCATCGGGTAGGTTTCCCTTCCCTCCCTTGTTCTTTAGCCAAGGGGAGAGAGGGAGGGACCAGCTCAAGGTGGTTTGGTCAAACAGATTACATAGATGGACATGCAAAAGTGGTGCTAGCTAGGGCCGGCTCGGCATGGGCTAGGGTTTGGGGTGGCTGGATGAGTAGCTGGGGTGTGGGCCAGGGAGAGAGAGAGGGCCAGGTAGGGTCATCACGGTGGAGAGAGGGAGTAGAGGTGAGAGAGGTGTGGGTAGCTAGGGTTAGCTTAGAGGGGGCTCGGGTTAGGTTAGATGGTGCTTCGGGTTAGGGCTAGGTGATGCTCATGGTAGAGAGCGAAAGAGAGAGAGAAGGGGCTTAGGGTGTTTAGGGTTAGAGAGAGGGGGGGTGTGGTGGTGGCTTTTTAGCAAGACCAAACTAGATCAAGCCAAAGGAGTGGTAGAGAGGGAGATGGATGATTCACTCAAAATATCAAAAAAACAAAGGAGGACAAAAGATGGAGATGGAAAGGATCTTACATGACCATGCATGGGAGCATACACATGTGAGGGTCTTGATGCACAAGGCAAAGAACAAGGATCAAGATGAGGAGGATTGAGTAAGAGGAAAAGGGAAGCCCACCAAAGAAAAGGGCTCACTCCCAAAATCCAAAGAAAAACAAAGGAGAAAAGATGGGGTGCTTGCATGGCCCATGCAAAATAATTAATGCCATGTTTATTCTTGTGAAAACAATAATATTAACATGGCATTATTATTATGCATTCCCAAAATTGGAATAAAAGCCAAGCAAAAAGAATTAAAAGGATGCCCCATGTGGAGTAGATGGAGATGACCATATTTGAATAAAAATGGGACTTTCTAGTGTGTATGTGCCACTAGGTATTTAGTAAGCCCAAAAATATCCCAACATGAGAATAACCCCGAAACAACCCATATGGAAGCTAGAAAAGGGTTCCACTCACAAGGCATGCAAAGGTGGCCATGTGGCTCTCATAAACCAATAATGTGGAAACAAAATGGTGCATATATGAGAGCATGTGGAGATAGAATTGGATCCATCCCAACCCACATGAGCTAGAGGTAAAACCAAATAAGTTGCAATGCTCATATATGGTGGAATGGTGGAATGATGGGGTGATGACAAGAAAGGTGGTGAGTTAATAAAAGATATGCCCCCAACTCAACTTGGGCATTGAAACAATATATCAATAACCAAATACAATATCAAGAGGCAAATACAATTTACAATGCATAAGAGATAAGAACCAAAAGAAAAGGGTTTTAATATGATGCTCAAATGCAAGGTGGCATGATGACATTAGCATGATATAATTATGATGCAACAATTATATATAGGAAGTAGCATATATGTAGACTAGGCTAGTAGCATTGCAATTGTTAGACAATTGGGATGCTACAACTCTCCCCCACTAAACAAGAATCTCGCCCAGAGATTCCTAGGAAAAAGAAAACAACACAAGGAGAGGCGGGTGTTCGAACGAAGGTGACCCTCACGTTCCCAAGTTGATGAACAACAGAATGGTGCGACCGCTACACCTTGCAAAACTTGCTAGACTTGTTGCGAGTCTTGCGTTTTGCTTCAAGAACAACGGATTAGAAGAGTTGAAGGATTGTCGTGAGGCAAGAAGGTAGGATGAACATAGCTCCGGTTTTCTCAAGAAACATGATAAGAGAAAAAGAACCACTTGTGAAAGAAAAGGAAAAGATGATGTATCATGGATAAAGAAAGACACACCGTTAAGATTACAGATTTACTGATACGAGAGAGGATGAATCTTTGTTTCGCTGTAAGAAAAGATCTAGGTTGGAGAGGTTTTGAACCACTATGACAATAGCATCGTATCTTCTCTCGGATTTGAGAAATGAAGTACGGAAACAATATTGCCTTCAAACAATAGAGTCCCTTGATATCAACAGAAAGATTTAGTTAGACATCGTCGGATTAGATTCTTCTTGCGCCGGTAAGAACCACAGGATCACGCAATTGAGGTGCGCAGATATAACTTCCAGAGACGGATGTGAAGCCAGATCATGGTGGAATCCCGAGAAGCACAGAATATGGAGGATCTAGAGTTTATTGTAGAGGTACTTATTGCTTTCTTTAGCCTTGAGGCTAACGCAATAGATTTGCGGCTGATGGCATCAACCATAATTGGCTTTACCACAGAAAAAGAATTGATGAAACAAAGAGAGAGATAGTTTCCTTTCATCTTGTTTGGGGATGTCGAGCATCGATAGAATGACGAGGACAGAAAAGAGTTTGCGTTTGTTTCCACCAGATAATTGAAGATTTTGCTCCATCTAGAATAGACAGACCACCAACAAGAGATTATTGATTACTTTCTTCGAGAGAGCACTCCGGAAAAACAAGGACGGAAGTAAAAGTATCGAGGGATAAAGGCCACTTCTAACTTCCGTGGAATGAGTGAAATCACATTAGTTCACCAATTCAATGTACAAGAGCGAATGATAAGAGTAGTGGTGTGGTAGCTACTCCATCCTGCACTCAAAGCATTACTCCGCACATGAATAAGAAAACCATGCAACCCAACTACCGAAACAGACTGAAGGTATTGACAATAACTCATGGAACTTCGTTAGAAAACAAGGATAGATGCAAACGATTCGCCGGATTCATAGATAGATAAAGATGATGATGTTGTCGTCATGTCTGAAGTACCAAGCCACCGGAAAGATATGAAGGAAGATTACGGAGAACAACTGCAAGATTCCACAGACAAAGAAAAAGATAGCACCCCTTGAACATAAGGATTACAAAAGATCTGAAAAATCTTCATGGCCTCCGGTGGATTGAGCATAGATGATAGAACGAGAGGGTTTCAAGAGATCACTTGACGAGACTGAGGTGAAAGAACTCCATGTTCTTCTTGAAATGATTGAGAGAGATTTAGCAGTCTTGAGGAATTCTTCGGCGGAACGACGATGATAACTCGCCAACAAGGAAAAACTCTAGGTTTGATTGAAGATGGAAGATGGAATTAACAATGGACTTGCTGATTCCAGAATTGGAGCGATCTATTTAGCAGAAGGACGTGGCCGAGATAGGTGACTTCAAAAAGTCAGAATTCTCACTTTGAGACTTTGCACACAGGCAGTGCTCACAAAGCTTGAGCGAAAGAGACACATATGATCTTCCATGTCCTTCCATTGATATGAAATAGGCAAGCATATTATCAACATATACCACCATGGATTAACAAGATATTCCCAGAATACCAAGTTCAAAAGGCGAGAGAAACGAACAAATGCTCGAACACTTCCTGAGCTCAACGCTCTTAGAAAGATCAATATTGGAGCACGGGTTCGTGTTGAAGAAGATGCACTGGAAGAATAGATTATCTGGTCCTTCGGAAGAAAAAGAGATGTCACCTGATTCACATTGTCGATCGGATCACCGGTTACAAAGATAAAGAGATCTTGGATAAGAACCGATGATAGCTCATACCTTAAGCAAAGCTATCAGAGACGAAAAGATGCAATTCCCTTGTCTCAAAGAGAATTTTGCAGATATGGAGTTCAGAAAGATGTGCAGCATGATGAACAGATGATAGACCGCCGTAGTGCTTTGAGAAACTCCGGATTGCCAAAGATGTTTGAATATGCATAGATATGATCACGGTGTACTCAAAATCACAGGAGATAACCGTCACCATTTGGAGGATAGGGTTGATAGCATTTTCCGTATTCCACTCATGATAAGTGACATATAGCTATGCCGAGAGCCAAATTACAATCACCAGCATCGGATCGACACATGTTATGTAATTAGCCCAAGAGAGTTGGAGATGAAATGAAACTCCAGGATTAAGCGCCGGTGACAAAAAAATGAGTTAGCATGGACATGCTGATAAAAGGAAGATAGATAATGTTTCACACATGATTGAAAAGGAATGTGGAAACACAGATGTATGAAAGAAAAAATTTCCGCATTTTTCGGCATTAAAATACCAATAGATGCGCAAAATCACTTATCAGGTAGAGATTAGCAACTGATGATTTCACAGAATGTGGAGTTGCTAGAAGGAAAGACACCCTTAAAAAGATGGCACCGGTTGACAAGGAGTCAGATAGATCGCGCCGGTTTTCAAAAGCCTGTCAGTATGGAATGTACCAACAGTTGATAACCAAAGGCAGATTGTGATAACAAATTGGATGCAACAGATAGACAAGGAATTACACACACACACACACACTTTCTATGGTACTACGGAAACCCAGAACACGTGAATCCTAGTTTGAATTTTAAGAAGAGGATTGAAAACGTTACACTTCCTTACCAGAAAATGGTGGGTGGGTGGGTAAGAAAAGTGGAAGCAGTCCTACTCTCGCGTTTTGTTTTTCCCTAGTATACATAGCTACCAAAAATATTTGCTAGACTGACAACGACCATTTGGCTGAGACCCTGAAGGGCGGGATGGCTCTGATACCAATTGTAACTACCTCGGTGAATTACGCTCTTAGTTACAAGCCTGGATGAGCGGAAATGGTTAAAATAGTACGGTGGGGCCCAAATGCCACTCACAGGTAGACCTTTCGGCCGTCCTAACCATTTCCAAACATCGGGACAAGAACGAGCGGCGTAATCGGCAGGCGAAGGGATCAACTACATACACAAATGAGTATGTATGCAAGCCACCATACAACAGTCCTCAGAGCCATTCCATCTAAAAGAAATAGAAATATTGCAACGCCATACGGCAAGATCCAAATATCCTAGATAGATATAATAGTTTAGGATATCTCCTCATACATCAAACATCAGAGCATCAGGCGGAAGCGGAAAACAAGATCCGAGTACGGATAAGAAGCAAATCGGCATAAGATGCTCCATAAATAAACACATCCCGCCCACCGATCTCACGAATCCCCGTTCCCGGAATCTCTACACCAAGTGATCGTTGCCCACATCGTTCGTCTCCTCCACCCAGTATCCATCTTGCGAGTTCACCTGTTCATCTGAATCAAACAATTTATCGTGTGAGACCCTAGGGGTACTCAGCAAGTCTTTATGCCTCTAAAGGGGACACAACCTGGGGTGACGCAATTGCAGCAAAAGATAATACCTAACAATTCTATAGATACTCACTAACCATCCGCCTAACCATAGATAGACGGATGTCCGTGAATTATTAACAACAGTTATAACAGTAATATTAACAAATCCATCCTCCTCCTCGCTTACCGACGAGGAAGCGGACGAACAAGCCCCATCCGTTGGCAGTTTTATTATCCATTCCATGAGAGTTGCACTATTTACTAGTCAGGTACTTAGTCAAATTAAAAGCGGTACTTTAGTTATACTTGTCTATGATCGAGAAACTATGCTCCAAGTCGTCCATAACCGCGGACACGACTTTCAGAAAGTTTTACCCTGCAGGGGTGCACAAATAGCAACACACACTCGATCATCCTCGGAAAAACCAAATCAAAACCCAACGAGGCATTCACGAAAAAGCGATCACAGGATTCAGAAATGTTTCAGGGGGCCACCCCATTAAGCTACCCGCAACGAAGTTGGCCGGCTCCGAGACGGACTCAAGGTTTGTGTGGACGGCTGTAAACGACTGGGAACCCGAAAGTGTGACTGGGCTTGTCGATACAGCGAAAACGTGTCACGGTCCTAAACAGTACAGGTGCTCCACGCACAATCTTAAATAAAGCAGTAAAGCATGGCATAAGTACAGGATAGTAATAAAACCCCAAACTAGTTTGTGGCCCCAAGAAATAAGAATGAATCAAGCTCTGGCTCAGGGGGGTTCATAAGCCTCCCGGATGTGGATAGCGCGAATATTCAAGGAACAGGAATCAAGTACTCGGGGTCCTACGGGACACAAGTGAGCATGAAAACCAACTAACAGATATTGCTCACCGGTGCCACTTTCATTAGTTTTCCCATTACTACTCAGGTTAAGTTCTTTAGGTACCTCGTTATCCATCAGACACTCACATACCCTACACATGCTGTTCTACGACCCGCATGGCTCAAGCAACTCCTGTAGTAATGGCTCATGGGATGGAGGAACAAGCTTCGGTGGGGTTTAAAAGTAAAGGCTATGCAGTACATGGGATTCAGTTTAATGCAATCGCGACTCAATGATGCAAGAATAAGATAGAGGCAATAGGTACTATATGTATGCAAGCATGTGGTAGTGCTTGCCTGGCAGCTCAGTTGAAGCGAGAGAAGGATCTGGGTAGTGCTCCTGGGTTTCTTGATATATCCCCGCCAAAGCCTATTCGAAGAAGAACCAAACAAACAAGGGCCAACATAAATAAAATGCACAAGCATATGAATAAAATGCAACAAGCAAACAATCATGCCATGATGAATGATGCACAATTTGCATGGCAATAAAGTAGCATGGCATGGGTGAGGTGTGGAATACAAGAATAAGGCATTTTATTGAGTTTTAGTCACCTTTTATCCTCAAATAAGTTGCTGTAAACTCTATATTTATATGATGCATGCTGCAATTCAGAACATGGAATGCATAAACAGAAAGGTCTCGTCGAGCTGATCGATTTAGACATATTATTTGTCAAATTTGGAGTTATAAAACAAAAGTTATTAATTAATTAAGGAAAAAGGGCATTTTATTGTAATTTTGATCAACTCGAAAATTAAAGTGTTCAAACATTATTTTGAATAGCTTATTTGAAATCCTCACATTTTTCTGATCTAAAAACATATATTATATGTATTATTTGGGTTTATAATTTAAAAGCTATTTAAAACAGAAATTAAATCATTTATAAAAACATTTTCTAAAATTGTTTTATTTAAAACAGAAATCATACAGACTTTTGTACTCAGAGGATCTTAGCCCGTGTCACTGACGCGCGGGTCCAGCGCTGACTCAGCAGTATCCGGCATGGCAGGGACAGAATCAGACTTTTTCTTACACTGCTGTCTAGCCCATGACCGATGATGGGACCGGTCGATCCACGGCCACTCACGCCAAGACGGCCACCGTGGGCGACACGGGCGATCCAGTATGGCGCGGAGAAACTCCAGAGCGCAGGGGTTTTCTTGCAAAAAGACACCGAGGCTGACAGGTGGGCTCTGGGGACGGCGGGTTCAGGCGGGAAAAAGGGCAGGGGCTCCAGTAGCAAAGGCCGGTGCTGCCGACCGACGGCAGTCCAGTGAAAAATGGGCCTTCCGTCGGTGAAGGTGACCACGTCTGTCTGGGCCAAGACCGTCGCCCCAAAAGCTCGGAGAAGCCAAGGCGGCCTTGATCCGCTCGGCGGATGGCGACGACGGACGATGCTGGAACTACGCCCTCTCAAAAAAAAAAAAAAAAACGAAGAGGGTACTGGGATCTACAACTTTTGTTCAGAGAGCATCATCGGAGGAGGGCTACAGCGCGCGGGGCACGGCAGAGAAAAGAGGGGGACGAACGCTGCTGCAGCTGCTGCTGTCGGCCAGAGGCCTTCGCGTGGGCGGGCGCGCACGGAGGCCGCTCGACGGAACGAACTAGAGGTGCAGGGCATGAAGAGGAAGGAGAGGATGTCAGGGTCGTTCGGGTGCTCACCAGGAGGTCCTCAAGCTATCCCAACAAGCTGGAACCGGCCAGATCGTCGGCGAGGCTTGGGCACGACGAGGTCGGGTCCTACGGGTTCATGGCAGCAGCGAGCTCGCTCCGGCAAGCTCCGGCATCGATCTCCGGTACAGGTCGAAGAAGAAGAGGCAGTGGCACCTTCCTGGGCGTCCGGGACACATACTAGCACAGCTCCAACCGCCTCCTTTGGGTCTTGGCCGAGGTGGAATCTAGTAGAGGCATGGAGATGGCCATGGCCATGGTTTTTCTTGGGGAAAGGAGGACGGAGGGAGGGGATCTTCTGGTTGATCTTGATCTGGTCATGGCGTGGAGGAGGGGTAGATAAGGAGAGGGTCAGGGCTTGCACATGGGGTTTGTTTCACTTTTTGTAAAAAGGTAGGAGGGAGGCATCGGGTATGTTTCCCTTCCCTCCTTTGTTCTTTAGCCAAGGGGAGAGAGGGAGGGACCAGCTCAAGGTGGTTTGGTCAAACATATTACATAGATGGCCATGCAAAAGTGGTGCTAGCTAGGGCCGGCTCGGCATGGGCTAGGGTTTGGGGTTGCTGGATGAGTAGCTGGGGTGTGGGCCAGGGAGAGAGAGAGGGCCAGGTAGGGTCATCACGGTGGAGAGAGGGAGTAGAGGTGAGAGAGGTGTGGGTAGCTAGGGTTAGCTTAGAGGGGGCTCGGGTTAGGTTAGATGGTGCTTCGGGTTAGGGCTAGGTGATGCTCATGGTAGAGAGATAAAGAGAGAGAGAAGGGGCTTAGGGTTTTGTGGGTGGTTAGGGTGTTTAGGGTTAGAGAGAGGGGGGTGTGGTGGTGGATTTTTAGCAAGACCAAACTAGATCAAGCCAAAGGAGTGGTAGAGAGGGAGATGGATGATTCACTCAAAAGATAAAAAAAACAAAGGAGGACAAAAGATGGAGATGGAAAGGATCTTACATGACCATGCATGGGAGCATACACATGTGAGGGTCTTGATGCACAAGGCAAAGAACAAGGATCAAGATGAGGAGGATTGAGTAAGAGGAAAATGGAAGCCCACCAAAGAAAAGGGCTCACTCCCAAAACCCAAAGAAAAACAAAGGAGAAAAGATGGGGTGCTTGCATGGCCCATGCAAAATAATTAATGCCATGTTTATTCTTGTGAAAACAATAATATTAACATGGCATTATTCTTATGCATTCCCAAAATTGGAATAAAAGCCAAGCAAAAAGAATTAAAAGGAAGCCCCATGTGGAGTAGATGGAGATGACCATATTTGAATAAAAATGGGACTTGCTAGTGTGTATGTGCCACTAGGTATTTAGTAAGCCCAAAAATATCCCAACATGAGAATAACCCCGAAACAACCCATATGGAAGCTAGAAAAGGGTTCCACTCACAAGGCATGCAAAGGTGGCCATGTGGCTCTCATAAACCAATAATGTGGAAACAAAATGGTGCATATATGAGAGCATGTGGAGATAGAATTGGATCCATCCCAACCCACATGAGCTAGAGGTAAAACCAAATAAGTTGCAATGCTCATATATGGTGGAATGGTGGAATGATGGGGTGATGACAAGAAAGGTGGTGGAGTTAATAAAAGATATGCCCCCAACTCAACTTGGGCATTGAAACAATATATCAATAACCAAATACAATATCAAGAGGCAAATACAATTTACAATGCATAAGAGATAAGAACCAAAAGAAAAGGGTTTTAATATGATGCTCAAATGCAAGGTGGCATGATGACATGAGCATGATATAATTATGATGCAACAATTATATATAGGAAGTAGCATATATGTAGACTAGGCTAGTAGCATTGCAATTGTTAGAAAATTGGGATGCTACACCTTTGTTCTGATTGCCATGTGAATTGTCTTGTCCATGCAACGCCCGTCCATCCATCCCTATGCCTACCGCGCTCGAATCCTACTGTTTACTGCTATTGTTACTACTGTCTTTACTTTTACTACTGTTGTTACTTTGCTATTGCTACTATAAAACTGTTGCTACTGATAAACTGCTATGAGCAAGATTGTTTCCGGGTGCAGCTGAATTGACAACTCAGTTGTTAAGGCTTATAAATATTCTTTGGCTCCCCTTGTGTCGAATCAATAAATTGGGTTTCACTTCCCTCAAAAATACTGTGATACACCCCCTATACTTGTGGGTCATCAAGACTATTTTCAACTCCCCCAAGCTTAGTTTATTGCTTGTCCTCAAGCAATTCAGTTGAAAACTGAGTGCGATAAAAGAAACTTTCACGAACACATTTGCTTCATATGATGTATATATTGTTAGCATGTGATCAACAACTTAGAAAATTCATAATAAGGAGTATGCAACTAAGTTTACTTAATAGGCATTGCAAGCTATGAAGAGATTCCAACTCAAAAATAATAAGTAGCAAGAAACATAAATATAAGCAACATTACAATGCTCATAACAAGGTATGATAGAGTGGTATCTCGCTTGCCTTTGATTGTGAATGCCAAGGCACCTCTGAAGTTCAGGTGAAGACTAGAAGTAAAGATATCAAAGATATAAGCATCAACGTCATAACACAAATAATCAAGTTTTGAGACAAGCACATTATACTAAGAATGACAACTATGCTCTCAAGAAAGTGCTCATAGAATATGTGGAGACTCAACAAAGAAATTAAAAGGTTTTGAATATTTTGAAAGGCTTCCAAATGCTGAAAGTATGGTATGCATTAGCTTTGATCTCTCATTTCCCCTATCATGAGCATCTTTAATATGGTTAAGGTGAAAGTGAGGTCAAATCTGAGTTATATGCTTGACAGACTATAAACTGGAAATCTCATGTCCCTTGAGTACGAGGGCCGCTCCTCATGCTCCTCAACTTTACTTACCGGTAAGGTCTTGTCATAGTAAATATGTGCGTATCATAGAGAACCGCCAACGGGGTACCCCTTGCCCGATGATACGGAAGAATCCCCATATCAAAATGACAAGGCAAGCAGACAATGAGTATCTCAGCAATCTTCTTATTTACCATGGGAAAATGGTGCTTTTTTTCTCTCTTTCCTCTTTTCTCATATCTCTTTTTTTCTTTTCTCAATAGCTATCTCTTTTTTTATAAGAAGAATGCTTCATAGATACTCATTATGGTTACGCTATAGGTTTCCACCATGATTAGGCATGGATTAGACTGGCGGCCCAGGCGTTTCTCTAACACACATACATAACTCCATGGACTTACAAGCTCCTATTTTATTTCACACCGACGACATCCGCAAACAAAAGAGCATGATATCAACTGGGTATATATTTATAGGTGTTGAAAGTGTTCCTGATACATTGCAAATGTATCTATTATTTTTGATGCTCCATGCTTGGTTTTATCCACTTTCTTGTGTTTTGTCCACACTTTGGAGTACTTTTCATATGATTTCTTGGACTAACCTATTAACAAGAGCCATAGTGCCAGTTGCCTGTTTTCTGCTATTTTTGGTTCCAGGAAAGTCAGAAAATGAATATTCTCGGAATTGGACGGGACAAAAGTCAAAGTGCCTATTTTTCTAGAAGACTCTAGGAGCCAGAATACGAGACGGAGGAGGGCCAGGGGCTGGCCACACCCCCCTAGGTGCGGGCTGGGCCTGGCCGCGCTAGGGCATGGTGTGGTGGCCCCAGACACCCCCTCGGCCTCTCCCTTCGCCTATAAGGAGCCTTCTAACCTAAAAACTTAGGATGGTCGATGTTTTTACAGAAGAAGTTCCGCAGCACCGCCGCCACCGAAGGGGAGATTTGGGGGATAGAAAGTCTCTGTTCCGGCACCCTGCCAGGACGGGGAAGTGCCCCCAGAGCCATCTCGATCGATCTCCACCATCATCTCCATCAACCATCCATGTTTCCCCCATCTATGAGTGAGTAATCCCCCGCTGTAGGCTATGGGGATGGTAGGGATTGGATGAGATCGTTCATGTAATGGCATCAGATTGTTAGGGCATGGTGCCTAGTATCTTTTATTAGTGCTTTATGACTTTGTTGCGACTCGTTGTGCTTAATGCTTGTCACTAGGGCCCGAGTGCCATGATTTCAGATCTGAACATGTTATTGATTCATTATGATAGTATTGTTTTTGGTCTTATCTACATGTTGTATACACACGTTGTTGTCCGGAACCAATGGCCCCGAAGTGACAGAAATCGGGATAACCGGAGGGAATGGCTTTGATGTGAGGATCACATGTGTTCACGGAGTGTTAATGCTTTGCTCCGGTGCTCTATTAAAAGGAGCACCTTAATTGCCAGTAGTTCCCTGGAGGCCCCGCTGCAAACGGGCTGGCAGGACAAAAGATGTTGTGCAAGTTCTCATTGCGAGCACATATGACTATATATGGAACACATGCCTAGGATTATCTAGTACTTGGATGCTTTATCTTATTTATCTGCAATTGCCCTATGTTCTGATTGCTATTTGAATTGTCTTGTCCATGCAAAGCCCGTCCATCCATCCCTATGCCTATCGCACTCAAATCCCACTGTTTACTGCTTTTGTTACTGCTGTCCTTGCTTTACTACTGCTGCTACTTTACTATTCCTACTACAAAACTGTTGCTACTGATAAACTGCTGTGAGCAAGATTGTTTCCAGGTGCAGCTGAATTGACAACTCAGTTGTTAAGGCTTATATATATCCTTTGGCTCCCCTTGTGTCGAATCAATAAATTGGGTTTCACTTCCCTCGAAAATACTACGATACACCCCTATAGCTGTGGGTCATCAAGACTATTTTCTTGCACCGTTGCCAGGGAGCATAGCTTTATGTATCAAGTTCACTTGGATTCTCTATTGTTTGCTGCTATCCATCCATCATGGGTAAGTCTCGTGATGGCAATGTTCCTATTTTACCATCCACTACAAGAAGAGGTACGGTTCTGAACACCTCTGTTGCTCTTGATTCACCATCTGTTTTGAGTAAGTTCCTTACACCACCACATACACATGCTACACACACTGCTACTACTGCTGAATCTGAAACTTCTGATGCTGATGATGCTGCTTCTACTGGGCCTGATAAGAGTGGTTCATTAGGTCCTTTCCTAGATGCTACGATTGCTAGAACTATAGCTGGAAATACCGAAACTCCTAATGAAGACACTACCACACATGTTAGCTCACCTGAGTCTAGTGAGAGTTATGATATTGAAGATGGTTATGTTGAGATGACCGATGAGTTTATTAAAGAATGTAAGAACATCCATGATAGGAGCGTTTCTAAGAGTCTCCTTGAGAGGCGTACTATTAGACCCAAATTGTCTCCTATTGCTAAGTTTGCTGCTTCTCCCATAAACATTATAGATGAAGATTATGATTTCTCTCTCGAGTTATCTTACATAGCTATTGTCGAGAAAGAACCTTTTTGTGGGACTAAGAATGAAAGTGCGGTAGCACATATGAATGAACTTTCTACCATGAGTGGCCTGTTTTCTGATGATATTAAGATGCATACTTACTTTGTTGCTAAGATTTTCCCCTTTTCACTGAAAGGAGAAGCTAAAACTTGGTTTAGTAATTTACCTCCTGGATCTATTGATAGCCCTGAGTGCTTGATTAGTACTTTCCTGCAGAAATATTTTCCTCCTAGTGCTAGACATGCTGTTTTGCAGGAACTTTTTGATTTTTAACAGGGAGAAAAAGAGGTATTGCCCGAATCTTGGGCAAGGTTTTGTGCTTTGATTCATGCACAGGCTGGAAGTCCATTACCTAAGAATGAGCTTCTTGATATATTTTATAATGGACTAACAGAGGAATCTAGGACATACCTAGATAGTTGTGCTGATTGTGTTTTCAGGAATAGGACTCCTAAGGAAGCTGAGGAATTAATGCCTAAAATAAGCAAGAATTATGAAGATTGGACTCCTCCTAAACAAGCTATACCTGAAGTAATTGTACCTGAACCATCTATTCTGGTGCCTATTCCAACATCAAAGAAGAGGGGAGTTATTGAATTAAATGATGAAGTGATGAAGGAAGCTAAGAAATGTATTAAGGAGAAGTGAATTAAAGCTGCAGATGTCAAGAATTTACCTCCTATAGAAGAATTATGTAAGCCTATTCCCTACTCATCCACTATTTAGGTACACTCTCCAACACTTTGATGAAGGTGATATCCCTTACTATAAACCTCCTGATCAATGCTTAGAAGAATTTGATATCTTTATTATTAAGCAAGATAACTTTAATAAAAGGGTGCAAAATCATCTAATGGAAAACACTAGAGCTATTGTTGAGTTGAAAGATATTGTGGAAAGAACCTCTAATGATGTTAAAATGATTGTTAAACACTTTCAAATGGTTCAAACTCAAATAGATCAACTCGTTAAAGTGCAAAACGACTTGCTAGTTAATGATGCTAAAGAAAAACATGCTTATGAAATTAGAACTAGAAGTGGTGCTGCTACCCAGGATCCTCTATATCCTGAGGGGCATCCCAAAAGAATTGAGCAGGATTCCCAACAAGCTGAAAATAGTGGTTCTAATCGTAAGAAAAGGAAAAAGAAACATAAAACTATTGTAGAACACTCTGAACCTGCTATAGATCCCAATAGTATATCTATCTCTGATGCTGAAACTGAAAGTGGTAATGAAGAAAATGAAGTTCCTAATGAAGAAAAAGTTGAAGAAGAACCTGAAAACCACACTAAGAATACTAAATACACCAAAGAAGATTTTATTGCTAAGAAACATGGTAGTGAAAGAGAACCTTGGGTCCAAAAACCTATGCCTTTCCCTGATAAGAAACACAAGTCAAAGGAGGATGAACATTATAATAAGTTTTGTGAGTGGATGAAGCCTTTATTCTTGCAAATTCCTTTGACTGATGCTATTAAATTGCCTCCTTACTCAAAGTATATGAAGGACATTGTCTCGAATAAAAGGAAGATCCCTAATGAAGAAATTTCTACTTTGCTTGCTAATTATTCCTTTAATGGTAAGGTTCCTAAGAAACTTGGAGACCCAGGGATTCCAACTATCCCTTGCTCTATTAAGAACAGTTATGTTAGAACTGCTTTGTGTGATTTGGGAGCTGGAGTTAGTGTTATGCCTTTCTCTCTATAAGAGGCTCCAGCTTGAAAAATTGATAACAACTGATATATCTTTGCAAATGGCTGATAAATCTACCACTATTCCTGTGGGTATATGTGAGGATGTACCTATTCAGGTAGCTCACAATTTCTTGATATTAACTGATTTTGTTGTGGTTCAGATGCCTGAAGATGATAATATGTCTATTATTCTTGGGAGACCTTTTCTTAATACTGCAGGAGCTGTTATTAATTGTAATCAAGGAAAGGTGACCTTCAATGTTAATGACAAGGAACATACTGTCTATTTCCCCAAGAAGATTGAAAGGACTTATGGTTTGAATTCAATGGAACATGTTGAAGGCATTCAAGTTGGAGAAATATATTGTCCCATACCAAGAGAAAAATTTGAAACTATTATGATTGGGACCATTGCTATCAAGGTTGAGGTAACATAATCATTAGTGGAATACAAAGTTTTGTCTCATATGAAATTTTTTTGGTAGCAAGACCTGATCAACCTTGTTAACAAAAGTATTTCATTGAACAAAACAATGTTTTCACTATGATTATCTCCGCTTACTTCTATTCTATCCATTTTAGTTTTTGCTTTTGCCTAACTTAAAGGCATTAAAGAAAAGTACTTATTGGGAGATAACCCAAAAGTTTTAGATGAGTCTTGGAAGTTATTACCTCTGTAATAACTGCTCCTTATCCTTTTTATTTGCTTTTTGTGCCAAGAGTAACTTCTAATGAGAGAGAAGTAATGATTGGGAAAGTTGTTGTCCCGAAACAGATTTCTGTGCTTCACCGTAAAAATTCGTGTAAAATCTCCGAACGTCTTTTTAAGGCGTGTAAATTCGTGTAAACAGATTTCTGCCCCAGGTTGTTATCTAACTTTTGTTAGTTCAACACTTTTTCATTTGAGCAACAGAAGGTCTTCAAAAAAATTCGTCTTTACCTGCTGGTCTGTTTTGACAGATTTCTGTCATTTTCTACATTTGCTTCTTGTTGGTTCCTTCTTGAGTTCTTTTGGGGAACTGAGCTTTTTGAGGGAAGTGATACAGTAGCTAGTGTTCTAATGGAAGTTTATTTGGTGCTAGAACTGAACCTTAAGACTTATTTATCTTGAGTGCACTAATGTTGCTAATAAAGATTGTGTGAAGTTTTGTATGAAGGAAAAAATTTGAGGTGTATGCAAGGAATGAGTAATGAGATGAAGGATGTGAAGCAAATATGCCTAGAGAGGCAATAATAAAGTTGTTATTATATATTCCTTATATATGATAGATGTTTATTTTACATGCTAGAATTGTATTGATCAGTAAACATCAATACATGTGTGTTTAATAAACAAAAAGGGTTCCTAGTTATGCCTCTCTTATAGACTAGCTTGTTGATTAACAAGATGATCAAGGTTTCCTGATCATGGACATTGGATGTTGTTAATAACAAGGTCACACCATTGGTGGAATGATGTGATGAACATTCATCCTAAGTATAGTATTACGATCAAGTCATTATGTTTATATTGCTATAACATCATACAAAGTAATCTTTATCCTTAGACCATGAGAACATGTTAATTGCTAACACCGGAAGAGTATCTTGATAACATCAAACATCACACTGTAACAGGGTGACTATAAAGATGGGCTCAGTACTACGAAAGGTGTTATGTTGAGGCTCATGGATCAAGAGTGGAATTTGTTAATCCCGACGACGGATAGATATACTCTAGGCCCTCTCGATGATATCACATTAAGATAGCTTGCAAGCAAGTGATGTGATCACTAGAATGTTATATCACGAGAACGAGAAAAGAGTGCATGTCGGTAACAAGATCAAACTTGGTATGGAGATATCGATGATCGAATCTCGGACATGTAATATATCGAGAGACAAAGGGATTTAGTTACAAGCGTTAAAGGTTCTCACGATCACAGAAGTCATCGTTGAATGTGTAGGAGTCAGTACGGATCCCCAGGTCCCGCTACTGATTATTGATCGGAGAAGGGTCTCAATCAAGTCTACATTATTTGCGAACTGTAGGGTGGAACACTTAAGAGTTACTGGACACCATTTTGGAGCACATATGTTTCAGACGAAAGAATTGCAAAGCGCAGGAATTGTTTCAATAGAAACCGGAAATTGTTTCGGGTGAAATTGCAGAAAGAGGTTCTGCATGTGATATTGAAATATTGCAAGGGGCTATATGTGAATGTTTGTTAATTAAAGTAATTAACAAAATTCTGAATAAATTTAATAAAAGAGTTTTATGAAATGAGAGAGCATTAAATTTGGAGAAATTTAATGCATTTAAAGTGGAGACTTTAAAAGGGAATGTGAAGAGGCATTTTAATGTGGAGGGGTCACCACCACATGAATGGGGGAGGTGAGGGGTCACCCCCCATGCCCCGGCCATGGAGATAGGGGGCACCCCCCTCCTCCTATAAAAGGCCACCCATTCCCTCCTTCATCCACACACCTCCTTGTGAAGGATCTCTCTCCCCCTCTAGAATTGATAAATTAGAAGCGTCTAGTTTAGATCGTTGCTGGGCTAGTGTATTGATATGGTATTGTTGTAAGTAGATGTATGATAGATACTCTTTCAACACACTCAACGTGTAAGTTCCATAGACCTTGGACTTACACAAAAGAATGATAGAGATCATACCACGATGCAAGTGATAGAGATCAAATGCATGGACCATATCATCTCACTTTACACATTAGATGTTTGCATCTTATACTGCTAGTTTGGCGCTTTTGGTAGCATTATAAGATGATCCCTCATTTAGATATCAAGATAAAAATGTGTTCTTCCTTAAGTATGCACCGTTTTGTGGATCGTGTTTCGAGACATCACGTGATGATTGGGTGCACTCGAATCTATGCTTTCATAGGAACGGGTGTAAGACAGTTTTACAGACGTGAATACTAAGGTTCTTACTTGGCGAGCCTAGCATGTATAGACATGGCCTCGGAACATGGATCGAAAGGTTAAGCATGAGTCATATAGTTGATATGATGCCCATATAGATGCTCGCCTTTGAAGCTACATCAACTCACGTGATGATCGGACTTGGTGTAGTGGATTTGGTTCATGTAATCACCAAAAGGACACGAGGGATGTCGTTTTTGAGTGGGAGTTCATTAGTAATTTGGATTAGTTGAACTCAATCTATAATAAACTTAGTCTAAATAAACTTTACAAATTCTGTTGTAGATGGCACCACCTGGTTTTAATTTCAATGTGTTCATGGAGAAAGAGAAACTTGCTACGAATGGTAGCAACTTCACCAACTGGGCTATGAATTTGAGGATTCTCCTCACTGCTGCACAAAAGCAATATGTGCTAGATGCCCCGCTAGGCCCCCACCAGCTCCTGATGCCCCTGACAAGGAAAAGAATGTCTATGTGACTCGTCAGGAGGACCACAACTTAGTTCATTGCAGCATACTGTATGGGCTAGAGCCAGAACTTCGAAAGCGTTTCGAAAATGGCAATGCCTTTGATACCATGGGAGAATTGAAAATGATTTTCGATACCCATGCTGCCGTAGAGAGTTATAATGCTACAGAAAAGTTCTTTAGCTGCATGATGGAGGAAAACATCTCCGTTAGTGAGCACGTACTCAAAATGTCTGGGTACGCCGAGAAGCTTGTGTCCTTGGGAATAACGATTCCCATTGAATTAGGCATACATCATTTTCTCCAATCTCTGCCACCTAGCTACAAGAGCTTCGTGATGATCTAAGAAGTCTCATCCCGAGCTTCTGTCAATGCTTAAGACTGCAGAAGTGGAGATTAGGAAAGAACATCAAGTGTTGATGATCAATAGGACCACCGGTTTCAAGAAAGACAAGGAAGGCAAGCACAAGGGAAAGAAGGGTGGCAAGTCTGTTGTCACGCCTGAAAAGAAACCCCGAGCTGGCCCTAAGTCTGACACCGAGTGCTACTATTGTAAGGGGTCTGGCCATTGGAAGCGCAACTACCCCAAGTATTTGGCGGACAAGAAGTCCGGCAAGGCAAACAAAGGTATATGTGATATACATGTTATTGATGTGTACTTGACTAGTACTCACAGTAGCACCTGGGTATTTGATACGGGATCGGTTGCTAATATATGTAACTCCGTTCAGGGGCTACGAAACAAGCGACAACTAGCAAGGGATGAGGTCAGGATGCAGGTCGGCAATGGATCAAAAGTTGATGTGATCGTCGTCGGGATGCTACCTCTCCATTTGCCATCGGGATTAGTTATAAACCTAAATGATTGTTATTTAGTGCCTGCACTGAGCATGAACATTGTATGTGGATCGTGTTTGATGCAAAGTGGTCATTCCTTTAAATCTGAAAACAATGGTTGTTCGATTTATAAGAATGATATCTTTTATGGTCATGCACCTATGTTGAATGGTTTATTTTTGATAGATCTCAATAGTAATATTACACAAATTCATAATGTTAATGCTAAAAAGATTAAACTTGATGATGATATGTCTACATATATGTGGCACTGCCGTCTAGGTCATATTGGCGTTAAACGCATGAAGAAACTCCATTCTGATGGACTTTTGGAATCACTTGATTTTGAATCATTTGATACAAGTGAGCCATGCCTTATGGGCAAGATGACTAGAACGCCGTTTTCCGGTTCAATGGAACGGGCGACAGATCTATTGGAAATCATACATACTGATGTGTGTGGACCAATGAGTGTGTCGGCGCGAGGTGGATATCGTTATTTTGTTACTTTCATGGATCATTTGAGAATATACGGGTATATCTATTTGATGAAACACAAGTCTGAACCTTTTGAAAAGTTCAAGGAATTTCAGAATGAAGTGGAAAATCATCGTAATAGAAAGATCAAATTTCTATGGTCTGACCATGGAGGAGAGTATCTAAGTTACGAGTTTAGCACACACATGAAAGAGTGTGGAATAGTTTCACAACTCATGCCTACTGGAACACCACAACGTAATGGTGTGTCGAACGTCGTAATCGTACCTTATTGGATATGGTTCGATCTATGATGTCTCTGACTGACTTGCCACTGTCATTTTGGGGTTATGCACTGGAAACAGTTGCATTCACTTTAAATTAGGCACCATCTAAATCCGTTGAAATGACACCGTATAAATTATGGTTTGGAAACAAACCTAAGCTGTCATTTCTTAAAGTTTGGGGATGCGATGTTTATGTGAAGAAACTTCAACCAGATAAACTCGAACCCAAAGCGAAAAAATGCGTCTTCATAGGATACCCTAAGGAAACAATTGGGTATACCTTCTATCACAAATCCGAGGGCAAGGTTTTTGTTGCCAAGAATGGATCCTTTCTTGAGAAGGAGTTTCTCACGAAAGGTGTGAGTAGCCGGAAGGTAGAATTCGAAGAGGTTATTGAACCTTCTCTTCATGGAATGGAGAGTGGCGCAGCACCAGAAGTTGTTTCGGAGTTGACTTCACCTGATGAAGAGAGAGCTAATGATAATGATCATGAAACTCCGAAAGAGGACACTACCGAACCTCGCAGGTCAGGCAGGACACGTGCAGCTCCTGAACTGTATGGCAATCCTGTTGTGAATTTCATGGTTGATGAAATGGATGACCCTGCGACGTATGAAGAAGCGATGATGAGCCCAGATTCCAACAAATGGCTGGAATCCATGAAATCTGAGATGGAATCCATGTACGAGAACCAAGTTTGGAACTTGGTGGACTTACCACACGATCGAAAGGCCGTTGAGAATAAATGGATTTTCAAAAGAAAAACTGATGTTGATGGTAATGTGACCATCTATAAGGCTCGACTTGTCACAAAGGGGTTTCGACAAATTCAATGAGTTGACTACGATGAGACATTCTCTCCCGTAGCGATGCTTAAGTCGGTTAGGATTATGTTAGAAATTGCTGCATATTTCGATTATGAAATATGGCAGATGGATGTCAAAACTGCGTTCCTCAATGGTAATATTGAAGAAGAGTTGTTTATGATACAACCTAAGGGTTTTGTCGATCCTAAGGATGCTAATAAGGTATGAAAACTTCAGCGATCCATCTATGGACTGAAGCAAGCATCCCGGAGTTGGAATCTCCGCTTTGATGAGGTGATCAAAGAGTTTGGATTTGTCCAAACTATCGTGGAAATGGCCACGGCAGTCGCTGCCATAGGAAGTGATTGAGAGTTTCGTGAGGAAGTGTTGGCGGCCATCTGCGGTGCGAGATGGGGGCAGATGCACAAGGTTTTACCCAGGTTCGCCCCCGGATGGTAAAGACCTACTCCTGCTAGATTAGATTATGGGAGAGCGAGTTACAGGGGTGGCGAGCTCGGCGGCTAGGCAGCGAGTCGCTTAAGGGGGTTTATGATGGAACGTAAGTCTCTACGATACCCTAGGGAGGTTTATATATGAAGCACCTCACCAGGGTTTACAAGCTGTCCCCGAACAAGATAAGGATCCGGGGCTTTTGACCTAATCCGACTGGGCTTCTGTTACGCTTCTGGGCTCCCAGTCGCTAGTTGATGGGCTTCAGAGTCTATTCGCTGTCCTCCAGGCGTACTCGTGGTCCTTCTGGCCCACTCAAAACCTACTGCTGAGCATACCCCCTTTGGCATATCCCCATCAGTAGTCCCCGAGGCCATCGTTGATGCAGGCGCGGGCGTCCTTTGGTGCTTGAAGTAGGCGAGCCCAATTTGGGCGTCCAGTCGAATCGACGATGGACTCTATTAATGCCTAGGAGAATTTCCCCACAGCCCCACTCGTCACTTTAATGAACATCATTGCTGCCCAGTCGTCACTTCGGCGAGAAGAGAGAGTGGCGAGTGGCGAGTGGACCACAGGAGTTGGACCGTCAACCTTAGTCAAACTATCTGTTGGAATTTCCAATGGTAACTACGGCGCAATTACCGTCGGTAACGGCTATCCCGAATTTGGCGGGTGACTTTTCCCATATAAGGGGAGTGATGGATCAGCTTCGCAATCCTGCTTCGCATTCTTCATCCTTCCTCATTTGCTCTTCCTCTCTGCTTCCTCCCGACCTATTCTCCTCGCATCGCGCGATTCCACTTTTCACTCAATGGCGCCTCCCAAGTGCACCACAACCCAGCTGCAATCTTCGAGGACGCCGGGGTGATCCACAAGGGGAATTGGCGAGTTCCCCCCTCTTCCGAGACTAAGCCGAAACCGTGACCCGGCGAGTTCATCTGCTTCACCAGCCATCTCGAGAGGGGCTTAGGGTTCCCCACTTCGCTCTTCTTCCGCCGTTTTTGCGCGTACTACGCGATCAAGCCCTCAGATCTTGGTCCGCATAGCATTGAGCAGCTAGCGATCTTCGTTGCCTTCTGCGAGTGCTACCTCGGCTGCAGGCCATACTTCCCGCTATGGCTGGAGCTCTTCCACGGCCGCATCGGGCGCGAGGCGTCCGGCGGCTTGATGCTGGCCGCAGGCAGGGTCACCTTCCAGTTAAAGCCAAAGGCCAACTTCGTCAAGCTCCTCCTGCCAAAGAAGGCCGCCAGCGAGTGGAAGAAAAGCTGGTTCTACGTCAAAGAAGCTACTCCCTCCGGCGAGGTCTCCCTTCCCGAATTCTTCACCGAGAGGAGCGAGCCCCGCCGACTGGCACCAAAGAAGCTCCCTGAAGATCAGCGGATGGCCATCGCGGAAATGATGGATCAGATCCAGAAGCTGAAGGACGAGGGGTTGATTCTGATCAACCTCTACAATTGTTGGCTTGGGCAGCGCCTGGTTCCGCTGGCGGCTCGTCCACGCTGGATGTACGAGTACAGCGGGAAACATGATCCATCTCGCACCAGCACGGAGTCGTGGGAGGCCAAAGATTACAACGCCGCCCTGAAGAAGATCACCGACGCAGAGTTCACGGGCACAGCGGTCGGAGTCGCCCCGTATACTCCCGTGAAGAACGAAGCCGCAACAGTAAGTCTTCCTTCAAATCGCTGTGTTCGAATTTCAATTTCATTCTTTTCGCTTGGCCTGTTTTGACTCGCAGTGGTTCTCAGCTTTTTCAGGTATTGGAGGGTTGGCTCCCTACGCTTGATGAAGAAGTTCCCCAGGAACTAGAGGAAGATTCTGAGGGGGATCCTTCCGATAGCGATGGGAAAGAAGAAGAAGTCGCTCCCCCAGCGCCCGTGGCCTGCAAGACCTGAATGCAGAAACAACGAGAGGTCGAAGCGAGCCGCAGCCTAGACGAGTTCAAAGAAGGCGACGAGGTCGCCCAAGAGCAGACGTCCCGGCGCACCGCTACGCCATCGAAGCCCCCACGCTGGCCCAAGTCGCCGGCCAAAAGGCCTGCATCACTGGTCAGGTCGTCGGTGGTGTTCGGGTCGGACGACGACTCTGACTGCGAAGGGTCTCCTAAAGTCTCGCACAAGGTCCCGAGGGCCACAATCCCGACAAAGGGGTTGGAGAGCGAGGACGCGGAGGTGGTGGTAGAGGCTCCCCTGGCTTCGATCGCACCGTTGACCTCGGGAGTCCCAAGCCAAGAAGCGACCGACGTAGCACCGCCCAAGTCGCCACTACCATCGAAGGCAGCGGCGTCAGAGCCGGAGATCCCGACGATGGCGGCTTCATCGTCAAGGAAGCCCACGGTTTCGTGGGCTTCGGACGTATTTGAGCGGGGGCTCAGTCACAAGCTGGGTCCCGAGTTGTACAAGCCTTCCCATATCAGTACCGGGCTTCGCGTTCTTCCAGTCACCAAGTAAGTTATACTTCCTTGTCCCGATTTGCTTTGCTTCTTTCGTATTGTGGTTGTGCTGATTAGAAGGGCTCGTGCAGGTCGGGGGCTAGAAGATTGGTTGCCCTTCAGTTGCCAAAATTCCCCCGGCCACTGTCGCGGGGGAGGGTGATCTACCCAAGAAGAGGAAGGCCTTCGAGGGTGTCACGTCTGCTGAAGTCGCGAAGAAACAGAAGGGGGGCACTAATGATGCTGCAACCCGGGGAAGCGACGCGGAGCCAGCTGCTGCGCCGCTCGTCGAAGAGGGGTCGGCGACGCGATCAGAGCCAGCACCAGCTGCATCCGCGCCGGAGGTGTCGGTCCCGGCGGCCAGCGCCCCTGCCAGGGCGTCGGCGACGTTCCCTCGCTTTATGGCGAGGGGGTTTGAGGCCCGCCGCGGGCACACCTCCTTGACGGTCCCGTCGACTGACGCTGCCGAACTTCACAAGATGCTCGGTGCTGCTATTCAGGTATGTTCAGTCCCGGAATTCCTAGTCGCTGAATTTCAGCGGCTGGGAATTGTCTTTATTTTCCTGTATTCTCCAGTCCTCGAGTTCCTAGTCACTAAATTTCAGCGGCTGGGAACTGGTCTTAAGTTTTTCTTCCTTCTCCAGTCCCCGAGTTCCTAGTCGCTGAATTTCAGCGACTGGGAACTGGTCTTAAGTTTTTCTTCCTTCTCCAGTCCCCGAGTTCCTAGTCGCTGAATTTCAGCGGCTTCGAACTGGTCTTAATTTTTTCTTCCCAATACCGAGCTGGTCTCTTTGTATTGCAGGGGTTACAGCGGGAGTCGACTGATCGGCAGGCTGCGCGAGAGCGCCTGGAGCGTGATTTGCGCGAGGCGCTAGAGGTGAACCGGCGGCTTCAGGAGAGGATCGGTGAGTGTTTTACGTTGTTCTTCTTTGCTTGTTATGAGCTGGTTTTGTTCAATACTCTGACACCTCCACTTGCAGATGGTTTCCTGGACGAGGTCTCCAAGGCCCGTGAGGGGTATGTCCCACTCGCCGAACTGGACGCGGCGAATGAGCGAGTGGCCTCCCTAGTCAAGGAGTTGGAGGATTCTAAGGCGGAAGAACGTGCAAAGGTTGTCGTCGCCGCCGCTGAGGAGGAACGCAAGGCCACGGACTCCATTATCGTGGGGCTGCATAACGACCAAGCCGCTTTGGAGAAGCACGTCAAGGAGAATTGCCGCAAGATTCTTGGTGAGTTTCTGTCATTTTGCCTCATCCTTTTGTCGGTTCTCCGCTTTTGGGGGTTTCATTATTTCACTGACGTCTGACTTTCCAGCTGTGGTAGGCCAAAGTGACCCGGTGGTGCAGACGTATACCGCTTCGCAGTGCGTGACTGCCGTGGTGAATGCTGCCACGGCCTCGGCGTTGTGCGTCCAGGATGCCCTCCAGGGCATGTCTCCCAGCGAAGTCATCCCTGGGGGCTCACGGAGGTGTGGCGCTATCTGGATGAGGTGCCCACGGTTGTGGAGTGGATGACGCGCTCCGCGTTCAGGCGCGGGGCCGCCACAGCGTTGAGCTTGGGCCTCGCGCACTTCCCAGAAGACTTCGATCTGGACGACGTCACGAGTGGCTATCCTTCGGCGACCGGCACGGTGGAGATGTCGGAGGTGCTGAAGCTGACTGCGAAGGCCACTCCTTATGCCGATCGTGTCTTGGCGATGGGGGATCTTCTGCATCAGAGACGGTGCTGGCGACCCCGAGCCGGAGCACCGCGACATGAAGTCAGAGCAGCCCTTCCGGTCGTCGTTGGCGAAGCCGCTGACCTCATACCCGGCAAACCCGTGGCGGACCTTCGTGCGCGTCAAGGGTGGTGGCGCTTCTTCGTCAGGGCATGTGGAGTAAGCAAATGTAGTAGTTGTAACAGATGCCAAGTGGCGGACATTGTACGATGTTTTTGTAATCCATGTCGCAGGGACTTGGTCGAGTTGTGTTATGATTAATGGGGTGTTTTGTTCGACATTTTGAGCGAGTCCCCGAGCGCGTCCGCCCTTTAATGGGGTATAACTCGATTGTGTATTTCTATGTGTTTGATTTGTTTTCATGTTTATTTTTATCCCTCGCGTCTCCTGAGCGGCGAGTCCCCGAGCGCGAGTGGGGTTCGTTTGTGAACGAGACCCCGAGCATTGTGCTAGACCGTATTGTTCATGATCCAGTTGCAGGTTGTGAATGCGTTGTTTGTAACGCGTCTCCTCCCCTAGCCCGGAGAGCCAGTCGCTTGGCGAGCCCTAGGCAGCTCTCTTACTAGGTGTGTTCCCGAGCCGCGTGGGGTTCCCGTTTTGCGGAGTCCTCGTGTGTGGTACTTAACCGTTCGAGTCGCTTTGCTCGAGGGTGGGGGGACAGGTCGCTGTGGGAAGCGTGTATCGGATGTATTGGCCCGATGGGCCAGTCGGGCTAGGCGACTCCAATGGCGGCTCCGGGTTAGCGTTTTTCGTGGACGACACAAGGCCCGAATACTTCTGGTGCCCTTGTGCCGCACTACTTTGCCGTGTCGGTCGCTCGACCAGAGGTTGACTTCCGTGAATGGCGTATTGCTTGCGTGTACGAGTGCGAGTGGCACAAGAATATGGCGAGTGGGCACAATTTGTGCGATCCGACTGAATTTCATTTATATATTCTGACAGAGTACATTGTGTGGTTCTAGGTGTAGAACTTCCGGAGGAGGTTGACATTCCATGGCCTCCTGACCTCCAACTGGCCATCACCCCGTATGTCGATGAGGTAGTAGGCGTCGTTGCCAAGGACTCGGCCTAGGGCGAATGGCCCCTCCCATGGAGGGGAGAGCTTGTGCATGCCCTTCTTGTCCTGGGCCAATCGTAGGACCAGGTCGCCTTCCTGGAAGGTGCGAGTTCGCACTCAACGGCTGTGATAACGGCGAAGTCCTTGCTGGTATATGGCGGTGCGGGAGCGAGCCAGGTCGCGTGCTTCATCAAGTTGATCGATGCTATCTTGGCGGGCGGTTTTGTTGGCCGTCTCGATGTAGTTGGCGACTCGAGGGGAGTCGTGCTCCAGGTCTGTTGGCATTACGGCCTCGGCGCCATACACCATGAAGAAAGGCATGAACCCGGTTGATCGGTTGACGGAGGTGCGGATCCCCCATATCACAGAGGGGAGCTCGTCGACCCAACATCCTGGGGTGCGCTGGAGGGGCACCTGCAGTCGCGGCTTGAGACCGTGGAGGACACTCTGCTTGGCCATTTGACTCCGGGTGAGCGACTGATGCGAGGTCGAGTCGTATGCCATGCTCCTCACAGAATTCCGCCATGGCCCCCTTGGTGAAGTTGGTGCCATTGTCCGTGATGATGCTGTGTGGGTAGCCGTACCGGTAGATGAGTTCGCGAAGGAACTTGGTAGCTGTCTTGCCGACGCACTTCTTGATCGGTTTGGCCTCACCCATTTGGTGAATTTGTCGACTGCGACCAGGAGGTGAGTGAAGCCAGATGGGGCCTTCTTGAACGGGCCGACCATGTCCATGCCCCATATGGCGAATGGCCATGTGATGGGGATTGTCTTGAGTGCCGAACCAGGAAGGTGCGTCTGGTTGGCGTACTTCTGGCATCCAACACATCTTTGGACGACGTCGGTGGCATCGGCGTGTGCGGTGAGCCAGTAGAAACCATGCCGCATGGCCATGGCGACTAGCGACTTGGCGCTGGCGTGATGGCCGCAGTCGCCGGCGTGAATGTCCTGGAGGATCTTGCGGCCTTCTTCTGGCTGTACGCAGCGCTGGAACACGCCGGTCACGCTGCGCTTGTGGAGCTCGCCGTTGATGATGACGAAGGATTTGAAGCGGCGCACGATCATTCGTGCCTCTGTCTCGTTGCTCGGTAGGAGTTTGTGTTCTAGGAAGGCGACGTATGGTGTTGTCCAGTAGCTAGGTTCCACAACCATGGCGACTAAGGCCAGTTCTGGTTGTAGTGGGATCCCGACGTCGATCTCCTTTGGTGGGCTGACGGAGGGCTTGTGGATGATGTCGAGGAAGACGCCTACTAGTGGCGCCTGTCGAGCCGATCCGATGCGGGAAAGGGCGTCTGCCTCCTTGTTTTTATGCCTGTCGATCCACTCGACGGAATAGCCATTGAAGTGTCCTCCCAACTGGTCGATGGCTTGGCGGTATGCTATCATTGTTGGGGAAACAGCGTCGCATGTCCCTGCCACTTGGCCGGCGACTAGGTCGGAGTCGTCGTAGCATCACAGGCGATTGATGTTCATCTCCTTGGTTGCTCTCATACCATGGAGGAGGGCCTCGTATTCCGCCATGTTGTTGGTGCAGGGTTTGAAGTTGAGGTGGAGCATGTAGCGGAGCTTGTCTCCTTTGGGGAGGTCAGTATGACCCCAGCCCCCGCGCCATCGGCATTCTTGGAGCCGTCGAAGTGGAGCGACCAGTAGTGGAGGTATGGGAGCTTCTCTGGCTGCTGTGCTTCTTCCCAGTCGGCGAGGAAATCAGCCAGGGCTTGCGACTTGATCGCTTTTCGGGGCTCGTACTTGATGTTGTGGACACCGATCTCGACGGCCCACTTGGCGACTCGCCCAGTCGCCTCGCGATTGCGTATGATGTCTTGCAGGGGTGCGGAGGATACCATCGTGATTGGGTGCTCCTGGAAGTAGTACGGGAGTCGCCGCTGTGCTCGGAACACCGCGTACACCAGTTTTTGGTATTGTGGGTAGCGCTGTCATGAGTCTGTTAGGACTTCGTTGATGTAGTATACTGGGTGTTGTATGGGGCGCTCCTTGCCCTCTTCGGGTCATTCGACGACCATCACGGTGCTGACGACCCGATTGGAGGCCGCGACGTAGACGAGCATTGGCTCTCTGTCGAGTGGCGGGGCGAGTAGTGGTGCCGCGAGTAGCACTTCTTTGAGTGCTTTCAGCATGTTGTCGGCCTCTACGTCCCATTGGAACATTGGGTTCTTGCGCATCAGGCGGTATAGGGGCATTGCCTTCTCTCCTAGCCGGGGGATGAAGCGACTGAGAGCCGCGACTCGCCCTGCCAACTTTTGGACGTTGCGTAGGCACTCGGGTTTCCCGAGTCGCGCGATGGTGTCGATATTTGTGGGGTTGGCCTCAATGCCTCGCTTGGAGACTACGTACCCCAGGAGTTGTCTGGTGGGTACGCCGAAGGTGCATTTTCCGGGGTTCAGCTTGATGTTGTACCTCCGTAGATTTGCGAAGGTCTCTGCTAGGTCGGCGAGCAGATCGTCCTGGCGGGTGGATTTTACCACCACGTCGTCGATGTAGACATGGATGTTGCGGCCAATTTGGCTCGCTAGACACTCCTGCATGCACCTCTGGTATGTGGCGCCTGTGTTCTTGAGGCCAAACATCATGGCCATGTAGCAGAACACGCCGAACGACATGATGAACGCCGTCTTCTCCTCGTCTTCGACCGTCATCTTGATCTGGTTGTACCCAGAGTAGGCGTCGAGAAAACACAGCGACTCCGATCCCGCGGTCGAGTCAATGATTTAATCGATGCGTGGTAGGACGAACTCCTCCTTCGGGCAGGCGCTGTTGAGATTGGTGTAGTCGATACACATTCTCTAGGTGTTGTTCTTTTTGAGAACCAGGACTGGGTTTGCCAGCCACTTGGAGTACTTGATTGGCCAGATGAATCCTGCGGCTAGCAGGCGCTGGACTTCCTCAGCGATTGCTCGACGGCTCACTTCATTGAAGGGTCGTAGCGACTGCTTGACTGGTCGCACTTTGGGGTCTGCATTGAGTTTGTGCTCAGCAAGTTCCCTCGGGACACCTGGCATGTCAGATGGCTTCCATGCGAAGATGTCGCGGTTCTCACGGAGGAACTCGATGAGCGCGCTTTCCTATGCAGGGCTCATGTGCGCCCTGATGGTGACCGTCTGGCTGGAGTCACCTAGGACAAGCTCGACGGTGCGGGCGTGCGTGGTCGCCTCGAACATGGAGTTCGCAGCGATTGGTTTCTTCAGGATGGTGGGATCGTCCTTGTTGATGTGGCCCGCGTATTTCGCGAGCTCCTCCGTGTGGTCAGTCTCCGCGGCGATGACGGCGTCAGCGAGCTCAGCGCCTTTTTCTTCGCATTCCATGGCCATATCGGGGTCGCCGTGGACGGTGATGATGCCGCTCGGCCCAGGGAGCTTCATCATGTTGTAGGCGTAGTGTGGGGTCGCCATGAACTTTGCGAATGCATGGCGGCCCAGGACGCAGTGGTAGGGACTGCGGAAGTTCACCAGCTCGAAGACGGTTCTCTCCGTGCGGTAGTTTGCCGGGGTGCCGAAGGTGACTGGCAGCGTCACCTTTCCGATCAGGTACGCCTTCCGACCGGGGACGATGCCGTGGAAGGTCGTCAGTGTTGGCTCAATGGCTGCTTCTAGGAGCTGGAGCCTTTTGAAGGTGTCGAGGTACAGGATGTTGATGGAGCTCCCGCTGTCCATCAGCGTCTTGGGCAGCCAGTAGTCGGCCACCTTTGGCCTGACCACCAGGGCGACTCGCCCTGGATATTCGATTCTTGGCGCGTGGTCCTGGCGACTCCAAGTGATGCTCTGCTCGGACCAATTTAGGAAGCGGGGGATGTCGACTTGCGTCACTGCATTGACGGCGACCGCACGGGCGAGTACCTTCTTCTCACGCTTGGTGCCGAGCCCAATGAAGGTATGTAGCGACCCGACGGCGGTTCCGAAGCCGCCGCCGTTCCCGTTGTCCCGTGGTTGGTTATTGTTGGGGTCCTCCCGCGCGCGTCTCGCCTTCTGGATCTCTTTGAGAGAGTGGCAGTCGACGGTGGTGTGGGTGGCGGGTTTTCCCTCCCTGCTGTGATAGATGCAGGGCTGATTGAGCAGGGCGGCGGGGTCGAATTTTGGCCTCGTCGCGTTGTTGGCGCAGTAATTCCCGTTGTCGCGATAGTTTCCTCCATGACGGTGTTAGTTCTTGGAGTCGCGTTGGCCATAGCCGGTGTTGGCGACGAAGTCGACTCTCCCATCGGTCCGGTGCTTGCCGGTGATGCGGGTGTTGCTGTAGTGCATGTCGCTTAGGCGCCCACTGTCATGGATGCTAGTGCGCCTTCTTCCTCCCAACTCGTTGTCGGAGTCTTGGTTGGGGTCTTCCTCCGCGTAGCGCTTGGCAATCTCGAGGAGGTCGGGGATGTTCTCAAGCGTCCGGTAGACCCTCTTGATCTTGGCAACCAGAGGTTCATACCGACAAGCGTTCTTGAAGCAATGTATCGCCGTGTCTGGGTGGATGCCGGAGGCGTTTATCCATAGTTCTTGCCACCTTTGGATCCACCGGCGGGTCGACTCACGTTGTCCCTAGATGCATCGCTCCAGGTCCTCGATGGTGGTGGCGCGGGTGTAGGAGCCCTCGAAGTGCCTGACGAAGGCGTCCCGCATTTCTTCCCAGGACTCGATGTTGTCGGCGGGTAGCGTGTTGATCCATTGCCGAGTTGCACCCTCCATCATCAGTGGGAGGTAGCGAGCGGCAAGCAGGTCGGTGTGGCCTGCGATCCCCATTGCCATAAGATATGTGTCCAGCCAAACGGCGGGGTCATACGTCGGGTCGTACTTCTCGATCTCCTTGGGGACCTTGACGTTGGCGGGGTATTTTTCCCCACGGATCATGGGTCCAAAGCATTGTGGCCCGACTCGGCTGAGCGAGCCTCCTGGCTCCGGGTCGCCGCGGTTGGCGAGGGTGTGTCGCAGATCTTAGGGCTGACGCGACCGCCACGCCTGATTATTGATGATGTGCATTCGGGCGTCGAGTGGTTGCCCGTTTGGGGCGATGGTGTTGTTCGCAGGTCGTGGCTCGTTGGTCGATAACGCGGGGTTGGCGGCCCGTGGTTGGTTCGCTAGGGGTTGGGGTGGTGGACAAACTATTGCGTTAGCCACTGTGGGGTTGCCGCTGGATGCTGCCCTGCTTGCTGATGAGCGGGAATACATCCGCCCCCGCGGGTCGACTCCCGCGGCCTGTTGCTCGACGGCCCTAACGAGTAGTTCTTTGGCATACTGGATCTGTAGCGCGCCGTCACCATGGACATCGAGGTTGGCGATTGCGGCGTCGGCTGCGACGACGTTGTCCATCAGGGTGGAGTATAATGGTAACCCGTTGGCGTCTTGGGCTTGAGGTGAGATGATGATCCGAGGTTGGTCTGGTGGGGGCGCACGACCCATGGGTGGTGGAGGGGCCCTGGTCGCCGTTGCCCCGGGTGGTGGTCTTGCGGGGTTGCCTCCTCCTGGCGGCGCGTTATCGCCGTGTTCGCGCTCGGTGGCGCGTGTGGGTTCTCCCTCGTCGTTGAAGTTCAGGATGCGGCCCTGAACATCGGGGTTCAGGCGGGTCCTGATGCGGCGCTGATGATAGAGTGACATCTCCTTCGCCGTCTCTCGTTCGAGGCGGCATTTCTCGCGCTCAGCGAGTTCGTTGCGATGTGCCTCCTGGAGCCGCAGGCGGGCTTGTTCCACCTCCGTGGTCGTCGCGGTTGGCGGAATCGGCGTGGAGAACGGATCTGGCGGGGCGGCCGTGCTACCCGCCATGTAGATCGCGTTGAAGCAATTGGATCTGGCACGAAAATCCTCGGGGGATTCCGAGTCGGAGTCAGAGTCGAAGATCCCCAGGATGGAGGGATCCTCGAAATCCTCGAGGTCAGAGACTCGCATGATGGAGTCCTCCCGTGACGCGACGGTGATGTATCCTTTAGCCGATGCAGGGGTCGCGGAGTCGGCGTCGTCGTTTAGGGCGTCATCGTTGGTGGCGA
The DNA here is from genome assembly GCA_023614405.1 of Avena insularis. Classification (NCBI taxonomy): domain Eukaryota; kingdom Viridiplantae; phylum Streptophyta; class Magnoliopsida; order Poales; family Poaceae; genus Avena; species Avena insularis. Next base: position 255,058,646 of record CM042696.1, read on the forward strand.
CGTTGGTCTCGACCGCGTCGCTAGTGGCCGAGTCATACTCGGTGACGAGGCCCCTAATGGAGGGACCGGCTCCTCCGAGAGATGATCGTGGTGTGGAGGCGACCCGCCGACGATCATCGTCGCGGCTAGATCGACGGCACCAGTGAAGCCGACGATCATCGTCGCGGCTAGATCGACAGCGCCGGTGAAGCCGACGAAGAGGTTGATGGAGCCGATCGGCATCACCGCGGCATGCGTGACCGGGCGCGACACCGGGATGTAGCTGCTGGGCAGGATCTGCAAGATCCCGCCGATGGCGATCATGCGACCTCTGGCGAGTGGCCGCTCGATCAGTGAATAGGGTCTCGCCGCAGAACTCAGGCCAGTCCCGCTATGCCCCACGGTGGGTGCCACTGTCGTGGAAATGGCCAGGGCAGTCGCTGCCATAGGCAGCGATTGAGAGTTTCGTGAGGAAGAGTTGGCGGCCATCTGCAGTGCGAGATGGGGGCAGATGCACAAGGTTTTACCCAGGTTCGGCCCCCCGGAGGGTAAAGACCTACTCCTGCTAGATTAGATTATGAGAGAGCGAGTTACAGGGGTGGCGAGCTCGGCGGCTAGGCGGCGAGTCGCTTGAGGGGGTGTATGATGGAACGTAAGTCTCTACGATACCCTAGGGAGGTTTATATATGAAGCACCTCACCAGGGTTTACAAGCTGTCCCCAAACAAGATAAGGATCCGGGGCTTTTAACCTAATCTGTTATGCTTCAGGCTCCCGATGCCGTCGATGGGCTTGAGTCCGATTGTTGTCTTCAGCGTTTCATCGGGCCTTCTGGCCCACTCGAAACCTACTGCTGAGCATACCCCCTTCAACATATCTCCATCACAAACTTATGGAGAGGCTTGTATTTACAAGAAAGTGAGTAGGAGCAATGTGGCATTACTGATATTATATGTGGATGACATATTATTGATTGGAAATGATATAGATCTTTTAAACAGTGTTACAAGTTATCTAAACAGCAAATTTTCGATTAAGGACCTTGGTGAAATGTCATATATATTAGGCATTAAAATCTATAGAGATAGATCAAGGCGCCTAATTGGGCTATCGCAGAGTACATACCTTGATAAGATATTAAAGAAGTTTAATATGGACGAAAGTAAGAAGGGGTTCTTACCTATGTTCCAAGGCAAGACATTGAGGAAGACTCAAAGTCTGGCTATGGCGGAAGAAAGAGAGATGATGGATAAGATCCCCTATGCCTCGGCATAGGCTCTATTATGTATGCCATGCTATGTACAAGACCGGATGTGGCACATGCTATTAGTTTGACTAGTAGGTACCAATCTGATCCAGGTTCGGAACACTGGATAGCGGTAAAGAACATCCTCAAGTACTTGAGAAGAACTAAGGATATGTTTCTTATATACGAAGGTGAAGAAGAGCTAGTCGCTAAGTGTTATGTCGATGCTAGCGTTGACACCGATCCGGATGACTCTAAGTCTCAATCCGGATACGTATTTCTCTTGAACGGAGCAGCAGTTAGTTGGAGGAGTTCCAAACAACCTGTGGTGGCTGGATCAATGACGGAGGCGGAATATGTTGCTACTTCAGAAGCGAAGCAGGAGGTGGTTTGGATGAAAGAGTTCATTACGGAACTAGGTGTGGTTCCCAGTGCGTTGGACCCAATGGTGATCTATTGTGACAACAACGGAGCCATAGACAACGCAAAGGAACCGAGGTCTCACAAGAATTCCAAGCATATTAAGCGCCGGTTTCACTCCATCCACGAGCATGTCAAGGATGGAGATATAAAGATTTGTAAAGTACACACGGACCTAAATGTAGCAGATCCGTTGACTAAAGTTCTCCCTAGAGCAAAACATGATCAACACTAGAACTCCATGGGTGTTAGATTTATCACTATGTGAACTAGATTATTGTCTCTAGTGCAAGTGGGAGACTGAAGGAAATATGCCCAGAGAGGCAATAATAAAGTTATTATATATTCCTTATATATGATAGATGTTTATTTTACATGCTAGAATTGTATTGATCAGGAAACATCAATACATGTATGTTTAATAAACAAAAAGGGTTCCTAGTTATGCCTCTCTTATAGACTAGCTTATTGATTAACAAGATGATCAAGGTTTCCTGATCATGGACATTGTATGTTGTTAATAACAAGGTCACACCATTGGTGGAATGATGTGATGAACATTCATCCGAAGTATAGCATTACGATCAAGTCATTATGTTTATATTTCTATAACATCATACGAAGTAATATTTATCCTTAGACCATGAGATCATGTTAATTGTTAACACCGGAAGAGTATCTTGATAACATCAAACGTCACACCGTAACAGGGTGACTATAAAGATGGGTTCAGTACTACGAAGGTGTTATGTTGATGCTCATGGATCAAGAGTGGAATTTGTCAATCCTAATGATGGATAGATATACTCTGGATCCTCTCGGTGATATCACATTAAGATAGCTTGCAAGCAAGTGATGTGATCACTGGAATGTTATATCACGGGACCGAGAAAAGAGTGCATGTCAGTAACGAGATCAAACTAGGTATGGAGATACAGATGATCGAATCTCGAACATGTAATATATCGAGAGACAAAGGGATTTAGTTACAAGCGTTAAAGGTCCTCACGATCACAGAAGTCATCGTTGAATGTGTAGGAGTCAGTACGGATCTCCAGGTCCCGCTGCTGATTATTGATCGGAGAAGGGTCTCGATCATGTACGCATTATTCATGAACGATGAGGGTGGCACACTTAAGAGTTACGGACACCATTTTGGAGAACATATGTTTGAGACGAAAAGAATTGCAAAGCGCAGGAATTGTTTCAATAGAAACCAGAAATTGTTTCGGGTGAAATTGCAGAAAGAGGTTCTGCATGTGATATTGAAATATTGCAAGGGGCTATATGTGAATGTTTGTTAATTAAAGTAATTAACAAAATTCTGAATAAATTTAATAAAAGAGTTTTATTAAATGAGAGAGCATTAAATTTGGAGAAATTTAATGCATTTAAAGTGGAGACTTTAAAAGGGAATGTGAAGAGGCATTTTAATGTGGAGGGGTCACCACCACATGAATGGGGGAGGTGAGGGGTCACCCCCCATGCGCCGGCCATGGAGATAGGGGGCGCCCCCCTCCTCCTATGAAAGGCCACCCATTCACTCCTCCATCCACACACCTCCTTGTGAAGGATCTCTCTCCCCCTCTAGAATTATTCCCCCATGGTCTCGGATTAGCGAGATACATGTTCCCGGTGGCATTTCGTCTGGAAGGAGTTGCTGCTTCCGCTGGATCGCTGGAGCAAGGAGGTGGAGGTTGTCCGGTGGCTTGATCGTGTGTGCGAGTACGGATGCGCTGCTGAGTTGCGGCACCCGGACTTCCTCACGATCTTGAGATCGGCAAGTGTATGACTACATCAACCACGAGTTCCTACTCATTAAAAAAACTCGTTGTCTTCGAGGGTAAGTTCTCGTGGGATGTATATCCACCTGTTGCTTTGTACCTCGTAGATAGATCTTGGCGTGTAGTTCACACCATAGGAAATTTTTTTGTTTTCTATGCTGCAGACCCAACAGGATGGACTAAAGCTCAAGCTTGGGGATGCCACGCGTGTCACCCCAAGAAATATCCAAGAAGTACAAGCGTAAAAGCTTGGGGATGCCCAAGGCATCCCCTTCTTCATCAATAAAAATCCCAGGTTTCTTCCAAACGCTTCATTTTTATTGTTTCATGCATAGTTGTGTTGTTCTTGTAGCGTCTTCTTTTTCGTTTTTTGTTTTGGTTTTCGTTTGCTTGGTTTGCTTAGTTTTCTTAATAAATTGGTTGGACCCCCTCTTTCATACATTGGTTTTCAAATAGTTTGGTTTGGATTGGAAAAGAGTAGGAAAGCTCATGCTTAAGTGGTAAAGAGAGCTTGTTTTTGATTGTGGCCTATGCTTTGTCATGACATGCTTGATATTGTTTTGGCTTTATGCTTAGTATTCTTTGTTGTAGCATGACCTGTTATAAACATTTGGGATTGCTTAATGTGCCTTGGATGAATCATGCGTTGTTTTAGCATATTAAAGCATAAGTATAGTGGTATTCTCCTTTGATGCTTTATTTGGGTTGACTTGGCGCATGCTCACACCATGTTATGACTATATCAAGTCACCTTAAGCCTTGATGATGCTTTAGTTTTCAACTTGTAGTATCACTTTATGCTTTGATCAATGATGTTTTGTCGCTCTGCATGATTATGGCCATTATTGCTCTCTCGTTTGTCGCTCCCTTACTATTGCTAGCCTTCACTTTCACTGAGTATGTTTTACTCAAGTTCCCAACTCCCTAAACCAAATATTTCCAAAGTGTTCACCATACCTACCCATTAGCATCATTTGCTACCTTCATGCATATTCAATATGCCTTGTTTTCTTCCGAATAAAATGTTTGCTTGTTATGAGAAAGTTAGTTAGTAAAGCTCTCATGAACTTGATGGCACACTTTATTTTCTTGCACTTAATAAACCTGAACCATTGCGTCCTTCTTTGTTGCGCATATGCTTGCGCTTTATGAGTTGAAGTTAGCAAAACCATGTATCATGGGGAACGCTTTCAACATGCACTGGTACTTCGTACCTCGTTGATATCATGTTCTTTTGCTTATGGATCCCAGCGGTGTGAAATAAAAGTGGAACTTGTAAGATCATGGAGTTTGTATGTATGTTAGAGAAACGCCTGGGCCGCTAGCCTAAGCCATGCATAATCATGGTGGAAACTTGCAGCATAACCATAATGAGCATTCTATGAAGCATCCTCAATAAAAATCTATGCACATAGTAAATAAAAAGATCGCTGAGATGCTCATTGTCTGCTTGCCTTGTCATTTTGATTATGGGATAGCTCCTATGTCATGTGCAAGGGGTACCCCGTTGGCGATTCTCTATGATACGTATATACTTACAATGACAAGAGCTTACTTGTGACTGAAGTTGAGTAGCATGAGGATCGGTCTTCATAAGTAAGGGGCATGAGACTTCGATTTATAACTTGTCAAGCATATCGTCTTAGTTGTGTCACTTTAACCTTAACCATTTAAAGATGCTTATGACAGGGGCAATAGGAGCTCAAAGCTAATGAGTACCATATTTTCAGCATTTGGAAGCCTTTCAAACTTTTCAAAACCTGTTCATTTCCTTGTTGAGTCTCCACACATTCTATGAGCACTTTCTTGAGAGCATACTGGCCATTCTTAGTTCTATGTGCATTGTCCCAAGACTTGTTGATTGATGCATACCTTGATATTGCTTGTTTTAAACTATTTGTATCTAGTCACTCTTGTAAACTTTGAAGGTGTCCAATGCATTTATGTTTGCTACTCTATGAGGGACAAGCTGAATGCCACTATGCTATGTTTTCTTTATGTGAAACAAACAAACGTCTTGCAAGGCATTGTTATTCATGAATCTTTTGTTTGTGCCTTTTCGTGTTGCATCATAGTCTCTTTGTCTTATTGCTAGAACTTTGTCTTTCATGTTATGATTGAAGTACTATGATCCCAGCTTCGAATGTTTTACAAATATTTTGATCAAGTCTTTGATGGTGCATGTCACCTCAAAAATTATTCTTTGTTTTTATCACTTACCTACTCGAGGACGAGCAGGAGTTAAGCTTGGGGATGTTGATACATTGCAAATGTATCTATAATTTTTTATGCTCCATGCTTGCTTTTATCCACTTTCTTGTGTTTTGTCCACACTTTGGAGTACTTTTCATATGATTTCTTGGACTAACCTATTAACAAGAGCCACAGTGCTACATTTTTTGTTGTTTTGGTTCTAGGAAAGTCAGAAAATGAATATTCTCGAATTGGACGGACAAAAGCCAAAGTGCCTATTTTCTAGAAGACTCAGAGCGAATACGAGGCGGAGGAGGGCGGGCTGGCCACACCCCCAGTGCGCTGGCTGGGCCTGGCCACGCCAGGCATGGTGTGGTGGCTGGCACCCCGGCCTCTCTCTTCGCCTATAAGGAGCCTTCTGACCTAAAAAACTTAGGGGTTCGGCGTTTTTCAGGAAGAAGTTCATTGTGCCACCACCGAAGGGGAGATTCGGGGACGAAAGTCTCTGTTCGGCACCTCGGACGGGGAAGTGCCCCCGGAGCCATCTCCATCGATCTCCACCATCATCTCCATCAACCATCCATGTTTCCCCCATCTATGAATGAGTAATCCCCCGCTGTAGGCTATGGGGATGGTAGGGATTGGTTGAGATCGTTCATGTAATGGCATCAGATTGTTAGGGCATGGTGCCTAGTATCTTTTATTAGTGCTTTATGACTTTGCTGCGACTTGTTGTGCTTAATGCTTGTCACTAGGGCCCGAGTGCCATGATTTCAGATCTGAACATGTTATTGATTCATTATGATAGTATTGTTTTTGTTCTTATCTGCAAGTTGTATACACACGTTGTTGTCCGGAACCAATGGCCCCGGCGATGTAAATCAGGATAACCGGAGGGAATGGCTTTGATGTGAGGATCACATGTGTTCACGGAGTGTTAATGCTTTGCTCCGGTGCTCTATTAAAAGGAGCACCTTAATTGCCAGTAGTTACCTAGAGGCCCCGCTGCAAACGGGCTGGCAGGACAAAAGATGTTGTGCAAGTTCTCATTGCAAGCATGTATGACTATATACGGAACACATGCCTAGGATTATCTAGTACTTGGATGCTTTATCTTATTTATCTGCAATTTCCCTATGTTCTGATTGCTATTTGAATTGTCTTGTCCATGCAACGCCCGTCCATCCATCCCTATGTCTACCGCACTCGAATCCCAATGTTTACTACTTTTGTTACTGCTGTCCTTGCTTTACTACTGCTACTACTTTACTATTCCGACTACAAAACTGTTGCTACTGATAAACTGTTGTGAGCAAGATTGTTTCCAGGTGCATCTGAATTTTCAACTCAGTTGTTAAGGCTTATAAATATCCTTTGGCTTCCCTTGTGTCGAATCAATAAATTGGGTTTCACTTCCCTCAAAAATACTGCGATACACCCCCTATACTTGTGGGTCATCAGTTCCTCGTGACAGTATGGTTCTGCTAATCCCCAGCGTACAATTTGCAAGCATATAACTTTCATGGACAGTCACAATGGTTCAGGTTTATTAAGTGTAAGAAATAAAGTGTGCCATCAAGTTCGTGAGAGCTTTACTAACTAACTTTCTCATAGCAAGCAAACATTTTATTCGGAAGAAAACAAGGCATATTAAATATGCACGGAATAGCAAGTGATGCTAATAGGTAGGTATGATGGACGCTTTTGGCAATATTTGGTTTTAGGGAGTTGGAAACACGAGTAAAGCATACTCAGTGTAAGTGGAGGCTAGAAATCGTAAGGGAGCGACAAACGAGAGAGCAATAACTGTCATAATCATGTTTGCAACAAAACATGACTAATCATGGCATGAAAGTGATTCAAGACCCTCAAGGCAAAATAATTCATCGAGGCTTAACTGATTATTTCAGTCATATGCATGCGTGAGCATGTGCCAAGTCAATTCAAGTGAAACATTCAGAGGAGGATACCACGGTGTCATACCAAGTTATGAATAGAGTAATGCAAGAAAACATTCATATGACATGCTACAAACTATTAGCAAGCTGGAACTAATCATATGAAAGTAAGAACTACTAAGCATCCATGAATAACATACACCCTACATGAACAGACTAAGCATGCCCACAATGATGAGTATATGTACAAAAATGAAAACAAATAGAGTGTGTTACCAGCCTCTTACCACACCTCAAGTTGTCATTAATCCTCATTATTGCCCTTCACTTGTGCGGCTTGAATAATAACATGAAACCAAATTCCACTGAGGTCTACTAGACCCTGCAACAAACTCACAAAACCAAAGAAGAACAACAAATATTTTTGGTGTTTTCGATTTTTAAAACAAGAACCAAAAAGGAAGAACAAGCAAAGAAAAATCTTTTTGGATTTTTCGAATAGTTCAAACAAAGCAAAAAGGGAAAAACAAACCAAGGCAAAAAGAAGAAGCAAACAAATAGAAACAACAGAAATATTTTTGGTCTTTTTGTGTTTTAGAAAGCAAAAGCAAAAGAAAAGAAAGAATGAAAACTAAAAAGAGAACAAAATATGGATATACAAGGTACCGACAAAAAATGATAAGGAGATGAGCGCGATATCATTGTACCTCCCCCAAAGCTTAGGATTTTGGCCTAAGTGGGTGTCAATCCAAATACGAGTAAGGGTTCCAAGCAGGCGGGTCATTGTAAGAATGATCATAGTTAGGCCCTTGGGAAGAAGAAGAAGCTCCCCATTCATAGGTAGGTTGCTGATATGAAGATTCCCCCTCATTCGAGGGCTGGACCGAATCATCTATGACCTCCCTTTTAGTATCCTGCTCCTGTTGGGAGAGCTCTCCCAAGTACGTATCAAACTCCTCCTCCGTGAGGGACCATCCTACCCTGTTATCAAGGTTAAAGAAAACAGGTGTAGGCAAAAGAACAACGCGCTCGGACTTGCTCCTTCTCCAACTAGCTTTGAGAAAGGTTATTTCATACGACATCTCACTCAAATTAGCCCAAGAAGAAACAAATTTATGCTGTAACATGGAATTAAGATCAAGCCTTTCTATGGGAAACTATAGGTCTAAATGATGAGGCACTAAACCATGCAATGCTAGTAAACGAGAAGTAATGAGGCCTCCACAAATTCCACCTTTCTCGCGGTTAGCAGCAAGACGAAAAGCTATCAAAGCACCCAAGTTATAAGTCCTATCTCGTTTAAGAGCAGCAGATATGAATGCTAGATCATACGAAGATAACTTATTGGCAGTTTTCCTAGCAAGAACACACTTGGCAATAAAGTAAGCAAAGTAGTGAATAGAAGGGACATGAATGTTACGGATTTTCCTGCTCTCCTTCGAGAAGCTGCTCGCTTGGCAAATATCTGCATACAAGTCCATGAGTGGTGCATGTCGCTCTTTAATCCTTCCACATGATCCCCACTGAGGTACCTTAATAGCTGCAAAAAAGTCATCGAGAGAAAGGTCGACAGCTATATTGTATAGTTCGTAGTGGACCATGGGGTTAGGCAAAGAGTAACTAAATTGAAAGTCCTGCACTACAAATATCGTTAGTTTCACAAATTGACATTGTTCATCTTCCAAAAAGTGCTCCAATCCTGCATTAGCAACCAAAGTATGGAAGTCCTGGGAAATTCCTGCAGCCCTCATGAATTCGGAGTATGGATAGATGGAAGGAAAAACTTCCTCCTCTCGGTGAACCTTCATAACCTCAGGCACCCTCAGTTCATGTTGGTTGAGTTGATGCTCATTCATCTTCTATTCTGAAATTTAAACATCTATTAAACAAGTGATTGCAAAGTGAATATATAATGAAGGGCACTACTCATAGGGACTTGTAGAGGCTTGAACATGCATCAAAACTATATCTCTAAGCATTGAACAAGCTTCCAAGCACTCAAAACCTATCACCTACAGCAACAAAATACTCAAGATATAAACCACTAAACACAAATATACTTGGACAAGCAGAGGAGTCACATACGGAGAACAAATGCTCCAAATTTCAGCAGAAAAGATGGGCTGAGAAAGGAGATCGGAAAATCAAGGGCAAGAACAGCAAGAACGTGATTTCGAGCAACGAACTGGTGTTTTCTTGGGAGAGAGAAGAAAGTGGGAAGTGAGAGAGTGAGTGGAGGGCCAGGGGTGGCCCACACCATGGCCAGGCGCGCCCCTGGGCTGGCCGCGCCACCAGGTCGTGTGCCTGCCTGGTGGCCCCCCTGGTACCTTCTAGGCACTCCTCTGCCCCTTTTTTCACGTAAAAATTTAATATGAACTTTCTAGAATTTTTCGAGACACTTTATTTTTAAGCAATTTTCAGGTATAGATGAATGATTTTCTGACAGAAAAAAGTTTCTGGAATGATGCAATGACAAAACAAAGCTAGAACTTCAGAAGTTCTAATACACTCTAACATGCAAGCAACTAACAATAGAAAAGAAAACTAAATGAAAGCAAAAACTAAAATGGATAGAATAGAAGTAAGCTGAGATAATCATGGTGAAAACATTGTTTTGTTCAATGAAATCCTTTTATTAACAAGGTTGATCAGGTCTTGTTACCAAAACAATTTTATATGAAACAAAACTTTGTATTCCACTTATGATTATGTTACCTCAACCTTGATAGCAATGGTCCCAATCATAATAGTTTCAAATTTTTCTCTTGGTATGGGACAATATATTTCTCCAACTTGAATGCCCTCAACATGTTCAATTGAATTTAAACCATAAGTCCTATCAATCTTCTTGGGGAAATAAGTATGCTCCTTGTCATTAACATTAAAGGTCACCTTTCCTTGATTACAATTAATAACAGCTCCTGTAGTATTAAGAAAAGGTCTCCCAAGAATAATAGACATATTATCATCTTCAGGCATTTCAAGCACAAAAAAATCAGTTAATATCAAGCAATTATGAGCCACTTGAACAGGCACATCCTCACATATACCAATAGGAATAATGGTAGATTTATCAGCCATTTGCAAAGATATATCAGTTGGTATTAGTTTTTCTAGTTGAAGTCTCTTGTAGAGAGAAAAATGCATAACACTAACTCCTGCTCCCAAATCACACAAAGCAGTTCTAACATAACCATTTTTAATAGAGCAAGGAATAGTTGGAATCCCTGGGTCTGCAAGTTTCTTTGGAACCTTACCATTAAAGGAATAATTAGCAAGCAAAGTAGAAATTTCTTCATTAGGGATATTCCTTTTATTCGAGACAATATCCTTCATATACTTTGAATAAGGGGGCAATTTAATAGCATCAGTCAAAGGAATTTGCAAGAATAAAGGTTTCATCCACTCACAAAACTTATTATAGTGTTCATCTTCCTTTGACTTGTGTTTCTTATCAGGGAAAGGCATAGGTTTTTGGACCCAAGGCTCTCTTTCACTACCATGTTTCTTAGCAACAAAATCTTCTTTAGTGTATTTAGTATTCTTAGTATGCTTTTCAGCTTCTTCTTCAACTTTTTCTTTATCAGGAACATCATTTTCTTCATTACCACTTTCAGTTTCAGCATTAGAGATAGATATACTATTAGGATCTTTAGTAGGTTTAGAGGGTTCTACAATAGTTTTATGTTTCTTTTTTCTTTTCTTATGAGTAGTACCACTATTTTTAGCTTGTTGAGAATCCAGCTCAATTCTTTTGGGATGCCCCTCAGGATATAGAAGATCCTGGGTAGCAGCAACACTTCTAGTTCTAATTTCATAAGCATGTTTTTCTTTAGCGGCATTAACTAGCAAGTCTTTTTGCACTTTAATAAGTTGATCTATTTGAGTTTGAACCATTTGAAAGTGTTTAACAAGCATTTTAACATCATTAGATGTTCTTTCCACAATATCCTTCAACTCAACAATAGCTCTAGAGTTTTCCATTAGATGATTTTGCACCCTTTTATTAAAATTATCTTGCGTAAAAATAAAAATGTTGAATTCTTCTAAGCATTGATCGGGAGGTTTAGAGTAAGGGATATCACCTTCATCAAAGTGTTGGAGAGAGTGTACCTTAATAGTGGATGAATGGGGAATTGGCTTACATAATTCTTCTATAGGAGGTAAATTCTTGACGTCAGCAGCTTTAATTCCCTTCTCCTTAAGACATTTCTTAGCTTCCTTCATCACTTCATCATTCAATTCAATAACTCCCCTCTTCTTATATGATGGTATAGGTGCCGGTATAGCTGGTTCAGGTATAGTTGTCTCAGGTGTAGTTGGTTCAGGAGGAGTCCAATCTTCATAATTCTTGCTTATTTTAGCCATTAGTTCCTCAGCTTCCTTGGGAGTCCTATTCCTAAAAACACAATCAGCACAACTATCCAGGTATGTCCTAGATTCTTCAGTTAGTCCATTATAAAATATATCAAGAAGCTTATTCTTAGGTAATGGACATCCAGCTTGTGCGTGAATCAAAGCACAAAACCTTGCCCATGATTCAGGCAATATCTCTTTTTCTCCCTGTTTAAAATCAAAAAGTTCCTACAAAATAGCATGTCTAGCACTAGGAGGAAAATATTTCTGCAGGAAGGTACTAATCAAGCAATCAGGGCTATCAATAGATCCAGGAGGTAAATTACTAAACCAAGTTTTAGCTTCTCCTTTCAGTGAAAAGGGGAAAATCTTAGCAACAAAGTAGGTATGCATCTTAATATCATCAGAAAATAAACCACTCATGGTAGAAAGCCCATTCATATGTGCTACCGCACTTTCATTCTTAGTCCCAAAAAAAGGTTCTTTCTCAACAATAGCTATATAGGATAAATCAAGAGAGAAATCATAATCCTTATCTTTAATGTTTATGGGAGACGCAACAAACTTAGCATTAGGAGACAATTTGGGTTTAATAGTACGCCTCTCAAGGAGAATCTTAGCAGCGCTCCTATCATGGGTGTTTTGACATTCTTTAATAAATTCATCGGTAATCTCAATATAACCGTCTTCAATATCATAGATCTCTCTAGACTCAGGTGGACTAACAGGTGTAGTAGTGTCTTCATTAGGAGTTTCGGTATTTCCAGCTATAGTTCTAGTAATCGTAGCATCTAGGAAAGGACCAAATGAACCACTCTTATCAAGCACAGTAGAAGCAACATCATAAGCATCTGAAGTTTCAGATTCAGCATTAGTAGCAGTGTGTGTAGCATGTGTATGTGGTGGTGTAAGGAACTTACTCATAACAGATGGTGAATCAACAGCAACAGAGGTGTTCAGAACCATACCTCTTGTTGTAGTTGATGGTAAAATAGGAACCTTGCCATCACGAGACTTACCCATGATGGATGGATGGCAGCGTACAATAATGATTCCAAGTGGACTTGATAAATAAAGCTATGCTCCCCGGCAACGGCGCTAGAAAATAATCTTGATGACCCACAAGTATAGGCGGTGTATCGCAGTATTTTGGAGGGAAGTGAAACCCAATTTATTGATTCGACACAAGGGGAGCCAAAGAATATTTATAAGCCTTAACAACTGAGTTGTCAATTCAGCTGCACCTAGAAAAAATCTTGCTCATAGTAGTTTATCAGTAGCAACAGTTTTATAGTAGCAATAGCAAAGTAACAGCAGTAGTAAAAGTAAAGACAGTAGTAACAATAGTAGTAAATTGTAGGATTCGAGCGCGGTAGGCATAGGGATGGATGGACGGGCGTTGCATGGACAGGACAATTCACATGGCAATCAGAACAAAGGGCAATTGCAGATAAATAAGATAAAGCATCCAAGTACTAGATAATCATAGGCATGTGTTCCATATATAGTCATACGTGCTCGCATTGAGAACTTGCACAATATCTTTTGTCCTGCCAGCCCGTTTGCAGCGGGGCCTCTAGGGAACTACTGGCAATTAAGGTGCTCCTTTTAATAGAGCATCGGAGCAAAGCATTAACACTCCATGAACACATGTGATCCTCACATCAAAGCCATTCCCTCCGGTTATCCCGATTTCTGTCCCTTCGAGGCCTTTGGTTCCGGACAACAACATGTGTATACAACTTGCAGGTAAGACCATAAACAATACTATCATAATGAATTAATAACATGTTCAGATCTGAAATCATGGCACTCGGGCCCTAGTGACAAGCATTAAGCATAACAAGTTGCAACAAAGTTAAAAAGCACTAATAGAAGATACTAGGCACCATGCCCTAACAATCCGATGCCATTACATGAACGATCTCATCCAATCCCTACCATCCCCATAGCCTACAACGGGGGATTACTCACTCATAGATGGGGGAAACATGGATGGTCAATGGAGAAGCGATGGTGGCGATGATCTCCTCTAATTCCCTGCCCCAACAGGGTGCCAGAATGGAGTTTCTGGTTCTGAATCGCGAAATCTGGTGCTAGTGGTGTAGCGGAACTCTTTCTGGAAAAACGTCGAACCCCCCTGAGTTTTTAGGTCAGAAGGCAACTTATAGGCGAAGAGGGAGACCGAGGGGGTGTCTAGGGTGGCCAGACCACCCCCTGACGCAGCCAGGCCCAGCCCGCGCGGCCAGGTGGTGTGGCCAGGCCCTAGCCCCACTCCGTCTCGTTTTCTGGCTCCGTGAGTCTTCTGGTGAAATAGGATTTTTGGCATATTTTCCGGGATTTTTCCTAATAGTTTATTTTCTGCACAAAAACTAGACACCAAGGAAATTCTGCTGAAAACAGCGTCAGTCCGTGTTAGTTGCATCCAAATCACACAAGTTTAGAGGAAAAACAATAGCAAAAGTGTTCGGGAAGGTAGATACGTTTTGGATGTATCAGGCACATCGTCGAGGGAGGCGAACCACCTCTCAACACAGCTCGTGGAGTGCATATCACTCTCCCCACCAGCAGCGTTGAGGTCCTGATGACCGCGCCAGACACGGAACCAAGGAAGGGCCCAACACCAGAGCCAGAAGTTACGCCAAAGCAGACCAGGTCTAGGTTTCCCCCACTAGAAAGCCTAGAGAATGTGCTCCAGCAAGCAATAGATAGCCTAGCAACACCGATAGCACCTGTGGTAGATCCGGCTCAGGCGCAAGCTGAGCTAGAGTAAACTAGGCGAAAAATGTTAGTTGGGGCAAAGAAAGTAGCCGAGCTGCATTAGTCTTTGAACATTACTTTGAGGGAATATGCAAAGGCAAACCGCATAGACAGAGTGAAAATCCGAGGTAGGAACCTGATCACTGAGATTGACAAGGAATACGAGCCTAGGCTGGGTCAGATAGCCACGATAGTAACAGGAGGGCTGGATAGGTATAGTACCCCGGCAAAGAACCTGAGGCCAGCAAATGCAGCCGCATCTGAGTTGGAAGGTTTAACCGGAGAGGCCCGGCAAAGGCAACAAGAGAGGGTGAATCACTTGCTGAGAGTTGCTTGCCAGCAAAATGAAGAAATGAACAAGGAAAACCCGGCGCCACCAGGACCGTCACATGTGGTACATTCGGCTAGAAATAATCTGGCAAGCTCCGGAGGAGCCGCGTCATCTCCGGGTAACAATTCCAGGAGAGAATAAGTAGTAAACTTCGGGAGAACAGACAAACAGATGGTTCCCTATGATCCAATAAGGGCCAGAAAAGGCAAAGCAGTGCAAGTTGATGAAGATCGGCATAGTACCAGCCGAGGTGCGGCTGGGCGAGGTAACCAAGACCAAGGCGATGCCGGTCAGAGAAACGCTGCCAACGGTAATGCCGGACAGTGTGATCCCATGGGAACAGGGCAAAATGTACATCGGCAGCAGCGATAATGCGCACCTCAGCGAGAGGAAAGTGTAGGACAAGCAGCACAACAACAAAATGCTTGCCCGGATCGGGAAAGATACAATGATGGCTATTCGGCTATGATCAACGACGGATACCCTAGACCGGATCACCACATAATTGGGTTGAGGCTGGGAAGCAAGAACTTGCAGCCAGATGATGCGAGGCTAAAACTGGATATAATTTATATGTCGGAGCTAATTGAGGTACAAGGTCCACCGGGTCCGGCATGCTTTGGGCCCCGGATCATGAAGGAGCCACCAGTGCCGAACTTTCAGCTGGCCAGAGGAACCAGAACCTATGATGGTAGTAGTAGGCCGGAGGATTGGCTGATTGATTACGCCACAGTGGTCAAGATCGCAAC
This sequence comes from Avena insularis, assembly GCA_023614405.1. Lineage (NCBI taxonomy): Eukaryota > Viridiplantae > Streptophyta > Magnoliopsida > Poales > Poaceae > Avena > Avena insularis. The sequence continues at coordinate 255,074,361 of CM042696.1, forward strand.
AGGAAATTTGAGATGGGAAGTAAGATATGTTCCACAAATGTTGGAAGGACCAGCGAGAGTTTGGAAGAACAATTTGCCGCCAGGAAGTGTCAACTGTTGGCTGGACTTTAAGGAGTTGTTCTGTAGCAACTTCTCGAGCACCTACAAGAGGCCCAACAGGCCACAGACTCTGGCGCTATGCCGGCAAAACCGAATGAGCCAGATCGAGATTTCCTGACTCGGTGGTGCCACGTGCGTAACTCGTGCGAGGGGGTAATTGAATCACAAGCTATTGCATGGTTCACCCAGGGATGCAGGTGTGGAAGTATGCTGTGGCAAAGGCTGCAGCGAGATATGCCAACCACTTTGGCTGAGACGATCCGGATCATGGATTCGTATGCCTTGGGAGATCCAACGCAACCCCGGCTAATGACGAGCGAGGCAAACAAGGAATATTACAACCGAGATGGCTCCGGATCATCAAGGAGGAATGATTTTCGAGGAAAGAGAAGGGATGAGCGCCCGGATTACCGATATAACTCATAGCAGGTGGCAATGGTAGACCGGGATCAGCCCAATGCCGGTGCCCACCAACGCCAAAAAACTGGAGGACAGAACTGGCAACAGAAAAACGAAGGTAAAAAGCCTTGGACCCCGGAGCAGAAAAAGCAATGGCAAGAGCGAAAAGATAGACCGATGTATACGTTCAAGTCTATGTTGGATCAACCTTGCAAGTTCCATACACCAAGTCTGAATAGTCCGGCAAACCATACAACCCGGCAGTGTGAGTGGACGAGAAAGTTAGACAGGGCAATTTAGGGAATGCTCAGGCACCTCGGAACAAGGCACCTAGGAATGAGGCACCACGGCAACCGTTACTAACAGAAGGGAATGGACAGCAACTGATGTTGCCACCATGTCCGCCGAGGTATGAGAATCAGGAAAGAAGGGATCCAGTACATCAAGTAGGTAATAACCAGCAACAAGGTCAAGTTTACCACGAGAATGAGGGACGAAACGAGTACAGGGAGCATCATCAAAGCTACTGTGTGTTTACCACGGAAGAAAATGACCGGAAAAGCTTGCAGCGCCGTCACATGGAGGTAAACGCAGTAATGCCGGTAGTAGTGAGATACATGCCATGGGCAGATCAGGAAATCACGTGGAGTATCAAGGATCACCCAAAGATCATGCCTAGCCCTGGGATTTATGCACTGGTCCTGGATCCAACGTTCATCGGGCCGAATCTCAATGTGAGGTTTTCCAAGGTACTGATTGACAATGGCAGTAGTATCAACATTATGTACAAGCATACCATGCACAAGTTGGGAATAACAGAGAACATGTTGCAAGCAACAAGGACCACTTTTCATGGCATCGTACCGGGTATTTCCTGTGAGCCAATTGGTAAGGTCCGGGTTAATGTGTTATTCGGCACGAGAGATAATTGTTGGACTGAAAATTTGGAGTCCGAAGTGGTGAATCTGGAGGTCGCTTATCACGCGTTACTCGGCAGGCCAGCGCTGGACAAGTTCATGGCAACTACTCACATCAGCTACCTTAACATGAAGTTGCCCGGGCCAAGGGGCGTGATAACTGTATCAGGGGACTTCTGGCGTTCAATCGAGTGTGCCTCAGCCGGATCTAACTTAGTCGAGTCACTCATCATAGCTCAGGAAAAAGGAAGATATTGGAAGTAGCGGCATTGGCTCAATCCGTACAACAGCATATGTCGGCTCTAAGGAACCCACATGGAAGCGTGTTGTTCCAAGCAACCAAGGACACAAAGAAAGTGCCAATCGATGATCAGTTCCCAGAGCGCACCGTAACCATTGGTGCCGGGTTAAGCACCAAATAGGAAAGCGAACTCGTCAACTTCCTTCGTGAGAATCGGGATATCTTTGCTTGGTCCACTTAGGATCTGCAAGGTGTACCGAGGGAGTTGGCTGAGCACTCATTAAACATAAGGCCCGAGGCTAAGCCGGTAAAGCAGCCTCTCTGGTGTTTCCCAGAAGACATAAGGAAAGTCATTGGGGATGAAATAGCCAGGCTCCTAGCGGCTGGATTTATCATGGAAGTACTCTATCCGGATTGGCTCTCTAATCCAATGCTCATGGAAAAGAAGAAGGATGATCTGAACGTGGTAGTGGTATGGTACATGTGCATTGATTACACAAACCTGAATAAGGCGTGTCCCAAAGACCCATTTCCGCTCCCTAGAATAGATCAAGTCATAGACTCAACAGCCGGATGTGAGCTACTATTATTCATTGATGCGTATTCTGGTTTCCACCAGATACCCCTGGATCCGGATTATCAAATGAAGACTATGGTTATTACCCTGTACGGGGATTATTGCTATCGCACTATGCCGTCTGGACTACGTAATGCAGGAGAAACGTACCAATGATGCATGCAAAAATGCTTACATGAATAAATAGGTTGAAATGTGCAAGTTTATGTGGATGATGTGGTGATAAAGACCAAGGAAAGAAATACGCTCCTTGATGATATCCGGCAAACATTCGTGAACTTAAGAAGTTCCGAATGAAGCTAAACCTGGAGAAGTTCACCTTTGGAGTGCCCGCTGGAAAGTTACTCGGTTTTTTAGTATCTAGTCGAGGTATCGAAGCTAACCCGACAAAAATCCGGGCCATAGAAAGAATGGAACTTCCAAAATGCCTTAACGATGTGCAAATGTTCACAGGTTGCCTGGCATCGTTAAGTCGGTTCATATGTCGGTTGGAAGAGAAGGCCTTGCCCCTCTACTAATTAATGAAAAAGGCAGACAAATTCACATGGACGCCACAGGCGGACCTTGCGTTTTGAGAATTGAAAAAGATGTTATCTACTGCACCGATCCTAGCAGCACCACTACCCAAGGAGCCAATGTTGCTCTACGTAGCCGCGACCAACTGAGTCGTAAGTGCAGTAATCGTAGTGGAACGTGACAAAGAGGGAAAGTCGGTGCAAAGGCCAGTGTATTATCTGAGGGAGGTATTGTCTGCTTCGAAGCAGAACTACCCTCACTATCAAAAGATGGCATACGGCATGTATATGTTGGCCAAGAAACTCAAACACTATTTTGAGGAACACCCCATCAAAGTTGTCACATCCTAAAATTTTCCAAATTTTGAAATGTGAAAAAAAAAGAATTAAAGGATGAAATTTAGGGGGAAAGGAAACTTTTTGTTTCTAATAGGAAATACCAAAACCTTATTTAAATAAAATGAATTTTAAATAAGGAAGTGAAAAACAAATCAAATGCAATCATGCATGGAATGTATCTTGATCTTAAGCACTTGCATTTTAAACCAATGGAAAAAGAATAAACCAAAAACCTAAACCCTAATAAGAAAATCATCGCATCAAGTTTAATTCAATTCTATGACTATGTTCCATATAGAAATTTGAGAATAAGCATATCTAAGTGATCTATATTGGTAAACAACAGAATTATAAATCCACAAGAATTGGTTTCACTCTATTTGGAGTCATGGATAAAAAGTTATGATTTTTATAAGATAAAAGAAAGTACTCGGCCAATAAAGCTCATAGAAAAAAAATTAATAAGTTAATTGCAAACAAAGTAATTTTAAATGTTATATAAAGCTAAATAATTATTAAATAGAATCATAGAAATTGGAACCACCTTTGGAACTATAAATCAAAAAAAATCAAAAGATGAGATTTATATAAGACAAGAAGAAAAAGAAATCAAAAATATATTGCAAAGCCAAGATAAGCCATATCTAAAATCCATGTCTAAATGGAACAAAAGTATATTTAAATAACATATAATGGTAAAGAATTATTTTATAAAACTTTATAAATTGGTTTGACCCTTTTTGGAGTTTTAAATAAAAAGATATGAAGGAAAGTAAGTAAGTAAAAAAAAGAGAACCATATAGGACAAAGTAAATATTTATAAATGATATTGTTTGAATTAGATAATAAATAAGATAGATAATATCCTAAAATGATCTTGTTAATTTTATAAATTTTTAGAAATTTGAATGGATCCATTTAGAACTCTAAATCAAAAGTTATTGAGGAAAATAGAAAAGGAAAAAAAAACGAAAAACGAAAAAAAAAGCCAACCTAGCCCAACTGCAGCCACCTGAGAGCAGCCCAACCTATCCCATCCCACTCTTTTTTTCTCCCTTTACTTTTGTTTTGGGCCGCACTTCTTGGCCCATCTTGGCGGATCGAGTCTATCCCTCTTCTTCTTCCTGGTTGGGTTCACCTAGGCACTGCACCTATTACACTATTACACAGAGTCAATAGCCATGGACACATTCTCTTCCCCTCCTAATTCCACTCAACCTAGTGAGCGTTTCGTTTTAACTTCAACACGAAATATTCTCATAATTGCATGACCGTTTCATTCAGGGAATTACTTCTCCATTTTATTAGCTTAATTGCCCAAGTCAGATCGGTGCTCCGAATGCCATCTGTCGGCATATGTCTCCCGATCTCCCTTCCTAGAGCATATCAAGACGAACCGAGAGAATCAGCATGTTCTTCTATTCCTCCTCCTTCACTTTTGTTCCTAAACTTTCTCGAGAGGATGTCTCTACGATCCATACCATCGATGCCAAGATCAGCTAAAAACCGGAGTTCATCGCCAGATCTTCTCATCCACGGTGAGCAACTTGTCAATTCCTCGGACCAGAATACTCTCCTCATCGTTGCCTACCTCCAGGACATCATGGTTCACCTTCTTGTTGCAGTTGACCGGGCGCCCAACATCGTACGTCACTCCAGCCGTGGATTTCCGCCAACACTGGAGAGGAACAAGCTATTCATCACGTCTCCAAGCATGGCTTCGACGTCCTCTACGCCGTCCATGTCTTCTTCAACTCTGGATACATTCCTAGCGACGAGAACGGCAATGCCAACTTGTGCCCGCTATTCCGGCGATCTTTCTGGCGAGCTTTTCCGGTGAGCTAACCTGGTCGGTTTGATCTTCATCTAAGGGCCATCAAAAGATCACTTATCGAAGGGTATCCTCCAATAGAAATCTGCCAAGTGTAATGTCTACTTGTATTTTCGGATTTTTAGACATATGAACCTACAAACTTCAAAAATTTATAGATTAAGTTCTGCTTATCCAAATTTAGCATATAATATGTCTATGGATTCACAAAAATGAGTAGAACACATTAGAGAAATAATTCGGTACTTTTGTGATGGTTAAAATCACGTTTTATACAGAACCAATTGTGGAGTAATTTGGCTATAAAACATGTTCTAAAAATTATTTTTGAGTGAAACATTTTGCAAATGATTGTGTATTGAACCCTCTGACCATAAACATAAACACAAAAAAATTAAACTTATAATTTTATGGCAGTAACAAATATCACATTGAATAAGCCTTATCCTAGTAAAAGAAAAATACTTTAATTAACCAAATTGCACTAAAATGAATCCAATTTGAATTTCAATTATATAAAAGGACCAGTAGGTGTTTGTAGTGTCCAGAACCTTGCTGTAACAACTTGTTCAAAAAAATATCTTGTTGTACGCTTGCATGTATTTCGTTGTATTCATGTGTTGTTTTGTGATGCTAGTTTTGAGAATGTGTTTTTTTTTTGCTTGATTGTATTGTTGTAGACTTTAAGGAGTGTAATCTTTGAAAGATCAAGAAGAGTACCTAAATATTCTACTACCAAGGCAAGTGTCATTATCATCAAGTCCTACTGTTTTCATTATACTTAGTGGATTTTTGTACTATATGCATGATAGACTATATTATTGTGCCATGCTATATCTCGTATGTAGAATAGGGAATGGTAGTTTCTACTTGGTAGGTGAAACATCATAAGATTAGAAATGCTTTGCCCTGCTATAGTTTTTGGGGTGGAATATCATATTATGATTATATGGAGCATTGGAAAATATATATTTTCTATAACAAAACAAGTACTTAATGAAACACCTGGGTGGAAATGGGACTTGCTTGGATTATGTTGAGTGGTTACTCAGGGGCCATATCTATGGTCGGCTGGTGTATCGCACTTGTGGACGGCCACCCAGGAACAAAGAGATTGGAGACGTTCTTGTCGCGAAGCTTCTAGTGCAGCCACATGGCATATGGGCTCTGCCTTGACCGACTAAGTTGCGAGAACTCAGCTAGACGGACAGAGGGTGGTAGTGATGATAGGATGGAACGCGTCTGTGGTGGTCTGAGGGATTGCTTCTGAAAAGTTTTGTCTCGATGCATGTCGAGTCTTGTGGGGAAAGTGCACCACCTCTCAAGAGGGTAAAACTAAGTACTTAGTCGTGTCCCCGGTAATGGACAATTTCTGAGCATCAAGACAATGAAGTAGAATCAAGAATCTCATCATTCTAATTTCCTAAGTTAAAACTTGATGGGTGAACAAGGGTTGTTGGTTCATTGATTTCTATCAATGGAACCTAGGTTCACTGATTTCTCGGGGTGGTACCACTATGTTGTGATTGGACATATTACCTGGAGGGTATCCGGTGTAACTTAGTTGAGAATAAGTGTTGCAAACTATTTATAAAAAGTTAAAAAAAAACTTTCTTGCTGCAAACTAGCCAAAGCTCTACCTGGCCAGATATGCATGTAGTAATAGGTTCCACTTTATATCCACATACTAGTGACACTTGCCAATACAATTCAAAATGTATTGACCCTTGTGGCTCTAACTTATCATGTTGCAGGATTACTTGATGATAGTGAAGTTTAATGAGTAGGGGTTACGAGTCTGCACCCAACATGTTTGCCTGTGGCACATGAAGATGAAGGACTCCATGCTTTATAGTTATATCTGCTGCTTTGTAATGAGATAGCCATATGAGCTATGCAAGTTGTAATGAACTATTTTTATTCCAGGATATGCGATGTAATATGAACTTTGTTTCTTGATATTACATCTTAAACTGTGGGTGCTAGCTATTCGATCGAGGGACTAGCACTATAAACACAGGGACCTATACCTTGTCGGGTTCGGGTCTTGACAAAAGTGATATGTGAGGCACCCATATCAGAGATTATGAGTAACAAAGATCCGAGTGGCCGAATAGCGAAATGGGCAATCGAGTTAGCTCCATATGCACCACAATTTGATAGAAGAGATGCTATAAAGTCGCAAGCTATGGTGGATTTCTTCGTGGACTAGGCTGAAATGCAGAATCAACCACCTCTACCGGACTCCAATTATTGGCATGCACTTCGACGGATCGAAGCTGAAAGATGGGTTGGGTGCCGGAGTAGTGCTTACCTTGCCCAAGAAGGATCAACTGAAATATGTCTTTCAAATCCATTTCAGTGCCTCGAATAATGTTGCGGAGTACGAAGCATTGGTACATGGTCTCAAGGTAGCGAAAGAAGTGGGGATACGTCAGATACAAAGCTTTGGAGATTCAGATTTGGTGGTGCAACAAGTGTCTGGAAATTAGGATGCCTTAGATGCAAACATGGCCCTATACAGGTTCCATGTTCAAAAGATAAGTGGGTTTTTCGAAGAGTGTGAGTTCCATCATATACCTTGGATTGAAAACGAGGCAGCATATACGCTGTCCAAGTTAGGCTCATCCCGGTAGCCAATCCCACTAAAAGTTGCTTTGGAGCACCTGAGAAAACCATCTATCATGCCATCGCCCGAATCAGGCTCAATTTATATCCTGGCACTATCCGGATCAGGAGTTGTATCTATGGAGATAGAGTGGGGAAGCACCTCTGCAAACCCGGGGACTGCCTCACCAAACCCGGGACTGATCAGCCTGACCCGACCGGACTTATGTCGGTAGATGTGATGGAAATTGATGAGGAACCATTTCTTGTCCAAACTATACCATCTTGGGCCAAGCCTATATTTGATTTCCTGAAAGAGGGAACCTTGCCAGATGACGAGATAATCTCAAGGCAGATCCAGAGAAGGGTGAAGTCCTATACAATTATCAACGCCAAACTATACAAAATAAGTGTGACAACAGTACTACAATGGTGTGTTGATCCGGAGGAAGGACTTGACATACTTCGAGATATTCACTAGGGGGATGTGGCCATCATGCCTCCTCAAGGGCCTTAGTGGCAAAAGCTTTCCGGCATAGATTTTATTGGCCTAGTGCTTTGGAGCAAGCAGAGGATCTGGTGAGAAAATGCAATGGTTGTCAAAGATACGCCACGAAACTCATTTACCAATGTCGGAGCTGAAAACTATCCCCATTACCTGGCCATTTGTTGTATGGTGCCTAGATATGGTAGGGCCATTTAAGGCGACCAAAGGAGGGATGACCCATATCCTAATCATGGTTGAAAAGTTCACCAAATGGATTGAAGTGAAACCAATTCGGAAATGTGATGGGGCAACAGCAGTAAGATTCCTCAAGGATATAATCTTGAGATATGGCTATCCCCATAGCATCATAACTGATAATGGAACAAATTTCGCTAAAGGAGCATTTGCGAGGTTCTGCCAAGAAAAGAAGATCCGGCAAGATGTCGCCTCAGTCGCCCACCCCGCATCGAACGGGCAAGTGGAAAGATCCAACGGACTGGTATTGTCCGGGATAAAACCCTGGCTCATAGAGCCACTGCAAAGATCAGCGGGGTGCTGGATAGAAGAACTACCAGCAGTACTGTGGAGTTTAAGAACAACTCCAAATCCATCAACAGGCTATACGCCATTCTTTCTGGTATATGGGGCAGAAGCTATATTACCAGCCGAAATAGAGCATGATTCGCCAAGAGTCACCCAATACACAAAAGCCGAAGTGCGTGAAGCCCGGCAAATTGATGTTGATCTGCTGGAAGAAGCGAGAGAATTGGCCTTATCCAGATCCGCCATATATTAGCAAAATCCCCGACGCTATCATAGCCGGAAAGTAAACCCCCGAGTCTTCCGGGAAGGTGACCTGGTACTCCGGTTGATACAGCGCACCGCAGGCATGCATAAGCTATCCCCTCCATGGGAAGGACCATTCATTGTAAGCAAAGCCTTGCACAATGATTCCTACTATCTTATTGATGCACAGCCACAGGAAAAGAACAAGGTGGACAGGTCCGGAGAAGAGTCTAAGAGACCATGGAATGTAGCACTACTTCGTCCTTTCTACACCTAACAAAAAGGTGAATGTATCCGAGCTACTCATATGTTGGTATGTATGTCGGCAATGAGCTTCTTAATAAAACTTTGGCACCCCAAGCAGAGACTCGGGGACTACCGTAATAATTATCTCTCATTTTCGTATTTTTATGTCGGTTGGGTTAAGTCGCTTAGATCTTAGTTGGATTAGTAATGTGTGAGCACCAAAAACCCAACTCTTCGACTTTGCTGTTGTCCAACAAGAATTGGCTTCATGGCAAGCAAGAGAACAAGTTTGGAATGGCAAAGCACATGAAAACCGACTAAGGAAAAGAACTTAAATGAGCCAACATTGGTTATTTTGACTAACCCCTGGTTTCTTGTATTCACTTAACGCCGTATCATTTTGAGCTAGTCTCAAAGTTTCAAGTATTGTGAAATCAATTTTTTGAACCTCGGACTCGTTAGTCGAAAAGCCAAATCAAGGTAGACGCGAGCCGAGTCAGAAATTGGGAGAACAAGAAAACGAAACTCGGGGACTTCGCCCACGATAATCCAACATTAAGAACTTAGTTCCAAACAATAAGTTGTAGCACAACCAAATTAAAGTATTCAAATACACTTCCACCTGGTATTCCGGGGATCTGATAGATATGATAAGTGTTTTTAAGGAGCAGGAGCAACAGCCGAATCATCAGCCAAAGGAGGTGGCACTTCGGAGTTTAGGGGAGGGGCGCTAGCCTCATCTTCATCCTCAGGGACGACCTCGCCATCCTCCGGGTCTTCGGCCTCGTAGCCAAGCTCGGAGGCCTCACCCTCACTCCCTTCATCCTCTTCGTCTCCAGAAGCAGCTTCATCATCAAAAACGTCGAGATAACTCAGCCCTTTGTTCCAAGCGTGGCAGAAGATGTATTGAATAAGCTTGTTGGCACAGGATTTGTGGCGCGAGATCCAATCCGGATCTTCACACTGCTTAGACCCGGTGCGCATGCGAGTAAGCAACCCCAGATCAATTCCTTCATACGACGAAAGGACAAACTGCAAGGCAATGTCAGCCCCAGCCCGTGCGGCAGATTCACGCCATAGATGCACCTGAATATCACACTCCATTAATTTGGCTATGAATTGGAATGGTCTCAGTGGGCTAGAGGGAGCTGAACATCCACGTCGCAGCTGGCATGATGTCAGCACCATAGTTCTTTACCAGTTCCAGACGAGTAGCAAGGCTAACAAGTAGATCCTCCGTCGAGTAAGGGATTGACCCGGATCCAGGACCTGTAGGAACACCGCGTTGATCGCGGGACCGGGTTACGTCAGCGCTAGCAAGAGTGTCACTTTCTGGAAATTTACCTGAGAACAGAGCAGAGGAGACAGTGAGAAAAAGCACCGAACCCGGAGGAAGGAAAATTAAGCAAGAGCAAAGGAACTCACGGGAAATTTGGAAAAGGAGACGCTGGAGCTCGGCATCAACGCTGGCGCTGTGGGCCTGGAGTTTCTCGTACTCAGAGGTCACCGACGTAAGTTTAATGTTGGCTTCCTACAGTAAGCTTTGGTCCTTGGAAATTTGCGTGATCAAACACTCTTTCACCTCGGCAAACTCCTGGTCAACCTTCTCCAATTCGGACTTATGGAGGCCCTTGAGCCTCTGAATTTCGGCATTCAGCCGAGTAATTTCTGAGTCCTGGAGCTGCAATCGAGCTATCTCTTCATCCTTTTTCTTTATCTCAGCCTCATGCTTTCCTGCTTGTTCGAGGAAATGGGTCATCATTTTAGGCATAGTAACGCTATCTTCAAGAGCAACTGCAACAATGGCATAATCCGGAGAAACCGAATTATAAACGTCTACGGGGTAAAGAAAGGAGCATACAATGATCATGTGAAGGAGATAAGAGTACCTTTGATCTCAGCAAGGTTCTTCCGCATGATGATATTCTCAGCTTCAACCTCGGTTGCATGGTTCGGATAACAAATTAATACAGACCACGGACAACTCGAATGAACGAAAATGGAAGAGGGAGAAGTCTAAGTAAAGGACATTACCCTTCTTCTGGTGATAATATTTATAGGAGTTTGCCATAACATGCACGAATGTCTTTATAGGAGTCCAGCATGCGCTGGAACTCAGCGGATCGGCGGTTGGTGGTAATCTGAAATAAGCAACGCAATGGCAAGATCAAAAATAAGATAAGGAAAAATTCCAAGTCTACAAGATCCGGGCCAAGTGGAACTTAACCCAGCTCTAGGTGTGTGGATATTCAAAGTCTACAAGATCCAGGCCAAGTGGAACTTAACCTGGCTCTAGGTGTGTGGATATTCGAAGTTTACAAGATCTGGGCCAAGTGGAACTTAATCTGGCTCTAGGTGTGTGGATATTCGAAGTCTACAAAATCGGGCCAAGCGGAACTTAACCCGGCTCTAGGTGTGTGGATATTCGAAGTCTACAAGATCTGGGCCAAGTGGAACTTAACCCGGCTCTAGGTGTGTGGACATTCGAAGTCTACAAGATCCGGGCCAAGCGGAACATAACCCGACTTTAGGTGTGTGTATGTTCGAAGTCTACAAGATCCGGGCCAAGTGGAACTTAACCCGACTCTAGGTGTATGGATATTTGAAGTCTACAAGATCTGGGCCAAGCGGAACTTAACCCGGCTCTAGGTGTGTGGATATTCGAAGTCTACAAGACCCGGGCCAAGTGGAACTTACCCCGGCTCTAACTTTGTTAAAATTTGAAGTTGCTACGAACAGAAACTAAATTCTATAAGGAGCATCCGACCGAGTAACAAGTTACTCCCTCGGAGGCTCGGGGACTAGGGAATATATATAAGGTGCTCATCTATGCAAAGTACCACAGCGGAGGAAAAGAATTACCTCCATCATCTGGCCAGCCAAAGAGATGGCCTTGGTAGTGAAGTTCATCTGTGCACTAAACTCGGCTGGGCCGAACTTCTCCGGCAGATCATCTTGTGGGTCGATGAATTCTGCATTGTTCCAGTTCTTCACGTACTCTAGGAGCAGTGGACTATAACTTTTGCCGCTGGGAGAGTAGTTCGCCACAAGGCCTTTGGTGTGGGCCTCTCGCCTTGCAGATTGAGCTGCAACAGGGCTGGTATGCAGAACCAGCTGCCTGCTACCCTCTGATCCAGCAGCATGTGACCCAGACGAGGTCCCTTTAGCTGATCCGGTGGCTTTCTTGAGCTTGCCGGATGAAGCCTAAGGAGCTGGCTGGAAGATATCCGCGACTGAGGGAGTTGATCCGGAGGGAGCTGATGGGGCCTTCCTCTTGGGAGGCTTGGTGGAAGCTACTGAAGCTTTTGCTGCTGTTGTTGCTGCTATTGCTGATGCTGTTGATGCTGGTGTTGTTGTTGGTGGTGGTGCTGCTGCTGGTGTTGATGTTGCTACTGGTATTGCTAGTTCGGAGGAAGCTGAAACAGGAGAGAAACTTAATTGGGGCGGCGCGGATGGAGCTGGCGCCTTAACACTTGGTGCTGGGGCCGAAGAGGAACTGGGGAGATCCGGCATGGCCTTATCCAAAGCCGCCCCACTACCCCCCGCGCTAACATTGCCCTCATCATAACGTGGTGGGCTATGATCAGGCGCAGCCGCGGGCCCTCTTGGATAGGGCTAAGCAGGAGGGTATCGTCATCTCGTGGGGGAGAAGGGCTGCTCCGGATCGGAGATGGTATGCTAGAGCCACTCTGGGGAATGACCCTAGGAGCTCTCAGAAGTAGAAAAGAATCAAGTCAAATGGAGAAAAAGAACCAAAAAGAGACTAGTGCAAACATAGAAAGGGAAAAACTTGAAGGGAAAATGCAAAAGACTTACTCGTTTGAGGTTAGGGGAGCCCGACGTTTGGGCGTCCTCCGGACCGTGCTCTTGGAGGCTGGCTTCATCGAGGCTTTCACCTTGGACTTCTTCTACCTCTTCTTGGGCGGCGACACCTCCGAAGCTGCGGCCGAGGCAGCCGCGCACTTCTAGGAAGAAGTAGGGGCTAGACCACCAGTGGCGAGGGGAGGAACCTCGTGGACCTGACCGTCCGGGTTAGCTGAAGATTCGGACATGACCAGATGCGTGTAAGAGATGAGAACCGGATCAAGTACTTCTAGGACCTCAATGTCTGAGTCATCATCATCTGGCCAATCCCTCGGAGAAGAGGCCTTACCAGCATTGCGTTTAACGACATCCGGGGTAGGCAGAAAGGTCTCCGGATCAGGCTCCTCCTTATCCTCCTCGGTACGGTCTGGTACCCACTTGCTCGCCAGCACCTCGCCATCCTCCAATGGCTGCTGGAGGAATCGCTGAGAACAAGACAGCAATTTCCAAGTTACGAAAGTAAACCGACATACAGAGAAGATCCAGAAAACAGTAATAAGTAAGTTTACCTTTGGAGGAGGGTTGTCCCGGGTGAAGGGTTCGAGCCCCCATTCCCAATCTTTAGAGAATTCCTTCTCCACATTGAAAATGGACTTAACCCGGCGGTAAACCGCCGAGTTATCAAGCTTGAAAGATGAAGTCCGGTGGGGGTCGAGGGGGCCGCTCAAGTAACAGATCTTGTGAGCTCGCTTCTGAAGGGGGGAGACCCGGCTGCGGACAAAAGTAATCATGATGTCCTCCCCCGGAGCTTCTCCTTGAGCAGCTCCTTGATCCGGCGCTCCACCTGATTCGCCAGGGCCGTGGGTCGCTTGGGAATGCACTCCCAAAGCAAGGTATCTAGAGGACCAAGCTTGAAGGGGAGGAGCCGGATCAAGTCATCATCGATGGTGTTCCGGACAAAGAAGAAAGTCCGAGCCCAGTCTTTGCAGGACTCGAGTCCAGTGACCTAGGGGAATGCGCAGCTCTTGCGAGGAGAATTGGAGACAGCGCCGCATAGGGTCAGGTGCTTATCCTTGATGACCCACAAGTATAGGGGGTGTATCGTAGTATTTTTGATAATTAAGAGTGTCGAACCCAACGAGGAGTAGAAGGTGCTGGCTAGTGGCTTGGAGCAGGAATTCTCTGTAAATACTTAACAAACTGATTTTTAGGGTTTTTTGATAATGCAGGTGAATAAAGTGCGAGTAAATAAAGGACAATAAGAATAAATGCAGCAAGTGGCCCAATCCTTTATTTAGCAAAGGACAAGCCGGTTGTATTACTTAAGATGACCAAACGTTCTCGAGGACACATGGGAATATCGCCAAGTGCTTTCGCTTCATATAGTTGATTAATCTTCTTTAGTGTGCTAAGTGTTGTGTGGGCGAACATGTGCTAATGTACCGACCTTCCTAGGAAACCCCTTGCAAGCATCCACAAGTACAAGAAAGTAATTAAGTTAGAAACCTAACCACAACTTTAAACTCTAAGACCCTGATGTCCCTTGTGCAATGGTTTCCTAACGGGGGTTCAACTTTTTGTCACTCCGGCAACCCCTACGATTAGTAGCCAAATACACAATGCATTCCCCTAGGCCCATATAGGTGAAGTGTCATGTAGTCGACGTTCACATGACACCACTAGAAGAAGTACACCACAACTTAAATATCAATCCATTGAATCTTTCTCAACACAATCCCACTACTAACAACATGACTTCTCCCATGTCCTCAAGAACAAAACGAACTACTCACAAGACATCATATGGATCATGATCAGAGATGGAATAATGATGTATAACAATCTGAACATAAACAATAATTCAATGGTTCCACTCAATAGCATCAACTACAAGGAGTAATCAACACCGGGAAAGTTTACCCTAAGAACTATGCAAAGTTCAACCCAATTATTACAGCGGTATGGAGATGATGATGATGGTGCTGCTGATAATGATGATGGTGGTGATGATGATGATCCCGATGAAGTCCAGCTTGATGGCGGTGTTGATGGCGACGATCTCCCCTCTCCGGGAAGGAATTCCCCTAGCAGAATTTTGTCTACTAGAGAGATCTTTCTCTCTCGGTGTTTTCCGCCCCGCAGAGGCGGCGGAATCTTTCTGTGGTTGCTCCCCGAGTCTTAGGGTTTCGGGAGGATAATATACGCCAGAGGGGAGAGCCAGGGGTGGACCAGGGCGGCCACACCACCTGGTGGCGCGGCCTAGGGGGCCCGCGCCAAGGGGTGGTGTGGGCCCCCTCTGGCCCATCTCCACTCCTCCTTCTGGCTTTCTTCGTCTTCTGGAAAATAGGATTTTCCATGTATTTTCCCGGATTTTCTGATCTTCGCAAATTTTGCCTCCAAATAACACCTTTTCCATCAGAATCCTGACTACAGCGGTCCATGCTCCAAAAGTCATCAACCATGCAAAAATAGATGAAATAACATAAGTATCACCTCTCAATACGAAATGTATCAATGAATAATAGTGAATTGAAACATAGAATAGTGATGCAAAATGGACGTATCAACTCCCCCCAAGCTTAGACTTCGCTTGTCCCCAAGCAAAACTGAGCTCAATAAACATGGCCTCAGGTTTATGGAGTGAAGAGTTGATAAAAGAATACGAACAAGAAGCATCACATTCATCAATACATAGATCATAATAGCAAACAACTCACTATTATATAACTTAACTTGTAATAAGTAAAGGAAACAAATGAAGATACATCAAGTAAATCATAATTGGTAATGGCAAACTTAGCTCTTGGTCGAAGAATAGTTGACAATTTGCAAGAGTTCACAAATAACTGGTTTTCAATGATAGCTTTCAAAGTAGTACTCACTAAGATAAGAGCAAAGTGCAAAACAAGACATGATTGAATAAATCATCATATGAATGAATCAAACACAACAACTCAAAATGCTTTCTAAGGTAGAGAGGAATAGGTTTATTGACTCAACTAAAAAGTAAAAGAAAGGCCCTTCGCAGAGGGAAGCAGGGATTTCAAGTTCCATAAAGAGCTTCCAAAAATTATGGTACTTATTAGCTTTCAGCTCTCATTTCCGCTATCATAGGCATATTTATGTGACTAAGGTTAAAGTGATCAAATATGAGGATATGCTTGACAAGTTGCAAGTTTAAAATCTCGTGTCCCTTGAATACGAGGGCCGCTCCTCATGCTACTCAAGTTTAGTCATTGGTAAGTTCTTGTCATAGTAAGTACATGTGTATCATAGAGAACCGCCAATGGGGTACCCCTTGCCCGATGATACGGAAGAATCTCCATATCAAAATGACAAGGCAAGCAGACAAGAAGCATCTCAGCAATCTTCTTATTTACCATGGGAATATGGTGCTTTTTTCTCTATTTCCTCTTTTCTCATCTCTTGTTTTTCTTTTTCTCAACCTCTATCTCTTTTTTATAAGAAGAATGCTTCATAGATGCTCGTTATGGTTACGTTGCAGGTTTCCACCATGACAGCATGGATTAGACCAGCGGCCTAGGCGTTTCTCTAACACACATACATAACTCCATGGACTTACAAGCTCCCCTTTCATTTCACACATATGACATCCATAGACAAAAGAACATGATATAAACTAGGTACAAAGTACCGGTGCAATGTTGAAAGCGTTCCCCATGACAGCATGGTTCTGCTAATTCACAACTTACAAAGCGCAAGCATATACGCAACATAAATGGGCATAATGGTTCAAGTTTATTAAATGCAAGAAAGTAAAGTGTGCCATCAAGTTCGTGAGAGCTTTAATCACTAATTTTCACATAACAAGTTTAATTTGGAAGGTAGATAAAAGCAATAATTTACTTGGAATAGCAATAGTGCTAATAGGTAGGTATGGTGGACACAAATGCCATAGGTTTTGGTTTAAGGAGTGGATGCACGAGAAGTATTCCCTCTCATTACAGGTTTTTGGCTAGCAAGGCTGGGTAGCAAGCATAAGAATTGAAGGAAACAAACAAACATACAAGTGATAAAAACAAACATGCAATCTTCCTTGGAAGCATAAAAGATCTTAACTAGAGAATACTAGACTTATGAGCAAATCAAGAAAGAAAGATGATGAAATTATATTTCTTTAGAGTACTTTTTATCTTTTCATTCAATTCTCAAAATTGTGTTGCTACTGACCAAGCCAGGTTTGCCAAAACCAACTAAATTAACTCAATGATCCCAAAGTGATACCAACACTAACGACAAGATCAATCATATAACCATGAATTGAAAACTAATATAAGATATGCAAAAGAGTAAATGATAGAACTTCTCATTAATATTCCATAACGGCAACTCACACCAAGGGATACATATCTAACGAGAGGGGGGACACTTCCATAATGCAAACCATCCTACATGATAACTTCTCCATTCATGATATGACTCTACTAAATAGGTAAAAAGATAGAAGATAGTGATGTGATACCGCGGCACTCCCCCAAGCTTGGAACAAACCAAGGGGATGCCAAAACCTGATGATGAATTACTCCTTCGGTGGTGGTGGTATTCTCTTGATGAGCTCTTTGATTAGTTTCCCCAAGTCCTCAATCTCGAAGGTGAGAGTATGAATCAACTCTGAGTTTTGCTCGATGCGGTGCATGATCATGTCAGGTTGTGGATCCCGGCTCTTGCGATTCTTTTCCCACTCTTCCTCCTTGAAGTCTTCTTTTCCTGCATGGCTAGAACGAGGCAAATCCCAATTGGAGGGTAATTTCTCCTTGGGCATATTCTGGTGTTGATGCTTATGGATAGGGGTGTGGAAAGGATTCTTGGCATGTGGAGGTAGTGATCGTGGAGCCAAACAGTGACGCGGAGGTTTCCCTCCAGTTGACATCCGTGTAGTTCTCCTGACCCTGACAGATCTTGCCAACACTCCAATGCTTGCAATGGTAGTAAAGGTGTGCAGATGTGGGCCTTGCTTTGCCTCCTCTTCATCTTCACTCTTCACCTCCTCCTCCTGTCCGGAGTCTTGGGGATCTTCCTCCATAGGCTCCTTCCCTTTATCCTTGGCGGACAACATCCTGCTTCTAACTTTCAAGAATAGTTCCTGGCAGAAACAGGTCAAAACGAAAACACAACGAGAACATGATATATGAACCTCGGGGGATCCGGGGGATTATATATTACGAAGTTTCACAACAAAAGGAAGGTACTGGGAGAAAACGGGTTGGAGACGGAGTCCGAGGTGGCCACACCACCTGCTGGCGCGGCCAGGGGGGCCGCGCCAGGGGTGGTGTGAGCCACCCTGGCTCCGTTTCCGTCCCTCTTTCGCTTTGTTGCTCTCCTTGTTGGATAAAAACTGCAAAAATATAACTGGATAGAACTTTCGCGGAACTTTTCTTACTAGAACTGTTACCTATTCGAAAACAGACTCTGCAGGTCTCTGGATTCATTCTTTGATAAATTTTTCCGGAGTTATAACTTGAAAAGCATCAACATCTTCATTGTAAGAATCTCCAGCAATGTAGTGCTTGAGTCGCTGCCATTCACCACTTGTGTAGTGTTATCTTTTAAATAAGAAATTTGTATTGCTCCCGAACGGTACACTTCTTCTATAATGAAAGGTCCTTACCATTTTGACAGTAGTTTCCCTGCAAAAAATCTGAAACGAGACCTATACAATAGAACTTTCTCACCAACATGGAATTCTCTCTAAGTATTCGCTTGTCATGCCATCTTTTAACTTTTTCCTTAAAGAGCCTAGCATTCTCATATGCTTCACTCCTCCATTCATCCAAAGCACTTAAGTCAAATAATCTTTTTTCACCAGCAACCTTACAGTCACTATTGAGTTCTTTAACTGCCCAATAAGCTTTGTGTTCTAATTCTAAAGGTAGGTGACAAGCTTTCCCATAAACCATTTTATAAGGAGACATCCCCATAGGGTTTTATAGGCAGTCCTATAAGCCCATAAAGCATCATTCAACTTTTTAGCCAAATTTTTTCTAGATCTATAAACAGTCTTTTGCATGATGGATTTAATTTCTCTATTTGATAACTCTACTTGCCCACTAGTTTGGGGATGATAAGCTGAAGCGATTCTATGATTAACATCTATTTAGCAAGGGTCTTTCTAAAAACATCATGAATGAAATGAGAACCTCCATCAGTCATGAGATACCTAGGCACTCCAAACCTAGGAAAGATAACATCATTCGGCATTTTTAGAGAGGTCTCCCCATCAGCACTGTTCATAGGTATCGCTTCTACCCACTTAGTGACATAATCAACAGAAACAAGAATATGAGTATAACCTTTTGAGGGAGGAAAAGGACCCATAAAGTCAAATCCCCAGCAATCAAAGGGTTCAATAACTAGAGAGTAGTTCATAGGCATTCCATTGCGTCTAGAGATATTACCAACACGCTGACACTCATCACAAGATAAAACAAATTTTCTTGCATCTTTAAAAAGGGTAGGCCAGTAGAAACCTGATTGTAGCACCTTTTGCGTAGTTCTATCTCCTGCATGATGTCCTCCATAGGCACTACCATGACACTTCCGCAATATCTCCTTTTGTTCATATTCTGGAACACATCTTTGCATAATACCATCCACTCCTTCTTTATATAAATGTGGGTCATCCCAAAAATAATGCCTCAAATCATAAAAGAACTTCCTTCGTTGCTAAGTTGTGAAAGGTGGAGGCAAATACTTGGAGACAATAAAGTTAGCATAATCGGCATACCAAGGGCTCCTTCGCGAGCTTACCCCTACTGCAGCCAACTGTTCATTTGGGAAATTATCATTAACAGGCATAGGATCAAAAGACATGTTTTCCAATCGAGATAAATTATCAGCTACAGGATTTTCAGCACCTTTCCTGTCTACAATATGTAGGTCAAACTCCTGTAAGCGTAGCACCCATCTAATAAGCCTAGGCTTAGCATCGTTCTTCGTCATAAGGTACTTAATAGCAGCATGATCAGTATGAATGGTAACTTTTGAGTCTACAATATAAGGTCTAAACTTATCACAAGCAAAGACGACGACTAGGAATTTTTTTCAGTAGTAGCATAATTCCTTTGAGCAGCATCAAGAGTCTTACTAGCATAATGGATAACATTTAACTTTTTATCAATTCGTTGCCCAAGGACAGCACCTACAGCAAAATCACTAGCATCACACATTATTTCAAAGGGTAAGCTCCAATCAGGTGGTTGAACGATAGGGGCTGTAGCTAAAGCCTTCTTTAGAGTTTCAAAAGCTTATTTACAATCATCATCAAAGACAAAGGGTACATCTTTTTGAAGAATATTAGTGAGGGGTTTTAATATCTTAGAGAAATCTTTAATAAACCTTCTATAGAAACCAGCATGACCAAGCATACTATGAATACCTTTGATGTCTCTTGGACAGGGAATTTTCTCAATTGCCTGAACTTTAGCTATATCAACTTCTATGCCTCTTTCAGAAACCTTATGTCCAAGTACAATCCCTTCATTCACCATGAAGTGGCATTTTTCCCAATTAAGAACAAGATTAGTTTCTTCACATCTCTGCAAAACTTTATCGAGGTTGTGCAGACAATTATCAAAACAAGTTCCATAGATGGAAAATTCATCCATGAATGCTTCCACAATTTCCTCACAAAAACCATGAAAGATAGCAGACATGCATCTTTGAAAAGTAGCAGGAGCATTGCATAAACCAAAAGGCATACGTCTATAAGCATAGGTTCCGTAAGGGCTTGTGAAAGTAGTTTTTTATTGATCTTGTTGTTTAACAGCAATTTGAGAGAAACCAGAATATCCATCAAGAAAACAAAAATGGGTCTTTTTAGACAACCTTTCTAACATTTGATCAATAAAAGGAAGTGGGTAATGATCTTTCGTAGTAACTTTGTTAACTTTCCTGAAATCAATGCACATTCTATAGCCTACTACTATTCTTTGGGGAATAAGCTCATCATTATCATTAGGGACGATGGTAATTCCCCCTTTTTAGGAACACAATGAACAGGACTAACCCATTCACTATCGACAATAGGGTAAATAATACCAGCATCAAGGAGTTTCAATACCTCATTTCTTACCACTTCCTTCATCTTAGGATTTAGACGCCGTTGGTGCTCTACCACTGGCTTTGCATCTGGTTCTATATTGATAGCATGCTGACATATAGTAGGAGAAATCCCTTTTAAATCATCCAGAGTGTAGCCCATAGCCCCTCCATGTTTCTTCAGTACCTCCAATAACCTTTCTTCTTCCTTCCCTGAAAGTTTAGAGCTAATAATAATAGGATATATCTTATTATCATCCATGTAAGCATATTTAAGATCGCCGGGTAGGGGTTTCAAATCGAAGACTAGATCCTTTTTGGGTGGCAACGTGGTACCCAAGTCTTCTATAGGCAAGTTATGCTTAAGCATCTTAGGTTGACAACGGATAATCTCATCAATCTCATTCCTTTCTTCCATGAAAATCTCACTTTCGTGGTCTTCCATAAATTGCTGCAAAGCATTGTTGGGAGCAAGAGAAATAGAAGCAAGTTGTTCAACTCTAAAATCCTCGTTATAGGTTTCATTTTCACAAGGCTCCTTAGTAAATTTCGAAAAATTAAACTCATAAGATTCCCGATCAAATTTAGTCAAGATTTTCTCCCTTTTGCAGTCTATAATAGCTCCACAAGTACTCAACAAAGGTCTACCAAAAATGATGGGATAAGTTTTACTAGAAGCTGAACCAAGTACTAGAAAATCGGCAGGATATTTAATCTTACCACAAAGAACTTCAACATCCCCCACAATACCAATTGGAGAGATGGTCTCTCTATTAGCAAGGTGAATAACCGCATCAATCTCTTCCAGTTGGCAGGGACTGATTTCATGCATAATTTCTTTGTAAAGCTCATAAGGAATAGCACTTGAACTTGCACCAATATCACATAAACCATAATAGCAATGATCACCAATTCTAACAGAAATCAGAGGGACACTAGCCTTTTTAGTTCTATTAGGATGTGAGACAATATTAGAAGCATCCTCACAAAAGACTATGTGTCCATCTTCTACACTTTTAGTGACAAGATCTTTCACAATCGCTACAAAAGGTTCAACGCTTATTTGTTCATTAGGTTTTATAGTTCTCTTTGCACTTTTATTGATTACACTAGTTATCATAGGATGATCCTTTACCTTATCTAGGAAGGGTATTTTCACGATATAAGGTTCAGGTAAGATGTGATCAGTAGTGCAAAATTCAGTACTCCCAATAGGAACGCAATCAACAATATCTTTATATGGTACATGGTACTTGTCCCATGCCTTTTTCGGAATTTCAATATAAGAAGCAAAAGCCTTAAAACAATTTGCAATAGCTTGAGAGTCTAGACCATAAGCATTTTTAATATTTTGAAAACCATTAGTTCCCATAAAAGATTCAATGCATTCATAATCATAATTTATACCTGACTTTATTCCTTTGTCATTCTCCCATGCTTCAGCATTGTCTTGAATACGGTCCAGAAGATCCCATTTAGCTTCTTCTTCCATGCGTGTAAATGATCCAGCACAGGAAGCATCCAATAAATCCTTATCATGTAGAGGGAGCCTTGCATAAAAGTTATGGATAATAATATTGTTGGGGAGCTCATGAATGGGACATTTGATCATTAGTAACTTCAATCTCCCCCAAGCTTGAGATGTACTCTCTCCATCAAGAGGCCAAAAGTTGTATATTTGATTCCGATCTTTATGAATCTCACTAGGAGGATAAAATTTTGAATAAAAGAGAGGCACTACTTCCTCCCATTCAAGAGCTTGACCATTCTTTAGCACCTTATACCATTCTTCAGCTCTTCCTTTTAGTGATAATGAGAATAACTTCTACTTGACTTGATCTGTAGTAATACATGCACACTTGAACAACCCGCATAATTCGTGTATAAAAAGCAAATGATCACCGGGATGGACAGTTCTTGTAGGCATTTTAAAAGTATCATTCTCAGCAGGTGGTGGTTCATATACTACCTTAGCAGTGGTAGTAGCATTACGAAATAAGAAACTCAACGAATTATCCATATTGAAAATAGAGCAACTAACAGAAATAAACAATACTCACAGTAGAAGTTTCCTTTACCAGTTCCACTCTCCAATAGCGCTTCAATCCCCAGCAATGGCACCAGAAAATAGTCTTGATGACCCACAAGTATAGGGGGTGTATCGCAGTATTTTTGATAAGTAAGAGTGTCGAACCCAACGAGGAGCAGAAGGTGCTGGCTAGTGGCTTGGAGCAGGAATTCTTTGTAAATACTTAGCAAAGTGATTTTTAGGGGGTTTTTGATAATGCAGGTAAATAAAGTGCGAGTAAATAAAGGACAATAAGAATAAATGCAGCAAGTGGCCCAATCCTTTCTTTAGCAAAGGACAAGCCGGTTGTATTACTTAAGATGACCAAACATTCTCGAGGACACATAGGAATATCGTCAAGTGCTTTCGCTTCATATAGTTGATTAATCTTCTTTAGTGTGCTAAGTGTTGTGTGGGTGAACCTATGATAATGTACCGACCTTACTAGGACTAATACATACTTGTGATTAAACCCCTTGCAAGCATCCGCAAGTAGTAGACACTTATTAAGGTAGAAACCTAACCACATCTTTAAACTCTAAGACCCTGACATCCCTTGTGCAATGGTTTCCTAACGGGGGTTCAGGTTTCTGTCACTCCGGCAACCCCTACCATTAGTAGCCAAATACACAATGCATTCCCCTAGGCCCATATAGGTGAAGTGTCATGTAGTCGACGTTCACATGACACCACTAGAATAAGTACACCACAACTTAAATATCAAACCATTGAATCTTTCTCAACACAATTCCACTACTAACAACATGACTTCTCCCATGTCCTCAAGAACAAAACGAACTACTCACAAGAAATCATATGGATCATGATCAGAGATGGAATAATGATGTATAACAATCTGAACGTTAACAATAATTCAATGGTTCCACTCAATAGCAACAACTACAAGGATTAACCAACACCGGGAAAGTTTCCCCTAAGAACTATGCAAGATTCAACACAATTGTTACAGCGGTATGGAGATGATGATGATGATGATGATGATGGTGCAGATCATGATGATGGTGGTGATGATGATGATGATCCCGATGAAGTCTAGCTTGATGGTGGTGTTGATGGCGACGATCTCCCCTCTCCGGGAAGGAATTCCCCCGGCAGAATTCTTTATGCCGGAGAGATCTTTCTCTCTCGGTGTTTTCCGCCCCGTAGAGGAGGCGGAATCTTTCTATGGTCGCTCCTCGAGTCTTAGGGTTTTGGGAGGATAATATACGCCAGAGGGGAGAGCCAGGGGTGGACCAGGGCAGCCACACCACCTGGTGGCGCGGCCTAGGGTAGCCCCCACTAGGGGGTGGTGTGGGCCCCCTCTGGCCCATCTCCACTCCTCCTTCTGGCTTTCTTCGTCTTCTGGAAAAATAGGATTTTCCTTGTATTTTCCCGGATTTTATGATCTTCGTGAATTTTGCCTCCAAACCGCACCTTTTCCATCAGAATCCTGACTACAACGGTCCATGCTCCAAAAGTCGTCAACCATACAAAAACAGATGAAATTACATAAGTATCATCCCTTAATATGAAATATATCAATGAATAGTGGTAAATTATGATAGAGAATGGTGATGCAAAATGGACATATCAATCCTCCAGAGCAAGCTCCTTATCCGGAACCACGTTCCTCCGGAGAACGAAGAATTTGATCCAAAGTTCCTTGGTCGGCCAGAGGCCGAGGTATCCCTCAATGCCAGAGGAAAAGGAGGACAAAGAAGTGATGGCATTGGCGGGGAGATGATGCGGTTGCAGTTTATAGGTAGATATGAAATCGACAAATAAATTTGAGGTAGGAAGGCCGAAGCCACGCTGAAAATGCGAAAGAAAAACAAGATATTCCCCAGGATTGGGGGAAGGAGAAATCTCGCTAGAGGCGAGGCGACAGGCGACACCGGCGGGGATGCGACGCGTGGCACGAAGCCAGTCCAAGTCGTTCTCGCAGACAAACGCGTCGTCCCAGCAGCCACGCTCGCGGCCCTCTGCTTCTTCCTCCTGTTGCGCCACCACGGCTGCCTCCTCCCTAGTCATGGTGGACTCAAGGTCTTCGAGAGATAAATCGGAGTAGAAATAACCGGAGGAGGGGAAACGGGAAGCGCAAGGCCCCATGATGAAGATCTTGAGCGGAAACGACGATGCAGGCGCAAGGTGCTTCCTGTCCACGGTCGCGACGGTGCTGGTGCAACTAGGAACTAGCGGCGGCGGCAAGGTTACAGTGAAAGAGGAAGGGGATGGGAAGCGCAGAGAAAATGGGGAACTTCCCCAGAGGAGGCCCCATGCCCTCTACTTAACCGCGCAACACGCGCGTAGTGGGATCCTTTGCGGTGGCCACGCCACGCGCAATGGGCGTGTATGCGGCCAAATCAGCCAATCAGGGCGAGGCCACATCAAGGGACACAGGGGCACAATATCCCATGACGCGATGTAATGTTACAGTTATCGAGGCGCCGCAGTGAAGGGACATGCACAGCAGTTATTCCTGACATTGCGACAGTAACTGGCGCATTAAATGCGCGTAGCCCTTAAAATGAGGAAAATGATGATTACCCTCCACGAAGGATGTGGGGAAGCGTACAAGAGAAGGAACGGTAACCCGGATAAATAGGCGAAAATCCGGTCGGCGAGGAATAACTCAGAATGAGCCAAGGGATCTCCAGAGCGGAAGCCCAGGGTTACCAGATAAACTCGGCCAAAGAGGCAGAGATTCGGTTATGGGAACCTGCTGTGTCCTTAGCAGCTGGAAGTTGCTAACAGCGCACCAGTTTTGGGGACTAATGTTGGGGGGATACCCCCGGGTAGGGTGACGCCGGGGTATAAATGCCGAGTTAGCCGGGGTACGGCATGGTCAAAGCAAGTGCTGACTGGGTCACCTCAAGGCAGGCTGAACTACGGAGTGACCCGGCCCGTGGAGTATCTCCTTAACCGTAGTCCGTCCGGCATAAAATATATGTCGGCCATGTTGGTCTATCTGTTTTGCAGGTATCTTGGTAGCCAGATTAGCTACATGCTAGCCGGATTATCCTATGGCTTCCAAGAGAGGGAAGGAATCTCCCGCTGGTCAAAGGGTGGCTTTATTAGCTGTAGCATGGGCGAAGCAAAGCAAAGAGGAGGACCAGCGGGTCAGGGGCGACCAAGGTGACGCGGGCAATGTCGGCTGACGTTGCCCGTGTTTGGTGACGCTTAAAGACAAAGATTACGCTGTGGGTTATGTCCAAAGCCCAGATGAGCCATTAAAGAGAATAAAGAAGCATCTAGCTTTAGGCGAGGAGCATATTCTCTGAATATGCTGCCACGCGTGCCCTAATATTATAACCCGGGCTCCCCTATATAAGGGGCACCGGGGCCTCCATAGAGGGGGATCGATCATTTTATCTATCTAAGGTAGAACTCTTGAGCTAGTTTGTAGGAGGTAAGAGACTTAGTCTCCTTCCTAGCAAGAGCTTGAAGAGTACTTGTAAACACCATTGAAAGAGAGAATACAAGAACATTTGTGTGTGGAATCACCACGTTCCCCCTCCCTGGATTCCCCTAGCACTCATTGGCCCTATCTTTAGCCTATCCATGGCATCTGTCGTGCCAGCACCACGACACTCTACGTCCGCGCGGAGCCCCGCACGCTCCTGACCAAACCACACCACCCCACGCCTCGCCTGTAAACTAGCAACGATCGCCAGGAAACATAGCACCGTCCACTATCCTCCGCCACACCGGTAGCCGCCTGTAGCATCGCCACCGACGAGCTCGCGACCGCACCGTTTGGTCCCCTCGCCGCAGTATAAGTAGAGGCCTCCCCTGCCTCATTTCTCCACACCCCAAAACTCACCACTCCTCTCTGATCCTCCCCTACTTCTTCCTGGAGCAAGGCGAGCTCTCCCTCGCCGGAATTTGGCCAGAGCCCGCCGCTGCTGGAGGATAAGGGTGCCGTCGATTTCGACCACCCCAAGACCTACCGCGACCATGCCTCGAACCGATGTCGTCTACCACGTCGATCGCCCCCATCGCCAACCCTAGCTGGAGCCTAGGTGAGCCTAGCCAGACCCCCACCACCATGCTAGGTTAATTTCTCGCCGGAGCAGTTCGTCGTCGATGATGACTCCCAGCCTTTAGATTAGATTTAGATCGCCTGGCTCAGATTCGTAGATACCGCTTCGCGTAGATAGTCTTGCTGACTGGTGGACCCCCTCTATCAGCAGCTCACTGCGTTGTGCAGTGCAGTTGGGCTGTCCCGTTTAGCTTTCCCGCTCAGGCCTGGAAATTCAAATAATGATTTTCCTTTTTAGTTTAAACTAGTTTCTATCCATAGATTCAAAAATCAATTGAGAGAGTTTCACTAAACCAAATTGCATGATTCAAATTTTGATAGAAAGGTAATTAAATTATCTATCCAAGCCTGTTGGATTTAAATCATTTGGAGTTAGAGATAATATATAGCAAAAATAACAAGACAAAAACTTTTACAAATTCAAACATTTTTCAAAAATCAACCATAAATGCTTTTGAGTTGTTTCCAACTCTCAAAAATCACATTTGATCATATCTATCTAAATATGTAAAAATATTTAGGTTTGCATGCAGTGACATTGGACTAGTACCAAAATAATGCTATTAGGGAATTTCTAGTCACTTTAAATCTATTAAATAATAATCTTAAACTTTATAAAATGTGACCAACCCTTTAAATCACATTCCCATGTATTAGAATATGTGGTGATGACATATGTCCACATGATCCCATATTCTATTTAGAGAATATTAAATCTTAATTAATTTCAGTGAGTAGAAATTACTTTTCTAAAATAAAATAAATAAGACTAAGTCGTTATTTCATGTGATGATTGTGATGAGGCTAGATCATCAAGTGTGAGCCTTAGTGTGCTATATGAATTAGTTAAGTATTGTTTGGTGATTTTGTACCTCGTATTCATTTATAGACGATAGTACCGACCAAGGATACGAGGAGGAGGAGTACTACCAAGAAGAAGAAGAAGAAAACTTCAATCACTACACCAACCAAGGAAAGCCATCATTACTAAGCAAGCTAGACCCTTGCAAGCTAACATTTGCAAGTATTAACCTAAGCAAGATGTACTAGGCATGCTTTGGTTATATACCCTTTTATTTATACCCATCCCAAGTTTTACTTGTAAGCTTTATTCTTTTACTTTACCAAAGTTCTTTACTTTTAGTTAGTGCTTTGTGATTATTTGGAAAAATAGTATAGATAACATAAAGAGTATAAAACTAGGCTTATACATAGATGTCATTCTATGGCATGAGATTGAAGATTCGCACCCCTCATTAGTGAACACTCTTAACCTTAGTGGCTAGTGCTAAGCATAAAAGTTGATCACTTTAGATGGGAACACTTGGTGAAAATGATTATGAAAACCTTGGAATGATGCTTCATTCTATTGAAATTTTTTGACATGTGTTGAGAAACACCAAAGGATTTGATGATGAAAATGTTGAGGCATGAGCCTTAGCCCTTTATAAAAAACTGATGGTTGGGTTTGGATGCGATATCATTCCAATTTTACCATACAACCACAATACCTGAATTGGGTAGGGCTTAGCCGGAAGTTTACATGCATTAGTATGAGTTCCCTCGCAGAAGATGTTTGAGCTGAGGCTACCTCTTGATGATGTCCACCTATGAAATGCCCAAGATGGTAGATGGCCATGGCTGGGAGGCCAAGCTCATAGGGGAGGTGCCTATACTAGAGTGTGTAATTGAAAGGTTATGATTGATTATCTACATACTAAATATGATTGATTCAGGGTTATCCCTGACAGATGTATCGAATTTTGTGGTGAAAGTGTACCACCTCTGCAGAGTGTCAAACTATTTGAATATCTGTATCCGCGGTCATGGACCGTTGGAATGGCCATACTGTTCCATCGTCAGATGTTTTTAAAATGACTTATGATGTTGACTTGACCACAACAAGGTTGTGGACATGAAAACTAGTTTCCCACTTAAGTGATTTAGAACATTAAACTAGTTTTCTTTACTTCTAAACTCAGTTTAGATAAACCTGGCTTTTTGCAAATAAACATAGAGTTTAAGATTCCTACTAGAGCTACCTTACTTGTTAGTGATAGTTTGCGAGTACTTAAAGAGTACTCATGGCTTTGTCCCTGGCTATTCCCGTGGCCAGACTATGAGGAGGACTACCAGGATGATGGACAGCAGGAGGTCTACGATAACTAGGATCATCTCCCATCGTCAGCATTGCATGTGACCCTGAAGATGGAGCCCACTACTACGCTTATTATTCCGCTGCTTGATTGTATTAAGACTGGATCATGAGATCCTTTATTTGTAAGACCTTATAATGCTTTGTAATGGATGATGTACTATGATAACCAATCTATTATGTCTCGCGAAAATGGTAATCCTGGGAATGCAAGGTATGGCATAACAGGCATTTGGGATTAAAAATCCGGGTGTTGACAAGTTGGTATCAGAGCCATCCTAAACATAGGTGACCCTAGTTAGAATGGACGTCCGAACCAAAAACTTAATTTCAAAATAAAAGAAGTGAGTATTTATGAAAACCAATTTCCACTCTTATCCTTGATTCTTTCAAAAAAGTCATGTTCTTCAAAAATTCTTGCATTCCTACATAAAATTTGATACACTTGATCACCTCACTAACTTACTCATCCTAAATTCTTATAGATGGAAGTCTAGTATTGCAAGTTCTACCAGCTGGGCAACGGAGGCCACCTGATTTTTGAGAGGGATCTAGATGCACTGTCAGAGTATCTGGAGCGCCCGCACCCGGAATTCTTTGGGGCTCAACTCAATGATCACGTAGGAGGAGATTTGCAATGGCTGATAGTTGCAGATCTTAGAGGCTAGATGGAAACACCAGTTTCGTAGAAGATCCAATTCACCTTGAGAGAGAATAAATGGCTAGATGGATTAGCCAGGGCAATGCATGAATCTCTTGCCTGTTTGTGTGGGCAAAACATCAACTTGATACAGGGAACTCGCTTTGCTCACTACGCAAGCCGTGATTCTATGGGAATGCCCTTGGAGATTTCACGTGTTCTTTTCATAAACCACATTGATCCACTAGTTTCATTTCATGTGTTCTTTCCCTAAACCTCATAGATTTACATGACAACACACACTCTAGTGGATTTTGTGATGCAACTTCTACACTAGTGCAACATGCAATGTGGAAGCTGCTTTCCTATGTGTTTTTGGTCTTTCTGACCAAGGTTTGACACACTGATCACCTAGAGCCTTTGCATTTGTTCTTTTCCTAGACCACATGGATCCACGTGACAACACACACTCTAGTGGATTCTGTGATGCAACTTCTGCCACACTGGTGCAACAAGCAATGTCGAAGCTGCTTTCCTATCTGTTTTTGGTCTCCGTGACCATGGTTTGACACACTGATCCACTAGTATTATTGCATTTGTTCTTTTCCTAAACCACGTTGATCACCTCGTGCCATTGCATGTGTTCTTTTCCTAAACCACATTGATCCACATGACACACACACTCCAGTGGATTCTATGATGCAACTTCTACCACACTGGTGCAATATGCAATGTCGAAGTTGCTTAACTATGTGTTTTTGGTCTCTGTGACTATGGTTTGACACATTGATCCATGTCAATTTGCTCTTTTGCTATACCACATTGATCACCTAGTGTCATTGCATGTGTTGTTTCCCTAAACCAAATGGTTCCACATGACAACACACAGTCCAGTGGATTCTGTGACGCAACTTCTGCCACACTAGTGCAACATGCAATGTGGAAGCTTCTTTCCTATCTATTTTTGGTCTATGTGACCATGGATGGACACACTAATCCACTAGTGTCATTGCATGTGTTATTTTCCTAAATCAAACTGATCACCTAGTGCCATTTCATGTCTTCTTTACCTAAACCACATTGATCCACATGACAACACACACTCCAGTGGATTCTGTAATGCAACTTCTGCCACACTTGTGCAACATGCAATGTGGAAGTTGCTTTCCTATGTGTTATTGGTCTCTATGACTATGGTTTGACACATTGATCCACTAGTGTCATTTTGTGTGTTCTTTTCATAAACCACATTGATCCACAAGTTTCATTTCATGTGGTGTTTCCATAAACCACATGGATTCACATGACAACACACACTTCAGTGGATTCTCTGATGCAACTTTTCTCACACTAGTGCAACATGCAATGTGAAAGCAGCTTTCCTATGTTTTTTTGGTATTTGTGACCAAGATTTGACACATTGACCACCTAGTGCCATTGCATGTGTTGTTTTCCTAGACCACATGGATCCATATGATAACGCACACTCTAGTGGATTCTGTGATGCAACTTCTGCCATACTGGTGCAACATGCAATGTGGAATATGCTTTCCTATCTATTTTTGGTAGCTGAGACCTTGGTTTGACAAACTGATCCGATAATGTTGTTGCATTTGTTCTTTTCCTAAACCACACTTATCACCTAGTGCCATTGCATGTGTTCTTTTCCTAAACCACACTGATCGACTATTGCCATTGCATGTGTTCTTTTCATAAACGACATTGATCCACTAGTTTTATTGTATGTGTTATTTCTCTAAACCATATTGATCCACACGACAACATACACTCCAGTGGATTCTATGATGCAACTTCTTCCACACTGGTGCAACATGCAATGTGGATGCTGCTTTCCTATCTGTTTTTGGTCTCTGGGACCACGGATTGACATACTGATCCACTAGTGTTATTGCATTTGTTCTTTTCCTAAACCACACTGATCACCTATTTCCATTGCATGTTTTCTTTTCCTAATCCACATTGATCCACATGACAACACACACTCCAGTGGATTCTGTGATGCAACTTCTGACACACTGGTGAAACATGCAATGTGGAAGCTGCTTTCCTATGTGTTTTTGGTCTCTATGACTATGGTTTGACACATTGATCCACTAGTGTCATTTCATGTGTTATTTTCATAAACCAAAGTGATCACCTAGTACCATTGCATGTGTTATTTTCCTAGACCACATGGATCCACATGACAACACACACTCCAGTGGATTCTGTGATGCAACTTCTGCCACACTAGTGTAACATGCAATGTAGAAGCTGCTTTCATATCTGTTTTTTGTCTCTATGACCATGGTTTGACACACTGATCTACAAGTGTTATTGCATTTGTTCTTTTCCTAAACCACACTGATCACCTAGTGCCATTGCATGTGTTCTTTTCCTAAACCACATTGATCCACACGACAACACACACTCCAGTGGATTCTGTGATGCAACTTCTTATACACTGGTGCAACATGCAATGTGGAAGCTTCTTTCCTATGTGTTTTTGGTCTCTATGACTATGGTTTGACACATCGATCCACTAGTGTCATTTCATGTGTTTTTTTCCTAGACCACATTGATCACCTAGTACCATTGGATGTGTTGTTTCCCTAAACCACATGGATCCACATGACAACACACACATCAGTGGATTCTGTGATGCAACTTCTACCATAGTGGTGCAACATGCAATTTGGAAGCTGCTTTCCAATGTGTTTTTGGTCTCTGTGTCTATGGTGACACATTGATCCACTAGTGTCATTTCATGTGTTCTTTTCATAAACCACATTGATCCACCAGTTTAATTTGATGTGTTCTTTATCTAAACCTCATGGATTTACATGACAACACACACTCCAGTGGATTCTGTGATGCAACTTCTACCACACTAGTGCAACATGCAATGTGGAAGCTGCTTTCCTATCTGTTTTTGGTCTTTGTGACCAAGTTTTAACACACTGATCACCTAGTGCCATTGCATTTGTTCTTTTCCTAGACCACATGGATCCACATGACAACACACACTCTAGTTGATTCGGTGATGCAACTTCTGCCACACTAGTGCAACAAGCAATGTCGAACTTGCTTTCCCATCTGTTTTTGGTCTCCGTGACCATGGTTTGACACACAGATCAACTAGTATTATTGCATTTGTTCTTTTCCTAAACCACACTAATCACCTAGTGCCATTGCATGCGTTCTTTTCCTAAACCAGATTGATGCACATGTCAACACACACTCTAGTGGATTCTGTGTTGCAACTTCTACCACACTGGTCCAACATGCAATGTGGAAGCTACTTAACTATGTGTTTTTGGTCTCTATGACTATGGTTTGACACATTGATCCACTAGTGTCATTTCATTCGTTCTTTTGCTAGACCACAATTATCACCTAGTGCCATTGCATGTGTTGTATCCCTAAACCAAATGATTCCACATGACAACACATAGTCTAGTGGATTCTGTGATGCAACTTATGCCACACTAGTGCAACATGCAATGTGGACGTTGCTTTCCTATCTATTTTTGGTCTCTATGACCATGGGTGGACACACTGATCCACTAGTGTCATTGCATGTGTTCTTTTCCTAAACCAAACTGATCACCTAGTGCCATTGCATGTGTTCTTTTCCTAAACCAGATTTATCCAAATGACAACACACACTCTAGTGGATTCTCTGATGCAACTTCCGCCACACTTGTGCAACATGCAATGTGGAAGTTGCTTTCCTATGTGTTTTTTGG
Organism: Avena insularis; assembly: GCA_023614405.1. NCBI lineage: Eukaryota > Viridiplantae > Streptophyta > Magnoliopsida > Poales > Poaceae > Avena > Avena insularis. The sequence goes on from CM042696.1 coordinate 255,107,921, forward strand.
TCTATGTGACTATCGTTTGACACATTGATCCACTAGTGTCATTTCATGTGTTCTTTTCATAAACCACATTGATCCACAAGTTTCATTTCATGTGGTGTTTCCCTAAACCACATGGATTCACATGACAACACACACTTCAGTAGATTCTGTGATGCAACTTTTGCCACACTAGTGCAACATGCAATGTGAAAGCAACTTTCCTATGTGTTTTTGGCCTTTGTGACCAAGGTTTGACACACTGATCACCTAGTGCCATTGCATGTGTTCTTTTCCTAGACCACATGGATCTATATGACAACACACACTCTAGTGGATTATGTGATGCAACTTCTGCCATACTAGTGCAACATGCAATGTGGAACATGCTTTCCAATCTGTTTTTGTATCTTAGACCATGGTTTGACAAACTGATCCAGTAGTGTTGTTGCATTTGTTCTTTTCCTAAACCAAACTTATCATCTAGTGCCATTGCATGTGTTCTTTTCCTAACCACACTAATCACCTATTGCCATTGCATGTGTTCTTTTCATAAACCACATTTATCCACTAGTTTTATTGTATGTGTTCTTTCTATAAACCATATTGATCCACATGACAACACACACTCCAGTGGATTCTGTGATGCAACTTCTGCCACACTAGTGCAACATGCAATGTGGAAGCTGCTTTCCTATCTGTTTTTTGGTCTCTGTGGCCATGGTTTGACATACTGGTCCACTAGTATTATTGCATTTGTTCTTTTCTTAAACCACACTGATCACCTAGTGCCATTGCATGTGTTCTTTTCCTAAACCACATTGATCCATATGACAACACACACTCCAGTGGATTCAGTCATGCAACTTCTGACACACTGGTGAAACATGCAATGTGGAAGATGCTTTCCTATGTGTTTTTTTGTCTCTGTGAGCATGGTTTGACACACTGATCCACTAGTGTTATTGCATTTGGTCTTTTCCTAAACAACAATATTCACCTAGTGCCATTGCATGTATTCTTTTCCTAAACCACATTGATCCAGATGACAACACACACTCCAGTGGATTCTGTGATGCAACTTCTGACACACTGGTGCAACATGCAATGTGGAAGCTGCTTTCCTATGTGGTTTTGGTCTCTGTGACTATGGTTTGACACATTGATCCAGTAGTGTCATTTCATGTGTTATTTTTCTAGACCAACCTAGTACGATTGCATGTGTTGTTTTCCTAAACCACATTGATCCACATGACAACACAGACTCTAGTGGAATCTTTGATGCAACTTCTACCACACTGGTGCAACATGCAATGTGGAAGCTGCTTTCCTATCTGTCTTTGTTCTCTATGACCATGGATGGACACACTGATCCACTAGTGTCATTGCAAGTGTTCTTTTCCTTAAACATACTGATCACCTAGTGCCATTCCATGTGTTGTTTTCCTAAACCACATTGATCCACATGACAACACACACTCCAATGCATTCTGTGATGCAACTTCTACCACACTAGTGCAACATGCAATGTGGAAGCTGCTTTGTATGTGTTTTTGGTCTCTATGACTATGGTTTGCCACATTGTTCCACTAGTGTCATTTCATGTGTTCTTTTCATAAACCACATTGATCCACTTGTTTCATTTCATGTGGTCTTTCCCTAAACCACATGGATCCACATGTCAACACACACTCTAGTGGATTCTGTGATGCAACTTCTACCACACTGGTGCAACATGCGATGTGGAAGCTACTTTCCCATGTGTTTTTGGTATTTGTGACCAAGGTTTGACACACTTATCACCTAGTGCCATTGCATGTGTTGTTTTCCTAGACCACATGGATCCACATGGCAACACACACGCTAGTCGATTCTATGATGCAACTTCTACCACACTGGTCAACCGGCAATGTCGAAGCTGCTTTCCTATTTGTTTTTGGTCTCTATGACCATGGTTTGATACACTGATCCACTAGTGCTATTGCATTTATTTTTTTCCTAAACGACACTGATCACCTAGTGCCATTGCATGTGTTCTTTTCCTAAACCACACTTATCACCTACTTCCATTGCGTGTGTTCTTTTCATAAGCCACATTGATCCACTAGTTTCATTGTATGTGTTCTTTCTCTAAACCACATTGATCCAAATGACAACACACACTCCAGTGGATTCTATGAGGCAACTTCTGCCACACTAGTGCAACATGCAATGTGGAAGCTGCTTTCCTATCTATTTTTGGTCTCTGTGGCCATGGTTTCGCACACTGATCCACTAGTGTTATTGCATTTGTTCTTTTCCTAAACCACATCGATCACCTAGTGCCATTGCATGTGTTCTTTTCCTAAACCACATTGATCCACATGACAACACACACTCTAGTGGATTGTATGATGCAACTTCTGACACACTTGGGCAACATGCAATGTGGAAGCTGCTTTCCTATGCGTTTTTGGTCTATGTGACTATGGTTTGACACATTGATCCACAAGTGTCATTTCATGTGTTATTTTCATAAACCATGGTGATCACCTAGTTCCATTGCATGTGTTATTTTCCTAGACCACATGGATCCACATGACAACACACACTCTAGTGGATTCTATGGTACAACTTCTGCTACACTGGTGCAACATGCAATGTCGAAGCTACTTTCCTATCTATTTTTGGTCTCTTTGACCATGGTTTGACACACTGATCCTCTACTATTATTGCATTTGTTCTTTTCCTAAACCACACTGATCACCTAGTGCCATTGCATGTGTTATTTTCCTAAACCACATTGATCCACATGACACCACACACTCCAGTGGATTCTTTGATGCAACTTCTGCCACACTAGTGGAACATGCAATGTGGAAGCTGCTTTCCAATGTGTTTTTGGTCTTTGTGACTATGGTTTGACACATTGATTCACTAGTGTCATTTGATATGATATTTTCATAAACCACAGTGATCACCTAGTGCCATTGCATGTGTTATTTTCCTAGACCACATGGATCCACATGACAACACACACTCCAATGGATTCTATGATGTAACTTCTGCCACACTGGTCAACATGTAATGTCGAAGCTGCTTTCATATCTATTTTTGGTCTTTGTGACCATGGTTTGAAACATCGATCCACTAGTGTTATTGCATTTGTTATTTTCCTAAACCACGATGATCACCTAGTTCCATTGAATGTGTTCTTTTCCTAAACCACATTGATTCACTTGACAACACACACTCTAGTGGATTCTGTGATGCAACTTATGACACACTGGTGCAACATGCAATGTGGAAGCTGGTTTCTTATGTGTTTTTGGTCTCTCTGACTATGGTTTGAGACATTGATCCACTAGTGTCATTTCATGTGTTCTTTTCCACTACAAGAAAAGTTTCCTTCCGCAATGACTTGGCCCGATGGTCGTTGTAGAAGGCGCGTCTTCCGCGACGAAATTTTCGGCTCGGCCGTGGCTGATGGAAGACTTTTTTCAGTTTCACGGCCCTCTACTACGATGGATTTGCTAAAAACATGGAGGAAGCTCGGCCAGCGCGTGGCAGAAGCAAGATTTTCATTTCCTCGCGTGATGTTGACTCGCCGAAGTCTTTTGATGCGTGTGGGTCCCGGAAATCAGTGTCTCTTGCGGACCATACTTTTCGGTCGCGCCTCCCTGATTTGAGCTCAATAACGTTGCTCGAGGCGTCTTCCATTTAGTCAGGCTGCTAGGTCCCACATGTCAACCTCTCATTGGAAGGATCGTGTGTATGATGGAATTTTTTTCCTTCGCTCGCGCTACCCTGTAGCGAAGTTGATAGCGTTGCTCGATGCATCACCGTATAATCAACCTCCTAGGACCCACATGTCATCCTCTCATTAGAAGAAATGTGTGTATAATGGAATTTTTTCCTTGGCTATTGCCTCCCTGATTTTAAATCGATAACGTTGCTCGATCTATCTGCCGTCTAGTCATGCTGCTGGGTCTTCCATGTCAGCCTCACATTATAAGAATCGTGTGTATGATGGAATTTGTTTCTTCGCTCATGCTACCCTATTCTGAACTAGATAGCGCTGCTCGATGCATCTACCGTTTAATCAAACTCCTGGACCCCACATCTCATCCTCTCATTAGAAGAAACGTGTTTATGTTAGAACTTTTTCCCTCGGTCGCGCCTCCATGTTCCGAACTTGATAGCGTTGCTCGCTGCATCTACCATTTAATCATGATGCAGGGCCCCACATGATGGAATTTTTGTTGTTTTTCTAGGCTACTGGGTCCCCCATGTGAGCATCTCATTAGAAGAAACGTGTGCATGCTGGACTTTTTCTCGCTCGCGCCTCCCTATTTCGAACTTGGTAACGTCGCTCGAGGCAGAACCTGTATAAGGTCGCGCGTATGATGGACTTTTTTCGGCTGCGCGTCCGCTGTTTTGACCTTGGCAACGTTGCTCGATGTGGCATCCGTGTATGGTCTTGCTGCTGAGGCTCCCATGTCAGCCTCTGGTATGTTCTGGCTTGTGGGTCCCAGATGCAGCCTCGTATGTTTTGGCAGGTGGGTTCCTAATGCCAGCCTCACTATACAAGTATTTAACTTTTTTTCAAACCCGACCATTAAACTCGAGGGATGCTAAAGGCTGGTGGGTCCGTGATATCAGCCTCTCCATAAAGCAATATTGGTAGAAGCAAAATGTAAACCCAAGATAATTTTATGTCAAGCATAGAGAATTGAACTCAAGACTTCAAAACACATATAAACCATGTGCATTGCCACAACACAGATGAACATTCTCATTCAAAAGCTTTATAGTACCTATAACTTATATATTAGCCTTCTTAAAAAGATTTTATGTGTCCATGTTATCTCTCTTATTAAAATAAAAGGGAAGCATGGGTAGGCGGGTTTTTTGTTTTTGTTTTTGTTTTAAAGGGCAGTTCCAAAAACGCCGAATTAAAGATTTTGGGCTATTTTACTTCTACTATACTCAATGGGTTGTACTCCATGCGCTATTCTCCATGGGCTCCTTGATAAATATTTAAATGGGCTGTCGTCAGCAAGTCCCCTGACCCCTACAAGGTCGAATTAAAATATTCTGGGCTAAAGAGGGGTCGAATGGGCTAGATTTTACCTCCTCTTTAGTAAAATTTGCATTATGCTATGGCTCGGCCGGATTCAGAACACAGAGCTCACTACTGGAGGGAAAAAATATAATACTTTTGACATATATTCGTGTAAAAATATCTAAAGAACAAGGGACACAGACCGCGTGTGCCAAAAATGGACTGGTATCCAATGACTTCACTTGGTACCCTCTCATTTCTGTCCAAAACACATCCAACGGTTTCGATGACACACATGTAAAAGCTCTAGTGCAAGCAGCCCAGTAGCAGCGATAGAACTTTTTTACAAATTCATTAGCATTTGAAAGATCCAGTAGTACAGAACAAGACAAAAAATATCGACAGATTCCTAGTTCATATTCAACAGCACTTGACCGATTCTGCAGCATTCCAAAGTGACTGTTTTAGCTATACACACACTAAAACTCAATAGTAGTACAGAGAGAACCCATTCATGTTTCATCTCTAAAAACCTTGTCGCATGATCAGTTTGCCCTTTTCTCCAAACACACTTGATCATTGAAGCAAGCATAACTGACGATCAAGTATGATTTTGTGTGCATACCTCCTCTTCACATTAATACCAGTGTGACCCCCATATATATGCATCCCAAAATGCCCAAGCCTCATCTAGATTGTGACAAAGCCAAGTTTAAAAGGGAAAGCAAGACCATCTACTGCACTTGATCTAAACAAGTACCAGTACATCAGTATTAGTTCTAGAAAATACCTTAGTAATAGTAACGACATAACACTTGACAGATTGAGTAGCATTTGAAGCTTGAGTAGTACAGAATAAGACAGAAAAAATATCTACATATTTCCAGTTCATATTCAGCACCACTTGATAGATTCAGCAGCATTTCAAAGTGACCGATTCAGCAGTACATACAATGGCCAAAAGAAATGACAGATTCAGCAATGCAGACATTGAAATTCAATAGTTGTAGCAAGGCCATGACTCAAAAGGAAAGAGAGTCCATATTCAGCACTCGATCGGTCGATCTGAACAAGTACCAGTACATATGTATACTACAAAATTGAGTCGCAGTAGCAAGTTAAGACCTCCATACAAAATACTCAGCATAACGCAACAGCGTGTCAAGTGTTGGCCGGGTAGCACTTTCTTTCCTGCATGTTACCCTTTCCTTGTTACACCGTTGCCTGTGGGCCCACTATGTTAGCAGCGTACAATGGGAATAGGTATACATTGCGCCAAACTTGTTCCACCTCTCCCCATACAAATTGAATCTATCATCTACATAAAGTAGTAATTAATTAGTACGATGTTACATATCTTAACATTGGATCATCACAAAGAATATTTAGATGTTTTATCTCACTTTTGAAACTTGTTGATGCAATACTCCTAATCCAGAGGGAATTCTGACAAATGGTTCAGAAGCTTCTAGGTAACACCGCGGCTGCGATAGGTACGACCTGAGCCCTGATACGTCCATTTTGCATCACTATTCTATGTCTTAATTCACTATTATTCATTGATATATTTCGTATTGAGAGGTGATACTTATGTTATTTCATCTATTTTTGCATGGTTGATGACTTTTGGAGCATGGACCACTGCAGTCAGAATTCTGATGGAAAAGGTGCTGCTTTGAGGCAAAATTCGCGAAGATCAGAAAATCCGGGAAAATATATGGAAAATCCTATTTTTCAAGAAGACTAAGGATGCCAGAAGATGGAGTGGAGGTGGGCCACAGGGGGCCCACACCACCCCATGGCGCAGGCAGGCCTAGGCCGCGCCAGGAGGTGGTGTGGCCACCCTGGCCCACTCCAGCCTCTCCCCTCTAGCGTATATCATCCTCCCGAAACCCTAAGACTCGGGGAGCGACACAGAAAGATTCCGCCGCCTCTGCGGGGCAGAAAACACTGAGAGAGAAAGATCTCTCCGACAGACAGATTTCTGCCGGGGGAATTCCTTCCCGGAGAGGGGAGATCGTCGCCATCAACACCACCATCAAGATGAACTTCATCGGGATCATCATCATCACCATCATCATCATCACCATCAGCATCCTCATCACCATCTCCATATTGCTGTAACAATTGCGTTGAATCTTGCATTAGTTCATAGGGGAAACTTTCCCGGTGTTGATTACTCTTTGTAGTTGATGCTATTGAGTGAACCATTGAATTATTGTTTATGTTCAGATTGTTATACATCATTATTCCATCTCTGATCATGATCCATATGATTTCTTGTGAGTAGTTCATTTTGTTCTTGAGGACATGGGAGAAGTCTTGTTGTTAGTAGTGGAGTTGTGTTGATAAAGATTCAATAGATTGTTATTTAAGTTGTGGTATAAGCTAAGAAGAAGTTATTCTCATTATCGCTGAAAGGAAGAGCTGAGGAATGGTATAAGCTGCTGAAGAATGGTCAAGCTCTGGAATGGGAGGAAATAGTGCCTCTCTTTTATTCAAAGTTTTATCCTCCTAGTGAGATTCATAAAGATCGGAATCAAATATACAATTTTTGGCCTCTTGATGGAGAGAGTACAGCTCAAGCTTGGGGGAGATTGAAGTTACTAATGCTCAAATGTACCATTCATGAGCTCCCCAACAATATTATCATCAACAACTTTTATGCAAGGCTCCCTCTACATGACAAAGATTTATTGGATGCTTCTTGTGCTGGATCATTCACTCGCATGGAAGAAGAAGCTAAATGGGATCTTCTGGACCGTATTCAAGATAATGCTGAAGCTTGGGAGAATGACAAAGGTAGAAAGTGAGGTATAAATTATGATTATGAATGCATTGAATCTTTTATGGGAACTGATGACTTTCAAAATATTAAAAATGCTTATGGTCTAGACTCTCAAGCTATTGCTTCTTATTTTAAGGCTTTTGCTTCTTACATTGAAGTGCCTAAAAATAAGTGGAATAAGTATCATGAACCTTATAAAGATGTTGTTAAGAGTGTTCCTGCGAGAAATACTGAAGTTTATACTACTAATCATGTCTTACCTGAGCCTTACATTGAGAAAATGCATTTCCCAGTTAAGGTAAAGGAACATTCTATGATAGCTATTATGGTTAATGAAAGTATGAGTAAAGCTATTGAACCTGATAAATAAATGGTTGATGAACCTATAATAGCAAGTGTGAAAGACTTTGTCACTAAATATGAAAAAGAGGGACACCCTATCCTTTGTAAGGATACCTCTAATATTTATTCACAATGTAGTGTTATGAGAGCTAGTATTCCCGTGTTTTCTGTTAGAATAAGTGATCATTGCTATGATAGTCCTTGTGATATCTATATTGTTAAGTTTATGCATGATACTGAAAGTTACTATGAGAGAGGGAAAAGTGTTCTTATGCATCTCAATAATATCAAGGTTCCTCGTTTTATGCTGAAAGTTTTTATGTTGCACTTCTTTTGCCTTCTTATGCAAGTTGCCTCTAGTTTCAACAACTTGTTTGTTTACAAAATCCCCTTGAATAGGAAGTGGGTTAGACTTAAATGTGTGTGTTTTTGCTTCTTAATGCTCTCTTTCACTTCAATTCATCTCCCTATGAGAGCTTCTGCAAAATTATCATGCCCATCTTAATGACTATAAAGAAAGAGCTTTATGGGAGATAACCCAATTTGTTTTTGCTTTTAGTTTGTTTTTGTTTCTTTGAGTCTTGGAAGTTATTACTCCGGTAATAACTGCACCTTATCTGTTTTGTTTGGTGTTTGTGTCAAGATCAACCTCTAATGAGAAGAAGTAAGATTTGGGGAAGTTGCTGTCCCGAAACAGATTTTTGTGCTTCACCGTAAAAATTCGCGAGAGATCTCTGTATATCGGATTGAGCTTTAATTTTTTGTGCTTATGCCCCAGGTTGTTATTTAACTTTCCTTAGTTTTGCACTTTTTGATTTGAGCAACAGAAGATTTTCGAAAAAATTGATCTTTTCCTGCTGGTCTGTTTTGACAGATTTTGGCACTCTTGCATTTGCTTCTTTATTCGATTTCCTTTTTGAATTCGTTTTGGGTTTTCGGAAGGAGTTGCTACAGTAGCTTTTGTTTTGATGGTTTTCAGTTGAAGTTGGACTCAAAAGGTTCTGTCACTTCACTTGTACTAATGTTGCTAATAAGAACTGTGTGAAGTTTTGTGTGAAATAAATTTCCAGGAAGTGGAGATAATGGTGTAATAAGAAAGAGAAGGGTTTTATGACTCAAGTAATAAGTGTATGAAGATGAAGATATTGATGCCTTTCAAGTTATAACTCCGAAGAAATTCATTGAGGACCAAATTTAGAGACCTGTAGAGTCCGTTTCCAAATAGGTAACAGTTCTGGTAAGAAAAGTTCCGCGAAAATACAATCCAACTATATTTTTGCAGTTTTCAGTCAATAAGGAAAGCTACGAAGCGAAAAAGGGACGGAAACGGAGCCAGGGTAGCTCACACCACCCTGTGGCGTGGGCCTACCCCTGGTCGCGCCACCAGGTGGTGAGTCCACCCAGGACTCCGCCTCCGACTTGTTTTCTCCCAGTACCTTCCTTTTGATATGAAACTTCGTAATATATAACCGCCTGGATCCCCCGAGGTCTGTATATCGTGTTTTTGTCCTGTTTTTGTTTCGATCTGTTTCTGTCAGGACATACTCTTTGAAAGCTTAGAAGCACAATGGTGTCCGCTAAGGATAAAGGGAAGGAGCCCATGGAGGAAGACCTCCAAGACCCCGGGAAGGAGAAGGAGATCAAGAGTGAAGGTGAAGAGGAGCAAGGCCAACACCTGCACGCCGGCACTACTGTTGCAAGCATTGGAGTGGTGGCAAATCCAGCCATTGGAGGGAAGCCTCCTCATCACCGTTCAGATCCCTAGTCACTTCCTCCACGCACCAGGAATCCTTTCCATACCCTTATCCATGAGCATCAATACCAGAATATGCCCAAGGGGAAATTACCCTCCAATTGGGATTTGCCTCGTTCTAGCCATGCAGGAAAAGAAGACTTCAAGGAGGAAGAGTGGGGAAAGAATAGCAAGAGCTGGAATTCTCAACACGACATGATCATGAGCCGCATTGAGCAAAACTCACAGCTGATTCGTAATCTCACCTTCGAGATTGAGGACTTTGGGAAACTGATCAAGGAGCTCATCGAGAGGATACCACCACCACCGAAGGAGTAACTCATCATCAAGTTTGGCATCCCCTTGGTTTGTTCCAAGCTTGGGGGAGTGTCGCGGTATCACATCCCTATCTTCTATCTTTTTACCTTATTAGTAGAGTCATATCATGAATAGAGGAGTTATTATGTAGTATGGTTTGCATTATGGAAGTGTCCCCTCTCTCGTTAGATATTTATCCCTTGGTGTGAGTTGCCGTTATGGAATATTCATGAGAAGTTCTATCTTTTACTCTTTTGCATAGCTTATATTAGTTTTCAATTCGTGGTTATATGATTGATCTTGTTGTTAGTATTGGTATCACTTTGGGATCATTGAGTTAATTTAGTTGGTTTTGGCAAACCTGGCTCGGTCAGTAGCACACTATTTTTGAAGAGTTGAATGAAAAAGATAAAGGTACTCTGGAGAAAAATATTTTCATCATCTTTCTTTCTTGATTTGCTCATAAGTTTAATATTCTCTAGTTAAGATCTTTTGTGCTTCCAAGGAAGATTGCATGTTTGTTTTTATCACTTGTATGTTTGTTTGTTTCCTTCAACTCTTGTACTTCCTACCCAGCCTTGCTAGCCAAAAACCTGTACTGAGAGGGTATTCTTCTCGTGCATCCACTCCTTTAAACCAAAACCTTTGCCATTTGTGTACACCATACCTACCTAGTAGCATTATTGCTATTCCAAGTAAATTCTTGTTTTATCTACCTCCCAAATTAAACTTGTTATGCGAAAATTAGTGATTAAAGCTCTCACGAACTTGATGGCACACTTTACTTTCTTGCACTTAATAAACTTGAACCATTGTGCTCACCTATGTTGCGTATATGCTTGCGCTTTGTAAGTTGTGAATTAGCAGAACCATGATGTCATGGGGAACGCTTTCAACATTGCACTGGTACTTTGTACCAAGTTGATATCATGTTCTTTTGTCTATGGATGTCGTCGGTGTGAAATGAAAGGGGAGCTTGTAAGTCCATGGAGTTATACATATGTGTTAGAGAAACACCTGGGCCGCTGGTCTAATCCATGCTGACATGGTGGAAACCTGCAGCGTAACCATAACGAGTATCTATGAAGCATTCTTCTTATAAAAAACAGATAGAGATTGAGAAAAAGAAAAAAAAGATATTATGAAAAGAGGAAAGAGAGAAAAACGCACCATATTCCCATGGTAAATAAGAAGATTGCTGAGATACTTGTTGTCGCTTGCCTTGTCATTTTGATATGGGGATTCTTCCGTATCATCGGGAAAGGGGTACCCCGTTGGCAGTTCTCAATGATACACATATGCTTACAATGACAAGAACTTACCGGTGACTAAACTTGAGTAGCATGAGGATCGGCCCTCATATTCAAGGGACATGATATTCTCAACTTACAACTTGTCAATGCATATCCTCATTTTTGATCACTTTAACCTTAATCACCTAAAGATGCCTATGATAGGGGCAGTGAGAGCTGAAAGCTAGTAAGTATCATAATTTTTGGGAGCTCTTTATGAGACTTGCAATCCCTGCTTCCCTCTGTGAAGGGCCTTTCTTTTACTTTGTAGTTGAGTCAGTAAACCTACTCCCTTCTATCTCAGCAAGTATTTTGAGTTGTTGTGTTTCATTCATTCATATGATGATTTATTCAATCATGTTTCTTATGTTCCTTGTTTTGCACATTGCTCTTATCTTGAAGTTTACTACTTTGAAAGCTATCATTGGAAAACCAGTTATTTGTGAACTCCAGCAAATTGTCAACTATTCTTCGACCAAGAGCTAAGTTTGCCATTACCAATTATGATTCACTTTATGTATCTTTATTGTGTTTCCTTTACTCACTGCAAGTTGACTTATATAATAGTGAGTTCTCTCCTATTATGATCTATGTATTTCATGAATGTGATGCTTCTTGTCTGTATTCTTTTATAGACTCTTCACTCCATAAACCTGAGGCCATGTTTATTGAGCTCAGTTTCGCTTGGGGACAAGCGAAGTCTAAGCTTGGGGGGAGTTGATACGTCCATTTTGCATCACTATTCTATGTTTTAATTCACTATTATTCATTTATATATTTCGTATTGAGAGGTGATACTTATGTTATTTCATCTATTTTTGCATGGTTGATGACTTTTGGAGCATGGACCGCTGCAGTCAGGATTCTGATGGAAAAGGTGTTGTTTGGAGGCAAAATTCACGAAGATCAGAAAATCCGGGAAAATATATGGAAAATCCTTTTTTTCTAGAAGACTAAGGATGCCAGAAGATGGAGTGGAGGTGGGCCACAGGGGGCCCACACCACCCCATGGCGCGGGCAGGCCTAGGCCGCGCCAGGAGGTGGTGTGGCCACCCTGGCCCACTCCAGCCTCTCCCTCTGGCGTATATCATCCTCCCGAAACCCTAAGACTCGGGGAGTGACACAAAAAGATTTCGTCGCCTCTGCGGGGCAGAAAACACCGAGGGAGAAAGATCTCTCCGACAGACAGATTTCTGCCGGGGGAATTCCTTCCCGGAGAGGGGAGATCATCGCCATCAACACCACCATCAAGCTGGACTTCATCGGGATCATCATCGTCATCACCACCATCATCATCACCATCAGCATCCTCATCACCATCTCCATATTGATGTAACAATTGCGTTGAATCTTGCATTAGTTCATAGGGGAAACTATCCCGGTGTTGATTACTCTTTGTAGTTGATGCTATTGAGTGAACCATTGAATTATTGTTTATGTTCAGATTGTTATACATCATTATTCCATCTCTGATCATGATCCATATGATGTCTTGTGAGTAGTTCGTTTTGTTCTTGAGGACATGGGAGAAGTCTTGTTGTTAGTAGTGGAGTTGTGTTGAGAAAGATTCAATAGATTGTTATTTAAGTTGTGGTGTACTTCTTCTAGTGGTGTCATGTGAACATCGACTACATGACACTTCACCTATATGGGCCTAGGGGAATGCATTGTGTATTTGGCTACTAATCGTAGGGGTTGCCGGAGTAACAGAAACCTGAACCCCCGTTAGGAAACCATTGCACAAGGGACGTAAGGGTCTTAGAGTTTAAAGTTGTGGTTAGGTTTCTACCTTAAATACTTTCTTCTACTTACGGATGTTTGCAAGGGGTTTAATCACAAGTATGTATTAGTCTTGGATGGGGCGGTACATTAGCACAGGTTCACCCACACAACACTTAGCAAGCTAAAGAAGATTAATCTACTATATGAAGCGAAAGCACTTGACAGTCTTCCCATGTGTCCTCGAGAACGTTTGTCATCTTAAGTAATACAACCGGCTTGTCCTTTGCTGCATAAAGGATTGGGCCACTTGCTGCATTTATTCCTACTGTCTTTTTTTTACTCGTACTTTGTTTACTTGCTTTATCGAAAACCCCTAAAAATCCGTTTGCTAAGTATTTGCAGAGAATTCCTGATCCATACCACTAGCCAGCACCTTCTACTCCTCGTTGGGTTCGACACTCTTACTTATCGAAAATACTGCGATACACCCCCTATACTTGTGGGTCATCAAGCCTTTCTAGGGAAACTTTGGCTGACGATGGCATGCTCATCAGCTCAGATGTCTCCACCATTTCGACCGCATGGAGCTCATTCCATAGAGATAGTGACCAAAGCTTCACCTTGTACCACGGCGATTTGCACGCCCCTGAACTGACAAACCTGGGGGACATGACGATGTTCGTGGTGTGGCCATAAATTTGGGCGACGAACATGGTGCCCTCTTTCCCGATACTGATGATATCCGCTCTCCACGAGCTCCCTGTGGGCACCGGTTTAGACGGCTCCTAGTGTTTGTGGCTATAGGGAATTATGGGCGCAGTCCTCGAGTGGGCAACTCTGAGGTGGCGGACGAGCTCTACCATAGGTGTTAGCTCTACCGACGAGGTGATGAACTCGCATCCAGGCTTCGTGCTAACTTGCTCGCTGCGAAAGCACCATATTACGTGGGCGTAGACGTTGTTGTAGGGGACGAATGTCCCGTAGTGGTCGTTGGGGCATCTGCTACCTTTTCTACTCACGACTTGGCGGTACAGCTCCTTAGAGCATGCGGCCAGCCGGGCGGTGCTGGTAGTGTCCAGACGCATAGCGATTTCGTTGAAAATGTCGTCGCCGACCTTGCTCCAGACGTCGTGTAGTGGGCTGTGCATTGATTGCGACATCGGGGTGGATTGGGGGGAAGAGGTCAGAGCAGAGTATAATTATCGGGGGACTTTAGGAGAGAGGTGGCATGCAGCCTGCAATATCTGATGCAGCATGCAAGATGGCGTGCACTCGAGACGATCCCAAATGCGGGGCCAGGCGGCGTTGGCGAGTGAGGATAAAAACAGCCGAGATGGGGAAGATGGGATGGCTCTTTGAACTAGTTTTCTATTGCAAGTCCTCTGGAGCTGCATCCAGGACGCCGATTAACTTGGCTTGCATGCTGCAGTGCACTAAATTAACCATCTGAAATCCTGGCGCATTTTATAGCTAGGCCAGCACGCTGCCGTGCGCTAAATTAACCATGTCACAACCTGGGCCATTACAGCTAGGCCGGCACACTTCCATGTACGCCGACTAGAGTTAGTACTGCTATCATGTTTGAACAGATGTTGTTTGTTTAGTTTGCTAAAAAGTATTATACCGTGTAGGGCTAGACTATCGAGCAACTCGTCTTGTTAAGGATCATGCTCATTAAGGTTCAGATCATTAAACTCGTTAAGGATAATGAGCAAAAATTAAATCTTAGCTCGGTTCATTAGATGTTCACGAGCACTCACGAGCTGCTCGTTATGAAAATGTATCATCCTCATATAGAGGCACACCGATAATTAAAAACGACAGTCTACAGGGTTTGGTAAGTGCCGCGGTCAGTAGATCCAGATCGAGAAGATGGAGATAGGGTATGCAGTGGGAGATGACGAGTTGACGAGACACATGAGTAATATTCTGACTCGATCAAGAGAGTCTAGGGTAAGGTTTTTGGTCGGTCGCTCTCACTCCTGGATTGATCAGTCATACTCAATGGGCTAGATGTTTGCCTTAGATGGGCTGCCAGATTAGACATGTAGCAACATAAGTGGGCCTTACCTTGGTTGTTACCGAGCTTAACGAGTAGCTCACGAACATCGTTAACTCGATCGTTTAGCTTGTTAAGGATATCGAGCAAAAATTGTAGCTCAGCTTAGATTGTTAAGGAAACGATTCGATTTTGAACGAGCCGAGCAAACCAGTGCTCATTAAACTCGTCAAGTTTCGAGTTTTATGTCCAGCCCTAATACTTTGGAATAGGAGGTAGTACAATACTAGCAGTAGTACACTAGATGTTTGTTTTGCAATTTTGCTGCAAACATAGTACAATAAATACCTCCACATTGGAGCCTAGCACGATTAAGTACCACGGTGTTCCAACAGGATGCATGATAACGGAAGGTGTTCAAGCACCTCTTTACAGAATAGTTATAATTAGAAGCAAACAATCACTACATTAATACACCTACGATATAGTAAATTATCCATCAAATGATGGGTGATAACCTGCACATCTGATCACCTTCTCGCAGTTATCATGATCAAATACTATCACCTTAAAGGAAGTGGTGGTAAGCTTCTTGAATACCAGAAAGTATCCTACCTTCAAGTCATGTGCTTTGACAAAATCTAGCCATCCTTCGTCAAGGATTACCTTGCCATCTTGCTGCAGGCTTTGCATATCTTCAGCTTGTTGGCCTCTAGATACTCACTGCCAAATGTTGGCAAAAAGGAGTTGGGTATGATCCGCACGTCTAACCCTCCCGGTAGTAACATCTTGTAGAACTCGTCACAGGTGTTCTCCACGTGGGTGTTCCTGGCTCGTCCCTCCATCCAGACTGCACAAGGATCTCTTGTCTTCTTTGATGACAAGTTTATCCAAGCTTGAGCTTCTTGCCCGAACGCTACAAAAAAATCCCGTGGATAGATAATGTCTCTACCAGCTGTCAATAATTGTGAAATAGTACAGTATTAGCTGATAGAGTATAATACAAGATCAGCTAAGAAAGTAAAGTGGAGAAATTTTCTTATCGAAGTACACAAATTAAAGTCTTAACTCCAGCTAGCATGAACGTCGGTTATATTAGTACTATGTCCAAGGTCTAGGAATCACATTAGTGTAGTTCTTTATCAAGCAGTAGAGATACCGAACACCCAGGAATAGATGAACGGACGAACATGATGAGCTCTATCTGCTGCCGATGCTAGAGATGCATACATATACTCGAAATTTTGGCAAAAATTAGGGTAGGGAAGCCGCCGCCCTAACTTGCCCATATTAAAGGGACCTCCGCCCCTGAGACAAATCTAAAGCAAAACATACCGAGTGGCCTCCCAAATCATCATCAGTCATGGATCAATCAATACAAAATTTGAACTTATTATTACAGTTCACCGTAGATCTAGCCCTAGAACTAGTTTGCATGTGTAAAACTGAACTGTAGTATACAAACGGGTTAAATGCACTAGATGAGAACTATACTCAACACCAACCCAATGTTAACCAAGCGCTAATAAAAGTTTGACCGCATCTCATCATCAAGATCAAGGGTTTCGGAGATTATGTACATACCGCACTGCCACCGCGATGTTTGAAGGATGCGACAGCTCTGTATATGAGGTTGCAGGGCCCGCATCCGACCCGCCTAAGACGAGTAAGTTGCGGCGGTGGTGGTTGTCAATGGAGGGAAGCGCAATGGCGATTAAGGAGTGATGTGTGAGAGAGGGCTGGTGCTAGGGAAGGGGATGGTGAGGGAATAAATGCGGCGAGGTTACACGAATGCTATGGACAAAGAAAACCTTGCCACCAATACAGTACTACTAATTGTCATGCAAAAATTAATTGCCTAGAAAATTGGGCATGGCACTTGAGTTCTTGAATAGGGAAACATCAAACACAGACTATGAAAGTATATTATTACGTACATGGTGCCTAGTACAAGCAATAGTGGAAATGATGTTGCAAGTACTGATACTATAATACAGTATGAAAGTACTACGTACATAGTACTATACATTACATGGTGACAAGTACTAGCTATACAAATGATGTTGCGAGTGTTCATAATCAGCTTTTCGGTATTTTAGTCAAACTTCACATAGTTCTAATGAGGTAGGGTTGGCACAAACCGCATTGGCGCCTCAAACATTTGCTTTCTATGTTCCGCTCTAGTGTAGTTAAGTGATGAACCTATGGCAGCTCCCCCATCGACGTGCATGCGGCTCCAATCTGGAACTGGTTGTGGGCGATGTTGGCAGCGCACGTGTGTTGCAAACACATAGTCTCCTCTGAACACTAGCAGAGCTTCGTCAACATCAGCAGCACCAGGTTCAGAGTTTGTAGGGGGCTCTAGGATGAATGGATGGTTGATTCCCACAAATATTGACCTCCCTTCAAGATTATCCCTTCTAATCTAGTCCGGTGCTACTGGGTCATCCAAATTAAGGGTCCTCTAGAAAACGTGGCAGCGGAGCGAGGGATAAGAGAGCAGTTCTCTACCCATGTATGATACAGGATTACCATGGCTCCTGATTCGTGCACCCCTGGTGTGAATCCACAGGATATTCCAGCCAAGCTCTGCCAAGTACCAGCTGCATAATGCAATATCTTCAGCCTCGGCATCATCACTGGCTTGGACGTTTGTCGGCTCTTCAATTATTGGAGCTTGTATAACACGCGGGCCTACAAGTATACCTATGTGTGCATTTCAGTTAGCAAAAGTATCACGAACAATGCAGTTGTAAGTAATTTATAAATTTTACTTTAAAATAACAGGACTCACTCCACTTGTTTGGTTCCCAGACAACAACATCTCCTCGCGATTCTGTCACCGCGTATATGCAATCAATAAAACCACTGATTAGACACTTGGCAATGGCATCGACATACGTTGCTGGTGCAAGATAGTCATTTCGAAGGATAATCCAGTCCCTATCACAAGGAAAATCTATGGTAGCAATGAATTTGTCAAACATCGCCATCGCGCTGTAGTGCCATTGGTTGTCAAATCTGTACGGTTTCTTTGCTATTTGTATCTTCAGCAGCTCGATATTCGCGTGCTTGTAGAGGTAAGTGCATGGGGGGCCGGGGAAACACTGGTTACCCTATGGATAAATATTAACATGTTGCACACGTGGCAGCTCGATACGTGCCATACTATAGACATTTTGGAAGTACCAGCGCCTCGGGTGCTTTGCAATCTCAATCCATTCTCCATTGGCACTAACCCAGCGACCCTTGTTTTCAAATCCTTCATCATCCCATCTTCTGTGTATGTCATCATCAACTGGTGCAAATGCTTCTATTGTTGGATTGTCTAGTGGCATCATCAATGTGTCAATGCCCTACAACAGATTTTATTCATATCTAGGGGCATGCAAGGTGTTTGATAAAGGGGGTAGTGTTATCTAGCTTTGCGGAAAAACTACTATCTGAAAGATGAAGAAACATGTTGAATAAATCATGAATGCATGCAGACAAACACACCAAGGAATAAGGTCTTGTTTGCATTAAAGAAAAATTGTAGGAATAGTTAAGTTTCCTATGTTGGCACTGTTCAGAGGAATGGACCAGAGGAAAAAACGCAGGCAATTTTCCTATGATTGATTGACAAGATTAGGGGCCTCTTTCGATCAATGGTTTTTAAAAAACGTAGGAATAGGAAAAACACAGGATTGACATGGTAGGTAAAGTAAATTCATATTAGGAATTAAAAACGCAGGAATTTTGTAACAGGTCTCTTTGGATGGTGAATAGGAAATAAACACAAGATTTTTGCAGCAATATAGTGTAAGCGCATTGGACTTCTCAAAGGAGAAATAGAATGAGGTTGGAGCTCGTGTTTAGATTCTTATGGAATGGATGGCATAGGAACTAAGAAGTGACTCCATAGGAATTTGTATCTTCCAAAATCCTATGTGTTAGAATCCTCCAAAACTCTGAAGGAAATATGCCCTGAGAGGCAATAATAAAGTTGTTATTATGTATTCCTTATATATGATAGATGTTTATTTTGCATGCTAGAATTATATTGATTGGAAACATCAATACATGTGTGTTTAATAAACAAAAAGGGTTCCTAGTTATGCCTCTCTTATAGACTAGCTTGTTGATTAACAAGATGATCAAGGTTTCCTGATCATGGACATTGGATGTTGTTAATAACAAGGTCACACCATTGGTGGAATAATGTGATTAACATTCATCCGAAGTATAGCATTACGATCAAGTCATTGTGTTTATATTGCTATAACATCATACGAAGTAATCTTTATCCTTAGACTATGAGATCATGTTAATTGCTAACACCGGAAGAGTATCTTGATAACATCAAACATCACACCGTAACAGGTGTTATGTTGAGGCTCATGGATCAAGAGTGGAATTTGTCAATCCCGATGATGGATAGATATACTCTGGGCCCTCTCGGTGATATCACATTAAGATAGCTTGCAAGCAAGTGATGTGATCACTAGAATGTTATATCACGGGAACAAGAAAAGAGTGCATGTCGGTAACGAGATCAAACTAGGTATTTCGATACCGATGATCGAATCTCAGACATGTATTATATCTCGAGACAAAGGGATTAAATTACAAGCGTTAAAGCTTCTCACGATCACAGAAGTCATCGTTGAATATGCAGGAGTCAGTATGGATCTCTAGGTCCCGCTTCTGACTATTGATCTGAGAGGAGTCTTAGTCATGTCTGCATTATTCGCGAACCGTAGGGTGACAAACTTAAGAGTTACCGGACACCATTTTGGAGCACATATGTTTGAGATTAAAGAATTGCAAAGCGCAGGAATTGTTTCGATAGAAACCGGAAATTGTTTCGGGTGAAATTGCAGAAAGTGGTTCTGCATGTGATATTGAAATATTGCAAGGGGCTATATGTGAATGTTTGTTAATTAAAGTAATTAAAAAAATTCTGAATAAATTTAATAAAAGAGTTTTATTAAATGAGAGAGCATTAAACTTGGAGAATTTTAATGCATTTAAAGTAGGGACTTTAAAGGGGAATGTGAAGAGGCATTTTAATGTGGAGGGGTTACCACCACATGAATGGGGGAGGTGAGGGGTCACCCCCCCATGCGCCGACCATGGAGAGAGGGGGTACACCCCTCCTCCTATAAAAGGTCACCCTCTTCCTCCTTCTTCCTCACACATCCTTGTGAAGGATCTCTCTCCTCCTCTAGAATTATTCCCCCATTGTCTCGGATTAGCGATATACATGTTCCCGGTGGCATTTCATCTAGAAGGAGTTGCTGCTTCCGCTGGATCGAGTGTGCGAGTACGGATGCGCTGCTGAGTTGCGGCACTCGGACTTCCTCACGATCTTGAGAGCGGCAAGTGTACGACTACATCAACCACGAGTTCCTACTCGTTAACAAAACTCGTTGTCTTCGAGGGTAAGTTCTCGTTGGATGTATGTCCACCCGGTTGCTTTGTACCTAGTAGATAAATCTTGGCGTGTAGTTATCATCGTAGGAAAATTTTTGTTTTCTATGTTGGGGACCCAACAGTGGTATCAGAACCTGATCTATGCGTAGGTGCTTTGCACGGGTAGTACACATATGTTTATATGTGGGCGATGATGATCATGTTATTGCATCTTCTATGTATTTTGGATATTGGTGGCATAGTGGGATGAAGCGGCCCGGACCAACCTTACATGTCATAGTACATGAGACCGGTTCCACGACTGACATGCAACTTGTTTTGCATAAGTGGTTGGCGGGTGTCTGTCTCTCCTACTATAGTCAATATCTGATTTACAACGAGTTGCTAATAACTTGGTTATCCTCGTTGTGGTTCATGTTCATAGGTGAGAACGGTTCTATCTCCAAAAGCCCTAAGCCATGTAAAACTTGCAATTGATAAATTAGAGGCGTCTAGTTTAGATCGTTGATGGGCTAGTGTAATGATATGTTATTGTTGTAAGTAGATGTATGCTAGATACTCTTACAACACATTCAACGTGTAAGTTCCATAGACCTTGGCCTTACACACAAAGGAATGATAGAGATCGTACCACGATGCAAATGATAGAGATCAAATGCATGGACCATATCATCTCACTTTACACATTAGATGTTAGCATCTTATACTGCTAGTTTGGCGCTTTTGGTAGCATTGTAAGATGATCCCTCTTTTAGATATCAAGATAAAATGTGTTCTTCCTTGAGTATGCACCGTTCTATGGATCGTGTTTCGAGACATCACGTGATGATCGGGTGTACTCGACTCTACGCTTTCATACAACAGGTGTAAGACAGTTTTACACACGCGAGTACTAAGGTTCTTACTTGGCGAGCCTAGCATGTACAGACATGGCCTCGGAACACGGACCGAAAGTTTAAGCATGAGTCATATAGTTGATATGATGCCCATATAGATGCTCGCCTTTGAAGCTACATCAACTCACGTGATGATCGGACTTGGTATAGTGGATTTGGTTCATGTAATCACAAAAAGGACACGAGGGATGTCGTTTTTGAGTGGGAGTTCATTAGTAATTTCGATTAGTTGAACTCAATCTATCATAAACTTAGTCTAAATAAACTTTACAAATTCGGTTGTAGATGGCACCACCTGCTTTTAATTTCAATGTGTTCATGGAGAAAGAGAAACTTGCTGTGAATGGTAGCAACTTCACCAACTGGGCTATGAATTTGAGGATTCTCCTCACTGCTGCACAAAAGCAATATGTGCTAGATGCGCCGCTAGGCCCCCCACCAGCTCCTGATGCCCCTGACAAAGAAAAGAATGTCTATGTGACTCATCAGGAGGACCACAACTTAGTTCATTGCGGCATACTGTATGGGCTAGAGCCAGAACTTCGAAAGCGTGGCAATGCCTTTGATACCATGGGAGAATTGAAAATGATTTTCGATACCCATGCTGCCGTAGAGAGTTATAATGCTACTGAAAAGTTCTTTAGCTGCATGATGGAGGAGAACAGCTCCGTTAGTGAGCATGTACTCAAAATGTCTAGGTATGCCGATAAGCTTGTGTCCTTGGGAATAACAATTCCCATTGACTTGGGAATACATCGTGTTATCCAATGTTTGCCACCTAGCTACAAGAGCTTCGTGATGAACTATAATATGCAGGGCATGAAGAAGACTCTTCCCGAGCTTCTGTCAATGCTTAAGACTGCAGAAGTGGAGATTAGGAAAGAACATCAAGTGTTGATGATCAATAGGACCACCGGTTTCAAGAAGGACAAGAAAGGCAAGCACAAGGGAAAGAAGGGTGGCAAATCTATTGCCGCACCTAAAAAGAAACCTCGAGCTGGCCCTAAGTCTGACACCGAGTGCTACTATTGCAAGGGGACTGGCCATTGGAAGCGCAACTGCCCCAAGTATTTGGCGAACAAGAAGTCCGGCAAGGCAAACAAAGGTATATATGATATACATGTTATTGATGTGTACTTGACTAGTACTCGTAGTAGCACCTGGGTATTTGATACATGATCGGTTGCTAATATATGTAACTCGATTCAGGGGCTACGGAACAAGCGACAACTAGCAAGGGATGAGGTCAGGATGCGGGTCGGTAATGGATCAAAAGTTGATGTGATCTCCGTCGGGACGCTACCTCTCCATATGCCATCGGGATTAGTTATAAACCTAAATAATTTTTATTTGGTGCCTGCACTAAGCATGAACATTGTATCCGGATCATTTTTTATGCAAAGTGGTCATTCCTTTAAATCTGAAAACAATGGTTATTCTATTTATAAGAATGATATCTTCTATGGTCATGCACATATGTTGAATGGTTTATTTCTGATGGATCTCGATAGTAATATTACGCACATTCATAATGTTAATGCTAAAAAGATTAAACTTGATGATGATATATCTGCATATATGTGACACTACCGTCTAGGTCATATTGTGTAACACCCTCAGAATCGGCCCTATGCAAGTTTTAGCGAATCCCGCCAAACCCGCATAGAAACGATTCAAAGGTGCCCACCAGGCACTTTCGTGCGGGTGGAAAACGAAGTAATAACATTACTCAACAGTCCTCGATGGGACCCATAGAACAGATATATACAACAACGACTCAAAGAGTCAAGAATACAGATATAAAATACAAAGATCCAAATCACCTTGAAAACGATATAGCGCCCGACTACGGACAAGATGCAAATGGGGCTAAGAGCCCTGAAGAATAACCAATGGCGTCCATAACCTGCCCAAAGCAAGCCGTAAGGTAACCCCGCTAATGACGTTGATCTCAAAACCTGCTTAAACAAAAGGGTGCCGACAAAGGGCAAAGGAAAAAGAGAGAGCGGTCGATCGAGGCCAAGACACGGCGAGGCTAGAATTGCGGTCTCGCCTACATAGGTATGGTGGACTGAAGCGGCAGCGGCAGCATGCACTAAACAACCTATAGAGACTCGATACAACTGGCGGCTATCAGAGAGGGGTAAGAAAGACCTATCCGGAACCAGCCTGATACTAACACCAAACAATCCCATCCTGGTATTCCCCCTCGAGACCAAACGAGGAAGTCAACCGAGGAACTCACACAGTTGGTAGTTTTATTTATTTAGTGATCGTTGTAGCAATTACTAGTCAGGTGTAGATAATCATTCTGATAAAATAAGCAGTGGGCCGTTTTAGTTAACCATTCCGTTGTAGTTGCAACACTTACTAGTCAGATACAAATAGCAAGAGATAACCCAAAACCCAGCAGTAGTTGGCACTTTTATTTAGCCATTCCGTTGTAGTGAAGCTGATTACTAGTAATATCGGATACAAGTCAATTTATAACAGTAAACTTTAGTTATAGTTGTCAATGATCAAGCACTGTGCTCCAAGTCGTCCATAACCGCGGACACGGCTTCTCGAAAAGATTTAACCCTGCAGGGGTGCACCAAAGTATCCACAAGCACTTCGACCCTTTTTGCCAGATCAGTTAACATACACCCATCGGTATGTCGGCGGGGCCTAAGTCATGACGTTTCTAGACCCAAAGCAAGCACGAGGGGCCACCCCACTAAGTACACCCGCAACGAAGTCGGCCGGTCTCCGAGACGGACTCAGGGTTTGCGTCAGTGGCTGTAAACGACAGCAAATCCCAAAACTGGGACTGTCGATACCGCGAAAACACTCCGCTTCCTAAACAGTACAGCGTGCTCCTCACACAATCGTAAATAAAGCAGTAAAGCATGGCATAGGTACAGGATAGTAAATAAAACCTCAAACTAGTTGTGGCCCCCAGTACAATACTTTGAAATCAGGTACTAATCAATGGGGGGCCCATATCTCCCCACCTGTGGTTAGCGCGCTCGATCTCGGAACAGGTGTCAAGAACTCGGGGTCCTACGGGACACAAGTGGGCGGTCGGAAACCAGATATTATCTATCACCCACCGGTGCCTCTGCTTACCTACTTCAATTTTAGTTGTTAAACAGTAATTAAAGTGAACAATAAGTAAAGCCATGATCATCTCCAACATCAACATGCGGCAATACTCCAACAACTGTGGTACTTGACGACACGCAACAGCACTTGAGCAAGCGACTACGACACGCAAGTCCAACTATCTACCAAACAACAGGTAATAGGATGTGTCCAAGGCAATATATGGCTGCAAGGGATATCACGGGTACGGAAACTAGAGCATCGCAACACAGATAGCAATAGATCAACAGGAGGGAATAAATACTATAAAAGTAAGATAGGTAGAAAGGGGGAGATGCTCGCCTGAAAACAGGGTCGAAGGTTCATCCGAAGATCGGGGCGAAGCTCACATCAACTCAACGGCCTTATCCGCGAAGAAGCAAAACACTAGAATAAACACGGATGCAATATTTAAGATTACGGCAGAAGATCGGGCATGATGCATGTATGATGTATGACATGGCAAGGGTGCAATGCAATTAGGCAAGATTAAGCGGAACCGGGGTCCCGACAATTAATTAGATGGTTCATGTTATTTAACTACCCCGCAAATTAAATGTTGTAATTAACAAGGCAAGATTATACCATCGGTTCGCTACACAAATTACATGGGGCCAATATAAGACTGGATTTGCCCGCATATGGGCCCCATATTTAATTATGAGGTGAATCGGCATAAGGCCCCCAAACCACACGACAATATGCATGCATGAACATTTAATATGCGACAAGTTGTATTATATTATAAAATAGGGTTTCGGGAAGGGGTTCACACATTAGGGTTCGACGAGCTTGGGGTTCCGGGGTTCGGGGTCGGTCTCAGGGTCCGGACCTGGGGTTCGGCCTCGGCGGGATCGTTCTCGGATAACGGAGGTAGATCTTGGCGCATCCGTGGTCTTCGGGTCATGTCGACGGTCATGGCGTTCGGGATGAAGTACTTGTCGTATTCGCATCGGCGGCCTTGGCGTCCGGGTTCTCGGCAAACTTGGCGTCCGAGATGAAGGGCTCGTCGTCCGGGGATCCTCCGAGTCCGTGTTGACGACCTTGGGGTTCCTACTTTGGTTGTTGGCCGCGAACTTGTCCCGCGAAGGTACGGTCTTCGGGTCCGGGAAGAAGTACTTGTCGCATCTGTGTCCTTCGGGTCGAAGAATTTGGCATGCCCGGGTTCGGTCTCCGGGTCCGTGTCGATGCAGTCTTCGGGTACCACGTAGAAGTGCTTGATGATCCGTGAGGGAGATCTTGGATGCTAGCATGTCAGAGTTGGGTACGCATCGATGCGGCCTTGTTGACGAGAAGGTCTTGCCGTGAATCCCATCAAACATGTCCATCGCGTGGGTCTCAGAGATGTATTCGTGGGAGCACCAGAACGGGGCACGGTGAGGGTGCCGGAGCGGCAGGGTCGCATGAGGCCGAGGACGAGGCAGGTCGCGAGCGACGCGCCAAGGCAGGGTTCGGCCCGAGGGAAACAGGGGCTCGCAGGGCGACGGAGAGGTGACGCGCGACCGACGGCCGTCGCGCTGGCGCAGGGGCAGAACACGGCGGTCCGGAGGTTCGGCGACGAGCTGGTGCAGGCTGAGGGAGGACGCTAGGGAGCGGCGGCGGAAGCTTGCAGAGGTGAGGAAGGAGGGGCGCGTGGCCGGGCTGCCGGAGGAGGCGGAGGCGCCGCAGAGGAAGGAGGAGCGGATGGGCTGGCCCGGGCAAGGGAAGGACGAGCACGGGGGCAGGTGCGGGAGAGCCTGGGAGGAGCTGGGTCGGCGGAGGGAGCCTGGGAGGGAGAGGAGGCACAGCGGGAGGAAGGCGGGGCGGGCTGGGGCCGGAGGCGAGGCGAAGTTCAAGCCTTGGCGAGGCAGAGGCGGCAGTGTGGAGGCCGACAGGGGGTCGAGCTCGAGCGGGAGCGGGGCGAGGTGGGGAAGAGGAGCACGGCAGCGGGGCGCAGGAGAGAGGGGCGGGGCGTGCCGGAGGAAGGAGGCCGGGGGCGCGTGCGCGTCGGGAGGGAGGTAGGAGAAGGTGGGGGAGGGTGAGAGAGGCAGGTGGGGGCGACCAGGGGAGTGGGGCCAGGCGGGGCGAGACCAGGCGGTCGGTGAGGGAGAGAGAGAGGGGGTAGGTGGCCTGTGTGTGGGTGAGGAAGGGAGAGAGGCAGGGGCCGGGTCCAGGGGTGGGTTCGTGGGACCATGCAAGGTGGAGGTGGTTGCTGTGGGTGGATTGGTGAGGTGGCAAGGTGGGTGGGGATTGGGGGTCCAGGGGGTGAGGTGGACTGGGGAGGTGAGGTGGAGGGCTGGGAGTGGCTGGGTAGATTAGGTTGGGGTAGGAAAAGGGTCCAGGTTGGGTTTTATTATTTGAAAAATAGTTATGGTGTTGTTTTGTTTTAAATCTTTTTAGCAAATAATTTTTAGGTAATTAATTTAACAGATAATTATAAGACTTATTTGGAAATAAGAGAAGGGTATTTTTAGAAAACAAAAAATAGGCTTATTGAAAATAGTTTCAGACAAACAAATGCATGATGATGACGATGCAATGCACAAAAACAACGCGATTTTCTAGTAGTGGTTTTGCGGGATGCCACAATTCGACACCACTAACAATGGATCTCGCCCTCGAGATCCGCCTCATGGTACCGGAAGGAAGGTCGGCGATCTGCGTCTTCTCGCTTCGTGTAGAACCTCGCGACACCACTAACAAGAGGTCGTTGTCCGTGATCACCGAGAGAACACTCCGGGAGCAAAAAGGTCGAAGGTAGAGGTATCAACAAATAAAGCCACCTCTAACTTCGTTAGAAGGAGAGAAAAGATGCGGCCTATCCCACTTCAATGTACAAGAGCGAATAGAAAGGGTAGTCGGCATGGGGGCCAATCCATCACGCACCCAAACTATTACTCTGCACAATCAGTAGAAAAGCGTGCAACCATTCTCGGGATCAGACTGAAGATCTCGACAAGCGAGGGTCAGAAACAAAGGAGTGATGCAGACTCTGCATCGGATCTGGCGTAGATGATGTCGTCGCGTCGGAAAACACCGGAAGGCACGAGAAGGAACAAAGAGAAGTCCATCAGACGAAGGATTCCTCGGATAGCACGAAGACCAGATGTAGCAACACCGTTACCAAAAGAGGAAGCGAAACCCTGAAGGTACGACGGAACCCAACCACGAGAAATCCTGGACTCGAAGAGAGAGAAGAGAACGGATTCAAAACACGCAGAGGTGAGAGGAGAGCAGCAGAGGGGTAAGGAGTAAAATCAGACCTAATCAGAACTATCCAACCGGTTTTGCAAAATAGTTTTGACACTCTACTTCGGCCGTTAGCTAGGTTATCCTACAGGCTGGACTTGTGGGGTATCGCAACTGCTGAGCTCTGATACCACTCTGTAACACCCTCAGAATCGGCCCTATGCAAGTTTTAGCGAATCCCGCCAAACCCGCATAGAAACGATTCAAAGGTGCCCACCAGGCACTTTCGTGCGGGTGGAAAACAAAGTAATAACATTACACAACAGTCCTCGATGGGACCCACAGAACAGATATATACAACAACGACTCAAAGAGTCAAGAATACAGATATAAAATACAAAGATCCAAATCACCTTGAAAACGATATAGCGCCCGACTACGGAGAAGATGCAAATGGGGCTAAGAGCCCTGAAGAATAACCAATGGCGTCCATAACCCTGCCCAGGCCAAGCCGGAAGGGTAACCCTGCTAACGACGTCGATCTCAAAACCTGCTTAAACAAAAGGGGTGCCGACAAAGGGCAAAGGAAAAAGAGAGAGCGGTCAGTACTAATCAATGGGGGGCCCATATCTCCCCACCTGTGGTTAGCGCGCTCGATCTCGGAACAGGTGTCAAGAACTCAGGGTCCTACGGGACACAAGTGGGCGGTCGGAAACCAGATATTATCTATCACCCACCGGTGCCTCTGCTTACCTACTTCAATTTTAGTTGTTAAACAGTAATTAAAGTGAACAATAAGTAAAGCCATGATCATCTCCAACATCAACATGCGGCAATACTCCAACAACTGTGGTACTTGACGACACGCAACAGCACTTGAGCAAGCGATTACGACACGCAAGTCCAACTATCTACCAAACAACAGGTAATAGGATGTGTCCAAGGCAATATATGGCTGCAAGGGATATCACGGGTACGGAAACTAGAGCATCGCAACACAGATAGCAATAGATCAACAGGAGGGAATAAATACTATAAAAGTAAGATAGGTAGAAAGGGGGAGATGCTCGCCTGAAAACAGGGTCGAAGGTTCATCCGAAGATCGGGGCGAAGCTCACATCAACTCAACGGCCTTATCCGCGAAGAAGCAAAACACTAGAATAAACACCGGATGCAATATTTAAGATTACGGCAGAAGATCGGGCATGATGCATGTATGATGTATGACATGGCAAGGGTGCAATGCAATTAGGCAAGATTAAGCGGAACCGGGGTCCCGACAATTAATTAGATGGTTCATGTTATTTAACTACCCCGCAAATTAAATGTTGTAATTAACAAGGCAAGATTATACCATCGGTTCGCTACACAAATTACATGGGGCCAATATAAGACTGGATTTGCCCGCATATGGGCCCCATATTTAATTATGAGGTGAATCGGCATAAGGCCCCCAAACCACACGACAATATGCATGCATGAACATTTAATATGCGACAAGTTGTATTATATTATAAAATAGGGTTTCGGGAAGGGGTTCACACATTAGGGTTCGGCGAGCTTGGGGTTCCGGGGTTCGGGGTCGGTCTCAGGGTCCGGACCTGGGGTTCGGCCTCGGCGGGATCGTTCTCGGATAACGGAGGTAGATCTTGGCGCATCCGTGGTCTTCGGGTCATGTCGACGGTCATGGCGTTCGGGATGAAGTACTTGTCGTATTCGCATCGGCGGCCTTGGCGTCCGGGTTCTCGGCAAACTTGGCGTCCGAGATGAAGGGCTCGTCGTCCGGGGATCCTCCGAGTCCGTGTTGACGACCTTGGGGTTCCTACTTTGGTTGTTGGCCGCGAACTTGTCCCGCGAAGGTACGGTCTTCGGGTCCGGGAAGAAGTACTTGTCGCATCTGTGTCCTTCGGGTCGAAGAATTTGGCATGCCCGGGTTCGGTCTCCGAATCCGTGTCGATGCAGTCTTCGCGTACCACGTAGAAGTGCTTGATGATCCGTGAGGGAGATCTTGGATGCTAGCATGTCAGAGTTGGGTCCGCATCGATGCGGCCTTGTTGACGAGAAGGTCTTGCCGTGAATCCCATCAAACATGTCCATCGCGTGGGTCTCAGAGATGTATTCGTGGGAGCACCAGAACGGGGCACGGTGAGGGTGCCGGAGCGGCAGGGTCGCATGAGGCCGAGGACGAGGCAGGTCGCGAGCGACGCGCCAAGGCAGGGTTCGGCCCGAGGGAAACAGGGGCTCGCAGGGCGACGGAGAGGTGACGCGCGACCGACGGCCGTCGCGCTGGCGCAGGGGCAGAACACGGCGGTCCGGAGGTTCGGCGACGAGCTGGTGCAGGCCGGGACAGAGGCCAGCCCGAGGGAGGACGCCAGGGAGCGGCGGCGGAAGCTTGCAGAGGTGAGGAAGGAGGGGGCGCCGGCGCGTCGGCGGCCAGAGGAGGCGGAGGCGCGCGCTCGCAGGAAGGAGGAGCGGCCGGCGGTGGGCCCGGCGGCGGGGAAGGACGGGCACGGGGGCAGGTGCGGGGAGAGCGCGCCGGGGAGGAGCCGGGGTCGGCCGGAGGGAGCTCGGGGAGGGAGAGGAGGCGACCGGCAGGGAGGAAGGAGGGGCGGGCTCGGGCCGGAGGCGAGGCGAGCGAGTTCGGCGGCGCGGCGAGGCAGAGGGGGGCGGCGGCGTTGCGGTGGAGGCCGACACGGCGTCGAGCTCGAGCGGGAGCGGGGCGAGGTGGGGAAGAGGAGCACGGCGGCGGGGCGCAGGAGAGAGGGGCGGGGCGTGCCGGAGGAAGGAGGCCGGGGGCGCGTGCGCGTCGGGAGGGAGGTAGGAGAAGGTGGGGGAGGGGGAGAGAGGCAGGTGGGGGCTACCAGGGGAGTGGGGCCAGGCGGGGCGGGACCAGGCGGTCGGTGAGGGAGAGAGAGAGGGGGTAGGTGGCCTGTGTGTGGGTGAGGAAGGGAGAGAGGCAGGGGCCGGGTCCAGGGGGTGGGTTCGGTGGGACCCGCGGGGCAGGGAGGTGGTTGCTGTGGGTGGATTGGTGAGGTGGCAAGGTGGGTGGGGATTGGGGGTCCAGGGGGTGAGGTGGACTGGGGAGGTGAGGTGGAGGGCTGGGAGTGGCTGGGTAGATTAGGTTGGGGTAGGAAAAGGGTCCAGGTTGGGTTTTATTATTTGAAAAATAGTTATGGTGTTGTTTTGTTTTAAATCTTTTTAGCAAATAATTTTTAGGTAATTAATTTAATAGATAATTATAAGACTTATTTGGAAATAAGAGAAGGGTATTTTTAGAAAACAAAAAATAGGCTTATTGAAAATAGTTTCAGACAAACAAATGCATGATGATGACGATGCAATGCACAAAAACAACGCGATTTTCTAGTAGTGGTTTTGCGGGATGCCACATATTGGTGTTAAACGCATGAAGAAACTCCATTCTGATGGACTTTTGGAATCACTTGATTTTGAATCATTTGATACATGTGAGTCATGCCTTATGGACAAGATGACTAGAACGCCGTTTTCCGGTTCAATGGAACGGGAGACAGATTTATTGGAAATCAGACATACTGATGTGTGTGGACCAATGAGTGTGTCGGCGCAAGGTGGATATCGTTATTTTGTTACTTTCACGGATGATTTGAGTAGATACGGGTATATCTATTTGATGAAACACAAGTCTGAAACTTTTGAAACGTTCAAGGAATTTCAGAATGAAGTGGAAAATCATCGTAATGGAAAGATCAAATTTCTACGGTCTGACTGTGGAGGAGAGTATCTAAGTTACGAGTTTAGCACACACATGAAAGAGTGTGGAATAGTTTCACAACTCACGCCTGCCGGAACACCACAACGTAATGGTGTGTCGGAACGTCGTAATCGTACCTTATTGGATATGGTTCGATCTATGATGTCTCTGACTGACTTGCCACTGTCATTTTGGGGTTATGCACTGGAAACAGCTGCATTCACTTTAAATCGGGCACCAACTAAATCCGTTGAAACGACACCGTATGAATTATGGTTTGGAAACAAACCTAAGCTGTCATTTCTTAAAGTTTGGGGATGCGATGTTTATGTGAAGAAACTTCAGCCAGATAAACTCGAACCCAAAGCGGAAAAATGCGTCTTCATAGGATACCCTAAGGAAACGATTGGGTATACCTTCTATCACAGATCCGAGGGCAAGGTTTTTGTTGCCAAGAATGGATCCTTTCTTGAGAAGGATTTTCTCGCGAAAGGTGTGAGTAAACAGAAGGTAGAACTCGAAGAGGTTATTGAACCTTCTCTTCATGAAATGGCGAGTAGCATAGCACTGGAAGTTGTTTCGGAGTTGACTTCACCTAATGAAGAGAGAGCTAATGATATTGATCATGAAACTCCGAAAGAGGACACTACCGAACCTCGCAAGTCAAGCAGGACACGTGCAGCTCCTGAACTGTACGGCAATCCTGTTGTGAATTTCATGGTTGATGAAATGGATGACCCTGCGACGTATGAAGAAGCGATGATGAGCCCGGATTCCAACAAATGGCTAGAAGCCATGAAATCCGAAATGGAATCCATGTACGAGAACCAAGTTTGGACCTTGGTGGACTTACCTCACGATCGAAAGGCCGTTGAGAATAAATGGATTTTTCAAAAGAAAAACTGATGCTGATGGTAATGTGACAATCTATAAGGCTCGACTTGTCGCAAAGGGGTTTCAACAAATTCAAGGAGTTGACTACGATGAGACATTCTCTCTCATAGCGATGCTTAAGTCGGTTAGGATTATGTTAGCAATTGCTGCATATTTCGATTATGAAATATGGAAGATGGATGTCAAAACTGCGTTCCTCAATGGTAATATTGAAGAAGAGTTGTCTATGATACAACCTAAGGTTTTTGTCGATCCTAAGGATGCTAATAAGCTATGCATACTTCAGTGATCCATCTATGGACTGAAGCAAGCATCCCGGAGTTAGAATCTCCGCTTTGATGAGGTGATCAAAGAGTTTGGATTTGTCCAAACTTATGGAGAGGCTTGTATTTACAAGAAAGTGAGTGGGAGCAATGTGGCATTTCTGATATTATATGTGGATGACATATTATTGATTGGAAATGATATAGATCTTTTAAACAGTGTTAAAAGTTATCTAAATAGCAAATTTTCGATGAAAGACCTTGGTGAAGCGTCATATATATTAGGCATTAAAATCTATAGACATAGATCAAGGCGCCTAATTGGGATATCGCAGAGTACATACCTTGATAAGATATTAATGAAGTTTAATATGGACGGAAGTAAGAAGGGGTTCTTACCTATGTTGCAAGGCAAGACATTGAGTAAGACTCAAAGTCCGGCTACGGCGGAAGAAAGAGAGATGATGGATAAGATCCCCTATGCCTCGGCCATAGGGTCTATTATTTATGCCATGCTATGTACAAGACCGGATGTGGCACATGCTATTAGTTTGACTAGTAGGTACCAATCTGATCCAGGTTCGGAACACTGGATAGCGGTCAAGAATATCCTCAAGTACTTGAGCAGAACTAGGGATATGTTTCTTATATACGGAGGTGAAGAAGAGCTAGTCGCTAAGTGTTATGTCGATTCTAGCTTTGACACCAATCCGGATGACTCTAAGTCTCAACCCGGATACGTATTTCTCTTGAACGGAGCAGCAGTTAGTTGGAGGAGTTCCAAACAACCTGTGGTGGCTGGATCAATGACAGAGTAATATGTTCTTTGCTTGAAGCGTAGAAGCGATTTGGATGAAAGAGTTCATTACGGAACTAGGTGTGGTTCCTAGTGCGTTGGACCCGATGGTGATCTATTGTGACAACAATGGAGCCATAGCCAACGCAAAGGAACCGAGGTCTCACAAGAATTCCAAGCATATTAAGCGCCGGTTTCACTCCATTCGCGAGCATGTCAAGGATGGAGATATAAAGATTTGTAAAGTATACACGGACCTAAATGTAGCAGATCCATTGACTAAAGTTCTCCCTGGGGAAAAACATGATCAACACTAGAACTCCATGGGTGTTAGATTTATCACTATGTGAACTAGATTATTGTATCTAGTGCAAGTGGGAGACTGAAGGAAAAATGCCCTGAGAGGCAATAATAAAGTTGTTATTATGTATTCCTTATATATGATAGATGTTTATTTTGCATGCTAGAATTGTATTGATTGGAAACATCAATACATGTGTGTTTAATAAACAAAAAGGGTTCCTAGTTATGACTCTCTTATAGACTAGCTTGTTGATTAACAAGATGATCAAGGTTTCCTGATCATGGACATTGGATGTTGTTAATAACAAGGTCATGATGCACTCAACTTTCAACATAGAGCTCGTTGGGAACCCCAAGAGGAAGGTATGATGAGCACAGCAGTAAGTTTTCCCTCAGTTATGAAACCAAGGTTTAATCGAACCAGTAGGAGCAAGGAAACACCCCAAAGGTGTTACTGGCTGAGCTTTGGCAGGGCGCACTACCGGTGCTAGTAGCAACGTGGAGACCTACACAACACAACCACAAAACTTTGTCCACAACTTGCGATGAGGTTGTCAATCTCACTGTGTTTTGCGGAAAACAAAGGATTAAACGTATCGAATGGAAGGAAGTAATAGTTTGCGGAAAGTAAACACAAAGCAGAAACATTTTATAGATTGTATGTAAAGAAAAGGACCGGGATCCATAGTTCACTAGAGGTGGCTCTCCTTAGATAGATAACATGATGGGTGAACAAATTACAACGGGGCAATTGACAAACACCGAGAAAGCAATACATGCATATAGTAATCATATTGACTCCTTTGAGACTTGATTGGGCAATACAACATAATACATAGACCGCCATCCAACTTCATCTATGACTAATAATCCACCTTCAGGTTATCATCCGAATCCCCTCCAGTATTAAGTTGCAAGCAACAGATTATTGCTTTACAAACTGTGTGTAAGGTAAACAATACGATTGTTCTATGAACAAAGGATTGTTGTTTTCTCCCTACTAGCAACAGCACATCTAGTACCTTAGAGATTTCTGTCACTTCCCCAGATTACCAGAGGCATGAACCCACCATCGAGCATAAATACTAACTCTTGGAGTTGCTAGCATCTACTTGGCCAAGATAGCTACTAACAACGGAAAGCATGCAAGATCTCAAATAACAAAGACATGATAGAATAAATAATCAATCTGAAATAGCATATCAATATCCATTGGATCCCCGCAAACACAACATGTATGAATTACAAATAGATGATCTTGATCATGACCGGAGCTCACAAGATCTAAACATGAAAGCACAAAGGAGGAGAAACCAGCCATATAGCTACTACATGGATCCGTAGTCCAAGGATGAACTACTCACGCATCATACCGGAGGCTTGCATGGTGATGAAGAAGGCCTCCAGGGTGAATTCCCCTCTCTGGCAGGGTGCCGGGAAGAGCTTCAGATCCCTCCCGATCTAGGGATGGAGATGACGGCGGCTACAGACTCTTTCATGGATTTTTGATCGGGTACCTAGGTTTTTTGTCCCGAGGGCAATATATAGGTGGAAGGAGAGGCCGAGGGGGTGCTGGGGTCGGCCAGACCACCCCCTGGCGCGGGCCAAGCCTAGCCGCGCGGCCAGGTGGTGTGGCTGGCCCCTGGCCCCTCTCCGTCTCGTATTATGGCACTTGATCCCTTCCGAAAAAATAGGAACTTTGGCTTTTGTCCTGTCCAATTCCGAGAATATTCATTTTCGGACTTTCCTGTAACCAAAAACAGTAGAAAACAGGCAGCTGGCACTGTGGCTCTTGTTAATAGGTTAGTCCAAGAAATCATATGAAAAGTACTCCAAAGTTGGAACAAAACACAAGAAAGTGGATAAAGCCAAGCATGGAACATCAAAAATTATAGATACATTTGCAATGTATCAACATCCCCAAGCTTAACTCCTGCTCGTCCTCGAGTAGGTAAGTGATAAAAAGAAATAATTTTTGAGGTGACATGCACCATCAAAGACTAGATCAAAGTATTTGCAAAACATTCAAAGCTGGGATCAAAGTACTTCAATCATAACATGAAAGACAAAGTTCTAGCAATAAGCAAAGAGACTATGATGCAACATGAAAAGGCACAAACAAAAGATTCATGAATAACATGCTTTGCAAGACGTTTGTTTGTTTCACATAAAGAAAACATAGCATAACAGTATTCAGCTTGTCCCTCAATAGAGTAGCAAATGTAAATGCATAGGACACCTTCAAAGTTCATAAGAGTGACTAGATACAATAGTTTCAAACAAGCAATAACAAGTTATGCATCAATCAACTAGTCTTGGGACAATCCACATAGAACTAAGAATGGCCACTATGCTCTCAAAGTAGGTGCATAAAGATAGAAGGTGGAGACTCAATATAATGGTGGAAGAAAGGCCTTTTGTCAAAGGAAGTAGGGATTCAAGTCTCATAAAGAGCTTCCAAGAATTATGGTACTTGTAGCTTTCAGCTCTCATTGCCCCTATCATAAGAATATTGAAGGTGGTTAAGGTTAAAGTGACACAACTAAGAGGATATGCTTGACAAGTTATAAACCGAAATCTCATGCCCCTTACTTACGAAGACCGATCCTCATGCTACTTAACTTGAGTCACGAGTAAGCTCTTGTCATTGTAAGTATATCTGTATCATTAAGAACCGCCAACGGGGTACCCCTTGCACATGATACGGGAGCTTTTCCATAATCAAAATGACAAGGCAAGAAGACAATGAGCATCTCAGCGATCTTTTTATTTGCAATTTGCATAGGTTTTTATTGAGGATGCTTCATAGAGTGCTCATTATGGTGATGCTGCAAGTTTCCACCATGATTAGGCATGGCTTAGGCTAGCGGCCCAGGCATTTCTCTAACACACATACAAACTCCATGATCTTACAAGTTCCACTTTTATTTCACACCACCGGGATCCGTAAGCAAAAGAACATGATATCAACGGGGTACAAAGTACAAGTGCAATGTTGAAAGCATTCCCCATGAAACATGGTTCTGCTAACTTCAACTTATAAAGCGGAAGCATATACGCAACAAAGAAGGACCCAATGGTTCAAGTTTATTAGAGGCAATAAAGTAAAGTGTGCCATCAAGTTCGTGAGAGCTTTAATCACTAGTTTTCTCATAACAAGTGAAAGGTAGACAAAAGCATGAATATACTTCGAATAGCATAAGCTAGTAGGTAGGTATGGTGGACTCTTTGGAATAACTTGGTTTAGGGAGTTGGTGTTGGAGATATGCCCAAGAGGCAATAATAAAGTGGTTATTATCATATCTTCACACTTATGATAAATGTTTACATACCATGCTATAATTGTATTAACCGGAAACATTAATACTTGTGTGATTTGTAAACTAAAATAAGAGTCCCTAGTAAAGCCTCTTGTTAAACTAGCTTGTTGGTTAATATATGATCATTGTTTCCTGATCATGAACATAGAGATGTTATTAACAACAGGGTCATATCATTAGGAGAATGATGTGATGGACATACTCCTATAGATAAGCGTAGCATAAAGATCAAGTCATTTCAATAGTTCAATTGCTATATGCTTTCTGATACATAGTAACCTAATTCCTTCGACCATGAGATCATGCATATCACCTTTACTGGATGGATGCTTTGATGTCGTCAAACACCACACCGTAACAGGGTGGCTATAAAGGTGGCTTTGAGTGTTCGGAAAGTATTGGTTGAAACACATGGATCAAGAGTGGGATTTGTCCATCCACATGACGGATAGATATTCTCTGGGCCCTCTCGGTGAAATGTCATCCAATTAGCTTGCAAGCATGTGACTTGGTCACAAGGGATCACATATCACGGGAACGAGAAAAGAGTACTTATCAGTAACGAGGTTGAACTAGGTATGCAGAGATACCGACGATCATAACCTCGGATAAGTAACATATCGTGAGACAAAGGGAAATTGGTATCGTATGTAAGTGGTTCATTCGATCGCAAAGTAATCGTAGAAATATGTGGGAGCCATATGAATTTCCAGATTCCTCTATTGGTTATTGTTCGGAGTAGTGTCTCGATCATGTCCGCATAATTCACGAACCGTGGAGACACACTTAAGGATTGACGTTGTTTGAGTAGTTATGGTATTATGAGAAAGATACAGAATGTTGTTCGGAGTCTCGGATGGGATCCCGGATATCACGAGGTTATCCGGAATGGTACGTAGAATAAGATTCATATAAGGAAAGTCCCATTTGAGTTGGGGAATGGTTCCGTGTTTTCATGGGAACATTGTTGTAGGTCCCGGAATGTCCGGAACTCGGGTGGGGGGATGGGTACATGAATGTGTCATTGTAAGTTTGAATGATTGCATCATGTACTAAGTGTTCTCGCTGTCCAAAATAAAGGGTTTATTTAAATCCTAAATTGAAAAGTCAAGCGGCTAGTTTGAAAGTCAAGCAATTTTGGGAAGTGGGAAAGAGGAGGAGTATGAAACCGAGTTGGGGAGGAGACCTCCTCCAACCGTGACCAACTCAATGCCGAGTTGGGGAGGGACTCACTCCCTCCCCTGGCGCCCCCTCCCACCTATATAAGGAGGGGCTCCCCTCCTTACACACAATAGTTCCTATCCTCTAGACCTAAACCCTAGACCTAAACCCCGGTTTAGAGCTATTTCGGTTTAGAGCCTTCTAATTGGTTTAGAGCCTTCTAATTGGTGTGTCTAATTACTAGACCACTAATAGCCTCTCTCATAAGCTCCACCATACTGCACCGGCTTAAGCGAAGCCTCAGGATCTCCCTCTACCTCCGGTACCACGCCGTTGTCTTTGCCGGAATCGCGAGGAGAGTGCTACAACCTCCGCTGCCTCTTTGGAACAAGGGAGAGGAAGGTCTTCGTCAATGACCGAGCGTGTGACCGACTGCGGGAGCGCTGGGCGCTGGAAGGATCGTCTGCGATCTTGAGATCGGAAGAGTACGACTACATCACCCACGAGAATCTGCTCTCGTTAACGCTTTGGAATCTTCGAGGTGAGTTCCTCTATCGACTCGTTGCTACAATCTAGTAGATAGATCTTGGCTTGTTTGTTTGTATGCGATAGAAAATTTTTTGTTTTCCATGCTCTGAACCCTCTGATGTATCGAGCCGTGTCTATATGTAGATCTGTTGCGAGTAGAACACAATGGTCATTGTGGGCGTTGATGCTTTATTGTAGATTGCCTTTTGTGTACTTTGCATCTTGCGGTATGTTGGGATGAAGCGGCCCGGGCTAACCTTACATGACATCGTTCATGAGACTTGCTCCACGCTTGACATGCAACTTGTATTGCATAAGTGGCTCTGCGGGTGCCTGTTTCTCCTAGCATAGTTAAGATCCAATTTACAACGGGTGATAAACAATGCTAGTATCAATGTTGTGGTTCTTGTTCGTAAGTTAGAACGACACTTATTGAAAGCCCCAAACCACGTAAAATATGCAAAGAAAGTAGAGGCGTCTAACGTTGTTTTGCGGTGTCTGATGATGTGATATGGCCATGATTGTGATTATATTTGATGTATGCAATGTTCCTTATTGTAAGTTGGCAACCGGCAGGAGCCATATGGTTGTCTTTAATTTTGTTAAGACCTGCGTGTCTATTCAAAATAGTTGTAATAGTTGAAGCTGGTGGACGACAACCATGAAGAAGCGTCATTGACCTTGATGCTCTGCCGGTGATGATGGAGATCATGTTTGTGCTTGAAGATGGAGATCGAAGCACAAAGAAGAAAACCATATCATATCACATATTATGAATTGCATGTGATGTTAATCCTTTATGCATCTTGTATTGCTTAGTAGGCAGCGGTAGCATTATAAGATGATCCCTCATGCACATAAATTTCAAGTTCTAAAGTGTTCACCCTTAGTATGCACCGTTGCCAAAGCTTGCTGCTTCGAAGCACCACGTGATGATCGGGTGTCTTTGATTCCGCGGGTGAATACAACGTAAGCAAGCCAGTTTTGCTTATGCGGTAGCTAAGGTTTGATCTTGACGAGCCTAGCATGTACAGACATGGCCTCAGGAACATGGATCGCCGAAAGGTAAAGCATGAGTCATATAGTAGATATGATGAACATGTTGATTGTTCGCCATTGAAGCTACATCAACTCTCGTGATGATCGGTTTTGATGTGGTGGATTTGGTTCGTGTGATCACTAAAACAATGTGAGGGATGTTGTTTTGAGTGGGAGTTCACCTAGATTAATTTAATTATTAATTAGAACTCAATTTATCATAAACTCAATCAAAGTGAATTTGCATAGTTGTTGTAGTCATTGGCATCCGTTTACCACCTTGCGCTTAGTTATAATTGAGATGATAGAACTATAGAATTCTGGTTAGTTACTTTACGAACTGGTATCGTATTGTTTTGAAGTGTTAATCTAAAGTTTAAAAGTCCTATTGCAAACTTTCAGTAAGTTCCGGTTACTCCATGAAGTTTAATAATTGGTATTAAAACAAGAGTGACAATTCCAAAGTGTTAGTATATGAGTATCATGTTTGTCTCCATAATTCTTGATATTCAAAAGATTATCTTAATATCAAGGTTATCTAGGATCTGAAAGAGTTGTTTCAGAAACCATGATGTGTGGAAGATATTGTGATATCTGAAACGAAGTTTTGGTTACAACATGATAGAGTATAATATGGCAAAGTCATGTTCTCATGTTTGATGAGAATTTGCAAAAGGTTGGAGACACTAGTTGTCCTAATCTTCCAAAAGGTTTTGGAGAGCAACATTATACTCGCGATTCACCGTTACAAGCTAAAAGTAGCTAGATCATGGATAAGTCCATGATGAGGGTGAATATTTGATGTAGGTAAAATGTTTACTACACCAAGAGATTACTAAAGAAAGGAATTTGAAAGAACACCAAATATTTGATAATGGTGATCTACTTCAAAGTGCAAGTTCAAAGACATTGGTATTTAACTATACATGCTTTGGACTATGTGTCATATGTATGACTCCACTATTGATGTTGATAGATTCTTTCAAACAGAAAAGGAGATCTTGAAAGAGAATCTCATAAGTATATGGCAGAAAAGAAAAGACTAGAATTGTTCGGTTTAAGTATATAGATGATATACGTGTTATGGCTATATTCTTTGCTTATTAAACAATGTGGTTCTTAAGTATTTGATACTGAATTTGTTGGTGTGAATCGTCATGCAAAACAACACAATTCATGAACTACAATGGCCTAAGTAACTAGCAAAAGAATATGTGATGATGTTCATCGAAAACAAATAAAGGGTTATTGTGTTGCTCGTTAAACATCAAAGCTTGCCTTCAGGATTTGTTTTATCGTATTATGAGAACAAAAGGGTTGTTCAAATAATTGCCGTAATCCATAAAAGATGGATGATTCACAAATCTCGTTGGATAAATCACATCCATAAAACTAGTGCTAAAATTGTCGAAAGACAAATTGATTGAAAGATCACTTAGGAAGTGACATCGCCGTTTAAATTATATTGGAAAGAAAACATGAAGAAACTCCATGTGGATGGAATTTTGGAGTCTTTGATTTTTGATCAAATGGCGTTTGTTAAACTTTCCTAGAGATAATTAAAACTTCGTTCATAGGACAAAAGGGACCGAAATAATAGCTTATTGGAACTAGTTCATATTGTTGTACGAACTCCATTATGTGTAGTCAATAGCGATGGATTTCAACTTCATATGCTTTCTCCGAAAATTTGATTTAATATGTGAATATTTACTTAATAAGGATGAAGTGTGAAATATTTGAAAAGTTCGAAAGATTTTCAAGATGAAGTGCAAAATCATTTTAACAAGAATATTAATAGTTTATGATAAGATCATAAAGGAAGATATTTTAATTACAAGTTTAGCATAATACATAAGATTTAAGGAATGGATTACGTGGATTTGCATTTCCGAAACACCATAAGAGTATGGGCGTTCGAGATATGTAATTGAACCTTGTTTGACATGGTAAGATCGAAGGTATAATTCATAAAACTGCTATTATATTTTAAAGATTAAAAGCTTTGGAGATTACCGCTTTTCCACTGAAAAGAGCTCCATCATAATCCGCTGAAATGACACCATATAAAGTTATGGTTTGGGATAAAACCCAAGTAGTCCTTTCTTAAACATTGGTATGCTATGCATAA
Source organism: Avena insularis (assembly GCA_023614405.1). Classification (NCBI taxonomy): domain Eukaryota; kingdom Viridiplantae; phylum Streptophyta; class Magnoliopsida; order Poales; family Poaceae; genus Avena; species Avena insularis. Next base: position 255,149,903 of record CM042696.1, read on the forward strand.
GAAAGATGTGTGCAACCAAAGTCGGATGAACCTGTCTTTGTATAAATGTTAAGTATTCCTCCATAAACAGGAGACAAAAGTGTTTGTCGCTTAGAACGTCAAGTTTCTTTGAGAAGGAATTTTTCGTGAAAAGTTAAGTGGGAGGACAATAGAACTTTGATAAGGTTAAAGAACCTTAGCTATATGTGCAAAGTTGCGACACCGAAAAGTGTTCGAGGCAGCAACAATGCTCATGGCTCACGTGCCTCAAAGGTTGTGGTCACGGAGGTCTAAGTTTCTATTGAAACAAGTAGGTCGGATGAACAATCAAATACCAAGATTTGAGGGTTGAATCATTATTTGAGAATAATGAACCTACTACATGCAAAGAAGCGATGATGGGCCCTGACTCCGTCAAATGGCTTGAAGCCATATAATCCGTGATAGTTCCATACGAGAAATCAAGTTTTGAACTTGAAGGACCCTCGAAAAGGTGTAAGACCTTGGTTGTGTTTGGATCTATAAAGAAGTAGACATGGATGTTTCACATCTATGAAATAGTCGACATGTTGGGAAAGAGTTCACAACAATGTTCAAAGGTTGTATATGACAAGATTTGATCTTTCATAGCGATTTTTAGTCTAGACGGATTAATGTAGCAACCACTACATATAATTTGTTATGTGGTAGTAGAATAAACAAAACAAGTTCTTACGATAGAATGGTTACCTAGGGCGTGTGCATGACACGGTCCAAAGGGTTTGTTAATTCAAAGGATGCTAAAAGCATATGCAAACTTCAATGGTTGAAGTAAGCATAGCGGAGTTGGAATCTTCACTATGATGAAACTGTTAAAAGAGTTTAATTTCATCGGAGACAATGAAGATGCTTGCATTTGCAAAAAATTAAGTGGAGCGCTAAGACATGTTTCTAATACATTATGTGGAAGACATATTGTTGATTGGAAATAATGTATCTTTTATTAACACATATTAAGAATTTCATCCCGATGAAAGACTTAGGCAAAACCAAATATTTGGCATCAATAGACGCTAATATGGTTGTGCGAAGTACATAGACGAGATATTGAATGAATTCAATATAGAAACTACAAGAAAGGTTCTTGTTGCAGAAAGGATTGAAAGAGTTCAATGTTGATGATATATTCAAGTGTATTGGCACTTGGTAAGTGAAACAAAGATTCAAGTATAGATTGATACTTGATGTATGAAATCACAAAGAGTATTTATATCAATCATCTTGTGATATGTACAAATCCAGATATGTCCTATGCTATAAATATTATGAGCATATACCGAATGATTCATAAGATGATCATTGGACGATAGTAAGGATATTCTTATGATCTTTTGGAAGAACTAAGAGTATATTATTTGTAGAAGTGACAAATAGATGGTTAGTTCATTGTAAAAGTACTACATTGATACTAGTTTTGTCACAAAGTACAAATTAAGTTTATATCAATCTAAATTAAGGGTGTCACAATATAATGTAAAGTGAGTTCAATAATGGATTTGTATGAGATCAAAATTAAGACATTGTGACAGATACTACAACAAAAGGCTAAGTATATGACTGCTATTATAGCAGCAAAGGGCATTTGTGTCAAGTAGTTTGTTATCAAACTAGGTGTAGTTCACAGCGGGATAATACTATGAAGATATATTGTGCGACAATATTATCAACATGTTTTAACCCCAAAGAACTAAAGGTCACACCGAAAGACCAAATCATACAAAGCCATCTCATTAGAGAATGAGTGATGCGAGAGGCATAAAGACATGCAATTACACACGGACTGGAAGTGTCGGATCCGGAGATCAGTTGACCACTAGCAATCGTGTACATACAACAGGAAAGCCATAGGTGTTGAATACACAAAGGTTTGAAACTAGATTATTGACTCTAGTGCAAGTGGGAGACTGTTGGAGATATGCCCAAGAGGCAATAATAAAGTGGTTATTATCATATCTTCACACTTATGATAAATGTTTACATACCATGCTATAATTGTATTAACGGAAACATTAATACTTGTGTGATTTGTAAACTAAAATAAGAGTCCCTAGTAAAGCCTCTTGTTAAACTAGCTTGTTGGTTAATATATGATCATTGTTTCGATCATGAACATAGAGATGTTATTAACAACAGGGTCATATCATTAGGAGAATGATGTGATGGACATACTCCTATAGATAAGCGTAGCATAAAGATCAAGTCATTTCAATAGTTCAATTGCTATATGCTTTACGATACATAGTAACCTAATTCCTTCGACCATGAGATCATGCATATCACCTTTCTTGGATGGATGCTTTGATGTCGTCAAACACCACACCGTAACAGGGTGGCTATAAAGGTGGCTTTGAGTGTTCGGAAAGTATTGGTTGAAACACATGGATCAAGAGTGGGATTTGTCCATCCACATGACGGATAGATATTCTTCAGGCCCTCTCGGTGAAATGTCATCCAATTAGCTTGCAAGCATGTGACTTGGTCACAAGGGATCACATATCAGAACGAGAAAAGAGTACTTATCGATGTGAGGTTGAACTAGGTATGCGGAGATACCGGCGATCATAACCTCGGATAAGTAACATATCGTGAGACAAAGGGAAATTGGTATCGTATGTAAGTGGTTCATTCGATCAAAGTAATCGTAGAAATATGTGGGAGCCATATGAATTTCCAGATTCCTCTATTGGTTATTGTTGGAGAAGTGTCTCGATCATGTCCGCATAATTCACGAACCGTGGGAGACACACTTAAGGATTCGACGTTGTTTGAGTAGTTATGGTATTATGAGAAAGAGACGAATGTTGTTGAGTCTCGGATGGGATCCGGGATATCACGAGGTGATCCTGAATGGTCCGGAGAATAGTAATCATATAAGGAAAGTCCCATTACGGTGTAGCGGAATGGTTACGGAGTTTTCAAAGGGAACATTCTAGAAGGACCAGGACTGTCCGGCACTCCGGAGGGGGAAGGGTACATGAATGTGTCATTGTAAGTTGGAATGATTGCATCATGTACTAAGTGTTCTCGCTGTCCAAAATAAAGGGTTTATTTAAATCCTAAATTGAAAAGTCAAACGGCTAGTTTGAAAGTCAAACGGCAATTTTGGGAAGTGGGAAAAGAGGAGGAGTATGAAACGAGTTGGGAGGAGACCTCCTCCAACGGCGGCCAACTCAATGCCGAGTTGGGAGGACTCCTCCCTCCCCTGGCGCCAGCCCCTCCCACCTATATAAGGAGGCGGGGCTCCCTCCTTACACACAATAGTTCCTATCCTCTAGACCTAAACCTAGACCTAAACCCGGTTTAGAGCTATTTCGGTTTAGAGCCTTCTAATTGGTTTAGAGCCTTCTAATTGGTGTGTCTAATTACTAGACCACTAATAGCCTCTCTCATAAGCTCCACCATACTCGCACCGGCTTAAGGCGAAGCCCTGCGGGATCTCCCCTCTACCTCCGGTACCACGCCGTTGTGCTGCCGGAATCGCGAGGAGAGTGCTACAACCTCCGCTGCCTGCTGGAACAAGGGAGAGGAAGGTCTTCGTGGATTACCGAACGTGTGACCGATTGGGGCGCTTTGGAACGTGGCGCTGGAAGGATCGTCTCGCGATCTTGAGATCGGAAAGAATGCGACTACATCACCCACGAGAATCTGCTCTCGTTAACGCTTTGGAATCTTCGAGGGTGAGTTCCTCTATCGACTCGTTGCTACAATCTAGTAGATAGATCTTGGCTTGTTTGTTTGTATCACGATAGAAAATTTTTGTTTTCCATGCTCGAACCCCTACGAAGGGTATCGAGCCGTGTCTATATGTAGATCTGTTGCGAGTAGAACACAATGGTCATTGTGGGCGTTGATGCTTTATTGTAGATTGCTTTTGTGTACTTTGCATCTTGCGGTATGTTGGGATGAAGCGGCCCGGCTAAACTTACATGACATCGTTCATGAGACTTGCTCCGCTTGACATGCAACTTGTATTGCATAAGTGGCTCTGGTGCTGTTTCTCCTAGCATAGTTAAGATCCAATTTACAACGGGTGATCAACAATGCTAGTATCAATGTTGTGGTTCTTGTTCGTAAGTTAGAGCGACACTTATTGAAAGCCCCAAACCACGTAAAATATGCAAAAGAAAGTAGAGGCGTCTAACTTTGTTTTGCGAGGTGTCTGATGATGTGATATGGCCATGATTGTGATTATATTTGATGTATGCAATGTTCCTTATTGTAAGTTGGCAACGGCGGGGAATATATGGTTGTCTTTAATTTTGTTAAGACCTCGTGTCTATTCAAAATAGTTGTAATAGTTGAAGCTGGTGGGCGACAACCATGAAGAAGCGTCATTGACCTTGATGCTCACCGGTGATGATGGAGATCATGTTTGTGCTTGAAGATGGAGATCAGAAGCACAAAGAAGAAAGGCCATATCATATCACATATTATGAATTGCATGTGATGTTAATCCTTTATGCATCTTGTATTGCTTAGTAGACGACGGTAGCATTATAAGATGATCCCTCATGCACATAAATTTCAAGTTCTAAAGTGTTCACCCTTAGTATGCACCGTTGCCAAAGCTTGCGCTTGAAGCACCACGTGATGATCGGGTGTCTTTGATTCCGGTGAATACAACGTAAGCAAGCCAGTTTTGCTTATGCGGTAGCTAAGGTTTGATCTTGACGAGCCTAGCATGTCTGGACATGGCCTCGGGAACACGGATGCGAAAGGTAAAGCATGAGTCATATAGTAGATATGATGAACATGTTGATTGTTCGCCATTGAAGCTACATCAACTCTCGTGATGATCGGTTTTGATGTGGTGGATTTGGTTAGGTGATCACTAAAACAATGTGAGGGATGTTGTTTTGGTGGGAGTTCACATAGATTAATTTAATTATTAATTAGAACTCAATTTATCATAAACTCAATCAAAGTGAATTTGCATAGTTGTTGTAGTCATTGGCATCCGTTTACCACCTTGCGCTTAGTTATAATTGAGATGATAGAACTATAGAATTCTGGTTAGTTACTTTCTGACTGGTATCGTATTGTTTTGAAGTGTTAATCTAAAGTTTAAAAGTCCTATTGCAAACTTTCAGTAAGTTCCGGTTACTCCATGAAGTTTAATAATTGGTATTAAAACAAGAGTGACAATTCCAAAGTGTTAGTATATGAGTATCATGTTTGTCTCCATAATTCTTGATATTCAAAAGATTATCTTAATATCAAGGTTATCTAGGATCTGAAAGAGTTGTTTGAAACCATGATGTGTGGAAGATATTGTGATATCTGAAGCGAAGTTTTGGTTACAACATGATAGAGTATAATATGGCAAAGTCATGTTCTCATGTTTGATGAGAATTTGCAAAAGGTTGGAGACACTAGTTGTCCTAATCTTCCAAAAGGTTTTGGAGAGCAACATTATACTCGCGATTCACCGTTACAAGCTAAAAGTAGCTAGATCATGGATAAGTCCATGATGAGGGTGAATATTTGATGTAGGTAAAATGTTTACTACACCAAGAGATTACTAAAGAAAGGAATTTGAAAGAACACCAAATATTTGATAATGGTGATCTACTTCAAAGTGCAAGTTCAAAGACATTGGTATTTAACTATACATGCTTTGGACTATGTGTCATATGTATGACTCCACTATTGATGTTGATAGATTCTTTCAAATGTAAAAGGAGATCTTGAAGAGAATCTCATAAGTATATGGCAGAAAAGAAAAGACTAGAATTGTTCAGTTTAAGTATATAGATGATATACGTGTTATGGCTATATTCTTTGCTTATTAAACAATGTGGTTCTTAAGTATTTGATACTGAATTTGTTGGTGTGAATCGTCATGCAAAACAACACAATTCATGAACTACAATGGCCTAAGTAACTAGCAAAGAATATGTGATGATGTTCATCGACAACAAATAAAGGGTTATTGTGTTGCTCGTTAAACATCAAAGCTTGCCTTCAGGATTTGTTTTATCAGGTATTATGAGAACAAAGGGTTGTTCAAATAATTGCGTAATCCATAAAAGATGGATGATTCACAAATCTCGTTGGATAAATCACATCCATAAAACTAGTGCTAAAATTGTGAAAGACAAATTGATTGAAAGATCACTTAGGAAGTGACATCGTTTAAATTATATTGGAAAGAAAACATGAAGAAACTCCATGTGGATGGAATTTTGGAGTCTTTTGATTTTGATCAAATGACGTTTGTGAAACTTTCCTAGAGATAATTAAAACTTCGTTCATAGGCCAAAAGGGAACGAAAGACTAGCTTATTGGAACTTGTGCATATTGTTGTACGAACTCCATTATGTGTAGTCAAGAGCGATGGATTTCAACTTCATATGCTTTCTCCGAAAATTTGAGTGAATATGTGAATATTTACTTAATAAGGATGAAGTGTGAAATATTTGAAAAGTTCGAAAGATTTTCAAGATGAAGTGCAAAATCATTGTAACAAGAATATGAATAGTTTATGATAAGATCATAAAGGAAGATATTTGAATTACAAGTTTAGCATAATACCTAAGATTTAAGGAATCGTTCTGTGGATTTGCATTTCCCGAAACACCATAAGAGTATGGAGCGTTCGAGATATGTAATTGAACCTTGTTTGACATGGTAAGATCGAAGGTATAATTCATAAAACTGCTATTATATTTTAAAGATTAAAAGCTTTGGAGATTACCGCTTTTCCACTGAAAAGAGCTCCATCATAATCCGCTGAAATGACACCATATAAAGTTATGGTTTGGGATAAAACCCAAGTAGTCCTTTCTTAAACATTGGTATGCTATGCATAAGAAAGATGTGTGCAACCAAAGTCGGATGAACCTGTCTTTGTATAAATGTTAAGTATTCCTCCATAAACACCGGAGACAAAAGTGTTTGTCGCTTAGAACGTCAAGTTTCTTTGAGAAGGAATTTTTCGTGAAAAGTTAAGTGGGAGGACAATAGAACTTTGATAAGGTTAAAAGAACCTTAGCTATATGTGCAAAGTTGCGCAGCACCGAAAAGTGTTCCGGAGGCAGCAACAATGCTCATGGCTCACGTGCCTCAAAGGTTGTGGTCACGGAGGTCTAAGTTTCTATTGAAACAAGTAGGTCGGATGAACAATCAAATACCAAGATTTGAGGGTTGAATCATTATTTGAGAATAATGAACCTACTACATGCAAAGAAGCGATGATGGGCTCTGACTCCGTCAAATGGCTTGAAGTCATATAATCCGTGATAGTTCCATACGAGAAATCAAGTTTTGAACTTGAAGGACCCTCGAAAAAGGTGTAAGACCTTGCAGTTGTGTTTGGATCTATAAAGAAGTAGACATGGATGTTTCACATCTATGAAATAGTCGACATGTTGGGAAAGAGTTCACAACAATGTTCAAAGGTTGTATATGACAAGATTTGATCTTTCATAGCGATTTTAGTCTAGACGGATTAATGTAGCAACCACTACATATAATTTGTTATGTGGTAGTAGAATAAACAAAACAAGTTCTTCTGATAGAATGGTTACCTAGGCCGTGTGCATGCCCCGGTCCAAACGGGTTTTGTTAATTCAAAGGCTGCTAAAAGGATCTGCACACTTCAATGGTTGAAGTAAGCATAGCGGAGTTGGAATCTTCACTATGATGAAAGCTGTTAAAGAGTTTAATTTCATGGAGACAATGAAGATGCTTGCATTTGCAAGAAATTAAGTGGGGCGCTAAGACATGTTTCTAATACATTATGTGGAAGACATATTGTTGATTGGAAATAATGTATCTTTTATTAACACATATTAAGAATTTCATCCCGATGAAAGACTTAGGCAAAACCCAAATATTTGGCATCAATAGACGCTAATATGGTTGTGCCAGAAGTACATAGACGAGATATTGAATGAATTCAATATAGAAACTACAAGAAAGGTTCTTGTTGCACAGAAAGGATTGAAAGAGTTCAATGTTGATGATATATTCAAGTGTATTGGCACTTGGTAAGTGAAACAAAGATTCAAGTATAGATTGATACTTGATGTATGAAATCACAAAGAGTATTTATATCAATCATCTTGTGATATGTACAAATCCAGATATGTCCTATGCTATAAATATTATGAGCATATACGAATGATTCATAAGATGATCATTTGACGATAGTAAGGATATTCTTATGATCTTTTGGAAGAACTAAGAGTATATTATTTGTAGAAGTGACAAATAGATGGTTAGTTCATTGTAAAAGTACTACATTGATACTAGTTTTGTCACAAAGTACAAATTAAGTTTATATCAATCTAAATTAAGGGTGGCACAATATAATGGAAAGTGAGTTCCATAATGGATTTGGATGAGTTCCAAAATTAAGACATTGTGACAGATACTACAACAAAAGGCTAAGTATATGACTGCTATTATAGCAGCAAAAGAGGGCATTTGTGTCAAGTAGTTTGTTATCAAACTCGGTGTAGTTCACAACGGGATAATAATATGAATATATATTGTGAGACAATATTATCAACATCTTTTAACCCCAAAGAACTAAAGGTCACACCGAAAGACCAAATCATACAAAGCCATCTCATTAGAGAATGAGTGATGCGTAGAGACGCAAAGACATGCAATTACACACGGACCTGGAAGTGTCAGATCCGGAGATCAGTTGACCACTAGCAATCGTGTACATACAACACCGGAAAGCCATAGGTGTTGAATACACAAAGGTTTGAAACTAGATTATTGACTCTAGTGCAAGTGGGAGACTGTTGGAGATATGCCCAAGAGGCAATAATAAAGTGGTTATTATCATATCTTCACACTTATGATAAATGTTTACATACCATGCTATAATTGTATTAACCGGAAACATTAATACTTGTGTGATTTGTAAACTAAAATAAGAGTCCCTAGTAAAGCCTCTTGTTAAACTAGCTTGTTGGTTAATATATGATCATTGTTTCCTGATCATGAACATAGAGATGTTATTAACAACAGGTCATATCATTAGGAGAATGATGTGATGGACATACTCCTATAGATAAGCGTAGCATAAAGATCAAGTCATTTCAATAGTTCAATTGCTATATGCTTTACGATACATAGTAACCTAATTCCTTCGACCATGAGATCATGCATATCACCTTTACTGGATGGATGCTTTGATGTCGTCAAACACCACACCGTAACAGGGTGGCTATAAAGGTGGCTTTGAGTGTTCGGAAAGTATTGGTTGAAACACATGGATCAAGAGTGGGATTTGTCCATCCACATGACGGATAGATATTCTCTGGGCCCTCTCGGTGAAATGTCATCCAATTAGCTTGCAAGCATGTGACTTGGTCACAAGGGATCACATATCACGGAACGAAAGAGTACTTATCGATGTGAGGTTGAACTAGGTATGCGGAGATACCGACGATCATAACCTCGGATAAGTAACATATCGTGAGACAAAGGGAAATTGGTATCGTATGTAAGTGGTTCATTCGACGCAAAGTAATCGTAGAAATATGTAGCCATATGAATTTCCAGATTCCTCTATTGGTTATTGTTCGGAGAAGTGTCTCGATCATGTACGCATAATTCACGAACCGTAGGGAGACACATAAGGATTGACGTTGTTTGAGTAGTTATGGTATTATGAGAAAGAGACCGAATGTTGTTCGGAGTCTCGGATGGGATCCGGGATATCACGAGGTGATCCGGAATGGTCCGGAGAATAAGATTCATATAAGGAAAGTCCCATTTCGGAGTTGGGGAATGGTTCCGGTGTTTTCATCGGGAACATTCTAGAAGGTCCCGGAATGTCCGGAACTCCGGAAGGGGAAGGGTACATGAATGTGTCATTGTAAGTTGGAATGATTGCATCATGTACTAAGTGTTCTCGCTGTCCAAAATAAAGGGTTTATTTAAATCCTAAATTGAAAAGTCAAACGGCTAGTTTGAAAGTCAAACGGCAATTTTGGGAAGTGGGAAAAGAGGAGGAGTATGAAACCGAGTTGGGAGGAGACCTCCTCCAACCGCGCCAACTCAATGCCGAGTTGGGGAGGGACTCCACTCCCTCCCTGGCGCCAGCCCCTCCCACCTATATAAGGCAGGCTCCCCTCCTTACACACAATAGTTCCTATCCTCTAGACCTAAACCCTAGACCTAAACCCCGGTTTAGAGCTATTTCGGTTTAGAGCCTTCTAATTGGTTTAGAGCCTTCTAATTGGTGTGTCTAATTACTAGACCACTAATAGCCTCTCTCATAAGCTCCACCATACTCGCACCGGCTTAAGGCGAAGCCCTGCGGGATCTCCCCTCTACTTCCGGTACCACGCCGTTGTCTTGCGGAATCGCGAGGAGAGTGCTACAGCCTCCGCTGCCTGCTGGAACAAGGGAGAGGAAGGTCTTCGTCGAGTACCGAACGTGTGACCGACTGCGAGAGCGCTGCCGGAACGCATCGCCGGAAGGATCGTCTATGCGATCTTGAGATCGGAAAGAGTACGACTACATCACCCACGAGAATCCGCTCTCGTTAACCGCTTTGGAATCTTCGAGGGTGAGTTCCTCTATCGACTCGTTGCTACAATCTAGTAGATAGATCTTGGCTTGTTTGTTTGTATGCGATAGAAAATTTTTGTTTTCCATGCTACGAACCCCTACAGTTGGATGCATGAGTGGAACTCATACTTTGTGGTGGAGGCTAGCAAAAGACTGGGAGCGACAAACTAAGAGAGCAATAATGGCCATAATCATGCAGAGAGACAAAACATCATTGATCAAAGCATAAAATTGATACTACAAGTTGAAACTAAAGGATCATAAAGGCTAAGCTGACTTGTGAAAGTCATAACATGGTGTGAGCATGTGCCAAGTCAACCCAAATAAAGCATCAAAGGAGAATACCACTATACTATGCTTTAATCTGCTAAAACAACGCATGATTCATCCAAGGCACATTAAGCAATATCAATTGTTTATAACAAGTCATGCTACAGCAAAGAATACTAAGCATAAAGCCAAAACAATATCAAGCATGGCATGACAAAGCATAGGCCACAGTCAAAAACAAGCTCTTTTTACCACATAAGTATGAACTTTCCTACTCTTTTCCAAACCAAACCAAACTAATTGTAAACCAACATATGAAAGAGGGGGTCCAACCAAATTATTCAGAAAACTAAGCAAACCAAGCAAACTAAAAATGAAAACAAAAATGAAAAAGAAGACGCTCCAAGAAAAACACAACTGTGCATGAAACAATAAAAATGAAGCGTTTGGAAAAACCTGGGATTTTTATTGATGAAGAAGGGGATGCCTTGGGCATCCCCAAGCTTTGAAGCTTGCACTTCTTGGATATTTCTTGGGGTGACACGCATCCCCAAGCTTGAGATTTAGTCCATCCTTTATCTCATTACTCATTCCTTCCATACACCTGAAAATTTTCTTTCATACAAAACTTCACACAATCTCATTAGCAACATTAGTGCACTTAAGATAAATAAGTCTCAAGGTTCAGTTCTAACACCAAATAAACTGCCAGTAGAACACTAGATACTGTACCACTTCCCTCAAAAAGCTCAAGTCCCCAAAGGAACTCAAGAAGGAACTAACAAGAAGCAAATGCAGAAAATGGCAGAAATCTGTCAAAACAGACCAGCAGGTAAAGACGAATTTTTTCAAAGACCTTCTGTTGCTCAAATCAAAACGTGTTGAACTAACGAAAGTTGTATAACAACCTGGGTCAGAAGCACAAAAAATTACAGCTCAATCTGACATACAGAACTCTCTCAGGAATGTTTATGGTGAAGCACAAAAATCTGTTTTGGGACAGCAACTTTTCCAATCATTACTTCACTCTCATTAGAGGTTACTCTTGGCACAAAAAGCAAGAAAAGGATAAGGAGAGGTTATTACAGAGGTAATAACTTCCAATACTCATCTAAAACTCTTGGGTTATCTCCCAACAAGTACTTTTCTTTAACGCCTTTAAGTTAGGCATAAGAAGCAAAGAAAGAATCAAGTGTTCTCAAATGAAGAAGCATTAAAACCAACTTTCTTGCCCTTACCTCTCTTATTTTTACTCTTAACCTTTGGGAAAAAGTTATTGTTTGGTGGAGAAGAAAGGTGCATGGTCCCCTTTCCCACATCTATTATTGCTCCAAGAAGTTCCAAAAGGAACCTTCCAAGTATAATTTGTCCTTTTCCTGCACATTCAATAACAAGATAATCAGTAGAAATCATTTTCCCAAGGATCTTTGTAAACACTCCTTCAGCTATTCCAATAGGTAATATGGTAGCATTGTTAGCAAGATATATTTCTCTTCCTCCTTCAGTAAGCCCCCAAATATTCAAAGATTCATAAATATCTTTGGGCATAAGACAAAATTCAGACATGATATCGCAGCGGGCTTGAAAAGTTTCAGTGTTTATCTCAATCTTTACTGTAGAGAGCAACTTTGATGGTTCAGAATTTATTGGAACATAATTGTGATGCTCCCTAAGCGTATTATAGCAACTTTCTAATCTAGTAGTGCTAGCCTCAAGAGTGTTCAACCTAGCAAATATTTTTGCGAAAGAAATATCAGTTTGGCTAGGCATAGTATAAGTGAGGATCAATTTCTTTATAGCATTAATGGCATCATCCTCATTACTTTGGAGGAAATCTCCTCCCACAATAGCATCTAAAGCATATCTATAGCAAAGAGCAATCCCAAGGTAAAAACTGCTAAGTAACGAGCCTTGAATCATTTTAGGCTCAGTATTTTCATGTAGATCAGAGATTCTAGACCAAGCTTCCTTAAAAATTTCCTCAATTCCTTGTTTAAAAGTGAGAATCATTTCCTCAGGTGACATAGTGATTGGAGCAAGGCTAGACATAGTGGCAACTCAAGATAGGAACTAATTTTTTTTGTGTTTTCAAATAAGAAAGCAAACTAGTAAAACTAATTTTTTGTGTTTTTTGAAGAACAAAACAAGCAAACAAAGCAAAAAGAAAGCTAAGCAAAACAAAAACAACAAAGTAAAGAGATTGGTTATGAGGGACTCCCCTTGTGAAGATGTCCTTGACTCACGGCAGCAACGCGAAAAGATCTTGATGCACTCGACTTTCAACGTAGAGCTTGTTGGGAACCCCAAGAGGAAGGTATGATGAGCACAGCAGTAAGTTTTCCCTCAGTTATGAAACCAAGGTTTAATCGAACCAGTAGGAGCAAGGAAACACCCCAAAGGTGTTACTAGCTGAGGTTTGGTAGGGCGCACTACCGGTGCTAGTAGCAACGTGGAGACCTGCACAACACAACCACAGAACTTTGTCCCCAACTTGCGATGAGGTTGTCAATCTCACCGTGTTTTGCGGAAAACAGAGGATTAAACGTATCGAATGGAAGGAAGTAATAGTTTGCAGAAAGTAACACAAAGCAGAAACAGTTTATAGATTGTATGTAAAGAAAAGGACCGGGATCCATAGTTCACTAGAGGTGGCTCTCCTTAGATAGATAACATGCTGGGTGAACAAATTACAGCAGGGCAATTGACAAACACTGAGAAAGCAATACATGCATATACTAATCATCTTGACTCCTTTGAGACTTGATTGGGCAATACAACATAATACATAGACCGCCATCCAACTGCATCTATGCCTAATAATCCACCTTCAGGTTATCATCCGAACCCCCTCCAGTATTAAGTTGCAAGCAACAGATTATTGCTTCTGAATCATGTAAGGTAAACAATACGATTGTTCTCTGAACAAAGGATTGTTGTTTTCTCCCTAGTAGCAACAAAGACATCTAGTACCTTGAGATTTCATCACTTCCCAGTTACGGAGGCATGAACCCACTATCGAGCATAAATACTAACTCTTGGAGTTGCTAGCATCTACTTGGCCAAGATAGCTACTAACAACGGAAAGCATGCAAGATCTCAAATAACAAAGACATGATAGAATCAATAATCAATCTAAAATAGCATCTCAATATCCATCGGTTCCCCGCAAACACAACATGTATGAATTACAAATAGATGATCTTGATCATGAACAGAGCTCACAAGATCTAAACATGAAAGCACAAAGGAGGAGAAACCAGCCATCTAGCTACTACATGGATCTGTAATCCAAGGATCAACTACTCACGCATCACACCGGAGGCTTGCATGGTGATGAAGAAGGCCTCCAGGGTGAATTCCCCTCCGCAGGTGCCGGAAGAGCTTGCATCCTCCTGATCTAGGGATGGAGATGACGGCGGCTATAGACTCTTTCGTGGATTTTTGATCGGGTACAGAGGGTTTTCGTCCCGACGGCAATATATAGGCGGAAGGAGAGGCCGAGGGGGTGCTGGGGTCGGCCAGACCACTCCCTGGTGCGGGCCAAGCCTTGCCGCGTGGCCAGGTGGTGTGGCCGGCCCCTGGCCCCTCTCTGTCTCGTATTCTGGCACTTGATCTCTTCTGGAAAATTAGGCACTTTGGCTTTTGTCCCGTCCAATTCCGAGAATATTCATTTTCTGACTTTCCTGGAACCAAAAACAGCAGAAAAGCAGTACCGCATCGTGGCTCTTGCTAATAGGTTAGTCCAAGAAATCAAGTACTCCAAAGTTGGAACAAAACACAAGAAAGTGGATAAAACCAAGCATGGAACATCAAAAATTATAGATACATTTGCAATGTATCAGGTCACACCATTGGTGGAATGATGTGATGAACATTCATCCGAAGTATAGCATTACGATCAAGTCATTGTGTTTATATTGCTATAACATCATACGAAGTAATCTTTATCCTTAGACCATGAGATCATGTTAATTGCTAACACCGGAAGAGTATCTTGATAACATTAAACGTCACACCGTAACAGGGTGACTATAAAGATGGGTTCAGTACTACGAAGGTGTTATGTTGAGGCTCATGGCTCAAGAGTGGAATTTGTTAATCCCGATGACGGATAGATATACTCTGGGCCCTCTCGGTGATATCACATTGAGATAGCTTGCAAGCAAGTGATGTGATCACTAGAATGTTATATCACGGGAACGAGAAAAGAGTGCATGTCATGAGACAAAGGGATTAAATTACAAGCGTTAAAGGTTCTCACGATCACAGAAGTCATCGTTGAATATGCAGGAGTCAGTATGGATCTCCGGGTCCCGCTTCTGACTATTGATCTGAGAGGAGTCTCAATCATGTCTGCATTATTCGCGAACCGTAGGGTGACATACTTCAGAGTTACCGGACACCATTTTGGAGCACATATGTTTTAGACGAAAGAATTGCAAAGTGCAGGAATTGTTTCGATAGAAACCGGAAATTGTTTCGGGTGAAATTGCAGAAAGTGGTTCTGCATGTGATATTGAAATATTCCAAGGGGCTATATGTGAATGTTTGTTAATTAAAGTAATTAAAAAAATTCTGAATAAATTTAATAAAAGAGTTTTATTAAATGAGAGAGCATTAAACTTGGAGAATTTTAATGCATTTAAAGTAGGGACTTTAAAGGGGAATGTGAAGAGGCATTTTAATGTGGAGGGGTTACCACCACATGAATGGGGGAGGTGAGGGGTCACCCCCCATGCGCCGGCCATGGAGAGAGGGGGTACCCCCTCCTCCTATAAAAGGCCACCCTCCTCCTCCTTCTTCCTCACACCTCCTTGTGAAGGATCTCTCTCTCCCTCTAGAATTGTTCCCCCATGGTCTCGGATTAGCGAGATACATGTTCCCAGTGGCATTTCGTCTGGAAGGAGTTGCTGCTTCCGCTGGATCACTAGAGCGAGGAGGTGGAGGTTGTTCGGTGGCTTGAACGTGTGTGCGAGTACGGATGCGCTGCTGAGTTGCGGCGCTCGGACTTCCTAACGATCTTGAGATCGGCAAGTGTACGACTACATCAACCACGAGTTCCTACTCGTTAACAAAACTCGTTGTATTTGAGGGTAAGTTCTTGTTGGATGTATGTCCACTCGGTTGCTTTGTACCTAGTAGATAGATCTTGGCGTGTAGTTCTCATCGTAGGAAATTTTTTGTTTTCTATGCTGCGGACCCAACAAACTCATATGCAATTCTTCATATCGAACTTGGACCTTATTTTCAAATTCCTACGCACGCAAAGAATAAGAATGAGGTCCCAAGAGAAACGATAACATCATAAATATACTCTCCCGTGAGGTTTGACTTTGATTTTACCATGTTTAAAGTAATCCTATGTCTTTGTATTCATGTAAACCAAAGAGACGACTTTTTACAGAAATCTTTTGTTTGTAAAACACATGAAACTTAAAATATAATGCCAGCCTTGATTGGCCAATACACCTTCCGTTACAGGTATCAACAATCCTGGTCGTTCTTTCGATCAGAGGATTGAGAATATAGGAATTTCACAGGTTTGCCGGTGAAAAACAGGTGATTATAAAATGTAGGAAAACTACCTACATGATTGCCACGATGAGAGTTAAGCCTCAAGTAGATGTTCCAATTCCTACGGGATTTAAACATGGGTGGGAGGTTGCGGTTCAAAAGAATTTGCATACCATGATTCCTTTGATCCAGATTCAATCCATAGGAAAGAGTCTAAGGATTCGAGTCCTACCAAAATCATGCAAAACTGATTTTTACCTGCTCGTCATGGTCTAGTGACCATGTCTGTGGGTCAGAGTGAAGTAGGCAGGACAAACCAAACGGGAGACCAGGATCTTCCGCAATCCCTCGACGCTTGCCAACCATGTCGCGAGCCAGGCGAGCGGTGCTCAGAAGATCAACGCGACCGGTGATGTTGCTCAGCGGTCCATAGTGGAGGTTGCCAAATCTTATAGCCTGGCTGTAGCGCTCATATATCTTACGCTTCATCGCTCCATATGTCGTTCCGGGGAAGAGTACTACGGAAGATTAGTCGGGATGGGTTGGCGGTTTCTACCCTTCTGCAAGGGTGGAGAGGGGCTACTATGGTGCACAAGCGGCCGGAGCGGCAGAGGAAGACGATGAGGGATGCGGGGCGGTTCTCCTCCGGTTGTCGGATCAACTACTCCGACCCGTTATATAAGGGCAAAACTAACGTGGGGCGGTAACATCGACTCTTATGCAAAAAAGGAATAATAACAGAAAATTAGATATAGTAGTATTTCTTAAACGCTCCAGCCCGCAACGCTGGCCCCTAGTTTGAGGCGCTACTGTTTTTTTTCGATGGGTAGCTAGGGACAGCAAATCACACCGTGCCGAAGAAAAAAGTTCGAAATGTCCTCAAATTTTCTTTGCATGTGGGGATGGTGATGCCGCACTGAAGGAGAGAGCAAACACAATTTTTTTAATGCATATATACTAATCCCTCCGATCCATATAATGTTCTCAGATTTATCTAGATTAGAATGTATATAGTCATGTTTTCGTGCTAGATTTATCTAATGGTTGGAAACTCCGAGTGGCAACATTATTACCATGACATGATTCACCCATTTACTCCCAAATATGGGAACATCATGGATGATGGGAGTACAATTTACATCAAGGACTTAAAAATGGAGAAAATTACATAGAGGTCCTTACATTTAGCACAAAGCACCCAAAAAATAAGCAAGGGAAATAGTCGGGTCCGGCTCCTTCTCGAGAGAGCAGAGCCATACTCTTTATACTACTTTCTCCTTGTTTGTTTTCAAAATATATGGCCAAATTTGGTGGCATGAAAATTCCTGGACATGGGATCATCATCGACATAAAGTATGATGTAGATATGGCCATGACCTTGGTCCTTCAGCTTGAAATCCAAGAATGTTCATACTCATCGGCAACTAATAAAATTAAATACGTTTAAATTTTACCACTTGCTTTTAGGTTCGAATTTTACACGTAAGGACATAGGGATTACATTTTAAATCAAGGACCTAAAATGGTAAACTTTTATCAAGGTCCATACATTTAGCACGAAGCACCCTAAAATTAAGCAGGGAAAACAGTCATGTTTTTCTTCTTCTCGAGAGAAAAGTTGATCGAGCCATACTCTTCATAGTACTTCCACTTCTTTTGTTTTCAAAATATGGTCAAATTTGGAGGCTTGCAAATTCTTGGATATGGGATCATGAATCATCAGCATAAAGTATGATGTAGATATGTCCATGACCTTGGTCATTCGAATGTTCATACTCATCGACAACTGATAATCTTAACTACATATAAATTTTACCTCTTGCTTTTAGGTTCGAATTTTACACGTATGGACGGTGGGAGTATATTTTACACCAAGGACCTAAAAAAGGTAAAATTACATAGAGGTCCATACATTTAGCACAAAGCGCCCTAAAATTAAGCAGGGAAAATAGTCATGTTTTGCTCCTTCTCGTGAGAGAAGCTGATCGAGCCATACTCTTCATACTACTTCCTCTTTGTTTGTTTTCAAAATATGGCCAAATTTGGGGGGCATGCAAATTCTTGGATATGGGATCACGAATCATCGGCATAAAGTATGATATAGATATGGCCATGACCTTGGTCGTTCGTCTTGAAATCCAAGAATGTTCATACTCATCGACATATAATAATCTTAAATATGTTTAAATTTTACAACTTGCTTTTAGGTTCGAATTTTACACGGACAGTCAGAGTACATTTTACATCAAGGACCTGAAAAAGGTAAAATTACACCGAGGTCCCTACATTTAGCACGAAGCACCCTAAAATTAAGCAGGGAAAACCGTCATGTTTTGCTTCTTCTAGAGACAGAAGCTGACCGAGGCATACTCTTCATACTACTTCCTCTTTGTTTGTTTTCAAAATATGGCCAAATTTGGCGGCATACAAATTCTTTGCTATGGGATCATGAATCATTAGCATATAAAGTATGATGTAAATATGTATGACCCTGGTCTTTCGGCTAGAAATGCAAGAATTTTCATATTCATTGACA
The DNA here is from genome assembly GCA_023614405.1 of Avena insularis. Classification (NCBI taxonomy): domain Eukaryota; kingdom Viridiplantae; phylum Streptophyta; class Magnoliopsida; order Poales; family Poaceae; genus Avena; species Avena insularis. The sequence continues at coordinate 255,168,780 of CM042696.1, forward strand.
ACTAATAAGCTTAATTACGTTTAAATTTGACCACTTGCTTTTATGTTCAAATTTTACACGGACGGTGGGAGTATATTTTACTGTAAGGACCTAAAAAGGTAAAATTACATCGAGATCTATACATTTAATTACCATGAAGCACCATAAAATTAAGCAGGGAAAACAGTCGGGTTTGGCTCCTTCTCGAGACAGCAGATGGTCGAGCCATACTCTTCGTACTACTTCCCTCTTTGTTTGTTTTCAAAATATGGCCAATTTGGCGGCATGAAATTCTTGGATATGGGATCGTAAATTATCGATGTAAAGTATGATGTTGATATGGCCATGACCTTGGCCGTTCAACTTGAAATCCAAGATTGTTCATACTCATTCACAACTAACCTTAAATTCGTTTAACTTTTACCACTAACTTGTAGGTTTGAATTTTACACGGACGGTAGGAGTACATTTTACATTAAGGACCTAAAAGGGGGGAAATTACATAGAGTATCATTCATTTAGCATGAAGTACCCTAAAATTAAGCAAATAAAACAGTCTGGTTCGGCTCTTTCTCGTGAGAGCAGCTGATCGAGCCGTACTCTTCATAGTACTTCTTCCTCTTCGTCTGTTTTCATCAAGGACCTAAAAGGGGAAATTACATCAAGGTACAAAAATTTAGCACGAAGCACGCCTTAAAATTAAGCAAAGTAAAATAGTCAGGTTTGGCTCCTTCTCGAGAAAGAACCTGACCAAGCCATACTCTTCGTAGTACTACTTCCTCTTCGTTTGTTTTCAAAATACATGGCCAAATTTTGCGTCATGCAAATTCTTCGATATGGGATCATGAATCATCAGCATAAAGTATGATGTACATATGTCCATGACCCTGGTCATTCGGCTTGAAATGCAAGAATGTTCATACTCATTGACAACTAATAAGCTTAAATACGTTTAAATTTTACCACTTGCTTTTATGTTCAAATTTTACAGGGATAGTGGGAGCAGTTTTATAGCAAGGACCTAAAAAGGGGTAAAATTACATTGCGGTCCATAAATTTAGCACGAAGCACCCTAAAATTAAGCAGGAAAAACAGTCATGTTTGGCTCCTTCTCGAGAGAGAAGCTCATCGATCCATTGTTGACTTGACTACAGCGCATTGATGAATTGTGAACATATCAACTTTATTTACAATCAAAACCTGAATCTAGATGTATAAAATTATAAATATTTGCTTGAACTAACTATTTCTAAACTTTGCTATCGTTGATCTTCCCGCTAGTCATAGAATAACTGAATGTTGATCTTCACAACATCCATTTAAAATGAGGGATCACAACTTGCCGTCCAGTCATATAGTTGTAAGCTTCACAGGATGAATTCTTTAGAATTACAAATATCATCTAACAGTCCAGACCATTATCCATATTAATCTCTTCACATATATTTTCTATTACGATAACTCCTAATAAGCAAGGCGAGACAAAGGTCAATATATCTCCCATGTTTTCATGGGAAGCTACTTGATGCGATCGAAGGTGAAACAGAGCTTCCATATATTCCTCAGAAGCTAGTTGATGCACACTACTTAACTTTACCATTTATTCAAAATTTCATACTGAACTATATGAATCTCTCTAGATGACAACCAATAAACTATACACGAAAAAGCATATGCAAAGACATGCTAATATTGATTCAATTAAGTAGGATACCATGATCACAAAGTAGTTAATTCATTATGAATCCGAAGCTAAGATAAACTTAGAGATAGAAAAGGAAAAGTGTCCCTCTCCTACCTACACATTTGACATTGTTAGCGGTACTCATAGAGTGTAAGATTACGTCTAGTTGTCTCTATAAACCTTAAATTGGTCTGCGTAGATTCTACCGAAGACCGTAATATCTCCAGTCACACGGACCTACTCACTGCCCGCTACCTCCCCTTGAGGATGGAAGGGGCGACTCGCCAATGGATCAACACCCTCCCCAAGAATAGCATCGACTCATGGGAGGAGAAGCGGGAGTCCTTCATCAAGCACTTCGAGGGCTCCTACACACGCGCCACCACCATCGAGGACTTGGATCACTGCATCTAGGGACCACACGAGCCGACTTGCCACTGGGTTCGTTGTTAGCACGACCTATGGATCAATGCCTCCGGCATCCACCCGAACACCGTGATCCATTGCTTCAAGAACGCGTGCCATTACAAACCTCTGGTCACCAAGATCAAGATGGTCTATTTGACACTCGAAAACATCCCCGACATCCTCGAGATCGCCAAGCTCTACGTGGAGGAAGATCTGAACCAAGACTCGGACGCCGAGTCGGATGGAAGACACCATGTTGGCGGCCACGACGCCAACAGTCATCGCGAGTTACGCTATAGCAACACTCACCATATGGGGAAACACCACGGCGATGGCAGAACCGACTTCGTCGCCAATGCCAAATACGGGCAGCGTGACCCCAAGGACTTCCGCCACGATGGAGGCAACTAGTGCAGCAACAACACCGCGAGGCCAAAATTTGACCCCGCGGCACACCTCAACCAACCTTGTGTCTACTATAGTAGGGGAAGGGAAGCCCTCAACCCATACTACCACCAATTGACTCTCTCTCAAAGAGATCGAGAAGCCAAGGTGCGCCAAGGAGGGCCCCAACAACGAACCGCCAAGAGAAAATAGCAAAGCTGGTGGGTTCGGCAACACGGCTGTCTCACTGCGCACATTTACCAGACTCGGCATGAAGCGTGAGAAGAAGGTGCTCGTCTGCGTAGTCTCCGTCAATGCAGTGACAGAAGTGGAGATCCCACGCTGGGTTAACTGGTTAGAGCAAAGTATCGCCTGGATTAGCGAGGATCATGTACCTAGGATCGAGTACTCAGGGCGAGTCGCCCTAGACTATTGGCTCCCCAATACCTTGATGGACAGGGGAAGCTGCATCAACATCATGTACCTAGACAGCCTTAGGAGGTTGTAGCTCTCGCAGTCGATGGTCGAGTCGACCCTCTGCACCTTCCACGGCATTGTCCCAGGTCAGATGGCATACCCTATCGACAAGGTGATGCTACTATTCACCTTTGGCACCCCCGCCAACTATTGCACCGAGCGAATCGTCTTCGAGTTGGTGAACTTTCGGAGCCTGTACCACTACATACTAGGGCAGCAATCATTCACCAGGTTCATGGCACCCCCCCCCACTATGCCTATAACATGATGAAGCTCCCGGGTCAGTGATCTCCACCTTGCTTGTCATCGAAGGGAACCCGCTGGTGACATCATCGAGCTCGAAGTCCTCTCGGAAGTGGGCGAGCCCAATGCTTATCCACTAGTAGGAAAAATCCTAGTGGTGGCATTCGGAAAAGGGGGTTAGTGGTGTTTAAACTACACGACACTAACCTTGTGCCACTGGTAGGTCCTAGTGGTGGCGTCCTACATGAACGCCACCATTACCACTCGTATTGGTGGCATTTGTCGTGAACGCCACGACTAGGGGACATGGTGGTGGCGTTTGCGGCAAACTCCAGCATTATACGTATTATCTATGGCGTTTAAACAAAGCCTAATGCCATAAGTATATTTTTGACAATTTTAAAAAATGGTGTTGTATGTTGTTGATTAAAGTAATATCAGAAAATGCATATTGACATAAGCAGGAAAATAACGATTTGGTTCACCACAAATTATTAACAAGCGGTTCAAACATCACAAGCGTTTCAAAAAAATCACATCAAGTTGCATCTACACTAACAAACCATCACAAGGAACTAGCTAGTCACTACGAATGATGATGTCAATGACGAACATTATCTGAATGTTACGCCGTGAAGTGGTCCTGCCGGTGACAAGAATGACTTTCCCAACTTGTAGATCATCATGAGCTTCAACAAAGTTCTTCCACTCCTAGATGTTGAAGATCATGTGGCCCTCACTCACTATCTTGTATGAAATGGCACTTACAGCACCGGTTGCTCTAACGCGTATTCTAGCCAAGCTTTTTTAAGAAATTTGAATAGATGAAACTATTCTCAGTAGTAGTTTCTAATTAAGATGCAGTAATTAGGAATCTTATAACTATAATACAATACAAATACAATAGGAACTAAATAAAGAATGGTATGTGAAAACATACCATATCATGTAGCTAAATATGCGTCTTGGTCAAGCGAGTGACAAGTGCTAGGATGATGTAGAATTTTTTTGAAGGAATGTTGTGGACGAGATAACACTCTACACTCTAGGTAAGCTAGCATCTCTGAGCGACAATTATATAATCCAATGCTCCTTCTTGCTCCTCATCACTCTCATCCTTGTCCTCCTCCTCATCGCCCTCATCCTCGTCGTCGCCCTCATCCTCATCACCCATATCCTTGTCCTCCTCATTGTTCATATATGCAACAGTGATTCTTGGACCAGGAGCTCCCATTCCAAAAAAAATAGGTACACACTGGAGCAGATTCGGTTTTCAGAAATGAACATTCTCCATGAAGAACCTGCAAGGCGAGTCATTGCTTGCCCTTTGCGCACGTCAACAACATATTTCTGCCCAAGAGCTTCAAACTCCACGCTTTGTCCTGTTATTCTATTGAAGTCCCTCCTTAAATTGCATCGGATAGTCTAAATATGAAAAAAACTAAGTAAATAAATGATAATTGTATGGAAAGAAAATTCAGTGAATTCAAGGAAAAATTATACAGACCAATGAACGCTCAGATCGACCCCACATGAGATGGACACTGAATAGCGAGCCTATCTTAGTATCATCACTATAGTCCGTGAAACAAACTTGATACAGTGTCATGTCCTCTACAAGGAAAATATAGTTATTTTTTATATGCATGTCTCACACATCGCCATATCTAATATAAAGCACTCATTAATTAATCATAAGGCTCGCTAAGATCCAAAAAGGCCTCATATTTGCAATAGAATCACAAATAGGATGGAGTGAGTGAGCCAAATAGGATGCACATTGTATCTTCACATTGTAATCATCGGCCATATGGAAGTACTGAACTAAAATCAAAATAAAAGTAGGGCCTCATATTTGCATTGGATGCAAAATAATTACAGGGATGGTGTTAGCGAGCCAAGTAGGATGCACAAATTATTTATTTGTACATATCACAAGGCTCACTCACACCACCCCAAGATTGCATCCTCACATTGCAATCATCGACCATATGAAAGTACCAAACCAAAATTAACCTAAAATTAGGGTCTCATATTTGCATTGGACATAAAATAATTATAGGGATGGTGTTAGTGAGCCAAGTAGGATGCGCAAATGTGCATATCACAGGGATCACTCACACCACCCCCGACATTGCATCCTCAAATTGTAATCCTCAGTATAAAATCACCTATTTTCTACATTACAGAAGAATCATCTAGGTTTTGTGCCCCTACTTAATTTTCTACCCCTAAAACCATGTACATATACTAAATCTAAAATCATCTACACTAAACCATCTATAATCATCTACACTAAACCATCTAAAATCATCTACTCTAAAACACATAAAAAGGGGGAGAGAGGGGCTCACGGCGGTGGCTCGAGGCGGTTGCGAGGCGGCGGGTGGAGAAGCGGATGCATCAAGATGGGGATGAGGCGGCGACAGGGACGAGGCGGCGATGGGGAGACGGGGACGAGGCTACAAGAGGGAAGAGGCGGCAACGTACACGAGCGGATGTGGTGGAGGCGGCCGATGCGGTGTAGGAATAGTAGATGTCGTGGAGGCAGCCGATGCGGTGGAGGCGGCCGATACGGTGGAGGCGATCGGCGGTGGCTGATGCGGTGCACACGGGGTGTGGCAGTGGCCGGTACGATTGGGAAGAGGGAGGGAGAGGTCGAGAAGAGGGACTAGAGAGGGAGTGAATGGGGGATATGCAGCTTGGGGCGGCGTGGGGAAGCTTTCGACTACTCGGTCTTTCGATAGGATAGCATTGGCGTTTATTTCAGGCGAACACCACTAGAAATGTAGCCATTGGTGGCGTTTGCAACTTTTGAATGCCACCCCTAAATTTGGCCCGGTTCCACCTGTGGGTCCCTTTAGTACTGGCATCCGGAGTACACTGAACACCACAGTTAAGTTTTAGTAGTTCCATTCGTTTTATTCCAAACACTAGAACTATGTTGGCTCTTAGCAATGGCGTGTTGTTTCTATGGCACGCCACTAGCAAAATGACTGATATAGGCATTTTCCTACTAGTGAGCGTCGCGATCGCCCTGTGACGAAACACAGAGCACATCATCCACTCCACAATAGCAGGCGCTTCCTCAAGGTACTTCCACACCTCTGTAAACACCCCAGGAATCACCTCAGTGGGGGTAATACCATGGAGGATGGCGTGAACGCACGTCACCGCCATGGTGACTGCGTTCAGCACCGCCGTCCCGCACTGCTCGGCGGTGAACCCTCGCACCGCTGGATCCTTTTGGCCTATAACATCTGCAAGGTGTCAGCACATCAAGTTCGGACTAAAAACTCGCTCGGGGACTCGACCCACGCGGAGACTTGCCACTTCTAAGGGAATGCATACAAAAAGGACACATACCAAGGAGCTTGCGGCAGTTCTCTGTGACGAACTTCTCTAGCAAGGAGAGTTTTTCCTGCAGCTCCACGATGACGGAGTCGGAGGCCTTGCGGTCCTCTTCTGCTGCCACAACCGCCGCCTTGGCTTTCTATTCTAACATGGAAGCCACAACCTTCGCCGACTCTAGCTTCGCAGCCAAAGCCTTGGACTTTTCCTCCACTGCGGTTGCCGATGACCACGCAGCATCCAGTTCAGCAACAGGCACATAGCCCTTGTGGGCCTTTGCAAGCGTGGAGGAATGGTTATCTGCACAAAGAAAACACCAAGTCAACACTCGCCACGACACTAGCTAGAGACATCTCAACTCACCTACAGTAGTTCAGAGCTGGTGATTGGCCTACTGAGATGCCTTCTAGTCCTGCTCCATTCGCTCCACTACGGCTCGCTGTTCAGCCAACTCGTGGTGCAGCCCCAAAGAAAAACAAACAAGTTCATATAAACAACATTTTTCAAGACTCGACTCACCATTTCCTAGCGACCGACCCTCAGGGAATAGGGGAATTAAGGTTCTAGAGTGTCCAATCGTTAAAATTTAGCGACTAGACCCTCGGAGACTGGATATACCTGGAGAGTTTTGCCCAGCAAGCGACCTCAATAACGTCAATGGAAGGCAACGGATAAGCCCTGCCACTGGGGTGCTGCAAAATCACTCTGACATGGTCGTCGCTAACCTCAGCCATGGTCGGCGACTGAGTATCAACGGCCTCGGTCGATGCCTTCACGATGAACCGCAGGACAGTCGCGGTCGTCACCCCCGGCGCGCTGGCCGCCTGCGAGGATGCCTTCGGTGGTGGATCAGCCTTCACATGCTCTTCCTCTTACTCCTCGAGCAAGCCGCCCTTTGGAGGGGTTGCGACGTCGCCCTTCTCCGTGGTTGCCATGTCCACCTTGGCGGGATTAGCCTTCTTCTTATTGGCACCCGCGTCGGGCGCCTCGGTGGTTTCCTCTTCCTCTTCTTGGAAAGGTTATTCCCAACCTTGATGCGACTCGTCAGGGCCTTCGCCACCGTGGCATGCTTGATCTTCTTGCGGCCACTCCTGCAAACACATGACTATCAGCGACTCGGAAATTCTGAGGCAAGCAACAAAATAAAACAAGCAAAGAACCAAAAGAACTCACTTGGAGACTAGGAGAGTCTATAATCCCGTGTTGACATGCGCGGGTTTCTCCATCTCTGGACCAATCGCCCATGACAATCCCACTTTGGTTAGGCTTGCTTGTCATCGTGGCTTTGGGGGAGCCCTTGGATCGGCAGTGGGCTTGGATGGTGTCGGGCCTCGCTTGGATCTTTCTTCCAGGACGATTTCTAGGTCGATGCCCCCTCTTCGCGGTTGAGACTGGCTTCGACATCATGGTGCTTCTGGCCGCGCGTATTCTGACCCACCGAGGGAGGCTCATGCTGCTCCTTGGCCTCTTCCTCCTCCTCATCGTCTTCTTTGTTGGAGGCGTCTCCCTCATCCTCGTCGAGGAGATTCTCTGACATATCCTTGTCCAGCGAAAGCAGCCAATGCTCCAGGATCTGGAACGTCTGCAAACGAGTACAATGCGCGAGTCTGATAAGTGACTCGGAAATGTGATTGAGAAAGGAAATGGCTTCAAGTAAATGAAAGCACTTACTGTGGGGGGCGTCCTGCCATTCGGCTTATACGAACTGAGCCCTTCTTGGAGATCGGTGAGGTCACCTCCGTTATCTTCTTTAAAGACACGGCATAATCTTTCGTGATCCAAAACTATGGAATCGCCCTAGTAGGGTTGGATCACCCAGTGCACTCATACATCCAGTGGGCTTGGATAGGAAGCGACACTATTCACCCCCCGAGCCAGCAGTTGAAGAGGTTTATCGCCTTTAACCCCTCTTCCTCGAGCTTGGTCATCCGAGCACACATTTCAATGATGATAGCCCTTTGTGCCTTGGGGAGCTTCTTCATCGACAACTCCTGCGGATTGCTTTGCTCCATGGTGTATGCCGGGATCGCCACCTCCCTGACCGGGGTCGACTCCTTGGCGTAGAACGAGTAATTCTTCCACTCACTAGCTGCCTTCTTGGGCAACATCATCTTGTAGAAGCTAGCGTGGGGCTTCACCTAGAAGGTAACACCGCCCGCCGCCAGCAAGGGTCCGCCTTTTCCCTCGCGACTGGCCCGGTCCTAGAACAGCTCGATCCAAAGCGGGAAGTATGGGAGACAACCTAGGTAGCTCTCGCAGAAAGCGATGAAGACCACCAGTTGCTCGATGTTATGTGGCCCTAAGTCGAAGGGCTTGATCTGGTAGAAGTGAAGGAATTGCCTGAAAAAATGGAGGTGGTAAACCCTAGCCCGCAATCTAGATGGCTAACGAAGGAGATAAACTCTCCGATCATGGCTTGGGTTTGCTATCGCCTGCCAGCAGAACTCGCCACTGACCCTTTATGAGGATACCTGCGTCCTAAAAGGACTGTAGCATCACCGTGGTGCATTTGGACTTGGTCCAGGCGGGCGCCATGGGAAACTAGCTCGCGTGGTCTGAGATCTGGATCAGATGCTGGCGCGGAAAGGAAGAAGGAAGAAGAATAAGAAACACGGCGAAGATCCTTACTTTCCTCCACCACTCTCCTTATATAGCAGCGCTACCCTGTGATCACGAGCTAGCCGTTGCTTCGTAGTAATTCCGCCAAGGTTACCGTTAGGAATTATCTAACTACTAGTTTGACCGAGCTGACGGTCCATCTTCAATCAAATTGATCACTCGACTCGCTTACTTCATTTGCCCAATCCATTCGCTTGGGCGAGGCGACTAGAGCACCAACCGACTCACCTAGCTGCGACTGAAAACATACTGAGGCTTCTCCCTTCATTGGAGGAGTTCGTTACTAACTCGATTGGGCACCTACTCAGACTCGCCTACTCTAACTGCCAAGTTGACAGCTTCACTGAACCCCTAACCACTAAATATGGAGACCATATGCGGGCTTTTCTAGTCTTATATTTGCCCCATTTAAATTTGTGTAGAGAAACATCATGTTTTTCCTTGTTAAGCCAATATTTAAAATGCGGGGTACATAAATAACATGAACCCTCTAATTAATTTTCAGGACCCCGGTTCCACTTAATATTGCCTAGTTGTATCATATCCTTGCCATGTCATACATCATACATACATCATGCCCGATCTTCTGCTGTAGTATTAAATAGTGCATCCGGTGTTTCTTTTACTGCTTTGGTTCTTCGTGGATTAGGTCGTGGAGTTGATACGAGTATTGACAAGTTCTTCAGATAATGTATCTTCGACAGTGTTTCCCAGGCGAACATTCTCCCCTTTCTACTTATTTTGCATTTATAGTTTTTACTTCCTCCTGTTGATCTATTGTTATCCGTGTTGCGATGCTTTAGTTTCCCTATACCATTTATATTCCTGGTAGCCTCTATATTACCTTGCACATATCCTATTGCCTACTGTTTGATAGACAGTCGGTCTTGCGAGTCGTAGTTGCTTACTCAGGTGATGGGTCGTGTCGTTGTCGTTCCACTATTGATGGAAGGTTGCTACATGCTTAATGGTAGAGATGATCATGGCTTTCATTATAACTTGTTAATTAAAATGCTAGAAATAGATATAATGCAGAGGCACCGGTAGGTAATAGTCAATATTTGGTTTTTAACCGCCCACTTGTGTCCACCTAGGACTCGAGTTCTTGACACTTGTTCTGAGATCGAGCGCGCTAACCGCAGGTGGGTGTGTGGGCACCCCATCGGCTTACTACCGGATTTCAAAGTACTGTGTTGGAAGCCACAAAGTAGTTTGGGGCTTTATTACTATCCTGTACTTATGCCATGCTTTACTGCTTTATTTATGATTGCACGTGGAGCGCCTGTACTGTTTAGGACTTATGACACGTTTTCGCTGTATCAACAAGCTCAGTCACACTTTTGGGTTCCTAGTCGTTTACAGCCGTCGACACAAATCCTGGGTCCGTCTCGGAGACCGTCTAACTTTGTTACGGGTAGCTTAGTGGGGTGACCCCCATGTACTTGCTTTGGGTCTGGGAAACGTCGTGTCCGAAGCCCCCCCTTGCATACCGTTGGGTGTATATTCAGGATCTTGCTCATATTCTGATCTAATAACAAGGGTTGAAGTATGTGTGGATACTTTGGTGCATCCTGCAGGGTTAAATCTTTTCAAAAAACCGTGTCTATGGTTATGGACGACTTGGAGCACAGTTTCTCGATCATAGACAACTATAACTAAAGTTTACTATTATAAATTTGACTTGTATCTGATATGACTAGCACTACTAGAGAAAAGGCTATAGGAGACATGCTCATTTGAGGTGCATTTATACTATAGGCGCCTCTGATAAAATAGGAGCGGCGCACCAGCCTGACATGCGCCTCTAGTACTTAAATAGGAGAGGCGCATATTTGTAGGATGCGCCTCCTCTAGTATCTGTACCGACGAAATCTGGCACCTCCATATTATGCGAGACGCATCCTGGTAATATACGCCTCCAACATGTTAGATAGGCGAGGCGCATATGTGAACAATGCGTCTCACATATGTTGGGTGGGCCTAGGAGGAGATCGGTGGTCCAATATGCGAGGCGCATATCGTCACATGCGCCTCCGATACTTGACAATAGGCGAGGCGCATTAAGAAGGGTGCGCCTCAAGTAACCCCTATGGGCCCGGGTGGCCGCATAGGCGAGGCGCATGTTAGAATATGCGCCTTGGATAGTTCACAATATAGGAGGCGCATTTAGTGCAATATGCGCCTCGCATAATCTGGCTCACTTTTTTCTGCACCTTTTTGGCACATGCACCCCACTCACTTGCCTCACTTCTTCCTCCTCCACCAAAAGACAGATTTGGTCGCCCCCTCCTTCGCCCCACCTCATTTCCCACATTGATTCACCATAGAAGCTTGCTCAATCTCCATTGGTTGACACTCATATGTAAGTGAAGTCTCTTGCTCCTGTAGATGTACACCATGTTCCTTTACTTCTCCTCCGGCTCTCTTGTGCAAGTCATCGTTGGAGGAAGTGTGAAGGTGTTGCTTGCATGCTCATGCGCGTTGTCGGCGACACCGCGACTATATGATTATGTTGTGGTGCATGCTTCTTTTTGTGTAGGGATTTCATTTGAGATGCCAATGTTTCGCTGAAATGTCGATTCATTTCTTTTCTGGCGAATTTCTGGCACTCGCAAATGTCCTCTTTTTAGGGGAGGTCATGCCGAATTTTTCCGGCGATCCAGACGCCCATATAGGCTCTAATAATTCTCTTGCTCTTTGTACCACGCGTAGGCGACCATGGTTCGACCACTGATCCGCAAAGCCCTCGTGGATTGGTGGATGAGATGCACGAGGACCGATATGGCACGCTGTTGGGATATACTTTCCGGGTATTCTCACAGTCCTCACTGACCAGGGTGGCCCACTTCAGGTTAGAGCTTTGCTTCACGGGCGGCCTAGTCAGGGAGAAGAGGCGGAGTCCAATCCGGCTACGGGAAGGCCCAGAAGACTTACCGAGTTAGGCCCATAGTGTTACTTGTAGTTCAAGATGTACTCTGTAACCGACTCTTAGTCGTAGCCGGATAGATCTCTCCTGTAAACCCTAGGCCGAATATCTATATAAGCAGTCCTAGGGAGAGCCTTTAGGGCACCCTCAATAGGCTACAATCTCAACTCGCACAGGCGAACCCTTGTAACCCATATTCCGGCTCTGCCGTATTACTGGATTGCTAGCAGGAGTAGGATCCGTCCAAAGCCGGCGGATTCGAACCTAGGTAAACTTGTGTGCTCACCGTCCCGGAACACCGTACGTCTCACACCCCTCTCTTCCACACGCCTCGAGGACCCCCTCATGGCATACTTGTCATCAATCCGACAATAGTTGGTGCCCACCATGGGGAAAGTGAGCTTCGGATCTGCGTTCCGAGCGGAATCTACAAGAATCAGAATCGGCAAGACTATTGCCGTCGTTCGCATCCTCTACACCAGCGACGTCCCTCTCATCGTTCTCGATGAGACCTGGATTCCGTCTAGGGAGGTTGTGACTACCTACACCATCATGTATTTTGGCGAGATCGATGTTTACATCGGTTTTGCTGAACCTGTCCCACCCACCCCAGCGGTGATGATAGAGGCAGAGGAAATTACTGGGTCCCCTTTGTCCATGGAGGCGGCAGAGTTCCGGATCTTAGAAAACCCTAATCCCACCCAGCCCGCACTAGTTGCGGAGATAGTGGAGAAATCCGAGCCTGAAGCAGACCTAGCGGTCCAAGTCGAATCTGGAGTGGATCTCCTTGGAGAGACCGAACCCCAGATCGACCCACCCACTGAGGTCGAAATCCAGGAGGAGCACAATAACAACAACGGTTCCGGCTCTGACGATGCCGGGACAGACAGGCCTTTCCTGAGGTACACACTAAGACGCATGATAGTGCAAAACTCAGGCGTAGATGCAATTCTCGAGACCATCAAATGTTTCAACGAAGCCTACTATGAAGACCACAGCTATCTCAGGAGGGGCACATCACACTTTGTCGGATATGTGGGATCCGGATCCGGCACTGCCGATGCTGGAGACAACACCGACTCTGTGCTGGGGGCGATTGGAACAAACGCCGAAGTACCCGCATCCTCGGATGAATCGATGACGTTAGCAGATTTCTGAAAGTTCTCCATGGAATATGAAGAGGAGTATAACTCCAAACCTGCAGAGGAAGGAGAAGCCATGGATGAAGGATCAGGGGAACACTCTCCCAAAGCGCAGGATAACATGGAAGTCAGAGATAATCCCGAGGTCCATATGTCTGAAAGTACCGATCAGAGCTTGACTCCGGGAAACGGACCCAAAGCCGTCTTTTCTACCGGCGCTGCCAAGAAGGCAAAGAAGAAGAACAAGAAGAACAAGACCGTGGCGAAAGACCCTCTGGCAGAGGAGGTGATTGCCGAGGAATACGAGGAAGACTCAGATGGAGCACTTATCCCAAACGAGCCCAAAAAATAGGAATCAGTGGATGGACACGTGATCACTGAAGGTGCACGTAAACTCATCGATGCTGCATTAACCACACCTATTCCTACAGCTGCAGAACTTACTGCTGAAGAGCTAGACGAGAGGGCACAGGCCCTAGAAGCGTGTCGTCAAGTACTCCTCGATGAAGCCAAAAACATTGAGGAGGAAAAGAAACGCATGGAATCTACGGAGAAGTACAACTCCAGGCAACACTAGAAGACCAGGAAACATCATACTAATGACAACCAATTCCCGCAGATTCACAAAGTCCTTTTCGGAGGAGAAATAGGGATGCCTCGAAAAGATAGCAAAGGGGATTGGGTGTATCCAACACCAGTACAGAACACTGTTGCGGCCTGAGAAATCCTTTCGGCTAATCCAGGCCCAGAGCAGATCCGCTTGGGCATCAAATTACTCAACAAGGGACTGGAGCAGCAAAAGGTCGCCATGTCCAGAAGTCAAAAGCTGGTCTCTGATTCTGACCAGTGTCGCACAGATCCAGCATGGGCTGACATAAGACCCCAACGCGTTCCGGAGCAGCACCACCGCTCCGATCGCCGGGAGGACAATTACTCAAGAACCGGATCTTCGGGACAGCACCACAAAGCTGCTCGTGACTGGCGTAAAGTTAACCCAGTTGCGGAGAAAGAGGCAATTGTTGTACTGAATCCAAGGAACCCGCCCCGGCAAGAGTCGAAAGACCGCAGGGACGATGATAAAGAGAAACGTCGGGAGGAGGACCGACAAAGAATGCCACCTCCTAGACATGCAAGCCGTCCGGATGACGGACGAAGGAACGATGGACACCGTGCCGAGACAAGCCGGCATATGGCTCGTCACAATAAAGAACCTCCCCGGAACCAGAATAATGACGTTCCGGATGGAGGCCGGTGATCAGCCGGAAATAACCCAGCTGCTCCACCCTCTCCGCAAAGTAGCCATCACAACGGCTCCCAAGGAGGCCAAGGAGGGCGTCATGGTGGAGGAGGTGGTGGCAGAAGCTGAAGTCCGGCTCCAAGGCACCGCAGCCATGGCCGACACTCGGGACGATCTCTATCCCCGAACGATGCAAGGCACATGATCAACTCCAATATAGAGGTGCGGCGCTATGAAAATGATGATATATACGTGGGCCCAAAGTGCTTCGGACCATGCATAAGAGCCACAAAATTCTCGGAAGGATTTGCTATCTCAAGACATATCCAAGCCTACGATAGCATAGCACGGCCAGATAGTTGGCTACAAGATTTTTTCCAAACTTGCTGCATCGCCAAAGGCGGAAAAAGCCTGGTCGCAACCCGATATCTCCCACTCATGTTGCGTAAGACGGCACGATCATGGCTCAATGAACTTCCGGAGAACACCATCCACAACTGGTATGACATGCAAAGTGCTTTCTTTCGGAATTTCGAAGGCACATACCGGAGGCCTATAGCATTGCACCTAGAAAGCCGGAGAAACTTGCCGGGATTATCTCGGACAATGGATCGACACCAAGAACTCCTGGAAGGAGTAAATGACCAAACTACGATTGAAGCTTTCATTGCAGGTCTCCCAATTGGTTTACTATGTCACCGCTTGAAGTGTGACAAAGTCACTGATTTGGGAGAGATGATAGAAACAACGAGCAAGTATGCAGACGCTGACGATGATGCAGAGGGGTTACTCAACGCCCTGGCTGTGCCACATTCGGAAAAACAACCAAAGCAACAAGCTCAGAAGCGCAAGAATACCTCGGAAGAGAAACCCAACACGGAAACGGCAGTGGTTACTGCTACTTTCGGGTCTGGTGGACGAGGAGGACGCGTCCGTGGGACTTCGAGAGTTCAAGGTAGAGGAGACCAGCAACCAGGCAAAACCTACTCTTGGGCCAACATTGCCAATAACACATGTGTGCATCACTTAGACGCCAATGGGGGCTCATCCCACACAAACGCCGAGTGTCATTTCAATGACTATATTAAGAGAGATGATACCGCTGGCTACAAAGCTAAGCGGAAGAAGGGAAAGAAGAATCCTGAAAAAGATAAAGAGACCAAGGAAGATTCCGACATGGAGGAAGCTGATGCTTCAAATCCCAAGCCGGAAGGGAAGAAAAAATTTCCGACCAAAAAAGACACTTATGTCACCTTCCTCGGATCTCAACCAGCAAAGGTCAAAAAGGCAGTGCTACATGAGCTCAATGCAACAGTCCCGGCTGTCCCCCAATTCTTGGACTGGTCGGAAGTGGCAATCACATTTCACAGTGTTGATCATCCGCCTAAGTTGCACAGGCGAGGAAAATATGCCTTAATCGTCAATCCACTTATTGATGGTTATGGTTTCTCCAAGACTCTCATGGACGGTGGCAGCAGTATTAATATTCTGTATGTCGAAACGCTACGCCGGATGAAGATCTCAGAGACCTAGCTGAACCACAGCTCTGTGATCTTTCACGGGGTTGTCCTAGGAAGACAAGCAAATTCCTCGAGAGAATTCACTTTGGATGTTACTTTTGGAACTCCAAAGAACTATCGGACGGAGGCACTTTCCTTCGAAGTGGTCCCGTTCAAGAGCATGTACAATGCTATATTCAGACGTCCGGCTTACTAGGATTTTATGGCTCGTCCGTATTACATTTACAATATGATGAAAATTCCAGGTCCCAACGGCGTGATCACCATCAGGGGAGACCCGAAGAAAGCACGAGAGTGCGAGGATGGAAATGCCGCCTTTGCTGAAGTCGTGCTACACGCCCAGGAGTACTAGGAGATCAAGAAGAGCATGGATCCATCCGAGATGCCCGCAACGAAGAAGGAGGTGACAAAGCCGAATCCGGAGTTCAAGGCATCAGAAGAGACGAAGAAGACGCCATTGAACGATGATGACCCCTCCAAGGTGACCCAGATAGGCGTAGGCCTAGATAGCGCATAGGAAATCCCAAGGGGGCTCGGGGGCTGGCGTGGTGCTCAAATCACCCCAAGGAGATAAACTTCTATACGTGTTGCAGATCCACTTCACAGTGACAAATAATATTGCCGAGTATGAAGCACTGCTACATGGAATCCGGATTGCTAAGGATATCGACATCCGACGTTTGATGTGTTACAGAGATTCGGATCTTGTTGCTCAGCAAGTGTCGGATATTTGTAATGCAAATAAACACATGGCAGCATATAAATCTATCATGGATGATTTATCTAAATCGTTCGAAGGGTTTGAGGTTCAACACATCCCTCGAGCAGAAAATAAGGAAGCATATGCACTATCTCGAATAGGCTCTACACGGAAAGAGGTCCCGAATGGCGCTTTTTTAGAGAACCTCAAAGTTCCCTCAATAAAGTGAGTGGATGAGGAATATCCGACAAAATCCGACTCACCTCTAATAGCAGTTCTGGCTGTAATTCCCAGCTGGACTCAACCCTATCTTGATTATCTGGTAGATGGAAAATTACTCGAAGACGAGGTTCTGAGCCGGAAGATTATCCGACGAGCGAAAGCCTATACTATAGTTAAAGGTGAGCTCTATAAGTGGAGTGTGTGCAGGGTCTTTCAATGTGTATCTCGGAAGAAGTGGAAATCTTAAGGGAAATCCACGAAGGCGAGTGTGGTCACCACGCTGCAGCCAAATCTTTAGTGGCAAAAGCTTTCAGACATGGTTTTTTCTAGCTTACAGCTCAGGCGGATGCTGAACGGCTAGTCAAGACGTGCAAAGGTTGCCAAAAGTACGCCAAAAAAGCTCATGTTCCAGTTGATCAACTACGAACAATACCTATAACATGGCCTTTCGCGGTCTGGGGGCTTGACATGGTAGGACCGTTTAGACGGGCTCCAAGTGGATTTACTCACCTCTTAGTGATGGTGGATAAATTCACCAAATGGATTGAGGCTAAACCCTGTTGGGGATATACTTTCCGGGTATCCTCACAGTTCCTCACTGACCAGGGTGGCCCACTTCGGGTTAGAGCTTTGCTTCACGGGCGGCCCAGTCAAGGAGAAAGACGGAGTCCAATCCGGCTACGGGAAGACCCAGAAGACTTACCGACTTAGTCCCATAATGTTACTTGTAGTTCAAGATGTACTCTGTAACCGACTCTTAGACGTAGCCGGATAGATCTCTCCTGTAAACCCTAGGCCGGATATCTATATAAGCTGTCCTAGGGAGAGCCTTTAGCACACTCAATACTTTAGACCCTCAACTCGCACAGGCGAAACCCTTGTAACCCATATTCCGTCTCTGCCATATTACTGGATTGCTAGCAGGAGTAGGATCCATCCAAAGCCGGCGGATTCGAACCTGGGTAAACTTGTGTGCTCACCGTCCCGGAACACCGTACGTCTCACACCCTCTCTTCCGCACGCCCCGAGGACCTCCTCATGGCGTACTTGTCATCAATCCGACGAAAGTTGGCGCCCACCATGGGGAAAGTGAGCTTCGGATCTGCGTTCCGAGCGGAATCTGCAAGAATCGGAATCGGCGAGACTATCGCCATCGGCCGCATCCTCTACGCCAGTGATGTCCCTCTCATCGTTCTCGACAAGACTTGGATTCCGGCAAGGGAGGTCGTGACTGCCTACACAATCATGTCTTTTGGCGAGATCGATGTTTACATCGGTTTCACTGAACCTGCCCAACCCACCCCAGCGGCAATGATAGGGAAAGAAGAATTTTCTGGGTCCCCTTTGTCCGTGGAGGCGGCAGAGTTCCGGATCTCAGAAAACCCTAAGCCCACCCAGCCCGCACCAGTTGCGGAGATAGTGGAGAAACCCGAACCTGAAGAAGACCTAGCGGACCAAGTCGAATCTGGAGTGGATCTCCCAGGAGGAGCCGGATCACAGATCGACCCACCCGTGGAAGTCGAAATCCAGGAGGAGCATATCAATGACACTGATTCCGGCTCTGATGATGCCGGGACAGACAGGTCGTTCCTAAGGTACACACTAAAACATATGATACTGCAAGGCGAAAGCACAGATGCAATCCTCGAGACCATCAAAAGTTTCGATATGGCTGATCGCAAAAGCCGCAGGTACCTCAGGAGGCACGCGTCGCACTTCGTCGGATACGTGGGATCCGGATCCGGCTCTGCCGATGCCGGAGAAAACACCGACTCGATGCTGGAGGCAATTGGAACAAACGCTGACGTACCCGCATCCTCGGAAGAATCGATGACATCAGCAGATTTCCGAAAGTTCTCCGTGGAATATGAAGAGGAGTACATCTCCAAAGCTGCACAAGAAGGAGAAGCCATGGATGAAGGATCCGGCGAACACTCTCCCAAAACGCAGGATGACATGGATGTTGGAGATAATCCCGAGGTCCAGATGTCCGAAAGTACTGATTAGAGCTTGACTCCGGGAAACGGACCCAAAGCCGTTTTTGCTACCGGCGCTGCCAAGAAGTCAAAGAAGAAGAACAAGAAAAACAAGACCCCGGCAAAACACCCTCTGACAGAGGAGGTGATTACCGAGGAATACGAGGAAGACTCGGATGGAGCACTTATCCTAGACGAGCTGAAAAAAGAAGCATCGGTGGATGGACACGTGATCATTGAAGGTGCACGTAAACTCATCGATGCCGCATTAACTACACCTATCCCTATAGCTGCAGAACTTACTGCAGATGAGCTGGACGAAAGGGCGCAAGCCCTAGAAGCATGTCGGCAACAACTCCTCGATGAAGCCAAAAACATCGAGGTGGAGAAGAAACGCATGTCAAACAAGGAATACATGTCTCGTCTACATCAGAAGACACGGAAGCGTCACATAGATGACAACCAATTCCCACGTGTCCGTGTCGTCCTTTTTGGAGATGAGATGGGGAAGCCATGGAAAGTTAGCAAGGGAGATTGGGTATACCCAACACCAGTACAAAATACCGTGGCAGCCCGAGAAATTCTATCGGCTAATCCAGGGCCAGAGGAGATCCGTTTGGGTATCAAGCTACTCAACAAGGGACTGGAGCAGCAAAAGGTAGCCCTGTCCGGAAGTCAAAAACTGGTCTCGGATTCTGACCAGTGTCGCACAGATCCGACATGGGCTGGCGTAAGATCCCATTATGTTCGGGCACAGTACCATCACCCCGAACGCAGGGAAGACAATTATTCAAGAACCAGATCTTCAGAACATCATCACAAAACTTCGCGTAACTGGAGCAACGTCGCCCCAGCGGCAGAGAAAGACGCCATCGCTGCCCTGAATCCGACGAACCCTCCCCGACGAGAATCTAAGGATCGAAGGGGAGAAGATAAAGAGAAACGTCGGGAGGAGGATCGTCAGAGAATGCCACCTCCTAGACATGAGAACCGTCCGACTGAGCCTCACCATGGTGGGAACGACGGACGAAGAAATGACGGAAACCATGTCGGTACAAGCCGGCAGGGGGCTCGTCATAGTCAAGCTGCTCCACCCTCTCCACCACACAGTCATCACAACGGCTCCCATGGAGAGCAAGGAGGACGACATGGCGGAGGAGGTGGTGGTAGAAGCCGAAGTCCGGCTCCACGGCATCGCAGCCACAGCCGGCATTCGGGACGATCTCTATCCCCGAACGATGCAAGGCACAGGATCAACTCCAACATAGAGGATCGGCACTATGAAAATGATGACGTGTACGTGGGCCCAAAGTGCTTTGGACCACGCATCAGAGCTACAAAATTCCCGGAAGGATTTGCTATCTCAAGACATATCCAAGCCTATGACGGCATTGCTCAGCCAGACACATGGTTACAGGATTTCTTCCAAGCTTGCTGCATTGCCAAAGGCGGAAACAGCCTGGTTGCAACCTGATATCTCCCACTTATGTTGCGGAAGACGGCACGATCATGGCTCAATGAACTTCCGGCAAATACCATCCATAACTGGTATGATTTGCAAAGCGCGTTCTTTCGGAATTTCGAAGGCATATATCGGAGGCCCTATACGGTTGGAGACCTACAGCGTTGCACCCAGAAAGCCGGAGAAACTTCCCGGGATTAACTCAGATGATGGATCGACACCAAGAACTCCATCGAAGGAGTAAACGATCAAACTGCGATTGAAGCTTTCATTGCAGGTCTCCCTATTGGTTTACTGCGCCATCGCTTGAAGTGTGACAAGGTCACCGATTTGGGAGAGATGATAGAAACAGCGAGCAAGTATGCAGATGCTGACGACGATGCAGAAGTACTACTCAATGCCCTAGCTATGCCTCAGTCGGCAAAACAACCAAAGCAACAAGATCAGAAGCGCAAAAATACCTCAGAAGAAAAACCCAACACGGAAACGGCGGTAGTTACTACTATTTCCGGGTCTGGAGGATGAGGAGGACGAGGAGGACGTGGCGGAGGCCGCGGGCATGGCCGTGGGACATCAAGGGTCCAAGGTAGAGGAGAACAACAACCAGGCAAAACCTACTCTTGGGCCGACATTGCCAATAACCCATGTGTGCATCACCTAGACGCCAATGGGGGCTCGTCCCACACCAACGCTGAATGTCGTTTCAATGACGACATCAAAAGAGATGACACCGCGGGCTACAAAGCTAAGCGGAAGAAGGGAAAGAAAAATCCCGAAAAAGACAAAGAGACCAAGGAAGATTCCGACATGGAGGAAGCCGATGCTTCAAATCCCAAGTCGGAAGGGAAGAAGACTTTTCCCACCAAGAAGGACACTTATGTCACCTTCCTTGGATCTCAACCAGCAAAGGTCAAGAAAGCAGTTCTACACGAACTCAATGCAACAGTTCCGGTTGTTCCCTAGTATTTGGACTGGTCGGAAGTGGCAATCACGTTTGACCGCGATGATCATCCGCCTAAGTTACACAGGCGAGGAAAATACGCCTTAATTGTCAACCCACTTATTGACGGTTATGGTTTCTCCAAGACCCTCATGGTCGGTGGTAGAAGCATCAATATTCTCTATGTCGAAACGCTACGCCGGATGAAGATCTCAGAGACCCAGCTGAACCATAGCAATGTGATTTTTCACGGAGTTGTAACAGGAAGACAAGCTAATTCCCTGGGAGAGATCACTTTGGATGTTACCTTTGGAACTCCAAAGAATTATCGGACAGAGGCACTTTCCTTCGAAGTGGTCCCGTTCAAGAGCGCATACCACGCTATATTTGGACGTCCGGCTTACTAGGCTTTTATGGCTCGTCCGTGTTACATTTACAATATGATGAAAATTCCAGGTCCCAATGGCATGATCACCATCAGGGGAGACCCGAAGAAAGCGCGAGAGTGCAAGGATGGAAATGCCTCCTTTGCCGAAGCCGTGCTGCATGCCCAGGAGTACCAGGAGATCAAGAAGAGCATAGATCCGTCTGAGATGCCCGCAACGAAGAAGGAGGTTACCAAGCCAAATCCAAAGTTCAAGGAATTATAAGAGACGAAGAAAGCGCCGTTGAAGGATGATGACCTCTCCAAGGTGACCCAGATAGGCGTAGGCCTGGATAGCGCATAGGAAAGCGCGCTCGTCAAGTTCCTCCAAGCAAATCAAGATATCTTTGCATGGCAGCCATCTGACATGACCGGAGTATCTAGGGAACTTGCCGAGCACTCTCTAAATGTAAACCCGAATGCTAAACCCGTCAAACAGTCCTTACGACGGTTTGGCGACGAAAAGCGTAAGGCAATAGCTAAGGAACTAGCACGGCTCGAGTTAGCCAGATTCATAGAAGAGGTCATCCACACTGAGTGGTCGGCCAATCCTGTAATGGTCCCTAAAAAGGACACCACTGATTTAAGGATGTTTGTGGATTATACTGCCTTGAACAAGGCTTGTCCAAAAGATCCGTTTGCTCTGCCTAGAATTGATCAAGTTATCGATTCTACGGCAGGCTCGGAACTCCTCTATTTTCTCGACGCATATTCCGGTTATCACCAAATCCGGATGAAGGAATCTGACAAAGTGAAAACTTCATTCATAACCCCCTTTGGAACCTTCTGTTTTGTTACGATGCCCTTTGGGCTGAAGAACGCAGGAGCTACGTACCAGCGCACGATGCAGCGTTGCCTCCACGACCAACTCGGACGCAATGTACATGCATACGTGGATGATATCACGGTGATGTCCAAAAAGAAGGAAACACTCATTTCCGACTTGGAGGAAACGTTCGGCAATCTACAAAAATACAACATCATGCTTAACCCGAAGAAATGCTTCTTTGGAATACCAGCTAGAAAATTGTTAGGTTTCATCGTGTCTCAAAGAGGCATAGAGGTGAACCGCGACAAAATCAAGGCTATACTCAATATTTCCAGGCCAACTCGCCTGAAGGACGTACAAAGATTAACTGGTTGCATTGCTGCGGTCAGTCGATTTGTAAGCCGGCTTGGTGAAAGAGCCGCACCATTATACAAACTCCTGAAGAAGACCAAAGATTTTGTCTGGACTGACGAAGCTGAAGCTGCACTACAAAACCTGAAGAAAGTACTCTCATCTGCTCCTATCCTCGCAGCACCGGAACCTCGGGAACCGATGTTGCTTTATATTGTTGCGACAAATAAGGTCGTTAGTATCGTCATGGTGGTGGAAAGACCAGAGGAAATCAGGAACACTTGGTGCAGTGTCCGACCTACTTTGTCAGCGAGGTCTTGACAGAATCAAAACAGCGATATCCGCACTATCAAAAGTTAGCTTACGGTGTTTTCCTAGCATCTCGTAAGTTATGACACTATTTTCAGGAGCATCCAATTACCATGGTGAGCAAAGCTCCCATGAGAGACATAATCAACAACAGCAACGCCATAGGACATGTCGCCAAATGGGGCATAGAGCTTTCAGCTTTCTATATTGAGTACAAACCTCAGACAGCAATCAAATCCCAGATCCTTGCTGACTTTGTCGCTGATTGGACAGAGACGAAGGAGAATATGATCCTCCCTGAGTCGGAATATTGGACCCTCTTTTTTGATGGGTCTAAGGCTCGAGGGGGCTCGGGGGCTGGCGTGGTGCTCAAATCACCCCAAGGAGATAAACTTTTATACGTGTTGCAGATCCATTTCACAGCGACAAACAATATTGCCGAGTATGAAGCACTGCTGCATGGAATCCGGATTGCCAAGGATATTGGCATCCGACGTTTGATGTGTTACGGAGATTCGGATCTTGTTGCTCAGCAAGTCTCGGATATTTGTAATGAAAATAAGCATATGGCAGCATATAAAGCTGTCGTGGATGATCTATCTAAATCTTAAGGGTTTGAAGTTCAACACATCCCTCGGGCAGAAAATGAGGAAGCAGATGCACTGTCTCGTATAGGCTCTGTGCGGAAAGAGGTCCCGGATGGCGCATTTTTAGAGAACCTCAAAGTTCCCTCGATAAAGGGAGTAGATGAGGAATATCCGACCAAATCCGACTCACCTTTGATAGCAGTTTTGGCTGTAATTCCTAGCTGGACTCAACCCTACCTCGATTATTTGATAGATGGCAAATTACCCGAAGACGAGGTGCTGAGCCGGCAGATTATCCGACAAGCAAAAGCCTATACTATTGTTAAGGGTGAGCTCCATAAACAGAGTGTTTCTGGGGGTTTTCAGCGTTGTGTATCTCCGGAAGAAGGAGTGGAAATCTTAAGGGAAATCCACGAAGGCAAGTGTGGTCACCACGCTACAGCCAAATCTTTAGTGGCAAAAGCTTTTCGACATGGATTTTCTGGCTTACAGCTTAGGCAGATGCCAAACGATTAGTCAAGACATGCAAAGGCTGCCAAAAGTACGCCAAGCAAGCTCATGTTCCGGCTGATCAGCTGGCCTTTTGCGGTCTGGGGGCTTGATATGGTAGGACCTTTTAAACGAGCTCCAAGTGGATTTACTCACCTCTTAGTGATGGTCGATAAATTCACCAAGTGGATCGAGGCTAAACCTGTCACTAGTTGTGATGGAGCAACATCCAAAAGATTTGTCGAGGTTGTTATAATCCGGTATGGTTATCCGCATAGCATTATCACGGACAACGGGAGTAACTTTTCTATGGGAGAACTGGCCGAATTCTGCGATGAGCAAAATATCCGTCTTGACATTGCATCAGTCGCACATCCACAGGCTAACGGACAAGTCGAAAGAGCAAATGGTTTAATTCTACAAGGCCTGAAACCAAGACTCGAAGCACCACTATGACGTGCTGCGGGGGCTTGGGCAGAGGAACTACCCTCTGTAATTTGGAGTCTACGAACAACTCCGAACAGGTCAACATGATACACACCTTTCTTCTTGGTCTATGGCACAGAAGCAGTTCTTCCTAGTGATTTAATTCATACTTCTCCTAGAGTGGCCGCATATATCGAAGAGGATGTCGAGATTTCTCGACAAAATAATCTCGACTTAGTCAAAGAAGTTCGCGTCGTTGCTGAAATGAGATCTACAGCCAATCAGCAGAAGTTACGCAAGTATCATAGCCAGAGAGTCCGAAATAGATCTTTCAATAAAGGTGATTTGGTTCTCCGGCTTGCGCAACAAAGAAAGCACAAAATTTCCCCAGTATGGGAAGGGCCCTTTTTAGTTAGTCGAGTATTGCACAATGGATCGTACTACTTAACTGACATGAGACCAGTCAAAGAAATACATGCTACTAAGAAGAGAAAGAGAGCTGGAGGTAGTACAAATCCGGATGAGTTAGACAGACCGTGGAATATTGCTCAGCTACGTCCCTTTTATTCTTAGTTTATCCTTCTTTGTAATCATACATATGTACATGTTTTGTGAGAAATAAAAGTTTTGGTTGCCTCAAGTTTTTTCTGAGAAGTTCTTAAACCATCTTATTTCCGAATGATCATGTCATAGTCGAAAATCCCAGAATGCTTGAAAGTACTTTATGCTCATGTTCGTTCTGGTCTAGATTTCCGATTCTAAAACGGCTACCCTCGGGTATAACTCTAAAGTTTCTAGTCTTTACTTTGGTTATTTGTCTGATTGCTGGATGCGGGCATTTTCCTAGTAGTGAATTGTTGGTACTGGAAGCCGGCTTTGTTTCCGAGTTTAAACTGGTTTAGCAATTGAGCTCCGTTGCTCGGCAAAGTTTCTGGCGGAAGGTTTAGCAGGCTCACGAAAGGGACGAGGCGGAAAGCCAGATAAACGATAAGTAGAGACGAAAAAATACAAGTGTTTGTGTAAACATTTAAGGCACGCAAAAATTTCAAAATTCAAAAGTGCTGAATAGATCAAAAGCTTAGCACTAGCAAGATAAAATAGTACTTCATATTTACAATCGCATCAGGTTTTTTCCGGAATAATACATAAATTTCTGGTCTATGATGCAGGAGGAGATGAAGGATCTGCCGGCTCGCTGGTCACTCCGCCTTGATATCGTTCCGAGATGTCCGCATCCGAGTTGGTGCGTTCATCGTCAGAAACTTCTTCGGTTTCTTCTGCAGGAGGAGGCGGAGTATCCACGCGGGTGAAGAAGGGGATCTCGTAGCTGGTCAGATCAGCTACGTGGCACCCGTATTCGGCGCAGGAGTGCATGATAGCTTGAAGGTCTTGCTCCTGGTCGTCCTCGTCCACCTTGCAGTACCCTCTGGTCACTTGCCATATCTCCATGTTTCCATGGTGGCTCATGACCATGGTGAGAGCGTTCTGCGCACCAGTCCGCGCGTAGGACATGTTCCAGTCCTGAACAAGCTGCGGCATCTCCTTGGCCTTGTCCCGTACCTCAAAATCCGACATGCTTGGCATGTCCGGAATCCTGAGAGACTCGCCAATGTCCTCAAGGGACTAGCGGTAGTCATGAAGAAGATCACCGACTTGGGTAAGCCGGTGAGTGCGGGGCTCGGACAAGGAAGAGTCCGTCCACTTCAGAGGACCTATACACAAAACAAGTTAAGAAAAAACCTACATTGATAGAAGTCGAAGAAAAAGATAAGTCAGAGAGGTGGAACGTACCAAATATGACGTCGTCAATCTTGGTCTTCTCCTCCCGGAGACTCTGGAGTTCAGCCCGGAGCGCCTGGGATATGTCCTTCTCTCTGCCAAGCTCATTCTTGAGGTCCGAGATTATTTTATCCTGAGCAGCAATCTTGCGATCGCGCTCGTCAGTGGCCATGGAGGAGGATTCAAGGACTTGAGCTATGCTCCTTTCATGATCTGCCTTGAGCTTATCCAGCTCTTGGGGAAGTCCCTTGTTCTCCACCACCAGGGTCTTGAGGTTCTCGGCCTCTTCAATCATAGCAATGGATTGTTTCACTAGTGCTGTAACTCAAAAAAGAACAACAGTTCAGAAAAATTCGACATTAAAAAAAATCAAAGACAAGGTTTGAATCTCGGAATGTTTACCTTCGGCTTCATCCTTGGCTACTTTGAGCTCAACATTTTTAAGCCGGAGAGCTTTGATCTCTCTCCTCTTATCACAGACATTGGTCAGTAATTCCTGGTTATAGGAACATACTTTCTGTAAGTCAGAATACCCAAAGTCAGAAAGCTACTTAAGACTCGGGCTAATATTTTTGCTAAATATCAGCACGAGCCTTGGGGGCTACACTAGTTTGTTCTTTGGCATCCTAATGAAGCATAAACTCGGATTCTATATCCTACTTCATGCTTGGGGGCTAGAGGATATGATATAACATAATGGAAAAAACAAGAGTTGGAATTCCGACTTACATATTGCTCGCGGGTGAGTTTGTCTAAACCCGCATTCACTTCAGTGGCCACCTTCTTAGCAAGAGTAAGAGGGATCACTAGGGTTGTTGGAGCTCGCCAGTCCTAATCCTCTCGTCGCGAAGGCGGACTTGAGTGAGAAGGTCATAGAACTTGACGTCCTCTGCTTCTTGCGCTTCCTCCTCGGGGGATAAATGGCTTTTATCCAGGACTTGCCTGGCTAGCCGCTGGATCTCCTCTGCAGATTTCCGGGTCAGACCAAACTTGGCAAGACCCGGATTGCTGAGGAGGTTTTCAGCGAAGACTTCAGCCGAGGGATCATTACCCAAAGAGGGTTCACCCTTATCTTGAGCTGACGCACCCACGGTGACGTCAGTTTGCGACCCAAGGATTGCAGGCTCCGTTTGAGGAGCCGGATCTTCTGCAGCATCCGACGAGATAACCGGAGTTCCAGAAGGTTGAGGGGCCGAAGTCGGAGGAGCCAAGGCAGGGGAAGCTATGGTAAGCTTCGTCTGACGCAAGGGCTTCGAAGAAATCCCTTTCCCCTTGCCCTTGATGATCGATTTTGCTCTGAGAAGGTAACAAAGTCGGAAACGTTACATCTCGGAAAGAAGTTTGAGTAAAGTACAAAGGCGGAAAAGTTGTGATTGAAAGTTACCTCTTCACGACAGGCACCTCCTTTGTGCCAACACATCGTTTGAGCTTTGCGCTTCTTGAGCGCAAGATCCGGTAGTGGAACTACTTCTACCTCCTGAGAGAACTCCGGAGGGTATCCTTCGAGTGGAGCAAGTTTCGACTCGGGGATGTCAGCAAGCTGAAAACAAGAAAAAATATCAGTATTGCAGTATAACTCGAAGATTGAAACACATAAAAGATGTGATGATGGGAGCCTACCGGCACCACGGGGTTTTCCACCATGTGCATGTCCAGAGAAACCTCCAGAATCCGCCTTTCGATCCGCTCCTTGATCAGCCATTTGATTTGGCTTATGTAGCCTTGAGTGGTGTAGGCTTTGGGGCTGATGCGGAGGGAGTCGGTTGGAGAAGACGTGATGGAGTGCATCAGTCTATCCCCGTGGTACGGAAGTGGCTGGATCCGACATGAGACCCAGCACTGGACCAAGTCGGATCCCTTCAGACCATTGTGCTTAATCAGATATTCGATCCGCCTCTTAGCGAGGATCAGATCATCAGTGAGAGCCGGAGCAGCCTCGTCCCAGGAAGGATGGGCCGTGGCGGCTCCGTCGACAAAAGCCGGCAAAGCGGTAGCTTTGCAGGGAGCCGGAATATCCCTATGGTAGAAAAAAGTGGCTGGCCATTGTTTGACCGAGTCACTGGCAGAAATTTTGGGATATGCCCGGTCACGTCTAAGAGAAAAGCTAATGGTGCTAGTGATGTAAGGAACACCGGCAGTGATGGAATTCCTCCGGACATGGAAATAAAACTGGAAGAGAAGTAAACTCGGCCTAATGCCGAGAAAGCCCTCGCAAAGCACAGCAAATGCACTCATTTCTAGAAGTGAGTTGGGAGGAAGATTGTGGAGTTGAACTTCGTAATGATCTATCACCTCGGAGAAGAACTCCGAGGGAGGAAAAGACAGACCTCGATCAAGATGGGTGCCGAAGTGGACCCGCTCGTCGTCGTGCGGGTTGGGGACGGTTTCACCGGAGCCGCTCCGCCAGTCGCCGGCGGCGAGAAGCCCCTCCTTCTCCATGTTCTTGAGGCCTGCTTTGTCAAGGTCGCAGGGGATCCAGATTCCTTGGTAGCTTTCTTTCTCTGTTGCTGCTTCCACCTTCGCCGCCGCCACTGCTGTCGCCAAACCGGAGGAAGAAGATGATGAAGCCATTTTCTCCGGTGAGAGGGTGACCTTAAAGGGGCGGCGCTGAGAGCTTTGTGGGGGGAGGACGAAGAGGCTCTGTGCGCACAAGAAGATTGGGAGGAAAGGAAACGGCAAAGGACTGGTGGAAAGGAGAAGAAGAAATCCGAACCCCTTATATCCACCTACCTGCGCCAAGATTCGTGCAAACGCTACAGTGTAACCGCCACGCATCGTGGAAAGAACTGGGAAGGACCCGCACGATGATTGCTTCCCCTCGATCTCCATGCACGCATTGAAACGGCGCCTCAGTTCCGCGGTCCCACCAACGGTCGTACTGATGGAACGCCTGTCAGATGACGTGACTTGACCATGCTTGTGTCAGGTGGCGTTAGAGACCAAGTTCTGGCTTAGTTTGAAAACGAGATGGAAAATCCGAGTAACCAATTGAAAGGTCCGACTTATTTTTAAGGCCCGGATCGTATTTTTTGTTGTGAAGTTTCAGGAACCCTTCAAGATTCTGCAAGCCGAAGATCAAGCTAGACGATGATAAATCTGACTTTGGATCTTGGAGGCCTCCGGCTGTTAGATATACTTACCGGTATCCTCACAGTTCCTCACCGACTGTGGTGGCCCACTTTGGGTTAGAGCTTTGCTTCACAGGCGGCCAGTCGAGGAGAAAGATGAGTCTAATCTGCCACGGAAGGCCGAAGACTTCTTGACTTAGGCTCATAATGTTACTTGTAGTTCAAGATGTACTCAGAATCGACTCTTAGACGTAGCGGATAGATCTCTCCTGTAAACCCTAGGCGGATATCTATATAAGTCCTAGGGAGAGCCTTTAGCACACTCAATACTTTAGACCTCAACTCAAGACAAAGTGAAACCCTTGTAATCTATATTACGGCTCTGCCAGACATTGGATTGCTAGCAGGAGTAGGATCCGTCCAAAGCTGGCGGATTCGAACCTGGGTAAACTTGTGTGCTCACTGTCCCGGAACACCGAGGTCTCACACCCCTCTCTTCCGCACGCCCCGAGGACCCCCTCATGGCGTACTTGTCATCAATCCGACGACAAACCCGTCACTAGTTGTGATGGAGAAACAGCCAAAAGATTTGTCGAGGATGTCATAATCTGGTATGGTTATCCGCATAGTATTATCATGGACAATGGGAGTAATTTTTCTATGGGATAATTGGCTGAATTCTACAACGAACAAAATATCTGGCTTGACATTGCGTCAGTCGCACATCCACAAGCTAAGGGACAAGTCGAAAGAGCAAATGGTTTAATCCTACAAGGCCTAAAACCGAGACTCGAAGCACCACTACGACGTGCTGCGGGGGCTTGGGCAGAGGAATTACCCTCTGTAATATGGAGTTTACGAACAACTCCGAACAGGTCAACCGGATACATACCTTTCTTCTTGGTCTATGACGCAAAAGCAGTTCTTCCTAGTGATTTGATTCACACTTCTCCTAGAGTGGCCGCGTATATCAAAGAGGATGCCGAGATTTCTCGACAAAATGATCTCGACTTAGTCAAAGAAGTTCACGTTGTTGCTGAAATGAGATCAACAGCCTATCAGCAGAAGTTACGCAAGTATCATAGCTAGAGAGTCAGAAACAGATCTTTCAATAAAGGCGATTTGGTTCTCCGGCTTGTGCAACAAAGAAAGCACAAACTTTCCCCAGTATGGGAAGGGCCCTTTTTAGTTAGTCGAGTATTGCACAATGGTTCGTCCTACTTAACTGATATGAGGCCAGTCAAAGAAAGACCTACTACTAAGAAGAGAAAGAGAGCTGGAGGCAGTACAAATCCGGATGAGTTAGACAGACCATGGAATATTGCTCAGCTACGTCCCTTTTATTCTTAGTTTATCCTTCTTTGTAATCATACATATGTACATGTTCTGTGAGAAATAAAAGTTTTGGTTGCCTCAAGTTTTTTCTGAGAAGTTTTTACCATCTTATTTCCTAATGACCATGTCATAGTCGAAAATCCCAGAATACTTGAAAGTACTTTATGCTCATGTTTATTCTGGTTTAGATTTCCGATTCTAAAAATGCTACCTTCGGGTATAACTCTAAAGTTTCTAGTCTATACTTTGGTTATTTGTCTGATTGCTGGATGCGGGCATTTTCTGAGTAGTGAATTGTTGGTACTTGAAGCCGGCTTTGTTTTCGAGTTTAAACTGGTTTAGCAATTGAGCTCCGTTGCTCGGCAAAGTTTCCGTGCAGAAGGTTTAGCCGGCTCACGAAAGGGACAAGGCGGAAAGCCAGATAAACGATAAGTATAGGCAAAAAGTACAAGTGCTTATGTAAACATTTCAGGCACACAAAAATTTAAGCCAAAAGTGCTGAATAGATTAAAACTTAGCACTATCCAAAAGTATCATGCTACATATTTACATATCCATAATGTTTTTCAGAATAACACATTTGTTTTCTGATGATCTATGATGCAGGAGAAGAGGTAGGCGCTGCCGGCTCACTGGATGCATCGGCCTCGGTTTGATAACATTCCGAGATGTTCAGATCGTCTGATGCTCATCGTCGGAAACTTCAGCTGCTTCTTCCGGAGGCGGAGGCGGTGTGTCCACGCGGGTGAAGAAGGGAGTGTCATAGCTGGTTAAGTCAGCTACGTGGCACCCATATCCGGCGCAGGAGTCCATAATGGCCTTGATGTCTTGCTCATGTCCGTCTTCATCCACCTTGCAGTGCCCTCTGGTCACATGCCAGATTTCCATGCTTCCATGGTGGCTCATGACCATTGTGAGGCGTTACCTTGCTGATCGATCAGCGTAGGACATATTCCGATCTCGGACGAGCGAATAATATCGCCCGGTTCTACACTTTGAAAGTCGGACATGCGATGCATGTCCGGAACCTTGAGAGCTTCTCCAATGTCCTCGATGGATTGGCGGAAGTCATGAAGCAAATCATCGACTTGGGTATGTTGGTGGGTGCGAGGCTGGGTAGAAGCACAGTCCGTCAAGTTAAGAGGACCTATTCATATAACAAAAAATGGTTAAGTAAATCCGACATCGAAAGAGTCGAAGAATGAATACAAGTCAGAAAGATGGAAACATACTGAAGATGACGTCATCAACTTTGGTCTTCTCTTCTCGAAGACTCTGGAGTTTAGCCCGGAGCGCCTCAGAAAGATCCTTCTCTCTACAAAGCTCATTGTTGAGATCCGAAATTCTCTGATCTTGAACCGCAATCTTATGATCACGTTCATCAGTAGGCATGGAGGAGGATTCAAGAATTTGAGCGATGCTCTTGTCATGATCTGCCTTGAGCTTATCCAGCTCTTGGCGAAGTTCTTTATTCTCCACCACCAGGGTTTTGAGGTTCTCAGTCTCTTCAATCATAGTGCAAGACTGTTTTACCAGTGCTGTAAGTCAAAAAGAACAACAGTTCAGCAAAAAATATTCGACTATGAAAACACAAGACAAGGTTTGAGTCTCAGAATGTTTACCTTCGGCCTCATCCTTGGAAACCTTCAGCTCAGCATTCTTAAGTCGGAGAGCTCTGATCTCTCTCCGCTTGTTGCAAACATTCTTCAACAAATCCTAGTTATATGAATTAACTTTTTGTAAGTCAGAATACCCAGAGTTAGAAGCCTACTGAAGACTCGGACTAACATTGTTACTAATATCAGCATGGGCCTTGGGGGCTACACTAGTTCATTCTTTGTCATCCTAAGGAAGCATAAACCCGGATTGTATATCCTACTTCATGCTTGGGGGCTAGAGGATATGATATAAAGTACAATAAAGAAAAATGTGAGTTGGAATTCCGACTTCAATGATGTTCATGTGTGAGCTTGCTCAGGCACATGTTCACCTCGGTGGTAACCTTCTCGGCGAGGGTGAGTGGAATAATCGGAGGTGGTGGAAGCACACCAGCTCTTAGTCCCTCGTCGCGAAGGCAGACTTGTTCAAGAAGGTCGGAGTACTTGATATCCTCAGCTACTTGTGCTTCTTCTTCGGCAAAGAGATTTCGGCTCTCCAGGCATTGCCGGGCCAGAAGCTGGATTTCTTCCGCAGATTTCCGAGACAAGCCAAATTTGGCAAGTCCCGGATTGTTCAGGAGGTTTTCAGCAAAGGTCTCTGCCGAGGGATCATTACCCGAAGAGGGTTCACCCTTATCTAAACCTGAGCCACCTGTGGTGGTGTCAGTCTGCGATTCAAGGATCGCTGGCCCTGTTGAAGGAGCCAGATCTTCTGCGACAACCAGCGATGGAGTAATCACCGGCATTGCGGAAGGTTGAGGGGCAGGAGTCGGAGGAGCCAGCAGCATGGCCAAAGGGCTTCGAAGAAGTTCCCTTCCCCTTGCCCTTGATGAGCTGCTTAGCTCTGGGAGTGTAATAGAATGGAAAACATTACATCTCGGAAGAAAATTTGAGAAAGGTACAAAGGCGGAAGTTGTGCTGAAAGTTACCTCTTCACGACTGGCACCTCCTTTGTGCTGACGGCCACTGTCGGAGCTTTGCGCTTCCTAGGCACAACGTCCGGCAGTGGGACCAGTTCCGCCTCCTGAGAAAACTCCGGAGGATATCTCTCGATAGGAGCCAGCTCCGACTCGGGGAGGTCGACAAGCTGAAAAGAAGAAAATATCTCAGTATTGCAAAATAGCTTAAAAGGTGTAACACATAAAAGGGTTTATTATTGAAGCTTACCGGAACTACAGGGTCTTCCACTGTGTGCATGTCCAGAGACAATTTCGGAATCTTTCTCTCAATCCGCTCCTTGATCTTCCATTTGATCTGGTTTATGTAATCCCGTGGCTTTAAAGCCTTAGGACTGATGCGGAGGGAGTCATTCTTCGACGCCGTGATGGAATGCATCAGACAGTCGTCGTGGTACTAGAGGGGCTGGATCCGACGTGCAACCGAAGACTGGACTAAGTCGGACCCTCGTAGGTGTAACTACCTCGGTGAATTACGCTCTTAGTTACAAGCCTGGATGAGCGGAAATGGTTAAAATAGTACGGTGGGGCCCAAATGCCACTCACAGGTAGACCTTTCGGCCGTCCTAACCATTTCCAAACATCGGGACAAGAAACAGCGTAATCGGCAGCGAAGGATCAACTACATACACAAATGAGTATGTATGCAAGCCACCATACAATAGTCCTCAGAGCCATTCCATCTAAAAGAAATAGAAATATTGCAACGCCATACGGCAAGATCCAAATATCCTAGATAGATATAGTAGTTTAGGATATCTCTTCATACATCAAACATCAGAGTATCAGGCGGAAGCGGAAAACAAGATCCGAGTACGGATAAGAAGCAAATCGGCATAAGATGCCCCATAAATAAACACATCCCGCCCACAGATCTCACGGATCCCCGTTCCCGGAATCTCTACACCAAGTGATCGCTGCCAACATCGTCCGTCTCCTCCACCCAGTATCCATCTTGCGAGTTTACCTGTCCATCTGAATCAAACAATTTATCGTGTGAGACCCTAGGGGTACTCAGCAAGTCTTAATGCCTCTAAAGGGGACACAACCTGGGGTGACGCAATTGCAGCAAAAGATAATACCTAACAATTCTATAGATTCTCGCTAACCATCCGCCTAACCAGAGATAGACGGATGTCCGTGAATTAATAACAACAGTTATAATAGTAATATTAACAGATCCATCCTCCTCCTCGCTTACCAACGAGGAAGCGGACGAACAGCCCCCATCTGTTGGCAGTTTTATTATCCATTCTGTGAGTGTTGCACTATTTACTAGTCAGGTACTTAGTCAAATAAAAGCGGTACTTTAGTTATACTTGTCTATGATCGAGAAACTATGCTCCAAGTCGTCCATAACCGCGGACACGGCTTTCAGAAAGTTTTACCCTGCAGGGGTGCACAAATAGCAACACACACTCGATCAACCTCGGAAAAACCAAATCAAAACCCAACGAGGCATTCACGACAAAGCGATCACAGGATTCAGAAATATTTCAGGGGCCACCCATTAAGCTACCATAGCGAAGTTGGCCGGCTCCGAGACGGAGTCATGGTTTGCGTCAATGGCTGTAAACGACTGGGAACCCGAAAGTGTGACTGGGCTTGTCGATACCGCGAAAACACTCCACTTACCTAAACAGTACAGGTGCTCCTCGCACAATCTTAAATAAAGCAGTAAAGCATGGCATAAGTACAGGATAGTAATAAAGCCCCAAACTACTTTGTGGCCCCAAGAAATAAGAATGAATCAAGCTCTGGCTCAGGGGGGTTCATAAGCCTCCTGGATGTGGATAGCGCGCATATTCAAGGAACAGGAATCAAGTACTCGGGGTCCTACGGGACACAAGTGAGCATGAAAAACCAAATAGCAGATATTGCTCACCGGTGCCACTTTCATTAGTTATCCCTTTACTACTCGGGTTAAGTTGTTTAGGTACCTCGTTATCCATCAGACACTCACATACCCTACACATGCTGTTCTACGACCCGCATGGCTCAAACAACTCCTGTAGTAATGGCTCATGGGATGGAGGAACAAGCTTCGGTGGGGTTTAAAAATAAAGGCTATGCAATACTGGGGATTCAGTTTAATGCAATCACCACTCAATGATGCAAGAATAAGATAGAGGCAATAGGTACTATATGTATGCAAGCATGTGGTAGTGCTTGCCTGGCAGCTCAGTTGAAGCGAGGGATGGATCTGGGTAGTGCTCCTGGGTTTCTTGATATATCCCCTGCTCAGCGTCTATTCGAAGAAGAACCAACAAACAAGGGCCAACATAAATAAAGTGCACAAGCATACGAATAAAATGCGACAAGCAAACAATCATGCCATGATGAATGATGCACAATTTGCATGGCAATAATGTAGCATGGCATGGGTGAGGTGTGGAATACAAGAATAAAGCATTTTATTGAGTTTTAGTCACATTTAAACCTCATATAAGTTGCTGTATACTTTATATTTATATGATGCATGCTGCAATTTAGAACATGGAATGCATAAACAGAAAGGTCTCGTCGAGCTGATCGATTTAGACATATTATTTGTCAAATTTGGAGTTATAAAACAAAAGTTATGAATTAATTAAGATAAAGGTCATTTTATTGTAATTTTAAACAACTTGAAAAATTAAAGTGTTCAAACATTACTTTGAATAGCATATTTGAATTCCTCACATTTTTCTGATCTAAAAACATATATTATTTGTATTATTTGGAATAATATTTGAAAAGTTATTTAAAAACAGGATTTATAATCATATTACACATTTTTTTGAAATCATTTTTATTAAACAGAAAAAGAACAGACACTTTTGATACTCAGAGGGAGCTAGCCACAACCACTGACGGTTGGGCCCGAGATGCTGAGTCACAAGCGGCAGCGGGTACTTCTTGGGCTTTTGCACCACGACGTTGTCCAGCCAGCAGACCGACTTGCGGGCCCGAGGTTGGCGGGGCCACAGCCTGTGACCAGCGAGGCGTGCCGCGCATGGACAGGACACGTTGGTGATGGCGCAACAAACCCGGGTGCTTTTCTAAAAAGCCACAGAGGCGCAGGTGGAATTGGCGGGAGCGCGGGTTGGCGCAAAAAGGCAGGGGGTATCGGCAAAAGGACACCGCACTTTTTTTTCTTCCACGCGTTTGATTTAAATCGACAGACGTCTGACGGCGCGAAGGCTCGAACTCGCGACATACCATGTGCGGCGGCGACTACCGCTGGGGTGGCTAGGGGGTTGTGCTGGCTTGCGCTCGCGCGGCTAGGTAGGGTGTGAGGCGACGCAGGGACGTGCAGTGGCTCGCGTCCACGACGCACCGAGGGTGTTCGGCAATACGAACTAAGGATCTAGACGGCGACAGCGAGGCGGAGCATGTCAGGGAGGTCAAGGCGC
The DNA here is from genome assembly GCA_023614405.1 of Avena insularis. Taxonomy (NCBI): domain Eukaryota; kingdom Viridiplantae; phylum Streptophyta; class Magnoliopsida; order Poales; family Poaceae; genus Avena; species Avena insularis. The sequence continues at coordinate 255,205,596 of CM042696.1, forward strand.
TCACCGCGGGTTGGTAGGTGTGGTCGGATCGTGCAGGGGGGCGACGGAGCGGCGAGGACGCAGGCGGACCGGAGTTAGGGTTTTGGCTCGGTGTCGATGGCGTGCAGCCGGTCTGGGCCATCTCCTTCTCGACATCGTGTACAGGGCTGCTGCAGAGGACCTTCCCGATCTCGCCGACAACCTCCTGCTCGCCTACGCCTCCTGGATCCACGGGAGCTGGTGGAGACCGACGGGGGCCGGTGATGGGGTAGATGGTGGCGGTGGAGAAAAGAGGGGAGAGGGCAAGGCCCTGGGGTGGATCTGGGAGAGGCAGAGGGGACGTGGGGAAAGAGGGTAAGTAGGAGAGGAGGGGGAGGCGCCGTGGGGATCAGGTTGGAGATAAAGGTGGCTTCGGCCACCTTTTTCCTTCTCCTCTTCACGTGCTCGAGCTGGAGCTCGTCTAGGGCAGGTAGGGCAGCTTGCAGGTGGGCCAGGGGAGGCAAGGCAGGCAGTCTCGGGCTGGTGGGGTCGCACGGCAGAGAGAGAAAGGAGAGGAGGGAGGCTCGGGTTTAGCTTCGTCTAGGGCTACAGGCTCGGGTTAGGGTTGTGCTAGGGTTGGGGTTAGGAGGGTAGCTCGGCCAGGGGGAGTAGGGTGGGGCCTGCATGGTAGGGAGAGGGGCAGATGGGGGTAGATCATGGTGGTGGTAGGTTAGCTAGAGAGGGGTGACTCGGACAGGGTTTTGTTTAGGGTTAGAGAGAGGGGTGAGGTGAGGTGTGGTTAGGGTTAGGTAGAAATAGAGAGAGGGGGTTAAGGGTTTAGATTAGGTGTAGGTGCTTGGAGAGAGGATTAGAGAGAGAGAGAGAGATGTGGTGGTGGTTTTAAGCAAGAACAAACTAGATCAAGCCAAAGGAGTGGTAGAGAGGGGGATGGATGATTCACTCAAAAGATCAAATTATAACAAAAGAGGACAAAAGATGGAGATGGTTGCATGGCATACACAAGTGAGAACAACTTGATGAGCACTAGGCAAAAAGAAATAAACCAATCAAGGTGAAAGATTTGAGAGAGAAGGGAGAGATCCAAGAGATATACACCACTCAAAAATTCATATAAAATCCCAAAGGACTAGAATGTGGTGGTGCTTGCATGGCCCATGCAAAATAATTAATGCCATGTTTATTCTTGTGAAAACAATAATATTAACATGGCATTATTCTCATGCATTTCCAAAAGTGGAATGAAAGCCAAGCAAAAGAATTTGTAGAAGTAGATCCATCCTATCTCCCATGAGCTAGATTAAATACCAAAAGAAAATAAAATACAAGCTCATGGATAATGGGATGGTGGAATTATAAGGTGGTGAAAGAAAGGGTGGTGGAGTGGAATAAAAGATATGCCCCCAACTCAACTTGGGCATTTAAACAATATATCAATAACCAAATACAATATCAAGAGGCAAATACAATTAATAATGCATATGAGAGAAGAACCAAAGGAAGAGGGTTTTATATGATGCTCAAATGCAAGGTGGCATGATGACATGAGCATGATATAATTATGATGCAACAATTATATATATGAAGTAGCCATTATATATAGACTAGGCTAGTAGCATTGCAATTGTTAGACAATTGGGATGCTACAACTCTCCCCCACTAAACAGGAATCTCGTCCCGAGATTCTAGGAAGAAGAAGAAGACTCGAAGAGGGTAGGATACTTGGCACGGAGCTCATCTTCACGTTCCCAAGTGGCTTCATCAACAGAATGGTGCGACCACTGCACCTTGCAAAACTTGCTAGACTTGTTGCGAGTCTTGCGTTTTGCTTCAAGAAACAAATGGTTAGAAGAATTGAAGGATTGTCGTAAGACAAGAAGGATAGGATGAACTTAGCTCCGGTTTCTCGAGAAACATGTTAAAAGAGTAGAACCACTTGTGAAAGAAATAGAAAGGACGATGTATCAGGGAGAAAGAAATGACACACCATTACGATTAAAGATTTACTAATACTAGAGAGGATGAATCTTTATCTCGCCGTAAGAAAAAGAGCTAGATTGGAGAGGTTTTGAACCACTATGACAATAGCATCGTATCTTCTCTCGGATTGAGAAATGAAGTTCGGAAACAATATTGCCTTCAAACAATAGAGTCCCTTGATATCGACAGAAATATTTAGTTAGACATCGTCGGATTAGATTCTTGTTGCGCCGGTAAGACCCAAAGGATCACGCAATTGAGGTGCGCGGATATAACTTCCAGAGACGGGTGTGAAGCCAGATCATGGTGGAATCCCGAGAATTAAAGAATATGGAGGATCTAGAGTTTATTGTAGAGATGCTTATTGCTTTCTTTAGCCTTGAGGCTAACACAATAGATTTGCGGCTGAAGGCCTCAACCATAATTGGCTTTACCACAGAAAAAGAATTGATGAAACAAAGAGAGAGATAGTTTCCTTTCATCTTGTTTGTGGATGTCGAGCATCGATCGAAAGACGAGGACCGAAAAGAGTTTGCGTCTGTTTCCACCAGATAATTGAAGATTTTGCTCCATCTAGAATATACAGACCACCAACAAGAGATTATTGATTACTTTCTTCGAGAGAGCACTCCGGAAAAACAAGGACGGAAGTAAAAGTATTGAGGCATAAAGGCCACTTCTAACTTCCGTGGAATGAGTGAAATCACATTAATTCACCAATTCAATGTACAAGAGCGAATGATAAGAGTAGTGGTATGGTAGCTACTCCATCCCGCACTCAAAGCATTACTCCGCACATGAATACGAAAACCATGCAACCCAACTACCGAGACAGACTGAAGGTATTGATAAGAATAGCTCATGGAACTTCGTTAGAAAACAAGGATAGATGCAAACGATTCGCTGGATTCATAGATAGATAAAGATGATGATGTTGTGGTCATGTCGGAAATAACAAGCCACCGGAAAGATATGAAGGAAGATCCGGAGACAACTGCAAGATTCCACAGACAAAGAAAAAGATAGCACCACTTGAACATAAGGGTTGCAAAAGATCTGAAAAATCTTCCTGGCCTCCGGTGGATTGAGCATAGACGATAGAACAAGAGGGTTTCAAGAGATTACTTAACGAGATAGAGGTGAAAAGAACTCCATGTTCTTCTTGAAGAGATTGAGAGATGTTTAGCGGTCTTGAGGAAAATCTTTAGCGGAACGACGATGATAACTTGCCAACAAGGAAAACTCCGGGTTTGATTGAAGATGGAAGCTGGAATTAACAATGGATTTGCTGATTCCAGAATTGAAGTAATGTATTTAGCAGAAGGACGTGGTCGAGATAGGTGACTTCAAAAGTCAGAGTTCTCACTTTGAGACTTTGCACACACGTAGTGCTCACGAAGCTTGAGAGAACGAGACACAGATGATCTTCCATGTCCTTCCATTGATATCAAATAGGCAAGCATATTATCAATACCACCATGGATTAACAGGATATTCCCAGAATATCAAGTTCAAGAGGTGGGAGAAACGAACAAATGCTCGAAACACTTTCTGAGCTCAACGCTCTTTGAAAGATCAACGTTACGAGTAAGGATTCCTGTCGAAGAAGATGCATTTGGCGTAGAATAGATTATCTGGTCCTTCGGAAGAAAAAGAGATGTCACCTGGTTCACATTGTCGATTGGATCACCGGTTACAAGATAAAGAGATCTTGGATAAAGGAACGATGATAGCTCATACCTTAAGCAAAGCTATCAGAGACGACAAGATGCAATTCCCTCGTATCAAAGAGGATTTTGCAGATATGGAGTTCAAAAAGATGTGCAGCATGATGGACAGATGATAGACCGCCGTAGTGCCTTGAGAAACTCCGGATTGCCAAAGATGCTTGAATATGCATAGATATGATCACGGTGTACTCAAAATCACAGGAGATAACCGTCACCATTTGGAGGATAGTGTTGATAGCATTTTCCATATTCCACTCATGATAAGTGTCATATAGCTATGCTGAGAGCCAAATTACAATCACCAGCATCGAATCGACACATGTTATGTAATTAGCCCAAGAGAATTGGAGATGAAATAAAACTCCAGGATTAAGCGCCGGTGACAAAAGAATGAGTTAGCATGGACATGCTGATAAAAGGGAGATAGATAATGTTTCACACACGACTGAAAAGGAGTGTGGAAGCACAGATGTATCAAAGAAAATTTTTCCGCATTTTTCGGCATTAAAATACCAATAGATGTGCAAAATCACTTATCAAGTAGAGATTAGCAACTCCACATTCTGTGAAAGCATGCTGGAAGGAAGAACACCCTTAAGAAGATGGCATCGGTTAACAAGGAGTCAGATAGATCGCGCCGGTTTTCAAAAGCATGTCAGTATGGAATGTACCAACAGTTGATAACCAAAGGCAGATTGTGATAACAAATTGGATGCAACAGATAGACAAGGAATTACACACACACACACACACACACACTTTCTATGGTACTACGGAAACCCAGAACACGTGAATCCTAGTTTGAATTTTTAAGAAGAGGATTGAAAACGTTACACTTCCTTACCAGAAAAGGGTGGTGGGTGGGTAAGAAGAAAAGTGGAAGCAGTCCTACTCTCACGTTTTGTTTTTCCCTAGTATACATAGCTACCAAAAATAGTTGCTAGACTGACAACGACCATTTGGCTGATACCCTGAAGGGCGGGATGGCTCTGATACCAATTGTAACTACCTCGGTGAATTACGCTCTTAGTTACAAGCCTGGATGAGCGGAAATGGTTAAAATAGTACGGTGGGGCCCAAATGCCACTCACAGGTAGACCTTTCGGCCGTCCTAACCATTTCCAAACATCGGGACAAGAACGAATGTCGGCAAAAGCGAAGGGATCAACTACATACACAAATGAGTATGTATGCAAGCCACCATACAATAGTCCTCAGAGCCATTCCATCTAAAAGAATTAGAAATATTGCAACGCCATACGGCAAGATCCAAATATCCTAGATAGATATAGTAGTTTAGGATATCTCCTCATACATCAAACATCAGAGTATCAGGCGGAAGAGGAAAACAAGATCCGAGTACGGATAAGAAGCAAATCGGCATAAGATGCCCCATAAATAAACACATCCCGCCCACAGATCTCACGGATCCCCGTTCCCGGAATCTCTACACCAAGTGATCGTTGCCAACATCGTCCGTCTCCTCCACGCAGTATCCATCTTGCGAGTTTACCTGTCCATCTGAATCAAACAATTTATCGTGTGAGACCCTAGGGGTACTCAGCAAGTCTTAATGCCTCTAAAGGGGACACAACCTGGGGTGACGCAATTGCAGCAAAAGATAATACCTAACAATTCTATAGATTCTCGCTAACCATCCGCCTAACCAGAGATAGACGGATGTCCGTGAATTAATAACAACAGTTATAACAGTAATATTAACAGATCCATCCTCCTCCTCGCTTACCAACGAGGAAGCGGACGAACAGCCCCCATCCGTTGGCAGTTTTATTATCCATTCCGTGAGTGTTGCACTATTTACTAGTCAGGTACTTAGTCAAATTAAAGCGGTACTTTAGTTATACTTGTCTATGATCGAGAAACTGTGCTCCAAGTCGTCCATAACCGCGGACACGGCTTTCAGAAAGTTTTACCCTGCAGGGGTGCACAAATAGCAACACACACTCGATCAACCTCGGAAAAACCAAATCAAAACCCAACGAGGCATTCACGACAAAGCGATCACAGGATTCAGAAATATTTCAGGGGGCCACCCCATTAAGCTACCCGCAACGAAGTTGGCTGGCTCCGAGACGGACTCAAGGTTTGCGTCAATGGCTGTAAACGACTGGGAACCCGAAAGTGTGACTGGGCTTGTCGATACAGCGAAAACACTCCGCTTACCTAAATAACAGTGCTCCTCGCACAATCTTAAATAAAGCGGTAAAGCATGGCATAAGTGGGATAGTAATAAAGCCCCAAACTACTTTGTGGCCCCAAGAAATAAGAATGAATCAAGCTCAGCTCAGGGGGTTCATAAGCCTCCCGGATGTGGATAGCGCGAATATTCAAGGAACAGGAATCAAGTACTCGGGGTCCTACGGGACACAAGTGAGCATGAAAAACCAAATAGCAGATATTGCTCACCGGTGCCACTTTCATTAGTTATCCCATTACTACTCGGGTTAAGTTGTTTAGGTACCTCGTTATCCATCAGACACTCACATACCCTACACATGCTGTTCTACGACCCGCATGGCTCAAACAACTCCTGTAGTAATGGCTCATGGGATGGAGGAACAAGCTTCGGTGGGGTTTAAAAATAAAGGCTATGCAATACTTGGGATTCAGTTTAATGCAATCGCGACTCAATGATGCAAGAATAAGATAGAGGCAATTGGTACTATATGTATGCAAGCATGTGGTAGTGCTTGCCTGGCAGCTCAGTTGAAGCGAGGGATGGATCTGGGTAGTGCTCCTGGGTTTCTTGATATATCCCCTCGCCGTCATTCAAGAAGAACCAACAAACAAGGGCCAACATAAATAAAGTGCACAATCATACGAATAAAATGCAACAAGCAAACAATCATGCCATGATGAATGATGCACAATTTGCATGGCAATAATGTAGCATGGCATGGGTGAGGTGTGGAATACAAGAATAAAGCATTTTATTGAGTTTTAGTCACATTTAAACCTCATATAAGTTGCTGTATACTTTATATTTATATGATGCATGCTGCAATTCAGAACATGGAATGCATAAACAGAAAGGTCTCGTCGAGCTGATCGATTTAGACATATTATTTGTCAAATTTGGAGTTATAAAACAAAAGTTATGAATTAATTAAGATAAAGGGCATTTTATTGTAATTTCAAACAACTTGAAAAATTAAAGTGTTCAAACATTACTTTGAATAGCATATTTGAATTCCTCACATTTTTCTGATCTAAAAACATATATTATTTGTATTATTTGGAATAATATTTGAAAAGTTATTTAAAAACAGGATTTATAATCATATTACACATTTTTTTGAAATCATTTTTATTAAACAGAAAAAGGACAGACATTTTTGATACTCAGAGGGAGCTAGCCACAACCACTGACGGTTGGGCCCGAGATGCTGAGTCAGCGCGGCGGGCAGCGGGGTACTTCACCGGGCTTTTTGCACCACGACGTTGTCCAGCCCCAGACCGACTTGGGCCTGAGGTTGGCGGGATACACAGCTGACCCAGCTGTGGCGTGCCACGCGGCAAGGACAGGGACACGTTGGTGATGGCGCAACAAACCCGGGTACTTTTCTGTAAAAGCCACACGGAGGCAGACAGGTGGGGCCGGCAGGAGCGCGGGTTGAGCGCGAAAAAAGGGAGGGGGTATCGGCAAAAAGGACACCCGCTTATTTTTCTTCCACGCCGTTCGACGAATCGACAGAGCGCGTGCAGACGGCGCAGCGGGGCTCGAATTCATGACCGACCTTGTGGCGCGGCGGCTACCGCTGGGGTGGCTAGGGGGTTGTGCTGGCTTGCACTCGCGCGGCTAGGTAGGGTGTGAGGCGACGCAGGGACGTGCAGAGGCTCGCGGCCACGGCGCACCGAGGGTGTTCGGCGAAACGAACTAAGGATCTAGACGACAATGACAGCATGTCAGGGAGGTCAAGGCGCTCACCGCGGGTTGGTAGGTGTGGTCGGATCGTGTAGGGGGGCGATGGAGCGGCGAGGACGCAGGCGGACCGGAGTTAGGGTTTTGGCTCGGTGTCGATGGCGTGCAGCAGGTCTGGGCCGTCTCCTTCTCGACGTCGTGTACAGGGCTGCTGCAGAGGACCTTCCCGATCTCGCCGACAACCTCCTGCTCGCCTACGCCTCCTGGATCCACGGGAGCTGGTGGAGACCGACAGGGGCCGGCGATGGGGTAGATGGTGGCGGTGGAGAAAAGAGGGGAGAGGGCAAGGCCCTGGGGTGGATCTAGGAGAGGCAGAGGGGACGTGGGGAAAGAGGGTAAGTAGGAGAGGAGGGGGAGGCTCCGTGGGGATCAGGTTGGAGATAAAGGTGGCTTCGGCCACCTTTTTCCTTCTCCTCTTCACGTGCTCGAGCTGGAGCTCGTCTAGGGCGTGTAGGCAGCTTGGTGTGGGCCAAGGGAGGCAAGGCAGCCCTGGGCTGTTGGGGTCGCCTGGCAGAGAGAGAAAGGAGAGGAGGGAGGCTCGGGTTTAGCTTTCTGCCTAGGTTGTGCTAGGGTTGGGGTTAGGAGGGTAGCTCGGCCGGGGAGTAGGGTGGGCCTGCATGGTAGGGAGAGGGCGATGGGGGTAGATCATGGTGGTAGGTTAGCTAGAGAGGGGTGACTCGGACAGGGTTTTGTTTAGGGTTAGAGAGAGGGGTGAGGTGAGGTGTGGTTAGGGTTAGGTAGAAATAGAGAGAGGGGGTTAAGGGTTTAGATTAGGTGTAGGTGCTTGGAGAGAGGATTAGAGAGAGAGAGAGAGATGTGGTGGTGGTTTTAAGCAAGAACAAACTAGATCAAGCCAAAGGAGTGGTAGAGAGGGGGATGGATGATTCACTCAAAAGATCAAATTATAACAAAAGAGGACAAAAGATGGAGATGGTTGCATGGCATACACAAGTGAGAACAACTTGATGAGCACTAGGCAAAAAGAAATAAACCAATCAAGGTGAAAGATTTGAGAGAGAAGGGAGAGCTCCAAGAGATATACACCACTCAAAAATTCATATAAAATCCCAAAGGACTAGAATGTGGTGGTGCTTGCATGGCCCATGCAAAATAATTAATGCCATGTTTATTCTTGTGAAAACAATAATATTAACATGGCATTATTCTCATGCATTTCCAAAAGTGGAATGAAAGCCAAGCAAAAGAATTTGTAGAAGTAGATCCATCCTATCTCCCATGAGCTAGATTAAATACCAAAAGAAAATAAAATACAAGCTCATGGATAATGGGATGGTGGAATTATAAGGTGGTGAAAGAAAGGGTGGTGGAGTGGAATAAAAGATATGCCCCCAACTCAACTTGGGCATTTAAACAATATATCAATAACCAAATACAATATCAAGAGGCAAATACAATTAATAATGCATATGAGAGAAGAACCAAAGGAAGAGGGTTTTATATGATGCTCAAATGCAAGGTGGCATGATGACATGAGCATGATATAATTATGATGCAACAATTATATATATGAAGTAGCCATTATATATAGACTAGGCTAGTAGCATTGCAATTGTTAGACAATTGGGATGCTACAGTAGGCCCTTGTGTTTTATCAGGTATTCGATCTGCCTCTTAGCGAGGATCAGATCGTCACTGAGAGCCGGAGGAGCCTCGTCCCAAGATGGAAGGGCCGTGGCGGCTCCGTCGATGAAAGCCGGCAAAGCGGTAGCTTTGCCGAGAGCAGGAATGTCCTTATGGTAAAAGAAAGTGGCCAGCCATTGTTTGACCGACTCACTGGCAGAAATGCGAGGATAACTACGCTCACGTCTAACTGAAAGGCTAATAGTGCCGGTAATATAAGGATTACCGGCAGTGATGGAGTTTCTACGGACATGAAAGTAGAAGCGTAATAAAGTGAGACTCGGCCTAATGCCGATATATCCCTCACACAACGTCGCGTAAACGCTCATCTCTAAGATGGAGTTGGGAGGAAGATGGTGAAGCTGAACACCGTAATGGTCTATCACCTCGGAAAAGAAATCCGAGGGAGGGAAAGACAAACCTCTGTCGAGGTGGGTGCCAAAGTGTACCCACTCGTTGGCATGTGGGTTGGGGACGGTTTCGCCAAAACCGCTCCGCCAGTTGCCGGCACGGAGGAGCCCTTCATTCTCCATGTCACGGAGCTTCTCGTCATCAAGGAGACATGAGATCCAAACCCCACGGTTGCTCTCTTTCTCCGCTGCCGTCGCCGCTGCTACAAAGCTAGCCAAGCCGGACGATGAAGAAGAAGCCATTTCTCCGATGCGCCGGTGACCTTGGATGGGCGGCACTGGGAATATGGGAGGCAGAAAAGCTCTGTGCACGAGGGAGAAGTGGAGGAGAAGGAACGGCAAGGGAACAGGTGAAGATGGGAGAAAGAGAATCCTCACCCCTTATAACCACCTAACTGCGTCAAGATTCATGCAAATAGCACTGTGTAAATGCCACGCGTCGTGGAAGGAACTGGGAAGGACCCACACGATGATTACGTCACTTCGATCTCCACGTACACATTGAAACGGCGCCTCGGTTCCGCGAACGGCAGACCCACCAACGGTCGTGCTAACAGGATGTTTGTCATATGACCTGACGTGACCATGACTAGTGTCAGATGACGTCAGAGACCAAGTTCCGGCTTAGTTTGAATATCAAGTTGGAAAATCCGAATAATGTACTGATATGTCCGACTTATTTTGAGACCCGGATCATATCTTTTGTTTTGAAGTTTCAGGAACCCTTCAAGATGAAGGAAATATGCCCTGAGAGGCAATAATAAAGTTGTTATTATGTATTCCTTGTATATGATAGATGTTTATTTTACATGCTATAATTGTATTGATAGGAAACATCAATACGTGTGTGTTTAATAAACAAAAAGGGTTCCTAGTCATGCCTCTCTTATAGACTAGCTTGTTGATTAACAAGATGATCAAGGTTTCCTGATCATGGACATTGGATGTTGTTAATAACAAGGACACACCATTGGTGGAATGATGTGATGAACATTCATCCAAAGTATAGCATTACGATCAAGTCATTGTGTTTATATTGCTATAACATCATACGAAGTAATCTTTATCCTTAGACCATGAGATCATGTTAATTGCTAACACCGGAAGAGTACCTTGATAACATCAAACGTCACACCGTAACAGGGTGACTATAAAGATGGGTTCAGTGCTACGAAGGTGTTATGTTGAGGCTCATGGATCAAGAGTGGAATTTGTCAATCCAGATGACGGATAGATATACTGGGCCCTCGGTGATATCACATTCGGATAGCTTGCAAGCAAGTGATGTGATCACTAGAATGTTATATCACGGGAACGAGAAAAGAGTGCATGTCGGTAACGAGATCAAACTAGGTATGGAGATACCGATGATCGAATCTCGGACATGTAATATATCGAGAGACAAAGAGATTTAGTTACAAGCGTTAAAGTTTCTCACGATCACAGGAGTCATTGTTGAATGTGTAGGAGTCAGTACGGATCTCTAGGTCCCGCTGCTGATTATTGATCAGAGAAGGGTCTCGATCATGTCTGCATTATTCGCGAACCGTAGGGTGGCACACTTAAGAGTTACCGGACACCATTTTGGAGCACATATGTTTCAGACGAAAGAATTGCAAAGCGCAGGAATTGTTTCAATAGAAACCGGAAATTGTTTCGGGTGAAATTACAGAAGGTGGTTCTACATGTGATATTGAAATATTGCAAGGGGCTATATGTGAATGTTTGTTAATTAAAGTAATGAACAAAATTCTGAATAAATTTAATAAAAGAGTTTTATTAAATTATAGAGCATTAAATTTGGAGAAACTTAATGCATTTAAAGTGGAGACTTTAAAAGGGAATGTGAAGAGGCATTTTAATGTGGAGGGGTTACCACCACATGAATGGGGGAGGTGAGGGGTCACCCCCCCATGCGCTGGCCATGGAGAGAGGGGGCACCCCCTCCTCCTATAAAAGGCCACCCATTCCCTCCTTCATCCTCACACCTCCTTGTGAAGGATCTCTCTCCCCCTCTAGAATTATTCCCCCATGGTCTCGGATTAGCGAGATACATGTTCCCGGTGGCATTTAAATCGGAAGGAGTTGTTGCTTCCGCTGGATCACTAGAGCGAGGAGGTGGAGGTTGTCCGTGGCTTGAACGTGTGCGAAAAGTGATGCGCTTGCTGAGTTGCGCGCCGGACTTCCTCACGATCTTGAGATCGGCAAGTGTACGACTACATCAACCACGAGTTCCTACTGTTAACAACGCCGTTGTCTTCGAGGGTAAGTTCTCTATGGATGTATGTCCACCCGCTTGCTTTGTACCTAGTAGATAGATCTTGGCGTAGTTCACACCGTAGGAAAAATTTGTTTTCTATGTTGCGGACCCAACAAAGGGTATCGAGCCTGATCTATGCGTAGGTGCTTTACGGTAGTACACATATGTTTATATGTGGGCGATGATGATCATGTTATTGCATCTTCTATGTACTTTGGATATTGGTGGCATAGTGGGATGAAGCGGCCCGGACCAACCTTACATGTCATCGTACATGAGACCGGTTTCACGACTGACATGCAACTTGTTTTGCATAAGTGGTTGGCGGATGTCTGTCTCTCCTACTATAGTCAATATCTGATTTACAATGAGTTTCTAATAACTTGGTTATCCTTGTTGTGGTTCATGTTCATACGTTAGACAGGTTCTATCTCCAAAAGCCCTAAGCCACGTAAAACTTGCAATTGATAAATTAGAGGCGTCTAGTTTAGATCGTTGCTGGGCTAGTGTTTTGATATGGTATTGTTGTAAGTAGATGTATAATAGATACTCTTACAACTCACTTAACGTGTAAGTTCCATAGACCTTGGCCTTACACACAAAGGAATGATAGAGATCATACCACGATGCAAATGATAGAGATCAAATGCATGGACCATATCACCTCACTTCACACATTAGATGTTAGCATCTTATATTGCTAGTTGCTGCTTTGGTAGCATTATAAGATGATCCCTCATTTAGATATCAAGATAAAATGTGTTCTTCCTTAAGTATGCACCGTTTTGTGGATCGTGTTTTGAGTCATCACGTGATGATCGGGTGTTTTCAACTCTACGCTTTCATACAACGGGTGTAAGACAGTTTTACACACGCAAATACTAAGGTTCTTACTTGACGAGCCTAGCATGTACAGACATGGCCTCGGAACACGGACCGAAAGGTTAAGCATGAGTCATATAGTTGATATGATGCCCATATAGATACTCGCCTTTGAAGCTACACCGACTCACGTGATGATCGGACTTGGTGTAGTGGATTTGGTTCATGTAATCACCAAAAGGACACGAGGGATGTCGTTTTTGAGTGGGAGTTCATTAGTAATTTGGATTAGTTGAACTCAATCTATCATAAACTTAGTCTAAATATACTTTACAAATTCTGTTGTAGATGGCACCACCTGTTTTTAATTTCAATGTGTTCATGGAGAAAGAGAAACTTGCTGCGAATGGTAGCAACTTCACCAACTGGGCTATGAATTTGAGGATTCTCCTCACTGCTGCACAAAAGCAATATGTGCTAGATGCACCGCTAGGCCCCCCACCAGCTCCTGATGCCCCTGACGAGGAAAAGAACGTCTATGTAACTCGTCAGGAGGACCACAACTTAGTTCATTGCGGCATACTGTATGGGCTAGAGCCAGAACTTCGAAAGCGTTTCGAAAATGGAAATGCCTTTGATACCATGGGAAAATTGAAAATGATTTTCGATACCCATGCTTCCGTAGAGAGTTATAATGCTACAGAAAAGTTCTTTAGCTGCATGATGGAGGAAAACAGCTCCGTTAGTGAGCACGTACTCAAAATGTCTGGGTACGCCGATAAGCTTGTGTGCTTGGGAATAACGATTCCCATTGACTTAGGAATACATCGTGTTCTCCAATCTCTGCCACCTAGCTACAAGAGCTTCGTGATGAACTATAATATGCAGGGCATGAAGAAGTCTCTTCCCGAGCTTCTGTCAATGCTTAAGACTGCAGAAGTGGAGATTAGGAAAGAACATCAAGTGTTGATGATCAATAGGACCACCGGTTTCAAGAAGGACAAGAAAGGCAAGCACAAGGGAAAGAAGGGTGGCAAGTCTGTTGCCACGCCTAAAAAGAAACCCCGAGCTGGCCCTAAGTCTAACACTGAGTGCTACTATTGCAAGGATCGCCATTGAAGCTTAATCGCCCCAAGTATTTGGCGGACAAGAAGTCGGGCAAGGCAAACAAAGGTATATGTGATATACATGTTATTGATGTGTACTTGACTAGTACTCGCAGTAGCACCTGGGTATTTGATACGGGATCGGTTGCTAATATATGTAACATGGTTTAGGGGTTGCGGAACAAGTGACAACTAGCAAGGGATGAGGTCTCGATGCGGGTCGGCAATGGATCAAGAGTTGATGTGATCGCCGTCGGAACGCTACCTCTCCATATGCCATCGGGATTAGTTATAAACCTAAATAATTGTTATTTGGTGCACCTTTGAGCATGAACATTGTATCCGGATCGTGTTTGATGCAAAGTGGTTATTCATTTAAGTCTGAAAACAATGGTTGTTCGATTTATATGAATAATATCTTTTATGGTCATGCACCTATGTTGAATGGTTTATTTCTGTTGGATCTTGATAGTAGTATTACGCATATTCATAATGTTGATGCTAAAAGGATTAAACTTGATAATGATATATCTACATATATGTGGCACTGCCGTCTAGGTCATATTGGCGTTAAACGCATGAAGAAACTCCATTCTGATGGACTTTTGGAATCACTTGATTTTGAATCATTTGATACATGTGAGCCATGCCTTATAGGCAAGATGACTAGAACGCCGTTTTCCAGTTCAATGGAACGGGCGACAGATCTATTGGAAATCATACATACTGATGTGTGTGGACCAATGAGTGTGTCGGCGCGAGGTGGATATCGTTATTTTGTTACTTTCACGGATGATTTGAGTAGATATGGGTATATCTATTTGATGAAACACAAGTCTGAAACTTTTGAAAAGTTCAAAGAATTTCAGAATGAAGTGGAAAATCATCATAACAGAAAGATCAAATTTCTATGGTCCAACCATGGAGGAGAGTATCTTAGTTACGAGTTTAGCACACATATGAAAGACTGTGGAATAGTTTCACAACTCACGCCTGCCAGAACACCACAACGTAATGGTGTGTCAGAACATCGTAATCGTACTTTATTGGATATGGTTCGATCTATGATGTCTCTGACTAACTTGCCACTGTCATTTTGGGGTTATGCACTAGAAACCGCTACATTCACTTTAAATAGGTCACCATCTAAATCCGTTGAAAAGACACCGTATGAATTATGGTTTGGAAACAAACCTAAGCTGTCATTTCTTAAAGTTTGGGGATGCGATGTTTATGTGAAGAAACTTCAACCGGATAAACTCGAACCCAAAGCGGAAAAATGCGTCTTCATAGGATACCCTAAGGAAACGATTGGGTATACCTTCTATCACAGATCCAAGGGCAAGGTCTTTGTTGCCAAGAATGGATCCTTTCTTGAGAAGGAGTTTCTCGCGAAAGGTGTGAGTAGTCGGAAGGTAGAACTCGAAGAGGTTATTGAACCTTCTCTTCATGAAATGGCGAGTAGCACAGCTCCAGAAGTTGTTTCGGAGTTGACTTCACCTAATGAAGAGAGAGCTAATGATATTGATCATGAAACTCCGAACGAGGACACTACCGAACCTCGCAGGTCAAGCAGGACACGTGCAGCTCCTAAACTGTACGGCAATCCTGTTATGAATTTCATGATTGATGAAATGGATGACCCTGCGACATATGAAGAAGCGATGATGAGCCTGAATTCCAACAAATGGCTAGAAGCCATGAAATCTGAGATGGAATCCATGTACGAGAACCAAGTTTGGAACTTGGTGGACTTACCTCACGACCGAAAGGCCGTTGAGAATAAATGGATTTTCAAAAGGAAAACTGATGTTGATGGTAATGTTACCATCTATAAGGCTCGACTTGACGCAAAGGGGTTTCGACAAATTCAAGGAGTTGACTATGATGAGACATTCTCTCCCGTAGCGATGCTTAAGTCGGTTAGGATTATGTTAGCAATTGCTGCATATTTCGATTATGAAATATGGCAGATGGATGTCAAAACTGCGTTCCTCAATGGTAAGATTGTAGAAGAGTTCTATATGATACAACCTAAGGGTTTTGTCGATCCTAAGGATGCTAATAAGGTGTGCAAACTTGAGCGATCCATCTATGGACTGAAGCAAGCATCACAGAGTTGGAATCTCCGCTTTGATGAGGTGATCAAAGAGTTTGGATTTGTCCAAACTTATGGAGAGGCTTGTATTTACAAGAAAGTGAGTGGGAGCAATGTGGCATTTCTGATGTTATATGTGGATGACATATTATTGATTGGAAATGATTTAGATCTTTTAAATAGTGTTAAAAGTTATCTAAACAGCAAATTTTCGATGAAGGACCTTGGTGAAGCTTCATATATATTAGGCATTAAAATCTATAGAGATAGATCAAGACGCCTAATTGGGTTATCGCAGAGTACATACCTTGATAAGATATTAAAGAAGTTTAATATGGACGGAAGTAAGAAGGGGTTCTTACCTATGTTGCAAGGCAAGACATTGAGTAAGACTCAAAGTCCAGCTACGGCGGAAGAAAGAGAGATAATGGATAAGATCCCCTATGCCTTAGCCATAGGCTCTATAATATATGCCATGCTATGTACAAGACCGAATGTGGCACATGCTATTAGTTTGACTAGTAGGTACCAATCTAATCCAGGTTCGGAACACTGGATAGCGGTCAAAATATCCTTAAGTACTTGAGAAGAACTAAGGATATGTTTCTTATATACGGAGGTGAAGAAGAGCTAGTCGCTAAGTGTTATGTCGATGCTAGCTTTGACACTGATCCGGATGACTCTAAGTCTCAATCCGGATACGTATTTCTCTTGAACGGAGCAGCAGTTAGTTGGAGGAGCTCCAAACAACCTGTGGAGGCTGGATCAACAACGGAGGCGGAATATGTTGCTGCTTCAGAAGCGGCGCAGGAAGCAGTTTGGATGAAAGAGTTCATTACGGAACTGGGTGTGGTTCCCAGTGCATTGGACCCGATGGTGATCTATTGTGACAACAATGGAGCCATAGCCAACGCCAAGGAACCAAGGTCTCACAAGAATTCCAAGCATATTAAGCGCCGGTTTCACTCCATCCGCGAGCATGTCAAGGATGGAGATATAAAGATTTGTAAAGTGCGCACGGACCTAAATGTAGCAGATCCGTTGACTAAAGTACTCCCTAGGGCAAAACATGATCAACACCAGAACTCCATGGGTGTTAGATTTATCACTATATGAACTAGATTATTGTCTCTAGTGCAAGTGGGAGACTGAAGGAAATATGCCCTGAGAGGCAATAATAAAGTTGTTATTATGTATTCCTTGTATATGATAGATGTTTATTTTACATGCTATAATTGTATTGATAGGAAACATCAATACATGTGTGTTTAATAAACAAAAAGGGTTCCTAGTCATGCCTCTCTTATAGACTAGCTTGTTGATTAACAAGATGATCAAGGTTTCCTGATCATGGACATTGGATGTTGTTAATAACAAGGTCACACTATTGGTGGAATGATGTGATGAACATTCATCCGAAGTATAGCATAACGATCAAGTCATTGTGTTTATATTGCTATAACATCATACGAAGTAATCTTTATCCTTACACCATGAGATCATGTTAATTGCTAACACCAGAAGAGTATCTTGATAACATCAAACGTCACACCGTAACAAGGTGACTATAAAGATGGGTTCAGTGCTACGAAGGTGTTATGTTGAGGCTCATGGATCAAGAGTGGAATTTGTCAATCCAGATGACGGATAGATATACTCTGGGCCCTCTCGGTGATATCACATTAGGATAGCTTGCAAGCAAGTGATGTGATCACTAGAATGTTATATCACGGGAACGAGAAAAGAGTGCATGTCAGTAACGAGATCAAACTAGGTATGGAGATACCGATGATCGAATCTCGGACATGTAATATATCGAGAGACAAAGGGATTTAGTTACAAGCGTTAAAGGTTCTCACGATCACAGGAGTCATCGTTGAATGTGTAGGAGTCGAGACGGATCTCCGTGTCCTGGCTGATTATTGATCGGAGAAGGGTCTCGATCATGTCTGCATCATTCGCGAACCGTAGGGTGGCACACTTAAGAGTTACCGGACACCATTTTGGAGCACATATGTTTCAGACGAAAGAATTGCAAAGCGCAGGAATTGTTTCAATAGAAACCGGAAATTGTTTCGGGTGAAATTGCAGAAGGTGGTTCTACATGTGATATTGAAATATTGCAAGGGGCTATATGTGAATGTTTGTTAATTAAAGTAATTAACAAAATTCTGAATAAATTTAATAAAAGAGTTTTATTAAATGAGAGAGCATTAAATTTGGAGAAACTTAATGCATTTAAAGTGGAGACTTTAAAAGGGAATGTGAAGAGGCATTTTAATGTGGAGGGGTTACCACCACATGAACGGGGGAGGTGAGGGGTCACCCCCCCCCATGCGCTGGCCATGGAGAGAGGGGGCACCCCTCTCCTCCTATAAAAGGCCTCCCATTCCCTCCTTCATCCTCACACCTCCTTGTGAAGGATCTCTCTCCCCCTCTAGAATTATTCCCCCATGGTCTCGGATTAGCAAGATACATGTTCCCGGTGGCATTTCGTCTGGAAGGAGTTGCTGCTTTCGCTGGATCGCTGGAGCGAGGAGGTGGAGGTTGTCCGGTGGCTTGAACATATGTGCGAGTGCGGATGCGCTGCTGAGTTGCGGCGCTCGGACTTCCTCATGATCTTGAGATCGGCAAGTGTATGACTACATCAACCACGAGTTCCTACTCGTTAACAAAGCTCGTTGTCTTCGAGGGTAAGTTCTCTATGGATGTATGTCCACCTGTTTGCTTTGTACCTAGTAGATAGATCTTGGCGTGTAGTTCACACCGTAGGAAATTTTTTGTTTTCTATGCTGCGGACCCAACACAAGATTCTACAAGCCAATGATAAAGCTAGATGATGAAAAATCCGACTTTGGATCTTGGAGACTTCCGGGGGCTGCTGTTGGGGATATACTTTCTAGGCATCCTCACAGTCCTCACTGACCAGGGTGGCCCACTTCAGGTTAGAGCTTTGCTTCACGGGCTGCCGAGGCAGGGAGAAGAGGCGGAGTCCAATCCGGCTACGGGAAGGCCCAGAAGACTTACCGACTTAGGCCCATAGTGTTACTTGTAGTTCAAGATGTACTCTGTATCCGACTCTCATTCGTAGCCGGATAGATCTCTCCTATAAACCCTAGGCCAGATATCTATATAAGCTGTCCTAGGGAGAGCCTTTAGGGTACCCTCAATAGTCTACAATCTCAACTCGCATAGGCGAACCCTTGTAACCCATATTCCAGCTCTGCCGTATTACTGGATTGCTAATAGGAGTAGGATCCGTCCAAAGCCGGAGGATTCGAACCTGGGTAAACTTGTGTGCTCATTGTCCCAGAACACTGTACGTATCACACCCCTCTCTTCCGCACACCTCGAGGACCCCCTCATGGCATACTTGTCATCAATCCGACGACACACGCGCAAACAAGACGGAGATAAGATGTTTGTGTCATGACTGCAAGCTGATGTATCTGATAAGGCACGATTCCGGAATGCTGGAGTCGCACCTGCTTTGACGTAGTTTCATGGATGGCTACACTCGGTGGATACGTGATGACAAAGATGATGATGAGGATGTCAATAATGCTGAAAATCAAGATGCCGGTCATGACCATGAAGATCAAGACGCCGACGGCGGGGCAGGTGATGATCATGAAGATCAGGGTGGCGTCGGGCATGATGGATACAAAGATGATCAAGGTGGCGATGTGCATGAACACGAAGATAAAGGTGTCAACCATGATTCGAGCTGGGTGCGAGACCCTCATGTCCAAGATCTGCTTCTCAAGGAGACGAGTAACGCCAGAGCTGCCGCTAGAGAGAAAGCTAAGCTAGAGAAAATGAAGAAAGATGCGGTCACTCCATTGTTTGATGGATGCAATGACGGGGATACCTGTCTGAATGTAACGCTCAGGGCTCTAGAGATGAAGGCGAAACACAAAATGACCGAAGAATGCTTCAACGACAACATTGCATTCTGGCACGATATTCTTCCCAAGAAGGGGAACACATGTCCGACTAGTATCGCTGAGGCCAAGAAAGTTGCGTGCCCACTCAATCTAGCGCACGTGAAATACCACGTCTACATAAATGATTGCATCATCTACCAGGGCGAGGACGCGGAGAAGACCACGTGTTCGATGTGCAAGACCTCTCGATACAAGAGAGGGACCAAGAAAGCTCCTAGAAAGGTGGTGTGGTACTTTCCTCTAACTCCTCGTCTGCAGCGGTATTTCGCAGACCCTAAGGAAGCAGAGCTCATGCACTGGCACACAGAAAGAAAGAGGCCGGAAGACAATGATCCGGAGAAGGAGGAAATGCTGAGGCACCCTTTGGATGCTTGCTAGTGAAGGCGTTGGACCTCCAATATTACCAACATTTCGGGAAAGAGTCAAGGAACCTCAGGCTGGGCATGAGCACCGATGGACTCACTCCGTTCGGAATCCAGAGCAGCACACATAGCACCTGGCCTGTGTTTGTATGGATCTACAACCTCCCCCTGGTTGTGCATGAAGAATAAGTAAGTAACCATGAGTATGCTGGTTCAAGGTCCAAAACAACCCGGTACAGACATAAATATGTATCTCACGTTGTTGAAAGAGGAGCTGGCCATATTATGGGAAGAAGGAACCCGTACGTGGGATGCCTCGAGACAAGAATACTTCGACATGACAGCGGTGTTCATCATGACGGTGCAAGACTATCCTAGTTACGGATACTTCTCGGGGAAGGTGGTCCAAGGATTCTATGGTGCGTTAGGTGCAAAGATAATACAACGTACCGCCAGCTACAGAAATATCCTGGGTCCGGGAAAACCGTGTTCCTTGGGGCTCGGAGGTGGCTTCCCAAGAATCACGCCTGGAGAAAGCTAGGAGATCTGTTTGATGGGGCGGTCGAGCTCCAAGGAATCCTGGACCAGAGGAGTGGTGCGGAAATCTATGAGTTGTTGAATAACTGGAAGGAATGCCCTGCACCGGGAAATACCCGGAAGAATCCAGAACCTCTGCTGAAGGTATGGAAGGTGAGGTCTGTTTTCTAGGACTTTCCATACTGGAATATCCTACGCATGCCTCATAGACTCGATCTAATGCATATCATGAAGAACGTGGGCGAGAGTCTGCTTGTCACCCTCCTTAACACCGACAACACCAAAGATGGGTTGAAGGCAAGGAACAACTTGAAGCATATGGGCATTAGGGATGAACTTCAACCACCACCTAGCGATGACGAGGAGTAGGAGACAGAAATGCATAATAGCCATCGTCTCAAGGGCAAAAAGAAGTTCAAGAAGGGCGAGGTCAAGATCAAGGCCTCGTGCTTCACTCTAAGTAAGAAGGATGCCATACAGTTTATGAAGTGCCTCCTCGGAGTCAAATTTCCGAACGGCTACGCGGAGAAGATAAGCAGATGGATAGACGAGGAGAAGCGGCACTTCAGCAGGATGAAGTCTCATGACGGTGCCGTGCTGATGACGCAGGTACTCTCGGTCGTGATCCGAGGTATAATGGACAAGCACATCCGTCAAACGTTGTTTGACCTCTACAAATTTTTCGTGTCATCTCTCGGAAGTCGATAGGCATTAAGCAGCTCACGAGGCTACAGGATGAGATCGTGGTGATACTATGCGAGCTCGAGATCTATTCCCCCCCCCCCTACCGTATTCTTCGACGTCATGCTTCATCTGCTTCTCCATGTCGTGGAGGATATCGTCCAGCTTGGTCCTCCGTTTCTGCGAAGCATGATGCCGTTCGAAAGGCTCAATGGACACATCAAAGGATACGTTAAGAACAGGTCCCATCCAGATGGAAGCATAGCAAATGGCTTCTTGGCCAAAGAGTGCATCTCTTTCTGCTCGAACTTTCTACAAACCGAGACCCCTCTTGGTCTGCCATTCAACAAGCACCTCGGGAAGCTCACTGGATGGGGTCACCACAAGGGTCGGCGCCCAAAACATGTCGACATCGAGGGCCGAACCAAGGACTTTGAAAGAGCAAACCTGGTCGCGCTACAGCACCTGCAGGTGGTCGATGCATACATATATGAGCACAAAGAGTTTATCAAGAAGAATTACGCTGACCAGGGGCACTAGTACTCAGAGAAAGATGTTATCAAGGAGCACAACTCCGGTTTCACGCAGTGGTTCAGGGAGAAGGTCATTGCTAATCCACCGCAGGGCGAGTACTCAGAGGAAGATATACTCATATTCTCCTTGTCACGGGGCGCCTCGCACAACCTGATGACCTATCAGGCATACGATATCAATGGATACACGTTCTACACAGAGG
Organism: Avena insularis; assembly: GCA_023614405.1. NCBI lineage: Eukaryota > Viridiplantae > Streptophyta > Magnoliopsida > Poales > Poaceae > Avena > Avena insularis. The sequence continues at coordinate 255,227,825 of CM042696.1, forward strand.
AAAAGGACAATAACTGCAATTACCAGAACTCAGGGGTTACGGGGATATTCTACACCGGCGACGTCCCAGAAAAATACTACGGAAGGATTAAGGAGATTTGGGAGCTCGACTATGTTACGGAGAAGGTGCCGATGTTCTGTGTTAGGTGGGCCAAGATCGTCGAGAAAGAAGGCCAATATTTCACCACCATGGTTATACCGTCAAAGACCACTAGCGCGAACGCACCCGTGAGAAATGAGCCTTGGGTTCTAGCTAGCATGGTCGACCAATGTTGGTACATCACAGACCCGTCAAAGCCTAGCCAGGTTATCGTCAGGAGAGGCAAAAGGAACATCATCGGAATGCATGGAGTCGCCAACGAGTAAGACTTTGACCAGAATTGTGAACTGAAGATGGAAGACGGATACAGTAACCAAGCACCGTACACCACAACCCTACCTAAGAAAGGACTCCCGTTCAAAAGAAGTAGTGAAGACGTCCTAGACCTAACTGATGCAACCGCGACAAAGAAGGGCAAGAAGACGACTATTGTCAAGAAATGCTAGCATGCTCCGACCATTGTCAAGAACCGTCGTGTGTGTGTGGCCTACTATTATGTATCGAAACATTCATAATTATCATTTTTTTGTATGTTATAATATTGCATTGAGATATTATGTATCGACGAGACACATTCATAATACTCACTTTTGTTGTTTTGGCAATATTTCAATTTTTAAAATATTTGCAGTATATTTATAGTACATATTTTGTTTGGACAATGTTTTTACATGAAAAATGGCCTTCAAAAAAAGTTTTCAAAAAATTTGAGCCAGCAGGATTCGAACCTGGGTGGCTAGGCTTCAGAATAGGACAAGGGTCAAAACTAGTTGGCTAGTGTCTATTTTTTGACAGATATAGCGCACTACGTTAGTTGATTAGTGCTACAAAATACCCGAGGCGCATTCTGGCTAGATGCGCCTCGCGTAAACTTATACGAGGCGCATTTTCAAATATGCGCCTTGCATAAGCTGGTCGATTGAGCCTTTTTTTCTCTTTCACTTTTTCTCTGGATCGGACGAACTGCAACGTTCTCCTTGCTCTGCCGTCGTCGCCCCTTCCGCTTCTACCATCGCCTTCGCTCCGCCCGCGCCTGCCCGCCGTGCCCAGCAGGAGGAGGAGGAGCCCGCCTGCCCGCCGTGCCCAGCAGGAGGAGGAGCCCGCCCGCGCCCAGGAGGAGGAGCCTGCCCGCGCCGCCCCTTCCTCTACCGCGCCGTCGTCGCCCTTCCTGCCGCCATCCGCGCCTGCCGTCCACCGCCGTCGAGGTGACACCCTTCCCCTCTCCCTTCCCTTCCCCTACCCATCTTCCCTCCCCTCTGAGTTTGTGATACCACCGCGGTCATCTACCCTCACCACCGTTTGGATTCAACCATGTGTTTGAATTCAATTTAGTGAGCTCCTAATGTATTTTGATGAAGTGATGCTTGGATAATAAGATACCGAAGCTTGCTTTAGTGATTACTGAGGTGCTCTAGTGGCACTTGTGTAAACCCTGGCCCTAGTGGCACTTGTGTTGCTAGGTTGTTACTGAGGTGCTTCCAATATTTGGGAACGTGCCCAGTATTAGCCAGCCAATAGGTTTGAGTGCTCTATTTCTTGGCTATTCCTTCTTCTTGCTCTAGATTAGGTCAATGATGCAAAAGGTCAATGATACTAGGCTGAGACCTAGGTTAATGCTAGGAAAATGATAAGGACTATTTGGGTATAATTTGTATGTGGAGATGGATGACCAATATTAATACTCTGTCCATGTGACAGTAACAGTTTAGATGATTCCTAGCCAGATGTGGTGTCTCCTTTTCTTAGGGTTATTGCTGTGGTTACTGCTCTGGTGACTCTTAGGGTTACTACTGTGGTGTCTTCTTTTCTTTCTGGAGTGTGCATAGTATTACACCCTAAAGTGACATGATTTGCTCTAGGGATTCCTTTCTTAAGGATTGAGATTTGGTTGCCAGTGATGCAAGGTCTAAGGTGCTAGCCTTGAATTGATGGCTTCTACTACCCTGGTCTTATTACTGTGATGCCTCCAAAAGAGTGTACACAATATGATGATCTAAGTTAGTATGATTTGCTATTAAATTTAATTATCTTGCTTGACTGTGGGTATTAAAACCTTGATATTCTAAGCATGAAACTAATGCAGTCTATGATGCAAGAGGCTGAGACATGGATTGATAATAAGAATAGATGCTTAGGTGGCCTCAAGCTCTATGATGAGCCTTGCATACCACCTATATGAAATACTGAGAGCAACTCCTCCCAATAATTTCCATTAGGCTTGAACTAAAAGAAATAATGATGCTAATTAGCTGAGATGCCAACCTACTATGCAGAAGGAACACTTGATTTATTGGTGATGTTAGCTTGCATGGTTTGATTTGATCTACTCTTAATGATCTAGATCAGCAACTGATTCATGCCTGGCCTCCTCTTCCTAACTCATGTATTTGACTTGTCATGGATCTACTCCTAGAGCTTCTGTTGTTAGACTTGCTAGTACAGTGTAAATCCTATAAGCTTCTGAGGGTACTCTTCCTAAGCAGTAGAGATGGTGGGTACTTTGACTGCTACTTCTAGAAATGAAAGCTTCTCGTACTAGTAGTTTTAATTTGAATCAAGATGAACTTAATCTTAGTTTCAGTGACTAGCTTAACTAAATGTTGTGTAATACCAGGCTTATTTCTTAGTGTTGATCTGGATGGTTGTGATGTTGTGGCTCACCATGATTTATTATTTGAGATATTTTCTAGATTTTTTTATGGTTTGTTGACCACTGGATAAGCATTTGATAGATTATGAGTATTCAAGTGGTAATACAGTGCATAGTTATGTCGAAACTCGTTTCACTGGTTATTATACCTTAAGTTAGATGATTGAACCCCTTCCAGGCTGATGTGCTAAATTTGTGTATATGCTGGAATACTAGTGTATACTAATAGGTCATTCATTAATGATATATTTGTGATTGTATGCATACTTAGCATGACTAACTAGGTTCTAATTGTAGATCTGTTAGAGAGTAGATACCCTACTTAGTATATATAAATACTCATGCTTTACTTGTTGATTATAAAGGATGTACTTTAAAACTATTTAGTGTATATCTTGGTGCCTAATTCCTTTCTGTTTTGAAATTAATTGGATAAACTTGATAAGACCAGATGCTCTACTTATATGTAGACTATGCATAGTTTGAATTCCCTTTTTTGGTTTAGCTAAATTATGTGGCTGCTGCTACTACATCTGCCACTATGATGCCTCCATTTGGAGTGTACACAGTGGTAGCTATGACCTGATAGTTGGCTGCTGGGATGAGTTATCCAGGGGACTCTAATTGGCTGCCCATGATGCTAATCTTGTATGCTTTTGGCAGCAAGTTGTGTATGGCTGTGCTTGTGTATGTTGGCAGCAAAATGTTTGTGTTTGTGCCTATTTAGGCTTTTTTGTGCAGGTTTTCTTTTTGAGTTGCCAATGTTTTGCCGGAATGTTGATTCATTTCCGTTCCGGCGAATTTCTAGCACTCCTAGACATAAAAAATTAGCAAAGGTTATGCCAAAATTTTCTGCGATTTTTTGTGCTTATTAGTTCCATTTATTTGTGTGTTTAGAAATGTCGATGGAGTCGGGCCCTTCTAGCAAGAAGCCCTTTTGGGAGCAGCAGGCGGAGATGGAATCCCAAGAGGACCCGAAATTCGTTCCATAGGATGACGAGATGGAGGTGGACGAGGATACCTCATCAGGTGATGAGGAGATGGGGGACGCCGATGGCGACACCACTACCACTGATGGCGGCAGTGAAGCTACTACGGACGATGGTAGCACATCGAAGAAGGCCCGGAATGATCGGACCCCGATCGTGGTCGACATCAAAAGGTCCATCATCACAAGCATGAACGCTAAAGGTGCGCCTTTGGAGCTGGCTGACTTTGTTGCGGGTTACTCAAACCAGCTCACGGCAATCCACCAGATCACCGTCACGATCAACACGGAGAACCTGAAGGCCGAAGAGAACAGGGGTTTCCTCATCCAGCTCTTCCGGAAGCTACACGCCAGATACGCGTTCATGGGTGATGAGGAACACAAGTACAATAACAACAATCTCAAAGGGAATCCGGTGAATAATTACGCCCTCAAGAAGATGACCAAGGCCTTGTCGAATTGGAAGGTTTGGGTGAGGAAGCTGATTTTCAAGGACAAGCTAAGTTATTCGGAGGTCGTCAGGAAGGAGCCTCTGGTCACAGAAGAACACTTCAAGGTGTTCAAGGCCAGACGTGAATCCGCCCTGGGCAAGGCCAAGAGTCAGTACTTCAAGGAGTTGTACGAGAAGAACATTGGTACCCACCATCTCAGCTCTGGCGATTATAGAGCTGCGAATCCCAAATGAGAGAAGGAGGACACCGACGCTCGTGTAAAGGGGGCGACACCTCCCTTTGACGACATAAATGAGCCGTAGGCAAAGCACTTTGTTAGGGCCCGGTTTGCCAAGCCAAAAGGGAGTTCTAATTATTCCTCGGAGCCCGTCGGCCCCTTCACTATGAAGGTGACGGACTTCATGAGAAAATATGTAAGTAGTTTGCATGCAAGTCGATTAATTGCGTTCATGATTAATCAATGAAGTCCAGTTTTCTGATCAAATGCTTAGTGTTCCTTGTGTGCAGGACGAGGAGTGTAGGAGCTCCTCATCCCAAGGGTCGGCGCCTATCACCAAGTGGGACACCACTTTTAATAGGGCGCTGAACCAGACCAAGAATGTCGAGCCCCTGGCGGCCCCGTCATCGGCTGGTCATGTGGTTGGCTTTGGCGGCATAACATGGTCCGAGTACTATGGCACCCCGGAGCAGAAGGGCAGGAAGGCCGAAAGCGCCGAGGTAAGACACCTAAGGGAATAGGTGGAAGCCTTTCCCAATATAGTCCAAGATGCCATGAACCAGGCTGTGTCGGCTACCGAGACAAAGTTCCAAGAATAAGTTCATACACAAGTCTAGGCATAAGTAAACGATAAGCTCAACACCATCCTTCTCGCCTACATGGAAAAGTACAGCAAGTGGCAGAAGGGTGGTAAACGAGTGCCACCACCGGTTCCCAACCTCGACAGCGCCCAATCGGACAACGTGGCACGGTCGGAGGCGCTGGTGACTCCTCCAACAGGGCCGGTGGTGGTGGAGACTCCTCCATCTCCGGAGCTTAACTTGCCCGCTGCGGCGAAGGCGCCGGCCCGCACCACCGTGCCATTAGGCAACCACTCCGCCAATTGCACGCTCAAGCCTACCGGCGGCGGTGCCTCGACATTGGCCAAGTTTGACGCGTCAAGGTAACTAACTAATTAAAGCGAGAGTTGGGAGGCTTAACCACACCGATGACTTGATCTTCATTTTACTGACGCCCAGCCTACATGTATTTCATAGGGAGACACTCCTTGCACTCTAATGCACTGGGTGGGCAACCAGTTGAAGGATGTTGCCAAGGGTAATATCGTTCAACCGGAGAACCACAAAATGCATAATGTCACAATGCCACCGGACATGATGAGGGTCAGATACAGTATGGTGCTTCCAGGCTACGAGCAAGTGGAACCTCCCTCTCAACCTCAAGGATGGGATGAGGAGGAGATGGCGGTGGTCCTCAATACTGGCTTCAGCTACTTGTACCTATGGCCGAAGAGCCAGATCCATTTGGGGACGGAGGACCAGCTCAACATCACCCTAGAGGCAGCATAACCAGCACATGATGAAGACTTCGAGATGGCAGACTTAGACAACATGGGACATGATCCTTATGATGATGATGGACAAATTGACCCGAACTCCGGCGACCAGTTCGTTAACACAAGGTTTTCTGATTGGTATGAGCCGGCACCATCAGGCACACATCAAGTTGTCGATACCCAACCAGCACTAGCGAAACCCCCATGCCAGGTGCGTCTCTTCCCAATAGTTAGGAGATGCTGCCACCCGCCCCCTTCACCTAGCCTTCGAGGCCAGCGGTTCCTTTGATCAGCCCCAGCACCCTTCATAAGGTGATCGGTGAGGTGAATGATATGTTGCTAATGTATCCATAATTTTTTATGTTCCGTTCTTGGTTTTATCTACTTTCTTATGTTTTGTCCACACTTTGGAGTAGTTTTCATATGATTTGTTGGACTAACCTATTAACAACACAGTGCCAGCTGCCTGTTTTCTGCTGTTTTTGGTTCCAGGAAGTCAGAAAATGAATATTCTCGGAATTGGACGGGACAAAAGCCAAAGTCAGTTTTTCACCGAGGGACACACGAAGCCAGAATACGAGACAGAGAGGGGCCAGAGGGTGGCGATACCACCTGGCCGCGTGGCCAGGCCTAGCCCACGCCAGGGGGTGGTGTGGCCAGCCCAGGCACCCCCTGGGCCTACCCTTCCGACTATAAGATGCCTCTGATACAAAAACCCTAAGTACCTGATCAAAATTCCACGAAAGAGTTTGTAGCCATCGTCGTCTCCATCCCTAGATCGGGAGGGATCTGAAGCTCTTCCCGGGGGGAATTCACCCTGGAGGCCTTCTTCATCATCATGCAAGCCTCCGGTGTGATGAGTGAGTAGTTCATCTCTGGACTACGGGTCCATGTAGTAGCTAGATGGCTGGTTCTCCTCCTTTGTACTATCATGTTTAGATCTTGTGAGCTCCGTTCATGATCAATATCATCTATTTGTAATTCTGCATGTTGTGTTTGCGGGGATCCGATGGATATTGAGATGCTATTTCAGATTGATTATTGATTTTTGAGAATAACAGGGATAGGGATCCCCGGTTCCATTGATGCTCAACGAAACCCAAAAACATCCACTGCGAGTCGCAAGCGTTTTGTTTTGTTACAACCAAAGACACTGATACGGGTGGGAAGCTAGAAGTTTACTACAGACCGAAACTGAAGCCCAAAAGAAGAACTAAACTAAAGAACTGAAAGCAAAGTAAAAGGCTTTTAGAAATAAGCCAGAGCTTCTTTTTCAGGCCGATCCATCCACCCAGCGGGGTCCCTCATCCTAAAGAGAGGCCAACACCAAGTCTAGAGTGGAAGTAGGAGTAGCCTAGGTGCCTTGTCTTGCCTGCTTTTTTGCTTCAGGTGAGGGGTCACAGTCTCCAGGGATCAGCCACTTGTTATCATCGGTAACTCCCTCACTAGCAGAGCGATCTGGGTGCAGAAAGCATCCACCAGGGGGAGCATGTGCTCTTTGAAGACCAGCCTCCATCTCTTCACCATGGCTAGGATCAAATGCCATACCTGACAAACATTTAACCATGGTTGACCATCAAAAATCATGCTATTTCTTGTTTTCCACAACCCCCACAAGGCTGGAGCACAAACAGAGTTCAACACAGCATGTTTATTATTCGCCACCCAAAACCTAGCAATGGAGATGTAATTACTACCTAGACTCACCCCAAAAAAGGAAGAGATAATAGGCCAAATTTGCTTAGCTACAATGCATTGAAAGAACAGATGCTCAATGGATTCTAGCTCATTACAGAAAATGCAATCTTCATGTTTGTTCAGGTGTCTATTTTTCAAGTTGTCTCTGGTCATAAGCTTGTTTTGGGCCAGCAACCAGAGAAAAATATGAATCCTGGGGGGAACATGAAGTTGCCAAACAGCAGGAATAAAAACCGGTTGACCCCCCCCCCCCCCCCAAAATAATAATAGCATATAGGGAGGAGGTGGAGTAAACTCCATCACTCTCATACTACCAAAGAAGACAATCCTCCACCTCAGAGAGGACAATGCTGGAGGCAATTGCTTCCAACTCATACCATTTCTGCAAGAGATCAGCATTAAAGATTCTTCTAAAGGAGAGCTTTAATTGGGAACCATCTCAAATTTTCCCAACAGTTTTACCATGTTCATTGCGAATGATATAAATATCAAAGAATTGTACAGCAAGAGGGGAGGTGCCCACCCAGGTGTCTTCCCAGAACCTAGTTTTGGCCCCATTACCTATTTTCCATCTATATCCAAACTTAACATTTCTAACAGCCCACATAAAACCTTTCCAAAACTGTGAGACCCCAGAAACTGAGCTGCAGAAAATGTTGGGGGATTGTGTGCTATATTTAGCATCCACAATATTCCTCCAGATTTCCCCCCCATCTTTTGTATATCTCTTAAGCCAAGAAGCTAGAAGGCAGAGGTTTACATTACCCATATCAGGGATCCCCAAACCTCCCTCAGACTTGCTCTTACAGATAAGTTTCCAATTAGCTAAGTGTAACTTCCTATGACCCTCAAAATCATTCCACAAACAATTTGCCATTTGAGAGTTGATTAGGTCTAAAGCCCATTTAGGAAATTTAAAGAAATATAGGAGGTAAATGGGGATACTAGCTAAATAGGCCCTAATAAGGGTCAATCTAGCAGCATAAGGGAGAAGTTTACCCCTCCAACCTGCTATTCTTTTAAGAATTTTATCAATCAGAGGTTGTATATCTTCTCTTCTCAATTTGTCATAGTGGAGGGGAATCCCTAGGTATTTTATAGGGAAACATCCCCTGGCACACCCAAGAATCCCAGCAAAAATGGGAATCTCCTCTTCATTTAAGCCTAAGGGGATTAATTCACTTTTACTATAATTAATCCTCATCCCAAAAACCTGTTCAAAACAGGTGAGGAGCCATTTTAAATTTGTAGCCATAGATGGACTACAATCATAAAAAAGAATGGTATCATCTGCATATTGCAAACAAATGACTCCACTAGGAAACAGGTCTAAACAAAGACCCCTAATCAGATTTGCATTAGAGGCTTTAATCAACATCCTGGTAAGAACAACTACTACTATGTTAAACAGGAGGGCGAGAGAGGGTCCCCTTGCCGCAGCCCTTTGCTAGTATTGAAGAAATTACCAATGCAATTATTCAGTTTAACTCCCACATAGCCATTCTGAATGATGTTTTTGATCCAATTGACTACTAAAGGACAGAAACCCCTTTTATCTAACAAGTCAAGAAGGAAATCCAGGTTAACCTTATCAAAGGCCTTCACATAATCAAGCTTAATCACCAAACCTTTTGCTTTATTATGCAGAATAGAGTGTATGGTTTCATGAGCAGTGACAACACTCTCAAGGATGAATCTACCCTTAATAAAGGCAGACTGATTATTTGCAGTAATATGATCCATGATCAAAGCAAACCTATTAGTAAGGACTTTTGTGAAAATTTTAAAGCTACAATTTAGCAAACTGATGGGTCTAAACATCTTCATTCAATTTGCATTATCTTCCTTGGGGATAAGGGTGAGGATAGCAAAATTCAGCCTAAAGATGTCTAGTTTGCCAGCATGGAAGTCTACAAACATGGCCATAATATCACCCTTAATCACATCCCAAAAAATTTGGTAGAAAATAAAAGGTAGCCCATCAGGCCTAGGAGCACCATCAGCATAAGAACCAAAAACAGCCTCCTTAACTTCTTTTTCAGTCAAAGGAGCACTAAGGGCCACATTTTGATCCTCAGTGTTTTCATGTTGTGCAAAAAACTCATTTTGTAAAGAGAAACCAGAGGGATCCTCCTTTTTAAACAAGTCTTTATAAAAGGAGGTAGCCAAATCTAGCATTTCCTTTTCCTCAGTAACAGTCCCATCAGGACCTTCTAAAGAGTGTACTAGCATTTTCCTCCTCCTTTGATTTGCTACAGCATGAAAATATGTTGTGTTCCTATCCCCGTCTAGAATATCCCTATCATTAGACCTCTGCTTGGCTTTTACTTCTTCTTTAAGCCAGAGGTTATTCATTTCAGCATAAATATGCTTGAGCCTCAACTGTTCATCAACAGAGAGCTCCTCAGTCTCTGATTTGATGTCCAGAGTATCATACTCTTCCATCAAATTATTCTTTAGGCTTCTGAGCTCAGCCTCAATATTTAAGCTCCGGCCTTTACTTTTTTCCCTAAGCCTTCTAGTTTTTTCTTGCCAAATATCTATGGGATTCTTGCTTTTTACAGGCATATCCCATTTTTTCTGACAAGGTCAAACAAATCTTCTCTCATCAACCACCATTTCTCAAATCTATACATGTTGGCTTTAGGATGAGCCTCCTCCCCTGATTCCCACAGAATAGGGGTGCGGTCACTACCAAGCCTTGGTAAAGCCCTAACAGAAGCTAGAGGGAAAATGGCATCTAATTCCACATTACAGAAAACCCTATCAATGTTTGACATAATCAGGTTTTCTTGATAATTTCCCTAGGTAAACTTTCTACCACTAAGTCTGACCTCCAGCAGACTCCAAATTTCAACCCACTCATTAAATTTATCACTCCATCTATGATCTATCACTCCATTACTTTAGTCAGTTTGGAATCTGACCAGATTAAAATCCCCCCCCAATAATGGTATGCCCTTTATAGTCCACAAAGAGACTATGCACCTCAGAAATGAATGCCTCCTTCTTATATTCATCAGAGGAACCATACACAACCAATTCTCTTAAGACTAACCATGTGGACTTTACTTTGATAATTGCAGAGACTAAAAAGATTTTATAATCCCAGCTAAGAATTTCAAAAAAATCTGAGTCCACACCAAGCAAAATGCCTCCTACAGAGCCAATTGCTAGAAGAGTTTTCCACTCAAAAAATCTGTTCCCCGCCAGGGATTTTAAATAGCTATCAGAAATAGTTTCCTTTTTAGTTTCTAGGAAACCTAAGATTTTAGCATGTGTCTTATTTATTAGATCAATAACATCTTGCTTCCTACCTTTAGCCTGAATACCTCTAGGATTCCAGAAGCAACAATTCATTTACATTTTCCTGACTTAGGGTGCTTACCCCGCATATTTTTAAATGATCCAACAATCGACCAGGTTTTTTCATCCTCAAGAGGGTCCACCCAATCCTCATCTAGCAGATGATCTGGGGAGGCATCCTGGACAACAAAATGTCCACCTCTAAAAAGGTCCCCAACACCTACAGTGTTGTCAGACTGCTTATCTTTATTTTTCTCATGTGACCAACTACTAGAAGTAGAACATGTGGCATCTCTATGACTAGTACTGGAAGAAGCAACAGTAGAGTCATTTATAGTAGGTAGGGTAACACCAATAGTGTATGGCATAGCAGATAGATTTTCTTGGGATAAAGCAGAGAAAGGATTTTGGCTGCAAATACCTTTGAGCTTTACAGCAGCTGGGATAGGTCCTTCCAGGTTCTTCCTCTTGGTTATCTCCTGGGCCATCTCCATAACTGTCTTGCCTTTGTTCTGACCACATCTTACACTCTGCCTGGTACTGCAAACAGGACCCCATCTTTGTTTCTGAGTACCTTCTTGAACATGAGCCACATTCTCATGGACAGAGTCATCCTTAGTAACCATGAAGATATCATCAGAACTGGCCAAGAAGGTTTCCTCCTCCTTTGCAAGTTCCATCTGTTGTAGCAGATTAGCATAGGTAGAACCTTCCCCATTGTTTCCTATGATCTAGTCAATCACTTTATCTTCTGAGGAGACAAAATATTTTAAAGGACTCAGAAGACTTGGGCCCAGATTCACAGGCTCTCTCTTACTGATGTAAGCAGAAGCAATTTATCTGACTTTCTCAGAAAGGTTTGCAGCAGATCTAGTCTTATGAGCCTCAGAGCTGGAAGAGCCTACAACCCCTCCACTCATTTGCCCAGCAAGAGAAGGCCCTTTAACTTTCTAAGAATCTTTGGTTTTATCAGTGTCCATAGCCCCATTTTTCTACTCCTCTCCTTGACCATCCTGATCACCAGGGGGAGGTGGATGAACATCAACTTCACCCACAGTACTGCTCACAGCTCTGGGAGAGCTTTCCACCTCAAAGAAAATTTGGTAAAGGTGATCTTGGACCTCAAAAATCCTGGAAGCAGGGATTTTGGAACTGTCCCTGCATTTGATCTTAACTCTAACTGTCTCAAAGAAGCATTTGAACATTCCTACCCAGTCCACATCAACCAACAACCCAAAAGCAGTGACAAACTGAAGAAGGACACTCCACCTACACCAAAGTGGATTTATACCTCTAATCTGCACCCAGACCTCCTGAAGGTCAGCAAAGAAGTCCAACTCCCCATTCCAGACATGTACTTTTACAAACACTCCCTTTTTTGGTAGCCCAAAGCTTGGGTATCCAGCTATCTCCTCAACTTTCAGATGTGGTGGAAATTTCACCAGGAAGTTCCATTCATCCAGTTGCCTAATTTGCCATGGCCTGTTGGTTTTGTAAATGGCAGCAAAACCTTGGCTCAACTCCTCCTTAGACACCTCACCTTCATCCACATAGACCAAGCCCACATTCTGAACTGCAGGCATGTCACTCTGTTGGAAGGGCAATTCAATATGGTAGAAACCTAAGCCAGAGGCAGCACTTCCTATGAATTTTGCAAGCATCTGAGGTTGGTTCCTGACAGGGCAACTATCAACCTCATGCTCCAAAGACCTACAAATGAAACAGGTCTTGGGCAAAGTACAAGCAGCCTTGTGGTGACCCGGCTCACCACAATTGTAGCACACCACCTCAGCATATCCACCTCCCTTCTCACTAGCAACTGAATCTGAATCTACAGAATTTGCCTTACTAGACTGGCCATCAGAAGACTTCAGAGAGAGAGAATCCTCATTATTACTTTTCTCCTTACTCTGTTTTGAGCTTTTCTTGCCACCAGTCTTCTTAGGCTGGTTGTGTAGTTGTCCAGGTTGCTAGGTCCCTTGAGGCACAGGAGGTTGCCATTGATTTGGGAACTGCCCTTGGAAGCCCATGGGAGGAAAACCATTGGGGAATTGTTGCCAGGGAGCAAAACCAAAGGGGGGGAATTGTGGAAAAGGACCTTGCATCTGCTAATTCAGCCCCATCGGCTGCTGGGGGAGATGAACGGAGGTTGTTGCTGCTGCTGCTGCCAATTGTTCCTCCCTCCAGCTCCTCTCCCTCTAGGCTTGCTCATCGTCCACTCCGTCTCGACACAGTGCTCGAAGATCTGCTGGACTGTGGGCTTGGGGAAGGAGCCCCAATCTAGATCTTGTAGACGGAGGTAGCGGATAGGGACAAGGAGCTTGTCTCGAGGGGAAGTAGGGATAGAATCCTGAAGCGAGAAACCTCTCGAAGCAACCAGATCCGACCTTATCCAGACTGTGACCGAGGCAGGTGTAGGTGGCATGGGCGGAGCCCCAGGTGGGGGGTAGCGTTGTCTTCCCGCATGTGCCCGAAAAAATCTCCCCACCCAGCATCTCCTCCCTCCTTTGCATCAGTACAACACGTGTTGGGAACCTCATCCCTTTTTTTGCCATTGACTTGGACCACCAACCTCAGAGACCTGTCTCTGTCTAGAGGGGCTTGCTACGCGGCTTCTTCGGATGTGGTGGCAGAGGAGCCAAAATTGGCGCTCCCAAAACAATGTGGAGCTCCCCCGGAAATTTCCCAACCTGAGCAGGGCAGTCGCCGCCTGTCTCTCTCGGTAGTTGAACAGCGAACACGGAATCAGAGTCTGTTTCCCTGTGTCGTTGAGCCTCTTCCCAACCGAAACAGATGGATCCAATGCAGAAGATTGCCGCCGGTGACGAGGAGTTCTCTGGGACAGGGACTGCTTCTCGGGAGCTGTAGCATACATGGAGCGAATGCCTCTGCTGCGTCTTCGCCTCCCTCTCATCTTCCCAGCCTTCCCCTCTGAAACCACGATCTACGTTGGCCTCGTCGAAGAAGGAGTCGATGAAGCCCAGGGCTCCAGAGAACCGTGACCCCTTCCTCTTCCTTGCTGCGCGCGTCCTCGTTGGCCTGCCCCCCTCCAAATCGACGAATCCTTGCTGCTTCCATAGGCCCTCAGGGTCTCTATGGAGTTGGAGCCCCAGGCCTTGTTTCCTTCCTCTCGTACTAGATCTATCGAGCCGCATGCGTGCCGCCGCCTCTGGGCCTTCCCCTCCTCCATGCTCTCCTTCATTCAGTTTGAATGCCAGGGTTAATCTCTGCGCCGCCGGCGATTGGATCGGGAGCTTAATCAGGGCGGAGCGGAGGTGAGAAGGGACTAGAGATGACACACAACGAGGGTGTGGCGGAGGCGTGGAGGAGAAGGAGAGGAAGCTGTTGGGGGTAGGTGGGGTTGGGTCGCCATGGGCAGAGACCGAGGGATTGATTATTGATTCTATCATGTCTTTGTTATTCGTGATCTTGCATGCTTTCCGTTGTTAGTAGCTATCTTGGCCAAGTAGATGCTAGCAACTCCAAGAGTTAGTATTTATGCTCGATAGTGGGTTCATGCCTCTAGTAATCTGGGGAAGTGGCAGAAATCTCTAAGGTACTAGATGTGTTGTTGCTACTAGGGAGAAAACAACAATCCTTTGTTCATAGAACAATCGTATTATTTACTTTCCACGCAATTCGTAATGCAATTATCCGTTGCTTGTAACTTAATACTGGAGGAGGTTCGGATGATAACCTGAAGGTTGATTATTAGTCATAGATGCAGTTGGATGGCGGTCTATGTATAATGTTGTAATGCCCAATCAAGTCTCAAAGGAGTCAAGATGATTAGTATATGCATGTATTGCTTTCTCGATGTTTGTTAATTGCCCCGCTGTAATTTGTTCACCCAACATGTTATCTATCTTAAGGAGAGCCACCACTAGTGAACTATGGACTCCGGTCCTTTCGTTTACAATCAATCTACAATCAACTGTTTACTGCTTTGTGTTTACTTTCTGCAAACTATTACTTTCTTCCACTCGATACGTTTAATCCTTTGTTTTCAGCAAAACCGGTGAGATTGACAACCTCATCGCAAGTTGGGGGCAATGTTTTGTGGTTGTATTGTGCAGGTCTCCACGTTGCTACTAGCACCGGTAGTGCGCCCTACCAAGGCTCAGCTAGCAACACCTTTGAGGTGTTTCCTTGCTCCTACTGGATTGATAACCTTGGTTTCATAACTGAGGGAAAACTTGTTGCTATGCTCATCATACCTTCCTCTTGGGGTTCCCCAACGAGCTCGATATATTTTGGGCCATCAGTGAACATGGTGGCCGATGCCCCAAAGGGACCGAAGAAGGGTCGCAAAAGAAAGCCTAAGGGTGACCGGGGCAAGGATCCAAATCTTGTTCTCTGGGCTCAGGACGGCCTTGCGGGGCAAGCCAAGAATCAGCAGCATGTGGCAGGTGCATCGATGATGTGTAACACGTTGCTCGAGGTCGCAGGCTCTCAAATGCGCATTCTTCATTATAGCTGTCTCACAATTGAGGAGCACCACGTTCGCGAGAATGATAAGTCGTACCTCGTTTTCAAGGCTAAGGTGCCTTCTATGTTGTGCTTCGTCAGTGTACCCCTCGAGGATATCTTCTACATGCGGCATATCGACAGGCTCCGGCTGCACAATACCCTGGTCCGGCTATTCTCCCTCAATATGGCCAAGCAGATCACCAAAGACAAGATCCCGGGCATCCAGATAGTGGATCCCTACTTCATGCGTGAGGTCATCCTGAAAGATGCCGAGGACATAGCGCTGGCGACCGACTACCTCTCAACCTTCCTGCAAACATACTCGGACAAGGATGTGATTCTCCTTCCCTACCATCCCATCACGAAGGATGATCAGACAGGCTGCGTGCTCATATGCTTGAATTTGAAACACTCAACAAGCATGTACCTCGACTCAAACAGTGCGATCCCAAAAAACTACACCAATATCAAGCAAATTCTTGATGGTGCTCTCACCGGCTACGTCGTAGCGGGAGGCGTCAAACCGGCAACACCACATGTGAAGTTCGGTGCACACGTGTTCCGCCACAACACCAAGTTCACCTACGTCTAATGACCCAAAAGTATAGGGGGTGTATCGCAGTATTTTCGAGGGAAGTGAAACCCAATTATTGATTCAACACAAGGGGAGCCAAAGAATATTTATAAGCCTTAACAACTGAGTTGTCAATTCAGCTGCACCTGGAAACAATCTTGCTCACAGCGGTTTATCAGTAGCAACAGTTTTGTAGTAGGAATAGCAGAGTAGCAGCAGTAGTAAAGCAAGGACAGTAGTAACAAAAGCAGTAAACAATGGGATTCGAGTGCGGTGGGCATAGGGATGGATGGACGGGCGTTGCATGGACAAGACAATTCACATAGAAATCAGAACATAGGGCAATTGCAGATAAATAAGATAAAGCATCCAAGTACAAGACAATCCTAGGCATGTGTTCCATATATAGTCATACGTGCTCGCAATGAGAACTTGCACAACATCTTTTGTCCTGCCAGCCGGTTTGCAGCGGGGCCTCTAGGGAACTACTAGCAATTAAGGTGCTCCTTTTAATAGAGCACCGGAGCAAAGCATTAACACTTCGTGAACACATGTGATCCTCACATCAAAGCCTTTCCCTTCCGGTTATCCCGATTCTGTCACTTCGGGGCCATAGGATCCGGACAACGACGTGTGTATACAACTTGCAGATAAGACCAAGAACAATACTATCACAATGAATCAATAACATGTTCAGATCTAAAATCATGGCACTCGGGCCCTAGTGACAAGCATTAAGCACAAGTCGCAACAAAGTCATAAAGCACTAATAAAAGATACTAGGCACCATGCCCTAACAATCTGATGCCATTATATGAACGATCTCATCCAATCCCTACCATCCCCATAGCCTACAGCGGGGGATTACTCACTCATAGATGGGGGAAACATGGATGGTCGATGGAGAAGCGATGGTAATGATGATGGCGATGGTCTCCTCAATTCCCGTCCGGCAGGTGCCGAACGGAGTTTCAGGCTTTGCCGTGGAATCTGGTGGTGGCGGTGGAGCGGAACTCCTTCTGGAAAAACGTCGAACCCCCCGAAGTTTTTAGGTCAGAAGGCTCCTTATAGGTGAAGAGAGAGGCCGAGGGGGTGCATGGGGGGCCCACACCACCCCTTGGCGCGGCCTGGCACGGCAGCGCCACTGTGTGGTGTGGCCACCGGGCTCTTCTCCGTCTCGTCTTGGCTCGAGTCTTACGTGAAATAGGATTTTTGGCATATTTTCCGGGATTTTTCCTGATAGTTGATTTTCTGCACAAAAAGTAGACACCAAGGCAATTCTGCTGAAAACAGCGTCAGTTCGCATTAGTTGCATCCAAATCACACAAGTATAGAGGAGAAACAATAAAGTGTTCGGGAAAGTAGATACTTTTTGGACGTATCAACTTCCCCAAGCTTAGCTTATTGCTTGTCCTCAAACAATTCAGTTGAAAACTGAGTGCGATAAAAGAACTTTCACGAACACATTTGCTTCATATGATGTAAATATTCTCAGCAATGTGATCAACTACTTAGACAATTCATAATAAAGAGTATGCAACTGAGTCTACTTAATAGTTATTGCAAGCTATAAAGAAATTCCAACTCAAGAATAATAAGTAGCACGAAGCACGAACATAAGCAACATTACAATGCTCATAAAAAGGTATGATAGAGTGGTATCGCGCTTGCCTTTAATTATGAATGTCAAGGCACCTCTGAAGTTCAAGTGATGACTAGAAGTAAAGATATCAAGGATACAAGCATCAATGTCATAACACAAATAATCAAGTAATGGAACAAACACAAAGAATGACAACTATGCTCTCAAGAAGGTGCTCAAAGAATATATGGAGACTTAGCAAGTAGAAGAAAAAGGTTTTGAAAGGCTTCCAAATGCTGAAAGTATGGTACTCGTTAGCTTTGAGCTCTCATTGCCCCTATCATAAGCATCTTGAATGTGTTTAAGGTGAAAGTGACACAACTAAGAGGATATGCTTGCCAAGTTATAAATCGAAGTCTCATGCCCCTTACTTACAAAGACCGATCCTCATGCTACTCAACTTCAGTCACAAGTAAGCTCTTGTCATTGTAAGTACACACGTATCATAGAGAACCGCCAACGGGGTACCCCTTGCACATGACACGGGAGTTATCCCATGATCAAAATACAAGGCAAGCAGACAATGAGCATCTCGGCGATCTTTTTATTTACTATGTGCATAGATTTTTATTGAGGATGCTTCATAGAATGCTCATTATGGTTATGCTGCAAGTTTCCACCATGATTAGGCATGGCTTAGGCTAGCAACCCAGGCATTTCTCTAACATACATACAAACTCCATGATCTTACAAGTTCCACTTTTATTTCACACCGTCGGGATCCATAAGCAAAAGAACATGATATCAACTAGGTACAGAGTACCTATGAAGCGTTGAAAGCGGTCCCCATGATACATGGTTCTGCTAACTTCAACTCATAAAGCGCAAGCATATGCACAACAAAGAAGGACGCAATGGTTCAGGTTTATTAAGTGCAAGAAAATAAAGTGTGCCATCAAGGGCGTGAGAGCTTTACTAACTAACTTTCTCATAACAAGCAAACATTTTATTCGGAAGAAAACAAAGCATAATGAATATGCACGGAGGTAGCAAATGATGCTAATGGGTAGGTATGGTGGACACTTTGGAAATATTTGGTTTAGGGAGTTGGAAACTTGAGTAAAACACTTAGTGGAAGTGAAGGCTAGCAATAGAAAGGGAGCGACAAACGAGAGAGCAATAGCTGTCATTATCATGCCTGCAACAAAACAGGACTACTCATGGCATGAAAGTGATTCAAGATCCTCAAGGCAAAATAATTCATCGAGGCTTAACTGATTATTACAGTCATGTGCATGCGTGAGCATGTGCCAAGTCAATCAAATGAAACATTCAGAGGAGGATACCACAGTTTCATACCAATTTATGAATAGAGTAATGCAAGCAAACATTCATGAGACATGCTACAAATATTAGCGAGCTGGAGCTAATCATAAGAAAGCAAGAACTATTTAGCATCCAAAGAAAACATACACTCTACATGAACGGACTAAACAAGCTCACAATGATGAGTATATGTACAAAAATGAAGACAAATAGAGTTCGTTACCAGCCTCTTACCACGCCTCAAGTTGTCATTAATCCTTATTATTGCTCTTCACTTGTGTGGCTTGAATAATAATATGAAACCAATAATCCACTGAGAACTGCCGAACCATATAGCAAACTCGCAAAAACCAAAGAAGAACGACAAATATTTTTGGTGTTTTCATTTTTAAACAAGAACAAAAAGAGAAAAACAAGCAAAGCAAAATCTTTTTGGGTTTTTCGAAAAGTTCAAACAAAGCAAAAAGGGAAAAGCAAACTAAGGCAAAAAGAAGAGGCAAACCAAAGAGAAACAACAAAAATATTTTTGGTCTTTTTGTGTTTTTAGAAAGCAAAAGCAAAGAAGAGCGAAAACTAAAAAGAGAATGAAAACGTGAATATACAAAGTACCGACACAACATGATATGGAGATGAGTGCGGTGTCGGCGTACCACCCCCCAAGCTTAGGATTTTGGCCTAAGTGGGTATCAATCCATGTACGAATAGGGGTTCCAAGCGGGCGGATCTTGGTAAGAATGGTCGTAGCTGGGCCCATGAGAAGAAGAAGAAGCTCCCCAATCATAAGCGGGTTGCTGATATGAAGACTCTCCCTCATTCGAGGGCTGGATCGAATCATCCGTGACCTCCCTTCTAGTGTCCTGCTCCTGTTGGGAGAGCTCTCCCAAGTACGTGTCAAGCTCCTCCTTAGTGAGGGACCATCCTTCCCTGTTATCAAGGTTAAACAAAACAGGTGCGGGAAAAATAACAACACGCTTGGACTTGCTCTTTCTCCAACCAGCTTTGAGAAAGGTTATTTCATAAGATAACTCACTCAAACTAGCCCACGAGGAAACAAATTTATGCTGTATCATGGAATTAAGATCAAGCCTTTCTATGGGAAACTGTAGGTCTAGATGATGAGGCACTAAACCATGCAATGCTAGTAAACGAGAAGCAATGAGGCCTCCACAGATTCCACCTTTCTCACGGTTAGCAGCAAGACGGAAAGCTATCAAAGCACCTAAGTTGTAAGACCTATCTCATTTAAGAGCGGCAGAGATAAATGCTAGATCAAACGAAGATAACTTATTGGCAGTTTTCCTAGCAAGAACACACTTGGCAATAAAGTAGGCAAAGTAGCGAATGGAGGGAAGATGAATGTTACGGATTTTTCCATTCTCCTTCAAGAAGCTACTCCCTTGACAAATTTCTGCATATAAATCCATGAGTGGTTCCGGTCTCTCTTTAATCTTCTTACATGATCCCCATTGAGGTACCTTAATGGCTGCACAAAAAATCATCAAGAGAAAGATTGACAGCAATATTGTAAATTTTGTAATGGACCATGGGGTTAGGCAAAGAGTGACTAAATTGGAAATCCTACACCACAGACATGGTTATCTTCACAAATTGACAAGGTTCATCTTCCAAGAAGCACTCTAACCCTGCATTAGAAACCAAAGTGTGGAAATCTTGTAGAATTCTTGCATCTCTCATGAACTCAGGGCATGGATAAATGGAGGGGAAAACTTCCTCCTCCCTGTGGACCTTCATGGCCTCAGGCACCCAAAGCTCATGTTGGTTTAGTTGGTGTTCACTCATCTTCTATTCTGAAATTTAAACACCTATTAAACAAGTGATTGCAAAGTAAATATAATGAAGGAATCTACTCATAGGGACTTGCAAGAGGCCTAAACACGCATCAAAACTATATCTCTAAGCATCAAACAAGCTTACAAGCTCTCATAACCAGTCACCTATAGCAGCAAAATACTCAACATATAATCCACTAAACACAAATCTACTTGGACAAGGGGAGGAGTCACATACCAGGGAACAAGTGCTCCAAATTTCAGCAACAAAGATGGGCTGAGCAAGGAGATCGAAGAAATCGAGAGCAAGCATAGAAAGAATGTGATTTTGAGCTATGAACTAGAGCTTACTCGGGAGAGAGAAGAAAGTGGCAGGTGAGAGAGTTAGTGGGGGGCCAGGGGTGGCCCACACCAGGGCATGGCGCCACCCAGGGATGGCCGCGCCACCACATGGTGTGCCTGCCTGGTGGCCCCCCTGGTACCTACCAGGTACTCCTCGGCTCTTTTTTCACATAAAAATTTAATATGAATTTTCTGGAATTTTTCGCGACACTTTATTTTTGGGCATTTTTCAGAATAGAAGAATGATTTTTCTGACAGACAATTTTTTTTCTTTTGGAAACATGATGCAAAGACAAAACAAGGCTAGAACTACAGAAGTTCTAGCATGCAAGCAAACTAACAACACAAAGAAAACTAAACGAAAACAAAAACTAAAATGCAAAGGATAGAAATAAACGAAGATAATCATAATGAAAACATTGTTTTGTTCAATGGAATCCTTTTGTTAACAAGGTTGATCAAGTCTTGTTACCAAAACAATTGCATATGAGACAAAACTTTGTACTCCACTAATGATTATGTTACCTTAACCTTGATAGCAATGGTCCCAATCATAATAGTTTCAATTTTTTCTCTTGGTATGGGACAATATATTTCTCCAACTTGAATGCCTTCAACATGTTCAATTGAATTCAAACCATAAGTCCTTTCAATCTTCTTGGGGAAATAGACAGCATGTTCCTTGTCATTAACATTGAAGGTCACCTTTCCTTGATTACAATTTATAATAGCTCCTGCAGTATTAAGAAAAGGTCTCCCAAGAATAATAGACATATTATCATATTTAGGCATTTCAAGCACAACAAAATCAGTTAATATCAAGCAATTGTGAGCCACCTGAACAGGTACATCCTCACATATACCCACAGGGATAGTGGTAGATTTATCAGCCATTTGGAAAGATATATCAGTCGGTATTAATTTTTCAAGTTGAAGCCTCTTATAGAGAGAGAAAGGCATAACACTAACTCCAGCTACCAAATCACACAAAGCAGTTCTAACATAGCTATTCTTAATAGAGCAAGGGATAGTTGGAATCCCTGGGTCTCCAAGTTTCTTAGGAACCTTACCATTGAAGGAATAATTAGCAAGCAAAGTAGAAATTTCTTCATTAGGGATCTTCCTTTTATTCGAGACAATTTCCTTCATATACTTTGAGTAAGGAGGCAATTTAATAGCATTAGTCAAAGGAATTTGCAAGAATAAAGGCTTCATCCACTCACAAAACTTATTATAGTGTTCATCTTCCTTTGACTTGTGTTTCTTATCAGGGAAATGCATAGGTTTTTGGACCCAAGGTTCTCTTTCACTACCATGTTTATTAGCAATAAAATCTTCTTTAGTGTATTTAGTAGTCTTAGTGTGGTTTTCAGGTTCTTCTTCAACTTTTTGTTCATTAGGCACTTCATTTTCTTCATTACCACTTTTAGTTTTAGCATCATAGATAGATATACTATTAGGATCTATAGCAGGTTCAGAGGGTTCTACAATAGTTTTATGTTTTTTTTCCTTTTCTTACAAGTAGAACCACTATTTTCAGCTTGTTGAGAATCCTGCTCAATTATTTTGGGATGCCCCTCAGGATATAGAGGATCCTAGGTAGCAGCACCACTTGTAGTTCTAATTTCATAAGCATGTTTTTCTTTAGCAGCATTAACTAGCAAGTCATTTTGCACTTTAACGAGTTGATCTATTTGAGTTTGAACCATTTGAAAGTGTTTAACAATCATTTTAACATCATTAGAGGTTCTTTCCACAATATCTTTCAACTCAACAATAGCTCTAGTGTTTTCCATTAGATGATTTTGCACCCTTTTATTAAAGTTATCTTGCTTAATAATAAAGATATTGAATTCTTCTAAGCATTGATCAGGAGGTTTAGAGTAAGGGATATCACCTTCATCAAAGTGTTGGAGAGAGTGTACCTCAATAGTGGATGAGTAGGGAATAGGCTTACATAATTCTTCTATAGGAGGTAAATTCTTGACATCTGCAGCTTTAATTCCCTTCTCCTTAAGACATTTCTTAGCTTCCTCCATAACTTCATCATTTAATTCAATAACTCCCCTCTTCTTTTATGTTGGAATAGGCACCGAAATAGATGGTTCAGGTACAATTACTTCAGTTATAGCTTGTTCAGGGGGAGTCCAATCTTCATAGTTCTTACTTATTTTATCCATTAATTCCTCAGCTTCCTTTGGAGTCCTATTCCTGAAAACACAATCAGCAAAACTATCTAGGTATGTCCTAGATTCCTCGGTTAGTCCATTATAAAATATATCAAGAAGCTCATTCATAGGTAATGGACTTCCAGCCTGTGCATGAATCAGAGCACAAAACCTCGCCCAAGATTCGGGCAATACCTCTTTTTCTCCCTGTTTAAAATCAAAAAGTTCCTGCAAAATAGCATGTCTAGCACTAGGAGGAAAATATTTCTGCAGGAAAGTACTAATCAAGCACTCAGGGCTATCAATGGATCCAGGAGGTAAATTACTAAACCAAGTTTTAGCTTCTCCTTGCAGTGAAAAAGGAAAAATCTTAGCAACAAAGTAAGTACGTATCTTAATATCATCAGAAAACAAACCACTCATGGTAGAAAGTTCATTCATATGTGCTAGCGCACTTTCATTCTTAGTCCCACAAAAAGGTTCTTTCTCGACAATAGCTATGTAAAATAGATCGAGAGAGAAATCATAATCTTCATCTATAATGTTTATGGGAGAAGCAGCAAACTTAGCATTAGGAGATAATTTGGGTCTCATAGTACGCCTCTCAAGGAGACTCTTAGCAACGCTCCTATCATGGGTGTTCTTACATTCTTTAATAAACTCATCGGTCATCTCAACATAATGTTCTTCAATATCATAACTCTCGCTAGACTCAAGTGAGCTAACAGACGTAGTAGTGTCTTCATTAGGAGTTTCTGTATTTCCAACTATAGTTCTAGCAATCGTAGCATATAGGAAAGGACCTAATGAACCACTCTTATCAAGCACAGTAGAAGCAGCATCATAAGCATCAGAAGTTTCAGATTCAGCAGTAGTAGCAGTGTGTGTAGCATGTGTATGTGGTGGTGTAACGAGCTTACTTATAACAGATGGTGAATCAAGAGAAGCAGAGGTGTTCAGAACCGTACCTCTTCTTGTAGTGGATGGTAAAATAGGAACCTTGCCATCACGAGACTTACCCATGATGGATGGATAGCAGCGAACAATAGAGAATCCAAGTGAACTTGATAAATAAAGCTATGCTCCCAACAGCGGCGCCAGAAAATAGTCTTGATGACCCACAAGTATAGGGGGTGTATCGCAGTATTTTCGAGGGAAGTGAAACCCAATTTATTGATTCAACACAAGGGGAGCCAAAGAGTATTTATAAGCCTTAACAACTGAGTTGTCAATTCAGCTGCACCTAGAAACAATCTTGCTCACAGCAGTTTATCAGTAGCAACAGTTTTGTAGTAGGAATAGCAGAGTAGCAATAGTAGTAAAGCAAGGACAGTAGTAACAAAAGCAGTAAACAATGGGATTCGAGTGCGGTAGGCATAGGGATGGATGGACGGGCGTTGCATGGACAAGACAATTCACATAGCAATCAGAACAAAGGGCAATTGCAGATAAATAAGATAAAGCATCCAAGTACTAGACAATCATAGGCATGTGTTCCATATATAGTCATACGTGCTCGCAATGAGAACTTGCACAACATCTTTTGTCCTGCCAGCCCGTTTGCAGCGGGGCCTCTAGGGAACTACTGGCAATTAAGGTGATCCTTTTAATAGAGCACCGGAGCAAAGCATTAACACTCTGTGAACACATGTGATCCTCACATCAAAGCCTTTCCTTAGGTTATCCCCATTTACATCGCCGGGGCCATAGGTTCCGGACAACAACGTGTGTATACAACTTGCAGATAAGACCAAGAACAATACTATCACAATGAATCAATAACATGTTTAGATCTGAAATCATGGCACTCAGGCCCTAGTGACAAGCATTAAGCACAACAAGTCGCAACAAAGTCATAAAGCACTAATAAAAGATACTAGGCACCATGCCCTAACAATCTAATGCCATTACATGAACGATCTCATCCAATCCCTACCATCCTCATAGCCTACAGCGGGGGATTACTCACTCATAGATGGGGGAAACATGGATGGTCGATGGAGAAGCGATGGTCATGATGATGGCGATGATCTCCTCCAATTCCCCATCGGGGTGCGAGCGGAGTTTACGGTGTTTTTCGTGGAATCTGGTGGTGGCGGCGGAGTGGAACTCCTTCTGGAAAAACGTCGACCCCCCCGAAGTTTTTAGGCCAGAAGGCGAAGAGAGAGGCCGAGGGGGTGCCTGGGAGGCCCACAACACCCCTTGGCATGGCCTGGCCTAGCCCGCGCCACCAGGTGGTGTGGCCACCCCAGGGCTCTTCTCCGTCTCGTATTCTGGCTCCTGGAGTCTTCGGGTGAAATAGGATTTTTAGCATATTTTCCGGGATTTTTTCTGATAGTTGATTTTCTGCACAAAAAGTAGACACCAAGGCAATTCTGCTGAAAACAGCGTCAGTTTGCATTAGTTGCATCCAAATCACACAAGTATAGAGGAGAAACAATAGTAAAAGTGTTCGGGAAAGTAGATACGTTTTGGATGTATTAGCGTCAAGCAGCCATCTGGCAGCAGGAAGGATGCCTTCTACGCCATTTACCACATGAAGTTGTTCTTCAATGACACAGAGAGCAAAACGTTGCCATCCGACCTCGCGAAGTGGGCTGAAAGGCTTGCAATAATACATGATTGCAACCTCAGGCAGCACTTCTTCGACATCCAGGAGGAGATCGCGACAATCGTGCACCAGGGAGTCATGAAATCCGGGGGCACCTTCTACGGTGGCCATACACCACCCAACAGGGAGATAGACAAACGCTTAGCGTAGCAGGGTGACCGCAGGACATTCATGCAGATGGCGAAAACTTGGTCGGGCTTCATCAATTCCCCCTTAAAGCCGACTCAACAACCGAAGAAGTCTTGATGATTGCATTGCCTGGGTAGCTAGCTGTTAGTTCTGAACTCGTGTTGTAACCTCTTATCACTATGTTAAACTTGCCTAGCAAAACCTCTAGAGTATGTTTTGTCAACCGTTGAACTTGATTGTGAGCGACACTAGCTAGTTATTTGTGTTATGAACTATTTTAAGTGCTTGTTGCTTTTCATTCGTTATTGCCGCCCTACTTCTTATGGTTTGCTTTCTTTGTCTTTCTTCAAAATGTCGATGATTAAAACATGTTGTGGCGCCATGTGTGTGACCATGCCATTGCTGGATCTGGTGTGCCAAGTAGACTAGAGGTTTGTGCATATACTCTATTTGCCGCACCAGATCCATCAGCGGCATTGTCATTTTCCGTGCCCAACCTAAGTATGAGGCAACTATTTCATCTCGTAGCCCCAAAGTCGAAAGAGGACAAATATTTTCGAGATTCATATACATAAGACATAATATGTCTAATGGTAAGCCAAGGAAAGGATTCTGGGTCCACGGCAACGACTCCTTTCGACACACCAAACTCGAAATGAGTCGTTGCCGTGGAGACCGAATCCTTTCCTTGCTTTACCATTAGACATAACATGCCCATGTTATATGAATCGTGGAAGTATTTCTCTTCTTTTGTCTTTGGTGATATGAATAGATTAGACAGTGTGAATTAAATGAAATGGTGAAGTATTTAGTTTCAAATATCTCACTATAGCCCCAAAGTCGAAAAGAAAGACATTGCTTCACTATTCGTATAGCATTGGCGACATTGTTATATGAATCGTGGAATGATTTCTTTCCTTTCATCTTTGGCGATATAATGAAATGATAAACTATTTCATCTCGTAGCCCCAAAGTCGAAAGAGGACAGATATTTTCGAGATTCATATACATAAGACATAATATGTTAAGCGGCAAGCCAAGGAAAGGTTTCTGGGTCCACAACAACGACTCCTTTAGACACACCAAACTCGAAATGAGTCATTTCCATGGAGACCGAATCCTTTCCTTGCTTTGTCACTTGACATATCATGCCCATGCTATATGAATCATGGAAGTATTTCTCTTCTTTTGTCTCTGGCGATATGAATAGATTAGATAGCGTGAATTAAATGAAATGGTGAAGTATTTAGTTTCAAATATCTCATTGTAGCCCCCCAAAGTCAAAAGAAAGACATTACTTCACTATTCGTCTTTGGCAATACAATGAAATGATAAACTATTTCATATCGTAGCCACAAAGTCGAAAGAGGACAGATATTTTTGAGATTCATATACATAGGACATAATATGTTAAGTGGCAAGCCGAGGAAAGGGTTCTGGGTCCACGGCAACGACTCCTTTAGACACACCAAACTCAAAATGAGTCATTGCCGTGGAGACCGAATCCTTTCCTTGCTTTGCCACTTGACATATCATGCCCATGCTATATGAATCGTGGAAGTATTTCTCTTCTTTTGTCTTTGGCGATACGAATAGATTAGATAGCATGAATTAATGCAATGGTGAAGTATTTAGTTTCAAATATCTCATTGTAGCCCCAAAGTCGAAAGAAAGACATTACTTCACTATTCGTCTTTGGCGATACAATGAAATGATAAACTATTTCATCTCATATCCCCAAAGTCGAAAGAGGACAGATATTTTTCAGATTCATATACATAGGACATAATATGTTAAGTGGAAAGCCAAGGAAAGGGTTCTGGGTCCACGGCAACGACTCCTTTAGACAAACCAAACTCGAAATGAGTCATTGCCATGGAGACCGAATCCTTTCCTTGCTTTGCCACTTGACATATCATGCCCATGCTATATGAATCGTGGAAGTATTTCTCTTCTTTTGTCTTTGGCGATACGAATAGTATGAGGCACGAATCCAAGTCATTCTTGGTTTGCTTTTTTTTGGTCTTTCTTCGAAATGCCGATGATTAGAACGTGTTGTGGCGTCATGTGTATGACTATGCTGCTGTTTGATCTCGTGTGGCAAGTAGACTAGTAATTTGGGCATATACTCTACTTGCCGCACAAGATCAAACAACGAGCATTGTTATTTCCATGCCCAACCTAAGTATGACGCACTAATGCAAGTCATTCTTGGTTTGCTTTTCTTGGTCTTTCTTCGAAATGCCGATGATTAGAACGTGTTGTGGCGTCATGTGTATGACTATGCCGCTGTTTGATCTCGTGTGCCAAGTAGACTAGTAATTTAGGCATGTACTCTACTTGCCGCACGAGATCAAACATCGAGCATTGTTATTTCCATGCCCAACCTAAGTATGAGGCACTAATGCAAGTCATTCTTGGATTGCTTTTTTTGTCTTTCTTCAAAATGTCGATGATTAGAATGTGATTTCTTACATCTTGTTGCACCCATATATATATATATATATGCATGATCTTATCTTGTGAACTGCTATTGCTTTGCACTGACATAGATAATATCATCTATCTTGTGTATAGGAGATGGCAAAGAAGTGCTATGTCGTGTATGCCGGCAAGGTTCTAGGTGTGTACGGAAGACTACCAAAAGCAAGTGAACAAATTCTCAGGCAACAGCTACAAAGGATACAAGACTAGAGAGGTGGCAGCAGAGAAGTGGAGGAGGCACGTGAGGAAGAAGTGGAGGAACTTCCTCGTGATCACAACCTTTTTGCTCTTCATGGTAGGTTATTGTAACATCCCAAAACTTTAATAAAGGTTATCAAGTGCCTAATCACCCAATTTAGGGTTAACAAAAACTTTTTATTATTAAAATAATTATGAATGCATGTGTGTGTTGCGTTAGTGTAGAATTGTTTGAAAATGCCATGCTTGTTTGTTCTAAATGTTGTGAAATGGTTTAAAGGTGAATGCCACATCATCTAGACCATTTACAAACAAAATCCAAATAAAAAGAAATCAAATAAGAATAAAAAGACCAAATGGTCATTTTGACCATTTTAATCCACTAGGCCACTTTAGGTGTTCCTAGAAGACAATTTCAAACAGAAACTTTCTCAACTCTTTTCAACCCTTGCTAGAACAAGTACATATGTACCAAGGCCCACTTTACACACTTAAAAAAACATCTAGCAAAGAAATTTAAATGACATTTGAAAATTGAATCCAATGCATATGTGAAGATCCTCATTTTTGAAAAATCCATCAAATGAATTCACCTTGGCAATCCCAAGCAAACCTAGTCTCTCAAGCTTAATACAAGACCACTCAAAATTTGTGAGACAAAAATTCAAATTCAAATCACTTTCGTACATTTAAACAAACACCTTAACTACACCAATTAACCACCTGCCAAACTCCACTGTTTTGCACAGTAATGATCCACCCCTATGTCCCCTCTTCACTCCTCTGTTCCATCTAAGTCTCACCAGACCCTAGACAACCATCCCCCTTCATAGCTGCACCAGTGGAGAGCTGCCCAAGTTTGGCCACCGCCGGTCGACATTGTCCAAGCCACAGCAGACCACCCCGCGCCTATCCAGGATGCCTAGGAGGATCGCGGATCATGATCCTCCTGCCTCTCCTGTCCGAGCGTAGACTACCCCCAGCAGCGCCACGCCCAGAGCATCTGCGTCATGCCAAGCACGCGCCAGAGCGCTGCGCCCGACAAGCTTGCACATGCCGCGCTTCGACCGTAGCTCACGCACACTACTCTGCCATGACCCCAGCAGCCGCCCAGACACCCCCGTTCGCCGCCACTTGACCCATAGCCACCATGCGCCGCGTTGAACACCGCCTCTGCCATGCAGAGCATCGCCTGCTCCCGACCGATATAGACCGCGCCTTCCCGCGCCATCAAGCCTGTGAGGACCGCCCTGAAGCATCGCGTCTACCGCTGCTCGTAGCCATGCCAATAGCCGCCCGTAGCCATGTCGCTAGCATCGCCTGACCATGCCGCTCTGCCCCCTTTGTCGAGCTATAAAAGGAGGCCGTCTCCACCCCATTTTCTGCACACCATCTCACTCCCCTCTCACCACTGATCCTTCCACCCTCTCCTCGGAGCAAGGTGAGCCTCCATTCGCTGGAATTTCGCTGGAGCTTGCCGCTATAGAGGAGAAGAGGAGTCGTCGATTGGAGCTGCCTTAGAAGCCATCGCGACCACGCCTAGAACCGCCATCGTCTACCAGCTCAATCACCCCCGTCGCCACGTCTAGCTGGAGCCCAGGTGAGCCCCCGTAGACCCCCACCGTGCCGCTAGGGCTCCTCCTCGCTGGAGACCTATTCACCGGGGACGACGAACCACAACCGTTCGATCGTAGTCTAATCGTAGCGCTGAGATTGCCCCGTACCGCTTCACGTTAGATGTGTCGCTGATGTGCGGGACCAACATGTCAGTAGCCTGCTGCGCCATGGAGCGCCACTGGGCCGGCCCATTTCTTTTCCCGCGCTGGCCCAAAGATTCAAATAAAAGTTTTTCCATTTAGGTTTAAACTAGATTCTGTCCACTTATTCAAAAATCAATTCAGAGAGATTCACTTAACCAAATGGCATGATTCAAATTTTGTTAGAAAGATAATTAAAATATATATCCAAGACCGTTGGATTTAAATCAATTGGAGTTAGAGATCACATATAGCAAAAATAACAAGACAGAGGCTTTTCTACATTCAAACATTTTTCAAAAATCAACCATAATAGCTTTTGAGTTGATTCCAACTCTCAAAAATCACATTTGATGATATCTATATGAATATATAAAATTATTTAGGTTTGCATGAAGTGACTTTGGACTAGTACCAAAAGAATGCTATTAGGGCATTTCTAGTCACTTTAAATCTATTAAATAATAAACTTAAACTTTATCAAATGTAACCAACACTTTAAATCACAATCCCATGCATTAGAATATGTGGTGATGACATGTGTCCACATGATCCCATATTCTATTTGGAGAATATTAAATCTTAATTAATTTCAATGAGTAGAAATTACTTTTTCTCAAATAAAATAATGAAACTAGTTCTTTAAATCTTGTGATGATTGTGATGATGCTAGATCATCAAGTGTGTGCCTTAGGGTGCTATATAGCAATAGATAAGTTTTGTTTGGTGATTGTGTACCCCGTATTCCTTTATACACGATAGTACTGACCAAGTCTACGAGGAGGAGTTATACCCCGAAGAAGACGAGGAGAATTTCAATCATTGCACCAATCAAGGCAAGCTATTATTAGCAAGCTAAAATTATACAGGATGACCTAAGCAAGATGCATTAGGCATGCTTGGTTATACATTTTGATTTATACCCATCCCAAGTTTTACTTGCAAGCTTTACTTTCTTTACTTTACTAAAGTTCTTTTCTTTTAATATAGATAGCATAAAGAGTATAAAACTTGGCCTATCTAGTTATACTTAGATGTCATTCTATGGCATGAGATTGAAGATTAGCACCCCTCATTAGTGAACACTCTTAACCTTAGTGGCTAGTGCTAAGTATAAAACTTGATCACTTTAGATGGGAATACTTGGTGAAAATGATTATGAAAACCTTGGAATGATGAGTCATTCTATTGAGATGTTTTGACATGTGTTGAGAAACACAAATGGTTTATGATGTTGAAAATGTTGAGGCATGAGCCTTAGCCCTTTTACCAAAAACTGATAGTTGGGTTCGGATGCGATACCATTCCAATTTTACCGTACAACCACAATACCTGAATTGGGTAAGGCTTAGCCGGAAGTTTATATGCATTAGTATGGATTCCCTCGCGGGAGAGGTTTGAGCTGAGGCTACCTCTTGATGATGTCCACCTATGCAGTGCCCAGGATGGCAGATGGCCATGGCTGGGAGGCCAAGCTCATAGGGGAGGTGCCTATACTAGGGTGTGTAATTTAAAGGTTATGATTGAGTATCTGCATACTAAGTATGATTGATTTAGGGTTATCCCTGATAGATGTATCGAATTTTGTGGTGAAAGTGTACCACCTCTGTAGAGTGTCAAACTATTCGAATAGCCGCGTCCGCGATCATGGACAGTTGGAGTGGCCATATTGTTCCATCGTCAGATGTTTTCAAAATGACTTGTGAAATGATTCGTGATTTTGACTTGACCACAACAGGGCTGTGAATATGAAAACTAGTTTCCCACTTAAAGTGATTTTTGAACATTAAATTAGCTTTCTTTACTTCTGAACTCAGCTTAAGATAAATCTAGCTTTTGCAAATAAACTTAGAGCTTAGCATTCCTACTATAACCACTTTACTTGTTAGTGATAGTTTGCGAGTACTTAAAGAGTACTCATGGCTTTGTCCCTGTCTATTCCCGTGGCCAGACTATGAGGAGGACTATCCGGAAGAAGGACAACAGGACGGCTACGACAACTAGGATCATCTCCCATCATCAGCATTAATCGTGACACTGAAGATGGAGCCCACCGCTACGCTTATATTTCCGCTGCTTGTTTGTATTAAGACTGGATCATGAGATCATTTATTTGTGTAAGACCTTATTATGGTTTGTAATGGATGATGTACTATGATATCCAATCTGTTATGTCTCGCAAAAATGGTAATCCTGGGATTGCAATGTATGGCATAACAGGCATCTGGGATTAAAAATCCAGGTGTTGACAAGTTGGTATTAGAGCCATCCTGACCATAGGAGACCCTAGTTAGAATGGACGTCCGGACAAAAAATTAGTTTCAAAACCAAAGAAGTGAGTATTTATGAAAACCTATTCCCACTCTTATCCTTGATTCTTTCAAAAAAAAATCATGTTCCTCAGAAATTCTTACATTACTACATAAACTTGACACACTTGATCACCTCACTAACTTACTCATCCTAAATTCTTGTAGACGGAAGTTCAGTATTGCAAGTTCTACCAGTTGGGCAACAGAGGCCAACTGATCTTTGAGAGGGATCTTGATGCACTGTCTGAGTATCTTGAGTGTCCGCATCCGGAATTCTTCGGAGCTCAACTCAAGGATTTCCCAGGAGGAGACCTACAATGGCTGGTAGTTGCTGATCTTCGAGGCAATATGGAAGCACCCATTTCGGAGAAGATTCAATTCACCGTGAGAGAGAACAACTGGCTAGATGGATTAGCCAGGGCCATGCATGAAGCTCTCGCCCGTCTTTGCGGATAAAACATCAACTTGATCTAGGGAACTCTCTTTGCTCACTATGCAAGGCGTGATTCTATGGGAATGCCATTGGAGATGCCAAGTCACCCGGAGATGAAGCGCCAAGTGGAGAACCTTGACTTCCTGCTGTACAATAGGAAGAAGGAATTGGACAATGCTCGAGCCTACGCCAACCACAACCTTGCCATTGCTGCCAAGAAGGACCAGACTTTCGCCTTGCTCGTCAAGGATCGTCAATCACTTCGTCGTCAACGCGAGAAGAAGGATCTCACCATCGCTCGTCTTCGCAAGAAGGTGGCCAACCTCGAGAAGACCATCCAGGAATAAGAAGCTCAGCTTGCAGCAAAAGAAGAAGAGGAAGAAGGTGAAGACATCCAGGGAGATATTCACTCATACCTCAGCGATGACAATGACTACCTGGAGGATGATGCCATGGATTTCTACACCGATGATGATGACTCCGACTTCATTGATGATGAGTAGATGCACCTGATCACTACCATAGGAATGAGTTGAATCGGTCCCACTGTATCGTAGTTCACAGAATGGTTCTTAAAACCATCTGTTTTCCTTTTGTATTGTGTTGTGTGTGTTTGTATGGTGTTCTTGAATGAATGAATGAGAAGTTGTTAGTTTGCCAAACCTGAGTCAAACTCAAAGTCTAAAACCTTTTGAAAACAAAACCATGAACCTTAGAATTTTCCCTCTTACCCCTTTATCTATCTCAATCTTCAGATGACTCGTGGAAACCCCGGAGGAAGAAGCTCATCGCAGGACCCGATGCTGCAGATTCTGCAGATGCTAGTTTCCGACCATGAAGCTAGTAGAGAAGAACATCAAGCCAACCTAGCCACCTTGCAACAGATAGCTCAGATGGCCCACAATAATCAAGGCCATGGAAATCAGGATCATCATGGATCTAAGCTTAAGAATTTTCAGAATACCAATCCCCCTATCTTTAGCAAGTCTAAAGACCCGTTGGATGCAGATGATTGGTTACAGACCATGGAGAATAACCTAAAAGTCGCAGGAGTTGATGCCAACGAGCAAGTACTGTTTGCCACCCACTATCTGGCATGAGATGCAAGAGCCTGGTGGAATAGCACCCGTACTATGAACCACAGTCAAGTGATGACGTGGGAAGCTTTCAAGACCAAGTTTAGCCGCACCCATGTGCTGCAAGGTTTAGTCACCAGAATGAGAGATGAGTTCAGAGAACTGAAGCAAGGCAGAATGACGGTAGTTGAGTACCGTGACAAATTTCTGTCCCTCGCTAGATATGCCCCTGATGAGATCAACACTGAAGCCAAGAAGAAGGAGAGATTCCTGAATGGACTGCATGATGAGATGCAGACTGTTTTAGTCAACATCCGTTTTGATGACCTAGAAGAGCTAGTCAACTCTACCATCCAGATGGAAGGGAAGATCAACCAAGCCAATGACAACCGCAAGCGTCGCATGATGCACCAGAGTGGATCCAACCATACTCAGAAGTATCACCCCAACCCGTCTGCAGGATATGCCCCAAGAAACAATAGACCCCCAATGTCTCGTCCAAGCTACCCCAACCGTAGCGGAGGAAACATGAAGTCCGGAGGAAATCACAACAGTAACCCCGACAACTCCAACAATTTCAACCGTGCACCGCCCAAGTCCAACAACAACAGTAACAACAACAATACTGCCCCAAGGACTGGAAGCAATGTCGTGCCTATTACAGCCAAAGACAAGTCCCAGATTACTTGCTTGGAATGTGGAGTCAAGGGTCACTACTCCAATGAGTGTCCCAAGAAGCTTGTAGCCGCCACCAATGTGAATGCCCTAGCTCAGCAGCAATGCCGTGTCCAGCCTGGAAGAAGATTTTCCCCAGGGAATTCGCTCAACCACAACGGTCGTCTGTTCCACATGAACGCTGAAGAAGCCCAGGAAGCGCCAGATGTTGTGTTGGGTATGTTTTCTGTTAACTCAGTATTAGCAAGAGTGTTGTTTGATTCTGGAGCATCGCACTCATTTGTTACAGAATAATTTGCATGTACTAGTAAGATTCAACCAACAAAACTGAAGCATGTTATGATAGTTCAAATACCTAGTTCAACCACCAAAGCTAGAAAAATTTGCAAGGCTGTACCTATCAGAATCCATGGGATAGATTTTTATGCCAATCTAATAGTACTTGGAACCAAAGGTTTGGAAGTAGTACTAGGAATGGATTGGATGTCGAAACATAAAGGATTGATCGACTGTGCCAAGAAAGCCATAAGCATGACCAGTAGCTCTGGAGTATTAGTAGAGCATATATCTGAAACCTTGCCCCATCAATTCAAATGCAACAAGAGTCTAGCCCTACCAACCATATACCAAGTCAGAGTAGTCCATGAATACCCCGACGTATTCCCAGATGAATTGCCCGGTATGCCCCCAGATCGGGATATTGAGTTCATTATTGAACTAATTCCTGGAACTGGACCCATAGCTCAGAGACCCTATAGCATGAACCCCTCTGAACTAGTGGAGCTGAAGGAGCAACTTGATGCTATGCTGGCAAAAGGTTTGATTCAACCAAGCGTGTCGCCATGGAGATCACCTGTTTTGTTTGTCGACAAGAAGGATGGAGGTAACCGTTTGTGCACAGATTACCGGAAGCTGAATGACGTCACCATCAAGAACAAGTACCCACTGCCCAAGATAGAGGATCTGTTTGATCAGTTGACTGGTGCCAGAGTGTTCTCTAAGATTGATCTTAGGACTGGTTATCATCAACTCAAGATTCGTGCCATGGATATTCCTAAGACCGCCTTTACTACCAGATATGGATTGTATGAGTATACGGTCATGTCTTTTGGATTAACCAATGCCCCCGCTTATTTCATGAATCTCATGAATAAGATTTTTATGAACTTTCTGGATAAGTTTGTCGTTGTTTTTATCAACAATATTCTTATCTATTCCAAGTCAGAAGAAGACCATGAGCAACATCTGAGAACTATCCTTGAAACCCTGAGAGAGCATCAGTTGTATGCCAAGTTTAGCAAATGTGAGTTTTGGCTGAAAGAAGTAGGATTCCTCGGACATATTGTGTCAGCAGGAGGAGTCGCTGTTGATCCCACCAAGATCAGAGATGTTGAAGCATGGAAAGCCCCAACCACTCAAACTCAAGTTCGTGCATTTCTCGGATTAGAGGGATATTACCGCAAGTTTGTTGAAGGATTTTCAAGCATCGCCAGACCAATGACCCAACTATTGAAGAAAGACAAGAGGTTTGAATGGACCGACAAATGTGAAGAAAGTTTCCAAGAACTCAAGAAGAGATTGATTTCTGCCCCAATATTGATTATTCCAGATATCAAGAAGCCATTTGATATGTATTGCGATGCATCCAAGATTGGTATCGGATGTGTGTTAATGCAAGAAGGCAAAGTCATAGCATATTTGTCGAGACAATTGAAGCAACATGAGCAGAACTACCCTACTCATGATATTGAACTAGCAGCCATAGTTTTAGCATTGAAGACATGGCGTCATTACCTCATGGGTAACCATTGTGAGATTTATTTGGATCACAAGAGTCTGAAGTATATTTTCACTCAAAAGGAGCTGAATATGAGGCAAAGGAGATGGATAGAGTTAATCAAGGATTATGACCTTGACACTCACTATCACCCCGGCAAAGCCAATGTGGTAGCGGATGCTCTTAGCAGATTGCCGTGTAGATTAAACACCATGACTAAGCCGGGACGACCTGCATGGGCGCGCTGGCGTCGGGCTCGCGTGGGCGTCCGTGAGCGAGCGACGTGGAGAGGAACATTGACGAGGGAAGAGGAGGGCAATGGCACTCAGAGAGGGAGAGGCACACGATTGGAATTGGGGTTCTTAGCGAGGAGGGGGGTCTGGTGCGTCTATGTTGAGCAGGACTGAAAGAGAGAGAAAGAGGATAGATTGGAAGAAGAAACGGTATGTTAACTTCCAGGTGGTATTGTGGGTAAATAATTTAAAATGCTAGGGACCAAAACGCCGATAAAATGGGCAGGCCAAAGAATAATTGGACTGTGCTATAGCGCGGCGCCGCATATTTGCCTCCCGTGCGGTGGCTGCTGGTTCCGAGCGAGCGCGTTTATTTGTAAAAAAGCACACATGCAGTTGTCAGCTAGCACATGCATGCTTGTCTAGCCATTTGGCTAGCACATTATTATTAGGGAAAAAAGTACTCTCTGACAAAACATTAACCTTTGTACATTTTTATGTGGTAGAAAAAGTTTGCATGCACCAAAATTTTAGGGGCAACTCTCACACAACTTTACTCCACAAATGTAGGCTTTTACATAGAGACAACTACCGGGTTCGTATATTGTTATCAGGTAATTTAACATCAGCTACCTTTTTTGGAAAACAAGATAAAACTTCTCCAAAAAAAAGCAGGTACCAGATTATTTATTAACAACTACCAGATTATTAGCAATAACTACATGTTATTTGACTCCCTCAAAAAAAACATGTTATTTGACGGTAGCAACAGAATTTTCGCAACAAATGTCATGTTGTCAAAAATACAATCACCCGATTATGTAGTAGCAGCTCCTAGATTATTTAGCAATAACTACCAGATTATTCACATTAGCTACCGTGTTGTTCGGACAAAAGCCAAGTTCTCAAATAAAAGCCTGAGGAAGTATTTGTTAGCAGCTGCCATTTTAATTAGCAATAAATACCGGGTAGCTATCAGTTTTTTTTTTGAACAAATGTAATTCTCAAATATAAAGTCATCTGATTCTAGCGCCTAGCTGCCCGATTTCCAGTGCTGTCTGCCTGATTCCTAATGCATAGTTGTCTACTTACCTCCAACAACATGTGATTACTAATTCCATTACAAAAGTACCACGAATTCCTTCCATAAATCCCCAATAATTGGAGACACATGCAATAATGGAATCGCTCGTAGGGTTGTTCAATGCAAAAATCCAAGAGTATCTCCACCAAAATCACCAAAAGATGGGAAAGAAATCCCCAGATTAAGGAGGATAGGAAGAGGAAAAACTCGAGCCAAAATCCCTGGACTCGTCAACGTCGGCATACCTTCACTTGCTTGTCGCCAACAGCCTCCCCGCCCTTGGAGGCAACGGTCTCCTCCTTAGGCTCGTGCCGCGGCGGCAGCATTCTCGCAGTGTGCTCGTCAGCGGACTCTCTGATCGGGTCGACGAACGCCTCCTCCACAACAGCCTACCCACGGTGTGCTCGATGGTGATGGAAGCCTCATCCTCGCGCTGCTCCTCGGTGACACATGCTCGACGGCGGAGAGGAAGCCTCCTCGTGCTCGACTCTGACCTCCCCGACGTGTGCTAGGCAGTAGCAGCCTCCCCCAACGCGTGCTTGGTGGCGGCGGCCTCCCTCGACACGTGCTCATCGGCGTGGCTGCGGCGGAAGCCACCTCCTCACGCTCGCCTGATGCCTTTCCCAACGCGTGCTCGACGACGCGGCCTCCCATCGACTCGGCGCTCGTCAGCAGCGTCCCGGGCAAAAGCTCTTCCCGCGCCACGCCTTCTCCTCCCTGCTTGGCGCCGCCTCCTCCATGCTGCCCTTCCATAAAAATTTGAGAGAGAACGGAAGATATTTAGTGAATAGGAATCCTCAAAGGATAAGAGATCAGGATGGAGCGGGACGTCTTTTCGTGACGCACCGCCGCACCGAAAGAGACGTGTGCGGCGTCCTCCAATAGATTTTTCTAAAATAATTTGGAGGCCGACGCGGTATGACGATTAATACTCCGCGTACGTCTAAAAACGGCGGCCAAATAGTTAATCTCGGTGTCACGCGGAGAAAAAATGCAGAGAAGAGGAAAAGGACAGAAAACCTCAGAGGATAACATGCAAAAACCCAAGCCTGCCAAGAACCTCTCCTTCTCCTTCCCATGGAGCTCGTCCTCCCTCCCTTCCTTTCCCTCCTAACCAAATCTCACCATCTCCCACCGCAGCTACCCTCTCGGCCCCGCCATGGCCGCCACCAGGAACCCATCAAGGCAGTCGCCCAAGCTCCGCCCTTCACACTTTCGCTTCAAGAAACGAGAAGCGCCCATGTCCCCCACCGCGCCCGGCCCTTCCAAGAGCCAAGAACCCACCAACCCAGCTTTTTCGCTCGCAGGGAGCCCCGATTTGTCTTGGAGACCAAGCTCATTTCGTTTCATTCCTCCGCGGGGCGTCTGGACGACGCTCGCAAGGTGTTCGACGGAATGAGCCACAGGGATCTGCTCGCCTGGTCGGCCATAATCGGTGCGTACGCCACCAGGGGCATGTTCGATGAGGTCCTCGCGCTTTCTATGAGCATGATCAGAGAAGGGGTGCTCCCTGACAGGTTCTTGATCACTCGGATTTTTCAGGCTTGTGCGTACGCCGAGGACCTGGAACTTGGGAGCGTGCTGCATTCCATGGCTATCCGGAGAGGGTTTATGGGGAGAGTGAAGGATGTACCTGTTGGGAACTCAGTGCTGGTGATGTACGTCAAATGTGGAGAACTGGGACGTGCACGTGGGGTGTTTGAGAAGATGAGGCGCCGGGACTTGGGCACATGGAACTCCATGATTTTTGGGTGTTGCCGGTCTTGCGAATGGGAGGAAGCACGGAGGCTTCTCGAGGATATGAGGCAGGAAGGGACTGAGCCGGGGGTTGTCACATGGAATACATTGATTTCGAGCTATGCTAGGTCTGGGGATCTTGATGTGGCTTTGGAACTGCTCGAACAGATGGAAGAGTCTGGAGTAGAACCAGACGTGGTCACCTGGACTAGCCTTGTGTCAGGTTTTGTTCATAGCGATAGAGGGGATGAGGCACTTCAGTGTTTTATTCGGATGCGTCTTGCTGGAGTGGAACCAAATGGCATGGCAATTGCATGTGCTATCTCCGCTTGTGCGAGTTTGAAGCTATTAAACCAGGGAAGTGAGCTCCATTGCCATGCCATTAAGATTGGGAGTGTAAACAACGTGCTCTCAGGGAACTCCTTGGTTGACATGTATGCTAAGTGTGGAGAACTAGTAGCAGCATGTAGAATATTCAACGAGATACCGGAGAAGGATATCTTCTCCTGGAATTCAATGGTTGCAGGGTATGCACAAGCGGGATATTGTGGCAAAGCGTATGAACTCTTCTGTAAGATGGAGGATTATGGTATTCGGCGCAATGTGATAACCTGGAATACAATGATATCAGGTTACATACGGAATGGGGACGACGAGAGAGCTTTTGAACTATTCAAGACAATGGAAGGTTATGGAATAAAAAGGGACACAGCTTCCTGGAACATACTCATTGCTGGTTCAGTTCATAATGGATATTTTGATAGAGCCTTAAGAATATTTCGGCAGATGCAATCAGCTCAGATGAAGCCGGACTACATAACAATCCTAAGTATCATCCCCGCATTTGCAAATCTGGTTGCAGCTTGGAAAGTACGGGAGATCCATGCCTGCATTTTTCACCACAACATAGAAATGGATGGCAAAATTGCAAATGCACTTATTAATGCCTACGCTAAATCTGGTGATCTTGCTGGTGCCTGTGCTGTTTTTGATAGGCACTCCTCAAGGAACATTATTTCATGGAATTGTATCATTGCTGCACATTTGCTGCATGGTTCTCCAAATAAAGTATTGGATTACTTCTTTAAAATGAAGCAACATTTTGTGCTGCCAGATCATACAACTTTGGCATCTGTTATCAAGGCATACGGTATGGAGGGGATGGCATCTAAAGGGAGAGAAATATTTCTCAATATGGATAAATTGTATAATGTTACTCCAGATTTGGATCATTATGCAGCAATGGTAGACCTTCTTGGACGGTCTGGGAAACTGCAAGATGCATATGAAATTATTAAGGGGATGCCACTCACACCCAATTTAACAGTGTGGGAGGCATTACTAACCTCAGCGATTATGCATCGAAATGTAAGGCTGGCACAACTGGCGGCTACAGAGATGTCAGTGATTGAACCCAATGATCCTAGAATCCAAATGGTGATTTCTAATCTGCAGGATCTAGCTGGAAAATCTTTTGATGCACCAAAGGTGATGGTACACAACAAGGGAAGGATGTTGGATGGGGTTGAGAGTTGTTCAGTAGAAATCAGAAATATGGTCTATTTCTTCTCAACTGGTGATAGTGTTGCCTCAGAGTGTATAGTAACTGAATTAGGACTCTCTATGCTCGACAATGGTAATGGAACTTTAGAAGTCGGAGAAGAAATGGAAGAAGTTGTGGGATTCCATTGCGAGAAGCTAGCAATAGCTCTTGCAATTTCTGATTCCCCTCACTTCAGAAGTATACGGATAATCAAAACTGCAAGGATGTGTAACCATTGTCACACCTTTGCTAAGTTAGTTTCAGAGAAACATGGGCGTCAGATACTGATCAAGGATCCGAGGTGTTTGCACAAGTTTGAGAATGGGAATTGCTCTTGTGATGATTATTGGTGAATTCGATGGGTATAAGTTAGCCGGGCCAAAGAGGCTGCCAGGGGCTAGACTGAAAGTTCTAGGTACAGGAATACAGCTAGCTAACTTCATGAACAGGTCTTGTTCATCATGTTTTAGATCGCACACCCTAGCAGTTACACTGTCTTCGAATTTAATCGACAGTAAATATCTCTTGAGCCATTGGAATAAAGGT
Organism: Avena insularis; assembly: GCA_023614405.1. NCBI lineage: Eukaryota > Viridiplantae > Streptophyta > Magnoliopsida > Poales > Poaceae > Avena > Avena insularis. The sequence goes on from CM042696.1 coordinate 255,269,418, forward strand.
AGGTGTTCGCCACAAACCTTGTATTTCACACATCCTTCTACGCTTGTTCTGACACAGTTCCCGATTATTGTAGAGTTCACACTTGGTGGTTGGCCTTTCCAGGAATTCTATCTTCTATTGCTCTGGAATCATAAAACCAAAGCCATTTCAGATGATACACACTCCCGGCATAAGTGAATTCATTGTGGACGAATTTGTAGAACAGATCACTGCAAGTGGTTCCTCAAGACCGTCATTCTAGGAAACATTTAGGCACAACATATGAATTTATGCTTATAGATTGATCGCTTACTGAATGGCTGCATGCCTCTATGCATATGATTAAAGGGATTCATCGACAATCTCTAGTAAGTTGACTCTACCAAGCACTCTTTCTGTTTCAATATATAGTCTATATATAGTGTGCATTCAAGTTTAATAATCCTCTTTTTTTTTTTTTGCTCTCATTTAGGCACAACATATGAATTTTTTCCCTTTCTGTTGGAAGCATCAAGGAGGTAATGCCGCTACCATGAGTGATTGGTTTGAGTAGCGAACCTTCTTGTAGTCTTCATTAGGCACTCCTGTTGCAGATAGAAACAACCTCCAAAGGTTTGCTTAGTCCCACACCATAAGCCTTAGTGACACTGAATTAGTTACACTACGTTTAGTTGATCCATCTATTGCAGAATCAATGCTTATGTTGCCCCACATTTCTCCCTCCTTTGACGACACGATTCACTAGGAATTCATTTCGGGTGTATCCTAGCTTACTAAATTCAATCCAAAGAATACTTTATTGTAGCAACATTTGTAAATTCAAAACTGGGAAACAGAATGCACTTGGTGACAGAGAGTTCTCTATAAGTTCCTGCGGAAGATGTATTCCACTGAATCATGCGGTGCTTGTTTAGGACGAGTAAAATGCACATGTGGTACTTACCTGTCACCAAGGTAATGTCACGAAAATTGATACGGTACCTATGTACGTCACTTGTCCCGTCACGGTCGCTGTCCGCGTGTACAGCGACGTAGAGTGGTGAAGCACGCTGACGTGCCAACTTTTGGTCCCACCTGTTGGAGAAGCGGGGCATCTCGACCCCCGTTTATCTGCGAAAGCCCCTCGGAAAACTTGTCCCATCACCGTCATTGTTCGTGACGTAGAGCGGCGATGTGCGCTGATGTGCCAACTTCTGGTCCCACCTATCGGAGAAGCAGACCGTCTCGACTGCCGTTCATCTGCGCAAAGCCGAGTAAAATGCATCAGCAGTCCCAGAAGTTGACGGTTATGTCTAAAACAGTCCCCAAACTCGCAAAGTGCCTCAAAGCGATCCTCGAACTTGCCATCGATGTCCATATACCGTCCTGCATACGTATGGGATGACGTGGCATTGGAGGTGAGGACGGCAAGCAAGTTCCAGGACTGTTTCAGACATAGCTGCCAACTTTTGGGACTGTTTCAAACATGTCCTCGTGCTTTGGCTAGTACAACTAGAACGAATAAGTTTTCAAAGAAAAGAACGAATAATCACATGGACCTTGTCAAATTAGTCTTCAGTAAAATTTATCTCTTTATTAACCCTATCCCTTTCTACTACAGAGACATAATTAAGCCTCTTGCAGTCCATGCAGGCCAAAACTATAAATATTTAAACTTCCGTTCAAAATAAAAAGTTGTGCAGGCAACAAACAACGATTTTATACCGATGGAAGAAGTACAATGTTGCTCTTGCTGAGCATGTTATAACGAAGAAATGCTAGCAGTATAATTAAATATTCAATGTACTCCCTTTGTCTCTAGACATATATATGTATCTAAACAAGTTAATTTGGGACAGAGAAAGTGTGCGACTGCGCAAACATAGAATACAAGTGTGCAACACGGTCCGCATATAATTGAGTAATAGATCTGTGAGAGATATTTTGTTTGTCAACTTGGCTAGTATTCTAATGCCACAGCTGGAAAGTCAACATCAATTTGTTTGCAAGTGCAAAAGGTTCTCTGTCAAAATAACATGAGTTAAATGCATCGGCAGTTCTGAAACTCGCAAATTGCCTCAAAACGGTCCACGAACTTGTCATCGATGTCCATATATGGTCCCTACGTACCCAGTGCCACGTCATCACATACGTATCCAGTACCGTATATGGACATCGATGACAAGTTTGAGGATCATTTTGTGACACTTTGCGAGTTTTAGGACTGTTTTAGACATAACCGTCAACTTCTGGGACTGCTGATGCATTTTACTCGCGCAAAGCCCCTCGGACAGCGGCTAACTTTTATCTGGAATCTTCCTCCACTGAATAAGGGGGCAGTCCTTCCCCTCCCCACACGATCATTCTGAGGTGGAGTGCGCGGCCACACGTATGTAGCCATTCCCGTGCTCGTCGAAAGGGTGGCCGAAACATCGGTTTTCCTATATATTGTAAATGTATCTATAATTTTTAATGTTTTATTCTTGTTTTATCCACTTTCTTGTGTTTTGTTCTAACTTTGGAGTATGTAACATCCCAAAACTTTAATTCAAGCTTATCAAGATCAAATCATCCAAAAATAGGGTTAACAAAAAGTTTCTCAAATTCAAAATAAAAGCATTTATATATGTGTGCATTTAAAATAGGAGTTATTTTAAATTGCCATGATTGTATGATCCTTTGCTTCTAAAATGTTTCTTAAGTGAATTAAACATCATCTACATCATTCCCAAACTTTTCCTAAAAAAAATCATAAAAAAGAATTAAAAGGGAGGAATGGTCATTTTGGCCATTTTAATCCACTATACTACTTTGAGTGTTCCTAGCACTCACTTCTTAACAGAAATAATTCTTGATCTTGGTACCCCTTGCTAGTACACATAATGAGGTACCAAGGCCCACCTTTGGATCTGCTAAAAACATTCAGTTAACTATTTTAATTGGCATTTGAAATTTGAATCTAATGCATATGCATAGATCACCCTTATTTCAAAACCCATCTATTTGAGCTCCACTTTCAAAATCCTTGCAACCAGAGTCTACCTAGCACTAGTGGAGAACACCCAAAATTTTTGAAACCAAAATTCAAAACTTTTTCTCTTTCGGCCATTTTGTCAAACACCTTGCTGGCAAGATCATTATGGCCTAACTATTACTGTTTTGGGCTGATTTTGTCTAGCAATTTTGATGTGCTTTGATCATCTTTGTCCCCCTCAAGCCTAACCAGACCAACCCCAACATCTCCCCTACCTCCTAGTTGCACTGCATTGCCATGCCGAACCCCTCCTCGCCGGCCGACCGTGCACTCGCAGCAGCCCTCTCCAGCCTCTCTCACCATGTCTAGCAAGTTGCCTGTGGTCCACCTCCACCGTCCAACCAGCCCTGTGAGGCCAGAGAGCAGAGCGGCCGAACGCCGCTACCGAGCTGGTCGTCGACCATGCCGACGCCGCCGCAGAGCACGCCTGTCCCGCATGCACAAGCCGCCGATTCAGCCCGCGCCCGCCCGCCACGACCTGGGGAACACCCCGACACGCCGTTCGCCTAACGCACCACAGCCCACCGCCGTGGACGTTGCCGCCGCCGCTAAGAGCGCCACCGCCTGCACCGCATACCACCGTCCCTACGCCGCATTCACTTCCTAGAGCACCGCCAGAGATCACTGTCGATCGCCACCTCCACCTCTATGCCTAGTAGCCTTGTCGCCACCGTCGCCGCCCATCCCGCCGGTCTCACGCTGGTTCTATAAAAGGAGGCCTCCCAAGCCTCTTTCTCCACACCACTCTACTCCCTCACCTCATCGAACCTCACCCACCTCTAGCCGAGAAGGGGGAGCAGCCTGCCGGAATTGAGCCGAGCAGGGCAGAGGAGGAAAAGGGCGCCGCTGATTGCGACCACCCCAAGCTCCGCCGCAACCGTGCCTCGCCTCGCCGTCGACCACCAGTTCGTTTGTCCGCCTCGCCGACCCCGCTGGAGCCCTGGTACGTCCCCAGCAGACCCCCACCGAGCCGCTAGGGTTCGAGCTCGTCGGCGACCTATTCGTCATCGATGACGACCCTCAGCCGTAGATTCCCCTTCTAATCCTATGGCCCACAGTGCTGCATCGTTCAAGGTTTATGACCCACCGACAAGCGAGACCCCTGTCACTTGAGCCCAGCCATGGAGCGCCACTGGGCCGGCCCAAGTTCTTTCCGTGCTAGCCCACCCGTTCAAATCTGGATTTTTCTTTTTAGTTAAATCTAGTTTCTGTCCACTAGTTTAAAATTCAATTCTGGGAGTTTTACAAACCCATATTGCATGAAACCAATTTTGTCTGAAAGGTATTGAAATGATCTATCCAAGCCCGTTGGATTTAATTCAATTAGAGTTATAGATCTCTCCTAATAAAAATAACAAAACAGAAGCTTTTGCAACTTGCAACATTTTTATAAAATCAACCAAGTTAGCTTTTGAGTTGATTCTAACTCTCAAAAATCACATTTCATCATATCTATCTAAATATGTAATAATATTAAGGTTTACATGCAGTGACTTTGGACTAGTACCAAAATAATGCTATATAGACATTTCTAGTCACTTTAAATCATTAAATAATGAACTTAAACCAAAGTAATATGGATCCAACCCTTAAATCTCATTCCCACATGTTAGAATATGTGGTGATGACATGTGTCCACATGATCCCATATTTTAAGTGGTGAATATTAAATCTTAGTTAAATTTTCAATGAGTAGAAATTACTTTTCTAAATTAAAAAGAAGAAACTATTGAATTAAACTTGTGATGCTTGTGATGATAATAGATCATCAATTGTGTGTCTTAGAATGCTATCTAGACTAGTTAAGTATTGTTTGGTGATTGTGTACTCCGTATGTATTTTTATAGACGATAGTACCGACCAAGTCTACGAAGAGGAGGACTGCTATCAAGACGAAGAAGAAGAAAACTTCAATCACTACACCAACCAAGGCAAGCTAACACTATCCAAGATTAACCCTTGCAAGTTATACTTGCAAGCCACCATTAACAGTGCAAGCTAATGTAGTAAACTGGATTTAAGCTAGTTAACTTGGTCCAAGATGCTTTAGGCATGCTTTGATCACACCCCTTTAACTATTAGTTACCCCAAGTCTTTGTTTACAAGATTTACCTCCCTTAGTTTACACAAAGTTCTTTACTTGTTTTGAAGGTAGCATAAAAAGTATAAAACTTGACCTACTTAGAAACCTTTAGATGTCATTCTACGGCATGAGATTGAACCCATCACTTCCACCTTAGTGAACACTCTTAACTTAGTAGTTTAGAGTAGATCAAAAACTTGAGTCACTTTAGATGGGAACACTTGGTGAAAATGAATTGTGAAAACCTTGGAATGATGAGGCATTCTATTGAGATGTTTTGACATGTGTTGAGAAACACAACTGGTTTATGATGATGAAAATAATGAGGCATGAGCCTTAACCCTTTTATAAAACTGATGGTTGGATTCAGATGCGATACCATTCCAAATTTACCGTACAACCACACTACCTGAATTGGGTAAGGCTTAGCTGGAAATTTATATGCATTGGTATTAGTTCCCTCGCGGGAGAGGTTTGAGCTGAGGCTACCTCTCATGATGTCCACCTATGCAGTGCCCAAGATGACTGATGGTCATGGTTGTGAGGCCATGCTTATAGGAGAGGTGCTTGTACTAGGGTGTGTAAAGGGAAGGTTATGTTTGATTAGCTGCATACTAAGTATGATGATTCAGGGTTATCCTTGACAGATGTATCGAATCTTGTGGTGAAAGTGTACCACCTCTGCAGAGTGTCAAACTATTCGAATAGCCGCGTCCACGGTTATGGACAGTTGGAATGGACATACTGTTTCGTTGTCAGATGTTTTCCAAATAACTTGAAATGAATGATGAATCTTGACTTGACCACAACATGGTTGTGTTTGTGATACTAGCTTCCCAACTTAAGTGATTCTAGAGCTTTACATTATCTTTCTTTGCTTCAGAACTCAGCTTAGGTTTCAAACTTAACTTTATAGTTAAACTTAGATTTAGCACTTTAACTTAGAACTATAGTACCTGTTAATAGTAGTTTGCGAGTACTTAAAGAGTACTCATGGCTTTGTCCCTGGCTATTCTCATGGCCAGACTATGAAGGAGACTATCAAGAGGATGGTCATCAGGACGGCTATGATAAGTAGGACTATTCGTCACGCATCGACATTCTTGTGCCCTTGAAGATGGACCCACCGCCACGCTTTTATCTTTTATTTCACGCTTGTTGTATTAAAGACTGGATCATGAGATCCTTATTTGTGTAAGACCTTATGTATGGTTTGTAATGGATAATGTACTGTGATATCCAATCCGTTATGTCTCGCAAAAATGGTAATCCTGGGATTGCGAGGTATGGCATAACGGGCATCTGGGATTAAAAAATGGGGTGTTGACATAGTACTTTTCATATGATTTCTTGGACTAACCTATTAACAAGAGCCACAGTGCCAGCTGCCTGTTTTCTGCTGTTTTTGGTTCCAGGAAAGTCAGAAAATGAATATTCTCGGAATTGGACGGGACAAAAGCCAAAGTGCCTATTTTTCCGGAAGGTATCAAGTGCCAGAATACGAGACAGAGAAGGGCTAGGGAGCCACCACACCACCTGCCAGGCTGCCCATGCCAGGTGGTGTGGCCGCTCGCACCCCCGGCCTCCGTCTCGCCTATATATTGCCCTCGTGAAAAAACCCTAAGTACCGATCAAAATCCACGAAAGAATCATGCCGCCATCATCTCCATCCCTAGATCAGAGGGATCAAGCTCTTCCGCACTCCGGAGAGGGAATTCACCCTGGAGGCCTTCTTCATCACCATGCAAGCCTCTGGTTTGATGCGTGAGTAGTTCATCCTTGGACTACGGATCCATATAATAGCTAGATGGCTGGTTCTCCTCCTTTGTGCTTTCATGTTTAGATCTTGTGAGCTCCGTTCATGATCAAGATCATCTATTTGTAATTCTGCATGTTGTGTTTACGGGGATCCGATGGATATTGAGATGCTATTTCAGATTGATTATTGATTCTATCATGTCTTTGTTATTTGTGATCTTGCATGCTTTCCGTTGTTAGTAGCTATCTTGGCCAAGTAGATGCTAGCAACTCCAAGAGTTAGTATTTATGCTCGATAGTGGGTTCATGCCTCGTAACTGGGAAGTGATAGAAATCTCTAAGGTACTAGATGTCTTGTTGCTACTAGGAGAAAACAACAATCCTTTGTTCATAGAATAATCGTATTGTATACTTTTACACGCAGTTCAGAAGCAATAATCTGTTTGCAACTTAATCGGAGGGGTTCGGATGATAACCTGAAGGTGGATTATTAGTCATAGATGCAGTTGGATGGCGGTCTATGCATTATGTTGTAATGCCCAATCAAGTCTCAAAGGAGTCAAGATGATTAGTATATGCATGTATTGCTTTCTCGGTGTTTGTCAATTGCCCCGCTATAATTTGTTCACCTAGCATGTTATCTATCTAAGGAGAGCCACCTCTAGTGAAATATGGATCCCGGTCCTTGTCTTTTACATTCAATCTACAAACTGTTTACTTCTTTGTGTTTACTTTCTGCAAACTTTTACTTCTTTTCATTCGATACGTTTAATCCTTTGTTTTCCGCAAAACACTGTGAGATTGTCAACCTCATCGCAAGTTGGAGAAAAAGTTCTGTGGTTGTGTTGTGCAGGTCTCCACGTTGCTACTAGCACCGGTAGTGCGCCCTGCCAAAGCTCAGCTAGTAACACCTTTGGTGTGTTTCCTTGCTCCTACTGGTTCGATTAAACCTTGGTTCCATAACTGAGGGAAACTTGCTGCTGTGCTCATCATACCTTCCTCTTGGGATTCCCAACGAGCTCTATATCAACCACGCACCATCACTTTTCTGGGCGCCATACACAGAGCCATCAAGCATTTTTCTGGCGCCGTTGCCGGGGAACGAAGGAGTAGAAGAAACTCCTACGTCAACTACACGCCATCAAAAGTACATTTTTCTGGCGCCGTTGCCGAGGAGTCAAGGACATCTTCACAAGGGGAGTCCCTCATAACTAATCCTTTACTTTGTTGTTTTTGTTTTGCTTAGTTTCTTTTTTCTTTGTTTGCTTGTTTTGTTCTTCAAAAAACACAAAAAATTAGTTTTGCTAGTTTGCTTTCTTATTTTCAAATCCAAAAAAATGACTACTCTTGAAAACACTAAGTTGTGTGACTTCACTAGCACCAACAACAATGATTTTATGAGCACATCTATTGCTCCACATGTGGCTGAAAATACTTTCTTTGAGATAAAACCTGCTTTGCTCAATCTTGTTATGAGAGAACCATTTTTTGGTATTGGTAATGAAGATGCTGCTTCCCATCTAAATAACTTTGTTGAACTTTGTGAGATGCAAAAACATAGGGATATAGATGGTGATATTATTAAGCTGAAATTGTTTCCTTTCTCTTTGAGAGGAAAAGCTAAAGAGTGGTTGAATTCCTTAACTAGGAATAGTATTGATTCTTGGACTAAGTGCAAAGATGCTTTTATTGGAAAATACTATCCTCCTTCTAACATTATATCCATGAGAAGTGAAATAATGAAGTTTAAACAACTTGATAATGAGCATGTTGCTCAAGCTTGGTAAAGAATGAAATCTTTGGTAAAGAATTGTCCCACTCATGGACTGACTGCTTAGATGATCATCCAAACTTTTTATGCAGGATTGAACTATTCTTCAAGGAACCTATTGGATTCTGCTGCTGGAGGTACCTTTATGACCATCACTTTGGGTGTTGCAACAAAACTTCTGGACAATATGATGGTTAATTATTCTGAATGGCATACTGAGAGAGCTCCACTAGGTAAGAAGGTAAATTCTGTTGAGGAAACCTCCTCCTTGAGTGATAAAATTGATATTATTATGTCTATGCTTGTTAATGGGAAAGCCCATATTGATCCAAATAATGTTCCTTTAGCCTCTTTGGTTGCTCAAGAAGAGCAAGTTGATGTGAACTTCATAAGAAATAACAATTTTGGCAACAATGCTTATGGTAATAATGCTTATAGGAACAATTTTGGTAACAACAATTATAAGCCATATCCTCCCAATAATGGTAATGCTTATGGAAATTCTTACAACAATAATAAGAGTGGTCCCTCTGAACTTGAAGTTATGCTTAAAGAGTTTATTAGTAAACAAACTGCTTTCAACAAAACTATTGAGGAAAAACTCTCTAATGCTGAAAGAAATATAGCATCTTTGGCTGAAGCTCAATCTTCTTTGAATAAAATGGCTGCTAAAACTGAAACTAATGATAATCCCTTTGCAGCTACTAATGCCATACAAGTAAGAATTGATGAAAATATTAGACTATTAGCTGAATTGCATGCTAACTGGGAAAGAGAAGATGAAATTGCTAGAAATATTAGTGTTTCTACTATCACCACCACTAGTGTTAAGGCTAGTAATAGTTCTACTACTTTAGATGATAAATTTGATTTTGATCTTGATGGTTGTAATATCTCTGAAGTTATTAAGTTCCTACAAAAGCTTGCTAAAAGTCCTAATGCTAGTGCTATGAACATGGCCTTTACAAAACACATTACCGATGCTCTCATAAGGATTAAGGAAGAAAAGATGAAACATAAAGCTTCTATTCCTATTAAACAAGAAGATGGTTGGAAACCCATCATTAATATGAAAGTGAATGACTTTGATTTCAAAGCTTTATGTGATCTTGATAGTAGTGTTTCTATTATGCCTAGAAGGATTTATGATATGCTTGATTTGCCTCCTCTTGAAGATTGTTATTTGAATGTCCCACTTGATGATAATGCTAAAAAGAAACTCATGGGGAGTCTTAATGATGTTCTTATTATGGTTAATGATTCCTGTGTCCCTGTTGATTTCTATGTTTTGGATGTTGAATACAATGCTTCTTGTCCTATTACTTTGGGAAGACCTTTTCTTAGAACTGTTGGTGCCATGATTGATATGAAAGAAGGCACCATTAAATATCAATTCCCACTCAAGAACGGTATAGAACACTTCCCTAAAAAGAGAGAAAAGATTTATTTTTCTTCTCCTATGAAAACAAAATTTGGTCTTAATGCTTCTTCATTTGAGAACACTTGATTCTTTCTTTGCTTCTTATGCCTAACTTAAAGGCGTTAAAGAAAAAGTACTTATTGGGAGATAATCCAAAAGTTTGAGATGAGTCTTGCAAGTTATTACCTCTGTAATAACCTCTCCTTATCCTTTTTATTTGCTTTTTGTGCCAAGAGTAACCTCTAATGAGAGTGAAGTAATGATTGGGAAAGTTGTTGTCCCGAAACAGATTTTTGTGCTTCACCGTAAAAATTCATGAGAGAGCTCTGTATGTCGGATTGAGCTGTAATTGTTTGTGCTTCTGCCCCAGGTTGTTATCTAACGTTCGTTAGTTCAACACTTTTTGTTTTGAGCAACAGATGGTCTTCGAAAAAATTTGTCTTTACCTGCTGGTCTATTTTGACCGATTTCTGCCATTTTCTGCATTTGCTTCTTGTGGGTTCCTTTTTGAGTTCTTTTGGGGAATTGAGCTTTTTTAAGGAAGTGCTACAGTATCTAGTGTTCTAATGGAAGTTTATTTGGTGTTACAACTGAACCTTAAGACTTATTTATCTTAAGTGCACTAATGTTGCTAATGAGATTGTGTGAAGTTTTGTATGAAGGAAAATTTTCAGGTGTATGGAAGGAATGAGTAATGAGATGAATGATGGACTGAAACTCAAGCTTGGGGATGCCACGCGTGTCACCCCAAGAAATATCCAAGAAGTACAAGCGTCAAAGCTTGGGGATGCCCAAGGCATCCCCTTCTTCATCAATAAAAATCCTAGGTTTCTTCCAAACGCTTCATTTTTATTTTTTCATGCACAGTTGTGTTGTTCTTGGAGTGTCTTCGTTTTTGTTTTCGTTTTAGTTTTTTAGTTTGCTTGGTTTGCTTAGTTTTCTGAATAAATTGGTTGGACCCCCTCTTTCATACATTGGTTTGCAAATGGTTTGGTTTGGTTTGGAAAAGAGTAGAAAAGTTCATACTTATGTGGTAAAAAGATCTTGTTTTTGACTGTGGCCTGTGCTTTGTCATGCCATGCTTGATATTGTTTTGTCTTTATGCTTAGTATTCTTTGCTGTAGCATGGCTTGTTATAAACAATTGAGATTGCTTAATGTGCCTTGGATGAATCATGTGTTGTTTTAGCATATTAAAGCATAGTATAGTGGTATTCTCCTTTGATGCTTTATTTGGGTTGACTTGGCGCATGCTCACACCATGTTATGACTATATCAAGTCACCATAGACTTTATGATCCTTTAGTTTTCAACTTATAGTATCACTTTATGCTTTTATCAATGATGTTTTGTCGCTCTGCATGATTATGGCCATTATTGCTCTCTTAGTTTGTCGCTCCCAGTCTTTTGCTAGCCTCCACAACAAAGTATGAGTTCCACTCATGCATCCAACTCCCTAAACCAAGTTATTCCAAAGAGTACACCATACCTACCTACTAGCTTATGCTATTCCAAGTATATTCATGCTTTTGTTTACCTTCCAAATTAAACTTGTTATGAGAAAACTAGTGATTAAATCTCTCACGAACTTGATGGCACACTTTACTTTATTGCCTCTAATAAACTTGATCCATTGGGTCCTTCTTTGTTGCGTATATGCTTGCGCTTTATAAGTTGAAATTAGCAGAACCATGTTTCATGGGGAACACTTTCAACATTGCACTTGTACTTTGTACCCCGTTGATATCATGTTCTTTTGCTTACGGATCCCAGCGGTGTGAAATAAAAGTGGAACTTGTAAGATCATGGAGTTTGTATGTGTGTTAGAGAAACGCCTGGGCCGCTAGCCTAAGCCATGCCTAATCATGGTGGAAACTTGCAGCATCACCATAATGAGCACTCTATGAAGCATCCTCAATAAAAACCTATGCAAATAGCAAATAAAAAGATCGCTGAGATGCTCATTGTCTGCTTGCCTTGTCATTTTGATTATGGGAAAGCTCCCATATCATGTGCAAGGGGTACCCCGTTAGCGGTTCTTAATGATACACATATACTTACAATGACAAGAGCTTACTCGTGACTGAAGTTGAGTAGCATGAGGATCGGTCTTCGTAAGTAAGGGGCATGAGATTTCAGTTTATAAGTCGTCAAGCATATCCTCTTAGTTGTGTCACTTTAACCTTAATCACCTTCAAGATGCTTATGATAGGGGCAATGAGATCTGAAAGCTATAAGTACCATAATTTTTGGAAGCTCTTTATGAGACTTGAATGCCTACTTCCTTTTACAAAGGCCTTTCTTCCACCATAATATTGAGTCTCCACCTTCTATCTTTATGCACTTACTTTGAGAGCACAGTGGCCATTCTTAGTTCTATGTGCATTGTCCCAAGACTAGTTGATTGATGCATACTTTGATATTGCTTGTTTTAAACTATTGTATCTAGTCACTCTTATGAACTTTGAAGGTGTCCTATGCATTTGCTACTCTATTGAGGGACAAGCTGAATACTATTATGCTATGTTTTCTTTATGTGAAACAAATAAACGTCTTGCAAAGCATTGTTATTCATGAATCTTTTGTTTGTGCCTTTTCATGTTCCATCATAGTTTCTTTGTCTTATTGCTAGAACTTTGTCTTTCATGTTATGTTGAAGTACTATGATCCCAGCTATCAATGTTTTACAAATACTTTGATCAAGTTTTTGATGGTGCATGTCACCTCAAAAATTACTCTTTCTTTTTGTCACTTACCTACTCGAGGACGAGCATGAGTTAAGCCTGGGGATGTTGATACATTGCAAATGTATCTATAATTTTTGTTGTTCCATGCTTGGTTTTATCCACTTTCTTGTGTTTTGTTCCAACTTTGGAGTACTTTTCATATGATTTCTTGGACTAACCTATTAAAAGAGCCACGCATACTGCTTTTCTCATTGTTTTGGTTCCAAGAAAGTCGAAAATGAATATTCTTGGAATTGACGGACAAGAGCCAAAGTGCCTATTTTTCGGAAGGGATCAAGTGCCGGAATACTAGCGGAGAAGGGCAGGAGCCACCACACCACTGGCGCGTGGCAGGCCTGGCCAAGGCCAGGTGGTGTGCCCCGACACCCTCGGCCTCTCCTTCCGCCTATATATTACCCTCGAGACGAAACCCTAAGTACCGATCAAAATCCACGAAGAGTTCAGATTGGCCCGTCATCTCCATCCCTAGATCGAGGGATCAAGCTCTTCCCGGCACCCTGCCGGAGAGGGGAATTCACCCTGGAGGCCTTCTTCATCACCATGCAAGCCAACGGTGTGATGCGTGAGTAGTTCATCCTTGGACTACGGATCCATGTAGTAACTAGATGGCTGGTTCTCCTCCTTTGTGCTTTCATGTTTAGATCTTGTGAGCTCTGTTCATGATCAAGATCATCTATTTGTAATTCATACATGTTGTGTTTGCGGGGATCCGATGGATATTGAGATGCTATTTCAGATTGATTATTGATTCTATCATGTCTTTGTTATTTGTGATCTTGCATGCTTTCCGTTGTTAGTAGCTATCTTGGCCAAGTAGATGCTAGCAACTCCAAGAGTTAGTATTTATGCTCGATAGTGGGTTCATGCCTCTGGTAATCTAGGGAAGTGACAGAATTCTCTAAGGTACTAGATGTGCTATTGCTACTAGGGAGAAAACAACAATCCTTTGTTCATAGAACAATCGTATTGTTTACGTTACACGCAGTTCATAAAGCAATAATCTGTTGCTTGCAACTTAATACTGGAGGGGGTTTGGACGATAACCTGAAGGTGGATTATTAGTCATAGATGCAGTTGGATGGCGGTCTATGTATTATGTTGTATTGCCCAATCAAGTTTCAAAGGAGTCAAGATGATTAGTATATGCATGTATTGCTTTCTCGATGTTTGTCAATTGCCCCACTGTAATTTGTTCACCCAGCATGTTATCTATCTAAGGAGAGCCACCTCTAGTGAACTATGGATCCCGGTCCTTTTTCTTTACATACAATCTACAACTGTTTACTTCTTTGTGTTTACTTTCTGCAAACTTTTACTTCTTTCCATTCGATACGTTTAATCCTTTGTTTTCCGCAAAACACGGTGAGATTGACAACCTCATCGCAAGTTGGGGACAAAGTTCTGTGGTTGTGTTGTGCAGGTCTCCACGTTGCTACTAGCACCGGTAGTGCGCCCTGCCAAAGCTCAGCTAGTAACACCTTTGGGGTGTTTCCTTGCTCCTACTGGTTCGATTAAACCTTGTTTTCATAACTGATGGAAAACTTGCTGCTATGCTCATCATACCTTCCTCTTGGGGTTCCCAACAAGCTCTACGTCCAACGACGAGCACATCAACTCCTTCTCCTTAGACCGTGAGCTCATATTACTCATTGTTTCCCGAGGCTGCTTAGACTGCATCAAGCGCCACTTGGTAATATAGTGGTTATAAAGGTGTATGTTGGGTATTCCGAAGGAACAATAGATGACATGTGACTGCAAGAACGGGATTTGTTCACCCAGATGACGGGTAAAGATACATATGGCCGGCTTGGTGATATTACATCTATAAATGTTGCAACATGTGACTAGGTCACGGGGATGTAATATCACGATAATACGAAAATAGAACTTGTTGTGAACGAGATTGAACAAGGTATGGGATAGCAATGATCGGATCTCGGACTTGTTGTCATCAGGAATGCATAGGGGTCACATGGACATCCATGGTCCCTCTGTTGATCATTGATACAGATCATGTCTAGAGCATTCCCGAGCCATGAGAGGATACACTTAAGGGTACGATGAGAGCGATCATTCGTAAGACGGAATCACAGTAGAGAAAGAGAAAGCCGGAATCGTTCCGCGAAGAGATCCGAAGTTGTTCGGAGAAAGAATAAAGGACCGGAATCATTTTGCAAAAGATCCGAAGTCGTTGGGAGGAAATCGAAAGGGAACCAAAAGGTGTTTCGGGTCAAGACGGATTTTGTAATATGTATTTACATATTAATCAGTGTAATTAATATTAAATATAATATTAAAATCTAATTTGAAGGGTTATTCTACTAATGGGCCAAACTTCCTAGTGAATAAAGGCGCATGAGGGAAAACCGAAGGAGGGAAGGGCCAAAGGGCCAAGGCCCAGGCGCCTCAAGGGGGCCCACTGGCCAGCCCTAGGGTCTTGGCAGGGTGGGGCCCACCCCTGGCCGGCTGGCCCATGAGGCCCATGCGTCTTCCCCCCTCTCCCTTGATTAGTCCCACATGGGAAACCCAAAGGGGAGGGCACACCCCCTCCCCCTATATAAAGGGGTGCCCATGGGTAGGATTGAACACACCAATATTTGGAAAAGTCCTTTGGTTGACTTCCTCCTTCCCTCTATCTCTATACCTTATGACCATGGACCCAACTCTGGGCTGTGCGATTAAGGCACACCTGCAGTACGCCATTGTGCTGTAGGGATTTCTAGCCGGATATCAACTTCCGCACTCCCGGCGGGATCGGGGAGCCGGAGGTCTCATCGTGCACCGGATGTGTGATAAGTTGCTAACGTATCCATAATTTTTGATGTTCCATGCTTGGTTTTATCTACTTTCTTATGTTTCGTCCACACTTTGGAGTACTTTTCATATGATTTCTTGGACTAACCTATTAACAAGAGCCACAAATTACCGCCTGTTTTCTGCTGTTTTTGGTTCCAGAAAGTCAGAAAATGAATATTCTCGGAATTGGACGAGACAAAAGCCAAAGTTATTATTTTACCAGGGGACACTTGGAGCAAGAATACGAGACGGAGAAGGGCCAGAGGGTGGCCACACCACCTGATGGCGCGGGTCAGGCCAGGCCGCGCCAGGGGGTGGTGTGGGCCCCTCCGGCACCCACCTCAGTCTCCCCTCTCGCCTATAAGAGCCTCCCGATGCAAAAACCCTAAGTCGTCAATCAGAAATCCACGAAAAGTTCCACAGTGCCACACCATCAAGGAGATTTGGGGATGAAAGTCTCTGTTCCGGCACCCTGTCGGGACGAGGAAGTGCCCCCAAAGCCATCTCCATCGATCTCCACCACCATCTCCATCACCATTGCTGATTCCCATGATGAGGAGGGAGTAGTTCTCTCTCGAGGCTAAGGGTTCTACCGGTAGCTATGTGTTCATCTCCATCTCTATGCATGATCTTATTGAGATCATGAGCTTGTAATCCATAGATCTACCTTGCTACTCAAGTGCTTTAATAGACCTCTGCTCTCCCCATGTGTGTGAAGTTGACAGTGTGCACACCATGGTGGCACTTAGGCTAGAGATTACAAATACTTGTTATGAGTTATATTTGGAGTTGGATGTCTTTATGAAATTGTGGTGTTTTTTGGACCCATCTAGTGCTCAAGGTGATAGTGTGGGGTTATCTAGAGGGGAAAGGCTTACTTTGAGGTGTGCTGTTATAGCCCTACCATGGATTAGAGTGTCCAACCGGAGAGTAGTTCAGCGTAGTATCATAAAGAAGAATATATTTATATGAGAGTGTTCACTAGTGAAAGTATGATCCCTAGGCCTTGTTTCTAAGCATTGTTACACTGTTTGAAATTAGATCTATTACATGTTTGCTTGCTTCAGTCTTTATTTCTATTTGCCTTTAGTCTTTACCCACGTTAACCACACACCAACAAGCTATTTTCTATCACCGTTACCACTTATAATTATCCATACCACTTGTATTTCACTATCTCTTTGCCGAACTAGTGCACCTATACACCTGACAAGTGTATTGGGTGTGTTGGGGACACAAGAGACTTCTTGTATCTTGATTGCAGGGTTGCTTGAGAGGGGATACCTTTGACCACTTCCTCCCTGAGTTCGATAAACCTTGGGTGATCCACTTAAGGGAAAACTTGCTGCTGTTCTACAAACCTCCGCACTTGGAGGCCCAACAGCTGTCTACAAGAATAGAAGTGCGTAGACATCAAGCTATTTTCTGGCGCCGGTGCCGGGGAGGTAAGGTAAAAGGTATTCACACCGGAGGATTAAGGAAGAAGAACCTCCCACGGCAAACGCCTATTTTCTGGCGCCGTTGTCGGGGAGGTAAGGTAAAAGGTACTCACATCCTCCGGTGTGAGTGCTTGAAGTTATTTCCTTTAGATTCTGCAATTTTGTCTTTTTGTTTCTTTTTTTCACTAGTTAGGCTTAATGGAAAGTAACAAAAAAATTAGAGAGCTTTATAGTATTTATATTGAGTTAGGACATGAAGTGTTTGAAGAGAAAATTAAAAAACCTATGGAACTTTATTTGCATGCTAATAGCAATGTTGTTAGTATGAATTCTTTGGACACCATTATTGCTAATGCTATGGAAAAGTCTAAGATTGGGGAAGCTAGTTTTTATGAAAAAGATCTTTTTAGTTCCCCAGCTTTGGAAGATAGCTATTCTATTGCTTATGATGATACCAAACCTCCAATATACCATGATTACAACGATGAATATGATATTTTCATCCCATCTACTATTGAGGAGGAAATTAATTATGACTACAATATGCCTCCTATATTCGATGATTATGGTGATGAGAATAATAATGATAGCTATTTTGTTGAATTAGCTCCCACCACAATTAATAAGAATGACTATGCTTATGTGGAGAGTAATAATTATTTTATGCATGTGGCTCATGATAAGAGTGTTTTATGTGATAGTTATATTCTTAATTTTATTCATGATGCTACTGAAAGTTATTATGGGAGAGAGAAACATGGTTTTATGCATCTCAATAATATTAAGTTTCCCCTCTTTATGTTGAAAGTCTTGAAGTTGCACTTGTTTTGCTTTCCTATGCTTGTTGTTTTGTGCTTTCATGACTTGTTTATTTACACGATTCCTATGCATAGGAAGTGGGTTAGACTTAAATGTGCTTTGAATTTGCTTCTTGATGCTCTCTTTTACTTCAATTCATATTTCTTATGTGAGCATCTTCTCAAACTATCAAGCCTAACTTAAAGACACTAAAGAAAAAGTACTTATTGGGAGATAACCCAAAAGTTTTAGATGAGTCTTGGAAGTTATTACCTCAGTAATAACTGCTCCTTATCCTTTTTATTTGCTTTTTGTGCCAAGAGTAACCTCTAATGAAAGAGAAGTAATGATTGGGAAAGCTGCTGTCCCGAAACAGATTTTTGTGCTTCACCGTAAAAATTCGTGTAAAATCTCCAAAATTATTTTTGAGGCATGCATTTTCGTACTTCTTCCCCAGGTTGTGATCTAACTTTCGTTAGTTCAACACTTTTTGGTTTGAGCAACAGAAGGTCTTCGAAAAAAATCGTCTTTACCTTCTGGTCTGTTTTGACAGATTTCTGCCATTTTCTGCATTTGCTTCTTGTTGGTTCCTTTTTGAGTTCTTTTGGAGAATTGAGCTTTTGGAGGGAAGTTCTTCAGTAGCTAGTGTTCTAATGGAAGTTTATTTGGTGTTAGAACTGAACCTTAAGTCTTATTTATCTTGAGTGCACTAATGTTGCTAATAAAGATTGTGTGAAGTTTTGTATGAAGGAAAAATTTCAGGTGTATGGAAGGAATGAGTAATGAGATGAAGGATGGACTAAAGCTCAATCTTGGGGATGCCACGCGTGTCACCCCAAGAAATATCCAAGAAGTACAAGCGTCAAAGCTTGGGGATGCCCAAGGCATCCCCTTCTTCATCAATAAAAATCCCAGGTTTCTTCTAAACGCTTCATTTTTATTGTTTCATGCACAATTGTGTTGTTCTTGGAGCATCTTCTTTTTCGTTTTTGTTTTGGTTTTTCGTTTGCTTGGTTTGCTTAGTTTTCTGAATAAATTGGTTGGACCCCCTCTTTCATACATTGGTTTTCAAATAGTTTGGTTTGGTTTGGAAAAGAGTAGGAAAGTTCATGCTTATGTGGTAAAGAGCTTGTTTTTGACTGTGGCCTATGCTTTGTCATGTCATGCTTGATATTGTTTTGGCTTTATGCTTAGTATTATTTGCTGTAGCATGACTTGTTATAAACAATTGAGATTGCTTAATGTGCCTTGAATGAATCATGCGTTGTTTTAGCATATTAAAGCATAGTGTAGTGGTATTCTCTTTTGATGCTTTATTTGGGTCGACTTGGCGCATGCTCACACCATGTTATGACTATCCAAAGTCACCATAGCCTTTATTATCCTTTAGTTTTCGACTTGTAATATCACTTTATGCTTTGATCAATGATGTTTTGTCGCTCTACACGATTATGGCCATTATTGCTCTCTTAGTTTGTCGCTCCCAGTCTTTTGCTAGCCTCCACAACCAAGTATGAGTTCCACTCATGCATCTAACTCCCTAAAACAAGTTATTCCAAAGAGTACACAATACCTACCTACTAGCTTATGCTATTCCAAGTATATTCATGCTTTTGTTTACCTTCCGAATTAAACTTGTTATGAGAAAACTAGTGATTAAAGCCCTCACGAACTTGATGGGACACTTTACTTTTCTTGCCCTTAATACACTTGAACCATTGTGTCGTCTATGTTGTATATGCTTGCACTTATTTGTTGGGAATTAGCATAACCATGCTTTCATGGGGAACACTTTCAACATTGCACTTGGTACTTGTACCTAGTTGATATCATGCTCTTTTGTATATGGATGTCGTCGGTGTGAAATGAAAGGGGAGCTTGTAAGTCCATGGAGTTATGTATATGTGTTAGAGAAATGCCTGGGTCGCTGGTCTAATCCATGTTGACATGGTGGAAACCTGCAGCGTAACCATCATAAGCTGTCTATGAAGCATTCTTCTTATAAAAAAAGAGTCCTATATTGAGAAAAAAGAGAAAAAGAAAAATGAGATTATGAAAAGAGGAAAGAGAGAAAAAAGCACCATATTCCCATGGTAAATAAGAAGATTGCTGAGATGCTTGTTGTCTGCTTGCCTTGTCATTTTGATATGGGGATTCTTCCATATCATCGGACAAGGGGTACCCCGTTGGCGGTTCTCTATGATACACATGTACTTACAATGACAAGAACTTACCGGTGACTAAACTTGAGTAGCATGAGGAGTGACCCTCGTATTCAAGGGACATGAGATTTCTAACTTATACTTCGTCAAGCATGTACACCATAGTTTGTTCACTTTAACCTTAATCACTTCAAGATGCTTATGGTAGGGGCAATGAGAGCTGAAAGCTATAAGTCCCATAATTTTTGGAAGCTCTTTATGAGACTTGAATACCTGCTTCCTTCTATGAAGGCCTTTCTTCCACCATTACATTGAGTCTCCACCTTCTACCTTTATGCACCTACTTTGAGAGCATAGTGGCCATTCTTAGTTCTATGTACATTGTCCCAAGACTAGTTGGTTGATGCATAACTTGATATTGCTTGTTTTAAACAATTTGTATCTAGTCACTCTTATGAACTTTGAAGGTGTCCTATGCAATTATATTTGCTACTCTATGAGGGACAAGCTGAATGCTATGTTTTCTTTATGTGAAACAAACAAACGTCTTGCAATGCATTGTTATTCATGAATCTTTTGTTTGTGCCTTTTCATGTTGCATCATAGTTTCTTTGTCTTATTGCTAGAACCTTGTCTTTCATGTTATGATTGAAGTACTATGATCCCACCCTTGAATGTTTTACAAATACTTTGATCAAGTGTATGATGGTGCATGTCACCTCAAAAATTATTCTTTCTTTTTATCACTTACCTACTCGAGGACGAGCAAGAGTTAAACTTGGGGATGTTGATACGTTGCTAACGTATCCATAATTTTTGATGTTCCATGCTTGGTTTTATCTATATTCTTATGTTTTGTCCACACTTTGGAGTACTTTTCATACGATTTCTTGGACTAACCTATTAACAAGAGCCATAGTGCCAGCTGCCTGTTTTCTGCTGTTTTTTGTTCCAGAAAGTTAGAAAATGAATATTCTCGGAATTAGACGGGAGAAAAGCCAAAGTTATTATTTTACCGGGGGACACTTGGAGCCAGAATACGAGAGGGAGAAGGGCCACAGGGTGGCCACACCACCTGGTGGCGCGGCCCAGGCCAGGCCGCGCCAGGGGGTGGTGTGGGCCCCTCCGACACCCCCTCAGTCTCCCCTCTTGCATATAAGAGCCTCCCGATGCAAAAACCCTAAGTCGTCAATCAGAAATCCACGAAAAATTCCACAGCGCCGCCACCGAAGAGGAGATTTGGGGGACAGAAAGTATCTGTTCCGGCACCCTGCCGGGACGGAGAAGTGCCCCCGGAGCCATCTCCATCGATCTCCACCATCATCTCCATCACCATAGCTGATTCCCATGATGAGGAGACAGTAGTTCTCTCTCGAGGCTAAGGGTTCTACCAATAGCTATGTGTTCATCTCTCTCTATGCATGATCTTATTGAGATCATGAGCTTGTAATCCATAAATCTACCTTGCTACTCAAGTGCTTTAATAGATCTCTGCTCTCCCATGTGTGTGAAGTTGATAGTGTGCACACCATGGTGGAACTTAGGCTAGAGATTACAAATACTTGTTATGAGTTATATTTGGAGTTGGATGTCTTTATGAAATTGTGGTGTTTGTTGGACCCATCTAGTGCTCAAGGTGACAGTGTGGGGTTATCTAGAGGGGAAAGGCTTACTTTGAGGTGTGCTGTTGTAGCCCTATCATGGATTAGAGTGTCCAACCAGAGAGTAGTTTAGCGTAGTATCATAAATAAGAATATATTTATATGAGAGTGTTCACTAGTGAAAGTATGATCCCTAGGCCTTGTTTCTAAGCATTGATACACCATTTGCAATTAGATCTGTTACATGTTTGCTTGCTTCCATCTTTATTTGTGTTTGCCTTTAGTCTTTTCCCACGTCAACCACACACCAACAAGCTATTTTCTATCACCGTTACCACTTATAATTATCCATACCACTTGTATTTCACTATCCCTTCGCCGAACTAGTGCACCTATACACCTGACAAGTGTATTGGGTGTGTTGGGGACACAAGAGACTTCTTGTATCTTGATTGCAGGGTTGCTTGAGAGGGGATACCTTTGACCACTTCCTCCTTGAGTTCGATAAACCTTGGGTGATCCACTTAAGGGAAAACTTGTTGTTGTTCTACAAACCTCTGCACTTGAAGTCCCAACAACTGTCTACAAGAATAGAAGTGCATAGACATCAATGTGTACGAAGACATGAGGCGCAACACTTGGGGCGCTTAAATGTCGTGAGTCGGAGCTGTTGCACGATGAAGATCAAGAAGGAGCAAGGGGTGACCTGCGAGGAGCTTCGCGACCTTGAGGTCGGCTACGAGTATGACTACTTCAACCATGTTCCCTGCGGAATGTTAACCCCGTACGGTCTACAAGGGTATATATTCTCTATGCATTGGCCATTACGGCATTACTACATAGATAGATCCTAGGCAGTTTCTGGGTTCCCTCGTAGGAATTTTTTTGTTTTCCGCACCGATCCCCAATAGTGGTATCGGAGCTGATCTATGCGTAGGACTGCTGTACGGCCAGTACGCACAAGTATTGTACGGGCATTGATCCCTTAGTTGTTACCCTCTAACGTGTACTTGTTTATATCGTGGTACTGTTTGATGAAGCGGCTCGGACCGACCTTACGCGTATTCGTACGCGAGACTGGTTTAACGCTCAACATACGACTTGTACCGTATAAGTGGCTAGCGGGTGTCTGTCTCTCATCCGATAGTTGATATAGCATTTACAATGGAGGGCCCCGAAAGGGGTGTAGTAGAGACAACTGTCGGATCCATGTTGTGGTTCGAAAGTTCGTAGTTTAGAAACGGTTCTAGTGCGAAAGCCCTAACAACCACGTAAAACTTGTAATAGATAAAGTAGAGGCGTCTAACTTTATTTTGCAGGGGCATGTGATTATGATATGGCATTGGTCATTACAAAGGTAAAGTAGTTTAATTTTCTATTACTAAGTAGTATAGTGATAGTCATCGTTCCGGTGAACTACCTGGTGGAGGCGTCGTGGACTTGGCATCAAACCAAGGGCAAGATGGAGATCATGCCGGAGCGCTTGATGGAGATCAAGACGCAAGAAAGACCATATCATATAAAATTATACATATGCCGTTGATACCAGTTTTTACATCTTATTGTGTGCTAGTATTAGATACTCAACGGTAGCAAATAAGATAATCCCTATTTAATTCCAATGTTCTGTGTTCCCCTTGTGTGTGCACCAGCAAGAAAGTTCTTCGTTATGAGGCCGGTCGTGATGATCGGGGTCGTACATATCTACGTCAGATACAAAGGGTGTAAGCCATGTTGCACAGCGAATACACACAAGTTAGATTTGGCGAGCCTAGCATGTACAGACATGGCCTTGGAACACAAGATTTTTTAAAGATCGAGCATGAGTCACATGGATGATGTGATTGACATTAGTGAATGTCAACCTTTGATAATGCACTGATGGCCGTGATGATCGGGGGAGGTGCAGAGGATAGGGATCATGCGATCACTATAATCGTCCAGGGGATGGCAATTTTAGTGGAGACCAATTATAAATTGATCTCTTATTATAAACTTAGTCTTGATGTCTATTTGCAAATATCTTAGTACATCATGGAATATCCCATTGAGGTCCTTTGCGACCATGGGAATATATTGCTTAATATGGAACTTAGCAAAAGGGTCCAACTTCATAGATTAATACCCACGCATGAGGGATATCCTCGTAAAAGGTGTTCTTCTCTTCTTGATACAATAACCATTAGGATATAATTCAATGACTCTGGAATATTTGTGTTTTCTCCATAATCATCCAATAAGACATTCTCCATTCGATGGATAGATGGGCTACATTTTGTATTCTACAGAATAAGGCACATAGAGCATGAGCCGTTGGATGGGTTTTCCTCCATCGTGGATGAAAAGAGAATGTTTGAAAAACACTTAGCGATCTTGCACTAGAGTTGAGAACTCTTAGAAGGGCTTAATTGCAAAAGGAGGTCATGAATGAAAAAGGTATATGTTAGATATACAAAATTATAAATGTGGTTCTTGTAAAACTCGTTGCAGTTTGCAAAGTATTTGATACTTTTTCTGCTTTGTGAAAACAGGAGGATCTGATTGAGGATTGCTGGTTTTGAGGCAACGTGACTTGATGACGGCAAACAAATCAGTTGATGGTCGACATCACCTCTTTCCTCAAAATTTATCATTTGGATTAGTGGACTTGAATATAATTTGTAATCCTTGTATGTGTGTCTTGCTTTTGGCAAGACAATTATTCATCTGAACAAGTTACAAACCAGTTTGTACTATTCTTATGAGCAATACCTTATGGTCACATTATGATTATAAATAAGTTATTCTCATCACTATGTTAATGATAATAGTTTAAGCATTTATAAAGGATTTAGAATGCTAAAAGATATCCAAAGTTTAATAATGAAATGACACTATAGTTTAAGTCATTTTGGTTATTGCATGTTCTTTATGAAGATCGGGGTCCTAGATGCTTAATCTAGAGACTTTGCAAAACCATGCCTCTTGGCAGAATGACTAAAACTCCGCATTCTGGTAAAACAGTGATATGCGAAGAAATGTTGAATCTTATACATAGTGATGTATCACATTTTCAACAAATAGTGGAAATCATTAGTTAATTGTGGATTTAAGTGAATAAGTATATTTACTTTAATGAAACATGAAGTTTGAAACGATTTGAATTGTTCAAATGAGTTCAACAACAAAGAGGATATTGAATTAACAACTCTCTTTGATTTGATTGACACGACTAAAGTATTCAAGCTAAGTTTAGCATAAAAGGGGCTTATGAAAGATGTTTCAGAAATTATGATAATTGGATGAATTCAAACTTTGTTGAAATATCTAAACATCATAATCATTATGGATTAAGATACATATGGTATAGTATTATCTCTTATATGGGTTATAGTTGTTGTTTAGAGTTAGAGATCGAAATAAGAAAACACTCATTTGAAATACAAAGGAACATCTAAAAGATTCGTGGAAACAACACCATAAGTGTTATGGCAAGTTCGAGTTTCTGGAGATTTCGACAAGTCGAAGTCATGGCGAATAAACAAGTCTTTGTAAAGCATTCTTAGGAAGCTATGAATGCATCTTCCACAAAGGGGCAAACCTGTTGTTTTCCAAAGTTGATGTGTCTTGATGAAGATATAAGTGGAAGAAAATAAAAGATAAAAACAAGGTATTAGACCTTACCTCCGAATTGTTGAGTGGCGCAGCGGAATTTTTTTTGTGAATCCAAACTCTACATATAGAGGAGAAACTAATGATAATGATCATAAAGTTTCAGTGAATACTTTTACTAAAGAAAGTAATATTCAACTATATGTTCTACAAGTTTGTGGAATTATATTGTTGATTCACTTGTCATGTTTTGAACAAGACATACCTACAAATTACAAATAAGCGTGATGGACCTGAGTGCGAGAAATGACTAGGAGTCATAAAATCCTATATTAAGTTACATTTAAGATTGCAAAGTAACATGTTACTTGATCTTATTAAAGTAAAGAAGTTTACTTGATATTTCTAAATGACTGCAAAGTCATAAGAAGGAAATGAAACTTAATGAATGACAAAAAGCTCGATTTGTCACAAGTTTGGACAAATTCAAGGAGTTGACTACAACAGTAGTGATGCTTAAGTCTTTTGGATTTACACTAGAAATATATATGGATATTGAAGTCTCGTAATTGGAATTCTTAAAATTGATGATGATCAAAGAATTTTGGAATGTCCAAGATTATTGAGAGGACCTAGATTTGAGTGGGAGCAAATCAGCTTGGCTAATTTATAATATGTAGCTGACATATTTTGAGTGGGAGCTAAGTGAAATCCCTGGATCTCAAAACATGAATGTCATATTTTGAGTGGGAGCTAAGTGAAATCCCTGGATCTCAAACATGAATGTCATATTTGAGTGGGAGCATGAAAACATTCTGGGATATGTGGACGACATATATGAATGATGTGGTTGGTGTTAATAACATTTAAGTTAGATAAATAAGGATGAAGTTATTAAACAATAAGATCAATCGAGATAGATTGGTGAGTTTAATAAACACTAAATGTCGAATGCTTCTTTGACTTGATTCTGAAAGATGTTCAGAATGTCCTAAGCAAGATTCTGAAGTAGCTCAGAATGGAACAAGGTAATAAAGAAGTTCTTACTATATAAAGTATTGAGTTAGTATTGCAACTATGGTTGAAAGAAAGAGATGCGTTGCATCTCCTATGCCTCAGTCATAGGTTCTTCAATACAACCATGTTGTATACTCGATGTAATGTGACCCGAGGTTCTAGTTGGTAGGACAAAGTCTTAACTATAAGAATGTGTCTTTAAGTGATTCCTGAGTTGATCACTGAACCAGAATTAAGTTTGTACATAAATGGAAAAAAGCAATGTAAGTGGCATAGTTGCATTTCATGCACTAGGATCTACATAGATATAGAAGTATAAAATCTCCATTTGATGTGATGTATAATGTTGTGGCGGGGATAGTTCGCTTTTAACGTATAATGATGTGTCCTAGGGCCCAGTGCCCATGAGAAAGCCCTCGAGGTTGATCTAACGTCACTGTAAGCTCCTAGAATCCGGCCTCGTTCTGCTGCCATGACTATAGTATATACACAAAGGATAGCAAAGTGTGTTTTGAAGTTTAGATGACAACGGTGAAAACGACCGTCATCATAAACACTAGAAACAAAGTCTCACTTTGTCGCCAAACAAATGCTTCGACCCATTATAAGATAATGGTGTGAATGTCAAAATTAGGAAGACATTAACGATTTGCAAAAGACATAATGATCTGGTAAATGTAACATGGACATGACATTTCCCATGAGCATGCATGATCTGTAAACGCATATGGTATATGGTTTATATGAGTAAAATGCAAGCTAGGTTATTTGTACTCTAGTGCAAGTGGGAGACTGAAGGAGATATGCCCTAGAGGCAAATAATAAATAGGTTTTTATTGTCATATCTCAATTAGTTTATAATAGTTTCATATTGTGCTATAACTGTGCCAAGTAGAAACATTGGTACAGGTGTGGTATGAAACAACAAAGTCCCTAGTAGCCTCTATTCATACTAGTTCGTTGGTCATGAAGATGATCTGGGTTTCAAGATCATGGGCATTTATGCCGACTGACAACAGGATCATATATTGAGAATGATGTGAGACATTCCTCGAAGGATTGCAACACGATCAAGTCATATAGTTCATTGTTGCAACAGCTATACCTAGACTCCTTCTCCTTAGACCGTGAGTTCATATTACTCATTATTTCCCGAGGCTGCTTAGACTGCATCAAGCGCCACTTGGTAATACAGTGGTTATAAAGGTGTACGTTGGGTATTCTGAAGGAACAGTAGATGACATGTGACTGCAAGACCGGGATTTGTTCACCCACATGACGGGTAAAGATACATACGACCGGCTTGGTGAGATTACATCTATAAATGTTGCAACATGTGACTAGGTCACGGGGATGTAATATCACTATAACAAGAAAACAGAACTTGTTGTGAACGAGACTGAACAAGGTATGGGATACCAATGATTGGATCTCGGACAAGTTGTATCAAGAAACAAAAGGAAGTGGATGCTACATTTAGCGGTTCAAACGACATTGTCATCAGGAATGCATAGGGGTCACATGGACATCCCTGGTCCCTCTGTTGATCATTGATACATATCATGTCTAGAGCATTCCCGAGCCGTGAGAGGATACACTTAAGGGTGCGATGAAAGCGATCATTCGTAAGACGGAATCACAGTAGAGAAAGCCAGAATCGTTCCGCAGAGAGATCCGAAGTTGTTCGGAGAAAGAATAAAGGACCGGAATCATTCCGGGAAAGATCCGAAGTCGTTCGGAGGAAATCGAAAGGGAACCGAAAGGTGTTTCGGGTCAAAACGGATTTTGTAATATGTATTTACATATTAATTAGTGTAATTAATATTAAATATAATATTAAAATCTAATTTGAAGGGTTTTTCTACTAATGGGCCAAACTTCCTAATGAATAAAGGCCCATGAGGGAAAACCGAAGGAGGGAAGGGCCAAGGCCCAGGCGCCTCAAGGGGGCCCACCCGGCCAGCCTAGGGCTGTGCGCATGGTGGGGCCCATCCCTGGCCGGCTGGCCCATGAGGCCCATGCGCCTTCCCCCCTCTCGCTTGATTAGTCCCACATGCGAAACCCAAAGGGGAGGGCACACCCCCTCCCCCTATATAAAGGGGTGCCCATGGGTGAGATTGAACACACCAATATTTGGAGAAGTCCTTTGGTTGACTTCCTCCTTCCCTCTCTCTCTATACCTTGTGACCATGGCCCCAAGTCTGGTTTGTGCGATCAAGGCACACCTGCAGTACACCGTTGCACTGCAGGGATTCCTAGCCGGATATCAACTTCCGCATTCCCGGCGAGATCGGAGAGCCAGAGGTCTCATCGTGCACCGGATGTGTATGAAGACACGAGGCGCAACACTTGGGGCGCTTAAATGTCGTGAGCCGTAGCTATTACACGATGAAGATTAAGAAGGAGCATGGGGTGACCTGCGAGGAGCTTCGCGACCTTGAGGTCGGCTACGAGTACGACTACTTCAACCACGTTCCCCGCAAAACGTTAACCGCGTACAGTCTACAAGGGTATCTATTCTCTACGCATTGACCATTACGGCATTACTACATAGATAGATCCTAGGCAGTTTGTGGTGTTCCCTCGTAGGAAATTTTTGGTTTTCCGCACCGATCCCCAACAGTTCACAACCGAGTTTGTAGCAGACAAGTTCTTGCCAAGCTTCAAGGCATACCAAAATATGAGTTTGAAGAATTTCCCTAGGGTTGTGAAGAAGGATTAGAATATTACACTTGGTACAAAAAAGTTATAGAGAGCTAGGAGGATTGCCATATGGTGATGAAGAAGAACATTATAGAATGTTGTGGTACTTGGCCAATGAAATCAGAACTAGCAACCCTGTAGATCCTTCTTCTTGGCTCCTAATGAATCATCCAGATTCAAGAGGTGTTATATGAGCTTAGAAACTTGCAAGATAGGGTACTTAGAAGGCTGCAAATCAATCATCTTCATTGATGATGCCATGTGAAGACAAGGTACAAAGGGCAACTTCTCTGTGTTGTCTAAGTCCAAATGGATGTATCTTCCCCATAGCTATTGGTGTTTTGGAAGTAAAAGATACGTATAGTTGGACTTGGTTTTTGCAAACTTTGAAGAAGGATCTTGACATTGTCAACATACTTTCTTGGATAATCATGTTTGGCAAACAAAAGGTGCAAATCAACATGTTTTCATGATTTTTAGTCATGCTTTCTAATGTACTTGTGCTGACCCATGCTTCCATCTATTTTTATAGGGACTTATTAATACAGCCAAGGAAGAATTTGCATATCTAAACATAGGTTTTGTGTGAGGCACTTATGGCAAAACTTCTAGTAGCTGTTCAGAGGAGATGCATTAAAGAATCGGCTATGGTTAATTGCGAGGAGTAGCACAGTTGTGAGATATGAGAAGAAAACGGAGGATTTAAACCCTGATGCTTATGGTTGTATAGATTCTTTGGGTCACAAGACCTGGGTTAGGGCTTTGGAAAGTGACCTTTGCAAGTGTGATATCTTATTGAACAACAATTGTGAGGTCTTCAATAAGTAATTGACCATTCATCACTGAATATAGTTCATGATGCTCTGTTGAATCTAAACATTCTTTACCTAACTTAGTTGATCATGGTTCACTAAATGTATTTCATGTTTGCAATTATAGGTACATTTTTGCAGTTATGTAGTCTAGTAATAAAAGGAGTGTTTCTCCTCTTCCTACATATTTTTGGATACTTTTACCCTTTAGGTTGTAGCAATTTACAAGGCATGCCACTGCTAAGTGGAGGTATGGGTTTCGTTGACCGTGCTCTCCCGACCTAATCTCCATCTCAACCTCCCCCATCTCGTATCGCCTATACGCTCCCCAACACCACCAACCTCTCCTTCATGTTCCCCGATGTCGGTGACCTAGCCCCCGCCCTCGATTCCTGTAGGGCAATTAATTCCTGGTCGCACTTGTTTCGGTGCCGCCCTCGAGTGGACTAGATCACAAAAGAGGATTTAGTCGGGAGGCCAACACGAGCAACAAACGATCAGTGTGTGGACTACAAGCATGAGGTGCTTAGAGCATCTCCAACAAGCGCTACGTATTTGCGCACAGTATAATTCGTTTGTAGCGCCCGTTGTTCAGATACAACGCACACTAGCCACTGATGCTTCACCAGACATGCTATTTTTAGCGCGCTACAAACACATAAAACTAGCGCTTCACCGGACGCTGGATACTCTAGTGCGTGCGAGTGCCACAAAGATATTTCGACACTTCATTAGCATAGTCGAAAATCGAAAACCCGGAAAATAGACTAAAAATATAGTACATTTATATTACAAAGATCAAACAAATGGTGCACATAGATCGATAGCAGTAGTGAAGCTAGACTAGGATGAACTTTTACCTCTAGTGTGGACACTAATGGTCGACAACTCAGTCTAGTCTAGGTTTATTATTCCTACCGGTGCACCGTTTTATTCCTACTTCTACATATCAGAGTCGGAGTCTGGCGGGGTATCAGACTCTACTGGGGTCCACGAGAACAAGTCCATCTAGCGGTCGTCGTTGTCCGAGATCGCCTGTAGCCTACCCTACTGTGCTAGGATGAATGCTCGGCACCACGCCTTGTCGTCCCTATGCTCCTGCCTCTTAGCCCCGCGTTCCGCCCTGTGATTGTCGTAGAAGGCGACCTCGGCCATATAGTCCTTCGGGAAGCGTGTGACCCACTCCAGCGTAGGTGCTCTTCCTCGGCCACGTGGTACAACTATCGAAGCCACACCCGGTGCCCCCTTTTCTCCTCCTTGGTGATGAGGCGCGGCGGCGGCGCGAGCTCCTGCGCCTGTTCGCAAGTCCACACGTCGTGAAAATTCATCTGCTCTAACAGGCGGCCGAGGCGCCACGTCATCGCATCGAAGGCGCGCGCCGCGTCGTGGGCGGTCTCGAACGTCCTGATCTTGATGCAGTTGGATCCCCCGCATATCTCCGTATCGAAGGTGCTATTTAGGCGGGCGCGCACCGACGGTAGCCAGACGACGAGCGAGGGGGCGCCATATGGTGACGGCGGGAGCGGTCGGTTGACGGGAAGGGGCGGCGGCGTGGCAACGAGCGAAGGGGGAGGGATTTTGGCTCGCGGGATTTTCAGGGTGGTTGGGAGCTGACGTGGTGCTCTGTTTATAGCGCGCGCAGGAGCGAGCGCGCGAAATATCCCGCCTCGGATGCCGAACTATCCCGCGCATGGCAAACATTTTCTAGCGCACGCTAATTTCCTACCTCCGCCGGAGCTGCACGTGCGCTTTCTCTCATGCTAAAACAACGTTTTTTAGCACGCGTGCGCTATATACAACACCTATTTCGGAGATGCTCTTGGTGGAGTTCACTCGA
This sequence comes from Avena insularis, assembly GCA_023614405.1. Taxonomy (NCBI): domain Eukaryota; kingdom Viridiplantae; phylum Streptophyta; class Magnoliopsida; order Poales; family Poaceae; genus Avena; species Avena insularis. The sequence continues at coordinate 255,300,944 of CM042696.1, forward strand.
CCTTGTTGGTGGGAACCGCAGCTTATGCTTCAATACCTAGCAGGCATGATGTAACACCCTCGAATCAGCCCTATGCAGATTTTAGCGGTTTCTACCAAACCCGCATAGAAACGATTCAAAGATGCCCACCAGCCACTTGCGTGCGCGTGGAAAACAAAGTAATATCATTACAGAATAGTTGACGATGGAACCCACAGAACATATATATACAACAACGACTCCATGAGTCAAGAATACAGATATACAATACAAAGATCCAAATCACCTTCAAAATGATACAACATCCGAGTACAGATAAGATGCAAATGGGGCTAAGAGCCCTAAAGAATAACCAATAGTGTCCATAACCCCGCCTAGGCCAAGCCGGAAGGGTAACCTTGCTAACGACATCGAACTTATGTCTGTCAAACAAAAGGGGTGCCGACAAAGGGCAAAGGAAAAAAGGAAGCGGTCAGTACCGAGGCTAGTACACGGCGAGTCTAGAATTCAGCTGCTCTTGCCTACATAGGTATGGTGGACTGAAGCAGCAGGGAAGCATGCACTAAACATCCTATAGAGACTCGATACAACTGTCGGCTTTCAAAGAGAGGTAAGAAATACCTATGCGAGACCAGCCTGATACTAACACCAATCATACCCATCCTGGCATTTCCCCCTCGAGACCAAACGAGCAAGTCAAACCGAGGAACTCACATAGTTGGCAGTTTTATTCATTCCATTATAGTTGCAGCAGTTACTAGTCAGATATTGATAGCATGAGTCATCCTAATATCATAAGCAGTGGGCAGTTTTAGTTAACCATTCTGTTGTAGTTGCAATACTTACTAGTCAGATACGATTAGCCAGAGATATCTCAAATCCACCAGTTGTTGGCAATTTTATTTACTCATTCTGTTATAGTGAAACTGATTACTAGACATTTCAAAGTCAAATTTATAACACTACTTTAGTTATGGTTGTCTATGATCGAGATACTGTGCTCCAAGTTTCCATAACCGCGGACACGGCTTTCAGAAAGATATACCCTAGAGGGGTGCACAAATAGCAACACACGCACGATCAACCTCGGAAAAACCAAATAAAAACCCAACGAGTCTTTCACGACAAAGCAATCACAAGATTTATAAAATATTTCAAGGGGCCACCCCACTAAGCTACCCGCAACGAAGATGGTCGGCTTCGAGACGGACCCAGGGTTTGTGTCAATGGTTGTAAATGACTGGAAAGCCGAAAGTATGGCTGGACTTGTCGATACCACGAAAACATTCCACGTTCCAAAACAGTATAGGCGCTTCACGCGCAATCATAAATAAAGCAGCGAAGCATGGCATAAGTACATGATAGTAATAAAGCCCCAAACTAGTTTGTGGCTCCAAGAAATAAGAAATAAATCAATCTCTGACTAAGGGGATTCATGGTCCCATATGCGGATAGTGCGATAGTCAAGGAAGGTATTAAGTACTCGGGCCCTACGGGACACAAGTGAGCGGGTAAAACCAAATATTAGCTATTACCCACTAGTGCCTCTGCATTAGTTATATCTATTCCGAGCATTTTAATTATCAAGTTATAATTAAAGTCATGATCATCTCCACCATTAAGCATGTGCCAACCTTCCAACCACTATGGAACAACAACGACGCGAAGCAGCACCTGAACAAGCAGCTACGACTCTCAAGGCCGACTGTCTATCAAACAACAAACACACAATAGAATGTGTCCAAGGCAATATAGAGGCTGCAAGGAATGTAAATGGTGCAGAAAACTAAAGCGTCACAAAACATATAGCAATAGATCAACAGGAGAAAGTAAAGACTATAAACGTAAAATAGGTAGAAAGGGGGAGAATACTCGCCTGGAAACACTGCCGAAGGTTCACCAGAGATCGGGTCGACACTCGCATCCACTCATCAGCCTAATCCGTGAAGAAAAACGCACTAGAAGAAACACCGGATGCACTATTTAATACTACGACAAAATAATCGGCATGTTTATGATATGATGCATGACATGACACCGATGCGATGCAACTAGGCAACATTAAGCGGAACAAAGTCCCAACAATTAATTAGAAGTTTCATGTTGTTTAGATACTCCACAATTTAAATGTTGTCTTAACAAGGCAAAACATGACATCGATTCACTACACAAATTTAAATGGAGGCAAATATAAAATTAGAATAGCCAGCATATAGTCTCCATATTTAATTATGAGGTGAATTGCCATAACGCCCCAAATCCACCAAATATGCATGCAAGCATGTACAACTATATGCGACAGGTATATAGGTCATATTATAAAAATAGGGGTCGGATCAGGGTCACACATCAAAGTTCGGTGATCTTGGGGTTCCGAGGGTTCGACAAGGTTCGGCGGCATCGGTCTTGGTTCATCGGGTTCACGAGGGAGATCTTGGAGTCCGGAGAGTAGATCTTGGCATCTGAGACAGGGATATTCGGGTTCCTGCTTAAACATCAGTGGAGAACTTGTATCCGCACCGGGGATTTGGATTCTCGGGTTCGATCAGTGGTGAACTTGCGCCGACATCCTTTGTGTGACAACAATAAGCAACACTGACGAAAGACGAACCAAAGTGGGAGTGTGCGCCTGCAAGACTCGTGTAGCGGAGACCCGGTCAGGCGTACAACCAAACACCTTGAAGACGCACAATGATAGGTCTCCGGTTAGACACCAAGACAAGCCACGCGGTTACCGGCCTAAGGAGGATAACACGAGGCCGTCGGGTGTAGGCGCAGGGAGGAGCGGTGCTCTTGCAGGAAGGAGACCATGGCGACGATGTAGGGCTCAGAGAGGAGATCGGGCTCCAACGAGGGCGGTTCACCTATGGGGCGCAGGGACGGAGGGGCTCTGCTGTGGCGCTCGCCGCGAGAGGCGCAGGCGTGGCGCGGCATCGAGTCGAGGCGGAGGCGGTAGCGTGCGCGACCAGGAGGAAGGGCGTCGGGGTAGGCGGCGCTGCAGACGGAGGTTGAGGCGCGCGTCCTGGGTGGCATGGCATGACAGAGGAGGCGACGTGGGGCGGCCGGGTGCTGGGCTTGACAGAGAAAAGGAGGCCGGAGCACTAGTAGAGTCGGCGAGGCCGTCAACGGCCTTCGAGTCCGAGCGGCCGGGGTGGGGTCGCGTAGGCCGCAGCAGTGACAGAGCTTGCGAGGGGCGAGGAGGAGCTCGCGAGCCGTAGCGACGAACGACGACGACACTGGCCAGAGGGCGAGGTCGGGGCGGCCTCGGACAGAGCAGTCGCGGCTGGTTGAGGCGCGGTAGGGGCGGTGGCCATAGAGGAGAGGCTAGAGGCACGAAGCACGGGGGATGGTGGACGCTTGCGATGAGGGAGGTTGTTGAGTAGAGCGGGACTCAGGGTAGGTGGGAGCTGGGGCGGGATCGACTGGTGGGGCTGGGGCTTAGCGGGATCTGGGGACCGAGGCTAGCGCCTGGCGGTGGTTGACTACGTGATCGAGAGATAGGGTGGTGGGTTTCGGCGCCTCGCGCACGCGTGCGTCTGTGTTGTGCCTGTGTTGTAGCTTGGCGTGTAGGTGTCGGTTGGTGCGGTAGGGTGTGCAGCGCTAGCGTGTGTGCGGGTTAGGGGTGGAGGCCGATGGGGTGTGGGGGATTAGGGCTAGGGTTAGCTAGGGTTTAGTTGGGCCGGGTAGTAGATGGTTTGGCTGGTTGGGCCTCTAGTCTGACCGGCTAGACTACCTCCTCGGTCAAAAATAGTTTTGTTTATTATTTATTTTCTTTTTTTTAAAACAAAACATTTGTAAATAGGTTTTAGACAAACAGAGATATCCGGAATCACCGGGATTTTATATTTGAAATAAAGAGGAGTTATTAAAAAAATAAAGATAAGCTTTTAGAAAAATAGTTTTAGACAAAAATATACATGATGTCATGATAATGCTCAAATGCAATGTGGCATGATGACATGAGCATGCAGTCATGATGATACACAAAAATAAAAACAACACGCGATTTTCTAGTAGTGATTTTACCCGGGTGCTACACAGGACGAGATACCTGTCGTTCAGTTTTTCTTGAAAGGCGCGTTTGGTAGCCTGCATCAGGTCTAGATAGGCCTGCTACAGCAGAAAACGGCCTATTTGGTTACCTAGGCTACCCGCGTTGTGTCTAGCACAGTTCGCAAAGCATCCCAGAGCCAGGCCCAGGGAAATGGCCGAACCGGACGTTTCTGTGGAGCCAACCTAGGTTGGGTGCACAATGGGCCGCCGCCGTCTAATGATTGCACTCGTGGGGAAGCGCGGGAGACGTGAATAACTCCCTCCCACTCTATTTCGCTTCCTGTCACCGCCCCACTCTGCCACTCAGAGCACTCCCGTACCGTCCCATCGGAGAGACCGATGGCCTCCTCCTCTCCTCCTTTGGCTCCTCCTCCGACCAGCCTTCCCACATGCAAGATCGTTCCCCGCGTCAAGCACACACCCAACAAGAAGATGGGGCGCCCCATCCAGCACGCCGTCCAGCGCGCCATCACCGAGTACGAGGCGGGGGGATTTAGGAGCGTGGCGGCGCCAGCCGACACCGCTATTGTCCCCTCTCTACGACAACCATCGCCGATTAGGGCATTTTGTTTTTGCATTTGTTCACTTTCCCAAATAAGTACACCACATATATGCATTTTGTTTTTGAAAAAACTCGAACGTAATACAGTGATTCATGTTTTAAAATGAACGTAATACAATATAGTTTTTAGATCTTACAAATAATCTGTTCAGTTTGCTTTTGTAAATGGTTTGTTATTAGTAATAGACAAATATAGTAGTTCACATAAGACCAAACAACTCAAAACATGAGCAGAGTCAGAGGTTGGTATTTGTTTCTTCATGCATACTTATTCTTTATTATATATCCGTGTGAAGTATTTAAAAGATTCTACCACACCGAACATCATATACTCAATGAGCCTCTGAACTTTATGAAACTAAAATGCCTTGCACGATTACACCTTTAGTAGTACATAATTTATGAAGCTACAAACCGAACTTATAAAAATCTGCAGACAATTCTTCTCCATATTTACCTCTTTCCTGAAGCACCTAAATGATAAAGTAATGTCAAATAGTTATATATAGACTAAACTCAATTGGAGTGGAATTGAAGAGACTTTGTCGTGCTAAATTAGACAGCTTGAGAGGTCAATTCAGAACAAAAATTGTTGTAGGCAACAATTACATGGTGGTATGCGATGCACACTACGTCACAAAATCTAATGACGAAACTGAAAAAATATAGCAGGAAGAAAGTGAAAAATATATTGGTGGCTAAGATTTTTTTATTAAAAGTAACCTAATCATTGATGAGAAACCACAGTATCGGGATGTATGAGAAGTACCTCAGTAAATTTTTGTGTTAGCTGACTTACGATTTGTTGATAATACCAATGAGTAACCGTCGAAAGTAGAGATATTGTAAGAGAACACCAACATGCAACTCTTCTGAAGTAAAACTCACCGGGCTAGTATTCAACTCTTTTCACATGGTCAACCATCTTGGTTCTTGCATGCAAATAATGGGAATGTTCCAAAAAGAAATTCAACAATGGTTATAGGACATGGAGTATATGAAAAAATATTTAGAACTTAGTAGCTAAACATAATATATCAACATTTTCTTCAGTTGCCGCAACACTTGCATGACAAAAAGGTAAGAATATAAGCATGTTAGTAGATATGCAATAAACAGATATGGACTGGAATGTTCAGAAGAAATAAGTCCTTAGAAGAAGAAAATATATTACTGATTAAGTAATCTTTCACAATGAACATATATAGCTATTCATTCTCGAAAAAAATACATATAGCTTGGTGTACCTAGGTGAATCACTAGTACTAGAACAGTACAGAAGCAGAACGACTAAACATTGAAGGCCATCAACTCAACTGAACAAATTCTAATCCACAACAATGTCGTTACACGCAATAAAAAGGTGCATGTAGCACCTGCAAGCAAGTCGCTGATTCTTCTCATGAAAAACATGCCGCCGAGACAGGAAAATGAAGTGCTGATGATCAGATAAGGGTGGAATTAGTGTCGTCTAAAGCTAGATTTTACCCAATCCCATTGGAGATTACAATGTTTTTAAGGACTTCTTAGTTCAAGGCTACAGCGCCACTTTCTTGTGTGCATGGCAACATCTATTTAGTGGCTGCAGCCATATTAGTCTGGGCGACGCTAAAACCAAGCAAGAGTAATTGGATTGATTAGATAGGAGAAACTGAACCTGGAGCTTGCCAAGGGAAGCAAGTGCAGACTGCAGCAAACCCTAGTGTTTATGGCTGGTGTCCTGCGAGGATCCGGCCTTTGTCTCCATGGACGAACGGGAACTACTTTCTTCAATTTTCTAGATCAAAACATTAGACGGATCTGACTGGAAAAAAAGAGACGTGCTGATGACACCTTACCTAAGAGGAGCGAGTTTAATCTCGAAGCTGAGTATAGGACATTAAACTACTACACTCTACAACTAATGCCTACCTGATGTTGGCGTCCAGGACGCAGCAAACTTTCAGCCATTACCGCCACGGTGACACGTAAAATGTATATGATGCAAACTACACCAAGTAAACCATCAGATGATTAGATTATGATTGCACTTGTGTTTCTCAATCTGCTGAAGATGTAAAAGTTTTATGTCGGTCAAGAACAACTTGATATGCCATGAGGATTGACTGGAGGACTGCTACCTAGGGAGAGACCTATGCTCGGCTGCACAAACAGATCAATATCGAATACTTAAAAAACTAAATTGATGATTGTCTCATAATTCTACACAGAAAGAAGTAAACAAAATTCGTCGCTATTATTGTACTCCCTCCATCCATAAATAACTGACTTGCATTTTTCTAAATTCGGATGTATCTATACACTAAAACTTGTCTAAATACATTCAAATCTAAATGAATCCTAGTCGCTTATTTCTGAAACGCTTACATTTAAATTTAAAAATAGTCAAATTATTAACAAAAAGGATTCTATGTTCATCCTCTGATTTTTAGAAAAGATTGAAGACAAAAATCATGCCATTTTAAGTTATAGAGAAAAAATTATAAAACAAATAGAAAATAGGAAAAAAAAAACATGAAAAAAAACTAGCCCTAACCGAAGCCAGCCAGCCCGCGCGGCCAAGCACTCGTACCTAATATACCAGCTAGTCACTACTACCTAATGCGTGCACGCCAGCGCCAGAAGACCAGGTAGTATCCCAACAAGCACCACCCGCAGCCCGCTCTCCTTTCTTCTCTCTCTGACGCGTGGGGCCTGCTCTCTCCTTCAACCGCACGACGGAAAACCGTCCACCACAAGGTTCGTCGATCCCGATTGATTTTCCTGTGAACCCACGTGAGATCGTTCGCCTTTGCCCCTGCACGATCTCGCCTCCATATAAACCCCGCACCCTTCTTCCTCCTTTTTTCGCTCTAATCTAACCCTAGTCACCTCGCGATTGCTCGCCGCAATTCATTGCACCGCCGCCTCTACTGAGCCCTGGAGCTCGAGTTCGCCACCGTATCTGTCTCCCGACCCTCCTTTTACCCCTCGTCTGCTCCCCCTGCACTGCCACATCCCCTCACCCCATCTCCTTCTTCGCAGGATCACCAGAGCCGCCTCCCAATGTCATCGGAGCCCGAAGGGACGTGAGAGCTCTGTCCGCTCGTAGACGTCGCCCGGGGAAGCAAAATCCGTCGTAGGAACCGCCTTCGTGACCAATGCACGCCGCCGCATCTCGTACACCACACCAGCATGCTGGAGTACTGCTGCAACCGCCTCCGTCCGAGCCGCTCCGGCGCTACCACCGTGTCGGCGACCCAAGGTGAGGAACAATTCGTTCCTGGCCGCCCGATCTGAAATAAACGGCCCAGATTAGATCGTCCCCAAACCGATATCGTCCAATGCCTGGACGCCGCGTGGAATCCACATGTACGCCACGTGGCCGACGCGTCAGCGCTCACTCAGCACCAGTCAATGTATAGTCAGCGGCATATTCCAGGGAATATTCCTTTTTAATTGGAAATAGAATAAAAATCGCAGAAAATATTTTTAATTTAAAAAATTCATAGAAATTAATGTACATGTTAAAGAATTGCAAATAAGATACCGCTGGAAAGATAATTTTGTGTATATTATTAATATGTCACCGGATCCAATAATTACTCTAAGTATTTGCTAGCCAAAAACCTGTACTGAGAGGGAATGATTCTCGTGCATCCAATCCTTAAACCAAAATCTACACCATTTGTGTCCACCATACCTACCTATTAGCATTATTGCTATTTCAAGTAAATTCATGTTTTTTATCTACCTTTTGAATTAAACTTGTTATGTGAAAATTAGTGATTAAAGCTCTCACGAACTTGATGGCACACTTTACTTTCTTGCACCTAATAAACTTGAACCATTGTGCCCATCTATGTTGCATATATGCTTGCCTTTTGTATGTTGTGAATTAGCAGAACCATGTTATTATGGGGAACGCTTTTAACATTGCACTTTATTTAGTTGATATCATGTCCTTTGGTTATGGATCCCGGCGGTGTTAAATGAAAGGGGAGCTTGTAAAGCTCATGGAGTTCGTATATGTATTAGAGAAACGCCTGGGCGGCTAGTCTAAGCCATGCCTAATCATGGTGGAAACTTGCAGCATAACCATAGTGAGCAATATGTGAATCATCCTAAATAAAAAAATAAAAAGGGAAAAAAAATAAAAAGGGAAAACCCTATGCAAATAGCAAATAAAAGGATCGCTGAGATGCTCATTGTCTGCTTGCCTTGTCATCTTGATATGGGGAAGCTTCTGTATCATCAGGCAAGGGGTACCTCGTTGGAGGTTCTCTATGATACACATGTACTTACAAGGACAAGAACTTACTTGTGACTAAAGTTGAGTAGCATGAGTAACGGTACTCGTAAGCAAGGGGCATGCGATTTTCAGCTTATAACTTGTCAAGCATATCCTCATATTTGTTCACTTTAACCTTAATCACCTAAAGATGCTTATGATAGGGGCAATGAGAGCTGAAAGCTAATAAGTACCATAATTTTTGGAAGCTCTTTATGAAACTTGAAATCCCTGCTTCCCTCTGTGAAGGGCCTATCTTTTACTTTTTAGTTGAGTCAGTAAACCTATTCCTTTCTATCTCAAGCAAGTATTTGAGTTGTTGTGTTTCAATCATTCATATGATGATTTATTCAATCATGTTTCTTATGTTCCTTCTTTTGCACGCTGCTCTTATCTTAGTGAATATTACTTTGAAAGCTATCATTGAAAACCCCATTATGTTTGAACTCCTGCAAATTGTTAACCGTTCTTTCACCAAGAACAAAGCTTGCCATTACCAATTATGATTTACTTTGTGTATCTTTATTGTGTTTCCTTTACCTATTGCAAGTTAAGTTATATAATAGTGAGTTGTTTTCTGATATGATTTGTGTATTGATGAATCTGATGCTTCTTGTCTGTATCCTTTTATCGACACTTCACTCTATAAACCTGAGATCATGTTTATTGAGCTCAGTTTTCGCTTTGGGATAAGCGAAGACTAAGCTTGGGGGAGTTGATACGTCCATTTTGCATCACTATTCTATATCATAATTTATGTTATTTCATCTATTTTTGCATGGTTGATGACTTTTGGAGGATAGACCACTGGAGTTTCTGATGGAAAAGGCACTATTTGGAGGCGAAATTCGCGAAGATCAGAAAATCCCGGAAAATACATGGAAAATCCTATTTTTCCAGAAGACGAAGGTAGCTAGAAGGAGGAGCGGAGATGGGCCACAGGGGGGCCACACCACCCCTGGCGCGGGAAACCCTAGGCCGCGCCACCAGGTGGTGTGGCCACCCTGTCCCACCTCTGGCTCTGCTCTTTGGCATATATAATCCTCTCGAAACACTAAGACTCAGGGAGCAACCACAGAAAGATTCCGCCGTCTCTGCGGGGCAGAAACTATAGGGAGAGAAAGAGCTCTCCGGCAGGCAGAAATCTGCCGGGGAAATTCCTTCATGGAGAGGGGAGATCGTCGCCATCAACACCATCATCAAGATGGATTTTATCGGGATCATCATCATCATCTCCATCATCATATCCACTAGCACCATCATCACCACTCCATACCGCTGTAACAATTGGGTTGAATCTTGCATAGTTCTTAGGGGAAACTTTCCCTGTGTTGATTACTTGTTGTCGTTGATGCTATTGAGAGAAACCATTGAATTATCGTTCATGTTCAGATTGTTACTTATCATTATTCCATCTATGATCTCGATCCATATGATGTATTTTGAGTAGTTCGTTTAGTTCTAGAGGACATGGGAGAAGTCATGTTGTTAGTAGTGGAATTGTGTTGAGAAAGATTCAATAGTTTGATATTTAAGTTGTGGTGTTATTCTTCTAGTGGTGTCATGCGAACGTCGACTACATGATACTTCACCTTTATGGGCCTAGGGGAATGCATTTTGTATTTGGCTACTAATCGTGGGGTTGCTAGAGTGACAGAAACCTGAACCCCCGTTAGGAAACCTTTACGCAAGGGAGCGTAGGATCTCAAAGTTTAAGGCTGTGGTTAGGTTTTTATCTTAATTACTTTCTTGTAGTTGCGGATGCTTTCAAGGGGTATAACCACAAGTATGTATTAGTCCTAGGAAGGTAAGTACATTAGCATAGGTTCACCCACACAACACTTATCCAACTAAATAAGATTAATCAACTATATGACGCGAAAGCACTTCACGATATTCCCATGTGTCCTCGAGAACGTTGGTCATCTTAAGTAATACAACCGGCTTGTCCTTTGCTAAAGAAAGAATTGGCCACTTGCTGCAATTATTGTTATTGTCTTTTATTTACTCGTACTTTATTTATCTGCATTATCAAAAACCCCTAAAAATCCGTTTGCTATGTATTTACAGAGAATTCCTGATCCAAGACACTCGTTAATACCTTATGCTCCTCGTTAGGTTTGACACTCTTACTTATCGAAAATACTGCGATACACCCCCTATACTTGTGGGTCATCAGAGCGTACTCAGCAAGTTCACTAAAAAGGAGTGTATGATGCACTATGTATGCAGCCACAGACCAAAGGTCGTAGGCAATGCAGGTTTTCGTAAACATTTCTTCAAAGGTTGCTTTTATTCTGAAAACTATGTCTGACAGCCTTCACAGGTTGACCAGAACTTTCATAGAGTTCCTTTCCTGCCGCATTCGTAGCTCCTTCCTGGAACAGGGAGTAACATGTCATAGTTCTTACACTCTGCATAGGTGCGTTACTTTACCCATAAGATATCAAATCCTTGTTGCACAACCGGGCAGCTTATTCCCGTCCACAATTCGGTGATGTGGGGCCCAATAGATGATCCAAGCCAATCACTGCCCTCTCCGTGACCCTGCATGCCCAACAGATTACACGTCAGGACTAGGATAAAACTTGTTTCCAATGACAACCTAAGGAGTACAAACCTCATAGATACCAAAAGCCGTGGGACGTTGAGGGATCCCATCCATATGCTGCCAACCCTCATAGAGGAGTTATAGCCACGACCTGGTCATCCGTTGACATGCGAAAGGAAGAAGATACAACTGTCTTTCCCGTCCCATTCCAAGTCTTATGGTCAACGCGTAATATACGATGCTAGAATCACTAGCGATATTGGTTGTTAAGTCCTAGATATTATGTTCCTTTACCACTAGAAATGTATTAGTAGATTATTACCATCTAGTAAATAATCCATAATCATATTAATATGAAAATAGTGTTTTATGACCCTTTTGAAATGCAGGTGATGACAACATTTGAGTTACAAGCATTTAATAGAAAATAACCAAAGGACATGAGCAAGTGTGAACTTGCCTTTTGTGCTTGCAAGATTCTGCACTCACGGTCTTCAAGACAATAGAAGATCCAAATTATGTGAATAATATCATTGGTCCGGTAAGGACTAATGTTTAAAGGAGCAGGATGCAATTATGCATAAGTAATGTAATGCAATTTGATAAATGCAAATCCCTAGAATAATCATATCTGATATAGGGTTTGGAGTTTGTGATGAGTGATGTCTATGCACTTCTATTCTTGTAGACAGTTGTTGGGCCTCCAAGTGCAGAGGTTTGTAGAACAGCAGCAAGTTTCCCTTAAGTGGATTACCCAAGGTTTATCGAACTCAGGGAGGAAGTTGTCAAAGGTATCCCTCTCAAGCAAACCTGCAATCAAGATATAAGAAGTCTCTTGTGTCCCCAACACACCCAATACACTTGTCAGGTGTATAGGTGCACTAGTTCGGCGAAGAGATAGTGAAATACAAGTGGTATGGATAACTATAAGTGGTAACGGTGCTAGAAAATAGCTTGATGGGTAGGAAGAGACTAAAGGCAATCTGAAATAAAGATGGAAGCAAGCAAACATGTAAAAGATCTAGTTGCAAATGGTGTTTCAATGCTTAGAAACAAGGCCTAGGGATCATACTTTCACTAGTGAACACTCTCATATAAATAGCATCTCTTTATGATACTACTCTGAACTACTCTCCGGTTGGACACTCTAATCCATGGTAGGGCTATAACATCACACCTCAAAGTTCGCTTTCCCCATCTAGATAGCCCCACACTGTCACCTTGAGCACTAGATGGTTCCAACAAACACCACAATTTCATAGAGACATCCAACTCCAAATATAACTCATAACAAGTATTTGTAATCTCTATCCTAAGTGACACCATGGTGTGCACGCTGTCACTTTCACACACATGGGGAGAGCTAGAGATCTATTAAAACACTTGAGTAGCAAGGAAGATCTACTTGATTACAAAGCTCATGGTCACAATATGATCATGCATAGAGAGAGATGAGAACATATCTACTGGTAGAACCCTTAGCCTCGAGGAAGAACTGCTCCCTCATCATCATGGGAATCAGCAACGATGATGGAGATGGTGGTGGATATCGATGGAGATGGCTCCAGGGGCACTTCCCCGTCCCGGCAGGGTGCCAGAACAGAGACTTTCTGTCCCCCGAATCTCCCCTTCGGTGGCGGCGGTGCTACGGAACTTTTCGTGGCTCGAGGCTGGATGATTTAGGGTTTCTGCATCAGAGGATTCTTATAGGCAAAAGGGCAATGTCGGTGGAGGCCAGAGGGCCCCACACCACCCCCTGGTGCGACCTGGCCTGGCCCGCGCCACCAGGTGGTGTGGCCAGCCCCTGGCCCCTTTCCGTCTCGTCTTCCGTTAAAATATTGACTTTGATTTTTGTCCGGTCCAGTTCCGAGAATATTCATTTTCTGGCTTTTCTAGAACCAAAAACAGAAGAAAACAGACAACTGACACTATGGCATCTTGTTAATAGGTTAGTTCCAGAAAATGTGTAAAAGTACTCCAAAGTGTGGACAAAACATAAGAAAGTAGATATGAAACAAGCATGGAACATCTAAAATTATAGATACGTTTGCAACGTATCAACATACCCAAGCTTAACTCCTGCTCGTCCTCGAGTAGGTAAGTGATAAAAAAGAATAATTTTTGAGGTGACATGCACCATCACAATCAAGATCAAACCATTTGCAAGCATTGAAAGCTGGGATCAAAGTACTCTAAACATGAGCATGAAAGATGAAGTTCTAACAATAAGACATAGTAACTATGCATGCAACATGAAAGGATACAAACAAAGATCATGAATAACAATGCATTGAAAGACATTTGTTTGTTTCACATAAAGAAAACATAATAAGAATGGTATTCAGCTTGTCCCTCATAGTGTAGCAAAACATAAATGCATAGGACACCTTCAAAGTTCATAAGGGTGACTAGATACAAATAGTTTCAGAACAAGCAGTATCAAAGTTATGCATCAATCAACAAGTCTTGGGACAATGCACATTAAACTAAGAATGTCCACTATGCTTTCTTAATAGGTGCATAAAGATAGAAGATGGAGACTCAACATAAAAGTAAAAGAAAGGCCTTCATAGAAGGAAGCAGGGATTCAAGTCTCATAAAGAGCTTCCAAAAATTATGGTACTTATTATCTTTCATCTCTCATTGCCCCTATCATAGGCATCTTGAAGTGATTAGGGTTAAAGTGAACAAACTATGGAGTATATGCTTGACAAAGTATAAGTTGGCAATCTCATGTCCATTGAATACGAGGGTCGCTCCTCATGCTACTCAAGTTTAGTTACCGGTAATTTCTTGTCATAGTAAGTACATGTGTATCATAGAGAACCGCCAACGGGGTACCCCTTACCCGATGATACGGAAGAATCCCCATATCAAAATGACAAGGCAAGCAGACAATAAGCATCTCAACAATCTTCTTATTTACCATGGGAAAATGGTGTTTTTTTCTCTCTTTCCTCTTTTCTCATATTTTTTTCTTTTTTCTTTTCTTTTTCTCAATCTCTATCTCTTTTTTATAAGAAGAATGCTTCATAGATTGCTCATTATGGTTACGCTGCAGGTTTCCACCATGATTAGGCATGGATTAGACCAGTCGCCCCGGCGTTTCTCTAACACACATACATAACTCCATGGACTTACAAGCTCCCCTTTCATTTCACACTGACGATATCCATAAACAAAAGAGCATGATATCAACTGGGTACAATGTACCAGTGTAATGTTGAAAGTGTTCCCCATGACAATATGGTTCTGCTAATCCCCAACGTATAAGTGCAAGCATATACACCATAGATGCCACAATGGTTCAAGTTTATTAAGTGCAAGAAAAGTAAAGTGTGCCATCAAGTTCGTGAGAGCTTTAATCACTAATTTTCACATAACAAGTTTAATTCAGAAGGTAGATAAAAACATGAATATACTTGGAATAATACATGCTAATAGGTAGGTGTGGTGGACTCTTTGGAATAACTTGGTTTTATTTGGAGTTGGATGCATGAGTGGAACTCATACTTGGTTATGTAGGCTAGCAAAAGACCGGGAGCGACAAACTAAGAGAGCAATAATGGCCATAATCATGCAAAGTGACAAAACATCATTAATTAAATAATAAAGTGATATTACAAGTCAAAAACTAAATGATCATAGAGGCTATGGTTACTTGGGATAGTCTTAACATGGTGTGAGCATGCACCAAGTCAACCCAAACAAAGCATCAAAGGAGAATACCACAATACTATGATTTAATATGCTAAAACAACGCATGATTCCTTCAAGGCACATTAAGCAATCTCAATTTTTTATAACATGTCATGCTACAGCAAAAATCACTAAGCATAAAGCCAAAACAATATCAAGCATGACATGACAAAGTCTAAGCCATAGTCAAAACAAGCTCCTTTTTACCACTTAAGCATGAACGTTCCTACTCTCTTCCAACACCAATCAACTTATTTGAAAGAAATCACAAAGATAATAATAAATAAAGATCAGTGAGCTTGTCTCACAAATCCACCAAGAAGAACTAAAAAGTTCTAAGCTGAAAGCACAAGAAAACTAAGGCTAAACCTAGTGCTAGCAAAAGAGAACACTCACAAAACAATAAGAATGGAAACTAGAGTGTTCTAAACAATGAAAGCAGGGTGTGTCTCTTTCCAAAAGAAGTGTTGGGATCCAACCAACTTATTGCAGCAAACCAAGCAAAATAAAACTAAAAACAAAAACAAAGACGCTCCAAGAACAACACAACAGTGCATGAAACAATAAAAACGAAGTGTCTAGAAAGAAGCTTTGACGCTTGTACCTCTTGAATATTTCTTGGGGTGACACGGGGTGGCATCCCCAAGCTTCAGATTTTGTCCATTCTTCATCTCATTACATCATTCTTTCCCTACACTTGGAAATTTCCTTCATAAAAACTTCACACAATCTTCATTAGCAACATTAATGTATTCAAGATAATAAGTTTTTTGGTTCAGTTTAAACACAAGTAAAACTTCCATTAAAACACAAGCTACTGTAGAACTTCCTTTAAAAAGTTCAAATGATCAAAGAGAACTCAAAGAGAAAGAGATTAACAGGCAAATGCAAATAATGGCAAAAATCTGTCAAAACAGACCAGCAGGTAAAAACCAATTTTTTCGAAGACCTTCTATTGCTCAAATCAAAAACTGTTGAACTAACGAAAGTTGGATAACAACCTGGGGTAGAAGCACAAAAAATCATAGCTCAAACCGACCTACAGAGATTTTGCACGAATGTTTACATCGCCAAAAATCTGTTTCGGGACAACAACTTTCCCAAGTATTACTTTTCTCTCATTAGAGGTTACTCTTGGCACAAAAACCACACAAAAATGATAAGGAGCGGTCATTACAGAAGTAATAACTTCCAAGACTCAATAAAAAACTTACTGAATAAAAATTTGGGTTATCTCCCAATAAGTGCTTTTCTTTAACGCCTTTGAGCTAGACATGATAATTTCGATGATGCTCACATAAGAAATATGAATTAAAGTAAAAGAGAGCATCAAGAAGAAAATATAGAACAAATTTAAGTCTAACCCATTTCCTATGAAAAATAATCTTGTAAAGAAACAAGTCATGAAAGCACAAAGCAATAAGCATAGGAAATCAAAACAAGTGCAACTTCCAAATTTTCAACATAAAGAGGGGAAACTTAATATTGTTAAGATACATAAAACCATGTTTCCCTCATGAATATAATTAACAATATAACTATCACATAAAACATTCTTATCATGAGCCACATGCATATAATCATTATTACTTTCCACATAAACATAGTTATTCTTATTAATTGTAGTGGGAGTAAATTCAACAAAATAGCTATTATTATTATTCTCATCACCATAATCATCAAATATAGGAGGCATATTGTAGTCATAATTAATTTTCTCCACAATAGTAGGTGGACTGAAAATATCATAATCATCATATATTGGAGGTATAGTATCATCAAAGTAAATTTTCTCCTTCGTGCTTGGGGGAATAAAAATATCATGCTCATCAAAACTAGCTTCACCGAGCTTAGAATTTTCCATAGCATTAGCAATAATGGCCTTCAAAGAAATCATACTAATAACATTGCTATTAGCATGCAAATAAAGTTCCATAGGTTTTTTAATTTTCTCTTCAAACACTTCATGTCCTAACTCAAGATAAATACTATAAACCTCTCTAATTTTTTGTTGTTTTCCATTAAGCCTAACTAGTGAAAATAAAAACAAGAAACAAAAAGATATAATTGCAGAATCTAAAGGAAATAACTTTGAGCACTCCCACACCGGCAACCGCACTAGAAGATAGCTTAGTAGCCAGAGGATGTGAGTACCTTTTACCTTACCTCCCCGGCAACGGCGCCAGAAAATAACTTGATGTCTACACATTTCTATTCTTGTAGACAGTTGTTGGGCCTCCAAGTGTAGAGGTTTGTATAACAACAACAAGTTTCCCTTAAGTGGATTACCCAAGGTTTATCGAACTTAGGGAGGAAGTGGTCAATGGTATCCCTCTCAAGCAACCCTGCAATCAAGAAACAAGAAGTCTCTCGTGTCCCCAACACATCCAATACACTTGTCACGTGTATAGGTGCACTAGTTCGGTGAAGAGATAGTGAAATTCAAGTGGTATGGATAATTATAAGTGGTAACGGTGCCAGAAAATAGCTTGATGGGTAGGAAGAGACTAAAGGCAATCTAAAATAAAGATGGAAGCAAGCAAACATGTAACAAATCTAGTTGCAAACGGTGTTTCAATGCATAGAAGCAAGGCCTATGGATCATACTTTCACTAGTGAACACTCTCATATAAATATCATCTCTTTATGATACTACTCTGAACTACTCTCCGGTTGGACACTCTAATCCATGGTAGGGCTATAACAGCACACCTCAAAGTTCGCTTTGTCCATCTAGATAACCCCACACTATCACCTTGAGCACTAGATGGTTCCAACAAACACGACAATTTCATAGAGACATCCAACTCCAAATATAACTCATAACAAGTATTTGTAATCTCCAGCCTAAGTGCCACCATGGTGTGCATGCTGTCACTTTCACACACATGGGAAGATCCAGAGATCTATTAAAGCACTTGAGTAGCAAGGTAGATCTACTTGATTACAAAGCTCATGATTACAATATGATCATGCATAGAGAGAGATGAACACATAGCTACCGGTAGAACCCTTAGCCTCGAGGAAGAACTACTCCCTCATCGTCATGGGAATCAGCAACGACGATGGAGATGGTGGTGGAGATCGATGGAGATGGCTCCGGGGGCACTTCCCCGTCCCGGCAGGGTGCAGGAACAGAGACTTTCTGTCACCCGAATCTCCCCTTCGGTGGCGGCGACGCTGTGGAACTTTTCGTGGCTGGAGGCTGGATGATTTAGGGTTTCTGCATGGCAGGCTTCTTATAGGCGAAAGGGCAAGGTCGATGGAGGACAGAGGGGCTGATATGTCCATTTTGCATCACTATTCTATGTCTTAATTCACTATTATTCATTGATATATTTCGTATTGAGAGGTGATACTTATGTTATTTCATCTATTTTTGCATGGTTGATGACTTTTGGAGCATGGGTCGCTGTAGTCAGGATTCTGATGGAAAAGGTGCTGTTTGGAGGAAAAATTCACGAAGATCAGAAAATCCAGGAAAATATACGGAAAATCCTATTTTTCCAGTAGACTCAGGATGCCAGAACATGAAGTGGAGGTGGGCCATAGGGGGCCCACACCACCCCATGGCGCGGGTAGGCCTAGGCCACGCCTGGGAGTGGTGTGGCCGCCCTGGCCCACTCCAGCCTCTCTCCTATGGCGTATATCATCCCCACGAGACCCTAAGACTCGGGGAGCGACCACAGAAAGATTCCGCCGCCTCTGCGGGGCAGAAAACATCGAGAGAGAAAGATCTCTCCGACAGACAGATTTCTGCCAGGGGAATTCCTTCCCGGAGAGGGGAGATCGTCGCCATCAACACCACCATCAAGCTGGACTTCATCGGGATCATCATCATCACCACCATCATCACCATCAGCACCCTCATCACCATCTCCATATTTCTGTAACAATTGCACTGAATCTTGCATAGTTCATAGGGGAAACTTTCTTGCTGTTGATTACTCTTTGTAATTGATGCTATTGAGTGAACCATTGAATTATTGTTTATGTTCAGATTGTTATACATCATTATTCCATCTCTGATCATGATCCATATGATGTCTTGTGAGTAGTTCGTTTTGTTCTTGAGGACATGGGACAAGTCTTGTTGTTAGTAGTGGAGTTGTGTTGAGAAAGATTCAATAGATTGTTATTTAAGTTGTGGTGTACTTCTTCTAGTGGTGTCATGTGAACGTCGACTACATGACACTTCACCTATATGGGCCTAGGGGAATGAAGTGTGTATTTGGCTACTAATCGTAGGGGTTGCCAGAGTGACAAAAACCTGAACCCCCGTTAGGAAACCATTGCACAAGGGATGTAAGGGTCTTAGAGTTTAAAGTTGTGGTTAGGTTTCTACCTTAATTACTTTCTTGTACTTACGGATGCTTGCAAGGGGTATAATCACAAGTATGTATTAGTCTTGGATGGGGTGGTACATTAGCACAAGTTCACCCACACAACACTTAGCAAGCTAAAGAAGATTAATCAACTATAAGCGTTTAAAGCACTTGATGCCTTCCCATGTGTCCTCGAGAACGTTTGGTCATCTATAGAAATACAACCGGCTTGTCCTTTGCTGCATAAAGGATTGGGCCACTTGCTGCATTCATTCTTACTGTCTTTCATTTACTCGCACCTTGTTTACTTGCTTTATCGAAAACCCCTAAAAATCCATTTGCTAAGTATTTGCAGAGAATTCCTGATCCATACCACTAGCCAGCACCTTCTACTCCTCGTTGGGTTCGACACTCTTACTTATCGAAAATAATGCGATACACCCTTATACTTGTGGGTCATCAAGACTATTTTCTGGCACCGTTGCCGGGGAGTGAAGCGCTATTGGAGAGTGGAACTGGTAAAGGAAACTTCTACTGTAAGTATTGTTTACTTCTGCTAGTTGCTTTATTTTCGTTATGGATAATTCGCTGAGTTTCTTATTTGGTAACGCTACTACCACTGCTAAGGTAGTAGATAAGCCACCACCTGCTGAGAAAGATGTTTTCAAAATACCTATAAGAATTATTGATCGTGTTATGGATAACTACTATGTTGGGAATGGAACTGTCCATCCTGGTGATCATTTACTCTTTATACACGAATTATGTGGGTTGTTCAAGTGTGCAAGTATTACTACAGATCAAGTTAAGAAGAAGTTATTCTCATTATCACTGAAAGGAAGAGCTGAGGAATGGTATAAGCTGCTGAAGAATGGTCAAACTCTGGAATGGGAGGAAATAGTGCCTCTCTTTTATTTAAAGTTTTATCCTCCTAGTGAGATTCATAAAGATCGGAATCAAATATACAACTTTTGGCCTCTTGATGGAGAGAGTACAGCTCAAGCTTGGGGGAGATTGAAGTTACTAATGCTCAAATGTCCCATTCATGAGCTCCCCAACAATATTATTATCAATAACTTTTATGCAAGGCTCCCTCTACATGATAAAGATTTACTGGATGCTTCTTGTGCTGGATCATTCACTCGTATGGAAGAAGAAGCTTAATGGGACCTTCTAGACCGTATTCAAGACAATACTGAAGCTTGGGAGAATGACAAAGGTAGAAAGTTAGGTATAAATTATGATTATGAATGCATTGAATCTTTTATGGGAACTGACGACTTTCAAAATATTAAAAATGCTTATGGTCTAGACTCTCAAGCTATTGCTTCTTATTTTAAGGCTTTTGCTTCTTACATTGAAATGCCTAAAAAGAAGTGGAATAAGTATCATGAACCTTATAAAGATGTTGTTAAGAGCGTTTCTGCAAGAAATACTGAAGTTTATACTGCTAATCATGTTTTACCTGAACCTTATATTGAGAAAATGCCTTTTCCAGTTAAGGTAAAGGAACATTCTATGATAGCTAGTATGGTTAATGAAAGTATGAATAAGGATGTTGAACCTGATAAACAAATGGTTGATGAACCTATTGTAGCAAATGTGAAAGACTTTGTTGCTAAATATGAAAAAGAGGGACACACTATCCTTTGTAAGGATACCTCTAATATTGTTTCACAAAGTAGTGTTATGAGAGCTAGTATCCCTGTGTTTTCTGTTAGAATAAGTGATCATTACTATGATAGTCCTTGTGATAGCTATACTGTTAAGTTTATGCATGATACTGAAAGTTATTATGAGAGAGGGAAAAGTGTTCTTATGCATCTCAATAATATCAAGTTTCCCTGTTTTATGCTGAAAGTTTGTATGCTGCACTTCTTTTGCCTTCTTATGCAAGTTTCCTATGGTTTCAACAACTTGTTTGTTTACAAAATCCCCTTGCATAGGAAGTGGGTTAGACATAAATGTGTGTGTTTTTGCTTCTTAATGCTCTCTTTCACTTCAAATCATATCCCTATGAGAGCTTCTTCAAAATTATCATGCCCATCTTAATAGCTATAAAGAAAGAGCTTTATGGGAGACAACCCAATTTGTTTTTGCTTTCAGTTTGTTTTTGTTTCTTTGAGTCTTGGAAGTTATTACTTTGGTAATAACCGCTCCTTATCTTTTTTGTTTGGTTTTTGTGTCAACATCAACCTCTAATGAGAGAGAAGTAAGATTTGGGGAAGTTGCTGTCCCGAAACAGATTTTTGTGCTTCACCGTAAAAATTCGTGCGAGACTTCTGTCTGTCGGATTGAGCTGTAATTTTTTTGTGCTTCTGCCCCAGCTTGTTATTTAACTTTCGTTAGTTTTGCAATTTTTGATTTGAGCAACAGAAGATTTTCGAAAAATTGATCTTTACCTTCTGGTCTGTTTTGACAGATTTAGCCAATCTTGCATTTGCTTCTCTATTCGATTTCCTTTTTGAATTATTTTTGGGTTTTCGGAAGGATTTGCTACAGTAGCTTTTGTTTTGATGGTTTTCAGTTGAAGTTGGACTCAAAAGGTTTTATCACTTCACTTATACTAATGTTGCTAATAAGAATTGTGTGAAGTTTTGTGTGAAAGAAATTTCCAGGTAGTGGAGACAATGGTGTAATAAGGAAGAGAAGGGTTTTATGACTCAAGTAATAAGTGTATGAAGATGAACATATCAATGGTATTCAAGTGATGACTCCAGAAGAATCTACTAGATACCAAATTCAGAGACCTGTAGAGTCTGTTTTCAAATACGTAACAGTTCTGGTAAGAAAAGTTCCGCGAAAATACAATCTAACTATATTTTTGCAGTTTTCAGTCAATAAGGAAAGTTACGAAGCGAAAAAGGGACGGAAACGGAGCTGGGATGGCCCACACCACCCCATGGCGCGGGCCCACCCCTGGCGGCGCCACCAGGTGGTGAGGCCACCCAGGACTCCGCCTCCGACTCGTTTTCTCCCAGTACCTTCCTTTTGATATGAAACTTCGTAATATATAACCCCCTGGATCCCCCGAGGTCCGTATATCGTGTTTTCATCGTGTTTTTGTTTCGATCTGTTTCTGTCGGGACATACTCTTTGAAAGCTTAGAATCACAATGGTGTCCGCCAAGGATAAAGGGAAGGAGCCTATGGAGGAGAATCTTCAAGACCCCAAGCAGAGGCTGGCACCTTTAGTCTCTTTCCCTTCATCAATGGAAGCCCTACGAGTCACTAAGGAGTTCTGTGATAAGTACCGGGACTTGAAGAGGAAGGTGGACATGCTTCAATGGGAGAATAATAGGCTTCGCAAGATGCTGGAAGATTTCCTCACATCAACTAAGAGCATAACACCACCACCACCTAAGGAGTAATTCGTCATCAGGTTTGGCATCCCCTTGGTTTGTTCCAAGCTTGGGGGAGTGTCGCGGTATCATATCACTATCTTCTATTTCTTTACCTTTTTAGTAGAGTCATATCATGAATAGAGGAGTTATTATGTAGTATGGTTTGCATTATGGAAGCGTCCCCTCTCTCGTTAGATATGTATCCCTTGGTGTGAGTTGCCGTTATGGAATATTAATGAGAAGTTCTATCATTCACTCTTTTGCATAGCTTATGTTAGTTTTCAATTCGTGGTTATATGATTGATCTTGTTGTTAGTATTGGTAGCACTTTGGGATCATTGAGTTAATTTAGTTGGTTTTGGCAAACCTGGCTCGGTCAGTAGCAACACCTTTTTGAGAGTTGAAAAGAAAAAGATAGAAGTACTCGAGAGAAAAATAATTTCATCATCTTTCTTTCTTGATTTGCTCATAAGTCTAGTATTCTCTAGTTAAGATCTTTTGTGCTTCCAAGGAAGATTGCATGTTTGTTTTTATCATTTGTATGTTTGTTTGTTTCCTTCAACTCTTATACTTACTACCCAGCCTTGCTAGCCAAAAACCTGTACTGAGAGGGAATTCTTCTCGTGCATCCACCTCCTTTAAACCAAAACCTTTGCCATTTGTGCCCACCATACCTACCTAGTAGCATTATTGCTATTCCAAGTAAATTCCTGTTTTGTCTACCTCCCAAATTAAACTTGTTATGTGAAAATTAGTGATTAAAGCTCTCACGAACTTGATGGCACACTTTACTTTCTTGCACTTAATAAACCTGAACAATTGTGAACTCTCCATGAAAGTTATATGCTTGCAAATTATAGGCTAGGGATTAGCAGAACCGTGCTGTCATGGGGAACGCTTTCAACACTTGTAAATATATACCCAGTTGATACCTTGCTCTTTTGTTTGCGGATGTCGTCGGTGTGAAATAAAAGGGGAGCTTGTAAGTCCATGGAGTTATGTATGTGTGTTAGAGAAATGTCTGGGCCGCTGGTCTAATCCATCCTGACATGGTGGAAACCTGCAGCGTAACCATAATGATATCTATGAAGCATTCTTCTTATAAAAAAAAGGAGAGAGATAACTATTGAGAAAAAGAAAAGAAAAAAAGAGATACTATGGAAAGAGGAAAGAGAGAAAAAAGCACCATTTTCCCATGGTAAATAAGAAGATTGCTGAGATACTCATTGTCTGCTTGCCTTGTCATTTTGATATGGGGATTCTTCCGTATCATCGGGCAAGGGGTACCCGTTGGCGGTTCTCAATGATACGCACATACTTACGATGACAAGAACTTACCGATAACTAAAGTTGAGTAGCATGAGGAGCGGCCCTTGTACTCAAGGGACTTGGGATTTTCAGTTTATAGTCTGTCAAGCATATAACTCAGATTGGACCTCACTTTCACCTTAATCACCTAAAGATGCCTATGATAGGGGCAATGAGAGCTGGAAGCTAGTAAGTATCATAATTTTTGGGAGCTCTTTATGATACATGCAATCCCTGCTTCCCTCTTTGAAGGGCCCTTTCTTTTACTTTGTAGATTGAGTCAGTAAACCTACTCCCTTCTACCTCGGCAAGTACTTTGAGTTGATGTGTTTCATTCATTCATATGATGATTTATTCAATCATGTTTCTTATGTTCCTTGTTTTGCACGTTGCTCTTCTCTTGATGTTTACTACTTTGAAAGCTTTCTTTGAAAACCAGCTATTTGTGAACTCCAGCAAATTATCAACTATTCTTCGACCAAGAGCTAAGTTTTCCATTACCAATTATGATTTACTCTATGTATCTTTATTGTGTTTCCTTTACTCATTGCAAGTTTAGTTATATAATAGTGAGTTGTCTTCTATTGTGATCTATACTTTTGATGAATGTGATGCTTCTTGTCCGTATTCTTTTATCGACTCTTCGCTCCATAAACCTGAGGTCATGTTTATTGAGCTTAGTTTCGCTTGGGGATAAGCGAAGTCTAAGCTTGGGGGGAATTGATATGTCCATTTTGCATCACTATTCTATGTCTTAATTCACTATTATTCATTGATATATTTCGTATTGAGAGGTGATACTTATGTTATTTCATCTATTTTTGCATGGTTGATGACTTTTAGAGCATGGGCCGCTGCAGTCAGGATTCTGATGGAAAAGGTGCTGTTTGGAGGCAAAATTCGCGAAGATTAGAAAATCCGAGAAAATATACGGAAAATCCTATTTTTCTAGAAGACTCAGGAAGCCAGAAGATGAAGTGGAGGTGGGCCACATGGGGCCCACACCACCCCATGGTGCGGGCAGGCCTAGGCCGCGCCTGGGAGTGGTGTGGCCGCCCTGGCCCACTCCAGCCTCTCTCCTCTGGCGTATATCATCCCCACGAAACCCTAAGACTCGGGGAGCAACCACAGAAAGATTCCGCCGCCTCTGCGGGGCGGAAAACACCGAGAGAGAAAGATCTCTCCGGCAGACAGATTTCTGCCGGGGGAATTCCTTCCCAGAGAGGGGAGATCGTCGCCATCAACACCACCATCAAGCTGGACTTCATCGGGATCATCATCATCATCACCACCATCATCACCATCAGCACCCTCATCACCATCTCCATATTGCTGTAACAATTGCGTTGAATCTTGCATGGTTCATAGGGGAAACTTTCCCGGTGTTGATTACTCTTTGTAGTTGATGCTATTGAGTGAACCATTGAATTATTGTTTATGTTCAGATTGTTATACATCATTATTCCATCTCTGATCATGATCCATATGATGTCTTGTGAGTAGTTCGTTTTGTTCTTGAGGACATGGGAGAAGTCTTGTTGTTAGTAGTGGAGTTGTGTTGAGAAAGATTCAATAGATTGTTATTTAAGTTGTGGTGTACTTCTTCTAGTGGTGTCATGTGAACGTCGACTACATGACACTTCACCTATATGGGCCTAGGGGAATGCATTGTGTATTTGGCTACTAATCATAGGGGTTGCGGAGTGATGTAAACCTGAACCCCGTTAGGAAACCATTGCACAAAGGACGTAAGGGTCTTAGAGTTTAAAGCTGTGGTTAGGTTTCTACCTTAATTACTTTCTTGTACTTACGGATGTTTGCAAGGGGTATAATCACAAGTATGTATTAGTCTTGGATGGGGCGGTACATTAGCACAGGTTCACCCACACAACACTTAGCAAGCTAAAGAAGATTAATCAACACTATGAAGCGAAAACACTTGATAGTCTTCCCATGTGTCCTCGAGAACGTTTGGTCATCTATAGAAATACAATCGGCTTGTCCTTTGCTGCATAAAGGATTGGGCCACTTGCTGCATTCATTCTTACTGTCTTTTATTTACTCGTACCTTGTTTACTTGCTTTATCAAAAACCCCTAAAAATCCGTTTGCTAAGTATTTGCAGAGAATTCCTGATCCATACCACTAGCCAGCATCTTCTGCTCCTCGTTGGGTTCGATACTCTTACTTAGAGAAAATACTATGATACACCCCCTATACTTGTGGGTCCTCAGGGGCCCACACCACCCCCTGGCGTGGCCTGGCCTGGCCCGTGCCACCAGGTGGTGTCGCTACACTACAAGGAATCTGGCTATATATGACCCTCCATTTTCGTCACAGAATCGTCATAATAATCCGTTTATGACGATTCTATGACGATTTTGAGATTGTTGAAAGTTGGGCGTCGCAAATTAACTATAACGATGTTTTTGGTAAAATCGTCATAACCGTCTATGACGATATTGGATCGTCATAATGTCTATGACGATCCAATATCGTCACGGGCCATCTAGCTTGGCCAAGTCAGATCCTACGTGGCCGATTCTACATGGCAAAATTGTGACGAAATTAAATCGTCTTAAATCAAAATTAGCCCAGTCCATTTCTGGATTCCACATGGGCTTGGCCCAACTATTCAGGAATGTTTTTCATGTTAAATCTGGTCAGTTACATGGGCCAAGCCCAACATTCTGGCATTTTTATTTTCTTTACATTGGCCTTTTATATGGACAGAATCTTACTTTCGGTTTTCTTATTTTGGGCTGGTCCCACGAGTAACAAGGGGTCCCAGTTGTTAGTTCACACAATTCATAGGATTCCACTTGTTAGTGTCTATTTTCTCACGTTTTCACAGTAATTAAACAACTAATAATTTAATCAAGACCAACAGAATACACAAGTTACTTTGATTCAAACAGGTCACGTTCACGAATAATATTTCGGATAACATCAGGACTTTACAATCACACACAGTTCACATCAGGTGGAGCACCAAAATACAATAAAACGTTCAGAAAGTATACAAGCTAGATATTTTTTGATATTTCGGAACTTAAGTAGTCCAACAAAAATGCAATTAGGCCTCGATGAGATATTTAGATAAACACACTGTAATTTGAAAAAAACTCACTGTTGATGCTACAATTAGGAATAGATAAACTGAACCAAACTTCCTTCCAAAACTTTAGAAACATTCTGGAAACAATATATACTGATGACTATCGTAAAAACAAAGAACATGCAGAATTAGACTTGGTGAAACAAGATTGCCAAGCTTCTGCTAACGAACATGAGCAAAACAAAAAATAGTACTGTGTGATGAAGCTATTACTAGGTTGGTAACATGACTTTAATAATGAAAGGCAACAAGATAAGCAGCTAAACAATCAATAGCAGATCGAACAGGACTAAACTATTCAATTGCATGATGATCCTAGGAATAAATATTGTAGCTCTACCCCACATTTAGCTCACGAGCATCACAGTTATTCCAGTGACACAAGAGTAGATAAACATTTCTTCTATCACAGCCATGTTTCATATAACAAGTGGAGGAGAAAAGTGATGAACCAGGGAACTTACATACACTAAGCTCGTGAAGAAGAGGAGCAGTAGGTGTGAGGTCAGTAAGATCTGAAGACCTAGCCATAGGATCAGTAGCTGTTCAAAATATAGTAGCAAAAATAAGAAGATGCCACATTAAACAAAGGGAAACGCTACTTCCACTTATAGTTGTATTCATTCAGATGCTACTGCCATTTAAATTTAATATATATGAAGCATGTAGATAAAGTTATTTGTTAGAAGGAAAATCTCAACACCATGACCACTATTAATAGGAGTAAAATGGGTAACTAATTATTTATCTGATGGAAAATAGCTAAGCTAATAGGTAATGAAAATTGTGGGCGTAGGCGTGAACCGTGGACACAAAGGCAAGTAATATACATCATTCAACATATATTATACATTACTAGTCCAAAAGGGAGTCATGACTCATTCCACAAATGTTGCCAGCGGCGTGGACATGACAAGATAGACAATGCAAGTAATATAAACACACCATTCAACATATATTAGGAATATTACTCATCCAGAAGCATTACACCACAACCCTGACATGATTCTGATGGTTATTTCAAAAAGCAGCACTACACTAGCAGCACTACACCAGCAGCACACACACTAGCGATTTCAAAAAGAAGGCACACTAGCTATTATAAGTGGGTAACTATTTTCTGATGACATACTCTTAAACTTGATACTAGCTATAGTACTAGCTAGTACAGTACATAGATATATTCGAGAATAGATTAATCATGTATGGGTGATGAGCAGTAAGCAAATCCAATCGATCGACGCTGGATTCAGAAGTAGTACTAGTGAGTACTTGACCTGAAGCAGATGAAGGACTTGAGGCGGGAGGAAGACGCCGCAGACGATGGGGAGGTGAATCATGCAGAAAGGGTCGATGGGGTTCGGGAGCTTGCAGTTCAAGTGGAGGATCACCAAGCACATGCACCACAGCAACCGGCCGTCTACCGCCGCCGAGCTTTTGAGAAACATGTTCAGCCTGCCGCAGCGCTTGCTCTGCACCCGTGACAACATCTGACATATCACCTCGTGAAAAAAGCCAAGAACCAAGTCATCACAAGAATCAATCCAGCATTCCCTCCTAGAGTAACACACTTCCTCACTTTTAATATCCCCGCTATCCTTCATAGGTTCAACTTCTTCTCAGGTTCCTCACGAAATATTGCACCATATTAAGACAGAATTGTTTTGATAATAGACAAGGTAATTAAATTTACACAAACCAACTCGGTTTATAATATACACAATGGGTATGCATCTCTCAAGAGCGAAACAACATGATATGATCACCAAACTTGATTAAAGATTGATTCACATCTTAAATGGCACCATGATCCATAAAACACCCTTACATGAAAAAACAACGTGACAGGCAAACAAAGGCTGGGTATCTCCCGGGAATAAAATTTCTAGATGTGAACATAAAGATTGTAGGCCTAGAGATCTTGGAGTTTGGATATACCACTAGTGGATTCATTCAAAATATACAATGTTTGGGCATCTAAACAATACATGAATTCAAGATCTCACCTTAATTCCGAAGGTAGGGTTGGAGTAGAAGATGAGGGGAAGGAGGGGCGGGTGTGGCGGCCTTGAGGCCTAGGGAGGGGCAGGTGTGGTGGCCCTCGATGCCCGCGGTGGACGAGAGGACGACAAAGCGCGCGGTCCAGTCGATTGAAGTTGAAGATGCCCGTAGTCCAACGCCTCCTTGCTCCCCAGATCAGACGCGACGGTGGCCATGGCGGTTTGCCTCTGTTGCGATGTGGGGGAGACGCTATGAGAACGGGGAGGTGGGGATCGGCGGCTCGGGTACTTGCAGAATTAGGGGCGGCGCGAGCGATGTACGGAGAGGAGGAACAGAGGTGGGGATCTGCTGCGAGGTGGTGGCGGCGGTGGAGGGAGGAGAGGGCTAGGGTTTCTGTCATCTGTGGATGTGGAGGGAGCTAGGTGGTGGCGCGGGTCTAGGGACTTGGTGACGCAGCGGGCACGGTGGGACGTGTGTTTCTTCGGTGAGCAACTAAGCCGTTGGATGGACAGTGAACGGTTCAGGTCAAGCCGGAATGGACGATCCGTGGGAGGTGATTCATTGTGATTTGATTGGTTGCAGACTATTTTTCATTTTATGAGTGCTAAAAATAGGACGTTTTGTGAAGCAACCATCAAAGAGCTAATTTAAAATGGTACCACCCTATTTTCAAAAATACTAGACCTTTTCGTCCACCTCTAGTGAAAAAGACAAATTCCTACTGAACCGGTAGGAAGTGGGTCCGATTTGAACTACATGTATATCAGAGATCCCCACCTCTAGTGCTCATGATTTTTTACTCAGTTTGAAAAGGGGATAAAAAATTCAAAAACGTCATGAACAATGTAAAACTATCGCGTGGAGACACGTTATGTGACATATTTGCAAGAAAAAATACCAAACTTGGTTAAGTGATTGCATCTCAAAAAAACCTTCCCAAAAATGACCTATCATGTTCGAGATTTCATGTCTTTCGGGTCAAACGGGCATACAAAATTCAAAGAACCTTCATGCCCACCATTTTGACAATAGTTTGAAACAGGCATACAAAATTCAAAAGGTCCGATCAATGCAAACCCTTCGCGTGGTGTCTTATTATGGGATATAGTTTCAAGGAAAAATACCAAACTTGGTATATTGCAAGTGTCTCGAAAAAACCTTCTCAGAAATGACCTATCATGTCTGAGGTTTCATGAATTTTGAGCCAAACGCCCAGTGTTATGGCCAGAATCACGGCATAGTTTGTGCTAATGTGCCCATATTGTGCATGCATGTGCATTCCGGGATGGCGAACAATGTTACAGGAGGAAGTTTTCCATTTGGTCGCACGAAAAACCATTTTGCATTTTCCATGCGCAAAAAACGGGACGTTTTGTGAAGCAACCACCAAATGACCATTTTAGAATGCTACCACCCCATTTTTCAAAAATGGTATAGCGCCTTACATGGAAAAATGTCCCAACCGGGGTATCTCAAACCTTTCCGTCCACCCCTGGCGAAAAAGACAAATTCCTGCCGAATCGGTTGGAAGTGAGTCTGATTTGAACTACAGGTACATGATCTGATGTCCATGATTTTTTGAAAAAATGATTTTTAGACTCACAATATGATGTTTCTTTAGAAATCCAATACAAGTTTAGCGAGGATCAGCCCCTAGCTAAGAACCTTCATGCCCGCCATTTTGACAATAGTTTGAAACGGGCATACAAAATTCAAAAAAAGTCCGATCAATGCAAATCCTTCACGTGGTGTCTTATTATGTGATATAATTTTAAGGAAAAATACCAAACTTGGTATATTGCAAGTGTCTTGAAAAAACCTTCTCAGAAATGACCTATCATGTCTGAGATTTCATGGCTTTCGAGCCAAACGACCAGTGTTATGGCCAGAATCGCGGCATAGTTTGTGCTATTGTTCCCATATTGTGCATGCATGTGCATTCCAGGATGGCGAACAATGTTGCAGGAGGAAGTTTTCCTTTTCATCGCACGGACAAACCATTTTCTATTTTCCGTGCGCAAAAAACGGGGCGTTTTGTGAAGCAACCTCCAAATGACCATTTTAGAATGCTACCACCCCATTTTTTAAAAATAGTATAGCACCTTACATGGAAAAATGTCCCAACCGGGGTATCTCAAACCTCTCCGTCCACCCCTGGCGAAAAAGACAAATTCCCGCCGAATCGGTAGGAAGTGAGTCTGATTTGAACTATAGGTACATGATCTGATGCCCATGATTTTTTGAAAAAATGATTTTTAGACTCACAATATGATGTTTCTTCAGAGATCCAATACAAGTTTAGCAAGGCTCAGCCCCTAGCTAAGAACCTTCCTGCCCGCCATTTTGACAATAGTTTGAAACAAGCATACAAAATTCAAAAAAGGTCTGATCAATACAAATCCTTCACATGGTGTCTTATTGTGTTATATAGTTTTAAGGAAAAATACCAAACTTGGTATATTGCAAGTGTCTTGAAAAAAGCTTCTCAGAAATGACCTATCATGTCTGAGGTTTCATGGCTTTCGAGCCAAACAATCAGTGTTATGGCTAGAATCGCTACATAGTTTGTGCTCATGTGCCCATGTTGTGCATGCATGTGCATTCCAGGATGGCGAACAATGTTGCAGGAGGAAGTTTTCCTTTTCGTCGCACGAAAAAACCATTTTCCATTTTCCGTGCGCAAAAAACGAATCGTTTTGTGAAGCAACCACCAAACGACTATTTTAGAATGCTACCACCCCATTTTTCGAAAATAGTATAGCAACTTACATGGAAAAATGTCCCAACCGGGGTATCTCAAACCTTTCCGTCCACCCCTGGCAAAAAAGACAAATTCCCGCCGACTCGGTAGGAAGTGAGTCTGATTTAAACTACAGGTACATGATCTGATGCCCATGATTTAAAAAAAATGAATTTTAGACTCACAATATGATGTTTCTTCAGAGACCCAATACAAGTTTAGCGAGGCTCAGCCCCTAGCTAAGAACCTTCATGCCCGCTATTTTGACAATAGTTTGAAACGGGCATACAAAATTCAAAAAAGGTCCGATCAATGCAAATCCTTCGCGTTGTGTTTTATTATGTGATATAGTTTTAAGGAAAAATACCAAACTTGGTATATTGCAAGTGTCTTAAAAAAACCTTCTCATAAATGACCTATCATGTTTGAGGTTTCGTGGCTTTCGAGCCAAACGACCAGTGTTATAGTCAGAATCACGGTATAGTTTGTGCTAATGTGCCCATATTGTGCATGCATGTGCATTCCGGGATGGCGAACAATGTTGCAGGAGGAAGTTTTCCTTTTCGTCGCACGGAAAAACCATTTTCCATTTTCCGTGCGCAAAAAATGGGGCGTTTTGTGAAGCAACCACCAAATGACCATTTTAGAATGCTACCGCCCCATTTTTCAAAAATAGTATAGCACCTTACATAGAAAAATGTCTCAACCGGGGTATCTCAAACCTTCCCGTCCACCCATGGCGAAAAAGACAAATTCCTGCCGAATCGGTAGGAAGTGAGTCTGATTTGAACTACAGGTACATGATCTGATGCCCATGATTTTTTGAAAAAATGATTTTTAGACTCACAATATGATGTTTCTTCAGAGATCCAATACAAATTTAGCGAGGCTCATCCCTATCTTCATGCCTGTCATTTTAACCGTAGTTTGAAATAGATTTTTTTGAATAGTCCCAATTTTATTTATCAATTTTTCCTTGCATAAACAGTTCTGGTTATTCAAGTTCTTCATGATGCATTCTAAAATTTCAAGTATGGAATGCATAGTTGGACCAGTCTCGTCTCGCTGATCGATTTTGACATATTATTTGTCAAATTACGATTTACAGATTAAAAGTTATGAATTATGCAAGATTTAAGTAATTTCTAAAGATTTAAAATAATTTCGAATTTTAATTATCTATAATTAATTATAGATGTAATATTCATAATTTTCTGCTCAATTTATATATAGAAAACATTTTATGTTAGCTTACCAATAAAAGATATGAATTATGCCATATAAAAGCTTTTTTCTAGAATTTTAAACCAAATCAAATAGAAAAAGAAGCTTTTCTCACCTAGAGAGAGTGAGCCGCACAGAATGATGGGTGAGCCTAGGGACGTTGACTGGACACTGGCGTGGTTGGGCATTTTTCACCGTTGTGAAGCTAGCCTAGCTCAATGACAGGTGGGCCAGATTCAAAAAAGGAGGACATGGCCCATTTAGGTCCAGACCCAAGAGACGGGATGAAGTTTATAAGGGGCCGGCGCATACTCCCTATAGGAAAGATTATGTGGTGCGGTGGTTGGTGCGCTAGGGATATTGGGTGGAGGTCGTGGGTTCGACTCCCGCGGCTGATTTCTTTTTTGGAATTCTCCTCTTCCCTGCCAGGTCTCCGTGGGCGCGGGTGGGGCCTCTATGTCAGGTCGTGGGATGGTATCGGGAGTCCGTCCAGCAAGGCCGAGGCCCAACCAATGCGGGAAATATTCATAAATCCGAAGCGCGGTACTACAACCGAATATTGTTAGTAGTGGGATGGTTAGAGTCCACTATTTTCATGAAGGAGGTCTCTGGTTTAAGCCTTGCCTCCACTTATTTTTGTGCCATTTATTTGAGTATTTCCTAAAGCCAACGTTGTTTTAATAGAATAACTGTGCAGAATTATAACTAAAACTGTGGTGTATCATGGTGGTTCAGCTCACTAAAAATTTAGCAAGGTCGTGGGTTCTATCCCCTACTCACTCCTTTTTTTGCAATTATTTTTTGAAGAGTCCATGGTGTCAGTCTGGTGGGCCTACATGTCAGGTAGACATATATTGACATACATACATGCACATATACAAAAATGACATGCCACGTAGGTATAATTGCTTATGTGGCCAACCAGTCAATTCTATGTATCATATTTTAGACGATATGACGATTTCATATTTTGAAATTATGACGATTTTAACATAAATTGTCGTAATTCTATAGGATTTTGACTCTCCAAATAGCCTATGACCATCCTGTGCGAAATCATCATAAATCTTTGACGATTTCATTTCCCATCACTATGAGAACGTCACAAGTTAACATATTTCTTGTAGTGCTAGGCTCTAGCCCCTCTCTGTCTCGTTTTCTGGCTCCGTGAGTCTTCCGGTAAAATATCGACTTTGGCTTTTGTCCGGTCCAATTCCGAGAATATTCATTTTCTGGCTTTTCTGAAACCAAAAATAGAAGAAAACATGCAACTAGCACTATGGCATCTTTTTAATAGGTTAGTTCCAGAAAAATATGTAAAAGTACTTCAAAGTGTGAACAAAACATAAGAAAGTAGATATAAAACAAGCATGGAACATCAAAAATTATAGATACGTTTGCAACGTATCAATGAGTTCTTTGGAATGTGTTGCACTTTTATACCAGCTTCACACATGTGCTTCTTACTAAGGTTTGTGTGTGTGTGTGAAACAATAAGTAAATACAACAAGTAGCATGCAATAGTAAAGAACTCAAATGGGCATGGTATCTAAAAGATTTCTTAAGCAATATTATTAATCAATTAGAGCCTTTATACAAATGCTTAAGGATTACTTTTAATGTTTCTTAAAAGAATAACCTTTGAGGAAAAAGTTACTTTTACAAAGTAAAAGCAGTTAAACTTTAAGCTAACACTTTAAGATTTTCTTACTGGTTATGAGTATCAAAGAAGAAAATAATTAGCAATTTTTGAATAGCTATTCCCCTAGTAAATCGAGACTTATATATTCTGAATAAGGCATCTTATTACAGGTGGTTCAATTCTTAATGATTCCTAAAGGTATAATACAAGTAGCATTGCTTTTATGGAATTGGTCTTTTCTTAAGGTTAATTAAGAGTGGTAACCCTTCTATTTGAGTTTTTTTCTTAACATATAGTTGAATAGAATCATTTATTTCTTTACAAATGAGTGGTGATAATTCATAATATGGAAACAACCTTACTTAACTACTTATGAATTATCTTTCAATTTTTAATATACTTATTAACTTACGAGTGAAATAATAGTAAAAGGTTTTAATAAGTGAAAATTTTGTTCTTGAGGATTTTATATTTGAAAAAAATCCCTTTGGAAAAAACACACACTTATTTGTGAATAAGAGTTGAACAAATATTGTATTTAGGATGCTTTAGACTATTTTGATTTCATAGTAGCATTACTTAAGATTAACACTATTATTGGACCTTTAATGGATAATATTAGAAGCATTAGCAATTTTATATATCCTTTTATGAATTATCCATTAAGGAAAGAAGTTTAATTCAAGTTTATTGGAGTTCTAAACCTTTATTTATTTATTTCAAAAGTGTATTATTATATTTTTAGCATGTAGATATTATTTTTGTGATCATTTTGGTATATTATAAGTATTTTTATGATTTTTAAATAATAAGATATGACTTTTATAAGTTTTATCATTTTATAAAGACTTAATAAATAATAATTTTTAGTCAAGTGACACAAAATTATATGTAACCAATTCATAAATGTATATTTTGTCTTTCTAAGAATTTTAATACCTTATACTATTTTTTATGAATTTTAAATAATAGAATATATATTCTAAAAGATTAATTCTTAATAGGTTATTTACTAATAATATTTTTCTAAACATTTTGATATATAATATTTTTTTTTGAGTTATAAAACAAAAGATAATGAATTAACAAGATTTAATCATTTTCGAGATTTATTAAAATGCAATAACTAACTGATTTATTGCATCATCACTAACGTCAGCCTCCTACTAAACCTTTTTACACCAAACAAAACCTAGCCCAAGACACAGACATGTGGGGCATAGGCCACGTCAGCGTGGACTGGTCAAACGGGCTGAGGTGGCCGAGGGTGACGTCACCGATGGCCGGAGCTCCCTTGTCGAGCAAGGACATGTCACAGGAGAGCTCGCGAGGGAAAACGGAATGGCGCGTTCGACGGAGGGCATGAAGGCAAACTGAGGAGTGGTGTCACCACCCCTTTTTGGTCACTAGAGGTACTCCGGCGACCCTCTTTTGCAGCGGACGACGATGGTGCACGGCGCTATGGCGATCCAGACCACTATAGAGAGCGAGAGGGGTATGGGAGGATGCAGGAGCTCACCACGAACACCGTGGAGAGGTCGGTAAGGCCGGAGATGGTCAGGAGACAAAGAATCGACGGCAATGGCCGTGGTGGCTGGCGGAATGCCGAGCTCGATTCCACGCTACTCACTTCGCACCTCCTGCAAAGCTTGTCGAGGACGAACAACAAGACTTCTGCGCATCTAGTGATGGCTTCAACGAGGCACAAGGTGCTCGGAAACAGCGAGGACGCCGACCTCGGCGAACTAGGGTTTTCTCAACCGAGCGGAATAGAGAGAAGGAGAGCAGATGTGAGGGAGGGAGTGAAGGGATGAGGATGGAGAGGCTCCGCGGTAGAGTTCTTATACCTTCCGACGATGGCGGTGCGTATCTTGGCGTAGACGACGGCGACGCTCTTGCCAACGAGATGCTTCGGCCGCCACGCGTGAGGTGGACGATGGAGATAGATCGGACGAAACGGTACCTGGGCCTGTGCCGCTTCTGGGTTGTGGTGGAGCGAGCGAAAGGTTGTTGTCTGCGCTCACGCGACAGTTAAGAGAGAGAAAAATTGGGCTGTGGGTCGCGTCTGCTGACTGCTTCTTTCCTTTTCCTTTTTCGATTCCAGTTTCTATTTTCACTCTTCTTTTCTATTTACAAATTCATTTTAAATATGAATATTTTTCAAGGATTTAAATATTCAGAGAATTCACAGGTCATGTATATTGTTGTATAAAGCAATTATGAGCATCTTCTATCCATTTATTATTGTGTATAAAATATTCATAACTATATGAAGGGTTCTTTTATTTAGTAAAGTAAATATAAATTAGGGTTTTAGAGATTTGCTTCGTGTAAAGGAAATCATATGGAAATGTTCTGATTTTCACCATGATATTTTTAATGGTAATGATTTAAGATAATGAATGATAGGCATGGAATATATGCATACTTAACCTCTTTTAATAACCAAATTATATGTTGGTTTAAATCCTAGGGTTCTTAAAGTTTGGAATTTCCTTTATTCAATTTCTGTAATACCCAAGTTTTAGTTAAATCATAATTAGGACTTTGTTTGTGTATTCATGAGCATCATCCCTTAAAATGCATGTAAAGAAGATAATGGAAACCCTAAACCCTAGTTTCCTTCTTCCTCTCAAACACATTCAAAATAGTTTGAATTTCAAAAACTACAAAATAAGTGGATCCTAAATGGATTAAAGGGCCCCACACTATTTCTCTAGTTTTACAAAAGGCTCTAGTATTTTTAAATATCTCAAAACAGAAATTTTTTGGAGATACAAAAGAGAGAAAATAAAACAGAATAAGAACCTAATCCTAACCCTACCTAATCCTAACCCTACCTGGGCCGCAACCCAGCTTCCTTTTTTCCACGCCGCGTAGCAACTAGCAGCAGCTGCCACCAGCCTGCTACCCTTGCTTTGCCATAACCCGTCTGCAGCCCAGCCTAGCCCAAGCCAACCCACCTAGGCCCGGTACCCTTCACTGTTGTCTTCCTCGCCAGGGAAGCTCCTCCGTGTCATCGCCTCTGCCGCTCACCGTCGTCGTGATGACCGCTCGCTGTTGAGATGCTTGCCACCGCTCACATAGTAGGATAAGGACCCGTTGCCGTCTCTCTCTTCCCTCTTGTTCTTACTTTCCCCACGGCTCCCTCTTCCTTCCTCTACTCCAAAGCTGGCCGAAACCCTAGCCCAGACCTCGCTGGTGCCCCGCCGTCTTTGGCCACCCCAAGCCTCACCGTCCATCCCAGGAGGTTCCCCTCGTCGTCCTTGTTCGCCTCCTACCAACCACGCAAGCAGGCATGCTCTGAATCTCCCGGAATCTAGCCCACCGTCCTCTTCTCCTCGACGGTCGCCATCGTCGAATACCATCACCCCGACCTCATTTTGCTTCTCCGACCGCATCTTCATGTTGCTGGTGAGCCCATGGTGCCCCAGCACCTCCCCTTTCTTCTCCTTCCTCTTTGCATCGCCGCCGCGCCATGCACCTACAAGCTCCGCCGCTGGCCGCCATCATAGCTCCTATTCCGGTGACCCAGAAGTGGCGGCGCCACCACTATGTGGCTCACCGCGGACTCCTGCGTCGAACGCACCCGCTCATGATGCCCAGCGCCACCTCCTGCATCGAGTTCGAGCTCGACCTGGGAGCTTCTCTAGTGATGATGTCAGCATGACGTCATGCTGGCGTCATAACCCTTTTTTTCTTTTGTTTTAATTATTTAATAATTGAATA
This sequence comes from Avena insularis, assembly GCA_023614405.1. NCBI lineage: Eukaryota > Viridiplantae > Streptophyta > Magnoliopsida > Poales > Poaceae > Avena > Avena insularis. The sequence goes on from CM042696.1 coordinate 255,339,487, forward strand.
TGCTGACAGGTGGGACCAGTATGTCAGGTTTTTAATCTTTTCAGAAATGATTTCTGAAATTAATAAAATTCTGATATGTGGGGTCAGCTAGAAAATAATTTAATAAATCCCATAAATGTTTAATTATTAAAAATGATTTAAAAATACATTAAAATTGGGAAAAATCATAACTAATTCATTTTAAGTCAGAAAAATATGTATAGTATATCAAAATGTTTAGAAAAATGAGACCTACACAGTAGACTCATAATAATGCATTTTAAGCAACTTAAATGAAAATTTTAATTAGAAGAACAAATTAACCCCTCTCATATGCATCTGGGGTTTCTCTGAATTAGGGTTTGGACCCCTCGGAACCCCGCTTAAATTGTCAAGCATGCTATAGGGTTTCATTCCAATACAATTTAACTTGTCATCTCATCATCCTTGCTTGAGCATTTCATCGATGCCATGTGTTGATTGTTTCTCTTTCTTTCCGGTGTTTGCTTCTTCCAAGTAGAATACGATATCGAGATCAAGATCGAAGACCGAGGTTAACACCATTGAATATCGATAAACAATACTTGATCAACTATAATCAAGTCCAGTACAAGATATTCGAAGATCTGCTTATTGGCTATCAACAGGCAAAGGCAAGCAAAACCCCACACATGATATAATCCTATGCTTTCAAAGTATTTCATCCTTCCCATGTGCATACGATTCCAAAGTCCTTTATCGATCGATAGATAGAGTAATACTATCTGATGCATGTTCCCTTTGTATCCTATACTCCTTGATCCACTGCTCCTAGCATAACTAGGGTTTGGCTTATGAGCTTCACTAGAGCTGTTTATGCTCATTGTGCTTAGCCATGCTTAGCTGTTACAGTTGGTCCATCTGGTTGATGAATCAGACCTGCAAACGAACCTAGTTGCACATGATGACGTGGTATGATCAGAGATAAAGGTTAAACATGCTAAGGCTAGTATGGGAGGCCACGTCGGGTTGTGGTTTTTGCAGTCCCATGCTCACCACCACTAGGATCTGAGTTCTTGCCTCTTAAACCAAGACGAACATACAGCCACACGGGGTATATGGGGACCCCTCTGCTGATTAACTTGCCTAGTAGACTCCATGAGTCACATAGTTTGGGTGTTCCATTCGACAAATAAATTATGGTCGTTCTTGAAGGAGGTGGAGGAGGTGCATTCATACAGGTAGGTAAGCGTGGCAGGGAATGGGAGAGGAACGACCTCCGTAATATGAAACCTTGTTCACATATCTAGGGACCGACTTCGGGACATGACCTGTTACAGCGGCATCTCCTTATGGCGTGACTCATGGTCTCGGCGAACAGAATGTAAAGGTCGTGGCCAACCACCCTCTGCCGGCCTTCCAAGGAAGATAGAAAATCTATAGTGGCATTAAGAGTCAGTTGGTACGTGTGGGTAAAGTTGTGCACCCCTATAGGGTAATAATCTTTTAAAAAAGTCGTGTCCACGGTTATGGACGACTTGGGAACGGATTCAAAGATCATAGAGAACTATAACCTAATCGTAAAACTTGACAAGAGATGTGAGGTGTGCTTAAGGATGCTTCCTTAGGGATCGAGGGGGTGATCCTAGTTAGTAGGTTCAGCTGATAAAGATTCGGTGGATGTCAAAAGAAGATCGAAACTAGTGATATTGTTTTTCTAATCCCCTTGAAAAGGATTCTATTAGCCAAGCTTCTCCTCGCTCTTTTACAAAGAAAGTTAGCTTTATGCAAAATAACCCCACCAGCCATAAGTCTTGCGGAGTACACCCTATACTCAACTTTGCTTTGTTGATACTTTTGTAGCAGGTAAGTGTTACCACAAAAGGTGAGTTCTTTACAGCATCGACATCGACGAGTAGCTTGGGATTCCTGGTCGGCAGCCTGGAATCTATGGATTGGGATGTCATCGTTATGCTTCAGGCCTCTTAGGCCATTTGTTAAGTTTGTTATACTTAATAGCATAATCCACCTTCTGTTGTTTGATGTTTGTGGTCAGTGACCTCTGCTTGTAATAATTTGGTTCTCTGCTCAGTTATGAGCTTGTTGTAATAACTTTTGTGTCGTTGGGTCACTATAATGTTACCGATTCTTTCTCTCTATGCTTCTGAGATTCAGGTTAGGCTTATATTAGACAGAGGTCTGGGATTTGTCTAGCCTTAATCCTGGGGGTGTCACAGGTTTTGGTATCAGAGCAGTACCGTCCGTAGGAAAGCCTTTCTACTGGTCGATGTTGAGTCTAGTGTTTATGAAAACTATTTGAAAGCTAACAAGTATTTGTGAAAAATCTGGTATGCTTCTTTTTCTCCTTATCCAGTTTCGCTCTAACTCTAGGTCACCTTATCTTGTGTTGATTTGGAAAAGTTTTTCTACCTCTTCTCGTATTTCAAAACTTAGGTACCTTTTTGGCATGTTGTTTCTTAACCAGTTGACCTAGTGTTGAGTTTCTAGAGTTAGTTGTGTGTGTTCCTTGTTTCCCTTTGCTCTTATTCAGTTGAGAGATTCCTTTCCATCATGATCTCTCTATCTTACGGGCCCACAACTTTATGTTGATTGTTCCATAGTGATCTGTTCTAGGCCTCGAAGTTTCCTTTCTCCTCGTGTGCCTCCTTTTCATTTGTTTGGGTACTTCAGAAGTTGTTTCTTCTCTTGGAAGCTACCTCGTGGTTACTACCTTGTAGTACCCTCTATGCTACCAAGATAGTAGTTACTCCATTCTTGGGTTTTAACCCTTGGACTTGAACCGAAGATCCCTGATCGTGCTAGATTTTGGTGTCGTGAATCTTGTACATGAAGCTGATCTTTAACCCAAGATCCATTTTATTGATCCCTGTTGTTAATGTTTACACATTACCTCAGGATGGCTAGTACCTTCTAGTATAGCCTTCAAGCTTGTCGTTATTGATGTGATTAATTACGACAAACAAAGGACTTCCCCCACCACATGCTATGGTAGATGTTCTTTAATGGAACCAAATAGATCATGACAAAAGAAATCCTCGCAAGTGTCATTTCTATATTCGTGACTCTGCCACACTTCCCTCTTCTGCATCGGTCTTCAGAAGATTGTTGACTTATGCATCCACATCTCGAGATTCTATCCTGAGCATGTTCATTCTCCTTATTGTTTTCCGACCTTTGTATATGAGTTGGTAGCCAAGTAGTAAATGTGCATTGGTGTTATCTAGTGCAAGATACTCTTGTGGTCCGCCAAGACAAACCAAATCTCAGGAGAAACAAACTCCAGTACCTTGTCATATCTACGACTAGGTCAAAGTGTTGTAATCCGCAGGTCAAGAAGCAATGATTAGCTTCAGTTCTATTCTACCTTAAAGTATCACACTCCTTTACACTAAGAGTCGTGCTAAGTTTTGCGACCCTCTTAATGAAGTGATACTCTTACACATCCTTACCCACCCTTCCTCCGATCTCCTGTGCTCGTGAATGATGTGTGTGTGTAATAATGTGTCCAACTGGGATTATTAGCAATCATTATTGCTTTGGACCTTAACAAGGACATTTGTGTCATTCTTAGCGTGATGGTTAGCATATCACTAAGCGAAGGATGATTGTTTTAGCAAGTCCATTATTCTAGTACACTCTCCTCGGTCAAAGAGTTAGGCTTGTGCCGAAGCTCTGAGACTATGTCTTCTTGTCTTACTAAGCAAGTTTCCTCTCGAACTAAGTGACATATCGGTGGTTCATAATATTCTAGATGTCTACTAGAAGTATTATCATGTTGCCACGTGATCGTGTTTGTCAAGTTCTTGAGCAAGCTAAATCTTTGAACAACTCCTTCTCCAAGGATCCATACTGGATACCCCTGAACTAGTTGGTTGAGCTTGAACAACAACTTGGAGAGTTGTAAGACAAAAGCTCCATTCGACTTATTCCTCCTAAAGGGATGTCTAGTTTTGTCCGTGATGAAGAAAGATGGTGTTTCCTTCATGGATATGTTATCTTCCCTCGCCTTTGATTTGATTTGGGTCATCGTCAAATCAAACTCAGTTCCAAGGACTATGCTGATGGTGTATATATTTGTGATGTTTCACCTAGGTACATCTTCATGTTCTTTGGCCTGACCAATATTGTTGTTCCATTCATACCACATATGAGTCCATATTTGTGGAGTATTTGGATAAGTTTGTTATTGAGCCCATCGATGACATTCTTATCTTCTCCATGCTAGATTAGATTCATATGGAACAGTGAGCGTTAATGTTGGAAACTTTTGAGAACCGTCTTCGTGTTATCTCGAAGCATATGTTCTGGATGTTAGAAGTAACCTTCTCAGGTTCACGTGAAAATGTTGAAAGATGTCGATGTGGATTCGAGAAGAGTTATCTTTGTTTCCTTGGGAATCATTTCAAGTCAGTCAAGCATGTGTGAAGAAATTCTTGATATGGTAGGTTTGATACTTTCACATATCGAGAAGATTCTTTTAGCACTCAAAGCCACTGGCTGATTTGTCTTGGAAGAGAAGAAGTTCTACAAACTTCAGTATCCTACTAAATGTCTCCCAACAATAAGGATGCATTTGTGTTTTGTTGCAATCAATTCATGTAGGGGCAATTATTTTTAATAACTTGCTAATACATGGGTTTCGTAATCGAGCTCATTCTTTTGGAGCTTTACAATGTAGTCCACGTCTTGAGAATTTAGTAACTTTATCTTTGTGGTAAATGTTGCAAACTTTCTATTTGGATAGCTGAGTCTGAAGTATCATTACACCTAACTAGAGCTGAATCTCAAGCAGCAACAATGGTTGGTGTTCTTCAAGGTTTTTGACCAAGGTCTTCTTGTAAACCCGACAAGATTGAGGTGATGGTTGACAAAATTAGCCGGAAGACCTCTTGTCACATTCTCTTGAATCAGCAATAACAACCACTCCTCATGAGGCATCTACTATGATTTTTATAGGAGTTGTGATCATGGTTTATTTTGTACCCGACATCTGACTTATACTCGATGTTTGCTTTCTCGAACATCAAGGAGAACATTTAAAGTATTGTTGCTAAATGTCTCTCGGTTGATCCTCCAGACCATTTTAGGTTGGCAAGCGTATTGTTGTGCCAAGTAATTGAAGTCTGAGAATGAAGTTTCTTTTTCCTCATGTCATCAGGAATCTTCTTATAGATTCATCTTAGTGGTGTAAAGTGATATCATAATTGCTGGCAAAGATTCTGATAATCATGGGTGAATAAAGAGTTTCCTTTGGTTCTTCTAACATGTTCGAAGAGTGACTATGATTTTGGTAATCATCACTTTCTTTTGTTACATGTTACTTGTGACTCTTATGAGTCCTCTACACCAAAATACCTTTCTGTCTTGATCTTCTATGAACAAAAGAGTGATCCTTCTGTAGCAAAAGTACTTCAACAACTTGGTTCTCTTGATCTATCTCTGTATCCTTGGAAGCTCTACTTAAGCCATTAGTAGAGGTTCATCTTTCGAAGTCTATGGCCATGTTTTTTCCTTTGTAAACTCTCCTTTTCAGAAGCTTAAACTCTTCTGAAGCTCCATGGTCTCAATCCTTATAAAGACCAGCTATCTAACAACTTGAAACCTTCTCCTCTTGTTTCCTCTTTTACCTTGACGTGTTTCATGCTCGTTGGCTCTAGAGATGTTAAGAAACATCTAATCACGAGTTGACCATGAAATACTCTGTTTGTGGTTTTGTGTCTTTCCCTCTCCTCTTTAGTGTGTGCAGCTACCTCGAAGAAATGAAGTGCTTCATTCATTCAATAATGGTGGTATGGATCAACCTCTTTGAGAAGATCGTCGAAGTCTAGTGTAACCCTGTTTCTTCTATCTCCCTACCTAGGAATCTCGGGACGAGATTCTGTTAAGGGGGATAGAGCTGTAATACCCCAGTTTTAGTTAAATCATAATTAGGAATTTGTTTGTGCATTCATGAGCATCATCCCTTAAAATGCATGTAAAGAAGATAATGGAAACCCTAGTTTCCTTCTTCCTCTCAAACACATTCAAAATAGTTTGAATTTCAAAAACTACAAAATAAGTGGATCCCAAATGGATTAAAGGGCCCCACAATATTTCTCTAGTTTTACAAAAGGCTCTAGTATTTTTAAATATCTCAAAATAGAAAACAATTTGGAGATACAAAAGAGAGAAAAGAAAATAGAATAAGAAAAAGGGTTTTCGAAATAAAAACCTAATCCTAACCCTACCTGGGCCGCTGCCCAGCTTCCTTTTTTCTGTGCCGTGCAGCAGATAACAGCTGGCAGCAGTTGCCATCAGCCTGCTACCCTTACTTTGCATCGTGCCGTCTGCAGCCCAACTTGGCCCAAGCCAGCTGATGACCCACAAGTATAGGGGGTGTATCGCAGTATTTTCGAGGGAAGTGGAACCCAATTTATCGATTTGACACAAGGGGAGCCAAAGAATATTTATAAGCCTTAACAGCTGAGTTGTCAATTCAGCTGCACCTGGAAACAATCTTGCTCACAGCAGTTTATCAGTAGCAACAATTTTGTAGTAGGAATAGTAAAGTAACAGTAGTAGTAAAGTAAAGACAGCAGTAACAATTGTAGTAAACAGTAGGATTCGAGTGCGGTCGACATAGGGATGGATGGACGGGCGTTGCATGGACAAGATAATTCACATAGCAATCAGAACATAGGGCAATTGCAGATAAATAAAATAAAGCATCCCAGTACTAGATAATCCTAGGCATGTGTTCCATATATAGTCATACATGCTCGCAATGAGAACTTGCACAACATCTTGTGTCCTGCCAGCTGATGACCCACAAGTATAGGGGGTGTATCGCAATATTTTTGAGGGAGGTGAAACCCAATTTATTGATTCGAAACAAGGGGAGCCAAAGAATATTTATAAGCCTTAACAACTGAGTTGTCAATTCAGCTGCACCTGGAAACAATCTTGCTCACAGCAGTTTATCAGTAGCAACAGTTTTGTAGTAGGAATAGTAAAGTAGCAGCAGTAGTAAAGTAAAGACAGCAGTAACAATTGCAGTAACAGTAGCAGTAACAGTAAGATTCGAGTGCGGTAGGCATAGGGATGGATGGACGGGCGTTGCATGGACAAGACAATTCACATAGCAATCAGAACATAGGGCAATTGCAGATAAATAAGATAAAGCATCCAAGTACTAGATAATCCTAGGCATGTTTTCCATATATAGTCATACGTGCTCGCAATGAGAACTTGCACAACATCTTTTGTCCTGCCAGCCCGTTTGTAGAGGGGCAAGGGAACTACTGGCAATTAAGGTGCTCCTTTTAATAGAGCACCAGAGCAAAGCATTAACACTCCATGAACACATGTGATTCTCACATCAAAGCCATTCCCTCCGGTTATTCCGATTTCTGTCACTTTGGGGCCATTGGTTCCGGACAACAACGTGTGTATACAACTTGCTGGTAAGACCAAAAACAATACTATCATAATGAATCAATAACATGAACGATGCCCCAACAATCTGATGCCATTACATGAACGATCTCATTCAATCCCTACCATCCCCATAGCCTACACCGAGGGATTACTCACTCATAGATGGGGGAAACATGGATGGTCGATAGAGAAGCGATGGTGACGATGATGGCGATGATCTCCTCCAATTCCCCGTCCCGACAGGGTGCCAGAACGGAGTATTTGGTGCTGTTTCGTGGAATCTGGTGGTGGCGGTGGAGCGGAACTCCTTCTGGAAAAACGTTGAACCCCCCTGAGTTTTTAGGTCAGAAGGCAACTTATAGGCGAAGAGGGAGACCGAGGGGCAGTCTAGGGTGGCCATACCACCCCCGGCGCGGCCTGGGCTTGCCCACGGGGCCAGGTGGTGTGGCCTGGGCCTAGCCCCCCTCCGTCTCGTATACTGGCTCCAAGAGTCTTCTGATGAAATAGGATTTTTGGCATATTTTCCGGGATTTTTCATGATAGTTGATTTTCTGCACAAAAAGTAGACACCAATGCAATTCTGCTGAAAACAGCGTCAGTCCGCGTTAGTTGCATCAAAATCACACAAGTTTAGAGGAGAAACAATAGAAAAAGTGTTCGGGAAAGTAGATACGTTTTGGACGTATCACCAACACGTTTGAAGCGGGGCCTCAAGGGAACTACTGGCAATTAAGGTGCTCCTTTTAATAGAGCACCGGAGCAAAGCATTAACACTCCATGAACACATGTGATCCTCACATCAAAGCCATTCCCTCCGGTTATCCCGATTTCTGTCACTTCGGGGCCATTGGTTCCGGACAACCACCTGTGTATACAACTTGCAGATAAGACCATAAACAATACTATCATAATGAATCAATAACATGCACAGATCTGAAATCATGGCACTCGGGCCCTAGTGACAAGCATTAAGCACAACAAGTCACAACAAAGTCATAAAGCACTAATAGAAGATACTAGGCACCATGCCCTAACATTCTGATGCCATTACATGAACGATCTCATCCAATCCCTACCATACCCATAGCCTACAGCGGGGGATTACTCACTCATAGATGGGGGAAACATGGATGGTCCATGGAGAAGCGATGGTGATGATGATGGCGATGATCTCCTCCAATTCTCCATCCCGGCAGGGTGCCAGAATGGAGTTTCTAGTGCTGTTTCGTGGAATCTGGTGGTGGCGGCGGAGCGGAACTCCTGTTGGAAAAACGGCAAACTCCCCCTGAGTTTTTAGGTCAGAAGGAAACTTATAGGCGAAGAGGGAGACCGAGGGGCAGTCTGGGGCGGCTAGACCACCCCTGGCGTGGCTTGGGCTTGCCCACGCGGCCAGGTGGTGTGGCCTAGGCCCAGCCCCCTCTGTCTCGTATTCTGGCTCCGGGAGTCTTCTGGTGAAATAGGATTTTTGGCATATTTTCCGGGATTTTTCCTGATAGTTGATTTTCTGCACAAAAAGTAGACACCAGGGCAATTCTGTTGAAAACAGCGTCAGTCCGTGTTAGTTGCATCCAAATCACGCAAGTTTAGAGGAGAAACAATAGCAAAAGTGTTCGAGAAAGTAGATACGTTTTGGACGTATCAACTCCCCCAAGCTTAGCTTATTGCTTGTCCTCAAGCAATTCAGTTGAAAACTGAGTGCGATAAAAGAACTTTCACGAACACATTTGCTTCATACGATGTGTATATTCTCAGTATGTGATCAACTACTTAGGCAATTCATAATAAAGAGTATGCTACTGAGTCTACTTAATAGTCATTGCAAGCTATGAAGATATTCCAACTCAAAAATAATAAGTAGCATGAAACATAAACATAAGCAACATTGCAATGCTCATAACAAGGTATGATAGAGTGGTATCTCGCTTGCCTTTGATTGTGAATGCCAAGGCACCTCTGAAGTTCAGGTGAAGACTAGAAGTAAAGATGTAAAATATACAAGCATCAAAGTCATAACACAAATAGTCAAGTAATGGGACAACCACAAAGAATGACAACTATGCTCTCAAGAAGGTGCTCAAAGAATATGTGGAGACTCAACAAGGAAATGAAAAGGTCTTGAATAGTTTGAAAGGCTTCCAAATGCTGAAAGTATGGTACTCATTAGCTTTGAGCTCTCATTGCCCCTATCATAAGCATCTTTAATGTGGTTAAGGTGAAAGTGACACAACTAAGAGGATATGCTTGACAAGCTATAAATCGAAGCCTCATGCCCCTTACTTACGAAGACCGATCCTCATGCTACTCAACTTCATTCACAAGTAAGCTCTTGTCATTGTAAGTATATACGTATCATAAAGAACTGCCAACGGGGTACCCCTTGCACATGACACAAGAGCTATCCCATAATCAAAATGACAAGACAAGCAGACAATGAGCATCTCAGCGATCTTTTTATTTACTATGTGCATAGATTTTTATTGAGGATGCTTCATAGAATGGTCATTATGGTTATGCTGCAAGTTTCCATGATGATTAGGCATGGCTTAGTCTAGCGGCCCAAGCGTTTCCCTAACACATATACAAACTCCATGATCTTACAAGTTCCACTTTTATTTCACACTACCGGGATCCATAAGCAAAAGAATCATGATATCAACGAGGTACTAAGTACCAGTGTAATGTTGAAAGCGTTCCCCATGATACATGGTTCTGCTAACTTCAACTTATAAAGCACAAGCATATATGCAACAAAGAAGGATGCAATGGTTCAGGTTTATTAAATGCAAGAAAATAAAGTGTGCCATCAAGTTCGTGAGAGCTTTACTAACTAAATTTCTCATTACAAGCAAACATTTTATTTGGAAGAAAACAAGGAATATTGAATATGCGCGAAAGTAGCAAATGATGCTAATAGGTAGGTATGGTGGACACTTTGGAAATATTTGGTTTAGGGAGTTGGAAACTTGAGTAAAACATACTCAGTGTAAGTGAAGGCTAGCAATAGTAAGGGAGCGACAAACGAGAGAGAAATAGCTGTCATAATCATGCTTGCAACAAAACAGGACTAATCATGGCATGAAAGTGATTCAAGATCCTCAAGGCAAAATAATTCATCAAGGCTTACCTGATTATTACAGTCATGTGCATGCGTGAGCATGTGCCAAGTCAATTCAAATGAAACATTCAGAGGAGGATACCACGGTGTCATACCAATTTATGAATAGAGCAATGCAAGCAAACATTCATAAGACATGCTACAAACTATTAGTGAGCTGGAGCTAATCATAAGAAAGCAAGAACTACTAAGCATCCAAAGATAACATACACCTTATACGAACGGACTAAGCATACCCACAGTGATGAGTATATGTACAAAAATGAAAACAAATAGAGTTCGTTACCAGCCTCTTACCACGCCTCAAGTTGTCATTAATCCTCATTATTGCTCTTCACTTGTGTGGCTTGAATAATAATATGAAACCAATATCCACTGAGGACTGCTGAACCCTATAGCAAACTCACAAAACCAAAGAAGAACGACAAATATTTTGTTGTTTTCGATTTTTAAAACAAGAACCAAAAGGAAAAACAAGCAAAGCAAAATCTTTTTGGGTTTTTCGAATAGTTCAAACAAAGCAAAAAAGGAAAAAAAACAAACCAAAGCAAAAAGAAAAAGAAGCAAACCAAAGAGAAACAACAGAAATATTTTTGGTCTTTTTGTGTTTTAGAAAGCAAAAGCAAAGAAAGAACAAAAACTAAAAAGAGAATGAAACATGAATATACAAAGTACCGACGCAACATGATATGGAGATGAGTGCGGTGTTGGCGTACCTCCCCCAAGCTTAGGCTTTTGGCCTAAGTGGGTATCAATCCCAAGCCGGCCAGGATGACGTGTCGCCGTAGTATGATGAGGAGGTACCCTCGTCCTGGTGCGAGCTCGAGTACGTCCCTCCGTAGTGAGCGTTGTGATCGCAGGAGGGTACATCCTCCTGGTGCTGCTCGTGGAAGCCCAGCAAGCGAAGATGCTCGTCCACCTCCTCCTTGGAGCGCGACCACGGTCTCCTGTGAACACTAAACAAAGAAGATTGCGGCAAAGGGATCTCCCTCTCATCCCCGTCAGTAAACAACATCCTATATACTAGACTGTCCAAATCAGAAGTAGCAGTGACAAAGTGATGAGTTTTCATAGCAACAAGGTCAAGCCTCCGTGGTACTAGTACAGTATCATTGGGGTCCACTAAAAGACCTAATGCAATGACCATACACGAGGTAATGATGCCCCCATAGAAAGGCCCCCTAGCAGTTAGGCGGCGAGCAATAAGCGAGCCAAGGTTGTACCGAGTATCATTGTTAAGCGCAACAGCAAGGAAGGCTAAATGATAGTTGGAGATATTACTTGTGTTCTCCCTTCCTAGTATGCTAGTAGCAAGATAATATGCAAAGTATCTAAGATCAGGGAGTTGGATATTTCTTATCTTTCCGCACTGTGCCACGCGATCATCATCATCATTGGTTACTCCTCGGTAAAGCTCCAGCAAATCAGCGGGTCTCCCTTGAATTTTCTTCACGATCCCTGTCATGCTTACACCTACAATACTGCAAAATCTCTCCAAAGGCATGGTGAAGGGAAGATTATAAATTTTGAAAGAGACAGTCAACTGATAGGATGTGTTAGTAAACGTGAAGCTCTCAACAAAGGTTTTGGTGAGCATAGCGTATTGCTCACTCTCTTCTTGCATATATGAGGTCAAACCAACCCTCTCAATCAGTAGCAAGAAATCATCAAGAATACCTGTAGCTTGTAAGAAAGTAAAACAAGGAAAAGTGGATGGGTGAGCATCCCCATCATCCCTTTCATTACCAATACGAGTTGCAATGATATCTTCATTGTATGATGGCCTAAACTGCGAGGCTGATCTTGAGGGCCTCGACCTCCTAGGTGCATCACTCTCAAATATCTCTCCAAAGGTATGGTTGCTCATGCTTGGTATTCTGAAATTTAAACACCTATTAAACAAGTGATTGCAAAGTAAATATAATGAAGGATTCTACTCATAGGGACTTATAAGAGGGCTAAACATGCATCAAAACTATATCTCTAAGCATCAAACAAGCTTAAAAGCTCTCATAACCTGTCACCTACAGCAACAAAATACTCAAGATATAATCCACTAAACACAAATCTACTTGGACAAGGGGAGGAGTCACATACCAAGGAACAATTGCTCCAAATTTCAGCAAGAAAGATGGGCTGAGCAAGGAGATCGAAAAAATCGAGAGCAAGCACAGCAAGAACGCGATTTTGAGCAATGAACTGGAGCTTACTCGGGAGAGAGAAGAAAGTGGCAGGTGAGAGACTTAGTGGAGGGCCAGGGGTGGCCCACACCATGGCATGGCGCCACCCAGGGCAGGCCGCGCCACCAGGTGGTGAGCCTGCCTGGTGGGTCCCCCTGGCACCTCCCAGGTAATCCCTTGCCCCCTTTTTCATGTAAAAATTTAATATGAATTTTCTGGAATTTTTCGAGACACTTTATTTTTGGGCATTTTTCAGGTATAGAAGAATGATTTTCTGACAGACAATTTTTTTTTGGAAATGATGCAAAGACAAAACAAGGCTAGAACTACAAGAGTTCTAAGACACTCTAACATGCAAGCAACTAACAACAAGGAAGACTAAACGAAAACAAAAACTAAAATGGATATAATAGAAGTAAACAGAGATAATCACGGTGAAAACATTGTTTTGTTCAATGAAATCCTTTTGTTAACAAGGTTGATCAGGTCTTGTTACCAAAACAATTTCATATGAGACAAAACTTTGTATTCCACTAATGATTATGTTACCTCAACCGTTATAGCAATTGTCCCAATCATAATAGTTTCAAATTTCTCTCTTGGTATGGGACAATATATTTATCCAACTTGAATGCCCTCAACATGTTCAATTGAATTCAAACCATAAGTCCTTTCAATCTTCTTGGGGAAATAGACAGTATGTTCCTTGTCATTCACATTGAAAGTCACCTTTCCTTGATTACAATTAATAACAGCTCCTGTAGTATTAAGAAAAGGTTTCCCAAGAATAATAGACATATTATCATATTCAGGCATTTCAAGCACAACAAAATCAGTTAATATCAAGCAATTATGAGCCACTTGAACATGTACATCCTCACATATACCAACATGAATAGTGGTAGATTTATCAGCCATTTGCAAAGATATATCAGTTGGTATTAGTTTTTCTAGTTGAAGCCTCTTATAGAGAGAGAAAGGCATAACACTAACTCCAGCTCCCAAATCACACAAAGCAGTTCTAACATAACTGTTCTTAATAGAATAAGGGATAGTTGGAATCCCTGGGTCTCCAAATTTCTTAGGAACCTTACCATTAAAGGAATAATTAGCAAGCAAAGTAGAAATTTCTTCATTAGGGATGTTCCTTTCCTTCATATACTTTGAGTAAGGAGGAAATTTAATAGCATCAGTCAAAAGAATTTGCAGGAATAAAGGTTTCATCCACTCACAAAACTTATTATAGTGTTCCACTTCCTTTGAATTGTGTTCCTTATCAGGGAAAGGCATAGGTTTTTGGTCCCAAGGTTCTCTTTCACTACCATGTTTCTTAGCAATAAAATCTTCTTTAGTGTATTTAGTATTCTTAGTGCGGTTTTCAGGTTCCTCTTCAACTTTTTCTTCATTAGGAACTTCATTTTCTTCATTACCACTTTCAGTTTCAGCATCAGAGATAGATATACTATTAGGATCTATAGCAGGTTTAGAGGGTTCTACAATAGTTTTATGTTTCTTTTTCCTTTTCTTACGAGTAGAACCACTATTTTCAGCTTGTGGAGAATCCTGCTCAATTCTTTTGGGATGCCCCTCAAGATATAGAGGATCCTGGGTAGCAGCACCACTTCTAGTTCTAATTTCATAAGCATGTTTTTCTTTAGCAGCATTAACTAGCAAGTCTTTTTGCACTTTAACGAGTTGATCTATTTGAGTTTGAACCATTTAAAAGTGTTTAACAATCATTTTAACATCATTAGAGGTTCTTTCCACAATATCTTTCAACTCAACAATAGATCTATGTTTTCCATTAGATGATTTTGCACCCTTTTATTAAAATTATCTTGCTTAACAATAAAGATATCAAATTCTTCTAAGCATAGATCAGGAGGTTTAGAGTAAGGGATATCACCTTCATCAAAGTGTTGGAGAGAGTGTACCTCAATAGTGGATGAGTAGGGAATAGGCTTACATAATTCTTCTATAGGAGGTAAATTCTTGACGTCTGCAGCTTTAATTCCCTTCTCCTTAAGACATTTCTTAGCTTCCTTCATTACTTCATCATTTAATTCAATAACTCCCCTCTTCTTTGATGTTGGAATAGGTACTGGTATAGTAGGTCCAGGTACAATTATTTCAGGTATAGCTTGTTCAGGAGGATTCCAATCTTCATATTTCTTACTTATTTTGGCCATTAATTCCTCCGCTTCCTCAGGATTCCTATTCCTGAAAACACAATTAGCAGAACTATCTAGGTATGTCCTAGATTCTTCGGTTAGTCCATTATAAAATATATCAAGAAGCTCATTCTTAGGTAATGGACTTCCAGCCTGTGCATGAATCAAAGCACAAAATCTTGCCCATGCTTCGGGCAATATCTCTTTTTCTCCCTGTTTAAAATCAAAAAGTTCCTGCAAAATAGCATGTCTAGCACTAGGAGGAAAATATTTCTGCAGGAAAGTACTAATCAAGCAATCAGGGCTATCAATAGATCCAAGAGGTAAATTACTAAACCAAGTTTTAGCTTCCCCTTTCAGTGAAAAGGGGAAAATCTTAGCAACAAAGTAAGTACGCATCTTAATATCATCAGAAAACAAGCCACTCATGGTAGAAAGTTCATTCAAATGTGCTACCACACTTTCATTCTTAGTCCCACAAAAAGGTTCTTTGTCAACAATAGCTTCGTAACATAGATCGAGAGAGAAATCATAATCTTTATCTTTAATGTTTATGGGAGAAGCAGCAAACTTAGCAATAGGAGACAATTTGGGTCTAATAGTACGCCTCTCAAGGAGACTCTTAGCAGCGCTCCTATCATGAGTGTTTTTACATTCTTTAATAAATTCATCGGTCATCTCAACATAACCGTCTTCAATATCATAACACTCACTAGACTCAGGTGAACTAACAGGTGTGGTAGTGTCTTAATTAGGAGTTTCAGTATTTCCAGCTATAGTTCTAGCAATCGTAGCGTCTAGGAAAGGACCTAATGAACTACTCTTATCAAGCACAGTAGAAGCAGCATCATAAGTATCAGAAGTTTCAGATTCAGCAGTAGTAGCAGTGTGTGTAGCATGTGTATGTGGTGGTGTAACGAGCTTACTCATAACAGATGGTGAATCAAGAGCAATAAAGGTGTTCAGAACCGTACCTCTTCTTGTAGTGGATGGTAAAATAGGAACCTTGCCATCACGAGACTTACCCATGATGGATAGCAGCGAACAATAGAGAATCCAAGTGAACTTGATAAATAAAGCTATGCTCCCCGGCAACGGCGCCAGAAAATAGTCTTGATGACCCACAAGTATAGGGGGTGTATTGCAATATTTTTGAGGGAAGTGAAACCCAATTTATTGATTCGACACAAGGGGAGCCAAAGAATATTTATAAGCCTTAACAATTGAGTTGTCAATTCAGCTGCACCTGGAAACAATCTTGCCCACAACAGTTTATCAGTAGCAACAATTTTGTAGTAGGAATAGTAAAGTAACAGCAGTAGTAAAGTAAAGACAGCAGTAACAATAGCAGTAAATAGTAGGATTCAAGTGCGGTAGGCATAGGGATGTATGTGTAACTACCTCGGTGAATTACGCTCTTAGTTACAAGCCTGGATGAGCGGAAATGGTTAAAATAGTACGGTGGGGCCAAATGCCACTCACAGGTAGACCTTTCGGCCGTCCTAACCATTTCCAAACATCGGGACAAGAACGAGCGGCGTAATCGGCAGGCGAAGGGATCAACTACATACACAAATGGGTATGTATGCAAGCCACCATACAATAGTCCTCAGAGCCATTCCATCTAAAAGAAATAGAAATATTGCAACGCCATACGGCAAGATCCAAATATCCTAGATAGATATAATAGTTTAGGATATCTCCTCATACATCAAACATCAGAGTATCAGGCGGAAGCGGAAAACAAGATCCGAGTACGGATAAGAAGCAAATCGGCATAAGATGCCCCATAAATAAACACATCCCGCCCACAGATCGCACGGATCCCTGTTCCCGGAATCTCTACACCGAGTGGTCGTTGCCAACATCATCCGTCCCCTCCACCCAGTATCCATCTTGCGAGTGTACCTGTTCATCTGAATCAAGCAATTTATCGTGTGAGACCCTAGGGGTACTCAGCAAGTCTTTATGCCTCTAAAGGGGACACAACCTGGGGTGACGCAATTGCAGCAAAAGATAACACCTAACAATTCTATAGATACTCGCTAACCATCCGCCTAACCAAAGATAGACGGATGTCCGTGAATTAATAACAACAGTTATAACAGTAATGTTAACAGATCCATCCTCCTTCTCGCTTACCAATGAGGAAGCGGACGAACAACCCCCCATCCGTTGGCAGTTTTATTATCCATTCCATGAGTGTCGCACTATTTACTAGTCAGGTACTTAGTCAAATTAAAAGCGGTACTTTAGTTATACTTGTCTATGATCGAGAAACTGTGCTCCAAGTCGTCCATAACCACGGACACGGCCAGAAAGTTTTACCTAAGGGTGCACAAATAGCAACACACACTCGATCAACCTCGGAAAACCAAATCAAAACCCAACGAGGCATTCACGACAAAGCGATCACAGATTCAGAAATATTTCAGGGGCCATCCCATTAAGCTACCAACGAAGTTGGCGTCTCAAGACGGACTCAAGGTTTGTGGACGGTCAGTAAACGACGGGAACCCGAAAGTGTGACTGGGCTTGTCGATACAGCGAAAACGGTCCTAACAGCAGTGCTCCACGCACAATCTTAAATAAAGCAAGAAAGCATGGCATAAGTACAGGATAGTAATAAAGCCCCAAACTACTTTGTGGCCCCAAGAAATAAGAATGAATCAAGCTCGGCTGTGGGGGTTCATAAGCCTCCCGGATGTGGATAGCGAATATTCAAGGAACAGGAATCAAGTACTGGGTCCCACGGACACAAGTGAGCATGAAAAACCAAATAGCATATTGCTCACGGTGCCACTTTCATTAGTTATCCCATTACTACGGTTAAGTTGTTTAGGTACCTCGTTATCCATCGACACTCACATACCCTACACATGCTGTTCTACGACCGCATGGCTCAAACAACTCCTGTAGTAATGGCTCATGGGATGGAGGAACAAGCTTGTGGGTTTAAAAGTAAAGGCTATGCAAGATTTGGGATTCAGTTTAATGCAATCGCGACTCAATGATGCAATAATAAGATAGAGGCAATAGGTACTATATGTATGCAAGCATGTGGTAGTGCTTGCTGTAGCTCAGATTGAAGCGAGAGAAGGATCTGGTAGTGCTCATGGGTTTCTTGATATATCCCCTTTCGCCGTCTATTCGAAGAAGAACCAAACAAACAAGGGCCAACATAAATAAAGTGCACAAGCATATGAATAAAATGCGACAAGCAAACAATCATGCCATGATGAATGATGCACAATTTGCATGGCTATAATGTAGCATGGCATGGGTGAGGTGTGGGGTACAAGAATAAGGCATTTTATGGAGTTTTAGTCACATTTTATACTCAAATAAGTTGCTGTATACTTTATATTTATATGATGCATGCTGCAATTCAGAACATGGAATGCATAGATAGAACGGGCTCGTCGCGCTGATCGATTTAGACATATTATTTGTCAAATTCGGAGTTATAAAACAAAAGTTATTAATTAATTAAGGCAAAGGGCATTTTATTGTAATTTTGATCAACTCGAAATTTAAAGTGTTCAAAAATATTTTGAAGGGCATATTTGAAATCCTCACATTTTCCTGATTTCAAAACATATATTACATGTTTAATTTGGAATTATATTTTAAAAGATATTTGAAAACAGATTTGAATTTGAATTTAAAACAAATTTGAAAAGTTTAAATTAAAACAGAAAAACAGAAAGCCTTTTGTCACTCAGCCCAGACCTAGCCACAGACAGTGACAGGTGGGGCCAGGCTGACTGGGACAACACGCGCACAGAAAAGGTGTTTCTCACCGCGGTCTTTCCTAGCCTCCGAGTATGACATGTGGGGCCAGCTGGCTAGGGCCCAGGTGCCAGTGGGTGAACCGGCAGAGGCTGACAGGTGGGAAGCGTGCTGGAGCGCGGGTTAAGTTTACGAAAACTGGAGTCTCTATTTGTAAAAAGTTCACAGCGGCTGGCAGGTGGGCTCGCGAGTACCGCGGGTTGAGCGAGAGTAAAAAGAGGGGGCTAAATGTAAATCGACCACATGCACATCGCTTCTTTCTCTCCTCAGTCCCGAGAAATCGGTCTGTGGCCTGGGCGGGGGATCGAACCCAGGTCGCGGGCGTGCGCGCTGGGGGTGCGAGCCAGTGCGGTAGTGCTAGGGGAGCTGATGGGGAGGAGGGCGCGGGCTAGATAAGGCTCTATGCGGCGCGTACGCCGTGCAGACAACGGCGAACGACGCGCACGGTGGGCGTTCGACGAAACGATCGGCGGATCTAGACGGCGACAGCGAGAGCGAGGATGTCAGCGAGGATTAGGGGCTCACCGAGGAGAGGATGGTGGTGTCAGATCGGCTTGGGGAGCAGCAGGGCGTCGACGAGGCAGGCGAACGGCGGGCTAGGGTTTTCGTCGGGGCGTCTCGGTACTGGCGCGCCTGGGGCTTCTCCTCCTCGTTGGCGGGTCCAGGGCGAAGCAGAGGGTGGTCCTTGGTCTCCTCGATCACCTCCACGACGATCTTGACGGCCGGAACGACGACGCCGATGTTTGAGTGGTGTCGGTGTTGGTGGCAGGCCGGAAGAGGCAAGAGGGGGAGGCGGCTCTGGGGCGGATCTGGGGACGCCAGAGAGCCGTGTGGGAGGGGGAAAAAGGAGGGAGAGGGAGAAGGCCAGCTGTGGCAGGGGGGTAGATAAAGGTGGTTTCGGTGCCACCTTTTCCTCCTCTCACGTGCTCGAGCTGGCACGGTTTGAGCAGGGCAGGCACGGGAGCATGCAGGTGGGCCAGGGGAGGCAAGGCAGGCGGACTCGGGCTGGTGGGGTCGCACGGCAGGGAGAGAGGAAGAGGGAGGCTCGGTTAGAGCTAGGGTTAGAGGGAGAGGTTAGATAGCTAGGTTAGGATGGAGAGGCTCGGGTTAGGGTTTTTGGTTAGGGTTGGGGTGGAAGGTAGCTAGGTGGGGCCTGCATGGCATAGAGGAAGGGAGAGAGGCCGAGAGAGAGGGTCGGGTAGCTAGGGTTAGCTAGAGAGGGGTGGCTTGGTTAAGGTTTAGGTTTAGAGGGGAGGGATTAGAGAGAGGGTGTGGTATGGTATATAGGTTTAGGGTTAGAAAGAGAGGAAGCTAGGTCTAGGGTATCATGTAGGATTTTTAGGTTTTAACACATGCTTATAGATGAAACCAAGATGAAGGGGAGAGGGAGAGGAAGGATGTATGGACGAAGGATGCATGGTCAGGACTAGATCAAGTGTGGAGGAAAAGATCAAGATGGAAAGGATCTTACATGACCATGCATGGCATACACATGTGAGAAAAGCTTGATGAGCACTAGCCAAAAAGAAATAAACCAAACAAGGTGAAAGATTTGAGAGAGAAGGGAGAGCTCCAAGAGATATACACCACTCAAAAATTCATATAAAATCCCAAAGGACTAGAATGTGGTGGTGCTTGCATGGCCCATGCAAAATAATTAATGCCATGTTTATTCTTGTGAAAACAATAATATTAACATGGCACTATTCTTATGCATTCCCAAAAGTGGAATAAAAGCCAAGCAAAAGAATTTGTAGAAGTAGATCCATCCTATCTCCCATGAGCTAGATTAAATACCAAGAGAAAATAAAATACAAGCTCATGGATAATGGGATGGTGGAATTATAAGGTGGTGAAAGAAAGGGTGGTGGAGTGGAATAAAAGATATGCCCCCAACTCAACTTGGGCATTTAAACAATATATCAATAACCAAATACAATATCAAGAGGCAAATACAATTAATGATGCATATGAGAGGAGATCCAAATTGAAAAGGGTTTTATATGATGCTCAAATGCAAGGTGGCATGATGACATGAGCATGATATAATTATGATGCAACAATTATTTATAGGAAGTAGCCATTATCTTACTAAACCAAGTAGCATTACAATTGTTAGACAATTGGGATGCTACAACTCTCCCCCACTAAACAGGAATCTCGCCCCGAGATTCTAGGAAGAAGAAGAAGACTCAAAGAGGGTAGGATACTTGGCACGGAGCTCATCTTCACGTTCCCAAGTGGCTTCATCAACAGAATGGTGCGACCACTGCACCTTGCAGAACTTGATGGACTTGTTGCGAGTCCTTCTTTCTGCAACTTCAAGGATTTTTGTGGGGTGTTCTTGATAAGACAGGTCTTCTTGGAGATTGATAAGCTCATGGTCCACGGTCCTGCCGGGATCCTTGAAGCACTTCTTGAGTTGAGAGATGTGGAAAACATCATGGACCTTGAGTTTTTCCGGGAGCTCAAGAGCATAAGCAACTTCTCCTCTTCTTCCACAAATTTTGAATGGACCGATGTATCTAGGAGCCAGCTTTCCTTTGATACCAAAACGGTGCGTGCCTCTCATGGGAGTGACACGAAGGTAAACGAGATCACCAGGGACATACTCCATGTCCGTGTGCTTTATGTCATAATTGCTCTTCTGGTGACTTTGAGCAATCTTCAAATTTTCAAGAATGATGTGAACCTTCTCCTCCGCTTGAGTTACAATGTCGGGGCCAAACAATATTCTTTCTCCTGCACCCGACCAACCAATCGGAGTTTTGCATTTGCGACCATAGAGAGCCTCAAATGGTGCCATCTTTAGACTTTTCTGGAAGCTATTGTTGTAAGAGAATTCAGCATAAGGAAGACATTCTTCCCACTTCATGCCGAAAGAGATGACGCAAGCACGGAGCATATCTTCCAGAATCTGATTGATCCTTTCAACTTGTCCTTGCGACTGAGGGTGGTAAGCTGTGCTGAAGTTCAATTTTATTCCCAAAGCATTTTGGAAACTTTCCCAGAACTTGGTAGTGAAGATGCTTCCACGGTCTGAACTGATCTCAAGAGGAACCCCATACAGAGAGACAATTCTGTTGATATAGAGCTCAGCCAACTAAATTGCAGAAATTGTTTCCTTGACGGGAAAGAAGTGAGCCACTTTAGAAAGCCTGTCAATGACAACAAAGATTGCATTGTTGCCCTTCTGCGACCTTGGAAAACTAGTTATGAAGTCCATCTCTACTTTCTCCCATTTCCATTCCGGGGGTTTCAATGGCTGAAGAAGACCGGAAGGTTTCTGATGGACAGCTTTAACTCTGCGGCAGACATCACACTCCGAGACATACTTGGCACAATATCGTTTCAATCCCGGCCACCAATATTGTGTTTTCAAGTCCATGTACATCTTTGTGCTGCCAGGGTGGATAGAAAGAACAGATTCATGCGCCTCCTTGAGAACTTGCTCTCTCAAACCCGGGTAGTTCGGAACAAACATCTGGTGTTCAAAGAAAAGCGTGCCTTGGTCATCGACGTGGAAGGACTCATACTTCGGAAGCTGAAGGTTGGAGATGATCTTTTTGGTGTAAGGATCACCAAGTTGAATGGAGAGAACCTTTTCTTCCAAGAGAGGGGTTGCTAGAAGGTTCAGAAGATACCCTTGATCCACAATTTCAAGGTTGAGCTGACGGAATTCCTCGCACAAGAGCGGCTGTTGTTCTTCCATCATGAGGTTGCTGACATAAGCTTTGCGGCTGAGCGCATCGGCCATGACATTAGCTTTGCCTGGAGTGTAGTTGATGGTCAAATCGAAATCATTGATTGCTTCAATCCACCTCCTCTGACGAAGGTTAAGATCAGGCTGTGTGAAGATATACTTCAGACTCTTGTGATCAGAAAAGATTTCACAACGGTTGCCCAGCAAGTAATGCCTCCATACTTTCAAAGCAAAGACAACTGCGATGAGTTCGAGGTCATGTGTAGGATAGTTGATCTCATGCGTCCTCAAGCCGAGAGGCATAAGCAACAACTTGTTTTTCTTGCATAAGGACCGCACCCAATCCTTGCAAAGATGCGTCACAGAATATCTGGAAAGGCTTGGATGTATCTGGAGGAACCAAGACTGGTGTGGAAGTGAGCTTCTCTTTGAGTGTTTCAAAGCTTGCTTGACATGCAGGAGTCCAAAGGTATTTCTTGCCTTTCTTGAGGAGATCGGTAAGAGGCTTTGCTATCTTCGAAAAGTTCTGAACGAAGCGACGGCAATAACTAGCCAAACCAAGGAAGCTCCGGACTTCTTTGACATTTACCGGAGGAAGCCAGTCAACAATTGTCTTTACAGTTTCCGGGTTGACGGCAATGCCCTTGGCAGAGATGACGTGACCAAGATAGGTGACTTGAGGCAGCCAAAACTCACATTTGGAGAACTTTGCATACATGCGGTTCTCACGAAGTTTGTTTAGGACACACCGAAGGTGTTCTTCATGTTCTTCCTTTGACTTAGAATAGACTAGGATGTCATCCAGATAGACCACAACGAACTTATCAAGATACTCCATGAAAACCGAGTTCATAAGCCTTGAGAAGGTGGCAGGTGCGTTGGTGAGACCGAAAGACATGACCGTGTAATCATACAGGCCATAGCGGGTGGTGAAAGCTGTTTTAGGAACATCTTCCTTGCGAATCTTGATTTGATGATAACCACTTCTCAAGTCAAGCTTAGAGAATACCACAGCTCCAGCTAGCTGATCGAAGAGATCATTAATCCGCAGAAGGGGATATTTATTCTTGATGGTTTTAGCATTGAGAGCCCGATAGTCAACACAAAGTCTATCAGTCTTGTCTTGCTTCTTCACAAAGATGGTTGGGCTACCCCAAGAAGAAGCACTGTGTTGAATGAAACCCAATTTCTCTTGTTCATCAAGCTGACGTTTGAGTTCAGCCAACTCAGCAGGACCCATTTTATAAGGCCGCTTGGAGATAGGAGCCGTTCCAGGTTCAAGCTCAATTACAAACTCAACCTCACGATCCGGAGGCATACCTGGCAACTCTTCAGGAAAGACATCTAGGAACTCACCGGAACACTCTGAATAGCCTCCATAGCATCAGCATTCAGAGCCGCCAAAGAGAAAAGCTGAATAGCAGGAGTCAGACTTGGAGAATAGACTATATGGCCTTCCGGAATTTTCAGAGAAACCGAGCGTTCAGCACAATCAATCACAGCTGCATTTGCTGTCAACCAATCCATGCCCAAGATAACATCAATGTCAGAATTTCCCAGAATAATTAAGGACGCCGAGAACGAAGAGCCACCAATCTCAATTTGATTGCCATGGCTGATATGGGCAGCCCTCATGTTTGAGCCAGGAGATTGTACCACCAGACGATGCAATAAGGGAACCATATCCAGATCATGCTCATGAGCAAACTTATGCGAAACAAAAGAATGTGAAGCACCAGAATCAAACAAAACTCATGCAGGGACTGAGTTAACGGGAAGCATACCCATCACAACCTGTGCATGCTCAGCTTGAGCGGCGTTGACACAGCTTGGCACGAAAGAACATGTGAGACCCGGCTTGGTGTTGATGTTGAGAGCCCGAGTTGGTGGTGCACGAACCATAGGAGAGCTTGCCGCAGGTCTTGGAGGTGGTGGAGGAAGAGCTTTGTTGTTCATTGGACAGTTCCAGACTTGATGCCCAGTGTTTCCACAAGTGTAACAACCACCAGGTGGACGTGGAGCAACGAGCTGAGGACTCCGCCAGCGCTCAGGTAGTGGTGGTGGTTGTAGCCCCGGAGCAGCAAAGGAGGAAGTTTGGTGGCCTTGCCGCGTAGCTTGAAGGTCTTGGTGGAGCCGGGAGCGACGGTGGGGTGTTAGGAACCCAGACACGACGCTTAGAAGGAGTTGACATAGCTGAAGAGCTTGTTGCATCGCGGTTGTGTTTCTTTGACTCCTCAAACACTTGCCTACTTGCTTCTTCCGGCAGAGCTGTATGCTGAAGTTCTAGATAAGACGCCGGCCTTGCATGTGTGATTGCATATTTAATCGATGCATTGAGCCCTTGTCGGAACCTCTTTTGCTTGTTCTTGTCATCAGAGATCTCATCGCCACCATAACGAGAAAGGTTCATGAAGTTTCTGATGTAGGTATTGACATTGTCATTGCCCTGCTTGAGGTTGAGAAACACTTCCTTCATCCTCTCCATGACAATTTCTGATAGATACTGCTCTTTGAAAGCTCCAGTGAACTGTTCCCAAGTAGGCTGAAAACCAGTGCAGTTTGCCTTGAGGTAATTCTCCCACCACAGAGCTGCATCTCCCTTCAGAAGGTGAGTGGCACATTTTACCCACTCTTGCTCAGGAACATCAGCAGTCACCAGTAACCTTGACATTTCACGCAACCAATCATCAACATCAAGTGGTTGATCGGACACATCAAATTGATGTGGGTTGAACTTCAGGAAGCTTTTGATGTCTCCTCGCTTGGGAGGTGGAGGTAGCGGAACAAACTCATTCCTCCTAACACTTTCTTCAAAACACTGCTGGTTCTGCTGCATTGCTGCCAAGGCATTGGCGATGCTTGACAATGCGGCCCCCAGTTCAGGTTGTATGTCCTCCTCAGAACGGCGTGGTGGTGCCATCCTGTGATTGATAAAAACACAAGTCAGTACTATAATGGAGAATAATAATAATTCAAAATAGTACCAAGATGGAATTAACCAAGATTAAAGGATACAATTTACTAAGATGATATTAAAATATCAACAAAGTTCACAGCACCTAGAAGATATTAAGCATATCGCACACGACTGAAAAGGAGTGTGGAAGCACAGATGTATGAAAGAATTTTTTTTCCGCATTTTTGGCATTAAAATACCAATAGATGCGCAAAATCACTTAACGAATCAAGATTAGTGACTCTACCAATTCAATATACAAGAGCGAATGATAAAAGTAGTGGTATGGTCGCGACTCCATCCCGCACTCAAATCATTACTCCGCACATGAATAGGTAGAACACGTATCCCAACACCTTCTTCTCAAGATGAACCTAAAGATTAGTAACTACGGAAACGAACACCCCAAACAAGATAACGTCGGATAACAAAGAGTAAGACAGATCGCGGCGGTATACAACGAATCAGATAGATCGCGTCGGTTTGCAAAAGCCTGTCGGTATGGAATGTACCAACATTTGATAACCAAAGGCAGATTGTGATAACAAATTGGATGCAACAGATAGACAAGGAATTACACACACACACACTTTCTATGGTACTACGGAAACCCAGAACACGTGAATCCTAGTTTGAATTTTAAGAAGAGGATTGAAAACGTTACACTTCCTTACCAGAAAAAGGTGGGTGGTTGGGTAAGAAGAAAAGTGGAAGCAGTCCTACTCTCACGTTTTGTTTTTCCCTAGTATACATAGCTACCAAAATATTTGCTAGACTGACAACGACCATTTGGCTGAGACCCTGAAGGGCGGGATGGCTCTGATACCAATTGTAACTACCTCGGTGAATTACACTCTTAGTTACAAGCCTGGATGAGCGGAAATGGTTAAAATAGTACGGTGGGGCCAAATGCCACTCACAGTGAACCTTTCCGTCCTAACCATTTCCAAACATCGGGACAAGAACGAGCGGCGTAATCGGCAGGCGAAGGGATCAACTACATACACAAATGAGTATGTATGCAAGCCACCATACAATAGTCCTCAGAGCCATTCCATCTAAAAGAAATAGAAATATTGCAACGCCATACGGCAAGATCCAAATATCCTAGATAGATATAATAGTTTAGGATATCTCCTCATACATCAAACATCAGAGTATCAGGCGGAAGCGGAAAACAAGATCCGAGTACGGATAAGAAGCAAATCGGCATAAGATGCCCCATAAATAAACACATCCCGCCCACAGATCGCACGGATCCCTGTTCCCGGAATCTCTACACCGAGTGGTCGTTGCCAACATCATCCGTCCCCTCCACCCAGTATCCATCTTGCGAGTGTACCTGTTCATCTGAATCAAGCAATTTATCGTGTGAGACCCTAGGGTACTTCGGCAAGTCTTTATGCCTCTAAAGGGACACAACCTGGGGTGACGAATTGCAGCAAAAGATAACACCTAACAATTCTATAGATACTGCTAACCATCCGCCTAACCAAAGATAGAGCGGATGTCCGTGAATTAATAACAGTTATAACTTGATAATGTTAGCAGATCCATCCTCCTTCTAAACACCAATGAGGAAGCGGACGAACAACCCCCCATCCGTTGGCAGTTTTATTATCCATTCCATGAGTGTCGCACTATTTACTAGTCAGGTACTTAGTCAAATTAAAAGCGGTACTTTAGTTATACTTGTCTATGATCGAGAAACTGTGCTCCAAGTCGTCCATAACCGCGGACACGGCTTTCAGAAAGTTTTACCTGAGGGTGCACAAATAGCAACAAACACTAGATCATCCTCGTAAAAACCTAATCAAAACCCAACGAGGCATTCACGACAAAGCGATCACAGGATTCAGTAATATTTCAGGGGGCCATCCCATTAAGCTACCCATAGCGAAGTTGGCGTCTCGAGACGGACTCAAGGTTTGTGTGGACGACTGTAACGCATGGGAACCCGAAAGTGTGGACTGGGCTTGTCGATACAGTAACGTGTCACGGTCCTAAATATGACAGGTGCTCCACGCACAATCTTAAATAAAGCAAGAAAGCATGGCATAAGTACAGGATAGTAATAAAGCCCCAAACTACTTTGTGGCCCCAAGAAATAAGAATGAATCAAGCTCGGCTCGGGGGTTCATAAGCCTCCCGGATGTGGATAGCGTGAATATTCAAGGAACAGGAATCAAGTACTCGGGGTCCCACGGACACAAGTGAGCATGAAAAACCAAATAGCAGATATTGCTCACAGGTGCCACTTTCATTAGTTATCCCATTACTACTCAGGTTAACTTGTTTAGGTACCTCGTTATAAATCAGACACTCACATACCCTAAACATGCTGTTCTACGAACCGCATTGATCAAACAACTCTGTAGTAATGGCTCATGGGATGGAGGAACAAGCTTCGGTGGGGTTTAAAAGTAAAGGCTATGAAGAAAAAGGGATTCAGTTTAATGCAATCGCGACTCAATGATGCAATAATAAGATAGAGGCAATAGGTACTATATGTATGCAAGCATGTGGTAGTGCTTGCCTGGTAGCTCAGTTGAAGCGAGAGAAGGATCTGGGTAGTGCTCATGGGTTTCTTGATATATCCCACCTTTCGGCCTATTCGAAGAAGAACCAAACAAACAAGGGCCAACATAAATAAAGTGCACAAGCATATGAATAAAATGCGACAAGCAAACAATCATGCCATGATGAATGATGCACAATTTGCATGGCTATAATGTAGCATGGCATGGGTGAGGTGTGGGGTACAAGAATAAGGCATTTTATGGAGTTTTAGTCACATTTTATACTCAAATAAGTTGCTGTATACTTTATATTTATATGATGCATGCTGCAATTCAGAACATGGAATGCATAGATAGAACGGGCTCGTCGCGCTGATCGATTTAGACATATTATTTGTCAAATTCGGAGTTATAAAACAAAAGTTATTAATTAATTAAGGCAAAGGGCATTTTATTGTAATTTTGATCAACTCGAAATTTAAAGTGTTCAAAAATATTTTGAAGGGCATATTTGAAATCCTCACATTTTCCTGATTTCAAAACATATATTACATGTTTAATTTGGAATTATATTTTAAAATATATTTGAAAACAGATTTGAATTTGAATTTAAAACAAATTTGAAAAGTTTAAATTAAAACAGAAAAACAGAAAGCCTTTTGTCACTCAGCCCAGACCTAGCCACAGACAGTGACAGGTGGGGCCAGGCTGACTGGGACAACACGCGCATAGAAAAGGTGTTTCTCACCGCGGTCTTTCCTAGCCTCCGAGTATGACATGTGGGGCCAGCTGGCTAGGGCCCAGGTGCCAGTGGGTGAACCGGCAGAGGCTGACAGGTGGGAAGCGTGCTGGGCCTTGAGTTAAGTTTACTGAGTCTCTATCTGTAAAAAGTTCACGGCTGGCAGGTGGGCTCATGTACCTGTGGGTTGAGCGAGAGTAAAAAGAGGGGGCTAAATGTAAATCGACCACAAGCCCGTACTGTTCTTCGTCTCCGCGGTCTGACGAGAAATCGGTCTTGTGGGCGGGGATCGAACCAGTCAGGCGTGCAATGGAGGTGCGAGCCAGTTCGGTAGATCTAGTGGATCTGATGGGGAGGATGGAGCGGGCTAGATAAGGCTCTATGCGGCGTCGCCCGTCTGACAACCAGCGAACGACGCGACGCAGTGGGCGTTCGGCAAAACGATCGGCGGATCTAGACGGCGGCAATGAGCGAGGATGTCAGCGAGATTAGGGGCTCATCGAGGAGAGGATGGTGGTGTCGAGATCGGCTTGGAGCGAAGAAGCGTCGGCAGGGCGCCGAGAGCGGGCTAGGGTTTTCGTCGGGGCGTCTCGGTACTGGCGCGCCTGGGGCTTCTCCTCCTCGTTGGCGGGTCCAGGGCGAAGCAGAGGGTGGTCCTTGGTCTCCTCGATCACCTCCACGACGATCTTGACGGCCGGAACGACGAGGACGTCGATGTGCTGGTGGCGGCGGTGTCAGCTGTTGGTGGCCGGAGCGGCAAGAGGGGAAGGAGGAGGCGGCTCTGGGGCGGATCTGGGGACGCCAGAGAGCCGTGTGGGAGGGGGAAAAAGGAGGGAGAGGGAGAAGGCCAGCTGTGGCAGGGGGGTAGATAAAGGTGGTTTCGGTGCCACCTTTTCCTCCTCTCACATGCTCGAGCTGGCACGGTTTGAGCAGGGCAGGCACGGGAGCATGCAGGTGGGCCAGGGGAGGCAAGGCAGACGGACTCGGGCTGGTGGGGTCGCACGGCAGGGAGAGAGGAAGAGGGAGGCTTGGTTAGAGCTAGGGTTAGAGGGAGAGGTTAGATAGCTAGGTTAGGATGGAGAGGCTCGGGTTAGGGTTTTTGGTTAGGGTTGGGGTGGAAGGTAGCTAGGTGGGGCCTGCATGGCATAGAGGAAGGGAGAGAGGCCGAGAGAGAGGGTCGGGTAGCTAGGGTTAGCTAGAGAGGGGTGGCTTGGTTAAGGTTTAGGTTTAGAGGGGAGGGATTAGAGAGAGGGTGTGGTATGGTAGATAGGTTTAGGGTTAGAAAGAGAGGAAGCTAGGTCTAGGGTTTCATGTAGGATTTTTAGGTTTTAACACATGCTTATAGATGAAACCAAGATGAAGGGGAGAGGGAGAGGAAGGATGTATGGACGAAGGATGCATGGTCAGGACTAGATCAAGTGTGGAGGAAAAGATCAAGATGGAAAGGATCTTACATGACCATGCATGGCATACACATGTGAGAAAAGCTTGATGAGCACTAGCCAAAAAGAAATAAACCAAACAAGGTGAAAGATTTGAGAGAGAAGGGAGAGCTCCAAGAGATATACACCACTCAAAAATTCATATAAAATCCCAAAGGACTAGAATGTGGTGGTGCTTGCATGGCCCATGCAAAATAATTAATGCCATGTTTATTCTTGTGAAAACAATAATATTAACATGGCACTATTCTTATGCATTCCCAAAAGTGGAATAAAAGCCAAGCAAAAGAATTTGTAGAAGTAGATCCATCCTATCTCCCATGAGCTAGATTAAATACCAAGAGAAAATAAAATACAAGCTCTTGGATAATGGGATGGTGGAATTATAAGGTGGTGAAAGAAAGGGTGGTGGAGTGGAATAAAAGATATGCCCCCAACTCAACTTGGGCATTTAAACAATATATCAATAACCAAATACAATATCAAGAGGCAAATACAATTAATGATGCATATGAGAGGAGATCCAAATTGAAAAGGGTTTTATATGATGCTCAAATGCAAGGTGACATGATGACATGAGCATGATATAATTATAATGCAACAATTATATATAGGAAGTAGCCCTTATCTTACTAGACCAAGTAGCATTACAATTGTTAGACAATTGGGATGCTACAGTATGGACGGGCGTTGCATGGACAAGACAATTCACATAGCAATCAGAACCAATTTCTTGCAACGTGAGGTTTCCTCGAGGGCCCCCTGACGTGTGTAAGTTACTTGCGGTAGGGCCCAGTTTGAAGTGAAATTGAGAGCACGCTGCATAAAAATGGGATATGTCTTATTAAAATCAAGTGGCAGTAATTTGCAGCGTCCCGTCGACAATCGTGCATCGATGACCCCGTTGGCCTGTGCATGTGTTGTGGTAGTAGTAGTAGTAGTAGGCTTTTCAGACGTGATTAAACATGACAGGACCATTCGACGACTTTTCCATGGACGGCTTCGTGTTCCTTCTTGTAGAAGTCTCGCTGAGAGAGACGTCTGTGCTATCTCATGCTATACTGTGAAGGGCAGGAGACATGCAATGATCCACGTTGGATCACATAGGATCAACGGTTGGTCCGCACGATCCGCGTGACAACTATGATAACCAATCAGGGATAGCAGCCAGAGTGACACATGTTTGGGCTTCTACGAGAGAGAGAAGGGGTGCAAAAATGAGTAGTATCCAAAAACCAAGGGCAAAACTGAGTAGTATAAAAATGGAAAGTGAGTGTCTTATACAATGAAATACAATGAAATGTTGCATCACCACACCTCATTGGATGTGTGTGTGCCATTGTGCATCGTTGTGGTTTCGGAAAAGAACACATGAAGTGATGCCACCACAACATGTGTCCAACCATGTCCAGGAATCCTGGCAGCATGTTGAGATTCAACTGCAGCATGCATTCTACCACCATCTTGAAAGATGCTGCATCACCACACCCCATTGTACGTGTGTGTATTAGTGTGCATCACTGTGGTTTTGGAAAACAACATATGCAGTGATGCCGCCACAGCGTGTGCGTTCTTTTTATAAAGTAGATGGATCCACTAGAGTTCATTGCATGTGTGTTCTTTTCATAAACCACATGAATCCACTAGCGTTCATTGCATGTGTGTTCTTTTCATAAACCACATGGATCCACTAGAGTAATTACATGTTTGTTCTTTTCATAAACCACATGGATCCACTAGAGTTCATTGCATGTGTGTTCTTTTCATAAACCACAACTACAGTTCATTGCATGTGTGTTCTTTTCATAAACCACATGGATCCACTAGAGTCATTGCATGTGTGTTCTTTTCATAAACCACATATGGATCCACCTGTGTCATTGCATGTGTGTTCTTCTCCAAAACCACCACTAGATTCATTGCATGTGTGTTCTTTTCATAAACCACAACAAGAGTCGTTGCATGTGTGTTCTTGTAACATCCCAAAATTTCCTTTTGAAAACATCATCATTGCACTCATATCCAAAGGTTGATCTGGTTCGCTGTGATCGATCCAAAGGCCACTTAAATCCAATGGCCCATGTTGATCGATCCAACCGAACCGGTATGGGCCAATAAGAAGACGCCACGTCAGTTAATACCTCTGTTAAAATTAGAAAATAGGCAGAAAATATGTTTAACTTAGAAATTCAATAACTTTTACAAATCAAAAAAATACAAATTTGGTGTCCTTGGATTCAAAAAGTTGAGAACTTCACTGTAGAGGCCTTATTTTACCCTTTAGCTTCTGAAAATTTGAAGTTCTAGGCATAACCTTTTTAGGAGTATTTTGCCCATAAAAATTACTTCATAAATTGTTTTTGAGTAATCCTTATGCTTTTAGATGGAGTATTTTGTCCTCTATACTGTAGACTCTGTAGGTTATAGAGTTTTGTTCATATCATTGCATTTTGCATGCATTCATATTTTTGTGGTGCCTATATTGATTGTATTATCATTGTTGGTTTTATTTTGTGTAGATTGTGTGGATTGTGAAGTTTGTTGCTGTGAGGATTGTACCTACTCCCCTAGCTACCAAGGCAAGTGATAATTCATCTTATGCCCTACTATTGCACTATCGCTATTTTTGTAGTATGCATGGTAGGATTATTATATATACTATGCTATGGCTATCCTATAGATTATACCTTGGTAGTATTTTCCTAGTTAGGAGACATCGTATGCTAGAGTGCTTAGCCATTCTATTTAGAATTCGTGGGTGGAAATTCATATTAAGATAGTGTGGAAGTATATATCTTTTTGACTAAGAAAAACAACTAATGTTAATGAAACACCTGGGTGGAAATGGGACTTGTATGGATTATGTTGAGTGGTTACTCAGGGCCCATGTCTATGGTCTACCCTGGTGTATCACACTTGTGGACGGCCACCCAGGAGCAAAGAGATTGGAGACATTCTTGTCGCGAAGCTTCCAGTGCAGCCACATGGCATATGGGCTCTGCCTTGACCGACTAAGTTGCGTGAACTCAGCCAGACGGACAAAGGGTGGTAGTGATGATAGGATGGAACGTGTCCGTGGTGGTCTGAGGGATTGCTTCTAAAAAGTCTCATCTTGATGCATGTCGAGTCTTGTGGGGAAAGTGCACCACCTCTCGAGAGGGTAAAACTAAGTACTTAGCCGTGTCCCTGGTTATGGACAATTTATGAGCGTCAAGACATTGAAGTAGTTCAAAAATCTCCTCATCCAAATTTCTCTAAGTTAAAATTTGTCGGAGAACAAGGGAAGAGGTCCACTGATGTCTATCAATGGTACCTTAGTGATTTGAAAGGGAAAACCTACTCTTCAAAAAACTATAAGATAAAACCATGCTTTTAGAAAAGTCAGCCAAAACCACACTTAGCCATATATTCATGTAGTTGTTGGATTTTACTATTAACTATGGTATCACTTGCTAATACAATTCCAACTGTATTGACCCTTTGTGGCTGTAACTTATCATGTTGTCAGATACTCCGACGATTAGTAGGGTTACGGGTCTACATTCGACATGTTTTCCTGTGGCGCATGAAGACAAAAGACTCTATTATTATACTATGTCTCATGAACTTTGAATAATGTTAGCCTTTAGCTAAGTGAGTTGTAAGAACTATTATATTCCGGGATATGCGATGTAATAATTACCTTTGTATCTGTGTACTTCATCTTAAACTGTGGGTGCTAGCATTTTGATCTAGGGACTAGCACTGCAATCACAGGGATCCTTACCTTATTATGGTGAGATCTTACAGATGGTATCAAAGCACTGTGTTGCCTATAGGTTCGTGACCCTAGGATGGAATAGACTAAGGAAAACCCTTAGGAAAAATAATTCTATTTAAAACTTTACACTTGTGTTTTCATCTCGTAAAACTTCCCCTAATCATCCTTCCTCATCTATTTTTGTAGATGTCCTCCATTAATGAATCTATCAAGAAGGGACCACTGATGACTATGACACTTGAGTGTGAGACGGAATTTCCCAAGGCACTCAAAAACCTCATGATCGGCTTGGGGATAGATGGTGAAGCCGTGTAGAAGGGATTTCTGGTGATAGATGAGGGACAAGAGTATTGGTGGGTGCAACTCCATTTATATAAGAATAAGGAAGATGACCCAAAGAGTATGGGATTCTGCATGTTCACCAACTCTGAAATGCATACGTCATTCTTTGACTCTGCAAGGAGTGTTACATGGAAAGCTACTGAGGAACTTGGGGAAAGACTTAAGTATAGAATGCTCAATACTCAGGAGGATCTCAGGGAGGAGAAACATCGTGTCCAAGATTCAAAGGCCACGGTAGATCGACTGAGGAAAGATATCATAGACTTGTCTTTGGAGTTATGCGAGCAAGACAAACAGATTGCTGCCAAGAATGCCTAGATTGCTACCTTGGTTAATAATGAGTGAGATAAACGTGACGTATCCTAGTTGGACCACCACACTTGGCGTTTTATCACGTTAGTATTTTGATCATACCAACCTATGTGGTATGGCAAAAATTTGTCTAAGTTATGGTTTCGACCTTGATTGCTTGAGTTGAATAATGTATTATGCTACTTGGGTTGATAAATGTTTTGTTGGTTGCTATTGGTTTTTATCTTTATCCTTGCATCTATTGCTACTTGTGTTTTCTTTCTCTAGACTAGTGTTATCTCTAATTTTCTCCATTCTATGCAAAAGATGCCAAGTTTTGTCTACAACACGGCCGAAGATTTCAAGGGAACTCGCTTCGGGACTCGCATTTTGGAGCTCGTCCAAGTGCTCTGTGACACCCCCGGGATTAGGGATAGACAAATCCCAGACCTCTGTCTGATATAAGCCTAACCTAAATCTCAGAAGCGTAGAAAGAAAGAACCGGTAACATTACAGTGACCCTACGGCACAAAAATTATTACAACAAGCTCATATCTGAGCGAAGAACCAAAATATTACAAGCAGGGGGTCACTGACCACAAACATCAAACAACGGAAGGAAAATTATGCTATTAAGTATAGCAGACTTAACAAATGGCCTAAAAGGCCTGAAGCATAACGATGACATCCCAATCCATAGATTCCAGGCTGCCGACCGGGAACCCCAAACTACTCGTCAATGTCGATGCTGTAACAAACTCGTCTTCTATGGTAACACTTACCTGCTGGAAAAGTATCAACAAACCAAGTCTGAATATAGGGTCTACTCCGCAAGACTTATGGCTGGTGGGGTTACTTTGAATAAAGCTAAATTTCTTTGTAAAATAGAAAGAGGAGAAGCTCGACTAGTAGAACCTTTTAAAAGGGGATAAGAGAGCGACATCACTAGCTTTGATCATCTTTGCATATCCACCAAATCTTTATCAGCTGAACCTACCATCTAGGATCACCCCCTCGATCCCTGAGGAAGCATCCTTAAGCATACTTTGCTTGCCAAGTTTTACGATTAGGTTATTCTTCTCTATGATCTTTGAATCCATTCCCAAGTCGTCCATAACCGTGGACACGTCTTTTTGAAAAGATTATTACCCTGCAGGGGTGCACAACTTTACCCACACGTACCAACCGACTCTTAATGCCACTATAGATTAGCCCTGTTCCTTGGAAGGCCGGCAGAGGGTGGTTGGCCATGACCTTTACCTTGTGTTTGCCGAGACCATGAGTCACGCCCTAAGAAGATGCCGCCGTAACGGTTCAAGTCCCGAAGTCGGTCCCTAGAGATGTGCGCAGGGTTCAAGATTATGGAGGCCGTGCCTCTCTTGTTCCTGGCCACGCTTACCTACCTGTATGAATGCACCTCCTCCACCTCCTTCAAGAATGGCCAGAATGCATATGTCGAATGGAACGCCCAAACTATGTGACTCATGGAATCTACTAGGCAAGTTAATCAGCGGAGGGGTCCCCATAAACCTCGTGTGGATGTATTCTCGTCTTGGTTCAAGAGGCAAGAACTCAGATCCTAGTGGTGGCGAGCATGGGACTGTAAAAACCACAACCCGACGTGGCCTCCCGTACAAGCATTATCATGTTTAACCTTCATCTCTGATCATACCACGTCATCCTGTCCAACTAGGTTCATTCACAGCTCCCGAATGGACCAGCTATAAAAACTAAGCTTGGCTAAGCACAACAGATATAAATAGCTCTAGCGAAGCTCACAAAGCCAAACCCTAGTTATGCTAGGAGCAGTGGATCAGGGAATATAGGCTACAAAGGTAACATGCATCAGATAGGACTACTATATCTATCAATAAAAGACTGGAATCGTATGCACATGGCAAGAATGTAATATTTTGAAAGCATAGGATTTTATCATGTGTGGGGCTATGCTTGCCTTTGCCTATTGATACTTAGATATAGAACTTTAGGTTCATCTGCTTGGCATCATTCTTCGATAACCTCCGATGGTGTTGATATCGGTCTTCAATCTTGGACTCGATATCGTTACTCACATCAACTCCAAGGTCTACCGAGAAGAAGCAGAAACACCGGAAAGAGAAGCAGCAATCAACACATGGCATCGATGCAATGCTCAATCAAGAATGATGATATGACATATTTAAAGGTGCTACATCAAACCCTAAAGGTATATGAACCATTTTAAGCGGAGTAGGAATGCTCTAGATAACACTTCTGATAAACTCCGGAGGCATATGAGAGGGGTTCATTAGGGTTTCACTAAGGAGATCATTTTAGTTGTTAAAATGATGCATGATTTTGATGCTATGAGATAGATCTCGTTTTTCTGAACATTTTGATATATTATTTATATTTTTCTAACTTAAAATGAATTAGTTATGATTTTTCCCATTTTTAATCCATTTTAAGTCATTTTTAAAACAATTAAACATTTTTGGAATTTATTAAATTATTTTCCAACCTGGACCCACATGTCATATATTTAATCATTTCCGAAAACATTTCCAAAAAGATTAAAATCCTAACAGCTAGGGCCCATAGAGTTATTTATATTCTAGCAAACAAATTATAAAACATTTAAACAAATAAAAAAGGAATTACTGCGTCATGCTGACGTCAGCACGACGTCAGCAATGGCGAGCTCTTAGGTGGTTGCAAGGATCCATCGATCCCGAGCTTTCCTTGGAGCACGGAGAGGCGCGTTGGTGAGGGCACGATGCGGTCGACCTTGCAGAGGTGGTGCCTCCACTTATTAGCCACCGGAGCATGGCCGGAGACGACGAACGGCGGCGATGGCGGTAGGTCAACAAGGAGTAACGGCTACAGCGTGAGAGAGAGAGGGTGAAGGGCACCAGAAGGTGCAGAAGCTCACCACGAACGCAGAGGAGGGGTCGGCGAGGCGAGGGGAGCTCAGGCGGAGGAGAATCGACGACATGACTACGATGGCCGACAGTGGGTAGGGGCTCGATTCCGGCGAGGTGGGCCTTCCCAGCTTGCGCGCTTCGACGGGGATAACGAGGATAGCAAGGCGGAGCTCGTGGAGGTCTCAGAACAGCGAGGGGTGGTCAGGAACGGCAGGGACGATGATGACCGGCGAGCTAGGGTTTCGGGCTCCGGCTGGAAGAGGAATAGAGAGGAAGGGGAAGAAGAACTGGGCACGGCTAGGGTTTCTCGGCTGCGTCGGTGAGGCCTTATAGACGCGGAGGGACGGCGGCGTTCATCTCAGCACGACGACGACCATCGGGCGACAGAGCAGCATCCACCGAGGTGGTTCCCATCGGCAGGGAAGACAACGCGTAATAGAGAGGCCGAAGGGGTATGGGCTGCAAGTGGGCTAAAAAGTGGGCCGTGAATGTGCCATGCAAAGCTTGCATAGCGGCTCTGGCTGTTCTTGTGGGTGACAGGCAGAGGGGAGAGGGAGGTGGGCTGCGGCCTGCTGCTCTATTTTTTTTTCCAGAAAACCCTTTTTCTTTTTATGTTTTCTGTTTTCCATTTTGTATTTTCAATTTGTTTTCTGTTTTGGATATTTCTAAAATACAAGAACTGTTGCAAACACTTACAAAATACAAGGGAACACTTTATAACCATTTGGGTTCCAACATTTTGTAGTTTTCAAAATACAAAAACCATTTTGAATTGATTTGAGAGAGAGAAGAAACTATGGTTTTAGGGTTTTCTTTTCTTCCATGCATTTATTTAAAGAAGATGATGCTCATGCTATGCACAAATCAAACCCTAATTGCTATTACTAAAACTAGGGGTGTTACATGCTCGCTCTTCCAATCCCTACCGTTAAGGGACTTCAACTGAGAAAATTTCAGAGGAAGGACTTATGGGGATTTAGAGTTATCTAGCCAGGACGCTAGACAGAGCCCACAACTAAGGAGATCGCCTTCAAGATACTCCACTATGACTTGGAGAAGGGCCTCGACGTCGCTATGCAGGAGCTGATAGGACGCCTATGTGGACGTCACTCTTCCGAGATTAAGAGCCACTACTTCCAATTCTTTGGGAGGCGCGACGAGGACGAAGAGCCTATTGTGTTTGACGAGGCCACTAAGGAGACCATCAAGCCCGTGCGCCACTACCTCCAGAGCCTCATCAGGAATCTTGATACTAATAGGACTAATGTGATGCTTAGCAACGATGAACTACGAGTCTAACTTAAGGAGAAGGACAAGGCCTTCCAAGAACAGGAGAAGCGAATCAAGGAAATGGAGAAGAAGTTTGAAGACCAAGAGAAGAAATTCAAGAGCCAAGAGAAGAGAGTTCAAGAGAAGAATAAGAAAATTAGAGATTTGGAGACCAAGTTAGATCTTGAGGATATTGAGCTAGAGGCGGAACACGAGGTGATAGAAAGGCTACACACACAAAAGAGAAAGTTACAGGCGAGGATCGATGGTTTGTCTACAAGGTTGGAGGAATACAAGGCAGGATTCGCCGCAGCAGGACTTGCACTAGTGGAGGAGGAAGTCGACATGGAGGAGTAGTGATATCCATCTATCTTAGTTTTATTATCAAGTCGCATAGATCATACCAACTTGTGGGTGACTATGCTAGTATGTTGTTTATCTTCGCAAACTTCGTTATTGTTGTGATGTTGAACCTACATGTGCTTGTTTGTTTGATTGTTGTTATTCTACTTGGGTTATCTATCATTACTTACCCTTATTAAACCCACAGATGCCTCCTCGTCGTGCCAACAACAATGACAACAATGATAATGGCAATGAGATGCAGCAAATGATGGCTGCACAGACACAGTTGATGCAAATGATGACTCAGTTCATGGCAAACCAGAATCAGGACAACAACAATAATAGCAACCAGAACAATCCACCACCTCTTGATATGCTCACAAGATTTCTAAGGCTGAGACCTGCTAAGTTATCTGGTACTACTGATCCCATGGTAGCAAATGACTGGCTATGTTCTGTGAACAAGGACCTAGTCACAGTTGGATGCAATGATGCAGAGAAAGTCAGGTTTGTAGCACACTTACTGTAAGGTCATGCAGCTACTTGGTGGGACAATTTCCAACTTACTCACCCTATTGAAGAAGTAACTTGGGCAATGTTTGAGGATGGATTTCGCACCACTCACATCTCTTCTGGAATAATGGGGTTGAATAAAAAGGAGTTTCACAACCTTAAACAACGCCATCATAGTATTTCTGAGTACATCGAAGAGTTCAACAATCTGTCATGTTATGCACCAAATGATGGTGACACTGACACAAAGAGAAGAGAGAAGTTCCTTGATGGGTTGAATGATGAGATATCTATGCAACTATCTGTTGCTTATGTTCCAACCTATCAATCTCTGTGTGACAAAGCTACCATCCTAGAAAACAAGCTAAAGCAGGTTGAGAGTAGGAAGAGGAAGCACCATTTCGATAAGTATGGATCAGCATCGCCTCACAAGCGTTCTTATGGTGAAGGTAGTGGGAGTTCTGGATCCCACAAGAATGGGAATCATAACAACCATCGTAACAATAACCACCACCATGATGGAAACAATCATCATGGACACAACAAAGGTGGGTATAAAAATAACCATAATGGTCATGGCAATGGGAATCAGAATGGTCAGAATCGCCATAATCAGCCAGCAAAGAAAGACATCAGTCAGGTGGAATGTTTCAAGTGCAAGAAGACATGGCACTATGCTAATGAATGCCCAGAAAAGAAGACTGATGGGGCTAAGCCAAATCCTTTTCAAAAGGGTCATGTGAATCACATCAATGTGGAGGAAATCCAAGAAGGATCTGATGCCGTAATCGGTAAGTTCAAGATTATTTCCTTTCTAGCACTTATCCTTTTCGATACCGGCGCATCACATTCATTCATTTCAAGAGCATTTGTAGACAAAAATAAACTCTCCACTGAAACTATCGGATGTCCCATTAAGGTAAGTTCCCCGGGTGGAGAAATGATAGTAAATTTGGGGTGTCGACAGATAATCCTAGTGATTGGATAGAACAAGTTCCTAGTTAATTTAATAATCCTAGAGTCCCAAGGATTAGATGTAATATTAGGGATGGACTGGTTGACACGTTATGAGGGAGTGATAGCTTGTGCCAAACAAACTGTTATGCTCACAACCCCAGAAAAGAAACGGATCAGGTTCAAGTCTAACTTTGAACCCAAGGGGAGCAAGATTAATTCTCTTAAGGGGGTTAGCCTAGACAGAGTACCAACAGTGAAGGAGTACCCTGATGTGTTCCCAGAAGAATTACCTGGCATGCCACCAGATAGTGATGTGGAGTTTCTGATAGACTTACTACTAGGAACTGGACCTATAGCGAAGAGACCTTACAAAATGTCAGTGGACGAGTTAAAAGAACTCAAGAAACAGCTTGGATAATAGTGAAGAAGGGATTTATCCAACCAAGTTCTTCGTCTTGGGGAGCACTAGTTTTGTTTGTTGATAATAAAGACCGAAGTCAAAGACTATGCATGGACTATCGATCACTTAATGAAGTGACCATAAAAAATAAATATCCCCTACCTAGAATTAATGATCTCTTTGACCATCTAGAAGGAGCATGCATGTTCTCAAAAATTGGTCTTCGATCAGGATACTTTCAACTAAAGATTAGAGAACATGATATACCAAAGACTGCATTTACCACTAGATATGGGTTATATGTGTATACAGTGATGCCGTTCAGATTGACTAATGCACCGACCTATTTCATGAACATGATGAACAAGGTATTCATGGAATTTCTTGACATGTTTGTAGTGGTATTCATCGATGACATATTGATATATTCCAAGAGCAACGAAGAACATGAAGAACATCTACGTCAAATTCTAGAGAAACTCAGGGAACAC
The DNA here is from genome assembly GCA_023614405.1 of Avena insularis. Taxonomy (NCBI): domain Eukaryota; kingdom Viridiplantae; phylum Streptophyta; class Magnoliopsida; order Poales; family Poaceae; genus Avena; species Avena insularis. The sequence goes on from CM042696.1 coordinate 255,380,770, forward strand.
AAGTTATATGCTAAGTTCAGTAAATGTGAATTTTGGCTGAATGAAGTGGGATTTCTTGGACATATAGTATCTGGAAGTGGTATAGCTGTTGACCTAGCAAAAGTGGCAGCTGTAACAGAATGGAAACCTCCTAAAACAGTTAAAGAAATCCGTAGTTTCCTAGGCCTAGCAGGATACTATCGGAGGTTCAATGAGAATTTCTCAAAGTTAGCAAAGCCTATGACTGATCTGCTAAAGAAAGAGAAGAAATTTGACTAGACAGAAGCGTGTGAAGCCAGTTTTCAGGAGTTGAAGAAGAGATTAGTGTCGACACCAGTATTATGTCTGCCGGATCTTGAAAAAGACTTTCAAGTTTATTGTGATGCATCTCACCAGGGACTGGGAGGTGTACTAATGCAGGAAGGTAAAGTTGTAGCTTATGCACCAAGACAATTCAAAAATCATGAAGTGAACTATCCTACTCATGACTTAGAGTTGGCATCAGTTGTATATGCATTAAAGACATGGAGGCATTGTCTTATGGGAAAGAGTTGTGAAATGTTCACCGATCACAAGAGTTTGAAGTACATTTTCACAAAGAAGGAACTCAACATGAGATAAAGAAGATGGCTAGAGCTTATCAAAGATTACGACTTAAGTTTGCAATACCATCCCGGAAAAGCAAATGTCGTAGCCGATGCATTATGCCGCAAGGTTTATGTAAATGGCCTCAACAAAGGAGAATTGCGAGAAGAATTATGTGCCCAATTTAAGGAGTTGATATTAGAGATAGTACCTGAAGGATACCTTGCATCTTTGGAAGTGCAACCAACACTAATGAACAGGATCCGAGAAGCTCAAAAGTTGGACAAAGAAATAGAAGAAATCACAAGTAAAATTAGTGAAGGCAAGGCAAAAGGATTTCATGTAGACGAACAAGGAACCTTATGATATGAAAAACGTATCTGCATTCCGCAGGATCCTGAACTTAAGAAGTTGATCCTACAAGAAGCTAACAATTCACCATATTCGATTCATCCTGGCAACACCAAGATGTATATGGATGTAAAGGAAAGATTTTGGTGGAATAATTTAAAGAAAAATATTGCAGAGCACATTGCCTTGTGCGACGTGTGTAGTCGCGTAAAGGCAGAACATCAGAATCTGGTAGGATTATTACAACGACTGCCAATACCTATTTGAAAATGGGATAAAATCGGTATGGATTTTATCACCGGGCTACCAAGGAGTAGATCTGGATACGACTCTATATGGGTTATTGTTGATCGCTTGACAAAAGTGGCTCATTTCATACCGGTGAAGAACACTTACACAAGTGCCAAGCTAGGCAAGATCTACATGAATAGAATTGTATGTTTACACGGGGTACCTAAGAGTATTGTGTCGGATAGAGGAACTCAGTTCACTTCGAACTTTTGGCGACAACTACACGAGTCGTTGGGAACTAGGCTAGAATTTAGCACTGTGTTTCATCCACAGACTGATGGGCAGACAAAAAGGACCAATCAGATATTGGAAGGTATGTTAAGAGCATGTGCGTTAGATTATGGATCTAGTTGGGATGAAAGTCTACCATACGCGGAATTTTCCTACAATAATAGCTATCAATCAAGCATAGAAATGGCTCCATTTCAATTCCTTTATGGAAGGAAGTGTACTACACCATTGCTGTGGAATGGAGTGGGAGAAAGAAACTTGTTCGGACCAGACCTAATCAAGGAGGCCGAAGAGAAAGTCATGATGGTGAGGGATAGACTAAAGGTAACCCAATCTCGACAAAAGAGCTATGTAGATCCAAAGCGTAGAGAGGTCACCTATGAGGTTGGTGATAGAGCTTATCTCAGAGTATCACCACTTCGTGGTGTGAAGAGATTTGGAATCAAAGGAAAATTAGCACCTTGTTATGTAGGACCATTCAAGATTCTAAGCCACAAAGGAGAAGTGGCATATGAGATAGACTTACCAGAATCTCTGTCAGCAGTTCATAATGTATTTCATGTCAGTTAGCTGAAAAAGTGTCACCCAGAGATGGAAGAAACTTCGTTGAAAGACACTATACCATTAGAAGAGGTTCAGCTAGAGAATGATCTTACTTATGAAGAGAAACCTATCAAGATTCTAGAGACAGCAAAAAGAATTACACGTACCAAGACAATCAAATTCTACAAAGTACAGCGAAACCATCTAAAGGAAATATGCCCTGAGAGGCAATAATAAAGTTGTTATTATGTATTCCTTGCATATGATAGATGTTTATTTTGCATGCTATAATTGTATTGATAGGAAACGTCAATACATGTGTGTTTAATAAACAAAAAGGTTCCTAGTTATGCCTCTCTTATAGACTAGCTCGTTGATTAACAAGATGATCAAATTTTCCTGATCATGGACATTGGATGTTGTTAATAACAAGGTCACAACATTTGTGAAATTATGTGATGAACATCCATCTGAAGTATAGCATTACGATCAAAGTCATTATGTTTATATTGCTATAACATCATACGAAGTAATCTTAGTCCTTAGACCATGAGATCATGTTAATTGCTAACACCAGAGAGTATCTTGATAACATCAAACGTTACACCGTAACAGGGTGACTATAAAGGTGGGTTCAGTGCTACGAAGGTGTTATGTTGAGGCGCATGGATTAAGAGTGGAATTTTTCAATCCCGATGATGGATAGATATACTCTGGGACCTCTCGATGATATCACATTAAGATAGCTTGCAAGCAAGTGATGTGATCACTAGAATGTTATATCACGGGAACAAGAAAAGAGTGCATGTCGGTAACGAGATCAAACTAGGTATTTGGATACTGATGATCGAATCTCGGACATGTATTATATCATGAGACAAAGGGATTAAGTTACTAGCGTTAAAGATTCTCATAATCACAGAAGTCATCGTTGAATGTGCAGGAGTTAGTATGGATCTCCAGGTCCCGCTTCTGATTATTGATTTGAGAGGGGTCTCAATCATGTCTGCATTATTCACGAACCGTAGGGTGACACACTTAAGGGTTGCCGAGCACCATTTTGGAGCACATATGTTTCAGATGAAAGAATTGCAAAGCGCTGGAATTATTTCGATGGAAACCGGAATTGTATCGGGTGAAATTGCAGAAACTGGTTCTGCATGTGATATTTAAATGTAGCAAGGGGTTTTATGTGAATGTTTGTTAATTAAAGTAATTAACAAAATTCTGAATAAAATAAAAAAGAGTTTTATTAAATGAGAGTTGCATTAAATTTGGTGGAAATTTAATGCATGTGAGTGGAACTTTGGGTGGAGCTTGAATTGATGTGAGTGGAGCTTCCACCACATGAATGAGGAAGAGGTGGGGGCACCCCCCTTGGCCGCCGGCCATGCGAGGGGAGGATCCCCCATCTCTTATAAAAATCCCCCTCTCCTTCCTCACAAAGTACACCTCCTCGTGAAGGATCTCTCTCCCCTTCTAGATATATTCCCCCATGGTCTCGGATTAGCGAGATACATGTTCCCGATGGCCTTGCGTCTAGAAGGAGTTCCCGATGGCCTTGTCCGGTGGCTTGAATGTGTGTGCGAGGACGGATGCGCTGCTGATTTTCGGCGCTAGGACTTCCACACGATCTTGAGATCGGCAAGCGTACGACTACATCATCCACGAGTTCCAACTCGTTAACAAAACTATGTTGTCTTTGAGGGTAAGTTTTCTATGGATGTATATCCACCCGTTGTTTTGTATCAGGTAGATAGATCTTGGCGTATAGTTATCATCATAGGAAATTTTGTGATTTCTATGCTGCGAACCCAACAGTGGTATTAGAGCCTGATCTATGCTTAGGTGCTTTGAACGGGTAGTACACATATGTTTATATGTGGGCGATGATGATCATGTTATTGCTTCTTTCATGTATTTTGGATATTGGTGGAATAGTGGGATGAAGCGGCCTGGACCAACCTTACATGTCATCGCACATGAGACCGGTTCCATGACTGACATGCAACTAGTTTAGCATAAGTGGCTGGCGGGTGTCTGTCTCTCCTACTATAGTCAATATCTGATTTACAACGAGTTTCTAATAACTTGGGTATCCTCGTTGTGGTTCCATGTTCGTAGGTGAGACCGGTTCTATCTTCGAAAGCCCTAAGCCACATAAAATTTGCAATGGATAAATTAGAGGCATCTAGTTTAGATCGTTGCTGGGCTAGTGCCTTGATATGGTAATGTTGTAAGTAGATGTATGATAAATACTCTTAGAACACATTTAACGTCTAAGTTCCATAGACCTTGGACTTACACACAAAGGAATGATAGAGATCATACCATGATGCATATGATAGAGATCAAATGGATGGACCATATCATCTTACTTTGCACATTAGATGTTTGCATCTTATATTGCTAGTTGGGCGCTTTTAGTAGCATTATAAGATGATCCCTCATTCAAATATCAAGATAAAATGTGTTGTTACTTAAGTATGCACCATTCTATGGATCGTGTTTCGAGACATGACATGATGATCGGGTGTACTTGACTCTACGCTTTCATACAACAGGTGTAAGACAGTTTTACACACGCGAATACTAAGGTTCTTACTTGGCGAGCCTAGCATGTACAGACATGGCATCGGAACACGGACCGAAAGGTTAAGCATGAGTCATATAGTTGATATGATGCCCATATAGATGCTCGCCTTTGAAGCTACACTGAGTCACGTGATGATCGGACTTGGTGTAGTGGATTTGGTTCATGTAATCACCAAAAAGACACGAGGGATGTCGTTTTTGAGTGGGAGTTCATTAGTAATTTGTATTAATTGAACTCAATCTATCATAAACTTAGTCTAAATAAACTTTACAAATTCTGTTGTAGATGGCACCACCTGCTTTTAATTTCAATGTGTTCATGGAGAAAGAGAAACTTGTTGCGAATGGTAGCAACTTCACCAACTGGGCTATGAATTTGAGGATTCTCCTCACCGTTGCACAAAAGCAATATGTGCTAGAGGCACCGCTAGGCCCCCCACCATCTCCTAATGCCCCTGACGAGGAAAAGAATCTCTATATAACTCGTCAGGAGGACCACAACTTAGTTCATTGCGGCATACTATATGGGCTAGAGCCAGAACTTCGAAAGCGTTTAGAAAATGGAAATGCCTTTGATACCATGGTAGAATTGAAAATGATTTTCGATACCCATGCTACCGTAGAAAGTTATAATGCTTCTGAAAAGTTCTTTAGATGCATGATGGAGGAGAACAACTCTGTTAGTGAGCACGTACTCAAAATGTCTGGGTAGCTTTCCATATTCTCAAATGTTCTGGCACTACAATACCTCAGCCAAGATGCCTCTGCAAACCAAAACTATTTTAGTAGCTTCTATTAACAAATATATGGAGAGCTACATAATATAATCTCCTTATGTTTTCCAGACAGGACTTTCAGCTACTCTTATCTCTAGGTTTCCCAAAACCTCTTTTTAAAGCTTTTGAATTCTACTCTTGGTAGAGATACCAAGGAATCTCATCTTATTCAAAATCCACCCTTTTCAAATTGCCAAACCTTACCTCAAGTCAGACTTGATGGTAACCCCAGTAGTGGATTTGCTTAGTTTATAAGATATATTGCCTTGATCTGCTGCTTGGTTTGTCTGCTTAGGAGATAGTATGAGCTACCCTAGGAGCTCATCACTAGGATCAAGATGTTCCCATATCACCACACCCTAAGCAAGAATACAATCTGGATCTGATCCCTAGCTACTAAGTAATCATCTAAAACCTTTAACCATATTAGCTCTGAAGTGATCTAATTTCCAGAAGCTTCCAAGTCAATGAAGACCAATATCAAGCATGGATCTGTTCTACTCAATCTACACTTCAACATAATCCACTTGATGATGCTTGGGTACCTTGAAACCCATCCAAAAACATCCCCTCTCATACTCTAGTCAAAATCCTCAAAACTGCCAAATTTGACCAAGTCTAGAAACTGTTTCAACATCACCTTTTTGACTGCCTCCCTTTCTCAACCCTTGTGCATTTTTGAAAATGCATCTGAACCATCTTGTTAACCATCCTAAGGACTACCAAGTCCCACTCTTGCCATTTGTTAGATCATCCTCCAACCTACTTGTTCTTGATGGTTTTGCAGGCAAGAAAATAACTATTCCTGCAAATCTAGTCAACATGCCTACTGTGACAGAAGCTCACACCATCATCCAACCTCCTATGGATGATCTCTTTGCATGGTTGTGTTATAATCATATAGGTCTATAAATATCTACTTCACTTGTTCCAAGTGGATCTTTGTGCTCCTTAAACCCACAAGGTTTTGAAGGCTAGTTGATAATCTGCTTTGGCAAGCTTATTTTATTCAAAGTTTGAAAGCCTTTCTTGGTGAACTCAAGCAATATCAATCTCAAACCTCTATACCATGGTGATGTAAATCACTTGGTCTATCCATCCATCTACCCCATGCCCCAAGGGGAGATCTGAGCTCCAAGATCCAATAACGTTTTGGTGGTATGAAAACAATCTTACCCTAGATCCTTAATCTCTAGTTTTTCATCAAAATCACCTTGGATTCTCCAATCCAAAGGTTGAAAATGCTTGCTACACCTTTTCTACATCATCTACCTTGATAATCAAGATTCATCAAATATTATCCATAATTATTATGGCTCCAAATCTAATTAATCTCTTTAAGAGTCAAAATCTCCAAAACTTGTTTCCCAAAGGAAAGTTTGGTTTTTGCCAAAACACTTCCCCAACTCTAAGAACTTTTGAGGCCCATATATCATACCATATCTTCCCACCTAAAAAATAAATATTTTTGAATAACTTTATTATTTCTTTTTGCCTATTTTCTTAAATGGCAGAAATGGAATAGTAATTGCTTTAAATACTTTTAAGCCACAATAAATCTCGGGAAAATTCTCCTAAGTGTGTATTCACATTTGGGACCACCTCACATCAAAATCCAACAAGGTCCAATGTAAAAATATCAAGTAAGCTTCTAGAAACTACTTCTGCACTTTTTGAATAAATGGATTTAAGTGGACTAAAACTCATTTGAAAAATCTCAAATAATGCTAGGAGAGATACCTTGACTATATCTATCTACCATTACACTTGAACCATCTAGCCAAGATCAAACATCAAGAAAGCCATCATGATCTTCCCTTTGGCTAGAAGTTGAAATTATTCAAAACTAGGACCAAGACCAAATCAAATCCTCCCCAAACTTGTCTAATGATTCACCACAGCACCCCAACTCCCTTCTGGTCGTGTTCAACTGTACCACCCCAGGCCTTGTGTCCTTTACCTCTTGGAAAGAGAGACTAAGAAGGAGAGAGGTAAAGCCATTTATTGCATATCCTAGCACATCCCTCCTTTGCAGCACCTTTATCTGTAACCAATGCATTGGGCTGCCCCCTACCACCACCCACGACCTCTCCACCGCCCCTCATAGCCAACCATCAGCCACCTCCTCCTGATAAGCTCCCACATGGACTTTGTCCATGATACACCCTCCCCACTCGGTATAGACAACCAGAGACCACCCCAGGGCCTGTCCGCCCTCATTTCCCCCTCTCCCCTCTACCTACCCATCTCCAAGCTCCAGATCCAGCCCCAAGGGTCCCCATCGCCCTAGAGAAGAGAAAGATATCCCCTCGGCCTTCCTCAAGAGGTGAAGTACACCGTCGCCCCCGACCTCTCCCAACTCCCTATCTACCCTATTTGTGGATACCCTGTACCTGAGGAACCTCCCTGTGCCCTCTCCTTGATGTAGGGACACCGGAGCCACCTCCATCGGCATAGACCCGAGGTGACCGTCCCCGATGAGTCCCTCGAGTCCAAGCACCTCTAGCCCCAAACAGGACCACCCCGTGGTACCCCTGGCTTTCCTCGACCGACTAGTCGCCTCCCCAGCATCATGCAGCCATCCAAGAAGCACCATAGCGAGCACCGGGTCGATCCCCTCTTGCTCCGACGCGCGTCTCTCCCCCGTGGCCGAACCCCACGATGCCGACCATCCCCGAGCTCGGCGTCGTGCGCCGCACCTCTGACGCCACCCTCGATCGCCCACAGGCCCTCCGTTGAGCACCCTTGTACCCTCTTGACCCTCCCCTAGGGTTCCTTCTATCTCACCCGACGGGAGGAAGAAGAAGAACCGAGGGGCGTCGATCGCAAATAGATCGAACGGCCCACGACCTCGCTTACCACTTCGGCGCCCTTACGTGAATGACAAGAGGGACCGCCCTGGGATTTCAAAGCAGCAGGCCTCCCGTGCACTGGAGTGCAAATTGGGACGACCGGACCCTATGCGGCCCTTTTTTCCTCTGGAATCCCGGCCCAGTTGCTATTCTTTTAATGAATTAATTCCAGATTTGTTAATAGGCATGAAGGTTTAATTCGTTTTGAAATTGAAAAATGCATAAAAGCTGTTATATATAAATTTTACCATGTTCCTGTGTGTTTTGTGCAACATGCAGAACCAAAATTTAGACAAAATGCCAAGTAGATATTTTCTAGGAATTATTCTACTAAGATCTGTCCATTACACTATTTAATTCCTTCTGGTAGTTTGGTAAACCCAAATGGGTTAATTCGAATTCTCTAGGATATATTTGTAGTATTCCTACCTTGTAACCTTAACCTTACCCCAAAAATCTTCCTATTTTAGTTGTAGCAAAAATGAGAAAAACAAGAAAAATCTGCCTAGGGAAATTTCTCTAGGTCAAACCAAAACTAGTATTGACCTAATTCCAACTCTCAGTGAGGTGGTACACTAAGTTATACTAGAATCTAGGAGATCAAATTTTATTGAGACTCTGATTAATTTTGGTGAATTAATCATCTCTGCCTAGGGTAGTTCCAGTAGAAAAATCACTACAGTAGCTCTGTGACTCCAAAAAGAGTGAATACAATTCCTATAGAAAAGTATTCTAAATGCCTACCATGTGCCCTTGGAATCAACTCAAAAGCTTCTGTAGTCTTAATTTGGTGAAAAAGACAAAAACCCCACATAACTTCCTTTGGGAATTTCCTTAGGGCATTCTGGTAATTATTTTGACATGATTCCAACTCTCAATGAATCATTACATCAAACTCTACCTGACTATCCAAGGAAATAATTTTTGGTGCTCCAAAAATTTTCTGGTGAATTATTTCCTAAAACTAGAGCTTTTATCATTAGAATATTCATAAGAAATTAAAGAAAAGTGATAAAATAGTGAAACCACTTTTGTTGGTTTCATTTTATCAACTCCTATCTGTTGATATCATTTCTACACAATGGTATCATACAGAATTTGTCCTTGGTCCAAAACCCCGCTTAGGTAGTCCCTCGGCTATAAATCCTAAGGGATTTTCTTCCATGTTTCCAAGACAAAGCCAATCTTATTAAATCCATTCTTCCTAAGAACTACTGATTTGTAAACTTGTTTTGTTCATTGCTTGCTGTATGTATTGATGTTTGTATGCCTGGTGTTGATTGTGTCATTTGTTTGCTTGCATGTGACTCGTATCGACGATAGATGCGATTATATCGGAGACCAGAAGAAGTTGGATATTATTTTTGGTTATTATGGGTATTCTAAGAAGAAGTCCAGGGACAATTATGCCATATTACTGATCTCAGGCAAGCCACCTTCTTGCTCATAAGTCTTGTCCTACTGCTTTACTTATGCATGTTTATCAAAACTGCATTGTTTACTATATGTTGATGTATATATATGGTAGTGGTTTGGCTCCTCCGAACTATTACACTTTTGTACTATTAAGTACAACCCCCCTTGAGGACACCTACTTGTCCCTAGTATGGTAGATGGTGCAATACACCATACCCTTTGGAGACCCCCGATTTAGCCGAAGCAACGATATGGGATGGGAAGACCCAAGAAAAGTTTTACCAAATGTTTTATGATAAAACCTTGGTGAGGTGGGACCTCCCAAGAGTTGTTGAGAAAGAGAAAAGGTTTTGTTTTACAAAATGCTAGAGGAAAACCAGAGGAAAAAGGTTTACAAAAACGCACCCGGTTCTTTGCAGTTTAGCTATAACAACTTAACCCTGTGCAACCACATGGGATGGTCGGAAGGAGGAGAAAGGAGTTTGGTCATGGGACGACCTGAAGATGGGAACAAATGGGTGACCCAGTCCTGATGTTTTCCAAAACTTTTCAAAAAGGTTTGCAAAATGTTTACAAAGGTTTTCAACAAAGATATGTAGATGCTATATCTACAAGAGAAACTAATTGAGAAAAGAACCTCTCTTGGAGCCCTCCTACTACCACAACCATAAGGCATATCCTCTTGTTATTACTATTATCTTAAGGTGGTTTGTGAGTACATTCAAAGTACTCACTGGCATTGTCCCTGGCCATTAACTTGGTCAGATATCAAGAAGAAGCTAACATTGACGACTATGCGACGTTCTCCTAGTCAGTTGCATGTAGGTTAAGGCATGGCTCGGGCTCTACGCTTAATGAAGTTCCGCTGATGTTGATCGACGTAGCCTTACTGGCAATTAAGGTATGACATGTATTCATTATGTATTGGATGTTTACTTTGATACTTGTTGGTTATGTGCCACGGCTAATTGATCATGGGATCGTGGTTGTATGCATAACAGGGATTCTCAGAGGATTAATCTGGGGGCCCCACAATATCCACCCGTTGCTTTGTATCTAGTAGATAGATCTTGGCGTATAGTTCTCATCGTAGGAATTTTTTTGTTTTCTATGTTGCGAACCCAACACCATCACACTGAATAATAAGCAACATGGGAACGGGAAGATGAACTTAGAAAAGATCACCCTCACCTATTTGCTAGCCAACACGAATATCGAGGGCGAGATTCACCTTAAGGGGGTTAGATTTGTAACATCCCAAAATTTCCTTTTGAAAACATCATCATTGCACTCATATCAGCATGGCATGTGTTGCATTGCATTTAGATTTATCCCCCAAAAAATTGGTGAAAAATTGAGTTAATTTGAAGCTCATTTGCTAATTCAAATCTTTGTAAAAAGAAAAATCAAAAAGAAAATCAAAAAGGAAAAAAATGGCAGCAGCAGCACAACCGGCCTGCTCGGCCCAAACCCCAGCCCACTAAAGCCCACCCGGCTCCCCCTCCCCTGCTACTTCTTTTCTCACCACCCCCTGCACACCCCCTCTCGCTGACACCCCATCCCCACCTGCCCCGTCACTCTCCACCTCATTGTCTTCAACCGAACGACGCGAGAGCCCGCCCCGCTCCCGGCTGTTTCCACTCGATTAAACTCGATTAAATTCAAGCGTTTGCGGGAGTAATTCTCCACTATGGCCCCAACCTCTTAATCCCCACTCCCTCCTCTCCGTTTCCCCCTTAGACACCTCCACCAGAGAGCCCCCAGGCTCTCCGATTTTGAGCTCGAACTACCGCGGCCACCGACGACTCCGGCGACGATTCCGGTGAGAACTGACTGCCCCGTACCCTCTTCTCTATCCTATTAGCTTCACCATCCTCAGGCGCATCTGTTAACCCCCTCCGTTCAATTTATCATGCCCTAGGTCGTCACCACCAGAGCTTTTTCTACCGCCACCATTCGCCGACGAATTCCGGTGAGACACGGGTTCCCGCCTCCATATTTTGTCCACCGCTAGCTTGTACAGGACCTAGCGGACCTCACTGACCCCTTGTTTTGTTTGCTCGAGCCCCATGACGATGCCACCGTCTCGAGACGTGAGCTTTGACTTCGGAAAGAACTCTGGCGAGGAATCCACGACGAACCAGAGCGCCCCTTCCTCAACCATGACCATCCTCGAGACCACCTCGACCGCCGCAACCTCGGGTAATAGTCCACGGTCCCCTACCCCTTCAGAATCGCCGGAGCACCACCCAACTGACGCGCCGCTGCTGCGCGCAGTAGACCAGGGCCGCCAGTTCTTGGCCAAGCGCTGAGATCCATCAGATCCAGATCCAAAGGCCAGGAATAGATCACTAACCGAAGCGGTACCGGCTGATCTGGTTCCCTCGTTGCCACTTAAATCCAACAGCCCATGTTGATCGATCCAACCGAACCGGTATGGGCCAATAAGAACACGTCACATCATTTAATACCTCTGCTAAATTTAGAAAATAGGCAGAAAATATGTTTAACTTAGAAATTCAATAAATTTTGATCCACAAATCAGAAAAATACAAATTTGGTGTCCATGGATTCAGAAAATTGAGAACTTCACTGTAGAGGCCTTATTTCACCCTTTAGCTTCTGAAAAATTGAAGTTCTGGGAAGAACCTTTTTAGGAGTATTTTGCTCATAAAAATCACTTCATAAATTGTTTTTGAGTAATTCTTATGCTTTTAGATGGAGTATTTTGTCCTCTGTACTGTAGACTCCGTAGGTTATAGATTTTTGTTCATATCATTGCATTTTGCATGCATTCATATTTTTGTGGTGCCTATATTGATTGTATTATTGTTGTTGGTTTTATTTTGTGTAGATTGTGTGGATTGTGAAGTTTGTTGCTGTGAGGATTGTACCTACTCCCCTAGCTACTAAGGCAACTGATAATTCATCATATGCCCTATTATTTTCTCTATTGCACTAGTGCTATTTTTGTAGGATGCATGGTAGGATTATTTATATATACTATGCTATGGCTATCCTATACCTTGGTAGTATTTTCCTAGTTAGGAGACATCGTATGCTAGAGTGCTTGGCCATGCTATTTAGAATTCTTGGGTGGAAATTCATATTAAGATAGTGTGGAAGTATATATCTTTTTGACTAAGAAAAACAACTAATGTTAATGAAACACCTAGGTGGAAATGGGACTTGTATGGATTATGTTGAGTGGTTACTCAGGGCCCATGTGTATGGTCTACCCTGGTGTATCGCACTTGTGGACGGCCACCCAAGAGCAACGAGATTGGAGAAATTCTTGTCGTGAAGATTCCAGTGCAGCCATATGGCATATGGGCTCTGCCTTGACCGACTAAGTTGCGTGAACTCAGCCAGACGAACATAGGGTGGTAGTGATGATAGGATGGAACGCGTCCATGGTGGTCTGAGGGATTGCTTCTGAAAAGTCTCGTCTCGATGCATGTCGAGTCTTGTGGGGAAAGTGCACCACCTCTCGAGAGGGTAAAACTAAGTACTTAGCCGTGTCCCCAGTTATGGACAATTTCTGAGCGTCAAGACATTGAAGCAGTTAAAAAATCTCCTCATCCAAATTTCTCTAAGTTAAAATTTCTGGGAGAACAAGGGAAGAGGTCCATTGATGTCTATCAATGGTTCATAAACCACATGGATCCACCAGTGTCAATGCATCTGTGTTCTTTTCATAAACCACAACTAGAGTCATTGCATGTGTGTTATTTTCATAAACCACATGGATCCACCAGTGTCATTGCATGTGTGTTATTTTCATAAACCACAACTAGAGTCATTGCATGTGTGTTCTTTTCATAAACCACATGGATCAACCGGTGTCATTGCATGTGTGTTCTTTTCATAAACCACAGCTAGAGTCATTGCATGTGTGTTCTATTCATAAACCACATGGATCCACCAGAGTCATTGCATTTGTGATCTTTTCATAAACCACATGGATTCACCAGAGTCATTGCATGTGTGTTATTTTCATAAACCACAACTAGAGTCATTTCATGTGTGTTCTTTTCATAAACCACAACTAGAGTTCATTGCATGTATGTTATTTTAAGTAAACCACATGGATCCACTAGTGTCATTGCATGTGTCTTCATTTCCTAAACCACATCTAGAGTCATTGCATATGTGTGTGTATTAGTGTGCATAATTGTGGTTTTAGGAAAAGAACACATGGAGTGATGCCACTCCAGCATGTGGCGTCCAACCATGTCCAAGAACCCTGACAGCATGCTGGGATTCAACTACTGCATGCATTGTACCACCATCTTGAAAGATGCTGCATCACCACACCCCATTGGATGTGTGTGTTTATTAGTGTGCACCATTGTGGTTTTGGAAAAGAACATATGAAGTGATGCCACCACAACATGTGTGTTCTTTTCATAAACCACATGGATCCAGTAGAGTTCATCGCATGTGTGTTTTCTTCATAAACCACATGGATCCACTAGAGTTCATTGCATGTGTGTTATTTTCATAAACCACACGGATCCACTAGAGTCATTGCATGTGTGTTCTTTTCATAAACCACATGGATCCACTAGAGTTCATTGCATTTGTGTTCTTTTCATAAACCACAACTAGATTCATTGCATGTGTTTTCTTTTTATAAACCAAATGGATCCACCACTATCATTCCATGTGTGTTCTTTTCATAAACCACATATGGATCCACCAGTGTCATTGCATGTGTGTTCTTCTCATAAACCACCACTAGAGTCATTGCATGTGTTTTCTTTTCATAAACCACAACTAGAGTCACCGCATGTGTGTTCTTTTCATAAAACCACATGGATCCACCTGTGTCATTGCATGTGTGTTCTTTTCATAAACCACATGGATCCTCCAGAGTCATTGCATGTGTGTTCTTTTCATAAACCACATTGATCCACCACAGTCTTTGCATGTGTGTTCTTTTCATAAACCACATGGATCCACCAAAGTCATTGCATGTGTGTTCTTTTCATAAACCACAACTAGAGTGATTGCATGTGTGTTCTTTTCATAAACCACAACTAGAGTCATTGCATGTGTGTTCTTTTCATAAACCACATGGATCAACCGGTGTCATTGCATGTGTGTTCTTTTCATAAACCACAGCTAGAGTCATTGCATGTGTGTTCTTTTCATAAACCACATGGATCCACCAGAGTCATTGCATTTGTGCTCTTTTCATAAACCACATGGATTCACCAGAGTCATTGCATGTGTGTTATTTTCATAAACCACAACTAGAGTCATTTCATGTGTGCGATTTTCGTAAACCACAACTAGAATTCATTGCATGTATGCTATTTTAAGTAAACCACATGGATCCACTAGTGTCATTGCATGTGTCTTCATTTCCTAAACCACATCTAGAGTCATTGCATATGTGTGTGTATCAGTGTGCATAATTGTGGTTTTAGGAAAAGAACACATGGAGTGATGCCACTCCAGCATGTGGCGTCCAACCATGTCCAGGAACCCTGACAGCATGCTGGGATTCAACTGCTGCATGCATTGTACCACCATCTTGAAAGATGCTGCATCACCACACCCCATTGGATGTGTGTGTTTATTAGTGTGCATCATTGTGGTTTTGGAAAAGAACATATGCAGTGATGCCACCACAGCATGTGTGTTCTTTTCATAAACCACATGGATCCAGTAGAGTTCATCGCATGTGTGTTTTCTTCATAAACCACATGGACCCACTAGAGTTCATTGCATGTGTGTTATTTTCATAAACCACACGGATCCACTAGAGTCATTGCATGTGTGTTCTTTTCATAAACCACATGGATCCACTAGAGTTCATTGCATTTGTGTTCTTTTCATAAACCACAACTAGATTCATTGCATGTGTTTTCTTTTTATAAACCAAATGGATCCACCACTATCATTCCATGTGTGTTCTTTTCATAAACCACATATGGATCCACCAGTGTCATTGCATGTGTGTTCTTCTCATAAACCACCACTAGAGTCATTGCATGTGTTTTGTTTTCATAAACCACAACTAGAGTCACCGCATGTGTGTTCTTTTCATAAAACCACATGGATCCACCTGTGTCATTGCATGTGTGTTCTTTTCATAAACCACATGGATCCTCCAGAGTCATTGCATGTGTGTTCTTTTCATAAACCACATTGATCCACCACAGTCTTTGCATGTGTGTTCTTTTCATAAACCACATGGATCCACCAAAGTCATTGCATGTGTGTTCTTTTCATAAACCACAACTAGAGTGATTGCATGTGTGTTCTTTTCATAAACCACAACTAGAGTCATTGCATGTGTGTTCTTTTCATAAACCACATGGATCAACCGGTGTCATTGCATGTGTGTTCTTTTCATAAACCACAGCTAGAGTCATTGCATGTGTGTTCTTTTCATAAACCACATGGATCCACCAGAGTCATTGCATTTGTGCTCTTTTCATAAACCACATGGATTCACCAGAGTCATTGCATGTGTGTTATTTTCATAAACCACAACTAGAGTCATTTCATGTGTGCGATTTTCGTAAACCACAACTAGAATTCATTGCATGTATGCTATTTTAAGTAAACCACATGGATCCACTAGTGTCATTGCATGTGTCTTCATTTCCTAAACCACATCTAGAGTCATTGCATATGTGTGTGTATCAGTGTGCATAATTGTGGTTTTAGGAAAAGAACACATGGAGTGATGCCACTCCAGCATGTGGCGTCCAACCATGTCCAGGAACCCTGACAGCATGCTGGGATTCAACTGCTGCATGCATTGTACCACCATCTTGAAAGATGCTGCATCACCACACCCCATTGGATGTGTGTGTTTATTAGTGTGCATCATTGTGGTTTTGGAAAAGAACATATGCAGTGATGCCACCACAGCATGTGTGTTCTTTTCATAAACCACATGGATCCAGTAGAGTTCATCGCATGTGTGTTCTCTTCATAAACCACATGGACCCACTAGAGTTCATTGCATGTGTGTTCTTTTCATAAACCACATGGATCCACTAGAGTCATTGCATGTGTGTTCTTTTCACAAACCACATGGATCCACTAGAGTTCATTGCATTTGTGTTCTTTTCATAAACCACAACTAGAGTCATTGCATGTGTTTTCTTTTTATAAACCACATGGATCCACCACTGTCATTGCATGTGTGTTCTTTTCATAAACCACATATGGATCCACCAGTGTCATTGCATGTGTGTTCTTCTCATAAACCACCACTAGAGTCATTGCATGTGTTTTATTTTCATAAACCACAACTAGAGTCACCGCATGTGTGTTCTTTTCATAAAACCACATGGATCCACCTGTATCATTGCATGTGTGTTATTTTCATAAACCACATGGATCCTCCAGAGTCATTGCATGTGTGTTCTTTTCATAAACCACATTGATCCACCAAAGTCTTTGCATGTGTGTTATTTCATAAACCACATGGATCCACCAAAGTCATTGCATGTGTGTTCTTTTCATAAACCACAACTAGAGTGATTGCATGTGTGTTCTTTTCATAAACCACAACTAGAGTCATTGCATGTGTGTTCTTTTCATAAACCACATGGATCAACCGGTGTCATTGCATGTGTGTTATTTTCATAAACCACAGCTAGAGTCATTGCATGTGTGTTCTTTTCATAAACCACATGGATCCACCAGAGTCATTGCATTTGTGCTCTTTTCATAAACCACATGGATTCACCAGAGGCATTGCATCTGTGTTATTTTCATAAACCACAACTAGAGTCATTTCATGTGTGTTCTTTTCATAAACCACAACTAGAGTTCATTGCATGTATGTTATTTTAAGTAAACCACATGGATCCACTAGTGTCCTTGCATGTGTCTTCATTTCCTAAACCACATCTAGAGTCATTGCATATGTGTGTGTATCAGTGTGCATAATTGTGGTTTTAGGAAAAGAACACATGGAGTGATGCCACTCCAGCATGTGGCGTCCAACCATGTCCAGGAACCCTGACAGCATGCTGGGATTCAACTGCTGCATGCATTGTACCACCATCTTGAAAGATGATGCATCACCACACCCCATTGGATGTGTGTGTTTATTAGTGTGCATCATTGTGGTTTTGGAAAAGAACATATGCAGTGATGCCACCACAACATGTGTGTTCTTTTCATAAACCACATGGATCCAGTAGAGTTCATCGCATGTGTGTTCTCTTCATAAACCACATGGATCCACTAGAGTTCATTGCATGTGTGTTCTTTTCATTAACCACATGGATCCACTAGAGTCATTGCATGTGTGTTCTTTTCATAAACCACATGGATCCACTAGAGTTCATTGCATTTGTGTTCTTTTCATAAACCACAACTAGAGTCATTGCATGTGTTTTCTTTTTATAAACCAAATGGATCCACCACTGTCATTGCATGTGTGTTCTTTTCATAAACCACATATGGATCCACCAGTGTCATTGCATGTGTGTTCTTCTCATAAACCACCACTAGAGTCATTGCATTTGTTTTCTTTTCATAAACCACAACTAGAGTCACCGCATGTGTGTTCTTTTCATAAAACCACATGGATCCACCTGTATCATTGCATGTGTGTTCTTTTCATAAACCACATGGATCCTCCAGAGTCATTGCATGTGTGTTCTTTTCATAAACCACATTGATCCACCAAAGTCTTTGCATGTGTGTTCTTTTCATAAACCACATGGATCCACCAAAGTCATTGCATGTGTGTTCTTTTCATAAACCACAACTAGAGTGATTGCATGTGTGTTCTTTTCATAAACCACAACTTGAGTTCATTGCATATGTGTTCTTTCAATAAACCTCATGGATCCACCAGATTCATTGCATGTGTGTTCTTTTCCTAAACCACATCTAGAGTCATTGCATGTGTGTGTGTATCAGTGTGCATCATTGTGGTTTTAGTAAAAGAACACATGCAGTGATGCCACTCTAGCATGTGGTGTCCTACCATGTCTAGGAACCATGGCAGCATGCTGGGATTCAGCTGCAGCATGCATTCTACCACCAGCTTGAAAGATGTTGCATCACCCCAACCCATTGGATGTGTGTGTGTATTAGTGTGTATCATTGTGGTTTTGGAAAAGAACATATGAAGTGATGCCACCACAGCATGTGTGTTCTTTTCATAAACCACATGGATCCACTACAGGTTTATAACATGTGTGTTCTTTTCATAAACCACAACTTGAGTTCATTGCATGTGTGTTCTTTTCATAAACCACATGGATCCACCAGAGTCACTGCATGTGTGTTCTTATCCTAAACCACATCTAGAGTCATTGCATGTGTGTGTATCAGTGTGCATCATTGTGGTTTTAGTAAAAGAACACATGCAGATATGCCACTCCAGCATGTGGTGTCCTACCATGTCTAGGAACGATGACAGCATGCTGGGATTCAACTGCATCGGCATTCCCATGAAGTCACGTCTTGCATAGTGGGAAAAACGGGTTCCTTGAATCTTGTTGACGCTGAGGGCACATAGATGTGCGAGAGCTTCATGCATTGCCCTGGCTAATCCATCTAGCCAGTTGTTCTCTCTCACGGAGAACTGAATTCTCCCGGAAGTTTGTGCTTCGATGCTTCCCCGAAGATCCGCGGTGACTAGCCACTGTAGGTCTCCTCCTGGGGGTCCTGGAAGTGGGCATCCCAGTAACTCCGATAGTGAATCTAGATCCCTCTCGAAGATCAGCTGACCTCCGTTTCCCAACTGGTAAAACTTGCTGAATTGAGTCTCCATCTACAAGAATTAAGGATGAGGAAGTTAGTGAAGTGATCAAGTGTGTCAAATTTTCAGTGGTAATGTAAGAATTTTGAGGAACATGTATTTTTTTGAGAAAGAATGAGTTCACAAGGGTAAGAGAGGAAATAGTTTTTCATAAATACTCACTTTGGTTTTGAAGCTAAGTTTTTGGTTTGGACGTCCATTCTAACTAGGGTCTCCTATGGTAAGGATGGCTCTGATACCAACTTGTCAACACCCAGATTTTTAATCCCAGATGCCCGTTATGCCATACCTTGCAATCCCAGGATTACCATTTTTGCGAGACATAACGGATTTGATATCACAGTACATCATCCATTACAAACCATACATAAGGTTTTACACAAATAAGGATCTCATGATCCAGTCTTTAATACAACAAGCAGCGGAAATAAACGATAAGCGTAGCGGTGGGGTCCATCTTCAGGGGCACAGGCAATGCTGACGAAGGCAGATAGTCCTAGTTATCATAGCCGTCCTGCTGACCAACATCTTGATAATCTCCTTCATAGTCTGGCCATGATAATAGCCAGGGACAAAAGCCATGAGTACTCTTTAAGTACTCGCAAACTACTACTAGCAAGGAGTATAATTCTAAATTAAAGTACTGAATCTAAGTTAACTATCAAGTTAAGTTTGAAACCTAAGCTGAGTTCAGAAGCAAAGAAAGATAAAATAAAGTTCTAGAATCACTTAAGTTGGGAAGCTATTTTCATCAACACAACCCTGTTGTGGTCAAGTCAAAGTTCATCATTCATTTCAAGTTATTTAGAAAACATCTGACAACGAAATAGTATGGCCATTCCATCTGTCCATAACCGCGGATGCAACTATTCGAATAGTTTGACACTCTGTAGAGGTGGTACACTTTCACCACAAGATTCGATACATCTGTCAGGGATAACCCTGAATCATCATACTTAGTATGCAGATAATCAAACATAACCTTCCCTTTACACACCCTAGTACAAGCACCTCTCCTATGAGCATGGCCTCCCAACCATGACCATCAGTCATCTTGGGCACTGCATAGGTGGTCAACATTGAGAGGTAGCCTCAGCTCAAACCTCTCCCGTGAGGGAACTAATACTAATGCATATAAATTTCCAGCTAAGCCTTACCCAATTCAGGTAATGTGGTTGTATGGTAAATTTGGAATGGTATCGCATCCGAATCCAACCATCAGTTTTATAAAAGGGTTAAGGCTCATGCCTCGTCATTTTCATCATCATAAACCAGTTGTGTTTCTCAACACATGTCAAAACATCTCAATAGAATGACTCATCATTCCAAGGTTTTCATAATTCATTTTCACCAAGTGTTCCCATCTAAAGTGACTCAAGTTTTTGATCTATACTAAGGTACTAAGTTAAGAGTGTTCACTAAGGTGGAAAGATGGGATCAATCTCATGCCATAGAATGACATCTAAAGTTTTCTAAGTAGGTCAAGTTTTATACTCTTTATGCTACCTTCAAAATTAAGTAAAGAACTTTGTGTAAACTAAGGGAGGTGCTCAAAGCATGTTTAAGGCATCTTTGCTAAACCAACTAGTTTTATTCTAGCTTGCTAACAATAGCTTGCTAAAGTATGTTTTGCAAGGGTTAGCTTGCCACTAATAGCTTGCCTTGGTTGGTGCAGTGGTTGAAGTTTTCTTCTTCTTCTTCTTGGTAGAACTCCTCCTCCTCGAAAGCTTGGTCGGTACTAGCGTCTATAGATACATAGGGAGTATACAATCACCAAACAATACTTAACTAGGCTAAGTAGCATTCTAAAAACACACAATTGATGATCTATTATCATCACAAGCATCACAAGTTTAATTTCAATAGTTTCATCCTTTTTATTTTAGAAAAGTAATTTCTACTCATTGAAATATTAACTAAAATTTAATATTCACCACCAAAATATGGGATCATGTGGACACATGTCCTCACCACATATTCTAACATGTGGGAATGAGATTTAAAGGTTGGATCAATATTACTTTGGTTTAAGTTTATTATTTAATGATTTAAAGTGACTAGAAATGCCTATATAGATTTATTTTGGTACTAGTCCAAAGTCACTGCATGTAAACCTAAATATTATTACATATTTGGATAGATATGATGAAATGTGATTTTTGAGAGTTGGAATCAACTCAAAAGCTAACTTGGTTGATTTTACAAAAATGTTGCAAGGTGCAAATGCTTATGTTTTGTTATTTTTATTAGGAGAGATCTATAACTCTAATGGAAATAAATCCAACGGGCTTGGATAGATTATTTTAATACATTTCAGATAAAATTGGTTTCATGCAATTTGGATTTCTAAAACTCTCTGAATTGATTTTTAAACTAGGGGACAGAAACTAGATTCAAACTAAAAAGAAAAATCCAGATTTGAATCGATGTGCTAGAACGGGAAAAGGAATGGGCCGGCCCAGTGGCGCTCCGCTGCACGGGCCTCAGCTGACAGGGGGGTCCCGCTTGTCAGTGGCACTTAACACACGAAACGGTACGCGTGTTGTGGGCCGTGCGATTAGAAGCATGATCAACGGCTGAGAGTCGTCGCCGACGATGAACAGGTCGCCGGCGAGCTCAAACCCTAGCGGCTCGGTGGGGGTCTACTAGCGGCGTACCAGGGCTCCAGCAGGGTCGGCGAGGTGGGCAAACGAAGTGGAAGATGACGGCGAGGCGAGGCGTGGTCGCAGCTGAGCTTGGGGCGGTCGAAATCAACGGCACCCTTCTCCTCCAGAGGCGGCGGCTCGGCCCAATTCGGCTGCTGCTCCACTTGCTCCGACGAGAGGTGGGTGAGGTTCAGAGAGGTGAGGGGAGTGGAATGGTGTGGAGAAGAATGGCTGGGGAGGGCTCCTTTTATAGGCCCGACGGTGAGACCGAGCGGGATGGGCGGTCGATGGTGGCGACATGGCTACGGAGAGCTAGCGGCATGGCTGGGGATGGCGATCGATGGGAGGTTCCCTGGTGGTGCTCTAGGACTTAAATGCGGCCGTAGGGGCGGTGGTATGCGGTCTGGGCGAGGTGGCGCTCTAGGAGGCAGAGGCGGCGGTGTCCATAGCGAGCGGTGGCTGTGGGGCTTTGGGCGTGACAGGGATGTCTGGGTGTTCTCGGTCGAGTGAGCGGAGTGGCTGGGTTGGCTGGCGGCTTGTGCACGCGGGGACAGAGCGTGCTCTGCTAGCGGCATCGGCATGGTGCGGTCGCACTGGGCGCGGGTTCTCCTCGGTGGTCCACGGCAGCACTTGGCTCGAGCAAGGGACAGAGAGGGGCGGTGAGGTGTTGGCTACCTCCTAGACATGACGAGGGAAGGGGGAGTGGTCTGCTGCAGCGGGGCAAGGTTTGGCCGGCGAGCATGTCCTCGGTTTGGCATGGCCTGGGGGTTAGGGACAAGTGACAGAGGTGCTAAAGGCCTGGTTAGACCAAGAGGGGACAGAGAGGTTAAATGGAGATCAAATGGGGACAAAACCCTATGCAGAATAGTGAGCTAGGATTAGAGGTGGGATTAATCATGCCAAGTGTTTGATGAAATGGCTGCAAGAGAAAAAGTTTTGAATTTTGAGTTCAAAATTTTTGAGTGATCTCCACTAGTGATAGGTAGCCTCTGGTTGCAAGGGTTTTGAAAATGGAGCTCAAATAGATGGTTTTGGAAATAGGGGTGATCTATGCATATGCATTAGATTCAATTTTAAACTGTCATTTAAAATAGCTAACAAAATGTTTTTAGCAGATCAAAAGGTGGGCCTTGGTACCTCATTATGTGTACTAGCAAGGGGTGCAAATATCAAAAATTGTTTCTGTTAATAATTAAGTACTAGGAATAGCCAAAGTAGGCATGACAGTTAAATTTGCCAAAATGACCATTCCTTCATTTTAATTCTTTTTGATTTGATTTTCTTTAGGAAAAGTTTGGGAATGATGTAGATGATGTTTAAATCACCTAAGAAACATTTTACAAGCATTGGATCAATCAATCATGGCAATTCAAACAACTCCTATTTTAAATGCACACATATATGAATGCTTTCATTTTAAATTTGGAAAAGTTTTTGTTAGCCCTATTTTTGGATGATTTGATCTTGATAACCTTGGATTAAAGTTTTGGGATGTTACAGAGTCATTGCACGTATTCTTTTCATAAACCACATGGTTCCACCAGAGTCATTGCGTGTGTGTTCTTTTCACAAACCACAACTAGAGTTCATTGCATGTGTGTTCTTTTCATAAACCACAACTAGAGTTCATTGCATGTGTGTTCTTTTCATAAACGACATAGATCCATCAGAGTCATTGCATGTGTGTTCTTTTCCTAAATCACATATGGATCCACCATAGTCACTCCATGTGTGTTCTTTTCATAAACCACAACTAGAGTCATTGCACGCGTGTTCTTTTCATAAACCACACGGATCCACCAGTGTCATTGCATGTGTGTTCTTTTCACAAACCACAGCTAGAGTCACTGCATGTGTGTTCTTTTCATAAACCGCTTGGATCCACCAGAGTCATTGCATGTATGTTCTTTTTATAAACTACAACTACAGTCATTGCATGTGTGTACTTTTCATAAACCACAATGTAATGCCCGAGAAAATATTCTCCAATTAGATTTGCCTGTTATTTGATTTTGTGCATCATCATGACATCATGCATATTTTGCCCTGAAATATTTTTGCCAAAAACCTATTTTGTTTTCTAATTATCTCCCTCCTTTATTTAAAATTAAAACCCCGGTATTTTTCGAATCTTTTATTTGTCTAAAATCTACTTACAAAAGCCTTTCTAAAAATAAAACAAATAAAATAAAATTAAACAAAAAAAGGTTTTCCAGGGGAGACAGCCAGCCAGCCAAAATAGCCGGCCAACCAGCCTACAACCCACAGACTAAACCCTAGCTATCGAACCGCGCCTGATCTAGTACCACACCCCACCGCCACCGCTAGCTGCAACACACGCAGAACACAACGCGCGCGGAGCCGCACCGACGCGATGCACCCAGGACGCAAGCAACGACACATGCCGCAACCTCGCCTGGACTCTGTGGCCACCAACCCCTTGCAGTCTTTCAAAGAAGCCCTACCGCTATCCTCTGTACGTGATCAGGTCCTCCCAACCTAGATCACCACCTACCCCGGTCGTTTCCATCCCCGAGCAGAGCCAGTGTTCGAGCGCCTCCCCTTGATCGACCCCAGCATCGCCGCTTCTCTACTCCCCTCCACCTCTGTAGGGCCGCTGCTGCCTCTTCGACCTCGCATGCTTCTGGAAGCCGCCACCATGGCTGCCCGCTGCTGGAGTTTGCCCTCGTGCCGCTCGCATCCTCGCCGCGACCTCGCCCATGTCCAACCCTTTCCTGCCAGCTGTAGCCTCCCTCGCGGGCTTCCCCCTCTCTCCCCATTTGCAGTAACCGCCATCACCAGCGAGCATCGCCGTCTCTCAGGCTCGTCGCCGCCTTCCCTCCTCCCGGAATCGGGCGACGACCTGCTTCTGTCGCCCAGTCAAGGCTACCCCGATCCGCTCCACTGGCTTGTCGGCCGCCGTCAGGGCCGCCCATTCCAGCGACCCCACCACCGGACTAGCCCTTCTTGTCCATAACCCCTCTCTGCATCGCGCTGGCGCGCATGTCCTCGCCTCGGGCGACCGGGTCCCTCCTCGGCCCTAAGCAAGACCCCGCCTCCCTGCGCATGCACCGCCAGGACGCGACCCTCCAAGACCATCCCTTGCTTCGCTCGTATCCGACCTCTTGTATCTAGCACGAGGTTGCCCCGCTGCACATGAACCCTTCCCCGCCATCGCCCCAGAGCTCTGGCCCCGCTTTGTCCTCTGTACCCTCCAGGACCCCGTGCCATAGCCGTGTTTCCCCTGCCACGTCTCTGCCTGTTGACCTGGTGAGCCCCTCCACTGCCATCTGCTAGCTCCATGTGCTATTGTGCCACATGACAAAGCCTTTTGAATCGGTGACATAGTGGCTCGTTTCGACTCAGATTCCTAGTTGTGGCTTACAGGCGATGGGATGCTGTGTTGAGATGAAGTATATGCGTTGATAGTGAAAACCCCGATGACAATTACACAGAGATGTTGATGTGGTGAAGATGCCGGAGCTACAAGTTCCCCATCATGGACCCGATGGTTGAGGCCCCGAAACTCTCCTACCCAGATCTGAAGACCGAACCCGAAACCCTCGGAACCAAGTTCGCCGAACCATATGTGTGATCCCTATCCGCCCCTATTTTTAATATGATATACAACTTGTTGCATATAAATTGTACATGCTTGCATACATACTCTGTCATTTGTGGGTATTTGGTCGACTCACCTAATAATTACATATGGAGACTATATGAGGGTTATTCTAGTCTTATATTGCCTCCATTTAAATTTGTGTAGCGAACCGATGCCATGCTTTGCCTTGTTAATTCAACATTTAATTTGCGGGGTAGTTAAATAAGTTGAACCTTCTATTTAAATGTCGGGTTCCCGATTCCGCTTAATATTGCTAAGATATACCGCATATTGCCATGTCATGCATCATATCATAAAGATACTGATTCTTCCGCCGTAGTATTAAACATTGCACCGAATGCTCTTTCTAGTGATTTTCTTTTTCACCGGGTAGGACAATGAGACGGTGTGAGATATGACGAGCCTTAGGTTGATCCTCTCAGGCGAGCATTCTTCCCTCTTCTACCTATTTTGCATTTGTATTCTTTACTTGCTTCCTTTGATCTATTGCTATTGTTATTATCGATGCTCTAGTACCGTTCCCTTTAATTACATGCTCTACTATATAGCCTTTGATATCCTACTGCCTTGTTTGAGTATCTAGTTTTTGCCCTTGCGAGTCATAGGCATTCTTAGTACCACTCTCATACAGGTGCACCGTGATAACCGAATATGGTTGATACTAAGATAATTAAATTGGTGATATTGGTTGTGGTTATGGTTTCACCTAATGATAAGGCCCCGGCAAGGACCACCTTTGTGAACTGCTTGAGGCGACCTAGGACCTGTTCGTTCTACGATACTAGTTTTGAGTTGATCGCGCTAATCAAACGTGGGGCCCCTAGGATCCCCCCTCAACTACCGGCGCTATTCGTTTATCTAGAGGGTCACAAATTGGTTTTCCATTTGGTGCATACGCATAATATGTCCTCGGACATGGGTGAGTTGAATATGTCTTCAGACTTGATATTTGGTGGACAGTAGCTGCATTGTATACATAAACGCGGTTCGGCCGAGAGGTCATCTTCCATAGTGGAGCTCCAATCCTTCTTGACCATGGTCGCAAATGCTATACCTCCCTTGAGAATCGTCGTGCCTCCTCGTTGGGTAAATACAGTAGGTGATACATCTGGATACACGCGTAGTTATGGGATAGTTCTTGTTGTGAGATTCAGAAGGCACGCGTATTATGTTGCCTGAAGGGTTGAACATGCGTTTGGGTACAGTAGTGCACCCGTGCAGGATAAATCTTTTCGAGAAGTCGTGTGTCCACGGTTATGGACGCCTCAGGAGTACGGTGGCATGATCATAGACACCACCACTAATGTTTTGCCTCTAATAACATGACTAGTAATTAGCCTTATCAACTAAATACCTACTTAACTAAAATTGCCACCGTGTGTGTTCCGCAAGAGGACTTCTCGACTGGTCTTCGAGGGGAAAATCTTCGGATGAGTTATGTTTGGTGTTATATTATACTTATTGTATAGCGCTCTCTTATCTCAATCTAATAGCTGTAGTTGTAGCGTGTCTCTATAAGTTAGATACTGCAAGCTTTGCTTCCGCTGAGACCACCATACCTATGTAGGCGACGACCACCGAATTCTAGCCTTGCTGTGTACTGGCCTCAGTACTGGCCGCTCTCTTTCTGTTTTATTTTGCCCTTTGCCGACACCCCTTTGGCTTTGATAGGTATATGTGTGACGATTATAGCAAGGTACCCTTCCGGCTTGTCCTGGACAGGGTTATGGACACTGCTTGGTTATGCTTTAGGACTCTTAGTCCAATTTGGATCTTGTTCGTACTCAGATACTATTTGGCTTTCTTCATGATTTGTATCTTCGTATTGTATCTTTGTATTCTGGACTCGTGGAGTCGTTGATGTATATATAAGTTCTTGTGGACTCTATTGTAAACTACTATGTTGTAACCACTTGTAATCAAATCCCACCCACATGAAAGTGTTTGGTGGGCGTCTTTGAATCGCTTCTATGCGGATTTTGGTGGAAATGCTAAGATCTGCATAGACCCAATTCTAGGGCGTTACAAGTGGTATCAGAGCAAAGGTTTAGGATACCCCACTGGTCCAGCCTATAGGATAACCTAGCTAATGGCCGATGTCTAGTGTCAAAACTATTTTACTACAAATGCGTTGGACAGATCTGACTAGCTCTGATTTTACTCCTTATCTCCATTCTTCTCCTCTTATCTTTGCGTATTTTGATCTTCTCCCTTACCTTTGTTCAAGTCTAGGATTTCTCGTGGTTCGGTTCCTGTCGTACCTTTAGCGTTCCGCTTTCTTCCTGTTGTAATGGTGGAACCACATCTGGTTTCATTCTACCTGATCTCTTTTCAAACGTTTTCTGGTGCTCTACAACTCTTGCGATGACATCATCTTTCCGAAACTTTGTTATACCAGTTGTCAAGATCTCCAATCTGAATACCGCGAGTTCAGTTGCACAATTTTCCTATTCTTGTATAGAGTAATGCTTTGAGTGCGGGATGGAGTCACGACCATACCACTACTCTTATCATTCTCTCTTGTACATTGATTAGTGGATCCATGCAATTTGACTCTTTCCATAGAAGTTAGAGGTATCCTTACCTTTGAGACCTTTACTTCCGCCTCTGTGTCTCTGGAGTGTTTTCTCGAAGAACGTGAGCAACAACCCTTTGTTGGTGGCGTCGATAATTTGAAGATGGAGCAAGAATTCTTGTTAGTGGTGTCGCGACCATCAACCCGATGCAAGAAGATCTGATCATCAAACCCTTCCCCCCAGTGTCTTTGCTTGGATCTCGGGACGAGATCCTTTGTTAGTGGTGTCGAGTTGTAATGCCCGGGAAAATATTCCCTAGTTAGATTTGCCTATTATTTGATTTTGTCCATCATCATGACATCATGCATATTTTGCCCTGAAATATTTTCGCCAAAAACCTATTTTGTTTTCTAATTATCTACCTCCTTTATTTCAAATTAAAACCCCAGTCTTTTTCGAATCTTTTATTTGTCTAAAATCTATTTAAAAAAGCCTTTCTAAAAATAAAACAAATAAAATAAAATAAAACAAAAAAAGGTTTTCCGGGGGAGGAAGTCAGCCAGCCCAAAGGGCCGACCAGCCGGCCTACAACCCACAGACCAAACCCTAGCTATCGAACCGCTCCTGATCTAGTACCACACCGCGCCGCCACCGCCATCTGCAACACACACAGCACACAACACACACGCAGCCGCACGGACGCGACGCACCCAGGACGCACGCAGCGACGCATGCCGCAACCTCACCTAGACTCTGTGGCCACCAACCCCTTGCATTCTTTCAAAGAAGCCCTGCCGCTAGCCTCTGAACGCGATCAGGTCCTCCCAACCCATATCACCACCTACCCCAATCGTTTCCATCCCCGAGAAGAGCCGATGTATGAGCGCCTCCCCTTGATCGACCCCAGCGTCGCCGCTTCTCTATTCCCCTCCACCTCTCGTGGGCCCCCGCTGCCTCTTCCACCTCACATGCTTCTCGAAGCCGCCACCATGGCTGCCCGCTGCCGGAGTTTGCCCTCATGCCGCCCGCCTCCTTGCCGCGACCTCGCCTAGGTCCAACCCTTTCCCGCCAGCTGCAGCCTCCCTCGCGGGCTTCCCCCCCTCGCCCTGCTCGCAGTAACTGCCATCACCAGTGAGAATCGCCGCCGCGTCTCTCTGTGCCTCGCCGCCTCGCCTTCCCCTCCTCTGGAATTAGGCGACAACCTCGTTTCCTGCCGCTTCGCCCCGGTCAAGGCTACCCCGAGCCGCTCCACTGGGCTTGTTAGCCGCCACCAGGGCCACCCATTCCAGCGACCCCGCCACCGGACTAGCCCTTCTAGTCCACAACCCCTCTCTGCATCGCGCTGGCGCGCATGTCCTCGCCTCGCGCGATCGGGTCCCTCCTCGGCCCTAAGCAAGACCCCGCCTCCCCGCTGCACATGAACCCTTCCCTGGTGTCGCCCCAGAGCTCTGGCCCCGCGTCATCCACTGTACCCTCCAGGAACCCGTGTCCGAGCACCTCCCCGTGATCGACCCTAGCATCGCCGCTTCTCTGCTTCCCTCCCCCTCTCGAGGGCCATCGCTGCCTCTCCGACCTCACATGCTTCTACAAGCCGCCGCCATGGCCGCCCGCTGCCGGAGTTCGCCCTCGCCCTGCCCGCCTCCTCCCCATGACCTCGCCCAGGTCCATCCCTTTCCCGCTGCCTTCAACTGCAGCCTCCCTTGCGGGCTGCCCCCTCTCTCCCCGCTCGCAGTAACCGCCATCACTAGCGAGCATCACCGTTGCGTCTCTCTATGCCTCATCTCCTCGCCTTCCCCTCCTTTGGAATCGGGCGATGACCTCGTTTCTTGCCGCTTCGCCCTGGTCAAGGCTACCCCGAGCCTCTCCGCTGTGCTCGTCGGCCGCCACCAGGGTCGCCCATTCGAGCAACCCTGCCACCGGACTAGCCCTTCTGGTCCACAACCCCTCAATGCATCGCGCTGGCGCGCATGTCCTCGCCTCACGCGAGTGGGTCCCGCCTCGGCCCTGAGCAAGACCCCGCCTCCCCGCGCATTGATGGCTCTGCGTATGACGGCCAGAAAAGTGCTGGTGCGGTGTTGATGTAGAGCTCGTTGGGAACCCCAAGAGGAAGGTATGATGAGCACAACAACAAGTTTCCCTCAGTATGAAACCAAGGTTTAATCGAACCATGGGAGCAAGGAAACACCCCAAAGGTGTTACTAGCTAAGCTTTGGTAGGGCGCACTACCGGTGCTAGTAGCAACGTGGAGACCTGCACAACACAACCACAGAACTTTGTCCCCAACTTGCGATGAGGTTTTCAATCCCACCGTGTTTTGCAGAAAACAAAGGATTAAACGTATCGAATGGAAAGAAGTAATAGTTTGTAGAAAGTAAACACAAAGCAGTAACATTTTATAGATTGTATGTAAAGAAAAGGACCGGGATCCATAGTTCACTAGAGGTGGCTCTCCTTAAGATAGATAACATGCTGTGTGAACAAATTACAGCGGGGCAATTGACAATCGTCGAGAAAGCAATACATGCATATACTAATCATCTTGACTCCTTTGGAACTTGATTGGGCATTACAACATTATACATAGACCGCCATCCAACTGCATCTATGACTAATAATCCACCTTCAGGTTATCATCCGAACCCCCTCCAGTATTAAGTTGCAAGCAACAAATTATTGCTTTACGAATTGCGTGTAAAGTAAACAATACGATTGTTCTATGAATAAAGGATTGTTGTTTTCTCCCTAGTAGCAACAGCACATCTAGTACCTTAGAGATTTCTGTCACTTCTCCAGATTACTAGAGGCATGAACCCACTATCGAGCATAAATACTAACTCTTGGAGTTGCTAGCATCTACTTGGCCAAGATAGCTACTAACAACGGAAAGCATGCAAGATCACATATAACAAAGACATGATAGAATCAATAATCAATATGAAATAGCATCTCAATATCCATCAGATCCCCGCAAACACAACATGCAGAATTACAAATAGATGATCTTGATCATGAACGAAGCTCACAAGATCTAGACATGAAAGCACAAAGGAGGAGAACCAGCCATCTAGATACTACATGGATCCGTAGTCGAAGGATGAACTACTCACGCATCACATCAGAGGTTTG
The DNA here is from genome assembly GCA_023614405.1 of Avena insularis. Taxonomy (NCBI): domain Eukaryota; kingdom Viridiplantae; phylum Streptophyta; class Magnoliopsida; order Poales; family Poaceae; genus Avena; species Avena insularis. Next base: position 255,412,052 of record CM042696.1, read on the forward strand.
CATGGTGATGAAGAAGGCCTCCAGGGTGAATTCCCCTCTCCGACAGGGTGCCAAGAAGAGCTTCAGATCCCTCCCGATCTAGGGATGGAGATGATGGCGGCTACAGACTCTTTCGTGGATTTTTGATCGGGTACTTAGGGTTTTTGTCCCGAGGGCATCTTATAGGCGGAAGGGGAGGCCGAGGGGGTGCCGGAGGCGGCCACACCACCCCCTAGCGCGGGCCAGGGTGGGCCGCGCGGCTAGGTGGTGGTGGCCCCAGCCTCTCCGTCTCGTATTCTGGCATCTGATGACTTCCGGAAAAATAGGCACTTTGACTTTTGTCCCGTCCAATTCCGAGAATATTCATTTTCCGACTTTCCTGAAACCAAAAACAACAGAAAACAGACAGCTGGCACTGTGGCTCTTGTTAATAGGTTAGTCCATGAAATCATATGAAAAGTACTCCAAAGTGTGGACAAAACACAAGAAAGTGTATAAAACCAAGCATGGAACATCAAAAGTTATAGATACATTTGCAATGTATCACGCATGCACCGCCAGGACGCGGCCCTTCTTGACCATCCTCTGCTTCGCTCGTGTCCGACCTCCTGTATCTAGCGCAAGGTTGCCCTGCTGCACATGAACCCTTTGCCAGCATCGCCCCGGAGCTCTGGCCCCGCGTCGTCCTCTGTACCCTCGAGGACCCCGCGCCGCAACCGTGTTTCCCCTGCCGCGTCTCTGCCTGTTGACCCGGTGAGCCCCTCCAGTGCCATCTGCTAGCTCCATGTGGTATTGTGCCACGCGACAAAGCCTTTTGAATTGGTGACATAGTGGCTCGTTTCGACTCACATTCCTAGTTGTGGCAACCCCGACGACAATTACACATATATGTTGATGTGGTGAAGATGCCGGAGCTACAGGTTCTCCATCATGGACCCAATGGTCGAGACCCCAAGCTCTCCTACCCGGATCTAAAGACTGAACCCGAAAACCTCGGAACCAAGTTCGCCAAACCATATGTGTGATCCCTATCCGCCCCTATTTTATAATATGATATACAACCTGTCGCATATAAATTGTACATGCTTGCATACATACTCTGTCATTTGGGGGTATTTGGTCGACTCACCTAAGAATTACATATGGAGACTATATGAGGGTTATTCTAGTCTTATATTGCCTCCATTTAAATTTGTGTAGTGAACCGATGCCATGCTTTGCCTTGTTAATTCAACATTTACTTGCGGGGTAGTTAAATAAGTTGAACCTTATATTTAAATTCCGGGATCTCGATTCTTCTTAATATTGCTAATATAGACCGCATATTGCCATGTCATGCATCATATCATAAAGATACCGAATCTTCTGCCGTAGTATTAAATATTGCACCGGATGCTCTTTATAGTGATTTGCTTCTTGACCGGACAGGACAATGAGATGGTGTGAGATATGACGAGCCTTCGGTTGATCCTCTCAGGCGAGCATTCTTCCCTCTTCTACCTATTCTGCATTTGTAGTCTTTACTTCCTTCCTTTGATCTATTGCTATCCTTATTATCGATGCTCTAGTACTATTCCCTTTAATTACCTGTTCTACTATATAGCCTTGGATATCCTACTACCTTGTTTTAGTACCTAGTTTTGCCCTTGCGAGTCGTAGGCATTCTTAGTACCGCTCTGATACAGGTGCACCATGATAACTGGATATGGTTGATACTAAGATAATTAAATTGGTGATGTTGGTTGTGGTTATGGTTTCACCTAATGATAAGGTCCCGGCAGGGATCACCTTTGGGAACTGCTTGAGCCAACCTAGGACCCATTTGTTCTACGATACTAGAACCAAACGTGGGGCCCCTGGGATCCCCCCTCAACTATCGGTGCTATTCGTTTATCTAGAGGGTCACAAATTGGTTTTCCATTTGGTGCATACGCATAATATGTCCTCGGACACGGGTGAGTTGAATATGTCTTCAGACTTGATATTTGGTGGACAGCACCTGCATTGCATACATAAACGTGGTTCGGTTAAGAGGTCATCTTCCATAGTGGAGCTCTGATCCTTCTCGATTGTGGTCGCAAACGCTGTACCTCCCTTGAGAATCGTCGTGCCTCCTTATTGGGTCAATACAGTAGGTGATACCTCTGGATACGCGCGTAGTTATGTGCCAGTTCTTGTTGTGAGATTCGGAAGGCACGCGTATTATGTTGCCTGAAGGGTTGAACATGCGTTTGGATACAGTAGTGCACCCGTGCAGGGTAAATCTTTTCGAGAAGCCATGTGTCCATGGTTATGAATGCCTCAGGAGTACGGTGTCATGATCATAGACAACGCCACTAATGTTTTGCCTCTAATAACATGACTAGTAAAAATACCTGCTTAACTAAAATTTCCATCGTGTGTGTTCTGCAAGAGTACTTCTCGACTGGTCTTCGAGGGGGAAATGTTCGAATGGGTTATGTTTGGTGTTATATTATACTTATCGTATAGCGCTCTCTTCTCTCGCTCTAATAGCCGAAGTTGTAGCGTGTCTCTATAAGATAGATAGTGCAAGATTTGCTGCGCTGAGCCCACCATACCTATGTAGGCGAGGACCGCCGAATTCTAGCCTCGCTGTGTACTGGCCTCAGTACTGACCGCTCTCTTTATGTTTTCTTTTGCCCTTTGCCAGCACCCCTTAGGCTTTGACAGGTATATGTGTGACGACGTTAGCAAGGTACCCTTCCGGCTTGGCCTGGGCAGGGTTATGGACACTGCTTGGATATTCTTCAGGAATCTTAGTCCAATTTGGATCTTGTCCGTACTCGGATACTATTTGGCTTTCTTCATGATTTGTATGTTTGTATTGTATCTTTGTATTCTGTACTCGTGGATTCGTTGATGTATATATAAGTTCTTGTGGACTCTATTGTAAACTACTGTGATGTAACCACTTGTAATCAAACCCACCCACACGAAAGTGTTTGGTGGACATCTTTGAATCGCTTCTATGCGGATTTTGGTGGAAATGCTAAGATCTGCATAGACCCGATTCTGGGGCATTACACACAACTAGAGTCATTACATGTGTGCTCTTTTCATAAACCACAACTAGAGTCCATTGCATGTGCATTCTTTTCATAAACCAAATGGATCCACTAGATTCATTCAATGTGTTTTTTTTATAAACTACATTGACCCCTTGAGTTTATTGCATTTGTGTTCTTTTCATAAAGCACATATGGATCCACCAGTGTCATTGCATATGTGTTCTTCTCATAAACCACCACTAGAGTCATTGCATGTGTATTCTTTTCATAAACCACAACTAGAGGCACTACATGTGTGTTCTTTTCATAAAACCACATGGATCCACCAGTGTCACTGCATGTGTGTTCTTTTCATAAACCATAGCTAAAGTCATTGCATGTGTGTTCTTTTCATAGACCAGATGGATCCTCCAGAGTCATTGCATGTGTGTTCTTTTCATAAACCACATGGATCCACCAAAGTCTATGCACGTGTGTTCTTTTCATAAACCACAACTAGAGTGATTGCATGTGTGTTCTTTTCATAAACCACAACTTGAGTTCATTGCATGTGTGTTCTTTTCATAAACCACAAGGATCCACCAGAGTCATTGTATGTGTTCTTTTCCTAAACCACATCTAGAGTCATTGCATGTGTGTGTATCAGTGTGCCTCATTGTGGTTTTAGTAAAAGAATACATGCAGTGATGCCACTCCAACATATGGTGTCCTACCATGTCTAGGAACGATGGAAGCATGCTGGGATTCAACAGTAGCATGCATTCTACCACCAGCTTGAAAGATGCTGCATCACCACACCCCATTGGATGTGTGTGTGTATTAGTGTGCATCATTGTGGTTTTGGAAAAGAACATATGAAGTGATACCACCACAACTTGTGTTTTTCATAAACCACATGGATCCACTAGAATTCATTGCATGTTTGTACTTTTCATAAACCACATGGATCCACGAGACTCATTGCATGTGTGTTCTTTTCATAAACCACGCCTAGATTCATTGCATGTGTGTTCTTTTCATAAACCACAACCAGTGTTCATTGCATGTGTGTTATTTTCGTGAACCACATGGATCCACTAGAGTCATTGCATGTGTGTTCTTTTCCTAAACCACATATGGATCCACCAAAGTCATTGCATGTATGTTCGTTTTATAAACCACAAGGATCCACTAGAGTCATTGCATGTGTGTTCTTTTCATAAACCACAACTAGAGTCATTGAATGTGTGTTCTTTTCATAAACCACATGGATCCACCAGAGTCATTGCATGTGTGTTCTTTTCATAAACCACAACTAGAGTTCATTGCATGGGTGTTCTTTTCATACACCACATGGATCCACTAGAGTCATTGCATGTTTGTTATTTTACTAAACCACATATGTATCAACCAGAGTCATTGCATGTGTGTTCTTTTCAAAACCACATGGATCCACTAGAGTCATTGCATGTGTGTTCTTTTCATAAACCACAGCTAGAGTCATTACATGTGTGTTCTTTTTATAAACCACATGGATCCTCTAGAGTCATTGCATGTGTGTTCTTTTGATAAACCACATGGATCCACCAGAGTCATTGCATGTGTGTTATTTTCATAAACCACAACTAGAGTCATTGCATGTGTGTTCTTTTCATAAACGCCATGGATCCTCCAGAGTCATTGCATGTGTGTTCTTTTCATAAACCACATGGATCCACCAGAGTCATTGCATGCGTGTTCTTTTCATAAACCACAACTAGAGTCATTGCATGTGTGTTCTTTTCATAAACCGCAACTACCACAATTTCATCAATTCTGTTACGTTTACGGCCTTTTACAGTTTCGTCAATTCTGAAGCCCATGCCAATATCATAAAACGCGTATAATAATCCATCATTTTTTTACTATTCGTCGTCGGCCGAATACAACACGATACTTTTCCCTAATCGACCTACCTAGCGTAGTTACCATAACAACTACCACAATGTGTGGACGGTGTTAATTAAATGCCTACATGGCCTACACGAGTTATCTAGATATTACATCAGCTACAAACTTCTTAAAATTATTAGATAATATCAATTCAGGGGAAAGAAAAATCAGCATTTCAGTTGACGATCAAGTTGATAGCAGAGTTCTCAATTTGCTTTCTGAATCGATCACCTACATCTTCCATTGAGTGTGACAACTACATTGGAGGAGACATGATCTTGTAGCCCCCTTTTTGGTGGGGCTAGAAATAATTGCAGTCTGAAACTAAGTAATAACAAGTTAATACATCAAACAAGACAAACTACTCATTTCACTGATATGACAGGAGCTATGAACTGGAGTAATCAAGTAGAATTGACCAACTGGTCAATGGTTCAATTATTGACCAACACGTCAAACAAACATGACAAGCAAGCACGCATTAAACAAGTGTGACTACCGTGAAACAAGCAATCAAAAAATGTGTTTGTGGCTTAGAATTTCAGCAGATATAAACTAGCCAGGTCATTTTGAACAAATATATATGGAAGTAGTTCTATACCCTAAAATGCAAGAGACGTTGGGTTACTCGGAATTTGCGCTGAGCCACAAAGTGCATGCAGTTATTGTCATAGAGAAGAATGAACCAGATTGAAATTATAACCGTATCATACGAGAACATGTAGAGTAGGAATGCAAACCACGAATGAACTATATATTGTAGAGGATAGTTATGTCATGACTTAGGACGATCCAGACCCAGAACCAGATGCGAGATATAATGGTGACGCTCGTGAACCTATAGAACAGGACAAACAAGCATTATACAAGTGTGCCTAGAATGAAATGAGCAATCGAACAAAGTGTTTCTTATAATTTCAGCAAATATATATGGAAACAGTGGCATCTCCTGGAATGCATAGAGTCGTTGGGTGACTCAGAATTTGTGGTGAGCTACACAATGGCAAGTAATTACTGTCATAGATAAAAATGAACCAGATAGAAATTATAATGACATCATAAGAGAAATTCTAGAGAAGGAATGCAAACCATGAGTGAACTACATAGTAGAGGAAATTTATGCTGTTGCTTAGGACGAACCAACACCAGATAAGGGAGTAATGGCATCCCTTGTGAACCTGTAGAATAGGCTATGCAAACCAACATGTTCATTGTTCCATTTTGAGCTCTATGTAATAAAAAGGAAATAGTTAGTGATGCAGCTTTTAAAGAGCCAGATGGCATTATGGCAACAACAAAATTATAATCGAATTAGTACGAAGAGTTTAAACGGCTACTATACGATAGTATAACGATGCGAGGGAGGAAATAATAGTAGGAACTAATCTCAGGACGAACCATATAGATTTAGCAACTTTAGAGTAGGGAATCCACACTAATATTTTCCACTGACTACAGATTTTACAAGAATTACACGGTAGCAGGAAATTACTGTTGTATGGAGTAGCTAAGAACATGTGCATGACAAAATAACAGACATGTGCATGACTTGAAATTTGTAGAGCAGCGAATGCAAACCAACACGTCTAATGACCTTGCATGTACTAGCACGAAGAATAGGCGTGCCTAGTGACTTGTATGTACTAGCACGATTACAAAATGTAGTTCATTGCAACAGGCTTGAACCTTCTATACTGCTGACAAAACAAAAACATGTTGGGGATTAGGTCAACCTTGGTCGGAGAGGCGTCTAAGCATCATCGATACCGTGCGAGTGACGTCCAGTTCACCGAGGGTGCTGCAGTTCCGGTGGCTATTGGCGTCGGGGAAGCAGATCTTAGGCGGTCGATGCTGGCTTGAACACGGTGGACGAGAGCATCGTTGAGGCAGATCCGGTGCAGTGAACAGCGATTGCCGTGCAGCTGGTCTAGAGCGGAGGACATGGAACTTCTTGAACGAGATCATGTCAGGTGGACACCGGTGAAGCGGATCCGGTATGGTTGGGTAGGTTTCGATGGCGAGGAAGCAGAGCTTAGGCGGTTGATGACGCCATCGGCATGGTGAACGACACCGCATCTCCAGTGTAGTGGCAAAGAGACCCGGTGAACTAGATCCGATGGGTGAGCGTCGGTGAAGCGGCTCTGTGGCGGCGCACGAGACCGGAGATCAAGTCGGTGTGTGGGGTGGTCGTGGAGGCGACAAAGGAGCTTGAGATTTTTGGGAGGGCCAGCAGGAAAAACTGTGCGAATTAGGACCATAGTATAGGTGAATAGCAATATAATTACGATCGTGCCCCCAAGGTACTGACTTTAGCATGCCCATATATCGTCTGAATAATGGGTAGAACAGGAAATTTAAAGACAAAAGTTTTTGAAACAGAGGGGCGCGAAATGCTTCAAGGTCGGTGTGTGATATTGCCGCTCGATTGAGATTTGAATTTGGCCTGCGTCTAGCTAATAATAGAAAAATGGTACTATCCGGTGGTAGATTTTGGCTCAAAGGTTTTGAATAGGTGGGGCGGGAAATGCTTCAAGGTCGGTGGGTGATTTTGCCGCTCGATTCAGATTTTGAATTTGGCTAGCGTCCATTTAGTAATAGAAAAAGGTAGTAGACCGTAACCTATCTGTCCAGGAATAAAAGCCGAGAGTCACATCAACTAATCATCCATATCCATACTAGTAAAAGGCACGTGACACAATTTCCATACCACTATATAGTGTACGAATAACTTCGAACATCGGCAGTTGGATAAAGATTGGCAAAACCCGACATTGTTGACCATTGGATCTCTTTAAGTACATTTGATTATGTCATGTTTAGCATATAGAAGATCCCATTATTGTTGGCCTCTAGCACCATGAATATACTATGCATAGAAAGTACAGAGAACATGGTTTTGAATGCCACAAGCCAATTTTCCAGATATAGTGGACAATGTTTTATGCACGATTCCCAAGTTTTATGAGTTTTCAAAGCTTCCGAGCTAACTCGGACCACTCAAATGACTTTATGTCTCTATTAACAAAATCATGTCATATTTGAACTAGAAGCTATAGAAAGTGGTAGATTTCTATCGAAGTTCTACAAAAAGCTTTTGGTGGTACGCATCAGGTAGTTAATATATCGAAAACAATCGAGAGTTTTGAAAAATTCAACTTCCTGCTAAGAATTTGTATCTTGACAATTTTGAACCCGTTTTGAAACAATCACATGTAATAAAGAAAAACAGAAAAACAAATATTTACGCATGGCATCCTATCACGTCACGCATTAATGCCAGGAAGCGATAACCATGGGATTTGACAACTTCTGGAAACCAGCCACGCCATATTTTCCCACCATGTATGAATATTATTAGGTTTCAACCCTGATGACCAACAAAGGTCATGGCCATATCCACATCATAGTTAATGTATTGTTCCCACATTAATTTGGTATATGGGTGCATCTTGGCGTAGTAGGAAATGTTGCCGATGGGAGTCTCAACATTGGGCCTATTTTTTTTAACGGGCAAGGGATGAGTTTGCACTTTTTATCCGAACACACTCCATCATTGGAGCAAGAAAGACTGACGATAAAACCTGCATTTGTGTGTGATGACCCACAAGTATAGGGGGTGTATCGCAGTATTTTCAATAAGTAAGAGTGTCGAACCCAACGAGGAGCAGAAGGTGCTGGGTAGTGGTATGGATCAAGAATTCTCTACAAATACTTAGCAAACGGATTTTTAGGGGTTTTCGATAAAGCAAGTAAACAAAGTACGAGTAAATAATAGACAATAGGAATAAATGCAGCAAGTGGCCCAATCCTTTATGCAGCAAAGGACAAGCCGGTTGTATTTCTATAGATGACCAAACATTCTCGAGGACACATGGGAAGACTGTCAAGTGCTTTCGCTTCATATAGTTGATTAATCTTCTTTAGCTTGCTAAGTGTTGTGTGGGTGAACCTATGCTAATGTACCGCCCCATCCAAGACTAATACATACTTGTGATTATACCCCTTGCAAACATCCGTAAGTACAAGAAAGTAATTAAGGTAGAAACCTAACCACAGCTTTAAACTCTAAGACCCTTACGTCCCTTGTGCAATGGTTTCCTAACGGGGGTTCAGGTTTCTGTCAATCCGGCAACCCCTACGATTAGTAGCCAAATACACAATGCATTCCCCTAGTCCCATATAGGTGAAGTGTCATGTAGTCGATGTTCACATGACACCACTAGAAGAAGTACACCACAACTTAAATAACAATCTATTGAATCTTTCTCAACACAACTCCACTACTAACAACAAGACTTCTCCCATGTCCTCAAGAACAAAACGAACTACTCACACGACATCATATGGATCATGATCAGAGATGAAATAATGATGTATAACAATCTGAACATAAACAATAATTCAATGGTTCACTCAATAGCATCAACTACAAAGAGTAATCAACACCGGGAAAGTTTCCCCTATGAACTATGCAAGATTCAACGCAATTGTTACAGCAATATGGAGATGGTGATGAGGGTGCTGATGGTGATGATGATGGTGGTGATGATGATGATGATCCCGATGAAGTCCAGCTTGATGGTGGTGTTGATGGCGACGATCTCCCCTCTCCGGGAAGGAATTCCCCCGGCAGAAATCTGTCTGCCGGAGAGATCTTTCTCTCTCGGTGTTTTCCGCCCCGCAGAGGCGGCGGAATATTTCTATGGTTGCTCCCACAGTCTTAGGGTTTCCTGGGGATGATATACGCCAGAGGAGAGAGGTTGGAGTGGGCCAGGGCGGCCACACCACTCCTAGGCGCGGCCTAGGCCTGCCCGCGCCATGGGGTGGTGTGGGCCCCCTATGGCCCACCTCCACTCCATGTTCTGGTATCCTGAGTCTTCTGGAAAAATAGGATTTTCCGTATATTTTCCTGGATTTTCTGAACTTCGTGAAGTTTGCCTCCAAACAACACCTTTTCCATCAGAATCCTGACTGGAGCGGTCCATGCTCCAAAAGTCATCAACCATGCAAAAAGAGATGAAATGACATAAGTATCACCTCTCAATACGAAATATATCAATGAATAATAGTGAATTAAGACATAGAATAGTGATGCAAAATGGACGTATCAACTCCCCCCAAGCTTAGACTTCGCTTGTCCCCAAGCGAAACTGAGCTCAATAAACATGACCTCAGGTTTATGGAGTGAAGAGTCGATAAAAGAATACGGACAAGAAGCATCACATTCATCAAATACATAGATCATAATAGAAGACAACTCACTATTATATAACTCAACTTGCAATAAGTAAAGGAAACACAATAAAGATACATAAATTGAATCATAATTGGTAATGGCAAACTTAGCTCTTGGTCGAACAATAGTTGATAATTTGCTGGAGTTCACAAATAGCTAGTTTTTTCAATGAAAGCTTTCAAAGTAGTAAACTTCAAGATAAGAGCAATGTGCAAAACAAGGAACATAAGAAACATGATTGAATAAATCACCATATGAATGAATGAAACACATCAACTCAAAATACTTGTTGAGATAGAAGGGAGTAGGTTTACTGACTCAACTACAAAGTAAAAGAAAGGCCCTTCAAAGAGGGAAGCAGGGATTGCAAGTCTCATAAAGAGCTCCCAAAAATTATGATTAAAGTGACACAACTAAGAGGATATGCTTGACAAGTTATAAGTTGAAATCTCATGCCCCTTACTTATGAGTACCGATCCTCATGTTACTCAACTTTAGTCACGAGCACTCTCTTGTCATCGTAAATACATGCGTATCACCGAGAACCGCCAACGGGGTACCCCTTGCACATGACACAGGAGCTATCCCATAATCAAAATGACAAGGCAAGCAGACAGTGAGCATCTCAGTGATCTTTTTATTTTCTATTTGCATAGGTTTTTATTGCGGATGCTTCATAGAATGCTCACTATAGTTGTCTGCAAGTTTCCACCATGATTAGGCATGGCTTAGGCTAGCGGCCCAGACGTTCCTCTAACACACATATAAACTCCATGATCTTACAAGTTCCACTTTTATTTCACAACGTTGGGATCCATAAGCAAAAGAACATGATATCAACTAGGTACAAGTCCCAATGAAGTGTTGAAAGCGGTCCCCATGATACATGGTTCGGCTAACTTCAACTCATAAAGCTCAAGCATATACGCAACAAAGAAGGACCCAATGGTTCAAGTTTATTAAATGCAAGAAAGTAAAGTGTGTCATCAAGTTCGTGAGAGCTTTAATCACTAATTTTCACATAACAAGTTTAATTTGGGAGGTAGATAAAACAAGAATTTACTTGGAATAGCAATAATGCTAATAGGTAGGTATGGTGGACACAAATGGCAAAGGTTTTGGTTTAAAGGAGGTGGATGCATGAGAAGAATACCCTCTCAGTACAGGTTTTTGGCTAGCAAGGCTGGGTAGCAAGTATAAGAGTTGAAGGAAACAAACAAACATACAAGTGATAAAGACAAACATGCAATCTTCCTTGGAAGCACAAAAGATCTTAACTAGAGAATACTAGACTTATGAGCAAATCAAGAAAGAAAGATGATGAAATTATTTTTCCTTAGAGTACTTCTATCTTTTTCTTTTCAACTCTCAAAAAGGTGTTGCTACTGACCAAGCCAGGTTTGCCAAAACCAACTAAATTAACTCAATGATCCCAAAGTGATACCAAAACTAACAACAAGATCAATCATATAACCACGAATTGAAAACTAATATAAGCTACGCAAAAGAGTGAATGATAGAACTTCTCATTAATATTCCATAACGAAAACTCACACCAAGGGATACATATCTAACGAGAGAGGGGACACTTCCATAATGCAAACCATACTACATAATAACTCCTCTATTCAAGATATGACTCTACTAATAAGGTAAAAAGATAGAAGATAGTGATATGATACGGCACTCCCCAAGCTTGGAACAAACCAAGGGATGCCAAACGATGATTTAATTACTCCTTCGGTGGTGGTGGTATTATTTCCTTAGTTGACATGATGAAATCTTCTAGCATATTGTGAAGCCTATTATTCTCCCATTGAAGCATGTCCACCTTCCTCCACAAGTCTCGGTACTTATCGCATAACTCCTTAGTGACTCGTAGGGCTTCCGTTGATGCAGGGCAAGAGACCAAAGGTACCAGCCCCTGCTTGGGGTCTTAGAGATCCTCCTCCATAGGCTCCTTCCCTTTATCCTTGGCAGACACCATTGTGCTTATAAGCTCTCAAAGAGTATGTCCTGACAGAAACAGATCGAAACAAAAACACGACGAAAACACAATATAAGGACCTCGGAAGATCCGGGGGTTATATATTACGAAGTTTCACATCAAAAGGAAGGTACTGGGAGAAAACGAGTCAGAGACGGAGTCCTTGGTGGTCTCACCACCTGGTGGCGCGGCCAGGGGTGGACCCGTGCTACAGGGTGGTGTGAGCCACCCTGGCTCCGTTTCCGTCCCTTTTTAGCTTCGTAGCTTTCCTTATTGACTGAAAACTGCAAAAATATAGTTGGATCGTATTTTCACCGAACTTTTCTTACCAGAACTGTTACCTAGTTGGAAACGGACTCTGCAGGTCTCTGAATTTGGTATTTAGTGGATCCTTCCAGAGTCATCTCTTGAATATCAATATCTTCATCTTCATACAATTATTACTTGAGTCATAAAGCCCTTCTCTTCCTTATTACACCATTATCTCCACTTCCTGGAAATTTCTTTCACACAAAACTTCACACAGTTCTTATTAGCAACATTAGTATAAGTGAAGTGATAAAACCTTTTGAGTCCAACTTCAACTGAAAACCGTCAAAACAAAAGCTACAATCGAATAAAGAAGCAAATGCAAGATTGGCAAAATCTGTCAAAACAGACCAGTTGGTAAAGATCAATTTTTTCGAAAATCTTCTGTTGCTCAAATCAAAAAGTGCAAAACTAACAAAAGTTAAATAACAACCTGGGGCAGAAGCACAAAAAATTACAGCTCAATCCGACATACAGAGATCTCTCACGAATTTTTACGGTGAAGCACAAAATCTGTTTCGGGACAGCAACTTCCCCAAATCTTACTTCTCTCTCATTAGAGGTTGATCTTGACACAAAAACCAAACAAAACGAATAAGGAGCGGTTATTACCGAAGTAATAAATTCCAAGACTCAAAGAAACAAAAACAAACTGAAAGCCAAAACAAATTGGGTTGTCTCCCATAAAGCTCTTTCTTTATAGCCATTAAGATGGGCATGATGATTTTGAAGAAGCTCTCATAGGGATATGAATTGAAGTGAAAGAGAGCATTAAGAAGCAAAAACACACACATTTAAGTCTAACCCACTTCCTATGCAAGGGTATTTTGTAAAAAAACAAGTTATTGAAACCAAAGGCAACTTGCATAAGAAGGCAAAAGAAGCGCAATATAAAAACTTTCAGCATAAAACGAGGAAACTTAATATTATTGAGATACATAAGAACACTTTCCCTCTCTCATAGTAGCTTTCAGTATCATGCATAAACTTAACAATATAGCTATCACAAGTACCATCATATCAATGATAACTTATTCTAACAGAAAACACGGGAATACTAGCTCTCATAACACTACTATGTGAAACAATATTAGAGGTATCCTTACAAAGGATAGTGTGTCCCTCTTTTTCATATTTAGCAACAAAGTCTTTCACATTTGCTACTATAGGTTTGTCAACCATTTGTTTATCAGGTTCAACAGCCTTATTCATACTTTCATTAACCATACTAGCTATCATAGAATGTTCCTTAATCCTAACTGGGAAAGGCATTTTCTCAATATAAGGTTCAGGTAAAACATGATTAGCAGTATAAACTTCAGTATTTCTTGAAGGAACACTCTTAGCAATATCTTTATAAGGTTCATGATACTTAGTCCACTTCTTTTTAGGCACTTCAATATAGGAAGCAAAAGCCTTAAAATAAGAAGCAATAGCTTGAGAATCTAGACCATAAGCATTTTTAATATTTTGAAAGTCATCAGTTCCCATAAAAGATTCAATGCATTCATAATCATAATTTATACCTGACTTTCTACCTTTGTCATTCTCCCAAGCTTTAGCATTGTCGTTAATACGGTCCAGAAGATCCCATTTAACTTCTTCTTCCATGCGAGTGAATGATCCAGCACAAGAGGCATCCAATAAATCTTTATCATGTAGAGGGAGCCTTGCATAAAAGTTATTGATCATAATATTGTTGGGGAGCTCATGAATGGGACATTTGAGCATTAGTAACTTCAATATCCCCCAAGCTTGAGCTGTACTCTCTCCATCAAGAGGCCAAAAATTGTATATTTGATTCCGATCTTTATGAATCTCACTAGGAGGATAAAACTTTGAATAAAAGAGAGGCACTATTTCCTCCCATTCCAGAGCTTGACCATTCTTCAGCAGCTTATACCATTCCTCAGCTCTTCCTTTCAGTGATAATGAGAATAACTTCTCCTTAACTTGATCTGTAGTAATACCTGCACACTTGAACAACCCACATAATTCGTGTATAAAGAGTAAATGATCACCGGGATGGACAGTTCCATCCCCAACATAGTAGTTATCCATAACACGATCAATAATTCTTGTAGGTATTTTGAAAACATCATTCTCAGCAGGTGGTGGTTTATCTACTACCTTAGCAGTCGTAGTAGCATTAACAAATAAGAAACTCAACGAATTATCCATAACGAAAATAAATTAACTAATAGAAGTAAACAATACTCACAGTAGAAGTGTCCTTTACCAGTTCCACTCTCCAATAGCGCTTCACTCCCCGGCAACGGCGCCATAAAATAGTCTTGATGACCCACAAGTATAGGGGTGTATCGCAGTATTTTCGATAAGTAAGAGTGTCGAACCCAACAAGGAGCAGAAGGTGCTGGCACAACTTTAAACTCTAAGACCCTTACGTCCCTTGTGCAATGGTTTCCTAACGGGGGTTCAGGTTTCTGTCACTCCGGCAACCCCTACGATTAGTAGCCAAATACACAATGCATTCCCCTAGGCCCATATAGGTGAAGTGTCATGTAATCGATGTTCACATGACACCACTAGAAGAAGTAGACCACAACTTAAATAACAATCTATTGAATCTTTCTCAACACAACTCCACTACTAACAACAGGACTTCTCCCATGTCCTCAAGAACAAAACGAACTACTCACAAGACATCATATGGATCATGATCAGAGATGAAATAATGATGTATAACAAACATAAACAATAATTCAATGGTTCACTCAATAGCATCAACTACAAAGAGTAATCAACACCGGGAAAGTTTCCCCTATGAACTATGCAAGATTCAACACAATTGTTACAGCAATATGGAGATGGTGATGATGGTGCTGATGGTGATGATGATGGTGGTGATGATGATGATGATCCCGATGAAGTCCAGCTTGATGGTGGTGTTGATGGCGACGATCTCCCCTCTCCGGGAAGGAATTCCCCTGGCAGAAATCTGTCTGTCGGAGAGATCTTTCTCTCTCGGTGTTTTCTGCCACGCAGAGGCGGCGGAATCTTTCTGTGGTTGCTCCCCCAGTCTTAGGGTTTCGTGGGGATGATATACGCCAGAGGGGAGAGGCTGGAGTGGGCCAGGGCAGCCACACCACTCCCAGGTGCGGCCTAGGCCTACCCGCGCCATGGGGTGGTGTGGGCCCCCTGTGGCCCACCTCCACTCCATCTTCTGGCATCCTGAGTCCTCTGGAAAAATAGGATTTTCCGTATATTTTCCTGGATTTTCTGATCTTCACGAATTTTGCCTCCAAACAACACCTTTTCCATCAGAATCCTGACTGCAGCGGTCCATGCTCCAAAAGTCATCAACCATGCAAAAAGAGATGAAATAACATAAGTATTACCTCTCAATACGAAATATATCAATGAATAATAGTGAATTAAGACATAGAATAGTGGTGCAAAATGGACGTATCAGTGTGCATACCTCTTTCTTACATCAATGCATGTGTGACCAACATATATGCAACCCAAGAAACCCATGCCTCATCTAGATTGAGAAGGCCATGTTTCAAAACAAAAGCAAAACAATCTACTGCCATTGATCAAAACAAGTACCAGTACAAGAGTATTAGTTCTACAAAATGCTTTAATAATAGCAACATCAGCACATTTGAGAGATTCGGTAGCTTTTAAAAGATTCAGCAGTACAAGCCATATTCTGCACTCGAGCTGAACAATTCCCAGTACATAGGAATTATTACAAAATCTGTATGCCAACGATTCCACCTGGCACGCTTCTCTCGTTTTACCATCGTCTGTGGATCCTCGTAATAGGTTTTCGCCTGTTCACCCTTAGCAAGATAGATGTAAAATTCATGGACCTTTCCAGCCATTTCCACCACTCCGATTGCGAAAGGAATCTGCCACTAAAATAAATAAAGTAATTAATATTAGAACAGAGGGACTAGAAAATTACATATACATTCATATTAGGATCATCAGGAGAACATTAAGATGTGATATCTCACAATGGGTTGATGTCGTCGTCCATCCAACATTGGAACTCCACGAGGAACTCCGACCAACAATTGAGGAGATTGACAATCAGTCCCCGCTACCGACAGGTAATGGTTGAGCACCTCCAGCGCGGCTTCGGCCGGCATCGGCGATTGCCCAATCTTTGGCTCAGAATCAATCTCGAGCGGATAGAACCCACGACAATTGACCAATGTTGATATCCTCACATCGTAGTGCTCCAATTCCCACGCCGTGGACCTTACGCGGCTAACAGACAGGACAATCTCCATGCTGTGCCCGTCAATCTGTGCCGGTGAACAGCATGCCCGTCTTCCCGATGCCCGTCTCCGAGCACCCTGCAGGCACCGACTTAGACGGGTTCCATTGTTTGACACTTTAGAGGACTGTGGGCACCTCGATCGAGTGGGTGGATTTGAGGTGCAGATACAACGTTAATTTGTTGCCGACCCAGTTGCATCCTAGCTCCGTGCAGATAAACGGACTATGGATGCAGGAGATCATGTGGGCATAGAGTTCATTGAAGGAGACCACTTCTGGGCAGTTGTAGTTTGGACAGCTGTAACCTTCTCTGTCGATGACTTGGCGGTGTAGCTCCTTGGAGCATGTGGCCAGCCGGATGACACTTTTAGCATCGAGACGCTCAGCGATTTGGTTGACGACGTTGTTGCCGACCTTGTTAAAGCCCCTACACCGCCGACTCTCCCTCGAACATCTCCAAATTTTGTACAGACGATCTGCCATCACATCGAGGAGGATTGGGGACGAGGGCTGATCTATATAGAACTGTTTGGGTTTTCTTGGAGGAGAGGGGTGGTGGTTTGGAAGGAGATACGCACCGGGCAAGATGGCGAGAAAAATGTGTGACCAGCACGGTGGAGAGGATCCCAAATGCAGCCAGGCGGTGTCGGTGAGTGTGGATAAACTAAACGGATATGGGAAAGATGTGATGGCTCTTTGAAAGAGGTTTTTTCTTTTCTTGTAATAAATTAACCATGTCACCTCCTGGCGCAGTATAGTCTCATCACATCGGTTTGACTAGACACATTATTTATTTACAGGTCCTACTGTTGTACTATTTGCATAAGTAGCAGTAGTAGGTAGGATTATTACTCTACCTCCGCCCCGAGGAATAATAAGGTGTCCTCGTTTTGGGTGTTTTTTCTTTGACCAAGATTTACTCTAAGTATATAGTATAAAGAATGTTGGTAGAAAATTAGCATTATTGGAAAGTTTTACTCTACCTCCAACAGTACGAGTACTAATTTACACAAATTAATCAAGTGTATTAGTTACTCTATTTATTTGGTCAAATTTTACACAATGTAATCAAGTATGTATCTTCTTGGCACCCCCGCGCACACCTACTAGTTGATCTCTCCCGCGTCCGGAGTGTGGCGCTCAGCACGCCATGGTTAGGGCTGCAAGCGGGATCCCACGAAAGTCCTGCCTCTAGTTCATTTTGAAGTTTCTATAGGAGTACTTCAAAATGAACTATAAGCGGAACTTCTGCGGGATGCTGCTTTCAACTCTAACATTGGTACGACGGCTCTATGTCTTTCTATCGTGTGTTCATCAGCTATGTTGTGTGGGTGTGCATATGAAGGAACCACTTTGGGCGTTCGGTTGGGGCGGCGGCAAAAAATAGTCGCGGATCAAACTTTTCGGGTTTCGATTTTTTCACTTGCTTCGTCCCAAACATCACATGGAAGGTTATTAAAAGGATCAACACTCACAACACTAGACAAGGGATATTGTACTTGGTATGTATATATAAATATATACACGTAGGCATCCCGAGAGGGCTGTAGTGAAGGTTATTACAAGCTACTGTAGAAGAGATTATGGGGTTAGAGAAGGCAGCCCGAGAGGGCTGCAGCGAAGTGGTGTTGAAAGCGGTTCGATGTCAGAGCAAAGTTATGAAAAAAAGATAGAAATAGAGTCGATGTAGTACCATGTCACACATGCGCAGCGCCACACTGTGGACGAGAGAGATATCACCTAGAGGATGGGTGTGATACAGCAAAAGAGAGAGTAGTATACAATTTATTTTACTTGCATAGAGGAGGAGTAGCACACTGTAAGGCTGCAGGAGTGAACACCATGCTGATTTTATTTGTTAAGCAAGTACAAGCGGACCTCATAAAAAATGAAAATTGTATCCAAGTCCATGCATTTAGCACAAGGACCCTGAAACTTAGCAATGAAGTGTGTGTTTTGAGGTTTGCGCATACTAGCGTTCATCGTGCTAAAGTAGAACCTTTCTAGATGCTAAGAATGGAAAAGAAGATCCAATGGTTAGCAATGTTTGGATTTGCCTGTGTTGACCAAACATTCATTGTTCCGTACACCATGCAGTGGTATATATGGTATTGTGAGAGATAAGAGACAAGATAAAGATAAGATAAGAAGTACTGTGAATGGCCGATCTAACTTTAGGTCTCATAGGAGCGAGGTGCTCGAGAGTTAACACGGTCGGTGGAAGTATAGGTTACATCAAGGACCTCATAAAAATAAAAAATTACATCCAAGTCCATGCATTTAGCACAAGGACCCTGAAACTAAGCAATAAAGTGTGTGTTTTGTAGTTTGTGCATACTAGCATTCATCCTGCTAAAGACTTTCAGTAGAATCTTTCTAGATGCTAGGAATGGAAAATAAGATCAAATGGTTGTTAGCAATGTTTTGTACACTCTATAGTGATGGTATGATATTGTAAGATATAAGAGAAGATAAAGATAAGATAAGAAGTATTACGAATGGCCGATCTAATGGTAGGTCTCGTAGGAGCGAGGTGCTTGAGAGTTAACACGGTCGATGGAAGTACACGTTACATCAAGGACCTCATGAAAATCGTAATTATTGCATCCAAGTCCATGCATTTATTAGCACAAAGACCCTGAAACTGAGAGCAATGAAGTGTGTGTTTTGAGGTTTGCGCATATACTGGCATTCATTGTGCTAAAAACTATCAGTAGAGTCTTTTTAGATGAGAAGAATGGAAAAGAAGATCCAGCGGTTGACAGTGTTTGGATTTGCTACTCTTGATCCAACGGTCAATGTTCAAAGCTAATTCGTACACTATGAAGTGGTTTATTGTATTGTAAGAGATAAGACACGATAAAGAGAAGATATGAAGTACTGTGAATGGCCTATCAAATGGTAGGTCTCGTAGGAGAGAGGTGCTTGAGAGTTAACACAGTCGGTGGAAGTACAAGTTACATTAAGGACATCATAAAAATGAAAATTGCATCCAAGTACACACATTTATTGGAACAAAGACCCTGAAAACTGAGAAATGGAGTTTGTGTTTTGAGGTTTGCGCATACTAGCGTTCATCGTGCTAAAGTAGTAGAATATTTATAGATGCTAAGAATGGAAAAGAAGATCTAGGGTTTGGTAATGTTTGGATTTGCTAGACTTGATCCCACGGTCAATGTTCAAAGTTAATCCATACACTATGCAGTGATTTATTGTATTGTAAGAGATAAGACACGATAAATTGAAGATCAGAAGTAATGTGAATGGCCTACCAAATGGTAGGTCTCGTAGGAGATAGGTGCTTGAGAGTTCACACAGTCAGTGGAAGTACAAGTTACATCAAGGACCTCATAAAAATGAAAATTGCATCCAAGTTCAAGCAATTATTAGCACAAGGACCCTAAAAACTGAGCAAAATGGAGTTTGTGTTTTTAGGTTTACGCATAGTACCGTTCATCGTGCTAAATTAGAATCTTTCTAGATGCTAAGAATGGAAAATAAGATCAAGAGGTTGGCAATGTTTGGATTTGCTAGTCTTGATCCAACGGTCAATGTTCAAAGTTAATCCGTACACTATGCAATGGTTTATTGTATTGTAAGAGATAAGACACGATAAAGAGAATATAAGAAGTACTTCGAATGGCTATCAAATGGTAGGTCTCGTAGGAGAGAGGTGCTTGACACTTAACACGGTCGGTGGAAGTACAAGTTACATCAAGGACCTCATAAAAATAAAAAAAATGCACCCAAGTCCATGCATTTATTAGCACAGGGACCCTGAAAACTAAGCAATGGAGTTTGTGTTTTTAGGTTTGCGCATAGTAGCATTCATCGTGCTAAAGTAGAATCTTTCTATATGCTAAGAATGGAAAAGAAGATCAAGAGGTTGGCAATGTTTTGTTTCGCTAGTCTTGATCCAACGGTCAATGCTCAAAGTTAATCCGTACACTATGTAGTGGTTTATTGTATTGTAAGAGATAAGATATGATAAAGAGAAGATAAGAAGTACTACGAATGGCCTATCAAATGGTAGGTCTCGTAGGAGAGAGGTGCTTGAGAGTTAACACAGTCGGTGGAAGTAGAACTTACATCAAGGACCTCATAAAAATGAAAATTGCATCCAAGTCCATGCATTTATAAGCATAGGGACCCTAAAAACTGAGCAATGGAGTTTGTGTTTTTAGGTTTGCGCATACTAGCGTTCATCGTGCTAAAGTAGAATCTTTCTAGATGCTAAGAATGGAAGAGAAGATCAAGAGGTTGGCACTGTTTAGATTCGCTAGTATTGATCCAATGCTCAACGTTAAAAGTTAATCCGTACACTATGCAGTGGTTTATTGTATTGTATTGTATTGCAAGAGATATGACACAATAAAGAGAAGATAAGAATTACAGTACTACGAATGGACGGTCTTTTGAATAACCTTCCCTCCTGATGTTTGGGAAGCAAGTGAAAAATTCGAATACCGGAAAACTTTGAATTTTTGTGCCGCTAAGGGCCAAAGTGGTGTCCTTCCTATGTACTCCTCGTCCCTACTCCACACCAACGTGCAGCTGCCAAACACACCAGAGACACAGAGCTTCCGTACCAAGGCACATGTGCACAGCGCCACACTGTGTACGAGGGGAGAGAGATCAACCGGACCGGTGCGCGAGGGGAAAGGGGATGAGAGATGGAGAAGGGGGAAGGAGAGAGAAAACACACTGTAAGGCTCCAAGAGTACCTCATGTCAGAAACCCATCATAACTTTTTCTCTGACATGGACCCGCCTTCAACATCTTTTCACTACTGCCCTCTTCCCCTACCAACGTTTTATTCTCTCACATGTACAACGCGTGGATAGAAGTGACCATATGTATAAGCAATGAAATATACTACTCCCGCATTGTGTAAAAAAGCACACCTTAATAAGGCTCAGATAATAAACGTATGACATATCATCACTATATAAAATTACAATTGGTAAAGCACAAAAATTATAAATTTGATCAACATCTATGAAGTATGGGTGTATATTTCGTCCTTGTACTTTGTATCATCATGTGTAGAAGTCAAAGATTATTAGCTACCTAACACTTGAAATTTTTGGTAACATGGTCTACAGAAACGAGGGAGAAGATTCTAGTATGATGGAGAAGTGTGTTTTGAGAGGTTTATGCATAGTGCATTCATCATGTTCAAGACTATCAATAGAATCTTCTAGATGCTCAAATGGAAAAGAAGATCCAATGGCTAGAAATGCTGGGATTCGCGAGTCTTGATCCAATGGTCAACATTTAAAGTTATCCACACACTATATAGTGGTAAGATAAGATACGATAAGATCATGTAGAAGTCAACGATTATTAGCTATGAGGGAGAAGATTCTAGTATGATGAAGTGTGTTTTGAGGTTTGTGCATAGAATTCATTATGTTGAAGACTATCAACAGAATCTTCTAGATGCTAGAATGGAAAAGAAGATCCAATGACGGGAATTGTTGGGATTCGTGAGTCTTGATCCAACGGTCAACATTCAAAGTTATTCATACACTATATAATGGTAAGATAAGATAAGGTAAGATAAGAGATCTCTACTACTATAGTGGAGAATTTTTGAATTGGATCCATAGCACCAATCCTGACCGTTGGGCTGTTGGATCCAATGGTTTAGACAAGCTGGATTCATGTTGAATAGTACCTAGAGCAAACTCCACCATGCATGTTCTATAAGCATCATGTCACCACCCCCAAAATTTCATAGCACAGTAGACTGTATTCTCTCTATTTATACTACTATAGTGGAGCAGTTTTGAATTGGATCCATAGTACTAATCATGACCGTTCGGCTGTTAGATCCAATGGTTCAGAGCAACTAGATTCGTGTTGAGTAGTACTCCCTTCGCCAAAATATAGGCGCCTAAGGATTAGTCAAAAGTCAACATTTTTTAAGTTTGACCATGATTATTCACAAAAATATAAAAATTTAGAGTACTAAATTAATATCAATAGATTCACCATAAAGTATATTTTCTTAATATGTTCATTCAATTTTGTAGATGTAGATATTTTTTCTAAATATTTGGTCAAAGTTAGTAAGGTTTTACTTTTGACCAATCCTTAGGCGCCTTATGTTTTGGGACGGAGCAAGGGAGTACAGACCTAGATGCTAGAATGGAAAAGAAGATCCAACAGTTAGCAATGTTGGGATTTGCCAGTGTTGATCCAACGGTCAATGTTCAAATAAGTTAATCCCTACACTATTTAGTGGTGGTATGCATGATATTATAAGAGATAAGAGACAAGATAAAGTTAAGATAAGAAGTACTGCGAATGGCTGATCTAATGGTAGGTCTCGTATGAGCGAGGTGATTGAGAGTTAACACGGTCGGTGGAAGTACACGTTACATCAAGAACCTCGTAAAAAATGAAAATTGCATCCAAGTCCATGCATTTTAGCACAAGGACCCTGACACTGAGCAATGAAGTACTGTTTGTTTTTAGGTTTGCGCATACTAGCGTTCATCGTGCTAAAGACTATCAATAGATCGAACCTTTCTCGATGCTAAGAATGGAAAAAAGATCCAACGGTTACCAATGTTTGGATTTGCCAGTCCTGATCCAACGGTTAATATGTTCAAAGTTAATCCCTACACTATGTAGTGGTTTGGTATTGTAAGAGATATGAGACAAGATAAAAGATAAGATAAGAAGTACTGCGAATGGTCGATCTTATGGTAGGTCTCGTAAGAGCGAGGTGCTTGAGAGTTAACACGGTGGGTAGAATTAAGATTTACATCAAGGACCTCATAAAAAATGAAAATTGCATCCAAGTCCATGCATTTATCAGAAGGCCCCTGAAACCGAGTAATGAAGTACTGTGTGTTTTGAGGTTTGTGCATACTAGTGTTCATCATGCTAAAGACTATCAATAGAATCTTTATAGATGCTAAGAATGGAAAAGAAGATCCAACGGTTAGCAATGTTTGGATTTGCCAGTCTTGAGAACCAACGGTCAATGTTCAAAATAAGTTAATCCCTAAACTATGCAGTGGTGGTATATATATGGTATTGTAAGAGATAAGAGACAAGACAAAGATAAGAAGTACTGCGAATGGCCGATCTAATGGTAGGTCTCGTAAGAGTGAGGTGCTCGAGTGGTCAGTGGAAGTACAAGTTGCATCAAGGAGCTCATAAAAAAATGAAAATTCCATCCAAGTCTGTTGGCACAAGGACCCTAAAACCGAGTAATAATGAAGTATTGTGTGTTTTGAGGTTTGTGCATACTAGTGTTCATAGTGCTAAAGACTATAAGTAGAATCTTTCTAGATGCTAAGAATGGAAAAGAATATCCAATGGTTAGCAATGCTTGGATTTGCGAGTCTTGATCCAACGGTCAATGTTCAAAGTTAATCGGTTAGCAAAGTTTGACCTAATTTCATGAAACAGTGAGCAAAGTTTGACCTAATTTCATTAAATAGTTAAGATGCAAAATCTTAGCAAGAAGATGAACATGTCTTCAAAACTCTCAGTGGTTTCTGATATATATTAATTGGCCCTCCCCCAATGGGTACCTCCAAGAGCTTTTTCGTAAAACTTTCAAAGCAACCTACTATTTACCTGTGGTAGTCCAAATTTTACCTAATTTCGATAAATCGACATAAAATCATTCAAGTGGGTGAAGTTAGCTAGGAATTTTGAGAACTAATAAAACATGGGAAATCGTAAGTGCATCGTGTTGGTCCACTATATATGTGGGAAAACTTGGCTCGTGGCATTTAGATCCATAGTCTTTGGACTTTCTTTGGGGGAAAGAACAATCTAGTCATCACTCAAAAAATTAAGAATGTTCTTTCCTAAGATAGTTGGAAACTCAAACTTGCGGCATTGTCTACTAGAAGAGGATGCACCTATATCTACCTCCGAAAAGACTTTTAAATCAAGAGGAATCTATTGCACTTACTTGTAGCTAAAGTTTGGCCTACTTTTGTTAAACTGGTAAGAAGCAAAATCTTAGCAAGAAGTTGAATTTGTCGTCAAAACTCTCGTTGGATGGTTTCTCATATATTAATTGTGACCTCCCGATGGGTACCTACAAAAGCTTTATCGTAAAATTTTCATAGTAACCTAAAATTTGCTTGTAGTAGTTCAAATTTGACCTAATTTTGATAAATCGACATAAGCTCATTCAAGTGGGTGAAGTTACGTATAGAGTTTGAGAATTCATAAAACACAGGAAATGATAAGTACAATATGTTGGTCCACTATATATATGTGTGTGAAAACTTGGCTTCTAGCATTTATATCGATATTCTTCGAACTTCCTTTACGAGAGAGAATAATCTTGACATCACTAAGAAAATTGAGAATGGTCTTTCCTGATAATTGGGAACTCACACTAACGACATTGTTTACTACAAGAAGATGCACCCATCTACCTCCGAAAAGACATTTAATTGAAGAGCAATCTATCGCGCTTACATGTAGCTCAATTCTAACTTAATTTTGTTAAATTGTCAAGATGCAAAATCTTAGAAAGAAGTTGAACCTATCATCGAAGATCGTAGTGGTTTCTGATATATTAATTCACCCCTCCCCCAAAGGGTACCTCCAAAAGCTTTTTCATGAAACTTTCAAAGCAACCTACAATTTACTTGTAGTTCAAATTCAACCTAATATAATTTCGATAAATCAGGATAAAGTCATTCAAGTTGGCAGAGTTAGATAGGAAGTTTGAAAGCACATAAAACATGGGTATCGTCAGTACAACATGTTGGTCCACTATATATATATATATGTCTGAAAACCTGGATTATGGCATTCAGATCCATATTCTTTGGACTTTCTTAACGAAACATAACAACCTCGCTTGTCATCTCTCGGAAATTTGAGAATTGAATGTTCTTTCCTGATAGTTTGAAACTCACACCAATGACATTGTTTACTTTATATTGATTTTTTCAGTGAGTATACTATTTAATACTATATATAGTTGGTCAAACTTTGTAACGGTTGACTTTGACTAAACCTAATATGCTGAGTAATACTCCCTCCGTTTAGAAATATAAGACGTTTTAGCTTTGTGAATCGAATGTATCTAGACGTCTTTTAGTGTATGGGTTCGTATAGGTTTAGAGTGAACCTATACACTAAAAGGCATCTAGATACATTCATTTCACAAAGCTAAAACGTCTTATATTTCTGAACAGAGGGAGTATTAAATAAATGGCGTATAGGATAAGATTAGGAAAATAGCGTTTTTTTAGATCCCTCACAAGCTTTTTCTTAGCATCATAGATCTGAATATTACATTGACACTAATGATTAACCAAACTGCAAACAGAGTAAACCCAAACACATACGGAGTAGTAGTAGTAGTAGTACAACTTAACGACTTCTAGGGGGACTCCGCGGTCTTCTCAGGCGACTTGGCAGCATCCTCCACGAGCAACATGGTTGTGTCCTCCGAGGTACCATCGCCAAACAGGGACTCATGGATGCTGGGCAGCACGCTGCTATGCGTGATGGTAACACCGGCCAACAGCTTGCTGAGCTCCTCGTCGCGCATGACACCGAGCATCACGTGCCTCGGGATGATATGGATCTTCTTGATGTCCTTCGCGGCTTGCCCGGTGAGCTCCAGCACCTCGGCGGTGAGGTACTCTATAACGGCCACAAGGTAGACGAGAGCTCCGAAGCCTATGCGCTGGGAGTACCGAACCTCCTTGAGGTATCACCGATCCGGCTGACGGGGAAATGCAACCCGCACTTGACGGACCTTGATACCTGCTTCTTCCTGCGGCTTGCTGGTGCGACACTGTGACTTGGAGTGGCCAGAGCAGGATTCGGAAGCCGGTGACATGACTTCTTTTTCTCCACGGCCTTTGTCACCGCCACCTGGGTCTTCTTCTTCGCATGGGAAGTTCCGGTCTTCGGAGCCATAGCTGCAAAGTCTAAGAGGAAGAAAGGTTAATTGTGGAGGGCCGGTGAAGGTGCCTAGGCCCCTTGTATTGAAACTTTTACAGCGCCGTCTTTACTATTTTACAAGTATGAATTTTTAATACGAGTACTACTAATAGGCTGTGTGCATGTTTCCTTATTTTCTTTCACTTTTTTGAAACATGGTCAGATGTTTAGCATGAAAATTCATATAAAGAAGTTGTATCTTTCAAAACAATAGTCGGTTTTCAATATGACTGCGTGGATACAATAATTAGACTATATGAATTTCTCACAAATTTAGAAGCAATCTATCACGCACTTGTAGTTCAAAATTTACCTACTTTGGTTTTATTGACAAAATGTCATTTAATTAGGCGAAATTAGCTAGAAGGCCTGAAAATTCATGAAACTTGTTAACCATGAAACATACTCTATTTTGTGTGAAAATTAGTGTGTTGTGGCATTCAGAGCCATACTCTTTGCCTTTTCTTTAAAAAATAATTATATGTGGCACTTCTAAAATAATTTAACAAAATTCTATACATAAAAGTTGAAAAGTACAATTAACAACATTAGTATGCCATGCCAAGATGCACCCCGTCTACCCAAAATGGACACAACCTTTGTCATTATTTAACAAGATAAAGATAAGATAAGAAGTACCGATAATCGCCGATCTAATGGTTGGTCTCGTAGGAGCAAGGTGCTTGAGAGTGAAGACGTTCAGTAGAAGTATCAAGGACCTCATAAAAAATGAAAATTGCATCCAAGTTCAAGCATTTATTAGCACAAGGATCCTGAAAAGTGAGCAATGGAGTTTTTGTTTTTAGGTTTACGCATAGTTGCGTTCATCATGCTAAAGTAGAATCTTTCTAGATGCTAAGAATGGAAAAGAAGATCAAGAGGTTGGCAATGTTTGGATTTGCTAGTCTTGATCCAACGGTCAATGTTCAAAGTTAATCCGTACACTATGTAGTGGTTTATTGTATTGTAAGAGATAAGACATGATAAAGAGAAGATAAGAAGTACTGCGAATGGCTATCAAATGGTAGGTCTCATAGGAGAGAGGTGCTTGATATTTAAAATGGTCGGTGGAAATACAAGTTACATCAAGGACCTCATAAAAATGAAAATTGCACCCAAGTCCATGCATTTATTAGCAGAGGGACCCTGAAAAGTAAGCAATGGAGTTTGTGTTTTTTGGTTTGCGGATAGTACCGTTCATCATGCTAAAGTAGAATATTTCTATATGCTAAGAATGGCAAAGAAGATCAAGAGGTTGGCAATGTTTTGATTTGCTAGTCTTGATCCAACGGTCAGTGTTCAAAGTTAATCCATACACAATGCAGTGGTTTATTGTATTGTAAGAGATAAGACATGATAAAGAGAAGATAAGAAGTACTAGGAATGGCCTATCAAATGGTAGGTCTCGTAGGAGAGAGGTGGTTGAGAGTTAACACGGTCTGTGGAAGTACAACTTACATCAAGGACCTCATAAAAATGAAAATTGCATCCAAGTCCATGCATTTATTAGCACAGGAACTCTAAAAACTGAGCAATGGAGTTTGTGTTTTTAGGTTTGCGCATACTAGCATTAATCGTGCTAAAGTAGAATCTTTCTAGATGCTAAGAATGGAAGAGAAGATCAAGATTTTGGCACTATTTGGATTTGCTAGTCTTGATCCAACAATCAATGTTCGAAGTTAATCCGTACAATATGAAGTGGTTTATTGTATTGTATTGTATTGCAAGAGATAAGACATGATACAGAGAAAATAAGAAATACAGTACTATGAATGGACGATCTTTTGAATAACCTTCCCTCCTGATGTTTGGGAAGCAAGTGAAAAATTCGAAAACTAGAAAACTTTTAATTTTTGTGCCACCAAGGACCAAAGTGGTTTCCTTCCTATGTACTCCTCGTCCCTACTCCACACCAACACGCGGCTGCCGAAAACGCTAGAGACACAGAGCCACCATTCCAAGGCACACGTTCGCAGCGCCATGCTATGGACGAGGGGAGAGAGATCAGTCGGACCGGTGCGCGAGGGGAA
Source organism: Avena insularis (assembly GCA_023614405.1). Taxonomy (NCBI): domain Eukaryota; kingdom Viridiplantae; phylum Streptophyta; class Magnoliopsida; order Poales; family Poaceae; genus Avena; species Avena insularis. The sequence continues at coordinate 255,440,732 of CM042696.1, forward strand.
AGGGGAGGAGAGATGAAGCATAGGGAAGGAGAGAGAAAACACACGATTTGTTTTGCGTGCAATGTCCTGAAATTTACTACTAGTAGAGTGTACACTGTAAGGCCGCAGGAGTACCTCGTGTCGGAAACCCATCATAACTTTGCTCTGACATGGACCCGCCTTCAACTTCTCTTCGCTGCTGCCCTCTTCCCCTGCCAACGTTTTATTCTCTCAGCATGTACAACGCATGGACAGAGGTGACCATATGTCTAAGCAAAGAAATATACTACTCCCGCATTGTGTAAAAAAGCACACCTTAATAAGGCTCACATAGTAAACGTATGACATATCATCACTATATAAAATTATAATTTGTAAAGCACAAAAAATTATAAATTTGATCAACATCTATAAAGTATGGGTGTATATTGGTCCTTGTACTTAGTATCATCATGTGTAGAAGTCAAAGATTATTAGCTACCTAACACTTGAAATTTTTGGTAACATGGTCTAGAGAAATGAGGGAGAATATTCTAGTATGATGGAGAAGTGTGTTTTGAGAGGTTTATGCATAGTGCATTCATTGTGTTCAAGACAATCAATAGAATCTTCTAGATGCTAGAATGGAAAAGAAGATCCAACGGCTACAAATGCTGGGATTCGCGGGTCTTGATCCAGCGGTCAACATTCAAAGTTATCCATACACTATATAGTGGTAAGATAAGATAAGATAAGATAAGATAAGATCATGTAGAAGTCAACGATTATTAGCTACGAGGGAGAAGATTCTAGAATGATGGAGAAGTGTGTTTTGAGGTTTGTGCATAGAATTCATTATGCTGAAGACTATCAACAGAATCTTCTAGATGCTAGAATGGAAAGAAGATCCAACGGCTGGAAATGTTGGGATTCGTGAGTCTTGATCCAACGGTCAACATTCAAAGTTATTCATACACTATATAATGGTAAGATAAGATAAGGTAAGATAAGAGATCTCTACTACTCAAGTGGATCAGTTTTGAATTGGATCCATAGGACCAATCCTGACCGTTGGGCTGTTGGATCCAATGGTTTAGAGAAGATGGATTCGTGTTGAATAGTACCTAGATCAAACTCCACCATGCATGTTCTAGATCCATCATGTCACCACCCCCAAAATTTCATAGCACAATAGACTATATTCTCTCTACTTATATACTACTATAGTGGAGCAGTTTTGAATTGGATCCATAGCACTAATCATGACTGTTGGGCTGTTAGATCCAATGGTTCAGAGCAGCTAGATTCGTGTTGAATAGTACTCCCTCCGCCAAAAAATAAGGCACCTAAGGATTAGTCAAAAGTCAACATTTTTTAAGTTTGAAAATGATTATAGACAAAAATATAAAAATTTAGAGTACTAAATTAATATCAATAGATTCACCATAAAGTATATTTTCTTAATATGTCCATTCAATATTGTAGATATTTTTTTCTAAATATTTTGTCAAAGTGAGTAAGGTTTGACTTTTGACCAATCCTTAGGCGCCTTATGTTCTGGGATGGAGCGAGGGAGTACCGACCTAGATGCTAGAATGGAAAAGAAGATCCAACGGTAAGCAATATTTAGATTTGCTAGTGTTGATCCAACGGTCAATGTTCAAATAAGTTAATACCTACACTATTTAGTGGTGGTATGCATGGTATTGTAAGAGATAAAAGACAAGATAAAGGTAAGATAAGAAGTACTGTGAAGGGACGATCTAATGGTAGGTCTCGTAGGAGCGAGGTGATTGAGAGTTAAAACGGTCGGTAAAAGTACATGTTACATCAAGAACCTCGTAAAAAATGAAAATTGTATCCAAGTCCATGCATTTTAGCACAAGGACCCTGGCACTGAGCAATGAAGTACTGTGTGTTTTTAGGTTTGCGCACACTAGCGTTCATCGTTCTAAAGACTATCAATAGATTGAATCTTTCTCAATGCTAAGAATGGAAAAAAGATCCAACGGTTAGCAATGTTTGGATTTGCCAGTCTTGATCCAATGGTTAATTTGTTCAAAGTTAATCCCTACACTATGTAGTGGTATGGTATTGTAAGAGATATGAGACAAGGTAAAAGATAAGCTAAGAAGTACTGCGAATGGACGATCTTATGGTAGGTCTCGTAAGAGCGAGGTGCTTGAGAGTTAACACGGTGGGTAGAATTACAATTTACATCAAGGACCTCATAAAAAATGAAAATTGCATCCAAGTCCATGCATTTATCACAAGGACCCTGAAACCGAGTAATGAAGTACTCTGTGTTTTGAGGTTTTCACATACTAGTGTTCATCATGCTAAAGACTATCAATAGAATCTTTATAGATGCTAAGAATGGAAATGAAGATCCAACGGTTAGGAATGTTTGGATTTGCCAGTCTTGAGAACCAACGGTTAATGTTCAAAATAAGTTAATCCCTACACTATGTAGTGGTGGTATATATATGGTATTATAAGAGATAAGAGACAATATAAAGATAAGAAGTACTACAAATGGCTGATCTAATGGTAGGTCTCATAAGAGTGAGGTGATCGAGTGCTTAGTGGAAGTACAAGTTACATCAAGGACCTCATAAAAGGACCTTGAAACCGAGTGACATGGGTATACCCTACAGGTACTCAAGCTTGGTATATACAGCCTGAATACAGCGGGAGCCCACTATGTTGCCAAGGACCAAACAGAGAACTCGAGCAACCTACGGACTCTCGATTGCTTGAAGAACAAGAAGAAACTAAAGATCGAAAGTTCAAAGGGGAAAATCCTAACTTGTAACCGACTCAACCTCCTACCTGAGACCTAGCCTAGCTATATAAAGGCTAGGAGGGGGCAGTGAGGAGGACACACACGTAACCCTAGTTTCCACAACCCTCGCCAGATTGCATCTGCGCACCATTGTAATCATCGATTCCTTCAATAATTCCACGAGCAGACAAGCAGGAGTAGGGACTTCTACGAGGCCTGAACCTGGGTAAATCTTCAAGTCCCCTGTGTGCTTGTTTGCTAGCCAATAGATGTCTCCAGCGCTCCCTCCTCCAAAACACAAGTCCATAACAATGGGCATTGATGAGTTAAACCCTCGTCAATTGGTGATGCCTGTGGGAATTGGGAGTGCTGATGTTGCGGCTTCTTCGGCCCCATCAACTGCGATCTACAACTCCGCAACAGTGGAGATTCGCCAACTCTTCCGCGTGTTCGACTTCACCGTCCACACACCATCCACTCGCCCGGCCTTCGAGTATGTGGGTGATGGAATCAGCCTGGTGATCGGGAGCTTCCGCTTCCAAGTTGGTCAGATGGGCACGGTTCACATGCCTGACTAGCCGACGATACCATCGATTGCTCCAGCATCATGGTTCCCTCCGCCAGTCGGCACCCTCAGCAAGCTCAATACCTCGACAGCAGTTGAGACTACGGTCAGTGACAGCAGTTGCGAATCTGATCTGGGTGATCTGGCAACTGAAGATGGAGCCTACGGCTCCGGGTCTGACAGTTGTGGGAGCAGCAGCTTCCCCAACCACTTCATGTGCGCCGTCGTCAACACAGGCGACTCCTCCACCAATCGCGACAAAGCAGGCAACGGTGGCCATGAAGCCAACCCGCCAATCGGTGGCATACCCAATGGCGGCCCTACCAACAGCGCCCTCGTCAACAACGGAGGAGAATTTGAACCTCCCACTATGGTGAACGAGCACACCGGCGAGCGTGTCGTGATCAGGCTCAACGATCTCGAGTGGGCCCGTTGCCGAGAAGATTTGTGGGGCAATCCCCTGCCTCCCGGCACATCGCAAGAGATGCTAATGGGCTACCATTGGCTACTTAAGGAGGAATACAGATGCCAGCTGCAAACAATCACGCAACTTGAAGCGCGTAAAAAGGCAGCAGATGAGTCGAGCCTTCGACGGGCCGGACTCTCCTCCCACGGAGGATCCTCCTCCAAAGGCAACAAGTACGTGGCCAACAAGAGACGATCTCGAATGGCCCACCTCACCGAGCAGGAGTGCATAGAAGCTGCAAAAGTCCTCGACTTTAGCTCTATGACAGTCGACACCCGGGGCAACGTGGTCGCAAAGACGCCACAGGCAGCAGTGACAGCGGGCACCATGTACCTGCTCAACAATCTGCCGCCAGCTGGAGATCCCCGAGCTGCCATGCACCGATCTACGATCGCAGGCTTGGGATTAGTCGAGGCTTCTCTCGACGAACCAGCGCCGGAGACGAAGAAAGGCAAGTCCCTGGCAAAATGCTACTCCTCACCCTCATCCAGCGACGACAATCATGACCTGTCTCGACGCCGCCTCTCATGGCGACACGACCACGACTACGACGCGCGTGATGACATCACGTAGTGCAAAATCGATAAATCAAGGGCGCGACACGCTCGGTCGACTGACTCAGAAGACGAAGATATGGAGCTCTGTGGCACTAGATGCTTCAGTAGAACCATCAGACAAAAGTGAATGCCCAAGGGGTTTAAGCTCCCATCAGAGAACCCAAAGTTCGATGGTCTGCAGGACCCGAAAATCTGGTTAGAGGACCATATCTTCTCTGTCAGGCTCCACGGCGGGATTCTAAGCATGGCTATGCAATGCCTGCAGCTACAGCTGCAGGGCGCCGCCCGAGCATGGCTCAACAACCTCCCACGCGGATCCATTCGCAGTTGGGAAGAGCTGGTCTACAACTTTGTGCGCAACTTCAAGGGCACCTACAAAAGGCCCGCATCAATCGAAGAGCTGAGATGCTGCCAGCAAAGATCGGGTGAGTCACTACACTCATACATCCAGAGGTGGTCCGTCATCAAGAACTCCGCAGAAAACATCTCGGAGGATCGCGCGATTGACACATTCAACGGTGGTGTACGCCGCATAGAGCTCAGGGAGGAGCTGGGTCGCTCGAAGCCCAAAACCATCGACCACCTGATGGAAATCGCGAATCGATGGGCAGATGGAGAGGATTCAGTGAAGAATCGCGTTCATACCAACGACGAAGCAGAACTCGAACACAGACGCGACCGCCGAAGCAAATGTCGTATGTGCATCTACGATGACCGCAACGATGTCAACGTGGTCGCAGCCGGCTACACCGACAGACGCGACGACAACCGCAACAGCGGCTACCGCAGCAGTGGATACCACGACTCTGGGAAAACCACACAAGTATGGCAGCACCGCACTCGCGATGAGGCACCCACAACATCCATCGAAGATAAGTTGTCTGGGCCATGCACTGTGCACTTTTACATCGACAAGCACGACGGCAAAAAGAAGTCCAGCCACCTCCTCAAAGACTGCCGCGAGTTCCTCAAGCTTCACGAGGGTCTAGCTCGGATGAATCATGATGCTGTAAACAGGGGCTACGGAGCCGCCCTAGGAGCTGTGGCACATGGAGCTTCGCCACCACCACCTGGAACACCCCCAAATGCAGCTGCGCCGAACCAGCACCACGGAGGCGAACCATACCCACGGGCCATGGGTACCATGATGATCCAAAAGGGACGCCCCTTGAATCGGGTGCAGAAGGCCATCACTCGCCAAGTCAACTTGGAGACAAACTCACCACCATCCACCACTGAGTACCTCAGTGGAAGCGACTCCTCCATTACTTTTGACAAGCGTGGCCACCCGCGCCAAGTACCTTGCCCAGGCCATTGTCCTCTCGTCCTCGAGGCACAAATTGGAGGCTTCGACATGAGTCGCGTCTTCATGGATGGCGGAAGCGGCATCAACCTTATGTTCGCGAGTACCTTGCGAGCAATGAGGATCCCTCTGACCTGCCTAAAGGCCTCAGACACAACATTCCATGGCATCGTCCCAGGCAAGGGCGTATGTCCCCTTGGCAAAATCAACCTCGACGTCATCTTCGGCACGTCGAAAAACTTTCGGCGCGAGTTCATCGACTTCGAAGTCGTCGACTGGCCCTCACAGTACCACTGCATCCTCGGACGTGTCGCGTTCGCTAGGTTCATGGCAGTGCCACACTACGCCTATCTGCAGATGAAAATGCCAGGCCCCAATGGCATCATCACAATCAACAGGAGCTTCGAGAGGTTCGACAGTTGTGATAGGGAATTTAACAGAATCTCCCAGTCCTTCGGCATCCAGGAGGAACACGCAAGATTGAAGGAGTTGACAGACAACAATCTGACTCCCCTAAGCTGGCCAAGGTCACCCGACCTGTCCTTCGACTCATCGGTGCACACAAAGAAATTTCAGGTCCACCCATCGGATCCCGCCAAGACGGCCCTCATCGCCAACAACTTGAGTCCCGCATAGGAACTTGCGCTCATCGAATTCCTCCGTGAGCACTGGGAAATCTTCGCCTGGTGTCCATCGGACATGCCAGGAGTTCCCAGGGAATTCGCCGAGCATGCACTCAATGTCAACCCAGACGCAACGCCAGTCAAACAAACAATTCGGCAACTGTCTGAACCAAGAGCAAAGGCAGTCAAAATGGAGATCAATAGACTCCTTGACGCCAAATTCATACGAGAGATCGAGGAAAGCACTTGGCTCGCCAACACAGTGCTAGTACCAAAAAAGGACACGGATATCCTGCGGATGTGCGTGGACTTCACCTCTTTGAATAAGCACTGCCCGAAGGACCACTTTCTGCTATAGCGAATCGACCAGATTATCGACTCCATCGCGGGATGTGAGTGCCTCTGCTTCCTCGACGCCTACTCAGGCTACAACTAGATTCGAATGAAGGAGGAAGATCAAGAAAAAATGGCGTTTACAACGTCTTTTGGTGTGATCTGCTACAACACAATGCCCTTCGGGCTAAAGAACAAAGGAGCCACCTACCAGCGGTGCATGCAGGCTTGCCTCAAAACCAACTTGGTCGCAACATTCAAGTCTATGTCGATGACATCATAATCAAGACCAAAGAGGAAGCTTCACTAATCGACGACTTGCGTGAAACCTTCTCCAACCTTGACCGCTACCGGATCAAGCTCAATCCGGACAAATGCACCTTCAGCGTACCATCTGGGCAACTACTCGGGTATCTTATCTCCGCAAGAGGGATCAAGGCGAACCCGAAGAAAATAAAACCCATACTAGCCATCGAGAAGCCGAAGAACATAAGAGGCGTCTAGCGGCTGGCTGGACGGATCGCGATGCTCAGTCGATTCATCTGTCGAATGGGCGAAAAGGCACTGCCCTTCTACCAACTTCTCCGCAAAGCCAACAAATTCGAGTGGACCAACGAGGCACGGGAAGCATTCGAAGACCTCAAGCGCCTACTATCCACCTTGCCATTACTGGTGACCCCACGTGAAAGGGAACCACTGTTGCTATACATCTCCGCCACCAACCAGGTGGTCAGCACGGTGCTCGTGGTAGAACGAGCTGAGGAAAACAAGGTCCACGGAGTACATCGCCTAGTCTACTACCTCAGCGAGGTACTTACGCCAACAAAACAGCAGTACCCACACTACCAAAAACTGGCGTACGGCGTCTTCATGACGGCCCGGCGACTGTACCACTACTTCCAGGAACACCCAATCGTGGTAGTCAACGATGCCCCGCTTGGGCACATCCTCAACAATCCCGACCCCACCGGACGAGTCACGCTTTGGGGAATCGAACTGTCTCCACGAGACATTACATATGAAAAACACGATGCAATCAAGTCGCAAGTTTTCCCAGACTTCCTCGCGCACTGGATGGAGAACCAGCTCCCCGAAAAACCAGATATGTCCTCCCTCTAGACAATGCACTTCGACGGTTCCAAGCAAAGGGACGGGGCCGTCGCACGTGTCATACTAACATCACCCCAGGGAGACAAGCTGAAATATATCCTGCGAATGCAGTTCACTGCCTCCAACAATGAAGCTAAATATGAGGCCCTACTGCACGGGATGAGGATGGCAAAATCCTGCGGCGCCAAGAGGCTCATAATATATGGCGACTCCAAGCTAGTCGTCAACCAAACAATGCACGAGTACGACGCACTGAACAACAACATGATCGCCTACCGCGACCTCTTCGACACACTCGAAGGGGACTTCGACGGTTGCGAGCTGCGACACATAGGTCGCGAAAGCAATGAAGAGGCGGACACACTCGCCAACATAAGGCTCTACCTGCGCCCCCATACCACCTAGGGTATTTCTCGAGCGCATCTGCGAACACTCCATGAAGCCAAAGGCCGCAGAGAAGAAAATGAGCGCAACAACGGACTTGAGGGCTATGCCGCCCAATGAGCCAATGGCACTCGAAAACTTGGAGATGGATACAGGACTCGAAGGGCCAATGAGCGTCATGATGATCGAGCCATCCTGGAATCAACCGTACATCACGTACCTTCTCAGCAAGAGGCTACCGGACGTTCCAACTGACGCACGACACATCGCGTGGTGATCCAAGGCATTCGTTGTTATCAACGGCGAACTATACAAGCGCAACATCACAGGGGTACTCCAACGATGCGTCTCCATGGACGATGGAAGAGCTGTTCTCCTTGACATCCATGAGGGGACCTCAGGTCGTGGATGTAGAACCACTTGTCCCTCCACCCTTGGATGGACGCCGTGAGTTTGATGTCGAAGTATGTGGTGGAGGAGTCGACGTGGATACCGCAGCTGCCTACATCGTAGACTACAGAGCCAGACACCGATTAGCGCTTCAGCTTGAAGAGGCGCTTGAAGAGACTGAAGCGCGGCTAAATTCTGAGCCAGCACTCGCAAAGAGTAATGTAACAAGCTACATGGAGGATAGAGTTGGGGGACAACTGATGCAGCTAGAGCCCATAGAAATAGAGAAGGCCCCTAAAGAAAGGATGCAGGGGCAACGAGAGACCGTGGATGATGAACGCTAGGAACATCACCCAAAAACCGACAGGAGGGGAAGGAATTACCTCGCTGCCAGGGACGCGCGGAAGAAAGAACTCCATCTTGGCGTAGGAGACGGAGCTTAGAGGACTTGATCATGGATGCACACCACGCACCATTAGTAACGCGAGTGCTCGTGCCCTTCTTTTTCCTGACAGCGGCGGCGCTGGTGCCCGCAGTGGTGGAACAGCCCTTCTTCTTTGCAGCAACCGCTTCGGCGGCGGAGTCGGCCGCAACACCTCCTTTCTTCTTCCCCATTCTATGGTGGCGGTGTGACCGGAGAAAGTAACTGGGGAATACACGGAGCTAGTCCAGCGCCGCGAGAAAGACCAACACAGAGAAGCAGAGGAGCAGCAGCAATGGCGATGGAGGCAAAGGCAGAGAAAAGAAGCAGATGTGAAAAATTACCATTGTAGCACCGCTACTTAACCCCCTGGAAGATGCAATCTAACGGCCAGGAAAAACCCTACCAGATGCGTGGCATTCATCGTGCTCGACACGTGGAGGACCCGAAGCGTGAACCGTCCCCTACTACCCCCATTACACGTGGAAATCGAGGAGGCATAGTTAAAACAAAGATTACGCATGCCCGGTGATACATTGCAAATGTATTTATAATTTTTTATGTTCCATGCTTGGTTTTATCCACTTTCTTGTGTTTTGTTCCAACTTTGGAGTACTTTCCATATGATTTCTTGGACTAACCTATTAACAAGAGCCACAGTGCCAGCTGCCTGTTTTCTGCTGTTGTTAGTTCCAGGAAATTCAGAAAATGAATATTCTCGGAATTGGACGGGACAAAAGCCAAAGTGCCTATTTTTCCGAAAGTCATCAGATGCCAGAATACGAGACGGAGAGGGGCCAGGGGGCCACCACACCACCTGGCCACGTGGCCCAGCCTAGCCCGTGCCAGGGGGTGGTGTGGCCGCCTCCGGCACCCCCTCGGTCTCCCCTTCTGCCTATAAGATGCCCTCGGGATGAAAACCCTAAGTGCCTAATCAAAAAATCCAAGAAAGAGTGTGTAGCCGCCATCATCTCCATCCCTAGATCGAGAGGGATCTGATGGTCTTCCCGGCACCCTGCCGGAGAGGGGAATTCACCCTTCTTCATCACCATGCAAGCCTCCGGTGTGATGCGTGAGTAGTTCATCCTTGGACTACAGATCCATGTAGTAGCTAGATGGCTGGTTCTCCTCATTTGTGCTTTCATGTTTAGATCTTGTGAGCTCCGTTCATGATCAAGATCATCTATTTGTAATTCTGCATGTTGTGTTTGCGGGGATCCGATGGATATTGAGATGCTATTTCAGATTGATTATTGATTCTATCATGTCTTTGTTATTTGTGATCTTGCATGCTTTTCGTTGTTAGTAGCTATCTTGGCCAAGTAGATGCTAGCAACTCCAAGAGTTAGTATTTATGCTCGATAGTGGGTTCATGCCTTTGGTAATCTAGGGAAGTGACAAAAATCTCTAAGGTAATAGATGTGTTGTTGCTACTAGGGAGAAAACAACAATCCTTTGTTGACAGAACAATCGTATTGTTTACTTTACACGCAATTCGTAAAGAGATAATCTGTTGCTTGCAACTTAATACTGGAGGGGGTTCGGATGATAACCTGAAGGTGGATTATTAGTCATAGATGCAGTTGGATGGCGGTCTATGTATAATGTTGTAATGCCCAATCAAGTTCCAAAGGAGTCAAGATGATTAGTATATGCTTGTATGCTTTCTCGATGTTTGTCAATTGCCCCGCTGTAATTTGTTCACCCAGCATGTTAGCAATCTTAAGGGGAGCCACCTCTAGTGAACTATGGATCCTGGTCCTTGTCTTTTACATACAATCTACAATCTTTTACTGCTTTGTGTTTACTTTCTGCAAACTTTTACTTCTTTCCATTCGATACGTTTAATACTTTGTTTTCTGCAAAACACGGTGAGATTGACAACCTCATCGCAAGTTGGGGACAAAGTTCTGTGGTTGTGTTGTGCAGGTCTCCACGTTGCTACTAGCACCTGTAGTGCGCCCTGCCAAAGCTCAGCTAGTAACACCTTTGGGGTGTTTCCTTGCCCCTACTGGTTCGATTAAACCTTGGTTTCATAACTGAGGGAAACTTGCTATTGTGCTCATCATACCTTCCTCTTGGGGTTCCCAACAAGCTCTACATCAACACCGCTCCAGCATTTTTCTGGCGCCATACACAGAGCCATCAAGCATTTTTCTGGCGCCGTTGCCGGGGAGTCAAGGACATCTTCACAAGGGGAGTCCCTCATAACCAATCTCTTTACTTTATTATTTTTGTTTTTCTTAGTTTCTTTTTGCTTTGTTTGCTTGTTTTGTTATCAAAAACACAAAAAATTAGATTTCCTAGTTTGCTTTCTTTTTTGAAAACACAATAAAATGACTACTCTTGAAAACACTAAGTTGTGTGACTACACTAGCACCAACAATAATGATTTTATGAGCACACCTATTGCTCCACCTGTGCCTGAAGATACTTTCTTTGAGATAGAACCTGCGTTACTCAATCTTGTTATGAGAGAACAATTTTATGGTATTGGTAACGAAGATGCTGCTGCCCATCTAAATAACTTTGTTGAACTTTGTGAGATGCAAAAGCATAGGGATATAGATGGTGATATTATTAAGCTTAAATTGTTTCCTTTCTCTTTGAGAGGAAAAGCTAAAGAATGGTTGAATTCCTTAACTAGGAATAGTATTGATTCTTGGACTAAGTGCAAGGATGCTTTCATTGGAAAATACTATCCACCTGCTAATATTATATCTATGAGAAGTGAAATAATGAAGTTTAAACAACTTGATAATGAGCATGTTGCTCAAGCTTGGGAAAGAATGAAATCTTTGGTAAAGAATTGTCCCACTCAGGGACTGACTGCTTGGATGATCATCAAAACTTTTTATGCAGGATTGAACTATTCTTCAAGGAACCTATTGGATTATGCTGTTGGAGGTACCTTTATGACCATCACTTTGGGTGCTACAACAAAACTTCTGGACAATATGATGGTTAATTATTCTGAATGGCATACTGAGAGAGCTCCACAAGGTAGGAAGGTAAATTCTGTTGAGGAAACCTACTCCTTAAGTGATAAGATTGATATTATTATGTCTATGCTTGTGAATGGGAAAGCCCATATTGATCCAAACAATGTTCCTTTAGCCTCTTTGGTTTCTCAAGAAGAGCAAGTTGATGTTAACTTCATAAGAAATAACAATTCTGGCAGTAATGCTTATAGGAGTAATTTTGGTAACAACAATTATAAGCCATATCCTCCCAACAATGGTAATGCTTATGGAAATTCCTACAATAATAATAGGAGTGCTCCCTCTGAACTTGAAGTTATGCTTAAAGACTTTATTAGTAAGCAAACTGCTTTCAATAAAACTATTAAGGAAAAACTCTCTAATGCTGAAAGAAATATAGCATCTTTGGCTGAAGCTCAATCTTCTTTGAATAAAATGCTTCTTCATTTGAGAACCTTGATTCTTTTTCTTGCTTCTTATGCCTAACTTAAAGGCGTTAAAGAAAAGTACTTATTGGGAGATAAACCAAAAGTTTAGATGAGTCTTGGAAGTTATTACCTCAGTAATAACCGCTCCTTATCCTTTTTATTTGCTTTTTGTGCCAAGAGTAACCTCTAACGAGAGAGAAGTAATGATTGGGAAAGTTGCTGTCCCGAAACAGATTTCTGTGCTTCACCGTAAAATTCTTGTAAAATCTCTGAACGTCTTTTTGAGGCGTGAATTTTTTTGCTTCTGCCCCAGGTTGTTATCTAACTTTCGTTAGTTCAACACTTTTTTATTTGAGCAACAGAAGGTCTTCGAAAAAATTCGTCTTTACCTGCTGGTCTGTTTTGACATATTTCTGCCATTTTCTGCATTTGCTTCTCGTTGGTTCCTTCTTGAGTTCTTTTGGGGAATTGAGATTTTTGAGGGAAGTGCTACAGTAGCTAGTGTTCTAATGGAATTTTATTTGGTGTTAGAACTGAACCTTAAGACTTATTTATCTTGAGTGCACTAATGTTGCTAATAAAGATTGTGTGAAGTTTTGTATGAAGGAAACATTTTCAGGTGTATGGAAGGAATGAGTAATGAGATGAAGGATGGACTAAAGCTCAAGCTTGGGGATGTCACGCGTGTCACCCCAAGAAATATCATAGAAGTACAAGCGCCAAAGCTTGGGGATGCCCAAGGCATTTCCTTCTTCATCAATAAAAATCCTTGGTTTCTTCCAAACGCTTCATTTTTATTGTTTCATTCATAGTTGTGTTGTTCTTGGAGCGTCTTCTTTTTTGTTTTCTTTTTGGTTTTTGGTTTTCTTGGTTTGATTAGTTTTTTGAATAAATTGGTTGGACCCCCACTTTCATACATTGGTTTGCAAATAGTTTGGTTTGGTTTGGAAAAGAGTAGGAAAGTTCATTCTTATGTGGTAAAAAGAGCTCGTTTTTGACTGTGGCCTATGCTTTGTCATGCCATGCTTAATATTGTTTTGGCTTTATGCTTAGTATTCTTTGATGTAGCATGACTTGTTATAAACAATTGAGATTGCTTAATATTCGTTGGATGAATCATGTGTTGTTTTAGCATATTAAAGCATAGTATAGTGGTATTCTCCTTTGATGCTTTATTTGGGCTGACTTGGCACATGCTCACACCATGTTATGACTATCTCAAGTCACCATAGCCTTTGTGATCCTTTATTTTTCAACTTGTAGTATCACTTTATGCTTTGATCAATGATGTTTTGTCGCTCTGCATGATTATGGCCATTATTGCTCTCTTAGTTTGTCACTCCCAGTCTTTTTTTAGCCTCCACAACCAAGTATGAGTTCCACTGATGCATCCAACTCCCTAAACCAAGTTATTCCAAAGAGTCCACCATACCTACCTACTAGCTTATACTATTCCAAGTATATTCATGCTTTTGTTTACCTTCTAAATTATTATGAGAAAACTAGTGATTAAAGATCTCACGAACTTGATGGCACACTTGACTTATTTGCATCTAATAAACTTGAACCATTGGGTCCTTCTTTGTTGCGTATATGCTTGCGCTTTATAAGTTGAAATTAGCAGAACCATGTATCATGGGGAACGCTTTCAACATTGCACTTGTACTTTGTACCCCGTTGATATCATGTTATTTTGCTTACGGATCCGTGATTGTGAAATAAAAGTGGAACTTGTAAGATCATGGAGTTTGTATGTGTGTTAGAGAAACGCCTGGGCCGCTAGCCTAAGCCATGCCTAATCATGGTGGAAACTTGTAGCATCACCATAATGAGCACTCTATGAAGCATCCTCAATAAAAACCTATGCAAATAGCAAATAAAAAGATCGCTGAGATGCTCATTGTCTGCTTGCCTTGTCATTTTGATTATGGGATAGCTCATGTATCATGTGCAAGGGGTACCCCATTGGTGGTTCTTTATGATACACATGTACTTACAATGACAAGAGCTTACTCGTGACTAAAGTTGAGTAGCATAAGATTCGGTCTTCGTAAGTAAGGGGCATGAGATTTCGGTTTATAACTTGTCAAGCATATCCTCTTAGTTATGTCACTTTAACGTTAATCACCTTAAAGATGCTTATGATAGGGGCAATGAGAGATGAAAGCTATAAGTACCATAATTTTTGGAAGCTCTTTATGAGACTTGAATCCCTACTTCCTTTTATAAAGGCCTTTCTTCCACCATTATATTGAGTCTCCACCATCTACCTTTATGCACCTACTTTGAGAGCATAGTGGCCATTCTTAGTTCTATGTGCATTGTCCCAAGACTAGTTGATTGATGCATAACTTGATATTGCTTGCTTTAAACTATTTTATCTAGTCACTCTTATGAACTTTGAAGGTGTCCTATGCATTTATATTTGCTACTCTATGAGGGACAAGTTGAATACTATTATGCTATGTTTTCTTTATGTGAAACAAACAAACGTCTTGCAAAGCATTGTTATTCATGAATCTTTTGCTTGTGCCTTTTCATCTTGCATCATAGTTTCTTTGTCTTATTGCTAGAACTTTGTCTTTCATGTTATGATTGAAGTACTATGATCCTAGCTTTGAATGTTTTACAAATACTTTGATCAAGTCTTTGATGGTGCATGTCACCTCAAAAATTATTCTTTCTTTTTATCACTTACCAACTCGAGGACGAGAAGGAGTTAAGCTTGGGGATGTCGATACATTGCAAATGTATCTATAATTTTTGATGTCCCATGCTTGGTTTTATCCACTTTATTGTGTTTTGTTCCAACTTTGGAGTAGTTTTCATATGATTTCTTGGACTAACCTATTAACAAGAGCCATAGTGCCAGCTGCCTGTTTTCTGCTGTTTCTGGTTCTAGGAAAGTCAGAAAATGAATATTCTATGAATTGGACGGGACAAAAGCCAAAGTGCCTTTTTTCGGGAGTCATCAGATGCCAGAATATGAGACGGAGAGGGGCCAAGGGGCCACCACACCACCTGGCCACGCGGCCCATCCTGGCCCGTGCCAGGGGGTGGTGTGGCCGCCTCCGGCACCCCCTCGGTCTCCCCTTCTGCCTATAAGATGCCCTCGGGACGAAAACCCTAAGTGCCCGATCAAAAAATTCATGAAAGAGTCTGTAGCCGCCATCATCTCCATCCCTAGATCGGGAGGGATCTGAAGCTCTTCTCGGCACCCTACCGGATAGGGGAATTTACCCTGGAGGCCTTCTTCATCACCATGCAAGCCTCCGGTGTGATGCGTGAGTAATTCATCCTTGGACTACGGATCCATGTAGTAGCTAGATGGCTGGTTCTCCTCCTTTGTGCTTGCATGTTTAGATCTTGTGAGCTCCGTTCATGATCAATCATCTATTTGTAATTCTGCATGTTGTGTTTGCGGGGATCCGATGGATATTGAGATGCTATTCCAGATTGATTATTGATTCTATCATGTCTTTGTTATTTGTGATCTTGCATGCTTTCCGTTGTTAGTAGCTATCTTGGCCAAGTAGATGCTAGCAACTCCAAGAGTTAGTATTTATGCTCGATAGTGGGTTCATGCCTCTGGTAATCTGGGGAAGTGACAGAAATCTCTAAGGTAATAGATGTGCTGTTGGTACTAGGGGGAAAACAACAATCCTTTGTTCATAGAACAATCGTATTGTTTACTTTACACGCAATTCGTAAAGCAATAATCTGTTGCTTGCAACTTAATACTGGAGGGGGTTCGGATGATAACCTGAAGGTGGATTATTAGTCATAGATGCAGTTGGATGGTGGTCTATGTATAATGTTGTAATGCCCAATCAAGTTCCAAAGGAGTCAAGATGATTAGTATATGCTTGTATGCTTTCTCGATGTTTGTCAATTGCCCCGCTGTAATTTGTTCACCTAGCATGTTATCAATCTTAAGGAGAGCCACCTCTAGTGAACTATGGATCCTGGTCCTTGTCTTTTACATACAATATACAATCTTTTACTGCTTTGTGTTTACTTTCTACAAACTTTTACTTCTTTCCATTCGATACGTTTAATCCTTTGTTTTCCGCAAAACACCGTGAGATTGACAACCTCATCGCAAGTTGGGGACAAAGTTCTGTGGTTGTGTTGTGCAGGTCTCCACGTTGCTACTAGCACCTATAGTGCGCCCTGCCAAAGCTCAGCTAGTAACACCTTTGGGGTGTTTCCTTGCCCCTACTGGTTCGATTAATACTTGGTTTCATAACTGAGGGAAACTTGCTATTGTGCTCATCACACCTTCCTCTTGGGGTTCCCAACGAGCTCTATATCAACACCGCTCCAGCATTTTTCTGGCGCCATACACAGAGCCATCAAGCATTTTTCCGCGGCTGTTGTGGAGTCAAGGACATCTTCACAAGGGGAGTCCCTCATAACCAATCTCTTTACTTTGTTATTTTTGTTTTTCTTAGTTTCTTTTTGCTTTGTTTGCTTGTTTTGTTATCAAAAACACAAAAAATTAGATTTCCTAGTTTGCTTTCTTTTTTGAAAACAGAATAAAATGACTACTCTTGAAAACACTAAGTTGTGTTACTTCACTAGCACCAACAACAATGATTTTATGAGCACACCTATTGCTCCACCTGTGCCTGAAGATACTTTCTTTGAGATAAAACCTGCGTTACTCAATCTTGTTATGAGAGAACAATTTTATGGTATTGGTAATGAAGATGCTGCTGCCCATCTAAATAACTTTGTTGAACTTTGTGAGATGCAAAAGCATAGGGATATAGATGGTGATATTATTAAGCTTAAATTGTTTCCTTTCACTTTGAGAGGAAAAGCTAAAGAATGGTTGAATTCCTTAACTAGGAATAGTATTGATTCTTGGACTAAGTGCAAGGATGCTTTCATTGGAAAATACTATCCACCTGCTAAGATTATATCTATGAGAAGTGAAATAATGAAGTTTAAACAACTTGATAATGAGCATGTTGCTCAAGCTTGAGAAAGAATGAAATCTTTGGTAAAGAATTGTCCCACTCAGGGACTGACTGCTTGGATGATCATCAGAACTTTTTATGCAGGATTGAACTATTCTTCAAGGAACCTATTGGATTGTGCTGCTGGAGGTACCTTTATGACCATCACTTTGGGTGCTGCAACAAAACTTCTGGACAATATGATGGTTAATTATTCTGAATGGCATACTGAGAGATCTCCACAAGGTAGGAAGGTAAATTCTGTTGAGGAAACCTACTCCTTGAGTGATAAGATTGATATTATTATGTCTATGCTTGTGAATGGGAAAGCCCATATTGATCCAAACAGTGTTCCTTTAGCCTCTTTGGTTGCTCAAGAAGAGCAAGTTGATGTGAACTTCATAAGAAATAACAATTTTGGTAATAATGCTTATAGGAGTAATTTTGGTAACAACAATTATAAGCCATATCCTCCCAACAATGGCAATGCTTATGGAAATTCCTACAACAATAATAGGAGTGCTCCCTCTGAACTTGAAGTTATGCTTAAAGACTTTATTAGTAAGCAAACTGCTTTCAATAAAACTATTGAGGAAAAACTCTCTAATGCTGAAAGAAATATAGCATCTTTGGATGAAGCTCAATCTTCTTTGAATAAAATGGCTGCTAAACCTAAAAGTAATGATAATCTCTCTGCAGCTACTAATGCCATACAAGTAAGAATTGATGAAAATGTTAGACTATTAGCTGAATTACATGCTAAGTGGGAAAGAGAAGATGAAATTGCTAGAAACATTAGTGTTTCTACTATCACCACCACTAGTGTTGAGGCTAGTAATAGTTCTACTACTTTAGATGATAAATTTGATTTTGATCTTGATGGTTGCAACATCTCTGAAGTTATTAAGTTCCTACAAAAGCTTGCTAAAAGTCCTAATGCTAGTGCTATGAACATGGCCTTTACAAAACACATTACTGATGCCCTCATAAAGATTAAAGAATAAAAGATGAAACATAAAGCTTCTATTCCTATAAAACAAGAAGATGGTTGGGAACCCATCATTAATATGAAAGTGAATGACTTTGATTTCAAAGCTTTATGTGATCGTGATAGTAGTGTTTCTATTATGCCTAGAAGGATTTATGATATGCTTGATTTGCCTCCACTTGAAGATTGTTATTTGAATGTCCCACTTGATGATAATGCTAAAAAGAAACTCATGGGGAGTCTTAATGATGTTCTTATTATGGTTAGCAATGCCTATGTCCCCGTTGATTTCTATGTTTTGTATGTTGAATACAATGCTTCTTGTCCTATAACTTTGGGAAGACCTTTTCTTATAACTGTTGGTGCTATCATTGATATGAAAGAAGGCACCATTAAATATCAACTCCCACTCAAGAAAGGTATAGAACACTTCCCTAAGGAGAGAGAGAAGACTTCTTTTGCTTCTCCTATGAAAACAAAATTTGGTCTTAATGCTTCTTCATTTGAGAACACTTGATTCTTTTTCTTGCTTCTTATGCCTAACTTAAAGGCGTTAAAGAAAAGTACTTATTGGGAGATAAACCAAAAGTTTTAGGTGAGTCTTGGAAGTTATTACCTCAGTAATAACTACTCCTTATCCTTTTTATTTGCTTTTTGTGCCAAGAGTAACCTCTAACGAGAGAGAAGTAATGATTGGGAAAGTTGCTGTCCCAAAATAGATTTATGTGCTTCACCGTAAAATTCTTGTAAAATCTTTGAACGTCTTTTTGAGGAGTGATTTTTTTTTCTTCTGCCCTAGGTTGTTATCTAACTTTCGTTAGTTCAACACTTTTTGATTTGAGCAACAGAAGGTCTTCGAAAAAATTCGTCTTTACCTGCTGGTCTGTTTTGACATATTTCTGCCATTTTCTGCATTTGCTTCTCGTTGGTTCCTTCTTGAGTTCTTTTGGGGAATTGAGCTTTTTGAGGGAAGTGCTACAGTATCTAGTGTTCTAATGGAATTTTATTTGGTGTTAGAACTGAACCTTAAGACTTATTTATCTTGAGTGCACTAATGTTGCTAATAAAGATTGTGTGAAGTTTTGTATGAAGGAAACATTTTCAGGTGTATGGAAGGAATGAGTAATGAGATGAAGGATGGACTAAAGCTCAAGCTTGGGGATGTCACGCGTGTCACCCCAAGAAATATCATAGAAGTCGAAGCGTTAAAGCTTGGGGATGCCCAAGGCATTTCCTTCTTCATCAATAAAAATCCCAGGTCTCTTCCAAACGCTTCATTTTTATTGTTTCATGCATAGTTGTGTTGTTCTTGGAGCGTCTTCTTTTTCATTTTCTTTTTGGTTTTTCGTTTTCTTGGTTTGCTTAGTTTTTTGAATAAATTGGTTGGACCCCCTCTTTCATACATTGGTTTGCAAATAGTTTGGTTTGGTTTGGAAAAGAGTAGGAAAGTTCATTCTTATGTGGTAAAAAGAGCTCGTTTTTGACTGTGGCCTATGCTTTGTCATGCCATGCTTAATATTGTTTTGGCTTTATGCTTAGTATTCTTTGATGTAGCATGACTTGTTATAAACAATTGAGATTGCTTAATATTCGTTGGATGAATCATGCATTGTTTTAGCATATTAAAGCATAGTATAGTGGTATTCTCCTTTGATGCTTTATTTGGGCTGACTTGGCACATGCTCACACCATGTTATGACTATCTCAAGTCACCATAGCCTTTGTGATCCTTTATTTTTCAACTTGTAGTATCACTTTATTCTTTGATCAATGATGTTTTGTCGCTCTGCATGATTATGGCCATTATTGCTCTCTTAGTTTGTCACTCCCAGTCTTTTTTTAGCCTCCACAACCAAGTATGAGTTCCACTGATGCATCCAACTCCCTAAACCAAGTTATTCCAAAGAGTCCACCATACCTACCTACTAGCTTATACTATTCCAAGTATATTCATGCTTTTGTTTACCTTCTAAATTATTATGAGAAAACTAGTGATTAAAGATCTCACGAACTTGATGGCACACTTGACTTATTTGCATCTAATAAACTTGAACCATTGGGTCCTTCTTTGTTGCGTATATGCTTGCGCTTTATAAGTTGAAATTAGCAGAACCATGTATCATGGGGAACGCTTTCAACATTGCACTTGTACTTTGTACCCCGTTGATATCATGTTATTTTGCTTACGGATCCCGGCGGTGTGAAATAAAAGTGGAACTTGTAAGATCATGGAGTTTGTATGTGTGTTAGAGAAACGCCTGGGCCGCTAGCCTAAGACATGCCTAATCATGGTGGAAACTTGCAGCATCACCATAATGAGCACTCTATGAAGCATCCTCAATAAAAACATATGCAAATAGCAAATAAAAAGGTCGCTGAGATGCTCATTGTCTGCTTGCCTTGTCATTTTGATTATGGGATAGCTCATGTATCATGTGCAAGGGGTACCCCATTGGCGGTTCTTTATGATACACATGTACTTACAATGACAATAGCTTACTCTTGACCAAAGTTGAGTAGCATGAGGTTCGGTCTTCGTAAGTAAGGGGCATGAGATTTCGGTTTATAACTTGTCAAGCATATCCTCTTAGTTGTGTCACTTTAACCTTAATCACCTTAAAGATGCTTATGATAGGGGCAATGAGAGCTGAAAGCTATAAGTACCATAATTTTTGGAAGCTCTTTATGAGACTTGAATCCCTACTTCCTTTTATAAAGGCCTTTCTTCCATCATTATATTGAGTCTCCACCTTCTACCTTTACGCACCTACTTTGAGAGCATAGTGGCCATTCTTAGTTCTATGTGCATTGTCCCAAGACTAGTTGATTAATGCATAACTTGATATTGCTTGCTTTAAACTGTTGTATCTAGTCACTCTTATGAACTTTGAAGGTGTCCTATGCATTTATATTTGCTACTCTATGAGGGACAAGCTGAATACTATTATGCTATGTTTTCTTTATATGAAACAAACAAACGTCTTGCAAAGCATTGTTATTCATGAATCTTTTGCTTGTGCCTTTTCATCTTGCATCATAGTTTCTTTGTCTTATTGCTAGAACTTTGTCTTTCATGTTATGATTTAAGTACTATGATCCCAGCTTTGAATGTTTTACAAATACTTTAATCAAGTCTTTGATGGTGCATGTCACCTCAAAAATTATTCTTTCTTTTTATCACTTACCTACTCGAGGACGAGCAGGAGTTAAGCTTGGGGATGTCGATACATTGCAAATGTATCTATAATTTTTGATGTTCCATGCTTGGCTTTATCCACTTTATTGTGTTTTGTTCCAACTTTGGAGTAGTTTTCATATGATTTCTTGGACTAACCTATTAACAAAAGCCATAGTGCCAGCTGCCTGTTTTCTGCTGTTTTTGGTTCTAGGAAAGTCAGAAAATGAATATTCTCGGAATTGGACAGGACAAAAGCCAAAGTGCCTTTTTTTCGGAAGTCATCAGATGCTAGAATATGAGACGGAGAGGGGCCAGGGGGCCACCACACCACCTTGCCACGCGGCCCAGCCTGGCCCGCGCCAGGGGGTGGTGTGGCTGCCTCCGGCACCCCCTCGGTCTCCCCTTCTGCCTATAACATGCCCTCGGGACGAAAACCCTAAGTGCCCGATCAAAAAATCCATGAAACAGTCTGTAGCCGCTGTCATCTCCATCCCTAGATCGGGAGGGATCTGAAGCACTTCTCGGCACCATGCCGGAGAGGGGAATTTACCCTGGAGGCCTTCTTCATCACCATGCAAGCCTCTGGTGTGATGGTTGAGTAATTCATCCTTGGACTAAAGATCCATGTAGTAGCTAGATGGCTGGTTCTCCTCCTTTGTGCTTTCATGTTTAGATCATGTGAGCTCCGTTCATGATCAAGATCATCTATTTGTAATTCTGCATGTTGTGTTTGCGGGGATCCGATGGATATTGAGATGCTATTTCAGATTGATTATTGATTTTATCGTGTCTTTGTTATTTGTGATCTTGCATGCTTTCTGTTGTTAGTAGCTATCTTGGCCAAGTAGATGCTAGCAACTCCAAGAGTTAGTATTTATGCTCGATAGTGGGTTCATGCCTCTGGTAATCTAGGGAAGTGACAGAAATATCTAAGGTACTAGATGTGTTGTTGCTACTAGGGAGAAAACAACAATCCTTTGTTCATAGAACAATCGTATTGTTTACTTTACACACAATTCGTAAAGCAATAATCTGTTGCTTGCAACTTAATACTGGAGGGGGTTCGGATGATAACCTGAAGGTGGATTATTAGTCATAGATGCAGTTGGATGGCGGTCTATGTATAATGTTGTAATGCCTAATCAGGTTCCAAAGGAGTCAAGATGATTAGTATATGCTTGTATGCTTTCTCGATGTTTGTCAATTGCCCCGCTGTAATTTGTTCACCTAGCATGTTATCAATCTTAAGGAGAGCCACCTCTAGTGAACTATGGATCCTGGTCCTTGTCTTTTACATACAATCTACAATCTTTTACTGCTTTGTGTTTACTTTCTGCAAACTTTTACTTCTTTCCATTCGATACGTTTAATCCTTTGTGTTCTGCAAAACACGGTGCGATTGACAACCTCATCGCAAGTTGGGGACAAAGTTTTGTGGTTGTGTTGTGCAGTTCTCCACATTGCTACTAGCACCAGTAGTGCGCCTTGCCAAAACTCAGCTAGTAACACCTTTGGGGTGTTTCCTTCTCCTACTGGTTCAATTAAACCTTGGTTTCATATCTGAGGGAAACTTGCTGCTATGCTCATCATACCTTCCTCTTGGGGTTCCCAACGAGCTCTACATCAACACCGCTCCAACATTTTTCTGGCACCATACACAGAGCCATCACCCGGTCAAGTCAGAGTCAGAGAATGGGACCCACCGCTCGTCACGTCCCGTCAAACCCGCTCACGTGGGAAACTGAGCTCATCACATCGTCAGCACTGATGTCATCAAATATTGAGGAATAGAAGACTTCGACTACTTTAAGTCCTTGCTCGAGTCTTCGACTCCACCAAGCACTCGGGGGCTACTCCCATAGGGAGCGCTGGTCGCGCACCCTATGATTTTCTTTTCTTTTTTTGCAGGAACATGGACAATCAAAAAAAACCCAACCACTCGAATCCGCGATTCGACTATGGACATGGGTTACTCCCATAGGGAGCGCTGGAAATAAATTCGACTGAAACAAGCAAACAAAAGACGACAGCAGTCGCAAAAGTTCTTTAGTCCCTGCCTGAGTCTTCGACTCAACCAGGCACTCAGGGGTTACTCCCATAGGGAGCGCTAGTCGCGCACCCTATGATTATTGGTACATCGTACTGCGTGTTGATAACATCCACACTCGAAGTTTATGGCGACACCGCCTCATATTTTTCCCTACAACGAGACTGCGTCTCCTAGGTCACCCGAATCATCTCCGTGATGACAAAAATTCGGATGCCGCGCTTGCAGCGTGAAGATAAGACCTGAATAAGGCCTGGCAACGCATTTGCTACGCACTACCAAAAATATATCCGTGCCTTCAGGTACGATGAACATGCCTTGATGGACGCGTCGAGTGCTCATACCCATATACTAGAATTCAACTCCTGTAAGACCTCCGTGGCTTGAGTCGAATTACACCAGCACTTTTCCGGATTCAAGTACGGGGACTCGAGTTCGAGTAGATTGCGTTGTTTTACCCTAAGGTCATTAACTAATACCAATACATTGGTTAAATAAGGCACGCACATCAACAATCCCTATGACACAAACAGAGCAGTCGAAAAACATACTCAGTCATGCACTTCCAAGGATTCATAAAAGTCCCCAGTCAAATCTGCGATTCCACTGAACACTCGGGGGCTACTGACATGGGTATACCCTACAGGTACTCGAGCTTGTTATATATGGCCAAAATACAGCGGGAGCCCACGGTGTCGCCAAGGACCAAACAGAGAACTCGAGCAACCTACGGACTCTCGATTGCTTGAAGAACAAGAAGAAGCTAAAGATAGAAAGTTCAAAGGGGAAAACCCTAACTTGTAACCAACTCGACCTGCTACCTGAGACCTAGCCTATCTATATAAAGTCTAGGAGGGGGCAGCGAGGAGGACACACACGTAACCCTAGTTTCCACAACCCTCGCCAGATTGCATCTGCGCACCATTGTAATCATCGATTCCTTCAATAATTTCACGAGCAGACAAGCAAGAGTAGGGACCTCTGCGAGGCCTGAACCTGGGTAAATCTTCGAGTCCCCTGTGTGCTTGTTTGCTAGCCGATAGATGTCTCTAGCGCTCCCTCCTCCAAAACCCAAGTCCATAACAATGGGCATTGACGAGTTAAAGGCTCGTCACCGAGTAATAATGAAGTACTGTGTGTTTTGAGGTTTGCGCATACTAGTGTTCATCGTGCTAAAGACTATCATTAGAATCTTTCTAGATGCTAAGAATGGAAAAGAATATCCAATGGTTAGCAATGTTTGGATTTGCGAGTGTTGATCCAATGGTCAATGTTCAAATTTAATCGGTTAGCAAAGTTTGACCTAATTTCATGAAACAGTGAGCAAAGTTTGACCTAATTCATTAAATAGTTAGGATGCAAAATCTTAGCAAGAAGATGAATCTGTCATCAAAACTCTCGGTGGTTTCTGATATTTATTAATTGACCCTCCCCCCGATGGGTAGCTCGAAGAGCTTTTTCGTAAAACTTTCAAAGCAACCTACAATTTACCTGTGGTGTTCCAAATTTTACCTAATTTCGATAAATCGACATAAAATCATTCAAGTGGGTGAACTTAGCTAGGAATTTTGAGAGCTGATAAAACATGGGAAAATGTAAGTGCATTGTGTTGGTCAACTATATATGTGTGAAAACCTTGCTTGTGGCATTCAGATCCATAGTCTTTGGACTTTCTTTGGGGGAACGAACAATCTAGTCATCACTCGCAAAATTAAGAATGTTCTTTCCTAAGATAGTTGGAAACTCACACTGGCGGCATTGTCTACTACAAGAAGATGCACCTATATCAACCTCCGAAAAGACTTTTAAATCAAGAGGAATCTATTGCACTTACTTGTAGCTAAAGTTTGGCCTAGTTTTGTTAAACTGGCAAGATGCAAAATCTTAGCAAGAAGTTGAATTTGTCATCAAAAATCTCGTTGTATGATTTCTCATATATTAATTGTGACCTCCCGATGAGTACCTTCAAAATCTTTTTCGTAAAACTTTTACAGTAACCTACAATTTGCTTGCAGTAGTTCAAATTTGACCTAATTTTGATAAATCGACATAAGGTCATTCAAGTGGGCGAAGTTAGGTAGAGAGTTTGAGAATTCATAAAACATAGGAAATCATAAGTGCAATATGTTGGTCCACTATATATATCTATATATGTGTGTGTGAAAACTTGGCTTCTAGCATTTAGATCGATATTCTTCGAACTTCCTTTACGAGAGAGAATAATCTTGACATCACTCAGAAAATTGAGAATGGCCTTTCCTGATAATTGGAAACTCACACCGACGACATTGTTTACTACAAGAAGATGCACCCATTTACCTCCGAAAAGACTATTAATTCAAGAGCAATCTATCGCGCTTACATGTAGCTCAATTCTGACTTAATTTTGTTAAATTGTCAAGATGCAAAATCTTAGAAAAAAGTTGAACCTATCATCAAAGCTCGTAGTGGTTTCTGATATATTAATTCACTCCTTCCCCGAAGGGTACCTCCAAAAGCTTTTTCATGAAACTTTCAAAGCAACCTACAACTTACTTGTAGTTCAAATTCAACCTAATATAATTTCGATAAATCAGAATAAAGTCATTCAAGTTGGCAGAGTTAGATAGGAAGTTTGAAAGCACATAAAACATGGGTATCGTCAGTACAACATGTCGGTCCACTATATATATATATATGTCAAAAACCTGGATTGTGGCATTTAGATCCATATTCTTCGGACTTTCTTGACGAAAAATAACAACCTCGCTTGTCATCTCTCGGAAAATTGAGAATTGAATGTTCTTTCCTGATAGTTCAAAACTCACACCGATGACATTGTTTAATGTATATTGATTTTTTTTAATGAGTATACTATTTAATACTGTATATAGTTGGTCAAACTTTGTAACGGCTGACTTTGACTAAACCTAATATGCTGAGTAATACTCCCTCCTTTTAGAAATATGAGACGTTTTAGCTTTGTTAATCGAATGTATCTAGACGTCTTTTAGTGTATGGGTTCGTAGAGGTTCAGAGTGAACCTATACACTAAAAGGCGTCTAGATAGATTCATTTCACAAATCTAAAACATCTTATATTTCTAAACAGAGGGAGTATTAAATAAATGGAGTATAGGATAAGATTAGGAAAATAGCATTTTTTAGAACCCTTACAAGCTTTTTCTTAGCATCACATATCCGAATATTACATTGACACTGATGATTAACCAAACTGCAAATAGAGCACGGAGTAGTAGTAGTAGTAGTACGACTTAACGACTTCAAGGGGGACTCCGCGGTCTTCTCACGCGACTTGGCAGCATCCTCTGCCGGCAACTTGGTTGCGTCCTCCGCGGTACCATCACCAAGCAAGGACTCATGGTTGCTGGGTAGCACGCCGCTGTGCGTGATGGTAACACCGTCCAGCAGCTTGCTGAGCTACTCGTCGCGCATGACGCCGAGCATCACGTGCCTCGGGATGATGCGGATCTTCTTGTTGTCCTTTGTGGCTTGCCCGGCGAGCTCCAGCACCTCGGCGGTGAGGTACTCGAGAACAGCCGCGAGGTAGACGGGAGCCCCGAAGCCTATGCGCTGGGAGTACTGACCCTCCTTGAGGTAGCGCTCGCTCCGGCTTCTTCCCGCGGCTGCCTGGTGCGAGACTGCGACTTCGAGTGGCCAGAGCGGGATTCGGAAGCCGGTGACATGACTTGTTTTTCTCCATGGTCTTTGTCGCTACCACCTGGGTCTTCTTCTTCCCATGGGGAGCTACGGTCTTCAGAGCCATAGCTGCAAAGTCTAAGAGGAAGAAAGGTTAATTGTGGAGGGCCGGTGAAGGTGCCCAGGCCCCTTGTATTGAAACTTTAATAGCGTCGTCTTTACAATTTTACAAGTATGAATTTTTAATAGGAGTACTACTAAAAGGCTCTATGCTTGTTTCCTTATTTTCTTTCACTTTTTTGAAACATGGTCAGATGTGTCAGCATGAAAATTCATACAAAGAAGTTGTATCTTTCAAAACAATAGTCAGTTTTCAGTATGACTGCGTGGATACAATAATTAGTACTATATGAATTTCTGACAAATTTACAAGCAATCTATCACGCACTTGTAGTTCAAAATGTACCTACTTTGGTTTTATTGACAAACTGTCATTTAATTATGCAAAATTAGCTAGAAGGCTTGAAAATTCATGAAACTTGTTAACCATGAAACATACTCTATTTTGTGTGAAATTTAGTGTGTTGTGGCATTCAGAGCCATACTCTTTGCCTTTTCTTTAAAAAATAATTATATGTGGCACTTCTAAAATAATTTAACAAAATTCTATACATAAACGTTGAAAAGTCCAATTAACAACATTAGTATGCCATGCCAAGATGCACCTCGTCTACCCGAAATGGACACGAACTTTGTCGTTATTTAACAAGATAAAGATAAGATAAGAAGTACCGCGAATGGCCGATCTAATGGTTGGTCTCGTAGGAGCAAGGTGCTTGAGAGTGAAGACGGTCAATAGAAGTAACAAGGACCTCATAGAAAATGAAAATTGCATCCAAGTTCAAGCATTTATTAGCACAAGGACCCTGAAAACTGAGCAATGGAGTTTGTGTTTTTAGGTTTGCGCATAGTATCGTTCATCGTGCTAAAATAGAATCTTTCTAGATGCTAAGAATGGAAAAGAAGATCAAGAGGTTGGCAATGTTTGGATTTGCTAGTCTTGATCGAACGGTCAATGTTCAAAGTTAATCCGTACACTATGCAGTGGTTTATTGTATCGTAAGAGATAAGACACGATAAAAAGAAGATAAGAAGTACTACGAATGGCCTATCAAATGTTAGGTCTCGTAGGAGAGAGGTGCTTGAGAGTTAACACGGTCGGTGGAAGTAAAACTTACATCAAGGACCTCATAAAAATTAAAATTGCATCCAAGTCCATGCATTTATTAGCACATGGACCCTGATGACTGAGCAATGGAGTTTGTGTTTTTAGGTTTGCGCATACTAGCGTTCATCGTGCTAAAGTAGAATCTTTCTAGATGCTAAGAATGGAAGAGAAGATCAAGAGGTTGGCACTGTTTGGATTTGCTAGTCTTGATCCAACGATCAATGTTCAAAGTTAATCCGTACACTATGCAGTGGTTTATTATATTGTATTGTATTGCAAGAGATAAAACACGATTAACAGAAGATAAGAAATACAGTACCGTGAATGGCCGATCTTTTGAATAACCTTCCCTCCTGCTGTTTGGGAAGCAAGTGAAAAATTCGAAAATCGGAAAACTTTGAATTTTTGTGCTTCCAAGGACCAAAGTGGTTTCCTTCCTATGTACTCCTCTTCCCTACTCCACACCAACGCGCGGTTGCCGAACACGCCATAGACACAGAGCCACTGTACCAAGGCACACATGCGCAGCGCCACGCTGTGGACGAGGGGAGAGAGATCAGCCGGACCGGTGCGCAAGGGGAAAGGGGAGGATAGATGGAGCATAGGGAAGGAGAGATAAAACACACGATTTGTTTTGCGTGCATAGGTCCTGAAATTTACTAGTAGTAGAGTGTATACTGTAAGGTCGTAGGAGTGCCTCGTGTCAGAAACCCATCATAAATTTGCTCTGACATGGACCCGCCTTCAACTTCTCTTTGCTGCTGCCCTCTTCCCCTTCCAACGTTTTATTCTCTCAGCATGTACAATGCGTGGACAGAGGTGACCATATGTCTAAGCAAAGAAATATACTACTCCCGCATTGTGTAAAAAAGCACACCTTAATAAGGCTCAAATAGTAAACGTATGACATATCATCACTATATAAAATTATAATTGGTGAAGCACAAAAAATTATAAATTTGATCAACAACTATAAAGTATGGGTGTATATTTGGTCCTTGTACTTTGTATCATCATGTGTAGAAGTCAAAGATTATTAGCTACCTAACACTTGAAATTTTTGGTAACATGGTCTAGAGAAACAAGGGAGAAGATTCTAGTATGATGGAGAAGTGTGTTTTGAGAGGTTTATGCATAGTGCATTCATTGTGTTCGAAGACAATCAATAGAATCTTCTAGATGCTAGAATGGAAAATAAGATCCAACGACTAGAAATCCTAGGATTCGCGAGTCTTGATCTAACGGTCAACATTCAAAGTTATCCGTACACTATATAGTGGTAAGATAAGATAAGATAAGATAAGATAAGATCATGTAGAATTCAATGATAATTAGCTACGAGGGAGAAGATTCTAGTATGATGGAGAAGTGTGTTTTGAGGTTTGTGCATAGCATTCATTATGCTGAAGACTATGAACAGAATCTTTTAGATGCTAGAATGGAAAAGAAGATCCAACGACTGGAAATGTTGGGATTCATGAGTCTTGATCCAATGGTCAACATTCAAAGTTATTCGTACACTATGTAATGGTAAGATAAGATAAGGTAAGGTAAGATATCTCTCCTACTATAGTGGAGCAATTTTGAATTGGATCCATAGCACCAATCCTGATCGTTGGGCTATTGGATCCAATGGTTCAGAGAAGCTAGATTCGTGTTGAATAGTACCTAGAGCAAACCCACCATGCATGTTCTAGAACCATCATGTCACCACCCCAAAAATTTCGTAGCACAGTTGATTGTATTCTCTCTACTTATACTACTATAGTGGAGCAGTTTTGAATTGGATCCATAGCACTAACATAACGGTTAGGGTGTTAGATCTAATGGTTCAGAGCAACTGGATTCGTGTTGAATAGTAGTCCCTCTGCCAAAATATAAGGCGTCTAAGGATTAGTCAAAAGTCAACATTTTTTAAGTTTGACCATGAATATACACAAAAATATAAAAATTTAGAGTAATAAATTAATATCAATAGATTCACCATAAGGAAAAATATATACATACTACTCCCGCATTGTGTAAGAAAGCACACCTTAATATGGCCTACTACCCGTTAAAAACAAATTGGCCTTTTTGTAATTATTATTATTATTACTTTTGAGACTTTTTGTATTGGTGTAGATGATAATTAATCCAGTAGATGGCTTGAATTTCACGGGAAAAAAGGTTGCTGGAAGTAGATCGGTGTGCCATACCAAGGCACACGTGCGCAGCGCCACGCCGTGGACGAGGAAGAGACAAGCTGGACTGTGCACCCGCGGCTGCAGAGAAGAGATCGATTGAGGATGGATGGTGAGAGACAGCGAAGGAGATAGAAAACACAACTTGTTTTGCGTGCATATACTCCTACTATAGTAGTAGGTCCATATATTTACTACTATTGGAGTGTACCATATACCTCGTGTCAGCAGCCCATCATAGCTTCGCTCTGACATCGCACCGCCTTCAAGTCCTCTTCTGCGCTCATCTTGCACTACTTTTTTTTGAAAGTCTCGTGCTACCTCCATCTTGTTCTCTACTTGTGTGGCAGAGTTGGCTAGGAAGTTTTTAAATTTGAAAAACAAGGGAATATCGAGAATTTTCTTTCCTAAAAGTTGGAAAACTCACACCGACGACATCGTTTACTAAAAGAAGATGCACCCATCTACCTTCAAAAAAACATTTAATCTAAGAGCAATCTATCACGCTAACTTGTAGCTCAAATTTGACCTAATTTTGTTAAGTTGTCAAGATGCAATTTCTTAGCAATAAGTTGAATGTGTTGTCAAAATTTCAGGACCTTTTATTTAATATATATATGCACACAAAACAAATTATGTTTTCTCTCTCCTTCTTCACTACCTCATCACCATCCACGCACACCCCTGCCGGCTAATCTCTCCCTCATCCACAATGTGGCGCTGCCCACATGCGTCGACCTACCTTGTCGTTCCATTTCACACCCTACATAGAGGAAGCACCAAGCACATCCCCTGTCTCGTTGGTTCGAAAATGTGAGGAGCGTTTTTTGTATGAAGCGAGTAGAGTAGTAACACTACAAGAAAAGTTGGCTTTTACAACGGACGATGTTCGTGGTTGAAAGCCCATTTTTGGTGGCTAAAAAGTCTTCTACAACGGATGACCATCGTGGTAAAAACCCCATCACAAAAGAATCTACCACGGTTTTTTTCCTGACCGTGGCGGATCGCAACCTTCAGCCGTGAAAACTTGTTCCGTCATAGATCTGTTCATCAGCCGCGTTGACTGCTGACGTCATTATAACTGCCACGTGGCAGCCGCCGTTAGCGGCCAGTTACCGTCGTTAACGGCCATATAAACGGTGGCAGAAGTTAGGCCCAGCCAAGGCCTGCTAAATTCTAAGTAGGCCGGCCCATTAGGGGAGCCCAATAAAAAGATAGCCCGTTACTGTTTTGTCCTGCACTATTTGAAATGGGCCCAAAGTTGCAGCCGGCAGCGGCCCGCGAACTTTCAGGCCAAATATTGTTTCGTCCTAAAGAAGGCCCATGATGGTCTAACACTCTGCGGCCCATTAGTAGCCTACGCCAAGTCACTCCTGTACATTTCAGGTCTGCGGGCGGCCCATCACTGTTTATCGTAGCCCATCATGGGCGGCCTAGTGATGGCCCTTGTCTGAGATGGACCGTTACTGTTCAGGCATGTTACTGTCCTGGCCTTTCACTGTTCCGGGCTCTACCTATTCAGGCCCACAAGCGGCCCTTTACTATTCTAGTCTGGTAAATGAGTTGGCCTGTTACTGCCCTCGCCTGGAAATTTCTCGGGCCATTACTGTTCTGGCTTGTCACTATTCTAGCCTTTGACTGTTGCGGCCGGCTACTGTTTTGTC
The DNA here is from genome assembly GCA_023614405.1 of Avena insularis. Lineage (NCBI taxonomy): Eukaryota > Viridiplantae > Streptophyta > Magnoliopsida > Poales > Poaceae > Avena > Avena insularis. The sequence goes on from CM042696.1 coordinate 255,472,926, forward strand.
CTGTTACTATTCTGGGATTTCATGGTTTCTTGCATGTTACTGCGATGGGCTTTTCATTAAGGCATGTTAAGGCTATTCATCGTTATGGCCGTTACTTTTTACTTTACCGTTACCATTACTATTACATATTACGCCCGCCATAACTTGTAGGTCGGCCCATTACGTTTATGGCTTTTACAGTTTCGGCCTTTTCTGAAGCCCATGCCAATATCATAAAATGTTTATATAATCTAGCATTTTTTACTGTTCATCATCGGCCGAATACACGACGGGCCAATAACAAAGCACGGTACTGTTCCCTAATCGACCTGCCTGGCGTAGTTACCGTAATGACTACCGCATATGTGGACGGCGTCAACTAAATGCATGCATGGCCTACGCGAGTTTTCTAGATATTACATTAGCTCCAAACTTCTTAAAATTATTACATATTATCAAATCAAGGGAAAGAAAAATTGGCATTTTAGTTTACAATCAAGTTGATAGCAGAGTCCTCAATTGATCACTTGCATCTTCCTTTGAGTGTGACAACTACATTGGAGGAGACATGATCTTGCAGCCCCCTCTTTGTTGGCGATAGAAATAATTGCACCCCGAAACTAAGTAATAACAAGTTAATACATCAAACAAGACAAACTACTCATTTGACTGATATGTCAGGAGCTATGATCTGGAGTTGACAACTGGTCAATGGTTCAATTATTGACCAACACGTCAGACAAACAAGACAAGCAAGCATGCATTAAACGAGCAATCAGAAAATGTGTGTGTGTGGCTTAAAATTTCAGCAAAAATAAACTAGCTAGGTCATTTCAACAAATATATATGGAAGCAGTTCTATACCCTAAAATGCAAGAGACGTCAGGTGACTCGAAATTTGTGCTAAGACACAAAATGGCATGCAGTTACTGTCATAGCAAAGAATGAACCAGATAGAAATTATAACTGCATCATACGAGAACTTGTAGAGCAGGAATATAAACCACAAATGAACTATATATTGTAGAGGATAGTTATATCATAATGGCGTCGCTCGTGAACCTGTAGAGCAGGACAAGCAAGCATTAGATAAGTGTGCCTAGAAGGAAATGAGCAATCAAACAAAGTGTTTCTTATAATTTTAGAAAATATAAACAAGCGAGGTCATTTCAGCAAATATATATGGAAGCAGTGACATCTCCTAGAATGCATAGTCGTTGCGTGACTCAGAATTTGTGGTGAGCTACACAATGGCATGTACTTACTGTCATAGCTAAGAATCAACTAGATATAAATTATAATGGCATCATAACAGAACCTCTAGAGCAGGAATGCAAACCACGAGTGAACTACATAGTAGAGGATAGTTATGCCATTGATTAGGACGAACCAGCACTAGATAAGGAAATAATGGCGTCGCTTGTGAACCTGTAGAAGAGGCTATGCAAACCATCATGTTCATTGTTCCATTCTGGGCTCTATGAAAGAAAAAGAAAATAGTTAGTGTTGCAGCTTTTCAAGAACCAGATGGCAACAACAAAATTATAATCGAATTAGTATGAAGAGTCAAAACGGGTACTACCGAACAACATAATGATGCCAAGGAGGAAACAATAACAGGAACTTATCTCGGGACGAATCAGATAGATTCAGTAACTGTGGAGAAGGGAATCCAAACTAATATTTTATACTGATTTTACATTTTACAAGAACTACACGATAGCAGACAATTACTATTGTTCGGAGTAGCTAAGAACATGTGCATGCCTTAAAAATTTGTAGAGCAGAGAATGCAAACCAACATGTCTAGTGACATACTCCGTAGTATCTAGCACGAAGAACAGGCGTGCACTTTGACTAGGTGTACAGAATGATTAGCAAAATGCAGTTCACTGCGACAAGCTTGAACCTGCTATACTGCTAACAAAACAAAACAAAGTTGGTGATTTGGTTACCATGGTCAGATAGGCTTCTAATTATCATCCGTACCGGCGCGAGTGACATCCTTTTCACCTAGGGTGCTTTGGTTGCGCCGGCTGTTTGCATCAGGGAAGCAGATCTTGGGTGCTCGATGCCGGCTTCACCGCGGTGGACGAGGTTGAATCGGTGCACTGCACGGTGGATCAGGTAAGGTACGGGTGGGGAGAATGCCACCGGTGTTGATGCAGATCTTGGGGAGTCGTTGACGGATTCGGCGCCGTGGAAGGGAAAGTGGGAAAAGGAAATCAGGTGTAGTGGACAACGATAGACTCGGTTACCAAGGCCGGGTGCGGTGGACGTCGGTGAAGCGGAAATGATGCTTTGGCTCAGACCGCATCTGATGTAGCTCCGATATATTGTTGGCTGAGGAGTGGATGGTGTCGAGTTCCGGCTGGCAAAGAAAGCCGCGGAGAAGTGCTGTGGGAGGTTCCAGGCGCGAGAAATTTCGCAGTGGTTGAAATGGCGGGGCGTGAGGGAGTGGGGACCACGTGATTTTGGTATCGTTTGAAATGGAGGGGCGCCAGAAATTTCGCAGTGTTTGAAATGGAGGGGCGCGAGGGAGTGGGGACCATGTGATTTTGGTATCATTTGAAACGGAGGGGCGCCAAAAATTTCCCAGTGTTTGAAATGGAGGGGTGCGAGGGAGTGGGGACCACATAATTTTGGTATCATTTGAAAGGGAGGGGCACTAGAAATTTCGCAGTGTTTGAAATGAAGGGGCGCGAGGGAGTGGGGACCACGTGATTTTGGCCGTCTAGCAATCTTGTCCGTCCATCCCAAATCAACGGGCCATAGGGAATACCTTCCCTTCAAAAGCTCTGGAGCGGACGCCTATGCAAGCAATCGCTAGGTGTCCCAGAGTAGACTATAGGGGTAGATGTGTAGGTTACCATAGTAGCAGACCATTAATCGGGCTAGCTGGCACGATGTCATTTTGGCGCTCCACGAGTTCAAACTTTTACTTATGGTGTTCAGGAGTGAATGCATGCTTCACACGACTATTTTATTGCGTGCACTCCAATAACTTACCTTATTAAAGCATAATAATATGCTGGATAATTTAGAACTTTGGTGCAATACTTGGTGTACTTATTAGAACTAAACAGCTCTTAGGTATTTTAGAAGTACTCCAAAACATGTTTCTAGCTTACCAAGGTTTCGTGTATTTTTTAATGGATGGAGTACTATGGATGGTTTTGCATGACTGTCGACATGCACAATTTTGGTTTTGCATTGTTCACATTTGATGTCCAGACAGACAATGTACATATACCTCTCCATGAACAACAATAAGTTTCATAGTTTTTTCCCTACTTTCTAAATGTTACATTAAACTACCATCATTTTCAATGATGCATGAAACGGACAAAAAAGAGTTTTGACCTTTTTTTAGTATCTAAAAATATTTTCATTGTTAATAATTATTTTTTACCATTTTATAGAGCATTCCATAAAACGAAACAATGTTTTCACCGTCAGGTGAAATGTTTCCATTACATGACAAAAAATAATGTCTTTATCACCAAGAATATATAGCATAAGAAATGAATTCCAACACAATAACCATATGCAATGACCTTATGTGTAAAAATCTTAGTGACCGTCTAATTTGTAATTAGAAGTGTTAAGGAGGGAGATGCTAGATTCATTTGTGGTGGCTAGGTGCAAATTTTTAATTCAATAAATATACTATATTTTTGTGGACACTCACAAAGACAATTGACCTCTTGTCTTAGAAGACTTGTGATAAAACTATTACTAGTAGTTCAGAAATACGTGACTTGGAATTTATCTAGATTCATATGTATCACTAAAATACGTCTATATACTCGTGAATATGATCTATATACTTGATCTATATACTCGTGAATCTAGACAAATCTAAGTATCGTATTGAGGGAGTACGGCAATATTATAAATTTGCAATGTTGTCATGATAAATAATGTTATTCGCTACACTCCATAAACGAATCCACTTCTTTTCTTCTGTCATAGTTTTACATTTTTGTACCGAAGTATTTTTACTTAAAATAACGCACAAATTTAGTTACTGTACACATTAGTGATTAAGTACTTTCGCTAATTTGTATTTACATATAGAGGTAATACTACACACCCAATTAACATCATAAATAATTTCTCTTTATCTCTTTCTAGAGGAATTTTCTAGGTTGTCAGTTTGAAGAATCATTTGTCAAATACGTAGAATTGAACACTTTAAATTATACAGCGAGTGATTAGATGGATGGACGATTAGTGCATAGAGGCAGTGGAGCTGGTAAAATGCTCCCATTTAATGGTATATGTGAGCACAACTCATTGAGTGGCCCCCATACGCTGACGACCCTCGCTAATCAACGCAGCTCACACATAAGTGTATTTTTACATAGTAGTAGAAACATCATCCAGGGAGACAGAGTTCAGCGTCTAGCAATCTTGACCGTCCAATCCGAAATCAACGGGTTAAAGCGGATACCTTCCCTGCTAAGGCTCTGGTGGGAATGCCTATGCAAGGAATCGTTGGCTGTCCATGGGTAGACTATAGGGGTAGTTGTTCTTGTGACAGAAAGTACTCCAGAGTCCAGACAATAGTTGGATGTCCCCGAGGCTAACAGTACATTTTCTTGACTAGACACTGGATCCCGGATCCCTAGACATCTGACAAAGTAGAAAGTATGACCAAATTTAAAGATCACTCATTGACTATTTACTTATTTTTGATTTATCAGACATACTCTCCATATAGCCTAATTTTTCTGAAAATGCCCTCCAACCTAATTAAAAGGGATGTCACATATTTGACTAAATTTGAATGTAATATATACACTAAACAGTTACTACTATACAACAAGTATATCGTTACAAAAGCTCCACATAGCGCATTCGAACGTTAAAGAGTGCAATATAATTATGCGTAGAGGGATGAGAAAAAAACGATCCATGCAGCCAAAAGAAAGAAAAAGGAGGGCCACATAGGCAAGTCCTCCCCTTCCTAGTTCCTACTCCAAGATTCGACAATTGCAACACTATGGCCGCCCTACGGAGGTAGGGCCTTGACGACCTCCGCAATGGTCACGATGTCGACGGCCAACATGAGATGACTTCTCTCTTCCTACTTAGCGGGGCATGACCTGGACGATCTCCACAATGGCATCTGCGGGCTGCGGAGCACCGTGACTTCTTTCTTCAAATTTTCATAATCAACGCGAAGCGTGGAGGAGTCACGCTCGTAAGATCGTGCGAGCTTCATTTGAAAAGTCAAATCGGCTCGGAGGCGATCACACTATAGGTTGAGCTCGAAGTTTTTCTGAAGAATGTTTATGTTATGGCTGTAGATTTCATCTACTTTTGCCGAGATTCTCGCGCTAACTTCCTGCATGGAAAATGCATCATCAGTAAGAGAGCATGGAGTGCATGCAGAGAAGAACAAAAAATGTCAATACATGTATAGTGACTACAGTACCTCTCTTCTTCGACCGAGAGCAGGCATGAGGGCATCGTACGCGTCAGATATATCCGTCGTGCTATCAACCCGTGGGGTGGAAAATTCGACGCTCGAGTCGCCTGCCCTAGAAGATGTACATAGACGGTTCAATAGTAGGAGTAGACAGCCCAGGAATCAACGGAAGTACAAACCTACCCGGACTCTTGGTCCCCATGATAGCCGCTCTTCGGATACATGCGCGAAGACGAGCCCTCGCCCCATGGCTGGTCTCCTTTCTCGGTCCGAGCCTGTAGGTCACCCTGCCGTCGAGATTTCTCCACGGCTCTAACCACCACCATCTTGCTATTCTTCCAACGAGACAGGATATTTTGTGACATCGCTGGATGAATAAGTAGAGAAGAAAGCGAGGAGCAGTGGAAGAAAATGGTTTCTGTGAAGGCGGAGCGAGGTAGTACTAGTAGGAGGAGAGTGAATAGTGGAAGCAAAACATCAAGTACTGGGTCTCGCTTGTTCAAAAAAAGTATTGGGTCTCGTCGCCGGCCTTCGAGCAATCTCGTTGGTCCATCAAGTGATCGAGCTTACTAGCTGCAAATATTGTGCAGTGTGCTAAGGCTTGGGCATGAGCTAAGAAAATAACTTAAATGTGAGTCTAGAAAAATCAAAACTGCTCCATCATTTAGGTCTCTTGCATGGGTCCCATGTAGCAGATTTTTTCACTTTTTCTCTCCAAACTACTAGTGCTCTGGCCAATGAAAAGGCCTCAAAGTATTATGCCAAATATTTTAATCATCTAGCCTCTAGGTCTTGTACTAGACACAAGTCCCAGAATATTTTAATGAAAACTGCTCCACCGTTTAGGTCTCTTGCTCATAGTAGTAGTACTCCCTCCCATCCATATTTACTCGTACATTAGGAATGAGAGTCTAACCTGTCGAAGGCCGTCTGCTTAAGGCGTCAAGACGAGCATTCGATTCCCAATGCACGGCGTCGGAGGCTTGACGACCCGGCAAAGCGACGAGGTTTCGGCGATCGACTGAAACCCTAAGGGCGTCGGACGACTCACCTTGGGCACGACCCGCACACACGCGAAATACAAAGGACACTTCAGAGAGGGCGCTGAGGCCGTCGGAATCGAACAAGCCACCTGTAGCTCCGAAGCAGAGCTTGATGAGGACCCCAGCTCAACCACAAACAAAGGTTTTGGCATTAGTTTCATCGAGGCAACGGCTGGGTTAATGACTGAGAATCGTGAGGTGAGTGCAGGAATGTGATAGCGAGAGAGGGAATGGTGGGGGAGGAGTTATTAGAGAATGGGAGTGGATAACCCTCTATCAGCTTTAGTAGTACCGTACTATAAAAAAAACTACATTTCACATATCATCACTTTTTGACGAACTAGTTCATTTCTTTGAACCGACTAAAATAGTGGGTACCCTTTGGTTTCAAACTTCCATCTTGTACCTGTTTTTCTAGTAGTAAGTACATTACAATACTTTGTATTACCCTCCATCCCAAAATATAAGGCGCCTAAGGATTAGTCAAAAGTCAACATTTTTTAAGTTTGACCATGATTATACACAAAAAATATAAAATTTATAATACTAAATTAATATCAATAGATTCACCATAAAGTATATTTTCTTAATATGTCCATTCAATATTGTAGATGTAGATATTTTTTTCTAAATATTTGGTCAAAGTTAGCAAGGTTTGACTTTTGACCAATCCTTAGACACCTTATATTCTGGGACGGAGGAAGTAGTATAAAACATTTTTTTAGATAGAGGAAATTGAATGATCCACCATCTTTTCATCGCACTTTTGCACAAAGCACTTGGTGGACGTCATTTTTGCACATTTTAACAGTTTTTTGAGCGTAATATGCACAAATTTGGCCAGTTAGTCCTATAATGACTGATTTAACCTCGTTGGTAGCAAGACTGACAAGTGGTCCCCGAATGCCATTGCTCCCATTCACACACAAAGATTTGAATGATGCTAAAAACTAGACACTAACGATATTTATCGCCCGCAATACTTTTTGGATGCATGTAGCTGGTATGTAAGAGACTTATTTCATATGAAATGTCAATGTTTACACAAAGGTACCAACATAATAGTCCATCGCACATTGAATTTGTGAAGGCTTTATTTGGTCGTAATAAACTTGTTTTTGAACATAACTTGTTTGTACATAAGATTTGACGTTTCATTCACATATCCAAATGTCCATCGAAGAGTTTCTTTTAAAGTGTAGCACTAACAATATATGTCTGTTTATTACACCTCACTCAAAAAAACACCCCATTTAATCATAAACTTTAAGAAGATTATTATTTTCCCGGGATTTATTTTCCTGAGAGCAAGCATGGTGAATATTCCTCAGAATGCCATAAGCCTAGTTTCCAGACAAAGTTTATACATGTTTCACTTATGATTACGAACTTTTTTGAGTTCTCAAGGTTTCCTAGTGAACTTCACATTATTAAACTAATTTAAGCTCATTTATCAATGTTAGATAAAATTTGAACTATGAGTAAGTAGTAGATTGCTCTTAAAGTTATACAAGTATCTTTTGAAGGTACCCACACCCAGACTGTCAATATATCGGAAACCAATGAATTTGTTGGATTCAACTTCTTCCTAAGCATTTGCATGTACAAAATTTGTCTTTTATTTTAAAACAATAAAAAACATTGCATGGTGACCTCTAACTTTTCCTACTTGCTGTGAAAAATGATTATTATCAAGAGAGTTCGCATATAAAAAACAATGTAATCGAAAATATGGCCTGCCATGTATGAACATATCCTTAGACTTCAGGCCGAAAGACAAGCTAAATGGCCTTATATATATGTACCACATACTTTATGGTAATGTTCCCATATTTGGTAGATGAGTGCATCTTGGCATGGTGAACAATAATGCTACCAGTATTGGGAGTTTCCAAAATTTAGGAATAAAAAATCATTTTCAAATTTGAACTACAAGTAAACATGATAGAATGCTCTTAAAAAGTTACAAACATCCTTTGAGTCTTTATCGTACCGAGGTTGTCAATACTTCAAAAACCAACGAGAGTTCTGTAGGAATATTAAAATTCTTGCTACGAATATGCATCTGGACAATTTGAGCCTCACTAGCTATGAACAAAAATAATGAAAACCTAAAAATGAAGCCCTCTTCATGGCGTCCTCTTGCGTGTACTACTATTTGCACTGAAAAATAATTAATAACCGTGAGTCATAAATTACAAAAAAATAGTTACACAATATATATGGCCCATGGTGTATGAACACTCTTGGGTTTCAAGCCGAACGACAAAGGTAACAACCATATGCACATCGTATTGTATTGTAATATTCCCATATTTGGTAGATGTGTGCATCTTGGCAAGGTGAAAAATAGTGGCAACCACAGGTTCCAACTTATAGTAACAATGAAACTGAAAGCGATAAGATTTTTTCTGTAAGCAAGTACGAAGAAAAATGGCTCAAAGTACCACAACAACAACCCTAGTTTTCAGGCAAAGCATGGACCTTGATACACTTACGATTGATTACCAAGTTTTATGAGGTCAAAAGCTTCCCAGCCAACTGTTTTCCTTGCTTAATTTAGGGTGCTTCGTGCTAAATGTATGGACATGGATGTAATTTTACCTTTTTTAGGTCCTTGATGTAAAATGTACTTCACCCGTCCGTGTAAAATTTGAACCTAGAAGCAAGTGGTAACATTTAAACATATTTAAGACTATTAGTTGTTAATGAGTATGAACATTCTTAGAGTTTCAAGCCGAACGACCAAGGTCATGGCCATACCAACATTGTACTTTATGTTGATGATGATCCCATATCCAAGAATTTGCATGCCACCAAATTTGGCCATACGTTTTGAAAACAAATGAATTGGAAGTAGCGGTATGAAGAGTATGGCTCGATCAGGTGCTGTCTCGAGAATGAGCCAAACCCGACTCTTTTATTTCTTTGCTTAATTTTCAGGTAGTTCATGCTAAATGTAATGATCTCGATGTAATTTCCCCCCTTTAAGGTCCTTGATGTAAATTATACTCCCACTGTCCATGTAAAATTCGAACCTAAAAGCAAGTGGTAAAATTTTAAACATATTTAAGATTATTAGTTGTCAATGAGTATGAACATTCTTTGGTCTCAAGACGAACGACCAAGGGCATGGCCATATCTACATCATACTTTATGTTGATAATCGTGATCCCATATCCAAGAATTTGCATGCCGCCAAATTTGGCCATATTTTGAAAACAAACAAACAGGAAGTAGTATGAAGATTATGGCTTGATCAGCTTCTCTCACAAGAAGGAGAAAAACATGATTCTTTCCCTGCTTAATTTTAGGGTGCTTCATGCTAAATGTATGGACCTCGTTGTAATTTTACCTTTTTAAAACATATTTAAGATTATTTGTTGTCGATTGGTATGAACATTCTTGGATTTCAAGACGAACGACCAAGGTCATGGCCATATCTACATCATACATTATGCTGATGATGATCACATATCCTAGAATTTTCATGCCGCCAAATTTGGCCATATTTTGAATACAAACCAAGAGGAAGTAGTATGAAGAGTATGGCTCGATTAGCTTGTCTCTCGAGAAGGAGCCAAACAAGATTGTTTTCCCTGCTTAGTTTCAGAGTGCTTTATTCATGCTAAAAGTATGGACCTCGATTAGATTTTACCCCTTTTTAGGTCCTTGCTATAAAATGTACTCCCACCATCCATGTAAAATTCGAAGATAAAAGAAAGTGGTAAAATTTAAACATATTTAGGCTTAGTTATGTGAATGAGTATGAACAATTATGGATTCAAAGCTGAACGACCAAGTTCATGGCCATATCCATCTACATCGTACTTTATATCGATGATTCATGATCCCATATCCAAGAATTTGCATGCCACCAAATTGGACCATATTTTGAAAACAAACAAAGAGGAAGTAGTATGAAGAGTATGGCTCGACCAGCTGCTCTCTCTCGAGAAGGAGCCGAACCCGACTGTTTTCCCTGCTTAATTTTAGGGTGCTTCGTGGTAAAAGTATGGACCTCGATGTCATTTTACCTTTTTTAAACGTATTTAAGATTATTTGTCGATGGGTATGAACATGCTTGGATTTCAAGACGAATGACCAAGGTCATGGCCATATCTACGTCATACTTTATGCTGATGATGATCACATATCCAAGAATTTCCATGCCACCAAATTTGGCCATTTTTTGAAAACAAATGAAGAGGATGTAGTCTGAAGAGTATGGTTCGATCAGCTTCTCTCTCAAGAAGGAGCCAAACATGACTGCTTTCCCTTCTTAATTTTAGGGTGCTTTGTGCTAAAAGTATGGACCTCGATATAATTTTACCCCTTTTTAGGTCCTTGCTGTAAAATGTACTTCCACTGTCCGTGTAAATTTCAAAGATAAAAGCAAGTGGTAAAATTCAGCTACTATTTTTTAAACAATACATTTTTTAATAATTTCCACGAATAATACAAGAATTGAAAGATTGGCAATTCTAGCGTGGTATCAGCAGTTGAATAGCCAACCAGTCCTTATCGGATTTTGAATAGCCGACTAGTCCCTGTCTGCTTTTGAAAAGCTGATAAGTCTCTGTCTACTTTTGAAAAGCCAGCAGGTTATAGGGCAATGTGAAGAATAGGGGGACTAGTCAGCTTTTCAAAAGCAGTCAATAACTAGTCAGCTTTTCAAAACCAGACAGGGCCTAGTCGGTTATTCAAAAGCCGATAAGGACTGGTCGGCTTTTCAAGTGCCAACACCATGCTAGAATTGTAAATCTTTCAATTCGTGTATTATTCGTGAAAATTATTTAAAAAAATGTATTATTTAAAAAAATACTAAAATTCAAACATATTTCAGCTTAGTTGTGAATGAGTATAAACAATCTTGGATTTGAAGCCAAATGACCAAGATCATGGCCATATCTACATCATACTTTATATCGATGATTCATGATCCCATATCCAAGAATTTGCATGCCGCCAAATTGGGCCATATCTAGAAAACAAACGAAGAGGGAGTAGTATGAAGAGTATGGCTCGATTAGCTTTTCTCTCGAGAAGGAGCAAAACATGACCTTTTCCCTGTTTAATTTTAGGGTGCTTCGTGCTAAATATATGGACCTCAATGTAATTTTACCTTTTTTAGGTCCTTGATGTAAAATGTACCTGCACCGTCCGTACGTGTAAAATTCATACGTAAAAGCAACTGGTAAAATTTAACGTATTTAAGCTTATTAGTTGCCAATGAATATGAACATTCTTACATTTCAAGCCGAATGACCAGGGTCATGGACATATCTACATCATACTTTATGCTAATGATTCATGATCCCATATCGAAGAATTTGCATGCCACCAAATTTGGCCATATATTTCAAAAACAAATGAAGAGAAAGTAGTATGAAGAGTATGGCTCAATCAGCTTCTCTCTCGAGAAGGAGCCGTACCCGACTATTGACATTGCTAAATTTTAGGGGGCTTCGTGCTAAATGTAAGGACCTTTATATAATTATTTACAGTTTTAGGTCCTTGATGTAAATTTTACTCCCACCATCCGTGGTGGTCTCATATTTGAGCGTAAAATGGGTATGAATCATGGCATGGTAACAATGTTGCCACTCGGAGTTTCCAACCATGAGGAATGGAAAAAAATCAATTTTCCAAGTGAGAGGAGTGTATTTTCTATAAACCAAGTACTCCCTCCGACCCAAATTAATTGACTGAAGTTTATCTATATTCGGGTGTATCTAGTACTAAAATATGTCTAGATACATCTGAATCTAGACAAATCTGAGTCAACTAATTTGGGTCGGAGGGAGGAAGAATATGTATTTCTGTAGAAAAGAAACAAAGAGACAGAAGAGAAACTTTGGGCACAGAGGAAGCAGCTCGAGAGAGCATCGAAGAGGAGGAGTTGAAGGCGGTGCAATATGAGAGCAAAGCTATGAGATGGCTTCCTGACACGAGGTACAGGGTACAGTCACCTAGTAGTACTAGTAGTACGGAACTAGTACTAGTAAATTTCAGGACCCTTACTATATAGTACTATTGTATGCACGTAAAGAAAATTGTGTTTTCTCTCTCCTTCAGTGCCTCATCACCATCCCCACACCCCGGCTAGGTGATCTCTTCCTCATCCAAAACGTGGCGCTGCGCACGTCTGTCGACCTGCCTTGTCATTGGCTTTGTGTCAGTATCAGGCGTGCTGCGTAGAAGGAACCATTTTGGGGCTTGGCTACAAAAGGGATAGTACTCATACAGTACTATTTTTAGAGTCGGAGTTCAAACTTTCGCAGTTTCGAAATTTTCACTTCCTTCCCAAGCATCCGGAGGGAAGGTTATTCAAAAGATTCAAAAGATAGTGGTGCACAAGGGATTGTTTATACTGTCTGGTGTCTGCACTATGTCCCATCGCATTCGATGCACTTCATTATGATCTGACCAGCATTACCACTACTACGTAATGCTCCATTGTCGTTCCATTTCACACCCTGCGAAGAGGAAGCCACCAAGCACACCCATAGCACGCTGGATCAAAGGTACAGTAGCAGTAGTACGAAGGGTATGGATCGGCCGCTCGCTCGAGAAGGACCCACACCCGACTATTTTCCATTGCTACATTTTAGCGCCCTTTGTGCTAAATGTATGGACCTCTATGCAATTTTCTAATTTTTGAGGTCTTCGATGTGAACTGTACTTCCACCGACCTTCTAAAATTTTAACTAAACGTAAGCGCGAAACGTTGCTCTTAAAATTTTCCAAAAATCTTTTGAAGCTAAGCAGGAATTCGGTACATCGAAAAACCACAGAAAGTGCTGAAAAACGCATGTTCTTGCCGAAAAAGTTGACACGGTTTTCATAACATTTCAAAAAAAGAAAAGAAGTATAATATTTTTTTTGTGTCATCATGTTACGTGTATCCGGAAAAACGAGTTATAAAAGTATAATACGAACATTATTAATTATTCTTTGGTTTCGATAATACTTTATGTTAATGAAATTAGGTCAAACTTGAACTACAAGTAATAAATTGTAGGTTGCTTTGAAAGTTTTATAAAAAAATCTTTTGGAGGTACCCATCGAGTGGTTAATTAATATACCAGAAACCATAGAGAGTTTTAACGAGTGGTTCGACTTCTAGCTAAGATTTTGCATCATGAAAATTTTGAACACCTTTTGAAAAAGATCACATGAAACAGGGAGAGAGGGGAAATGATTTTTCTATTCTTTATGGGTAACCCACAAGCTTGAGGTGCACGTTATTAGGCTTAAAGATACAAACTCTATTTTCTCCACAATGTATATGGTGAACCTTAGTGGTTGCCACATACTAGGCCTTAAGGTGTGCTTTTGTACATATTGCTGATGCCCTTATTAGGGAAAAGAAAATAGTACTCCCTCTATCCAAATTAGTGTTCTCACATGTGTCTAGATTCGGATGTATCAAGTCATGTTTTAATACTAGATACATCTGAATCTAGACAAATCTGAGAACATTAATTAGGATAGGAGGGAGCAGTATATTAGTACTTTTTTGAGGAAAGTATATTAGAACTGGTACACTAGTATAGTACTAGTACTCATTTCTTTGCTTAGACATATGCTCACCTCTGTCCACACGCTGTACATGCTGAGAGAATAAAACGTAGGCAGGATAAGAGAGGGCAGCAGCGAAGAGGAGTTGAAGGCGGTTTGATGTCAGAGGAAAATTATGATGGGTTCCTGACACGAGGTACTCCTGTGGCCACTCTACTAGTATTAAATTTCCGGACCTATGCACGCAAAACAAATTGTATGTTTTCTCTCTCCTTCGCTGCCTCTCACCATACATCCTCCCTCTATCCTACCCTTTCCCCTCGGGCACCGGCCCGACTGATCTCTCCTTGGTCCACAGCATGGTGTTACGCACGTGTGCCTTGGTACGGCGGCTCTGTGTCTCTGGCATGTTCGGCAGCCGTGTTGGCATGGGGTAGGGATGAGGAGTACATAGGAAGGAAACCACTTTGGTCCTTACCGGCAAAAAAAATTAAACTTTTCTGGTTTTCGAAATTTTCACTTGCTTCCCAAACATCGAGAGGGAACGTTACTCAAAAGATCGGAAATTCGCAGCACTTCTTATCTTATCTTTATCTTTTTCTTATCTCTTACAATACCATACCATACCACTATATAGTGTACGGATAACTTCGAACATTGACCGTTGGATCAAGACCAGCAAATCCGAACAGTGTCATCGGTGTGATTTTTCAACTATATCAGGAAAGAACATTCAATTATTCTCAATTTTTCGAGTGGATGACGAGCGAGGTTGTGCTTTCCGTTTAGGAATGTCTTAACAATATTGGATCTGAATGCCAGAAGCCAAGTTTACCAACATGTTGTACCAACGATCCCATGTTTTATTTATGAGTTTTCAAACTTCCTAGCTAACTCTGCCTATTTGACCGAATGACTTTATGTCGATTTATTGAAATTAGGTAAAATTTGAAACTACAAGTAAATTGTAGGTTGCTTTGAAAGTTTTACGAAAAATCTTTTGGAGGTACCCACCGAGGGGTCACAATTAATATATCATAAAACAGTGAGAGTTTTGACGATAGGTTCAACTTCTTGCTAAGATTTTGCATCTTGACAATTTAGCAAATTAGGTCAAACTTGAGCTACAAGTAAGCACAATAGATTGCTATTGAATTAAATGTATTTCCAAAGATAGATGGGTGCATCTTCATGTAGTAAAAAATGTCCTCGGTGTTAGTTTCCAACTATCACAAAAGAACATTTAATTCTCAATTTTTCGAGTGATGACAAGATTGTTCTTTTACGTAAAGAACCACCGAAGAATATGGATTTGAATACCACAAGACATAAATGTATGGATGTCGATGTAATTTTACCTTTTTTAGGTCCTTGATGTAAAATGTCCTCGCACCGTCCTTGTAAAATTCAAATTGTTGGGGATATACTTTCCGGGTATCCTCATAGTTCCTCACTGACCAGGGTGGCCCACTTCGGGTTAGAGCTTTGCTTCACGGGCGGCCCAGTCAGGGAGAAAGACAGAGTCCAATCCGGCTACGGGAAGGCCCAGAAGACTTACCGACTTAGGCCCATAATGTTACTTGTAGTTCAAGATGTACTCTGTAACCGACTCTTAGACGTAGCCGGATAGATCTCTCCTGTAAACCCTAGGCCGGATATCTGTATAAGCCGTCCTAGGGAAAGCCTTTAGCACACTCAATACTTTAGACCCTCAACTCGCACAGGTGAAACCCTTGTAACCCATATTCTGGCTCTGCCGTATTACTGGATTGCTAGCAGGAGTAGGATCCGTCCAAAGCCGGCGGATTCGAACCTGGGTAAACTTGTGTGCTCACCGTCCCGGAACACCGTACGTCTCACACCTCTCTCTTCCGCATGCCCCGAGGACCCCCTCATGGCGTAGTTGTCATCAATCCGACGATAGTTGGCGCCCACCATGGGGCAAGTGAGCTTCGGATCCGTGTTCCGAGCAGAATCTGCAAGAATCGGAATCATCGAGACTATCGCCGTCGGTCGCATCCTCTATGCCAGCGATGTCCCTCTCATCGTTCTCGACGATACTTGGATTCCGGCAAGGGAGGCCATGACTGCATACACAATCATGTCTTTTGGGAGATCGATGTTTACATCGGTTTCGCTGAACCTGCCCAACCCACCCCAGCACCAATGATAGGGACAGAAGAATTTTCTGGGTCCCCTTTGTCCGTGGAGGTGGCAGAGTTCCGGATCTCAGAAAACCCTAATCCCACCTAGCCCGCACCAGTTGCGGAGATAGTGGAGAAACCCGAACCTAAAGAAGACCTAGCGGACCAAGTCGAATCTGGAGTGGATCTCCCATGAGGAGCCAGATCCCAGATCGACCCACCTGTGGAAGTCGAAATCCAGGAGGAGCATATCAACGACACTGATTCCGGCTCTGATGATGCCGGGACAGACAGGCCGTTCCTAAGGTACACACTAAAACGTATGATACTGCAAGGCGAAAGCACAAATGCAATCCTCGAGACCATCAAAAGTTTCGAGATGGCTGATCGCGAAAGCCGCAGGTACCTCAGGAGGCACGCGTCGCACTTCATCGGATACGTGGGATCCGGATCCGGCTCTGCCGATGCTGGAGAAAACACCGACTCGGTGCTGGAGGCAATTGGAACAAACGCTAACGTACCCGCATCCTCGGATGAATCGATGACATCAGCAGATTTCCAAAAGCTCTCCGCAGAATATGAAGAGGAGTACAACTCCAAAGCTGCAGAAGAAGGAGAAGCCATGGATGAAGGATCCGGCGAACACTGTCCCAAAACGCAGGATGACATGGACGTCGGAGATAATCCCGAGGTCCAGATGTCCAAAAGTACCGATCAGAGCTTGACTCCGGGAAACGGACCCAAAGCCGTCTTTGCTACCGGCGCTGCCAAGAAGGCAAAGAAGAAGAACAAGAAAAACAAGACCCCGGCAAAAGACCCTCTGACAGAGGAGGTGATTGCCGAGGAATACGAGGAAGACTCGGATGGAGCACTTATCCCAGACGAGCTGAAAAAAGAAGCATCGATGGATGGACATGTGATCACTGAAGGTGCGTGTAAACTCATCGATGCCGCATTAACTACACCTATCCCTACAGCTGGGCGAAAGGGCGCAAGCTCTAGAAGCGCGTCGGCAACAACTCCTCGATGAAGCCAAAAACATCGAGGTGGAGAAGAAACGCATGTCAAACAAGGAATACATGTCTCGTCTACATCAGAAGACATGGAAGCGTCACATAGATGACAACCAATTCCCACGTGTCCCTGCCGTTCTTTTTGGAGATGAGATGGGGAAGCCAAGGAAAGATAGCAACGGAGATTGGGTATACCCAACACCAGTACAAAATACCGTGGCAGCCCGAGAAATTCTATCAGCTAATCCAGGGCCAGAGGAGATCCGTTTGGGTATCAAGCTACTCAACAAGGGACTGGAGCAGCAAAAGGTAGCCATGTCTGGAAGTCAAAAACTGGTCTCAGATTCTGACCAGTGTCGCACAGATCCGGCATGGGCTGGCGTAAGATCCCATTACGTTCGGGCGCAGTACCATCACCCCGAACGCAGGGAAGACAATTATTCAAGAACCGGATCTTCAGGACAGCATCACAAAACTTCGCGTAACTAGAGCAACGTCGCCCCAGCGGTAGAGAAAGACGCCATCGCTGCCCTGAATCCAACGAACCCTCCCCGACGAGAATCTAAGGATCGAAGGGGAGAAGATAAAGAGAAACGTCGGGAGGAGGATCGTCAGAGAATGCCACCTGCTAGACATGAGAACCGTCCGGCTGAGACTCACCATGGTGGGAACGATGGACGAAGAAACAACGGAAACCATGCCGGTACAAGTCGGCAGGGGGCTCGTCGTAGTCAAGATGCTCCACCCTCTCCACCACAAAGTCATCACAACGGCTCCCATGGAGGGAAAGGAGGACGACATGGCGGAGGAGGTGGTGGTAGAAGCCGAAGTCTAGCTCCACGGCACCGCAGCCACAGCCAGCATTCGGGACGATCTCTATCCCCGAACGACGCAAGGCACAGGATCAACTCCAACACAGAGGCTCGGCGCTATGAAAACAATGACGTGTACGTGAGCCCAAAGTGCTTCGGACCACGCATCAAAGCTACAAAATTCCCGGAAGGATTTGCTATCTCAAGACATATCCAAGCCTATGACGGCATTGCTCGGCCAGACACCTGGTTACAGGATTTCTTCCAAGCTTGCTGCATTGCCAAAGGCGGAAACAGCCTGGTCGCAACCCGATATCTCCCACTTATGTTGCGGAAGACGGCACGATCATGGCTCAATGAACTTCCGGCAAACACCATCCATAACTGGTATGATTTGCAAAGCGCGTCCTTTCGGAATTTCGAAGGCACATATCGGAGGCCCTGTACAGTTTTAAACCTACAGCGTTGCACCCAGAAAGCCGGAGAAACTTGCCAAGATTACCTCGGACGATGGATCGACACCAAGAACTCCTGCGAAGGAGTAAACAATCAAACTACGATTGAAGCTTTCATTGTAGGTCTCCCTATTGGTTTACTGCGCCATCGCTTGAAGTGTGTCAAGGTCAGCGATTTGGGAGAGATGATAGAAACAGCGAGAAAGTATGCAGATGATGACGACGATGCAGAAGGACTACTCAATGCCCTAGCTGTGCCTCAGTCGGCAAAACAACCAACGCAAGAAGCTCAGAAGCGCAAAAATACCTCGGAAGAAAAACCCAACACGGAAACGGCGGTATTTACTACTATTTCTGGGTCTGGAGGACGAGGAGGACATGGCAGAGGCCGCGGGCGTGGCCACGGGACATCAAGGGTACAAGGTAGAGGAGAACAACAACCAGGCAAAACCTACTCTTGGGCCGACATTGCCAATAACCCATGTGTGCATCACCAATGGGGGCTCGTCCCACACCAACGCTGAATGTCGTTTTAATGACGACATCAAAAGAGATGACACCATGGGCTACAAAGCTAAGCGGAAGAAGGGAAAGAAAAATCCCGAAAAAGATAAAGAGACCAAGGAAGATTCTGACATGGAGGAAGCCGATGCTTCAAATCCCAAGTCGGAAGGGAAGAAGACTTTTCCCACCAAGAAGGACACTTATGTCACCTTCCTCGGATCTCAACCAGCAAAGGTCAAGAAAGCAGTTCTACACGAACTCAATGCAACAGTTCCGGCTGTTCCCCAGTATCTGGACTGGTCGGAAGTGGCAATCACGTTTGACCGCGATGATCATCCGCCTAAGTTACATAGGCGAGGAAAATACGCCTTAATCGTCAACCCACTTATTGACGGTTATGGTTTCTCCAAGACCCTCATGGACGGTGGTAGCAGCATCAATATTCTCTATGTCGAAACGCTACGCCGGATGAAGATCTCGGAGACCCAGCTGAACCATAGCTCTGTGATTTTTCACGGAGTTGTCCTAGGAAGACAATCTAATTCCCTGGGAGAGATCACTTTGGATGTTACCTTTGGAACTCCAAAGAATTATCGGACGGAGGCACTTTCCTTCGAAGTGGTCCCGTTCAAGAGCGCATACCACGCTATATTCGGACGTCCGGCTTACTGGGCTTTTATGGCTCGTCCGTGTTACATTTACAATATGATGAAAATTCCAGGTCCCAACGGCGTGATCACCATCAGGGGAGACCCGAAGAAAGCACGAGAGTGCGAGGATGGAAATGCCGCCTTTGCTGAAGCCGTGCTGCACGCCCAGGAGTACCAGGAGATCAAGAAGAGCATAGATCCGTCTGAGATGCCCGCAACGAAGAAGGAGGTTACCAAGCCAAATCCGGAGTTCAAGGCATCAGAAGAGACGAAGAAAGCGTCGTTGATGACCCCTCCAAGGTGACCCAGATAGGTGTAGGCCTAGATAGCGCATAGGAAAGCGCGCTCATCAAGTTCCTCCAAGCAAATCAAGATATCTTTGCATGGCAGCCATCTAACATGACCGGAGTACCTAGGGAACTTGCCGAGCACTCTCTAAATGTAAACCCGAATGCTAAACCCGTCAAACAGTCCTTACGACGGTTTGGCGACGAAAAGCGTAAGGCAATAGCTAAGGAACTAGCACGGCTCGAGTTAGCTGGATTCATAGAAGAGGTCATCCACACTGAGTGGTCGGCCAATCCTGTAATGGTCCCTAAAAAGGACACCACTGATTTAAGGATGTGTGTTGATTATAATGCCTTGAACAAGGCGTGTCCAAAAGATCCGTTTGCTCTGCCTAGAATTGATCAAGTTATCGATTCTATGGCAGGCTCGGAACTCCTCTGTTTTCTCGACACATATTCCGGTTATCACCAAATTCGGATGAAGGAATCTGACAAAGTCAAAACTTCATTCATAACCCCCTTCGGTACCTTCTGTTTTGTTACGATGCCCTTTGGGCTGAAGAACGCAGGAGCTACGTACCAGCGCACGATGCAGCGTTGCCTCCACGACCAACTCGGACGCAATGTACATGCATACGTGGATGATATCGTGGTGATGTCCAAAAATAAGGAAACACTCATTTCCGACTTGGAGGAAACGTTCGCCAATCTACGAAAATACAACATCATGCTTAACCCGAAGAAATACTTCTTTGGAATACCAGCCGGAAATTTGCTAGGTTTCATCGTGTCTCAAAGAGGCATAGAGGTGAACCGCAACAAAATCAAGGCTATACTCAATATTTCCAGGCCAACTCGCCTGAAGGCCGTACAAAGATTAACTGGTTGCATTGCTGCGGTCAGTCGATTTGTAAGCCGGCTTGGTGAAAGAGCCGCACCATTATACAAACTCCTGAAGAAGACCAAAGATTTTGTCTGGACTGACGAAGCTGAAGTTGCACTACAAGACCTGAAGAAAGTACTCTCATCTGCTCCTATCCTCGCAGCGCCGGACCCTCAGGAACCGATGTTGCTTTATATTGCTGCGACAAATAAGGTCGTTAGTATCATCATGGTGGTGGAAAGACCAGAGGAAAATCAGGAACACTTGGTGCAGCGTCTGACTTACTTTGTCAGTGAGGTCTTGACAGAATCAAAACAGTGATATCCGCACTATCAAAAGTTAGCTTACGGTGTTTTCCTAGCATCTTGTAAGTTACGACACTATTTTCAGGAGCATCCAATTACCGTGGTGAGCAAAGCTCCCATGAGAGACATAATCAACAACAGCGACGCCACAGGACGCGTCGACAAATGGGGCATAGAGCTTTCAGCTGTCGATATTGAGTACAAACCTCGGACAGCAATCAAATCCCAGATCCTTGCTGACTTTGTCGCTGATTGGACAGAGACGAAGGAGAATATGATCCTCCCTGAGTCGGAATATTGGACCCTCTTTTTCGACGGGTCTAATGCTCGAGGGGGCTCGGGGGCTGGCGTGGTGCTCAAATCACCCCAAGGAGATAAAATTTTATACGTGTTGCAGATCCATTTCACAACGACAAACAATATTGCCGAGTATGAAGCAATGCTGCATGGAATCCAGATTGCCAAGGATATTGGCATCCGATGTTTGATTTGTTACGGAGATTCGGATCTTGTTGCTCAGCAAGTCTCAGATATTTTTAATGTAAATAAGCACATGGCAGCATATAAAGCTGTTGTGGATGATCTATCTAAATCGTTTGAAGGGTTTGAAGTTCAACACATCCCTCAGGCAGAAAATGAGGAAGCAGATGCACTGTCTCGTATAGGCTCTGCACGGAAAGAGGTCCTGGATGGCGCATTTTTAGAGCACCTCAAAGTTCCCTCGATAAAGGGAGTAGATGAGGAATATCTGACCAAATCCGACTCACCTTTGATAGCAGTTCTGGCTGTAATTCCCAGCTAGACTCAACCCTACCTTGATTATTTGGTAGATGACAAATTACCCGAAGACGAGGTGCTGAGCCGGCAGATTATCCGACGAGCAAAAGCAATATTAGGGAGGAAAAAGTATGGTCCTCTAGAGACACTAGCGTCTGGGACCCACACGCCTCAAAAGACTTCGGCGAGTCAACATCGCGCGAGGAAACGAAAATCTTGCTTCTGCCACGCGCCAGCCGAGCATCCTGCATGTTTTTAGCAGATCCATCATAGTAGAGGGCCGCGAAACTAGAAAAAAAAATTCCATCGGCCACGGCCACGGCCAAGCCAAGAATTTCGTCACGGAAGATGCGGCTTCTTCGATGACCGTCGGGCCAACTCGTTGCGGAAGGAAACTTTTCTTGTAGTGTAAGAAGGGTATGGCTCAGTTTCTCGCTTGAGAAGGACTCACCTTCTTTTCCTTGCTTAACTTTAGGGCCCTTTGTGCTAAATTTATGGACCTCTACATGTAATTTTTCTCTTTTTTGAGGTCTTCGATCTAAACCATACTCCCACCGATCGTGTCAAAATTTAACTACAAGTAAGGACGATAGATAGTTTCCTCTTAAAATTTTCCAAAAAACTTGTGAAGCTAACTAGGAATTTAGTACATCGAAAACCACCAAAAAGTTTTTTCGAAAAATTTCCAAAGCAACCTCAATTTACTTATAGTTCAAACTTGACCTAATTTTGATAAATTGGCACATAGTCTCATTCAAGTCGATAGAGTTAGCTTGGAATTTTTAAAATTCGCAAAACAGAGGAACATCAAGAATGTTCTTTCCCGATAGTTGGAAGCTCACACCGACGACATCGTTTAGTAAAAGAAAATGCACCCACCATCTACCTTCGAAAAGAAAATTATTCCAAGAGCTATCTATCACGCTTACTTGTAGCTAAAGTTTGACCTAATTTCATTAAGTTGTCAATATGTAGAGTCTTAGCAAGAAGTTGAACATCTTGTCAAAATTTCAGGACCTTTACTATATACTAGTAAGTTGCACGTGCCTTGCATGTGATACTCGGATAGTAGACGTATGACATATTTATATAGAATTATAATTGGTAAAGTACAAAAAAATATAAATTTTATCAACATCTATAAAGTATGGGTGTATATATTTGGTCCTTGTACTTTGTATCATCATGTAGAAGTAAAACATTATTAGCTACCTAACACATGAAATTTTTGATAACATGGTCTAGAGAAACAAGGGAGAAGATTCTAGTATGATGGAGAAGTGTGTTTTGAAGTGGTGCATAGCATTCATTATACCGAAGACTATCAATAGAATCTTCTAGATGATAGGATGGAAAAGAGATCCAACGGCTCGAAAAGCTGGGATTCGCGAGTCTTGATCCAACGGTCAACATTCAAAGTTATTCGTACACTATATAGTGGTTTGTAATGAAGGCTATCAATAGAATCTTCAAGATGCTAGAATGGAAAAGAAGATCCAACGGCCGGAGTCTTGATTCAACGGACAATATTCAAAGTTTTTTGTACACTATATAGTGGTAAGATCATGTAGAAGTCAACGATTATTAGCTAATAGTAAGTTGCATGTCAGACTCGGATAGTATACGTATGACATATCATCATCACTATATACAATTATAATTGGTAAAGCACAAAAAAAACTATTTAATCAATATCTATAAAGTATGGGTGTATATTTGGTCCTTATACTTTGTATCATCATGTAGAAATCAAAGAATATTTAGCTACCTAACACTTGAAATTTTTGATAACATGGTCTAGAGAAACAAGGGAGAATCTTCTAGTATGATGGAGAAGTGTGTTTTGAGGTTTGTGCATAGCATTCATTATGTCGAAGACTATCGATAGGTTCTTCTAGAAGCTAGAATGGAAAAGAAGATCCAATGGCTAGAAATGCTAGGATTCGCAAGGCTTGATCCAACGGTCAACATTCAAAGTTATTCATACACTATATAGTGGTAAGATATGCACGCAAAACAAGTTGTGTTTTCTCTCTCCTTCACACTGCCTCATCACCATCCACACACACCCCGACCGGCTGACCTCTCCATCGTCCACAACGTGGTGCTGCCCACGTGCATCGACATGCCTTGTCCAAATGGCTTGTGTGAGAAGGTATTCTATGCGGATTCTAAAGCCACTTGCTCTTTGTCGGTTTGTCAGTCTAATCTGGTCGCTCGTCATCTAAATCGACCATCGGAGTTCACCGTGGAGTACAAGCTTCGTATCGATAATATTATTACCGTAGATGTAGAGGTGGGATATGTGGGAGACTTCTAAACTAACTCTAAACTAAGTGGGATAAGCGGGATAAGTGAGATTTATTAAATCCTACTTGTCCTACTTCTCCCACTTAGTTTAGAGTTGGTGTAGGGGTCTAAAATTAAGGATCCCGCTTGTCCCATTTGTCCCACTTCTGCATCCCAATTTCTTAGCGATTAACCCATCTTTATCTTTTTGTGATGACCCTAACTTGAACACATGTACTCCTCGACCGGATTTTTCTTACCATTTTGGGACGTGTGGTTCCTAGCTTAATGTAGTTCTTAGTACTTTGTATAGAGTTTTGTTACTTCTAATCTATTTTGTAGTAGGAGTAATACCTATATACTGGTACTTGTTCACACCGACGGATCTAGTGCAGAATAAAGTGTCTCTTTCCTTTTGAATCATGGCCTTGCTACATCTATCGAATTTCAATGTCTGCATTGCTGAATCTGTCAATTCCTTTGGTCATTATCTATACTGCTAAATCGGTCACTTTGAAATGGTGCTAAATCTGTCAAGTGCCGCTTATTATGAATTGGGAATCTGATGATATTTTTCTGTCTTATTCAGTACTGCTGAATCTTTCAAGTGCCATTGAATCTGTCGAACATTCTATTGTTCCTATTACTAAAGTATTTTTTAGAACTAATAGTGATGTATTGGTACTTGTTTAGATCTAGACCAGTAGATGGTCTTGCTCTTCTTTTGGAACATGGCCAGGATATGTTCTCTCTGTCCTTTTGAATTATGGCCTTGCTACATCTATTGGATTTCCGTGTCTGCATTGTTAAATCTGTCAATACTTTTGGTCATTATCTATACCACTAAGTCGGTCACTTTGAAATGCCGTTGAATCTGTCAAGTGCCGCTGATTATGTGTTTGGAATCTATTGATATTTTTCTGTTTTATTTAGTGCTACTGAATCTTTCAAATGGTAGTGAATCTGTCAAATGTTCTGTCATTTTTATTACACTACTAAAGTATCTTGTAGAACTAATACTGACATACTGATACTTTTTTAGATCAAGGGCAGTAGAGGATCTTACTGTTCTTTTGAAGCATGGCCTTGTCACAATCTAGATGAGGCTTGGGGCATTTTGGTTTGCATATGTGGGTCACACAGTCATTGATGTGAGTAGAAAGTATGCACAGAAAAGCAGGCTGGATGGTCAGTTTTGCTTGCTCCGATGATCGAGTGTGTTCGGAGAAAAGCGACTGATCTTGCACCAAGGTTTTTAGTGCTGAAACAAGAATTGATTCTCGTTGTCCTGCTATTGAATTTTAGAGTCTGTATTACTGAAACGGTCACATTGAAATGCTGCTGAATATGAACTAGGAACCTATCATTATTTCACCAAGCATGATGCAATTTAGGTTGTGGGTTCTTGCCTTTCCAGAAGTTTCAGCAATTTTAGCAGGCTTGCCAATCTTTGCAAAGGGGTACCTTTCTAGAAAGTTCATATGAGGTTCAACATCTTGGTATTTTGGTACGTACTATGAATTACCAAAAAACGTAAGTGACTCAACTCACAACTACTCTGTCTAACTGATGTGAATCTAGACAAAGTTGAGGCCATTAGAATACGAACTAGAGGGAGTAGTATAAAAATGGAAGCAGTAAATAAGTCATCTCTCAGTTCTAATAACTGAGATGTGATGAGGGTTTCAAAAACAATAACTAAGATGTGATGAGAGAACACTCCATGGTAGCATGCCAGTCTAGAGTACATATAGTACTCCCTACTCCATAACTCTTGTTGGCGTGCTCGATGCAGTACACCCGGCAGAAGACAGTCGTAGGAGCACGGCAAACACCCCTCCTTAAGAGCCATTCCCAACTCCGAGTGGCCGCATTTGGATATTCTCTAGCGCGCACTTCACACATTTTTCTCGCCATCTCACCCGCTACATCGATCCTTCCAGGCTGCCGCCCTCTC
The DNA here is from genome assembly GCA_023614405.1 of Avena insularis. NCBI lineage: Eukaryota > Viridiplantae > Streptophyta > Magnoliopsida > Poales > Poaceae > Avena > Avena insularis. Next base: position 255,498,985 of record CM042696.1, read on the forward strand.
CTCCAAATAAGCCCAACATTCATACATAGATCCATACTTGCCCCCAATCATTCGGATGTGATGGCTGCGGATTCAAGGCACAACCGGCTGAACAACATCTGGATGAAGGTCGGGGACGATGTCTTCAACGAAATAGCTAAGCGTCTAGACACTACCAGCGCCGTTCAGCTGGCTGCATGCTCCAAGGAGCTGTACCGCCAAGTCACTGGTGGAAAAGGTAGTAGATGCCCCAATGACATCTGCTGGACTTTGGTCTTGTAGAAGGATGTCTACGACCACAAGATCGTGTGCAACTACCACTAGTGTGTCTGCACGGAGCCAGGATGCGAGTTCACCAGCGTCAAGAAAGTGTTCGCCGAGCACCTCATATCTGCCCACTCGATGACAGTGCCCAGATACAACCCCAAAAAATGGGACCCGTCTATGCCGGTTCGTGCACCGGGCTCGCTCAGAGCTGAGGTCATCGGCATCGGGGAGGGGATTGTTCGTTTGCGGTACCAAACTTCCCGGGTGAGTGCACCATGGTACCCGAGTTGTTATCAATCAGGCGCAGTGGCCGTAGTAGAATCGCCAATTTTCCAGAAGGGCTAAATGGAGGTGAATACAAATCTAATGGCCAAACGGTCGTTTGAACTAGACGAAAAACGATTGAACTCAAATACCGCCGTTAGGTCAACTATTCTTGGCCTGCCCTGTCAGTATTCCCTGTTATATTTTGCGGTCGTGGACTACCATACCCCTGCGAGGACCAGATCCCTTAGTGGACCAGATCTATTTCTTTGATCTGCTCTGGTCTTCTCCCCTGATCCCCTTCCCATACCATTTGCTCAGCTCCAGCTGCTCGTCTCAGATCGGAGCTTGCACTTGCTCTAATTTGCGTCGCCGCCATGTCTGGTCAACCTCCCACGCGTCTAATCGAAGCTCGCAGCCATCGCCATCGCATCATCCGCCGTATCGGAGCTTCGCGTCCCTAGACTAATATCTCGCCTCTGGCTAGTCCTTCTCGCACGGCGGAGCGCGTCCCGTTAGGCGATCCAGGCCGGCGACCGGCCTCGGGAAGTTGCATGCTACCGTGCACCCCAGGCATGGTAACCCTGGCACAACAGTTCGACGACCATGCTCTCATGGCCACCGTGCTGGGCGTCCGTCCCGCCGTGTCGCCGGCAGAGTTGCTGTCAGCTTTAGGTCTTGTTTTGGGATCAGAAGAAATGAGGTCAAGATTGAGGTATGCACGCCGCCATTCAATTTTTTCGTCTGGTTCGAGCACATCTCTGACACCGAGCGCGTTCTGAATTCTTCCCGTTCTTTCGAGTGCTACGGGGAGAAAATGAGCTTCATGTGTTGGCATCACGTCTGTGGGTGGGACGATCGCTTGGAGCAGCTTCGTTTCTTCTCCAAACTCGGCTTTGACGGACTCCCATTGGATGCTTGGGAGCCGGAGGCCCTCAAGCAGGTCGTCAGGAGCCTTGGCGACGAGCTGGTGGAAATCATGCCACTGAGCGACAGATGGGTCATCGAGGTAAAGGCGTGGCTAAAAGATCCTGACACCGTTCCTAAGATGTACGAGGAGCAGATTCCAAGCAGGACAGGGCGACAGCTTTGCTGGAAGCACCCGGTCATCATCCACCTGGAGGAGGTTCTGGAATCGGTACATGGCATTCAGGGCCCCAAAGAGGCTGCCAGAAAGCGTCCTCGTCGCATGCAGTGTTGGCCTGGAAGGATCGATGGCACAGGACCACCAACGTTTCGCGACGGTGCACATAGTTTCGATGGGGGAACTGGACTTGGACGAGCTGGTGGTTCTGATTTCCCTCGAGTGAAGACAGAGCTCTAGTGAATTGCCGTGGTATGTGTGGCTAATGAATTTGCAGTATGGAGAGCGTAGCAGGAAGTTAGCATCGACTAAAAATGTGTAATAGTTTGAATTGATGTAGTACGTGTGTGTAATAGTTTGAAGTAGTATGTGTGTGTAATAGTTTGAATCGATGTAGTATGTGTGGGTAATGAATTTGATGTAGTGTGTGTGTAATAGTTTGAATCGATGTAGTTGAACACCGTGCTTTATAATTTCTGTGAATAACCAAGGGCAACCTCATGAAAAGAGGATGGTCTGGCAATGAGCAATGTCAAATCTGTGGATGCCAGGAAAATGTAGTCCATATCCTATTCAAATGCAAGGTAGCTATATTTGTAACACGTTGAACTGCAAGACCATTTTGCAGACAACACAAGACAAAAGAAAAATGGTTTACACCACAGACAGCAGACGAAAAATCTGTGTTCTGGGATAAAAAATGCTAGTTAACTGGATTTAACCACGACTAGTAATTGAAAGAAATAGATACTTGATAGTATTTGCTTATAATAGTAGTACTTCCATATAAAAGGGTCTTATACCTGCACAAAAGTGGGATAAACTTCCTACTAGTTTATAGAACAATTCATCAGCATTTCATCTACAAAAGCCATTCTTCAGTCTAAACTTAACTATTCTACACTGAAGAAACTACAGATCTCCACCAGAAAAGTTGGCTGGCCAATTGCCTTGAGAGGACTTAAGTTCTTTGATCATTTAACCCAAACTGATCTATTGCCTTCCTGCCAAACTACAAGAAATCTGCATCGTTCATGCACGAGCGATTTGCATGCGCCAGTCCAGGTTCAGTTGGACCATCCATGCCGCTGCAATGATTTCTTCGAAACTAAAATTCGGCATCTCCTTCTCGGGGTCGTAGGTCCGTCTAAACTCGAACCTGAATTCCGGCGGTGAGCTGATGCCCGCCGCTGGCTCCGGCTGTCCAATAATCCAGCATGCTAAGTGTAGACGCTTGGTCGCCCCCACGGTACGGCCTCCGATGGTGCGTAGGATGGAGCTTCTTTGCCGCAGACGGTGTTTTCCCAGCCTCGCCCTCTGCGGTAAGGTAGCCCGGGCCGAAGCATGGACGCAAGAGTTCCTAGACCTTGGTGTTGCCCTGTTCAAGGGTGTGTACCCTCGGCGGCATGCTCTCGTGAACAATTTGATACGTACCATGTTCCAACTGCCTAGGGCATGCCGTAATGTCGACGCGCGATTTCTCCACATCGCTCTCTTGGCCCTGCTTGCCGCATCTGGCGCCGACGATGCCGCCATCGCCGTCGCGGCCGATTCGGCACATTCGGGGAAATCATCAGCCTAGCAGGGCAATCGGAGACCGGCCTTGAAGTAGAGCTTCATGGCATGCCTTAGAGGGGCTAAATACCCCAGTTTCGGCGGCTGTCGCAGCGGCGGCGGCTGCTGCTTAGGTGGCGCCATGTTACCCTAGGTGGTGCGGCGTGGAGGATCTGCGCAAGGTGAACTTTGGTTGTTTAGAGAAGGGGAGTGAAAGACTGACAGTAGGTTTATACTATGGGCATGCGTGAAAATAACCATCTCCCATTTCCTTAGAGGGTAATAATTCAACACTCGTTGCATTAATGGCTCTATCTTTATTTCTCTTCTCGGCATAAGAGTGCAAACGTATTAAAAAGATCGGTCGTGGCTATCCACCTCATCGGGCAATGTACCAGGACAGGTAGGAGACCGGGTTTCATTTTAGAAATGTCGACGACTGTGCCCTTATGTTTATACAATATTATTTCTATGCCACTATGTACCGTCGATTGTAGCAACACCATCAGAAATAGGGGATGACGACGTGGCGTGTTTTATTTTTTTTAAAGTGCATCAGAAACAGGGGATGCAGACGTGGCATGTTTTCTGACTGGCGGGCCTGCCTCCTCCACCTTCGACGGCGCGCATCCTAGGTTCGAGGGCTGGTGCCACCCACCAACACATTATTGTGCAATTTTCCATGTGGAACCTGAATTCCGGCGCTGAGCTGATGCCTATGTCGAACACAGAGAATTCTGAAAGAAGCTACTAAAAATAAATACTTTGAATTCTGAAAGTACTAAAATTAAATACATTACAATTTTGTCTGAAATGTAATATACATACTGCTAATCGAAATAATATAAATACACAACAAATTTCTACTTCGAAAAATAGACCTAAAAATGCTAGCAAATAACCTAGGATGAATATAGGATTCATTCTCCCCTATATATTTCGTCCTCATCGGCTCCCACATGCTGCAACACATATTCAGAGAACTCTCTCCGTCTGCAATGTGCTGCCAGTATCTCGTCTAGAGGGTAAGGCCTCGATGTATGTTCCAGACTTAAGCTATGCATTACCATTGTTGGTTCCTCTTTCCAGGCTTGAACCTCATGATCATACAGTCTGAGATAATTCCTGTAGTATATGCAACCGGGTTTGACTTTGGGGTGTAACCTGGTGTCAATCGAGATAGACCAATTGTAATGAACAAAGAGGGCACGACTTCCAATGTCACCGACGACCTCGAGAGAGCGGTTCTCCATGTCCACCCGGTACAACACCGGTTGCCCTTTGGTGAAATCCCCGTTCAACACAAGAAGAAGATCACCATCTGACTCCACAAGGTAATAAATTTAAGTTCCACATATCTATTCAAAGACTGGGGCTGAAATTATTTTGGCCATCATGACAGTGCTCGCGCGCTGCTCTAACTAGATGTTGGTCGACAAGATGTCTCCATTCTTAAGTAATGCATATACTTCCCCTCGAAATGCCGTCATGCAGTCCAGAAGCGTACCAGGAGGTGGCGAATACAATCCTTCTCCAAATGATTCATTGATTTTCCCTGTTGGGGTGCTCTCATCGGCCCATGCAATATGATCTGGATAATCAGTGCAAACAAACACCATCGTCGGGGACTTCGTCACAACGACATATTGCAGAAGATCAGATGGTATGTCTGCTTGAAACTCAGTGTTAGACTTATGAGTGATTGGGTTTAGAAGCCAAATCTGGTACGGCTCCATCCTCTGAGCAAGCACGATGACGCCACGATAAACACCGATGAAGTAGAATCTTTTGGAAGAAGAGGGCATCAATTAGCACTAAGATGTTTACAATGGAAAATACCAATAAATATTGGATGTGAATGTGAACCTGCGATGGACGTCCATTAGATTTGTCCTGAAGCAACGACTAGTGGCGAGGTTGAGGAAGGTGAAGTCGCCAACTTCTAGAAGTGTGTGATCTATCATGATCCAGTTGTTGAGATGGAATTTGGACACCTTTAAAGTGCGGTGCTAATTGGTGCAAACTTCCCGACAAGCAGCATAGGTGTCGATGTACTCCTCTTTCTCCAGCAAGTAGTTGGTGATCTTGCGAAGTGGGTCGGCCGGGAGATCGGACCAGTTCCTCTTCATCCGGCTACTAGCCATGGCTTACGTGTGGGAATGTTTTGATTGAGGAAGAAAGAAGAACTACCACTGCGAGGAGAAGAAGAAGAGGAGAACAGACGAGGGAGACGAAGTGGAACTACCACTACAAGGAGACAAGGAGACGAGGGAGAAGAAGCAGAACTTCCACTTCAAGTTTGGATCAACGGGATTTATTTTTTGGAACTAGCATGTGAACTAGCCATGCACTGCATGCAAGTTTTGATCAAATAGACTAACATGAGGGACCTGCTAAAAAAACTCCGTGAAGTGCTACCGTGCATAGTGCGCTGACAGGTGACATGTTTTCTGACTGGTGGGCCCGCCTCCTCCACCTTCGATGGCGCGCGTCCCAGGTTCGAGGGCTGGTGCCGCCCACCAACACATTATTGTGCAATTTTCCATGCTTTGTCGCAACCAGCTCCGCTCCTCTGCTCCTGCCACCGCCACTCCACTCAGTCATGCACCACTCTCGTCGTACCCTTGGGCCTTCGTCCTCCCGCCCTCCCCTCCCTGCCATCCCCTCACGTCCCCTCCCCTCCCCTCCCTGCCCCTGTCTCCTTGCCACCGTCCACCACCCAGGCGCATCTATAAAAGAAAAACGAGAGTCGGCCATTGGGTTAGGGGGCTAACGACGCTGGTGATCCGGATCCCACTTGGAGATGGATCCTGCGAGGCTTGAGAACACGGAGATGGGTCCTGTGCAGCTGGAGAGCACGGAATCTCCTTCAAGTCTGGAGAGCACAGATGACAACAAAACAGGGGAAGAGGAAGTGGGGTGCAGAGCTTTGGAGGTATGGAGCCCGGAGAAGGTGTCGTGCATCCACATTGAAGGGTAAGAAATGTGATTCCTTTTATGCATACCCCGATTACCGTTTCTAGTCATGTGATGATGGCAAGGATATGTGTTGGTAACCGCAGGACGTCTGTATAGCTTGTCCTTGAGCATGATGCTTTGTCAAGCGAGCATGAAGGCACTGAAATGTGTGGCGGTGCGGATGATGATGAGAAAGCATATCCAGACGTGGTCACGACCACGATAGGATGGAGAGTAGGGAATATTTGGTTGATTCGAACTTTGAGCCTGACTATGGGACTGATGAGGAAGAGGAATGTGAAGATGTGGAAATGGGATGTAGATACGATGACGAAGACGAGGACAGGCCAGTGATACACTTTGACATGGACAATCCTACAATAGATGAGGGGACTATCTTTGATAATGTGGAGGTCTGTAGATATGCAGTTGCAACCTATGCAATCAGAGTTGGGTTCGAATTTATCATTGAAAAGAGTGACCAAAAGAGATTTAGGGTGCATTGTAGGGAAAGTAATGTGTGTAAATGGAGATTACATGCATCTCCAATGCGGGGTGGACACCCATTTCAGGTTGCAATAGCTACATTTAGTTTCAGTCTTTCTCATATTTATTCTGCTGATAACTAGCTCTGAATTATTTGGATTCTTATCAAATGCAGATCAAAGTAAACATGAAGAAACACAACTGCCCTAATACTTCTTTAAGTGATAAAATTAGACCGGCGACTACCAAGTGGATTCTTGCCACATGCTTGACTGGGTGAGGCAGGATCATAACATTGGACCTGCTGAACTCAGAGCAATGATTAGCAAAAAGTTTAACGTTCTGATTCCTTACCATAGAGTCTTTGATGGGAAGGAGATGGCTCTAGACTTCATTCAAGGCAAGTGGAATGACAGTTTTCATATGTTGTATAGTTTCAAAGCTCAAGTAGAGAAAACATCAGCTAGTAGTGTTGTTGACATCGATTACGAGGTTCTGGAAGGAAGAGAAATGGTCTCGAGGGGGGTCAGGTATAAGCAGGCAGATGAGATATGCTTCAGGAGATGTTTTGTCTGCCTGAAGGCATGTCGGAAGGGGTTCCTAGAAGGCTGCAGGCCATACTTGGCAATAGGCGCAACTTCTTAACAGGGAAGTTCAGGGGACATGTTGCTTCTGCTTGTGCTTTGGACGTGCATAATTGGCTTCTACCCATAGCTTATTTTGTTCTTGAGGGTGAACCAAATGAAAGTTGGACATGGTTCATGCAGAGACTACGGGAAGTAATTGGTCACCCTAAAGGCTTGGTGATACACACCGGTGCATCTGAGGGTCTTAAGAATGCTGTTGATGCCGTGTTTCCTGGGGTTGAGCATAGGGAATGCATGTGGCACCTCGCTACTAACTTCACGAAGAAGTTCAAAGGAAAGATCTTTGAAGAGGACTTGTGGCAATCAGCATACACATACACCCCAATCACGCATGCTACTTACTTGCAGAACATGTATGTAGTGCCAAAGGTGAAAAAATACCTTGAAGAACATCACACCAAGCTATGGGCTAGAAGCAAGTTTGGTGAGTTAAGCAAGGTGTATTTTGTTTGCAATAACTTGGCAGAGAGTTTCAATGATAAGATTTCGGGCATGAAGACACTTGGAATTGTTATTTTGTTGGATGCAATAAGACAATGCATAATGGTGAAGAAAGATTTAAGGCAAAGAATTTGTGCAAGAAAATTTTTAAGCCTTAAAATAGTTCCAAAGGTGGTTATGTTACTGAATTCAAGAACCAGGGCAATGAGAACGATAAAGATGAGGATGGTCAGAAGTTCTAGAACATTGGCTGAGGTTTATGCAGAATACAAGTGTGGAGGTGAACGGAGATACACTATAGACATTGGAAACAAGACTTGTTCATGCAGGCAGTGGCAGATTACTGGTCTGCCATGTCACCATGCAATTTACTTCATCTTAAAGCTTAGAGATAGCAGAGCTGAAATAGAGAACTATGTCGACAATTATTTCTCCGTGGACAAGTTAGCTGCAACTTATGTAGAAAACGTACCACCTATGGCCGATGAAAATGATTGGGAGATTGTCGATCCAGGGTTCAAACTTCAACCACCAGATTACAATTTTTTAAATATTATTACATTAATTTTTTACCTGCGTTTGGACGCGGCTACTAGTTCCCATCTCCCTTGCATTGCCATCTCCTCTAGTGCACTCCAGAATTATGGTTGTGCCATCAAGTAGCAGAGTCAGCGTATTGTCCCATCAGATGTGAATGCAATGACTTTGTTTGTTCAGAATTTGTTGACTTTTGATTAGTTTGAAAGATAGAGAAACCTAAAATATATATCTAGACATGTTTTGGGTATAGACACATTTATTAAATATCTAAAAAAACTAAGTCAATTATATTTGGACAGGAGTAGTACACTATTACAACATGCTCGATCCCTTCTCCTCTGGCGCACTCCAAATTATGGCTGTGCCATCAAGTGCTGGGAACAGAGTCAGCGTATTGTCCCATCAGATATGCCAGGAACGTGCGAACTTTATTTTCAGGATCAGACAAGTTTCGATCGACTAGTTTCAAAGACAAAGACAACTAAAACATGGCAAACATATATAGATTATGACGATAATCGACCATGAATCAAGTGACCCAGATTCAAAGAGGGCATTAAGATACCGTACATAGATATAATTTATCCTTAAGTGGCCCTAATCGACTATGACGCTCCTGCAGTCTCCATCATTGACAACATTGTCCGCGTCGCTGCCAGCCTCCTCCACATCAGAATCAATGCCGACGTTCCCGGCAGCGTTCCTCCTCCTCATGGATTCTTCACGGCGCGCTGCATCAATAACGGTGGAGGTCGTACGCCGAGCACTACCGAGCCGCCTCCTTCGGGTTGCGCAGATCCGGGTGGATCTCCTGCCGGTGGGTTCCGCACAGCTCAATCAACACAACCCGCTCCTTCTTGAACAGCTTTCGCTAGTACGCGCTCGTGCGCGAGTATCGCGCCATTGCCCTCTTCCGCTCCGAGAGCTGGCAGCGGCGCTCCTCGATCTGCCTCGCCAACACGTTGTTGCACAAGTGTGGCGCGACAGGAACCCCGGCGTAGCTGAGCTCGAAGCTGGCCGGAAGCCTCACGAACGGCGGCGCGAGTATGTCGTAGTGGGCGAACATCTGAGCCTCGTGTAAGATGAGTTTCGGCCTCTCCCTCTCCATGGTGATGAATGAACACGATCTGAGCTTCGGCCCAGAGGATAAGGGGATAAGGGCAAGGACATAGGCCCAGCGTCATTGCCACTGCCAATCAGTTCGCAGAACATACTTCTCATGGATCGCCCTCGTGAAGGACATCCTTATCGTCCACGCACCCCGATCCAACGGCGCCTAACAATCGGGGATCGGGTCTTCTAGAAGCCCAGAACGGTTGTTGGTTAGCTCTGCGCCCCGATTGTTTGTGGCCAACGGCTATAGTTGAAAATAATACACATTTCAATGACACTCGTGGATCCATATGTGGTCTCTGAAGAGAACACACATGCAATGACTCTATCTGTGGTTAATGAGAAGAACACACATGCAATGACACTGGTGGATCCATATGTGGCATGTGAAAAGAACACACATGTAATGACTCTGGTTGTTGTTACTAAAAAGAGCACACATGCAATGACATTGGTGGATCCATGCGTGATCCCTGAAGAGAACACACATGCAATGACACTGGTGCATCCATATGTGGTATGTGAAAAGAATAGTCATGAAATGACTCCAGTTGTTGTTAGTAAAAAGAACATGCATGCAATGACACTGGTGGATCCATGTGTGGTCTCTGAAGAGAACACACATGCAATGCCTCTGGCTGTTGTTAGTAAAAAGAGCACACATGCAATGACACTGGTGGATCCATATGTGGTCTCAGAAAAGAACACACATGCAATGACACTGGTGGATCCATATGTGGTATGTGAAAAGAACACACATGAAATGACTCCAGTTGTTGTTAGTAAAAAGAACATACATGCAATGACACTGGTGGATCCATGTGTGGTCTCTGAAGAGAATACACATTTAAATGACACTGGTGGATCCATATGTGGTATGTGGAAAGAACACACATGCAATGACTCTAGTTGTTAGTAAAAAGAACACACATGCAATGACACTGGTCGATCCATGTGTGGTCTCTGAAGAGAACACACATGCAATGACTAGCTATGGTTAATGAGAAGAACACACATTTCAATGACACTGGTGGATCCATATGTGGTTTGTGAAAACAATAGTCATGAAATGACTCTATTTGTTGTTAGTAAAACGAACACACATGCAATGACACTGGTGGATCCATGTGTGGTCTCTGAAGAGAACACACATGCAATGACACTGGTGGATCCATATGTGGTATGTGAAAAGAACACACATGAAATGACTCCAGTTGTTGTTAGTAAAAAGAACACACATGCAATGACACTGGTGGATCCATGTGTGGTCTCTGAAGAGAACACACATTTCAATGACACTAGAGGATTCATATGTGGTATGTGGAAAGTACACACATGCAATGACTCCAGCTGTTGTTAGTAAAAAGAACACACATGCAATGACACTGGTGGATCCATGTGTGGTCTCTGAAGAGAACACACATGCAATGACTCCAGATGTGGTTAATGAGAAGAACACACATTTCAATGACACTGGTGGATCCATATGTGGTATGTTAAAAGAATAGTCATGAAATGACTCCAGTTGTTGTTAGTAAAAAGAGCACACATGCAATGACACTGGTGGATCCGTGTGTGGTCTCTGAAGAGAAGACACATGCAATGACTGTAGATGTGTTTAATGAGAAGAACACACATTTTAGTGACACTGGTGGATCCATATGTGGTTTGTGAAAACAATAGTCATGACATGACTCTATTTGTTGTTAGTAAAAAGAACACACATGCAATGACACTGGTGGATCCATGTGTGGTCTCTAAAGAGAACACACATGCAATGACTCTAGCTGTGGTTAATGAGAAGAACACACATTTCAATGACACTTGTGGATCCATATGTGGTTTGTGAAAAGAACTCACATGCAATGACTCTAGTTGTTGTTAGTAAAAAGAACACACATGCAATGACACTGGTGGATCCATATGTGGTATGTGAAAAGAATAGTCATGAAATGACTCCAGTGTTGGTTCCGCAGGATAGAAAACAAAAAATTTCCTATGGTGTGAACTCCACGACAAGATCTATCTACTAGGTACAAAGCAAACGGGTGGACATACATCCATAGAGAACTTACCCTCGAAGACAACGAGCTTTGTTAACGAGTAGGAACTCATGGTTGATGTAGTCGTACACTTGCCGATCTCAAGATCGTGAGGAAGTCCGAGCGCCGCAACTTAGCAACAAGATCCGCACTCGCACACACGATCAATCAACCGGACAACATCCACCTCCTCGCCCAGCGATCCAGTGAAGCAACTCCTTCAGACGAAATGCCACTGGGAACATGTATCTCGCTAATCCGAGACCATGGGGAATAATTCTAGAGGGGAGAGAGATCCTTCACAAGGAGGTGTGAGGATGAAGGAGGAATGGGTGGTTTTATAGGAGGAGGGGTGCCCCTCTCTCCATGGCGGTGCATGGGGTGACCCCTCACCTCCCCCATTCATGTGGTGGTAACTCCTCCACATTAAAATGCCTCTTCACATTCCCTTTTAAAGTCTCCACTTTAAATGCTTTAAGTTTCTCCAAATTTAATGATCTCTCATTTAATAAAACTCTTTTATTAAATTTATTCAGAATTTTGTTAATTACTTTAATTAACAAACATTCACATATAGCCCCTTGCAATATTTCAATATCACATGCAGAACACATACGCAATTTCACCCGAAACAATTTCCGGTTTCTATTGAAACAATTCCTGCGCTTTGCAATTCTTTCGTCTAAAACATATGTGCTCCAAAATGGTGTCCGTAACTCTTAAGTGCCACCCTATGGTTCGTGAATAATGCAGACATGATCGAGACCCTTCTCCGATCAATAATAAGCAGCGGGACCTGGAGATCCGTACTGACTCCTACACATTCAACGATGACTCCTGTGATCGTGAGAACCTTTAACGCTTGTAACTAAATCCCTTTGTCTCTTGATATATTACATGTCCGAGATTCGATCATCGGTATCTCCATACCTAGTTTGATCTTGTTACCGACATGCACTCTTTTCTCGTTCCCGTAATATAACATTCTAGTGATCACATCACTTGCTTGCAAGCTATCCTAATGTGATATCACCGAGAGGGCCCAGAGTATATCTATCCGTCATCTAGATTGACAAATTCCACTCTTGATCCATGAGCCTCAACATAACACCTTCGTAGCACTGAACCCATCTTTATAGTCACCCTATTACGGCGTGACGTTTGATGTTATCAAGATACTCTTCCGGTGTTAGCAATTAACATGATCTCATGGTCTAAGGATAAAGATTACTTCGTATGATGTTATAGCAATATAAACACAATGACTTGATCGTAATGCTATACTTCGGATGAATGTTCATCACATCATTCCACCAATGGTGTGATCTTGTTATTAACAACATCCAATGTCCATGATCAGGAAACCTTGATCATCCTGTTAATCAACAAGCTAGTCTATAAGAGAGGCATGACTAGGAACCCTTTTTGTTTATTAAACACACATGTATTGATGTTTCCTATCAATACAATTATAGCATGTAAAATAAACATCTATCATATACAAGGAATACATAATAACAACTTTATTATTGCCTCTCAGGGCATATTTCCTTCAGTCTCCCACTTGCACTAGAGACAATAATCTAGTTCACATAGTGATAAATCTAACACCCATGGAGTTCTGGTGTTGATCATGTTTTGCCCTAGGGAGTACTTTAGTCAACGGATCTGCTACATTCAGGTTCGTGTGCACTTTACAAATCTTTATATGTCCATCCTTGACATGTTCGCGGATGGAGTGAAACCGGCACTTAATATGCTTGGAATTCTTGTGAGACCTTGGTTCCTTGGTGTTGGCTATGGCTCCATTGTTGTCACAATATATCACCATCGGGTCCAACGCACTGGGAACCACACCTAGTTCCGTAATGAATTCCTTCATCCAAACCGCTTCCTGTGCTGCTTCTGAAGTAGCAACATATTCCGCCTCCGTTGTTGATCCAGCCACCACAGGTTGTTTGGAGCTCCTCCAACTAACTGCTGCTCCGTTCAAGAGAAATACGTATCCCGATTGAGACTTAGAGTCATCCGGATCAGTGTCAAAGGTAGCATCAACATAACACTTAGCGACTAGCTCTTCTTCACCTCCGTATATAAGAAACATATCCTTAGTTCTTCTCAAGTACTTGAGGATATTATTGACCGCTATCCAGTGTTCCGAACCTGGATCAGATTGGTACCTACTAGTCAAACTAATAGCATGTGCCACATCCGGTCTTGTACATAGCATGGCATACATTATAGAGCCTATGGCTGAGGCACAGGGGATCTTATCCATTATCTCTCTTTCTTCCGCCGTAGCCGGACTTTGAGTCTTACTCAATGTCTTGCCTTGCAACATAGGTAAGAACCCCTTCTTACTTCCGTCCATAATAAACTTCTTTAATATATTATCAAGGTATGTACTCTGCGATAGCCCAATTAGGTGTCTTGATCTATCTCTATAGATTTTAATGCCTAATATATATGAAGCTTAACCAAGGACCTTCATCGAAAATTTGCTGTTTAGATAACTTTTAACACTGTTTAGAAGATCTAAATCATTTCCAATCAATAATATGTCATCCACATATAATATCAGGAATGCCACATTGCTCCCACTCACTTTCTTGTAAATACAAGCCTCTCCATAAGTTTGGATAAATCCAAACTCTTTGATCACCTCATCAAAGCGGAGATTCCAACTTCGTGATGCTTGCTTCAGTCCATAGATGGATCGCTGAAGTTTGCACACCTTATTAGCATCCTTAGGATCGACAAAACCCTTAGGTTGTATCATATACAACTCTTCTTCAATATTACCATTGAGGAACGCAGTTTTGACATCCATCTGCCATATTTCATAATTGAAATATGCAGCAATTACTAACATAATCCTAACCGACTTAAGCATCGCTACGGAAGAGAATGTCTCATCGTAGTCAACTCCTTGAATTTGTCGGAACCCCTTTGCGATAAGTCGAGCCTTATAGATGGTCACATTACCATCAGCATCAGTTTTCCTTTTGAAAATCCATTTATTCTCAATGGCCTTTCGGTCATGAGGTAAGTCCACCAAGGTCCAAACCTGGTTTTCGTACATGGATTCCATCTCGGATTTCATGGCTTCTAGCCATTTGTTGGAATTCGGGCTCATCATCGCTTCTTCATACGTCGCAGGGTCATCCATTTCATCAACCATGAAATTCACAACAGGATTGCCGTACAGTTCAGGAGCTGCACGTGTCCTGCTTGACCTGCGAGGTTCGATAGTGTCCTCTCTCGGAGTTTCATGATCAATATCATTAGCTCTCTCTTCATCAGGTGAAGTCAACTCTGAAACAACTTCCGGTGCTGCGCCACTCGCCATTCCATGAAGAGAAGGTTCAATGACCTCTTCGAGTTCTACCTTCCGACTACTCACACCTTTCGCGAGAAACTCCTTCTCAAGAAAGGATCCATTCTTGGCAACAAATACCTTGCCCTCGGATCTGTGATAGAAGGTATACCCAATCGTTTCCTTAGGGTATCCTATGAAGACGCATTTTTCCGCTTTGGGTTCGAGTTTTTCCGGTTGAAGTTTCTTCACATAAACATCGCATCCCCAAACTTTAAGAAATGACAGCTTAGGTTTGTTTCCAAACCATAATTCATACGGTGTCTTTTCAACGGATTTAGATGGTGCCTTATTTAAAGTGAATGTAGCGGTTTCCAGTGCATAACCCCAAAATGACAGTGGCAAGTCAGTCAGAGACATCATAGATCGAACCATATCCAATAAAGTACGATTACGATGTTCTGACACACCATTACGTTGTGGTGTTCCTAAGCGTGTGTTGTGAAACTATTACACAGTCTTTCATATGTGTGCTAAACTCGTAACTAAGATACTCTCCTCCACGGTCGGACCGCAGAAATTTGATCTTTCTATTACAATGATTTTCCACTTCATTCTGAAATTCTTTGAACTTTTCAAAAGTTTCAGACTTGTGTTTCATCAAATATATATACCCATATCTACTCAAATCATCCGTGAAAGTAACAAAATAACGATATCCACCTCATGACACACTCATTGGTCCACACACATCAGTATGTATGATTTCCAATAGATCTGTTGCCCGTTCCATTGAACCGGAAAACGGCGTTCTAGTCATCTTGCCCATAAGGCATGGCTCACATGTATCAAGTGATTCCAAAAGTCCATCAGAATGGAGTTTCTTCATGCGTTTAACGCCGATATGACCTAGATGGCAGTGCCACATATATGTAGATATATCATTATCAAGTTTAATCCTTTTAGCATCAACATTATGAATATGCGTAATACTACTATCGACATCCAACAGAAACAAACCATTCAACATAGGTGCATGACCATAAAAGATATTATTCATATAAATCGA
The DNA here is from genome assembly GCA_023614405.1 of Avena insularis. NCBI lineage: Eukaryota > Viridiplantae > Streptophyta > Magnoliopsida > Poales > Poaceae > Avena > Avena insularis. The sequence continues at coordinate 255,514,745 of CM042696.1, forward strand.
ACAACCATTGTTTTCAGACTTAAATGAATAACCACTTTGCATCAAACACGATCCGGATACAATGTTCATGCTCAGTGCAGGCACCAAATAACAATTATTTAGGTTTATAACTAATCCCGATGGCATATGGAGAGGCAGCGTTCCGACGGCGATCACATCAACTCTTGATCCATTGCCGACCCGCATCATGACCACATCCCTTGCTAGTTGTCGCTTGTTCCGCAGCCCCTGAACTGAGTTACATATATTAGCAACCGATCCCGTATCAAATACCCAGGTGCTACTGTGAGTACTAGTCAAGTACACATCAATAACATGTATATCACATATACCTTTGTTTGCCTTGCCAGACTTCTTGTCCGCCAAATACTTGGGGCAGTTGCGCTTCCAATGGCAGTCCCCTTGCAATAGTAGCACTTCGATTATCGACTTAGGGCCATCTCGGGTTTTTCAGCGGCAACAGACTTGCCACCCTTCTTTCCCTTGTGCTTGCCTTTCTTGTCCTTCTTGAAACCGGTGGTCCTATTGATCATCAACACTTGATGTTCTTTCCTAATCTCCACTTCTGCAGTCTTAAGCATTGACAGAAGCTCGAGAAGAGACTTCTTCATGCCCTGCATATTATAGTTCATCACGAAGCTCTTGTAGCTAGGTGGTAGAGATTGGAGAACATGATGTATGCCTAAGTCAATGGGAATCGTTATTCCAAAAGACACAAGCTTATCGGCGTACCCAGACATTTTGAGTACGTGCTCACTAACGGAGTTGTTTTCCTCCATCATGTAGCTAAAGAACTTTTCTGTAGCATTATAACTCACTACGGCAGCATGGGTATCGAAAATCATTTTCAATTCTCCCATGGTATCAAAGGCATTGCCATTTTCGAAACGCTTTCGAAGTTCTGGCTCTAGCCCATACAGTATGCCGCAATGAACTAAGTTGTGGTCCTCCTGACGAGTTATATAGACGTTCTTTTCCTCGTCATCAGGAGCTGGTGAGGGGCCTAGCGGCGCATCTAGCACATATTGCTTTTGTGCAGCAGTGAGGAGAATCCTCAAATTCATAGCCCAGTTGGTGAAGTTGCTACCATTCGCAGCAAGTTTCTCTTTCTCCATGAACACATTGAAATTAAAAGCAGGTGGTGCCATCTACAACATAATTTGTAAAGTATATTTAGACTAAGTTTATGATAGATTGAGTTCGACTAATCCAAATTACTAATGAACTCCCACTCAAAAACGACATCCCTCGTGTCCTTTTGGTGATTACATGAACCAAATCCACTACACCAAGTCCGATCATCACGTGAGTCGGTGTAGCTTCAAAGGTGAGCATCTATATGGGCATCATATCAACTATATGACTCATGCTTAACCTTTTGGTCCGTGTTCCGAGGCCATGTCTGTACATGCTAGGCTCGTCAAGTAAGAACCTTAGTATTTGCGTGTGTAAAACTGTCTTACACCCGTTGTATGAAAGCGTAGAGTTGAGAACACCCGATCATCACGTGATGCCTCAAAACACGATCCACAAAACGGTGCATACTTAAGGAAGAACACATTTTATCTTGATATCTAAATGAGGGGTCATCTTATAATGCTACCAAACGCGCCAAACTAGCAATATAAGATGCTAACATCTAATGTGTGAAGTGAGATGATATGGTCCATGCATTTGATCTCTATCATTTGCATCGTGGTATGATCTTTATCATTCCTTTGTGTGTAAGGCCAAGGTCTATGGAACTTACACGTTAAGTGAGTTGTAAGAGTATCTATTATACATCTACTTACAACAATACCATATCAAAACACTAGCCCAACAACGATCTAAACTAGACGCCTCTAATTTATCAATTGCAAGTTTTACGTGGCTTAGGGCTTTCGAAGATAGAACCTGTCTAACCTACGAACATGAACCAAAACGAGGATAACTAAGTTATTAGCAACCCGTTGTAAATCAGATATTGACTATAGTAGGAGACACAGACACCCGCCAGCCACTTATGCAAAACAAGTTGCATGTCAGTCGTGGAAGCGGTCTCATGTATGATGACATGTAAGGTTGGTCCGGGCCGCTTCATCCCACTATGCCACCAATATCCAAAGTACATAGAAGATGTAATAACATGATCATCATTGCCCACATATAAACATATGTGTACTACCCGTGCAAAGCACCTATGCATATATCAGGCTCTGATACCACTGTTGGTGCCGCAGCATAGAAAACAAAAAATTTACTACGGTGTGAACTACATGCCAAGATCTATCTACTAGGTACAAAGCAAACGGGTGGACATACATCCATAGAGAACTTACCCTCGAAGACAACGAGCTTTGTTAACGAGTAGGAACTCGTGGTTGATGTAGTCGTACACTTGCCGATCTCAAGATCGTGAGGAAGTCCGAGCACCGCAACTCAGCAGCGCATCCGCCCTCGCACACACGTTCAAGCCACCGTACAACCTCCACCTCCTCGCTCCAGCGATCCAGCGGAAGCAGCAACTCCTTCCAGACGAAATGCAACCGGGAACATGTATCTCGCTAATCCGAGACCATGGGGGAATAATTCTAGAGGGGGAGAGAGATCCTTCACAAGGAGGCGTGAGGATGAAGGAGGGAATGGGTGGCCTTTTATAGGAGGAGGGGGTTGCCCCATCTCTCCATGGCCGAGCATGGGGGGGTGACCCCTCACCTCCCCCATTCATGTGGTGGTAACTCCTCCACATTAAAATGCCTCTTCACATTCCCTTTTAAAGTCTCCACTTTAAATGCATTAAGTTTCTCCAAATTTAATGCTCTCTCATTTAATAAAACTCTTTTATTAAATTTATTCAGAATTTTGTTAATTACTTTAATTAACAAACATTCACATATATCCCCTTGCAATATTTCAATATCACATGCAGAACCACCTTCTGCAATTTCACCCGAAACAATTTCCGGTTTCTATTGAAACAATTCCTGCGCTTTGCAATTCTTTTGTCTGAAACATATGTGCTCCAAAATGGTGTCCGGTAACTCTTAAGTGTGCCACCCTATGGTTCGCGAATAATGCAGACATGATCGAGACCCTTCTCCGATCAATAATCAATGAATGGACACGGAGATCCGTACTGACTCCTACACATTCAACGATGACTCCTGTGATCGTGAGAACCTTTAATGCTTGTAACTAAATCCCTTTGTCTCTCGATATATTACATGTCCGAGATTCGATCATCGGTATCTCCATACCTAGTTTCATTTCGTTACCGACATGCACTCTTTTCTCGTTCCCGTGATATAACATTCTAGTGATCACATCACTTGCTTGCAAGCTATCCTAATGTGATATCACCGAGAGGGCCCAGAGTATATCTATCCGTCATATGGATTGACAAATTCCACTCTTGATCCATGAGCCTCAACATAACACCTACGTAGCACTGAACCCATCTTTATAGTCACCATGTTACGGTGTGATGTTTGATGTTATCAAGATACTCTTCCGGTGTTAGCAATTAACATGATCTCATGGTCTAAGGATAAAGATTACTTCGTATGATGTTATAGCAATATAAACACAATGACTTGATCGTAATGCTATACTTCGGATGAATGTTCATCACATCATTCCACCAATGGTGTGATCTTGTTATTAACAACATCCAATGTCCATGATCAGGAAACCTTGATCATCCTATTAATCAACAAGCTAGTCTATAAGAGAGGCATGACTAGGAACCATTTTTGTTTATTGAACACACATGTATTGATGTTTCCTATCAATACAATTATAGCATGTAATAAACATCTATCATATACAAGGAATACATAATAACAACTTTATTATTGCCTCTCAGGGCATATTTCCTTCAAACAGTTGTTGTTAGTAAAAAGAGCACACATGCAATGACACTGGTGGATCCGTGTGTGGTCTCTGAAAAGAACACACATGCAATGACTCTAGCTGTGTTTAATGAGAAGAACACACATTTTAGTGACACTGGTCGATCCATATGTGGTTTGTGAAAAGAATAGTCATGACATGACTCTATTTGTTGTTAGTAAAAAGAACACACATGCAATGACACTGGTGGATCCATTTGTGGTCTCTGAAGAGAACACACATGCAATGACTCTAGCTGTGGTTAATGACAAGAACACACATTTCAATGACACTAGTGGACCCATATGTGGTTTGTGAAAAGAACTCACATGCAATGACTCTAGTTGTTGTTAGTAAAGAGAACACACATGCAATGACACTGGTGGATCCATGTGTGGTCTCTGAAGAGAACACACATGCAATGATTCTAGATGTGGTTAATGAGAAGAACACACATTTCAATGACACTGGTGGATCCATATGTGGTTTGTGAAAAAAATAGTCATGAAATTACTCTATTTGTTGTTAGTAAAAAGAACACACATGCAATGACACTGGTTGATCCATGTGTGGTCTCTGAAGAGAATACACATGCAATGACACTGGTGGATCCATATGTGGTATGTGAAAAGAACAAACATGAAATGACTCTAGTTGTTGTTAGTAAAAAGAACACACATGCCATGACACTGGTGGATCCATTTGTGGTCTCTTAAGAGAACACACATTTCAATGACACTGGTGGATCCATATGTGGTATGTGAAAAGAACACACATGCAATGACTCTAGTTGTTGTTAGTAAAAAGAACCCACATGCAATTACACTGGTGGATCAATGTGTGGTCTCTAAAGAGAACACACATTTCAATGACACTGGTGGATCCATATGTGGTATGTGAAAAGAACACACATGCAATGACTCCAGTTGTTGTTATTAAAAAGAACACACATGTTGTTGGGGGGATACCCCCGGGTAGGGACACGCCGGGGTATAAAGGCCGAGTTAGCCGAGGTACGGCAAGGTCAAAGCATGTGCTGGCCGAGTTACCTCAAGGCAGGCTGAATTTCAGGGTAACCCGGACCAGGGAATGTCCACCCAACTGAGTCTCATCCGACTTAATCCGTAAGCCGGATAGATGAATCAAACTTGTATGCAGGAACAGCTGTGACCGGATCAACTACGATCCGGGTCATAGCAAGCTTCTAGGAGAAGGAAGGAATCTCGTTGGTCAAAAGTAGTCCCGGTACGCACAGCATGAGCGAAGCGCACAAGGGCAGGACCACCGAGGCGTGGCCGACAGAGGTGACGATGCTGATGTCGGCTAACGCAGGCTCCGCAGAGGCTCACGTAGCCTCTGCATGGATGACGAGAGGGAAAAGCAACCCGGTCGGCTTACTATTTTGGGAAGAGGCATATTCCCTGGAATATGCCTCCACGTATGCCCTAAGTGGAGACCTAGCCACTCCTATATAAGGGGGGCTAGGGCCTCTGTAGAAAAGGTTGGTCTCATTTGGATAGAGCTTACTGTATTGTTCTCGATTGGCTAGTTTTACTTGGTTCCTGAGGGCTAGCTAGCAGGGAGAGTAAGAGAGTACCTTCTTCCTCCTCTCTCCAATACACCTCGAGGAGCACTTATAATCTATGAAGTGAATCGAATACAAACCTTCTGTGTGGGAATCACCTCACTATCCCTCCCTAGATTCCCCTAGTGCTATTAGTACCCACCTTTAGCCTATCCATGGCATCTGCCGTGACACCACCACCACAGTTGGCGCCCACCGTGGAGCTAGCAAGGGTCAAGATCCGGACGGGAAACCTCATCGGCACCAGCGAACGCATCGTCTCCGGGCTCGTTCAGCTCTTTGGAGCGCTGGATTTTGTCAGCGACAATGCTGGCTGCTTCGGCACGCGCCCACTTCCGTGCAACAGCCTCTTCGTCAAGCTCGGTGCGGACAAGGTCTACGTTGCTGTCGATGTGTCGTGCATTCATCCACGGCACGTCGTCGAGGTAGGGGAGCCACCCCTTAGCGTGGTTCACGGGCGCCAGATCACTCGCTCCCGACCGCGGCCGAGGTGATGATGATCGCTGTGCAAAGCGCAAGCAAGGATCCGGCACCAGATCCGGAGGTAACACCTAAGGCACCGAGGAAAGGTAGAGGTCCTCCACTAGAGAGGCCTGAGAATGTACTGAGAGAAGCTATGGATAGCTTGGCAAACTCGGGAGCAGCAGTGGTAGATCCGGCTCAGGCACAGGCTGAGCTAGAGGAAACTAGGCAAAAAATTCTAGAGGGAGCAAAAAAGATAGCTGCGGCTCAGCAGTCGTTGAACATGACGCTGCGTGAGTACGCAAAGGCAAATAAAGTAGTGCTGTAAAAGTAAAGGGGAGAAATCTCATAAGTGAAATGAACAAAGAGGGTGATACTAGGATTGAGGAGTCAGAGAACTGTTTTTCTGTGGGGCTGCCGAAATATAGTACCCGGCAAAAAACCTCGAGAAAATGGATGCAACAAGGTCTGAAGTTAGAGGGTCTAACGGGTGAAGCCCATTAGAGACAGCAAGATAGGGTCAATGAGTTGGTTCGAATCGCGAACAGGCAAAATGAGGAATTGCTCAGGGCTAACCCGGAGAGAGCTGGGCCTCCAAGGTCGTGCATTCGGTGGTGGGTAACCCGGAGAAATCCGCTGGAGCCGCATCGTCTCCTCATGGTGGTCCTAGGAGAGAAGAGGTAGTAACCTCGGCCAGGAGAAACAAACAGATTGTTCCGTATGACCCGACAAGGGCAGGAAAAGCAAAAGAGGTACAGAGAAACGATGATCGACTAAGCGTAAGACGAGGTGAAGCTGGCCGAGGTAACAGCGACCAAGGCAATGCCGGTCAAGGAAACGCTGTAAATGGCAATGCCGGACAGCGCAACTCGGCAAGAAAACCGCAGCAGCGGAATATACCAAGGCAAGAGCAAAGTGCCGGCCGAGGTATGCAACAAAGAGGTGCACCACAAGTGCAAGACCGGTACAATGATGGAGATTCAGAAATGGTGAATGCAGGATACCCAAGGCCGGACTATCATGTGATAGGGTCGAGATTGGGAAGCAAGGATCTGATGCCTGATGACGCCAGGTTAAAACTGGATCGACTGTATAGGTCGGAGCAGATTGAAAGTCAGGGTCCTTCGGGTCCCGCATGTTTTGGACCCCGGATCATGAAGGAGCCACCGGTACCTAACTTCCAGTTTCCCAGAGGCACAAAGATGTATGACAGTAGTACTAAGACGGAAGATTGGTTGATAAACTATGCTACAGCGGTGAAGATTGCTACAAGCAACTTGCGATGGGCTGTGAGATACGTACCCCAGATGTTGGAGGGGCCAGCAAGGGTTTAAACAATTTGCCGCCCAGAAGTATTAATTGCTGGATCGATTTTGAGGAAATGTTTATCAGCAATTTCTCAAGTACGTATCAGAGGCCAAATAGGCCACAGACCCTAGCTATGTGTAAGCAGAGACCGAACGAGACAGACTAGGAATTTTTAACCCAATGGTGTACCGTGAGAAACTCATGTGAGGGTGTGATAGAGTAGCAGGCCATAGCATGGTTTGCGCAGGGGTGCAGGTATGCAAGCGAGCTGTGGCAGAAGTTGCAAAGGAAAATGCCAACCACTTTGGCAGAGATGATCCGGATTGCTGATTCATATGCTTTGGGTGATCCGACTCAACCCAGGCTCGTGTCAAACGAGTCGAATGAGGAATACTATCAGAGAGATGGAGCCGGATCATCCCGGAGGAATGATTACAGAGGTAAAAGAAGAGATGACAGATCGATCACGCAGCTTCGCAACAAGTTGCAGCTGTGAATCAAGATCAGCCCGGAACAGGGAGCAATCAACGCCAGAAAACTGGAGGGCAACAATGGACACCAAGGAATGATGGCAAGAAAACTTGGACACCAGAGCAGAAGAAACAGTGGCAAGAAAAGAAGGACCGTCCGAGGTACACTTATGAGTCGATGTTGGATCAGCCGTGTAAATTTCACACGTCGAATCCGAGCAACCCAGCGGGTCATACAACAAGGCAATGTGAGTTGATGCGTAAGATAGAACAAGGTGGCTCGGGGAATGCTCAGGCACCCCAGAATGATCAACCTCGGCAGGAGTTACCCCGGCAGCAATTGCTCTCTGAGCAAACACGCAACAGCTAATGTTGCCTCCCCCTCCGCCGAGGTATGATAACCATGAGAGACGGGATGCAGTGCATCAAGTAGAAAACCAGCATCAGCCGGATCAGAGATACCCCAGAAATGAGGGGAGGAATGAGTACAGGGAGCATCATCAGAGTTACTGTGTGTTTACCACTGAGGAAACCGTTAGTTAGAGCTTGTAGCGCCGACACATGGAGGTCAATGCAGTAATGCCAGCGGTGACAAGGTATATGCCTTGGTCGGACCAAGAAATTACCTGGAACATCAAAGATCATCCCAAGCTTATGCCGAGTCCTGGTTCGTATGCGTTAGTGCTAGATCCGACATTCATTGGGCCTAACATCAATGTGAGGTTCTCCAAGGTACTGATCGACAATGGCAGTAGCATTAACATCATGTATGCGGATACAATGCGCAAGTTGGGTATCTCGAAGAACATACTCCAAGCTACAAGGACAACTTTCCATGGCATTGTGCCAGGCATCTCTTGTGAACCAATAGGCAAGGTCCGGGTTGGCGTATTATTCGGCACAAGAGATAACTGCCGAACTGAGAATTTGGAGTTCGAAGTGGTGAACTTAGAAAGTGTGTATCACGCATTAGTCGGAAGACCAGCATTGAACAAGTTCATGGCGAGCTGTCACATCAGTTACTTGAAGATGAAGTTGCCCGGGCCAAACGGAGTGATTACCATTGCGGGAGATTTCCGACGTTCCATCGAGTGTGCGTCGGCCGATTCTAACCTAGCCGAGTCACTCGTGATTGCGCAAGAGAAAAGAAAAATCCAGGAGGTGGCGGCATTGGCTCAGTCCGCGCAACAGTATATGCCGGCACTGAGTAACCCGCATGGCAGTGTCTCATTCCAAGCCACAAAAGATACCAAGAAAGTGCCTGTTGATGATATGTTCCCGGAGTGCACTGTAACAATTGGTGCCGGGTTGAATGATAAATAGGAAAGCGAGCTCGTCAACTTCCTCCGTGAGAATCGGGATATTTTTGCTTGGTCCACACAGGACTTGCAAGGTGTTCCGAGGGAGTTGGCCGAGCACTCTTTGAACGTGAGACCTGGAGCAAGGCCGGTGAAGCAACCTCTCCGCCGCTTCGCCGAAGATAGGAGAAACGTCATTGGAGACGAGATAGCTCGGTTACTAGCAGCAGGATTTATCATGGAAGTACTTTACCCGGATTGGCTATCTAATCCGGTGCTGATGGAGAAGAAGAAGGATGATCCGAACATGGCAGTGGTTTGTCGCATGTGTATCGATTACATGAACCTGAACAAGGCGTGTCCGAAAGATCCATTTCCACTGCCAAGGATAGATCAAGTCATAGACTCGACTGCTGAATGTGAACTGTTGTCATTCATTGATGCATATTCTGGTTTCCACCAGATACCTCTGAATCCGGATGATAAAATAAATACTGCATTTATCACCTCGTATGGGTCTTATTACTATCGCACCATGTCGTTTGGTTTACGTAATGCAGGGGCAATGTACCAAAGATGTATGCAGAAATGTTTGCACGACCAAATAGGTCAAAATGTACAAGTGTATGTGGATGATGTGGTTATCAAGACCAAGGAAAGCAAAATGCTCCTTGACGATATCAGGCAGACATTCTCGAACTTAAGAAGGTTCCAGATGAAGCTTAACCCGGAAAAATGTACCTTCGGTGTCCCGGCTGGAAAATTACTCCGATTTCTCGTATCCAGCCAAGGTATCGAAGTTAATCCAACTAAGATCCAGGCCATTGAGCGAATGGAACTACCGAAGTGTCTTAACGATGTCCATAAGTTCACTGGTTGCCTGGCATCGTTAAGTCGGTTTGTATGTCGGTTGGGAGAAAAGGCATTGCCTCTCTACCAACTCATGAAAAAGTCGGATAAGTTCGTTTGGACGCCGCAGGCCAATGAAGCCTTTGCCCACTTAAAGAAGATGTTAGCCACCGCACCAGTGTTAGCCTCTCCACTATCAAAGGAGCCGATGTTGCTCTACATAGCCGCAACCAACCGAGTTGTAAGTGTAGTGATTGTGGTAGAGCGAGACGAGGAGGGTAAGTCGGTGCAAAGGCCAGTGTATTATCTGAACGAGGTATTATCTGCCTCAAAGCAGAATTACCCACACTATCAAAAGGTGGCCTACGGTGTCTATATGGCAACTAAGAAGTTGAAGCATTACTTTGAGGAGCACCCCATCAAAGTAATATGTGAAGCTCCCATATCCGAGATAATGAGTAACAAGGATGCGAGTGGTAGGATTGCGAAATGGGCAATTGAACTAGCTCCCTATGCACCACAATATGATAGAAGAGAAGCAATCAAGTCTCAGGCTGTGGCCGACTTTTCTGTGGACTGGGCCGAGGTACAATACGAACCACCGCTACCAGATCCGAACTACTGGAGGATGCACTTTGACGGGTCAAAAACAAAAACCAGGCTAGGTGCCGGAGTTGTACTTACCTCGCCAAAGAAGGACCAGCTGAAATATGTGTTGCAGATCCATTTCGCAGCGTCGAACAATGTCGCTGAATATGAAGCACTTGTGCATGGGCTCAAAGTGGCAAAAGAAATTGGGATACGTCGGATCCAATGCTTTGGCGTCTCGGATTTGGTAGTTCAGCAAGTGTCGAGGATGTGGGACGCTCTTGATCCAAACATGGCATTATACAGATTCCATGTGCAGAAAATATCTGGTTATTTAGAGGGATGTGAATTTCGTCATGTACCCCGGGTGGAAAATGAGGCTGCCGACATGCTATCGAAGCTCGGATCAACCTGACAAGAAATTCCACCGGGTGTAGCTTTAGAGCACCTCAGAAAACCATCTATCAGACCGTCCCCAGAAACCGACTCAATCTACGTCCCGGAGGATACAGAATCCGGAGCTGTGCCCATGGACGTTGACATGGGAGGTGGTGCGCGAAACCCGGGATCCTCAAGAAACCCGGGATCGCCAAGAATCGGGATCGCCAGACCCGGGACCGCCAAAGATGATCCGGTTGAAGTTATGCCGGTGGATCAGATGGAAGTTGATGAGGATGTGTTCCCTGTGCGAGCAATACCAGCTTGGGCACTGCCTATATTTCAATTCCTGAAAGATGGAACGTTACCCAATGAGGAGGTGCTATCTAGGCAAACTCAGAGGAGAGCAAAGGCATACACAATCATCAATTCCGAGCTATACAAAAGGAGTGTGACCAATGTCCTCCAGCGATGCGTTGACCCGGAAGAAGGGCTTGACATCCTTCGAGATATACATCAAGGGGAGTGCGGGCATCATGCCTCGTCCCGAGCCTTGGTGGCAAAAGCTTTCCGGCATGGATTCTACTGGCCAAGTGCCTTAGAACAAGCAGAAGATCTGGTGAGAAAATGCAATGGTTGTCAGAGGTATGCTACTAAGAAACATATGCCTATATCGGAACTTAAGACCATACCAATCACATGGCCATTTGCCGTATGGTGTTTGGATATGGTTGGCCCGTTCAAACCAGCAAGGGGGAATATGACTCACATTTTGGTCATGGTGGATAAGTTTACAAAATGGATTGAAGTGAAGCCAATAAGAAAGTGTGATGGAGCTACGACCGTGACATTTCTCAAAGACATCATCTTGAGATACGGTTATCCTCACAGTATCATAACTGATAATGGCACAAATTTTGCTAAAGGAGCATTTGCGCGATTTTATCGGGATAAGAAGATCCGGCTGGATGTTGCCTCGGTAGCTCATCCCGCATCGAACAGACAAGTGGAAAGATCCAACGGATTAGTACTGTCCGGGATAAAACCCTGGCTCATTGAGCCGCTGCAAAGATCAGCGGGGTGCTGGATAGAAGAACTACCAGCGGTACTGTGGAGTTTAAGAACAACTCCGAATCAATCAACAGGCTATACGCCATTTTTCCGGTATATGGGGTAGAAGCTGATTACCAGCCAAGATAGAGCATGATTCGCCTAGGGTCACCCAATACATGTAAGCCATGTGCAAGAAGCCCAGCAAAATGATGTTGATCTGCTGGAAGAAGCGAGGGAATTGGCATTGTCCAGATCCGCCATATATCAGCAAAATCTCCAACGCTATCATAGACGGAAAGTAAGCCCCCGAGTTTTCCGAAGGCGATCTGCGTGCTCGGTTGGTACAACATACCATTGGCATGCATAAGTTATCCCCCATGGAAGGGCCATTCATTGTGAGCAAAGCATCGCACAATGATTCTTATTATCTTATCGATGCAAAGCCATAGGAAAAGAACAAGGCGGACAGGTCCGCGAGGAATCTAAGCTCATGGAATGTAGCTTCATTCCTTTCTACACTTAGCGTAGAAGTGTATGTATCCGAGTCTTCTTATATGTCGGTATGTATGCCGCAATGAGCTTATCAATGAAATGTTGGCACCTAGAGCAAGAACTCGTGGACCGCCTTAATAATATTTGTTGTCTTTTATTATTTATACGTCAGCTGGAGTAAGTTGTTCTACTTAACTCGGATTAGTAGTGTGTGAGCACCAAAAACCCAACTCTTCGACTTGCTGCTGTCCAACAAGAATTGGCTTCGTGGCAAGCAAGAGAACAAGTTTGGAATTGCGTAGCACACGAAAAACGACTAAGGAAAAGAACTTAATCGAGCCGATGTTTGTTTTTCGGACTAACCTTGTATTTACATTCAAATTATTATGCTGAGTTATTTTGAGCTGAGCCTAAAGTTTCCGAGTACTGTTAAAACAATTTTTGAAGCTCGGATTCATAAGTCGTAAAACCGAATCAAGGTAGACACAAACCAAGCCAGAAGATTGGACGAAAAAGAAAATGAAACTCGGGGGCTACGCCCAAGTTGATCCGGCATAAAAACTTAGTAGCAAAATATCACATGTGTACTGGATACAATTCCACCCGGCATACCGGGGATCTGATAAATTTTAAAGTGTTTTCACTCAAGGAGCAGTAGGAGGAGGAAGTTCGGGGTCATCTTCGCCGTCTTCAATGTCGGAGGCATCGCCCTCTTCATCCTCATCCGAGCCGTCTTCAACATTCTCAGCATTTTCGTCACCAGCGGCTTCCAGGAAGCTCGGACCCTCAGTCCATTCATGAATGGGAGCATATTCAATGAGGCTATGGGCGCAAGCCTGGCGCCGAGCTACCCACTTCGGGTCATTGGTCCATTTGGATCCGGTGCAGCGCGTCGAGGTTGAGGTCGATCTTCTCGCATCACATGAGTATGTGGTGAAGAATGGTCTCGGCGGCATCGCCCATGGACTCTCCAAAGGTCGAATGGTCTTGATTTCCATCAACTTTTCAGCAAGAGCTGCGGTTCTCTCCGGAGTGTCTTCGCCAGGCCAGAACGTGTTGAAGATTCGGACTGCAACGTCAAGGAGATCCTTGCCATACTTCTTGATAATTTCCACGCAAGATGACAGGCTGACCAACAGGTCCTCCATGTCATAGGGAATGTCTTCACCGTCAGGAGCAACGGGAGTACCCCTATCTCGGCGGAAATTAGCAACAGCGCCAGAATGGCAAAGGTTCTTCGAAATTTGCTTGAAAACGAGATAAGAGAAGTAAGTAAAGAAAAGACATGTGAAGTAACCTGGAGAAATATGCCGGATAAGGGAAAGGAACTTACGTAAAATGTGGCTGTCGATCCGGGTTAATTCCTTGGTACAGTCATCGCGTCTTTTGCGGAGTTGCACGAGTTCAGCGTTCACCGACTCAAGCTTGACGTCGGCCTCCTGGAGAAGTTCTCGGTCCTTGGCAATTTGGAGATTGAGGCGCTCGTGCTCTTCAGTATAGTCCTGGCCAGCCTTTTCAAGCTCGGATTGGTGCTTTGCTTTCAGCTTCTTCATTTCTTCCTTTAGCTTGGCAATCTCGTCATCCTTGGTTTAGAGGAGGGCAAGCTCATCGTCTTTCTTTTTGAGCTCGACCTGATGCTTCCCTGCTTGTTCGAGAAAATGCAGCATCATATCAGGCACGGGCACACTATCTTCCAGTGATACTGAAATAGTTTGTTAACCCGGCAAAGCCGAGGTATGAATGTTTGCCGAGCCAAGGATAAAAGGAGATAGAAAGCAGAGCAAGGTCGCGCAAAAGTAACTTACCCTTAATCTGATCCAGATTCTTCCTCATAAGCTTGTTCTCAGCCTCTACCCTAGCTGCGAAAACCGAATGACGGATTAGTTCGGCAGAAGAGATGAGTGGAAAAAAGAAAAATGTGAAGAAGAGAACTTACCCCTTTTCTCGTGCTCAGCGAGATGTGTATTATGCTTTGCGAGCAGAATTTTGTGAGTGTCCAGGAGACGCTGAAACTCAGCGCTCTGGCGGTTGGTGGTCACCTGAAAAGAGTACAAAAATATAGCTTAAGCCTTGTGCATATTCAAAGTGTACAAGATCCGGGCCAAGTGGAACTTAACCCGGCTCTAGGTGTGTGCATATTTGAAGTGTACAAGATCCGCCAAGCGGAACTTAACCCGGATCTAGGTGTGTGCATATTCGAAGTGTATAAGATCCGCCATGTGGAACTTAACCCGCTCTAGGTGTGTGCATATTCGAGTGTACAAGATCCGTGCCAAGCGGAACTTAACCCGCTCTAGGTGTGTCCATATTCAAGTGTACAAGATCCGGCCAAGTGGAACTTAACCTGCTCTAGGTGTGTGCATATTCGAGTGTACAAGATCCAGCCAAGTGGAACTTAACCCGCTCTAGGTGTGTGCATATTCAAAGTGTACAAGATCCCGCCAAGTGGAACTTAACCCGCTCTAGGTGTGTGCATATTCAAGTGTACAAGATCCGCCAAGTGGAACTTAACTCGCTCTAGGTGTGTGCATATTCGAGTGTACAAGATCCGGCCAAGTGGAGCTTAACCCGCTCTAGGTGTGTGCATATTTGAAATTGTCAAGGAGCTACGTTTTTTAGGAGCATCCGCCGAGTAACAAGTTACTCCCCGAGGCTCGGGACTAATGGTTATACCACTAATATATACAACATGCTAAGGAAAAGGTGAAGTAACGCACCTCCATCATCCGACCATGAGGTTAATTGCCTTAGAGATCGTGTTCATTTAAGCGGAAAACTCATGGGACCGAACTTCTCCGGAGATCGTTGTTAGACGAACTCCGCCTTTGTTCCAGCTTGTTCATGAACTCGATCAAGGTCGGAGGATATCGCTCACCGCTGAGCATGTGGGCGCCACCAAGCCCTTGGCATGTGCTTCCTCCTCTCAACCCGAGCAAGGGGCCGCTGGTGCGTAATGTTGTCGCACATTAGCTGGCTCGGCAGGGCGCCCTTCGTGCCGGAGGCTTTGGAAACCATGGACGCGAGAGTGCTGTCTGCATCGCAGACTTCGCCGGTGGCGCTGGGGGCCTTTTTTGCCTTTGGGCCGAGAGGAGGAAGTGGTTGCGCAGATTTACCCTTGGGAGCCGCCTGGTACTTTCTCGCCGAGACCGAGAAGACTGACAAGGCAGTAGGGGCTTGGCGTTGTTGCTTTCCGGGCGCTTGAGTTGAGTGCTGGTCTTGGTGCTGCTTTTCTTCTTGAGGAGGTAATCAAGTAGACTCGGTGGTAGCTGGTTGCGGCGGAGCCAAGTGGTGGATGTCGTTGCCTTCAACTGGGCCTCTCCCCCGCTTAAGGTTGCCCCTCTTGCCGAGGTGGGCTGGAACTGAGCAGCCGCGAACCTCCTAATAGGGCTCAACAGGCATGAATCATCGCCACGAGGGGGAGAAGGGCTGAGAGCGGCGAAGCTATGCTAGATCCACTCTGGGGGACGTCCACCGTGGCCCTGCCGAATCAAACAGTGTTAGATGAGAAACTATAACAATGCAAGAGTAAGTAAATGGCAGAGGGAAAAAGAGACTTACGCATCCGAGGTCAGGGGCTCCTTAGGCTTCCGAGCCCTTCGTGCTAGGGCCTTGGTTGCAGGTTTGGAGGCAGTCTTATCCCCGGACTTCTTTCGCCTCTTGGCTGGCTGAGAAGGTCCGGAGGATGAAGTGGATGCGGCTTCCCTTTTCTTCTTCGGCGCAACCAGAACAGGATCACCCACGCCAAGGGGAGGGTCCTCATGGATCTGCCCACCGGGTTTAGCTGATGCCGGAAAAGCATAAGAAAGGGGGACAACGTCAAATGCTTCCATCACCTCAACATCCGAGTCATCTTCATCGTCGGTCCAATCTCTAATAGAAGAGAGTTTATCGGTGGGTCGCTTGTTCGCGTCGGCCATTGGGAGGAACATCTCCTGGTCCGGTTCTTCCTCGTCCGAGCTATCCCGGTCAGCCGCACATTTGAGGGTGGGATTGGTGCCATCCTCGATAGTTTGCTGAAGGAATTGCTAAGGGAGAAAAAAGACAACTGAGTTAAAAATACAACGACAACCGACATAAGATTTAATTCGGAGAAAACTTGTGGCACGAAGCTTACCACGGGAGGAAGCCTATCCCGGCAATAGTGCTCAATTCCCCACATCCACTCAGAGGAGAAGTTCTTGTGGGTGGTGAAGAGGGCCTTGACCCGGCGATAGATTTCTGTGTTGCTCAGCTCGAAAGATGAGGTCCGGTTGGGGTCGCGGCCCCAGCTCATGTGGCACACTTTGTGAGTGCGTTTCTGGAGAGGGGAGATCTGGTTGTGGACGAATGTGATCATGGCGTCCTTGTTGCGCAACCCGAGCTCCTTCAGCTCCGCGAACCTTTTGTTGACCTTGTTGGCCAACACTATGGGTTTCTTGGGGACAACGTCCCACAACTCCGGGTTAGGAGGACCCGGAGCATAGGGGCGAAGCCGGATCAGGTCTTCAGTGCCATCGTTCCGAACATAAAAGAAGGTCCGGGCCCATCCTTTGCAGGAGTCCAGCCCGGTAACCCGGGGAAAGACGGAGAGCCTCCGGGGTGAAATGGACGCAGCGCCGAACTGTGTAAGCTGCTTGTCCTCCGGGTCAAGCTGGATATTCGGAATTACATTACGACGAAGGCCGAAAAAACGGATCCATATCTCCTTTGCGGGCCATAATCTGGCGTAGCCTTCGATCATGGAGGCGAAAGCATAGAGAGACGTGATAGCGTTGGCAGGAAGGTGGTGCGGCTGGAGTTCATAGGTGTTCAATCAATCATGGAAAAAGTCGCTAACTGGTAAACCGAACCCCCGCTGGAAATGCGACAGGAAGACCACATACTCACCCGGATTGGGTGAGGGGGCAAGTTCGGTGGAGGCGACGCGGGATGCGTCGCGATGCGTCTGGTAGGCTACCCAGTCATCCGGCAGACCAAGATCCAGCCACACACCACGGTCCGCCGTCATGCGCCCTCCTCCATCTCCTGCCAGCGACGATAAGCTCTTCCGTCATCTCGTTCGCCTCACCGGGCGCTTAGCGGGCGGGGGCAGCGGCCTAGATCGACAGACCCGTGGCGGAGGAGGTGCGGCAGCAATACAAAGAACGCAGATGTGGAAGCAGTGCGGCGGCGGCGCTGCTAGTCAGACGCGGTGGTGGCGGCGCTATCACGGGAGAAGATGAAGAAGAAGAACTAGAGGCAGAGGGGCGCAGAAGTGGGAAAAAACCCAAGGGGCGCACCCCTCCCCTATTTAACCGCTCCATCGAGGAGGAAGTGGAATCGCGTTATGCGGATATGCCACATGGTGTTTCCGTGTATAAACCAGATGGACCAATCAGTGAAGAGCCACACGGAAGACCACAAGGTGTAGCAGATTCCATGATGTGACGCATTGATGCAGTTAATGAGGAGGCAGGCCAGACGTGACGTGCGCTACAGTGATAACTGACAATTACTGCAGCGGTTACTATGGCTGGCCCTTAAAATGAGGCAACCTAATGATTAGCTTCCACGTGGGAAAGCGTACGAGAGACGGAAAGATAACCCGGATGAGATTATGGTAACCCGGCCAGCAAGTGAAAACTTGAAATGTGCCAAGGGAAAGTAAACCCATGAGATCCGAGATAAGAAGTAACTCAAAGAAGGAGCACAAAGCTCGGTGAAATTGAACCTGCTGTGGCCTTAGTGGCTAAGGCAACTAAGACCGCACCAACTTCAGGGACTAATGTTGGGGGGATACCCCCGGGTAGGGTCACGCCGGGGTATAAAGGCTGAGTTAGCCGAGGTACGCAAGGTCAAAGCGTGTGCTGGCCGAGTTACCTCAAGGTAGGCTAAATCTCGGGTAACCCGGACAAGGGGATGTCCACCTAACTGAGTCTCATCCAACTTAATCCGTAAGCCGAATAGATGAATCTAACTTGTATGCAAGAACAGCTGTGACCGGATAAACTACGATCCGAGTCATAGCAAGCTTCTAGGAGAAGGAAGGAATCTCGTTGGTCAAAAGTAGTCCCGGTACGCACATCATGAGCGAAGCGCACAGGGGCAGGACCACCGAGGCGTGGCCGACAGAGGTGTCGACGCCGATGTTGGCTGACGCAGGCGCCGCAGAGGCTCACGTAGCCTCTGCATGCATGACGCAGGGGAAAAGCAACCCGGTCGGCTTACTATTTTGGGAGGAGGCATATTCCCTGCAATATGCCTCCACGTATGCCCTAAGTGGAGACCTAGCCACTCCTATATAAGGGGGGCTAGGGCCTCTATAGAAGGGGTTGGTCTCATTTGGATAGAGTTACTGTATTGTTCTCGATAGGCTACTTTTACTTGGTTCCTGAGGGCTAGCTAGCAGGGAGAGTAAGAGAGTACCTTCTTCCTCCTCTCTCCAATACAGCTCGAGGAGCACTTGTAATCTGTGAAGTGAATCGAATACAAACCTTCTGTGTGGGAATCACCTAACTATCTCTCCCTGGATTCCCCTAGTGCTATTAGTCCCCACCTTTAGCCTATCCATGGCATCTGCCGTGACAACACCACGACACATGCAATGACTCTGGTTGTTGTTAGTAAAAAGAGCACACATGCAATGACTCTGGTTGTTGTTAGTAAAAACGAACACACATGCAATAACACTGGTTGTTGTTACTAAAAAGACCACAGATGCAATGACACTGGGGGATCCATGTGTGGTCTCTGAAGAGAACACACATTTCAATGACTCTAGTTGTTGTTAGTAAAAAGAACACACATGCAATGACACTGGTGGATCCATGTGTGGTCTCTGAAGAGAACACACATGCAATGACACTGCTGGATCCATATGTGGTATGTGAAAAGAACACATATGCAATGACATCAGGATCCATGTGTGGTCTCATGAGAACACACATTTCAATGACACTGGTGGATCCATATGTGGTATGTGAAAAGAACACACATGCAATGACTCCAGGTTTTGTTAGTAAAAAGAACACACATGCAATGACACTGGTGGATGCATGTGTGGTCTCTGAAGATAACACACATGCAATGACTCCAGCTGTGGTTAATGAGAAGAACACACATTTTAATGACACTGGTGGATCCATATGTGGTATATGAAGAGAACACACATGCAATGACACTGGTGGATCCATATGTGGTATGTGAAAAGAGCACATATGCAATGACACCAGTTGTTGTTAGTAAAAAGAGCACATATGCAATGACATCAGGATCGATGTGGTCTCTAAAGAGAACACACATTTCAATGACACTAGTGGATCCATATGTGGTATGTGAAAAGAATACACATGCAATGAATCCATATTGTTAGTAAAAAGAACGACATGCAATGACATCAGGATCCATGTGTGGTCTCTGAAGAGAACACACATGCAATGACTCCAGCTGTGGTTAATGAGAAGAACACACATTTCAATGACAGTGGTGGATCCATATGTGGTATGTCAAAAGAATAGTCATGAAATGACTCTAGTTGTTGTTAGTAAAAAGAGCACACATGCAATGACAATAGTGGATCCATGTGTGGTCTCAGAAAAGAACACACATGCAATGACACTGGTGAATCCATATGTGGTATGTAAAAACAACACACATGAAATGACTCTAGTTGTTGTTAGTAAAAAGAACAAACATGCAATGACTCCAGTTGTTGTTAGTAAAAAGAACACACATGCAATGACACTGGTGGATCCATGTGTGGTCTCTAAAGATAACACACATGCAATGACTCCAGCTGTGGTTAATGTGAAGAACAGACATTTCAATGACACTGGTGGATCCATATGTGGTATGTGAAAAGAATAGTCATGAAATGACTCCAATTGTTGTTATTAAAAAGAGCACACATGCAATGACACTGGTTGATTCAAGAGAATACACATGCAATGACTCTAACTGTGGTTCATGAGAAGAACACACATTTCAATCACACTGGTGGATCCATATGTGGTATGTGAAAAGAATAGTCATGAAATAACTCCAGTTGTTGTAGTAAAAAGAACGCACATGCAATGACACTGGTTGATCCATGTGTGGTCTCTGAAGAGAACACACATGTAATGACACTGGTGGATCCATATGTGGTATGTGAAAGGAACACACATGAAATGACTCTAGTTGTTGTTTTTAAAAAGAATACACATGCAATGACACTGGTGGATCCATGTGTGGTATCTGAAGAGAACACACATTTCAATGACTCCAGCTGTTGTTAGTAAAAAGAACACACATGCAATGATACTGCTGGATCTATGTGTGGTCTCAAGAGAACACACATGCAATGATAATGTGGATCCATATGTGGTATGTGAAAAGAACACAAATGCAATGACATCAGTGGATCCATATGTGGTCTCCAAGAGAACACACATTTCAATGACACCGGTGGATCCATAGGTGGTATGTGAAAAGAACACACATGCAATGATTCCATTTGTTGTTAGTAAAAGAACACACATGCAATGACATCGGTGGATCCATGTGATCTCTGAAGATAACACACATGCAATGACTCCAGCTGTGGTTAATGAGAAGAACACACATTTCAATGACATTGGTGGATCCATATGTGGTATGTGAAAAGAACACACATGCAATGACACTGGTGGATCCATATGTGGTATGTAAAAAGAGCACACATGCGATGACACCAGTTGTTGTTAGTAAAAAGAGCAAATATGCAATAACACTGGTGGATCCATGTGTGGTCTCTAAAGAGAACACACATTTCACTACTGCAGAATAGGCTATCAATGACAGGCTCAAATGGGCCATTAGTGACAGGCAAAGCGTCTGTCATTGATAACTAGTCACTGGTATGAGGTTACTAGTGACAGGCAAGTGCCTGTCACTAATAACGTGTACTAGTGACAGACATTTTAGCATGCCCGTCACTAGTATGTGTATACTAGTGACAGGCATAAGAGATGCATACCACTGGTTGCGATCGAAGACCACAACCCTATGGGACCTTATAGTGATAGGCCTACTATTCTGCCTGTCACTTGTTTAATTTTGGTAATAAAAAAATTAAATGTGTTTTCCAAGGAAATTCAAGATATAGCATGATAAAATAGTTAAAAATGCATTTTCCAAAACATTTTAGATAGCACAATAAGATGTCGTACCAGTGATACATGCACGTAGCTGAATATGACATAATATTTGCACAAATGAGAACCCAACAAGACATAAGACACCCCATCTGATAAATCACCCTTTTTAAACTGTCTAAATTACCCAGTTAGAAAGAAGACTCATCACAAGATGTTGCAACATTTCACTTTAGACAACATACATGGCAACCATATGGCAAACACTATTGTCTCATGAAAGCAAAAAAAAGTTTATAACACACAATGGGTAAAGAACAATACGGGTGTCTAACGGCAGTGCCCAAAGTTTTTGCAGAAGTTGATAAACACGATAGGTGAGCACAAAAATTGATCTTCCCGCTGTAAGAGAACTCTGAAACGCCAGCAAATCGTTGAAGTAATCCATCATTGCCTGAAAAGACCAGCCAAAACCCGATTATGGGACTGTTAGTTAACCAGATCAATGAACTGAAACTTAATGTTAAATTTATATCCATGGAATCTTAGGTCTATGAAATGGTAAGTATAAACTGAAATGAGCTTAGAGTAGAAGGAAATTTCAGTGAGGCTGCAGTACCAATGTAAACAGCAGAAATAATTATTTTTTCTTAGCATACACTAACCCTACGTGTATTGTACTCAAATATCAAAAAGCTGGAAGAAAAGAGGCATGGAATTCATTAGAGCATGACAACAATGGTTAATCAAGAAAGTGAGTATCTGCTCTTAGAAAACATTGCCAGGTCTATGCCATAATCAATTCATTAGCAAATCCATGACCTTTTTTTGGTTTGGACATTATTTAACTAATCCTCTAGATCCGTTCATGCCAAGGCATTCTATGCTCATTTCATTAGCATACATCCCATGATCATCTATTGACCAGTCGGTGTTGTTCTGTTTCTTGATTAACTATAATTGGTTATATTACTACATTCCTCTTCTCCAACATGCCAACATCTCTTGGGTACATAGCTGAATAAGGTTCTTCTATTAAATATTTATATAGGCAAAACCTGAAAAATGTGAGTCTATACTTTCATATGGACTGGTATTTAAAAGCATAGATAGAAGCAAAGTATATGGCCAAAGTTCAGACTTGTTCTACTTACCAGTGATATGAATCGTGAGGGATCCATTGGCAGTGGGGTTGTTGCACTTTTCTTGATGTTTTCAGTAGACGAAGCAACCAACACTGGTATGTGTTCAACACCAGCTGCTTGTCCTTCTGGTCCAACCACAAGCTGCAAGGTACCCAGTGTCTGTGAAATCTAACAAAAATTTGGTATTACATAGTTCTTTGCATATCATCCATAAATAAGTATCAAAATTGTGCTCCCTTGAAGATACTTCAAATAGAGAACTATAACTTCTGAACACCGACAATATAGTAGAACTTCATGTAATATAATAAGATCCAAAAAACATACCTTTTCCATCATATTTCAAACATCATCAACTTCAGAAGTGTTGTTCAATAGTCTAAAGAGAATACCTTGGGAAATAATATATGTTAGCTTCAAGAAAAGCACACAAAGGTTTCTTGCTCATAGAAAAATCCAGTTATGTTTTAAACCTGGCCTTCTGGTCCTTAGTTTTCATGTTTATTGGAAAATTGTTTGTTCACTGTGATTACTGTTACACATCGGCAAAACAAACCCTGATTTAAAAGACTAAAGTGTGAAGTTTCAGTAGCATATGTGTAAGCAGTACATGCACAGAGTAAGCAATAACATCTTGCACACTTAGTCATGGTAATCAGATTGAAATTATCTACGTTATGTCCAAAGTACAAGCGTCACATCTTAAACTTTAGTGAAGGGTTGCTCATGGCCGCCACCTAGTTTCGGAACCTATCCATGCACATTAACCTGAAATGCCCAACGTTGCTGGCATGTACCAGTACTGAACATGCAAATACTATTGACACTAAGCAACCCAGCAATTTTTTTAATGTACGGGGAGCACAAAAAATACAATTGGTCATAGATATGCATGTCTGACTAGGTTTCCTGTAACAAATAGAGGTATTCTTTTCAATGCACAAGCAGCAGAAATAATTGCATCAGTTGAAGCAATGGCTGAGATGGTATTCTTGACAACACCCTGTAATCAAGAATACACATGTCATTAGACTCAGATATAAATATACTGGAAGAATAACGATATATATAACAAACACTCCCGAAGCCGTCTAAGTGACATGTTGAATACAGAAGGAGAATACCAGATGTATCAGTGGTGTGTGGTGTGCTGTAATATTTGAGTCGAGATTACTGACTTCCGGGAAATAGGTTTCGAAATTGTACAGAGTGACATGCTGTGCGGGCAAAGTCCTGATATTTATTCTAGAAGAAAATAAAAATAACAACACTGACATTTGTTACGGTTATTTATTTACTAATGATCATATTTCTAGGGAGCTTAGACCTCTGAAGATATCAGAATTTAGTTCAGCACTCTATAGGCAGTTATCAGCATGACTTCAGTCTAAGTTGCATGCGCATGTACGTGATACTAACCCCAATAAATAACCTACAGTATAACACAAGAATTTAGTTTGTGAACAGGTGAGAAAACTTAGAGGCAGAAATTCAACAACAGAAGCTTTGTCGTGTGATTTACCAATAGCCTCGTAAACTCATGATTAAAAAGGATGGATCAGAATGGCGTCACAACCTCGTTAGAATAGTGATCTAGAAGCAGAAGGACGGCTACATAGAAATTGGCTTAACTGATTTCAGATATGACGGAAAACATGAAACGAAAATTAACCATAACAAGCACACAATTTGCCTTTATAGCCAAGACGCTTTGGTGGTATCACAAAACGAGAATTGGCCATAATAAGCAGATATCAGATGTTTACCAAACAATTTATAATTCACCTAAGTTGCTGACCAAACATGAAAATAAAATCAGATGATCTAAGCGTTCATCTGAATGTTTGAGTTACTGAAATTCGCACGTTTACAAAATGAACAAAATGTCACTTAAGCACAACTATCTTCCTACAAAAATTTCACTCAGCCAGCACATGTTCAACAACTTCCTGAGTGCTGCTATGCCCTCTCACTTAATTGCTTTCTAGAGATTCAGATCGGAAATTTCATTAATTCAAGTGCAGGCTGTAGGAGAATATAAACCTGGGATGCATCGGTGAAGGGAGGCCTGGCGGTGTCGGTGGCAGGAGGCGTCCTTGGTTGGAGGCGTCCTCGCATTGGGGGAAGGCGTTGCTCGCGGCGGCGTACGAGGGGCTGGCGGCTATTGGGGAATGGGGACTTAGGAATCTAGGATGGGGACGGGGAGAAGGGCGGCGGTGGTTGGGGACAGGGACGGAGACGGGGTTCAGGGCGTCTCTCGCGTCGGCGGCTGGCGGCATTGGAGGGGCGGCGGCGGCTAGGGACTTGGAGTCGGGGATGGGGAGCAGGGCTTAGGCTGTTGGTGTTGGTAGTGTTTGGTTTAGTGTTATTTTTTTTATTAAATGGGAGGGGTCTCCTTTAGGCAGTGATAGATCCTAATTTTTGGTACAGTTTTTTCGAGTTTTTTTAACTTTCAACGTATATATACAACTGAAAATACACATAATAAAATCACCAAAAATATACTCATATATTAAAAGGCATGAGGTTACCGGCCTCTCAGACCATCGATCTATTGTTCATCGTCTGTCTCTCGAAATCGCATCTCGCCACGCATCTTCCCAATTAAAAACATCTATAAAACTTTTGGTTTCATCATCTTTAACAATTTTCTCAACAATAGTCTTGACTTTCTTCCTGGTATATGTTACCCTCGGAGTGACTACGTCTTTTGAAGAGACGCGTGACGGATAACATAGTTTGATCCCTATTGGTAGGTACGTAGTCTTTGGTAGCTTCATCATCTATCTTCATATATATATTGCGGTCATCGAATTGGTCATAATCCTCTCAATCAATGAGACTATCCATCCTAACAATACTCCTTTTTCCTCTTCTCATGACTACATGGTTTGGATCTTATGGGTTGGTTATATAGAATCATTGTGCCATATTTTTAGCTAATATCATTGGCTCGCTTTGGCACTTATGGATTTCAAATATATCTCCATGGTTCTTAGTGACATGCATTTATAGACGCTTGTCACTAATTAATTTTTCATTCGGACAGTCTCCACAAATACTAGTGACATGCTTATCTTTATCTGTCGTTAGGAATACTTAATAGTGACAGGTTTAGGTTTGCCTTTCACTAACCACCTGGAGCCTATAGGCCTTTCTGCAGTAGTGTTTCAATGACACTAGTGGATCCATATGTGCTATGTGAAAAGAACACACATGCAATGAATCCAGTTGTTGTTAGTAAAAAACACACATGCAATGACACTGGTGGATCCATGTGTGGTCTCTGAAGAGAACACACATGCAATGACTCCAGCTGTGGTTAATGAGAAAAACACACATTTCAATGACAGTGGCATATCCATATGTGGTATGTGAAAAGAATAGTCATGAAATGACTCCAGTTGTTGTTAGTAAAAAGAGCACACATGCAATGACACTGGTGGATCCATGTGTGGTCTTTGAAGAGAACACACATGCAATGATACTGGTGGATACATATGTGGTATGTGAAAAGAATACACATAAAATGACTCCAGTTGTTGTTAGTAAAAAGAACACACATGCAATGACACTGGTGGATCCATGTGTGGTCTCTGAAGAGAACACACATTTCAATGACACTGGTGGATCCATATGTGGTATGTGAAATGAACACACATGCAATGACTCTAGTTGTTGTTAGTAAAAAGAACACACAGGCAATGACACTGGTGGATCCATCTGTGGTCTCTGAAGAGAACACACATGCAATGACTCCAGCAGTGGTTAATGAGAAGAACACACATTTCAATGAAACTGGTGGATCCATATGTGGTATGTGAAAAGAATAGTCATGAAATGACTCCAGTTGTTGTTAGTAAAAAGAGCACACATGCAATGACAATGGTGGATCCATGTGTTGTCTCAGAAAAGAACACACATGCAATGACACTCGTGGATCCATATGTGGTATGTGAAAAGAACACACATGAAATGACTCTAGTTGTTGTTAGTAAAAAGAACACACATGCAATGACACTGGTGGATCCATCTGTGGTATCTGAAGAGAACACACATTTCAATGACACTGGTGGATCCATATGTGGTATGTGAAAAGAACACACATGCAATGACTCTAGTTATTGTTAGTAAAAACAACACACATGAAATGACACTGGTGGATCCATGTATGTTCTCTGAAGATAACACACATGCAATGACTCTAGCTATGGTTAATGTGAAGAACACACATTTCAATGACACTGGTGGATCCATATGTGGTATGTGAAAAGAATAGGCATGAAATGACTCTAGTTGTTGTTAGTAAAAAGAGCACATATGCAATGACACTGGTGGATCCATGTGTGGTCTCTGAAGAAAACACACATGTAATGACTATAACTGTGGTTAATGAGAAGAACACATATTTCAATGGCACTAGTGGATCCATATGTGGTATGTGAAAAGAATAGTCATGAAATGACTCTAGTAGTTGTTAGTAAAAAGAACACACATGCAATGACACTGGTTGATCCATGTGTGGTCTCTCAAGAGAACACACATGCAATGACACTGGTGGATCCATATGTGGTATGTGAAAAGAATACACATAAAATGACTCCAGT
The DNA here is from genome assembly GCA_023614405.1 of Avena insularis. Taxonomy (NCBI): domain Eukaryota; kingdom Viridiplantae; phylum Streptophyta; class Magnoliopsida; order Poales; family Poaceae; genus Avena; species Avena insularis. Next base: position 255,541,924 of record CM042696.1, read on the forward strand.
TATTGTTAGTAAAAAGAACACACATGCAATGACAATGGTGGATCCATGTGTGGTCTCTGAAGAGAACACACATTTCAATGACACTAGTGGATCCATATGTGGTATGTGAAAAGAACACACATGCAATGACACCAGTTTTTGTTAGTAAAAAGAAAACACATGCAATGACACTGGTGGATGCATGTGTGGTCTCTGAAGAGAACACACATGCACTAACTCTAACTATGGTTAATGAGAAGAACACACATTTCAATGACACTAGTGGATCCATATGTGGTATGTGAAAAGAATAGTCATGAAATGACTCTAGTTGTTGTTAGTAAAAATAGCACACATGCAATGACACTGGTGCATCCATGTGTGGTCTCTGAAGAGAACACACATGCAATGACACTGGTGGATCCATATGTGGTATGTGAAAATAACAAACATGAAATGACTCTAGTTATTGTTAGTAAAAAGAGCACACATGCAATCACACTGGTGGATCCATGTGTTGTCTTAAGAGAACACATTTCAATGAAACTAGTGGATCCATATGTGGTATGTGAAAAGAACACACATGCAATGACTCTAGTTATTGTTAGTAAAAAGAACACACATGCAATGACACTGGTGGATCCATGTGTGGTCTCTGAAGAGAACACACATGCAATGACACTGGTGGATCCATGTGTGGTCTCGTAAGAGAAAACACATGCAATGACTCTAGTTGTTGTTAGTAAAAAGAGCACACATGCAATGACTCTGGTTGTTGTTAGTAAAAAGAGCACACATGCAATGACACTGGTTATTGTTAGTAAAAAGAGCACACATGCAATGACAATGGTGGATCCATGTGTGGTATCTGAAGAGAACACACATTTCAATGACTCCAGTTGTTGTTAGTAAAAAGAACACACATGCAATGACACTGGTAGATCCATGTGAGGTCTCTGAAGAGAACACACATGCAATGACACTGGTGGATCCATATGTGGTATGTGACAAAAACACACATGCAATGACTCCAGTTGTTGTTAGTAAAAAAACAGACATGCAATGACATCAGGATCCTTGTGTTGTCTCTTAAGAGAACACACATGCAATGACTCTGGTTATTGTTAGTAAAAAGAGAACACATGCAATGCCTCTGGTTGTTGTTAGTAAAAAGAGCACACATGCAATAACACTGGTTGTTGTTAGTAAGAAGATCACACATGCAATGACACTGGTGGATCCATGTGTGGTATCTGAAGAGAACACACATATCAATGACTCAAGTTGTTGTTAGTAAAAAGAACACAGATGCAATGACACTGGTGGATCCATCTGTGGTCTCTTCACCACACATGCAATGACACTGGTGGATCCATGTGTGGTATGTGAAAAAAAAACTCATGCAATGACTCCACTTGTTTTTAGTAAAAAGAACACAAATGCAATGACACTGGTGGATCCATGTGTGGACTCCAGAGAGAACACACATGCAATGACACTCGTGGATCCATATGTGGTATGTGAAAACAGCACACACACACGCAATGACTCCAGTTGTTGTTAGTAAAAAGAACACACATGCAATGACACTGGTGGATCCAGGTGTGGTCTCTGAAGAGAACACACATGCAATGACTCTAGCTGTGGTTAATGAGAAGAACACACATTTCAATGACACTGGTGGATCCATATGTGGCTTGTGAAAAGAATAGTCATGAAATGACTCTAGTTGTTGTTAGTAAGAAGAACACACATGCAATGACTCTATTTGTTGTTAGTAAAAAGAACACACATGCAATGACACTGGTGGATCCATGTGTGGTCTCTGAAGAGAACCTAGATGCAATGACTCCAACTGTGGTTAATGAGAAGATCACACTTTTCAATGACACTGGTGGATCCATATGTGGTATGTGAAAAGAATAGTCATGCAATGACTCCATTTGTTGTTAGTAAAAAGAGCACACATGCAATGACATCAGGATCCATGTGGTCTCAAGAGAACACACATGCAATGACACTGATGGATCCATATGTGGTATGTGAAAAGAGCACACGTGCAATGACACCAGCTTGTTGTTAGTAAAAGAACACACATGCAATGACATCGTGGATCCATGTGGTCTCTAAAGAGAACACACATTTCAATGACACTGGTGGATCCATATGTGGTATGTGAAACGAACACACATGCAATCACTCTAGTTGTTGTTAGTAAAAATAACACACATGCAATGACACTGGTGGATCCATGTGTGGTCTCTGAAGAGAACACACATGCAATGACTCAAGTTGTGGTTAATGAGAAGAACACACATGCAATGAAATTGGTGGATCCATGTATGGTCTCAAGAGAACACACATTTCAATGACACTGGTGGATCCATATGTGGTATGTGAAAAGAACACAGATGCAATGACTCTAGTTGTTGTTAGTAAAAAAGAACACACATGCAATGACACTAGTGGATCCATGTGTGGTCTCTAAAGAGAACACACATGCAATGACTCTAGCTGTGGTTAATGAGAAGAACACACATTTCAATGACACTAGTGGATCCATATGTGGTTTGTGAAAACAATAGTCATGAAATGACTCTAGTTGTTGTTAGTAAAAAGAGCACACATGCAATGACACTGGTGGATCCATGTGTGGTATCTGAAGAGAACACACATGCAATGACTCTAGCTATGGTTAATGAGAAGAACAAACATTTCAATGGCACTGGTGGATCCATATGTGGTTTTTGAAAAGAATAGTCACGAAATGACTCTATTTGTTGTTAGCAAAAAGAACACACATGCAACGACACAGGGTCCATGTTTTGTCGCTGTAGAGAACACACATGCAATGACACTGGTGGATCCATATGTGGTATGTGAAAAGAGCACACATGCAATGGCTCCATTTGTTGTTAGTAAAAAGAACACACGTGCAATGACACTAGTGGATCCATGTGTGGTCTCTGAAGAGAACACACATGCAATGACTCCAGCTGTGGTTAATGAGAAAAACACACATTTCAATGACAGTGGCATATCCATATGTGGTATGTGAAAAGAATAGTCATGAAATGACTCCAGTTGTTGTTAGTAAAAGAGCACACATGCAATGACACTGTCAGGATCCATGTGTGGTCTTTGAAGAGAACACACATGCAATGACACTGGTGGATACATATGTGGTATGTGAAAATAATACACATAAAATGACTCCAGTTGTTGTTAGTAAAAAGAACACACATGCAATGACATCAGGATCCATGTGTGGTCTCTTAAGAGAACACACATTTCAATGACACTGGTGGATCCATATGTGGTATGTGAAAAGAACCCTCCTGCAATGACTCTAGTTGTTTTTAGTAAAAAGAACACACATGGAATGACACTAGTGGATCCATGTGTGGTCTCTGAAGAAAACTAACATGCAATGACTCCAGCAGTGGTTAATGAGAAGAACACACATTTCAATGAAATTAGTGGATCCATATGCGGTATGTGAAAAGAGTAGTCATGAAATGACTCCAGTTGTTGTCAGTAAAAAGAGCACACATGCAATTACACTGGTGGATCCATGTGTGGTCTCAGAAAAGAACACACATGCAATGACACTCGTGGATCCATATGTGGTATGTGAAAAGAACACACATGAAATGACTCTAGTTGTTGTTAGTAAAAAGAACACACATGCAATGACACTGGTGGATCCATCTGTGGTATCTGAAGAGAACACACATTTCAATGACACTGGTGGATCCATATGTGGTATGTGAAAAGAACACACATGCAATGACTCTAGTTGTTGTTAGTAAAACAACACACATGAAATGACATCAGGATCCATGTATGTTCTCTCAAGATAACACACATGCAATGACTCTAGCTATGGTTAATGTGAAGAACACACATTTCAATGACACTGGTGGATCCATATGTGGTATGTGAAAAGAATAGGCATGAAATGACTCTAGTTGTTGTTAGTAAAAAGAGCACACATGCAATGACACTGGTGGATCCATGTGTGGTCTCTGAAGAAAACACACATGTAATGACTACAAATGTGGTTAATGAGAAGAACACATATTTCAATGGCACTAGTGGATCCATATGTGGTATGTGAAAAGAATAGTCATGAAATGACTCTAGTTGTTGTTAGTAAAAAGAACACACATGCAATGACACTGGTTGATCCATGTGTGGTCTCTCAAGAGAACACACATGCAATGACACTGGTGGATCCATATGTGGTATGTGAAAAGAATAAACATAAAATGACTCCAGTTATTGTTAGTAAAAAGAACACACATGCAATGACAATGGTGGATCCATGTGTGGTCTCTGAAGAGAACGCACATTTCAATGACACTAGTGGATCCATATGTGGTATGTGAAAAGAACACACATGCAATGACACCAGTTTTTGTTAGTAAAAAGAAAACACATGCAATGACACTGGTGGATGCATGTGTGGTCTCTGAAGAGAACACACATGCACTAACTCTAGCTATGGTTAATGAGAAGAACACACATTTCAATGACACTAGTGGATCCATATGTGGTATGTGAAAAGAATAGTCATGAAATGACTCTAGTTGTTGTTAGTAAAAATAGCACACATGCAATGACACTGGTGCATCCATGTGTGGTCTCTGAAGAGAACACACATGCAATGACACTGGTGGATCCATATGTGGTATGTGAAAAGAACAAACATGAAATGACTCTAGTTATTGTTAGTAAAAAGAGCACACATGCTATCACACTGGTGGATCCATGTGTGGTCTTAAGAGAACACACATTTCAATGAAACTAGTGGATCCATATGTGGTATGTGAAAAGAACAAACATGCAATGACTCTAGTTATTGTTAGTAAAAAGAACACACATGCAATGACACTGGTGGATCCATGTGTGGTCTCTGAAGAGAACACACATGCAATGACACTGGTGGATCCATGTGTGGTCTCGTAAGAGAACACACATGCAATGACTCTAGTTGTTGTTAGTAAAAAGAGCACACATGCAATGACTCTGGTTGTTGTTAGTAAAAAGAGCACACATGCAATGACACTGGTTGTTGTTAGTAAAAAGAGCACACATGCAATGACAATGGTGGATCCATGTGTGGTATCTGAAGAGAACACACATTTCAATGACTCCAGTTGTTGTTAGTAAAAAGAACACACATGCAATGACACTGGTAGATCCATGTGAGGTCTCAAGAGAACACACATGCAATGACACCGTGGATCCATATGTGGTATGTGAAAAGAACACACATGCAATGACTCTTGTTGTTAGTAAAAAACAGATATGCAATGACATCAGGATCCATGTGGTCTCAAGAGAACACACATGCAATGACTCTGGTTATTGTTAGTAAAAAGAGAACACATGCAATGCCTCTGGTTGTTGTTAGTAAAAAGAGCACACATGCAATAACACTGGTTGTTGTTAGTAAGAAGATCACACATGCAATGACATCAGGATCCATGTGGTATCTGAAGAGAACACACATATCAATGACTCAAGTTGTTGTTAGTAAAAAGAACACAGATGCAATGACACTGGTGGATCCATCTGTGGTCTCTTCACCACACATGCAATGACACTGGTGGATCCATGTGTGGTATGTGAAAAAAAAACTCATGCAATGACTCCACTTGTTTTAGTAAAAAGAACACAAATGCAATGACACTGGTGGATCCATGTGTGGACTCCAGAGAGAACACACATGCAATGACACTCGTGGATCCATATGTGGTATGTGAAAACAGCACACACACACGCAATGACTCCAGTTGTTGTTAGTAAAAAGAACACACATGCAATGACACTGGTGGATCCAGGTGTGGTCTCTGAAGAGAACACACATGCAATGACTCTAGCTGTGGTTAATGAGAAGAACACACATTTCAATGACACTGGTGGATCCATATGTGGCTTGTGAAAAGAATAGTCATGAAATGACTCTAGTTGTTGTTAGTAAGAAGAACACACATGCAATGACTCTATTTGTTGTTAGTAAAAAGAACACACATGCAATGACACTTGTGGATCCATTTGTGGTCTCTGAAGAGAACACAGATGCAATGACTCCAACTGTGGTTAATGAGAAGATCACACTTTTCAATGACACTGGTGGATCCATATGTGGTATGTGAAAAGAATAGTCATGCAATGACTCCATTTGTTAGTAAAAGAGCACACATGCAATGACATCAGGGATCCATGTGTGTCTCCAAGAGAACACACATGCAATGACACTGATGGATCCATATGTGGTATGTGAAAAGATCACACTTGCAATGACACCAGTTGTTGTTAGTAAAAAGAACACACATGCAATGACACTGGTGGATCCATGTGTGGTCTCTAAAGAGAACACACATTTCAATGACACTTGTGGATCCATATGTGGTATGTGAAAAGAACACACATGCAATGACTCTAGTTGTTGTTAGTAAAAAGAACACACATGCAATGACATCAGGATCCATGTGTGGTCTCAAGAGAACACACATGCAATGACACTGTGGATCCATATGTGGTATGTGAAAAGAACACACATGAAATGACTCAGTTGTTGTTAGTAAAAAGAACACACATGCAATGACACTCAGGATCCATGTGTGGTCTGAAGAGAACACACATTTCAATGACACTAGAGGATTCATATGTGGTATGTGGAAAGTACACACATGCAATGACTCCAGTTGTGGTTAATGAGAAGAACACACATGCAATGAAATTGGTGGATCCATGTATGGTCTCTGAAGAGAACACACATTTCAATGACACTGGTGGATCCATATCTGGTATGTGAAAAGAACACACATGCAATGACTCCAGTTGTTGTTAGTAAAAAGAACACACATGCAATGACACTAGTGGATCCATGTGTGGTCTCTAAAGAGAACACACATGCAATGACTCTAGCTGTGGTTAATGAGAAGAACACACATTTCAATGACACTGGTGGATCCATATGTGGTTTGTGAAAACAATAGTCATGAAATGACTCTAGTTGTTGTTAGTAAAAAGAGCACACATGCAATGACACTGGTGGATCCATGTGTGGTATCTGAAGAGAACACACATGCAATGACTCTAGCTATGGTTAATGAGAAGAACAAACATTTCAATGGCACTGGTGGATCCATATGTGGTTTTTGAAAAGAATAGTCACGAAATGACTCTATTTGTTGTTAGCAAAAAGAACACACATGCAACGACATTGGTGGGTCCATGTGTGGTCGCTGAAGAGAACACACATGCAATGACACTGGTGGATCCATATGTGGTATGTGAAAAGAGCACACATGCAATGGCACCAGTTGTTGTTAGTAAAAAGAACACACATGCAATGACACTGGTGGATACATGTGTGGTCTCTGAAGAGAACACACATGCAATGACTTTGGTTATTGTTAGTAAAAAGAGCACACATGCACTGACTCTGGTTGTTGTTAGTAAAAAGGGCACACATGCAATGACACTGGTTGTTGTTAGTAAAAAGAGCACACATGCAATGACACTGGTGGATCCATGTGTGGTCTCTGAAGAGAACACACAATCAATAACAGTGGTGGATCCATGTGTGGTCTCTAAAAAGGGCACACATGCAATGACTCTAGCTGTGGTTAATGAGAAGAACACATGTTTTAATGACACTGGTGGATCCATATGTGGCTTGTGAAAAGAATAGTCATGAAATGACTCTTGTTGTTGTTAATAAGAAGAACACACATGCAATGACTCTAGTTGTTGTTAGTAAAAAGAACACACATGCAATGACATTGGTGGATCCATGTGTGGTCTCTAAAGAGAACACACATGCAATGACTCCAGCTATGGTTAATGAGAAGAACACACTTTTCAATGACACTAGTGGATCCATATGTGGTATGTGAAAAGAATAGTCATGAAATGACTCAAGCTATTGTTTGTAAAGAGAGCACACATGCTATGACACTGGTGGATCCATGTGTGGTCTCTGAAGAGAACACACATGCAATGATTCTAGCTGTGGTTAATGAGAAGAACACACATTTCAATGACACTGGTGGATCCATATGTGGTTTGTGAAAAGAATAGTCATGAAATGACTCTATTTGTTGTTAGTAAAAAGAACACACATGCAATGACACTGGTGGATCCATGTGTGGTCTCTGAAGAGAACACACAAGCAATGACACTTGTGGATCCATATGTGGTATGTGAAAAGAGCACACATGCAATGACACTAGTTGTTGGTAGTAAAAAGAACACACATGCAATGACACTGGTGGATCCATGTGTGGTCTCTAAAGAGAACACACATTTCAATGACACTGGTGGATCCATATGTGGTATGTGAAAATAAAATATATGCAATTACTCCAATTGTTGTTAGTAAAAAGAACACACATGCAATGACACTGGTGGATCCATGTGTGGTCTCTGGGGAGAACACGCATGCAATGACTCTAGCTGTTGTTAAAGAGAAGAACACACATTTCAATGACACTGGTGGATCCATATGTGGTATGTGAAAAGAATAGTCATGCAATGACTCCATTTGTTGTTAGTAAAAAGAGCACACATGCAATGACACTTGTGGATCCATGTGTGGTCTTTGAAGAAAACACATATTGCAATGACACTGGTGGATCCATATGTGGTATGTGAAAATAGCACACGTGCAATGACACCAGTTGTTGTTAGTAAAAAGAACACACATGCAATGACACTGGTGGATCCATGTGTGGTCTCTAAAGAGAACACACATTTCATTGACACTGGTGGATCCATAGGTGGTATGTGAAAAGAACACACATGCAATGACTCCAGTTGTTGTTAGTAAAAAGAACACACATGCAATGACACTGGTGGATCCATGTGTGGTCTCTGAAGAGAACACACATGCAATGACTCTAGCTGTGGTTAATGAGAAGAACACACATTTCAACGACACTGGTGGATCCATATGTGGTATGTGAAAAGAATAGTCATTCATTGACTCTAGTTGTTGTTAGTAAAAAGAGCACACATGCAATGACACTGGTGGATCCATGCGTGGTCTCTGAAGAGAACACACATGCAATGACTCTAGCTGTGGTTAATGAGAAGAACACACATTTTAATGACCCTGGTGGATCCATATGTGGTTTGTGAAAAGAATAGTCACGAAATGACTCTATTTGTTGTTAGTATAAAGAACACACATGCAATGACATCAGTGGGTCCATGTGTGGTCGCCAAGAGAACACACATGCAATGACACTGGTGGATCCATATGTGGTATGTGAAAAGAGCACACATGCAATTGCACCAGTTGTTGTTAGTAAAAAGAACACACATACAATGACACTGGTGGATCCATGTGTGGTCTCTAAAGAGAACACACATGCAATGACTCTGGTTATTGTTAGTAAAAAGAGCACATGCAATCGACTCGTTGTTGTTAGTAAAAAGAGCACACATGCAATGACTCCAGTTGTTGTTAGTAAAAAGAACACACATGCAATGACACTGGTGGATCCATGTGTGTTCTCTGAAGAGAACATGCATGCGTTGACTCTAGCTGTGGTTAATGAGAAGAACACACATTTCAATGACACTGGTGGATCTGTATGTGGTATGTGAAAAGAATAGTCATAAAATGACTCTAGTTGTTGTTAGTAAAAAGAGCACACATGCAATGACACTTGGATCCACGTGGTCTCTAAAGAGAACACACATGCAATGACACTGGTGGATCCATATGTGTTATGTCAAAAGAGCACACATGCAATGACACCAGTTGTTGTTAGTAAAAAGAACACACTTGCAATGAAAATGGTGGATCCATGTGTGGTCTCTGAAGAGAACACACATTTCAATGACACTGGTGGATCCATATGTGGTATGTGAAAAGAACACACATGCAATGACTCTAGTTGTTGTTAGTAAAAAGAACACACATGCAATGACACTAGTGGATCCATGTGTGGTCTCTAAAGAGAACACGCATGCAATTACTCTAGGTGTTGTTAGTAAAAATAACACACATGCAATGACACTAGTGGATCCATGTGTGGTCTCTAAAGAGAACACACATGCAATGACTCTAGCTGTGGTTAATGAGAAGAACACACATTTCAATGACACTGGTGGATCCATATGTGGTATTTGAAAAGAATAGTCATGAAATGACTCCAGTTGTTGTTAGTAAAAAGAGCACACATGCAATGACTCTGGTTGTTGTTAGTAAAAAACAACACACATGCAATGACATCTGGAACCTGTGGTCTCAAGAGAACACACATGCAATGACTCTAGCTGTGGTTAATGAGAAGAACACACATTTCAATGACACCGTGTATCCATATGTGGTATGTGAAAAGAATAGTCATGAAATGACTCCAGTTGTTGTTTGTAGAAAGAGCACACATTCAATGACATCAGGATCCATGTGTGGTCTCCAAGAGAACACACATGCAATGATTCTAGCTGTGGTTAATGAGAAGAACACACATTTCAATGACACCGTGGATCCATATGTGGTTTAGAAAAGAATAGTCATGAAATGACTTATTTGTTGTTATTAAAAGAACACACATGCAATGACATCAGGATCCATGTGTGGTCTCAAGAGAACACACAAGCAATGACACTGGTGGATCCATATGTGGTATGTGAAAAGAGCACACATGCAATGACACCAGTGTTGTCAAAAAGAACACATATGCAATGACATCAGGATCCATGTGTGGTCTCTGAAGAGAACACACATTTCAATGACACTGGTGGATCCATATGTGGTATCTGAAAAGAACACATATGCAATTACTCAAGTTGTTGTTAGTAAAAATAACACACATGCAATGACACTGGTGGATCCATGTGTGGTCTCTGGAGAGAACACGCATGCAATGACTCTAGCTGTGGTTAATGAGAAGAACACACATTTCCATGACACTGGTGGATCCATATGTGGTATGCGAAAAGAATAGTCATGAAATGACTCCATTTGTTGTTAGTAAAAAGAGAACACATGCAATGACCCTAGTGGATCCATGTGTGGTCTTTGAAGAGAACACACATGCAATGACACTGGTGGATCCATATGTGGTATGTGAAAAGAGCACACATGCAATGACACCAGTTGTTGTTAGTAAAATGAACACACATGCAATGACACTGGTGGATCCATGTGTGGTCTCTAAAGAGAACACACATTTCAATGACACTGGTGGATCCATATGTGATATGTGAAGAACACACATGCAATGACTCCAGTTGTTGTTAGTAAAAAGAACACACATGCAATGACACTGGTGGATCCATGTGTGGTCTCTGAAGAGACCACACATGCAATGACTCAAGCTGTGGTTAATGAGAAGAACACAGATTTCAATGACACTGGTGGATCCATATGTGGTATGTTAAAAGAATAGTCATGCAATGACTCTAGTTGTTGTTAGTAAAAAGAGCACACATGCAATGACACTGGTTGATCCAATTGTGCTCTATTAAGACAACACTCATGCAATGACTCTAGCTGTGGTTAATGAGAAGAACACACATTTAAATGACACTGGTGGATCCATACGTGGTTTGTGAAAAGAATAGTCATGAAATGACTCTATTTGTTGTTAGTAAAAGGAACACACATGCAATGACACTGGTGGGTCCATGTGTGGTCGCCAAGAGAACACATGCAATGACACTGGTGGATCCATATGTGGTATGTTAAAATAGCACACATGCAATGACACTAGTTGTTGTTAGTAAAAAGAACACACATGCAATGACACTGGTGGATCCATGTGTGGTCTCTGAAGAGAACACACATTTTAATGACACTTGTGGATCCATATGTGGTATGTGAAAAGAACACATATGCAATGACTCAAGTTGTTGTTAGTAAAAAGAACACACATGCAATGACACTGGTGGATCCATGTGTGTTATCTAAAGAGAACACGCATGCATTGACTCTAGCTATGGTTAATGAGAAGAACACACATTTCAATGACAGTGGTGGATCTGTATGTGGTATGTGAAAAGAATAGTCATGAAATGACTCTTGTTTTTGTTATTAATAAAAGAACACAGGGAATGACATCAGGATCCACGTGTGGTCTCTCAAGAGAACACATGCAAAGTGACACCGTGGATCCATATGTGGTATGTGAAAAGAGCACACATGCAATGACACCGCTTGTTGTTAGTAAAAGTACACACGCAATGACACTGTGGATCCATGTATGGTCTCTGAAGAGAACGCACATTTCAATGACAATGGTGGATCCATATGTGGTATGTGAAAAGAACACATATGCAATGACTCTAGTTGTTGATAGTAAAAGGAACACACATGCAATGACACTGGTGGATCCATGTGTGGTCTCTGAAGAGAACACGCATGCAATGACTCTAGCTGTGGTTAATGAGAAGAACACACCTTTCAATGACACTAGTGGATCCATATGTGGTATGTGAAAATAATAATCATGAAATGCCTGTAACATCCCAATTTCAGCAACCCTGATTAGTTGCCCAAAATGCAAAAAATCAGGGGGAACAAAAACTTTTTCTTGTTTAGTGATGAAGTGTTTTCCTATTGTTTGACAATGTTTATGCTTATGAATGTGTATTAGAAGATATACTCCTTACCTCAACATCAGTTGACAAAAGCTATTTAACAAAACTGTCATGGCTCATTTTACATATTCTCAAATGTTCTGGCATTTCAAAACCTGAGTCAAGATACCTTTACAACCTCCACCCTTTTTAGTAACTTCTATTTCCCCAAACTATGGAGAGCAACATATTATAATCTCCTTATGTTTTCAAGACAGAACTTCAACTAATCTACTCTTGGTAGAGATACCAAGGACTCTCACCTGACTCCAACCACAACCTTTTCAAAATACCCATCCTTACCTTGAGCGAGGCTTGATGGTAACCCTAGTAGTAGGTTTGCTTTGTTTGTAAGATGAGTTGCCTTGATCTGCTGCTTGATTTGTCTGCTTAGGAGATTGTATGAGCTACTCTAGGAGCTCATCACTAGGGTCAAGATGTTTCCAAATCACCACACCCTAAGCAAGAATACAAATCTGGATCAGATCTCTAGCTACTAGGTGATCATCTAAAACCCCTAACCAAACCCCTTTTGAAGTGATCCCTCCTAGGAGCTTCCAAGTCAATGAAGACCAGTATCAAGCAAGGATCCTTCCTACTCAATATACACTTCAACATCATCCACTTGATGATTCTTTTGTACCTTGCAACCCATCAAAATCACCACTACCCACATTCTAGTCAAAAAACCCTAAATCTTCCAAATATGGCTAAGTCTGGAATTTGTTTCAACATCACCTTTTTGAATGTCTCCTTTTCTTAACCGTTGTGCATTTTTGAAAATTCATTTGAACCATATTGTTAAGCCTACTAAGGAGTACCAAGGCCCACTCTTGCCCTTGGTTAGATCATCCTCCAACCCACTTGTTCTTGATGGTTTTGCAGGCAAGAAAATAACTTTTCCTACAAATCTTATCAACATGCCTACTTTGATAGAAGCTCACGACATCATCCAACCTTCTACTAACCAACTCTTCACATGGTTGTTTTCTACTCATATAGTTCTATAAATATCTACTTCACTTGTTCGAAGTAGATCTTTGTGCTCCTTAAACCCACAAGGTTTTGAAGGCTAGTTGATAATCTGCCTTGGCAGGCTTATTTTATCCAAAGTTTGAAATCAATTCTTGGTGTGCTAGAGAAGGATCAAGCTCAAACCTATAAACAATTGCAATCTAAATCACTTGGTGTATCCATCCACATATCCCATGCCCCAAGGGGAGCCTTGAGCTCCAAGATCCAACAAGGTTTTGCTGGCATGAAAACAATCTTACCCAAGATCCTTAAATCCCTAGTTTTCACCAAAATCAACTTGGATTCTCCTATCCCAAGGTTGCAAATGCTTGTTACACTCTGTCTACATCATCTACCTTGATAATCAAGATTTATCAAATTTTATCCATATTATTTATGGACCAAATCTATTTAATTCCTTTAATAGACAAAATCTCCAAAACTCCTTTCCCAATGGAAAGTTTGGTTTTTTCCAACACACTTCTCCAACCTTTTGCTCAATTGAGGTCCATATATCATACCCTACATTCCCATCTCAAAAATAAGTATTTTTGAGATCCTCTATTATTCCTTTTTGCCCTTTTTCTCAAATGGCAGAAATGGAATAATAATAGTTTTAAATACTTCATCCAATAATAGTCAACATCCGCTTCGAGGATCTCGAAGAGCTAGTCAACTCTGCCATTCAGATGGAAGGGAAGATTAATCAGGAAAACGACAACCGCAAACGTCATATGATGCAGCAACGGATCCAGAGTCACCGTAAGTACCGCCCCAACCCCTCACCAGATATGCACCAAGGAACAATCGACCCCAATGTCTCGCCTAAGCTACCCCAATCAGAAGTGAGGCAATGTGAAGTCCAAGGAAATAATCACAACTCCGGCAACACCAACAATTTCGACCATGTCCCTCCCAAGAACAACAACAATAACAACACTACACCCAGAACTGGCAGCAATGTTGTGCCTGTCGCAGCCAAGGACAAGTCCCAGATCACTTGTTTCGAGTGTGGAGTGAAGGGTCACTACTCAAATGAGTATCCCAAGAAGACTGTTGCCACTACCAATGTGAATGCCCCATCTCAACAGTAGCGTCATGTTCAACCAGGGAGAAGATTTGCCCCAGGGAACCCTCACAACCGCAACGGCTGTCTCTTCCACATGAACGCCGAAGAAGCCCAAGAAGTGCCAGATGTAGTGATGGGTATGTTTTCTGTCAACTCAGTTTTAGCAAGGGTATTGTTTGATTCGGGAGCATCGCATTCATTTGTCACCGAAGAATTTGCATGCACTAGTAAGATCCACCCAACCAACTTGAAGCTTGTGATGATAGTTCAAATCCCCGGTTCAACAACCAAATCTAGAAAAATTTACAAAGCTATGCCTATCAGAATACATGGGATATATTTTTATGCCAACCTAATTGTACTTGGAACCAAAGGATTGGAAGTAGTACTATGTATGGACTAGATGTCAAGGCATAAAGTCATAATAGACTGTGCTAAGAAAGCCATCATGATGACCAGTAGCTCTGGAGTAACAGTAGAGCATATATCTGAAACCTTACCTCACAATTCAAGTGCAACAAGAGTCTAGCCCTACCCACCATAGACCAAGTAAGAGTAGTCCGTGAATACCCGATGTATTCCTGCATGAATTGCCGTGTATGCCCCAGATAGGGATATTGAGTTCATTATCGAACTAATCCCTAGAACCAGACCCATAGCCCAGAGACCCTATAGCATGAACCCCTCAGAGTTAGTGGAACTGAAGAAGCAGTTGGATGCCATGTTAGCAACAGGCTTGATTCAACCAAACGCATCACCATGGAGATCACCAGTGTTATTCATCGACAAGAAAGATGGAGGCAACCGTCTGTGCACAGATTACAGGAAAGTAAATGACGTCACCATCAAGAATAAGTACCCCTTGCCCAAGATAGAGGATCTATTTGATCAGTTGACTAGAGCCCAAGTATTCTCAAAGATTGATCTTAGGACTGGTTATCACCAACTTAAGATTCGTGAAACGGATATTCCGAAGACCGCCATTACTGCTCGCTATGGTTTATACGAGTATACAGTTATGTCTTTTGGATTAACCAATGCCCCTGCTTATTTCATGAATATCATGAATAAGATCTTTATGAATTTCCTAGATAAGTTCGTAGTTGTGTTTATCGACGACATCCTTATCTACTCCAAGTCAGAAGAAGAGCATGAGCAACATCTGAGAATCATCCTAGAAACCCTAAGAGAGCATCGGTTATATGCCAAGTTCAGCAAGTGTGAGTTTTGGCTGAAAGAAGTAGGATTCATAGGACATATTGTGTCTGCCGGAGGAGTTTCTGTTGATCCCGCCAAGATCAGAGATATCGAAGCATGGGAAGCCCCAACCACTCAAACCCAAGTCCGTAGCATTCTCGATTAGCGGGATACTACCGCAAGTTCGCTAAAGGATTTTCAAGCATCGCTGCACTCCATGACCCAATTGTTGAAGAATGACAAGAAGTTTGAATGGCTGACAAGTGTGAAGCCGCAAGAACGGAAGAAGAGATTGATATCAGCCCCAATATTCATCATGCCAGACATCAAGAAGCCGTTTTATGTGTATTGTGATGCATCCAAGATCGGTGTAAGATGTGTATTGATGCAAGAAGGCAAAGTCATTGCTTATCTTTCTCGACAACTGAAGCAGCATGAGCAGAACTATCCGACCCATGATCTTGAATTAGAAGCCATAGTTTTGGCATTGAAGACATGGCATCATTATCTGATGGGTAATCGTGAGATTTACCAGATCACAAGAGCTTAAAATATATTTTCACCGTAAGAGCGTAATATGAGGCAAAGGATATGGATAGAGTTAATCAAGGATTATGACCTTGACATTCACTATCACCGGTAAAGTTTAATGTGGTAGCGGATGCTCTTAGTAGATTGCCTTGTGGTAAACACCATGATCAAGGAGAAGCCAGCTTTGTAGAGGAGTTGGAGAAGTTCAGAACTGAGCTGGTTAGCAAAGGATTCTTAGCTAGCATTGCACTTCAACCCACGTTGATTAGCCAAATCAAGGAAGCCCAAAAGGGAAATGAAAGTATCGATGGAATCAAACATCGTATTGGTACAGGAAAGGTACCTGGATTCACGGAAGACGAGGAAGGAGTTCTGTGGTACAAAGGACATATCTGTGTGCCAGCAGATTCGGAGTTGAAGCAAGTTATCATGAAGGAAGCTCATGATACTCTTTATTCTATCCACCCCAGAGGAACGAAGATGTATCAAGACCTGAGAGAGAAATTTTGGTGGCACAAGATGAAGAGAGAGATCGGAAGCTACATCGCCAAATGTGACATCTGTCAAAGAGTCAAAGCAGAGCATCAGAGACCCATAGGACTATTGCAACCATTGCAGATTCTAGAATGGAAATGGGATTCCGTCAGAATGGACTTTATCACCGGTTTGCCTACTTCCAGTAGGGGAAATGACTCAATCTGGGTCATAGTTGATAGACTGTCCAAGGTAGCTCACTTCATACTAGTCAATACTACCTACCAGAGTTCGAAGCTAGCAGAACTGTATATTGCTAGAATTGTTAGTCTGCATGGAACCCCCAAGACCATAGTATCAGATTGAGGAACCTAGTTTACCTCAAGATTTTGGCAGAAAGTTCAGGAAGGATTGGGAACCAAGTTGAACTTCAGCACCACTTATAACCCGCAAACTGATGGACAGACTGAGAGAGTCAACCAGATCCTAGAAGATATGTTAAGAGCTTGTGTGTTAGAGTATGGATCAAAATGGAAGATCACGCCTTTCGCAGAATTCTCATATAACAATAGTTATCAAGCCAGTTTGCAAATGGCACCATTTGAATTCCTATACGGAAGGAAGTGTCGCACCCATTTGAATTGGTCGCAAGTAGGAGAGAGTCAGATCTTTGGACCAGACATTCTCCGAGAAGCTGAAGAGAAAGTTCACAAAGTCCGTGAGCACCTCAAGACCGCCCAATCCAGACAGAAGAGTTATGCTGACAAGAGAAGGAGAGACCTGACTTTCAATGTCAGAGATTTTGTATATCTCAAGGTTTCACCATTGAAAAGAACACAACGCTTTAGTTTGAAAGGAAAGTTAGCCCCAGATATATCGAGGCCTTCAAGATTCTGAATCATCGAGGAGAAGTATCGTATCAATTCGAACTACCAGAAGAGATGTCAACCATCCATAATGTGTTCCATATCTCGTTACTTCGCAAGTGTCTAGAAGTGCCGGAGAAGACTGAAGTTTTCAAGAACATAGATCGCCGAGCTGTTGAGATCAACAATGACCCAACCTATCGTGAAGTGCCCATCCGTATCTTGGAAGAAGCGTACAAAACCACCAGAACCAGGAGTATCAAGTTCCTCAAGATTCAATGGAGCAACCATACCAAGAGGAAGCCACCGGGAGCGAGAAGATTACATTAGGATGAGTTCCCAATCTCTTTAGTTCCTAGTTTCCTTTGTAAATCTCTTGGACGATATTTTGTTTAAGGGGGAAGGTTTGTAACATCCCAAAACTTTAATCCAAGGTTATTAAGATCCAAATCATCCAAAATTAGGTTAACAAAACTTTTCAAACTAAAATTATTAAAGCATTCATATGTGTGTGCATTTAAATATGAGTTGTTTTGAATTGCCATGATTAAGTCATCCATTGCTTGTAAAATGATTCTTAGGTGAAATAAACATCATCTAAATCATTCCCAAACAAATCCCAAAGAAAAACAAATCAAAATGAATAGAAGAAAGAAATGGTGATTTGTGCCATTTTAACTACCATGCCTACTATGGCTAGTCCTAGAACTCAAAACCCAATGAAACAAATATGGATCTTTGCACCTTGCTAGTACATGTAATGATGTACCAAGGCCCACTTTTGATCTACCAAAACTTACAAACACTAATTTTGAATGACATTTGAAAATTGAATGTAATTCATATGAGAAGATCACACTTATTCAAAAACCACTCAAATGAGCTCCATTTTCAAAACCCAAGCAACCACAGATGATCAAGCTTATGACTAACACACCCACCAAAAATCTTTTAAAAATTCAAAACTAAATTTCTTTCGACCATTTTCACAAATACTTGGCAGGCAGGATTCACACTCTAGTTTTAGCTCACTGTTTCTATAGGGTTTTGCCACCCATTTGACCTCAAATTACTCCCTATATCTCCATTTGATCTAACCAAGCCATAATCACCCCATCCCCTAGTCCCTAGCAGCAGTGCCGTGCCACCTGAGCACCATGCTCGCCGGTCGAGCATGGATAGCTCGCAACCCTCTGTCCCCTCCCGGAGCAGAGCCGAGCCATGGACCACTCGCAGAGCGCCGCACCCAGAGCGTCTACACCATGCCGAGCACTCGCCAGAGCGCCACGCCCGACAAGCGTGCACACGCCTTGCCTCGACCGTAGCCAAGGCATCGCTTCCCCATCGACCCTGAACCGCCCGGACATGCCTGCTCACCGCTGCTTGACCTGCAGCCACCGCGGACGCCGGTCAACGCCGCCTCCGCCGAGCATGAGCACCGCCTGATGCTTGCCACCGCCCCTAGCAGCGCATTGCACCGTGAGAGCACCGCCAGGAGACCGCGACGACGCGCCATAGCCATGTTGCTAGTACCAGAGCATGTCGCCACTGCCGCCACGCACGCGGCTTGTCCCGTTGTCGAGCCTATATAAGGAGGCCACCCCCAGCCTTATTTTGCACACCACTCACCTCCCCTCTCTCCACTGATCATTCCCCACTTCTCCCCGGAGCCGCTCGAGCTCATAGTCGCTAGAATTCCACCGGAGCTGGCCGCTACTAGAGGAGAAGGGCCCCGCTGATTGCGACCACCCCAGGAGCTACCACGACCACCCCTGAGCCCGCCGTCGACATCATGTTCGATCGCCCCCATCACTGCCATAGCTCGAGCCCTGGTATGCCCCCTGAGCACCCCCACCGAGCCAGCTTAGGGGTTGGGACTGCCCAATGACCGTCCGTCATCGACGACGAGCCCCACCAGAGATCCTAGTTCTAACCTAACGGCCCACATCGCCTGCACTGCTTCTTCATGTAAAGAGCCACTGCTGTTAAGGACTGTTAGAAGCCTCGCACCACGGAGTGCCACTAGGCCAGCCCGTTTACCTTCCCGCGCGACCCAGTTAATTCAAATCTAGAATTTTCTAATTTAGTTTGAACCTAGTTCTGTCCCTTAGTTTGAAAATCAATTTAGAGTGATTAACAAATCCAAATGGAGTGATTACAATTTTACTAGAAAGCTACTGAAAAGATGTACCCATGCCCGTTGGATTTAATTCATTTAGTATTAGAGATCTCCTAGTAAAATAACAAGATGTAAGCTTTACACATTTAAACATTTTTATAAAATCAACCATGATAGCTTTTGAGTTGATTCCAACTCTCAAAAATCACATTTAACCATACCTATGTGAATATGTAATAATATTAAGGTTTACATGCAGTTACTTTGGACTAGTACCAAATAATGCTATATAGGCATTTCTAGTCACTTTAAATCATTAAATATTAAACTTAAAACAAAGTAATTGTGATCCAACCTTTAAATTACATTCTATATGTTAGAATGTGGTGATGACATGTGTCCACATGATCCCATATTTTAAGTGGTGAATATTAAATCTTAGTTATTTTCAATGAGTAGAAATTAACGTCTTAAATAAAAAGAATGAAACTAGTAATAAAACCTCGGATGCTTATGATGATAATAGATCATCCAATGTGTGCCTTAAAGAGCTAAGTAGACTAGTTAAGAATTGCTTGGTGATCAGGTACCTGTGATGTATTTATAGACGATAGTACCGACCAAAGCTTTCGAGGAGGAGGGGTGCTACCAAGAAGAGGAGGAAGCAAATTTCAACCACTGCACCAACCAAGGAAAGCTAACACTTGCAAGTATTATACTAGCAAGCAACCATTAACAATGCAAGTTAATCCTTGCAATCTATATAAACCAAGCAAAGACATTAGACATGCTTAGTTATGCCACTTTGACTGTTACCACCCCAAGTATTATTGTCCAAGCTTTACTTTCTTTACTTTACCAAAGTCCTTTACTTGTTTTGAAGGTAGCATAAAGAGTATAAAACTTGACCTATTTAGATAACTTTAGATGTCATTCCATGGCATGAGATTGATCCCATCTTTCCACCTTAGTGAACACTCTTAACTTAGTAGTTTAGAGTAGATAAAAACTTGAGTCACTCTAGATGGGAACACTTGGTGAAAATGAATTATGAAAACCTTGAATGATGAGTCATTCTATTGAGATGTTTCTGACATGTGTTGAGAAACACAATGGTTGTTGAGGCATGAGCCTTAACCCCTTTTACAAAACTGATGGTTGATCGGATGCGATACCATTCCAAATTTACTACAACCACAATACCTACATTGGGTAAGGCTTAGCCGGAAATTTATATGCATTAGTATTAGTTCTCATGGAGAGGTTTGAGCTTAGGCTACCTCTCAAGGTTTTCCACCTATGCAAAGGCCCAAGATGACAGATGGTCATGGTTGGGAGGCCATGCTCATAGCAGAGGTGCTTATACTAGGGTGTGTAAATGAAAGGTTATGTTTGATTATCTGCATACTAAGTATGATGATTTAGGGTTATCCCCATGATGTATCGAATCTTGTGGTGAAAGTGTACCAACTCTATAGAGTGTCAAACTATTCAATAGCCACGTCCATGTTATGGATGCTTGGAGTGGCCATAGTGTTTCATTGTCGATGTTTTCAAAATAACTTATGAAATGAATGATGAATCTTCATTTGACTAATATAGGGTTGTGTTTATGACACTAGCTTCCCAACCTAACCGATTCTAGAAATTTATTTTATCTTTCTTTGTTTCGAACTCAAATTTTAAGTTTCAAACTTAACTTTATAGTTAAACTTAGAGTTAGCACTTTACATTAGAACTATACTACTTGTTAGTGGTAGTTTGCGAGTACTTAAAGAGTACTCATGGCTTTTGTCCTGGCTATTCTCATGGCTTACTATGAAGGAGACTACAAGATGATGGCCAGCAGGACGTCTATAATAACTAGGACTATCTGCCTTCGTCAGCATTGCCTGTGCCCCTAAAGATGGACCCCACCGCTATGCTTATCTTTTATTCTACTGCTTGTTGTATTAAGACTGGATCATGTAAGACCATATTTATGGTTTGTAATGGATGATGCATCGATATCCAATCTGTTATGTCTCGCAAAATGGTAATCTCGGGATTGATGGCGAATGACATAACAGTGCATCCGGGATTAAACATCCGGTGTTGTGTAAACTATACTAGCCCCTAACGAAAAGCGGATGACCTGCACTCTAAGTGCAATCGCCCATATAGTCATATAGAAAACTACTTTCTACGGATATTTGACCTATGTACTTTCAAGAACGCCCTATTTATCCTGCGGCACGCCCTTAGTTCGACATTTGCACTGCTCATGTAATGCTGCAGTACATCGGTTTCGTCAAGCACTTCGCTTCTCAACCACGCGCCTTCGCTTTACCTAGAAACTATACTAGCCCCTAACGAATGCGGGATGACCCTGCACTCTAAGTGCACTGCTCGTATAGTCATAAAGAAAACTGCTTTATACACGGGTACACACCTATATACTTTCAAGAATCGCCTTATTTATCTCAAGGTAATCGCCTTTAGTTCGACAATTGCACTCTCATGTAATGTCAGGTACACTGGTTTTTTTTCGAAGCACTGCGCTTACTCAGCCACGTGCACTGCCTTACCTAGAAACTATACTAGCCCCTAACGAATGCCGGACGACCCTGCACTCTAAGTGCACTGCTCATATAGTCATATAGAAATCGCTTTTACACGATACACACGTATGTACTTTCAAGAACGCCCTTAGTTTGACAATTGCACCGCTTATGTAAGTAGGTACACGTTTTTTCAAGCACTCCGCTTCTCACCACGTGCAATCGCTTTACCTAGAAAGTATACTAGCCTCTAACTAATGCGGACGACCCCGCACTCTAAGTGCACTACCCGTATAGTCATATAGAAATCGCTTTCACGCCGGATACGCACTTCATGTACTTTCAAGAATCGCCTATTTATCCTGCGTGCCTTCTTAGTTCGACATTTGCCTTTGCTCTATGTAATGCTGTAGGTACATCGGTTTTTTCAAGCAAGCGCTTCTCTATACGTGCACTGTCTTACCTAGAAACTATACTAGCCTCTAACGAATGTGGGACGCATCTCGCACTCTAAGTGCACCGCCTGATAGTCATATGGAAAATCGCTTACGCGGATACGCACCTATGTACTTTCAAGAATCGCCTATTTATCCCGTGTGCACCGCCTTAGTTCGACATTTGCACCGCCTATGTAATGCCGCAGTACACTTTTTTTTTTCAAGCAAGCGCTTCCTTAGCCACGCGTAATCGCTTACCTAGAAACTATACTAGCCCCTAACGAATGCGGACAACCCTGCACTCTAAGTGCAAGGTCCGATAGTCATATAGAAACTGCTTTCACGTGGATACGCACCTATGTACTTTCAAGAATCGCCTATTTATCCGCGGCAATCGCCTCGCTGGACAATTGCCTGCTTCTATGTAATGCCGCAGTACCTTTTTTTTCAAGCACTGCTTACTCAACCATCGTGCCTTGCCTTACCTAGAAACTATACTAGCCCCTAACGAATGCGGGACGACTCGCACTCTAAGTCCATCGCCAGATAGTCATATAGAAAACTGCTTTCACGGATACATACCTATGTACTTTCAAGAATCGCCCTATTTATCCTCAAGGCATCGCCTAATTTATCCTCAGCCACATGCACCGCCTTACCTAGAAATTCATATATGCCGCTGCGGAGATGATACAGCCAAATTAGTTTACTATGAAACATCGCGCTATTTAACCCCGTGTAATGCCTTGTACTCAAACTATTTGGGTATTTAGTTTATTAGGAAACAATTTTGCAATCTATGTACGCTTCTCATATATTCATATATGCATTTCTCGCTGATACTTAATTGCATCAATTAGCAATTACAATAGCAGTATTAGGATGCCAAATTTAGCATACAAAGGCAAGAAGATTACAAAAAAGCAAATATAGTACATAATTGGAGGCGTATAAAGTGCTAGAGGATCAAAAGAAGCAACAAAAGGCTTAGTGTACTCACATTACAAAGAGATATTTAATTTTATTGCATTTCGTCAATCACTATAGAGCAAAAGGTGGCGCTTCAAACATTGCAAAAGCACTATGGATAACTAATGGTTAGATAACTTGATAAAACTAATATAATCTTCTTCAAAGACAATCCGCATGTAAAGTTTCACATCAAAATCAACTGTCATTAGAACATAGCGACCATCATCCCATATTGTTATAAAACGTAACACACAAACCGGGAGATTGCAATTCTCATGATACTACCAAGTCTTTCCTTCCAAGAATCTTCAATATCCTAGCCAAAAGTAGTTCGCATGCAACATGTAGATTCAATATTGTCCTGGATGATCCACTTATTTTGACCATTGTTGTAGTCAAGGAGCCAAGTTGTTAGTATACCATCACTAGAAAAGGCAGCTAGTAAAATGTTTCCGATCTATCCTCGAAATACACAATTCCTCCGATCCTTTGTTGTCACCGATCATTCAGTGGAATTGTATCATGTGGTTAAATGCGATATGTTGTAACATGTAAGAAGGCCTACAACATACTTATAAATTAGTCTTTGCCTATCGATTCCTTCAGTCGACTAAGGTAAGTGGTCTATGTTGGTATAGGAATTGGGTCGAAATATACATCTCCCATTGACCATTTTGCTGAATACAGACATGCACAAATATTCCAGATGTTGTATTAGCAGTAACACCATGATATGAAATCATGCAAGCATTGAATATATTTCTACGAAAGAATGTCATTCTTGATCTAGCAAAGACTTGGAATCAAAATGTAATCGCCCATATGAATGATCCGTATCACTCTTCGACATTGATGGCATTCGTGTAATAGGTGAGGCAAGGAAAGTGAATAAATCTGGAGACCTGGAAGGATAATTAACATAGTACCCAGGATCTCTAGAACCATGTGGAAAGACCTGAATGAGGACTATCTGCTTCGCCAAAGCAGATGACCGGGCTCCTTAGAAGATATGTTGAATCTAAGTTCAACAAATAGCTAGAGATGTTTCATCTTAGATGAATATTCAAGCTCCGTAGCCTATAACCAACCTCTGTGCATCCAATGATAATCAACAAGAAATCCTACGATGATGGCGATTTTTTCTTCATATAACGCTAAAGAAATCCAGTTTCGAGTGCAGTATACCAAGCTTTGTTGAGAATACTGCAACGGATCAAAGATTTCGTAGACTCTAACCTTAAAACAATCTCCTGCACCAAATATAGGTCCTCACCCACGCGACTGGTCGAGGAACCAGATCTACTAAAATCCATCACTATTCAATAGATTGTTTTCTTTTGCTCGCATGTAAGATGAAGGTTTGTTTCTTTTTGTGGAAGAAGGAATATATTGAATGAGGTCGTAACGCCCCATGCTAGCCAGATGCCCGTATCCATCTAACATCCAAGCTAACATATATTGAATGAGAACTGTTTTGTAGGAACGCAGTATATGCTTCATAATTGTAGATGTGGTAGCCGTAAATCGCTCATAACCCACGTGCATCGCCATGGGCGAGCTCGCAACACACACTCTAAAATATATATGCGCCCAAATACACGCGCTTTTCAAGATCTATATGAATGTTGGTGCGCCAATGCACTGCGGTAATGGGCGGAGCAATAACACATTCAAATACACGGCGCTCTGAAATACACGGCGCTTCAAGATCTATATGAATGCTTGATGCGCCGAAGGCGCCGTGCCATGGGCGGAGCCCGCAACACACACTCGGAAATACAATGCACTATGAAATACACGGCGCTTCAAGATCTATATGAATGCTTGATGCGCCGAAGGCGCCGTGCCACGAACGAAGCCCGCAACACACACTCCGAAATACAAGGCGATCTCGAATACACTGAGTTCAAATACACGCGCCGAGATCTATATGAATGCTTGATGCGCCAAGGCGCTGCTACAAGCCGGAGCCCGCAACACATCAAATACAAGGCGCCCAAATACATGGCGCTTCAAGATCTATATGAATGCTTGATGTGCCGAAGGCACCGTACACCAGGCGGAGCCAGCAACACAGTCTGAAATACAAGGCGCTCCAAAATACACAGCACTCCGAAACACATGGCACTTCAAGATCTATATGAATGCTTGATGCGCCGACGACACCGTGCCATGGGCGGGGCCCGCAACACACACTCCGAATTAAAAGGCGCTCTGAAATACACGGCGCTCCGAAAGAAACGGCGCTCAAGATCTATATAATGCTTGATGCGTCAAGGCGCCGCCATCGCGTGAAAGTATGCAACACACACTCAAATACAAGGCGCTCAAATACACGCGCTTCAAGATCTATATGAATGCTTGATGCGCCAAGGCGCCGTTTACCAAGCGTGAGCACGCAACACACACTCAAATACAAGGCGCCCGAATATAAGGCGCCCAAATACACGGGCGCCCAAATAATTGGTTTCAAGACCTATATGACGTTTGATGCGCCGAAGGCGCCGCGTTACCGCGGATCCCGCAACACACACTCAAATACAAGGCGCCCAAAATACAAGGCGCTCCGAAATACATGGCGTTCCGAAATACACGGTGTTTAAGGATCTATATGAATGCTTGATGCACCGAAGGCGCCGTGCCACGGGCAGAGCCCGCAACACACACTCTAAAATACAAGGCGCTCGGAAATACAAGGCACTCTGAAATACTCGGCGCTCCAAAATACACGGTGCGTCAAGATCTATATGAATGCTTGATGCGTGGGCGCTCCATCAAGGCGGAGCCTCAACACACACTCAAATATAAGGCGCCAAAATACACGGCGCCAAGATCTATATGAATGCTTGATGCAATCAAGGCGCATGCCACGGACGGAGCCTGCAATACACACCAAATACAAGGCGCTCAAATACACGGCGCGAGATCTATATGAATGCTTGATGCGCCAGGCGCTGTGCGGGAGCCCGCAACACACACTCTAAATACAAGGCGCCCAAATACAAGGCGCTTAAGATCTATATGAATGCTTGATGCGCCAAGGCTCGCCACGCGGAGCTCTGCAACACACACCAAGGCACTCAAATACACGCGCTCAAATACATGACGCCGAGATCTATATGAATTTTGATACCAAGGCGCTGCGTCGGTCGGAGCCCGCAACACACACTCTGAAATACAAGGCGTTCCGAAATACACGGCGCTCCGAAATAAACGGCACTTCAAGATCTATATGAATGCTTGATGCGTCGGCGCCAGGTTACAGCGTAGCCCGCAACACACACTCAAATACAAGACGCTCAAAATACAAGGCGCCCAAAATACAAGGCGCCCAAAATACACTACGCTTCAAGATCTATATGAATGCTTGATGCGGCAAGGCGATACACGGGCGGAGCTCGCAACACATACCAAATACAAGGCGCCCAAATACACGGCGCTCCGAAATAAACGGCGCTTCAAGATCTATATGAATGCTCGATGCACCGAAGGCGCCGTGCCACGAGTGGAGCTCGCAACACACACTGCAAAATACAAGGCGCTCTGAAATACACGGTGCTTCAAGATCTATATGAATGTTGATGCATCAAGGCGCCCGGTTTTCGGCGAGCTGAACACACACTTCAAATACAAGGCGCCCAAATACACGCAAGCTCGATACACGGGCGCTCAAGATCTATATGAATGCTTGATGCGCTTAAGGCGCCGTGCCATGGGCGGAGCCCGCAACACACACTGGAAATAAAGGCTCAAAGACACTAAGGCGCCCAAAATACACGTGCTTCAAGATCTATATGAATGCTTGATGCATCATAGGCGTACACGAGCGTAAGCCCGCAACACACACTCAAATCACAAGGCGCCCAAATACACTTGCTTCAAGATCTATATGAATGCTTGATGCGCCAAGGCGCTTATGCCACGGGCGGAGCCCACAACACACTCCAAATACAAGGTGCTCAAATACAAGGCGCCCAAAATACACGGTAAGCCGAGATCTATATGAACGCTTGATGCGCCAAGGGCTGCCAGGACATTTGGCGGAGTGAAAGCACACACCAAATACAAGGCACTTTAAATACAAGGCGCCCAAATACATGGCGCCAAGTTCTATATGAATGCTTGATGCGCCGAAGGCGCCATGCCACGGGCGGAGCCTGCAACACACACCAAAATACACGGCGCCATTAAATACACGGCGCTTGAAATACACCAAGGCTCAAATACAAGGCGCCCAAATACATATGTCGCCTTTAATATAAAAAAAGCACCGCATTACGTAACTGCTCAAAGTCAAGACATTATGTTGCGCTGAATCATCTCGTACTACTTAATATACAAAAGCACCGCATCAGAATCCGCTCAAAGCTAATTCATTCGATGCAACACTCATCTGTATTGTTTCTAATATACAAAAGCACCGCCAGCTATCAGAATCCGCTCAAAGTCAATACATTCGCGCGCTGAATCATCTCGTAATCTATTAATATATGTGCCAAAAGCAATCACATCAGAATCCGCTCAAAGTCAATACATTCCTTGCTGGCGCTGAATCATCTATGTATTGCACTTAATATACAAAATGCACTATGTTATTGTAATCCGCTCAAAGTTAATACATTGTGTTGTACAAACCAACCCCTCCATTACACCCCATAAAATTCCATTGTTCGAAGAGAAAAATAAAGATAATAAAATAATGAAAAGATAAAATCAAAATAAACGATAATGAAAAACACACACTAAAACGAAGTAAGAGAAAGTATACCTAACGCATGAAAGGACAAACAGCGTATAAAGAGAAAACAAAGGAAAGAGAAAAACTGCGACATCTCATTAGAGCAGCTTCTGGATGATTCCGTGATGACACGCCGAGACGACGGTAATTCCGGCTTTGCACATTTATGTTTGCAAAAAAGTAAGCGGCGGGCTAGTCGCTCTCGCTTCAACCTCGATTGAAGACTATCTAGATGAGTCATCCAATCACTAACTTGTCCTAAGCTAACTCATAAGGCTTCATCAGAAACCACACCTGGTTTTAAGCGATAAGGCGCATCGACGACCTTAGCTCAAGACTCGAAGATGCACCCTTCGCTAACATCGGGTCAAGACTCAAGACTAAGATCGGCATCACCCTAAAACACCTTAGTGAAGTTCTAGGGTGGAAATACTGGCCTTTTCCACTCAATCCTCAGACCGCTCTACTAGAGGATACTTCAAGACCTGAATTGGACGCTTCCTCCAAACACCAACATGGAGTTATCGAGGAGAAACGATCAAGAGTCTACGAAATCCCTTTGCTACATTAGTCAAAACCTATCCAAGCACCACAGATCGCTAACCGCCGGGCCCAATCGCTAGAGGATTTGAGACTCCAACCTGCTAAGTATGGGGCAAATAATCGAAGTACATAACCCAAGTAGGACCTACCTTTGTGGACGCCATTAGAAGCTTCCAACTCCCGGAGGAAGATGGGTGAAAGTCTTCAAAACATCCATCTGCGACTCCAAGAAGGAAGGATTACTTCCACCCTGCATTCTCACCCTAGTTTATTCTAAGGGGAAAGACATCTTTCCCACCAAAATAGAGTAACCCTTCACTAGAAGCAAACCTGGAGTATCGAATCAAAATCTTTAATTAGGATATGCTACGCCCCAAGGTAGAGTCATGAATTCTTAGAGAAAGGTACACCAGCCGTAGATTCTATCCTTCATGAGTACCTCAGAAGATCAAGATCGAGATAGTCTGCCCTAAGCCCTCGAAATATAGAGTCCGGAAGGAAAACAAGGTCATCCTCGCAATCGATTAGACTCTTCAACTCTATGCATCCTGAAGACTAAAGCTCAACTTCATCGATAGAGAAGTCACTTTCAAAGACGGATATAATGGTGATAGTATGTGAAGACACCTAGTAACCCGACTCAAAATCAGCTAACCTTATTCTCCGAATCTCTAGACAAGATTATTTTAAGGGGAAAGTAATCGTAACATCCTATTTCAGCAACCCTGATTAGTTGCCCAAATGCAAAAAATCTGGGTACAAAACTTTTCTTGTTTAGTGATGAAGTGTTCAGTTCGTTGTTTGACAATGTTTATGCTTATTAATGTGTATTATAAGATATACCTTACCTCAACATCGCTTGACAAAAGCTATTTAACAAAACTGCTCCTAGCTCATTTTACATATTCTCAAATGTTCTGCATTTCAAAACCTGAGTTAAGATACCTTTACAACCTCCACCATTTTTAGTAGCTTCTATTTCTAAACTATGGAGAGCAACCTATTATAATATCCTTATGTTTTCAAGACAAAGCTTCAACTAATCTTATCTCAGGTTACCCAAAACCTCTTTTAAAAGCTTTTGAATTCTACTCTTGGTAGAGATACTCAAGTACTTTCACCTGACTCCAACCACAACCTTTCAAAATACCCATCCTTACCCTCGAGCTAGGGCTTGATGGTAACCTCGAAGTAGAGTAGGTCTGCTTTGTTTGTAAGATGAGTCGCCTCTGATCTCGCTACTTGATTTGTCCGCATGAGATTGTATGAGCTTACCTAGGAGCTCAATACCAGGGGTCAAGATGTTTCCAAATCACCACACCTTTAAGCAAGAATACAATCTGATCAGACCTCTAGTTACTAGGTGATCATCTAAAACCCCAATCTGTACCTCCTCTTCCAAGTGATCCTCCTAGGAGCTTCCAAGCAATGAAGACCAAGATCAAGCAAGGATCCTTCCTACTCAATATACACTTCAACATCATCCACTTGATGATGTTTTTTGTGTCTTTGCAACCCATCAAACCTCACCACCACCCACATTCTAGTCAAAAACCCTAAATCTGCCAGCAATATGGGTTCGAAGTCTCAACTGCTTCAACATCACCTTTGAATGTCTCTTTTCTCAACCCTTGTGCATTTTTTTGGAAAAATTAATTTGAACCATATTGTTAAGAATCCTAAGTACTACCAAGGCCCACTTCTTCCCTTGGTTAGATCATTTCATCCTCAACCCACTTGTTCTTGATGGTTCGGTGCAAGAAGAAAATATCTTTTCCCCGCAAATCTTATCAACATGCCTACTTCTTGGATGCGTAATCTCACACCATCATCCAACCTTCACCACCAAACTATTCACATGGCTGTGTCTCTACCACTATATAGGTCTATCAATATCTACTTCACTTGTTCCAAGTGGATCTTTGTGCTCCTTAAACCCACAAGGCATCAAGGTATTAGTTGATAATCGCCTTTAAGCGTGCTTATTTTATCCAAAGTTTGAAATCAATTCTTGGTGAGCTCTAAGGGTGATCAAGCTCAAACCTCTAAACCATTGCAATATAAATCACTTTGGTATATCCATCCATATCCCATGCCTGAAGGGGAGCCTTGAGCATTCCAAGATCCATCAAGGTTTTGGTGGCATGAAAACAATCTTACCCAAGATCCTTAAATCCCTAGTTTTCACCAAAATCAACTTGGATTCTCCTATCCTAAGGTTGAAAATGCTTTGCTTACACTTTGTTCACATCACCTACCTTGATCATCAAGATTTATCAAATTTTATCCATATTATTTATGGACCAAATCTATTTAATTCCTTTAATAGACAAAATTCCAAAACTCCTTTCCCAAGGAAAGTTTGGTTTTCGCCAAAACACTTCTCCAACCTTTTGCTTCATAGTTGAGTGTACACAGTTATCATAAGCCTACATTCCCATCTAAAAATAAGTATTTTTATATCCTTTATTATTCCTTTTGTCTCTTTTTCTCAAAAATGGCGTATGAAATGGAATAATAATAGTTTTAAATATTTCTGCCTCCATAAATCTTGTAGAAAATTCCCTAAGTGTGTATTCACATTTATAGGGACCATCTCAAATCAAAAACCTCAACTTGTCCAATTCAAAAATATCAAAACAAATTCCTAAAACTATTTCTGCAATTCATTTGAAATGTGATATAGTGGACCAAACTTCATCCAATAATTCCCAAATAATTCATGGAGATGTACCGAACCATATCCACCTCCAGCACCTCACCTCAATTGAAGCTTTCCAAAATCAAAATCTTGAAATTCTTCATGATCATGGATATGGCCAAGTAGACATTATTCAAAACCTTGACCCAAGTTGAATCCAAACTTTCAACCTTGTTCTAATACTTCTCCATG